>CM060937.1:287688296-297688296 GCA_030765085.1 Allium cepa
ATAAAGTATCAAAATAGCGTTAAGGCGTTACCATAATCCCCCTTAACACATTTTATATTCCCAAAAGCATATACAAGACCGTAGTTTCCCCAAAACCGGAAGTCACCAGAGGGCAATCCATATACTCAAGGTACAAATCAAAACGTAGTGGTCGCGAATAGGATAATCAGTATGACAAGGTACATGAGGCGATACCAACTAGGATACTAGTAGTTGCGTGATCCGGACTGATGTTGGGCATAGCCAGCAGCTACCCCAACACCGCGAAACAACACTCCGAAATCAAGGGGTGCACCCAAATCGCATCACAAATGTAATAGAAATGGTATCGAAGAAGCGTGTCCGCTAGAGGTGGCGAACCTCAATGGCCCGGCGCGGCTCCTGTTTTAGTCATGTCAGGGGTCATCCAATATCGTTCTCTTTCTTCAGTCAACGCGTTCACCAAACCATCCACTTCATTCTGGATCAACACTCCGCGTATAATAGTTATTAAAGTGGTTTTCGGTATCGACAGAGAGTATGTCCATATCCGATCCCGGTCTCTTTAATAACTACGTATTATTACACCGTTGGCTCTTTTATATTCAAATCGATACATAATTGATATCAAAATATCATATTCGCTTCAAAAATCAAATCTATTTCAAATATCATCGTATCTATTCAAATGTAAGATTTCGCTTCAAATTCATTTTCGCATCAATATCTCATTTCGATTTCAAAATCATTTCGAATTTCGATTTAGGTTGCAACTTCATTTAACTCAATTCGTATTTAAATTCAAGATTTAAATATAAACATTTCACCTTATTGACCAGCTTAGAATTTTAGAAAAATAGTTTTAAGTAGTTTAAAAGTAGTTTTAAATAATTAAAATAGTTAAAATACTTTAAAATCTTAAAATGGATTTGAAATAGATAAATTTAGTTTAAAATAATTTAAATTGGGTTAAGTAGATTTAAAATAGATTAATATAGTTTAAGTATTCAAAATGGTTTATATAGCAGAGAAATTTGGAAAACAAAATAAAACAGCTTCAAAACCAACCCATTTCAATTTATAACTTCCCAATTCAAATCAATTTCAATTTCCATTCTACCGATTCAACTTCGATTTCAATTCGAATCAATGTCAACTTTGATTCAAATTTATTCAATGTTATATTCACTTTCAATTATTTCAATTTAATGTTTATATTCACTTCCGATTGATTCAATTTCATTTTTTTTATTCACTTTCGATTAAATCAATTTCAATTTTATATTCACTTTCGATTAATTCAATTTCAATTTCATATTCGCTTTAATTAATTAAATTTTTCATTCACCTTTAATTTATTCAATTTCAATTTATATCAATTTTTAGCTTGAATTTCAAAATATCCATTTATAATACTTAACAAAATTTTCCATCAATATTCAAGTTTGAAACCCAATTACAAATATGATTCAATTTCAAGCTCAATTTCAAAATATCTTTTTATATCCCTTTTACTTAGAAATATTCAAAACTCGAATTAAGGCTAAATCTTTAAACAAATCAATTTTCGAAATTCAATCAAATCCCAATTTTTAAATTTCAAAGTCTCAACTTTTATTATTTACAATTTCCTTTTACCAAAATTTATTTCAACATTCCAAACTCAATTTCCCGATGAATTCGATTTCTATAAATTTATTTCTATTTATAACTTTAAAATCAACCCTTAAATAAATTTCAAATCGACGATTTAAAATTTTATTAATTTAGCCAATTCGGTGTCCGTATATAATTTTCTATCCTATGGCCAAGTAGTTATTTATCTCAATTAGATGTCAGGGATGAATATACCACTTAAATTAAATCACAGTATCATATGTATGCATAACAGGATATATATAAGCAAATAAACATCCAAACATTCAAATATCAACCAATAACATCCATCAAAATACATCATCCAATAAACAATACAATTCATGGCAGTTTCATAGTTATCAATGTCAGGTAATTTAATCGCAATTCAATTTCAATTTCAATTTAACTGTCAATTTAATTTTTCAACGGTTAATTCAAATAACAAGCTATATGACAATTAAATTTATATCAAACAACGACAAATAAAATTCATATCACTTCATAATGTCAATTTAACTAGCATAAAGATATTTAGTACGTTGTGAGCGTTATAAAACACTCACCTTGATTTTCCTGTTGTTACCGAGAAGTTCCGGTTTGGAACTAAACCGGACGACTTCCAATTTTAGCCCAAATTTCAACTATCTCCAAATTCATCCAAACCAATTTCATTTCGAAGCTTTCGTCATCACGATCGCAACGCAAAAAGTCTCGTCTCAATCGGACCTCGTATGTGAGAGTTATACATTTTATAAGTTATCGACCTTTAAATTTGTAAAACAATTTATTATATTCGAATGAATTCATACCCAAGCAAAAAGGAGCCCAGCCCACTAACCTCTTCTTCCCCAACGAAACCTGTACGTGAACAAAATGTACAACCCACCATTTGCCGTGCATCAATCCTAGTGATACGGAGCTATAGTTGACGAAATTCGAATCCGTCTTCACCGACGAACTCTCCTTCACGATCTCCACCTCCCCGTACCATCAACATCAGACTCGGCCACCACTCAGAAGTCGCGACCTGGAGACCCCAAGCACGAACGCGAGCAGGTCGCGCGTCCCAAACCCTAACCGCACGCCACCAAAACTTGCTCCGAGATGCTATCTTCGACGACGAGTTCAAATCCAAGCTCCGTTTCGCGAATCGATCGCTGGATCCCTCGATTTTCCAAACCCTAGATCGCCACTATGAATGGCCTCGACCCCAAACCTTGCTGCACCCAGCAAAGAGCATATCAAATTGAAGCACTCGATGAAATAGGAATTTTAAAACTGGTTTCGTGATTTTTAGTCGAGTAGAAATAGAGTTATGATTTTTCAAAGTTTCATCATTCATTTTTTTTTCCTCTTCTCTCCTTTCTGCCATTGCGTGTGGAACAAAGTAGAGGGAGATGTGAATGGAAAGCTACTGGGACAATGCAGAGTTTACAGCTGAAAAGAAGGGTTGACTAGTCAAAGTATACATTTTAAATTAAACCAATTTAAACGAATTTCTATGCGTTTTGGCTTGCCCCGGACGAACGGTAAATCCGTTTGACTTGAAATTTGAAATCTTACAATAATATCACATTACGAATCCGATGAAACTGGTTTCGTCGAAATCCGAGACCGTTTGAAAAATGACTATTTTAACTCGTTAAATTAATATTAAAACAATTTCGATGCGTTTCGAGCTGCCATGGTCAAACGACAACTCCGATTGCTACGAAAATTGAAATTCAATAATAACTAACTATTTCGGATCCAATGGAACTGGTTTCGTCCAATTCTGAGACTGTTCGAAAATTGGCTATTTTCAGTCGATAACTAAATATTAAAATATTCAATTTTCACAAATAAATTTTAAATTCAGTTTTAAAAGTTCTGTAACATCACTATAACTCTAATATGATAAAATAAAATTTTACAAATCATTTTTAATCATATTAAACCCGTTACTCAATTTATCCAATAAATTCCAATTTTAAAATCTTATTAACTCTATTAAAATCCAAATGTGACTTACATTCATTTTGGAAACCAATTTGAATCATATTAAATCAAATTTCAAATATTCACTCTATTTCATATATTAAATTTCAATATCAAATTAATCATATCAAATTCGAAATTTAATTTATTCAAACATTCGTAATATTAAATTTAACAAATTTGATTATTCTTAAACCACTATCCTTTGAAATATTCAAACGAACTAATAAAAATTTAACTTTTGAAACGAGTTAAATTTATAGAACAACTATTTCCATTATACCGTTATTGAAATCCCCATTATTAAATTGTTCAATAATTTCCAAATACTTAATTTAAACAATTTCGATTATCCCATAATTCATTATCTTTTGAAATATTGAAATTGAATTTATACGAATCAACTTTTAAAACCAATTCACAATTTAGAACACTATCTTTATTTTACAGTTATTCAATCATTCAATAAGTTTTAAATATTTAATTTAAACACTTTACGTGTTCAATATTCCATATTTGATTTTCAATAGATTTTACTTATCAATCAATTACTCTATTTTACCCAATGAATTCAACATTTATTATCTTATTCAACTTTTCGTTTCAAAGGCATTCACTAAGTAGCTTTTATTTATCGTTACTTGGATAATTATTGTTGCAATTCATTCTAATTATTATTATTTCAAACGACTTACAAATTTTTTTCTAACACTAAATCACGAAAACTTATTAAATTAGCTATTTTAATTATCGAAAATTTACGGGTCGTTACATTCTCCCCCACTCAAAACTTTTCGTCCCCGAAAAGGAAAAAGAAGGGAAAAGAACTAAGTATTGAATTCACATTAGATATATTTTATTCAAAGTTATCCACTTATAAAACAATGAAATTCCATTTATAAAGTCATAACTACGCTTCCACTAAGTTACTCCAAACGGCTTCCTAACTTTAAAAGTTAGTAATCAAAACAAGTTATAAAAAATTTTAAAACTTGAAAATTTTTCTAACACCCGGATTTTCGGAAAATTTCGGCAGAGTCTCCTTTGCGCGGCTCGATCGAAAAAAAAAATGACAGTATATATATCACAAATATACATCTCATCAAGTGATGAGGCATCCCGCAGGGAAAAAGTGTAAAAATACGATATATAATCCGAGATATGTACCTTATATATTGTTAGCGAGCATATACGGCTAATATAGCACGAAAGCGCACTCCAAATGCGAAGCAAGCACAATCCGCACCTACTAAACACTCAATAACTAAGTTAGAACCATGCATATAAAGATAGATCGATATACTTAGCCTACACAACATATATATAACATATTTAGCTTCAAAACTGAGATTCCAATTTTAGGACAGCAAATAAATCCAAGTTTTAGGTCACCAAACGATAAAATTCGGCAACAGAATCTAAACAAAAGTTGTTGTATTCATTTCAGGCTTTCCGGAATGTCCAAAATCATCGATTTCAGATCATTCATTCAAAAATTACGGCCGTTTTACTTAGCGGATACGCCTCAGCCTGGGCAATGAATTGCGCAGGCCAGCGACGTTCACCCACGGTTTTGACCTTCTAAACGACCTCAAAACACAAAACACTTAAAACAAAAGTTTTAGCTTAAGTTCTTAGCTTTCCAGAAAGTACAAGATCATCAAAATACGATAAACCAGTCAAAATATATGGCGAAAATACTAAGGGTGTATACTACAGATTTTTTTTTACTTATTTTACACAGGCCAGCGAGTAACATTCAAATTTTTAACCTAGTAGACGAAGTAATTTCTCAAGACACTCTAAATAAAAGTTGTGCTATAGTTTCTATGCTTTTCGAAAAGTCAAAGATCGTCAAATTCCGTTCAACCATTTAAAAGTTATGGTTGTTTTCGTTTCAGCATATATTAGACAATTTTGGATTTTTCTCAAAAATTTGCTTTTATTATTTCAAAGTACAAACCATCAAAACTTCAAATTTTCTAAATAACAATCATAAACACAAAGTCATTTATTTTCTTATTCATCCATGCAATAGGTTTACATTCAATTTGTTTCCGATTTATTCAAGTTTGTTTCATTCTCATTTTAAATTCAAGTCAATTTGCTTCAATTTAAATTGAATTCAATTAGATTTAATTTCACTTTGCCTCAAATCTGAATTTAATTATTTTAAAATTTTATTCCGTTTATTCAATTCCATTAACACTAACGAATTCTACTTATTCAATTATCATCCATCTAACAACCAATGCATATCAAACATTAACATCCATCCAAAATCTACACTAAATCAATTATACATTTCCAAGTCAATTTTAATTTCATACACTTCCAAGTTTATTGAAATTTAGTTATATTCAAATTTTATTAGTTTTCATTTACCAATTTTATATTTCACTAATTTTAAATTTTATTCATTCACTTATATATATCATTCATTTTACAGCTTAAATTTCTTTTATATTTACAACTATCAATAGATCTTCACATTTTATTATTCACTCTCACATTGGTATATTATTTCTCTACTTATCCTTATTAGCATTTTAAACCTTTTAAGTATTTGGTAAGTTATAGTTATGCAAATAGAATGTAGTTAAACAACATACAACTTCTTTTCATTTAAAGTTGAAATTTCAATTAATTAATTCTTAAGTCATTACTTAAATTTCACTATAATTTAATTTCACATTTACATTCACATATAGTATTTCCATTTTATATTAACATAATTGTGAATCACCTTTAAATGTTAATTTAAATTCTAATTATTTACTAACAATTTTATTTATATTTGCAAACCATTAATTAAATGCATATTTTATTATTCAAACCTATACTTGTATATTATCCAATTAACAATTCATATAACATTTTTGAACTTCTTAAATGTTTTGGTAAGTTATATCTATGCTATAGAATGAAATTTAATACTATGCGAGTTTTACAGTTTCAATTTTATTTTAAGTTCATAATTTCCTAATTCTAAGGATTTCTACTTCAATTGATATTTTCACTTAGCTCTTAGGTTCATTTCTCATTTCACAATTCAGAAGTTCCTTAATGATTCAAGTCTAAATTCATTTCAATCATTTAAAAGAAATCATTAATTATTAAAGGACTTAAGAATTTCAATCCCAGTTTCATTTCAAATCAAGTTTTGAAATAATATATACTTATATAATTTATATATCAAATCATACTATAGAGAATACAAAATAAAATGAAATTTGAATCAAACAAGGTTTAGACAAGCTATTAAGTGGTCTCCCCCACTCGGACTCTCGAAAATAAACGTCGATGATGCGTGCACTCATCACCGAAATCATTTTCTATCGTCAAGAGAAGGGAATATAACACTTATCATAAAAAAAATCCTTCGAAAACAATTTCAACTCAATTATACTATCATATAATACTCGTATTATATTTTTCAAATTCTTGTAAGTCAATTTCAAACACCGGAATTTAAGTTCTCAAATCCAAGTTAAAATTCATTTATATTCATTATCAATTGTGTTTATAAGATTTCATTTTCCTAAATCCATTGTTATTTAATCAATTGTTATAAATATTGACTGATCAAATAATAACGATAATCATCTAATATTATCATCTCCTAACAATCAATTCAATCAAAATGAATAAATATTCGAATAATTCTTTTATATAAAATATATTCCAAAACAATATTGTGTTGGTTTGTCCTATTCGAGTGTTTAGAAATTCCTATCGACGCCTTGGCGTCCCAAGTATCGACCAGAATCCATAAATACTCAACGGAACAAAGTAACACAATATAAAACCATTTTATATCAAATAACAAGTACGCTCTCTCATATACACTCAACTCATTCATATAGTTTACCTCTATTTCAATGAGTTATTCCCCACTAGAGCCAAGGTTTATCGCTAAACCAAAGCTCTGATACCAACTGTAACGACCCGCCTTTTTGGACAGTTTAAACCGACGATCAAATACACGTGTCGATTCCAAACCATTAAAAGGGCAGATGGTTATTAGGGTAATTAAGAAAAGAAAGGGAAATAAAGAAAATGAAACAACACAGAATCTCACAGCGGAAGGCTAAAGTATAATGATAAAATAACAGTTCATGAAGCTGTTAATTAAATGAATACATTTGAAATGAATACATTTGATTATTATTATACAACGTTTATCAGAGTTATACATATACAACAGAACAATTAATAATGCAGCAGACAACATGATGCAAAGATAATAATAGTAATAGTATACCAAATCTTCGTCTTCGTCCTCCGGAATAGATCTTCAAAATCTGAAAACTCAGGTCTGACCCGAGCGTAATGAAAAGACAAAACACTCGAGTCAGGACCAAATATCCTTATAAAAGTTAAATCAATCGTAAATAAATATGAGTGTAACGGCGTCGAAGATGTTTACGGGGTTTGACATCTCCTATCCAGTGTCAACGTGCGTGCAATAACTTAAGAGATGTTACGGGATTTTCCATCTCTTAAGGATCCATGAAACTATCTACTATGTAGTAATATACGCTAAGTAGATAATGCCTATCAGTAATATAAAGTATCAAAATAGCGTTAAGGCGTTACCATAATCCCCCTTAACACATTTTATATTCCCAAAAGCATATACAAGACCGTAGTTTCCCCAAAACCGGAAGTCACCAGAGGGCAATCCATATACTCAAGGTACAAATCAAAACGTAGTGGTCGCGAATAGGATAATCAGTATGACAAGGTACATGAGGCGATACCAACTAGGATACTAGTAGTTGCGTGATCCGGACTGATGTTGGGCATAGCCAGCAGCTACCCCAACACCGCGAAACAACACTCCGAAATCAAGGGGTGCACCCAAATCGCATCACAAATGTAATAGAAATGGTATCGAAGAAGCGTGTCCGCTAGAGGTGGCGAACCTCAATGGCCCGGCGCGGCTCCTGTTTTAGTCATGTCAGGGGTCATCCAATATCGTTCTCTTTCTTCAGTCAACGCGTTCACCAAACCATCCACTTCATTCTGGATCAACACTCCGCGTATAATAGTTATTAAAGTGGTTTTCGGTATCGACAGAGAGTATGTCCATATCCGATCCCGGTCTCTTTAATAACTACGTATTATTACACCGTTGGCTCTTTTATATTCAAATCGATACATAATTGATATCAAAATATCATATTCGCTTCAAAAATCAAATCTATTTCAAATATCATCGTATCTATTCAAATGTAAGATTTCGCTTCAAATTCATTTTCGCATCAATATCTCATTTCGATTTCAAAATCATTTCGAATTTCGATTTAGGTTGCAACTTCATTTAACTCAATTCGTATTTAAATTCAAGATTTAAATATAAACATTTCACCTTATTGACCAGCTTAGAATTTTAGAAAAATAGTTTTAAGTAGTTTAAAAGTAGTTTTAAATAATTAAAATAGTTAAAATACTTTAAAATCTTAAAATGGATTTGAAATAGATAAATTTAGTTTAAAATAATTTAAATTGGGTTAAGTAGATTTAAAATAGATTAATATAGTTTAAGTATTCAAAATGGTTTATATAGCAGAGAAATTTGGAAAACAAAATAAAACAGCTTCAAAACCAACCCATTTCAATTTATAACTTCCCAATTCAAATCAATTTCAATTTCCATTCTACCGATTCAACTTCGATTTCAATTCGAATCAATGTCAACTTTGATTCAAATTTATTCAATGTTATATTCACTTTCAATTATTTCAATTTAATGTTTATATTCACTTCCGATTGATTCAATTTCATTTTTTTTATTCACTTTCGATTAAATCAATTTCAATTTTATATTCACTTTCGATTAATTCAATTTCAATTTCATATTCGCTTTAATTAATTAAATTTTTCATTCACCTTTAATTTATTCAATTTCAATTTATATCAATTTTTAGCTTGAATTTCAAAATATCCATTTATAATACTTAACAAAATTTTCCATCAATATTCAAGTTTGAAACCCAATTACAAATATGATTCAATTTCAAGCTCAATTTCAAAATATCTTTTTATATCCCTTTTACTTAGAAATATTCAAAACTCGAATTAAGGCTAAATCTTTAAACAAATCAATTTTCGAAATTCAATCAAATCCCAATTTTTAAATTTCAAAGTCTCAACTTTTATTATTTACAATTTCCTTTTACCAAAATTTATTTCAACATTCCAAACTCAATTTCCCGATGAATTCGATTTCTATAAATTTATTTCTATTTATAACTTTAAAATCAACCCTTAAATAAATTTCAAATCGACGATTTAAAATTTTATTAATTTAGCCAATTCGGTGTCCGTATATAATTTTCTATCCTATGGCCAAGTAGTTATTTATCTCAATTAGATGTCAGGGATGAATATACCACTTAAATTAAATCACAGTATCATATGTATGCATAACAGGATATATATAAGCAAATAAACATCCAAACATTCAAATATCAACCAATAACATCCATCAAAATACATCATCCAATAAACAATACAATTCATGGCAGTTTCATAGTTATCAATGTCAGGTAATTTAATCGCAATTCAATTTCAATTTCAATTTAACTGTCAATTTAATTTTTCAACGGTTAATTCAAATAACAAGCTATATGACAATTAAATTTATATCAAACAACGACAAATAAAATTCATATCACTTCATAATGTCAATTTAACTAGCATAAAGATATTTAGTACGTTGTGAGCGTTATAAAACACTCACCTTGATTTTCCTGTTGTTACCGAGAAGTTCCGGTTTGGAACTAAACCGGACGACTTCCAATTTTAGCCCAAATTTCAACTATCTCCAAATTCATCCAAACCAATTTCATTTCGAAGCTTTCGTCATCACGATCGCAACGCAAAAAGTCTCGTCTCAATCGGACCTCGTATGTGAGAGTTATACATTTTATAAGTTATCGACCTTTAAATTTGTAAAACAATTTATTATATTCGAATGAATTCATACCCAAGCAAAAAGGAGCCCAGCCCACTAACCTCTTCTTCCCCAACGAAACCTGTACGTGAACAAAATGTACAACCCACCATTTGCCGTGCATCAATCCTAGTGATACGGAGCTATAGTTGACGAAATTCGAATCCGTCTTCACCGACGAACTCTCCTTCACGATCTCCACCTCCCCGTACCATCAACATCAGACTCGGCCACCACTCAGAAGTCGCGACCTGGAGACCCCAAGCACGAACGCGAGCAGGTCGCGCGTCCCAAACCCTAACCGCACGCCACCAAAACTTGCTCCGAGATGCTATCTTCGACGACGAGTTCAAATCCAAGCTCCGTTTCGCGAATCGATCGCTGGATCCCTCGATTTTCCAAACCCTAGATCGCCACTATGAATGGCCTCGACCCCAAACCTTGCTGCACCCAGCAAAGAGCATATCAAATTGAAGCACTCGATGAAATAGGAATTTTAAAACTGGTTTCGTGATTTTTAGTCGAGTAGAAATAGAGTTATGATTTTTCAAAGTTTCATCATTCATTTTTTTTTCCTCTTCTCTCCTTTCTGCCATTGCGTGTGGAACAAAGTAGAGGGAGATGTGAATGGAAAGCTACTGGGACAATGCAGAGTTTACAGCTGAAAAGAAGGGTTGACTAGTCAAAGTATACATTTTAAATTAAACCAATTTAAACGAATTTCTATGCGTTTTGGCTTGCCCCGGACGAACGGTAAATCCGTTTGACTTGAAATTTGAAATCTTACAATAATATCACATTACGAATCCGATGAAACTGGTTTCGTCGAAATCCGAGACCGTTTGAAAAATGACTATTTTAACTCGTTAAATTAATATTAAAACAATTTCGATGCGTTTCGAGCTGCCATGGTCAAACGACAACTCCGATTGCTACGAAAATTGAAATTCAATAATAACTAACTATTTCGGATCCAATGGAACTGGTTTCGTCCAATTCTGAGACTGTTCGAAAATTGGCTATTTTCAGTCGATAACTAAATATTAAAATATTCAATTTTCACAAATAAATTTTAAATTCAGTTTTAAAAGTTCTGTAACATCACTATAACTCTAATATGATAAAATAAAATTTTACAAATCATTTTTAATCATATTAAACCCGTTACTCAATTTATCCAATAAATTCCAATTTTAAAATCTTATTAACTCTATTAAAATCCAAATGTGACTTACATTCATTTTGGAAACCAATTTGAATCATATTAAATCAAATTTCAAATATTCACTCTATTTCATATATTAAATTTCAATATCAAATTAATCATATCAAATTCGAAATTTAATTTATTCAAACATTCGTAATATTAAATTTAACAAATTTGATTATTCTTAAACCACTATCCTTTGAAATATTCAAACGAACTAATAAAAATTTAACTTTTGAAACGAGTTAAATTTATAGAACAACTATTTCCATTATACCGTTATTGAAATCCCCATTATTAAATTGTTCAATAATTTCCAAATACTTAATTTAAACAATTTCGATTATCCCATAATTCATTATCTTTTGAAATATTGAAATTGAATTTATACGAATCAACTTTTAAAACCAATTCACAATTTAGAACACTATCTTTATTTTACAGTTATTCAATCATTCAATAAGTTTTAAATATTTAATTTAAACACTTTACGTGTTCAATATTCCATATTTGATTTTCAATAGATTTTACTTATCAATCAATTACTCTATTTTACCCAATGAATTCAACATTTATTATCTTATTCAACTTTTCGTTTCAAAGGCATTCACTAAGTAGCTTTTATTTATCGTTACTTGGATAATTATTGTTGCAATTCATTCTAATTATTATTATTTCAAACGACTTACAAATTTTTTTCTAACACTAAATCACGAAAACTTATTAAATTAGCTATTTTAATTATCGAAAATTTACGGGTCGTTACAAACTTCCTCTAAGTTAAATTCAATTTAAATCCCGCTAACCTTACTCAAATTTGAATTTCCACTTCGAATTTCAAAATTCTTTCCCGCTTATAAGTTCAAAATTTATGTCACTTTGGGTTTTCCTCATCATATTCCAAGTAAAAATTTAAAACTCTACACTTAGAGTTTATTTCAAATCATTTCTGATATTATGTATATTCCTCATATATATATATATATATATATATATATATATATCCTTTGCATACCAAGTTATTCTTAAATTTTAGACCAGCTTTGGTTTTTAATTCAAAACAAATTTATTTAAATTTTCAAACAAATCTTGTTTGAAATAGGACCCTATCATTCAAATACATTAAATAATATTGTTTATTATTTCTTTATCACTTTGAAACAATTTTCAAATTCTAGACCTAGATTTAAAACTTCACAATTTAGATCATCTTTAATTCCAATTTATAAGTCATACTTCCCTAAATGTTTTACTTCCTTAAAACATTTCATTTTGCCTACTCATTAACACTTATTTCATTATTAAATACAACAACCATTTATGATAATAACCAAGATTATTGTATCTGGAAACCAATTCATTATCATCTTATTCTGAAAAAATTTCTCCAAATTCAAGATTTTAACTTCAGTTTGAATCCATTTCAAACTTATCTTCGTTCAATTTTATTTTGGTTGTATTTCTATTACCACTTAATTCTCATTATTTTATTTTATTTCAATGATTTAACAACCAATTACCTTAATATCATAAAAACAATTGCATTATAATAAGCTTTTACGAAAATCATTCATTAAAACCATTTTTAAAACCTATATATAAGAAAATAACAAGTACGCTCTCATATATATACATACACTCAACTCATCCTAGGGTAACACTGACCCTATCCTTAATGAGTAAACCCACCAGAGCCAAGGTGCTCGCTTAACCTTCTGCTCTGATACCAAATGTAACGACCCGAAATTTTTGATCACGAAAATTCAAGATAGTTAGGGAAAAGAAGAAAGAGATAGAAGAAAAGGAAGAACAGAAACGCCAACATCTCACATTCGCAGTGGATAAAATATAAGAACAAATAATAACAGTTATACAAAGGAAAACTGTACTTGTCAAATTTCACATCAATACATCAGAGTTACAACATATATACAAACGTTGGACAGATACAATCGACATGTCTAAGATAGATACAACAATATATAATATAGCAGAAACACTCCATACTTTCCTGCCATCCAGCTCGTCTCTTGAGCTCCAGAATGTCCTTACCTGAAAATCTGTAATACTCGGTCTGACACGAGCATTGCATCAAAGTAACACCTGGGTCAGGCTGGAAACCAGTGTGAGTAAACCCATATAAATTTGAAATACTAAGTTCAATCCATAAAAGAAAAACCCGAGGTAACTTGTATTTTTCTACGAGTTCTTAACTTGTTATATAAAATAACTACTTCATAAATCAATCTCGAAGTACCCTTCTTAGTTTCAATGGTTCAGTTCACTTAAATTATTTCTTTCCAGCCTATTTATTATACATATCAAATCTATAAAGAATTATAGATTATTTCAAATCCAAGTGATTTTCGGGTATTTACTGATACCCTACCCCGGTCTCTTCGAATCGAATACCTTCTTAAAACAAGCTGTTTAAACTAAACAATTCCATTTATATTCAGAATTACATATTACATTGCCATTCGTTACAGATGGATAAACCATATCATCTCAGTTCAGTCCAATCATTCCATATCACATAGCATTATTTATCAAAGTTATCAAGTAATCCAAGGCATACAATATCATTCAATTATTTATAAGCTAGATTTATTAGTCCAACCATTCAAATTAATTTAAATAAATTAAATTAAACTCTTTGATCATTTTCAAAATACTGCTTATTAAATCATTAATTAATTTCAACCCAATTAATGATCCATCTTAATTAATCCTCCTTGATTAATTATCTTATAATTACATTTAGAAATTTTCAATTAATTAATCACTTAGATTAATTAGCCTTAACCATTCTACATTAATTAAATAATGACATTCATTAATGATCCTCTAATTACTTCCAGTAATCAATTATTCTATTAAGTAATCTTTACTTAATTGCATTCACTAATTAACCCTGATTTATCTCATTCAGTGATTAATTATCTCTTAATTAATTAATAAGTCATTAATTACTAAAGATCTTATTTGATAAAACAAATCATTTATCTTTATAAATTTCTTTAATTACCCTTAAAGTCCTTACCAGATAAATTTATGAAAATAATTTATCACCATTCTATTAACTTAAACCCTTAAATAAAAATTTAGGATTAAAACAATACATCTCTTTTAAGTCATTTACTTGATCACAATATTAAGCTTATTTTAAATAAACCTTTAAACAAAGGTTATATATTATAAAAACACAATTAACTTAATAAATTTTAACATAATTTTACCTTAACCTTTTTATTCGATCCCTTAGATTCAAACCAACATTTAATATTCCAAGAAAAATAGGTTGAGGAATGGGTTTTAAATTCGTTTAAATTCAAATTTAAACCTGTATTTCATTTTGTTTTAAAACTAGGAAACATCACAAAAACGCGAGCGAAAATCCCAATTTTCTCGAGTTAAAACACGAGTAACCCTCTACCAAAACCTTCGAGTCCAACCCCCGCTTACTTCGAGTCACGCGCGCTACAGGTTCGAAATTTACTCGAACCTCTTCCTTTCTTCTCCTCTTCTACTTCTTCTTCCAACCTTTCCTATAGTCACCTGCACGGAATAACACAGCGCGCCTGCACACCCAATCTGGATGTCGCCGACCATCTCTAAACCCTCCGACACATCATCGTTGACCACTCCATCACAGAGGAGCACCCAGATCGACGTCGTCTTCCCGAATTAAAAATCGAATTAATCACCTCTCCTTGGAACCACATCTCCAACACAAAATGTCTTGCCGATGACAACGCCGGTCACCAGAAACCACGTGCTTGCACCGCTAGCAGCACCAGACCCTCTTCATTCTATTCCCCCACCACCTATCATCCATAGATCACCTATGACGACGTAAAAACCCAGGCATCGACATTGACCCAACAAGCTCCTCTAACCCTACTTTACCCTTTTCCCGTCACCATGGCCATCGAGAATCCCTACCAATATTTTTTCCGAGACCGCTGTCCTCACATCCTCCTCTGACCATACTCTCGACCACTATCATTACGCCTATCGCCGGAATTTGATCGTAATCCCCTTTTTGAACAACCCAAAAATTCTCTTCAAATTCATATTTAAAAATTATGATTTTTCGTCTAAAAATCATCATTTCAAAAATCGATTTAGATCATATAATAAACCTTGAGTTTAAAATACTTTATTTTCTGACTTGAATTGATTTACCCCTATAAACTTCCATTTTCGACATGATTACATTATAAACAAACTTGAAACCATTTTTAAAAATTGAATCTAATATGTACAAACAATTACCTTTTATTGTTCATAATATAAATTTATTTATATAAGGAGATATAAAATCTTGAACTTGATTTTGATGATTTGAAAACAGACATTCACGGGAATGCATGAATATATATACACAGGAACATAACTATACTTCAATAAATATCTTCTATGCAAACATCATTCACGTATAATCCTCAAATATTTTCACAGGCATCAGACATATAAACATATTAAGCTTCAAAGTGAAATGATTTGTTTACTCACCTGCTGATGAAGGAACAGAGAGCTTTTTGAAACAGTTTTGCAAATCGAAGACTTAAATTGCTTTTGAACTGGAACTCCTTTGTTTATGAAAACTGAATGCTACGATCTCTTTGAAACTGAAGCCTTAATCCACGCTTAAGTTGATCTTGATCTTGAATTCGAATTGTTGTTTCACCCGGTTGAAAGTTTTTGAAAACAAATCTGGAAGTGGTTTGTTAACTGGAACAGCAGGCTTGAGTTGAATTACTTAGTTTACAGTTTGAAAAACTTGAAAGAATTAGACCTTTGTTTAAATTTTTTAAATTTTGTTTACTGGTTTTTGGATTTCAGATTTTCTTTCTAAGCCTTTGAATAAGAAGATAGGAAAAAGAAAAATGATAAGGAAAAGATATAAGTTTGTATAGATTGATTAGGATTTATTAAAAACAAAAGAAAAATAAAAATAAAGTGACACTTGTCTTTTATTCTACTTAATCATTTAACACATGTTATTAAAAAGACTTATATACCAACACTTGTAATTAGGCAAGACTACGTTACTTTTTAAAATGATAAAAAAAACTTTTATAATTAATTTTCTAATTAACATATCTTAATTTATATAAATTAAAACCCTTTAAAAGAAAATAATATAAAACAACTATATTCTAAATAAAATCATATATAATATAATTTCAAATCCAAAATATATTTTATATGATATATATATCTATCTTTTAAATTTCAATATTCTAATCCAAATTCAAATTTAATTCAAAATTTAATTTAAATTCAACTCACAAATTAAATTTGTAAATAATAATTCTATTTATACCTACATTTAAAACATCACATTATTATTATTGTTTGAAAATAAAAAATTTGTCAATCTTAAATAATTTATAAAGGAGATTATCAAATAAATGTTTCCCGGATTTGAATATTAATTATCATATTTATTTTCTTCAAATTTTAACAATCAGTATTTTAATAGTTAGAATCAGTATTTCTTATTAATTAACCCAGTTAATTATCAATCAACGGATATTTAAAAATCTAGGTTATCATATTTAATATAAAATAAATTTAATAATAAGATTAAACTTAATAAGATTTAATTTAATTAGTATACAATATGTTAGGTATTTATTTAAAATTATATTAAAAGAAGATTCTGTAATAGCTACAATAAATTATGGTTGGAAACATAAATTGTAACAATCCCGGTTTAAAGACGAATCTAAATTTGTAATTAAATTAAAATTTTGGGTTAAATTATGGATTTGTTTGAATATTTCCAATTTAATAAGATGTATATACTTATTTATTTTAAAATTTTGGATTTGAAACTCAAAATGAATATTTTCAATTGAATTGGATTATAAATAAATTTTGACTTGGAAATTCAAAATAAATTGGATTTATAGATTTTACTTTGGAAAAAATAATATGTATGATTATTTATTTAATGTATAAATTGTGTTTTAATTCACTTTCTTTAAAAAGGTTATAAAAAGTATAAAATAAAAAATTATCCTATCAATATTGAATATAAGTGTAAAGTATAAAATAAAATGTATGTTATAAATTTAATGTTTGATAATTAACTATAAATAGAAACAAAAGTCAAGAACTATGTTAATAATAAATATATAGGTTAACTCATATACATAAGATTATTTTTGTAGAAAAATAAAACATAAATATTCAAGTCAATATATGAAGTACATGTATATTGTATGTGAGTTATGAATGCATGCAAGAAGATAAACGAAACAAAGTAAATATTTGTATTGAAAATAATACAGAAGCTTGCAAAAGAAGATAATGAAACAAAAGAAAATATCTACAAAACAAAACAAATAGCATAAGTTGTAAACAAAATAGGGGGCATATGAATTCATTTCCATCATCTCAGCCGAAATAAGAATTTCTTCATTCCAGTGACAAAGATAAAAAAATCTTTAGTCAAAACAGAGCAACAGAAAAATCTGACCAAAACAAAGATAAAACTTAACTAGATAATACCTTCCCCTATACCAACTATTTCCTTTATTTATACATCCATATTTGCCTTGTTTGTTCAAAAAAACTAAGCAAAAAAAATCAGAAGAAGAAGAAAAAATAATAAGAAACATCATTCAAGTTCAAAGAAAGCAAAACAGGATTTCAAAGAAGTTCAAAACTGCAGTTTTCAAAACCAAAGCAGCTCTCTGTTCTCCAAACTTAAAGTGAGTAAACAACTTATTTTAAAATCTATGTAAAATTAAAAATCTGCAAATATAATTCGTGAATACTATTTGTTTTTTGCTTATACGTTTTCTTTAGTTTTGTAACTTTGTATATATCCATAAAACTGTGATGTGTATTGTTATTCTTCTCTGTTTTTAGATTACAGGGTGGAGAATCACCAAGAAAAATCAATATATCCTCATTTAAACATTATTAGGCTTGGAGTTCAAAACAAAGTAGGTTTGTTTATACAAGAGCCAAGATCTAAAAATAGTTGTAAGTAGGCTGGTGATATATTGTTTCAGAAAATTGATTTTTAATGAGGAAATTTAAATATATGAGAAATTCACATATAATAAATTTCTAATTCGATTACATAACTTGAATTAACATTCGAAAATAAAAAATTTAAAACTGCAATGGTGATTTTTAGTGGAGTGTACTAAGCGCAGTTCATGGATGAACCGGAAATGAGTTTCAACCAATTCCTAGCAATCGATGAAATTCTGGGTGTTGGGGTTTTGATCGAAGCTAGTGTGGCAACCGATGGGGTTGGGAAAAATGTTGGAAGTGGTGCACGATCACTGTGGCATCGATGAAAGGGTGATTGAGTTATAAACCCTAATTTTGGACGAGGTCGGAGATGAGGCGTTTTCGCACCCTCTGGTTGATCGAGCTGCATGGTATATAAGAGGAGGGTAGTGTGGAGGTTGGCGAGGTCATGGTCAGAGTCTTAAGGCTTCCGGTGTCGGCGACGTGGTTGCGAGGTGATTTTTGGTTTGGGTTTTCGAAACGATATGCTAAATTTTGATTTGGTAGTTTTTTTGTCGAATCGAGTTTTGATTTCATATATTGGGGTGATTCGCGACTTGTCAGTGATCGTGAAGTTCGCCGGAGAAGGGGCGCATTGCCGTGCACATGCACGGCAGTGAGTGATGTCAGAAGTGTTGATGGGAGTGAGCAACCCAAGTTGATTCTCGAATGAAATGGTGAATGCTGCGGGTTCGTGCTTGAGTATGTGAGCTCGTTGCCTGTTGTTATTATTTAACTAAAAAAACAACTTATTGGAAGAAAAGAAAAGGTACAAGAAGGAGTGTGCGAGGGGAATGAGGGATGACACGGGGTAGTTGGTGAGAAAACTCGAAGTGATGCTCGAGTTAAACCTGGGGAGTTCTCGGGTGGTTTTCTTTTCTAACTACAATATTATAAAAATAAGTTAAGCAAATTATCTTTCAAAAAGTTTTAAGCATTATAGACTTAATAAGTGCTTAACGATTTGAGTTAAAACCTTAATACAAGTTTTAATTACTTTAGAATGTCTTAAAATCTTAATTAATGTTTTAATTAAATAGATAATTTAAGTTAAAGTTAATTAACATTTAACGTTTTCAATTTAGTAATAAATTGGTTTTCAAAGTTTAAAGAAGATTTTTAAAATGTTTATTAAGATAAATAATAATTATGAATTGTTTAAAAAAGGGTAATTAAGAATGGTTAATTAATTTAAAATTGTAATTAACTAAGTGATTTGGGATTTATCAATTTGAAATTAAAGATTGGTTAATTAACAATTAAGTGTTTAATTAATTTGAAATTAGAATTTTTAATTGGATAAATTGAAGTAAATTAATTTATAATTAGCAGTTAATTAAGATAATTGATTAAGGAATAATTAATTAAAATTTAATTAATTTATCATTAAGAATAGTTAATCATTGATTTAAGTAAATCAATAATAATAGTTATGTGGTTAACTCTTTTAAATCATCTTCACCTTAAATTGAAGATGATTGATTAATCATCAAATGTTGTGTACTGGATTGATATTTCTGTTTGTGATTGTGATACTGTGTGATGTGAATTGCTTTATGTTGAACTGTGATTTGTGATTTGTTTCTGTATGTTTGTGAAAAACTATTGACCCGTAAAACGACATTTAAACTTCGATGCGACAGAAGTCGGATCCCAGTTGGTTATCCGAAACCCACATCAAATCGTAATAGTGAATCTTTCTGATTTACTTTATCTGCGAATCTATGTATATAGATAAGCATTATGGATATACCGCTTATCGATATTGATATGATTGAATCTGTGATGTTGTTTATGTTGTGTACTATTGTTGAAAACCCCCTGGACCACACTATACACGCACAAATATGGATTTCACGTGGAAAGCGATTAAGTCACAGATTTTTTTAAATAGTTTTGAATTTTAAATCCAAATGATTTTGGGAATGGAATTGAATTAAATATAAAGAGATTTTGAAAAGGAATTCCAAAATAAAAGTTATTCTCAATTACTTAGTTAAGATTTGAAATTTGAATAATTTGATTTAAATTTGAAATCAATATCTGGAATTGAATTCTACATCCA
Source organism: Allium cepa (assembly GCA_030765085.1). Taxonomy (NCBI): domain Eukaryota; kingdom Viridiplantae; phylum Streptophyta; class Magnoliopsida; order Asparagales; family Amaryllidaceae; genus Allium; species Allium cepa. Next base: position 287,709,165 of record CM060937.1, read on the forward strand.
GTATTTATGATATAAAAAGGATTATACAAGCTTATATGGGTTTTAAACTATTTTTAAAGTGTTGTTTTGGGAATTTGAATTAACCCAAAGACTTTAACTTGTATAAATGAGATCGAGTTTTTCTAGAACGAAAACTGTTTGTTTTCAAATGATAAAAGCTTTCATATAAGTAATAAATTTCCAATTCGTATTAAAAGGAATTTCAAGTTTGAATTGAAATGGTTTTCCAAGTTATGGATGAATATTTGGAAACAAGTTTTGAAAGTGAACATTTAGAAATGAGTTTTGAAAGCTATAAGCTAAATCTTTGGTTTAAAGATTTAAATGAATAAATCAAATTGAAATGGAAATTGTTTTGAAATCCGTGAATGGAACTTTGTGAAACTGGGTGAACTTTGCGAAACAAATCTTTTTGTTTAAAAGATTTGAAATGGTAATTGGTTTAAACCATTTGAAGGAAAGTTTTGAATTTTAAAGTTGTGGCTTAATTTGAAATCCCATATCCATATGTTTTAAATTTTACGCTCATTATTCGGTTTAGCCGGGAAAGGACCTTTGTGTCATATAACCCATTCTGAATAATGATACGTCGTTATGGGTAGCATTTGAAGACCGGGTATTTGCAAGAACGATATGGTGACCTATCGATTGTCACTGAGTAGCTACGGTATAGAGATTTCCTAAGTGATGGGAAGTCCGATCGGGATTGCGAATACCCGGATTGGAAGGGCTTCTTCGAAAGTGCTTTCGGTTCTGTTCGAACCTAGGACAGACTTGTATGTTTGTATGTCTGACATTACACTTTGAGATATAAAGCAGATTTCTTTCAAATACATATCTGTTGGTGGCGGAGAATTTATTCTCTTAGCTTAATACACTTCTCTGAGACGTATGAGCTCAGAGGTTATGTAGTTGAAGGTTATCAGCGATATACTTCCAATTTGGTAGTGTGGCATGCTAAGTGCTGCTGTGTGTTGATGATCATTTGTTGATCATTTGTGATCAAAGCATGGCTTTCGTGTAAAGCATATCTTTTTGGACGAGACCTCATTGAGCCTCACAAACCGGTAATAGTCAAAACAGGAAAGATGCGGCAAGGTTTCAGGGGTAGCTCCCCTAGGGTGTGACCATTCCTTCTGGAAAAGGGTAGTATCTTATGGAGCCCAGATACTTACTCGGGTGGGCACTGTAGTATATTTATTACTGTGTGATGTTGTTGGTGTAGAGGTACCTCGTATAAAGGTACCAAAGGACCGGGGGTGGCATATCTTTAGGTATTACTCCGGGCAGGGAGGAAACCGGCCTTGTGTTGTTAGAGATCTGGGTAAGTTCTCGGGGCGTCCCACCAGAGGCATTTCCATGTGGCAATAGGAAGTTCCTTAGCCTGACCATTTATTGGAAATCCATTCATCCAATACGCGCTTTGTATGGTTTTAGTTGTATAACCTGCCATCTACTTATGGTGGTGCCCCACTGTTTGGATGGTAGCTATAGTAGGCATAGTTCGAAATGTCTATGCTGGCTAAGATTAATATTATACTTTCGAAATATTTTCCACTATGCACTAATAATAATATCAAAAGAATTTTTGCGTAGTAAGCATTTTTTCCTATCATAAGGAGAAATATCCTCCAATTCTGCGTTTGCATGGTGTGTGTGGCGGGAGGCCTTATGGTAGTTTCATTTTCAAAAAAAAGCATTACGGATTTCAAATTTAAATTCTTTTGATTCTTTTAAAGACAAACCGTTTTTGTTTGCTCATACCAGTCCCACGACTGACTCGGAGTTTATTGTTCCCTTTCTAAACTCTGGGTGCCCACAATTTTCCACACGGGCAGTCTAGAGTTTGGTTTTTCAAATAGTCAGGTCTAGTAGATTATCTGGGGTTAGTTCAGTCCTTGGACGGACTAGACTTGCTTATCTAGGTGAAACGTTGATGGTGGATCGAGCTTGAAGTTTTGGAGCTTTGGTTTTGGAGTTCTAGCTTTGGAGTTTTGGATTGGAGTTGCAGTATTGGAATCTGTGAAGACTTATCCCATATCATATTTTATCGTGTTCCGCTGTATTTCGTGTTGTATATTCTCTGATATTGATGATTATCATTGTATCAAACTGATGTATTGGATATTGTATTCATGTTGTATCAGTGATATCATCTTTTATTTCCACTGTGTTATTTATCATCTAATGGTGTTGCAAGCTCCGACGAAACGAATTCGATGTTGTTTGTGTGACATCGAGTTTGGGTCGTCACATTTGGTATCAGAGCTAGAGGTTGAGTAAGAACTTTAGTTACGGAGTGTAACACATTAGATGGCTCATTAGAGATAGGGTGAAGTATACCCTAGAATGAGTATAACCAGTGAAACCAAAAAGATCAAAACTCTCAGTCTATTCTCTTTATCTGTTGTTATTCTCTAAGGTATTTCGTCTGAATGCCTAAATCGGTCTTCTTACTATTTACAGATAGTAAGAATGAGTGGAAGAAGAGGACGAGATAGGGGACAGGGAAGTACCACTTCAACCGGTCAAAGCCCTGCAACGACATATATTCTCATTCAATCTCAATCAAATCTGGCTGATCTATATCGAAGCTTTTCTAGACTTGGTGGAAAGCCATTCACTGGCAAAGAATCCGTTATCGGAGTACAAGCCTGGATCCGATCGTGCGAAAGGATTTTCAAGGGACTAAAATTAGAAGATGATCAGATGTGATTGATAGCTTCCTGGCAACTCCAGGAAGAGGCTTTAGTTTGGTGGGAAACATTTACATCGGATGAGCCGGCGGATGAATTCACTTGGAATCGTTTCAAGGAAGTGTTCGAGCAGCGATATATGCCGTCTGTTGGTATCTCTAGAATGTACCAGGAGTTTTTGGATTTGAAGCAAGGAAGTTTATCATTTGAGGAATACTTAAACAAATTTAATGAACTATCTCGATTTGGTCCAGAATTGGTGAATACACCGTTAAAGAAGAATGAAAAGTTTATTCGCGGAATGAACCAGGAGTTTCAGGAAAGGATGACTACTCACGTAAAGGAATATTTTTCTGAATTAATTGATATGGGCTATCGATATGATACTCTAGATAAGCAAAAAGATCCAGAGGAGGATGGAGATACAAGTAATCTGAATCGACGGAAAAGGAAGTTTGGTGGAAAGAAACCGAGGAAAGATAAAGGAAAGAAGAATATATAGAAGAAAAAGGTGAAAGATGTTACTTGTTTCAACTGCTTAGAGAAAGGCCATTACTTGAACAATTGTAAGAATCTCAGGAAACAAGGAATGAGAGAGCCATTTATGAAGCCAGAACAGGAATCTAGGGAATGTTATTACTACCACAAGCTGGGACATAGGATCATGAATTGCCCAGCACTGAAGCAAGCTCAAGCAGTGAAAGTGTATGCAATCAGAGATGATTCTTCAACCTCAAAAGCTAATTAAGGAAAGAAATTTCATAAGGTAACCTTCTCGTTTACGATTAAATTGTTCGAATTTTGTTCGACACAAGAACTACCCTTAGTTTTATTTTTCAGCAAATCGTAAATGAGGTTAAATCTTGAATCTGAGATCGTAATCGAATCTATTTCTATCTATTTCATTGGGTCTCGATATAAATCTATGAATGGTTAGTTATCCCTTCGAACTAACCAATATCTCTGTATACTTCGTAGATCAGATAACCCAATAGTTTCATAATTGATTGAGTTTGTTCTCATAACTATTGTTGATATTCTGATTTGGTAAGCCAAATGCAGAATTGATATCCAGTTTGATCTGGAAAGATATTTCTCTATCTTTTATCTGTTCTTAGTTGTCTCCTTGGCAAATTTCGAGGATGAAATTTCTTAAGGGGGAATCTGTAACAACCCCGGTTTAAAGACGAATTTAAATTTGTAATTAAATTAATTTTTTAGGTTAAATTGTGGATTTGTTTGAATTTTTCCAATTTAATAAGATGTATATACTTATTTATTTTAAAATTTTGGATTTGAAACTCAAAATGAATATTTTCAATTGAATTGGATTATAAATAAATTTTGACTTGGAAATTCAAAATAAATTGGATTTATAGATTTTACTTTGGAAAAAAAATATGTATGATTATTTATTTAATGTATAAATTATGTTTTAATTCATTTTCTTTAAAAAGGTTATAGAAAGTATAAAATAAAAATCTATCCTATCAATATTGAATATAAGTGTAAAGTATAAAATAAAATGTATGTTATAAATTTAATGTTTGATAATTAAACTATAAATAGAAACAAAAGTCAAGAACTATGTTAATAATAAATATATAGGTTAACTCACATACATAAGATTATTTTTGTAGAAAAATAAAACATAAATATTCAAGTAAACATATGAAGTACATGTATATTGTATGTGAGTTATGAATGCATGCAAGAAGATAAACGAAACAAAGTAAATATTTGTATTGGAAATAATAAAACACAGAAACTTGCAAAAGAAGATAATGAAACAAAAGAAAATATCTACAAAACAAAACAAATAGCATAAGTTGTAAACAAAATAGGGGACATATGAATTCATTTACATCATCTCAGCCGAAATAAGAATTTCTTCATTCCAGTGACAAAGATAAAAAATCTTTAGTCAAAACAGAGCAACAGAAAAATCTGACCAAAACAAAGATAAAACTTAACTAGATAATACCTTCCCCTATACCAACTATTTCCTTTATTTATACATCCATATTTGCCTTGTTTGTTCAAAAAAACTAAGCAAAAAAATCAGAAGAAGAAGAAAAAATAATAAGAAACATCATTCAAGTTCAAAGAAAGCAAAACAGGATTTCAAAGAAGTTCAAAACTGCAGTTTTCAAAACCAAAGCAGCTCTCTGTTCTCCAAACTCAAAATGAGTAAACAACTTATTTTAAAATCTAAGTAAAATTAAAAATCTGCAAATATAATTCGTGAATACTATTTGTGTTTTGCTTATACGTTTTCTTTAGTTTTGTAACTCTGTATATATCCATATAACTGTGCTGTGTATTGTTATTCTTCTCTGTTTTTAGATTACAGGGTGGAGAATCACCAAGAAAAATCAATATATCCTCATTTAAACATTATTAGGCTTGGAGTTTAAAACAAAGTAGGTTTGTTTATACAAGAGCCAAGATCTAAAAATAGTTGTAAGTAGGCTGGTGATATATTGTTTCAGAAAATTGATTTTTAATGAGGAAATTTAAATATATGAGAAATTCACATATAATAAATTTCTAATTCGATTACATAACTTGAATTAACATTCGAAAATAAAAAATTTAAAACTGCAATGGTGATTTTTAGTGGAGTGTACTAAGCGCAGTTCATGGATGAACCGGAAATGAGTTTCAACCAATTCCTAGCAATCGATGAAATTCTGGGTGTTGGGGTTTTGATCGAAGCTAGTGTGGCAACCGATGGGGTTGGGAAAAATGGTGGAAGTGGTGCACGATCACTGTGGCGTCGGCGAAAGGGCGATTGAGTTTTATACCCTAATTTTGGACGAGGTCGGAGATGAGGCGTTTTCGCACCCTCTGGTTGATCGAGCTGCGTGGTATTTAAGGGGAGGGTAGTGTGGAGGTTAGTGAGGTCGTGGTTAGAGTCTTAAGGCTTCCGGTGGCCGGCGACGTGGTTGCGAGGTGGTTTTTGGTTCAGGTTTTTGAAATGATATGCTAAATTTTGATTTGGTAGTTTTTTTTGTCGAGTCGAGTTTTGATTTCATATATTGGGGTGATTCGTGACGTGTCAGTGAGCGTGAAGTTCGCCGAAGAAGGGACGCATTATCGTGCACGTGCACGACAGTGAGTGGTGTCAAAATTGTTGATGGGAGTGAGCAATGCGAGTTGATTCTCAAGTGAAATGGTGAATGCTGCGGGTTCGTGCTCGAGTACGTGAGCTCGTTGCTGTTGTGATTATTTAACTAAAAAAACAACTTACTGGAAGAAAAAAAGTAGAAGAAGGAGTGTGCGTGGGGAATGAGGGATGACTTGGGGAAGTTGGTGAGAAAACTCGAAGTGATGCTCGAGTAAAACCTGGGGAGTTCTCGGGTGGTTTTCTTTTCTAACTACAATATTATAAAAATAAGTTAAGCAAATTATCTTTCAAAAAGTTTTAAGCATTATAGACTTAATAAGTGCTTAACGATTTGAGTTAAAACCTTAATACAGGTTTTAATTACTTTAAAATGTTTTAAAATCTTAGTTAATGTTTTAATTAAATAGATAATTTAAGTTAAGTGTTAAAGTTAATTAACATTAAACATTTTCAATTTAGTAATAAAATTGGTTTTCAAAGTTTAAAGAAGATTTTTAAAATGTTAATTAAGATAAATAATAATTATTAATTGTTTAAAAAAGGGTAATTAAGAATGGTTAATTAATTTAAAATTGTAATTAACTAAGTGATTTGGGATTTATCAATTTGAAATTAAAGATTGGTTAATTAACAGTTAAGTGTTTAATTAATTTGAAATTAGAATTGTTAATTGGATAAATTGAAGTAAATTAATTTATAATTAGCAGTTAATTAAGATAATTTATTAAGGAATAATTAATTAAAATTTAATTAATTTATCATTAAGAATATTAATCATTGATTTAAATAAATCAATAATAATAGTTATGTGGTTAACTCTTTTAAATCACCTTCACCTTAAATTGAAGATGATTGATTAATCATCAAATGTTGTGTACTGGATTGATATTTCTGTTTGTGATTGTGATACTGTGTGATGTGAATTGATTTATGTTGAACTATGATTTGTGATTTGTTTCTGTATGTTTGTGAAAAACCATTGACCCGTAAAACGACATTTAAACTTCGATGCGATAGGGAGTCAGATCCCAGTTGGTTATCCGAAACCCACATCGAATCGTAATAGTGAATCTTTCTGATTGATAAATTTACTTTATCTATGAATCTGTGTATATAGATAAGCATTGTGGATATACCGCTTATCGATATTGATATGATTGAATCTGTGATGTTGATTATGTTGTGCACTATTGTGTGAAAACCCCTTGGACCATACTATACACACACAAATATGGATTTCACGTGGAAATCGGTTAAGTCACAGATTTTTTTTTAAATTGTTTTTGAATTTTAAATCCAAATGATTTTGGGAATGGAATTGAATTAAATAAAAAATCTTTTGAAAAGGAATTCTAAAAATAAAAGCTATTCTCAATTACTTAGTTAAGATTTGAAATTTTAAATAATTTGATTCAAATTTGAGTTCAATATCTGGAATTGAATTCTACATCCGGTGTTTATGATATAAAAAGGATTATATAAGCTTATATGGGTTTTAAACTATTTTTAAAGTGTTTTTTTGGGAATTTGAATTAACCCAAAGACTTTAACTTGCATAAATGAGATCGAATTTTTCCCAAATGAAAACTGTTTGTTATCAAATGATAAAAGCTTTCATATAAGTAATAAATTTCCAATTCGTATTAAAAGGAATTTCAAGTTTGAATTGAAATGGTTTTCCAAGTTATGGATGAATATTTGGAAACGAGTTTGAAAGTGAACATTTGGAAATGAGTTTTGAAAGCTATAAGCTAAATCTTTGGTTTAAAGATTTAAATGAATAAATCAAATTGAAATGGAAATTGTTTTGAAATCCGTGAATGGATCTTTGTGAAACTGGGTGAACTTTGTGAAACAAATCTTTTTGTTTAAAAGATTTGAAATGGTAATTGGTTTAAACCATTTGAAGGAAAGTTTTGAATTTTAAAGCTGTGACTTAATGTGAAATCCCATATCCATATGTTTTAAATTTTATGCTCATTATTCGGTTTAGCCGGGAGAGGACCTTTGTGTCATATAACCCATTCCGAATAATGATACGTCGTTATGGATAGGATTTGAAGACCGGTGGTGAAGACCGGGTATTTGCGAGAATGATAGGGTGACCTATCGATTGTCTCTGCACTGAGTAGCTATGGTATAGACATTTCCTAAGTGATGGGAAGTCCGATCGGGATTGTGAATACCCAGATTGCAAGGACTTCTTGGGAAGTGCCTTCGGTTCTGTTTGAACCTAGGACAGACTTGTATGGTTGTATGTCTGACATTACACTTTGAGATATAAAGCAGATTTCTTTCAAATACATATCTGTTGATGGCGGAGAATTTATTCTCTTAGCTTAATACACTTCTCTGATACGTATGAGCTCAGAGGTTATGTAGTTGAAGGTTATCAGCGATATACTTCCAAGTTGGTAGTGTGGCATGCTAAGTGCTAATGTGTGTTGATGATCATTTGTTGATCTTTTGTGATCAACGCATGGCTTTCATGTAAAGCGTAGCTTTATGGATGAAACCTTATCGAGCCTCACAAACTGGTAATGGTCAAAACAGGAAAGATGCGGCAAGGTTTCAGGGGTAGCTCCCCTAGGATGTGACCATTCCTCCTAGAAAAGGGTAGTATCATGGTATGGAGCCCAAATACTTACTCATGTGGGCACTGTAGTATATTTATTATTGTGTGACGTTGTTGGTGTAGAGCTACCTCGTATAAAGGTCCCAAATGACCGGGGGTGGCATATCTGTAGGTATTACTCCCAGGCAGGGAGGAAACCGGCCTTGTGTTGGTAGAGAGCTGGGTAAGTTCTCGGGACGTCCCTCCAGAGGCGTTCCCATGTGGCAATAGGAAGTTCCTTAGCCTGACCATTTGTTGGAAATCCATTCATTCAATACGCGCTTTGTACGGTTTTAGTTGTATAACCGCCATCTACTTATGGTGGCGCCCCACTGTTCGGATGGTAGCTATAGTAGGCATAGCTCGAAATGTCTATGGTGGCTAAGATTAATATTATACTTTCGAAATATTTTCCACTATGCACTAATGATAATATCAAAAGAATTTTTGCATAGTAAGCATTTTTGACTATCATAAGGAGAAATCTCCTCCAATTCTGCGTTTGCATGGTGTGTGTGGCGGGAGGCCTTATGGTAGTTTCATTTTCAAAAAAAAGCATTGCGGATTTCAAATTTAAATTCTTTTGATTGTTTTAAAGACAAACCGTTTTTGTTTGCTCATACTAGTCCTATGACTGACTCGGAGTTTATTGTTCTCTTCCTAAACTCTGGGTACCCATAATTTTCCACACGGGCAGTCTAAAGTTTGGTTTTTCAGATAGTCAGGTCTAATAGATTATCTGGAGTTAGTTCAGTCCTTGGACGGACTTGACTTGCTTATCTAGGTGAAACATTGATGTTGGATCAAGCTTGAAGTTTTGGAGCTTTGGTTTTGAAGTTCTAGCTTTGGAGTTTTGGATTGGAGTTGCAGTATTGGATTCTGTGAAGACTTATCTCATATCATATTTTTTTTCGTGTTCTGCTGTATTTCGTGTTGTACATTCTCTGATATTGATGATTATCATTGTATCAAACTGATGTATTGGATATTGTATTCATGTTATATCAGTGATATCAACTTTTATTTCCGCTGTGCTATTTATCATCTAATGGTGTTGCAAGCTCCGGCGATACGAATTCGATGTTGTTTGTCTGACATCGAGTTTGGGTTGTCACATAAATTTAAATTGATTTGATATTGCATTTGTTTAAGAATTATACTTAAATAAAATTGACTTGAAACTTATTGAATTTGAGATTTAAAAGATATGATTTTATAACTTGATTTTTGATTAAAGGTGATCAAATGAATATTTTCAAATTTAAATAAAAGTGAAATAGGATATTTAGTTTTATTTGAATTTGTAATTTGAGATTGTATTCAAATGATTATTGGATTGGTTAAGTAATATTTCAAAACTAAATAATAGTAAAGTTGAATTTGAAGTACAAATGAAATTTATCAAATTGAGTTATTATAAATGTTGAATATTTAAACTTTGAATCTTATTGGAACTGAAATGATAGTTCAAATCTGGATTTGAAATCAGTATAAATTGAAATGGTTTATTGAGAATTTGAATTGTCGACTTTTTAATTGAAATTATTGAACTGGGATTGATTAAATTGAATTTTGGAATTTAAGTTGATTTGAATCGATTTGTGAAATTGAAGGAAACTATTTATTATATAAAGTATTTTTAATATATATTTTAATCCATGGGCTATTTTAATATATAAATTATTTTAATATATAAGCTATTTTAACTTATAACTATTTTAATATATATACTATTTTTCATATCTAAACTGTTTAAGTGGGAAGTGTATGATTTCAAAAGTGTTATGATTTCGAAAGTATTATATTTTGGAAGTGTTACGATTTTGGAAATGAATATTATTTAATGTGAATAATGATTCAAATTGATATGGTTTTGAAATGAATATGATATTTTGATATGAAGTATGATCTGTTTGAAACGAAACAACCACGGTGAAATAAGTGTTTAGTTGTTAAAGAGATCGAGATTCGATATTGTCATACTCTCTGCCAATACCGAAAACCACTTTAACAACTGTGTACATGGTGGAGATTCCAAAATGAAATAGGATGGTTGGCGATGATTCAGTATGAGGTATTAACGTAGCCCTGACTCCCGTGAGTCAACTTGATGTGGCTAAAATAGGAGCCATGCCGAGACGAGTGAGGTCATTCCTCCTATCGGACACATTTCTTCGATACCATTATATTACTTTGTGATTTGATTGGGTGCACCTTTGATTTGGGAGTGTGTCTCGAGGTGGGCGGTAGTAGCTGCTATGCGCTACTACCAGTGCGGATCCGCAAATGGTATATCTATCCTAGCATTGCCTCGCGTGTCTTGTCACATTCCCTATCGCGCCTTCTATGAGTTTGTTTTGTACCGTACCTATGTGGTGTCCTCTGGGTAAACCATAGGTTTAGTGGAGTGTACGACATTGTATAGACAACGGGAATATATAAAATGTGTTAAGGGGGATATGGGTAACGCCTTAACGCTATTTTAATAGTTTACTTTACTATAGACATATTATAATAGCGTATATTACTATGGTAGTTAATTTCATGGATCCTTAGAGGATGGAAATCCCAGACATCCTTTAAGTTACTTGTATTTCAGTTGACATTTCACTTGATTTGAATTTACTATATAAGAATGTTAATCCTGACTCGAGTGTTTCGTGTTTTGCTTTATGCCCGAGTCAGACTGAGTGACACAACATTTGAGACTCACCTTTGGAGATTGGAGCTTTGTTTGAAGATTTATCTATCCATCTTTTAGTTATTTCAGTTTATTCCAGTCATTTATGTTTAGACTTGCCAATTGCTTATATATTAGAGATTCGTTTGCATTTGAGATTTTGCTGTATTTTGTTTCAGACTCTGATGTTTTATATTAGCTTCATGAACTACTATTTATCTATTCCGCTGCTTATTGTTGTGATACTGTGTTTATGATTCTGTGGTTGATTTATTTTCTGTATATGCTAAGTTTTGTCAAATTAAATTAACAATCTGTTGTTTTGAGCAATTCAAGTCTGACATGTGTGGATGTGAATGGTTCGAAATACCGGATCGTTACAGTTGGTATCAGAGCTTTGGTTTAGGCAAAACTTAGCATAAGGAGTAGAAACTCATTAGAGATAGGGTAGTGATATCCCAGAATGAGTAGAATCAATTATAGAATCATATTTGTTTGACCTTGAAATTTCTTCATTAGGATCCTCCTAAATTAGGATTTCTTTTGGGATTTTGGAACTTCCCCCTTGTTCTAAAATCCATTCTTGTCTCCTTTGGTTTGTGTTTATTTTGATAATGGAGCATTCCATAGCTTCAGTCTCAACTATCAACTTCATTCTTGTGTGACTAATCCCATTGGCGGTCCCGCCAACCTTTGTATGACTTGTAAAGAGGTGAAACTCCTTTACAACAAGCGTTGGTTCACCAAAGATTTCTATATCCTCGGTTTTGATGCTATTATTTCGTGAATAGCCCGAACCGTCTCTAGTAGACGATCAGGGTAATTACCTTGTAATCTTGACTATACCCTGATAATCAAGGAATATCCTGATGTTTTGGTGAAGTCACATCTCTTCCATTTAAGTAGGGAACTGAATTTCACAACCGATCTTACTCTTGGAATCTCGGTTGGCCCGGTTAAGGTCACTACGATTGATATAATTCTATCCATCTGTCTCTTTTGAAATTTGATTTTCTTATCTTCCTTTCTAGCTATTCTTTTTAATTAGAATTCTCCTCGATTAGGGTCCCTCTAAAATTTGAATCTCTATCCTTGTTTTGAAATTCATTCTTGAATCATCCTGTAAGAGAGCGTATTTGTAATTAATATAAAAATATTTTTATTGTGTTGTTTGAATTGTTAAGTTTGATTTAGGTTTCGAATGATTCATCTGGCCAACACTATCGATAGGAATTCCAAAACACTTGAACAGAGCAAACTGACACAATATTGTTTTTCGAAATTAGTAAATGAAATTATTTATGTATAATTATATTTTATATATAAGAATATAATTTTCTAAAAATTGGATAGTTAGATGAATTGGTTGGTAGAAATGATAATACAAGATTATCATTTATAATTTTGTTAACATTCAAAAACCATTAACTATTGTTTTATAAGGAGATGAAATTTATAAATATGATTTATGAATCTGGTTTGTAAATGAAATGAATTTGAATTAAGAATTTGAGAATTAAATTTCCAGAGATTTTCAAATTTGGTTTTCAAAGTCTTAAAATTTTATTATTTGAAAGTATTTTCAAATGGAAATAGTTTTCAAAGAATTTTAAAAGTCAGTACTCTCCTCTTTTGTCACTAGAAAACAATTTCGGTGATGACTGCTGCATCATTGACATTCATTTTCGAGTCTCAAAGTGGAGAGACCGCCTAGTAGCTTTGCTGCACTTTTTTTTGTAGATGGATTTGATTGGAATTTCTTGAGTATGATATGATTTATAAAATATACATATATATGTATATATTTATTTCAAAATGGTTAAAGCGAAGCCGGAAATTTAACTCCTAAATTTTATGTTAAGTGATAATTTTGAATTATTGAAATTTTGCAAAATTTAGAAAATTGGAGAATCTAATGAGAAATGGAAAATTAACAACTTAAACAGTAGAAATAGGATATAATTTTATTTGTATAATACTCAGTTGCTTTCTAATATATAAAATTTACCTAAAATATTCAAAAAAAAAATGTTATGGTGAATGTGCAATTGAAGGTTATACAGGAGAAAACTTAAGTAATAAATTGGTCAAAATCTTGCTTAATAAAAATGTTGTAAATTAGAGGTAAATTGCAATAGTGTTCAATTATATTCAAAGATATTAATAAAACTTACCTGTAGGGATTTGAATGTATTTGAATAATATACAGTAATAAATAAGATGTCCAGAATGAATATTGTTGGGGAAATTATAAATAAAATTTTAGGTAATTATAATAAAAGTTATACACTTGGCCTATATTGCAAGATATGACAATTAAATAAATTAAATAATAAAAGGAAACAATATTTAAGTAATAAATATGGACTTAAGAATACTTGAAATTGAATTTTAAGTGGAATCAACTTAGCTGAAGATAAATGGATAAAATGAATGAGTTAATTTAGAAATGAATTTTGAAAGAAATGTTGATAAAATGAAAACAAATCAAAATTTTGAATTGAATGACTATTTATTCATTGAATAAAATGGACTTAAACCAAATTAATTGAATATAAATCAATTTAAAATTTGATGAAATTTATATGGTTTTGAATTTGTTATGTATTTGATATTATGTATTTCAATCTACATTTTCTTTCTGGTTGTTCATATTCTCCTACCTCGTTCCTTTTCAGCGATGAAAAGGTTTGAGTAGGGGAGAGTGTAAAGACCCATAAATTTTACGATTTTAATAACATAATTTAATTGAAATTTTGCTTAAAATTTAATTATAAAATTTAGCAATGAAAATTTGATATTTGGAATGCATCTATTTGAACATAGAAAATGGTTGATTTTCACTGGTAAATATGAATGTCAGTTCTGTTGTGTAATTTCAATTTCAATGTTAAAATTGATGTAAATAAAATATTATTGAAATCTGAATATTTTTATATAGTAAAAATGTAAATCATTTTCCGAGTGAGACATCGTATTCCATTTCGCCAAATTTGGACTGTTCTAACTCCATTCATCTTATTTTCGACGGTTTAGCAGCATTTTTGGTAGCGAATATTGAGTTTTAATAGGATGATCGTATTGCTGATATCTATTTACCAATCTGTTTGTCTCGTCGTGCTGATCTCCACAGTATATTCATTTGTGCATTTCGGAGTCCGGTACATGGTGAAATTTGCGAAACAGTTTGCCATATCAGTTCTGTATTTGAATCTTTTAGGTTCTGTCCTTTCATTATCTAGCCGTGGGATAATGAATGGCCACTGTCATTATTATTTCCATAATTCAGCTTTTCAGCTTTGAGTATTGCTATTCCCCGAATTCAACGTTGGCGCTTTTGTTATTCCAATGGTTGATATTTCATATATTATATGCTAGATCTTCCTTTCAGATTCCTATCCTACTATAAAGAAAATTATACATATAACATTGGAATTATATATGCTGCTTATTTTATTGGTGTGACATTCTTCTTCTCTTCCTTTCACATGCCTGCTTGCCATTTGTTTCTCGATTTTCTCCTCGATCTCTACATAAACCAATCGATCAACCCTTCAACCTGCCACCTCTATCCAAGTCAAACCCTTCCTTGGCCTTCACCACACGTGGCACAACAACCTTCCCCTCACCTCAGCAGTAACCCGCTCGTCCCTTTATTCCACCCAGTCAACCGACCTAACCCCTGGCAGCTAACACCCTCCGGTCTGCCACACCCAGTTTCCCCTGTCGTGCTCAATCTATCGCCATGGAACAACCCGCCTTCCCTTTTCCTTCGACCGAGCACCACCTGAACCAAGCATAGACTACCACCAATAGACGCGCAGCTAGTACCATAGCCTCGTATGCCATCCCTCCACCATCACCTTTCCTTCGAAGCATCAACTATCCTCCCATCACCACCTTACCGCACCACAGCCCACGCCTGTAACACCTTTCCCCTACCCAAACGCGTGTCCACTTCCTACATCTGAATCCCTGTTAGCCGCTCCATAGCCTCGCTCATGCATCACTTCTCCACCAAGCATCTCAGCCACCTCTCTCCTTTTGCATGCTGACCCCACATTCCAGTTGTTCTGCCCTTATCAGTTCACCATCGGCTACAATAGTTCTTGCCATTCTGTTCTTGTCATTCTTGCCAGTTCGCTACCTGTTTTTCCATTCTCTCCAAAACGAAGCTACAGCATATACAAGAGATATATGTTCGTGTACATATGATTGTATATACATATGTTTGCATATATGTATGCTTAGCACTTTCAAGCCTACCTTCCCATTTGCAGCAGCGATTCCTTGGAAAATAAAATAAAATGTGAGTTATGATTTCCTTGTTTATATTCTTATTTATTTTTATATTATAAGATATATATATATTTATCACTACAAGAAAAACCATTTGCGGTTGCAAAAAACCATGGCATTTTATCATAAATGCAACCAAAAATATTTTTTCCAAAATATGTTTCGTGACTAAAAAAAATTTGTTCCCGCTCCTTAGAAAAATTTTTCCGCCTAGCCAAAAATAAACGTGACCAGTTCTTGTTTTCCATCTCACGTTTACTTAGAAAACTCACTTCTGTAGAAATTTTTTCCCCTCTTCATCATCTTCACCAAGTCCTAAATTATCGTCCTCTTCATCATCGCTTCATTTTCCCATCGTCATCATCACGCTACTTCTCTCCTCTCCAGAGTCAATCGATTCCTCTTTCTATCTACTGCCTTTTGATTGACATTCTACACAAATCTTAAATCGGTATGGATTTTATACTCTATTTTATGATTATATATTTGTTTGTATGTTTTAATATTGATTATATAAATTGAATTGGAAAAACCCTAATTTGATTGAGATTCACGATTTTGCCATCCATCCCTCCTATTGTTAAAACATTGTCGTTCCATGGCAGTACATTTACGCGGGATCGGCGTTCTTCTTTCAGCTTTCGCAGCAGGCGGGCATTGGCAATGTACTGGCGAGAGCTATAAAGAGTAAGTTTCCGCTTCTCTAATCGAGAAAGTTCAGGTAGTACTCTATATCCATGGAATTTCTTATTTCCACTTTTGATGTTTCAGAGTATCTTTTTGCTCAGATTTGAAGCCGGACATCTAATTAGTTTGAAAACAAATTAGTTGAACACAAACAAATTAGGTAAGGAATTTAAGTAAAATAAAAAGAATATGGGAATTGAATAGAAAAAATATTGATATCAAAATAATGGTAATCTACTGTTCAAAATGTATAAATGTAACATTAATGAGTACAAATACTTGTGGAATTTTTAGTCTATATATAAATGTAGAGAATTTATCAATTTTTTATTTAAAAAAAGCAAAAGCATTCTTCTATTTTTTTACCAGGTCATGACATACAATATCTTACACATGAAACAGTACTTGGACAAAGAAAAAGCATAATCACTAAAACAAAACTAAGAGAATAGCTGAAATTGCGCTCTTCTAGATAGGTATATATCATATATAGATATGTGTGTATATACATATATATGCGTATGTATGTATATATCATAATGTTGCTCTTATGTCATGATTTATTTATGGTAGTTTTCCTATCATTCGATCACTATTAGGACAGTCAAACCTCATCAAGAGCAGTTTTTTGTTTTGTAATCCGGAGCAGCTATCGTGTTGATAATATAGGAATTTTTACCAAAAAAACTCAACACTTAACACTGAATTAGAAATGTGCATGCAAATAATTTTTAGAATTTTGATGTTTAAATAACTCATATTTTGCATACCACTTGCGCTAGGTGATTCAACCTGCATTTTCACTTATTAATACAAATAAGCAGAACTTCTTCTGTTTCATTTAGATTTATTTGGGGTTATGGTTGCGTTGATATATTTGTTTGCTTATAGTATCATGATCACAAGATCTAATTATTTTTATGCATTTCACTATAAATGAGTCTTTGATAACATTATTTCAAAAATATTTGAGAAAAAAGGTAGGAAAACATCCCAACCTATAAATAATCATTACCACTAATAGTACATCAAAAGTAAACTTCATAGTTAATTGCTAAATTATCTTTGATGACGTAATTTCAAATTTGATTGGTGCAAATATTGTATTGCCCTTTCTTTTCATCTCTTTTGCTAAGTTATCTTTTTCGGTTTATTACCATCTTTTGCGTTCCGTTTTTTGTTGGAAAATTGTAGAAGGTATATGTTCTATCTATACTGCTTTTCTTCCTTCTAGAAATCACTAAAGTTATGTGTTATAACTTATTGAACAATTATGAGTATTTGTTAATAACTGATTGATGCTCTAGCTGCGCAAATAACTTCAATATAGTGAAAATTGCTACTATTGTCTGGCATCCCTAGTAATAGAACATGAGAATATTTGTATGGTTGAGTCAGTAACTTCATGAGAATGTTATGTTATTTGTGTAGTCTGCTTTAGTCTAGCTAAATGTTAAACATCATTTTATTTTTCTATTATAAGTTACCTAACACAACTGCTTTTCGGTACACAAACATAAAAAGTGAATTTCATATTACTAAACTACATTTTGGCTTTCATTTCAGCAAGCTATCGAAACAATATTTTACTAAAACCTGTGACACCCTTAATAAAATATATTAAATGTCCCGCATTCGGTTTTGATGGTAAAACAAGCTTAAATGTTATCCCATTGTTTCATATTTTTCTTCAATAACTAAATTTCATTCCTGAACGTGGCATTGGTATATGATTAATACAAGAGATGTTTCTTTGTGATAATTTAGGAGTTTGGTTGCCAAATTTGATTTGTTCAAAATCAGTTTATGTTAGAAAATGTAGTTTATTATCCTTACTATAGGCGTGTTACCAATGTTCCAGATAGTGCATTATTTATAAGATGCTTGGATTTTTTTGGGTAATAACTTCAACGTCTAGTTATTTTTTTGATTACAACAGATAACCAAATTATACGTCAAAGATTGGAAACTTATTTGCCTTCATATGTCGAAAATGGAAAAAGACTGGGTTTTTCTAAGCAGGTGATAAAACCATGATTAACTTAATATGTATTTTGAGAATTATAACATATAATATAATATTAAAGCTCATTTTTTTTATTTGTTTTACTTTTTTCATAGAACTAGTATAGATTACCGACAAGGAGCAATGAATTTTGTGAATGCTGCAAAGAAGAATGCAAGAAGTGTAGAAACAATTTTATGCCCTTGCAAGGATTGTCGGAATCTTAGTCGTCATGATGAACAAATCATCGTTGAAAATTTAATTATAAAAGGAATGGATCCTAAATACATGGGTGGTGTATGGTTTAACCATGGTGAAGAGATAAATGTAGAGAAGAAAACAAATACGTTTGATGTATATGATCTATTCAAGATGATTCACTATGAAGATGAAGATTTTTTGAATCAAGATTTTTTTGATGATGATAAAGATAGTGTTAATTCTCAAAGAAAAGAGGATGAGTTACTCAAGAACTTGGAAGATGTAGAAACTCCATTATATCTTGGTTGCATAAATCACACAAAATTATCTGCTATCACCGTCTTGTATAATCTTAAATGTGAGACTGGCTTGTCTGATAGTGGGTTTGATAAGCTTTTAACGGTGCAACATTTATTTCTGCCGAAGGATAACGTGCTTCCCAAAAACTTATATGAAGTAAAGAAATTTCTTAGAGCATTCGACATGGGTTTTGAAAAGATACATGCTTGTGAGAATGACTGTTGCCTTTACAGAAAAGAATACAAAGATTTAGAAAGTTGTCCAAAATATGGTTCTTCAAGATGGAAGAAAAATCAAGATACTGAAGAGGTTATACAAGGTATTCCAGTTAAAGTATTGAGATACTTTCCAATAATTCCGAGATTTAGAAGACTGTATAGATCTCAAAAGATGGCAGAAGATTTAAGATGGCATTTTAATAATACAAGCAACGATGGAAAAATGCGTCATCCCGTGGATTCTACGACATGGAAAATGGTGGATGAAAAGTATAAATCTTTTTCATCTGATCCATGCAATCTTAGGCTTGGTCCTGCTACAGATGGATTAAATCCATTTTCCATGTTGAGTTCGAAATATAGTTGCTGGCCGGTGATGCTTGTGACATACAATCTCTCGCCTATGTTGTGTATGAAGAAGGAAAATATTATGTTAACTTTACTTATTCCAGACCCAAAGCAACCCGGGAATGATATTGATGTATATTTGGCGCCTTTGGTGGAAGCCTTGCATCATTTGTGGTGTAATGGAGTTGATGCTTATGATGCATTTAGTAAAACTTTGTTTAAACTGAATGCAATTTTGCTATGGACGATTAACGATTTTACGGCTTATGGAAATCTTGCTGGATGTTGTGTGAAGGGGGAAAAGCTTGCCCATTATGTGGTGTCAATACCCATTCTCGTTGGTTGAATCATAGTCGAAAGAGCGTCTACATGGGTCATAGAAGATTTCTACCTGCTTCGGATTCACGGAGGAAACAAAAGGCATTGTTTAATAACATCATAGAGAAAGGTAGTGCTCCTAGACTACTAACTGGGAGAAACATTCATGCATTGTTGAAGGATTATCCAAATGATTTTGGAAAAGAAAAAGAAGATAAAAGTAAGAAGAGAAAGTGTGTTTATGATACAGAAGATGAAGATAATTAACGATTCTACAAAAATGGAGCTATCGAGGTGGAAAAAAAGATCAATTTTCTTTGATTTGCCTTATTGGAAGGTTAGTGGTTAGTTTATTTATATTTCATTGTTTTAATAGAAGAAAAACCCAATAATGCGTTATAGTTTTGGTTTTCGCAGGAGCTTCTATTACGTCACAATATAGATGCGATGCATGTGGAGAAAAACATTAGTGAAAGCCTATTGGGAACGATGTTGCATGGTAATAAATCAAAAGATGGAACCAACTGTAGAAAGGATTTAGAGGATTGGGGAATTTGAAGTGAGCTTCATGCACAACCTCGTTGGAATAAAACATATCTTCCACCGGCTCCATACATGTTGTCAAAATCCGAGAGAAAAATATTTTGCAAAAGATTGTACGATTTCAAAGGACCAGATGGCTACTGTTCAAATTTGAAAAATCGAATTTCGTTGCAGGATTGCAAAATTAGCGGATTGAAGTCACATGATTGCCATGTATTAATGCAACGGTTATTGCCAGTAGCATCGAAAGGATTAATGGCAAAGAAGGAAAGAAAAACAATAATTCGCTTATGTTCTTTTTTCAACAAATTATGTCAACGTGTTCTTGATAGAGAGAATGTAGAACAAATCAATGTTGAGATTATTGAAGTTTTATGTGAGCTTGAAAAATATGTCCCGCCATCTTTTTTTGATATAATGGTACATTTATCCATTCATCTTGGAAAAGAAGCAATAATGTGTGGACCGGTTCATTTTTGTTGGATGTACCCATTCGAAAGATACACAAGACACTTAAAGACTATGTCAGAAACTATGCACGACCAGAGGGATGTATTGCAGAATCCTATCTTGCAAAAGAATCCATGATGTTTTTCGATGAATTTTTGAAAAAAATCAAGACATATGGAGGAGAAAGAAGCTCTAAATGAAGATTATGAAAGCAGTGTAATACTCGAGGGATGTCCGATTTCAATATCCAAAATAGTTAAACTGTCAGTTAATGACAAAGTAAGTGATCATTTAGCCGTGTTAATGAATATGGTCGTGGTGGAACCATTTATAGAGTAAGTGTATGTTATATTGTTTTAATTATTTTGATGTGTTCGTAATGCTATATATAACTTATAATCAATTATTCAATACTAGTTTGCATTTGGAGGAATTAGAAAAGTCAAACCTACGCATGACAAAAAATGTGACCTTACTTTGGGAAACGCATACAAAAAAATTTACCGATTGGAATTAAAGAAAGGTTAGTTATATTTCAAATATATTCTCTTTTGACTATTAATCTTACTATAGAATATACATGCTAAATAAAATTTGTTGTAGATAATATTACCTCCAAGGATCATGATGACATGTTAAGATGGATTGCTTTTGGTCCGAAGGATGATGCCATGTCTTACAACGGATATATCATCAATGAGCAACGTTTTCATATACAAGATGTAGGGAGAGAAACTCAGAATTGTGGGGTGACTTTTGATGCGACTACTATGTGTAGAGCAAGTGCAAAATATATGTCCCAAGTGGTTGATGTGGTCACTTACTATGGAATATTGACAGATATAATGTTATTAGATTATCATTCGTTTTATATTCCAGTTTCTAAGTGTCATTGGGCGTAAAAAGGAAATGGAGTAAAAGTTGATGATGATGGGTTCACTTTTTTTAATTTACAGCAAGCATCGTTTTCACGAGATCCATACATACTTGCATCTCAAGCAAGACAAGTATTTTATTCAAGAGAGAATGATGTTTCTAATTGGTATGTTGTAATGAAAGCACCATCAAGAAGTTTTAATGATTTAGAGGATAACGATTGCATCGAGGAAGATATCCAAGTCGTGGAAGGTAGCGAAATAACCGAAATGGATAATGAATATGTTAGTTATGTTAGAGAGGATTGCGAAGGCATACTTGAGTAGATTATATGTTCTACTTGAGTAGATTATAAAATTTGTTATACTATCATTTGAAAAATGTATTACAATCAAGTATTTTCTTTTACTTGTTTCATGACAGCTTTGACATTTACCACCTTTGCTCTGCCTACTACTCAAGAATCAAAACCTAGCATTAAACCTTACATATATGTCATTTAAAGATGTATGGTCAGCTTCTGATTGAGGATCTTCATTTCAACTCTAGCATGCATCATTTCTACATATAACTCATTTTTTTCTATTTTAATTTTGTAATATATTTCTTTTTTGTCTGACTCTATTTGGATTTGATATGTCAAATCAAATTTAATATTATGTTTATGTTGAATTTAATTCCATTCAGCTAATGTTTGTTTGATAATCTTCTCTTGACATATGTTGTCCATAATTGGAAGTTGGGCATATTTTGATGTTTTTTGATAGATTTAGTATGTAAATACAACAGTGTATTCATATTGCTTTATGAGTTATATGATATCAAATTATGATTTGGGCATGTCCTCTCCCAGACTCAGATTACAAGGTACTGTAAAACTGTTCATGTAATACAATTTTTCAACTTTGGAATATTTTCATTTACATAAGGTGCATATTAGTACTATCTTTTTTTACACAACATTTATCTACTATATAAAACAAATACTTGAGCATGGTATTGCTTAAAGTACCAAGTATTTGCTCCATATTAACAGATAAATAATATTAAAGAATCGGAACCCAGAAGACAGTGAGTGATAACCAGAGGATAGTGACTGATAAGGTAAGTGGGTAGTTAGTCTACATATGTGTTTGTGTGTATTGTGTTTGTGAGGGTTGTCTGACGGTCTGTAGGGTGAGTTGGGTTTGTGAATATGTTGTGTACTGTGTGCTTGTGTGAGTTAGCATTGCTATGTTTTGTGTTTGTGAGAGGTTGAAAATTTTGTTGAGTGTGTTGTGCTTTTTTTTATTAGATGTTAGGTGCCTTCATTTGTAAATGCAAGCATAGAAAACATATTAATATACAGTTACAAAAATTATATGTTTTGATTATTCCATTATTAAGTATTAATGTGATTATTTATAGAGTTTACATTACAGAGTTCATATACATGTATTAATAACTATTGTATTCAAGGTTACATAATAGATACTGTTAACTGTCCTTTATATGAAGTATTCTCAAAATAAGTTACTGTTTTTTGTTTCATTTGCAGAAAAAAGATGCATTCAAGCTTTGTACGTACTCGCAACCAGAGAAAGGCTGATGAGGAATATCAGAAGGACAAGTCAAAGCGGAAGTATAATCCAAAGAAAAAGGTTAAGATTCTAGCTGGTGCTTGCACCGACAGTGAAGAACCAACTGTCAACGCTAAGAAGCAAGCCATTGTTTGCAATGAAGACAAAGAACAAGAGCCACTTGTTACCCCCTCCGACCCAAATGAAGAAGGACTTCGCTCGGAAAATGAAATCCTTTCTGAACAAACTGATGATGCTTAGGGAGAAATTAGGAGAGCAAGTGAAGCCGAATCCAGAATTACATCTCGGAAAAGAGGCGGTAGAGGTCCAACAAAAGCAAAAAGACTCCCATTAAGCAGTCAGGATCGAATTGAAGTTGAGTTCAATGATATAGGTATATCGATAGGGAATGGGTCAGTACATTTATCCTCTTTTCTTGGACCGCTTGTGCGGGAGCTGGTTCCATACACACTTGATGATTGGAGGAATCTAAGTGATGAGTTAAAAAGTTGTTTTGTGGCAATCGATTCAGGTATGAGTTAAAAATTGTTTTTGTTGTTTATACATCTGTTTGCAAGTTGCTACATTGCTACATTGTTACATCACATATTATAGTTATAGCTAAAAAATTGTTTGATGCATACATATGGTTGTTGTTTGATTTTAATATCATGTTTTCATGTATTGTTGCAGATTAGATTTAAACTGGAAGAGGATTGGCAAAGAAAAGCTGTATTTCAACAAATAGGAGTAATTTGGAGATCGTCAAAAAGTAAATTGGTTCGAAAATTAAATAAAGCGGAGAATGAAGAGGACAGACTAAAACTGAAACCTACCAACATCAAAAGCATGAACAAATGGAGAAGGTTTGTGAAGGCGAAAACAAGTTCGGATTTTAAGGTAACACTATTCACTATTTTATTTGCTAGAACACTTTAAAAGTTAATGATTGGGATCCAATAACACATATGGTTATTTGCACAGCAGAGTTGATTATCATTTCAAAAGAACAATTTTATTATCCAATAACACATATGGTTTTGTTTTAGTCTCAAAAAAAAAAAAAAACATTTTGCGTTTCATTTGTTTTGCATTTATGTTCACTGTGCATTTTTGTTCTTTGTTCTTGTGTGCATGTCAACTCAACACTTTCCATTTTAACTTTGTTCATTCTGCACACATTTCTTGTTCACTTGAATTTAGTTCAGTTTAGTGCCGTGTGTATGGTTTTGTATTGTGTTATCTTGCATTAAAAAAATTGTTGGATTTGTTTTCATCTTGCATTGGAATTTTCAACTAGTCTGCTATTACATTTCATTTCCTGGCTTTTGTGTTTCGTTTTCTGTTTTACATTGCTGTTGCATTTCATACTTCAGCAAGCTTGCATTGCATATACCCAAAAACAAAAATAAAACAAAAAACATTGCATTGCATCTTAGATTTTAGTTTTCATTTTTACAAATCTGTTTCTTGTAATCACTGTTTTCACTTGATATTATGTTCACTGTTTTATTTCATTTGTCTTTTAGTTTCTGATACATTGAATTTTCCTCTACTACAAGTAACTGTTTTCAAGTTTTTGTTCTCTATTTACAAAACAAAATATCCATGTTTCTTCTTTACATTGCCTTTATCAAACACTTCTCAAACAACTTCTCTCTGTCACTCTTCACTTCCTCAACCAAGCTGCCATTATCCTATAACAATATATCAACTTCTCTCTGTCACTCTTCACTTTCTCAAACAACGAAGCTGCCATTATCCTATAACAATATATCAACAATATATCTTTCTATTTTACAGAAACGAAGTGAGAAATATTCGGCCCTTAGGGATAAACAACTTACACACACAACTGGTCGTAAGGGAATGGCTAGATTGACCAAAGACATGGTTAGTTAATTAAGTATAGCTTTATTTAATATTATTTTATACATGTCTGGTTTTTTATTTAATGTTATCCTAAATTTAGAAAAAAGAAAGTCCAAGACCATCGTCCATAACTAGAGCTGATGTTTGGATTAAATCTCACATAAAAAAAATGGTGAACCGGTGACCGCGGAAGCTGGAAATGCTATTGTAAGTTTTTTTTAATCTGTATATAAAAAATTGTCCGAAAGTACGATAATTTTACCATTGTGCATTATCTATTTGTGTTTATTTATGTAGGAGGAGATTAAAAAATTTGGTAGCCTATCACATTCCGGTTCGTCACAGAATGTCAGTGGATGTACATGTACTCGGACAAGATAAACCAGGACGGTTAAGGGCATTGGGAAGGGGTTGCACTTTAATCAAGCTAGCCGTGGCCCAGTCCAAAGATAAAAAAGTATCGCAGTGTCGAGAGGAAATAGCAGAAATGAAGAGTATGCTGCAGGTTCTGATGAACCAGAAGGTAAACTATTAAAAGTAATTTATATATGTAAAATAAAAAATTCAAAGCGCCATATAATTTAAAATACTAAAAATAACAAATTTATTCTCTCTCACAAACTTATTATATGTTCTCTGCCATTTTAAGTATGGTCATTTTAATTTTAGCGACTCAATTTTATTTTTTTCACTTGCTGGTTTCGGTAGCCATATTAATTTCATCCCATCATTTATAGCTGTAAAATACATTAACTGATCAAAGTCCATTTAGTAGTTTTCGATAGTCAATTAAATGCCTACATTACATTTAATTGAGTTCTTTTAAGACTAAAATATCCTGATATTAGAGCTTTATTACAGGGTGTAGAAAGTCCGAAAACGAGCACATCTGAATTGGTAAAAATAATAATTATATTACTCAAGAAATTACATTTAGATTTTAAATTTTGATCCAGTGATTGCTATAATTTTTGGTTGAATAATTGCAGAGCAGACGATGTATGTTCGATGTCTAATTGGGATGGAAACTGTGAAGTTGTTGCCAATGGGAGGGTGTTGTCCAGGGACCCAACTGCGGTTGTCAATGGCATTCATCTTGGACCAAATGTTGTGAGTATTATTGTAGATATCGTGGACAAACCAGATACCTATTTATAGAGGCCTACACCAAAAATGACAGTATTAGCAGACGTTGTGAATAAGGTAGTAGCTTGGCCATCAACTTGCATTAAGATGGCACTGCGAGTAAATTTGAACGACGTAAGTACGGTAAATTTTACACTTCTCATACTAAACTGTTGAATTACACTTCTCATCAAAACATACTAAAGTTTTAGTTTTAGTTTTTAGATATTAGTACCCCAAATTAATCCATTTGTATATTTATTTGTTTGTTAAAATCTTAATAAAAATTTGAATAGTTTTTTATATTAACAGCATTGTCCACAATATTATGGTTGGAATTACACTTCTCATTTTATAACCTGTGAATGAATTGCTAAGTATTTTGCTAAGTAGAAATTTATTTGTTTGTTAAAATAAACCATCTTTATATTTATTTGTTTGTTAAAATTACACTTCTCATTTTTAGAGTAACAGCACTATCCAAGATGACAAATGTAAGGTTTATGGTTGGAATGAGGGTGAAGGGGTAGTTGCCGAAGGAAGAGTCTACTCCAGAGAGCCACAATATGTTGTTAGTGGAATTCCGCTCGGTTCGTCTGTCGTTGTGATTTCGGTCGACAAAGTAATAAATAAAGATGCTTATTTGTGGCGACCCACATATGATATGTCGTGCATTGGAGATGCAATTGGTGGGAAAGTAGCATGGCCAAAATCAAAAGTTGAAGTTGATAAAGAAAATGTAAATGACAACGTAAATTATGCGACTTCTCCCATGAAATCTACACCCGTGGTCATGAAGAAATCAGAGCATGTAAGTATTAATTTTCAAAATTGAAGAAATTAAAATTGAAGAAATTACCTGTGTATGAAAGTTTATTTATTATGTGTATGTATATATTCTGCATAATAATCTCTTTTTTCCAGCCAATTGCAAAGTGGACAAAAGATAGCAAATGCCAGTTGATCGATTTAGGTGGAACAAACGTAGTGGCTGAAGGAACTGTTGCATCAACTGATCCGATAACGCTGGTCCACTGTCGTCCATTGGGACTTAATGTTGTAAAAGTTTGGGTTGATATTTGAGAGATGCAAATGCAGAGCTATGGAGACCAACATCGGCGTTGACGTTCATGGAAGATGCACTTAGCGTTCCCATAGCTTGGCCAACGGAAAAGTCATTCTGAAAACAAACTGAAAGGTATATAACTTGTTCATCATGAATGTTTTCAAACTTTGATTCTAATACCCTGACAGTTGATGGAAACTGTGTTGAAGTAGGGAAGTGATGCTTGTAGTAGACAGAACTATAATGACTGAGGTTGTTTGAACTAAAGCAGTTTGAAGGTGGAACAGTTCAAGTGAAGGTGAAGTTTTTAGAAGTAAGGGTGATATTGGTGGTAGGTTGTTTAAGGGATAGGGAGGGTTGTATTGTTTGTGATTGAGGAAGGAATGATTTTGACTTGGTGTTGGAGTGGCAGTTTGAGGAAGTTGTGATGATGGTTGTTATCAGGTTTGGGTGAGGTTATAGGGAGGAGGAAGTGTTGGCAGTGATGATCCAGAAGTCGGGGAACTGTCAGGGATGTTAGCAGTTTTGTTTAAAGTATTATAGTCTAAGGACTTCTATATTTGTCCATTTTTTATCTTTGATACCTTCACCTCACAAATATTTAGTAACATGATTATTATTGTTTACAGGTAGATAAACGTTTGTGAAGAATTCAAGCGGCAGCATTGGTTTTTGGTATGGTAGCAGCACATGTATGTAGTTAGGTTGAAACTGTTATGAAACTATTTTGAAACTGTTGGGTTGATTAAAACTATTATGAAACTAGTATGTATGGTAGCAGCACTACTTTAGCTGCATGTACTATTATGAAACTGTTTATGGTAGTTTGGTTGTGTAAATGTATGGTTAACCTTTTGTCTTGACACTAATGTTATGATATAGTGGTGATTATGTAATTGCTTTTGTTTGTGTTATTTTGGTTCATTGAATGTGTTATTTTTGAATGTGTATGTGTTTATATATTACGTTATTGTATAAGTTTTGAAGTACTTGAATTGGAGGCGAAATCAGATGTAGTCGTGGAACAGCAGGCAATAAAATCGAAATATACGGTGGTGGAGAAAAAACGCCACCAACAATATTTTTTTGTAGCGTTTAAAAAGCGCTACAGAATTAGCAATTATAGTAACTCATATAATCTCCGTGGCATTCAAAAAACGCTGCAAAAAATAATAATAAGTGCAACAAAAAATAAGATAGTAAACGGCACCTTTTTGGTGGCGTTTCTAAAACGCTGTAAAAAGATCTTTAGTAACGTTTAAAAAACGCTGCCAAAAATAATTTTATAGTGGCGTTGCAAATAAATGCAATAAAAAATCATGAATTTTTAGTCACATGTTTTCTAACGGCGTTTATCAAAACGGCACCAAAACTTTTTGTAGCGTTTTCTGAGCGCCACTAAAAATCAAATTTCTTGTAGTGTATATAAATTGATATTTGGCATCACCTATAAATACATATGTATGGTATAATAGGTATTTGATATTTTTCATCTTACAGTTTTTATAAGAGTAAGTTTAAATATAAAGTACATGTTATATATGGTGATTAGCATAGTGGTATTTGCTGATTATATATGATAATAAAGTAAGACTTTATATATGTTTGACTTATATTAGTTTCTTAAAATAGATTTTTGAAATAACATTAATAAATAGTATGCTTAAATAAATATATATATATAGCTATTTTGATTTGTTTCCATCGATTCCTAATTATCAGCGTTGATCGTTGAATCCGTGTTCACCTTGCTCTGATTTGAGATTTGTTGATTGGATTGGTCAATTATTGAGTTCAAGATTAAAAATCATAGCTTGTTGTGCATCTATCTTCTCTAGCCTCGAAAGGTGAGCGATCATTCACGATTAACATTCTTGTATTTAATAAATTTAATTCACATTGAAATGACAAATGAAATATGCTGTTAGATTCGAACTGCTTATTATTTATTGCTTTATGTGATATGCCATTATTTGAAACTGTTCACCTATTACATATGACACCATATCATGTTGTATATATTTTATTTTATTTATCACTGACGATATATGCCTGTTCATATGTTATATTAATTGTTCTCACTCTGCAAGTTCCCTATTAGTTTAAAATTCCCTATGGGTTGAAATGATACATACCCGAATGATATTATAGATTAGGGAAAATCGTTATAGGTTGAAATGATAAACCCAAGTAATTTTCATTGATTTTAAATTTTGTGATTGCGGGTTGAAATGATATACACCCGTAAATATTAAATTTGCGGATTGAAACGAAAAATATCTGTACCACTTGACCATAGGATAGAAAATTATATACGTATTTTGTAATGACAAAGTTTGGAAGGAAGGATTATATTAAATATTTATTTTTAAATATAATATAAAGATATTTTATTTTGTAAAATTAGATTTTTTTTTAAATTATATGTTTTGGAAATTTTAAATCTATAAGTTAGTTTTGAAAATATAATTTTTAAGATTTTACTTAAAACTTTTACTATTTTAAAATATATAAAAATAAATTTAATATAAAATAAATTTAATAATAAGATTTAATTTAATAAAATTTAATTTAATTAGTATACAATATGTTTAGGTATTTACTTAAAATTATATTTTTTTAAAATGATTCTGTAATAACTATAATAAGCTAAGGTTGGAAAGATAAATTTAAATTGATTTGAAATTGTATTTGTGTCACGACCCAAAATTCAGCGTTCGAAAATCGACATCAAATACCTCACTTGTATTCAACTGCCGTAGATTCAAACGTCGAACTTCAGTTCGGATGGATGTTATAACAACATTAGACGAATATAAACAGCGGAAACAAAATGAATATCATTATCAACAATACAGATACAACACCAACGCAATATTTGGTTACGAAAATTTGATCCCATCATTAGAGTGATATACAAGATACAACAACAAATCGATAACAAACTTGTCTCAACTTCAAGAGATTTTCCAACGTACTTCGACTTTGAGAAGATTCTCCAAGAACTCCAAACGCTTCAAAAGACTTCCAAGGCCCAAAAGCTTTCCAAAAGAATCCAGTAGCTTCCAAAAGACTCCAAAATATTCCAAGCTACTCCAAAACACGAATAACCTGCTTCTAGGCTGCCCGTGTGGAAATTATGGGCACCTAGAGTTTAGGAAAGGAACAATAAACTTTGGGTCAGTCTTGGGACTGGTACGAGTAAACAAAAGCAGTTGTTTGAAACAAAAACAGTTTATAAAAGAAATTCGTTCGTGCTTTTGGAAAATGAAACTACCATAAGACCTCCCGCCACACACACAATGCAATCGCAGAATTGGAGGAGATTTCTTCTTATGATAGTCAAACATGCTTGATACAAGAAAATTATTTGATATTATTACTAGTGCATAGTGTAGAAAATCATTTCGAAAGTATAATATTAATCTTAACCAGCATACCACATTTCGTTGTATGCCTACTATAGCTACCATGTTTTGTAGCAGGTTACCGCCACGCTGCATGACAGATTATACAACTAAAACTGTACTGGGCTCGTATTGTTTTTTTGGATTTCCAACAAATGGTTAGGCTAAGGAACTTCCTTAAAAATAAGACGTCTCTGGAGGGACGCCCCCAAGAACCAAACCGGTTCCCTACCAACACAAGGTCGGGTTACGTTTGTAACTAGGTAACACCTACAAGTAAGCCATCCCCGGTCGTTACCGACCTTTATCCCGAGATTCACCAACTGAAAGCAACAACCACACAGATAAATATCTGGGCTCCGTACCATGATATCACCTCTTATCCAGAAGAAAATGACATACCCTAGGGGTGCGACCCCTAAAAACCTTACCGCAACATTCCTGTTTCAACCATTACTGGGTTGTGAGGTTCGACGAAGTCTCGTCCACAAAGCTACGCCTTTCATAAAAGCCATGCTTCGATCAACAAATGATCAGCAGTACTTAGCATGCCACACTACCAGATTGGGAGTATATCACTAATAACCTTCAACTACATAACCTCTGAGCTCATACGTCTCAAAGAAGGGTGTTAAGCTAAGAGAATAAATTCTTCGCCGCCAACAGAAATGTATTTGAAAGAAATCAGCTTTATATCTCAAAATGTAATGTCATACATACAACCATACAAGTCTGTTCCGGATTCGAACAGAACCGAAGGCACTTCCGAAGAAGTCCTTGCAATTCGAGCATCCACAATCCCGATCGGACTCCCCATCGCATATCGAGATCTATATACCGAAGCAACTTAGTGCAAAGTCATCTGATAGGTTATCCTATCGTTCTCGAAGACGCCCGGTCTTCACCACCATCTTCAAATGTTATCCATTCGTCGTATCACATATTCGGAATGGGTTATATGACACAAAGGTCCTCTTCCGGCTAAACCGAATAGTGAGCGCTCAATTTCAAAATATATGGATATATTAATCACAAAGATTCACATTTAGGGTTCGATGTGGGTTTCGGATAACCAACAGGAATCCGACTCCATATCGCATCGAAATTCAATTGTCGTTTACAGGCCAATGGGTTTTCACATTCACACTGAACAATCACAAATATCATAGTTCAGCACAAAGCGATTCACATCACACAGTATCACAATCACAAACGGAGGTATCAATCAGCTCAAGGCATTCCAACAATAATTAATCATCTAACAATGAGATGAATTAACAGTGTGGTTATAACCATTTAATCACATATTTATTTTCCATTAATTAACTTTAATTAATGATGAATTATTCTTAATTTAAGTTAATTAATCCTTAATTTTTAATTAATTAAATATTAATTATTAGTTAATTGAACCCTTAATTATTAATTAATTAAATCTTAATTACCTTTGTTAATTAATTATTTATTCCTTAATTAATTACCTTAATTAATTAATACTTAATCATAAATTAATTATCCTTTAATTAATTATTCATAAATTATTAAGTAATTATAAATCATTAATTATTAATCATCATTAACAATATAAATTAAATAACTTTTAAATTAAGTTAATAAGGTAAAATATTTAATTATCTCCTTAATTAATTTGTTAAATTTTATTTAAAATAAACTTTTTGAAAATATAAGTTCAAAATATTCTTAACTTAAATGATTCAAAATATTTTATTTTAAAATCTTAAAGTGCAAATTACAACTTAACAAAAAATTATTCATTCGAAAAGAATAAATTTGGAAAACAATTTTGACTTAAATTTTTAAAGTTTAAACTGGAAACGCTATTACTCTCGAGCTGCTTTGAGTGTTCCCCGGGGAAAACACCTATTTACTTCGAGTTCCCCCCGAATCAACCCGTATACCCTTTTTTTCAACTTAAATTTTGTTTAAGTGTTTATTACCCAATACAAACTTAAAACTACACGAGCTTGAACTCGAGCCATAATGCAAACATCCCTAAATTGTCTTCGAGTTCCCTTCCTTCTTCCCGAGTTCAATGCTACTAACACACTCAAATCCCATCTCTGGCCGAAGCTTCGGCTATCCCCAAGTCACTGACCATCTGACCACACCTCCAGACCACCCAGAAACGTGAACCGACGCTGAATCCTCAAACGAGCCACACGACCCAAACTGCAACAAAACCAGATCACCAAGAAACATCTCGTCCTCCCACCTCTGGCCATCAGAGGCCATGAAAATTTAACTGAAGCTTCTTCTTGATCATAGCCGCTATCCCCACTGGAGCAATCAACTCCGGTGGTCTGACGAAACCGCGACAATCCAAACTTCTGCTTCGACCAAAATAGGGGTTGAAACCCTAGACGAACGTCGCACGGCATCCACATTCAAATAAAAATTCTTTAAGCATTTTTCCTAGAACCCCCAACGCCTCAGCCATCTCCACCCACAACTACGACCATCCTTATCATGCCGATGACCGAAATTTGACGATTCCCCTCATTTAGATCATCCTCGAATTAAACAGTGAATTCATGCTTAAAAAATATGGTTTCAACTTTAAAAATCTTTGTTTTCGAAAGCTATTCAGATGATATATTTGAAACTAAAATTTGTGATGTTTGAATTTCGATGCATTTCGACTTTTCCTTGTATTTTCCATTTTCAGTGAAAACCCTGATTTTCTTTTGCTTGAATTTATTTTTTAAAACTTGAACATGTTTAGACAAAACTATCTCGTTTAGATCCTAAGGCCTAATGATGATCAGAGAAAGAGAAGTTGGATTTTATACAGGAATATGAATCCCTGAACCTGGAACAGGGTTTATATCCTGATCGACAGACATGCATCAACTTTATGCATAAATAAACATGCACACCATTTTTTTCCAATCATACTTCAACTATATTTTCTTCTAAACAACAAGCAAGAATCCATATGAAAAGTTTACTCACTTGTCAACTGAAATAGAAAACCTGTCTGGGTTTGAAAATAGAAATCCTGGAAATTGTTTTTCTTAACTTGATCAACTTGTTAATATAAATTTGCTTAATCTCTGATGGATTTTCTTACTTAATTCTTCAACAACAAACTCAAATTCAAGCTTACTTACAGTTTTGTTTTAATGAAAACGGAAAAAAACTTTGGTCTGCAGCTTGAAAACTGGAGTTTGCAAATCTTTAGTTAATCCTGGATGTGTTGTTGGAGTTAAACCTTAAAGGATTGATCTTGAGAAAAAAGAATTGAGATGACAAGTCGCAATTGTTCTTCTGGTCTGAAATCATGGTTTGATTTTCTGATTTGTAAGAACAGTTTGAAAATTTTCTTTTCCTTTTGATCTTTTGATTTGATTTGTTTTTCTGGTTGTAGAATGTTTAGAGATTTTTTTCTTTTTTTAAAACCTTTGAAGAGATTAAATGAAAAAAATGAGAAAGATGATGGTTTGAGATATTATAAAGTTTTGTTTTTCTTTTTAATAAATTTTCCTAAAAACAAAAACAATCAAATGACACTTGTCTTATTTTACTACTTCGTTGTTAATACTTGTTCAATTTGTAAGTTAGGAATTCAACACTTGTATATTTACAAAGATAAAAGAATTTTAAATAAATTTTATATCATATTCACTTTATTAATAAATACATTTCCTATTTATTTGTATATACAATGTTAAAAGAAGAAATGTTTTTAACAAATCTTTTACATTAAATAAATTGCACATTTATGATTTCAAATGCAAATTATTTTTCTAATACATTCATTTAAATTTTAAATTCAAATTCAAATTCAAATTTGAATTATAATCCATTTATATATATACATATGCTCATATAATTTAAATTCAAATAGTTTTGAAAATATTTATATTTTTGAATTTTTAAATTCAAATGCAACTTCACAACCTTATATATATATATATATATAAATATAATTCAACACTTATTTTATTTATTTTCAAAAATTCAAATAAATTACACAATTTATCCTAAAATTCACATTAATTACTAAATTTTAAATTGATATAATTTTGGGAATGTTGCAAATTGGTTAAGAATCATACTTAAATAAAATTAACTTGAAAGTTATTGAATTATGATTTTATAACTTAATTTTTGATTAAAGGTGATTAAATGAATATTTTCAAATTTAAATAAAAGTGAAATGGGATATTTAGTTTATTTGAATTTGATTTGAGATTGTATTCAAATGATTATTAGATTTATTAAGTGAATATTTCAAAACCAAATAATAATAAAGTTGAATTTGAAGTACAAATGAAATTTATCAAATTGAGTTATTATAAATGTTGAATATTTAAACTTTGAATCTTATTGGAACTGAAATAATAGTTCATACCTGGATTTGAAATCAATATAAATTGAAATGGTTTATTGAGAATTTGAATTGTTAACCTTTTTAGTTGAAATTGTTGAACTGGGATTGATTGAATTGAATTCTGGAATTTAAGTTGATTTGAATTGATTTGTGAAATTGGAGGAAATTAATTTTATTATATAAAGTATTTTTAATATATTATTTTATTCCTTAGACTATTTTAATATATAAATGATTTTAATATCTAAATATTTTAATTTATAACCATTTTAATATATATACACTATTTTCAATATCTAAACTGTTTAAGTATGAAGTGTTATGATTTCAAAATCTTTATAATTTCGAAGGTATTATATTTTGCAAGTGTTACAATTTTGAAAATGAATATTATTTAAAGTGAATAATGATATCGAATTGATATGTTTTGAAATGAATATGATATTTTGATATGAAGTATGAACTGTTTGAAATGAAATGACGTGTGTGAAATAAGCGTTTGGTTGTTAAAGAGGTCGGGATCAGATATTGTCATACTCTCTGCCAATACCGAAAACCACTTTAACATTTGTGTACGTGGTGGAGCTTCCAGAACGAAGTAGGATAGTTGGCGATGATTCTGTATGAGGTATCAACGTAGCCCTGACTCCCATGAGTCAGCTTGATGTGGCTAAAACAGAGCCATGTCGGGCCAAGTGAGGTCATTCCTCCTATTGGACACGTTTATTCGATACCATTCTATTACTTTGTTATTTGATTTGGTGCACCTTTGATTTGGGAATGTGTCTCGAGGTGGGCGGTAGTAACTGCTATGTGTTACCACCAGTTCGGATCCACAAACGGTACATCTACCCTGCCATTGCCTCGTGTGCCTTGTCGCATGCCCTATCATGCCTTCTATGAGTTTGTTTTGTACCGTACATATGTGGTGTCCTCTGAGTAAACCACCGGTTTGGTGGAGCATACGGCATTGTGTATATTACGGGAATATATAATGTGTTAAGGGGGGTATGGGTAACGCCTTAACGCTATTTTAATAGTTTACTTTACTATAGACATATTATAATAGCATATATTACTACATAGTAGATAGTTCCACGGATCCTTAGAGGATGGAAATCTCTGACATCCTTTAAGTTACTTGTATTTCAGTTGACATTTCACTTGAGTTGAATTTACTATATAAAAATGTTAATCCTGACTTGAGTGTTTTGTGTTTTGCTTTATGCTCGGGACAAACTGAGTGACATAGCATTTGAGACTCATCTTTGGAAATTGGATCTTTGTTTGAAGATTTATCTATCCAGCTTCCAGTTATTTCAGTTTATTCCAGTCATTTATGTTCAGACTCATCAGTTGCTTATGTATTAGAGATTCATTTGTATTTGAGATTCTGTTGTATTTTGTTTCAGACTCTGATGTTTTATAGTAGCTTCATGAACTACTATTTATCTATTCCGCTGCTTATTGTTGTAATACTCTGTGTCTGTGATTCTATGATTGATTTATTTACTGTATATGCTAAGTTTTGCCAAAAATAAATTAACAATCTGTTGTTTTGAGAAATTCAAGTTTGACATGTGTGGATGCGAATGGTTCAAATACCGGGTCGTTACAATTATTAAATAAATAAATAATTAATTAATTAAAAATAACAATTTCTTAGCCATACTTAAAATAAGTTTGAAAACATTTTTCAGAATATAATTAAGTGAAACACTATTTAAATTCAAAAAGAGTTCGTTTTCACGAACTGCATTTATAGTAACTATTGTTATATGACCCATAATTTCGAATCTTATTTTATATTCCAAATTACTTCCAAAACTTCTATCTTTATGTTTATAATTTACTAATATAAACCTTGAATAAAGTTTGAAAACTAAAAGTAAAGTTTTTAAAAACTTTTATAAATCCTTTTTAATAAACAATTAAGTAAAACACATTTTCAAAATCAAAGGATCTCTTTATCGCTTATGCAAGTTTATATGCTAACTTTCTAACATAACAACATATTCACAAGATCATAGCATATGTTTACACAGCATAATGTCAAACCATAGCAAGGTTACAACTTTCCATCCATACCACAATTCTAACTTTAAATTCTCAAATTGAACTAACTATCACTTTCTAGTACTTATGTATCCATACTAATCAACATCATATCCAACCAATCAAGCAATGAATTAACATTTAAGTACACATCATAATTAAAGTTAGTAACTTTAGCTAACTTTCTCACCTAAATTCTAACCCAGCCCTTACAAACTCCATTCGAACTTCACTAAAAATTGAAAATGACCTTAGCTCTTTACTTTGCTTGAACCAAAACTTGATTTTTGGACAAGAATGAAGGTTGACGGGTTTGACCTGGGGGTGTGGGCTCAGCCATGGAGTTGATGAGGAGGGTTTGGCTTGCTTTTGGATGCCAGGTGAAGTAGAAGGTAGTAATATGAGTTTTAATTTGCTTTGGAAGGATTTAAGTGGGAAAAAATTTGATTTTTGAATTTTGGAAACTAAGGAAGCCATAAAAACTTTTGGAAAGCTTACAAAGGAGGAAACAAGGTTTCAGAATGAAGAAAAGAGATGAATATGAGAAGAAGAAATTTTGGAAATAGTTTTTATATAAAATGGATAACTTAAATTAACATAAAGTCCCCAAGCTCTTACCCTCCCTTAAACTTATAACACATTGCCATGCTAGCCTCCATCTTTCCTTGTATTTTTCGAAAATCTTGTTCCCCTCAAGTACCATTGAGCCAATGTACGTTATATGCTAATTGTAGTTATATACCCATTAAATGGACACCCAAGCCCCCCCCCACACACCCCGCCGTCTTCCAACGGCTATAACCGGCCCCTGCATTTGAATTCCAACAGCTAAAAACGGTCATATTTTGACCCCCAACGGCTATAAACGGTCATATTTAAAATTACAACGGCTATAAACGGTCATATTGAAAATTACAACGGCTATAAACGGTCATATTTATGATTTCCCTACATATATCAGAATAATATTCAGATTGTAATACACACATCTATTCTTCTATTACAATTCTATTCTCAATTCCTTAATATTTAAAGTATGTCTCATCCGTTTCAATCATATACCGAAGCGATGAATATGGATAGCTGGGATTTAGATTCTCAACCCTTTCAAAATGTTCATCCCCAAACCCCCCCCCCCTCTATCGTTCCATTCTTCTGCTCCATGATCTGGCGATGAAGATAAAGATTTGTATTATATTTACTGTCATTTTTCTAACGACTCGGTAAAGGGGAACGACTAAAGTGGAGAGGCATTTTGGGCAAAAGGCATGACTGCGTACAATAAAAAACATGTTGAAAAGACGAGGTCAACGTCTGCAATCACGGGTCGTTTTGGGAAGATTAATCGACAAACACAATTCTACGAGTCGCAGATCCACAAAATAAGAACAGCAAATCCAAGTGGAATGGGTGGCGAAGCTGAATCGGTAGCGTTTTGTAAAATATGATTTTTAATTTACATTCATTTCTAATCACTTTGTTAATATATGATTTTGTGTTTCTGTTTTTATAAAAGAGAATGGCGAACGATCAATTCTTGAAATTATTTCCAAGAGAAAATGGTATAAAGAAACCCCACTACTATCAGTTTGCAAACTGCTATGACTTGCTTGTTAGTCAACAAAAATGGAGCTCAAACACCGTAAAAAGCTTAAGAGATGTCCAGACGAAGTCGAAGGGGAAGAAAAAAAACAAGTAGATCTAATTACAATTCTAGCCCAGGCAATTCTTCTCATATGGACTCAAATGTATGCCCAGATAACGAAGAAGCTGTATTCGCATTTGATGAAGACGCTAGACCGATGGGGCAACGAGCAGCTAAGAAGAAAATTGCTGTTCAATCTCAAATCGATTCTCGTTTAGCCCTAATGCATGAAAAACATGCAAGAGAAAATGCAGAACGTCAAAAAGGAAGTGCAGAAAAGCTTGCCGTGTTAAAAGAATTGACTGAGATTGAGAAGGGCCGCTTTGAGCTAGAGCGGCAATGCCAAGAGACCTTAGTAATGGAAAAGGATGTCACCGAAATGGACCCAATTACAATGCAATATTGGATGGAGTACAAACAACGCATTGTTGAGAGTAGATCTGGAACAAAACATATGTAGTTGACGTATTAATGTGATATTTTTAGTTATTGCAGTTTAAATATCCATGTACCTTCAGTTCATATTTTCAATCAAGTGTTATTTTCAGTTTTACAATATTCAATGGTATATCAATTTTTTGATGCATCATGTAGATATCAATATAGATTTACTTCATCAATTATAAATGATATTACAAACATAAAAATTGAACCATTCTACACTTCGTTACAGAAATAAAAAAGGCAAACATATGTAGTTAAACAAAGATCCACCATCCCCAACTGCTGATTTCCATGAGAATTCCAAATATGCTCCATTAAATCCCTTTGGAGTCTATTATGAATAGCTGCATTACAATATACTTCATGATGATCGTCATGAATTGCGTACTGTCCTTCAATTCGTAACGTGGCTGTGCGAAACAACTCGGGGGGTTGTCTTGCCCCTCATATTCGAAATCAGGATAATCCATACCGCGTTCATCTTCAATGATCATGTTATGCAGAATTATACAACAGAACATAATTATAGCCATTTTTGATCTCTTCCATAATCTACATGGATTGCTGACCATTGCAAACCTTGCTTGTAGGACCCCAAACGCCTTTTCTACGTCCTTTCTTTGTCCTTCCTGCATTGCAGCAAATTGTTTCTGTTTTGCCGTCATTGGGTTTGCAAATGTCTTTACAATCAATCTCCATTTGGGATAAATTCCATCTTCTAAATAGTATCCATGCTCATATGTGTTATGACCAAGAGTAAATGATACGGGAGTTGACTTACCTTGCGCCAAATCATTAAACAAATGAGATTGTTCGACAACGTTTAAGTCATTAAGAGAACCTGGCATTCCAAAGAAAGCATGCCAAATCCACAAATCATGAGAGGCAACTGCTTCTAAGATGATAGTTGGTTTTTTTTTCTTTGCCATTATATGCTCCATGAAAAGCTTTTGGACAATTCTTTCACTCCCAATGCATACAATCTAGACTTCCAAGCATTCCAGGTCAGCCCTTGCTTTCATGCATTTCATGCAAGCGCGTTACATCTGCCTCGTTTGGAGAACGAAGATATTCCGTCCCATGAATGTCCACAACAGACTGACAGAAGTGATCTAGGTTTTCCAATGCTGTACTCTCTGCAATATGATATGCGTCGTCAAGGGCATCGGCGGGTGTACCGTATGCTAACATCCTCAAACATGCGGTCATCTTTTGATGGCCACTCAAACCTTGTTTTTTTTGCAGCGTCCTGCTTAAAAACAAAATAATTATTACTCTACTGAATACTTTCGAGAATTCTTATAAATAATGGACGACTCATTCTGAATCGTCGTCTAAACATCTCTGGACCGTAAGTTGGATCACGGGCAAAGTAATCTTGCATAAGTGTTTTTTGAAATGCTTGCTGGTTACGGTTGATATATTTCCGACCCACGACGGAACCACCATGTTTTCCAGAAGTGGATCCGTATGCTTCACGGTATATCTCCATCAGTTCCTCCTCCTCTTGTTGATGCGCTAACGCGTACGCTTCTTCTTCCGAGTCACTGTCGCATCGCAATATAGCTTTTAGTAAACTTCGAGACATTGTTTGATATTTGAGGGTAGTTGTTTGATATTTGAATGTTTTGTTAGACTAAATTGTGGTGAACAAGTATGACATCCATATGGTTATATATATATGACTAATTCTTGAGTGGAGAGAAGGGGGTCGGTTTGCGGTCACCATCACGTACTGTAGCCACGTTAATTTGCCGGTCAAGAATCTCTGCTTTGTTGAGTGGAGAGAAGGGGGGTCAGTGTGCGGTCAAATCACGTACTGTACCCACATTCATTTGCCGGTCAAGAATATCTGCTATGTTGAGTGGAGAGAAGGGGGTCAGTGTGCGGTCAAATCACTTACCGTAGCCACGTTTATTTGTCGGTCAAGAATTTCTGCTATGATAAGTGGAGAGAAGGTTGATCAGTGTGTGGTCAAATCAAGTACTGTAGCCACGTTCATTTGCCGGTCAAGATTCTCTACTTTATTGAGTGGAGAGAAGGTGTGTTAGTGTGCGGTCAAATCACGTACTGTAGTCACGTTCATTTTTCGGTCAAGATTCTCTGCTTTGTTGGGAGGAGAGAAGGAACATCCATTATATAAATTCACAAATCGTTATATGTTTAAATCATTTTAAAACCTAACATTATTCAAACTACATTGTCCAACATGATATTTACGTCTCATGAATTGAAGTTGCTTATGCAGTACTACATTCAAACCGATGAGATGTGCGATAATCAGGAGCCAATGGTAATTATTTTTTGGGACACTCTGGTTGAACTCTACAACAACGACGTGGGCTCTCAAGTCAGACGTACGGCTCAAGAGCTCAGGACTGCATACAGAAACTTTACTAGGGCATGCACGCCTTATACAAAGATTATTAATGAGGTAATATTGGAAAATGTGTTTGAGACTACACGTTCGACTTATGACGGTCGATACAATTTAAAATATCGCATGCCCTTCTTAGCCCATGATGCGTACTTCATACGTCAAAACTGGCTAGAAAGATTTGGATGGCCTTAAGATAACAGTATTGCTTGTTAGTTATGTAACGTTCGTTAATGTGTCGAGAGCTTTCTGAATTGTCTTTTCAAATGATAATGATGTTGTTGTTGCCAAAGCTAATGCCTATGTGTAATGTTTGTTTACATTTGCCATTGTGTATTGTATGTTGTCAGATCAAAAAGTAGTGGTAGCACAAGTGTAATGTTTGTTTATATACTCTCTTTCTGGCTTACTTATTAATCAATCATAATCAGCTTCTTCCTCACTCACAACAATAAATTCTTCAACGCAATGTCTTCTTGGCCTTCTTCTATCAGTTCATATGCAGGTTACGTGCCTACGGAAAGTCCACATACTGATGAGGATTGGCTTATCGATTATCAAGAACAACACTATGAAGATGTCCGCGGCTAGTTTCTAAACCTTGAGTAGCTGAGACTTCAGGAAGTGGTTGAACTGCCATACGAACAACATGTTGTTCGTATGGCATATGAGCAACCTGAGAACCAGGATCAAGTAGTTCAACCTCCCACTGAGCAAAAAGTTGAATCGCAACTAGTTTGTTGTCAGTGTGGGTATGAAGTTGAAGTTGTAGTACATGCGGATGGAGGAAATATTGGTCGTCGAATCCAACTATGTCAATTCTGGCCAAATGGTTGCAATTACGCGGAATTGTTGGATGATCCTTTATGTCCAAGGGGCATAACCTATGCAAACGAGCTAGAACATGAGATAAGACGTCTTAGACTTTCGATACATGAGTTGCAGTTTAATAGTCATGTCTAGTTTCTTCATATTTGTGGTCTATTATTACTGTGTCGTTTTTAATCAGTGTTCTATGTTCATGTGCCTCACTAGTAATTTTTTTATGTTACGAGTAGGTTTTTATAAATTTTCTATCTACTGTCACTATTGATTTTTTTTATGTTTATATGTAACTAGTTAGTGCTTATAAGTATACACAAACATATAGAATTCACATTGTACACCAACATATATAATTCATAGTTAAACAGACATATACAATTCACATTATACACCAACATGTATAATTCACAGTATACATAGACATATAGAATTCACAGTATACTCGAACATTATCATCCAAAATCCAAAAAAGTGAAAGTATATAAACATAAAGAATACACAGTATACTCAAACAATGACATAAGTACATAAGCTATAGGAACTACAACATATAATAAAACGTCTACTACGCATAAACTAAAAGGTATACAGCTAAAAGGATGCAACGTCGTCGTCGTCGTCGTCAGCATCATCACCATCATCATCATCTCCGTCATCGTCATCATCATCATCTCCATCACCATCATCATCGCTATCACCACCACCATCATCTCCACCGTCGTCGTCGTCGTCGTCATCCCCATCACCATCATCCCCTCGTCCTCATCTAAACCACCAGCATCATACCCACTGGGACCAGCATCACCTCCGCCTTGTGATCCGAAAGGCTCATATACAGCAAGTCTAGCAGATCAATCTGGGCCTCTAGCATCTGTATGCTGCATGTACATATCATGCATGGTGTGTGTATGTGCAAGAGTCATATCGCGAAATACACCAAGTGAAACTCTGGCCGGGTCCAATCTAGCAGCATACTATATAAAGATGATATTTGACATAGTAAGAAACCAAGCAGAAAATAAAGGAAATATGACAATAAACAATAAACGTACCTCATACGGAGGATATAATCCGACTGAAGGCACACCAGGATAGTCGGGGTGATCTGGAAAGACTAAAGGCTGCTCAATCAAAGTACATGTCACGTCATATGCTCTAAAAGTAGTATCAGGCTCCAATTGCATGGGAGTCTGGGAGAACTGTGATGGAATCGGGTCAAATGAAACCTGCGGTACCTGAACTCTACCGACTGCCAGATGAGGTCCTATATGATCAGAGTTGACCCCACGAACATAATCCGGTACGATTAATCTACGGGGTGCTACTCTAGCCCAATAAGCATCGTAATCCCCATCGATGAAGAAAGTACTACTATCCACCCACCCAGCCTGTCGTAGAGCATCTAAGTACTGATCGCCGATCACCATATGTCTACCAAACATGTCATCACAAGATAAAGAATCATATGGTATACGATGATCACCCGTAATCTGATAAGCACATCTCTCTCCCAAATATCACATATGCATAAGTGCAGGTGTATGCAAAACAACCCTACGTATAGATAGTGAATACGCAACCATTAAGGGATGGTCGTCCACCAGAAGACATGCATCTGCTAGATGAGTCCAATGTGAGGCCCAAGGAGTCCGAATGATGTTATCTCGACTACGCATATCAAGCTGTGACTTAGCCTCCATCAAGTCATGTCATACACCTAAGGGGATATGATGTACGTACCGCATAGTCTTCCATCGTCTCATCCTAGGGAACTAATGCTCAGCAGCCTGACTAGTCGTATCCTGAATGCGGAGATGCATGTTTGTCGTGTACTCGTAGTATCATAACGGCAACATATACCAAAAAGCATAC
Organism: Allium cepa; assembly: GCA_030765085.1. Classification (NCBI taxonomy): domain Eukaryota; kingdom Viridiplantae; phylum Streptophyta; class Magnoliopsida; order Asparagales; family Amaryllidaceae; genus Allium; species Allium cepa. The sequence goes on from CM060937.1 coordinate 287,753,131, forward strand.
ATCTGCCTGACATCGCCAAGCGCAAATGGATCTAGAGCGGTATATAGGGAGCTTAATATCGCTATGCCCCAGTCAATAGTATGTAGCTGGTCTAATCTGGTAAGAGATGCTAAATAGCCTAGTCTAACCGTACCTTTTTGGTTCGAAAAAAGATCGAACCAAACAGATATAACAAAAATGCTCTAGTAATTGCATCCATCATATCGGCTCTAGCTATATAACTGGTAATGTACTGCTGCAAGTAAGTCAACTTAACAGAACTATTAGTTACGCAGGTAACATCTATCAGTGGTAAAAAAACTATAAACAAATTGAACGACTCGTATAAATCATCAAATGGAAAAGGTCGAAGACCATGTCGTCCAATCTCAATCCCAGTAAACATGTAGAAATCAACTGGGGTGATACCAAGCTCAAAATCTGAAAAATGAAACGTATGCGTAGTGGGCCACCACCTCTCACTAATGTCTGAATGAGAGGTCGATCAAAGAACAGAACAAGTCTAATCGACAAAAATAGACCAAAAGGACTAGCCTGTAGCCCTCAATAATAGGATCGGGAAGATGGTCATAAAACTGGATAATGCACTTAGCCCAACTACCCCGCCGGTGAATGTAATGGTCCTATAGATAATTTATCAATCAACAATTTTTGATACAGTAAGGGTTATTTAATATGAGTATGTAATGTACATACTAAAATAACAAGTTATAGTAATTTACAATTTATACCTATATGGTCGTCAACGCGGTTTCGGCTCTATGCCGATAACCATCTGGCAGCTAATGTAGAACACGTAGATCGTCAGGTGAAACTCCAGGTGGTGGCGGAACGTGTAATGGTCCAGCTTGCTCCGCTGGATGTTTGGGAACCGTTCTTCGAACGATTTTGGTTGGACGCGACGACATTTCGTTTAAATTTTCTAATTTTTTTTAAAAATTAAACCGAAAAAATTGAGGGAGAAGTGAAGGGGAGGGGGCGATGCCCATTAAATGGGCGCCTGGCCACTGGAGCCCAACCCCACATTACGGACTGAATATTCAGCCCGTAATCCACTGGAGATGCCCTTATAAACAAGCATAGGCAAGGACGAAATTTGTGTTTCTTCAAAACTAAACCATATCTGAAACTATATAAAAAGTTATTTATTACTTGCAGAAAATTTTAATAGAGAAAGAGTTTGATTGTAGTGTTGTCAAATCAAAACCATAATAATAAAAACATGAACACTCTAGCAAAAGATCGAAGATATATGAGTTCAAAACAAGACTACTATTTCAACAAAGTGTCAAATTTTAATTGAAGCATTTACTATGCCAAACAGTAATATATGTATACTGGACATATAAATACATCAAAGAAAAATAGTGAAGAAGAGTAGCTATGGAAAGAAGGCCAAAAAGAAATGCAAAAGACTATAAGAGTGAAGAAGAGTAGCTAAGTATAAAAAGGGTAGTAATTAATTAAAAAACAGAAACATATGTAATTATGATAATATGCAAATGTACAGTAGACATTATTATACCTTAAGGGCTTACTTTAAAGATTTAGCACTCAGGAATAACAGAAAATGCCATCTATGTCTACATAAACATTCTCTTGTTAAAACACACTCCTATAATCCAATAACACATTCTCTTGAACATGTCTGGAGCTCCCCGCCCCGATGACCCAATGGACGGATCCAAATGGATAAAAAAAAACAAGGACGGGTCTACCGGGTTTAGACCCTAGACCCGCTCCATTGCCATCCCTATATTAGATTTTGTTTCTGAAACAATTGGTTGCTCAATTTATCTTTGTTTGTCGTGAATTTCTCCTGCCCTGTTTTGCGGGGCATTGGTCAATTGGCATAACAAAGCAGTATTTAAGTTAATAGTATTAAAAAAAACTTAAATGAAAAAAAATAAGACATCAAAGATTCTTGAAACATGTCAAAAGGTCATTCATGTAAATAACGACGTCAAGGGTTAAAAACTCAATCACAGGAACTAGGGTTGAAAACTTTAAATTAATCTAAATCTGAATGCAAATTTACAACTTACTTAAATTCAAGTAAAATTTTGGATCCAAATGACGAGAAAATCCGTACCTCAAAAAACATAGATTAAGACAAAGCAAAGACCAAAAGGCAAGACAAGCTGAAATAAGTGAAGACGGAAGGGAAGACGAAAGCAGAAATAAGCAAAGACGGAGGGGGAGACGAAAGCAGAAATTAGCAAAGACAGAAAGGGAGACGAAACCCCTGTTTTTGTTGAAAAAGAAATAGAGTTCAAAAGTTGAAATTTGACGTGAAAGAAAACTAAACCTAGATTTTCTTATGGGTTACGTGGATACAGTTGTTTTACGGTTTAAAACCATTAGAACCAATTACTTTATTGGATTAAATGGATTTATCCAATAATTCCATTTAAATAAATGGTTTTAACCCAAATTATTTATTTTATTGGTAATTGAAATGGATATGTTTTTGAAAGTCCTACACACATTTAATGGACACACATTTAATGGACGCTAAAAACCACGCCCATTAAATGAACATCCAAGTCCAAATCCAAGTCCAATTCAAAATCCTAAACTGGATCTGGCATATTAACCGTAATTTTAAAGCTTGAATTGACGACCAAGACCGAAAACCGAAAAACCTTAGTATTGAACTCTAAATTGTTACCACTGAAGATGCTCTAATATATACAGTGAAGCCATAAAAATGAACGTACCACTAAACCAAACCAGATACTAAAAAGCAAAAAATAAATGAAAATTTAATGTGAGCTTAATAGCATCAATTTTAACATAACGATGATAGATGAAATTGAGAATTACTCCCTCCTATCCATATTACATGACGTTTTAAGTATGGAAACATTTTTCTAAATACATGACGTTTTAGATAAATAAACACTTTACTTTCTTTTTTTACCCTTCTTCATTAATACGCATGCAGTGTTTTTGGCTTCCAATGCATACATTTAATTTATGTTTCCCTCCCATCTCTTCTTCCAACTATATTTCCCTTTTATTTTTGTTTTATAAAACTGATGCAAGCATTCTTATATTGCAGCCCAAACTAGAATCAATGTAAAAATCACAATCCATCATGGATACCGAAGAAGATTCTTCATCTCCTCCAAAACTCAAAAGAAGCATTAGTGATGATATGAAGCATGAAGCTGATGGATTAAAGAAGAAGGTTGCTAAAGGATTTGATTTGAATAAGGTACCTACAAATTAAGATGGGCTTGATGAAGAAGAACCTCTCAATAATCTTGAGAAACCAGAGAAGAAGGTCAATCAATTTCCTAATTTGAATGAGTATCCAAAGATGCATTAATTTGTTATCTCAATATTGAAGATTATATACCCTGAATTCTTTTGAGTTCATGTTTCTTTTGAGTTCATGGTGGCTAAGTGGACTTTTTTTTGTTTCTAACAGTTTCATTGTAGCTTTGTTTGTTCCTATTTTCGTTCATGTTATGATGGTGCAAGCTTTATACAACTGTATTGCCTTTTGCAGCTACTCTCATCTATTTAGCAATATTATAAACATGTTAGCGGTGCCACTTCGCAGGGAGCCGATGCGCGGCTGCGCCGGAGTCGATGCTTTTGTGTTGATACGCACATGAATTGTTCTTGGTCTTGAACTATATTGCAGTTGCACTGTCTTTTGAATTGCTGATTCATATCAGTAGTGTACACATGCACATGCTTGTATTTGAAAGATTTATCACATGTGTTTCACTAATCTTGTCCTTGTTGTGTCTCACCTTATGCACTTTTGTGTCCATTTTAAAGATTTATCACTTGAAATTTGTTCACTGGGTCACTATGCATGCATTTGCAGCTTTGGTCCATTCATTTTCGTGTTGCATGCTTTTGCAGTTTCTTGTTGTTATGTTATTCCCTTGTTTATCTTTTGCATATACTAAGTTTAAAAAGCCCGTCACGTGAGTTTATATTATACGTGTACACTAAATAAATTATGAAGTCAAGCACCAGTTGTTTCACTATGTATGCGCATTTCAGCATGTTAAAGAACAAAATGAAACACAAAGAGAATGGTACAACAAATTAGAAACATAACAAAATGAAACACAAAGTGAATAGAACCAAATCTTAATTCAATACATAAGTTAAGATGCTGATAGTATGTCCATAACGCTTTGTACTACAGTGGCATCACAAGTAATTCGAGTAGGAAGACGACGTTCTCTGCCTAGTGCCGCTTTGTTTATGTGTGAAGGATTATACTTGTTCGATCCTTCTATCTTCATGATCTCTTGCATGCATCATTGTAGACTCAAAAATATATCATTCACTTTGCTCGATGGGTATTCATCGAAAGCTTTCTCAACTGCATGGACAAACTCGTGTACCGTCCTTGGACACTCTTTATGTTGCAGGGCTTTAATAGAAGCAAAAAATCCAAGATCTAGAACATTTAAATCCGGTGAGTTAGATGGTTGACAAGTTAGTTGAATATCAAAATCAGTTTGTGCAACAGCTAACTGAAATGCTTCGTCGTTAGAATCAATGTGTTCGTGCATTGTCTTGTTGAATGAAGATGGTTTTATTAACATCTTCTCTTTGTCACTTGTTTTGAATAGCAGAAATAACTTTCTCAATCATATACGCTCGCACATTCTCTCTCTTTACAGAGGTCATTGATTTAATTTCCCAAGTGTCCGCTTCTCTATTCCTGCTTGATCTTTGTGTTTTTTCCATGTTGATAAAAGAAAACACACCTAATTTTCCCGAGAACACTTCACTTCCATCATCATCATATCTTGGGCGAGCCATAACAACTAGATACATAACTTTTCCTATAAAATTTTTACTCTAACATGTACGCAAAGGTACTTCTACGTTTGGAAGTAAATAATATGTCTGTCTTTTTGGTCATATAAAACCACTTTTCATCAATATGTATCATGTTATACATGCCGACAAACTTTGGCTCATGAGGTAAGCTGTTTGAGTCTAACATTGATATGCAGAATTTGAGACGTCCTAATTTATGTTCTTTTTTCAAATACGGCTTAATAGCATTTGTGTGACGTCGAATAAGACCTTGTTTTAAAAGTCAAAATAACGTCGTGTAGCTTACGGTCAAATCTTCGGCAAGTGCTTTTAAGGTTGTTCGTCGGTGTAAAGGAATTTCATGCACTCGGTTTAAGTCAACAAGGATTCTTTTCCGGCCATAATACTTCGTTTTCTTGTGTGAAACATCAACTGTGGCTCTATTTGGAGTTACTTTTATCCGTTGCCAAATCCGCTGTATTGTTCGTATGGGTATCGAAAACTTCTCTCGTTGTAACTTTTTTTATCTTTCCATCAACGTTTTTTTCTAATAAAGCCCGATAAATAGTCCATCTTTGCTGATTTGTTGGAATTATTCTTTTTTTTTCCTTGAGTTGCATTGCCACCGCCTGTACATGTAAATGAACAACTCATTACTAAAAAATATTACAACTGCACTGTAAAAATGCACAAACGAATGTAAGAACACTGCAAAAATAATGCAACTAATGCTTTTTTTCTTATTGTAATAACAGCTAAACAGCAGAAACACATAACTAATTTGTTTTGCTCATGTCTCCTACTAAATGTAAAAACAAATAACATTATACGGTCATAATGCAAGGCCACAATTATTTTTTTAAATAATGAAAGGACAGACACTCCTACTGCATAGATGAATAGCTACTGAGTATAAACCGAATGCATGAAAATCATTGTTTAAAATAATACAAGGACAGTGAAGAATAATGCTGCCACAAAACAATGCAACTCATTATTTAAAGTAATGCTGCCACAAAACACATAGTGACCAACTCTTGACTTGGATGCATTGGTTTAAGCACCTAAATTTATTGCAATGTTTTCTTCATCTTTTTGATTAACTGGAGATTCCAACTCTTGATTTGGATCGGTGCTTAAGTTTCATTCATCTTCTTCATGCAACCGGTCAACATTTAGTTCAAGTAATGAAGATTCAAATTCTTGATTTAGATCGACATTCAAATCTAGTATGAGTGTAAGGACACTGCAAAAATAACGCAACTAATGTTTTTTTCTTATTGTAATAAGAGCTAAACAGCAGAAACACATAACTAATTTGCTGTGCTCATGTCTCCTACTAAATGTAGTGACAAATAACATTATACGGTCAATAATGCAAGGCCACAATTATTTTTTTAAATAATAAAAGGACAGATACTCCTACTGCATAGATGAATAGCTACTGAGTATAAACCGAATGTATGAAAATCATTGTTTAAAATAATGCAAGGACAGTCAAGAATAATGCTGCCACAAAACAATGTGACTCATTGTTTAAAATAATACTGCCACAAAACACGTAGTGACCAACTGTTGACTTGGATGCATTGGTTTAAGCACCTAAATTTATTGTAATATTTTCTTTTTGATGCATTGGAGATTCCAACTCTTGATTTGGATCAGTGCTTATGTTTCATTCATCTTCTTCATACAATCGGTCAACATTTAGTTCAAGTAATGAAGATTGACATTCTTGATTTAGATCGACATTCAAATCTATTATGAGTGTTCTACTAGAAGATTGTCTAACTATCAATGAGATTGGCTCATCTTCCTCTATGTTGGACTGTGCAGGAAGATTTAAATCAAGTTTAAAAACTTCATCATTGTTTGAAACAAGAAGATTTAGATCAATGTCATGACTACTTTTAAAAGCCACGACAGTGAAGTTTGAAACCAAATTTCATGCTGTCTACATATAAAATCACAGCAAGGGATGGGAAGCAGCAAATTTTGTACGGTTGGCTCCATTTCAAAATTGTTGTTAGGTTGAAATAATTCACTTTCAAAGATTTGGCTCTATTTGAAATTTGTATTGGTAGAGACTGAAGTTACATGCCGCATGCGTTTCTTTTTTTTTTTTGATTGCATGCGTTGCTTTTTTTGATAAAAAATTAATAATGCAATTAATAACACAGGATTAATTGAAGGGTAATGAAGTCTATTTTCAGCTGCCTTAATATACGTGAATAAATACAAAAGCATCATGTAACATGAATTGGAGGGAGTAAAAACATGTGGTTATAATAAACGAAATTTTTTTACTTAAGCACGGAAGGCCATGGTTTTAATTGATGAAATGGTACAAGGGGAAGCGCGTTAGTGTGAGATTGTACAAGTAAAGGAAGCAATAAGCAGTAAAAATAGCTGGAAATCAGAAGAAAAAGCAAAAATTTATATAAAACATTAAGACTGGCAATTAATACGAAAAACCGTAAAACCAAACCAAAAAGACACAAACTCAAAGCTGAACGGATGCTGAATCAGGTCTGAATGATAAAAAATGCAACAAGGACCTAATCAAAAAACACAAAGATATATGCATTTCTAGTTTTAGTAGAGGCACGCCTAGAACCAAGAACTGCCGGAGATCGGGTCTAATTACCGCCCACAAAAAATGTTGGGTCAGTATTGAACTTTATTAACATATACGATTAATACACACGGTTCTCGAAAATCACGCTTTAACTCAATAATCACCACCCAAAGTTTCCATGCTTTTGAGAAAATGCATCGGGGCATTGCTTTATACAAAACACTTGTTCGGTAAGCCTTGCATCAAATCAAATAATTTTTCATAATCCAAATACCTACTCCAATCACTAATTCATAATAATATTACGAAAATATGGGGTCGTTACTGAACTTCATTCTTGTAAATGCAGAAGAATTAAGTTGGTGACAACACAGATCTCTTTCTGAGATCATTTCGCCTTGGGCATCATTAAAACTTAACATGCTCAAGGCAAGCTAATCTCAATAAATTATCGTCTACATTAAAACAATTTTGAACCTCTACTTTAAACAAAAACAAAACAAAAAATCGTTTGCCTCAGCAATGACAAACAATATCATATGAATGCAGGAGAATTAAATAGGTTCTCTCTGTAAACAGAGGCTTAAATCTATCTGCACCTCTTTTAGTTGTCAGATCATCATCAGCAAATAATTTAAAGATAAAATGTTACCTGACTAAAATATAATTTAAAAACCATCGACTGAGCTAATTCGGCTTCTCAACCAAGTATCATGAGAAGCAAATCCGAAGCATAAACTTATCTTTATGGAATATAAATGAATCAAAGAAACAAAATAAAAGGTCGTTAGCTCATATTAAGAAATTCAACCATTATTTTATCCTTGTACTTCATTGAAGAAATTCTCAGAAGCGCGGATAAGTTTTTAATCACAGCTAACAACAAACTAAAATGATAGCTCGTAAAACGTTTTCAAACCATGAACTGCAATTTCAAACTATGAACTGCAAAAACATAGCTACGGGGATTAAAACAATAAATTGATGCCTTTAGAAATTGAAGGAGAAGATCAGGAGGAAGAAACAAAATTAGCCGCAGTGAAAGAAGAGAAAAATTAGATGATTGGAAGGCGGTCTGTAGAATTATTTATAAAGTGTGTAAAAAACTAACCCTAATTTGAACGGTCGGATGTATTTGTTAGTCCATTAGCTCATTTTTCAGGTTCGAAGCCCAATAGCCATCTAATATCACAATTGTTTAATCGGGCTTTATCTTTTAGTCGCCCAAAAAAATGCAAATGTCCCGTTCATCCAAAAAAAAAAAAAAAAAGATAGTAATGCTGTCTTTGTAACTTACCGTATTCGTGTTGAGACCGGCTCTACAACTTGGTTGCCCTACACAACCTATTCGTAAAGTATAAAAATTTCTTAAAACAAAAAAATTTTCTTGCCTCTAGAAATTGAACTTCTGATCTTATGGAAGACAAGAGAGTATATAACCAACTTTCTAGAAATTGAACTTCTGATCTTATGGAAGACAAGAGAGTATATAACCGACTTTACCAACGAATTTTATTACAAAATATATATTAAAATTTATTTGCTAATAACTTATTGTTCGTCATTGGCATATTTTTCTTGGTTGTTGCTCATGCGGAGGGAGGTTGCCCTGGGCGGCTGCTTGGTCACCTAGATTTGAAGCCAGCCGCGCTCATGACAATTAAGTTGGATGTCATAATGTAAACTGGCACTCTTCCATTGATTTTGGTTATTATACATTTATTTTTTACAAGAGCGTAGTCTGATTTTGTTTTTCACTTAGAAAAGCAGTGACACAATGCCTCTCATGCACAAAGATAAACTACATGTCACAAATGTCTTTCATACTATCCGCCGTGCACAAAACGACATCTAGATTTACAAATGCCACGGATGATAGCTCGTTGGGTAAATTTAAAATAAATGAAAACACGCACAGATATGTGTGTGTGTGTGTATACGCACATATACACACACACACACACAAACATACATATACACACATATACATATGTGTATATGTATATGTGTGTATATTTATGTATGTATATATGTATGTATGTATGTGTGCGTGTAACAACCTGTTATTTCGACCATCTGGTTCAATGTCCAAATCGACGTCGGTACCTCGAGAATCGAAAAGGACGAGTTGTTGTGATAAGATAAAATCAGTTCTAACTAATAACTTTCAAAGTCTGACAGCGGAAGGAAATAAAATATAATACAGCAATAATCACATCACAATAACATGTATATTTGTCAAATACATATGTTTGTACAATATAAGTCAAATCCAAACCATACACATAGTTAAATCCAAGTCACAAAACTTATCTACAGCATATACGATATTCACAAATGAATTCATGTCTCTGATACCATCTCACCTCCAAACTCCATCAAGTTGGATATATAATTAAAATGAAAAAAATAGAAGTGGGTCGGACATAAGTCTGGTGAATGAGCCATACTTTACTCTACATACATTACAAAAACAATATTATAACATGCTATGATTATAACGCTCGATCACCTCGCGTTATGCTGGTCACGTCACACCTAAATACCATATGCACTTAGTTGTATCGCATCACATATGCGTGGGCTCACTTCCATGTATTTGCCTCGTGCACTATAGGTTCACTTATTGTCCACTGTCACATAAATCGCATATATGACTCACTTCTCTTGACTAGCCTGATGCCCTACAAGCTCCCCTGCTGTCCTCGCATACAATATGGACTCACACCCTGGACTAGCCCTATACCTTACAGTACCGCTTAACATCCATCTCCACACTGGTCTACACTACATGAAGCGACGCAACACCTGGATCACCTACTTGTGTCATGTGTTCGTATTTGTATCCTGGGTTGCCTGCTTGCTCCACAGGCTTGTTCACGTTCATGCCCATCGTCGCATTAATTAACTATATCACAACAAAATACATATCCATTTCAAATAGTCATCAGCCATCACACACTTCACTCGAATTCATAACCCCATCACTTGCCTCATCAATAGCCTTCAAACACATTCAGAAAACAGAAGAAACAAGACTTGAATTGAAAATGTTATTTTATATAGGCTTGAAAGGTCCGAGTTTAATCTGAGCCTAGATTATGCCACCAATGGACCGTTTACACTAACTGAAACCAGTGTACCTGTATTTTGGAATTCCTGGGCCATAGATATTTTCTTTTTCACCACTTCATTTCGCATCCAATAGCCAATGCTCCACCTCTGGTAGGCTAAGAATGACCTAACACCTAACCATGTGTTTTTATGTACAGTTTAACACTTTATTGCATCAATTTGGGTGCATATTCATTTAATTACAAAAATCATGTACAAACTAGTTCTAGTTTATTGTTTGTAACAAATTCCCTCCTAAATCCCAATTAAACTTTAATTTGATTACTTAATAATGTTTATCTACACTAATATAGCTTACATGTCTTATATATGTATGTATGTAATCAAAATTGCATTATACGAAGAGAAACCGTGAAGCTCTCACTGAAATTTCTTTGCACTGCTAGATCTACGGTGTTTAACATGTTGTGCCTCTTTGCTTCAGAATTTCGCCTCCAAGTTGGTTTGGATGCATGGCCCTTCTTAATAGCTTCGTGATGCCGTTGGTTTCACATGATTTTGTTGAATTTTGACAAAGATGTGGTGGCTTTAGTTTTGTTTGTAAAGAGGAAGAAGGAGGCGGAGAGAAAGAGTGATCGGTTTTTGAAAAATTCATAAGCATGTGGCTTTCAGTTTAAATGGAAGGAGGGAAAGTAACTGTATGGATCTTCCTTTCTTACACCTAAGGACGACACTTAATATATCCTCAGTATTCGTGTGCTGATTATTTAAGTGTCTGAAAGATATGTCATTAGGGGTTAAAAAAAGAAAAAAGACAGAACAAAATCTCACATCGTGGTGAGAAATATATAATATATACAAATCTCTACAAGAGAAATCAACTTTATTATATACACAACATCAGAGTACACTAACCTATTATCAGCCTGGATAGTTATAACAGCACATTCTTACAACTACTGGTAAATACAGGTAAAAACAAAATAGAATATAGCAGAAAAATATAGATACATGAATACGTCTTGGAAAATCCAGTTCGTCACCTGAAAGCTCCAAAGCGTCCAATTAAATCTAGAAAATATGTTCGGGCTAACCCAAGCATTATATTAAAAAAAATCCCGGATCGGTCCAGTAAACCAGCATGAGAAAATTCAATCAAATCATATTGATTTCTACATTTGGAAATCCTTTCAAAATAAAGGGTATCTCGTAAGTGTTAAATATCCTAGTATATGATTTTTGTTTGATGATAATATATATATATATATATATATATATATATATAATCACTTAAATGTATTTGTTATTGTACTATTTTATTTTCAAATAATTAAATAGATATTTGTTGAATAAAATAAATAACACATAATTTATATTCAAATATTTTATTAAAATTTTGAATGGTACAAATTTGAGCTTTCACTGCATATACACAATTTCAATTACAATACAGTTTCGATTACATCGCTATTTTCAATTTATAATGTTCACCTCATTACATATCACTCATTCACTCGTATTTATGTTCAACTCTATTCCAGATTGAATCTAGCATCTGAGCGATCTGCAAAATAAAAAATGAAGCAGTAAAATTGAAAAAGAAATATTTTTGCTGTGTAAAATAAAATGCATTTTTGAAAATATTATCTGCCTCAGTTATTTAGGTTGTTCATTATCATATTAATTTTGAATTCATCATACGCGAACAACTTGTGACATGCACAGTGTATCGCTGTACATGCCACAAGGTCGTGCACACCGGTATACACTTGATAAAACTAAAAGGACAATAAGGTCAAACCCAAGCCGAGGCAGGATTCAAATTAGGTGTAATACAAAAGAATCACAATATTGTCGAGTACAAGTTCTCATGCAACAAGAATCCAAAACTAGATCATGCTAACAAGTGCATAAATGTGTACACATGAGAACAGACTCAACAGTGGAGTCAAAGCAATATGAAAATTCAAATGAAACTAGAAATATACAAACTGCACATGAAACCAGTGGAATCAGACTCAAGTAATCAAAAGAAAACATCAATGTATACATGAAGATAGTTCAAATGGGTCAACTCAAAGAACAAATGAATAGTACAAACTCACACACAAAGGCAAAGACCATATAAACATATATGCATATATGCACACATATATGTATACACATATATGAGTCCAAAATGGGTCAAACTGCACCAGACCAGTAAACAATGAAGACACAAATGCACAAGAACAAAGATGATAACAAGTTCAGTTTCAAGTGCATCATATACATGAGGACCAGAACACAGATAAACATGAGCGTGCAACACAGTCTCGACCAAAACAACAAATCAGTTCAGGTCCAACCAATTCCAAAACAAAACGTACTTACATATAGACTTCAAGATGAACCAGTTCAAAACAAAACAATAGAGCAACAACATGAATGCAATGAACTGGTCAGAGCAACCCAACTTGTCAACAAGCTCCAAGCAGATTACACAATAAACACAAGTGCAAGACCAAGTCTGAAAACAATGCAAGTCAACACACACACACATCAATGTCAATCAGAATTTAAGTTCAGAGGCACATACTAAACGGTGATATATATGAAACAAGTGCAGGCTGCACAGACAAAGTCAAATAAAAACAATACAAACAGTTTCAAAGGATGATGCTAGAGAATCACCAGACAAGACACAAGTGTACACAAACTACATTCAGACATGAAAGAAAATCTCATCTATGTGATCAGAGCATATACACTAGAGCATGAATGCATACACATATCAGTTCAAGTTTGGAGACCACCAAGTTAACATGGAGCCTCAACAAAATATACACATGTGAAAACATGTATCAAGACAACTAAACCAGAATACATGATACAAATGCAATAGAGGTGACAACAGAGTATCAAGTCGAGTAAAGCATCACAAGTATACATATATACATGTGCAAACATACACGTATACATATACATACACATACACACATATATCTATATATAGTAATAATATGGGATGCAATGAAGCAGTAAACATGTACTTAAAGCATCATCAACACAGCCGAGATGAAAGAACACAAATCAAGTCATGGGTAAAAAATCTCAAACAGATACATATACAGTAAATTGAACAAGACAAAACTTCTAGATTAACAAAAAATTAATACCGAAGTCATAAGAGAAAAGAATCAAAGCCGTGGTGACCAAGTTATAGGGGAAAAGAAGAAACTGACCAATTAAATAATGAACAAGTCAAGATTGATCACCAGCATTCAATCGAAAATCAGTGGCCAAGCATATAAAGAGAAGAATTCAAACAAAATAAATACGAACGTAAATATAGGGAATTTTTCCCTATTTAACCCATCATCACCGGCATTCAGAAGTATTCGAGTTTAAGAAAAATCACAGAGCCAAGTTTTAATTTAAATCCAAAATCAACAACTCAATTCTAGGTCGAGAAAAATCGAAATTGAAATAGAGAATAACGTACCAATTTATATCACTCAAGGATGACTCATTTGAAGTAGCCGAAGCTAAGCAAAGAAGAAAGAGCGAAGAAGCATCAAACTGAATTGAGGATCGATAGTAAAATCGATCAACGACCAAGCGGTGGCTTCAAAGAAAAGCAAAGCCCTAATTTTTGAAAGAGAAACAATTGTTCTCGAGCAGAAAGAAACGAGGCAGAGGATACGGGCCGAAGATATACAAGAAGATAAAAAGAAAAGCAGATTCTCTTTTAATTTTTATTGGGCTGGTTTTCTCTATTTTGGGCTTAGGATATTATATTGGGTTTTATGTTTGAAGTTGTTTTTATTTGTAATTTATTTTCAAATTTTTGTAAAATTCTAGTCGTGTGATTAGGGACAAAATACGGTGATGTAGTTCGAGAATTCACAACTCCGTGGCTGAGTTGTGGCGGAGTTTAGAGCGTAGAGTTAGGTTAGTCGATAGCGGGTGTCGCGAGTTTACGTGTGTAAGCGTCTGACTACTTAATTTCTTGTAGAAACCTTGGAGGTAGCATGTAGGCAGGGTTTTGCCGAAGCTGGGTAAATCTGTGTTGTTTTATTTCTTCTTTTAATATTCTGCTATTATCTGTGCTACTATTATTCTACTATTATTAGTACTGCAATTATTTTAATATTCCCACGTTAAATTTTTATAATTAATAGTATCACCTAATTCACCCCCCTCTAGGGTGAAATCGGTCCTACAAGTGGTATCAGAGCTAGCAACAAAGGTCAATTTTTAAAAATTTAATTTTTCATAAATAAGTTATTGTTTTAAAGTTTTGAATTTTTAAATTGGCTTCTTTTAATAATGCTTTTGCTAAGAGTCAGTTTGTAGTTAGACTACCAATGTTCAATAGTGAATATGCTTGCTGGAAAAATAAAATGGAAATTTTTCTGAAAACCATTCATGCTTGGAATATTGTTGAGACAAGGTATAGGACACTAAACAATAGTGGTAATAATCAGGAAATAGAAAAACCGACGAATTAATGGATAGATCTAGAAAATAAGCTACAGAATGCTAATGCTAAAGTTATGAATTCTATTATTTGTTCATTGGATCATATTGAATTTTATTGTGTCTCACATTGTCAAACTGCACAGGAAATTTGGCATACACTAGAAGTGACTCACAAAGGAGCATCTCAAGTCAAGAAATCTTGCCTTCCCATGCTTAGTAGCGAATACGAGAACTTCACAATGGCCAAGGGTAAAAATGTCAAAGAGGTGTATGGACGACTTTCCAATCTCGTATACAAATCAAAAGCTCTCAGAAACCCATACACAGAATTGGAAATAGTCCGAAAAATCCTCAGAGTCCTTCCATGAAATTTTGAAGCAAAAGTTACTGCCATTCAAAAATTAAAGGATTTGAAACAAATCAAAGTTGAAGAATTCATCAGAAATATCAACACTCATGAGCTAGAAATGAAATTCAAGGAAGAATGAGAAGAAGGTGATACTCGAAAGAAATTAATAGCTCTTAAAGGAACAATGGAAAGTGATGATGATGATGATGATGGAGCAGCTGAACTGGCATTATTAATAAAGAAATTCAAAAGGTGGGATCAAAAATACGAAAATCCGGCTCTAAATCAACAATTGAAAAGCATAATAGCCAAAGTACAAGATAAATAAGAAGAGCGGAAGATCATATATCACAAGTGTAATAAACCCGGTCATATCAGGCCAAATTGTCCTCAGAATCGATTCAGCCAAGAAAAGAAACCGAAAAGGTGAAGTTTTGCAGCCACTTGGGATGAAACTGATGAAGATGATAAAAGCAATGGCAGCGAGAGTGAAAAAGCAGATCTGTGTCTTCGAGGTGATATAACTGACAGTGATGATGACGAGCCAAGCAAGGTATCAGAACTTACTCACTCGGAATTATTTATAAAAATTCACGAAGTAAACGGCTGTTTCAAACGACTTAGGGAGAAATACGCTAAAACTGAACCACAAAGAGATAGTTTGATAGAATTAAATAATAGCTTGATCAATTGGCTAAAAAAAAAAATCAAAACAAGTGCCCTAAGTATGATAACTGTCCATCATTTGAAGAAGAAATCAAAAAATCGGAAATTAAAGTAAAATCACTTGAAAATGAAATTCTGATTTTGAAAGAGAGTGAAAATACTAGGAGAGAAAACTCTATTAAAAAGTGCACTCAATTATTGAATGAAAATGAATCTCTCAAAACACAAGTCCAATAATTATGCAACTTCAAAAAAAAATTCAAAAGGAGAAAAATCACTAAATATGTTACTAGGGAAACAAACTATTAATGCTGTTAGACAAGGACTTTGATATAATCAATCTGAACTTGTTAGAAGCAAAATTAATCAAGTCAAATCCGAGTGCACAATTTGTAGAAAAATTGGACATAATCAAATTATTTGTTGGTATAGACCCAAACACGTGAAAACCATTCCAATTTGGGTTTCAAAAGGCACGAATATAAAATCCCTTAAAGTCTTTGGGTCTACTCAAACGTATTTTTCAAAATCTTTTGCCACTAACAATCATGGACCTATAAAAGTAAATAGGTCACAAAAATCTTTTCTCGTGTAGGTGTGGTGGCAGGCTAAGGAATGACAACAGTGTTACCTGGATTCTGATTGTTCCAGGCACACGACGGGCAACAAATCAAAGTTTTTTAGCCTAGTATAAAGGTGCAGAATCACAATGGGTAATAAAAAAATTATCGTGAAGGTAAACTAGGTAACGGTATATTTATCTTGAACGATTTATTAAATATGAAAATCTGCCCCATAATCTGATTTAATTCAGCTAGTTTTTGGTTTTGATTTTGACTTATTCAAAACTGTTGGCCAATTATATTTTTATGCCGAGAACACTATAAGTACCTTAGGAGACATTAGAATAGTTCATATAGATTTGTTTGGACTAATGATGGTGTTGTATTGATTTTTTATATTCCTCTAGATACACGTGGATATATTTATTTATCTTACTGATTCTAGACCTGTCATTATGTTCGATGTTTTTTTATCGCACGATTTCAAGTCAAATTCAAAAGAATTTCATTTAAAGCTGTAAAAATGATTTTAAGGTATTTGTTGCAACTTCACGGTCTGGTATGTGACATCTATCTAATGATAACCTTGAGTCTAAGAGAAATTCAGATGCAGATTATAATGGTAACCAAGTTGATAGAAAAAGTACTAGTGGAGCATGTTTTATGTAGAGACATTCATTAGTTGCATCACATTTTCAGAGAAAATGCCTGCATATTTTTCATTTCAAATAATTTTCAATTAGCAGACATTTTCTTCTATAAAACCCCTTTCAGAAAATATTTTTTGTTGGCTTTGTTTCAGGTTAGTCGTTTTAGAAATTTTGATTTTATTATTATTTTTGGATTTGATTTTAAATGACTGCATTAACTAATCTAACTCCCTACTGATTATCGAAAAGATAAATAGTGATTGAAAAAGTGATGAATGTTGATATTAACCATATATTATAACTTGAGACAGTATGTTTAGTAAATTTCTTTAAAAATTTAAACAAGATTTAAAATAACTTTGATTGGTAAAAATTCCATGACCATCTCTATTTTTATCATATTTCTAATGACCATCACTCGTCAAAATTCAATATAGTATGTCAATATGTGGTAATTTAAACGGAAAATTATTCGTTTTCATTTTATTTTATTTTTGAGCAAGAAAACATCCAAAGTATTCATCCTCATTTAAAAATCCTTACGGTTATGCATGGGTAAATTACTTGGAATTTTTGATCATGCGCTTTCATGCTCATTTAGAAGTCCTCACGGTTATGCATGTATGGAACACATATCAAAATTGATTATTAAATAGATAAGTTGATTCTAATCCTATTTAGTAGTCATTACGGTTATGCGTGGTTAGAAGATGCTTGAAATTCATTTTTTATAAAAATTGGGAATAATACCAATCTCATTTAAAAGTCCTAACAGTTATGCATGGTTAGTAGATATTCAGATTTCTGATATAAATATACCACGAGTAGACACAGCTATATGGTTTTATATGTTGACATCATCCCTATCATTATATAGTGGAACATGCACCTAACAGAGTATTTATGATTTTTGTTTGATTTTTTATTAAAATTTAGTATTTATACTCGATTGAGTATTAATGTTGTATTAATGTCTATTGCTTTATCTTTATTTTTCTAGCACTATTACTCTTTTGCCAATAACAAAAGAGGGAGAGAAAAGTTAAGATTTTGGCAAATAAAGATTAAATATTTTATTTTTTATTTGCGTATTTCCATCTAGGTCCATTTGCATATTTTTATTTATTTTCTTATATATATGAAGGGGGAGCTTTGTTGTAGAGAGGGAGCATTCAAATACGGAGAGCAAATTAAATGGTCAAATACATTTAATAAATTCAAAATCTTGAATATATGTTTTTCATCATCAAAAGGGGAGATTGTTGAATATGCTAGTATATAATTTTTGTTTGATGATAATAAATATATATATTCATTTAAATGTATTTGTTACTGTACTATTTTATTTTCACATGATTAAATAAATATTTGTTGAATAAAATAAATAACATAGAATTTAATTGAATAAAATAAATATCACGGAATTTATACTCAATCAAATATTTTATTCAAACAAATATTTTATTACAATTTTGAATAGTACAAATTTGAGCTCTCACTATATATATATACAATTTCAATTATAATACAATTTCGATTACATCACGATTTTCAATTTACAATGTTCACCTCACTACATATCACTTATTCACTCGTATTTATCTTCAACTCTATTCTAGATTGAATGCAGCATCTGAGCGATCTGCAAAATAAACACTGAAGTAGTAAAATTGAAAAAGAAATATTTTTGCAGTGTAAAATAAAATGTGTTTTTGAAAATATTAGTTGCCTCATTTATTTGGGTTGTTCGTCATCATATTCATTTTGAATTCATCATAGATGAACAACTTGTGACATCCACAGTGTATCAATGTACATGCCACAAGGCCGTGCACACCGATATGCAGTTGATAAAACTATAGGGACAGGTGAGCACAAGGTCAAACCCGAGCCGAGGATGGATTCAAACAGGTGCAATACAAAAGAATCACAAAATTGTCGAGTACAAGTTCTCATGCAGCAAGAATCCAAAACCATATCATGCTAACAAGCGCACAAATGTGTACACATGAGAACGGACTCGAAAGTGGGGTCATAGCAACACGAAAATTCAAATGAAACTAAAAATATACAAACTGCACATGAAACCAGTGGAATCATACTCAAGTAATCACAAGAAAACATTGATGTACACATGAAGACAGTTCAAATGGGTCAACTCAAAAAACAAATGAATAGTACAGACTCATACACAAAGGCAAAGACCACATAAACATATATGCATATATGCACACATATATGTATACACATATATGAGTCCAAGTGAATGGGTCAAACTACATGCGATCGGTAAATAATGAAGAAACAAATGCATAAGAACAAAGATAATAACAAGTTCAGTTTAAAGTGCATCATATACATGAGGACCAGAACACAGACGAACATGAGCATGCGATACAGTCTCAACCAAAACAACAAATCAGTTCAGGTCCAACCAGTACCAAAACAAAATGTATTCACATATAGACTTCAAGATGAACCCGATCAAAACAAAACAACGGAGCAGCAACATGAATGCAATGAATTAGTCAGAGCAACCCAACTTGTCACAAGCTCCAAGCAGACTACATAATGAACACAAGTGCAAGACCATGTCTGAAAACAATGCAAGTTAACTCACACATATACATCAGTGTCAACCAGAATTTAAGTTCAGAGGCATATACCAGATAGTGATATGTATGAAACAAGTGTAGACTGCATAGACAAAGTCAAATAAAACAATACAAACAGTTTCAAAGGATGATGCCAGAGAATCACCAGACAAGACATAAGTGTACACAAACTACATTCAGACATGAAAGAAAATCTCATCTATGTAGACTAGAGCATGTACACTACAGCGTGAATGCATACACATATCAGTTCAGGTTTGGGGACCACCAAGTTAACATGGAGCGTCAACAAAATATAAACATGTGAAAACATGTATCAAGGCAACTAAACCAGAATACAGGATACAAATGCAACAGAGGTGACAACAGAGTATCAAGTTGAGAAAAGCATCACAAGTATACATATATACATGCGCATACACACACGTATATATATATATATAACTATGCAGTAACAATATAGGATGCAGTGAAGTAGTAAACATGTACTCAAAGCATCATCAACACAACAGAGATGAAAGAACACAAATCAAATCGTGGGTCAAAAAATTTCAAATATATATATATATATATATATATATATAGTAAATCGAACAAGCCAAAACTTCTAGATTATCAAATATTAATACCGAAGTCATAAGAGAAAAGAATCAAAGCCGTGATGACCAAATTATAGAGGAAAAGAAGAAGCCGACTAAAGCAAGTAAATAATGAACAAGTCAAGATTGATCGTCGGCATTCAATCAAAAATCAGTGGCCAATCAAAGCATGAGAAGAATTCAAACAATAAATACGAACGTAAACATAAGGAATTTATCCCTATTTAACCCGTCGTCATCACCGGCATTCAAAAGTATGCGAGTTTAAGAAAAATCACAGAGCCAAGTTTCAATTTAAATCCAAAATCAACAGCTTGAATCTAGGTCGAGAAAAAACAAAATTGAAATAGAGAATCACGTACCAGTTCATATCACTCAAGCTCGACTCATTTGAAGCAGCCGAAGCTAAGCAAAGAACAAAGATCGAAGAAGCATCAAACTGAATTAAGGATTGATAGTAAAATCGATCAACGACCAAGCGATGACTTCAAAGAAAAGCAAATCCCTGATTTGAGAAACAATTGTTCTCGAGCAGAAGGAAATGAGATAGAGGATATGGGCCGAAGATATACAAGAAGATAAAAAAGAAAAAGGGATTCGCTTTTAATTTTTATTGGGACGGTTTTCTTTATTTTCGGCTTAGGATATTATATAGGATTTTGTGTTTTAAGTTGTTTTTATTTGTAATTTACTTTCAAATTTTTGTAAAATTATAGCCGTGTGACTAGGGGACGAACTACGGTGATATAATTCGAGAACTCGCAACTCAATGGCAGAGTAAAATATTTCACAGTAGGCTTCTAAATCCAAATATCGTTTTGTTGTCCATTATAGATAGGTATGTATTGGATTTGTTGATTTAGTTGATAGGGTAGTGGAAAACCATGTGTATTCCATTTGGAGTTGTGTAAAATTTCACTGACTTGAGTATTTCTTGCCCTCGTAGCAGAGAAGGTATCCCAGCCTAGTCTATGGACCAGACCTTTCCCATCCAGCTATGGTTGAACCAAAGGCTGGTCTTTTCCCCATTAGCAAATTTCCTTTCAATTAAATTGGAAAAGTCATCTCTACATTTCAAAATTGACTTCCATGTGACTGAGACATTGTTATCAATTCTCATCTGCCTAAAGTTGCCTTTAACATACTTGTTCCTCATCCACGTGGCCCACAGGTTGTTTGATGTTATAGTTTTCCAGGCCAGTTTAATAGCGGCAGTCTTTTTGAGGTCAGTAAGGTTCCTTAGTCCCACCCCTCCTTCTTGTTTAAGTCTATATAGCAACTCATAGCTCACTTTGTGGAGACCCTCCTTCCAAAAATAGTTAGCACAAACACTATTAATTTTTTTGTATAAAAGCCTCTAGAATATGAAATGTTTGTAGCCAAAATCTGATTGTAGATGTTATGACAGCATGTACCAGTTCAATGCTGCCAGAGAATGACGGTAGATTGGATCTCCATCCCTGGAGTTTCTATCTAATCTTGTATATAAGTTCTCCACATTCTTTATCTGTTATCTTGTTTGATGATAAGGGGACACCAAGGTATTTGATTGGGAAGTGATCTTCCTTAATTTTAATGATTTGAAGGATATCCTCTTTACTTTGCATGTATTTGTTGAAATATCATTTTGTTTTCATCTCGTTCACTTTTAATCCAACAACATTTTCAAGGTTTTAAGAATTTGACTTGGACTTTGAGCTACTATACTATTTGCCTTTATAAAAATAAGCAAGTCATCAGCATACAAGAGGTGGGATAATTGAGGGTTGATGTAACATCCCAAAATTTATCAATTTAAATTTGGTAATTTATTCGAACTTTTAGAATTTAATTTGAAAAGTTACAAAACAAATAAAATAAGTGATAGTTTATATGAATAAAATTTCAATTCATTTGAGTTTAAAATTTAAAATAACAAATGTTTTCAAAATCATTTGAATTTAAATTATATATATATATATAATGTATATATGAATAGATTTGAATTTGAATTTAATTATTTAAAAAATGTCTTAATAAAATAATTTGTAATTTTCCAAATCAAATTAAAAATGGTGCTTGTTTATATATTTATATTTATGAGGAAATTGTATATAAAAATTTGAATGTAAGATTCAAATATAAGAGTCTTGAAAAGTAATTGGATTTGAAAGTATATGATTTTTACTAGTGTACAAATTTGTTTTAGAACATTTACTTTTTCCTTGTATAAATATTTAACAAAGGAAATGTATTCGATAGAAGTATGAAATTATATCAAAAATACATACAAGTATAAAGAGATCATAATATAAGTAAATAGATTAATATATAAAGTTAAGAAGAAAATAATATCGATATATTTCTCATGAGAAAATATACAAGTGTTAAACATGTAACAAGAGGATTAACAAGCGTAGTGATCTCATCATCAAAATTAACAAGTGTCATTCAATTTAGGTAATTAATAATATAAAAAAATTAAATTCATAAAAACCTTTCAGCTCCTCTATCTCATTTCTTTGGTTTCTCAAAATTTTAAAAGAAAAGAAAAAAAACTGTAAACATTGCAAACCAGAGTATCCCAACATCAAAGGAAATAAAATCTGAAATGCAAACATCTTCTTGAATTCAAAGCTTAAGCCTAAGAATCACCGCAAACATTAAAGCAGGAATTTAAACTCCATACCTTAGGCAAGTTTAAAGCTTCAGAATCAACTAAATTAGTAATAAAAAAATCAAGACTTAACATCAAATTTTCAAACTGCAGATCAAAGAAACCAAGCTCCAATTTTTTTTCAAGAAGCAGAGCAGGGTTCCTCTGAGTTAAATTAAGGCAAGTAAATTCTTTTTAAAATTTAAGTTTGAATTTGTTGATCAGTGATAAAGCAAGAAACTAAGCAAGTTTATATCAATTAGTTGCAGAGAAAAAAATCAAGTTTTCAAATACTAGATCATTCTCAGGATTTCAAGCAGCAGACCAAAGTTTTCTCTGTTTCATTAAAAACAAAACTGCAAGTAAGTTAAAATTTTAGTTTTTTGTTGTGAAATTAATCATGTGAATCCATCAGAAAACTAAGCAAAACTTATATTAACTAGTTGAAGATAAAAATTAAGGATCAAATTGACCCAAAAAAAAACAGCTTTCAGGTTTTCAATTTTCAAAATCTAGACCTTCAAATCATTTCCAAACCTCTCTGTTCAAACCCTTCAGGTGAGTAAACTCTTTGACTTGAATTGGAAATTGTTGCTGTGAACAATATTGAAGTTTGAATGATAAATGTGTGTTTGCATGTATATATTTATACATGAAAATGAGACGCATGTCTGTTCACATCAACAGGAACCCTGTTCTATCCCTACAGGTTCCAAAACCTGTCTCAAAAATCCAAAAACTCTATAACATATAGTTTTTAGGCTTCGATATCAAAAGAAAACATGTTTGTATGATCATGCTTTAAATTTTAAAAATAAATTTTGGTAAATTAAACAAAAGTCTTGTCTGGAAATAGAAGAATATAGGCAAACTCAATATAAACAGAAATTTCATCAAACATGATTTCAAATTTTGAATATATAAATTGAATCATCTTTGAGGTTGATGATTTTTAAAAGTGAGATTAATTTTTTTACCAAGTATTCGCTGAGGAAAATAGGGATGAACGGAATTGCTATTTTCACGAAATTCTGGTGATCGATAAGGCAAGGGACTTCGTGCTCGTAACCGGAGCTAGCTGGAAGACCGTGGAGTTTGGAAAAAATGTTGGATTAAATTATAGATCAACATGGATGTTGATTTTGATCGAGTTAGGGTTTAAGGTTTAAAACGAGTAGAGGTTAGAAACGTGATCGATGCGCCGTCTATAGGCTATCGGAGGTCATCGGACCGGAACCATCAGAAATGTGAGAGACTGGCGAAGCTTAGGGTGGAGTACCGTAACCTCTGATGATCAGGCGAGGGAGAACGAGGCGTTTAAAAGTGCCTCGATTTCGTTCGAATCTCGGTCGTACAGTCGAATTTCAAATTTATCAAAGTTTCGTAATGCTGGATGTTTTGGTGTGTCGAGTTGATGATCGTCGACTGGTCGATGATCGTAGCATCGACCAAAGGCGATCAAAACCGTTGTGCATGTGCACAACGAATTAAGGGATGTCAGTGGTATCGAATGGGAGAAGAAGGGAAACGACTCGAAGAGACTCTCGAGAAATGAAGGAGATAGCTAAGGTATGGACTCGAAGCAAATTCTGGCCACACGGGTCTTGTTCTTAGACAAATTTAAGAAAAAAATATATATATAAGCACACGGGTAGGTTTTGTTGATAACTCGAAGCAAGTAGTAAAATGTTTCGAAGGAGACTCGAAGTAGTCTCGGGCGTGACGTGCAAAACTGTTTTCTTTAAAATAAAATTCAAATTTTTAAATAGATTTTTAAACTCATGTTTTTTTAAATGATAATTTTGATTTGAGGTTAAAACTAATTAAAGTTTTTAAGTAAGGCATTTTTTTAATTTAATTTAATTTTATTACATTATTTTATAAAATTATTTATATTAGTTAAATAATGTAAATGAGAATGATAGTTAAGACAAAATGCTATGTAATAAGGATGATCTATTTAACTAAGTTTACAAGATAATCGAAATGATTAACAAAGGTAAGAAGGTTTATCTTTTAAATTTAATAATAATTAAGGATTTACTTAAGTGATAAATGACTTACTCAAAGAATAGACTATTTAAATTAATTACTTAATATTTAGAGATTAATCAAGTAAATAATTAAATTAAATTAAATTAATTAATTAAGATAATTAGTTAACGAATAATTAATTAATAAAAGTAATTAATATTTAATTAATTAGCAATTAAGGATTAAATAATTAAGATAATTAGTTAAGGAATAATTAATTAATAAAGATAATTAAGATTTAATTAATTTATAATTAAGGATAATTAATCATTGATTAAAAATAATTAATGAAAGTAATTATATGGTTATTTTTTTTAAATCATAATTAATTTAGCCTAGTTAAAGATGATTGATTATTATCGAATGCTGTGTACTGGATTGATATTCTGACATGTGATTATTATGCTATGTAATGTGAATTGCTTTGTGCTTAGCTGTGATATCTGTGATATGTTTCTGTGAATGTGAAAACCCATTGGCCGTAAAACGGCATTTAAATTTTGACGGACAGGGAGTCAGATTCTAGTTGGTTATCCGAAACCCACATCGAACCTTAATAGTAAATCTTTGTGAATGACGTCTTCACGTGTTTTAAATCGAGCGCTCACTATTCGGTTTAGCCGGGAGAGGACTTTGTGTCGTATAACCCAGTCCGAGTAGTGATACGACGAAATGGATAACATTTGAAGACGATGGTGAAGACCGAGTGTATTCGAGAACGATAGGATAACCTATCGAATGTCTCTGCACTGAGTTGCTCCGGTATAGAGATCTCCACATGTGATGGGGAATCCGATCGGGATTGTGGATACCCGGATTGCAAGGGCTTCTTCCTTTATTGGACGAAGTACCTTCTGTTCTGTTCGAACCCGGAATAGACTTGTATGGTTGTATGTGTGACACTACTCTTTGAGATATAAAGCAGATTTCTTTCAAATACATATCCGTTGGTAGCGGAGAATTTATTCTCTTAGCTTAACACCATTCTCTGGGACGTACGAGCTCAGAGGCTATGTAGTTGAATTTATTCTCTTAGCTTTACACTATTACTCATTCGCTCTAAATGGATGGCTTTAGATTGCATCATGTGCACATTTTGATTGATTTTTTAACTTTATTTATTACAAAATTCTGTAATATCAATCCTTGATGTCTATGGAAATTATTTCTAACACAGATGAATGTTGAAATACTTTAGAAACTCATGGTCTATATTCATATACTTATTGCTGGTTTGTTGCAGCATGCAGCATCAAATAAGAAAATATTGGATGTAGCTTCTTGTATTGTTCTCTCAAATATAGGTGTTGTTTATGCCATTTCACCTTATTTACATCTAGCAACAGTGTGCGCGCGCGTGTGTTTGACTATATTGGAGGACCACAGAATGCAACATCCATGAATATTTGAAGCACTACAATTTGTAATTCTTCTGCTTGAAAATTATTAATACAGCAGCGAAATGATAACATGATATTACTATAAATATGCAAATATAATAATAGATCTAACTATTTTATTACTTTTTCTGTAATGTTAATCACATCTGAGGTATAAATGAGTTTGTTTCCTACACTACAAAATGTAAGGTTTAACTGAGAAAATGAATAATACAATCCATCAAATGTAGTATACAGAACTTTGGTAGTATCCATCAAATTTTTAACACACATACTGCATGGTTGTTGTTACCGCAGGCTTGGAAAATAAATTTTTAAACAATGTGATTGTAGCAACATGGAAGTCAAATTATTTGTTAAGTATTATCATAACATTTTAAACAATGTGAACAAGAAAAATTTGGCATTTAAGCATACTTTAAACAATGTGAACAACCAAAATTTGGTAGTTAAGCATGTACCTAAGATTTAAGTAGAAGTTGTCAACTCCGCATCCGTATGGGACAAAGAAATATCTATAGCTGACACTGTCTCGTTTCGATATAGCCAGTCACATGAACATAACAATGCTTCAACAGTATTTTCCTTCAAAGAACTTCGGTAATCATGAAGAACCCTGCCTCCGATACTGAATGCACTTTCAGATGCTTCAGTAGTAACCGGAACCGCCAAAATATCTTTTGCCATTCGTGAAAGAATTGGATATTTATACTGGTAAGATTTCCAAAAAGAGATAATGTCGGACGATGTTTTAGGATCTACCAGTTCCTCTTCAAGATATTACTTAAGTTCAGATTACGAGAACTCTCGACTAAACATACCTTACGATGACTGTAAAATCCTTCTAACATATCTTCACATTCTTGTGAATACGGACCAATATCTGCATCAATGGATTCTACATCTTTTGATCCACTTGCTACACCGTTGTTTTCATTTTTTTGCATATTCGTTGAAAAGAATTTCAAATTTACTCTCCATCTCATCAAATTCATAACAATCGACTCCATAAATTTGTTTATAACAATATTTAACGAATACGATTTTATGATGTGGATCAAAGATACATGCAATGGAAAGTATCACGCGAAATTTTCTCCAATATTTGTCGAATTTTTTATACATTTCATTTGCCATTATTGACATAAAATCACTGTCTTTCATACGCTTTTGCAATGTAAAAAGAACCATCACGAGCTTCGGAAAAAATAAGTTCGATGTTCGATAATTAGAACCAAAAAATAAACAAGTAACTTTGTAAAAAACTTCCAAAAAGTCCGCAGTTTTCTTTGCATCTATCCATTCATCCGGGGTTGGACAATAAGCATAACTCTGATCAATGATTTCCAAATGACATAGTGCTTGGTGGAAGTAAATAGCGCTCTTAAGCATCAAAAATGCGACGACCCGGAATTTTTGGAAATTTAAAATTAGAATATTTAATTGATTTTAAATATTTAAAAGTTAATTTCTAACTTGAATTTAAAATGTAACCAATTATTGGATAATTAAATTATCGAATTTAATAATTAGAAATTGGGTAAAATATTTAATCTGAAATTTCAAGCTTGTTAAAATACTTTAAAGGCTTGTAAAATTTACAATGATGATACTGAAGATTGTAGAAGTGTTAAATTGAATTTTAAAGGTGATTTGTTCAGTTTTGAAATATATCGTTTAAATCGATATTTAAAAATAGCCTTCTAAGACACGGTCTCAGAATTTGACGAAACCAGTTCCATTGAATCCGTAATAGTGTATTATTATTGAATTTCAATTTTCGTAGCGTTTGAGATATATAAACACACTGAAATCTATATCGAAAATTCAATATAATAACTGAGTCCAAAAAGCTATCTTTTCCATACGACCGAATTAGGACTCGAAACCTTTTCCATTGCGTTTGGAATAGGGGTATAACATCATGAACACCTCGCGGCACGCCTCGATAGGAAGTCAAAATTTTAAATCACTATTTCGAGACAATTCAAATTCAAATTCAAATATAATATATATATATATATACTGGATAAAGAGGGCATTCACATAGGCACTTTTCCCTTCAAATCAAATGACATTGTAGCAAGCCTACGCAGGCACGCAAGGCAAAACACGTGTCCTCCCTGATAACACGTCTTCTCTAAAAAAATAAAAGCAACCGAGCTTTTTTTCTCGATTTCAAAACTTAAATAAAAAAGAGGGAATTTTAGAGCTTCGGTAAATCATGGCCGAAGCCTCTTTCATTTAAAAAAAGAACAAATCGATCACAAAACAAAATCGCATAAGCATGATTAAGGAAGAGACACGTCGTGGCTTTGCAGTTTGGGATCTCGAGTCGACCTCGCGAGCCTCGGCGATGGGTGTCGAGTCGAGTTAATGGTAACTCAATTTTGTTAGGGAGCTCGATTTCGAGCGGCGCGTTCAAGTCGGGTGGTCGCAATCTGGTGGCAGGCATGGGAGGGGGTTTGGCTGCATGATGAGATGAGCGGGTTTTAGGTAGCTCATTTTCGACTATGGTAGAAAGGAGGGAGTGGCCACGCAAGGAAGAGGGGTTCATTTCCAGACGAGTACGATACGATGTCGGCTAGGATTGGGGGAAACTAAGTAAGTAAGGTATATGTTTACTAGCGTATGTTTTTTCAATTGAATATTAATGAGTGCATATGTATATATGCACTGAGATAATGATTTAAATATACATGTATATTTATATATATATATATACACATACATATTTTTATATATATAATTAAATAGAATTTTTTTATATGGACAAGATTTTAAAAAGAAAATTTTAAATGTCGAATGATATATAAAAAATTAGATTTTTAAAATCTATATATTATTTTCCTAAGTAAGTATATGCAGTTTCAAAAGAAAATTAAATATACATACATTTTAAATTTACTAAATTTTTTTTGAAACAAAGTACTAAGGTAATTAATTTGTTTAACTGGTTCATTTAATTATTTTAGTCACTAAAAATAATTTATTAAAGGAGAATTTGTCTAAAATTTAATTATTAAATACTAATAGATTGTTCGATTAGCCAAAGTATTAACAAACCATATAATGTTTGTATAAGGTCTAAAAATCGTGAAGAAAACAAGCTCGTTTGGTTAGGATTTCTAATAAAGTCAAAGGTGGGTTAATCTCACTCATTTGGATTACCGTTTAAATTTAAATAGTTAAAATTTAAATTATTGGTTTATTGATTGAATTAACCGAATGTGATATTGTGTGTGTGTGTGTGTGTGTGTGTATTAGGGTGATTGATACTCCCACATTATATAGCGAATGAGACCCTAAACGCACTGCATAATAGCGGATGACTCTTTATACCGCGATATCCCCTTGAAGTGGGATTGGTATTTTATATTATGCTAACATCCGTAGATGTAGGGAAACGGGTTGAAGGAATCCAACTGGATTCCTCAAAATGTGACTTTATTTCATATTCCGTGATATGATTTATTTGGTAATCCGTGATAGATTATATTGGTAATTGAAACTATTAAATGCTATGTTTGGTTGAATATATTTTGGTATTTTAAGATATCGAAAATAATAAAGATCGGATTTTGAAAGGAAATTATAAAAAGATTTTTTAAGTAAAATAATTTTAGTGAATTTGGACCAATTTTCAAAAACGAAATTGAAAAGGAATAAAAAGTTGATTTTATATTCTAATAAATAAATTCCAAGTATGGAGAAATTAGAGATTTCGGATAAATGGGAATAAAATGGTATGTGGTCCTAAGCGAATAAGAAATTGATATTTTAGACATGGTCCATAAGACTGTTAATTTCCTACACGACCCGAAACAAAACTCAACCCGCATGGAAATTTAGCAGGTAAAACCGACCCGTTTAAGTGGCGGGTCATTTTCGGGTCAACATGAATTTGACCCGTTTATAAACAGCGGGTTTCGAGTTGACCCGCTAACCCGAAATTGACCCATTAACAGCCCGCTTATATTTATACGGGTTGACCGACTAGTTCCACCCCGTTTACGACCCAATTATACTTTATACAAGTTGACCCGACCCATTTACATCTTATACGGGTTGACCAACCCGCTTATAATCGGGTTACACGAGTCGGGTCTGGTCAACCCGTTTATAAACGGTCGGGTTCGGGTTGAGTTTTTATGACCCGTTTAATAAACGGGTTGACCTGACCCATTTAAAATCAACCCGAACCCGACTTGATCCGACCCATTGACAGCCCTAGGTACGAATAAGGTTTTAAATCAAAATAAAGGATTAAATTTGAAAGTAATGGATTTTGAAATAATTTCGGATTAATCGAGCAATGATTTTAAAAGAGAATTTGAGTCAACAAATCGTTTTTGAGAATTGATTGAATGTTTTGAAAAGGATGATTTAAAAGAAGAATAGGACTATGAGATTTATAAACTGGGTCATAAATAAAAGTGAAGTATTTATCAGTGGATAAATTTGAAAGTATGTATTCATGGTGGAAATTTATAAAGAAAAGGTGATTTGTTTTAAAAATAAATAGTGGTTTATTTTTAAAAAGTGAGAAAATGTAAATTTACAGTTTAGGGACGTAAATTAAATTGGAATAAATCAAGAAGGAGTTATAACTGATTACATGGGCGATATTATGTATCAAATTATTAAACTGCGGTATGTAATTCAATATTATACATGATTATATGATTATACATGATTATATGATTGCATCAACAGTTAACATTTAATGACTATCAGAGCATTCAAGAAAGAATGTGCGCAAAGTAAAAAAGTTACAAATAAATAGAATTTTAAATTCTAAATTCCAACAACGGCTTTAATTAAGAAAATAGATTAGGTTTTGCTAGTTTTGATCACCTTCTAAGACAACAACATAGGAAAAAAAGACTTAAAACATTATTATTATCATATTTGTATAATATAGTTACGCATTTATAAATAACGTATAACAGTCAGCTAGCAGTATGGATCCAAAAAATGATTTGAATAACCAAATCAATATAGAACATTATCATCCAATATGTACTCAATTGCCTAAAATACATCAATGATTCAATTTCAAACTGCAAAGAGGTAAATGAGGCAAAGTTAGCTTCAAAAATTTATGTAAACTCAAAAAAGAATGGAAAGTTTCAACTAAATGATAAGTAAACCCATATCATGGCTAGGCAAATGAATATGTTAAAACCATCATAAAAAGTTTTGAATGAGCATGCAACAGAAAAAATAGTTTTAAATGAATATATCACATCAGTCATTAATCTTACAAACAAGCATAGGCAAGGACGAAATTTTTGTGTTTCTTCAAAACTAAACCATAGCCGAAACTATATAAGAAGTTATTAATCACTTGCAGAAAATTTTACTAGAAAAAGGGTTTGGTTGTAGTGTTGTCAAATCAAACCATAATAATAAAAGCACGAATACGCTACCTAAATATCTAACATATATAAGAGTTCAAAACAAGACTACTATTTCAACAAAGTGTCAGATTTTACTTAAAGCATTTACCATGCCAAACAGTAATATACTTATACTAGACATAGAGTAGCTATGGAAAGAAGGCCAAAAAGAAATGCAAAAGACTATAATAATGAAGAAGAGTAGCCATGTATAAAAAGGGTAATAATGAATTAAAAAACAGAAACATATGTAATTATGATAATACGCAAATGTAGAATAGACATTATTATACCTTAAGGGTTTTAAAGATTTAGCCCTCAAGAATAACAGAAAATGCCATCTGTGTTCTACATAAGCATTCTCTTGTTAAAACACACTTCTATAATCCAACAACAAATTATTTCCAAGAATAATAATGATATTCATTACTGAAGATTATGCCGAAGTAAAAAAAATCATTGACATCATATTTTAACATCTGGTTTTAAGTTCTCTCGGTAATGCTAAAGGTAATGCTAAACCATAGAGCCCGAAGAAACTGCACTGTGTAGAATTTCATACCGAAGGCTCTTAGAATAGTTCGTGAGAGAGCAGTAAAAACGAGTCACTTGATAGAAAAGAAACCGTTGAAGCAAAACCTTGTTTTAAGTGAAATATCAAAAGGTTTAAATACCTTCTATTAGATCTTGTTTCTGAAACAATTGGTTGCTCAATTTATCTTTGTTTGTTGTGAATTTCTCCTGCTCCGTTTTACGGGGCGTTGGTCAGTTGGCATAACAAAACAGTATATAAGTTAATAGTATTAAAAAAAACTTAAATGAAGAAAAATAAGACATCAAAGATCCTTGAAATATGTCAAAAGGTTATTCATATAAATAACGATGACAAGGGTTAAAAACTCAATCATAGCAACTAGGGTTTAAAACTTTACACAAACTAATCTAAATCTGAATGCTAATTTACAACTTACTTAAATTCAAGTAAAATCTTGGATCCAAGTGACGAAAAAATTCGTACCTCAGAAAACATAGATTAAAGACAAAGCGAAGACGGAAGGGGAGACGAAAGCAGAAATAAGCAAAGACGGAAGGGGAGATGAAACCCCTGTTTTTGTTGCAAAAGAAATATTCAAAAGTTGAAATTTGACGAGAAAGAAAACTAAACCTAGATTTTCTTGTGGGTTACGTGGAAATAGTGGTTTTGCGGTTTAAAACCATTAGAACCAAGTACTTTATTGGGTTAAATGGATTTATCCAATAATTCCATTTAACTAAATGGTTTTGACCCATATTTTATTGGTAATTAGATTGGATATGTTTTTGAAAGTCCTAAGCCACATCCATTAAATGAACATCCAAGCCCAACCCAGAATCCTGAAATGGGTCTTGCATATTAACCGTAATTTTAAAGCTTGAATTGATGACCAAGACCGAAAAACCTTAGTATTGAACCGTAAAATGTTACTACTAAAGATGCTCTAATATATACAGTGAAGCCATAAAAATTAGTGTACCACTAAACCAAACCAGATACTAAAAAAAAAAAAATAAATGAAAATTTAACGTGGGCTTAATAGCATCAATTTTAACATAACGATGATAGATGAAATTGAGAATTAAAAAGCATGTGGCAAAGCCGTGATACCAAAAGATCGATCGAAAACAAATGACAGTTCATCTCAAAGTTTGGTTGTACTTTGCTTCACTATGGATGTCGCTGAATTTTGTCCGAGCCCGGATCAGGGTATAGTTGATAGGACATGACAAGCAAGATCATAAGAACCAACATTCTAAATTTCAAGTCAATCCAAGTTCGTATGCTCAAGTTATGATGGATGTAATTTGAAGGGAAAAGCTCCGGTTTCGTATCGATCATCATGCTCCAATTCGTATCGATCGATTTCGTATCGATCATGGGTTCAACAACTTCGTATCCATCGAAGTGCCGCAATTCGCATCGATCAAGTTCGAATCCATCGAGGTGCCTCGGTTCGATTCGATCTCATTCGAGT
Organism: Allium cepa; assembly: GCA_030765085.1. Lineage (NCBI taxonomy): Eukaryota > Viridiplantae > Streptophyta > Magnoliopsida > Asparagales > Amaryllidaceae > Allium > Allium cepa. Next base: position 287,786,973 of record CM060937.1, read on the forward strand.
CCATCGGCTCCTCCTTATTCGAATCCATTGGCATCTCCCTACTTCACATCCAGCGGCAGATAACCTACTTCGTATCGGTCAACTCCATGAGTTCGTATCGATCAGGATTGGCCATGTTCGAATCCATCGAGTTCGTATCGATGGACTTCGTACCCATCAGCATATGAAGTGCTTCGTAACGATCGGCCAGTGTCTTCTTCGTATCCATCATAGAAGCATCCCTTCAAATCCATCAATAAGGCCTAATTCGAATCCATCGAGTCAATATATCAGGGTGACGTGTCATCCCTCGATACGAACAAGGCGAAATATATGGAGTCGATGCGGTCAACTCGGAGTGAAGACCGGATCGAGGCGAAGTTTGCGCTCCACGTTATCACGAAGACGCATGCCGCCATCGATTCGAAACGATCGATTCGAAGAGATGGATTCGAACCAAACAGCACTCGGGAATACTCATTTCGTATCGACTATATCTCCCAATCCACTGATCCAAATGCCATGAAATTTTCAAAGGAGCTTGCGTACATGCTGAGGAATGTCTCTACCAAATTTCAGCTCAATTGGATGTCATCTTGATCGATACGAAATGACTTCGTATCGATCGCCGATCAAGTCGAAACTTCCTGAGTTTGGTCGCGTGGGACCACTCACGTGCCAGAAAAAGTCTCCCGAGATTTAAGCGAAGTCTCAGCCTCCTACGCCTATAAATAGAGCCCCAGAGCCTACAGAAGAAGAATCTTTTGGACTCTCAAGCGCCCAGACTCTGCCGGATCGAGATCTCCATCATCCTACATCATATTCTTGCTGTTGATTTCGAATTTCCAGTTGTAACTTGCTGTTGTTCGCTATAATCATTTGTAATCACTGAAAGAGAATCAATAAAATTGCAAAAACTTCACAGTGGACGTAGGCAACATGCCGAACCACTATAAATCGCTTGTCTTTGCATTTATATTCTTGTTAATTGGAGTTTTTGTTAGATAATCCTCATTTTCAATTTACATTCTTCATTTATTATCTCTTCAAAAACTTCCGAAGAGTGTTGTGCCCAATTTTGGTACAAACACTTTGGTGCTTTCACTGAGAAAACCCAGATTTTCTCCTGCTCATTGGATCTGTCATCGATACAGGATTGTATAAATTTAAGAGAGAGATCCAGATTTCAATTTCAGATTCCTTCTGTTCTATTCAGATTTGCAAAAATCCAGGGAAAGGATTCCACTTCTCAAGATGATTAGCACGAGAACCGCTTCTACCGCCGCTGGTCAAGAAGGTCGGGATAGACAGAATCCCGCGCAAATACCTCCATATAATCAAGATGATACTGGGCATTCCGATCCATCAGGTCCGGTTACTAGACAGGAGTTCCAGACATTGCTCCAGGAACCGACTCAAAGCCGACAACAGCTAGCTGAGCAGTTGCGCGTTAATGCTGAATTAGCTAATCAGCTAGACCGCCAAGGGCATAGAAGATCCAGAAGGGATCATGCGTCTCGCTCCTCAACTAAAAATTCTGCTTCATCTAATTACAATCACAGATCTACCCGTCCTAGGCTAGATGGAAATTATACACAAGCGATTGATCACCAGCCAGCATATACCGTTGGGCAGTTAAGAGTTGGCCCTTCTGCCAGTTTTCATACTGGACCCTCCTCCCGAGGAGGCACTGTTCCACAATACACCACGGACAACCGTGCCACTGCTACCACGGCTGATATAGGGATTGATGCCAATAACCAACAAGGGCGTACTCCTGAACCGTACGTTCCAGAAAACGTTGAGCCAAGGAGGCGAGACACGGACCGTCGACAGCGCCCGGTTCAACCTTGCAATGTGGAGCCCGACCACACTTTGGCCCAACATACGCAAAACGCTCCGATGCCAGACCTTTCAGCCATGATACACCAAATGATTCACGAGAGTCAGGGCTTGACAAACCACGATTGGGGAATCTCCCGAAGTCATACTCCGTTCACGGATGAAATTTTATATGCTGAACCCCCTCGGCGATTCAGAACGCCGACTCTGCCCACGTACGAAGGGAATTCCGACCCCAACCAACATATCCTGAAATATGAATGACCATGAGTGCTGCAAGAGCTGATGATGCAGTGAAGTGTCGTAGTTTTCCCATTTCTTTGGGGGGCATCGCAACGATGTGGTTTACACGATTTCCATCTCGATCAATCTCTTCGTTCGACCAGTTGGCTGCTAAGTTTGTCGAGCAGTTTCGCATGCACGTCTCCAGGCCTAAAGACGTTAATACTTTATCCAGTGTCACTCAGGCTCCCGGAGAGACACTCAGGAGATATTTGGAAAGGTTGAATGCCGCTTGCGCAGAGATCAGTAACCCCACTGATAATTCGATCTTGATGGCATTAAGTAAGGGGATTGACCCCGATTCCGAGTTTGGAAACTGGTTAGCTGGGAAGCCTCCCGCATCATTGGACCGTTTCTATTCCAAAGCCGCTCAATTCTTGAGGCGTGAGGATGCAAAACAGTCTAGGAAATAGGACGATGTAAGACTTAGCAGTGAGGGGATTCAGAGTAATGTTGCAGTTAAACAATCTGGTGAAAGTTCAGGAAAAGTCCAGTTAAATGTTCAAAATAAACAAACTCAACAACCGAGGAACAGTGATACCAGAATAGAAAACGGGATCAGAACCGTGGCCCGCGACGTAGAGCTCCAATGTTTGACAATTATACACCACTGAACATGTCACTGGAGAACGTGTATTTATAGACTTGCAACGCTATGCAGTATAAAAAGCCTATTCCAAAGCCATCGTCGAAGAGGCAGATCCAAACAGGAAAGTTTTGTAGATTCCATGAAAGTTATGGACATAATACCAATGAGTGTAGACATTTGCAAGACCTCATTGAGAAGTTGATCGAAGAAAGAAAGCTAGATCAGTTCGTTCGGGCACCGCAGTCTGGTGGTGCGGGCCCATCCAATCAAAACCGTGTACAAACTCAAGAAAGATAGGAGGAACTTGCTCGTACAGGTGGGAGGTTAGTTATTAATACAGTTAGTGGTGGTCCCCATCCAGCAGACCGAAGCTGGAGGGAAATGGAGTCATATGCCAATTCTATCAGGCATGTGGATATTGAGTGTTGCAGTAATTTCGATGAAGGGGCTCCGGCCAAACTACAAAAGACGATGACAGATGACATCGTATTCAGGAGCCGGGATGCTGATAGGGTCGAAGCCCCAACTATTGACCCACTTGTCATATCTGCCCAGTTTGGTCCTGCTTGGATGAAGAGGATCCTGGTCGACAGTGGGAGTTTAGTAAATATTTTGTTTAAGAGAGCATACGACCAGATGAAAATGGAAGCCAAAAATTTAAAGCCTTGTCAATCTAGAATTCATGGCTTCGATGGGAGTGCTAATATACCCACTGGGGTGGTAGAATTGTCAGTGGAGTTAGGAGATGGAGAGTGCCGAAGAGTTCGGATTTTACAGTTTGTTGTTTTGGATATTCAATCCCCATACAATGATTTTTTGGGCCGACCGGCCCTTGCTGAGTTCAGGGCAGCAATTGCCCCGTGGTGTTTGACCTTGAAGTTCCCCACTGATCGTGGATTGGAGTTATACAGGGAGATCAGGCTGCTGGAAGAGCCTGTTACGTGGCTGAGCTGCGCGAGGCGCGGCGACGAGAGAAAGGAAAGGGCGTAGAGGGATCTCTCTGCGTCCGTTTTACAAACAATTGACAATTGGTGCCTGGGCCTCGGCCCGGGCACTACAACCAATTCCACAGGGATCTTGACCCGAGAGACAATGAAAACAAGGAAGAATCTATTGAAAGTCAGGCTTCCCCGACCGAGCTGATGATTGATGTTCCAATCGATGGTGATGATGATGATGATTCGAGAATGTTGAAGGTTGGGTCTCAACTGAGCCAAGAAATGCAACAGGAATTGGTTGATTTTCTCCGGATGAATCTCGACGTATTTTCCTGGACACACTCTGATATGTGTGGGATCTCGCCGGACATTGCGAGCCACACCCTGAATATTGACCCGCGGTATATCCCGGTCAAGCAGAAAAGGCGCGATATGGATCCAAAGAGATCTGCCGCCCTTAAAAAAGAAGTTGATAAACTGAAAGCTAAAGGGTTTATCCGGGATTCTCTATACCCGGAGTGGGTATCCAACCCTGTACTCATCCGGAAACCAAATGGAAAATGGAGAACGTGCATTGATTATTCTGACTTAAACAAAGCCCGTCGAAAGACAGCTTTCCACTTCCTCGAATTGATCAACTCATAGATTCAACGACCGGACATGAATTATTATCTTTTATGGATGCATACCCTGGCTACAATCAAATACCCATGAATGTGCCCGACCAAGAGCATACAAGCTTCATAACCGATCTGGGACTATACTGCTACAAAGTCATGCCCTTCGGATTGAAGAACGCCGGAGCAACTTACCAACGCTTGGTTAACCGGATGTTCGCTGACCAAATAGGAAAGACCATGGAGGTTTAGGTGGAAGACATGTTGGTGAAATCACGATACTCCATTGATCACATTAAAGACTTGGAATCAATGTTCAATATCCTTCAGAGACAGAGATGATGCTCAATCCGCTTAAGTGTCATTTTGGAGTCGCATCTGGAAAATTCCTTGGGTTTATCGTCAACACCAGAGGAATAGAAGCCAACCCCGAAAAGATCTGGGCTATCGGAAATTTACAAACTCCAAGAACTATAAAGCAAGTCCAGAGTCTCAACGGAAAGGTAGCAGTGTTGAGCAGGTTTATATCCAAGTCCACCGATAAGTGCATCCCCTTCCTCGATTTGATCCGAAAAGGGAAGCGGAACTTCGAATGGACTATGGAGTGCGAGGGCGCATTCCAATCATTGGTTCAACATCTTTCCACACCGCCGATTCTTTCAAAGCCTGTCAACCACGAGCAATTGTGTCTTTAAAATGCAATCAGTGCTGTCCTTGTTCGGGAAGAATACCGAGTTCAGAAACCGGTCTACTATGTTAGCAAACGACTCACCGGAGCTGAGAGAAACTATCCGAAGCTGGAGAAATTAGCCTACTGCTTAGTCATTGCCTCGAGAAAGCTCCGTCCATATTTCCAGGCTCATCCCATCACCATGTACACCGATCAGCCGTTACGACAGGTCCTCACGCGGCCCGAGACGTCTGGTAGGTTACTCAAATAGAACATCGAACTGAGTCAATTCGATATCACTTACACTCCGAGAAAAGCTATTCACGGTCAAGTCCTAACAGATTTTATAGCCGAGTTTACTGTTCCTGAAGACTTGCCATAGACCAGCAAATCTCCTGGGTGCATCTGGAAGTTACACAATGATGGTGCATCCAACGATCGGTGCTCGGGCGCTGGGGTAGTACTTGAAACCCCCGAGAGCCAATCCATATGCTATGCTTTAAAGTTCGAGTTCCACGCGACCAATAATTAAGCCGAATATGAAGCTTTACTTGCTGGGTTGAAGCTAGCTCATGATCTGAAAATTACCGCTGTGGAAATCTATTGCGACTCCCAATTAGTCGTGTGTCAGGTACGGGGTGAATATCAGGCGAAAGATCGAAGGCTAGCTGCTTATCTAGCCCGGATCCGAGAAGTGCTTGGTCAGTTTGATTACTATTCCATTTTATATGTACCCCGAGAGCATAATCTGAAAGCCGATCCATTGGCAAAGTTAGCAAGTACGGGCGAAGCTCAGTAGTTAGGGCTCGTCCCCGTTAAAACTCTATCCACTCTGAGCATTGATCAAATGGAGACTGACTTCACCTTTGAGATTACTTCCAGTAGGGAGTCATGGATGACCCATTATCGAGATTATATTGAGCTTGGGACATTACCTGAGCGCAGGAGTGAGAAGAGACAGATTCTTCGGAAAGCCTCGCGGTCCGTCATTCAAAACGGAGTTATGTATCGAAGAGGATATTCTGTTCCTCTCCTCCGGTGTATCGCGCATGACGAAATCAAACGAGTGTTACATGATGTACACGAAGGAGAATGTGGCGACCACACTGGTGGGCAGACACTCGAAAGAAAGTACTCCAGTACGGGTATTACTGGCCTACTGTTAACCATGGCACAACGGACTACGCCAGAAAATGTGATAAATGCCAAAAACATGCTCGGATTCCTAGAGCCCCACCTGCTGAGATAACTCAAATGGTCAGTCCTTGACCGTTTGCAGTGTGGGGCATTGACATTATTGGTACATTACCTTTGGCCAAAGGTGGCGCGGAGTACGCCATCGTCGTAGTTGATTACTTCACCAAATGGGCTGAAGCTGAACCTCTTGCAACAATCACGACGAAAAACGTAATCAACTTCGTAGTACGCAATATTATCTGTCGGTTTGGTCTCTCGCATACTATTATCACCGATAACGGAGCCCATTTTGACAGCGTTTAATTCAAGAGCTTCAGTCAACGATTCTGTATCCATAAGAAATTCTCTGCAGTTGCACACCCTCAAGTGAATGGCCAAGTCGAAGCCATTAATAAAGTTATCAAATCTATTCTGAAGAAACGACTAGAAAAGGCCGTGGGCAAATGGGTTGATGAACTTCCTATGGTTTTATGGGCTTACCGAAAGACCCACAAGATTGCAACCGGACACACTCCATTTTCTCTATCTTATGGCTCAGAAGCCGTTATTCCAATCGAGATGGAAGTATCTTCTCATCGTGTGACGTACTATGATCCGAAAACGAATGTCATACTACTTGCTGAATCTTTGGATTTACTCGATGAAAAGCGCGAAGAGGCTGATCTGAGGGCAGCCGCGTATCGGAGTCGAGTCGCCCGAATATACAATGCCAAGGTCCGGCCACAAACCTTTGAACTCGACAATCTCGTACTCAAGAGAATCTATCATGTTCCTTCACACATGAAACCTAATTGGGAAGGACCATATGTGATTTCACAAAAGCTCGAAGATGGCAGATTCAAGTTATCGACCGTTGACGGTCTTGCTCTGCCGAGAGCCTGGAATAGCGAGAGTCTCCGTCGCTATTATACATGAAAGGCTTTATTTGTTTTACCCATTTATTTCTTTGCATTTTATTTTCGTATTTCGAAATTTGAACTTGTAATAAGGCAACTGACTTTGCCGTATTTTCTTATTTCAGCAATAAAATACTATCTCTTCGAGCCAGAGCTATGATTTATTGAATATGACATACAACATCACGATGCACGGAGAGCTAAGTTCCATCATACATTAGGATTTATTCAAATAGGGAGTGATTGAGATACGACCAGTTACTCACTAAGTAAAACCCGAGCTCGGGGGCATGTCACCACACCAACATCTAAAAGGATTGATACATGACAATCCTTCCATTAGCTCCAGGTTCCCAGAGTGCGAACTGGAGTATAAACATTAACTCTAAATTTTCAGAGTGCGAATTGGAGTATAAACCTCAACTCTAGGTTCCCGGAGCGCGAACCGGAGTATAAATGCTAACTCCAAATTCCCAGAGCACGAACTGGAGCATAAACATCAACTCTAGGTTCCCGAAGTGCGAACCGGAGTATAAACGCTAACTCCAAGTTCCTAGAGTGCGAACTGGAGCATAAACATCAACTTTAGGTTCCCGGAGTGCGAACCGGAGTATAAACGCTAACTCCAAATTCTCAGAGTGCGAATTGAAGTGTAAGTATCAACTTGAAGTTCCCAAAGTGCAAGCTGTGCCATAGACATTGATAATTATTGGATTCCCGGAGCGCGAACCAAATTATCACTCGCAAATTATTCTAAGTCCCCAAAGTGCGGACGTGTGCTCAAAATCTGTAATTGGTACGGTCATGAGCAGATCATCACAACACTTAAACAAGTAAAGCAAAAAAAACAGTTGAAATGAAGAAAGCTAAATTTTATTTCAACTAACTGGAAACAAGAGCTTATATGCAAGTTTTTCCAAAAAATTCCTACTAGCAGGGGCCAAACCTGCATATAAACACGGTCTACTAATGAGAAGCAAAACCAAATTCTTATCTATTAAAAATTTGCTTAAGTGGCCAATCTATTTCTTCTTCCTCGACCTTCTCTTCAACGGGGAACCCTCAGACTCACTAGAGATCTTCCGTTTTGAGCTTTTCCCCTCCGATGGTTGCTCTCCAGCTGGGGGCATAATGTCAACGTCCTCCTCTGAGCTTGATTCCAGGTGTATACTGCCTACCGGAGGAGTTGGAGGGACTGGATCTGCAACGGAAGATGGGACAGACACCCGGGTATCAACAACAGTACCACCCGGTGATGAACGGAGAGCTGGAGGCTGGCGGGAGTCCACTAATGATGAACGACAAGTCTGTGAAGGAACCACCATGTTGGTCGAGTAGCTCGCTCACCATTTGCTCATCAAGAAATAGTATGCTCCCCTGCGTCATCTCACTTGACACTTTTGTTGTCACGACAGTCGTCTCGGTAGTGATGGCCTTCTGCCATTAACTTGATTCTTGAGTCGCAAAAACCGACGCAATTCCAGTCACTGAGCAAAGATAAGAAGTTGTTAGTAATCGCTTCAAAACAAACTCTCTATTTGAAACACACTTGAGGTATGTTCGGAGTACCTTCCTCAACTTGGCCTGCTGATGACTGAGTGGCTTCAGAAACATGCTCCCGGATAGGAGATAGCTGCGGTTGTTCCGGGTTATAAGCTGGGACAGACTTTGAATCAGCCACAGATGCAGGCTCTGACGGGGGGAGCGGTGATCTCAAGAACTATAGCCTGGTGTTCAACACCTGAACCTTCCCCGACCTCCAGATGTCGGGCGCCAACCATCTCCTTCTCATAAGAAATTATGGCGTCATGAAGGACTTTCTTTTCATCTTCGGTCAGCGACCGGTTTAGTTCAAATTGGTCAATCGACTCATCCGGATGCGCTGCTTTCTCCTCCTCAATCAACCGGTCCCAAGTGCTGTGAAGATGTACCGAATTATTCTCAAGCCAAGCCAAATTCCTGTGCTTTAATACATTAGCTATAAGTGATAAGGAGGTCTTTGATGTCGGCCTCCAGCTTGGACTCGGCAATCTCAATTTTTCTATCGACTTCAGCTTCGACCGCCGGTACTTTAGCCATTGCCGCTTCTCGTTCAGTTCGAAGCACTACGGTCTGTTCACACGCTTTCTGGGCCGCGTTGTTCGCGTCATCCCTATCCTTAGCGATTTCGGAAAATTTAGCTTTCAGCTCGTTAAGCTCCTTCAAAGCCGCATCCCGTTCAGCGGTTACAGTGGTGTTACGGTGGCCCATGTCTTCCACTGTGACATAATGCTCTTTCTTCATTCTGTCCATAACCGCTTGAGCTTCATCAACCTTCTTAAGAGCCTCCATCTTTGATTTTCGAGATGATTCGGCTTCCGTGTTCAGTACTTGTATAATACGGTCCTTTTGAGTTAACTCGGCTTGTAGCTTCTCGATGGTGGCCGCTCGTTCAAAGGCTAATGACGACGCTTTCTCAGCCGCTTTAGACCACGCCTTATACTGGACATAGAAATCATGCACATAATTATGCGCCACCTGCTCAGCCTCCGGCGGGATTCTCTTCAAATGTGGAGGGAAAATGTAGTTATCAAAACAAATGTTCGGAAAGTCCTCCTTTAACTGCGCAAGCCTGATCGCCCCTTCCCCCGAAATTTCCGTAGGAGGCTGTTCCACAACTACTGGGGTTATTGCCTCAGATCTGGGATGATGGGGCTCGGACCTGAAAGACTGGAAAGCTGACTTGTGCCGCGAAGATTCGGAAGGACAAGAAACATAGACTGGAGATTGTGCACGAGCTCTGGGAGGAGTACGAGATCGGCGTATGTAATCTCTATCTCTATCATATCTTTCTTGGTTAGAATATCCAAAGTGTCTACGATCGTAATCTCTATCACATTCCCTTCTTTGGGACTCATAATATGTGGAAGATCTACGAGCCTGTCGAAGACTTCCCAACATCGAAGCTCGTCCAGTCATAGTATATGCGAAGCAAAACGAAAATAGAGTTAGTTGCTTTTCGAAACAGATGACCTACGGTTAAGGGTTGTGTAGTGTCATGAAATGTGTATAAATGTGCAACCCGCCGACCAACCGGAAGTGTCGACCACGCTAGCAGTAAAAGGTTCGCTCAATTCTAAGGTATGGTGGAATTCCTCCAAACCGACATCAAACTGGAAAGACACATCGTCCGGGATTGGAAGATCGGCAAGCCCTTCATAGAGACTTTCTGTTCTTGGGGGAGACATCTTCGAAATTCTAATTCCGGAGGCGAGCCGGGACGTGACGATCGATTTCCGTCTTCCCTTTTTAGGCGGCTTAAAAACGGTTGCCTTGTCTTTTCTCTGTTCTTCAGTGCCCTGGGCTACACTAGCAGGCTCGCCCAGGGGTTCCTCATCAGCATGAGTTCTCTCGGTATCAGCCTCCTCGATTACGACAACTTTAGGTTTTTTCCGTTTGACTCGCTCTCTTGAGGCAGTTCTTAATGCGCCATCAAGCACCATGCTTTGTCTCCACTCGATCAACACAAGAATTAAGAGATTTCTATCCGTCAAGAGCAATTCAATATTACTATTTTCGCTCGGGACTTCCTGAAACACCCAGACCATCTTCTTGAAGTATCCACCTTCGAGTCGCTGAATTATTGCTGTAAAAAAGAAAGAGTATAAGTTTCACTTCAACTGCAATCGCCTTAATAATTACTTGAGAACTCAGCTATACTCACGTCTGAATAACCATCGCCGGACGAATCCTGTGGGGCATCTAACGTAAAACCACTCCGTCTTGAAGTATCTTAGCCTGATGCAGGACTCGGTGACCATTTGACAGTTCCTTACTGCCTCCAAGAATGTAAAGGATGGATTATCATTTCGACTTTTGAAGTTGAACAGATAGCTGATCTCAATCGGGATCGGTGGTCGATGAAGATACTACATAAAGACAACTAACAAGCTATTTGCTAAAGCATATCCATTTGGATGTAGCTGAGATGTAGCATATCTTCAGAGACGTTGGATCGAACGGAGTCTGAGGAGTTGGCAATGAAAGACGCATCGGGTAATTCGTCCGAGGCTGGACCAATGATTTCGGGCTCAATGTCTGGAATTTTAAGTCTCGAAGGAATTGTACTTTGGATTTCTTGCGGCTGCGAACTTGATGGTTTCATAACTGGCTAACTTATGAGAAATTATCGTTAGGCGATAAAAAACCCATGTATTCCCCACGTGTAAGAGTGTGTGTTGTGCAGTGCTGTGCATTACTGGAAAAGATTTTGCAGAATTAAAGAGAACTTGCAAGCAACAAAGATAATCAGAGTCCAGTAGGAGTGACCGTCATCGCTGACCGTCACAATTGTATCATCCAGACGTTGGTAATCGACGCGAGTTAAAGTCCATTATCACGGTGTTAAGTTATAGTTCAATCGACGAGCTTCGAAAGGATAGTCAAGTGTGCAGTTTAATAGTTAAACCCAGATATGCAAGGATGAAGCTCGTCGGAATCATGTTATCGATCGCTAAAAATTTCGTACCCATCAAAGGAAGGGTTCGAATCGGTCGCAAAACGCTCGTTCGAATCCATCGGGATATCACGTCGAATCGATACAAGGGGGTACGGTTCGAATCGATGGTCAAGGACCGATTTCGTATCGATCAAGGTAGATGACTTCGAATCGATCATTGGTTGTCTGGTTCGTACCGATCGGGAAGGCCTCAACTTAACATTGATCGCATTCGAATCGATACTTTTCGTATCGATCATAGAGGTGTAGTTCGTATCGATCTAAAGTTAAGGACTTCGAATCGACCGCCAACCTACTTTTTCGTATCGATCATTTCGTGTCGATACGATCCGTCACCTTAGCTATCGGTACGAACTGCATCATCTCCATTAGAACATCCCAGGGATCGATGCGAAGTCCAAAGAAAAATATTGCCGCCTTCATATATTCGAACACGAGTCCCCAAATCGATTCGATCTGTCCTCCCCACTCTTTGTTCTCCAAACCAGATCTGGCTTTATCAATTACCCGAATGGATAATAAATGAAGGAAGAGTAGAACTGGAATAGTTTCGTTGCTTAGATTCGTGTTGGATTACCTAATTTGAAAGTAGAATTCGAAGAATTTAAGGGATGAATCTTGTAGAATCGAAGGCGTGACGCAGTTCTACCTTTCACGATGTTTCGAATCGATACGAAGATTAGAGACGGCAGTGAAAAGTAAAAAAGTGAAAGTCCTAACTATTTATATGGAACTTACAAATGGACCGGGTCGATTCGCCTCCCTGTCCATTTGGCCGGTCACAACCGGTCAAAACCCGGGTCGAGTCGAACGCCCTATTCGACTCCATTTGATCGAAAATTTCTATCGGTTCGAAATGAACGGTGGATCTATCATTGCGAAGCGCATGGCAAGAACGGCTAAAGACGATAGAGCCCATCGACTCGAAGCCCATGTTCGCATCAACAAAGTTCGCAACTTCATCCACTACATATCGATACGAACATCAATTTCGTATCCATCAAGACTCATCGATACGAACAACAATTTCGTATCCATTAAAACTCATCGATACGAACAGAAAGTTCGTACCCATCAAAACTCAATGATACGAACGAATATTTTGACTCATCGATACGAACGATCAATTCGTATCTATAGTTTCGACTCACATCGATATGAAAAACTATTTTTCAATCTTTTACATCGATTCAGGAGAGGATCGATATAAGAGGATAGTCAAAAACAACCACCAAGCGTTGTTTCAACTCGAATTTCAAATCGATTCAGGAGAGAATCGACACGAAATCCGATAACAAACTAATTGGCAATGACTCGTGAACACACAACGTTAATGAAAGTCAAATTAACATATATGCACGTATGTCGAACTAATATTCGATTCTCAACATTCACAGGGATCGAATACTCGTCTCATTACGGCTACGGCGACAAACAGCCAAACACTGTTACACAGCTATTAGTTATATCAACGCAAGGTTACAGCAATACAGAATACAACTTTCAACGAAAGAGAGCAACGATTGTTCAGAGAGAAATTGCAGCTTTTCAAAGCACGTCATGAATGTTATCTCGCTTTTTGACGAAGCCGTGATACCAAAAGATCGATCGAAAACAAAACACAGTTCGTCTCAAAGATTGGTTGTACTTTGCTTCACTATGGATGTCGCTGAATTTTGTCCGAGCCCGGATAAGGCAACAATTGATAGGACATGACAAGTAGGATCATAAGAACCAACATTCTAAATTTCAAGTTAATCCGAGTTCGTATGCTCAAGTTATGATAGATGTAAGTTGAAGGAAAAAGTTTCGATTTCGTATCGATCATCATGCTCCAGTTCGTATCGATCGATTTCGTATCGATTATGAGTTCGGCAACTTCGTTTCCATCGATGTGCCGCAATTCACATTGATCAAGTTCGAATCCATCGAGGTGTCTCAGTTCGACTCGATCTCATTCGAGTCCATCGGCTCATTCTTATTCGAATACATTGGCATCTCCCTACTCTGCATCCATCGACAGATTACCTACTTCGTATCGATCAACTCCCATGAGTTCGTATCGATCAGGATTGGCCATGTTCGAATCCATCGAATTCGTATCGATGGACTTCGTACCCATCAACAGATGATGCGCTTCGTAACGATCGGCCAGTGTCTTCTTTGTATCCATCATATAAGCATCCCTTCGAATCCATCAACAAGGCCTAATTCGAATCCATCGAATCAATAGATCAGGGTGAAGTCTCATCCCTCGATACAAACAAGGCGAAATATATAAAGTCGATGCAGTTAACTCGGAGAGAAGACCGGATCGAGGCGAAGTTTGCGCTCCACGTTATCACGAAGACGCGTGCCACCATTGATTTGAAGAGATGGATTCGAACCAAACAGCCACTTGAGAATACTCATTTCGTATCGACTATATCTCCCAATCCGTTGATCCAAATGCCATGAAATTTTCACAGAAGCTCGCATACATGCTAAGGAACGTCTCCACCAAATTTCAGCTCAATAGGATATCATCTTGATCAATACGAAATGACTTCGTATCAATCGCCGATCAAATTGAAACTTTCTGAGTTTGGTTGCGTGAGCCCACTCACGTGCCAGAAAAAATTTCCCGAGATTTGAACGAAGACTCAGCCTGCTACGTCTATAAATAGAACCACAGAACCTACAGAAAAAGGATCTTTTGGACTTTCAAACGCTCAAACTCTATCGGATCAAGATCTCCATCATTTGTAATCATTGAAAGAGAATCAATAAAATTGCAAAAACTTCACAGTAAACATAGACAACACGCCGTACCACTATAAATCGTTTGTATTCGCATTTATATTCTTGTTAATTTAAGTTTTTTTTGAGATAATTCTCATTTTCAATTTAAATTCTTCATTTATTATCTCTTCAAAAACTTACTAAGAGTGTTGTATCCAATTTTGGTACAAACACTTAACAGCATCAATTTTAACATAACAATGATAGATGAAATTGAGAATTAAAAAGCACGTGGTTAAAATAAACAAAATTTTTTTGCTCAAGCACGGTGGGCCATGGCTTTAATTGATGAAATGGTACAAGGAAGGGAAAGCGTGTTAGGGTGAGATTGTACAAGGACGCAATATGCAGTAAAAATAGCTGAATCAGGTCTGAATGATAAAAAATGCAACAAGGACCTAATCAAAAAACACAAAGATATATGCATTTCTAGTTTTACTAGAGGCACGCCTACAACCAAGAACTGCCGGAGATCGGGTCTAATTACCGCCCACAAAAAATGTTGGGTCAGTATTGAACTTTATTAACATATACGATTAATACACACGGTTCTCGAAAATCACGCTTTAACTCAATAATCACCACCCAAAGTTTCCATACTTTTGAGAAAATGCATCGGGGCATTGCTTTATACAAAACACTTGTTCGGTAAGCCTTGCATCAAATCAAATAATTTTTCATAATCCAAATACCTACTCCAATCACTAATTCATAATAATATTACGAAAATATGGGGTCGTTACTGAACTTCATTCTTGTAAATGCAGAAGAATTAAGTTGGTGACAACACAGATCTCTTTCTGAGATCATTTCGCCTTGGGCATCATTAAAACTTAACATGCTCAAGGCAAGCTAATCTCAATAAATTATCGTCTACATTAAAACAATTTTCAACGTCTACTTTAAACAAAAACAAAACAAAAAATCGTTTGCCTCAGCAATGACAAACAATATCATATGAATGCAGGAGAATTAAGTAGGTTCTCTCTGTAAACAGAGGCTTAAATCTATCTGCACCTCTTTTACTTGTCAGATCATCATCAGCAAATAATTTAAAGATAAAATATTACCTGACTAAAATATAATTTAAAAACCATCGACTGAGCTAATTCGGCTTCTCAACCAAGTATCATGAGAAGCAAATCCGAAGCATAAACTTATCTTTATGGAATATAAATGAATCAAAGAAACAAAATAAAAGGTCGTTAGCTCATATTAAGAAATTCAACCATTATTTTATCCTTGTACTTCATTGAAGAAATTCTCAGAAGCACGGATAAGTTTTTAATCACAGCTAACAACAAACTAAAATGATAGCTCGTAAAACGTTTTCAAACCATGAACTGCAATTTCAAACTATGAACTGCAAAAACATAGCTACGGGGATTAAAACAATAAATTGATGCCTTTAGAAATTGAAAGAGAAGATCAGGAGGAAGAAACAAAATTAGCCGCAGTGAAAGAAGAGAAAAATTAGATGATTGGAAGGCGGTCTGTAGAATTATTTATAAAGTGTGTAAAAAACTAACCCTAATTTGAACGGTCGGATGTATTTGTTAGTCCATTAGCTCACTTTTCAGGTTCGAAGCCCAATAGCCATCTAATATCACAATTGTTTAATCGGGCGTTTATCTTTTAGTCGCCCAAGAAAATGCAAATGTCCCGTTCATCCGAAAAAAAAAAGATAGTAATGTTGTCTTTGTAACTTACCATGATACTCGTGTTGAGACCCGCTTTATAACTTGGTTGCCCTACACAACCTATTCGTAAAGTATAAAAATTTCTTAGAACAAAAAAAATTTCTTGCCTCTAGAAATTGAACTTCTGATCTTATGGAAGACAAGAGAGTATATAACCAACTTTAACAAAGAATTTTATTACAAAATATATATCAAAATTTATTTACTAATAACTTATTGTTCGTCATTGGCATATTTTTCTTGGTTGTTGCTCATGCGGAGAGAGGTTGCCCTGGGCGGCTGCTTGGTCACCTAGATTTGGAGTCGGCCGCGCTCATGACAATTAAGTTAGATGTCGTAATGTAAACTGGCACTCTTTCATTGATTTTGGTTATTATACATTTATTTTTTACAAGAGCGTAGTCTGATTTTGTTTTTCACTTAGAAAAGCACTGACACAATGCCTCTCATGCACAAAGATAAACTACATGTCACAAATGTCTTTCATACTATCCGTCGTGCACAAAACGACATCTAGATTTACAAATGCCACGGATGATAGCTCGTTGGGTAAATTTAAAATAAATGAAAACACGCACAGATATGTGTGTATGTGTGTGTATACGCACATACATACACACACACACACACACAAACATACATATACACACATATACATATGTGTATATGTATATGTGTGTATATTTATGTATGTATGTATATATATATATGTATGTATGTATGTGTGCGTGTAACAACCAGTTATTTCGACCATCTGGTTCAATGTCCAAATCGACGTCGGTACCTCGAGAATCGAAAAGGACGAGTTGTTGTGATAAGATAAAATAAACAGTTCTACCTAATAACTTTCAAAGTCTGACAGCGGAAGGAAACAAAATATAATACAGCAATAATCACATCACAATAACATGTATATTTGTCAAATACATATGTTTGTACAATATAAGTCAAATCCAAACCATACACATAGTTAAATCCAAGTCACAAAACTTATCTACAGCATATACGATATTCACAAATGAACTCATGTCTCTGATACCATCTCACCTCTAAACTCCATCAAGTTGGATATATAATTAAAATGAAAAAAATAGAAGTGGGTCGGACATAAGTCTGGCGAATGAGCCATACTTTACTCTACATACATTACAAAAACAATATTATAACATGTTATGATTATAACGCTCGATCACCTCGCGTTATGCTGGTCACGTCACACCTAAATACCATATGCACTTAGTTGTATCGCATCACATATGCGTGGGCTCACTTCCATGTATTTGCCTCGTGCACTATAGGTTCACTTATTGTCCACCGTCACATAAATCGCATATATGACTCACTTCTCTTGACTAGCCTGATGCCCTACAAGCTCCCCTGCTGTCCTCGCATACAATATGGACTCACACCCTGGACTAGCCCTATACCTTAAAGTATCGCTTAACATCCATCTCCACACTGGTCTACACTACATGAAGCGACGCAACACCTGGATCACCTATTGTGTCATGTGTTCGTATTTGTATCTTGGGTTGCCTGCTTGCTCCACAGGCTTGTTCACGTTCATGCCCATCGTCGCATTAATTAACTATATCACAACAAAATACATATCCATTTCAAATAGTCATCAATCATCACACACTTCACTCGAATTCATAACCCCATCACTTGCCTCATCAATAGCCTTCAAACACATTCAGAAAACAGAAGAAACAAGACTTGAATTGAAAATGTTATTTTATATAGGCTTGAAAGGTCCGAGTTTAATCTGAGCCTAGATTATGCCACCAATGGACCGTTTACACTAACTGAAACCAGTGTACCTGTATTTTGGAATTCCTGGGCCGTAGATATTTTCTTTTTCACCACTTCATTTCGCATCCAATAGCCAATGCTCCACCTCTGGTAGGCTAAGAACGTACCTAACACCTAACCATATGTTTTTATGTACAGTTTAACACTTTATTGCATCAATTTGGGTGCATATTCATTTAATTACAAAAATCATGTACAAACTAGTTCTAGTTTATTGTTTGTAACAAATTCCCTCCTAAATCCCAATTAAACTTTAATTTGATTACTTAATAATGTTTATCTACACTAATATAGCTTACATGTCTTATATATGTATGTATGTAATCAAAATTGCATTATACGAAGAGAAACCGTGAAGCTCTCACTGAAATTGCTTTGCACTGCTAGATCTACGGTGTTTAACATGTTGTGCCTCTTTGCTTCAGAATTTCGCCTCCAAGTTGGTTTGGATGCATGGCCCTTCTTAATAGCTTCGTGATGCCGTTGGTTTCACATGATTTTGTTGAATTTTGACAGAGATGTGGTGGCTTTGGTTTTGTTTGTAAAGAGGAAGAAGGAGGCGGAGAGAAAGAGTGATCGGTTTTTGAAAAATTCATAAGTATGTGGCTTTCAGTTTAAATGGAAGGAGGGAAAGTAACTGTATGGATCTTCCTTTCTTACACCTAAGGACATAATCAGAACTTACAGTGATTGGCTAAAAGAAACCGAAAAGGTGAAGTTTTGCAGCCACTTGGGATAAAACCGATGAAGATGATAAAAGCAATGGCAGTGAGAGTGAAAAAGCAGATCTGTGTCTTCGAGGTGATATAACTGACAGTGATGATGACGAGCCAAGCAAGGTATCAGAACTTACTCACTCAGAATTATTTATAAAAATTCACGAAGTAAACGGCTATTTCAAACGACTTAGGGAGAAATACGCTAAAACTGAACCACAAAGAGATAGTTTGATAGAATTAAATAAATAGCTTGATCAATTGGCTAAAAAAATATCAAAACAAGTGCCCTAAGTATGATAAGTGTCCATCATTTGAAGAAAAAATCAAAAAATCGGAAATTAAAATAAAATCACTTGAAAATGAAATTCTGATTTTGAAAGAGAGTGAAAATACTAGGAGAGAAAACTCTATTAAAAAGTGCACTCGATTATTGAATGAAAATGAATCTCTCAAAACACAAGTCCAATAATTATGCAACTTCAAAAAAAAATCAAAAGGAGAAAAATCACTAAATATGTTATTAGGGAAACAAACTATTAATGCTGTTAGACAAGGACTTTGATATAATCAATCTGAACTTGTTAGAAGCAAAATTAATCAAGTCAAATCCAAGTGCACAATTTGTAGAAAAATTGGACATAATCAAATTATTTGTTGGTATAGACCCAAACACGTGAAAACCATTCCAATTTGGGTTTCAAAAGGCACGAATATAAAATCCCTTAAAGTCTTTGGGTCTACTCAAACGTATTTTTCAAAATCTTTTGCCACTAATAATCATGGACCTATAAAAGCAAATAGGTCACAAAAATCTTTTCTCGTGTAGGTGTGGTGGCAGGCTAAGGAATGACAACAGTGTTACCTGGATTCTGGTTGTTCTAGGCACACGACGGGCAACAAATCAAAGTTTTTTAGCCTAGTATAAAGGTGGCAGAATCACAATGGGTAATAAAAAAAATTATCGTGAAGGTAAACTAGGTAACGGTATATTTATCTTGAACGATTTATTAAATATGAAAATCTGCCCCATAATCTGATTTAATTCAGCTAGTTTTTGGTTTTGATTTTGACTTATTCAAAACTGTTGGCCAATTATATTTTTATGCCGAGAACACTATAAGTACCTTAAGAGACGTTAGAATAGTTCATATAGATTTGTTTGGACTAATGATGGTGTTGTATTGATTTTTTTATTCCTCTAGATACACGTGGATATATTTATTTATCTTACTGATTCTAGACCTGTCATTATGTTCGATGCTTTTTTATTACACGATTTCAAGTCAAATTCAAAAGAATTTCATTTAAAGCTGTAAAAATGATTTTAAGGTATTTGTTGCAACTTCACGGTCTGGTCTGTGACATCTATCTAATGATAACCTTGAGTCTAAGAGAAATTCAGATGCAGATTATACTGGTAACCAAGTTGATAGAAAAAGTACTAGTGGAGCATGTTTTATGTGGAGACATTCATTAGTTGCATCACATTTTCAGAGAAAATGCCTGCATATTTTTCATTTCAAATAATTTTCAATTAGCAGACATTTTCTTTTATAAAACCCCTTTCAGAAAATAGTTTTTGTTGGCTTTGTTTCAGGTTAGTCGTTTTAGAAATTTTGATTTTATTATTATTTTTGGATTTGATTTTAAATGACTGCATTAACTAATCTAACCCCCTACTGATTATCGAAAAGATAAATAGTGATTGAAAAAGTGATGAATATTGATATTAACCATATATTATAACTTGAGACAGTATGTTTAGTAAATTTCTTTAAAAATTTAAACAAGATTTAAAATAACTTTGATTGGTAAAAATTCCATGATCATCTCTATTTTTATCATATTTCTAATGACCATCACTCGTCAAAATTCAATATAGTATGTCAATATGTAGTAATTTAAACGGAAAATTATTCGTTTTCATTTTATTTTATTTTTAAGCAAGAAAAACATCCAAAGTATTCATCCTCGTTTAAAAATCCTTACGGTTATGCATGGGTAAATTACTTGGAATTTTTGATTATGCGCTTTCATGCTCATTTAGAAGTCCTCACGGTTATGCATGTATGGAACACATATCAAAATTGATTATTAAATAGATAAGTTGATTCTAATCCTATTTAGTAGTCATTACGGTTATGCGTGGTTAGAAGATGCTTGAAATTCATTTTTTATAAAAATTGGGAATAATACCAATCTCATTTAAAAGTCCTAACAGTTATGCATGGTTAGTAGATATTCAGATTTCTGATATAAATATACCACAAGTAGACACAACTATATGGTTTTATATGTTGACATCATCCCTATCATTATATAGTGGAACATGCACCTAACAGAGTATTTATGATTTTTGTTTGATTTTTTATTAAAATTTAGTATTTATACTCAATTGAGTATTAATGTTGTATTAATGTCTATTGCTTTATCTTTATTTTTTTAGCACTATTACTCTTTTGCCAATAACAAAAGAGGGAGAGAAAAGTTAAGAATTTGGCAAATAAAAATTAAATATTTTATTTTTTATTTGCGTATTTCCATCTAGGTCCATTTGCATATTTTTATTTATTTTCTTATATATATGAAGGGGGAGCTTTGTTGTAGAGAGGGAGCATTCAAATAGGGAGAGCAAATTAAATGGTCAAATACATTTAATAAATTCAAAATCTTGAATATATGTTTGTCATCAACAAAAGGGGAGATTGTTGAATATGCTAGTATATAATTTTTGTTTGATGATAATAAATATATATTCATTTAAATGTATTTGTTACTGTACTATTTTATTTTCACATAATTAAATAAATATTTGTTGAATAAAATAAATAACATAGAATTTAATTGAATAAAATAAATATCACAGAATTTATATTCAATCAAATATTTTATTCAAACAAATATTTTATTACAATTTTGAATAGTACAAATTTGAGCTCTCACTATATATATACAATTTCAATTATAATACAATTTCGATTACATCACGATTTTCAATTTACAATGTTCACCTCACTACATATCACTTATTCACTCGTATTTATCTTCAACTCTATTCTAGATTGAATGCAGCATCTGAGCGATCTGCAAAATAAACACTGAAGTAGTAAAATTAAAAAAGAAATATTTTTGCAGTGTAAAATAAAATGTGTTTTTGAAAATATTATTTGCCTCATTTATTTGGGTTGTTCGTCATCATATTCATTTTGAATTCATCATAGATGAACAACTTGTGACATGCACAGTGTATCAATGTACATGCCACAAGGCCGTGCACACCGATATGCAGTTGATAAAACTATAGGGACAGGTGAACACAAGGTCAAACCCGAGCCGAGGCTGGATTCAAACAGGTGCAATACAAAAGAATCACAAAATTGTCGAGTACAAGTTCTCATGCAGCAAGAATCCAAAACCATATCATGCTAACAAGCGCACAAATGTGTACACATGAGAACAGACTCGACAGTGGGGTCATAGCAACACGAAAATTCAAATGAAACTAAAAATATACAAACTGCACATGAAACCAGTGGAATCATACTCAGGTAATCACAAGAAAACATTGATGTACACATGAAGACAGTTCAAATGGGTCAACTCAAAAAACAAATGAATAGTACAGACTCATACACAAAGGCAAAGACCACATAAACATATATGCATATATGCACACATATATGTATACACATATATGAGTCCAAGTGAATGGGTCAAACTACATGCGATCGGTAAATAATGAAGAAACAAATGCATAAGAACAAAGATAATAACAAATTCAGTTTAAAGTGCATCATATACATGAGGACCAGAACACAGATGAACATGAGCATGCGATACAGTCTCAACCAAAACAACAAATCAGTTCAGGTCCAACCAGTACCAAAACAAAATGTATTCACATATAGACTTCAAGATGAACCCGATCAAAACAAAACAACGGAGCAGCAACATGAATGCAATGAATTAGTCAGAGCAACCCAACTTGTCACAAGCTCCAAGCAGACTACATAATGAACACAAGTGCAAGACCATGTCTGAAAACAATGCAAGTTAACTCACACATATACATCAGTGTCAACCAGAATTTAAGTTCAGAGGCGTATACCAGATAGTGATATGTATGAAACAAGTGTAGACTGCATAGACAAAGTCAAATAAAAACAATACAAACAGTTTCAAAGGATGATGCCAGAGAATCACCAGACAAGACATAAGTGTACACAAACTACATTCAGACATGAAAGAAAATCTCATCTATGTAGACTAGAGCATGTACACTACAGCGTGAATGCATACACATATCAGTTCAGGCTTGGAGACCACCAAGTTAACATGGAGCGTCAACAAAATATAAACATGTGAAAACATGTATCAAGGCAACCAAACCAGAATACAGGATACAAATGCAACAGAGGTGACAACAGAGTATCAAGTTGAGAAAAGCATCACAAGTATACATATATACATGCGCATACACACACGTATATATGTGTGTGTGTGTGTGTGTGTGTGTATATATATATATATGCAGTAACAATATAGGATGCAGTGAAGCAGTAAACATGTACTCAAAGCATCATCAACACAACAGAGATGAAAGAACACAAATCAAGTCGTGGGTCAAAAAATTTCAAATATATATATATATATATATATATATATATATATAGTAAATTGAACAAGTCAAAACTTCCAGATTATCAATATTAATACCGAAGTCATAAGAGAAAAGAATCAAAGCCGTGATGACCAAATTATAGAGGAAAAGAAGAAGCCGACTAAAGCAAGTAAATAATGAACAAGTCAAGATTGATCGTCGGCATTCAGTTGAAAATCAGTGGCCAATCAAAGCATGAGAAGAATTCAAACAAAATAAATACGAACGTAAACATAAGGAATTTATCCCTATTTAACCCATTGTCACTACCGGCATTCAAAAGTATGCGAGTTTAAGAAAAATCACAGAGCCAAGTTTCAATTTAAATCCAAAATCAACAACTTGAATCTAGGTCGAGAAAAAAAAAATTGAAATAGAGAATCACGTACCAATTCATATCACTCAAGCTCGACTCATTTGAAGCAGCCAAAGCTAAGCAAAGAACAAAGATCGAAGAAGCATCAAACTGAATTAAGGATTGATAGTAAAATCGATCAACGACCAAGCAATGACTTCAAAGAAAAGCAAATCCCTGATTTGAGAAACAATTGTTCTCGAGCAGAAGGAAATGAGGCAGAGGATATGGGCCGAAGATATACAAGAAGATAAAAAAGAAAAAGGGATTCGCTTTTAATTTTTATTGGGACGGTTTTCTTTATTTTTGGCTTAGGATATTATATAGGGTTTTGTGTTTTAAGTTGTTTTTATTTGTAATTTACTTTCAAATTTTTGTAAAATTATAGCCGTGTGACTAGGGGACAAACTACGGTGATATAATTCGAGAACTCGCAACTCAATGGCAGGGTAAAATATTTCCCAGTAGGCTTCTAAATCCAAATATCGTTTTGTTGTCCATTATAGATAGGTATGTATTGGATTTGTTGATTTAGTTGATAGGGTAGAGGCAAACCATGTGTATTCCATTAGGAGTTGTGTAAAATTTCACTGACTTGAGTATTTCTTACCCTCATAGCAGAGAAGGTATCCCAGCCTAGTCTATGGACCAGACCTTTCCCATCCAGCCATGGGTTGAACCAAAGGCTGGTCTTTTCCCCATTGGCAAATTTCCTTTCAATTAAATTGGAAAAGTCATCTCTACATTTCAAAATTGACTTCCATGTGACTGAGACATTGTTATCAATTCTCATCTGCCAAAAGTTGCCTTTAACATACTTGTTCCTCATCCACGTGGCCTACAGGTTGTTTGATGTTATAGTTTTCCAGGCCGGTTTAATAGCGGCAGTCTTTTTGAGGTCAGTAAGGTTCCTTAGTCCCACCCCTCCTTCTTGTTTAAGTCTGTATAGCAACTCATAGCTCACTTTGTGGAGACCCTCCTTCCAAAAATAGTTAGCACAAACACTATTAATTTTTTTGTATAGAAGCCTCTAGAATCTGAAATGTTTGTAGCCAAAATCTGATTGTAGATGTTATGACAGCATGTACCAGTTCAATGCTGCCAGAGAATGACGGTAGATTGGATCTCCATCCCTGGAGTTTCTATCTAATCTTGTATATAAGTTCTCCACATTCTTTATCTGTTATCTTGTTTGATGATAAGGGGACACCAAGGTATTTGATTGGCAGGTGATCTTCCTTAATTTTAATGATTTGAAGGATATCCTCTTTACTTTGCATGTATTTGTTGAAATATCATTTTGTTTTCATCCCGTTCACTTTTAATCCAACAAAATTTTCAAGGTTTTCAGAATTTGACTTGGACTTTGAGCTACTATACTATTTGCCTTTATAAAAATAAGCAAGTCATCAGCATACAAGAGGTGGGATAATTGAGGGTTGATGTAACATCCCAAAATTTATCAATTTAAATTTGGTAATTTATTCGAACTTTTAGAATTTAATTTGAAAAGTTTCAAAACAAATAAAATAAGTGATAATTTATATGAATAAAATTTCAATTCGTTTGAGTTTAAAATTTGAAATAACAAATGTTTTTAAAATCATTTGAATTTAAATTATATATATATAATGTATATATGAATAGATTTGAATTTGAATTTAATTATTTAAAAAAATGTCTTAATAAAATAATTTGTAATTTTCCAAATCAAATTAAAAATGGAGCTTGTTTATATATTTATATTTATGAGGAAATTGTATATAAAATTTTTTATGTAAGATTCAAATATAAGAGTCTTGAAAAGTAATTGGATTTGAAAGTATACGATTTTTATTAGTGTACAAATTTGTTTTAGAACATTTTCTTTTAACTTGTATAGATATTTAACAAAGGAAATGTATTCGATAAAAGTATGAAATTATATCAAAAATACATACAAGTATAAAGAGATCATAATATAAGTAAATAGATTAATATATAAAGTTAAGAAGAAAATAATATTGATATATTTCTCATGAGAAAATATACAAGTGTTAAACATGTAACACGAGGATTAACAAGCGTAGTGATCTCATCATCAAAATTAACAAGTGTCATTCAATTTAGGTAATTAATAATAATAATAAAAAACTTAAATTCATAAAAACCTTTCAGCTCCTCTATCTCATTTCTTTGGTTTCTCAAAATTTTGAAAGAAAAGAAAAAAAACTGTAAACATTGCAAACCAGAGTATCCCAACATCAGAGGAAATAAAATCTGAAATGCAAACATCTTCTTGAATTCAAAGCTTAAAGCCTAAGAATCACCTCAAACATTAAAGCAGGAATTTAAACTCCATGCCTTAGGCAAGTTTAAAGCTTCAGAATCAACTAAATTAGTAATAAAAAAATCAAGACTTAACATCAAATTTTCAAACTGCAGATCAAAGAAACCAAGCTCCAATTTTTTTTCAAGAAGTAGAGCAGGGTTCCTCTGAGTTAAATTAAGGCAAGTAAATTCTTTTTAAAATTTAAGTTTGAATTTGTTGATCAGTGATAAAGCAAGAAACTAAGCAAGTTTATATCAATTAGTTGCAGAGAAAAAAATCAAGTTTTCAAATACTAGATCATTCTCAGGATTTCAAGCAGCAGACCAAAGTTTTCTCTGTTTCATTAAAAACAAAACTGCAAGTAAGTTAAAATTTTAGTTTTTTGTTGTGAAATTAATCATGTGAATCCATCAGAAAACTAAGCAAAACTTATATTAACTAGTTGAAGATAAAAATTAAGGATCAAATTGACAAAAAAAACTGCTTTCAGGTTTTCAATTTTCAAAATCCAGACCTTCAAATCATTTCCAAACCTCTCTGTCCAAACCCTTCAGGTGAGTAAACTCTTTGACTTGAATTGGAAATTGTTGTTGTGAACAATATTGAAGTTTGAATGATAAAATGTGTGTTTGCATGTATATATTTATACATGAAAATGAGACGCATGTCTGTGCACATCAACAGGAACCCTGTTCTATCCCTACAGGTTCCAAAACCTGTCTCAAAAATCCAAAAACTCTATAACATATAGTTTTCAGGCTTCGAGATCAAAAGAAAACATGTTTGTATGATCATGCTTTAAATTTTAAAAATAAATTTTGGTAAATTAAACAAAAGTCTTGTCTGGAAATAGAAGAATATAGGCAAACTCAATATAAATAGAAATTTCATCAAACATGATTTCAAAATTTGAATATATAAATTGAATCATCTTTGAGGTTGATGATTTTTAAAAGTGAGATT
Organism: Allium cepa; assembly: GCA_030765085.1. Lineage (NCBI taxonomy): Eukaryota > Viridiplantae > Streptophyta > Magnoliopsida > Asparagales > Amaryllidaceae > Allium > Allium cepa. Next base: position 287,813,785 of record CM060937.1, read on the forward strand.
AATTTTTTTACCAAGTATTCGCTGAGGAAAATAGGGATGAACGGAATTGCTATTTTCACGAAATTCTGGTGATCGATAAGGCAAGGGACTTCGTGTTCGTAACCGGAGCTAGCTGGAAGACCGTGGAGTTTGGGAAAAATTTTGGATTAAATTATAGATCAACATGGATGTTGATTTTGATCGAGTTAGGGTTTAAGGTTTAAAACGAGTAGAGGTTAGAAACGTGATCGATGCGCCGTCTGTAGGCTATCGGAGGTCATCGGACCGGAACCATCAGAAATGTGAGAGACTGGCGAAGCTTAGGGTGGAGTACCGTGACCTCTGACGATCAGGCGAGGGAGAACGAGGCGTTTAAAGGTGGCTTGATTTTGTTCGAATCTCGGTCGTACAGTCTAATTTCAAATTCATCAAAGTTTCGTAATGCTGGATGTTTTGGTGTGTCGAGTTGATGATCGTCGACTGGTCGATGATCGTAGCATCGACCAAAGTCGATCAAAACAGTTGTGCATGTGCACAACGAATTAAGGGATGTCAGTGGTATCGAATGGGAGAAGAAGGGAAACGACTCGAAGAGACTCTCGAGAAATGAAGGAGATAGCTAAGGTATGGACTCGAAGCAAATTCTGGCCACACGGGTCTTGTTCTTAGACAAATTTAAGAATGTGTGTATATATATATATATATATATATATATATATATATATATATATATAAGCACACGGGTAGGTTTTGTTGATAACTCGAAGCAAGTAGTAAAATGTTTCGATGGAGACTCGAAGTAGTCTCGGGCGTGACGTGCAAAACTGTTTTCTTTAAAATAAAATTCAAATTTTTAAATAGATTTTTAAACTCATGTTTTTTTTAAATGATAATTTTGATTTGAGGTTAAAACTAATTAAAGTTTTTAAGTAAGGCATTTTTTTAATTTAATTTAATTTTGTTACATTATTTTATAAAATTATTTATATTAGTTAAATAATGTAAATGAGAATGATAGTTAAGATAAAATGCTATGTACACTAATTTTAATCTCTTAAGTAAATTGTATGTAATAAGGATGATCTATTTAACTAAGTTTACAAGATAATCAAAATGATTAACAAAGGTAAGAAGGTTTATCTTTTAAATTTAATAAGTAATTAAGGATTTAATTAAGTGATAAATGATTTACTCAACGAATAAACTATTTAAATTAATTACTTAATATTTAGAGATTAATCAAGTAAATAATTAAGTTTAATTAAATTAACTAATTAAGATAATTAGTTAATGAGTAATTAATTAATAAAAGTAATTAAGATTTAATTAATTATCAATTAAGGATTAAATAATTAAGATAATTAGTTAAGGAATAATTAATTCATAAAGATAATTAAGATTTAATTAATTTATAATTAAGGATAATTAATCATTGATTAACAATAATTAATGAAAGTAATTATATGGTTAATTTTTTTAAATCACATAATTAATTTACCTTAGTTAAAGATGATTGATTATTATCGAATGCTGTGTACTGGATTGATATTCTGATATGTGATTATCATGCTATGTAATGTGAATTGCTTTGTGCTTAGCTGCGATAACTGTGATATGTTTCTGTGAATGTGAAAACCCATTGGCCGTAAAACGACATTTAAATTTTGACGGACAGGGAGTCAGATTCCATTTGGTTATCCGAAACCCACATCGAACCTTAATAGTAAATCTTTGTGAATGACATCTTCACGTGTTTTAAATTGAGCGCTCACTATTCGGTTTAGCCGGGAGAGGACTTTGTGTCGTATAACTCAGTCCGAGTAGTGATACGACGAAATGGATAACATTTGAAGACGGTGGTGAAGACCGAGTGTCTTCGAGAACGATAGGATAACCTATCGAATGTCTCTGCACTGAGTTGCTCCGGTATAGAGATCTCCACATGTGACGGGGAATCCGATTGGGATTGTGGATACCCGGATTGCAAGGGCTTCTTCCTTTATTGGACGAAGTGCCTTCTATTCTGTTCGAACCCGGAATAGACTTGTATGGTTGTATGTCTGACACTACGCTTTGAGATATAAAGCAGATTTCTTTCAAATACATATCCGTTGGTAGCGGAGAATTTATTCTCTTAGCTTAACACCCTTCTCTGGGACGTACGATCTCAGAGGCTATGTAGTTGAATTTATTCTCTTAGCTTTACACTATTACTCATTCGCTCTAAATGGATGGCTTTAGATTGCATCATGTGCACATTTTGATTGATTTTTTAACTTCATTTATTACAAAATTCTGTAGTATCAATCCTTGATGTCTATGGAAATTATTTCTAACACAGATGAATGTTGAAATAGTTTAGAAACTCATGGTCTATATTCATATACTTATTGCTGGCTTGTTGCAGCATGCAGCATCAAATAAGAAAATATTGGATGTAGCTGCTTGTATTGTTCTCTCAAATATAGGTGTTGTTTATGCCATTTCACCTTATTTACATCCAGCAACAGTGTGTGCGCGCGTGTGTTTGACTATATTGGAGGACCACAGAATGCAACATCCATGAATATTTGAAGCACTACAATTTGTAATTCTTCTGCTTGAAAATTATTAATACAGCAGCGAAATGATAACATGATATTACTATAAATATGCAAATATAATAATAGATCCAACTATTTTATTACTTTTTCTGTAATGTTAATCACAACTGAGGTATAAATGAGTTTGTTTCCTACACTACAAAATGTAAGGTTTAACTGAGAAAATGAATAATACAATCCATCAAATGTAGTATACAGAACTTTGGTAGTATCCATCAAATTTTTAGCACACATACTGCATGGTTGTTGTACTGCAGGCTTGGAAAATAAATTTTTAAACAATGTGATTGTAGCAACATGGAAGTCAAATTATTTGTTAAGTATTATCATAACATTTTAAACAATGTGAACAAGAAAAATTTGGCATTTAAGCATACTTTAAACAATGTGAACAACCAAAATTTGGTAGTTAAGCATGTACCTAAGATTTAAGTAGAAATTGTCAACTCCGCATCCGTATGGGACAAAGAAATATCTATAGCTGACACTGTCTCGTTTCGATATAGTCAGTCACGTGAACATAACAATGCTTCAACAATATTTTCCTTCAAAGAACTTCGGTAATCATGAAGAACCCTGCCTCCGATACTGAATGCACTTTCAGATGCTACAGTAGTAACCGGAACCGCCAAAATATCTTTTGCCATTCGTGAAAGAATTGGATATTTATACTGGTAAGATTTCAAAAAGAGATAATGTCGGACGATGTTTTAGGATCTACCAGTTCCTCTTCAAGATATTACTTAAGTTCAGATTACGAGAACTATCGACTAAACATACCTTACGATGACTGTAAAATCCTTCTAACATATCTTCACATTCTTGTGAATACGGACCAATATCTGCATTAACGGATTCTACATCTTTTGATCCACTTGCTACACCTTCGTTTTCATTTTTTGCATATTCGTTGAAAAGAATTTCAAATTTACTCTCCATCTCATCAAATTCATAACAATCGACTCCATAAATTTTTTATAACAATATTTAACGAATACGATTTTATGACGTGGATCAAAGATACATGCAATGGAAAGTATCACGCGAAATTTTCTCCAATATTTGTCGAATTTTTTATACATTTCATTTGCCATTGTTGACATAAAATCACTGTCTTTCATACGCTTTTGCAATGTAAAAAGAACCATCACGAGCTTCGGAAAAAATAAGTTCGATGTTGGATAATTAGAACCAAAAAATAAACAAGTAACTTTGTAAAAAACTTCCAAAAAGTCCGCAGTTTTCTTTGCATCTATCCATTCATCCGGGGTTGGACAATAAGCATAACTCTGATCAACGATTTCCAAATGACATAGTGCTTGGTGGAAGTAAATAGCGCTCTTAAGCATCAAAAATGCGACGACCCGGAATTTTTGGAAATTTGAAATTAGAATATTTAATTGATTTTAAATATTTAAAAGTTAATTTCTAACTTGAATTTAAAATGTAACCAATTATTGGATAATTAAATTATTGAATTTAATAATTAGAAATTGGGTAAAATATTGAATCTGAAATTTCAAGCTTGTTAAAATACTTTAAAGGCTTGTAAAATTTACAATGATGATACTGAAGATTGTAGAAGTGTTAAATTGAATTTTAAAGGTGATTTGTTCAGTTTTGAAATTTATCGTTTAAATCGATATTTAAAAATAGCCTTCTAAGAAACAGTCTCAGAATTTGACGAAACCAGTTCCATTGAATCCGTAATAGTGTATTATTATTGAATTTCAATTTTCGTAGCATTTGAGATATATAAACACACTGAAATCTATATCGAAAATTCAATATAATAACTGAGTCCAAAAAACTATCTTTTCCATACGACCGAATTAGGACTCAAAACCTTTTCCATTGCGTTCGGAATAGGAGTATAACATCATGAACACCTCGCGGCACGCCTCGATAGGAAGTCAAAATTTTAAATCACTATTTCGAGACAATTCAAATTCAAATATAATATATATATATATATATACACACTGGATAAAGAGGGCATTCACATCAGCACTTTTCCCTTCAATTCAAATGACATCGTAGCAAGCCTACGCAGGCACGCAAGGAAAAACACGTGTCCTCCCTGATAACACGCGTCTTCTCAAAAAAAATAAAAGAAACCGAGCTTTTTTCTCGATTTCAAAACTTAAATAAAAAAAGAGGGAATTTTAGAGCTTCGGTAAATCATGGCCGAAGCCTCTTTCATTTAAAAAAAGAACAAATCGATCACAAAACAAAATCGCGTAAGCATGATTAGGGAAGAGGCACGTCGTGGCTTTGCAGTTTGGGATCTCGAGTCGACCTCGCGAGCCTCGGCGATGGGTGTCGAGTCGAGTTAATGGTAACTCAATTTTGTTAGGGAGCTCGATTTCGAGCGGCGCGTTCAAGTCGGGTGGTCGCAATCTGGTGGCAGGCATGGGAGGGGGTTCGGCTGCATGATGAGATGAGCGGGTTTTGGGTAGCTCATTTTCGACTATGGTAGAAAGGAGGGAGTGGCCACGCAAGGAAGAGGGGTTCATTTCCAGACGAGTACGATACAATGTCGGCTAGGATTGGGGAAAACTGAGTAAGTAAGGTATATGTTTACTAGCATATGTTTTTTCAATTGAATATTAATACGTGCATATGTATATATGCACTGAGATAATGATTTAAATATACATGTATATTTATATATATACACATACATATTTTTATATATATAATTAGATAGAAATTTTTTATATGGACAAGATTTTAAAAATAAAAATTTAAATGTCGAATGATATATAAAAAATTAGATTTTTAAAATCTATATATTATTTTCCTAAGTAAGTATATGTAGTTTCAAAAGAAAATTAAATATACATACATACATTTTAAATTTACTAATTTTTTTGAAACAAAGTACTAAGGTAATTAATTTGTTTAACTGGTTCATTTAATTATTTTAGTCACTAAAAATAATTTATTAAAGGAGAATTTGTTTAAAATTTAATTATTAAATACTAATAGATTGTTCGATTAGCCAAAGTATTAATAAACCATATAATGTTTGTATAAGGTCTAAAAATCGTGAAGAAAACAAGCTCGTTTGGTTAGGATTTCTAATAAAGTCAAAGGTGGGTTAATCTCACTCATTTGGATTACCGTTTAAATTTAAATAGTCAAAATTTAAATTATTGGTTTATTGATTGAATTAACTGAATGTGATATTGTGTGTGTGTGTATGTGTGCGTGTGTCTATATATATATATATATATATATATATATATATATATATATATATATTAGGGTGATTGATACTCCCACATTATATAGCGGATGAGACCCTAAACGCACTGCATAATAGCGGATGACTCTTTATACCTCGATATCCCCTTGAAATGGGATTGGTATTTTATATTATGCTAACATCTGTAGATGCAGGGAAACGGGTTGAAGGAATCCAACTGGATTCCTCAAAATGTGACTTTATTTCATATTCCGTGGTATGATTTATTTGGTAATCCATGATAGATTATATTGGTAATTGAAACTATTAAATGCTATGTTTGGTTGAATATATTTTGGTATTTTGAGATATCGAAAATAATAAAGATCGGATTTTGAAGGAAATTAAAAAAAGAATTTTTAAGTAAAATAATTTTAGCGAATTTGGACCAATTTTAAAAAACGAAAATTGAAAAGGAATAAAAAGTTGATTTTATATTCTAATAAAAAAATTCAAAGTATGGAGAAATTAGAGATTTCGGATAAATGGGAATAAAATGGTATGTGGTCCTAAGCGAATAAGAAATTGATATTTTAGACATGGTCCATAAGACTGTTAATTTTCTACACGACCCGAAACAAAACTCAACCAGCATGGAAATTTAGCAGGTAAACCCGACCCGTTTAAGTTGGCGGGTCATTTTCGGGTCAACACGAATTTGACCCTTTTGTAAACAGTGGGTTTCGGGTTAACCCGCTAACCCGAAATTGACCCGTTAACAGCCCGCTTATATTTATACGGGTTGACCGACCCGTTCCACCCCGTTTACGACCCAATTATACTTTATACGAGTTGACCCGACCCATTTACATCTTATACGGGTTGACCAACCCGCTTATAATCGGGTTACACGAGTCGGGTCTGGTCAACCCGTTTATAAACGGTCGGGTTCGGGTTGAGTTTTTATGACCCGTTTAATAAACGGGTTGACCCGACCCATTTAAAATCAACCCGAACCCGACTTGATCCGACCCATTGACAGCCCTAGGTAGGGATAAGGTTTTAAATCAAAATAAAGGATTAAATTTGAAAGTAATGGATTTTGAAATAATTTTGGATTAATCGAGCAATGATTTTAAAAGAGAATTTGAGTCAACAAATCGTTTTTGAGAATTGATTGAATGTTTTGAAAAGGATGATTTAAAAGAAGAATAAGACTATGAGATTTATAAACTGGGTCATAAATAAAAGTGAAGTATTTATCAGTGGATAAATTTGAAAGTATGTATTCATAGTGGAAATTTATAAAGAAAGGGTGATTTGTTTTAAAAATAAATAGTGGTTTATTTTTAAAAAGTGAAAAAATGTAAATTTACAGTTTAGGGACGTAAATTAAATTGGAACAAATCAAGAAGGAGTTATAACTGATTACATAGGCGATATTATGTATCAAATTATTAAACTGCGGTATGTAATTCAATATTACACATGATTATATGATTATACATGATTATATGATTACATCAACAGTTAACATTTAAAGACTATCAGAGCATTCAAGAAAGAATGTGCGCAAAGTAAAAAAGTTACAATCTGATAAATAGGATTTTAAATTCTAAGTTCCAACAATGACTTTAATTAAGAAAATAGATTAGGTTTTGCTAGTTTTGATCACCTTCTAAGACAACAACATAGGAAAAAGACTTAAAACATTATTATTATCATATTTGTGTAATATAGTTACGCATTTATGAATAACGTATAACAGTCAGCTAGCAGTATGGATCCAAAAAATGATTTGAATAACCAAATCAATATAGAAAATTATCATCCAATATGTACTCAATTGCCAAAAATACATCAATGATTCAATTTCAAACTGCAAAGAGGTAAATGAGGCAAAGTTAGCTTCAAAACTTTATGTAAACTCAAAAAAGAATGGAAAGTTTAAACTAAATGATAAGTAAACCCATATCATGGCTAGGCAAATGAATATGTTAAAACCATCATAAAAAGTTTTAAATGAGCATGCAACGGAAAAAATAGTTTTAAATGAATATATCACATCAGTCATTAATCTTACAAACAAGCATAGGCAAGGACGAAATTTTTGTGTTTCTTCAAAACTAAACCATAGCCGAAACTATATAAGAAGTTATTAATCACTTGCAGAAAATTTTACTAGAAAAAGGGTTTGATTGTAGTGTTGTCAAATCAAACCATAATAATAAAAGCACGAACACGCTACCTAAATATCTAACACATATAAGAGTTCAAAACAAGACTACTATTTCAACAAAGTGTCAGATTCTACTTAAAGCATTTACCATGCCAAACAGTAATATACTTATACTAGATATATAAATACAACAAAGAAAAATAGTGAAGAAGAGTAGCTATGGAAAGAAGGCCAAAAAGAAATGAAAAAGGCTATAATAATGAAGAAGAGTAGCCATGTATAAAAAGGGTAATAATGAATTAAAAAACAGAAACATATGTAATTATGATAATACGCAAATGTAGAATAGACATTATTATACCTTAAGGGGTTTAAAGATTTAGCACTCAAGAATAAAAGAAAATGCCATCTGTGTTCTACATAAGCATTCTCTTGTTAAAACACACTTCTATAATCCAACAACAAATTATTTCCAAGAATAATAATGATATTCATTACTGAAGATTATACCGAAGTAAAAAAAAAACATTGACATCATATTTTAACATCTGGTTTTAAGTTCTCTCGGTAATGTTAAAGGTAATGCTAAACCATAGAGCCCGAAGAAACTGCACTGTGTAGAATTTCATACTGAAGGCTCTTAGAATAGTTCGTGAGAGAGCAGTAAAAACGAGTACACTTGATAGAAATGAAACCGTTGAAGCAAAACCTTGTTTTAAGTGAAATATCAAAAGGTTTAAATACCTTCTATTAGATCTTGTTTCTGAAACAATTGGTTGCTCAATTTATCTTTGTTTGTTGTGAATTTCTCCTGCTCCGTTTTACGGGGCATTGGTCAGTTGGCATAACAAAACAGTATATAAGTTAATAGTATTAAAAAAATTTAAATGAAGAAAAATAAGACATCAAAGATCCTTGAAATATGTCAAATGGTTATTCATATAAATAACAATGACAAGGGTTAAAAACTCAATCATAGCGACTAGGGTTTAAAACTTTACACAAACTAATCTAAATCTGAATGCTAATTTACAACTTACTTAAATTCAAGTAAAATCATGGATCCAAGTGATGAAAAAATTCGTACCTCGAAAAACATAGATTAAAGACAAAGCGAAGACGGAAGGGGAGGCGAAAGCAGAAATAAGCAAAGACGGAAGGGGAGACGAAACCCTTGTTTTTGTTGCAAAAGAAATATTCAAAAGCTGAAATTTGACGAGAAATAAAACTAAACCTAGATTTTCTTATGGGTTACGTGGAAATAGTGGTTTGCGGTTTAAAACCATTAGAACCAAGTACTTTATTGGGTTAAATGGATTTATCCAATAATTCCATTTAACTAAATGGTTTTGACCCATATTTTATTGGTAATTGGATTGGATATGTTTTTGAAAGTCCTAAGCCACGTCCATTAAATGAACATCCAAGCCCAACCCAGAATCCTGAACCGGGTCTTGCATATTAACCGTAATTTTAAAGCTTGAATTGATGATCAAGACCAAAAACTGAAAAACCTTAGTATTGAACCCTAAAATGTTACTACTAAAGATGCTCTAATATATACAGTGAAGCCATAAAAATTAGCGTACCACTAAACCAAACCAAATACTAAAAAGAAAAAAATAAATGAAAATTTAATGTGAGCTTAATAGCATCAATTTTAACATAACGATGATAGATGAAATTGAGAATTAAAAAGCATGTGGCAAAGCCGTGATACCAAAAGATCGATCGAAAACAAATGACAGTTCATCTCAAAGATTGGTTGTACTTTGCTTCACTATGGATGTCGCTGAATTTTGTCCGAGCCCGGATCAGGCTATAGTTGATAGGACATGACAAGCAAGATCATAAGAACCAACATTCTAAATTTCAAGTCAATCCAAGTTCGTATGCTCAAGTTATGATGGATGTAAGTTGAAGGGAAAAGCTCCGGTTTCGTATCGATCATCATGCTCCAGTTCGTATCGATCGATTTCGTATCGATCATGGGTTCAACAACTTCGTATCCATCGAAGTGCCGCAATTCGCATCGATCAAGTTCGAATCCATCGAGGTGCCTCGGTTCGATTCGATCTCATTCGAGTCCATCGGCTCCTCCTTATTCGAATCCATTGGCATCTCCCTACTTCGCATCCAGCGGCAGATAACCTACTTCGTATCGGTCAACTCCCATGAGATCGTATCGATCAGGATTGGCCATGTTCGAATCCATCGAGTTCGTATCGATGGACTTCGTACCCATCAGCAGATGATGCGCTTCGTAACGATCGACCAGTGTCTTCTTCGTATCCATCATAGAAGCATCCCTTCGAATCCATCAATAAGGCCTAATTCGAATCCATCGAGTCAATAGATCAGGGTGACGTGTCATCCCTCGATACGAACAAGGCGAAATATATGGAGTCGATGCGGTCAACTCGGAGTGAAGACCGGATCGAGGCGAAGTTTGCGCTCCACGTTATCACGAAGACGCATGCCGCCATCGATTCGAAACGATCGATTCGAAGAGATGGATTCGAACCAAACAGCCACTCGGGAATACTCACTTCGTATCGACTATATCTCCCAACCCACTGATCCAAATGCCATGAAATTTTCACAGGAGCTTGCGTACATGCTGAGGAATGTCTCTACCAAATTTCAGCTCAATTGGATGTCATCTTGATCGATAAGAAATGACTTCGTATCGATCGCCGATCAAGTCGAAACTTCCTGAGTTTGGTCGCGTGGGACCACTCACGTGCCAGAAAAAGTCTCCCGAGATTTGAGCGAAGTCTCAGCCTCCTACGCCTATAAATAGAGCCCTAAAGCCTACAGAAGAAGAATCATTTGGACTCTCAAGTGCCCAGACTCTGCCGGATCGAGATCTTCATCATCCTACATCATATTCTTGCTGTTGATTTCGAATTTCCAGTTGTAACTTGTTGTTGTTCGCTATAATCATTTGTAATCACTGAAAGAGAATCAATAAAATTGCAAAAGCTTCACAGTGGACGTAGGCAACATGCCGAACCACTATAAATCGCTTGTCTTCGCATTTATATTCTTGTTAATTGGAGTTTTGTTAGATAATCCTCATTTTCAATTTACATTCTTCATTTATTATCTCTTCAAAAACTTCCGAAGAATGTTGTGCCCAATTTTGGTGCAAACACTTTGGTGCTTTCACTGAGAAAACCCAGATTTTCTCCTGCTCATTGGATCTGTCATCGATACCAGATTGCATAAATCTAAGAGAGATCCAGATTTCAATTTCGGATTCCTTCTGTTCTATTCAGATTTGCAAAAATCTAGGGAAAGGATTCCACTTCTCAAGATGGTTAGCACAAGAACCGCTTCTACCGCCGCTGGTCAAGAAGGCCGGGATAGACAGAATCCCGCGCAAATACCTCCATCTAATCAAGATGATACTGGGCATTCCGATCCATCAGGTCCGGTTACTAGACAGGAGTTCCAGACATTGCTCCAGGAACCGACTCAAAGCCGACAACAGCTAACTGAGCAGTTGCGCGTTAATGCTGAATTAGCTAATCAGCTAGACCGCCAAGGGCATAGAAGATCCAGAAGGGATCATGCGTCTCGCTCCTCAACTAAAAGTTCTGCTTCATCTGATTACAATCACAGATCTACCCATCCCAGGCTAGATGGAAATTGTACACAAGCGATTGATCACCAGCCAGCATTGACCGTTGGGCAGTTAAGAGTTGGCCCTTCTGCCAGTTTTCATACTGGACCCTCCTCCCGAGGAGGCACTGTTCCACAATACACCACGGGCAACCGTGCCACTGCTACCACGGCTGATATAGGGATTGATGCCAATAACCAACAAGGGCGTACTCCTGAACCGTACGTTCCAGAAAACGTTGAGCCAAGGAGGCGAGACACAGACCGTCGACAGCGCCCGGTCCAACCTTGCAATGTGGAGCCCGACCACACTTTGGCCCAACATACGCAAAACGCTCCGATGCCAGACCTTTCAGCCATGATACGCCAAATGATTCCGAGAGTCAGGGCTTGACAAACCACGATTGGGGAATCTCCCGAAGTCATACTCCGTTCACGGATGAAATTTTATATGCTGAACCCCCTCGGCGATTCAGAACGCCGACTCTGCCCATGTACGAAGGGAATTCCAACCCCAACCAACATATCCTAAAATATGAATGACCATGAGTGCTGCAAGAGCTGATGATGCAGTGAAGTGCCGTAGTTTTCCCATTTCTTTGGGGGGCATCGCAACGATGTGGTTTACACGATTTCCATCTCGATCAATCTCTTCGTTCGACCAGTTGGCTGCTAAGTTTGTCGAGCAGTTTCACATGCATGTCGCCAGGCCTAAAGACGTTAATACTTTATCCAGTGTCACTCAGGCTCCCTGAGAGACACTCAGGAGATATTTGGAAAGGTTCAATGCCGCTTGCGCAGAGATCAGTAACCCCAATGATAATTCGATCTTGATGGCATTAACTAAGGGGATTGACCCCGATTCCGAGTTTGAAAACTGGTTAGCTCGGAAGCCTCCCGCATCGTTGGACCGTTTCTATTCCAAAGCCGCTCAATTCTTGAGGCGTGAGGATGCAAAACAGTCTAGGAAACAGGACGATGTAAGACTTAGCAGTGAGGGGATTCAGAGTAATGTTGCAGTTAAACAATCTGGTGAAAGTTCAGGAAAAGTCCAGTTAAATGTTCAAAATAAACAAACTCAACAACCGAGGAACAGTGATAACCAGAACAGAAAACGGGATCCGAACCGTGGCCCGCGACGTAGAGCTCCAATGTTTGACAATTATACACCACTGAACACGTCACTGGAGAACGTGTATTTACAGATTGCAACGTTATGCAGTATAAGAAGCCTACTCCAAAGCCATCGTCGGAGAGGCAGATCCAAACAGGAAAGTTCTGTAGATTCCATGAAAGTTATGAACATAATACCAATGAGTGTAGACATTTGCAAGACCTCATTGAGAAGTTGATCAAAGAAAGAAAGCTAGATCAGTTCGTTCGGGCACCGCAGTCTGGTGGTGCGGGCCCATCCAATCAAAACCATGTACAAACTCAAGAAAGACAGAAGGAACCTGCCCGTACAGGCGGGGGGTTAGTTATTAATACAGTTAGTGGTGGTCCCCATCCAGCAGACCGAAGCTGGAGGGAAATGGAGTCATATGCCAATTCTATCAGGCATGTGGATTTTGAGTGTTGCAGTAATTTCGATGAAGGGGCTCCGGCCAAACTACAAAAGACGATGACAGATGACATCGTATTCAAGAGCCGGGATGCTGATAGGGTCGAAGCCCCAACTATTGACCCACTTGTCATATCTGCCCAGTTTGGTCATGCTTGGATGAAGAGGATCCTGGTGGACAGTGGGAGTTTAGTAAATATTTTGTTTAAGAGAGCATACGGCCAGATAAAAATGGAAGCCAAAAATTTAAAGCCTTGTCAATCTAGAATTCATGGCTTCGATGGGAGTGCTAATATACCCACTGGGGGGGGGGGGGGTAGAATTGTCAGTGGAGTTAGGAGTTGGAGAGTGCCGAAGAGTTCGGATTTTACAGTTTGTTGTTTTGGATATTCAATCCCCATACAATGCTTTTTTGGGCCGACCGGCCCTTGCTGAGTTCAGGGCAGCAATTGCCCCGTGGTGTTTGACCTTGAAGTTCCCCACTGATCGTGGATTGGAGTTATATAGGGAGATCAGGCTGCTGGAAGAGCCTGTTACGTGGCTGAGCTGCGCGAGGCAGGGCGACGAGAGAAAGGAAAGGGCATAGAGGGATCTCTCTGCGTCCGTTTTACAAACAATTGACAATTGGTGCCTGGGCCTCGGCCCGGGCACTACAACCAATTCCACAGGGATCTTGACCCGAGAGACAATGAAAACAAGGAAGAATCTATTGAAAGGCAGGCTTCCCCGACTGAGCTGATGATTGAAGTTCCAATCGATGGTGACGATGATGATGATTCGAGAATGTCGAAGGTTGGGTCTCAGTTGAGCCAAGAAATGCAACATGAATTGGTTGATTTTCTCTGGACGAATCTCGACGTATTCGCCTGGACGCACTATGATATGTGTGGGATCTCGCCGGACATCGCGAGCCACACCCTGAATATTGACCCGCGGTATATTCCGGTCAAGCAGAAAAGACGCGATATGGATCCAAAGAGATCTGCCGCCCTTAAAAAGAAGTTGATAAGCTGAAAGCTAATGGGTTTATCCGGGATTCTCTATACCCGGAGTGGGTATCCAACCCTGTACTCGTCCGAAAACCAAATGGGAAATGGAGAACGTGCATTGATTATTCTGACTTAAACAAAGCCCGTCCGAAAGACAGCTTTCCACTTCCTCGAATTGATCAACTCGTAGATTCAACGGCCGGACATGAATTATTATCTTTTATGGATGCATACTCGGGCTACAATCAAATACCCATGAATGTGTCCGACCAAGAGCATACAAGCTTCATAACTGATCTGGGACTATACTGCTACAAAGTCATGCCCTTCGGATTGAAGAACGCTGGAGCAACTTACCAACGCTTGGTTAACCGGATGTTCGCTGACCAAATAGGAAAGACCATGGAGGTTTAGGTGGACGACATGTTGGTGAAATCACGATACTCTACTGACCACATTAAAGACTTGGAGTCAATGTTCAATATCCTTCAGAGATAGAGATGATGCTCAATCCACTTAAGTGTCATTTTGGAGTCGCATCTGGAAAATTCCTTCGGTTTATCGTCAACACCAAAGGAATAGAAGCCAACCCCGAAAAGATCTGGGCTATCGGAAATTTACAAACTCCAAGAACTATAAAGCAAGTCCAGAGTCTCAACGGAAAGGCAACAGTGTTGTGCAGGTTTATATCCAAGTCCACCGATAAGTGCATCCCCTTCTTCGATTTGATTCGAAAAGGGAAGCGGAACTTCGAATGGACTGCGGAGTGCGAGGGCGCATTGCAATCATTGGTTCAACATCTTTCCATACCGCCGATTCTTTCAAAGCCTGTCAACCACGAGCAATTGTGTCTTTACTTGGCAGCATCAGAAAATGCAATCAGTGTTGTCCTTGTTCGGGAAGAAGACCGAGTTTAGAAACCGGTCTACTATGTTAGCAAACGACTCACCGGAGCTGAGAGAAACTATCCGAAGCTGGAGAAATTAGCCTACTGCTTAGTCATTGCCTCGAGTCATTGCCTCGAGAAAGCTCCGTCCATACTTCCAAGCTCATCCCATCACCATGTATACCGATCAGCCGTTACGACAGGTCCTCACGCGGCCCGAGACGTCTAGTAGGTTACTCAAATAGAACATCGAACTGAGTCAATTCGATATCACTTACACTCCGAGAAAAGCTATTCACGGTCAAGTCCTAACAGATTTTATAGCCGAGTTTACTGTTACTGAAGACTTGCCATAGACCAGCAAATCTCCTGGGTGCATCTGGAAGTTACACAATGATGGTGCATCCAACGATCGGTGCTCGGGCGCTGGGGTAGTACTTGAAACCCCCGAGAGCCAATCCATATGCTATGCTTTAAAGTTCGAGTTCCGCGCGACCAATAATGAAGCCGAATATGAAGCTTTACTTGCTGGGTTGAAGCTAGCTCATGATCTGAAAATTACCGCTGGGAAATCTATTGCGACTCCCAATTAGTCGTGTGTCAGGTCCGGGGTGAATATCAGGCGAAAGATCGAAGGCTAGCTTTATCTAGCCCGGATCCGAGAAGTGCTTGGTCAGTTTGATTACTATTCCATTTTATATGTACCCCGAGAGCATAATCAGAAAGCCGATTCGTTGGCAAAGTTAGCAAGTACGGGCGAAACTCAGCAGTTAGGACTCGTCCTCGTTAAAACTCTATCCTCTCTGAGTATTGATCAAATGGAGACTGACTTCACCTTTGGGATTACTTCCAGTAGGGAGTCATGGATGACCCATTATCGAGATTATATTGAGCATGGGACATTACCTGAGCGCAGGATTGAGAAGAGACAGATTCTTCGGAAAGCCTCGCGGTCCGTCATTCAAAACGGAGTTATGTATCGAAGAGGATATTCTGTTCCTCTCCTCCGGTGTATCACGCATGACGAAATCAAACGAGTGTTACATGATGTACACGAAGGAGAATGTGGCGACCACACTGGTGGGCAGGCACTCGCAAGAAAATACTCCGGTACGGGTATTACTGGCCTACTGTTAACCGTGACGCAGCGGACTACGCCAGAAAATGTGATAAATGCCAAAAACATGCTCGGATTCCTAGAGCCCCACCTGCTGAGATAACCCAAATGGTCAGTCCTTGACCGTTTGCAGTGTGGGGCATTGACATTATTGGTACATTACCTTTGGCCAAAGTTAGCGCGAAGTACGCCATCGTCGTGGTTGATTACTTCACCAAATGGGCTGAAGCTGAACCTCTTGCAACATCACGACGAAAAAAGTAATCAACTTCGTAGTACGCAACATTATCTGTCGGTTTGGTCTCTCGCATACTATTATCACCGATAACAGAGCCCATTTTGACAGCGTTTAATTCAATAATTTCAGTCAACGATTCCGTATCCATAAGAAATTCTCTGCAGTTGCACACCCTCAAGTGAATGGCCAAGTCGAAGCCATTAATAAAGTTATCAAATCTATTCTGAAGAAACGATTGGAAAAGGGCGGGGGCAAATGGGTTGATGAACTTCCTATGGTTTTATGGGCTTACCGAAAGACCCACAAGATTGCAACCGGACACACTCCATTTTCTCTATCTTATGGCTCAGAAGCCGTTATTCCAATCGAGATGGAAGTATCTTCTCATCGTGTGACGTACTATGATCTGAAAATGAATGCCATACTACTTGCTGAATCTTTGGATTTACTCGATGATTCGGCTTCCGTGTTCAGTACTTGTATAATATGGTCCTTTTGAGTTAACTCGGCTTGTAGCTTCTCGATGGTGGCCGCTCGTTCAAAGGCTAATGACGACGCTTTCTCAGCCGCTTTAGACCACGCCTTATACTGGGCATAGAAGTCATACACATAATCGTGCGCCACCTGCTCAGCCTCCGGCGGGATTCTCTTCAAATGTGGAGGGAAAATGTAGTTATCAAAACAAATGTTCGGGAAGTCCTTTAACTGCGCAAGCCAGATCGCCCCTTCCCCCGAAATTTCCGTAGGAGGCTGTTCCACAACTACTGGGGTTATTGCCTCAGATCTGAGATGATGGGGCTCGGACCTGAAAGACTGGAAAGCTGACTTGTGCCGCGAAGATTCGGAAGGACGAGAAACATAGACGGGAGATTGTGCAGGAGCTCTGGGAGGAGGAGTACGAGATCGAGATCGACGTATGTAATCCCTATCTCTATCATATCTTTCTTGGTTAGAATATCCAAAGTGTCTATCATCGTAATCTCTATCCCCTTTCCTTCTTTGCGACTCGTAATATGTGGAAGATCTACGAGCCTATCGAAGACTTCCCAACATCGAAGCTCGTCCAGTCATAGTATATGCGAAGCAAAATGAAAATAGAGTTAGTTGCTTTTCGAAACAGATGACCTACGGTTAAGGGTTGTGTAGTGTCATGAAATGTGTATAAATGTGCAACCCGCCGACCAACCGGAAGTGCCGACCACGCTTGCAGTAAAAAGCTCGCTCAATTCTAAGGTATGGTGGAATTCCTCCAACCCGACATCATGCTGGAAAGACACATCGTCCGGTATTGAAAGATCGGCAAGCCCTTCATAAAGACTTTCTGTTCTTGGGGGAGACAACTCCGAAATTCTTATTCCGGAGGCGAGCCGGGACGTGATGACCGATTTCTGTCTTCCCTTTTTAGACGACTTAAAAATGGCTGCCTTGCCTTTTCTCTGTTCTTCAGTGCCCTGGGCTACACTAGCAGGCTCGCCCAGGGGTTCCTCATCAGCGTGAGTTCTCTCGGAATTAGCCTCCTCGACTACGACAACTTTAGGTTTTTTCCGTTTGACTCGCTCTCTTGAGGCAGTTCTTAATGCGCCATCAAGCACCATGCTTTGTCTCCACTCGATCAACACAAGAATTAAGAGATTTCTATCCGTCAAGAGCAATTCAATATTACTATTTTCGCTCGGGACTTCCTGAAACACCCGGACCATCTTCTTGAAGTATCCACCTTCGGGTCGCTGAATTATTGCTGTAAAAAAGAAAGAGTATAAGTTTCACTTCAACTGCAATCGCCTTAATAATTAATTGAGAACTCAGCTATACGCACGTCTGAATAACCATCGCCGGACGAACCCTGGGGGGCATCTAACGTAAAACCACTCCGTCTTGAAGTAGCTTAGCTTGATGCAAGACTCAGTGACCATTTGACAGTTCCTTACTGCCTCCAAGAATGTAAAGGATGGGTTATCATTTCGACTTTTGAAGTTGGATAGATAACTGATCTCAATCGGGATCGTTAGTCGATGAAGATACTCCATAAAGACAATTAACAAGCTATTTACTAAAGCATATCCATTTGGATGTAGCTGAGACGGAGCGATCCCCAAAAAAGATAATACTCCTCTTATATACTCATTAAACGGAGAGAGCGTTCCAACCGCACATGCATGACGATTGAATGCGGTGTACCCCTTTGGCGGATTGTGTAGTCTGTCATTTGGTCCTGGCAATAATACGTCGTCCATTGACAGACCATGCCTTAAGTACATTCTCCCTAGCATATCTTCAGAGACGTTGGATCGAACGGAGTCTGAGGGGTTGACAATGAAAGACGCATCGGGTAATTCGTCCGAGGCTGGACCAATGGTTTCAGGCTCAATGTCCGGAATTTCAAGTCTCGAAGGAATTGTACTTTGGATTTCTTGCGGCTGCGAACTTGATTGTTCCATAACTGGCTAACTTATGAGAAATTATCGTTAGGCGATAAAAAACCCATGTATTCCCCACGTGTAAGAGTGTGTGTTGTGCAGTGCTGTGCATTACTGGAAAAGATTTTGCAGAATTAAAGAGAACTTGCAAGCAACAAAAATAATCAGAGTCCACTAGGAGTGACCGTCATCGCTGACCGTCACAATTGTATTATCCAGATGTTGGTAATCGATTCGAGTTTAAGTACACTATCACGGTGTTAAGTTATAGTTCAATCGACGAGCTTCGAAAGGATAGTCAAGTGTGCAGTTTAATAGTTAAACCCAGATATGCAAGGATGAAGCTCGTCGAAATCATGCTATCGATCGCTAAAAATTTCGTACCCATCAAAGGAAGGGTTCGAATCGATCACAAAACGCTCTTTCGAATCCATCGGGATGTCACGTCGAATCGATACAAGGGGGTACGGTTTGAATCGATGGTCAAGGACCGATTTCGTATCGATCAAGGTAGATGACTTCGAATCGATCCTTGGTTGCCTGGTTCGTACCGATCAGGAAGGCCTCAACTTAACATCGATCGCATTCGAGTCGATAATTTTCGTATCGATCATAGAGGTGTAGTTCGTATCGATCTAAAGTTAAGGACTTCGAATTGACCGCCAACCTACATTTTCGTATCGATCATTTCGTGTCGATACGATCCGTCACCACAGCTATCGATACGAACTGCATCATCTCCATTAGAACATCCCAGGGATCGATGCGAAGTCCAAAGAAAAATATTGCCGCCTTCATCAATTCAAACACGAGTCCCCAGATCGATTCGATTCTGTCCTCCCCACTCTTTGTTCTCCAAACAAGATCTGGAATAGTTTTGTTGCTTGGATTCGTGTTGGATTACCTAATTTGAAAGTAGAATTCGAAGAATTTAAGGGACGAATCTTGTAGAATCGAAGGCGTCACGATGTTTCGAATTGATACGAAGATTAGAGACGGCAGTGAAAAGTAAAAAAGTGAAAGTCCTAGCTGTTTATATGGAACTTAGAAATGAACCGGGTCGATTCGCCTCCCTGTCCATTTGACCGGTCGCAACCGGTCAAAACCCGGGTCGAGTCGAACGCCCTATTCGACTCCATTTGATCGAAAATTTCTATCGGTTCGAAATGAACGATGGATCTATCGTTGCGAAGCGCATGGCAAGAACGGCTGAAGACGATAGAGCCCATTGACTCGAAGCCATGTTCGCATCAACAAAGTTCGCAACTCCATCCACTACATATCGATACGAACATCAATTTCGTATCCATCAAAACTCATCGATACGAACAACAATTTCGTATCCATCAGAACTCATCGATACGAACAGAAAGTTCGTACCAATCAGAACTCAATGATACGAACGAATATTTCGACTCATCGATACGAACGATCAATTCGTATCTATAGTTTCGACTCGCATCGATATGAAAAACTACTTTTCAATCTTTTACATCGATTCAGGAGAGGATCGATACAAGAGGATAGTCAAAAACAACCATCAAGCATTGTTTCAACTCGAATTTCAAATCGGTTCAGGAGAGAATCGATACGAAATCCGATAACAAACTAATTGGCAATAACTCGTGAACACACAACGTTAATGAGAGTCAAATTAACATATGTGCACGTATGTCGGACTAATATTCGATTTTCAACATTCAAAGGGATCGAATACTTGTCTCATTACGGCTACAGCGACAAACAGCCAATCACTGTTACACAGCGATCAGTTATATCAACGCAAGGTTACAGCAATACAGAATACAACTTTCAACGAAAGAGAGCAACGATTGTTCAGAGAGAAATTGCAGTTTTTCAAAGCATGTCATGAATGTTATCTCGCTTTTTCGCAAAGCCGTGATATCAAAAGATCGATCGAAAACAAAACACAGTTCATCTCAAAAATTGGTTGTATTTTGCTTCACTATGGATGTCGCTGAATTTTGTCCGAGCCCGGATCAAGCTACAGTTGATAGGACATGACAAGCAAGATCATAAGAACCAACATTCTAAATTTCATGTTAATCCGAGTTCGTATGCTCAAGTTATGATAGATGTAAGTTGAAGGGAAAAGCTCCGGTTTCGTATCGATCATCATGCTCCAGTTCGTATCGATCATGAGTTCAGCAACTTGGTTTCCATCGAAGTGCCGCAATTCACATCGATCAAGTTCGAATCCATCGAGGTGCCTCGGTTCGACTCGATCTCATTCGAGTCCATCGGCTCCTTATTCGAATCCATTGGCATCTCCCTACTCCGCATCTATCGACAGATTACCTACTTCATATCGGTCAACTCCCATGAGTTCGTATCGATCAGGATTGGCCATGTTCGAATCCATCGAATTCGTATCGATGGACTTCGTACCCATCAACAGATGATGCGCTTCGTAACGATCGGCCAGTGTCTTCTTCGTATCCATCATAGAAGCATCCCTTCGAATCCATCAACAAGGCCTAATTTGAATCCATCGAATCAATAGATCAAGGTGACATGTCATCCCTCGATACGAACAAGGCGAAATATATAGAGTCGATGAAGTCAACTCGAAGAGAAAACCGGATCGAGGCAAAGTTTGCGCTCCACGTTATCACGAAGACGCGTGCCGCCATCGATTCGAAGAGATGGATTCGAACCAAACAGCCACTCGAGAATACTCATTTCGTATCGACTATATCTCCCAATCCGCTGATCCAAATATCATTAAATATTCACAGAAGCTCGCATACATGCTGAGGAATGTCTCCACCAAATTTCAGCTCAATAGGATATCATCTTGATCGATATGAAATGACTTCGTATCGATCGCCGATCAAGTTGAAACTTTCCGAGTTTGGTTGCGTGGGCCCACTCACGTGCCAAAATTTTTTTTCCAAGATTTGAGCGAAGACTCGGCCTGCTACGTCTACAAATAGAACCCCAGAGCCTACAGAAAAAAGATCTTTTAGACTTTCAAACGCTCAAGCTCTATCGGACCAAGATCTCCATCATCCTACATCATATTCTTGCTGTTGATTTCAAATTTCCAGTTGTAACTTGCTGTTGTTCGCTGTAATCATTTGTAATCATTGAAAGAGAATCAATAAAATTGCAAAAACTTCACAGTGAACATAGACAACACGCCCTACCACCATAAATCGCTTGTATTCGCATTTATATTCTTGTTAATTTAAGTTTTTTTTAGATAATTCTAATTTTCAATTTAAATTCTTCATTTATTATCTCTTCAAAAACTTATGAAGAGTGTCGTATCCAATTCTGGTACAAACACTTAATAGCATCAATTTTATCATAACAATGATAAATGAAATTGAGAATTAAAAAGCATGTGGTTAAAATAAACAAAATTTTTTTACTCAAGCATGGTGGGCCATGGCTTTATTGATGAAATGGTACAAGGAAGGGAAAGCGTGTTAGGGTGAGATTGTACAAGGAAGCAATATGCAGTAAAAATAGCTGAATCAGGTCTGAATGATAAAAAAGGCAACAAGGACCTAATCAAAAAACACAAAGATATATGCATTTCTAGTTTTACTAGAGGCACGCCTACAACCAAGAACTGCCGGAGATCGGGTCTAATTACCGCCCACAAAAAATGTTGGGTCAGTATTGAACTTTATTAACATAATAGGATCAATACACACGGTTCTCGAAAATCACGCTTTAACTCAATAATCACCACCCAAAGTTTCCATACTTTTGAGAAAATGCATCGGGGCATTGCTTTATACAAAACACTTGTTCGGTAAGCCTTGCATCAAATCAAATAATTTTTCATAATCCAAATACCTACTCCAATCACTAATTCATAATAATATTACGAAAATATGGGGTCGTTACTGAACTTCATTCTTGTAGATGCAGAAGAATTAAGTTGGTGACAACACAGATCTCTTTCTGAGATCATTTCGCCTTGGGCATCATTAAAGCTTAACATGCTCAAGGCAAGCTAATCTCAATAAATTATCGTCTACATTAAAACAATTTTCAACGTCTACTTTAAACAAAAACAAAACAAAAAATCGTTTGCCTCAGTAATGACAAACAATATCATATGAATGCAGGAGAATTAAGTAGGTTCTCTCTGTAAACAGAGGCTTAAATCTATCTGCACCTCTTTTACTTGTCAGATCATCATCAGCAAATAATTTAAAGATAAAATGTTACCTGACTAAAATATAATTTAAAAACCATCGACTGAGCTAATTCGGCTTCTCAACCAAGTATCATGAGACGCAAATCCGGAGCATAAACTTATCTTTATGGAATATAAATGAATCAAAGAAACAAAATAAAAGGTAGTTAGCGCATATTAAGAAATTCAACCATTATTTTATCCTTGTACTTCATTGAAGAAATTCTCAGAAGCGCGGATAAGTTTTTAATCACAGCTAACAACAAACTAAAATGATAGCTCGTAAAACGTTTTCAAACCATGAACTGCAATTTCAAACTATGAACTGCAAAAACATAGCTACAGGGATTAAAACAATAAATTGATGCCTTTAGAAATTGAAAGAGAAGATCAGGAGGAAGAAACAAAATTAGCCGCAGTGAAAGAAGAGAAAAATTAGATGATTGGAAGGCGGTCTGTAGAATTATTTATAAAGTGTGTAAAAAACTAACCCTAATTTGAACGGTCGGATGTATTTGTTAGTCCATTAGCTCACTTTTCAGGTTCGAAGCCCAATAGCCATCTAATATCACAATTGTTTAATCGGGCGTTTATCTTTTAGTCGCCCAAGAAAATGCAAATGTCCCGTTCATCCAAAAAAAAAGATAGTAATGCTGTCTTTGTAACTTACCATGGTACTCGTGTTGAGACCCGCTCTAAAACTTGGTTGCCCTACACAACCTATTCGTAAAGTATAAAAATTTCTTAGAACAAAAAAAATTTCTTGTCTCTAGAAATTGAACTTCTGATCTTATGGAAGACAAGAGAGTATATAACCAACTTTACCAAAGAATTTTATTGCAAAATATATATCAAAATTTATTTGCTAATAACTTATTGCTCGTCATTGGCATATTTTTCTTGGTTGTTGCTCATGCGGAGGGAGGTTGCCCTGGGCGGCTGCTTGGTCACCTAGATTTGAAGCCGGCCGCGCTCACAACAATTAAGTTGGATGTCGTAATGTAAACTGGCACTCTTCCATTGATTTTGGTTATTATACATTTATTTTTTACAAGAGCGTAGTCTGATTTTGTTTTTCACTTAGAAAAACAGTGACACAATGCCTCTCATGCACAAAGATAAACTACATGTCACAAATGTCTTTCATACTATCCGTCATGCACAAAACGACATCTAGATTTACAAATGCCACGGATGATAGCTCGTTGGGTAAATTTAAAATAAATGAAACACGCACAAATATGTGTGTGTGTATACGCACATATACACACACACAAACATACATATACACACATATACATATGTGTATATGTATATGTGTGTATATTTATATGTGTGTGTGCGCGCGCGCGTGTGTAACAACCTGTTATTTCGACCATCTGGTTCAATGTCCAAATCGACGTCGGTACCTCGAGAATCGAAAAGGACGAGTTGTTGTGATAAGATAAAATAAACAGTTCTAACTAATAACTTTCAAAGTCTCACAGCGGAAGGAAATAAAATATAATACAACAACAATCATAATCACATCATAATAACATGTATATTTGTCAAATACATATGTTTGTACAATATAAGTCAAATCTAAACCATACACATAGTTAAATCCAAGTCAAACTCCATCAAGTTGGATATATAATTAAAATGAAACAAAAAAAAGTGGGTCAGACATAAGTCTGGTGAATGAGCCATACTTCACTCTACATATGTTACAAAAACAATATTATAACTTGCTATGATTATAACGCTCGATCACCTCGCGTTATGCTGGTCACGTCACACCTAAATACCATATGCACTTAGCTGTATCGCATCACATATGTGTAGGCTCACTTCTCTGTACTTGCCTCGTGCACTATAGGTTCACTTATTGTCCACCGTCACATAAATCGCATATAGGACTCACTTCTCTTGACTAGCCTGATGCCCTACAAGCTCCCTTGTTGTCCTCGCATACAATATGGACTCACACCCTGGACTGGCCCTATACCTTACGGTATCGCTTAACAACCATCTCCACACTGGTCTACACTACAGGAAAGCGACGCAACACCTGGATCACCTACTTGTGTCATGTGTCCGTGTTTGTATCCTGGGTTGCCTACTTGCTCCATAGGCTTGTTCACGTTCGTGCCCATCGTCGCATTAATTAACTATATCACAACAAAATACATATCCATTTCAAATAATCATCAATCATCACACACATTCACTCGAATTCATAACGTCATCACTTGCCTCATCAATAGGCTTCAAACACATTCAGAAAACAGAAGAAACAAGACTTGAATTGAAAATGTTAGTTTATATGCTTGAAAGGTCCAAGTTTAATCTGAGCCTAGATTATGCCACCAATGGACCGTTTACGCTAACCAAAACCAATGTACCTGTATTTTGGAATTCCTGGGTCATAGATATTTTCTTTTTCACCACTTTGTTTCGCATCCAGTAGCCAATGCTCGACCTCTGGTAGGCTAAGAACGTACCTAACACCTAACCATATGCTTTTATGTACAGTTTAACACTTTATTGCATCAATTTGGGTGCATATTCATTTAATTACAAAAATCATGTACAAACTAGTTCTAGTTTATTGTTTGTAACAAATTCCCACCTAAATCCCAATTATATTTTAATTTGGTTACTTAATAAAGTTATCTACACTAATATAGCTTACATGTCTTATGTATGTATGTATATAATCAAAATTGCATTATACGAAGAGGAAACCGTGAAGCGCTCACTGAAATTGCTTTGCACTGCTAGATCTACGGTGTTTAACATGTTGTGCCTCTTTGCTTCAGAATTTCGCCTCCAAGTTGGTTTGGATGCATGGCCCTTCTTAATAGCTTCGTGATGTTGCTGGTTTCACACGATTTTGTTGAATTTTGACATAGATATGGTGGCTTTAGTTTTGTTTGTAAAGAGGAAGAAGGAGGCGGAGAGAAAGAGTGATTGGTTTTTGAAAAATTCAAAAGTATGTGACTTTCAGTTTAAATGTAAGGAGGGAAAGTAACTGTAAGGATCTTCGTTTCTTACACCTAAGGATGACACTTAATATATCCTCAGTATTCGTGTGTCGATTATTTAAGTGTCTGAAAGATATGTCATTAGGGGTTAAAAAAAGAAAAAGACAAAACAGAATCTCACATCGTGGTGAGAAATATATAATATATACAAATCTCTACAAGAGAAATCAACTTTATTATATACACAACATCAGAGTACACTAACCTATTATCAGCCTGGATAGTATAACAACATATTCTTACAGCTACTGGTAAATACAAGTAAGAACAAAATAGAATATAGCAGAAAAATATAGATTAATGAATACGTCTTGGAAAATCCATTTCGTCACTTGAAAGCTCCAAAGCGCCCAACTAAATCTAGAAAATATGTTCGGGCTGACCCAAGCATTATATTAAAAAAATCTCGGATCGGTCCAGTAAACCAGCATGAGAAAATTCAATCAAATCATATTGATTTCTACATTTGGAAATCCTTTCAAAATAAAGGGTATCTCGTAAGTGTTGAATATGCTAGTATATGATTTTTGTTTGATGATTATATATATATATAATCACTTAAATGTATTTGTTATTATACTATTTTATTTTCATATAATTAAATAAATATTCGTTGAATAAAATAAATAACACAGAATTTATATTCAAATATTTTATTACAAATTTGAGCTCTCACTACATATACACAATTTCAATTACAATACAGTTTCGATTACATCACAATTTTCAATTTATAATGTTCACCTCGCTACATTTCACTCATTCACTCGTATTTATGTTCAACTCTATTCCAGATTGAATCTACCATCTGAGCGATCTGCAAAATAAACACTGAAGCAGTAAAATTGAAAAAGAAATATTTTTGCAGTGCAAAATAAAATGCATTTTTGAAAATATTATCTGCCTCAGTTATTTGGGTTGTTCATTATCATATTAATTTTGAATTCATCATACGCGAACAACTTGTGACATGCACAGTGTATCACTGTACATGTCACAAGGCCGTGCACACCGGTATACACTTGATAAAACTACAGGGACAATAAGGTCAAACCCGAGCCGAGGCTGGATTCAAATTAGGTGTAATACAAAAGCATCACAAAATTGTCGAGTACAAGTTCTCATGCAACAAGAATCCAAAATTAGATCATGCTAACAAGTGCATAAATGTGTACACATGAGAATAGACTCAACAGTGGAGTCAAACCAATAAGAAAATTCAAATGAAACTAGAAATATACAAACTGCACATGAAACCAGTGGAATCAGACTCAAGTAATCAAAAGAAAACATCGATGTATACATGAAGATAGTTCAAATGGGTCAACTCAAAGAACAAATGAATAGTACAGACTCACACACAAAGGCAAAGACCACATAAACATATATGCATATATGCACACATATATGCATATACATATATGAGTCCAAATGAATGGGTCAAACTGCACCAGACCAGTAAACAATGAAGACACAAATGCACAAGAACAAAGATGATAACAAGTTCAGTTTCAAGCGCATCATATACATGAGGACCAGAACAAAGATGAACATGAGCATGCAACACAGTCTCGACCAAAACAACAAATTAGTTCAGGTCCAACCAATTCCAAAACAAAATGTACTTACATATAGACTTCAAGATGAACCAGATCAAAACAAAACAATAGAGCAACAACATGAATGCAATGAATTGGTCAAAGCAACCCAACTTATCAACAAGCTCCAAGCAGATTACATAATAAACACAAGTGCAAGACCAAGTCTGAAAATAATGCAAGTTAACACACACACACACACACATCAATGTCAACCAAAATTTAAGTTCAGAGGCATATAGGAGACTGTGATATATATGAAACAAGTGCAGACTGCATAGACAAAGTCAAATAAAAACAATACAAACAGCTTCAAAGGATGATGCTAGAGAATCACCAAACAAGACACAAGTGTACACAAACTACATTCAGACATGAAAGAAAATCTCATCTATGTAGATCAGAGCATATACACTAGAGCATGAATGCATACACATATCAGTTCAGGTTTGGAGACCACCAAGTTAACATGGAGACTCAACAAAATATACACATGCGAAAACACGTATCAAGACAACTAAACCAGAATACAGGATACAATTGCAATAGAGGTGACAACAGAGTATCAAGTCGAGTAAAGAATCACAAGTATACATATATACATGCGTAAACATACATGTATACATATACATATACATATACATATACATATACATATACATATACATAATATATATATATATATATATATATATATAGTAATAATATGGGATGCAATGAAGCAGTAAACATGTACTCAAAGCATCATCAACACAGCAGAGACGAAAGAACACAAATCAAGTCATGGGTAAAAAAAATCTCAAACAGATACATATGCAGTAAATTGAACAAGTCAAAACTTCTAGATTATCAAAAAATTAATACCGAAGTCATAGGAGAAAAGAATCAAAGCCGTGGTGACCAAGTTATAGGGGAAAAGAAGAAACCGACCAATTAAATAATGAACAAGTCAAGATTGATTACCGGCATTCAATCGAAAATCAATGGCCAAGCATAGCACGAGAAGAATTCAAACAAAATAAATACGAACGTAAATATAGGGAATTTTCCCCTATTTAACCCATCATCATCGGCATTCAGAAGTATTCGAGTTTAAGAAAAATCACAGAGCCAAGTTTCAATTTAAATCCAAAATCAACAACTCAAATCTAGGTCAAGAAAAATCGAAATTGAAATAGAGAATCACGTACCAATTCATATCACTCAAGCTCGACTCATTTGAAGTAGCCGAAGCTAAGCAAAGAAGAAAGATCGAAGAAGCATCAAACTGAATTGAGGATCGATAGTAAAATCGATCAACGACAAAGCGGCGACTTCAAAGAAAAAGCAAAGCCCTAATTTTTGAAAGACAAACAATCGTTCTCGAGCAGAAAGAAACGAGGCAGAGGATACGAGCCGAAGATATACAAGAAGATAAAAAAGAAAAGCGGATTCTCTTTTAATTTTTATTAGGCTGGTTTTCTCTATTTTGGGCTTAGGATATTATATTAGGTTTTATGTTTTAAGTTGTTTTTATTTGTAATTTACTTTCAAATTTTTGTAAAATTCTAGTCGTGTGATTAGGGACGAACTACGGTGATGTAGTTCGAGAATTCACAACTCCGTGGCTGAGTTGTGGCGGAGTTTAGAGCATAGAGTTAGGTTAGTCGATAGCGGGTGTCACGAGTTTACATGTGTAAGCGTCTGACTACTTAATTTCTTGTAGAAACCTTGGGGGTAGCATGTAGGCAGGGTTTTTCCAAAGTTGGGTAAATTTGTGTTGTTTTATTTCTTCTTTTAATATTCTGCTATTATCTGTGCTACTATTATTCTGCTATTATCAGTGCTGCAATTATTTTATATATTCCCGCATTAAATTTTTATAATTAATAGTATCACCTAATTCACCCCCTCTAGGGTGAAATTGGTCCTACAAGTGGTATCAGAGCTAGTAACAAAAGTCAGTTTTTAAACATTTGATTTTTCAAAAACAAGTTGTTGTTTTAAAATTTTGAATTTTTAAAATGCTTCTTTTAATAATGCTTTTGCTAAGAGTCAGTTTATAGTTAGACTACCAATGTTCAATGGTGAATATGCTTACTGGAAAAATAGAATGAAATTTTTTCTGAAAACCATTCATGCTTGGAATATTGTTTAGACAGGGTATAGGACACCAAACAATAGTGGTAATAATCAGGAAATACAAAAACTGATGAATTAATGGATAGATCTAGAAAATAGGCTAAAGAATTGCTAATGCTAAAGCTATGAATTCTATTATTTGTTCATTGGATCATATTAAATTTAATTGTGTCTCACATGGTATAACTGCACAGGAAATTTGGCATACACTAGAAGTGACTCACAAAGGAGCATCTCAAGTCAAGAAATCTTGCCTTTCCATGCTTAGTAGCGAATATGAGAACTTCACAATGGCCAAGGGTAAAAATGTCAAAGAGGTGTATGGACGACTTTCCAATCTCGTGTACAAATCAAAAGCTCTCAGAAATCCATACACAGAATTGGAAATAGTCTGAAAAATCGTCAGAGTCCTTCCATGAAATTTTGAAGTAAAAGTTACTGCCATTCAAAAATTAAAGGATTTGAAACAAATCAAAGTTGAAGAATTCATCGGAAATCTCAACACTCATGAGCTAGAAATGAAATTCAAGGAAGAATGAGAAGAAGGTGATACTCGAAAGAAATTAATAGCTCTCAAAGGAACAATGGAAAGTGACGATGATGATGGAGCAGCTGAACTGGCATTACTAATAAAGAAATTCAAAAGATAGGATCAAAAATACGGAAATCCTGCTCTAAATCAACAATTGAAAAGAATAATAGCCAAAGTACTAGATAAATAAGAAGAGTGGAAGATCATATATCACAAGTGTAATAAACCCAGTCATATCAAGCCAAATTGTCCTCAGAATCGATTCGACCAAGAAAAGAAACCGAAAAGGAGAAGTTTTGCAGCCACTTGGGATGAAACTGATGAAGATGATAAAAGCAATGGCAATGAGAGTGAAAAAGCAGATCTGTGTCTTCGAGGTGATATAGCTGACAGTGATGACGACGAGCCAAGCGAGATATCAGAACTTACTCACTCATAATTATTTATAAATTTTCAAGAAATAAATGGTTGTTTCAAACGACTTTGGGAGAAATACGCTAAAATTGAATCACAAAGAGATATTTTGATAGAATTAAATAAATAGCTTGATCAATTGGCTAAAAAATATCAAAACAAGCGCCCTAAGTATGATAAGTGTCCATCATTTGAAGAAGAAATCAAAAAATCGAAAATTAAAATAAAATCACTTGAAAATGAAATTCTGATTTTGAAAGAGAGTGAAAATACTAGGAGAGAAAACTCTATTAAAAAGTGCACTCAATTATTGAATAAAAATGAATCTCTCAAAACACAAATCCAATAATTATGCAACTTCAAAAAAAACTCAAAAGGAGAAAAATCGCTAAATATGTTATTAGGGAAACAAACTGTTAATGCTGTTAGACAAGGACTTGGATATAATCAATCTGAACTTGTTAGAAGTGAAATTAATCAAGTCAAATCCGAGTGCACAATTTGTAGAAAAATTGGACATAATCAAATTATTTGTTGGTATAGATCCAAACACGTGAAAAGCATTCCAATTTGGGTTTCAAAAGGCACGAATATAAAATCCCTTAAAGTCAAACAAATCTGGGTGACAAAAGGAACAGATATAAATAGTTTTAGGTCTACTCAAACCTATTTTTCAAAATCTTTTGCCACTAACAACCATGGACCTATAAAAGCAAATAGGTCACAAAAATCTTTTCTCGTGTAGGTGTGGTGGCAGGCTAAGGAACGACAACAGTTTACCTGGATTCTGGCTGTTCCAGGCACACGACGGGAGACAAATCAAAGTTCTTTAGCCTAGTATAAATGTGGCAGAATCACAATGGGTAACAACAAAAATTATCGTGAAGGTAAACTAGGTAACGGTATATTTATCTTGAACGATTTATTAAATATGAAAATCTGCCCCATAATCTGATTTAATTCGGCCAGTTATGTGATAAAGAAACGAATGTTGGTTTTGATTTTGACTTATTCAAAACTATTGGCCAATTATATTTTTATGCCGAGAACACTATAAGTACCTCAAGAGACATTGGAATAGTTCATATAGATTTGTTTGGACTAATGATGGTGTTGTATTGATTTTTTTTTATTCCTCTAGATACACGTGGATATATTTATTTATCTTACTGATTCTAAACCTGTCATTATGTTCAATGTTTGTTTATTGCATGGTTTCAAGTCAAATTCAAAATAATTTCATTTAAAGCTGTAAAAATTTAAGGTATTTGTTGCAACTTCACGGTCTGGTCTATGACATCAATCTAATGATAACCTTGAGTCCAAGAGAAATTCAGATGCAGATTATACTGATAACCAAGTTGATAGAAAAAGTACTAGTGGAACATGTTTTATGTAGAGACATTCATTAGTTGCATCAAAAATATCTGCATATTTTTCATTTCAAATAATTTTCAATTAGCAGACATTTTCTTTTATAAAACCCCTTTTAGAAAATAGTTTTTGTTGGCTTTGTTTCAGGTTAGTTGTTTTAGATAATTTGATTTTATTATCATTTTTGGATTTGATTTTAAATGACTACATTAACTAATCCGACTCCCTACTGATTATCGAAAAGATAAATAGTGATTGAAAAAGTGACGAATATTGATATTAACCATATATTATAACTTGATACAGTATATTTAGTAAATTTCCTTAAAAATTTAAACAAGATTTATAATAACTTTGATTGGTAAAAATTCCATGACCATCTCTATTTTTTTCATATTTCTAACGACCATCACTCATCAAAATCCAATATAGTATGTCAATATGTGGTAATTTAAACGGAAAATTATTCGTTTTCATTTTTTTTAGCAAGAAAAGCATCCAAAGTATTCATCCTCATTTAAAAGTCCTTACGGTTATGCATGGGTAAATTACTTGAAATTTTTGATTATGTGCTTTCATGCTCGTTTAAAAGTCCTCACGGTTATGCATATATGGAACACATATCAAAATTGATTATTAAATAGACAAGTTGATTCTAATCCTATTTAATAGTCCTCACGGTTATGCGTGGTTAGAAGATGCTTGAAATTCATTTTTTTATAAAAATTGGGAATACTACTAATCTCATTTAAAAGTCCTAACAGTTATGCATGGTTAGTAGATATTCAAATTTCTGATATAAATATACCACAAGTAGACACAACTATATGGTTTTATATGTTGACATCATCCCTATCATTATATAGTGGAATATGCACCTAACAGAGTATTTATGATTTTTGATTGATTTTTTATTAAAATTTAATATTTATACTCAATTGAGTATTAATGTCTATTGCTTTATCTTTATTTTTCTAGCACTATTACTCTTTTGCTGATAACAAAAGAGGGAGAGAAAAGTTAAGATTTTGTAAATAAAGGTTAAATATTTTATTTTTTATTTGCGTATTTCCATCTAGGTCCATTTGCATATTTTTATTTATTTTCTTATATATATGAAGGGGGAGCTTTGTTGTAGAGAGGGAGCATTCAAATAGGGAGAGCAAATTAAATGCTCAAATACATTTAATAAATTCAAAATCTTAAATATATGTTTGACATCATCAAAAGGGGAGATTGTTGAATATGCTAGTATATAATTTTTGTTTGATGATAATAAACATATATATATATATATTCATTTAAATGTATTTTTTATTGTACTATTTTATTTTCACATAATTAAATAAATATTTTTTGAATAAAATAAATAACATAGAATTTAATTGAATAAAATAAATAACATAGAATTTATATTCAATCAATTTTTTTATTCAAACAAATATTTTATTAAAATTTTGAATAGTACAAATTTGAGCTCTCACTATATATATACAATTTCAATTATAATACAATTTCGATTACATCACAATTTTCAATTTACAATCTTCACCTCACTACATATCACTTATTCACTCGTATTTATCTTCAACTCTATTCTAGATTGAATCCAGCATCTGAGCGATCTGCAAAATAAACACTGAAGCGGTAAAATTGAAAAAGAAATATTTTTGCAGTATAAAATAAAATGTGTTTTTGAAAATATTATTTGCCTCAGTTATTTGGGTTGTTCGTCATCATATTCATTTTGAATTCATCATACATGAACAACTTATGACATGAACAATGTATCAATGTATATGCCACAAGGCCATGCACATCGATATGCAGTTGATAAAACTATAGGGACAGGTGAGCACAAGGTCAAACCCGAGCCGAGGCTGGATTCAAATCAGGTGCAATACAAAAGAATCACAAAATTGTCGAGTATAAGTTCTCATGCAACAAGAATCCAAAACCATATCATGCTAACAAGCGCACAAATGCGTACACATGAGAACAGACTCGACAGTGGAGTCAAAGCAATATGAAAATTCAAGTGAAACTAAAAATATACAAACTGCACATGAAACCAGTGGAATCATACTCATGTAATCACAAGAAAACATTGATGTACACATGAAGATAGTTCAAATGGGTCAACTCAAAAACAAATGAATAGTACAGACTCATGCACAAAGGCAAAGACCACATAAACATATATGCATATATGCACACATATATGTATACACATATATGAGTCCAAATGAATGGGTCAAACTACATGAGACCAGTAAACAATGAAGACACAAATGCATAAGAACAAAGATAATAACAAGTTTAGTTTAAAGTGCATCATATACATGAGGACCAGAACATAGATGAACATGAGCATGCGATACAGTCTCAACCAAAACAACAAATTAGTTTAGATCCAACCAGTACCAAAACAAAATGTACTTACATATAGACTTCAAGATGAACCCGATCAAAACAAAACAACGGAGCAGCAACACGAATGCAATGAACTAGTCAGAGCAACCCAACTTGTCACAAGCTCCAAGCTGACTACAAAATGAACACAAGTGCAAGACCATGTCTGAAAACAATGCAAGTTAACTCACACATATACATCAGTGTCAACCAGAATTTAAGTTCAGAGGCATATACCAAACAGTGATATGTATGAAACAAGTGTAGACTGCACAGACAAAGTCAAATAAAAACAATACAAACAGTTTCAAAGGATGATGCCAGAGAATCACCAGACAAGACATAAGTGTACATAAACTACATTCAGACATGAAAGAAAACCTCATCTACGTAGACCAGAGCGTGAATGCATACACATATCAGTTCAGGCTTGGAGACCACCAAGTTAACATGGAGCATCAACAAAATATAAACATGTGAAAACATGTATCAAGGCAACCAAACCAGAATACAGGATACAAATGCAACAGAGGTGACAACAGAGTATCAAGTTGAGCAAAGCATCACAAGTACACATATATACATGCGCAAACACACACGTATACATATACATATACATACATACATACATATATATATATATATATATATATATATATATATATATATATATCTATGCAGTAACAATATGGGATGCAGTGAAGCAGTAAACATGTACTCAAAGCATCATCAACACAACAGAGATGAAAGAACACAAATCAAGCCGTGGGTCAAAAAATTTCATATATATATATACATAGTAAATCGAACAAGCCAAAACTTCCATATTATCAAAATATTAATACCGAAGTCATAAGAGAAAAGAATCAAAGCCGTGGTGACCAAATTATAAGGGAAAAAAAGAAGCCGACTAAAGCAAGTAAATAATGAAAAGTCAAGATTGATCGTCGGCATTCAATCGAAAATTAGTGGCCAATCATAACACGAGAAGAATTCAAACAAAATACATACGAACGTAAACATAAGGAATTTATCCCTATTTAATCCATCATCATCACCGGCATTCAAAAGTATGTGAGTTTAAGAAAAACCACAGAGCCAAGTTTCAATTTAAATCCAAAATCAACAACTTGAATCTAGGTTGAGAAAAATCAAAATTGAAATAGAGAATCACGTACCAATTCATATCACTCAATCTCGAATCATTTGAAGCAGCCGAAGCTAAGCAAAGAACAAAGATCGAAGAAGCATCAAACTGAATTGAGGATTAATAGTAAAATCGATCAACGACCAAGCGACGACTTCAAAGAAAAGCAAAGCCCAAATTTTTAAAAGAGAAACAATTGTTCTCGAGCAGAAGGAAATGAGGCAAAGGATATGGGCCGAAGATATACAAGAAGATAAAAAAGAAAAGGGGATTCTCGTTTGATTTTTATTGGGCCGGTTTTCTTTATTTTGGGCTTAGGATATTATATAGGGTTTTGTGTTTTAAGCTGTTTTTATTTGTAATTTACTTTCAAATTTTTGTAAAATTATAGCCGTGTGACTAGGGGATGAACTATGGTGATATAATTCAAGAACTCGCAACTCGATGGCTGAGTTATGGTAGGTTTTTGAGCGTAGAGTTAGGTTGGTCGACAGCGAGTATCGTGAGTTTACGCGTATAAGCATATGGCTACTTAATTTCTTGTAGAAACCTTGGAGCCAACACGTATGCAGGGTTTTGCCAAAGCTGGGTAAATATGTATCGTTCTATTTCTGCTTTTAATATTCTGCTATTATCAATGCTACAATTACTTTATAAAATTCCTGCATTAAATTTTTATAATTAATAGTATCGCCATATTCACCCCCCTCTAGGGTGAAATCGATCCTATAGTAAGACCACATCATAATAAACATGGATGAGTTTTTACCTTATGATAACCAAATCATTTTATTATAAAAATCTAAAGACATTACAATAATGTCTATGGGTTTAAAATACCAATAATCAAGTAGCTGTGATGTGTACATCACAACAATTATACCTTTCGAAAATGGTACAACGCTAGATAAAATGGATAGGATGAAAATCTTTGGACCTGTGCCAATACAGTACCGGCCTACTCCTTACTGGATAGTACCAAATATGTTATCACCCTAGTTGTTCCTAACCTTTATAGAGACTCTCAAGCATACCTAAATCCATAATTGATAATCTAAAAGGTGAGACACACCCTTATGGGAGCAACCCATACAACCCTGCCGCATCTACAATATTTTGCCATTTCCGGGGTGTGATGCTCATGAGGTAATGATTTACCCACCTTCAGCAATTGCCACTTGGAGTGCTAACACTACCCTTGAGGAAGAAACACAATGTTAGCATTCATCCATACAAGTTCATTTTGGGTTTGAAACCAAAGGCGCTACCTTTACTACATCCATTTTGGAATCACCCTTAGGATTAGTATCAAATAGCCCTTGCACTTTAGAAGCTCCATCTTCGATTATATGCTCTTTAGGATGTCTTCAGTTCGAAATGCTTGAGTTGGATCGAAGTGGTTTTCAGATAATTTATACTTATCCGATCTCGATCTCTCTGAACCTACAACCGATAATTTCTGGTTGACTCAATTCTGGTTCTCTTAGAAGTAAGCGGGCTACATCAAAGTCCCAAAGGGACCTCTAACATATCCCTTGCAGATAAAGACATTTCACCAGAATGAGTTCTCCCTAGGGATCTTAAACTGCATGAACACGAAAGCTCTTATTTACTTCCTTAGTCAAGACTAGCCAAGATTTGATAGTCGGTTATTTATCTATTGAAAAACAAACAACAATAATTCATAGATTTAATTACCCACAGTAACCACTAAGCCTCATTTAAATAAATCTTTCATTTATTAAATCCTTTTTCAAAATATTTATCAAAATATTTATATACATATCTCACTGGCTTAAGTATATTTACAAAACATCGTGGAACGTTTCTTATTCCAAAATCATATTAAATGATCAAACGAAGATATTTAAAATGAAACAGAGATAAGGATAACTCTAAACACTATTCCTTCGGTGTTAAATGTAGAACGAATGTTCCATACCACCACAATTAAGAAGATCGGCTTAAGGAAATCAAATCTTAATTACTTTTATAAACTTCTTCTATAAATCCTTGTAAA
This sequence comes from Allium cepa, assembly GCA_030765085.1. Classification (NCBI taxonomy): domain Eukaryota; kingdom Viridiplantae; phylum Streptophyta; class Magnoliopsida; order Asparagales; family Amaryllidaceae; genus Allium; species Allium cepa. The sequence continues at coordinate 287,851,395 of CM060937.1, forward strand.
TATATCTCTTCCATTTTATGAAATCTCCTTTATTTAAATTCCCAAATCCATTTATAAAACTTCTTTATAAATCTCCAATGTTATTTATAAAACTCTTTTATAAGTATTCAAAATCATTTCTAAAACTTCCTTTATTAATATCCAAAATCAATTATAAAACACTTTTTTATAAATATCCAAAACCATGTATAAAACTTCTTTTATAAACTATCCAAAATCATTTATAAATTTTTTTCTCAAATTTCAAGATCTCTTTTATAAAACTCCTTAATATACCTTTTTCAATGAAGTTCCTTTGGTAAACAACCAATTATTTAAAATACCTTTAAATAAACAAGTCATTATTTAAAACATCCTTCATTTAATTATCTTTGAACCACATTAACAAAATAATTATTTTAAGCAACCATTTAAAAAGTATTAAATTACTTTAAACGCCTTTAATAAAATAATTTCTTAATTATCCTTTAAATATCTTACTTAAAACGGTAATAAATTTTAAACCATTTTTAGAAAGAATAAAATGAAATATTTAACTTCACAAAATCAAAAAGAAGCTTAGTGACCACAATTGTTCTCATTTTATTAAGTTTAACTTTCCAAATCATAACATGTGTATTTGTATAGAAATTAGATATGTAAAAGGAATCGACCAATAACAACCAATCAACATAGAGATAAATGTCCAAGTTACCAAAATAACAGAATTGAGTTTATATCCTGCTCGAATAGATGTCAGCATAATCTACTTGGTGAATTATGGGAGAACTATGATTTATTCTATTAAACATATGTCATTGGGTTTTATACTTATTTGGGGTTGCTTAAGGGTAATCGACAAAGAAATCACTTGGATTAAAAATATTCTTTAACAAGAGAGTTGCTTTAAAGACAAAACTTATCTTCAAAAATAAAATGATTTAAAATCAAACTTTTTTCCAATAATTTAAAAACAATTAAACACTTTATTTTAATAATAATTAAACCTTTAATTAGCAATCAAACGATAATTAACTTTTAAGTAAATAATTAAATAATAATTATCTTTTAAATAAATAATTAAATAATAGTTAACTTTAAAATAAATAAACAAATAAACCATAAGTAATCTTCAATTAATAATTAAATTATAATTATCCTTCTAAACAAGTAAATTAAATATTGATTAATCTCAACTAATAATCAAATAATACTTAAACCTCAATTTATAATTTAATTACACTTGAATCCTTAATTAATAATTAAATAATAAATCAAACCTTCATTTAAGAATAATTATATCTTAACTAAAACTTAATTAAATCTTAACTTAATTAGTAATTAATTAAATATTTAAACCCTTTTTAAATAATAATTTAATAATTATTAACCTTTACTTATTAATTTAATAATTATTTTTCCTTAAATAAAACTTTAATTAGTTAACTAACTGTAATTAACTTGGTTTATAATTAAGTACAAATTTCCTTTATTAGCTAATGATTAAGTACTAATAATTTCCATACTTAAAATATGTTTGAAAACGCTTTTCGAATAATATTTAAGTGAAAACAATTTTTAATTGCAAAAAGAGTTTATTTTTATGAACCGCACCCATAGCAATTATCGCTATACAACTCATAATTTTCAGAACCCGTTTTATATTCCAAATTACTTTCAAAACCTATCTTTTATGATTAACTTACCTTTATAAACTGTGGATAAAGGATTTGGAAACTAAATGTAAAGTTGTTTAAAAACGAACTTTATATGCTTTTCTTTAGAAAACCACTAAAGTAAAACTAGTTGAAAAGAAGGGATTTCCTATGTCGTAACAAAACCACAGGCTCAAAAGCTGAACATTGTATGTATGATTACAAAGAACCTAACTTGAAAACTTTGCTAACCTTAACTCTATTTTTCAAGTTTTAAACAACTGCTACATTCAAATACATATACTCACATACAAATCAATATCAATTTCGTCCAACAATTACCATACTTAGCAACTAAAAAACATCAAAAATAAAGTTAAAACTTTATTAAAAGAGTGAGTTTTAACTCACCAAAAGCTATGCAAATGAACCGACAAGGACTAGAACTTAGAAAAGGCCTTACGTCCTTGGATTTCCTTTAGAAAAGGTGATTTTGACCCTTAGACTTTTGAAAATGGTTCGACTTAAGGGAGGTGGCTCGATCATGTTGGTTTTGAGGAGGGTTTGGCTTGCTTATGGTTGCTAAGTGAAGTAGAAGGTAGAAATATGGGTTTTAATTTGTTTTGGAATGATTTAGGTGGGGAAAAAACATGATTTTTGAATTTTGGAAACTAAGAAAGACATGGAAAACTTTTTGAAAGCTTAGAAACAAGGATATAAGTTTTTGAAATAAAGAAAAGTGAAAACAAGAAGCTTAATGAATTAGGAATTTGCATACATACAAAGTGGTTTTATTAAATTACCAAAAAATCCCTAGGTACTTTACTCTTCATGAATGATTGCCACCTCATCGTGCTTTGTAACGCCTAACCCCGAGACCCATACTAACAAAGGGTATTACGGAGTAATATTGTCTGCTAGTGTAGAGAGTAGGGATGGTTAGGAGCGATAATCCGTAAACTTTGTCTTAAACAAGTATTGGATACGTCGAGTGGGTGCACTGATTTTTTTTCTCTGTACCTTTTTCTTGTGGATCGACTTACCCAATTAATTTTTAACACAAAACTATGGTGGCTAATGGATCTATTTAGAACAAAATACAACAACAATAACAAATATACAACATATCACAGAACAGCAGGCGCATATATATACAGATACATCGTCAGTACACTACATAGTGATACATAAGTGAGTGGTAACACAGGCCACATATATATACATCATGTCCCAAAAGAAGGTACATAGATCAGAGTACACAAAAAGATAGCTAAACGACAACACAAAAGGTGGACTAGCGTCCAAAAGATAGTAAAGTGGACCATAGCGAAAGCAGCTAAACGGGAATCTACAGCAAGTGGCTATCCTAAAACAATTCGGTCTGACCCTAGTACATGAAATACACGGGTCAGTCTAGCTTAAATGAACTAATTAGAGAATGATAGGTGAAGTATAAGAATAATAGATAATAATTCTTCTCAATAGATAAGAAGCAACAACAACATATGTCATCCCACAGTTCATGAGATAAGAACAACTAAAATATCATATGAAAGTCTCATGAAAATGGCAACATCAACAACAACATCAATTAAATCATGTATAAATGCTTCATATCATTGGCATCAACATCGACATAATAAAAAGCTTCCATCAACAATTGGGAGCTAGGCTCCATGGCTAAGCCATATATAAAATCTCAATCAATAAGAATGAAATCTAGAAATAGCAATTACAACGGTATGAATCCATAACAACAACTGCACGTGCATATAATAAGTGGCCCCGTGGCCTTGCTAAGTACTATAATAGTGCGCTTATCAACGTTGGCCCCCTGGCATGATTTATATATGTGCCCCCCTCCCAATCTAGCGCTAGTGGCCCCCCAGCCTTGGCCCCTCCGGCCTAATACTAGCAACAACAACGGAATGTGTTACTAACTTCCAAATGTGTGTAGCTTCAAAGGAACAAGTCCGAAAGTAACCAGTATAACAAACCTGTGTGTCCCATACCATGTGGTTTATTATATCGTTTAAGTCACTTCCTTGTTCTCTTGAAGAGTACAAAAATATGTGTTTTTAATGTAGAAAATACTTACTTCGAGAAAATGGGTTTTAAAACGATTTTGGAAATTATTTGGAAATTGTTGCTCTGAAATTCTCTTTATTGTAGAGAATACATATATATAGCTTTAAAATTAATTATAAAATTTTGTAAACCATTTATTTTGAAAGCTTCTCCATTTTTAAAGTCATTCCGAAAATGGTTTAGAAAACACGTGCACAGAAACACCAAAAAATCGATGAAAATTCGATAAAATTAACATACGACAAAACCCAAATAAAACTGTCAATTCATAGTGCGAATTGACGTTAATGTCGGCATTTATATTAGTAGGAGTTAGCCTTTTAGAACCATCTTAAAAGAAAAATGCTCTAAACCATTGAATCTAAAAACAATTCAACGAAAAATGCCCAAAGTTTGCAAAAGAACTCAGGCCTGCGGCTTGTTTTGTCAGTTTGCCCCTTTTAAACTCAGAATTTGAGAAAACATAAAACATAATAATTAAAGATGATTGCCATATATTGAATTCAGAAAAAGAATCGCCTAATTCAAACATTCGAGTCAAAAGTTACGGTAATTTCAATTCTTAGTTCTAAAATTACAAAACTGTGAATAATTAAAATAACGACAGGGCTGCGGCTTAAAGAGCCACTTGGACCCTGTAGAACCCAAAATTTGATAAATCATAAAACATAAAAGTTCAAGAGAATTGCCATTGCTAGAAGTTAGAAAAATAATCACCTATTGCGGACATTCGGGTCAAAAGTTATGGCAATTTAAATTCTTAGGTCTAAAATTACAAAACTGTGAATAATTAAAATAACGACAGGGCTGCGGCTTAAAGTGCCATTTGGACCCCGTAGAACCTAGAATTTGATACATCATAAACATGAAAGTTGAAGAGAATTGCCATGGCTAAGATTAAGAAAAGAATCACCTAATTTGGACGTACTAGTCAAAAGTTATGGTAATTTCAATTCTCAGTCTAAAATTACTGTCGCTGTCATTTTGCTCTCGGGATAGTAAAAAAGAAGTGCAATTTTGAGTAAGTAAACTTCAAAATTTCATAAAACTCAAAACATGAAACTTGTAGAAAAATACCTATTATTTCCAGAACATAGAAAATTATCGAATTTGGATAAGTAATGTAAAAGATATGGCAAAATATATTTCAGGTATAAACTTAGGAAATTTTTCTTTAAGGGTAGAATTGCACTTTTACTTTCAATTCTGTTTCAAGTCAATCAAACTTCCATAAATCGAAATGTAACCAAAAGAGAAATTGTTTCTCATTAAGTCTAGTTTCTAACCCAAAAAGAATGAACTCAAACAGGTTAGAAACATGTATGAGATCACTATTTTACTCCTGTGCATTTTCGTAGTGCAATTTCAGCAAGCATAGAAATCCAAAAATCATCTTCCAAATTCACAAATTCAATTAAAGATTCATCTAATGCAACCAAAAACAACCATGCAAACCTGAGTCAGCTAGAAGATTGAGTGTTTAAACACACCTTAAGATTATTTGCAGTGAATTAGCGGATTTAACAAGCAAAGTAGGGAACTTTGGCCTTGATTTGGAGTTAGGAACCTGAAAGAGGAGAAAATAAAAACATGCAAAGAATGAAATGAAGTTTCAGACAATCAACTTTTGAAAATCAGATTTTAATGAAATAGAGATGGTTTTCATAGTGATTACCTAAAAAAATAGTTTCAATTTGATTGAAAACAATAATAACTGAATTAATTTGGAGAATTTTTTTTTGAGCTAGGGTTGAAAGACAAATGGGTTTTTTAGTTTCTTTTTTCTGTTTTCTTTTACTGTAAGTAAACAAGTGAATGTACAGTGAAGGAGAAGAGAAACTCCTTCTCATTTCTGGTCTGTTTTGCTAAGTGGGCTTGGACCCAAAACCAAATAATTAGCCTAAGTAAAATAAATTAGCTCTAAAACACATATACACTATGTTAATATAAATCAAAACATCATGTTTTTACAAAGTTTCAACACAACAAATTAAAAAAAATTATTTTCATGTTTAATAAAACATTTTACAGCTAATAAAAAGATAATTTTGTTGTATAAATTATTTTTATTATAAAAAACTCTCATTTTTAAATAAATATCCAGTTCACACAAATATTTCCACAAAACACTATTTTTAATACCAAGAATTGTACAAAAATTATTTTCTTGCATAATAAAATGCAATAAATCATTCTAACATCAGTTTTAGTTATTAAACAAAATTCCATCTTTTTATAGCATACACATATTAAAACAAATACTTCTTTTAAAAGTTAATAAAAGAAGCATTTGGCAATAATTACAAGAATTATTGCATTTTCACTAAGTAAAAATTATTTTCCATTCATTATTAACCCAAATAGATAAAATAAAGCTTTTAAAATTTATTTCCACATTTTATTTCTGTTTATTTTCACATTTTATTTCCCAAAATTCATTGTTTATTCCAAATAATAAATTTAAAATCTCCAACTTTATTTTAGTTCACTATATTAAATCATAACTACCGTTATAATTTAATATGTACGAGTAATCTCCAAAATCAGGGTTGTTACAGACTCCCCCCTTAACAAAATTACGTCCATGCAATTTCTAGAGAAGATTTTGTATTAATTTCATCAATCAAAAGAAAAGGAATAAGCTTGAGATAAAAAGATTCTCACCATCGTTATGCGAAGAAAGAAAACCAGGGTACGATCGCTCGATAAACTCTTTTGTTTCCCAAGTGCAGTCATTGGGGTTAGCGGACCATTGAACTTTAACGAGCGACACATCCTTGTTTCGAAGGCATCTCATCTTCGAAGCAAGCATGCGAATAGGCAGCTGCATAATAGATAAGTCTGGTGAGATCTCAAGCTCTTGCAAATTAGGAGAATCGATAATAGAATCCGACTCTCGAAGACACTTCCCAAGCTGAGAGACGTGAAATACGTCATGAATGCCAGATAGATGAGCTGGAAGTGAAACTTTATAAGCCATAGGGACAACACGTTCAGTAATAAATGGTCCTATAAAGCAAGGAGCCAGTTTCCACGTTGTACTGAAACGCATAACCCCTTTCAGAGGAGAAATACGAATGAAAACGAAATCACCAACCGAGAACTCGAGAGGCTTCCTAGGATTGTTCGCGTAGGATTTCTGGCGGTTCTGTGCCTCTTTCATTCTATGTCGAATAAGAACAATCTTCTCAGAAGAATCACGAACAGAATCTAGGCCAAGAATAAGCTTCTCTCCAAATTCCAACCAACAAGAAGGTGATCTACATGGCCTTCCGTATAAGACTTCGAAAGGAGCCATACCGATACTGGACTGAAAATTATTGTTGTAGGAGAATTCCACAAGAGGTAGGTGATCCTTCCAACTACCACCGAAATCTAGAATGCAAGCATGGAGAAGATCGTCAAGAATACGATTTACCCATTCAATCTGGCCATCAGACTATGGATGATACGTTGTGCTGAAGTTAAGCTTTGTTCCCAAAGCTTGTTGAAGACTCTGCCAGATATGACTCGTGAAAAGCGGATCACGATCACACACAGTCGAACTAGAAACTCCGTGAAGTCTCACAATTTTCTTGATATATAACTTGGCCAAATGAGAAGCACTCCTATTAGACTTAATAGGAATGAAATGAGCTGATTTGGTGAGGCAATCAACAATAACCCAAATGCTAGAATGGCCCGATCTCGAACGAGGTAGGATGTCAATGAAATCCATCGAAATCTGATCCCATTTCCACAATGGAAGCTCTAGAGGCTGAAGGATACCAGAAGGATGCTGATGTTCGGCTTTGATACATTGACAAGTCATGCAATTACTCACATAACTCGCCACATCGCGCTTCATGCCTTCCCAATAATAAAGGCGATGCATGTTGGCATACAACTTACTACTGCCAGGATGAATGGTATACTTAGAACGATGACAGTCATCAAGAATGTCACGCCTAAGTGTAGAATCAGAAGGCACGAAAAGACGGTTCTTCTTGCGAAGACACCTATGAGAATCAATGCTGAACTCCGCAACTCCTTATCATGGGACTCAGACTCACAAATCTGAATAAGGTGCACAAGATCGGGATCACGCCGCTGAGCATCGACAAAACGATCCAATAAGCTGGGTCGAGCTTCCAAACTGAATAGTAAAATAGGAGAATCAGAAGATGGTGCTCAATCATGAATATCACAAAGGGATAAGGTATCTAGAGCATCCCACTCGGCTAGCATCATAGAAATAACAGCCGAATGTTTGCGCCTAAGTACATCAGCAACACGATTACTCTTACCAGGGGTATACTGAATATCAAAGTCATAGGAGGCAAGGAACTCGAGCCAATGCCGTAGCTTCATATTGATCTCCTTCTGAGTAATCAGATATTTCAAGGACTTGTGATCGGTGTATAGAATGAAGTGCTTGCCAAATAGATAATGGCGCCAAATCTTTAAGGCGAAGACAATGGCGGCTAACTCAGGTCATGAGTGGCATAGCGTACTTCATTTGGTCGAAGTTGTCAACTCCATATCTCTTTATATATTTCTGATTCATATTTATGAGATGATGTAACAACCCGGGATTTGCATTACCAATTAATAAATAAAAGTTAGGATTTTTATTTATTTTAATGAAGCATAAAAGGATTTGGAGTAACAAAATTTATTTGAAAATGGCTATTTTAATTAAATGGGAAATATGGGATTTTTAAAATGAGTTTTATAAACATATATGAACACTTAGACTAATTTTTGGAAACATGTAAATAACTTTCTTCTTATTGGGTTACTAAACTTAGCCCAATAACCCACCCTAAACCTCCTCTATAAATTATCTTAAACTCTCCTAGCCTCATTCATTCGTCCCTAATCAAAACCCTAATCATTTCCTAAAGCTTTCTTAACAAAAATGGCCTCTATCTTCACCTCCTTCTAGTTATAGCTTATGCAAGTCATTCTATGCAAAGGTAATGCAAATACCCACCTCAAATCCGTTTTTATATCTTTCTAATTTCTGAAATTTATTTGGTAACACATGTTTTATGTGTTTTTTTGATCTTATAGCCCCTTAATTATCTTTTGCTAACTTGGTTTGATGCTATAATGGTCTTTGTTGCTTTCTAGAGAGGTATATTGCTAAAAACATCTTCTAATATGTGTTTAATCATCTTTTGATTTCGATAATCATTTAGTACCACATGTTTTATTATGTAACATGTGAATCATAGCTCTTTGATCATCTTTGCTTTCGTTTTGGGGTGTGCACATAAGGTGCTTGTGATATTGCTTCCTAAGGTAATGCTAAGCTTTGGCCCTTTGTTTCCTTTAATATAGCGTAGTAATCATTATATGGTAGTTAGTGATTGATATAGGTGAAATTTTATGCCAAAAACTTGAAAAAAAAACACCCAAAAATCACCAAAAACAGCATTTTCAGCTGGCTGGAATGCTTCAACCTGAAAACAGGCTGAAACAGTGGTCCGAGTGCACCAGGGCAGGCCTGGGTTGCACCCAGGCTGCTGCGCGGGCTCATCAGGCTAGCCCGGTTGGGCTAGCCGGTAGCAGGCCAGCCCTTAGTAGGCTGGCGCGCACACTCAGCGTGGGTCCGCACGGTGCGGCCCGCTATACCCTCCCCCGCGCGGGCACAAGGCCCGCGGCCCATATGCCAGCGCACGGGCGCAGGGCCCGTGCGGGCTAAACCTTCAGCGCGCGGGCGCATGGCCCGCGCGACTCAGTGGCTGACGCGGGCCGAAGCCCGCGTCCCCACTTCCCCAGCCCATGCGGGCTGGGGGCTTGCCATTTCTCCCCAGCCCATGCGGGCTGGGGGCTTGCTGTTTCTTCCCAGTCCATGCGGGCTGGGGCTTGACCGAACCAGCTGCACCGCATGGTGCAGCTTGGTTCGCAGAAACGGGCTGCACAGGCGGTGCAGCCGGCTTCTATAAAATGGGCTGCACCCATTTTGGTGCAGCCGCGTTCCGACCCACCGGTTGCACCATTTTGGTGCAACCGAGTCCGTGTTGCACCATTTTGGTGCAACCGCTTCAAATTGATTGTTTCTTTGTCGAACTTTGGTTCACAACCATTCGGAATATTTTTCCTACACGAATATTGGTTTTCAGTGATTTTTCTGATTTATCGATTTCTTTGAGATTTGTCTCTAGATTTCGTACACGGGTTTTATGAACTATTTTAAAAGGATTTTTCACTCCTAAATGGCTTTCGAAATTATTTTATAATGTTATTTTTAAATTATTAAACTACTTACTCCATAATAGGAGAGTTTTCAAAAGCCGTTTTAAAGTGATTTCAAAACCAATTATAAATCCGTTTCGCACCATTATTTTTTATAATAAAAATCTCACACTCACTTTTTAGCACGTCGAGCGAAGTGGGAAGGTGCTTAAACGGTTAGGAAATCTCCGGCCTATGGAACCGTGTGTATTTTCTTTCCGGTTAATCCCCGACCTATTCGATTGATCGTTTTGACCTTTGGGTCTTGTTTACCGATGATACGAGGTGGACTTTTTATTGTTTGGAGTGTGAGCTTGCTATTGGTTAGTAAACCATTTAGTGCGAACGTGGGGGTATGGGACTCATTGTTAACACTTTACGGGTTCCTCTCCAAGAAGTTTGTGACACATTAGCCTCTAGGCGGCCAGTACTGGACCTCTAGGTCACCACGCCTCTGGGCAACCGTCTCTGGACACCTGCTCTATGGAGCAGTTTTTCGGCATGTGCCTCTGGGCCTTTATCCTTCTGGGAAGGATCTCGCCGTCTCGCGCGTTCCGCATCTGTGCGAGTGATCGACCACAACTCTACAGTACTTGGCAATAACGACTCTGGTCGGTGCACGTGTTATACTTGTATTATTTGATGATTTTTTATCCATTCGAGTACCGCCCTTCGGTGTTGGTTCTATGGAACCATACGATGTAAGTACGATTACCTTGTGGATTCAGAGTGTCTCTGGACACTGCTTTTCAGTATTCGATTTCATTGACTTTTTAGTATGTCCCTATTGCTCTTTGGAGCATCGATCTTTGCTTGGGCATTGATTACAGACTCTAGTCACTCTTGGGATTATTGTCTATGGGCAACATTATATAGCTTTGGCTACATCGATGATATGAGGCGATTTTATTTATTTAACACTTTGGTGTTGATATTCTCTTTGGAGATTTTTACTGTTTATTGATAATTGGGGATCGTCATTATATTCATGTAGTCTGTAATACTCTTCTCTTTGGAGAAGTACTGTTCTATTTATGTACCGCATTATTATGTTTATCTCAGTTTATTAACTGATTGTTTAGCTAGCCTGACCCGAGTGTTTTTCGCTCGGGTCAGACCCAGTTGTTTCAGGTTAGGCCTCTGGACTTAGCTTTCTGTGCTTCCGCTTGGACATTATCTGCTATGCTGATAGATAGCTCTTTATATCTGTCCACTATTTTGATACTTTGATTATTCAGTCTCTTATGTACATATCTTTGACTCACATGTGTGAGCGGTGGCTTTGTACCCACCTTTTTGATATTTGGATTTGTATTGACGATATATTGTACCTATGTTCTGTGACTGTTCTGTGATGATGATGTTATCATTTAGTATTATGTTTGTTCTGAACCTATTTTCCTTAGCCATTGTAATTTCGTTATAAATATCTATTGGATATGTCGAACCACTTGGTAAAAAAAGCGATACCACATTTCGACTTATTCAGTAGATAATTATAATTTGATTACATATGGTCGCTCCCATTATACTCTATTCTCCGTTCCAGCAGACGGTATTACTCCGTAATACTCTTTGTTAGAATGGGTCTCGGAGTGGGGCGTTACAGCTTGGTATCAGAGCTTGGTTCAGAACTAAGTATAATAAACACAGAACAATAACACTTAGTACAATACATCTTAGTATGATTCAAATATTACAATGCCCTTTCCTCATGACATTGGATAGATAAGTTAGGAATATGTTTAGGAATACATTTATATTCCGTAGTATTCCATTTGAATTATCTGTCTTTGAATCATGCTTAACTCGTATCTTATCTTATCTTTCAGTATGGTTGGGAGAGGTAGGAACCTCCGTTCTGCTGATGCTGGACAGTCCAGCAACCCTAACCCGGAGGGCGTATACATGACCACAGACCAGATCATGGAGCTGGTTCGTAACTCTCAGTCGCACTCTCAGTCTCCTGCACCGGTTCCCGATGTTCCGCGCAAGTCTGCTTTTGCGTGCCTCTGCAGCGACTTTATTCATCTTGGAGGGAAGCCGTTCAATGGCTCCAAGACTGTTCTTGAGGTCCAGGCTTGGATCAGAGTTTGCGAGCGTAATTTCACTCGCATGACCCTTCCTGACCATGACAGAGTTCTTGTTGCTTCTAGCCATCTTGAGGGCCATGCCTTGGATTGGTACGAGCTCCTTATTTCTGAGACCAATGAGGCCACTCTCACTTGGGATCAGTTCCGAGAGCGCTTCTTGCTCAAGTTTGTCCCCGAGTCCAAGAAGATAGCCCTTGCATGCCGCTTTACTGACCTTAAGCAAGGGAAGACCTCTGTTGCTGACTATTCATCATCTTTCGAGGCCCTGTCCAAGTATGGCCTCGATTTCATTAGCTCCCCTTATAAGAAGAATCTCAAGTTTGTAGAAGGCCTGAAGAAATATTTGAAGAAACAGCTTATGCTCCAGCTTAAGCTCCCTTTTGATGAGCTAGTTGACGCAGCGCTTCACCTTGAAGCGGTGGAGCGTGAGAGAGACAGCGATGGGGATGGTGAGGGTTCCAAAAACCCCAATCAGAAGCGGGGTCCATTTCAGAAGACCAAGCCTTGGAATAAGAAGAAGAAGACTGGCAGTTCTACTTTTCAGTCTCAGCCTCAGAATCGTCCTCAGTCCCAGACTCCTGCTCAGCCTAGTGGGACACGTCCCCCGAAGAAATGCTTCAACTGCGGTTCTCAAGATCACTTTATTCGAGAGTGTCCCAAACCTCTCTATTGCACCTTCTGCAAGAAGGAGGGACACAAGATCTCCACTTGTCCTACTGCACCTCCTAGATCTGGCAAGCTTAATGCTGCCAAGGCTCCTACATCTTCAGCTCAGCCTCGAGGTACGCATCCTTCCGTTCTCGAAGGTTCTATTTTATTTCATGGTAGATCTTGTAGAGTTCTCTTTGATACGGGTGCCTCTCACTCATTCGTATCAAAGGAACTATTGATACTTTATCTTTGGATGTTACTTGGTTGGTTTCTTCACTAAGGATTGTGAATCCCATCGGCGGATCCACGACCCTTAGCTTGCTTTGTGAGGATATAGATATTAATCTTTGTGGATTTTCTTTCCGTGCGAATCTGCACGTTATGGAGTATTTGGGATTTGACATGATTCTTGGCATGGATTGGCTCGCTCAGTACAACGCAAAAATCATTTGTTCGGAGCGGATATTATTTCTTCGTCATCCTGACTCGTCTGCTCCGTTAGCTATTTCTCTTTAGGATGTTGGGATTTCTGATATTACTTTATTTTCTCTTGATTCACGAGATGAGGATTTGGACTTATCTCGTATTCCTGTTGTTCGGGATTTCCCCGATATATTCGAGCCAGTATCAGGCCTGCCGCCAAAGCGGGCCATTGAGTTCCGCATCGATCTCATTCCAGGCTCTCATCCAGTTGGACGTCCTCCTACGAGAATGTCTACTAAGGAGAATGAGGAACTCAGGAAGGAGTTAGTTGAGCTTGAAGTGAAGCAGTTCATTCAATTCAGTTCTTCACCATGGGGTGCTGCTGTGGTCTTCGTTAGGAAGGCTGATGGCTCTCTTAGGCTTTGCATTGACTATCGCAAGCTCAATGAGTTGACCATCAGAAAACGTTATCCATTGCCACGGATAGACGATATGTTTGATCAGTTGAGCGGTGCGAAGGTCTTTTCCTAGCTCGACCTTGCCACCGGATTTCATCAGCTCCGAGTTGCGGAAGATAGCATTCCTCTTACCGCTTTCCGCACTCGTTATGGTTCTTTTGAGTGGTTGGTCATGCCATTCGGCTTGACGAACGCACCGGCTTTCTTCGTCGATCTTATGAATTGAGTATTCCGGGAATACATCGATAGATTCGTTCTGGTTTTCATTGAGGATATTCTTATTTATTCTAGATCCGAGGCAGAGCATGCTCATCATTTGCGGATCGTCTTGGATACTCTTTGTCAGCATCAGCTTAAAGCCAAGCTCTCCAAGTGCCATTTTTGGGAGAGCAAAGTCAAGTTGTTGGGCCATATTGTATCATCTGAGGGTATTTCTGTCGATCCTGCCAAGATCGAAGCTATTCAGAATTGGAAGCCGCCCGAGAACGTTCATGATATTCGCAGCTTCCTTGGTCTGGCGGGTTATTACCGTCGGTTTATCAAGGATTTCTCTCGAGTTGCACTTCCCCTTACGACGCTGACTCGTAAGGGTGTTCGCTTTATTTGGTCCGATAAGTGTGAAGCTTCTTTTCAGCGATTGAAGGAACTTCTCACTCATGCTCCTATCCTTGTGGTTCCTGAGAGTAACCAGGATCTTGTTGTTTACACCGACGCTTGTGGTAGCGGCCTCGGTGCTGTGCTTATGCAGAAGGATCGGGTAGTTGCTTATGCTTCTAGGCAGATACGTTCGAATGAGGTTCGCTATCCGACTCATGATCTTGAGTTGGCAGCTATCGTCTTTGCCTTGAAGACGTGGCGTCACTTTCTATTAGGCGAACGCGTCACTCTTTACACCGATCATAAGTCTCTGAAGTATCTTTTCAGCCAGAGAGATCTCAACATGAGGCAACAGCGATGGCTTGAGTTTCTCACCTCATATGATTTAGATATTCAGTATACCCTTGGCAAGGGGAATCGTGTTGCAGATGCGCTCAGTCGCAAACATTCGGCAGTTGTTTCTATGATGATTGCCGAGTGGAATGTTCTTGAGACTCTATCTTTATGTGATATTAGAGATCGAGCTCCATCTTCTGATGCTTCTGTCTTATTATCCAGCTTGGAAGCTCGTCCCATATTGTTGGATCGCATTGCCCATGCTCAGCGGCAGGATCCAGACCTATTGCATTTCATTCATCTTCTCGAGTCAGGATCCAGTGATGAGACATTGCTAGACTATTCTATTGATTTTCATCGGTGCCTTCGAAGGAAGAACCGTATTGTTGTGCCATCTGATTCATTTCTTAGGCGTGACATTCTAGACGAGTGTCATTGCACTAGGTACACTATTCATCCCGGGTCGAGTAAGATGTATGCCGACATGTGTCGCCTATTTTATTGGGAGGGCATGAAGAGTGATGTTGCAAGTTATGTAAGCCATTGCATGACTTGTCAACAGATCAAAGCCGAGCATCAGCGTCCATCTGGTCTTCTTCAGCCGCTAGAGATTCCATTGTGGAAATGGGATCAGATATCCATGGATTTTATTGACGATCTGCCTCGATCGAGGTCAGGCCATACTTCTATTTGGGTCATCGTCGATCGCTTGACCAAATCAGCTCATTTCATTCCTATTAAGTCCACTCGGACTGCTCCTCAGCTTGCCAAGCTATATGTAAAGGAAGTCGTTCGACTTCATGGCATTCCTAGCTCTATCGTCTGTGATCGAGACACTATCTTTACTAGTCACTTCTGAAAGTACCTACAGTCAGCTTTGGGCTCAAAGCTGAATCTCTCGACTGCTTATCATCCTCAGACCGACGGTCAGACGGAGAGGGTGAATCGTTGTTTTAGAGGATCTTTTGCGCTGTTGTATTCTGGATTTCGGAGGTAGTTGGGAGGATCACTTACCGCTTGTAGAGTTCTCCCACAACAACAGCTTTCAGTCTAGTATCGGCATGGCACCTTTCGAGGCTCTATACGGAAGGCCATGTCGCTCTCTTGCTTGTTGGTTAGAATCTGGCGAGAAGCTCATTCTTGGTCCAGATTCAGTTCGGGAATCTTCTGAAAAGATTTTTCTTATCCGTCAGAGAATGAGGGAGGCACATGACCGCCAAAAATCCTACGCGGACAACCGTAGGAAGCCTCTTGAGTTCTCCATTGGTGATTTTGTCTTCATTCGGATTTCCCCTATGAAGGGGGTTGTGCGTTTCAGCTCTACAGGGAAATTTGCTCCTCGCTATGTTGGACCATTTCCTATCACGGAACGCATCGGCCCCGTTGCTTATCGTGTGGCTCTACCTGCTCATTTTTTCCGGAATGCATGACGTGTTCCATGTTTCTCAGCTTTGCAAGTGTGTTCGTAATCCTGATTCTATCATTGAGCCGCATGTCGTGCCTGATTTAGAGATCTTACCTGATTTATCTTTGGAGCAACAACCTCTTCGTGTGCTTGATTCGGAGGTTAGACGCCTTCGCAACAAAGAGGTTCCACTCGTGAAGATTCAATGGTCACCGAATCCTAAGGACTGCACTTGGGAGACCAGAGAATCTATCGAGCGCTCTTATCCTGGCTTTCTCCCATCTTCTTCTGCGGGTAAGAATTCTCTATTTTATATCTATCACTTCTTTTGTGAATTTGACGTTATAGACGACATCTATCTTAAGGAATTGCGGGGACGCAATTTTCTTAAGGGGGAGTCTGTAACAAACCGGGATTTGCATTACCAATTAATAAATAAAAGTTAGGATTTTTATTTATTTTAATGAAGCATAAAAGGATTTGGAGTAACAAAATTTATTTGAAAATGGCTATTTTAATTAAATGGGAAATATGGGATTTTTAAAATGAGTTTTATAAACATATATGAACACTTAGACTAATTTTTGAAAACATGTAAATAACTCTCTTTTTATTGGGTTACTAAACTTAGCCCAATAACCCACCTTAAACCTCCTCTATAAATTATCTTAAACTCTCCTAACCTCATTCATTCATCCCTAATCAAAACCCTAATAATTTCCTAAAGCTTTCTTAACAAAAATGGCCTCTATCTTCACCTCCTTCTGGTTATAGCTTATGCAAGTCATTCTATGCAAAGGTAATGCAAATACCCACCTCAAATCCATTTTTATATCTTTCTAATTTCTCAAATTTATTTAGTAACACATGTTTTATGTGTTTTTTTGATCTTATAGCCTCCTAATCATATTTTGCTAACTTGGGTTGATGCTATAATGGTCTTTGTTGCTTTCTAGAGAGGTATATTGCTAAAAACCTCTTCTAATATGTGTTTAATCATCTTTTGATTTCGGTAATCATTTAGTAACACATGTTTTATTATGTAACATGTGAATCATAGCTCTTTGATCATCTTTGCTTTCATTTTGGGGTTGTGCACATAAGGTGCTTGTGATATTGCTTGCTAAGGTAATGATAAGCTTTGGCCCTTTGTTTCCTTTAACATAGTGTAGTAATCATTATATGGTATTTAGTGATTGATATTGGTCAAATTTGATGCCAAAAACTTGGAAAAAAAAACCCCAAAATCAACAAAAAAGCATTTTCAGCTGGCTGGAATGCTTCAGCCTGAAAACAGGCTGAAACAGTCGTCTGAGTGCACCAGGGCAGGCCTGGGTTGCACCCAGGCTGCTGCGCGGGCGCAGCAGGCTAGCCCGGTTGGGCTAGCCGGTAGCAGGCCAGCCCTTAGTGGGCTGGCGCACACACTCAGCGCGGGTCCGCACGGTGCGGCCCGCTATACCCTCTCCCGCGCGGGCACAAGGCCCGCGGCCCATATGCCAGCGCACGGGCGCAGGGCCCGTGCGGGCTAAACCTTCAGCGCGCGGGCGCATGGCTCGCGCGACTCAGTGGCTGACGCGGGCCGAAGCCCGCGTCCCCACTTCCCCAGCCCATGCGGGCTGGGGGCTTGCCGTTTCTCCCCAGCCCATGCGAGCTGGGTCTTGCTGTTTCTCCCCAGCCCATGCGGGCTGGGGCTTGACCGAACCAGCTGCACCACATGGTGCAGCCTGGTTCACAGAAACGGGCTGCACATGCGGTGCAGCCGGCCTCTATAAAATAGGCTGCACCCATTTTGGTGCGGCCGCGTTCCGACCCACCGGTTGCACCATTTTGGTGCAATCGAGTCCGGGTTGCACCATTTTGGTGCAACCGCTTCAAATTGATTGTTTCTTTGTCGAACTTTGGTTCACAACCATTCGGAATATTTTTCCAACACGAATATTGGTTTTCAGTGATTTTCTGATTTATCGATTTCTTTGAGATTTGTCCCTAGATTTCGTACACGGGTTTTATGAACTATTTTAAAAGGATTTTTCACTCCTAAATGGCTTTCGAAATTATTTTATAATGTTATTTTTAAATTATTAAACTACTTACTCCATAATAGGAGAGTTTTCAAAAGCCGTTTTAAAGTGATTTCAAAACCAATTATAAATCCGTTTCGCACCATTATTTCCTATAATAAAAATCTCACACTCACTTTTTAGCACGTCGAGCGAAGTGGGAAGGTGCTTAAACGGTTAGGAAATCTCCGCCTATGGAACCGTGTGTATTTTCTTTCTGGTTAATCCCCGACCTATTCGATTGATCGTTTTGACCTTTGGGTCTAGTTTATCGATGATACGAGGTGGACTTTTTATTGTTTGGAGTGTGAGCTTGCTATTGGTTAGTAAACCGTTTAGTGCGAACGTGGGGTATGGACTCATTATTAACACTTTACGGGTTCCTCTCCAAGAAGTTTGTGACACATTAGCCTCTGGGCGGCCAGTACTGAACCTCTGGGTCACCACGCCTCTGGGCAACCGTCTCTGGACACCTGCTCTATGGAGCAGTTTTTCGGCATGTGCCTCTGGGCCTTTATCCTTCTGGGAAGGATCTCGCCGTCTCGCGCGTTCCGCATCTGTGAGAGTGATCGATCACAACTCTACAGTACTTGGCAATAACGACTCTGGTCGGTGAACGTGCTATACTTGTATTATCTGATGATTTTTTCATCCATTTGAGTACCGCCCTTCGGTGTTGGTTCTATGGAACCATACGATGTAAGTGCGATTACCTTGTGGATTCACAGTGTCTCTGGACACCGCTTTTCAGTATTCGATTTCATTGACTTTTCTGTATGTCCCTATTGCTCTTTGGAGCATCGATCTTTGCTTGGGCATTGATTACAAACTCTGGTCACTCTTGGGATTATTGCCTATGGGCAACATTATATAGCTTTGGCTACATCGATGATATGAGGCGATTTTATTTATTTAACACTTTGGTGTTGATATTCTCTTTGGAGATTTTTACTGTTTATTGATGATTGGGGATCGTCATTATATTCATGTAGTCCATAATACTCTTCTCTTTGGAGAAGTACTGTTCTATTTATGTACCGCATTATTATGTTTATCTCAGTTTATTAACTGATTGTTTAGCTAGCCTGACCCGAGTGTTTTTCGCTCGGGTCAGACCGAGTTGTTTCAGGTTAGGCCTCTGGACTTAGCTTTCTGTGCTTCCGCTTGGACATTATCTGCTATGCTGATAGATAGCTCTTTATATCTGTCCACTATTTTGATACACTGATTATTCAGTCTCTTATGTACATATCTTTGACTCACATGTGTGAGCGGTGGCTTTGTACCCACCTTTTTGATATTTGGATCTGTATTGACGATATATTGTACCTATGTTCTGTGACTATTATGTGACTGTTCTGTGATGATGATTTTATCATTTAGTATTATGTTTGTTCTGAACCTATTTTCCTTAGCCATTGTAATTTCATTATAAATATCTATTGGATATGTCGAACCACTTGAAAAAAAAGCGATACCACATTTCGACGTATTCAGTAGATAGTTATAGCTTGATTACATATGGTCGCTCCCATTATACTCTATTCTCCGTTCCAGCAGACGGTATTACTCCGTAATACTCTTTTTTAGAATGGGTCTCGGAGTGGGGCGTTACAGATGATAAAATATGGAAAAACCTATACAAAGAAGAAATATTTGAATATAAATCTCATCGATCTCATAAGTATCATACCAAATTCCATCAATCGAATCACTTTTTCGAGAAATACGAGACGTCTAAGTCGTACAAGTAAAGAGATATCTTTTGTTTCATTTCTTCTGGAGCAATCACAAATTTTTTTTGATTATGGATCTACTAGCAGAAATTCCATGCGTAATCTCAGCATTCAATGTGTATTCCTGAATAATCTCATTTTTCAATTATTCAACCATTTCATTTTACCAAGTTCAACGTTAGCCGTATAGTTAATGATACAATTAACCAAGGATAAAAAAAATTTCCTTATATCTCGTATTACCAATCGAAAGATGGTCGAAAGAAAAAATCTCTATTTGATGGAGCTTCTTCCTATACCTATGAATTCCATTGGACCCAGAAATGAGACATTGGAAGAATCTTTTTGCGAAAAGGTTGCTTGGATTTATCCATGATTTATTCCTTATCTCTAAATTTCTATTTCTTTATTCATTTCAGATCTTACCAAAATGAGTTTCTTTTTTTATTTGTATATTGTATATTTATATACATATAGAACTAAGAAAAGATACCTTCGATGTATCTTATTAATTTTAATGAACGAGATCTTGTAATTTGTAATAAAGTACTAAAAAAGTAAGTGATAGGGTATTATGCTCAATGAAATTCGATTTATATGGGCACTTCTATATTTAGATAGAAATAAATTAGACTAGGTTGCAAAAAAATAGTTTTTTCATTACGCCGTGAAAAGAAAAAATGAATACAAAAGAAAAATACAAGAATAGATAAGAAGAAATCCGCCCACCTCCCATATATTTAATCCCTTCACCTATAAAGAAACTAATAACACCAATCCCATTTATCATTCCATCAATTATATATCTATCAAAAAACTGAACTAGTTTAGCTAATTCTCTTACATTTCCAGTAAAAATCTTAGTATGATAGGGTAGGGATGGCTACATTGTTGGGAGCGAACTCCAGGCTAATATGAAGCGCACGGATCCAAATTATGCTTGGAATGAAAGAAATTCTGAATCAGCTTTGTCTACGAACAAGGAAGCTATAAGTAATGCAACTATGAATCTCATGGAGAGTTCGATTGTTGTGTGTGAAAGACATGTATTGATCTATATGGATTGTTTTTTTAGTTTTAGCCATTTTTTATATTATATTTAATTTCGTCGATAATCTTTTTTTTATACAAATCATAGGGTCTTTCTGTCCAGGTGCAGGTAGTCCGCATCTTTACAGACATGTCTATTTCACCGAGCCTCTCTCCGAGATAGTGCCCAGATCGTTACGCCTTTCGTGTGGGTCGAAACTTACCCGACAAGGAATTTCGCTACCTTAGGACCGTTATAGTTACGGCCGCCGTTCACCGGGGCTTCCTATTTCAATAGGAACTTGATGAGTCGACCCGCCTACACGTCTTGCTTTTACTGCTATATCGGGAGTTACTCCACGTATTGCTTGACGTAAAACAGATAGTGGATTTGTTTCCGTCTTTTGTTGAAAATAACAATTAAGGTGAAGCAAGGTCAGGAACAACGAATCTCTTTATGATAAACAGATCCATTTTGCAAGTTCGTTATTACAGGTAGTTCCTACAAAGGATCGGACTAATGACGTATACAATACTTGAATTATCAATGTAGATGCTACATAGTTGGTTCTCATCCTTCAGAGACTACGAGTGTAGTAAGGGCATCCATTGACAAAAGGATCAAAAAAAAATTGATCCTTCGATAAAAAGATTCATTCTCCTCATAAAAAAGAGGAGGTAGAACCAATAAAGATTTCTTTTTCGATTCATCTCTGGAGTTGAATACCTCATTCAAGAATTTATTTTTGATCCAACCCGTAGGAATCAATAGAAAAGGCAAATCCCCTATGATACACCAGATCCGGCTCAGTTATTGATAGAGTGAATACAAAAGGAAGTTGATCATGGATTATCAATAAGCATATAAAGAATTCTTCCTGGGTCGATGCCCGAGCGATTAATGGGGACGGACTGTAAATTCGTTGACGACTATCTACGCTGGTTCAAATCCAGCTCGGCCATCCTAAGGTGCTGCTAAATGGAAGGATCTTATCAACGTCCATGACTGAAAAATCATAGATCGAACTGCCGAATTGAAAAAATTGGGTGTTGTCATAGTATCAGCTAAGCGCACGGGCTGGAGATAAGCGGACTCGAACCGCCGACATCCGCCACAGGGTAAACCACCGCCTCTCAGGCCTCCCCGGCTGGTCCACGTCCTAATCGACCCCCCGAAGGAGTATGTTCTTCTAAAAGATCTTTGATACTATGTCCAATTCCAAAGTTCGTTCTATACATATGGCCAGCAACAAGAAAAATAAATGCAATAGCTAAATGGTGATGAGCCATATCGGTCAACCATAAACTTTGCGTTTGTGGATGAAATCCCCCAAGAAGGGTTAGAATGGCAGTTCCCGTTCCTTGGGAGGTATCAAATAAATGACTACTGGAATCAGGGTTTTGGGCATAAAGATTCCACTAACCCGTAAGAAGTGGTTCCAACCCTTGGGATAGGGTAATACGTCTAAGAAATTACTCCATCTTACGTACTCTCCCCTAGATCTGGGAGCCGCCGAATACACCAGCTACGCCTAACATGTGAAATGGATGTTGTGCTCTGCCTGGAATACAATCATAAAATTGAAAGTACCAGAAATTCCTAAAGGCATACCATCAGAGAAACTTCCTTGACCCATCTTTCACCGAATCGATTCTTTTTTTTTTTGAATGTACAAGAATTTTTGGAGTTCAGCATGTCTGGAAGCACGGGAGAGCGTTCTTTTGTTGATATTATTACCAGTATTTGATATTTCGGGTTTAATACCGATATTTTAGCAACAAATCTAATAAATCTAAGTGTAGTGCTTGGTGTATTGATTTTTTTTTTTGGAAAGGGAGTGTGTGCGAGTTGTATCTTTCAAGAATAGGTTGGACCCAACCGGCTGCACTTTATTTATTTGTGTTATTTATATACATATTTTTTTTAGAATAAGATAAATAGGAAAAAAGTGTACAATCTCGACGAATTCCTTCTGAGTAAATAGCTCTACGAACGACCGGATCAGATCGAATTGGAAAATGGAAAGATTTGTACAAGCTATACGTCTCATCACCACTTTGTAGAAAATCGTTTGGTATGAATGTATCAGATACCTGTGACTCGATTGGTGAAATAGTCTCTCTCTCCAAAAAAATAGGGCATATCGGTTAAAGTAGATTCTTCTTTTAAAAACCTCTTCCCAAACTGTACAAGCTTCTTCCAAAGCATACGGCTTTCTAGATGTATATGATGATATCTAGACAGATGGATTCTACGCCGAGGTATTGACGGTGATTCTCAAATATCGTAAAACAGAATGTGATACGATGAGATAGAATGCAATAGAAACAAAGACAGGTGGATGTTTTTATTTGGACATCTTGTTTGGGCTACTGGATTTATGTTCTTAATTTCCTGGCGGGGATATTGGCAGGAATTAATTGAAACTTTAGCATGGGCTCAATCACATAGTTTGGGCTCCTAGAATATGGCGCCCTTGTAGCAATCTATTTGATTGTATCGAAAGGTCCACAAAATTGGGATTTCCCTATTGGGCCGAGTCATTTCGGGGCAAGCAGATCATTTATCATAAAAAGGATGAAAATGAAAAGAATACTTTAGTTTAAACAAAAGAGTTTAAAAGAACCCTTATTCATCCATTTCCTAAAGGATAACTATATCAGATTCTAGAATCTACATCTAGACGATTCAACATGAATTGACTCGAAATTCGCGATTGTTCTATTTCCTGATGTTAGCAATGTACAGTGGTCAAATAGGATTATTTTCTTCTAGAGATCTTTTACTTCTGGATTGATCAGAGGATCCTTTCGATTGGCTAGAATCCGTTACTTGAACGAAAATAGATCTTGTGGAATCATATTGAATATTTGACAATACATTCCGTACCCTGCTAAAAAACCACGTATAAGACGACCCAGTCTACGAATTTATTCCAACTATAAAAAAATTCCTAAGATTTTAGGTGGAATGAGAATTG
Source organism: Allium cepa (assembly GCA_030765085.1). Lineage (NCBI taxonomy): Eukaryota > Viridiplantae > Streptophyta > Magnoliopsida > Asparagales > Amaryllidaceae > Allium > Allium cepa. The sequence continues at coordinate 287,875,108 of CM060937.1, forward strand.
TAATTCTTTCCACTTCTCGAGGCATAATGACAGATCGAGAAGCTAGACTAGAAAAAATTGGAGGAGATTACCATTTTAGGAAATGATGCGGAGATGAGTACTGACATTGATCCGCAAGAGGCTCAACAAGCTCTTGAAATAGCTGAAGCTAACTTGAGTGGAGCTCAGGGAAAGAGACAAGCAATTGAGGCAAATCTAGCTCTCAAACGAGCTCGGACACGAGTAGAGGCCGTTATCTGTTGCGGGTCGAGGGCCCCTTCCCCTTCTTCAAACTCCGATTCGTATTTTTCATAGAAAAATCTCCGATCAATGATAGAAAAAGATCCATTTTGCATCATATCTAACGGATTCCTTGGTTCGGACCGAAGAAGTAATGTCACTCGATTATTATCAAACTGACTGCAATCCTTTTCTGTCCGTGAGGACCAACTTCCCATCCTACCTCCTCTACGTTCTTGACAGCCCATCTTTTTGTCTCGGTAGAGTCTTTCAGTGGCATGTTTCGGTCCTCTTCCCTATTACTTAGAAAAAGTGAGCCACCGGTTTAGGTACAAGATACTATCATTACCGCCTGGACAATTAGACATCCAACCCGTAATCGCATCGTAGAAAATAGAAGAGCCCAGATTCCAAATGAACAAATTCAAACTAGAAAAGGATTTTTCTGATTCTCGAAGAATGGGGGCAAAGGGATTGATCGAGACTCTTGTTCTTATTAGATTACCCCGGAAATACAGAGTCCAATCAATAGATATTTTTCCTCTCTCCTTCACTATCCAATAGGTTTATCTTCGTTCTATTAAATAAATTATCAGAGAATAAAAAATCTTTTTCTCTGACAGATGGTCAGAACTTCATCTGGGTTCGAATCCTACTGAGAGGTCCACTAGAGATCAGAAATTTTGAAGAAAAAACAAGATGTTTCTTTTGTCCCTTCCAGGTGATCGGAAAATAAAGAAGTTTCATCGCTTGTTGTTTCGTTTGGTTCAATAATACCGCTTATCCTAGTGAGTTTTACGGGCCCACCGGACCAGAAGCTTCTCAAGCTCAAGCATTTACTTTTCTAGTTAGAGACCAACGTCTTGGGGCCAACGTTGGATCTGCCCTTGGAGAAGAATATGGGCCTTGGTTCCCTTTATTGGAACCATGTTCTTATTTATTTTTGTTTCTAATTGGTCTGGAGCTCCCCAAAAAGAAACCAAAAAGAAAATGAAGTCTTTTCTTGAAAAAGGTAATTTTTACTAATTTTTTGTTTTTGTAATGTAATAATAATAAGAAAAGCAAGATTCTGATTCCTTCATTACCAAAATTTTTTGGTATTTTTGGTCATATCCATACCTTAGGTCTTTATGTTCATAATGACGTCATGCTCCCTTTTGGTACTCCGGAAAAACAAATCTTGATCGAACCTATATTTGCCCAATGGATACAATCTGCTCATGGTAAGAAGATTAAGGCTCTGTTTTATGATTTATTATATATATAAAATATAAATCTAATTGGACCTAACTTTTTTTAGAGTTACCACGACATAATAGATTAGTGACTCAACGTTTGTAGAAATGGAGAGGAGAGATTCTCAATTATGGAAAACTCGATAGATAAAAAAGCCGGCTATCGGACTTACAAGTAAACCTGATATGAAGATGGCGACTAAGGTTGCTGTTTCCATTTTTAGAAAATTTCAAGATCACAATGGATCTACGATAAGATCGTTTATTTATTTACAATTACAACGGAATAGTATACAAAGTCAACTAATCTCAACCAATGATTAAATAGGATTTATGGCTACGGCTAGTGACTGGAGTGAAGTCGTAACAAGGTAGCCGTACTGGAAGGTGCGGCTGGATCACCTCCTTTTCAGGGAGAGCTAATGCTTATGCTTGTTGGGTATTTTGGTTTGACACTGCTTCACACCCAAAAAGAAGCGACAATAATGACAAAACTTTCTCAAGTCTAATCGACTGGGTGTATTGTGTCGATTCTTTTGAGTAATATATCTAGAAATGCCCGGCAATTTCTTATTGACACCATTTTGGGCACAACTAGTACACTCTAAAATAACTCTAATCCGTCGACTTTAGAAATCGTGAGGGTTCAAGTCCCTCTATCCCCAGTAAAAAGCCCGTTTTACTTCTTTACTATAATTCTCCTTTTTTTTATAAGTGGTTCAAAGAAAACAAAGAAAATTCAGTATCTTTCTTATTCAATCGATTCGGTGAAAGATGGGATCAGTAAATTGAAAATAAACCACTGATATGTCATCTTTTTGTGTGAGGTCGTCAATTTTGTACCAAAGGTGTATTTCGAGTATACCGAATCAGTATAGCTATCCTTCCGGCCTTGATGGGTGTTTTCGCTAAAATAAGTAATAATGAGATCGCCATTTTAGGAAATGATGCGGAGATGAGTACTGACATTGATCCGCAAGAGGCGATGCTTTTTTTTATCAATTTGATTCTTTATCCATAGAATATAGTATGTAGGATTTATCTATTTATTTCCTTTTTTGTTATCATGAGGTTTCTTTCCTTGCTACAAATCACGCCAAAAATTCAAGTTCCTTTTGGATTTCCTTCTTGATCAATGACAACCGCTGCATTGTCATCATATCGTATTATCATACCGTTGTCACGTTTGAGTTCTTAAGTTATTTTTAACGTTTAATTAGATCGGGAAATTATTCAGATTAAGAATAAAGAGAAATTTGTTAAAGAGAAGAATCTTTCCTTTCTCATGTAGACGCTCTGGGACAGAAGGATTCGAACCTCCAAACAACGGGACCAAAACCCGTTGCCTGGGTATTTCCTAAATTAAATAATTTTTCTTTCTTTAGACTTATGAAATGAATTTTATCTGAAGAACAACTTCTTTCTCTAGATTTTGTTGAGTCATTACATCCACTCATTGAAATTGAATAATTGATGATCAAATGGTTTTTACTCAAAGAACCCTTTTATTTAGCTGTCTATTCTCTAATTCACCCGACCTGATAGTACCCATTTTGGGAACGTCCAGTGCCAAAGTCACTGAATGGGTAAGTGCCAATCCCTAAAATGTACTTTATCCGCTAGGTTACGGGTACTGGTAGGTATTTTACTAGAGGTTTCTATCAATCTACCCCTGTGTTGTTCCTGTTGAATCATATACTCGGGGGGTGGCGCGGGGCGGACGATTTCCAAACGGACTCCTCATTCATTAGAGCTTCCGGTTAATAGAAACTAAGGAGATTGACTCGGAAACAGATTTTGTTGAGAGCTCCGTTGCAGAGTTCAGGCCTAATCATTAATGGAGAAGCTATAGGAACGATGAAACCTGTGACACTTCGATTCGATATTTTTTAGTGATCAAATAAGTAAGAATTCCTTGGTTGATTGTATCATTAACCTTTTTTTTGTGCGAGGAACCTATCATCATGAATCCACTGATTTCTGCCGCTTCCGTTATTGCTGCTGGATTGGCCGTAGGGCTTGCTTCTATTGGACCTGGAAAGACGTATGCTTTGGAAGAAGCTTGTACAGTTTGGGAAGAGGTTTTTAAAAGAAGAATCTACTTCAACCGATATTCCCGTAGGCATGGACATACATAACATAGAAATCACGCTTGGAAAGGGTGGACAATTAGCTAGAGCGGCGGGCGCTGTAGCGAAACTGATCGCAAAAGAGGATAAATCAGCCACATTAAGATTACCATCCGGGGAGGTCCGTTTGATATCCAAAAACTGCTTAGCAACAGTCGGACAAGTGGGTAATGTTGGGGTGAATCAACAAAGTTTGGGTAGAGCCGGATCGAAGTGTTGGACTTTTTCTAGAAATATGGACGAATGGAAGTTTAACTCCTAAGGAAGCACTTTATGAAGCTTCTCGTAATTTGATTAATTTATTTATTCCTTATCTGCATGCGGAGGAAAGGAACATTCATTTCGAGGAAAATAAAAACAGGTTTACTCTACCTCCTTGTACCTTTCAAAATGGATTAACTAAGCTAAGGAAAAACAAATTGTTTCAAACTTTTTGGATATTTTATTTACAGAATCCCTATGAATAGGATCAAACCTTATTCCATGATATATCCATAAGATTCCTCTTTCTTATTCTTAAGCAAGCCCTCGAGAGGGTTTAGTTGATCCATGATTTATGTTTCATCTTTCTTTTTGTTTGTTTCGAGAAAGATATCGATCAATTTCGATTCTTTCTTTTTCGATTGATTCTTTTCCGATGGACGATCTATCTCGTGTCTGGTACTGCATGGTTCCACTCTGCAAGAACTCCGAATCATTCTCTTGAAGCTCATCCTTTTTATGATAAATGATCTGCTTGCCCCGAAATGACCCGACCCAATAGGGAAATCGAAAAAGTGATTCGATTGATGGAATTTGGTATGATACTTATGAGATCGATGAGATTTATATTCAAATATTTCTTCTTAGAACATATTGATTTGACCCCATAAGTGGGACCACCACCCAATAGCATGTTGCCACCAAAAGCAAAACCCCGTATCTCTTCCAGAGAATCTCCTAATTGTTCCAGAGCAACTAGAAAGAGATTCTTTAACCAAAAAGAATTCAGGACAGCTATCTCTCGAGCACAGGTTTAGGTTCGGCCTCAATGGGAAAATGGAGCACCTAACAACGCATCTTCACAGACCAAGAACTACGAGATCGCCCCTTTCATTCTGGGGTGACGGAGGGACGTACCATTCGAGCCTTTTTTTCATGCTTTTACCGAATGTCTGGAGAAAGCAGCAATCAATAGGATTTCCCTAATCCTCCCTTCCCGAAAGAAAGAACGTGAAATTCTTTTCCCTTTCTGCAGGGACCAGGAGATTGGATCTAGCCATAAGAAGAATGCTTGGTATAAATAACTCACTTCTTGGTCTTCGACCCCCTCAGTCACTACGAGCCCAATCAGTGCAATGGGATGTGTTTATTTATCTATCTCTTGACTCAAAATGGGAGCAGGTTTGAAAAAGGATCTTAGAGTGTCTAGGGTCAAAGGGCTTGCCGTGCACTTGTATGGTCTGGAGAGGCTTACTTGTCTTATAGTTTAGCTGCTTTATCTGTCTTTGGTTTCATCGCTTGTTGTTTCGTTTGGTTCAATAATATCGCTTATCCTAGTGAGTTTTACGGGCCCACCGGACCAGAAGCTTCTCAAGCTCAAGCATAAGCATTTACTTTTCTAGTTAGAGACCAACGTCTTGGGGCCAACGTTGGATCTGCCCAAGGACCCACTGGTTTAGGTAAATATCTAGCTATTACCTTGACACCAAAGAAGAGTTCGACCCAATGCTTTATTTCTATCCTAGTTGATCCTGATTCGACATTAGAAGTATATTGATTGTTCCCCAATAACCGAATACTTTTTTCTGTAAATACTGCATATTTGATTCCATCCATAAAGCAAAAGCAACTACGTGATCCTTCTGCATAAGCATGGCACCGAGTCCACATCTACTAGCATCACTGTAGACAACAAGATCTTGATTCCCTTTAGGAACCACTAAAATAGGAGCAGTAGTGAGAAGCTTCTTCAACTGCTGAAAAGAAGCTTCGCACTTGTCGGACCAAATAAATCAAATGCCTTTTCGAGTAAGGTTGGTGAGAGGAAGCACAATGCGGGAAAAATCCTTAATGAATCGGCGGTAGTAACCCGCCAATCCAAGGAAGCTACGAATCTCATGAACATTCTCATGCCTCTTTCAATTCTGGATGGATTCGATCTTCGAAGGATCGACTGAAATACCTTCGGAGGAAATAACGTAGCCTAAGAACTTAACCTTATTCTCCCAGAGGTGGCACTTGGAGAATTTGGCTTTAAGCTGATGACGATGAAGAGTACTCAAGACAATTCTCAAGTAATTAATGTGCTCGACTTTAGACTTTGAATTGACAAGGATGTCGTCAATGAACATAAGGACAAACTTATCGAGATATTCCCAGAATATTCGATTCATAAGATCAACAAATAAAGCAGGAGCATTTGTCAAACCGAATGGCATAATGAGCCACTCGTAAGATCCCTATCGAGTGTGGAAAGCTGTAAGGGGTATACTATCTTCCGCCACTCAGAGCTGATGAAAGCCAGTGGCAAGGTCAAGCTGAGAGAAAACCTTAGCGCCACTCAACTGATCGAACATATCATCAATCCTAGGCAATGGATACTTATTCTTGATAGTCTACTCGTTAAGCTTGTGATAGTTGATGCAAAATCTAAGAGTACCATCAGACTTCTTTATGAAGACAGCCGCGACACCCCACGGTGAAAAACTAGACTGGATCAACTTCTTGGACTCAAGCTCAAAAAGCTGCTTCATAAGTTCCTCATTTTCTTTTTATAGACATCCTCTTGGGTGGATGACTAACTGGCCACGCGTCTGGAATGAGATCAATGTGGAACTCAATCGCCCGCTTCGGTGGCAAACCCAAAACTGGCTCAAATACATCAAAGAAATCACAAACAATAGGAATACGAGATATATCATCATCATCATCTTGTGAGTCAAGAGAAAATAAAGATGCTTTGGAATTTTCCACATTCCGAAGAACAAGTGACAACCGAGTAGACTAATCTGGATGTCGAAAATAGAAAATTCTCTCAGAACAAATAATCCTGGCATCATATCGCATTAGCCAGTCCATACCCAAAATCATATCAAATCCAAGGTAGTGAATAACGTGCAGACTCGCATGAAAGAAAAATCACAAAGAACAATCTTAACATCACTGCAAAGCGTGCTAAGTATTGCGGATCCCCCAATAGGATTCGCAATCCTCAAAGAAGTAATAAGGCAAGAAACATCCAATTGTATATCATCAACAAGCTCCTTCGATACGAATGAGTGTGATGCACCCGTATCGAAGAGGACTCGTATAGAAAAATCATGAAATAAAATGAAACCTTCAAGAACAGAAGAAAGGGTACCTCTGGGATGAGAAGAACCACCAGAAGCATTAACAACATTAAGCTTGCCAGAACCAGAAGAATTTGGCTTGCTAGGGCACGAATAAGACCATTGTCCCTCTTTCTTGCAATTATGGCAAATGAGTGGCTTGGGAGAATCTCTAATCATATGATCATAAGAGCTACAAATGTAACACACCTTCTGAGTAGGAGGTTTTCCAATAGGCTAAGAACTAGGACCTGATCTAACGGGCTTCTTCTTCTTGGAAGGGAAAAACTTCCGCTTATGAAATGGGAACGTCTTCTTATTGGGGTTCTTGCGAACCTCAACCTTTTCACCACTCTCGCACTCCTTCTCGACGGCTTCGAGATGAAGCGCCGAGTCAACCAACTCCTCAAAAGAAAGTTAAAGCTGGAGCATCAAAGATTTCTTCAAATATTTCTTGAGGCCAGAAAAAAAACTTTAGATTCTTCTTATAAGAAGTGCTAATGCATTTAGGACCATATTTGGACAAGGCCTCGAAAGAAGAAACTTACTCTGAAACAGAAGACTTCCCTTGCTTCAAATCAAGAAAATGACGGGCTAAGAGAGCTTTCTCGGATTCAGAAACGAATTTAAGTTCGAATCGCTCCCTAAATTGTAGCTAAGTAAGAGTGGACTCATCAATCTCAGTAATAAGAAGCTCATACCAATCAAGAGCACGCTCTTGCAATATACTAGATGCTACAAGAACTCGGTGGTGGTCAGAAAGCTCCATGCGAGTAAAAATGCGCTCGTATGTACGAAGCCATGCCTGGACCTCAAGAACAGACTCTGAGCCTTTGAAAGGCTTTCCTCCAAGATGAGAAAAATCACTATATATGCGTGCAAAAGCAGACTTGCGCGAAGCAGACGAAGGAGTAGGAACTAGAGGCTGAGTGCTCCTAAATAACTCCATGAACTGATCACCTGACATATAAACGCTGTCCGGATGCGAGCCGTTGGATTGCCCAGCACCGAGCGTCGTCCTCTGCCTCTTTTAGCCATTGGCTGAAAGTTAAGATAAGACCAAGATTATTCACATAGTAGATATCATTAATTCAAATATGGAATACTATAGAATTAAAATGCATTCCTAGACGTACTCCCAAATTTCTATCTACCCCAAAGGATGCGGAAAGAACAAAGGCATGATGATTCAAGGATTCGTAACACTTGTATTACACTTTGATGTACCGTAATATGTGTTTCTGTTCTATGTTTATCATATTTTTTCCAAACCATGCTCTGATACCAAGCTATAACGCCCACCCCGTGACGCACACTAACAAAGGGTATTACAGAGTAATACTGTCTGCTAGTGCAGAGAATAGGGCTGGTTAGGAGCGACCATACGTAAACTTTGTCTTAAACAAGTATTGGATGCGTCGATTGGGTGCACTGATTTTTTTCTCTATACCTTTTTCTTGCGGATCGACTTACCCAATAAATGTTTAACACAAAACTATGGTGTCTAATGGATCTATTCAGATCAAAATACAACAACAACAAATATACAACATATCATAGAACAGCAGACGCACATATATACAGATACATCGTCAGTACACTACATAGTGATAAATGAGTGGGAGGTAATGCGGACCACAAATATATACATCATGTCCCAAAAGAATATACATAGATCAGAGTACACAAAAGGATAGCTAAACGACAACACAAAAGGTGGACTAGCATCCAAAAGATAGTAAAGTGGACCACAACGGAAGCAGCTAAACGGGAATCTACAACAAGTGGTTATCCTGAAATAACTCGGTCTAACCCAAGTACATAAAATACATGGGTCAGTCTAGCTTAAATAAACTGATTAGAGAATGACAGGTGAAGTATAAGAATAATAGATAATAATTCTTCTCAATAGGGAAAAAGCAACAACAACATATGTCATCTCACAGTTCATGAGATGAGAACAACTAAAATATCATATGAACGTCTCATGAAAAGGGCAACGTCAACAACAACATCAATTAAATCACGTATAAATGCCTCATATTATCGGCATCAACATCGACATAATAAAAGGTTTCCATCAACAATGGGGAGCTAGGCTCCATGGCTAAGCCATATATAAAATCTCAATCAATAAGAATGAAATCTAGAAATAGCAATTACAGTGGTATGAATCCATAACAACAACAACTGCACGTGCATATAACAAGTGGCCCCCCAGCCCTACCAAGTACTATAATAGTGCGCTTACCAACGTTGGCCCCCGGCCTGATTTATATATGTTGCCTCCCCCGACATAGCGCTAGTGGCCCCCCGGCCTAGTACTGGCAACAACAATGAAATGTGTTACTAACTTCCATCTGTGTGTAGCTTCAAAGGAAAAAGTCTAGAATTAACCAGTATAAAAAATCTACGTGTCCCATACCACATGGTTTATTATATCATTTAAATCACTTCCTTGTTCTCACGAAGAGTGTAAAAATATGTGTTTTTAATATAGAAAATACTTACTTCTAGAAAACGGGTTTTTAAACGATTTTGGAAATTATTTGGAAATTGTTGCTTTGAAATTCTCTTTATTATAGAGGAATATATATATATATATATATAGCTTTAAAATTAATTATAAACTTTTGTAAACCATTTATTTTGAAAGCTTTTCCAGTTTTAAAATCATTCCGAAAACGGTTTAGAAAACCGTGCGAAGAAACAACAAAAAAATCGATGAAAATTCAATAAAATTAACATATGAAAAAACCTAAATGAAACTGTCAATTCATAGTGTAAACTGACGTTAATGTCGGCTTTTATATTAGTAGGAGTTAGCCTTTTAGAACCATCTCAAAAGAAAAATGCTCGAAATCATTGAATCCAAAAACAATTCAACGGAAAATTCGCATACTTTGAAAAAGAACTCAGGCCTGTGGCTTTTTTGCCAGTTTGCCCCTTTTAAACTCAGAATTTGAGAAAACATGAAACATAAAAGTTGATGATGATTGCCATATCTTGAAGTCAGAAAAAGAATCGCCTAATTTAAACATTCAAAGTTACAGAAATTTCAATCCTCATGTCTAAAATTTCAATTCTCATGTCTAAAATTCGGACTTTCTAGTCAAAAGTTATGGTAATTTCAATTCTCATATCTAAAATTACTGTCCCTGTCATTTTACTCTCGGAATAGGAAGAAAGAAGTGCAATTTTGACTAATTAAATTTTAAATTTCATAAAACTCAAAACATGAAACTTGTAGAAAAATGTCTAAAATTTTTAGAACATAGAAAATTATCGAATTTGGATAAGTAACGTAAAAGATATGGCAAAATATATTTCAGGTATAAACTCAGGACATTTTTCTTTAAGGACAGAATTGCACTTTTACTTTCAATTCTTTTTCAGGTCAATCAAACTTCCATAAATCGAAATGTAACCAAAAGAGAAATTGTTTCTCATTGAGTCTAGTTTCTAACCCAAAAAGAATGAACTCAAACAGATTAGAACTATGTATGATATCACTATTTTACTCCTGTGCATTTTCATAATGCAATTTCAGCAAGCATAGAAATCCAAAATTCATCTTCCAAATTCACAAATTAAATTAAAGATTCATCTAATACAACAAAAAACAACCATGCAAACTTGACTCAGCTAGAAGAGTGAGTTTTTAAACTCACCTTAAGATTATTTGCGGTGGATTTAGCAAGCAAAGTAGGGAACTTTGGCCTTGATTTGGAGTTAGGAACCTGAAAGAGGAGAAAATAGAAACATGCGAAGAAGGAAATGAAGTTACAGACAATCAACTTTTGAAAATCAGATTTTAGTGAAATAAAGATGGTTTTCATAGTGATTACCTGAGAAAAATAGTTTCAATTTGATTGAAAACAATAATAACTGGATTAAGTTGGAGAAATTTTTTTTTGAGCTAGGGTTGAAAGAGGAATGGGTTTTTTAGTTTCTTTCTTCTGTTTTCTTTTACTGTAAGTGAACAAGTGAATGTATAGTGAAGGAGAAGATAAACTCCTTCTCATTTCTGGTTTGTTTTGCTAAGTGGGCTTGGACCCAAAACCAAATAATTAGCCTAAGTAAAATAAATTAGCTCTAAAACACATATACACTGTTAATAAATCAAAACATCATGTTTTTACAAAGTTCAACACAGCAAATTAAAAAAATATTTTCATGTTTAATAAAACATTTTACAACTAATAAAAAGATAATTTTGTTATATAAATTATTTTTATTATAAAAAACTCTCATTTTTAAATAAATATCCAGTTTACACAAATATTTCCACAAAACACTATTTTTAATACCAAGAATTGCACAAAATTATTTTCTTGCGTAATAAAATGCGATAAATCATTCTAACATCAATTTTATAACTAAATTTTATTTCAAAACAAAATTCCATTTTTTTATAACATACACACATTAAAACAAATACTTATTTTAAAAATTATTAAAAGAAGCATTTGACAATAATTACAAGAATTATTGCATTTTCACTAAATAAAAATTATTTTCCATTCATTATTAACCCAGACAGATAAAATAAAGTTTTTAAACTTTATTTCATATTTTATTTTCCAAAATTCATTGTTTATTCCAAATAAGCAATTTAAAATCTCCAACTTTATTCTAGTTCGCTACATTAAATCATAACTACCGTTATAATTTAATATTTATAGGTAATCTCCAAAACCAGAATTATTACAGGCACCCCCCGTAACAAAATTACGCCCGCACAATTTCTAGAGAAGATTTTGTATTCAACTTATTAGTTTCATCAATCAAAAATAAAAGAAATAAGCTTGAGATAAAATGATTCTCACCATCGTTATGCGAAGAAAGAAAACCAGGGTAGGATCGCTCGATAAACTCTTTGGTTTCCCAAGTGCAGTCATTAGGGTTAGCGAAACATAGAATTTTAATGAGTAGCACATCCTTGTTTCGAAGGCATCTCACCTTCGAAGCAAGCACGGAATAGGCTGTTGCATAATAGATAATTTTGGTGAGATCTCAAGCTTTTGCAAATTAGGAGAATTGATAATAGAATCCGACTCTCGAAGACACTTCCGAAGCTAAGAGACGTGAAATACGTCTTGAATGCCAGATAGATGAGATGGAAGTGAAACTCTATAAGCCACAGGGCCAATACATTTAGTAATAGGAAATGGTCCTATAAAGCGAGGAACCAGTTTCCACGTCGTATTGAAACGCATAACCCCTTTTAGAGGAGAAATAAGAATGAAAACGAAATCACCAACCGAGAACTCGGGAGGCTTTCTACAATTGTCCTTTCATAGGATTTCTGGCAGCTCTGTGCCTCTTTCATTCTTTGCCGAATAAGAACAATCTTCTCAGAAGAATCATGAATAGAATATGGGCCAAGAATAAGCTTCTCTGCAGATTCCAACCAACAAGAAGGTGATCTACATGGCCTTCTGTATAAGCCTTCGAAAGGAGCCATACCGATACTAGAATGAAAACTATTATTGTAGGAGAATTCCACAAGAGGTAGGTGATCCTCCCAACTACCATCGAAATCAAGAATGCAAGCATGGAGAAGATCCTCAAGAATACGATTTACCCATTCAGTCTGTCCATCAGACTGCGGATGATATGCTGTGCTGAAGTTAAGCTTTGTTCCCAAAGCATGCTGAAGACTCTGCCAGAAATGACTCATGAAAAGTGAATCATGGTCACACACAATCGAACTAGGAACTCTGCTAAGTCTCACGATTTCGTTGATATATAACTAGGCCAAATGAGAAGCACTCCTATTAGACTTAATAGGATTGAAATGAGCTGATTTGGTGATGCAATCAACAATAACCCAAATGCTAGAATGGCTCGATCTCGAACAAGGTAGGCTATCAATGAAATCCATCGAAATCTGATCCCATTTCTACAATGGAATCTCTAGAGGCTGAAGGAGATCAGAAGGGCACTGATGTTCGGCTTTGATACGTTGACAAGTCATGCAATTACTCACATAACTCGCCACATCGTGCTTCATGCCCTCCCAATAATAAAGGCGATGCATATCGGCATACATCTTACTACTGCCAGGATGAATGGTATACTTAGAATGATGACAGTCATCAAGAATGTCATGTCTAAGTGTAGAATCATAAGGCACGACAAAACGGTTCTTCTTGCGAAGACACCTATGAGAATCAATGTTGAACTCCTGCAACTCCTTATCATGGAACTAAGACTCAGAAATCTGAATAAGGTGCACAAGATCGGGATCACGCAGCTGAGCATTGGCAATACGATCCAATAAGCTGGGTTGAGCTTCCAAACTGAATAATAAAATAGGATAATCAGAAGATGAAGCTCGGTCACGAATATCACAAAGGGATAAGGTCTCTAGAACATCCCACTCGGCTAGCATCGTAGAAACAACAGCCAAATGTTTACGACTAAGCGCATTAGCAACACAATTACCCTTACCAGGGGTATAAAGAATATCGAAGTCATAGGAGGCAAGGAATTCTAGCCAATGCTATTGCCTCATATTGAGCTCCTTCTGAGTGAACAGATATTTCAAGGACTTATGATCGATGTATAGAATGAAGTGCTCGCCTAACAGATAATGACACAAAATATTCAAGGCGAAGACGAGGGCGGCTAACTTGATGTCATGAGTGGCATAGCGTACTTCATTCGGTCGCAGTTGCCTAGAAGCAAAAGCATCTACCCGATCCTTCTACATTAGCACGACACCGAGGCCACATCTACTAGCATCAGTGTAGACACCAAGATCTTGATTCCCTTCGGGAACCACTAAAATATGAGCATTAGTGAGAAGCTCCTTCAACTGCTGAAAAGAAGCTTCGCACTTGTCAGACCAAATAAATCAAATGCCTTTCCGAGTAATGTTGGTGAGAGGAAGCACAACGCGGTAAAAATCCTTAATGAATCGGCGGTAGTAACCAGCCAATTCAAGGAAGCTGTGAATCTCATGTACATTCTCAGGCCTCTTCCAATTCTGGATGGATTCAATCTTCGAAGGATCAACTGAAATACCTTCGAAGAAAATAACGTGGCCTAAGAAATTAACCTTATTCTCCTAGAAGTGGCACTTGGAGAATTTGGCTTTAAGTTGATGATGACGAAGAGTACTCAAGAAAATTCTCAAGTGATTAGCATGGTCGGCTTCAGACTTTGAATAGACAAGGATGTCGTCGATGAACACAAGGACGAACTTATCGAGATATTCTCGGAATACTCGATTCATAAGATCGACAAAGAAAGCAGGAGCGTTCGTTAAAACGAATGACATAATGAGCCACTCGTAAGATCCATATCGAGTGCGGAAAGCTGTGAGGGGTATACTATCTTCCGCCACTCGAAGCTGATGAAAGCCAGTAGTAAGGTCGAGCTGAGAGAAAACCTTAGCGCCACTAAATTGATTGAACATATCGTCGATCCTAGGCAACAAATACTTATTCTTGATAGTCAACTCGTTAAGCTTGCGATAGACGATGCAAAGCCTAAGAGTACCATCAGACTTCTTCATGAAGACAACCGCGATACCCTACGGAACTAGACTGGATCAACTTCTTGGACTCAAGCTCTAAAAGCTGCTTCTTGAGTTCCTCATTTTCTTTTATAGACATCCTCGTGGGTGGACCACTAACTGGCTGTGCGCCTGGAATGAGATCAATGTGGAACTCAATCGTCCGCTTGAGTGGCAAACCCGAAACTGGCTCAAATACATAAGAGAAATCACAACAATAGGAATACGAGATATATCATCATCATCTTGTGGGTCGAGAGAAAATAAAGATGCTTCGGAATTTTCCACATTCGAAAGAACAAGTGATAGATGAGTAGACGAATCTAGATGTTGAAGATATAAATTCTCTCAGAACGAATAATCCCGGCATCGTATCGCACTAGCCAGTCCATACCCAAAATCATATCAAATCCAAGATAGTGAATAACATGCAGATTCGCATGGAAGAAAAACTAAAAAGAACAATCTCAACATCACTGCAAAGCATGTTAAGTGTTGCGGATCCCCCAATAGGATTTGCGATCCTCAAAGAAGTAATAAGGCAAGAAACATCCAACCGTATATCATCAACAAGCTCCTTTGATACGAATGAGTGTGACATACCCGTATCAAAGAGGACTCCTATAGAACGATCATGAAATAAAATAAAACCTTCAAGAACAGAAGAAAGGGTACCTCTGGGCTGAGAAGAACCACTGGAAGCATCAACAACATTAAGCTTGCAAGAACCATAAGACTTTGGCTTGCTAGGGCATGAAGAAGACCAATGTCCCTCTTTCTTGCAATTACGGCAAATACGAGGCTTGAGAGAATCTCTAATCATATGATCATAAGAGCCACAATTGTAACACCCCTTTTGAGTAGGAGGTTTTCCACTAGGCTAAGAATTAGGACCTGATCCAACGGGCTTCTTCTTATTGGAAGGGAAAAACTTCGGCTTATGAAATGGGAACTTCTTCTTATTGGGGTTCTTGCGAACCTCAACCTCTTCACCGCTCTCACACTCCTTCTCGAAGGCTTCGAGATAAAGTGCCAAGTCAACCAACTCCTTAAAAGAATGCTAAAGTTGGAGCATTAAAGATTTCTTCAAATATTTTTTGAGGCCAGAAACAAACTTGAGATCTTCTTATATGAAGTGCTAACGTATTCGAGACCATATTTGGACAAGGCCTCGAAGGAAGAAACATACTCTAAAACAGAAGACTTCCCTTGCTTCAACGCAAGGAAGCGATGGGCTAAAAGAGCTTTCTCGGATTTAGGAACGAACTTAAGTTCGAATCACTCCCTAAATTGTAGCCAAGTAAGAGTGGACTCATCAATCTCAGCAATTAGAAGCTCATACCAATCAAGAGCACGCTCTTGCAACATACTAGATGCTACAAGAACTCTGTGGTGGTCAGAAAGCTCCATGCGAGTAAAAATGCGCTCGCATGTATGAAGCCATGCCTGGACCTCAAGAATAGACTCTGAGCCTTTGAAAGGCTTGCCTCCAAGATGAGAAAAATCACTACACATGCGCGCAAAAGCAGACTTGCACGAAGGAGACGAAGGAGTAGGAACTGGAGGCTGAGCGCTCCTAAGTAACTCCATGAAGTGATTAGAAAACGTATAAACGCCGTCCTCTGCCTCTTCCAGCCATTAGTTGAAAGTTAGGATAAGATAAAGATTATTCACATGGTAGATATCATTAATTCAAATATGGAATACTACAGAATTAAAATTCTTTCCTAGATGTATTCCCAAACTTCTATCTACCCCAAAGGATGCGGAAAGAATGAAGGCATGATGATTCAGGGATTCGTAACACTTGTAACACTTTGATGTACCGTAATATGTGTTTCTATTCTGTGTTTATCATATTTTGTTCTGAACCATGCTCTGATACCAAGCTGCAACGCCCTACCCTGAGACCCACACTAACAAAGTGTATTACAGAGTAATACTTTCTGCTAGTGCAGAGAATTGGGCTGGTTAGGAGCGACCATCTATAAACTTTGTCTTAAACAAGTATTGGATAAGTCGATTGGGTGCGCTGATTTTTTTTCTCTATACCTTTTTCTTGTGGATCGACTCACCCAGTAAATGTTTAACACAAAACTATGGTGGCTAATGGATCAATTCGAAACAAAATACAACAACAACAAATATACAGCATATTATAGAACAACAGACGCACATATATACATATACATCGTCAGTACACTACATAATGATACATAAGTGAATGGTAACACAGACCACATATATATACATCCTGTCCCAAAAGAATATACATAGGTCAAAGTACACAAAAAGATAGCTAAACGACAACATAAAAGGTGGATTAGCATCCAAAAGATAGTAAAGTGGACCATAGCGGTAGCAGCTAAACGGGAATCTACAACAAGTGGTTATCCTAAAACAACTCGGTCTGAGCTGAGTACATAAAATACATGGGTCGGTCTAGCTTAAATAAACTGATTAGAGAATGATAGGTGAAGTACAAGAATAATAGATAATAATTCTTCTCAATGGAGGAGAAGCAACAACAACATATGTCATCTCACAATTCATGAGATGAGAATAACTAAAACATCATATGAAAGTCTCATGAAAAGGGAAACATCCTCAATTAAATCACGTATTAATGCCTCATATCATCAACATCAACATCGACATAATAAATGGCTTCCATCAGCGATGGGGAGCTAGGCTCCATGGCTAAGCCATATATAAAATCTCAATTAATAAGAATGAAATCTAGAAATAGCAATTACAACGGTACGAACCCATAACAACAACAACTGCACGTGCATATAATAAGTGCCCCCCCGGCCTTGCCAAGTACTATAATAGTGCGCTTATCAACGTTGGTCCCCCCGGCCTGATCTATATATATGGCCCCCTCGACCTAGCACTAGTGGCCCTCCCGGCCTTGGCCCCCCGACCTAGTACTGACAACAACAACGGAATATGTTACTAACTTCCAAATGTGTGTAGCTTCAAAGAAACAAGTCCGAAATTAACCAGTATAACAAACCTGCGTGTCCATACCACGTGGTTTATTATATCATTTAAGTCACTTCCTTGTTCTCTCAAAGACAGCAAAAATATGTGTTTTCAATATAGAAAATACTTACTTTGAGAAAATGGGTTTTTAAACGATTTTGAAAGTTATTTGGAAATTGTTGCTCTGAAATTCTCTTTATTATAGAGAATATATATATAGTTTAAAATTAATTATAAACTTTTGTAAACCATTTATTTTGCAAGCATTTCCATTTTTAAAATTATTCCGAAAACGGTTTAGAAAACATGTGCATAGAAACAACAAAAAAATCGATGAAAATTCAATGAAATTAACATACGACAAACCCAAATGAAACTGTCAATTCATAGTGCGAATTGACGTTAATGTCGGCTTTTCTATTAGTAGGAGTTAGCCTTTTAGAACCATCTCAAAAGAAAAATGCTTGAAATTATTGAATCCAAAAACAATTCGACGGAAAATGCCCAAACTTTGCAAAAGAACTCAGGCATGCAGATTGTTTTGCCAGTTTGCCTTTTTTAAACTCAGAATTTGAGAAAACATGAAACATAAAAGTTAAGGATGATTTCCATAGCTTGAAGTAAGAAAAAGAGTCGCCTAATTCGGACATTCCAGTCAAAAGTTACAGCAATTTCAATTCTCAGGTCTAAAATTACAAAACTGTTAATAATTAAAATAACGACAGGGCTGCGGCTTAAAGAGCCGCTTGGACCCTGTAGAACCCAGAATTTGACAAATCATTAAACATGAAAGTTTAAGAGAATTTCCATATCTAGAAGTCTGCAAAAATCATCTAATTCCGACATTCATATCAAAAGTTATGGCAATTTCAATTCTCAGGTCTAAAATTAAAAAACAGTGAATAATTAAAATAACAACAGGGCTGCGGCTTAAAATACCTTTTGGACCCTGTAGAACCTATAATTTGATAAATAATATAACATGAAAGTTGATGATAATTTCCATAGCTAAGAGTCAAAAAATAATCACCAAATTCGGACGTTCAAGTCAAAAGTTATTGCAATTTCAATTATCAGGTCTAAAATTACTGTCGCTGTCACTTTGCTCTCCGCATAGTAAGAAAGAAGTGCAATTTTGACTAAATTAACTTCAAAATTTCATAAAACTCAAAACATGGAAATTGTAGAAAAATGTCTAAGCTTTCCAGTAAATAGAATTTACCGAATTTGGATATGTAATGTAAAAGATATGGCAAAATATATTTTAGGTATAAACTCAGGTAATTTTTCTTTAAGGACGGAATTGCTCTTTTACTTTCAATTTTGTTTCAGGTCAATCAAACTTTCATAAATCGAAATGTAACCAAAGAGAAATTGTTTTTCATTAAGTCTAGTTTCTAACCCAGAAAGAATGAACTCAAACGGGTTAGAAACATGTATGATATCACTATTTTACTCCTATGCATTTTCCTAATGCAATTTCAGCAAGCATATAAATCCAAAAATCATCTTCCAAATTCACAAATTCAATTAAAGATTCATCTAATACAATCAAAAACAACCATGCAAACATGAATCAGCTAGAAGAATGAGCGTTTAACTAGCCTTAAGATTATTTGCAGCGAATTATCGGATTTAGCAAGCAAAGTAGGGAACTTTGGCCTCGATTTGGAGTTAGGAACCTGAAAGAGGAGAAAATAGAAAAATGCAACGAAGGAAATGAAGTTATAGACAATCAACTTTTGAAAATCAGATTTTATTGAAATAGATATGGTTTTCATAGTGATTACTTGAGAAAAATAGTTTCAATTTTATTGAAAACAATGATAACTGGATTAATTTGAAGAATTTTTTTTGAGCTAGGGTTGAAAGAGGAATGGGTTTTTTAGTTTCTTTCTTCTATTTTCTTTTACTGTAAATGAACAAGTGAACGTACAGTGAAGGAGAAGAGAAACTCCTTCTCATTTCTGCTTTGTTTTGCTAAGTGGGCTTGGGCTCAAAATCAAATAATTAGCCTAAGTAAAATAAACATCATGTTTTTACTAAGTTTCAACACAACAAATTAAAAAAATATTTTCATGTTTAATAAAACATTTTACAACTAATAAAAAGATGATTTTGTTATATAAATTATTTTTATTACCAAAAACTCTCATTTTTAAATAAATATCTACTTTACACAAATATTTCCACAAAACACTATTTTTAATACCAAGAATTGTACAAAAATTATTCTTATATGCAATAAATCATTCTAACATCAATTTTGTAACTAAAAATTATTTTAAAACAAAGTTCCATCTTTTTATAACATACACATATTAAACAAATACTTCTTTTAAAAATTAATAAAAGAAGCATTTGGCAATAACTAGAAGAATTATTGCATTTTCACTAAATAAAAGTTATTTTCCATTCATTATTAACCCAAACAGATAAAATAAAGCTTTTAAACTTTATTTTCACATTTTATTTCCCAAAATTCATTGTTTATTCCAAATAAGCAATTTAAAATCTCCAACTTTATTTTAGTTCACTATATTAAATCATAACTGCCGTTATAATTTAATATTTACAGGTAATCTCCAAAACCAGGGTTGTTACATGCTTTGTCCCCTTTCCCTTGAAATTACAAAATTTAGGCCCCCTTTACCTTCCCTTGAGCTAACATGAAATAAATGCTAATTGTGCTTATGTTAGACATGATACAGCACTTATTTTTTTAAAACCTTTTCCTATTTTTAGTAGATGCATAAAAGTCACATCATGTTTATATAAACTTAAGTATGTGTGTGTCTCTGTGTGTGTGTGTATGCACATGTAATATGTAACTCTAACTTATATATAAATGAATGTGCATATTTATACTAAATGTTTCACAATGTTTTCGACAACTTTTAGCCGACGAAAAGTCGAAAATTTAAAAAACGAATTCTGGTCATATTTTTGATTTTCTTCAAAATATATAATTTTGTAAACAAATTTTAAAAACTATTTCACCATCATTATTTGTTATTTAAAAGATTTTTATTTTAATTATAAAATATATCATTTGAATATTTAAAATTAATTAAATATTAACAAATTAAGGTGGTGAAATCCGGGTCGTTTACACTCTCCCCCCTTAAAAGAATTTTGACCCCGAAATATACCACAACCCTAACGCAGAAACAGTTAACACTACTCATCAATCTGTATGATGTACATAGATCATTTATGTGCAAAATATGATTTGGTCGCTCATTGAAGATATAACTTTACTTGCAAACTAGTATCTCTTACCCAACTTCCTAGTGCGAACTCTGATCAGACTTCTTAATTAGAAACCTCCATTCTCCTTACATTCTCATATACTATGATAGAAAACTTTTGGCTTCACATTAAGAATCCTTACCATGTGTCCACCGTCAAAAATCGAGTGATAGAACCTTCTTTAGAATGACGTGAAACATCTCAGGTCATATGCTCAAATTTGGATCGAGAATTATGTGAAAAAGGGGAAGGATCTACGTACAACTTACGTACTTATCTAAAGGTTCCTATTTACCTAATTACCTTTTATCTCCCAAAAATATTTATGAAAACATTTCATAAATTTTTTATCTTAGATTCAAACATTTTAAAATGGAACGACTTTATTTATGAAACCTTTTCCATAAAATCATTTTAATTTATTAACTTATATATTACTCTCCTACATCTTAATAATACATACAAAACATTTGATTTTTAATTCTGTTTCCTTTAACTATTTAGATGTAGACCAAAACAATTTGGGTCTAAAAATTTAGTCGACTGACCCAACATCTTTACCTATTCGGTCTTGTAAGTAGCTACGAAGAGTAGGATGCTGGTAACCAAACTCTGCCCTTGAATCTTCTTTTTCTTAGATGCCTCCAAGGTAAAAAAATTTTTTTTATTAGCCGGTCCAGTTACATCCAATAATTTTAACTTCCTAAGTGTTAAAATCAAAAGACACGATTTAGTAAACAAATTTTGTTTTACCTTCTTATTAAATTAAAACCAATCAAAATTTCATTATCAATCCATTCTTTAATCAAAATACCTTATTATTTTGAAACCTTAGGAGATATATACCTGGGTTTTATTTAAAAAACTTTTTAAAATGATTCTTTATTTTTAACCCTTAGAAAATATACTTATAGCTCGATTAACTACAAAATGATATCAAGGAACTGGGTACTACCAAATAGAATCATATAGCCCTTTACCAGGGTAACACTCAAGAGAAGTGTTTACCATCCAAACACATCACTTTCCCATTTTTAGTTATTTTCAAGCTACTTGAACTAGTTAATCATAAAAATACTTCTTCTTTTCAAATCCCTTTTTTGAAACATTACTCTATATATATATATATATAGCTAAATAGTTTTTAACGAAATATTTATTACAACTTGTTTTGGATTCATTCAGATTCAAACTCGTTTCGATCGTATAATGATAAAGAGAATAATTTAGTAAATGCACTACCACTTTCGCCTAAGAAAACATCAGATTGTCACTTAGAAGATTTTTTCGATTATCATAAAATAGATCGAGACTCATTTCCTGAACTATCCAAAGAAAAATCTTACTCTCAAATTTTCTTTCAAAATATTTATACCTAAAGTATTTTTAAGTAAAATTACTATTACTTATCCAATAATCATTTGAAAACTTTATCAAATCATTGGGATTCAAATTCTCTGAAAATCCATCTTATTTTCAAAATATATTTTATAATCCTAATTTATAAAATTAACCTTTTATGAAATCATCTGAGACATTTCCTTTTATAAGCACCTTTTATTAAACTCAATTTTAACCCAATACTATCAACGGATGCCTTATAGTCAAACTGTGAAACTTAATTCACAAGGTATTTATCTCAGTGTTTCCATAATTTCTACCTACCCTACCTATACTGGAAAAGGAAAATCAATAAATAATAGTCAATGCTCAAAACTGGACGAGCATGACTAGATAAACTTATATGATAATAATTAAGTATTATCAGCTCCAAACAACAACGCATCTTAGATAACTATATAAAGTTTTGAAAATCATTCCTTTATAGTTAAAATATATTCCTATGTAAAATTATTTCATTTACCAATTTTAAAACAATATAGTGTTGATTGGTCTTGTTCAAGTGTTTTTAGATCTCTATCAATAAAGTTAGCTACTCATATTGACCAAAATCCAAAATTCAAACTTAACAGACCAAACAACACAGTATAATTTTTTTATAGCACTAACAAATACGTGCTCTATATACACTCAAACTCATTCTAGGGTATTACTAATCCTATCTCTAATGTGTTACTCATTCTAGGGCATTACTAACCCTATCTATAATGAGTTCACCCCACCAAACCCTAGGTGTTCGCTCAACCTAATCTCTGACACCATATGTAACAATCCCCCTAAACGAGTGGTGCTAACACGATGGTAACCTCAAATCTAATTTTTAGCCTAGCCTTTCGATTGTCAGCACGAAGTAAACCAACCCATTAAATTTTAGGGACGTGTACAGGTAGGAGACTAAACTTTGGCACAGTTCACAAAGCGTGAACCCATATTACGTAAAGCAACTTTGCAAACAGATATGATCTTGGTCTCTTCGAACCAACAACCGATAATTTCTAGTTGACTCAATCCCAGTTCTTTTAGAAGTAAGCGGACTACATAAGAGTCCCAAGGGGATCTCTAATATATCCTCTAAAGCTAGAGATGTTTCACTAGAATGAGTTCCCCCAAGGGATCTCAAACGTATGAACACATGAAGCTCTTATTTACTTCATAAGTCAAATCTTGCCAAGATTTGATAGTCGATTATTTAGCTATCAAATGAACAAACAAAAATAATTTAGAGATTTAATTACCCATAGTAACTACTAAGCCTCATTTAAATAAATCTTTCATTTATTAAATCCCTTTCCAAAATATTTATCAAAATATTCATATACCTATCTCATTAGCATAAGTATATTCACAAAACATTGTGAAATATTTTTTATTCCAAAATCATATTAAAGGATTAATCAAAGTTATTTAAAAAGAAACAAAGATAAGGATAACCCTAAACAATATTTCTTCGGTGTTCAGTATGGGATGAATGTTCTATACTACCATAATTAAGAAGGTCGGTTTAAGGAAATCAAATCTTAATTTCTTTATTTTTTTTTGAGAAAAATGTGTGATTCTCTACATGATAGGAGAGAACACATTTACATATTTATATATATAACATCAATAGTAAAGGAGCTGCCAACAAGCCTGGCAAGTAGCAAAAGACCCCCCCTCCGTACAAAAGGAAAAAAATCAAACCCTCCCAAAAGCCTATGAAACTAAAGACTTACCCTAAACTGACAACTCTATCCAGAAATAAAAGCCTGAAATGACACCAAAAGATAAGCAGCCATCTGAAACAACTTCTGTAATTACAACCTCAACAGCCAGGCTCAAAAAACCATAAGATATTGCATCTACACAAACAAACTCCAAAACAACAATCATCAAAATAAATCCCCAATATATCAACAATCCTTAAGCAAAATACTTAAAGGCTTTACGTTATAAATGAGGACCTCTCCTAATATTAATAGTTGAATAACTCCTATTATTCCTTCTACCAAATTTTGATTCATGAGTCAAATCCTAAGCATGGATAGGAGAACGAGGAAATTTACCTATAGACGCAAGACAACAATACATAACAAATCTAAAAACTCCTGTACAATAATAGACAGCTCAATCGGAACCAACGTCTCCAATCAAAGAAGAAACACACCATTCAAAATAGTACCCTAAAGACTCCTCATCAATATCACAGCGAACCAAATCATCATCCAAATATTCAGACTTCTTCTTAAATCTAACTCTATGCTTACCATCAACAATCACTGTAGAAGATATGTTAACCGAAAGAACACTGTCCGGTACCCTATCAGCAATAGGAGCAAGAAAAGCAACATATTCAACCAAGATGCTAGATCTCAAAATTGATTTAAACAAGACCTTGGGCATCTCCTCAAAGCTATACAAAAAACTGGAAGCGATAGAACCATCTAACTCTGAAGTCAACAATTTGTTATTATGCAACTTCAAATTATCCAAATTAAGGTTCAACACATCAGAATTTCCAACAAGATACAAATTGTCAAAACCAGTAACAACTACAACCAAACTCTAACCATATATATTGCAAGCAGAATTAAGAAAATGCTTAGATCAAACAGCCAAGACATCTAGTTCACTTAAACTATCACAACAATAAGAATTATTACTCTTCAAAATCCCTTCTCTACAAGAATTGATCTTGACATCAGAACTTATAAGCTTGAAAACAGAATTATTGCACTTACTTAAATTAGTACTCATCTTATTGCAAACACTATAATCAATGTCCAGGACAGTATCATCAAAGACAGTCGATTTTTCCTCCAACACCATGACACAAACAGCAAGAAGACTGACTGACCTTATCAAACTTCAACACAGATGGATCTAAACTTATAAATTTAAGGAATGAAATCCAAGGAACATCAACAAGCAAAGAATCATCTTTAATGGGAACAATGAACTTATCAGTAAAAAGCCAAAAAAATAAACTATCCTCTACCTTCAAATTAAACTCAGAATCAACCGTACAAGAAAAACCTAAACAATCGTCTTTAATATCTTTCGCAAATTCAGATTCACCAAATTTTTCCTTATAATTCACTCCTGTATTAACAAAATTAATAACTTCAAAGTGATTAAACATATCCTCCAAGAAATTGAAACATTTATCTCATCGAACCCATAGAAAATCTAAAAGGATTCTTTTCAACTTCAAAAACTTTAAAACGAATTGAAAACTATGTTCTTAAATACTAGGATTCTTGAAATACCCAGAATTAGAATCATGAGAAGACTTCATACAGCTTACCTTTTTATGCTTGGAATTCCCATAATTAAAAAACCATAGATGTAATTATTAAGATAAAGAAATCTTCGATTTTGAATGTGACAACTATGTAAGCTATATTATTATTGTATACTAAACAAATTTGCAGGAGAAGATAAATCTTTGAAGGATGGATTCAGAAATATGCGAAGATAGATTAGATGTTTTATTATTTCCGAGTCTAATTAGAAATATGTTAAAATCTCTCCAAAGTGGTATGTTACGAAACAAAATTGACAAGTATCTTAGGAGTATGCACATGCATAAGACACGGATTTCAACCGGTTGACTACAACTATTCAGCGGTTGAATACTAGGTAAATTTAATTTTACCACAATATTCAGCCGGCTGAATCCACTGAGTCAGCCGGCTGAATGTACTGTCTTTTACACTATTTATTTTCGAGTTTGAAACGGCTGAATCTTCTGCATTCAGCACGCTGAATTCATATAATGTCTAGTTTTTAATGAAGAGATCCATCTCTTCAATGAAGAGAAACATCTCAACTTCAAGGGTTGTTTCTGTTTCTTTTCAGCACTACTGTTCGTGAAAGAAAACAACTCTTGACTTGTTATAAATATAGCCAAGAATCAAATTCATTTTAACAATAATCATTATAATTCTTTCTATCCTATTTGGATTCTACTCTCTATAATCTATGCCTTCTAAAACGTTCATACAAGCATTCTAATAAGAATTCTATTTAAATCTTCCATTCTCTTCATGTACAAACTCTACATACCACAAAGGAGAAGATTATAGGAAGTGTGTACTATATCGACTAATTAATGTTATTCAAGAATACATCAAGTCAAGAAACTAAATACTTTGTATTGGAAGTCCCATTCAGCTGCTCGGGCAAGTGTATTGAAATCCTGTTCGATTTCTCAGGTGCCTACTCCTCCGGGTGAAGCGAGGGTGTTAGTAAATCCAGAAGAATTCTGGGACTAGACGTAGAACAGGAAGTTCAAACCAGTATAAAAATATATGGTGTCATTTACTTACAGCTTTACATTTCTTTTATTTATCGACTATTTTCCACTGCTATATCACACAAGTTTTTAAATTAGTATATTTATCCATACAACCGATCTACACAAACTTTCATTTGGTACCAGAGCACGGTCATCACATAACCACAAGTTATCTGATATTTGTTAATATAAATAACAATAGTCATTCTAATTTCACCGAAGGACAATCCACTGCGCGACCACCACTATTTAATGGCCTAAACTATGCTTACTAGTCAACTAGGATGAGAGTTTATATACAATCAAACGGGTTTGATGCATGGAACATTATTCAACAAGAATATCATGTTCCTACTAATGATTTTGCAGAATGGTCTAACACTCAAAAATTAGATGCTTCTGCAAATACGAAAGCAATGAACATGTTATTTTGTGCACTAGATAGGAACGAATTTAATAGAGTTAGTATGTGTACTACTGGGTATGAAATATGGCGCACACTCAAAGTTATACATGAAGGTACTAATAAATTTAAACAGAGTAAGATATCTATGCTTAAGAATCAATTTCAAAACTTTAAAACGAAGCAAGATGAGACTACAAATGATATGTACTCTAGATTTCAAGACATATATCATCCACTTTTAGCACAAGGAGAAAAATATACAGATTTTGATATTGTGTCAAAAATACTGAACTCTCTCATGGATGAATGGGAAAGAAA
Source organism: Allium cepa (assembly GCA_030765085.1). NCBI lineage: Eukaryota > Viridiplantae > Streptophyta > Magnoliopsida > Asparagales > Amaryllidaceae > Allium > Allium cepa. The sequence continues at coordinate 287,902,168 of CM060937.1, forward strand.
AGTCTTAGCTGTCGAAGAAGCTAACGATCTTTATACCATAAAACCATATGAGTTGATAGGAAATCTAATGTCATATGAAGTAAATTTGTAGGCAAGAAAAGTACAAGCACAAGACCATAAAACAATAACATTTCTAGCTGAGAAAGAAGAATCAGAAGATGAAGATGTTGACAATATGGCATTCATAGCCAAATATTTCAAAAAATTCCTGAAATTCAAAAAAAAAAATTTGGAAGCAATAAAAATCAAAACAAATTTCCTTTAAAGTCATCTCTGAAATGCTACGAGTGCAATCAATCAGGTCACACCAAAAAAACTGTCCGAAACTCAAGAAAAACAAAAACGAGAAACGGCTCAAAAAGAAAAAGCAAGCTTTTTCAGTTACTTGGGATAATTCCGACTCTTCGTCATCTGATAGTGATAGCGACACCGAACAAGCTAATGTGTGCTTCATGGCATCTAAAAATGATGTAAGTGAATTCTCTTTTGATGATTTATTAAAAGTAAACTCTGAATTGTTAAAAACAATTAAGTATCAGAAACGATCAAATAAATATACATTAGCAAAAGTAAATAGGAGTGAACTAGAAATGGATATGTTATGAGATGAGAAGAAAATTCTTGAAGAAGAATTAGTAAAAATTCAAGAATCAGAAAGAAATTTATCTTCTCAACTCATAATGATTGAAAAAGAATTAGAATCGTTGAAAAACAAGAACAATTTAGTAGCGATAGAAAATCATGATTTGAAAAGCAATAATAAAATCTTAGAATTTAAATGGAGAGTCTAAAGAACAAACTACAAAGTATTACAAATAATGTTTCAAATTTTAATAAAGGAAGAGAGAATCTCTCTAAAATTATTGGAAATTCCCAACATACTTCAAGTAAGAGAGGTCTGGGTTATGGCAAAGCTAGTAGTTTTGGAAAATCATACTATTTGTTATATGACAGGTTTAAAAAGAATACTACAAAAAAACTATAGTTAACACCACTACTTAAAAAAATATCAAAATATGGGTACCAAAAACCAACAATAGTCTCATAAGAAGTATGTATATAGAGTCATTTATTTTCAGTATTCATAAGAATATTAATTATACTTTTAAAGGGAACTCTGAACCCTCTTGAGTTTGGCTTCCTAAGACCTAACTCTTAGGACTCTAACGGAGGAAGTGGGTACCAACATCAATTCAATATTTTTTGCAGGTACCAAATAAGAAAAGAGAAAAGTGGATACTAGACAGTGGTTGCTCAAAACACATGACAGGAAAAAACGAAATGCTGACAAATATTATCTACTCAGATGGAGGTTCTGTCACTTTCGGAGATAACTCCAAAGGATATGTCATCGGAAAAGGCGATGTGAGCAATGATGGACATCTAACTTACCTCTTATTAAAAATGTTTTATTAGTTAAAAATTTAAAATATAATATGCTTAGTATAAATCAACTTTGCAATAAGGGATTTAGTATATCTTTTTCAGAAAATAAATGCAATATTTCTGATTAAAACAAAAATCTTATATTTGAAAGAATTCTAGAACGTAATATATATGTTTTAAATATGAAAATTAATCACAACACCGATATGTGTCTAATAGCTAAAGAAAATGATCCTTGGTTATGGCACAAAAGATTCTATCACATAAATTTCAAAGCTATAAGTAAACTATCTAGAAACAACTTAGTAAAAGGATTACCAAAAATGAACTTTAAAGTTAAAACATTTTTGATGCTTGTCAACTAGGAAAGTTAACAAAAGCATCTTTTAAATCAAAGAAAATCATTTCAACATTGCATCACTTGAGTTATTACATCTAGACTTATTTGCACCAACTCAAGTTCAGTCTATAAATCATAATAAATGTGTTTTTGTAATTATTGATGATTTTTGAGATGACCCATTTTCTTACCCCAATTTTTTTTTTTTAGTGTTGTAGAGGTTTTTTTCAGTGGTCATCTACTCAAGAGAACATCTTATCTCTTTTCACTCCTATCCAGGATCTTTCAACCAATATAAAAATATTGTTATAAACAAATCAGTTTCTTTTTCTCTTTTTCTTTCAATCAGAGTATAAGAGTTTTGGAAGCAGAAAATTCATTTTGGAACTCACCATAGCAAAATAATTTCCATAGTAACTTTTCTGTCTTATTTAAGTTTTGGCAAGTTCTATATGTTATTTTTTTCTAGTTTTAAAGTTTGTTTGCACTTCTATGACCTCAGATTTACTGAAATCATAATTATCCCATGTGCAAGTGTGTACATGTATTCTGTGTACATGTGTGTATCTGGATGATTTCAGGTAACCGTTCTTTTCCAATACAACTAACCTGATTTACTAGTTTTATTTGTTTATTATCTTTCCTAACCAAAGAGCTCAGGTCATTTAGACTGGTTGAACCCAGGCTTGGCAAAATTGGTCAAGTTAGCCTGAATTCTTTTGCTATTTTACTCAAGCAACATACCAATTAATCTGGGTTTCTTTATGTGTCTCACAGTTCTTACTATAGATATCAGGTTATCTTTTTTTCTTTTTTTCCAATCCACAAATCATTTCAGATTTATTTTAGTACTGCACATTTTGTTAAGCATTCCAGAAGTTTAATGCCAAAAACTGTATTACTTAATGAAACATTCTCAAAGGCATCTCACAGCTTTCAACAGAAATATCATAGTTAGTTCAATACTTGCAAACAGAAAATAGCACTACACCAGTTTCCTCCCAAAACAACTTAACCAACATTTCATAACATAAATTCAAATTAACTTCTGTCATAATATTAGTGAGTCTGTACTATTATATCCAATTCCTTAGCAGCTAATTCATCCAATTCTTGATCAGGGAAATGCCTAATTACCTGCACAATCACCATGAGCTGCCTCATAAAAATATGAGACACCCAATGGTGTTCAAACACACAAAGGGTCAGACTACATTGTCTGGTATGAGTAATCTTACTGAAAATCTAAATTTAAATAACTTTTCTTATTTTCAAGTAACTTTTAAAACAGGTAAGGTAAAACAACATTTCTCTTGGATACCCTCATGTATCACCTGTGCATGTTCATTTATGCATAACAGAATAATAAATAATTCCATGGATTACATCAGGGAGTACAAACATATAATTCCCCCAATAGAATACTCTAACCAACCAATATAGTCATCATTTAATTATTTTCCTTATCTATAACTTTCTGGCTATCAGGGATTTTCCCCAATCCTACCTGTGAACTTATTTTCAGAATTCAATGTCAGGTGTTTTGTAATGGACTTTAGCTACTTTCCTTCTATTAAATCACACATTGTCTGGGGCATATTCACTGTTAACCCAACACACTCAGGCCCCTGGGTATAATCATACCATGTGTGAGCTTGCAATATTCACCTTGCCAAGCCATACTTTGTAGCCCTAAGATCCAAAATCCTTAGTTAAATTACTAAGTGTTTATTTTCCCTTTTCCCCCAATTGTGCTAATCCCTTCTGCATCTCATAATTAATCAGAGAAAATAAACAACTCAACCATCATGCATGTATTCAAGGAATAACATATCATGTTTTCATAACATAAATTTATTCATACAAGCTAGTCTGAATTCTCAGTATACATGTTATTTACATCATAGGCTTTTAAGGAATCATGCTTATAAATATATGGTCATATATATATATATATATATATATATATATATATATATATATAGTTTGCTCTGATGCATCCATTTACCTCTGATTTAATCAGGTACTCACGAATTCATAAGATCTGACTAAACCACAAGTCTTTATTCTCATCTGGATTTATTTGTAAACATAGAAGTCCAGGACATGTATGACATTGCACTTCTATGTTACCATTTATTTAATCATGAGACATAAGCAACAACCACTTTATACTGCAGTCCCATTTTTTTCATTCATTTTTTTTTGACCATAGTTCTATAACATATATCCTTGAAATTTCCATGAATTGATCTATATGTAAAAGTCACATAAAAGAAAGCATCTCAACTCAAAGATAATTCATGACACAGTAAACATTTAAACATGAAAACCATAAACATATTTTCTGGGTATATTAACATAAGAAGATTTAAACATTTAACAGATCATTAACACACCAAAATCATAAAACAAACACAAATTAAATAAAAATATAAAATCATTTAGGCTGCCTCACTATTCAGGACTTAATGCTAATTTTTAATGAGGTTACTCACCTTAATCCTTCTCTTTTGATCTGCTATTTCCTACTTATCTCTAACGGCCAATGCTTCTCTTTCTTTTGCTTACTGTATATATTTTTTTCTTTCTGCTTTTAAGAAAACGGTGACAGATCCTCCTACCCTTAAGCCTTCTTATAAAAGACCTTGGCTGCCTCTAGGGTTTTTAAAAATTTACCCAATGTCAATTTTACCCTGTCACTTATGATCATCCTCTCATTCTATTTCAAGAGAAAATGGGTAAGTGGTCCCTATTTCTATTAACAGAAATTACACCTTATTACCCCAGTCATCTTATTTGCATGATTTCTGTTTTTTTTTTAAAGCTAAGGAAATTGCTAAAAGTAGATAAAGTATTTATTCAACAACTCATACCATTTCCATGCAATTTCTAATTTTTCCTTCAGCCAGCATTTGTTTAAAATGCCTGTATAATACCTATATTTCTATCCTTGCCTAAGCCTTTATTTTCCTTATTCTAAACTTGTTTCAATGACACATTCCTATCTGTAATAATCATATCATATCCATGTATTTGTAGTTTACTCTAGCTTACAAATTAATTCCTGCTTTCTTTTTTTTCCAGAGAAATATGTGCATGTGTGTGTTTCATCTTGCATACATATCAATACTTACACAATGCATTTGTAGTCAATTTATTATATATTTTTTTCCTAGGCAACAAAATTTTTAAACAAGCATAACTAAATTAAATTATAAAACTTGTTCATAAAATCGGGGCTATCACATATACCCCTCCTTTTAGGAATTGTGTCCCACAATTCTTTTATGCTTAATTCAGACATCCTCAATTCAACAAATCAATCATTCTCAGACCAATCATTTAATCAAACCCTATGCATATCAAAGTATTTAATCAAGTCATTCATTAGCATACTTATATACATATCTTATTATTATTATTATTATTATTATTATTATTATTATTATTATTATTTTACCTTTTATTCAATCAATTAGTTGTGGATAATCATTTCTGATTTTATCTTCCACCTCCCATGTGCAATCATTTGGGTCAAGACTCCATTGCACTTTTACTAGTTTTATTTCTTTGTTTCTCAATTTCCTGATTTCTTTTGCAACTATGCCTACAGGCTTCTTCTCATACACCATTCTGGGGTCAATCTGCACTTTCTCAGAAGATTTCAAAATTGTTTCCTTATCATGAACCCATCTCCTTAATTGAGATACATGAAAAACATCATGTATTGCTCTCATTTCCTCGGGCAATTCTAACTTATAGGCTACATTTCCAATTCTTTCTAGAATTTTATATGGTCCTATATACCTTGGAATCAACTTTCCTTGTTTTCCAAATCTCAAAATCTTTTTCATGGGTGATACTTTAATAAATACATAGTCTCCAACATCATATTGCACTGCCTTTCTCTTCTGATCAGCATACTTCTTTTGCCTGTCTTGGGCAGAAGCAATTCTTTTTCTAATCAGAGCTATCTTTTAAGAAGTTTCTTTTACATTTTCTGGTCCTAAGACCACCTTCTCCCCAGATTCAACCCAACTTGAAGGTGATAAACATGGTCTACCATAGAGTGCTTCAAAGGGTGCCATGCCTATGCTACTGTGATGGCTGTTGTTGTATGCAAATTCTGCCAGAAATATGTGATCTTCCCAGCTTCCTCCCCAATCCAATATACATGCCCTCAACATGTCTTCAAGTAATTTATTCACAATTTCTGTTTGACCATCAGATTGAGGGTGATATGCTCTACTCAAGCATAGATCAATCCCCATTGCTTTGTGAAAACTTTGCCAAAATTTTGAAGTGAAGATGGTATCTCTATCACTTACTATAATTTTTGGTATTCCATGCAATCTAACTATTTCTTTAATAAATAACTGAGCTAATGTGCTTGCATTCCTATCTGATTTTACAGGTATAAAATGAGCTGATTTAGTTAGCCTATCTACTACAACCCAAATACTATCATTTCCCCTCCTAGTTTTGGGCAAACCATCAATGAAATCCATTGATATATCTTCCCATTTCCACTGTGGTATTTGTAAAGGTTGAAGCATTCCTGAGGGTCTTTGGTATTCAGCTTTTACCTGTTGACAAACCATGCATTTAGACACATATAATGCCACTGCACTCTTCATACCACTCCACCAATAATCTCTCTTGAGGTTGTGATACATTCTTGTGCTTCCTGGGTGTATGGTATACTTGCTTTTGTGATAAGCATCTAAAATTTCTTGCTTCAATTCTTCAATGCTAGGAACACATATTCTTTTTCCTTTCTTCAAATAGCCTTGCTTATTCAATTGAAATCCTTCCACTGCTTCACCATTTAATATCTGAGTCTTCTTCTCAAGCAAAAATGGATCTTGATCTTGTAGCTTTACAATTTTATTTTTCAATTCTGATCCCAAAGTAACAAAACTTAACTTTCCTATTTCTTCCCTCTCACTGCATATGTTCATATTCTCCACACTGTCCCTTTTCACCTCTGAATCAATCAGTAATGATAAAGTATTAAATTCTTCTATCATCAATCTAGCTATCTTGGCATGTTGTCTACTTAAAGCATCTGCCACTTTATTAGCTTTGCCAGGTGTATACAATATTTCAAAATCATATGAGGCTAAGAGTTCAATCCATCTTTGCTGCCTCATGTTCAATTCTTTTTGTGAAAACAAATATTTGAGTGACTTATGATCTGTGTATACTTCAAATTTAGCCCCTAACAAATAATGTCTCCATAATTTAAGAGCATACACTATGGCAGCCAATTCAAGAACATGTGTAGCATACTTTACCTCACTGGGATTCAACTGTCTAGAGGCATAAGCTATCACTTGATGTTGTTGCATCAATACTGCCCCAAGTCCTTGACCACTTGCATCAGTATATATCACCAAATTCTCATTTCCTTCAGGCACCTTTAATATTGGGGCTTGTACTAGTGCTTCTTTTAACCTCTCAAAGGCTTTCTCACACTCCTCAGTCCAAACAAAAGCCTGATTCTTTCTAGTTAATCTAGTCGATGGAATTGAAATTTTTGCAAAATCCTTTATAAATCTTCTATAATACCCAGCCATTCCCATAAATGACCTGACCTCTGTGACACTAGTAGGCCTTTTCCATGCTTGCACTGCCATCACCTTATTGGGGACTACAGATATGCCTTTTTCGGATATCACATGACCTAAAAAGTTTACTTCATTTTGCCAAAAAGTACACTTTGAAAATTTTGCTTTCAAATTTTCTTGCCTTAATTTCTGTAGTACTATATGCAAATGATTCTCATGCTCTTCAACTGACTTAGAATAAATTAAGATATCATCAATAAATATCAATACAAATTTATCTAAGTATTTTCTAAAAATTCTATTCATCAAATCAACAAAATAAGAGGGAGCATTTGTCAAGCCAAATGGCATTACTAAAAATTCATAAAGTCCATATCTAGTATTAAAGGCTGTATATTTAATGCTTTCCTCTTCTACTTTCATTTGATGAAATCCTCAGGCCAAATCAAGTCTAGAGAATATTTTGGCACCACTCAATTGATCAAAAAGATCATCAATTCTTGGTAAGGGGTATTTGTTTTTAACTGTGATTTTATTTAACTCTCTATAATCAATACATAATCTAAGAGATCCATCTTGCTTCTTAACAAAAACTACTGGTGCTCCCCATGATGAGCTACTAGGTCTGATAAAGCCTTTTTCTTCAAGTTCAACAAGTTGCTTTTTCAATTCTATTAATTCTTTAGGCCCCATTCTAGTTGGTCTTTTAACTATTGGGTTTGCTCCTGGAATAAGTTTAATAGAAAACTCCACTGGTCTATGGTTGACAACCCCCTTTACTTCACCAAACACATCAGCATATTGATTTACTATAGGGATTTCTTCTATTGCAGGCATGTGCTTTTCACTAGACAAAGTAATAAGGGTGGCTATGTTCCTGTTCTTATTCACTTCACAAAGAACAACTGCTCTTTTCCCATCAGAAGTTCTCAAAGATATGGTAGAGATTTCCATGTTTATAACAACCCTATATTTTCTTAACCAATCAACCCCTAAAATAACTCCTATACCTGGGTATTTCAACACATATAGGTCTGCACTAAACACATACCCCCCTATATTCAATCCTAGTTGCATACACATCATACCCAAAACACAGGAATTTCCTAAAGGACTTTTAATAAGTAATGGCTTATCAACAATCATACAATTCAATTTTAATTGTTGTACAATATCATGAGAAATTAAGGAGTGTGTAGCCCCAGTATCATATACTACTACAAAAGGCATGGAGTGAATAAGCAAAGTACCTTCAACTTGGCCATGCTTCTCAACATTTGGTCCCTCAGTTGCTTTGCTTTTCACTTCCAAAGTACTCATTTTTCCTTGCTTAAACTCTGGGCAGTTCCTCCTTATATGACCTTCCTTTCCACACTGGTGACATTTAAAGGATGCTGGTTTAGGATTTGTACACCTATTTTTCATGTGTCCCTCTTGTCCACAATTATAGCAAGTAATTTTCTTCTTAACTTCAGCAGTTTTGATTTCTTCTGATTTCTTGGTGGAAGCTACCTCTGCTTTCTTTTTGTCATAAGGGTGAAACTTTCCCTTTCCCTTCTTATTTTGGTTATTTTTAAATGCTCTGAAATTTTCCCTGGCTTTATCATGTTGTTCAAAGCTCAAAGCCAGATCCAAAACTTAATCAAAGGTCCTGTCCTTATATGGTAGCATAGCTCTACTAATGTGGGCATTCAGTCCTTGGATATATCTGCCATTTTTAGCCTCTTTAGTTGTGATAAGCACTGCACCGTACTTGGCTAAGGATTCAAACTTTTGTGTATATTCAGTTACACTCATAGTTCCCTGTCTTAGTTTAATAAATTCTTCTAGTAAAGATTCTTTAGCTGATGCAGGTACAAATCTCCCTTCCAACATCTCTTTAAACTGGTTCCATGTCACCTCCCCTTCAGGTCTTCCAGCTATAATAACTTCCCACCAATCCAAAGTTGCTCCCCTCAGTTGTCTAGATGCTATTAACCTCTTCTTTTGGTCTTCAACTTGCATATCAGCAAATATTCTATCCAAAATTCTGAGCCAATTTTGAACTCCCATAATCCCTTCTGTTCCATCAAAAGTCTTGCCTCCAAGATTGGTAAAGGTCTTGAGAAGTTTGGAAAGCTCCTCATGTGGGTTTTCTTGCCTGTTACCTACTCCATCCCTTAGTGCTTTCATAAATTCTTGCATACTCATCATAGGTGGTTCGCTTGGTCCTACATCTGGTTGTCTAGGTCTCACCATAGTTCTATGGATATAGTACTTGAGTTAGTCCATTATTTATTCTTTTATAAGTTAACCTATTCTAACTTATTACCACTTAATCATAACAGATATTATATCAGTATAAAGCAAAGCATTCAAGACAGTCAATGCTTTCACACATTCAAGACAAACAAGTTTTTCTAAATTTTTTTTCTTTGCTATGTTATTTAACAACATAGCTCTGATACCAAATGAGATGACCCACTTTCTTACTCCATTTTTTTTTTTTAGTGTTGTACAGGTTTTTTTCAGTGGTCGTCTACTCAAGAGAACATCTTATCTCTTTTCACTCCTATCCAGGATCTTTCAACCAATATAAAAATATTGTTATAAACAAATCAGTTTCTTTTTCTCTTTTTCTTTCAATCAGAGTATAAGAGTTTTGGAAGCAGAAAATTCATTTTGGAACTCACCATAGCAAAATAATTTCCATAGTAACTTTTCTGTCTTATTTAAGTTTTGGCAAGTTCTATATGTTATTTTTTTTCTAGTTTTAAAGTTTGTTTGCACTTCTATGACCTCAGATTTACTGAAACCATAATTATCCCATGTGCAAGTGTGTACATGTATTCTGTGTACATGTGTGTAACTGGATGATTTCAGGTAACCGTTCTTTTCCAATACAACTAACCTGATTTACTAGTTTTATTTGTTTATTATCTTTCCTAACCAAAGAGCTCAGGTCATTTAGACTGGTTGAACCCAGGCTTGGCAAAATTGGTCAAGTTAGCCTGAATTCTTTTGCTATTTTACTCAAGCAACATACCAATTAATCTGGGTTTCTTTATGTGTCTCACAGTTCTTACTATAGATATCAGGTTATCTTTTTTTCTTTTTTTCCAATCCACAAATCATTTCAGATTTATTTTAGTACTGCACATTTTGTTAAGCATTCCAGAAGTTTAATGCCAAAAACTGTATTACTTAATGAAACATTCTCAAAAGCATCTCACAGCTTTCAACAGAAATATCATAGTTAGTTCAATACTTGCAAACAGAAAATAGCACTACACCAGTTTCCTCCCAAAACAACTTAACCAACATTTCATAACATAAATTCAAATTAACTTCTGTCATAATATTAGTGAGTCTGTACTATTATATCCAATTCCTTAGCAGCTAATTCATCCAATTCTTGATCAGGGAAATGCCTAATTACCTGCACAATCACCATGAGCTGCCTCATAAAAATATGAGACACCCAATGGTGTTCAAACACACAAAGGGTCAGACTACATTGTCTGGTATGAGTAATCTTACTGAAAATCTAAATTTAAATAACTTTTCTTATTTTCAAGTAACTTTTAAAACAGGTAAGGTAAAACAACATTTCTCTTGGATACCCTCATGTATCACCTGTGCATGTTCATTTATGCATAACAGAATAATAAATAATTCCATGGATTATATCAGGGAGTACAAACATATAATTCCCCCAATAGAATACTCTAACCAACCAATATAGTCATCATTTAATTATTTTCCTTATCTATAACTTTCTGGCTATCAGGAATTTTCCCCAATCCTACCTGTGAACTTATTTTCAGAATTCAATGTCAGGTGTTTTGTAATGGACTTTAGCTACTTTCCTTCTATTAAATCACACATTGTCTGGGGCATATTCACTGTTAACCCAACACACTCAGGCCCCTGGGTATAATCATACCATGTGTGAGCTTGCAATATTCACCTTGCCAAGCCATACTTTGTAGCCCTAAGATCCAAAATCCTTAGTTAAATTACTAAGTGTTTATTTTCCCTTTTCCCCCAATTGTGCTAATCCCTTCTGCATCTCATAATTAATCAGAGAAAATAAACAACTCAACCATCATGCATGTATTCAAGGAATAACATATCATGTTTTCATAACATAAATTTATTCGTACAAGCTAGTCTGAATTCTCAGTATACATGTTATTTACATCATGGGCTTTTAAGGAACCATGCTTATAAATATATGGTCATATATATATAGTTTGCTCTGATGCATCCATTTACCTCTGATTTAATCAGGTACTCACGAATTCATAAGATCTGACTAAACCACAAGTCTTTATTCTCATCTGGATTTATTTGTAAACATAGAAGTCCAGCACATGTATGACATTGCACTTCTATGTTACCATTTATTTAATCATGAGACATAAGCAGCAACCACTTTATACTGCAGTCCCATTTTTTTCATTCATTTTTTTTGACCATAGATCTATAACATATATCGTTGAAATTTCCATGAATTGATCTGTATGTAAAAGTCACATAAAAGAAAGCATCTCAACTCAAAGATAATTCATGAAACAGTAAACATTTAAACATGAAAACCATAAACATATTTTCTGGGTATATTAACATAAGAAGATTTAAACATTTAACAGATCATTAACACACCAAAATCATAAAACAAACACAAATTAAATAAAAATATAAAATCATTTAGGCTGCCTCACTATTCAGGACTTAATGCCAATTTTTAGTGAGGTTACTCACCTTAACCCTTCTCTTTTGATCTGCTATTTCCTACTTATCTCTAACGGCCAATGCTTCTCTTTCTTTTGCTTACTGTATATTTTTTTTTCTTTCTGCTTTTAAGAAAATGGTGACAGATCCTCCTACCCTTAAGCCTTCTTATAAAAGACCTTGGCTGCCTCTAGGGTTTTTAAAAATTTACCCAATGTCAATTTTACCCTGTCACTTATGATCATCCTCTCATTCTATTTCAAGAGAAAATGGGTAAGTGGTCCCTATTTCTATTAACAGAAATTACACCTTATTACCCCAGTCATCTTATTTGCATGATCTCTGTTTCTTTTTTTTTAAAGCTAAGGAAATTGCTAAAAGTAGATAAAGTATTTATTCAACAACTCATACCATTTCCATGCAATTTCTAATTTTTCCTTCAGCCAGCATTTGTTTAAAATGCCTGTATAATACCTATATTTCTATCCTTGTCTAAGCCTTTATTTTCCTTATTCTAAACTTGTTTCAATGACACATTCCTATCTGTAATAATCATATCATATCCATGTATTTGTAGTTTACTCTAGCTTACAAATTAATTCCTGCTTTCTTTTTTTTTTCCAGAGAAATATGTGCATGTGTGTGTTTCATCTTGCATACATATCAATACTTACACAATGCATTTGTAGTCAATTTATTATATATTTTTTTCCTAGGCAACAAAATTTTTAAACAAGCATAACTAAATTAAATTATAAAACTTGTTCATAAAATCAGGGCTATCACAATTTTTCAAGATTCACTTGGACATTTTTTATGAAACATAAAAATGAAACATTTGAAAACTTTAAGAATTTTGTTAAAAGAATTCAAAATGCTAAAGATTTAAAAATTAAAATTATTAGAAGCGATCACGGAGGAGAATTCAAAATGAATTATTTGAAAATTTTTGTAATAAGAAAGGAATTGCTCATAATTTTTCATTCTAAGAACTCCACAATAGAATGGAGTTGTAGAAAGAAAAAATAGAACACTTCAAGAATGCGCCAGAACACTATTGAATGGAAGCACACTACCAAAACAATTTTGGGCAGAAGATGCAGCAACTGCCTGTTACGTTTTGAATATTGTCTTCATTTGTCCTCTAACAAAACATACTCCATACAAACTATGTAATGGAAGAAAACCAAACATATCATATTTAAAAATATTTGGTTCAAAATATTTTATCTTAAATACTAAAGATCAACTTGGAAAATTTGATTCAAAATCAGATGAAAGAATTTTTATAGGATATTCAGATCATAGTAAAGCATATAGAGTTTATAATTTGAGAACAAAAACCATTGAAGAAACATTTCATGTTTCGTTCGATGAAAATTTCAGAACAAATAAATACGATGATGATGAAATAATAAGTAATACTGAACATAATTCTAAAAATAAAACTATGGAAAATGATACTTCAGAAAAATCTTCTAGAAAATGTTTTGAAATCTCCACCAAGAATTTTAAAAGATCATCCAGTTCAAAATATAATTAGTGAAGTTAACGAAAATGTAAAAACATGACATCAACTAAATCAAATGGTCATATAGCTTTTATTTCTTCCACAGAACCAAAAAATGCTAAAGAAGCTTCAACAGATGATAATTGGATTTTAGAAATGCAGGAAGAACTAAATCGATTTGCATTAAATGATGTATAGGATTTAGTTCCTAGACCAAAAAATCAAACTATCATCGATACTAAATGGGTTTTCAAAAATAAAGCTAACGAGCTAGGAAATATTACTAGAAATAAAGCTAGATTAGTAGCTAAAGGATATAATCAATAAGAAGGAATTTATTATGAAGAAACATTTGTTCACGTCGCTAGACTAGAAGTAATACGTATCTTATTATCCTTCGCTTGTTTTCATGATTTTAAACTATATCGAATGGATGTCAAGAGTGCGTTTTTAAACAGTTTTATTAAAGAAAATGTTTATGTAGAACAACCTCCTTTGTTTGTTCATGAAAAATTTTCAGATCACATATACAAACTAAAGAAAGCATTAAACGGGTTATAACAAGCACCATGTGCTTGGTATGATAGACTTAAAAGTTATTTTTTAAATTCTGGTTTTGCAACTTAAAAAGTAGATCAAATTCTTTTTATGAAACAAGATAAAAAGGATATTTTAGTAATGCAAATATATGTTGACGACATTATTTTCGGTTCTACAAATGAAAAACTTTGTCAAGAATTTTCGAACATTATGACTAAAGAATTTGAAATATCACACATGGGAGAACTGTCATATTTTCTCGGAGTTCAAATTAAACAAGTCGAAAATGGAATATTTTCCAGAAAAATATTGTAATAATTTAATAAAATATTTTGGTATAGATAACACTTCTGCCAAATCTACTCCTATAAGTACTATAATTCATCACAATTGAGAGAAAATGGCAAAAATGTTGACCAAAAACTATATCAAAGTATGATAGGTTCTTTACTTTATTTAACTGCTAATCGTCCTGATATAATGATGAGTGTTTTCTTATGTGCTCGATTTCAAGCAAATCCTAAAGAATCACATTTGCGAGCAGTTAAACGAATTTTGTGTTACTTAAGCAGTACTAAAGAATTCAGACTTTTCTATCCAAAAGAATGTTTTTTCAAATTAGTATCATATAGTGATGCTGATTAGAGGATGTCGAACCGATCGAAAAAGTACGAGTGGAAATTGTCATTTCATTGGACAATCTTTAGTATCCTGGTTTAGTAAAAAGCAAAATTGTGTTTCACATTCGATGTGTGAAGCAGAATATATATCTGTTGCTTTAGCGTGTGCTCAAGTCATCTATATGCAGCAAACACTCTAGGATTTTGGAATAAATTTATCAAAATCAACAATATACCGTGACAACGCTAGTGCTATTAACTTATCTATGAACCCGATTAATGATTCTCGAACCAAACATATCGATATTAGACACTATTTTCTACGCGATAATATCGAAAAAGAAAAAATTTATTTAGAATTTGTTTCATCAGAAAATCAAGTTGCAGATATTTTTACAAAACCATTAAATGAAAATACGTTTATAAAGTTAAGAAGAGAATAGGAATTTTATCACCAAAAGATTTATACAATTATAAGAATTTACAGTCAAAAAAAATTTCAAAAAAAAGTAGAGCTGCTGGCACTCAAACTCAGGATTGCAGAAGAAGAAGTATAGTGTCATTTCCATTTTTCTATTTAATAATTCTTGTCTACATCATACTTGCAATTAATACCAATCGGAAATTATTGAAACTTGTATATAGAACAACTAAAACTAGTAATGGTCTGCAATTGTTAATAAATTTACACAATAAACTGCATTTCTATAAATAATAGAAATTATATATATATATATATATATATATATATATATATATATATATATATATATATATCAGAACTCAGAAATCTTCAAAACATCATCACCTACATATTAAAAGTATCAAAAGATTCAAGCTCCAAAACATAAAAATGCCTTCTCAAAATAATTCAAGCTCTTTTAGCTACAAATCTGAATGCTCATCAATCATTTATAACTCTCTGTCTTCAAAATCATCTGAAAAATACACCAACTTCATATTATATTCCAGTATGCCCTCCTTATCATCACACTGGATATACTCCAGAAAAGAAGCGTTCTAGGAGAAATGTCCTTACTTCTCCTTCTACGAAAAACAAGATAGATGATTTACATCACTACCGACGCAAAACTTTGAATCTACAACGAGAAATGTACTACGAACAGAAAAGTCACGAAAGAAGACTTAGCTTCTTAGAGAGATGTGTTTCGAAGATATGTGAATCATCTCCCATAAACATGAATGCACATATTCAATCACCTTAGAGGCCATCGTGCTCTCTAAATTCTTGGGACAGATCAACCAACTCGAGAGAACACAAAGGTCGAGCCGGAAGAATGTGATTCTCCCACTAAATCTTCTTCCTCCAAATAAAATATTGTTTATTAATTGTTTATAATCTGTTTACTGTATCTTGATAATATTTAAAAATATATAAAATGTGCAAAAGATATAAAAATTAAAATAAATAAAGAACATATTATGAAACTGGGTTTATTGGGCTTCAGGCAACTAATTCAGACGGCTGCACCAGTGAAAACAGCCGGCTGAATATTCATATGAAATAAATTTTTAACCCAAATTTAGCCGAATGCATACCCTGGTTCTGACGGCTAAATTATAGGCAAAATAGTCTATTTTCTTTCAGGAATAGTTTAGACGGCGGACAACCCTGGGTCAGCCGGCTGAACTTCGGGTTTACAATTTTTTTAACCACCCACTCTATTTTCAAGGCATCGTTTCATCTTTATCTTCCTCCCTCTTCATTTTTTTCCTCCAACACAGAAAATTTACATTGTCAAAACCTAAAAACTCCATTTCTTCTCAAAAACTCCAATCTCTTCAAAATCACAATGCCTCTAAGAACCAGAAGACCAAGAGACACCCCTTCAGGGCCTTTTGAATCTCAAATCCGACAACTGCGCCGTAATGAAATCGCTGTGGTTAGGTATAATAACATGAAAAACATAAAAAGTCTCGAAGGAGCTCCCGTCAAGTTTCAAGAATTCGGTGGATACAATTTTCGAGAATTTGCTGAGGTTAACCAAATCTATTTTTTAATTGGTTTTGATCCGAATAATGTAAAAATTAATCACTTGCTAGTCAAGCTCTTCTTTGTGAATATGAATTTAGATCATCATAACCCTCATAATACGGAAGATTATGTGTGGACTTTGGTATGTGGTGTGAAAATTTTCTTTCTTTACAATGATTAGGACGCATACTTCGTTGTCCATCCCAAGGCATTGACATTCATGATGTTAATGTCGATATGGTCCGAAGAGACGAAGCTCTCATCTATTCTTATCCGACAATATGCGTGATCTTTGAACTAGTGCTTTACGGCCAAAGGCAAGATTAATTCACTGAGCCTTGATAAGGCCATTACAACCTAGAACCGGTAGCTACGAGAAGATTTATAAACATGATTTTCAAGCCCTATATGCATTATATTCACAACAACAAGTGAATTGGGAAAAAATAATAATGGACGAATTTTCAGATGTCAACGTTCGAAGAAGATATAAGACAATTCACTACGGTGCATATTTCATGAGCATGCTTTTGAATTTTGGTGTACCGACTCCCGAATCCGACTATTCGACTATAAGTGAAATTGGAGCGAAAACTCTAAGTATAATGAGTCTTCCTCGATTTTTTCCTCATCATCATATCATCTCATTTCAAGAATGGGTTGAAAACCATAATCAAGGTATTCCTCAACCCCAAAGCGTGGAAATTGCATCCTCTTCTCATCAACCCGAAGAAGAAGAAGAAAACAAAGAAGAAGAGGAAAGAAACGATGACATGCATGAAATCGACCCTAATTCCAACCCCAAGAATGCACTAAAAACAATTGTCAAAAATCAAGTAAAGCTTAACCAATGCATAAAAAAGTTTGAAAAATCAACAGATAAGAAATTTGCCTCTATAAAGGATTTCTTGAACAAAATATGCAAAAAAAAAGGTATCTTGTTCTTCATCAACCACCACCGGAGTGGTTGAAGATTTGACTACTCTTGAGTGGGATACTACGGATGAAGAATGAAACTTTTTGGTATGAATCTTATTTTATCTCCTTTTCAACTTTTTAAGTATTTCTTTACTGACCTTCTGAATAAAATGTTTGTGATAACTTAGCTGTAGACTTCTATGGTTTAACATTATTATGTTGTATGTGTATGTTTAATTTGTGACAATCTTTAATTGTGAAAAAAGCATAGGCCTATGCTTATTCTGTAATATTTTGTGATGTTTCTATGATGTTGATATATTGTTAGTTATGTGATGTGTTACTACATAGTTTTATACATAGATATATATATATATATATATAACTATGATAAATTACATAACTATGATAAAATTGCCGTTTATAAGTGTTGAATATTGTGATGTGCTATGTGCTTAAGATATTTCTATTTATCATATCTATTCTTACCTTCTATCGACTATTCCTTTTTGTCGATGATAAAAGGGGAGAAGGTAAATCATATCGATAGGGGAAGCAACAAATCAGTGGAAGTATATTCTAAATTATATTGCATTATACTTACATAGTTGCCATCATTAAAAAGGAGGAGAATGTTAAGATCCAAAAATCTTCGATTTTGAATGTGACAACTATATAAGCTATATTATTATTGTATACTAACCAAATTTGTAGGAGAAGATATATCTTTGAAGGATGTATTCAAAAATACACGAAGATAGATTAGATGTTTTATTATTTCTAAGTCTAGTTAGAAATATGTTAAAATCTCTCCAAAGTGGTATGTTGCAAAATAAAATTGACAAGTATCTTAGAAGTATGCACATGCACAAGATACAGATTTCAGCCGGTTGACTATAGCTATTCAGCCGGTTGAATACTGGATAAATTTAAATTTACCATAATATTCAGTCGGCTGAATCCACTGAGTCAGCCAACTAAATGTACTGTCACTAAATGTACTGTCTTTTGCACTATTTATTTTCGGGTTTGAATTAGACGGCTGAATCTTTTGCATTTAGCCTGCTGAATTCATATACGGCTAGTTTTTAATGAAGAGATGCGTCTCTTCAATGAAGAGAAACATCTCAACTTCAAGGGTTGTTTCCGTTTCTTTTCAGCACTACTGTTCGGAAAGAAAACAACTCTTGATTCATTATAAATATAACCAAGAATCAAATTCTTTTTAACAACAATTATTACAATTATTTCTATCCTATTTTGATTCTACTCTCTATAGTCTTTGCTTTCTAAAACGTTCATACAAGCATACTATTGAAAATTCTATTTAAATCTTCCATTCTCTTCACGTACAAACTCTACATACTATAAAGGAGAAGTTTATAGGAAGGGTGTACTATATCGACTAATTAGTGTTATCCAAGAACACATCAAGTCAAGAAACTAAATACTTTGTATTGGAAGTCCCGTCGGCTGCTTGGGCAAGTGTATTGAAATCTTGTTCGGTTTCTCAGGTGCCTATTCCTTTGGGTGAAGCGAGGGTGTTAGTAAATCTAGAAGGAGTCTGGGACTGGACGTAGAATGGGAAGTTCGAACCAGTATAAAAATATATGGTGTCATTTACTTACTGCCTTACATTTCTTTTATTTATCGACTATTTTCCGCTGCTATATCACACAAGTTTTTAAATTATTATATTTATCCATGCAACCGATCCACACAAACTTTCAGCAATCTACAGTCTCTAGCGAAATGCGCCAAACCACTACATATGAAGTAGTAGAAAAATTTTCTTATTGGAGCCAATCCAATTCTTGATAGGTGAATTGGAATAGACAGAACGCGAATACGAATCTTGAAAAACCCTATTAGAAGATCGAAGAGGTTGGGAATAGGAATTACGGAAGAACGATTTAGGAGAAGGAGAAGCCTGGAGATTATACAGGAAGACGAAATTAGAGTCTAGGCGAAAAGAGGATGCCATTGTTATGTTTCTCTAAAGAAGAAGACCTTTTTAATTCCCTTTTATAAAAGGGGACATCCGATAAAATCTTAATTTCTTTTATAAACTTCTTCTATAAATCCTTGTAAATAAATATCTTCCATTTTATAATATCTCATTTATTTAAATTCCCAAATTCATTTATAAAACTTCTTTGTAAATCTCCAAGTTTATTTATAAAACTCTTTTATAAATATCCAAAACCATTTATAAACCTTCCTTTATAAATAACCAAAACCATTATCAAACTCTTTTATAAATATCCAAAACCATTTACATAACTTCTTTTATAGACTATCCAAAATCATTTATAAAAACATTTTCCTAAATTTCAAGATCTCTTTTCAATTTATAAAACTCCTTCAGTAAACTTTATTCAATATAGTTCCTTTGATAAACAATCAATTATTTAAAATACTTTTAACTAAACAAGTCATTATTTAAAACATCCTTCATTTATTTACCTTTAAACCACATTAATAAAATAATGATTTTAAGCAACCATTTAAAAAGTACTAAATTACTTCAAACGCCTTCAATAAAATAATTGCTTAATTATACTTTAAATATCTTATTTAAAATTCTAATAAATTTTAAACCTTTTTTAAAAAGAATAAAGTGAAATATTTGACTTCACAAAATTAGCAAGAGGCTTGGTGACAACAATGGTTCTTATTTAATTAAGTTTAACTTTCCAAGTTATAACATGGGTATTTACATAGAGATTAGATATATAAAAGGGATCAACTAATAACAACCAATCAACATATATGTAAATGTCCAAGTTATCAAAATAGCAGAACTGAGTTTATATCCTGCTTAAATAGTGTCAACATAATCTACTTGGTGAATTATGATAGAACTATGATTTATTTTGTTAAACAGATGTCATTGGGTTTCACACTCATTTTTTAACATCCCGGAATTTTTATCGTTTGAATTTCGAATATTTAATTAATTTTAAATATTAAATTATTAGTTTTAATATATAAACTCTTTTAAATAATAAATAGTGATGGTGAAATGGTTTTAAAAATTTGTTTATAAAAATATTTAGTTTGAAGAAAAATCGAAAATGTGACCAGAAATCGTTTTCCAAATTTTCAACTTTTCAACGGCTAAAAGTTGTTGGAGAACCTTATGTGCCTTATAGAATAAGTTCACACATTCATGCATAAATAAGTTAAGATATGTTTGTATATGTATACATTTACTTAAGTGATATGAAAAGTGGGATGTGACATTTTAGGTAAAAGTAAAATAAAAGAATTAAAAGATGCCTTATGTAACATAATAAGCGCCCAAGCCCAATTTAGAATTCTGAATCGAATCCTGAACTTTCAGTTGAATTGTTGCCTTGAATTTGATGACTGGAGATTAATTTCCTTGCAAATTCAGTATGTAATGGCACCACTGGAGATGCCCTAAGATTAATGACTGCTATGATATTTTCATTTAAAACTATTTTTTCTGTTGCATGCTCATTTAAAACTTTTTATGATGGCTTTAATATATTCATTTGTCTAGCCATGAGATGGTTTATTTATCATTTAGCTGAAATTTTCCATTCTTTTTTGAGTTTACATGAAGTTTTGTAGTTAACTTTGCCTCATTTACCTCTTTGTAGTTTGAAATTGAATCATTGATGTCATTTTTGGTAATTAAGCGCATATTGGATGATAATGTTCTATATTGATTTGGTTATTCAATTCATTTTTGAATCCATAATGCTAGCTGACTGTTATACGTTATTCATAAATGCGTAACTATATTATACAAATATGATAATAATAATATTTTGAGTCTTTTTTCCCTATGTTGTTGTCTTAGCAGGTGATCAAAACTAGCAAAACCTAATCTATTTTCTTAATTAAAGCCATCTTGGAACTTAGAATTTAAAATTCTATTTATTAGATTGTAACTTTTTATTTTGCGCACATTCTTACTTGAATGCTCTTTAAATGTTAGCTATTGATGCACTCATATAATTATGAATAATATTGAATTACATACTATAGTTCAATAATTTGATACATAAAATCGTATTATTTCAACTATAAGAATTTTGAGCGAAAATAAATAGCATTGATCGTACTAAGCAAGGCTCATACACACACACACACACATTTACTTATAAAACACACTTCCTATTTCAATATCGTCCATGTAATCAGTTATAACTCTTTCTCGATTTATCCCAATTTAATTTACGTTTCAAAACTGTAAATTTACGTTTTCTCACTTTTTAAAAATAAACCACTATTTATTTTTAAAACAAATAACCCTTTCTTTTTAAATTCCCATCGTGAATTTATACTTTCAAATTTATCCACTGATAAATACTTCACTTTTATTTATAACCCAGTTTATAAATCTCGTAGTCTTATTCTTCTTTTAAATCATCCTTTTCAAAACATTCAATCAATTCTCAAGAACGATTTGTTGAATCAAATTCTCTTTTAAAATCATTGCTCGATTAATCCAAAATTATGCCAAAATCCATTACTTCCGAATTTAATCCTTTATCTTGATTTAAAATCTTATCCATACTTAAGGCTGCCAATGAGTTGGGCCGGGTCAAGTTGGGTTCGGGTTGATTTTAAATGGGTCGGGTCAGCCCGTTTATTAAACGGGTCATAAAAACTCAATCCAAACCTGGCCCGTTTATAAATGGGTTGACCCGACCCGATCCGTGTAACTCGAATATAAACGGGTTGGGTCGTAAATAGGTCGGGTCAACCCGTATAAGATGTAAACGGGTCGGGTCAACTCGTATAAGGTATTATTGGGTCGTAAACAGATCGGGTCAACTTGTATTGTAACGACCCGGAATTTTGGGCAATATAAATTTAATAATCTGTGTTAATAATTTAATTGGTTTGATAATTTTCTTTATAATTTTAATTTAAAATTGGCTAATTTAATCTTTTAAAGGTTAATAAATATTTAATCTGTTAATAGTAATCAATATCTTTCTGACAATTTAAATTTGATAAGAATTGTTTTTCAAAGCTAATTAAATTTTTTATTCTATTTATAATATATACAATTGATATATATATCGTGAATAGGATATCTTCTGTTTAAATTTAAGATTAATTTTCAAATTGTAACATATATGTATGTATATGTTATAGTTGATATTGTTTTGAAATTTAATTTTAATCCATTAATAATTTGTCTATGAATGAATTGTAATCTGAAGCTTTGTTTTAAAATTTAATATTTTTCAAAAAAAAGTTAATCTAAAGTTTAATTCATCTTTCAAAATATAAGATAGTTATTTATTTTTAATATGATAGTTTATAAAAAGGACTTAAATAAAGTTTTGTTTTGTTTTCTTTTATAATGCTTAAATTTTAAAGTGGTTATAAATATATTAAGTGTTAAATAAAATCTTTTTAAAATAATCTCCAAAATTTAGAATAATTTGTAAACATAATAGTATGTAAATAAATTACAAAATTCACATTTACATAAATATAAGATATAATTATCTTTGTAATAGGGTTTTTAATACAATTATGCAAGTGTTTAACACATGTAAAGCTATTAAATAAACTAAATGACATTTGTAAAGTAATTAAACAAGATGAATGACAATTGTAAGAATGTAAACAAGTGGCAACCATTTTATTCAAATTTTTAATAAATATTGTAAGAAGAAATTTGTTTTCTTTTTCATTTCTTTTTCTTCCCTCTTTCAAATGTTAAATGGCAAAAATCAGAAAACAAACTTCCAAAATATAAAAAAGAAATCCAAAAGCAAATCTGAAGTTCTTTCCATCATAATAAAATCTGTAATTTCAAATCCAAAAATGTAAAGCCTACATTTGCAATTGATCTTCAAAGCCTCAACCTGCAGTACAAATAATATTCAACCTGCAACCAAAAATAAATCTTCAATCTGCAATTCAACAAACCTGCATGTCAAAATAAAGATCAACAACTGAAGTTTCAACGTTTTAAATCAAAGATTGAAGCATGCAAAGAAAAGTTCAAAAGCAAAAGTATTTTCCAGATTTAAAGTTCAAACCTGGGGGAAAAGAAAAACTGTTCTGCATTTAAATCACAGGTGAGTAAATTTTCTTTTAAAAACAGTTGATCTGAATTTTTACTGTATGCATAGGTTGATATTGTCTTGGATTATCATTCTAAAGTTTAAATTTATGTGTACATAATGTATGAGTTTGTCTGTTTAAATTCAAGCAAGAAGTTTACTCTGTTAATATGCAGTGAATATTCTGTTAAAGAAGTATTCAATACCTATTAATCAAATCAATATTTGATTTAGAAATTTGAATAAAAATTGTATATTTAAGGTAGATAATGGCTTTTAAAGAATTTTAGGATCCTAATTTTAGCAAAAGAATTTAAATTAGGAATAACAGTAACAAATACTGTTATACATGAAAATCAAAAATCCTAACTTTTGATTTGGATTACATAAATGGAATAGTGAGTAAAAATCATGATTTTTAATACATGTTTCATGATTTTTAATTTGGTGAATCATGAGAATTTGAGTTTTGTTCATTTTGGAAACTTTTGTGAATTACCATTGATTTATCCAATAGATTGATTTGATACTTTGGTTGTACCTTTCTTGAATGTTAGAGAATTAGGGAAAATTGCCTAAGAATTTTTCTAATAACAAAATTGTGTGAATTAGATTAAACTAGGGTTTTAGGCTGTTTTTTTTTCGGCTGTACTGTTTCGATCATCGCGATTTAAATACTTGATCGGAATTGTTCGCGTATGGGGAATGGTGGCGAGGAGGTTGCGGTGATGCTTAGGAGTGATGGGTGAAGTTTCCGGTGGTTGTTTTGGCCAATGGCGTTGGGTTTGTTGTTTGAGCTTCCTGCAGTGGTTCGAACATTTGGTTCGAATTTTGATTTAGATGATTATGGGTCGAGCTGGGTTGGATTCGTGTTCGCGTGAGGGTTTGGGGTTGTAAGGAGTTACCGTGCCGATCGACGGCGGCCAGAAGGGACGGTGCACGTGCACCGTGCACGTCATTGATCTGCTGGAAATTTTGGAATTGGAGAAGAAGGTTTCTATCGGGTGGGACTTCTTGTTTTCGCGTGTTTTGCTCGAAGCAGGGTCGTAGTGGATATTAATGGTGGGTAGCGTGTTTTTTTTTCTGAGGAGTGAACTCGTGTTTCTGGGAATTCAAAATTTAGGGAAGTCGTAGTTTTCTCGGAGGGAGGTTCGTGTGCGTCTCGGGGGTGACTCGAAGACGAGAGGTTGGGTTTTTCTTCGGGGCTAGCTCGAGTTGGATTTGTGTTTTATTTGGGTTGCTGATGGTTTGTTCTTGATACTTACTGTATTATGATATATAGTTTTAAGCAATTTATATTGGTATAGATTGAAGTCAAGTTGCAATGGCAACTCGAGTAAATAATTGAAAGTTCAAGCTTCAATATTTTAACCAAGTTTAAAACTTGATTGTTTCGAAATTAAGTTATTCAAACTTTAAAATATAAATTGAATTTACTTTCAATTTTTTTTTTAAAAAACATTTGAGATGGTTTCTTTGAAAGTAATTTTACTTAATTAAAGTTTGAATTTTAGTTTAAAAGGAGTATTTGAATTTAAATCAAAAGTTTAAAATAAATTTTTAAAAGTAATGTTTTAAATACATGATTACAAATTTTATTAAAAAGGGTAAGTTTATATTAGAATGATTTAAACCCCAAATTGATTTCTAAATGCTTTCTTTTCAGTTAAAGTTTAAGTTAATATTGTAAATCAAATAGATAGTTTTGGTTATTAAAATTTGATTAAATTCAAATAATCTATTTATGGAAATAAATTATTTGGATATAAATTTAAGGATACTTAATAATTTGATATTAGGAAAAAAATAAATTAAGAATAATGTTTTCTTAATTAATTAAGGATTTTTAAATCTAAGAAGTTAGTTAATTTAATTGTTTAATTAATTTTAAATAATTAGTTAATTATTTATTTAATTTTTAATAATCACTTAATTATGGATTAATTAAGTGTAATTACTTAATAAAGTAATTAATGATTAATTGTGAATGTAATTAAGGAAGTTAATTACTTATGAAAGTAATTAATGGTAATTACTTATGGAGTAATTAGTTGAAGTGATGATTGGTTAATCACTTAATGATATTGATTAAAGAATTAATTAATTGTTTTAAGATAATTGATTATGAAATAATTAATTAAAGAATTAAGAATTATTTAATGATGAGATTAATTATTTGTTAAGTAATTAATAAGGAAGTAATTAAGATTTATTAATGAAAGTAATTAGAGATAATTACTTATGTAAGTAATTAAGAGTTAATTACTTAATTTATTTTAGTAAATCAATTAATGTGATTAATTAATTAATGAATGAGATTAATTTAAGATTAATTACTAAGTGTAATTAATTATAAATGTAATTAATTAAGTCATTAATTAAGGATTTATTTATTAATTTAATTGTTTAATAATTACTTAATGAAGTAATTAAAGATTAATTAATTGAATTAATTAATCAAGCATTAATATAATTAAATTAGGAATTAATTAATTGAGAAGTTAATTAATTTAGTTGAGTAATTACAAATTATTAATTACTAATTATGATTAATGAGTTGATTAATTATAAGTTAATTAGTTAATTAAAGTATTAATAAGAATCATTAATGAATGTGCTTAATGATATTAATCAAGGTTGATTAATATAAGTAATTAATTTAAATGTGATTGATTAATTGTAATTAATTAAAGTTTAATGTAATTAATTATAGTTAATTAATTAATGAAGGATCATTAATTTTTATAATTAATGATAGTAATTAAGGTTAATTACTGAATATGGATAGGATAATTACTTGAATGTAATTAAAAGATAATTAATCAAAGAAAGATTAATTAGTGAAGATCATTAGAGATGATTGATTAATTTATTTGGAATAATCATTAATGAAGAAGGATTTTAGTAATCCAATTGATTAAGGGATAATCAATTCTGATTTGGATGTTTGCTTAATATGAGTTGATTGATTAATATTGGTAAATTAATTGATATTGAATGATCAATATTTGGATGAATGAATGATATTGAGTGATTGGTTGATACTGGATATCTCTATTATATGATATGCTGCTTTGTGAAGATGAATGTTAGTATGAATTATCTGTTATGATAATATAATTCACCTATCCGTTTATATATCACCCTGAATATAAGTTAAACCGTTTAAACCCTTAAGTACAACTTGGACATTAAAATGGCGTTTGGTTTCGGTGGGACTGGGATCGGGTTTCCATATTTGGAATCCGAAAACCACATCGATTCCAATTAAACGTTAGGTCGTTAATCCAAGTGGAGCAAGTGAAGACTCGAGGTGTAAGGGCTGTACGTCAGTATAACTCTGTGGGTGATTCCGTAATGAGTTTGACGGAATAGTGCTTATAGATTCGAGATGGCGAATCAGAGTGCAAGGGCTATGGTCGTTGACTCTGAGGGTGATTCCAATAATGAGTGCAACGAGATAGTGCCTTCGGTTTCGTTCGAACCCGGAACGAACTTGTATGGATTGAATGCTTTCAGAACATCGTCAGGTGGACGATGAGCATTCTAAGATAGATGTGTTCTATAAAGGTAATCGTAACCTCAAGCCTCATCGACCGGGAATGGCTAAAACAGGGAAGGTGCAGCAAGGCTTCGTGGGTAGCCCCCACTTGAGAGTGAGATTTACCCCTGTCTAGAGGTCCCTTTCTATTTCGGCTTAGTGTGTGGTTGGTCGCGCCAACTACGGGGTGGTCTTGTGCGGGACTGTCCAGTAAGGGATGGTTCCAGCCTTGTGTTGCAGGGGAGTTAGGGTGGCTCCTCGGTACGTTGATCTAGGCCACGTACTATGACGGACGGTACCCCAGTAGCCCTGCCATTGATGGAAACCCATTCTTCCTACGAGACCCTACGGTTTTGTTTGTATACCTATGTAGCTGGAATTTAATAAATGTAACAATTTCGGCTATTTCTTATTTACTTGAAAACCCTAGACACTATTATAATATCACTGGATTTCCTATCAAATGTTTTGGTTAGCGTAAGGTAAAAACTTTTCCATGTTTATGTGTGGGGAGTCTTACGTGATACCTTTTCTTTTCAAAGGTTTTTCTAAAGTTAAGCAACTTTAACCCGTTTACTCACACCAGACCCCTGTCTGACCCGAGTGTTTATTTTCTGTTTTATTAAACTCTTGGGTACTCATATTATGTATGAGTAGTCAAGTGATTCAGGTTAGCTTGATGAATTCTGGAGGAGTTATGGAGCAGGAGGCTTCGACTAGTAGATATATATTGATTTCCGCTGTGTTTGTTTGTACCTGTATCTGTTGTTCTTGAGTTGTATAGTTAGACAGAAGTTTATAACTGTCTAATCTCTGTTGTTTAAGTTGTGTACTCTGATGTAATAAGACACTATGTAATATTTTATGTTAATTATTATATTTTATTCGTTCCGCTGTGAGTTCTCTGATGTTGTTTGTGTTCTTCTTTCTCTTTCTTTTCTTCTTCTATCCCTTTCTTTCTTCAAGATAATTCGATTTTCTGGGAGTAGAAAGTTGGGTCGTCTCATGTATAACCCGTATAAGTATAAATGGGGTTTTAACGGGTCAATTTTGAGATAGCGGGTCGACCCGAAACCCGTTCGTTTATAAACGGGTCGAATTCGGGTTGACTCGAAAATAACCCTCTAACTTAAATGGGTCGGGTTAACCTGTTAATTTTCATGCGGGTTTCAGGTCTTGTAGGAAATTGACAGCCCTATGGACCATACCTGAAATATCAATTTCTTATTCGCTTAAGACCACAAACCCTTTTATTCCCATTTATCCGAAATCTCTAATTTCCCCATACCCGGAATTTATTTATTAGAATATAAAATCAACTTTTTATGCCTTTTCAACTTCGTTCTTTAAAATTTGTCCAAATTCGCTAAAATTATTTTACTTAAAAATTCTCTTTTTAATTTCCTTCAAAATCCAATGTTTATTATTTTCGATATCTTAAAGTGCCAAAATATATTCAACCAAACATAGCATTTAACAATTTCAATTACCAATATAATCTATTACGGATTACCAAATAAATCATATCACAGAATATGAAACAAAGTCACATTTTGAGGAATCCAGTTGGATCCTTCCAACCTGTTTTCCTGCATGTACAGATGTTAGCATAATGTAACGATCCCTGAATTTCAATAATTTAATTTGTCATATTAATAAGATTTTGAAATTTAATTTATAAAGAAATATTATTGTTATAATTTGTAATGCAGTAAATGTTAAGAATTGACCTATGAAATATTATATTGATTAAAATATACTTAATTAAAAAAATGTTGAATTGAATAAATCCTATTTATTGGAACCTTATTTATTGGTATGCAAATTTATAATAAATGAGTTATTGCAAGAAATTGAATAGAATTCTAATGAATGAAAGTAGTGAAAAGATTATACCCGGATGTAATTGTATATGAGAAATAAAGGAAAGTATTAAATTGATTTATGTAATAAAACATTGTTAACAGTATTTGATTGTAAATTAGGGAAGCGTGTTAATGCAAGTTAATATTTAATGAACTTGAATGAACGTTACAATTTAATAAAATTCAAATATTATTGCTTAGCTATAAATAGAATATAATAGAAACAAATACAATCAATGTTAGAAACGAAATTTTAATGTTCGTTGTTGATAATAAACCTTACTTTAATGATTATTAGTATAGTAACGAAAGTGTAAATGAAAATTAAATAGAAACATAAGTTTATTTTAAGGTAGTAATTGATAAATTGGGAAGATAGTTCATAGTATGTTAATTATGAATTAATACGCAATGTATGTAGAGTAATAAGTTGGTTTAAGGATGAAATTAAGGAAAATTCATTTATTGGTTTTAAAACCTTAATTAATGCATTTAATTGATAGAAGTACATTTAGGAATATAATATTTATTCAAATTAAGTGGTACATAGGCGTATATTAATCTAGCGTATATGAAATTATAAATCCGGATCGATAAGTAACGAACTTAGGAATGCAGTTAAAAGCAAATAGGTGGCAATTAATATAGGTTGCTTTTTTATTTAATATATCAAATAAATTTTTGGTAATCGATTACAATAAATCTTAAATTAACATTTGGTTAACGTAAATTAAAGTAACAATTGATGTAATAAAGAATGGAAAGCCTATTAAATGGGATTATTAAAAATAAATTGGTAATTTCTGAATTAGTGAAATTGGAAGTAAGGACAGTAATTATTGTAATAATTAAAATGGGAGTCAAATTGAATTTGATGAACCTTAATGTATGTTAATGAGAATAAGGCAATAGTCACATGATATGAAGGAAATAGGAAGAAGTGAAATGGACTTTATTTGTAAACCAATAAGTGATGTAATATAGGAATGAAATCAAAATAGATAAGTTTAATTGAGACTTTAATTTCAAATAACGTATGAAATTGACTAAAATATAGTAAATGGAAATATGATAGTCAATAAATAAAGGATGAAATGAGAGCATTAATGTAATGAATGTAAGATAGATATTAACTATGATTATAAAAAGGTTTAATAGAAAATGGAAGGATTGAAATCAGGTTTAAAGCAATGTATTGTAGGTAATTATAAATAACTGGATTTATTAAATTGAAAATAAATGAAATTAAACATCTAAACATTGTGTTAATAGAGATTTAATAGAAACCCAAGAATATTAAAATAATAGATTTTGAACCCAATATTAAATCCATCTACTTAAATTTTATGGATGGAATAATCATTGGTTTATTTAATTTAATAGAAATTTTCGGAATTTAATTTATAATTTTGAATATAATGAAATTGAAGATTTGACATTGCAATTAATAGATTTATCAACTTTAAATTGACATCTAAACTTGTTTAAAATTTTGTATAAATGATTAAGAATTATAAAGTGATAAAGATTGCCAATTTCAGAATTTAAACGGGAAATTTGATTTAATTGAGTTATTTTAAATTTATTTAATTAATATAAAAAAAGCCATTTTGGCCACTACTCGGATTTCGACGAAACAAGTTTCATCGGATCCGTAACAGTGAATTATTGTAGGATTTCAAGTTTCGTAGCGATCGGACTTATCGTTTGATCGTACGGACTCGAAACGCCTTGAAATTAATGAAATTGAAATCAATTGAAATCAATTTGAAAAATATTGATTTGAGCATAACTTCTTCATACGACGGAATTTGGACTTTTAACCTTTTCCATTGCGTTTAAAATATTTCAAAACACCTATTTTTATATATGGGTTGACCCAATTTCATTCCGAAGTCGAAACAGGCTTTTCTGGGCCACTTTGGCGTCAGCGCGTATATCCAACCTTATCCACCCATTCTCATTTGTCTGTACGCACATTCTATTCCTCCTCTTCCTCAATGGTAGACAAAATTTTATATTTCCAGATCCAATTGCAAATTCAAAAATCAAATGAAAATTCAAACTCCTCAGAAAAATTCGAAAAAAAATATGTTGAAGCTATCAATGAGCGTAATCTTCTGGTGCTGTTCGTTTTTCGAATCGATTCACCATTTACCCAGAAATCGCGAATCACTTCCGACCGTTCGTAGCTAGGGTTTCCTATTTAACGACGGATTGTCAACGGTTCGACGATAAGAGGGCATGGTTGTGAAGAGGGTGTCGAGGCAAGCCGATCCATACGGCTATTCTCTTCTATTAGCGTTTGTATTCGGCGGCAAATTGGAGGAAAAAGGGGGCGCGTGGGCTTTCGATTCCGGCGAATTTAGTGATCGCAGGCGGCTAAGTGGTGGCCAGTGGGGCGGCTCGGCGTGGTAGGCTCACAAGAGTTGTCAGATCTGGCCCTAGGTGGTCATGGTGACGTCGACGACGAGGTATAGGAGGCGGCTGGAGGTTGAGTCGCGTACGAGAGGAATTTGCGCGAGCTAGGGTTGGCCTGTAGCTTGTACGTGACGTGGCAGAGAGAGGTTAACATTTTATTTTATTTTATTTTTAATTTTGATTTCAAAGCTTCTAACTGCAATAACTTCCACATACGATATCAGAATTTCACACGGTTTCTTGCCTAAGGATCGTATTTAAATTCCGGAGATTTTGATGCTGGTTTGGACAGATTCTGAGGCTGTTGAAATTTTGGGTTTAAACTGGATTTGAATTCAATTTAAATTCAAAAGGTGAGTGTTTTAACCCACTCACAACTTCTATTTTTTTTATGTTTGTTATATTGATATATGATGTGATTTAAAATTTATTTATGGTTGTTTGGCATATTTTTAATCATCATCTCAGTTAATTTCATTTATTCAAATTAAATTGCTATTTAATTTATTCATTGCATTTAAACTGCCAGTTAAATTCTTAATAAGTTATTCATTGCATATAAACTACCAGTTAAACAGTTATTTAGATTATTATTAGATATAAACTGCTATTTAATACCTATTATTTATTATCCGTTCCATATTGATGATATTGTTTGAATTTGATGATGATTGCGATAAATGGTTGATGGTTAATATTGCATGAATGGATGCTGTACTTTATATTATTATAAACTGTAAGTTATTATGCATTTTCATCTCATTCAGGATTGCGGTTTGAAATGATATATAACCGTAATTTTTATTTTTAAATTGCGGATTGAAATGATAAATATTCGTATCACTTGACCATAGGGTAGAAAATTATATACAGACACCGTGGTCTATATACATATATAAATATTTCGAAAATGATTTCTATGTTTTTGTAAAGAAATATACATATGGTTTATGAGAAATTGATTTCGGATATTTGATAAAGGTTATTTTATATATAGTTAAATTCTTGTTTTATGCTATTTATAAAATTGTTTAAAGTATAAAGTAAGTTTAATAATAAAGTTGATTTTATTAAAATATATTATGGATAAGTATTTACTTAAATTATATTCTAATATAAAGTTTACATTGATTTTTATAAATCAAAGTTGAGAAGATAGTTTTGAAATTGGTTTGAGATTTTATTTAATTAAGGTCTTATTGAGATTTAGATTTAAAAAGAATATGGTGTTAAACTAAATTCGGGTTTAAGATGATTTAAGTGAATATATCTAATCTAAATAAATTGAGAAATATTCAATTATTGAATTTGAAAGTTTTATTTAAAGTATACTGGATTTTTAAGTAAGTATTTCAAAACTAAATAATAGTAAAGTGAATTTGGCATATATATATACATATATGAATTAAAAATTTAGTTTATTTAAATGGTTTATTTGGGAATTCAAATCTGTATTTGGAATTGATTTGAGAAATTTAAAAAGATAATTTACTTTATAAAGTAATTTATTATTAAACCATTTAAGTATTGAAAATTTTGTTTCAAAGCCATGGGTTAAGGTATATATATTTGAAAGTACTATGATTTTTGAAAAAGAATATATTTGAAATAAAAATGATATCATATTGATTTGGGTTTTAAAATAGAAATGATATCTTATTTATATGGTTTTGAAATGGATATTTTATTCTGGTTTTAAAGTATAAACTATTTTGAAAAGATCGCGGTGTTATAATAACGATTGGTTGTTGAAGAGACCGGGATCGGAAGTTGTCATACTCTCTGCCAATTAACAACCGTGTACGCGGTGGAGATTCCAGAATGAAGTAGGATGGTGGCGGCGTTCCTTTGAGGTAAATACGTGGATCCGACTCCCATGAGTTGGCATAAGGTGGCTAAAACAGGAGCGATTCTCGGGCCAATGAGGTCATTCCTCTGATCGGACGCACTCCTTCGATATTATCTATTGGCTTTTGGATTGATTCGGTGGCCACTTTTGATTTTTGACTTTGGTGGTGTTGTCTGAGGTGGGTGGTAGTAGCTACTACGCATTACCACCAGCCCGGATGCGTAATTGGTATATCTACCCTAGCATTGCCTAGTTGTGCCATGTCACCTACCCTAACGCGCCTTGTATGAGTTTCTATTTGTGTCGTACCTATGGAGTATCCTCTGGTAGCCTTCCGATCAGGAGGTATTACGGTACCGTATAGACTATTGGCATTATTACGTGTAAGTTGGAAAATATAAAGCCTTAACGCTATTTAAAAGTAAGTTTATTTTACAAGTAGACACTACTGTAATAGTGAAATATACTACATAGTAAATAGTTTAACGGATCCTTAAGAGATGTAAATCCCGAGCATCTCTTGAGTTACTGCACTCATATTTCTTTCTGTTGATTTAACTTACATAAGATCTTTTAGTTCTGACTCGAGTGTTTTGTCTTTTCAATTCGCTCGGGTCAGTCCGAGCATTTCAGGATCGAAGATTTTATTTCTGGAGGACGAAGACAAAGATTTCATTATTATTATTATATTATATTGTTCCACTACACACTGTATTCTGTTGCATCAATTTTATTCGTTGGTATGTACAACTCTGATATATATTGTATAAGTAAAATCAAATATTTTGTAAACAGCTTAATGAACTGTATATTTGATTATTATATTTTATCCTTCCGCTGTGAGATTCTGTTTTGTTTTATTTCTTTCTAGTTTTTCTTATTTACCCCATAAAAAATCCGCCTTTCCGTATGGTTTAAATTGGCACGTATGTCGATTTATAGCGTGTGAAAAGGCGGGATGTTACATCTGGTATCAGAGCTTTGGTTTAGCGATAGACCTTAGCTTTGTGCGGTCTGACTCTTTACTAATAGGGTAGTAATACCCTATGGGAGTCGTTGAGTGTATATATATGAGAGAGCGTATTTGTTAGTGTTATAAAAAGGTTTTTATATTGTGTTAATTTATTCCGTTTTGTATTTATAAATTCTGGTTGATGCATGGGACGCTATGACATCAATAGAGATTTCTAAACACTTAATAGGACAGACCGACATAATATTTATTTTAATATAGGTGAATGAAATAATTTTGCCTATTACATTTTCTATATATAAAAAAAAATTTATAAAGGTTATATTCGGTTGTGTTATATTGGTTGTTAGGTAATGAAATTTATAAATAATAGTTGAAATGAGATTAAAAACAAAATCAATGAAATTTGGAAATTTTAGAACTTAAGTTCGGGATTTTGGAAAAATGCTTTCTAAGGATTTTGAAATATAATAATATTATTTAAAAGTATTTTCTGATAT
Organism: Allium cepa; assembly: GCA_030765085.1. Taxonomy (NCBI): domain Eukaryota; kingdom Viridiplantae; phylum Streptophyta; class Magnoliopsida; order Asparagales; family Amaryllidaceae; genus Allium; species Allium cepa. Next base: position 287,936,978 of record CM060937.1, read on the forward strand.
AAATATTTCAATATAAATTGAAAGGACTGTTTTAAAGAATTTTGGAAAAGATATGAGTTATGTACTTCCCTTTTTGTCGTTGGAAAATAATTTCGGTGATGAGTGCACACGTCATCGACATTCATTTTCGAGTTTCGAAGTGGGAAGGCCACTGTTGTTGTTTTACTATAGATTTATTTTGATAAACAAACAAATATTTTAAATTATTTTAAATATAATTGGATATATGAAGTGCAAACATATGTTGTATTTAATTCTTAGGTCTCCATTAATTAATAGTTTCAATTACCGTAGAGAATTGAAATGTAGGTAATTAATAAATTGAAACGTCTAAAGGAAATAAGAGATTAATGCTAAGTTTATAAATGGAAATTTAAAAGAAATTGAAATGTGTAACGTATAAAACAAGGATATTATTATTGAACATTAAATTAATTAAATAAAATAGAATAAACTTGTATAACTTTCAATTACGTCCTTATAAACATATATATATATATATATATCTTACCGAATATTAAAAGTTGAAATGTTAATAAGAAATTGTAATAGATATTATACAAGCAGTAAACTTAAGATAACGAACGTATTCATTGAAATTCTTTAATAAGGATTAGATGTTGTGGTTATTGTAAACTTAAGTATATTTGAGATGATACTAATTAAAAATAATGAATGAATGAATATGATGCAATAAAGAAGAAACTTACATGACACTAAAATGAAAAAATAAATAATTATAAGTAATAAATGAAATTTATAAGAATGAGCTTGATTTATTATTTGAAATTGTTGTTTGTTTTGGTTTATGGTTGTTTGGGTAAGGATACTTCAAAATTGGTTGGATGAATAAATATCTATTTAGTTTCATCTAAGACTATTGAGTAAATGGTGCTCTAATTAGTTTATTTTCATTCTGTACAATTTGAAGTTTTGAACCTGAACAGCTATTTGGTGGTTTGATATGAATGAATGATTGATTATGTTGATTCTGTATGATGGTTGTATGTTGTGATTACAAGTGATTGTTGGGTTTGACATTGCTTTGTTTGTTAGTGGATGAAACAAAAATAATATTTCATTTTATAAATTTTTTAACCTTTTTGGATTATATAAGTGAAATTCAGGTTATGGAAGCAATTGCTACTGCTTTTGGTTCCATAAAATAAGCGTTAATTGCCCGACTAATATGTACGTTTTCGCATTACGGTTTATATCATTATTATACCTGGGTTGGGATATATATTATTTTGGTAAATATATGTTGTATATTTTTATATTTGATATTATATTTTCTCCCGAGCCTCTCCGTACAAAGGAGACTCTGTCGAAATTTTTCGTAAATTTTGGACTTAGAATTTTTTTGAAAATGATTCCCAAACTTTATCTATTTAAGTATAAAAAGATTTAATGGTTATAAAATGAGTATATTTATTTAAAGTAACAAAATTTTGCAGATTATTTGTATATAAAGTTAATGTTTTGAATAAGATATATTGATTTCTTAATTCTTCTTTTCCCTTTCATTTTGCTTTTCGAGGACGAAAAGTTTTGAGTGTGGGAGAGTGTAACGACCCCTGAATTTCGTTAATTTAATTTGTCATATTAATAAGATTTTGGAATTTAATTTATAAAGAAATATAATTGTTATAATTCGTAACGCAGTAAATGTTAAGAATTAACCTATGAAATATTATATTGATTAAAATAGACTTAATTAAAAAAAGGTTGAATTGAATAAATCCTATTTATTAGAACCTTATTTATTGGTATGCAAATTTACAATAAATGAGTTATTGCAAGAAATTGAATAGAATTCTAATGACTGAAAGTAGTGAAAAGATTATACCCGGATGTAATTGTATATGAGAAATAAAGGAAAATATTAAATTGGTTTATGTAATAAAACATTGTTAACAGTATTTGATTGTAAATTAAGGAAGCCTGTTAATGCAACTTAATATTTAATGAACTTAAATGAACGTTACAATTTAATTAAAATTCAAATATTATTGCTTAGCTATAAGTAGAATATAATAAAAACAAATACAATCAATGTTAGAAACGAAATTTTAATATTCGTTGTTGATAATAAACCTTACTTTAATGATTATTAGTATAGTAACGAAAGTGTAATGAAAATTAAATAGAAACATAAGTTTATTTTAAGGTAGTAATTGATAAATTGGGAAGATAGTTCATAGTATGTTAATTATGAATTAATACGCAATGTACGTAGAGTGATAAGTTGGTTTAAGGATGAAATTAAGGAAAATTCATTTATTGGTTTTAAAACCTTAATTAATGCATTTAATTGATAGAAGTACATTTAGGAATATAATATTTATTCAAATTAAGTGGTACATAGGCGTATATTAATGTAGCGTATATGAAATTATAAATCCGGATCGATAAGTAACGAACTTATGAATGCAATTAAAAGCAAATAGGTGGCAATTAATATAGGTTGCTTGTTTATTTAATATGTCAAATAAATTTTCGGTAATCGATTACAATAAATCTTAATTTAACATTTGGTTAACGTAAATTAAAGTAACAATTGATGTAATAAAGAATGGAAAGCCTATTAAATGAGATTATTGAAAATAAATTGGTAATTTTTGAATGAGTGAAATTGGAAGTAAGGATAGTAATTATTGTAATAATTAAAATGGGAGTCAAATTGAATTTAATGAACCTTAATGTATGTTAATGAGAATAAGGCAATAGTCACAGGATATGAAGGAAATAGGAAGAAGTGAAATGGAGTTTATTTGTAAACCAATAAGTGACGTAATATAGGAATGAAATCAAAATAGATAAGTTTAATTGAGACTTTAATTCCAAATAATGTGTGAAATTGACCAAAGTATAGTAAATGGAAATATGATAGTCAATAAATAAAGGATGAAATAAGAGCATTAATGTAATGAATGTAAGATAGATATTAACTATGATTATAGAAAGGTTTAATAGAAAATGGAAGGATTGAAATCAGATTTAAAGCAATGTATTGTAGGTAATTATAAATAACTGGATTTATTAAATTGAAAATAAATGAAATTAAACATCTAAATATTGCGTTAATAGAGATTTAACTGAAATCCAAGAATATTAAAATAATAGATTTTGATCCCAATATTAAATCCATCTACTTAAATTTTATGGATCGAATAATCATTGATTTATTTAATTTAATAGAAATTTTGGGAATTTAATTTATAATTTTGAATATAATGAAATTCAAGATTTGACACTGCAATTGATAGATTTATCAACTTTAAATTGACATCTAAACTTGTTTAAAATTTTGTATAAATGATTAAGAATTATAAAGTGATAAAGATTGTCAATTTCAAAATTTAAATGGGAAATTTGATTTAATTGAGTTATTTTAAATTTATTTAACTAATATAAAAATAGCCATTTTGGCCACTGACTCGGATTTCGACAAAACAAGTTTCATCGGATTTGTAACAATGAATTATTATAGGATTTCAAGTTTCGTAGTGATCGGACTTGTCTTTTGATCGTATGGACTAGAAACGCCTTGAAATTAATGAAATAGAAATCAATTGAAATCAATTTGAAAAATATTGATTTGAGCATAACTTCTTCATACGACAGAATTTGGACTTGAAACCTTTTCCATTGCGTTTAAAATATTTCAAAACACCTATTTTGATATATGGGTTGACTTAATTTCATTCCGGAGTCGAAACGGGCTTTTTTGGGCCACTTTGGTGTCAACGCGTATATCCAACCGTATCCATCCATTCTAATCTCTGACCTATCTATATAAACCCGGTTATATACCCTAATTCCCCTCATTCTCATTTTTCTATACGCACATTCTATTCCTCCTCTTCCTCAATGGTAGACAAAATTCTATATTTCCAGATCCAATTGCAAATTCAAAAATCAAATGAAAATTCAAACTCCTCAGAAAAATTCGAATATATATATGTTGAAGCTCTCAATGAGCGTAATATTCTGGTGCTGTTCGTTTTTCAAATTGATTCACCGTTTACCCAAAGTTCGTGAATCACTTCCGGCCGTTCGTAGCTAGGGTTTCCTATTTAATGGCGGATCGTCAACGGTTCGACGACCAGAGGGCATGGTTGCAAAGAGGGTGTCGAGGTAGGCCGATCCATACGGCTATTCTCTTCTATTAGCGTTTGGATTCACGACAAATTGGAGGAAAAAAGGGGCGCGTGGGCTTTCGGTTCCGGCGAATTTGGTGATCGCTGGCGGCGAGGTGGTGGTCAATGGGGCGGCTCGGCGTGGCAGGCTCACAGGAGTTGTCAGATCTGGCCCTAGGTGCTCGTGGTGACATCGGCGACAAGGTACGACTGGAGGTTGAGTCGCGTACGAGAGGAATTTGTGCGAGCTAGGGTTGGCCTGTAGCTTGTACGTGACGTGGCAGAGAGAGGTTAATGTTTTATTTTATTTTATTTTTAATTTTGATTTCAAAGCTTCTAATTGTAATAACTTCCACATACGATATCAGAATTTCACACGGTTTCTTGCGTTAGGATCATATTTAAATTTTAAAGATTTTGACACTGGTTTGGACAGATTCCGAGGCTGTTGAAATATTGGGTTTAAATTGGATTTGAATTCAATTTAAATTCAAAAGGTGAGTGTTTTAACCCACTCACAACTTCTAAAAAATTCTTATGTTTATTAAATTGATATATGATGTGATTTAAAATTTATTTATGGTTTTTTGGCATATTCTTAATCATCATCTCAGTTAATTTCATTTATTTAAATTAAATTGCTATTTAATTTATTCATTGCATTTAAACTGCCAGTTAAATTGTTAATTAATGATTCATTGCATATAAACTGCCAGTTAAACAGTTATTTAGATTATTATTGGATATAAACTGCTATTTAATACCTGTTATTTATTATCCGTTCCATATTGATGATATTGTTTGAATTTGATGATGATTGCGATAACTGGTTGATGGTTGATATTGGATGAATGGATGTTGTATTTTATATTGTTATAAACTGCAAGTTATTATGCATTTTCATCTCATTCGGGATTGCGGTTTGAAATGATATATAACCATAATTTTTATTTTTAAATTGCGGATTGAAATGATAAATATCCGTATCACTTGACCATAGGGTAGAAAATTATATACAGACATCGTGGTATATATATATATATATATAAATATTTCGAAAATGATTTCTATGATTTTGTAAAGAAATATACATATGGTTTTATGAGAAATTGATTTCGGATATTTGATAAATGTTATTTTATATATAGTTAAATTCTTGGTTTTAAGCTATGTATGAAATTGTATAAAGTATGAAGTAAGTTTAATAATAAAGTTGATTTTATTAAAATATATTATGGATAAGTATTTACTTAAATTATATTCTAATATAGAGTTTACATTGGTTTTTATAAATCAAAGTTGAGAAGATAGTTTTGAAATTGATTTGAGATTTTATTTAATTAAGGTCTTATTGAGATTTAGATTTAAAAAGAATATGGTGTTATAACTAAATTCGGGTTTAAGATGATTTAAGTAAATATATATAGTCTAAATAAATTGAGGAATATTCAATTGTTGAATTTGAAAGTTTTATTTAAAGGATACTGGATTTTTAAGTAAGTATTTCAAAACTAAATAACATTAAAGTGAATTTGGCATATATACATGAATTAAAAATTTAGTTTGAAATGGTGGAATATTTAAAACTTTGAAATATATGGAAATTTAAATGGTTTATTTGGGAATTCAAATCTGTATTTGGAATTCATTTGAGAAATTTAAAAAGCTAATTTGCTTTATAAGGTAATTTATTATTAAACCATTTAAGTATTGAAAATTTTATTTCAAAGCTATGGGTTTAAGGTATATATATTTGAAAGTACTATGATTTTTGTAAAATGATATAGTTGAAATAAAAATGATATCATATTGATTTGGGTTTTAAAATAGAAATGATATCGTATTTATATGGTTTTGAAATGGATATTTTATTCTGGTTTTAAAGTATAAACTATTTTGAAAAGACCGTGGTGTTATAATAACGATTGGTTGTTGAAGAGACCGCGATCAGAAGTTGTCATACTCTCTGCCAACTCCGAAAACCACTTTAACAACCGTGTACGCGGTGGAGATTACAGAATGAAGTAGGATGGTGGCGGCGTTCCTTTGAGGTAAATACGTGGAGCCGACTCCCGTGAGTTGGCATAAGGTGGCTAAAACATGAGCAATTCTCGGGCCAATGAGATCATTCCTCTGATCGGACGCACTCCTTCGATATTATATTTTGACTTTTGGATTGTTTCGGTGGCCACTTTTGATTTTTGAATTTAGGGGTGTTGTCCGAGGTGGGCGATAGTTGCTGCTACGCGTTACCGCCATCCCGGATGCGTAATTGGTATATCTACCCTGGCATTGCCTAGTTGTGCCGTGTCACCTACCCTAGCGCGCCTTGTACGAGTTTCTATTTGTGTCGTACCTATGGAGTATCCTCTGGTAGCCTCCCGATTAGGAGGTATTACGGTACTGTATAGATTATTGGCATTATTGTGTGTTAAGGTGGAAAATGTAAAGCCTTGACTCTTTTTAAAAGTAAGTTTATTTTACGAGTAGACACTACTATAATAGCGAAATATACTACATAGTAAATAGTTTAACGGATCCATAAGAGATGTAAATCCCGAGCATCTCTTGAGTTACTGCACTCATATTTATTTCTGTTAATTTAACTTACATAAGATCTTTCAGTTCTGACTCGAGTGTTTTGTCTTTTCAATTCGCTCGGGTCAGTCCGAGCATTTCAGGATCGAAGACTTTATTTCTGGAGGACGAAGTCAAAGATTTCATTATTATTATTATTATATTATATTGTTCCACTACACACTGTATTCCGCTGCATCGATTTTATTCGTTGGTATGTGCAACTCTGATATATATTGTATAAGTAAAATCAAATATTTTGTAAACAACTTCATGAACTGTATATTTGATCATTATATTTTATCCTTCCGCTGTGAGATTCTGTTTTGTTTTATTTCTTTCTCGTTTTTCTTATTTACCCCATAACAAATCTTCCCTTCCGTATGGTTTGAATTGGCACGTGTGTCGATTTAAAGCTTGTGAAAAGGCGGGATGTTACACATAATATAAAATACCAATCCCACTTCAAGGGGATATCGCGGTATAAAGAGTCATCTGCAATTATGCAGGACATTTAGGGTCTCATCCGCTGTATAATGCGGGAATATCAATCACTCCAATATGTATATATAACTATATACAATATCACATTCGGTCAATTCAATCAATAAACCAATAATTTAAATTTTAACTATTTAAATTTAAACGGTAATCCAAATGAGTAAGATTAACCCACCTTTGATTTTATTAGAAATCCGAACCAAACCAGCTTGTTTTGTTCACGATTTTTAGACCTTGTACAAACATTATATGGTTTATTAATACTTTGGCTAATCAAACAATCTATTAGTATTTAATAATTTAATTTTAAACAAATTCTCATAAATTATTTTTAGTGACTAAAATAATTAAATGAACCAGTTAAACAAATTAATTACCTTAGTACTTTATTTCAAAATAAATTACTAAATTTAAAATGTATGTATATATATTTATTTTCCTTTTGAAACTACATATACTTACTTATGAAAATAATATATAGATTTTAAAAATCTATTTTTTTATATACCATTCGATATTTAAAATTTTCTTTTCAAAATCTTGTCCATATAAAAAATTTGTGTTTAATTATATATATAAAAATATGTATGTGTATATATATAAATATACATCTATATTTAAATCATTATCTCAGTGTATATATACATATGCACGTATTAATATTCAATTGAAAAAACATACACTAGTAAACATATACCTTACTTCCTCAGTTTCCCTCAATCCTAGCCGACATCGCATCGTACTCGTCTGGAAACGAACCCCTCTCCCTCGTGTGGCCATTGCCTCCTTTCTGCTACAGTCGAAAATGAGCTACCCAAAACCCGCTCATCTCATCATGCAGCCGAACCCCCTCCCATGCCTGCCACCAGATCGCGACCACCCTACTAGAACGCGCCGCTCGAAATCGAGCTCCCTATCAAAATTGAGTTACCATTGACTCGATCGACACCCATCGCCGAGGCTCGCGAGGTCGACTCGAGATCCCAAACCGCAAAGCCACGACGTGCCTCTTCCTTAATCATGCTCACGAGATTTCGTTTTGTGATCGATTTGTTCTTTTTTTTAAATGAAAGAGGCTTCGGCAATGATTCCTAAAGCTCTAAATTTCCCCCATTTTTTCTTTAAGTTTTGAAATCGAGAAAAAAAGGCTCGGTTGCTTTTATTTTTTTTAGAGAAGATGCGTGTTATCAGGGAGGACACGTGTTTTGCCTTGCGTGTCTGCATAGGCTTGCTATAGTGTCATTTGAATTGAAGGGAAAAGTGCTGATGTGAATTCCCTTTTTGTCCACATACATATATACATATATATATATATATATATATATATATAATATTTTAATTTGAACTGTCTCGAAATCGTGATTTAAAATTTTGACTTCCTATCGAGGCGTGTAGCTAGGCGTTTATAATGTTATACCCCTATTCCGAACGCAATGGAAAATGTTTCGAGTCCTAATTCAGTCGTATGGAGAAGATAGCTTTTTGGACTCCATTATTATACTGAATTTTTGATATAAATTTCAGCGCGTTTATATATCTTACGGCCCCATGATAACTCCAAACGCTACGAAAATTGAAATCCGATAATAATACACTATTACAGATTCAATTGAACTGGTTTCGTCAAATTCCGAGACTGTGCCTTGGAAGGCTATTTTTAAATATCGATTTAAACGATATATTTCAAAACTGAACAAATCACCTTTAAAATTCAATTTAACACTTCTACAATCTTCAGTATCATCATTGTAAATTTTACAAGCCTTTAAAATATTTTAACAAGCTTGAAATTTCAGATTCAATATTTTACCTAATTTCTAATTATTAAATTCAATAATTTAATTATCCAATAATTGGTTACATTTGAAATTTAAGTTAGAAATTAACTTTTAAATATTTAAAATCAATCAAATATTCCAATTTCAAATATCCAAAAATTCCGGGTCGTCATATTTTTGATGCTTAAGAGCGCTATTTACTTCCACCAAGCACTATGTCGTTTGGAAATCGTTGATCAGAGTTATACTTATTGTCCAACGCCGGATGAATGGATAGATGCATAGAAAACTGCTGACTTTTTGGAAGTTTTTTACAAAGTTAGTTATTTATTTTTTGGTTCTAATTATCCAACATCGAACTTATTTTTACCGAAGCTTGTGACGGTTCGTTTTACATTGCAAAAGCGTATGAAAGACAATGATTTATGTCAATAATGGCAAATGAAATGTATAAAAAATTCGACAAATATTGGAGAAAATTTCACGTGATACTTTCCATTGCATGCATCTTTGATCCATGTCATAAAATCGTATTCGTTAAATATTGTTATGAACAAATTTATGGAGTCGATTGTTATGAATTTGATGAGGTGGAGAGTAAATTTGAAAATCTTTTCAACGAATATGCAAAAAAATGAAAACGAAGGTGTAGCAAGTGGATCATGCAGATATTGGTCCGTATTCACAAGAATGTGAAGATATGTTAGAAGGATTTTACAATCATCGTAAGGTATGTTTAGTCGAGAGTTCTCGTAAATCTGAACTTAAGTAATATCTTGAAGAGGAACTGTAGATCTTAAAACATCGTCCGACATTATCTCTTTCTGGAAAACTCACTAGTATAAATATCCAATTCTTTCACAAATGGCAAAAGATATTTTGGCGGTTCCGGTTACTACTGTAGCATCTGAAAGTGCATTCAGTATCGGAGGCAGGATTCTTCATGATTACCGAAGTTCTTTGAAGGCAAATACCGTTGAAGCATTATTATGTTCGCGTGACTGGCTATATGGAAATGAGACAGTGTCAGCTATAGAGCAGCCTGATGTGGATATTATTTGTCCCATACGGATGCGGAGTTGTCAATTTCTATTTAAATTTTAGGTACATGCTTAACTGCCAAATTTTGGTTGTTCACATTGTTTAAAGTATGCTTAAATGCCAAATTTTTCTTGTTCACATTTTTTTAAATGTTATGATAATAGATAACAAATAATTTGACTTCCATGTTGCTACAATCACATTGTTTAAAAATTTATTTTCCAAGCCGGTAGTACAACAACCATGCAGTATGCGTGTTAAAAATTTGATGGATACTACCAAACTTCTGTATACTACATTTGATGGATTGTATTATTCATTTTCAGTTAAACCTTAATTTTGTAGTGTAGGAAACAAACTCATTTATACCTCAGCTGTGATCAACGTTACAGAATAATTAATAAAATAGTTGGATCTATTATTATATTTGCATATTTATAGTAATATCATGTTATCATTTTGCCGCTGTATTAATAATTTTCAAGCAAAAGAAATACAAATTGTAGTGCTTCAAATATTCATGGATGTTGCATTCTGTGGTCCACCAATATAGTCAAACACACGTGCGCACACACTGTTGCTAGATGTAAACAAGGTGAAATGGCATAAGCAACACCTATATTTAAGAGAACAATGCGAGCAACTACATCCAATATTTTCTTATTTGATGCTGCATGCTGCAACAAGCCAACAATAAGTATATGAATATAGACCATGAGTTTCTAAACTATTTCAACATTCATCTGTGTTAGAAATAATTTCCATAGATACCAAGGATTGATACTACAGAATTTTGTAATAAATGAAGTTAAAAAATCAATCAAAATGTGCACATGATTCCTCTATATAGCTAGACAGATGCAATCTAAAGCCATCCATTTAGAGCGAATAAGTAATAGTCCATTTGGTGCCACCGAGAGTGATGATTGTAGCATTTAAATTTAACACTATTGTTTGATTTCAATTCAATTATGTACCATATAGCTCATCAAGACATACACCAAATTATGTTAACACTCTATCAAATCAAACTGAAGAAGATGACAAACTCATTAGATATATCTATGCTCAGGATTAACTACACTAATTCAGGTTCGATATTTTAGATAAATTGCTTACATGATGAATGATTTGCATCTTTCAAGAAGAATGTGTGTGCAGTATATAGGAATGGTTGATTTTTTTCGTTACTGTTAGCAATTGCATTTTTGACTTCAAATTATATACCTCATTCTGCATGTTACTGATTGAATTTGCAACACTAATTAATGTCATACAACAGCCTTAGCTGCTATGTCACTTGATATGAAAAATACATAAGCTATGAGCAACCTAATTCTTATTGAAACAATTCAAAAAATACATGCAGGTTGGACACTACATGCAGTTGCAAGTTGGACAATAGAGATGCAAAGGAAAGAAAAAAATAGATTCAGTGCTTGCATTGAACTAATTCATGTTTCATGCATTTTTATGTTATGTAGTTTTGAATTATATGTTGATTAATATTGCATTAAGTTCTAAAAAATGATGCAGTATGTGATACTTTGCTTGCTGCAGATCTTAAATGTCACTTTATATGATGTTTTTGTATTTGAAAACTGAACTGATCTTGAATGATACTCACTATCTTTATACTAGTTTAAATATGGAATGGTCTTGTACTAATTTTGAGTGTTTTTATACTGATCTTCAATTATACAAACTAAATTGATGAGATTGATTATACATGTTTTTATGTAATTTTATTCAAATTGGGTTAAATGGGTTGAGTTCGATTGACCCGTTAAATTAGTGGGTTTGGGTTGGGTTTACCCATTTAATAAATGAGTCTAATGGGTTGGGTCTATTTTTTTAAATGGGTTGGGTTAACTTTTAAACCAACCCATTTATATCCAACCCAACTCATTTGACATCCCTAAATGTGCGTCCAAGCCCCATTTCCACTTTCATACATTTTCCATAAAATTGTTGGTGGGAGGGAGGTGAGGGTCAGACATTTATATAAGGAGTGCCTGACATTCAGGCGTCCATTTAATGGGTAAATGGGCGTCAGATGTTCTGATGTCAGGCTCTCATTTGGACGTCTAATCTTTGGAGTTCACGGCCAATTTAGGGTTGACTATTTAGGGCCCTGAATATTCAGCTTTAGCCCTGATTGGACTGAAGATGCCCTATTATGTGATTTTATCTTATTAAGTGCATTTTCTTCTATTATTTTGTAGTTATCGATCAATTTTTTTAATTTTTTTGCCCCATTCTCATTTTTGGTTATATTTTACGTTTCAATTTTTTATTATTCACAACTATCTATTATATGTTTGATCAAACTGAATGTTGGTCCAACATTATTGAATTTTTTTTTCAATTCATTTTGTTTTAAAGCTATTCATTTCTAGTTAGGACATCTCTAATAGCAACAATTCATCTTCCATTATTTAGTTTCTCCCTTCCAATAGCGAAGTTTAAATTGAATATTAAGGGTAAAACTAAGCTTTGCCTTCAATTTTATAAAGGGGCGCTAGATGCTCATTTTTTTAAGGCCAAGACCATGTGTTTGATTAAATGGATGCTCATTTCTAGTCCATTTAATGAGTATCTAAATCTTGGAAGCTTAATAGATGGATCTTCTATCTTCTCATCCTAAATTCCAACTTTCTATCACTGCAACGGCTATAAACTATCATATTGTACATTAAGTATATAAATTTAGTTCATTTTATTAATACCAACACACAATTCTTTTGCTTTTAAATTATTATTTGCAATTTCATTGCAAAAAAACATGTCTTGTCATGTGAACTGTGAATATGGGTAACTGGAAATTTGATTTACAATCCGATCAATTGTCAGTAAAAAACGTCCAATCAAAACAATTTGTTCGTGGTCAATGTATAATTTCAGTTCGGAAAATTCATTTTTAATTGATTCTAACGTAAGTTGGGGAAAAAAGTTAAACTAGAAGCTGGAACAAATAAAGATTATCGGCAGTTAAGAAAATTATTACGTATGTTTGAAGTGCTATTTGGTTTATTGTCGTTTTCGAAGAATTTATGATTTAACAAAATAGTTTTACTTAAATAATGTCAAACATAATTATAAATAGTGTAATTATAGTACGGTGTATTGCATTATATTAATTTTTAATGCAAATACAAAAGATTAAATATGATTTGAAATTTAACCACTGATTTCCATAATAATTTTGAATATGATATTTTGAAGTTTATTATGAATAGCTGCTTTTTGACAGTTAAACTGTTGATTTACATATATAATATTTTTTTCTTCTGTTCGTAGCATATCAGTGCGTAGCATTTCAAGCATTTGTTTTGCTTCATCGCACTCATAATTGAGGCAGTTTGTAACTCTTTTGTTTTTAATAATCATGATATAAAGAATTTGAAACCATTTAGAAATTTAGCATTTTAATTTGTTAGTATTTAGATTAATTTAAACATGTAGATAATAGATTTTGTAATTAAAATAAAAACTTTTTGGAATAATTATTAGAGATGGGGAATTAGTTGTTCAAAAATTGGTAAAAGTAATTAGTTCGAATAAAAATAAAAACGTGATTGAAATTTATTTTTCGACTTTTCGTTGGTCAATTTTTTTTCAGTTAATGTGTGATCATTATTTTATACTCATATATATATATATATAGACATGAAAATAAAAGAACTAATGACGCCTCCAACCCTGTGATTCCGGGATCTTCTACAAATGTGATCGAGCCGGATGATGATGCTGACGGATGGGTAGAAGTTAAAAAGAAGGGGAAGAGAAGGAAAAAGAGGGCAGAAATCCGTCATTCGCTGAGATATTACAAAACCCCAAAAAATCTAACCAAAACCCTAAACCTTGGATTGATATTATCGGTAACGAGGTTGAAATTAAAGGATCTGGTAATTATGTTGAACCAATAATGGAAAGTGATGAAATCTATCAGCTAATTGATGAAGATGATTACGTAGAAGTACAATGGCAGGCAAATGTCCATATGTTGTTCACTTTAATGCTTATATCAAACGGGTCTAAAATCCAAAAGGAGCATTGGATGTTTTCTCTAGGTATAATGGTTTCAATTTTATAAAGTTTGAGCAAGAAGAAGACTACAAAAAAGTCTTAAACGGTGGGCCTTGGTTCATGCATAGTAGATTTATCATCTTGAAAAAATGGAAAGAAAAATTTATTTTTGAACGAGAAATGTTCTCATCATATCCAGTGTGGATTTAACTACACAATCTTAATTTAGTACTTTGGAACACTAGATGCATTAGCAAATTAGCTAGCATGGTTGGAAAGCCACTGGACATGGATGAAAACACTAGAAAGGTTAAAAGGATTAGCTTTGCCAGAGTTCTAGTAGAATTAAAGGCAGATAGTGATTTATTTAAAATAGTCAAGGCAATGAATAAACAGGGGCACACATACGTACAGGAAATTGAATACGAATTTGTGCCTTCTATGTGTCGTGAGTGCAAATGTTTTTGTCATTCTCATATACATTATAATAATATAAAAGAGAAACCAGAACAAGTTTGGGTGGAGAAGAACAAAACTCCTACATCAACATCTTTACAAAATACTTCTCCTACCATCAGCTCAAAAAATATGACAGCTACAAAAAGTTACATACAAAAAGCTGCAGTTAGTAACCTAACCCCTTCTAACAGTCAATCTGCCTTTGATGCTGAGGGCTTTGGATCAGAGCCAGTAGTTCCTCCAATTCCTGATCAAATTGATGATTTTCAGTCTGAATCAGATCCCCCTCCCATTTGAGTTTCTTGCTGAGCAACACCGTAGTTCTAAGATTGAGAAAATGACTGATTCTCTAAATGAAATTCAAAAGAAGAATATTCAGTTCGAATCATCTGAGGAAGAGAATGAAGATGAAGAAGACCTTAGTAAATTCACAGAAGTTAACAAGCAGTTTGTAAAACAGTTCAACGAAAAAGAAGACATGGTTGCTTCAATGAAAGCAAATGTTGGATCTGCTCCTATTGGAATATAAATGACTATTCTCCATTGGAATATAAGAGGTCTAAATAATGACAATCGTCAATTAGACCTCCACAATCCGAGGGACTTCCATAGGCCATCAATTATAGCTTTACTGAAAATTAAATTTAATAAAGAAAGTTTTGAATTGTTCAAATATCAAATAGGTAATCAATGGAGCTCTAAGCATAGTTCCTTGATAAAGGGCAGAATACTTGTACTATGGGATAGTAATTTCTGGAACAGTTCCTTAATAGACAAGAAAGAGCAGTAAATGATTATATTATTCAAAAACATAGGAAGGTTGGAACTATGCATCACATTCGTATATGCAAGGAATATCGCTTTAGAAGGAACTGAGTTGTGGCAACAAAAAATTAAACATTCTATTTAAATCAAAATGCCATGGCTAGTTATGAGAGACTTTAATGTAGTCTTGAAAACAAGAGAAAAGGGAGGAGTTACCCTGAAGGTGTCCCAAGTTGCGAAGTTCAGCGACTGTGTGGCAGCAAGTGGATTACTTGAAACATTTCATACTAGACTGCAATTTACATGGAAACGTGGTGAGTCAAGAAAAATAAAATCTAGATTAAACAGCTTTTTGCAATTTTGGTCTTGTTAATAAAATCCCTAATATGCAAACAACAATATTACCCAGCTCAACCAATGACCACTGCCCTATTCTAATTCAATTCAATAAAGAAAAAAGCAATTAAAAAGTAAACCTTTAGATATGCAAATCATTGGAATCAATTAAAAGGATACAATGAGGCCTTAAACATAGAGATATTATACCTCATACTGGGAACCAAATGTATAAGTTCATTATGATGCTCAAAATTATGAAAAATAGACTATAGGAGTGGAATAGGAAGAGACCCAAAAACAAAGACTTAATCTTCAATATGCAGAATCAATTGAGGGAAATTCAAGAGAAGCTGGATAAGGATCCAACGAATGAAAGTCTTAACTCCTTTTATTTTCAACTTCAGGGGAAATTGAAAGAAGACCTCAGTAAATAAGCCATGGAGATCAAGCAAAAGGCAAAAGAAAATTGGCTAACTAAAGGGGATGAATGTACAAAATTCTTTTATACCAAAATGTCTAAATTGCTTAAATGAGGAAGGGAACATGGTGAGAAACTTAAAGGAGATAGAAGATAATGTCTTATCATATTTCATGGGCTTATATAATGGAGATGCAACACAAGAATTACCTGAAGTTCAATGTAGAAGGATGATCTCTCAAGAAGACTGCTCCATGCTCACAGCTCGGATAACTGAAAGGGAATCATGGAGAGCTATTCAGTCCATGCATATTGACACTAGTCTGGTCCAGATGGAATAGGGGAAGCTATCTTCAAAGTGCACTGGCTGAAACATCACATGTTGCAAGCTTATCGGGAAGCATTGGACAATGGTGAGTTTTTAAAAGAAATAAATTATACATCCATCTCCTTAATCCTAAATGTTAAAAAACCAGAGTGGGTGGAGGAATACAGACCAATTGCATGTTGCAATGTTTCTTATAATATTCTTAGTAAAGTAGTTTGCATGTGACTAAATAAAATGCTACCAGATTTAATCTTCCAGACTCAAAGTTCCTTTATTAAAGGTAGATACATATCTGAAAACTCTTTTAGCTCATGACCTCATTAAAGATTTTAACAAACCAGGGGCTGATAAAATGTGCCTAAAAATAGATTTACATAAGGCATATGATAAAGTGAACAGAAAATTCGTTGTATATATGCTCGAATCTATGGGTCTCCCAGATGAGCTGTTGAAGTTGATACAGTATTGTATTTCCACTTCAACTTATTCTATGCTTATTAATGGAGTCCCTAAGGGATGCATAACAAGTAATAGGGGGCTGCGACAAGGGGATCCTCTCTCCCTCTGCCTATTTGCCGTTGCAATGGAATGGTTTTCCCTACAAATGGAGATAACAAGTTGTCAAAACAATATAATCCTAATGCACAATATTGAACCAAAGGTAACACATCTGATCTATGTTGATGATCTTATTATTGTCATGAAAGCTTCCATGCATGCAATTGATACTCTTAAAACAGTTTCTATCTATTTGATCTGTATGGTGGTCTAAAACTCAATGAGGGGAAAATGAAATATTACTTTAATAAGTATTACAAAGACAAAAAAAATCTCTAAAGTAGAATAAGAGTCTCTGAAGGGGAGCTACCGGTCAAATACTTGGGAATACCACTATCAACAAACACTATTACTGATAAATAATGTGGTAAGCTCATAGATAGTATAAGAGAAAAAAATACAAGGCTGGAGGTCCAAGTTTTTATCATTTGCAGGTAGGATTGAGTTAGTCCATACAGTGATCACATCTAAAGTTAAATTTTGGCTTCAAACCTTTCAAATATCAAATTGTTCACTGGGTAAGATTAACTCAGTTTGTGTTGACTTTATATGGAGGTGGAAATTACATAAAATTAGTTATAATGACCTGTGTAGATCGAAGAAAGAAGGAGGAGTTGGATTAAAAGGCCCGTTTGAACTAAAAAAGGTTTATGGTATCAAGATGGCCTGGAATATTTTAACCTCTGAGAATTTATGGCCCAGAAGGATGAGGGCAAAGTATATTAAAGATAATTTTTGGATAGATTCCACAGATAATAATGCATAGTCTTCTGGAAAAATATGTTGAAATACAGAGAAGACCTTAAGCCTCTCATTGAAAGGAAAATAGCTAATGGACATAAAATTGACCTTTGGAAAGATCCTTGGTTTAATAATCAAAATCTGATTGATAGGGTAGGTTGGGAAGAGTTCTCATACTATGGTAATCCAAATTGTGAAGTATCAAGTATTATAGAAGGGGATAAATGGAGATGTGACAAACAACTTTTTACTAGAAATTTTAAAGAAGAAATACAAAGTATGCTTATATACAGTGGTAGAACAGATGATGCACAGTGTATGAAAAACTCTAATAAAGGTCAGTTCTTATTCCATAAGATCTGGGAAGAAACGAGGAACAGACATCAGAGTGTTGACTGGTATAAAATTATTTGGAGCAAATCAATTAATTTGAAAATGGCTCACACAACATATAAATCCATCCTTGGCAGGCTTCCTACTAAAGACCGTTTGCATAGTTGGGGGATAATTGAGGAAACTACATGCAATCTATGCAATGAAGAAAATGAAAGCCATGCACATCTGTTTTTCGAATGTCCATATAGAAAAACTGTATAGGGTCTTCAAAAAATAAAATGCATTCTCTTGAATGAAGTTAAATCGATAAAAGATAAGATCTTTTACCTGAACAACTGGAGCAATGGATTACACCTGATGTAAGAAATACTCAAAATTAGCTTCACAGGTACATATGGCATCTCTAGAGAGAAAGAAACCGCAAGGCTTTCAACAATAAAATTAAGGAAGCTCAAATTGTCAATTCCCAAATTAACAGGGATATGAGCTTAATAGTTAGTCGGATAATCAAAAGGAAGCTTACCAGCCTAACGAATCTAGAAAGATAATTGCTGGAGAGGATGAAATGGAAGGGAGATTGCTTACGAAATTAATGAGACTTTTGGGATCCGCTATGAAAACTTCTTTTGGAAAGTTAGAGTTGTTGTAAAGGAATAAATCGAGTTTAAGCTAAGCTGTCTGTGTATTTTGTTTGTAGCTGCTTCTTGTTTACAGCCTATTTTGTAAAATATGTGCTTTGAGCCCCAACAAGTTCCGCAATAAAGCCTTTAACCAAGTTTCAAAAAAAAATTAAAATAAAAGAATAGCGGCAACTGCATGTCCTAATTCATCGGTTCCTACAAGCCTTAACCCTAATCCGACGGAAGACGATTGAGATTAGGTTGGAAGGAGTTGCAGATAAAGGGGAAAGCTCCACTTCAGTCCCAACAAGCCGGGCCTCACGCATTACCTTAAAACCTAAATCTTGGTTTTTTGCTGCGACGAGAGTGAACAAGATTAAAATAGACAAAGAGCTGGACTTTATTGCTCCAATAGTGGATGATGAGGGAGGTTTTGTGGAGTTAGATCCTAGAGACGAACAGGAAGTGGAGGGAACGTGGAAGCATTCTATCTACATATATCTAACCGGTAAAAACCTTTCTATATTCATTTCCATGCGTTTATAAGGCGAGAGTGGAAACCTAAGGGAAAATGGAATGGCTTTACAAGACAAAACGGATTTTACCAGATCAAATTCAAAAAAGATAAGGACTGCAACTTTGTGCTGAACCAGGGCCCATGGTTCATGGATGGAAGTCTGCCTTTTGTCAAACAATGGGTACCTAACTTCATATTTAAACGAGATATGCTAGAAATGCAACCTATCTTGATCAGATTTCAAAATCTAGACCTAGCACTATAGAACTCCCATGAGATTAGTAAGGTAGTCAGTGTGATAGGGAAACCTCTTAAATTTGATGAGCATACCAAAAATGTCACAAGACTATGTTTTGCTTGTGTGCAAGTGGAAGTTAATGCAGACATCCTATTTTCTTACAAGATAAGAGTAAAAAATTGAGCAAGTAATTTTTACATGTAATTGATAGAGTATGAATTCAAACCAGTAAGATGCTTAACATGTAAATGTTTTGGCCACTCTGATGCTCAATGCAATATCACAAATGAGTAAATCAAAAGGAAATGGGTTGTTAAAGCAAAACATGTAGATATCAACATAGAGTGTGCGTCAAAAAATACCGTGGCGCCTGAGTGTTCGGGCATAAGCATTATTCCTATTCACACAGATGAACAGTCAGTTACCGAGGGAACAACACAATACAGGGCAAAAATTGTTGCCCCTACGCAAATATATACGCCATCAAACCCACAACCTACGCCTGATGTTCAGAAACAAACTCAAGCTCCCTACTAGTTAGAAGACCAGGTTGATCAGCCGCCAAAACTTCTGGCCCAGACGAAGGATGAGAAATAGCAGCAGGAGGATCTAGAGGGTGATCTAGTATAGTCACTGGAAGATGAAAGGATACTTGAAACATTAACAGATATTCAAAATTTAGACATCCAAATTAAGGAGCAATAGGAGGAATCTATGTCGGGATCAGATGATAAATGCCCCTTTATCAAACCAAACCAAGCATAAACTGAGCAGTTTATAAAGGTAAGCAATGTAAGAGAATGGATAAGTCTGCCTCAGGACCTACAACTTTGGGGTGAAAGTCCCAATTTTTTTAATGTCTTTTGTAAGTTGGAATGTAAGTAGGTTGAACAATTATACTAGAAAACTTGATCTTCGTAATTTTTGAAAGAAGCATATTCCTATGTTTTTTGGAGTGCTTAAGAATAAAATGCAGAATAATAACGCTGACTATTTTAGAATGACGTTGGAACAGGACCGGGATTTGATTCACAACAATAATAATAATATTAAGGGTAGAATCATGATAGTATAAGATGCGACAGTGTGGTAAGTTCATTTTCTACAATCAGAAGCTCAACTTATAACTGTGGAAGCTTGTAACATAGGGGGGGCTAGAAATATTCATAACATTTATTTATGCCCACAACCTTGCACCAGGGAGAAAGGTTTTACGAAATCAAACTATTAAGCATTAACAAACAATGGATTGTTTTAGGGAATTTTAATGAAGTTCTCAAAAGTTCGGATAAGCAAAGGATCCTTACCTTAGGGTCTCCCAACTGGCAGAATTCAATGATTGCATCCTCAGTGCTGGGCTGCTAGAGACTTTCCAAACAGGACAGCATTAGACATGGCTTAGTGGTCAGGTAAAGCAACTAAAATTGACAGAGTTCTTGTGATTGCTGACTGTATTAATTTATTTCTTAACATGAAAATCTCGGTACTACCGAGTTCTACCAGTGACCATTATCCTTTACTTGTTGAACTAAATGAAACATCCTCTAATGTTAAAAGTGAACCGTTTTGTTATGCTATCCATTGGTGTGAGTGTGAAGTTTACCAAAATAAATGGATTTCGGAGGGGTTCAAAACATAGAAGGGAACTTCATGTTTTAACTTGTGATGATTGTTAAAACTATCAAAAATCAGTTCAAGGAATGGAATAAAATTATATGCAAAGAAGATCAGCTGCAACTAGCTCAGATTGGATGCGAAGAAGCTCTAAAAAAAACTTAATACAGACCCCACAAACAATCGGTTTTTTGAACATTATTGCCAAATGCAACAATGCCTAAAAGAAATCATGTAGACTTAGACTTTGGAATTGAAACAAAAAGCAAAAGTGAAATGGCTTGTGGAAGGGAATGCTTGCTCCAAATTCTTCTACACTAAGATGTCAATCAAGACCAATCATAACAATATTACAAATAACATAAACGAAGAAGAGAAATCAACATGCAACTTAGAAGATCTTGAAGACAAAGCTATCAGGTATTTTACTTAATTATTCAATGATGAATATCATATGGAACTACGCGTTATTTATTACAGAAGGGTTGTCAGTCTGGCAGGAAGGGATATGCTGAGCCGTAGTGTACAAACTAGTGAAGTTGAAGTTGCTCTGAACTCCATTCATTTGGACTCAAGCCCAAGACCAGACGGCGTGGGAGAAAAGTTCTTTCGAATCCACTTGGAGCACCTTAAAGATAAGATAGTTAGAGCCTTTCAAGAAGCTTTTGATTCTGGATTTTTTTGAAAGAAATCAACCATACGTTTATTTGTTTAATCCTAAGGTTGAAAAGGCTACTAGATTTGAAGAATACAGAACAATATCTTACTGTAATGTTATCTACAAAATATTATGCAACATAATGGTTCAAGTCCAACCGACTTAATTGCTGATTGCAAAAGTGCTATTATAAAGGGAAGAAGCATCGCAGAAAATTCTCTACTAGCTCATGAGCTGGTGAGAAGTTTTCAATAAAAAAGGCGTGACAAAATATGCCTTAAAGTGGACCTTCAAAAGACGTATGATAAGGTTAATAGGGTGTTTATTATACATATGCTTAGACTCATGCAATTCTCTGGTAAATTTGTAAACTTAATAGAAGAATGCATCAACACCCCCACCTTCTCTGTCCTTATTAATGGGGTTCCTAAGGGGTTTATTAACAACAACCGTGAGCTAAGATGAGATGATCCTCTTTCTCCAATCTTTTCGCTGTAGTTATGGAATACTTTACTCTTCAGATGGAACTAGCAATACACAACAAACAAACCAAATGTACAAAATCAACTGTCACGACCCAAAATCCAATGTTCGAAAATCGATATCAAATACCTCACTTGTATTCGACTGCCGAAGATTCAAACATCAAACTCCAGTCGGATGGAGCTTATAACAATATTAGATGAATATAAATAGCGGAAACAAAATGAATATCATTGATCACATATACAACATCATCATAATATCCATTATAACATTTAACATCAATACCAGAGTGCTACATATTGATACAACAACAACATAATGATAACTTCACAATGGAACAACAATAAAGTCTTCAAAAGGATCCAACATACATCTATTATGATAAGGTCTTCACAAACTCCAAAACTTCAAGAGATTTCCAAAGCCAAAACTTCCAAAATCCGATAGCTTCAAACAAAAAACTTCAAAAATCCAGCTAGCACCAAAACATGGAAAACCTGCTACCAGGCTGCCCGTGTGGAAATTATGGGCACACAGAGTTTAGAAAGGAAACAATAAACTCCGGGTCAGTCATGAGACTGGTATGAGTAAACAAAAACAGTAGTTTTGAATAAAAACAATTTTTTAAAAGAAAAACGTTCATGCTTTTGGAAAATGAAACTACCATAAGACCTCCCACCACACACACATTGCAATCGCAGAATTGGAGGAGATTTCTTCTTATGATAGTCAAATATGCTTGATACGAGAAAATTTCTTTGATATTATTACTAGTGCATGGTGTAGAAAACCATTTCGAAAGTATAATATTAATCTTAGTCAGCATACCACGTTTCGTTGTATGCCTACTATAGCTACCATGTTTTGTGGCAGGTTATCGCCATGCTGCATAGCAGGTTATACAACTAAAACCATACAGGGCTCGTATTGTTTCTTTAGATTTTCCAACAAATGGTCAGGCTAAGGAACTTCCTACTACTACATGGGTACATCTCTGGAGGGACGTCCGAGAACTTGACCAGTTCTCTGCCAACATAAGGCTGGGTTACCTCTGTAACTAGGTAACTACTACACGACTATGCCATTCCCCGGTCGTTTGCGACCTTTATCCGAGGGCCATCAACCACAAAGCAACAACCACACAGTAATGAGATTGCAGCAACCACATAGGTTAAGTATCTAGGCTCTATACCATGCTACCACCTTTTTCCAGAAGGAAATGACATACCCTAAAGGGCGCGACCCTCGTAACCTTGCCACATCTTTTCTGTTTCGACCATTTCCAGGGTGTGAGGTCCCATGAGGTCTCGTCCATAAAGCTACGCTTTACACGAAAGCCATGCTTTGATCAACCAATGATCAACAAATGATCATCAACACACAACAGCACTTAGCATGCCACACTACCAAATTAGAAGTATATCACTGATGACCTTCAACTACATAGCCTCTTAGCTCGAACGTCTCAGAGAAGGGTGTTAAGCTAAGAGAATAAATTCTCCGCCACCAACAGATATGTATTTGAAAGAAATCTACTTTATTCTCAAAGCATAGTGTCAGACATACAACCATACAAGTCTGTTCCGATTCGAACAGAACTGAAGGCACTTCGTCCAATAAAGGAAGAAGCCCTTGCAATCCGGGTACCCACAATCCCAATCGGACTCCCCATCACATGTGGAGATCTCTATACCGGAGAAATTCAGTGTGCAAAAACATTCGATAGGTTATCCTATCGTTCTCGAAGACACTCGGTCTTCACCACAGTCTTCAAATGCTATCCATTTCATCGTATCACTATTCGGAATGGGTTATATGACACAAAGTCCTCTCCCGGCTAAGACGAATAGTGAGCGCTCAATTTAAAACACATGGAGATATCACTCACAAAGATTTACTATTAAGGTTCGATGGGGATTTCAGATAACCAATTAGAATCCGACTCCCTGTCCGTCAAAATTTAAATGACGTTTTACGGCCAATGGGTTTTCACATTCACAGAAACATATCACAGTTATCATAGCTAAGCACAAAGCAATTCACATTATATAGCATAATAATCACATATCAGAATATCAATCCAGTACACAACATTCGATAATAATCAATCATCCTTAATTAAGATAAATTAATTATGTGATTTAAAAAAAAACCATATAATTACTTTCATTAATTATTTTTAATCAATGAATAATTATCCTTAATTATAAATTAATTAAATCTTAATTACCTTTATTAATTATTTATTCCTTAATTAATTATCTTAATTAGTTAATCCTTAATTGCTTATTAATTAAATCTTAATTACTTTTATTAATTAATTATTCCTTAACTAGTTATCTTAATTAATTAATTTAATTAAACTTAATTATTTACTTAATTGATCTTTAAATATTAAGCTATTAATTTAAATAGTTTATTCTTTGAGTAAATCATTTATCACTTAAGTAAATCCTTAATTACTTATTAAATTTAAAAGATAAACCTTCTTACCTTTGGTAATCATTTTGATTATCTTGTAAACTTGGTTAAATAGATCATCCTTATTACATAAAATTTACTTAAGAGATTAAAATTAGTGTACATAGCATTTTATCTTAACTATCATTCTCATTTACATTATTTAACTAATATAAATAATTTAACTTACATAAGATCTTTTAGTTCTGACTCGAGTATTTTGTCTTTTCAATTTGCTCGGGTCAGTCCGAGCATTTCAGGATTTGAAGATTTTATTCTGGAGGACGAAGACGAAGATTTGTATTACTATTATTTATTATATTCCACTGCATAACATTGTTCCGCTGCATTGTTAATTATTATTCTCTAGTATGTGTGACTCTCATATGTATTGTATAAGTATAATCGAATATTTTGTAAACAGCTTCATGAACTGTTTATTTGATTATTATATTTTATCGTTCAGCTGCAAGATTCTGTTTTGTTCTTTTTATTTCTCTGCTTTTTCTTATTTACCCCATAACAATCCTCCCTTCTGTATGGTTTAAGTCTGACGTGTGTGGTTTATCGTCGATTTAAAGCGTATAAAAAGGTGGGATGTTACAATTTTCTTTTCACTGGTGGATTTGTGAGAAAACATATGTGTTGGGGAGACCGAAAGCTATGTACGACAGCTCATATCCACTAGTTGGAAAATGGAACCTTACATAGCTGAAACCAATCACAATTCGGACAATGGAATATAAATTTGTAAGTGTACAAATTATTTCACTAAATTCTACAACATTTTAAAAATATTTCAACTCTAAAAAAATATCATCCTCAACAATTACATACATATGTAAAATTTTCTATTATTAACAGTAATTAAAAATAATACAAATACTTTGAAATAGTTGCATATTTTTCAATTATTACTATTTTACGTACAAATTAAACTATAAAATATTTTAGAAAAGTTAGATCACAGAATTTTTGCAATTATGAAGAATAAATTGCGGCATTAGCTGCAAATATTAAAATATTTGCAAAAAATGACCAAATATTTTTTGAAAAAAATTCTTTCATCTAAACATTTACAACCACATGTTTTTATGTAAATATTCACAAAGTTTTCAATATTTTATACAACTATTTTTAATATATGCAAAAAAATTCAATTTTTGACAATAATTGCTGAAAAACTGCAAATATTTCAGTTGTGTCTGCAATTATATCAATCATGCAACTATTTCAGTTAAAAACATTTATGTTCATAACACATATGTAAATCTACTTATGTGATTCATCTCAACTTTTTTTTATAAGGATGATCAAGCAAAACAAATTGACTTCTTAAAAATGCCATAGATAAAGACAGAGAGTATGAAAAAATATACAAAGAAAGAGAAAAATGTTATAAAGAAATAATACAAAGACTTGAAACAGACAACAAAAGGCTTCAAAGTGAGAATTGCAATTAAGAAAACAACATTGCAAATATCTACAAGAATTAACTTCTACTGATTTTGAAAATGATTTGTCTGAAAATGATATGTTGAAATACGAAAATTCTACTAAAGAAGAAGAAAATGAAGAGACTAGTGAAAATATTGAAGATAGTGATGGTAAGGAGACTGATGCCGACAAGTATAAAATATTGGCAAACAAAAATTTGGATTGACAAGAAAATGAAGTGACTTATGAAAATATTGAAGACAATGATAGTGAGGAGACTGATGAAGATGATGAGGATCATGTTGATGATAATATTGAGAAGAAAGATGATGATGATAATTTTTATGATATTCATCTTATTGATGATGATAGTGAGAAGAAAGAAAGAAATGAAGATGATGATGACCATGTTGATGATGGAAAAAATAATAGTGAAAAGAAAGAAGGAAATGTTGATGATGCTGATGATCATTTTGTTGATATTTATGTTGATGGTGCACAGAAAAAAGAAGAAAGAGAAGTGGAAGAGAAGAAAAATAATGATAATGACAATTTAAATGAGAATGAAAAACATGCTGAAAAAGAAACGCAAATTGCAAAAAATAAAGATGTTGTTGAAGGTAAATTTTTGAATTATTAATAACTTTCAAATGAAATATTTTAAAATTTATTCATTGATAAATCTGCAATCATTCGTAATATATAACAAAAAATACCGTAGACAAATCTGCAAATATTGAAAATCAACACCGTGATATAACTTTTGCAGTCAAATTTGCAAATATGGAAAATAAATGTATAAAATACTGCAAAATTATTGTTTACATTTGAAGTGAAGCATTTAATTATAAAAAAAATCAAAAATATTTCATTAAATATTTGCTCATTTATATGCAGATATGTTGATTATTTTCAGTTATATACAATTTTATTGAAAAGTTGTAGACATATATGCAAATGTTATAAACAGTTGTATCCATCTTTGCAACTACTATGAACAATTGCATTTTTAAATGCATTTCACTTATGAAGTTATAAATTGTATCATTTTAAAATGCATATATGATATGCAACTTAATATTATAGCTGTTATATGCAAATTTTAACTGCATATAAAATATGCAGTTAAAAAATACAATTAAATGATGCAAATTTTAAGTGCATTTCACATACGTAGTTATTATGAATAGTTGCATACATATTTTCAATTATTATGAACAACTACATTTTTAACCGCATTTCGCTTATGCAGTTATGAATTGAACCATTTTTAACTGCACATCTGTTATGCAGTAAAAAAATAGCATCTGTTAAATACAATTTTAACTGCATATAACATATGAAGTTAAAACGCATACTTGAATTATGCAAATTTTAAAGTGCACTTCACTTATGCAGTTAAAATATATATTGTATGCAGTTAATATTGCAGCTATTAAACGCAAATTTTAACTGCACTTTACATATGCGATTAAAGAATAATGACATTCTTCAGAAATATTGGTAGTGTACTGTTGAATTATAAGACTGCATATCTATTACATAGTTAAAAATGAACTTTGTCAAAATATTCATATAATTATTTTGAAAACATTAAAAATTGTTATTTTAATTTTCTTTTTCAGATCAAACAACTGAAAGAAATATCAGGTTGATTTTGCTGGCACTAATCCAACCATTAAAGCTATAATAAATGCTATGGAAGACCCTATGCAAGAATTGTCAAGGGAGAAGAAAGGAAAAAAAATTCAACCAATAATAGTAGATGATTTTGAATCACTACCAAAATCACGTGATTTTCCTACAAGTGCAAAATTGGATATCAAACGATATCCGTATGTCCTATTGTTGAGTGAAGAGAACATACGAGTAATAGAATTTTTTTTCAAAAACAATGGCCTTAGGTAGGAATAATTTTATAACATAATAAAAAATATAGACAGTTATTTAAATAATTGCAGTATTTTATAAAAATATACCTAATAATCCAGACATTTCAACAATTAACATTTATATTTCCTGTAGTATCTGACTATTGATAGTAGTACCAACATTTCTGAATAATTAAATAGCAAGACCGCGTACTACAATTGGAAAAAAGATATTACAATAACTGGAACTGTTCTTGGTGAATTAGTATAAGGGTGCGGCGTAGTGGAAAGGAGGCTTGGGTTCTAGTAAAAAGACCCTGGTTCGATTCCTACCATGCGCTTCCCTATCCTATATAAATTTAACCGGGGGTATGGGGGCTCGGATTAGCGGACGGCTTTACTATACCCTCCTCAGGGGTTTACCGGTTAGCCGGGTTCTCCTGGGTTTTCAAAAAAAAAAAAAGATTCATTGATGGCAGGTATAAAAACTTCAAAATATTTCATATTCAGAATTATTATTATTTTTATTCAAATAATTACAAACAGATCTACTATTAATCATTATATTTGTTGATAAATTAGCAATTCAACATAATATCTACAGATTAATATGTATGTATTCCCAAAAATTTATAAGTATATTATTATTTAATAAAATATTGTTGTAGGTCATAGACTAGTATGGACATCAATTGGCAAGCAATAATCAAAGAAATTTGTTCTTCAAAGTTTATGCAGCTGTATGATTTTAAACTTATCATGGAATATTCGTTTAAAATTTTGTAAGTTGAATGTGCTAGCATGTATTACTGCAGAGTACCAATGAATCTGACTCAAAATCAAACATAGCAATTCTAGTAGATAAAATCATACATAATTTTTGGTCAAGCTATGAAAAATGTTCTCCCCTGTTCGTGTAGACTTACATTTCAATCTTTTGGAATTTATAAAAAAAGTAGATGGTGGCAACATTATAATCTAATGAAGCAAAAACAAAATGTGCACATGCAAAATTAGTAAGAAAAGTGGTAAGTAAATTGAAAAAATATTAATATATTGAAGAGAATAATATATTAATTAGTCTAATAAAATCTTTTATTTATTTGCAGAGAAATTATGCAACATCCTTGCATAAAAAAATTAAAAAGAAAAATCACAAAACTTCAAAATTACTTACATTTCCAGACACCTCACAACAAGATAGTGAATCCTAAGTACACAACAACAAATAAGTTTGAAATATTTAATTATCCAGCTGCAATTTTTCAAACCAAGATGAATACAATATGCAACTATTGCAAGATTGATTGCGGAATGTTTTTAATGAATATGATGAAAACTAGAAGTGAAAACAAGGATGTAAACAAGCGTGATAGCATTTGCACCGTTGAAGCTATGACAATACAAAGAGCTGAAATCGCACGTCAAGTTTTGTCGTGAAAACCGCATAGCTGGAGCATGAAAGACAATCTTGTACACCAATTTCTATTATCAGATGCCAACAAATAAGAATGAAGTCTTTTTTATCTCACTTGTTCTGTAACTATGTCATTAATCAAAAATTTAACAAATGTATATATTATTAACTACGTTCGTTGCTAATGGTTTAATTGTGATAATCAAAATTTATGAAGTGTAATTCGCTTAAGCAGTTAAAAATTCATAAGATTCTTATTATACTTGCATATATATCTAATATGAAGTTTTGAATTGCAATATTTTTAACTGCACATATCTTAAGCAGTTAACAATTATTGTTAATAATTACAAAATGCAAATATGCATTTTTTTAATAAATATTTGCTCATTAATTTGCAAATATGTTGACTACTTTTCGTTATTGTGGCAATTATTGTTAATAATTGCACAAAACTCGGTAAAAATATATATGGGAGTTATAAAAGTTTTACTACCGAAATAATTATAGATATATATATTGCTGCAATTTAGTAGAAGTTTAAATAACTGTACCTTTTATGCATTTATATGCAATAATTACAGTCATAAACATGCGATTATAATAAATATTTGCTGATAAATATGTAAATATTGCAAATCAACACTATAGTACAATTTTTGCAGTCATATCTGCAAATATTGAAAACAAATTCATGGAATACTGCAAAAATAGTGTTGAATTTTGAAATAAAAATTAAAAAAAAGTTAAGCAAATATTTGCCCATTTATATGCAAATATGTTAATTATTTTCAGTTATATGCAAATATGTTGCAAAGTTGCAAGCATATATGCAATTATTATAAATAGTTGCATATATGTTTGCTATTCCTATGAACAACTGCATTTTTAAATGCATTTCACTTATGTGGTTAAAAAGTCACAATTCGTGCATTTCACTTATGAAGAATTCATGCATTTTAGTAATAAACAAATACATAATGTTCTAAACCATAATACAAAATTCACAATTCATGCATGTTCTAAAATACTGTAGTTCAAAATTCATTAGATTTTCAGTTGCATATTGTAGATGCAGTTAAAAAGTTTAACACTTTTAATACGCTAATAATTCAAAATAAATTTTCTTTTAGTTATATTAGTTGTATTTTATTTATAGCTCATTCTTGTATGAATTTTAGCTGCATTTTGAAATTACAGCCTTAGAATTTTGGGTAATAAACAAGACTTAAAATACTTTAATTACATTTTATGAATCATTCACATTTCATGTTATTTATGGGTTATAAAAAGAAAATGTATTTTTGATTTTTTGTTATAAAAGGATAAAAACATCAAGTATTCATGTGATTCTTTTAGCTTTTAGTTCAACATCTTGACCAAAGTTATATTCCTTGACTGATCATATCTATGGTTGACATTTTTTTGCTATGTCTATATATTCTATCTTTCTTTCTTCTTTGCTCTGCATCTTCTTCTTTAATGAAAAATCATATCTTTAGTATTTTATTCAATGGCTATTTACAATTATATTTCATTTTTTTCTTATCTTCTTGCAATCCTTTTTAGTTTGAGTACTAAAGGTGATTTTTACAAATTATTCTATCGTGGAAACTAGGTTGAAGGGCTTCTATTTGTAGGGTAATAAGTTTTAAGGACAACACTTCTAAATAATTAGTTTTAAGGACAATTTACAGCATAATGATAAATTCATTTATCTTTTTAAGTTATACAGGAAAATGATAAATCCTTTTATAATTATTTTTGTATAACTGAAAATGATAAATTCTTTTATCTTTTTCTTGTAAGATGTCCTTAAAACTAATTTTTCAGAAATAGTGTCCTTAACACTTATTACCCTGCACTAATAAGCCCTTGAAGTGAAAATCTCCTTATTCTATCAGTACTCAAACTAAAATAAGTGCCAACTTGATAGTTGCTGCACTTAAGAAATGAAGACGATGATTCACAAGATAAAATTCAATACTCTTGCCTCTGATTTCAAATGAAAGATTAAAGTAAAACGTAATCTTTTCGTCCATTCAACACTATGATGATTGGAGATTTATTTGTTCTAAAGTATGGTGATGACCAACTTACAAGTTCACAAATAAGAATCATTATGTTATTTTCAACAAGTACTGATTGCATTATACAGATTGTACATAGCTATAACAAAACCATAACTGAAGTTAAACATGTTTTTGAGAATATTATTGAACCATTCTAAAATAATGTATAATAAAAACTTCTTGTATTATTTGGGTTTTACATTGCTATAACTATTTCTTGATGTTTTTAGATTTTATTAACTGCAATTGAGCATGATTCTGCGTTTGCTGTTAAATTATTGTGGCATATGTGAAATGTAGTTAAAAATTGCACCAACTAAATGCATAAGTGAAACGCACTTAAAAAATGCATCAAGTAAATGCATTTTTTAGCGGCATAGGTTACATGCAGTTAAAAATTGCACTAGCTAAATGCATTTTTTAGCTGCATATCTTATATGCAGCTAAAAATTGCACCAACTAAATGCATTTTTTAGCTGCATATGTTATATGTAGTTAAAAGTTGTATTTAACAACTGTAATTTTTAACTGCATTCCACATATGCAGTTAACAAATGTACTCGAACGAAGTAATGAATTCATAAGTGAAATACAGTTAAGAACACAATTATTAATAATAATTGCAAATACGTATAGATTTACCTCTAATAATTTCAAAATTTATGTAATTATTCACGATAGTTGGGAACATTTCTGCAATTATACTGAATAATTGCATGTATATCTGCAATTATACCGAACAATTGTTTGCTCTTCAGCAATTGTAGAAATAAATCCATTTCAATAAATGCTTTCAATTATTCACCTAAAACCATCTATATCCTTCAATATATAGCTCAATATTATTACATATTTTTATTACAAATATTCATCTTATTTGCAGAACTTAAATAAAATTCCCAAAATTTGCAGAGAATTCTACAGTTTTTAAATGCAATTGCTGCTATAACTAAAAATATTTAAAATCTCTGAATATAAAGAGTGTTCTTCAACATATGTATGAAATATGCAGTTAAAACATACAGTTAAATGATGCAAATTTTAAGTGCATTTCACATACGCAGTTATTATGAATACTTGCACACATGTTTGTAATTATTTATGAACAATTGCATTTTTAAGTGCATTTCACTTATGCTGTTATGAATTGCACCATTTTTAACTGCATATCTACTATGCAATAAAAAATAGCATCTGTTAAATGCAGTTTTTAACTACAAATAACATATGATGTTAAAACACATACTTGAATTATGCAAATTTTAAATTGCATTTCACTTATGCAGTTAAAACATATATCGTATGCAGTTAATATTGCAGTTGTTAAATGCAAATTTTAACTGCATTTTACACATGTAGTTAAAAACTAATGACATTCTTCAGAAATATTGGTAGTGTACTGCTGAATTTTAAGACCGAATATCTATTACATAGTTATAAATGCATTTTGTCAAAATAACTGAAGTTAAATCTGCATTTAATATCAATAATTGTTGCATACTCTGAAATTTTCCTACCGAATGACTGTTAACAGCAAATATTCGTATAATTATTTCGAAAACATTAAACATTGCACCAACTAAATGCATTTTTTAGCTGCATATGCTATATGAAGCTAAAAATTGTATTTAATAACTATAATTTTTAACTGCGTTCCACGTATGCAGTTAACAAATATACTCAAATGAAGCAATAAATTCACAAATGAAATACAACTAAGAATACAATTATTAATAATAATTGCAAATACGTATAGATTTACCTCTAATAATTTCACAGATTTATGTAATTATTCACAATAATTGAAAAGATGCATGCAATTATACTGAATAATTACATGTATATCTACAATTATACTGAACAATTGTTTACTTTTCAGCAATTGTATAAAAAAAATCCATTTCAATAAATGCTTTCAATTATTCACTTAAAACCATCTATATCCTTTAATGTGTGGCTCGATACATTACTACATTTTTTATATTACAAATATTCATCTTATTTGCAGAACTTAAATAAAATTCTCAATATTTGTAGAGAATTCTGCGGTTTTTAAATATAGTTGCTGCAATAACTACAAGTTTTCAAAATTTCTGAATACAAAAGAGTATTCTTCAACACATGTATGAAATATGCAGTTAAAATATACGGTTAAATGATGCAAATTTTAAGTGCATTTCACATACACGATTAATATGAATAGTTAAATACATGTTTGCAATTATTTATGGACAACTACATTTAGCTTATGCAGCTATAAATGGGCTTTGGTTTAGATCAGACTCGAATTTGAAAGTGCACTTATACAGATGGTCGCTATGGATGTGTTTAGGAATTACCTTATTTTTAGCGGTTTCTACAAAACTTTGTAGAGTGATCCTTAGGGGTTTCTCACCATATTTATAATGTTATGTATATATATTTATTTATTTCTATAAAAATATTGGATAGTTAAAAGTTAAGTAATATCTCGAAAAGTGGCCAAAACTTCACCTGTGGAAAATTGGTCCGTTAAGACTTGATTTTTGGACTTCAAAGGTTTGAAAAGATATTTAAGTTTCATTATTTTTACAAGTGTTTACTAACTCGTATTTGATTATTTCAAAAGTATTTTGAGATATTTATGAATTTTAAGAATTAGTGGTGAATATTTTAAAAAGATGATTTTATAATATATATATATATATATATATATATATATATATATATATATATATTCTACATCTTATGTAATAAATATATTCTAAAATGGTATAATTAACATCTAGTTTTACAAGTAAATTACTATACATATATATCATTTTAAAAAGGGTTTTAAAAGTACAAACAAAAGGTTTATAAAGGGGTTATAATTGCTTAATGGCTAAATGGTTAAATGTTTGATTACTTGTTTGAAAAGTAATTAACTATGCTTAACAATAAAAGCCGACGAAGTAAGTCTTATCTATTTATGAGAGTTAAGATTGATGTTCGAGTAGGGATGAAGCAATAGAACTCTAACCTACTAGCTTCCCTCTTGACCGAAGAATATTAAGTCGAAAAATGTTGGAAACGTGTTAATCGTGTTGATTTCTTACTTGCTTATGGAAATTATTAATACTATACTTAACACTAAAAGCCAACAAGGTAGACTTATCTATTTGTGAGATTCAAGAATGAAGTGCCTAGGCAAGGCTTTGATGCACCCAGTGCTTTAACTTACCCGGCTTCACTCTTTGATAGGGAATAGTTAAGTTGGAATGTCGAAAATGAGTTAAGTATATGAATATTGATTTGTATAAACAATTGTTTTGACTAGATAATTGATTAGTCAATTATCAATCTTGACCAATTATAACTTAAGAAGTAATCAAAAGGCTTTACGATTTCATATCAATGAGAACCTCTAGGTAGGAGTATTAGTATGAAATTTCTCTAGCTTTCACCTACTTTTGAAAGAACTAGAATTGAGTTAACCAGAAATTCATCGATTGGTTCTGAAGAGACAGGATCAGTAAGTGTTTTACTTATCGAATACCACTTCAAAACTATTATATGATTTCTTTGTTTTGGAAGAATTTGTGAAGTGAATTGTTATATAGTTGAACTGTCCATTATAAGGTTAAGCCTAAGGGAGAGGTCGGCGTTAATATTTGAAACGATGCTATCGTGTAGGACTGTCTATCTTGAGGAGTATTCCAAGAAAGGGGACAGTGCTAGCATTCATCAGAGGACTTATGTAGGGAATCTACATGGAAGTTCGAGATCTATTCAAGATGCTCGAATCTATGTATTTATTTGTGATTTTTTCGAGATTAAGGAATCCAATTAAGGGTTCGTATGATGCTTGAGTGGTAAAGTTTATGTGAAAGATGCTGAATGATGTCTCGACATCACAAATAACTAAAACAAGAGTAAGATGCACAATCTCGGGTTTAGCATACCCATGATGGTATATAAACTCCATATCTAGAGTATGCATGTCAATATGTTATGCGTGGGAATTGTTGATACTTGGAGTAGCACCCCATATTTTTAGTAAAATTATTTAGGATATTTAATTACCTAAATTAGATAAAATAGTGTAAGGTGATTAATGGATTGAGATTTGTGATTAATAGGGGTAACCGTGTCATGTTAATGAGTAAATCAAAATGAGATAACATGAAATAAAATAGAAAAAGGGATGGAAAGTAGGCATGGGCAAAACGGGAACAAGGAAAATCTTTATGCCCTAAACCATAAACCCTTTTGGCGTGTATTGTCTTATTCATTCTCGTTTGCAAATTAAAAACATAGAGGCCGGCCACCATTTTAGAGAGCTAAAGGAAGAAAAAGAAAAGAAAGAAGATTAATCAAATCAAAAGCTATTCAAGTCTCTAATCGTTAATCTCAAGATAAGATGAATAATGACTACATCTCATTTTCTTAAATGTTTTCATTTTTAAATTGAATCCCAAATGTTTTGCATGATTATGCCATGTTTTTGATGAATTATATGTTTATGTATACCTGTTGATGATTTATGCTTGTTCATGTAGATCTCATGATGTGTTTTAATATGAAAACCCTATTAAATGAATCAAAATGGCTTGCAACCTTAGACATAGATCAGAAATGATAATTTAGAGATGGGTTTTAATTTTCATAATTTTCTGAATTAATGCAGATTTTATATTAATTTTCTAGTGAAGGAAATTATTTATTGGGTTATAAATAATTTACGGTTAAATTATAAATAATTTGGATCTGAAATTTATATATATTAGAAAACATATTAAAAAGGATTTGCTGAAATTTTTGTAAAACTTTCCCAAGTGTTTTGACGAATATATAAAATTATTTGAGATCTGGGACTAAAATGTTTTATATCTCTACTACTAATAAAGAAAATTCGTTGAATTAATTTACTCGGCGTCTTTTTGAAATTCCTAAAATGCTCTTGCTTTCCGTTTACAATAATATAAACAACCCACATGCGAAGCACGAGCCAATTCTAGTATTTATAAAAGGAGAAGGGATATTTTGTAAACAAATTAAAGTGTTTATTTTTGAAATTTTGGCGGTGCTTTTAGAAAAGATAATTTGCAACCAATAACATTTAGACAAACAAAGCAGGTTAGTTAAAAAGTTTACCTAAAAAGGTTAAAACTTAATTTTACCTACAAATAACATGTTTCGCCACTTTCGCACCATGTCTTCGACATAGACGGCTTTTGGCTTAGTTTCTTTGCCTCCATCTCTATCGAAACTAATGCGCATGGCATCAAAGACTTCGTGCAGGTCGAAACCAGGGGTTCCGAAGGAGCCGGAGCACTGTGTTGTTTTAAATTGAAAATGCACCTGCTTTGCTTTCAACTATATTGCTTTCAACTTGGTTGGCTTCGAATCGGGTCAAATAGTTTAAATAAAAGGTTTTAACACGTTGCACCTTTGCTTTTAAATGACTTCTTTCGACTAAGTCGAAGCCTTAGCTGCCGCTTTTCCTACCTTTCGAAGTCAATGGTTTCGGAAGGTACGTTTTGTTTTTTTAAGCTTAGCTACTTCTTCAATGCTTTCGGAAGGGTGTTCGACTTAAATGGGTTTAATGACCCTTTCGCTCTGTTGAAGTATAATCCAAATGGTTTCAGAAGAGATGGTTTTGAATGGTTTCAAAAGGTGTTTCCACATGTTTTAGAAATTGAACCTAATGCTTAAAGTTTTGAGTGCTTTTGAAAGGGTTTTTAAGGGAAGTTTCTAAGGGGTGGTTCCGAAAGGTTTAAAGGAAAGATTTTCCAATGGTTTTGAAAGGCCGTGTTTAAAGATTTTAAAGATAAGATGTCTAAAGTTTTTAGCTTTCAAAGGAAAAGGTATTTCGATGGTTTCGAAACGTTT
The DNA here is from genome assembly GCA_030765085.1 of Allium cepa. NCBI lineage: Eukaryota > Viridiplantae > Streptophyta > Magnoliopsida > Asparagales > Amaryllidaceae > Allium > Allium cepa. Next base: position 287,974,233 of record CM060937.1, read on the forward strand.
ATGTAAATGGTTTTGAAGAAAGTCATGGCCCTTTGGCCTAGATGAAAGAAAATGGTTTAATTGGTTAAGAAAGGGATACTTTTAATGGGATTAAAAGGGGTACTTTCAAAGGTTTAAATGTTTTCATCAACTAAGGTTTGAGTAAAGTATGTGTATATATATAACATGGCAAAGTGATTTTGAGTAAAGCATAGAGTATATGTATTTTCCTTATGTGAGTTTGATTTAAAGGTTTTAAATCAAATTGAAAAGGTTTTCAAGGAAAATTTATGGAAAGGTTCCCCTAAGTAGAATGACTATGATATTAGAATACCAGATGGTACTGGTATAGGGTCGTGCCCTATACATTAGCTATTAACCCCGGCTAATTTAGCCCAAAATTTCAGTATGTAGGTCTTTGTCATAGGTAAAATAAAATTATGGTTACACACAAAAAGGAATATATGTTTGTATATAGATATGTTATTGGTGAGCCCGCAAAACCATTAGGATTAAGTGACCTTGGGAGATGTATAGTTAGGGACATGAGAAGTATTTAACAGACAGTTAGGGATAGACTGTCAAGAAGAGGAGTGTCTAACAGGTGTTCGATTATTTTGATTATATTGTTTAGTATGCTTGAGGCAGCCAAAGATTAGTACTTCGCCAAACAAAACTATGGAATTTGGATAAATAGTCCGTTTTTACCAGATATGTAAGTTTACATAAAATGCTTCGCAGTTTTAACCAATTCTGGTTGTAGGATTTTGATTTGCAAAAGATATGTTTTAAAAGTGATATTAGTAAGGGAAAACTCATTCTGTTAAGTGGCGTGGTCTCACTTAATATCGTATATCTGAGATGTATAGTATTATTCACACCAGGCTTGATGTCTGAATCAAAGTTTATGTTTTCCCCTTAAATTCTCAGGTGCTTAAGAATTGATTTAGTAGGCTGAGGGTTAAGGTATTGTAGGTTTTAGTAGGTTGACGAACAAAGCTTCCCAAAACGAGCAAGTGGCTGACAGATATCTATTTAGGAGTTGTTATTTTATTTTCTTTTATTCCGCTGTGTTGTATTTAAGACAACTATGTCTATATAGTACTCTGGTCAACCAAGGGGGCATCATCATATGTCGCTCTTGGAAAATTTATGTAATAATTATATTTTTCAAAAACTGGGAAACGATTATGGGATTATGTAATTTAAGTATGGAACATGTGTTGTGAAAATGCAATGTGAAAAATTATTTTTGAAATCTATGATTTTGTTTCATATTCAAATGCTTTTGATATTATGGATATCATCAACATAGCCGTATTTAGTCGCCGGAAGTTAATCCTATGGATGACTGCAACATCTGTAGCACTTAGTTTGGCCTTTAGATAGGGAATGTTACAACTTGGTATCAAAGCATAGGTTTGTGAAGTACTTTAACTAAAAAAATGATTTTTTTAAACATAATCCTTAGGAATTAGAGCTAAGATTGGGGTATGGGATAACGCTATAGTAACGTACTTGTATTTACTATATATAAGCATACGTTATATCTCTATTCTCTTATCTCTATTAGGTTATTCTTCTGTATCTCATGAAGCTTGAATATAGATATGGACGCAAGAAGAGGCAGAGTTAACCTAGGAGGGGATAACACCACCACCAATGGAAATCCCCGACTCAACACGAGGAGGATTCGAGGTCAGGCTCAAGCCGAGAATGTTGGTGCTGGGGTTCCACTATTGGATATGGGACCATGTATCAGTTTTTCATGAACATGATGTAAGCTAGGATTACTGCCGGAGTTGTTGGAAGGAATGCAGGAGTAGGAGTTCAGGAAGCTCCGGTTGTCAACCATTATGCTAACTTGAGTAGAGATTATGCTAGGCTTGGAGGGAAGCCGTTTATTGGAACCGAAGATGCTATATAAGCGGTGAACTGGTTGCTACATTGTGAGAGGATCTTTACAAACATTGGGCTTAATAATGAGCAAAAAAGGAGGCTTGCTTCGAGACCGCTTTAGGGAATAGCTTTATTTTGGTGGAATAGTGTGACGGATGGAGTAAATGAAGAGGAGATGACATGGGCTGAGTTTAGGGAAAGGTTGTAGGAGAGGTTCATGTCTATGATGGCATAATCTGCATTGCTCAGGAAATTTGCTGAGTTAGAGCAAGGAGAAATGTCTATTTTGGAGTATGCTAGAATATTTGAAGAATTGGCTAGATATGGTTATGCCTCTGTTAATACAGTGGTGAAAAGGAATGAGAAATTTATTCGGGGATTGAAGCCTGAGTTGGCTAGGGCTACCTTACCGCATATCAGAGATCCCTGTGATGTGGTAGTGAAGATGCGTTAAGACATGAAGAAACGCTTGCTTGTTTGGAGAAGAAGAAGGAGAAGGAGGTTCAGGTTGGGCAAGGTCAGAAGAGGAAGTTCTTTCACAAGAGGATGCATAGAAGGGAGGAGAAGCGAAGAAAGGAGACTCTAAGGTGGTCTGTTTTAAGTGTGACAAGAAAAGACATTTTGCTAACGAGTGTCGTATTGGAAAGGCTAAAGAAGTGATCGAAAAGAAGAACATCGGGTGCTTCAACTGCTATCAGATCGGCCACTGTAAGAATTAATGCAAAAAGCCTGCTAAGGATGGGAAGGGTACGGTGTATGCATTGGAGCCTGCTACTTCGAAGCCAACGGTGCAAGGGAAAGGAAAGACAATTTTGGGAGGTACTCTTTAGTTCCATGAAATTTCTGTTAGCGTTTTGTTTGATACAATTCATTGCATTCTTTTATAACTAGATGTCTGGTAGACAAGCTTAAACTAGAACCCACATATTTAGTTACTTCCTTAAGAGTTGCAAATCCGATAGGAGTGTATGTGACCTTTGGGATGAAATGTGACCACCTAGAGTTTGGTTTGTTAGGTTACACCTTTGTTTGCAGTTTGCATATATTTGACTTTGTAGGGTTCGAAATTATATTGGGCATGGATTGGTTAAGTACGATGCTAGGATAATTTTCCACGATAGAAAAATATCACTTAGACACTCTGACTATACTGATTGGATAGTTTATAACATAGAAAACCCTAGTTGTGAGGTGAATGCTTTGTTGCGAGTTAGAAGACAAGTTGAATCGTGTTTTCATGGTTAGAGAATTTGAGGATGTCTTTGAGCCAGTAATAGGATTGCCACCAAAACGAGCCATTGAGTTTCGGATAGATTTGGTGCCTGTAGCAGAACCAGTTAGTAGGCCACCAAGCAGGATGACACCTATAAAGATAAGGGAATTAAAAGTGCAGTTGGTGGATTTGGAAGGGAATAATTTTATCGAACTTGGTAGTTCACCCTAGGAAGCAGCTGCAGTATTTGCTAAGAAGCTGGACGGATCATTAAGGTTGTGTATCGATTATCGCAAATTGAATGAGAAGACGATAAATAATCGATATTCACTGCCTAGAATTGACGACTTGTTCGATCAATTGAGTAGGGCCAAGATATTTTCTCAGTTGGATTTGGCTACAAGTTTCCATCAGCTTAGAGTGGCAGAAGATTGTATACCTTTGACGGCGTTTAGGACCAAGAATGGATCGTACGAATGGCTAGTTATGTCATTCGGACTAACTAATGCGCCGATATTCTTTGTAGACTTGATGAATTGAATTTTCAGAGAGCATTTGGATAGATTCGTGTTGGTATTCATAGATGATATTTTGACATAGTACAAGGATGAGAAAGAGCATGAAGTTCATCTTAGAGTGGTTCTCGAGACTTTGAGAGAACATCAGTTAAAGGCAAAGTTTTCGAAGCGCCATTTCTGAAAAAAGAAAGTGAAGTTTCTTGGTCATGTGGTTTCGGAGAAGGTGTTATTAGTTGATTTATATAAGATCGAAGTTGTTAATAATTGGAAGAGACCAGAAACGGTGATTGAGATGAGAAGTTTTCTTGGGTTGGTTGGCTATTATCGGAGGTTTATAAAAGATTTTTCATGGATAGTGGCGCCGATGACCAAGCTAACGTGAAAGGATGTGAAGTTTGTATGGACTGACAAGTGTGTGGAAGCATTCCAGAGCTTGAAACACTTATTGACCCATGCACCTGTATTAGTTGCTCTGGAGGGGAATCAAGATTTAGAAGTTTATACAGATCCGTGTGGTACTGGATTAGGAGTTGTACCAGTGCAGAGGGGTAAAGTGATTGTCTACGCTTCTATATAGCTTAAACTACATGAGGATATATACTCGACTCATGACCTGGGGTTAGCTGCAATTATTTTTGTTTTAAAGGTGTGAAGACATTACCTTTTGGGAGAGAGGTTTGAGATTTACACGGACCATAAGTCATTTATTTTTTTACTCTCTCAAAAGGAGCTAAATATGAGAGATCAGAAGTGGTTAGAGTTTTTAGCCATCTATAATTTTGGAATTGTGTACACACCGAGAAAAGGCAACAAGGTTGCATATGCGCTTAGTAGGAAGCATCAGAATGTAGTGTTGGCTATGATAGCAGAATGGAAAGACTTGGAAGCATTGTCGTCTTGCAGAGTGTTGTGGAGATCTAAGGCTAGATGTGGTGGATAATCAGTTACGTTGTCTCGTTTAGAAGTCCGACCGACATTGATTGAGACGATTGCTTCTAAACAGGAAGAGGATCCAATGTTAGCTAAAAGGATCAGGAAGTTAAGGGATGGAACGGAGAGCGATGGCTTAAAAGATTTTAGTCTTGACCAAAATAGGTGGTTGAGAAAGAAGGGTAGATTATGTGTTCCAGATGTAGGAGACATAAGGAAGGAAGTTTTGGAGGAATGCCATCGTTCGAAGTTTACTATTCATCCAGGAAGAACGAAGATGTATCAGGTTATGAAGTGAGATGTAGGCTTTTGGGTGAAACGGTGTTTGAACTGTCAACAAGTGAAAGTCGAGCATTAGAAGCCAAGTGGGTTGCTTCAGCCAATGGATATTCTAGTATGGAAATGAGTTTCTATTTCTATGTATTTCATAGAAGGGTTGCCGAGATTTAATAGAGGGAATGAAAGTATATGGGTCATAGTGGACAAGTTGACCAACAGTGCCCATTTCCTTCCAGTTAAGTTAACTGGGACGACACCTGTTTTAATGAAGTTATTTATGAAGAATATAGTTAGACTTTATGGGATTCCTAGTAGTATTGTTAGTGAGAGAGATTACCTATTCACTAGCGAGTTCTGAAAAAGTCTACAGGAGAATTTAGAAACTAAGCTCAAGATGAATACTGCTTACCATCCGTAGACAAATGAGCAAATGAAAAGAGTTAACAAGATCTTGGAAGACTTGTTAAGATATTGTGTATTAGACTTTGAAGGATCATGGGAAGACCATCTACACCTAGTCAATTTTTCATATAATAATAGTTATCAGACTAGTATAGGGATGGCACCGTTTGAAGCTTTATATGGAAGACCAAGCAAATCTCTCGCATGTTGGTTAGAGACCAAAGATAAATTAGTCCTTGGTCCCGAATTGGTAAGGGAAGCAGTAGACAAGATTGAGCTGATAAGGGATAGAATGAAGGAAGCTCGGTCTAGGAAGAAGAGCTATACAGATAGAAGATGGTAAGATTGAGAGTTCTCTATTAGAGATCATGTTTTCTTCAAAGTATCGCCGTTGAAAGGTGTTATTAGGTTCAGGAAGACAGGGAAGTTAGCACCGAGATTTGTAGGATCGTTTCCTATTTTATAGAGGATTGGGAAACTCACGTATAGAATGGAGTTACCGAGTAGTTTGGCAGGAGTCCACGATGTTTTCCATGTATCTTATCTGAGGAAGTGTATTAGGGAAAACTACTGTAGCACCACCAGACTTGACTATAGTTAAGAAGCATGTCCGGGTAGTCATGGGAGAAGAAAAGAAATTCAGGAACAAGACAGTCAGATTAGTGAAAGTCTGGTGGAGCGACGATGAGAGAGGCTGTACCTAGGAGACTGAGAGCAGGATTAGGGATGCTTATCCTGATTTGTTTGATGGTACATTTTACCTTTGATTGTTTTGTTATGTACCTTATGGTAATTTCGAGAATGAAATTCTTTAAGGATGGGAGATTCTAACACCTCATATTTTTAGTAACATTATTTAGGATATTTAATTAGCTAAATAAAACAAAATAATATAAGGTGATTAATGGATTAAGATTTGTGATTAATAGGGGTAGCCATGCCATGTTAATGAGCAAATCAAAATGAGATAACTTGAAATAAAATAGACAAAGGGTTAGAAAGTAGGCGAGGGGAAAATAGGAACAAGGAAAATGCTTATAACCTAAACCTTAAACCCCTTAGCTATGTATTCTCTTATTCATTCTCATTTGCAAATTAAAAACATAGAGGGCGACCACCATTTTAGAGAACTAGAGGAAGAAAAAGCTAAGGAAGAAGATTAATCAAATCAAAAGCTAGTCAAATCTCAAATTTTTAATCTCAAGCTAAAGTGAACAATGATACATCTCATTTCCTTAAAAAAATTCGTTTTAAGTTGAATCCGAAATGTTTTGCATGATTATGCCATGTCTTTGATGGATTATATGTTTATGTATACTTTTTGATGGTTTATACTTGTTCATGTAGATTTTATGATCTGTTTTAATATAAAAACCCTATTAAATGACTATAAATGCCTTGCGATTTTAGATATAGATCAGAAATGATATTTTAGAGAGGGTTCTAATTTTCATAATTTTATGAATTATTGTGGATTTTATATTAATTTTCCAGTGAAGAAAATGATTTATTAGGTTATAAATAATTTATGGTTAAATTATAAATAATTTGGGTCTGAAATTTATATATGATAGAAAACATATTAAAAAGGATTTTTTGGAATTTTTGTTAAATTTTCCAAAGTGTTTTGATGAATATATAAAATTATTTAATATATGGGATTTAATTATTTTATATTTTTATAAAAGGAGAAGGGGTATATTATAAATAAAATAAAGTGTTTATATCAGAAATTTTGGCGGTGCTTATGGAAAAGGTAATTTACAAACAATATGATTTATACAAATAAAGCAGGTTAGTTAAAAGTTTACTTAAAAAGGTGAAAACTTAGTTTTACCTACAAATAACATGTTTTGCCACTTTCGCACCCTGCCTCCAACATAGATAGCTTTCGGCTTAGTTCCTTTGCCTCTATCACTATCGAAACCAATGGCATGGCATCAAAGACTTGGTGCATAGCGAATTGGATAATAGGCTGAAGGTACAAGGTCGAAACCAGGGATTTCGAACGGGTCGAAGCGATACGTTGTTTTAAATTGAAAATGCGTCTGCTTTGCTTTCGATTATATGGCTTTCGACTTGGTTGGCTTTCGACCGGGTAAAATGGTTTAAATAAAAGGTTTTAAGAGGTTGCGCTTTTGCTTTAAATGACGGCTTTCGACTAAGTCGAAGCCTTAGCTGTCGCTTTTTCAACATTTCGAAGTCAATGGCTTCAGAAGGTACATTTTTTTTTCAAAAAAACTTGGCTACTTCTCCAATGCTTTCAGAAGGGTGGTCTCGACGCCATCACTTCTTTGCTTAGGAATGCTTTCGAAAGATAGGCCTTCGACTTAAATGGTTTCAATGACCCTTTTGCTCTGTTAAAGTATAACCCAAATGGTTTCGAAAGAGATGGTTTTGAATGGTTTAGAAAGATGTTTCCATATGTTTTAGAAATTGAACCCAAATGCCTTCGGAAGGTTTAAGGTTTTGAGTTCTTTTGAAAGTTTTTAGGAAGGTTTCCAAGAGTTGATTCCCCAATGGTTTTGAAAGGTTTAAAGGAAATATTTTCCAATGGTTTCGAAAGGCTATGCTTAAAGGTTTTAAAGATAAGATGTCTAAGGTTTTTAGCTTTTGAAGAAAAAATTATTTCAATGGTTTCAAAAGGTTTATGTAGATGGTTTTGAAAGGAAGTTCTGGCCTTTCAGCCTAGACGAAAGAAAAACGTTTAATTGGTTATGAAAGGGATACTTTTAATGAGACCGAAAGGGGTATTTTCAAAGGTTTTACTGTTTTCATTGGCTAAGTTTTGAGTAAAGTACATATATATAACATGGCAAGGTGATCTTGAGTAAAGCATAGTGTATATGTATTTTCCTTGTGTGAGTTAGATTTAAAGGTTTTTAATCAGATTGAAAAACTTTTCAAGGAAAATTTATGGGAAGGTTTCCCTGAGTAAATGACTCAGAAATTAGGATACCAGATGGGACTGGTATATGATCGCGCCATATACATTAGCTATTGGCCCCAACTAATTTAGTCCAAAATTCCAGTGTGTTGAGCTTTGTCACCAGGTTAGACTAAAATTATGGTTACACTCAGAAGGGAATATATGTTTGTATATAAATAGGTTATTGGTGAGCCCGCAAAACCATTAAGATCAGGTGACCCTGAGAGATGTATAGTTAGGGCCAGACCATCCAGAAGAGGAGTATTAACCAAATAGATAGGGAAAAATCATTCAGAAGAGGAGTGTCCAACACGTGTTGGATTATTTTGATCATGTTGTCTGGTAGGCCTGAGTCAGCCAACGGTTAGTAGTTAGCCAAACAAAACTATAGAGTTTAGATAGATAGTCCATTTGTTACTTGATATGTAAGTTTACATAAAGTGCTTTACGGTTTTAACTAGTTTGGTTGCAAGATTATGATTTGCAAAAGATATGTTTTATAAGGGATATTAGTGAGGGGAAACCCGTTTCGCTAAGCAGCATGGTATCCTTAATACCATATATCCGAGATGTATATTTTATTCACACTAGGCTTTATGTCTGACTCAAAGTTTAAGTTTTTCCCCATAAACTCTCGGATGCTTAAAAATTGATTTGAGTAGGCTGAGGGTTGAGGTTTTATAGGTTTTAGTCTGTTAACGAATAAAGCTTCTGAAGATGAGCAAATGGCTGACGGATATCTATTTAGGAGTTGCAGTTTTGTTTTGTTTTATTCATTATTCTATATTTTAGATAGTTTTGCCTATATAGTACTCTGGTCAACCAAGGGGGTATCATCGTATGTCGCTCTTGGGTATTTATGTAATAATTATATTTTATCAGAACCTGAGAAACGATTATGGATTTATGATATTTGAATGTGAAACATGTGTTTTGCAAATGCAATGCGAAAAGTTGTTTTTGAAATTTGTGATTTTGTTTCATATTCAAACGCTTATGATATTATAGACCATTAACATAGCCGTATTTAGTTGACGGAAGTTAATACTATGGATGACTACAACATCTGTAGCACTTAGCTTTGGACCTCTAGATAGGTGATGTTACACTTGGTGCCACACATTTCATCATTGGGCCAGTTGTTTTTATCTTTGTGTATATCCTATCTAGAGATAAACAATGCTAGGAAGGAAGTTTCTGATTTTGGTTATGTAGTTCGAATTCGGCTTGACCCTAGGAGAGCTCCACAGTAATCCATGCACCTATGCGAACGTGCCTAAGTGGAATTGATTATATACCTATATTTGTTACGACGTTCACATATAAGGTATTTGATATGATTTATGTGCTACACACTTGACATGATCTATTATATCAATATATGTTAAACCTAATGAACGGTCATTTGAGGGGGAAAACGTTACGATAATTCGTACGATCTCAGAAAGGTGCTACAATATGTCACTCTTATTTCTTGAGTTTCTTATGCTGGTTTATTAGACTGATTTGGATATTTTTTTCCTTATAATGATTGGGTTAGCCCCATACATGTTTCCAGATTTAAACGCGGACACTTTTGAGCTTACGGAAAGAAGCTGGATGATTACTGTAGTATTATTATTTCCACTGCATTACTGTATTGCATATACCAATATTGTGAGGGCAGAAAGTTATGACAGTCCAAGCTGATGACATTACTTAGATCTTAGTAACTCCAGGATTTTTGCATTCAGAGTAACTCTTTATACTAATATTTTGATATTATATATTACTATTCCATTATGAGATTCTGATATTGTGTTCTTCCTTTCTTGTTCTATTCTTTTTTATATTTTCCCTAACCTTTTGTCTTTCCAGTACCTAGGTGTTCGACGCACGAATATCGTGGATGTATTAGTAACGACATTCGAGGGTCGAAAAGTCGGATCGTTATAGATGTTGTCCTAAAGTATATGTAGATTTGCACCGTGTAGATTTGCATGTCTCATTAGATAAATATGGGAAGGTCGGTTTCTTCCCAAGTACTAATTGATAAGGGAATTATATGTAGATTTAGTATAATTGGGACTATTTCTATAATAAGTATTTAAATTTTAAGAAGTATCGATACTTTTTTCTTCAATCATTCTGCTTTTGATCAACGAAATGGAATAGAGTGCAAAGATTTGGGAGGAGGGGGCACAAGTACAAGTTTTTTTTATTATATGTTATACAATGAACTTAATCTTCGTGTATTAATTCTTTGGCAAAGTACTTTCTAGGTTAAACCGCATCTTTTCTAAATCTAAATTTGTTTTAGCCTCAATAATGATTATTAATTTGAAATAATTTATTTCATTCTCATTCCAATTTTATATTGAATTTTTAAAGCATACATTCCAACTTCAATCCAATAAAACAAAGAGTATACTGATAACATAAAATAAAAAAACAATAAAACTAAATAAGGGTTCTTTCTTTTTTATTCTTAGTAACGGTAAATATTGAACAGACTGTTGTTTAGACTTAACCTTACTTTTTTTAACCTCACTTATACTATGCCTTAGAGAATATCACTTATATAATACATATAATTCTATATTCAAAATTCTATGTATATGTATAAGTAGAAGAATTGTATAAGAAAGATAAGATGCTAGGTTATAGAAAAGAACAAGGGGAAAAAGGATGAAAAACCAATGGTAGGTATTTATGATCTAATCAAAAATGGTTTTTTGTTTGTTGGATCTTCCTATGGTATACTATTAAATTCTAAACGAGAAATTGATTTGATTGAACAATTAATGGATGGTACGTTTAGTTACATGATAACTTCTTCAGATTTGGAAAAGGGGTTAGATTAAACTTGGTCGTTTTTCACGTTTAAACAAAACATGAGATGAGTGAAAAAGGTATAATTTCTAGAAGTTTAAAACAATTAGCAGCCTAAGTAAGACTTACTATGTCGATGTGATTTATATCTCTTGTTTCTATTAAAGAATTATTCAATTATTATTTAATAATCATAGTGGAATCAATGAAACAAATTTAAAATAGGATTCTAACTTAAACTATCGATGAACCAAATCAATTAAACGAATGCACTTGCAACAAGTTTCAATATTTTAAGATTTATGGTAGAGTCGGGAAGTATTAAGTAAAAGGTGATATACATGCCTTTTCTATAAACAACTATATATTTACCTCTATTTTCTATTTAATCTAAGCTTACTGCCTTTCTATGAAAGAATGGCAGAACCCACTGCCACTATTAATGTATACATATATTCTGTTTTTTCATTTTTTCCCTTTATTCTATACTATAAGAGTCGACCAACTATTTTGATTCTATATCTGAGACTCATAGCCTTTTGTGAGTTTAAATACAAAGTATATTCGTGATTTTCTACAAGCCCTAAATTTATTTTCCATAAATATATCCAATCTAATTTAATATCCAATAGAATCATGAGTTGCTACATAAAATTAAAAACTATTTAAGAGATTTTGATATGCCAGTGTTTTATATAATCTTTTATTATAGTAGTAAAAATGGGGTGCCTCTTGAGAATCTTTGTATATCAAATTTTCGATTTTAGCTCTTAATTCCAGTCTCAAATTGATTCTCACCATTTATTTCAATTTTCTTTGAAATAAATGATGAAAATTAATCATTACCAATGATTAAATAAATAATTAAGTTTTTTACTTTATCCTAATTACATTCGGTTTGATTTTGGCTAGACTTAGATTTAAAAAAAAGTTACAGTCTTTTCTAAAACCTATGCTATAGTTTATAAAAATCAAGTATTGACACGTCCACTTAGTTCTTTGCCTCCACTTCTTTTAGAGCAATAATTCGTCGAATTGGATCAACAAAATAAGAAACCAAAAACCTTTGGTTGATCAGGAAACACCTGGATCTGAAATGAGGATAAAGGATTTGCAATCCCCTGCCTTACTACTAGGCTATGTCGGCTGTAACGATCTGGATATTCGAAACTTCATCTTCGAATATCTCAACTTTTGGACAATGGTTATGTACTGAAAATATGATTTTATAACCTTATTAAACACTTTTTGATTAATAGCTAATAATAAAAACTTGTTTTTTGAATTTGTTTACAAAAATACATACTTTGATGAAATATTGAAAATGTGACCAAAAATGTTTTGTTAAAAATCAACTTTTTGTTAAATAAAAGTTGTTCAAGATCATTAGCTTGTGTGACAAACATATGAAAACATTAACAAGTAATCAAACCATCCATTTTCATAAGATAAATTAATTAACAAAAGGCTTCTAGAAGAAGTACACAAAAGAAGGAAATTATGGGAAGAATTTTTAAAGGTAAGGTGTAAAGTAAAGTGGAGATATGGCTTAGTCATGTTCGAGTCCTTTTCCTTCATGGCTACGGAAGGGTTTCCAAGGTCATTTTCCATCCATTCTCAAGCCTATAAAGCATGTGCAAGGCTCTCTTCATTCTCCACTAATTCACAAACCAAAAATTCCAAGTTCTTACATTCCTTTCTCTTCTCAATTTTTTTAAATTGAAATAATTCAAAAAAAGCTAAAACTCCTCCAAACTCTTGACATCATCTTAATATACCACACAACATCATTCTACTACCTCAATACTAAAGAAATTGGAGCCATCCTCTTGGAAAGCACCAAGGCCATACCCAATTAGGGTCATTTGCGCCTAGACGTCTACCCCTAAGCTCCATTTCCCCCTTGGTCAGGCTCTTCTAAGCCATTCTCCTCTTATTTGTATGCTTGTTTGGTTGAAATGTGTTGTTTCTTAATAGTGGTAGCTTCATCTTTGAATCAAAAGTGAGTCATCTCACTCATTAAATAAAACCATAAACTTGAAAAAAAAATTAATCAAAACTTGATGATTTTGCTTATTATAAACTATGATAATATACCATAACTACTTAAAGTTATAACTCATAATTATGTGCTTTGAAAAGCATGTGATTTTTTTAAGTGTTGTTCCTTGAAATGTTTTGAATTGTGTTGTTTATTTAAGTACATGTAATTGAAAGTTTGGACATGTTATTTAGTACACATGTCATTACATGCTTCATTATGATATGATTTGTTTTGGGGAATCATATATGCTTATATAATCGAATGATATTAACTATCGAATTGAATACATAATTGTCTGTATAGCGATAGTCGCTATAAGCGCGCTTTGAAATCTGAGATAGTGACCAAAATGGATATTTTTACTCCTTAATTATAATATAAATTTCTCGTTTCTGTTTATTCACTTTAAATTCAATTTTAAAAGTAAACAATCTTCACTCTCGTTTAACTAGAATTCATATCAACTTTTAAAATCATTTTCATTCATTTTTAGTTCAGGATTCAATTATTTGAAAATTTCAATATTAAATTTAAATAATTCAATTATCAAATGAATGACATTAATAAATTATAAAATTTAAGTTGAATTTTAATTATCAACAATTATTCTATTTTCATCTAAATAATTCAATATTTATTATTCAAGTCCAGTTATTAATTATAAACACATTCAATATCTAAAATTTCATTTCCATAGTTGTTATTTCCAAAATCTTCAAAATTGTTTATTTCAAAATTTTATTAAAGTTCATATCAATAACTACTCCAATTATTCATTAAATTTTATTTTTAACCATTTTTAGTTAATAATCATATTAAATTAAATATTTTAAAATTGAATAAAAACACGGGTCGTTGCATTCTTCCCCACTCAAAACTTTTCATTCTCGAAAAGGGCTAAATAGATAATTTAACATACGATAAGTTTTATCAAAATGATCAACATATGAAACTTTAAAATCTTATTTATAAGACCTTTACTACGCTTATATTATACCACTTCGATCTTGGCTTATGGTAATTACAACTTATTTCATAAAAAATTAAAACCTCAAAAAATTTCTAACACACGGATTTACGGAAAATTTCGGCAGCGTCTCCTTTGGGCGGCTCGATCGAATTTTTTTACAATATCAATATAATTATATAATATACATCTCAATGATGAGGCATCCCAATCATGGAGAAATAAAATATAATATCCAAATATGGTATGTAATCCGAGAGGTGTAGCTTATTATTATTATTAATAATACTAGCGAGTTCGCTCGTATTAAGCAAGCAAAAGCATATAAAATCCACGTATACGTCCAAACGGTCTTCGTATGTACCTATCTCAACTCAAATTATAATATTAGTAACTTCTAAAGGATTTGGCAACATATCTGAGTCAAATGGAACCAATTAACATGTATTGTGAATTTAAACCATAAATGCGAGCATGAATACACAACAAACCAATCATATGCGATCAAAACAATTATAACAATGATTTACAACCAAAGACATCATCCAATTAAATAATATTCATCTAATTTAATCAAACTATCACAATCCTTATTCAATGTCAATATTTAATTTATACACTTCATTTCTATTAATGTTCAATTGGTTCATTTTCCATTTATTCATATTTGTTTTATTTACATTGAATCGACTTATATTCAATTTCGTTTGTTTCCAATTGATTTACATTTATTTCACTTGTCATGTCAACATCTTCTATTTACATTTGATTTTATTTCAATTTGTTTATATTCCATTTTATTTACTTTAGATTTAGTTACATTTAACTTATTCACATTTGACTTACTAGATTTCAATTATTTCACTTATTAACATTCATTTCATGTTGACATATAATTGATTTGCTTTCATTTTATTCACATTTCATTCACCCACGTTCACTTACATCCAATTTGATTTAATTTGTTAGTTTCAATTGGTTTTTTCGTTCATTTAAATTTTACTGTGCTCACATTCACTTTCATTTATTTTAAATTGATTCACATTCACTTATTTACATTCTTTGAAATCAAATTTCTCTTATATTGAATGATTAAATTTATTACATTCAATCTAACTTTACAACTTAAGTTCATTTTCATTTTGAATCAAATTTTATTTTATTTGAATCACTTTGTTAATTTATTCCCTTAACGGATTTTTTATTCATTTCCATTAACTTATTCTATATTAAATAGTTAACATTCAATCTATTAAACTTATTCCATTTGTATTTAATTTATTTACATCCAATTTAAATTAAATTCAATCACTCATATTAATTTTTTTCCACACTCATTTATTTTTATTCAATTTCTTTCGCACCCAAATTTCATTTTATTTTATAATTCTGGTTCGTATTCATTTTATTAATCCATTTTATAGCTTAAGTGGAATTAATTCACTTTACAAATTTATCTAGTTATATTCAATATCTAATTCAATTTATTTAATATTAAATTAAACTTCATTTCGTTCTAATTCATTACTCGGTTTATTCAACATTACTTAATTTAAAATTTTCTTTTACTTTCTTATCATCCACATTCAAAAAAATTTAAATTTATTTTTAGCTTAATATCACTCAACCTATAAGTTATACAACTTATTCATTTAAAATTTCATTTTATTATTTTATCTAATTCATTTCAAATACATTTCATTTTATTTAAGCTTTCTTGAGTTAGACTTCATTTATTTACTTCATTTCATTAACTTATTTTATTCAATATTTCTTAGGTTAATTCTTTTGTTTCTTATCTCAAATTCAAATTTTCTTTTGTTTGCTAAACAAAAATTATTCAACAGTTTTAAAATTAATTTTACTTTCCTTTTCAAATCTATAATTATAACTTATTTTTACCTGTACTATTTTTAATTTATAAGTTCAAAACTATTTTTAATACATCATATTAGAATATTTTTCAAAACAAAACTTGTTTTAGTCGAAAATAGATTCCTTTTGGTAGCAATTCTCACTTAGAAACTCGAAAATGAATACTGGCGATGCTGTAGTCATCGCCAGAATTATTTCCCAGCGACTAAAGCGAGTTTAATGCTGTTATTTCTTCCAAAAAAATCCTTTCAAAATATATTTCTAGTCAAAAATCTTCCAAATAATATTGTAATTAATTTTTGAAGGCTTTGAAAATAAATTTTGAACAGGTTTTAAATTCAAAAATGCTCGACTTTTAAATCCTTTCTATTTATAAGCTATTTTATAATTATACTTATACAAATTTTATTATCTTATTGCCATATTTCATTAACTTACAACTTTGTCATTTTAAATAATATTTTTGTAATTAGATTCAATTCAATTTAATTATCGAACGCTTCATAAAATAAGTTCACAAAGTATTCATTTTATTTTAATTCAACCAATAATCGATGATAATTAAGTATTATCATCTCCTAGTAGGTATCATTCATTAAAAATCATCATTTTATATATATAACATAATTTAGTTATAATTATTTCATTTATCATATTTTAAAACAATATTTTGTCGACTTGCCTCGTTTAAGTGTTTAGAAATCCCTATCAATAACATGGCATCCCACGCACCTGCCGACTACGTAAGCCGAGCCATGCACGACCATTCTTCCTTGACCGAGCAGCACGTGTTGATCCACCTAGGTTGCGCCATATATACCGAACTATCCCTGACTGACCATCTATCCAACCAACTGGATCAAACCCATGGTATTCCGATTTCGAAAAACAAGTAGTCGATTTTATTTGAATCCGCCTATATACGGCCTTGCCAAAAGGTGGGTTAACAACGTCAGAGATGTTTACGGGGTTTCACATCTCCTATCCAGTATATAACATGCGTGCAGTAACTTAAGAGATGTATGGGATTTTCCATCTCTTAAGGATCCAATAAAATATTTATATGTAGTAGAATACGCTACATATATAATGTCTAATCGGTAAAATAAATATTTTTCTTAGCATTAAGGCTTTACATTGACCCCCTTAAGGGGTTTTAAGTATTGGCGTACAGTTTGCATTTGACACTACCAGTAGCACGTTGGCAGTCAGTGATGCGGCGTGATATAACAACACTAAACCGAAATTTTAGGGGTCTCGTATAAGGAAAAAAGTATGACAAGCCATGCGTGGCATTGCCCAAGTTAGGATACTATGAGTTTACCCTTCCCAGCTGGTGGTAATCCCTAACGGCCCATCGCGTCCAACACTTCCAAATCCGAGGGTGCACACCAATTAATAACAATGTCATGATGGTAATATGAAGAAGTCTGTCCGCTAGAGGTAGCTAACCTCATTGGCCAGTATGGCTCCTGTTTTAGTCATTTCAAATTGACACAAGTGTCAGACCAATCCATCATCGTTCTCTTTCTTCAAATCCAGCAAACGACACCAAATCCAACCACTTCATTCTAGAGTCTCCTCCGCGTACACAGTTGTTAAAGTGGTTCCTATATTGATAGAGGAATGCCAATAAGAGGCCCCGGTTTCTTTAACAACCAAACGTCGTTTTACACACCGGTTGGTACTTTTATATTTCGAAAACGATTCGTACTTGACAACAAATCATATTTGCTTCAAAATAAAATTCATTTCAGAATATCATATTGACTTCAATAATCATATTCAGTTCGATGCGTCATTTTTACTTGAAAATATCATTTCACTCCAATATCTTGATTTCACTTTCAAATCATTTCGGATTTCGATTTAGGTTATAACTTTATTTTAACCCAATTCACATTTAAATCCAAGATTTAAATATAAACATTACACCCTTGACCAGTTTGAATTTTGGAAAAATAGTTTAAATATTTTAAAATAATTTAACAAGTTAAAATAGTTTAATATAAGTTAGTTTGAGTATTAAAATGGTTTATAAACTAAAATGGCTTGGGGACCGAAATAATTTGGATATTTAAAGATAGATCTTACACAGTTTACCTTAGAATAATTTATATGAAAATAGTTTCAAAGTCAAACTGATTCAATTCCAAATCTTATCAGTTCAAATCAATTTAATTTCCATTTCCTTCAAATAGTTTCAATTCCGATTTCAAGTCGACTTTTACTTCGGTTCCAATTTCAATTCAAGTAAATTCGATTTCGATTTTGAATTTATTCAATTTCGCTTTCAATTCTGATCGATTTCAATTTTAATTCCAACTTGAATAAATTTTAGTCCCATTCCAATTTAATTTCAGTTTTAATTCAAAATTAATTTCAATTTCAATTCCAAATTAATTTCAATTTCAACTATCTGATTCAATGGTTAAATTACAACTCAATTCTCAAATTTAAACCGTTTCGATTTATACCAATTTCGAGTTTGATTTTCAAAATATAGATTCAAAACACTAAAATCAAATTAACCTTCAATATTCAATTTAAAATCCAAATCTTCACATATAATTCAATTCTAAGCCCAATTTGCAATATCGTTTTATATCACTTTTACTTAGCAATATTCAAAGTTCGAATAAAAGTCTAATCTTATAAAACAAATCAAATTATGTAATTCAAATCGTATTTCGATTATAACTTCAAAATCTCAATTTTGATTATTTAAACAATTCCTTTTATCAAATTTAAATTTCAACATTCCGAGCTCAAGTTCGAAAATAATTCGATTTCTATAAATTCGATTTTTATTTCTTAAAATTAAACATTTAAATAATTTCACATCGAAAAATTTCAAAATCATGTAATTTAACCAATTTGGTGTCCATATATAATTTTCTATCCTATGGCCAAGTGAATTAGTTATTTCAATTTAATTCTATGATGGATATATATCATTTCAATCCAAAATAAATGTCATAGGTATATATCATTTCAATCAATTTCTTAATTTATTATAAATAATTCAATTTATAGTTTTGTATACTATAAATACTATACAGGGTGACAACATGATATAATAAAAATAAATAAATATCCAAATCATCTAAAATATCAATCAATAGCATCCATCACAGTCAACATCCAAAACAGTTAAAATATCATAACAATTTTGCTAGTTATCAATAATCGGGAATTTAACTAGCAATTAAATTCTAATCTCAATTTAACTGTTAATTCAAAATTTCTATCATATAAATTCTATATCGATTTTCATATTAATTAAATTTACCAAACAACAATTAATAATCTCAATCATTTTAGAATTTCAATTTAACTAACATAAAAATAATTTAGTACACTGTGAGAGTTATAAAACACTCACGTTTTATTTGAAACTGAAAATATTTCAGCTTCAAATAAATACCACTTCGATGCCAACTTTAGACGATGTCGATACGACCGCGTTGTGACTCGTTTCACTCAAAACGGACCTTGTATGAAAGATTTTACAATTTTATTAATATAACGATATAATTAGACTAACATAACAAATAAAAGAAATAACAACTCACAACAAAAAATTCCTCTCCCTCTCACGCATCGTTCTAGCTCCAAAGACCCTCTCCGAAACCCATCATCACGACTTCGCTTCTGTTCGCGCATCCCCTTTCATTTTTCTATTAAACATTGATTGATCGCTAGTCGAGCTCGCAGCCGGCCAACCCACTACGTGGCGTCGCCTCAGCCATCGACCCGATTGAAGTCGCACCTCCACCAAGCAACGCTCGCTCGATTCCAAAATCCTCGAACGCTGTCGACCCTTCCATCTTGTATGCCAACGAACATCCTGCGTTCCTCCTTCCTCAAGCCGCCTCATGCTCATGACCACTAACCCACGATTGATTTGTTTTTTTCCATTTTATTTTCTTTCTTCTATTTTTGATCTGCTATCAAATGAAAAGAAGGACAGGGAGGTGACGAGGTAGACGTAAAGGAGGCCGGGTGTATGGAATGTTGACTTTGAATTGATATATGTTATTATAGTAATTAGAAAATATCTCACTTTTAAATGCCAGAAACTCCGAATTCCAATCGAAACATGTCGCCTGGCGTTCATAATGTTTTACCTCCATTCCAAATACAATGGAATTATTTTCGAGGCCTAATTCGACAGTATTCATAAGATGGCTTTTCAAAATCAATTATTTTAATTTAATTCTCAATATAAATTCTACGCGTTTCAAGCTCGCACGGTCAAACGATAAGTCCGACTGCTACGAAACTTGAAATCCTGCAATAATTCACTATTATGGATCCGATGTAACTGGTTTCATTGAAATTCGAGACAGTGACTAAAATGGCTATTTTTACTCGTTAATTACAATATAAATTTTTCATTTCTATTTATTCACTTTTAAATTCAATTTTAAAAGTAAACATCTTCATTCTCATTTATGTAGTCATGTCAACTTTGAAAATCATTTTCATTCATTTTTAATTCAGGATTCAATTATTTGAAAATTTCAATATTAAATTTAAACTATTCAATTATCGAATAAATGACATTAATAAATCATAAAATTTCAATTGAATTTTAATTATCAATTTTTTTTTTATTTTCATCTAAATAATTCAATATTTATTATTCAAGTCCATTTATTGATTATAAACATTTTCAATATCTAAAATTTCATTTCCATAGTTTTTATTGCCAAAATCTTCGAAATTGTTTATCTAAATCTTTTATTAAAGTTCATATTCAATAACTAAACTAATAATTCATTAAATTTTTATTTTTAACCATTTTTATTTAATAATCTTATTAAATTTAACAATTTAAAATTGAATGAAAATACGGGTCATTACAAATAACTTCTTTTATATCATAGTTTTCATGGGTTGACTATGAACCTATTGATCTCTGTCAATAACTTCATCCACATATAATTTTCATGGGATCATTACAGACCTAATGGCCCCTACCAATAAATCTTTCCAAACATAGTTTCCATGGGTTTACTATAAACCTGTCTAACTGACAACTTCTTTGATCAGTCTTGGGTCATCCTACATTCTAGTCTACTTGACCTTCTAGATGCAACTCTACTCGTTCAGGAGTTAACCCAATTTATATTCACAGCTGGGTCAACCTAGCTAGCTATTCTGCACTTTCTCCCCAAAATACAATTGTAGATCCATTATATAGTGAATATGTTTATAGGAGAAGTATATACAATAACATAATAATACCAATATTTATGGTTTGATATCTATAAAATCATTTCCACATGAAATTGGGTTGATCCCTTTAACCCATTATTTTTATCAAGGAAAACTTCTTCAAAAACTCCATGTTTAAAAGCCATTTCAAAACTCTTTTATATTTCCATAGGGTTACCTTTAAAAACGAGATTTGGTTCTTTGTTTTGAAAACTAAGGCTTTCAAAAACTAAGACCTATACTTTCGAAATGATTAGAATATATCTTTCAAAAGCATTCAAATCTTCTTTTCAAAACACTTAAACATGCCTTTCGAAACACTTTAAAATATCTCTTTTGAAAGCATCAAAAACTTCCTTTCAAAACCGTCAAAACATTCCTTTTGAAAGTTAGTAAAGCATATCTTTCCAACTTATGGAAGCATAACTTCGAAACTATTTGAAAGTACCTTTTTCGAGACCATTGGGTTCAATCTTAAACATAAATTTTGGGTCAAATTTAACATAAGCGAAAGTACCATTTCCGAAACCATTAACCTCCAAATAAAAGAGTTTGGGGAAAGAAGATGGCTTTAAGACTATCCTTTCGAAAGCTTTAATATTTTAAGTAAAACAATTGGAAGGATAACTTCGAAACACCTTTCGAAGCCATTGCCTTTGAAACCTTTAGTTTAAATGGCTACTAGAGCCCTTTTGAAAACATTAGGAAGCAACTTTATATTTATGAAAACAAAGGTTTACCTTTTGAACTCACTAAGAACTTCAATCTATTCGAAAGGTATGAAGATGGCAGCAAAGTTTCGACTTGGTTTAAAACTACACTTTCGATAGCTTTTCTTTAAAACATAATATACGAAAACTCGTTCGAAAACTGCCCTTTGAACAAAGAGGTGACAACCCCCTTCGAAAACTATATTAAAAGTAATTCAACCCTTTTGGAGGCTTCTGTTAAAAGCAAGGTAAGCGACATCTCTTTTGAAAGCAAAACAATGACCTTCGAAAGCTATTTGAAATGACCTCGACCCTTTCGAAAGAATGGTTTTGACTTTATATCTTCCACCTTTCTCCATTCCACTACATACCAAAGCATTTATACCATGTGTATTGGTTTCGACTTGGTTGAGGGTAGAGGTATGGTGTCAAAATGTTAAACAATAAATCTGTACAAAACTGTTTTGTTGCCTTTTCAAGTAAATTCTTTTCAACAAAGTTGCCTATTTGTAAAAATATAATTGGTTGTCATAGTATTTACCAAAATCTTTCTAAAGGACTGCCGAATTCATCTAGAATTAATTAAAAATAATTACACGGTAGCATTTTCCTTGAACAAAATAATTAAGACATTTAAGTCCTCCAACTTAAATAATTTAATTTACATAGTAAATTACTTGGGAAAAATCCCCAAAAATCATCATACTTCACTTCTATTATGTTATCTAACGTATATAAATTTCGGACCCAAAATCCTTTATATAACAACTGAAATAAATTTTAAATCCAATTTTTTGTTTCTTCCTTCAAAAATTTATATTAAATTATCCATAGCTTGGATAATTACGTAAATTTAAACTCATCTTCAAAATAATGTTTTATATAACAATTTAAATCCCCATGGCATTTGAAATCTAATATATAAGTTTTTAACCTTAAAATCGAATAAAACATTATCAAACATACTTGTTTATACCAATCATATCATGTAATCCAAGCATATTATCATTAAAATTATCATATAGGTTTTTAACTTAAAACATGAAATCAAACGCTCTTTTAAAAACGAAAATGAGATGGCTTTGATTATTATTCACCTTGTTTTGGATAAGGAACTTGAGATTTGATCTTGCTTGATTCCTTAGTTTTTAATTGATTTTTCTCCTCTTTTCCCCTAGGTTATGGCCGACTTGAGCTCTTTGGTTGTGTTTTAGAATTATGAACTTGTGAAATGAAAATTGGAATAAGAGTTTTGGGGTTAAGGGTTACGGTGGACGGCTATTTTCCATAAAACCCTTGCCTTATTTTATTATTAGTTAACTTATAAAACCATTTCCATAAGCTCATTCTTTTAAATTTTATTTAATTAAGCATGACCTCTATTTAATTTCCAAATCTCAATCCTCTTATCAATCCAGTCTTTACATTATTCTACTTTATTTATTTAATTAAATCTTCTGAATAATGTTATTTAAAATTAGGGATGTTACAGGCTCCCCTCCATAAAGAATTTCATCCTCTAAATTCAGTAAAGACTTAACATTACGCATAGCTATCATCTATAGCATCTCCTAACTACCATACTAGCCTACCAAACTAACAACAATCTATATAAAGCAAATATAGAACATACCTTCAGCAGATCAGGATAAGTATATCTAATCATGTCTTCTGTCCAAGTACAGTCCTTCTCATTGTCTCTCCACTGAACTTTAACCAACTTGACTGTCATGTTCCTTAACCTCTTCTCATCTCTCGCTGCAACCCGAACTGGTTGTCTAACAAAAGTCAAATTCGGTTCTACTATCAAATCTTCCAACCCTGTCGGAGGAATAGTAGTCTTTGGATCATGCATATATTTGCAAAGATGAGATACATGAAACACGTTATGGACACCTGCCATACTGCTCGGCAACTCTACTGTATGCGCGAGCTTTCGGATCCTCTCTATAATTAGGAACGAACCAACATATCTTGGTGCCAGTTTGTCTGACTTTTCAAACCGTACCACACTTTTCATCATTGATACTTTAATGAAGAGTCTATCTCTAACTAATAATTCTAAATCTTTAGGCATTTATTTGTGTAACTCTTCTGCCTAGACTGAGCTTCCTTCATCCTTTCTTGGATCAAATCAATCTTCATCGTCACCATTCTAACCAGATCTAGACCTAAGACTAATCTATCCAACCAACATGCTAGTGATTTGCATGTCCTTCCATACAAAGCTTCAAAACGTGTCATTCCTATATTAGTCTGATAACTGTTATATAGGAAAACTCAACCAAGTGTAGGTGATCTTCCCAAGATCCACTAAAATGCAATACACAAGCTCTTAACAAAACCTCGAGTACCTTATTGACTCTCTCTGTCTACCCATCTGTCTAAGGGTGATATGCAATGCTCATCTTGAGCTTGGTACCTAACATCTCCTGTAGACTCTTTCAGAATTCACAAGTAAACAAAGCATCTCTATCACTGACTATACAGCTAGAAATCCCATGCATCCTAACTATGTGCTTCACGAACAACTTAGCTAAAATATATGTCATCCTAGTTGGCTTAACTGGGATAAAATGGGCATTCTTTGTCAACCTGTCCACTATGACCCATATACTTTCATTTCCTCTATTTGGCATTGGCAACCCGTCTATAAAATCCATGGATATCGAATTCCATTTAAAACTAGAATCTCAAAGGTTGAAGCAAACCACTCAGCTTTTGATGTTCGACCTTCACTTGTTGATAGTTCGCACACTGCCTAACCCACAAGTCGACATCCTTCTTTATATTTTCCTAGTAGAAGCTCCTCTTCTTATTTTCATACATCTTGGTTCCTCTAGGATGGATCGTAAATTTAGGTCGATGACATTCCTTAAGAAATTCTCTTCTCAAGTCTTCAACATTCAAAACACACAACCATCCCTTCTTTCTCAACCATCCCTCCAGTCAATACTAAAATCCTTTAAATCATTGATCTCCGATCCAACCTCAAGCCTTCTAACCTTCTTCGCTAATAATGGATCCTCTTTATGCTTAGAAGCAATTCTTTCGATCAACATTGGTCAAACTTCCAAACAGGACAACATGGCGGTGCTCTGACTAGAACTAGCAGTCGATCTTAACTACACACTACAAATAGTCAAAGATTTTAAATCTTTCCATTCTGCCAACATAACTAACGCCAAATTCTGATGTTTACTACCGAGAGCATCCGCTACTTTATTTCCTTTTCCATGTGTATACTCTATTCCAAAATCATAAGCTACTAAAAACTCCAGCCACTTCTATTATCTCATATTCAACTCTTTCTGAGAGAATAAGTCTTATGATCCATGTATAGCTCAAATCTATACCCTAAGAGATAATGTCTCCATATCTTCCATGCAAAGATCACTGCAGCCAACTCTAAATCATGAGTAGGATACCTCACTTCATGTGGCCTAATCTGTCGTGAAGTGTAGGCAATGACTTTACCCTTATGCATCAACACAGCTCCTAGTCTAGTTCTGCATGCATCAGTATACACCATCAACCCTTGGTTTCCATCTGGAACCACTAACACAGGCATGTTGGTCAACAAATGCTTTAACTTAAGGAACGCTTCCTCACATTTGTCAGACCAAATAAACTTCACGTCCTTCCTGGTTAACTTAGTCAAAGGCGCTATTATCTGCTAGAAAACCTTAATAAATCTCCAATAATAGCTAGAAAGTCCAAGAAAACTTCTAATCCCAGTCACCATCTCTGGTCTCTTCCAGTTATTAGCAGCTTCTATCTTATCTGGATCGACGAACAAACCCTTCTCTGAAACCATGCGACCAAGAAAATTAACCTCTTTCTTCCAGAAATGACACTTGAAAAAACTTTGCTTTCAGCTGATTCTGCCTTAGCGTCTCAACCACTACTCTTATATGACCTTCATGCCCTCTTAATTCTTTAAAGTATACTAAAATGTCATCTCTAAATACCAACACAAACCTATTCAAGTACTCTCAGAAAACTTGATTCATCAAATCTACGAAGAAAGCTTGTGCATTCGTTAACCCAAATGACATTACTAAGTATGAACTTTACCTACTTCGAAACGCTGTCAACGGAATACTATCATCTGCCACTCTTAACTGATGGAAACTCATTGCAAAAGCCAATGGGAAAAATATCCTGGCTCCATACAACTGATCAAATAGATCATCAATTCTCGACAAACGATACTTATTCTTGATCATGCTCTCATTCAACTTGCGATAGTCCATGTATAACCATAATGACCCATCTAGTTTCCTCATGAACACCGCGATCGCACCCCAAGGCAAACTGCTTGGTCCAATAAAATTTCTCCCTTCTAGATCCACTAGCTACACCTTAAGTTCCTTCGTCTCGGTCAGTGTCGTCCCACTAGGTGGCCTTCTTACAAGTTCTGCTCCTGGCACAAGATCTATCTGAAACTCAACAACTTGTTTTGGTGGTAATCCTATAATCGACACAAAAACATCTACGAATTCTCTTACTACATGAACCTGACTTAACTCTTCTTCTACTTCCATAGCACTCAATAGAGTACAAGCACTTCGGTCAATAGAGTACAAGCACTCAAATGACTATCAGGGTGTCTTAGCGATATTTCTCTGTCCTGGCAGAATATCCTAGCCTCATATACACCCAAACAATCCATACCAACATTTATGGTTTGATATCCTTGAAATCATTTCCACATGAAATTGGATTGATCCCTTTAACCCATTATTTTTATCAAGGCAAGCTTCTTCAAAAACTCCAAGTTTAAAAGCCATTTCAAAACTCTTTTATATTGCCATGTGTTTTCCTTTAAAAATGAGATTGGGTTCTTTGTTTTGAAAACTAAGGCTTTTGAAATCTTAGTCCTTTACTTTCGAAACCATTAGATTATATCTTTCGAAATCTTTCAAAATTTATTTTAAAAACACTTAAACAAATACCTTTCAAAACACTTTAAAATATCTCTTTCGAATGCGTCAAAACCTTCCTTTCGAAACCATCAAAACATTCCTTTCGAAAGTTATTAAAGCATATCTTTCCAACCTATAGAAGCATAGCTTCGAAACCATTTGAAAGTACCTCTTTCGAAACCATTGGGTTTAATATTAAATATAACTTTTGGATCAAAGTGAACATAAGCGAAAGTACCCCTTTCGAAACCATTAACCTTCAAATAAAAGAGTTTGGGAAAACAACTGGTATCAAAACCATCCTTTCGAAAGCTTTGAACTTTTAAATAAAACAATTGGAAGGATAGCTTTGAAACACCTTTCGAAGACATTACCTTCAAAACCTTTAGTTTAAATGGTCATTGGAGCACTTTCGAAAGCTTGGGAAGCGGCTTTATATTTATAAAAACAAAGGTTTATCTTTCGAACTCATTGAAAACTTTAACCTATTCGAAAGGTATGAAGACAGCTTTAAGGCTTCAACTTGATTCAAAACTACCCTTTCGAAAGCTTCTCTTTAAAACATAATATACGATAACTCGTTCAAAAGCATCCCTTTAAACAAAGAGGTGGCAACCACCTTCGAAAGCTATATTAAAAGTAAACAACCCTTTCGAAAGCTTCTATTAAAAGTAAGGCAAGAGACTTTTTTTGAAAGCAAAATAAAGACCTTCGAAAGTCATTAAAAATGGCCTCCACCCCTTCAAATGTATGATTTTGACTCTATACCTTCCGCCTTTCTCCAATCCACTACGTACCAAAGCATTGATGCCATATGTATTAATTTCGAGTTGGTTGTGGGAGAAGGTATGGGGTTGAAAGGTTGCTGCTGGAAGCGGCGAAACAATAAATCTGTACAAAACTATTTTGTTGCCTTTTTAAGTAAATGCTTTTCAACTAACTTTCCTATTTGTAAAAATATAATTGGTTGCTATAATCTTTATTAAAAATCTTTTTTGAAGGACTACCGAATTCATCCAGAATTAATTGAAAATAATTTACAAAGTAGTCTTTCCCTTAAACAAAACAATCAAGACATTTAAGTCCTCCAACTTAAATAATTTAATTTATATAGTCAATTACTTAGGAAAATTCCCCAAAAATCATCTTGATTCCCTTTACTATGTTATCTAACAGATATAAATTTCAGACTTAAAATCCTTTATATAACAACCGAAATAAATTTTAAACTCGATTATTTATTTCTTCCTTCAAAAATTCATAACAAATTATCCATAGCTTGGATAATTACAAAAATTTAAACCCATCTCCAAAATAATGTTTTATAACATGTTAAGTTTTCGCGGCATTCGAAATCTAATATGTATGATTTTAACCTTAAAATCGAATAAAATACTTATCAAACATACTCGTTTGAATCAATCATATCATGTAATTGAAGCATATCATCATTAAAATCATCATAAAGGTTTTAAAATTAAAACCCGTTAAAAAATGAAAAATGAAATGGTTTTGATTATTTTTCACCTTGCTATGGATAAGGAACTTGAGATTTGATCTTATTAATTCTCCTTGCATGATTCCTTAGCTTTTAATCGATTGTTCTCCTTTTCCCCATAGGTTATGGCCAGCTTGAGCTCTTTGGTTTATGTTTTAGAATTATGAACTTAAGAAATGAAAATGGGAATAAGGGTTTAGTGGTTAAGGGTTATGGTGGACGACTATTCCTCATTATACCCTTGCCTTATTCTCTTATTAGTTAACTTACAAAACCATTTCCATAAACTCATTCTTTTAAATTTTATTTAATTAAGCACGAACTCTATTTAATTTCCAAATCTTAATCCCTTTATTCCTCTAATCTTTACATTAATCTATTTAACTTATCTAATTAAATCTCCTGAATAATATTATTTAAAATTAGAGGTGTTACAATAGCTTAGAATTTTGGGTGTATTTGATATCCCAAAATGGAGGAGGAATTGATCCATGATCAATTCCAAAAAGATATATAGGAATTACCAGTTATACCTCATGAAAAAAATTATCTAATGGAATGCGCCGTTCCATTTCTTTTAGAAAGCTTTTCATTAAAGCAAGTAAATATGACATGGTTACAAAAATCTATTTATTGCATATGTGCTTAAAACGACATAATGACATAGCCATCGAGGTAAGTAGAGACCTAAAGATCAAATGGAATGAAATGGTATATAGACAAGTAAATCCTTTATGAGTCCCAAAACATTCTTGTAATTTAAGGGGGGTCCATCATTTGAAAGGAAGTAGATTACTCGATAATTTCATAACTGAATTTTATTTTGTCATAAATAATAAATTCAGAAAGTTCAAAACTGAAAGTAAAAAAATGAATTAATAAAGTCCTTACTCTATAGAGAACTTAAGTAAAAAAATAGTTCTTTGTAGGATTTTCTTTTTATCTAACAAAGAAAAAAAAACTCCCTTTTTTATTTAGTATACCTACTTGAGGCGGATGAGAGGAAATCTTCATGTTCGTTTTTTAAAAGTGGGGATCCAATCTTACAGGAACCTATCTAAAATTTTCTTTTGCCAGACCTATAGCTCAAAAACAAACTTTCCTACGATTATCTAGCTTGTTTGAGTATGAAATCCAATCCTAGAAAAACAAATCCCAATTTTTTGCTACCCAAGGCTTTGAGACATTAACGAAATCTATAAAAGAGTTATCTACCAAAACAATAATCTTATTGATCTATTGGTAACAAGTAGGTCTATGCCAGGAGAATTAGTAATGTTCTTTATTTTACAAGAATGGAAAATTTTCTCTTTGCCAAGGAGAAGATACGGGTACAGTTCTCGCTATCCACCCATGATGAAGTAATGCACTATAATTAAAATAATAAAAAATTAAAAATTCAGTAGTTTATTATGATACTTACTATAATGATATTATAGTAGTCGCTACAACACTTCTATTTATATATATTTTTTCTAGTAGTTTTATCTTTCCTTTTTTTTTATTTCCCTCTCATCCAAAACAAAAACAGTAATTATGTTTGCGCCAAAAATGGTCACAAACACACAATTGTCGATGAAAGCACTCGTTCATAATCACAGATCACAGATAACAAATATGTAGAGAAAGTAAATGTGAAAAACACTTAAAATTTAGAAAGAATTATATCGAAATACACAAATTTAGAGTGGTTCGGCATTTGGCCTACGTACACTATGAAATGGCTGAATTTTATTGATCTTTATTCGCTGGTTATAATGAGTTATAACCATAGAATTGAAGTATAAGAGTAATCTCGATAGAGTCTGAACGTAGAAGAGTCAAAGGTCCCGTTTCTGTAGGCTCTGGGATGCTATTTATAGGTGTGTGATGCAAATATCTTGCTCAAATCTTGGGAGACCTCTTCTGGCACGTGAGTAGGCCCACAAGATCGATCCCATGTCATTTGCACTCGGTCCGTGATCGATACGAACGAATTTCGTATCGATCGAGATTTGATCCAATCGAGTCGAAATGTAGCATGAACATTCCTTAGGTTGTATGTAAGCTTATACGAAAATTTGGCAGCATTTAGACTTGTAGATTGTGAGATATGATCGATGCAAATGTCGTTTTTTATGAAGGCTGAATCGTTCGTATCGATATGTTCGTATCCATCACTTTGTATTGATCGGTGTGAGGTGGTGCGATTGTTTAGGTGAGATCCACTTTCCATGCCGTACGACCGAGCCTTCCTTTTATTTGCACCATGTTCGCATCGATTTGATGCATCCCATGCTTCATACCGATCCAAGGATGCTTGCTTCGTATCGATGGTCTCTAGCCTTTTCTTATCGATCAAAAAGGGATGATATTTGTATCGATCCGGAGTGTGTTCTTCGTATCGATCAATGGCCAATCGATACGAAATATGTGAATGGATCGATCGATACGAAGTGCATGGTACGAACGATACGAAGTGATGATATCTCATGGATACGAACTAGTTAGTGACGATGGATGCGAAGTAGGATGGGCTCGGACCGATACAAAGTGGGGCATGCTTGATTGGTACGAACACTGCCTTTCTGTTGATGGATACGGACTAGAACTCTTTTGATGGATACGAACTAGAAGGGCGTATGATCGATACGAACAAGACTTCCTGGATGGATACGAATCAGAACGTTGTTTGAGTTGCCTCGATCATATCTTGAGCATATGAACTCCGATTGACTTCAAATTTGGAACATAGCCTTTGCTAGCCTTGTCCATCATTCCCAATCGATCCTATCTTGATTGGGGCCAGGTCAAATTTTGACAACATCGAACATAGCCTTATCTTCAATCGATCTCTGATACTAGTTTCCATCCTTTTTAGCCTATTTGTTGATATCCCGACCTTGACCAATAGGCGGGATAACATTTGCCCCCCCCCCCTCCAAAACATGCCTTGCGATAAGAAAGGTGTGTTTCGAAAAGCTTTGAACCTGGCATCCGAAATCCATATTTCATCCATAGCCATACTATCCAATTCATAATCCAATCCATTACCAAGCCATCCTACCCGGGTGCCACAGCCATAACCTGATCCAAATCTACGGCTGCTCCGAGTCGTTGTCCGATTCCGAATCGGGTAACCTAACCCTTGGCTAATTTCATAGTTATCCAAATCCATCGACCGAGCTTTAATTTATCCATATCCAATAACCAATAGCCAAATCCCTTACATTTCTGAGTTGATATCCAAATTCGGGACCGTTCCGAGTTCTTTTGCCAAATCCACAACCGCTATGGGTCCGTTTATCCCAAGCTGAAATCCGAATCCATGACCTCTCTAGGTTTAACTTTAAATCCATAGACCTCATCGGGTCGCATTATCCTGTTGACCACGACTCTCCGGTCAAGGGCTTTTATGTTCTTCGGCCTCGGCTCTCCGGCCAAGGAATTTTTATACTCTCCGCCTCCGCTCTTCGGCCAAGGACTTTTATACTCTTTGGCCTCGGCACTCCGGCCAAGGACTTTTATATTCTCCGACCTCAGCTCTCCGGACAAGGACTCTTATACTCTCCGGCCTCGGCTCTTCGGCTAAGGACTTATATACTCTGCGACCTCGGCTCTCCGGCCAAGGACTTTTATACTTTCTGGACTTGGCTCTTCGGCCAAGGACTTTTATATTCTCCGGCCTCGGCTCTAAGGCCAAGGACTTTTTATATTCTGTTTGAGTCCATTCCATCGCTCCCCGACGAAGGGACTCGTAATTTGCGATTACTGCCATGCCTCTCTGGTCAGGACCGTAATCGCGAGATCTGTATTATTTATTACATTGATCCAAGTCCAATCGTTCCAAATAAGAGTTTTTACTGCCAAGGAAAACCAAATAAATGTATGTACATCCAAGGAAAAAGCCAAAGTTTTCAAAAAAAATGAAAAGAAAAACAAGGTTTCATAGACTTGTGCAACACGGTCTATCATTGTCTTAGAGCATGCCTAGGGACCGTCCTTGATCCCTTACATGTGTAAGTGACTTAACCGTATTACTTTGAGTTATATTACTTATTCAAAGTCATAAATCCATTTAGTTGATAATAAGCCGGCGACTCCTAGAACCAGTTCCATCCTCGTTCGAGGTAGGCGGTGGCCGCTCCTATTCCACTACCACAGCTGGATTCCTTACATATTGTTGTAGATGATCATTCCTTACATACTCCTCAACGATATCCTTCAAATGTCTACAGTCGTTGGCATTTTTCCCATTCAGCTTATGGAATATGCAATGCTTTCCCGATTCCCGCTCATATTCAGAAGGTTTCATCTTGCCGGCTTTCGATACTGGAGGTGCCCTCGAGTATCCAAGTAAATCCAAGTTAGATCCGTGTAAGAAGAAAAATTTGACTCCCTCTGTGGCCTTTTCAAAGTGCTAACGTTGTCGTTCATTTTCCTTTTTCCTTTATCATCTTTGACTAGGTCCTCCATAGGTGGGCCTCCACCCCTTACTGCATAAGCTTCAATCTCTCTTCCTTCTCTCTCAGCCTGTGCATCTTCTTGCCTTAGAAACCTTTCCGCCTCATGAAAGAACTCCTTGAGATCCCTCGGTGGGTCTCGTTCCAACGATATCTTGAAATCTGAATTATCTATAATTCATGAAACTGCCTCCATCAAAAACATCGATGAATCAGGTCGATCTACCAAAGCCACGGCCGCATTGAATCAGGTTAAGAAGTCCATGAGCGACTCTCCTTTCCATTGTTTCATTGATGTTAAAGTCATCGCTTTCTTGGGTTTGGTTATGTGGACCCGAAACTGTCTCATAAACCTTTCAATCAACTCCTTTCATGTTCCAATAGAGCCACTTTCCAACTGTCTGAACCATAACGCCGCTATATCCGTCAGATATAAAGGGAAGCATCATGCCATGACCTCCTCCGATACCCCTAGTACTTCCATATGCCGCATATACCTCATTAGATGAACAGCGGGATCTGTCCTTCCGTCGTTCATCTCTGATGCCGGTACTTGAATCCTAGTGGATTCCTGGCTTGCTTAATCGTAGGAACAAAGGGACTCCTGTTAATATCTTCCAGAACTCTATTCACTAGTCCGCCTCTCATGGCTCGTCTGACCATCTCCACCAATCTATCACTTTCGTCAACCTATAGTCATTGCATGTTGCCTCCGACCTACCCCCGAGTTCACGAGGGAATCCTGGAATATGCTCCCCAAGATGGAAATCTGTTCCACTATCAATGCCATGTTGAACAGCTCCACCTGGTATCCTGCCTGAGGTTGGATCAACATGCTCCTGGGGAGTTCCCTTAGCTCTAGGGCCGCTCCTGATGGTCTTGCTCTGCTCTAGGTTCTGATTACTCCATGCTCTTGACCTCTATCTCTAGCATTTCCTGCCTTAGTGTTTCCTTGATTCAGCGTTCTAGTTTGTCCAGCTTGTTGGAGCAGGTTCTACATCATCCCTTCTTGCCTTTTCAGCATTCCCTCTTACATAGCTTCCATCATCATCTCCATCGCGTCTCCAGTGATGAAGATTGAGGCTTGATTCGCTCATGAGGAAGCCTCCTGACTTCCTTCATGCTGGCTTGTTTTTTCTCTTGGTCTCCTTGCTGATTGCTTCACCATTGATTTCTAGATCTAAGTCCTTAAGCCTTCAGATCCAAGATCCAAGAGATTTAGAGTCCCTAAGTTCAGTTCTCAGTGAAAGCACCAAAATGTTTGCGCCAAAAATCATCACAAACACCCAATTATCGATGAAAGCACCCGTTTATAATCACAGATCACAGATAACAAATATGCAGAGAAAGTACATGTGAAAAACACTCAAAATTTAGAAAGAATCACACAGATTTAGAGTGGTTCGACGTTTGGCCTACGTTATTACGAAATGGCTGACTTTTATTGATCTTTGTTCGCTGGTTACAATGAGTTACACCTGTAGAATTGAAGTACAAGAGTAATCTCGGTAGAGTCTGGACGTAGAAGAGCCAAAGATCCCCTTTCTATAGACTTTGGGATGTTATTTATAGGCGTAGGATGCAAATATCTCGCTCAGATCTCAGTATACCTCTTTTGGCACGTGACCAGGCACACACGATCGATCCCATATCATCTGCACTCGGTCCATGATCGATATGAACGAATTTTGTATCGATCAATATTTGATCCAGTCGATTCGAAATTTAGCATAAACATTCTTTAGGTTGTACATAAGCTTCTGTGAAAATTTGGTAGCATTTGGACTCGTAGATAGTGAGATTTGATCATATAAGTGTCGTTTTTTATGAAGGCCGAATCATTTGTATCGGTATGTTTATATCCATCACTTTCGTATCGATCGATGTGACATGGTGTGACTGTTTAGATGAGATCCACTTTCTATGTCGTATGACTGAGCCATCTATTTATTTGCACCTTGTTCCATCGACCTAATGCGTCCCATGCTTCGCATCGACCCAAGGATGCTTGCTTTGTATCGATGGTCTCTAGCCTTTTCGTATCGATCAAAAAAGGATGACATCCGTATCGATCCCGAATGTGTTCTTAGTATCGATCAATGGCCAATCGATACGAAATACGTGAATGAATTGATCGATACGAAGTGCATGGAACGATCGATACGAAGTGACAATCTTTATGGATACGCTAGCTGGTGACGATGGATGAGATGTAGGATGGGCTCGGACCGATACGAAGTGGGGCATGCTTGATGGATACGAACACGGCCTTTCAGTTGATGGATACAAACTAGCGCTCTTTTGATGGATACGAACCAGACATGCGTAATATCGATACGAACAAGACTTCTTGGATGGATATGAATCAGAACGGTTCTTAAGTTGCCACGATCATATCTTGAGCATACGAACTCCGATTGACTTGAAATTTGAAATGTAGCCTTTCCTAGCATTGTCCATCATTCCCAATCGATCCCGTCTTGATTGGGGCTCGGTCAAATTTTGACAACGTCGATCATAGCCTAGTCTTCAGTGGATCTTTGATACCTGGTTGCCATCCTTTTTAGCATATTTGTTGATATCCCGGCCTTGACCAAAAGGCATGATAACAAATTAATTACTAGTTAACAGAATAACACAAGACCTAAATTTTTTTTAATATTTTTATTGACAAAAAATATTGCGGAGACAAGATTTGAACCCGTGATCTCGATATTATGAGCCTTGCAAGCTACCAAACTACTCTATTCTGTGCTAAAGAACTAGGAACTGATGGGTCAAGAAAGATTGAATATGCCCTCTGCCATATCTATACAATAGAATAGTATACTTATACAAAGTGGTAAAGAGGGTCCCTCTATGATCTATGATCATAGAGATCTGTGCAAACCAAAAATGAGATTTTTATCCATTCAAACTAGATCTTGTTGCATCGGGTAACAAATACGCATGAACTATTCCTCAAAGTACATTTTCAAATAGTCGAACGTCTCGATGGTTAGCTCTAGGTCTTCCAGTCAAAAAAACATTGAAGAAGACGTATAGATACACCATTACATGGTTAGGATTGCAATTTGCCATGAATTTTCCATATTTCACTCAACAACGGAATCTTACTAATTTCTATTTTAAAATCGACAAATAAAATGATATTTTTGTTCCAATTTTTGTCATTTATTCTCCCTCTGAATCAAAAAATTTCTTGCCATGATGTTCAATTATTATTATTATCAATAATACAGTTCGGATCCTAGATGTAAAAATAAAAGAAGGGGAATCCCCTCTTCATTGAAAGAAATGAGGTTGTTGTTGACACGGTAAGGAAAAGAACTAAATTAACCAAATTTTCCTGATGTAGAAGCAATCAAGAAAGCCGCATAAGTGAATATATACACTATAGAAAAATGTGCTAATTCAAACAGTCTTGCTTGCACGATGGAAAGAGCCATTGGTTTATCTCTCCATTGAATCGAATTGGCCAAAGGTGTGCGTTCATAAGTTCATAATAAAGTTTCATTAGTTCCCACTAATATCCTTACCAGGAAATTAAGAACATAAATCCAATAGCCTAAACAAATTTTCCAAATAAAAACATTCATGCCCATACCAGTAAACTATTCATACCTAAAGGGTTATATCCATTGATAACTTGTGAAGAGTTTAATCATAGATAATCTCTTAAGCACCCAATCAAATAACTAAATGATTTCATTAAATTCTGAAACTTTACCCTGCCATAATGTAATATTTTTTTAATGCCAATAACAAGTGATGCACTTAATAGTATTTAATGTCTAGAAAACTGCAAATAAAATGCATCCCAAGCAGAAATATCACAAGTACCCCCACGTCTCCGACTATCGTAAGGAAAACTATAACCAGAATCCGGATACTTGTGAAGAGTTTAATGATAGATAAGCTCTTAAGCACCCAATCAAATAACTAAATGATTTCATTAAATTCTGAAACTTTACCCTGCCATAATGTAATATGTTTTTAATGCCAATAACAAGTGATGCACTCAATAGTATTTAATGTCTAGAAATCTGCAAATAAAATGCATCCCAAGCAAAAATATCACAAGTACCCCAACATCTCTGACTATCGTAAGGAAAACTATAACCAAAATCCTTTTTATTCGGCATTAATTTATAAACACATGCATCTAAAGCATCTTTCACCAAAATCAATGTAATTGTATGAAAACCTAAAGAAATTGCATGATGAACCAAGAAATCTCCCAGACCTGTTGTTAAGAAGAGTGAATTATTATTTTCATTAATAGCATTTAACCAATCGAGAAACATATGCTTCAGCTAGCATTGAATGCTGATCTAGTTGTTGAAGATTAGAGTATGTTAAACCCATGTAAAGTATTATCATGAGCGGCTATATTTATTGGATAAATATAAGTTCGATCAAGATTTGTTTTTCCACAGTACCAAAAATGAGCACGTTGTCATTATGAACATAAAGACCTAAGGTATGGAAACCTAGAAAGAGACCGCCCAACCTAAATGAGATATAATAGCTTCCTTATGGTCTAACATTCTTGCCAATACGTTATCCTCATTCAGCTCCAAATTGTAATCTCTAATGAAGAATATAGCTCCATGAGCAAAGGCTCCTATCATTATGAAGCCTGCGATTTATTAGTGATGGGTATATAATGCAGGTTGAGTGGTAAAGTCTTGTGCTATGAATGCATAAGTAGGTAAAGAATACACATACTGAGCTACTAAATAAGTAATAACCCTTAGAGAGGCTAAAGCAAGATCTAATTGCAAATGAATCGAATTGTTGATTGTATCATAAAGACCCTTATGTCCATGTCCTAATCGATCCCATTGGAGGAATATGTGCTTTTAAACTACATTATGTACACTCTTCAAGTAAAGCTTGGTTTATTTTGGTCTTAAAAGATATCATTGTTTTTTCTTTACTTTTAAGACGTATGTAGTATGTCCAGTATATTTAAATATTCCTTTTATTGAGACCATTTGTATGTTCATTGAAATAAAATATTCCTTTTAAAAATCAGATTAGCCTTGCTTTTTGAATTTTAGTGTTTTAAGGGTCTTGGAAGACATAAAAATTAGTGTTTTATTTAAATTATCACTTTTGTTATGAATTTTGAAAACTTTAAAATAGATTTAATGTTAACTTGATTAACATGTAAAACACTATTTCACTCATGTTTAGTTTTCCAAATCTATTGCAACCAACATTCTTAACATATTAATAACTTTTGTACAAGCTATAGTTATTGTATCTTACCTTCGGCCTTTATAGAAGAATTTGCGGATGTAGATCTAATTATTTGATAATTTGTGCGATTAATTTGTGTTTTGGTAAAATTGCTTTCTATTTCTCTGTCGTAGAGTGTGCATGTGTATGTTTACAAATATACATTCACATGCAAACATATACATACGAATATAGATACACACACATACAAACACACATATGCATACTACATTTAATAATTGGTAGTCTTTAATAGGTTTTGGAAGCATTTTTAACGTGGGTAATTTTGTTTTGCACAAAATCAATTTGGGTGAAACACGTCGGAAAAGGGAGAAAATGTAGTTCTAGTTTGAATTTTGATGTTGAGTACGTGCTTATATTTATCTGCAAGTAATAATTGAATTGATTTTAGTTGTATTTTTTTTACAACAATGAATGTTAGATTATTCAAGTAAAACACTCGTTTGAGATTTTGGGGTTTGAATCAATGATCTATAAAACTTCCATCTATCGCGCCATACAATACCATTGAAATTTAGGCTTGTTGTCCTTAAGTTTGATTTTAGTTATTATAGCAAAGTCCTTTAAGTATTACTTTACACTGTTGAACATGACATCTGTAAAAACTAAAGTAAAACTTGGAACTAGCAATTTAATAAAATTTTATTAAAACTAACAAAAATATTAACAATAAAATATTAATTTATAATTTTTTATATCAAATTTATAACAAAATATATTATTAAATTAGAATTCTTAACACATTTATTTACCAAACCTTCATATCTATTTGAATATTGTGCTACGATAACAAAATTAGAATTGTAGTATAAGTTGTTTAACTAAAGTTATGTTAGAATCAAAAAATAATACTAAATTAAAAAAAGGATTAATGTTAAAACTTATGGGAATGAAACAACATTAACTGAAAATTAAATTTTATTACTCTTGTAATCTTTTTAAGTTATAACTTTTGTTAAAATTCAACCATTGTTAAAGTTCAAAAAGCATCGGAGATAGGGATGCGAACTACAAGGCGACTCACAGGATAGAGCTAGTTGGAGACGGTTGAAGTTTAAGGCACAATACGAACAATTTTGACAGATGTTTATGTAGTGTTTGTCTGTTGTGCATATAGTATTGTGTCTTTGTTAGGCTAATTGATATGATTATATTTTTGTAGTGTCTATGTAGTATTTATATAGAGATGGTTGTATTGTTTACGAAGTAGTTATTGTTTGTTATTTTTTGATAGAAATGTAATATTGATTCTATTATGTGCATGGATGAATGTTGTTAATAGTGTTTGATTTAATATTATGTTTGATTGTGATATTATTATTTTGGATGTGAATTTTATTGTTATTGTTGCTATTTTGGCAATGTTAGAATGTCCTTATATGATACTATGTGTTTATGTTTGTTTATGATGTGCATATATTATTGCAGGAAAAATGCCGCATATAAAGTAAAAATGCAAAAGATAAATCTAGAATATGCAATTCAATTTGACATCGGTATGACTTCTTATAATCTAAAAAAATGCAATTTAATCGTTGGTATGTTGTTGCAATGACATCGGAAAATGATATTCTTTACAAGTCGTTTGAAGTATATTAGCTTTGATGGAACATTGAAAATATAACACGGCTAGCGTTGATAAACTAGTTGAAAATTTGTTCTCGGTATATTATTT
Source organism: Allium cepa (assembly GCA_030765085.1). Classification (NCBI taxonomy): domain Eukaryota; kingdom Viridiplantae; phylum Streptophyta; class Magnoliopsida; order Asparagales; family Amaryllidaceae; genus Allium; species Allium cepa. The sequence continues at coordinate 288,013,823 of CM060937.1, forward strand.
TATGATGTCGTAAATAACAGTTGTATAATGTTTGTATACTCTATTTTAATGTTAAAAATGTCATGTTTTTGGATGTGGGTGTGGTTTAATAGAATTGTTAAAAGCCGTGTAGGCCTTACATAAACAAGATCCATAGCCAAATGCTAAAATATTTTTTGTATCGAGCATCTAGATAAATATGAAAATTTCAATATATTCAGGGTTGTCATATATTCATGGTTCTCACATTAGGATTGTATATGCACAATTCAAAGTAGAAAAAGACATATTTGACAAGTCATGCATTATTTACTGATCGGTGAAGAGAACAAATTATCCGGTACATAGAAACAAAAATCACAAAATTGGACCAGCGTTGTCAATTTATGAAGGAATTTTGGCGACAAAACTATGACAGAAAGCTAAAGAATTTGAGTTATCTTTTTGAATAGAAAATTTGAGCATAGTAATTTATCTAAGTGCATAAATCTTTAGTAGTTATACAATAGCCACTATAGTTTTCAAACAAGTGTAAATTTTAATTTTTTGTGCATATTCTCTGTATTCAGAATGTAATTTTTAAAAACAATTTTTTAGTTTTCAAGCAAGCATAATTTTTTTAGTTTGAATTTGTATATTTGGATTTAGCCTGCAATTCAACTGAATTACATGTTTATTAGGAAACGGTTTGAGCATGACCAGTTGTCATACCTTTTAGATATTAATAACATTTCAGGAATCTTTGAATTGTATTATGCTTCTCATGTTATATATTTTGAGGATCACGGAGATCCCATAACTTGATTTTCTTCTGTTACTTTGTGAAATTTGGTTCATGAAAAAGAACACTAATGATTTCATAACTCTCTTGTTTAAATCCATAGTATTATATTCTCACAACCATATTACTGTACATTTTTTGCTATTTATTGCCATTACAGTATACATTACTGCAAAAAAAAAAAAACAGTTTATGTGCTCTAAATTTAGAACACTTTCATAGTACTTGAAATTAATGTTGAAAAGTCGACATTATTCATTCTCATGATAAGGATGGTATATGTATGTCCATCGGGGAAAATGAAACTCCATTTGTTGTCCAAGCTAGTCAAAAGTAGTTGTGATATTGAATAGTCTGTTGCTCCCTTAAGTTATTTGTTGCAGTCAACAAATTAATGTATCAAGAAGAATCTATTGGATCTACATCTGACTTAAATAGAGCTTCTACGCACACTCTTTTTCTCAAACATATATACATATACATATACATATATATATATATATATATATATACATATACATATATATATATATATATATATGTATATGTATATGTATGTATGTATGTATATATATGTGTGTGTTTACATAGTAGTAGCTAGTCATTATCCTTAACTCACTGTTTATTCTACATTTTAAGTAGTTATTTTATATGCCTCAATCTGTAGATGAAATTGTGTGTTATATCCCCCCATGTATCAACAAGTAATCCTGTCTGCATGCATTCTAAATTCCTTGTGTATGACATCAAGTGTTTACATATCTAAAAGGATTTCCTTTATTTCTTGATAGATTATACAATAGTGTGACTAGAAGAGAAGTATTTCTTGGTAGATTATATATAATACATGCGTTAGGTTGAAATACTGAAAAAATGTTTGGTTTTCTTTATTTTGTTCTCCAAAAATAATTGAACTTTCATTCTAACAGTTAATAATTTGATCACTGATGGTTCTAGCTAGTATTACATGTCTATAACTCGAAAAGACCAAGAAAACTTATATTTGCAATGGAAAAAATACAGTTTTTTATATCTCTTTCTGTTTTTTGAACAAGTAAAAAAAATTAAATTATATATATATATATATATATATATATATATATATATATATATTGCAATAACATTCTAACAAAACATATTTATTAACTCTTGTGATAAGGAAATCAACCCTATGTTAGAAGATGTGGCAATAGCATAGGCTTCCATATAAATGGAGAGCCTGTGACTGGATGCAGCCTTTCAAGAAAGTAATGTATTGAATTTTCTAAAAAACTTTTGTCCGATGAAATTGAGAAAAATCTCGTGAAATATATTTTAATAAATTGCTAGAACTTAAATTGGGAACCTAAAGGCCTAGAAGAACTGAATTATTATGTTAAAGCATCTCCAATCGTTCAACTACATACTGAATTTGTCCAAAATAATTTTTCAATCGTTCAATTCAAGCTTAATATTCAGCTGAATGTTCAGGATCCAATTCAGGATCCTGAACTGGGCTTGGGGGCCCATTTTATGGGCGTCGGGCTTCTGGCGTCCATAAAATGGACGCACATGCCCTTCTAATTTTGGGGGGCATCAGACTCCCAAAAAATGGAAGCCTGGCATCAGCGCCCATAAAATGGACGCCTGACATCAGGCTGCCCAACCCAAAACCCACTGGAGATGGCCTTAGAGTATATGTAATGTTTGAAATTTCATGCCTTATCTTCCTCGGGAAACTCAAGATGCAGCGCTTTCCATGTACCTCTCTCTGTTGGAGGATGCTGATAATAAAAAATATTATGTGCAACGACACAAGATTTTACCATATTGATTTGTGAATATTTAATTAATTTTAAACATTCAAATAATAGATTCTATAATCAAAATAAAACTCTTTATAATTATAGATAATGATGGTAAAATAGTTTTTAAAATTTGTTACAAATATAATTCGTTTGATGAAAAATTGAAAATATGACCGGAATTCGTTTTTCGACTTTTCGTCGACTAAAAGTTACCAGAAATGTTATAAACCTTAGAACATAATGTACATGCATTTACAATTAGTTCCGGTATGCATATATATGTTTATGCATATAGTTAAGTTAAATAAAGTTAAAAGAATATTCCATGAAGATGCCATTTGAAACATGTTTAAACGTGTTAAAGTCTTTAGCAAACAACACAGTGCTAAGCAATTAATGGATGTTGGAAGTGATAAGGTGGAGGGGGAGGCATAATTTTCAAAAATAACATGGAGTTGAGGGGATAATGTGAGGTGGCATTCATTTAGTGGAGGGTAAAGTAAATGGATCATTTTGGTAAACTGATGCGTACATTTTATATAAAACCAACATCTCTTATTTTCTTTTCTCGTTTTCATTTATTTTCTTCGTTTCAACCTTACTTCCTCCTTCCTTAAGTTTGTTCATGGCTTCCTAAAAAGTATTCTAAAGTTTTTAACATTTTTCTTCCATTCTTAAGTTTATGAAAACTTTGTTTAAACACGTTTATACTCCTCCTTTTAAAACCTCCTCTTTTTCCATCAAATCTCTCTCATAACTTATCCAAATAAAGATTTTCTTTTTTCTAGACCATAGTGGCTACAACTTTCATGTGTACCACTTCTTCAAATTTTAAGCTTAGCTGTATCAGAATCTCGTTTCTTTTCAGACTGTTTTCGGACCCATATTTTTAAGTCCAAAAATAGCCCTTCTTCTTTTGACCATGTCTCCCTAAAAAAATTGAAATTGAGTATTTCTTTTTTGAAATTGAAGAGAGGATAATTTTCAATAACTTTTACATCGATGATTTTTTAACATTCTGAGAGTAACTTGCCCAAAAATCAGTTGGAATATGACTAATTTTCAAGTTGATTTTTGAGAGTTCGGTGATAATTCAAAGTTCCTCTACCTTACCAAAAATAAGTTTCACTTCATTTTTCTTTTAAGCCGGAGCCACCTTGGTCTTTAGTGTCATCAAGACTCCAGCTAAGTCATACCATATGTTAGTAAGAGTTTGGAAGCTTTATGGTGAGAAATGTTCTACCGTTTTAACTTAAGTTGCTAACTTTGAAATATGAAGTATGTTACTTGAAATATATGATGGTTGGATGTACGATGATATTGTGTATTTGTGGTTCGTGTGAATACACACACACACACACACACACACACATATATATGCTTGGATACGTGATGATTCGGATGTGTATTAGTGTGATTATGTGACGTTAGTTAATACCTGACAAATGGAAAGTTAGTTAACGAAATTAAATTTAGTATCTTGCTTATGAGTATAAATATGATGTGATATTGTGTTGAAATGTTGGGTATGGTTTTTGGTACATGTAATTCGCAATAATAAAGTTAATGCTTACTAATTATAAAAAACGACATGAAAATACTTTTAATAAAGGTTTGAAATTTGATTTTAATCATAATATTTCAAGCTCAAAACTTTGTTTTGGTTTCAAAAACTTTCCTTTATGTTTTCAAAGTGATAAGGTTTCAAAAAGTTTATGTTTTAAAAAGTTAGTAAAGCAATTTCAAGTTTTGAAATTACGGGTCGTATAGCGCTGATTTTGCCGCATTGATTTGTGAATATTTAACTAATTTTTAATATTTAAATAATAGGTTCTATAATTAAAATAAAACTCTTTTTAATAATAGATAATGATGGTAAAAAAAATTTAAAATTTTGTGTACAAATATAATTAGTTCGATGAAAAATAAAAAATGCGATCGGAATTTGTTTTTCGATTTTTGACTTTTGGTCAACTAAAAATAGTCGAAAACGTTATGAACCCTAGAATATAATGTACATACTCACATTTACAATTAGTTAAGGTATGCATATATATGTTTGTGCATATAGCTAAGTTAAACAAAATAAAGTTAAAAGAATATCCATGAAAATGTGATTTGAAATATGTTTAAACATCTTGAGGACTTTAGCAAATAACTAAGAACTAAGAAATTAATTGATGTTGGAAGTGATAAGGTGGAAGGGGAGGCATAATTTTTGAAAATGACATGTAACAGGAGGGGACAAGGTGAGGTGGCATTCGTTTAGTGGAGGATAAAGTATATGGGGTCAATTTGGTAATTTGATGTGTACATTTTATATGAAACAAACGTCTCTTATTTTCTTTTCTCATTTTCATTTATTTTTTTCATGGCTTCCTAAAAATAATTCTAAAGTTTTAAACATTTTTCTTCTATTCCTAAGTTCATGAAAACTTCGTTTAAACACTTCTATGCCCCTCCTTTTAAACATCCTCTTCCTTCCATCACATCTCTCTTATAACTTATCTGAATGGAGATTTTCATTTTTTCAAACCATAGAAAATTTTAGTGGCTACAACTTTCATTTGCACTACTTCTTCAAATTTTGAGCTTAGCTATATCAAAATCTCATTTATTTTCAGAGTTCTTTTGAACCTTTATTTTTGGGTCCAAAAATAGCCCTTCTTCTTTTGACCATATCTCCCTTAAACAAATTTGAAATTGAATAATTCCTTTTTTGAAATTGTACATAAGAGAATTTCCAATAAATTTTTCTTTGACAACTTTTTAATATTTCTTGAGTAACTTGTCCAAAAATCAGTTGGAATATGATCCATTTTAAGGTTAATTTTTGAGAGTTTGATGATAATCCAAAGTTCCTCCACTTACTAAAAACAAGCTTCACTTCTATTTTCTTTCAAGGCCGAGCCATCTTGGTCTTTAGTGCCATCAAGACTCTTGCTTCAGAATTGAAGTGCTGGGTCATACCCTAAGTTAGTAAGAGTTTGGAAGCTTTATGGTGAGAATTTTTTTACCCTTTTAACTTAGTTACTAACTTTAAAATATGAAGTATATTGCTTGAAATATATGATGCTTGATTGTCTGATGATATTGTGTATTGGTGATACGTATATATGCTTGGATATATGATGATTGGATGTGTATTAGTATGATTATGTGATGTTAGTTAACATTTGGAAAGGAAAGTTAGTTGATGAAATTAAAGTTAGTATCTTGTTTACGAGCATAAATATGATGTGAGGTTGTGTTGAAATGTTGGATATGGTATTTGGTACATATATTTTATAATATAAAGTCAGCGCTTACTATTTTTAAAAAGCGACATGAAAATCTTTTTTAATAAAGGTTTGAAATTTGATTTTAAATTCAAAATATTTCAATATCAAAACTTTTTTTGGTTTCAAAAACTTTCCTTTAGGTTTTCAAAGAGATAAGGTTTCAAAAAGTTAAAAGTTAGTAAAAAAAATTCAAGTTTTGAAAATACGGGTCGTATAGCTACGATTTTACTACACTGATTTGTGAATATTTAATTAATTTTAAATATTCAAACAATAAGTTCTATAATTAAAATAAAACTCTTCTTAATAATAGATAATGATGGTAAAATAGTATTTAAAATTTGTTTGCAAATATAATTAGTTCGATGAAAAATCGAAATGTGACTGAAATTCGTTTTTTGAATTTTCGACTTTTCATCGACTAAAAGTTGTTGGAAATTTTATAAACCCTAGAATATAATGTACATATTCAAATTTACAATTAGTTAAGGTATGCATATATATATATATATATATATATATATATGTTTGATCATATAGTTAAGTCAAACAAAATAAAGTTAAAAGAATATCTCATGAAGATGCCATTTGAAACATGTTTAAACATGTTAAAGACTTTTGCAAATAACAAAGTACTAAGAAATTAATGGATATTGGAAGTGATGAGGTAGAGAGGGGGGCATAATTTTCGAAAATGACATGTAGGAGGAGGGATAAGATGAGGTGGCATTCATTAGCAGAGGGTGAAGTATATGGGGTCATTTTGGTGACCAACATCTCTTATTTTGTTTCCTCATTTTCATTTATTTTCTTCATTTCAACCTTGCATCCTCCTTTCCTAAGTTTTCTCATGGCTTCCTAAAAAGAACTCTAAAGTTTTAAACATTTTTCTTCCATTCTTAAGTTCATGAAAATTTTGTTTAAACGCATCTATACTCCTCCTCCTTTTAAAACCTCCTCTTCCTTCCATCATATCTCTCACATAACTTTCCAATTGGAGCTTTTATTTTTTCCAAACCATAGAAAATTCTAGTTGCTACAACATTCATTTATACCACTTCTTTAAATTCCGAGCTTAGTTATATCAAAATCTCATTTCTTTTCAGAGTGTTTTTGGACCCATATTTTTAAGTTAGAAAATAATCCTTCTTCTTTTAATCATATCTCCCTCAAAACAAATTGAAATTGAGTAATGCCTTTTTTGAAATTGCAGAGAAGAGAATTTCCAATAACTTTCTTTATGACAACTTTTTAACATTCCATGAGTAACTTGTCCAAAAATCAGTTGGAATATGACCCATTTTCGGGTTGATTTTTGAGAGTTCGACGATAATCCAAAGTCCCTTCACCTTACCAAAAACGAGCATCACTTCCTTTTTCTTTCAAGGCTGAGCCACCTTGGTCTTTAATGCCATCAAGGCTCCATCTTTTTGCTTAATAATTAAAGTGTTAGGTCATACCCTAAGTTAATAAGATTTTGGAAGCTTTATGTGAGGAGAGTTCTACTTTTTAACTTTAGTTGCTAACTTTAAAAAATGAGGTATATTACTTGAAATATATGATGCTTGGATGTATGATGATATTGTGTATTAGTAGTACATATATACGCTTAGATACGTGATGATTTGGATGTGTATTAGTGTGATTATATGATGTTAGTTAACATTTGGAAAAAAAAGTTAGTTAATGAAATTAAAGCTAGTATCTTGCTTATGAGTATAAATATAATGTGATGTTTTGTTGAAATGTTGGGTATGGTATTTGGTACATGTAGTTCGCAATAATAAAGTTAGCGCTTACTAATTTTAAAAAGCGACATGAAAAATCCTTTTTAATAAAGGTTTGAAATTTGATTTAAAATTCAAAACATTTCAAGTTCAAAATTTACACTTTCCTTTAAGTTTTCAACGTGATAAGGTTTCAAAAAATTTAAGTCTTAAAAAGTTAGTAAAGAAATTTTAAGTTTTGAAATTACGGATCGTATAGTGATAGTTGTTATATGCATAGTTCGCAAAAATCAAACTATTTTTAAATCCAGAATTTGTTTCCACTCAAAACTTTTTTGGAAAGTGTTTTATAACTTTGTTATAAGTTTAAAAGTTCAAAGGTAGAATTTTAAGTTTAATTTGCTTAAAAAACAAGTTTTAAAATTACGGATCGTATAGCAATAGTCGTTGTACGCGTAGTTCGAAAAAACTAACTATTTTTCTAATCTAAACTTGTTTTAACTTAAAATACTTTCTAACTTTGATTAAGTAATTAGGAAGTAATTATTTAATTTCTTATTTAATAATTTTAATTAATTAATTAATTAGTCAAGGTAATTAGTACTTAATCATCGATTAATTAAGGTTGTTTTATACTTAAGTGTTAATCAATTAAGTTAATCATGATTAATTAAGTGATTAAAGTTAATTATTATTTTATTAGCATTAGGAGTTACTTATTAATTATTTAGTTAATTATTTAAGATAATTATTATTTAATTATTATGTTAAAAAGGGTTTCATTATTAATTAATCATCGATTAAACTTTAATTATGTTTTAATAAGAGTTCAATTAAGGTTTAATAACTTTTAATAAGAGTTTAATTACTATTTAGTAAGGATTTGATTCTACTTATAAAGGTTTTTAATCGTTTTAAAATTACTTTGAGTTAAAGTAATCAGTTTTCTTTTGAACTATTTTCCTTTTCAAATTGTTTTAAATCAAAGGATTTTATTGTCGCTTACGCTTAAGTAACCTCTTATGACTAAAATCTAAATGTCATCTATTAGCTAAACAAAACAACACTCTGCTATTATAAACAGTTAGACATTTACAATTTATTGAATGTTGTTGGGAGATCCCTTTTACTTATTGCTTGCTCATGCAAATATCCATATTAACACGTTAAGTATAACCAAATTAAATGAACCATTGTGATCATTAAGCCTCTTTTTGATTTTATAAATTAAATATTTCATTTTCCTTTTTGATAATGGTTTCAAAGTTATTCATTTTGAACAAGATATTTAAAAGATGATATGGAAATGGTTGCATTAATGATAATTTAACTAATGGTTTGGTTTATCAAGGGAACTTATTTCAATAGTGTTTTATTAGAGTTGTTTTAATAAGAAAGGTTTATAAAGGAATGTTATGAAAGATTTGGGTTTTCATAAAGAAGTTTAGAAAAGGTTTGAATATACCTAAAGGAATTTTTAAGAAATGATTTAAACATTTTCAAAAGAAGTTTTCAAAAAGGTCGAATATTTATAAAAGAAGTTTTATAGACGGTTTGAATATTTATAAAGAAGTTTCTAGAAAATGGTTTGAATGTTCATAAAAGAAGTTTTATAAAAGGTTTGAATGTTTATAAAGAGATTTTTTAAATGATTTTCAATATTTGTAAAGAGTTTTGTAAATGAATTTGAAGTTGATAAGTAGTTTCAAAATGGATTTGAACTTTAAGTAAAGAGATTTCATAAACGAAATAGAATTGTTTAAAATAGATTTGTCGAAAGAAATTGCAAAAGAAATTTTAGATTTCGGTTTCTCTAAACTGACCTTTAAAAATGGTGGTATGGAACATCCATTCCACACTTAACACCAAAGGAAAAATGTTTAGGGTTATCCTTATGTCCAATTTAAATAACTTTTGTTTAATCCTTTTTAAGATGATTTGGAGTAAGAAATCTTTTCAAATGTTTTGTGAATATACTTATGCTAGTGGGATAAGTATATGAATGTTTTTCATGAAAATTTTGAAAGATATTTATTAACTAAAGAGTCACTTTGAGTCTTAGTGGTTGCTATGGATAAATAAATCTCTAATTGAATAGATAATGTTTGTTATTTTATAGTTAAAGAACCGACTATCAAATCTAAACCTGTTTTGACTCAGGTAGTATGTCCGGTATATTTGAGTTTCCTGGTGAGGACTCGATTGTTTAGTGCATACTTCCAAAATTGAGTTAGCCAAGAATTATCTCTTAGTTTTGAAGACACCGGTTATCAAACCACTCCAAAATAATAACATTTGTGTCATATCATATTGAAGTATGCTAAACTATCCTTCCTGAGGGTGATTCCAAAATGGAAGGGTAGTTAGTTTGAATGTTTGTTCGATTTCGAAACAACTTGTATGGATGAATGCTGGCATTACATATCTACCTAGAGGGCAGTGTTAGCATTCCAAGATGATCTGCTAGTAGAAGGTAGTGCGTAGCTTCAAGCCTCACAATTGGGAAAAATGGCAATAAAACAGGGCAATGCAGCAGAGCTATGTAGTCAACTACCATTAGGAGCATACACTGCATTTTAGATTGTCCCTTTTGAGTTGCTGCATGTGTGCAGGCACCGAGGGTATGCCACCTCGTTATCAAAGGGTAATGTAATCCGGCTCTTAATGTTAAAGGGGCAACCGACTCTGTGTGGTAGAGATGCAATGAGTTGCAGCCTCAGCTGCATTTTCTAGAGGTGCACCAATCGGAAAGAGGTAGTCCCCTACCCCGCCATTGATGGAATCCATTCTCCTATACATGCCTTACGTTTTGATTGTAGAGCCTAGTATGTTGAAATTTAATTAATGTAACAATTTCGGCTATGACTAAATGTTTACTTTAAATCTAGACACTATTATAATATCATTGGATTTTATATAAAAAATGATTTGGTTACCGTAAGGTAAAAACTCATCCGTGTTTATGTGAGGTATGGTCGTATGAGATACCCTTTGCTTTGAACTCTTTTTCCAAATATAGAAATCAATGTGACTTATTAAGAGCTTTTCTTACGCTGGTTTTACCAGACAAATCTAGGCGTTATTATGTTATAATGCGCGGGTCAGACCGAGCATATTTTTCAGATTTAGCTAGACGCTTTGGAGCTTTCAGAAGACAAGTTAGAGCCTTCATGACGTATTCATGTATCTTTCAAAAATCTTCCACTGTTCTGTTTGTTTGTCATGTATTTAGTGTTGTATAGATCAGCAGTTGTAAGGAAAGGCGGTTATAACTACCCAAGCTGAAATAGGTTAGTGTACTCTGATGTTATGTATAAATAAAAGTGTTTCTCCTTATAAAGAATTTGTGTATATTGTATTTTATTCGTCATGTTGTGAGATTCTATTTTGTTATGTTCATTGTTTTTCTTCTTTAACACCTAATGACCCATTTTTCGAACACTTGAATGATCGGCACAAGAATACCGGGAATGTATTAAGTGTTGTCTTTAGGTGTAATAAGGACAGGTTGTCACATTATGCATGGGGGCTGCTCTATTATGCCAAATATACACTAAGCTCCCAAAAGAAACCAATAACATTCTATTTTTGTTTATCTTTTCTTCTAATAAGCATTAACTATTTCATTTATTCATTATGGCATGTTTAAAAAACATTTGAACTGTTTACTGTTTAAAATGTTTATAGAATTTCTTTTTTGACCTCATTCTTGGAATTTCTAGATGACTTTATGACGTGGATATTACAAATATGGGTTCTAAGGATATGAAGAAAGTTTCATTATTTTCTTTGATGGTTCAGTAGACCAATCTACTTGCATTGCCATTTAAAAATTCTTACAAATCTTTCGATGAGAGAATCTATGATGAGAATGTATGATTCATTATACTCTTACGCTACATCATTAATTCATATATGTATTGGCTAATATAAAGAAGCAAACTGAAAGTGTCGACGTACCATTTGTTTTAACGATTAAGTACATATACGTTCAAATTATGACTGCCAGACTTGGTTAATATAGTGAAAAACTAAAAGTGTCGAGCCACTATTTGTTTTGGTAAATGAGTGCAGATACATTCATGTTATAGCTATTTAATTTAGTTAATCCAGTGGCAAATTGAAAGCATCAAGACACCATCTATTTTGATGAATGAATGTGGATACACTCATGTTGTGGCACTTGATTTGGTAAATCAAATAGCAAGCTGAATGTGTTGAGGCACCATTTTTCTTATGAATAAGTGCAGATATTTGATTTGGTTAATCCACCTTATTTTAAGAGTTATTTGATTTTCCAATGATCATTGGTTCAAATTTCAAATGCTTTTAATATTCTTTCATTATCAATCTCTCTTTTCAGATCAATTGGCAGTTGTGTAAAAAAAGGCAAATAATTTTCTGCTAGGTTTTCTCAAATGCAAATGCAAATTATATCAGCTTTTACAGTTTTAGTTTATTTTGAGAGATTTGTGTGGCACAGACGGGATATGTGCCAATTAGAGTTTGGGTAAGAAGGTAATATTTCATAACCACATGAACCAAAGATTAGTCTTGTTTGGAGGAAGCGGAATTCATGCAAAAATGATTAGTGTAATGATAAGAAGAGTAAAATTTATGTACAATCTTAGAAAGATGGATATTTGAATATTTTTTATCCCGGTAATTTATTCAGCTTGTTTTTCAATATTTCTAATGTCATTTTCATTTGATGATTCACGGTTATAGATACAACACAAAGTTTTGATGGAAATGTAAAGTGTTTAAAGGGACATAATACATATATTACAACATCTTCTATCCCATGTTCAATGTTCTTATATGTTAAATTAAGTCTAAACCACATATTATAATGATTCGATTTGTATTGATGATATGGGAGGATGTACAAAATGAATATAGATGAGTTAATATTTAAAACACATCATTGCAAATTCAGAAAAAGGGTAAAAAACGAAATGAGATCCTCTAACTTCTCATCATCTCAATGTAAAATACAAATTAATGCCTCAACCAATTCTTAAATTCTCCATAAAATTTGTGATTTCAAGTAAATAATACTAACACCTGCAAACTCTTTCAACTTCTTCAATGATTTCAACAAAAGGAAACGACCAACTTTAAAACTGGATTAGCATGAAGAAAACTTAAGGGAGAATGTTGACGCAAATGGCACATTATTTTGTTTATTTTCTTGCTTAATTCATACATTAGTTCTTTACATGGAATTGGTAACGAAATTCACTTTTTTATTAAAAAAAATCACGATTTCATGAATGAGGCAACAAATACGATTTTGTTTAAAAAATATATATTTCATTATCTCATTATTAATTCATAGTTGGTTGATAATTTGTCTTTTCACATTTTGAAATAAAACAACAATAAAGATTAAAAAAATGAGGAGATGATGGATGCAAATGCTTTTGCTTTTTATTATCTAATTGATTTTATGTTCATGCTTTGTTTCCTTTTGATAAGCTGCTAAAGCAAAATTTTGTTTTGCTTGGAATAAGCTATCATAGAAATTTGATTTAGTTTGTACTTCTAAGAAAGAATATATTTTTACTTTTCCATCATTTTGATGATATATTTACATACTATTTCGAAACTCATTTTTTTGTCTTTTCAAAATACAAAATAAAATATTATTAATATGAGAGGGGAACCCGTGCTTTGCACATAATATTTTGTTTAAATTAATAAAAATTTAGCAGTTGCATAAATAATGAATATGTTACTACAAATATGGATATCGAGCCTCTAAAGAAGAACATGTTGAGCTTGGAAATAAAGAGAGATATCAAGAATAAAGAAAGTGAAGTTCCCAAGCATTTAGAACTCAAGAAAAGATGCGCAATCTCTAAGGGTATCAAACATCTAACAACAAAGAGGTACCGAGTCTCTAAGGATGTTGAACGTTCTAGTAAATAATAAGCAGTTAAGTGATGCCAAGCCTTTAAGGGTGACAAGATTCTACAATCGAAAATGTTGTCGAACATTTAACAAGTAGAAGGTGATATCGAACATTAGCAATAAAGGAGGGTATCAAGCCTATAAAAGGATGAAGTGTCGAACCAGAGAGCGCTTAGAGATATCTATCTACAACTAATTTGGAAGAACAAGAGATGTCGATCTTCTATAACATAAAAGTTGCCAAGTTTAAAGATTGAAGGGATGTCGAATCTCTATAACATAAAGTGTTATAGAGTATATAACAAATGAAGGATGTTGCACCACTAAAGGATGTCGAGTGTCTAATCATAATTAGTGGATATCGAGTTTCTATGAATAACAAGCCAATGATGCATCAATTATTATTGAGCCTCTACAACAATAATACTATAGAGCATCTACTAATAAATGGTATCGAGCTTCAATAATAGAAAGCGGTTTCGAGCTTTAACTAGCAACAAGGGATACTAAAACTTTAAACATATAAAGAATGTCGAGTTTTTGCAAGGGATATTATGTTGTCGAACCTATATAAGCAAGTAATGTCGAATGTCAATAGTAGGATGCCGAGATCCATCGGGATGATGCTATTGGAGCCATTTTATTCAAAGTCTTGTCGTCTATCAATCATCCTCATGATTGACATCCCTATAAATAGACCCCCATCTACACCTAGAGAGAGGCGATTCATTCTTACTTTATTTCTCAATTTGAAATGTTGTAAACCCTAAATCGAATTAGGGATTATTATATTTGATTGTACTCTTATGACTTTTGCAAATAAGGACTTGAACATTCAAATTTGCATAGCATACTTCTCTTATATCTGCCTAATTAGTTATTTGAGATAATAGACATGCATACGATTTATTTGGGACCTAGACTTGGATAATAGACATGTATATGAATTAGCTTTGGACTTGGACTCAAAATTGAACTTGCATATACTTCCAAGCTTGCATAAGGCATCTTAAGCCCTTGTCCAAACCAACCTTGACTTGCCTTGCATATTTTGGTTAGCGAAGAAATTTGCTAACAGAATATAACATAAAATAATATATAAATGTTTATGAATATTTTGTAATAACCTAATTGGAAATCAATATTGTACAACAAAAATTTAAATTTCACATGAAATTATCATATAAAAAAATTAGTAGTCAATACAAACAAAATTTATAACCATGGAACTTGGTTGTATATGAAGCAAGAAAACACCCAAGGGAATAAAAATGAATCTGAACAAAAGGAATTGCAATAAATAAAAGAAAAATGCACGCTTATTATAGTTGTTTGTCAAATTCTTTCAATTTAAATTGGTTTTTATTAATTAATGGTGTTTGTCCGTTTTTTATGTAGACATTTTTTTTGTGTTTCCATTAAACAGTAAAGATCAGAATCAAATCCATCATTGGTATTGGATTTGCAAAATACCTAAGGATATTTGTAAGAAATGAGCCCTAAAAAGGTGCCTAATAGATCAGGTGCAATCAATGAGGAGCCATAAAGCTTTCACCATGAAGCTAACGAAGAATAAACTTTACAGGAACCAGTGGTTCTTACGAAGGAAACTAGATTGCATGATTGTAATGAACCACTTTTCAACCCTCAAAAGTTGACACTAATACATCCATGGTATTCATGTACTAAGAATCCAAGTGCTGAAAAGATGGATCACTGGGGAAAGAAAAGAGGACAAGAAGGAACTAAACAACACTGAATCTTACAATGCAGTGGAATAATACATATTAGTTAACATAGAATTTTACATAGTCATTTTTGAAACAATACATCAGAGTCATAATAGTATAAATTCTACCATGGGACAGTTATAACTGCCTGTCCCAACTTAACTGATACAAAATACATTGGACACAGCGGAAACAGGATGAATTACCAGCTACCAATGAAGCCATCTGCTCTAAGCTCCTCCAAAAACGCGTCCATGGAAACCTAAACTCCTTAGCTGCTCATACAAATTTGAACACCCAAGAGTTTTAGGGAAAAGAAAATAAAACTCCGAGTCTGACATGGGTCCTATGTGCGTAAATCGTAAGTTTAACTTCATAAAAACCTTTAAACCAAAAGTATCTCATAAGACCATGCTGCACATAATTTTTACCTTACGATAACCAAAATCTTTTTTATTATAAAATCCAATGATATTGTAGTAATGTCTATGGGTTTAAAATACCAATAATTAAGTAGTTGTGATGCACTTACATGATAGCAATAATAGGTATACAATAAAAACAAAGGCACTTATTAGAGAATGGATTTTTGTAACAACCCGCAATTTTCAATAATTAAAAATATTAAATTAAATAAGATTTTAAAATTTAATGTTGTAAAAAATTAAAATTTATGACTTATTAATGAGAAATTAATTAGATTATGATTTAATAATGTTGTTTGAATGTAATTGACAATTAGTTTTGCAATTACAATCAATTGGAACAATTATAAAGTTAATTTGGTTACAATTAGTAAATAAGGAATAAAATAATTGTTGGAATTTATGCAATTGAAATATTATAATCATTATGGTAAAAGATGATAATTGTAATATGGATGTAATAAAATGTAAACTAATGCTAATTGTATTCAAAGGGTAATAATTGATTCATTGATAAGAGTGAGAATCAAAATAAAAAAATTTATTGAATTTTAAACATAGCTAATTGGAATTTTATTTCAACTACTATTGAACTCTGAAATTAATGTAATATTTAAATAATGAATTTAACATGGAAATTTTATTTTAACAGGTTATCAATTTCTATATAATCAAGAATGATAAAGTTGTTAACTTTTAATTTAGAATATGAAAGTGATTAAACCAATTTAATTATAATTTATTTAATTAACGTGAAAATTAGCTATTTTGGCCACTTCTCAGATTTGATGCAACCAGTATCATTGGACCTATAATAGTGAATAATTATAGGATTTCAAATTTCGTTGCAATCGGACTTGTCGTTTGATCGTGCGAGCTTGAAATGCATAGAAATGAGTTAAAAAGATTTTTAAAAAGTGCGATCTTCTATAAATAGAAGAGAGCACACATGCAACTAAATATATCAAAATAAGGCGCTGCGAACATGCCTGGCAGGTAACAGAACTAGGTACAAAAATCAAAAATATTCAGGTACCCCTAAGATGAGTTCTGACAAGGTCACCACCCATCACACCCTGATATCAAGCTCCGGCATGGCCACTTCCCGATATTAAAGTGTTAGAAGTGCCTAAAAACTAAAGAAAAGCCAATAATACTGGATGTCACACAAGCTGAGAAGGAAGCTCCATACTTCTAGTTTGGAAGGAATGGAAAAGCAACTACTCTGAAGTGGAACTGAAAATGATACTCAATGAAAAATCCGCTCTGAAGACTCTGCAAAAATGGAAGAAGTACTAAACAGAAGAGTAGATCCTCCTAAAAATAGAATGCCATAATAAAGATGAAGGTGTCATGTATGTAAGGTGGAACTGCTAGTAGATCGGAGGGGAAAAATCTGCTCCGAAGGCCTTTCTGCAATCCGAAATCCTGCTATTTGAAGTCATGAGTACCTGTAAAGTGAACCTAACACCGTATCACCCATACCTACGTCTAAAGAATGACTAAGAAAAAAATTAGAATGATACATATATATGTATGCTTATTTAATTTATATACATATGTATGTATGAAAGAGGTAGGAAATAAAATATCTAAATAAGACTATCTGGACAAATACTAAAAGAATTAAAAGATTTATAAACTAATACCAACAATGACTACTACAATGATTGGTACAAAGCTTAAAATATGCTTATGGACCTTTGATCATAAATAAGTTATGATTAACAGTGAGATCGTCATATAAGTTTGAAAAAATATTAATACTTGTATTATTAATGTTAAAAATATTATTATTGAGTTTAAATAGATTAATATTATGTCTAACCTTATTAAGATACCCTTTAAATAAGTTATTTTTAGCTAATTTATATTTGGGATTAGAAATCCAATTAAAACAAAATGAAGAAATTGTAAAATCAATTTATTAAAGTGACTATTATTATTATTAAAAATTCTTTGATTTCTTTCAAACCAAATATACCAACAAATAATAATGAATAAAGCGTCTAGTGAGAGTCTAATATTCTTTTTGAACCTAAATCTAAAATTATTCCAGTAGAAGTCACGGTCAAAAATTTTAGTTATTATTTTGAAATTAAAATTTTAAGAGTATTATTTAGGATGTAATAAGAATCCATGCAATCATTGTAAATATGTTTAATATCTACAAAATACAGATTATAAAAATAACATTTATTGTCATTTTGGATGTTTTTCTCTTTAAAAATTCTATAATATTAAGTATTCCATGTAGTATTAACCACATGTGAATTTTAGATTTAGGAGGAGCATTAGATTTCCAAATAAATTTAAAAGAGTTGTTTATTATACCTGAAAAATCAATAATTCTGTAAAACGAATTAGAAGTATATTTCTTACTCTTATCTCATTCCCAACTAATAATATCATTACCATTATCAATATTATAAAGATTTCATCTAGCATAAAGAAAAGAAGGTTGTCTAAGAGTTGCACCTATTAAAATTCTGTTAAAACTAAAATTCCAAGGAGGATCATTTTCAGGAGAAAAAACTTCAATAAAGCAAACTTAAAATTACAGATTTCATAAAGCTCTTTAAATTCTATCTTCGGTGGTAAAACATAAATCCAATGATCATGCCAGAAAGAAGTATGATTCCCAGAATGAACTATCTTATTAATACCTAGGTTAAAAATCTCGTGACATTTCAAAATGAATTTCTAAAAATTAAATAGATTTTGAGTGATTGGATAAGTGATTTGATATAATTTAAT
Source organism: Allium cepa (assembly GCA_030765085.1). NCBI lineage: Eukaryota > Viridiplantae > Streptophyta > Magnoliopsida > Asparagales > Amaryllidaceae > Allium > Allium cepa. The sequence continues at coordinate 288,032,206 of CM060937.1, forward strand.
ACAACCATTATTGTAATATTTTGAAATGATCTCTTTCCAAGTAGCATTGTCATTAATATCCTTGAACTTCCATAATCATTTGCCTAGAAAGGATAAATTCATATTACGCAAATTAATTAATTCTAAGCCACCTTCTTTTTTATCTTTACAAACTGTTTCCCAATTTACTAAGAATTTTAAGCTATTACTAGAATTTTCCCCACTCCATAAGAAATCTCTTCTAATTTTGTCTATTTTATCTATTACCCAATCTGGAAATAGATGCATGGACGTCCAATAAATCGAAAAGGCAGATAAAACAGAATTTATTAAATCCAATGTACCTGCTCTGGATACAAATCCCTCATTCCAATTGGAGATCCAATTTTTGATTTTATCAATGATTATAAGCCAGTCGTCATGTTTGAGTTTAGTAGGTCTAATCACAAAACCTAGATAGTCAAAATGAAAGTTCATTGTTTTGCAATTTAGGGTACTAGCAACTAAGTTTTCAACTTTTTCACAATCATTTAAAACTAAAACAGAATTTTTGTCAAAATATATTTTTAAACTTGATGGAAGTTCAAAACTGTATAAGATAAACTTAAGGGTAATGATGTGTCTAGTAAATAGGAAGAATAAAGCAAGGTATCATCGGCAAATTGGAGAACCGATATACCATTACACGATATGTCATTTCCCACATGTCCTAGAGATCCATTATTGACTGTTCTTTTAATAATCTTAGGAAAAACATCAGTAGCTAAGTTAAATAATAAAGGCGATAAAGGATCCCCTTGCCTTAAACCTCTCTTAGGTTGAATTTTATTACCTAATATACCATTAACCATAATACTAGAGGTACCAGTTCTAAGCAAATTCATAATCCAACTGATCCATCTGTGACCAAAACCTCTAGCATGAAAGATATCTATAAGAAAATCCCAATCTACCGAATCAAAAGCTTTAGCAAAATCCAATTCTAAAATTGCACAAGTTATGTTATTCTTACAACAGTGATTAATACATTCAGTTAAAAGAATTTAAATGAATATAATTTGATCTGAAAGCTAACTTCTATATACAAGGTAATTTTGACTTGAAACTAGTTCCATTGAATTTAAAATTGTCGAAAACCTACATTTCGATATATTGGATGGCCTACTTTCGTTTAGGAAGCGGAATGGGCTTTTCGGGTCGTGCTATCGTTTCGAACCAATTCGATATGTCTGTTCATTCTTATCTTTCTTTGTCCATATAAATAGATTTCTTTTCTGAAACACTAGCAGCCTTTTATTATTATATGTAAGTATATTCCTTCTCATCTCCTCTCTCTAATGGCAGAAACCTAATTTTCAAATTCCGAGCCCTAATTTCATTTTCGAAATTCAAACTCCTCAAACCATAGCAAATCACACATCGTTGGAAAATTCTCGATGAGCGCAATCTACTGCTGCAGTTCGTTTTTCGATTTGAGTCACGGTTTGGTCACAAATCATCGATTTATTCTCGGCCGTCGAAACTAGGGTTTGCTTTTCAACGGTGGATCATCGATTTTATGACGATCGGGAGGTGCAGTGTTGTAGAGATCGACAAGCATCGTTCATCCATGTGGTTTGTTTTCCATAATAGTGCTCCAATTCACTTGGAATGGCCATTTTTTACAGTGGCGGTGCGATGGCTGGGGGTCACCGGATTAGTTGTGCGGCATCAAGGTGGGGAGGCTTGGTGAGGGGGTTCTGGCGATGCAGTCCGATCGTAGTGAAGGTGGACGATGCTGGCACGACGACGAGATGTTTGCTGGCGACTGGGCATGGCTTTGTTGGTTCAGATATGTGATCAAATGGAGAAGATGAGGGTGCATGTTTTCTTAATTTAATTATATAATTAATATGTTAATTACTTTTAATTAATTGACATGTTAATAAAGTTCATAACGTTTGCATACGAACTCGGATTTGGACGCGGTTTCTTCCGTTGCTATCGTATCGAAATTATGGACAATCTGACACGGTTTCTTCCGTTGCTATCATAACGGATTTATGGACAATCTGAAGCCAGTTTGGTCAAATTTTGAGATTGTTAGATTTTTTGGTTTTATTGGGATTTTAAATCGACGAAAAATCAAAGGTGGGTGCTCACAAATACTAAACCATCTTATGTTGGTTAAATTAAATTTATGATGTGATTAAAAATTTATTGATTGATTTTTGGTATATTTAAATTGTCATTCAAATTTATTTGAATTTATATTGAATTTAATTGCCATTTAAATTAACATTAAATTTAATTTCCAGCTAATTATCTGTTAATGGTAACCAGTTTATTTGTTGTGATTTAGTTGATTTGAATGATGATTGTGATGGATGTCTAATTGTTGATATCTGGATGATTGGATATTATATTTATTTTATATGTTTTTATCACACTGTAAGTTCCCTTAGTTATTGTAAGAAAAATCACTATGGGTTGAAATGATACATACCCGAATGGTCTTATAGATTGGGGAAAAATCGTTATGGGTTAAAATGATAAACTCGAGTGATTTTTTGGATTTTGAATTTTAATTGGGATTACGGATTGAAATGATATATACTCGTATATTTAAATTATTGCAGGTTGAAATGATATATATATATATATATATATATATATATATATATCACTTGACCATAGGGTAGAATATTATATACGGACACCGGATTGGTTAAATTAAATGATTTTTAAATCCTTGATTTTTGAATCCAGTTAAATGATATTACGAAATAAAATTAGATTTATATGAATTGAATTATTTTCAAAATTCAAGCTTTTAAAATGTTGAAATTGAAATTGGTTAAAGTGAATTGTTTAAAGAATTTAAGCTGAAATTTTAAAGTTGAATTTTGAAAAATTTATCAAAATTAGGTTATTGTAAACGTTTGGATATTTAAACTTAAAACCTATTGAACTTGAAGTGATTTAAGTTTATAGTTCAAACATGGATTTGAAATCGATATAAAGTGAAATGGTTTTAATGAGAATTTGAATTGAAACCTTTTGCCTTTTGAATTGAAATCGTTGAACTGAGATTGATTTAAACTGAATTTTTGGAACTAGAGTTGATTTGAATTGATTTATGGAATTGGAAGAAATAATTCTAATTTTGAAGTATTTTTGATATAAACTATTTTAATATACAAACTCTTTTAACATATAAACTATTTTCCTCACATAAACCATTATAATATATTAATAATTTTTAATACATTAACTATTTTAATATATAACCTATTTTAATATATAAACTATTTCTAACATATATACTATTTTAATCTGTAACCTATTTTTAAAATAATGAGCTATTTTAATTATATATATTTTAAATTTAAAAACAACTTTTAGTAATATATTGTTTTAAATTTATAAACAACTTTTAATATATATATTAATATCTATACTATTTTTATTGTATAACTATTCCAATATATAAACTACTTTCAACATTCAAACTGTTTAAAATTGGAACCATTATGATTTAGATTTTATTGATTTAAATGTGAGTATTTTGATATGATGGTTTAAACTATTCAGTGGTCATGACTTTGAAAATAAATATGATTTAAAGTGAATAATGATTTCGAAATTGAATAATGAGAATATGGTTTCAAAAGTTATATGATTTTGAAGTGAATATGATATCTTGATATCAATTATGAATAGGTTTTGGAAATGTAAAAGAACCAACAGGTGTGAAATAAGCATTTGGTTGTTAAAGAGACCTGAATCAGATATTGTCATACTCTCTACCAATACCGAAAACCACTTCAACAACTGTGCACGTGGTGGAGAATCCAGAATGAAGTATGATGGTTTGGCAAACGCTACTAGAATGAAGTAAGAGAATGATAATGGATAGCCTTGACTTTTAGGTCATAATTAAAATGACTAAAACAAAAGCTATACCTAGGCCAAGTTTGGTCGCTTTCCCAATCGACCATGCTTTTTCGAAATAATATCTATTTCTTTGTGAATTGATTTGGTGGCCACCTTTTGATTTGATTATGGGAGTGTGTCTCGAGGTGGGTGGTAGTAGCTGTTATGCGTTACCGCCATCCCGGTTCTACAAAACGGTTGTATCCTACCCAAGGCATTGCCTCGTATGCCTTGTCATATTTATCCTGATCAAGTCCACTATGAGTTTGGTTTGTGTCTTATACTATGGAGTGCCCTCTGATAGCCCTCCAGTTTACGAAGGAATTACGGTACTGTATAGACTCCGACGCTTATATAAAATGTGTTAAGGGGGATATAAGTAATGCCTTAATTCTATTTTAATACTTTACTTTACTATAGACATATTATAATAGCGTATTGTATTACATATGTAGATAGTTTAATAGATCCTTAGGAGATGGAATCCCGAACATCACTTAATTTATTGCACGCACGTTAGACACTGACATGAGATATAAAATCCCATAAACATCTCTGAAGCCGTTACACTCATATTTACTTATTTTGATTTAAATTACAAAAGATCTTTTAGTTCTTTCTGACTCAAGTATTTTGTCTTTTCATTACGCTCGGGTCAGCCTGAGCATTTCAGTGTTGAAGACCTTATTTTTGGAGGACGAAGACGAAGATTTAGTATATTATAACTATTTATTACATTTATTCCACTGCATTATGTTGTTCTGCTGCATTATTTATTTATTCCTGCTATATGTATGACTTTGCTTTGTATTGTAAAAGTGCAATTAAATGTTATTTGTAAAACAGCTTCATGAACTGTTTATTTGATTATTATATTTTTTCATCCCACTTTGACGTTTTGTGTTTTGTTTTTCCTTTCTTTTCTCTTATTTTCTTATTTACCTCATTAACAATCCTTTCTTTTGAATGGTTTGAGTTGACATGTATGGTTCATTGTCGATCTAAACCATCCAAAAAGGTGGGTCGTTACAATTTCCATCAAATGGCAAGGTAAGGGACTGCCTTTCGAAAATCTATACACCTCAAGAAAAAATGTATAGTGAGATCGAAAACCTTTCGACCTCCCACCAATATAAGTCTGGCTTACTTGTAACACCCCTAATTTTTGATAACATTATTCAAGAGATTTAATTTAATAAATTAAATAGAATAATGTAAATGTTAAGTGATAAGGGGGTTGAGATTTGAACAAATCTAATTAAGGTCGTTCTTAATAAAATAGGCTTAAGAATGGGTTATAAGCTAATTAATCTGCATAACGATATATTACGAATTTGCCACATATAAACCTTAACCCCTATACATTTTCGTTCCTACCATTTCATTCCCATTCACGTCATTTTGAAAACATAAGAAAAATAGTAAGAGGAGCCGACCATAATCAAAGTGAAGAGAAATTAAATCAAAAGTTAGAGATTCGGCTTAGGGGAAATCAATCTTAATCCAATCTCCTTATCTTAATCAAAGTGAATAATAATTCCATCTCTATTTTTGGTTTGAATCGTATGTTTTTGGATTTAAGGGTAAATTCGTCTTTATGACGAATTGAACGATGATATGCTTGAATATTAATTTGTTTAATTTAAACAAGATTGTTTGAAAGGGATTATATATGGTTTTAGAGAAAAAACAATTTATGTTAATGTTTAAATGCCATGGAAAAAAAATTATGTTGGATAAAACATGATTTTGGAGTTGGATTTAATTTTGATAATTTTCCAAGTTATGGAAAGATTGTTATGAATTTTCAAAGGAAAATATGGTTGTTTGGGTCTATAGATCTATTTCAGAAATTATATTAAGAATTTGGGTTTGAAATTTTGATATGTTTGATAGCACGATTAAAGTGAATTTCTGAAATTTTGGGGATTTTTCTAAAATAATTTGCTGTGCAAGTTAAATTATTTTAGAAGAGGGACTTCTTTGCGATATTAGTTTTGCTTAATGGAAGGGCTTATTTAATTAACTCAACCATGGTTTATATTTGAAATTAACGATGTTATTTTAGTAAATAATTCGAAAAGTTAAGGCAATTTATCTTATGTTGACATGTGGCAGGTTAGTTAGAAAAATGTTTGCTTTAATTAGTATTAAAGCAGGTTTACTCAGAAAAGTTGGTTCCGCCTTCTTTAGAAGTACCTTTCGACACAAAGCTTTCGCCTTCAACCTAGTCGAAACCTACTAATCTAAAACCAATACATAAGGTATCACAAAGATGGTACGCAATGGATTGGAGAAAGGCGAAAGGTTAAGTATCAAAAGCATGGCTTCTGAAGGGGTCGATGCCTTGGTTTGTTTTAAAAAAGAGAAGCATCTGCCTTTGTTTATTTACGCCTTCTAAGGAATTAAAGCATATGCTTTCGAAAGATGTTTTAAAAGGTTTTGAAAGGGTTAACATTAACATAAGTTTGCTTTCGAATGGGTACCTTTACTTATGAAAGAATGCTTTTGAAAGAAGGGGTTCCGACCTAGTTGAAGCCCTGTTACCTTCTTTAACCTTTCGAGGGTACTGAAGTCATCAATGCTTTCGAAAGGTTGTGTTTATTTTTAAAAATGTTTCGAGGATAAAGGGCAGAAGAATCAGCTAGGTTGATCCAAATATAAATTGATTAAACTCATGGATGAGTAGATTGCATCCATGAGGTCAAGGAGACCAAAATATAGGATGCCTATATTTGGAAGTTGTCAAGGAGATAAGTTCATGGTGCACCCATGAAAACTATGATTAGGAAGTTATTGGAGTTACCAATAGGTTCATAGTGATCATAGAAAATGTGACGCCCCACCTCTATGCTCGCAATAACAAAGAGTATTAAAAGAAATACTGTCTGTTATCACGAAGAATAAGGCTGGATAGGAGCGGCCATCCATAGTTAGGCCTTACACTAGTATTGGTTACTTCGATAGGAGTGATATATATTTTTAATTTTTCATCTCTTATTTATTTACTCCCATCGACATACCCAATTCCAGTATAAAACGAACTACGATGGTTCATCATAGTTTAGGACAATATATATAATAATAACACATATAATGTAAATGCGGAACACAGATATAACAGAAAGTCTCATATATATATAACTGATGTCAGTTGATATACATGTGGTACAATACATATGATACAACTACAACTATCGACTCTGGAAGTTACATATACAAGTACATTATCGTGAATAATATACATGAATATACAACATCCTATACTAAGACAACGACTACCCTAAAAAGTATGAAAAGGCTTCATAGCTCTAGCAGCAACCCAAAGTAAGATATCAACAACCTATAAATACTCGGTCCGACCCGAGTATTACATTCAAAAGAAAATAGTACATGGGTCATTCTAATTCAAACTCGGTTATTAATTCACAGAAGCAGTAATAATTAATTAACAATTAGGCAACAGTCAAAATAAATTCACCTATCAGATCCTTTAACAAGAAAATCGGATAACGGTGAATATAACACGTATAGTGTTAAACAACAATTCAGCAAACTCAAATTATCAACAAAGATAGATGAAAGGATTATTAAAGAAGATAATTTAGAAAAACATCAGAATTGCCTAATCGGCAATTAACATCAAAATCTAATTATTAATAAATAACTAGAAACTCATAATCTAATTATCAAATAGATAATTAGATAACAACAAAATGATCAAATGAAACTAAATCAATTCAAACCATTGAAATATCACTTTAAAACATCAATTCTAATTGGCTGCAATACACGCTAACGTGTACTGCCTCGCCAATACGGCATATGAAATACGCAAAAGATCAATGGATCAAAAGTAATTGAAATATCAATAAAAGCAATACCGTGTGGCTGCAGTTCACGCTTGCGTGCACTGCCTTGCCACTACAGTGATGATGTACCCAACGAATACCGTGTGGCTGCAGTTCACGCTTGCGTGCACTGCCTTGCCACTACAGTGATGAAATAGGAATTAGCACAAGGTCAAATCCGAGCGCTTAGGCTGGATTCAACTCAAGTGAATTCAAGAACAATTCCAAAGTATATCAGAACTGTGATGCTCAAACATAAGCCAACTGATAATAGAAAATGCTACATGAAGTCAAAAGAAGACTACATGAAGCGCACATGCCCCGACTGGCTACACAATATCAAAGTGCAGACCCAGTTGTGACAGAAGATCGAAACTGCAGTGGTCGAGTCCTTGACGCAACACAACGGCAAAGCAACTCAACTCAAATGAACCAGACACCCATCCAGCAGTGCATGGTGCACCGAAGATCTTGAACAAAACTCAAGTGAAACCAGAACAATAAATGGTACTGACCACCCAATGAATCAAATGACACATACTACAAAGCTACAGCTCAGCAATTGTTAGAGTATAAGTTCAAACAGCCAATGCTTCGACCAGAGAGCGTATGCAAAGGTCAAGCTAGAGATATGTGCAAACAAACCAATAGATGCAACAGATGTAGAGTGAGGCACATGGACCAAGGTCTAAAACCAGTGATCATGAACATGGCAACTAATTCATATATGTGACAAAGACATGCCAAAATACTATGAAACTGAAAATGAACAAAGAAACAGAATTCATCGAAATGAATCTGGAAATGCAACAAGAGGAATGATTTCAATATGTATGCAACAGTGACACAAAACATATGCAGCAAAGAGGCAATGCTCGAGTCATACCACATTCATGTATATAAATGAGGACACAAATAAGTGTACATATGTAATGTTAGCAGTGCCAACAATTGTGACAGTAGTTGCAAAAGTATTTAACAACACAATGGATTGGTTCCAAGTTCAGGTGAACTAAATAAAGTAGTGTAAACAAAATAAACTACCGCAATGAACTCGACCAGTTCAAAAGGAAACGACATGAGTACTTCCAAGAAAAACAAAACATATGGAGGCACCAGATCACCAAAAAAGGTAATTGAGATGAACAGGAGTGCCAAAGGGTCGGGGACAGTGCAAGTGCAGAATCAATTGGCACCAGACTGAACCCAACACCATATGAACAAGATGAGACAGCAAAAAAATGAAATTGCAAGGCCAAAATATTAACAAAATTGCTAAGGTCAAGCTACTGACCAGTCAAGTAAGTGAGCACAGACGCTGATGTATGCTTTCAAAAGAAAGTACACCAGTGCACACAGGCACTGATGTATGCATCACCAGAGGCTCCAGGTCAGAGAGACAACAGAGGTGGCTCAACAAAGTCAAGTGGATAACCAATGCAACAACGCGAGTCAGTTGCATCAGCCTCTACCGAAATCAAAGAATTCACAAAGTCAACTGCTAATGGCTGAAGTTATGAAATAGCAAGTAAAATCGAACAAAGTCGAAAGTACTATCAACGGTAGTAACCAATATAGCCAAAGTCAAACGAAAACATCATTGTCAAAGCATTAAAACAAAATCAGATGGCCACTATAAATCATCAACAACAGCATATACTCGAATGGCCGAGACATAGTCAAACAACCCTCGATCGAAACAAATTTGAAAATCAAACTAAGATAAAATCAAGTCAGAAATCACCAATGGTGCAACCAAGTCAAGCAAAGCAAAATGAGATCGAAATCAAATACTATCACAAATCCCAAGTGACCGAAGTGAACCCATATTATAAAGAGTTGTTACAGAAAACTATATTATAAAGAGAGGTTGGCAAGGGCTAATTGGTTTGTAGTGAACCCATGAAAACTATATTCGGAATAAGTTATTGATAGTTGTCAATAGGTTCCTAGTCAATCGATGAAAACTAGGATGAGGGAGAAGTTATTGGAGTAACCAATAGGTTTAGGGGAACCCATGAATCAATTAAACCCACAGGGGTGGTAGTGTTAAGTTAATTGGCAGAGGACAATAGGTTCTGGTGCACCCATGAAAACTATGAAACAGGACAGGGAGTTTATATATTATATAAAGGTTATTAGTAAGCCCATGAAAACTAATAGATTAATAGTGACCCTATAAACTATTAATATAATAGGGAGTCAATTAACAAAGGGATGGGAATTCCAAAATGTTTTAACTTATATGCATATCATTATAATATTTTGAAATGACTATGTTTAAACCATTAAGGATGCAGGAGCATAGTATATGGTTTTAAAAACGTTTTAGGATACTAGTGAGGGAAAACCCATTCTGCTAAGTGGTGTGGTCTCACTAGATATCTAAATGATTTTAGATGGTAGATTATTATTCAAATTAGGCTTTATGTCTGACTCGAAGTTTATGTTTTCTCCATAAACTCTCGATGCTCAATTGATTTTGAGTAGTTTGAGAGTTGAGGTTTTCAAGCACCTCATTAGACGAATAAGCTTTCGAAGATGTGCAGGAGGCATGATAGCTATTTAGAGTTCTCTTTTCTTTTGATTCCGTTGTGTTCCTTGTAATAGCAAAGTTGTTAAATTGCCTAGATAAACTCCGATCATCCAAGGGGGCATCTTTATATGTCGCTCTTGGTGTATGTTGTAATAAATTTGCGATTGATGGATTACGTAATGAATTGGAAATGATTTGACATGCAATGTAATCTTGTTTGAAGTTTTAAATTTTTTCTATATTCATGCATTTCTGTGTACTAATGAATCTAACACCTTCATATTTAGTCGTCGAGGATTAATAATTATGAATAACTGCAGCATCCATAGCTGTTAGTTTTGTGCCTCTAAGTAGAGGGATATTACAATACCCCTAAACTGGATAGTACCAAATATGATCACACCTTAGTTGCATCAACAACCAAAATGGGTCGGATGCATATATAGAGATATTGACACTAGATCCTAGATGATCATACCCTAATTAGTGTGACCCACATGACCCGGCCACATCTACCCCATTTAAACCATACCAGGAGTGAGGTTTAAGAGGCTACGCTCTTAACATTTAGCAATCCATCTTGGAATGATAACATTGCCCTCCCTGTAGAAATGCAGTGCTAGCATTCATCCATACAAGTTAGTTTTGGGTCTGAATGAAACCAAAGGCTCTTCAAGGAGCATCATCTTTAAGATGTCTTCCACATGAACGCATATGTTAGTTCAAAGCAGTTTTCAAATAACATATCTGATCCCAGTCACTCCAAACCACCAACGATAATTTTGGGTTGACTAATTCCCGGTTCTTTTGAAAGTATGCAATAAGTATTTGAGTCCTTACCAGGGAACTCGCATATGCAGTCATACTTCCTAAGTCAAAACTGACCAAGATTTAATAGTCGACCGTTTAACTATCAGATACACAAACAAACAAAATCAAATGATTTAATCACCCACATCAACTATTAAGCCTCAAAAATAAATCTTCATTTATTAAATCTCTTTTCAAAACATTTATCAAAACATTCATATACTAATCCCACTGACATAAGTATGTTTGCAAAACATTTGTGAAAGATTTCTTATTACAAATTCATATTAAAAGGATCAGACAAATGTTATTTAAATTGAAGATAAAGATAACCTCAAGCACTATTCCTTTGGTGTTAAGTGTGGAGCAAATGTCTATACTACCAAATTTAAGAAGGTGAGTTAAAAGAAATCCAATTTCAAATTCTTTGATAATTTTCCTCGATAAATCATTTTAATAAATCTCTTTTACTTAAATTCAAATCCATTTATAAACTCCAAGTTGATTTACAAAACTCTTTTATAAATGTTAGAACCATTGATATAATTCTTTGTAAATCTCCAAAATTGTTTATAAAATTTCTTTTATAAATATCCAAAATCATTTATAGAACTTCTTATAGATATTCCTTGTTTAAAACAAAACTCCTTAAATAAATCTCATTTAATAAAGTTCCTTTTGATAAACAAAACGATTATTTAAAACACCTTTAAATAACAAGTTATTATTTACAATATCCTTCGTTGAATTCTCTTTAAACCATATTAGCAAAACAATGATTTTAAAAATCATTTAAAAAGCATTCTATTAACTTCAAAAACACCTTTAATGAAATCATTACTTAAATCAAAACCATTATCAAAATGATAAAATGAAATATTCGACTTTACAAAACCAAAAAGAAGCTTAGTAACCATAATGGTTCATTTAATTGAATTTAACTTATCCAAGTTGTAACATGGGTATTTACATCACAAATAAGTATGTAAAGGAAACCATCCAACAACAGATAACTCAACATATTGGTAAGATGTCCAAGTTATAATCATAGCAGAATGGTGTTTTGTTCTGCTAAATAGATGCCGTTTAGTTTCATAATCATATGAGATTACTTAAGGAAAATTAATAAAGAAAGCCCTTGATTTGAAATATTTTTGCAAAAGAAAACTATTTTTAAAATAAAACAGATATTTAGAAATAAACGATTTTAAAATATAAAACCTTTATTCGATTAAATAACATTTAACTCCTTAATTAATAGTAATTAAAACTTTAATTATTAATTAAATAATAATTAACTTTAAATTAATGATTAAATACTAATTACCCTAATTAATTAGCCAATCATTAATTAATTAAATAATTAATAAATAAATAATTATGTCTTATAAATCAAATTATATTTGAAAACATTTCCAAAAAGATTCTTAAGTGAAATAACTTTAGAATTCGAAAATAGTTTGTTTCACGAACTGCATTTATAGCGATTACTGTTATACGGCCCATATTTCCAAAAACTTGTTTAACATAAAAATACCTTTTAAACCTTTTTTTATATTTGAAGCATTTTATAACTTGGAAAAACTTTTGAAACTAAAATTGAAATTTTTGGAAAGTTTATTAAACTTTTTAATGAACACTTAAGTAGAACTAAATTTCAAAAAACAAGGGATCTTTTTGTTGCATAAACAAGTCTATATATAAACTTCCTTAGCATATGAAGCACCCATAAGATCATAACATAAATGACATAATACCAAACCGTAAGCAAGATCTCTACTTTCTAACCAGCATAAACATTAGACTTAATTTCAAGTCTAATACAAACCATGGCACATAAGCACATATAAATTATATTCAAACGTCATTATAATCCAAGCACTTTTACATACGGACAACCAACATTATTTATACTCAAACAAACACCATATTAATAACCATACCAACAATAATTTGTGTTTTTAAAACTTAGTAAAAAGGTGTGACTCACTTTAAGCTATCCAAACTCTTACTAACTCTACCAAAGTTCACTAAAACTTGATCCGAGCCTGGATCCATGCTTTGATTTTTGGAAAAATTAAGTTTTTATGAGCTAAAATGGGAATTGTGGTTTAGCCTAAATGGGTAGGTGGCTCGGCCTAAATGGTGAAGGGGTTGTGTGACCTTGTTTTGGAGAAGAAGAGGTGTATGAATGGATGTGAGGCTTTAAACAAAGTTTTAAAGAGTTAAAAGTGGAAACGAAATGAGATTTTAAAACTTGAAAGCCATTAAAGAGCTAATGAAAGCTTGAAGGAGTTTTTAGAAAGTGAAATGAAATTAGAAAATGAGGAAAATGGTAGGAAATGTGTATATATACTAATGCAAAAGTTAAATTTGTAAAATAGCCTAATGGACATAACTTTTACTACACTCTTGCCACATCATCTTCCTTGTCTCCCTCCATGCTTCCCACGCCACCATTATGTCCCCCTCCCTCCATTTCTTGCCAACATACATTAACTTCATAAGTACTTGAAACGACCCTGACTCGACCTTTAAAAATCGGCACCCGTACTTTACTTGTACTCGAATGCCGCAGATTCAAATGTCGAGTCTGGTTCGCCGGAGCTTATAACACATTAAGTATAACAAAACAGCGAAAAAAATGAATAATATATCATATATCTCCAATGAATACAATATCCAAATATGATACAACACCAATCACCCAAATATATCAGAGCATAATATACAATGCTATAGCGGAATACAAAATACCAGCAGCGGAACAACAGCTGTATATGATATCATAACTTGAACTTCTAAGAGAGAACTCTAGCATTTGCATCTCCACATCTAATGCTCCAATCAAACGCTAGCTCGAACCTCCATCAAGTAGGACATAAGCAAGTTCAGTCATCCAAAGACTGAAGAAGACTATCAAATCTACATCTATTATCTTAAAATCCCAACTCTAGACTGTCCGTGTGGAAAATTATGGTCACCCATAGTTTAGGAAGGGAACAATAAACTCCAGCTCAGTCATGGGACTGGTATGAGAAAACAAAAATAGTTTATCTTTATCAAAACCAAAACAAAAGATTAAAAAGAAATTCGCAATGTTTTTTGGAAAATGAAACTACCATAAGGCCTCCCGCCGCAAACACGATGCAAACGTAGAATTGGAGGAGATTTCTCCTTATGATAGTCAAAAATGCTTGAAACGTGAAAGTTATTTGATATTATTATTAGTGCATAGTGCAGAAAACCTTTCGAAAGTACAATATTAATCTTAGCCAGCATACAACCGTTATTGTATGCTTACTATAGCTACCATCTAAACAGTGGGGCGCCACCATAAGTAAATGGCAGGTTATACAACTAAAACCGTACTAGGCACGTATTGGAGATTGGTTTTCCAACAAATGGTCAGGCTAAGGAACTTCCTACTGCCATATGGGTACGCCTCTGGAGGGACATCCCAAGAACCTACCCTGCTCTCTGCCAACACAAGGTCGGGTTACCTCTGTAACTAGTTAACTACTACTCGAGGATGCCATCCCCCGGTCGTTTGCGACCTTTATCCGAGGTACCTCTACACCAACAACCACAAAGTAATAGATTTGCAGTGACCACATGAGTTAAGTATCTGGGCTCCATACCATGATACCACCCTTTTCCAGAAGGGAATGACACACCCTAAAGGGCGCAACCCTCATAACCTTGCTACATCTTTCCTGTTTTAACCATTTTCGGGGTGTGAGGTTCTAATCCAGTCTCGTCCACAAAGCTACGCTTTATACAAATGCCATGCTTTGATCAACAAATGATCAACAACACACAGCAGCACTCAGCATGTCACACTACCAAATTGGGAGTATATCACTAATAACCTTCAACTACATAACCTCTGAGCTCGTATGTCCCAGAGAAGGGTGTTAAGCTAAGAGAATAAATTCTCCACCACCAACAGAAATGTATTCGAAAGAAATCTTTTTTATATCTCAAAGTGTAATGTCGGACATACAACCATACAAGTCTGTTCCAGGTTCGAACAAAATCGAAGGCACTTCAAAAGAAGCCCTTGCAATCCGGGTATCCACAATCTCAATCGGACTCCCCATCACATATGGAGATCTCTATACCAGAGCAACTCAGTGCAGAGTCATTCGATAGGTTATCCTATCGTACTCGTAAACACCTGGTCTTCACCACCGGTCTTCAAATGCAATCCATAACGTCGTGTCATTATTCGGGATGGGTTATATGACACAAGGTCCTCTCTCGGCTAAACCGAATAATGAGTGCAATATTTAAAAACATATGGATATTGGGATTTCAGTTAAGTCACAAGTTATTACCCAAACAAATGGTTTAAAAAATTGCCATTTCCAAATCTTTAAAACAAAAGGATTTACTTCACAAAGTTCACCAATCCTCCACAAAGGTTAATTCATAGTTTCAAAACTATTTACAATCCCATATCTTTTTATATAAAAGATACATCCTCAAGATTTTCTTCAATTTGAAACAAAGTTCATAACTCTTTTACAAAGATTAAACTATAATTTTCAAAACCATTACTTTTCAAATTGGTTAACTCATCCAATCATTAAATCAAAGATTTAATTCATAGCTTTCAAAACTATTTCAATTCCATTTCAAACTTGAAATCTTTCAAAACAGATAGGAAATTCTTTCCTTATATAAAAGCTTTTATTATTTGAAAACAAATAGTTTTTGTTTCGTAAAAATCCGATTTTATTTATACAAGTTAAAGCTCGTGGGTTAAATTTAAATCCCTAAAATAATACTTTAAATTGGTTTAAAACTCGTATAAACACATTTATAACTTGTATAACATTTTAAACCATAATTTCTAAACATAAAATTCAATTTCAAATTTTGAATTTAAATTCAAATCAAGCTACTTAAATTTCAAAACCTTTTCAAGTTATTCAAAATAACTTTTACCTTAAACTCCTTTTCAAAAGCTTTGCGCTTTTAACCCAATTCTATTTCCAAAACCGTTTCGATTCAAAATTCAACTTTTAAAACTTTTCAAAATTCTATGACTTGACCAATTTCCTTGTGCAATCCATATTTGTGCGTGTATGGTGTAGTCCAGGGGTTTTACACAATAGCGCAACAACATCAATCATCAAAGATTCAATCATATCAATATCGATAAGCGGTACAATCCTATAACGCTTATCGTTTATTCGTAGATTCACAAATAATATAATTTATCACAGATAAATAAATGAATAAATAAATAAATTACACACAGCTCAACTCACAGAACAGAATATTACAATCTAGAGATCACAATCAATTCAAGGCATTTCATATAATGCAAACATTTATAAGCAATCCAAGCATTCAATAATCATTTATAAACCGGATTAATTAATTGTTTAAATCCAAAATTAATTCAATTTAATTTCCAATTGTATTAATTAATCATGAATTAATTACTCAATCCTAATTCATTAATTACAATTCATTTAGTATTAATTAATTAATAAATAAATTAGTCCTTAATTATCCATCTTAATTAATTAACTTTAATTTATTAATTAGTCCTCAATTAATCACATTAATTAGATTAACTATTAAGTTAATTACATAATTAACCCTTAATTATAAATAAATCAACTTTAATTAATAAATTAATCAATCCTTAATCATTAAATAGTTAACCCCTAATTATTTTCTCTTATTAATTAATGAACCTTTAATTAATTACCATTTAATTAACTAACCTTAATTAATTAAACAAATTAATTACTCCTTAATTAATTATCATTAATTACTTTCATTAATTAATCTTTGGAAATAAATCATCATCAATACATTAATTTACTTAAAACTTTAAGTTAGATTAAGGATTATAAAACATTTCATTTTCTTAATTATTCACTTAAAAATTAAGTTTATAAACTTTAAAACAAAAGTTATGTGAATTAAAACACCTTTAACTAAATAAATTTTAAATAATTTATTTATTATTATTATTTTAAATCTTCAAGTAGTCTCAGTTTAAACAACATTAATCATTTAGCAAAGAAAAATGTTTTAAGAACTCGTTTAAATAAACTTGATTTATTTTAAACTTGTTATAAAAAATTCTTTCTTTAGAAACTTGATGAGTTAGGCTTTAAACAAAAACTCGAGCAATTGTTTTGAATAACCGAGCCCAACAAACATTTACTTTGAGACAAATTCAAATTCCCTCGAGCCTTTCTTCTTCATTCCCAATCTAAACCCACCAGATACATTGATATGCGCATGCACGTACACGATCGCATCGATCATCTCCGGTTACTATCGCGACCATACGCAAGTCGTTGACGATCATCTAGTATCGAATGGCTACCCAGATCGACCGTAGCTCACCAGAAATCAAATTCCAGTTACCGAGCACCAACCTAGAATAGAACCGATCAACGAACTTCACCTCGTATCGACAAATTAGTCAACCTGGAACCACGCCACTCTGACCAAATCAACATCACATCCCTACCTTCGATTCCCCTAGGTTCGGCCCTGACTGATTCGCCATCGATGGTGAACTCTCTCTCTAAAACTCGACGTTCCAAACTGTACTTAAAACCCTACATTACCTCGACGCTCTGCCATGCTCATCAGAAAAATTCGTGAGTATTTTTCTGCGAATCTCTATCACCCAAGCTACCTTCATCCATTATCACAACCTCCCTTACTTCGCCGACGACCGGCAATTGCCACAAACCCAAATTCCGATCATCTTGAAATTTCTCATCCATCCCAAATTTTAAAATCATAATTTCTATACTAAATTCATCATTTCTTAATATGAATTTTATTATGTAATCAAAATCCGATTTAAAAATCATCAAATTTTTGACATAATATGATTTTTACTGTCTATTTTAAATCTAGATATATTAAATTAATTTTTCCTCAAAAATTATTTTTAAGCCTTAGTTCTTGATGATACCAACATATTATATGTGAATTATGAAGCCTAATACGAATTCATTTAGGTGATATGAATTTTTAAACTTGTTTTTAAGGACCTATAACTTAAGAACAGGCTTAACATATTCACATACATAGGCATGCATATCAGTATCCATAAACATACACATACATGCAATCATCAATCAAGCACTTTTGAAATCATGTTTCACAGATTATTCAGATAAATATTAGGTTGGGTTTGCTCACCAGAGAAATGAAGAACAGAGGACAAAATCTGGAATTTTGCATTTGATCTTGAAGCTTTGAATTTGTTTGATCTTTAACTGCTTCAGATTTTGAATTCTTGTTTTATATTTGAGTTGAACTTGCTTCAGAATTGTTTCAGGCTTTTAATCTTGTGCTTGCTTTTGTTTTAATCTATCTGAAACTTTGCTTCAGATTTGAAACTTCTAGGTTTTGAATTTGTGTTTCCAGCTTTCCAGTTTCTTCTTTTGTTTGCCAAATCTGTTTCTCAAGTTTTAAATGATTTGCATCTTTGCTTTTTTGCTCTGGTTTTAAACTTTGTTTCAGAAATGAACTGAAACTATTTGTTTTAGATTTTTGATTTAGGTTTCGAATTTAGATTTGAAGAGGATTTTGAATTCTTTTGTTTTTCTCAGGTCTGAGAAATTGTTGAGAAAAATGAAAATAGCCTGGCTTCAATTTTTTTTCTTTTGCTTGTTTTCAAAAATCCAAATAAAAAGAAAAGTGTATTCTTTTGCCACATGTTAAACTATAGTAACACATGTAATTACATATCCAAATTTTTTTACAAATGTCCTATGTAAACTAAACTGTGTTCTTATCCTTCTTTAACAAATTTTTAAATTATGTTTATAAACCCTTTATGTATATAATTTTCATACCTCAACATATGCTTTTATTTTTAAATGTTTATGTTTTTATCAATACAATTTCTATTATTAAATAAATACATTCTCCTTTATAAAATCTAGAAAAATCGAATTTTAAAATAAATTATACTTTTATAAATAATCGTATATATGTATATTATAAAATTTTAGCTTTTAAACAACATTCAAACTTTTACTATATGTTAAATACTACAAATAATATTTTTAAAATATAAATTTATATCATACTTCCTATTTAAATAAATACATTTTATTTATAAATCATTTATAAAATCTTTTAAAACAAAATACAAGTTAATTACACATGAATAAATAATTTTATTCTTAATTGGCCTTTGAAAAATTTATAATCAAATTCAAAATATCATTTTCAAATCAAAATGCATGTTTAAATAAAATTAGAAACAAATTCTTATCAACTTAAAAATGAAATTTCAAATCCAATTTATTTCCAATATATTTATTCTTCAATCTAATTTTTATTTATAAAATTACCCTTAAATTTCAAACCAAAATTCGATTTAAAATCTAAAATATTTATTTATCTTGGAAATTTTTAATTAATTCACAAAAAATTTCACAATTAAATTCCAAAACCAAATAATTGTCAAATTAAACTTGGCAAATTTTCAGGAATGTTACAGTACTAATGTCTTCAATATGTTTTTAGTACTAAATGTACTTATGTTTGCCTATGATGTGACACGTTCCTTTTACTATATTAATATTTAAATTTTACACACTTAAGTATATACACACATATGTATATACTAATGCACCCACACACACATATATATCCTTACCTATTTACTAATGTGTTATTTACCCTAAATAGTTTACAACGTTTTCGATAAATTTTAGCGGACGAAAAGTCAAAAAATTCAAAAAACAAATTCCGATCACATTTTTGATTTTCCTTGGAAATAAATAATTTTGTAAAAAAACTTAAGAAATAATTTCACCATCATTAGTTATTGTTTGAAAGAGTTTATTTTAATTATAAAAAATATTATTTGAATATTTAAAATTAATTAAATATTCGCAAATCTAAGAAGTGAAATTCCAGGTCGTTACAATGATGGTAGATATGGATAAGAAAATGCAACAATCTCAGTTGTCCATCACAGAGGAAATAAAGAAACAATTTAATTTATTGACATAGTCTTTAAAATAAGACGGATCTATAGAAGTATAAGGATAAAAGGAACGCGTCATCTTCTTATTCGAGCGAAGAATGATCATCGGATCAGTACCAAAGATATTGAAAGAAGAAGATGCAAAAAGGGGTGCATAAGCATCAAAAAATGAACGTGAACCAAAGCAACTACTCCAGCTTAGGAATAGGTCGATATAGATTCATTTCGGTTTGGTACTGATCGATTTAGTGCACACATGAAAGTGAGCGATGACTCTGGAAGTGATCGGGAGATTGATGTTGAGAAAGGACATGATACTAGTCCTTGAGATGGTGTTGTTGGAGGAATAAGGCTAGGAATACTATGAGAGGTTATTATTCGACTAGGCGTCACGGGAGAATTGAATAAATTATCTACCCAATGGTAGGAGGACCAAGGCACTGTCGGGATAGCCAAGTTATTCATAGAGTTGAACACTCATCATAATGTGTGATTATAATATCCTAAAAATTCAAGTAAATTTATTATTAAATATTAATAATATGAAAATTAGTGGAAATCTGAATTAGATAAATAGATTGAATATAAAATGGGGGCAAGTTGGTCGTTTTTAAGACTTTGAAATTTTACTATGAAATTAGAACAATTACGACCGTATCTTTTTCTAATTCACGTGATATATTTGTTTGTGTCGTTTGGAGCTCGTATGAAGGAGATATGGCAAGAAACGTCATCAAGTCGAACAAGCGCTACACGGGCTGAATTTGAATTTGAATTTTGGAGGACACGATTATATCCCTCCTTTGATTAAAACTGAACTACATACTCCACATTTCTCATTTCAAAAAGCACTCTGTAACTTCTCCTCTTTCTTTCTTCATTCTTCGAAAGACCAACCTCCATAAAAACTAATTTAACTCACTCATTTCTCAACCAAATTCAATATTCCAAAAGAGGTTTGAAGCTAGTAGATGGGGCTATGACGTAGCATCAATTTAAGGCAAAAACCCAAAGTTAGTCAAGAACCAACTCTAAACAGCTAGAAGTTGGACTGGATTTGGCTATTCGGTGAGTGACCTATACTTTATCCTTCCTATGATGCAATCTTAACGTTATAAGACGATAAACAGACCGCGTTTAGTGTAGTAATTCATATATATGTACACACTTAAACTTAAATTTAATGTGGTTTGGAAGGGACTTGGGTAAATGAACCAGAAATTATGTTTATCTAAATTCTAGAAATTTGAAAGTATAATCCTTAAATTATTAAAATAATTGATATATTTGGACTTATAAATCTAAAACTAGGTCTTTGGATGTTCTCTGATGATCAAAGGTGAAATGTAGGTGGTCGAAATTAAAAACGACATCGAATTCAACAAAATCGTGAATATAGAAATTTGAAACAAATATGTACACCGGTGGACCAGTAGCCTGGATAGGAGCATCAGTGCATGTTAAAACTATCTGTTTGAACCTCGGCCAAATTACCTAATTTAAGTATATAATATATAATACAATTCAAGATTTCTCGTATATTCTAGAAGGTAGTCTAAAGTGGGACAAGGCGGGTGATGGTGCTATGAAATGA
This sequence comes from Allium cepa, assembly GCA_030765085.1. NCBI lineage: Eukaryota > Viridiplantae > Streptophyta > Magnoliopsida > Asparagales > Amaryllidaceae > Allium > Allium cepa. The sequence continues at coordinate 288,053,886 of CM060937.1, forward strand.
TGGGTGTGTGGAGCATGATGTGATACGAAACGAGCAGATGGATGGAACGTGGTGATGATATAAAGTGAATGGATAATGAATGGTTTGATTGTTTTATAGGAAGAATACACACACGTGTATATATATGTGTTATGGTATGATATTGTGATGCGATGGTGAATGTAGATGAAAATTAGTCTCAAACACAGGGTAGACGCCTCAAAATGTATATGTTATGCAAATGTGGTGCGGTGACACTTAGTAGATAGTCTAGTATTGACGATTATTCCTTCCCTGCAACGCTTCAGTGGACCAGTTGAAGGGAGTGGATGGTAAGCGAAAATGTGGGCTACGACTAGGGCATGAGTCCAACTGGGCAACACGAGGACAACAAGCGACTCTATAGGCTATGGGTGGTCCAAGGAGTGAGTCTATATAATGTTTACGAGATGGGCAATGGGAAACTCTATAGGGCATGGGGGTCGGATCAGAGCATGATTCCGTATAGATGCAATATGGTTGGATATTGATGTCATTCAGGTATGGCATGATACTAGAATGTATTATGGTCGGAAGATAGATTCACATCATCATGTTATAATGTAAATTTTGCAGTATATAGAGAGGAGATTATAATTCACTCACTAGATTTATGTCTGACCCACTCCTTCTTTATTTTTGTACATTTATATAGGTTGATGGAGTTCAGTGATGAGGTAGTATCAAAGATGGTGATTTATTATGTGTTGTATATATATTGAATTGTTTAGTAGTGTATTTGGAGTTGGTTCTGTGTTTAGGAGATTGGGTTATATCTATATATTCCATACATGTTTATTTGACAGTTTTAGACATGATTCGGTGATGTGACTATGATATTGATTATGCATTGTATTTTATTCTTTCCACTGTAAAACTTTGAAAGTGTTAGTTAGAGCTTATACTTAGTATCTGATACCCATCTATATCTGTCTTAGCTGTTTATATTATATATTTCTCCCAAGGACCTGTATTTTTGGTTCATAGTTGTTGGCATCAATTAAGGTGTCGGACCCGAGGTCGAAAGGTTGTATTGTTACATCTAGTATCAAAGCATTGGTTAGGAACTAGGATAAGAATTAGGAACGTACTGAGAGTGCGTACTTGTATTTTGCTAGTAGATACATATATATACACACATACACATACATAGATATGTATGTGTGTGTGTATTATAATAAAAGAAAAAGTACATATGCACACACCCATTTATTATTTCAGTTTTATTCATTATCTATTGGGAAGTTGCTAACGAATCCTGTTATTCTTTTTAAATAGCTGAATATGAGTAATTCAACTGGAACAGAGACTAAAATAACCAATTTTGTGGGTGGAAACCAAAGTAAGGACTAGTAATCATGTGTATATATACTGGACATGCTTAGTGTTAACTTCGCAGTATGGTTCAGATGCTACCTTCATGCGACGAACCAGTCCAGTTTCATTTCCATCGAACCCGTGGCCACCAATACCACTACTAATCAAGATGTGATTCCAACCATTGCTTCACCAACTATTGGCTTTCCTAAGCCATGTAATGATTTCTCTAACCTTGGTAGGAAGCCATTTATAGGACAGCATAATACATAATGACTTGGCACTAGCTTAATGATTGTGAAAAAATTCAAGCTGTTGGGTACGACAAAGAGGCAGTTAGGTACTTAGCATTTGAAACGTGAAGCATCTTGTTGGTAGGAAGTAGCAACAACTAAGGTGGTTGAGAATGTTATTTCATGGAGGATGTTCAAAGAAGATTCGAGACAAAGTTTCCTTCTGGTGTCAAGAAGGATTTGTTATTAGAAAAGTTTAGCGAAAATAAGGAACACATCCCTAAAATCAAACTTAATACACAAAATATCCTCCTCAAAAAAAGATATAAATTACATCTCTATTTTCAAATACTACAATTTTCTTCCCTACAATACCCCTCTTCTCCATTGCAGCAACGTTGATTCTTTATATGTGGATGTTATTCTCACATCCACAATTAAAATTTGCACCCCATTAATTATCAATCTTTAAAACGCAATAACTTTTTGTAGAAATGACGGATTAACAAACTGTTTTCACCATTAAATCAAAAAAATTATTATCTTTCTAATGAGTGCATATGTAAAAACAATGGGAGTACAAGCTATTTGCAATAATTGTCGAAATTTCTGCAATCATACACAATAATTGCTGAAATGTTTGCAATTATATAGTATGATTGCAGGAAATTCAACAACAATATGCAATTGTTGCAGAAATTTCTGCAGTTATACACAAAAGTTATAGAAATGTCTGCAACTATATGCAATAATTACAGACAATTCAGCAACTATATGAAATTGTTGTAGACATGTTTGCAATTATACGCAATAGTTGCATAAATGTCTATAATTATATGCAATACTTGCAGATAATTCAGCAACTGTATGCAATAGTTGCTGACATGTCTGCAATTATACGCAATAGTTGCAGAAATGTCTGCAATTATATGCAATAATTAGAAGATATGTGATAAAAACTTATCAATACATCTTTATTTGCCAAGGATATTTAACTATATAAAATAATCATGTCCACTTTATTATCACCGTACGTTTGTGTATGCGTATCCACATGCCTGTTTTTTTGCTATGATCAATTATTTATGTTGCATCTGTAGGATACCGGGCATATGAAAACTAAAAGATGAAAAGAATTGGAGCTAGGCTCTAACTTTAGAAGTGAAAGTAAGAGTGTCAGCATTGACATGATACTCATTCTGTCTTGAATAATATAAGACTTTAGTTTCTGGAGGTATTTCCTTATAGCACAAAAAGCATTCAAATAATTTTGTTCAAGGAATAGTTTCTGATGATAACACTAAATTCAATTGCAATGTCATGGTTGGTGGCAGCAAATCTAGTAAACTATGGTCGTCCATGTGAATTATCTTGTGTTGAAGCATTAGCAGCAGCACAGATCATATGGTATTGTCATTTATCAATATATAATTGTTATTATTTTCATCTTTCTTTGAGTATAATTCAAATTTAGAATTATTTGCCATCAGCGGTCATATTATGTTAAAGGCGTTTATGCTTGAAATTCATAATTTAAGCTATATTTTTGCATAATGTTCTTTTTATTTGTTATATTATTTTAGTACTACATTTGCAGAAAATTCAGCAACTATATGCAATAATTGCATACATGTCTGTAAATATAAGTAATAGTTGCAGAAATCTCTACAATTATATGCAATTGTTGCAGACAATTTAGCAACTATATGCAATAATTGCATACATGTTTGTAAATATAAGCAACAGTTGCAGAAATGTCTGCAGTTGTATGTAACAGTTCTAGAAAATTCAACAACTACATGCAATAGTTACAGACATGTCTGCAATAGTTGCAGAAATATCTGCAATGCGATAGCTGCAAACAAGTCAGCAACTATATGCAATAGTTGCTGACATTTGAAGAAAAATCGTTGATGTTCAAATTTTGCAAAATTCTCAGCAAATATATGGAATAATTGCACTCTTACTTCAAATATGCTTTTTTGGTATCAACAATGGATCTCGTTTTAAAGATCATAAAATTTGTGATTTTTTGGTGAAAACGGTACCTTGATCCGATTTTTCTACGTAAAGTTGTACGTGTTTAAAATGTTAAAAAAGTAAATGGTATTTGGATCTTTTGGTGCGTGGTAATTTGAAAATAGGGACTGAAAATGTAAGTTTAGTTTGGGAAGGATGTTTTCTCTATTTTGGAACTTATCAGGGATGTGAGCCAAACTAACCCAAAAATTTATCCATCAAAAATAAGAAGAATTAATGGTAGGTGAGTATATTAGTCAGTTTAACTAATTGTCCTAGTTTGGATTTGAATACCCCTACGAAGAAGGCATTGAAATTTGAAAAAGGTTCCAATTCACCTTTGAGAGAACTAGAGTTGAATCAAATATTATACGGAGTGACATTTGAAGGATTAGTGGAAGCATCGTTATTAAACTTTTTAAATGAGAGCTCAATGAAGGAACATAGTAAGGAAATTGAAGGACAACGACAGCAAAAAAATGAAAAGGAAATAGACCCCAAGGAGGACAAGGCAAGAACAGGTAGTTGCGTGTCACGGGTGTTAGAAAGTAGGACAAATAGTAAAGAATTATAGGACAAACCTTTCGAAGGGCAGATGTTATAACTGTAACAAGGCATGATACGTGGCTAAATACTATAAGGCAGCTCTAGCTCAGAAAAGTCAAAGTGTTATAACTATGATCAGATTGGGTATATAAAGGAGACCGTCCACTTAGAGGAATGAGGGTCAAATTGTGAAGCCATATGCTTTGGATGTCATTACTACTTCCAATAAGGCATCGTCGTTAGTGCAAGAGAAAGGAAAACAAGTTGTGATGGAAGGTGTGTTGATATTCGATTTTCCTATCTCCACCTTATTTGATACTGCTGCATTACATTCATAGCAATGCGTTAGTTTATTTCTTATCTCTTAAATCCGACATTGCGCAAGAATTCATTATGGTGTCGAATCTTGTTGGGGGATCAACTCATCTTTTGATGTTGTGACATAATCTAAGGTTCATCATCCATTGTATGGAGTTCCTTTGTAATGTAGATGTACTGAACTTTTTAGAGGTATGGATTGATTTTGGGAATGGATTGGATGTCTTACTATTGGGTATTTTTGGATTGTGATAGAAGGATGGTTTTGGTTGAGGAAAGCTGATAGGCTTTATTTGATTTTCTGTTGTAAGTCTGATGTTTCAATTTTGGGGACTTATCTATATTCGCTTAGCATGTCACATGAAGAGCTATCATAAACTTATAGTGAAAGACTATCCCGATAAATTTGAAGAATTTTTCGATCTTCCTCCCTAAAAAGAAATTTCTTGAGAAAGATCCTACTATTTGTAATGCCTCTCGAGCATATGGCTCCGAAGGGAGAGTTGGATAAACAAGTGTCTGAATTATTATAGAAGGAATTTTTTCAAAGGTGCATTTCAAAATGGGAAGCACTTGTCATTTTTGCTACAAAGACAGTCAGTTCCTTGAGATTATGTGTCGACTATTGAGAAATTAACAAGCTAACAAAGAAAAAACACTATCCACTGCCTCGTGTTGATGATCTCTTTGATCTGTTAGTTAGGGCAAGGTTTTCTGGCAGCTTAGCTTAGCAATGGAATTTCACCAGTTGAGGGTTGAAGAAGATAGTATCCAGAAGACCGCTTTTTGTATGTATGATGGATTGTTTGAGTGGCTGGTGATGCCTTTTGGATTGATGAATGCTCTAGCTTATTTTGTTGATTTGATGAATAGAGTATTTCGGGAGCAACTAAATAGGTTTGTTATGGTCTTCTTGGATGATATCCTTATTTATTCTAGAAATGAAGAGGAGCATAAAGTGCTTTTAAGAGAAGTAATGGATGTTTTGAGGAGGAATCAGTTAAAAGCTAAATCTTTAAAATGTCATTTCCGGAGAGATGAAGTTTGTTTTCTTGGGCATGTATTATCAACGAGTGGATTGGTAACAGACCCAGGAAAAGTAATTGTAGTCAGAGATTGGATGACGCCGAATAATACTTCGAAGGTTCATAGCTTTTTGGATTTAGCTAGATTTTATTGGAATTTTATTATGGATTTTGTGAAGATATTGGCACATCTGACGAAGAAAAATCTAATTTATAATTGGAGCCCGGAGTGTGAAGCAGCATTTATTAGATTGAAGGAGTTACTAACGAATGCTCCTGTTTTAGTTATCCAAGATGGTTACAAACCATTTACCGTGTATATCGATGCCTGCGGTACTGGTCTTGGTGTCGTACCTATGTTGGAAGGAAGACTAGTAGCTTATGTGAGTGGACAACTTAAGAACTACAAAAAGAACTATCTGACGCATGACTTGGAGTTGGTTGCTTTTATATTTTCTTTGATGTCATGGAGATATTATTTGTTAGGTGAGAGATTTGAACTCTTTATGGACCATAAATCTTTCAATACTTGTTTTCTTAAAAGACCTAAACCCAAAACAACAGAGTCGATAAAATTCTCATTTTCTTATGATTTTGGTATTTCTTATACTCCTAGGAAAGGAAATGTAGCTCCAGATGCTTAGAGTAGGAAATATGCAAAGGTGAATGTTATGTTAGTAGAATGGAAAATTTTAGAGTTTATATCAGAATTTAAAATCAAGCCTAGATAAAAGTATGCACCTGGATTATTAGTAGCAACGGAGGTCAGACCAACACTTACCGATCATATTAGCTGAAGTTAAGGACAAGATACATCATGGGTCAATATTATGGAACAGTTATGATAGGGTAAATGATCGATTCACTTTGATCGTTGCTCTATAGACTAGAAGGATATCCGAGGTGAGATCGGAGATCATGGGTGTCGAGGATTAAGGAGTTGATAGAAGAGGTTCTGGGTGAATCTTATCGTTCTAGGACAACTATTCATATAGGAGGGGATAAGATGTATAGAGATGTGAAGTGAGTATTATATTAGCCGAGAATGAAGAGGTCGATAGCTGAATATGTAGAAAAGCGGGTGATGTGCCAAAGAGCGAAGGCGGAATATAAAATGCTATATGGACTATTACTACCATTAGATATGCCACAGTAGAAGTGGGAGTGTATATCCTTGGACTTTGTAAATGGATTAACCCGGTGTAGAAGAGGAAAAGAAAGTACATGGTTGATTGTAGATCATCTTACAAAGAGTGCTCATTTTATTCTAGTGAAGAGTACAAGGTCTGCAACAATTTTGGTAATTTGGTGTATTGGGAAAGTGGTTATGCTGCATAGGACACAACCAAGCATTCTAAGTGACCGATGTCCACTTTTTACGAGCAAATTTTAGAGGAGTCTATAGGAGGCTTTAGGGACGAAGTTGAATCTAAGTACTACATACCACCCATAGACCGATGGATAGACGGAAAGAGTAAATTGAGGGTTAGAAGATCTGTTGAGAGCTTGTATACTGGATTTCAAAGGATCTTGGGAAGACCATTTTACCATTGGTGGAATTGACATATAATAATAGTTAGCATGCTAGTATAGGCATGGCATGGTTTGAAGCTTTATAGGAAAGGTCGTATAAGTCACATTCTTATTGGTGGGAGTCTACAGACATGATTATTTTAGGACCGAATATGGTTAAGGAACAACGGAGAAAGTTGAACTCATAAGGAAAACGATGAAATTTGCACAAGATCGACAGAAATCATGTGTGGATAAAAGCAGGAAAGATCTAGAGTTTGAAGTGGAAATTTAATTTTCATCAAAGTTTCTCCATTGAAGAGAGTAGTAAGGTTTGGAAATTTGGGAAAGCTAACACCCAGATTTACCGAACTGCTCCCAATTTTAAAGAGGATAGGAAGATTGACATATAGAGTTGAGCTACTAGAGAAGAAGAGTCCATAACATATTTCACATGTCATACTTGTGAAAATGTGTACATGACCCGACGACCATAATAGTGTCTAGTCAATTAGAGGAAGTTGAAGTCTGAGCCGATTTCGTCCCATGTTTTAACCTGTATTGTGGAACGTGAGGTGTAACGACTTAAAAACAAAATGCTGAAATGGGTTAAGGTGCAATGGGGAAATAACCCGGCAAAGAGCATATAGGAACCTAAAGAGAAGATGAGGGCTACACATCCACAACTCTTTTCCAGTACGTTTCTTGATATTTGTTTGATTTCTTTAGTTGGATCATTCTAGGATTAGGATTTAGATCCTTTGGAGGATTTGTTGTTGAAATTATATGTATATGATCGACTCACATTCATATAGATACATATATATTTATTCTACACTAGGATGTTATGCAACATGTCTTATATACCATTTATTTCGCATTCATACATAATGCATTAGCCGCATATACGCATTTCAAGATTAGAAACTACAAGTTCGTGGCATGCCTATCCGTATATGCTCATATCATGATATTGTTCAATTGCTTTAATTTGGATATTGTAATTTAGTTTATATATGTTGACGAATGAGCATTATATTATATTCTTCGTCCTTAGGAATTTCGAGGATGAAATTCTTTTAAGAAGGGTAGAATATAATACTCCAAATATTCAAGTTATTTTTTGTTAAGTATTAATAATATGAAAATTAGTTGAAATCTTGAATTAATTAAATAAATTAAATATAAGGAGGGGCATAATTGTCATTATTAAGATTTGTAATATAACGACGAAACAATGTCATTATGACCTTCTTGTTTATCTGATTCGCATGTTATATAGAGCTTATATGAAGGAGATATAGCTGGAAATGTTGTCGAGTCAAATTGGCGCTACACGGGCTGAATTTGAATTCAAATTTTAGCAGACACGGTTATTTCCCTTCGTTGACTAAAATTGAATTATGTATTCCACACTTCACATTTCAGAAACCACTTCGTAACTTCTCCTCGTTCTTTCTTCATTACCTAGAAAACCAACCTCTACAAAATCTAATTTAACTCACTCATTTCTCAATCAAATTCAACAAGAACAAAGACAATTCAAAGCTAGTTGATGAGGCTATGACCTAGCTCTGAATTTGTGGCAAAAAATCAAAAGTAAATCGAGCAACATATCCAAACAGTAAGAAGTTATACTGGATTTGGTTATTCGACGAGTGATCTACACCTTATCCTTCTATACTACAATCTTAACATTTAAGAGGATCTCTAGAATATGTTTAGTATAGTAATTCATATATATGCACTTAATCTTGAATTTAGGATGGTTTGGGAGGGATTTGGGTGAATAATGAACTAGAAACTAGGTTTATCTAAACTCTAAGATTCCTAAAGTATAACCCTAAAATTATTGAATTATTTAGACTTAAGAATCTAAAACTAGGATCTAGGGACGTCCTTTGTTGATCTAAGGGAAAGCAGTTGCGGCCAGAATAAAAAAGGACATCGAAAAACAAAATCATGAACACGAAAATCTGAAACAATTGTGTACACCAATGGACCAATGGCCTAGACCGGTGCATCGGTGCACATTAAAACTATATGTTTGAACCTCAGCCAAGTGGCCCAATTTGAATATATTATAATACGATCTGTGCTTTCTGTTATATTCTAGAAGGTGGTCTGAGATAAGATGAGGTGAGTGATGGTGCTATGAAATGATGGGTGTACGGAACATGATGGTGATACGAAACAAGTGGATGGACGTAATGTAGTGATGATACAAAGTGTATGGATAATGAATGGTTTGGTTGTTGTATAGGGAGAATACAAATATATGTATATATGTGTTACGGTATGATATTATGATGCGATGGTGAATGCAAATGGAATCGAGTCTGGGGACGTAAGGTAGACGCCTCAGAATGTATATTTGATGCGAGTGCGGTCCTATGACACTTATTAGGTGGTGTAGGCTTGATGATTGTTGCTTCCCTATAGAGCTTTAATGGAACAACTGAAGAGATTGGATGGTAAACAACCTTGTAGGCTACGGGCGGTCTAGGACGTGAGTCCAACTAGGTAGCATGAGGACAATAAGCGATCCTATAAGCTATGGGCGGACCAAGGCGTGGATCCTGTATGATGCATTAGGAGATAGATAATGGGTGAATTTATAGGGCATGGGGTCGGACTAGAGCGTGACTTCATATAAATACCATATGGTTATATACAAATGATATTTAATATGCTGTGATGACAGAATAGATGGTTGTCGGACGATAGACTCATATCAGATTATAGTATCAATTTTCTAGTATATGTTGAGTACCATATAGTTCAATCACCAGAATTATGTTTGACCGACTGATACTTTACTTTTATACATGTATCTAGGTCGATGGAGTTCAGTAATGAGGCATTATAAGAGATGAAGATTTATTTGTATGTTTATATATATGGAATTGTTTAGTGCTATATTTGTAGTTAGTTCTATGTCTAGGGGATTGGGTCGTATCTATATTTTCCAAACATGTTTATTTGACAGTTTTAGATATGATTTAGTGACGTGACTATGATATTGATTATGTATTGTATTTTATTCATTCCATTTTGAGACTTTGAAAGTGATTAGTGTTTGTTAGAACTTATATATAGTATCTCATATCCATGTATATCTTCCTTAGCTGTTTATATTATATCTTTTCCCTCAATGAATTGTCTTCTTGATTCTCGGGTGTTAGCATTGATTCGAGTGTCAGATCCAAGGTCAAAACGGTGGGTCGTTACAGCGATGGTCACCATTTATCATGGGAAGGTAATGACGAGTTATTTACCATAACAATCATGAGGTTGCTACAACAGAATAAGAAATAAGGTGATGAATGAGAATACATTCTATTCGAAATCCATTTAATGAGGAGATAGTTGCAAGATGTCCTAAGAAGTTCGTCATGCTAACGATGCAAATCTATAACAGGTTGACAGAACAACTGCATCATTTGATGAAGTATGGATGATAAATGGATGGTGCCCGAAGTGGTGATGCAATTAAATGAAGATGTTGTCCCACCTTCTTTATGGGATTGACCATGATGTCAATCTTCATGCGGAAATGTGAATCCTTATCGTCTTATTATGAGTTGGCAAATAAGTTATTAGGGAAACTTTGAGTTTGTTCAATTCAGCCAAAGGATTGATGTCCTTAGCTAAGTTGCAATTAAGGTTCGAGGAGACCCCAAAGAAGTTTTTGGAAAGGTTCAACACTACTAGATGAAGGTGAAGAACCAACATGATGATAATGTGTTGATGGTTTTGATCAGTGTTGTGAATAGGTTGTGCTCTTGGAGTCGAATCTATACGAAATTATATCTCTTCTTGGTGGTGACTACATCACGAGTTCAAATTCTTTTACAAACTCCTAAACCACCAGTACTTTGTTATTTTGATCTTCTCAATATTTCATCACATAAATTGTAATCCCCGTCTTCTCCTTCATTACGTCTAACGTTGCCATGATCCATTCTCCACCCTTTTGGTTTCATAAAGCGATAACCCCATCCGTGTAATAAATTTAGCATCATTTCGCACTAACAAATCCATACCCAAGATTACCTATACCCTACAAAGTCGAACACATATGGGTTGCAAACAAACAAATGTCCACATAAGTTAAACTTAACATCGGTGCACCTTAATCCTTGAGTGGCATACCCACTTATCGAATTAATCACATGCAAAAATGTAACCAGATACGTAGTATCTAACTTTAAACAATAAACTAAATCCTTCAAAATGAAAAGGTGTGTATCCTTAATCTCAACTAGAACTCTAACTGAAAAATTAGAAATCAAAATCATACCTCCAAGTTTGTACTGTTGCCTTTTTCCTCAGCCATTGGCCCAGCTGAAGGTCCTACCAAAGCAAACAAACACCTTTGCTTGTTTCAGTTATGAACAATGCTTCATTTTATGCTTAGGTTTATCATATTTAAAGCACTTGACTCTTGCTACTCCTTCTGATTTTGTGCACTTAGACGCATAATGCTCTCTTTGCCTACAACTATAGCAGGTGACTTTAGATACGTCCTTTCGAACTCTCCTTTTCGAGCCTTTCCTTTAAGTTGTTGAATCTTATTACGCTTTTTATATAGTGTGAACCTCTTTTCTTATATGTCTAAGCATATTGTCCCATTCTTCTGGTAGGTATATGCATGCTCATACCGCCTCACCATGTCTGTTATTTTATAAAACTGGAGTGTTAGATGAGTCATCGTCCTATCACTTAGCCCTGGCCTTAATCTCAAGACAAACTTCTCCACTTCTTTCTTTGCATTCCAATCGTATAAAATCCATACTTAAAAAAGGCATTAAAATTTTGAAAATATTCTGGCATGGTCATACTTTCCTGTTCGAGCTCCATAAATGCTTGGAACATTGCTAACAATTCTAATCCTAGAATTAACTGCTTCTCAAGCATCTGCTTAAATGTTTTCCAAGTAATTTCTTACTCTGAAATTTCCATTGCCACATTATCTGAAATACACCACATCTATACCCATACCACCAAAGAGTATCACTAAATAATATTATTTGGTAACATGGAGAATGAGGCGATATTGAGCTTACGCACGTGAATATTCCCTTTGGCCAACACCGACGAATTATATAATACTTACCAAATAGTACACTGTATTATCACAAAGAAATAAACATGTGCGCCTTCAGGAGAGAACAATACATAACATGTAATATAAATAATAGTACATAAAGTCAAAATGCAGCAAATACAATATAATATGTCATATACACAAAGTCTTAGTGAGTCAACAAAATGATTGTTTGTAACCCAGTATATGCACACACATCATATTAGTACATTATAATAAATACATAATGAGGCTACAAAATACATAGGAATGTATCATCCTATAATAACCACAAGCCTCCCAAAAACCCTTAGTGAGTTCAGCTGTCTGCTGTGTACCTAGTCTTATAGTGTCTCGGATTGACCCGGGTATTATAAATAAAACTTGGGTCAGACTATGTCTGCACACAATTTCAAAGTGATGTAATATTAATAGTAGTAGCAGCAGTAGTAGTAATGTGGTAAAATATACCACGTAAATGAGGGTATAACATGAGATAGCCAAATCAAATCATCAAATCGTTGAACAACAACAAAGTTAAGTATGGTTGAAATAATCAAATATTATATATATATATATATATATATATATATGATATCAATCCATACGCCCAGAAACAATGGTTATCACTCTAATGTACCTAAAAATATAATGTTAATAGATAAGTATGGATAATATGGGAGCTGACTACACTTTAGAATCAAGATCTCTAGTATAGTCATATTCATCATCTCAATAAGGATATTAATAGTATACGTCTATCTACCACACACACCAGAACCAAATGGAAGATTGACAGCATGACTGCTAACTCCAGGAGCCACACATGTGTCCGTCAAACATGGCTTCTATAGTTACCTCAATGGATATCGTGACTCAAATCCATTGGATGATTGTCTACGCAGAGCCTCGGTGAAGACCCTGTAAGTTCCCCTAATGGTAACAGACTGCTGGTCTATATGACATAGGAGAAAACACTCTCATTGATTGCTCTTATGTGACGCCCCACCTTAATACCCACGCTAGCCAAGGACACTACGGGGTAATGCCGTCAACTAGCACGGAGGATAAGGCTTTTGAGGAGCGACCATCCGTGTAATTGCTTTATGCGAGCACCGATATGTCAGATAGTACAACAAGCATCTGGTTTCAGGAGGAAATCCAACATACCGATACATACTCGAAGCTACTACCAAGTGGCTATATATATTCTTTGGAAACAGATATAGAAATAAACATAACACAAATCAGTCACAGACATCCATATCACAAAGGCGGGAATAGATATGAACATATAACACATGAAAATGTACATCAGAGTAGTGGTCAAACAAGATCCACAATATCACAAAAGAATAGCCATAAGTGCTAGACAAAAGAATATGGATACATCTATGAGTCTATATCTCAAATGTATACAACAAAAACTACTAATCTAAGTAGTTAGCCAAAAGTTAGGGTGATAATCCCAGATGTGAAGTCAAGCAGAAGCACCTGTAACATCTCGGTCTGACCCGAGTATTATTTAATAAGAAAATAATAAACGGATCAGTCTAGCTATAAATATCAGATAAAATGATATAGAATAAGAGATATGACATAAATATACGATAATCATAAAGCCATACTGTAATAAGTATGCAATTGAAAATCAGCTAGGGATTAATCAATATCACGAGAATCTTCTCAAAGATCAAAAAGAATGTCATACTCTTTATTTATATTCACCAAACCATAAATACTGACAATAATATCAATGCTAATCACAAAAGTTAATGACACACAAATTCACCAATGCACAAATATTGATAAAACTTGTTAATGTAAATCACGAAAATTGGTGACAAACACAAATTCCAGAAATCATCAATGGAAATCCAGAAATCACAAAAAAGGGGGAGGCCTATCACAAAACGGGTGAATGAAAACTCACCAACACGTGTATCACAAAATGGAACGCTATTCCATGGTTGCTAACCATTAATTTTGAGCTGAAGCTCCACAAAACGGCCCGAAGACCATGGGTCGCTACCCCACCAAATTGTGTCGAAGCTCCACAGAAACGGGGTTTAGTCTCCCTCGTAGACAAAGAGACATCGCACATTTGCTAGTCTAAATCACAAAAATGATCATCAACGATCATCAAGAAGTGTTAATTACAGTAAGCTAGTAAATATATAGGCTTAGCTTCATGTCCCATAACCACTAGCTTAACTTAAATATTTACGAACAAATTGTAGATCTCCACTCGAAAATTGTCACAAGAGATTCAATCGAACAAGTCCAAGAATTAACCGGCGAAGTAAATGCAAGCGTTTCATACCATTTGTTTTACTAAGCCGTTTAATTAGATTTCTCGTACGAGTGAGATGAAGTGCCAAATCACAAAAATGATTGTAGAAATAATAAATCACAAAAATTCACACTCGAAGACGTGAATACAATCCAAAGAATTCAATTCCAAATTCATCGAAGTAGAAATACCCTTGCGACATAACAGCCACGGCTTACGACTTAACATAAGCCAATACAAGAAATCAGCGGCTTAAGAAATAGCATGCGGCCTAACAGAGCAACACAACACGGCGCGACCTATAGCATGGCGCGACTTATATCATGTCGCGACCTAAGTTGGTGCGGCTTAAAGCATAAGGGAAGGCCGAGCGACTTAAGTGGGGACGACCTAGCATGGAGCGACCTAAGTGATGCAAGCGGCATAACAGGCCGAGCGACCTATGGGTTGCGACCTAAGGCAGGCCGACCTAACTGCAAGGCGAGAAGAGCAACGACCTATACGGTCAGCGACCAAAGAGTGTTGTGACTTATCATGGCCAGGCGACCTAAGTTGGTGCGACCTAAGTGGCAGAGCGTTAATGGCCGAGCGCGCGACCTAATCAGAGCAAGTAGGCCGAGCGACCTAGGGAGTTACGACCTAAAGGGGAAAGACGAGCGACCTAACGACTAAACAAGGCCGTGCAACCTAACGGATAAACAAAGCCGTGCGACCTAAGGCGTATGAGAAGGCCGAGCAACGACCCATGTGGTCAGCGACCTATAGGGAGCGACCTAAATGCAAGCCGACCTAATGTGCAGGCCGAGAACGTATGTACAAGCCGAACGACCTAAGCAACAAAAATGCCAAAAACTCTCTCAATTTGCAACCGATCGAGCACGAACGCTACGGGATTATGCCTATCGGGTACCCAGTCCTATTGGCTCCTCGATGCATCACCAAAAACGTGTTCAAACATCAAAGTTAGGATTTTTAAAGATTTGAACCCAAAACACTAAAAATTAGGATTTTCACCAATTCAATCCAAACCAAGAGCAAATGCATATGAATAGGTGTTAGGAATTCATACCCAATAATCAAAGATAGTTATAGACAAAGATATGAGATAAAAATTTCACCTTTACACAAATTCAATGAAGAAGAAGCTTGAGAGCAAAGGAAGAATCAATGGCTTCTCTTTGAATTTGAAGTTAGATGTTGGATTTGCAAATGAACTTGAGCTTGGAGTTTTAATTTCCCATCCCTTCCTCCTTTTTTGATGAAGTTGAGTGTTAGGAAATGAAAAGCAAAGTTATGAAGGGAAGAGGGTTGAGCTAGAGTAAATAGTTTAGGCTAATGGGCTAAACCAAACCCAAAGTCCAAAGTGAAAAAGTAGAAAAATTCCACTAACTCCAAACATATCAAATTTTATACTCAAAAAGATCGCAAATGGTGTTTTGGACCCAATGGAAGTGGTTCCGAGTCCTAATTCGACCGTATGCAAAAAAGTAACTTTTCGGACTAAAATCCGACTAACGATAAAATATTAAAATAAAATATTTAAATATTCAATCGTAAAATATGCGGGTTGTTACAGACTCCCCTCCTAAAAGAAATTGCGTCCTCGCAATATTTAAGAAGAAAATATTAGGTAACAACCATGAAAGCATATCAACATAAAAGAAATTTGAAATAGGAAATTCACCTCATGGAGCACGAGAAAGTAAGTCTGGATGGGTTCGCTCGATGAACTCTCTAGATTTCCAAGAGCAATCCTTAAGATTTGAGGACCATTGGACTTTAACAAGCGGAACATCTTTATTTCGAAGGCGCTTGACCTCCGAAGCAATAATACGAATAGGATGTTGCTCATAAGTTAAATTAGGTGAAACTTCAATTTTCTTCCACAACACCGGGCTCAAGAATAGAATCGGAATCTCGATGGCATTTCCATAATTGAGAAACGTGAAGCACGTCATGAATAGCAGAAAACTGAGCCGGTAATAAAAGGCGATAAGCCACGGAACCAATACGTTCGGTGATAGGAAATGGCCCAATATATCGAGGCGTTAATTTTCCCGATCGACTGAAACGTACAACACCCTTCATAGGTGAAACACGGATAAACATAAGATCTCCCACAGAAAATTCTAATTTCCTTCTCCGGTTATCAGCATAGGATTTTTGTCTACTCTGGGCTTCTTTCATCTATGACGAATAAGGTCAATCTTTTCTTTGGAATCACGAATAAAATCTGGACCTAAAACCAGCTTCTCACCGGCCTCAAGTCAACAAGAAGGAGATCGGCATGGCCTTCCATAGAGTGCCTCAAAAGGTGCCATACCAATACTAGATTGGAAGCTATTATTATAGGAAAACTCAACAAGAGAAATATGATCTTCCCAACTTCCACCAAAATCATGAACACATGCACGAAAAAGATCTTCACGAGATTGATTCACACACTCAGTTTGTCCATCGGACTGGGGATGATAAGCGGTGCTAAAATTAAGCTTTGTTCCCAAACCTTTTTGAAGACTCTTCCAAAATCCACTAGTAAACAATGGATCACGATCAGTAACAATAGAAGAGGGAACTCCATGCAATTTCACAATTTTTTTTAATAAAGAGTTTGACCAAGAGAGGAACGGTTCGATTGGACCGAACGGGAATAAAATGGGCGGACTTAGTAAGTCTATCGACTATCACCCACAAGCTATCATGACCCGAACGAGAACGGGGAAGGCCGTCTATAAAATCCATGGAGATTTGGTCCCACTTTCAAATTGGAATTTCTAAAGGTTGCAATAACCCACCGGGCCTTTGATGTTCGGCCTTAATGAGTGGGCAAGTCATGCAACACTTAACAAAGTTAGCAATATCAGATTTCATTCCCTCCCAATAGTAAAGTCGCTTCATGTCCGCGTACATTTTACTGCTACCGGGATGAATGGTAAATTTAGAACGATGTGAATCTTCTAAAATGTCTTTACGAAGATTACTAATATTTGGAACGATAAGTCTACCAAATTTTCGTATACTGCCACGAGAATCAATATCAAAGTCGTTCAAACCTTTGATATCAATTTTATCACTAAGATTTTGGCCTAGAAGAGCCAATTCGGGATCTAGCTTTTGAGCTTCAAGAATGCGGTCTAAAAGAGAAGGATGAGCCTCAAGGCTACATAAAAAAAGAGATGAACATAAATAGGAAACACTATCTCGAATCTCACAAGTGGATAGAATTCCGAGATCTTCCATTTCTATGTCATCATAGAAACAACCGCTTGTTGCTTACGACTAAGTGCGTCCGCAACACGATTTCCCTTTCCGGGGGTATAAAGAATATCAAGATCATAAGCTTCCATAAATTCGAGCCAACGTTGTTGACGCAAATTAAGTTCCTTTTGAGAAAATAGATACTTCAAAGATTTATGATCGGTGTAAAGAATAAACTTTTCTCCCAAAAGATAATGACGCCAAATACGAAGGGCAAAAACAATAGCTGTGAGTTCTAAATCATGAGTGGCATATCTAGTCTCGGCTGGCTTCAATTGCCTAGAAGCATAAGCAATAACACGTTCTCTTTGCATAAGAACGGCACCCAAACCAACGCGACTAGCATCGGTATAAACAATAAAATCTTGATTCCCCTCGGGAATAACAAGAATAGGAGAATCGGAAAGGAGTTCTTTTAATTTCTGAAAAGAAGCTTCACATTTGTCCGACCAAATGTATTTAACTCCCTTCTTTGTAAAACTAGTAAGAGGCACGGAAATTATGGAATAGTCCTTTATGAAACGGCGGTAATAACCTGCCAATCCAAGAAAACTACGGATTTCCGTCACACTCTCCGGTCTCTTCCAATTTTAAATCGCTTCAATCTTTGAAGGATCCATAGAAATTCTGGATTCGAAATAATATGACCGAGAAACTTCACACGAGATTGCCAAAAGTGGCATTTAGAAAATTTTGCTTTCAATTGATTGCTCCTAAGAGTTTCCAACACAATCTGAAGATGCTTTTCATGCTCCTCCTCGGTTTTAGAATACACAAGAATATCATCAATAAAGATGAGAACAAATCGATCGAGGAAGTCTTTGAAAACTCTATTCATAAGGTCAACGAAATAAGCCGGAGCATTCGTTAAACCAAATGGCATAACAAGCTATTCATACGATCCATAATGAGTACGGTAAGATGTCAAAGGAATGCTATCCTCTATAATACGAAGCTGATGAAAACCGGTAGCTAAGTCTAATTGTGAAAAGACTCTAGCACCACTAAGTTGATCGAATAGATGATCAATCCAAGGTAAAGGATATTTATTCTTAATAGTAAGATCATTAAGCTTGCGGTAGTCAACGCAAAGCCTAAGTGTACCATCGGATTTCTTCAAAAAATAGCCGAAGCTCCCCAAGGAGAGGAACTAGAGCGAATAAATTGCTTCTTCTCCAATTCGGATAATTGTTTGCGCATCTCCTCATTTTCTTTATTGGACATACGATAAGGAGGACGAGTATAGGTTGAGCTCCGGGGATGAGATCAATTCTGAACTCAATTGCTCGCTTAGGTGGTAATCCTAAAATGGATGTCGAAGAATTCACGAACAACGTGAATAAGAGAATTAATATATTCCTCGTCATCATTATTGTAATCATGAGGATTCAAAGAATATAAAGATGCAACCATGCTGGAATCCTAATCTTTAAGATCAATAGAAATCTGCTTAACAGATTGAGGATGTCGAAGATGAATAGTCCGCTCAGGACATAGGATTTGGGCTTCATAGCGGTTAAGCCAATCCATTCCCAAAATCATTCCAAAGCCAAAGTAGCGCATAACATGCAAATCGGCTCAGAAAGAAAAATCACACAAAATAATCTTGACATCTTTACACAGTAAACTGACTGTTGCGGATCCACCAACCGGATTCGCAATTCTCAAAGAAGTCATTAAACACATAACATCCAAAGAAAAAGTATCAACAAGTTTTTTTGAAATAAAAGAGTGGGACGTACCCGTATCAAAAAGAACTTGAATAGGATGATCAAGAAATAAAATAATGTCATCAAGGATAGAATGAGAAATACATTTACCACGAGATGTGTTGCCAGGGGCTTGAGAAACATTAAGCTTTCCCTCCTTTCTGTTTTGAAGTTTGGGACAAGAAGATAAATAATGATCTGGGCTTTTGCAATATCGACAAGCACGAGGCTTTGAACACTTGTTCGCATAATGGTCCTTAGAACCACAGTTGTAACATTGCCCACTACTAGAGGTAGAAGTCATAGTTGCCGGAGAGGCTTGCTTTCCTTTCTTATTGTTGGGATGAGGACCCTTGAATTTATTAGGCCTTTTCATGTTGTTGAAGTTCGATTTGGCACCCATAACTTCAACATCACTCTCCCTATCGGCCTCTTCAAGACGAAGAGCGATATCAATGAGTTGATCAAAAGAAACTTCTAATTTTAGAAGTAATGGCTTCTTGAGATTTTTATTCAAGCCATAAACAAATCTTTGGTTCTTCTTCAATGGGGTGTTTATGTACTCGACCCCATATTTAGAAAGTGACTCGAATGATGCGACATAGTCTGTCACAGAGGATTCACCTTGAACAAGGTCAATGAAACGGCGAGCCAAAGTCACCTTCTCAGCTTCTGGCACAAATTTTAATTCGAAGCGTTCCCGGAATTTCTCCCAAGTAAGATCCGCTTCATTTATTTCAGAAATCAGAAGCTCATACCAATCTAATGCCCTTTCTTGGAGCATACTAGAGGCCACCTGAACACGGTGAAGATCAATAAGATTCATGTAAGAAAAGATTCGATCGCACGTTCTCAGCCAAGACTGGACTTCAATAATAGTTTCAGAACCTTTGAATGGCTTCCCACCCAAATTGGTATAATCGCTGCACAAACGTGCAAATCCAGACCTAGGGTGAGTAGACTCCGGATTAGATCTGGCTGCTTGAGCATTCCTTACAAGATCAAGAAGCTGCTGGGCAGACATAAATACTCCATCTTGGGGAGTAGCACAAGATTGACCGGTGCTGGGACGGCCAGGTCTAACATTTCTCTTCCTTTTTGAAAGAAAGAAAGAAGAAGGATAAGGTTATTCACCAAATGAATATCAAGCAACCTTGATAGATAAGAAGGAATCATAAGGAAAATAGGATGAATCAGTACGAAGACTCGAATTAAATCCTAAAGCATGACTCCTAAGATGGACTTAGGACGATGATCCTTGCTAGATTATTCTACATTGTTCTGAAGATTGGATTTGATACCAAGCTATGACGCCCCACCTCTATACCCATGCTAGCCAACGACACTACGGGGTAATGTCGTCAACTAGCACGGAGGATAAGGCTTTTGAGGAGCGAACATCCGTGTAATTGCTTTGTGCGAGCACCGATATGTCAGATAGTACAACAAGCATCTAGTTTCAGGAGGAAATCCGATGTACCGATACAAACTTGAAGCTACTATCCGGTGGCTATATATATTCTTCGGAAACAAATATAGAAATAAACAAAACACAAATCAGTCACAGACATCCATATCACAAAGGCGGGAATAGATATGAATATATAACACATGAAAGTGTACATCAGAGTAGTGGTCAAACAAGATCCACAATATCACAAAAGAATAGCTACAAGTGCTAGACAAAGGAATATGGATACATCTATGAGTCTATATCTCAAATGTATACAACAAAAACTACTAATCTAAGTAGTTAGCCAAAAGTCAGCGTGATAATCCCAGATGTGAAGTCAAGCAGAAGCACCTGTAACATCTCGGTCTGACCCGAGTATTATTTAATAAGAAAATAATAAACGGATCAGTCTAGCTATAAATATCAGAAAAAATGATATAGAATAAGAGATATGACATAAATATACGATAACCATAAAGCTATACTGTAATAAGTATGCAATTGAAAATCAGCTAGGGATTAATCAATATCACGAGAATCTTCTCAAAGATCAAAAAGAATGTCATACTCTTTATTTATATTCACCAAACCATAAATATTGATATTGACAATAATATCAATGCCAATCACAAAAGTTAATGACACACAAATTCACCAATGCACAAATATTGATAAAACTTATCAATGTAAATCATGAAAATTGGTGAAAAATACAAATTCCAGAAACCATCAATGGAAATCCAGAAATCACAAAAAAGGGGAGGCCTATCACAAAACGGGTGAATGAAAACTCACCAACACGTGTATCACAAAATGGAACGCTATTCCATGGTTGCTAACCATTAATTTTGAGCTGAAGCTCCACAAAACGTCCCGAAGACCATGGGTCGCTATCCCACCAAATTGAACCGAAGCTCCACAGAAACGGGGTTTAGTCTCCTTCGTAGACAAAGAGACATCGCACATTTTCTAGTCTAAATCACAAAAATGATCATCAACGATCATCAAGAAGTGTCAATTACAGTAAGCTAGTAAATATATAAGCTTAGCTTCATGTCCCATAACCACTAGCTTAACTTTAATATTTACGAACAAATTGTAGATCTCCACTCGAAAATTGTCACAAGAGATTCAATCGAACAAGTCCAAGAATTAACCGACGAAGTAAATGCAAGCGTTTCATACCATTTGTTTTACTAATCCGTTTAATTAGATTTCTCGTATGAGTGAGATGAAGTGCCAAATCACAAAAATGATTGTAGAAACAATAAATCACAAAAATTCACACTCGAAGACGTGAATACAATCCAAAGAATTCAATTCCAAATTCATCGAAGTGGAAATACCCTTGCGACTTAACAGCCACGGCTTACGATTAACATAAGTCAACATAAGAAATCAGCGGCTTAAGAAATAGCATGCGGCCTAACAGAGCAACACAACACGGCGCGACCTATAGCATGGCGCGACCAATATCATGTCGCAACCTAAGTTGGTGTGGCTTAAAGCATAAGGGAAGGCTGAGCGACTTAAGTGGGGACGATCTAGCATGGCGCGACCTAAGTGATGCAAGTGGCATAACAGGCCGAGCGACCTATGGGTTGCGACCTAAGGCAGGCCGACCTAACTGCAAGGCGAGAAGAGCAACGACCTATGTGGTCAGCAACCTAAGAGTGTTGCGACTTATCATAGCTGGGCGACCTAAGCGACAGAGCGTTAATGGCCGAGCGCACGACCTAATCAGAGCAAGCAGGCCGAGCGACCTAGGGAGTTACGACCTAAGGGGGAAAGACGAGCGACCTAACGACTAAACAAGGTCGTGCGACCTAACGACCTATCGGATAAACAAGGCCGTGCGACCTAACGACCTAAGGCGTATGAGAAGGCCGAGCAACGACCCATGTGGTCAGCGACCTATAGGGGAGTGACCTAAATGTAGGCCGACCTAAGGTGCAGGCCGAGAACCCTTTGTACAGGCTGAACGATCTAAGCAACAAAAAGGCCAAAAACTCTCTCAATTTGCAACCGATCGAGCTCGAACGCTACGGGATTACACCTATCGGCTACCCGGTCCTATTGGCTCCTCAATGCATCACCAAAAACGTGTTCAAACATCAAAGTTAGGATTTTTAAAGATTTGAACCCAAAACACTAAAAATTGGGGTTTTCACCAATTCAATCCAAACCAAGAGCAAATGCATATGAATAAGTGTTAGGAATTCATACACAACAATCAAAGATAGTTATAGACAAAGATGTGAGATAAAAATCTCACCTTTACACAAATTCAATGAAGAAGAAGCTTGAGAGCAAAGGAAGAATCAATGGCTTCTCTTTGAATTTGGAGTTAGATGTTGGATTTGCAAATGAACTTGAGCTTGGATTTTTAATTTCTCATTCCTTCCTCCATTTTTGATGAAGCTTGAGTGTTAGGAAATGAAAAGTAAAGTTATGAAGGGAAGGGGGTTGATCTAGAGTAAATAGTTTAGGCTAATGGGCTAAACCAAACCCAAAGCCCAAAGTGAAAAAGTAGCAAAATTCCACTAACTTCAAACATATCAAAGTTTATACTCAAAAAGATCGCAAACGGTGTTTTGGACCCATTGGAAGTGGTTCCGAGTCCTAATTCGACAGTATGCAAAAAAGTAACTTTTTGGACTAAAATCCGACTAATGATAAAATATTAAAAATAAAATATTTAAATATTCAATCGTAAAATATGCGGGTTGTTACATCTTAGCTTTGTAATAAAAAAGTGTGCCATGGATTCAGGGTGCGACCCTACAATCAGGCAGTTGAGATGGGTAATATTCTAATCTGGTTCACCTTCATACCATAAGAGGATTTGGACGGTGATAGATAAACACATAGTATCTATAATAATAGTCAACACATGGAAAAAGATATATCATTGCTCACCATACTGAGCATTACCTCAAATAGTACAAATCCTGTATGAGTGTCATTTACTTACTAAGAATAAATGGAACAAGTGTCACTATGGAGTCCTATACCACCACCTATTATTCGATCTTTTATTCAATGCTCATAAAATACACTCAAACCATTCTATATTCTATCCAACAAGTCTAATGAATAACTAGAGAAATGTTACTGAAAGTCCCATACCAGCCCATATTATAACTCCATTTATTCAAATTTCTCATTACACAAAAATGCAAAAGCACATATAGTTTATAAAAGCAATCACATTTTTAGAAAAATATTACATATTATTTTTTTGAGAGTATTGATAATATTTTATAAATAAAAAGATATTTATTATATTAAAATAACACATAGAGTATTTAAATTGATATGCAAACTCCTTGAATACTTCATTAGGCTTATAATATTACTTCCAAATTAACAAATTAACATTAAAAACCCTTTATATAATTTTTAATTTGCAAATAGAACTTTAATTAATTCATTGAACTCCAAAATCAATTTTATACATTAATAATCCAATTATTGTATTTAATATTTTCACATAAATGATATTTTATCATAAAACAAGCTCAAATCAATAATGTATATAATTTATATGTATATATATATATCTTATTTAAAAACTGAATAGCCAAGCTTTAAATATATACTTAATTTAACTTCATATGACTACTTAAACAATATGTACTTCAATTTAAATTAAGGTTAAAATATAAGAATGCTATTGTATATTATATATGATATGTATATTTTGTTTATTTTTATTTTTTAAATCTGCAGGGCATAGAAATTATGCACACCGATGCATTAGTGTCGTAATTTCTATAGCCCTAGTTCGATCGTTTTGATTGAATTTTGGCTATTTCTCTTCCATTTTCTTGTTATCCTCTCTTCAAATTTGATGTTTACACTAGTGCTCATCCATAAAATAATCCAATCATGTCCATAAATATCCATTTATCCCTTTGGACCCATGATCAAGAAGAAAAGAGGAAAAATACTTTTGTAGAGAATGGGTTTACAACTTTGCATAAGTTTATGACCATAATTCTATTCATCATAAATTGATATAGACATAGCAAGTAGGTTAAAATACCACTTTAAATTGAAGAACTTCAATTTCCACTACGATCGCCTCTTCTTCCTTGCTTTCCCTTTGTTGTAATTTCTACTTCCAATAATTTTTTATCAAAACTTGAATTTCTTCTAAACTAGAAATACAAAGTGTTATCAAGAAGCTCATACTTGATTTTGGGAATTTATAGAAATTTAAATAATTTATATCAATTTTTGAAGAGGAGGTGAAAGTTGAGAAAACACTGAAAATGAAAGTTATGAGCTACAAGATGTTTAATATTGTTAACGTGAACTCATATTTATAAATGTGGAGGGAAAATCTAGAGTTAGAAAAATATAAACTCAAGGATGAAAAGGGATTGACTAATTGGATTTGGGCATTATTTGGTTACTATTCTCATTTTTTTCACTTTCTTTTCTTAAAATAATGTATTCATTCCCTTCATAGCCCATTATAACTCAAATAAAAATGAAATTTAATTCTCTTAACTTTTAAGTAACATTGTTTACATTCTATACGATTATTTTCTATAATTTAACAATTTAATTTAATTATTTCCTTAAATTCCTATTTAACCTTAGTTATTAAATAAATTCTAAAATTAAAGTAAAATTCTTCTTATAGTTAAAATAAATTACAAACTCTTTTATTTTAAATATTATTCTCTATAATAATTTTAATTAATTGTTTAATTTTAAATTATAAATTTATCTTTAAAATTATGAAATAACTAGTCCAGTTATATGATTAATATTTATTACTTTTAAAATAATTCCTATTTTAATATAATAATTTTTATCCAATTTCCAAATCACTTCTATAATTTCACATTTACTATTTTAGAAACACATTTAATTAACTTGATCTTTATTATAAAATCCTAGTTTATTGTTTCTTGACAACGGGCCATTACAGACTTCCCACCTTAAGATAGTTGCGTCCTCGTGGTGTCACCTTTAGAAAAATCTATAACTAGCTAGTGAACTTCTAGCTTATCTACACCATTTACTAATAACAAACAAATTATAGAACATACTCGACTCTTGGGCATCAGAAAATAACTCAAGTTAAGTCATTTCATATGCTCTTGAGTCTCTCATGTGCAATCCAACACACTGCCATTTACTAGTGGGATCTTCTTACTTCTAAGCTGTCGGACATCCAAGTCAGTTATCCAAATATTTTGCAGTACATATGTTAGACCTACGAATATCTCGGATTCCTATTTGTTTCTCGGGTCCACAACAGTCTTTGAATTCCATTAATACTTCCTCAATCGGGAAATATGAAAGACGTCATGTATGCTTGAAAAGTTATTCGAAAGTGCAATTCTAAGTGCTTGGTACCGAGAGGAAGTTCTCGATACCGAGTAGTTCCCTTTACACCAATCCTCCATTGCAATTTCTTGTGTTACTTCATGTCATCATTCTAGATAGTTTTTAGTTATTTTAGAGAGAATTATGTCAATGAAAATCAACTCGGCGAAAATCATGAGCTTCAAATAGAAGTTGACCTAACTTGGAGTCCAACTCGAGTGGTTTGTGTGTTTGCTTCGAGCCTTGCTTGAAGTCATCCAAAGTTTGAAGTGCCTCGAGTCCTAGCTGCGAGTTTTTTGTGTCTGACCCGAGTTCTACTTGGTACCGATTGCTTGGAGTCTGAAACAAGCGTTTTGTGTATATGACCCAAGTTCTACTCGGTACCGATCGCTTGGAGTTTGACATGAGAGATCGTGTGTCCAACCCGAGTTCTACTCAGTACTGACCTGAGGACTCCGACCAAACATATGACTTTCCAATTTTTAAATTTTTTTGGCCAGTTTTTATATTTACTTTTTTTTTGCCTTTTTATGATGTTTCCAAAGTCTTTTGGTCATTTCTTTGTCATTTGTTCGTCCAACTCACTTATTTAAGTCCGTTCGAAACTGTGAAAAATTTGGTTATAGCATTTAAAATTTTCTCATCTTTAGTATTTATACAGTTGAATTTGGACTTTTTTATGCATTGGGAATTTTTTTTACGAAAAAAACAAAAAAATAAAACCCTAAAATTCCCCTAAGCGAAATGTCTATTCTTATGTTATTGGAATGTCAGCTGTTTTATATTAAAATGGTAGAGTTTGTTTTGATATTGCAGTTTGGACATTTTTATCATTTATTCCAATTCTAATTCTTCTCTATTGAAGTATTGAAAAATTCAAAAAGGAAATATAGTTAGGAAATGGTGTGTAAGGTAAGAATTTCTTAATTCGTAATTTTCATTGCCTATTTCTGTTGTTTAATAAGAATCCTATTTCACTTCAGATTCATTTATGTAAAAGTTGAATAGAGTATAATAGATTTAAATCGTAAATGATATTCCTTAAAATAAAAGTTTTGATTCTACTGTTTCAAGATAGAATAATTTTAGTATAAGATTCTATTTTATTTTATGCAAGTCTATTGGTTTGGCTAAGGATATTAGCTATTTTATAAGTTATTGTTTGGAGTTGGATTGTATAATTTTGAAGTTTTGGCATTTAAACGATCAGTTTAGGATGCAGAAATCTATGAATTCTTACGAATTAGTTTTAATGTCATACACACACACACATATGTATGTATAATGTAATATATAATTAATAATCTATTAAACACGTAATATAAATAGGTTTATAATTAGTATTAAATCTCCCTAGGAAGGAAGTAGAAATAATTATGGAAATTAATCCATAATTAAAGGCGGAATAAGTAGTTTTCCTTACAAGGCCTTAATGCGAAATGTGGTGAGGTATATATGGTAATTGGTTAGGAGAGTGGAAATTAAGAGTAAGTTATAGGGATGTAAGGTCAACTAAAAGCACATAAAATTTTACCCAACTAATCTGGATACTAGTAATCTAACTTTAGAACTGATGTGAGACATCGCCTATAATAAGTACCCTTGGAGGATGCGAGGTTAGTCCTACTTTTGTAGGGTAAGTCTGTCCAATATTAATCTGGCTTCCATCATTTGTGAATAGTTGGACTAATATGAGAGGTCACAGGTTTGGGTTTTGTATCATAATATGTAGAACTTGCTTTGGGGTTAGGGGTATTAAGCGGTTGTTGTAGGGCCTCCTTCTTCCTATTTAGAAAGTATTAGATAGTCGGGGTTATCGTTAGGCATGGTAGTAGGAAATCTTGGGAAAGGTCCACTTCAGAGCTGAGGTATAAGTAACTATTATAGGGTCCACTTATTTCCTAAAGAAGTATTAAGTAGTCTGATGAGATTTCATGCGATGTCAGCTAGAATGTACTAGAGATGGGTCCACTCTAGGTTAGGTATTAAATGATGGTGACTAGGCTAAGATATAGGAATTAAATGGTTAGAGTCTGCCTAATTCCTATTGAAAAGGTATTAAGTGGCTTGGGTAATTTTCTCACATTGTTAGGACATGATTGATGGTAGTTGTGGAAGTTGCATGGGACTGGAAAGGGCCGTTGGCCTATAATTGATGGTAAGTGATGGAATTGGAAGAAAAGAGTGTAGATCATAGGATTGGACTAGAAGAGCCTTCGGGCTTACAGTAGTAGGTATTCCTATAAGGATATAGCTAAAATGAAAGACATATTACTTATCTAAATGATGCTACTCAAATACTATTATGGTAAGATTTGATATTTTCATTCACAAGACTTTATTATAATGACCCCCTCTTCGTTATAGCACACGGGTTAGGTGAGATGATGATGATTTAAAGGATGAAGGCGGAGGTGGTGACCTATGGCAGACTTGGCAGTTATCTATCTACTTGTGTTTTATATGTTTTGATGTACCGATTTCAGACATGATGTTGTATATTTTGAGATATTGTATTCAGATATTAGGAAGTTATGTCTTTTTTTGAGATTTGAATTTCTATAAAATGGGTACTATTTTTGATATTATATTTTATCCTCACCGCAGCGAGATTCTGATAGCATTAGCATGGATAGCTCTATGTATTGTTCATTATATCAATTTTACCAACCAACAACCAGCTTTGGAATGGGTCTAAGGTTCGATGGGCCTTTGCTGGGTCGAAAATTAGGCCCATTTCGAGTTGGGTTATTACATTTGGTATCGTAACTTAAGTTGCTCGATCAATGGGTATAGACATATGTATGAGTGCATACTTGTTATTTTTGAAAGTAATTTTCCAAACCCAATTACGCACACACACTCAATTGACATATGCAAACATATTAGGCAAATCCATTACTTCAGCAATTAATATTATCTTAGGAAGTAGTAACTAAAATTTTAAACGTACAGGTAGCTGATTATGGCTCAAAATCATTCCTCTAAGTCTAGGAACTCCTCTAACCCACTATCCGAGGGATGCCTGAATAGTTCAAACAATACCTAAAACATGTAAGGCAAGTTTCCATTCCTCAACAAGTTACACCAGCGACACCCATTGCCCCACATGCTAAAGCAACACCTCATCCTATAGACTTTCTTATGACATGTAAAGACTTCTAGAATACAGGAGGAAAAGTGTATACAAAAGTTGAAGGTTTTATAGAGATGAAGGCTTGGATTAATAATTATGAGCATATATTTTAGGAGCTTCGATGGGAAGACTAGATCAAAAAGAGAATGGGGGCATGACATCTTAAAAGAGAAGCATAAGATTAGTGGATGATAGTAGTTGAGGAGAATGCTGAGGAAGGAATCACTTGGGTTGATTTCAAAGCTCGCTTTGCGATTTATGTTTGGAGCGGAAGTAAGTCTACGATTGGAAAATTTTATACAGCTTAGACGGAGAGACTATAGATTAAAGGAGTATCAACAAGTTCATGGAGCTAGCTAACTTTGGGATGAGTTTGATTGACACCTCTATGAAGATCTCCTCCAAAATTGAAGTTTTATGGGATGAGTTTGATTGGTAGATGACAGTAGCTAAGGAGAATGTCGAGGAAGGAATCACTTAAGATTGAAGTTGTTCCTATCTCGAGTAGACCTCCTTCAAAAGATCAAGGAAAATTCACGATGGAAGGTATAACTATCATTTCTAGGCATATAATTTGTACCCTATTTGACTCGGGAAAGTCGCATACATTTATAGCTAGAAACGTAGTTAACTCTTTGAGTCTAAAAATCTAAGTTATAACAAACCCAATTGTTTTGTCAAATTCTATTGGGGGTCGACACATCTTTCTTTAATTTGCAAAGACCTAGTTGTGAATATATATATATATATGTAACATCGGTCACATGTAATGCATATATTCGTAGTTTTGAGGTGTATGGACCTATCCTAGGGATGGATTGGTTATCTTATTATTGGGCTATCTTAGATTATGATAGGATGATCGTTTGGTTAATTGTAGTGGACAAAAGATGGGCATTCGATGTACACCCTAAGACTCAGTCAGGTTAAGCTATTTATAGTCTCTTAGACCATCACAAGATGAACCCTCATATGTTCCCATAGTTCGAGAACTTCCTGACCTTTTTGAAGAAGTCTCGGGTGTCCCACCCTGAAGATAGATCGAGTTTATGATTTATTTAGAGAAGGATGTTAGACCTAACGCTCTACTATTAAGGCATATGGCCTCCAAAGAAAGATGAGAGTTGGACAAGTAGATTTTGGAGCATTGTAGAAGGGATTTATTCATTGAAGTACTTTTGAATGGGGAGCACTTGTTGTTTTTGCCACTAAGGCAGACAGCTCTTTACGACTACGTGTTGACTATAAGGAGCTCGATAACTTGACAAAGAAGAATACGTACCCCTTACTTAGAATAGGTTATTTGTTCGATTAGCTTATTGAAACCAATATCTTTTCTCAATTGGAATCGGCCATTGGATTCCATCAACAACTTATAGCTGAGGAAAGCAAGAAGGAGACTGCATTTCGCCCTTCAGATAGACCGTATGAATAGGAAACAACCCACACTTTCCGACACACCGATTTAAAGTTTAGGGTGACTTTCATACTCATGTCATGCCAAGAAATATGAAATGTTGGGTTTTTAAAACATTACAGAGCATAATTTTAAGGGTAAACTCTAAGACATTCTACATTTTCAGATCTCATAGTGGAAGCAATTAAAATATAAGTACTGAAAATAGAAATTTTAGAAAACAGTCTCCAAAATACTTATTTTCCATATACAATGTTTCCAAAGTACAATATAAGTTTTACAGACTTTTTATACAATAAGTAACTACTTAATGAATAATAAAGAATACGAGAACTCCAACGTATAGCTACTTTCTCTATGTAATGTGCCCAAATCATCTTTTGACCTGTCATTCTATGGTAGGAAAAAAGGAGTGGGTTAGACAAAAGTCTAGTGAATGGGTATAGATTTAATATATGGTGATCAAGTGCAGTTAACTTCAACTATACTCTAAGTAACATTGGGTGTTCTACAAGTGTCTATGTACTCCCTAGGGTCTCAACTTAAGGGTTTTTGTCTAATATACACCTACATTACAGCTTGTATAGGCTACTACGGGGACCGAACTACGGATCGAACCTCAATAACTAATGATCGGTCACCACTCTCAGAGCTACTTAATATGTAAATTCCACCACTAGATTACTAAACATGAAAACATCACTCTCTTGGCTACTAACTATGAGAATGCCACCATTAGGTGTAACGTCCCCCATTTTGAGGCCTGAAACTAAGTGCTACAGTTGCTGCAGTGATCTATTGTATTAATTTCCAATGACAAAATGTGGTAATTTTATGGTATCCATGATATCAAAAGCACAAGATTATGAAATAAAAACAAACTTTCACATTTCATTTCATAGTCATAATTTCATATTCAGTACATAATCCCAAACATTGCCCAGGTTGAGATAAAATATAATTATTACAAAATACTCCAAGAGTGACATATGAAGATGCCCCTTGGTTGATCAAGGTTACTAAATAGACAGATACATCTAGTGTCAATAAATTCAGCAACTGACGTAACACGGTAGACAATAGTAATAGATAGAGCTAGCTTTGCCTCCTGCACGTCGAAAGCTTTATTCACTAAAACTTACTTACCCTGTAAAGCCTTTACTCCAGACCTACTCAAATCAAATTTTGAGCATTCGAAGAGGAAAACATAAACTTCGACTCGGGAAAAAGCCTAATGTAAATAATAATAAGTCATCTCGGTTTATACAATTTAAGTGAGACCACGCCGCTGATCGAAAAGGGTTTTCCCTACATTAATATCTCTTTTTAAGATATATCTTTTGCAAATCAAAGTCTTCCAACCAAACTGGTTAAAATAAACAATATAAACAATGATGTGCATATGCAGCATGGGTATCATGAACAATGTATAATAAATATGTTCATACATGCAACATGGGTAATCATGAACAATGTATTCGAATCAACGGACTATCTGTCCTAATATTATAGTTTTCATAGGCTAACTACAAACCTTTGGCTGACTCTGGCCTAGTAGATTTATCAAATTAACCTACTGTTAGAAGACAACTGGATGGTGTGTCCGAAACTTACTATTCCTAGGGTCAGTTGATCCTAATGGTTTTACGGACTCACCAATAACCTATCTCTTCTGTGTGTATTACCTTATTTGCATAAACTTACTTTTAGTATTTCCCATGACAAAGCCCTACACACTAGAATTTTGGACTTATTTTAGGTAGAGACTACTAGCTAAAGTATAGGGTGCGACCCTACACCAGTCTCATCTGGTTTTCTAATCTCTGGGTCAATTCATCCTATCATAATTGATCTAAAGGAGATAGTATCGGTTTAAAAATTTCCTGAACTTTATCAAAGTTAAGGTATGCGTATATCAGTACTACCCCAGCAATACTTTCCACCATGTATATAGGTGGTGCAGTTGATTTTAAAATGCATAGAGAGGTTGGTTCTAGTTTGAGTGAGCATAGTTCAATGAGGAGGATATTTGTGCTTTCACATAACTGAGTGTTGATGGCCAATTTTGACGTTAACTTACGTGTTGCTCGATCTTAGAGTAGTGATGCTTGAAGTCTAAAAGCTTTAGTAAGTTGTAATCATCTACCAACAAATCATAATTCAATTTTACCGATATCTGATATGAATTATATAGCTTGAATTATATACAACCCAATATAAGAATAGACAAAACATAAAATTGAATTAGGATGAAGCCAACAAAAACTAATGATGGTTGGTGAAATTAATATTTGATGCAATGTTTAAATGTTTACTAAATTTAAATTAAGAGTTGCTATTTTAATAGTGGATATTTATTTGTTCAACAGATTTAGATGAATCTTCACCTAAAGTGAAAAGGCCAAAAATAGGGGTTTCCTTGCACCCCTGTAGATTTCAGATGCTCTTACAAAGTTTATTGGCACAAGTGAAAATGAGTTGACATGATCTGATGCTGTGAAAAGAATTTGCGCTTACATCTTAGAAAATAATCTTCAGGTATAATAGTATTTAACTAGCATTTATCCTCAAAACATACAATGTATCAAGGATAAAAAATGTATCAAATAGACTTCTCTTAGACTATAAAAGTTCCAGGGTGTTTATTGCAAACTTTCAATTATATTTTCCCAACTTGTTATCTTGTTGTGATGCATTCACAATACTTCTACGACCATCGTTAAGATGTAAGAATTATAATTTATTCTGCAACAATGCAATTTACTAGACTAATATGTGTTAATATGTGGAATCGTCGATATTTTGATTTGTTGGTTGCTTTCACTTCTTGAAATTTATATGCTCGCATGCATGCGAGGGGTAGTAGCTGGTAACGAAACCTGTTGATGTGCATGCTTGTATGCTTGCCTAAGATATTAGTCGGTGTATTCTGCAAATTGTTCATCAAATGCTTTAAGAAAACACCCAGGTTGCAGTCAATTTAATGTCAGGTTTGCAAAATTAGAACTCAGCCTTAGGGAAATTGTACATACTTCACCTGGTACATGTATTAAATTTATTTAATTAGTATGCTGTATATAATTTGTATATTTATATTTCGACTTCTCTTTGTGGTGGAGTCCTGTTGAGAAGAAGACTATATTTTGCGATGAGAAGCATAAAGAGCTCTTTCAGGTTGATTCTTTCAATGGATTTGGTGTTTCAAAGTTGCTTGCTGCTCATTTGACAAAGAAAATAGCTTCAACGAAACGAAGCCTTAACCCAAGTATATGGGCAATTTTGTTTCAACTGTAAGTTAGAATATTCACCATTATCCTATGATTATCTTAAGTTATTTGTGCAAAAGAGTTATGATATGGGGTATATTTACCAATTAGGCTAACATGTTTAAAGAAAGAGCAGACATGCATAATGCAATTTGCTCAATCAACCTTTCATGCTAGTAATTAATTTATTATTATTATTGTACTAGTTCTAATCTAAACATATTTTGTCTATTTTATTCAATTTGCATTCTAATCACACAGTTCTGTGATTAGTTAAATTTTACAACTACAATAATCTTAATAGTTACAATAAAATTTTATATTCTTAGTTACATAATCATAATAATAAAATTAACTAAGAATTTAAATAAACTAACCATAATAATAAAATTTAAATAATCACCATAATATTAACCAAGATTATAAAATTTCCGCGTATCCAAAGGTTACCCAAAACAAGTTAAGTTATCAAACATTTATTCCTACCTGTTTGTTTTCTATGATATATCAAAAATAGTTCTGAGTTTGCGATTTGTTATTAGTGAAAATAATTAAACTTCAATTAACACATATCCGATGGCACCTAATTACACAAACTTCTTAGTTATATTTCCTACTTTGTTTGTTAGGATATTTAATGAACATATTTTCATGTGAAAATAATCTCCAAAAGCGAGGTTTTACTAATATAAAGATATTTATGTAAACAGTATAAAAGGTATATATTATTTGTCTACCATTTATATGCCTAAGTGTGTATTTTTTTTTCTTTTCTAAACACTCGGGGAACAGGATTAATTGTTGTTGGAACTTGGAACATGAAAGTGCCATTGAAGTATATTTGCTGGATCCTTTTTGCATGTTGCTTTTTTAACAAATAGAATGACATTTTTTGCATGTACACGTCTAGTTTCTTCTTTGTCGTAGATTATGATGCTTGATGACATGTATGTTACATCTATCAGTTTTATTGGATGTGATGACACAATTATGTAAGGCTGTAAAGACAGCATTAAAAGATATTAATATTGCAAGTGTATTATAAAATAATGTATGTTATTAAATTATGTGAACTACTTATATATTTCTCATATTCATTGTCTTTTATTAGATAATAGTTTATATATATTTCTATTACTAATATTATGTAAATGCGACTAAGCTAGTTTATATAAACAACTGTAGCAAAAACAAAATTTATTTCCCTCTTTTTTACGACGGTTGTAAGAAAAAACCGTAGAAAAAGGCCACATTTTTGAAATAACCCAAAGGTATGTTGCTACTGTTATTACGAAGAACTGTAGCACAAAAAAAGTTATTGCATCGGTTGTTTACGACAACCATCGCAAAAGGCAACACTTTTGAACTCAAATGGCTATTTTTTTGCTACTGTTGTTGTAAAGAAACGTTGAAAAAACCAACCTACTGCGTCGGTAATTTAGGAAAACCGTAGCAAAACGGAGTTTCTTACGATGGTTATAGAACTGTAGCAACAGTTTTATGCCCGTTGCGACGTTTGCATCTGCTTAGTTGCTGAACCGTCGCAACAGGGGCGAAACAATCGACTCAAATGACCTGTTTTGCACTAGTGGTGGTTTTAGAAACTTTGAAATATTGAAATTGCTTGGTTATAAATCCTTTGTGTGCACTCATTATATAACATCTTAAATAGATTGCACAATTTTTAAATAGATAGACAAAAACAATTTACCAAAAGTAAAGTTGGTATATATAGACTTTCTTTTAAATTGATGAAGGATTGGTAGCGATCTGAATGGAAGCAAACCTTTGTATTGCGTTGATTAAAATATTGATAATCATCTTGTATCAAGCATCGGAGATGTCGTTTTCAAGTAGCTAGAAGTTCATTGTGTTCCAAGAGTATGTTGAATTCTATGCATTGGCTTTGTTTTACCTGTAATGTCACTCGAATTTTGAATTAGTACATGGCTAATTTTCAATACAAATCTAAGTATAAATCAAAGTACAAATTGAGTTAAAAATATATGAAAAGAGAGAGAGTTTATAGTTGAACTAATGTCGCACGACTTCATGATTTGGTAGGGGTCCATATTCTAAAGTTGCTGGGATGCTTTCTTCTTAACTTGAATAAGATATCTCTTTAATTTTCTTTAATAAACTCCATTAGAAATCCTAATCTAATCATGCCTTAAATTGCTTCTGCTAAAATGCAGTAGTTGTCGATTTTATGTCCATTTGTCTTATGGTAATCGTAGTAATGACCTCCTTTATTTGGTTATGGAGCATTCTACATCTATAAGGAGCAATAAAATTCTCTTTGCCCTTGACCGTGGTGAATATGTAGGAGAGGGGTTTGTTTAGGACTACATAATTTGATTTGGAGATCTTTCTTTGAACTTCCCTTCTGGTTTTCAGTCTCCCTTGGTTTCTTATCAAAACTTCTAAAGTTAGATTTCTCTTCTTTACATTCTCAATGAAATTCCTTCATAGCATGATGCTTTTCCTCCATTGGAATAAACTTTTTCGCTCGGAGAAAGAAATGTTATAGATCTTTGCATCCACTAATATAAAGGTCTTTCTAGAATGGGTTTTGTCCAATTAACCCTGATCGAACTGCCATAAGCTTTTCTCTATCGGCTTTACTTTTTGCTTTTAATGCTTTTGAGCTGAATCTGTTCAAGTATTCCCCAAAAAGTTCTTCTGGTTTTTGTCTGATTATTTCCAACAAACTAAAATCCATAGTTGTATCTCTGAACATAGAAAATTGGGTCACAAATTCATAAGTAAATTGTTCCTAAGAATAGATGGTTTCCATTCGTTGATTCCTGCACCATTTGATAGGCGCTTCCGAAAAAGTAATAGAAAAAAGCTTACAGCGAACTGCCCATGGAGCATTATATAAGTTTATCTAGTTTTCAAAAGCTACAAAATGATTATCTGGATCAGTAGTCCCATCATATTTCAGTGAACGAATTTGGATGTGAAGAGGGACTCGTTGTCATTATTTCTTCTGAAAAGGGAGTCTTTTGCAGGTTAACATATTCCTATGGGTTAGAAATTCCCTTTTCCCCGAGCGTATCCATCATTATTTAGCGTAAGATGTCTTCTTGGTCGATTTCATTTCTATGGCAACCTTTGCTTTTTCCTTGGATTAGACTATTTGATTGCTTGTGGGACCTTTTCACTTGACTTTCTTGGTTTAACTCTTAATTCTCTACCTTGTTTGGGGATTGCGCTACATCTTCTACTTCCACGATCTTTAATGATTCTCGAGATGGAGCTCTTTCAGGAAATTCTTGCATTACTATCATTTGTGATCGTTGATTTTGGGCTTTGATCTCATTGTTTTCCAATCATATCAGGACTGAAGGTTTCCCAACGTCTATATTCCCTAAGTTAGAGTTTGGGACAATGTTACCTCTCAAAGTTGATTGTGAAGTTGCTTCTTCATTTGGATTGCTGTTATTCTTCCTTGCTCTTACCATTTTCTCTCCTTGAATAAAGACCTCTATGCAATTAATCCATGGTGAGAATTATCGGGGATCGGAGGTTCAAGCCCTCCTTCTAGCGCCAAAAATGTTGACAAGAAAACTTGTCAACACCTCAAATTGAAGCTTAGAGTATGAATGATGCTTTCGAAACCTCCTTTTGAATGAGCGGAGGTTGCTAACACTTTTCAAGCCTGTAAAGATGATCAAAAACACATCCTTGGTACCTTTCGCATAGCCAAAAGGATGGCTCCTCTTTCGAAAAATCCTTACTAATAGATTGAATTAGAACACCATCGGAACCACCTTTCAACATAGACAAGTTAGCTTAGGTTAGGGACTTAATGATTTCTGAAAATAGCGGAGTTGGAAGAGTTTCAACTCTGTCAAAAGAGGTAGCACTTGCTATCTTGTAGATCTTAGCTAAATCTACTAGGAAATATCAGATCTAAAGGTTTCGATCTGGTCGAAGGGGGACTTTCGATCAGCTAGACAATAGGTGTACATATTTATGAAAAATAGAAAAATCAGAGTTGCTAAGTAATCTAGATTATCACCATCCACTTTTTAATAAACTCCATTGTACAAATTGACCAAATCCCTAATTTGATTTAGGAATTAGGGTTTTCAAGCTTTTAGAAATTGCAAGTTAGAAGTGAAAGAAATCGTCCCCATAAAGCAGACCCCTAGGGTCTTATTCATAGGTATGGGTTAGAACCTTTCGACCCAATGCTTCCAACACAGTCGAAAAGTCAACATCCTTGCTTTCATGCGCATCTCTTAACTTACAGCTTTTGACCTATTCGAAATGGTTATGTGACCGCCTTTCTGCCGCTGCCAAAGATGAACTTCTTTTTGTCTTGCTTTATTTCCTTTCGACTTTGTCAAAAGTTATTGCCTGATAGTCTTCGATCTCTTCAAAAGGTCTATTGATGCGCTCTTCATTTGAATGTTGATGTGTCGTGTAAGTTGGCTTGGGCGCTGGCCTTTGATGATGTCGAAACATGTCCTCCTAGGGTTTCGAATTAGTCAAAACACCTTTTGCTGTAAGTGCCTCCCCTTATTAGTGTGGAACCTCATTCTTTGATGTTGGTGTATGCCTAGTCTTTCCTTTATAGACGATAGCGACCTTAACCAATTAGAAAGGCAGTCAAATGCTTTCGAAAGGGCTCGTCGGATATTCTTCAAAAATG
Organism: Allium cepa; assembly: GCA_030765085.1. NCBI lineage: Eukaryota > Viridiplantae > Streptophyta > Magnoliopsida > Asparagales > Amaryllidaceae > Allium > Allium cepa. The sequence continues at coordinate 288,092,504 of CM060937.1, forward strand.
TTGACAAGACGAAACCATCCATTTCGAATGGTTTGGTGCATGTGTAGAAAGGATGCTACTTGCCGACTTCGGAAGCTAGCTTTCGACCTCGTTGAAAGCTCTTGGCTTACTTCATTGAAACATCTTCCTGACCTCTTCAAAGGGTGTTGTTGGCACTATCTCCTTTTCGTCGAAAGCTTTATCTTTCATTTAGATAGACCATCCCAATGCCCTCTGATCTTTATCAATACTTTTGCTCCTTCTTCCATACCTTTTCTCTTGCGAATATTTTATGGATAACAATATGCTTTTACAAAACTTTATCGATAAAGTTCGAGTCATTTAAGATCATCGCCTTACAAAAACATAGGCTATAGAACCAAACAATATAAAGTCATTATATTAACAAAACTCGGCAAGATATAATTGAAGAGGGTCTTCACCCTTCAAAACATAAGCCATAAAGCCAAGATAATCAAACTTCTTATATTGATAAAGCAGGGCACCATTGTCGCCATTGGGGTCATTGTCCCTCTTCATTAAAAACATTGAAGTCCTTAACTTATAAAACATAAGGCCATATGGCCGATAATAAGGACATCGCAGTTCATAGAGTGTTGACATCGTAGGATATAAAACATAGTTTGCATGGTTTAAGGTCCTAAAAGCTTAATGTCGACATAGTTAATCTCGGCATCAAATACCTTCAAGTACAATAGGCGGCTTCATTAGAGCTGAAGTCAATACATACGACATCATCGCCATCTTCGAAAACAATTGCGAGGATTAAGGTCAAAGTGATAAAAACGGTACCATATATTACCAAAGTTAATAATAGCGGCATAAGCCTATAAAGTCGAAGTTAATGTATTTAAAACATGCTGCATCATACCATCGTTATAAACTACTTTGAAACCATTAGGGCCGGCATTGTTGTTGAAAATAGACGACATAGTTAAAAGTGCGACATCAATGTATTAAGGAAAACGACCTAGTCCACTTTGAAGTTCACGACGTCGACCTTGATGCTTGGCTTCCCACTTCGACTAAGTCAATGTATTCCATAGCTACCGAAGTTGATACCTTATGCATTACACTTGTCAACGTTGAAGACCATAGGGGTAGCATGATGAAATACGGTGTCGTGACCTCGATGTGGCAAAGCCATAATTACTTTAAAACTGATATCTTACTAATAAAAGTAATTTCTTTTCACCAACCCCTTATATTTGTTAAAATACTATTGGATACAACTTCCTTTACCAAAATCTTTTCCAAAAAACTAATAAGGTGCAGATTTATCATGTCCAAAGTACTTAGCAAACCTTGCTTTTTATATTAATATTTAAATATACTAATTAATGTTTTTTAGCTTAAATAATTCATATAAACACTTGGGAAAAATCCCCAAAAAATCATGATAGATCCAATTTATTATCTTCTTTAACATATAAAACTTTTGGGGCCAAAAACTTAAATTTATTATTTTTAAAAATTAAAACATGAAATAAACCAATTTCCAACCTTAGAAAATTCACCGAATATTCTAGTTAAATCCAAAAATTATGAAATTAAAAATAGATTTCCCGAAGCAATGTTTCTAACATCATATCAAAATCTTAAATCATTTGGATGTCATATGATAGGTTTTCTAACTCAAACTTATCAAATAATTTCACAAATAAATTAAATAAATTCATCTATAAGCATATAATCATTCAAACTATCATAGCATCACATAATATAAGCAAAAGATTCGGGTTGGAACTTAAAATTGAAAACAACATTCAAAACTTGAGATGCATAACTATTATTTATCTTGAATGGATAAAGAAAATTGAGATATTTCGATTTGATTCCCGTAGCTTTGATCTTGTTTTCCTAACTTTTCTTCCCTTTGAAACCCTTGTTAATGGTCGACCTTGGTCTATTTTCATTTTCTTTAAATGAAGTGATAATGAGATCAGAGGATGGAAGGGCGAGTATTAGGAAATGAACTCCATTTTGTATTTTGCCCCTTGCATGAATTCCTCTTCCTTATTAATGTTCTAATTAATTCCATTAATTCATTAGTTGAGGCTCGACCCATTTTAATTATCAAATCTCAATCTTCTTACCATTTTACATTATTTTATTTTATTTATCAAACTAAATGTCCTAAATCGAACATAAAAGCATAGATGTAAAACATACCATCAAATAAGTCAGGATAAACGTCCCTAATTCCATTCGTTGTTTCCCAAGTACAGTCCATCTTGTTGTCACTTCACTGGACTTTTACTAATCTGACTTTATTGTTCCTTAGCTTCTTTTCATCCCAAACCACATATGAACTGGTTTCCTAACAATGTTCATGTTCAGCTCCACTACCAAATCTTCCAATGCAGTTGGAGTAATAGTAGTTTCTGGAACTTGTACACACTTCCTTAGATGTGAAATATGAAAAACATTGTGAACTCCTACTAAACTACTCGGTAACTCTATCTTGTAGGTGGGTCTTCCTATCCTTTGTATAATAGGAAATGTTCCAACAAACCTAGGTGCCAATTTCTCCGACTTCCCAAATCTAACGACACCTTTCATCGATGATACTTTAACGAAAACATGGCCTTCAAATGAAACTCTAGGTCTTTCCATCTTTTATCTGCATCACTCTTCTGTCTAGACCGAGATTCCTTCATTATAACTTGAATTAACTCAATCTTTTCCACGGCTTCTCTCACCATATTCGGACCAAAAACTAATCTATCTCTAGTCTCTAACCAACATACTGGTGATTTACGTGGCCTTCTATATAAAGCTTCAAAAGGTTTCATCCCTATACCAGTCTGATAACTATTGTTATATGAAAACTTGACTAAATGTAGACGGTCTTCTCATGACACTCCAAAATCTAGCATACAAGCTCATAACAAATCCTCCAAGACTTTGTTAACTCTTTCCGTCTCACTACAAGAAAATATATTTTTCATAGCATAGTTGAGCAGCATTTTAATAAAATTGTTGTGATTATCTTGGTGATTACTTGGAAAAAGAAAATAGAATCTCTAAAACACTGCATAGGTTTACCTGAAATGAAAAAGAATGGAAAATAAAAGTATGTCATGCGCCTCTCTCCCTCTCTCTCACTTACCTTATCCTTAATTTAATATATAAAAAAATCAAACTCTCCAATGCGCTCAACATCAACCTTCCACCGATCTCCAGAATACGCTAAACGCTCTGAGCCACAACTCTTCCATCGATCTCCAAGATACATGATCTTCAGCAATCCTCCTCAATCCGCAATCTCCAGAATACGCATACCACCGCTCAACATTGATCTTCTCTCCTTTGGCTAGTTACCAAGTTATGTAGTCCTTGCTAGGTGAAAATGTTTATTCTTTTTTTTCTTTTTCATCTGTACCTCATGGTTTCTTTTGGCCAGAATACACAAATTGAATCAAAATGCAAGAATTTGTCGTTACATTTAATTTTAGTAATAAGCAAGGAAACTCTTGACTATTTTATTTTTTTGTTATGCTTATAAAAAATGGTTTTTTTATTGGTTTTTGTGGATGGAGTGCTAGTTCTTATAGTGAAAATTAGGGGACTGTAGCTGAACAAGTCCAGTTGTTTGGTAATGTTCTTATAACTTTAAGTTATATAGAATATAACTTGCAACTTTTGTCCTTTTGTATTTGATGTATGAGTTCTTTCCAAATATTAGTTCACATTCTGTATTTTCAATAAGTAAAGCATGATATCAAAGTAAATAGTAATAGTGCTATTGCTTAGATTTATCCACTACATCTGATAACAATGTTTCTCGTTAGATTTTGTTGCATAAAAATAAATATTTTGACCAAATAAACAAAACAATAATCCAAACTGTGTACATCAACTGATCTACCAGTATAATATCAACTGTGTCATAAAGAAACTATTTATTTTCCTAATGCGGAACAAATTTTAGTTTTTTGTTCTACTAATGCAAAACAAGTTTTAGTTTTTTTCCAAAAAAAATATGAAAGAAAGAAACTAAAAAAAGCATTAAGTAGCACAGAACTATGCTGCAAAATTATCATCATATTGTCTCATGGATGTTCGAATTAAGTCATCATGTCTGCACACCCTTTAAATTATCAGCATATTTTATGGTTTATAAATTATTAGCATTCAAAATATTAGGTCAGAAAGCTCGATCTAGGTAAGATTATTCTACATATTCTAATATTTTAATCGTGTAATATAATATTTGTATTTCTCCTACTACATGTCCATTTCTATATTATTTAAGGCCAAATGACAAACCTATGGCCTAAATTAAAGAGCTTAAGGCTGGTTGATGTTTATTTAGTTTTGACATTAAGTGTTGATTGAGAATTAACCTATGTTAGTGTGTGTTACAGCTTTTAGAAATTGCAAAGTTTATGCATTTGAAAAGGATTAGAAATCGAATTTGAAATAAAGCACCTGATCCTTTTGAAATCGGCATAAAGATATGAGTTGCAGAAGTTGATTTTGGCAAGAAAGTAAAGTAAGATAAAGATTAGAATATCTATATAAAAATAGTTTAAAGTAACGATCAGAGTGATGGTTGAAAACTTTTGAAATCTTGTATGTATATATAGAGTTTAAAGGGAGTATTCAATCTGTTATGAAAATAGTAGCGCTTTGTGGAAGCTTTTATCAGCGGATCTTTGTTACCCAAATCGCAAAGAGATAACTTGGATTGAAAACAAGACGGAATTAAAATCAAAACGCAATAACACAAAATATTCCACCTAACCACCCGCTTTATTGATTCATCAAAATTTTGTTTACAATTAATAGAACAAAGCTAAAGCAAACAAAATACCATTGAATCAATAATCAAATTGAGAAAGGGAGTAAATATCTATATGGCTAAAATTGTTGGAGAAAAAGAACAAAGATGAAGAAGAGAAAATTAGCAAACAGATTTTCCACCACGCTTTTACCCTCTCTTCTAGTCTCTATTTATATAATCAATTACTTAATGCCCAAGTTAACATTAGATGACAAAAAATAATTTGATTAGCCAATTAGAGAGAGAAATAAATATGCTCAAATATGCCTATTAATTAGAGGAAACAAAATCTTCTCTTTCTTTCTTTTGCATATTTATTTCCCTCTATTTGTGATTTTATATCACCAAATTTAACATTCCACCTTGATGCAAAATCATATATCTCCAACATATCAAGCATGTCATATTTAGATCTATCACAAATCTCCATATCTCGACCACATTAAATTACAAATCTCAACCACCATCTGCAAGTGATGCATCTCCTATATGAGGTGCACCCTCAAAAACGTTTGTAATACCATAAAAATCTCTGTCTTGTCTTTGTGGATTTTTCTATTCGACACCCGTCTATCACTCGATCTGAGCTCACTACCTGATCACTATTGTTCCCTCGAGCATCATCAACATGAAGACGCCTATCTAAAATATGATCCTCAATGCTAGAATCATAAGCAGTGACCACATTAACCTCTCCACCTTGTTGTGGACTAGGTCCTTCAACCATCACTCACTTTCCATTGTCGACTACAGAACCAATCAAGCTATAAAGGTTTCCTTCTTCCAATACTCCTCTCATCCTTACACGACCACCTTTCTTCACTCCCAAAACTCCACCTAGAGTCTCATAAGTGCAACCACTACGATCCAACTGACCGAGAGAAATAAGATTATGCGATCAAGTGGGTACCTATCTCACTCTAGAGACTTCTAACCACACCATCACACATCCAAAATCGGATAGATCCAATACCACAAATCGATAGCTCTTCTCCATTGGCTGTCTTAATCATGCCGACATTCTTCTTATAAGAAGAAAAAACAATTCACTTCTCTACAAATGTGAAAACTGGCTCCTGAATCCATCTTCTAAGGCTTATTTTCACTAAAGAGAAAATCACAAGAAGCATCACTATCGGTACCTTCAGCAAAACCTGCATGTGCATCACTACTAGTATCACCATGCACAGCCTTTTTCTGATCTCTTTTATAGGCATAACACTTGATGCGTATATGACCTTTCTTAGTATAATAATGACAAGTGATAACACCATTACCATTAGCGTCCTTCTTCTTCCAAATTATATCTTTCTTCGAGTCCCTTGCCACACTTTGAATTGATTTCATACCCGACCCTTTTCTTCTAAGATCCTCATTCAAAAGACTGGTTCGAACAATTTCCAGAGAGATAGTTCCATTAGCATTGGAATTACTCAATGAAACAACCAAAGTTTTTCAACTTTCTGAAAGCGAACCATTAATAAAAGAGCCTGTAACTCATCATCAAAATTGACTTTCATATTTGCCAATTGATTTATTACACCTTGAAATTCGTTCAAATGCTCTACAACAGACTTCTCTTCATCTAATCTCAGTTGTACCCACTTTCGAACTAGAAAAGCCTTACTAGTAGCACTCTTTGACTCATACAAAGATACCAACTTGTCCCACAAAGCCTTCGCGGATTCACAACTAGCCACATGATGGAAAACTAAATCACCAAGATACTGGTGAATCAAAGCAATCGCCTTCTTATCCATCTTCTTTCATTTTCCCTCATCTATATCAGAGGGCTTCTTTCCATCTCCATTAATCGGGTCATGAAGATCATTGAGGTATAGAACATCCTCCATCTTAGGCTTCCAAATACCCTAATTTTTTCCATCAAAGATAGCCATCTTTGAAAACAAAATCATATACCACATCAATAATTTTTCAAACCTAAATTACTCTAAGCTTTGCGATGATCTATGCTCTGATACCAAACTGTTATGAAAATAGTAGCGCTTTGCGGAAGCTTTTATCAACGGATCTTTGTCACGAATTATAAAGAGATAACTTAGATTGAAAACAAGACGAAACTGAAACCAAAACGCAATAACGCAAAATATTACACCCAACCACCCACTTTATTGATTCACCAAAATTTTGTTTATAATTAATTAAAAAAAAAGCTAAACTAGACAAAATAGCATTCAATCAATAACCAAATTGAGAAAGGAAGCAAATATATATATGGTTAAAATTGTTGGAGAAAAAGAATAAAGATGAAGAAGAGAAAATTAGCAAATAGATTTTCCACCACACTTTTACCCTCTCTTGTAGTCTCTATCTATATAATCAATTACTTAATGCCCAAATTAACATTAGATGGCAAAAAATAATTTGATTATCCAATTAGAGAGAGAAATAAACATGCTCAAATATGCCTATTAATTAGAGGAAACAAAATCTTCTCTTTCTTTCTTTTGCATATTTATTTCCTTCTATTTTTGATTTCGTATCACCAAAATTTAACACATTCAAAAGGAAATTTTAAATAATTTAGAAAACTTATATATTCAAAGTTGAGTGTGAATTGTCAACAAAGATTATAAGAATCTCCACAAACATGTATTAATTAGTTTTTTACAGCCGCTTTGAAAAATATTTATGAGAAAACATTTCAAAGTATAAAAACCTTTTGTGTGTGTTGATATGGTTTTTTTTAACAATGATCTAAATTATAAAAGAAAACATGTTATAATTAATAATATCGAACTTTTAGTTCATTGGAGTTTCTTTTTCCTATTTGATATATAGTAGTTAAAATAATAATAGTTGTTTTAATTTTTGATATGGAGAATTATGAGGAAAATATGGATCTTGGTGAATTAATTGAGAATGTTAGCTACGTTAGGAGATTGTGAAGGCATACTTGAGTTGTTCTACTTAAAAAAAACTTTTTATGAGAATGTGAACTTGTATTATTTAGTTTTCTAATTATACGGTTGTCTATGAAATTTATGTACATGTGAACTTAGGCATGCACAAACTCAGTTTATCTATAATTATTTTTGTTTGGTTGATGGTGATGTGGTCAATTATTATTTTTGTTTGGTTGATGTGTACAAGAAAATGGCTTGGTTAATGTCTGTAGGCTCTCTGGCCCTTCAGTGTTGATTAGTAACATGTTTAGTATGTCCACTCCTTTTATTTATCTAAATTTTTTACTGTCCCAATTAGCTATATCTAGTCTGAAAGTTTTGGTTGATGTATACAAGAAAATGGCTTGGTTGATGTCTATAGGCTCTTTGGGCCTTCAGTGTTGATTAGTAACATGTTTAGTTCGTCCACTCCCTTTATTTATCTAAATTTTTTACTGTCCCAATTAGTTATATCTAATCCGAAAGTTTTTTATTTTGCATCAAGTTTTGAAATAATTTTTTACTTATATTTTAGTAAATGAAGCAGAGTCAAATAAGATGTTTTTTCTGATTCACGGTCTGATTTTATGCAGGAAAATAAAATGAAAATTCAATTTGTAATCTTTAATTGAACTGAAACATTATCCCTCTTTCTATAATTAATTATTGTCTTATTATTATTTTTGTTAGCCCAACATGATGCATGCAACTATACATAATTGGCCTGCATTTTCTTAATTCAAAAATTTTAGAGAACAAAATTTTCTTTAATAAAGAACTACAAACCTGTATAGATTGAATATTTCAAGAAAATAAAAACAAAATTGAAGGAAAATGATCGTGCTCAGTGGTAGTGTTAGGTCGATTGTCATAGTTATGAATTATAAATAAAATAAACAATTACAAATGTTTCAATCATATTACCTAGGTTCGGTAGGGACGCACTAAAACTGTAACAACGCAGCAATGAAATTCAACAAATATGATTGGGTTCAGTAGGGTTGGATAGTTTGCCCTTGATAATTGGGTCTTAGATTATAAATGGGTCTAGTCAATTTCGCCTCATATGCATTTGATATGATCTAGCTCATTTAAAAAGAATTGGCATCATCACTTGTAAAATCACTATTTAAACTGATTTATCTATATTCCTTATTTTAATTTTATTGCCGATAACCTATATTCGATTAATTGCAAAATTCCAAAATCCTTGTAGAATTAAAGTCTCATCCCTAAAGTTTAATCAGGTGGTTGAATATGGTTTGGTGTAATGTTTGAGGCACACTGGCCATATAAGATGCACAATGTATGTAAATCTATAGTCAAAATGAACAATAATTGTCCAATGCCTAATGCCAATTCATACATGCAGACAGACCATCAAGTTCTACTTGCTTGCCTCAGTATAATAGTAAAGCCTTTAATTATATATATTTCTATACAGTACATCATTGTGCCAAACCTCCTCCAATCATATGCATAGATCCTCTCTCCTAAATACACTTGCTAACATACTTCATGTACTTGGACATAAAATAAATGTTGTCTTTTGGTTAGTTAACAAACCTTAACGTGTTGTCACGCTCATGCTCGGTATATTGTAAAATTTAAGACCCTTTATTTTATTACACCCAATGTCGTCTTTTATTAGTGCTGCGATTTTTTTAACATGCACTCAAAGATAATTAAATGTGGGCCTATCAAAAAAAGAACATGTGAACTATCAATGCTGTGATTTTCAGGTGTTTATTATCTAGAACATGTGAACCAAAGAATCTTATACCTGCTTGTTTTTTAATATGTAATACGTGCTTGTTTTTTAATGTCTAATACAAGAAATGAAGAGGATTACTCGAAAACCAAAAAAATACAGAGATTCTAAATTACTCAAGGAGTCTAATATTCAGAACAAGCATATCAAAGACAACGGTGTTTAAATTGAAGATAACCTACATGCACTTGAAGAAAACTCAATGCAAGTTGAAGAAAATTTTGAAGGTAACAGTCATAAAAAAGAAGTCAATCCACATGCACTCGAAGATAATGAAACACAAAATGAACAAAGTTTGGAAGCCATGATGGAAAATGAGGGATCTATTCAAGATGTAGATGCAAATCTACTAGGGAAAAAAACCTTGAGGTCCTACTAAAATAAAGTGACTTTCTTCAAATTTTGCAAATCGGATTGAAGTTGAATTTAATGCATGGGCTGAACCAATATGTGAAAGATCAATATGCTTACCTTCTTATCTAAGGATGCTTATACAAGAGCATGTTCGGGTTACGCTTAATAATTGGAGACATTACGGTGATGATTTGAATGTTGTTCTACGGGAATCCATTCAGGCAATGAAATTAAAAGTAACTTAAAAAATCAATATGATTAACTTTTATTTTATATTAAAATGTGTTGATATGAAATGGTTAGGTCATAATGATTTTTGCAAAGGATGTTGAGCGTGTGAAATAAATAAAAATCTTTGACCAATTTTTTACAAAAATATTGAGAATTAAGTAATTAGGAGAAAAACAAGATAGCAATAATGCAAAAACTATGTTATATCGTTTTTGTAAATTTCAACACCCGTCTCATGGTAGATATAATTTATATTTACCCATTGAAAACCAATAACCAATTCAAAGATACTAAAGCTATATCAACCATCACTTGTCAAAGTAACATAATTAAACATAGTTTGGCAAATGATACACATGGAGCAATTTCTAATGCTACAATGAAGACTGAAATGATTTACAACTTTGAAAACAGATAAATAGGCAGGCCCAAAGCTTAAATTTACTTTTATTAGCAAAATTATTCTTGTAAAAGAGCAATTTTTACGATATATATATATTTAGCAATGGTAATGCAAGCTTCACTCACATCCATGTAAATGGATGTCAACCAAGATTATTGTAATTTAATCTTAACCTTAAATCCATTTCAATGTTATTTAATTTAATTTTCATGTTGGTAGTTATTTTAATTTTATTTTATTTTAAATTATGTATTAGAAGTTATTATATTTTGATTTTATTCAATTTTTAATGTTGTTATGTTTTAGTTTAAACTTAAATTCAATTTACATAATTTAATTTTAGTTATATTTTAATTTTTAAAGTCAAGTTTGAAAAGCTATGCTGATATTATCATATCATAACCTTTTAAACTGCTTACATAAACTGTCTAGAGACAACATACAGATCGTGGGCCTTTTTTAATCTGCCAAAAGTACAAAACTACTATCAACTTTGAGTAAATACCTAATAGACTGAACTTGGTGGATATGTAGAGAGAAATAGTAACTTACAAATACATCAGACCTGATCGATTTGTAAATATGTTCATGCTTGTAACGATTCATATTTTTGGGTATTTTAAATTATTAAATTTAATGTAATTATTGGATAAGTATGGATAGAAATAAAATTTAATGATTTATTTAAATTGGTTTATTGGATAATTAAATTGTTTAAAATTTAATGTTGGGAATTATTTGAATAATGTAATTCTGGATTTAAGATGGTTGAAAATGATATCGAAAATTTATTTAAATTTATATAAATATGAGTGAGGATGGTTAACATTTAAAATTGGATTTAACTATGAATAATTAAAATTTTAAATTTTTATATTTTAATTAACGATTAAAAATAGACATTTTGGCCACTATCTCGGATTTCAATGAAACTAGTTTCATTGGATCTGTAATGGTGAATTATTGTAGGATTTCCAGTTTCATAATGATCGGACTTGTCGTTTGGCCGTGTGAGCTTGAAACGTGTAGAAATTCAATTTCAAATTTAATTAAAATTATTCGATTTGAAAAGCTATCTTTCGCATACGATAGAATTAGGCCTCGAGACTAGTTCCATTGCCTTCTGAATGGGGGTAAAACATTATGAACGTCAGGTGGCATGCTTCATTTGGAGCTTGAGATTTACAGGCGTTTATAGTCGAGATATTTACAAATTAAAATAATATTTATTTCCAGCCTAGATATTCGTACCCCAAGGCCCGGCCATATCCACTCGTACATTTTCCTTACCCCTTCCTTTTCGAATCACAACCATATACCCACTCCCTTCCCCTTTCTTTTATTTGCAGATCGACATTTTTAAATATAAAAAAATTCCAATCTAAAAAAATACAAAATCAAAAGCGACGATTGATGAAAAAAAATGAAGCACACGATCGAAAACGCGTTTGATGGGGGGGCAGCAGCGCCTGGATATACAAGCAATGGGATGGAGGGCGACCCGGCTGAAGCAATGATGTCGTGGGGTAGAGTGGAGCGCGCGGTAGATGTCGACTGCAATTTAGGGTTTTCGTACTTAGGATTCGTGCGCGCGTGGCATCGACATAGGGTGGAGGAGGTCGCGGTCGTAGGTTATCGATATGCGGGACGCCGTATTGTCGATATGGGTTTCTAAACACTTAAACGAGGCAAGTCGACATAATATTGTTTTAAATCGGGTAAATGAAATAATTTTACCCAAGTATATTTTTTATATATAAAATGATAATTTTAAATGAAATTGTGGTTAGTAGATGATAATATTTAATTATCATCGGTTATTGATTGAGTTAAAATAAAACGGATACTTTGTAAATTTATTTTATGAAGCACTGATAATTTAGTTGAATTGAAATCAATTAAAATAAGAATTGGTTAAAGGGACCAAGTTGTAAACTAACGAAATATTTTGGTAAACAAGTTAAGGAAATTTGTATAAGTATATTTATAATATAGCTTATATAAAGAATGATTTTTAAAATTCGAGAATTTTAGAATTAAAATCTTTGTTTCAAAAATTTGTATTCAAAGCCTTCAAAATTAAAATTAATACCATTTGAAAAGTTTCGACTAGAAAAATATTTTTGAAAGGATTTTTGAAGAAATAAAAGCATTAGACTCGCTTGGTTGCTGGGAAATAATTCTGGGGACGACTGCAGCATCGCCAGTATTCATTTTCGAGTTTCTGGATGAAGATTGCTACCAAAAGAAAATTAAATTTCGATTAAACAAGCTTTGATTGAGAAAATATATTCTAAGGATGATTTGATAAATATATGAAATAATTTTGAACTTATAATTGAAATTAGTATAAATTAAAATAAGTTTATGACTTATAATTCCGAACAGGAAAGTAAAATTAAAATTTTAGAACTGTTGAATATTTTGATTAAGCAGACAAAGAGAAACTTGAATTTGAGATACGAAATATAATAACTAACATAAGAAATAAACAAATTGAGTTAGTGAAATAAAGTCAGAAAAATATAGTTAACCGTGAAATTTTAAATAAAAATGAATTGCATGAAATGAATTAGATAAAATGAAATTTTGAATGAATAAATTATACAGTTTATAGATTTGAGAATATTAAGATAAACAAAAGTTTAAATTTGTTAAATGTGGATGATAAGAAAATTTAACTTGAATAGGATTAAATAAAATGAGTAATGAATTAAAATGAAATGAAGTTTAACTTAATATTAAATAAGTTGTATTGGATACTAAGTAAAACTAGATAAATTAGTAAAGTGAATTAAATTCCACTCAAGCTATAAAATGAATTGATCAAATAGATATGAACTTGAATTTAAAATGGAATGTGATTTAAGTATGTAAGAAATTGAATAAGAATAAATGAATGTAAGTAAAACTAATATGGTTAATTGAATTTAATTTAAATTGGATATAAATAAATAAAATGCAAGTGGAATAGTTTAAATAAAATTTGAATGTTAATTAACATAATATGGAATAAGTTATTGAAAAAAATTATAAGTTAAAGTGAACTTAAGAGAAGCTGAATGAATTAATTGTGAAAGAAAAAAAGAGGTTATTAATATGAATTGAGTTATAGAATTTATTTTGGTAAATTAATCATATGATTTTGAAAAAAAAATGAATCAATGAGTTAATATTAACCTAAGATATGAAGTAATAATAAAAACGTGATTGTGTTACAAATTATTTGTAATGAATTTAGATAGTTTATAAATGATGTTTTAAAAAAGGAGAGAGAATATACTAAGTGGAAATAAATTTACTTAAGCATGGTCAAGTGGAATAATGTTTATAAATGATTCATAAATGAATTTATATGAAATAGGTTAAACAAAAGGTGAAACAAATTGGAATTTCACAAATTGAATTGAATAAGTTAAATGTAAATGAAATAAATTTGAATAAATTGAAAGAAAACCGAATTATGAATGTGGTTAAGCATTTGAAAAAAAAACAATCAATGGAATGTAAATTAAATTTAAATGTGGATGAAACAAATGTAAATAATTGGAACAAATCGATTGAATGTAAGTATACTGAATTGAAATAAATCAAACGTTAATGCCATAAATATTGATTGAAAGGAAAAAATGAATTGAAACCAAATTTGTTGAATGTAAATTAATTAAATGCAAATGAATTGATTACAAATCCATTGTATGATTAACGAACTAAATAATTAAGTGAATGTAAATCAAAATTTAAACATATGGAATGTGGTATGTAGTTAAATTACTTAAGTGTAATTAATTATATGAATGATTGAAATGAAATAAGTGGATGTGAGATTCATAACATTTAAATGAAAGGAAAAAAATTGGAAATAAATGAGATTTAATATATAAGTCGATTCAATGTTATGAATAAATGGAAATTAAGCAAATAAAATGTTAATAAAATTTAATTTTAATAATAATGAGAATGTATTAACTTAAATATTGAAAATGAAATGTAAATTTTGATAGTTATGAATTGAATTGAATGAATATTGATTTGTCAGATGACTTGTTTGTTGTAAATCATTGTTTAATTGTCTTAAATGCATATGATTGTTGTTTGGTTGCGTATGTGTGCTCGTGTTTGAGATTTGGGTTCAAAATCAATGTTTGTAACGATCCCGGTTTTAAGTCGAATTTACATTGGTAATTAAAATAAATTTTTGGATTAAGTTATGAATTTAGTTGTGAATTAATTTGCAAATGTGGGAATAAAAATATATATATATATATATATATATATATATAAGTTTTTAAAATAAAGAATTTGATTTGGAAATCTAAATATTTTATAAATAGATTATAATTTGGAATTTGAATTTTAAATTCAAATACATATATGTTGAAAATAAATATTTGAAAAATATTTATAGATTGTGAATGAATAAAATATATATATATATATATATATATATATATATATAAAGATATGTTTTGTTATTTATTTATATTTATAAATTTATTTTAAATTAAATCTTGGAATTGAAATTCAAAATTAAAATTCTTATAAATATATTGGATTTGAAAACATTATATTTTCAATTAATAAAGATTCGTTTTCCAAATTACATTAAATAAACATTGATTTGGAAGTTATGTTTTGAAATTAATACAATAATTTTTGAATTGCTATTTGAAATTTATAAAAGTATAAAATATAAATAATAGAACATGCATAAATATAAACATATGTTAATACAAAAAAGAATGTTCTGTAAATACATAAAAGTATAAATGAGAAAAACATAAAACATAATTTATAAATAAATTTAAGTTAAGGGTTTAAAAACAAATTCTATAAACTAATTAAAGATAAAGGATTTAAACATAATTGTTTACATTTTTAACATTTGTAAAATGATAATGCAAGTAAATAACAAGTATAATATAAGGATAAAAGATTATTACAAGAATTCACAAATTAAACAAGTGGCAACATCATCTCTTCCTTTGAAATTGAATTATATAAATATGAATTAAAAAGAAACCAAGCTTTTTTCAGTAAAAAAACTTCTCAAAACCTGAAAACAAAATCAGGTAAAAGAAATAAAAATCTGAAGCATAGATGCATTAATTCAAAGCAACCGGTCTTCAAACTGAGGCTAAGAGATGCAGATCCAAGTTTCAGATTATTTTCAAATTCATGTTCAAACAACAAATTCAAACCTGAAAACAAATTCAAGAACTTGAGGCTATCAACCTGTTTTATGTCTTCAACAAACCAGAGAATCAATCAAAATTTTGAAGCTATAGATCAGAGCATCTCAGATCTAAAGCATGCAAGCTCGGGCAACTCAATTTAATTAAATCACAATGCTCCTCAATTTCAAATTCCAGAGCATTTACTGGCTCAAACTCTTCTATGTTCCTCTCTGTTAACATCTCTCAGGTGAGCAAACCATTCAACCCTCAATATATTTATATGTGTTGCTTGATTTCTGATGCCTGTGATGCCTGTGATAATTGAAACTTGAAATGTTTGGTTATGGATGAAAATGTATGTAAATAAATCTAAAATGCCTGTGCATGTCTGATATATGTGTGTGTATCACTCTATTAGTAAACAGGCATATGAATTTCATATATAAAAACCTATATCTCAATATATAAGCAGATTTGTGTTATGACCCTTAAAGGAAAGATATTGGTATTAACTAAATCTCGATTTTAAAAATGTTCATATAAATAATTAAGAAGTTATGAACTGGAAAATATAAATATACAGTGAAAATCATATGTCTGTTAAAATGTGATGATCATGAGTTTGTATTCGATTTCATAATTCGATTCGAGACTGAAAATAATGATTTTAGAAAATCATTTCAAGATTTTTAGTTTTATAAATTGTGAAAAATTGTATGTTGGACAGAAAACGTATTTTCATTAATTCTACAACGATCATCGACGAGTTGATCATCGAGCTTGGGCCTGGAGGTAGGGTGAACAATGGGAATCAATGGAAAAATGGTGATGGAATTTGACATCGTCGTGGCGTTGTCACGACGTCGAACTAGGGTTCGAGGAGCCTTTTTTGTCGACTGAGTTTGTGTGGTCACTACGACATCGTCAAGGGATTTGGGTAGATCGCACGTAGGGGAACAGGAGTCGGGGATTTAGGCGGAGGTCCTGGTGGCGTGGTGTGGTCTCTGGCGTAGGGTGGCGTCGTAGCGAGGCATTTCCAGATGATCAATTTTGGTTCCAGTTCGATTAAAATGTTCAAACTTGATTTCATGGTTATTGCGAGGATTTGGGTGTTTGGGAAGTTCGATGAAGTTATTGTCGGTGTGTCGATGATTACGGCGAGGGTCGGCGATCGGCCAGGCAATCGTGCACGTGCACGCGATGGCTTGTATCTGTCTGTGTTTGGGGAAGAAAAGTAAATCTCGAGGATGAACTCGAAGTCAATTACGCTTTAGCTCGAAGACGAGGCATGTAAGGGGAAACTCGAAGTTAGGCATGGGATTTTGATTATTTGGCTTGGGTTTTGATTTGGGAAGACTTGGGTTGTTTTACTAGGTTTTAATTTTTGAGAAGGAAACATGTTTCAGTTTTTTTAAGTTAAAAACAAGTATAACCAGTAACCAAGTTTTGAAGTTATTAAAAGAAAACTAATATGTTTTCAAAGGATTGTAAATCAAGTTGCCGAAATAGAATTATTAAACAAAGATTTCAAACAAGTTTCAAAGGTTAAATGATTAAAGTAAATGTTTTGAAATTGTTTTGTTTAAAGTAACCATATAATAGGTCAATGATGAATTTATTTCAAAGAATATTAAATAAGATTTAAATGTTAATTTTCCAAAGTAATTAAAAGAATAATTGCTTAATGAAATTAATTACTTAATTACTTTGTGTGATCACAATAAAGGATAATTAATTAATAAAGATTTGTCAATGAAAGTAATTAAGGTTAATTAATTTATGATTAAGGTTTTGATCAATCAAACGATTTAAAGAATAATTTATTAAAGGATAATTAATTAATGTAATTAATTAATTAATTAAAGTAATTAATTTGAGGATAATTAATTAATTTAAGGATAATTAATTAATTAAAGGTTACTTACTTAATGAAAGTGATTAGGATAATCACTTATTATAATTAATTAAGGATAATTAATTAAATGGTAATTAATCAAGGGTTGACTAATTAATGTAATTAATTAAGGATAAATAATTAGGGGTTGATAATTTAATGGTTAAAGGTTGATTAATTTATTAATTAAAGTTTATTAATAATTTATTAAAGGTTAATTAATAAATGAATAAAGATTAATTAATGATTAAGATTTGTAATTAATTAATATTAATTAACCGGGATTAGTAGTTTATACATAAGTAATTAATTTGATTTGAATTAATCAGATGATTAATTAATCTTACTTATGTATGTTTGGATTCTATTGAATGTTGAATTGTTTGATATCCCTTATGTGTGATGCTCTGTTTTAATTTGAGCTGTAATGAATGTAATTTATTTATCTATGATGAATATAATTTATTTATCTATTTATCTATGAAGCTATGAATGAAGATAAGCGTTATAGGATTATACCGCTTATCGATATTGATGTGCTTGAATTTGTGATGATTGATGATGTTGCACTATTGTGTAAAACCCCTGGACTACACTATACACACACAAATATGGATTGAACGAGGAAATTGGTTAAGTCACAGATTGTTGAAATGGTTTTATGGTTGAATTTTGAATCCAAATGGTTTTGGAAATGGAATTGGGTTAAATATGAAAAGCTATTGAAAAGGAGTTTTGAAGATAATAGTTATTTTGAATAACTTGATAAAATTTTGAAATTTAAATAATTTGATTTGAATTTGAATTCAAGATTTGAAATTGAATTCTATGTTTGAAAATTATGGTTTAAAAAGGTTATACAAGTTATAAATATGTTCATATGGGTTTTAAACCATTTTAAAAGTATTGCTTTTGGGAATTTGAATTTAACCCAAGTTTTATACTTGAAGGGCTTTAACTTGTGCAAACATAGTCGGATTTTTCCGAAACGAAAACTATTTGTTTTTCAAATAATAATAGCTTTCATATAAAGAAAGGATTTACAATTTATGTTGAAAAATTTTCAAGTTTGAAACAGAATTGTTTTGAAAGCTATGAATCTTTGGAAATGGTTTTTAAAGCTATGAATTGAATCTTTGATTTAAAGATTGGATGAGTTAATCCAATTTGAAAGGGAAATTGTTTAGAAAGGCTATGAATAAATCTTTGTGAAAGATGGTTGAACCTTGTTTTGGAATTGAAGAGGATCTCTAAGATAGATCTTTTGTTTAAATATTGTGAATGAGTCTTTGTGAAATATTGGTGAACTTTGTGAAGTGAATCTTTTTGTTTAAAGATTTGAAAATGGTAATTTGTTTAAACAATTTGAAAGAAAGGTTTTGGGTAATAAGTTGTGACGTAACTAAGATCTCATATCCATATGCTTTTTAAACTAAGCGCTCATTATTCGGTTTTCCGAGAGAGGACTTTGTATCATAAAACCCATTACGAATAATGATACGACGTTATGGATAGCATTTGAAGACCGGTGGTGAAGACCGAATATTTTCGAAAGCGAAAGGATAACTCGTCGAATGTCTCTACGCCGGATGATCCCCGGTATAGAGATTTGATCACCCTTTGTGATGGGGAGTCCGGACGTGATTAGGGATTATCCAGATTTGCAAGGGCTTCTTTGTGAAGTGCCTTCGGTTCTGATCGAACCCATAACAGACTTGTATGGATATGTGTCTGACATTACACTTTGAGATGTAAAGCTGATTTCTATCAAATACATTTCTGTTTGGTGGCGGAGAATTTATTCTCTTAGCTTAACACCCTTCTCTGAGACATAGGAGCTCAGAGGTCATGTAGTTGATGGTTACTAGTGATACATTCCCAATTTGGTAATGTGGCATACGAAGTGCTGCTGATCTTTTGTTGCTCAAAGCAAGGCTTTTGTGTAAAGCGTAGCTCTGTGGATGAGACTGCATCAGGACCTCACACCCCGAAAATGGTCGAAACAGGAAAGATGCGGCAAGGTTATTAGGGGTCGCGCCCCTAGGATATGTCCATTTCTTTTGGAAAAGGATGGTATCATGGTATGGAGCCCAGATACTTAACTCATGTGGTCACTGCAAATTTATTATTTTGTGGTTGCTTTGTGGTTGAGAGCTCTTGGATAAAGGTCGCAAACGATCGGGGATGGCATACTTGTAGGTGTTACTTCCGGGCAGGGGTAACCCGCCCTTGTGTTGGCAGAGAGCTGGTTAAGTTCTTGGGGCGTCCCTCCAGAGGCGTACCCATGTGGAAATAGGAAATTCCTTAGCTTGACCATTTGTGGGAAATCCAAAGAAACAATACGCGTCGTGTACGGTTTTAGTTGTATTACCTACCATAGAATGTGGTGGTAACCTGCTATTGAATATGGTAGTTATAGTAGGCATACAATAATGGTTATATGCTGGCTAAGATTAATATTATACTTTCGAAAAAATTTCTACACTATGCACTAATAATAATATCAAAAATGGTTTTCACGTATTAAGCATGTATGAATATCATAAGGAGAAATCTCCTCCAATTCTGCGTTTGCATTGTGTGTGCGGTGGGAGGCCTTATGGTAGTTTCATTTTCGAAAAAGCATTGTGGATTTCAACCTTAAAATTCTTTTTTTTGCTGTTTTTGTTTGAAACTTTTTTCGTTTGCCCACACCAGTCCCATGACTGACCTGAAGTTTATTGTTCCTTTCCTAAACTCTGGGTGCCCACAATTTTCCACACGGGCAGTCTAGAGTCGGATTTTCCAAATAATCAAATAATAGGTGTAGATTCGGTAGCCTTCAGTCTTTGAAAATCTTCTTCAGTCTTTGGATGACTGACCTTGCTTAATACATTATGATCGGGGGTTCGAGCTATCTTTGGTTTGGAGATGGAATTGCGGTTGCAGTTTGGAGTTGGATTCTTTTGGAGACTCTTTTGTCTTTTGGTGCTATCTTTCCACTGCTATTTGTTCTACTGTTATATATTTTTGTCTCTGATATTGTTCAACATCTATTCTATCATATTGTATCAAATGTTTTATTCATTGTTATATCAATGATATATAATTTTTCTTCCGCTGCGCTGTTATACTTAATGTGTATAAGCTCCGGCGCGAATCGGATTTCAACGGTTGAATCTACGGCATTCAAGTACAAGTGAAGTATGGGTGTCGATTTTCGAACGCTGAAATCCTAGTTGTCACATTTGGTATCAGAGCTAAAGGTTGAACTTTAACTATTGGAGTATAACACTTTAGGTAAGTCATTAGAGATAGGGTTACAATACCCTAGAATGAGTATATCCCTAAGATATCCATCCTTATGCCTCAGTAAATTCTCTTACTATCCACTGATAGTGAGTATGAGTGCAAGAAGAGGACGGGGAAGGGGATAGGGGAGTATCATTACAAATGGTTGATACCCTACAACAATGGAAACAACCTTTTCCATCGATTTTCTTTGATCTTCATCCAATCTCGATTCTTTGATGTCTTCGTGGCAGCTCCGGGATGAAGCTTTGGTGTGATGATGGCCCTACGAATCGTTATAAATAAGTTTTTATTTCGTATTCTCTTCATCGGATTCTTATTAGCTTTCTGTTTCAACTTTAACAAATTTGAAATTTTAAAAATTTTTGAAATAAATTGGTTAGTAAAATGTGAAGTTAAATTAATTTGTATCGATAAAACGACTCCGGTTAAAACCAAGTTTTGGAAAATTTTGTTATGATTTCTTGTGTGAACCAAAGTCCGAAGAGGGACAAGCTGGTGTAAACTTTAGGGTATTCCGACCTGAGTTTGGAATCCATACCTAGTGTTTGAGAATTATGGAAGATTGAATCTATTTGTCTGGTATTTTGGGTCCAGATATATTCTACGAACGGTTAGTTATCCTTCGAACTAACCGATGCCCTGTATATTTCGTAGAATGGATGACCCGAGTATCTTGTGAAGTATCGAATAAGTTCGATCTCGTATTTATTGATATTATGATTTGGTGAGCCAAATGCAGAGTGGATATTAATATTGATCTGATAAAACATTCTCCATCTGTTCTTTGTTGTCCTCCCGTCTAGCAAATTTCGAGGACGAAATTTTATTAAGGGGGGAATCTGTAGCGATCCCAGTTTTAGTCGAATTTAAATTGGTAATTAAAATAAATTTTTGGATTAAGTTGTGAATTTAATCGTGAATTAATTTGAAAATGTGGGAATAAATATATATATATATAAGTTTTTAAAATAAAGAATTTGATTTGGAAATCTAAATATTTTATAAATAGATTATAATTTGGAATTTGAAATTGAAATTCAAACACATATATGTTGAAAATAAATATTTGGAAAATATTTATAGATTGTGAATGAATAAAATATATATTTATAAAAATAAATGTTTTTTATTAATTTATATTTATTAGTTTATTTTAAATTGAATCTTGGAATTGAAATTCAAAGTTAAAAATCTTATAAATATATTGGAATTGAAAACATTGTATTTTCAATCAATAAAGATTTGTTTTCCAAATTACGTTAAATAGACATTTTGATTTGGAAGTTATATATTAAAATTAATACAATAATTTTTGAATTGCTATTTGAAAGTTATAAAATTATAAAATATGAATAATATAAAATGCATAAATATAAAACATATGTTAATATAAAAAAGGAATGTTTTGTAAATACATAAAAGTATAAATGAGAAAAACATAATTTATAAATAAATTTAAGTTAAGGGTTTAAAAACAAATTCTATAAACTAATTAAAGATAAAGGATTTAAACATAATTGTTTACATTTTTAACAGTTGTAAAATGATAATGCAAGTAAATAACAAGTATAATATAAGGATAAAAGATTATTACAAGAATTCACAAATTAAACAAGTGGCAACATCATCTTTTCCTTTGAAATTGAATTATATAAATATGAATTAAAAAGAAACCAAGCTTTTTTCAGTAAAAAAAACTTCTCAAAACCTGAAAACAAAATCAGGTAAAAGAAATAAAAATCTGAAGCATAGATGCATTAATTCAAAGCAAGCATTCTTCAAACTGAGGTTAAGAGATGCAGATCCAAGTTTCAGATTATTTTCAAATTCAGTTTCAAACAACAAATTCAAACCTGAAAACAAATTCAAGAACTTGAGGCTATCAATATGTTTTAAGTCTTCAACAAACCAGAGAATCAAATCAAAATTTTGAAGCTATAAATCAGAGTATCTCAGATCTAAAGCATGCAAGCTCGGGCAACTCAATTTAATCAAATCAAAATGCTCCTCAATTTCAAATTCCAAAGCATTTACTTGCTTAAACTCTTCTCTGTTCCACCTTGTTAACATCTCTCAGGTGAGTAAACCATTCAACCCTCAATATATTTATATGTGTTGCTTGATTTCTGATGCCTATGATGCCTGTGATAATTGAAACTTGAAATGTTTGGTTATGGATGAAAATGTATGTAAATAAATCTAAAATGACTATGCATGTTTGATATATGTGTGTGTATTTCACTCTGTTAGTAAACAGGCAAATGAATTTCATATATATAAATCTATATCTCAATATATAAGCAGATTTGTGTTATGATCCTTAAAGGAAAGATATTGGTATTAACTAAATCTCGATTATAAAAATGTTCATATGAATAATTAAGAAGTAGTGAACTGGAAAATATAAATATACAGTGAAAATCATATATCTGTTAAGATGTAATGATCATAAGTTTGTGTTTCGATTTCATAATTCGATTCGAGACTGAAAATAATGATTTTAGAGAATCATTTCAATATTTTTAGTTTTATTTAGTTTTATAATCTGTGATAAATTGTATGTTGAATAGAAAACGAATTTTCGTTGATTTTACGACGGTCATCGATGAGTTGATCATCGAACTTAGGCCTGGAGGTAGGGTGAACAATGGGAATCAATGGAAAAATGGTGATGGAATTTTAACATCGTCGTGGCGTTGTCACGACGTCGAACTAGGGTTCGAAGAGCCTTTTTTTCGACTGAGTTTGTGTGGTCACTACGACGTCGTAAAGGGATTTGGGTCGATCGTACGTGGGGAAACAGTAGCCGGGAACTTAGGCGGAGGTCCCGGTGGCGTGGCATGGTCTCTGGCGTAGGGTGTCGTCGTAGCGAGGCATTTCCAGATGATCAATTTTGGTTCCAGTTCTAAAATGTTCAAACTCGATTTCGTGGTTATTGCGAGGATCTGGGGGAAGTTCGATGGAGTTGTTGTCGTTGTGTCGATGATCATGGCGAGGGTCGACGATCGGCCAGGAGATCGTTCAAGTGCACGTGATGGCGTGTATCTATCAGTGTTTCGGGAAGAAAAGTAAATCTTAGGGACGAACTCGAAGTCAATTACGTTTTGGCTCAAAGACGAGGGATGTAAGGGGAAACTTGAAGTTAGGCATGGGTTTTTGATTATTTGGCTCGGGTTTTGACTTGGGAAGACTTGGGTTGTTTTACCAGGTTTTAATTTTTGAGAAGGAAACACGTTTCAGTTTTTTTTAAGTTAAAAAGAAGTATAACTAGTAACCAAGTTTCGAAGTTATAAAAAGAAATCGAATATGTTTTCAAAGGATTGTAAATCAAGTTGCCGAAATAGAATTATTAAACAAAGATTTCAAACAAGTTTCAAAGGTTAAATGATTAAAGTAAATGTTTTGAAATTGTTTTTTTTAAAGTAACCACATAATAGGTCAATAATGAATTTATTTCAAAGAATATTAAATAAGATTTAAATGTTAATTAACTAAAGTAATTAAAAGAATTATTACTTAATGAAATTAATTGCTTAATGTAATTAAAGGGTAATTACCTTATGTGATCACAATAAAGGATAATTAATTAATAAAGACTTATTAATGAAAGTAATTAAGGTTAATTAATTTATGATTAGAGTTTTGATTAATCAAATGATTTAAAGAATAGTTTATTAAAGGATAATTAATTAATGTAATTAATTAAAGTAATTAATTTGAGGATAATTAATTAATTTGAGGATAATTAATTAATTTGAGGATAATTAATTAATTTGAGGATAATTAATTAATGAAAGTGATTAGGATAATCACTTATTATAATTAATTAAGGATAATTAATTAAGTGGTAATTAATTAAGGGTTAATTAATTAATGTAATTAATTAAGGATAAATAATTAGGGGTTAATTATTTAATGATTAAAGGTTGATTAATTTATTATTAAAGTTGATTAATTAATTTATTAAAGGTTGGTTGATAAATGATTAAAGATTAATTAATGATTAAGGTTTGTAATTAATTAATATTAATTAACCGAGATTAGTAGTTTATACATAACTAATTAATCTGATTTAAATTAATCAGATGATTAATTAATCTTGCTTATGGATGTTTGGATTCTATTGAATGTTGAATTGTTTGATATCCCTTATTTGCGATGCTCTGTTTTGATTTGAGCTGTGATGAATGTAATTTATTTATCTGTGATGATTATAATTTATCTATATACTTATCTGTGAAGCTGTGAATGAAGATAAGCGTTACAGGATTATACCGCTTATCGATAATGATGTGCTTGAATCTATGATGATTGATGATGTTGCACTATTGTGTAAAACCCCTGGACTACACTTACACACACAAATATGGATTGCACGAGGAAATTGGTTAGGTCACAGATTTTTGAAATGGTTTTAAAGTTAATTTGAATCCAAATGGTTTTGGAAATGGAATTGGGTTAAATATAAAAAGCTTTTGAAAAGGAGTTCTGAAGATAAAAGTTATTTTGAATAACTTGATAAAGTTTTGAAATTTAAATAGTTTGATTTGAATTTGAATTCAAGATTTGAAATTGAATTCTATGTTTGAAAATTATGGTTTAAAAAGGTTATACAAGTTATAATTGTGTTCATATGGGTTTTAAACCATTTTAAAAGTATTGTTTTTGGGAATTTGAATTTAACCCAAGTTTTATACTGGAAGGGCTTTAACTTGTGCGAACGTAATTGGGATTTTCCAAAACGAAAAATATTTGTTTTCCAAATAATAATAGCTTTCATATAAAGAAAGGATTTCCAATTTATGTTGAAAAGATTTCAAGTTTAAAATAGAATTGTTTTGAAAGCTATGAATCTTTGGAAATGGTTTTGAAAGCTATGAATTGAATCTTTGATTTAAAGAATGGTTGAGTTAATCCAATTTGAAAGGGAATTTTTTTAGAAAGGCTATGAATGATCTTTGTGAAAAATGGTTGAACCTTGTTTTGGAACTGAAGAGGATCTCTAAGATAGATCTTTTGTTTAAATATTGTGAATGAATCTTTGTGAAAAATTGGTGAACTTTATGAAGTGAATCTTTTTGTTTAAAGAATAACACGTCACAGATTATTCAACAAAACATATATCACTATATATTCAATTAAATTCAACATTTTTGAGGAATCCAGTTGGATTCCTCCAATCTATTTTCCTGCATCCACAGATGTTAGCATAATATAAGAATACCAATTCCACTTCGAGCTGGAATATCGTGGTATATAGGGTCATCAACTATACTACGGGGCGCATAGGGTCTCATCCGCTTTGTATATGCAGGAATATCAACCACTCCAATATATATATACACACACTACTATTTATAATATCACACCCAACTGAGAAAAATGTATCAATTTAACCAATCAATCACTAGTTAATTTTAACCGTTTAAAATTAGCCACTAACAGTCCAAAATTGAGTGAGATTAACTCACCTTGAGTTTTAAATCGCGAAGCGTTCCAATTTTAAATTGAATCGCGTTCGATTTAATTTAAAATTTTCACTCGATCTGATCGCCTCCAAATCTACACCACAGCGTAGTTCTCGTCGCTGCAATTCTGGCGAAGCTTGTTTCGTCCGATTTCAATCTCATATGGAGAAGATATGCGTTATTAAAGACTGAATACAAATGAATATACATAATTCCCCCTTTTTTTATTTAGTAATAACCTAAATCAAGATCGGCTCATTCATTTCTGTTACAGCAAAATCTCGGCTGCATATCTACAACTTCTCCCTAACCCTATACGAATGCACGAACCCATCAACCGCCTCCACTTTGCCTATCACTGCACCCACCTCGGCCACGTTGGAGCCCATCCAACGCCATCACGCTAAAGCCCTTCACCGTCTCCCTATTCACTCCAAAAATCACGAAGCTCGACGCTTCCCCAAGCTTGAAAATTGAGCGGGAACGACCACCCTTCGAGAGGCATTCGCCGTCGATTCACTCGACCACACAAGATCGCCACCGTCATATTTAAAGATCTCAACACGCTCTACGATCTTTGTGTTGGAGCTTTTTGATAATATCACGCAAATTGAGAGGAATCGAGGGAGAAAGTATGGTGGTTTTCGGCCATTAATCTGTAAATGGCGGCTAGAGCAAGAGATAGGGTTTCTTTACTGTTGGAACAGTGTTTGTGTGTCTCTATATATATATATATGCGCACAACATTATTTTATTAATATTTTTCAAATTTTACATGTCTTCTCAAACGAACTCCGAACGAGACGTGTCGCTTTGCGTTTATAATGTTTTACCCAAATTTTAAACACAATGGAACATGTTTCGGGGTCTAGTTCGATCATATGCGAAAGATAGCTTTTTGAATCGAATTTAAAATATTAAATTTTCGATATTTATTTCAAGGCGTTTCTATCCCGTACGACCAAACGGTAATTTCAAACGCTATGAAATTTGATATCCGATAATAATAAACTATTACGAATCTAATGGAACTAATTTTTTCGAATTCCGAGACTGTACCTTGAAATGCTATTTTAACGCGACGTCGAAATCATTTAAAATTTTAATTTTAAAAACTTACTAACTCCATTATAAATCACATTGAATTTATATTCATACAAGAAATCATTCTGATTCATTTTAAATCAAAATTTGATTATTTATATTATTTCTATATATTAATTTCACTATTAAATTAATATATAAATCCCTAATTTTAATCTTATCGAATTTAATTCCATTCACAAGTTCCAATATTATAACTCTAATCCAAATAGAATTTAAATCAATTTTAGAAACCATTTTTTTACCCCCATTTATTCTTAGATTCCTGTATTCTCCCAATTTCCAATTATTAATTTTATTATTTACCAAATTCATTAAATTGCCATATTTGGAATTATGACTATTTCACTAATACAACTTAATTCTCCATATTCAAAATCTTTTGATAACTCAAATTCAACATTTAAAATAAATTAAATGTTCAAAATTAAACGACCAAAATCCCGGGTCGTTACATTCCTCCCCCTTATAAAAATTTCGTCCTTGAAATTGCTAAGGTAGGAAAAATGCTCCCAAACCCACTAACTTACCCAAAACCCACTTAATTAAAATCCTATATTCACTTCTATAACCCTTTAGTTTTCATCCAAAACAATTGGCTTTCATTTCTTACTCAAAAATCACCTTTCTGGTTAACAAAACTTTTCCCAAAATTTCAAAATTTATCTAACACCCTAAATTTTCGAAAAATTTCGATAGCATCTCCTTTGTACGGAGAGCCATTTACAGTATCACAATTGAGATAAATATATACATCGACCCACACGGTCGGAAAAAAATATATACAATATATTATCATTTCTTTATTTTATTGCGTAGGCATACCTCATATTAGCTTTTTTAAGCAAGCGTCTTATCTTATATGCATTTATGCACCCCAACATCTATCCAATAGCCTCTTGTACCTGTACTTACTCAAAATAAGCACATAAGTTTCAAAATCATATAATTTTATAACATCCATTTATTTCACTAGCCAAACACATCAACTTCATAACCCAAACATGCAAATCAAATATATTTTAAACTATTATACGGTTCCGCACTAATTTAATTCCTTCCCATGGGTCCATATATCATTTCATTAAAATCAAATTAGAAATGATTTACAACCAAAGTTTATTACACTCAATTCAGATTTACAACAACCAAACTCATATTCACTCCAATATGATTTATATGTGCTTTAGTTACATAAATGCACCTTATTCAATTTCAAATTGATGCCTAATCAATTTATTGTATTTCATTTATATTTACTTCCATTATATGAAAATCCATTTACCAAACTTCAATTTATTCCCTTTTTAAATTGACTTTAAATCCATTTGTCTAATTTTCATTTGATCCCCATTCATGTTATTCACCACCTTGTTTGCTTTGCTTTAAATTAACTTATTCCAATCCATGTTAATTCTATTCATGAATCTATTTCATAAATAATCACTTAAGTTAAGTTTACATGGCAACCAAATTCTAATTCCCTTTAAATTGATGCATTCAATTTATCCACTTCCATTTAATTCACATAATGCTATTCACTTCATTTTATGGTGAACGACACTTCATTTCAAGCTAACATCTCACAAAATTATTTCTAAGGTTAATGATAAGCATTCCCTATCACTGCTTAAGTTATGCTCAGCTTTAAAACTTAAGTTCATACCCCACTTTTAACTTGGTTCAATTCATATTCAATTCATTTACCCTTAAATTGAATTCATTTCTTGGTTATCAATTACTCAACCCCTTTTAACTTGGTTATATTTTTTCACCTTCCCATTTTAATAAGTTACAACTTATTTATGCACAATTTTCCTGAATTTACCACCTAAGTTTACTCACATTCAATATTTATAACATAAGGTTACATAAACACTTCACCATTTATATTTTACTTTACTCAATTTCAATTCACCCTTCATTTAAAAATTCAAATTTTGAATTCCCATTTTTTTTTACCATAATACTAAACCATTTTCATTTAGGTTTCACCATTTCATTTCTCAATTCATACATTCAAAACTTATTTACTTAATATCTCCCATTACTTACTTAAGTCCAATTACATTTTATAATCTTAACTTTGGATTATCTATATCACTTAATAGCTTAAGCGTATTCAAATTATTCAATAATTACAACTTGCAGTTATACAAACATCTTACATTTCACTTTATATTCCATCCAATTCAAATCCATTTCAATTTTATTTAACTTATCTTAAGTTAAATTCCAAATTATCTTACTCACCTTAATTTAGTCAAATTTTAATCCCAGTATTTAAAATTTACATTTTCCTTTCTTATTTATATCAACATCTAATTATAAGTTCACTGTTGATTTTATCCTAACTTCACAAATCATTTAAATGGGAATCCCAGACTTTAACTACCCAATTTTATTTCAAATCATTTTGAAATCATAAATATATGTATATTCACTTTCGTATATCAAATCATACCTTTGAAATGTCAAAACCACTTGGCTTTACCTAAAACAATTTTCCTTAGAAATTCTGAAACTTGTTTATCAAACAAGTCCAGAAGAAATAATCATACCCAACCATCACGGTGGCAATCCATCACATAGAAACTCGAAAATGAATACTGATGATGTGGCCCTCATCACCAGAATTATTTTCTAACGGCTGAAGTGAGTTCAGTGCTTCCTTACTTCCAAAATTCATTTTAAAACAGTTTCTATTCAAAAATATTTCTAAAATAGTACTCCATTATTCCCTTCAAACCACTTTGGAAAACACTTTCCAAAATTCTCAAGAATTAAAAAAATTCCCAAACATTGATTCAAATTCATTTTAAAACATTTCCCATAATTTCCAGGATTTAATTCTGGTTTAAATCAAATTTTAGTTATACTTCTTTGTATAATCATTCTTATAAACTTCTGTTTGGTTATATATACATACATACATACATATATATATATAACCGTTTCAAATTTTATAATCGTATTTTGATTTTAATATTAACAACCACACATCCAAATATATATAGTATGATAATTTCAGAAAATTATTCCTTTTATATCAAAATATAATTTTGAGTAAAATTATATCATTTACCCACGTCAAAACAATATTATGTCGGTTTACCCTGTTTAAGAGTTTAGAAACCCCTATCGATACGGTTGTACTTCCCATACTGACCAGAATTCATAAATACTCAACCGATAAGTCAACACAATATAAAAACATTTTATATTCACTAACAACTATGCGCTCATATCTATCAATACACTCAAACTCATTCTAGAGCACTTCTGACTCTATCTCTAATGAGTAATCCCCACCAAAGCCTAGGTATATTGCCAACCTAAGCTTTGATACCATATGTGACGACCCACCCTAACGACCCCCAAAAATCAACATAAATACGCTCTTCGTATAACATGCCGAACGATCAAGTGCCGGAATGACAGATTTTTAAGAGGAAAGAAAGTAGGTAGAAGGAGAAGAAAAACTAAAACAAAACAGAATCTCACAGTGGATAGAAAAATATATAATATCAATAGCTCTTTACTCAAATCAAAACTGCAATATACATATTTCACATTAGAGTACACAAATCAATAACTACCAGCCTGGATAATTATAAAAATCTTCCCTCACAATCATTGGAAATTTCAAACAAAATACTACAGTGGTAATAAACAAGTACAAGTAATACGTCTTCGCCATCTAGCTCGTCTCCTGAGCTCCATAGCATCCTAACCTTAACCTGCATACTCAGTCTGACCCGAGCATTATAATAAAATAATACTCGAGTTAGTCTGGAAAAAAAGTGTGAGAAAACACATTCTATTTGATTTATTAAAGTTTCAAAATCCTTTGAAAATCATAGGTATCTCCTAAGACCACGCCACAAATAAACACGACGGGTTTTTACCTTACGATAACCAAAATATTTCATATCGAAATCCTCTGATATTATAGTAGTGTCTAAGTACAAATACTTATTCAAATAGCTGAAATTGTTACATTAATTAAATTACAAAAATACAAGCTCTACAATCAAAACCGAAAAGGCACGTATTGGAGAATGGATTCCATCCGAATGACTAGGCACTAGGGTACCACCTATCATAGTACACGTCTAGAACAGCGTACGGAGATCGAACCTATCGATCCCTGCCAACACAAGACCGGACTATCCCAAACCTCGATAGTCCGAACAAGATTACACGGCGGTTGGGATCAGCAACCACCACACAACAAAAGAGACTCTAGATAGGGGTAACCTTAACTTACTTGGGTGCGACCCACTTAGCCTTGCTGCATCTCCCCTGATTTAATCATTCCCGGTTGTTGAGGCTAGAGGCTACGATTACCTTTTTAGAAATACTCACTTAGAATTCTAGTTGTCCTCCAATGACAATGTACCGATAGCATTCATCCATACAAGTCCGTTCCCGGTCCGAACGAAACTGAAGGCACTATTCCTACTACATCCATTTTGGAATCACCCTCAGGATTAGTAGCGATTATCCCTTGCACTTCACTGCTCCATCTTCGACTCCATGCTCTTATCTTTGAAAGTGTGTAGGATCGTATAATATGGATATAATAATGCAGAGCACGGTAATGTAGTAAATAGTGCGAAATATAAAAGCAGTAATATAATAAAAATAACACCAGAGATTTTTATACTAGTTCGGAGCACCGTCCTACGTCCTACGTCCAGTCCCAGACTCCTTCTGGAATTTTACTAAAACAATAATCCTCACTTAACCCAGAGGAACAGGTATACACAGTCTAAGCAGCATAACAGACACCTAAGTAGTAGAACAGGATTTTCGCCTCAGCAGAAAAGGACTTTACTAATACAAAAGAATATCTGACAATGTATGTTCTTGATAACACGGATTTGTCTCTGATGGTACAAACCTCTTATAATCAAATCCTCAAGTATATGAAGTGTATGTGAAGATATAAAGAGAAGGTAATGCTAAGAATCGAAGATTATAAAAGTTTATTTAAAGATTCAAAGCAGTAAAAAAATGTTTGTTCGCTGTTTGAATGCAAGTATAAGAGCACAAGAAGAATATTAGAGAGTTAGAATGAATTTCGATGAATGTGAAGTGTTTGGGAACATGTATATATAGTAGTCAGAGAGTTACTGTCATTGGTGAATGGTACTGACCAAAAGGAGCGTACATTTCCGTTCATAGAAAGAACACAACCTTTCGCAGAATGAAGACGTCTATTCAAAAAATGACAGTTGGACTTAGTCAGTCGACTGGTCGTTCTTGGTCAGTCGACTGACTATGCAACAAGTTTAAAAAAATAAGCAGTGCATACTTGTGTATGTACACCAGTCAGTCGACTGGTAGTTTATAGCCAGTCGACTGGTTGTAGTATTTTTTCACAATTAGCTCTTTTTTGATTTAAAAGGTGGGAACAATGAAGTGCAGACAACTTGAGGATAGATTTTAACAAATTTCTAAGACTCAACCATAAGTAATAGACAGTGAAAGCATCGATTCAAAGTCTCGATATCACCATAGTTTTTTGATTGTCTCTTTTTGTCGAGATTAATCATGTATTCTCTTTTTCTTCTAAATTGCTTTGTCATGAATCAAACCTAGTGATTCAAAATTCTCCCCCTTTTTGAATGATAACAAACCTGTATATAATAATCCTAGAGAACACATATAAAAACTCCCCCTGAATATACGACACTTCTTGTACCTGCATCAAAATGGTTAGTACAATTTTTTCTCCCCCTTTGTCATCGACAAAAAGGAGATATATCAAAATAGTTTCAATACACAATGCAGAAAGAAAATTCAAAGTGAGACTAATTAGTACAAGTCTCAAAGATAATCAATAAGCAAACAAACATCCAAATGTTCAAATTGAAAAATAGTGGTTCCAATAAGCAAACATTCAAATGTTCGAACTTAAAAATAAGCAAATAACAATAGTACATACCAAACTTACCAACCAAAAACTTATTCATCAAGATCCCAATTATACTCTACTTCTGGTGCAGTCTCCTTTCCGGGTCTAGAAGTGCCTTGAGCACCACTGCCTGCTCCACTAGTGTCGCTATTAGTATGCTCCTCTGATGTAGACCATGTAAATCGAGGTGCTGGACGTTCGGCTTGGGCGACAGATGTGGCAGCAGTGGAGGAAGAACAAGATAAGGCGTCTCATAGAGTAGAAAGAAGCCTTTGATTTTATCAAGCTTCTTGTCCATTTTCTCTAGCCTTTAATCCAGTATAAGTTGATTTAGGGAAAGGATTTCAATGGATTCACGGGTGCTGGAGGAGGTAGCTAAACGAATCTCGCCTTCTTCTTGATGTGCTTCCAGTTCTCTAATTGTAGGACCTCTAGATTGTTGTTGAGCTTATTGATGCTTCCAATCTTCATATGCAGTAATAGGTGGAGGTCGTGTTGGTAGCTTCATAAGACTAATGGTCCTTATATTTATCATTCCGACAGTAGAGAATTTGGAATCTAGTTGACAAACACCAGCATCTAGAAGAAGTCTCATTATATATTCTCCAAAGTAAATAATATTCGTATTCCCATGGGAAATGTGAGAAATTCATCCAAAATACGACGTAACCAATTTACGCTTATATTTCCCCATATGGCATAGAGAGCTTTGAAATTTTCCAGATATATTAATTCATATGATCCAGTTTGTGGGAGAATAGATCGCATAAGCGTCTTGTGCAAGATTCTTACTTTAGGTCGTAGAAGCTTAGAACGCAATGTAGTCATGTCGTCACTCATGAACATGTGACTAATTCTATCCCTTTGTCCTGGATTGCATTCGACATCATTTGAATCTATACCTTCATTTGGAGATTGAAGGATGTGTGCCATTCGATCAACAGAAAAGAAAACTGGTTGCCCACAGACCAAACTCCATACACAATTATTTGGATTTGACGGTTGTTGGTGGCCAAGATTAAAATTTGCAAAGAAAAGTTTTACCATTAGATGGTTAATGTTGTGGCGATTCGAATTGTAGTCTAGTAGCGACTCTAATCCACATCTCTGCATTAATTCTTGAAGAGAATAAGCTCCAAAATCAGAATATACCATGAATTAGCCGTCAAAGATTCTAGATTTTTTCATCTTCTCCCATCTTTCAATTGCGGTTGTGTCGTATAGCCAACGAGCAACATGAGTATCAACAAAAGATGAAGAAGCTTGTTTTGAACATTTTGATCTTGGAGGAGCCATTAGTTTGATGTTTTTGAGAATTTTTTGAAAAAATGGGGGCTAGGTTTCTGGAGGAAGTAAAAATTATGAATAAGGTAAAGTGAAAAGAAGCGTAAAAGGGTTAAAAAGGAGGAGACAGTAGTTACTTTGTACAACCAGTCGACTGGTCGGCGTAGATCAGTCGACTTGTTGCTAACCCGAGAGTTTTTTCTCTGTAAACAGTCGGCTGACCTATACGACCCAGTCGACTGGTTTCCAACCCGAAAGTTTTTACCCCTGTAAACAGTCGACTGACTATATGTTTCAGTCGACTAGCTATAGTCAAGAAATATAGTTAATTATAAAACAGATGTTATTCAAATATTAATAAAACAAACATATACATGAAAAAAAATGAATATAGAACAATAAAACACAAGAAGATTGATTATTTTGGAGTCTTAGGAGAGCATTCATCTGGTTTAACCTTGGTGTTCTCAACATGAGGTTGTAGAGGACAAATGAAAGTGTGTAGGATCATGCAATATGGATATAATAATGTAGAGCAGACCAATAGTATTGGCGTTCCCAAGAGTTTGGAGATGCCGAAGTTTGCTGTGGAGTTTGCTCCCACTGATTCCATCCAGATGAATGTGGTTGACGAGATATTGAGGGTTCAATAACGTCATTCTTTGGTGATTTGCCACAGAATTTGAGGGCAATCGATTCTATAAGGCTAAGACATCTGGAATTCATTCGTTGTTCATAGTACATATCTTTGCAAATTGATTTGCTCCTTTTGATAGTAGTGGATGTCATCTATTTTTTCCTTAGTTTTTGGAGAAACAAAAAGTAATCTCCATGACTTCTTGTTTTAGGAGTATATCCAGTGTGATATTGTCCCCAATCATGGGCTGGTTCATTTCTTGGAGTAGGGGTGGGCAAAGACGGAATTGAGCTACTAGAAGATGTTGGTGTAGCAAAAGATAACTTAGGGTTAGAGGAGTCATACAAATCGTGAGAAGCCATTGAAAAATATTGAGGAGCTTGATGTTAATGTTTAAGAATATGTAATTGTAAAGATGATAGGCAATATGAAAAAAATGCATATTTATAGAGGAGATAGAGCAGAGTTTTTGTGGTCTGAAATTGCAATGAATTAATAGCCAGAGAAAAAAAACATGTAGGGAATGGATGAGAAAATTTGTAAAGATTAATGGTTATGAGCTGATGAAGTATAAGATTCAGCAAGAAATAGAATATAGCATAACTGCTAAAGCATGGGCTTACCAGTCATGAGACTAGAGTTCGAGCTCTAATAGCTACTTTATTTTTTGTTAGCCGAAATTTTCAAGAATAATTATAATCAAGCTTCTAGTTGAGACAAGAAACATGCATAGCTCAAATGGCGATAAGCAATTGTAATTCTATGACCAAGAGATCATGTGTTTAAGTCTCTCTAGAGTCATAAAATTTTAATTTTGTCAAAAATTTGAACCAAATGAAAGTTTATATATTTATTTTATCAAATTGTGTTATAAAAACTGCACAAATACAAATAGTATGTGTGTGTGTGTGTGTATATATATTATGAAAAATTTATAAATCTTTAAAAGTGGCGATTCCAAGTTCTCGTCTTAAATTGATGAAAGTATTTTCATTTAAAGGTTTTGTAAAAATATCTGCCAATTGTTTATCAAAGGAAACAAATTCTAGATTTATTAAATCCTTTTCAATATTATCACAAAGAGAATGATGACGAATGCCAATATGTTTTGTTCGTGAATGATTGACAGGATTTTTAGATAAATTTATAGCACTAGAATTATCACAGTAAATAGTTGACTTGGATAAATTAAAACCAAAATCTTGTAGTGTTTGTTGCATATAGATAACTTGAGCATATGCCAGAGTTGAAGAAATATATTCCGCTTCACATGTTGATAATGAAACACAGTTTTGTTTCTTACTAAACCATACAAGAGACCATCCAATGAAGTGACAAGTCCCACTTGTACTTTTTCTATCTGTCTGGCTTCCTCCAAAATCAGCGTCACTATAGGACACTAATTCAAAAGGACATTCCTTTGGATAAAATAGTCCAAAATCCTTGGTTTTATTAAGATACCGTAGTATGCGTTTCACTGTTCGTAAATGTGATTCCTTGGAATCTGCTTAAAATCGTGCACACAAGCAAACACTCATCATTATGTCAGGTCTATTACTAGTTAAATATAGTAAGGATCCAAAAATATTTCGATATAATTTTTGGTCAATACTTTTCTCACTTTCATCTTTATCAAGATGTATAGTTGTACTCATAAGAGTTGGTTTGGTAGAAGTATTTTCCATACCAAAATGTTTAATTAGATTGTTACAATATTTTTCTTTATTTATAAAAGTACCATTTTCTAATTGTTTTATTTGTAAACCAAGAAAATAATTTAATTCACCCATATGTGACATTTCAAATTCTTTGGTCATAATTTTAGAAAATTCTTGACATAATTCTTCATTTGTAGATCCAAAAATAATATCATCAACATATATTTGAAAAATTAAAATATCTTGCTTGTTTCTTTTAATAAAAAGAGTTTGATCAACCTTCTCAATTTCAAAACCAGAATCTGTTGAAGATCGTACCAAGCACGGGGTGCTTATTTCAAATCGTATAAGGCCATTTTAAGTTTATAAACATGGTCAGGAAATTGTTCGTGTACGAATAAAGGAGGTTGTTCAACATAGACTTTTTCTTTTATAAATCCATTTAAAAAGGCACTTTTAACATCCATTTGATATAATTTAAAGCTATGAAAACATGAATAGGCTGGTAAGATTCGTATTGCTTCTAGTCTAGCGACTGGAGCAAACATTTCTTCATAGTCAATCCCTTCTTATTGATTATATCCTTGAGCAACAAATCAAGCTTTATTTCTAGTAATATTTCCTTGTTCATCTGCTTTATTTTTGAAGACCCGTTTTGTACCAATAACGATTGATCACTAGGTCATGGAACTAAATCCCAAACGTTATTTCTTTCGAATTGGTTTAGCTCTTCTTGCATAGAGATTAACCAATTTTCATCGGTAGATGCTTCTTTAATATTTTTAGGTTCAATATGAGAAATAAAAGCTACATGACCCATTTGATTTAACTGACTTCTTGTTCTAACAGATGAATTGAGTTCTCCAATAACATTAACAGAAGGATGATCTCTTAATAATCTAGGTAGAGATCTTATTTCATTGTTATTGTAAATCATATTTTCATTATGTTCAAGATTTGAAATTTTTGTATTTGTGATATTATTAGGGAATTCTTCATCATCTCTTATACTTGGGATTTGTTTAAAATTTTCATTGAAGGATACATGAAGTGTTTCTTCCATAATATTGGTTGTTTTATTATAAATTCGATAAGCTTTACTTCGATCTGAATATCCTACAAAGATTCCTTCATCGGATTTTGGATCGAATTTTCCAAGCTGGTCTTTTGTGTTTAAAACGAAACATTTTGAACCGAAAATTTTAAAATAAGAAATATTCGGTTTTCGACCATTAAGTAGTTCATAAGGAGTATTCTTAATTAGTGGTCGAATAGAAACACGATTCAAAACGCAACAGGCTGTTGCAACTACTTCAGCTTAGAAATGTTTTGGTAACGTACTTCCATTTAACAAAGTCCTTGCACATTCTTGTAAGGTTCTATTTTTACATTCTACAACTCCATTTTATTGTGGAATTCTATGAAATGAAAAATTATAGAATATTCCCTTCTTCTTTCAAAAATGTTCAAAGGTTCGTTTTCAAATTTACCTCCATGATCACTTCTTATGTTTTTGATTTTCAAACCTTTAAAATTTTGAATTCTTTTGACAAAAGTTTTGAAATTATCAAAAGTATGACTTTTATTTTTCATAAAAAATTTCCAAGTATATCTAGAAAAATCATCAACAATTACAAACACATATCTACTATGATTAATGGATTGTACTTGTGTTGGTCCAAATAAATCCATATGTAGTAATTCAAATGGTTGTAAAGTTGAAATAACCTTTTTAGATTTAAAAGATGACTTGGTTAATTTTCCTAACTGGCATGCATCACAAATATGATCAACTTTAAAATTCATTTTTGGTAGACCTTTTACTAAATCATTTTAGAAAGCTTGTTTATAGCTTTGAAGTTAAAATGACAGAATCGTTTGTGCCAGAACCAAGGATCATTTCCTTTGGCTATTAAACACATATTTGAGTTATGAATTATTTTCATATTCAGAACAGATATTTCTGTCTCTATTTCCTTCAAAGATAAGATTTTGATCTTGATCAAAAATACTACATTTGTTTTCAAAAAAAGTGATTTTGTATCCTTTGTCACACAATTGGCTGATACTAAGTAAATTATGTTTTAAATTTTGACTAGTAAAACATTTGAAATAAGAGGTAAATTTAAAATACTGTTGTTGCTCACATCGCCTTTTCCGATGATATAGCCTTTGGAGTTGTCTCCAAATGTGACGGAGCCCCCATCTGAGTAAGTAATATTTGATAGCATATTTTTGCCTCCTGTCATATGTTTTGAGCAACCACTATCAAGTATCCATTTTCCTCTCTTTTTAAGTGGGACTTGCAAAAATAAGAAATTATATTGGTACCCAACTTTTGTTAGGGTCCTAAGAGTTAGATCTTAGGAAACTAAACTCGAGAAGGTTTACTGTCCCATTTGAAAATAAAATTTTTATTTTTATGAACTGTTTCCAAAAAGTTTTTAGTATATTTTTTCTTAATCAAACTGTTGTTTGTTTTGGGTACCCAAATTTTTATACTTTTTGGGTAAGAATTCCTTTTTGTCTGTACTGTAGTAGGATTAATATTTCTCCTAATTTCCTTTTTAGGTGGAGCTGTTGTTTTCTTAACATATCCTAATCCTTTCCTACTTGAAACAGATTGAGAACTATCAATAATTTTAGATAGAGTTTCTCTGCCTTTATTAAAGTTCGAAACATTTTTGGTGATGCTTTCTAACTTAGTTTTGAGACTAGTATTATCTAATTCTATCAATTTTACTTTTTTTTTTAGTTCATGATTTTCAAAAACAAGAGCGTCATTCTTCTCTTTTTGAGTTTCATTTCTTGACTCAAAAGAGTGAGTTGAGAATTGATATTAGAGAATGATTCTTGTAATTTTTCAAGTTCTTCCTCTAGTATTTTCTTCTCATCTTTAAGCATATCCCTTTCGAATTCTGCTTTGTTCTTATGTTCACGAGTCTCCTTATATTTTCTTTTGAAATTTTTTAGAGTGTCAACTAGTTCTGAATTTATCTCTATCATATCATCAAAAGTAAAATCACTAACCTCGTTTTCAATAGCCATGAAACAGACATTTGCTTGCTCCTTTTCACTGTCACTACTGTTATCTGATGAAGAGGTATATGAATCATCCCATGTTACGGAAAATGCTTTCTTTTTCTTATCTTTTCTGCTCTTGTTGAAGTTTTTTTCTTTAGTTCTGGACATTCTTTCTAGATATGACCTTTCTTATGGCAATTAAAACATTCTAGAACTGAAGATGATGGTTTGTTTGGTAAGTTCCTTTTTCCGTTATTTCTATTGTTTTTCCGGAATTTCAAGAACTTTTTGAAATTTTTGGCAATAAATGTTAGATCTTCTTCATCTAAATCTTCATCCTTTACTTCTTCAGCATGGAAAGCTATGTTCTTTTTGTCTCATGTTTGTACTCGTTTTGCCTGCAAATTCACATCGTAGGACATTAGACTTCCTATTAACTCTTAAGGTTTCATGGTAGAGAGGTCATTAGCTTCTTCAATAGCTAGGACTTTTCTTTCCCATTTATCTGTTAAAGAGTTTAGGATTTTTGATACAATACCAAAGTCTGTGTACTTCTCCTAATCCTAATTGTGAATGATACATATCTTGAAATCTGGAGTACATATCATTGACGGATTCATCTTGTTTCATTCTAAAGTTCTGAAACTGATTTTTGAGCATGGAGATTTTGCTTTGTTTGACTTTGTTGGTTCCTTCATGAGTGATTTAAATGTTCTCCATATTTCATAAGCAGTTTGACACATACTAATATGATTAAATTCATTTCTATCTAGTGTACAGAATAAAATATTCGTAGCTTTAGCATTGGCAGTGACATCTAATTTTTTTGTGTTTGTCCATGTGGAGTATTCTCCAGTAGGAAGAGTGAAATCATATTGTGTGATATTCCATGATTCAAAATTATTTGTTTGCATATAGATTCTCATACGAGTAGCCCAATAATTATAGTTCAAACCATTGAAAAATGGAGGTCGTGCAGTGGATTGACCTTCTACGAAACTGGCGTTAGTGCTTATAGTGCTAGTGCTAGTATTACTATCCATATTAGCAAAGAATCAAATAACTATGTTATAGTTAGATGAAACCTTGCTCTGATACCAAATGAAAGTTTGTAGGATCGTGCAATATGGATATAATAATGCAAAGTATAGTAACGTAGTAAATGGTGTGAAATATAAAAGCAGTAATATAATAAAAATAACACCAGATATTTTTATACTGGTTCGGAGCCCCGTCCTACGTCCAGTCCCAGACTCATTTTGGAATTTCACTAAAACAATAACCTTACTTGACCCAGAGGAATAGGTATACACAGCTTAAGCAGTAGAATAGATACCTAAGCAGCAGAACAGGATTTTCGCCTCAGCAGCAGAAGAGGACTTTACTAATATAAAAGAATATCTGACAATGTGTGTTCTTGATAACACTGATTTGTCTTTGATAGTGCAAACCTCCTATAATCAAATCCTCAAGTATATGACGTGTATGTGAAGATATGAAGAGAAGGTAATGCTAAGAATCGAAGATTATAAATGTCTATTTGAAGATTCAAAGCAGTAAAAAAATGTTTGTTTGATGTTTGAATGCAAGTATGAGAGCACAAGAAGAAT
Organism: Allium cepa; assembly: GCA_030765085.1. Classification (NCBI taxonomy): domain Eukaryota; kingdom Viridiplantae; phylum Streptophyta; class Magnoliopsida; order Asparagales; family Amaryllidaceae; genus Allium; species Allium cepa. Next base: position 288,134,031 of record CM060937.1, read on the forward strand.
ATTAGAGAGTTAGAATGAATTTCGGTGAATGTCAAGTGTTTGGGAACATGTATATATAGTAGTCAGAGAGTTACTGCCATTGGTGAAGGGTTCTGACCAAAAGAAGCGTCCATTTCTGTTCATAGAAAGAACACAACCTTTCATAAAATGAAGATGTCTATTCAAAAAATGATAGTTGGACTCAGGCCAGTCGACTGGTCGTTCTTGGTCAGTCGACTGACTATGCAACAAGTTTAAAAAAATAAGAAGTGCATACTTGTATATGTACACCAGTCAGTCGACTGATAGTTTATAGCCAGTCGACTGGCTATAGTATTCTTTACAATTAGCTCTGTTTTGATTTAAAAGGTGAGAACAATGAAGTGCGGACTACTTGAGGATAGATTTTAACAAATTTCTAAGACTCAACCATAAGTAATAGACAGTGAAAGCATAGATTCAAAGTCTTGATATCACCGTAGTCTTTTGATTGTCACTTTTTGTCGAGATTAATCGTGTATTCTCTTTTTCTTCTAAATTGTTTGTCATGAATCAAAACCAGTGATTCAATAGTATTCATTACGAAAACGTACTCATTGGATCGAAGTGGTTTTCAGATCACAAATCCGATCCCGGTCTCCTCGAAATAACTTTCGATATTACCCAGTAAACTCAACACCGTTTCTTTAAGAAATACAAAGACGAAGATAAGATAGGAGGTCAACTCCTAACCGTTAGTGGATGGATTTCCCTATAATGTCCAAGAAGAACAGAACGAGTTTATACGTATAGTATAGCACTTCGAACGGTATATGTACCATATAATTCCCGTACTTCTTCTAGATATTTCCTAAGTTATATTTTGGGTCCAGATTTGATAAACGATTATTTAACTATCAAATAAACAACCAATTCAACCAAATACTTCAATTTCACCGAAAAACACCAAGTCTTATTTAAATTAAATTTTAAGTAAATTAAATCCCTTTATCCAATGTTTGTACTTATCGAATTCAATATGTTCACAAAGTATCCTTTTTTAAAAATATTTAAAAACCCTTAAAAAAGGCGTGGAAAGTACCATTGTGGTATCAAACCATGGATCACAGCTCAATGGTTACATCTCTATCCTGGAGAAATTCAAGACTTAGCTGCAGGCACTCACTACCTCCAATTTACGCCACGCGAGTGCACCATTACTTTCCGAAAACTTTATTTAAAATGTTATCTCAAAAAAATTGTTGTAAATTCTAAAAATAGATTACAAGTTAAATCTAGTCAAATATACTTAAATAAAAAATTATTATACAATACTATATTAATATTTAATAATTTATCCTTAAAAACAGAAATTCCGAGTAGTTCTTAAATAAAAATAAATCTTTTAAAAATCATTATCAAGTAACTATTTGTAATTAAATATGCTTTAAACGATTTAAAATAATTAAACAACTAATTTTCCAGAATATTTTTAACACTTTTAAAATTACCAATTTAATAATTTAAAATCCTCTTTTTAAAACAAGACCAATTTCTCTATTTCCAATTTCATCCCGTAAATTTGGAAATCTCACATGAAGTCCAGTTTAACCAATTTTATTCTTATTTTCCAATTCGCTTTTATCCTTCAAAAGCACTTTAAATCTTTAATTTTAAACCCTTTTATTTTTAAACAAGTGTCGTTTAAGGATTTCTCATTTAAAAATCCTGTTATATGCTTTTATTCCAAAAATCCCTGTTTATTGGTATTTAAAAACACCAAAAATGCTTGTTAACTGCCATCACATTCAATCAATTCAGATCACACAATAACCTGTCAAAGATTATTAAACAATACATATGTCACTATATATGCAATTAAATTCAACATTTTTGTGGAACCCAGTTGGACCCCTCTAACCTATTTCTCTCATCCACATATGTTAGCACAATATAAAAATACCAATTCCACTTCAAGGTGGAATATCGCGGTACATAGGGTCATCGCTATTATATGGAGCGCATTGGGTCTCATACGCTATATATACGTGGGAATATCAATCACTCCTATATATACTGCTATATATAATATCACATCCAATTGATAAAAATGCATCAATTTAACCAATCAATCATTAATTAATTTTAACTGTTTAAAATTAGCCACTAGCAATCCAAAATTGAGTGAGATTAACTCGCCTTAAGTTTTAAATCGCTAAGCGTTCCAATTTTAAATTAAATTGAACGACGTTCGATTTAACCTAAAATTTTCACTTGCTTCGATCGCCTCCAAATCGACAAGGTCGCTGCGATTCTGGCGTCGCTTGTTTTGTCCGATTTTGACCTCGCATGGAGAAGATATGCGTTATTAAAGATTGAATACAAATTAATATAGATAACTCACTCTTTTATTTGTTTATTAATAACTTAAATCAAGATCGGATCGTTCATTTCTATTGCAGCGAAATCTCGGTAGCACATCTACAACTTCTCCCTAACCCTATACGAACGCACGAACCCATCGGCCGCCTCCACTTCATCCATCACCACACTGATCTCAGCCATGTTGGAGCCCATCCAACGCCATCACGCTAAAGCCCTTCATCGCCTCCCCCTTCACTCCAAAAATCATGAAGCTCGGCACTTCCCCAAGCTTGAAAAACAAGCACGAACGGCCGCCCTTCGAGAGGCATTCGCCGTTGATTCACTTGACCATACTATATCACCACCGTCGGATTTAAAGATCTCGGCACTCTCTACGATCTTCGTGTCAGATATTTTTGATAATATCGTGCAGATTGAGAGGAATCGAGGGAGAAAGTACAGTAGTTTTCGGCCATTAATCTATAAACGGCGGCCAGGTTAAGAGATTGGGTTTCTCCACTGTTGGAACAGTATATATATAAATATGCACATAACATTATTTTATCAATATTTTTCAAATTTTTCATGCCTTTACAAACAAACTCCAAATGAGACGTGCTGCCTAGAGTTTATAATGTTTTACCCAATTTTCAAACACAATGGGACATGTTTCGAGGTCTAATTCGATCGTATGCGGCGGATAGATTTTCGAATCGATTTTAAAATATTAAATTTTCGATATTTATTTCAATGCATTTCTATCCCGTACGACCAAACAGTAACTCCAAACGCAACGAAATTTGAAATCTGAAAATGATAAACTATTACGGATCCAATGGAAATGGTTTCATCAAATTCCAAGACTGTGCCCCGGAAGGCTATTTTTAAAGCGTCGATTAAATCGAGCGATTTTCAAAATAGTCAAAATCGTTTAAATTAAAAACTTACTAGCTCCATTATAAATCACACTAAATTTATATTCATACTAGAAATCATTATGATTCATTTTAAATCAAAATTTGATTATTTACGTTATTTCTATATAGTAATTTCACTGTTAAACTAATATATAAATCCCCAATTTTAAATTTATCGACTTTAATTCCATTCACAAGTCCAATATTATAATTCTAATCCAAATAGAATTTAAATCAATTTTAAAAATCATTTTTCACCCCCATTTATTCTCATATTCCCATATAGTCCCAATTTCCAATTATTAATTTTATTATTTACCAAATTCATTAAATTGCCATATTTGGAATTATAACTATTTCACTAATACAACCTAATTCTCCATATTCAAAATCATTTAATAATTCAAATTCAAATTTTTTTATAAATTAAATATTCAAAATTAAACGACCAAAATCCTGGGTCATTACAAAAATTAAGCATGATTTAAGTCTTTAAGCGGAAAAGTGGGTTCCATCTCTTTTAGTAATACCTTTCGACTCCATTGCGTCCGCCCCAACTCAATCGTAACCAACCTAGCCAAAACCCACCTAGTCGAAACCAATACACAATGTATCATTTAGATGGTCTGTAGTGGATTGGAGGAAAGGCGGAAGCCATGGTGTCGAAAGGAAAGCTTCCGATAGGATCGAAACCCTATTTGGTTTTCAAAAGTTAAATATTTACTTTGTTTTTCTTAGAGCTTTCGACCTAGTTGAAATGTATGTTTTCGAATGGAGATTATAAATAGCTTTTGAAGAAGATTGTCGTATCATGTTTAAAGTATTAGCTTTCGAATGGGATCCTTTTTGTTTTAAGTGCTTTCGAAAGTAATGGTTTTGACCAAGTCAAAACCCAATCGCTATTTTCCCTTTCGAATTTGTTGAAGCCATCAATGCTTTCCAAGGGTTATCTCTATTTTAACTTAAGCTAAGTGTAACGACCCTCTATTTAATAAATAAATTTAGGTTTCTCCTATTAAATATCATTCATATTACTATATATTCACATTGACCCTTATTATTCAATTGCTGTTAATTATTACCTAAAGGTAAATATCAATGAATCACATTCCAATAATTGTTACCCACTCCTCATATCATAAGTTGTCATTTAAGGATTCATTTTAACTTCATAGCCATGAGTTTACATTAATAGATCATTAAATTTATTTCTATCCATCTTTATTCGGAATGTTTTTAATTTAATAAATTCTAACATGTTAAAATATGGGTCGTTACAATCTCCCACACTCAATTTTCGTCCCCGAAAAATGAACGAGATAGTAGAATATAAGCAAACAAAAAGATAAGATAGATTCGAAATGCATAGTACTGGATACAAGCAATTAATATAAAACCATATAAATTTCATTCTCGAATGTTAACATTATACATTTTCATTACTAGTTAACATCATTTATCATTATTATTCTAATTAACTCCCTTTATATCCTATTCGATTGTTTCAATTGCTTTACATTCATTTCGTTTACACTCGATATGTTTAATTTAAATTTACGGCCTAAGTTCCCTTATTTTCTCTTAAATTAAAATCCATTTAACTTATTTCATAAATTCACTTCATCAGCATAATTTTTTTTTGCAAAGCAAGCCGGTTTTATAGTGGGCCGTCCACTTTTATTATGAAAGTAATAAAGTTGAAGTACAGGAGTAAGGTAAAAGCACCTAAACTACTAAGAAAAACGGGAAAATACAGCACAGGTATGTGGCAGACATGCCACAGTAACTAAATAAATCACCATGCCTAAGACTCCTCCGAAGAGGAAGAATCACCATCATCATCAGAAACCATAGGGACATTCCCGCAAAGACCGGCAAAGGGCGTGAACCAGGAAGCAAGACAAGGGTCGTAACCCACAGCATCAGAAGAATAAATGAAAAACGATCCCAAGAAAGATCAGCTAGCATGTCTGAATTTTTACTCGCATGCACTCCATCCAAATCAAGAAGTAATGAATCACCAGACGGTCTGTAGTAAAGGCATCGAAGGTCCTTCTGATCGTCGGAAACAAATCTGAAAAATGAACCATTTACCGGGCTAAATCTCACATCAAAAATGCAGTCAACCCAACACCTCTCAGACTCATCCCAAACAACCATAGCAGAATCTGGAATAGCAACAGGAGAAACTGAGGCAACACAAGGTACCACATCAACAGAAGGAGAGACAGACGTGTCTCCAGTTGGAGGCGGACCCAGATCAGACGCAGGGAGAGGTGGGATTTGAGAAGCAGAAGATGAGACCTTAGGAATCCATTTCCGGAGCGGGGGCGAGGCAAAGGAATCTTAAGAGCAACCGCGGAGGTTATGGAATTAGGGCAGGAGATGGCCAGGTGGCCAAAAGACTGGTAGGAGGTACAAATATCTGGAACCCATGCATAGCGGGCACGGACCTCCGCAACATGCCCAACAGCAAGCTGAACAGGAATAGTAACAGGGAGAGGCTTGAAGGGGAAAATCTCGATAAGAGCCTTTGAATACATCAATTTATCTCGGGCAACTGTATTAGAGTCAAAACATTTCAGTTTTCCAACGTTGCAGGCTAACCAATTCAACCCAAGCAAAGGCTGAAGCGCAGAGGGAATCTGCGAAAAGTACACCCATATGGGGATGGATAGCACTTGCTCACGAGCACTCGCCACAGTAGGAGACCATGGAGTGATAATAAAGGGCCTTCCATCAATAAAAGAAGGCTCGGCAATAAGAACTAGCCGATGATCCTCAATGGAAGACAACTTGAGATAATACAAAGAGTCAATCAGTTTCACATGCAAATTACCACGTAGCTTCCAAACCTTTCTTAAAACCGAGGACGAATCACGAAGACGGTGATTTGGTTCCAGGAAGAAACCAACCAAATAATTAGACCAAAAATCAACTCCAGCTTGGATTACATTAGGAGGAGGGATCTTCACTCCATTCTCTTCAAAAATTTCAAAATCAATTGGAATGTAATCACCAACGTTACGAGGAAGTGAATTGAATAAAGAAGACCAAGACTTTGGGCAAGTTGGCGAAGATGCAGAAGGCCTAGGGCGTTCCACAACAATGGGCAAAACAGCCTTGGACGCAACCGAACAATCTTCACTGTTAAATGGGCCAAGAACCCCAGTTGCATTTAGACAAACATTTGGCGTGCATCGTTCCGAAACAGCAGCCCCAACTAAGCCCACTACACTTCCAGTCAGACCACCCAAACCACACTCATTGTTCAAAGCAGGCGAAACAAGGTTCCCTGAATCACAGCTAGAGTTAACAAGCAAACACACATTTGCCCCAGGAGGAGGTGGAAATTGCAGCAAACCAGGTGAAAGCGATTCAGCACCAGATGGGACACAGCCAACAGCCGCATCATTAATACCATCACACGAGGAACGGTGTGTATCAGGGACAGCAGTAGCTAGGTTGAAAAAACGAAGAGGAGGGAAATCGGTGAACGAATGAATTCTAGGCTGTGAGACACTAACAGCTGACATGGATTTAAATAGGCGCCCAGAACGTGTCGATGAGGGAGCGGGGAGGAGAGATGGAGAGGTACGAGAAGGAGAAGAGGACATGTGACAGGGCGATGCGAAGCGAATAGAATGGGATATCATGGAGAAGAAATCTCCACGAGCGAGAAACGCCAGATGAAGGAAGCCATCTTCTATAAAGTTTGATAATATATTTTTCATTAGCTTATTTTATTTATTCATTTCCAATAGCTCTACTTATGTTAAATTTTTATTTCGTAATTTGACTTCAAACTTTCTATTCTTAACATTCATATTCAACCAATTTTAAATTTTGTTTTACTTATATTTAACAGATCTGTAAGTTCTAAAACCTTAAATTCTACGTTTTCAAACATTTAAGTCATAATATTCATATTCCATTTTTGTATTGATAGTGTAAATTTTAAATCACAATCGCTTTCATTCTTACTTTAGTTAAGCTAGATTCCATTTAGCATCACAAGTTCAGGTTTCTTTTTGCTTAGCCAAATTGTTAACGATGTTAGATTTGGGTATAGGTTCTATTTCTCTTAAATTTCAAGTTCTTATACAACTCTTACGTCTATACTTAAGTTTCTTTGCAACTTAATTTAAAATTTCATTTTCATATTTTATTTAAAACTCTTGATCCTTTAGACAGCTTTACACAAGTTTACTAAGTTACACTTAATTTATAAACATTCCTTATAATTCTAATCATTTATCTTCCTATTTAATTTACAACAGTTTATAGGATATGGTTTATAATTTAGTTTACTTCTTAAGTTCACATTCAACCACCTAAAAAAAATTCCTCTCTTGTTCATTAATTAAGTGTATATCCTTTTATTATAACACTTAATTTACACTTAGATTATAATATTTACATAACTCTATTCAAGTTTAATTATTTCGAAAGTCATAAATTTTTATGTAAAGACACTCTTTTGTAATTATTCTTTCTTATAAATCCAATCGACGTTCATTCAGTTATTAAAATTGATTTTATTTAACTTTACATCTAATACAATTTATTATTCATTCAGTTGGTTAACATTCAATTAATTTTTATATTTATGTTCATTTCATTTCAAATCAAATTTATTTCATTTAACTCATTTTGTTAACTATTATATTAACTCTTCTTAAGTTTGATTTTTAATTCATTACGCTACTAAATAACATTCCAACTATATCCGATTTATAAATTTTTCTTTATTATTTTATTCAATTAATTCATTTTATTAACTTATTTCATTAATTTATTTAATTTGACTCCGCTTAAAATAAAATCTATCTCATTGTTCAATCATTAATACCATTTCAATCAAAAATGAATTTCACTTTTATAGCTCATGTTCTTTATTCATTCACTCAAATAGTGTCTCTCTTTACAACTAAAATTATCCATTAAGCATTTCATTACTATTTACTTTCAATTTCAATTGGAATTATTTCATTTAACATCGTCACCTAAGGTCATTTGTCATTTATTAAATAATATTCTTCTTTTTAGTATTCAGTTTATTTATAAATCCATTCATACTTATTAACATGCTATACACTTAAATCTATATTTATAAACATTTCCTCAATGATAATAAATGATAATACACGAACATTATCACCTCAGACAAACCACACATCAAAATTAACGATATAAATTTTCAAAAATAATACTTTTATATATATAATATAATCCCAGTTAACAAAATTAACAGCATAATATAAAACAATTTTTTTAACGCAAACAAATACGCTCTCTTATAGGATGATTTAAGAATGGATTTTAGAACAAAGTTAAAAATCAAATTTTAAAGGAATCCTAATCAAAGAGAATTCTAACTAAGAAAATAGGCTTGAAAGGAAGGTTGATTCTATAATTGATTATACTCATTCTAGGGTATTACTACCTTATCTCTAATGAGCTTTTACCCCATAGGCTAAGGTTTGTCGAAACCAAAGCTCTGATACCAATTGTAACGACCCGCTATTTCAAACCATTCAAATCGACAATAAACCACACATGTCTGACTTGAATTGTTCAAAACAGCAGATTTTTATATAAATTTGGGGTAAATAAGAAATAATCGCAGAATCATAGACACAGAATATTACAATAATAAGCAGCGGAATAAACAAACATAGTAGTTCATGAAGCTACTACAACATCAAAGTCTAAATAAAATACAACAGAAATCCCAAATTACGTAGAAGTTCACTAATGCATAAGCAAAAGAAAAAGTTTGAAATAGAAATAACTGAAATAGCAAAAATGACTGAAATAGCTAAGCAGATAGATAGAAAGATCCCCAACTAGTCAGCATCTCCAAAAGATCAAATGTTGTGATACTTAGGCTGACTCGAGCATAAAGCAAAAGAAAACACTCAGTTAGGATTAACATTCTTATGTAAGTAAATGAGCTCAAGTGAAATGTACAAGTGAAATGCATCAATAACTCAAAGGATTCTTGGGATTTGCATCCCTTAAGGATCTGCTAAACTATCTGCATACATAATACAATACGCTACATAGACAAGGTCTACAGTAAAGTAAAGTATTAAAGTAGCATTAAGGCGTTACCCATATCCCCTTAACATATTTTTATATAAATACCATAGTCTGTACAGATACTATAAGCTCCACCAAACAAGTGGTTTACTCAGTGAGCACTTCATAGGTACGATACAAACCAAAGTCGTAGTGATCTCGATCAGGATAAATATGACAAGGCACGCAATGCAATGCCCAGGGTAGGATACTACCGTTTTGCGGAACCGAACTGATGGTAACGCATAGCAGCTACTACTGCCCACCTCGAGACACACTCCATAATCAAAGATGCACCAAATCAAATCACAAGGTAATGGATATGGTTTCGAAGGAACATGCTCAATAGGAGAAGCGACCCCACTTGGCCCGGTATAGCTCCTGTTTTAGTCATTTTAATTATGACCCGAAAATCAAAGCTATCCATCATCGTTCTCTTACTTCATTTCACTAGTGTTCACCAAACCATCCTACTTCATTCTGGATTCACCACCACGTGCACAATTGTTAAAGTGGTTTTCGGTACTGGCAGAAAGTATGACAATATCCTATCCTGGCCTCTTCAATAATCAAACACTTATTTCACACCATGGTTATTTTATAAAACATTTAAATAATAAAAATCTTAAGTTACAATTTAAACTAATTACTAAAATATCTAACTTTAATTATATTTTAGCTTCGAAACATTTAACTTAAAAATTCTATCACGTTAAATTATCTACATTTCAAAATCATAACTTTGGAAAATCTATAATCAAATAGATTAAATAACCCTATTTGATTTTAATTCATTAATTAGATTAACTTTACAATTTAACCTTAATTCTCTTTCCTTATTTTTATTTATTACAGTTGTCATGAAATCAATTAAATTAATTATATAAAATTAAATTTTAAATAATCCTTTAAAACTATATTTTTATAAATTATATTTTTAAAATATTTTATTTTATATTTTACTAATTAAATATTAAATTATGTATTTTTTACAAATAAATTAGATTATAAGTCAAAATTTGAAATTTTACTTTTAAAAACCCTAACTTATAAATTAACTTTAAAACATGTAATTATAATTTTATTTTATTTTCAAAAATATAATTTTAACTTTTTAATTAAATTTTAAAACTCAATTTATTAAACCAAAACATATTTTTTAAAAAAAATTGAAAACACTTTAAAATAGATCAACGGTGTCCGTATATAGTTTTCTACCCTATGGTCAAAGTGATTAGGGTATGTATCATTTCAACCCAAAATTATAATTTTTGTGGGTATATATCATTTCAACCCGTATCCCAAATTTATAGTTTCAAATTATAAAATCATTTACGTCTATCATTTCAACCCATAACAATTTTTTCTAATCTATAAGATTGTTCTGGTATATATCGTTTCAACCCACAGGGATTTCCTAACTAACATACGAAGGGAATTTGTTGTGTGATTTGCATAAATAAATAAATAACACAACATTTCACTTGGATAACATATCATACATATCACAACATATATCATAGCATAACACATATGTAACCTAAAATTTAACATAACATACATACGAAGGTGACATATCCTATTATATAACACATATCATGTGACATATGCAACATATAATTTAACATATTGTGACCTATAAATTAATATAACATATGTGACATATAAAACATATAAACTTACATAACATGTATAACCTATAAACTGACATAACATGTATAACATATAAAATAACATAACATGTATAACATATAAACTAAAATAACATGTATAACATATAAATTAACATAACATATGTGACCTATAAATTTACATAACGTACATGATAATAAATTAACATAACATACGTGACAATAAATTAACATAACATATGTGAAAATTAATTAACATAACATACGTGAAAATAAATTAACATAACATATTCCTATCTAAAACAACAATTCACATTTTATTTCATGTGATTCCATTTACTAATACATAAGAATATTAATTGTGAGTGATGTTCTCTCCTTTTGTGATAAAATGAAGGTGATAAAAACAACACAACGGACATGGAGACTAAAGCAAACAAGATCAATCCAAAGCTATCCAAACTTCGAATACAATAATCACCGAAATATTTTCTTCTTTTTTTCTTTTCTTTTTTTTCTTTTTATTTTCTCTTTTTTTTAACTCGTCTTTTTAAAGAGAGGGGGAAGAGAAGAGGGAGCATTGGGTTTGGTCTATGCTTGAAAAGAGGTGTAGGGCTTGGCCAAAGTGGATAGGTGGTGGTGGTCGGCTTCGAATGATCGTCGATTTCACCAAAACCATACCTCAAAATAGGTCGTATTTAGGAAAAGATTTGGACCAGAATAATACCGAAACTATAAAAGTGACTAAATAGAAAGTTGTTGCAAATTCTTTTCTCTCCACTTTCAAAAAAAGAATCACTCAGAAAGCTTCTACCTTAAGGAATTTATAGTCAAAACAAATATAGGTGTTTTCTAAGTTGAAAATCTGAGTACAAAAACACTTTGAAAAGAATTGAGTTTTTGCCATAGCAACTTAAGGAATTTAAAGAACTTTTGAAAAAAGTTGAAGCCACATGAAAAATAAATGGTTTGAAAAAAAGGGCACTTTTTGGCTAGAAATGAAGAAGTTTTGTTGTAATAAATTGGGAAGGTAGAGAGAGGAAGGAGAGGAGAGAATAGGCAAAGTGATGGAAAAGGAGAAAGGAAGGAAGAGGAAAAATGGATTGGATATTGAATTTTTATTGATTTTGATTTAGGTATTTAAAAACAAGAGAGAAGGAAGAAGAAGATACAGAAGGTTTCAGAAAGAAGAAGTGAGATAGAAAAGTTTCTAGACGTACTTTTCTTCCGAGTATGTGACTTTTCGGTGAATAGGGAGTCTGTTTGGTATTGAGGAGTCATTTGAAGCCCAAAAGTCAAAAGGAACCCAAAAGACCACATACCATCCAAATACACAATATATACTATGTAAATACTATATGAAATACACATGAAAAAAAATATAGATAATTTATGCGAGTTTTTGACAGTAAATCGAAAATGAAAAGCAATAGGCATCCGATTTTGACGAAATGAAAAATGGAATCCTTCTTAGAATTAAGTCTAGCTTTTTTTCCAACGATAAAATTTAAAATTTCTAAATTTTCAACTAAAATTAAAAATTTGACTAAGTTTCACCAAAAGTTGACTTTTCACGAAATTTTCCATTTGAATGTTGGTAACACAATTGAATCGGATTTAAATAATTACATTTTCAAAACTAACATTTTTCGTTTGAATATAAATTTTTGAAAATTAAATATGAAAGTTAAATAAATTTCAAATTCCTCAACAACAAATTTAGTTTGCATTATTCATAAAAAATGTTAAATCATTCAACTTCAGTTTAATGGTATTCAACGTTTACTATTACAATCACTTTGTACTGACTATTTCCGCTATTTAACATATGTAACTTTTGTTTGAATTCCGGTCTCCTATTCTTATAAAATTACACAAAAAACGTTCATTTTTTTCATCATAACGTTGTTTTGTTTTCGTTATGATATTTAAATCTAGTTTAACACAAATGGATGGTGCTCATATTGCATTAATTTACCATTAATTTCTCTTTATTTTAATTAGAAGGTTTCTAATAATTTCAATTGTAATAAGTTCAATATTAAATTTCAAAATGAATACAAATGTTACAATCATTGTTTTTTTACATTTTATATATTCCAACGCTCATTAGTTTAGTTCATACAACAAATACGCACATTAATTATCAAATAAATGTTTCTTATCAACTTCTCTCATTAAATGTTTTTATATCAAAGGTCAACTTATCATATACAATGTAATAAATAAATTTAGGTTTCTCCTGTTAAATAGCATTCATATTATTATTTATTCACATTGACCCTTATTATTCAATTGTTAAATATTACCTATAGGTTAATATCATTGTATCACATTCCAATAATTGTTACCCACTCCTCATATCAAAATTTGTCGTTTAAGGATTCATTTGAACTTCATATCTAATGATTCTACATTAATAGATCAATAAATTTATTTCTACCCATTTTATTTAGAAATTTTATTTAATTTAATAAATTCTAACAGGTTAAAATATGGGTCGTTACATTAAGCCACTTCCTCAATACTTTCGAAAGGGGTTGAGGCTTCCAAAGGCAATGGGGTCGAAAGGAGGTTTCGACGCCACCCTTCGAAGTTTTAACTTAAAGGTTTTGAGCTTTCGAATAGGTAGTTACGACATCATCCACTTTTCCCTAAAAAAATCTATAAGGGTTTCGAAGGAGATACTTTCGTATATAACCACTTTGACTCAAAAGATGTTTTTAAAGAGTAAAATCCAATGTTTTCTAAAGGGGTACGTCCACTACTTTCGAAGCTATTTTCCTAAAGGTTATTATGCAAGGTTTTGATACATTCGAAAGGTATGATCTGGTTTTGAAAGGATTGATTTGTAGAGCTTTGAAAGGTATATACTTAGAGTTTTGAAAAGAGGTTTTCTATGCTTTCGAAGGAGGTCATCCAGTGGTTTCGAAAGTGATGTTTTAAGGTTTGAAACATATAACATATTCTCATTTTAAAAGGAAATACCATGGCATAAATAAAGAATTTGAGAGTATTATTTCTTTATATATTTAGTCACATTGTAATTAACCCATAATGGTACTTTAGGGAAGGGCAGATTAGATAACTAGGTTGACCCAGTAGTGAATATAACTTCTGAAATAATAAAATCTTAATTAAAGATATTGGCAGGGGCCAATAGGTTCACAGTAAGCCCATGAAAAATGTGTAAAAGGAAAGATATTGGCAGGGGCTAATAGGTTCATAGTCAGCCCATGAAAACTATGATTTGATATTGACAGGGTCCAATAGGTTTGTAATTAGCCCATGAAAACTATATACAGATTAAGATACTGATAGATAGTCAATAGGTTCCTAGTTAGCCAATAAAAACTAGGATAGTAGAAAAGATATTGGAGTTACCAATAGGTTCTTAGTGATCCCATGAAAACTATGAAATTGGACAGACGGTCCATAAATAATTAACAGGTTAATCGTAACCCTAGTAACTATAATTGAGACAGATAGTCAGAATGAAAGAGGATGGGTAATCCAAATTTGATTTACTTGTCTTGTATATCATCGTAATGTTTTGAAATACTATGTTTTAACCATTGTGGATGCAGGAGCACAGTATATGGTTTTATAAATGTTTTAGGATACCAGTGAGGAGAAACCTATTCCGCTAAGAGGTGTGGTCTCACTAGATATCTAAATGGTTTGAGATGTTAGGTTATTATTCATACCAGGCTTTATGTTTGACTTGAAGTTTTTTTTCCTCTTAAACTCTCGGGTACTCAATTGATTTTGAGTAGGTTGAGAGTTAAGGTTTTCAAGTATTCTTTTAGACGAATAAAGCTTCTGGTGATGTGCAGAAGGCATGCTAGCTACTTAGAGTTCCTTTATTTCTGCCATGTTTAGTTGTAACTTGTTTTATTACCTTATTATATACTCTGATCATCCAAGGGGGAATCTTACGTCGCTCTTGGCGTATTTTGTAATAAGTATATTTTGTCTGAACGTGGTATACGCACTGGGATTATGTCATGAATTTGAAATATTTTGAAATGGAATGTGGATTTTGTGTGTTGTTTCAATTTTTTCCATATTCATATGTTTTTATGTATCAATGTATCTAACATTTCTGTATCTGATCTTCGAGGATTAATAACTATGGATGATTACAGCATCCGTATCTGTTAGTTTTGGGCCTCCTAGTAAGGAGATGTTACAAGTTGGTATTAGAGCATAGGTTTATGAAACTTTAAAATAAACATAAACCTAAAATATTTTTCAAACATAATCCAATAAATCAGATATTAAGATCGGGGTTTGGGTTAATGCTATAGTAACATACTTTTATTTGATATATATAGTTAAGTATGTATTCCCCACTCTCTTAAACTGTTCTTCTGTATCTTACTAAGGCTCGTATGCAGATTTACGAGATATGAGATATGAAAAGCAGGAAATGGAAAAGGAAATCTCAATGGAGGAAGCACCACAACTAATGGAAATGCTCAACCCACCACCAGGAGGAACCCGGGTCGATCGGCTAATGCTAATAACCAAAATGTTGATGCCAATGTGGGTACTGAAAATCCATAATTAGATATGGAGGCGATGTATCAGTTCTTTGTCAATATGATGCAAGTAGGAGTTGTTGTTGGAAGGGCTAGAAATGTAGAAGGAGCTAATCTTGTGGATCCAGTTGGGAATAAGTATGCCTTGCTGAATAGAGATTATACCAGTTTGGGTGGGAAATCTCGGGGACAAAGAGTGCCATAGAGGTTGAGAATTGGCTATTGCACTGTGAGAGTACATTCACTGATTTGGGTCATAATGATGGGCAAAAGATAAGGTTGGCCTCTAGATGTAGAGGTCAGTGCTAAACTGGTTGAATAGTGTCATTGCTGGAATTCTGGAAGAGCAGTTGACTTGGTCTGATTTTAAGAGGAGATTTGAGAAGAAGTCTGTGTCTGAATTTGCTAAATCGTAGCTGATGAGGAAGTTTATGGATTTAGTTCAGGAAAAGATGTCAGTAGTTGAGTATGCTACTAAGTTTGAAGTGTTGTCTCGATATGGATATGCTACCATAGATACTGACATCAGAAGAAATGAGAGGTTCATTCGGGGATTTGAGGCCCGAGCTCGCCAGAGCAACCATGACATATGCCTGTGATCCTTGTAATGTGGTGGTGGAGATGGTCATTCGCCATGAAGAGTTACTTTCTGATTATGCTAAGGAGAAGTTACTCATGGCAAGAAGATAAAGTTCTTTAAGAAGAAGGGAGCCTAGAAGGGAGATACTGCTAAAAAGTCAAAGGTTGGGATAGTTTGCTATGAGTGTAACAAGAAGGGTCACTTTGCGAATGAGTGTTGGTTAGGAAATGGGAAGAAAGATGCAAGTAAGAAGAATGTGAAGTGCTTCAATTATGATCAAGTTGGGCATTACAAGAATCAATGTCCAAAGCCATTCAGGGCGGATAAAGGAGAAATTTTTGCTATCAGACCAGCTACGCCTACTATAGCGGATAAGGAAAAGACTGTGATGGAAGGTATGTTTTATTCAAAGTATACCAGTTAGAGTACTTTTTGATACCGGTGCATCACATTCATTTATATCTCAGTGTTTGGTTGATAGATTATGCATAGAACCCACCTACCTTGTTACTTCCTTAAGGGTTGTGAACCCAATAGGAGGGTATGCAACTCTAGGGTTGAGATGTGACTAGTTTAAACTTGATTTGTTAGGTCATAAATTTGCATGCGGTTTGTATGTTTTCTACTTCGTAGATTTCGGAATCATCTTGGGTATGGATTGGTTGGGTAGGTATGAGGCTAGAATATTTTGTAGGATAGGGAGGTATCACTGGGACATCATGATAGCCATAACCGAGTATCAGTGGAGAATTCTGACCAGAGTGTTAGTACTTTTCTTAATGCTATGGAGATAGGAGATGAGTTAAGTCGAGTTCGGATAGCAAGAGAGTTTGCAGATGTCTTTGAGCCGGTCATAGGGTTACCCCTGAAACGAGCTCTTGAGTTTAGAATAGATCTTATGCCCGGAGCCGAACCTATGAGTAGACTACCAAGCAGGATGACACCTATTGAGATGAAGTAATTACTGGTGCAGCTAGTGGATCTTGAAGGAAGGAATTTTATCGGGCCAAGCAGTTCACCTTGGGGAACGGCGGCGGTGATCGTGAAGAAACCAAATGGGCCATTGAGGATGTGTATCGACTATCGTAAGTTGAATGAGAGAATAATTAAGAATAAGTATCCTTTGTCGATGATAAATGATATGTTTAATCAGTTAAATGGAGTCAGAGTGTTTTACCAGTTGGATTTGGCAACAGGTTTCCTTTAATTAAGATTCGCGGAGGATAGTATTCCTTTGACAGCATTTCGAACTAGATATGGCTCTTATGAGTGGTTTGTGATGACGTTTGGGTTAATGAATGCACCAGCTTTCTTCGTGGATTTGATGAACCGAATTTTTCGAGAGTACTTGGATAGGTTTGTTATGATGTTTATGGATGACATTTTAGTAGACTATAAGGATGAGAGAGAGAGCATGAAGTTTACCTTAGAGTGGTACCTGAGCTAAGCAAGAATCAACTAAAGGCAAAGTTTTCTAAGTATCATTTTTGGAAGAAAGAGGTTAAGTTTCTTGGTCACGTGGTTTTCGAGAAAGGCTTGTCAGTCAATCCAGATAAGATCGAAGCTATGAATAATTGGAAGAGACTAGAGATGGTGACCGTGATTAGAAATTTTCTTGGATTTGCTGACTACTACAGAAGATTCATTACGAACTTCTCGCGGATAGCAACACCTTTTCCTAAGTTGACCAAGAAGGAGATGAAGTTTGTTCGGTTCGACAAATGTGAGGAATCATTCCTTAAGTTAAAGCATTTGTTGACCAATGCACCAGTATTAGTAGTTCCAGATGGAAACCATGGGCTAGTGGTATATATTGATGCATGCGGAACTGGATTAGGAGTAGTGTTGATGTAGAATGGTAAAGTTATTGTCTATGCTTCACGACTGCTTAAACCACATAAAGTTAGATACCCTACTCATGATGTGGAGTTGGCTGCGATGATCTTCACACTGAGACATTATCTCCTACGAGAGAGCTTTGAGCTTTATACCGATCATAAGTCTTTAAGATACCTATTCTCTCAAAAGGAGTTGAATATGAGACAGCAGAGGTGGCTGGATTGGTTGCTTATGATTTTGGTATAGAGTATAAACCAGCGAAAGGTAATAAAGTAGCAAATGCTCTTTGAAGAAGACCCTAGAATGTGGTGTTAGCTATGTTGGTAGAATGGAAGGATCTAGAAGATTTGGCAGATGCTCTTAGCTAAAGACACCAAAATGTGGTGTTGGCTATGTTGGTAGAATGGAAGGATCTAGAAGATTTGGCAGATGCTCTTAGCTAAAGACACCAAAATGTGGTGTTGGCTATGTTGGTAGAATGGAAGGATCTAGAAGCTTTGGCCAGTTGTGGAGTGCAGTTAAGATCGATATGCTAGTTCTAGTGAGAGTACTGCCATGATGTCCTGTTTAGAAGCTCGATCAGTGTTGATCAAGAGAATTGCTTCTAAGCAGAAGGAGGATCCATCATTAGCGGAAAAGATTAGAAGGCTTGAGGTTGGAACTAAGATTGATGATCTGAAAGATTTTTGTCTTGACTAGAGAGGATGCTTGAGAAAGAAGGGATGATTATGTGTTCCAAATGTTGAGAACTTGAGGAAAGACGTTTTTGGAGAATGTTATCGATCCAAGTTTACAATTCATCCTGGAGGAACCAAGATGTATCAAGATATGAAGAGGAGCTTCTATCAGGAAGGTATGAAGAGGGATGTTGGAATGTGAGTTAGGCAATGTGCAAACTATCAACAAGTGAAAGCAGAACATCACAAGCCGATTGGGTTGCTTCAACCTTTAGAGCTTCCAGTCTGGAAATAGAAATCGATATCTATGGATTTTATTGACGGGTTGCCAAGATCAAATAGGAGAAATGAAAGTATATGGGTCATAGTAGAAAGATTGACTAAGAGTGTCCATTTCATTCCAGTTAAGTCAACTAGGGCGGCATCTATTTTGGCTAAATTGTCCATGAAGAACATAGTTCGACTACTTGGAGTTCCTAGCAGTATAGTGAGCGACAGAGATGCTACTATCACTAGTGAATTCTAGAAAAGTCTACAGGATGTTAGGCACTAAGACCAATATGAGTGCCGCACATCACCCTTAGACGGATGGGCAGATAGAGAGAGTCAATAAGATACTCGAGGATTTATTGAGAGCTTGTGCATTGGACTTTGGTGGATCTTGGGAAGATCACCTACATTTGATTGAGTTTTCCTATAATAATAGTTACCAGACTAGTATAGGAATGACGCTTTTTGACGCTTTGTACCAAACGCCATGCAAATCACCAGCATGTTGGTTGGAGACTGGAGACAGATTAGTCTTAGGTCCCGATTTGGTTAGGGAGACATCCGAAAAGATTGAGTTAATCCGAGGAAGGATGAAGGAAGCTCAGTCCGAACAAAACAGTTATGCAGATAAGAGGCGTAACCTAGAATTCTCAATTGGAGATAAGGTTCTCATTAAGGTATCACCTATGAAGAGTGTGGCGCGATTCGAAAAATCAGGAAATTTAGCTCCGAGATATATGGGCCTATTCCAAATTATAGAGAGGATTGGGAAGATCTCATACGGAGTAGAGTTGTCTATAATGAATTTCATGTGTCTCATCTTTGCAAGTATGTGCATGATCCAGAGACTACTATTCCTCCAACAGAGTTAGAAGACTTGGTAGTAGAGCCTAATTTGACTTTTGTTAGATAACCAGTTTGGGTTATAGTGAGGAATGAGAAAAGATTGAGGAACAAGATGGTCAAGTTGGTGAAAGTTCATTGGAGCGACAACTAGAAGACTGTACTTAGGAGATAGAGGACTGGATTAGAGATACTTATCTTGATCTGCTGCGAGGGTATGTCTATATTAGATATATATATATATATAGTTACTAGTCAGATAGGCAAGTATGTTGGTTAGGAGTTATTACAGTTGATTGCTATGTTTAGTATTTAGTCCTTACTGAATTTCAAGGATGAAATTATTTAAGGGGGGAGCCTGTAACATCCCTAAATTTTTTGATAACATTATTTAGAAAATTTAATTAGATAAGTTAAATAGAATAATGATGATAAAGGGATTGAGATTTGGATAAAACATATAGGGTCGTGCTTAATAATAAAATAAATGGTCTTAATTTGGTTTATAACTAATTAATATGCACATAGGCATATTAGTACATAATTGCACCTCCTCATACTCATGGCTATACACCTTTATAATTGCCCCGTTCACGTTTCATTTCTCATTTTCCACAAACGAAAATCAAATATTAAAATAAAGCAGGCCTTTAGCAAGGTGGAAAAGAGGAAAATTCAATCCAAAGCTAAGGATCAAAGTTAGGAAGGATGAATCAACAACAAATCTCAAATTCCTTATCATTCCTAAGGTGATTAATAATTCATTCAATCTCTGTTTTGTTTTATATTTATATATTTTTGGATTTAAGATTAAACCTGTTCTTATGATGTTATGGATGATGATATGCTTGAGCTATATTATGTTGGATTTAAATTAATTCATTTACATATGAATTGCATGGTTTTAGCACAAAACCGATTATTATTGAATTTAGAATGCTATGGAAAATTTATATGTTAGGCAAAGCATGATTCTAGAGATGGGTTTAAATTTTCATAATTTTCCAGGCTATGGAAAATTTATTATGAATTTCTAAAGCAAAATATGATACATTTGGGTTTAAAATTTATTTCAATTATTTCAAGAAGAAATTGGGTCGAAAATTTTAATATGTTAGGTAACATGATGAAATTGAATTTCTATGTTTTTGGGGATTTTTCCTAATCGATTTGCTATGGAAAATAAATTATTTTAAAAGAAGGATATATTTGCATTATTCGTTTTGCTTAATGGAAGGGCTTAAACGCTAATTTTTTCTTTTATTTACATCTAATAAATGCGACAGTTATCCTATAAAGAATTTGAAATTTTTTAAAGCAACTAATTAAAAGGTTACACATAGGCAGGTTGGTTAAAGCAATTACTAAAAATGAGCATGATTTCAACCTTTAATCAGAAAAGTGGATTCCGCCTCCTTTAGTAATACCTTTCGACTCCATTGTATCCACCCCAACTTAGTCGAAACCAATACACAATGCATCATTTAGATGGTACGTAGTGAATTGGAGGGAAGGCGAAAGCCATAGTGTCGAAAGGAATGCTTTCGATGGGATCAAAACCCTTTTGGTTTTCAAAAGTTAAGTATTTTCTTTGTTTTGCTTAGAGCTTTCGACCCAATCGAAATGTATGTTTTCAAAAGGAGTTTATAAATAGCTTTTGAATACGGTTGTCGTATTTTGTTTAAAATATTAGCTTTTGAATGGGATCCTTTTGTTTTAAGTGCTTACGAAAGTAATGGTTTCAACCAAGTCGAAACCCAGCCGCTATTTTCCAATCCGAATGTATTTAAGCCATCAATGTTTTCGAAGGGTTATCTCTGTATTAGCTTAAGCTAGGCCACTTCCTAAATGCTTTCGAAAGGGGTTGAGGGTTCCGAAAGCAATGTGGTCGAAAGGGGTTTCGACGCCACCTTTTGAAGTTTTAACTTAAAGGTTTTGAGCTTTCGAATAGGTGGATCCAACATCATCTACTTTTTCCCAAAATTTCTGTAAGGGTTTTGAAGGAGATACTTTCGTATATAACCACTTTGACCCAAAAGATGTTTTTAAAGAGTAAAACCTAATGTTTTCGAAAAGGGTACTTCCAATAGTTTTGAAGCTATTTACCTAAAGATTATTAAGCAAGGTTTTGATACATTCGAAAGGATTGATTTATAGAGCTTTGAAAGGTATATACTTAGAGTTTTGAAAAGAGGTTTTCTATGCTTTCGAAGAGGTCATCCAATGGTTTCGAAAGTGATGTTCAAGGTTTCAAAACAAATAACCTTCTCATTTTAAAAGGAAATACCATGGCATAAATAAAGATTTTTGAGAGTATTACTTCTTCATATATTTATTCACATTGTAATCAACCCATAATGGTAATTTGGAAAAGGACAGAATAACTAGCTATGTTGACCCAGTAGTGATTATAACTTATGAAATTATAAAATCTTAATTAAAGATATTGGCAGCGGCCAATAGGTTCACAGTAAGCCCATGAAAACTATGTAAAGGGAAAGATATTAGCAGAGGCCGGTAGGTTCATAGTCCGCCCATGAAAACTATGATTTGATATTGGCAGGGGCCAATAGGATTATAATCAGCCTATGAAAACTATATCCGGATTAGGATATTAACAGTTAGTCAGTAGTTTCCTAGTTAGCCCATGCAAAACAGGATAATAGAAAGATATTGGAGTTACCAATAGGTCCTTAGTGATCCCATGAAAACTATGAAGTTGGACAGATAATCCATAAATATTTACAAGTTAATAGTAATCCTAGAAACAATAATTGAGACAGATAGTCAGAATGGAAAGGGATGGGTAATCTAGATTTGATTTACTTTTTTACATATCATCATAATGTTTTGAATACTATGTTTTAACCATTGTGGATGCAGGAGCACATTATATGGTTTTATAAATGTTTTAGGATACTAGTGAGGGGAAAAATCGTTCCCTAAGCGGCGTGGTCTCACTAGATATCTAAATGGTTTGAGATGGTAGGATATTATTCATAACAGGCTTTGTGTCTGACTCAAAGTTTTTGTTATCCGCTTAAACTCTCAGGCACTCAATTGATTTTGAGTGGGTTGAGAGTTAATGTTTTCAAGTGTTCTTTTTAGACGAATAAAGCTTCCGGTGACATGTAGGAGGCATGCTAGCTACTTAGAGTTCTTTTATTTTCCTTGTATTTGGTTGTAAAGGCAAACTTGTTTTATTGCCATATTATATACTCTGATCATCCAAGGGGGCATCTTCATATGTCGCACTTGGCTAAGTATATTTTGTCCAAACATGGTTTGTGCTCTGGGATTATGTAATGAATTTGAAATGGAATATGGACTTTGTGTGTTGTTTTAAAAAAAAATTCATATACATGTGTTTCTGTGTATTAATGTATGTAACATTGCCGTATTTGGTCGCCAAGGATAAATTACTATGGATGACTGCAACATCCATAACCATTATTTTTGGGCCTCCAAGTAAGGGAATGTTACAGTGTCTAACACACACATATATAATTTACATATATACGTGGTGGACTCACACTTTTGGTATAGTCATTTTTGCAGCTTTAGATATGCCCGTTGGACTGGATAGATTCAGCTGATTTCAAGGATTTGATCTCTTATCATATTTAGTAGATTATAATGTTGTATTATTTTATTACAGACCTTAGCTTTTAGGATTAGGTTTTTATCTTTATTTTACATTGTACAGGATGGGTATATCTACCTGTCAGGAATGTTGATGGCTTCGTTTTTATTGTAGAATGAAATACATGAGTGATCTCTTTTAACAGAGAATCAATCATTTTCATCAAAAAGATCATATATAATTAAAATATAAGTGGAACAGGAATACACCCAAAATAGATTTCTAGAATAAATACATACGTATGGTATGTGTACCATGATTTCAGATGTGTCAAAAAATTGAATTACAAGGGTATTTCATGAGAAATACATTATTCCTTAAATTGATATCAGTCAAAGTATATTAAAGGTTATGAGTCTTCAATATAATTTTCCTCTACCATTGATATATTGATATATTACTTGCCTAAGCACTAGTTGTTGAGAAAACTCTAGCTAGAACTATTATGTATAGCACTATTAATATATTACCTAAACGGTGTAAGATACAGGCTTGTATCTATTGAGCAAACTTAAGGTATGTGCATTGTACTTAGGTCGTCAAGAAAGGATAGGTAAGAATGAATAATCTCTCTTAATTTTCTAAGAAAACTCAAGGTCAAGGTCGAAATTAGGGCAAAGACCATGATTAGCAGTTGTTGATACAACCGATAGAGAGCTATCCATCGCTTGTGGGCCTATGATTTGTTGAGAAAACTCAACGTCGGAATCCTAAGGCAAGCAAGTCCTAACACTCACTAGAGAAATCGAATGATTTTTATATTTCTCTTAGGTTTCTGTGGAATATAAAAAATCTGATAGGGACTTATTATAAGAGTGAAATGATTACATTTAACCCTTCTAATATTATAAGAACACATGCTATGAAAATAAAGCTATCTACTTCAATAAATTTGTGCTACTAGTTTAATTGCTAAAAATGTTTATTAATTGAAACAAACTAATAAGGTGAATTAAGATTGTCAAGGAAGTATAAAGTATAATTACTAGTAAATTCTTTGGCGTGTTGTCGCTTTAAGTCCAATGCAAGAGCCAAATTATACAGTTACTAAATACGTTTGTACCTTGGTCACTTAATTTTTTATTTGCCCAAGAGTGTATATTATCTTCTATGAATCTTGAAATTTAAAGAAATACAAGAATATGGATATTTGATCCAATTTAATCACATACAAAAGTTGTATGGTGAACAGCCATGTCCATAATAAATGATATCTCAATTAATGAACAAGGTTCATGCAAAATGAGCTAGTAAACCATAATGAAAGATAATGTGTTCAATAAGATTGAATACAATGAGAATCTTGCTGCGTTGAAAGCAACACTAGTTTAAGGATTAAAGAATCTATGAATTCGATTAGTTACTTAAGTGTAACATATTAAATATCTTTAAAAATTTAAGGATGTTTGAATGTGATGTTGCAAAGAGTTTGGTGCAGTGTTGTGGAAAGGGTTTCCTTTCTTCTTCAATGGTTCCAATATTTTAAAAGAGAAGCGAATGTTTGATAGTGGATGTAAAATAGGCACGGTTGGGATGAATGGTCACTTCTACTTCATGTAGAGACTGTTGGATCTGGGTCAACATGTTGTAGGTTAAATGGGTATATTTTAAAAAAATTGTTGTTTGGATCTTACTGGGCCTATATGCTTTAAATTTATCTAGATTGGATCTTAATTAATTTTGAATAAAATCATTAGTTATTTAATTTATAAATAATTTTTATTTTATAGTATATATTATGTTTATGTGTATCATATATACATATATGTGTGCGTGCACTTTGCAACATATACAATGTACATAATTTAACTTTCCTGCTTATAAGTGTTGGGATCAACACCGCAACGGACATTAAAGCCCCTCCATATACATATGTATTGTCTAATATATATATATATATATATATATATATATATAATAAGAGATTATATTTGTGATAGAGTGTGTGTGTGTATGCATATGTATATGTGTGTCAATGATACTAAAAAGGTAATATACAAAAATATAAATATAAATGATTTTAAATTCAAATTTCAAATCTAGATCTAGATGTAAAACATTTTCTAATTTCAAACTTAAATCAATAAATATATTTGAAAGTTATATATATGTGTGTGTGTTTACAAAAAAATAAAAAATATACATATATGTATATATATAAATTAATTATATACAAGAAAAAGAAATATATATATATGTGTGTGTGTGTATTCATATCTTTTCAGCCTAAAAATATCTTAACAAATATGTTTTTCTAATCCTTACGGTTTAAATTTTTGTTATTTTTTTCATGGGTTGACCGGTTCCTATGTGGAAGGTTCCATTTCCTTAAATATTGCAGTTTCTACCGCTACAAATAATTTAGCACATTCTTTATTACTACTGTAGGGACCTGAAGCATAAAATCATATCCGTGCAGAATCGCTTGAAAATTTAATTTTTAAAAAATTAATATCACAACGATATATTCAGTTTTAAATGTGTGTGTGTGTATTATAATTCATACATTATATTAAAGAAATATGTATATTTTAAAATGAATAATATGTGTATATATGCTGATTTTAAAATTATATATATATATATATATAATTCTTTTTTCCAAATACTATCATGTATACGATTTAACAAAAATATATATACATATATTTGTATTTGTATTTATATCTTAAAACCAATTTTGGTTTAGAAGGATTTTTTAAATTATTATTAAATCCGAAAAGTTAATAAAAAAATATTTTTAATTTTCTGGCTAAAAAAAATCTAAGCATATTAATTCTTATTAGTCAAAATATAAGTGTGTATGTGTATTCACATCTAAGTTTTCTTCTTTTATTATTTTAATGGCCTCTGTTCCTTCTTTCCCTCCTCACCCCGTCCTTTCAAACTGCTCTCCCATCCAATCCAACACCCCTACCATTCCTACCAACATCACTCCTCCTGTTCATCTTCATCCTCCCCAATTTCCTCCTGAACCCCTTCCGCCTGATCCAACCTCTTCGAATGATACCATTGATCCTATTCCTCCTGTTCCAACACTGAACTCCCAAATTGTTCCTCCTGTACAATGGAATTCCCTATTTAAAGCAAAACCTCGTAATGTAGGGAGTCATATCCCAATTCAAGTTCCACTTGTCTTTGAAGGCCATGTCCTTGTTCCTCTAGAGAATGTAATAAGAGCTGGAAATGAAGTATGGGGAGAATACCTGGTACGTTTTTTCCTTGATAAACCTCTTTCTTATCTCACTGTAATAGCTCATCTGAAAAAGGTGTGGAAATTAAAAGGGTCAATAAAAGTTAAGTTGGATGGTTTTTTGTTCCTATTAAATCTATCTTGTGAGGAAGATAGAAGGAAAGTAATTGCGTCAGATCCAATTATCATGAGGAACAAGTTATTCATTGTAAAGCAATGGGATCCAAATGTTGGAAATAGTTGCAGTACTATAAAATCTGTTCCGGTTTGGATCAGGCTATCGAATATCCCCTTATATGCATGGTCACATATAGGCATCAATTGGCTGGCAACTCGAATTGGAATTTTCATGTGTATGGATGAACAAACTGAGAAGTTGGAAAGAATTGATTATGCAAAATGTATGGTAGAAATCACTCCATCTGTTGAGTTATTAGATGAATTTACAGTGAGATTAATTGATGGATCAGACCAGATTGTAAAAGTAGAGTATTTATGGAAGCCTGAAGTATGCAGTGGATGCAAAGAATTTGGGCATATGACTGAAACGTGTATGAAAATGAAAACAAAACAAGATGGGAAGGCAGCAAGAGAAAATATAACTAGTAAGGAAAGAAGGGTTATTGAAGTAGAAAATGAAAAAATTATAGGAGCCACAAAGAAAAGGCAAGAGTGGAGAAGTGTTGAAAGTAAAGGAAATAAAATAAAAGGAGATAAGAAAAAAGAAATAAGAACTGAAAGTCAGTTGATTGAGGAAGTAATAACTGAGGATGAACCCATAAATAGAGAGGTACATGAAACACATGATAACACATTGAAAAAAGGAAAACAAACAAAAAGAAATGAAGAAATAAGAACAGATACCAACAAATTTAATTTCTTGATAGATGAAAATGAAACCGAGTCATGCTATGCCATAAGTGATAATGAATAATGCAATGACAACTGTGACAAAGAAGAGCAAATTGAGGAAGGGGAATTTTTGCCAAATATGCAGACTGAAATATGTGGTGAGCAGGACACATCCCTCTTAATATTGCTAAATGAGATGGGTGATCGGGATAATTGCATAATTGAGAGGGTAGAAACAACTGTAATCTCTAATTCATCTGAAAAGAATGATAAAACCCATGAAATAATTGAAAATGAAATTGCCACTTCAAGTCAAGGAAAAACAAAGGTATCATGTGACAAGCAGGATTTTAAAGCTAAAAAAGGAAGAACAAAAAATAATTCTCAACTAACTGAAACCATGTTTAGAGAGGAACTAGAAAAAGATTTAATGACCCTGATATTACATGATCAACCAAATAGTATCCTCCCCTCATCAGGTTGTTATTCCTTCCCTGGCCATCTGCCTGGATGGATATCTTTGCCTACTACCTCATTTATCACATAAAATACCCCAAAGAAAGGTAAAAGTAATGACAATTGTCTGTCTGATACTTTTGAACATAATGTTGATAATTACATTGTTCAAAGAGAATCTCCTGCAACAAGGAGCATGAAAAATGTGGTTCATCAATCTCTGAAGTATACCAAATGATGCAAAACTATGCAATATGGAATATTAGAGGAGCTCATTCCTTAACAAAGCTTGATCAAGTGAAATATCTCATTAACCAGTATAATGTATCGCCTTTTGCAATTCTTGAAACTAAATTGAATGAGACCCTTACTATAAAAGCTGCAAAGCACATAAACCCTGACTGGAAAATTAACCATAATTTGAATCAAGCCTCCTATGGTAGGATAATGGTCATCCATGATCCAACAGTTTTATCTCTAACTTCTGTTCTTTGCACTGACCAGGTCATCCATTTTCAAGCCAAAACTTTTGACTCTTCCCCCTTTTTCTATATATCAATAGTCTATGCCCACAACTCATCTACCACAAGACAAACTTTTCTTAATCTCCTTCCAGCTTTTAGGCAGAATTCCCATCCCTGGCTTGTTTTTGGGGATTTTAACTGCTTTTTATCCTTGAATGACAAGCATGGTGGCCATCCCCTTCTTCCAAATGACATTTTTCCCCTCAATAAAGCTATTGAGGAATCTAACTTGCTTTCAATACCCTCTTCTGGTGCTGAATTCACATGGAATAACAGGAGTAGATCTGGTGTCAGAACTTATTCCAAGATTGATCACTCATTCGCCAACCTCAAAGCATTAACCACATGGCCTACCTTTTCTACCTTTATCCCCCACCCTGTTCTTTCTGACCATTCCCCTATTGTTTTTTCTTCTGGTCAGAAGCTGTTAAAGGATAAAAGAAGCTTCAAATTTTATAATGCTTGGGTCCATGAACCTGAGTATAATAATATCATTAGTAAAGCATGAAATGAGAATTTTTTTGGTAACCCAATGTTTATTTTTTGCAGGAAATTAAGAACTACTAAAAATGCATTAAGAGAATGGGCTAGAGGCAAATTTGGTGATGGCACTTTAAAATCTGGAGTGCTAAGGAGGAAACTCAATCTTGCTCAGGTAGAAATGATGAATAATCCTGATAATTCAGAAGCAGCTATAACTGAGAGGATACTATTTGAACAACTAAGTGAAGCATTGAAGGCTGAAGGCAATATGAAGAGGCAACAATTGAGACAAAAATGGGTAAATGAAGGAGATAATAATTCAGCATATTTTCATGCCGCAATAAAGGTAAAATAGGCTAAGGAGCATATTACAAACATATATGATGAGGAAGGGAAATTGCACACCAATGCTGATGTTGTTGATAAAGCTCTTCTAATTTACTTCAAGAATTTGTTAGGTAACAAAGATGATTTCTTTCCTTCTATTGATGAACTATCACAAATTCAATTACCCGAGGTTCTCCCTGAGGAAGCTGTCAATCTTGTTAACAAGGTAACTGATAAGGAAATTAAAGACACCCTTTTTTACTATGAATGGGCAATCTAGTGGAGGCCCTGATGGATTTAATGTCATCTTTTTTATCCATAGTTGGGATATAATAAAGAAGGATTTTCTTAAGGCAGTCCATAATTTTTTCAATTCTTTCAATCTGCTAAAACAAGTGAATGCAACTAATTTAGTTCTTATCCCCAAGGTCCAGTATCCCACGTCTGTTGCTTCTTTTAGACCTATCTCTTGTTGTAATGTTATGTACAAGTGTATTTCTAAAATTTTGGCCTCTAGACTTGTGCTTGTCTTGTCCAGAATCATATCCAAGAATCAGTCTGCATTTCTTCCCTAGAGAAATATCATTGATAATATTTTGTTATCTCATGAGTTATTAAAAGGCTATGGATGTGCTCAAGCAACCAAAAATGCAATGCTTAAGGTGGACTAATGAAGGCTTACGATAGTATTCACTGGACTTCTATTGTGAGAATTATGGCCCTGATGAAATTTCCCAAAGTTTTTGTTGCTTGGATATACAGCTGCATCTCCACTCCTACTTACTCAATTAAGTATAATGGCTTCACTTCTGGGTTTTTCAACAGCAAACAGGGAATCAGGCAAGGGGACCCTATCTCTTCATATATTTTCATTTTAGTTATGGAAGTGCTAACTAGTATGTTGTCTAGAAAATATGTGCAGAAGGATATATTGTTCCATTCTAAATGTACGCCCCACCAAATAACATCTCTGTTATTTGCTGATGACATCATGATCTTCACTAAGCCTGATCAGAGCTCAATAGAAAACATTATAGCATCCCTTGATAATTTCTACCTCATGACTGGTTTGAAACTTAATGCAAATAAATCACATATTATCACTTCTGGCATATCTTCTGAGGAAGCAAATAGAATTACTAGCTTATCCAGACTGCAGCATATGGATAATAGCATGAACTATCTGGTTATTCCTCTGTGTACCTCAAGAATCACTACTAGACACTGCCTGCCCTTGTATACAAAAATTTGTAACTTAATGAACTTATGGGCAAATAGTTATCTTTCTCAAGCTGGTAGACCTGTGCTTATTAATTCTGTTATCTCTTCTATGATGGTGTAATGGTCTAGAGTTTTTATTCTCCCCAAAAAGCTGGTGAACATGGTAAGAACTGCCATGCTAAGATTTTTTTGGACAGGCACAATTCATTCAAAAAAACTCATACCATGTTCTTTTGGTAAAATGGAACAACCAAAAATGAAAGGTGGTCTTGGTATCATCAGCTTGCATAATTGGAATAAAGCTGCTATCAGTGCACACTTAAATTCTTTGTTGAGTGGTGTTGATTCTTTATGGGTTGAATGGACCAGAAAATATAACTTGGGTAGTAGGAATTTCTGGACTATGCCTGTGCCACAGAATTGTAGCTGGACATGGAGATGTATTCTTGGTTTGAGATCAAGCTTCACACAGCATATTAAGTATGTGATCTCAAACAACAGTAGCATCAAATTTTGGCATGACCGATGGATGGCACAAGGTTTAGTGCTTGTCAGTGTTTTTTCTCCCCAGCGGTTTGAATAAGCAGGCATAAGTAGAGATGCAAAGGCTTTTGATTACTTGTATGAGGGCAAGTTGTCTCTCCCTTACACAAGTAATCAGGATATAAGGGCAGTTTGGAAGTTATATCACACAAATCAATATGGTCTATCTGAAAGAGATGAGGTTCAGTGGAATGGGAAGCAGCATTCAATCTATGTTGCTTATGACCTTCTTACAAATGTGACTGGAAGATCTGCAACAGTATGGCACAAGGTTATATGGTCCACTTCCTCCCCTGCTAGGTATAACCTGATGATGTGGAAGGTGATCATGAATGCATTGTTAACTAAGAATAAAATGTTGAGTTATGGTATGAATGTTGATCCACTGTGTGTCTATTGTAAGCTGCAGATAGAGTCATTGGAACATCTGTATTTTGAATGTGATGAATTACATGGCCTCTGGAGGAATTTGGTAAGAAGAATAGCTGAAGACCATAAGCATGGCTTGTCTGAATTAGAATGGGACCTAATCAGTAAATCAACAAGGTGGAGGATAGAAAGAAGAACTGTCTTCGTTTTCTATCTAAAGAAGTATCTGAATTTAGTTTGGGAAGAAAGAAACTTGAGAATTTTTGAAAATAAATGGAGGAGTATGCAACAATTATGGGAAGTTCTTATGAAAGCTATAATCTTGGGTATGAAGGAAAGCAAGTTTGATTTCAGTTCTCACTTGGCTGAAGCTACTGCTTAACTTCTCTTGAGTTTGATCTTCTTTTCTTTTCTTGTTGTTTTTGTTTTCCCTGTGTCCAGGCTTTCCTTGTCTTTGTTTTTCTCTGTTTTCTTTTTCCTGTGCCTTTAGTTTGTTATTTTCTGTTTTTTGTGACTATGAGCATGTTCATAGTTGCATTTCTTTTCTCAATAAAATGGTAGGGGACCATTTAACCCCGCTTGCTTTGCAAAAAAAAAAAAATGTTGACAACACACATATATAAGGATTCGTGGTATCATGGTCTAATCTAAGCATATATAATTCAAGACAATTATAAAATAATTATATAAAATATTAAATAGATTAATTACCTCGACTATAGCCTAATTAGTAAATATCGAAAGCTGAATTGATCGATCCCGCTAGAATCTAAATTATAATCCTTCTAGAGAGAGCTGTCAAACTGAACGCACTACGCATTATTGTTGAATTTGATTTGATTTTTTGTTTTTAAAGCATGAATTAATGGAGAAGGGTGGCTGCAAATTTCAACTAGAAATGGGGGAGAGTAGAAGTTGAGAGAGAGAGGCAAATGAAGGGTAAGGTTGTTTAAATAGCAAAGAGATAGAGGAGCCAAAAGTTGGTCCAAATCCACTATTTCCTCATGTCATTTCAAACCCTTTTGAATCAAAATCTAACCCCTTATTGTATCATGTATAGCGATCCACACCTACCCCTTAATGGGCCTCTAAATCACTTCAAGCTCAATTAGAAAATTATACATTTAAATCTAATTTAGTTATACATCGATATCGTATGTTGATACATACATATATATATATATATATACAACTTTTATATACGCAACTTTCAATATTGATCAATGCTAATCAAATAAAATTTCAATTGGAGTATTCAATATTTCAGTTGTGTGACTCTTGAATGTAAATTAGGCAAGCGATTAATATCGAACAACTTGAATACTAACATTCATACATCGTCTTAGCAAGTGGTGTGATGTTATGGACAATTTATCGCTTACATATCTTTGGTAAAATCTAATTTTACTTATTTTAAGCATTACATGGAAATGATAATTATTTACACGAATTCTCTTTGTCAAAACTATATCACATTAAGACTTATGGAATTTGGTAATGGTCAAATTCGGATATCATCCACATTCAACTTTATAGTCCAAACATAAAGTCATTAGCACAATGTTGTAACAACCAGGAATTTTATCACCTTGATTTTCAAATATTTAATAAATTTTAAATATTAAAATAATAGGTTTTATAATTAAAATATAACTCTTTTAAATAATAACAAATTATGGTAAAATAGATTTGTAGTGAGGCAAGATTTCGCCACTTTGAAACAGGCTATTTAAATATATTTTATATAATCAATAAATAGATTTTAATTAGCAAATAAACCTATTTTAATTATCTAATACGATGATAAAATAGTTTTCAATTTTTTTTACCAATATATGTAGCTCAAGTAGAAATAGAAAAATTGACCGAAGAACATTTATAAAAAGTTTGGATATTTATAAGGAATCTATATAAAAAGTTTGGATATTTATAAAACAAGTTTTATAAATGATTTTGAATATTTATAAAAGGGTTTTATGAATGAATTTGAGTTGGAAAGTATTTTGAAATGGATTTGGAATTCAAAAAAAAGATATTTCATAAATGAAATAATTTAATTAAAATGATTTATCAAAAGAAGTATAAAAAGAATTTAAGATCTGAGTTTCTCTAAACTGAATTTTAAAAATGGTAGTACGGAACATCCGTGCCACACTTAACACCGAGGGGACATTGTTAGGGTTGTCCTTACCTCTAATTTAAACAACATTTTTTCAATCCTTTTTAACATAATTTGGAAGTAAGAAGTTATTTGCAAATGTTTTGTGAATATACTTATGTCAAAGAGATAAGTATATGAATGTTTTAGACAAACGCTTTTGAAAGAGATTTATTAAATGAAGATTTGTTTTGAGGCATAGTGCCTGCTATGGATAAATAAATCTTAAATGGATTGGTTGTTGTTTGCTTATTTGGTTGTTAAATAACCGACTATTAAATGTGGACCCAAAATGTAACTTTGGAAATATTTAGGAGAAACATGTGAGTTATATTGCACAGTCATCTCCAATGATGTTGTACTATGCATATAAATCTCTTTTCATTCCCCTAGGACAAATGATAAGGAAATTCATCCACTAACACTTAGGAGTTGATCTTTGCTCTTATCTTTGACTGTTTATTTCCCCAAAGAACTACAGTTGAGTTTACCGGAAATTATCGAAAGTTGTTTCGAAGAGACCGGGATCGGGTATATTATTCGAAAACCACTTCGATCCAACTCAACGTTTCGAACTGGAGACATCTTGAAGAGTATGGAATCAAAGATGGATTTTTGAAGTGCATGGGCTATTTACAACTAACCCTAAGGGTGATTCCAAAATGGAATTAGTGGAGGTAGTGCCTTCGTTTTCGTTCAATCTCAAAATGAATTTGTATGGACGAACACTAGCATTGCATTGTTGCCTGGAGGGAAGTGTTAGCATTTTAAGTGGGAAGTTCTTATAAAATAAAACGTAGCCTCAAGCCTCATAAACCGGGAATGACTAAAATATAGAAGATGGAGCAGAGCTAAGTGGGTTGTTTCCAATTAGATCATCCCTATCTAGAATCGATATTATCTCTCATTTGTACGCTTCAGGGACCATTAACTAAGGGGTGATCATATTCGGTACTACTAGTCAAGTGGTAGGCCGGTTCTGTGTTGGTAGGGGATCCCAGCGAGGTTCTCTGTGTTATTTTACCTAGAGATGCACCGTGATGGGCGGTACCCTAGTAGCCTAGTCATTGTATGGAAATCCATTCTCCAATAAGTGCCTTTGGTCTTAGTTGTATACTTATTATGTCGTAATTTAAGTAATGTAACAATTTTGGCTATGTTAGTTATTTACCTGAAAACTCTAGACATTATTATAATACCAATGGATTTTCTATGGAAAATGTTTTGTTTACTGCAAGGTAAAAACCCATCCGTGTTTATGTGTGGCGTGGTCATACAAGATGCCTTTAATTTAAAGATTTTTATAAAGTTAAAATATATGCTTTACTCACACCAAACCCATGTCTGATCCGGAGTTTATTTTCTCTTCCTAAACTCTTGGGTGCTAAAATTTTAATAGGCAGCCAAGTAGTTCAGGTTTTTCTATAGATTCATTTGGAGGAGCTTGAAGCAGGTGGCTTGATCGATAGCTAGTTATTACCTTGTTTTCCACCGTATTTTATGTATATTGTATCTGTTAGGTAGGGAAAGGCTGTTATTACTGTCATAGGCTAGAATTTGTATTAGAATGACTTTGGTATAACATTTTTGAAATGATTTTGTAATATATTATGTTGATTAATATATATTATTCCACTTCTTTGTGAGATTTTATGTTGTTAGTTTCATCTCTTTTATCTTATCTTTCTTTTTCTTTTACCATTATTCGTCTTTCAGAGTAAGAAAGGCGGATCGTTACAAATGTTAACAATTGTTATTAACTGTACTACTCTGGTTAGAGACTTTGATTTTGAGTTAACTTCTGTTTGCTGTGATATTACCTCATATAACTAAGAAAAGTAATTCTCTATTGAATATTGTTTCACTTCCAATGCTTCCAGTCGACCCAACTATAGTCGTTTGATGGACGACATACTATAGTTTGACTATAACCAAAGCAAAGTTTCACACTGAAGCTAGTATTCTCAAGTTGAGAAAATCATGTAATATTATCATATCGATATTTTCTGTTTGACCTTAATTATATTAACCAATAGAAAACTATCGAATGAGCAATCCCATAATTATCCAATAACTATCAGTACATAACCCCTTATTGCCCCACCAGCCATGAGTAATACACTACTCAATATTTGGAGTGTGTTATGTACCCCGGTCTCAATAAACCTATCGATATCCAGTCTTGATGCATCTTGACTAGGAATGTTTATAACGATATGTTTATTAAATTATGATCTTATGATTAGAACACATTGTAGTTACTATCACAAAACACATCATCTATGGATATTTTATTAAATATACTTAAATTGAATAATTAATTAAAATAACACATTATATCAAGTATATAATAGAAAGAAAAACACATTTTATTTCAAACGAGATTTTGTTATAGAGTTAATAACTTATAGTAAATTACACAATTGCGCTAAGGGAATACCCTTAACTCTATCAATCTCTCACTTGCACTTGGAGTCAATTATGGAATCTTTATCTTATCCCCCCAATCAGTTTGATGAGAAATGATTGAGCTAGTCCCTTCGTGAGTAGATTTTCTATGTTGTTTTATAATCTACGCCATCAATAAACTCTCTTTAATGTTGATAAACTACATTTATCATGTGGTACTATTCAAAGTACATTTCTCTACTTCTAGTGAGCTCTTGTCATTACATTGTTATCATATAATAATGAGGTAGCATTCTCAATTGCTGGAATCACACCTATCTCAGTTATAAATTTATAGATTTACATTAATACATTTCTTTTTTACGACGTTATTCAAGGCAATGTACTTGGCCTTTTTGCTGAATCAGCCAGAACTTTTGTTTGGAACCTTTCCAAATTAAATATCCTTAATTCAAGTTTGAACATGAATTTTACGTTGACATATTATACTCTATAACACTTATGAAGTTCGAGTCTGAATACTCTTTCATGAGGAGTTCGTTGTTTCCGTAAATAATTCTCTAGTATCTCATAAATACTCTATAACATCTAAACTACCATTTAGTGACCCTAATTTAGATTCGATGTTGCTTTATGCATCAAATACATAAGCAGATTATGATATTGTAGACAATACAATATGTATGATAGTTCCTATTGCTAAAGTATAAGGAATCCATCTTACATGTTTCATATTAAATGTTTTAATAAGATGTCTATGTATATCATTTGGGACATTCCCAACATCCTTCTATACTTGTTATAATTTTTTTAAAATCCTATATCAAGAATTAAACAACCATACCAGAACAAATTTTAGCATAGATACATCGTTAACAATCAGTATTATGTTACTTATAGTTTAGAAATATCTATGTACCATTTAATGTTGTTTCGCATAAACACACGTTACCTTTGCATTTAGATTGAAAATCAAAATATTTGACATTTTTGTCAAAATATTTGTATGACTCTGATACTTGTCGAATGATACTTTTGCATCCATTCTTGGGTCATATTCAAAAACCCACAAACTCAATATCACTTCCACTAACTTCGAGACATTTTGGTTGCTACGTGTAAACTAGCTATTCCATATCACTATTTAGAATTTTCTTTTTTAATATATATGTACCAAAATTAAACATCATATCAGGCGATAATTTTGTAAGTAATATCCAAATTAACTTGAGCATGATGAATGATGAATTTGTTGTGCTAATTCGAACAATTTGAAATTTAAGATATTATTCTTAGCAACATGCTCACTATGTTCTAACTACATTGGTCTTTCTATAACCCATCTTGACCCCCAAATATCGACACTAATACATCCACGGTGTTCACGTGCCGAGCATCCAAATGCCGAAAAGACGAATTGTTAGGGTGAAATAAAATGAAAAAGAAATAGAACATGAAAAGGAGAACAAAATATCATAATCTCACAAGTGGAACGGTAATATATAATATCAAAAGGACACTACAATGGGATACCGCGATACAGAAATTTCAAAGTTACAAAACATATATACTATCATTAGCCTGGAAAACAATCTGTCCTCACAAGTGCCGATATATCAATTGGTAATGTAGGGAAATAAGAATAATATGGTAGGTGTAACATCTAGATCATCTTCTCAAGCTCCAATGAACATCAACGAAAACCTTCCTTTCTTAAACTACTCGAAAGAGCATGCGAGGAATTTAGGAAAAATAAAAACCAAGCATCAGACAAACCCAAGAAATATGTGTATAGCATATAACAATACTCTAAGATTGCATTGAATGCCATAACGGCTATCCCCTCATAAGAACCACCATCTAATAAATACATAAGATGATATAATAGATAAAGCCTAGGGTGCAGAATATAAATATTATGACATAGCTAGAATGGTTATATTGGTTACATTCAACAGCATATTAGGACAATCAGATTCGATAATCAACGTTCACGTATTGGATTTTCCATGGAGATCTCTCCGATAGAGCCGGATCCAATCCCCAACACAAGGGCCAGAAAGTACCCTTCCGAGTAATATATATTTCTAGATAAAATATACTATTTAGGTAAACACAAGCGGCCCAATGTCCGAACATAAACATGAACAATGTGAACCAAATATCATCAACTCCCACCGGCAACCAATCAATAAGTATCTCTAGATCTGGAGTTGATAATACCCTGACGTAGGTTACTAACCCTAGGTTGTGAGGCCTACTCTATTTTTAGCCATTTCTGATGTCGAGGTTACATTTTCATCTTTCACATGAGTCTTCATCACTCCAATAGAACACCAATCCCAAATTGGATCCCTACATCTCAAACAGATCTCGAAACTACACATGGATTCTAGCATCTCAACAGTTCTCGGAATCACACATGGATTCCCATATCCTGAATAGATCATGAAAAACCATATGTGTTCGAGAATCTTAAATAGATCATGAACCTTCACATAGATTCCTGCATCTCAAACAGATCCACTTCCAAGGGGAAGAATACGTATCTCAGCCTTGAAGTGGTTATCGGTTAGTAAAACATTTATCGATTCCAGTCTCGTCGAGACTGAATCGACAAATTTGGTCATTCACTTATAATGAGAGCAATTACATATGGAAAACATGTCTTGTATACTTATTACATTTCCAATAATTTTATATCACGTAATCCTTCGATTAAGAGTGAAGCCAGTAAGTTAGGTCTTTATTGCTCATATCCCTTCACAAACATCAATCTTGATTCCCACTGATAGACCAGTCTACTTCACCGGCTTTTAGTGCGAAGTATATGACTAAATGTTTTCCATAAACAAATAATAATAAAAAGCACGATCAAGTCGCACAAAGCACCATTAAGTCATATAAGCAACTTCTGAACCCCTTTTTGTTTATTTAATATTTTATTAGTTAAACCTCTTTTATTTGTAAAACTTCTTTTATCTTATAAAACTTCATTTATGAAATTCTACTATTCATTTGTACACTTTCAATACTTAAAAAAGTAATCGTATATTTATCTTAAATGGTATGAATATATTCACAAATATTTAACAAGATTTTTTCCTTAAAACCCTTACTCCTTTTATACTTCAAAACGTATTCATATACTTATCTCAATTGGTATAAGTATGTTCACAAGTCAATAGCATGATTTCTTACTTATAATTTCCTACAAAATATCCATTTTAAGGATCTAAGTACTTCCACAAATCAATTCAAAAAGGTTTAAGACTAATGTTACTTAAACATTGTCACTACAAACTCAAACCCATTTCATTCTTATATTTATCTTTAAAACATACTTTTATAGATCTATTTACATTCATAAGTATAATCAGAAAGGATGAAAGATGAATGTTATTAACACATTGTTGCAACAAACTCAAAACCATTCCATACTTGTACATCTTTAAAATATTCTTTTTAAATATCTAAGATAATATATAGCTAAGTTCGATAGTCGACTAATCGATTATCTAGTTAAAATGGTTGCTTATACAAATCAATATTCTTATACTTAACTCGTTTCTGAAATTACAACTTAACTATACATCATTCAAGAGTGAAGTCGGGTAAGTTAGAGTACTGGTTGCATCAAACCCTTGCCTAGATACTTCTTTCTTGAATCTCATAAATAGACAAGCATAGTTCATCGGCTTTTAATGTTAAATATAGTATTAATGATTTCCTTAAACAAGTAACAAACAACATAGTGAAATTGTTTTCAACATTCCCGACTTAACTATTCCTAGTTCAGTAGGGAAGCCTAGTAGGTTAGAACTCTATTGCTCTATCCCTGCTCGACATCAATCTTAATTCCCAAAAATTAGATAAGCTTACTTCGTTGGCTTTTAGCGTTAAGCAAAGTTATTTACCTTTTAGTCAACTAAATAAACAGCAAGATTAACTCCTTTACAACATTTCAACTTAACATTCCTTGTTCATGAGGGAAACTAGGTAGGTTAGGGCTCGATTGATCTATCCCTACTCAACTTCAACCTTAACTCTCAGAAATAGAGAAGTCAACCTCGTCGGCTTTTAGTGTTAAACCTCTTCTTCACTTTTCTGAAATTTATATATAATTATTAAAAATATATCTAAACTTCAAACCAACTTTAATATACTTCAAAACTTGATTGAAAACATCTCTAAAAATATTAGAGAAAAATAGC
Source organism: Allium cepa (assembly GCA_030765085.1). NCBI lineage: Eukaryota > Viridiplantae > Streptophyta > Magnoliopsida > Asparagales > Amaryllidaceae > Allium > Allium cepa. The sequence goes on from CM060937.1 coordinate 288,174,130, forward strand.
AAATCTAAATATTATTTTTAAACACTTAAAACCATAAGCGACTTACTGTGGCATTTATAAATGCAGTTAAAAATGCTTGTTAAAAACAGCATTGAAAAGAACGATCTTTGTGACTAGTTTTAATCACTTTAGCAAATGCTTTAAGACTTGAAATTTTTACAGTAAGTATTAATATTAGGGTACTTAAAACCATGGAAATAAATCCTTAAAAAAATATCTTTCCATTTATTTATAAAAATTCCCCAAAAAAAGATATTCGAAAGTGCACTTATAACGACTATGCTCGCTTCAAACACTTTCAAACTTACTTCGATTTAACACACAAGTCAAACAACCATTTAAACATCAATTCAAGGCCATGCAACATGTTAAGAGTGTAATAGAAGTGATGTTACACAATATAAATTTATCATTCTCTTTCAAAAGAAAGAGGAGTCCAAAGTTTTTAACTTTACTTAGTTAATGTCACTTTAACTACCATACTTTGCACACAAAATATATACACACAATATATACTTATAAGATAATAAGATAATTCACTTAGATCCATGCCAAACCCCAAGCATATGGCCACAAGAACCAAAGAACCACCTTCTTTCATCACCACAAGCGTAAAATCCAGCCTTTAGCACTTCCAAACCAAAGAAACCACCTCTCCTACCTCCTCCATGCTCACGCCCCCTAAAACCCATCTTCCTCCCACCTTCTTCTATTTCTTACTTCCTAATCACGCCTCCCATGATGTTTTTGTCCCAAAGCCAAAGTTTAAAAGAGATGGGATATGATTTGGTCAAGATTGGAACAGTTAGAGGGTAATTAGTGGATTAGTGCTTAAGCACTTCTACCATTTTTAACTCTCTTACTTCATCTCAAGCTCAAGTGAATTAGTGATTTATTCCTAAGGGTATGCTCCTCCTTATATAGAGTTTTACAAGAGACCATAACCACTTCTTACCTTCCATGAAAGGTTATAAAGGGGCCTCATTTTCACATGTTAACTTTACACATCTCTCTTTTTACTTAAAAGTTAAGTAGTACCATAAAAGGTCATTTCCAAAATATCTTTGATGACATCATCTATATTATCTATAAACAGAAAAAAGTTTTTATTTCATTTTTTTAATTTCCTAGGAAAATAAGCATATGTAAAACAAAAATCTAGACTTCTAACGGCTAAAAGCTGTTTGTCGAAAAAACGATTTTTCTATCAAACTATCGATATTTTTTCAAAGAATTTATTTTTGTAAACATTTTTCCAAAATAATTTTACCATCATTACTTATGATTTAGAAGGGGGTTTAAAATCTTACTAAATCATTTTAATAATATTTAATCCAAGATTCAAATATTTAAATAATTCAGATATTTAAATACAAAGTACCCGAAATTCCAGGTTGTTACACTTTCTCTTGAAGATACATTTGCAACCACTGGATTATATACCTTTGGGTACAATTATAAAAGGGGCATTTCACTAGAAGGACAACTTTACAGTCCAATTAGTTTCTAGGACACACTTCTAAAGAAATTAGTTTCACGGCCAAAGTCAGCAGAATAATTACTTTTAAGGACAAAGTCAGCAGTCTAATTACTTTTAAGGACATAAGTTCATAGGTTTTTAAGCATTAGAAACTAATTATTTTGCATTTTGTCCTTAAAAGTAATTATTTCAATTGTGTGGCCTAAAAAATAATTGCACCTACTAAAGAGGCCCTTGTGGCTAATTTCCACATTATAAAAAATATATTTTGATAACATACATGGAATCCTTTTGGTTTTATGCATCATATCATATGCAGAGTCAATATTCTTAATGGTTTAATTAATAACCGAAGATTAACTATTCTCGACATTGATAAGAAACTCAAAGTTTCTCTTTAATATGCGAGAATACTTATTAAATACTCTAATGTATTTTATTTTTCATGTTTGGTTAATTTCATTTAATCCTAAATAATTAATCTTATCTTTGAATTATATCCAAATCTATTTTACTACCAATGATTTCTAAATGAAATTCCTTTGCTATAAAATTGGTACTTCTTGAAACAATAATTGTTTCTCAGTACAATAGAATAGGTATTTATAAACACTTTATGAGTTTCCATATACATATTAAACAGATTTGGTTTTACTTTATGATACTTATGTGCAAAAACATAAGATGGTCATCCATTGATGATTATTCCAAGACTTTTTTTAGAGTAATCCATACAAGATCCCTTACGTACAATCATTGCATGTAGTCTTTCGACTTGCATAACCTGCCAACTCCTTGACTTAGAATATGTTGGGGTTTCTTATAAATCCTTATCTTGTATGATTTTATAAATCATTCTTTAGATGAAATTTTAATCTTGTGTACTACTCTTAAGTACACGATCTTACAGAAAGACCTTAACTCAACTTCACTCATAAGCAATCGTACTTTGCTCAATAAAGTTTGATTACTCCTTATTGATACATCATTTTGTATCATAAGGAGGAATGATTTTTGAGATTAAATCTTTATTCGTTTTTATATACGTTCGGAACTCTTTAAAATATGCTCACTTATTCGATCTAATTGAATCATTTTATTTTCAATTCTATGTAATTCATTTACTTTGTTTTATATTCAATGAAGTTATCATAAACATGCTACATGTGTATCGAATACACGTGTTCATATATGTGATGATTCATCCGTGAATTAAACGAAGTATGTGGAACCATTTTGGTATTACTAGACTTATGATGTGACGCCCCACCTCAATACCCACGCTAGCCAAGAACACTCCGGAGTAGTGCTGTCAACTAGCACGGAGAATGAGGCTGTTGAGGAGCGACCATCCATGTAATTGCTTATCACACGGTGGCTATAAATAATCTTCGGAAACAAACATAGAAATAATCATATCACAAATCAGTCACAGACATCCATATCACAAAGGAGGAAGAAGATATGAATATATAACTAACACATGAAAGTGTACATCAGAGTAGTGGTCAGTAAGTTCCACGATAATACAAAAGAATAGCAACATGTGCTATACAAAAGAATACAACTATGAGTCTATATCTCAAGTGTATACAACAAAAACTGCTAATCTAAACAGTTAGCCAAAAGTCAGAGTGATGAATCCCTGGGAAGAAGTCAAGCAGAAGCACCTGTAACATCTCGGTCTGACCCGAGTATTATTTAAGAAAATAATAAACGGGTCAGTCTAGCTATAAATATCAGATGACATGATATAACATAAAAGATATGGCATAAACATAAACATCCATAATGACATACCACTATAAGTATGTAAATAATGATCAACAGAAGATCAATCAATAAGAGATAATCAATATCACAAGAATCTTCTCAAAGATTTGAAAAGGGCATCATACCCCAAACTTGTACTCATAACAAGTCAATGACATAAATTCTAGAAATCAATGCAAGAAGTCCAGAAATCATAGAAAAGAGAAAGAGGCCTATCACATGACGGTCCGAAGACCAAGGGGAGCTACCCCACATGTGTGAATGGAATCACACAGATTAAGGTCCAGACTAACCAAAAAGCAAAAAGGTATGTGTGAGTGGAATCACACAAGTGGTGTCTAGTCTAACCTCGCAACAAGAGACATCGCACAGTTGCTAGTCTAAATCATCAGAATGATCGTCATGATCAACGAGAAGTGTCAATTACACTAAGCTAGTAAATATAGAAGTTTAGCTTCATGTCCCATAACCACTTGCTTAAATTAAATATTTACGAACAAACTGTAAATCTTCACTAATAAAATTGTCACAAGAGGTTCAATCGAACAAGTCCAAGAATTAACCGACGAAGTGAACGCAAGCGTTTCATACCACTTGTTTTACTAAGTCGTTTAATTAGATTTCTCATCCGAGTGAGGTAAAGGCTTGTATATACTAATAGATTGGAAAACGGTTTAAGAAAAGAGCTTTGTTATTAAAAATAGAGTTGAAATTGTTTGTTAAAAGAGTTTTGATATTTACTACTAGTATTGAAACCTTTATATTATAAAGTGACAAAACACATAAGCAAGTGTAGAAACAATCAGTCACAAAGGTCGCATACGAAGATGCGAATAAAATCCCAGGAAATCAGCTCAATGTTTTTCAGATAAGATCCCCTACGGAGGGGGGGTCCAGGGGGGTGGCAACCCCCTAAGGTGGGGGTGCGGGGGCAACGCCACCGCTTACGGGGTTCGACCTGCCCGGTCAGATCGCGGGGGTCCAGGGGGCAGCGCCCCCGGCGGGGTGCGGGGCAGCGCCCCGACCAAAACGGTACGACCTAGTGAAGACAAAATGAGGTCTAACGACCTAACGACTCAAGGGTCATACGACCTAACGGCTGCGACCTAGGGGTCTAAGGGGTCAAGCGACTTAGTGGTTGCGACCTAGAGGTGTTCGCGACCTAACGATGACTCACGACCCAACATGGCCGACTTAACAGAGGTCGCGACCTAACAGGATAACTCGTGACCGACTTAAGAGTTGCACGACTTAAGGGTTGCACGACTTAAGGGTTACACGACTTAAGCGTTGCACGACTTAAGGGTTACACGACTTAAGCGTTGCACGACTTAAGAGTTACACGACTTAAGCGTTGCACGACTTAAGAGTTACACGACTTAAGAGTTGCACGACTTAAGGGTTACACGACTTAAGGGTTACACGACTTAAGGGTTACACGACTTAAGAGTTGCACGACTTAAGAGTTGCACGACTTAAGGGTTGCACGACTTAAGGGTTAGGCCAGGAGCGACCTAACGAGATAAGGTCCAACGACCTATCAGGATAACTCGTAAACGACCTATGGATGAACGACTTAACTCCGAACGAGCTAAAAATGGCCAGAACGACCTAGGGTTAACTCGTGAACGACTCACGACCTAGGGACGAACGACTTAACTCCGAACGACCTAAAAATGGCCAGAACGACCTAAGTTTAACTCGTGAACGACTCACGACCTAGGGACGAACGACTTAACTCCGAACGACCTAAAAATGGCCAGAACGACCTAAGTTTAACTCGTGAACGACTCACGGCCTAGGGACGAACGACTTAACTCCGAACGACCTAAAAATGGCCAGAACGACCTAAGTGCAGAAAATTCACCAAAACGCTAAAAATTGGAGTTTTTCGCCAATCCAATCCAAACCAAATGCAAATGTGCATGCAAAAGTGATAGGGAATCATTCCCAACAGTCCAATATAGTTATAGACTAGATTTGTGAGATAAAAATCTCACCTTTGCACCAAATATCAATGAAAATGAAGTTTTAAGCAAGCAAGAATCAATCCTTCTTCTATCTAAGCACAAGAAGCTTGAATCCAATGTCTTCTTCTTGAATTTGGAGTAGAAAGATGGATTGCAATTGAATTTGAGTTTTGGAATTTTAATTTCCCATTCCCTCCACCATTAATGCCAAAGCTTGATTAGTTAGGAAATTTATGAAGAGTGAGGAGAAGAGGGTTGGAACTTGGGCTTAATAGGCTAAACTAACCCAAAGTCCAAAGCGGGAAAAGTTAGTGAAATTTCACTAACTCCAAACCTATCGATGTTTATACTTAAAAAAGTTGTAAACGACATTTCGAACTCAATGGAAGTGGTCTCGAGTCCTAATTCGACCGTTTGCAAAAAGTAGCTTTTCGGACCAAAATCCGATTAACGAGTTAATACTTAAATAAAATATTTAAATACAAACTCGATAAATATGCGGGTTGTTACATATGATTGCATACATTTATATGTATCAATCTGAAGAGTTCATCGACTCTTATGTCGCTCTCTCTGAATGGGTGCTTTTCCCTTCATTGTTTGAGATATAGTTCATTGATACCATATGATTCATAATCATATAATCCAAGAATTATTTCTCAAAACTATGGCTTAGTCTATAATTCCGAAATAATTGCAAATAATTTCATATACTTCTATATTTTCCAATGCATAACTTTCGTTATGAAAACAGATACCGGTAATATAATTTTATTTTATAATGAATATTCATACTGAAATGAAACTATGTCTATTTTTCAGTTAACATTGAACAGTTATTGCTTCATAAATAATGTTTGGTATGTTTTATGAAAACAATTTTCATAACATGATGTAACCAATAAGCACTATATAGCATGCTCCCACTATTTCTGCCATTATTATAATAGCGTATAAGATACGAAGCTCTATTCAACCACTTAATATAGGCTATTCACTTCATCCACCGTAATCATTTTGAAGCCGAGAGTTTTCAAATCAAGTATCTTGACGTCAAAGAAATAAATCTCGTAGAAAATAATCTTTTGTATGAAAATACATTTTGGAATAGAAATCGTATTTCTTCATCCAATGATAAGTATCCATGTAACGACCGGTAATTTTATCACTTCAATTTGGAATATTTAATATATTTTAAATATTCGACTATAGGTTTATTAAACGTAAATAAACATGTTTATGTGATAAATAATAATGATGGTCTTGTTTTGGAAAAATGTTTACAAAATTATATATTTTGAAAAATATCGATAAAGTGACCGAAAACCATTTTATCGATAAACATCTTTTCAACCATCAAAGTTGTGCATGTTTTTTTTACGTACACTTATTTCTCCATGTAAGAAATAATATGTAATAAAATCATTTATTTTATTTGGAAATAAAATGCCTTTGTGACATCATTAAAGATGTCACCACTTTATATGTTTACTGGAATTATAAATTAAGTTTAAATATTCAAAATATTATTTTAAATGATTTGCAATTCATTTTAATTATTATATAATAATAATAATTTATCTATAATTTTTTATAAATATATTAACTTGTTTTATAAAGATATAAAAATTTCGTTGCACTTTGGCAATTCGATTGCATAATTTTGCAGCATTTGTTCGATATAGGTTTATATGGTTTTATAGTATAATTGAGATTTTTTAGTTATTTAAAAATGATAATAAATTAAGTTTCATGATTTATTTACAAATATATAGTTTAACTAAGATGTAAAAATATGACCGGAAATTGGATTTTTGGATTTTCAACTGTTTATCAAATGGAAGTTGTAATCGAATGTTGCACAATGGTTTGTCAAATAAGACACACATGTGCATATATAGATGCACATGACATGTACACACATATTGGAAGTTACCATGTGCATTTACTAAATACATAAGGTAAGAAATTAGAAAATATCATGATATTTTCAAAGCAAAGTCAAAGCACATGCGTAAATGATGGTGGTGACTGAAGGGGGTGTGGGCTGAGAACATGGAGGGTAGGAAGGTGGAAAGGTGATGTGAAGTATAATGATATTGTTTAGGATATTTTCTCAAATTTAACCTATAAATACACATGCCATCCTTCATAATTTTACACACCATTTGTCTTCTTCTTCCTCTTCTTGCAGCTCTTTAATGGATTCCTATTGGCCTCTCTTCTCTAAGAAAAATTATAGTAAGAAAATTATGCAAAAATAATTCCATATGCAAACAATGAAGATCCACCCCCAAAAGAGGTCCAAACACCTCCCTACCTTCTCATGTACCCACGGCCACCCTTGCTTCCCCACCTAAGGCCAAGCTCCACCCTTCCAAGGTCATGGCCGAGCACACACAAGCCTAGGCTGAGCATACTAAGGTCCAAAAGCAATTTCCAGAGGTCCCGAAGCAAAGAAAAAGGAAGGAAGTGCTGCCGAAAACCACTGAATTTATATCAAGATGCTTAGGAAAAAGATTGAAGGCGAGGAAACCAATAGTGAGTAATTGAGTTTAGTTTTGTATTTAAAACTTAAAACGATTGTATGCATGTTTAATTAGTAAATTAATATTCCTGGTTGAATATTGGATGAATATTTGGCTGATTAATATTTGGTTGATAACTTAGTAGCTAATGAATATTCAATAAAATAGAAATGGTTAATTAATTAACCATGTTAATTCATGGGAAGTAAATCCACATTAATACATGTATGGAGTTTATTAAGCCTCTTTATGGTTTTGAATATAAAAAGGTTGAAAAATGAATATTATAATAATGTAATATTATAATACGGAATAAAGTGGAAATTAGTTACTAATGTAGTAAAACTAGTTTGAAATGATTTAAATGGTTTATTATGGTATTTTAAATATATTAACAAGCTTTGGCAAAGTTTAATAAAGTTTTAAAAATTGAGCCAAATCAAGCTCGTCATATAGCCGTAGTTCGTAATTTTACGACCTGAAAGTTAAATCAATGTGTAAAGATGCAATATAAGTCGAAATTCTTTGAAATAAGTATTTTTCGAACCCATTAGAATATAGTTTTCAAATAAAAGAAGAAAATAAAGATTTCATTCAGTAAAGTTTGGAATATGTCAAAATCAAGTTTACAAAAACATCACATTTTAGCAGTTTGAAAACCAAAGTGGTAAATTCTTTAAAAATAGAAATTTTTAAATCGTCGAAAACATGAAATAAATTACATAAATATGTTAAAATGTTTTAAAGGGGATTTGAGTTATTAAACAGACTTTATGAAATGGAATTAGTGTTTTAATCAAAGAAGCTTTAAAACAATATTCACAGCGGTTTTTGCAATGGTTTTGGGTAACATTTTCAAATCATGGTTTGAAGTTAATTATTCTTCCTCAATCTTTTAAGTAATCTTTTCAAATGAATAATTAAGTATTTTGAAGATGATTTTAAATTTTTGTAATTATTTTAAAGGAGTTTAAAATAAATGGTTAAAGTAAAATTGTTTTAAAATAATATTTGAAATGGTGTTAAGTAAATAAAAATCATCTCCAAAAGATAACTTAAAAGGATTAGAAGTTGATCAAATAACTAGACCGCCTCATTGGTGATAGAGAGATGGTCTCTAAAGCTTCAGTAACCAGTGTTTGGGTTCCACTCTAACTATCTGGACAGGCCTGATGGAGGGGACAATTAATTTGATCTATCAGACTGCATTTTCTTTGGTTAAAAGAAAAGGGATTTGGAGTTTCCAAAAGCTAAATAAGATTTTCAAATATGACTTTGGTGCTATAGAGAATATCCTAGTTAAACTCTATATTAAATTCCAAGGATGGAATTTGTACTATCCATGTGAATTTAAAAGGTGATTTCACCGTTATTTGAAGAATAGTACAGGTTGAATACGGAAATTAGTATTGTGTATAATTAGTCTAATCTCTATGGATCCTTTCTACTCAATACTAATTGATTTCGGTTTCTAGTAAATAATGTCTTAAATAACATCATTTTTGACCCATTTAAAAGTTATGATTTGAAAATAAGAAATATTTGTTAAGATTTAAACAAATGATTTGGAAATGTTTTCCTAAGTAAAGGGTGAAATAATTTGGAATTGTTCTAAGATTAAAGAGGTTTAATCAACCGTAGAATTTGATAATTCAAGTTTAATGATTCGATATACTCTTAAAAGATAAAGGAATAGCTTAAAAGAATGTATCTCCAAAAGATATTGGATTTGATAATCACCTATATACTAATACCTATTTATCGATGATTGGTTTGGAGAAACCGGGGTTGGATTTGGGTAATTTCTATCTAAAAACCACTTTGAACCAATATACTTAATCGAAAGTGAATACATGTTGAAGACAATGATTTGAAAACAGATACATTCATGATGTAGGGCTGTTTGCCACTAACCTCTAGGTTAATCCCCATATCATATATATATGGCGGCAGTAGTGCCTTCATTCTGAAAATCTTCGATTTGAAAGGACTACTCACTACTAATCTTATGGGTGATTCCCAAACAAGAAGTAGCATAGGAGTGCCTTCGGTTTTGTCCTTCACCTGGATAACTTGTATGGATAAGTGTCTGACATCGCATTTCTAAAACAATTTACATTGATCTCTACAAACGTACATTTGTTTGGTGGTGTAGAAGGTAACCCCTCTTATACCTAACACACTTCTCTGAGACATGTGAGCTAAGAGGTTTTACTTTTGTGAAAATCAATAGTGTGTTATTAGAAATGGCAATGTGACATTCTAAGTGGAATTTTCTTTGTGAAAAGCAAAGCGTGGCTTTATGAAAAGAAAAGCGTGGCTTTGTGGAAAGAAAAGTGTAGCTTCACGAGCCTCACATTCCAGGAATGATTTGGGATACTATGTGGTCTGCAGAACATATATTTTAGGCTATCAGTTTTATTGATGATGGAGGAGTCCAGTAGTGCCTGAACCCTCAATGATTTAAATGGGCACATATTGGAGGCTCGACTGAGAAAGAGAAAAGCTACCAAATATGCTATTACATTGTAGTGTAATAATGCAGTACGGAGGCTTGATTGAGAAAGTGAACCGTCACTGGGGACTAAGATTGTTATGGATGGATCTTGCATAGGAGGAAATGGCCATTAGTTCCCTATCATATTGGAAATATAATTCCAGTACGAGCTTTATGGTTTTGGCTGTATCCCCAAAATAACTGTGATGCTTTGCAAATATTTCAGCTACCTCTTTGGCATCATTTACACCATTTGACATTATCCGGGTATTGATACCACTTTATGTATGTATTTATTTGAAAAGTATTTTCAAACCAATGTCATTAATGATAATATCAAATTTTGTTTTTGGTATAAAGTATATTGGTTATCGTAAGGCAAAAACCCATCTGTGTTTATGTGCGGCGTGGTCTTACGAGATACCCTTCTTTTTAAAGGTTTTGATTGGCATCAACTTGATCTAAGACAATGCCACATACATTTATAATTTGAGTTTTCTTATGTTGGTTTATCAAGCATGATCCGAGTATTTTTAATACTCAGGTCAAATCCGAGTAGTTTCAGATTTAGCTAAAGATGCTTGGAGTTTCCAGAGGAGAGCTGAAGATCTTCATCAATGTATGAATGTTTTCTATTTTTCCACTTCGTTAGTTTTTGTTGTTTTTTAGCATTTGTAAGGACAAAGGATTTATACTGGCCTGGTTGAATCTAGGTTAGACTTTGATATTGTATTCAAAATTTTCCACTATAAAAGATTTTATGGTTAATAATATAAGACTATTCCATTCATATGAGATTCTTTTTCTACTCTGTTCTGTGTTATTTTCTTTTTACCCTTGATCAATCTGCCTTTCCGGCACTTGAATTTGCGGCACATAAATACCGAGGATGTATTGGTATCAATTTTTAAGAGTCAAAAAGGCAGGTCATCACAATCCATTACCATTTCACAATTGTCATTTCCAATCTTTGAAGCAGAAGTTACTATTCACTCTCTTCATTCCAATTGTGCCTTAGGTTATATCTACACTTGTACATTCGCTTTGTTTTCTAAATGGTTGAAACATTCAGAGGAAACCCTTACACAATATGATAATGAGCTCTTTACAAAGTTGCATCTAAGCATCCTTGACTTTTAAAGATATCAAATAAGTTGAACTAACGCAAACTGATCAAACTAACATTTCAGTGATCTATTTCTTAGATTATCTTGTAGCTTTTGGTCTACTGTTATATTTAAAACATCTAGATCATGATTGCAATTAATTATATTTAATACACGATCTCATAATATGGTTTACTTGCTTATTTCGAATGAACTAATTTCACCGAGTTTCGTACGTTACAAGTTGCGGCAGTTCAGTGTATAACATTTATATGTGATTGGAATGGATCAAATATTCATATCCTCGTATTGCCTTTAGAGTCAAAAAATCATTGAAAACAATACATAGTCTCAAGCAAGTAAACACGTAAGTAATAAAGTTATGAATGTATCTAATAGTTGTATAATTAGGTGCTTGCATAGTCCAACATGCAAAAAATTATTGGTAAGTATACTTTGTATTTGTTAATCTTAATTCAGTTCAATTGTGTATTTTATTTGATAAATATTTTATTTATTTTATTAGTTACACAAATTTATTGATGTAAATTATTTTAACTTTATAAAGCAGATGTTCTTACAGTATTGAAAAAGTTAAATGTTGCCATTTCATTTTTCTAATAAGGCTCCCACTAGACTTTTATGTTTTTCAAGGACTTAAGAAGAAACATAAAAATCTTTCGATTTCTCCAGTGTGTGTTAAGACATGCTTCCCTTGGGATTCTAACGTTGAGGAATATCAACAAATCATAGACCCACAAGCGATAAATAATAATTTATTGCTTGCATCATATACAACTCCTAACCTATATTCTTTGTCCTAATCTCATTCAACCTTGAGGAATCTTAACAAAATCGAAAGAGATTATTCACTCTTATTTACTATCGTCTAAGTATAAATTTGCGTACCTTGAAGAATAGCAACAAATATATATTTATATCTTACCTCGTCTATTCAACACATTAATAGTACTACACATAACATCCTTAGCTTGAAGGATATCAACAACTAAGGAGTATGCAAGTAATCTATCAATAAATAAATGGTAGAGGCAAATAATTATATTAAAGGTTCATAAATTTTAATATATTCAATTGAATGATATCGACTTATGAGATAATGTACTTTTTTGGGATACCATCATGATTGAAGTTCAAACATATTTGAAATCTCGGCATATGTGACACATGTGTATTAATTCCTTAAATCTAATTGGGTTTACTGTTCCACCGTCATTTATATTATATAAGTTTAAATCTTATATAACATTTTATAATTTAATTAACTTATATAATAATCCTATATATAATCTTATTTTAGTTTATTAATTAAATCTTATTTGAGTAATTTAATTAACTAGCTAATTAATTAATATTTTAATTAATTTTATTTTATTCATTTTAAACATTTTAAATTGAACGGTGCACTATAACGTTTATAGTTAAATACATATATCATATATACAAGAGTGTGTGTATATTTTATTATTAATTAATTAACATTTTATTAATTAATTAATTTAAGATAATTTTAATTAATTATAATTAATTTCGAAAATTATATATATTACCTTAACATTTTAAGATGATGCTACAAATATTAATATATTAGTTATTTAATTTAATTAATTATTTGTTTAATTAATCTAATTAATTAAAATGAATTTTCAAAATGAATTATTTTATTTTTAAAGTAATTTTGAAAACTACTTTGTAACATTAGTAAAATCATTGCTTATTTTAAATTTAACCTTCCAAATTTAAATAGTATTTTTATTTATTTCAAATTTAAACTTTAAATTAAAAATTGTGTTCTAATTTTATAAACAGATTTTGAAAATAAGCCCAAGGCACAAATTAATTTTGTCTTTACATTGGGAATAACTTATGGCCTTACTTCATCCTTTTGGGTCAAACTAGTAGCTGGGGAGGATAGAGTACTTGGTTACCTAAACTTAACTGTAGACACTACTTTTTATAGACACCAAACTATTTGTGTAGGCTTTAATAAGTTAGGTCTAATACTATTAATTTAAACCGCATATGTTATTTGGCTTTGATACCATTGTCGGATCTAGGCCAGCACGTACTGGGATAGATTGATAAATTTCAAAAAACATTTATTGGGCCTATATAATAATATAATATATGTATATATGTGTGTGTGTGTATGATAGTAAAAATGTCATATTTATAAATATAAATATAAAATTTTAAATTCAAATTTCAAATCTCAATTTGGGTGTAAGATATTTTCTAGTTTCAAACTTATATCAATAAATTATTTTTTGATTATATATATAAACACAAGTTTTTAGGAAATATACATAGGTGTGTGTGTATTAACATTTCTATTTCAAATATAAACTAATAATATATATGTGTGTGTAACGCATACAATTATATGTGTGTGTGTGTTCATATATTTTTGGCCAAAATATATCCCGATAAAGTCTAAAAAAATATAAAATCGATATAGTTTAATTTTTTATTTAAATCATTTCCATAAGGAAATGCTTAAAAAAATTTGAAAATTCAATTTCGTAATCATATATTTAATTAGTGTATATTAAATGTGTGTATGTGTGTTATAATGTAAATTATATTAAAGTAAAAAATATATTTTAAAATAAATAATATATATAAAATATTCATATTTTAAAATTATATATATATATATATATATATTAAATTATATCATGTATACGATTTAACAAAATATATATACATGTATTACATATTTATTTATATATATATATCTTAAAATCAATTTTTTTTAAAAACATTTTAAAATTATTATTAAATTTCAAAAATTAATTATTTTTATTTTTCAAACGAAAATACTTGTATATATTTACATAATTTTTTTTAATTGTAATAAATATGTACGTACGTACATATGTACGTATATACGTACATACATATATATACATTCACATCCAATGTTGACGGCACATACAAGGATTCATGATATCACGATCTAATATCAGCGTTTATAATTCATAATAATTATCAAATAATTATATAAAATTGTAACTAGATTTGTTATCTTGACCATAGCCTAATTAGTACACGTTGAATGCTAAATCAATCGACTCCGCTTGAATCTGAATTGAAATCCTTAAAGAGAGAGCTACAAGATGGATGACACTATGCACTACTATTGAATTTGATTTGATTTTGTGTTTTTAAAGCTTGAATTAATAGAGAAAGGCGGTAGAAAATTTCACCATGTACAGCTTTGGTCCTGATCCACTATTTCCTCTTGCCATTTGAAAACCTTTTGAGTCAAAATCCAACCCTTATTCCACCATGTATAGCTCGATGCACCCGCCCTTTATTGGGCTTCCATATCACTTCAAGCCTAAATTATACATTTAAATCTAATTTAAATGTGCATCAATACCATATATCGATACGTGTACACACAACCTTACGCACTGTTTTTAATATTTATCAACAAAAATCAAGTAAAAATTTATAATTAATATTTCACAAATATTAATTAATTAAATTAGTGTATAATAACCAAATTTTAAGTAAATCAGGTGGTAGTCGGAGTACTGAGCATTTCGGTTGTGTGACTCTTAGGTGTAAATTCAGTCAGCGATTAATATCGAACAATTCTAATATTAAAGTTCACATGTCACCGTAGTTGGTGGTATGACATTATGGCCAAACTTATCACTTATATAGCTTTGTAAAATTCAAGTTTTACTTATTTTAAGTGCTACTTGGTAGTTATAATTATTTACACCAATTCTCTTCATCAAAACTATATCACATTAGGGCTTATGGAGTTTGGTGATGGTTAAATTCAAATATCGTCCACATTCAACATTATATCCCAAACACAGAGTTCTTGGTTAAATAATTATTATTATTAACTGAACTACTCTAACCAAAGACTTTGACTTTAAATTAACTACAGTTGATCGTGATACTAACCTCATAAAACTGGAAAGACAAATTCTCTAATAAGTAGTTTTCACTTACAATGCTTCCACTCAACCCAACTATAATCATTTGACGGATGTTGTGCCGCGATTTAACTATATTCAAAGCGAAGTTTCCTCATTGAAACTTGATAGTATCCTCAAGTCGAGAGAATTATGTAATATTATCACTTCGATATTTTCTATTTGACCTTGGATATAATAATCAATAAAAAAACTATTGAATGGGTCATTCCCTAGTTATCCAATAACTATCAGTACGTATCCTCTTGGTTCCCCTAGCAGCTATGAGTAATACATCATCTAACATTTGGAAAGCATTATACACTATTTTCTCAAGGGATGTATTGATATTTAGTCTCCATACATCTTGATTATGAATATTTAAAATGACGTGTTTATTGTACTGTAATTAACTTTTCATGATTACAACACACTGTAATTACTACCATAAAACATACCATTCATGGATTTTCTATTAAATATACTTCAATTAAAAAAATCTAATATAACACATTATATTAAGTATACAATAGAATGGAAAACACTTTTTATTTCGAAAAAGATTTTATTTTAATTTACAGTAAATACATAATTACCCGTGGACATACTTCTAACTCTATTAGAGACATTGGAAACGGGAATTGTATAACATACAAAGTGGATAGTTAATATGGAATGAAAAATGTGATTTATGTTCCAAATGTACTTTTATTATAGAAAATTGTTTCCAATAAGAGTTTTTTCTTTGAGTTTAAGACATTATATTCCAAATGACAAATGGGGCTTCATACTTTATGTATCATTTGAATAATGGTGGATATAATGAGAGCATACCATATGATACTTACTATAAAATGCATCAAGTTACGAAAGATTGATTTTGTATGTATACCAATTATTATTTGTTAAATAATTAAATAATAACTATTTTCAGTATTGATTGAAAATAGATATAATTTTATTTTAATATGAATATTTATCATAAAATAAATCTACAATAATTATAGTATTTGTTTTTATAACAATAGTGATGCATCAGCTATGGAAAATACAGATTTATTTAAAAAAATTATATTTTTTTGGAATTATGCACTAAACCATATCATTGAGAAATAATTCTTTAATCACGTGATTATGAATTTAGTGATATTGGTGAATTGCACCTCAAACAATCAGAGGCAAAACGCCCATTTAATGGAAGTGACGAAAGAGTTAACGAACTTTTCATGTCGATGTATATGTATGTATATATTTTGCGTATATGTGTGTGTATGCAGTCCAAGGGCTAATGATTCCAAAACATTTCCATGCACTTCATTAGATTTATAGATGAGTTATCATGAACATGTGTACTTGACACACAAGTAATATCAACGATAAGTTTATAGAATATAAAACGGAAGTAGAATTCATAACTTGCGAAGGAAATAAATAAGATTTAGTCTCAAAATTCTTTCTTCTTTATGATACATAATGTTAATAAGGAGTGATCAAAATTTTATGAACAAAGTACGACCGATGATGAGTGAAGTTAAGATTACCTTTTTTTGTAAAGATATATACTCAAGAGTAAGTACATGCGTTAAATTTAGTTTTATCTAAAGCAAAGTTTATGAAAACATACAAGATATGTGTTGATAATAAACCCCTACATATCTTATGTAACAACCCGTAATTTTACAAAATTAAATAACTAAATTAAAAGGGTAAAATTGTAATTTTACATAAAAATAGTAAATTTTTATAAGAGCAAGAATTAGGCTTTTGGACTTATTCTATTGCATCCAGTATGCCGTTTACAGTTACGAAACATATATAACTTGTTTAATTTTATTTAACGAGTTAACAATTAGAAGACGTCAAACCCAATAGTAATTCGTAATATATTAATTTCGAGATTTTAGGCTAAACACGTGTTATTTCAGCCTATAAATAAAATTATAAACCCTATTTTCTAATCCTATTTTAATCTAAACATCTTAATAGTAATTTCCATCAAATCCTAAGTAAATTCAAAAAAAATTCATTTTTTAATCGTTTCATTTATTCTACCTCTTCCATCTTCTCCACAAAATTTTGGAAATTCATAATTTCTCTATTTCTCAACGAATTTCGATGAAATGGCGAAAAATCGAAGGATGTGAAGTATACTATGATATTCTATCATTTTAGAGGTGGATTTCGTAAGATTAGAGGTGCACCGGTCCTAGACAATGAAGAACAATGGTGAAACCTTATATATCATTTTCATCCTTCTCTATCAAACTTCAAAATGAGATACCTCTCTTGTTTTTTAATGGATTTTAAAGATCTACCCATCCAAACGACCATGGAGATGAGAACTATTATTTGATAATGTAATATATATGAATTTATGATGACTTTGGGTGTAAAAGGCATAGGACAATTTTGAGTTCTTCTTCATTCGAGAGTTTCGTTGAGTGAGATTCATCATATTTGCATATATATATATATATATATATATATATATATATATATTAGTACGGCACAGTAATTCATCCCTTATATTCTTAAATCGAAATAAAATTGAAAAAAGATTACACACACACACACACACACGATTAGTGTGTAGTATACCATGGCTAGATAATTAAAAAAATGATTTTTTATTGTAAAAGTTTGACCTCTCTCTACTTAAAAAGTGTAAAATAAAAAAATACTCCAAATTAGATATATTATATATCAAAATTGTATTTTTCAATGACCTAAATCCGTTGGTGATGTTCATTTGATGATACAAAGTAATATTATTTAATTTGATTATTTAATAACTAAGAAAATGCCTTTGAACATCAAATGTTTATATCGCATATGACCTCCATTTCGTGCGTGGTTCACGGCATTGCAATCATAGTAAGATGAAGAACGCTTTGTTATGTTGTTTGTTGTGTTTTGAGATACTTCAGAAAAGGTACTAGTTTAGGTAGCTTCGTTATATATTGTTTGACCAACTATTACGAGGATATACGTCATGGTATATTTTTCAAGGAAAACGAATTCTTTAGTGCAATAGGTGGCATCTAACAATGATGATTATGAGGATAGTAATTACGATATATTTTTCATAGGAAATGAGTTCTTTTGTGTAACCGGTGACGTCTAGTGATAACGATCGCGAGGGTAGGCATTATGGTATATATTTTTAGAGGAAATGAGTTCTTCGATATAGCCAGTAACATCTGTTCACAGCGTTGCGGTGCATTTTAAAAGCAGATGAGACCTCTATGCATGATTGATGATGATGGCTATGATACACTATTCATAGGAATTGAGTTCTTCGATGTGATCAGTGACATCTAATAAAGGAGATTTTTAGGCATTATGATGCACTTTTCAATGGAAATTCTGAGTTCTTCGATATGACCAATGACGTCTAGCAGTGGCGGGCTGAGACATGTTGTTCTCTAGTAGCAGGTCGCAATGATTTGATGATACAATACATATTGAAGAGTTGAGTCCTCGGGTATGATTTGGCGACTAAGACATATAGTTCCATAGTATCATGTCACACATATTTTCGGCATAAGACTTTGGCCCAATCGTTTTCATATGACTAGGCATGTATTTTGAAGAGACCTTAGCATACAATGTCACTGTAGTCGTATATTGTGATTAGCTAACTTATTGGGTGTAGGTGACATAGGTTAAGGTATGGTTTTGAGCGTAAATGTTGTTTAACTATTTGTTAGCATTATATGCTTATATGATGTGTTTCACTCACCAAACATACATCTAACCCCTCTATCATTTTTTTTTAAGATATACTTTGATAGGTCGATATAGAGGATTTGTCGTTACTTGAAGGCATGATGGAATGATGGGGATGCATATTTATTTATTAACTATCCACTGTTTTAATTTAATTATTCTTAGACATTATATTGCTTCCATTATCAGTATAGATAGAGAGAAAGAGATGTTGTAGTTGGAGTTCATTTGATATAATATTGTTTTGTTTTTCCAGGATTGTATTATTGATTACTATTATATTTTATTCCTTATTCTGTGAGTTTCAAAATGTGTAAAATATTATAGATAGCTCTGTGATTTGTTTTATATTTCACCACAAAAGGATCCACCATCTGTAAGGTCTACTATGTCTGTGCCATTTTATGCATGAATCAGGGCATCACAGATTGTGGATTGTTTCATCTTATGTCAAGGAGTGGATAAATGTGTAAGTCGAGAGGCTGCACATAAATTTTTCTCATAAGAGACCTTTTGTGGATCGCCCCAAAGGAGTTTGGCACCACAAACAATGGTTGACTAATTTATGTTATGAACATAAGTTTCCTAAAATTAAAATTGAATCGGTTTTACATAAGTATTGGATACGATCCAAATACTCTAACATGGAAACTGATTACATAAAATGAAATTAACTCAGGCAAACATGAGCATAACTCGTTAGAATGTCTAATAAGAATTCTTGCACATTAAATAGAAGCTATGAGTTTTTATTAATATCTAGAAAAGGAATTGTTAGTAATAAAAATTTCCTCAATTGTCAATAATCCATAAAGAGTATAGGTTCAACCATATGGAAGGATGCTTGAATCCTAAATAGATTCCAAGTACATTATTGAAATACGATTTTGATAGTTGTACCTAAAGTGATATGATTCATCGATCGATTATATGTCCTCAAAATTACTACTGATGCGATAGGAATATAGTAAGCAGTAGATGAAAATAAGCTTAAAATTTCAATTTCTTGAATTAGCGTAACAAATTAATCAATCAACATGATTAAGTTAATTCTGGTTCTACTAGCAAATTATCCCCCAATATGATGAATTTTGGAACATCTTTAAGGAAGTAGAAATTTCGAGTAATGATTTAGAATAGATTGCTTACACATAATAACCAAAATGTCATAAAATCAGTGGGAGTGATGAATGAGTTTGTAAGTTATGGATATGATCAAATAACCAATACAGTAATGTCATTCCACGAGCATCAAAGCTGAGCAAATATTTTGATAAAAGAATCAAATGGCTTGATTTTAAGTCAAAACGTAGAGGAAATATATATCTGTAAGAAAGAGCATTAAAAGGTACTAAAATATTTCTAAAACTACAACTAAAGATTTTTGGATTGTCCAAATAATATACATAGACACCTTAAAATGTTTAATATGGAGCATATGAGATGGATTCCTTATGCATTGGTAATATAAATTATCATATATGCTATATTTTCTGTTATATCGTATTTCGCTTGTATGCTTGGTGCAATGAGCAAGTATCAAATCCTAATTAATATCTTTAAATGGTAGTTATCAGTATTCTCAAGTATTTACTAAATATCAGTGAATTATTTATGATAGCAACAAACTCTTTATGAAGGAATATTCATAAATAAAAACCTTAAGTGGTATCAAATATAGTTTGGCAACCATAAATTCATGTTCAACTTTAGTTAAGGATCTTTAATTTGAAAAAATTCCAAAAAAAGGTGGTTTTCGATTCAACCGAAAGACTAAGTACGTCGTCTTAAATAGCCTACAATAACAGTAATGAACAAATTTCCAACTAAGCTAGGGGTGATTTCAAATGTTGAGAACATATGACATTGCTTTGTAAAAACAACACCACAATACATATCATAGAAGAATCTAGGGCTCTAAGATGTCTAGACACACGCTTCAAAAGTTCTATGTGACAGTAGATCTGCTCACTAAAGTACTAGCTCGATCAATTCTAAACTAATCAGTAGTATAAGATTAAGATTCCATAATTGCACTCAAATGCAAGTGGGAGATTAAAAAAATAGGAGTATGTCTTAGGGACAATTATGTAATGTTAATCCAAAAAAGGATCAACACCTTGATATAATTGTGAAAGTCTACTAGCCATGTTTATCAGGGCAAAAATAGTAGAGCTACACACTCCTGAAATTGCTGAAAAGACAAAATAAAGCAAAGAAACACAACATTGTTATATTGGTTTGGCTGTAAACAAAGCCTACATCCACTTTATAGATTTTATTGATAGATTGATTGTTGATCACAAGTACAAGCTATTTACAATTCTAATAATTGAACGAAGAAAGATTGGATCACCATTGATGGAGGCAAAAGGAAAGATATCAATTTTCCTATGACAACCATTGTGAGAAGGAATAAGGTTGAAGAGTCATAGTAGCATAGTTTTCCTAGTGATCAGAGCAGCAAGACTCATCTCTGTTGAAGATAGGATGGTACTCATAGGATTGCTGGGGCAATTTCAAATAAATTTTTTGGATCGGTACTGATCCAATTGGATTGGATCGGTATCGATCAATAATGTTATGCAATTTTTGCACAATTCCTTCTTCGTTGGCTTGTTTTCTTACATGTGAGGTTCCCCATGTGATTTCATAGTTTGTTGACTTGTTTTGACGATAGTTCACCTATAATATAGATTGAACCATAACTCGAATCGGATAAGCCTTGACTTCTTCAAATCGGATGCTCGGAATGTTATAAAACTTGGTAGATAAATTTAGGAGAGATGTGGGAATATAATACATGTGGATTGGAGAATCCATAAGACAACAATTTGGATCGGATCGATGCCGATCCAAATACTTCTCATATTTTTAGTCCAAACTTTTGAGGTTTCTTTTCAAGTGCTTTTAGGTCTTCCGCTCAAGATTTGAGTCGTTTTGGAGAAATTTGAATGCTCTAACTTCTTCTGAATTCTGCTGGGTTAAAAAATTGGTTAACATTTGCACCTTAGAGCATGCTTTCATTGGAAACAAGGCATGCTCTGGAATTATTTATCTTTCGATTTCCATTTCATGGAGCTTTATTGGTTGTATCTAGCTTCCTTGAGTAACTGCCTATGACGTACCAAGAAACTATAAAGTCCATAGTGGAAATTTCCATTAGTTGTAATTATGGAGTGATTTCGACTTGATAACTTCCAAAATTAATATGAACATCGAGTTGGGCAAACACGGAAAGTTTAAAGTCATTTGGGAGAAACAAATTACATCGGTACCGATCCAAGTACTTAGGAAAAAATTTCCGCCTATCTATTTTTTATATAAGTGGGATCGGATCTCCATTCTCCTATTTTGCATTTTTGAGCCAAGCCGATTCGAAAGATACCAAAACTTCGCCAATCCAAACCCTGCCATCATCGGAGCACCGCCGCCATCGATCCTCACTCCTAGCACTATTGGCTGTCATGATTTCATCTAACTTGAGGCGCTGCCGATCCAAAGCGCCCTTATTCGAGCCATATTGAATTGAAGACCTCATTGCCTTTCTCAATTTCAAAATTGGGTGAAGTTGTTTTGGACGTGATATTACATCATCGGTTGATGGTGATGTTATGCTAACGATGGATGCAGTGGAAGATCCAATCTAATTGCGATTTTGTGAAAGAAGATAGTAAATCAAGCCTGAAGTTCTTTATGGAATGAAACCAGGGTTTTTCCCCAGTACCAGACATGTTCTGCAATCTTCATCCGCAAGGTCAGAATTAACTTGTATTAAGTTTCACAATCGATTCTGACATGACATCTTACGGATCTCGGATTGATTTTAATTTTTCCAGGAGGTGATAATAACTTAGGATAACATCTTGCATGCAGCTTAGGTTGTTATCACTTTCCAGGAAACTAAAATCGACTTATGCTGATAGTTTTCTCCCCAATTTGGACTAATCAATCTATAATTGGTCATATTGGTTTGGTGTTGTCCTTACACAATTGGTGTATCTAGAATGGGATGAGCTTTCCGTGTCACTTTAGACAACGGGTCCGTTATCGGTCGCTGATCGATAATGGGTAAGTGTAGTAGAAAAGACATTAATAGCTGATGTAGATCGCTATTTCTGGTATGAGTGAGCCATCTACAGGGAATGGTATGTTCACTGTGTTTTGGACACCGAGCCCATTCTCATATAGATTACACATCACACACGCTCACTGTTAATATTTGGAATCCAATTGGTGATTTTCAACTACCTTCGAAATTCCAAGTATTAACCAGGTTAGGTGTTCACAGTTTAAAGACTTGGCGCACCTGACCATTTTAAACAAAAGCTTTCTTATAAAGAATGGAATGCAAATCCTCCCAGCGTAAGTCAATTGAAGGAAGCTCACCTATATTTGAAGCAGAGTCTTCGTCGATCTTGGCTGGACATATTACTTCCCTAGCTTTAGAGCAATATGGTCGTCTGATCCCAGTTGGCCCCATCGTCGACCGCATTCCCTCCGACTTTAGGGTTTGCTTGATTCTTTGGAGAAAGCCTCTTCGATCCTTACACATAGGGCATTACGAAGCATTTGCTTGCAATAAGGCATTTTGGAGGATGATGTGCTTCTGCCGTCCAAAGGGGAATTCACTCATAGGCCACCTTATGGATACATGACTTGCCATCGCTACATGTGTATATATGGTGCGTTGCTCCCATTTAATCAATTTCTTATGGTGACTCTTTAGAATATAGGGTTAGATCCATTCCAAATCCTCCTAAATGGTTACGCCATGCTAACTTACTTGTATATTTTGTTCATGCGAATGCTTAACCGCGCCTCGAGCTTTGCTGAGCTGCAATATCTCCTACTGTTTAAAAAGAGGGAGGCTGGCCCATCACTCGTTTATATTGAGGTGCAACGCATCCAAAAGCTTATGCTTGATCTTCCTAGCAAGGTTCCCTTATTCAAAAATCAGTTCTTTTTTTACCAAATGTCCAATGGGATTCACCCATCTATGGACCACGGACGGTAAGTTTCTTCCAGCACGCATGGAATTTCTTTTAGCTGCAAAAAAGTCTTCTGAACAGTCGCCTATTTTTTTTCAATTCTCCCAAAGATTAACAAAGATCCAATGCTCGGCCCTGTTCTCAGCTCTCTAAAAGCGATCGATGCTCAAGTGCGTATGATCAAGTTTCCGCTTACAGCTGAAAATCTTTGCCGGTGTAGGCTCGTACATCCAAAAGATCTGTTGGATTCGTTCGTGCCACTTCTCGCTCTAAAACCGGACTTGCTAAGTTTCCTCCTCCTATGATTCAGATAAAGGTGATGATGATGGTGATGAGGAGGAAGAAAGTGACTTGTCCGGCGGCTCAAAGAAAACTTCCTAAGAGGCCTACATTCAAGTTGGGGTTGACAGTCCACCCAAGGTGCCTTCAATCCTGGAGGAGAAAGAAGAAGAGTTTTCCATCGGACGAGCAAAGCCCGATTGATTGAGGGAAGGGAGGAAGGAGAGATCAGAGGGGCTCCCTTTAAACGAAGAAGAAATAAATTGGGATACAGATACCGACAAAGGTGATGTTGAATAGGCGACAAGGCCTTGGAGTTGAGTCCCGAACATACTCCCTCACCTCCTTCGAAGGAATGTTTTGAAGAAGTTTCTCCCAAGAACGAGCCCGTTCCCAGCCCTTTTTCGAAGGGTGCCGATTTTGAATTGGGAGGTGTGAGCGACATTTTTGTAGATATGGACGCACTAATGGGTGACTTCACATCAGAAGAGTTGCCTTCCCAGCCTACCCAAATCGCTCCTACAGAAATGGATCCCGACATTAGTTGGCGATCAATCCAGTTTGTGTAATCTACTGGGGTCGTTAACCTGTAGCACACACTTTACTAGGATCATGCATTCCAATGTTATTATCTTAGGATATTTTGATTTATTGAATGCCTTTTTTCTGAAGTCATTTTGTTATTTGATGCAGGGATCATGTCTCATGGTTTCTATAACGATCTTAACCAAGCACTTGAATCTCAGCATTTACAAAGGCATTCTTCAAGATAATAAGCCTCTCGTGAAACTGACGAAAAGAGAAGGAGGAGAAAAGACAAGGAGGCAAAAGTACGTCGCCAAGCTGATAAGGATCAAGACCATGATGTAGGAAGTGACCATGAGAAAAGGAAAAACTCGATTGAATGGGAAGACCAGTCAAAGAAGCTGAAGAAAGATTAGGAGCATGCACCCGCCATACAGCTTCCTACTTCTACTGGAATCGTTGTTCCCGCTTCCAGTGTCGCGACCTCCTCCACTCACACTACAGTGGCCTCTTCTCTCCTAATTTCGAGGCAAGCCCCTTACATTCTCCCTGCCAGTATGCCGCTTCTGCAGGCTGCATTTCCCAACTTGTTCTTAAGGGGGGTTGTTTTCAATAGACCCGACTTGAAGTCAATTTGCGCCGAATCCTATTCACCCCCATCTCCATGCGATTCAGAGAAACTTGGAGCAAGCCGAGGGGTGGGAGAAATTGTGCAAGCAGCTTTCTAATGTTAATCGAAACAATTACCAGGAGATTCTTTCATTCGAGTTTGAAAATGATGAATATGAGAAGCAGCATAAGGACCATGACTTGGAGATTGAGAGATTAAAGAAGGAGATGGATGACACCTTGAAGAGAGAAAGTAGGTGTGCTTCTTTTTTTAAGGAGCTAAAGGAGTCAACCAACCGAACCACACTCATACTTAGATACGAAATAAAGAAGTGCCACATCGATGAGGTGGCTCTGAAAGAAAAACCAAAGGCAAGTGATACAATGTTCGATGCAAAGAAGAAAGTCGTCGCCGAACAATCCCAGAAAATTACCTCTCTATGTGCACAAAATTTAACTTTGAAAGCTAGCCTTTTAGAGCTCCAAGATACTTTCGCTAATAAAATGGAAGGCTTGGATGCTACCGTTTTAGGCATCTATGTTAATTCCATGCTTCATCAGGGCAGCCTCTGTTACTTGGGTCTATTGTACCCTCGCACATTCGCTACAGTTTGGGAAGAAGTTCTGGCCCAATTTTGAGATATGGGTGCCAGTTACACCAAAGAGGAGATAGTATAGGCCTACTTGAAGAAGAATCTCGCCCAATTTTAGTGGAAGGCCAAAAATCTTAATGCTGGAGAGGGAGCATGAAACCATCAATATCACAGCAACCACTGAGGCTGCTACTGAACATTTCCCTTCAGGCCAGGGCAAGCCGTCTTTACATCTTCACAACGGCAAGGGGATAATTGCTATTTCTCCTATAATTGTGCAGTCGTAGAAGGAAAGCAACGACGAAGGCTTCGAAGTAATTGCACATGAACAAACCCCCGCAGCAGGTAACTTCCTTATCTCCCCCGCTTGAGGATTTTCAATTCACCCCAAAGAGATTTCCATGACATCCGCCCTTTATTTTGGTATTGTAGATTAACCTCCTCTTCCCGCTAAATTGCCTTCTCGTCATGATGCAGCGTTCGTCGCTATTTTAACTGCGTTAACTATCATCTCCGCTTCAGGCTCGCAGCCCGGTTCGCATTATGAGCAAATTGCGGCACTGCATGGTTTGGATAACTCCTATATTTCTAAAAAGGAGAGCTTAGCAGTTGATGATGCACGAGAGCAAGCAAACCAAGGCAACCAACCGGACAGAGCAGAGGCCGAGCAGCCGAAGACCGAGAGCAAATGATCGCGGTGAAAAAATACAAGGTTGAAGCATAGAAGAGGTCATCGAAGAGCTCCTGCCGATCCCGTAAGAATAAAAGGAAAGGAGGGTCCACCGGTGGCTATACTTCAGAGAGTGAGATTGCCTCGGGAAAGGATAAGCCCGAGAAATTGCAAATTAAAGGCGAGAAAGGAGACCGGGGAAGCGGTGAGAAGACGTTTTTGTCTTTTCCTCCTATTGTTGTTTTTTGATCACCTTTTGTATAAGTGCAGAGGTTGCACTTATCACTTTTCTTATTATTGTCACGGTGATATTTTGTATTTTCCTATTTTTTGCTGATATTGTGTGGGTACAGCATCCACTGTTTGTTGTTGTACATTGAAAATGTGATAAGTAATACGATGTTGACATTTTGGTTGTTACTTTATTTGTCTACTTATGTATGTTTTATGCACTTATGCCAATTTTATTTATTATTTCACCACTAAAATTCTTTGTTTGGAGTAACAGAATTATGAAGCACTTGGTTTTTCGGTTGAGTGTTGGTATGTGTATGGCCCCCATTTCACAGGGTTGTTTACTTCAAACACTTAACAAAGGGCCGGTTGATCCATGTGATTTTTTAAATGCCTATAACCGAGTCTATTTCATGGTTACTATCTTTGGGAACATGTGATTTGAGCTTCTCGATTCCAGAGACTTTGTTGATCAATAATCAGAATTCTTCGTCGGTTCGTCGTCGTGCAATGTTGCTGGATTCATGTCGATTACTCCTAATAGTAGGAGTGGATTGATTCTTATTAGTCCTGCAATAAATAAGTTTCCCACCATTACCGAGACAATACTGGTATTTAAGAGTGTGCGTGGCTTATGAAATACATGGCCTATAAAATTGTGCGTGGCTTACAAGATGCATGGCTTTTGGAAGTGTACACGGCTTATGGGATGCACGGCTTTTGGGATCGATATGACCCGTCGATCTAGAATGGTTTGGAATTTGTCGGCATTACCAATCTTCAGGCAACACGAGGAGTTCATGTTTTAAGAGCGTGGTTCCATGACTCAAGAAGCAAAGCGTGGCTTATGGAGGTGTGTGGCTTTGATTAGGGCATTCCCAGTATTGCCGGAGTAACATTGGTTCTTAGAAGGCAAGGATCGAGTTCCCTGGACACAACGGTTTGAGTCGATTTGTTTCCATCCACCCGGCGGGTAGATGGGGCATACTTGAGCATGGTTCCACTATCTCACGCAGCGATCGGATGGTTTTGAGTCCATTTGACCCCATCAACTCAGTTGGTTACTTTTGTGAACACGGTTTTATTGGTTTAGAAAGCAAAGCAATTTTATTAATGAACTTTGGACAAGTTTTTCCTATTTAAAATGCCTCTGATATTCCAAGATGGCTTATTTGCTAGAAATAGGATATATATATGATAGTCTTAGTTAAAGTAAGACATAGCGATCCACTGTTCCATGCTCAGGGAATTTGGTCTCCATCGACGATTGTTAGGTTGAATGTGCCATCCCCTAGCTTCTGACGGATCACATAGGGTCCTTCCTGGTTTGCTCTGAATGCTCCCAGTATAGAGTAAACCCTCTTGAGGACAAGGTCTCCCACATCAAAGTTATAGTTATAACTTTGGACCGTGTGACCCTTTTCTAGTGAGCGGTGGTCCTTAATTCGGCTTCTTCTCTATTCTCATCGACCATATCAAGCGACTCAAGTAAGAGCTGCTTGTTCAGCCTTTGATCGAAGTTTTTCCTTCGATGAGAAGGGACTTCTAGCTCAACTGGGATCATTGCTTCTGAACCATATGCTAGGGCGAATGGAGAGTACCTAGTTGCAGATTTATGTGTTGTCCTGTAAGCCCATAGTGTGAGTTGAAGTTCTTCAACCTAATTTCCTTTTGCTTTAGTTAGCCTCTTTTTGATAGTGGACTTGATGATCTTATTTACTGCTTCTACTTGCCCATTTGCTTGTGGATGTGCGACTGCGGAAAATCTTTTCTCGATTCGAAAGCGTTTGCAAAAGTCTTTGAACTTAGCGCTTTCTAATTGAATCCCGTTATCCATGTAGATTTTCTATGCACACTAAACCTGCAAATAATATTTTTAGCAACAAAAAGTTAATAACTTTCTTTGTGGTAATAATGGTCAGTGGTTCCGCTTCGGCCATTTGGTGAAATAGTCAAAATCAATGATAGCACATTTGGCTCCTCCTTTAGTCATTGGTAATACAGCAATCAAATCAATTCCTCGGATTGCAAATGGCCATGGGCTGACCATATGTACTAGCTCCATCGAGGGGGTTCTTTTGATCTTGCTGAATCTTTGGCGTTGATCGCGCCGTCTGGGATAATCCGCTGCATCGAGGTTTATTGTTGGCCAAAAGTACGTACATCGGAGAGCTTTCTTTGCAAGGGTTTGCCCCCCGGTATGATCTTCGAGTTGCGTTCATGAACTTCTCTTAGGATACTTCGAGCTTCGGCATTGATACGCATCTGAGCAAGGGATAGAGAATCCCCTTCGGTAGAGTATCTCATCCTGTATTGCGAATCATGGTGCCTTTCGGAGTAGATTTTTCCGCTGATTCCTGTTTATTGAGAGGGTTCCTATGAGCAGGTAGTCCTTGATTGGTATCATCCATGTCTCTGGTTCTTTGGTTGTCTCAGAAATCCATTCGATATCTATTTCGCTTATACTTGGAGTGGTCCGGCATTTAACCGGGACTAGCCCCGATGATTGAGCTTCTCCAAAACTGGCCAGTTTGGCTAGATAATCTGCCTTCATGTTCTGTTCCCTCGAAATATGAATTATTGTAATGCTTGATGTCATTCAGGTGTTCCGACACTTTAAATAAGTACATGGCGAGGTTCTTCCCTTGAGCCTGGTATTCGCCTTTTACTTGACAGGTGACTAGCTTAGAGTCGCTATAGATGTGTATGGACTTTATCCCGAGTTGCTTCACAACTTTGAGCTCGGGTATCAATGCTTTTTGTTCTACTTCGTTATTTGTTATAGGAAATTCCAAGCACAAGGCATAGCAAACGGATCGTTTTTGGAGAGTCTCAAGCACTACCCCTGCTTTCGAGCAGATGTTGTTAGATGCACTATCAACGAAAAACTTCCAACGTGTCTCCACTTCCAGAGTCATTTCTTCCTCGTTATTTCGTATTGTAAACTAGGCAATGAAATCAGCTAGCGCCTGCCCGTTGATCGGCTTTCGAGGGTGGTATATTATTTCATACTGACTTAATTCAATGTTCCATTTGATAAGACGTCCATAGGTCTTGGGGCGGTATAACACTTGCTTCAAGGGTTGATCTGTCAGCACTCTGATCGGGTGTGCCTAAAATTATAGTTGTAACTTTCTGGTGCAGTTAAGAGGCAATATGCTAGTTTTTCCAATTTTGGGTAGTTCTTTTCTGCTGCACTGAACCATTTACTAATGTAATATATGGGTCGTTGGATCTTAGCTTCTTCTCGTATGAGCACGGCACTCAATACAAAGGGGAAGACTATTAAGTAGATGTAAAAATCTTCTCTGTTTACCGGATTAGAAAAAATTGGTGACGTTGCCATATGTCGCAGTAACTCTTCGAACGCAGTTTGACAAGCTTGATTCCATTTGAAGTTCTTCTTTCCCTTCTTTAGCGCATCAAAGAACGTCATACATTTATTGGTTGCTTTTGATATAAACCGGCTTATTGCTGCAACCTTTCCATTCAAGCTTTGTAACTCTTTCCTATTCCTTGGGGCCTCGACTTCTCGTAAAGCGAAGATTTATTCGGGTTTTGCTTCGATGCCTTTAGCACTTACGATGAATCCCAAGAACTTTTCGGAGGCTACCCTAAAGTAACACTTAAGTGGATTGAGCTTCATTCCATATTTACGGAGTATTTCAAACATCCCGGCAAGGTTGCCTAAGTGATTTGCAGCTATGCGTGATTTAACCAACATATTGTCTACATAAACTTCCATAGTCTTCCCAATCTGATGTTTAAACATGTGTTCACTAGTCGTTGGTAGGTTACCTCGACATTCTTTTAGCCAAATGGCATCACTTTGTAGTAGTATAGTCCCAGATCAGTAACGAAACTGGTATTTTCCTGATTTGGTTCGTGCATCATAATCTAGTTGTATCCGAGTATGGATTCGTAAATGATAGCAATTCATGTCCAACCAACCCGTCCATAAGCTGATGTAGAGGAAAGCTGTCTTTTGAGCAAGCTTTGTTTAGATCTGAGTATTAGATACAACTTCTCCATTTCCCGTTGGACTTCTTGACTAAGACCGGGTTGGATACCTCTTCGGGGTAGGTTGCATCACGGATAAAATCATTCGTCATTAGTTTATTCACTTCTTCTATTAGTGCCTTAGGCCACTCGGGTCCCAGGCTGCGCCTTTTCTACTTCACTAGCGTGTACTTGGGGTCGATGTTAAGTGAGTGGCATGCAATCTCCGACGAGACCCCGCGCATATCATAATGTGTCTAAGCGAACACATCAAGATTGGCGCGGAGGAATTTGATGAGTTCCAATCGCAGCCTGTTTCTAAGATGCGATCCCATATTCAGTACCCGTGTTGGGTCATCCATATCAAATGGGATGGACGCCATCAATTCTACCGGTGTTGCTTGTTTCTCCTTTGAACTTTTCTTTCTAGGTTCTGAAGCCTTATCAAATCGGCTATGGCCCCTAAGCCAAGGGCGGCTCTATAGTTGTTATTCGGTAGATTCATGAATGCGGAGAGTTCCCCTACATTCTTCCCTTTTTCTTTTCTTTTAGACTCGCGTAGTTCCACGATATAGCATTCTCTAGTGGCACTTTGGTCTGCTTTGATCACCTTGACTCCATTCCTTGTCGAAAATTTCGTAGTTGGACACCATTGAGTTAAAGAAATCCTGAAATTTGCCAAGGTAGGCTGCCCCAGGAAGGCATTATAGGTGGAAATTTCATCTACAATCATAATGTTTGTATGAGGGTGACTCTTCGGTTGCTTTCTTCGAGTTCTGTAGTCAATCAATTGTTTCGATAGGTTGTTTGGGTTCACCGATGAATCCTTGGATCTTTGTCGGACAAGCGGATACATCTTTCATACTGATCTTCATCTGATTAAAGGTGCGTTTAAAAAGGATGTTCACAGAACTGCCATTGTCTACCAATTCTCATCAGACCATGGCGGATTTGATTCCTACTGTCACGACCATGGATTGAGTGTTGGAGCTTTTATCCATTTAGTGTCTCGATTTCAGAAAACTATGTCATTGTTCGGGGTTCTCTGCTGCTTAGTAGGGTTTCCATCTTCGACCGCCAAGCATGATTTTTTCGAGGCACGTTTTAGTAAGCTCGCATACCGCTCCATTTCTCCCCAACTCTTCTACGCAGGATGGCGTACTCTAGATATTGTTCTAATGATAAGTCTTTGGTCGGTCCATTTGGGTCCCTCTTCACTGGTTCCAGCTTGATTCCCTCTATCTCTAGGAGCCTAGGCACTGTGAGTTGATCAGGATTCTATGGTTTCCTCATATACTGCTGAAGCTTGTTTTCTCGAATCATCTCCTCAATTAAGTTCCTCAAGTAACAACACTCATTCGTGTTGTGGCCATGTATCTCATGGAAGTGGTAGTACTTTTTGCAACACTTTTGCTGTTTAATTACTTTCTGTTAGGTGGCTTCTTGTACTCTTCTGTCCTCTATGTCATGAGATAGATGTTTCTTTTTGGAGTATCGTTGAGCGGAGTGCATACTTTGGGCCTCAAACCTTTAAGTCACTTATTACTTCTGTTTCACGTATTGGAATTCTGGTTCTTCCTTTTCTTATCCCCATTTTTTCTTGTGTTCCCTTTAGTAGTCCCGGAGGCATTTAAGTCTTAGTTTGTCGCCACACCACTTTGCCAATGTTAGTTGGTTGTAAGTTAGCAGATTTCCTTTCTAATTCCTATGCCTCTTCCAATCTCAAATATTGGCTTGCCTTTTGGTTGAATTCCTTCCTAGTGGTAGGTTGTTTCATTTTAATCCATTCCTGAATTTAGTTTCGAGGTGAATAGCACAGACCAAGGACATGAAAATCATATCCACATTTAGATTACTTACTTCAGTCGCCGAACCGACTCAAGAAGGACTTCAAAAATTCATTCTGTCCCTAGAATAGGCTAGATAAGGAATCACATCTTTTAGTTGTGTTGTGTGAAGCCTAAATTGATCATGGAGTCTTGTTGCTAATTGATCGAAGGTAGAGATGGACCTTGGTGGAAGCCTGGTGAACCATATGGAAGCAATTCCCTCCAAGAAATTCAAAATGCATCTATATCGAATGGATTCGAAGCATTTGCTCTGTCCATGTTCCAACTGTACTTATACAAGTGGGGTTTCAGGACTCTCGTTCCATCGTAAGACAGAATAGTTGGCATAATGAACTTTTCAAGGTACCGCTCATTCAGAATGTCCTCAGTGAAGGGAGTCTGACTTGGAGAAGATTCCCATTCATCATCCCTTCAATATTTACTTTCATATAATAGTTGCTTGACCATGTCTGCGGTATATGCCTCAGATGTCTGGTAATCCTGGGGTTGGCTGTCAGCAACTACACTAAGTGTTTGATTTTGCAAACAATCTTGGTAAGTGGACTGAAGCCTAGGCTCTCCTGCCTTCGGAAGAGCCACTCCCTTAGAGTTTCGTTGGTTTTCGGTTGGTCGGGTAGGGGCAGTTTGTTTTTCCTTGGCGTTATTGAATGTTGGCATTTCCTTCCAATTTGTCGAAGTCAAGTTGCTCACTATCTTCTGAGTCAGAGAGATCCATTGCTACATCTTCCCGTGTAGGGTTTTTGCCCCTAGATTCAAGTTTGTAGTTGGCTACCTCGTAGTTGGTGGAGTGCTTGCGTTCCCTTCCATATTAATTCCTACCGTTCCAACTATCACTCCTTTATGCTATTGTTTCATGTTTCTCCTGTTTAGGCCAGAGATGGAAGAATTTTCTTGTTTCATGGCGGTCGCGGGCTTTGTCATGATCCTTGGAGCGGCATGTGATTGTAAGGTCAAAAGAGCATTTAATTTGTCCATAAGAGCTCTTTGGTTGTTTTCCATCTTCTGATAAATTTCATTAACCATTTTATTTAATTCATCTCTAGCGACAACTTCACGCTGAATAGAGGATCCTGGCACCTGATCTCCTATATTGGCACTATTAACTTCAATTTGCTATGGATTGATCTCTTCCCCAGCAATTATAGCTCCTATGGATCCTCTGGAAGCAGTTCTCCTTCTTCCTGGTGCCATTGATTCTTAGCAACATATTTTTTGAGCAAAGATTAAGGATCTAACTTCTAAACCTATCTGATCTAGAGTAGATAGCTAGATCTAAGCCTGGATTCGACTTTCTTAGTGAAAGCACCAAAATGTTGAGCCTAAAAATGGATTAACACCTTGATATGATTGTGAAAGCGCCGACTCTGTTTATCAGGACAAATAAAGTAGAGCTAAACACTCCCCAAACTGTTGAAAAGACAAATTAAAGTAGAGAACCACAAGATTGTTATAGTGGTTCGACTGTAAACAAAGCCAATGTCCACTTTATAGATTTTATTGATAGATTGACTGTTGATCATAGGTGCAAGCTGTTTACAATTATAATAATTGAACGAAAAAAGATCAGATCACCATTGATGGAGACAAAAGGAAGGATCTCAATTGTCCCATGGCAGCCATTATGAGGAGGAGAAAGGCTGAAGAATCTATGTAGCAGATTTTTCCAAGTGATTAGGGAAACCATTCCCATCTCTGTTGAAGATAGGATGATATTTATAGGATTTAGATAGCACTTAGATCAGAACCAGAGAACAGAAGCCCATAGTCATCCAAAGAGGAGGCACACAAAGTTTGGGGCGATTTCAAACTAAGTTTTTGGATCGGATTTGTACGGATCCAAAATGTTGTGCAATTTTTGCATAATTCCTTCGTTGGCTTATTTACTTGCATGTGAGGTTCCACATGTGATTTCATAGCTTGTTGACTTGTTTTGATGGTGGTTCACATTTAAATTAGATTGAACTGTAATCTGAATCAGATAAGTCTTCACTTCTTCAACTCGGATGCTCGAAATGTTATCAAACTTGATAGATAAATTTAGAAGAGATGTGGGAATATAATGCATGTGGATTGGAGAATACATAGGTCTACAAATTGGATCGGATCGGTGCCGATCAAAATACTTGGCATATTTTTAGTCCAAACTTCTAGGTTTCTTTGGCATGTTCTTTTAGGTCTTCCAGTCAAGTTTCGAGTCATTCTGGTGCAATCTAAATGCTCTAACTCCTTTTGAATTCTGCAAGACTAAAAACTCAGTTAACATGTAATTTGTTGCATAGATCCAAATCTATAGTGTAACAACCATCTTCGAAACGGACCTAATTTTTGACCCAATAGAAATCTATCAAACCTTAGGCCCATTCCAAAGCTAGTTGTTAGTTGGTATAATTAATGCAATTAGCAATATATAGAGCTATCTATCTATGCTTTCAACTTTTCACAATGGAAGGGATAAAATAAAATAACAAAAATATTTTCCCATTTAGAAAACCAATTCTCGAAAACATAACATGTCACCCCAAAATCACCATATGTCTCAAGCTAACATTAATATGTTTGAAACTTGGTACATCAAAATATATCAAAAACATAGAAAAATAGTGAAACCACCACAAATCTTCACCACACCTCCATCTTATCCATCGGAATTGTTTCCTCTAACTTATGGGTTGTAATGAGGAGGAAGTCAAAACAATAAATGTCTGATGAATGAAAATCTCAAGTCTTACCATAATAGTATTCTTGCAGTATTATTTAGATAAGTAATATGTCTTATGGTTCTTATATTATATCCTACCAAGTGTACCTCTAACTATAAGCCCAAAGTCTCTTCCAGTCCAACTCCATAACTCTAACGAGGGTGCAACATAATACCATCAATCGTGTCCTAACAATGCAAGAGAAAGTACCTAAGCTGCATAATACCTCTTTAGTAAGAATCAAGTAGACCTTGATCATTTAATACCCATGTAGTAGGCAGATCCCTATCATTTAATACATAAACCCAAGGCGGACCCCACTTTGGTAATTCCTGACTAACGTTGTAAGAAATCCCATAACCCAACTTAATACTTCATTTATTGGACGATGCAGACCTTACATTAGCCGCTTAGTACTTCAACCCTGAAGTGGGCCCCATCCAAGATTTCCCACTACCGCACCTAATAGATAATCTGCATTATGACCCATACTCAAACTGTGACATCTCACATTAGTTCACCAATTTGTTGGCACTAGCTGCCAGATTAACTGGGCAGATTTACCTTACATAATTGGGACTAACCTCGCATCCACTATGGTTAGTTATTCTAGACAATGCCTCACATCATTCCTAAAGTCACATGCTGGTAGCCATATTAGCCAGGAAGAATTCTGTGTGCTTTTGACTATCCTTGCATCTTTATAACTTAGTTATTTTCCTGCTCTCTTGACATACTACCATAAGTGTATATTATAGTATACCTTGCTTTCATTTACATGCGAAGGCCATATAAGGAAAATTCCTTATTAAGCTTTTAATTATGGATTGATTTCCATAATTATCCTTAACCTCCTTCTATGGGTTTAATGCTATTTAGCAACCTATTAATTTTATATGATTGGTACTTTATTAATTATATGCTAATAATATATTTATATTTACGTAATAATTAGTTTAGATATAAATTCCTAAGCATGCGTAAAATACTCCTATTCTAAAATTCTCAAGTCCTATACTATTAATTAAAATTTCATAACTTCCAAATTCATAAAGTCTAACTCCATATAATAACTTACAAAATAGCTAATATCATTAGCCAAACAAATAGACTTGCATTATGAAATAAAATCAAATACCAAAATTAATTTATATTAATATAGTAGAATCGGCACATCTACTTCAAGGAAACCAACACTTACAATTTAAACCCTTTATACTATATTCAAGTTTTACATAGACGAGTTTGTAGTGAAAAAGGAATTCATATTTAAATTATGAAAATAGGCAGTGTAAACTACGAATAGGAGATCCATACTTTTCACACCATTTCTTAACTTATTTTATTTTTAGAGCTCTTTTGCATAACAATAGAGAAAAGTTGGAAGTGGAATGGAATATAAAATATTCAAGTTGCAATAACAAAACAAATCATACTATTTTAAATAAAACAATTGAGATTCCAATAAAGATAAGCATTGACATTTCGTTTGGAGGAATTTTGGGTTTCTAGTTTTAGGGTTTTTGTGTATAAAATTTCCCAAGGCATAAAACAAATCCAAACTTCTACTATATCATACTAAAATATGAAAAAATATCACAATTAGTTTGTCTGCCTTCCTTTGGAATTGATTCACGCCTTCTTCTGATTTCTTCTTTGGAATTTTTTCCTTTTGGAATATACAATAATTTAGTCATATATAGATTATATTTAGAATCTGATATTATGGAAGAATATAATTAGAAAATGTATTTATAAATATCTAAAATCACTTACCTAATAATCCAATTGATTTGAAGAAGAAGATAGATAGAGTTTCACTAGCATTCCAAATAAACAATGAATAAAAGTGAAGGGGTTAGTCACTTATTTATAGTGATTAGAGGGAACCGGAACCATAGGATCTAGGCTGGCTTAAAATGATAAAATCTGGGCCATTCGTGCCTAACCCTAACCGTCACACACCTACAGATCGACCGCTTATCCTTAAGTGGTCAATCGGTCAAGGGGAGGGTGTCGACCAGTCCCCTGTAAATAGCATATAATTATTTCTCCTAAATTCATCTATTTATTTACTTTTATTAATATTGACATTAACATTTTTCCAACATTAAAGTACCCTAACATTAAATTATTTATTACATTTTTAATTTTAACGTTAACATTATTTAAATTCAAAATTTGAGTCCATTCAAATTATTTTATTTCAAAAACTTCAAACGTCAATAAATTTTTAGTTTGAACTCTGATTACAAAATATTCATATGAATGTTGATCAAAAAATCACCACAATCACAATGGTGTAATTTTTTTGGTCAAATTCTGACGTTTACAAAATTTCTATTTTCAACCTTGTTTTAATTAATTATTTTCTTGTTATTTTCTATGTGGTGTTACATTCTTTCCCCCTTAAAAATGATTTCGTCCCCGTATTCCCTAAGAGACAGATAGTCTAACATCTACTCTACAACCATGTTATCTACACAACCATCTACTTGTAAGTCTACGATATGGTGGATCGATTATACAAATGACAAGTATATGACTAATTTAAACTATAGTGTAATAATAGTAAAGTATGTAAATAAGAATAATCACACCAGGGATTTTAAACTGGTTCGGACCCCTGTCCTACGTCCAGTCCCAAAGCTCCTCTTCGGAATTTCCTTTCACCAAATAACACTCACTTCATCTGGAGGAACAGGTTTACAATAGCAGAGTTTCTTTGTCAAGAATGTGTTCTCTATTACACGGATTTTGACTATATAGTACAGTTGAACTTCCTATATCTCTTGAATGATTGAATACAATATTGTTCGAGAGAATATGAAAGTGTATGATCTCAGATTTGCAGATTTGATAGCAAGTGGATGATTAGAACAAGAGATGATAAAGATAGAGAGTAGAGTGAATTAGTTAAAAGTAAAGTAAGTTCTTTAATCCTTCTTGATTCTCGTTTATATAGTTGAAGAAGGTTGCTTCTAGTAGTTACGTCTCTTCCCTTTCAGTGTAGAGTCATTACTGTTCACTAGTGAAGAGTTGTGGAGGAGAGATGGAGTTGTGTCTCTTCGGAGATGGCAGTTGTAATTTGAATTATCTACCCCAAGCCCAGTTTCAGACGTCTGAATGGTGTTCTCGGACGTCTGAGAATCTATTATTATTTTTGTTCATCTTCTACGTTCAGACGTTTGAAATTCTGCATTCAGACGTCTGAACCTATTAAGTGATGTTCTCCAGGGTTTATTCTTGAGTGTATCTCTCTTCGATCTTCATGCAACTTTGTAGATGAATCTCTTCGGTGCTTTAGTCATCATCTTGTCACAGTAGTGGTTTGTCTTGCTTTGAATTAGTATCTATATACTTGTATGATATATATATATATATATATGATTAGTTGTCATCGTCGAAATCGTAAACTAAGGGTTCTGACACTACTCGATTAAAGTGCAGTGTGATTATCTATGCAACATACTATAGGTGAGCTCAATCCTAGCGTGAATGCAAGATCGTGACATATAGACATATATGCAAGCATCCTAAATGTGCAAAAGATTCTACTTAAATGCAAAAATAATAGTAAAAAGTGTGGCTAAATTTTGGAGAGAGAAAGTTTACCGGAGAAAAGCTCAGGATGAGAAGCCTTTATCTTCTCTTCAGTTTCCTATGTGCTTTCCGTTGGATTTTCTCTCACTATACTCATACCAGCCTAATTTCTTTGATACAAAACTTCCTAGTTCCATGCTCCACTACGCGTGCGGGGTTTGAATGCTATCGGCTTTGTCTCAATATCTACTAATTGATCAGGCTTTACTCTATTAGAAATACTACGCAAGTATTTACTGAAGTGCGAAACATGAAAGACATCATGTACTCCCGCTAGGGTGGCTGAAAGCTCTACTAGATATGCAAGTTTCCCTACCCTTTCCAAGATCAAGAAAGGCCTAACAAACTTTGGTGCCAACTTCCCTGACGTATCAAATCTCATAACCTTCCTAAGAGAGGAAGCCTTAACAAACATGATATCTTCGACCAGAAACTCCAATTCCTTTCTTTGCCTACCGACAAAGGACTTTCGATAGTCCTGTGCAGCCTTCATTCGTCGTTTAATCATCTTTATGTTTTTCAAGGTATCGTGAATCGAATCTAGTCCAAGTAGAATTTTGTCAGTGGTTTCTGACCAAGGGTAAGTGCTTCTCCCATTGTCCTCCAAAATCCATAATGCAAGCCCTATGCATATCTTCCAAAATCATGTTCACCCTTCTGGTCTGACCATCTGTCTGCAGGTGGTAAACAATGCAATGGTTCAACGTCGTCCCTAGGGTTGACTGCAAACTCCTCTAGAACTCACTAGTGAATAAGAGGTCACTATCACAATGATGCCCACAACTCCATGCAATCGTACCACCACCTTAATATAAATTTATGCTAGGGATGCTGTGGTCCTATTACTTCTTATAGGAATAAAGTGGATGCTTTTAGGAAGCCTATCCACTATAGCCTCAAATAGCCTTATTTCATCTTTGACTCCGATGCAATCCATCTATAAAGTCCGTCAATATGAGCTTTCATTTCTAAGTCAGTACCTCTAGCAGTAAAAATAGTTCGTCAAGCTTCTCTTGTTCTTCCTTTATCTTTTGGCATGTTAAACACTCAAGACATACTCTATTACATTTTTCTTCATCCCTGACCAACAGAAATTTCATTTCATATACCTATACATTTTATCTCCACTAGGGTGAATTTCCATTCTAGAACGGTGACTTTCAGCAAAAACTTCCTCCAAAACATCCATTGGAACACATAGGCATACATCTCTCCTTAACCATCTCCTTTTATCTACTGCATATCTATCAACATGTAGGAAATGCTCTCCACAACTTATCTTGTCCAAAATACCTAATATCGTCGCATCTTTCTTCTATTCTTACCCAATGCAGTCCATCAATGCTGGCCTCGCCTCCATTACTTCCAGATAGCCTAGAGTACGTTTCTATGGCAATTGAAAACTTGAATTCTGGAGGAACTCCAACTGCTTCCACTTGTATATAGCATCTAAAGTAGCATCCCTCTGGTTAAGGGCGTCGATGACGACATCCATTTTCCGAGGGTGTACTATATCTCAAAATCGTATGATGCTATAAACACTGTCCACCTCTACTACCTAAGATTCAAATCCTCTTGGGAAAATAGGTAATTAAGGGACTTATGGTTGGTTAATGGCTCAACCTTTTCTCCTAAAGGATAGTGTCTCCACATCTTTAAAGCAAAGATGAAAAATGCTTGCTTTAAGTCGTGAGTTGGATATCCCTTCTCATGGTCCTTTAATGCCTACTAGCATAGGTTATCACTCTTCTTTCTTGCATAAGAACAGCTTCTAACACTATTCTGCATGCGTCAGTGTACACGGGAATGGCTTCAGCCCATCCGAAATAGCAAGTACCGTCACACTAGACAACAGCTCCTTTATCTTCCAAAATGCTTCCATGCATTTCTCATCCTATGCAAAAAATAGATTTTTCTTGGTTAAGCAAGTTATTGGGACTGCTATCTTGGCAGCTCATTGATTAACTCACTGCATTGACCTACCATCCCAAGGAACTCTTAACTTTTGAGGGATTCTTTGAAATCTTCTAGCCTTGAATAGCTTCCACCTTTGTTGGATCCATAGATGATCCCTTCTCGAAAACAATATGACTGAAAATCTCACCTCTACTTTGAGAATTTGGCTTTTAGTTGGTACCTTCTCAAGGTCTGAAATGCCTCCCTTAAGTGATCTTCATGCTCATCTTCACTTCTAGAGAATACTAGAATATCGTCTACAAATATTATGACAAACTTGTTTAGCTGCCCCTAAAGACTCCACTCATCAAATCTACAAAGCATGTGGGTACTTTTGTTAACCCTGAAGGCATTACTTCCTATCCATGTTATCCATTAGGAGTTTGAAAAGTGGTCTTCTACTTATTGTCCGAAGCTATCCTCATTTGATGGAATCCAGTGGCTAAGTCCAATTGGGAAAAGATTTTAGCTCCAAAAGGCTAATAGAATAGGTCGTCCATTCATGGTAAGGGATACCTACTCTTCTTTGCTAGCTTGTTGAGCTCTCATTAGTCGACGCATACCCTTAAAGAGACATCTGCCTTGGTGAAAAAATAGGTGTTTCCCATTCAGAAATGCTATGGTGAATAATTCCTTTTTGCAATAACTCGAAAATATGCTTGTCCAACTATCGTCTTTCTTTGGGGA
Source organism: Allium cepa (assembly GCA_030765085.1). NCBI lineage: Eukaryota > Viridiplantae > Streptophyta > Magnoliopsida > Asparagales > Amaryllidaceae > Allium > Allium cepa. The sequence continues at coordinate 288,215,867 of CM060937.1, forward strand.
CCATATGCTTTAATGACAACACGACTGGTCTAGCGTCCTTCTCCAAATCAATACTAAACTCAATCTTCCTTCGGGGTGAGAAACCTGAGACTTCTTCAAAAACATTAGGAAATGCTCAAACTACAGGCATAGATGAGAGCTTATCTTGTGATATGCTAAATATAAATAGCTTTCCTTGACTTATTTTTGGGATGTACAACGAACGTATAAATCTCTCCCCTTAGAATTCCTTAACCAAATGATCCTCTTATCACAATCTAAGACAACCCCACAGTAAGATTACCAATCCAACCTTAGGATAATTCAAGGAGTTAATTCAACTTACGAACGAGTGTGATGTGCCTAAGTCAAATAAGGTATAAATAGTATTTTTGAAGATAATAGTTGTACCTTCTAATGCAGTTTTTTCTTGGTCTCTACAAGGAGATCTACTTGAGATAGGTACAACCTCAATAGCATAAGCTTTCCCACTTGGTCCTTTCTTTGTTAGCTTCGGGCATCGGTTCTTGTAGTGCCCATCTTCATGGCAATGATAGCATCTTCCCTTGAAATCCTCCTTCATAAAACTCACCTTACAATCCTTAGAAACATGTTAGTTAATGAGAATTTTAGTCTCAAAAACACCCAAGTATATTTAAAGTAATCAAGATGCTGAATACTTTTGTGATTTTGAATCAGCAAAATTAAGTTATGTTAAAATTGCCTTTATAAGTGGTAATTATATTATTTTTATGCCAACATAATTATGAGGAGGGTGTCTAGAATTCAATGGGTAGTCTCCATTTATTCATCAAAACAATTCATTTAAAATCAAGTACCTAAGACAGAAAAAGCAGTAAAATAATGTACTCAAGACAATAGAGTACATAAAGAATTTACGTAGTTTAGATGTTAATCAATCCTATGTCTATGGGAAAAATGTCTTTATCTTTCCTTTTTGATTCTTAATAAAACAGAAATGGAAAAAAGAGTAAAAAAATACGACTTCAGTTTTTAAAAAGAGTAAAGTAAAAATCCTCCCTCTCCTACTACGAATTCCATTTATTTATAGTATATAGGAATTCATGTGGATCGCCAACATCATTCCTCTGCTCCTTCAATTTCTGCCTTTGGATTATGCCACACGTCAATCATCCATCTCACTTATTTTATGTACATGGATTGCTAACATGGTCTTTTGCAGGAAAATGTATGCAATGGTGACTTTTGAATTTGGACGGGAGGCTTGAAATTGAAGCAGGAAATCCCAATTTTGAATTAACCATGACTTGATGGTTCCATGAAGCGATAAGCCGATGGACTGTGCATATGTAGGAAAAATTGCAATGTGAAGCTACACTTTTTTCGAAATGCTATATAGTTTTAAGCATTCTAAGACCTAGCTATCGTGAATGGGTTATTGAGAATTGCGCCTCTGTGTTTATGCTGAGTGACAATATTATACAACATCAAATTGCACCGGTGCCCTTATAGTTATACTTCACCATTTATCATAGATAGAAACAAAGCATAGTGTTAGGGGTAATTGAGGTCGAGATGTATGGTTCAGCAGACAAAACTGCACAGTTATTTTGAAAGGAGGTCATATAGCCCGAACTCATTCTGAGCTATCCTTTTCAATAAAGGATTCACAACCGTCCTTGTATTTATGTTTTGTCTTGAGAATTTGAACATGAAATCATGGCTTCTTGGATTTCTTTTGAGGATCACACCTTGGATTATGGTTGTAGAGCGGTTCTTTTTCCAAAGCCTCATTCATTGAATCTTTGTATCCATAGGTTGTGCCTTCTTTGAAATTATGATTTGCTTCTATCACTTCAATGTTAAATTAGGTTGACAGTGCATTCTTATGGCTTTTTTATGTTGATACGGGATTGTAGCACAGACCTGCTACTTTATGTGTTAATTTAAGATTGAGGCACATCTCCATTTGCGTATAGTTTCTTTAAGGGGTGTGCTACAGTTCTATATTGTCAGTGTTGCTTTTGGGGCCACGACATAGTTTTTTCATCTTATTATTATTTGAAGATTGTGTCGCAGTTCCAACTTTCTAAGGCTTATTATTTTTGGAACCGTGGTGCTACCTTTATATTTGATACTTGAAAGTCATGCCATAATTCAGCCTATTGAAGTGAGTATTAACGTGGCAGACAAGTCCCTTATACTTTGTGGCCATCTTAGGTTACCGATGCAGCATTATAGTGTCGAAACTATGCTCAATGGGAAGGCACGGTCCTTTTGTTTTGCCACCAACAAAGGAATTTGATATACATTTTGTTCTTACTCCCTTTTCATACTTCAACCCATATTGTAGGAGCAATTCTTTTGGCTCGATGTTTGTATTAACTTCATTTTGATAATGTTTGGAAAATATAGATGTAACCCTTGCCCCTCAAGTTTGTAGCGATCCTAGATTGGTGTGGACTTACCTTTATCTTCATATTTTCCCTACAACCTATCACTTAGTACTTTTCTCTTTCTTCTTTACAGGAACGAAAAAGTCTTTATTATCGTTTCGCGTTTAATGCTACAGTACACGTATTGCTCTCTTATTGGCAGATGTTCTTAAAATCCTTTCTTTTAATCTTTTCGACTCCAAAGAAAATATGTATATATTCTTACGTTAGTCTTCTTTGTCATTAATTGATTGATGTTAGTGCTTTTTCATCATTTCAATTGCATGGCTGAGATTCGAATCGAGGTAAGTATATATTTTCCCTTTCTTCTTCTCCACCATTTTACATGCTTTCGAAAATCTTAACACAAATCTCATCTTCTCTAGATCTAATTTTCTTTCTAAATAAAAGTAAGGTATTCTTTTTCTTTCTATTTTCCTTTTCTTAATCTTGGCGATAGCCAATAACTAACTTAGTATATTTGATATGAAATCTACATCCACCTCTCCTTTATCCTTGCCATCTAGAATAACCGAATTAGGGAAATAGAGGATACTCTTGGTCATTTTGGGTTTGAAGGTTATATGGGTAGAGTACTGGAATCTCATTAACGCATCCATATGCCCTCAAATGGTTTTATTTCTATTACTTTTGAGCATACTCAATGTGGACTTTATCTTCCTCCTAACCGAATTATTTATGAATGGCTAACCACCATTGGTATCGCTCCTATTCAACTTACTCCCCTTTCTCATTCCTTTGTGATTTCCGCTTTTATTCTTTATGCGGAGAAGAGCGATCCACCTTCCTACGAGAAACCTCGATTCTTATTCATCGTTCATAAGAGTCCTTCTGAGGGGATTTTGGGTTTTATTATGCCCAAACAAAGGAGTCGGTTCTTACATCTATCCCTTGTAAAAGCCAGAAATGAAATGATCAATATTTTTCATTTTGAACTTAGATAACTTTCCTTCTTCCTTCCATCCACATCCTAGTCACCCTACTTTTTTGACAAGCCACTAGTTTATACGTGTCTCTTAGGATGGACATCCTATGTTTGAGTAAAGCCAAGAGGGAAAAAAGTTATTTTTTACTGATACTTTACTATAAAAATACGACTTCCTGCGTTTTAGTCAAAACATCTCCTGTTCCATCTTTAAATTCTGTATAGGTACTGACAATCCTAGGGATATGTAAGTTGGATGTTTGAAATTATATTTCCTAATCCTTGCAAGGATTATTATTGATCTTAGAATTTCCCCCATGTACAGGTGAAATGGTTGGCGATCTTTCAAAAATGTTTCTTGAAGACCCTACACCATAGAAATCTATGGTCGTAAAGGAGAAAAGGGAAAAGAGGAAGTTCGATCGAGATGAGACTTCTGATCAACCTCTTAAGAAGCCATACGTCTCCTCATTTTCCTCTCTCAGAAGTAGTTCCTACCTCGCTTCTCCAATCCTTCCATGACCCAAACATTCATTTCCTTCCCTTGCATGAGGGTATTATCACTGGCCTTGTTGAGAGGATGGGGCATATCACTCTGGATGGCTTAACTCACATCGTATTTCCATTTCCCATTATTTCCTTCCCCGAGCTTGCTATTGAGCTTGAATGACCTTTGGTCTATGTAGTACTTTCTTCTCCTTCTTTACTCGATGGTGACCTGCTTTATCAATTTTCATCTTATCAATCTTTACTTTGTAATAGGCAAGTGCCTTGGCAGTCGAGGCCCAAAAGAAGGTGGAAGATGAGGAGGTCTCATCCATTGCATGTACTACTAAGCTTGAGGTAGACCTTGCTATGAAAACTTCTAAGAAAACCAAACTAAAGGAAGAGCATAGGATCCAATGAGATAAAATATAAAAAGCAGAAGGAGGACGAATGCAGCATAGGATTCCCTGGCATTAAAAGGTTTAGAGTTGGGTAAAAAAGAAAAATTATTGAGAGAGAAGAAGGAAGCGTTGAAAGAGTCCAAGGATAGGTTTGAGTGGATAACTTACCGGGTGCCTTACAAGTTATACGCCACGGTTAAGCATCAATTCTTTACTGACCACCTAGATGATACTGCTGCTAAGGTTGACCTTGGTTCTTTAGGGGATTCTGAGAAAATCGATAAAACCTTTGCTTATTGTAGGGCTAAGTAGGCTAAGAAGCTTGCTGGGGAAAAATGCTTCCCCTTCTACCTCCTAAGACACCTCCACACAGCAAGATGATGAGAATGCACGGTCTAATGGGACTAAGGCCACCTCCACTTCTTAAGTCCATGTAATTACTTGAACCTATATAAATGATTTTGCTGCTTCTTTTATTTTTTATCCTTCTTAGTATGTAATAAAATGAATATGCTTCCTAGTTTCATTTTAACTAATTCCTTTAATTATCTTACTGTCTTGTTACCGCACTCCAATTGACTATGTTGTTTTTATTTCTTTGTTCATTATAGTCTTTTAAGGAAGTAATTTTTATGAAACTCCTAAAGGACAATGTGGAAAAACTTTAGACCTAAACTATAGATTGCCTTGATCTTAGTGTGGTAGCTATTTGCAAGCGCAGAAAGAATTAGAAGAGGTGTTCGTGCAACTTAGTAAAGAAAAACAAGGGTTACTTCAAAAATTGGCCGAGTAGTTAAAGAAAAAGAAGTTATTAGTTATTTTATGTTGTGACGTTGGCGCTATACTCTAAATAATAGCTTTTTTCCTCCTGGTAGCCCTCGTTTAGAGTGGTTTAGGATTAGACTTGGGAATCTAGGTAGAAAGTGAACCCTGTGTATTGTGTATTTTCTCTTTTTTTTGCTGAATTTGCTGCACTCTTTGTATAAAACTCGTCTTATACTTACCATTTTACTTTGCGTTATTTGAGTTCCATTGAAACTGGTTCCGATTATTATTAATTAGGTCACTTCTCCCCTTTCTTGTGGGCATTCTATAGAAGTTAACATGGTCTCTGAATTTAATATACTTTCAACCCCTATTATATGTGGACCAAATTACTCAAGCATACCTGAATTTGAGGTTGAGGCTACAACTTCTTATGCGACCCTATAGAGGAGGAGAACCTCCACCCAACACCCACAATCAAAAAAATCGAAAAATATTTAATGAATGATCATTTCGACTTCAAGAAAGCCAAGGATGCGCATGAGTGCCAGCTTCTGTATGTTATCACGCTGTGTACTAAGCTTGGTGCCCCAAATTCAAGGGTGGAGGAACTAAAACAAAACTGAAGGAAAGTGAAGCACTTTTCAGTATTTTATACGAAGATGAGATCAAAGATCTAAAAAAATCATAAAGAGCTTATCTCTTCAAACTGCTCAATAGTATGAAGAAAAAGGGGATGCCAAGAAAGAAGAAGTGGCAAAGGGGATCGACGAGGATGCGTCCCCGCTACTCCTATAAGCATGAACGCCGTATTGGCGGATGAGTGGAACACAAAATTGGAGCTGCACTTTCAAGGTAGACTTATGGAACTAGAAGACAATTACAAGTAGTAATTGGAGCAGTCAGGGCCGATAGTGCTCCCTTGTACATAGAGGAAGGAGTAGAAAAGTGGATGCTCTTAAATATTTTGAAGACTTTTCTAGAGATTCAAAAAAGACAAGGACTAAGTTAATAAAATCTTTGAAACAGACAAGTGAGACTAGCATACTTAAGATTTACAAAATCAAAGATCGATTATAAGAAGCTTATGTCGCCCCTGGTGCCTCAGCAGCCCCCGTCTTCATGCGGTGCAAGATCGAGTTGCTGATCTTGAAGAGAAGATTAGGAAGGAGAATATCATATGTAAGATATAGCGGATATCTTCGTAATGTGCTATAGATGTTTTTAATTATTTTTACCATATGCTTGATCTGAGCTTTTCTACAATAAGTAAGGCTTTGTGGTAACTGTGGAAGATCCGATGCACCCATGGACAGGTGCTAAATACGACTATAGGAAAACTTTTCATTTCAGAAGGGACCGTCCTTTGGCCAACATCCCTTAGATAAGATATTTTACAATTGTAGTAGTACTTTGGGATATTATCATTTAATTACATTGTATAAAATATTCCTTTTGGGTGTACGAATAGTTGTAAGGATACCATATAAATTAAAATTCCTTGTAAATAAGTGTATTGTGAACTTTAGATTGTTTGTATTTCCTCTTAGTTTTTTATTTGAATTTGTTTAATTTTTAGCTCTACATCACCAAGCAACGTTCGGAGTTAACTGGCTTGGGAAGAAAAATTTAGGTCTGCTCTGGTTCGAATTATTGAACTAGAGAGATTGTTAAAAGATGTCAAAGGCATACTTAGGGGTTTATACGAAGGTAATATCAAACTATTAAATGGAAAAATTAAAGAATTGTATTTATAGGTCGCTAAGAAAATTGTTGCATAAGATGATTCTACTGCATCCTTAACCCTTAACATAGTATCAGGGCCTGGTGCAACCCCTACACCTCCACTTGGGGCAGATTTTGCTGTCGTTCTCCAGTGGAATAATGATTTGAAGAACTATTATGAGGCCAAATTTCATGAGTTGAAGAATTACTATCAAAAGTAATTACGAGGCCCTAGGGTAGCGGTTCGTATGTTATACCCACTGCATAGGAATTTTTTCGCTCCTATTTTAGAGAACTAAGAAGACCAATGGTCAGCTTTTGGATCATATTGAAAGGGTTAGAAAAGTGGATATGGAGTGAATGAATGCTATTGAAAATAAAATATATACTTTAGAGTCTCAACCCGGTTCACAGGCCCTCGGATGGGATGCTGCTACTACATCGTCTAGGATTCCTTTGCTGCTTTGGGAAGTTTAGATAAGGCTTCCTTGGTGGAGCAAATTCATAAAGAGAAGTTTAGAAGGATCATGCCAGTCATTATTGTGGAGCATGCAATCGATGTTTTTACTCACTTCTGGCCTAAACTTGACTTAGCCTTTTTACATAATCATAAGGATTTTGTCTCTAGCCCAAGGAACCTTGGTAACGTTTGGGCTGGTGCAAACTACGATCCTAGAGCTACTTGTCACCCCTCACCACTACTTAGTTGTTACTACCAAATTAAACAACTTATCTCCAACTTCTCAGGCAAGGGACATTTCTACTACACGTCTTGTGTTAGGTGACTGTGGATCCCATCATAACGAAAGAATCATAATTGACGATTCTTCCGAGGGTGAGCTAAAATCATGACGTAGTTTGTTTTACTATAAGTAATAGGTTGGAGTTTGATTTTTGATGTAATTTTGTGTGATGATCATTTTATTATTTACTCATAGTGTATGTACAAATGTGAGGATTATGCAAATATGAGTAGATTTCAGTACATATTAGGAGACTTCAATTTTTAATATTTACCTAGCAAGCTTTGTATAGTTTCTGGAATCATGCCTAATTTATAGGCCATGCCACGTTATAAGAATTGCCTTTTCTAGCCACTTTTGATTGATTCCTTATGTAGTTCATGCTTTCTGAACTTGATCTTGGTATTCATGTTTTGTCATGCGCTTGACATGGTCTGCGTCGCTATTTGGGGGCGGAGTAATATTTTGATTATGAAGTTCAGTCGTGTATTTACAACCTTTTAATTCATGCGCATGATTTCTTTTACCGGTTCAGGCCATCTAATATCCTTACATCTAGTGTAATTTTTAGGCGGAGAAGCTAAGTTTTGTATGTTAAACTCGGTGTTGCTAGCTATGTTAGTGAAATCAACAGAGAATGAATTTTATACTGGTTCGAGCCATCTTACATCCCTACATCAAGTGCATTGTATTACTACTTTTCATAATAATTACGATGTTTGTATACAAATAACATTGCTCATACAAAATAAGACCTAAGATGCTTAGAGTTCCGTGTTCTAAGAACCAGGTTTCCATCAGGTCTTGAGATTCGGTATGCCCCATTAGCTAATACTTCTGCTACAACCAAAGAACCTTCCCAATTCGGACCGGCGCTCCATCGACTAGGTCCTTTATGTTAGCCACTGCTCTCTATAGTATTAGGTCCCCCTTCCAGAAGTTTCTCTCCTTAAGCCTTGCATTGTAATTTTTTCCTATCTTTTGTCAGTAAATGGGGGATCAGACTGCAGCCTCGTCTCTTCTTTCTTGAATAGGATCAAGGGAATCTTCTTTTAACTCCTTATTCTATACTACCACATATGATATCTTTCTATGCGATGAAACCTTTGTTTTGACTAGGAGCATAGCTTCATAGCCATATGTTAAAGAGAAAGGTGTATGGCTGGTTGGAGATCTCGATGAGGTCCTATAAGCTTGTAATACTAAAAATATCCCCTCTGCCCATTTTCCTTTAGCCTTTTGCAATCTTTCCCTGAGCGGTTTCTTGATGGTTTTGTTTACTGCTTCATCTTATCCGTTCGCTTGAGGGTGCACAATAGAGGAGAAACTTTTTATTGTTCCACTTCTCTCACAAAGCTCCATAAATTCCTTACTCTCAAACTGGATTCCATTATCTAAAATTATTTTATAGAGGATCCCAAACCTTGTATAAATGATCCTCATAGCAAAAGTGACTATCTTCTTTGCAGTGATGGTAGCTAAGGGTTTTGCTTATACCCATTTGGTGAAGTAGTCTATTGCCACCATGGTATGCTTTGCCCCTCCTTTTGATATAGGAAGTGGTCCTATCAAATATATGCCATGTATATCGAATATCCATGGGTTGGCTAACGGGATGAGCTTATAGGAAGGTAGTCTCAGAATACTAGTAAACCTTTGATATCTATCACATTTTCTCACATATTCCTTTGCATCTCGTAGTGCGATGGCTAGTAGAAACCGAATCTTAGCACCTTCTTTGCTAACTTGGCTCCTCCAAAGTGATCCTCACATTGCCCTTCATGTGCTTCACCCATAACTAGTACTCCCTCTTCTTTGGAGACGCATTTAAAATAAGGGGTAGAGTACTCTCTCTTGTATAATATGTCATCAAAGAAAGAAAAGTATGAAGCCTGGTATCATATTTTATGGGCTTCATTCTTGTTAAGAGGTAGAACTACGTTTATCAAGAATTGTTTGATGAGGGTCATCTATGAGTCTTCTTCTGTCTGTTGAGAGATGGGTATAGTTGGGGATTGCTCTTGAGTATTTTAAATTATCTCTTGGTTTTGGGCTTCTTTAGCAATAGCTCATTGTACCCAAGTTAGGACCACTATTTGGTTGGCCTCAGTGATACTGGATCCAGTTTGATGCCCTATTAGGACATCTTTCATTTCCTACGCTACTTAGTGCTAGCAAGTTTAGCCAATGAGTCTGCAGAAGAATTGTTCTCATATGGGATTTTCTCTATATCAAATTGCTCAAACCACTCTAGTAACTTTTAGGCTAGTTCCACGTATTTGGCTAAAGTTGACACTTTCATTTGGTGATTCCCCTGCACTTGATTTACAACTAATTAGGAATAACTAAAACTTTAATATGAGTTACCTTCATCACCTGAGCCACTATTAATCCTGAGGAGAGCTTCATATTCTGCCGCATTATTGATAGCTTTGAATTCAAGCAGCACTGCCCTATATAGTTTTTGCTCATCTAGAGTACTTAGTACATATTCGATACTTAACCCCTGTTCATTTGATGCTCCATCCATAAATAATTGCCAAAACTGTGGAGTGGGCATTTCCTTTTCAGGTTGCGGCATAGTTAATAGTGTACATCCCATGATGAAATCTGCTAGTTCTTGCCTTTTGATTGATTTTCTTGGGCAGTAAGAGATTTCAAATTGATTGAGCTCCATCGCCCATTTTTAGCAAGCGACCAGATGTTTCGATTTTTGCAGTATTTGCTTAAGCGGTTTGTTTATGAGAACTTTAATGGGATGCACTTGAAAGTAAGACTGCGGTTTCCATGCTGTAAGAAACATGTTGTAAGCTAGCTTTTCAATGACTAAGTAGTTAAGCTCTGCTCCTAACAGGCATTTGCTCATGAAGTAGATAGGCCTTTGGGTCTCTTCATCATCTCAAACCACTATAGCACTAGCAGCTTTATCAGTTACAATCGAATACACAAAAAGTCCTCACTTGCTACTGGTTTTGAGAGCATAAGAATACTGATCAGATGATCTTTCAGATTCTGAAATGTGATTTTGCATTCCTTAGTCTACTCAAAGTTCTATCCCTTTTTTACCTGGTTGAAGAATGGTATACACTTGTCGGTTGCTTTGGAAATGAATCTACATAGAGTGGCTACTCTACCTTTTAGGCTAATGGCATCTTTGTTTTTTTTTTTGGGACTCTTATATTCTCTATGGCCTCAATTTGTTCTGCATTTATTTCAATGTCACGGGCACTTACAATGTACCCCAGAAACTTTCTTGACTGGATAGCAAAAGTACATTTCAAGGGGTTTAACTTCATGTAGTATTGCCTTAGGATCATGAAGGTCTCTTCCAAGTCATGCACACGACTCATGCTACCTTTGACTTAACGAGCATGTCATCTACATACACTTCTACATTTTTCCTAATCTGGTCTGAAAACATCATATTGACTAGCCTTTGGTAGGTCGCTCCAGTACTTTTGAATCCGAATGACATGACTTTATAGAAGTATAAGCGTTTGTCTGTCACGAAACTACTATGCTCCAAATCCGGTTCGAACATAGCTATCAAGTTATAGCTTGAGTATGCATTCATGAATGTGAGCAGCTTGTGACCACTTTTTATGTCCACTAATCAATTGATCCTAGGTAGAGGAAAGTTATCCTCTGGGCAGATCTTGTTAAGGTTGGTGTAATCCATGCAAGTTCTTTATTTTCCATTGGACTTCTTCACAAAAACAGGGTTGGCAACCTGCTCCAGGTCGTACATTTCCCTGATGAACCCATTTACCTTTAGCTTCTTAACTTCCTCATGTGGGACATTATATCTTTCCTAAGCTAAGGTTATGTGCTTTTGCCTAACTAGATGAGTATCGGGATTAACGTTGAGTGCATAACAGATGATAGTTGTGTCTATTCCTACCATATTTGAGTGCATCCAAGAAAAAACATCCACATATTTTTTTAAGGGGGTTCTATTAGCTCTTCTTTGATTTCTACGTTGAGGTTTTTTCCAATCTTAAGAAATTTCGAAGGATCCTCTGAGTCTAGCTATACATCTTCAAGATCATCTAGTGGCTTTAATTCCCTCCTCGTCTCTCCTATTCTTAGGTTTATCTCGCTTTCTTATCTTTTATATTGGGATGCAATGGAGCAACCATTTTTCTGAGCTTCTTTGGAGAAATATTGTGCATAAATTGAATTATACTCGTCATTGCTAATCATGTGTGTACACTCTCTCTTTTTCTTTCTCACTAATGCTATGGTCATGGAATGACCTGTTTCAACATCACCCTTAGCACTTGGTACCGATGCAGTTCCTTGAACCGGCTTGCTTTCTTTTTTCATCATCATTATCACAATTATTAGAGGAGACAATGGAATATCTTTAAACAATTTTATTGCTAGATTTAAAATTCACACCGTACAATTATCTAGCCAACAATTGTTCTCCTTCGATCGATCCTATTCCAGTTAGAGTATGAAACTTCATATGGAAATCCTTCTATGAAATTACTACCCCTATCTCAGTCTGTGTAGGCCTCCCTAAGGCATTATGCGAAGACAACTGATCAATGATCAAGAGTATTACGTAGATGATTTGTGAAGAGAGGCAGTTCCGGCTATAATGAGAAGACATGCTCATCTAATAGGGCTATCGTAGTATTGTTAAAGCCATAATTGGTTCGACGCTCAAATTCAATATCTCTATTCGTAGCTTCATCCCGTCGAATACAGATTTGAAGAAGACGTTGACTGAGCTCCCAAAATCCACAAAGACCTTCTTCATGGTGCAGTTTGATATTTTCACTGTAACTATCAGCGGATCTTGATGTAGAAACATCATCCTAGCGGCATCAGCTCTAGTGAAGACTTGTCTTGAGCGGGGTTCTGCTTTATATGGAATATGGTTCTTTGCACTACTCTGGCCACTTTCACATTCCACTTCTGCACCTTTTTGCTTTTTCCAGTGAAGTGTGGTCCTTTGTGGATCGAGGTTATGAAATTGGAGGGATTTCTTGCTAGGACTTCATTCAGATCTGGAGTGAGATTCCTAGTCCTCTCTTCATTGTTCTCCTTCTGATAACTGTCTAGATATCACTTCTAAATCGATCTCTTTATTTCATTCCTCAACTATATCTGTAGTTATCTGTATAGTGACCACTGGCTCTATGAAAGCGGTAATATGCTCCTCCCCTACTCTTATTTGGTTTCTTCCCCTTTTTCGAGATGCTATAGGCAAGTTCTGTTCTGGTCATTTCAAATATCTGACTAGGTGTATGAGTGAAGGGAATCTTTTCTGTGAAGTTAAATTCTCTCTGCATTTTACTACCGGATGGTATCCTTCTACCCCTCTTTCCTTTTCATTATGCGGTGCAGAACTTCTCTTAGATGATTGCATATCTGCCGCCCCAGCCTCTTCCATTCTAATGTAGCCGCTGGCCTTTTCATAGAAAGCCTTCATGTTATGACACAGCTTTCTATTATTCTTGTTCCATATAGCTGTGTTTCTTTTAATCCCGGCATGCGTTGTCATCGATAGTGCTTCTTCATAAGTCACCTCAATTCGGTGCGCCTAGAATTTAAAGCATTTTATAAAATTTCATAATCTTTCATTTTTTTTCTTTGCTTTATGTAGGACATAGTATTCACATCTGGGAAAGCCTCTCCCTCTCTCCCTCTCTGAGTTAAACTGCGTTAAGTAATCCATAGTCAACTATTACCAGGAATGAACCTCTCTTGGTCTGTACCTTCTAAACTATCTGAAAGCCGCCCTAGCTAGATATACTGAGAAGAGCTTGGGTCTAGACATCTTTCCTACCTTTAGAATATTCATGTAGTACTCAAAGGTGCAAATATGGTCTTTAAAGTTGGTAGTTCTATAGAATTTATCAATGATGGGGCTTTGAAGTTATCAGGGAAGTCTCACTGAATGGAGAAGAACCTTCTTCTCTTACTTGCTCTTTATTGTTTTATTGGTAGAGTCTTGCCAAATGCTCTACACGAGGTTTCAGTTGACGGATCTTATCCTTCTTGAGATCTATTTAGGATGAACCATCTCTATAAAGTGAAGTTACATTATCATCATCGGGTACATCGCACGTCTGCATTTTTAGCGGTAATGGATTGACGTTTGCGGACTTCAATTTGATCTTCAGATTAATTTGAATTTTGCCTTTCAACTTGGTATCTGCCTTTAGGCCAACATCACCATTCTTAATCCCGAGATTACCGTTATCACTCACACGTTGTATAGTTAGTGCAGTCGATGAATGATAGCAATGAGCTACAGTGGGTTGAGAGGAGATCGGTTTAAGGATAGTATATTGAGCTAGGGATCTCTATATTCCATCTTTGTATTGGTTAAATTGGTTTGTGAAAGCTTGAAGAGCAGCTAGCATAGGATCTTGAGGCGGGCTTTGTATAAGCGCCCGCCTCAGTTTGGGTCACAGAGGTGAGGAGTTACCTTTTTGTATTTTTAAGGTTAGATGAAGTTGATCCGGGTTAAGAGGGTGTTGGAATCAGTGGGATTCATCGTATTGTAGTGGTATCTAATGGATATGTGGGTAAAGTTTTATGGGAGAGGGAAAGATGGTCCTCCTTTTAGCACTAAAAATGTTAATGAGATTTTTCATTTCAAAAACACCTAATTATATTTAAATTAACCACAAAGCCGAATGCTTTTGGGATTATGAATCAACAGATCTAAGTGATGTTAAATTTACCATTATAGGAGGTAATTATATTATTTTTATGCTAATGTAATTATGAGGAAGGTATCAAGAATTCAATGGGTGGTCTCCATCAATTTGTTAAAATAATCCATTTAAATTCAAACACTGAAGATAGAAAAGGCAGAAAAATAATGTACTGAAAATAACAAAGAACACAAAGAATTTACATGGTTGAATGTTAATCAATCTTACATCCATGGGAAAAGTGTCTTTATCTTCCTTTTTTTGATTCTTGGAACAAATAAAAATGGCAGAGAGAGTACAACTTTTATGGTTTCAGTGTCTAAAATAAGTAAAGTAAAAATCCTCCTCTTACCTGCTACCATACTCCATTTAAATATAATACGTAGAAATTCACATGGATTGCCCTAGTCTTTCTTCTACTTCTTCAATTTCTACCTTTTGGATTATGCTATGTGTCGATCATCCATCGTGCTTATTTTCTGTGTATGGATTGCCAACGCGTTCTTCATCTGAACACTATAATTTGAATTAGTGAATTTTGAATTTGGGTGGGAGGCTAGAAATTGAAGCAAAAGATCCTAATTTTGAATTAACCATGACTTGATGGTTCTATGAAGTAATAAGCTGATGGACTGTGCACATATGTAGGCAAACTGCAATATAAAGCTACCCCTTTTTCTAGAATGTTGCATAGTTTTGAGCAAGACTTTGCTATCGTAAATGTCTTATTGAGAACTGCACCTCTTTGTTTATGCTGATTTTACAATATTATACAACATCGAATTGCACCGATGCTCGTAAAGTAGTACTGCATTGTTTATCAAAGATAGAAACAAAGCATAGTGTTAGGGTAATTGAGATTAAGCTATATGGTTCAGTAGACAAAACTACACCGCCGTTCTGAAGGGAGGTCATATCACCAAAACTCATTTTGAGTTGTCCTTTTCAATAGAGGATTACACCACCATCCTTGCATTTAAGTTGTGCTTTGAGATTTTGGACATGAAATCATGGCTTCTTGGCTTGCTCTTGGGGATCACACCTTGGATTATGATCGTAGACCAGTTCTTTTCCCATAGCCTCATCCTTTGAGTCTTTTTATCCGTAGGTAGTATCTTCTTTGAATTTGCAGCACAGTTTTGTCACTTCAACTTCAAATCAGGATGATGACACATTCTTATGGCTTTTTTATGTTGATACAAGATTGCGGCGTATCCCCATTTGAATATAATTTCCACTTTAGGTATTAGTTTAAGATTGTGATGCGTCTCCATTTGCATATAACTGCTTTAAGGGGTGTGCTGCAGTTCTATATTGTTAGAGTTGTTTTTGGTGATGCGGTACAGTTTCTTCATCTTGTTGATATTTGAAGATTGTGCTGTAGTTCCAACTTTCTAAGGTTTATTATTTTTAGAACCGTAGCATGGCTTTCATATTTGATACTTGACGTATTTTTGTCTACTGAAGTGAGTATTAAAGTTGCATATTAGTCCCATACACTTGCTGTTCATCTTGGGTTATCGGCATAGTGTTATAATGCCGAAGTTATGCTCGATTTAGCGTTAGTTGTTTTTCTTATTTGTTAGTTAGTTAATTAATTTGCACCAAAAATAGAATTGGTGCAAACGATGTAATTTGATCACAAACTTACACCATTACGTTCGTGATGAAATGCTGAGCAACATTTATATTTGAAGTTTCGTCATTTAGAGTCCAAACGAAGAAGTTACGGATGAAAAATGAATTCGTAATGAAAATAATTCGAATAAGATAATTAGCATTTATATATTAATTATTTAGGGCCCACAGGTCGATCTGCATCTTGGAGTGGTTGACCCCTAGGAAGGGGCAGGTCGACCGTTTCGTGTGTGGCAGTTAGAATTAGCCTAGGCCCAACGGCTTGGATTTAATATATTTTGATCTAATGATTCTGGTTGATTCGAACGCCTATAAATTCAGGCCTAACCCTCCCTTATCTTCTCATATTTTTCTGGAGGCGGTAGTGAAGCTCTACCATTTCTTCTTCTCTATTTTATTTCTAAATTATAAAAATAAGATATATATATATATATATATATATTCATACAAATTGAAGAATGATAGAAATATAATAAAACGGAGAAGAGAAGAGAACCAACAATACGCGTATTTGAGGTAATTTATATATTTGTATCTATTTTCTCTCCCAATTCCAAATTTTTTCTCATATCTGTAATTCTAATGTATGTATACACCATTTTACACATATTTCTTGGACTAAAGAGGATTTAGGGATGAATTTAAGGTCTAACTTCAAATATAGAGATTTGGATCGCTTTTAAAAGGTGAGGGGAAAATTTTAATATATTGTTTATAATTTTAAATCTATTTCATTGGTATATGTTTGATTTTCATGCTTAAATCAATTTTATTTGTCAATTATATGCTTAAATTAGTATAGAAAATTATTGCCTACATATTCTAATTTTAGACTTAATTTGAAATATGTTTACACCTAGATCTGGAAATCAGTCCCAAAGATTTTAGAATTTGAATGTTGTATATATTTATTCTAGATCTGTACTTGGTTGTAAAATAGGATTTTTGGATTACTGTCCAAATTTGTGCTAAGTTGTAGATTTTCCATAGTTTAATTTATGGGAAGAACATCCGTTTGATATTTATAAATTTGTTTTCTTTTTCCACTTTTGATTCCACAGGACAATGTTTGATTTAACAAGGAATACCCACAAACAAAAATGAAAAAAATGCATGAAGTACAAATTTATTCTCCATAGTTTACACTATCTATTCCAAATAAAAAGAAATTAAACATTCCTGGTAATTTCAAATGCATTAAGTCTTTCCTTTTGTGTTAAAACCAATTTATGGAAATCATCATGGAAAATCTTCTTAAGGAATCTAATTCCAGCAAATAAAATATGGAAAGCATATTCTAGTTAAATATATGTGACTATAATATATTTTGATAGGAATAAGTAGTTTTATTAGGTAATATTTATTGCATTAATAAAGAAGAACATCGTTCATTTGTGATATTTATGCACAATATTTATTAGTTATTGTTATATTTAAGGAAGCGAATGGGTAGAATTAAGAAATGCAGTAGTTCCTATTAATGGGCAGTTAATTAGGAATCACCGGTAATTAATAGAAAATAAAAGATTGTAACCCTAATTAATCGGAAATTAATGAGAAAAAATGGATAGGATTAAATTAGGGGTTACAATTGGTTAGTATGAAAATTAAAGATCGTAACTTCAATTAACGGGCAATTAATGGAAATGAGTTAGGAGTTATAATTAATAGGGTAAAGTGGATTAATTAGACTTTTAAAATTGAAATAGATATAAAAAAGTTACTAATTTGAAATTGGTAATCATACATAAATGTCTTAGGAAATGTCCATTGGGATTTTATGAACAAATTGACATTTATGAGCATTAAAAGGTGATTTATGGGTATATAAACATTTCAGGTAAACCTTACTGCCTTAAATAAAAAGGAAATCGGTAAGCTATGTCCAGCGTCTACCTAAGATAATATGAGTAAAGACTTTGAATGTTTAATTGGACTTAGTAGGTTAGTGATGCGAGGTCAGTAGAGTCACTAGATGGAAGATTGCGCTTCATTTTGAGACTGCCAACAGTCAATGCACTTACTACTAAAGTGAGATATAACCAATCCTATGACTTGTGACGACATGAGAGACTGGACCTGCTTTCTTAATTGAAGAGTATTGAATGGTCCAAATTTGGAATTAGGAGCGATAAGGGATATCTCCATAAGGGTTCACTTCTGGTTTGAGGTATTAAGTGGTTGTAGGATACGCTTCCATCCTAAAAAGAAGTATTAAGTAACCTAGAGATATTCCAAATAAATAAGAATGTCTATAAAAGGGTTTACTTCTGTGTTGAGGTATTAAGTGGCTATTTTAAGGCCCGCCTCCCTATCAAAAGAAGTAACCTAATGAGATTCTATATTTATAATTAAGAGTGATAGCGGATATCTCAAGCAAGGTTCGCTTCAGATTTGAGGTATTAAGTGACTGATCTAAGGGTTTGTCTCTCTCCTAAAAATAAGTATTAAGTAACCTAGTGATTAGTCCGCCTTGAGTTTATGTATTAAATGGCAAAGGCCTACCTATAAATAGGTGTTAAATGGTCAAGGATCCGCCTAATCCTTATTAATGAGGTATTAAGTGACTTGGGTATGGTCTCTCACATTGCTAAGGTCGTAATAACGATAGTACCGGTGAGGAGTCTACCAAAGGATAGGTATTAAGTGATGTAGAACCTGCCTATAACATAGGTATTAAATGGTTAGAAGTCTGACAGTCCTTTTAATGATATTAAGTGGCTTGGGTATTGTCTCTTACATAGCTACAATTTTATTGGCGATAGATGCGGTAATACTTGGATATTAAATGTTGGAAGCCTTAAATAGTGGTTAGGGGTCTTTGTAGCTAAGACCCTACGACCATTGACAATATTGTTAGGAAACCACCTTAAAAATAGGTCTTAATGACGGGGTCTACCTTGATTGAGGTCTTAAATGGTAAGATCTGCCTATTTCTCTTTTAGATTTTGTGGTGATTATAGAAGCTAGCTTCATATTTAAAAGTATTAAGTGGTAAATGGGTTTGGAAGTATTGGGTGGTTGATACGGCTTCATCGGTATTTTATACCTTGGGAAGGGGTAGGTAAGTAATCATGTGTGCAATGCAATGTTAATATTGATAACCTTAATGGACATAACTATTAAATGGAAATCAATCGATATTAATATATGTTATGGACAGTTTATATATTTTCCAATCACCAGAATGTTGTTTTGATCCCCTCCTCATTACAACTCTATGATAGATTTTGAAGTATAGGTCACTAGAGCTGGATGTGTTTAATTGTTGGAGAAGTCTTCTTTTCTCTCATGCTCGATGCTGATGTGACAACCTGTTATCCAATAATATCATTAGTTCCAAGGTAGTAGTCAAAAATCAGTATTCATGTCGTATTGTTATTTCCGTTGTGAGTTTAGATTTTTATCAATTTCTGATAATGCTCATGCTTATTAATCGGTACCAAATCCATTGATCTGTACTTTGATGGACTTTGGTTTAGATTTCTGTCGAAATTTAGGCCCATTGAGGTACGGGTTGTTACACTTGCAGTGTTCCTTCCAAAACAAACACATGTTTATTTTGACACTTATGCACAGGGTGCCACTTTTCATCACAAGTATAACATAACTCTTGAATTCTTCTTCTCATTATTTTAGTTGAAGTGAGGTTTTTTGGCTAGAAAGGAAGTCGAGCTTTGGGAGTACATTCTGTAGGGGTTTAAATGTGTTTTGTTTTAGATGAGGAGGTGATAAAGCTTGTTGAAAGAAGTGATAAAGCTTGTTGGATATTAATAAGAATGTCTCGTTGATTTCTTCAATAAATTGCATTTTTCTTCACTATTTTTTTGCAAATGCAATTACTTCTCTCAGGCATTTTGGTTGAGCATACGGTAACTCATATTTAATCTCATCTTTCAAGCCACCTATAAAACGATTAAGAATATACTTCTGTGGTAATTTTTCAAATAAATTAAGTATTTGTTCAAACTTACTTAGGTATTCTCTCATAGAACTAGTTTGTTTAACAAATGATAGAGCTTCAAAAGGTCTATGAAAGTCAAGTGCGCTACATCTAGTAATGATCTCCTCTTTGAAAACTTTCACACTCAAAGTAATTATCTACATCATAGCCAACCAGTGAAACCATTCAATGCTTCATTTCGAAAATGAAAAAAACAAATCGGAACTTTCTCACCATCAGGTAATTTGTAATATCTGAATATAAGTTCTGTTTACTTAATCCATGCTAATACATCATTATATCCATCACATATAGGAAATTCCAACTTCAAAGATTTATGATGTAAAAAGGGAGATGTATGTAGATTTGATTGAGAATTGCGGTTGACATTAGAGTCATTAGAAGATAGAGGAGGTACTGACCCATTACCTGATAGGGGAGTAGACCCCAAAATACCAAAGAGAGTAGTTTTGATTATAGGAACCTACTATTTGATGTGAATTCCCTATAGGTAGCTCCTTAGCACTCTTGTGATTCTGAGCTTGCTTAAGATCTTTAAACTCTTGAAATATTCACTGCAAAGATTGTTGAAATTCTTGGATTGAAGACTCAATCTTGTTGTTGTTAAATGTGATTTGAGATGCAAAGTGAGAGTTGAGAAGTTCTTGCTTCTACAAGTGAGCTTTCCGTTTTCTTAAAGTAGTTTAAAAATCAATTTCATCATTGATCTCATCGAATTAATGTGGATCTGGATCATCAGGATCAGCACGAGAATCTGATACCACTTATGACAGTAGAGTGTTGGATCTCTTGATTTTGGCCATGGAAATGTAAATCAGAATGAGGAGAGTAGTAGAAGGAAGAATATTGGTGATTTGTACAGAAGAAAGAAGAAGAAGAAGAAAAAGAAGAAGAAGTGATACAGAAGGTAAATTTTATTATATCTTTCATATCTCAAATGACTATGTATCAGCGATAGTTATTGTGAAGACCCGACTTCCTATCTCCAGGAAATCGCATCATCAATGAAGAAAGAAAGGGATAGAAGAATAAAAGAAAGAGAAAGAAGAACACAACAACATACAACTCACAGCGGAACGAATGAATATAATATATCACGTAAAATATTACATAGTATCATATTACATAAGAGTACACAACTTATACAGCAGATATTTGACAGTTATAAACATCAGTCTAACTATACAACTCAAGTTATCACAAGATACAGATACAACAGATACAGATACCAAACAAACACAACGGAACCATAATATAACTACATGTGGAAGCCTCCTGCTCCATATCTCCTCCAAAATTTGTCAAGCTAACCTGAATCACTTGACTACTCATACATAATATGAGTACCTAAGAGTTTAATAAAACAGAAAATAAACACTCGGGTCAGACAGGGGTCTGGTGTGAGTAAACGGGTTAAAATTGCTTAACTTTTGAAAAACCTTTGAAAGAAAAGGTATCACGTAAGACTTCCCACACATAAACAAGGAAAGGTTTTTACCTTACGCTAACCAAAACATTTGATAGGAAATCCAGTGATATTATAATAGTGTCTAGGGTTTTCAACTAAATAAGAAATAGCCGAAATTGTTACATGATTAAATTCCAGCTACTAGCCACAAAAGTGGGTAATATAATCAAAACTGTAGGGTCTCGTAGGAAGAATGGGTTTCCATCAATGGCAGTGCTATTGGGGTACCGCCCGTCACAGTACGTGGCCTAGATCAACGTACCGAGGAGTACGCCCGCTCCCCTACAACACAAGGCCGGGACCATTCCTTACTGAACAGTCCCGAACAAGACAACCCCGCAGTTGGCCGCGACCCAACTGCCCACACAGCCGAAATAAAAGGGACTTCTAGACAGGGGAAAATCTTGCTCTCCAGTGGGAGCTACCCACGAAGCCTTGCTGCACCTCCCATGTTTTAGCCATTCTCGGTTGATGAGGCTTGAGGCTGCGATTACCTTTATAGAACACATCTAACTTAGAATGCTCATCGTCCACCTGACGATATTCTGAAAGCATTCAATCCATACAATTTCGTTTCAGGTTCGAACGAAACCGAAGGCACTATCTCGTTGCACTCATTTTGGAATCACCCTCATAGTCAACGACCATAGCCCTTGCACTCTAAATCATCATCTCGAATCTATAAGTTCTATTCCGTCAAACTCATCACGGAATCACCCACAGAGTCAACTGACGTATAGTCCGTACACCTCGAGTCTTCACTTGCTCCACTTGGATTTACAACCTAACGTTTAATTGGAATCGATGTGGTTTTCGGATCCCAAATATGGAAATCCGATCCCGGTCTCACCGAAACCAAACGCCATTTTAATGTCCAAGTTGTACTTAAGGGTTTTAAACAGTTAAACTTATATTCAGGATGATATATAAACAGATAGATGAATCACATAGTCACAATAGATAATTCATATCAACCATTCATCTCACACAGTGGCATATCACATACAAAGATATCAAAATCATCCAGTATCAACCAATATCAACCACCCAATATTACTCAATATTGATCATCCAATATCAATCAATCAACTAATATCAATCAATCAACCAAGCAGCATTGATTAACTCTTAATCAATTGGATTAATTCTAAATCCTTCTCCATTAATTTATGTCAAATAAATTAATCATCTTTAATGATCTTCCCAAATTAATCTTTCTTGATTAATAATACTTTAATTACATTCAAGTAATTATCCTTAACCATATACAGTAATTAACCTTTAATTACTATCATTAATTACAATAATTAATGATCATTCATTTACTTCCATTTATTAATTAACTATAATTAATTACATTAAACCTCAATTAATTACAATAATTAATCACACTTTAATTAATTGCTTTTATTAATCAACCTTGATTAATCTCATTGATTACATTAATTAATTAATTAATTAATAATTAGTTTAATTAATTAAATAATTAACTTATAATTAATCATCTCATTAATCATAAACAGTAATTAACAATTTGTAATTACTTATCTAAATTTATTAACTTCTTAATAAATTATATCAATCTTTGATTAGTTATCCTAATTAATTAATCTTTAATTACTTCATTAAGTAATTATTAATCAATTAAATAAATAAATAATCCTTAATTAATTATTTTATTAATAAATTACACTTTTAATTAATTACCCTTAATAATTAATCTTAAATTAATCACATTTCATTAATTAAGTAATCACATTAATTAATTAACTAAAATTAATTAACTAAAATTAATTAACTAAAATTAATTAAGTAATTAACTCTTAATTTCTTACATAAGAAATTATCTTCAAATTACTTCCATTTATAAATCTTAATTACTTCCTTAATTAATTACTTAACAAATAATTAATTCCATCATTAAACAATCCTAAATTCTTTAATTAAGTAATTACTCCATAATTAATTAACTTTAAAAAAATTATATTAATCAATCCTTAGATTAATATCATCTAGTGATTATCCATTAATCACATCAACTAATTACTCCTATGAGTAATTTCCATTAATTACTTCCATAAGTAATTAACTTTCTTAATTACATTCAATTATTAACCATTAATTACTTCATTAAGTAATTACACTTAATTAATCCATAATTAAGTGATATTTAAAATTAAATAAATAATTAACTAATTATTTAAAATTAATTAAATAATTAATTAATTAACTTCTTATAATTAAACAAAATCCTTAATTAATTAAGAAAATCATTTATCTTAATTAAACTCTTTACTTATTAACAAATTATATTAAATAAGTATTTTTAAGATAAATTAACCATATTTATCTTCATAAATAAATTATTTGAAATTAATCAAATTTTAAAAACAAATTTATTCAATTGGGTTTTCAAAATCATAATATTTACCTTATTTGAAAATAAGGCATTTAGAAATCTAATTTTAAAAAAACACTTTAAACATTTAATTTAAATTTATAAATTTTCAATAGATATTGAAATTTAGTTTTCAAATCATTACTTAATATCTTGATTTAATATTTTAAAATGAAAACATTCCTTTCGAATTAAAAATTCAAAACTCTTCTTTAAATTGAAATTCAAAATTTACTTAAATAATTATTTTCAAATTCAAACTTCTTAACAATTTAAATTTAAAATAAATTCAATTAATACTTTTCTTTTCAAAGAAAATCATTTAAAACATTTTAAATTTTGGAAATAAATTGAATTAACATTTATAAAGTTTGATTTATATTTATTTTTAGACAACAAGTTTCAACTTTTTGTTTGTTTCTTTTATAAAACACAAGCTTGATTTTTAATTTATTCAATAAGTTTTAAATCAACATACCTATATTATCACACAGAACATAATCATTTGAGTTACTTTGCAGCTACATCACAACACAGATCTTACAAAAAGCAACAACTTAAAACCCGAGACTAGCTTGGCAAACTAACGAGCTTCCCCCGAGTTAAAACCCAGGCATCTTTGCTTCGAGTCGCAACTAGAAATACACGAACGTCACTCCGGGTCACCCTTCATCTTCCCCAAATCCACCGCTTCCAGTAAACAAAGCGTACACGCATGCACAATGCACGGTGAACCAAGCGTCGCCGATCCTCCCTCCGACCATCCCCAAGTCAGCGGTGACCACGTCGTGCCTTACGACTAACCCAATCCAAAAATCCTATTACGAATCGAAATCGACCCCTCTTGCTCGAAAACTGCTTAAATCATCGAACCAAAATCCCATCGCCTCTGGCCATCTCGTCGCCAATGGTCTTTGCCGACCATACCATCGAACCCCTCGTCCACGAGTATCAACTTCCCCCTTATGCGATCGCCTTCGGCCACGTATCGATGCCGAGAAATCCACTGGAACGACGACTTCAACAACAACTCACTAAACCCTACTATGATCAAATCCGATCACCTCAACCATAGTAAAAATCCATGAACATTTTTCCTATGACCGTCAACACTTCATCCACCTTCAAACTAAAAATCATCAGACATTACCATGTTGATCGCTAGAATTCGATCGAAACCCAATTTTCGTTCATCCTAGAATATCTCACCATTTACAAATCTAAAAATTGAGATTTTAATTCCTAAATTCATCATTTTTTATCACTAATCTAGATGTACATTTCAAACTTCAAATTGCTATGATCGATTTTTAACCCAAATTTGATTTTCACTGTCATTTACAATTTTTTTCTGTTTGTTGGAACAGAAATCATCACAGGGACAAGTTATATACATTCAGACATATATATTCATATGCATAGACATCCATATATATATATATATATATATATATATATGCATTCACATCATAAACATCTACAATCCTATCCTTCAGCAACTTCTCACAAACATTTAAGCATTTTCACAGGTTTTTTAAAAAAAATTGTTTTTAAACTCAAATGTTTACTCACCTTATATTTTCCAGAGAACAAAGCAGGGAGCAGGTTTTGAATTTTCCAGGCTTGAATATAAATTTGAAAAATGTTTCTGATTTTGCATGCTGATGAAACTTGATCCTTATGCATGTATACAGATTGACTTGCTGCTGAACTTGACGAATTGCAGGTTGAAATAAATGTTGGTTTGCAGTTTAACTCTCCTTTTAGGTGCAGGTTGAATTGTTGTGAAAAAAAAACTTCATTTGAATTGCAGCCTTTAAATTTGCAGGATTTGAAATTACAGTTTTTGATTTGCTTTTGATTTTAATTTCAGGTTTGAAAAGAATTCTCTGGTTTTTCCATTAATTTTTGAAAGAAGGGAGAGAAGAAAAGAATTTGAGCTGAGGAAAAATGAAAGTGTTTGAGAAAATTAGTTTCTTCTAAAAAAATTTATTAAAAAATAAAAATAAAATAGTGCCACATGTCACAAATACTTAAATTTGTCATTTAATTCTCTTAATTACTTTACATGTGTTATTAAGGGTGTTTATTATGTTTACACATGTCTTAAGTGTTTTTTTAATATAATTTTATAGAATTCAAATGTAAATATAAATTTACATATTTAAATTCCTTAATTAATAAATGTTTTCATATGCATTTATAAATTTACTTTTAAGAGAAAATATTCTAAAACTAATTAAAATGCAAATAATTCTTATACATATATTTAAAATCTAAAACATTTATAACCATTTTATATTAAGTACTTTAAAGAAAACAAAACAAAATGTTTAAATCTTTTTAACTATCATATTAAAAATAAACAATCTTATATTTGAAACAAATTGAATTAAAATTAAATTTACTTCTGAAAAATATTTAGTTTTAAAACAAAGCTTTAATTTAAAATTCATACACATAAAAATTAATAGATTAAATTAAATTTCAAAACAATTCCAAATCATAACATATACGTACATATATATTACAATTTGAAAATTCAATCTTTTATTTAAAACAAAATCTCTTCTATTCACAATATATATCAAATATATATTATAAATTGAATAAAATTTTATTAGCTTTGAAAAATAATTCTTATCAATTTTAAATTGTTAGAAAGATGTAAACCAATATTGCCAGATTAAATATTTATTAACTTTTAAAAGATTAAATTTACCAATTTAAATTAAAATTATAAAGAAAAATCATCAAATCAATTTAATTATTAATACGGATTATTAAATTGATATTGCTCAAAATTCCGGGTCGTTACAATCCTCCCCCTTAAAAGAATTTCGTCCTTGAAATTTAAAAGCAAAGGTAATTTAACAACCCAGCAAAGATTTCAATATCAAACAGCAAAGCATACCTAACAACCAGTTACTAACAACCATAGCAACTAATCAAGCAAACAAACCTAACTAATTATCCTGACACAAATCAGAATAAATCTCAAATACTATCTAGAGTTTCCCAAGGATAAATCATCGGGAGACTCTCTCTACAGAAGCTAAACAAACTACACTACCAAAATCCAGAGCTCCTCTCATCTCTAGATCCACCAATCTGAACAGAACATCAGACTATACTCAAGTCTAGCCCAACTTCCAAATCCAACTGAACTACAGATTCAATAACCAACAATGAACCATACACGTACTCCCTCAGAGATACGTGAAATATAATGAATTCCAGCTATCCAAACTGGCAATTCAATCTTACCCTATCAAAACACAGATAAGAAATCCCAAATGCCTTAGAACTAGCCATCCCATCTTACTCAATTACAGCTCTCTTAACCAGAGAAATCTTAACAACAATGAAGTCTCTAACTTCGACTTCCAAACTCCTTATCTCAATTCAACATAACTCAACAGACAATCCTAGGCTCCCAATCTTCTTCCTGATCAGCTCAACCTATGTTGATACTTTCAGAAACAACTAGACCAAAGCAAACAGTTTCTGGATCCTATCCAATAGAAAAGTCTTCCAAAATCCGTCGAAATCCATAACTCAAACTCTACTACTCAAGCAATAGCAAACTGAACTTGCTTCCTTCTTCGTACAGCTGCTACCTTGCTTTCGCGACACAACTCTGATTCTGAAATAGATAAGAATAATGTCGATGAACACGAGTACAAACTTATCTGATATATCCGAAAACTTTTTTCATCAAATCCATAAAATCTGAGTGACTCATCTGACTTGGTCACACAACCTTATAGCAGAAATCCAAACTTAAAAACTAGATCTGCCCAAACCAAATCAAAAAAATTCTGAGTTGCTACACCAACTCTCTTTCTCCAAAAACCATCCTACTATCAGGCTAACTACCAAATCGCTTCTGGAACCAAAACAATATGGAGCACAACTCCAGATGCTGACAAACTTCTGATTACCTCAGTAGCTTCTACTGTACATGAGAACCCTCAGTCTCAAAGAAAAATTCTCAAGAAAAATTTCCAAACTAATCGCAAGTCACTTTTGCGATCCAACCTAGTTCGGATTCCAAAGAAACCGTCCTCTCTTTACCAATTAGAACAGCTTTAAGCTTCTCCAAACAAGGTTAACCCATCAAAAACATTCTCCAACAGCTCGGGCTGCTGAAGAAGAACCACCAAGATTCCTGAACCATTGGAGAAACGAGCCACACTGCTGCTTCCAAATTCTACCTCGATGATACTATAAAGCTAAAAGACCTTCTCGTCAGCACACCAAACACTACGAACTGCACTGCTACCACAGCTAACCAAAGACTTATAATCCAAAGGTTCCTCGAAAACCAAAACTATCAACAAACCACACAAAAGACCTTCGATATGGTAGATAACCTCTCAAGAAATTCGGGCTCCAAACCAAGCATCAACAACTCGCTCTCTTAAAAGAATGACAGATGAGACCATGCCAAAACGAAGCAACTTATAGACCTTAGTCTCAAATTGCAGAATAGACTACCTCCTTGCTAAAGATCCAGACAACTTCTACACAGACGAATCTTCCCTGCGGCAGGGAAAAAAAACTGCTCCTCAACCACTCCTAAAACTGCTTCAAAAGAAAACATCTTCGGAAAATACCCATGGATACTGCATCTCATCACGCAGTTATCACTTACTTCTACACTTCCGACAGATCCAAACTTACACTTCAAAGATAGACTCCGAATCTTTCAAAAGATTTCCTTCGGATATCAGAGAAATCCTTACTCCAAATTATAAATCTCATGCGAGACGGTATTAGGTCTACAGTCTCGACAAATACACTTCCAACCTCAAACATATGGACCTCTTCCATCAGTGGTAGTCGTGTTACACACACCACTATTCCATCTACCTCTAAAACTTGTGTTGGAAAATTCGAACAGATAACCCAACAGATCAGGTAGATATATATATATATATATATATATATATATATATATATATATATAGTTATAGTTATAGTTATATATAAAAATTACAAGTACGCTCTCTCAAGAAAGACACCACTACAGAGCCTAGGTATTCACTCAACCTAATGCTCTGATACCACAATGTGAAGACCTGACTTCCTATCTCCACATCATCAATGAAGAAAGAAAGGGATAGAAGAAGAAAAGAAAGAGAAAGAAGAACACAACAACAACAGATAACTCACAGCGGAATGAATGAAATATAATATATCACATAAAATATTACATAGTATCATATTACATCAGAGTACATAACTTATACAATAGATATTTGACAGTTATAAACATCAGTCTAACTATACAACTCAAGTTATCACAAGATACAGATACAACAGATACAGATACCAAACAAACACAGCGGAACCATAATATAACTACACGTGGAAGCCTCCTGCTCCATATCTCCTCCAAAATTTGTCAAGCTAACCTAAATCACTCGACTACTCATACATAATATGAGTACCCAAGAGTTTAATAAAACAGAAAATAAACACTCGGGTCAGACAGGGGTCTGGTGTGAGTAAACGGGTTAAAATTGCTTAACTTTTGAAAAACCTTTGAAAGAAAAGGTATCACGTAAGACTTCCTACACATAAACATGGAAAGGTTTTTACCTTACGCTAACCAAAACATTTGATAGGAAATCCAGCGATATTATAATAGTGTCTAGGTTTTTAAGTAAATAAGAAATAGCCGAAATTGTTACATGATTAAGTTCCAGCTTCTAGCCACAAAAGTGGGTAATACAATCAAAACCATAAGGTCTCGTAGGAAGAATGGGTTTCCATCAATGGCAGGGCTACTGGGGTACCGTCCGTCACAGTACGTGGCATAGATCAACGTACCGAGGAGTACGCCCGCTCCCCTGCAACACAAGGCCGGGACCATTCCTTACTGAACAGTCCCAAACAAGACAACCCCGCAATTGGCCGCGACCCAACTGCTCACACAGCCGAAATAAAAGGGACTTCAAGACAGGGGGAAATCTTGCTCTCCAGTGGGAGCTACCCACGAAGCCTTGCTGCACCTCCCCTGATTTAGCCATTCCCGGTTGATGAGGCTTGAGGCTGCGATTACCTTTATAGAACACATCTAACTTAGAATGCTCATCGTCCACCTGACGATATTCTGAAAGCATTCAATCCATACAATTTCGTTTCAGGTTCGAACGAAACCGAAGGCACTATCTCGTTGCACTCATTTTGGAATCACCCTCATAGTCAACGACCATAGCCCTTGCACTCTAAATCATCAACTCGAATCTATAAGTTCTATTCCGTCAAACTCATCACGGAATCACCCACAGAGTCAACTGACGTATAGTCCGTACACGTCGAGTCTTCACTTGCTCCACTTGGATTTACAACCTAACGTTTAATTGGAATCGATGTGGTTTTCGGATCCCAAATATGGAAATCCGATCCCGGTCTCACCGAAACCAAACGCCATTTTAATGTCCAAGTTGTACTTAAGGGTTTTAAACAGTTAAACTTATATTCAGGATGATATATAAACAGATAGATGAATCACATAGTCACAATAGATAATTCATATCAACCATTCATCTCACACAGTGGCATATCACATACAGAGATATCAAAATCATCCAGTATCAACCAATATCAACCACCCAATATTACTCAATATTGACCATCCAATATCAATCAATCAACTAATACCAATCAATCAACCAAGCAGCATTGATTAACTCTTAATCAATTGGATTAATTCTAAATCCTTCTTCATTAATTTATGTCAAATAAATTAATCATCTCTAATGATCTTCCAAAATTAATCTTTCTTGATTAATTATACTTTAATTACATTCAAGTAATTATCCTTAACCATATACAGTAATTAACCTTTAATTACTATCATTAATTACAATAATTAATGATCATTCATTTACTTCCATTTATTAATTAACTATAATTAATTACATTAAACCTCAATTAATTACAATTAATTAATCACGCTTTAATTAATTGCTTTTATTAATCAACCTTGATTAATCTCATTAATTAATTAATTAATAACTACTTTAATTAATTAAATAATTAACTTATAATTAATCATTTCATTAATCATAAATAGTAATTAACAATTTGTAATTACTTATCTAAATTAATTAACTTCTTAATTAATTATATCAATCTTTGATTTGTTATCCTAATTAATTAATCTTTAATTACTTCATTAAGTAATTATTAATCAATTAAATAAATAAATAATCCTTAATTAATTACTTTATTAATAAATTACACTTTTAATTAATTACCCTTAGTAATTAATCTTAAATTAATCACATTTCATTAATTAATTAATCACGTTAATTAATTAACTAAAATCAATTAAGTAATTAACTCTTAATTTCTTACATAAGTAATTATCTTCTGACTACTTCCATTTATAAATCTTGATTACTTCCTTAATTAATTACTTGACAAATAATTAATTCCATCATTAAACAATCCTAAATTCTTTAATTAAGTAATTACTCCATAATTAATTAACTTTAAAACAATTATATTAATCAATCCTTAGATTAATATCATCTAGTGATTATCCATTAATCACTTCAACTAATCACTCCTATGAGTAATTTCCATCAACTACTTCCATAAGTAATTAACTTTCTTAATTGCATTCAATTATTAACCATTAATTACTTCATTAAGTAATTACACTTAATTAATCCATAATTAAGTGATATTTAAAATTAAATAAATAATTAACTAATTATTTAAAATTAATTAAATAATTAATTAATTAACTTCTTATAATTAAACAAAATCCTTAATTAATTAAGAAAATCATTTATCTTAATTAAACTCTTTACTTATTAACAAATTATATTAAATAAGTATTCTTAAGATAAATTAACCATATTTATCTTCATAAATAAATTATTTGAAATTAATCAAATTTTAAAAACAAATTTATTCAATTGGGTTTTCAAAATCATAACATTTACCTTATTTGAAAATAAGGCATTTAGAAATCTAATTTTAAAAAAACACTTTAAACATCTAATTTAAATTTATAAATTTTCAATAGATATTGAAATTTAGTTTTCAAATCATTACTTAATATCGTGATTTAATATTTTAAAATGAAAACATTCCTTTCGAATTAAAAATTCAAAACTTGTCTTTAAATTGAAATTCAAAATTTGCTTAAATAATTATTTTCAAATTCAAACTTCTTAACAATTTAAATTTAAAATAAATTCAATTAATACTTTGCTTTTCAAAGAAAATCATTTAAAACATTTTATATTTTGGAAATAAATTGAATTAACATTTATAAAGTTTGATTTATATTTATTTTTAAACAACAAGTTTCAACTTTTTGTTTGTTTCTTTTATAAAACACAAGCTTGATTATTAATTAATTCAATAAGTTTTAAATCAACATACCTATATTATCACACAGAACTTAATCACTCGAGTTACTTTGCAACTACATCACAACACAGATCTTACAAAAAGCAACAACTTAAAACCCGAGAATAGCTTGGCAAACACACGAGCTTTCCCCCGAGTTAAAACCCAGGCATCTCTGCTTCGAGTCGCAACTAGAAATACACGAACGTCACTCCGGGTCACCCTTCACCTTCCCCAAATCCATCGTTTCGAGTATACAAAGCGTACATGCATGCACCATGCACGGAGAACCAAGCATCGCCGATCCTTCCTCCGACCATCCCCAAGTCAGCGGTGACCACGTCGTGCCTTACGACCAACCCAATTCGAAAATCCTATTACGAATCGTAATCGACCACTCTTGCTCGAAAACTGCTTAAATCATCGAACCAAAATCCCATCGCCTCTGGCCGTCTCGTCGTCGATGGTCTTTGCCGACCATACCATCGAACCCCTCGTCCACAAGTATCAACTTCCCCCTTATGCGATCGCCTTCGGCCACGTATCGATGCCGAGAAATCCACTAGAACGACGGCTTCAACAACAACTCACTAAACCCTACTATGATCAAATCCGATCACCTCAACCATAGGAAAAATCCACGAACATTTTTCCCGTGACCGTCAACACTTTAGCCACCTTCAAACCAAAATCATCAGACATTACCATGCCGATTGCTAGAATTCGATCGAAACCCAATTTTCGTTCATCCTAGAATATATCACCATTTACAAATCTAAAAATTTAGATTTTAATTCCTAATTCGTCATTTTCTATCACTAATCTAGATGTATAATTCAAACTTCAAATTGCCATGATCGATTTTTAACCCAAATTTGATTTTTACTGTCATTTACAATTTTTTTCTGTTTGTTGGAACAGAAATCATCACAGGGCCAAGTTATATACATTCAGACATATACATTCATATGCATAGACATCCATATATATATATATATATATATGCAATCACATCATAAACATCTACAATCCTATCCTTCAGCAACTTATCACAAACATTTAAGCATTTTCACAGTTTTTTTATAAAAAAAACTGTTTTTAAACTCAAATGTTTACTCACCTTATATTTTCTAGAGAACAAAGCAGGGAGCAGGTTTTGAATTTTCCAGGCTTGAATATAAATTTGAAAAATGTTTCTGATTTTGCATGCTGATGAAACTTGATCCTTATGCATGTATACAGATTGACTTGCTGTTGAACTTGACGAATTACAGGTTGAAATAAATGTTGATTTGCAGTTGAACTCTCCTTTTAGTTGCAGGTTGAATTGTTGTGAAAAAAACTTCATTTGAATTACAGCCTTTAAATTTGCAGGATTTGAAATTACAGTTTTTGATTTGCTTTTGATTTTAATTTCAGGTTTGAAAAGAATTCTCTGGTTTTGCCATTAATTTTTGAAAGAAAGAAGGGAGAGAAGAAAAGAATTTGAGCTGAGGAAAAATGAAAGTATTTGAGAAAATTAGTTTCTTCTAAAAAAATTTATTAAAAATTAAAAATAAAATAGTGCCACATGTCACAAATACTTACATTTGTCATTTAATTCTCTTAATTACTTTGCATGTGTTATTAAGGGTGTTTATTATGTTTACACATGTCTTAAGTGTTTTTTTAATATAATTTTATTGAATTCAAATGTAAATATAAACTTACATATTTAAATTCCTTAATTAATAAATGTTTTCATATGTATTTATAAATTTACTTTTAAGAGAAAATATTCTAAAACTAATTAAAATGCAAATAATTCTTATACATATATTTAAAATCTAAAACATTTATAACCATTTTATATTAAGTACTTTAAAGAAAACAAAACAAAATGTTTAAATATTTTAAACTATCATATTAAGAATAAACAATCTTATATTTGAAACAAATTGAATTAATCTTAAATTTACTTTTGAAAAATATTTAGTTTTAAAACAAAGCTTTAATTTAAAACTCATACACATAAAAATTAATAGATTAAATTAAATTTCAAAACAATTCCAAATCATAACATATACATACATATGTATTACAATTTGAAAATTCAATCTTTTATTTAAAACAAAAGCTCTTCTATTCACAATATATATCAAATATATATATTATAAATAGAATAAAATTTTATTAGCTTTGAAAAATAATTCTTATCAATTTTAAATTGTTAGAAAGATATAAATCAATATTGCCAGATTAAATATTTATTAACCTTTAAAAGGTTAAATTTACCAATTTAAATTAAAATTATAAAGAAAAATCATCAAATCAATTTAATTATTAATACGGATTATTAAATTGATATTGCCCAAAATTCTGGGTCGTTACAGTTATACATACCCAAAATATCAGTGTATCAATGATACATGAACACAAACAATTGGGCCCAAACACGCCTAACCCACTATCTCTCTCAACAACAACAACCATTGAGAGGAATACAAGTTAAAATCAATAAAATTTAGAAGGAAAAGAAAAAAAAAAAAGACCGTTGATGGCTTCTCCATTTGGCTCTGATGATGATATGTCATAACTGTAGGAAAATTGGTTGCGCTGGTGTTCCCTACATTCCTGCTAATAGCACCATCATTGGTCTTCAATTTACGAGGCATACTGAAAATTTTCTTGATGAAAGAACTAAAATTGTTTGCTAAAAATATAGGCAAACATCTCCAAAGTATTTAGTAGAATTGCAAATATTTGATGTATTCTAAAGTTGTTGTTTATACGACGATTAATATATACTAAAGAGCAAGGCAGATACAAAAACAAAGTGCAAAAAGTAAAGAATAGACAAGTATATAGTGATTCGATTGAAGGTTGCCTACATCCATTATGAAAATTACTTTTCTTATGGATCTTAAGTACAGTTTGCAAATACGGAATACAATGGTCTATTGTTCAAGAAAATGTAAAATATTTCTCCTGAGATTTGGCCCGACTATGAACGGTTTGGTACCTTTTTGCTCTTCAGTTCTATCATTACTGTTTATCCATATGGTCTTTATAGGTATGATCTTATGAAGAGGTTAGTTCATTGATTCCAAAAAATAGATATTTTCCATGTTTGACCAATTCGGATTGGTAGCAAACGGCTCGACTAACTTTGGATATGGTATATGTTTGGTTCGTCAAATGATTGTTGAATCAATTATCTTGTTTAACAGTGTTAGCCACGGAACTAATTTTCTTGTTCAATAGTAGAACACTACCGAACCATTTTCCTTTTACAGAACCATTTGCTTTGACCATCAAAACTTGGTCGTCTCTTCTGATTTTTTGAGGCTATCTTTTAATTCTGTTGTCCTTTTGTTTTGTCCTTTTAATCATATGATGATACTCTTATTACGGAATTTTCGACTATCCGTGATTTCCTTAACATCTTTTCATATTTGTTTTACTATCCATGAACGTGACAAATTCAAAAGTCTTACCAACCGAATTGATTAATGTGAAAATGGGACCCACATACCTAAAACAAAACATAATCCTTTAAAATTCCCTCCATTTCGAAATTTATAAATCGGGTTCTTATTTTTGTTTCAGCATAAATTTTTTCCATAAATACTCTCGTTTATTTTTCGCAGTGACTTTGATTGCAGCCAAGATTTGAAATCTATGTTTCCAAATCAGATTTAGTTCGATCTACTTTTTGAAATTATATTCTGGATTCATTATGGTTACATCATCTTCTAGGTAAACATCCAATCTACTTTTTAATTGACAGTGTTTCTTTTTAATTGACCATGTTTCTTTTCTCATCGGTTATTATATATAATTACAGAATTTAACAAGTGTTCATAGGATAAAGTTTGATCCTAGCTGTAGAGGTGTTAATTGAATTCTACTAGTTAAAATTGTGAACAAAAGCAGACTCGTCTGCAAAGATCGTAAATAATTGTAGACTTGTCTGCAATTAATGTAATTAACTCAAGACTTATGTGCAATTATTATAAATATATTCAAACTTGTCTGTCGTTGGTTGTTTATGATTTTTATGATTGTTTATAGGTGAAAGATTGATTGCAATAATAATACTGTTTTAAAATTGAACTTCTCTGATTATTTGCAGTTTTTTCTGCAGTTATTTATAATAATTGCATATAAATCAACAAATAATCTGTTTTCTAATTGTAATGGTATGCCTTCTTTTCTGTTTTTTATTATTTATTATTTTGTACCCATAATGATGTTACGGCGTTCCTAACAATATTGTTGTTTTAGTCCTTTTGATGTTTGGACACGATAGCTTTTCATTACGTGCCCATTTTGATAACATAGTTGATATGTTGAGAAATGTTATTTGTGGTAAATGATCTGATTTAAGTCCACTTTTGTTTGATTTGTATTACATTAGAGATGGTATGTGAAAGAATATTGAAACTAATTATGATCTTCAATCTATCTTATTGTTGTCTACTCATAATCACAAGGATTACTTGGTTATTTTTGTTGACATTATTCCTTCTAGTTCTTTGGCAAACAATGGTGACATTATTAGCTTAGATGCAGTTACTTTTAGTAGGGATTCCTCCTTTGCTAGAACCAGTGATTTAATATTCATTTTAGGCATTTATTGAGAAATGATTCCAATCGATCTGTCTTTCTGGTGTTGGTCAACAGTTTTCAGGTGGTGTTACTGAATTTTGGCTCAATTTGATGATATATAGTATTAAGAATGGATAAAAGCTTGATTTGGTTAAGAATGACAAGGAAAGAGTCACTGTTGTTTGTTCTCGATCTAAATGTAGCTTCATGATTCATGCTTCTATTAAGTTTAATCTTCCTGGCTATTTTGTTATAAAGAGATTTCAACCTGAGCATTCTTGTAGTGTTGGATTCTTGATATTAATGATCCTCCATTCACAAGTAAATTGATTAAATTTTTGGTTTATGATCATATTCAAGCTAATTCATTGATGGAGACCAAGGACATTATTAATCTTTTTCAAACCGAGTATAATATTATTTTGAAGTATTATTTTGCTTATAGTGGAAAGAGGTTGGCTTTAGAAGTTTTACATCGAAGTGATATGATGTCTTATCATCACTTGAAGTCTTTTTGTGATGTTGTTCTTGAATTTGGAGCATAATTCTAGTACTCATCAATTTGAGAGGGTTTTTATCGTTTTTGAAGCTTGTGCTCACGGTTTTCAATTTTGTCCACCATTAATGTTTGTGGATGCTGCTTTTATGAAGGGCATAGCTCACGGTTGTTTGATGACTGCTACAGGTAAAAAATGGCAATGAAGGTATGTTGTTTACTTTTAGTTTATTATATACCTGCTTCAATATCTGATATTATTCTAATTTATTGCTAATATGTCGGCAATTAATATTTAAAAAAATTGATTTTTCTGCAAAATTTCATATTAACTACAGAAAAATTTGTAATTGTTAATATAATTTTTCATATATATTTGCTTCTTCTTACTCTCATGTATTTTATGTAGTTGTTTTCAAACAATTCATACTGTACATGATATAATATTATTGTTTTAATTCAATTATGTAGATTGTATGTATACTTGGCTGCAATTATCGCCTTGTCATCAGCACATATTCTAAATAATTACATGTTGTTCTTCACTATTTTATAATAATTGTATACTTTTCTGCAAATAATCTGACTGCTGTAGTTTTTTTACTTAGTAATTTATATGATTATTATTTTATTAGGTTTTTTCCTATAGCAATTGCAATTGTTTCTAACTAAGATGAAAATAATTGGATTTGGTATTGTGAACAACTTTAAGACTTTATGAAAGACGATCTTAGAAATTTGTATTCATTTCTAATCATCATCCTGGTCTTCTTGTTGTTGTTCCAAAAGTGTTTCCCAATTTAGCTCATGGTTCATATTTTTATCATTTGAATAATAATTTGAAAGTTGCTCTAAAATCTGAATTTACCAAATCTAAGTAGAAATGGATGATAGATTTGTTTGCACGCGTTGCAGATGCTTATAACTTGGGTGATTTTAATGTAGCATTAAGAAATTTTAAGGATGCTGGTGGATCTACCGTGGAAAACTTTATGAATGGAATTCCTTTTAAGAAGTTCGCTAATGTTTTTCTTCCACATGTCGTTATGGTGAATTGTCATTTAATTGTTCCGAATGTTTTAACAAATGGATTTTGGAAGAAAGGAATTTGCTGATCACTGCTTGCTTGAAGAAAATTAGAATCAAGTTAATGAAACCTATGTCTAATCATCGAGAACTTACTAGTAGTTGGAATAGCATTTTATGTCCAGTGAATGAAAATTGATTGAGAAATCTTCATTCGGAGGGAGCTAAATGGTTTATTATTAAATCAAGTGAACATGTATTTGAAGTTCATTCTCCAGTCCGGCATGTTATAAAGAGGTTAGGGAAGAAGGCTACAGGAAACCAAAATGAACAGAAATGAAGTGGCTACAGAAATATGAAAGGAGATGAAGAAAACAATGAACTCACAATTTTTTTCTTTAGAAAATGGATGTATGTTGTAAAGAAGTGAATAAATGTTGGAAAAAAAATTTATACATATAAAATGAAAATCACGTTTGAGAAGATGTAGCTTCAGGAAAAAAAGGAAGAAAATAAACAAAAATGAAGAAACAACAAAAATAAGGAAAGAAATGTGGTATGTATTAAATAATGATGAAGGAATGGACGAACCAGATGTACCCTACCAACGAACCTTTAGAATTCAAATTTCAAACTTATGTCTCCTCTTTATTACTTTTCTTAACTCCCATAAACTCACAGTTACACCTATTTAATTTTACGTTAATACACGTGAAAATAAATTCTCCATACAAATTTGCATAATTAATTAAGGCAATATACAGCATTAAGAACCTTTCATTTCTCTCTGTGTGATTAGATTGGGAATTTAAACAAACATGTTAACGTTTCGATTAAACATTTTACTAGGAATGCATTAATATACATTAAACAAATATGACAACATAAATGAGGTAATAAAAGCATGTGTATACTATAAATATATATATGTGTGTGTGTGTGTGTGTGTGTGTATGCATCTTTATCTCCACTTATAGTTTACATTCATAAAATAAAAGATATGCTACTATACCCTCCTCAGGAGTTTACCGGTCCCCCGGTTCTCCTGGATATTCAAAAAAAAAAAAAAATATGCTACTAATCCACATAAGGAGACAACGAATGTAAGAATAAATTAGAAGAACGAAGATGGAAAGGTAAGTTATGTTGCAATTAAAAACTAATTAAGTCTAAGTGAAAAAGAAATAGTCAAGTGCCCTTTACAATCTCCTATTAACATTCAATTTAAAACCATATGATATTTCAAACCTAAATAATCCTTTTTTTTAATTGGATCCAAAACCTAAATTTATATTTAGGTACAAACATATATGCAGTAAACCAACACTAAAATTTAAAACATAAACTGCATTAATTGGAAATAAATCACCCAAATTAAATTTATTTCAAAATACATCTACAATTAACATCTTCTCTCTTTTTAATTAAAAGGTTCCAATCACATTAATAATTGCTATTTATTTCTAAGTTAAATTTTAAAAGAGAAATGAGACGATTCAATTCCTTTTTATAGCAATTTAATGTATTTATGGAATTATTGTATACAAACCAAAAGCTATTGATTTCTTGTTAAGTAATTGCTTTCTTATTCCTGTAACTAATCTGTAAGCTAAAACACAGTTCAAATAAACATATATTTCTTCCTTTAAATCAATCATTCTATTTTTTATTTTAATGAAATTAAACCTACATTCACAAATGAAACATTCATTTTATTTGATGTAAATGTTCTTTTATTAAATCAAACTTTCCTTACATTTTTACAAAACATAAGCTACTCCTTTACTACTTATTCATTTTTATTCTTTTATTTTGATTTACACACCTACTATTAAATTAACCAATACCTTATGAAATTATTAACATAGGTTTTTATCCTGTTATTCTCATTTTCTACAATTATCGTTTTTTACTATATTAGTTGCAATATTTCAAATATATTGAATTTTTTTCAATTTCACATTAATTATAATTTAAAGTCCCACTAAATTCATTTATCTTAGTTTCACTTTGTAACGATCCGTAATTTTCGATAATTAAAAATAGTTAATTTAATAAGGTTTTGTGATTTAATGATGGAAGAAATAATAAAATTTGTGGTTTAATCATAAGAATGTAATTGGATGAAATGTAATAGTATTAATTTAAGGTAATATACAACTACTTTAAATGCAATTCCAATTAATTAAAAGGATTGAAAAGTTATAATTGGTTATAGGTTGTAAACTAATTATAATAATGTGTGTTTAATTGATAATCGGACTAAAAGAGCAATTGATAATTTAAATGTTGATTAATTAATAAAATAATGTGTAATAAATGGCAGATAGAATTATAATAGTGTAAGTTGTTATAACAATTGTTTGTAAATAATAAACTTATAAATGTTATTAAATGTAGAAATGGTGACAATTGTTATTTGTTACAAATTTATTTAATCAATTACAAATGAATGTAAATAAATGTTACATTAATGTATGTTAAGACAATAACTGCAAATTTTGAATGTAATAAAATGTATAGAAATGTTAATTATATTCACAAGGCAATAACTGATTTAATAAAAGAGTGAAACAAAGATAGATTAATTTATTGGGATTTTAAATTATAACAAAATTTACATAAATTCGATGTAACTGAAATATGGCTATTAATAAGGTAAAGGATGAAATTGGCGAATATTAATGTAATAAGCTATAAACCAATGTTGAATATATGCATAGAGTAATGAATGATGAAATAAAAAGATTGAAATCAAGTTTAATCAATTTATTGGAATAAAACTATAATTAATGGGAATTCATTTACAATTGAAATTGAACATCGTAATTAGTGTAATATTTAACACTGAATTGATACGTAAACTGTATTAAATCATTGTAAATGTCTAAGTGGTCAAAAATGATGAAATTTGTTAATTATCAAATTTGAATGAAAAATTAATTTAGTATTAATTTATTTAATTTAGTGTAAAAATAGCCATTTTGGCCACTGTCTCGAATTTCGATGAAATAAGTTTCATTGGATCCGTAACGGTGAATTATTATAAGGTTTCAAGTTTCGTAGCGATCGGACTTGTCGTTTGATCGTACGAACTCAAACCGTAGACGTCAATTTAGTTAAATTCAATTGAAATCAATTTGAAATAAGCCGATTTTAAAGCTAACTTCTTCATACAATGGAATTAGAACTTGAAACCTGTTCCATTGAGTTTAAAACTATTGAAAACATCTATTTTGATATATGGGATGACCCATTTTCGTTCCGAAGACAGAACGGGCTTTTCGGGTCGTTATCGTCAATTCAAATCTATTTGGATGTTCGTTCATTCTTATCGAGCTTCGTTAGTACATATATTGTTTTGTTCAAACCCTAGCAGGCTTATTAATTCTCATTTTTTTACGTACAATTCAGCTGTTTGCTTCTTCTTCTCAATGACTGGAAACCCTAAGTTCCCATTTCAATTTCAATTCAAAATCAAATTCCTCCAAACTTTGTCATATTGTATATCGATTTAAAGCTCTCGACGAGCGCAATTCAAATCTGCAATTAGTTTTTTGACTTGGATTTCGGTATGGCTAGAAATTGATGGGTTGTTCATGGCCGTTCATCGTGTGTTGATCAACTTCGTCAGATCGCCGACTGGAGGGTACCGTGGCGTGGAGAGGGTCTTGCGGAGTTCATCGATGCATGTAGTTTGTCAAATCAACGGTCGGATTTCCTAGAATAACGGGATTAGGATTTCAAAACCCATCGGCGGCGGTTGGGTTTTTGTCGATGTGGTGGCGATCGAAGGTGGGTTCTCGGGGTTGTGGGGGCCTGGACGACTCGCGGTGATGGGAGGCATAGCCACGACCGGCCTCGGTGGCAGTGGTGATCGCGTAGAGTAACGGTTGTGCGCGTCGACGAGGGTTCCTACTCGTATTAGCTGATTGGGTTAGGGAAGTTAATTACAATTTTCCCAGTATATTTTATTTTTATTTAATTTTAAAAAAATTGAATCT
The DNA here is from genome assembly GCA_030765085.1 of Allium cepa. Classification (NCBI taxonomy): domain Eukaryota; kingdom Viridiplantae; phylum Streptophyta; class Magnoliopsida; order Asparagales; family Amaryllidaceae; genus Allium; species Allium cepa. The sequence continues at coordinate 288,257,969 of CM060937.1, forward strand.
TCTAACGTACATAAATTTTTCATATGAGGTCGAATTCACGCGCAGTTTTCTCCGCTAGGATCGTATCGAAATTCCAGACATTTGGAAACTTGTTTGAAATAATTCTGAGAATGTTGAAATTTAGGCCTTTATTTGGGTTTTAAATCGATTTGAAATCAAAGTGGGTGTTTCGACCCACTCATAATTACTAGACTATCCTTTGTTAGTCAAATTAAATATATGATGTGATTAGAAATTAATTTGATCGATGTTTGGTAAGTTTAAATTATTATTCTAGTTAAATTTGACTTCTATTGCATTTAATCATCGTTTAATTTAATAATGAATTTAATCGTCAATATTATATCTATTAATGATAATCAGTTATCTATAGTTGTTTATTGGTTGATATGGATGATGATTGTGACGGATATTTTATTATTAATATTGGATGCTAGATGTTGTATTTTTTATGTTGTTACAACACTTCAAGTTCCCTATGGGTTGAAATAATACATATCCGAATGATCTATAGATTAGGGAAAATCGTTATGGGCTGAAATGATAGACTCGAGTGATTTTATGGATTTTTATTTAATTCGGGATTGCGGTTTGAAATGATATATAAAGTAAAAATTTAAATTGCGAATTGAAGTTATAAATATCGGTATCACTTGACCATAGGGTAGAAATTTATATACGGACACCGAATTGGTTAAATTAAATGATTTTTGAATCTTTAAATTTTGAATTTAGTTAACTGGTATTTTGAAATAGAAATTGATTTATATAAATTGAATTATTTTGGATAATCCAAGCGTTAATGCTGAAATTGGATTTTATTTAATGAATTGTTCAAAGGATTTATTTATTTATTTTGGAATTTCAAAGTTGAAGTGTCATATATAAATGAATTTATTGGAATTGAGTCATTGAAATGTTTGGATATAACTTTGAAACCGATTTTAAACTGATTTAAAAACTGTTTTAATCAATATAAACTATTTAATTTATTTTAATCTAATTTAACCTATTTTAAACTAATTAACCTATTTAATCTATCTCAATCTATTTTAATCTATATAATCAATTTTAATCCGTTTTAACTCATTTAAACTTTGTTAAACTATATTAAACTAAGTTAATTTATTTTAAACTATTTTAATTTATTTTAATTTATTTTAACGATTTAATCTATTTTGAATTATATTTAATCTAATTCAAATTCATTTAATCTATTTAAATCTAATTAATCCATAATAAACCCATTTAATCTATTTTAAACCATTTAAACTATTTTAAATCTATTTTTAAAGTATTTTAATCTACTTTAATCTATTTTAAATTTATTTAATCTATTTTAACCAATTTAACCTAATTTATATCTATTTAAACTATGTTTAAACTACTTAAACTATTTATACTATATAAATTATTTTCCAAATTTCAGATGGTGTAAAGTGGAAATATTTATAATTAAAGCCTCGATTTTTAAGCAAACGAGGTTAAAAATGTTACAACATAAGTTGAGATTTGAAATGACATTTGCTGGTGAAATGACATATTTGCGTAAATATGATGATTTTGAAATAAGAATCCTAATTGTGAATATATTTCAAAAGTATATGGTTTGAATTGAATAAGATATTTTGATGTCAATTATGAATTTGTTTTGGAAATTTAAAAGAACCATGCGGTGTGAAATAAGCGTTTGGTTGTTAAAGAGATCGGGATCGAATATTGTCGTACTCTCTGCCAATACCGAAAACCACTTTAACAACTGTGTACGTGGTAGAGATTACAGAAATGAAGTAGGATGGTTTAGTGAACGATTCTGTATGAGGTATTTATGTGACCCTGACTCCCGTGAGTCAGCTTAAATGTGACTAAAATAGGAGCTATACCTAGGCCAAGTGAGGTAATTCCTCCAATCAGACATGCTTCTTCGATACCATATTATGACTTTGTGATGATTTGGTGGCCATTCTTGATTTGATTATGGGAGTGTGTTCCGAGGTGGGCGGTAGTAGTTGCTATGCGTTACCACCAGCCCAGTTCTGTAATTGTTATATCTACCCTAGCATTGCCTTGTGTGTCATGTTCATATGCCCTAGAGCGCCTTCTACAAGTTTGTTTTGTACCATACCTATGAAGTGTCCTCTGGGTAAACCACTGGTTTGGTGGAGCTTAAGGTACTGTATAGACTATGAGAATATATAAAATGTGTTAAGGGGGATATGGATAACGCCTTAACGTTATTTTAATACTTTACTGTAGACACTATTAAAATAGTATATTGTAATATGTGTGTAGATAGTTCAACGGAACCTTAGGAGATGGAATCCCGAACATCCCTTAAGTTATTGCACTCACGTTTGACACTGGATATGAGGTGTCAAATTCCATAAACATCTCTGACGCCGTTACACTCATATTTATTTACTATTGATTTAACTTACATAAGATCTTTTAGTTCAAACTCAAGTGTTTTGTCTTTTCAATTCGCCAGGGTCAGTCTGAGCTTTTCATTTTATCGAATACTTTCTAAAGGATGAAGACGAGGATTCTGTACTATTATTACTTATTATTTGTATTCCACTGCATCATGTTGTTCCGCTGCATTTATTTATTATTTATTCTTATTGTATGTAACCCTAATTTGTATTATAAAAGCATAATCAATGTATTTGTAAACAACTTCATGAACTGTTTATTGGATTATTATATTTTGTCAGTCCGCTGTGAGATTCTGTATTTATTTTATTTCTTTTTCTTCTTTTTCTTATTTACCCATAACAATCTACCATTTCGAATGGTTTGAGTTTGACATGTATGTCTTATCGTGATTTAAACAGTTCAAAAAGGTAGGTCGTTACACACTCTTTTTGTTAAATATATTATTGCCATAAGAATATAATTGACATTTCAACCTTCACATTTTACAGTTATCGTCTTTACTTATATCAATGCAACATTTAATTATATTTAATTGTAATTGATTTCCAACTTAATTCAACATATTAAATAAACTAGTAACAAATAACACATGTTACCTTTTCTTAATTTAATCACATTTGTAAGTTTTTTATCTATACACAAATGTTATAACTACTACCACAACACAAATTTTATCCAAATTCAATTTATTATATATTATTCTTCATCAATTAATATAACATTTAAATTTAATTCCTTATATTCAGTTTCTAACCAAATATAACATTTCAATCATTTCAATTAATTGGAATTTCATTAAAACTGTTAATAATCAACTTAAATTAACATTGTTACATTTCATTCTAGTTATTATTCTCATTAGTAAATCAAAAAAAATTATTTCTTCCAATATTAAATCCCAAAACCTTATTAAATTCAATAATTTAATTATTGAAAAATTACGATAGTTACACTCTCCCCCACTCAAAACTTTTCGTCCTCGAAAACGGAAAGAAGCAATCAAGGAATTAATATATCTTATTCAAAATACTAAACTTATAAACAACTAATTTACATAATTAAATAATTTAAATAAATATATCAATTTATAACCATTAAATCCTTTCATATTCAAGTTAACAAAAGTTTGGAAAACATTTCACAAAAATTTTCTATGTCCAAAATTCACGGAAAATTTCGGCAGAGTCTCTTTTATACGGAGAGGTCTAGGAGAAATAATAATATCAATATTAAAAATACATATTATATATTTCAAAATAAAATATCCCAAACCATGAGAAAACAATATAAAACCGCTAAAAAATCATAATCCGAAGACGTACTTGTCGGGAAAGCAGCGCTTATTTATGAAACTAAAAGCTGTAGCTTTTGCTTCCATAAACCTGTACTTCACTTATACAATCCGAAGAGGTTAATAATTAAGTAAAAGAGAATATTTTTGTTGTTTCAACTTATAACAACAAATCAGCACAATATAACAGTAGCACTTGTAAACAAAATCATACAATTATCACATGCAAATCAAAAAAATGAACCATCCATCCATAGCAACCAAAACTAATGGTTTGTTCGGGTTCAAAACTTCTAATCATATAAAATGATAAATAAACTATGAAGTAAACCATACACTCAACAGTCGTAGATAAAAATTTATAAATTATTTATACCTCTCTGTACAAAATAGAAGTGTGACGCCCCACCTCTATACACACGCTAGACAAGAACACTACGGAGTAATGCTGTCGACTAGCATGGAGAATAAGGCTGTTGAGGAGCGACCATCCATGTAATTGCTTTGCGCGAGCACCGATATGCCAGATAGTGTAACATGCATTTTATTTCAAGAGGAAATCCGACATACCGATACAAACACAAAGCTACTACATGGTGGCTATAATAATCTTCGGAAACAAATATAGAAATAAACATAACTCAAATCAGCCATAGATAATTCATATCACAAAGGCGAAAGAAGATATGAATATACAACTAACACATGAAAGTGTATTTCAGAGTAGCGGTCTAAAAAGATCCGCAATAACCCAAAAGAATAGTTACAAGAACTACACAAAATAATAAGTATACATCATGGAGTCTATATCTCAATTGTATACAATCCAAAAACTACTAATCTAAGTAGTTAACCAAAAGTCAGAGAAATCAATCCCAAGTGAGAAGTCAAGCTGAAGCACCTGTAACATCTCGGTCTAACCCGAGTATTATTTAATAAGAAAATAATAAACGGATCAGTCTAACTGTAAATATCAGATGAAACGATATAGAATAAGAGATATGACTAAACACATAATAATCACAATGCCAAGCTGTGATATATATAAGTAATTGAAAATCAACGAGAGATTAATCAATATCACAGAATCTACACAAGAATCAAAGAAATGTCATACTCATAATTTCGTTCACCAAACCATAAATATTGACGATTATTCAATGTCAATCACAAAAGTCGATGGCACACAAATTCACCAATGCACAAATATTGATAAAACTTATCAATGGAAATCACGACAATTGGTGAAACACAAATTCTAGAAATTATCTCAAGAAATCCAGAAATCACAAAAAGGGGGAAGGCCTATCACAAACGGGAGCATAAAGCTCACCAACACGTGTATCACAAACGGAACGCTAATTCCATGGTTGCTAACCATCACAAATTGAGCCGAAGCTCCAAAAACGGCCCGAAGACCATGGGTTGCTACCCCACCAATTTGAGTCGAAACTCCACAAAACGAGGTTTAGTCTCCCTCGCAGACAAAGAGACATCGCACATTGCTAGTCTAAATCACAAAGATGATCGTCATGATCAACGAGAAGTGTCAATTACACTAAGCTAGTAAATATATGAGTTTAGCTTCATGTCCCATAATCACTTGCTTAACTTAAATATTTACGAACAAACTGTAGATCCCCACTATAAAATTGTCACAAGGGATTCAATCGAACAAGTCCAAGAATTAACCGACGAAGTAAATGCAAGCGTTTCATACCACTCGTTTTACTAAGTCGTTTAATTAGATTTCTCATACGAGTGAGGTAAAGGTTTGTATATACTAATAGATTGGAAAACGGTTTAAGAAACGAGCTTTGTACTAAAATAGTGTTGAAATCATTTGAAGAAAGAGTTTTGATATTTACTACTAGTATAGAAACCTTTATATTTTTAAAGTGACAAATCACGAAGCAGATTGTAGGAACAATCAATCACTAAAATTCACATACGAAGATGTGAATAAAAATCCAACGAAACCGATAAAGAATCCATCGAAATGGATATTCAAAAATCCCTAAAAAGGAGTCATCAAAGTCATAATAAATGATAACAACAAATAGGAAACAACACGAATCGATTAAAGTTGGAAATTCAAGCAACTAGGCGAAATAGGCAAATTTCATCAGGTCGGTCGGCCGGCTACAGGGCTCGGTCGACCGGACCCTGTTCCAAAAAAATCTCGGGAAGCAGGTCGGTCGGCTGAGCCCTGTAGCCAGTCGACCGGACCAGAGACAGAAAGGTGCCTATGCACCTTAGTAGCAGGTCGGTCGACCGGTCCAGGGGTTCGGTCGGCCGACCCTGATGTTCTGCAAATTGAAACCCATTTAATTGATGTGCAAACTCCACCAATTCGCAACCGAACGAGCACGGACGATAGGGAATTATGCCCAATGGCTACCCGATCCTATTGGCTCCTCGATGCATCACCAAAAATGCATTTGAACGTCAAAGCTATGATTTTTAAGGATTTGAACCCAAAACACTAAAAATTGGAATATTCACCAAATCAATCCAAACCAAAAGCAATTGCACACGAATAAGTGTTAGGAATTCATACCTAATAATCGAAAATAAATATAAGCATAGATGTGAGATAAAAATCTCACCTTTGAACCCAAACGATTGAAGAAGAAGCTTGAAAACAAAGGAGAATCAACCACTCTTCAAATCCAACTCAAGAAGCTTGATTCTAAGCTTTAAAAGAAGAACATTCCCAAAGTTAGGTTTAGGAATTTTCTGAAATCAAAGAGAGAAAGAGTTGGAGAAGAAGAAGAGAAGCTTACCAATGGGTTCTTCTATTAGTTTGGAGCTAGAGTTTGATTTGCAAAAGAAAACTAGGGTTTTGGAGTTCTAATTTCCCATCTCTCCCACCATTGATGCTTTAGAACTGAAAAGAGGAGAAAGTGAGGGTGAATGGGGAGGAGTGACTCAGATTTGAGTATAAGTTAAACATAGGGCTGAACCCAAACCCAAACCTAAAGTGAAAAAGTAGCAAAAATCAACTTACTCCAAACATATCGAAGCTTATACTCAAAAAGGTCGCAAACGGCATTTTAAACTCAATGGGAGTGGTCCCGAGTCCTAATTCGACCGTATGCAAAAAGTAGCTTTTCAGACTAAATTCCGAGTATCGATAAAATATTTAAATAAAATATTTAAATATAAAATCGACAAATATGCGGGTTGTTACAGACTCCCCTCCTTAAAGAAATTGCGTCCTCGCAATATTTAAGAAGAAAATATAAAGTAACAGCCATAAAAGCATATTCAACACAAAAGAAATTTGAAATAAGAAGTTCACCTCAAAGAGCACGAGAAAGTAAGTCCGGATGTGTTTGCTCGATGAACTCTCTAGATTCCCAAGAACAATCCTTAGGATTTGAAGACCATTGAACTTTCACAAGCGGAACATCTTTATTTCGAAGACGTTTGACCTCCGAAGCAATAATTCGAATAGGATGCTGCTCATAAGTTAAATTAGACGAAACTTCAATTTCTTCCACAACACCGGGCTCAAGAACAGAAGTGGAATCTCGAAGACATTTCCGTAATTGAGAAACATGAAACACGTCATGCATAGCAGAAAACTGAGCCGGTAATGATAGGCGATAAGCCAAGGAACCAATACGTTCAGCGATAGGAAATGGTCCAATGTATCGAGGCGTTAACTTTCCCGATCGACTGAAACGTACAAAACCCTTCATAGGTGAAACACGAATGAACACAAGATCTCCCACAGAAAATTCTAACTTCCTTCTTCGGTTATCGGCATAGGATTTTTGTCTACTCTGGGCTTCTTTCATCCTATGTCGAATAAGTTCAAACTTCTCTGTGGAATCACGAATAAAGTCTGGACCTAAAACCAGCTTCTCGCCGGCCTCAAGCCAACAAGAAGGAGATCGGCATGGCCTTCCATAGAGTGCCTCGAAAGGTGCCATCCAATACTAGATTGGAAGCTATTATTATAGGAAAATTCAACAAGTGAAATATGAACTTCCCAACTTCCACCAAAATCAAGAACACATGCACGAAGAAGATCTTCAAGAGTTTGATTCACACGCTCGGTTTGTCCATCGGACTGAGGATGATAAGCGGTGCTAAAATTAAGCTTCGTTCCTAAAGCTTTTTGAAGACTCTTCCAAAATCCACTAGTAAACAATGAATCACGATCACTAACAATAGAAGTTGGAACTCCATGTAATTCAACAATCTCTTTAACAAAGAGTTTGGCCAAAAGAGGAACGGTTCGGTTAGACCGAACGGGAATAAAATGGGCAGATTTAGTAAGCCTATCAACAATCACCCATAAGCTATCATGACCCAGACGAGAACGGGGAAGGCCATCTATAAAATCCATGGAAATCTGATCCCACTTCCAAATTGGAATTTCTAAAGGTTGCAATAACACACCGGGCCTTTGATGCTCTGCCTTAACGAGTTGGCAAGTCATGCAACGCTTAACGAAGTTAGCGATGTCAAGTTTCATTCCCTCCCAATAATAAAGTCGCTTCATGTCCGCGTACATTTTACTACTACCGGGATGAATGGTAAATTTAGAATGATGAGAATCTTCTAAAATATCTTTACGAAGATCACCAATATTTGGTACGATAAGTCTACCAAATTTCCGAATGCCGCCACGAGAATCGATATCAAAGTCTTTCAAACCTTCAATATCAATTTTATCCTTAATATTTTGGCCAAGAAGAGCCAATTCGGGATCTAGCCTTTGAGCTTCAAGAATGCGGTCTAAAAGAGAAGGATGAGCCTCAAGGCTACATAAAACAAATGATGAGCATAAATTGGATACGCGCTCTCGAATCTCACAAGTGGATAAGATCTCGAGATCGTTCCATTCGGATATCATCATAGAACAACAGCTTGTTGTTTACGGCTAAGAGCATCGGTGACATGATTACCCTTACCGAGAGTATAAAGAATATCAAGATCATATGGTGCAAGAAATTCAAGCCAACGCTGTTGACACAAATTAAGTTCCTTTTGAGAGGATAAATACTGCAAGGATTTATGATCGGTATAAAGAACAAATTTTTCTCCTAAAAGATAATGACGCCAAATACGAAAGGCGAAAACAATAGCCGCGAGCTCTAAATCATGAGTGGCATATCTAGTTTCAGCAGGCTTCAATTGCCTAGAAGCATAAGCAATAACACGTTCTTTTTGCATAAGAACGGCACCCAAACCAACACGACTAGCATCGGTATAAACAACGAAATCCTGATTCCCCTCGGGAATAACAAGAATAGGAGCATCAGAAAGGAGTTCTTTTAATTTCTGGAAAGAAGTTTCACATTTGTCCGACCAAATGTATTTATCGCCTTTCTTCGTTAAGCTAGTGAGAGGCACGGCAATCTTAGAAAAGTCTTTGATAAAATGGCGGTAATAGCCCGCCAATCCGAGAAAACTACGAATCTCCGTCACACTCTCTGGTCTTTCCAATCTTGAATCGCTTCAATCTTTGAAGGATCCACGGAAATTCCGGATTCGAAAATAATATGACCGAGAAACTTCACACGCGATTGCCAAAAATGGCATTTAGAAAATTTTGCTTTTAAACGATTACTCCTAAGAGTTTCCAACACAATCCGAAGATGCTTCTCATGTTCCTCCTCGGTTTTTGAATACACAATAATATCATTAATAAAGATGAGAACAAACCGGTCGAGGAAGTCTTTGAAAACTCTATTCATAAGGTCAACGAAATAAGTCGGAGCATTCGTTAGACCAAATGGCATAACAAGCCATTCATAAGATCCATAACGAGTTCGGAACGATGTTAAAGGAATGTTATCCTCTGCAATACGAAGCTGGTGGAATCCAGTAGCTAAGTCTAATTGTGAAAAGACTCTAGCACCACTAAGTTGATCGAATAGATCATTAATCCGAGGTAAAGGATATTTATTTTTGATAGTAAGATCATTAAGCTTGCGGTAGTCAACGCAAAGCCTAAGTGTACCATCGGATTTCTTCACGAAAATAGCCGAAGCTCCCCAAGGCGAGGAACTAGAGCGAATAAATTGCTTCATCTCCAATTCGGATAATTGTTTACGCATCTCCTCGTTTTCTTTATTGGACATACGATAAGGAGGGTGAGTGATAGGTTGAGCTCCAGGAATGAGATTAATTATGAACTCAATTGCTCGCTTAGGTGGTAATCCTAAAACGGACTCGAATATGTCGGAAAATTCACGAACGACGTGAATAAGAGAAATAATATTACCCTCATCATCATCATCGTCATCACGAGGGTTTAAAGAATATAAAGATGCAACCAAAGCAGAATCGAAATCCTTAAGAATAACAGAAATCTGATTAACAGATTGAGGATGTCGAAAATGAATAATCCGCTCAGGACATAGGATATGAGCTTCATAACGGTTAAGCCAATCCATTCCCAAAATCATTCCAAAGCCTAAATAACGCATGACATGCAAATCGGCTAGGAAAGGAAAATCACACAAAATAATCTCGACATCTTTACACAATAAACTGATTGTTGCGGATCCACCAACCGTATTCGCAATTCTCAAAGAAGTCATTAAACACAAAACATCTAAAGAAAAAGCATCAATAAGTTCTTTTGATATAAAAGAATGGGACGCAGCCGTATCAAAATGAACACGAATAGGATGATCACGAAACACAATAATGCCATCAAGGATAGAATGAAGCATACCTTGACCACGAGATGTGTTGCCAGAGGCTTGAGCAACATTTAACTTTCCCTCCTTCTTTCCCTGAAGCTTGGGGCATGAAGATATAACATGACCAGGACCTTTGCAGTAGCGACAAGAGAGAGACTTTAGACACTTGTTCGCGTAATGGTCCTTCGAACCACAATTATAGCATTCCCCACGACCAAAGGAAGAAGTCTTTGCCACTGGGGTTGCTTGCTTCCCTTTCTTATTGGGATAAGGGCCTTTGAATTTACTGGGCCTTTTCTTGTTGTTGTTGAAGCTTGGCTTGGAACCCACAACCTCAACATCATTTTCCCTATCCCCTCTTCAAGACGAAGAGCGATATCAATGAGTTGGTCGAAAGAAACTTCTAATTTTAGAAGTAATGGCTTCTTGAGATTTTTATTCAAGCCACAGACGAATCTCTGATTTTTCTTCAATGGGGTGTTGATGTATTCAACCCCATATTTGGAGAGAGATTCAAAAGACGCGACATAATCTGCCACGGAAGATTCACCTTGAACAAGGTCTATAAAACGGCGAGCCAAAGTCACCTTCTCGGCTTCTGGTACGAATTTTAACTCGAAGCGCTCTCGGAATTTCTCCCAGGTGAGATCCGCTTCATTAATCTCAGAAATAAGAAGTTCGTACCAGTCCAATGCTCTTTCTTGGAGCATACTAGAGGCCACCTGAACTCGGTGAAGGTCAATAAGGTTCATGCGAGAAAAGATTTGATCGCATGACCTTAGCCAAGCCTGTACTTCAATAATAGTTTCGGAACCTTTGAATGGCTTCCCACCCAAATTAGTGTAATCGCTGCACAAGAGTGCAAATCCCGACTTTGGGTGAGTAGGTTCTGGGTTAGCTCCAGCTGCTTGAGCATTTGTCACTAAATCAAGAAGCTGTTGAGCAGTCATAAAAACTCCATCTTGGGGAGTAGCACTAGAGTGACCAGCGCTGGGACGGCCAGGTCTAACCATTTCTCTTCCTTTAGAAAGAAATAAAGAAGAAGAAAAGGTTATTCACAAAAGGAATATCAAGTAATCTTGATAGATAAAACAAGGAATCATAAAGAAAATAGGATGAATCGGTACGAAGACTCGAATTAAATCCTAAGGCACGACTCCTAAGAAAGACTTAGGACGATGATCCTTGTTATGATTTTCCATATTGTTCCGAAGTTTGGCTTTGATACCAAGCTGTGACGCCCCACCTCTATACCCACGCTAGACAAGAACATTACGGAGTAATGCTGCGACTAGCACGGAGAATAAGGCTGTTGAGGAGCCACCATCCATGTAATTGCTTTGCGCGAGCACCGATATGCCAGATAGTGTAACATGCATTTTATTTCAAGAGGAAATCCGACATACCGATACAAACACAAAGCTACTACACAGTGGCTATAATAATCTTCGAAAACAAATATAGAAATAAACATAACTCAAATCAATCACAAATAATTCATATCACAAAGGCGGAAAAAGATATGAATATATAACTAACACATGAAAGTGTATTTCAGAGTAGCGGTCTAAAAAGATCCGCAATAACCCAAAAGAATAGTTACAAGAACTACACAAAAGAATAAGTATACATCATGGAGTCTATATCTCAATTGTATACAATCCAAAAACTACTAATCTAAGTAGTTAACCAAAAGTCAGAGAAATCAATCCCAAGTGAGAAGTCAAGCTGAAGCACCTGTAACATCTCGGTCTGACCCGAGTATTATTTAATAAGAAAATAATAAACGGATCAGTCTAACTGTAAATATCAGATGAAACGATACAGAATAAGAGATATGACTAAACACATAATAATCACAATGCCAAGCTGTGATATATATAAGTAATTGAAAATCAACGAGAGATTAATCAATATCACAGAATCTACACAAGAATCAAAGAAATGTCATACTCATAATTTCGTTCACCAAACCATAAATATTGATGATTATATCAATGTCAATCACAAAAGTCGATGGCACACAAATTCACCAATGCACAAATATTGATAAAACTTATCAATGGAAATCACGACAATTGGTGAAACACAAATTCTAGAAATCATCTCAAGAAATCCAGAAATCACTAAAAGGGGGAAGGACTATCACAAACGGGAGCATAAAGCTCACCAACACGTGTATCACAAACGGAACGCTAATTCCATGGTTGCTAACCATCACAAATTGAGCAGAAGCTCCACAAACGGCCCGAAGACCATGGGTTGCTACCCCACCAATTTGAGTCGAAACTCCACAAAACGGGGTTTAGTCTCCCTCGCAGACAAAGAGACATCGCACATTGCTAGTCTAAATCACAAAGATGATCGTCATGATCAACGAGAAGTGTCAATTACACTAAGCTAGTAAATATATGAGTTTAGCTTCATGTCCCATAACCACTTGCTTAACTTAAATATTTACGAACAAACTGTAGATCTCCACTATAAAATTGTCACAAGGGATTCAATCGAACAAGTCCAAGAATTAACCGACGAAGTAAACGCAAGCGTTTCATACCACTCGTTTTACTAAGTCGTTTAATTAGATTTCTCATACGAGTGAGGTAAAGGTTTGTATATACTAATAGATTGGAAAACGGTTTAAGAAACGAGCTTTGTACTAAAATAGTGTTGAAATCATTTGAAGAAAGAGTTTTGATATTTACTACTAGTATAGAAACCTTTATATTTTTAAAGTGACAAATCACGAAGCAGATTGTAGGAACAATCAATCCCTAAAATTCACATACGAAGATGTAAATAAAAATCCAACAAAACCGATAAAGAATCCATCGAAATGGATATTCAAAAATCCCTTAAAAGGAGTCATCAAAGTCATAATAAATGATAACAACAAATAGGAAACAACACGAATCGATTAAAGTTGGAAATTCAAGCAACTAGGCGAAATAGGCAAAATTTCATCAGGTCGGTCGGCCGGCTACAGGGCTCGGTCGACCGGACCCTGTTCCATAAAAATCTCGGGAAGCAGGTCGGTCGGCTGAGCCCTGTAGCCAGTCGACCGGACCAGAGACAGAAAGGTGCCTATGCACCTTAGTAGCAGGTCGGTCGACCGGCCCAGGGGTTCGGTCGGCCGACCCTGATGTTCTGCAAATTGAAACCCATTTAATTGATGTGCAAACTCCACCAATTCGCAACCGAACGAGCACGGACGATAGGGAATTATGCCCAACGGCTACCCAATCCTATTGGCTCCTCAATGCATCACCAAAAACGCATTTGAACATCAAAGCTATGATTTTTAAGGATTTGAACCCAAAACACTAAAAATTGGAATATTCACCAAATCAATCCAAACCAAAAGCAATTGCACACGAATAAGTGTTAGGAATTCATACCTAACAATCGAAGATAAATATAAGCATTGATGTGAGATAAAATTCTCACCTTTGAACCCAAACGATTGAAGAAGAAGCTTGAAAACAAAGGAGAATCAACCACTCTTCAAATCCAACTCAAGAAGCTTGATTCTAAGCTTTAAAAGAAGAACATTCCCAAAGTTAGGTTTAGGAATTTTCTGAAATCAAAGAGAGAAAGAGTTGGAGAAGAAGAAGAGAAGCTTACCAATGGGTTCTTTTATTAGTTTGGAGCTAGAGTTTGATTTGCAAAAGAAAACTAGGGTTTTGGAGTTTTAATTTCCCATCTCTCCCACCATTGATGCTTTAGAACTGAAAAGAGGAGAAAGTGAGGGTGAATGGGGAGGAGTGGCTCAGATTTGAGTATAAGTTAAACATAGGGCTGAACCCAAACCCAAACCCAAAGTGAAAAAGTAGCAAAAATCAACTTACTCCAAACATATCGAAGCTTATACTCAAAAAGGTCGCAAACGGCATTTTAAACTCAATGGGAGTGGTCCCGAGTCCTAATTCGACCGTATGCAAAAAGTAGCTTTTCAGACTAAATTCCGAGTATCGATAGAATATTTAAATAAAATATTTAAATATAAAATCGACAAATATGCGGGTTGTTACAAGAAGTATCCTTTTCCAACCAATCCATAAGCCCCACAACAAATAATTTCAAATAATATTTAAGTTTTATTCTTATTACTTTTTCCTCTCACATTATTTACAGTTCGTTTTCATTTGTTTATACAATGCTTGTTTAATTTCTTTACATTTATCACTTAAAAAATTCATTTTCCATTCATTTATACAATACCCTTTTTCTTTTCATTACTACACATTCATTGTTTATATAAGTTATTTCCATTTCAATTATTAGATTATTTATTATTATGTAAGTCTCTTTACAATTTAATTCACCATTAATATATTATTTCCTTTTCACATTCATTCTTACATATATAGTATTATTGAATTTTAACTCCATTTCTAAATCATTTCAATGGTTTCTGAAGTTATAACCATTCAATTTATATAGTACACATTTATAATTATAAACGACTTCAACATCAATTTAAGTTTATAGTTATTTACTTACAGTATTCACCTTTTACTATTAAATTTGATTATAAATAGCTTAAAATGTTAACCTAAGTTTATAATCATCTTTCTTACATTATCCACTTTTCTATTACATTTGATTAGTAACATTTCAAACTATTAACATAAGTTTAGAACAATTTATAATATCAAAAATCTTATTTATAGAAGAAATTCCAATGAACACTTTCATTTTCTAAGTTTTACTTGTATAATATTCTATCACATATTTCTATTAAAATTCCAACTTATGATATTTTGGTAAGTTATATGTGTGTGTGTGTGTGTTTGTGTTTTTAAGAATGCAATCGAAAGTTACACAAGTTACCTCATTCACTTAATAATTACATCTCCTAAAATTTCATTATTTTTTAACCTGTAAGTTACAAATTTTCAATTTCTTATCTATTTCACTAATCATTTTAACGTCAAATTTCTTATTTTCATTTTAGAAGTTTTCAATTATTAATATAGTCAAGATTCCATTCGTTACAATAATTTTAATTTCAACTGTAAATGAATTCTCATTGATTATAATTTAATTCCAATAAATTGATTAAATTTGATTTCAATCTTTTTATTTCATCATTCATTACTCTATGCATATATTCAATATTGGTTTATAGCTTATTACATTAATATTCTCCAAATTCATCCTTTACTTTATTAGTAGCCATATTTCAATTACATCGAATTTATGTAAATTTTATTATAACTTAAAATCCCAATAAATTCAATTATCTTTGTTTCACTCTTTTATTAAACCAATAATTACCTTGTGAATATAATTAATATTTTTATATATTTTATTACATTCAAAATTTGCAGTTATTGTCTTAACTCACATTAATGCAACATTTATTTACATTCATTTGTAATTGATTAAATAAATTAGTAACAAATAACAATTGTCACCTTTCTACATTTAATAACATTTGTAAGTTTATTATTTACAAAAAATTGTTATAACAACTTACACTATACTAATTCTATCCAATTACCATTTATTACACATCATTTTATTAATTAATCAACATTTAAATTATCATTTGCTCTTTTAGTCCGATTATTAATTAATACACACATTATTATAATTAGTATACAACCTATAACCAATTATAACGTTTTAATCCTTTTAATTAATTGGAATTACATTTAAAGCATTTCTCAATTACCTTGAATTAATACTATTACATTTCATTCTAGTTACATTCTTATCATTAAACCACAAATTTTATTATTTCTTCCATCATTAAATTACAAAACCTTATTAAATTAACTATTTTTAATTATCGAAAATTACGGGTCGTTACACTCTCCTCCACTCAAAAAATTTCGTCCTCGAAAAGGAAAAGAAGGGAAAAGAAGGAATTAAGTAATCAATATATATTATTCAAAATATTAAATTTATAAATAATTAATTTACATAATTAAATAGTTTAAATAAAATATATCAATTTATAACAATTAAATCCTTTTATATTTGAGTTAATAAAAGTTTGAAAACATTTCACAAAATTTTCTAAGTCCAAAATTAACGGAAAATTTTGATAGAGTCTCTTTTGTACGGAGAAGTCTGGAAGAAATAGTAATATCAATAATAACAATATCTATCATATTTTCCGAAATAAAATATTTTAAACCATGGGAAAAACAATATAATACTGCTAGAAAACCGTAAAACGAAAACGTACCTATTTGTCGGGCTAACAACGCTTATTTATTAAATCAAAAGCAGTAGTTATTGCTTCCATAACATGTATTTCACTTATATAATCCGAAGAGGTTAATAATTAAGTAAAAGAGAAAATATTTAAGTTGTTTCAATAAATAACAAACAAAACATCCCCATATAACTATAATCATTTGAAAATAACAGTACAAACATCATTTTCAACAAAGAGAGCAATTACCCATCCATAGAAAAAAAAACAAATGGTTTGTTTGGGTTCAAAATTTCTAATCATATAAAATGATAAATAAACTTTAGCAACCTGGGATTTTGAAGATTACTGTTAATATTAAATTATAATGCAAATTGTAATTTAATATGTGTTTAAAAATGAATTGGATAATAAAATGAGGGATTATATTGTTTATTTTATATAAACAATATCTTGATGATTATAATTTGGGATTTGAAATTTAACTAAGTTATATTATTTTATTTGAAGCCTATTTAAACATTTGATGGTTGAAAAAAGTGTAACTGAATGAAATAAAGTTTGAAAAAACTTTATTTATGGATTTGGATTGAAAATAAATAATTATGATGGTTTAATTTTAGTTAATTAGTAATATTGAAAATTTATTTCAATGTTAGCCGTTTATTGTAAAATATAAGGAATAATATGAAGAAAATAAAATTTAGAAGTGTAATTAGGCTTGAAATGATGTATTGATGTTATGAAAATGGTAAAACATTTTAATACACTTCATTAGACTTAAAAATAATTTTTATTTGGTTGAAATGGAGAAAACAGTGATTTTTCACTAAAAATGGGAATATTGGTAAATATTGTTAAAAAATTGTGTTATATGGGAGAAATAATATTTTTAATTGGAAAATTAAATTTTTGATGTCACTAACATGTTCCTTTATTAAAACATGAACAATGCAACTTGTATCATGTGATTTGGAAATTTTATGCAAAAGTTATGTGTAAATTACTAAAACACATATACATATTTACTCTAAATATTTTTCTAAGTCTGAGAATTGGGTTTATTGGGTTATTTTGTGTCCACAACCCAATTTATAGAATATTAAAAGAGATACAAGTTCATTTCTCTTTGACTATTTTTTCATTTAAACACTTTTCTTCTAAAAACTTCAATATTCTAAATAATGGCCTCCATATGAAGAAAAATCAAAATTCACTCGTTCTCTTGCAAATTCAAGGTTTAATTCAAGTTACAAACATTAGGAAAGGTAATCTTCTACCTATTTAATCCCAAAATTCATATCAATTCTCAGATTTGATTCACTATAATTGAGTTTTGATATTTTCCTTGTTTGCATGTTGTTTCTATAGCTTCTACAAGTTTCTAATTACTAATCTAAGACCAAAACACTTTTCTTTGCAAGCAAAATCATTTAATTCACTGCAAAAAAAACTAAGGTGAGTAATCTCAGTCATGCCAGTTGTAAACAATCTTTCTTATTCATATTTATTGTAAAATTGGATGTTTGGAGCTATTTGATCATATTTTGTGCTCAATCCAAAAACTGAATTTTGTCCATCTTTGAAGCTAAAAAAAAATTAGCTATAACTTCCTCATTTTTGATCAGAATTTGATAATTTTGAATGTTTCGGAAAGCCTAAATCATGTACTCCAACTTTCATATTTTGAATTTTCTATAATTTTGAGGTTAGCTATGTCAAAATCTAATTTTTTTTATTGCTAACCCGCGAGAAAAACCAATATTTTCTATGTCCTTGAAGCTAAAACGAAATTAGCCATAATTTCTACGTTTCTCAACCAAATTGGATAATATTAGATGTTTAAGAAAGCATAAATCATGTACTCCAACTTTTGTGTTTTGAATTTTCTGTAATTTTGAGGTTAGCTATGTCAAAATCTAATTTTTCTACTGCTAACCCGAGAGCAAAACCAATATTTGCTCTGTCCTTGAAGCTAAAACAAAATTGGTCATAACTTCTACGTTTCTTAACCGAGTTTGATAATTTTGTATATTTTAGAAATCTTAAATCATGTACTACAACTTTCATGTTTTGAGTTTTCTGTAATTTTGAGGTTATCTATGTCAAAATCTAATTTTTCTACTGCTAACCCTAGAGGAAAACCAATATTTGCTCTGTGTTTGAAATCGAAACGAATTTGACCATAACTTCTTCGTTTCTTAACCGATTATGATAATTTTAAATGTCCGAAAAGCTTCAATTGTGTACTACAACCTTCATGTTTTGAGTTTTCTGCAATTTTTAGGTTAGCTATGTCAAAATCTAATTTATCTACTACTAACCCGAGAGCAAAACCAATATTTGCTCTGTGTTTGAAACCGAAATTAATTTGACCATAACTTCTTCTTTCTTAACCGAATTTGATAATTTTAAATGTTTTGAAAAGCTTAGATTATGTGCTATAAGTTTTATTCATTGTATTTTCTATAATTTTGAAGTTTGCTTGGTCGTAATTATGGTTGTATATTGCTGTCCTCAGAGCAAAATGACAGCAACAACAATCGTTTACCTTAGAATTGTGTTAGCTCATTTTTGCACTCATTCTCTTCGGTTTTGATGATGTTTTTGGGATATTTTGAGAGCTATGATGCCTATCAGTAGGCTAGCTATATTTGGAGAATTCGAATTCAAATTCAAAGGGAATTTGAATTGATTTTGGGTTAAGTTTGAATTGAATTTGTATTGAATTCAATTCATCGGTTTTGAGATATCACTCTTAGTTTTCATTGCTTTCGAGAATGGTTTTCACTAAACCATTTTTGAAATATGTGGACATTTCAAGTTATTATTACATAGTATTTTTTTAAATTATTTTTCTAAATAAATATGGATTTATTTCCTATAATAAAGGAATTTCAAATATTGGTTTTAATAATCGTTTCGGAAAATCATTTTAAATTTCTGTTTTCTTTGATAAAATTATTTTATAAATAAAATTACTTATTATTATGAATTTCAGATGTATAACAAAGACAATTAAATGGTAAAGTAAAACATGTGGTATAGGAAATATGGATTTGCTTTATCGCTTAATATCAGACTTATACGATCGAAACCCTTTCGATGAACTATTTGAGATGATTTAAGATGTTATTAAATTTTGGAAAGATTATATGATTTGAGAACTCCAATTTAGGAGTATATTCGATGAAGGACCATTTTAAGATGTGTTTCTTAATCCCCGATGAAATGAGGTGAATTAAGAGCTAGAAATTCCTAATTGGAATTATGGTTATAAATAACTATCTAGATGTTATTTTTTACTTGCCGATGAGATGAGGTAAGCTTATTTATGATGATTTTATGATGTTGGGATGTACTATGATAATTTTTACTTGTCATTGAGATGAGACAAGTCACGATGCCACCAGTACTCGTCAATGAGATGAGACGAGCATGGTATTGTATTTACTCGCCAATGAGATGAGGCTGAGTATATTTTCCTGATGTTTATGATGTTTTACTAGTATAGTACCAACTAACGGCTAGTAAACCGTTAGGTACGAACGTATGGTATGTGATATACATTAACACCTATTGGGTTCCTATCCGAGAAGTTGAGACACATTCACGATGTTTACTAGTACTATAGACTACGAGTACTCGATTGGAGTCATCACGATGTAGTCGCTACTCCGATCATCACGATGTTATTAACTCAGGTCTTTGTGACTGGGAGTCATTATGATGTTATAGACTGTAGTCATTCACGATGTTCACGATGTTAAGATGTTATTTGACTCCATTCATCACAATGTTTATGGTACCAAATAGTAGTACTAGTCACGATGTAGCACGCATAGCATTGCTTCGGCATGCAATCGAGGATCTGGCCAATTCGGGATTTCTTTGAGTTTTGATGTTTTAGACTTCGCCGTCTTTAGATGATTATTATATTGATAGCCTAGTGCCAGATGAGATGTATACATATATGGTGAAATCATTTATGATGTTACTCTTTGATTGAGTTATTTGCATTATGGATTGATGATTTGATGATTTTATAGACAACTTGATGTTAAGATGGAGTTGAGATGTATTTATATATTTACACCGATGAGATGAGGTATAAATGATTATGAAGAATCTTTTATGTTGAGTTTTAGTGATGGATTTGAGATGTATCTATATTCATACCGATGAGATGAGGTATGAATAAGTATAATGCTTCTTTTATAATTGGGTTTTATATTTCCTTGAATGATCCTTGGGATGTGCCAATGAGATGAGGCACATCCATATGCGTTTTAATATATGTATGACGAATATGTACCTTTGATGTATTGTTATATTGACAACCACTTATAAGAAGATAGTTGTATAATTTGAAGTCATTATCCATATTCCTTTATACTGCCAATGATATGAGGCGAAAGTGATGTTTATTGAGTCTTATCTTTAAAACTTTGCTCGTCGATGTTCCATTTGCTTAAGTGTCAGTTATGCCACTTAAGTATGACTTTATCATCATTATCTCTTCTACTTGTCAAGAAGAGATGTTGTCCTTTCTTTTGATGTTGAAACCCTGGTTAGGGCATAACATCCTTTAAGAAAAAGGATATCATAGCTTTTACCTACTTATCCTTATCGATTATTCTGTTTAACAAATGATTTTAGCTAGCCTGACCCGTGTATTTTCACTCGGGTCAGATCGAGTTGTTTCAGGTATCATCTATTGGACTTGGCTTGAAGTTGATGTTGGATGTCAATTCTTCTTTCTCTTGAGTAGTTTCTATTGTTTCGCATTCTCTGATGTAATTATATTTGATCCGATGTATATGACGTGGTCGAGTAGCACCTTTATTGTAACGTCTTCAAGATTTTTAACTTTCGAAATTCGACATTAATACGTCCACTGTATCAACTGTTGAGCAATCGAAGGCCGAAAAACCGAATTGTTAGGGTTAAAGAAGAAGAGGTAGAAGAAGAAAGAAAGAAGAAGCAACAGAAACAATATCAGAATCTCACAATCACAGCGGAACAACATATAATAGACAAATGAATAATCTTTAAATCAAAAGAACTGTACATTTTATACATTACATCACAGAGTCAACTTACAACACAACACAACTGGATAATTATATGAACTTGTCCTTACAAGTGGATACACAGCGGAAAAGATAATATCATATACAAGTGATATGTTTCGTCATCCAGCTCGCCTCTTGAGCTCCACAGCACCTCTTGAATTCCAGAATATCCTGATAACCTGACTCTAGGCTGCCCGTGTGGAAAATGATGGGGACCCAGAGTTTAGGAAGGGAACAATAAACTCCAGGTCAGTCATGGGACTGGTGTGAGAACTTAAAACAGTTTATCTATAAAAAAACAAACAAAGAAATATTTTAAAATAGAACCGCAATGCTTTTAGAAAATGTAACTACCATAAGGCCACCCGTCACACACACCCTGCAAACGCAGAATTGGAGGAGATTTCTCCTTATGATAGTCAAACATGCTTGATACGCAAATTTATTTGATATTATTACTATAAGTGTAAGCAGGAAAACATTTCGAAACTATAATCTAAATCTTAGCCAGCATAGACATTCTGAACTATGCCCACTATAGCTACCATGTTCAATAGCAGGTTACCCCCACATTCCATGGCAGGTTATACAACTAAAACCATACAAGGCTCGTATTGTTTCTTTGGATTTTCCAAAAAATGGTCAGGCTAAGGAACTTCCTATTGCCACATGGGAACGCCTCTGGCGGGACTCCCCGAGAACCTAACCGGATCTCTGCCAACACAAGATCGGGTTACCTCTGCAAAAATAGGTAACTACTGACATGAGTATGTCATCCCCCGGTTGTAAACAACCTTTATCCGAGGATTCTCAATACTAACAACCACAAAGTAATAAATTTGCAGCAACCACATAGGTCAAGTATCTGGGCTCCATACCATGATACCACCTCTATCCAGAAGGAAATGAACATACCCTAAGGGGCGCTACCCCCAAAAACCTTGCTGCATTCTTCCTGTTTCGACCATTCCAGGGTGTGAGGTCCGATGAAGTATCGACCACAAAGCTAGGCTTTTCACAAAAGTCATGCTTCGATCAACAAATGATCAGCAGCACTTCGTATGCCACATTACCAAATTGGAAATGTATCACTAGTAACCATCAACTACGTAACCTCTGAGCTCGTACGTCTCAGAGAAGGGTGTTAAGCTAAGAGAATAAATTCTCCACCACCAACAGAAATGTATTTGATAGAAACTAGCTTTACATCTCAAATTGTAACGTCAGACACACATTCATACAAGTCCGTTCCGGGATCGAATGGAACCGAAGGCACTTCCAAAGAAGCCCTTGCAATCCGAATATTCATTAATCACGTCCGGACTTCCCATCACAAAGGGTGATAAAATCTCTATATCGGGGATCAGCCGATGCAGAGAAATTCGACGGTAATCCTTCCGTTTACGAATATATTCGGTCTTCAACACCGGTCTTCAAATGCTATCCATTACGACGTATCACTATTTGGAATGGGATTTATGTCCCAAAGTTCCTCTCCCGACTAAACCGAATAACAAGAGCTTATTTTAAAATAAGTGTAGCATTCAAATTCAAGCAAATCACAACAAATTCCCATTTAAAGGTAAATATCGATAGCCGGTTATATAACTATCAATAGATATGCACAACATCACCATATTCGAAATAATTTCCCAAATTATTTATTTTCCAAAAGAAAATATCTTTACAAGATATATTTTTCCACACTTCAACCATTTGAAAATAAATTTCAAATCACTTTTCACCTTTAGAACTTTTGAAAACAAATTTCAAATCATTTTCCTTACGCAGAAATACTTCCAAATATTTATTCATTTTCACTGGAAATCTGCCGAGTTTAAATACTTTAAAATAATTTATAACACTTATCCAAAATATATCAGGAAAACACTTTGAAATAAAACTATTTTTCTTTAAACGCTTTACTTGAAATATTAGTTATAAAAACATTATACCAATATTACATATAACTTAAGCCCAAACTAATTTTAAAAATAAAATTAAAAGATAGAGTATAACTATTTAAATAACTATTTTCTAAAACAATTATTGATTAAATCTTAGAAATAATCATTTCTATATCACTTAATAAATCTTTACTTAAAGGATTTAAAACAATTTAAGAAGTTAATTTCTCCAAAGTATCCTTTTCAAAACCAATTCTAGAATTATACACATATATATGTATATATTTTTCAAAGTTATTCAAAAAATTTATTCGGCTTTCCAGGGAGAATACACTTTCATTTCAAAATGGTTCATTTAAACCAATTAAATAAATCCTTACCGATTTACTTTAAATTTACGTTCCAAATCCGTAAATTTATTTCCACACTTCAAAAATAAATCAATGTTTATTTTTAAATAAATTTTCCTTTCCTTTATAAATTCCATGGTGAATTTAAATTTCCAAATATTCATTGTTATACGATTTTCAAATCGATTTCAAATATTCACTTTCAACAACAATAAATTTTTCAATCGATTTCAAAAACAACCAAATCAAATTCCATATTGATTTTCCAAGAAATTAAACACCAAGTGAATTTCGTTCTAATCTCAAATTGAAATCAATTTCTACTAAACCCCAAATAAATTTTCAAATTGATTCCAAATTCTTTTCAAAACACCTAATAAATTTCCAAATGGATTTTCAAAATATTTAAATTCAATCACCAAAAATCAATTCCCAAACGGGTTTCAAATTTTATTTCCTTTTAAAAATAAATTCCTTTCAAAGAAAACCAATCCTTTTATTTTTCAAACTCTTTAAAATCTGTATTTTGAATAAATTCTTCAACCTTTGGATAATATTACCCGAAATCCATTTATTAAAGGTTTTCCCATATTTTGAAATTTTATTCAATAAGATTAAAAATAAAACTTTATTATTTTAGAATTCCTTCTTTTAAATTTATCCAATTCTCAAAAATAAATTTTAATATAAACTTTCAACCTAAATTTTCAAAAATCAAATTTTTATTTATTTCGCTATCCAACGATACCAAAATTATATTCGGCTAAATTTTAGCCTTCAACGATTTCAATCACAAAGATAATCACACAGAGATTATAAATAATCAACACACAACATTGAAACAAATTAAATTATTTGAGGAATCCAGTTGGATCCCTCCAACCTGTTTCCCTGCATCCACAGATGTTAGCACAATATCAATCTCGTTTCAAGACGGGATATCGCGGTACATAGGTTTATATAAAATATCATCCGCTATTATGCGGCGCAATAGGGTCTCATCCGCTATATAATGGGGGAAATCAACTCCAAGTACATATATAATATCAATTCCACTTCAAGGTGGAATATCGCGGTATATGTGTTTAATAAAATAACCTCCGCTTAATATGCGGCGTATAGGGTCTATTTTAATACAACAAATAGCAACCATCATTTAATCACACAATCAAGCAATTTTAAATTTAACTATTTAAAATTTAAATCGAAACAAATTCGATTGAGTGAGTAGTTCTCACCTTACTTCCAATAGCGGTTTCAGCGTTTTACTCCAAATAAAATTAAACACACATGTAATTTTACCCAAAATTCACACTAGCTCCAGTTAATCCCAATCCAGCTCCATCGCGTAGCATTCGTCCATACGATTCCAACGCAATTCGTTTCGTCCAAAACGGTCCTCGTATCAAAAAGTTATAGCTTTTTAAAGTTTGTACAAATTTATATATAAATTAATTCCATTTTCTTTTTAATTTTAAACCCTCACTTTAATCATGGTCGTTCATTTCTGCATCCCAAGATCCAAGCTGCATATTCTTTCTTCTCCTTCCTAATTAATTCATGCGAAAACAAACCCATCATCGTTCCCTAAAGCCGATGGCTGCGACCACCATACGACGTCGAGAAGTTGATCAGGGACCGCCGCCACGAGCGTCCACACGTGCTCCACCATCGACCCTGATGTGGACGAGCTCGGCCTCCCCTTGGTGCTGAAAACTGTGCACGAACGCGTTGCCTTCAAGCATCAATTGGCATCGATTTACTCCACTATTTTCGATCATAACCGTATGGATTTAAAGCTCTTATCTGGATCTACAACATTGTAGTTGAAAACTTCGCGTAAAAGTCGATGGATTTAAAGAAAAACGAGGAGGAAGAAGCGTAATTTTCGGCCATTGAAATTAGAGGTGGGGGCCTGCCCTAATAGGTTTAGGGTTTTGTGAAAATAATGAAAAATCAAATCCTTTTATAGAAAATTCTACGACACTATTCACCCGAATATTTTCCGAACTCCAAACGAAGCGTGCCGCCTGGCGTTTATAATGTTTTACCCATATTCCAAATGCAATGGAATATATATGGAAGCCAATTCGAACGTATTTGAAAGATAGGTTTTCAAATCGACTAATTTAAATTTAAAATTTACTTAAACCGATTTCGACGCGTTTTAACTTGCCCCGGACAAACCGTAAATCCGATTGACACGAAATTTGAAATCTTACAACAATTTAACATTACGGATCCAATGAAACTTGTTTCGTCAAAATCCAACACTGTTTGAAAAATGGCTATTTTTAGTCGCCAATTTGAATATTAAAATATTCAATTTACACAAATTAACTTTTAATTCTTTTAAAAGTTCTGTATCATTAGTCTAACTCCAATATTATTTAATACAACTTTACAAATCAAATTTAATCACATTAAACCCATATTTCAATTATTTCTGTAATTTCAAATATTAAATTATCGATTTAATTATCCAATTAAATCGTGATATTCGAAATATAATTTATTCGACTTACAAATTTTACTTGTTAATATTTAAAATCAATTAAATATACGAATTTCAAATGACAGGAATTCTGTGTGACGCCCCACCTCTATACCCACGCTAGACAAGAACATTACGGTGAATGCTGTCAACTAGCATGGAGAATAAGGCTGTTGAGGAGCGACCATCCGTGTAATTGCTTTGTGCGAGCATCGATATGTCAGATAGTATAGCATGCAATTCTTTTCAAGTGGAAATCTGACATGCCGACACAAACTCAAAGCTACTACACAGTGGCTATAATATCTTCGGAGACAAATATAGAAATAAACATAACACAAATCAGTCACAGACAATTCATATCACAAAGGCGGAAATAGATATGAATATAACACATTGAGGATGTTGAAGATGAATAATCCGCTCAGGACATAGGATATGGGCTTCATAACGGTTAAGCCAATCCATTCCCAAAATCATTCCAAAGCCTAAATAACGCATGACATGCAAATCGGCTAGGAAAGAAAAATCACACAAAATAATCTCGACATCTTTACACAATAAACTGATCGTTGCGGATCCACCAACCGGATTCGCAATTCTCAAAGAAGTCATTAAGCACAAAACATCCAAAGAAAAAGTATCAACAAGTTCTTTTGATATAAAAGAATGGGACGCACCCGTATCAAAAAGAACTCGAATAGGATGATCACGAAATAAAATAATTCCATCAAGGATAGAATGAGACATACCTTGACCACGAGATGTGTTGTCAGGGGCTTGAGCAACATTAAGCTTTCCCTCCTTCCTATTTTGAAGTTTGGGACACACATGCATAAAATGGTCCGGGCTCTTGCAATAGCGGCAAGTACGAGGCTTTGAACACTTGTTCGCAAAATGGTCTTTCGAACCACAATTATAGCATTTCCCTTGAGTAGAGGAAAAGATCTTTTCAGCAGGAGTTGCTTGCCTCCCTTTCTTATTGGGATAAGGGCCTTTGAATTTGCTTGGCCTCTTCTTGTTGTTGAAGTTTGGTTTGGAACCCACCACTTCAACATCATTCTCCCTATCCGCCTTTTCAAGACGAAGAGTGATATCAACGAGTTGGTCGAAAGAAACTTCTAATTTTAGAAGTAATGGCTTCTTGAGACTTTTGTTTAAGCCATAGACGAACCTCTGGTTCTTCTTTAAAGGGGTGTTGATGTATTCAACCCCATATTTGGAAAGTGATTCAAAAGAAGCAACGTAGTCCGTCACGGAAGAATCGCCTTGAACAAGGTCAATGAAACGACGAGCCATCGTCACTTTCTCAGCTTCTGGCACGAATTTTAATTCGAAGCGTTCTCGGAATTGCTCCCAGGTGAGATCCGTTTCATTAATCTCAGAAATAAGAAGCTCGTACCAGTCCAATGCTCTTTCCTGGAGCATACTAGAGGCCACCTGAACTCGGTGAAGGTCAATAAGATTCATGCGAGAAAAGATTCGATCGCATGACCTTAGCCAAGCCTGTACCTCGATAATAGTTTCGGAACCTTTGAATGGCTCCCCACCCAAATTAGTGTAATCGCTACACAAGCGTGCAAATCCCGACTTTGGGTGAGTAGGTTCCGGGTTAGCTCCAGCTGCTTGAGCATTTGTCACTAAATCAAGAAGCTGTTGAGCAGTCATAAAAACTCCATCCTGGAGTGGAGTGCTAGATGGCACAGCCCTGGGGCGGCCTGGTCTAGACATTTCTCTTCCTTTAGAAAGAAAGAAGATGAAGAAGGTTATTCACCAATTGAATATCAAGCAATCTTGATAGCTAAAACAAGGAATCATAAAAGAAAATAGGATAGAACGGTACGAAGACCCGAATAAAATCCTAAAGCACGACTCCTAAGATGGACTTAGGACGATGATCCTTGTTATAATATTCCATATTGTTTCGAAGTTTGGCTCTAATACCAAGCTGTGACGCCCCACCTCTATACCCACGCTAGAAAAGAACATTACGGTGAATGCTGTCAACTAGCATGGAGAATAAGGATGTTGAGGAGCAACCATCCGTGTAATTGCTTTGTGCGAGCATCGATGTGTCAGATAGTATAGCATGCAATTCTTTTCAAGTGGAAATCCGACATGCCGACACAAACTCAAAGCTACTACACAGTGGCTATAATATCTTCGGAGACAAATATAGAAATAAACATAACACAAATCTGTCACAGACAATTCATATCATAAAGGCGGAAATAGATATGAATATAACACATGAAAGTGTTCATCAGAGTAGTGGTCTAAAAAGATCCACAATATCACAAAAGAATAGTTACATGAACTACACAAAAGAATAAGTATACATTATGGAGTATGTATCTCAAATGTATACAACAAAAAAAAAACTACTAATCTAAGTAGTAAGCAAAAGGTCAGAGTAATGGATCCCCGGAGAGAAGTCAAGTCGAAGCACCTGCAACATCTCGGTCTGACCCGAGTATTATTTATAAGAAAATAATAAACGGATCAGTCTAACTATAAATATCAGATAACATGATATAGAATAGGAGACATGACTAAACACATAATAATCACAATGCCAAGCTGTGATATATATAAGTAATTGAAAATCAACAAGAGATTAATCAATATCACGATAATCTACTCAAGATAAAAAAGGAATGTCATACTCCTAATTTCATTCACCAAGCCACAATAAATGACATATAAGATATGGCATAGACGTATAATATCCATAATGGCATACTACTATAAGTATGTAAATGATAATCAACAAATGATTAATCAATATCAAAGAATCTTCTCAAAGATCCAAAAAGGGTATCATACCCAAAACTTGTATTCACAACAAGTTAATGACACACGAATTCACCTATGCACAAGAATTGATAAATCATATCAATAGAAATCACAAAGTTAGTGAAACATAAATTCCAGAAATCAACACAAGAAATCCAGACAATGACACACGAATTCACCTATGCACAAAAATTGATAAAACTTATCAATAGAAATCACAAAAATAGGTGAAGAAGAAAGTTCCATAATTCGACACACGAAATCCAGAAATCACACAAAATAGGGGGAGGAGGCCTATCACACGAACGGGAGCATGAAAACTCACCAACATATGTATCACACGAACGAGACGCTATATTATGGTAGCTAGCCATTAATTTTTGACACACGAACGGCCCGAAGACCATGGGGCGCTACCCCACATATGTGAGTTGAAACTCACACAAACGGGGTTTAGTCTCCCTCGTAGACAAAGAGACATCGCACATTGCTAGTCTAAATCACAAAAATGATCGTCATGATCATCAAGAAGTGTCAATTACAGTAAGCTAGTAAATATATGAGCTTAGCTTCATGTCCCATAACCACTAGCTTAACATAAATATTTACGAACAAATTGTAGATCTCCACTAGAAAATTGTCACAAAAGATTCAATCGAACAAGTCCAAGAATTAACCGACGAAGTAAACGCAAGCGTTTCATACCACTTGTTTTACTAAGTCGTTTAATTAGATTTCTCATACGAGTGAGGTAAAGGCTTGTATATACTAATAGATTGGAAAACGGTTTAAGAAACGAGTTTGTAATAAAATAGTGTTGAAATCGTTTTGATGAAAGAATTTTGATATTTACTACTAGTATTGAAACCTTTATATTTTTAAAGTGACAAATCAAAAAGAAGATTGTAGGAACAATCAATCACTAAAATTCACATACGAAGATGTGAATAAAATCCAAAGAAACCGGTAAAGAATCCATCGAAATAGATATTCAAAAATCCCTAAAAAGGAGTCATCAAAGTCATAATAAATGATAACAACAAATAGGATCATCACGAATCGATTTAAATTGGAAATTCAATCCAAAAAGGCAAAATGGACTCAAACAGCAGGTTCAGTCGACTGAACAGAGTTTTCAGTCGACTGACCCTGTGCCTGGAAATTTTCCAGGTTCAGGAAACTTTCTGTTTCCAGTTTCAGTCGACTGAACAGAGTATTCAGTCGACTGAATCATGCCTGGAAACTTTCGGGTTCCAGGTTCAGTCGACTGAACAGACTTTTCAGTCGACTGAATCGCCTGGGCTGTTTTTCAGCCTATCCAAATGAAGAGCAAACTCTTCCAAAATGCAACCGGACGAACATTGGCTCTAAGGGTTTATGCCAATCGGCAACCCGGCCCTATATGCTCCTCGATGCATCACCAAAAGCACGATCAAACATCCATATAAGGATTTTCACACAAATTTGACTAAAAAACCCAAAAATTGGAATATTCACAAAACCAATACAAATCAAGAGCAAATGCACATGAAGAAGTGTTAGGAATTCATACCCAACAACCAAAGATAATTATAGTCATAGATGTGAGATAAAAATCTCACCTTTGAACCCAAATCAATGAAGAAGAAGCTTGAAAGCAAATGGAAATCAACCACACTTCAATCTCAACACTAGAAGCTTGAATCTAAGCTAAAAGAGAAACATCTCCTAAATTAGGTTTAGGAATTTTCTGAAATTGGTAAGAGAATAAGTTGGAGAAGAAGAAGAGAAGCTTACCAATGGGTTCTTCTTGAGTTTGGAGCTAGGAATTTGATTTGCAAGAGGAACTAGGGTTTTGGAGTTTTTAATTTCCAATCTCTCCCACCATTAATACACTAAAAACTGAAATGAGAAGAGAATGAGGGTGAGTGGGGAAGAGTGGCTCAGATTTGAGCATAAGTTAACATAGGGCTGAGCCCAAACCAAACCCAAAGTGAAAAGTAGCAAAAATCAACTTTCTCCAAACATATCGAAGCTTATACTCAAAAAGGTCGCAAACGGCATTTTAAACTCGATGGAAGTGGTCCCGAGTCCTAATTCGACCGTATGCAAAAAGTGGCTTTGCGGACTAAAATCCGACCAATGATGAAATATTTAAATAAAATATTTAAATATAAAATCGATAAATATGCGGGTTGTTACAGACTCCCCTCCTTAAAGAAATTGCGTCCTCGCAATATTACAAGAAGAAGATATATAGTAACAACCATAAAAGCATATTCAACACAAAAGAAGTCTGAAATAAGAAGTTCACCTCAAAGAGCACGAGAAAGTAAGTCCGGATGTGTTCGCTCAATGTACTCTCTAGATTCCCAAGAACAATCCTGAGGATTTGAAGACCATTGAACTTTAACAAGCGGAACTTCTTTATTTCGAAGTCGTTTGACCTCCGAAGCAATGATACGAATAGGATGTTGCTCATAAGTTAAATTAGGCGAAATTTCAATCTCTTCCACAACACCGGGCTCAAGAACAGAATCGGAATCTCGAAGGCACTTCCGTAATTGAGAAACGTGAAACACGTCATGAATGGCAGAAAATTGAGCCGGTAATAAAAGGCGATAAGCCACGGAACCAATACGTTCAGTGATAGGAAATGGCCCGATATATCGAGGCTCTAACTTTCCCGAGCGACTGAAACGCACAACACCTTTCATTGGTGAAACACGAATAAACACAAGATCTCCCACAGAAAATTCTAACTTCCTTCTCCGGTTATCGGCATAGGATTTTTGTCTACTCTGGGCTTCTTTCATCCTATGACGAATAAGATCAATCTTTTCTGTGGTATCACGAATAAAATCTGGACCTAAAACCAGCTTCTCACCAGCCTCAAGCCAACAAGAAGGAGATCGGCATGGCCTTCCGTAGAGTGCCTCAAAAGGTGCCATACCAATACTAGATTGGAAGCTACTATTATAGGAAAATTCAACAATTGAAATATGTTCTTCCCAACTTCCACCAAAATCAAGAACACAAACACGAAGAAGATCTTCAAGAGTATGATTCACACGCTCGGTTTGTCCATCGGACTGGGGGTGATAAGCGGTGGTAAAATTAAGCTTCGTTCCCAAGGCTTTTTGAAGACTCTTCCAAAATCCACTAGTAAACAATGGATCACGATCACTAACAATAGAAGTAGGAACTCCATGCAATTTAACAATTTCTTTGATAAAGATTTTGGTCAAAAGAGGAACGGTTCGATTAGATCGAACGGGAATAAAATGGGCGGATTTAGTAAGTCTATCAACGATCACCCATAAGCTATCATGACCCGAATGAGAACGGGGAAGGACATCTATAAAATCCATGGAAATTTGGTCCCACTTCCAAATTGGAATTTCTAAAGGTTGCAATAACCCACCGGGCCTTTGATGTTCGGCCTTAACGAGTTGGCAAGTCATGCAACGCTTAACGAAGTTAGCGATGTCAAGTTTCATTCCCTCCCAATAATAAAGTCGCTTCATATCCGCGTACATTTTACTACTACCGAGATGAATGGTAAATTTAGAATGATGAGAATCTTCTAAAATGTCTTTACGAAGATCACTAATATTTGGTACGATAAGTCTACCAAATCTCTGAATGCCGCCACGAGAATCGATATCAAAGTCCTTCAAACCTTCAATATCAATCTTATCCTTAATATTTTGGCCAAGAAGAGCCAATTCGGGATCTAGCCTTTGAGCTACAAGAATGCGGTCCAAAAGAGAAGGATGAGCCTCAAGGCTACATAAAACAAATGATGAGCATAAATCGGATACGCGTTCTCGAATCTCACAAGTGGATAATATCTCGAGATTGTTCCATTCGGATATCATCATAGAAACAACAGCTTGTTGTTTACGGCTAAGAGCATCGGCGACACGATTACCCTTATCGGGAGTATAAAGAATATCAAGATCATATGGTGCAAGAAATTCGAGCCAACGCTGTTGATGTAAATTAAGTTCCTTTTGAGAGAATAAATACTTCAAGGACTTATGATCGGTATAAAGAACAAATTTCTCCCCTAAAAGATAATGACGCCAAATCCGAAGAGCGAAAACAATAGCCGCGAGTTCTAAATCATGAGTGGCATATCTAGTCTCGGCAGGGTTTAATTTCCTTGAAGCATAAGCAATAACACGTTCTTTTTGCATAAGAACGGCACCCAAACCAACGCGACTGGCATCGGTATAAACAACGAAATCCTGATTCCCCTCGGGAATAACAAGAATAGGAGCATCAGAAAGAAGTTCTTTTAATTTCTGAAAAGAAGCTTCACCTTTGTCCGACCAAATGTATTTAACACCTTTCTTAGTCAAGCTAGTGAGAGGTACGGCAATCTTAGAAAAGTCTTTGATAAAACGACGGTAATAACCCGCCAATCCGAGAAAACTACGAATCTCTGTCACACTCTCTGGTCTCTTCCAATCTTGAATCGCTTCAATCTTTGAAGGATCCACGGAAATTCCAGATTCGGAAATAATGTGACCAAGGAACTTTACCCGAGATTGCCAAAAATGGCATTTAGAAAATTTTGCCTTTAATTGATTACTCCTAAGAGTTTCCAACACAATCCGAAGATGTTTTTCATGCTCCTCCTTGGTTTTATAATACACAAGAATATCATCGATAAAGATGAGAACAAATCGGTCGAGAAAATCTTTGAAAACCCGATTCATAAGGTCAACGAAATACGCCGGAGCATTCGTCAAACCAAATGGCATAACAAGCCATTCATAAGATCCATACCGAGTACGGAACGATGTCAAAGGAATGCTATCCTCTGCAATACGAAGCTGATGAAAACCGGTAGCCAAGTCCAATTGTGAAAAGACTCTAGCACCACTAAGTTGGTCAAATAAATCATCAATCCGAGGTAAAGGATATTTATTTTTGATAGTAAGATCATTAAGCTTGCGGTAGTCAACGCAAAGCCTAAGTGTACCATCGGATTTCTTCACAAAAATAGCCGAAGCTCCCCAAGGCGAGGAACTAGAGCGAATAAATTGCTTCGTCTCCAATTCGGATAATTGTTTACGCATCTCCTCGTTTTCTTTATTGGACATACGCTAAGGAGGACGAGTGATAGGTTGAGCTCCAGGAATGAGATTAATTCTGAACTCAATGGCTCGCTTAGGTGCTAATCCTAAAACGGGTTCGAATATGTCGGAAAATTCATGAACGACGTGAATAAGAGAAATAATATCACCCTCATCATCATCGTCGTCATCACGAGGATTTAAAGAATATAAAGATGCGACCAAGCTGGAATCTGAATCTTTAAGACTAATAGAAATCTGCTTAACAGATTGAGGATGTTGAAGATGAATAATCCGCTCAGGACATAGGATATGGGCTTCATAACGGTTAAGCCAATCCATTCCCAAAATCATTCCAAAGCCTAAATAACGCATGACATGCAAATCGGCTAGGAAAGAAAAATCACACAAAATAATCTCGACATCTTTACACAATAAACTGATCGTTGCGGATCCACCAACCGGATTCGCAATTCTCAAAGAAGTCATTAAGCACAAAACATCCAAAGAAAAAGTATCAACAAGTTCTTTTGATATAAAAGAATGGGACGCACCCGTATCAAAAAGAACTCGAATAGGATGATCACGAAATAAAATAATTCCATCAAGGATAGAATGAGACATACCTTGACCACGAGATGTGTTGTCAGGGGCTTGAGCAACATTAAGCTTTCCCTCCTTCCTATTTTGAAGTTTGGGACACACATGCATAAAATGGTCCGGGCTCTTGCAATAGCGGCAAGTACGAGGCTTTGAACACTTGTTCGCAAAATGGTCTTTCGAACCACAATTATAGCATTTCCCTTGAGTAGAGGAAAAGATCTTTTCAGCAGGAGTTGCTTGCCTCCCTTTCTTATTGGGATAAGGGCCTTTGAATTTGCTTGGCCTCTTCTTGTTGTTGAAGTTTGGTTTGGAACCCACCACTTCAACATCATTCTCCCTATCCGCCTTTTCAAGACGAAGAGTGATATCAACGAGTTGGTCGAAAGAAACTTCTAATTTTAGAAGTAATGGCTTCTTGAGACTTTTGTTTAAGCCATAGACGAACCTCTGGTTCTTCTTTAAAGGGGTGTTGATGTATTCAACCCCATATTTGGAAAGTGATTCAAAAGAAGCAACGTAGTCCGTCACGGAAGAATCGCCTTGAACAAGGTCAATGAAACGACGAGCCATCGTCACTTTCTCAGCTTCTGGCACGAATTTTAATTCGAAGCGTTCTCGGAATTGCTCCCAGGTGAGATCCGTTTCATTAATCTCAGAAATAAGAAGCTCGTACCAGTCCAATGCTCTTTCCTGGAGCATACTAGAGGCCACCTGAACTCGGTGAAGGTCAATAAGATTCATGCGAGAAAAGATTCGATCGCATGACCTTAGCCAAGCCTGTACCTCGATAATAGTTTCGGAACCTTTGAATGGCTCCCCACCCAAATTAGTGTAATCGCTACACAAGCGTGCAAATCCCGACTTTGGGTGAGTAGGTTCCGGGTTAGCTCCAGCTGCTTGAGCATTTGTCACTAAATCAAGAAGCTGTTGAGCAGTCATAAAAACTCCATCCTGGAGTGGAGTGCTAGATGGCACAGCCCTGGGGCGGCCTGGTCTAGACATTTCTCTTCCTTTAGAAAGAAAGAAGATGAAGAAGGTTATTCACCAATTGAATATCAAGCAATCTTGATAGCTAAAACAAGGAATCATAAAAGAAAATAGGATAGAACGGTACGAAGACCCGAATAAAATCCTAAAGCACGACTCCTAAGATGGACTTAGGACGATGATCCTTGTTATAATATTCCATATTGTTTCGAAGTTTGGCTCTAATACCAAGCTGTGACGCCCCACCTCTATACCCACGCTAGAAAAGAACATTACGGTGAATGCTGTCAACTAGCATGGAGAATAAGGATGTTGAGGAGCAACCATCCGTGTAATTGCTTTGTGCGAGCATCGATATGTCAGATAGTATAGCATGCAATTCTTTTCAAGTGGAAATCCGACATGCCGACACAAACTCAAAGCTACTACACAGTGGCTATAATATCTTCGGAGACAAATATAGAAATAAACATAACACAAATCTGTCACAGACAATTCATATCATAAAGGCGGAAATAGATATGAATATAACACATGAAAGTGTTCATCAGAGTAGTGGTCTAAAAAGATCCACAATATCACAAAAGAATAGTTACATGAACTACACAAAAGAATAAGTATACATTATGGAGTATGTATCTCAAATGTATACAACAAAAAAAAAACTACTAATCTAAGTAGTAAGCAAAAGGTCAGAGTAATGGATCCCCGGAGAGAAGTCAAGTCGAAGCACCTGCAACATCTCGGTCTGACCCGAGTATTATTTATAAGAAAATAATAAACGGATCAGTCTAACTATAAATATCAGATAACATGATATAGAATAGGAGACATGACTAAACACATAATAATCACAATGCCAAGCTGTGATATATATAAGTAATTGAAAATCAACAAGAGATTAATCAATATCACGATAATCTACTCAAGATAAAAAAGGAATGTCATACTCCTAATTTCATTCACCAAGCCACAATAAATGACATATAAGATATGGCATAGACGTATAATATCCATAATGGCATACTACTATAAGTATGTAAATGATAATCAACAAATGATTAATCAATATCAAAGAATCTTCTCAAAGATCCAAAAAGGGTATCATACCCAAAACTTGTATTCACAACAAGTTAATGACACACGAATTCACCTATGCACAAGAATTGATAAATCATATCAATAGAAATCACAAAGTTAGTGAAACATAAATTCCAGAAATCAACACAAGAAATCCAGACAATGACACACGAATTCACCTATGCACAAAAATTGATAAAACTTATCAATAGAAATCACAAAAATAGGTGAAGAAGAAAGTTCCATAATTCGACACACGAAATCCAGAAATCACACAAAATAGGGGGAGGAGGCCTATCACACGAACGGGAGCATGAAAACTCACCAACATATGTATCACACGAACGAGACGCTATATTATGGTAGCTAGCCATTAATTTTTGACACACGAACGGCCCGAAGACCATGGGGCGCTACCCCACATATGTGAGTTGAAACTCACACAAACGGGGTTTAGTCTCCCTCGTAGACAAAGAGACATCGCACATTGCTAGTCTAAATCACAAAAATGATCGTCATGATCATCAAGAAGTGTCAATTACAGTAAGCTAGTAAATATATGAGCTTAGCTTCATGTCCCATAA
This sequence comes from Allium cepa, assembly GCA_030765085.1. NCBI lineage: Eukaryota > Viridiplantae > Streptophyta > Magnoliopsida > Asparagales > Amaryllidaceae > Allium > Allium cepa. The sequence goes on from CM060937.1 coordinate 288,295,475, forward strand.
CCACTAGCTTAACATAAATATTTACGAACAAATTGTAGATCTCCACTAGAAAATTGTCACAAAAGATTCAATCGAACAAGTCCAAGAATTAACCGACGAAGTAAACGCAAGCGTTTCATACCACTTGTTTTACTAAGTCGTTTAATTAGATTTCTCATACGAGTGAGGTAAAGGCTTGTATATACTAATAGATTGGAAAACGGTTTAAGAAACGAGTTTGTAATAAAATAGTGTTGAAATCGTTTTGATGAAAGAATTTTGATATTTACTACTAGTATTGAAACCTTTATATTTTTAAAGTGACAAATCAAAAAGAAGATTGTAGGAACAATCAATCACTAAAATTCACATACGAAGATGTGAATAAAATCCAAAGAAACCGGTAAAGAATCCATCGAAATAGATATTCAAAAATCCCTAAAAAGGAGTCATCAAAGTCATAATAAATGATAACAACAAATAGGATCATCACGAATCGATTTAAATTGGAAATTCAATCCAAAAAGGCAAAATGGACTCAAACAGCAGGTTCAGTCGACTGAACAGAGTTTTCAGTCGACTGACCCTGTGCCTGGAAATTTTCCAGGTTCAGGAAACTTTCTGTTTCCAGTTTCAGTCGACTGAACAGAGTATTCAGTCGACTGAATCATGCCTGGAAACTTTCGGGTTCCAGGTTCAGTCGACTGAACAGACTTTTCAGTCGACTGAATCGCCTGGGCTGTTTTTCAGCCTATCCAAATGAAGAGCAAACTCTTCCAAAATGCAACCGGACGAACATTGGCTCTAAGGGTTTATGCCAATCGGCAACCCGGCCCTATATGCTCCTCGATGCATCACCAAAAGCACGATCAAACATCCATATAAGGATTTTCACACAAATTTGACTAAAAAACCCAAAAATTGGAATATTCACAAAACCAATACAAATCAAGAGCAAATGCACATGAAGAAGTGTTAGGAATTCATACCCAACAACCAAAGATAATTATAGTCATAGATGTGAGATAAAAATCTCACCTTTGAACCCAAATCAATGAAGAAGAAGCTTGAAAGCAAATGGAAATCAACCACACTTCAATCTCAACACTAGAAGCTTGAATCTAAGCTAAAAGAGAAACATCTCCTAAATTAGGTTTAGGAATTTTCTGAAATTGGTAAGAGAATAAGTTGGAGAAGAAGAAGAGAAGCTTACCAATGGGTTCTTCTTGAGTTTGGAGCTAGGAATTTGATTTGCAAGAGGAACTAGGGTTTTGGAGTTTTTAATTTCCAATCTCTCCCACCATTAATACACTAAAATCTGAAATGAGAAGAGAATGAGGGTGAGTGGGGAAGAGTGGCTCAGATTTGAGCATAAGTTAACATAGGGCTGAGCCCAAACCAAACCCAAAGTGAAAAGTAGCAAAAATCAACTTTCTCCAAACATATCGAAGCTTATACTCAAAAAGGTCGCAAACGGCATTTTAAACTCGATGGAAGTGGTCCCGAGTCCTAATTCGACCGTATGCAAAAAGTGGCTTTGCGGACTAAAATCCGACCAATGATGAAATATTTAAATAAAATATTTAAATATAAAATCGATAAATATGCGGGTTGTTACAGACTCCCCTCCTTAAAGAAATTGCGTCCTCGCAATATTACAAGAAGAAGATATATAGTAACAACCATAAAAGCATATTCAACACAAAAGAAGTCTGAAATAAGAAGTTCACCTCAAAGAGCACGAGAAAGTAAAATATTTAAATATAAAATCGATAAATATGCGGGTTGTTACATTCTGGGTCGTTACAAACTTCCCCCTTAAAAGAATTTCGTCCTCGAAATTGCCAAGTCAGAAAAAGTCTTGAAATCCATTAACTTTTTTTTTCAAAAACAAACCATTCCAACTCGATTTCAGATTCATTTTAATTTCTTAACTTTTTCAAAATCCAATGGTTACACTTTTTTAGTTCAATTCCTACATTTTCATTTCAATTTAGAAATTGACTTTTCGTTAACAAAAATTTTCGAAATTTTTCTAGCTTCCAAAATTTACGGAAAATTTTGGCAGAGTCTCCCTTGTACGTAGGAGTTTTTGCAATATCACAATAGATATAAATATATATATATCGACCCACACGGTCGGAAAACAGAAAAATAGTTCATATTTCCTATTTTTATTGCGTAGGTGTACCTTTTTAGCATTTTTAAGCAAAGCGGTTATTTATTAGCATTTTAGCATGACTAAATCCAGCCAACTACAGTCCCGGTACCTGTACTTACTCAATTTAAACATGTAAGTGACATATATAGGAAATTCATTTACATTTCACTAATTTTCAATAGAAAACACATAGTTTTCATAAGCAACGCAATCAAAATAATTCCCATAAGCAATTTATATGGTTTCGATACAAATTTTAATTGCTAACAACCAATTCACATTAGTTCACTTTCAATTCAAATTCAATTACATAGCTTTCCATTTATCAATTCAATTTCATTAACACTTAATGAATTATATACAATCAACTAACAATCATATAACAACCAAATCATAACCAACATAACCAAATTATTAAATTTACATTCAATTTGGTTTAACACTTTTAATTTCTAATTGGTTTAATATCTAATTGAATTTTCTTTCAATTATTCAATTTTTTTTTCAACTTCATTAGCTTCTAATGAATTAACACTTACATTCATTATTCTATATCAATTCTTTTACATTCGATTGATTAATATTCAATCCATTTATTAATTCGGTTGCTAATTCATTTAACAAATAAGGTTGAATTTCATTTATATAACTCAAGTCCACATCCATTTAATTCACTTTATTATTATACTTCGATACCAAAATCAACTTCATTCAACATCACTTAAGTTATATTCCATTTCAAACATCATTTGTTTAACTTAACTTAAATTTCCCCTTATAAATCCAATTCAGGTTCCAATTCTATTTAACTTTGACCAAAGTCAAATTTCATCACTTATTCAAATTCATATCTCGTTTTTCTTAACAGAATTGTTTAACCATTTTATCATTTGGTTTCACTTACATTTTCTCACTTTACAAGTAATACAACTTATTTAAACTTCAAAGCTATTTTATATAATCACTTCAGTTTAATTTCCATTTCGATAGCTTACCTAATCCAAATCAATTTATTTAACCTTCGTTTAGTTAAATTTCAAATCATATGTTTTATTATGCCAACTCAAATTTATTTCAACTTTACCAAAGTAAAATCTTTATTATTTCATATTATAAGTCGAAAACTTGATTACTTATATTCAACAATTACAACTTGAATTTTAAATTTTCAAATTTGTTTATCACAACAAAACTTCAATTTCCAATTTACTATGATAGCAAATCCATCACACAAAAACTCGAAAATGATACTGATGATGCTGCAGTCATCGCCCTTATTATTTCCCAACAACAGTAGCGAATCCAGTGCTTTAAATTCTTTCAAAAAATTTCCTTTTGCTTATAACTCACATTTATAAGTCTTTTTCTTACAGAATTTCACTATTCCACTTCACTTACATAAGATTATTCCAAATTGATTTATCTTACTTAATAACATCTTTAACTTTGAAAAACAACTTTCAAAATAGACGGGATTCAAAACTTTCAAATTCATAGTCCAAATTTATTTTTATTTACAACTCGTATTTATAAATATATTCATATAGTTTCACTTCTTATATATATAAGATTATTTCACAATTGTAAATCACATTAATTATAATTCTATACTTAATAATTCATTTGCTTATACAATTATTCTTTTACAATTGTTGTTTTTATTTAGATTATTCAAACATCTTTTAATTAACTTATATATATTCTTACATTTTCAACAACCAAACAATCAATTTATATACATTTTAATAATTTCTGAAAAATTATTTCCTTTATATGTAAGATATAATCGAGGTAAAATTATTTCATTTATCCAATTTAAAATGATACTATGTCGACTTGCCTCGTTTAAGTGTTTAGAAATCCCTATCGATAATATGGCGTCCCACATACGGACCAGAATTCACAAACAGCTCAACGGATAAGCAAACACAATATAAAACATTTTTATATTCACTAACAAATACGCGCTCGTATCTATGATTACACTCACACTTATTCTAGAGTACTACTGACTCTATCTCTAATGAGTAATTCCCAACAGAGCCAGGGTTGTCGCTTAACCAAATGCTCTGATACCAAATGTAACATCTTCAAGATTTTCGACTTCCGAAAATCGACATTAATACGTCCACTGTATCAACTGCGGAGCAATCGAAGGCCGAAAAACCGAATTGTTAGGGTTAAAAAAGAAGAGGTAGAAGAAGAAAGAAAGAAGAAGCAACAGAAACAATATCAAAATCTCACAATCGCAGTGGAACAACATATAATAGATAAATGAATAATCTTTAAATCAAAAAAACTGTACATTTTATACATTACATAATCAGAGTCAACTTACAACACAACACAACTGGACAATTATATGAACTTGTCCTTACAAGTAGAAACACAGCGGAAAAGATAATATCATATACAAGTGCTACGTTTCTCCATCCAGCTCGCCTCTTGAGCTCCACAACACCTCCTGAATTCCAGAATATCCCGATAACCTGACTCTTGGCTGCCCGTGTGGAAAACGATGGGCACCCAGAGTTTAGGAAGGGAACAATAAACTCCAGGTCAGTCATGGGGCTGGTGTGAGAACTTAAAACAGTTTATCTTTAAAAAAACAAACAAAGAAATATTTTAAAATAGATCCACAGTGCTTTTAGAAAATGTAACTACCATAAGGCCTCCCGCCACACACACACCATGCAAACGCAGAATTGGAAGAGATATCTCCTTATGATAGTCAAACATGCTTGATACGCAAATTTCTTTGATATTATTGCTATAAGTGCAAAGTGCAGGAAAACATTTCGAAAGTATAATATAAATCTTAGCCAGCATAGACATTCCGAACTATGCCTACTATAGCTACCATGTTCAATAGCTGGTTACCGCCACATTCCATGGCAGGTTATAACAACTAAAACCGTACAGGGCTCGTATTGTTTCTTTGGATTTTCCAACAAATGGTTAGGCTAAGGAACTTCCTATTGCCGCATGGGAACGCCTCTGGCGGGACGCCCCGAGAACCTAACTGTATCTCTGCCAACACAAGGTCGGGTTACCTCTGCAAAAATAGGTAACTACTGACACGAGTATGTCATCCCCTGGTTGAAACAACCATTATCCGAGGATCCTCAATACCAACAACCACAAAGTAATAAATTTGCAGAAACCACATAGGTCAAGTACCTGGACTTCATACCATGATACCACCTCTATCCAGAAGGAAATAAACATACCCTAAGGGGCGCTACCCCCTAAAACCTTGCTGCATTCTTCCTGTTTCGACCATTCCAGGGTGTGAGGTCCGACGAAGTCCCGTCCACAAAGCTACGCTTTTCAAAAAAGTCATGCTTCGATCAACAAATGATCAGAAGCACTTCGTATGCCACATTACCAAATTGGTAATGTATAACTAGTAACCATCAACTACATAATCTCTGAGCTCGTACGTCTCAAAGAAGGGTGTTAAGCTAAGAGAATAAATTCTCCACCACCAACAGAAATGTATTTGATAGAAACCATCTTTACATCTCAAATTATAACGTCAGACACACATCCATACAAGTCCGTTCCGGGATCGAACGGAACCGAAGGCACTTCCAAAGAAGCCATTGCAATCCGGATATTCACTAATCACGTATGGACTTCCCATCACAAAGGGTGATTAAATCTCTATATCGAGGATCAGCCGATGCAGAGACATTCGACGGTAATCCTTCCGTTTTCGAATATATCCGGTCTTCAACACTGGTCTTCAAATTCTCCATTACGAGTATCATTATTCGGAATGGGATTTATGACCAAAAGGTCCTCTCCTGGCTAAACGGAATAACGAGCGCTTATTTTAAAATAAGTGTAGCATTCAAATTCAAGAAAATCACAAAAAATGCCCATTTAAAGGTAAATATTGATAGTCCGTTATTTAACTATCAATAGATATGCACAACATCACCAGATTCCAAATAATTTCCCAAATTATTTATTTTCCAAAAAAAATATCTTTACAAGATATATTTTTCCACACTTCATCCATTTGAAAACAAATTTCAAATCACTTTTCACCTTTACAACTTTTGAAAACAAATTTCAAATCATTTTCCTTACGGAAACACTTCCAAATATTTATTTATTTTCACTGGAAATCTACCGAGTTCAAGTACTTTAAAATAATTTATAACACTTATCCAAAATATGTCAGGAAAACACTTTGAAATAAAACTATTTTTCTTTAAACACTTTACTTAAAATATTAGTTATAAAAATATTATACCAATATTACATATAACTTAAGTCCAAACTAATTTTCAAAATAAAATTAGTAGATAGAGTATAACTATTTAAATAACTATTTTCTAAAACAATTATTGATTAAATCTTAGAAATAATCATTTCTACATCAACTTAATAAATCTTTACTTAAAGGATTTAAAACAATTTAAGAAGTTAATTTTTCCAAAGTATCCTTTTCAAAACCAATTCTAGAATTATATACATATATATGTATATATTTTTCAAAGTTATTCAGAAATTTTATTCGGCTTTCTAGGGAGAATACACTTTCATTTCAAAATGGTTCATTTAAACCAATTAAATAAATCCTTACCGATTTACTTTAAATTTACGTTCCAAATCCGTAAATTTATTTCCACACTTCAAAAATAAATCAATGTTTATTTTTAAACAAATTTCCCTTTCCTTTATAAATTCCATGGTGAATTTAAATTTCCAAATATTCATTGATATACGATTTTCAAATCGATTTCAAATATTCACTTTCAACAATAATTAAAATTTTCCATCGATTTCAAAAACAACCAAATCAAATTCCATATTGATTTTCCAAGAAATTAAACACCAAGTGAATTTCATTCTAATCTCAAATCGAAATCAATTTATACTAAACCCCAAATAAATTTTCAAATTGATTCCAAATTCTTTTCAAAACACCTAATAAATTTCCAAATGGATTTTCAAAAGATTTAAATTCAATCACCAAAAATCAATTCCCAAATGGGTTTCAAATTTTATTTCCCTTTAAAAATAAATTCCTTTTAAATAAAACCAATTCTTTTATTTTTCAAACTCTTTTAATCTATATTTTGAATAAATTCTTCAACCTTTAAATAATATTACCCGAAATCCATTTATTAAAGCTTTTCCCATATTTTGGAATTTTATTCAATAAGATTAAAATAAAACTTTATTATTTTAGAATTCCTTCTTTTAAATTTATTCAATTCTCAAAAATAAATTTTAATATAAACTTTCAACCTAAATTTTCAAAAATCAAATTTTTATTTATTTTCGGTATCCAACGATACCAAAATTATATTCGGCTAAATTTTAGCCTTCAACGGTTTCAATCACAAAGATAATCACACACAGATTATAAATAATCAACACACAACATTGAAACAAATTCAATTATTTGAGGAATCTAGTTGGATCCCTCCAACCTGTTTTCCTGCATACACAGATGTTAGCACAATACCAAACCCGTTTCAAGACGGGATATCGCGGTACATGGGCTTATATAAAATATCATCCGCTATTATGCAGCGCAATAGGGTCTCATCCGCTATATAATGCAGGAAATCAACTTTAAGTACATATATAATACCAATTCCACTTCAAGGTGGAATATCGCAGTATATGTGTTTAATAAAATAAACTCCGCTTAATATGCGGCGTATAGGGTCTATTTTAATACAATAAATAGCAACCATCATTTAATCACATAATCAAGCAATTTTAAATTTAACTATTTTAAATTTAAATTGAAGCAAATTCGATTCAGTGAGAAGTTCTCACCTTGCTTCCAATAGCGGTTTTAGCGTTTTATTCCGAATAAAATTAAACGCGCGTTTAATTTTACCGAAAATTCACACTAGCTCCAATCAATCCCAATCCAGCTCCGTCGCGTAGCATTCGTCCATACGATTCCAACACAAGTCATTTCGTCCAAAACGGACCTCATATCAAAAATTTATAGCTTTTTAAAGTTTGTACAAATTTATGTATAAATTAATTCCATTTTCTTTTTAATTTTAAACCCTCACTTTAATCGTGGCCGTTCATTTTTGCAACCCAAGATCCAGGCCGCATATTCTTTCTTCTCCTTCCCAGTTAATTCACGCGAAAACAAACCCATTATCGTTCCCTAAAGCTGATGGACGCGACCACCATACGACGTCGAGAAGTTGATCCGGGACCGCCGCCACGAGCGCCCACGCGTGCTCCACCATCGGCCCTGATGTGGACGAGCACGGCCTTCCCTTGGTGCTGAAAACTATACACGAACCCAATGCCTTCAAGCTTCAATTGCCATCGATTTACTCCACTATTTTCAATCATACTCGTATAGATTTAAAGCTCTCACCTAGATCTACAACATTGTAGTTGAAAACTTCGCGTGATAGTCGATGGATTTAAAGAAAAACGTGGAGGAAGAAGCATAATTTTCGGCCATTGAAATTAGAGGTGGCGGCCTGCCCTAATAGGTTTAGTGTTTTGTGAAAATAATGAAAAATCAAGTCCTTTTATAGAAAATTCTACGACACTATTCACCCGAATTTTTTCTGAACTCCAAACGAAGCGTGCCACCTAGCATTTATAATGTTTTAACCATATTCCGAACGCAATGGAATATATATCGGAAGCCAATTCGATCGTATTTGAAGGATAGGTTTTCAAATCGACTAATTTAAATTTAAAATTTACTTAAACCGATTTCTACGCGTTTTAAATTGCCTCGGACAAACCGTAAACCCGATTGGCACGAAATTTGAAATCTTACAATAATTTAGCATTACGGATCCAATGAAACTAGTTTCGTCAAAATCCAAGACTGTTTGAAAAATGGCTATTTTTACTCGTCAATTTCAATATTAAAATATTCAATTTCCACAAATTAACTTTTAAGTCAATTTTAAAAGTTCTATAACATCATTCTAACTCCAATATGATTTAATACAACTTTACAAATCAAATTTAATCACATAAAACCCAATTTCCAATTATATCTGTAATTTCAAATATTAAATTATGGATTTAATTATCCAATTAAATCTAGATATTCGAAATATAATTTATTTGACTTACGAATTTTACTTGTTAATATTTAAAATCAATTAAATATACGAATTTCAAATGACAAGAATTCTGGGTCGTTACATTTATTGTATTCATATTGTATTGTACTAAACATGTGTCAATGTATATGTGTATATATATGATATTGATTATTGTTCTGTGATGTTCTTTTCATTTAATTATTGTATTTTGTTGTGATAGATCCATTAGCCACCTATAGTTTTGAATTAAGCATTTACTGGGTATGTCGATCCACTTGAGATAGAAAAAAATCATATTGCATTTATCAACGTATTCAGTGGATGTTTAAGACAAAATTATAGATGGTCGCCCTTAACCAGCCCTATTCTCCACTTTAGTAGACAGAATTACTCGTTAATTCTCTTTACTAAGGTGGATCTAGGGGTTGGGCATTATAGCTTGGTATCAGAGCTGTAGTCTGAACAAAGTAGAATAAACACAGAACAGTACATATGTCATGATACATCGAAATACAATATGGGTGAATCATTGTCCTTTATTCGAGCTTGCTTTCGAACTGAGCCTTGATTCTTTTTCGAGTTTTGGGATTGTTGAGATGGAATATGTTTAGGAATATTGATATATTGTATTCCATAGTATTCCATAATAGATTTTGATGTCATCTTATCTTATATAAAATATTATTTGGGATTATGCTATTCTTTTTTTTGTCGATATGGGTGAGTTCGTATCGATGGAGCTGATTGATTTATTTGAGCATTTGTTGCGTTCCTTTGAGAGTTGCGAATCCTTTTGAAGGGATCCACAACGATTGACTCATTGTGATCATTCTAAGATTCTTATTTGATGTTGCTTTTGTGAGTATTTGTTTGTTAATCACAATCTTCAGATGCATTTGATTTGAGATGGACCGACTTATTTGATATTAAGTCCAATCCTTTGTTTATAGATCTTATTGTATATTTGGGTTCCTTATGTTGATTGGTTTATTATTTCTGTCACTTTGGAATGTCAATGATGATTCCAAAGTTTCTAAATTCACTCTTGAGTATCGATATGTTGCTGACATATCTCGAATTCCAGTCAAGGTGACTTTGTTGAGTTTTGATGAGTCCATTTAGGTTTGATATCCAATCGGCCAATCGAATGTTAAATTAACCTTATTCCTAGCTGTTAGCCTTCAACTATCCTTCTACGAGGACTTCCACTACGGAATTGATGAGTTTCTGGATTGTTCGAGTTTGATTGAGTTTATCATTCAGTTTCATTGAGTTATCCTTTTCGAATACTCAATTGGTGTTATTCTTTATAGCATTACTTTGTTTAAGGTAATGATTTGTTGTTTGTGTGCTTCTTCTCCTTCGAGAAGAATATCTTGCTTATCCTATATCTTGATGATTTTTTAGAAGTGACTCGTGACATCGTAAGATTGACGAACACTCTATCTCATTCTGTTGATTTTGAGAATCAAGTATTTTGGGAATCGATGCATTCTCTTAATGTTCTTATGTTTGAGTTTTGAAGCTATATAATTATGAGTTTTAAAGAGAAATTTGAGCTTTGAGATACTTAAAAAAATCGAAGAATATTTTGAGAATATATTTAAATGAGTATTATCTCTTTTATAGAAATAATTTGAGAGTGTTGGGTTGTCCATCAAGTAGTTAAGAGTTCTGGTTGATACGTCTGATCAACGTTATCGATAGGAATCTCCTAAATGTTATGATGAGGCAATCAGATACGATGGTTTGTGTTTTAAAAATTGAGATTTTGAAAATAAATTTTGAGATTAAATATTAAATTTATTTTTGAATGGTAATTGCAGCCATTGATTTTAGAGACGAGTAATAGAGTGGCGAGGCAGTTTTGATCGTTTGGTCAACTCTGCAGCCAACAGATATATTTATTTATTTAAGACTCAACGGCGAGGCAATGCCATTTATTTATTTTAAATTATAATGATGAGAATATAAATGAGATTATTTTTGAGCTGGTGCTTTATTGGAAGTATATTTTGAGATTTTAGAATCTATATTGTATACATTGGATGTTTTAAGAGAAGAGTTATAAGAGAATTTGAAGATTTTTTTAAACTATTTAAGTGGTTTAATAAAAAGAGTAAAGAGAATTTAAACCCTTAATTTATTTTGAGAAATACTATTTTGGATTTACGAATTTCTTTGGAAATTAATTTTGAAGTAAGAGAAGAAATTTGGACTTTTAATTTGAGTTTTAAATAACTTACTTAGTAATATAGTAAAAAGTTTGAAAATTTTCAAATGTTGAAAATTAAGATTTAAAATTTAAAAGATGTTGAGATTTAAAAATTCTAAATATCTTGGAGTAAAAGATAATTCGAGCTTATATCCGTGTTCTTGAGTAAATTCTATCTTTGAGCTATAATTAACGACGTGCATTTTCGTGGTCGTTTGAGTTAGTGGCCTTATGAGAAGTCATCTTGTGATTTATCAATCTTGTCTATTGTGTCTACCCAGTTGTGAGGATGTTCTTTCCGTATATTTATGCGGAAAATCTTATTGATGGTCTTCTTTATTGCTTAGAGTTTGGGTTTAAGTGAGTTTGATCCCGACTCTATTCGTAGAGTTTTGTGATATCAATCATTTTCGATTGATTAATTTTGAGAATCTTAATGAGTTTTGATTCGAAGACGGGATATCTTCGAAATTCTTTCGAGTTACTTGGAAAATTCGATGGTTTGCTAATCACTATATTTGCATTTGATGGGCCATTGGATTAACCAAGTGAGTTTTTCCTTGTTTGTCTCTATCATTCTATGTTGAGAGTATGAATGGTTTGTGTTTCGAGCTTGTCTTTTATCCTTTGTCGATTGAAATTTTATGTTGTTTAAAGCCTTTTTCCACTAGAAATTGCGAGGATGCAATTTTGTTAAGGGGGAATCCGTAACAACCTGGGATTTTGAAGATTACTATTAATATTAAATTATAATAAAAATTTATAATTTAATATTGTGTTTAAAAATGAATTGGATAATAAAATGAGGGATTATATTGTTTATTTTATATAAACAATATCTTGATGATTATAATTTGGGATTTGAAATTTAAATAAGTCATATTATTTTATTTGAAGCCTATTTCAACATTTGATGGTTGGAAAAAGTGTAACTGAATGAAATAAAGTTTGAAAAAATTTTATTTATGGATTTGGATTGAAAATAAATAATTATGATGGTTTAATTTTAGTTAATTAGTAACATTGAAAATTTATTCCAATGTTAGCCTTTTACTGTAAAATAAAAGGAATAATATGAAGAAAATAAAATTTAGAAGTGTAATTAGGCTTGGAATGATGTATTAATGTTATAAAAATGGTAAAACAATTTAATACACTTCATTAGACTTAAAAATAAATTTTATTTGGTTGAAATGGATGAAAACAGTGATTTTTCACCAAAAATGAGAATATTGGTAAATATTGTTAAAAAATTGTGTTATATGGGAAAAATAATATTTTTAATTGGAAAATTAAATTTTTGATGTCACTAACATGCTTTTTTATTAAAACATGAACAATGCAACTTGTTTCATGTGATTTGGAAATTTTATGCAAAAGTTATGTGTAAATTACTAAAACACATATACATATTTACTCTGAATATTTTTCTAATTCTGAGAATTGGGCTTATAGGGTCGTTCTGTGCCTACAAACCCAATTTATAGAATGCTCAAAGAGAAATAAGTTCATTTCTCTCTGACTATTTTTTCATTTAAACAGTTTTCTTCTGAAAACTTCAATATTCTAAATAATGGCCTCCATATGAAGAAAAATCAAAACTCACTCATTCTCTTGCAAATTCAAGGTTTTATTCAAGTTACAAACATAAGAGAAGGTAATCTCCTACCTATCTAATCTCGAAATTCATATCAATTCTCGGATTTGATTCCTATAATTGAGTTTTGGTATTTTCCTTACTTGCATGTTGTTTCTATAGCTTCTACAAGTTTCTAATTACTAATCAAAGGCCAAAACTCTTTTCTTTGCAAGCAAAATCATTTAATTCGCTGCAAAAAAACCCTAAGGTGATTAATCTCACTGAGTGTAGCTGTAAACAATCTTTCTTATTCATATTAGTATAAAATTGGATGTTTGGAGCTATTTGATCATATTTTGTGCTCAATCCAAAAACTGAATTCTGTCCATCTTTAAAGCTGAAACAAAATTAGCTATTGCTTGCTTATTTTTGATCGGAATTTGATAATTTTGAATGTTCTGGAAAGCTTAAATCATGTACTCCAACTTTCGTGTTTTTAATTTTCTATAATTTTGAGGTTAGCCATGTCAAAAATCTAATTTTTCTATTGCTAACCCGAGAGCAAAACCAATATTTGCAATGTCCTTGAAGCTAAAATGAAATTGGCCATAACTTCTACGTTTCTCAACCGAATTTGATAATACTAGATGTTCTAGAAAGATTAAATCATGTGTTCCAAATTTTATGTTTTGAATTTTCTGTGATTTTGAGGTTAGCTATGTCAAAATCTAATTTTCCTACTGCTAACCCGAGAGCAAAACCAATATTTGCTATGTCCTTGAAGCTAAAACGAAATTGGCCATAACTTCTACGTTTCTTAACCAAATTTGATAATTTTATATGTTTTGAAAATTTTAAATCATGCACCACAACTTTCATGCTTTGAGTTTTCTGTAATTTTGAGGTTAGCTATGTCAAAATCTAATTTTTCTACTGCTAACCCGAGAGCAAAACCAATATTTGCTCTGTGTTTGAAACCGAAACGAATTTGCCATAACTTCTTTGTTTCTTTACCGATTACGATAATTTTAGATCTTTCAGAAATATTAAATCATGTACTAACCTTCATATTTTGATTTTTCTATAGTCTATAGATTAGCTATGTCAAAATCTAATTTTTCTACTGCTAACCCGAGAGCAAAACCAATATTTGCTCTGTGTTTGAAACTGAAATTAATTTGACCATAACTTCTTCATTTATTAACCAAATTTGATAATTTTAGATGTTCTAGAAAGCTTAGATCATAAGCTACAAGTTTCATTCATTTTAATTTCTAAAATTTTGAAGTTTGCTTGGTCGTAATTATGGTTGTATGTTGCTGTCCTGAGAGCAAAATGACAGCAACAACAATCGTTTACCTTAGAATTGTATTAGCTCGTTTTTGCTCTCATTCTCTTTGATTTTGATGATGTTTTTGGGATATTTTGAGAGCTATGATGCCTATCAGATGTAAGTTATATTCAAATTTAAATGGAATTTGAATAGATTTTGGGTTAAATTTGAATTGAATTGGTATTGAATTCAAGTTATCAGTTTTGAGATATCCCTCTTAGTTTTCATTGCTTTCGAGAATGGTTTTCACTAAACCATTTTTGAAATACATGGACATTTCAAATTATTATTACATAGTATTTTTTAAATTATTTTTCTAAATAAAGATTTATTCCCTATAATAAAGGGATTTCAAATATTGGTTTTAATAATCGTTTCAGAAAATCATTTTAAATTTCTATTTTCTCTAATAAAATTATTTTATAACTAAATTACTTGTTTTTATGAATTTTAGATGTATAAGAAAGACAATTAAATGGCAAAGTGAAACATGTGGTATAGGACACATGGATTTGCTTTATCGCTTAATATCGGACGTATACGACGAAACCCTTTCGATGAACTATTTGAGATGATTTAAGATGTTATTAAATTTTGGGCAGATTATATGGTTTGAGAACTCCAATTTAGGAGTATATTTTATGAAGGACCATTTTAAGATGTGTTTCTTAATCCCCGATGAAATGAGGTGAACTAAGAGCTAGAAATTCCTAATTGGAATTATAGTTATAAATAACCATCTAGATGTTATTTTTACTTGCCGATGAGATGAGGTAAACTTCTTTACGATGATTTTACGATGATGGTATGTATTGTTATCCCGCTTTTTGGCAAAGCCGTGATACCAAAAGATTGGTCGAAAACAAGAGACAGTTCGCCTCAGAAATTGGTTGCATTCCGTTTCACTATGGATATCGATGAATTTTGTCCGAGTCCGGATCGAGCCACAATTGACATGGCATGATGACCAAAGCTACAGAAGCCAGCGTTTCAAATATCAAGCCAATCGGAGCTCGTATGTGCAAGTTATGATCGGTTCAACCTAAGGAAAGAGCATGCCATTCGAATCCATCAGGTTCGAATCCATCAACATGGCAACACCACGCTCCCTTCGAATCCATCACTGTCTGTCTAGTTCGAATCCATCAAGTTTCCCCTGCTTCGAATCCATCAAGAGGCCAAGCTTCGTATCCATCCCAATGGCCTTCCTTCGAATCCATCAGGGCAAAGTACCTCGAGTTCGTGAAGCAACTATACTTCGAACCCATCTTGTGCCTGGCCTCAAATCCATCCCGTTGAGACCGCTTTGTATCAATCAACTGTTATAGGCCACGATCGATACGAATGCACCTTGCCTCGAATCTGTTCCCTCGAATCCACCAAGTCGAAGCGGCGAAAAGCATGGAGTCGACCCAGTCGTTTCGGAGCAAAGAGTGGGTTGACCCTGGAAATGCACACCACGTCATCACTTGGGCACGTAATGTCATCGATTTGACCCAATCGATTCGAAGAGAATCGATTCGAACAGAATGCATCAACCGGAAATACAATCTTAAATCAATCATAACTCGAGATCCACAAGTCCAAATGCCACGAAATTTTCATAGAAGCTTGCATGCATGTTGAAGGATGTCCACGTCAAGTATTGCCTCGATTGGATGAATTCTTTATCGATTCGA
Source organism: Allium cepa (assembly GCA_030765085.1). Classification (NCBI taxonomy): domain Eukaryota; kingdom Viridiplantae; phylum Streptophyta; class Magnoliopsida; order Asparagales; family Amaryllidaceae; genus Allium; species Allium cepa. The sequence goes on from CM060937.1 coordinate 288,311,488, forward strand.
ACGTACTTTGAATCGATCCCAAAGTGGGCCCAAATTCCCTAAGGTTGGGCTCGTGGGCCCCCTCACGTGCCAGAAGTGGTCTCCCTAAATTTAGGTGAAATATCAGCCTCCTCCAGCTATAAATAGAGCCCCAGGTCATTCGAAAAAGGGGACTGGGGATTCTGAAGCGCAAAGACTCTACCGTATTCATTCCTACGCCTTATCATCGCGGTTGCATTCAAGTTTCAGAGCTATAATCCATTGTAACTTGTTGTAACCAACTGTAATCATCAAGAGAATATCAATAAAGATATAAACTTCAGAGTGGACGTAGGCAAGATCGCCGAACCACTATAAATCTTGTGTTTGTGATTGTTATTAGTAAATTATTGTGATTGTTATTGCTTAGATCTGAGTTCTATATTGATTGTTGCTGATTTCTGCTCGTAAACGGGTGCTTTCACGATATCGGGTGTTTGTGACCAATTTTGCCGCAAACATTTTGGTGCTTTCACTGAGAATTGAACTCAGGAGTTCTACCAATTAGAAGTTGATTCAGAAAGTTTGAAAGTTCATATTTAAGAGATTATGACGAGACAATCAAGCAGAAGGCCAAGGCTAGAGAGAAGTGAACACCAAGGAAGTCAAGAGGCTTCCTCAGGAGCAAATCAAGCATCGATCTTCATCACTAGAGACGAGATGGAGACAATGAAGAAGAAACAAGAGGAGATGATCCAAAGTTTATTTCAACAAATAGGACAACTTGGAGCACAGAATAGAGAAGCTGATGGAGTCCAGAATGGAGCAGGACCATCCGGCATAGCACCTGGATTAGGGGGCTCACCTATGGAGAACGTTGACCCAATCTCGGAGAAAGAGAGAGAAACATCTGTGCAACCCGGGAGTAGCATAGGAGTGAACGCTCAGTCAAGGGGGCAGATCCCAGAATTCCCTCGTGGACTCGGGGGGCAGGTCGAAAGTAATGAACGAAGATTGCATCTCGGAGACAATGACAGGTTGGCGGAGATGGTTAGAAGATCTATGAGAGGCGGTTTGGTAAACAAAGATTTGGAGGATGTTAATAGGAGTCCTTTTACTCCAGCAATCAGACGAGCTAGGAACCCATCGGATTTCAAGTTACCATCGTTGGACATGTATGACGGAAGAACGGACCCCACAGCTCATCTAACGAAGTATATGAGGCATATGGAAGTGCTGGGGGCATCAGAGGAGGTTATGGCCCGGTGCTTTCCATTGTACTTGGCGGATATTGCAACATTGTGGTTTAGACAATTGGAGAATGGATCCATCGGAACATGGAATGATTTAATTGAGAGATTTATGAGGCAATTCAGGGTTCACATTACAAGACCCAAGAATGTGATGACTTCGGCAACTTTAAAGCAGAAAGCCGGAGAGACTTTGAGGAGTTATCTAACGTGATTCAATGCAGCAGCAGCTTCGGTGGATCGAGCAGATCCATCTATGGTGGTAATGGCAGCTGTGTCCGGAGTAGCTGACGGCACAGAGTTCAAAAATTCATTGACCAAAGATCCGCCTGTGGATCTAGTGGAATTCTACGATGAGGCAGAAAAGTTTTTGCGATTAGAGGATGCGAATGCAGAAAGAGAAGAAGGAGAGGGAATAGAAGTTTATGTGCTTAAAGACAAAAAGCCTTTCGAAAAGGACTCAGGCAAGGATAAAGGAAAACGAAAGGCTGAGGATTATAACGACAGGTCAAAGCGGCAACGGAGGGAGCCGCGATTCACCACTTACACCGAGCTGAATGAGAGTCTGGAACGAATTTATCAGGATACCAAGGAGTAGGTTCCATATCGTAGACCAATGCGAAGGGATCCAACTTTCGACGAAAGAAGATCAGATAAGTTTTGTGTATTTCATGAATTAAACGGTCATAACACTAATGATTGTAGGCATCTGAAGGACGAGGTAGAAGGACATATCAGGAACGGTATGCTCCTCCAATATGTGAGGAGACGAACTCCAGTGGTGGAACCAGAGCGACCACCTTCTACATCAGCTAGAGGCGACCCTGAATCAAGACACCGTTTGATTATCAATTGATTGAAATAACGATGAACAAGTCGTAAGCTTCCCACTAACACAATTAACTCATTTACACATGTACGAGATCGCGAACGATCCCCAGGCATGCTCTGGATGATCATTGACCGTTTAGTAGTGGGAACTTACACTTTGACATCCTTGCTTTGCTTTTGTTTCATTTTGATTTGGACATTTGGACTTTGTTTGTTTGGACATTTCTATTTTAAAACTCATCTGTTGAATAGATATTTGATTCTGATAATTCTGAAATGGCTAAGCTACTTACACATGTACGGGGTCGCGAACGGTCCTTAAGCATGCTTTGAGATAGCGATAAACCGCCCTGACAAATGATCCAGGGACCCACTCGAACGTGAACCTGGTATCAACAATACCAAGCCCTCCCGGGCATACTTTCTCGCCTCGAACGGCACCCGACCGCGAACGGTCACAATTCGCCACGAACGGCACCCGGCCTCGAACGATCACAAAATCGCCTCGAACGGCACACGATCGCGAACGATCACAACTTGCCTCGAATGGCACCCGACCGCGAATGGTCACAACTCACCCCGAACGGCACAACTCACCTCACCTCAAATAGCTCGATCGCGAACGGTCGTCATTTGAGGTCCGCCACTTGACCGCGCACTGTCGCACTTCACCTCAAATGGCTCGATCCCGAACGATCGTCATTTGAAGTCAGGCGCTTGACCATGAACGGTCGCACTTCGTCTCAAATGTCTCGATCCCGAACGATCGTTATTTGAGGTCACATAAAACTATAAATTCCTTTGCAGGACATCAACATGATATGAACATCCAGCTCATGGCATTACAAAACACGCCTTCCTACCACAAGGCATATTTTGGGGGGCAAATGTTATCCCGCTTTTTGGCAAAGCCGTGATACCAAAAGATTGGTCGAAAACAAGAGACAGTTCGCCTCAGAAATTGGTTGCATTCCGCTTTGCTATGGATATCGATGAATTTTGTCCGAGTCCGGATCGAGCCACAATTGACAAGGCATGATGACCAAAGCTACAGAAGCCAGCATTTCAAATATCATGCCAATCGGAGCTCGTATGTGCAAGTTATGATCGGTTCAACCTAAGGAAAGAGAATGCCATTCGAATCCATCAGGTTCGAATCCATCAGCATGGCAACACCACGCTCCCTTCGAATCCATCGCTGTCTGTCTAGTTCGAATCCATCAAGTTTCCCCTGCTTCGAATCCATCAGGAGGCCAAGCTTCGTATCCATTCCAATGGCCTTCCTTCGAATCCATCAGGGCAAAGTACCTCGAGTCCGTGAAGCAACTATATTTCGAACCCATCTTATGCCTGGCCTCGAATCCATCCCATTGAGACGGCTTTGTATCGATCAACTGTTATAGGCCACGATCGATACGAATGCACCGTGCCTCGAATCTGTTCCCTCGAATCCACCAAGTCGAAGCGGCGAAAAGCATGGAGTCGACCCAGTCGTTTTGGAGCAAAGAGTGGGTTGACCCTGGAAATGCGCACCACGTCATCACTTGGGCACGTAATGTCATCGATTCGACCCAATCGATTCGAAGAGAATCGATTCGAACAGAATGCATCAACCGGAAATACAATCTTAAATCAATCATAACTCGAGATCTACAAGTCCAAATGCCACGAAATTTTCACAGAATCTTGCATGCATGTTGAAGGATGTCCACGCCAAGTTTCGCCTCGATTGGATGAATTCTTGATCGATTCGAACGTACTTCGAATCGATCCCAAAGTGGGCCCAAATTCCCTGAGGTTGGGCTCGTGGGCCCCCTCACATGCTAGAAGTGGTCTCCCTAAATTTAGGCGAAATATCAGCCTCCTACAGCTATAAATAGAGCCCCAGGTCATTCGAAAAAGGGGACTGGGGATTCTGAAGCGCAAAGACTCTATCGGATTCATTCCTACGCCTTATCATCGCGGTTGCATTCAAGTTTCAGAGCTATAATCCATTGTAACTTGTTGTAACCAACTGTAATCATCAAGAGAATATCAATAAAGATATAAACTTCAGAGTGGACGTAGGCAAGATCGCCGAACCACTATAAATCCTGTGTTTGTGATTGTTATTGGTGAATTATTGTGATTGTTATTGCTTAGATCTGAGTTCTATATTGATTGTTGCTGATTTCTGCTCGTAAACGGGTGATTTCACGATATCGGGTGTTTGTGACCAATTTTGACGCAAACATGTATTATGATAATTTTTACTTGTCGATGAGATGAGACAAGTCACGATGCCACCATTACTCATCAATGAGATGAGACGAACATGGTATTGTATTTACTCGTCGATGAGATGAGGCTGAGTATATTTTCCTGATGTTTATGATGTTTTACTAGTGTGGTACCAACTAACGGCTAGTAAACCGTTAGGTGCGAACGTATGGTATGGGACATATGTTAACACCTATTGGGTTCCTATCCGAGAAGTTGAGACGCATTCACGATGTTTACTAGTACTACAGACCACGAGTACTCGTTTGGAGTCATCACGATGTAGTTGCTACTCCGATCTTCATGATACTATTAACTCAGGTCTTTGTGACTGGGAGTCATTATGATGTTATAGACTATAGTCATTCATGATGTTAAGATGTTATTTGACTCCAGTCATCACCATGTTTATGGTACCAAATAGTAGTACTAGTCACGATGTAGCGCGTGCAGCATTGCTTCGGCATGCAATTGAAGATCTGGCTAATCCGGGATTTCTTCGTGTTTTGATGTTTTAGACTTTACCGTCTTTAGATGATTATTACATTGATAGCCTAGTGCCAGATGAGATGTAGACATGTATGTTGAAATCATTTATGATGTTACTCTTTGATTGAGTTATTTGCGTTATGGATTCATGATTTTATAGACTACTTGATGTTAAGATGGAGTTGAGATATTTATACCGATGAGATGAGGTATAAATGATTATGGAGAATCTTTTATAATGAGTTTTAGTGATGGATTTGAGATGTATCTATATTCATACCGATGAGATGAGGTATGAATAAGTATAATGCTTCTTTTATGATTGGGTTTTATATTTCCATAAATGATCCATGGGATGTGCCAATGAGATGAGGCACATCCATATGCGTTTTATTCTATGTATGAAGGATATGTACCTTTGATTTATTGTTATATTGACAATCACTTCTAAGAAGATAGTTGAATCATTTGAATTCATTATCCATATTCCTTTATATCGTCGATGATATGAGGCGAAAGCGATGTTTATTGAGTCTTATCTTTAAAACTTTGCTCGTCGATGTTCCATTTTCTTAAGTGTCAGTTATGCCACTTAAGTATGACTTTATCATCAATATCTCTTCTACTTGTCAAGAAGAGATGTTGTCCTTTCTTATGATGTTGAAACCCTATTTAGGGCTTGGCATCCTTTAAGAAAAAGGATACCATAGCTTTCACCTACTTATCCTTATCGATTATTCTGTTTAATTGATGATTTTAGCTAGCTGACCCGTGTGTTTTCACTCGGGTCAGATCGAGTTGTTTCAGGTATCATCTATTGGACTTAGCTTGAAGTTGATGTTGGATATCAACTCTTCTTTCTCTTGAGTAGTTTCTGTTGTTTCGCATACTCTGATGTTACTATATTTGATTCGATGTATATGGTGTGGTCGAGTGCCACCTTTATTGTATTCATATTGTATTGTATTAAACATGTATCAATGTATATGTATATATATGATATTGATTACTGTTTTGTGATGTGCTTTTCATTTAATTATTGTATCTTGTTCTGATAGATCCGTTAGCCACCTATAGTTTTGAATTAAGCATTTACTGGGTATGTCGATCCACTTGAGATAGAAAAAAAATCGTATTGCATTTATCGACATATTCAGTAGATATTTAACAAAATTATAGATAGTCACCCTTAACCAGCCTTATTCTCCACTTTAGTAGACATAATTACTCGTTAATTCTCTTTACTAAGGTGGGTCTTGGGGTGGGGCGTTACATAAACTATGAAGTAAACCGTACACTCAACAGTCATAGATAAAACTTTATAGATTATTTATACGTCTCTACACAAAATAGAAGCATCCTTTCCCAACCAATCCATATGCCCCATAACCAATAATTTCAAATAATATTTAACTTTATTCTTATTACTTTATTCCCTCGCATTATTTACTATTCATTTTCATTTGTCATACAATGCTTGTTTAATTTCTTTACATTTATCACTTACAAAATTCATTTTCCATTCGTTTATACAATACCCTTTTTCTTTTCATTACTATACATTCATTGCTTACATAAGTTATTTCCATTTCAATTATTAGATTATTTATTATTACGTCTCTTTACAATTTAATTCACCATTAATAGATTATTTCTTTTTCACATTCATTCTTCCATATATAGTATTATTGAATTTTAACTCCATTTCTAAATCATTTCAATGGTTTTTGAAGTTATAACCATTCAATTTATATAGTACTCATTTTAATTATAAATGGCTTCAACATTAATTTAAGTTTATAATTATTTACTTACAATATTCACCTTTTACTATTCAATCTGATTATAAATAGCTTAAAATGTTAACCTAAGTTTATAATCGTCTTTCTTACATTATTCACTTTTCTACTACATTTGATTAGTAACATTCAAACTATTAACCTAAGTTTAGTACAATTTATAATATCAGAATTCTTATTTATAGAAGAAATTCCAAAGAACACTTTCATTTTCTAAGTTTTACTTGTATAATTTTCTATCATATATTTCTATTTAACATACCAACTTATGATATGTTGGTAAGCTATATATATATATATATATATATATATATATATATATATATATTTAAGAATGCAATCGAAAGTTACACAAGTTATCTCATTCACTTTAGTAACAAAATGTTTAATAATTACATCTTCTAAAATTTCATTATTCTTTAACCTGTAAGTTACAAGTTTCCAATTTCTTATCTATTTCATTAATCATTTTAACATCAAATTTCTTATTTTCATTTTAGAAGTTTCCAATTATTAATATTGTCAAGATTCCATTCATTATAATAATTTCAATTTCAAATTTACAGAAACTTAAGAACTAAACAACCGGGTTCCATTCCAATCATTTTAAAATAGTATATATATACACACACACACACTCATAACTTATATATATATATCAAATCAAACTTCAGAAATTAAAATTAAGATTTGTTTATCAAAATGGATGTGCAATAAAACTACTACAACAGTCTTCCCATTTTGAAATTCAAAAATGAACATCGATAATGCATGCACTCATCACCGAAATTATTTTCCAACGAAAGAGAGAGGAGTACAGAACTTATTTCCTTCTAAAATTCCTTTAAGCATTTCTTTCAAATCATATTGAAATATTTATATCATAAAATACTTCCAAATAATAGTAATATTATATTCCAAAATCTTTTGGACGAGATTTTCGAAATCCCAGGACTTAAGTTCTCAAATTTCAATTTATATTCATTTTATTTATAAATTTTATTGCACAACCAACTATTCATGGAATTTCACTTCCAAACAAACAATTATATCGCCTCCAATTATATTATTTATAAAATTAGTCTTTTATATACAAAATATAATACTAAATAAAATTATTTCATTTACCTATATTTCAAAACAATATTGTATCGGTTTGCCCTATTAAGTGTTTAGAAACCCCTATCGATGCCATAGCATCCTATGTACCAATCGAAATTTATAAATACGAAACAGAACAAATTAACCAATAAAAAAACCTTTCATGACACTAACAAGTACGCTCTCTCATATATATACACTCAATGACTCATTCTAGGGTATTACTACCCTATTTTATATGAGTTAAACCCTACAAAGCTAAGGTTATCGCTAAACCAAAACTCTGATACCAAATGTAACGACTACCTCTTATATGGTTTAAATCGACGATGAACCATACACATCAAACTCAAATCATTCAAAAGGGCAGATTTTTATGGAGTAAATAAGAAAAACAGAGAAAGAAAGAAAAGAAATATGGAATCTCGTAGCGGAATGATAAAATATAATAATTAAATAAACATTGATGAAGCTATTTACAAATAACATTGATTAACCTTTATAATACAGACCATAGTTACATAAAACAAGAATAAATAATAAATAAATGCAGCGGAACAACATGATGCAGTGGAATAAATATAGTAAATAATAATACTACAAAATCTTCGTCTTCGTCCTCTAGAAAGTAGTTTTCGATAAAATGAAAAGCTCAGGCTGACCTAAGAGAATTGAAAAGAAAAAACACTCGAGTCAGAACTAAAAGATCTTATGTAAGTTAAATCAATAGTAAATAAATATGAGTGTAACGGCGTTGGAGATGTTTACGGGGTTTGACATCTCCTATCCAAGGTCAACGTGAGTGCAATAACTTAAGAGATGTTCGGGATTTACATCTCCTAAGGACCCGTTATACTATCTACATACATCGTACAATACACTATTATAATAGTGTATACCGTATAAAGTATTAAAATAGTGTAAAGGAATTAGTTATATCCCCCTTAACACATTTTATATATTCCTATAGTCTATACAGTACCGTAAGCTCCTCTATGAGATTTACTCAGAGGGCACTCCATAGGTATGGTACAAAACAAACTTGTAGAAGTCGCGATAGGGCATGTGAACACGACACTCGAGGCAATGCCAGGGTAGATATACCAATTGTGGATCTGGACTGGTGCTAACGCAAAGTAGCTATTATCGCCCACCTTGGAACATGCTCCCATAATCAAAATCCAGTGATGGCTACCAAATCATCACGAAGTCATAATATGGTATCAAAGAAATGTGTCCGATCGGAAGTGCGACCTCACTTGCCCCGACATGGCCCCTATTTTAGTCACATCTAAGCTGACTCACGAGAGTCAGGGTCACATAAATACCTCATACAAAATCTTTCGCCAAACCATCCTACTTCATTTCGGGCCACCACGTACACAGTTGTTAAAGTGGTTTTCGATATTGGCAGAGAGTGACAATATCTGATCTCGGTCTCTTTAACGACCAAACGCTTATCTCACACTGGATAGTTGTTTTACATTTCCAAAGTCAATTCACAATTGATATCAAAATATCATATTCTCAAAACCATATCATTTTAGAAATCATATTTACTTCGGAAATTATATCACATTTGAAATTATATATCTTTCGCATTCGTATCTCCAAAAATAGATTAAGTCCTCATTTAAAATCATCATATTCCTCAAATATGTCATTTAAATCCATGCTTATGTTATAACATCATTTAATCGTATTCGCCTTTAAATCAAGGATTTAAATATAAACAATTCAACTTTTACACAGTCTGAAATTTTGAAAATAGTTTAGATAGTTATAAATAGTTTAAGATATTTAAAATAGATTTAAAATTTATTAAATAGATTTAAAATATATTATATAGATTTGAAATAGACGAGATAGATTTAAAAAAGATTAAATAGTTTTAAAATAGATTAAATAAATTTAATATATATTAAAATGGATTGATCGGTTTAAAATAGGTAAAGTAGATTAAATTGGACTAAATAGATTATAATAAATTAAAATAGTTTAATTAGATTAAAATAGTTTCAAATAGTTTTAATAGTTTAAAATAAATTAAATATAGCTTAGTAGTTTAATACAAAATAGTTTGGTTATTGGAAATGGTTTATATAGTAAATAGTTTGAAAAATCTAAATAAATCTGAATTTTAAAATAATATATTTTTAAATAGTTTACATTAAAATAATTAATTTGAAATTTATGTCAAACTAGACTATTTCTTTCACTTCAACACATCTGGACCACGCCCAGCTTTCAAGTTTCGATTTAAATCCTTTAAACCATTCATTTAAACCAATTCCAATTTCAACATTTAAAGCTTGGATTTTCGAAAGTAATTCAGTTTATATAAATTAAATTTTTATTTCAAGATATCACTTAACTGAATTCAAATTTAAAGGACAAAGTCATTTAATTTTACCAATCTGGTGCCCATATAATTTTCTACCCTATGGTCAAGTGATACAGATATTTATCATTTCAATCTGCAATTATTTCATATTTACGGATATATATCATTTGAACCAGCAATCCCGAATTTAATTACAAATTCATGAAATCGTTTGAGTCTATCATTTCATCTCAGGACGATTTTCCCTAATCTATCAGATCGTTCGGGTGTGTATTATTTCAAATCATAGGGAACTTGCAGTATTATAACAATATAAAATATAACATCCGGTCATCCAATATCAAAAATCAAACATACATCACAACCACCATTCAATCAACCAATAAATAACATTAATTAATTGATTATCTGTGACGCCCCACCTCTATACCCACGCTAGCCAAGAACACTACGGAGAATGCTGTCGACTAGCACGGAGAATAAGGCTATTGAGGAGCGACCATCCGTGTAATTTCTTTGCGCGAGCATCGACATGTCGGATAGTATAACATGCATTTCTTTATCAAGAGGGAAATCCTACATACCGACACAAATTCAAAGCTACTACACAGTGGCTATAATATCTTCAGAAACAAATATAGAAATAAACATAACATAAATCAGTCACAGACAATTCATATCACAAAGGCGGAATAAGATATGAATATTACACATAAAAGTGTACATCAGAGTAGTGGTCTAAAAAGGTCCACAATATCATAAAAGAATAGTTTCACGAACTACACAAAAGAATAAGTATACATTATGGAGTCTATATCTCAAATGTATACAACAAAATAAACTACTAATCTAAGTAGTTTGCCAAAAGTTAGAGAAATGAATCCCAGGGGAGAAGTCAAGCAGAAGCACCTGTAACATCTCGGTCTGACCCGAGTATTATTTAATAAGAAAATAATAAACGGATCAGTCTAACTATAAATATCAGATGAAACGATATAGAATCAGAGCTATGACTAAACACATAATAATCACAATGCCAAGTTGTGATATATAAGTAATTGAAAATCAACAAGAGATTAATCAATATCACAAAATCTACACAAGAATCAAAGAAATGTCATACTCCTTATTTCGTTCATCAAACCACAAATATTGACGATTATATCAATGTCAATCACAAAAGTCCATGACACACAAATTCACCAATACACAAATATTGATAAAACTTATCAATGGAAATCACGAAAATTGGTGAAGCATAAATTCTAGAAATCATCTCAAGAAATCCAGTCAATGACACATAAATTCACCTATGCACAAAAATTGATAAATCCTATCAATAGAAATCACAAAAAATAGGTGAAGAAGAAAATTCCAGAATTCGACACACGAAACCCAGAAATCACACACAATAAGGGGGGAAAGGCCTATCACACGAACGGGAGTATGAAAACTCACCAACAGCTGTAACACACGAACGAGAAGCTATCTCATGGTAGCTAGCCATTAATTTGACACACGAACGGCCCGAAGACCATGGGGCGCTACCCCACATATGTGAGTTGAAACTCACACAAACGGGGTTTAGTCTCCCTCGTAGACAAAGAGACATCGCACAATTGCTAGTCTAAACCATAAAATGATCATCATCGATCATCAAGAAGTGTCAATTACAATAAGCTAGTAAATATATGAGCTTAGCTTCATGTCCCATAACCACTAGCTTAACTTAAATATTTACGAACAAATTGTAGATCTCCACTAGAAAATTGTCACAAGAGATTCAATCGAACAAGTCCAAGAATTAACCAACAAAGTAAACGCAAGCGTTTCATACCACTTGTTTTACTAAGTCGTTTAATTAGATTTCTCATACGAGTGAGGTAAAGGTTTATATATACTAATAGATTGGAAAACGGTTTTATAAACGCATTTGGTATTAAAATAGTATTGAAATCGTTTGAGGAAAGAGTTTTGATATTTACTACTAGTATAGAAAACCTTTATATTTTTAAAGTGACAAAACACAAAGAAGATTGTAGGAACAATCAATCACTAAAATTCACATACGGAGATGTGAGTAAAAATCCAACGAAACCGATAAAGAATCCATCAAAATGGATATTCAAAAATCCCTAAAAAAAAGAGTCATCAAAGTCATATTAATTGATAACAATAAATAGGAAACAACACGAATCGATTTAAGTTGGAAATTCAAGCAACAAGGTGAAGTAGGCAAAAATCATCAGGTCGGTCGGCCGGCAGCAGGGCTCGGTCGGCCAAACCTTGATATGAAAAACCTCTCGGGCATCAGGTCGGTCGACCGAACCAGGGGGTCGGTCGGCCGAACCAGAAACAAAGGCACTTATACTAGCAGGTCGATCGACCGAACCAGGGGGGTCGGTCGGCCGAACCTGTTTCCAGCCTCTTCCCTGCCTATTACAAATGAGGTTCAATCTTGACCAAATTGCATTCTCTCGAGCAACGGCGCTAAGGGATTTGCCAATCGACTACCCGGCCCTATAAGCTCCTCGATGCATCACCAAAAACATGTTCAAACATCCAAGTTAGGATTTTTAACGAATTGAACTCAAAACACTAAAAATTGGAATATTCACCAAATCAATCCAAACCAAAAGCAAATGCATACGAATAAGTGTTAGGAATTCATACCTAACAATCGGAGATAATTATAAGCATAGATGTGAGATTAAAAATCTCACCTTTTTACAAAATCGAACAAGAAGAAGCTTGAAAGAAAATGGAGAATCAACCTCTCTTCAACACAACCCAAATGAGCTTGAATCTAAGCTCAAAACAAGAACATTCCCAAAATTAGGTTTAGGAATTTCTGAAATTGGTAAGAGAATAAGTTGGAGAAGAAGGAGAGAAGCTTACCAATGGGTTCTTCTTGAGTTTGGAGCTAGGAATTTGAAGTTGCAAAAGGAACTAGGGTTTTGGAGTTTTAATTTCCAATCTCTCCCACCATTAATGCTATAAAAACTGAAAAGAGAAAGAAGTAAGGGAGAATGGGGAGGAGGGGTTCAGTTTTTAAGTATAAGTTGGCTAATGGCTAAACCCAAACTCAAACCCAAAGTGAAAAGTAGCAAAAATCAACTTTCTCCAAACATATCGAAGCTTATACTCAAAAAGGTCGCAAACGGCATTTTAAACTCAATGGAAGTGGTCCCGAGTCCTAATTCGACCTTATGCAAAAAGTAGCTTTTCAGACTAAAATCCGACTAACGATAAAATATTTAAATAAAATATTTAAATATAAAATCGATAAATATGCGGGTTGTTACAGACTCCCCTCCTTAAAGAAATTGCGTCCTCGCAAGATTTAAGAAGAGAACATAAAGTAACAACCATAAAAGCATATTCAATACAAAAGAAATTTGAAATAAAAGGTTCACCTTAAAGAGCACGGGAAAGCAAGTCCGGATGTTATCGCTCGATGAATTCCCTAGACTCCCAAGAACAATCCTTAGGATTTGAAGACCATTGAACTTTAACAAGCGGAACATCTTTATTTCGAAGTCGTTTGACTTCCGAAGCAATGATACGGATAGGATGTTGCTCATAAGTTAAATTAGGCGAAACTTCAATCTCTTCCACAACACCGGGCTCAAGAACAGAATCGGAATCTCGAAGGCACTTCCGAAGTTGAGAAACGTAAAACACGTCATGGATAGCAGAAAATTGAGCCGGTAATAAAAGGCGATAAGCCATGGAACCAATACGTTCAGTGATAGGAAATGGCCCAATATATCGAGGCGCCAATTTTCCCGATCGACTGAAACGTACAACACCCTTCATAGATGGCACACGAATGAACACAAGATCTCCCACAGAAAATTCTAACTTCCTTCTTCGATTATCGGCATAGGATTTTTGTCTACTCTGGGCTTCTTTCATCCTATGTCGAATAAGTTCAATCTTTTATGTGGAATCACGAATAAAATCTGGACCTAAAACCAGCCTCTCACCGGTCTCAAGCCAACAAGAAGGAGATCGGCATGGCCTTCCGTAGAGTGCCTCAAAAGGTGCCATACCAATACTAGATTGGAAGCTATTATTATAGGAAAATTCAACTAGTGAAATATGATCTTCCCAACTTCCACCAAAATCAAGAACACAAGCACGAAGAAGATCTTCAAGAGTTTGATTCACAAGCTCGGTTTGTCCATCGGACTGAGGATGATAAGCGGTGCTAAAATTAAGCTTCGTTCCCAAAGCTTTTTGAAGATTCTTCCAAAATCCACTAGTAAACAATGGATCACGATCACTAACAATAGAAGTAGGAACTCCATGCAATTTAACAATCTATTTGATAAAGAGCTTGGCCAAAAGAAGAACGGTTCGGTTAGACCGAACGGGAATAAAATGGGCGGATTTAGTAAGTCTATCAACAATTACCCATAATCTATCATGACCCGAACGAGAACGGGAAAGGCCATCTATAAAATCCATGGAAATCTGGTCCCACTTCCAAATTGGAATTTCTAAAGGTTGTAATAACCCACCGGGCCTTTGATGTTCGGCCTTAACGAGTTGGCAAGTCATGCAACGCTTAACGAAGTTAGCGATGTCAAGTTTCATTCCCTCCCAATAATAAAGTCGCTTCATATATGCGTACATTTTACTACTACCGAGATGAATGGTAAATTTAGAACGATGAGAATCTTCTAAAATATCTTTACGAAGATCACTAATATTTGGAACGACAAGTCTACCAAATCTCCGAATGCCGCCACGAGAATCGATATCAAAGTCTTTCAAACCTTCAATATCAATTTTATCCTTAATATTTTGACCAAGAAGAGCCAATTCGGGATCTAGCCTTTGAGCTTCAAGAATGCGGTCTAAGAGAGAAGGACGAGCCTCAAGGCTACATAAAACAAATGATGAGCATAAATCGGATACGCGGTCTCGAATCTCACAAGTGGATAAGATCTCGAGATCGTTCCATTCGGATATCATCATAGAAACAACAGCTTGTTGTTTACGGCTAAGAGCATCTGCAACACGATTACCCTTACCGGGTGTATAAAGAATATCAAGATCATAAGGAGCAAGGAACTCGAGCCAACGTTGTTGACGCAAATTAAGTTCCTTTTGAGAAAATAAATATTTCAAAGACTTATGATCCGTGTAAAGAACAAATTTCTCCCCTAAAAGATAATGACGCCAAATCCGAAGAGCGAAAACAATAGCCGCGAGTTCTAAATCATGAGTGGCATATCTAGTCTCAGCAGGCTTCAATTGCCTAGAAGCATAAGCAATAACACGTTCTCTTTGCATAAGAACGGCACCCAAACCAACGCGACTAGCATCGGTATAAACAACGAAATCTTGATTCCCCTCGGGAATAACAAGAATAGGAGCATCAGAAAGGAGTTCTTTTAATTTCTGAAAAGAAGCTTCACATTTGTCCGACCAAATGTATTTAACACCTTTCTTAGTCAAGCTAGTGAGAGGCACGGCAATCTTAGAAATGTCTTTGATAAAACGACGGTAATAACCCGTCAATCCGAGAAAACTACGAATCTCTGTCACACTCTCCGGTCTCTTCCAATCTTGAATCGCTTCCATCTTTGAAGGATCCACGGAAATTCCGGATTCGGAAATAATATGACCGAGAAACTTCACACGAGATTGCCAAAAGTGCCATTTAGAAAATTTTGCCTTTAATTGATTACTCCTAAGAGTTTCCAACACAATCCGAAGATGCTTTTCATGCTCCTCCTCGGTTTTAGAATACACAAGAATATCATCGATAAAGATGAGAACAAACCGGTCGAGTAAGTCTTTGAAAACTCTATTCATAAGGTCAACGAAATACGCCGGAGCATTCGTCAAACCAAATGGCATGACAAGCCATTCATAAGATCCATAACGAGTACGGAACGATGTCAAAGGAATACTATCCTCTGCAATACGAAGCTGATGAAATCCAGTAGCTAAGTCTAGTTGTGAAAAGACTCTAGCACCACAAAGTTGATCGAATAGATCATCAATCCGAGGTAAAGGATATTTATTTTTGATAGTAAGATCATTATGCTTGCGGTAGTCAACGCAAAGCCTAAGTGTTCCATCGGATTTCTTCACGAAAATAGCCGAAGCTCCCCAAGGCGAGGAACTAGAGCGAATAAATTGCTTTGTCTCCAATTCGGATAATTGTTTACGCATCTCCTCGTTTTCTTTATTGGACATACGATAAGGAGGACGAATGATAGGTTGAGCTCCAGGAATAAGATTAATTCTGAACTCAATTGCTCGCTTAGGCGGTAACCCTAAAACGGGCTCAAATATGTCGGAAAATTCACAAACGACATGAATAAGAGAAATAATATCACCCTCATCATCATCATCGTCATCACGAGGATTTAAAGAATATAAAGATGCAACCAAAGCAGAATCCGAATCTTTAAGAATAACAGAAACCTGATTAACAGATTGAGGATGTCGAAGATGAATAGTCCGCTCAGGACATAGGATATGAGCTTCATAACGGTTAAGCCAATCCATTCCCAAAATCATTCCAAAGCCTAAATAACGCATGACATGCAAATCGGCTCGGAAAGAAAAATCACACAAAA
Organism: Allium cepa; assembly: GCA_030765085.1. Taxonomy (NCBI): domain Eukaryota; kingdom Viridiplantae; phylum Streptophyta; class Magnoliopsida; order Asparagales; family Amaryllidaceae; genus Allium; species Allium cepa. Next base: position 288,328,121 of record CM060937.1, read on the forward strand.
TAATCTCGACATCTTTACACAATAAGCTGATTGTTGCGGATCCACCAACCGGATTCGCAATTCTCAAAGAAGTCATTAAACACAAAACATCAAAGGAAAAAGTATCAACAAGTTCTTTTGATATAAAAGAATGGGATGCACCCGTATCAAAAAGAACTCGAATAGGATGATCACGAAATAAAATAATTCCATCCAGAATAGAATGAGAAATACCTTGGCCACGAGATGTGTTGCCAGGGGCTTGAGCAACATTAAGCTTTCCCTCCTTCCTAGTTTGAAGTTTGGGACACACATGCATAAAATGGTCCGGGCTTTTACAATAGCGACAAGTACGAGGCTTTGAACACTTGTTCGCAAAATGGTCTCTGGATCCATAGTTATAGCATTTCCCTTCAGTAGAGGAAAAGGTCTTTGCAGCAGAAGTTGCTTGCCTCCCTTTCTTATTGGGATAAGGACCTTTGAATTTGCGTGGCCTCTTCTTGTTGTTGAAGTTTGGTTTGGAACCCACCACTTCAACATCATTCTCCCTATCCGCCTCTTCAAGACGAAGAGCGATATCAACGAGTTGGTCGAAAGAAACTTCTAATTTTAGAAGTAATGGCTTCTTAAGACTTTTGTTTAAGCCATAGACGAACCTCTGGTTCTTCTTTAAAGGGGTGTTGATGTATTCAACCCCGTATTTAGAAAGCGACCCGAAGGAGGCGACGTAATCAGTCACGGAGGCCTAACCTTGAACAAGGTCTATAAATCGTCGAGCCAATGTCACTTTCTCTGTTTTTGGTACAAATTTCAACTCGAAGCGTTCCCGGAATTGCTCCCAGGTGAGATCCGCTTCATTAATCTCAGAAATAAGAAGCTCGTGCCAGTCCAATGCTCTTTCTCGGAGCATACTAGAGGCCACCTGAACTCGGTGAAGGTCAATAAGATTCATGCGAGAAAAGATTCGATCGCATGACCTTAGCCAAGCCTATACTTCAATAACAGTTTCGGAACCTCTGAATGGCTCCCCACCCAAATTAGTGTAATCGCTACACAAGCGTGCAAATCCCGACTTTGGGTGAGTAGGTTCCGGGTTAGCTCCAGCTGCTTGAGCATTCGTCACCAAATCAAGAAGCCGTTGAGCAGTCATAAAAACTCCATCTTGGGGTGGAGTGCTAGACGGTACGGCTCTGAGGCGGCCTGGTCTAGACATTTCTCTTCCTTTAGAAATAAAGAAGAAGAAGAAAAAGGTTATTCACCAAATTGAATATCAAGCAATCTTGATAGATAAACAAGGAATCATAAGGAAAATAGGATGAATCGGTACGAAGACTCGAATTAAATCCTAAAGCACGACTCCTAAGATGGACTTAGGACGATGATCCTTGTTATAATATTCCATATTGTTCCGAAGTTTGGCTCTGATACCAAGCAGTGACGCCCCACCTCTATACCCATGCTAGCCAAGAACACTACGGAGAATGCTGTCGACTAGCACGGAGAATAAGGCTGTTGAGGAGCGACCATCCGTGTAATTTCTTTGCGCGAGCATCGACATGTCGGATAGTATAACATGCATTTCTTTATCAAGAGGGAAATCCGACATACCGACACAAACTCAAAGCTACTACACAGTGGCTATAATATCTTCAGAAACAAATATAGAAATAAACATAACATAAACCAGTCACAGACAATTCATATCACAAAGGCGGAATAAGATATGAATATTACACATAAAAATGTACATCAGAGTAGTGGTCTAAAAAGATCCACAATATCACAAAAGAATAGTTTCACGAACTACACAAAAGAATAAGTATACATTATGGAGCCTATATCTCAAATGTATACAACAAAATAAACTACTAATCTAAGTAGTTTGCCAAAAGTTAGAGAAATGAATCCCAGGGGAGAAGTCAAGCAGAAGCACCTGTAACATATCGGTCTGACCCGAGTATTATTTAATAAGAAAATAATAAACGGATCAGTCTAACTATAAATATCAGATGAAACGATATAGAATCAGAGCTATGACTAAACACATAATAATCACAATGCCAAGCTGTGATATATAAGTAATTGAAAATCAACAAGAGATTAATCAATATCACAAAATCTACACAAGAATCAAAGAAATGTCATACTCCTTATTTCGTTCATCAAACCACAAATATTGACGATTATATCAATGTCAATCACAAAAGTCCATGACACACAAATTCACCAATACACAAATATTGATAAAACTTATCAATGGAAATCACGAAAATTGGTGAAGCATAAATTCTAGAAATCATCTCAAGAAATCCAGTCAATGACACACAAATTCACCTATGCACAAAAATTGATAAATCCTATCAATAGAAATCACAAAAAATAGGTGAAGAAGAAAATTCCAGAATTCGACACACGAAACCCAGAAATCACACACGATAAGGGGGGAAAGGCCTATCACACGAACGGGAGTATGAAAACTCACCAACAGCTGTAACACACGAACGAGAAGCTATCTCATGGTAGCTAGCCATTAATTTGACACACGAACGGCCCGAAGACCATGGGGCGCTACCCCACATATGTGAGTTGAAACTCACACAAACGGGGTTTAGTCTCCCTCGTAGACAAAGAGACATCGCACAATTGCTAGTCTAAACCATAAAATGATCATCATCGATCATCAAGAAGTGTCAATTACAATAAGCTAGTAAATATATGAGCTTAGCTTCATGTCCCATAACCACTAGCTTAACTTAAATATTTACGAACAAATTGTAGATCTCCACTAGAAAATTGTCACAAGAGATTCAATCGAACAAGTCCAAGAATTAACCGACGAAGTAAACGCAAGCGTTTCATACCACTTGTTTTACTAAGTCGTTTAATTAGATTTCTCATACGAGTGAGGTAAAGGTTTATATATACTAATAGATTGGAAAACGGTTTTATAAACGCATTTGGTATTAAAATAGTATTGAAATCGTTTGAGGAAAGAGTTTTGATATTTACTACTAGTATAGAAAACCTTTATATTTTTAAAGTGACAAAACACAAAGAAGATTGTAGGAACAATCAATCACTAAAATTCACATACGGAGATGTGAATAAAAATCCAACGAAACCGATAAAGAATCCATCAAAATGGATATTCAAAAATCCCTAAAAAAAAGAGTCATCAAAGTCATATTAATTGATAACAATAAATAGGAAACAACACGAATCGATTTAAGTTGGAAATTCAAGCAACAAGGTGAAGTAGGCAAAAATCATCAGGTCGGTCGGCCGGCAGCAGGGCTCGGTCGGCCGAACCTTGATATGAAAAACCTCTCGGGCATCAGGTCGGTCGACCGAACCAGGGGGTCGGTCGGCCGAACCAGAAACAAAGGCACTTATACTAGCAGGTCGATCGACCGAACTAGGGGGGTCGGTCGGCCGAACCTGTTTCCAGCCTCTTCCCTGCCTATTACAAATGAGGTTCAATCTTGACCAAATTGCATTCTCTCGAGCAACGGCGCTAAGGGATTTGCCAATCGACTACCCGGCCCTATAAGCTCCTCGATGCATCGCCAAAAACATGTTCAAACATCCAAGTTAGGATTTTTAACGAATTGAACTCAAAACACTAAAAATTGGAATATTCATCAAATCAATCCAAACCAAAAGCAAATGCACACGAATAAGTGTTAGGAATTCATACCTAACAATCGGAGATAATTATAAGCATAGATGTGAGATTAAAAATCTCACCTTTTTACAAAATCGAACAAGAAGAAGCTTGAAAGCAAATGGAGAATCAACCTCTCTTCAACACAACCCAAATGAGCTTGAATCTAAGCTCAAAACAAGAACATTCCCAAAATTAGGTTTAGGAATTTCTGAAATTGGTAAGAGAATAAGTTGGAGAAGAAGGAGAGAAGCTTACCAATGGGTTCTTCTTGAGTTTGGAGCTAGGAATTTGAAGTTGCAAAAGGAACTAGGGTTTTGGAGTTTTAATTTCCAATCTCTCCCACCATTAATGCTATAAAAACTGAAAAGAGAAAGAAGTAAGGGAGAATGGGGAGGAGGGGTTCAGTTTTTAAGTATAAGTTGGCTAATGGCTAAACCCAAACTCAAACCCAAAGTGAAAAGTAGCAAAAATCAACTTTCTCCAAACATATCGAAGCTTATACTCAAAAAGGTCGCAAACGGCATTTTAAACTCAATGGAAGTGGTCCCGAGTCCTAATTCGACCTTATGCAAAAAGTAGCTTTTCGGACTAAAATCCGACTAACGATAAAATATTTAAATAAAATATTTAAATATAAAATCGATAAATATGCGGGTTGTTACAGACTGCCCTCCTTAAAGAAATTGCGTCCTCGCAAGATTTAAGAAGAGAACATAAAGTAACAACCATAAAAGCATATTCAATACAAAAGAAATTTGAAATAAAAGGTTCACCTTAAAGAGCACGGGAAAGCAAGTCCGGATGTTATCGCTTGATGAATTCCCTAGACTCCCAAGAACAATCCTTAGGATTTGAAGACCATTGAACTTTAACAAGCGGAACATCTTTATTTCGAAGTCGTTTGACTTCCGAAGCAACGATACGGATAGGATGTTGCTCATAAGTTAAATTAGGCGAAACTTTAATCTCTTCCACAACACCGGGCTCAAGAACAGAATCGGAATCTCGAAGGCACTTCCGAAGTTGAGAAACGTAAAACACGTCATGGATAGCAGAAAATTGAGCCGGTAATAAAAGGCGATAAGCCATGGAACCAATACGTTCAGCGATAGGAAATGGCCCAATATATCGAGGCGCCAATTTTCCCGATCAATTGAAACGTACAACACCCTTCATAGATGGCACACGAATGAACACAAGATCTCCCACAGAAAATTCTAACTTCCTTCTTCGATTATCGGCATAGGATTTTTGTCTACTCTGGGCTTCTTTCATCCTATGTCGAATAAGTTCAATCTTTTATGTGGAATCACGAATAAAATCTGGACCTAAAACCAGCCTCTCACCGGTCTCAAGCCAACAAGAAGGAGATCGGCATGGCCTTCCGTAGAGTGCCTCAAAAGGTGCCATACCAATACTAGATTGGAAGCTATTATTATAGGAAAATTCAACTAGTGAAATATGATCTTCCCAACTTCCACCAAAATCAAGAACACAAGCACGAAGAAGATCTTCAAGAGTTTGATTCACAAGCTCGGTTTGTCCATCGGACTGAGGATGATAAGCGGTGCTAAAATTAAGCTTCGTTCCCAAAGCTTTTTGAAGATTCTTCCAAAATCCACTAGTAAACAATGGATCACGATCACTAACAATAGAAGTAGGAACTCCATGCAATTTAACAATCTATTTGATAAAGAGCTTGGCCAAAAGAGGAACGGTTCGGTTAGACCGAACGGGAATAAAATGGGCGGATTTAGTAAGTCTATCAACAATTACCCATAAGCTATCATGACCCGAACGAGAACGGGAAAGGCCATCTATAAAATCCATGGAAATCTGGTCCCACTTCCAAATTGGAATTTCTAAAGGTTGTAATAACCCACCGGGCCTTTGATGTTCGGCCTTAACGAGTTGGCAAGTCATGCAACGCTTAACGAAGTTAGCGATGTCAAGTTTCATTCCCTCCCAATAATAAAGTCGCTTCATATCTGCGTACATTTTACTACTACCGAGATGAATGGTAAATTTAGAACGATGAGAATCTTCTAAAATATCTTTACGAAGATCACTAATATTTGGAACGACAAGTCTACCAAATCTCCGAATGCCGCCACGAGAATCGATATCAAAGTCTTTCAAACCTTCAATATCAATTTTATCCTTAATATTTTGGCCAAGAAGAGCCAATTCGGGATCTAGCCTTTGAGCTTCAAGAATGCGGTCTAAGAGAGAAGGACGAGTCTCAAGGCTACATAAAACAAATGATGAGCATAAATCGGATACGCGGTCTCGAATCTCACAAGTGGATAAGATCTCGAGATCGTTCCATTCGGATATCATCATAGAAACAACAGCTTGTTGTTTACGGCTAAGAGCATCTGCAACACGATTACCCTTACCGGGTGTATAAAGAATATCAAGATCATAAGGAGCAAGGAACTCGAGCCAACGTTATTGACGCAAATTAAGTTCCTTTTGAGAAAATAAATATTTCAAAGACTTATGATCCGTGTAAAGAACAAATTTCTCCCCTAAAAGATAATGACGCCAAATCCGAAGAGCGAAAACAATAGCCGCGAGTTCTAAATCATGAGTGGCATATCTAGTCTCAGCAGGCTTCAATTGCCTAGAAGCATAAGCAATAACACGTTCTTTTTGCATAAGAACGGCACCCAAACCAACGCGACTAGCATCGGTATGAACAACGAAATCTTGATTCCCCTCGGGAATAACAAGAATAGGAGCATCAGAAAGGAGTTCTTTTAATTTCTGAAAAGAAGCTTCACATTTGTCCGACCAAATGTATTTAACACCTTTCTTAGTCAAGCTAGTGAGAGGCACGGCAATCTTAGAAAAGTCTTTGATAAAACGACGGTAATAACCCGCCAATCCGAGAAAACTACGAATCTCTGTCACACTCTCCGGTCTCTTCCAATCTTGAATCGCTTCCATCTTTGAAGGATCCACGGAAATTCCGGATTCGGAAATAATATGACCGAGAAACTTCACACGAGATTGCCAAAAGTGCCATTTAGAAAATTTTGCCTTTAATTGATTACTCCTAAGAGTTTCCAACACAATCTGAAGATGCTTTTCATGCTCCTCCTTGGTTTTAGAATACACAAGAATATCATCGATAAAGATGAGAACAAACCGGTCGAGTAAGTCTTTGAAAACTCTATTCATAAGGTCAACGAAATACGCCGGAGCATTCGTCAAACCAAATGGCATGACAAGCCATTCATAAGATCCATAACGAGTACGGAACGATGTCAAAGGAATACTATCCTCTGCAATACGAAGCTGATGAAATCCAGTAGCTAAGTCTAATTGTGAAAAGACTCTAGCACCACAAAGTTGATCGAATAGATCATCAATCCGAGGTAAAGGATATTTATTTTTGATAGTAAGATCATTATGCTTGCGGTAGTCAACGCAAAGCCTAAGTGTTCCATCGGATTTCTTCACGAAAATAGCCGAAGCTCCCCAAGGCGAGGAACTAGAGCGACTAAATTGCTTCGTCTCCAATTCGGATAATTGTTTACGCATCTCCTCGTTTTCTTTATTGGACATACGATAAGGAGGACGAATGATAGGTTGAGCTCCAGGAATAAGATTAATTCTGAACTCAATTGCTCGCTTAGGCGGTAACCCTAAAACGGGCTCAAATATGTCGGAAAATTCACAAACGACATGAATAACAGAAATAATATCACCCTCATCATCATCGTCGTCATCACGAGGATTTAAAGAATATAAAGATGCAACCAAAGCAGAATCCGAATCTTTAAGAATAACAGAAACCTGATTAACAGATTGAGGATGTCGAAGATGAATAGTCCGCTCAGGACATAGGATATGAGCTTCATAACGGTTAAGCCAATCCATTCCCAAAATCATTCCAAAGCCTAAATAACGCATGACATGCAAATCGGCTCGGAAAGAAAAATCACACAAAATAATCTCGACATCTTTACACAATAAGCTGATTGTTGCGGATCCACCAACCGGATTCGCAATTCTCAAAGAAGTCATTAAACACAAAACATCAAAGGAAAAAGTATCAACAAGTTCTTTTGATATAAAAGAATGGGATGCACCCGTATCAAAAAGAACTCGAATAGGATGATCACGAAATAAAATAATTCCATCCAGAATAGAATGAGAAATACCTTGGCCACGAGATGTGTTCCCAGAAACAAAGGCACTTATACTAGCAGGTCGGTCGACCGAACCAGGGTGGTCGGTCGGCCGAACCTGTTTCCAGCCTCTTCCCTGCCTATTACAAATGAGGTTCAATCTTGACCAAATTGCATTCTCTCGAGCAACGGCGCTAAGGGATTTGCCAATCGACCACCCGGCCCTATAAGCTCCTCGATGCATCGCCAAAAACATGTTCAAACATCCAAGTTAGGATTTTTAACGAATTGAACTCAAAACACTAAAAATTGGAATATTCACCAAATCAATCCAAACCAAAAGCAAATGCACACGAATAAGTGTTAGGAATTCATACCTAACAATCGGAGATAATTATAAGCATAGATGTGAGATTAAAAATCTCACCTTTTTACAAAATCGAACAAGAAGAAGCTTGAAAGCAAATGGAGAATCAACCTCTCTTCAACACAACCCAAATGAGCTTGAATCTAAGCTCAAAACAAGAACATTCCCAAAATTAGGTTTAGGAATTTCTGAAATTGGTAAGAGAATAAGTTGGAGAAGAAGGAGAGAAGCTTACAAATGGGTTCTTCTTGAGTTTGGAGCTAGGAATTTGAAGTTGCAAAAGGAACTAGGGTTTTGGAGTTTTAATTTCCAATCTGTCCCACCATTAATGCTATAAAAACTGAAAAGAGAAAGAAGTGAGGGAGAATGGGGAGGAGGGGTTCAGTTTTTAAGTATAAGTTGGCTAATGGCTAAACCCAAACTCAAACCCAAAGTGAAAAGTAGCAAAAAACAACTTTCTCCAAACATATCGAAGCTTATACTCAAAAAGGTCGCAAACGACATTTTAAACTCAATGGGAGTGGTCCCGAGTCCTAATTCGACCGTATGCAAAAAGTAGCTTTTCGGACTAAAATCCGACTAACGATAAAATATTTAAATAAAATATTTAAATATAAAATCGATAAATATGTGGGTTGTTACATTATCATTCACAGGTATTAAATTAACAATTAAATTCAATATTAAAATAAATAATGACTAAATGCAATAAAAGTCATATTTAACTGGAACGACAAATTAAATATACCAAACATCAATCAACCAATTTCTAATCACATCATAAATTTAATTTAACTAACATAAGATAATTTAGTAGTTGTGAGTGGGTTAAAACACTCACCTTTGATTTACAGTTGATTTAAATCCTATAAAAGAAAAAATTCCAATAGAAGAAATCGTGCGTGAATCGAAGTTTATATGCAAAAGATATTCATGTTACAAGAAATATTATTAAAATAATAATGGGTACAAGTTTAAAAAAACAAATTTTAATACTTACATTTTCTCAAGATAAGGCTTCAGGAAAAGATGGAAGAACAAACTAAGATGAAGGTAGGACATGTAGGAAAAATGAAAAAATGAAAAATGAAAATTGAAACTCATTTTTCATAAAAGAAAGCTTTTGAATTTGAAAGTTCACATCAAAATGATTTGGGAAAATGAAGATTTGAAATGGAGATCTAAATATAGGAAATGAAGCATCGATAAGAAAAAATGAAGAAATAATTTTAAAACGTAAACAATTTGCTAATGAGATTATAACTTCTGCAAATAATTCGAACTAAATGAATATAAGATGTAAGAGAAACAAAACGTAAAAGAAGAAATAAAGTGGTAGGTAGTTAATAATAAAGAAATGAGGGTGGAGGGACAAAAATGAATGTCACATTCCTAAAATGAAGGCTTTAGGAAATATAGGATACCAAAATAAAAACAAAAATATGAGGTTATGGAAGAAGGCTATAGGAAGCCAAAATGAAAAGAAATAAAGTGGCTGTGGAAATATGAAAGGAGATGGAGAAAACAATGAACTCACAATTTTTTTCTTTAGGAATTGGAGGTAGGAATATTGTAAAGAGGTGAAGAAAGGTTGAAAAAAAAATATGTATACATATAAAATGAAACTCACATTTGAGAAGATGTAGCTTCAGAAAAAAGAGGAAGGAAATAAACGAAAATGAAGAAACAACAAAAATATGGGAAGAAATGTGGTATGTATTAAATAATGATGAAGGAATGCACGGACCAGATGTACACTACTAACGAACCTTTAGGATTCGAATTTCAAACTTATGTCCCCTCTTTATTACTTTCCTTAACTCCCATAAACTCACAGTTACACCTATTTAATTTTACGTTAACACACAATAAATGAAAATTAATTCTCCATCCAAATTTATGTAATTAATTAAGGCAATATACAATATTAAAAACCTTTCATTTCTCTCTGTGTGATTAGATTGGGAATTTAAACAAACGTGTTAATGTTTCGATTAAATATTTTACTAGTTTTGCATTAACATAAATTAAACAAATATGACAGCATAAATGAGGTAATAAAAACAGGTGTATAGTATATGTGTATGTACATCTTTATCTCCACTTATAGTTTACATTCATAAATAAGGTATGCTGCTAATACACATAAGGAGGCAATGAATGTAAGAATAAATTAGAAGAGTGTGAAAGGAAGTGCGGATTAAGATCTTAAAGCTAATTTAACACCAGGGGGTTGAATAGCGTCTAATGGATTCTAGGACTCATATGGACTAATTTAAAAATTATGATACAGAAAATGGAGAACTTAATCATAGAACAATCACAGAATCAAACATAGATGCAGAAAGTAAATAAAAAGCAGTAAAAGAAAGAACATACCGGATTTTATATTGGTTCGGAGTTACCCTGCATCCAGTCTTGTACCAAGGCAAACACCTCATACATATTTTTATTATACCAATGACGAGATTACAATACTCAATTTCAAAAGGCCTTGAGGTACCCTCCTGTCTCACGAGTCCGGGGCAAACTCTCTTGATTTACGGGACACAAGATCACCCAATTGATTTCCAGACACAACCACACTTATAGAGAGACTCGATAAACATTTTACTACAAATTGATCCTATAACTCTAAATAGCACTTTGATCTTCGAGAGAGGACAGAGAATCAAACAAGACTGAGACTCTAATTTGATTCACTTGAGAATTTGGCAGAATTTCGGCACGATCTTAAAAATATGAAAAATTTAGAATATAAATTTTTGGAGAAGGAGTGAAGAAAATAAGAAAATAGTTAGTTAAAAAATTCGTTTGTGAAGGCTATTTATAGAGTACCAACGGTCATAACCATTCGTGAAGAGATTTAAACGAATAGACATTTCTTTTGAAAATTGAAACTTTTGAATTCAACGGCCACCATGTTGACATGGGGTATCCCACGATGTCGACATCCTTAGTTAAAAAACTATGTAAAATTTGTTTTTAAAATGTTATTGAAAGGAGAACAAGATGAAATGATTTTGGAGTAAAATAAACTAATTTTCCTATTTTTTAAAACAAAGATGAGTAGAAAAATATATTTTTAGAATGTATATATAAATTTGATTTTAAATCCCAAGTATATATATATATTATAAAGAATATTTAAAAAACAAAGAATATTTTAAGGCAAAAACATCTTTTTGAAACTCATTTGAAAAGATAATTTTTAAGGCTAAAACATGTTGAAAAGCAGTTTTGAAAAATCATTTTGAATAACCATTTTGAAGTAGTTTTGCAAGCTTCTTCCTGCAGAATATCTCATCACATCGGGACTCGAGAACTTGTACAAAATTAGGATGTTCGTGGGTTTGTAAACCACTTATCGTAGGTTTGTAAGCTACTTGTCATGGGTTTGTAAGCCACTAAGAACGTATAAATGGGTTCCATCCCAAATGAAATTTGGAATGAAGTCTTCCGTGCTATTATGAAGTTTTAACAAAAACTAGACACATATCTTAAAATCTTGATCTTGACAATCTAGAGTCTTCAATCTTGATATCTTCATTCTAAATCTTGAGTCTTGTGTCTTTATACTAATCAGTCTTCGGTAATCAATACCTGCACACACACACATATATATATCCTGCATATACATATATATCTAGACAATAGTGTTAGTATATATTTTATAATAAGATAAGTTAAAAGGTTGTTGTCATCAAAACCAACATCTCAGTTCCTAACAATCTCCCCCTTCTTGATGATGACAACCTGTATTTATAAAATATATTTAGCATACCATAACTCCTATCTAACTCCCCCTTACTCCATGACTCCCCCTTACTCCAATCATAACACCCACTTACTTCAAGCCAACTACTATTATATAACTTCTCCCCTTTTGTCATCAACAAAAACTTCTTACTAATAAATCCCCTGAACTTGATATAAGATAATCAACCGTAATATAATACAGTAATACATATAAGTGTAATAAGTACTAAGTGTGATCATAAGTATGAAATGTGATCATAAATGTGAAATGTGATCATGAGTGTGATCATAAGTGTAATCCAAAAGTAAATCAATCATCATCCAACAGTATTTACAGTAATTATTCAATCCAATCATATATACAAACCACACCAAATGTTGTTAAATAAGTCAAGTCAATCAAGTTTAAAACACACCAATCAAATCAAAAAATATCATACGGAATGATTAGACATTCCTTGGTACTTCCACTCATCCATCTTCTCCAAAGATAGGGTCTGCTTTGATGGCATCCCATTCTTCTTTATCTTTGTCGAGAGTGACATGGTTTCCTTCGAGATCGTCCTTGTTAAGGGATGAGATCATCCAACGAAGGACGTCGAAATGTCTCTCTTGCTCCTTGATCGTCTGTATTTGACTCAATTCTAAGTGGGGCTGATTACGAAATATGAAGTAAGGATATTCTTAAAGGAAGTGAGAGTTTCTTCAAGATAATCACTTAGATTCTTAATCGGAGAAGCCATAATTCAATAAATAGGAAGAACTATGAAAGAGAGTGATTAGAAATGAAGTTTGATAATTTGTTCTGGAAGAAACAGGTATAAATAGGGGTAGAAAGTCAATTAGAATGAATAGACACAAGTTAGTTACATGAAATTAAAATTTGAAAGTGCAACTACTTTCTGCCTGTTGTATGTCGACATAGGGATGGTAGATGTCGACATGCCTCTGTCTAAAGTGACAATTTGCTTTTTTTCGAATATTGTGAACAAATCTATGCAACAAAAATTTGTATAATATAAAAACAAGCAATTACAGAGACAAGTGAAGTTGAATAACAGCAAATAAAAGAACTCAATAATGATTCTAGTCAACATTACATAAAATTACATAATATTAACTAAACATTAAAGAAAATACATGGATAGGACTTGAAATAGATAAGATAACATGAACTAAAACTAATTAGATGAAGAAGATGATAGTCCAAGCTTTCTACTAATTTTCCCGAAGAACTTGTCGATTTTAGTGAAAATCTTATCCATTTTCTTACTCATTGATCTTTTAAGTGTCTTTTGGTTTTCCACTATAATTCATTGATTATTCATAATGGTCTTATTGGATGGATTAGCGGGATTAGTAGGATATTCAATACTCTCTAAGGAAGTTTCTTGATCTTCCTCTTCCTCCTCTTCAATTTCCATTCCTTCCTCTTCCACTTCTTCTTCTTCCATCTCTTCTTGAGCAAGCCTTTCTTCTTTTTTCGCAAGTGTTTCATATGGTTGAAACGCTAATGGAATTTATATAAGGGAAATGTTTCATGGTTGAACACTTTTCTATTTATAAATTCTTCCCTTTTGAAAACAACTCCAAAGTAATTAAAAATCCGAGAAAGATAAATTCCATGATATAATGTATTTTCACCCATTATAAAATTCTTGGGCCTTAGCTCATCCAAAATAACTTGAGCCCAATTGATATCATAATTACCAAAAATTGCAAAAAGAGTTTTGCAAACTTTCAAAGTCTGGTTGTTGTAGTTTCCCGATCTTGGTATAAGAGGGTATTGAATAAGAAGATTAACAGTTCTTGCTTTAGGACGAAAATAACGGTTTTTGAATTCAAAATTATCATCCCCTTCAAAGATGTGATGAAATGTCTCTCGATCATTTTCATTTATTTGAAATTCCGAGAGATTCATTCCAGTATACTTGCATCCCAAAATATTTCCTAAAATTTCACAATCCAAAACTATTGTGTTTCTTTAACACTACTCCAAATTTGTTCATCTTGCCCATTATAAAAATCACGATTCAAATTCGCATAAAACATCTTAACAAGATTTGGATAACATACAAAATAATTTTGTTTGTTATCTACTACACTAAGAATAGAACATTGTTGAAAAAGATTTTCAATTTCATAAGAAGGAAAATCTTCAAAAATAGCAAATTTACCCGTGTGAATTTTACACAAGTTTACATAGTTAATGTAAGCTTCGATAGCTTTCGGGTCATTAAAAAGAAATTTTTTGACAGCTTTTGAAAGCCTAATGGTGTTAAAAGTGCTTGAAGAGGCCATTGAAGAAGTTTGAGAGGAGTAGAAGATAATGAAGATCGATTTGAAATTTGAAACGAAAGTGAAAAGTGATGATAAGGAGAGTAAATTAAATAGAGATTCTATAGACATGTTCTCTAGTCAAGAGGCATCTTTCCAGAGCATTGAAGTTGGTGAAAAGGTGGAGGGAAATTCAAAAGTTTGAATTCAAATTTTGAAATCAAATTCTAGGGGGCATGTCGACATGGGGTATCCGGGTATGTCGGCATGTGCCTATTGAATCAAAGGACTAGTTTCTATTCCTAATTTGTAATAAATGTATATGCTATATCCTATATTCTACTTACATAATTCATGCGATAACATTAAATATAATAATACTTAAATATTAATAATTTAATATTTAAAATATTATTAAAATAATATTATTTTTGAATTTAAAATTCGAATTTCAAGGGATAAATTTGAATTTAAAATTCAAGGAATTTTTAAAAAAAATAATCAAGCAAACAAACAAGAATCCATTCAAACAAGAAAAATTAAAAATATTGTAAATGCATACCAAATTTTAGATCCATACTCCCATCGTCGTCTGATTCATGAATAGCAATGAAACAAGGATTTGAATTATCCATCTTCTTTTCATCGTCATTAGATGATGATTCTGAGTCATCAAGAGTTGTCGTGTATGCTTTCTTTCTTTTCCTTGACGAATCATTGTTTGGAGGGAACAACTGTTTATCAGGATACGGACTATCTTTCCTATGATGCCCGACTTTATTGCAATTGTAGCATCTATCATTGTTGACATTCTCCGTATTATTTGTGGAATTCCTTTGATCATTTCTTTTGTAATTATTCATTTTTCTATATTTTAGAAATTTTCGAAAGTTTCTTGTCATAAAAGCAATCTCCTTATCACTTTTTGGTTCTGAATCTTCAGTTATTGCATTGAATTCCAATGACTTCTTTTTTGTAGCCTTACTTTCTCTTCTTCCTTGTAGTTGAACTTCATAAGACATCAGATTCCCAATCAATTCTTCTATTTTCATTAAACTGATATCATTTGCTTCTTCGATTGCAAGTGTCTTTTGATCCCATTCTGGAGTGAGTGAATTTAGAATTTTTCTGACTTGGTCTTCCTCCGAAAAGCTTTTCCCAGTGCAATTAGTGAATGAACAATATATAGAAATCGACAATACATGTCGGAAATAGACTCATTTGCATGCATTTTAAACAACTAAAACTGATTAGTTAATATTGAAATTTTAGTCTGTTTAACTTTGCTTGTTCCTTCATGAGTAACTTGCAAAGTTTTCTAGATTTCAAATGCAGACTTACAAACAGACACTCTATTAAACTCATTCCTATCTAATGAACAAAATAATATATTCATGGCCTTTGAGTTATTTTGTGCAACACCCTTTTGCTCAATAGTCCACTGGGCAAAATCGGTAGTTGGTTCAATATACTCAGTTTGTGTGATATTCCAAGTGTCTAATCCTACTGATTGTAAATAAATTTTCATTCTACAAGCCCAATATGCATAATTATTGCCATTGAAAAATGGTGCTATGACAGTAGACTGACTTCTACAAATGAACTAGTGTTAATGTTAACAGAACTAATGCCAGGGTTGACATTACCAGGGTTGGTAGCCATAAAAACAATTTTTATGTTTCAGATTATGAAAATTATGAAAACCAATGCTCTGATACCAATTGAAAGGAAGTGCAGATTAAGGATCTTAAGGCTAACTTAACACTAGAGGGGGGTGAATAGTGTTTAATGGATTCTAAGACTCATATGGACTAATTTAAAAATTATGATACAAATAAATGCAGAAATTAATCACAGAATAATCACAGAATCAAACATGAATGCAGAAAGTAAATAAAAAACAGTAAAAGAGAGAATACACTGGATTTTATACTGATTCGGAGTTACCCTACATCCAGTCTTGTACTAAGGCAAACACCTCATACAGATTTTTATTATACCAATGTCGATATTACAATCCTCAATTTCTAATGGCCTTAAAGTACCCTCCTGTCTCATGATTCCGAGGCAAACTCTCTTGATTTACGGGACACAAGATCACCCGATTGATTTCCAGGCACAACCACACCTTATAGAGAGACTCGATAAACTTTTGATTACAAATTGATCCTATAACTCTGAATTGCCCTTTGATCTTCGAGAGAGGATAAAGAATTAAACAAGAGTGAGATTCTAATTTGATTCACTAGAGAATTTGGTTGAATTTCGGCACGATCTTAAAAATATGAAAATTTTAGAATATGGATTCGTGGAGAAAAAGGAGTGAAGAAAATAGTTAGTTAAAAAATTCGTTTGTGAAGGCTATTTATAGAGTACCAACGGTCATTCGTGTGATAACCCAGGATTTTTGGCAATATTGATCTGATAATCTTCTTTTATAATTATTTAAACGTGCAAAATTATTCTTTCCAAACAAAAATAAAATATGTGTTTTCAAATTACTATTGTTTATGTACATGTAGATTGAAAATAAAACTTGGATTTGAAATTCAAAGTTATATCTTAAAAATAAATTGGATTTAAAAACTCTACATTTTTAGAACTAGTGTGTGTATATATATATATATGGTTACTAATTAGTGTGTATTTATGTTTTATATCATTTTTCGTTAAAATTATATAAAAATAAGTAAAAATAAAATGTATTAATGGAAATATAAAAACAAAAATAAATATAAATGCATGCACTTGACATTCGTAGGCCAAGTATAACATGCAAAATACAAGTGTCATATTTAATTTGTTTTCTTCATTTTAAAAAATAATAATAAATAAAACAAGGATGCACACTTATATATATCTCTTTACTTCTTTCATCTTTCATTTTTTTCGAAATTTATAAAACTAAAAACCTAAAGTAATCCAAAACCAGAAAGAAAAAAACCAAAACATACAACTCTTGCAAATTTCAACTAAAGCAAGCTAAATCCAAGTTCATCTTAGCAAAGATCCAAGATCAACTCAACTAAAAACAAAGCAGATCAAAATTAAGAGCATTTCCAGCTTTTTTCTGTTTAAACCAAAATATACTGTGAGTAAATATTTTTTTACTAGATCTACCTTATTCCCTGATGCATGTGATAAATTCTTGTAGTAATGTTGTAAAATGTTTGCATGAATGTATGAATATGCTTGCATGTATATCAGTATATGGTTGATGTGTATATATTTGTATGCATGTCTGTGTTTAGATATAGGAGCCTCTGTTTTTGTTTTACAAACACAAACCCTATTCAAAATTCAAATTCTTTTCCCCTATCTCTTATAGCTTACGACGTATAAATAAAATGTGTTTGAATTAACAAGATCTAAATTTTAAAAATATTTTTAAGTATAATTAGAAAGTAGTTTTAACTGGAAGGAAGAAATACAATAACACTCAATGCATGTCAAAAATTCGAATACGATGATTTCAAGTTTCTCCTACATAACCTTATTCGAATCTGAAAATCATGAATTTTAATTATAATTTCAAGATTTTTAGGTTTGTTTTGGGGTAGAATTCTCGGGTTGAACGGGAATCAAATTTTGGGTGATCTCTGGCGATCGGCGAATGATGGAGGGTCATGATCATTGCTGGAGGTAGCTTGAGGGTAGAGGGTCTTAGGAAAATGGTGACTGGGTTTATCGATCACCATGGTGGCTTGGCGACGGCGTTTTAGGGTTTAAGGCCCTATTCGAGTCGACGAGGTTAGCGAGGCGATTGCGATGTCGTGGGTGCATCAGACTGGAATGGAGCAAGGGGAATTGGTGCGTGGGTCTACGGCGAAGGTTTGGACGGAGTGTCGAAGCCTCTGGTGATATGAGGTGGTGGGACGTGGAGGTTCTTGGGCGATCAGTTCTGTTCCAGTAGGTACTCATGTGGCTCGTTTTCGATTTTGGAGGTCGTTCGAGGATCTGGCGGTCGAAGTCGACTTGCCGACGAGGGATCGACGATTAAAACGTCGTCTTTCGTCTGTGCACGTGCACGAGCGTCTGTGTATTAGTATGTTTGGGTTTGGGGTTGCTGTAAGAAGGGAAGAAGAAGTTAGGTCTCGGGTGGGAACTCGGGGAAGTCTCGGGTTGGACTCGAGGAAGGTACTGAGTTGTTCACGTGTGTTTTAACTATTGTAACAGGTTTTTAAATTTGAAACAAAGCAAAGTTTAAAAATAAAAGGAAAGAAAAGAATAAGAAGGGTTTTGACTCGGGAGAAATGTGGGTTTGTACTAGGTTAGTCTCAGGTCTGTACTAATGTATTAACAAAGATTTTAAAGTTAAAATAAAACAAGTTTTAAACAACTTATCTTAACCACTTTTCTTTTAGATGATTAATTTTTGATCAAATATTTGGGTTAGTTAAAAGTTGTATGATAATTTATTTTAATTTAAATTAATTATGTTTAAAGTATTGAATTATATGTCCATTACTTTATTTAATTCCTAAGTTTATTTAGATGAAATTAAATAGAGTTGTTAAATAGTTGATTTAAGAAAGTAGAATGTTTTTAGTTATTAATCAATTTAAAGATCTTAGTTAATTTATACGTTGATAATAAATTAAATCCAAAGGTTTATTAAATAAACTTAAATGATAATTAAGTAAATGATTAAGATAAATGGTTTATATTTTAATTAATTAAGGTCTTAAGTAATTATGAATGATAATTAATTAATTCCAATAATTAATTAAAATAAAATAACTGGCTTGAAATTAATTAATACCAATTAAGAAGGGTTATAAGTAGTTAATTTAATTTGCGTTAAATTAAATTAATTATAAATTATTTGATTAATTTATCTTGCTTATGGATTATTAAATTGTACTAATGCTTGTATTGATTAATATCTCTAGTCTATTAATTTGTGATATTCTGTAATGCGAAATGCCTGGATTGATCTGCTAATAAATATGAATCATTTATTTAATCACATATATGTGATGAATTACTATGTGAATATGATATTCTGAATTTAAATTGAATTGTTTTCCTTAAACAACTTGGCTTAAAAGATGGCATTGAATTCGAAGAGATCGGGGTCGGATATCAGCAATATCCGGAACCACTTCGATTAGTAATCTATAATTCTTTTTATATTTGATTTTAAAATCAAATAGGCTGGAATGGAAAAAAATTATGTAAACTTGTCCATTTAAACTAACGGAAATTAGATACATTTTGTGAAATAAGTGTTGGCTTTAACAACATAAAAACTCGTAGTGATGAACGAGTTACCTGGGTTTTCAAGAAATTTTACAACTTAAAGTATTTCATATTAAATGGATTTACTCACGCTGGTTTTCGGCCTGACTCGGGTGTTACTTTAATTTAATGCTTGGATCAGACCGAGTATTACAGATTTTCAGGTTACGACATTCTGGAGCTCAAAAGGCGTGCTGGATCGCAGGGACGTATTGATTGTATTCCGCTGTGAAGAAGAGATTGTCTAGACTGGTTTTGGGAACAAGTAATTAAACTGTCCGGTTTATTTGAGAATGGTTGTACACTGATATATTGTTTGTAAATTGACATTTACAGCTTTCCTTTGTATAAATGCTATTATTTGATATTATATTTTGTGCCACTGCGATTGTTAGATTCTATGCTGCTGTTTTTTCTGTTTCTTCTTCTACCTCCTTTTCTTCTTAACCCTAACAGTCTAGGATTTCCGACACTCGATTGCTCGGCACTCTATACAGTGAACATATTAGTGTCGATTTTCGAGGTCAAAAATTTCGAGTCGTTACATTTGGTTTCAGAGCAGAAGTTTAAGCGAGAACCTTGGCTCTGGTGGGGTTACTCATTAGAGATACGGTCGGTAAAACCCTAGAATGAGTTGACCATATTATATGAGAGCGTACTTGTTATTTTCTTATATAAAGATTTTAAAAACGGTTTTAAAAGTAGTTTTTATATAAGCTTATATTTTGACATAAAAAGCAATAATTTTTCTAATTATTATATATTAAGATAATTGGTTATTGATTATTGAAATTGAATAAGATCATAAGAATTTAAGTGGTAATATATATAACCAAATAGGAATTGGGCAATATGAACTATACAAACAAGATAAGCTAGAAATGGATTCAAACTAGAAATTAAAATATTGAAATTTGTAGAAGTGTTTTCAGAATGTTGAGTTAAGTACTCTGATTTTATTTTCTAACAAAATATATATAGTGAATTGGTTTTCAGATATGATAATCTTGGTTATTATCATAAAATGTTTGTTGTATATAAATAAAGGGGTGTTTATTTTTCTAAATAAACAATGATAAAGCAGAATGAAATGTTTTAAGGAAGTAACAATTTAGATAAGTATGACTTATAAATTGAAAGGAATTAAATTGTGAAGTTTTAAAATCTAATTCTAGAAATTATGAAATTGTTTCAAAATGTTAAAAGATATAATAAGTAATATTATTTAGAATATTTTTGAATGTAGGAATCTTATTTTAAGAACAAGAGTTAGATAAAAATTTATTAAGAAACTTGTTTTGAATTAAAAACAAGAATGGTTTAAGATTTAAAGTGTGACTTGGTGTGCAAAGGAAATAAGTATGTATATGTGTGGGATATACATAATATCAAAGTTAATTTGAAGTAAACACTAAGTGTTAAGTTTAGAATTTTCCCCTGAAATGAGATGTAATTGAAAGAAATGCGGATTACGGATCTTAAGGCTAGAATTAACGCTTGAGGGGATGAATAGTGTTTATAAAGAATTACTAGATCTTTTTGAGTTTATGTTAATTTAAACACGGATGTGTGCAATATACAGACACAGATATGATCACAGAAACAAACAAAGATGTAGAAATAAAATAAAACGCGGTAAAGGAAAGAACACACCGGAATTTATACTGGTTTGGAGTTACCCTACATCCAGTCCCGCAACAGAAGTACGGATTTCCTTTCAAAAGCAATCTTTACAATTACACCCTCGATTTGAAGGCTACGAGGTACACCCTCCAGAATCACAATCCTTTGGGTGGAGATACTTGATTTTCCAGGCTACAAGTTCACCAACTTGATTTTACAGGCAACAAGTTCACTCAATTTATTTTCAAGGCTACAATCACACCTTTTCTCGCTAAGTTGATTACAAAAGCCCTATAGCTCTGAATAACATTGAGGATCTTGTTGAAATAGTGATAGAGAATTAAACTACGAATGATCGAGTTCAACTCAATGTAGATTTCGGCAGAGTAATGATAAGAATTTTTATTAAGAAAAGTGGAAGAAGAAGAGGAGTGAAAAACGAAAAAATCTGTTGTAAAATTCGTTGAAACCGACTCCTATTTATAGTAGAACAATAGTTAAGTCCATTCGTGAAGAGTTATGGCGAATAGACACTTCTTTTGAAATTGAAATTTTGAACTCAACTGACACCATGTCGACATGGTCACCATGAGTATGTCGACATCCCAAAGCATTTTTTGATGATTTGATTTTCTTTGAAAATAACCTTTATCTTATATTAAAACTATTTTAAACTTTATAAATATACTTGACTATAGTTAAAATTCATAAGTAAACATAGAAAATAATATATATAGAATTTAACTATAATTTTATATTTAAATCTAAGTATAAATATTTAAAAGTTAAATCTATTATATTAAAAGATAGTTTGAAATCAGGAGTAATTTGACTTTGAAATTAAAGATGATTTTGAGGCTAAAATTATTTAAAATCAGGATAGATGTTTTTGATGCTTTTAAAAGGAAGGTTTTGAAATCATTTTGAAAACAAGATATAATTTTGAAAAAATTATTTTGAATAAAAGGTTAGCGGATACAAAACAATGTTCCACTAGATTTTTCGTAGGTTCCATCCTACTTAGGGTTCCATCTCTTTAACAGGGTCGAAGTGGATTCTATTCCACGAATAAATTGGATTTTAATATGCCAGTACTTTTCTAGGATTTTTAACAAAAATTTCTAATTAAAGAATAAATTACTTGAATTCTTGAACTCTTGATAATCTTGATACTCACGAGTCTTCGGTCTTGATATCTTGAATCTCTATACTGTACAGTCTTCATTCTTGGTACCTGCATGGTTAATTCCTACATATACATATATATCTAAACTTATAATGTTAGTATTTATATTTTATAATATATTCTAAGGTTGTTGTCATCAAAACCATCATCTCATGGACTAACAATCTCCCCCTTTTTGATGATGACAACCTTTGTTTATAAAATATTACTTCTATCCTAATAACTCCCCTAAAACTAATAACTCCCCCTTAATCTATGCCTAACTACCCTATTTTATACTTCTCCCCCTTTGTCATCAACAATAACTAACTCCTCCTCATTCTTGGACTAAAGTACCTGCATTGATAAACTATACAAAGAAATATATAACAGATATATTAATAAATAATCATACTTATGAACATGATAATTTAATCAAAGAATATATACATTTCAATGTATATTTACATGTTTTATACATCAAACATCGAACTAAATTAAGAAATCAACACCAAGTATCATTCTAAACCAAATCAAATCCATTCGAACAAACAATTCAAACAAAGTAATAAATTTTAAACGTTACGAGGAACCTCTACCCATCTTTCTTCTCCAAAGATAGGGTCTTCTTTTATAGCATTCCAATTTTCATTGTCATTGGTGAGAGAGACAGGAGGATGTCCTTCGTTATCATCCTTGTGTAGGGAGGAAATCATCCATCGTATTGCATCGAAATGCCTTTCTTCCTCCTTGATCATCTGCATTTGACTCAATTCTAAGTGTCACTGGTTACGAGAATGAACGAGAGAATATTCTTGAATGAATTAAGAGTTTCTTCAAGATTTTCGGATAAATTGTGAATTGGATTAGCCATAGTTGAATTTGTTAAAGAAATGAAGGATTAGAAGATAAGAAATAATTTTCAGTGAAGAATTCTGGAAGAAATAGGTATATATAGGTGTAGAAATTCATTTGAAATGAATAGACATATGATAGTTATTTAAATTTCAAATTCAAAATGAATTGTCATTTCTGACCAGTACATGTCGACATGGTCATAGGGGGTATGTTGACATGGGTTAGTGAAAAAATATGACTAATTAGATTTTGTGAATAATTGTGTGTGTATATATATTTATATAATATACTAACATTTATTCTGGAGATAAGATAAGCTAGATAACAGAAAGGAAATTTCATTTCATTGCATACTAAGATGATACAATATTAAACATATGAAACTACATGAACTTTCGAATTAAAACAAGCTAAAACACATACAACAAAATACGAAAAGATAACACTAGCTATAGGATGATGATGAAGAAAGTCCAAGTTTCTTGCTGACTTTGGAAATGAACTTGTTCATCTTGGATGAATTTTGTCCAACTTCTTACTAACGGATCGTTTAAGAATCCGTTGATTCTCAACAATCATCTTTTGGTTCTTGAGAAGGGTTTTGGTGGATGGATTAGGAGGATAGTCGATGCTTTCCAAAGAGGTTTCACCTTCTTCTTCTTCAATTTCCATTTCATTCCCATCTTCTTCTTCCTCTTCTTCTTCCATTTCCTCATGAGCTAAATGCACTTCCTTTTCGGCAAGGCTCTTATAGGGTTTAAAAACAAATGAAATTTTCATAAGCGAAATGTTGGAATGATTGAAAACTTTTCTAGAAATACATTCTTCGCCTTTGAAATCCACTCCAAAATAGTTGAAAATCCGAGTGAGATAAATTCCATGATATAAATTATTCTCACCCATTTCAAGATTTTTAGGACGAAATTCATCCAAAATAACCTGCGCCCAATTTATGTCATAATTTCCAAAAAAGCAAAAAGTGTTTTGCAAACTTTTGAAGTAGGATTGTTAAAATTCCCTGATCTTGGGGTGAAAGTATGTTGCAAAAGAAGATTGACAATTCTTGCCTTTGGTCGAAAATTTCGATTTTTGAATTCAAATTATCATTCCCTTCAAAAATATAATGAAATGTCTCACGATCATTTTCATCGATTTTAAAATTAGAAAGATCCATTACCGTACACTTGCAATTGAGAATGGTACCCAAAAGATCACAATTCAAAACAATTCTAGTGCCTTTGACACTACTCCAAATTTCATCCTCATTTCCATTATAAAATCCACGGTTTAAATTAGCATAGAAAATTTTGACAAGATATGGATAGCAAACAAAATCATTTTGAGAAACATCAATAAGACTAAGAACTCCATTGTTTGCAAAAAGAGAATCAAGCTCATAAGAAGGAAAATCTTGAAAAATAGCAAACTTTTCGGGATGGACTTTGGCATAATTAGCATAATTGATGTATGCTTTTATTGCCTCCGGATCATTGAAGAGTTGTTCTTTTATTTTTTTGGAAATTCTCATGGTGGAGGGGTTGCTTGAAGAATCCATTAAATTTGAGAGTAGAGAGCTTGAAGTTTTTGAAGGAGAGTTTGAATTTGAAAATGAGAGTGAAAAGATATGATAAAAGATAGTGGATAAATAGATTCTTAAAGGACATATCCTCTGGTCAAAAGGTAGCTTTTCAGAGAATTGAATGAAGTGAAAAGATAGAGGGAAATTCAAACATTTGAATTCAAATTTTGAAATTCAAATTCTGGTACCCTGTCTACATCATGGTAGGGACCATGTCGACATATGCCAGTGAATTTTTGTGAATTATTTTTCTTAAGTTCTCTAATAAACTTATATACTTTATTATATATTTCTGAAATATTATTGGACTAATAGTATATTTCAAAACGTATTATTATACTATTAAAAATAATAAAATAAAATAAATAAAAATAATAAAATAATAAAAAATAGAAAATGAAAATTTTAAAATTCAAACAACACGCCAATTCAAAATCAATTAATCAAGCAATCAAAATATCTAATTCTAAGCAAGTAATTTCAACCAATTATATTGTAAATGTGTACCTTTTTCTGAGTCCGTTTCTCTGAATACGTCGAAGTCGTGAACTGCCGTGAAACACAAATTTGAATTATCTATTTTTTGATCATCATCACTTGAGGACGAGTCTGAGTCATCTAGAGTAGCAGTAAATGCACGTTTCCGTTTTTTTACTGGATCATTATTCATAGGAGGATTTTGCCTATCTGGATACGGACAGTCTCTTTTGATATGGCCTGGTTCATCACAGTTGTAACATTTGACATTATTTAGCACTACATTCTGATTTCCAGAGTTCTTATAGTTGTTTCTCTTGAGATTATTCATCTTTCTGTATTTCAGGAACTTCCTAAAATTTCTGTTCATTAAGGCTATTTCTTCATCATTATCGCTGTTTGAATCTGATCCATCAGTCAATGCATTGAATGCCACTGATTTCTTTTCAGATGCTTTGCTTTCTCTTCTCTCGATCATTTGAACTTCATATGACATTAAATTTACAATTAATTCTTTTATCTTTAAAGTACAAATGTCATTTGCCTCTTCGATAGCAAGTGTCTTTTGATCCCATTCTGGAGTAAGAGAATTTAAAAAATTTCTGACTTGATCTTCTTCAGAAAATTCCTTTCCCAAAGATATTAGAGAATGCACAATATCTTGAAATCTACTATACATATCTGCAATAGACTCATTAGAATTCATTTTAAATAATTGAAACTGATTTGTGAGCATGGAAATTTTGGTCTGTTTAACTTTGCTTGTTCCTTCGTGAGTAACTTGCAAAGTTTTTCAGATTTCATTTGCAGACTTACAAACCGACACTCTATTAAATTCATTTCAATCTAGTGAACAAAACAAAATATTCATTGCCTTAGAATTATTTTATGCAACAATCTTTTGCTCAGCAGTCCACTGTGCAAAATCAGTCGTGGGTTCAGAATATTCAGTTTGTGTAATATTCCAAGTGTCTAATCCTATAGATTGTAAATATATTTTCATCCTACATGCCCAATATGCATAGTTACTGCCATCAAAAAGTGGTGGTCTGACAGTAGACTGACCTTCTGCAAATGAACTAGTGATAGGGGTACTAGTGTTAGTAACAGTACCAGTGTTGGTATCCATTTTGAAAATTTTTCAGAAATCAGATTATGAAACTTTGAAAACCTCACTCTGATACCAATTGAAAGAAATGCGGATTACGGATCTTAAGGCTAGAATTAACACTAGATGGGGGGTGAATAGTGTTTATAAAGAATTACTAAATCTTTTTGAGTTTATGTTAATTTAAACACAGATGTGTGCAATATACAGACACAGATATGATCACAGAAACAAAGACAAATGCAGAAATAAAATAAAAAGCAGTAAAGGAAAGAACACACCGGATTTTATACTGGTTCGGAGTTACCCTACATCCAGTGCCACAACACAAGTATGGATTTCCTTTCAAAAGCAATCTTTACAATTACACCCTCGATTCCAAGGCGACGAGGTACACCCTCCAGAATCACAATCCTCTGGGTAGAGATACTTGATTTTCCAGGCTACAAGTTCACCCACTTGATTTTCAAGGCTACAATCACACCTTTTCTCGCTAAGTGGATTACAAAAGCCCTATAGCTCTGAATAGCACTGAGGATCTTGTTGAGATAGTGATAGAGAATCAAACTACGAAAGATCGAGTTCAATTCAATGTAGATTTCGGCAGAGTAATGATAAGAATTTTTATTAAGAAAAGTGGAAGAAGAAGAGGAGTGAAAAACCAGAAAATTTGATGTAAATTTCGTTGAAACTGACCCCTATTTATAGTAGAACAACAGTCATGTCCTTTCATGAAGAGTTATGGCGAATAGACACTTCTTTTGAAAGTAAAATTTTGAACTCAACCGACACCATATCGACATGGTCACCATGAGTATGTCGACATCCCAAAGCATTTTTTGATGATTTGATTTTCTTTGAAAATAACATTTATCTTATATTAAAACTATTTAAACTTTATAAATATACTTGACTATAGTTAAAATTCATAAGTAAATATAGAGAATAATATATATAGAATTTAACTATAATTTTATATTTAAATCTAAGTATAAATATTTAAAAGTTAAATATATTATATTAAAAGATAGTTTAAAATCAGGAGTAATTTGACTTTGAAATTAAAGATGATTTTAGGCTAAAATTATTTAAAATCAGGATAGATGTTTTTGATGCTTTTAAAAGGAAGGTTTTGAAATCATTTTGAAAAAAAGATATAATTTAAAAAAATTATTTTGAATAAAAGGTTAGCGGATACAAAACAATGTTCCACTAGATTTTTCGTAGGTTCCATCCTACTTTGGGTTCCATCCCTTTAACAGGCTCGAAGTGGATTCCATTCCACGAATAAATTGGATTTTAAGATGCCAGTGCTTTTCTATAAGTTTTAACAAAATTTTCTAATTAAAGAATAAATTACCTGAATTCTTGAACTCTTGATAATCTTGATACTCATGAGTCTTCAGTCTTGATATCTTGAATCTCTATATTGTACAGTCTTCATTCTTGGTACCTGCATGGTTAATTCCTGCATATACATATATATCTAAACTTATAATGTTAGTATTTATATTTTGTAATCTATTCTAAGGTTGTTGTCATCAAAACCATCATCTCATGGACTAACAGTAAACCCACAGAGAAATAAGTTTTTGAATTTATAAGTGGGAAGTAATATTGATGGACAATTTAAAATTTGAATGGGGAATTTAAATCGAGGAAGGTTGAATGGATTAAATAAATTGAATTTAACTTAGGGGAAGGTAAATAAGTTTAGAATGAACAACCTGAATTGGAAATTTCAAGATGAATTGAGATTTAACTTAGGGAAGTTAAATGCGTTGAATTGAATAGAGAATTATGTGTGATCTCAAAATGGGTTTGAGTTCTGGAAATTGGTAATGGATGCTATTGATGGATGCTTTAGATAATTTGGATATTTATTTACTTTGACTTAACCTGATATCATCCTATTGTTATTAATAATCTATGGAACTGTAAATTGGATTGTTTTATATGAATTAAGAAGTGGATTGAAATGATATATAAATTTATATGTATCCATTGCTGAAATTAAGTGGAAATAAAACTTTATTTTGAAACTATTTAAATAATTTTGATTTTAAGAGATAAAGATTAAACATATGGTAATGGAATCACTTTGAACAAAAGATTTAAATGTTAAAAATGAACTTGCAAACTAAAATTGTTAAGCATTAGAAGTTAAAATTGGGTAATAAATTGGATTCGAAGATTAAATTATTTAGAAAGTTTTGAACTCTTACTTGAACCTTGAAATAAGTTAAGTAAAAGTAATTTAAATGAATATTAAAATTTGGACTCGGAATTAAATTGTTTAAATACTTAGGTTGTTAAATTAAAAGTAAAGGTTAATTTGATTTAAGGGGATTAAATCAAATTTGAAAATTTAACTCGAATTTGTATAGTTCGAGATGTTTTAAAGTTAAGATTTGAATGGAAATTAATTCAAATGGAAATTGAATTGAATTAATTGGAAGTGAGATTGAAGTTGAATAAGTTTAAATTCAAATGGAAATTGATTTGAATTTGGAAAAGGAATTGAAGTTAATCCAAATTTAATTGAAATTAAATCAATTTAAATGGAAGTGGAAATTGAAAATTGATTGGAATGGGAGATTGGGAAATTGAACCAGTTTGACTCTGAAATATTTCCAAATAAATTGTTTTAATATAAACTGTTTTAAATATATTTTTCCTAGCTATTTACTATACAACCTTTCTTTTTAAAATCCAAGCTATCTTATCCTTATTTTACAACTATTTTGAAAACTAATTACTATTTTACATCTGTTTTGCAACTATCTAACTATTCTACAACTATTTAACTATTTTACAACTATTTTATAATTACTTAACTATTCTACTGCTATTTACAACTAATGACTATTTTACAACTACTTATCTATTTTCAACTTTTCAAGCTATTTTCCAAATTCAGCTGGTCAGAGTAGAAACTCTTTATAATTAATACCAATTGAGATAAGAATGGAAGGGACAACCCAAATGAAAATTGAAGCAATTGTGAATAAGTGAACAGAATTCAAAATGAATGTGAACAAAAGGAAAATTGATTTAGTTAATAATCAATGAATATAAATACGTAGGATGTACGTATATTTTTCTATTCGCATAATGATTTTATCCAGATACGAGCACATAATTTCGAGATAGCATATCAATCCGAGTTGGGATTTTTCACTCGATTTTTGATGGCGAACCCTGGATATGGATTTTTGATTGGTTTTGGAAATTCTCTATCATAGTTATGGCTATGTAAGGAGAATGACGATTTCTGATCAAGAAGTCAGATCTGAGTCCGCACTAGGAAGTCGGGTGGACGATACTAGTTCGGAAGTGAAATTATGTGATAGAGTGAGCGATCGGATTTGATATTGCATACGGATGATATATGTACATCATACATGCTTGAATAAAATAGATATTGAACATTTTGAAAAGAAATGTAAAAAAATGATTTTTTTGAAAGGGAAAAGTATATTTTGAGAAATATATGATAAATAAAAGTGAAAGTTGGATATTTCTATAATTGAAATTCACTTTATGAAGAGTAAGTAAGGCGGCAAATAAATTTATAAAGGAAATCGAATTTGAGTGTTGATTTGGCATAAATAAAGTTATATATATCTTTGTTATATATGATAAACTCCCCTTGTTGAGTCTATAACCAGAAAAAAAGATCTTTGAAAAATGTTTGAAGTATAAAAGGTAATTTATATTAGTATGAAGTGATCCAAAAATATTTTTACTATAGTTAAAGGAATAAACTTATATATATATATATAAATGATTTTATGAAATTGGAAAAAAGGGTTTTGGAACCTACTGATTTTGAAAAGCTTTTGATTTTGGGAAAAATCAATTTTGAAAATTTGGAAAGCCAAGTTTAGAATTACCGATTTTGAGGTATCGATTTTGTGAAAATGGGATTTATATGTGATACATATAAGAGTATGATTTGAAAGATACTATATGTGTATAGTATAAAAATATTTTGAGAATGCTGTGGGGAAAAAGACGCTCACATTTAGAGTTGAAACTTATTAGAAGATCCACGGGGTGGTTCTGCCTTGAGCCCTAAGGGGATTCTAAATTTGATCCTAAGAGGATGTCCAGACAAACTGAAGTTCATGTGGATTGTGGTTGGGGTAGAGAAAGTCGAGGGCGCTGATGCCTACAGAGACATTGGGTTATGCCGTGACGATAGTGTAACTCGGTGTAACTACGATCTACTACGCACCATAGCGGAAGTCGGGGGGCAGTGATTGCCTAAGGTCTATGTTTGATTTCGTTGGGAGAGCGACGTAACATCGGTAGTGTAACGACCCGTAAATTTTAATAAATAAATTGGTTAATTTAATTAGATCTTTGTAATTAAATTTAGAAGGAAATAATTTTTTTATAAGTTATAACGAAGCAAATGTTAAAAATGAAATGTAGCATTGGTAATTAAAATTTATTATTGACAATTGAAGTGAAATCCCAATAAAGAAATAGTGTTAATTGTTGCACTTAGGTATAAAATTTAAAATAAGTAATTAAAGGTAAGCATTTTTAACTAATGCAAAAATATATTGGTTTATAGTAACTGAATTTATATTAAGGCAATAATGTTAATGCAAGGTAAACAATGCTAATTAAAGTTAATAATAAATGAATGGAAGTAAATTCCAGTTAATGAAAATAAATTTAAATGTTATAATAAAAATATAAAACGTAACAATGTCAATTAAGGTTGGTCGTTAACGATTTCAATGAAATTCCAAGTTACTGAAATAATTTAGATGTCATACTCGACTATGAATTGAATATAAGGGAAAAAGAGTAGATATTGAACAAATTGATGAATTAATATAAAATTAATGATAGTTGGATAAGAACAGTGTTATGTAATCAATTTTGTTATTTAATATTGGAAGGAATAAAAAATTTGTAATTCGTTAATGAATTTATAACGGGAATGAAATGTAAGAATGTTGATGTAAGCTAATAAATAATTAATTCAATGCAATCCCAATTGATTGAAACAATTGCAGGGTTATAATTGATTATAAATAGGAATATTTGGTAATAAAATTTAATATAAGAAAAACAAATGTAAATATTGAATTAATCAATGAAGTAATAATAATAAAAAGTAATTGAACAAAATCAACGTTCTGTATGTAATTGTTTGGAAATGATAACTTATATATACATATATATATATGATTAAGGGTTAGTGGCAATAATTATTATAAAGCAATCATTTATTTAGTCCATTAAATCAAATTTGTAGTCAATTGCAATGAATCTCAATTCAATGTTATATTAGTATAAATTAAGGAAATGATTGGAAATAATTAATTCCATTTATAATATGACAATTGGTTGATTTAAAGAATGGAAATCAGGATTTATTAATTTAATTGAAGTGTAAAATTCAATTATTGGATTAATTGCAAATAAATGAAATTAAACATTTATTTATTACGTTAATAGGAATTTAGTTGAAATCTGAGAATATTAATGTAGTAGTTTTGAATCCAATGTTAAATCCATCTATTTGACAATAATGAATGGAATAATTATTGATTGATTTAATTAAATGGAATTTTGGGAATTTTACTTATAATTTCTGAATTCAATAAATTGAGATTAACATTGAAATTGATAAATTAATTAATTTTAAATCGACCGTTAAATTTGTTTAAATTAGTGTAAATGTTTAAGAAATTTAAAATGATAAGAATTGTCAATTATAGGATTGAAATTTAAAAATTTGATTTAATCTATTTATTATTAATTTAATTAATTAACGTAAAAATAGCCATTTTGGCCATTGACTCAGATTTCGACGAAACCAGTTGCATCGGATCCGTGTCAGTGAATTATTATAGGATTTCAAGTTTCGTAGCGATCAGGCTTGTCGTTTGAGCGTAGGGGCTTGAAATGCCTTGAAATCAATTGAAATCAATTTGAAATAATTTGATTTTAGCATAACTTCTTCGTACGATGGAATTTGGACCTGAAACCTATTCCATTGCGTGTAAAATATTTTAAAACATCTATTTTGATATATGGATTGACCCAATTTCGTTCCGGAGTCGAAACAGGATTTTCGGGCCATTTTATCATTCAACGCGTATATCAATCGTGTCATCTATTCTATTTTAGCCTTGTCTGTAAATACCCTATATAAACTCTAGCCTCTCTATTTCTCATTTGTCTGTACGTACAATTCCTTCTCACCTCCTCATTCCAATGGGAGACAAACAAATTCTCCGTTCAGTTTTAAAATAAAAAACCAAATCAAAATTTCAAACTCCTCGGAAAAATTCGAAAAAATTATATATAGAAGATAACATCGATGCAAATCTATGTCAGGTGCTTGTTTTTGGAAACGATGCCTTAACCATTCGAAAACATCGGTCAAAGCCTAGAATTTTCGAAACCCTAATGCCAATTTGGGGGTTACGATTTCGCCACCAATCGGCGAAATTAATTTGTGGGTCTTATGGAGGGTGGCGACAGGAAGCTATCGGCGATGGTCGCATCCACCAATTCGGCCTGAGGTGATCGGAATTTGCGAACTAGGGTTTCGAAACCCTAGTAGCGGTGGCGGCCAGAGGCACTTCTGGCGATCAGACATAGGACGTTGGGTGAGCGGTAGCAAGGTGATGGTGATGAAGGTCGTGCCTAGGTCTGTAGCGGCGTATAGGTGGGGTTATCGTCGATCAAATGCGGAGCTACACCTTGTTTCGGTGGATTCGAACTTGTTTGGGGATGTGCGCATGAGGACCGAAGAGTGACGACGTGGCCACGTTTCATTGGTAGCCTCTCTTTTTATTTTATTTTATTTAAATTCACAATTCAATCGTTTAATGATCATAACTTTCGCATACGAGGTCAAAATTACACGCGGTTTTCTCCTCTGGGATCGTAATAAAATTTCAGGCATTTTGGCGCTAGTTTGGGCAGATTATGAGACTGTTGAAATTTTGGGTTTAAATTGGATTTAAATTCAATTTAAATTCAAAAGGTGAGTGTTTTAACCCACTCACAACTTCTAAAATTTCTTTTTTGTGTTAAATTAATTTCTGATGTGATTAGAAATTTATTTATTGTTATTTGGTATATTTTTTTATCATCATTCCAGTTAAAATTGAATTTAATGAATTAAATTGGTATTCAATTTATTATTGCATGTAAACTGCCAGTTAAATTAATTTATTATTGAATATAAACTGCCAGTAATTACTTGTTATTTATTTCTATTGTATATTGATGTTATTGTTAGAGTTGGATGATGATTGTGATAAATGGTTGATGATTGATATTGGGTGAATAAATGTTGTATTTTATGTTGTTATAGACTACGAGTTGTTTGCATTTTATTTCATTCGGGATTGCAGTTTGAAATGATATATAATAATATTTTTATTTTAAATTACGGATTGAAATGATAAATACCCGTATCACTTGGCCATAGGGTAGAAAATTATATACAGACACCGTGGTCTATATATAAAAATATTTTGAAATGATTTCGATGTTTTTGGAAAGAAATATACGGTTTAATAAATATTAATTTTTGACGTTATATAAATATTATTTTATATATATATATAGTTAAATTCTTGAATTTAAGCTATGTATAAATTTGTTTAATAAAAATAAGCTTAATAATGGAGTTTGATTTTTTTAATATTATATGGTTAGGTACTTGTGTAAGATATTGTATATATAGAGTTTTAATGAATTAATAAAAATTAAGTTGGAAGATAAATATGAAATTGGTTTGAATTGAATTATTTAAGAATTATACTCGAATAAAATGGATTTGAAATCTAAATAAAATTGAGATTTTAAAGGGTATGATTCTTATAACTTGATTTGGTTTAGAGTGATTTAAATGAATATAAAGTTGGTTTAAATGAATATATCAAGTTAAATAAATTGAAAGAATATTCAGTTATGTGAAGTTAAAAGTTTTCTTAAATGATATTGAATTTATTATGCAAACATTTCAAATATAAATAATAGTAATTGAATTTGTTGTATATGGGATTATCAAAGAATTAGTTTTGAAACGGTGGAATATTTAAAGCTTTGAAATATATGGAAATTGAAATGGTTTATTTGGGAATTCAAATCTGTATTTGGGATTGATTTGTGAAATTAAAAAAGCTAATTTATTATATAAGTAATTTAATATTAAACCATTTAAGTATTGGAAGTTATGTTTCAAAGTATGGGTTTCAAGGTATTATGATTTGTAAATGTTATGATTTTAGGAAAATGATATATTTGAACTAAGAATGATATCATATTCATTTGGGTTTTAAAATGAAAATGATATCGTATTTATATGGTTTTGAAATGAATATTATATCCTGGTTTTGAAGTAAAATTATTTTGAAATGACCGTGGTGTTATAATAACGTTTGGTTGTTAAATAGACCGGGATCGGAAGTTGTCATACTCTCTGCCAAGTTCGAAAACCACTTTAACAACAGTGTACGCGGTGGAGATTTCAGAATGAAGTAGGATGGTGGCGACGTTCTAGTAAGGTATATACATGGACCCGACTCCCGTGAGTTGGCATAAGGTGGTTAAAACAGAAGCGATTCTCGGGCCAAGGAGGTAGCCCCTCTTATCGGACACATCCCTTCGATATTATACTCCGACTTTTGATTGATACGGTGGCCACTTTTGATTTTGATTTTTGGGGTGTGGCTCAAGGTGGGCGGTAGTAGCTGTTACACGTTACCACCAGCCCGGGATAGCAATTGGTATATCTACCCTGGCATTTTCTAGTTGTGCCGTGTCACCTACCCTAGCGAGCCTTGTACGAGTTTGATTTATGTCGTACCTATGGAGTATCTTCTCGTAGTCTCCCGATCAGGAGATATGCAGGTACTGTATAGACTACTAGAACTATTACGTGTTAAGGGCTATATGGGTAACCCTTTAACGCTATTTAAAAGTAAGTTTATTTTACTAATAGACATTATTATAATAGCGAAATATTACTACACAGTAAATAGTTTAACGGATCCTTAAGAGATGTGAATCCCATGCATTTCTTGAGTTACTGCACTCACGTTAGATACTGGATAGGAGATGTCAAATCCCGTAAACATCTCTGATGCCGTTACACTCATATTATTTACCATTGATTTAACATACATAAGATGTTTTAGTTCTGACTCGAGTGTTTTGTCTTTTCAATTCGTTCGGGTCAGCCTGAGCATTTCAGGATTTGGAAGGCCGTATTCTGGAGGATGAAGGCGAAGGTTTATTATTATTTATTATAGTATTCCACTACATTCTCAGTGTTCCACTGCATTGTTATTGATTTTCTCTGGTATGTGTAACTCTGATATGTATTATATAGGTATAATCGAATATTTTGTAAAACAGCTTCATGAACTGTATATTTGATTATTATATTTTATCGTTCCGCTGTAAGATTCTATTTTGTTTATTTTTATTTCTCTGCTTTTTCTTATTTACCCCATAACAATCCTCCCTTATGTATGCTTTAAGTCTGACGTATGTGGTTTATCGTCGATTTAAAGCGTGCAAAAAGGCGGGGACGTTACATCTGGTATCAGAGCTTTGGTTTAGCGTTGAACCTTAGCTTTGTGGGTCTGACTCTTTATCAATAGGGTAGAAATACCCTATCATGAGTCACTGAGTGTATATATACGAGAGAGCATATTTGTTAGAGTTATAAAAAGGTTTTGTTATTGTGTTAATTTATTCCGTTTCCGTTTTGTATTTATAAATTCTGGTTGGTGCATAGAACGCTATGACATCAATAGGGATTTCTAAACACTTAATAGGATAGACCGACATAATATTTGTTTTGAATATAGGTGAATGAAATAATTTTGTTATTATATTTTTATTATATATAATAAAATTTTATAAATAAGATATATATTTGGTTGTATTATATTGGTTGTTAGGTAGTGAAGTTTATAAATATTGATTGGAAACTAGAGTTGAAGAAAATGAAATAAATGAAAACTGGAAATTTTAGAACTTAAGTTCCAGGGTTTTTGAAAATTTCTTTTGAATGATTTTAAAATATAATAACAATATTAATAGAAGTATTTTCTGATATAAATATTTCAATACAATTTGAAAGAATTGTTTTAAAGAAACTTTGGAAAGAAATAAATTTTGTGCTCCCCTCTCTGTCGTTGGAAAATAATTTCGGTGATGAGTGCACGCATCATCGACATTCATTTTTGAGTTTCGAAGTGGGAAAGCCACTGTAGTATTTTACTGCAGATTTATTTTGATAACAAAAAAATAAATTTTAAATTGTTTTGAATATAATTGGATACATAAATTGTAAGTGTATATATCTATCTATTATTTTAAAATGATTTAAAACTTAACCCGGTATTTAGTTCTTAAGTTTCCATGAACCAATAGTTTCAATTATTATACAGAAATGGGTTGTAACTAATTAATAATTGGAACCTTTAATTAAAATAAGAGATTTAATGCTAAGTTATAAATGGATTTAAAAGAAATTTGAAATTGTAACCTATGGAACAAAGGATATAATTATTGAACATTAAATTAATTAAAAGATAAACTTGTATGATTTTCAGTTACATCCTTAAAAGCATATATATATATATATATATATATATATATATAACTTACCAAATGTTAAAAGTTCTAATGTTTAATAAGAAAATGTAATAGATATTATACAAGTAAAACTTGAAGTAATGAAAGTATTCAATAAAAATTCCTTAATTAATAAGAATTGGATGTTCTAGTTGTTATGGACTTAAGTATAATTGAAATGCTACTAATGTAATAGAAAAGAAAGGTAAGTATTATAAATAAATGATAATAGACTTAAGTAAATGTTGAAGTTATTTATTTTTGAAAATAAGCAGGAAGATGAATACTGTAAATAAAATGAATTAAGCAGTGAATAAACGAATGTAATAAAATAAAAGGAAAATTTCACGATATGAATAAGTGAAAATGAGATTTTGTTAGAAATGAATAAAAATAAATGAAACTGTAAAAAAATAAAATGTAAATTAAAAAGATAAATTATTATATGAATGAACTTGATCTATTGTTTGAAATTGTTGTTTGATTGACTTATAGCTGTTTGGGCAAAGATACTTTAAATTTGTTTGGGTGAATGAATAATCTATTTGGTTCCATCTAAGGCCATGGAGTAAATGGTGCGCTTAGTAGTTATTTTTCATTATGTACAATTTAAAGTTTTTGAACCCGAACAACTATTTGTTGTGTTTGATATGAATGAATGATTGATTTGAGTTGATTCTATGTGATGGTTGTATTGGAAGCAATTGTTACTGCTTTTGGTTTCATAATTAAACGTTAATTGCCTGACAAATAGGTACGTTCTCGGATTACAGTTTTATAACACTATTATATTATTTTTCCCGTGTTGGGGTATATTATTTTGGAAGATATATGTTATATATTGTTATATTTTGATATTATATTTTCTCCCGAGCCTTTCCGTACAAGTGAGACTCTACCGAAATTTTTTGTAAATTTTGGACTTAGAAAAAAATTTAAAAAATGTTTTCCAAACCTTATTTACTTGAATATAAAAGGATTTAAGAGTTGTAAATTGATATATTTTGTTTAAATTATTTGATTTTGTAAATGAATTTTTATAGATTTAATATTTTAAATAAGATATATAATTTTCTTAGTTCTTTCTTTCCCTCCTTTTTCCTTTTCGGGGACGAAAAGTTTTGAGTGGGGGAGAGTGTAATGACCCATAAATTTTAATAAATAAATTGGTTAATTTAATTAGATCTTTGTAATTAAATTTAAAAGGAAATAAATTTTTTATAATTTATAATGAAGCAGATGTTAAAAATGAAATGTAACATTGGTAATTAAAATTTATTATTGACAATTGAAGTGAAATCCCAATAAAGAAATAGTGTTAATTGTTGCACTTGGGTATAAAATTTAAAATAAGTAATTAAAGGTAAGCATTTTTAACCAATGCAATAATATATTAATTTATAGTAACTGAATGTAAATTAAGGAAATAATGTTAATGCAAGGTAAACAATGCTAATTAAAGTTAATAATAAATGAATGGAAGGAAATTCCAATTAATGAAAATAAATTTAAATGTTATAATAAAAATATAAAACGTAACAATGTCAATTAAGGTTGATCGTTAACGATTTCAATGAAATTCCAAGTTACTAAAATAATTTAGATGTCACACTCGACTATGAATTGAATATAAGGAAACAAGAGTAGATATTGAACAAATTGATGAATTAATATAAAATTAATGATAGTTGGATAAGAACAGTGTTATGTAATCAATTTTATTATTTAATATTGAAAAGAATAAAAAAATTATAATTCGTTAATGAATTTATAACGGGAATGAAATGTAAGAATGTTGATGTAAGCTAATAAATAATTAATTCAATGCAATCCCAATTGATTGAAACGATTGCAGGGTTATAATTGATTGTAAATAGGAATATTTGGTAATAAAATTTAATGCAAGAAAAACAAATGCAAATATTGAATTAATCAATGAAGTAATAATAATAAATAGTAATTGAATAAAATCAATGTTATGTATATAATTGTTTGGACATGATAACTTATATAAATATGATCAAGGGTTAGTGGCAATAATTATTATAAAGTAAACATTTATTTAGCACATTAAATCAAATCTGTAGTCAATTGCAACGAATCTCAATTCAATGTTATATTAGTATAAATTAAGGAAATAATGTTAATTCCATTTGTAATATGACAATTGGTTGATTTAAAGAATGGAAATCAAGATTTACTAATTTAAATGAAGTGTAAAATTCAATTATTGGATTAATTGCAAACAAATGAAAATAAACATTTATTTATTACGTTAATAGGAATTTAGTTGAAATCTGAGAATATTAATGTAATAGTTTTGAATCCAATGTTAAATCCATTTATTTGACAATAATGAATGGAATAATTATTGATTGATTTAATTAAATGGAATTTTGGGAATTTTATTTATAATTTCTTAATTCAATAAATTGAGATTAACACTGAAATTGATAAATTAATTAATTTTAAATCGACCGTTAAATTTGTTTAAATTAGTGTAAATGTTTAAGAAATTTAAAATGATAAGAATTGTCAATTATAGGATTGAAATTGAAAATTTTGATTTGATTAATTTATTATTAATTTATTTAATTAATGTAAAATAGCCATTTTGGCCACTGACTCGAATTTCGATGAAACCAGTTTCATCGGATCCGTATCGGTGAATTGTTGTAGGATTTCAAGTTTCGTAGCGATCGGGCCTGTCGTTTGATCGTACGGGCTTGAAACGCCTTGAAATCAATCAAATTGAAATCAATTTGAAATAATTTAATTTTAGCATAACTTCTTCGTACGATGGAATTTGGACCTGAAACCGGTTCCATTGCGTGTAAAATATTTTAGAACATCTATTTTGATATATGGGTTGACCCAATTTCGTTCCGGAGTCGAAATGGGCTTTTCGGGTCATTTTATCGTTCAACGCGTATATCAAACGTGTCCATCTATTCTATTTCAGCCTTGTTTATAAATAACCTGTTATAAACCCTAGCCTCTCTGT
Source organism: Allium cepa (assembly GCA_030765085.1). Classification (NCBI taxonomy): domain Eukaryota; kingdom Viridiplantae; phylum Streptophyta; class Magnoliopsida; order Asparagales; family Amaryllidaceae; genus Allium; species Allium cepa. The sequence goes on from CM060937.1 coordinate 288,367,999, forward strand.
TTCTCATTTTTCTGTACGTACAATTCCTTCTTACCTCCTCATTCCAATGGGAGACAAACAAATTCTCCGTTCAATTTTAGAATCAAAAACCAAATCAAAATTTCAAACTCCTCGGAAAAATTCAAAAAAAATTATATATAAAAGATAACATCGATGCGAATCTGCGTCAGGTGTTCATTTTTGGAAACGATGCCCTAACCATTCGGAAACATCGGTCAAAGCCTAGAATTTTCGAAACCCTAATTCCAATTTGGGGGTTTCGATTTCGTCACCAATCGGCGAAATTGATTTGTGGGTCTCATGGAGGGTGGCGACAGGAAGCTATCGGCGATGGTCGCATCCGCCAATTCGGCCTAAGGTGATCGGAATTTGCGAAATAGGGTTTCGAAACCCTAGTTAGCGGTGGCGGCAGGAGGCACTTCTGGCGATCGGACATAGGACGTTGGGTGGGCGACAGCAAGGTGATGGTGATGAAGGTCGTGCCTAGGTCTGTAGTGGCGTATAGGTGGGGTTATCGTCGGTCAAATATAGAGCTGCACCTTGCTTCGGTGGGTTGAACTTGTCTAGGGACGTGCGCGTGAGGATTGAAGAGTGACGATGTGGCCGCGTTTCATTGGTAGCCTCTCTTTTTATTTTATTTTATTTAAATTCACAATTCAATCGTTTAATGATAATAACTTTCGCATACGAGGTCGAAATTACACGCGGTTTTCTCCACTAGGATAGTAATAAAATTCCGGACATTTTGGCGCTTGTTTGGGCAGATTCTGAGACTGTTGAAATTTTGGGTTTAAATTGGATTTAAATTCAAAAGGTGAGTGTTTTAACCCACTTACAACTTCTAAAATTTCTACTATGTGTTAAATTAATTTCTGATATGATTAGAAATTTATTTATTGCTATTTGGTATATTTTTTATCATCATTCCAGTTAAAATTGAATTTATTGAATAAAATTGGTATTCAATTTATTATTGCATATAAACTTCCAGTTAAATTAATTTATTATTGAATATAAACTGCCAGTAATTACTTGTTATTTATTTCTATTCTATATTGATGTTATTGTTTGAATTGGATGATGATTGTGATAAATGGTTGATGATTGATATTGGGTGAATGAATGCTGTATTTTATGTTGTTATAGACTGCAAGTTGTTATGCATTTTATTTCATTCGGGATTGCAGTTTGAAATGATATATAACCGTATTTTTATTTTAAATTACGGATTGAAATGATAAATATCTGTATCACATTACCATAGGGTAGAAAATTATACACAGACTTCGTGGTCTATATATTAAAATATTTTGAAATGATTTCGATGGTTTTGGAAAGAAATATACGGTTTAATAAATATTAATTTTTGATATTATATAAATATTATTTTATATATAGATAGTTAAATTCTTGAATTTAAGCTATGTATAAATTTGTTTAATAAAAATAAGCTTAATAATGGAGTTTGATTGTTTTATATTATATGCTTAGGTACCTGTTTAAGATATTGTATATATAGAGTTTTAATGACTTAAATAAAAATTAAGTTGGAAGATAAATATGAAATTGGTTTGAATTGAATTATTTAAGAATTATACTTGAATAAATTTGATTTGAAATTTAAATAAAATTGTGATTTAAAAGGGTATGATTCTTATAACTTGATTTGGTTTAGAGTGATTTAAATGAATATAAAGTTGATTTAATCGAATATATCAAGTTAAATAAATTGAAAGAATATCCAGTTATGTGAAGTTAAAAGTATTCTTAAATGATATTGGATTTATTACGCAAACATTTCAAATCTAAATAATAGTAATTGAATTTGATGTATATGAGATTATCAAAGAATTAGTTTTGAAACGGTGGAATATTTAAAGCTTTGAAATATATGGAAATTGAAATGGTTTATTTGGGAATTCAAATCTGTATTTGGAATTGATTTGTGAAATTAATGAAGCTAATTTATTATATAAGTAATTTAATATTAAACCATTTAAGTATTGGAAGTTATGTTTCAAAGTTATGGGTTTCAAGGTATTATGATTTGAAAATGCTATGGTTTTGGGAAAAGGATATATTTGAAATAAAAATGATATCATATTGATTTGGTTTTTAAAATGAGAATGATATCGTATCTATATGGTTTTGAAATGAATATTATATCCTGTTTTTGAAGTATAATTATTTTGAAATGACCGCGGTGTTATAATAATGTTTGGTTGTTAAAGAGACCGGGATCGGAAGTTGTCATACTCTCTGCCAATTTCGAAAACCACTTTAACAACCGTGTACGCGGTGGAGATTCCAAAATGAAGTTGGATGGTGGCGACATTCTAGTAAGGTATATACGTGGACCCGACTCCTGTGAGTTGGCGTAAGGTGGCTAAAACAGAAGTGATTCTCGGGACAAGGAGGTAGCCTTACTTATCAGACACATCCCTTCGATATTATACTCTGACTTTTGATTGATTCGGTGGCCACTTTTGATTTTGATTTTGGGGGTGTGGCTCGAGGTGGGCGGTAGTAGCTGCTAAGCGTTACCACCAGCCCGGATAACAATTGGTATATCTACCCTGGCATTGCCTAGTTGTGCCGTGTCAACTACCCTAGCGATCCTTGTACGAGTTTGATTTGTGTCGTACCTATGTAGTATCTTCTCGTAGTCTCCCGATCAGGAGATATGCAGGTACTGTATAGACTACTGGCACTATTACGTGTTAAGGGCTATATGGGTAACCCCTTAACGCTTTTAAAAGTAAGTTTATTTTGCTAATAGACATTATTATAATAGCGAAATATTACTACATAGTAAATAGTTTAACGGATCCTTAGGGGATGTGAATCCTGAGATCTCTTGAGTTACTGCACTCACGTTAGATACTGGATAGGAGATGTCAAATCCTGTAAACATCTCTGACGCCGTTACACTCATATTATTTACCGTTGATTTAACTTACATAAGATCTTTTAGTTCTGACTCGAGTGTTTTGTCTTTTCAATTCGGTCGGGTCAGCCTGAGCATTTCAAGATTTGGAAGGCCGTATTCTGAAGGACGAAGGCAAAGATTTATTATTATTTATTATAGTATTCCACTATATTCTCACTGTTCCGCTGCATTGTTATTGATTTTTCTCTGGTATGTGTAACTCTGATATGTATTATATAAGTATAATCGAATATTTTGTAAAACAGCTTCATGAACTGTATATTTGATTATTATATTTTATCGTTCCGCTGCAAGATTATATTTTGTTTATTTTTCTTTCTCTGCTTTTTCTTATTTACCCCATAACAATCCACCCTTATGTATGCTTTAAGTCTGACGTGTTTGGTTTATCGTCGATTTAAAGTGTGCAAAAAGACGGGGACGCTACAGGTAAACTGCGATCTATGAAGACATAGCAAAAGTCGTGAGGCAGTGAGTGCCTACGGGCTACATTGGGACTCGACTGATGTAGTCTGTAATCTATATGGTCTGTGTGGTGAAGTTTCATTTGGCAGCGAAATTCGAGGGCGCTGATGCCTATTGTAACGACCCCGGATTTTTATGAATTTAAATTGATAATTTAAATGAATTTTTGAATTAAAATCTGTAAAATTGATTATAAATGGTGCGAGTTTCCCCGATTCAAATAGAAAATATATTGAGTCATATGGGTTTGAAAATATGTATATATTGGATTTTTAATAAATTCTTATATTAGTGGTTTGAAAAATATATATTAAAGTATATACATTGACACAAGTACGAAATGAATAAATAAGTGAATTGTTAATTTATTATTGATGGTTAAAATATATATAATAAATACAAGACAATAAATAAGAAGTAAATAAAATATAAGATATAACAATATAAAGTAAATATATATATATATATATCTTAATCTCATATTAATAAATCAATACAAAAGTAATAAGAGTAAAATAAAAATAGAAGTTCACTTATTTTGTAAAGTAAAATAATTCATACTTAAGCTATGAATAAAAATAAGAACATTGATATATAAAATATAATCAATAAGTATTCAAACAAATAAAATAAGAAACAAAATATATATGTATATGTGCATATATTGGATTTGAAATAAATATTTAAATAAATGGTTTTAAAAAAATAAATAGAAATAGAAATGAGAATATTTATATATGATGAATTATAAATTATGAAGTAAATAAAATTAGACGAATTTCAAATAACATAGGGACTATAGAAATTTATTTACATTGTAAAGCAATGTACAAAGCAAGGAAATAAATATAACAACTTTAAAATATGAAAACAAATGCGGTATAAGTATGTAAACGAATTAGTTAAGGAACAAACATCATTAGAACAACTATTATAATATGTACATGAAGTAAAATAAAATAGAAATCTATCAAACATAAATAAAGTAAAATAAGTGAACATATCTATGAAGCTACAGTACAAAGTAAATAAATTAAACAAAACCAAGTATAATGAACAAAACAAAGTGTGAAAGCTTGTATAGTCTGCTAATGGTATTTTCATATTATGTACAAGCTGAAGGGAACAATAAGTACTAAGGCATGTAATGCCATTACCTTTAGTACACAAAATTTTATTTTCCCAGTCAAAACAAATATGCATGCAAGTATCTATAGCCACCAACTATTACAAATAAACAAAGCATAAAGCACAACTACTCAGCTAAATATAAAACTGCAAACAAAAAAATAAAATAAAAATAAAATCAAATGGATTTTTATATAGGCAAAGGTACATATGAGCATACTTATACAAAACAAGGACTCTTCCATTTAATACCAAAGCACAAAATATCTTCTCAGCATGTACAAGATCTCTCAGCCGAGATCTGCAAAATGAACAAACATTATAAAATAATATTTCACTTTATACAAACTCTTCATGTCATTTGCTCCATCTTCCAAACTGAAAATAATAAACAAAAACAAAATTTCAAGTCTGAAAGCAAGCTCCAGATTTAACTTCAAATTTATGAAGTAAAGCAAGTAGCACAGATCGAACAAGCTAAAAACAAATCATTAAAGATCAAAAGCAACACAAGCTAACTGAAACCAAATATTTAAGAGGGGGATTTCACCTCAGCTTGCAAGTTTCAATCAGTTCAAAGTTAAGCTGGCTCTGTTCTCTGTCCATTGCAAATACGAGTGAGTAAACTTATTCTTCTACCTGAGATCTTCTTGAACAATCTGGTTTGCATGTATTATCTTGAAAGTTATATGCTAATATGGTTATGTGTCATAGCCTGTATGTATATTTAATTTGTGTGCATGTCTGCGGTAATAGGAAATAAGGCCTATGTTATAAAAGTACAGGTCATAACTTAGTTCAAAACTCAATTCCACTTGCTCTTAACATTTTTAGCTAATGATGTCAAAACAAAAAAAATGTTTGGAATTACCATAATTAGATTTTAAAAATGCATTTCAAAATTTATACGAAGGAGTTGCAGCCTGACACAAGAAAGAACGGTAAAAACTTTAATCTCTGGGAATTTCGAACTTCACGAAATATTGATTCAAGTATATAACTGGAATCCTTACTGGAAGTGATGATTTTTAAGGTAGGTTTGATGATTTTTCATTGTGTAATTTGAGAGCAATTTTCTTTTGTCTGCAAATGGAATTTCGATCGAATTCTGGTGATCGGAGGTTCTGGGGGTGACGGGGTTGTTCATGGTGATGGAGGGGCCTATGGTGGTCCCAGGAAAAATATCGTGATGGTTGGGCGATGACCATGGTGGCGGCAGGAGGCATTCGAATTTTGTGACCTAGTTTTCGCGTGGTCTGGAGCCAAGGTGATTTCGTCACCACGAAATGATCGAGTGTAACGTGCTTCGGGATGATGGAAGTTGGGGCGATGATGAGGACATGGCCGGAGGTGGAGGTCCTCAGATGGTCAGAGATCGGAGAGAGGCGCGTTGACAGGTTTTGAGTGTTTCCTGTATTTCTTGCTTCCAGGGTTCGTTTTGGGTTTTTACTCAAATTCGATCGAGAGGGTGGAGAGTTATTGGGGAGGTGGCAGTGTGATCAAGGGATAGAACGTGACTTGTAGGTGTGGCCGCGACGACAAGATGGCCGTGGATGATGGTGTGCACGTGCACGTGTCACAGCGTGTATCAGGGAATTGAAAATTTTTGGGGAAGACGAGACGCGTTGGAAGATGAAATTGTGAAATTCTGGGGGAGGTGGCTGCTCGAGTTTGAAGCAGTGATGATGCTTGCGTATGTGCTTGCCTGAAAAGAAGCAGGGGGGAATTCACGCATCGAATTTGTGAAATTCTCGTGCGTTTGGAATTTTTGCTTGAAGCAAATAGAAGGGGGCTCGAGTCAAAGTTGTTACAGTTTTTAACCTGAAGCTGTTTTGGTTTGGAAATTTTAAAACCCAAATTTAATTTTAAACCAAGATTTTTTTTAAAGCTTAGTTCAAATTGAAATGTTAATATAAATTCAAGTTGAATGTAGAGTTTAGTTTGAACATAAATAAGTTTTAAATTTAAAATTGTTTTAATAACTTAAAAACAATTCAAAATATATTAAAGAAATTTGAAATGGAGTTGAAATTTTAAATGAAAAATTTAAGCAAGTTGAAACTAAAAGTTTAAATTTAAATTTAAATCTGAATTAAAGATAATTTGAATCCTAGTCTGAAATCAAAGAAGTTTTAATATTTAAAATTGTTTAAATTTGCTTTGTGATGATAATTAAAACATTAGTTAGAAAATGTTTTAAAATTGGATTAGTAAAGATAAAATGATATGCACTCATTTAATTAGTTCAAGTGGATAATTGATTAATTTATTTTATCAAGAAATTAAGATTTGAGTTAAATTAATTAAGGTAAATTTATTTGTAAATAAGACTCATTAATTTAATAAAGAGTTGTCTTTTAAACAAATGATAAAGGTTATTTAATCAAGTAATTAAGATTTTTAAGTTACAGTTTAGAACTTAATTAAGTAAATAATCAGTGATTAAATATATGATATTAAAGGTTAATTTAATGATAATTAACAATAATTAAATTGAGTTTAATTACTTAAGAATAGTAATTAAATAATTATGAATAGTTAATGAGAATCATTTACTTGAAATTTATTTGATAATAAATATGAAAAGAATTATTCATAGAAATTTAATCTGATTTAAATTTATCATATGATTAAATTGATCCTACTTAGGGATGTTTTGACTTTATTGGATGTTGAATTGTTGATATCCCTGATATATGATGCTTTATGATTATCCTGATTTGTGTTGTGATCTGTGATATAGTTTATTATTTGTGATATATATATATCTGCGAATCTGTGTATGAAAGATAAGCGTTATAGTTATATCGCTTATCGAATATATTATTGTATTTGAATCTGTGATGGTTGAAATGATGTTGCACTATTGTGTTAAACCCCTGAACCACACCATACACACACAATTATGGATTTCACGAGGAAATCGATTTAGTCACAGATTTTAAAATGATTTTAAAATGATTTTTAAAGTTGAATATTTAAATTCAAATGTTTTGGAAATGGAATCGGAATAAATGTGAAAAGCTTTTGGAATGAAATTTCAAGTTAAAATTTATTTTAATTTACTTGATTAAGTTTTGAAATTTAAATAATTCAATTTAAATTTGAATTCGATATTTGGAATTGAATTCAATGATTGGAAAGTATGGTTAAAGATATTATAAACAGGTTGTATGAATTTAAACCATTTTAAAAGAATGGTTTTGGGAATTTGAATTTAACCCAAGGATTTCAACTCGTATAAATGAATCAGATTTCCAAAATGAAAACGGTTGTTTTCAAATGATAAACACTCTTAAATAAGAACTGAGATTCCAGTTAATTAGGGGAATTTCAAGATTGAATGGAGAAATGATTTTCCTATGTTATGAATGAATTCTCTTTGAAAGCTATGAATTAAATCTGTTTATTTTTAACAGATTTAAATTGATGATTTGTTTAAATCAAATTGAAATGAAATTGTTTTGAAGACTATAAGTTAAATCTTTGATTTAAAGATTTAACGAGTTAATCAAATTGAAATGAAAATTGATTTGGAAAATCTGTGAATGAATCCTTTATTTAAAAGATTAAAATGTGAAATTTGTTTAAACCGTTAAAGGTTGTGAAAATGAATCTTTTTGTTTAAAGATTGAAAATGGTAATTTATTTAAACCATTTGAAGAAAAGTTTTGGGAAATAAGTTGTGACTTAATTGAAATCCCATTATCCATTTATTTTTTTGAAATATCGTGCTTACTATTCGGGTTAGCCGGGAAAGGACCTTTGGGTCGTATAACCCATTCCGAATATGTGATACGTCGTTATGGATAGCATTTGAAGACCGGTGTTGAAGATCGGGTATTTGCAAGAACGATAGTATGACCTATCGATTGTCTCTGCACTGAGTTGCAACGGTATAGAGACTCCCTAAGTGATGGGAAATCCGATCGGGATTGTGAATATCCGGATTTCAAGGACTTCTTTGTAAGTGCCTTCGGTTCTGTTCGAGCCCGGAACAGACTTGTATGGATTGTATGTCTGACATTACAAATTGAGATATAAAGCCGATTTCTTTCAAATATATTTCTGTTGGTGGCGAAGAATTTATTCTTTTAGCTTAACACCCTTCTCTGAGACGTACGAGCTCAGAGGTTATGTAGTTGAATGTTATCAGCGATATATTCCCAATTTGGTAATGTGACATACTGAGTGTTGCTGTGAAATGATCATTGTATTGATTATTTGTGATAGGATCATTTGTTTGATCGTCTATCCTGGTGATCATTTCTATGATCATTTGTTGACCCAAAGCATGGCTTTTGTATAAAGTATGTTTTTGTGGACGTGACTTCGTCGAGCCTCACACCCCGGGAATGGTCAAAACAGGAAAGAAGCAGCAAGGTTATGAGGGGTAGCGCCCTTTAGGATGTGTGCATTTCCTTCTGGAAAAGGGTGGTATTATGGTATGGAGCCCAGATACTTACTCATGTTGAAAACACTTTATGATTGTGTGAATTGATTACGAGATCTCGGATAAAGGTCCCAAAGGACCGGGGGATGGCATATTCGGTCAGTTGTTACTCAGTTAGGGGTAACCCGGCCTTGTGTTGGTAGAGATCCGGTTTGGTTCTCGGGGATGTCCATCCAGAGGCATTCTCATGTGGCAATGGGAAGTTCCTTAGCCTGATCATTCATTGGAAATCCAAAGAAACAATACGAGACTTGTACGGTATTAGTTGTAGAACCTGCCATCTAATATGGTAGCTATAGTAGGCATAATATAATGGTACCTATGCTGGCTAAGATTTATATTCTACTTTCGAAATGATTTGTTCTACACTATGCACTAGTAATAATATCAAATGTTGCTTTTTAATGTGTATCAAGCATCTTTGACTAACATAAGAAGAAATCTCCTCCAAGTCTGCGTTTGCATTGTGTGTGTGGCGGGAGGTCTTATGGTAGTCTCATTTTTAAAAAGCATTGCGAATTGACTTTGAAAATCTTTTGTTGAATGTTTTAAAGAATAAACTGTTTTTGTTGCTCACACCAGTCCCACGACTGATCCGGAGTTTATTGTTTCTTTCCTAAACTCTGGGTGCTCATTATTTTCTACACGAGCAGTCTAGAGTTGGGTTTTTCAGATAGCTAGGTTTAGTAGATTATCTGGAGTTAGTTCAGTCTTTGGATCGCACCAGTCTTGCTTATGCTAGGTGAATAGTTATTGGGGGTTCGAGCTATTGCTGGATTGATTCTTGGAAATGGAGTTGCAGTTATTTTTGGAGTTCTTCCTTGAAGACTATTTTAGAGTTATTTGTTCCGCTGCTAGATGTTATCTATTTTTCTTTTCCGCTGCTACTTATTGTATCATATCTCTGATGTATATTGATATCTATTGGATCATCTGTTGTATCAGATATGTTGTCAAAGCTGTATATCAATGTATTATTCTTTTTTTCCGCTGTGTTATTTACTTAATGTTGTTATAAGCTCCGGCGAATCGGATTTGAACGGTCGAATCTATGGCATTCGAATACGATTTGAAGTATGGATGTCGATTTTCGAGCGGGCAAAATCCGCGTCGTTACACCTATAGTTACATGGTTTTTTTCCGTGATGGCAAATTAACCCTGGGTGTAGCTGCGATCTGTGGCGTTTCCATGGTGTAATCGAGGGGCGCGGAGGCCTACAGTTTTCTATGGTTTTCGCCGGGATGGCGACGTAATCATCGGGCTAACTGCGACCATGGAGGGGGTGATGATTTCCAGAGCATTCTCACCAAAAAAAAATTCTATATTCTCAAAAAAAGTTTTCTAAGTATTTTCACTGGGTGTTGAAAACGGGTCTGCTAAGTATTTATAGATTTTCAGTTCTACGCTTGATCAATGTATGACCGAATTTCTGTGAGAACAAGGATGGACTTGTTGAAACATCGAGTTATAAAAAGTATTTTTATAAAACTATTTTGATATTATTATGTAGATTTTTTAAAGTGTTTTAAAAATTTAAAAAGTAGATGGTTAGGATTGTTTGTTTGAATAAATTGTTTGATTTGGTTGTTAGTGTATGGTTGATGTGTATGCCTTGTTGTTGAATATAAAAGCTTTTGGATTAACTTTTGCTTTAAAATTTCGGAGACGAATTTCTTTTAAGGGGGGAGGAACGTGATAACCCGGGATTTTTGGCAATATTAATTTGATAATCTTCTTTTATAATTATTTAAATGTGCAAAATTATTCTTTCCAAACAAAAATAAAATATGTGTTTTCAAATTACTATTGTTTATGTATATGTAGATTGAAAATAGAACTTGGATTTGGAATTCAAAGTAATATCTTAAAAATAAATTGGATTTAAAAACTCTACATTTTTAAAACTAGTGTATGTATATATATATGGTTATTAATTAGTGTATAATTAGGTTTTATATAATTTTTCTTTAAAGTTATATAAATATAAGTAAAAATAAAATGTATTAATGGAAATATAAAAACAAAAATAAATATAAATGCATGCACTTGACATTTGTAGGCCAAGTATAACATGCAAAATACAAGTGTCATATTTAATTTGTTTTCCTCGTTTTAAAAATAATAATAAATAAACAAGGCTATACACTATATATATATATATATACTTCTTTCATCTTTCATTTTTTTCGAAATTTATCAAACTAAAAACCTAAAGGAAGCCAAAACCAGAAAGAGAAAAAAAACAAACAACTCTTGCAAATTTCAACTGAAGCAAGCTAAATCCAAGTTCATCTCAGCAAAGATCCAAGATCAACTCAACTAAAAACAAAGCAGATCAAAATCAAGAGCATTTCTAGCTTTGCTCTGTTCAAACCAAAATATACTGTGAGTAAACATATTTTTACTAGATCTACCTTATCCCCTGATGCATGTGATAAATTATTGTAGTAATGTTGTAAAATGTTTGCATGAATGTATGAATATGCTTGCATGTATATCAGTATATAGTTGATGTGTATATATTTATATTCATGTCTGTGTTCAGATATAGGAGCCTCTGTTTTTGTTTTACAAACACAAACCCTATTCAAAATTCAAATTCTTTTCCCCTAATCTCTTATAGCCTATGATGTATAAAAAAATGTATTTGAATTAACAAGATCTAAATTTTAGAAATATTTTTAAGTATAATTAGAAAGTAGTTTTAACTGAAAGGAAGAAATATAGTAAAACTCAATGCATGTCAAAAATTCGAATACCATGATTTCAAGTTTCTCCTACATAACCTGATTCGAATCTGAAAACCATGAATTTTAATTATAATTTCAAGATTTTTAGGTTTGCTTTGGGGTAGAATTCTCGGGTTGAACGGGAATCATATTTTGGGTGATCTTTGGCGATCGACGAATAGTGGAGGGTCATGATCATCGCTGGAGGTAGCTTGAAGGTAGGGGGTCTTAGGAAAAATGGTGATTAGGTTTATCGATCACCGTGGTGGCTTGGCGATCGCGTTTTAGGGTTTAAGGCCTTGTTCGAGTCGGTGAGGTTTGCGAGGCGATTGCGACGTCGTGGGTGTATCGGACTGGAATGGAGCAAGGGGAATAGGTGTGTGGATCTACGGCGAAGGTTTGGACGGAGTGTCGAAGCCTCTGGTGATCTAAGGCGGCGGGACGTGGAGGTTCTTGGGTGATCAGTTCTGTTCCAGTAGGTACTCATGTGGCTCGTTTTCAATTTTGGAGGTCGTTCGAGGATTTGGTGGTCGAAATCGAGGGAGGAGGTCGAAGTCGACTTGCCGGCGAGGGCGTCGATGATCGAAACGTTGGTGTTTGTCTGTGCATGTGCACGAGTATCTGTGTATCAATGTGTTTGGGTTTGGGCTTGCTGTAGGAAAGGAAGAAGAAGTTAGGTCTCGGGAAGTCTCGGGTTGGACTCGAGGAAGGTACCGAGTTGTTCGCGTGTGTTTTAACAGTTGTAACAGGTTTTTAAATTTAAAACAAAACAAAGTTTAAAAAGAAAAGGAAAGAAAAGAAGAAGAAAGGTTTTGACTCAGGAGAAATGTGTGTTTGTACCAGGTTAGTCTCGGGTCCGTACTAGGGTATTAACAAAGATTTTAAAGTTAAAATAAAACAAGTTTTAAACAATTTTCTTAACCAATTTTCTTTTAAATGATTAATGTTTTGATTAAATATTTGGGTTAGTTAAAAGTTGTATAATAATTTATTTTAATTTAAATTAATTAAGTTTAAAATATTGTATTATATGTCCATTACTTTATTTAATTCCTAAGTTTATTTAAATGAAATTAAATAGAGTTGTTAAGTAATTGATTTAAGAAAGTAAAATGTTTTTAATTATTAATTAATTTAAAGATCTTAGTTAATTTATATGTTAATAATAAATTCAATCCAAAGTTTTATTAAATAAACTTAAATGATAATTAAGTAAATGATTAAGATAAATGGTTTATATTTTAATTAATTAAGGTCTTAAGTAATTATGAATGATAATTAATTAATTCCAATAATTAACTAAAATATAATAAATGGCTTGAAATTAATTAATAACAATTAAGAAGGGTTATAAGTAGTTAATTTAATTTGTGTTAAATTAAATTAATTATAAATTGTGTGATTAATTTATCTTGCTTATGGATGATTAAATTGTACTAATGCTTGTATTGATTAATATCTCTAGTCTATTAATTTGTTATATTCTGTGATGTGAAATACTTGGATTGATCTATTAATAAATGTGAATCATTTATTTAATCAGACGTCTGTGATGAATTACTGTGTGAATACGATATTCTGAACTTAAATTGAATTGTTTTCCTTAAACAACTTGGCTTAAAAGATGGCATTGAATTCCAAGAGATCGGGGTCGAATATCAGCAATATCCGGAACCACTTCGATTAGTAATCTATAACTCTTTATATATTTGATTTTAGAATCAAATAAAATGAATGGAATAAATTAGGTAAATTTGTCCATTTAAACTAATGAAAATTAGATACATTTTGTGAAATAAGTGTTGGCTTTAACAACATAAAAACTCGTAGTGATGAACGAATTACCTAGGTTTTCAAAAAGTTATACAACTTAAAGTATTTCATATTAAATGGGTTTACTCATGCTGGTTTCCAGCCTGACTCGGGTGTTACTTTAATGTAATGCCCGGGTCAGACCGAGTATTACGGATTTTCAGGTTGAGACGTTCTGAAGCTCAAAAGGCGAGCTGGATGGCAGGGACGTATTGATTATATTCCGCTGCGAAGTAGAGATTGTCTAGACTAGTTCTGGGAACAAGTTATTATAACTATCTGATTTATTTAAGAATAGTTGTACTCTGATATATTGTTTGTAAACTGACATTTACAGTTTTCCTTTATATAAAAGCTGTTATTTGATATTATATTTTGTGTCGCTGCGATTGTGAGATTCTGTGCTGCTGTTTTTTTCCCGTTTCTTTTTCTACCTCTTTTCCTTCTTAACCCTAAACGGTCAAAGCTTTTCAACCATCAACAGCGGCCACTCTCCGTCGTGGCATACAGTGGTGCCTCGAATTTGCTGTTACGGCTAGCCTCTCAACTCGCAACCAACCCAAGGCGTTATACTACCTCAAAGGGACATGTAGGGGTAAGAGTCTCCCGTTCGCCACCAAACGCGAAGCGAGAACCTCCTACTGAAGCAAATCGGATCCCCTGTTTTAGCCATTCCCGATTGATGAGGCTTAAGACTACGATTACCTTTATAGAACATGTGACAACCCGTCCCTCTCAACCCTTGAAAATCGACACAAAATACACCACTAAATAATATGCTGACGCTCGAGTGCCGGAAAAGACAGATTGTTGAGGGAAAAGAAAGAAGATAGAAGAAAGAAGGAACTAAACAATAACAGAATCTCACAATCACAACGGAACAAAATATAATACATAATATCAGATCTTTACACAAAATGAAAACTATACAGTTTTATACAATATACCATCAGTGTATCACAAACAAACAACAATTACCAGCCTGACAATTTTCAAACAATCACAACAGCGGATATAAACAAATATGGTAATACATCTCGGACTCCAGCTCCTCTTCTGAGCTCCAGAGCATCCTTTCCTGTAACCTATAATACTCGGTCTGACCCGAGCATTATAGTGAAATAACAACTGAGTCAGTCTGGAATACCAGTGTGAGAAAAATACATCCAAATTGATTATTAAAGTTTCAAAATCCTTTGAAATCAAAAACATCTCGTAAGACCATGCCACAAATAAACATATCGGGTTTTTACCTTACGATAGCCAAAACATTTATTATAAAATCATCTGATATTATAATATTATCTATATATAAATACTTATTCAAATAGACGAAATTGTTACATTAATTAAATTCCAGCATACTAGCCACAATCGTGGGTAATACAAACAAAACCGTAAAAGGCACGTAGGGAGAATGGATTTCCAACTAATTACTAGGCACTGGGGTACCACCTGTCACAATACCTGGTCTAGGTCAGCGTACCGAGGATCCACCCTAAATCCCCTGCAACACAAGACCGTAACTACCCCTTACTGGGTAATCCCGAGTAAGATCACCCCGCAGTTGGGATCAGCAACCGCACCACTAAGTCGAATAAAAAGGGACATCCAGACAGGGATGACCTCACCCTAATGGGTGCTACCCACTTAGCCTTGCTACATAACCCCTGATTTTCAGTCATTCCCGGTTGATGAGGCTCGAGGCTAAGCGTTACCTTTTAGAATGTTTCACTTAGAATGCCCATCGTCCACCTGACGATGTTCTGAAAGCATTCATCCATACAAGTCTGTCCTAGGTTCGAACAGAACCGAAGGCACTACTCCTACTACATCCATTTTGGAATCATCCTCAGGATTAGCAGCGACTAGCCCTTGCACTTTACTGCTACATCTTCGAATCCAAACTCGTCTTCCTCACGAAAACGTACAAACCGGGTCGAAGTGGTTTTCGAGAATTTAATCCCGATCCCGGTCTCTTCGAAACGATCAACGCATTGACCAATATTGATAGTCGGTGATTTTACTATCAATTAACATTCACAAACATCCATCAAACAATAAATAATTACCCAAATTATTTATTAATCTCAAAATATCTTCGCAAAATATATTTTCCTTTTTAGCCCCTTTTTGAAAACAATTTTCAAAACCGCACTCTTCTCATGGAATAAATTCCCATATATTTATTTCCACTGAAAGCACCAAGTACAAATACCTTAGATTTCAAAACGATTAAATCACTTTATTCTAAAATATACCTTAAATATTTAAATTAGACTACTTAAACATTTTATTCAAAAAAAATATTTTAAAAATATTTAAAGCAAAACTATTTTATAAGATATAAACTAATTTTATAATAAAGGTTAAGGTACACTAAATTTTAAAAGAGGAGTTACAGAATTCTATACTAGTTTCGAATAACTTTAACCAAACTATCTTTAAAATAAATCCATTTTATAAAATATAAATATTAAAAATATTCTTTCAAAACATAATACTAATAAGCCCTTTAAAATAATTACTACTATAAATAATTTGATAAATATTCACTTTTATATTTTTAACACTTAAATAATAATTTCTTGAAACCATTCTTTTAAAATCAAATTTAAAACTTTTAACTTTTACTTAAAAATCTGCTTTAAGACGTACTTGGCTTTTCAGGGAAATACACTTTCTTTTCAGAATAAACCAAAGAATCCTTTTATAAATCCCGCTGGATTTATTTCAATTCAAGCTTACGTTTTAATCCTGTAGATTTCTCGCAACATTTTAAAAACAAACCCATTTTATTTTTAAACGCATTTCCCATTTTCTGGAAATCACTTCCGAAATATACTTAAAATATGATTACTAAATTCTTTATTCAAATTGTACTTTTGAAAATCTATAAAAGTTTCTTAAGTAACTTAAATCAAGAATTTCCTTTTTATATAAGGTTATTATATCAAATATTTATATTTAATTCGCTTTAAAAACATAATACTAAATTACCTTTTAAGTAATTATATACCATAATTACTTAAATAAATATTTACCTTCACTTAAAAACAATTAAAAATAATAATAATTTTCTAAAATATTCTAAAAACACCTTTCAAAACTTTCCAGTTTATACTTCGAGAACTTTTCTTTGAAACATGCTTAGTTTCCAGGAAAAATACACTTTCCATCCTTTAAAAATAATTCGCTATTATTTTTAAAACAATTCGCACTTCTTATAGAAATTTCCTCTGGAAATCTATATCTTCAATATTTATCCCTGATAAATATTCCATTTCATTTATAAACCCAGTTTATAAATTTCTATTTCTCATTTCCTTTTAAATCTCTATTTCAAAAACACTTCCAATTTCCAAACTAATTCTTGAATTTAATTTCCTTAAATTCATTGCTCAAAAATTCCTTTTCAATTCCCTTTTAATCCCAATTTACTTTATTTATACTTTAAAATCCCAGATTTTACTTATCCAATCATAACACAGCACAATTTAATTTTCAAAATTAATCCATCACAATATATAAATAAAATACATCATCAATTGCGAAAATAATTTCTATATTGTGAGGAATCCAGTTGGATCCCTCCAACCTGTTTCCTTGCATCCACAGATGTTAGCACAACAAATAAATATCGATCAAATCTGGTAACCATTATCACATTCAACCAATTAAACAATCATTTAAATATTAACTATTTAAACTAACTATCATTCCAGATGCGAATAAGATAAACTCACCTTGAGTTTTCGATGAGCGTTCAAATTTTAAATTAAATCGAACGGTGTTCAATTTAACCTAAATTTTTACTTGCTCAGAATGATCCCAGATCTGTACCACAGCGGGCTGCTCGTCGCTGCGATTCCGGCGCTTCTTGTTTTGTTCGAATCTGATCACGCATGCATGAGATATTCAATTTTAAAGGTTGTAAATATAATTTGTAAAAACAATTTCTTCTTTTATTTATTTATTTATTTACCAAACAAACGTCTGGCCGTTCGTTCAACAAAAATCAGGCCGTAGCCTTTGTCTTCCACAATGCGAACGTCCCCAGGTAAACGAAACCCAAAACCGCTGCATGCCCTCAACACACGCGCTCTCTATGATGACCATACTGATAATCAACGACCACCACTTCGACCCCCCACGCGAGCTCGACCGTCGCCCCGATTCTAGAAGCACTTGGCACCCAGCGTCGCGAAATCACCTCCTAACGTTCGTGCGAACGCGCCCTCAAAGCTCCTCCTCCGATCGACGATAGCCAATCTCCACCGTACATCACCTAGAGCTCACGTTACCCTACGACTTTCTAGTTGATAACGCACGACGACAATGCTTGGATCGAGAGAAATCAAGGGAAAACGTGAGAGCTTTTCGGCCATAGATTTGTTTAAGTGGCGGCTACGTTGTTTCTAGGGTTTCCCTGTGCTGAGTGAATTTATAAACATGCATCCATATTATTTAATTATTATTCTCAATTTTAACTGCTTTTCCGAACGAACTCCAAACAACACGTGCCACCGGACGTTTATAAGGTTTTATCCTCCTTAAGAACACAATGGAATGTGTTTCAGAAGCTAATTTGATCGTATGTGGAAGTTAGCTTTTTAAATCGATTTAAAATATTAAATTATCGATTTTAATTTCAACGCGTTTCTTTCCCGTACGAACAAACGGTAACTCCAAATGCTACGAAATTTGAAATCCGATAATAATTAACTATTACGGATCCAATGGAACTGCTTCCGTCGAATTCCGAGACTGTGCCTCGAAAGACTATTTTAACTCGTCGATAAATTCGAGCGATTTCTGAAATTGTCGAAATCACTTAAAATTTTACTAACTTAATTATAAATCATATAGAATCTATAATCACATAAGAAATCATTCTGATTTAGTTTAAATCAAAATCTGATTATTTGCATTATTATATTAAATTCCATTTTTAAATTAATACAAAATTCCAAATTTTAAACTTACCGACTTTGGATTCCATCCAAAAGTCCAACATCATTATTTAAATCCAAATAGATTTAAAATAAATTTTAGAAACCATTTTTATATCTATTTACACCCAGAATCACTAATTATCCCAATTCCACATATTTAATTGTTATTATCCAATTTCAATTGAATTGCCATATTCGATGTTTTAACTACTTATATTGATTTAACCAAAATCTTCTTAATTCAAAATCAATTCAAAATCCACATTTAACATTTAAAATGAATTAGATGTTCAAAATCTAACCATCAAAATTCCGGGTCGTTACAGAATACATCTATCTTAGAATGCTCATCGTCCACCTGACGATGTTCTGAAAGCATTCAATCCATATAAGTTCGTTCCGGGTTCGAACGAAACCGAAGGCATTATCTCGTTACACTCATTTTGGACTCACCCTTAGAGTTAACAACAATAACCCTTGCACTCTGAATCTTCATCTTCATTTGAGATTCACGACCTATCGTTAATTTGGATCGATGTGGTTTTCGGATATCCAGGGATTTCCAGCACTCGATTGCTCGGCACTCTATATAGTGAACGTATTAGTGTCAATTTTCGGGGTCGAAAATTTTGAGTCATTATAATTCGTGAAGAGACTTAAATGAATAGACACTTCTTTTGAAAATTAAAACTTTTGAATTCAACGACCACCATGTCGACATAGGGTATCCTATGACGTCGACATCTTTAGTTAAAAAACTACGTAAAATTTGTTTTGAAAATGTTATTGAAAGGAGAACAAGATGAAATGATTCTGGAGTAAAATAAACTAATTTCCTATGTTTTAAAACACATATTTTCAGAATGTATATATAAATTTGATTTTAAATCTGAAGTATATATATATATATATATATTATAAAGAATATTTAAAAACAAAAACAAAGAATATTTTAAGGCTAAAACATCTTTTTGAAAATCATTTAAAAAATTAAATTTTTAAGGCTAAAACATTTTTAAAAGCAGTTTTGAAAAATCATTTTGAAAAATCATTTTGAAGTAGTTTTGCAAGCTTCTTCCTGTAGAATATCTCATCACATCCGGATTCGAGAACTTGTACAAAACCAGGATGTTAGTGGGTTTGTAAACCACTTGTCATAGGTTCGTAAGCTACTTGTCGTGGGTTTGTAAGCCACTGAGAAGGTAGAAATGGGTTCTATCCCAAATGAAATTTGAAATGAAGATTTTCGTGCTATTATGAAGTTTTAAAAAAAACTAGACACATATCTTGAAATCTTGATCTTAATACTCTAGAGTCTTCAATCTTGATATCTTCATTCTGAATCTTGAGTCTCGCGTCTTTATACTGATCATTCTTCAGTAATCAATACCTGCACATATATATCCTACATATACATATCTATCTAGACACTGTGTTAGTATATATTTTATAATAAGATAAGTTAAAAGGTTGTTGTCATCAAAACCAACATCTCAGTTCCTAACAGAGCAAAGATGGAAAGGTAAGTTATGTTGCAATTAAATCTAATCAAGTGTAAGTGAAAAGGAAATAGTCAAGTGTATATCTACTTTACCTCTTTACAATCTCCTATAAACATTTAATTTAAAATCATATGAGACTTCAAACCTAAATAATTTTTTTTTTTAAATTGGATCTGAAACCTAAGTTTATATTTAGGTACAAACATATATATAGTAAACCGACACTAAAATTTAAAACATAAACTGAATTAATTGAAAACAAATCATCCAAATTAAATTTATTTCAATATACATCTACAATTAACGTCTTCTCTCTTTTTAATTAAAAGGTTCCAATTACATTAATTGTCATTGATTTCTAAGTTAAATTTTAAAAGAGAAATGAGACAATTCAATTCCCTTTTATAGTAATTTAACGTATTTATAGAATTATCGTATACAAACCAAAAGCTATTTATTTCTTATTAAATAATTGCTTTCTTGTTACTGTAACTAATCCGTAAGCTAAAACACGGTTCAAATAAACATATATTTCTTTATTTAAAATCAATCATTCTATTCTTTAGTTTAATGAAATTAGACCTACATTCACAAATAAAATATTCATTTTATTCGATGTAAACGTTCTTTTCATTAAATCAAATTTTTCTTACATTTTCACAAAACATAAGCTACTCCTTTACTACTTATTCATTTTTATTCTTTTATTTTGATTTACACACCTACTATTAAATCAACCAATCCCATATGAAATTATTAACATAGGTTTCTATCTTGTTATCCTCATTTTCTACAATTGTCATCTTTTACTATGTTAGTTGCAATATTTCAATTTTATTGAATTTTTGTCGATTTTCACACTAAATATAATTTAAAGTTCTACTAAATTAATTTATCTTAGTTTCACTATTTTTATTAAATCAATTATTACCTTAAGAATATAATTGATATTTCTGTACATTTTATTACCTTCACATTTTACAATTATCGTCTTAACTCATATTAATGTAATATTTAATTGCAATTGATTTCCAACTTAATTCAACATATTAAATAAACTGGCAACAAATATCACTTGTTACCTTTTCTTAATTTAATCACATTTATAAGTTTCTTATCAACACACAAATGTTATAACTGCTAGCACGGCACAAATTTTATCCAATTTCAATTTATGACATATTATTCTTCATCAGTTAATATAACATCTAAATTTAATTCCTTATATTCAATTTCTGACCAAGTATAACATTTTAATCATTTCAATTAATTGGAATTTCATTAAAATTGTTAATAATTAACTTAAATAACATTGTTTCCTTTCATTCTAGTTATTATTCTTATTAATAAATCATAAAATTTTATTTCTCACAATATTAAATCACAAAACCTTATTAAATTCAATAATTTAATTATCAGAGAATTACGGGTCGTTACAATTCCTTTATAAATCATGTCAATAAATTTATAGAAAGGTAAACTTTTGAGATATTTTTTATGAGAATTCCTAAGAAAATCAGAATAATTGTAGAGATAGATGCATTTATTCTCAATAACTGCAGAGTAAATAATTGCAGGCATACACCTCTGCAATTATTATCAAAGAAAGATGATAACAATTGATTTTAAGTGAAAGTGCTGATAAATATGCAAGTATTATAAATAATTGCAGAAAAACATGAATTCAATCTTCACAATTGAACTTAAAATTTTTATTTTGTTATTTACAATTATAAATGCCTTTACAATGTATTTAGTTACATAAATTGCCTATATGTCTGCAAATATTCCGTTAATATCATTTTACTTCAATTATAAAGAGTGCATCTATTTTTCTCATAAATTATTCAAAATATATGTTGTTATTTTCTCAATTATTTTGATTAATTACAAAGTAAGTTATTTTTTTTAGAAGTAAGTTTGCAATTTTCCAGATAATTGTTTGCCTGCATTCAATTTTCTAAATAATTGCTGTTATTTCTTCAACTATTTTATTTAACTACAGACAATTCTGCAGTTATTTATATTTTTGGAAATGTGTTGTAATTTTCCAAATTATTGTTTACATGCATTCAATATTTTACATAATTGCTATTATTTCTTCAGTAATTTTGATTAATTACAGACTATTTTGTAATTATTCGATTTTTTTTGAAATATGTTGCAATTTAGCAGGTAAGTGCTTGCATGCATTCAATTTTTCAGATGGTTGCTTTCATCTCTTCAACTATTTTTATCAATTGCAGATTATTCTGCATTTATTCTTATTTTCGGAAATATGTCCGCAATTTTTCAGATACTTGCTTGCATGCATTCAATTTTCCATACGTTTTCTGTTATTTCTTCAATTATTTTGATTAATTGTTGATTATACTGTAATTATTCATATTTTTTGGAATTAAGTTGCAATTTTTCACGATCTTCCTTGCATGCATTGAATTTTCCAGATAATTGCTATTATTTCTTCAATTATTTTGTTTAATTGCAGAATATTCTGCAATTATTCTTTTTTTTGGTATTATGTGGCAATTTTCTAGATTCTTGCTTGCATACATAAATTTGTAAATAATATCATATATGTGTGCGAATACTGTGAAATGAGCTATCTATCGACACTTAGAACGAATCGAACAATTATAATTGAAGAAAAGTCCAATATCAGGAAGAAAATTATTCGATTACCTTCGATTTTACTGTTTTAATTAATATCATCTTCTTCAATTCGCTTTTTGTTTGCACAAAAAATGGACAAACACCTCAAAGTCGTATGATTTAGTTGATTTTATGTTGTTCTTAGTAATTTGGGTGAGTTATGCAAATAAGTAAAAAACAGGGGCTAAATTGTAAAAAGACACGCAGATTTATAGTGGTTCGGCCAGAACGTGCCTACGTCCACTTCATATATTATTCTCTCTTTTCTTTCAGATTACAAGTATAAAGCTTTGTATACAAGTATATGAAAGTTGTTTGAAAGTTCCTTCCGTGCTTGAGCTCTCAAACTTGTCTCCCATTGTTGTACCCCTGCCCCTCTATTTATAGAGTGAGGCTGGGGGCAGAGGTCCTGGATGTATATAGCTGCTGGTGGGCCTGGGCTGAAGCAATCTAACCTGGCACATCTGGTTCGGCGGAACTTGGTTCGGTCGTAGCTGGGATGGTTGGACCGGTGGTAGGTTGGTCCGGTGGTAGGTTGAGTGGAGTGTTGGTCCGGTGGCAGGTTGAGTGGAGTGTTGGTCCGGTGGTTTACTTGGTAGTGGATGGAAAGGAGGTTGATTCGGTGGGAGGTGGAAAGGCCTCTGGTTCGGCATGTGGTGCCTTGGGTCTGATTCGGCAAGTAGCGAAGCGAGGTCTGGTTCGGTCATGGAGATGAGATGGTTCGGTGGAGGCTGAGGTTTGGCTCGGCAGTGGAGTTTTGGATTGGTAGGACGTTGGTCCGGTACCGAATGGTTCGTTGGCCTTCTCCTCGTGCTGGTTCGGTAGCGAAGGAACATGGTTCGGCTTTGGTATGTGTACCGGATGAGCTTAGGTACCGGATGGAATGGAACGAATGAAATGGGCGAACCCAGATGAAACTGATGCTTCTTGGTCTCGAGATATCCTGGGTGAGAATGAACACTTGCACTTGAATCATGAGTGAAATCCCAGACTTATATATACGCTTGCTTGCTTCTTCTTGGTTCGGTCGTGGTGGAAACGCACATAACATTGATGTTCCAGTTTTGACCAAAAAATGGGATAACACTTTGCCCCCCAAAATATGCCTTGCGGTACGAAGGCGTGTTTTGTAATGCCATGAGCTGGATGTTCATGTCCTGTTGATGTCCTGCAAAGGAATTTATAGTTTTATGTGATCTTAAATGACGACCGTTCGAGATCGAGATATTTGAGATGAAGTGCGACCGTTCATGGTCAAGCGCCTAACTTCAAATGACGATCGTTCGGGATCGAGCCATTCGAGGCGAAGTGCGACCGTACGCGGTCAAGTGGCGGACCTCAAATGACGACCGTTCGTGATTGAGCCATTCGAGGTGAGGTGATTTGTGCCGTTCGAGGCGAGTTGTGACCGTTCGAGGTCAGGTGCCGTTCGAGGCGAGTTGTGACCGTTCGAGGTCGTGTGCCGTTCGAGGCGAGTTGTGACCGTTCGAGGTCGGGTGCCGTTCGAGGCGAGTTGTGACCGTTCGCGGTCGGGTTGTGCCGTTCGAGGCGAGTTGTGACCGTTTGAGGTCGGGTGCCGTTCGAGGCGAATTATGACCGTTCGAGGTCGGGTGTCGTTCGAGGCGAATTGTGACCGTTCGAGGTCGGGTGCCGTTCGAGGCGAGTTGTGACCGTTCGCGGTCGGGTTGTGCCGTTCGAGGCGAGTTGTGACCGTTCGAGGTCGGGTGCCGTTCAAGGCGAATGAGTGTGCCCAAGGGGGACTTAATAATATCAGTGCCGGAGTTATTGTTTGGGGGAGTTTCCGAATCAAAGACTTCGGCAGTTCGCTGCCATGCAAGAGGTGCTCGTGGACCGTTCGCGATCCACGGGCATACAAGTAATTTTTCCATAGAATTGTAAATGTTAAAGCAATAATCATATGAACCTTACGGAAGAAATGTCCAAACAGGAAGAATTTAAATGTTCAAATCAAAATCAAAGCAAAAAACAGAATGAAGATGTCAAAGCGTAAACTCTTACTATAACGCGGCTGGTAGTCATTCAGAGCATGCCTATGGATCGTGCGCGATCGCTCACATGTGTAAATGATTTAACCGTGTTAGCGAGAGGTTTACAACTTGTTCATCGTTATTTTAATCAAGCAATCAATGGATAATCAAACGGTGCCCCGATCCAGGTCACCTCTAGCCGATGTAGACGGTGGTCGCTCTGGCTCCACAGCTGGAGTTCGCCTCCTCACATACTGAAGGAGCATACCGTTCCTGATATGCCCTTCCACCTCGTCCTTCAAATGCCTACAATCATTAGTGTTATGACCGTTTAATTCATGGAATACACAAAACTTATCTGATTTTCTTTCGTCAGAGGTTGGATCCCTTCGCATTGGTCTACGATACGGAACCTGCTCTCGTGTATCTTGGTAGATTCGCTCCAAACTCTCATTCAGCTCTGAATAGGTGGTGAATCGTGGCTCTCTTCGTAGCCGCTTTGTCCTGTCATCATTATCCTCAACCTTTCTCTTTCCTTTGCTAGTCTCCGCACCCTTTCCAGGTGGGTTTCCGCTCTTGATTGCGTAAACGTCAATTCCCTCTTCTTCTTCTCTTTCGGCGTTAGCATCCTCCAATCGCAGAAACTTTTCCGCCTCATGATAGAATTCTCCTAGATCCACGGGTGGATCCTTAGTTAATGAATTTTTGAACTCTGTTCCGTCAGCTATCCCGGATACAGCCGCTATCATAACCATGGATGGATCTGGTCGATCCACTGATGCTGCCACCGCATTAAATCGCGTTAGAAAGCTCCTCAAAGTCTCTCCAGTTTTCTGCTTCAAGGTTGCCAAAGTCATCACATTCTTGGGTCTCGCAATATGAACCCTGAATTGCCTCATGAATCTCTCAGTTAAATCTGCCCACGTTCCTATGGAGCCGCTCTCCAGTTGCCTAAACCATAATGCTGCAATGTCCGTCAAATACAATGGAAAGCACCGGGCCATGACCTCCTGTGATGCCCCCAGCACTTCCATGTGCCTCATATACTTTGTAAGATGAACCGCAGGGTCTGTCCTCCCATCGTACATCTCTACTGATGGCAGCTTGAATTCTGGTGGGTTCCTAGCCATCCTAATCGCAGGGGAAAAAGGACTCCTGTTTACATCTTTCAAGTCTCTGTTTACTAAACCGTCTCTCATAGCTCTTCTAACCATCTCTGCTAATCTGTCATTGTCTCCAAGCTGTAGTCCTCGTTCACTGCCTTCGACCTGCCCCCCGAGTCCGCGGGAGTTTTCATGTGTATGCCTCCCTGGCTGAACGTTCATTCCTCTATTGCTACCAGGTGGCTCGGATGCCCCCATCTCTCTTCCCGGGGTCGGATCAACATGCTCTGCGTGAGTGCCGCCTAGCTCTGGTGCTACGCCAGATGGTCCTGCTCCGTTCTGAACTCCAGTTGCTCCTTGGTTTTGTGCTCCAAATTGCCCAATTTGCTGAAGCAAGTTCTGGATCATCTCTTCTTGTCTTCTCATCATAGCCTCCATCTCATCCCTGGTGATGAAGGCTGAAGCTTGGTTTGCTCCTGAGGAAGCCTCTTGACTCCCTTCCTGTTGACTCTGCTCTGGCCTTGGCCTTCTGCTTGATTGTCTCGCCATGACTCTTCCAATCTGAATCTCTAAACTCTCGTATTCAAATTCCAAGCGGTAGAATCCTTGAGTTCAATTCTCAGTGAAAGCACAAAAAATGTTTGCACATAACACCTCAAAGTCGTATGATTTAGTTGATTTTATGTTGTTCTTAGTAATTTGGGTGAGTTATGCAAATAAGTAAAAAACATGGGCTAAATTGTAAAAAGACACGCAGATTTATAGTGGTTCGGCCAGAACGTGCCTACGTCCATTTCATATGTTATTCTCTCTTTTCTTTCAGATTACAAGTACAAAGCTTTGTATACAAGTATATGAAAGTTATTTGAAAGTTCCTTCCGTGCTTGAGCTTTCAAACTTGTCTCCCATTGTTGTACCCCTGCCCCTCTATTTATAGAGTGAGGCTGGGGGCAGGGGTCCTGGATGTATATAGCTGCTGGTGGGCCTGGGCTGAAGCAATCTAGCCTGGCACATCTGGTTCGGCGGAGCTTGGTTCGGTCGTAGCTGGGATGGTTGGACCGGTGGTAGGTTGATCCGGTGGTAGATTGAGTGGAGTGTTGGTCCGGTGGTAGATTGAGTGGAGTGTTGGTCCGGTGGTAGGTTGAGTGGAGTGTTGGTCCGGTGGTTTACTTGGTAGTGGATGGAAAGGAGGTTGATTCGGTGGGAGGTGGAAAGGCCTCTGGTTCGGCATGTGGTGCCTTGGGTCTGATTCGGCAAGTAGCGAGGCGAGGTCTGGTTCGGTCATGGAGATGAGATGGTTCGGTGGAGGCTGAGGTTTGGCTCGGCAGTGGAGTTTTGGATTGGTAGGACGTTGGTCCGGTACCGAATGGTCCTGTACCGAATGGTTCGTTGGCCTTCTCCTCGTGCTGGTTCGGTAGCGAAGGAACATGGTTCGGCTTTGGTATGTGTACCAGATGAGCTTAGGTACCGGATGGAATTGAACGAATGAAGTGGACGAACCCAGATGAAACCGATGCTTCTTGGTCTCGAGATATCCTGGGTGAGAATGAACACTTGCACTTGAATCATGAGTGAAATCCCAGACTTATATACGCTTGCTTGCTTCTTCTTAGTTCGGTCGTGGTGGAAACGCACATATCCAGTTTTGACCAAAAAATGGGATAACACTTTTCTTTTTGATTTGTTTCGAATTCATCTTCTGTCTTTTAATTTCGTTCGATTTCAACTTCTGGATTCTAGGAGATTAGGGTATGCTTTGAATGAAATGTCGATAATATGATTTTGTATGGTTTTAGGTTTTGTTTTGAGAAAGCATAAGAATAGTTTTGAAAATTAACCAGCTGTATTAAAAAAATACAGGGAATTAGGCTGAAGGAAAAACCTGATAACACTTTTAGTCTAAAGGACAGAAGTTTTAAAATTTAGCCTGAAGGACAAAAAATGATATATTCATATAGCATTGCACATCCATAATGCTATATTCATATAGCATTACACAGCTGCTTGTTTGTGTATGCAGAAACTTATAAAATTGTGTTGTATATAGCATTATAGATGTGTAATGCTATATGAATATAGCATTATGGATGTGTAATGCTATATGAATATATCATTTTTTGTCCTTCAGGTTAAATTTTAAAACTTCTGTCCTTCAGACTAAAAGTGTTCTCAGGTTTTTCCTTCAGCCTAATTCCCTCAAAAAAATATGAATGTAATATATAACTTTGTTTTGTATATTTTAAAACTAAACAAGAATGTGAATCAAATGATTTTTTGGTTAATTTATTAACAATTAAATTTATCAATCTGTTGTTTTTTTAAGGGTTGTTTTAATATTATAATTTTGTATGTGAAAAAGGGGGGCCTATGTGCCCAAAGCATGAGCAAATTTATGCTGTTGCAGTCTTTGCATCCAAAATATCTGTAATTTCAAAGTAAAGTTCCGACCCGTGCGTCCAGCTGTATAGTTCAACTGTTTCAACATTCAACATTCAGAATCAATGGCATAAGAGTAATAAACTTCGCAATACCGTGGCAAGTTGATTGCTTTGTATATTGTGAGAAGTCTCAGGTCTGACTTGTTTCCGACTCAAAATATCTGCTCTTGCGCAAATAAGAAATTAAGGTCGCATTTCATCTGCTTCCCTCAATTTCTTTTTTCTCCCCGCACAAAATTACGTCATTAATCATGTCGTTCCATCTCAAACTCTAGCGACCTGATTGCTCTAGAGGAGAGCTTCTTTTTCCTGCTGCTTTTCTCTGGATTTTTAAGGTGGGCATTTTTTAGTTGCAGTCTGTTGACTTTGGGACTTTAATTGTAGATCTTAACTTAGCTGAGCTTGGATGAAAAATTGCTTTTCATAATTGTTACCTTTTATTTGGTATTAAGAGCGATTTTGATATCTTGTGTTAAGGTTTATTATTGTTTAGATATATGGAGGTATTTTTTATACGATTGAGCTTAGTATGGTTCTTAAATGAGCTAGCGGTTACTCTGATGTAGATCTTATACCACATTAGCTTCATTTTCCATTGGACTACTGAGCTAACCGTGTCTGATTGACTCATCACAAGGGTAGTCTTCTCAATTCACCAAGACTCTCATCCTGATATATTTCCCTCTTAACCTTTTATTACCTTCCAAAATCAACGATGATTTGATTTTTAAAACACAACGACATCTTTTTGTGATGCTTGATATCGTATGCATTCTGAAGTGCAGTTGTAGACACTTGACAGCACATCTGGAAGTTAGGGAAAACAATTTCCTTTTGCATTTTCAACTGTACAGAAAAAAAAAAAAAACATCTTTTACCGCTTGTTAGTAACTTAGCAGTATAACTGTAATTTAGTTTTGGTATGCTAAGCACAAATAGTTTCCATTGTCGCTCTTCACTTTCTAAAGTTAACGTAAGATAAAATTAATCTCGAACTTGAATGAATAGAGATGGTATTATCAACGCTTAACACCCACTTTAAGAAAAATAAAGATGTTTCTGATGAAATAATATGCACCACATTAATGTAAATTTTCTTCTCACTTATTCAATATTAACTAGTGCTAGTGCTATTTACAGATGCTTAATTGTATATAATATGATTGGAGTGTGGCGAAGCATAAATAACAATTATTTATGTTCTTTTTAGAATTAACAACTCATTTTTTAGTTTGTTGAAATAATAGAGCATATACCACGTTCTTGTTAATAATAAATACCGTCTTGTATATAGATGCTATGCTTTGTACATGTGCGTGTATTTCAACATTTCCATTGCTTAGTTTAGATCAAATTTAGGTGCAATCAAGCTTTTATAAAAGACTATCACAAAGGAGTTGATGATAGAGTGATAAAAGGCTTTATATATGTGGTGTTAATGTGCTTTAATGCAATTTAACTTTTGTAATTATCAAATATGAATCAACATTTTTAGTATAATTTTACGTAAGCGTCCCCAACATCATCACTGTGATATTCTTTAAAGCATCTTAGCAGCACAACATATAAAGCCTGCTATCACTCTATCATCCATCCCTTTGTAAAATTCTTTTATAAAAGCTTGATTTGCATCTACATTAAGCAATGGAAATGTTGAAGTACACACGTGCACACACATACATATCATAGCATCTATATATAAGAAAGCATTTATTTTTAGTAAGAACAACAAGCAACTCTTTTTTCAACACCCGATGCTTCTTGCTGGTCGGAGCTAAACCAAGATCTTGAATCCTGTAATATTTCTTACTTAATTTCTTCTTGTCTTCCGAAATCAACGAGGGTAACTTTTAGAAAACACAGTGGCATCTTTTTGTGATGCTTCGTTCACTTATGCTTTATAAAGTGCAGTTGTAGACACTTGTTTGGAAGTTTAGTGGTAAACATTATTCATCCAACAACACACATATAAAACCTGCTACCACTTCATCATCCATGCTTTTGTGATACTTGTTATAAAAACTTAATTTGCATGTAAAATTGATAAAAAATGAACAATGGAGATATTAAAATACACATATTCAAATCCTAGCACCCCCCCCCCCCCCCCCCCCCCAAACCACCCGCCCACACACACAAAAGAAGGTATTAATTACTAATATGAATGTATTCTATGATATGTTATTCTAAAAGAACTGAAAAATGACGAGCTGTTAATCCAATAAATAAATAAAATATTTGTTATTTATGATTTGCCACATTCCAATCATGCTATATCCAGTTAAGCATCATGAAATAACACTACTTATAATTGAACAAGTGTGAAGAAATACTTACATTTATGCAATGCATACTATTTCATCAGAAACATCTTTAGTTTTCTTAAATCAAGCGTTGATCATTGATAAAACCATCTCTGATCTTTCAAATTTCTAGGTTATTTGCATTTTTTTCTTCTTATAGACAATTAAATTATTGTTGTGAGACACATAACTAATATTG
The DNA here is from genome assembly GCA_030765085.1 of Allium cepa. NCBI lineage: Eukaryota > Viridiplantae > Streptophyta > Magnoliopsida > Asparagales > Amaryllidaceae > Allium > Allium cepa. The sequence goes on from CM060937.1 coordinate 288,398,677, forward strand.
AAATTGTTATCTTAGCATTAGTATCGCTGTTATGTTAGAAAAAGAAGCAATTGAATTTCTTGAATTTAAAATTGGTTCTTTTTTGTGTCCAAAACATCAATTTCTTCTAGATTGATAAAAATTCTGAGGTATTTTGTTTACCTGATGAAATGCCATAATGTTATTGATGCAGTTATCGTGAAAGTCAATGCTTTAGAAGAACTGATCTTCTTTGTAAAGATTGTTTAGTGAGTTCTTTCTTGTTCTCATGTTACTCTCCGTCACCGCTCATTCTGCTGCTTAATTTCTTTTTTAATGTACCAAAAGAGAAAAGGTTTGTGAGTATATAGCCAAGTCATGGAATGATGTTATGGTGCACAGTTCAATCAACTATAAGACCAAAATAGAAAAAGATGCACATTAAAAGCCTGTGAAATAATTGAAAATTTCCAAAAAATAGAAGATTAATTTCATGGATAATAGAAAAGAAATGCTTGGCCCTTCAAATCCAAATCCCGTGCAGATTCCACCTCCTATTCCCAACATTCATGCTAGGCCTCTCGACACTGCAACAGCAAAGAGTATTAGGCCAGTTAATTTCTCAATTCAAACTGGTGAGGAATTTGCACTAGAATTCATGAGAGAGAGGGCAGTATCCCAAAAGCCATCAAATCCCTCTACCGACGAGCCAAATAGCACACTTGGTTACTCAGATTTCAGGGATATGTTAGGAATTTCACACACTGCCTCTGAAACTGGTTCTTTAGCTTCAGTAACCGGAGACAAATTGCATGCTCATTTTAAGGAAATGAATAGGCATGAAATAGAAAATATGGATCATGCTTCTAAGTCTGCACCACGTGCATCATCTGGGATATCGTATGGCTATTCTTCAGGAGCTTCTGACACGTCAACAAAGAAAATCAAAATTCTATGCAGTTTTGATGGAAAATTCATACCTAGACCAAGTGATGGAAAGCTAAGATATGTAGGGGGCGATACAAGAATAATACGTATAAGCAAAGATATATTGTGGCAAGAACTCTTGCAGAAAACACTGGCAGTATATGGTAATAAACCTCATACTATAAAATATCAATTACCAGGAGAGGATCTTGATGCATTAGTTTCCGTATCTTGCGATGAAGATCTGCAGAATATGATTGAAGAGTGTAGTTTTCTTGAAAACAGTGAGAGATCGCAAAAGCTTAGAATGTTTCTGTTCTCTTCAAGTGATTTTGATGATACACAATATGGATTAGGCAGCATGGACGGGGACTCTGAAATTCAGTATGTGGTCGCAGTAAATGGAATAGAGCCAGGGACAAGAAAAACGTCAAGCGAATATGGTGTGGTAAGTGTTTCAGCTAGTGACATGGATCAGCTGCTCAATCTCAGTGTTGACATTGGCAGCAATTATGCACCTGCTACTGTTGCTTCTACAACATCACAAACAAGTTTGACTAGTAGCGCGTATCAAATTCAGTCAACGCATTATGTAGAAGGAAACCCTTATACATACTCTCATACTTTTCCTGTTGATGTTTCTCAAAATGTAAATAGTAGAATTTCAGTTCCTTTGTCCAGGCCATCTGATTATGACTATAGTTCTCAGTACACACTTGAACCATTACCAACTAATGATTCATATAAACATGACACTGTTATTGATAATCAAGGAGCAGAAGTTGATAATTCATCTCATCAAAATATTGAACATGAAGACATTAAGACTTTGGATAATGACTTCAATGAAGATCCAGAATCAAAACAAGATGTTCTAGCATCATCAGTAATCAGTGATAAGAAATACTCCGATAAAGATTCTGAATATAATGAAGATGATCATTATGCATCATTTCCGGAATACGACCCACCACAACAATCTACAAGAGTTTTCTGTTCAGAGAGAGCACCTCGAGAGCAAACTGAGGCTATGAATCGTTTGTCAAAATCTGATGATTCTATTGCATCACAGTATCTAATACTTCAATCACAAGCAGGTACCGCTCAAGAATCTTTAGTTGAAGTGGCTGATCCTTTACTTGATGGAAATGTTATTTCACATGCTGCTATTAAGTCTTCAGCTGCAAAGCCACCGCTTCCTAGTAATAGTAGCGCAACAATTGAGGGTGGTCTACAACAATTTGAAAAATATAAAGAGTTGGCTAGCACGATCACTCAAAAGAATAAAACAGATACTGATAGAACAGAAGTGACTGAAATGGAGAAGAATCATGAAAATGATGCTTCACTTTTACCTGATATTGACTGGGAGGAGATGGCTTCTGCTTCCGTTCCTAAAGTTGAAATAACTCTTCCAAAACAAGAGAAAAAGGATATTATTATTGACATAAATGATCGATTTCCACTTGATATGCTCTCTGATATATTTACGCAAGCTAGAATTATGCAAGATTCTAATGATATCACGATCAGTCAAAAAGATAATGCTGGAATAAGTGTGAATATACAGAATCTTGAGCCACAAAGGTGGTCTTATTTTAGAGGTTTAGCCCAAGGCGAGTTCAAGCAAGATGTGTCACTTATAGATCAGGATCACATAGGTTATAATTTTGCTGCACATGGGAATGAAAATCCACCAATTAAATTTGGTGAAGATACGAAAAGAGAACTAATAGGTAATATTGCAGAGGATGCCAGTTACATGCCACCACAAGCTACTGCTAATGTAGCTGAAAAAGATGGTGATGGTTTGGTGGTAAATAATCCTTTTCCGGAAATCACAGAAAATTTACCGGCAGCTGACATAGCTTATGAGGTATTTATTTGTAATGAGTCTGAAGTGGTGTTTGCAATTATTAATGTGCTGACTTGTTGATTATTGTAGGAGCCAAAATTGACAATTGGTGAGCAAGATAATCCAATTATTGATGCTTCTTTGAGCGATATAGATTTCACCGACTTGCAGGTAAAAACTTAAATAATAGATCAACAGTATCATTTCCCTTTCTCTTATATTGCATCAAAATAATATGTATGTGTGAATGTGAGGTGGAGCCTTGGCGCAATGGTTGGGTCACCCGCATGGTGATATGAGTGTACATGTTCGAGTCTATAAACACCCTCTTCGTAATGCGAAGGAAAAACTGCGTACATTATTGACCTTCTCAGAGTCCGCTATCGTGCGGAAGCCTCGTGTACTGGATTTCACCTTTGTGTATGTGCGTGTGCATGCGTATGTGTGCGTATGCACCCCACATGCATATTTATTAAATAATAGTAAAACAGAAGAATGTCCGACTCTCACATCAATTTTAGAATTAATCTCTAACAACACACACATATTTATTAACAATAAAATACCATTAATTAATTAACTAACAATGTTTACAATTGTTAAAAAACAACTTCTTAATTCTCTTACTATTTACATTAAAATGCATACAATTTTTTAACATGGTTCATTAATATCAATAAGTGTCGATCTCTCGGATTGAACTCGTGACGTTATCTAGCAGTTTGAATTGCCAACCACTATGCCAACACCGTTGGCAAATGCATATAATTCTTTTCATTTCAGAAGTTGCTATTCTATTACAAACTATATGTATATATACATACGTACATATGTGCATATATATATATACACATATAAATATAGATATAGATATATACACACACGCATATACATATATATATGGCTAGAGTCGACTACATTTCATTCTTGCTACATCTCAAATCCCCTTGATTTCAACCACATGTTTTGATTTAAATAATCATGTAAGTGACATGAGTGTGAAAAAATATGATTATTTAAATCGGAATATGTGGTTGAAATCATGGAGATTTGAGGTGTAGCAAAATGAGATGTAGCGGATGGTGTGTGTGAGAATTTATTTAATAATATTAAACCATAGTTATGTTCATTTGTCTTCTACTCTCCATCTATTTTACATTGAAGCACCTCTTTCACATTAGTTATTTTATCCACACTATAATTTACATCTGTTATTTTATCCGCACTATAATTTACATTTGTTTATACTTTTTCATAGTAAGAGCCATTCTCTTTATATTGAATAATAAAAAGTAGAAACATGTGCTTATCTACATTTTACTTTTTATCATATTTTGATTTACATAATTTGTTTTTTTAATACAAATACAAACGACAAATTAATATTTCATTCCATATTTTTAGATAAATATTTTAATAATTTATTAGAGTTATGTCAAATTTTATTTTATTAACGTATGAACTAACTATTTAAAATTTAAAGCATAGTTCTATTTTCATCCCGCTTTCCTCCTTTCACACTCCATTAGTTAAATAATTGTCACATCTCACCTTTTCCCTTTCGGCCCCCTCTCTTAGTTAATTTCGAAAATGCCCTCACTTTCTTAAACCACGTTCAAGTATAACGTGGTTTTTTCATGAACCACGTTCGGTCCGAACGGGGTAATTACACAAACCTTGACTCGGTCCGAACTAGGTTATTACACGAATCGACGAGGTTATTACACGAACCTCGCTCAATCCGAGCGAGGTTTCTACATGAACCTAGCTCCGTTGAAGCTTGTTTTCGTAACTGTTTTTCTTAAATGTGATCTCTGTTATGGTTTGAAGATAGGGGCTATAACGACACACTTTTTTGGACAGTTTAAATGGACAATAAACCACATGTCAAACTCAAACCATTCAAAAGGTAAGATTGTTATGAGTAAATAAAAAAGAAAAGAAAACAAATACATAATCTCACAGCGGAATCAAATAAACATTTCATGAAGCTGCTTACAAATAACATTTGATTATACTTTTACAATACAAATCAGAGTTACATACAACATGAATAAATAAATGCAGCGGAACAACATGATGCAGTGAACATAATGTAATAAATAATCATAGTACTAAATCTTTGTTTTTGTCCTCCAGAAGCAGTCTTCGATACATTGAAAAGCTCAGACCGACCCGAACGAATTGAAAAGACAAAACACTCGAGTCAGAACTAAAAGATCTTATGTAAGTTAAATCAACTGTAAATAAATATGAGTGTAACGGCGTTAGAGATGTTTACGGAGTTTGACATCTACCATCCAGTTTCTAACGTGAGTGCAATAACTTAAGAAATGTTCGAGATTGAATCTTCTAAGGTTCCGTTAAACTATCTACATACATAGTATAATACGCTATTATAATAGTGTCTACAGTAAAGTATTAAAATAGCGTTAAGGCGTTACCCATATCCCCCTTAGCACATTTTGTATATTCTCGTAGTTTATGCAGTACCGTAAGCTCCACCAAACCGATGGTTTACCCAGAGGGCACTCCATAGGTACGGTACAAAACAAACTCGTAGAAGGTGCGATAAGGCATGTGACAAGACACGCGAGGCAATGCTCAGGGTAGGATATTACTATTTTGCGGATTCGGACTGGTGGTAACGCATGTCAGCTACTACCGTCCACCTCGGAACTCCCAAACTCAAATCAAGGGGTGACCACCAAATTAATCACAGTCATAATATGGTATTTAAGAAAAGTGTTCGATTGGAGGTGCGACCTCACTTAACCTAGCATGGCTTCTGTTTTAGCCACGTCAAGTTGACTCACGGGAGTCAGGGCTACGTTAATACTCGTATAGAATCGTTCGCCAAACCATCCTACTTCATTCTAAAATCTTCACAACGTACACAGTTGTTAAAGTGGTTTTCGGTATTGGCAGAGAGTATGACATTATCCAATCCCGGTCTCTTTAATAATCATACGCTTATTTCACACCGGATGGTTATTTTACATTTCCAAAACCAATTCATAATTGATATCAAATATCATACTCAATTCAAGTCGTATCGCTTTCGAAATCATATTTACTTTCAAAATCATATTCACTTTTGAAATTATCGATAAGATAGGTTAATTAAATTCTCATTCCAAAATCATCATATTTATTCAAATATATCATTTCACAAAAAATATCAATTTCAAATCCCAACTTAGGCTATATCATCAATGATTTAAATATAAATACTTCAACTTTACACAGTCTGAAATTTTAGAAAATAGTTTAGATAGCCATAAATAGTTTTAATAATTTTAAAAATAGTTTAAAATAGTTAAAATACTCTAAAATAGTTTAAATGATTTAAAATAGATTAAGATAGTTTAAATAGTTAAAATAGTTTAAAATATGTTAAAATATTTTAAATAATTTAAATAGATTTAAAATAGATTAAATAGATTTAAAGTAGATTAAAATAGGTTAATTAGTTTAAAATAGGTTAAATTGGGTTAAATAGATAAAATATATTAAAATAAGTTGAAATAGTTTAAATTGATTAAAATAGATTAAAATAGTTTAAAATAGATTAAATTAGTTTAATAGTTTGAAAATCATAATAATCAGAATTTAAAATAATATATTTTAAAACAGTTTGTTTTAAAATAATAAATTTGAAATTAATATCAAATTATACTATTTCTTTCATTTCAACACATCTGGACCATGTCCAACTTTCAAATCAACAACTAAATTTTGTCTTTTAATTCAATTTCTCATTTCAAACCATTTAATCAATATCGATTTCAACACCATGTTCGAACAATAAATCCAAACTATTTTCAATTTAGTAGATTTCAAAGCTTAAATATTCAAATATTTCAATAATTCAATTTCGATAAATTTCATTTATACTTCAAATCCAACTTCAAAATTTCAATTTAATTTTTTTAAACAATTCATTGAAACCAATTCCAATTTCAACATTATAGCTTGGATTTTCAAAAATAATTCAATTTATATAAATCCAAATTTTTATTTTAAAATATCATTTAATTGGATTCAAAAATTCAAGTGATACAGGTATTTATCATTTCAATCCGCAAATATTTTATATTTATAGATATATATTATTTTAACCCGCAATCCCGAATAAAATTCAAAATCCATAAAATCGCTCGGGTTTATCATTTCAACCTATAACGATTTTTCCTAATTTATAGATCGTTCGAGTATGTATCATTTCAACGCATAGGGAATTTAAGAGAACTTGCAGTGTTATAACAATATAAATATAACATCCAGTCATCCAATATCAACAATCATCACAATCACCATTCAAATCAACAAATAGATAGAAATAATTGATCGATTATCAATAACAAATATTAACAGGCAATTTAAAATTCAATATTAAATTAAATGGCAATTAAATTCAATAAAAGCCAGATTTAACTGGAATGACAATTTACATATACCAAACATCAATCAATCAATTTCTAATCACATCATAAATTCAATTTAACTAACATAAGATAATTTAGTAGTTGTGAGTGAGTTAAAATACCCACCTTCGATTTGTCATCAATTTAAAATTTAGAATTAGTCCAAAAAATTAACAGTTTCAGAATGCAGCCAAACCAGTTCCAAAATGTCTGGAATTTCGATACGATCGCAACGGAGAAAACCGCGCATGAATCCGAGCTCGTATGCAAAAGTTATTAACGTTAGAAGATTGAAAAATTTCGACTTTAGGTCTTACTTCGAGCTGCCACCTCAATTACCCGTTGCTTGCTCTGAGCTTTTGTCAAAATTACCCGAGACTCGAGTCATTTAGCTCTTGACCCAAAGTGCTGCAGGGTTTTCGCCTCCGGGACTCGAAGCACGACTAGATCCGCTTTATTTGACATGGAACTCTCTCTGACCCAAAGTTACTGCAGAGTTTTTGCCTCTAGAACCCAAAGCGAACCTCTTCCTGACTTGAAGTAAAAACCTGAAGCAACCAATTTTTTTGTTTTGAAATTAGGCTTTTGAATTTTGGAAATTAGGTTTGATGTTCTGACAGTTGAGAAGGAGGAAGAAGATGTACATACAAAAAAAATAAAATGAGGAACAATTAGGGTTTATAACAGCCTATATATAGGTAGAGTTGGATCGAAACGATAACAATGATCTGAAAAGCCGTTTCGTTTCCGAAACGAAAATGGATCATCCAATATATCGAAATATGAGTTTTTGATATTTTTAAACTCAATGGAACAAGTTTCAAGTCATAATTCCTTGTATACAGAAGTTATCTTTTAAAATCAGCTTATTTAAATTGATTTCGTTAAATTTATTTCTACGCATTTCGAGCCCGCATGATTAAACGACAAGTCCGATCGCTATGAAACATGAAATCCTATAATAATTCACTGTTATGGATACGATAAAACTGGTTTTGTCAAAATCCGAAACAATGACCAAAATGACTATTTTCACGTTAATTAAATAAATTATTATTAAATTAAATTTATCACTTTTCAAATTCAAATTTTATAACTAACAATTTTTTATCACTTTTGATTAACTAGTAATTATAATCTTTTAAAACAAATTTTCCATGTCAAATTCAACTGTTAATATTGCGCTAATTACAACGTTCCAATTTCAATTGTAATAAATTCATTAATTATAATTTAAAACCCGATAAATTGATTCATTTTGATTTCAATCTTTTTATTCAATCAATCATTATTTTATGGACATAGTTAACATTAGTTTTCCATTTATTACATCAATATTCTACAATTTTCATCTTAATTCATATTAACGCAATATTTACTTACATTTATTGTAATTGATTTACAATTAAATTTCAACAGATTAAATAATACAATAATAATTAAACCATTGTTACAACTTACAATTTCAAACACAATTCTATGTTTGTTGTTAACAAACAAAACTAATAAATTCACATACGGATTAATTATTCTATTTTAATCAATTTCAATTAATTACATACAATTTCACCGTTTAATACAACATTTGGTTTATTTACCATTTACACTTCATGACCAATTATAACTTTCCAATCATTCCAATTAATTGAGATTGCATTAAAATAATTATCATTTGCCTTAAATTAACATTATTAACATTACATTCAAGTTATTTTTCTTATTAATAAATCACAAAATTTTATTTCTTCCAATATTAACACCATCTTATAAAATTAAGTATTATTTTTCTTTTCATTGAAAATTACGGGTCGTCACATGGGCAATTTTAGAACATTTGAAAACTGATAAAGTAGCGGGGTGTGAACGAAGGAAAACGGTGTGAAAATAGAACGGGCCAATTTTACAATATTTTCTTAACAAAATTAAAATAAAGTTGATTTAATCAATATTAAAATAATAGTTTGACTTCTCACACTCCAAGAGTTATTTCTGCTTTCCATTTCTCTAACCACGACAAAGTAATTTTTCAGTTGATTATATAATGCATTTATTTTAGAAGAATATCATGATATTTGTTAATAAAGTGTTTCATAAAATATATTAATCCATTTTTAATACACTATCGATTTTAAAAATGTTCATGTTTTCTCAAGAAATATATGAAATTCAATTTATACATCATTTATACGGCGAGTATATTAAATATCAAATTTAAACTTTTTATAATAAATATCTATCAAAATAAAATATAAATACCAAAATTTAAATTTGGTACCATCAATGTAAATACCAAAATTCAAATTTGGTAAATAAGTACCATCAATATATCGATTAAGTTGCTTACAAAATGTTAAATTCTAAAAAATAACTTTCATCTATTTAAAAAACAAACAAACTCTCAATATATACCATGTTTATATTGACGGAGATGACAATATTTATTTTTATTCAAATATATATAAATTATATTAGAATGATTATGCAATAAAACAAATATGATAGTCCAAATTTAAAATTCACTCATCTTAATCTACATTAAATAACAAATTATATATTTTAATAACATATCTAAAATTTAAGTATTATATTTTTACAACGTTGCCATATGCAACACACATGTTATATACTAGTGTGTGTAATGTTGATAAAGGATTCATAGCCTCTCTCGAGTCTCTCCTATGTAGGATGTAGCCACATAACCCATTCTACGTCTTTTTTTACTAAAAATGTTTCAAACAAAATTGAATTTTGTAAATATTTGTCAATTTGCTATTTAGATCATCCACGTAAAAATGTAGATTATTTCAAAACTTCTAACTCCGTCTAAACCACAAACCAATATAAACCATCCGATACAAATATAGTAAACAATGTTTGGAAATGTAATTTTGAAAGGGGTTAGAAGGTTCAACAAGTCAATTTTTTGCGCATATGATCCAAGTAGCAATTATATTAATGCACAGTTTCGTTTTGGATTCTGTCACATGGACCAAATATTTCAATATGAGCGGGCTAAACAATGGTGCTAAACAAAGGGTCCAAGCTCTCTCTCTTTCGCACACACAAAAATGTAGTTGGATTATTTCAAAATTTTGAACCACTTCATTTACTGGCTTATTGGTTCACATGTCTTTAAGTCCTCAAGCTTATCATATTAGCTGCTTTCTTAATCATTCAATTTCTCCTGTTTAAGGTTTGAAGATTATTAACTTCTTTCTAGAAAACGAATGCTAGTTAGAAAAGATGAATGCTTTTTAGGAAAGCGTGTTGTTTAAAGTTTTGTTATTACAAGATATATCCGTGTAATCACATTGATGTGTTTGATAACTACAAATCAAATTGTGTTTGCAGATCATAAAAAATGCAGATCTCGAGGAGCTCAGAGAATTGGGTTCTGGCACATTTGGAACCGTATATCATGGCAAGTGGAGAGGTAGTGATGTGGCAATCAAGCGGATAAAGAAGAGTTGTTTTACAGGAAGATCATCTGAACAAGAGAGACTGGTGCACACTTTTATTTGTTTTACTCATTAATTTCGTTGTTTCAATTTGTCATCTTTACTGTTTTTAGAAGCAAGGATAGTGTATATTAATTTCAACTGTATATATGTAAAAGTGGTTAATTAACAAAAAAACTTAATAAGTCAACTGCAACATGTCTATAGAAATATATGAAGCTGTTTGATCAATTCTATGAATAGTGGTGCTTATGTAAAAATAAAAGGATTTCATTGTGGCTTGTGTGAAATTCCTGTTGATTTTAGGTGCCAATGTGAAAAGCTCTATAACAGTTTTTGAATATAATACTTTCATATTTTAAGTGGTTACGGTCAGTACATGGTGAATAAACCATTAAATTTTGGTGATACAAAATCACAAATAGAGCGAAATAAATATGCAAAAGAAAGAAATAGAAGATTTTGTTTCCTCTAATTAATAGACATATTTGAGTATGTTTATTTCTCTCTCTAATTGGCTAATCAAATTATTTTTTGCCATCTAATGTTAACTTGGACATTAAGTAATTGATTATATAAATAAAGACTAGAAGAGAGGGTAAAAATGTGGTGGAAAATCTATTTGCTATTTTTCTCTTCTTCGTTTTTGTTCTTTTTCTTCAACAATTTTAGCCATATAGATATATGCTCTGTTTCTCAATTTGGTTATTGATTCAATGATATTTTGTTTACTTTAGCTTTGTTCTATAATTGTAAACACTATTTTGGTGAATCATAAAGTAGGTGGTTGAGTGGAGTATTTTGTGTTATTGCGTTTTGATTTCAATTCCGTCTTGTTTTCAATCCAAGTTATCTCTTTGTGATTTGGGTGACAAAGATCCGTTGATAAAAGCTTCCGCAAAGCACTACTACTTTCATAACAGTTTGGTATCGGAGCACAGATCATCGCAAAGCTTAGAGTAATCTTGGTTTGAAAAATTATTGATGTCGGATATGATTTCGTTTTCAAAGATGGTTATCTTGGATGGAAAAAATGGGGGTATTTGAAAGCCTAAGATGGAGGATGTTCTGTACTCAATGATCTTCATGGTCTAATTGTTGGAGATGGAAAGAAGTCCCTTATGTAGATGAGGGAAAATGGAAGAAGATGGATAAGAAAGCGATTGCTTTGATTCGTCAGTATCTCGATGATTCAGTTTTCCATCATGTGGCTAGTTGTGAATCCGCGAAGGCTTTGTGAGACAAGTTGGTATCTTTGTATGAGCCAAAGAGTGCTATTAGTAAGGCTTTTCTGGTTCAACAGTTGGTACAACTGAGATTAGATGAAGAGAAGTCTGTTGCAGAGCATTTGAATGAATTTCAAAATGTAGTAAATCAATTGGCAAATATGAATGTCAATTTTGATGATGAGTTACAGACTCTTTTATTAATGAGTTCGCTTTCAGAAAGTTAGGAAACTTTGGTTGTTTCATTGAGTAATTCCAATGTTAATGGAACCATCTCTCTGGAAACTGTTCGAAGCAGTCTTTTGAATGAAGAGCTTAGAAGAAAATGGTCTGGTATGAAATCAATTCAAAGTGGGGCTATGGTCGCAAGGGACTCAAAGAAAGATACAATTTGAAAGAACGCTAATGGTAAATGTGTTATCACTTGTCATTATTGTAATAAGAAAGATCACATACGCAGCAAGTGTTATGCTTATAAAAGAGATCTGAAAAAGGCTGCACATGGTGATATTAGTAGTGATGCACATGCAGGTTTTGCTGAAGGTACCGATAATGATGTTTTTGGTGATGTCCTCTTTAGTGGAAATAAGTCTTGTAAGATGGATTCGGGAGACAGTTTTCACATTTGTAGAGATGTGAATTGTTTTTCTACTTATGAGAAGAGTGTTGGCATGATTAGGACATCCAATGGAGAAGAGCTACCGATTTGTGGTATTGGATCTATCCGATTTCGTATGCATGATGGTGTGATTAGAGAAGTCTCTGGAGTGAGACATGTACCACCCACTTGTTCGCATAGTCTTATTTCCTTTCGGTCAGTTGGATCGTCGTGGTTGCACTTATGAGACTCAAGGTGGAGTTTTGAGAGTGAAGAAAGGTGGTCGTGTAAGGATGAGAGGAGTATTGAAAAAAGGAAACCTTTATAGCTTGGTTGTTTCTATAGTCGACAATGGAAAACGAGTGACGGTTGAAGGACCTAGTCCACAGCAAGGTGGAGAGGTTAATGTGCTCACTGTTTTTGATTCTAGCATCGAGGATCATATTTTAGACGGGTCTTTATGATGATGATGCTCGAGGGATCGATAGTGATTAGGTAATGAGCTCAGATCGAGTGATAGACGGATGTCGGATTGCAAAATCCACAAAGACAAGACGGAGATTTTTTGTGGTATTACAAACGTTTTTTAGACCGAATTTGTGTGGTGCATCTCATGTGGGAGATGCATCACTTGCAGACGGTGGTTGAGGTTTGTAATTTAGTGTGGTTGAGATATGTGGATTGGTGATAGATCAAGATATGACATGCTTGATATGTTGAAGATATGTGATTTTGCATCAAGGTGGAGTGTTAAATTTTGATGATACAAAATTACAAATAGAGAGAAATAAACATGCAAAAGAAAGAAAGAATTTTTTTTCCTCTAGCTAATAGGCATATTTCAGTATGTTTATTTCTTTCTCTAATTGGTTAATCAAATTATTTTTTGCCCTCTAATGTTAACTTGAGCATTAAGTAATTGATTATATAAATAGAGACTGGAAGAGAGAGTAAAAGTGGGGTGGAAAATCTATTTGCTAATTTTCTTTCTTCATCATCTATGTTCTTTTTCTCCAACAATTTTAGCCATATAGATACTTGCTCTCTTTCTCAATTTGGTTATTGATTCAATGATATTTTGTTTATTTTAGCTTTGTTCTATTAATTGTAAACGAAATTTTGGTGAATCAATAAAGTGGGTGGTTGGGTGGAATATTTTGTATTATTGCTTTTTATATCAATTCCGTCTTGTTTTCAATCCAAATTATCTCTTTGTGATTTGGGTGACAAACATCCGTTGATAAAAGCTTCCATAAAACGCTACTATTTTCATAACTTAAACTGGCAATTTGTGGGTGTGAAGGAGTTGCTAACAACCAATTGTTGGAAAATATCAAATCTCATACAGTGGCAGAGCTAGCATAGGGTTTGAGCATCTGAATGGGTTTGATTCTTCTTACTTCACTTTCAGATAGGACCAAAGTTTCAGATGGGGCAAATAATGAAATTCAATTTTTTTTTTCTTATACGAGTTTTGGAAATTTTCAGGTAGGGCAGTTGCTCTAGCTAGTCTGTTACTATCTCCGCCCCTGATCCCATATCGATCAATTGCAAATCCGAGAACCGGTTGTAATAACTTAAGCTAGAATCATACCATTATGTTTCAATCAAATGTTTTAAATTGGACTACAGCTAGGGCTGTTAGTGTCCAGACTGTCAACTATAATTTGTCTACATATTGGTGATGCGTTCATGTTGAAAATCCCAAGGCAATCGCCTTGGTATGGAACCAGAAAGCTTTGCTTTGTCAAATTATTTTACATATGAACCAAAGAGGCTTTTCATTTTGATAGCTTACCTTTGACTTTTACAATGGGTTGTGAATGACATTTGTTTCTAAGAGTAATACAACTATTATTCTTCACTGTATGGTCCAGACGCATAAAAATATGACACCTTGCAGCATATCATTTGATCTTCTCTGTTATGAAATTAGTTCCAAGTTAGATGCTTTATGGTCTGTGGCATATTTATATGCAACAGTTAAGCAATTAAGTGGCTAATAACATAATTCTTTCATCAGACCCATGAATTTTGGCGTGAAGCTGAGATTCTCTCAAAGCTGCATCATCCAAATGTTGTTGCTTTCTATGGCGTTGTTAAAGACGGACCAGGTGGTACAATGGCAACTGTTGCTGAGTTCATGGTTAATGGTTCTTTGAGGCATGTGCTATTGCGCAAAGACAAGTATGTCCTCTCCATACTATCTTTTCTTTTGCTTTTACCGTCCTTTCATACGCAAGTGCTATATTTTACTACGGTTGCAGGTACCTCGATCGTCGTAAACGACTTATAATCGCGACTGATGCAGCTTTTGGGATGGAATATTTGCATTCAAAGAATATTGTGCATTTTGATTTAAAGTGTGACAATTTGCTTGTGAATCTTAAAGATTCATCACGGCCTATTTGCAAGGTGAATTTCGCCTATGGGGGTTATGGTTGTATCAGAACCATGAGGGTATTGTATTTGATTATCAATTGAACGATTATGTTATTGTTTTTCTAATTAGGTGGGTGATTTTGGCCTGTCAAAGATCAAGCGAAATACATTAGTTTCAGGTGGTGTGAGAGGAACATTGCCATGGATGGCCCCAGAATTGCTTAATGGAGGTAGCAATAAAGTATCTGAGAAGGTAAAAATAACGTTGTGTGTTGGCGGTATGTCTGATTAAATAAACTGCTGACACCCACTGATTTGAATAGTATTTTGATCTTGCCTTTTTGTCTCCTGTGAAGCCGTGATGTCCTTTTTTAATTAGAGATTTTAGAAAAAATCTTGATAACTTTTGGACCCATGTTGAGGTAACTATGGAGGGAGACATGAATAGTTTCTAAACGTGAATGCAATGATTACTTTTCTACCTTTTTCTGTACACTTGAAATTTTATGCAACATAACCTAGTATTACCACTCTTCATAGTGCTATTTACTGTAGAAATTTTGCTCAAGTTCCCTTCTGCATGTACTAAATTACACATTTCTGCAGGTGGATGTATTTTCCTTTGGCATAGTCATGTGGGAAATTCTTACTGGTGAAGAACCGTATGCCAACATGCATTATGGTGCTATTATAGGTATGCATGCTTTAATTCTCAATTAATCAGAGATCTTTTTAGATTGATATATTTATGCCAGTCACGAATCAAGCTAAAAGGCCGAACTATAAATGTTTTCGCTCATACCTATAAATGGTATTCATTTTGTGTTAAATGTACCAGTTTTGCAATTATTCACCTGCAAAGAACCATTGACTCTAAACCTGAAATTGTGGAGTGATGATACTCTGCAATTCTTATACCTTATTCCCAGATATACGAGAAATGGACCAGGTTTTGTGGTTATTGGCATGCAATACACCCTAAACACCAAGCCACGAATTAAGGAGCAGTATCCACATTCCCTGTTTGCCAGTATTGTTGCTTTGAAGTCTAAACACTAAATTCAATAATTGCTTATATAGTTTAAACAATTGTGTGAATTGTTTAATAACTAGATAACAAGGATGAAGATGGTTGAGTTTTGATGGTTTTAGCCTATCACTTCATTTGTCTACGGAAAAAAGTTATCCAACATTTGACTTTGCTTTTTTACTTGTAAAATCTGGATGACAGTTCTCTACATATCATATGTTCAATAACATACTTTAATCTAACATCTCATTTGCACCGTAGTCGATTCTGTTGGGAGAATGCAATTAATGGTTATTATCAATGTTGATTCCATCATTACTTATTGTCATGTGATCAGTGATTGTTGATTAAATCAATCCAATACATCAGATTTAGGAGAAAATGAGAAGCTACATTCCAAGATGCCATTGAACCATGCACTTTCACACGCATATATTGTTCTCTTTCTTAGACCTCCATCATATTCAATCTCTTTCTTAGACCATCATCAAATGTGATTTTGAAGGAAGTAGAAGTGTTTCGAAATGATTCAAAACTTTGTTGAATTGCTCTTCATAACAAAACAAATGTATATCAAAATTTAGCTCAATCCAAAATTTCTTGATGTTATAAAAAAAAAAAAACCTAACCGAGGTATGTAGGATAATGTAGACATTAGGAATATGAAGATTCATGAAGGGTTGACAGGTATATATACTCTGTGATCCACCCAACCTTGTACCAGGGGTAAACCTACATTCTTCAAGATCACGTGTGTGTGCACTCGCGTACATTTTTCAAGATTCAGTAGCGAAGCTCAATATCTGCATCTTCACGTGTGCGCACACTCGCGCACTCAAAGTTTATGTTTGCACTCCGTCGAAGCGAGTATTGAGTCTATTTTGAGAGATTTGGTCGGTGGGCGTGCACATGCATGTGCCTCGGCGACCCACTTTAGTGCATATAATTCCTGAGAGTTTCTCTGTTAGCTTCAAGTCTACTTAATACAAATGCCTAATTGCTCAATCAGATTCGAAGTCTTATAGGATTAATCAAATATACCATACCTTCAGCCGCCGCCCATGTTATTGAGAGGCCCTCTTTTATACCATACCTTCAGCCGCCGCCCATGTTATTGAGAGGCCCTCTTTTATTTTATAACAATAACATTTTTTATCATGGAGAATACCAATTCAGACTCATATCGATTTCAACATGAGTCTAGAGAGGAAGCACATTGTGTATTATTGCAAATACTAACAAATGTGTCCTTAATGCAGGAGGTATAGTGAACAACACATTAAGGCCGCATGTCCCATCATCATGCGACGCAGAATGGCGAAGGCTAATGGAACATTGCTGGGCGCCTGACCCACAACACCGGCCATCCTTTACTCAAATCGCCGCTCGGTTACGATCCATGACTGTTGCTGCTCAGTCTAAACCATCCAAGTGACTCCAACTGCCTGTTCGCTGTATCCTTCTGTCTTCTTTCTTGTAAGGTTTTGTCTTCTTTACGTCACATTTGGATGTTATGCACCGTAAATAATGTGGATATGTGGTTATTTGTGTTCTCCTTCCAATGCAGTCTGTAATTTTCGTTACAGCTCACCGAGCGACTTCTTTGCAATTGCAGTACATAATATAAGTTATTTGATGTAATTTCATTCATGCGTTTCAAGATTTTGTTAATTTTTTTTTTCCTCATAGCATTTATACGTTCGTTCTTGAGCTTGTAAGTTGCTTGGTGCTGCACGCAATGGCTACTTGAGCATCTCCAATAGGATCTTTCGAGTGGCGAGAGTTGATTATTCAGTTGTTGCTGCTGACGTGGTTTGAAGAAATTTCTGATGGAATATCAGCAATTGTACTCGATTCGTTTTACTGTTGAAGATTGCTCTTGAGTTGTGATGCACTGTAGTTGCCGTCTAAGCAAAATTTTGCTATTTGTACAATTCGTTAGCAGAGTACACGATTTTTGAAGGTATGCATTTCTTCCAAGACAGATCATAGGCATGCAAAAACAACGACAAGCCATCACAATAATCTATGTTTGTGCAACTTAGAGCTAATTTTTCCTTTTGAGTTACGTTATCACCTAGTCTGGTATATAGTTTTCATTACATTTCAAAAGAAATTAGAATAAATGAAGATGCTTAACCGGTTATAGGCTTAGATCAGTTTAAAAGTAAAAGTGAGGAGGTAATCAAAGCCGACAGTTATACATGCCATTGCTTATTGGTTTCTTATCACAACTAGAGCAAACTTAGTGACGTACACACCGTGTTGTCAGCTCTTCGGTAAAAAAATTCCTAAATATTTATCCAGAAAAGTTACGTCGGAGAGCAATTATAACGTTGCTTTACATATCACCACTGCAGAACTAAATACCTCAGAAAATAAACTCCACTTTTTTACGTGCTATTTAAAACGCAACAACTTTTTGTAGCAACGACGAATTAACAAACTGTTTTCATCGTTAAATTATAAATTTTATTATCTTTCTAGTGAGTGGCATTATGCATATGTAAAAACAACATATGGTATGATTGCAGACAATTTTGCAATTATATGAAATAACTGCCGACATTTGAAGAAAAATAGATGATTTTCAAAAATTGCAGAATTCTCTGCAAATACATGGGATAATTGCAGTCTTACTGCAAATATGGTTTTTTTAGTATCAACAATGGATCTCATTTTAAAGATCATAATTTTTTGATTTTTTGGTGAAAACGATATGTCGATCTGATGTTTCTACAGAAAGTTATACACGTTTGAAATATTAAAAATGTAAAGGGCATTTGGGTTTTTTTTGCGCACACGGATTTGAAAACAGGGACTGCAAATGTAAATTTAGTTTAGGAAAGATGTTTTTTCTATATTGAAACTTAGAAGGGATCTGAGCCAAACTTTCCCTTTAAAATATTTCTAACTATTTTTAATGTATTACTTTGGATTTTTATAAATTGTGGGATAATCAATGGTAAGATGAGCAATATTTTGATTATGTTGGTTTAGTGGGATGCATGGTAAAGTATTTGGAGATGATGGTTTACTTCTATGATGGCAAAAGAATATTGATTTCATGCTCAACAAATTTCCATATCTTGCACATTCATGAACTTCAAACGAACAAGCATATTTATTTGACAGGGTAAAAGAATAAGTGGTTTTGTTTTGATTAATTGAACTAAATAAGTAATTAGAGGAATTATTGTAACAACCCACACTTTCGAACACAAGCTCAACTTCTAGAAGCAGCGTTCGAATTCGAGTCATGTCAAGAAGTGTGGATCGTTGAGATTTTTGATGGTTCAATAGTACATACATAGAATTCAAACATTCAACATTTTCAGACCTCATGGTGGAAAGAACAAAATATAAATAATTAAAATAACCAAAGCATCACTGTTTAAAAACAACTGCGATCAATATAAGAAACAACTAACAAAATACTGATAGCATCCAATCGGAAATACAATAGGTAACCGACTAACAACGATAATAATAAGATACGTATCGAATGACTATTGGTAAAATAACTCCAAAGTGCATTGTCACCTCCTTTACATATCTTACTCCTTGTCATACCACCATATTATCATGTTATCCCATGAGTGGGTATAAAGATGAAAAAATAGAGGGTGTGAATCATAGTCTGGTGAGCAAGATGTATGACCAATGGTATGATGCTATTATGTAGATAAATCATCATTTATAATCTGCACAACCTGATGATGTTTATTTGTTTGTGTATACTTATATCTAACAAATTAGCCAACTTACAAAATATAGAGTAACAACCTATAATACACCCAAAATCCAAAATCCAATAATAGGCCGTAAGGATTTTCATTCGAAGGTTGGATATCCCAAAACTAGATAAGTCTAAACTAATTATATAATATAATGCATTGAGCATATAGTTATGATGACACACTACTTGACCCTACCCTGAATAAATAATCTCAGTAGCAGACTCCATAACTATACATTGACTAAAAAATCTTAATGGTAAACTGCCTAGCTATATATTCAGTAAACAATCCCAATGATAAACCGCGCAAGGCGCACACACTGAGTATACAAGCTCGATGGTAAACTGCCTATCGAAGCATCGGATGTAAAATATCGATGGTAAATGCACCCTACACACACTCCTTATTATTCAACTGATAACATAAAGAATCGAATAACCAATCGAGTCCTCATACGTACATTAAACGAACAATGTATAACCCACTAATATGAATATTGACATTCTCATGAAGTTTCAACTACTAAAAGATGCAATTTTGGCTCTAACAGTAACTATAAGAGGAACTAACTACGATACAATCGCACACCAACATTAACTATCACGGTATACAACATATAACGTTGCGTGAACTTTAGAACGTCAACTAAGCAAGAATAAGTTTCCAAAACATCCCAACTTGGGCTGCACCAGGTCCAGGTTTCCAATCGATTGGAAAATATCACCAGCCGACTAGGACATTTTTCAGTCGAGTGGATGCTTTTAGTAGACACCAACTTGATTTTTCAAATGATTGGAACAGACTCAAAGTTCGCTTCTTTCTCTGTCACTATTCTGCCTTTTCATCGGCTGATTGAAATTTCCCAAATGGATTCCTTCCTTGTAGCATGCGTTCCAATGCTCCAAACTTTGTCATTTTAGGCATTTTTGTTCGTTATTTCATCCTATCTTATTTCCAGCCTTCGAATACGATGTAGAATTCATTTTAGATTCATTTTATTATATTATTTATGCATACTTACCAACTTCATATAGTACGCCCTAAAGGTTATAAATTCATTCGGTTCGATTTTATTCCACTTCCAACGTAAGTATTACACTTCAATCATATAAACTATACCATGATTGATATATTCACAAAATTAAACTATATTCATGTAACGACAAGTTATTTTCAACCATTCGCATCCGCACATGCCGGATTTGAATTGCTCAAAATTTCAGATTGTTAATTTAAATTTGACGAAACTCAGCATATACAGTAAATAAGTCAATCACAGACTCACAGACACAGAGTAATATAATAATAATGTAGCGGAATAGATAAATAGTAGTTCATGAAGCTACTATATAAACATCAGAGTTAGAAATAAAATGCAGCAGAGTATCTCAATACACCGAATTCTCGAATATAAACAAATGACATCTCTGAACAAATCAACTGGAAAAGCTGAAAGCTGATTCGATAGTTGGATCTCTAAGCGAAGCTCCAAACTCCAAAGGTGAGTCTCAAATGTTGTATCACTCAGTCTGACCCAAGCGTAAAGCAAAACACAAAACATTCGAGTCAGAATTAACATTCTTATATCAATAAATCCAACTCAAGTGAAATATCAACTGAAATACAATTAACTTAAAGGGTGCTTGGGATAACCATCCTCTAAGGATCCATGGAACTATCTACAATGTAGAAATATACAATATAACATCGTGGTCATTTCAAATCATTTATAATTCAAACCAAAATATTATTTCTTTTCAAAATATATACATTTCCAAATTATAACCCTTTCAAAGTTACGACACTTTCTAAAACCAAAGCACCTTGAAATCATAATCCTTTGGAAAACCATACTTTGAAATCATAACTTCCATCACAATTTATCAACTCCAAATTCAAACCAAATCAAATTCCAAATTCAAATTCTATTCAATCTCACTTTATCACTTTCAATTCAATTCAATTTCTAAATAAACCATTTCAATTTATGTCTATTTCAAATACAGATTTGAATCACACAAGAAACCATTTATATTCCAATATTTCAAGGCTTTAAATATTCAACATTTTCAAACTAATTTAACAATTTCATATAGATCTTGGTTTAACTTCATTTTTATTTAGTCTTGGAATATTCACTTAATAGATTCAGTATCGTTTAAATAACCATAAATTACAGTTTACTATATTTTTCCTTCACTTTCTTTAAACGGGAATATTCATTAAATTTCTTAAATCAAATCAAGTTATAAGATCATATCTAAAAATTCCAAATTCAATAGTTTCAAATCGATTTAATAAAGTAAAATTCTTAACTAAATATAATTTTAAGCAATTCAACCTTGTCTTCCTTATTTATACAAATCATTGATAAATCGATTTAAGAATATAATACCTAGCATATTATATTAATTAAACCAGACTTTATTAATTTAGTTTATTATTAAATCTACTTTACATTAAAAAACATATTTATATAAATTATTTCGATATTGAATAAAACCATATATATTCCCTTTCGAAACCATAGAAATCATTTTCAAAATATTTATATATAGACCAATGGCGTCGGTAGAAAATTTCTATCCTATAGTCAAGTGATACAGATATTTATCATTTCAATCCGCAATTTAAATATATACGGATAGATATCATTTCAACCCATAATCCCAAATTCAATTCAAATGAAAATCGCTTGGGTTTATCATTTCAACCCATAACGATTTTCTCCTATTCCAATGTCCGTTCGGGTATGTATCATTTCAACCCATAATGAATTCTATGCTAACAGGGAACTCACAGAGTGATAGCAGATATGACAATAATAATAGCAGACATATATTATCAATAACAATATAATATAAATACCAGGATATGGTGTCATATCCCATAGGTGAACAATTACAGATAATAGTATATATGACAATTTAATTAATACAGCAGCATGTTTCAATTGTCGTTTCAATTGAAATCAAATTTAATAAATACAAGAACTTTAATTGTGAGTGATTGCTCACCTTTCGGGGTTAGAGACGAACGGGATGAGATGAGTTACGAATCCAAACACGAATCCCAAATCAAAGCTAGATTGGCATGAATTTGGACGGACAAGGCTGATAGATCGGAATTGATGAAATCAAATTAGAATTGGATTAATGAAGTTAAAGGGTATAAATGAACATACATATATGACTATATACATATATAAAATCATAATTTAACTTCAAACACACTTTTTAAATTTAATTAAATATGTATTTCAAAATTAAATATTTATACAAGTCAATAATCTACAAAATGTTTTAAACAATATTAAACATATTATCTATATACCTGTAAACAAAACCTTTTCAAAATATTAACCAAACGTGTTGTATATGTGTACCAACATAACCGTATATATAAAGTTAGATAAATAATCATGCAAGCTGTGTAACTATGCAGACCAGCAGAACATATTTTATATGTATATATACTAACTGCTACAAAAGTCCTAAGAAAACTGGACACACACACACACACTAATATAAGCTGCGACTATTACAATAATCAAAACATATTATATGTACTTTTGTAACTTTATATATGCAACCAACTTAATATATTTATATATACAAACTACTCTTCTAACATTCACTCAACAGGCTATATATAAATTACTATACTATATATATACATATAACTCAATCATTATACATAAATATATATACTGATACAGATTTAAAACTAATATTATAAGTTATATATACAGTTTAATACACCTTGTAACACAACTGCATTTAATATATATATATATATATATATATATATATATATATATATATATATATAGACACACACACTTACATAAATTAATATAATGACTTAAGTAGATTTTTATAACTAAATATACTTTATAATATAAAACTGTATAAACTTCATTTCATACTAAACACATATACGCCTATATAAACCCATGTATGTAAGTAACACATATATATATATATATATATATATATATATATATATATATATATATATAACTTATATAAAATTTTATACATATATATTATGCAAACTGATACTTTATAAACTTATATAAACTAACGTTTATATAGACAAATATTGTAATTTACATACAATAATGAGATGTGCAACATATAAACTGATGCAAAAGAATATACAGGATATATAACTGAATATATGTATAAAACGGTAATATAACCCTTGATACGAATGAATGCATTTGACAGTAACATGTGTATAAAACTTAATTTTACTAACAAATTATATACTAGAATATAACCCTATTAAACAACCTATTCCATCATATATTTATATATCATTTATATTTTATATTTGTGTGAACAACAATCACTACAATGCAAAATACTATACTTTATATCCTCCTATATACATGCAGACCTCAAAACTTTACAAAAATATACACACACACACACAACGGATGTATTATATATTTATATTTCAATTATCACCAATACTAACATAAACCTAGATACAAGATATCGAACTTGAATAAATTTAATATATATACGACATATATGTATATGTATGCCTCAGACATTATGCGTAACAACATATTTATTTTAACTCATTTTAGGAAATCATTTATATAGTACACACACATATCTTAGTAAACACATATTAAATATTCAAACACCCAGGTTATATAAATGGCCTATCGAGCTGTAGAATAAATTATGTACTGATCAATATATACCTTTATATCCTTAAAAAAAAATACAACACATATATCATCTGCTTTTGTACAACTTATTATAACATATACAAACCTATATGCTAATATAAATGGTTCGACAGTAGACTATAAATTAAAACTCAACAAGCAAGCATACATTACCCCTTCACGCACGTAAAAATGGATACACTTACATTTATATAATTAATTGTATACACGCTATATACAAAGCTATATATAACAGAACACGCAACACATATATCCAAATAGACAAATATATAATTACCCAGTATTTTATACGAAAATATACAATACTCTAAACATAATACATCCACCTCCATATAAAAGCATGAATTCGACCAGGGTGAAGGCGGCAAGGCAGTGGGTGGAGCACTTGGCCTTAGGAAGGTGGAGAAGATAGGGAGGAGGTGCGGTCACGGTTACAAGGCGGAGGAGAGTTTGTTGGGTTCACTGGCGTTGGGAAGGAGAGAGAGCGAGGAGGAAGAAGTTGGTTCTATATGTTTTCTCCTGTAGGCAAGAATAAAAGAGGGACGAAAAAAGAAAAATAGAAAAAAGGGGGGGTGAAGAAGAAAGCAGATCCAAATGCCTTAGAATAAATATGCGATCCTGTATATATGGAATATATTGAAATGAAAGGACAAAGGTAACGTAATCGAAACATATAGAAATAAATATGAGTAGTGGGTATGGTAGATTCAGCACACGAACTTCAGGGAATAATAAAAGCAACGACGGTTTAAAATTAAACGGACATTGAGAATTTAAAAAGGGTCGAAACGTACGAATATGGTAAACCGTTTTACAGACTCCACTGTGTATCGGAATTCAAAATACAGGTATAATTATACTATTGAAATCAGCACGACGTGATGATCAAAACAGTATACAGATATCGGTGGTACGATCATCCGATCAAAAGTCGATATCGGTACCAACAATGCTGCTATTTCGACAAAATAAGATAAACGGAGCAATAGAAGTACAAATTTGAAAAAATGAAAGATGATGACTCACTCAGAAGAGGATTTAGAAATTTTCTATAGAAAAATATTGAGGTTTGGAAATTAATTTATTATCATCAAATATTAACTGATTTAAATTTAAATAAAGTTATACAATAAAATAAACTTTCATATAATCTGATGAAAATTTATCATATGCTATGTTTTTAAATACGTATTCCAATATAAAAATTTTATTTCAAAATTCAATTATCTAAAATTTCACAAATTCAGTTAGATACGTTATTAAAACCAATTAAAATTTATGGGTCATTACACTCTCCTCCACTCAAAACTTTTCGTCCCCGAAAAGGAACGAGGTAGGAGAATAGAACAACCAGAAGAAAAATTAGATTAAATGACAAGGAAAAAAAATTAATTTAAAACTATATAAATTTCAATTTAAATTGATTAATATTCAATAAATTTGGTTAAACCCATTTTATTAAATCCATTCACTTATTTATATAAAGATCAATCACATAAAACATTAATAATTTATTATTAACCCATGTAAAATATAAATAAACAATATTTTAAATTATTTAGAAGGAAAGGAAAATGATCAAAATATCCTTTATATAATACTTTATCAAAATACTTTTATAACTCTATGTCTCTACAGGTTTATCCTCGTTCTTGCAGATTCTGGCCATGCGTTGATCAGGCGCAAAGCTAGAATTCTTCAAGTACTTAGTAGACCTGTTTCAACACCCAGTGAAAATACTTGAAAAACTTCAAAACTGATATGGAAAGTACAATCCAAATAAATCAACCGAATCATAGATCACATATACACAACGGTTACGCCTGGATCCCCCAGGAAATATCTGTACCTTTAAGCAATCACTGCCTTGCGAATTTCGTCATGATAACCAAACTCGTGGATCACAGAATACACAATGGTTACGCCTAGATCCCCCAGGAAACATCCGTACCCTTTAAGCAATCTCTGCCTTGCGGATTACGCCACGACAACAAAACCGGTAGACCGCGGATACACAATGGTTACGCCTGGATCTTCCAGGAAACATCTGTACCCTTTAAGCAATCTCTGCCTTGCGGATTACGCTACCACAACAAAATGACCACGGGTAACGCCATGGAAGGACACTCGAGTATCACATCCGGAAAACCAAATCAGAGAGAATAATATCGATAGAATGAATCCACAATGTGGCCACAAAGCGGATATAAAAAAAAGACACTTTTCATATCTTTACTTCGAAAATATGTATCATATAGTACCTTTTCAAATCAAATTTCAAATATCATACTTATATAAAGTCCATTATATATAAGATTTCATTTTCAAACCAAATACTTTCCAAAATCAATAGTATATCAAATCATACTTATATAGACTTCGATTGTATAAGATTTCACTTTTCAAATTGAGTACCTTTCCAAATCAATAGTTTTCAGTTCAACTTCAAACTTATACAAATCAATTTTTTAATAAGTTCGATAACTCCCAAATCAAGTATTTAGTAAAAGAAGGTTCTCAATTTCGATTTCTTTCAATCAGTTCAGTTTCAAATCATATACGATTTCACCAAATTATTTCTTCCAAATTTAATATCTTCATTTTCAAAGTTTCCAAAATAATAGATTTAGAAAATAATCCTAGTTCTCAAATCAACATAATTTAGGTCAAACAAATTCTTTTCCAAAATCATCATATAAATACTGGGTTTTAAATTCCAATCTATTTTCGAAACCAAATATTTTTCTCAAAATTAGTCATACCCAAAATGATTACTAAGTTTAAAACCATCCCTTTAAAACCTTTAAACTATTTATTTCTATTAGAAAGATACAATATATCTTTTGAAAATTATCATTCTACATATACATATATATGGTTTTATAAAAGATATCACTAAGTTAAAACATTTAAAACTAAATTTTATTCAAAACATTTCAAAACTAAATTTCATACTAGTATAATTCAAAATAGTCTCATTCATTTACTTAACAAAGCAGTTTCAAACTTATTTAAATCATATTACTTCGTACTTTAAACATACAAAACTAAACTTATATACTTTATCAAATATTTATACTTTTAGAAATTACTTATCTTTGAAAATTTAAACCTCGATTTGGAAGTGTTTGAACACTCAAAATAGTCGGAGAAATCAAATTTCAAATCCAAGAGTTGGAAATCAACAACCAATCAGTAAATCAATTTCAATAAATAGAGTTATACCTAATCAAATCCAAAACTTGAGGGCTGAACACCGGGCTCACTTTAAATCGTTTCTAATATATACATATATCTTTCGAAAATATCAAATTATACTTCGGAATTTGAAATCAAAATTGGTTTCACAAAATCACTCGCATAGCAAAGCTACTAAAGTGGCCTCTCCCCCACTCTGAAACTCGAAAATCAATGTCGATGATGCATGCACTCATCACCGAAATTATTCTCCAACGACATACGCGAGTTTTGGACTTCTATATTCTTGAAAACTTCTTTGAATTTTTTTAAATCATTGGAACTCATTTGAAACATTTCCTATTCGGAAAATACTTTTTAAATCGTATTATTATATATTTTCAAAATCATAAAACCAATTTTAAAAATACCGGAGTTCAGTTCCTCAAATTTCAAATTCAGAACCCTTCAGTTATAAATCAATTTTTATATAAATCAATTTCTTATATAAAATTTTAAATCCTTTCGAAACTTCAAATCTCGTTTTTAAAAGGTATATAATCCTTATCGAACACATTTTCTCCTTTATATATAGAATATAATCATACTTGTCAAAATAATAATTTCGATATATAAAACAATTTCTAAAACACAAACAAACCCGATTTTTCAAAGGATGATTCAAGAATGGATTTCAAAACAAGATAGAGATTCAAATTAGAGGAACTCTAATCAAATAGAATTCTGATTCGAAGATAAGCTCAATCGAAGATGAGATAATTAACTTTCAAAATAAAAGATGGATATACTTACATAAATCATAGGCGACCTTAACCGGTCAACCGTGATTTCCAAATAAGATCGGTGCAGAATTCTGAGGCAAATTGACATTCGATCGCCAGAGATAGAATTCAGCATAACAAGAGATAGCAGCATCTAAACCAGGGATATATAAATCTTCGATGAATTAATGAAAATTGTAAAGGAGTTTCACCCCTTTACAAATCATTCAAAGATTGGCGGAATCGCCTATTATTACAAAAATCATTCCAAGTGGAGTTATGGGATACTCTAGAATCAAGAAACACGAATAGAGAGAGAAGATAATGGATATTGGAACCATAGGGAATGTTCCAAAGCCCAAAGGAAGACCAAATCAAAGAGGAAGAAATTCAAGCTCGAATGAAAGTGATTCTGCAATTACATTTACTATATATGCTAAGTTTGCCTAGAGCCAAAGCTCTAATACCAACTGTAACAACCCATTATTTTCAATCATTCGCATCCGCACATGCTGGACTTGAATTGCTCAAAATATCAGATTGTTAATTTAAATTTAGCAAAACTCAGCATATACAGTAAATAAATCAATCACAAACTCATAGACAAAGAGTAATATAATAATAATGCAGGGGAATGGATAAATAGTAGTTTATAAAGCTACTATATAAACATTAGAGTTAGAAATAAAATACAGCAGAGTATCTCAATACACCGAGGTCTCGAATACAAACAGATGACATCTCTGAAAAAACCAATTGGAAATGCTGAAAGCTGAATCGATAGTTGGATCTTCAAGCGAAGCTTCAAACTCCAAAGGTGAGTCTCAAATGCTGTATCACTCAGTATGACCCGAGCGTAAAGCAAAACACAAAACGCTCAAGTCAGGATTAACATTCTTATATCAATAAATCCAAATCAAGTGCAATATTCACTAAAATACAATTAACTTAAAGGATGTTTGGGATAACCATCCTCTAAGGATCCATGAAACTATCTACAATGTAGAAATATGCACTATAACACCGTGGTCATTTCAAATCATTTATAATTCAAACCAGAATATCATTTATTTTCAAAATATATACATTTCCAAATTATAACCCTTTCAAAGTTACGACACTTTCAAAAACCAAAACACCTTGAAATCATAATTCTTTGGAAAAGCATACTTTGAAATCATAACCTCCATCACAATTTATCAACTCCAAATTCAAACCAAATCGAATTCCTAATTCAAATTCTATTCAATCTCACTTTATCACTTTCAATTTAATTCAATTTCTAAATAAACCATTTCAACTTATGTCAATTTCAAATACAGATTTGAATCACACAAGAAACCATTTATATTCAAATATTTCGAGGCTTTAAATATTCAACATTTTCAAACTAATTTAACAATTTCATATAAATCTTGGTTTAACTTCATTTTTATTTAGTCTTGGAATATTCACTTAATAGATTCAATATCCTTTAAATAACCTTAAATTACAGTTTACTATATTTTTCCTTCAATTTCTTTAAACGCGAATATTCATTAAATGTCTTTAATCAAATCAAGTTATAATATCATATCTAAAAATTCAAAATTCAGTAGTTTCAAATCGATTTAGTTAAGTAAAATTCTTAACTAAATATAATTTTAAGCAATTCAACCTTGTCTTCCTTACTTATATAAATCGGTGAAAAATCGATTTAAGAATATAATACTTAACATATTATATTAATTAAATCAAACTTTATTAATTTAGGTTTATTATTAAATCTACTTTACATTCAAAAACATATTTATATAAATTATTTCGATATTGAATAAAACCATATATATTCCCTTTCAAAACCATAGAAACCATTTTCAAAATATTTATATATAGACCAACGGTGTCGGTATAAAATTTCTATCCTATGGTCAAGTGATACAGATATTTATCATTTCAATCCGCAATTTAAATATATACGAGTAGATATCATTTCAACCTGTAATCCCAAATTCAATTCAAATGAAAATCGCTTGGATTTATCATTTCAAACCATAACGATTTTCTCCTATTCTAATGTCCCTTCTGGTATGTATCATTTCAACCCATAGTGAATTCTATTCTAACAGGGAACTCGTAGAGTGATAACAGATATGACAATAATAATAGCAATCATATATTATCAATAACAATATAATATAAATAATATGATATGGTGTCATATCCCATAGGTGAACAATTACAGATAATAGTATATATGACAATTTAATTAACTACAACAACATATTTCAATTGTCATTTCAATTGAAATCAAATTTAATAAATACAAGAACGTTAATCGTGAGTGATTGCTCACCTTTCGAGGTTAGAGACGAATGGGATGAGATGAGTTACGAATCTAAACACGAATCCCAAAATCAAAGCTAGATTGACATGAATTTGGACGGACAAGGCTGATAGATCAGAATTGATGAAATCAAATCAGAATTGGATTAATGAAGTTCAAGGGTATAAATGAACACACATATATGACTATATACATATATAAAATCATAATTTAAATTCAAAAACACATTTTAAATTTAATTAAATATGTATTTCAAAATCAAATATTTATACAAGTCTGTAATCTAAAAATGTTTCAAACAATATTAAACATATTATCTATATACTTGTAAACTAAACCTTTTCAAAATACTAACCAAACGTGTTGTATATGTGTACCAACATAACCATATATATAAAGTTAGATAAATAACCATGCAAGCTGTATAACTATGCAGACCAGCAGAACATATTATATATATATATATATACACACTAACTGCTACAAAAGTCCTAAGAAAACTGGATATATACACACACACACTAATATAAGCTGCGACTATTATAAAAATCAAAACATACTATATGTACTTGTGTAACTTATATATGCAACCAACTTAATATATTTATATATACAAACTACCCTTCTAACATTCACTCAAAAGGCTATATATAAATTACTATACTATATATGTATATATACATACAACTCAATCATTATACATAAATATATATACTGGTACAGATTTAAAACTAATATTATAAGTTATATATATATATAGTTTGATATACTCTGTATTCTGTAACACAACTGCATCCAATACACACACACATACTTACATAAATTAATATAATGACTTAAGTAGACTTTTATAACTAAATATACTTTATAATATAAAACTGTATAAACTTCATTTCATACTAAACTCATGCACGCCTATATAAACCCATGTATGTAAGTAACAGATATATATATATATATATATATATATATATATATATATATATATATATATATATATATATATATAACTTATATAAAATTTTATACATATATATTTTGCGAACTGATACTTTATAAACTTATATAAGCTAACGTTTATATAGACATATATTGTAATTTACATACAACAAATGAGACGTGCAACATATAAACTGATGCAAAAGAATATACAAGATATATAACTGAATATATGCATAAAACAGTAATATAACCGTTCATATGAATGAATGTACTTGGCAGCAATTTGTATATAAAACTTACTTTTACTAACAAATTATATACTAGAATATAACCCTATTAAATAACCTATTCCACCATGTACTTATATATCATTTATATTTTATATTTGTGTATGAAGAGCAATCACTACAATGCAAAATACTATACTTTATATCCTCCTATATACATGTAGACCTTAAAACTGTACAATATATATATACACACACACATAACGGACGTATCATATATTTATATTTCAATTATCACCAATAATAACATAAACCTAGATACAATATATCAAACTTAAATAAATTTAATATATATACGACATATATGTATATGTATGCGTTAGACATTATGCGTAACAACATATTTATTTTAACTCATTTTAGGAAATCATTTATATAGCGCATGCACACACACACACATATTAGTAAACACATTAAATATTCAAACATCCAGGTTATGTAAATGGCCTATCGAGCTGTATAACAAATTATGTACTGATCTATATAAACCTTTATATCCTGAAAAATAATAATACAACACATATATCATCTGCTTTTGTACAACTTATTATAACATATACAAACCTATATGCCAATATAAATGGTTCAACAATAGGCTATAAATTAAAACTCAACAAGCAAGCATACATTACCCCTTTACGCACTTAAAATTGGATAGACTTACATTTATATAAGTAATTATATACATGCTATATATAAAGTTATATATAGCAGAACACACAACACATATATCCGAATAGACAAATATATAATCAACCAGTATTTTATACGAAAATATACAATACTCTAAACATAATACATCTACCTCTATATAAAAGCATGCATTCGACCAGGGTGAAGGCGGTCGGCAAGGAAGTGGGTGGAGCACTTGGCCTTAGGAAGGTGGGGAAGATAGGGAGGAGGTGCGGTCACAGTTACAAGGCGGAGGAGAGTTTGTTGGGTTCACTGGCATAGGGGAGGAGAGAGAGAGCGGGGAGGAAGAAGTTGGTCCTATATGTTTTCTCCTGTAGGCAAGAATAAAAAAGGGAGGTAAAATAAAAATAAAAAGAAGGGGGTGAGGAAGAAAGCAGATCCAAATGCCTCAGAATAAGATATGCGATCCTATGTATAAGGCATATATTGAAATGAAAGGACAGAGGTAACGTAATTGAAACGTATAGAAATAAATATGAGTGGCGGGTATGGTAGAGTCAGCGCAGGAACTTCAGGGAATAATAAAAGTAATGACCGTTTGAAATTTAAACGGACACGAGGAATTTAAAAAAGGTCGAAATGTATCGATACGGTAAACCGTTTTACGGACTCCGCTGTGTATCAAACTTCAAAATACATATGTAAACATACCTCTGAGATCAGCATGACGAGGCGATCAAAACAATATACAGAAATCGGTGGTACGATCATCCGATTAAAAGTCGATATCGGTACCAACAATGCTGTTATTTCGATAGAAATAAGATAAATGGAGCAATAGAAGTCCAAATTTGGAAAAATGAAAGATGACGTCTCACTCAGAAGAGGATTTAGAAATTTTCTATCGAAAAATATTCAGCTTTGGAAATTATTTATTATCATCAAATATTAACTGATTTAAATTTAAATAAAGTTATATAATAAAATAAAATTTCATATAATCTAATGAAAATTTACCATCTGCTATGTTTTTAAATATGTATTCCAAATATAAAAAATTTATTTCAAAATTCAATTATCTAAAATTTCACAAAAATTCAGTTAGATACGTTATTAAAACCAATTAAAATTTATGGGTCGTTACAATTCATCTCTAGTGGTTATAGAATTATTTTATCAATCCTTTCTACAAAGCCTAGGATAAATTATACATTTGTCAAATTAATCTAGTTTAATCCTCCTTCCAATTTATATCAAATTTATAACCAAAGTGATAGTCTATCCTTTTCTAGTTTATCTAATTCATGTAATTTATTAACTTAAAACTTCAAATCATTTTTTAACTCATATTTCAAAACTTAAATAGATGCATAAAGGAAATATATGCATATGTAAGAACACTATCATTTTGTAGATAATCTCACTCACCTCTTTTCGCTGCTTTGATTAATTTTTGATAGAAATCTTCAAAATTTCTTCTTTGATTTGATTTAACATATCTCTTATTCTATTTGACTTGCTAACATTTGGATTAGACTCCTTTTTTTTAATTGATTTGCTATTTTATATGAAGGAATTTGATTTAGAATTGAAGAAAAATGAGAAAAAGAGTGAAGTTTTAAGTTTAGGTTGAGCGATGGCTATAGAATGAAAAAAGAATGAAGAATAAAGTGAACTAGGGTTACAATCTTCTCTTATATAGGCACAAATCCAAAAATCCCCCCATGCCCACTTGGGCGTCGGCACGTTTTGCCTCGAAACGCATGCTATGGTAAACTAACTGTTTCTCCTTCATCTGGTGTCCCTTTTCAACATTTTATACATTTATTTAGACTTGAAGAATATACTTAACGCAATGTAATAATCAGATTCTCCAGATTTCTTCAATTGTAAAAATTCATTTTTTCAGTTTTATTTTAAATTACCAAAATGTCATTTTTAGTTATTTATTTATTTTTATTATAAATCCATGGTGTTACATTCCTCTATCTTAAAAGATTTCATCCCCAAAATTTCAGAAGACGGAAAAATGAAACCTGTAGACTCAACCATATAATAACATCTATGTGTATGTGCAATACATACTCAAAACCAACAGAAACAATGAAATCCAAAAAATTGATACCGAACACTTTCGAATCATAACATTTCTATAAGGTATGATATCCATAGGGTACCATAAAATTTGAATATAAATAACAATACACAGCAGTGGAAAAATATGTGCAAATAAACAATATGCATTTATGATCAGCATATGCCATGAACATGGCAGGTGATAAATGCAAAAATATAGCTAATGCGACTCATATATGTGAATATCATGGCATATAGACATGCAAAAATATACTGATAATTTCTATATAAATGCAGCATAGTATACAATAAGTCAAATCACACAGCAACATAAGTTGCATATCAAGATATGCCACACCATTTAATTACCTAATTGAACCAAGCAAACAAAATAGTAGAAATGCCAGAAAGTTTAGGGATTGGAAAGCTCTAATCCTCTCCTTTGACTCCCAATCACTCTCAATCAGATCATTTCGCCACTAGACTCTGACTAATTTAACTTCTTTATTTCGAAGTCTTTTGTTCCATGCTCAATAATACCGGTAGCCGCTGTAAGAAATGTGGATTACGGATCTTAAGGCTGAATTAACACTAGAGGGAGGGGTAGGGGAATAGTGTTTAATTAATTTTATGAATCTTTTTTGAAATCTTTTAAAACTAAATCCAAACAGATGCAATTCACAAACATAAAAACAATCATAGAATCAGACACGGATGCAAATGGTAAATAAAAGCAGTAAAAGAAAGAACAATCTGGAATTCGAAGTTACCCTACATCCAGTCCCACACAATTTCTTGTGCATATTTATTTTCAAATATAATGTCGATATTACAACCTTGATTTCAAGGCCATAAGACACACTCTCCTGTCTCCGAGTCCAGGGCAAACTTTCTTGATTTAACCAGGCTATGACCACACCCAATTGATTTACGCGCTACGCTCACACCCAATTGATTTACGGACCACAATCACATCGTTTCCAATCACACTTTGATAGAGAGAGAGATATACTTTGACCTTTCGATCTTTGATTACAAATGATCCTATAACTGTGAACAACACTGAGATCCTAGAGAGAGTGGAAAATAATCAAACTAGAGATGATCGAGTTTGAGTCACTTAGAATTTCGACAGAGTTTTGTTAAAGCATTTGAAATATAAGAGAATATTTGAGTGGAGATGGAGTTAAGAAATGAAGAAAAACCAACTTAAAATTCATTGAAAACAATTGGTATTTATAAGAGAACAACGGTCATGTCCATTCATGAAAGGTTATGACGAATAAACATTTCTTTTGAAAATTGGGATTTTAAATTGTACGGCTACCATGCCGACAAGGGGGCATGAGGGATATCGACATGCCTATGTTATTTTTGAAAATAGTTTTTTCTTTAAAATGATTTCTATTCTAAAACTTGTCAAAACAATTTCTAAACTTTGTAAACTATTTTGAATATAGTTTAAACTTAGAAAAGAGTTTTAGAAAGTAATCTTAAAATATATACTCTATAATATAAAAGTAATATTTAAAAACTAAGTATAGGTTTCTTTAAAATATATTAAAGATAAGATATTAAAATCAAGAGATATTTTAAAAAATAAGAGATGATTTTGAAATTAATATGATTAAAAATAGTTTTTGAATTATGGCTAAAATTTTTATGTTGATAGAGATGACTTTAGAAAGATAGTTTTGAAAAAATAAATCATTTTGAAAATTTCATGGATTCTATTCCAGCAGAGAAGGTCGTGGATTTTGTCCCACTAAAGAGGTCGTTGGTTCCATCCCACTATTAAAGCAAGAAGGTGGATTCCATTTTCATAATTAAAATCCGAATAAAGATTTAAGTGCTATTATGAAGTTTTAACATAAATCTAGACTCTATCATTTATCTTGATATCTTGAACTCTTAAACTCTTAATACTCATGAGTCTTCAGTCTTGATTTCTTCAATCTCAAATTCGTCAGTCTTGAGTCTCTATACTCAGTCTTGAATCTTTATTCTATACGGTCTTTATTCTCAGTACCTACATATATATATCCTGCATATACATATATATTAAGATAGAATATTAATATTTATATTTTATAGCAAGTTCTAAGGTTGTTGTCACCAAAACCATCATCTCAGAAGCAAACAATCTCCTCCTTTTTGATGATGGCAACCTATGTTTATAAAATATACTCTACCAAACTCTGATTCCCCTTTATTCCAACATCCCCTTTAATCTACTAACCCTCCTTAATCTAAGCCAAACTAACAGCCTAACTATCAATTTTATTATTCTCCACCTTTGCCATCAACAAAAACTAATCCTAAACTACATAACCTCCCTTTAAACTATGGAACTAAAAGCTAATAATGAGTATAATAAGCCAAACATAAATCTAATTTTATTATATATGATGTTACATTACATAGACACAAATATATTCAAATACACAAAATATAAAAACATTAAAATAATAACAATCTAGCGAGAGTCCTTGACAATTGGTGACTTGTGAATCGAACAATTAGTGTAGTGGAGACAAAAGTTTCCATGTTCGACCAAATTACCATTTTTTTCAAAATAGACATCTCTAACGAAAATAGCTTTATCCTCTTCGTCTATCTGCGCTTCTTCTTCCTCCTCCTCCTCTTCTTCTTCTTCTTCTTCGTCATCGTCATCCTTTAATGGATTATGAATACGTATGTTTGAGGAACCATCTTCAATCATGATAGGGTCTGCATGATTATCCTTTAGAATCTTTTACAAATTTCTAAGAATCTTGCCTTGTCTCTCTCGTTCCTTTGCCATCCTTATTTTCATGACTTGTAATTCAATAATCTTTTGTAGAGAATCCTTCATAGTTTCCACCATCTTCATTACTCGAGTCAATGTAGTACGTTGAAATGGACCAGGATTAGGAGAAGGGAAGGAAAAGGTTGAATTTTGGTTTGATTTAGAAGAGGATGCCATTATTTTATATTTCAGAAGTTTATTACAGAGAAAATAAAGTAAGAAATCGAAAAATTCAAAATATTGTGATTAAATAACCACCAAATTGATTTTAGTGGTAAAATCGAAATTTCAACTTTTACCATTGTATGTCGACATGGGGGTAGGGGCATGTCGACATCCCTTTGAAAATTTTGACAATTTTGTTTTTCTTTATTTATTTAAATATATACATTACTATATTTATATTCTATATCTCAGTTATAGAACAAATACCTAGTTCTCTTCTTAATTTAATAAAGATTGATTGATTGAAGGGTTTGGTCAGAATATCAGCTATTTGATTCTCAGCGTTGATAAATTCAAGAGAAATAATCTTTTTACTTATTTTATCTCTGAGAAAATGATGTCTGATATCAATATGTTTGGTTTTGGCATGATGAGTAGGATTTTTGAATAAATTTATTGCACTTGTATTGTCACAATAAATTGGTGATTTTGAAATATTTAATCCAAAATCCTTTAGGGTATGTTGCATATAGATAACTTGAGAATAAGCCAAAGCAGCAGAGATATATTCTGCTTCAGTTGTTGATAGTGAGATAGTATTTTTGCTTTTTACTAAAACAGGAAACCAAAGAATGTCCTAAAAAGTGACAAGTTCCACTTGTACTTATTTGGTCTGATTTACAACCAGCATAGTCAGCATCACAATATGAGATTAAATCAAATGAATCATTTTTAGGGTAAAATAGGCCATAGTCTAAAGTGTGTTTAACATATCTTAGGATATGTTTAACAGCTTTTAAATGGGTTTATTTGGATTGAGATTTGTACTTTGCACAGAGACAAAAACTATGCATGATATCAGGCCTACTCGCAGTTATATAGAGTAGCGATCCAATCATTCCTCTGTATAGTTTTTGATCAACATGTTTTCACATGTCTTCTTTATTTAAGGCTTTAATACTTGCCATAGGAGTGGGTTTTCCACTCGTAGTGGTCATACCAAATTTACTAACTAGATCCCTAGCATACTTTTCTCGACTAATGAAAGTACCACTATCTAATTGTTTTATTTGCAATCCTAAAAAGAAAGTAAGTTCACCCATATGACTCATCTCAAACTCTTTTGTCATTATTTCAAAAAACTCTTTATTCATTTTATTGTTTGTTTATCCAAAAATTATATCATCTACATAAATCTGTACTAATTGGATATCATTTTTGTTTCTTTTAATAAAAAGAGTATTATCTACTTTACCAATTTCAAAATTTGATTGTAATAGGTAAGTTCTTAGTCTGTCATACCAGGCTCTAGGAGCTTGTTTTAGAACATACAAATCTTTCATTAATTTGTAAACATGATTTGGAAACTTTTCTTCTTAAAAAAGTGGAGGTTGTTCAACATAAACATTCTCTTTAACAAAACCATTTAAAAAGGCACTTTTGGCATCCATTTGAAATAATTTGAAATTGTTGTGG
Source organism: Allium cepa (assembly GCA_030765085.1). Lineage (NCBI taxonomy): Eukaryota > Viridiplantae > Streptophyta > Magnoliopsida > Asparagales > Amaryllidaceae > Allium > Allium cepa. The sequence continues at coordinate 288,437,638 of CM060937.1, forward strand.
TTTGCGAAAGCAAGTAGAATTCTAATGGCTTATAATCTTGCTACGGGTGCAAAAGTTTCATAAAAGTCTGTTCCTTCTTCTTGACAATAACCTTTCGCGACTAACTGAGCTTTATTTCTAATGGTCTTACCTTTTTCATTCATTTTATTTTTATAAACCCATTTAGTTCCTATTATAGTTTTGTCCTCGAGTCTAGAAACAAGTTCCCATACATCATTTCTGATGAATTGAATCAGTTCTTCTTGCATATCAAGAATCCATGAATCACCAGATGATTGTTCCTTTAGATTTTTGGGTTCAATAATTGATATAAAAACTATATTACTCATCTTGTTTAGTTGATTTCTAGTTCTAACAATAGATTCAATATTTCCTCGTATACTTTCTATTAACTGGCATCTTGGCCCGGTTACAAAACGATAGTTGAAGAAATTATCATTAGCACTAGACAAGATTCCGATCAAGAAGAGACTGGAGGTGTTAGCAAGTTGTCAGGCCCACAACAAAGCAAGAGCATTCGGCCTGCCTGGCCTGCTGCACAGAAGTCACCTACTATGGGAAGAGGCACCTTGTTCCTAAGCCCATGAGGGAAGTCCAACCCATCTCGTCTATAAATAGAAGGGCAGGGGCACAATGAAAGGGACCTTTTTCCGGGAACACTGAGGAGACTCTGCCATTTTTTACACTCTCCTTTTTTAATTCAAACTTGTATTCAAATGATTGATTTACGGATTGTATCTGTATTCAAGTAATTGAGAAAGCAATAAAGATCAAACTCAAAGTGGATGTAGGTAATTACGCCGAACCACTATAAATCCGGTGTTCTCGTTTTTGTTGTTCTTTTTGCATTGAATTACACTATTTTTCAGTTCTAATTTACTCTCTTCATTAATCTCTCTACATAACTCTACTCAAGGTTGTTAGTGACCAATTTTGGTGCCAACATTTTGGTGCTTTCACTGAGAATTGAATTCTCAGCTTGATTGGATCTCATCATCTACTAGTGGATTTCCATATTCGCGAGATAGATCCAGTTTTTTACTAGAAAACTTCCTATTCTACTCAGATTCGAAAAAAATCAATCTAAAGGAAGCTTACAGCCGTAAGTCAATCAAGTGTTCATGTTCATGTGAAAGGATTGGATTCACTGATGAACGCAAGATTTAAGGATTGGGCGTTGAAGTTTGCACTCAAGTTGAATGAAGGCCGACCCTCCTCCGAAGGCAATTCAGCCGAACGCCCAAGAAAAGGCATATGTCGACCACTCCAGAAAAGGCGTATGCCGATCGCTCCAGAAAATGTCTATGCCGATCGCTACAGAAAAGGTGTATGCCGAGTAACTCTTGGCCGATCCATCTAGGCCGAACGCTCTTCCAGGCCGAGCATGCCTCTAGGCCGAACGCTCTTCTAGGCCGAGCATGCCTCTAGGCCGAACGCCCTTCCAGGCTGAGCATGCCTCTAGGCCGGACGCTCTTCCAGGCCGAGCATGCCCCTAGGCCGAATGCTCTTCCAGGCCGACCATGCCTCTAGGCCGAACGCTCTTCCAGGCCGACCATGCCTCCAGGCCGAACGCTCTTCCAGGCCGACCCATACCTGTAGGTCGAACGCTCTTCCAGGCCGATCCATACCTCCAGGCCGACCATACCTCTAGGCCGATCCATACCTCCAGGCCGAACCATACCTCCAGGTCGAACCATACCTCCAGGCCGAGCGACATTAGAATGCCGAACACCTCTGTAATGCCGAATAGTGTGGAATGCCGAGCGCTCTTTGAGGCCGAACGCTCTCTTATGCCGAGCGCTCTCTAATGCCGAGCGCTCTCTAATGCCGAGCGACCCCTATTTTTTTTTTTAAAAAAATTTCGGGTACGAACACTAGCCGCAGCTCAGTGCCTCCAGATAGTGAATTCAAAACTCAACTTAATAAAAGAACATACTATCTACTTCCCTAACATCCCCTGATCGACCAGGGCATAAAGGATCTAGCGACACCTTCTGAACGACAACAAGGTAACGGACAAACAACCGCAACTCAAACGATACTCTCAAAGGGATATCATACTGATCACCCTTGAGGAGAATCGACCTCCATATATATTTTGGCAGCCAGTTAGTTGGAGAGCCTCTTATGACCATGGATCGTCTCTAAGACAAAAATGAATCTAAAACAAAGTGTGGAGGAGCGGAACGGACTAAGAAAAATAACAATGATGGCCCGTTGGCTAAGGATGTAGATCCCAGTAGCCGAAAAAAGACCTCAAAATTCGGCTCATATGCTCTTTGAAAGATTCAATTGACAACTTCTACTTGAAGACTCACGACTCGGAGTGGTACTGGAAACCAACCTCGAGAGAGTACACCAAACTCTAAAGAAAATCAGAGGAATGTTGTATATTCCCAGATGCTCACTGATCCTAACACGGGCGATTACAAACACCTCCGAGGTATGATCGAAAAGCTGATCTGGAAAGGAAAGCTTCAATAGTATGTACAAGTCCTGCAGAATGGCGGGCAGCGAATATCCGATGCCTATTAATAAAGGGCTATGATTATCAATTGGACTGCTGACAGCCGACATCCCTTTGAAAGGAGCCAGGGGCAAAGTCGAATAACGGGCACACGATGCTGCTTCACTTATCAATAAGATTTATCCTAATCTTCTTTGAATTATTTCCAAATCTATTTCTATTTTAATTATTCTATGAACTACGAATAACTTGAACTAAACTACTTTCAAAACGATGCAGGTGACCAGGTACTCAGATTTGGTTGCCAAATAATCCACACAGACCATGATCGGACGTGTGGAGTTACATCCAGACGAGCATAATTCAATCGCTCATCATCAATCATGTGCCTTTAATTTGGGGCCAAGAACTAGAGATTGAAAAGCTCATCACGATTAGAGCCCAAATACAAAGTCAACATGACTGATCATCCATTCATTGACCTCCACGTTTGACTTAGAGACCTGAACAAGGCTTGGAATGAGTATGGCTCGATCGTCCACTCAAATCAAGTCATAGAACAAAGTTCGACAAAATACAGAGGCCTCTTCTAAAGCTCAGTGACGCCAAGATCTATCTAGAGTGGACGTGATTTGATCATCTACACATCAAATCCTACCTTCAACACAAAAGGTTATTCGAAAGCCCGACTTGAAGTAGTTGTGGTGGACTGCCTACTCATTAACCATCGCTATCATTGCATAGGCACGACTGCACCTTGGAACATATGCAACTTACTTTGTCTACTCAACAATCTATTATCCTTATTTTCTAGAAGGAGATACGGAGCAAAATGTGAGAGATTTTGCTATCTAACCCAACGTGGATGTGATCCAGCCATCTGTCATATACCTCCTTCCTTGACTTGATTGGAAGAGCTATAATCACCAAGCGGACGAGAATCGATCATCCATTTTTCAAATTTCGTCACTCATGCTGTGGGCAGAATCCCATTCCATAAGCAAACGTGGTTCGATTGTTTATTCGACAACATTAGCCTCAATACGGTAGATGAATACAAATCAAAGAGAAATATGACCGCTCTCAACCAAAATCTCCAAGTCCCCGGAGTGCGGACTGGAGTACTCTGAGTCCCCAGAGTGCGGACCAGAGTATAAACAACTCAAAATCTCCAAGTCCCCGGAGTGCGGACTGGAGTACTCTAAGTCCCCGGAGCGCGGACTCGAGTATAAACGACTCAAAATCTCCACGTCGAGCGCGGTCTGGAGTACTCTAAGTCCCCGGAGCGCGGACTCGAGTATAAACGACTCAAAATCTCCAAGTCCCCGAAGCGCGGACTGGAGTACTCTAAGTCCCCAGAGTGCGGACTCAAGTATAAACGACTTAAACCTCCAAGTCCCCAGAGTGCGGACTGGAGTACTCTAAGTCCCCAGAGTGCGAACTCGAGTATAAACGACTTGAACCTCCAAGTCCCCAGAGTGCGGACTGGAGTACTCTAAGTCCCTAGAGTGTGGACTGGAGTATAAACGACTCAAAACCTCCAAGTCTCCAGAGTGCGGACTGGAGTACTCTAAGTCCCCAGAGCGCGGACTCGAGTATAAATGAATCAAAACCTCAGAGTCCCCAAAGTTCGGAGTACTCTAAGTCCCCAGAGTGTGGACTTGAGTATAAAGGACTCAAAACCTCCAAGTCCCTAGAGAGCGGACTGGAGTATTCTAAGTCGCCAGAGCACGGACTCGAGTATAAACGACTCAAAACCTCCGAATCCCCAAAGCGCGAACTGGAGTACTCTAAGTCCCCAGAGTGTGGACGCGAGTATAAACGACTTCAAACCTTCAAATCCCCAGAGCGCGGACTGGAGTACTCTAAGTCCCAGAATGCAGACATGAGTATAAAATGACTTGAATCTCTAACTCCCCAGAGCGCGGACTCGAATATAAGCGATTCGGATCTCCAAGTTCCCTGAATATGAACTATGACACAGATGACTTGAATTTGTTAAATCCCTGACATACGGGCTAGAAAGTATTCTAAGTGCTTGAAGCACAGAATGGACGTTCAACAACTCCCAAAGAGTTTCCGAGTTATATGAAGATGGACCGCGAAGTCTATATTACTCACAACTGCTTGGATTAAAATCACAATCACAAAGAAAACTGAACAATAAGAGTCTTTTGTAAGACAAAAAAAGGAACTAAACTTTATTCAGAAATAAGTTTCTATTACAACCCCTCCAAAGTTCGGAGTCGACATTCTATTTACAAGGACTAAGGAAATAGATGAAAATAATTACATGACTTAAACTAACTCTCGTTGAACAAGGATAGTAATCACTTCTTGTGCTTCTTCAACTTCTTTCCAGACGGCTCCTCTCCAGAGCGTTTATCCTTGGTACTCTTCTTTGATAGAGGGGTAGCAACTGAAGAAGTACGGGGAACTTCCATGGGCTTGGACCCGGCAGAACGGATGACCTTCAACGGCTTGTTCAAAGGATCGTCCAAGTCCACAACTCGGGGCTCGACTTTGACCTTGACCATCTCCTCCTTCTCTTTCTCGAGCCTCTCCTTCATGCTCAATTTGGATGTGTGCTCAGAGGCGCCTGTAATTTCTACTTCATAACCCCCGTCGGTAGGAGAGAAGGTTTCGGACTTGTCTTCATCAAGCGCTCCGATCACCTGAGCGTGGACGGTAGTACTCTAAGCCCCCAGAGTGCGGACTAGAGTATAAACGACTTAAACCTCCAAGTCCCCAGAGTGTGGACTGGAGAACTCTATGTCCCCAGAGTGCAGACTCGAGTATAAACAACTCAAAAACCTCTACGTCCCCAGAGTGCGGACTAAAGTGCTCCCAGTCCCCTGAGTGTGGACTAGAGTATAAATGACCTAAGAACGTCTACGTCCCCAGAGTGCGGACTAAAGTGCTCCCAGTCCCCTGAGTGTGGACTAGAGTATAAACGACCTAAGAACCTCTACATCCCCAGAGTGCGGACTAGAGTGCTCTAAGTCTCCTGAGTTCGGATAGAGTATAAATGGCTTAAAAAACCTCTGCGTCCCCAGAGTGTGGACTACGGTACTCTCAGTCCCCAGAGCGCGGACTAGATTATAGACGACTTGAGAAAAATCTCTAAATCCCAGAAGCGGACTGGATTACTCTAAGTTCCCAGAGTGCGGATTAAAGCATAAACCGTTCGACAAATCTCTAAGTCCCCGAAACGTGGACCAAAGCATGAACACAAATTGGGCACGAGTCAACCGAGGGGAGAATAACACTAAGCCACCAGAATGCAAAGTGGTGTATAAACATCGACAAATAGATGAGTGGATTCCGACCATTCTCTATTCCGCGAACTTCGGCCGAAAATCGGCAGGAGGATTACTAACCCGCTAAGGATGGAGTTCGACCATCCAACTAGTGGCCTGGCTAAATCAATGCTGGGAGTAGGGGTATAAATCACTAAAAAGCTGAATACGACAGCTCACTATAGCTCTAGCATGGCGTTCTTTATAACTTGAGGCAACGACTGCAGGGAGGACTCAATGCAGAACCAATCGAAACGACAACCAAAGCTACGAGCAACCGACTATATCACACCACAGATCGAGGGTCAATACTGATCCGCACAAACCACATACGAATGTGACTCGAATGTTTCTTGAAAAAACTATGACCTCCAGAGTGTGGAAAGGAGGGTAAACCACGAATACTTGGTCAAAAATTCTCCAGCACCCTTATTCGATTCGTCAAGAGGAGCATGAAACTGGATGAACATAACCCGACTGCATTTGTAGCCAACTTTATCGCGAGACCTGATTATAGAGGATGAACCAAAGTGGACGTAGATGGCCGTCCACTGTCCAAATTACGCCCTGAAACTGACGTGGCATAGAAGTATTCCTCTTCGAATGAAAAACCATGATAAAATCCAAGATAGGCGAGACCTAGTCTCCCATCGACTGACATGATCCCACGATTCAACGGGAAAGAGAGTAAAGCTAAAGTGGGCGTGGCTGGCCTTCCTACTTATCGGTATATGCCCCAGACCTGGGGGCACGAGCGAGAAGCAAGATGAATGTGAACCGACTATTCATCGATCACCTCTATGTCTTTGGAGTTTAGGTGAGAACATAAACATAGCTAGGACGAGACTCAACCGGCCATGCAGTACATTTATCAACCCGAGACTGGGAGAAGATGCATGGTCATCCAAAGACTGGCTACGATAGCTCATTATTAAAACTTATATATAGTGCTTACAGCTACTCAAGGCTACGACCGAAAGGATGCCTAGAGATAGAATCATTAAATCGATACCTTAGCTCATGAGCTATTGACTGTCACACCAACTCAAAGGATGGGTAAAGGATCATGAGTGCATTGAATAGAAAGTGCATTACTCGAATATACAAGCAAACTCAAACTCATAGAAAGATCCAGATATACAGTTGCACGCAACTCGAGGCTGACCCCTGCTCGACATTTCCTTCAATGTGCTTTTAAGCCTGATCTTTCGCCATTTGTTGATAATCTGTTAGAGCATTCAGAGCCCTTCACTATTAGACTTAATAACTCATGACAAGACTCTAGGATTCTACTAGAGTAACCATCAACATTGACTGTCCCAACCATATTTCACATTGAATGTTATGCAAAATAGTTACATCTGAACTCAAAGATATATGCAAATGGCACCTGCTAAGCTGACGGTCGACATTACAGCCAGCCATGGCGACCCTTTCCGGGTGCTGAGTATCGAATCACAGCTCAGGGCAATGATGATAAAAGAATTAGTTGGATTTTTATGAATAAATGATGATATGTTCCCTTGGACCCATTTTGACATGCATGTGTGATTTCACCAATTATCGTGAGCCATGCATTGAATATCGACCCGAAGCTACAAAAGCTAGCGCAATGTCTGTTGACTTCATCATGAAAGCTCCGCTCTTACTTTTGGGCTCACCCTATCAATGTCTAAGCCTACTAGCCGTTGCAGCCGGGTATACAACGACCTGAGACATCTGAAAGACTACTTAAATAGAATATCGAACTAAGCCAATTAGATATCACTTACTACCCTTGAAGGGATATCCAAGGACGGAAATTAGCAGACCTTATACCCAAATTCACTATATCAGATGGCTACTCGAACGGTGGTAGAGAATCAACTGACAGATGGTAAATGTACGCAGATGGAGCATCCACTGATCAGTGTTATGGCGCAGAAGTCATGTTAATGACTCTCGAGGAACGATCGATCTGCTACGTCCTGAAACTCGATTTCCCTGCAAAACAACAATGCATGATGACAGACGATATAGTGTTTAGAAGTCGAAATGCAGACAAGGTGGACAGCTTCGTCCGCATCCAAAACACTGACAATTGGCAAGTAGTGCCTGAGCCCTGGCTCGGGCAGCATTCTTGGATCTATAGAGACGTAGATTCGAGAGATGATGATAGGGGACTTAGGGAAACGAATGCAGCACCGAATGAGCTGACAATTGACACACCAGTCAGCTGGGATGACCTGTCACGGGTCCTTAAGATTGGATCGCAACTCGACCCATCATTGGCCGAAGATCTTAATGATCCCCTCTGAGCGAACCTAGATGTGTTCGCTTGGACACATTCTGATATGTGCGGGATTTCTCCATCTATTGCGAGTCATATGTTGAACATAGACCCGAAATACATCCCTGTAAAACGAAAAAGGAGAGGCATGGACCCGGAGAGGTCCGCTGCTCTCAGAGAGGAGGCGGACAAACCCAAAGCCAATGGGTTCGTTCACGACGCCCTCTACCTTGAATGGGTTTCCAATCCTGTGCTGGTAAAGAAAGCAAATGGAAAGTGGAAAATTGTGTTGATTACTCTGATCTGAATAAAGCATGCCCGAAGGATAATTTCCCTTTACCTAGAATCGACTAGCTCATCGACTCTACGGCCGGACACGAATTATTGTCTTTTATGAATGCGTATTCGGAATACAATCAGATCCCGATGCATATTTCAGACCAAGAACACACCAGTTTTGTCACAGATGTGGAGCTATATTACTATGTAGTATTGCCCTTTGGATTGAAAAATGCGGGAGAAACTTATCAACGTCTGGTGAATCGAGTGTTTAAAGACCAGATTGGTAGAACGATGGAAGTCTATGTGGATGACATGCTCGTGAAGTCACGACAGTCAAACGACCACCTCCGAGACCTAGCGGAGATGTTTGATATACTCAGCATTATGGAATGAAAATCAATCCTTTGAAGTATTCATTTGGCATAGCATCGGCAAAGTTTTTGGGTTTCATTGTGAATGCGCGGGGAATCGAGGCTAACCCATAGAAGATTCAAGCTATTCGAGACATACAAGTGCCCAGAACTATAAAACTAGTACAAAGCTTGAATGGAATGGTGGCTGCGCTGAGTCGATTCATATCCAGAGCTACATACAAGTGTATTCCTTTCTTCGATGTGATAAAGAAAGGAAAGAGGAATTTCGAGTGGACATCCGATTGTGAGGAAGCATTCCGAGCTCTGGTAAGGCATTTGGAAAGTCCCCCAGTGCCATCGAAACCAATAGACCACGAAATGTTGTATGTGTACTTGGTAGTATCCCAGCATGCTATCAGTACGACATTGGTCCGCGAAGAGGACCGAGTTCAAAAGTCAGTTTACTATGTTAGTAAACGTCTGACGGGTGTAGAATGAAATTATCCCAAGATTGAGAAATTAGCCTATTGCTTGGTGATTGCATCACGCAAGCTTCGCCCATATTTTCAGACACACTCAATCAGTGTTTACACTGATCAACCCTTGCGACAGGTACTCCAACGACTGAAAAATTCTTGAAGGATGTTAAAATGGAATATCGAGTTGAGTCAGTTCAATATTACCTACCTGCCATGAAGGGCCATACAGGGGCAAACACTAGCAGACTTCATTGATGAATTCACTGTGTCAGACGGCTCAAACGACCACAATGTCGTACCTCCCGTTCGATGGATGATGAATACCGATGGGGCGTCTAACGACCGTTGTTCGGGGGCTGGCATATTTCTTGTGACTATGGAAAACCAATCAGTTTGTTATGCTTTGAAGCTTGAATTCCCATCAACAAATAACAAAGCCGAGTATGAAACATTGATTGCCGACTTAAGACTCATCAAAGAACTGGGAGTAAGATCGGTTGAAATCTTTTGCGACTCGCAACGGGTGGTGTACCAAGTGCGGGGAGACTACCAAGCAAGGGGATAGAGATTTGCCCATTGTTTGGTCCGAGTTCAGAAGTTGCTAGCGAATTTCGAGTATTATGATATTTCACATGTCCCGCTTGAGCAAAACAGAGCAGCCGATTCATTGGCAAAATTTGCAAGCACTGGCGATGCACAGCAGATGGGATTGTTTCCCGTTGAAACCTTACATACGCCGAGTATAAACATGATGGAGGTAGATTTCGTGTTAGAAACCGAAATCGATAAGGAATCATGGATGACCCCATTTAAGCAATACTTACTACATGGGGTCTTACCCGAAAGAAGGAGCAAAAGACGACAAGTCACTCGTAAGGCTTCGCGATATGTAATGGAGAGTGGAATAATGTATCGAAGGGGATTCTCGACCCCCTTACTCCGGTGCATAACCCATGATGAGATATAACGAGTCCTGAAGGAAGTCTATGAAGAAGAATGCGGCGATAGCATCGGGGGGAAAACCATGATAAAGAAAATACTTTGCTACAAGTAATACTGGCCAAATATCAATCCAGATGCGGTTGATCATGCTAGACACAGTGCAAGATGTTTGCAAAAAATCCAAGAACCCCGCCGATGGAAATTACTCAAATGGCTAGTCTATAGCCGTTTGCCACTTTGGGTCATTGAAATCATCTTCTTGTTAATCCTAAAGGTGGCGTGAAATACACCATCATAGCAGTTGTTTACTTCACCAAACAGGCAGACAAATAACTTTTGCTCACTATTCGTAACGTCATCTGTCCTTACGACCTTCTATGATATATTATTACTGCAGATGGACAGGTTGAAGATGTGAACAAAATCATAAAGCCTGTTCTGAAGAGAAGTTTGGAAAAGGCTAGAGGGAAATGGGTGGATGAACTCCCTACAACACTATGGGCTTATAGAACTACCCATGGGTCCATGACTGGCCGCACTCCATTCACCCTTGCTTACTGTTCTGAGATCGTCATCCATGTAAAACTTGAAGTCTGCTCTCGTCAAGTGGCTGATTACAACCCTTATCCCACAGAAAATACAAATAAGGAGTCGCAATCGAATTGATATTAAACTAGATGGAATTGGCAACGAATTATGGGCATATAAAACGCATTCGAGAGCCAATGGAAAGAACATGTACCCGAAGATGCATGTGTACATCCGAAGAAGTTCGACTTCTTGAAATCAACATAAATTGAATTCTCACTTAGGGTTATTAAGAAAAGACTAGATCAGATAGCCGAAGCTTACTAGCACTGTAGAATCAGACACAGATGGCCACTGATGAACTACAACCCTGGATTTATAATATTGGGAATTGACCAAGCATCACGATGACCAAAGAAGGATACAACATCTTGGGAGGATAAATTGGAGGATAATGACTATTCAAGAAACATGATGGATTTCTTTCTGAAGACAAGGAATACTCGCTGATTCAAAGCGTGTCGTGTTGCTTCACACGACACACTTTGGGGGGCAAATGTTAACTGGCAACTTGGCCCGGTTACAAAACGACAGTTGAAGAAATTATCATTAGCACTATACAAGATTTTGATTAAGAAGAGACTGGAGGTGTTAGCAAGTTGTCAGGCCCACAACAAAGCAAGAGCATTCGGCCTGCTTGGCTTGGTGCGCAGAAGTCACCTACTATGGGCAGAGGTACCTTTTTCCTAAGCCCATGAGGGAAGCCCAACACATCTCGTCTATAAATAGAAGGGCAGGGACACAATGAAAGGGACCTTTTTCCGAGAACACTGGGGAGACTCTGCCATTTTTTACACTCTCCTCTTTTTAATTCAAACTTGTATTCAAACGATTGATTTACGGATTGTATCTGTATTCAAGTAATTGAGAAAGCAATAAAGATCAAACTCAAAGTGGATGTAGGAAATTACGTCGAACCACTATAAATCTGGTGTTCTCGTTTTTGTTGTTCCTTCTGCATTGAATTACACTATTTTTCAGTTCTAATTTACTCTCTTCATTAATCTATCTACATAACTCTACTCAAGGGTGTTAGTGACCAATTTTGGTGCTAACACTTTCTATAGGATGATCTTTTAAAAGCCTGATCCTTTTATTAGGATGAACAGTTTCACAATTTGTTTCATTTGATTCATTATTTCAAGTAACAAAATCAGCTTCATCATTTATTTAAACAAAATCTTTGAAATTTTCATCAAAAAATACATGCATTATTTCTTTAATGGTGTTAGTTTTTAAATTGAAAACTCTGTATGCTTTACTTTTATTAGAATATCCGACAAAGGTTCCTTTGTCGGGTTTAGGATCAAATTTATCCAAATTGTCCTTTGTATTTAGAAACATTTACTTGAAAAAACTTTAAAATAAGATACCTAAAGAAGTTCATATGGCGTTTTATTGGTTAGAGGTCTAATTAAAATCCTATTCAGAATGTAAAAAGCTGTAGCGACCGCTTCAGCCTGAAAATTTCTTGGTAGTTTACTATCTAAATGCATAGTTTTTGCACACTCTTGAGTCGTCCTACTTTTATGCTCTACCACTCCGTTTTGTTGTTGAGTTTTGGGAAAGGAAACATTATGAGTTATTTGTAATGACCCGTAATTTTCATAATTAAAAATATTTAATTTAATAAGATGTTGGTGTTAATATTGAAAGAAATTAAAATTTATGATTTACTAATGAGAAAAATAATTAGAATGAAATTTAATGATGGTAATATAAGGTAATTGATAATTACTTGAATGTAATTCCAATTGACTGAAACGATTGTAGAGATAAAATTGGTTATAAATTGTAAATAAGGAATTAAACCAAATACTGTATTTAAATGGTAAAAAATGCTTGTAATTAATTGAAATTGTTTAATATAGAATAATTGATCAGTGTGTGAATTTATTAGTTTTGTTTGTTAATAATAAACATAAAAATGTGTTTGAATTGGTAAGTTGTAACAATGGTTTAATCATAAATTCACTATTTAATCCGTTGAAATTTAATTGAAAATCAATTGCAATAAAGCTATTAAATATTGCAGTTAATGTGAATTAAGATGGTAACTGTAGAATATTGATGTAATAAAATGTAAATGAATGTTAACTATGTCGATAAAGTAATGATTGATTGAATAATAAGGTGTAAATCAAAATAAATGGATTTATTGAAATTTAAGTTAATAATCAATGAATTTATTCAACTGAAATTGAACACTATGATTAGCGCAATATTTAACATTGGTTTTGGCTTGGAAATTTATTCTAAAGGATTATTATTTAGTATATAATCAAAAATGATAAAAATTGTTAGTTATAAAATTTGAATTGAAAATGTGATTTAATTAATTTAATAATAATTTATTTAATTAATGTGAAAATAACCATTTTGGCCACTGTCTCGGATTTCGACAAAACCAGTTTCATCGGATTCGTAACGGTGAATTATTATAGGATTTCAAGTTTCGTAACGATGGACTTGCCGTTTGATCACAGGGGTTCAAAATGAGTAGAAATCAATTTAATTGAATTCAATTGAAATAAGCCGATTTTAAAAGCCAACTTCTATATGCAAAGGAATTAGGACTTGAAACCTGTTCCATTGAGTTTAAAAATATCGAAAACTTCTAATTTAGTATGTGGGTGATTCATTTTCATTTTGGAAGTGAAACGGGCTTTTCGGGTCGTTATTGCTGTTCGAACCAATTCATTACGTGTTCATTTTCTTATCGTGCTTTGTTCATATAAGTAGTTTTGTTTGTACCCTAGCAGCCTTTTTATTTTTCATTACTGTAGGTATTGAAATTTTTGTTGTTTCTCTCTTCTTAATAGCTGAAAACCTAATTCCCAAATCCAAATTCAAATCCAAATCAATTTCAAACATTCAACCTCCTCCAAACCTTAACATATTATATACCATTTCGAATCTCTCGACGAGCGTAATTCACTGATGCAATTTGTTTCTCGATTCGAATCACTGTTTGTCCAGAAATCATCGATTTAGATTCGGCCATCCATTTGCTAGGTTTCGATCCGCCGGTGGATCTTTGCCCGATCGACGATCAGGAAACGGCGTTGGGAAGAGGACGAAGAGCAAATGTTGGGTAGTTTCACTCATGCCAGGGGTGTCAGAAATCGTCGTGATTGGTGGGTGAGGATGGTCGATCGCGCCGATGATTTGAGGGGCCGGAGTGGCCACGAGGCTCGGCTATGGGGCGCCTTTGCCTGAGCAATGCAACAACGGTCGTGGATCTCGGTGATGTTGATTAGCATGGCGACAAAATCAAGGTGGAGTGGCGGCTGTTGTTCGAATGTCCAGGCTTCGCGTATGCCTCGGGTTCGAGCACTAGGGTTTAGATCGAGAGAAACACGAGGCCAGGTAAACATACGTTTTCTTTTTATTTTATTTTATTTAAATTGTGATTTCGAATCTTCTAATTATCATAATTTTTATATACATGCTCGTATTTGCGTGCAGTTTGTTTCGTTGGGATCGTATCGAAATTCGGACATTATGGAACTAGTTTGGACGAATTCTGTGACTGTTAGTTTTTGGGCCTTATTTTGGATTTCAAATCGATTCGAAATCAAAGTGAGTGTTTTAACCCACTCACAACTACTAAATTATCCTATGTTAATTAAATTTAGTTCATGATGTAATTAGAAATTAACGGTTGATATTGGCGTATTTAAATTGTCATTCCAGTTAAATCTTACTTTTATTGAATTTAATATTGAATTTTAATTTGCCATTTTGTACCTATTAATGACAACTGGTTATCAATTGATGTTTATTGGTTGATTTGAATGATAATTATGATAGATTTTTATTGTTGATATTGGATGGCTTGATGTTATATTTTATATTGTTATATTACTGCAAGTTCCCTTAGTTATTGCTAGGAAAATCACTATGGATTGAAATGGTATGTACCCGAACGATCTATATATTAGGAAAAAATCGTTATAGGTTGAAATGATTAACCTGAGCGATGTTATGGATTTTTAATTTATTTCGAGATTGCAGGTTGAAATGATATATACCCTTAATATTAAATTAATTGCGGATTGAAATAATATATTTCCGTATTACTTGACCATAGGATAGAAAATTATATACAGACGCCGAATTAGTTAAATAAAATGATTTTAAAATATTTAAAATTTGAATTCAGTTAAATGATATTTTGAAATAAAATTTGATTTATGTAAACTGAATTATTTTCGAAAATCCAAGTTTTAAAATGTTGAATTTGGAGTTGGTTTAATGAATTATTTAAAGAATAAACATGGAAATTTCAAAGTTGAAATATGAAATACAAATGAAATTTACCGAAATTGAATTCCAGAAGATGTTTGAATAATTAAACTTTGAAAGCTATGAAATTGAAGTGCTTTAAAATTGTAGTTCAAACATGAGTTTAAAATCGAGATAAATTGAAAAGATTTTTGGGAATTTGGATTTAAAGAAAATTTAGTTTTGTTGAAATTTGGATATGGTCCAGACGTGTTAAAATGAAACAAATAGTTTAATTTGATATTAATTTCGAATATATTATTTTAATATAAACCGTTTAAAATAATTGTCATTTTAAAAATCCTGATTATTAAGATTTCCAAACTATTAAACTATTTTAATCTATTTTAAACTATTTTAAATTATTATAATCAAATTTAACCATTTTAATTTATTATAAATCTATTTAATCCCATTTAATCTATTTTAAATCCATTTAAACCATTTTAATATATTTAAATTATTTTAAATCTATTTAAAACTATTTTAAATCTATTTAACTATCTTAAATCTATTCTAAACTATTTTAATCTAGTTTAAAACTATTTTGAAGTATTTTAAACTATTTACAATTTATTTTTAACTATGCTAAATTATTTAAACTATTTAAAGCTATCTAAACTACTTTCTAAATTTCAGATTGTGTAAAGTGGAATGTTTATATTTAAATACTTGATATAAAAGCGAGTATGGTTAAATGATGTTATAACCTAAACTGCTATTTGAAATGATATTTTCAAGTGAAATGGCATATTTGAGTGAATATTATGATTTTGAAATGAGGATTTAACCTATTTTGTCGATGTGATTTCAAAAGTGAATATGATTTTGAAGGTGAATATGATTTCGAAAGTGATATGGTTTTGACAATATGATGTTGTGATATCAATTATGAACTTATTTTGAAAATGTAAAAGAACCATCCGGTGTGAAATAATCGTTTGGTTGTTAAAGAGACCGAGATCAGATATTGTCATACTCTCTGCCAATACCGAAAATCACTTTAATAACTGTGTACATGGTGGAGATTCAAAAATAAAGTAGGATGGTTTGACGAACGATTCTATATGAGGTACTAACGTAGCCCTGACTCCCACGAGTCAGCTTGATGTGACTAAAACAAGAGTCATGCCTGACCAAGCGAGGTCGCACCTCCGATCGAACATGCTTCTTCGTAACCATATTATGACTTGTGATTGATTTGGTGGCCATCCCTCGATTTGATTATGGGAGTGTGTTCCGAGGTGGGCGGTAGTAGCTGCTATGTGTTACCACCAATACGGATCCGCAAAACTGTAGTATCCTACCCTGGGCATTGTCTCGCATGCCTTATCATATGCCTTATCGCATCCATTACGGGTTTGTTTTGTACCATACCTATGGGATGCCCTCTGGGTAAACCACCTGTTTGGTGGAGCTTACGGTACTGTATAGATTACGGGAATATATAAAATGTGTTAAGGGGGATATGAGTAATACTTTAATGCTATTTTAATACTTTACCGTAGATATATTATAATAGCGTATTGTACTACATAGTAGATTGCTTAACAGATCCTTTGGAGATGGTAATCTCAAACATCTCTTAAGTTATTGTATGCACGTTAGACACTGGATAGGAGATGTAAAACCCCGTGAACATCTCTGAAGGCATTGCACTCATAATTATTTATTGTTGATTTAATTTACATAAGATCTTTTAGTTCCGACTCGAGTGTTTTGTCTTTTCAATTCGCTCAGGTCAGTCTGAGCTTTTCAATATATCGAAGACTGCTTTTCTAGAGGACGAAGATGGAAATTTGTATACTATTATTAATTATTACATTTATTCCACTGCACCATGTTATTCTGCTGTATTTATTTATTCCTATTGTATGTCACTCTAATATGTATTGTAAAAGTGTAATCAAGTGTTATTTTGTAAAACAGCTTCACGAACTGTTTATTTGATTATTATATTTTTCCATTCCGCTATGAAATTCAGTGTTTGTTTCATTCTTTCTATGGTTTTTTCTTATTTACCCTATAACAATCCTCCATTTTTAATGGCTTATGTCTGACGTGTGTGGTTTATTGTCGATTTAAACCATCCAAAAATGTGGGTCGTTACATTATTCCTTTTTTATTACAGAATGTAACGACCCAGAATTTTTGTTAATTAAAAATTGGAATATTTAATTAATTTTAAATATTAATAAGTGAAATTTACAAGTCAAATAATTTTATTTCGAATAATTAGATATAATTGAATAATTAAATCGATAATTTAATATGTTAAATTACAGAAATAATTGAAAATTGAGTTTAATATGATTAAATTGATTTGTAAAATTTTATTTTATCATATTGAAGTTATAGAGATGTTATAGAACTTTTAAAATTGAATTAAAAGTTTATTTGTGAAAATTGAATTTTTAATATTTAATTACCGACTAGTGAAATTAGCCATTTTTCGAACAGTCTCAGAATTGGACGAAACTAGTTCCATTGGATCCTTAATAGTTTGTTATTATCGGATTTCAATTTTCGTAGCAATTGGAGTTTTTTGTTTGACCGTGGCAGCTCGAAACGCATCGAAATTGTTTTAATATTAATTTGGCGAGTTAAAATAGCCATTTTTCAAACAGTCTCGGATTTCGACGAAACCAGTTTCATCGGATCCGTATTGTGATATTATTATAAATTTCAAATTTTGTGTCAATCGGATTTACCGTTTGTCCGGTGCAAGCTAAAACGCCTAGAAAATAGTTTAAATCGATTTAATTTAAAATCGATCGTTTATTGCCGTAACTCGCACATATGATCGAATTGGCCTCCGAAACACATTCCATTGTGTTCGGAATGCGGGGTAAACCTTAGAAACGCCAACCGGCACGCTTCGTTTGGAGTTCGGAAAATCCGGGATGAATAGTGTCGCGTATTTTTCTATGAAAGCCCATCCTTATTCACATTTGCAAAAGAAAAAGGGCTAGGGTTTCATATCAATGCCGGCCGCCACTTTCTGCAGTCAATGGCCACTAATTCGTTCTCTTCTCCTCTAATTTTCTTCAAATCCGTGCAATAATTCAACAAGCTCTCAACTAGAAAAGTGTAGAGCTCGTCATGCTCTTTAAAATCAACGGCTATGACCGGGTTTCACGCGATGGATTGGCGGCAAACTGAGCTCAAAGCGCGCGCGTTTAGGTGGCGATTTCTCGTCAACGGCGGTGCTAGGAGGAGCCGCACTTGGCTCAGTGGTGAGCGGAGGCAGGGGCTACGACGTGGGGGTCTTCGATCGTGTTCACGTGGTTGTTAGTGGCCGCAATTTTCAAAGGTTCGAACGACAAAGAATAGGTTCACGTAAGCGTGAACGACCTAGAGGAAGAAAGGAGGGATGCGGCCGTGATTTGCAGGTTGGAAAATGGATGGCTATGATGGTTAGGGTTGAAAATTATAAAAAGAAATTGTAATTTAAATTATATTTATAATTCGTGTAACTTTAAAAATGTGTATCTTTGTCATACGAGGTCGAAAACGCACGAAACCAGTTGCGTTGGAACCGTATTGTCGAACACTACGCGATGGAGCTGGATTGGAATTTATTTGAGCTAGTGAAAATTTCGGGTAAAATTAAACGCACGTTTAATTTTATTCGAAATAAAACGCTACAAATTGCTATCAGAAATTCAAGGTGAGAACTTCTCACTCAATCGAATTGTTTCAATTTATATTTTAAATAGTTAGATTTAAAATTGTTGATTGTATGCTGAATGATGAATTATTATCTATTGATTGTTAAAATAGACATTATACTCCGTTAGTAAGCGGATGTTATTTATTAAAAACATATACCGCGATAATTTCATTAAAAAGTGAAATTGGTATTATTTATGTACTTGGAGTTGATTTCCCGCATTATATAGCGGATGAGACCCTATTGCGCCGTCTATTAAGCGGATAATATTTTATAAATCCCATATACCGCGATAATTCCATACTGGAACGGAATTGGTATTGTGCTAATGTTTGTGGATGCAGGGAACAGCTTGGAGGGATCCAACTGGATTCCTCACCAGTATTTATTTGATTACAGATATTTTGATGTTTGTTGATTATCATATGATGATATATGATGTTTGTTGTCGTGATTGACTATTGAGTGCTGTTGCATCATCAGATCCATTTTTGAAGTTTTAAAAATATGATTTTGAATTTAAAAAGAATTTTAAAGTGATTTTTGAAAGTATACGTTTTATTAAATTTTCGAATTGATTCAGTTTAAATAATTAAAACGTTATAAATTTTTATGTTATAAAAAATTATGATTTTTGAAAAATATAACCAAATTGAAAATTTTGAAATAAATAGTGATTAAATTATAAAATGGTTTAATTTGGAATTTAGAATCATTATAAAGGATGTATATAAAAGATTTTTAAATTGGTATTTATAAATTAATAATATTGGAACTATAAAACGAGTTGTTAAGTGTTAAAATGAAGTATAAAAAATGGATTTTTAAGTGAATGAAATTATAGACTTATAAATTGAGAAGTTATAAAATGATTAGATGTTGTAAAATAAAAGATTTTAAGTAATTAACTTATAAATCGGATTTTTGCATTTAAATTGAAATCTTTGATGAAGCATAAATGGTTTATAGATGAGATTTATAAGATGTCTATTTTATAAATCGAAAATAATGGAATTTTAAAAGGAGTTTTGTTAATGTTGAAAATAAGGCTATAAATGAAATCTTATAAGTAATAAGATTTATAATTTGTGAAGTTTTAAAAAGAACGATTTTGTAAATAAATAAACTATAAGTATTTAACTTATAATATGGACTTTTGGTATATATTTGAGATATATAAATTGAATCGGATTAATAAAGGAGATTTATAAATCGAGGTTTATAAATAGAAATGGAATTTATAGACATTGTTTATAAATTCGAAATCAATGGAATTGGATAAATTGAATATAGAAATTTATTAAAAGAAGTATATTCGTGATTTTGGATAGCGAACTATTCTTTATATAAAATGTGTAGAAATATTGAAATTTGGTTAGTGAAGTATATTCACGATTTTGGACAGTGAATATATTATTAAAGAAAATAGATATGTTTTTGGGAAAGTGATATATGAAATGAAGTTAATCGTTTTAAAGTTGTTTAAAAATTTATTGACTATCGAAACCATAGATTTCATCATTCATTGTTGAAATAGACGTTTTCGAGAAATAGAAGGAAATGGTAGACTATAACACTATTGTTATGGTAAATGATTTCCGAAAGGAAATGTTTTGTATAGTATTGGGATTTATATATCTATTTTAATTTTGAATCCTTATACTAGTGATTTTTTGGTCGTTGTAACGATGTTTTACGTAACATTTGTTTTGGCCCAAATAAATGTGTTTAAGCGCACTTTTTCCTTAAAGAATGAAATATATACTTAATTTCGATTTAAGAATATTGAATATTTTCCTAGTGTTGAAAATAAATGGATTCATGAAATACTTATTATTAAATAAGTATGGAAATGTTTTCCAATATGAAGTGAACGTTTTGAGATTTTATCTTTTAAAGATAAATTGAAAATGAATATTAGAAATCGATTTGGAAATCGTATATTCATAGATATTTTGGAATTGTAAATTCACTATGGAATTTATAAAAGAAAGGGAAATTTGTTTAAAAATAAACGTTGATTTATTTTTGAAGTGTGGGAATGAATTTACGGATTTGGAACGTAAATATAAAGTAAATCGGTAAGGATTTATTTAATTGGTTTAAATGAACCATTTTGAAATGAAAGTATTTCCGCGTAAGGAAAATGATTGAAATTTGTTTTCAAAAGTGGTAAAGGTGAATCTATTTTAAAATTATCCTGTTCTTTGCTTTAAAGATAAACTATTTTAAGTTCTCACACCAGTCCCATGACTGACTCAGAGTTTATTGTTTTCCTTCCTAAACTCTGGGTGCCCACCAATTTCCACACGGGCAGTTAAGAGTCAGGTTTTTTAGGATATTCTGGAATTCAGGAGTTGCTGGAGGCAAGTTGGATGGCATGGCATGGCGTATTCACTAGTATATAGTATTTCTTTTCCGCTGTTTGTTGTTGTTTGTTGTTGTACACTCTAATGATGTAATGTAATATGATGTAATGTAATAACTGATATAATTCTTTGTTTAAAGATTATTCATTTATTTATTATATGTCGTTCCGCTGCGATATGTGAGATTCTGTTATGATTTCTGTTGTTTTCTTTTTCTTTCTCTCTTCTTCTATCTTCTACCTCTTCTTTAACCCTAACGGTACGGTTTTCCGGCGTTCGATTACTTGGCAGTTGATACAGTGGACGTATTGATGTCGGTTTTCGAGCGTTGAAAAGTCGCGTTCGTTACACAGAAATTCTTAAAATTTTCATTTTCAAATTCTCCACCATGATCACTACGAATAGTTTTGATTTTTAAAGAAAGTTGATCTTGAATTCTTTTTGCAAAAATTTTAAATAAATTAAAAGCATCACTTTTATGTTTTAGAAAAATTATCCATGTAAATCTCGAATAATCATTTACAATTACAAAAACATATTTACTATGATTTATTGACTGAATTTGAGACGGACCAAACAGATTTAAATGAAGTAACTCAAGAGGTTTTGAAGTTGAAATCATATATTTCAATTTGAATGAACACTTTCTAAGTTTTCCTAATTAACAAGCATCACATATGCTATCTACTTTAAAATCCATTTTAAGGAGACCTCTTACTAGATCAAGTTTTGAAAGTCTAGACAAGAGTTTGAAATTCAAATGCCCAAATATTTTATGCCAAATCCAAGGGTCACTTGTATTAGCCAAAAGACTTAGGTTATCATTTGAGATTTTCATACCGAGAATTTAAATATTTTTCTTTCTAATTCCTTCAAAGATAATATTTGATTTATTATCTTCGATGTGACCCTTATCGTTTTTTTTGTAGCCCTTATCACATAGTTGACTTATGCTAAGTAAGTTGTGTTTTAGATTCCAAACTAACAGAAGATCAGAAATAGTAGGAGTTTTAGAGTTACTGACATTGCCGATGCCAATCACGTATCCTTTTAGATTATCTCCAAAGTTGATCAGTCTTCCATCTTCATAAATTATGTTATTCAGTATCTCTAGATTACCAGTCATGTGTCTTGAACATACACTATCAAGAATCCATTTATTCTTCTTGATCTGACTATTTCTCCATTGAATGTTGATTCTTCAAAATCCATATAACACATCTGTTCTCGCACAACACACCAATTCGGTAGGTTACTTGATTTTCTATAATAACAATATGCAAACTTATGAGACAATGATGATTTGGACAGTGTTGAACTAGTGTCAATGGAATCTCCAAAAATTGCCATTTTAAACTTTGTCAAAATTCAAATTATGATAACTTTGAAAACCAATGCTCTGATACCAAATGTTGGAAATTCGAATTACAGATCTTGAGGCAGAATTAAAAATAGTGGGGGTGGGGGGTGAATTGTGTTTAATTAATTTTAAGAATCTTTTTTGAAATCTTTTCAAATTAAATCCAAACAGATGCAATTCACAAACATAAAAAAAATCACAAAATCAGACACAGATGTAAATGGTAAATAAAAGCAGTAAAGGAAAGAACACACCAGAATTTTATACAGGTTCGAAGTAACCCTACATCCTGTCCCATACAATTTCTTGTGCAAATTTCTTTTCAAATATAATGTCGATATTACAACCTCAATTTCAAGGCCATGAGATACACCCTCTTATCTCCGAGTCTAGGGCAAACTCTCTTAATTTAACCAGGCTATAAGATCACCTAATTGATTTAAGGGCTACAATCACACCCAACTGATTTATAGGCCACAATCACACCGTTTCCAATCAGACTTTGATAGACAGAGAGACTCGATATACTTTGATCTTTGGTTATAAATAATCCTATAACTCTGAATAGCATTGAGATCTTAGAGAGAGAGAGAGTGGCAGAGAATCAAACTAGAGATGATTGAGTTTGATTCACTTAGAATTTCAGCAGAGTTTTGTTAGCATTTCAAATATAAGAGAATATTTGACTGGAGGAGGAGTGAAGAAATGAAGAAAAAATAACTTAAATCCGTTAAAAACAACTGGTATTTACAAGAGAACAACGGTCATGTCTATTCGTGAAAGGTTATGACGAATAGATACTTCTTTTGAAAATTTGAATTTTAAATTCTATGGCTACCTTGTCCACATGGAGGGATGAGGGATGTCGACGTGCTTATGTTATTTTTGAAAATAGATTTTGCTTTAAAATGATTTCTATTCTAAAACTTGTCAAAACTATTTCTAAACTTTGTAAATCATTTTGAATATTGTTTAAACTTATAATAGAGTTTTAGAAAGTTATCTTAAAATATATAATCTATGATATAAAAGTAATATTTTTAAAAACTAAGTATAGATTTCTTTAAAATATATCAAAGCTAAAATATTACAATCAAAAGATAGTTTAAAAAAAGAGATGATTTTGAAATTAATATGATTAAAAATAGTTTTCGAATTAAGTCTAAAATATTTAAATTGATAGAGATGACTTTAAAACGATATTTTTAAAAAATATATCGTTTTGAAAATTTCGTGGATTCCATTCCACTCGAGAAGGTCATGGGTTCCATCTCACTAAAGAGGTCATGGGTTCCATCCCATCCCACTATTAAAGCGAGAAGGTGGATTTCATTCCACAATTAAAATCCAAATAAAGATTTAATTGCTATCATGAAGTTTTAACATAAATATAGACTCTATTACTTATCTTGATATATTGAACTCCTGAACTCTTGATACTTACGAGTCTTCAGTCTTGATTTCTTCAATCTTGAATTCGCCAGTCTTAAATCTCTATACTCGGTCTTGAAACTTTATACTGTACAGTTTTCATTCTTTGTACCAGCATATATATATATATATATATATCCTGTATATTCACACACGCACACACACACACATATATATATATATATATCCTGCATATTCATATATATATATCTAGGCAAGAATATTTATTTTTATATTTTATAACAAGTCCTATGGTTGTTGTCATTAAAACCATCATCTCAGGAATAATAGCCGCATGACTAATAAGTAAATATTTCTCCACTTCAACCACCTTTAATTGACTCGGCTCGACAGTAGTAAATGAATCGTGTAAACATTTTCGCGAGTGTGAACATGGAAAACATCATGAATGCTCACTAACTTTTCAACAAACTTCACCCTATATGCTAACTTCTTACCCTCTTCAAAATCAGAAAAGGTTCTAGAAATCTCGACGTCAACTTTTTCGAATTACAAAACCTCATAACATATCTTAGAGGCAAGACTTCACAAAAACTAAGTCGCCTATTGCGAACTCCGACTTCCTGTATCTTCTATTAGCATATGATATTTGCCTACTACAGTCTTCGTTGTTTTACAGATCAAATCTAATTTCTCTGCAGTTTCTCTGATCATGCATGGTCCAAGAATAATCATATTTGTAGTGTCCCACCAACAAGATAGAGATCTGCATAGCCATCCATATAATTCCTTAAATAGTATCATTCCAATACTTGATATATGTTATGTAACAGGCCTATTTTTGAAGTCATAATATTGGACAAATTTAGTTATAGTAAAAGTATCGGAATTCAATTTTTGATAATCAGTATTTTGGAAATAAGATTTTATTTAATTGAAGTTTATTTAATAATAGATTTTTGTTTTTGTATGACCCGCCCTTCTACCCACAGAAAGACGTATCATCTTGAAGAAAGAAAGGGATAGAAAAGTGAAAAGATAGAGAAGAAAGAAGAAAAAATATCGAAATCTCAACATCAGAACGAATAAATTATATTAATCACATAAGTATTACATAATATACAATATCCATCAGAGTTAAACAGATAATACATCACATACTAGACAGTCATAAACACCTGTCTAGTTATTACATCTCAATACAACTCAGAGAAAATAACATAGAGAAAGCAACACTGCGGAAAACTATATATCTACAATGCTGAAGCCTCATGCTCCATACCTCCTTTAGAATTCGTCAAAGCCAACCTGAATCCCTTAGTTACTCATAAAAATTTGAGTACCCAAGAGTTTAGGAAAAACAAAAATAAACTCCGGGTCAGGCATAGGTCTGGCGTGAGTAACAGGTTAAAGTTGTTTAATTTTAAAAACCTTTGAAAACAAAAGGTATCACGTAAGACTTCCCACATATAAACACGGGTAAGTTTTCACCTTACGCTAACCAAAACAATTTTATAGGAAATCCAGTGATATTATGATGGGTCTAGGGTTTTCAAGTAAAATACAGAAATAGCTGAAATGCTTGCATCTCACATTCTAACATAGTTGGGCACAATCAAAACGTACGGCGCTTATTGGAAATTGGATTCCATACAATGGCAGGGCTACTGGGGTACCGTCCGTCACGGTACGGGGCTTAGATCACCGTATCGAGGATCACTCCCGACCCCCTACAACACAAGGCCAGAACCATTCCTTACTGAACAGTCCCGAACAAGATAACCCCGTGGTTGTAGCTAGCAACTGCCCACACAGCCAAAATAAAAAGGGACATCTAGACATGGGTATATCTCCTCCTGCTTGGGTGCTACCCACCTAACCTTGCCGCACATCCCTGGTTTTAGCCATTCCCGGTTGATTAGGCTTGAGGCTGCGATTACCTTTAGAACATATCTCTTAGAATGCTCATCATCAACCTGACGATGTTCTGAAAGCATTCATTCCATACAAGTTCGTTCCGGGTTTGAACGAAACCAAAGGCATTACCTCGTTACACTCATTTTGGAATCATCATCAGAGTCAAGGACAATAACCCTTGCATTCTGAAACACCATCTCGATCTTCACTTGGGAATTTACGACCTAACGTTTAATTTGGATCGATGTGGTTTTCGGATAGTCATAAATGACACCCGATCCCGGTCTCATCGAAATCCAAACGCCATTTTAAAGGTCAAGTTGTTTTAAAGTTTAAAACAATTCAATCCAATATTATCTATATACACACAGATAATCCACAATATCACAATAGATAATCAACATTATCATCATAAATAAATAATCCATATTATCATCACAAACAGATAATCCATATTATCATCATATTTTAATCAAAGCGTCTATTTCACACAGCATCATTTATCTCATATCTGAGATCTCAAACCATTCAAGGTACACAATATCATCCATCCATACATAAGCAATGATTAGTAATCACACCATATATAGTTAATTTAAAATGAATTAAATTGATTACTTGCATCTCTAATTAATTTAAAGTAAATTAAATTAATTACTTCACCATTATTAAACTTGCTTATATCACTATTAATTAATTATCAATCAATTAATTTATCATCATCCAATTATTCATTTTAATTAATCATCCTTGATTAATTGTCTTTTAATTACATTCAAGTAATTATCCTTTAATTATTTTCACAAATTAATTATCTTTAACCAAAAGTAGAAATTAACCTTTAAATTACTAACATTAATTACATTACTTTTAATTAATTACATTAATAAATCCCTTCATTCATTAATTATTTCCTAATAAATCCATTCTAAATTACATCATTAACTATAATAATTAATGATCTCTAATTACATTTTCTATTTAAATTAATTACATTAAGTAATTAATCTTCAATTAAACCAAATTGTTAATAACACTTGATTAATCCCATTCAGTAATTAACTACCCTTAATTACTTCATCAAATAAATTAATTACTCCTCAATTAATTATCTCTAATTAATCCCTCGATTAATTATACAAAGTAATTATACTCAAATTACTTTCATAATTAATCATCCTCAGTTAATTACATCCAGTAATTATCATTAATTACTTCCCTAAGTAATTATACTTATCACATCATCAAATGGTTATTTAAATTAATTAAACTTAATTAATCAACTTAAACAATTCATATTAAACTTAATTAACTACAATGAGTAATTAATTCCTTAATTACTTCCATTAAGTAATTATACTAACATTTCACAATTGATCATCTTAAATTAATTAATCTAATTAATTATTTAAAATTAATCACATTAATTCATTATCAAATAATCCTAGTTAATGACCTTCATTAACTATTAATAATTCTTTAATTATTTTTCTAAAGTAATTAACTAAGATTAATCATTATTAATTACAATTTAGTTTTTTCCTTTAATAACTATTAATTAATCGAATATTATTTAATTAATTAAGTTTTAATTGTAACTTAATTAATCCTTAATTACTTGATTAATTAATTACTAATCATTATTTAAAATTTCAAATCTTATTTAATTAATGATTCTTAATTACCAATTTATTTACCCTAAATTAATTATCTTAAACCTTAATTAACTAATTTAAACTCTTAGTTACTAAATTAATTAATCCAAATCATTAATTATCCATTTTAATTAATTTAATAATTACAAATCATTAAATCTTCATTTATTTAAAGATAAAAACATTTCTCTTATTAATGATCAAATTATCATTAACAAGATACTTAAAAAAAACAATTTACTATCAAATTTTACTTTTAAATTTTATTTTAAATTTAAGATTTAAAATGAAAACAAATTAACTTTAACAAGTTTAAAATAATTTCAAAAAAACCCTTTTATTTCACAAGTTAAAGAATTATTTACCTTAATATAGAATTTTAAAAGAATTTAAAACCCAATTTCATTTTAAAATCAATTTAAAAATTCACTTTATCATTCAAACTGTTTAATACAAATTTAATTTAAAAACTTCTTTTATTCCAAAACTAAGATTCAAATTTAGATTTAAATCCAGATTTAAATTTAGGTTTAAATCTCTATTTTTATTTAAAGTTTTACTTTTAAATTCAAACTATTTAAACCTTTTAAAGTTGTTACAAATAATTTAAATTTAAAAAATTTATTTTATTTAAAAAAACTGAGATTCAAACTTCATTTGAATCCAAACTTAACTTTAGTTTAAATATCTATTTCATAATTTAAAACCCAGTTTTAAATTTTTTAAAAACTTACAGGTTAAAATCCTGCAACTAAAATTTACCCGAGCCACCTACTAGATGATTCAAGCCCAATACCAAATTACTTCGAGTCTAAGACTCGAATTACTCGAGAATTACTCGAGACCCATAAACTCTGCAACAAAATCCCAAACAACCTTCACCAGAACAAACACACCGTGCACATGCATGGTAGCCTTGGTCGATTCCTATCATCGACGATGATCATCCCTCATCTGCTAACATCTCCAAACACCAACTTGATCATCAGATTGCTTCCAAATCGACTCGAAATCGAATTCGAGTCAAAACCTAAAACCTGGAAACGCAAGAGCAATCACCACCTCAAACCTGTCATCGCCTCGTTCTCGCAGCTTCGACCACCAGATTTCATACAACTCCGACCATGACTTCGTCTACGACCAAGCTACCATCAGCCGAAGCCCCAAAACACTCGATCAACTATACAAGCCATGGTGATCGATTAATTAAACACAACAAAAACTAGGGTTCCAGAAGAAATCCCACTGCTGCAACTTCCTTGGTGAATTGCATCACCATCAACCATTTTTCCTAGTATCTCTGATCACCCCTCCATCATCAGGAAGAACCTCGATGCCTCCAAACCTTTGGATCACCAGAAAACCCAAATTCCCCCTATTTTGTTCAACCCAGAACTGCACCTTCAATTCCAAACTAACTATGATTCTTGTTTTAAAATTCATATTTTTGTTGATGTATTCAATTTATATTAATGAATTTATAAATTACACAGTTTGGATTTTCACATATATTGACATGCACTGTTGTGTTTGATATTTCAGAGACACTCAGGCTATCTTTAACTTAATCAAAATTTTAAACCTTAGTCTATGATAAATCAAACAACATTGGTTTGTAACTTACACCCTAACTGGGTAAATAAAACAGAACAGAGCACACATATTAAACAGCATGCACACTATATCAGATTTCACTTATATATACACATATAATACATATTTATTTCAATCATACTAGCATGCAACCAAAATATTTTTTTAAATTTTAAAAGTTACTCACTGTTTTGAGAAGATGACATAACACTTCTGCTTGAAAACAGCTTTGAACTTTTAAAACTGGGAAATGTTTTGCTTTGATCTTCCTTTAAATCATCTTGCTTGTTGAGTTGCAAATGTTACTTAAGTTTGTATTTGAGTTTGTACAGGGTGATGTTATTTTTTTCTCTGGTGTGCTAAGTTGTGATGAACGAATAGAAATAAGAAGATACATACATACATACATACATACATACATACATATACATATACATATATATATATATATATATATATATATAGAGAGAGAAAAGAGTTTGTATAGGGGGTAGGTGTTTGCTGGGTATAAGCTTTTCTTTGATCAGAGATTTTTTTTTTCTATCTTAGCAGGCAAGATTTTGTGGAGGCTGAATTGATTTTTAAACATTTCGAGTTGACCAAATGTTGTGCTAGCATTAAATGCATTGTCCTTTATGTTTTCATAATTATCCATTTTGTATATGTACATAGATATTTTCTTTTACTTGTGCTCGCCTTGCATAACTACTTATAGGTTACATACATATATTACTTTGCCCGGTTTGCTTTCATTCTTTAGGTATATAATATAAAGTTGTTCTAGCCAATGTTATAAATTTTAACTTATGTACAAATATATACTTTTGTTTTAGTTATTGTTATAAATTTTTAACTTAAGTATTAAGTTCTATTCCTAACATAAATGCTTATTTTTATCTCTCTTTTATTTTTAAACTTAAACTATCAAATACTTAATTTACTTATTATTTATTTTTATACTTATGTTAATATCATAGTTTCCTATGTTTATGTATTTATACTTATGTTTATAATCATATATTTGATTTATACTTATGTGTAAATATTTATACGATTTATTTTATTTTAAACATTTTTGAAAGACTTTATTTTAAATTTTCAAATCATAGTTTTGTTTCAAAATACACACACACATATATAAATAAATTTGAAATAACAATTTCTATTTATATTTAAAACCCATTTGTAAAGACATTACACTATTAATATTGTTTAAATATAACTCATTATTAAATTAAAATAATTTATAAAAGAAATTATCTCTTTATTAATAAATCACTTATTTTATGAAGCTATATTTAAAAAGAACAAAACAACTTTTTTGTTTAAATTTAAACTTAAGCTAGAATCATTTTAAACAAACTAAACTTTTAGCTTGAGTATTTTAAAGCCATATGGTTATTTTGTCACGACCCGCCATTATCTCCACAGTATGACGCATCATTAATAAGAAAGAAAGGGATAGAAAAGAGAAAAGAAAGAGAAGAAAGAAGAAACAACATCAGAATCTCAATAGCGGAACGAATAAATTATATTAATAACATAAAATATTACATAGTATACAACAATTATCAGAGTTACACGGATTATACAACACATACTAGATAGTTATAAACACTTGTCTAGTTATTACAACTTAATACAATACAACTCAAACAAACAACTCAGAGAAACCAACACAGCGGAACACTAAAAATATCTACAACGCAGAAGCCTCCTGCTCCATTGCTCCTTCACAATTCGTCAAAGCTAACCTGAATCCCTTGGCTACTCGTAAAAATTTGAGTACCCAAGAGTTTAAGAAGAAAAAAAGATAAACTCCGGGTCAGACATGGGTCAGGTGTGAGTAACAGGTTAAAGTTACTTAACTTTTGAAAAACCTTTTGAAAGAAAGGTATCACGTAAGACTTCCCACACATAAACATGGAAAAGTTTTTACCTTACGCTAACCAAAACATTTGATAGGAAATTCGGTGATATTATAATAGTGTCTAGGGTTTTCAAGTAAAATACAGAAATAGCTGGAATGCTTACATCTCACGTTCCAATATAGTTGGGCACAACTAAAACGTACGACACTTATTGGGTTTTGGATTCCATACAATGGCAGGGCTACCGGGGTACCGCCCGTCACAGTATGGGGCCTAGATCACCGTACCGAGGATCACTCCCAATCCCCTGCAACACAAAGCTGGAACCATCCCTTACTGGACAGTCTCGAACAAGACAACCCCGTAGTTGGCTGTGACCCAACTGCCCACACAACCGAATAAAAAGGGACTTCTAGACGGGGAAAATCTCGTCCTACTTGGGAATGACCTACTTAGTCTTGCTGCACCTCCCCTGTTTTAGCCATTCCCGGTTGATCAGGCTTGAGGTTACGATTGCCTTTAGAGAACACATATCTTAGAATGCTCATCGTCCGCCTGACGATGTTCTGAAAGCATTCAATCCATACAAGTTCGCTTCGGGTTCGAACGAAACCGAAGGCATTATCTCGTTACACTCATTTTGGAATCACCCTCAGAGTTAACGACGATAACCCTTGCACTTTGAATCTTCATCTTCACTTCATATTCATGACCTATCGTTAATTTGGATCGATGTGGTTTTCGAATGTCCAAATATGGAAACCCGATACCGGTCTCATCGAAATCCAAAACGTATCTTTTAGGTCCAAGTTGTTTTAAGTTTAAAACAATTCAATTTAATTATCTATATACACATAGGTAGATAATTTCACATCATCACAATAGATAATCAACATTTCCATCATAAACTAATAATCCATATTATCCTCACAAATTGATAACCTACATTATCATCACCAATAGATAATTCATATCAACATTACAATGCAACCAAGCATCCATATCACACAATATTATTTACCTCATTTCTGAGATTCAAACCATTCAAGGAAATCTATATCATCCATATATAAACAAGGATTAATAATCACACCCTTATAATTAATTTAAAATGAATTAAATTAATTATTTCATCACTAATTAATTTAAAGTAAATTTAATTTAATTACTTCATTATATAAATCCTGCTTATATAACCATTAATTAATTACAAATTAATTAATTAATTAACTTCTAATTAATCACCTAAATTAATCACCCTTGATTAATTATTCTTTAATTACATTCCAGTAATTATCTTTAATTAATTTTACAAATTAATCATCCTTAACCAAAAAACAGTAATTAACCTTTAATTACTTAATTAATTAATTAATTATAATTAATTACATTAATCCTTAATTAATTACATTAATTAATTACTTATCATTGATTTATTAATCTTAATTAATCAATCTTAACTACATCAATAATTATATAAATTAATGATCTCTAATTACATTTTAATTAATTAACTACATTAAGTAATTTACCATAATTAAACTACAATTATTGATCACTTTCGATTAATCACCTTCGGTAATTAACTACTCTTAACCACTTCATTGAGTAAATTAATTACTCCTAAATTAATTACATTTAGTAATTAATTATATTTATTAATCATCCTTGATTAATCCCATTAGTAATAAATTTCCCTTAATTAATTACATTTCTTAATTATTTTTTCAAATGACTTAATCAATCAATGCTTAAATTAATTACACTAAGTAATTAATTATTAATTACTTTCTCAAAGTAATTATCCTTCATATTTATTACACAAACAATTAATCCCAAACTCTTCCATACTTCAATAAGTTACATTCAGTAATTGCTATCTTTATTACTTTTCTAAGTAATTATCCTTCATTAATTACCTATCAACCCATCCAATGCTTAATCTAAATTAATTAAACTTAATTAATTAATTTAAACTAATTATTTTAATTAATTGATCAAAAAGAGTAATTAATACCTTTAATTACTTTCATAAAGTAATCATACTTAACCAAATTCCATAAATGATTATCTAAATTAATTAATCCAATTAATTATCAAAATTAATCACATTAATTAATTAATAAATAATCTTATGTTAATGACCTTCGTTAACTTATCAACAAATTCTTTAATTACCTTTCTTAAGTAATTAACTTAAATTAATCATTATTAATTACAAATTTAATTAATCTAATTACTTAACTTAACCTTAATTGATATATTCAATCCCTTAATTAATTAGATAATTAATTATCTATCTTATTTAAATTACCTTACTAATTTAATGAATCAAAATTCATTAAATTCTTTGATTTACTTTAAAATAAAAACATTTATTATTAATGATTACATTATCATTAACAAAGCAATTTAAAACAACTTACTTTAAAATTTGTTTTCAAATTACGTTTTAAATTTAAAATTTAAAATGAAATCAAACTTAACTTTAACAAAGTTTTAAAAACATTTTAAAAACCTTTTAAAACTTATACTAAATAATTTCTTATTTTATAAAGAAGTTTAAAGGAAATTAAACCCACATTCATTTTAAAATACAAATCATATTTTAAATTACCTTAAACATTCGAAGTTGTTTTTAAACAATTTAAATTTAAAAACTTCCTTCATTTCAAAACTATGATTCAAAATAGGATTTGAATCCAGATTTAAACTTAGGTTTAAATCTTCCACTTTTTATTTTAAAGCTTTATCTTTAAATTCAAATTATTTAAACTCTTTTAAAGTTGTTTAAACATTTTAGTTTATAAAATTTAATTTAAATTTTAAAACAAGGATTCAAACTCAGTTTGAAATCCATACTTTAAATTTAGGTTTTAAATTCTGTTTAAACTTGCTTCAGATTTAATTTTAAACTTTGAGTTGAAAACAATCAGGTTTCAAAAGAAACCTGTAACCACTACAATACCCGAGTCTCCCCTTCAATTACTCCGAGAAAAACCCTACACCACTTCGAGCAATTACTCGAATTACTCGAGTAAAACTCGAGTCCAAAAATTCTACAACCCCAATCCTTCTCCTGACACAATTCCTTGCACCGTGCATATGCATGGTGGTCCTGACCACCTCTGGTCATCATCACTGCCATGAGCAAGTCGCCGATCATCCTCCGATCCAACACCAACCATCAGAACCACCCAAAAACCATGAATTCAAAATCGAACACCTAAAACAGAAACTGGAAGCAACCGGCGCACCCCCTTCAAAACCTGTAAAACTCCCCATCCTCCCTCCTCTGGCCATCGGTGACTTTGGAACTCCATCCATCCCTTCTTGAACACTCAAGCTACCATCTCCCCAAAAATTGTAGCACTCGATCAACGAGAGCAACCATGCCGATCAAAACTACTACACTACCCAAAAACTAGGTTTACAAATCAAATCCAACAATCACCATTACCACGGTGATCTTCCACCGCCTCCACCATTTTTCCTTAAATCACAGACCACTCCTCTTCCTCCTGAAGGAATTACAACCCCTAAGACCATCGAGTTCATCAGAATTTCATCAAATTCCAAATTCTGGTTAAACCAGAAATGCTCTTGAATCCCATTATTAAAAATCGTATTTTTTGTTTCAAAAATCAATTTTAAGCTTTAGCTTTTGATTCATATACCTGAATCTATGAAACAATTAAGTTGAATTTTACTTGTTTTGAGTTTACACCGTTGTTTCTATATTTTCCAGTAAAACTGCAATTTTTTTTAACTTAAACAACATTTTAAACTAAAATTTATGATAAATTAAACATACTTTGTTCAAGACACAAGTACTATTAAAGATTTATTCAAGAGAAATTGAGTTTTTACTAAATTATGAACCTGGAACCTAGAAAAAAAACCGTAATAGCATAAAACAACAATCTACACTCATAATCAATTCATACACAGAAGACACATATACACAATACAATTTTGATCACAGAAATCAAGCATGTAATCATAACCATACTTAAGTTTTAAATTTGTGAGGTTACTCACCTGAAACAAATGAGAACAGACCCCATTTTCTTTTGAAAACTGTTTTGAAAACTTGTGCTTTTGGTCTCAGGTTTACTTCACATACTTGCATGCAGGCTTGACTCTAGATGCATTTGAATCCTTAAATTTGAATGCTTCTTTGAGTTTGATATAAAACTTGAATGCCCTTTGAAAACTTTAATCCTTGAATTACAACTGCAGTTGCATGCAGGTTTTAAAAAAATGCAGACAGATTGATTTTGGAAATGCTTTATTTTGAAAAACTTGCAGTTGCATGCTTTGAACAGATTTGATCAGGGAGTTTTTTTACAAGGAAAATGGTTTATGATTTCATTTTTGAAGATGTATAGGCTATAGATTTGAAAAATTACAGGGGTTTGCAGATTACTTTCTGGTTTGAGGAGGAAATTTCAGATTTTGATTTTGAACATGATTTTGGTTTTTGAGAGTTTGGAAACAAATTTGTTTTCAACTGAAAAATTTTCATCTTAACTTTGAAAAAAATGAAGATTAGAAAAGAATAAGGATGAAGAAAACATGTTTATATAAGTTAAAACGATAAATTTAAAAATTAAAAGAAAAATTAAAAAAAAATATGACACATGTAAGAGAACTAACATTTGTTATATTAGTCACTTAATTTAACTACACTTGTCATCTATTTTAATTAATTAATTAACACATGTCATTATACCACTTAATATACTAACATGTGTCCTATGAATAATTTTATTTGTTTTTATTTAATTTAAAAGTAAATAAAACCCTTTTTTTTATTTGTTAAATACTTATATATATAAATTATTTTCATAAGTAAATGTACATATGCATTTCTTTTAAAGAAAATGAAATGAAAAAAATTATATAAAAATGAAAGCTTACTCACATAATTTAAATATGTTTATTCTTTTGAATTTCAAAATTTATTCAAATTCAAATTCTATTCATACATTTAAAAATCCAATTTAAAACTAATTTATATCAACATATTTAATTTAAAAATAATAATAATATTGTCGTTTAAAACTAATCTATATTTATACATTTATTACTATTTGAAAATAACATATTTATCAAATTTAAATAATTTATAAAAGCAATTATAAATTACTTATCTCTTATCTAAGTTATTTAAATGCATTAATGTTTTAATATATAAATGGTATTTTAAATTTTCATATATAATTCCAAATTATATTTATTAAGCTATATTCAAAAAGGAAATAAAATAAACTTTTGTTTATCTTATTTAAAATTTAAACTTATGCTTAAAACATATTTTAAACAATTTAAAGCATTTTTCTTAAGTATCTTAAAACCATATAGTTACTTATTAAGAAAGAAAACAAACATTTCTATAATCTTTTAAAAAAAATCTAAATTAAAAGATTTAAAATAAGACTTACCTTAAGTATTTAAAACCATATATTTATTTATAAAATAGCTTTGAAAGGTTATATATTCAATTAAATCATAATCTTCCAAATTATCAAATTGTATTTTTGAATCTAAAAACAAGGTTTATTTATTAAATTCAAAACTAATCTATTCACAATATATATATATACACACACATTATAAATAGGAAAATATTTTATTAGTTTTTAAAAGACAAAATTTCACCAATTAAATATTTATTTAATTGGATTATTAAATCAAGTTAATTTTTATTAACAGAATTTATCAAATCAATTAAATTTTAAATACAGATTATTAAATTGATATTGCCAAAATTTCCTAGATATCACATATTTATTTAATAGCTTAATATTAAATTAAATCAAATTTCCAAAAATATTAGAATTAGAAATCACGCCTTTATTTATTAAATTTAAAACAAAGCTTATCTATTTACAATATATACAAATATATACATTATAAATAGAAAACAATTTAATTAGCTTTTAAAAGATAAAATCACCCATTTAAATATTTATTAAAGAAGATTATTAAATCAATACAAATTTATTATTAACAATATTATCAAATCTATTAATTTTAACACCAATTATTAAATTGATATTGCCAAAAATTCCGGGATATCACATTCCTCCCCCTTAAAAGAATTTCGTCCCCGAAATTTAAAACAAAGGTAATTTAATAATCTAATAATAGATTTTATTTTAAAACACAAGCATATATCAATCATATGCTAACAACCATAGCAACCAATTCATCCAATCAAACAAATCTAATTATCTAGACAAAATTCTGGATAGAATTTTCTCGAGTTTCCAAGTATAAATACCGGGATACTCGCTCTACAGAGTCCAAACAATCAATACTACTAAGCTACAGAGCTTCCACTCATCTAGATCTACAAAACAAGATAGGATATCAGACTACAGACAAGTCTGACTCAACAACCAAAACTCCCTGAACTGCTGGCTCTACAACCAGAGACAGATCTCACACGTACTCCTTCAGAGATACGTGAAACAAAACGAATCTCAGTTATCCAAACTGATAATTCAATCTTGAAGACCAAACACTTATCCAAAATCAAATCTCCGACTTCGGAATCCAAATTCCTCCGTCTCTTATCCACAAAACTCTTCGGACGATCCTGGGTTGCCTACATCCTTCCTGATCAGCTCAACCCTTGCTGATGCCCCTAGAAACAAATTGAACCAAAAACAATCCAACAAAATGATCTTTCCAAGATCAACCAAACTCAGAACACAAACTCTATTCCAAATCAGAAAACAGATCTCACTTCTCCCATCTGGAAAAGATAAAAATAGGTGCACTCCAATCTGGCCTCAGATCCTGAAAAAATTCCTGAAGAAACCTTCCAATCCAAACACTGCAACATCTGGTTGCTTCCACTTTAAAATAGCTGCCACCATGCTTCCACTGCGCAACTCTGACCGAGCAGATGAAAATGATGATGACGAGCACAAGCACAGACTGGACAACACATTCCAAAAATATGGTTCAACAGATCCAAAAATAAAACTCAGAAGTTTCCCCAAAACCTGAGCTGCTTCACCAAACTCATTCCCCAGAAACCATCCTACTACTAAACTGAACCATCGGTACCACTTCTGGAATCCAGTCGATACCAAACACAATCTCCAGATGCGGAAAAAACTCTGACTTCCTGAAGACATCCGGATAAATTTATGACAACCCAAGAGAACACTCAACTATCGTAAGTCACTTTTGCGATCAATCCAGCCTAATTCCAAAGAAAAACTGTTCCCTCTTTTTGCAAACAGAACAGCCTATGCTTAATTAGCCAATCCATCGAAGAAATGGAACCACTCTGCTGCTCCTGAAATTACCTCAAGAAAAACTGCTAAGCCAGAAGATCTCCTTGACGGCACACAGAACACTCCGAGCTACACTGCTGACTCAGATGCCAAAGACTTCCTATCCAAAGCTCTTCGAGAAACTCGGACCTCAAACCAAACAAAAACATCCTGCTGAACTCAGCCACAACACCGAAGTAGACACACTTCCTTAACTTGTTCCAAAGAAACATCTTCGGAGACCCATAATCACTGTGTCTCATCACACAGCTACTACATCCTGAGGTATCAAGATATCATGACTTGCTTCTGTCCAACCAACAGATCCAAACTCTAGCTCATCCAAACTTACACTTCAAAGATGAACTCCGAACCTTAACAGGTTTCCTTCAAAGATTGATGAAATCCTTACACCACCCAAAGTTTACCCGAGATGGTATTAGGTCTACGGTCTCGACAGATACACTTCCAACCTCAAACATTCAAACTCCAACCATTTGTAGTCGTGTTACACACGCCAATACCCTATCCACCTTTATAACTTATATTGGAAAACCAGAACGAATAAATTATATTAATCACATAAGTATTACATAATATACAATATCCATCAGAGTTACACAGATAATACATCACATACTAGACTGTTATAAACACATGTCTTGTTATTACATCTCAATACAACTCAGAGAAAATAACACAGAGAAACCAACACAACGGAAAACTATATATCTACAATGCTGAAGCCTCCTGCTCTATACCTCCTTCAGAATTCGTCAAAGCCAACCTGAATCCCTTAGCTACTTGTAAAAATTTGTGTACCCAAAAAAGAAATAAACTCTGAGTCCGACACGGGTCTGGTGTGAGTAACATGTTAAAGTTGCTTAACTTTAAAAACCTTTGAAAACAAAAGGTATCACGTAATACTTCCCACACATAAACACGGGTAAGTTTTTACCTTACGCTAACCAAAACAATTTTATAGGAAATACAGTGATAATATAATAGGGTCTAGGGTTTTCAAGTAAAATACAGAAATAGCTGTAATGCTTACATCTCACATTCCAACATAGTTGGGCACAATCAAAACGTACGGCGCTTATTGGAAATTGGATTCCATACAATGGCAGGGCTACTGGGGTACCGCCCGTCACAGTACGGGGCCTAGATCACCGTACCGAGGATCACTCCCGACCCCCTACAACACAAGGCCAGAACCATTCATTACTGAACAATCCCGAACAAGATAACCCCGCGATTGTAGCTAGCAACCGCCCACACAGCCGAAATAAAAAGGGACATCTAGACAGGGGTATATCTCGTCCCGCTTGGGTGCTACCCACCTAACCTTGCTGCACATCCCACGTTTTAGCCATTCCCCGTTGATGAGGCTTGAGGCTGCGATTACCTTTAGAACATATCTCTTAGAATGCTCATCGTCCACATGACGATGTTCTGAAAGCATTCATTCCATACAAGTTCGTTCCGGGTTCGAACGAAACCGAAGGCATTACCTCGTTACACTTATTTTGGAATCACCCTCAGAGTCAACGACAATAACCCTTGCATTCTGAAACACCATCTCGATCTTCACTTGGGAATTTACGACCTAACGTTTAATTTGGATCGATGTGGTTTTCGGATAATCATAAATGACACCCGGTCCCGGTCTCATCGAAATCCAAACGCCATTTTAAAGGTCAAGTTGTTTTAAAGTTTAAAACAATTCAATCCAATATTATCTATATACACACAGATAGTTCACAATATCACAATAGATAATCAACATTATCATCATAAACATATAATCTATATTATCATCACAAACAGACAATCCATATTTTCATCATGTTTTAATCAAAGCATCTATTTCACACATCATCATTTATCTCATATCTGAGATCTCAAACCATTCAAGGTAAACAATATCATCCATCCATACATAAGCAATGATTAGTAATCACACCATATATAGTTAATTTAAAATGAATTAAATTGATTGCTTACATCTCTAATTAATTTAACGTAAATTAAATTAATTACTTCACTATTATTAAACTTGCTTATATCAATATTAGTTAATTATCAATCAATTAATTTATCATCGTCCAGTTATTCATTTTAATTAATCATCCTTGATTAATTGTCTTTTAATTACATTCAAGTAATTATCCTTTAATTATTTTCACAAATTAATTATCTTTAACCAAAAATAGAAATTAACCTTTAAATTACTAACATTAATTACATTACTTCTTAATTAATTACATTAATAAATCCCTTCATTTATTAATTATTTCATAATAAATCCATTCTAAATTACATCATTAACTATAATAATTAATGATCTCTAATTACATTTTCTATTAAATTAATTACATTAAGTAATTAATCTTCAATTAAACCAAATTGTTAATCACCCTTGATTAACCCCATTCAGTAATTAACTACCCTTAATTACTTCATCAAATAAATTAATTACTCCTTACTTAATTATCTCCAATTAGTCCCTTGATTAATTATACAAAGTAATTATACTCAAATTACTTTCATCATTAATCATCCTCAGTTAATTACATCCAGTAATTATCATTAATTACTTCCCTAAGTAATTATACTTATCACATCATCAAATGGTTATTTAAATTAATTAAACTTAATTAATCAACTTAAACAATTCATATTAAACTTAATTGATTACAATGAGTAATTAATTCCTTAATTACTTCCATTAAGTAATTATACTAGCATTTCATAATTGATTACCTTAAATTAATTAATCTAATTAATTATTTAAAATTAATCACATTAATTCATTATTAAATAATCCTAGTTAATGATCTTCATTAACTATTAACAATTCTTTAATTATTTTTCTAAAGTAATTAACTAAGATTAATCATTATTAATTAAAATTTAATTTTATCTTTAATAACTCATTAATTAATCCAATATTAATTAATTAATTAATTAAGTGTTAACTGTAACTTAATTAATCCTTAATTACTTGATTAATTAATTACTAATCATTATTTAAAATTTCAAATCTTATTTAATTAATGATTCTAAATTACTAATTTATCTTTCCTAAATTAATTATCTTAAACCTTAATTAACTAATTTAAACTCTTAATTACTAAATTAATTAACCCAAATCATTAATTATCCATTTTAATTAATTTAATAATTACAAATCATCAAATCTTCATTTATTTAAAGATAAAAACATTTCTCTTATTAATGATCAAATTATCATTAACAAGATACTTGAAAAAACAATTTAGTTTCAAATTTTACTTTTAAATTTTATTTTAAATTTAAGATTTAAAATGAAAACAAATTAACTTTAACAAGTTTAAAACAATTTCAAGAACCCTTTTATTTCACAAGTTGAAGAATTATTTACCTTAATATAGAAGTTTAAAAGAATTCAAAACCCAATTTCATTTTAAATTCAAATCAATTTAAAAATTCACTTTATCATTCAAAATGTTTGAAACAAATTTAATTTAAAAACTTCTTTTATTCCAAAACTAAGATTCAAATTTAGATTTGAATCCAGATTTAAACTTAGGTTTAAATATCTATTTTTATTTAAAGTTTTACTTTTAAATTCAAATTATTTAAACCTTTTAATGTTGTTACAAATAATTTAAATTTAAAAACTTTATTTTATTTAAAAAAACTGAGATTCAAACTTCATTTGAATCCAAACTTAACTTTAGTTTAAATATCTATTTCACAATTTAAAACCCAGTTTTAAATTTTTTAAAAACTTACAGGTTAAAAACCTGTAACTAAAATTTTCCCGAGCCACCTACTAGATGACTCGAGCCCAAAACCAAATTACTTCGAGTCTACGCTCGAATTACTCGAGACCCATAAACTCTGCAACAAAAACCCAAACAACCTTCACCAGAACAAACACACCGTGCACATGCACGGTAGCCTTGGTCAATTTCGATCATCGACGATAATGATCCCTCATCTACTAACATCTCCAAACACCAACTCGATCATCAGATCGCTTCCAAATCGACTCGAAATCGAATTCGAGTCAAAACCCAAAACCTGGAAACAAAAGAGCAATCACCACCTCAAACCTGTCATCGCCTCGTTCTCGCAGCTCTGACCACCAGATTTCATACAACTCCGGCCACGACTTCGTCTATGACCAAGCTACCATCACCCGAAGCCCTGAAACACTCGATCAACTATACAAGCCATGGTGATCGATTAATTAAACACAACAAAAACTAGGGTTCCAGAAGAAATCCCACTGCTGCAACTTCCTTGGTGAATTGCATCACCATCAACCATTTTTCCTAGTATCTCCGATCACCCTTCCATCATCAGGAAGAACCCCGATGCCTCCAAACCATTGGATCACCAGAAAACCCAAATTCCCCCTATTTTGTTCAACCCAGAACTGCACCTTCAATTCCAAACTAAAAACTATGATTCTTGTTTTAAAATTCATATTTTTGTTGATGTATTCAATTTATATTAATGAATTTATAAATTACACAGTTTGGATTTTCACATATATTGACATGCACTGTTGTTTTTGATATTTCAGAGACACTCAGGCTATCTTTAACTTAATCAAATTTTTAAACCTCAGTCTATGATAAATCAAACAACATTGGTTTTTAACTTACACCCTAACAAAAACCAGATCAAGTGATAAGGATTTAAATGGAATTTTATTTTTAGCTTGGGTAAATAAAACAGAACAGAGCACATATATTAAACATCATGCACAGTATATCAGATTTCACTTATATATACATATAATACATATTTATTTCAATCATACTAGCATGCAACCAAAATATTTTTTTAAAATTTAAAAGTTACTCACTGTTTTGAGAAGATGACATAGCACTTCTGTTTGAAAACAGCTTTGAACTTTTAAAACTGGGAAATGTTTTTCTTTGTTCTTCCTTTAATCATCTTACT
The DNA here is from genome assembly GCA_030765085.1 of Allium cepa. Classification (NCBI taxonomy): domain Eukaryota; kingdom Viridiplantae; phylum Streptophyta; class Magnoliopsida; order Asparagales; family Amaryllidaceae; genus Allium; species Allium cepa. The sequence continues at coordinate 288,480,691 of CM060937.1, forward strand.
TATTGAGTTGCAAATGTTACATAAGTTTGTATTTGAGTTTGTACATGGTGATGTTATTTTTCTCTCTAGTGTGCTAAGTTGTGATGACCGAATAGAAATAAGAAGATATATATATATATATATATATATATATATATATATATATTTATATTTATAGAAAAGAGTTTGTATAGCTGGTAGGTGTTTGTTGGGTATAAGCTTTTCTTTGATCAGAGATTTTCTTTTCTTTTTCTATCTTACCAGGCAAGATTTTGTGGAGGCTGAATTGATTTTTAAACATTTCGAGTTGACCAAATGTTGTGCTAGCATGAAATGCAATGTCCTTTATGTTTTCATACTTATCCATTTTGTATATGTACATAGATATTTTCTTTTACTTGTTCTTGCCTTGCATAACTACTTACAGGTTACATACATATATTACTTTGCCTGGTTTGCTTTCATTCTTTAGGTATATAATATAAAGTTGTTCTAGCCAATGTTATAAATTTTAACTTATGTACAAATATATACTTTTTTTTTAGTTATTGTTATAAATTTTTAACTTAAGTATTAAGTTCTATTCCTAACATAAATTCTTATTTTTATCTCTCTTGTTTTTAAACTTAAACTATCAAATACTTAATTTATTTATTATTTATTTTTATACTTATGTTAATATCATAGTTTCTTATGTTTATGTATTTATACTTATGTTTATAACCATATATTTGATTTATACTTATGTTTAAATATTTATAAGTTTTTATTTTAAACATTTTTGAAAGACTTTATTTTAAATTTTCAAATCATAGTTTTCTTTCAAAATACACACACACACACAAACACACACACACACACACACACACACACACACATATATATAAATTTGAAATAACAATTTCTATTTGTATTTAAAATCCATTTGTAAAGACATTACATTATTACTATTGTTTAAATATAACTCATTATTAAATAAAATAATTTATAAAAGAAATTATCTCTTTATTAATAAATCACTTATTTTATCAAGCTACATTTAAAAAGAACAAAACAACCTTTTTGTTTAAATTTAAACTTAAGCTAGAATCATTTTAAACAAATTAAACTTCTACCTTGAGTATTTTAAAGCCATATGGTTATTTATTTAATATCTTAATATTAAATTAAATCAAATATCCAAATTACCAAAAATATTAGAATTAGAATGCATGCCGTTATTTATTAAATTTAAAACAAAGCTTATCTATTTACAATATATACATTATAAATAGAAAACAATTTAATTAGCTTTTAAACGACAAAATTACCCATTTAAATATTTATTAAAGAAGATTATTAAATCAATTCAAATTTATTATAAACAATATTATCAGTTCTATTTAATTTTAGCACGGATTATTAAATTGATATTGCCAAAAATTCTGGGATATCACATTCCTCCCCCCTTAAAAGAAATTCGTCCCCGAAATTTAAAACAAAGGTAATTTAATAATGTAATTATAGATTTAATTTTAAAACACAAGCATATATCAATCATATGCTAACAACCATAGCAACCAATTCATCCAATCAAACAAATCTAATTATCCAGACAAAATTCTGGATAGAATTTTCTCGATTTTCCCAAGTATAAATACCGGGATACTCACTCTACAGAGTCCAAACAGTCAATACTACTAAGCTACAGAGCTTCCATTCATCTAGATCTACCAAACAAGACAGGATATCAGACTACAGATAAGTTTGACTCAACAACCAAAACTCCCTGAACTACAGGCTCTACAACCAGAGATAGATCTTACACGTACTCCCTCAGAGATACGTGAAACACAACGAATCTCAGTTATCCAAACTGACAATTCAATCTTGAAGACCAAACACTTATCCAAAATCAAATCTCCGACTTCGGAATCCAAATTCCTCCGTCTCTTATCCACAAAACTCTTCGGACGATCCTGGGTTGCCTACATCCTTCCTGATCAGCTCAACCCTTGCTGATGCCCCTAGAAACAAACTGAACCAAAAACAATCCAAAAAAATGATCTTTCCAAGATCAACCAAAACTCAGAACACAAACTCTATTCCAAATCAGAAAACAGATCTCACTTCTCCCATCTGTAAAAGATAAAATCAGGTGCACTCCAATCTGGCCTGAGATCCTGAAAAATTTCCTGAAGAAACCTTCCAATCCAAACACTGCAACTTCCAGTTGCTTCCACTTTAAAATAGCTGCCACCATGCTTCCACTGCGCAACTCTGACCGAGCAGATGAAAATGCCGATGACGAACACAAGCACAGACTGGACAACACATTCCAAAAATATAGTTCAACAGATCCAAAAATAAAACTCAGAAGTTTCCCCAAAACCTGAGCTGCTTCACCAAACTCATTCTCCAGAAATCATCCTACTACTAAGCTGAACCATCGGTACCACATATGGAATCCAGTTGATACCAAACTCAATCACTAGATGCAGACAAAACTCTGACTTCCTGAAGACGTTCGAAAAAATTTCTGACAACCCAAGAGAACACTCAGCTATCGCAAGTCACTTTTGCGATCAATCCAGCCTAATTCCAAAGAAAAACCATTCTCTCTTTACCAAACAGAACAGCCTATGCTTAACTAGCCAATCCATCGAAGAAATGGAACCACTCTGCTACTCCTGAAATTACCTCAAGAAAAACTGCTAAGCCAGAAGATCTCCTTGACGGCACACAGAACACTCCGAGCTGCACTGCTGACTCGGATGCCAAAGACTTCCTATCCAAAGCTCTTTAAGAAACTCGGACCTCAAACCAAACAAAAACATCCTACTGAACTCAGCCACAACACCGAAGCAGACATACTTCCTTAACTTGTTCCAAAAAAACATCTTCGGAGACATCCATAATCACTGTGTCTCATCACATAGCTACTACATCCTGAGGTATCACGATATCATGACTTGCTTCTGTCTAACCAACAGATCCAAACTCTAGCCCATCCAAACTTACACTTTAAAGATAAACTCCGAACCTTAACAGGTTTCCTCCAGAGATCGATGAAATCCTTACACCACCTAAAGCTTACTCGAGATGGTATTAGGTCTACAGTCTCGACAGATACACTTCCAACCTCAAACATTCAAACTCCAACCATTTGTAGTCGTGTTACACACGCCACTACCCGATCTACCTTTATAACTTATATTAGAAAACCAGAACAGGTAACCAAACAAATAGGTAGAAATAAATATATATAAATATATATATATCAAATTTACAAATACGCTCTCTTAAGAAAGAAATCACTCAAGAGCCTAGATATTCGCTCAACCTAGCGCTCTGATACCACCAGTAACGACCCGCCCTTTTACCCACAAAAAGACATATCATCTTGAAGAAAGAAAGGGATAGAAAAGAGAAAAGATAGACAAGAAAGAAGAAACAATATAATAATCTCAACAGCGGAACGAATAAATTATATTAATCACATAAGTATTACATAATATACAATATCCATCAGAGTTACACAAATAATACATCACATACTAGACATTTATAAACACCTGTCTAGTTATTACATCTTAATACAACTCAGAGAAAATAACACAGAGAAACCAACACAGCGGAAAACTATATATCTGCAATGCTGAAGCCTCCGGTTCCACACCTCCTTCAGAATTCGTCAAAGCCAACCTGAATCCCTTAGCTACTTGTAAAAATTTGAGTACCAAAGGGTTTAGGAAAAACAGAAATAAACTCCGGGTCAGACATGGGTTTGGTGTGAGTAATAGGTTAAAGTTGCTTAACTTTAAAAACCTTTGAAAACAAAAGGTATCACGTAATACTTCCCACACATAAACACGGGTAAGTTGTTACCTTACGCTAACCAAAACAATTTTATAGGAAATCCAGTGGTATTATAATAGGGTCTAGGGTTTCGAGTAAAATACAGAAATAGCTGAAATGCTTACATCTCACATTCCAACATAGTTGGGCACAATCAAAACGTATAGCGCTTATTGGAAATTGGATTCTATACAATGGTAGGGCTACTGGGGTATTGCCCGTCACAGTACGGGGCCTAGATCACTGTATCGAGGATCACTCCTGACCCCTTACCACAAGGCCGGAAACATTCCTTACTGAACAGTCCCGAACAAGATAACTCGACGGTAGTAGCTAGCAACCATCCACACAGCCGAAATAAAAAGGGACATCTAGACAGGGGTATATCTCGTCCTGCTTGGGTGCTACCCACCTAACCTTGTTGCACATCCCATGTTTTAGCCATTCTCGGTTGATGAGGCTTGAGGCTGCGATTACCTTTAGAACATATCTCTTAAAATGCTCATCGTTCACCTGACGATGTTCTGAAAGCATTCATTCCATACAAGTTCGTTCCGGATTCGAACGAAACTGAAGGCAGTACCTCGTTACACTCATTTTGGAATCACCCTCAGAGTCAACGACAATATCCCTTGCATTCTTAAACACCATCTTGATCTTTACTTGGGAATTTACGACCTAACGTTTAATTTGGATCGACGTGGTTTTCGGTTAGTCATAAATGACACCCGATCCCGGTCTCATCGAAATCCAAACGCCATTTTAAAGGTCAAGTTGTTTTAAAGTTTAAAACAATTCAATCCAATATTATCTATATACATACAGATAATCCACAATATCACAATAGATAATCAACATTATCATCATATACAGATAATCCATATTATCATCACAAATAGATAATCCATATTATCATCATATTTTAATCAAAGCATCTATTTCACACAGCATCATTTATCTCATATCTGAGATCTCAAACCATTCAAGGTAAACAATATCATCCATCCATACATAAGCAATGATTAGTAATCACACCATATATAGTTAATTTAAAATGAATTAAATTAATTACTTGCATATCTGATTATTTTAAAGTAAATTAAATTAATTACTTCACCATTATTAAACTTGCTTATATCACTATTAGTTAATTATCAATCAATTAATTTATCATCATCCAATTATTCATTTTAATTACTCATCCTTGATTAATTGTCTTTTAATTACATTCATGTAATTATCCTTTAATTATTTTCACAAATTAATTATCTTTAACCAAAAATAGAAATTAACCTTTAAATTACTAACATTAATTACATTACTTCTTAATTAATTACATTAATAAATCCCTTCATTTATTAATTATTTCCTAATAAATCCATTCTAAATTACATCATTAACTATAATAATTAATGATCTCTAATTATATTTTCTATTTAAATTAATTACATTAAGTAATTAATCGTCAATTAAACCAAATTGTTAATCACCCTTGATTAACCCCATTCAGTAATTAACCACCCTTGGTTACTTCATCAAATAAATTAATTACTCCTTAATTAATTATCTCTAATTAATCCCTTGATTAATTATACAAAGTAATTATACTCAAATTACTTTCATCATTAATCATCCTCAGTTAATTGTATCCAGTAACTATCATTAATTATAATGATGAAAGTAATTTGAGTATAATTACTTTGTATAATTAATCCCTTGATTAATTATACAAAGTAATTATACTCAAATTACTTTCATCATTAATCATCCTCAGTTAATTGTATCCAGTAACTATCATTAATTACTTCCCTAAGTAATTATACTTATCACATCATCAAGTGGTTATTTAAATTAATTAAACTTAATTAATCAACTTAAATAATTCATATTGAACTTAATTCATTACAAGGAGTAATTAATTCTTTAATTACTTCCATTAAGTAATTATACCAACATTTCACAATTGACCATGTTAAATTAATTAATCTAATTAATTATTTGAAATTAATCACATTAATTCATTATTAAATAATTCTAGTTAATGACGTTCATTAACTATTAACAATTCTTTAATTATTTTTCTAAAGTAATTAACTAAGATTAGTCATTATTAATTACAATTTAATTTTATCTTTAATAACTCATTAATTAATCCAATATTATTTAATTAATTAAGTGTTAACTATAACTTAATTAATCCTTAATTACTTGATTAATTAATTACTAATCATTATTTAAATTTCAAATCTTATTTAATTAATGATTCTTAATTACCAATTTATTTATCCTAAATTAATTATCTTAAACCTTAATTAACTAATTTAAACTCTTAATTACTAAATTAATTAATCCAAATCATTAATTATCCATTTTAATTAATTTAATAATTACAAATCATTAAATCTTCATTTATTTAAAGATAAAAACATTTCTCTTATTAATAATCAAATTATCATTAACAAGATACTTAAAAAACAATTTAGTTTCAAATTTTACTTTTAAATTTTATTTTAAATTTAAGATTTAAAATGAAAACAAATTAACTTTAACAAGTTTAAAATAATTTCAAAAACCTTTTTATTTCACAAGTTAAAGAATTATTTATAGAAGTTTAAAAGAATTTAAAACCTTATTTTAAATTCAAATCAATTTAAAAATTCACTTTATCACTCAAACTGTTTAAAACAAATTTAATTTAAAACTTCTTTTATTCCAAAACTAAGATTCAAATTTAGATTCGAATCCAGATTTAAACTTAGGTTTAAATCTCTATTTTTATTTAAAGTTTTACTTTTAAATTCAAACTATTTAAACCTTTTAAAGTTGTTACAAATAATTTAAATTTAAAAAATTTATTTTATTTAAAAACACTGAGATTCAAACTTCATTTGAATCCAAACTTAACTTTAGTTTAAATATCTATTTCATAATTTAAAACCCAGTTTTAAATTTTTTAAAAACTTACAGGTTAAAATCCTGCAACTAAAATTTACCTGAGCCACCTACTAGATGATTCGAGCCCAAAACCAAATTACTTCGAGTCTAAGACTCGAATTACTCGAGAATTACTCGAGACCCATAAACTCTGCAACAAAAACCCAAACAACCTTCACCAGAACAAACACACCATGCATATGCACGGTAGCCTTGGTCGATTCCGATCATCGACGATGATCATCCCTCATCTACTAACATCTCCAAACACCAACTCGATAATTAGATCGCTTCCAAATCGACTCGAAATCGAATTCGAGTCAAAACCCAAAACCTGGAAACACAAGAGCAATCACTACCTCAAACCTGTCATCGCCTCGTTCTCGCAGCTCCGACCACCAGATTTCATACAACTCCGGCCCCGACTTCGTCTACGACCAAGCTACCATCACCCGAAGCCCCGAAACACTCGATCAACTATACAAGCCATGGTGATCGATTAATTAAACAAAACAAAAACTAGGGCTCCAAAAGAAATCCCACTGCTGCAATTCCTTGGTGAATTGCATCACCATCAACCATTTTTCCTAGTATCTCTGATCACCCCTCCATCATCAGGAAGAACTCCGATGCCTCCAAACCTTTGGATCACCAGAAAACCCAAATTCCCCCTATTTTGTTTAACCCAGAACTGCACTTCAATTCCAAACTAAAAACTATGATTCTTGTTTTAAAATTCATATTTTTCTTGATGTATTCAATTTATATTAATGAATTTATAAATTACACAGTTTGGATTTTCACATGTATTGACATGCACTGTTGTTTTTGATATTTCAGAGACACTCAGGCTATCTTTAACTTAATTAAATTTTCAAACCTTAGTCTATGATAAATCAAACAACATTGTTTTGTAACTTACACCCTAACAAAAACCAAATCAAGTGATAAGGATTTAAATGGAATTTTTTTAAGCCTGGGTAAATAAAACAGAACAGAGCACATATATTAAACAGCATTCACACTATATCAGATTTCACTTATATATACATATAATACATATTTATTTCAATCATACTAGCATGCAACCAAAATATTTTTTAAATTTTAAAAGTTACTCACTGTTTTGAGAAGATGACAGAGCACTTCTGTTTGAAAACAGCTTTGAACTTTTAAAACTGGGAAATGTTTGCTTTGATCTTCCTTTAAATCATCTTGCTTGTTGAGTTGCAAATGTTACTTAAGTTTGTATTTGAGTTTGTCCAGGGTGATGTTATTTTTTTCTCTGGTGTGCTAAGTTGTGATGAACGAATAGAAATAAGAAGATATATATATATATATATATATATATATAAAAGAGTTTGTATAGGGGTAGGTGTTTACTGGGTATAAGCTTTTCTTTGATCAGAGATTTTCTTTTTTTCTATCTTACCAGGCAAGAATTTGTGGAGGCTGAATTGATTTTTAAACATTTCGAGTTGACCAAATGTTATGCTAGCATTAAGTGCAATGTCCTTTATGTTTTCATACTTATTCATTTTGTATATGTACATAGATATTTTCTTTTACTTGTTCTTGCCTTGCATAACTACTTACAGGTTACATACATATATTACTTTGCCTGGTTTGCTTTCATTCTTTAGGTATATAATATAAAGTTGTTCTAGCCAATGTTATAAATTTTAACTTATGTACAAATATATACTTTTGTTTTAGTTATTGTTATAAATTTTTAACTTAAGTATTAAGTTCTATTCCTAACATAAATACTTATTTTTATCTTTTTTTTATTTTTAAACTTAAACTATCAAATACTTAGTTTACTTATTATTTATTTTTATACTTATGTTAGTATCATAGTTTCTTATGTTTATGTATTTATACTTATGTTTATAACCATACATTTGATTTATACTTATGTTTAAATATTTATAAGATTTATTTTATTTTAAACATTTTTGAAAGACTTTATTTTAAATTTTCAAATCATAGTTTTCTTTCAAAATACACACACATATATAAAGAAATTTGAAATAAAAATTTCTATTTATATTTAAAATCCATTTGTAAAGACATTACATTATTAATATTGTTTAAATATAACTCATTATTAAATTAAAATAATTTATAAAAGAAATTATCTCTTTATTAATAAATCACTTGTTTTATCAAGCTATATTTAAAAAGAACAAAACAACCTTTTTGTTTAAATTTAAACTTAAGCTAGAATCATTTTAAACAAATTAAACTCTTATCTTGAGTATTTTAAAGCCATATGGTTATTTATTTAATAGCTTAATATTAAATCAAATTTTAAATTACCAAAAATATTATAATTAGAAAACATGCCTTTATTTATTAAATTTAAAACAAAGCTTATCTATTTACAATATATACATTATAAATAGAAAACAATTTAATTAGCTTTTAAAAGATAAAATCACCCATTTAAATATTTATTAAAGAAGATTATTAAATCAATTCAAATTTATTATTAACAATATTATCAAATCTATTTAATTTTAACAAAGATTATTAAACTGATATTGCCAAAAATTCTGGGATATCACTAGTTTTAACAAATTAAATTAATTATTAAAATAATTTTCAAAAGACACATTAAATTGGATAAAGTGTTATTGTTAAATATAAAATATTTAAAGTGTAAATAATTATATATAATTGAAATAGATGAAAGGAAGTTTTAATTGATATTTAGTAAAATCATTAAATCGATAAAGATTAATAAATTTATTTTATATCAATATAGTGAATAACTAAATGGAGTAAACTAATATTGAATTGAATGAGTAATTATCGAATTATATTTCATAGACTGAAGTGTAAATTGTTTTGAACTAAATGGAAATATAATTATGCAAATATAGGAATGATGGGGTATTTAAAAGAAAGAAAAAGAAAAATAAACACAATACTTAAAAGATTCTAAAGCACGACACATAATGAAAGAAAACCGTACCATCTATTCCTCAAACTCGCTTTCCACTCTTTCCTTTGTTCGTTTTAAGAAGCCCTAAATCGAAAAAAGGGATTGCGCACGTATGCATGAGTGCCGCCATCGCCGAAGGATGGAGCCACATGGGTGATTGATGATGTGGCGCGCGTGCCTGGGTCAGGGCGGTGCGATTGAGCGGTGCTAGTTGGATTTCAACCACACGTTGGTTGGCAGCAAGGACTTAAGGTGATTGTCGCGACATTGATGGTGGCGCCGGCGTGTGAATGGCATTGTGATGGCGACAATCGAACGATGGCCATGCGATGTTAAGAAGGAGGTGATTGATGGCCTAGAGGCGTGATGTGCTTCGACGGTTTCGAGGCAGGCCGAAGGTGGGCACGCTTTGGCATGGCGATGAGCCGTGGTCAAGGGTTTGTTGTGAGATAGAAATTTGTGCTGGGGCTTTTGGGTAGGCTGAGGAACAAAAGTGGATTTTTTGCAAGCTAACAGTTAAGGTGTGTTAATCTATTTAACTCATACTCCTATCTCTATATTATAAATTGTTTACCGTATGTTCTTCACTGATTGGATTTCGATGAATATTGATAGTGAATGGATGAATTGATTGAAATATGGTTGCATGTTGTGATTTATCTAATTCATCGAATGGCATAAATTATATTTGTTTGTTTGATGTTATATGGATTGTTTGTGGACTGAAAGATGCTAACTGCGAACAGAGTTCTGTTCGTTTGCAAATTAAATTCTTCCAACTAATATAGAAGTACATATATTGTTAGTGTGACCGGAGTTATTGGAAAGCAACTCGGGTCACTAAATAATTCCATATTATGGAATTATATTTTTAGTGAGATATTGGCTCTAGATATTGAATTTTAGATGGGTTGTTGTTTGGATATTATAAAAGAATTCCAAAATGAGATTTTATTTAATTTTATCCTTATTGAAATTATATTTATAGAATATATAGTTATATTATATTATATTCTTCACTTATTTCTTATTCAAAATTGCTATTCAAACTTTTTAAAATGAGTAACATTTGTTTATAAAACCTTTTTAAATTACTAATATAAGCGTATTATTATGGAAATGTTTTAGAGGGGAAAGATAAAATATGGTATTATTTTATAAAAGCAGTTATGAAAGCAATAATCTTAATTTCAAGTGATTTTGTTATAAAAGAGGTTTAAATAATTTTAGAAGAGTTTAAAACTTTTGTATATAAGCAACTCTTCTTTAAAATGAGTTTATAGATTCAAAAGTGATTTTGGAAAATTATATCTTTGTATATATAAAATTAATTTAAATATGCTTTATTTAGTTTATTATGGATTTGAGATTATAATTGGATTTCGTGCTTTTCTATGAAATAATAAATTTTAATAAACGATTGAATTGTTAAATTGATATGAGACTTTTCGTAAAATTCTTTCGCTTATTATATTTTGTTAAATAGAGTTTGAATGGAATTTACTAGCTTTTAGTAAATACCCTAATTTACTATCTGGTATGGGACAGTTATTTAAATTCTTATGATTACTTAAGTGATAGTAATTGACACTTAGAGTTGTACTATCTTAGGGTGTTCGGATTTTAGACCGATAGATCCGCTAGAGACGATGGCTTATTTTTCATTGACCTGAGAGTTGTTATCATTTTGGATTTGGGTAGGCAGACTTATTTCTTCTAGTTAGGTTTGTTATGGTATGACATGACGGCCCCTTTTTTCTTGGGTATGCGTCATATGCAGGCCCGTCATTTTATTTCACATTTGGACAATGTTTACCTATTTATTTTCGTTAGGTAAATTCACATAGTTTTGTCGTAAACATGGCTACCTATTTCTTTGTTAGGAGTCGGGGTTTTTAACTGGTAGTATTTCTTTTTGTTAGACTATTGCTCTATGTGGCGGGGTTTATTTATTTTAGTTAGACCCCGCATCGCACTGTATCACACTATGTGACGACCCGTCACCTAGACCCTCAAAAATCGACACTAATACATCCACGGTATTCACTTACCATAAATCCAAGTGCTGGAGAGGCAGATTATTAAGGATGTAAAAGAAAATAAAGATAGAAGATAACACAATAATAGAATCTCACATCGCATTCAACATTTTAATTATACATAAATGATCAGAGTTAAATACAAATCCAACAGGGATAGTTATAACTGTCTATCCGTACATATGCTGGAAAATACATACTACATAACACAAGGGAAAATGGGTAGATGTCTACATAAGGTACTACAACTTCATTGCTCCAAAAGACTTCTCCAAAATGCTCCCCAACTTGCTCCAAAATTCTCCTAAGGTATCCTGACTATACGGATGCCCGAAAAATAGGGTATCCAGAGTTTAGAGGGAAAAACAAACTCCGAGCCAGTCATGAGACTGGTGTGAGAACTCAAAGTACGATGTTTTGAACAAAAAGGTATCTCATAAGACCACACCGCACATAAACACTGAACTGGCTTTTACCTTGTGATAACCAAAACTCTTTATTACGTAAAATTTAGGGATATTAATTTTAATGACATTCTTTGAAAATACTTGCAAATAAACTTATTAATCTTAGCCGAAATTGTTACCATTATTAAATTCTAGCATATTAGGTTCTACAAACAAAACTGTAAGTTCTTATTGGGGAATATATTTCCATAAAAATGACCAGGTGAAGGGACTACCTTCCGATGAGTACACCTCCAGATGGATGTCCTGAGGAACCATCACATAACTCCTCCACCAATATAAGACCGGCCTACCTCTATAACTAGATAGTACCGAATATGTCATCCCTCGGTCGTTACCTACCTTTATCCGAGAGCTCTCTACGCATACATTCACATTAATTTACATCTCGAACGTCATAGCGGGAAGAAATATATTTAGAAGGGAATGATCATACCCTAATTAGGAATGACCCACTTAGCCTTGCTGCATCTAGCCCTATTTCGGTCATTTCCAGTTGATGAGGCTCGAGGCACGATTACCTTTTCACATAACATGTCTTCTTTCACTTTGAACGCCGCATTGTCATTCCGCATTCACTTGACTGATTTCTACAAACGTATAAATTCCTAAGCTTGTATGTGTAAGGAAAGGCTGTTAAGCTAAGAGAAGGTGTCTTCTCCGCCATCGATTGATATACCTTTATGGAGATCACTCGATGTGATTTAGAATGCAAGGTCAGACATTCATCCATACAAGTTCTTTCTAGGACTAAACAAAACCGAAGGTACTTCCCTCAGCCATTACTAGGCGAGAAGTCCCTGTGGGTCTGAGGTTTTTCATCTACATATAGTGAATCAGGTATTTATCCCCAATTAATCAACAAGTAGTCCCTCAATATTATTCATCTCGATATCTCCGTCTTAACATCTTCGATCTTCGAACATGTAAATTGGTACGAAGTGGTTTTCGGAGAGGAATCATCTAAATTCGACCCCGGTTCCTTCGAAATCCAATCATCGATTAAAAATTATGTAATTAGGTGATTATTTTTCGATTCATTCATTTTCTTTTACCAAAATATTTTCGAGAGATGTATATTTTCAAAATATTCTCTTAGTGAATACAGAATCATTTAAACTTCTTTTTGAATATTTCTCAATCAGTTTTAAAGAGTATCTTTTGAGAAAATAGGATTATAGAAATTATTCTACTTTTATTCAATATAAACTTCCGCATTCAACGAGTGCTACGGACGAAATAATAGTGAGACCACCTTTTAAATTCCACGAATAGGACAAGTTCTCTCTTTGGATTTTAATAATGAGTATAAGAAGATTATTCCTATAAAATCCAAGTTGAGTACAGGGATTTCATTTCGATGTATTCCACCCCTCGCCTAAAAGAGAAAACTAAGGCCAGGTAAATTCATGGCACAGGTTGCTCCATTTCTAAGCTTAGTTACACACCTTGTTTTCACTTATAGATCCCATACTGGTCGTTTCCGCATACTCATTTTCCTTTCTTAAATCAATTAACTATTTGTTTAACCATCTTTGAAATAATTTTAAATTGTTTAAATTTATTTTAAAATTCTTTATTATTTACTTAAAAACATTTAATAATTATTTGGGAAAGAATTGTTTAGTTCCAACCTTTCCATCAAAAGTTATTGGAAAGCGTTGCGAAAAAGTGTTGCAAACAGTGTTACAAAAAGTGCTTTAAAAGCCATATTATTCAAAACGACTTTTATATCATTTATAAAACCATATTTTGAACTTAAATTACTTTTATAACATTTTAAACGATTTTTAGAATTTATTTCAAATTTTCAAAATGATTATTTTATCAATTTCCAACTTTAGTCATTTAGTGCAAAAACTAGATTTTTCTTGAAAATTGATTTTGCCATATTTTAAAATATACAAAAATGAAATCTTAATTTTCTTCTTTCATTTGAAAGATATGTTATAAGGATTCGAAAAATTATTACTTTGAAAAATTCCAAACTATATTCCACTTCGTATGTTCATTTGATTGACACGAAAACACGAACTACCGTTACGTGACGCGTCAAACTTTTGGTGTATTTTGAGTTCATATCCAAACTTTGTCGAGACAAATTTAAACACTTAGGGATCATTTCTAAACCATATTCAAATATTTTTCAAAGGTATAAATGATTCCATATCATATTTCACTTCTTTTGGAAAGTCATTTCCATGTGATTATATGTCGTGTAAATCCGTGACTTGTTTTAACATAAATATTCAATATACAACCAATAAACATCCAAATCAATGTTTATAAGCATTTTAACATAACTTAATACGTCGTATGAACTTGCAAAATAATTCAGCAACTTTTTTATTATAATGTCACATGATTGTCATTTATGTACATATTTGCTAACTAACTTTTGCAAATGACTTAAAGGTGGTTACTTTCTTTTTAAAACAAATATCAAACATCATTATTAACATCTAAACAACATTTATAACTTGCAAAACACCATACAAACTTTTTCTACTTAACAATTTAGAGTTCTCACCTTTTGTTGCTTTCAATCTAGTTTTAAACTTTTCTAACTTTGCTAAACTTTGCCTTAAGCTCTTAGAACTTGCTAAACTTCCTCGAACTTGCCTTAGGAGGCCACGACCAAGCTTGAAAGTGGAGATGTGCTCGGCCAAATTGGGGGGGGGGGGGTCATGAGCAATAAGAGGAGGAATGAGGAGTTTTGAAGTGGTTCGGACAGAGTTTTATTGATATTTTTCTTTTTTTCTTTTTGGGAATATTTTGGCATAACTTTATTAAGGTGAATAACCATTGATGGATGTAAGAGAGCTCGAGAAAGTAGAGAAGAAATGGTATAAAAGTGAAGAAGAAGAAGAGGATGAGCATTTATAGAAAATATTCGAGAATAAAATATAGATTTGTGTTTTACTTAAATAACATTCCTTAAGAATTAAGTAAACTTATCTAATTCAACACTTACCATCCACGTATGATCACACTTTTAAAATTCAAACACATAAGAGTTAAGTAAAGAATAAGAATGATTAGTTTACTTTGTGTCACATGTGATGTGACATGTGTTTTGTCTTATTTAGTTTACTTTTGCTAATTATTTTATAGAATTTTCTAAGAATGGTTATTAAAAGTAACCTTGTTTAGTTAATTGTTAACTACCTTTATATGTTAACATGTTTATTAAATTGTATATATAAAGGACGACGTTGCGACAACTTTTAGATCGACCAAACGTTGATTTTTGACCACATGTTTTACGGTCATATTTTGATGTTTTAGTTAAACTATTTATTTATGTAAACCAAATTTAAAAATAAATTTATATAATTTTAGTTAAAAATATAAACACTCATAAATAAATTAAAATAATTAATTAAACAATTTAAACTTAATTTTCTAAAATCATAATTTTGTCACTTTTGTCGATACAAGCAAATGTTACTATTTTTATGTATATTTCTATTTCCAAATCCCATCGAATGTTGTTTAAATCATAAAACCTTTTATATTTTGTATTTAAAATCACTTTAAATGTTATATTTTTAGGTGGTCAAATTCCGAGTCATTACAATCTCCTATACTTAAAAGAATTTCGTCCTCGAAATTAGATGAGAAGAAAATAGCTCAAAAGGAAATATATCTTCAATAAGATGGAATATATACGATAAGTAACTACACCATAGGCAGTGAGTATACTAACTCAATAGATAAAGTCTATACACCAATCCAAAATTCGGGATAACCTTTCTTCATCCTTTCCTCTATTTCCCATGTGCAATCCTCTGTATCCCCGCTCCATTGAACTTTAACCAACCTTGCAACCTTCCTTCTTAATTGTTTCTCTACTTGATCCACAATTCGAATGGACCTTCTAATAACTGCTAAGTTTGGTTCTATCTCCAAGTCATCCTAAGCAGCTGTTTCTATGATTTGTTCGGGGTCATATACATGCTTCCGTAAATGTGATACGTGAAAAACATCGTGTACACCAGACAATCTTTCGGGAAATTGTACTCGATAAGCTAGTGGGCCGATTCGTTTGAGAATGGGAAAAGGTCCAATATATCGAGGCGCTAACTTTCTAGCTCTTCCAAATCTTACTACTCCTCTCATTGGGGAGACTTTCAAAAAGGCTGAATCTCCAATTGTGAATTCCATATTTCTACGCGTTTGGTCTGTATAACTCTTCTATCTACTTTTGGCTTCTTTTAGTTTCTTTCTAATCATATCAACTTTCTCTGAAGCTTCTCATATCATTTCTAGGCCAAGCACTAACCGATCTCCAGTTTCTATCAATACATTGGCGATTTACATGGATGACCATACAAAGCTTCATACGGTGCCATGCCGATACTAGCTTGATAGCTATTATTGAAGGAGAAATCTACTAAATGCAAATGACTCTCCCATGAGCCTCCAAAATCTAGAAAACATGCTCTTAAAAGATCTTCTAAAATGCAGTTGACTCTTTCTGTTTGTCCATCAGTTTGGGGGTGATATGCAGTGCTTATACTCAGCTTCATTCCCAAAGATGTTTGTAGTGCTTTTCAAAACTAACTAGTGAAGATTGGATCACGATTGCTTACTATTCTGCTCGGAACTCCATGCAATCAGCTTCATATACATACATGCATACATACATACATATATACATACATACATACATACATACATATATATATATATATATATATCCGTAGGGCTTGCTGCAGTTCTTGTTGGCTTGACTGGAATAAAGTGTGCACTTTTGGTTAATCGGCCTATGATAACCCAAATTCCTTCATTTCCTTCCCTTGTTCGGGGTAAGCCATCAATGAAATCCATGGATATTTGACCCCACTTCCAAGTTGGAATCTTCAAAGTTTGAAGCAATCCTGCCGTCTTATGTTGGTCACTTTTAATTCTTTGGAAATTTTCATAACGGCTGACATAGATAGATATGTCCCTCTTCATAGTTTTCCACCAAAATGTACGCTTCATGTCCTTGTACATCATATGAATTCCCGGATGAATGCTAAGTTTGGCTGTGTGGTATTCAGCTAGTACTTCTTGCCTAAGATTTTCAAGATCCGAAACACAAATTCTTCCATTTAACCGCAATACTCTATAGTTATCTATTTTAAAGCTTGAATTTCTTCCTTCTTCAGCTGCTTCAATGTATTTCTCAAATCATTTATCTTCTCCCCGTTTACTGACAATTCTTTATAGAAGAGTTGGAGGTACTACCAAATAAGAAATAGTAGCTAACTTCCCACTCAATGCATTAGCTACTACGTTGGCTTTTCCGGATGTATATAAAATATCAAGATCATATGATGTGAGAAATTCTAGCTAGCGTTGCTGTCATTCAAATCCTTTTGGATGAAAAGATACTTCAAAGATTTGTGATTCGTGAAGAGTTCGAATTTTTCATCTAAACGATGGAATATTATTTACTAAGGTCAATTCAAAGTTTTATCGAAATAAACTATGAAAGATTCTTACCTAGCAAATAATGTCTCCATATCTTTAGAGCGAACACAAGGCTAATAATTCTAAGTTGTGCGTTACATAATTCTTCTCATGCGTCTTCAGCTATCTACTTGCATAAGCAATCACCTTCCCATCTTGCATTAAAACTATACCAACTCCTTCTCCACAAGCATCTATATAAATGGTCAATCCAACATTTCCATTTATAATTGCTAAAACTAGAGCGATTGTCAACCTCTTCTTTAGTTCTTTGAATGCTTCTTCACACTTAAGAGTCCAGATAGATTTAGCATCCTTCATTGTCGACTTCGTTAGGCGATAGGCAATTTTAGAGATGTCTTGAACGACTCTTCTGCAATATCCTGCCAAACCTAAGAAGCTACGCATCTCTTTAGGAGTTTGTGGCTGCTTCCAATCTTGAATAGCTGTAACTTTCCCTAGATCTATTGAAATTCCATCCCTTGATATTATATGTCCAAGGAATCTTACCTCCTTCTTCCAAAAATGGCACTTTGAGAATTTGGCTTTAAGCACATTATTTCTTAATATCTCCAACACTGCTTCTAAATGTCTTGCGTGTTCTTCTTCTGTCTTTGAGTAGATGAGGATACCATCGTAAAGACTAACACGAATTTTTTTAGCACATTGCTAAACACTCTATTCATAAGGTCAACAAAATAAGCGGACACATTAGTCAGTCCAAAAGGCCTAACCATCCACTCATAGAAATTATTCGGACCTTTGAATATAGTTAGATGGATGCAATCTTCTACGATCCTAAACTAATGGAATCCTGTAGCTTGGTCCATCTTAGAAAAAAACTCGAGCTCCATCTAACTGGTCAAACAAGTTATCTATTCACGGTAGAGGATACTTGTTCTTGATTGTTTGCTTGTTCAGATCTCGATGGTCAACACACAATCTCAAAGATCCATCTGACCTAACAACAAAAACTACTGCTGATCCCCAACTTGAAAGACTGGGTCTTATCAATACTTTCTTTAACAGCTCTTGGGTTTGGTTATTCAACTCATCCCTTTATTTCGTAGCCATCCTTCTATCTCGTTGTTTAATTGGCATCGCACTTGGAACTAAATCGATAAGGAATTCGATTTCTCGATGTAGGGTCAAACTTTTTACTTTCTCAAAGACATCTGCAAATTCTTTAACAACGGGTATCGTTTCTAATACTTTCTAGGATGTATCTAAAGTATAAATAAAACTATCCCTTCTTGGACTAGGATCTTCACAAGGTATTTCAATGAGTTTATCTGACTTTTTTTTCACTGCAACCGTTCTTTTCTGACAATCTAGAATAGCTTCATTTTAGTTAACCAATCCATGCCAAGTAAAATTTTGAATCTAGTAAAATCTAAGATGAAAAGATTAAAAGGAAAGTGATAGGGAGGATACGAAATTGGGGCATTTTCATAGTGCATACAAAGATTAGTGGAACCTCCTATAGGATTTGGTACGCAGATAGGGTCGTCAACAATTTTAGGTTTAAGTTCTAATTCTTCTACAGTTTTTTTAGAAATAAAACTATGAGAAGCTCCTGTATCAAAAAATACTCTAACTAAAAAATCTTTGAATATTACCTTCCCACACTCCTATGCCCTTCACATCTTAGGAGGTTGAAGGCTCATCCTTGATAGCGTATGTTCTCCTTTCTTAATTAGGGGGCAATCATTTATCATGTGTCCTGATTGATGACAATTAAAGCAGCTTCTTAGTGCTGATCCTTGAGTTCTAGGTTTCCTACAATGAGTTGATAGGTGGCCCTTTTGTTGGCAATTGTAAAAAGTGACATCTTTAAAGTGGTTATCCTGAGATCCTCCTTTGGGTTTTCCCTGCCATGGCTTCTTACCATTGAACTTCCTCTTTTTCCTATTATTGTTATTGCTTTCTTGTACTACGGGTGGATCTATCTTATCCAAAGCTTCATATCTGTATCCCATGTCCATTAAGTCTACAAATGGTTCTTTCACATGCCCAGTCATTCTAACATGGTATTGCTTCTTCATTCCAAAAATAGACTTTTCATTATTTTAGGGGCGTATCTATCAATCCAAGCCTAAAACGAGATAATTCGTTAAACTTGTTAGCATACTCCTCAAACAACATCTCCTCCTCTTGCTTAAAATCCATAAATTTTTGGTAAAGATGGGATTTTCCTGCTTCTCGCATTTACTGCTTCTTCAAAACTACTTTGAATCGTTCCCATGAGAAATCATCTTCTGACTTATTCTGAGTAGTAGATTCTCACAAAACTAGAGCTCCATCTTGTAGTTGCCAAGAAGCTGAGAATCTCTTCTGCTCATCTCCAATATTTAGTCCTTTGAAAATTCTTTCACAAGAGCGGATCCAAGCTTGTACTTCAATGATGGTTTCCGTTCCTTTAAAAGGTTTACCACCAAGGCTGGTATAGTTCTTGCATAAAGTTGCAAAGTTGATTTGGGATGTACCGGAACTACTACTTCCTCGACTACTGTAGCTGTGGAAGTTTGACCATTTGTGGTATTACTTCCTCCCCTACCTCGTCCTCTTGTTCCACTCAATTTCAACTATCTGTATATAGTAAGAAAAACACCTTTAGGATATATAGACGACATATCATAGGGAATATTATATAGTAGGAATATACTTATTCAAGTTAATAAGTTTTAATTATGCACTCTCTCAGACTAAACTCATTATAGGGCATTACTAACCCTATCTCTAACGAGTCATACCCTAACAAAGCCAAGGTTCTCACTTTACCTTTAGCTCTAATACCAAATGTGACGACCCATCTCCTCGACCCTCAGAAATCGACACTAATACATTCACGGTATTCACGTGTTGTAAATCCAAGCGCTGTAGAGGAAGATTATCAGGGGTGTAAAAGAAAATAAAGATAGAAGATAACACAATAGTAGAATCTCACATCGCATTCAACATTTTAATTATGCATAAATGATCAGAGTTAAATACAAGTTCAGGGGATAGTTATAACTGTCTATTTGTACATATGCTAGAAAATAAATACTACATAACACAACGGAAAATAGGTAGATATCTACTTACTTCAGCTTCATAGCTCCAAAATACTTCTCCAAAATGCTCCCCAACATGCTCCAAAATGCTCTTAAGGTATCCTGATTACACAGATGCCCGAAAAATAGGGCACCTAGAGTTTAAAGGAAAAAACAAACTCTGGGTCAGTCATGAGACTGATGTAAGAACTCAAAGTATGATGTTTTGAAAAAAAAGGTATCTCATAAGACCACGCCACACATAAACACGGAACGGATTTTTACCTTACGGTAACCAAAACACTTTATTACATAAAATTTGGGGATATTATTTTTAACGACATTCTTTGAAAACACTTGAAAATAAACTTATTAATCTTAGCCGAAATTTTTACCATTATTAAATTTCAGCATACTAGGTTCTACAAATGAAAACGTAAGTTCTTATTGGGCAATGGATTTCCATACAAATGACCAGGTGGAGGGACTACCTTCCGATGAGTACACCTCTAGATGGATGTCCCGAGGAACCATTACAAAGCTCCTCTACCAATACAAGACCGGCCTACCTCTATAACTTGATAGTATCTGATATGTTATCTCCCGGTCGTTACCGACCTTTGTTCGAGAGCTCTCTTTACATACATCCACATTAATTTACCCCCTGAACGTCATAGTGAGAAGAAATATATCTAGAAGGGAATGATCATACCCTAATTGGGAATGACTCACTTAGCCTTGCTGCATCTAACCCTATTTCGATCATTTTCGGTTGATGAGGCTCGAGTCAATGATTACCTTTTCACATAACACATCTTCTTTCACTTTGAATGCCACGTTGCCATTCCACATTCACATGACTGATTTCTACAAGCGTATAACTTCCTGAGCTCGTATGTCTCAAGAAATGGTGTTAAACTAAGAGAAGGTGTCTTCTCCGCCACTGACTGATATACCTTTATAGAGATCACTTGATGTGATTTAGAATGCAAGGTCAGACATTCATGCATACAAGTTCGTTCTGAGAGTGAATGAAACCTAAGGTACTTTCCTCGGCCATTACTAGGCGAGAAGTCCCTGTGGTTTGAGGTTTTTCATAACAAAGAGACCACTGCTACAATATAGTGAATTGGGAGTTTATCCCTAGTTAATTAACAAGTAGTCCCTTATTAGTATTTGTCTCGATATTTCCATATCCAACATCTTCAATCTTCGAACACGTAAATTGTTTCAAAGTAGTTTTTGAATTGGAATCACTCAAATCCTACCTCGGTTCCTTCGAAATCCAATCATCGATAAAAAATGATGTGATCAGGTGATTGTTTTTCGATTCATTCATTTTCCTTTACCAAAATTTCTTTGAGAGATATATATTTTCAAAATATTCTCCTAATGAATATAGAATCATTTAAACCTCTTTTTGAATATTTCTCAATCATTTTTGAAGAGTATCTTTTGAGAAAATAGGATTATAGAAATCATTCTACTTTTATTCAATATCAACTTCCGTATTCAACGAGTGCTATGAGCGGAATAAAAGTGAGATCACCTTTTAAATTCCACGAATAGGACACGTTCCCTCTTGGGATTTTAATAATGAATATAAGAAGATTATTTCTATAAAACCCT
The DNA here is from genome assembly GCA_030765085.1 of Allium cepa. NCBI lineage: Eukaryota > Viridiplantae > Streptophyta > Magnoliopsida > Asparagales > Amaryllidaceae > Allium > Allium cepa. The sequence continues at coordinate 288,503,021 of CM060937.1, forward strand.
AGTCGAATATCCAGGCTTTCCTTTTGATATGTTCCACCCCTCGCCTAAAAGAGAAAACTAAGGCCATGTAAGTTCAAGGCACGGGTTGCTCCATTTCTAACCTTAGTTACACACATTGTTTTCACTTATAGATCTCACAGGTGGGACAAATTTACTAGTCGTTTCCGCATACTCATTTTCCCTTTTTAAATCAATTAACTATTTGTTTAACCATCTATGAAATAATTTTAAATTTTCCAAATTTATTTTAAAATGATTTATTATTTACTTAAAAACATTTACTAAGGATTTGGAAAAAATTTGTCTAGTTCCAACCTTTATTTCAGTGGTTAATGAAAAGCGTTGCGAAAAAGTGTTGTAAGTAGTATTACAAAAAGTGCTTTAAAAACTATGTTAGTCAAAACGACTTTTATATCATTTTGAAAACCATCTTTTCAACTTAAAATACTTTTAAAACATTTTAAATGTTTTTTAGAATTTATTTCATATTTAAAACGATTATTTTATCAATTTCCAACTTTGGTCATTTAGTGCAAAAACTAGATTTTTCTTGAAAATTGATTCTGCCATATTTCAAAATATACAAAATGAAACCTTGATTTTCTTGTTTCGTTTGAAAGATATGGATATAAGGATTCGGAAAATTCTTACTTCGAAGAATCCGAACTATATTCCACTTCACATGTTCATTTGAACTTTTGACGCAAAAATACGAATTACCGTTACGTGATGCGTCAAACTTTTGGCGTATTTTGAGATTCATATCTGAACTTTGTCGAGACAAGTTTAAACACTTAGGAATCATTTCTGAAGCATATTCAAATATTTTTCAAAGGTACAAATGATTCCATATCACATTTCATTTCTTTTGGAAAGTGATTTTTATGTGATTATATGTCATGTAAATCCGTGACTTGTTTCAACATTTATATTCAGTATACAACTAATAAACATCCAAAACAATGTTTATAGCTATTTTGACATATTCTAACATATCATATGAACTTGTATATCAATTTAACAACTTTTTTATTACAGTGTCACATGATTATCATTTATGTGCATATTTGCTAACTAACTTTTATAAATGACTTAAAGGTGGTTACTTTCTTTTTCAAACAGCTATCATACATCATTATTAATATCCAAACAACATTTATAACTTGAAAAAAACCATATAAAAATTTTCTACTTAACAATTTAGAGTTCTCACCTTTTGTTGCTTTCAATCTAGTTTTAAACTTTTCTAACTTTGCTAAACTTTTGTCTTAAGCTCTTTGAACTTGCTAAACTTCCTCGAACTTGCCTTAGGAGGCCACGACCAAGCTTGAAGGGGAAGATATGCTTGGAAAAATGGAGAAAGAAGGGGGTGGGGAGCGAGCAATAAGAGGAGGAAGGAGGAGTTTTGTTAATATTTTTCTTTGTTTTATTTTTGAGAATATTTTGGCATAACTTTGTTAAGTTGAATAGCCATTAATGGATGTAAGAGAGCTTGAGAAAGTATATAAGAAATGGTGTAAAAGTGAAGAAGAAGAAGAGGATGGGTATTTATAGAAAATATTTAAGAATAAAATATACATTTATGTTTTTACTTAAATAAACTTCCTTAAGAATTAAGTAAACATATTTAATTCAACACTTACCATCCACATCACATCAAACTTTTAAAATTCAAACACTTAAGAGTTAAGTAAAGAATAAGAATGGTTACTTTACTTTATGTCACATGTGATGTGACATGTGTTTTGTCTTATTTAGTTACTTTTGCTAATTATTTTCTAGAATTTTCTAAGTATTATTATTAAAAGTAACATTGTTTAGTTAATTGTTAACTACCTTTATATTTTAACATGTTTATTAAATTATGTATATAAAGGTGCAATGACGTTGCGACAACTTTTAGATTGAAAAAACGTTGACTTTTTACAAAATGTTTTACGGCCATATTTTGACGTTTTAGTTAAACTATTTATTTGTGTAAACCAAATTTAAAAATAAATTTGTATAATGTTATTTAAAAATACAAAAACTTGTAAATAAATTAAAATAATTATTTAAACCATTTAAACTTACTTTTCTAAAATCGAGATTTTGCCACTTTTGTCGATACAAGCAAATGTTACTATTTTTATATATATTTCTATTTCCAAATCCTATCGAATATTGATTAAATCATAAAACCTTTTATATTTTATATTTATAATCACTTTAAATGTTATATTTTTAGGTGGTCAAATTCTGGGTCGTTACACTGATAGTTGACTACCATTATTATTTCCTTAGCGATGATTATTTTTTCAGAGATTCTGAGATAGATATTTAGTATCTTTTGGGCTCTGGAGAATTTTGAGTTATTATCACCATATTTTCTATGACATTTCATTTGAGACTTGATATGGATTTATGAAATGGTGATTTGATTTATATGCTATTTTAATTATTTGTTCTGGATACTTTGATTATGGCTTATTTATTTAAAGTCATATGTTTACGGTATCAGTATCATCTCACCTTTATATTTGATATAGTCTAATCTGTTTATTTTATAATACTTAGGTCAGGCCGAGACACTATAGGTATAGGGATTCATTGACCTCTGAATTTTGGGCTAGCATTGAAGTAGACTATTTTAACCATTTCAATTTATTTCATACCTGTATATGTTGACATTTAAGAGTTATGTCATGTATATTATCTAGTATTTGTTGTGTATCTGATACTGTAGTTTGGATATGATGTATATATATTATGTAGGTCTAGTACCGATGTTTTGTAGACTCATATTCTATTATGTATAAGATGTATATTATTCTACTGTGGCCTGTGATTTCGATTTAGATTTAGTTTATATTATATAATGTTCTGAATTATTTTAATTAGTGCGTTTATTACTTTATATTAATATTGTACACGTAAATTTTTTTAGTTCAAATCCTCAAAAGGTAATAAAAACGTGTCTATGTTAGTATAAAAATATATTCACATTCGATCGCCCTTAACTAGCCGTATTCTCCGTATTACTAAACGATATTACTTGTAATATTCTTTAATAATATGGGTATAGCGGTGGGGTCGTTATAGCTTGGTATCCGAGCTATGTTCAAAAGTCATAAAATATAATTAACACAGAGTTGAGATTTGAATCTAGGTAGACTAGAATCCCGTTCCTAGGGTGTGTAGTGTAAAATTTAGAATTTATTTCCTATTTAGAATATAAATATATATGATTATTTTGAATAATCAAAGGGGCATATTGTAAAAATTTTGAGTCGCCATATAAATTATTATTATGAAAATGATTTTAAATTTATAACTCACTTCTATAAGGGTGAGATTTAATATATGGCATAAATGAGAAGTTTGATGGCTTATATTGAATTGTTATGTCCTGATCTGTTAGTGATCAGAGTGCGTAATGGAATGTGGAAAATAGCTTTCCGTTGAAGGCGATTATTTGTTAATTTGATTAAAATATATGTTGTTTGCATTAATTTTTTTATTTATGCTTGGTTTAAAATGTGAAATTAGATAAGATGCTATTACTCAAAGAATTAATAAACCCATCTGGATCTGGATGAACCCAATTTTTAATAAAAACCAACGGTTTTTCCAAAATAGTACCGTAGGGCATTTAAAAAATAAACTTGTTTAAGCAGTTAATAGTTATATTATATAGAATGATAAATTACATATATCTAATTAAATTTGAAAATTGGAAAATATACTTTATAAATAAAATAAGATATAATAAAAATTGGAATGGTTGCTTGCTATTGTGAATAATTGAATGTGGTGTGATGCATTACTTTGAATGCAAATATTAAATGGCTGATAATGATGTGTATAAATATGTAACATCGTAAGTCAATTTTTTTATATAAACAAGAAAATGAGTTGACAAAGTATGAATATTATTTTCTAAAATGATTGAAAAATATTAATGGTTTATTCCGTGTTAATTGGACTTTGAGTGGTTTACGAATTCTGGTCGATACGTATAGTTAATGTATCGATAGGAATTTTTAAATCTTACACGAGGCAGAATCGACACAGTATTTTGGAAATGTAACAAGAAAATGATTTTCTTGGCATTTTATATTGCTTATAAAGTATGTGTTAATAAAAAAGTGTTTTCTAAATTCAAATATTATAAAAAAAAACATGTGTTGACACGTGATTAAAGGAAAGTTGAGCAATGGCGAGGCATTGTTGATATAAAATTCTAGGTAATCAACATTGCAGCCAATTGTCAAACGAATCACTAAAAGCTTATGGCACGAAGACGTTGTATATTATGTTATAAATTAAAATTTGGAATTGTATATATAAATGATATAATAGATCCTTTTGAATTATGAAAAATAAATATAAGCGAAAAATTTCTAGCAACAAAATAATAACATAAAGAGTGAAAATGCTTCGGAATATATTGAAAGAATAAAATACTTGGGATATATATATATATATATATATATATAAATGTGATCATATATATAAGCATGAATATCCCAAGAGAAGGACAACAAATTAGCCCTAAGTAATGCTTGGGGACAACAAATTACCGCTCAACTAATGCTTGGTGGCTATATTTTATAAATTAATCTTATTATTCTATGATGAAATTTTAATATATAATCAAACCATTCAAATGTCAAGCTGATGGTACAAGTACAATGTTAGCATTAAGCCTGATTTTAGTTTTGCAAAGATGTTGTAACAGTATGCAATTAACCTAATACCAAAGCCTAAGTATAATACAATGAATGGTGGAAATATCAGTAATTTTAAGCTAGAGTAAGTTTTCAGAAAGGGAAAAAAAGAATAAGGATAAATATCATGATATAATCAACAGTTTCATCACATTTAATGGAATAAAGATGTTGATTTAAAACCATATTTGATTTTATTTTGGATTATGCATCGAATTAAATTTCTTGCTTTCAACTTTTGTACAAATTCACTGTATTGTTTTCATTTATTAATGTAACCAATATTGCGGTGTACCGGCCAGTTTCATTGTTAAGTTGTATGTTAGTTGGATGTGTTTAACCTGAGTACCATTATTGACAATACATTGAAGATGAATATGCTTGTTATTGGTGGATAGTGGTCAATTTTTTTTAGTCTTACTAGTTAACCAGTAATTAGGGCAATATAGTTGACCAGAATAATATACAATATCAAGAATTATTTTCAATTTCCACTTGGTTATATCGCCTTATTTTAATGGAGCTATCGCCACAGTTTCCTAGAGCCTTTGTGTGTAAATAAATACGCGATAACCTGTAATACAAATTCAAGTCAATGTGTACGTAAAAATACGTTCCCTTATTTACATGCATGTATTTTCCCCTAAGCATTATGTGCTTTCTTGTTCATTGTATTACCTACCTTTAACATTTTCCAAAACCAAGTATGCCCGCATGTATAGAATATGCCAACATATATTAGTTCACTTTATTCAAACATGTATTTGCACACATATAATTACTCACTTTAGTTACTTCTCCCTTTGTAAACTGTATATAGGAGTTTGCTAAATTTATTATCCACTTGCATTTTTCAAATAGGATGTGGTTTTCTCATAAATTCAAAATATAATTTTAACTAGATGTGTACATATAATAATTTGTATATTTTTATTTTTGCTTACTAATATATTTCAACATAACAAAGGTAAGGAAGGTTGCTTATATATGTATAATTAATTAAATGATTACCATGTTATAAAGCTTTATCTTTATGAGCTTTGTTAACCAAAAAATGGATCAACACCCCGATTTAATTATGAAAGTACTAGCCTTATTCTCACGGAGCAATAATACAGATAATAGATATAGAAAAGAGCAGTAAAAGAAAGAAGATAAGAAGATTTTTATAGTGGTTAGGCTGTTAACAAAGCCTATGTCCACTTTATAGTTTTTATTATAGACTGATTGTTGTTACAAGTAGTGTTTGATTACAAGGCTTTAGATTGTCCTTTGCTAGATTTAATCCCTAAAATTGGAATCCATTGGAGAATCACAGTGAATCCCTTTGGAGATTGTTATGAGGAAGGTGAAGAGTAAAGAAAGTTTCCAACAGAGCTTCAGCAAACAGTCCGAAGAAGATCCCCTTTATGTTGCAAGTAGGATGGTTTTATAAAGATCAAAGAGCTTCTAGGCTAGGCCTTTTCACTGGTTGCTTGGAGATGGACACAAGAAGATTCAACGAACCTCAGCTCGCAACCCGAGAAAAGACCATGAATCGCTTGCAATCCATAGATTTAGCTCGCTTGCGAGCTAATTACTTAGCTCCTTTCTTTATTGCTTTACTATGCTAGGTCGCAAGTATTCCATGGCTTCGTATGGATCACTGGCGGCCATGGTGTATGGATCGCTGACAATCCATACACTTAATATATTTTTCACTTTGTCCTCTGAGCCTTCTTTGCTCCTACGTACCATAATGACCCACTGATGTTGTATGGATCGTTAGCGATTCATAGAGTATGGATCATTAGCGATCCATGCACTTAGAGTATTCTTGGACTTTGATGTCTGGAATGCCTTGATTACCTTGCATCAACGTTGTTCGTGTTTTTTCATTGCATGTTGCTTTGTTTTCATGACAATTTACTATCTAGTTGTATTTAGCTGCTGATAGGACTGGACATACGTTGGTTTCTTGGTTTAATCAAACTCGGTCATTGTTTTAGCCCTTTATTAGTTGGGTTCTAAGCAGTTCGGACTCCATCAAGTCATTCAATATTCTCTTGGATCCCGATGGGTTAAAAACCCGGATAATATTAGCCTTCCAGAGTACGTCTTCGTTGGAAACAAGGCGTGCTCTGGAAGTTATCGCTTTTAGTCTTAGCTTGTTGAATTCCAAGTAATCATGTTAGAGCTTTGCGGATGTGAGATAGGTCATGCTGCAGATCACTTCTTGTCATAACGGACCAAATTTCTTCCCATACCTTTTTGTTATAGTTTGAAATAATGGGTATATGTCGCAGTGCAAGTTTGAGAAAAATCCACCTCCAACCACAGGGATCGCTAGCGATCCATAGACGATGGATCGCTAGCGACCTGGTAACTTTGACAGTTTCAGAGAAGATTTTTCCTTCAACCACATGGGTCGTTAGCGATCCATAGGTGATGGATCACTGGAGACCTGATGAATTAGAGATTTTTCAGCTTTTTCCTTTTTATCTACCCAAATAGGCAATCGAGCCGACCCATTCCCTCACTTCCACATGACCCATTCTTCTTCTTCTTTCTTACGATCTGAATACATAGCCGTGATTCGATTCAAGCCTTCACATGTGCGATCCGATCATCACTTCCAAGAGTTTGATCTTGCCTAATGCCGTGATTCCTTCAACGTTGCCACAACCCTAGTTCGCCATCACCAAATTCACCGACCACCTACATACCACCACCGACCCTTTTTGCTATCCCCTTAGGTCGCCGACGGTCTATTCCTGGTTCAGCGATCCTAAGTCTTTGACCAGTTCCGTGTTTGGAGTTTAGTTTGGGGTGGGTTTTGCTAATTACAATGTTCATTTAATGATTTGATGGCAAGGTTGTGTTTGTGATGTTTGTGGTAAGGAGTTTGAGTTGATTGCGGCTTAATGGAGGAAGATAGTAAATTGACTCTTAAGTTTCTCCCAGAACGACACTCGGGACTTGTCCCAGTGTTTGACATGGTTTGCTATCATCGTCCATTAAGTCAGAACTGACCTGTTCCAAGTTCCATAGGTGATATTACACGACACATCATGAATTGGTCCTGACTCTTCCGAAGAATTTGGACTTATTTTACTTGCTTTTTGCATGCTTGGTGTCACCATAATGAAAAGAATCTTCCGTGTCGCTTCAGACAACGGATCCATTATCGATCATTGATCGATAACGGGTAAATCTAGAGGAAGTAAAAACAAATGTAAATGATACGGGAAGTCCCGTTCCTTTTCTACTACGTGTAAACTATCTATACGGAATAGAGCATTTGTAGTGTTTCGGAAACCAAGCTCACCCCCTATAGACAGCACACTATACTTGCCCCGGTACATACTTGAAATCCATTATGTCGGCAAGAATCAATGTCTCTCTAGAATTCAAGTGTTGTAGTGGAAATTATTAGTTTAGAATAGAATCCCCTAACCATTTTGAATGCGAGTTCTTTTGTGTTAGAATAAGCATCCGTCTTCATGCCGTAAGTCAAGCGGAGGAAACTCGACACTTTCAGAAGCCGAGTCGTCGTCCTTCACTCTTTCTCCTTCCATCTCATAGGTTGAATATGGCTAGTTGGTCCTAGTAGGTTCGGTCTTGGACCGAACTTCTCCTAATTTTAGGGTTCTTCTTAAGCCATCAGATAGAGCTTCTTTTGTGGTTTCCATAGGAGGATGTATGCCTACTAGAGAAGAACGATTTTGCTCACATGCCTTCCTCGGGATATACCGCTTGTCATCGTTATATGTGTTTGAATGGAACCGTGCCCCGTTTAATGACTTTTTGCACGAGACTCTTTCGAAATTAGGCATTGTATTGTTCCAGATTCTTCTCAACGACTAAGCCATCTTAACTTTCTTACACGTCCTTTTCATGCACATAGTCAATCGTGCTCCGAGCTTCGAAGAGTTGCGGTACATTCTTTCATTCTTCCGTTGGGTCCGCCCAAGCTTGAGGTGGCGCTTCCCGGGTGGATTCTAGAAGGGGTCAAGTTTGATCTTGATCTCTGCCCAGTCCATAGAGATTCTTACATGCCACTCTTCAGGCTATCCAAAACGATTTAGAACAGGCCGAAGGGCGGGAAAAATTAAGCAGCTGGCAGATACCAAATGTAATAACTACCAGGAAATCCTTTCTTTTGAGTCAAAGAAGGATGATTTTGAAAGAGCATTGGTAAAGCATGATGCCAGGATTAAACAGCTGGAGGTGGAAATAGAAGCGGTGCTGTCAGAAAGCAAAAGGAATGCCGACTTGCTGAAGGAAGTAAAAGATGCCCATGAAAGAATTAAAATCATCTATAGGGACGAAATAAAGAAGGCTCATGCCGAAGAGGCCAAATTAAGGGAGGAGGTGACTGCTCGTAGTGCGACAATTGAATCCAAGAAGAAAACTATCACCGACCATGACCTTACCGTGGAAGGGCACAATAAGGCCATCTCTGATCAGGCTGCGATGATCGCCCGACTATAGGACCAAGTTGTGCAACTTAGCACCGATAAGTCTCGTGCTAAGGTTGAAAAGGCTGCTATTACGACAGATTATCTAGAGCTTCAAATCTCTATCGAGAGGAAGATGGAAAAAATTGATGAGACCATCTTGAATTTTTACGTTAATTCTCTACTTCCAGGGGAGCTTTAGCTACTTTGGTCTGGAATTCCCATGCACTCTCGTTGTGGTCTAGGAATAAATTTTGACCCGCTTTCGAGACAACGGTGATGTTTACATCGAGGAGAGTTAGAAAACGCCTACCTTAATGAAGAATCAAAAAAGCATTGTTGGAGGGCCAAGAGATTTTAAAGATCGAGAGGGAGAAAGAAGCTACCGATGCGGCTATGACTACGGTCGCTGAAGCGCTTATAGAGACATTTATTTCTGGTACCGGCGAGCTATTAGAGCAGCCCTGCAATCTGCCAGCAAGTTCTAGGCTTGAGGCTTCTCCTTGGTTTTTAGAGCCGTCTAAGCAGGGTAAAGGCAACGAATATGAAGTTGACATTCTTGGTCACTCTTTTGGTGCAGGTAATCCTCTTGTTTCCCCCAAGTTCGGGAGCTTTTAGCTTACGCCGCATGAGCAGGATGAATTTAATGCTTTCATTTTTGATCTTATAGGTCCATTTACCTTTTCTATTAATGTGCGAGCTTCCTCAACGCTTGGGCCTGCCGCTATTTCCACAACTTCCATGCTCGTCTCCATTCCTGTTCTAGTCTCCATGTTCGTGTCTGGCTCACAACTGAGGCCAGATTCTAAATAGATTGCTGCACTTCATGGCTTGGATGACCCTTTTGTATCTTTGGAAGGTGACGTAACGGTGACCAAAGTTAGAAAGCAAGAAGTTCAAACAGAGCGGTCTTACAAGAATCAACATGAATTGTTCATTATCAAGAAAGAGAAGGTTGAAGTGACCAAGGCCTCGAGGAGCTCCTGCAAGTCACAAAAGTGCAAAGCGAAGGGAAAATCTTCTGAGAAGGATACAAAGCAAGAGGAGGATATCGGCGTAGAGGAATTTATTGATATTGCTGGCAACGACACCATTCCCGAGGCGAGGCAGAAACTTTGAACAAAGGGTGGAAAGGGGAGCAGTGGAAAGAAGCGCTGAGGAGTTTGGGTGGTGACTGATCTGATTGTGGTTCTTTTTGAGTCATGTTGTGGAGTCTGTATTTTCCTTTTGTTGGCTAGTGTTGTGTGGGTACAGCCTCCACGTTTTGACCTTGTATAAAATAAAATTATAAGTAATACATTATTGATATTTAGACCATACTCTTACTTGTCTGTTCATATATGTTCCGTGCACATGTGCTTGTTTTGTTTACACTTATCTAGTTCTACGATTATTGCCAGTTTTTATTATTTAGAGTAACAATTTTTTGTTTGGACTAATAGAATTTATGAAATTATTGTTTTCAAGTAATTTTATTTAAGTGCTAGTGTATGCCCCTAGTTCATAGGGCTGTTTATTTCAAACAACAGTTAAATGACCGGTAACTTAGGATTTGAATAATCTGTATATTAACACTTGAAATTTGACAAAATCACTACTCAATTTTTCTTCTTTCAGAAGTTTTGTGACTCGAGCACGTAGTCCAAGTTTTCTACGATATTCTGGTAAGTGTGCAACATATGCATGTTTGAAATGTGCACATTGTATAAGTTGACCGTGGGCAGGTACTTGTTGTCAACGTTTAATGTAATAGTCTGTCGCACTTCAATTTTGTTGCAGTCGTCCCCAATGTTCCGGTAGTGGGAGTGGCTTGATTCTAGTAATTTCTGTATGGATAAAAGTTCCTTGGTATTGCCGGGGAAATTTCAGGACTTAAATGCGCATGGCTTATGGTATACCCATATTTTAGGATCGATGAGTCCCGTCGATTTGGGGTGGTTCTGGTGCTCCTCGGTGTAGCCTATCTTCGGGCAACGTGAGGAATTTATGTTTTAGGAGCATGATTTCACGGCTTTGGGAGTTAACACGCGGCTTATGGAATGCACGTCTTTTGGGACTGATATGAGCCGTCGGTCCGGAAAGGCTTTAGTACTCCTCGATTTTGCCTATCTTTGGGCAACGTGAGGAGTTTGAGTTTTAAGAGTCAGTGCATGACTTATGGAATGCATGGCTTTTCATTCTCCTCAGTGTTGCCTATCTTCAGGAAACGTAAGGAGTGTAATTTTTAGGAATTAGTGCACGATTTATGTAATGCGCGACTTTTCATACTCCTTGGTATTGCCTATATTCGGGGATCGTGAGGAGTGTAATTCTTTAACAGTTAGTGTGTGGCTTATGGAATGCATGGCATTTCATACTCCTCGGTATTGCCTATCTTCGGGCAACGTGAGGAGTGTAATTTCTTAAGAGTGAGTGCAAGGCTTATGGAATGCATGACTTTTCGTACTCCTCGGTGCTGCCTTGAGGAGTGTTTGTTTTAGCCTTCCCGATGTTTCCAGGGCAACATTAGTTTTTAGAAGGCAATGATCGGGTTTCGCCGATCCAACGATTTGAGTCGATTTGCTTCCGTCAACCCGGCGGGTAGTTATTATGAATACAGTTTTGTTGCTTCAAAAAGCGAAGCAAATTTTATTAACGAAAGCAGGGCAAGCCTTTGCTTATTTACAATGCCCCCCACATCCTAGGATGGCTTATTTACTAAAAAATAGAAAGTACATAAGGTAGTTTTCAAATAAAGTAACGACGAAGTGATTCACTATTCTATGCTCTAGGAATTTGGATTCCGTCAACGGTTGTTTGCTTGAAAGTTCCATCCCTTAGCTTTTGATTGATGACATATGATCCTTCTCAGTTCGGTCCGAAGGCCCCCGGAATGGGGTAGACTCGCTTGAGCACAAGATCTCCCACTTCGAAGGTTTGGTTATGATCTTAGGAATTGAAGTATCGTGCAACCCTTTTTTAGTGGGAAGCGGTTCTCAACTCGGCTTCTTCCCTTCATTCATCAATCATATCCAACGACTCGAGTAGGAGATGCTTATTTTTCTTTTGATTAAAAGTTTTCCTTCAGTGCGAGGGGATTTCTGATTCAATAGGAATCATTGCTTCTGAGCCATACGCCAGAGCGAATGAAGTGTGGTCGGTTGCCGCTTTGTGGGTAGTTCTGTAAGTCCATAGTGTGAGTGGAAGTTCATCAATCTACTTTCCTTTTGCCTTTGTTAGTCGCTTTTTGATGGAAGACTTGATGATCTTTTTTATCGCTTCCGCTTGCCCGTTTGCTTGCAGATGAGCTACTGCGGAGAAGCTCTACTCAATTCAAAAGCGTTTGTAGAAGTCTTTGAAATCGGTGCTATCGAATTGAGTTCCATTGTTAGTGATGATTTTCTGTGGCATACCAAACCTACAAATAATGTTTTTAGTAACAAATTTAATGACTTTCTTTATGGTTACAGTGGCCAACGGTTCCACTTCAGCTCATTTCGTGTAATAATCAATGGCAACTATAGCATAATTGGCCCCTCCTTTTGCTACTGGCAGGACGCCAATCAAGTCAATTTCCCCATACTACAAATGGCCATGGACTGATCATCTGTGTTAGCTCTGTTGAAGGATTTCTTTTAATTTTGCTGAATTTTTGGCAGTGGTCACATTTTTTGGCATAGTCTGCATTGTCGTGATTTATTTTTTTCCAAAAGTATCCATACCGGAGGACTCTCTTTGCAAGGTTTTGCCGCCCAGTGTGGTCTTCGCATTCGCCTTCATGCACTTCCTTTAGGATTCGCCGGCCATCGTCATTAGACACACATCTAAGAAGGGGGTTGAGAATCCCCTTCGATAGAGTACTCCGTCTTATATCATAAATCGCGGTGCCTTTCGGAGAAGCCTTTTCTGTTGATTTCGGTATGTTGGGAGAGTCCCTGCAAGTAAATAATCCTTTATCGGTGTCATCCATGTCCCTAGTTCGACGGTGATCTCGAGGATCCAGTTGACGTCCATCTTGTCTATGCTTGGGGTGGTTAGAGTTTCAATTGGGACTAGCCCTAATGACCGAGCTTCTCTAGAGCTTGCCAAGTTTAGCCAAATAATCCGCTTTGGTGTTGTGCTCTTGTGGAATATGAGTTATGGGGTAGTGTTCGATGTCGCTTAGCAGTTCTTGCACTTTAGATAGGTACAGGGCATGATTCTCCCCTGGATCCTGGTATTCCCCTTTTATTTGACAAATGACCACCTAGGAGTCGCTGTATATGTGAACAGATTTTATCTTGAGCTCTTTCACAACTTTTAGTCCTGCAATCAGTGCTTCATATTCTGCTTCATTATTTGTAGCAAGGAATTCCAAGCGCAAAGCATAGCAAATGGATCATCCTTTGGGGGTTTTGAGCACTACACCTACCCCCAAACAGAGGTTATTGGATGCGCCTTCGACGAAGAGTCTCCATTGCGTGTCTGGTTCCAGCTGCATTTCTTCCTCATCATCTTGTATAGTAAACTCGACGATGAAGTCTGCTAAAGCTTGCCCATTGATGGCTTTCCTTGGGTGGTATGTGATATTATATTACCTTGTTCTATATTCCACTTGAGAAGTTGTCCGGAAGTTTCGGGTCGATATAACTCTTGCTTCAGGGGCTGGTTAGTCAACACTTTAATTAGATGAGCCTGAAAGTATGGTCATAACTTCCTAGATGCAATCAAGAGGAAATATGCTAGTTTTTCCCGTTTTGGGTAGTTCTTCTCAACTTCAGTGAATCGCTCGCTAATGTAATACACGTGTCGTTGGATTTTTGCTTCTTAATGCACAAGGATGGCACTAAATGCATGGGGTAGGATTGATAAGTAAATGAACAGGTCTTCTCCATCAACAAGATTTTATAGGATTGGTTGTGATATCCTGGAATTTTTTTTATAATCTGTGTTTAAAATTAAATTGATTTTGAGTTTAAATAAAATAACAATAAGGCTTATTTTGATATATTTTGATAAAATAAGTAATTTATTAATAAAGAGACAATTTCTTTTTAAATTATTTATAGTTATCAAATTGTTATTCTCAAAATATAATAATAAGATATTGTTCTTAACAAATAGATTTTTAATAAAATAGTTGCGTTGCAAAATTTTAATTATGTAGTTATATATGTATATATAACTTGATTTCAAAATTTAATTTTAGAATCTAATTTGAATTTGAGTTTAAAGCCTTGAAAATTTAAAGTATAAATATAATTGGATTTTTAAATGAAATTTAAGGATTTGAATTTGAATTTGAAATTTAAAAGGGAAGTATATCTTAAATATATGTTATATTGATTTGATCAAAAACATAAGCTATGTATAAATAAGTGTTTATATAGATTCATATGTATATTTATAAAAATCTAAAGCTTATTTATATAAAATAAATATACATTATATTCATATGAATATTACATAATTACTTATTCATGACTTAAACAAATTTTTGGAAAAGAAGGATAACACTTGTAAATCAATAACAAAACATTAAAACACTTGTAAACATTTTAGTGTATGTTAAAAACAAGTGTAAGATAACTAGAACATTTATGGGACAAATGTCAATTTTCTTTAATTTAAAATCTAAAAATAAAAATAAACAATAAAATATAATAAAAGAAGAATTTTATTCTTCAGCTGAAATCTTTTCTTCATTTTCAACTCAAGCAAAATATAAAACAAAAGATTTAAAAGAAGAAGAAAAAAAATAGTAAAATCTGAAAACAAAGAAAAGATGATAATCTGGAATCAGGAAATCAGGGGCATCAAGGGAATTAAATCAAACCACGATCAATTTTTTCAAGTCTTTAACCGGGAGATTCAGGATCAACTCAATAAATCATTAAGCAAAGATTCAAATTTCAGATTAAATTCAAATTCAAGAACAGTTTTTCTGGGTTCAGGCCTCTCTCCTCTGTTTATTGATTACAGGTGAGTAAATACTCTTTTAAAAAAAACACAGATTTTACTATGTCATTTTATGGATGCATGGGATGAATTAGTACAGAAATTTGTTAATATGGTTGCATTGATTTATTTTATCTAGAATAAATGATGGTTTTGCTTTGTTTATATGTGTGAATGTCTATTTATGTGCAAAACTATCTCTGTTATCTTCTTAGACCTGAATTACCTTTTGAAATTTCATATTATGCTCTTGGAACCAGAATGAAGTCCTGATCTATAAACGAAAAATAATCATTATAGCAAGATGTTAATCCTAAAAATAGTTTTAGGACTTTATAATTAGGGATTAACTCAAATTTGGGAAAAATTACAGTGGAAATCCAATTTTGTTCGAAAATCAATTAATTCAATTCATGATTTGAATTGCATGAATGAATTCGAATCTGAAAATCATGATTTTTAACATACGTTTTGTGATTTTTAAATCGATATTCGATTAGAATTCCTATTATGAACGGTTCTGGCATTTTGGTTAACTGCCGTTGATTGGCACGGTGGTGGTGGTCGAATTTTCAGTTGAAGCTCGCTGAAGTAGTGACGATGTCGAGAAAAATAGCCTCATATTTTTCTAATGGCCTAGGTGGCCAGAATAGGTTGATTTATGGTTTAGGTATGGTTCTGATTGTCGTTGATTTGGAGAACCGTACAGCGTCGCGATGAATTCGAGTGGACTCGGAGGTGGGGGAAAATGAAGGGGAAGGTCTAGCATGGCTATCGGTGCGAGCACGTGGTCTTCGATGGCCAGAGCAAGGCGTTGCAAGTGTTTTGGTGACTTTGCTTTGTCCCAGGTGGTTCTCGGAGATCTCGATTTCGTCATAGGCGTTCGGTTGGGTTTTTGAGTAGCTGGGTGAGTCGGAGAGGTCAACGGCGACTTGGGAAGGTCGATGTAGTTGGTCAGCGTTGTTTTGCCACCGTGTGCATGTGCACGGTGCACCAGCATGCCGAGATCTTTGGTAATGTTGCTGTAGAACTGTGCAGTGTAAAGAAGAGGACGAATGGAAGAAAAATATTGAAGAGAGGATCGGGAATTGTTGATTTTGGCTCTAGGACAGTATCGTGTTTTATCGAGAGGGTTGAGACGTGAGTTACTTCGAGTATAGCTCAGGCATTCCTGTAATAGGCATCGGGAAATGTTTATTGCCGAAGTCCCAAGGCAGTGTTGAAGCTATGAGGTTTAGGTAAATTGGTAATCAAGTTTAAACTGTTTTTTTACTAGTTCTTTAAAATAATAAATGTTATTTATATGGTTGGGTGATCAAATGTTATGTGATTTATTTAACAATAAATAAACTAAGATGGATCCTAAGTTATTTAAATTTAATCAATAATGTGATTAAGTGGGGATTAAGGGTAAATTGTTAATTAATTAAACAATAAGTAGAATTAATTTATTTATGGTTAAGGATCGGTTATTAATAATTAAGGGTTATAGTTAATTAGTTATGAATTAATTAATTAAGTAATTAGGAATTAATTAATTTGTAATTAAGGATTGTTAATTTGATAATTGAAGTTTATTAATGAATGATTAGAGATTAATTAATTAAGTAATTTGTGTAGTCAATTTCAAGGATTGATTTATTAATTATTAGGATAAATTCCTTAATGAAATTGATTTATAATAATAAAAGTAATTAAAGGATAATTGCTTAATGACATTCATTAAGAAGGGTAATTAATGGGTAATTACCAAATATAAATTGTTTAATAATAATGACTTAATGGAAATAATTAAGGATAAGTTACTTAGTATAATAAATCAGAGGATTAATATAATTTATTAAGAGGTTAATTAATTAAGAGGTTAATTAATTAAGGTAAGTAGTTACAGGGTGATAATTTCTGTCTATAATTAATTAAGTTTAATTAATGAATGTAATTTATTTAAAGATTTCTTGTTAATTTAAAAGAATTACCGAAAGGGATTTGAGGATCATTGGTGAATGTCATTAATTAACCAATTAAAGATTAATAAATGAGAATGGTTAAGAATAATTAATACATGTGATTAATTAAAATGGGAAATCAAAGGATGATTAAATTAATTTGTTCGTAATTTATTAATGTGGGATAAGCAAGATTAAGGGTGATCGAAGTAGTAATTCAGTTTGTTTAAATAAATTAGAATGGTATGACAAACTTATCTTGCTTATGAATGATTGAATAATATTGTATGCCGTAGATTTATTGATATCTCGGGTATGTGGTTTGTGATGTTATGATATGATGTGTTGGGTTTAAACTGAGATAAAATCGTTATTTATCAATGACGAATTAATATGTATAGATATCACTCGTGTTTGAATTATGAATTGTGTTTCACTCGAATAATTTGGAATAAGATGGTATTGAATTCGAAGAGACCGAAGTCGGGTATTAGAAAATACCCGAAACCACTTCGATTCTATATAGATTTAATATGTGGAATCAATAGGCTGATGTGGAATGATTTAAGAGAATTGGGCCATTTAATAAGTTTTGGCACTTAGAAATTAATGTGTGAAATAGATGATGTCTATAATAACTTGTGAAGTTGAAATTGATATAAGTTACCCCGTGTTTTATATATGTTGTATGCTTTTGTATTTCATGTAGATGAGTTTACTCACGCTGGTTTCCAGCCTGACCCGGGTGTTACTTTGACGTAATGCTCGGGTCAGACCGAGTATTGATAATTTTCAGGTAAGGACGTTATGGAGCTCAGGAACGAGCTGGATGGCAGGAACGTTTGGAGTATTGCCGTTGGATATATTGATGCATATCTGGGACATATTGATTGTATATGTCCACTGTATATATATATGTTGTAACTCTGATGTATATAAATATAAATTGACAGATATAGATTTCTTTATATAACTATTATTATTATTGATATTATATTTTATCCGCTGCGAATGTGAGATTGTGTGTTTCTTCTGGTTTCTTCTTCTTTCTGTTTCTTCTTTTCACTAACTATCTGGAAATTTCGGGATCGAAATTTTCGGGTCGTTACATTGGTGGAGCTTCCATGTGCCATAGCAATTCTTCGAATGCTATTTGACAAGCTTTGCTCCATTCAAAGTTCTTCTTTCCTTTCTTTAGTGCATTAAAGAATGGAATACACTTGTCGGTAGCTTTCGAGATAAATCGACTTAGTGCTGCGACTTTTACGTTCAGGTTTTGCAGTTCCTTCTTATTCTTCGGAGCCTGGACTTCTTATAATATTGTTATTTGTTCTGGATTTGCTTTGATGCCCCTAGCACTTACCATGAATCCTAATAAATTTCCCGAGGCTACTCTGAAGTAAAATTTGAGTGGATTGAGTTTCATTCCGTACTTTTAGAGTATTTCGAACATTTCAGCGAGGTTATCTAGGTGGTTAGAAGCTGCTCGTGATTTGACTAACATATCATCTACGTAAACCTCCATGGTATTCCCAATTTGGCGCTTGAACATGGTGTTCACCAACCTTTGGTAAGTTGCCTCGGTATTCTTTAATCTGAATGGCATTACCTTGTAGTAATATAGGCCTATGTCGGTGATGAAGCTGGTGTTTTCTTAGTCGGGCTATGCATTAGGATTTGGTTGTACCTGGAGTATGCGTCCATGAATGATAGTGGCTCGTGTCCTGCCGTTCTGTCCATAAACTGGTCTATTCTAGGGAGAGGGAAGCTGTCTTTTGGGCAAGCTTTGTTTAAGTCCGAGTAATCATACAGGTTCGCCACTTCCCATTGGACTATTTGACTAAGACCGGGTTAGATACCCACTCTGGATAAGCTGCATCACGGATGAAATAGTTGGCTATTAACTTGTCCACTTAGCGCCATGGACCATTCAGGACCCAGGCTGCGCCTCTTTTGCTTTACTGGTGTGAACTTAGGGCCGATGTTGAGCACGTGGCATGCAATTTTTGGAGACAACCCACACATATCGAAATGCGTCCATGCAAACTTGTCCAAGTTTGCATGAAGAAATTTAGTAACCTCCAAATGCATCTTGTTTCCAAGGTGTGATCCAATTTTCAAGACATTAGTTGGGTCGTCCATATTGACCGGGATAGACACCATCAATTCTTCCAGTGTCGCCCGTTCCTCCTCTGAACTCTTCTTTCTAAGGTCCAAAGCCTTGTTGAATCGGTTATGGTCCCCAAGGTAGGGGCAGCTCTGTAGTTTCTATTCTGAAGGTTCACGGATGTGGAGAGTTCTCCCCACATCCTTCCCTTTTTCTCTTCTTCTGGATTCATAAAACTGCGCAATGTAACATTCTCTAGCGGCGCACTGATCTCCTTTCACCACTCCGATTCCATTTGTAGTAGGGAACTTCATGGTTAGACACCATTGGGCCAGAGCTATTCTGAAATCTTCTAGAGCGGGCCGTCCCAAGAAGGCATTATATGCGGACGTTTTGTCCACAGTTGCAAAAGTTTGAACTAGGGTGACTCTTCGATCACCTTCTCATAGTTCCACTAACAGGTCGTTGGTTCCCATATTTTGCTTGGGTTTGCCAGTGAACCCTTGGATATTCCTTTGGCATACAGACACGCTTTTCATGCCGATTTTTATTTAATCAAAAGCACATTTGAAAAGTATATTGAAAGAACTTTCACTATCTACGAAGACTTATCGAACAACAGTGGGACTGATTCCCAATGTTACCACCATTGGATCGAGAGTCGGGGCTTTGATCCCTTCGGTGTCTCGATTTTGGAACATTATGTCGTCACCAAGGTTTTCTATAGCTTAGCTGGGGTTTCATCTTCTATCGCAAGACATGATTCCTTTGGAGCATGCTTCAATGAACTTGCATACCGCTCCATCTCCCCCTAGCTTTTTTGCACGGGGTGTGGTCCCCCAAATATTGTTCCAATATTAAGTCCTTTGTTAGTTTGTTTTGACCCTTCTTCACTAGTTCTGGCTTGATTCCTTCGTTCTCTTGGAGGCTAAGGAGCTATAGGTTGATTGAGGTTCTATGACTTTCTCACGTACTGTTGGAGTTTGTTTTCCCAGATCAACACTTCAATAAGATTCTTCAGATGGAAGCATTCATTTATGTTATGACCATGAGTTTCATGGAAGTGACAGAACATTCCTGAGCATTAATGCTGCTTAGTTGCTTCCTTTCTAAGAGGCTTCTTGTATTCCTCAGTCCCCTGTGTTGCGAGATAAATATTTTCCGTAGCGTCTTTTAGAGGGGTATAGTCTTTAGGCCTGAACCCTTTAAGCCTTTTATTGCTGCCATTACCATTCCTTTTATTAGAGTTTTGATTTTTTTTTCTCTTTTGATTTCCGTCTTTCCCCATGGCTCCTTTAGCAGTTCTTGAAGCATGCACGTTTTGATTCATCGCTAAATCGCTCTGTCCGATGTTCATTGGTTGTACACCAGTAGACTTTCTTTCCGACTCTTACGCTTCCTCCAATCTTAAGTACTTACTTGCTTTATGATTGAAGTCCTTCCTAATGGTAGGTTGCTTCATCTTAATCCACTTTTCAAATTCAATCTACAGGTGAACGACATGGATTAATGCCATAGAAACCATATCCTCGTGGGGTTGCTTACTTCCATCACCGCGATATTGAATCAGTTCATGAAAGATTTCAACAATTCATTGCATCCTTGGAACAATTCGGATAAGGAGAAGAAATCTTTTGGTTGTATAGTACGGAGCCTGAATTGTTCAAGGAATCTTGTTGCTAATTGGGAAGAGGTAGGGATGGATCTTGGTGGAAGCCTAGTGAACAACATAGATACAACTCCTTCTAGAAAGATGGGGAAAAATCTGCACCGACTATGTAGTTAATGCCCCACTATTACTCTGCTATAATCCCGCTATATCTCATAGCGGATTTCTACAGCTACGATTTTTCCATATAGCCTCAAATATAGCCTTTCTGCTTTAAGCTCCTCTATTTCCGCTATATCCTGTTATTCACGCTATATTCAGCTATTTCCGCTATATCTTCTTTAAAAGAAATGCATTGAAAAATGACATTTATACATTATAAAAGTTATGAAATTAATTTATTTAATTGAATTATTTAATATATTTTCAAAAATAAAATAGTCTAATATTATATTAAATTCAATTATGTTATATAACAGTGTTACATTTATTTACAGTATATTCGCACAAGTTTTTATTTAAAATTATTTATGTATTAATTATAATTCAATTGAATGTTAATTTTTCATTTAATTAAAATTTATATGTATGTAAAAACATTAAGTACGAGTTTTATATGCTACTTTTGAGTGATCCGCTATATCCCACTATATCTTTGCTATATCCCCACTATGACTTTTTGCACCTCCACCGCATTGATCTGCCGAGCGCTTTAACTGCACACACTAAACAGCCTCTGAAGTGTTCACTCCAACCATATACCAACTATAAATGTGTAAATAGAGTTTTGGGTCCTTCGTCCTATCGTAGGATGGGATAATTAGCATTTGAATTTATTTGAATATTTTTCATTTAAGATTTCATCGATAAAAGGAGTCCGACTTAGAGAAGATCCCCATTCATCATCTTTCCTATTTTTACTCTTGTCCATTAACCATTTGAACATGTCTGCTATGTATGCCTCTGATGTCCGGTAATCCTAGGAATGGAAGTATGTCACTACACCAACTGTTTGGCTTTGCAAATGGCCTTGGCGCATGGATTGGAGCCTAGGCACTCCTATCTTCGGGGGAACCACTCCCATGGCACCCCATTGACTTGCAGTTGGCCCAATTGGGGGCATTTTGGATGTTTCTAGCATCATCGAATGCATTGACATTCTCTTCCAACCGGTTGTCTTGCTCTCCATCTTTCGAGTCGGAGAGGTCCATAGTTATATCTTCTTGCAGGATCTTCTCCTCTTGATTCAAGTTTAGAATTAGTTGCCTTGCGGCGAGTGGGGTATTTGTATTTTCTTTCATGTTGTGTCCCATGGTCCCTGTTGTTACCCTTTTTTCCGGCTGTTTTTCGTTTCTTCTGTTTAGACCAAAAAAGGAAGAGTTTTCTTGTTCTATAGTAGCCATAGGTTTAGGCATAGTTCTTGGAGCAAGATTTGACTGTAGGGTTAGAAGTGTGTTAAGCTTATCCATCAGAGCCTTTTGGCTACTTTCCATCATCTGGTTGATTTCATCAACCATCTTATTCAACTCATCACTTGTAACGACTTTGTGCTGACTGGAGGATGCTGGCGCCTGATTTTCTAAGTTCACACCACTTATTTCAGTATATTGAGGATTAATATTTTCTCCATATATCACTTCCCCTATGGACCTTCCAAAGGCAGTTCTTCTTCTTCCAGGAGCCATTGATTCCAAGCGGTAGATCTTTCAGGCAAAGACTGGGGATTTAACTCTTGGACCTATAGGGTCCAAAGTAGATAGATAGATCTGAATCCTGAGTTAGGTTCTCAGTGAAAGCACCAAAATGCTAACCCAAAAAATGGATAACACCTTGGTTTAAGTGTTAAATCACCAGCCCTGTTCTCATGGAGCAATAATACAAATAATAGGTATAGAAAAGAGCAGTGAAAGAAAGAAAACAAGAAGATTTTTATAGTGGTTCCGCTGTTAACGAAGCCTACCTCCACTTTATAGTTTTTATTATAGAATGATTGTTTTTACAAGTGGTGTTTGATTACATGGCTTTAGATTGTCCTTTGCTAGATAGAATCCCCAAAGTTGGAATCCACTTGAAAATCACAGTGAATCCCTTTGGAGATTGTTATGAGGAACGTGAAGAGTGAAGAAAATTTCCAGCAGAGTTTCAGCAAACACTCCGGAGAAGATTTCCTTATGTTGCAAGTAGGATGGTATTTATAGAGATCGGAGAGCTTCTGGGCCAGGCCTGTTTACTGACTGCTTGCAGATGGACACATGAAGATGTAATGAACCCTAGCTTGCAACTCGAGCCAAACCATGGATCACTAGAGATCCATAGATTTAGCTCGCTTGCGAGCTAATTACTTAGCTCCTTTCTTCATTGCTTTACTATGCTAGGTCGCGAGTATTCCATGGCTTCGTATGGATCGCTGGCGATACATGGTATATGGATCGCTGGCGATCCATGGTATATGGATCGCTAGCAATCCATACACTTAGAATATTTTGCAGTTCGTTCTCTACGCCTTCTTTGCTCATGCATACCATAGCGAACCATTGATGTTGTATGGATTGCTGGCGATCCATAGAGTATGGATTGCTAACGATCCATTCACTTAGAGTGTTCCTAGACTTTGATGTCTGGAATGCCTTTATTTCCTTGTATCGACGTTATTTGTTAGTCTCATTGCATGTTGCTTTGTTTTGGTAACGATTTACTGGCTAGTTGTATTTAGCAGCTGATTGGACTGGACGGACGCTGGTCCTTGGTTTAGTCAAACTCGGTCATTGCTTTAGCCCCTTTTTGGTTGAGTTCTGAGCCGTTCTGACTCCATCAAGTTATTCCGTATTCTCTTGGGTCCTGATGGGTTAAAAACCCAGATAATAAGCCTATGAGTTTCTTTTAGGTTAAGTATAGGTGATCTAGTGTTATTATTGAAACAAAGTTGAAAGAAAATAAAACTTAGAATTTAAAAGTTCTTGACAAATATGGACATAACTTTTGATTTAGCTGTCTGATTTTGACGATTTTATTTTATTAAAAGACATTTTAATATAGAACAATTTTTTTGTTTCTCGCTTATCGAAAATTTAAAGTTTAATAGTGTATAAACATGCTTGAATATAGATTCAAATTTGTGGCATGATAATGAATCTTTGAAAGAAAAAAGCGTTGTGTTCGTTTGGTTATAACTTTTAAACGACTAATCCAATTTCGACGATTTTGCCCATTTCGAATAGCTAAAGAACTAATCAACAACTTTTATTTCAATAATTTTGCGAAAATTGAAATTTTATATGCCTAAATTGGTTGTTGTATAAAGCGAATCTACACCACTTTTACCTTTTCAAGTTTTATACATTTGGGGAAAACATCGTGACTTCTTGTATACTTTACATTTAGATGATTTGGAAGCTGTTTCGGGAAGCCAATACATCATGAAACATTTTTCTCTTCGCTATCATCCTCCAATTATGTATTTTGAAGCTTCAAATCTTTGTTGAAATATGGCCTAAACAAAAATATTAGGACTGTCTATTTATTGAATGAATGAATGCTTATCTTAGCTCATTATATGCGACTAATATGAAAACTTGAGTTAAGCTAGGTTAAAGAAGGCTACATGGATTGGCATGCGGCGCACATTCGCTCTTGCTCACATAAGAATATAATAAATTGCTTTAAATGCTAAAATAAAGGTACGCTTTCGGGTTAAAATACAAAAATGATAGAAATAATTTTATATATTGTGTTTTCGATCGTGTGGTCGATGTATATTACTTATATTAAATTTGTAAAATTGTAAGCGGCTCTCCGTACAAATGAGATTCTGCTGAATTTTTTCGTAAATCCTAACATTTAGAAAATTTTTACTAAAATTTTCATATAATATAATAGAAGTTAATGATTATATCTACTTAAATGTAAAACATATGATAAGTTTGATTCTAATATTAACTGCTTAGAGAATTAAGCGAACTTTAATTTAATTGTAGATTTCGAATTTAGTTAATGTTTGAGAATGTGTATGTGACGTCTTCCTATAAAAAATTATGAGGATGCAATTTTTATTAGGGGAAAGTTTGTAACTGCCCTATTTTCGAAGTCGTTCAATTGGACAAATTTAATTATAACAAAAGTATTCAAATCGATTTTTGATAATTAGTATTTTGGAAATGATATTTTATTTAATTCAAGTTTATTTAATAATAGATTTTGTTTTAACAAATTGAATTAATTAATAAATAGTTTTTAGAAGATACAATAAAATGGATAAAGTGTTATTGCTAAATATAAAATATTTTAAAATGTAAATAATTATATATAATTGAAATAGATGAAAGGAAGTTTTAATTGGTATTTATTTAAATCATTAAATCTATAAAGATTAATAAACTTATTTTATATCAATACATTGAATAATTAAATTAAGAAGACTAATATTGAATTGAATGAGTAGTTATCGAATTATATTTCATAGACTGAAGTGTAAATTGGTTTGAACTAAAATGGAAATAGTATAACAACCCGCCAATATATCACTTTGATAAATCGTATTTATTTTTAAATTTATGAAAATAAAAAGATAATAACAGTTTCAAGTGATAATAAGTAACAATAATTTTATTTCGAATAAATATTTAGATAAATATTTTCCTCGAAATTTGATAAGAAACATTGAGTTTAAATCATTAATTTATTTAATGTAAATTGAGATTTAATGATTTAGCAATTATTTTAATTATCCAAATAATCATTTTAAATAAAAATAATTCATGTTAAATATTTATAAAGTGATAATTAACCGTTTATAATAGTTTTATAAAGGGATATATTTAATTTGAAAATATAAGAAAAAAATCGATATCACTTTATCAGTATAATAGCAATTTTGTAAATAATTTTTAATATGAGTTTATATGGTTTTATAATTAAAATGTAATAATATTAGTTGGTTTAAAATGATAAGAAATTTATTTTTGAATTTTGTTTACAAGTATATGCATGTTGAAGTATAAGTGAAAATGTGACAAATAATCGGTTCTTAGAATATCAACGATTTAACAAAAAAAGTTGTTCGAAGATGTTCGAAGTATTATACACCTACACATATACATATATATGTTACATACACATGATAACACGCGTATAAACATACATTATGAATATAATTAAGTATAAGAAATATAATATTAAATATATAATATATTTTAAAGATTTCTTACTCCTTAATCTTAAATAAGTCAACATATTCATACATGAGATGATGGAATTGATGTGCATATGGGGGGAGGTTCTAGCCATGTATTTTGAAGGAGGAGATGTGTTGGAGAAGCCATGAAAAGATGATGTGTACATGTCTTGTTTTACACTCTTCCTTTCCTATAAATACCTACCATCTTCTCTTCATTTTCATTCAACTTCTTCTTCTTCATATTTTCAAGCTTTTACTTACACTTTAATGACTTCCATTCTAAGAGAAATAATGCCAAAATATGTTTTGAAAAAGAAACTAAATTATAATATATAGTTATATATAGTTAAAAATCTCAAAACAAGCTCAAATCTCCATCCCAAACCCATGGCACCATCTTCCACCACCCTTGGCCGTGAGCTCCACCCCCTTGCCAACCTAGGCTGTAAGCACCAAGGCTAGGCCAAGCCTTTTCAAGATCCAAAGCTCGATTTTGTGGAGTTTAATTTCGGGATAGCAAAGCTATGGATGTTTTAAAACTAGTTCGAGTGAAAATGAATGTGAGAACTCCTAAACTATTATACTATATGTTGGATAATGATATGATGTTGCAAATGGATGTTTAACATGCTTTGAGCATCAAGTTTTATTGTTTAAATATGAATATTGAAAATATATGCAAGTCATGAATATACACATCGATAAGCACAAAGGAAATCATTTTTCTTGAATTAGTGAAATGGTGTATATGAAATTATTAAACCTCTTAAATGGTTTAAGATGTATTTGAAATGTTTATAAACATTCAAAAGTGTTTTGGTGAAGTTTGAACAGAAATAGATAATTTAGTTAAAAATAAGAGCGTCGCAAAACGGTTGTTCGCGATTTTGCGCTCTAAAGCCAAACAAGTGTAAATATAGCCTGGAATTCTTCGAGATAAGAATTTTCCAAACTATTATATCCATAGTTTCCCAATAAAGAAAGAAAATCGAGATTTCGATAAGTGGATTTTGAAATACGAGTAAAACAAGTTTTGAAAAAAATCCCGATTTTGCAGTTCGGAATCCAAAAGTGGATTTCTTTGAAAATGACATTTTAAAATTGTTTAAAAATGTGGTATGAATTTTTTAAAATGTTTTAAAAGTTATTTGAGTAACAAAAATGAATTTTCAAATAATAAAAAGTTGTTTTGATCCATATAGCTTAAAAAGCACTTTTCTGCAGCTCTTTTGAAATATAGTTTTAAACACAACTGTTCTTTCTCAAATCTTTTTTAAACGTTTTTAAATGATTAATAAAGTGTTTTAAATGTAATTTGAAGGATTTATGAAATGTTTAAAGGTTTAGTGGTTTAGAGTCGATCAAATTACTTGACCGCCTTATAGGTGTTAGAGTGATATTGTCTAGGCTTGGGTTTGGAAAACCAGTTTCCTGCTCTCCCTGGCTATCCGGACCGGTCGACGGAGGGGATACTAAATTTGACTTACTCGGACAAAAATTTGAAAAATAGAAGGATAGAGAAAAAAATATTTTTCTGATTTAAACAATTTGAATTTCATGGAGATGATCTCCTTGTACTCGGTGTTAAAGCCCGAAGAGGGAACTCGTACTACTCATGGAATTTAAAAGGTGATTTCACCGTTATTCTGCCCATAGTATTTGTTGAATACGAAAACTAATATTGAGTAGAATTAGATGATTTCTTTAGATTCTGCTCACTTAATATTTACAGATTTGGATTAACATCCTAGATAACATGATTTTAACTCAATCAAAATTATGGGTTTCGAATTAAGAAATCTTTGCTAATATTTAAATGAAATGATTTTGGAAATGTTTTCCTTAGTGTAAAATGAAATGATTTTGAATTATTCCAAAATTAAATGAGTTTTAAGTAATCAAAGGTTTGATATGAGAGGTTTAATATTTTCGTATATACCGGAAAAAATGTTTTAGAAATGTGTTTCTCTAAAAGAGATTTCGATAAGGACTTAATCAATTAAATAATGATTCTCTATTCACAAAACCTCTTTTTATTGATGATTGGTTCAAAGGAACCTGGGTTGGATCTGGTGTAATCTCTATCCGAAAACCACTTCGAACCTATGTATGCATTCGAAAGATAAAGGCCTAGTAGAGAGAATGAAGAACGAAGACTAAGGATTTTCAGGATGAAAGGACCGCTTGTTGAAAATTCTGGTTAGCTCCCATATACTACAGCAGCAGCGGTCCCCTCGTTTCTGAAACTCTTTTGGTTGTAAGGACTTTTCTGTATTTATCCTTAGGATAATTCCCGATAGGATGTGGTAGGAGAGCGCCTTCGGTTTTGTTCATTCCTAGAACGAACTTGAATGGATGGACGTATGACATTGCAATCTTGAGATTTCATTGTTGACTTTTATAAATGTACATCTATTTGGTGGCAGAGAAGGCAACTTCTCTTAGCTTAACACCCTTCTCTGAAACTTATGAGCTCGGAGGTTGTATATTTGTGGAAGTCAATAGTGATCGATGGCATGGCAGTGCGGCATTCAAAGTGAAATGTGCAAAGTGAAAGGTAATCACTACCTCAGGCCACCCACCCAAAAATAGCCAAAAAAGGGTAGACGTAGCTAGGCTATGTGGATCGCAACCATTAGGGTATGATCATCCCCTTCTAGACATATTTCTGTCCGCTATTACATTCGAGTTTAAATTAATGTGGATGTATGCTATGAGGATCCTCGAATAGGTTGGTAATGACCGAGGTGATGACATATTCGATGCAATCTAGTGAGAAAGGTAGGCCGGTCTTGTGTTGGTAGAGGTGCAGATGTTCTGTTAACCTCGGTACATTCCTTTAGAGATATACTGCTTGAAGGCATCCCCTTCACCTGGTCATTTGTATGGAATCCATTCTTTAATAAGTGCTTGCCATTTTGTTTATAGAGCCTAGTACGCTAGAATTTAATAATGGTAACAATTTCGGCTGAGATTAATAAGCTTAATTGCAAATGTTTTCAAAGATATGTCATTAAAAATAGTATCAAGTATTTTGGCGTAAAATGTTTTGGTTATCATGAGATAAAAACCCGTTCCGTGTTTATGTGCGACATGGTCTTATGAGATACCTTTTTGTTTTCAAAATATGTATTTAGAGTTCTCATACCAGTCCCATGACTGAATCTGAGTTTATTTTCCCTTTTCCTTAAACTCTGCGTGCCCTAATTTTACCCAGGCAGCCTAGTAGTCAGGTTTAGTTTAGTAGAAAGCTGGATAGAGCTCAAAGCATGGAGCCAGAAGCTTTTCTGAAGATTCCTTCCACCATACTTGTGTAGTATTATATTTCACATTTGTGAGGACATGTAACGACCCGGATTTTTAGCTATAATATTTTAATAAATATTTAATCCAATTAAATAAAATGTAAACTGATCATTTTAAAGTGAATAGGGTTTTTGGAAATATTTGCCATTTGTTTGTATAGATTTGTATTTTGAAAGGGAAATTTGATTTTGGAAATTTAAAAATAAATCTCTTAAAAATATTTACAATAAAATCTACCTTATATAATTGAATTAAAATGCTTTACCTTGTTAACATTTGGTATAAAAATATATATGGATAATAATGTTTAAAATAGAATCAAATTCTATCAATATAAAATATAAGTATAGCATGTAAGTAAAACAAATGTCCCTTGCAAGGGAATATCTTCATACAAATATCTATATACAACCAAAACATAATAATAATATGTAAACATATTAGGGAACCTTAGCATTTAATGCTATCTCCTCAAGCCAAAAATTAGTCTATTCAAAATATTTACAAATCTTTACTTTTCAATAATAAAAATCTGAGCAAATCAAAACAAAGAAAAGAGAAAACAGCTAACTAGATAATACCTTCCCTTACACTAAAGATCGAGATGGTGTTTCAAAATGCAAGGGTTATCGTCGTTGACTCTGAGGGTGATTCCAAAATGAGTGTAACGAGATAATGCCTTCGGTTTCGTTCGAACCCGAAACGAACTTGTATGGATTGAATGCTTTCAGAACATCGTCAAACGGACAATGAGCATTCTAAGAGATCTATTCTATAAAGGTAATCGTAACCTCAAGCCTCATCAACCGGGATGGCTAAAATAGGGGATGTGCAGCAAGGTTAGGTGGGTCATGCCCAAGCAGGATGAGATATACTCCTGTCTAGATGTCCCTTTTTATTTCGGCTTTGTGGGCGGTTGCTAGCTACAACCGCGGGGTTATCTTGTTTGGGACTGTTCAGTAAGGAATTGTTCCAGCCTTGTGTTGCAGGAGATTTAGGGTGGATCCTCGGTACGGTGATCTAGGCCCCGTACTGTGACGGGCGATACCCTAATAGCCCTGCCATTGATGGAAATCCATTTTCCCTATGAGAACCTACGGTTTTGATTTGTATTACCCACTTTCATGGCTAGTAGCTGGAATTTAATAGATGTAACAATTTCGGCTATTTTCTATTTACTTGAAAACCCTAGACACTATTATAATATCACTGGATTTTCTATAAAATTGTTTTGGTTATGGTAAGGTAAAAACTTACCCGTATTTATGTGTGGGGAGTCTTACGTGATACCTTTATTTTCAAATGTTTTTCAAAGTTAAAAAACTTTAAACCGTTTACTCATACCAGACCCATGTCTGACCCGGAATTTATTTCTATTTTCCATAAACTCTTGGATACTCAATTTTTTATAAGTAGCCAAGTGATAGGTTTTGGATTTTGGAGTTTTGGAGGAGCTGGAGCCGAAGTCCAGATGTATATATAGCTACCTAGTTCCGCTGTGTTAGTTAGTGTATGTTGTATTTTGGGATGTATGTAGTGACAGATGTATATATGAGATTGTCATGTGTATGATATTGTATAACTCTGATATATGTAAAAACTATGCAATAGTTATGTGATGTATTATATTTTGTTCCATTCCGCTGTGAGATTATGATGTTGTTATTTCTTTCTTTCTATCTTTTCTATTTCTATCCCTTTCTTTCTCAATTGATGATACGTCTTTCTGTGAGTAGAAGGGCGGGTCGTCACAGCTGGTATCAGAGCGCTAGGTTGAGCGAATACCTAGGCTCTTGAGTGATTTCTTTCTTGAGAGAGCATGTTTGTAATTTTGATATATATATATATATATATATGTATGTATGTATATATATATATTTCTACCTATTTGTTGGGTTACCTATTCGGGTTCTCCAATATAAGTTATAAAGGTAGATAGGGTAGTGGTGTGTGTAACACGACTACCAATGGTTGGAGTTTGAATGGTTGAGGTTGGAAGTGTATCTGTCGAGACTGTAGACGTATTACCGTCTCGAGTGAGATTTGGGTGGTGTAAGGATTTCATCGATCTCTGAAGGAAACCTGTTAAGGTTCGGAGTTCATCTTTGAAGTGTAAGTTTGGATGAGCTAGAATTTGGATCTGTTGGTTGGACGGAAGCAAGCCATGATATCTTGATACCTCAGGATGTAGTAGCTGTGTGATGAGACACCGTGACAATGGATGTCTCCAAAGATGTTTCTTTGAAACAAGTTAAGTAAGTATGTCTGCTTCGGTGTTGTGGCTGAGTTTAGTAGGGTGTTTCTGTTTGGTTCGAGGTCCGAGTTTCTCGAAGAGCTTTGGATAGGATAGTCTTTGGCATCTGGGTCAGCAGTGTAGCTCAAAGTGTTCTGTGTGCCGTCGAGAAGGTTTTCTGGTTAGCAGTTTTTCTTGAGGTAATTTTATAAGTAGTAAAGTGGATCCATTTCTTCGATGGATTGGCTCAATAAATATAAAGCTGTTCTGAATTATGATGAGAGAATAGTTTCGTTGGAAACTGATCTGGATAGGATTGCCAGAGTGTCGTGTGATAATTCTGGAATTCACTTGAGCAATCTTTTGCATGGAATTGAGACTTTCCAAGAGAAGGTTGAAGATATCGATGTGGTCCAAGATTTTTCCCTGATGAATTCGAGGAAGTCAAGTGTCTGCCTCCATATCGAGAGATAGAGTTTCGCATTGAATTGATTCCAGGACCAGTGCCCGTGATTCAGCCTAGTAAGAGGATGGCTCCTAGAGAGAGGGAAGAGTTAGTTAAGCAGACTCAGGATCTTTGGGGGAAGGGGTTGATTAGGCCCAGTTTTTCTTGTTGGGATTCTACTGCAGTGTTTACCACTAAATCAGGTGGATCGCTATGGTTCTATGTTGATTATAGAGAATTGAACAAAGTGACTATCCGAAATAAATATCCTCTTCCTTATATTGATGATCTCTTTGACCAGTTGCATGGAGCTTCTATCTTTTCTCAAATAGATTTTGCTTCAGGTTTCCATCAGTTGAGGGTAGCTGAGGACAGTATCCCTTTGACTGCATTTAGGGGACCGAATTGTTTTTATGAATGGTTGGTTATGCCCTTCAGGTTAACCAATGCTCCTACTTACTTCATTGACCTGATGAACCGAGTCTTTCGAGATGTATTGAATAAGTTTGTTCTGGTGTTCATCGATGATATTCTGGTCTATTCTAAGTCTGAAGAAGAGCACGAGCAGCATTTGAGGATAGTGTTGGAGACACTGAGGAGGCATGTTTTGAAGGCAAAATTCTCTAAGTGCCATTTTTGGAAATCGAAAGTAAAATTTTTAGGGCACATTGTTTCTGGAGTAGGTATCTCTGTAGGTCCAGCGAAGGTCGAGACTATTCTGGAATGGAAGCAACCGAAGTCACCGACTGAAGTTCGTAGTTTTTTGGGTTTGGCTGGCTACTATAGGAAATTTATCAAGGATTATTCCAAGATTTCTTCACATCTGACTAAGTTGACAAGGAAAGGAGCTAAGTTTAAGTGGACAGCCCAGTGTGAAGAGGCTTTTCAAGAGTTGAAGACAAGGCTAACCAGTGCACTAGTGCTAGCTATTACGGATGGGAAGAGCAAATTTGAAATATATTCTGATGCTTGTATAGTTGGTCTGGGAGCAGTTCTAATGCAGAATGGAAGAGTAATTACGTATGCGAGTCGGCAGTTAAAGCCACATGAAAGGAACTACGCTACGCACGATCTTGAGTTGTTAGCCATTGTTTTTGCTTTGAAGATCTGGAGGCACTATCTCTTGGGAGAGAAGTTCGAGTTATTCACGGGTCACAAACCGTTGAAATATCTTTTCTCTCAAAAGGATCTTAATTTGAGGCAGCAGTGATGGGTCGAGTTTCTGACATCATATGATTTGGATATTCTGTATACTCCGGGAAATGCGAATTTGTAGCTGATGCTCTTAGCAGGAATGCAGTTCTGTCTCTTTTAGAAGCTGTTCCATCTCTCCAGGAAAGAATCATTAGTAAGCAAATGGAGGATAGATCTTTTGAGGAACTAATTCTTGGAACTAAGTATGGTCAATATTCGGATTTCAACGTGGATGATCAAGTTGTTTTGAGGATTAATGGTCGTTTATGTGTGCCTAATATAGATGGATTGAGGCAAGAAGTCTTAGCTGAGTGTCATCGCTCCAGATTGAATATTCATCCAGGAATCTCTAAGATGTATAAAGATACGAGAAGAGTTTTTGGTGGCAGAGCATGAAGAGGGATGTAGCCGCTTTCGTTAATAGTTGTGCTATCTATCAGCAAGTTAAAGGAGATCAACAGAAGTCAGTCGGTTTGTTGCAGCCTTTGGAAATCCCAGAACGGAAGTGGGAGATGATTCCTATGGGTTTCATCGACGGTTTGCCAAGAACCAAGAAAGGAAACGATGGAATATGGGTTATTGTGGATCGGTTAACTAAGAGCGCCCATTTTATACCAGTTAAGGCAACTCGTACTGCAGCTTCTCTGGCAGCGATTTTCTTGAGAGAGATAGTCAGATTGCATGGTGTTCCTATTAGTATAGTAGGTGATCGTGATCCTATCTTTACCAGCAAATTCTGGGAGGCTCTGCAATCAGCTATGGGAACAAGTTTGAGATTGAGTACAGCCTAACATCCTCAGACAGATGGATAGATGGAGAGACTAAATCGTATTCTAGAGGACATGCTACGAGCTTGTGTTTTGGATTTTGGTGGATCGTGGGAAGACCATCTTCATTTGGTAGAATTCTCATATAATAACGGTTACCAAGCAAGTATTAAGATGGCTCCTTACGAAGCTCTATATGGAAGACCGTGTAGATTCCCATCCTATTGGATAGAGTCGAAAGATCGTCTTGTGCTTGGACCAGATTTGATTCGTGAAGCTTCGACTAAAGTTGAGCTTATCAAGAAAAGGATGAGAGCTACTCAGGACCGTCAGAAGAAGTACGCGGATAAGAGAAGGAGACAATTGGAATTTGAGATTGGTGATTTAGTTTTTGTCAAGGTTTCCCTGATTAAAGGAGCTATTAGATTCGGAAAGACGGGAAAACTTGCCCCTAGATATATTGGACCATTTCAGGTATTGGAAAGAGTTGGTGCTGTTGCTTATAGGATTGAATTGCCAGAACGGATGTCTGGAATTCATAATGTATTCCATGTATTCCGTCTAAGGAAATTTGTTCATGTTTCATCATTATTTGTAGAACCAGTAGTCTAGGAAGATTTGGAAGTCAAGTCGAATTTGACTATGGTCAGGAATCCAGTTTGGATTGTTGATCAAGACGAGAGGCAACTCAGGAGCAAGCTAGTGAAACTTGTCAAAGTACAGTGGAGCGAGGATCCCAGAGATTGCACCTAGGAAACTCTGGATAGTTTTAGGAAAATCTATAAGGATTTGTGTCCGGATAGCTAGTGATGTTTATTAGGATAGATTGTTGGTTGTTTGCTAATGTATAAATGATATGTATGTTTAAATAATTGATATAACAGCTTTTGAATTATCTTTTGTTTTAAATTTCGGGGACGAAATTATTTTAAGGGGGAGGCATGTAACGACCCGGATTTTTAGCAATAATATTTTAATAAATATTTAATCCAATTAAATAAAATGTAAACTGATCATTTTAAAGTGAATAGGATTTTTGGAAATATTTGCCATTTGTTTATATAGATTTGTATTTCGAAAGGGAAATTTGATTTTGGAAATTTAAAAATAAATCTCTTAAAAATATTTACAATAAATCTACCTTATATAATCGAATTAAAATGCTTTACATTGTTAACATTTGGTATAAAAATATTTATGGATAATAATGTTTAAAATAGAATCAAATTCTATCAATATAAAATATAAGTATAGCATGTAAGTAAACCATATGAACCTAATTTAAATATTGATAGTCAAAATATAAAATACAAATGCAAATAAAAACAAGAATTAAGTGATTTGGTATGCTTGTAACATAAGCTGAAATTTGTAAACACAAATGTATAAAGTTAAAATTAGATAAAGTGTGTATATATGAATTATTCAAGCAAGAAGACAAATATTTATATACAAAATATCTTCATATACAAAAAAAATGTCCCCTGCAAGTGAATATCTTCATACAAATATCTATATACAACCAAAACATAATTATAATATGTAAACATATTAGGGAACCTTAGCATTTAATGCTATCTCCTCAAGCCAATAATAAGTCTATTCAAAATATTTACAAATCTTTACTTTACAGTAATAAAAATCTGAGCAAATCAAAATAAAGAAGAGAGAAAACAGCTAACTAGATAATACCTTCCCTTACACAGCCTATTTGTCTTCTATATATGTGTATATCTGTAGTTCCAGTTCGTTCAAAACTTAGCTAACTAGAAAATAAGAAAATCAGCATCTTCATTTTCTTTCAAAACTAAAAACATAATTTAATTCAAACAAAAACAGGAAAGAACTCAGGCAGATTCAACTGCAGTTTTCAAGAACATCAGAGTGTTCTTTATTCAGCGACCTTTTCAAGTGAGTAAACATTAACTTAAAAGCTTTAAAGTTTAAATTAAAACAGTAAAGATGATTCACTGATTATGTGATATTGTGTATGCTTTGATCTCGAGTATGATTCTGTATTACCCTGTACTTCTCTGTAAATTGTTACAGGTTGCATATTTTGTTCAAAACTCAAACTTTTCTCATCAAATCATTATTAAGATTAAAGTTTTCAACTCAAAAAAGACGTTTAAACTTAAACTAAGATTTTGTAAAGCTGTTTAAACCGTCCTTGTAAAAGTATACTAATGTAATATTGTTATACCGGCAATCAAGTAAAATTTGGTAAATTTGATTGTCATAAGAAGCTAATTCAAGTTTATATCTTGAATTCTTACTGAAATTTATGATTTTTAAAACAGAAACGAAGATTTTTAATTCAGTATTTTAAGAGCAGTTTGTATTTGAACAAAGATTGCATTTTTACAAATTTCTGGTGATTGAATCAATTTAAAATGTTCAAATTTTGTTTGAAGAAAATACAAACATCATTGATCTCGAGAAAACTATCAGAGGAATTTTCCATTGCATAAATTAAAGGAATGAGATCATTCTAGGGTTTTGTTTAAAGTTTTTGGTCATGTCAGAAAATGTGACGAGTTCGTCATCTATTCGTGATCGAGTTGCACGAATCTTTGGAGGATGGTAGCTTTGTACGTTGTCGTGGTGTGGATGAATTCTGAGCGTCTCCGGGGGTCTGTGCGGTAGTGGCGAGGCGTTTGAGTTAGTGGTGGTGTTTGCATTTTTTTGATCGAACTGCTATTTTTCGATTTCGAATTTTTGTAAGCAAGTTGAGTTTTGATTTCAAGTCTATGGATGGTTTGTGACTTACCGATGGTGTTGGAGACCGCCGGAGCTAAGTGGCGTCGCCGTGCACGTGTACGGCGTGAGGATGGTGTCAGCGTCGTTGATGGTTGTGTGTCTCGAGTCGTTGCTCGAGTTATCTAAATGGTTGCTTCGAGTTTTAGATCGAATACGTGAATGAGTCTCCTGATGCTATAGTTAATCTAGGTTTAAACATCAAATTACTGGAAACAAAAAAAAAGAGAAGAAGAAGGCGTGCATGAGAGACTCGGGGCAAGTGGGTAAGTAACTCGTAGTGACACTCGAGTTAATTAGGGGAGTTCTCGGGTTTTCTTACTGCAGTATTATATAAAAATAAGTTAAGCAACTTGTTTTCTACAAGTTTAAGCACTATAGATGTAAATAAATGTTTAACAATTTAAGTTAAACTTTAATACAAGTTTTAATTATCTTAGTTAATGCTTAACAATGTTTTAAACTCTTAGTTATTATTTTAATTAAGCAATTAATTTAAGATTAAGTATTAACATTTAAGTTTGTAGTTAGAAATAAATTGATTTTCAAAAGTTAAAGAAGACATTTAAATGTAAATATCAATTAATTATTTTTGGAAAGCAATTAAGAATAATTACATTATAATTGTAATTAAAGTTTGGATTAATTAATGATTAAGTGATAAATAAATTTGTAATTAACCACTTCAAGTTAATTAATGAATGATTAGTAGTTAACTAATTAAGTAATTTAATTAAGAATTAATAATTGATTAAGTAATTAGTGGTTAATAAATGGGTAATTAAGTTTTATAAATTAATAATTAAGTTATTAATTAATAATTAAGGGTAATTAATTAAGTAATTAAAATTTAAAATTAATTAAGAAATGATTAATAAATTAAATGATTTGAAATGGAATAAGTAATTAATTGGTAATTAACTGATGTTTAAACAGGGTTAAGTGATTAGTTCTCAAGTAATTGATTTAAATTGAATTAATTACAATAAGAATTTAAGATGTTTACTTATGAATGATGTATAAGTAGAATACCTGATTTGTGATATTTATTTGATGATAATTCTATGATGTTCTATGATGTGCCTTGATATATCTATGATGATTGTGTATGATTTATCTATGATAAATGCTATGTGAATTCAAAGTGTTGAATTAAATTGTTTAAATCTGTTAAACAACTTGACCTTTAAAATGGCGTTTGGACTTCGATGAGACCGGGATCGGGTGTCAATTTGATATTCCGAAAACCACATCGATCCAAATTAAACGTTAGGTCGTAAATTCTCAAGTGAAGATCGAGATGGTGTTTCAGAATGCAAGGGTTATTGTCGTTGACTATGAGGGTGATTCCAAAATGAGTGTAACGAGATAATGCCTTCGGTTTCGTTCGAACCCGGAACGAACTTGTATGGATTGAATGCTTTCAGAACATCGTCAGGCGGACGATGAGCATTCTAAGAGATATGTTCTATAAAGGTAATCATAACCTCAAGCCTCATCAACGGGGAATGGCTACAACAGGGGCTGTGCAGCAAGGTTAGGTGGGTCATGCCCAAGCAGGACGAGATATACCCCTGTCTAGATGTCCCTTTTTGTTTCGGCTTTGTGGGCGGTTGCTAGCTACAACCGCGGGGTTATCTTGTTTAGGACAGTTCAATAAGGAATGGTTCCGGCCTTGTGTTGCAGGGGATTTAGGGTGGATCCTCGGTACGGTGATTTAGGCCCCGCACTATGACGGGTGGTACCCCAGTAGCCCTGCCATTGATGGAAATCCATTTTCCCTACGAGACCCTATGGTTTTGATTTGTATTACCCACTTTCGTGGCTAGTAGCTGGAATTTAATAGATGTAACAATTTCAGCTATTTTCTATTTACTTGAAAACCCTAGAAACTATTATAATATCACTGGATTTCCTATAAAATTGTTTTGGTTAGCGTAAGGTAAAAACTTACTCGTACTTATGTGTGGGGAGTCTTACATGATACCTTTATTTTCAAATGTTTTTCGAAGTTAGACAACTTTAAACCGTTTATTCATACCAGACCCATGTCTGAACCGGAGTTTATTTCTGTTTTCCATAAACTCTTGGGTACTCAAATTTTTATAAGTAGTAAAGTGATAGGTTTTGGATTTGGAGTTCTGGAGGAGCTGGAGCAGAAGTCCAGACGTATATATATCTACCTAGTTCCGCTGTGTTAGTTAGTGTATGTTGTATTTTGGGATGTATGCAGTGACAGATGTATATATTAGACTATCATGTGTATGATATTGTATAACTCTGATATATGTAAAAACCATGTAATAGTTATGTGATGTATTATATTTTGTTCCGTTCCGCTGTAAGATTCTGATGTTGTTATTTCTTTCTTTCTATCTTTTCTATTTCTATCCCTTTCATTCTTAATTGATGATACGTCTTTTTGTGAGTAGTAGGGCGAGTCGTCACAGGACATATATTTATAACTATCCATGTTTCACTCTGATAAATGTATTTTAATTTCCACTATAAATTTTATATTAAAATAACATATATGAGATTCTGTTATGTCTTTATTTTTCTTTCTTACAGTTGAGAATCCGCTTCTTCGACACTTGGATTTACGAACGTGAATACCGAGGATGTATTAGTGTCGATTTTTAGGAGTCGAAGAAATGGGTCCTCATAAATATACTTATGCACAAATTGTAGGAACGAAGGGCTATTTAAAAGAAAGAAAAAGAACAAATAAACATATTACTTAAAAGATTCTAAAGCCCATCACATAGAAAAGGAAACTGCATCGTTTATTACTCAGACCCGCTTTCCACTCTTTCCCTCGTTCATTGTTTTCAAAATCCCTAAATCAAAATAAGGGATTGCGCACGTATGTGTAAGTTCTGTCGTCGCTGGAGGATGGAGCCTCATAAGTGATATATGATAAGGCAAGCGCGACTGGGTCAAGGTGGCGTGATTGAGGGGTCCTGGTTAGATTTCGACCACACGTTGGTTAGCATCGAGGAGTTAAGGTAATCGTCGCGATATTGAAGGTTGCATCGACATGTAGTTAGCGTTGTGATGGTGATGATCGAGCGATGGCCACACGATGTAAGGAAGGAGATGATAGACGGCCTAGAGGTGCGATGTGCTTCGATGGTTTCGAGGCAGGTCGAAAGTGGGCATGCTTTGGCTTGGCGATGAGCCGTGGTTAAGGGTTTGTTATGCGATAGTAAATTTATGCTGGGGTTTTCGGGTAGGCTAAGAAAAGAAAGTGGAATTTTCCACAAGCTAACAGTTAAGGTGAGTTAATCTATTTAACTCACATACCTATCTCTATATTATAAATTGTTTACCGTTTGCTCTTCGCTGATTGGATTTCGATGAATATCCATAGTGAATGGATGAATTGATTGAAATATGGTTGCATGAGGTGATTTATCTAATTCAACGAATGATATAAATTATATTTGTTTGTTTGGTGTTATATGGATTGTTTATGAACTGAAAGAGGCTAATTGCAAACAGAGTTCTATTCGTTTGCAAATTAAATTCTTCTAATGAATATAAAGTACATATATTGTTTCTATGACCTAAGTTGTCGAAAAGCAACTTGGGTCGCTAAATAATTCCATATTATGAAATTATCTTTTAGTGCAATTTTGACTCAAGATATTGAATTTTCGATGGATTTGTTGTTTGAATATTTTAAACAAATTCCAAAATGAGATTTTATTCAATTTGATCCTTACTGAAATTTTATTTATAGAATATGTAGTTAAATTATATTATATTCTAAACTTAATTCTTATCTAAAATTTCTATTCAAACTTTTTAAAATGAGTAGTATTTATGTATAAAACCATTTTAAATTTACTAACAGAAGTGTATAATTTTGAAAATGTTTTAGAGGAGAAAGATAAAATATGGTATTAATTTATAAAAGCAGTTATGAAAGTAATAATTCTAATTTCAAATGATTTTATTATAAAAGAAGTTTAAATAATTTTGACAGAGTTCAAAAGCTTTTGTAAATAAGCAACTCTTCTTTAAAATGAGTTATTGGGTTTCAAAGTGATTTTAGAAAATCATATCTTTGTATATATAAAATTAATATAAAAATCTTTTATTTTATTTATTATGGATTTGAGATCTTAATTGGATTTTATGCTATTCTATGAAACTAGAAATTTTAATAAAAGATTGAATTGTTGGATTGGTATGAGACTTTTCGTACAATTCTTTTGCTTATTATTATAATTTGTTAAATCGAGTTTGAGTGGAATTTACTAGCTTTTAGTAAATAGATGAATTTATTATCTGGTATGGGACATTTAGTTGAATTCTTGTGATTACTTAAGTGAACTAATTGACACTTAGAGTTGTATTGTCTTAGGGTGTTCGGATTTCAGACCGATAGATGCTTTAGAGATGATGACTTATTTTTCATTGACTCGAGAGTCGTTATCATTTTTGATTTTTGTAGGCATACCTATTTCTTTTAGTCAGATTTGTTATGGTATGACATGGCTGCTCTTTCTTTCTTGGGCAAGTGTCGTATGCAAGCCTATTGGTTTATTTT
This sequence comes from Allium cepa, assembly GCA_030765085.1. Classification (NCBI taxonomy): domain Eukaryota; kingdom Viridiplantae; phylum Streptophyta; class Magnoliopsida; order Asparagales; family Amaryllidaceae; genus Allium; species Allium cepa. The sequence goes on from CM060937.1 coordinate 288,544,180, forward strand.
ACAGTTGGACAATGTTTACCTATTTATTTTCGTTAGGTAAATTCACATAGTTTTGTCATAAACACGACTACCTAATTCTTTTCGTTACGAGTCGAGGTTTTTGCATGGTAGTCTATTTCTTTTTGTTAGACTATTACGCTATGTGGCGAGGTTTATTTATTTTAGCTAGGCCTCGTGTTGCACTATATCACACTGATAGTTGACTACCATTATTATTTCCTTAGTGATGATCATTTTTTCAGAGATTTTGGAATAGATATTTAGTATCTTTTCGGCTCTGGAGAATTTCGAATTGTTATCTCCATATTTTCAATGACATTTCATTTGAGACTTGATTTGAACTAAAGAAATGGTGATTTGGTTGATATGCTTTATTTTAATTATATGTTCTGGCATACTTTTATTATGCCTTATTTATTTTAAGTCATATGTTTATGATATCAGTATCATCTCACCTTTATATTAGATACAGTCTGACCCGTTTATTTTTATAATACTCAGGTCTCGCCGGGATGCTACAGGTATAGGGACTTATTGACCTTTGAATTTTGGGCTAGCATTAAAGTAGACTATTTTGACTGTTTCAACTTATTTCATACTTATATATATTGACGTCTAAGATTTATGTCATGTATTTTATCTAGTATTCGTTGCGTATTTGATACGGTAGTTTGGATGTGATATATATATACACACACACATATATTATATGGATCTAGTATTGAGATTTTGTGGACTCACACTCAATTATGTATGTGATGTATATTATTCCCCTATGGTCTGTGATATAGATTATGATTTATTTTATATTATATACCATTTTGAATTATTTTAATCAGCTTGCTTGTTACTTATATTAATATTATGCACGTCAAATTTTTTTAGTTTAAATCCTCAAAAGGTAATAAAGACGTGTCCGTGTTAGTATAAAAATGCATTCACATTCGATCGTCCTTAACCAGCCATATTCTATATATTATCCAACGACATTACTTGTAATGTTCTTTAATAATATTAGTATAGCGGTGGGATCGTTACAATTATTACAAGAATGCTGTACTAATGATACCTGTTCTTCCCAAGAGTTTTTGAGCCAAAATACACATCCCCAGTCAATCTTCCAACACTTGGTACACCCACTCGGTCTATCCGTTCATCAGCGAGTGAAAGGTTGTACTTAAAGTCAGTTCAGTGCCAAAGCCTCTTGAAGACTCCATCAAAATTCACTTGTAAAAAGTGAATCACAATTACTAACAACATTGGAAGAAACTATGTAATCGAACTGGAGATCACCAAATATACAACTTTACTCATGCTCCTAATCAGAATAAAATGAGCATATTTGGTATGTCGATCGACAATGACCCAAACATTCTTATTTCCCTCTTTTGCTTCTTGGTATCGCATTAATGAAATCTATGGGGATGCTTTCTCAATTCCACTACAAAATATCTAAAGGCTTTAATAATCCACCAAAGTTTTAATGTTCTACCTTTACCCTTTGAAATATCACATATCTTGAAACAAGCTTTGATATGTGTCTCTTTATATTTGGCCAACATTATGCCCTCTTCTCGTCTTGATACATTTGTGGCTATCGATCCTAGAACGATGGGACTTTCCTAATACTAAGTCGACCAACTCTACAATTAGAGGACCATATAACCAACCATCCCTACGATGCCATCACAAAAATAAATGGAATAGCTTTCCAAATGACTCGAATACTCACCTCTGTATAACTTTTCAAAAATACCATACAACTTTGTGTCTTGCTTTTGACTTAAATCGACATATTTCATAAGTGAAGGCTGAACATAGATGAAGGTCGAAAATCAAATGTAGAAATAAAATGTTTCCATTCCAAAAACATAAAGCCGAGTGATGTATGTCTCCATCTCAAGGCATCGGCTACAACATTGTCTTTTCCTGATGTTATGAAATATTGAAATCATATGAGCCAAAAACTCTATCCACCACTTCTGCCTCAAATCCAAATACTTTTTGGAGAATATATAATTAGCGATTTATGATCTGTAGACAACTCAAATCGTTCCCCTAAAGGTAATGCCTCCAAGATTTTAAATCAAACATAATAATTGCCAACTCAATCATGAGTTAGATAATATTTCTCTCATACTTTCAATCGTTGACTAGCATAACAAAAAACTCTACTTTACTAAATCAAAACAACGCCAAGCCCTGTACTACAAGCATTAGTATACATAATAAACAAATTTGAACCATTCAAAAGTAATAAAATAGTAATAAATTTTTTTTCTTAATAAAAGCCTGCGCACTCTGAGTTACACAAAAAAACTAAATTCTTAGCATGGTGTTTCAACGGAATAGAAATTTCCATGAATTCTTTCGTGAATTCCTTTAATAGCCAGTCAAACCAAGAAAACTTCTTACCTCTGTTGCATTTTTCGATACATGCCAATCTTGGGCTGTAACAACTTTACTAGGATCAACTAGTAATATGTGCTTAGAAACAACGTGATCGAGAAAGAGAAACACCTTGTTGCAAAAGTTACATTTGAAAAATATTGCTTTTAACTTATGCCTACATAGAGTATTGAGCCCTTCTCTCAAATTCAAATTGTACTCTTCCTCTCCTTTCAAATAAACAAGTACAACATCTACAGTTACCACCACAAACTTATTTAACAACCCTCTAAAGACTTAGCTCATAAGGTCAGTGAAATATAATGGTGCATTAGTCAGTCCAAAAGCATAACTAATCGCTCATGAAGTCCATCACATGTGTGAAAAGTAGTTTTTTAAACACTGTCCTCGGTTACACGCAACTGTTGGAATTTGCTAGCCGAGTCAAGCTAAGAAAATATCCTTATTCCAACTAACTGATCAAATAAATCATTAATACATGGTAGGGGATAACGATTCTTTTTTCAACTTGTTCATTTCACTATAATCGACGCAAAGCTTTAATGAGCTACTACTTTAGTCGCAAAGACAACAGGCACTTCCCATTCTGAAACACTGCTTCAGATAAACCACTTCTCTAATAATTCATTCTCCTGTTTATTAGGCTCATGCTTTTCTCTAAGAGCCATATGCCTAAGTGGTAAGGCAATATGTCTTGCATTCTTTTCTAAATAAATCCAAAATTTGATCTCCATATAGGGAAGAAGTCCAAATACTTCGGTAAAGACATCAGGGAAATCCCAACCTATAGGAACGGTAGCTAACTCATCACATGATAGGTTTAGGGAATGCAAATAACTCCACATGATAGAACTTTTACGGTCATAGTTGCACCTAATGAAGGAACTCGATCCATTTCATAGCAAGTGAAATGGGTAGAGTTTAAATTTTCCCCCTATTCGGATCATAGTGGGCATATAAAGTTTAATAGTTTTTATTAGATCCAATGTAGTTAATTTAAATATTTAAATATCCAATTTTATTTAACATTTTGACTTAATTTAATATATCTATGTTTATTAAATATAAAGTTTAAATAATTATGAAAATATCAAATGTATTCATAATTCTAAAAGGTGTTTAAAAAGGGAATGAACTTATTATTCTCGACATCACTTATGGGGTTCGAGTCTGAACACCCCTTCATAAGGAGTTCATTGTTTCTACAAACATTCGTCTAGTATTTCATAAATACCGAAGAATACTCTTAACTCCTGTTTAGAGATCCCAATTTTGATCTAATATTCACTTAGTGTAATAGGTATATAAGCGTAATGTGATATAGTAGACTACATAGCATATTTGACCATTCTTATTGCAAATGCATAAATAATCCATCTCATATGCTATACATTAAGCATTTTAATGTGGTATCTATGTATATCACATGAGACTGTCCCAACATTCTTTTATGCCGATTATAAAAGGTGTCATATTCAAATCCAACACTGAAGATTAAACAACCAAACCAAACTATTTCAATACAACACATAGTTAACTGTAACAACCCTGTTTTTGGAGATTACCTGTAAATATTTAATTATAATGGTAGTTATAATTTAATATTGTGAATTAAAATAAAATTGGAGAAATTAAATTGTTTATTTGGAATAAACAATGAATTTTGGAATAAAATAAGAAAATAAAGTTTGAAACTTTATTTTATTTGTTTGGGTTAATAATAAATGAGAAAATAGTTTTTATTTAGAGAAAATGCAATAATTGTATTAATTATTGCCAATTACTTCTTCTAATAATTTTTAAAAGAAGTATTTGATTTTTAAAGGTTGTTTAATCAAATAAAAAGGTGGAAATTGATTTAAAAATGAGTTTTAATTATAAATTTGTGTTTAGAATAGTTAGTTATATTTTTCTAAGAAAGAAAAATATTTTTGTGGAAATTTAGAAGTTTAAAGTAATGTTTTGTCCATTTATTTGAGAAAATTGTGTATTTTTGTAAAATAAAGAATTTAATAATAAAAAATGTTTAAAAAATATAAATTTATCTTTTATATGAGGTAAAATGTTTTATTTCATATGTATATAAGTTTACATATTTTGTTTGATTAAAACTTAAAAGAGAAATGTAATTTATTTGGTAATATTATGTAACTTGTACATAATTGTATATGTACATGAATTAATTCCTCAAATCATTTGATTTTTATTTTATTTTTGAGTCCATTAGGCCCATTACTACACATAAACTAATATTGAGAAAGAGAAAAACATTGGCAGTACATTCCTACTTCTCCTTCTTCCTCTTCTTTGAAATAAGAAAAAAAAAAGAAAAAAAAACCCACCTCACCATTTTTGCAAATCTCAAGCTATGAACTCAATTCCTTCAATTCAAGCTAAAATTTCTTCAAACTACAGTGAATCAGAAGGTAATCAGCTCTAAAACATCAATAATTTCAACAAAACCTTAGTTTGAGATAATGGGTTTTCTAATTATAATAAGTTTTGTTCTTGCATGTTTATATACATATTTTTTTTAGGTTGTTGAAGCCATTTTCAAGGCCAAAGCTTCCTCTTTTTCACCGATTTTCTATTGTAGCACAAAGCATCAGCAAGGTGAGTTGTAATACTCACAAATCCTAGCTGAGCCAAGCTCAAAAATTGCAAAAGCAACCAAAATCTAGCTTTTGTTAATGAATTTTTTTGTTGTTTTTCTGTCTGAAATATGTTTCTTATTGCCTATTTGAATGATCATAACTTTAGATTCCGGCAACGAAATGCTGCCGGACTTCTTACATTTGGTAGCTTGCATGTTGAACTTCATTTCTGCAAATTTTGGTTGAAATATATTATAGTTTGAATATTCAAATCGCTGCTGCAAAATCGACTCAGGCACAGATTTTTGCCTGTAGTTGTTTTGAGTTGCTGCAAACATGACCTGAGTCCATGTTTGAGACCGCACAACTCATTCATTTCTTACTGGAATTCTATGATTCATTTTTTGTTTGAGAGATTAAGTTTTCTAGTATAAGCATACCAATTTTAAGCTCAATCCGATATTATTTGTTCCTCTGTTTTATGCCTGAAAGTTCAACCCAGGGTGGTTTCAGGCCTGTACATTTTTGTTTTTGAACTGTTGCAAACATGGCCTGAGTCCATGTTTGTGACAGCATAACTCATTCGTTTCAGATCGGATTTGAGTGATTACTTTTGCAGATTGAAGTAGGAGTGCTGAAGTTGGTTTGCTATTTCGAATCTACTGTCGAACTTGTACTCACAGCTTGCTGTAATTCAGTGTTTCAAACCTTGTTTTGGTCCAACTTTGAAACGACGCAGATTCTTCGTTTCAAATTGGATTTAAGTGATTCTTTTTTCAGATTGAAATAGGAGTGTTGACTTACATTCCTGTAAAATTTCACCAATATCTGGGTGGGTTTGCTATTTCGAAACTACTGTCGAACTTGTACTCACAACTTGCTGTAATTCAGTGTTTAAACGTTGTTTTGGTCCAACTTTGAAACGACGCAGATTCTTCGTTTCAAATTGGATTTGAGTGATTCATTTTGAAGATTGAAACAGGAGTGTTGAATTATATTCCTATATAATTTCATCAACATCTGGGTTGGTTTGCTATTTCGAAACTACTGTCAAACTTGTACTCGCAGCTTGCTGTAATTCAGTGTTTCAAACCTTGTTTTGGTCCGACTTCGAAACGACGCAGATTCTTTATTTCAAGTCGGAATTGGATGATTTTTTTTTCAGATTGGAGTAGGGGTGTTAATCTACTTTTCTACAAAATTTCATGTCATTTGGACTCTGTTTTCATGTCCAAACCTGCTGTCGAACTAGTGATCACAGCTTGATTTCAGCAGTTTTTATAATTTCCGCCATTTTTGATATTTTCCCGAATTCTTGAGTTTTCTCTCTAGATTTCGTGCACGGGTTTTATAAAGCATTTTAAAGTGTTTTTCAAACAAATTGTCTTGTGAAATTATTATTTAGTATTATTTTAAGTATTAAATTATTTACGCCATAATAGGAGAATTTCAAAGGCAATTTCCAAAGTGTTTTCAAACGATTTCTAAACTTGTTCCAAATTATTTTCTGAGTAAAATTACACTCTTTTTCACTTCGAGCGAACTGGGAAGGTAATTAAATGGTTGGGCAAAATACGTACTATGGAATACGTGCGTTTATCTTTCCAATTAATTCCTAATCTATTCGTTTGATCGTTTTGACCTTCGGGTCTAGTTTACCGATGACATGAGGTAAACTTTGTACTGCTTTGAGTGTGGAATTGACTAACGATTAGTAAACCGTTTAGTGCGAACGTGTGGTATGTGACACACGTTAACACTTTTCGGGTTCCTTTTCGAGAGTTTGTGACACATGTTGCCAGTTAGTGGTGTCCAGTACTGGGCCTCCGGACCTTTGCCACTACGGTTTGTTGCCTTCGGGTTTGAGCCTTCGGGTTTGTCGCCTTCGGGTTTGAGCCTTCGGGTTTGTCGCCTTCGGGTTTGTTGCCCTATAGTATCGCTTTTGGAGTTGGTCCATCGTCACCGCTCGAGAGATACTTGGGTTTGTCGCCTTCGGGTTCGTTGCCCTATAGTATCGCTTATGGAGTTGGTCCTTCGTCACCGCTCGAGAGATACTTGGGCTTGTGGATCCTTGTTTATTCAGTACTGAGCACGTGCATTTTTTGTTTCATTGATATTTATATTTCCCTAGAGTATCGCCTTTCAGAGTAGGTCTTTTGAACCACTCGATTCATAGCGATTACCTTGTGGACACTTGTGTTACCTTCTATGGTATTTGTTATTTGCCTTTTGGCTTGATTTGGGATAATCATATCCTTTGTTTATTGAGTTGCCGATGATATGAGGCTTGTTATGATTCATCTTTTGTTAGATGATCGAGTTATTTCTTTTAGAAATATTTGTGGTACTTTATGACCTTACATGTTCATTATCATTTAGCTTATCTAACTGATTTGTTTAGCTAGACCGACCGTGTATTTTTATACTCGGGTCAGACCGAGGTGTTTCAGGTCAGGTACATTCGGACTTAGCCTATTCTGCTTCTGCATGGACTATTCTATTATCTCCTTTTGTTATAGCTTTTTGTGTAGTCCTTTTTGGTTGTAACTCTGATATGTACATTCTTTTGACTCGCCTGTATATTGTGGTTGCTATACCACTTGACATATATCATATTGTATACTCTGTGATGTATCTGTATATGTGTATATGTATGTGATGATCTACTGTTCTGTGATGTGGTTTACATTAGAGTTGTTATATTTTGTTCCGTTAGACCTTATAGCCATTATAGTTTTGTATTAAGTATCTATTGGATATGTTGATCCACAAAAAAAAATTGCTACATTTATCGACTTATTCGGTAGATAGTTAAGACAAGGCTATAGATGGTTGCTCCTATCCAGCTCTATTCTCCGTATTAGCAGACGGTATTACCTTGTAATACTCTTTGCTAATGTGGGTCTCAGAGTGAGGCGTTACAGCTTGGTATCACAGCTGAGCTCAGAACAAAATATGATAAATACAGAACAGAAACACATATTACAGTACATCCAAGTATAATACAAGTGATAACATAGTTTTCCAATCGTGCCTTTAGTCTTTTCATTTCCTTAGAATGGATAATAAATTTTAAAACATTATAAGGGTTTTAAATATCACTATTTTTTTTTTAAAATAGTAGAAATTAGACCTCAGATGGCTTAGATTTAAATTATGTGTTTTGATCCTTAGTGATTAAAGTTGCGCAGCGAAAATAGTGTGACCGTTTTCGCTGGGCACATTTAGTGCTTTGTTTTTAGTAAATGCTTGTTTGGTGGATAATTGCATGAATGTGTGTTAGCTTAGTAATTGTTTAAATAATATTGAGTAGGTGATATAATTGAGAGTTAGAAACCTACTCAATGCACATGATAAGAACTTGCGGTGCCTTCAAGTTGTAGCTACCACAAGAATTACTAGAAAGATCAAATTTTGAAAATAAAATGTAATTCATATGTGGTATTTAACAAAAGGTTAAAATGAAATAAAAATTTAATGTCTAAGAATTTCATGGATGCATTTTAAAGATATAAAATTACTAAAAGAAATTTTGGAAAAGAAAGCATCCATATGAATGGAAAATCTTTCTAACCAGAGATATACTTATGTATATAACTTTATTGTTTTATGAATTGATTATATGGTTGTATAATTAGAAAACGTTTTTTTGTTTTGAAAATAAACATTTTTATAACCAAGTTTAAGGTTCCTTAAAAAAAAAAATCAAAACATTTTTTATAATTTCTTGTGTCAATTGGCTAATAAGTATTTTAAGAATTCTGGTCGATGCGTCTGATCAGCGTTATCGATAGAGATTCCTAAATGCTTATGAGGCGACGTAATACATGCTTTTGGAATGGCAATAAATAATATTTACTAGTATGGATGTTGAATGCAAAAATATATAGATATTGCAAAGATTTTGAAAATTTTAAATTGTCATTTGAGATACGTATTTTATATATGCTTAAGGACTTATGAAAATAGTGTGACATAGAGGGCAATGGAGAGGCAATGTTGATCTTGGTCAACTTTGCAGTCCTTGATAATGTCATTCACTATAAATGTATTATTTGGATGTTATCATTTTATAAATTGATAATTGGAAAATTTGAATATGGTTTCATTTAAATAAATTTTATTCATTATTGATTATATTACATGTTTGTGAAAGTTTACATACATGAAAAATTTAAAATGCTTAAGTAAGCTTTTGGGTAAAGTATTTTTGGAAAATATTACCTTATGGTAATTTATATGGCAAATAACTTTAATTAAGGAAATACCTTAATTGGATGAAACTATCATGTGATTGTGATTAATTAAACAAAGTATTCAAATTAAGATAATGAATTGTTTAGAAATCTAAAATATTGATTGGAATGAGGTTTAGTAAAAAGTAAAAGGATAGTTATGAAGATTTGTTTAAACATTTAATCATTTGATTAACAACAAGTGAAAAAAATGTATGCCCTTGGGAAAATTTAAGAAAATGCTAATTTGGTGCTTTTGAATTTGCATGAAATTTAACAAGGAGCAAAACCATTAGAGCAAGTTTGGTTATGAATTTAGATAGTGTTAAAAGCTTGTTAATTATGTATTTGTGAAGTTCAATTGAAAACAAGTTTGAGTTAAGATCAACCTTGGCTAGTTCTTAGTGATAATAAAATAAATGTTTAGGTTTGTGGATTAAGAGAAAATTAAATATAAAAGATTCATTATTTATAAAATGCAAATTTTTGTGAAAATCTAGAAATAAAAATAAATAAAGCAGCGAGATAAGATTTTAGAAAAAAAAAAATTAAGTAGTTTGGATTTAATAATTATTTGAAAAAAAAAAATTAAGTAGTTTGGATTTAATAATTATTTGAAAATTTTGACAATAAAATGTCTTGTTTCAGAAAATTTTAATTGAAAAGTGTTGTTTTAAAACAACAATAACTTGTGATTTACAAATCAAAATGAGTCCATTATTTTTGCAAAAGAGATTGCTTTCAGTATGCTAGAAATCATCTTTATATGATTTTTGAAAACTTTGCAGTTTGTTTGTTCAAAAATGAGTTTGAAAACTGATCGACATCTCTGTCCTCTTTTATAATTTCTGAGTTAAAAACTGAAAGTAAATTGGGCATAACTTTCAAAACGTAAATCCGATTTTGATGAACATTATATCGTTGGAAAGATTGGATCGAGTAGAATAACTTTTATTTTATGAGTATTTTCAAATTATGAGTTTTACTATGTCAAAAGCCTAAGTCTTTGTAGCAAGCCTGAATTTGAAAATTTTGAAGTTTTGAGTTGTTGTCATCTTTAAACTATGATTTTGATGCTTCATATGTTTATAATTGCATGCTAATATGTTTATAAGTTAAGTGCAGGTACAAGAGGATATTTGAATGATTAATTAGCAAAATAGTAAGTATAAAAGTAAGCATGCTTGCATTTTAAACGCTAAAAATGAAAGATATGAATTGTTAAGTGTTTATGTGTTAAGAATTTATATATATATATATGTATGTATGTATGTATGTATATATATACATATTGTGTTTCGACCTTCTGGTCGATGTATATCTATAATTCATATTTATGAAATTGTAAAGGGCTCTCCATGCAAAGGAGACTCCGCCGAAATTTTCAAAAAATTAAACACTTCGAAAAATTTTCAGAAAATTTAATTAGTCAATTTTTAGAGCCATCGATGAAGGGCCTATAAGTGTCCTTTTTAAATAATAAAGTAAAATGGTTTAAAATTTGATAAATTTAGTGGAAAAAATATATATATTACTTATTGTAGTATATTTATTTTTGGAATTAGAGTATGGAACAACTCTAATTTAATTTACTTAAAATTTAAAGTAATAATGATTGAATTGAAAATTTAAGTAAGGGACTTCAAAAATTATCAAGTATTGAAGTTTGAGTTTTGTGTATAAAAGAAAATTGATTTGAGTGAAAACTCTTATAACAAATTTTTGAGAAAATTTCTTGTAATCCATTCTTGTGTGTCTTGCCTTAGTGCGATTCTTGTGATGACTTGCATTCATGCAGTGATGTGTTATGATGATAGCTTGAAATACCATCTATCTTTTGTTGAATCCTCTTTTAATGATTGTGCTTATCTGTGTTACTCCTTTAAAGGAGTTAGGTGCGTTTCAGTATATTTGGAAAGTTGGCTCCTAATTATATAGGACCATCTACTATTACTGAACGCCTTGGTTCGATTGCTTTCATGCATCGTTTTGTATTCAGTTTTGGGTGTTCATGATATGTTCCAGGTAACCCAATTTCGTTGTATCTTTGAGATTTAATCTCGATTGTTAATTCTCTTGTGTTTCATGATCACGAGTCTCACCGACTTGTGTATTGTGCCGAATTCTATTCGTGTAGTTGTTTCGAAGATTGAACACCTTCGAAATAAGAATGTTCTACTTATAAAATTTTGTCGTCCGCTAACCGTAAGTGCTGTACTTAGGAAACCATAGGATTTGCCGAGCAAACTTGTCCTGATCCTTTCATTCTCTATTGAGGGAGAATATCTATGATCCTATCTTTGATTTGAATCTTGTTGTGATGAAATAGATGTTATAGATAATTTCCATTATAGAAATTGCGTGGACGCAATTGTGTTAAGGAGGGGAGTCTGTAACAACCCTGTTTTTGGAGATTACCTGTAAATATTTAATTATAATGCTAGTTATAATTTAATATTGTGAATTAAAATAAAATTGGAGAAATTAAATTGTTTATTTGGAATAAACAATGAATTTTGGAATAAAATAAGAAAATAAAGTTTGAAACTTTATTTTATTTGTTTGGGTCAATAATAAATGAGAAAATAGTTTTTATTTAGAGAAAATGCAATAATTATATTAATTATTGCCAATTACTTCTTCTAATAATTTTTAAAAGAAGTATTTGATTTTTAAAGGTTGTTCAATCAAATAAAAAGGTGGAAATTGATTTAAAAATGAGTTTTAATTATAAATTTGTGTTTAGATAGTTAGTTATATTTTTTTAAGCAAGAAAAATATTTTCGTGGAAATTTAGAAGTTTAAAGTAATGTTTTGTCCATTTATTTGAGAAAATTGTGTATTTTTGTAAAATAAAGAATTTAATAATAAAAAATGTTTAAAAAATATAAATTTATCTTTTATATGAGGTAAAATGTTTTATTTCATATGTATATAAGTTTACATATTTTGTTTGATTAAAACTTAAAAGAGAAATGTAATTTATTTGGTAATATTATGTAACTTGTACATAATTGTATATGTACATGAATTAATTCCTCAAATCATTTGATTTTTATTTTATTTTTGAGTCCATTAGGCCCATTACTACACATAAGCTAATATTGAGAAAGGGAAAAACATTGGCAGTACATTTCTACTTCTCCTTCTTCCTCTTCTTTGAAATAAGAAAAAAAAAGAAAAAAAAACCTACCTCCCCATTTTTGCAAATCTCAAGCTATGAACTCAATTTCTTCAATTCAAGCTAAAATTTCTTCAAACTACAGTGAATCAGAAGGTAATCAGCTCCAAAACATCAATAATTTCATCAAAACCTTAGTTTGAGATATTGGGTTTTCTAATTATAATAAGTTTTGTTCTTGCATGTTTATATACATATTTTTTTTAGGTTGTTGAAGCCATTTTCAAGGCCAAAGCTTCCTCTTTTTCACCGATTTTCTATTGTAGGACAAAGCATCAGCAAGGTGAGTTGTAATACTCGCAAATCCTAGCTGAGCCAAGCTCAAAAATTGCAAAAGCAACCAAAATCTAGCTTTTGTTAATGAATTTTTTTGTTGTTTTTCTGTCTGAAATATGTTTCTTATTGCCTATTTGAATGATCATAACTTTAGATTCCGGCAACGAAATGCTGCCGGACTTCTTGCATTTGGTAGCTTGCATGTTGAACTTCATTTATTCAAATTTTGGTTGAAATATATTATCGTTTGAATATTCAAAACGCTGCTGCAAAATCGACTCAGGCACAGATTTTTGCCTGTAGTTGTTTTGAGTTGCTGCAAACATGGCCTGAGTCCATGTTTGAGACCGCACAACTCATTCATTTCTTACTGGAATTCTATGATTCTTTTTCTGTTTGAGAGATTAAGTTTTCTAGCATAAGAATACCAATTTTAAGCTCAATCCGATATTATTTGTTCCTCTGTTTTATGCCTGAAAGTTCAACCCAGGGTGGTTTCAGGCCTGTACATTTTTGTTTTTGAACTGTTGCAAACATGGCCTGAGTCCATGTTTGTGACAGCATAACTCATTCGTTTCAAATCGAATTTGAGTGATTACTTTTGCAGATTGAAGAAGGAGTGCTGATTATAATCCTATAAAATTTCATGACAATCTGGGTTGGTTTGCTATTTCGAAACTACTGTCGAACTTGTACTCACAGCTTGCTGTAATTCAGTGTTTCAAACCTTGTTTTGGTCCAACTTTGAAACGACGCAGATTCTTCGTTTCAAATTGGATTTAAGTGATTCTTTTTTAAGATTGAAATAGGAGTGTTGAATTACATTCTTATATAATTTCACCAACATCTGGGCGGGTTTGCTATTTCGAAACTACTGTCGAACTTGTACTCACAGCTTGCTGTAATTCAGTGTTTAAACGTTGTTTTGGTCCAACTTTGAAACGACGCAGATTCTTCGTTTCAAATTGGATTTGAGTGATTCTTTTTGCAGATTGAAATAGGAGTGTTGAATTATATTCCTATATAATTTCATCAACATCTGGGTTGGTTTGCCATTTCGAAACTACTGTCAAACTTGTACTCGCAGCTTGCTGTAATTCAGTGTTTCAAACCTTGTTTTGGTCCGACTTCGGAACGACGCAGATTCTTTATTTCAAGTCGTAATTGGATGAATTTTTTTTCAGATTGGAGTAGGGGTGTTAATCTACATTTTTACAAAATTTCATGTCATTTGGACTCTGTTTTCAGGTCCAAACCTGCTGTCGAACTAGTGATCACAGCTTGATTTCAGCGATTTTTATACTTGAATAATTTCCGCCGTTTTTGATATTTTCCCGAATTCTTGAGTTTTCTCTTTAGATTTCGTGCACGGGTTTTATAAAGCATTTTAAAGTGTTTTTAAAACAAATTGGCTTGTGAAATTATTATTTAGTATTATTTTAAGTATTAAATTATTTACTCCATAATTGGAGAATTTCAAAGGCAATTTCCAAAGTGTTTTCAAACGATTTCTAAACTTGTTCCAAATTATTTTCTGAGTAAAATTACACTCTTTTGCACTTCGAGCGAACTGGGAAGGTAATTAAATGGTTGGGTAAAACACGTACTATGGAATACGTGCGTTTATCTTTCCAATTAATTCCTAATCTATTCGTTTGATCGTTTTGACCTTCGGGTCTAGTTTACCGATGACATGAGGTAAACTTTGTACTGCTTTGAGTGTGGAATTGACTAACGAATAGTAAACCGTTTAGTGCGAACGTGTGGTATGAGACACACGTTAACACTTTTCGGGTTCCTTTTCGAGAGTTTGTGACACATGTTGCCAGTTAGTGGTGTCCAGTACTGGGCCTCCGGACCTTTGCCACTACGGTTTGTTGCCTTCGGGTTTGAGCCTTCGGGTTTGTCGCCTTCAGGTTTGTTGCCCTATAGTATCGCTTTTGGAGTTGGTCCATCGTCACCGCTCGAGAGATACTTGGGTTTGTGGCCTTCGGGTTTGTTGCCCTATAGTATCGCTTTTGGAGTTGGTCCTTCGTCACCGCTCGAGAGATACTTGGGCTTGTGGATCCTTGTTTATACAGTACTGAGCACGTGCATCTTTTGTTTCATTGATATTTATATTTCCCTAGAGTATCTCCTTTCGGAGTAGGTCTTTTGAACCACTCGATTCATAGCGATTACCTTGTGGACACTTGTGTTACCTTCTATGGTATTTGTTATTTGCCTTTTGGCTTGATTTGAGATAATCATATCGTTTGTTTATTGAGTTGCCGATGATATGAGGCTTGTTATGATTCATCTTTTGTTAGATGATCGAGTTATTTCTTTTAGAAATATTTGTGGTACTTTATGACCTTACATGTTCATTATCATTTGGCTTATCTAACTGATTTGTTTAGCTAGACCGACCCGTGTATTTTATACTCGGGTCAGACCGAGGTGTTTCAGGTCAGGTACATTCGGACTTAGCCTATTCTGCTTCTGCATGGACTATTCTATTATCTCCTTTTGTTATAGCTTTTTGTGTAGTCCTTTTTGGTTGTAACTCTGATATGTACATTCTTTTGACTCGCCTGTATATTGTGGTTGCTATACCACTTGACATGTATCATTTTGTATACTCTGTGATGTATCTGTATATGTGTATATGTATGTGATGATTTACTGTTCTGTGATGTGGTTTACATTAGAGTTGTTATATTTTGTTCCATTAGACCTTATAGCCATTATAGTTTTGTATTAAGTATCTATTGGATATGTTGATCCACAAAAAAAAAATTGCTACATTTATCGACTTATTCAGTAGATAGTTAAGACAAGGCTATAGATGGTCGCTCCTATCCAACTTTATTCTCCGTATTAGCAGACGGTATTACCTTGTAATACTCTTTGCTAATGTGGGTCTCAGAGTGGGGCGTTACATTAACGATCATAAGTTTTTTGTTTACTTATATAGTTTAAGAAATGTTTTAGCACCTTTAAGGTTGTTTTTTATAAACACAATCTTCCTCTACATTTTGACTGAAAACCATACTATTTGATTTGTCTATCAAAATACTTGTTTAACTCTGAGCTTATTGCATGCCATCGTTGTATCTGCTTTTAGATTATATCCAAAACATACAAATTACATTATCGCTTCCACTGACTTCGAGACATTTTAACTATTATATGCAAGTAGTCATTTCTAAATCATTATTTAGAAGTTTAGTTTCAGCATCAATGTTCCAAAACTCAAAATTAAACTGTGCGATAATTTTATGTAGAATCCGAATGGTTTTGAGCATGTTAACTTGCAAAATTATATCACTATTTTTGCATTTGAAATCAAAGAAGCGCTTTTATATTAACATCGCTTTATTAACTACATCGATCTTATCAAAGATACGCTTGCAGTCGATGAATCACATCTCTTCGGACACAACTATCAAAATTGTATTTTAACTATGTACTTGGAATTCTTTTTGGATTTAAGGCATCATGCCATATGGCAGAGCCTATACTCTTTGTGGCTTATTGGCAACTGAAGAATTGCTACTGCTAATAATGCTTTTTCTCGACATTGACCGGAAACCCATAGTTTCTCTCTAATGTACAAGAATTGTTACTGAACATTCTAATATATTGTGCATTCGTTTTAGTTTTGGTTAATTTTATTACATCTTATGGGATTAGTCTTTATGTTTGAGTCTCTAGATCATATCCAAGTCCATCATACTACCGCTATTTTCTAAAGGAAATTCCTTCGATTATGATGGTGATGTTTTTCTGAACAATAATTTTTTCTTGGTAAGAAAGAATAGGCATTTGGAAATATTTTGTAAACTGCCTTTTATATGTATATAGGACTAATTTAATTTTAACTTTCGGAACTTATGTCCATAACATGAATTAGCAACCACACATCTAAAATCTTTTATATCTTATATGAATACGATCTCATAGACTATTCTTTATATGAAATTAAATTTAACCTTTATACTTACTTTTAATTACATGTCCTTATAGAAAGTAGTTAACTCAACTTCGCTCATCATCAATCGTACTTTATCCAACAAAGTCTGATTACTCCTAATCGATACATCATTATATATCATAGGAAGGAGTGACTTTTGAGATCGATTCTTATTCGTTTTTAGGTACATTTGGAACTCTTTTCCTATACACTCACATGTTCAATCAAATTGAATTATTTTTTGCATGTAACGTTTTCTACTTCCATTTTTTATTCCATGAACTAATCATAGATACACCTACTTGTGTATCAAGTACACATGTCCAATTCTACGATAATTCATTAGTGAATTTTAACGAAGTATCTGGATAAATTTCGATACCATTAGATCTTAAACTGCGCACATCTGAATGTATCAATCTAAAGAGTTCATCAACACTTTTGATGCTCCCACTGAATGGGTTTATTGCCCTTAATCGATTAAGATAAATTTTTTAAGTATAATATGGTTCATAATCATATGATTAAAGAATTATTTCTCAGAGATATGGCTTAGTCCACAATTCCAAAATAACCGTACAAAGTTTTAGATACTTAATGTATTTTCTATAATTAATGCATCACCGTTTATATAAAAAATACCATAGATTTAACGATTTGGCTTTTAAACACCAAATGTCGATAATAGTACATCCATGGTATTAACGTGCCGGACACTCATTTGTCGGAAAGACAAATTGTTAGCATAAAATGAAAAAAAAGGAAAAATAGAACACAACATTAGAATCTCATAGTAGAATAATAATATGTAATATCAAAAGACAGTAAAAACTGTCACCTTAAGATACATAACATTTCAGTTACAATCCTAAGTACCATTATCAGCCTCGACGGTTATAACAGCCTATCCTTACAAATGATGATATGTACATAACAATTGTCCAATAAAAATAAGAATACTATAGTAGGTGGAAGCATCCAACTCAGCTCCTCGAACTCTAAAGAATATCAACGAAAACCAGCCTTCCTTGGACTACACGAAAGATCACCTATGGAAATAAGGGAAATATAAAACCACGAGTCGGACATAAGTCTAGTATGACAAACTCAAGAAATATGCAGCTAATATATAATGGTACTTTGAGACTGTTAAAATCACCATAACGATTATCCCCTCAAAAGAACCAAACTCTTTTAATAAGTTCATAAGGCGATATAATAGATAATGTCATTGGTGTAGAATATAGATCAAAAAATAGATGTATTACTTGCATCTCACAACACAACAATATTAGAAGTACAACTAAAACCACCAAGATATGCTCGCATATGCATTTCCATGGTGGTCTCCTCGGTAAACTTAAGTCGACCTCCTACACAAGAGTTAGAATCTACCTTCCAAAACAAAACATATCTTTAGATAAAATATGTCACAAAGGTAAACATAGCTAGTCTACGCTTGAACATGTGTCATAAAGGTAAACAAAGCATCTCCAGATATTTGGAGTTTATGAACCTTTTTGGGTTAGCTAAACCCCATTTCTATGCTCCTACTCTATTTTTCGCCATTACTGATGGTGCAGTCATATTAAACAGCTCTCATACGAGTCTTCATCGCTTAAACATTTCTCAAATCTCTCTCTGGATTCTAACATCTCAGACAGTACATGAATCTCTCCATGGATCCCAACATAAGTCATCCGACGAATGCTAACGTTGACCTCTCCCTTGGACTTAACCTTGGAATAGATAGTTCAACTCTACAACATCTTTCAAAACATAAAACTCATATATCAATTTTGAAGTGGTTTTCTAGAAGTAATATAATTATCCGATCTTAGTCTCCTTGAAACTAATCAATGAATTTTCGATTAACTCAATTCCAGTTCTTTAAGGAGTAAACGAATGATATAAAGGAGTCCTCCTCAAGGGACATCGTGTGTGTGTGTGTATATATATATATATATATATATTCTTAAAGCAACAGATGATTCATGCCAGTGAGTCCTCCTTAGAAGATCTCAAACCATGTTAATACATGATGCTTACATTTACTTTAAAGGTTAATTTAGTCAAACTCGATAGTCGACTAATCGACTATCAAGTTTAAAATAGAAATGATCGCAAATGGAAAAAAGTCCTGTATACTTATCACATTTCCGACTTTCTCAACTTATACCATCCCTTGGTCTAAAGAGTGAAGTCCGTAGGTTAGAGCACTGTTTGCTTATAAACCATACTCAAAAAATATTATTAATTTCCACTTGTATTAATTAAAACTTCTTTTTAAATACTTGTACATATATTTAATTACCTTTTCAAAAGTTACAAATACGCATACTACCGTTTCACTATTCATTTCAACTCTTCCAAATACTTAGAAACATATTCATATTCTTATACCAAATGGAGTAACAATGTTCACAAATCTTAAAAAAATTCATATTTCTAAAAGTATAATTAAATGGGTTAAAAGCAAATGTTATTAAAAACATTATTACTATAGACCCAAAATCATTTTATACTTAACTCTATCTTTAAAACATTATTTTTAAAGAACTAAGTATACTTGTTAATAACAAAATATAGTTTTGATTAACTTTCTAAAACCCTTTATTATAACTAAATGTCATAATCAAAACTACCTTTATTCTTTTTATAAAATATTTAACTTTTCCAAACTTATATATAAATACTTTAAAAATACTTATAAATATGTTTTTAAATATCTATATGAAATATTACTTAAAAACAGTTAATTTAAAATTTTAAAAAAATCAATAAAAAACATATTTTATTTTTAAAATCCTTTACTTTAAAAATTTATAAATAATCATTAAAGAAATATTTAAACTTCAAACCAATTTCAAAATACTTTAAAATATGTTAGAAAACATCCCTAAAATGATAAGGGAAACATACTTATTTAAATATCATTTTAAAAAATTAAAAGCCTCCAACAACCTACTATAGCATTTCAAGAATTTTGTAAAATATATCCTTTTCACTAAATATTAAAATTTAATTACTAAAAATATATCTAAACTCGTAATCTTTTTTAATACTCATATCCATGTTATTAGACTTTCCTAAAAAGATTCTATAAAGAAAAGAAATTGTAAACCATTTAAATCATGAAAAACTAGCCAAAATGTCGTATTAAACAGAATAATGCAACAAACCCAATACTGCTGTAGTAGATAAAAGATAGCATTTATAAGTGCTATTATAGATTCCAAATAAATAACAACATGAAAAAGCATGATCTTTGTAGCCAATTTTAACCACTTAAACAACTGATTTTTTTGCCAACTTATTTATAATAAGTACTATACTTAGTATATTTAAAAACCATGAAAAGAAACCCCTAAGGATATCTGGCAGTTAATTATAAAAATTCTTGAAAATAAGGTATTTTCCAAAGTGCTTTTATAACGACCCGTTTTACTCTTAACTTTAGCCACTTTGTTCGACCAGTTATAAAATGTTATAAAATCCTATTTTTTTACATTAATAAGTACACACGTTTTTCTTATTAAAAGAACAAACAAACCCTTAAGGATGCCTTTTAGAGTTAACTTAAAAATCATCGAACGAAAGGCAATTTCAAAGTGCATCCATTGTGACCTTTTTACTTCTAGCTTTCACAGCTTTGTTTCACAAACTCTACAACTTTCCAAACCAATTCTTGCTATCCCATAGACTAAAATATGTGTAGAGAATAACAAAACTATATTATGTCATAATATATTCATAAATTGACATATATAACTAGTTTAAACATAAGGCAATTCAAAGTGCACTTATAGCGATTATCGCTATACGAACACTTTCATATTCAAATCAATTCAACACGCAAGTCGGCCAACCATATAAATACAAGGTTAAGGCCAATCCACATGTTATAGAAGGTAACATAGTGATGTTATACAATATAGAGTTGTCATTTGTTTTCAAAAGCAAGAAGGGTCCAAAGTTCATAATGTCGATTAGTTAATGAACTTTAACTATATATTTTAAGTGTAGGATCGATTTCATAGGGGGGTGAACAGGGTGATACTAATAATTATAAAATTGAATGCCGAAGTATATAAAATAATTGCAGCACAGATAATAGAAGAATAATAGCAGCACAGATAATAGAAAAAAATAAAAGAAAAAATAGAACAACACAGATTTACCCAGCTTTGGCAAAACCCTGTCTACTGCTGCCCCCAAGGTTTCTACTAGAAATTAAGTAGTCAGACGCTTACACAAGTAAACTCGTGACACCCGCTATTGACTAATCTAACTCTACGCTCAAAACCCTACCACAACTCGGCCACTGAGTTGCAAATTCTCGAACTACACCACCGTATATCGTCCTCTAGTCACACGACTAAAATTTATAAAGGTTTAAAAGTAAAATACAAAATAAAAACAATTTAAACACAAAAACCCTAATTTAAAAATAAAAACCTAAAAATATAAGCCGACCCAAAGAAAATTAAAATGGAGTCCCCTTTTCTTTTTATCCTCTTGTATATTTCTTCGGCCCATATTACTTTTGTTTGTGACAATGGCTTTCTCTTTCCTTATTTGATCTGAAATTAGGGTTTCATGGGAAATTAAATTCGTCGATACTAGTTGATCAATTGAATGAATGTTTAGTTTTGATTGCTTCGTCAATCGATCGTTTCTTTGATTCGCACACGACTGCTTCATTTTCTCGAGTTCGCTATTAATTGGTATGTAATTTCCTTTTTGCTTTTCTGGTTAATTTGCTTGATCTCGATTGATTTGAATGCCAATGATGACTAGGGATTTTATAGGGATCAATTTCCCTAATATTCGATCGTATATATTTTATTAAATTCGTCCTTGGCCACTGATTTTCGTTTGGGTGCTTGTGATTTGTACCGACTTGTTCAAATTCGTATATTTTGTGTTTACTTGATTATCATGGCTTCACAATTTTAACTTGCTCCATGACTTTTTGGTTTTGTTCAATTCCTTAGCCACCACAGCTCTGACTTGATTTGAAACAGTTGCTACATTCGCTTGTACATCATGACACTTGTTACAATTTTTTGTATTGACTTCGACTTCGTTCAATTTCTCACGGCTTCATGTGAATTTTACTGTTGAGGCTACTGGTTATTGCATTCATGTTCGTATATTTGTATATTAGTCTGGCTTTGATTCTTTTTTATTTATATTTGACTTTGTTATTTTGAAATCCCCTGCAACATTTGAACCGTTGTATGCTTCAATATGCATTGTTCTATAGTATGACCATTTATTTGTTGTTGCCTTAGGTTTCGCTGAACATATATGTTCACGCATGTATATATTCATGTTATACTACTCTCTACTTTGGTCAATTGATGATGATGATGATGTCTAGTTACATGTTGTACTTGATCTGTTTGAGCTTGCACTTGGTTTTGTACATTTGTGTCTTTATGTATATGTACCTGATATACTAGCTCGAATTGGTCTTCGAGTTACACTTCTTGATCACGGTCACTTATTCACTTTCTTGCATTTCATATCTCCTTGAGTCTGCACTGTGTATATATATGTGCTAGTTGTTGTGCACTGCATATATACATATATATGTATACATGTGTATTTGCATATGCATATATGTATGCTTCTGATATACTCATTGTCGTGATCTTTTTGAAACTGTCTTTGAGCTGCACTGATGGTTGCATTCATGTTCATGCTGAAAGTATTGCTTCACCTACTTCGAGTCACTTGTGCATGCTCTGTTCTTCATGTATACTTGAATCTAGTCTGCGCAGTCATATTCTTGCATTCAGTTGAGCTTCATGTATTTTGATCTCACCTCTGGTGCCTCCAAGCCTGTACTCAGGTTTAGTTGCCTTTGAGTGTCTGGATTGCATCAAGTACATGTCCATATGCCTCACTAGTTCCTCTTGGAATCTTCACTTGATATCTTTACATTAAGTATACTTATTTACATCAGAAGCTTTTTGTATATGCACTTGGTAGCACGGTCTAGTCTAAACTACTGTGTTCATTAACTTGGTCTACACTGATTTTCTTGTTCCACTCTAAGTGTGTCACCATGCATATGTATGTGCATATATATGTGCTGGGTTGTAGCCTTGAGCCAGTTTGCAATTGAACTTGACTGTCTTGTTGAGTTCATCCTGGTTGAGTTTATATTGTAACTGTTATTGCTTTGGGGCGGATCTTGTTGTGTTTATGTCTTTGACCTATAGTTTTGTATTGCACCTGACTTGAATCTAGCTTAAAGCTCAGGTTTGACCTTGTGCTCATGTCGTGACTTTATTTTTATTGCACTTGAGTTGAACTTGGCTTTTGGTTGGGTTTGACCTTGTGCTCACTTGTCCCTACAGTTTTATCAAGCGTAACCGATGTGCATGGCCTTGTGGCATGTACAATGATAGGATGTGCATGTAATAAGCTATTCGTATAAGATGAATTCAAAATAAATATGATGACGAACAACACAAATATCTGAGGCATATAATATTTTCAAAAACACATTTTATTTTACACTGCAAAAATATTTCTTTTCAATTTTACTACGTCGGTGTTTATTTTACAGATAATTTAGATGTTGGATTCAATCTGGAATAGAGTTGAAGATAAATACGAGTGAATGAGTGATATGTAATGAGGACAGTTGTGTAAATTGAAATGTATTGCAATAGAAATTTTGTATATATAGTGAGAGCATAAATTTGTACTATTCAAAATTGTAATAAAATATTTATTTGAATAAAAAATCTATTTGAATTTAAATTCTGTGTTATCCATTTTATCCAGTAAATATTTAATTAATTATGTGAAAATAAAAATTCTAGAATAACAAATACATTTAAATGAATATATATATATATATATATGTTTATTATTATCAAACAAAAATCATATACTAGCATATTCAACATTAAACACACGCGCACACATATATACACAATAAATACTTGTTTAATGGTGAGATAACTTACAAATATCTAAGCCTTCAACTAGATAAAGTAAATAAGAATCAGAGAACCTCTTCCTACCATCATTAAACTTCCAAAGATTCAAACTTTAGCAAACACAAGCCAAGGAAAGCCTCCTACACCTTCAAAATGCTCACGGCTTAAATTGGTTTGGGGTTTTTTCTCCACTTCTTCCACTGTTGACTTGCTTTCCATGTTTCCTAAGGTTATCTAAAGCTATGGTTAATGTTTTAAGAGAGTTGGAGTTGTTTTGCTATAGGAAAATAAAGATTGAAGAGAGAAAGAAGCTTGAAAATACGTAGGATTTTTGCCTAAAATCCTAACAAAAATAAAATGAAACAAAGGAGACGTGTTATATAGACTTTATCATGGTTAAATGACTTCCCCTTCCCCTCGTTTAGCTGACAAAAACACCCCTATGTTCCCCCATGTGCATAACTTGACACCTCACTTTATGAAAGAAAATATCTCTTCCTTCCTTAGTAATTTACCAAACTATCCATCTTCAGAAAATATCTTAAATTCCTTCTAGAAGCTTTTATTAGGCAAATTATTTTTAGTGACTAATTAATTAAACATTAGTTAATTAGACAAGAACAGTTATTTCAAACAACTTCTGTTGAGTAAAAAGCTATTTTATCGATAAAACGATTTTTCATCACATTATCTATATTTCTTGGAACTAGTTATTTTTTATAAACATTTTTCAAAAACAAATCTACCATCATTAGTTATTAATAAAAAGGAGGTTAAAAGGTTATTGAATCACTTTAAATCACATTACATCCTTGATTAAATTATATAAACAATTCAAATATTTACATACGAAGTGTTCGAAATTCGAGCTCGTTACATTCTCCCCCACTTAAAATATGTCATCCTCAAAATTTCAACATGACCAGTACATAGTAGAAACAATCATATATCAATACTTAACAGTATTGAAAATTACTAGCAAATAAAGCTAACAATTTTCTCAGATTTAAAACCCCCTCATCATATAAGGATGATAAATAATCTGCTAAGCGTACGTTACATTCAACAACCATGGTTTATTACTTAGATGATTATTCAAGCTACCTTAGAACAAATCAAAGAGTTATTGCCTAAACTATCCAAAATCTAACAAAACATAGTATGCATAGACTTAACTGGTACACCGTGCATGGATCATCCATATGCAATATTCGATTTGATCACTTGCTCGATCACACAAATTCACTTTCAAATTAATATGGATCACTTGACATCTCTAGTGCGAACTCCAATTAGGTTACTTGATTAGAAACTTCTGGTTTTCTTACATAACCATATACTTCGATAGAAAACATTGGGATCATATCAATCTATTTCAAGTGTTCGCCATCAATGATCGAGTGAAAATCCTTGTTCGGATCGGTGTAAATTACATAGAAATCACGTACTTGAATCCTGTATCAAGAACAACCATGCAAATGAAATGATCTATGTACAACATATGCACTTTATCCTATTGATTTTTTAGCTACGCCAATATCATTTTCATCGCATTCATTAACATAAATAGTAAATCTCATTCAATACTAAAATCATTTATGAAACATTTCATAAAAACATAACTTAATTTCATAAACATTTTACAAGGACATAAATTTATTTATAAAATATTTCATAAAAATTTAATTTAAGTCATTACTCATATAATACTCCATTACATCCTAACAGTATATACAAAACATCAAATTCATTTTTCTTTCTAAAATTCCAACGAAGGCCTAAAACAAATCTAGATCTTATAACCGAGTCATCATTTTAGACTTCTTTAACTTTTGGGTTAGGCAAGTAGCTAAGAAGAGCTGGATGCTAGCATCCAAACCCAAAACTAGAATCTACTTTCTTTAGACAACCCTAAGGTAATGACGTTTATTAGTTGGCCTAATAACATCGAATAATTACTTAACATATATGTTCAAACAAATTTAAAACTTGTGTGAACTTGCTAACTTCTTAATTAAAGTGTTATATAAACTCAACTTTATATTTTCAAGACACTTAGCTTCAAATTCTATAATGATTTGGAAGTTTCAAATCGTCCAATATCGTAGAAAAATCTGTTTCATTTTAACAAATGAAAACTTTAGAGCTAAATACCAGGCTTTTTTTAATCATTTTAAAATAATAATACATACATATACCTTTTGTATATAAAATCATACTTTCAGGATTAAATTCAAAATCGTTTTCAAAGGAGTATCAAATACTTCTTCTAATAGTATTAATTATCATGATCTTAATTTCATAAACTAATTTCCCAAGTATATTTACTTTGAAATCCATAAAAAGTATATGTATAGATTGAGTAACACAAAAGCGATACCATGGAAATGGGTCTACCAAATCGTACCAAATATTCCCTTACTAAGAATGGTAATGCCCATGGGAAGTGCTTACCAATTGAACATATCTCCAGCCCATTTTTAGTCACTTTCAAACCATTCGAACTAGATAACATAAAAATACTTTGTTTTTGAATTGACATGCTGATTTCAACAGTAATCATGAACTCGAACAAATTAAAACCCGTTTAAAAATACTAGTATTCATAAATACTTTCAAATAGTAATATTATTATTTTTCAAAATCTTAGAAATCCATTTTCAAAGAAATAGAAATTTAAGCTATTAAATATTAGTTTAAATCCTCTTTTTTATGAATCATATTTAAAAAAATCTAATCTAAGCTTCTTTTATTAGAATGAACTTCTAACCTAACATTATCATTGAACGCCTTATAGTCAAAATGTGAAATTCAATTCACAAGGTGTTCATTTCAATGGATCTACATTTACTATCTACCCAACCCTTGCAATAAAAAGGTAAACTGCTCATAAACTAGTTGAACACGACTAAGATATTGATTCTACAAATGATAATAATGCTCATAAACTGATCGAGCATGTCAAATCATAATACAAAAGATAGCAATGCTTAGAAACTGGCCGAGCATAGCTAAACAAAACATTGAGGGATAAAGGATGAACATTATTAGTCCTTACACTAATTAAGTTATATTTTAATAATACATACTTATATGAGGTCTTTAATTTTCATAGTTGAAATACCTTTAAGTTATACGTTTATAACAAATACAAATATGCTCTCTATGTATAATACATGCAACTCAATTTAGGGCATCGCTTACACCATCTCTAATGAGTTATACCCCACCAAAGCAAATGTTATCTCTTAACCTTCAGCTCTGATACCAAGTGTAATATTTTGCTTTTCGACTCTCAAATGTTGACACTAATACATCCATGGTATTCATATGTTAAACACTCAAATGCTGAAAAGATAAAGTTTTAGCATAAAATGAAATGAAAGAAAAAATACAACGCAATATCAAAATCTCGTAGTGGAACGATAACATATAATATTAAAAGACAATACGAACCATCACTCTAAGATGCATAGCATTTCAGAGTTATAATCCTAAGTACTATCATCAGCCTGGATAGTTATAAAAACCTGTCCTCACAAATGCTGATATATACATAATAGTAGTGCAGCGGAAATAACAATACCATGACATGTGGAAGCATCTAGCTTGTCTTCTTAAGCTCCAAACAATATCAAAACCTGCCTTCCTCTTACTACTCAAAAAAGCACCTATGGAAATAGTGGAAATATAAAGCCATGGGTCAAACATAAGTCTGCTATGAGAAATTAAAGAAATATGCGGCTAACATATAACAATACTTTTGAGACTGTTCAAACCACTGTAATGGTTATCCCCTCATAAGAAACAAACTGATCTGGTAAGATCATAAGGTTATAAAATAGATAATGCCTATGTGTAGAATATAAAATATATTTTAAATTTTAAACCAAATTTTGAAAACTTAGTCCAAGGCCTAAATCAATTTAGGCCTTTGCAACTAGACCAACTTTTGGACTACACCCATTGGGCCAAGCCTATAGCTAAGGAGGGGGGAATACTTTATTATTGAACTCCAAGCCTAGTCACCACTTTTCTAGACACTCATCAAATATATAGGTTTAATTAGTTGGCCATAATGTTGCTAATTAGACAATATAGACTATTTGGACTCTGATGCCATTATTGGTCCAACCAAACTCTTTTGGGGTGACCTAACCAGGTATCTCACAAGTGAGTTTTACATGTAGCATTTAAACTTCACAACCTTTACAAGACATGTAGGGTAAGAGGAAATGCTTCATCATAGATCATGATATGAGAACCTCTTTCGTGCTAATTGCAAGGATCAAACCTAAAACATCCATTGTACCGGATGAATGACTTAACCAACCTCGCTGCGATACCAATGAAGGAAACCAGTATATTTCACAACCAATGAAATGGGTAGATTTCAATTTTTCCCCTTATTTGGATCATAATGGCCAAAGTCTAAATGTTTTTACCAATCTAGTTAACTTAAATATAATTCAATTTAAATTTTGGATTTAAGTTATTAAATCTACGTTTATAAGTATAAAGTTTGAAAAGTATGAATATAAATAACATAATCATAATTCTTAAAGGTGCTTAAAAAGAGAATGAAGATATTGTTGTTTATATCGCTTATGGAGTTGGAGTCTGAACACCCCTTCATAAGGAGTACATTGTTTCTACAAACATTTCTCTAGTATTCCGTAAATACTCAAGACAACTTTTAACTACCATTTAATGTCCTAATTATAATTTTACATCCGCTCAGTGCACCGGCTATATAAGTGAAATGTGACACAATAGACTGGACAAATATGTGATAATTCCTATTGCCAATGCATAAAGAATCCATTTCATATTCTCCACCATAGATATTTAATCTGTTGTCTATGTATATCATATGAGACTTTCCTAACATTCTTTCGTACTGATTATAAATGATGTTGTTTTCAAATCTAACATCGTGGCTTAAACAACCAAGCTAAAATGATTTTAACATGGATACATCGTTAACAATCATAAGTTTGTTATTTACTCGTAGTTTAAGAAATATTTTAGTACCTTTTTATATCTTTTCCATTAGATCTTGATGAGATTACATCTACCTACTATAAGTACCCAAGCGAATAGCTTTCTATCACAACCTAACACTGCTCCATACATAAACATCCATTATATCCGTAGAATTATACAAAAGCCAGAAATTCCCGTATAAAAGCATCGAAGTCAAATTTGACACCTGAATATAAAAATCTGAACCCCTACAAATCATGGTTAAATAAATCGATCCCCTAACAAGATTTTATATTATAGTAGGGTCTGTGCCTAAAATAGTCTCTAAATGCAATTCATTAATAACTTACTCAAAACAAATGAGTCAAATGCTCTGGTGTCAGTTAAAGTGTGAATAGGAAAATTAAAAAGAGTTAACACACTTTCTATGACAACTTTCTTTCCCTTATCTACAGCCAGGGCTATGCTTGAGCTAGGGATAACATTACGTGCATAAGGTTAAACCATTTGAGCAGTAGTCTTTGGCAAGGTCGGATTTTGCCCCTTTATATGTTTGGGCTGGCTGTAGTTGTAGAACTTAATCGTTGAAACATTCATCTGCAATCCTTTTTCATATGTCCTCTAATATTGCACCTTCTATACATATATCCAGAATTTTTTATTCTTCCTTGAGCTCCTACTTCACCCTTGCGTTTGTTCTGCTAAAATGGCTTTCCTTCTACCTTCTTAGGCTTTCTCTTAGCAACCTCATTCTACGATGCCATCTCTACCAAGCTTTTAAAAGTTACTCCAATCGGTACATGGATTAAAGTAACATCCCTCCAAGATGAGTTCAACTCCTTGGCAAAGTTTGTCGCCTTCTTCACCAGTATGTTGATAAGATCTAGGCTATACTTTGCTAGCTGGTTGAACTTATTGGCCTACTCTTTGACACTACCATCTCTTGCTCCAAATGAAGGAACTTCTTCAGCTCCATTCCTTTGGTATAAAATTAATCTTAAAGTGAATCCTAAAATTAGTCCAAGAAATCTCAGTCTCTTCTGTCTTTACAACAAAAATACCACACCAGTCCAAGTTTGCTTCGTGTAACTGCTATGAAGCCAGTTGCTGTTTCATCATAGCCCTTTCATCACATTCTCCATGCCAATCATATAAAATATCCTATCATAATTTCTCAACCGTGCTCGAGTCTCAAAAAATGATTTAGCCTCAAATAATTATTTCCACCCAAACTCTATAAATTCTGACAAAATTTAAAAATCCAAAGCAGGCCGAGGAGCAGAAATTGCACCTTATGCTTGAGCTACGAGTCCTCCATCGGGGTTAATTTTAGCCTGACCACTTGCTTAAAGATACTGGTAGAACCATACTAGAACGTTCGCACTTAAAATGTCAACTGCTACGTTAACAGAACTATTTCATGTTTGGTTGATTTCTCATTTCACTTATCTGTAAACATGAATCATAAGAAAATTTCCTTGGATAATAGTAACAATTACTGGATTTTTATATGGGTGTATCCATGTTACACTTATATATATACACAATTTTAATTACAAGTATTCTCTCTCAATATGCGCATGATTCCTAAGGAATTCTAAACCAGGCTTTTATACCAAATACAACAACCTGCACTTCCAGACACATCAATTTAATGCCTAAAAGTGACACTTGAATTTACATCATGCCAAGAAGTGTGGATCATTAGGGTTATGATGGTTTATATGGAAAAGATAAATATAATTCTACACTTTCAGATATCACAGTAGAAGGCACAAAACAAAACATAAGTAACTAAAATAACTAAAATATCTCTATTTAAAAACAAACACGATCAGTATATGAAAGAACCAATAAAGTGCTAATAGTATCTAAGTGGAAATACAATAGGTAACTGGCTGACAAAGGTAACAAGATATATATGAAATGAATATAAAAAAGTAACTCCATAACACATGGTCACGTCCTTTCCACATCATACTCCTTTTTATCACACCGCCCTACTCCTGTTATCTTGTGAGTAAGATTTATCACTAGTGGCATGGTGCTAAATAGCAAATGCATTTCATTTTGAATGTACATAACCTAATGGTGTTTATTTTTTGTGTATAGTTATATCTAACAAATTAGCTAATTAAAAGAATATAGGGTAACAACTTATAATTTTCATGAAATCCGATAATAGCCTGCAAGGATTTTCACCCGAAGGTTGGGTATCCAAAAACTGGGTAAACCTAACAACACATGAGTATTTAGTCTTAATGATAAACTACTTATACAATATAATACATCAAGTATATAGTATTGATGGCACACCGCCTAACTTTACACTAAGTAAAAAAATCTAAATGATAGACCGTTTAACTATGAATTTAGTAAACAATATCAATATAAACTACCTAACTATATATTGAGTAAACCATCTCAATGGTAAATCGCCTAAGGCACACACTTAGTATACAGTCACGACGGTAAACTTCCTATCGAATCACTGATTATACAGTCTTAAAGGCAAGTATATCCTACACTTCATGTTTTTCGACTGATAACATAGAGGATCAAACATCGGATCGAGTCTCTGTAGATACATCGACTGAACTATGTATAACCTACTAATATGGATATCGCCATTGGCGGTTCAGCTTCTAAAAGTGCAACATGGCACTAACACTAACAAATAGAGTAACGAATTGCAAGCGTCGATGTTGAGTGTCACATTAGGCAACATTGTAATGTTACATGAACTCTAGAATGTAATCTAGTGGGAAACAAGCCCTTACAAGATCCCTACTTGGCCTGCGCTAGGTCCAAGTTCAACCGGGACATTTTCTAGTCGAGTGGATGACTATAATCGGCACCATCTTACATTTTCAATTGATTGAATGTCATTTCCAATGAACTTGAACTCTGGTTTTTCTATATCTTTTTCTATCTTTTCACCAATTAACTGGATTTTTTTCGAATGACTTCTTGCTTGTAGCAGCATTCCAGTGCTCTAAACTTCATCGTCTCAATCGTGTTCGTTTATTATTTCTTTCCATCGTATTTATAGAGTTTAAATATGATGTAGAATTAATTTTATGTTCATTCTACTATTCCTTCATACTTAAAATAATAATAGATTATGGTCTAAAGGTTATAAATTCATTCAATTCGATTTTGATCCACTTTTAATGTAAATATTACAATTCAATCATATGAACTATACTATGATTGTTATATCCACAATGTTAAACCGTATTCATCTCTAGTGGTTATAGAATTATATTATCAAACCTTTCTAAAAGTCTAGGATAAATTATAAATATGTCAAATTTATTTAAATTAACCCTTCCTTTATTTATACCAATTTTATGATCAAACTGGTAGTCTAAGATTTTTCGATTTATCCCATGTAATTTATCAACTTAAAACTTCAAATGAATTTTTAAATAATATTTCAAAACATAAAGAGATGTATAAAATAAATTTACTACATATATGACAATAGAAGCATTTCCAGATAACCCCATTCACCTTTATTTGATTTGATTTAATGCATAGAAATCTTCAAAAAATTCTTTGATTTGCTTATATTTTAATTCACCTTCTCCTTTTTAGATTTGATTTGCTATTTTAGTTGGAGGAATTTGATTTTAGAATTGAAGAAGATAGAGGAAAAGAATGGAGTTATGAGTTTAGGTTGAGCAATGGCTACAAAATAAAGAAGAATGGAGAATGAGGTGAATTTGGGTTAAAAACTTCTCTTATATAGGCAAAAATCCTGAATTCTCCCTTAGCCTACTTGGACCGGAACCATTTCCCTTGAAATGCACGAAAAGGTAAACGATCTGTATCTCCTTCATTTGGTGTCCATTTCTGATGATTTTTTTCTTGAATTTGGGATTAAAAAACTACTTGACATAATGAAATTGTCAGATTCCCTAAATATCTTTATATGTAAAAATTTATTTTTTAGTTTTATGTAAAATTACCAAAATATCCTTTTTAGCTATTTATTTATTTTATTAAAAAATCAGAATGTTACAATAATATAGAAGCTATATATAAATTAGTTTACCGTCAGCTTAAATATGAGTTGGTTGCAACCAAGAAAATTAAAAAAAAACCCTACATAATAGATCTAATTGAAGAAAAAATTAATAATTCAACGAAGCTCTACAGGCATGAGATTTTAAATTATTAGGTCAAATTGAAGTGGTAGTTGCAACAAAACTTGCCAACTATACACATGTATTAAATTATAAAGAACCATGCATCAAGAAACCAATATCAAAGATCAACCAGAACTCATAATAAAGCTCATTGATTTTTTTTCTTCACCACTTGTCTTATAATAAATGCCAATATGTACTTCTTACCTACAAAATTGCGAGTCATTAGCAGTCCAAAATAAAGAACTATACAAAAGAGTCAAGGTAACTATGTTTATCTATAATATTTTCCTAGGCATTGTGGGAATTACATAGTTAAAGTAATGTTTTTTTATTCATTTGGACCACTGTTGTTAGTGTTCGATAATCACAAGCATATTAGTTGATTTTTGAGTATTAGTGGATTGTTATAATGCCTAATATTGTATAAAACAAGTGATTTTGATGTGCGTTAGTTGCATGATGTTTGTTATCGAATGGAGTTATATATATATTTATATGTGTATATATATATGTGTATATATATATATATTGAAAATTGGTTCCTAAATGATGAATTGGTGTTTTTCTTGGTGATATCCCAGAGTTATTGTGGTTACAAATGATTAGTGTAGGCAAAATGTGTGTAGTTATATAAAACGATCATGTACGTAAATGAAACATCCCATATATTTTTGATAGTAAGAGCGGTACTTTATTCAAATAAAGCACGCATTTTGATGTCTCAAGTGTTCAAACCCATGACCTTTAGAATCTAAGTCTTAAGTATGATACTACTAACTAGTTGAGGTAGTGGTAAATGACGTAACATCCTATATTTTGGAGCATTACAATATGGGAAAACTAACAATAAAATTAATTCAATCATAAATAAAGAACTGTTATAAGAATAAATTTACGCATAAATAATTAAATAAGTAAAGAAGGAATGTGATAATAAAGGTGTTAAGGAATTAATATGACTAAGCTAGGAAGACATTTTAGCCCAATTCAAAACTATTAACCCCTAAACCCTTAAAAACTTGTCATTCTCCTCACATATTAAAAAACAACAAAGGAAGTAAGCTAGACCACAATAATCAATGAGAGAAAAGGATGAAAATTAAATAAGATAAGATCAAAGGTTTCATTGTACAGAGATGAAGAAATTTCTTAATCAAGCCGTTGCCATTTTTTGTTTCAAAATAATAAACAGGTTCGCTCTCTAGTTTCCCAGTGATCTCTTTTCGCTCGTGTAGCCTTGGCCTTACCAGCCGATGTAACAATCCATAAATTAATAAATAAATAATTATGAGAATATAGATTTAAGTGGTTGAATTATAAAATTGAACAATGAGGTGTGATAAATATTTAGGTATACAGTTTCTTTTCATGAATATGACTCAAAAGAAACTTAACTAAAACGAATTAAACGAAGACAGGGGTAATAGGGCTGCGGCCCAACTATTTATATGGGAATAAAGTAAATACTTTCCCTCTTTTCATTTCATTCTACTCACATGAAATAAAAATATAAGCTTTAAATCACTTTAATGGTGTTTGTGGCTTAAGAAGAAAATAAGAAAAAGAAGAAGATTAAAGCTAAGGGAAATAGAAATGGTAACTAACCAAGAATCTAGGTAAATAGTATATTTTCTAATATGTTTTCCTTTATAAATCTCTCACATCCAAATTAATGATGAATATTTCTTATGTTTCCTATAATCTAAATAACCTAAAAACTTAATATGATGTTGAGAACATACTATTAGAGAAGGGTTTTATATAGTATAATCCTATAAGTAAATAAATTAATATGAATTATCAAGAACATTTTACTATAGAAAATGGTTAGAAATAGAGAGTTTCAGAAATTTTACAAAAGAAAATACCCATAAATATTTTCCATGGATTTATGGAAATAAATTAAGTGATTTATGAAAGAAAATATACCTGGCCAAAGAGCTATGTAGATGTGCTAAAAGTCATGTACGTAGGATCGAAAGGAAATTTAATTTGAGAAAGTGTTTAATAATTGTTCAATAGACTAGATCCATAATTTATGCGCTGAACATGAGTGGAAAGTACATAATAACGGTAAAAAAGGACTAAGTCAAACTAATTAGGAGTTGACATGTATAAAGTCAATGTTAGACGTTTAGAAGATGGTTTCCAATGTGTCCCAAAATGTAGTGCTAAAGGAGGCAGAGCCCAACTAAAAGTAAAATAAACTATAACCTTAAGTATAAAGACTTAAGTAAGAAGTGCTATGTACGAGGCTAGGTATGTCAAACCGAAGATAATAACCGAAGATAGAAAGGGGGATGAGGGTAAAGGAGAAACCATAAGTAGAGGAGGTGATTTCTAAAACCTAGAATTGAGAGTCCTCATGTTAACCAATTAAAACTAAATTGAGATAGGTTTTCCCAGATGTGACCAATGGTAGTGATTGCCAGGGGTAGTTTAGTTTTTCGCAAAATATGGAAGCAAGAACTAATTGATTTCTGGATGAGAATTTATGCTAATGCCTATGATGGCCAAAACAAGTACTTAGAACATTGGGGATAATGTAGTGAATAACAATGTTAGCCAAAGAATTCGGACTTAAAGTTAGCTTAATAAATAGCTTAGTGGAAAGCCTAATAGGTGAATGGTTAGGTAGTATGTTCGTAGAAGCAAGGCCTCTATGGCATCTGAAAATGAAAGCATAGCAGTAAGGCCTCCATAGTATCCAAAAATGAAAGCATAGAAATAAGTCCTTTATGGAATCCGAAAATGAAAGCTTAGGTTTAAGACCTTATAAGCAATCAAAATATGAAAACGTTGGTATATAAGGCCTAAAGTTGTAATTGCAGTCAAAAGTGTAGGATTAAGGCCTAAGGCGGCATCAATATGAAAACAAATGGTGTAAGGCCTGATGTGGAAACCATGGGAATTATAGACAATGTAAGGCCTAATGTAGCTATTAAGAACTGAAAGCGAAGTAAGTATAAGGCTTTAGTGGCAGCTGAAATATGAAAGTATAGGTTTAAGGCGCTAAGTGGCAACCGAAATACAAAGGTGAAGATGTAAGGCCTAAGTGGCAACCAAAATCGATAGTGAATTTAGTAAAATTAATGATGGCACAAGACATAGGGGCTACCAAATTTCTAAGACAAAAACGTTTCATTTTTTGTTGAGGTGTAAAGCCTCGGTGGCAGCCTAGGGTAGAGTGTTTTGGGTTTCGGTAAGAAATAGAATAATTAGTGATTAGCAAACTAAGTAAAATGACCATTGATTTTGATTAAATCATTCTTATATGTACAACTCTTAAGAATGAAGTTTTGATTTATACTTATGTTTAAACTTGTTAAAATGTATATATGTGATAGTGAGGGAAAATCATGTTCCATGCTCTAGCGGCATGGTCTCACTATGTTTTATGTTTAGGATAATTTGTTACTCATACTAGACTTTATTCTGACCCGTGGCTATATCATTATCATTTTCGTAATCTCGTAGATATTCGTTTGAGTAGGTTGAGTTTATAGATCTAAGTAGGTTGCTTTTGAAAGATGAATAGGGAGTTCCAAAGACGAAGAGGGAGGCTTAGATGATATAAATGTTGTTTTGTTTCTTCTATGATAGTTGTTCATGTTAGCGTCTTTAAATGTTGTGCATGACACAATTAAGATGAACTTTATCATATTTTTGACCCTTGCATAGGCATAACTTCCAAAATAATTTGAATATGTATTTAGAAATGAATATGTAGCATGACATTTATTAGTTTCTCTGTTCACTTAAACTATTTTCATATAATTGATCACATCATTGTTGTTGAAAGATAATTCTAAGGTGAAATCCCGCTTCAACTGCCTTAAAGAATTGCGCTTCAGTTTGGTTGATGAATCGCAAAGTTAAAATCGAGTTGTGTTGGCAAATCGCACTTCAATTGCCTTAAATAATCACGAAGTTGAAATCAAGCTTGGTCTTTACATAATCATGCATATCCTGCTTGAAGAATCGCTCAGAATCAAGCCTTAAGGAAGATAGAGTTGCAGAGCTTTCAAATTAAAGGAGGATTCGTTATTGAGGAGAGTAAAGAGGAGAATCGTCACTAAAATGGTCAATTATGAAAGTGAATGCAAAATGAGTAATTTTTGCGGCACAAAAATAAAGAGGAGGGAAAAAAAATTGGACAACCAATTTAATTTTTCTTACATGAATAATTGTGTTAAAACAAGCTATCTTTAACTTAATAACCACTAACTACTTAACTGTAGCAAGTCAAGTTTCCATGCAATCTCTGCTTGCTATTAATGTAGAATTTTCTTTTAATGCGAGTTCCATCCTTTTGTTTTGGAATCAGCAATGTTACGGTCGATATCAGAGCTCAAGTTACGGGTCATTTAAGTAAAAAGAGGCTAAGTAAAAGTTTTGGTAGAATTATATAGTAGAAAATATACTCCTTAGGGAGGGTATACACGATTATATAACGTATTTGTATATCGCTATATGGAGATATAAATGAGTTAGGATAGAGATTTTCTATTTCTAAATCACTTTCTTCCATCTATTTTTGGTGACGACTTTCTTGTCATAAAAAGGAAATGAGAAGTGGAAGGAACACTATAGGAGGAGTTAATGAAAGAAGAGAGACTCAGAGTACTCAAACTGTTGGATGAAATGAAAGAGAAATGCCTCCAGTAGTCGAGAATAAGGTAATTCCACCTATTGTGGGAATGGCTGTAAATGTTTTATTTTAGCAGTTCATGATATAGGTGATAAGGGAATACATGCCAGACGTGGTTGAGCCAAGACTAGTGGCGAGGGAGGACTTCTCTAAGATATACCAAGACTATAAGAATCAAGGAGGCAAGATCTTTACTGAGAGAGAGCCACATTACATGTGTTAAATTGGTTGAAGGTGAGTGAGCGTATCATTAGGGATTTGGGGATACATAGTGTACAGAGTCAAAGTCTGACTTCAAGAAAGATGCATGAGGATGCTTTAGATTGGTGAGAGACCGTGACGGCTAAGAGCCTTAAAGAGGAGATTACTTGGGTACAATTCAGGGGAAGATTTGGGGCTCGGCTCATTTTTTAGTCACATAGAAGTGTGTTGTTGAGGGAGTTCATTGATCTTAAGCAATGAGACCTTTCTTTAGAGGAGTGTATTCAGAAGTTTAATATTTTGGCAAGTATGGCTGATAGTTGACTAACACCCCAATGTAGAAGAACGACAATTCATCCTGGATTTGACAAATCACAAGATGATGTATATCTTGCATCTCTTTATGAGTTTGTAGTAGAATTGACCCAAAGGTGTGAAGCATCTAACAAAGGAGAGATGGATAGAGACGAAGCCAAAAGTTGAATTGAAGAAGAGATTTGGTTAATACTAGAAGGAGAAGAAAGGGCATCAACCTAGAAGAAAGGCACTAGAAGGAGTTGGCTTAAAAGACCTTTTGAAGGTTGGTATTCTAATTGTGGGTTGAAGGTGCACTACGCACCTAAGTGCCAGCAGTTAGCTAGAGCAGTCATAGTTAATTGCTTTAAATGTAACAAGCCAAGCCATAAAAATAAGGATTGTTCGAAGCCAAAACAGACAAAGTTGTTTTCTTTGGATGGGCTATCCTCAGGACCAACCACCAAGGAGAATGGAAAGAGATAGTGCTTGGAGATATAATCTTCATTTCTAGTCAGTTAGTGTTTTGTTGGATACTGGAGCTGCACATTCTTTCATTTCGAAAGATATGGTTGATTGATTGAGGTTAGATGTTGCCTATCTAGTAACTAATTTGCGTATAGTTAATCCAATTGATGGGCATGCCATTTTGAGAAAAGGCCACTAATCTAGGGTTTGTTCTATGTGATCATATGTTTTCTTGTAACCCCTTTGTGTTTGACTTCCTGATGTACAAGTTGATTTTGGATATGGATTGGCTAGTGTGGAATAATTCCAGGATTTATTGTGCTAAGATAATTATCGCCTTATAGAATCCTAAGGGAGGAGAAAGG
Source organism: Allium cepa (assembly GCA_030765085.1). Taxonomy (NCBI): domain Eukaryota; kingdom Viridiplantae; phylum Streptophyta; class Magnoliopsida; order Asparagales; family Amaryllidaceae; genus Allium; species Allium cepa. The sequence goes on from CM060937.1 coordinate 288,582,914, forward strand.
ATTTATGTATTTTTGGGCGAGATAAAGGGAAGGTTCGAGGTTTCATTGTGTGCAATAGGAAGTCTGGAAGAGGAGATAGATATAGTTTTTGTGCCTTAAGAATTTGCAGATGTCTTTGAACCAGTAATGGGATTACCTTTGAGAAAAGATATTGAGTTTTTTTTGATTTGGTACCAGGGACACAAAACTATAGACTGCCAACTTGAATGCTGTCTAAGGAAATGGAAGAGTTGAAGAAGCAATTAGTAGAACTTAAGCATAGGAGTTTCATTAGACTGAGTAGTTCACCATGGGAAGCTTCTGTAGTATTTGTGAAGAAGTTAGATGGATCACATCAGATGCGCATTAACTGTAGGAAGTTGAATGAGTTGATAATGAAGAAGCATTATCCATTTCCAAGGATAGACGATTTATTTGACTAGTTGTGCATAACTATTATATTTGGTTAAGGGATCCCATCAACTGAGAATTGCCGAGAAAGGTATTCCTTTGATCGGGTTTAGGATAGATATGGTTAATACGAGTGGTTGTTATGTCCTTTGGGTGATCCAATGTATAACATTCTTTATAGTTCTTATGAACTAAGTCTTTCGTTATTAGTTGGACGGGTTTGTGTTGGTCTTTATAAATGATATCTTGGTGTATTTTAAGGAAGGGCAAGATCACAAAGTTCATCTTAGATTGGTATTTGAGACCTTAAGACAAAATAATTTAAAGGTGAAGTTTTCAAGTGCCACTTTTGAAAGTAGGAAGTTAAGTTCCTTCACCATACAGTTTCAAAGGATTGATCTGGCACACATCCTTCGAAGATTGAAGCCACGAATAGTTGGAAGAGACCTGATACATTTACCAAGATAAGGAGTTTCTTAGGATTGGCATGGTAATATTAGAGGTACATTAAGGACCCTCTAGGATAGTAGTACCATTTACCAGACTGGCCCAAAGGATTGATGTCTGGATGAAGGAGTGTGAGATGACATTCTAAGAGTTGAAGCTTTAGATAATGGATGTTTTAGTTTGTAATAATCCGCTTCGAAACGAACCAAAATTCTGACCGAGAAAATGCCCATCGAAACTTAGACCTATATCGAAGCTAGCTGTTGGTTTGTAAAAAGAACAATGCAGAGCTATTTATCTATGCATTCCAAATCTCACAACAGGAGGATAAAATATAATAATAACAATAGTAACCATTTTATTCGAACTTCAAAATGCCATTTAAAACCATAACAAAATATTCATAATCACTGTTACATATCCATGGTACAATATTCCAAATTACAACATCATTTTTACTTTATAGGTACATCAGAAACTATAGAAAATAACAAGTAAATAAATAGACTACTGCCATAAGTCTCATCAACGTCTCCGCCTTCAATATCACCTTTTAACCTTTGTTATAATAAGGAAGGAGTCAGAACAACATAGGTTTGGCAAAATAAAATATTAATACTTACTATATCAGTACTTGAGTAGTACATTCTCAATACTTAAGTCACTTAATACCTTTTAATGGGAATTAAGCAGACTTCGAACATTTAATACCTTATTTAAGGTAGGTCCACATCATTTACTAGTTATAATCCCAAGGAAGACACCTCAGTAGTAACTACTAGCTGACATTGCACGGAATCTCTTCTACCACTTAATACTTCCTATTGAAGTGGGTCCTTTCTCGAGATGTCTTTTACCGTGCCTAACCCCTAACCCTGACCATTTACTACTTCCTACATAGAGAAGAAGTGGACCCTCACACAACCACTTAGCACCATCAATCTTTGAAGCAGGTCCTTCGTGTTATGACCTATATCCCATGGTGACACCTCACATTAGTTTGACTAGTCATAGGTACTGGTATCCAGATTAGCTAGGCAGATTTACCCTGCAAAATTTGAAACTAACCTCATGCCATCGTAGTTATTTAATATAGGCGAGTCTCACATCATCCCAAAGTCACACTATTGGTAGCCAGATTAGCTGGGCAGACATCCGTGGGTTTTGGACTGACCTCTCATCGCTATAAGCTGGTCATAATCAATATCACACTCTATATATTATCACACATCTCACCATGTCCATAAATCGAGGTCTTTATAAGAAATCTTTCCTATTTCAGCTTTAACATTAATTACCTTCCTAAGGGTGATTTAATGATAATTATCAACCTAATTAGCTATGAAATTAATACGTTATAATTATACATTAAATAAGCTAACACACACACACACACATATACATATACACACACAGAGATATATATATACATATACATACATACATACATACATATATACACACACACATATACACACACAGATATATATATATATATACATATACATACATATATACACACACACATATACACACAGACACACACATGCGTGCATCGAGTAATTTCTAAGCGTGCAGAATTCGCGCCCTTATCTGGTGTTTAAATGTCAACTCTTTCAATAATTGCACAAATCTCATTCCATATTATCAACAGCACCAAAATTCCAATCAATAAAATTGTATAAAATACAAGTTTAAACTCAACATATTACATCAAAATAATGTAATATATTGAGAAACTTACAATTCCAATTTAACGCTCTACTCAACTTCTTATACACATAAAACAAATAAAGAGGTTTCTATTTAATTCATGGGAATAAGCGATGTAAACTACGAATAACATTCGTACCTTACATGATATTCCTTAATCAAAACGCCTTCAACTAAATTCAAAGTAAAAGAATAAGAGGAAAATTATCAAAAACGCAAACATACATAATTTTCATTATTTTGGCATAAACAATTGAGATTCCAATATAAAATTGACATTTCACATTGAAAGAGTTTTGAGGGTTTATAATATGATACTTTCACAAACCAAAACTCCGCAAGGCAAATTCGAACCCAAACTATACAATCAATTACTAACACAAAAAAGCTAAGATTTCCATTCACATTATGTATTTAGATTTGCCTTCTTTGGATTTTGCATACCTTTGAAAATCTTTATCAGATCTCTTCTTTTTGATTTATATACAGCAAAGGATTTGTATATATACGTTAGATTTAGAAAATTGGTAAAGAATAGGTTGGGAAAATAAATAGAAAATAAAATAGATATATATGATTTCTTACCCAAAACCCTAATGCAGATTTTCTGAATCTATAAAGAGACGACTGACGTAGCTATGCTTGAGTCCCAAAATATTTTGTGAATAAAAGTAAGGGGGCTAGCCTCTTATTTATAGTTGAAATGCACCAGAAATGTTCGACTAGGGCCAGTTAAAAATAATAGAATCTGATATATTAAATATCTATAAACCTAGATGCCCCTCAATAACACGGTCGACCAGACCGCCATACCCACTGGTCGACCTCTAGCGATCTATCGGTCCAAGAGGGGCAGTCAATTTACACGTGCTAGCTTTGGAAGATTTTGTGTCGTTGCTTTTAAATTTATTTTCTTCCTTAATTGTTGTTTAACGTTAATGTTAATTTTAACATTTACTTAACCCCCAAGTCTAATTACCATCAAATTTCAAATTTAAGAATAATTTAATTATTTGAATTTGAATTCTATTAAAATTATTTTAAATCTGAAAACTTCAAACATTCATAACCTTTTCATTTGAGCTCCGTTTTCAAAACAATATAAATGGAAATGGATCAAAATTTCGCCACGAACGCAATAACATAACTTCCATGGTCAAATTCTGAATTATGCAAAATTTTCATTTTTTCCTTATATTATTTAATTAATTTATTCATTATATTTATTACTTATTAATTTTTATGGGCTGTTAGATTCTCCCTTTAAAAGATTTCGTCCCTGAAATCATTCCAAGGGGCGAATAGCATAACGGACAATAAACATCCATGTTATATAATTAAGTTATCTACACAATCATCTACTCAACCAAAAGTGCAATGTGATTATGTGTGCAGACATACTATAGGTGAGTTCAATCCTAACGTGAATGCAAGTGTCGTGACATAAAGGCACGTACACAAACATCCTAAACATGCAAAAAGTGTTCAATATGAGTGCAAAAGTGATAGTAAAAGTGTATCAACCGTCTTCTACCATCCAATCTAGCAACTATGATGCGACCAAAACCTAATTTTGAAGTGAAAAGTTTACCATTAGAAATTTCAGGATGAGAAGTCCTCATGCTTTCTGTCGGATTCTCCCCTTACTGCACTCGAACCGGCCTACTTTCATTATTGCAAAGTTTTTTAGTTTTGCGATCTACATTGCTTGTGGTGGCATGAGATTCTGTTAGCTCCATCTTAATATCCCCCAACTGATCAGGCTCTACCACAGTAGTTGTGCTATGATGGAATTTCCTCAAGTGTGAAACGTGAAAAACATCACGGGCTTCTGCCAACTTCTCCGTTAACTGCACGTGGTAAGCAAGTTTTCTTATTCTTTCTAAAATTGGGAAAGACCCAAAAAAAATTGGTGCCAACTTTTCTGACTTTCAAATCTTACGACCTTTAAGGAAGCTTTGATAAAACACCATATCTCCTATTTTAAGCTCTATCTCTATTCCTCGCTTGTCCGTTTAGGATCTAGCGATTTTGTGCGGCCTTAATTCGCTAATCAAATTCTATCCTTTTCTTTTTGGCACATTAACTACCTAGTGGTAAATTCTACCACCTTTTTCTTTATCCCCGTCCAATAGAAAATTCTCTTCAAATCCCTAGAGTGAATGTTCATCCTTGAATGCTGTCTCTTAGTAAGCTAAAATTTATTTTTTCTAAAACCCTAAAACTTTTAGGATTGAAGCATCCTTTTATTTCAGGTTGCTAACCTAAATTTCCACATTATCCTCTAGTTTTACCTACAATTTATCATCATTTATGTGTCTTTATGAAAATTTCTAATTTACACTGTTTTTCAACATATATAGATATTTACCCGATGGTCTAATTCTACCAATAAAATCAACCCAATGATAAACATGAACATATCTTAAACCATACTAACGTTATTCCAATAACCTAAGGAAGAAAAATAGGGATAACAAGCCCAAAAAATCTAAATGAAAATTTTGTTGGAAGTTATCATTTATCATTAATTGGTGTAAATAATGTTGTGGTCCTAACACATCTTACTCGATTAAGGTAGACATTTCTACTATAACATTCCACTATCACCCAACTTCCTTAATTTTTTGTTCTTGATTTCTAATAAATGTGGTCTACTTCAGTTAATACACCCTTAATAATTGGTTGTTAATGTCAAAGTCAGACCATCCCTAATCAGTACTCTTTTAAATCTCTTTTATCTTTTTATAGATTTTAAAATCCATTTATAATGCCAATTCAATTCCTCCATTAATACCATATAAAATTCTTTAATCAGTTCCTATTTAATTCTTTTTAACTCCTATTAATTACAAATTGTTGCCTATTAAATCTTTAATTGATGTCCATAAATCCTAGTTCTATAATTAATGTGCTGCTAGTACGTATATAGCCGTAAATTATGCTACATATATTTCTATTTTTATGTGTTAAGCATGGTTATACATGTGGCTATATATTAATTTCTAAACTAGAACATTTATTTTCGGATTTTAATTTATCAATGCTATTCTTCTATAGAGGATTACCATTATAATGTTTCGTAAATTAAGCGGAGTGAGATCTTTGCTTTGTTTGAAATTACAAGGAATTATTTCTTTTCTTTTTAACGAAATAGACAGTGTAAACTATGAGAAAGAATATCCATATCTTATACATCTCTTTACTTTTTGGTATATCCTTTGTTAATTCAAACGACCTACTTTTACACACATTTTGGAATTGGATAATATATGGAATTTAAATGGAACTCGCTTCAAATAAGTCAAAATATAGAAATTCACATTCCAAGCTAACAAGAGCAACCTAACTTACAACCCAATTATAAATCAGGAATATCTTCACAACTTTACCAATATTCTATAATTAAATATCTAAGACAGATTTGCAAATCAAGTTGTATATATTATTCGTATTTTATGCATATCATAAAATCTTTACACTACCTTTTCTTGGTAGTGTTCCCTATCTACTCCATAATTTTTTTTGTTTAGTTCTCACCATTCTTAAAACTAAAATTATAAAGTACCTTATCTCACACCATTACCTTTAAAAATATAAACTTGGAAACTCCTTTAGTCAATTTCAAAAATTATGTAGTTCCCATAACGAACCATGAAATTTATTTCCTTTTCTAGCCAACTTTTCATTTTTAAAGATTTTCTAAAACATAGACTTATTTCTTTAAAGTTGGATTTTTAATTCAAAACATTTAAAACTGAATTATCAAACTAAAATATTATTAAATTAAAATTTCAAAAATTTCTTAATTCCATAAAGAAGAAAAATAATTTCTCTTCTCAAAAACCTTCTATACGTACAAAATAATTTTCATTAAACATTTTTTATACAAATAAACTTGTTTCTTTAAATTTGAAATCAGCACTTAATCTTCCATGAAATTGTGGCATATGCTTATGAAAATCTCATTTACAACCATATTAAATATATATTATTATTATTTTCCAAATTTAGCCCCATTTAAATCCATTACAAAGGTTATAACTTCAATAGCATCTCAAAATAAAAGATTTTACTTTATGTTCATTATTTCAATGATATTTACACTTACAAGACAATTGTTTTAGCAGACTTCAAACCGCCATTTATTCACATGCATGCCAAATTTCTAATTTCAAATAGTTATGTTATCCTAAAGATATACATTGAAATCTATTGCTTTATTACTCATAATATATTATCACATAACTAAATAATTTTTATTACTTTTTTTAGATCTCATTTAAACTCATATAATCTTTATCAATCCTAATTTATTTCCCTTTCATTACCATTCTAAATTCAATAATATTTTATTCTTATTTAAATAAATTATAAATCGAAAATTGAATAATTAAAATTCACATCCACAACTTTATCAATCCCAATTTTAAGAATTCTTTAATTAATTGAGTTTGAATTCTACTTAAATTATTTTAACTCTAAAAACTTCAAACGTCCATAACTTTGTCGTGTGAGCTCCGTTTTCAGAACATTACATATAGAAATTGATTAGAATTTTGCCATGAACACAATGGCATAACTTTCATGGTCAAATTCTGAATTTTGAAAAATTTCTATTTTTAGCATTATTATTTAATCAATTTTTCCATTTTATTTATTTCTTATTAACTTTTATGGAGTGTTTTGGTTTTAGTGATGCTAGAAGGGAATAGAGATATGGTAGTGCGATGTATGCTTTAGATTCCCAATCAGGGACAATGTTGATAAAGAGGGTAAGGTAATCATTTATGCATCTAGGCTGTTGAGACCCCATGAGTTTTGATATCCAAGTGATCATTTGGCATTGGTGGTAATTACCTTTGCATCAATGATTTGGAGACATTAATTTCTTAGAGAACTGATTGAATTATTCGCTACTTGTAAGTTTTGAGATATTTGTTCTCCTAGAAGGAGTTAAAAATGAGACAATAGAGATGGTTGGAGTTTTTTGCATCTTATGATTTTAGGATAGGATATACCCTAAGGAAAGGGAATAAAGTTGTTTTTAAGCCAAAAATAGCAGAGTTGCGTTTTGGCTATGATTGAGAGTGCAATATTTTAGAGAAATTCATTCATCTAATGTAGGGTGACATGAATTTAGTCAGTATGTGAATCAACTTAATGGGTTAGCTAGGTTCAACTTTGAATTGGTCAACATCCTACATAAGAAGGGATGAAGTTTGCAAAAGGATTAAACTCACCAGTTAGAGAGTTAATGACAAGCATATTCCATATGGAGCTTCATTTGAAGGGATAGTTGATGCAACATTGCTGAGTTCAATTAATAAGGAGATTGCTAAGGAACAACCTAAAAAGGAAGTAAACCGACAACAAGAAACACGTAATTGCGAGGATAGTCGTAGAAAACAAGAAAGGAGAAGTTGCAATCATTGCAGAAAGAAATGGCATGTAAGGAAGGATTATAGAGTAGGCCTTACTTAGATTAAGTGTTATAATTGTAACTACTTGGGACATATGAAAAGGGAATGCCCAAGTTTACCAAGACAAAAATCATATTGTTAAAGCCTATGCACCAGAAGCAACCTAAAGTGCTATTGTATCACCATCTTCTTAGGATAATAAGAAGCAGAACAAAAAGGAAGGTGAGTTATTACTTTTGAGTTATGAAGTGTTATTATAGATTGCTTTATTTTAAATCTAACAGGGTGTGTAAGCCATTAGGTAAAGTTATAGTTTGAAATAAGTATGTATAGGGTAGAGTCCTTTAGTAACACATAAATATTGATATTATTGGGGTATGAGTCAATTTTTTGAATAGATTGGATGACTCATGTGACGACCCGCAAATTCGATACCTTTTGAATCGACAATAAACCATACCTGTTCGACCCAAAAAAAACAGACTGACGGAAAGTCAGGAGAAAGAAAAGAAGAGAGAAGAAGAGAAGAGAAGAAAGAGAGAAGATAGAACCAACAGAACAATACAAAATCTCACATCGTAGTGCAAAACATCTAATCATATCAATGATCTTGATAAAACAGAAACTGTATATATATACATCCATCATAGTGCAACAATCAAACAATAATTATCAGCTTGGATAGTTATAATAACCTGTCCTCACAATTGTCGATAATATAAAAGACTAAGCAACAGGGCAGCGGAATATCAACCAAAACATGTACGTGTATACAGAATGGAGATCTCTAGCTCTCCTACTGAAGCTCCAAAAGCACCAAAACTGAACCTGTAAATATTCTCGGTCTGACCCGAGCACTGAAAGGGAAGAACGCCCGGTTCAATTTGGTAAACCAGCGTAAGAAACATACTCAACTGAATTTATTAGATTACCCAACTTTTCCTTTATCAAAACAAAAGTATCTCGTAAGACAAGACCACACATAAACACGAACATGTTTTTACCTTACGATAATTAAAACATTTCATATCAAATCATCTGATATTATATTATATCCGGTATACAAATAATATTAATCATAGGCGAAATTGTTACATCGATTAAATTCCAGCTTATAACCCAATTGGGTAATACAATCAAAATGGAAAGCATGTAGTGGAGTTTGGATTTCCATACAAATGACCAGGTGAAGGAACTACCTTTCGAAGGGGTACACCTCTAGATGAATGTCCCGAGGCACAAAACATCTGCCCTATACGAACACAAGACCGGCCCACCTCTATAACCAGATGGTACCAAATATGTCATCCTCCGGTCGTTACCGACCTTTACCGAGGGCCCTCGAAGCATACAAACCACAATAATCAGATACACGACGTCATAGCATGTAAAGATATATCTAAAAGAGGATGATCATACCCTAATGGGAGCTACCCACTCAGCCTTGCCGCATCTAACCCTGTTTTGGTCATTTTCGGCTGATGAGGCCTGAGGTAATGATTACCTTTCACAATCACATATCACATCACTTTGAGTGCCACACAGCCTTTACATTGACTACAAATTGCCTTCCACAAAAATACAACCCTTAAGCTCATACTCTCAAGGAGGGTGTTAAGCTAAGAGAAGTTACCTTCTCTGCCACCACTGATGTACGTTTGTAAAAACCAATGTACGTAGTCTTTAGAAACGCAATGTCAGACAAACATCCATACAAGTTGTCTAGGAATAGGACAAACCGAAGGTGCTTTCCTACCACATCCTGTCAGGAAATCCTAGGATTAGTAGCGAAATTCCTTGTGTTGGATATTTCATAATAAAGAACCACTTCTACTAGATGTATATTGGGATTTTGACCCTAAACGATCAATAAGAAGTCCCCCACTATGAAAATCTAGAATATCAGTATCATCATAAGCAACCTGCACAATCATCGCATATACGTTGGTCCGAAGTGGTTTTCGGATAAACCAATCTCGGTCCCTTCGCACCAACAACGCAAAAGCGTTTCTCAATCTCACACAGAAACTAAGTCTCATAGACTTATCACGTCTCCAACTTTCAACTTGCTATTCTTCGGAGCAAGAAGGAAGCTCGATAGATTGGAGTAATACTCCGCACTATAAGAATCAACAACCTCAACACGAACAATAATCAAGCCTACACAAAAGGCCACGTACTAAGTGTACGACTAAATAGTTTCCGCATCAAGTTGAGGAACTAAAATTTGGCCAAATTTGATATCGGTCATTTAACTATCAAAGGAAACAAATAAATATTCAGCACCATAACAATCACTACGCCCTTTTAATTAATCTTTTACTGATTAAATTACTTGCCAAATATTAACTTCAAATTATCTTTAGAAACATATATTTCAAATCATTTCAACTTCTCAATATTGGAAAACATTTCCATATACATATTTAATAATAAATAATTCAAAATTCTCTTTATTTTCAACACTTAGAAGATATTCCATATACTTAAATCATGATTAAGTATATATTTTATTCTTTAAGGAAAACATACTAAATAAACACGTTTATTTGGGTCAAAACGAATGTTGCGTAAAACATTTTTACGATAACCCAAAATCACTAGTATAAGGATTCGAAAATTAGATAGATATATAAATCCCATGTACTATACAAAACATTCTCTTTCAAAAATCATTTAGTATAACAACATTGTTATAGTCCATCATTTCTTTATTTCTAGAAAACGTCTATTTCAACAATGAATGTTGAAATCTATTGTTTCGATACTTAACACATTTTAAAACATCTTTAAACCATTTAAATTCATTTAAAATATCACTTTTTAAAACATTTATTTATTATATTATTCACTATCTAAAATCATGAATACAAATCGTTTACCAAATTTAATATTTCTTCATATTTATATTAAGGATAATCCACTGTCCAAAATCGTGGATTTAATGCCTATCAAATTTATTACTATTGCACTTTAGGATTATCCACTATCCAAAATTGTGGATATAATTCCTTTAATAAACTATAATAATTAACTTATCAAATTCAATTGATTTTGGATTTATAAAACAATGTTTATAAATTCCATTTAAACTTTATAAAAACTTCAACTTATAAAATCACTTTATTAACAAATTCTATTTATATCCCATTTACATGTCCAATTTATAAGTAAATTACTTATAAATCATTTATTTTCCAATTCATTCTTTTATAACTTCATAAATTATAAATCTTATTACTTATTTATAACTTCATTTTAACATTTACAAAAACTCATTTATAATTCCATTATTCTGATTTATAAAAATTCAATTTTATAAATCTTATTTATAAACCGTTTATGATAAATTCAAAAATCACCATTTAAACTATTTTATGAAATAGTTATCTCTATATTTCAAAATCACATTCTAATTTTATTTCACAAAAATCATAATTTTTATAACATAAAAATTATAACATTTATTTATTTAAAATAGTTTCCTACCTTTATAAAAAATTAAACCATATATTTTCAAATCGCTTAAAAATCCTTTTTAATTTGAAATCATCACTTTAACATTTGTAAAATTCCAAAAATAGGCCCAATGCTGCAATAGCACTGAATACATCAATCACGGCATCAAAACATCATATATCTTATGATAACATGGTATATATCAATATCTGTATATAAATCAATACTGGTGAGGAATCCAGTTGGATCACTCCAACCTGTCACTTGCAACAAATATACATATTAAAAAATATGTACAATGTCCGCTTCGAGGCAGACGTGCGTACAAAGTGTCATCCGCTCATACACGGGAACGTATAGGGTTTTCTGGTCCGATAGGCAGGAATATATCCAAATATCAATCAATATATATGCAATATGTCATATATCATCCAAACAATCATCAATCGTCATAAAATAAATTTATTCTCACTTATATAAAAATATCAATGAGTCAGAAAGAGTGAGTTGTACTCACATTTATTATAGTCGCCGCGATAGTGATTTATTCCGATTAAATTTAAACAAGCGTTTAATTTCAACCAAAATTTTCACTAGCTTAAATAAATCCCAATTAAGCTCCATAATGCAGAGCTCATTAATACGGACGCAATGCAATTCGTTTCGTCAGAAACGGATCTTGTATGACAAAGTTATGGTATTTTAAAGTTTGTACGAATATATATAATATAATTTACACTTTTCTTTTTCTTTTTAAACCTTATTTTTATCTGGGCCATCAGATCTGCTTCCATCAAATCATGTCCGTAACTATTATCTTCTCCCCCTTTGTTTCTGATGTATGCACATAAATCGAAGGAGCCGCCGTTTTCATTGAATTTTTGCGATCCAATCGAGCAGCTAGAAGTTGATCAGAGCATGCCACGTCGATGCTCATCGCGAGTGCCTCCATCGGCCAGAGGCACATGAAGCTTGGTCGCTCTAATGTCTTGGAATTCGTGCACGAACGATCAGCATTTAAACGAAGATTGTCATCGTTTTGCCAAGCCTTTGGCGATTATGACCGTTGATTGTGAAGACCTCTCAAGGCTGAACATTTTTCTAGTTGGAAGTTTTCGATGAAGGTGGATGGATGAGGAGATCGAAGGGGATGAAGTTTCAAATGTTTTCATCCATAGAATTCTTAGTGGCGTGTGTAACCTAGAAGACTAGGATTTAGCGTAAAATGAAGATAATCATGTCCATTCATAGAAAATTTAACGACACTATTCATCCAGAAATTTTTGAAACTCAGAACGGAGCGTGCCGTCTAGCATTTATAATGTTTTACCCCTATTCCGAACGCAATGGAATATATATCGAGGACCAGCTCGATCGTGTTTGAAAGATAGATTTTCGAATCGACCATTTAAAATTTAAAATTTACTTAAACAGTTTTCTACGCATTTTAGCTTGCCCCGGACAAATCGTAAATCCAATTGGCACGAAATTTAAAATCTTACAATAATATAAGATTATGGATCTAATGAAATTGGTTTCATCAAAATTCGAGACTGTATGAAAAATCGCTATTTTTACTCGTCAATTAAATATTAAAATATTCAATTTGTACGAATCAACTTTTAATTCAATTTTAAAAGTTCTTTAACATCATTCTAATTAAAATAGAATTTAATTCAACATTATAAATAATTTTTATTCACATTAAATTCAATTTCCAATTATTTCTGCGATTTCAACTTTTAAATTAATAATTTAATTATCAAATTAAATTTAGATATTCGAAATATAAGTTATACAGCTTATAAAATTTACTTTTAAATATTTAAAGTTAATCAAATGTACGAATAACAAATGAATGAAATTCTAGGTCGTTACATTCTCCCCTACTTAGAAGAATTTCATCCTCGAAATTACAAAGTAAGAAAAAGATACAAAATCCATTAAATTTTCAACACAAATCGTTCAAATTAGATTACCTAAATCAGTGAAACAATCTAACTTTTCCAAAATCCTTTTGTTAAACTTCTTACAAAAACTTCTCTAAGTTTTCAAATCCATTCTTACTTATCTTTTCAAAACCAACTTATCTCGTTTAATTTTTAACTCAAAATCAAAATTTTAGCTATCAAAATTTTTCTAATTTCTCAAAAAAATTCGCCAGTGTCTCTTTTGCACGGTTCGATCATAGTAGGATCACAACATATATATATATATCATAAATATACATCTCATCTTCGAGGATGAGGCATCCTGTAGGGAAAAAATATAAAAGTATGATATGTAATCTGAGATATGTACCTTATATATAATTAGCGAGCGTATACAGCTAATATAGTGCAAAAGCGAGCTCCAAATGCGAAGCAAGCGCCATACGCACCCAGTAAATACTCAATAACAAATGAGAAACATGTATATATGAAAATAATATCAATATATAACATATACCAACATGACTACTATATATGCCAATATAGCAAATGCAATCACAAGCAACAAATCCAACCATCAAAAAACTATCATCCAACTAACATCCAACAAACCATATCTATTTAATCAATCCACAACCAAATCAATATTAATTCACTTCTTATTGACATTTATTGAATTTCTTTTCAATTTAATCACATTTGATTCATTAACATTGGATTTTACTAACATTCATTTATCCATTTTAAATTCGTTTACATTCACTAATTCACATTCAAGTTGGCTCACCTGTAATTCAAATCAAATTCGATTCTATTTAGATTCACTTAACTTCCAATTTGGATTCAAATTTTTTAGCTTTCAATTCATTAATTCCAATTCCATATGAATTTTTATACAATCAATTAACATTCATCTAACAACCAATGTAAAACCAACATAACCAAATTTATTTACTTTCAACGTTCGTTTTGGTTTAACACATTTAATTTCAATTGGTTTAATATTCAATTATTCAATTTAGATTGAATTCCAGTGTTCACTATATTCACATTTCTATAAAACACTTCTAATATTGTTATTAATTCACAACTTCTTAACAACAACATTTTTAATGCTAATTCATTTTACAACTAAAGTTGAATTTCATTATGTAACTCAAGTTCATATTTATTTAACTACTTCAGTTCATTAACTTCTTATTATTCAACTTTACTTTGCATATTCATCACTTTAATTCATTAATTTACTTCGATACCAAAATCAACTTCATTTACATTAACTTTCACTTATACAGTTTAAGTTCACTACTAATTTAATTCAAATTCTATTTTATTTAACTCTTACTTAAGTCAAATTTCCTATCACTTATTCAAATTTAGATTCTGTTTTGCTTAAAAAAATTATTTAAACATTTTAACAATTGGTTTTACTTACCTTTTCTCATTTTATAAGTTATACAACTTATTATTCAGACTTCCAAATTTGTATTATATAATCACTTAACCATTTAAGTTAATTTCCATTTCAATAACTTATCTAATTTAGTTCAAATCATTTAACCTTCCTTTCGTTAAATTTCAAATCATGTATTTTATTATACTAACTCAAATTTATTTCAACTTTACCAAAGTTATTTTTTTTTATTATAAGTCCAAAACTTATTTACTTATATTTATCAATTTCAACTTGGATTTTAAATTCAATTTTTTTTTCAAAAACAAAACTTCAATTTTAATTTACTATTGGTAGCAAATCAATCACACGGAAACTCGAAAATGATACTGATGATGCTACATTCATCACCCATATTATTTCCCAGCAACAGTAGTGAATTCAGTGCTTTATATTCTTTTTCTAAAAAATCTTTTTTTTATTTTTGTAAATCACATTTATAAATCTTTTTACTTATGTAATTTCACTATTTCACTTTATTTATATAAGATTCATTCCAAATTTATTTATCTTATCTAAATTTATAATAATATAATCGCTTTAACTTTGGAAAATAACTTTCAAGATAAACGGGACTCAAATTTCTCAAATCTTAGTTTAAATTCATTTTTATTTATAACTCAAACAGTTTCATTTCTTGTATATAAGATTATTTCACTATTGTAAATCATATTAATTATAATTCCATACTATATAATTCATTTGCTTATATAATTTATTCTTTACAATTGTTGCTTTTATTTACATTACTCAAACAGCTTTTATTAACTTATATATACTTACATTTTCAACAATCCAAACAATCAGTTTATTTATACCTAAATAAATTTTGGAAAATTGTTTCTTTTATATATAAAATATAATCGAGGTAAAATTATTTCATTTACCCAATTTAAAATGATACTATGTCGACTTGCCACGTTTAAGTGTTTAGAAATTCCTATCGATAAGATGACATCCCACATACTGACCAGAATTCACAAATAGCTCAACGAATAAGTAAACACAATATAAACATTTTTATATTCACTAACAAATACGCATTCATAAATATAATATACTCAACTCAATCTAGGGTGCTACTGTCCCTATCTATACCGAGTACACATCAAAGCTTAGGAATATACAAAATCTAAGCTCTAATAATAAATGTGACGAACGGGCAATTCCATACCCGCCCCGGTAGGCTTTTCAACCATCCTGCTACCCTTTCGCTTTTCAACATGGGGGCACTTCTGCTTTTCAACATGGGGGCACTTCTGCTTTTCAACATGGAGGTGACCATAAGTGGTACCTCAGATCTGCTTTTGCGGCAAGCCTCTCGACTATCCACCAACCCTTTCATACTAGGGACATGTAGGGGTAAGAGTATAAGCTTCGTCACTGTTCAAAAAGCGAGAACCCCCTATCATGTTGAACATAATCAAACAATAATTATAAGCTTGGACAGTTATAATAACTTGTCCTCACAATTGCCGATAATATAAACAACTAAGCAACAATGCAGCGGATAATCAACCAAAACATGTACGTGTATATGGAATGGAGATCTCCAGCTCTCCTACTGAAGCTCCAAAAGCACCAAAACTGAACCTGTAAATATTCTCGGTCTGACCCGAGCATTGAAAGGGAAGAATGCCCGGATCAGTCTGGTAAACCAATGTGAGAAACACACTCAACTGAATTTACTAGATTATCAAACTTTTCCTTTATCAAAACAAAAGTATCTCATAAGACAAGTCCATACATAAACACGAATATGTTTTTACCTTACGATAACTAAAACATTTTATATCAAATCATCTGATATTATTGTCTAGTATACAAATAATATTAATCATAGCCAAAATTGTTACATTAATTAAATTCCAGCATATAGCCCAATTGGGTAATACAATCAAAATGGCAAGCACGTAGTGGAGTTTAGATTTCCATACAAATGACCAAGTGAAGGGAATACCTTCTGAAGAGGTGTACCTCTAGATGGATGTCCCGAGGCACATAACATCTTCCCTCTACCAACACAAGATCGGCCCACCTCTATAACTAGATGGTACCAAATATGTCATCCTTCGGTCGTTACCAACCTTTACCGAGGGGCCACGAAGCATACAAGCCACAATAATCAGATACACGATGTCATAGCATGTAAAGATATATCTAGAAGAGGATAATCATACCCTAATGGAAGTGACCCACTTAGCCTTACCGCATATAACTCTGTTTTGATCATTTCCGATTGATGAGGCCTGAGGTAATGATTGCCTTTCACAATCACATATCATATCATTTTGAATGCCACACAACCATTCCCGTTGACTACTAATTACCTTCCACAAAAATACAACCCTTAAGCTCACACGTCCCAAGGAGGGTGTTAAGCTAAGAGAAGTTGCATTCTCCACCACCACTGATGTATGTTTGTAAAAACCAATGTACGTAATATTTAGAAATGCAATGTCAGACAAACATCCATATAAGTTGTCCAAGAACATGACAAATCGAAGGTACTTTCCTACCACATCCTGTCGGAAAATCCCTAGGATTAGTAGCGAATAGTCCTTGCATTGGATATCTAATAATGAAGAGACCACTACTACTGGATGTATATTAGGATTTTAACCCCAAACGATCAATAAGCATTCCCCTACAACGAAAATCCAAAATATCAATATCATCATAAGTAATCTGCACAATCGTCGCATATACATTGGTCTGAAGTGGTTTTCGGATAAACCGATCCTGGTCTCTTCGCACCAAACGCAAAAGTGTTTCTCAATCTCACATAGAAACTACGTCTCATAGACTTATCACGTCTCCAACTTTTAAATTACTATCCTTCAGGCCAAGAAGGAAGCTCGATAGATTGGAATAATACTCCGCACTATACGAATCGACATCCTCAAGACAAATGATAAAGCTTACAAAGAAGGCTACATACTAAATGTATGACTAAATAGTTCCCACATCAAGTCGAGGAACTAAAATTTAGACAAATTTGATAGTCGGTCATTTAACTATCATAGAAAATAAACAAATACTCAACACCATAACAATCACTAGGCCCTTTTAATTAATCTTTTATTAATTAAATTACTTGCCAAATATTCACTTCAAATTATATTTAAAAAGATATATTTCAAACCATTTCAACTTTTCAATATTGGAAAACATTTCCATCTACTTATTTAATAATGAGTAATTCACAATTCTCTTTATTTTCAAAACTTAGAAGATATTCCATATACTAAAATCCGGATTAAGTATATATTTTATTCTTTAAGGAAAACATACTTATTAAACACATTTATTTGGGTCAAAACAAATGTTGCATAAAACATCGTTACGACAACCCAAAATCGCTAGTATAGGGATTCGAAAATTATATAGATATATAAATCCCATATATTATGCAGTGAATGAAACTTCACACGGTAAGTGATATTATTAATAAATAGTTTAGTTAGTGACGCCTTTAAAATAAATTGTAACCACCCAGAATTTCAGTCATTTGAAATTCATATAATTAATTGATTTTAAATATTCACGAGTTAATTTTATAAGTTGGATAACTTATATTTCGAATATAAGGATTTAATTGGATAATTAAATTGGTTAATTTAATATTTGAAATTGTATAAATAATTGGAAATTGAATTTAATTTGAATGAAAATGATTAACAAAGTTGAAATAAATTCTATTTGAATTAGAACGATGTTAACTCTTAAAATTTGTTTAAAAGTTAAATTATAAAAATTGAATATTTTAATATTTAATTAACGAGTAAAAATAGTCATTTTTCAAACAGTCTCGGATTTCGACAAAACTAGTTTCATTGGATCCGTAATGTTATATATTGTAAGATTTCAAATTTCATGCCAATCAGATTTACGGTTTGTCTGATGCAAGCTAAAACGCGTAGAAATTCGTTTAAGTGAATTTTAAATTTAAATAAGTTGATTTGAAAACCTATCTTCCAAATACGATTGAATTGGCTTTCGATATATATTCCATTATGCTCGGAACAGAGGTAAAACATTATAAATGCCAGACGGCACGCTTCATTTGGAGTTCGAAAAAAATTTGGGTGAATAATGTCGCAAAATTTTCGATAAAAGGACATGTTTTTCTTCATTTTTCAAAACCCTAATCAAAGCTAGGTCTAGCCTCCGCCTTCAAAACTAATGGCCAGAAAATTCCAAACTTTTTCTCTTAATTTCTTCCAATCCATGAATCAATTCGAAAAACTTCTTTTTGCAATAATGTGGAGCGCATCATGATCTTTAAATCCAACTGCTATGATTGGATTTCACGATGTAGCTTAGTGGAAATTTTCGTTCAAAAACTGTGCATTTGGGTTCGGTTATCAAGGCAGAGATGGAGCCGAGCTACATGATGCTCACGACGTTGATATAGTAGGCAATGGCCGTTCGAATGGCAGTATTTGATCGAGCTAAAGCGTAGAGATGGAGGCTCGATAATTCAAAAAGGAAGGGCGGCTTTTGGGTTCATCGTGTATGCATAAACCTGGATGAAGAAGAAAAGCACGATGGCTTTGTTCAAAACGTGCAGCTATGAAGCAAGGGTTTGAAAATTAAATAAAAATTATAATTTATTAATATATATTAAATTCGTATAAACTTTGAAACATCATAACTTTGTCATACGATGTCCGTTTTTGATGAAACAAGTTGATTGGGTCCGTATTGATGAGCATGACATTTAAAGCTTGTTTAGAGTTAATTGGAGCTAGCATAAATTTTGGGTAAAATTAGACGTTCGTTTAATTTTATTCGAAATAAAACACTGCAACTGCTATTGGAACCAAAGTGAGTACAACTCACTCTTTCTGACTCACTGATATTTTTATATAGGTGAGAGTAAATTTATTTTGTGACGATTGATGATTGTTTGGATGATATATGGTATATTATATATTGATTGACATTTGGAAATATTCCTGATTATTGAAGCAAATGAGACCCTATGCGTTCCTGTGTATGAACAAATGACCCTTTGCATGCACGTCTGCCTCATAGTGGAAATTGTACACATATTCTAATATTTATATTTGTTGCAGGTGACAGGTTGGAAGGATCCAACTGGATTCCTCGCCAGTATTGATTTTATTTATAGATATTGTGATATATGTTATTATCGTATGATATATGATGTTTTAGATGCCATGATTGATGTATTTAGTGTTGTTGCATCATTGGGCCTATTTTTGAAAATTTAAAAATGTTAAAGTGATGATTTCGAATTTAAAAGGATTTTCAAGTGATTTTGAAAATAGATGTTTTGTTTAATTTTGAATCGTTAAGTAAATAGATTTATTTTGAATAAAAAAAAGTTATAATTTTTATGTTATAAAAATTGTGATTTTTGTGAAATATAATTGAAACGTGATTATTGAAATGTGAAGCTAACTATTTTGTAGAATAGTTTAAATTCGGATTTTTGATTTATTATAAATAGTTTTATGTACATGATTTATAAAATTGATATTTTGTATAAAAACGATGGGATTATAAACGAGTTTTATGAGTGTTTAAAATGAAATTATAAATGGATTTTATAAGTAAATAAGATTTGTGAATTTGTGAAGTTATAAAATGAATTAATTTTGTAAATAAGAGATTTACAAGTAGTTAACTTATAAATTGGATTTTGGTATGTAATTGAGGTATATATGGATATGGTTAGTAAAGGAATTTTATAACATGAAGTTTTTATAATATAAAAATGGAATTTATAAACATTATTTTATAAATGCAAAATCAATTGAATTTGATAAGTTAATTATTATGGTTTATTAAAGGAGTTTCATCCATGATTTTGGACAGTGGATTATCCTTTAATAAAATGTGTAGAAATATTTGATTTGGTAAATGAATGTATCCATGATTTTGGACAATGGATTATCTTTAATAAAATGTGTAGAAATAATGAATGTGGTAAATGAAGTATATTCACGATTTTGGACAGCGCATAATCTTTTGAAATTAAAATATGTTTTGGGAAGTGATATTTTGAATGGAGTAAAATGGTTAGAAGATATTTTAAAATGTGTTAAGTATCGAATACAAGATTTCAACATCTATTGTTGAAATAGACGTTTTTGTGAAATAAGGAAATGATGGACTATAACACTGTCGTTATAGTAAATGATTTCCGAAAGGAAATATTTTGTATAGTATATGGGATTTATATATCTATCTAATTTTCGAATCCTTATACTGGTAATTTTGGGTTGTCGTAACGATGTTTTATGCAACATTCGTTTTGACCCAAAATAAAGATGTTAAAGAGAATGTTTTCCTTATAGGATTAAATATATATTTAATCGTGATTTAAGCATATGTAATATTTTCTAAATGTTAATAATAAAGAGAATTGTGAATTACTTACTGTTCAATAAGTATATGGAAAGGTTTTCCAATAGTGAAATGGTTTGAGAATATATCTATTTAAAGATAATTTGAAGTGAATATTGGCAATTGATTTAATTAATAAATAGAAGATTAATTAAAAGGGCCTAGTGATTGTTATGGTGCTGAATATTTATTATTTGCGACGATTGTGCAGATTATTTATGATGATACTGATACTCCGGATTTTCATTGTGGGGGAATGCTTGTTGATCGTTTGGGGTTAAAATCCCAATATACATCCAATAGCAGTGGTCTCTTCATTATGAGATATCCAATGCAAAGACTATTCACTACTAATCCTAGGGATTTCCCGACAGGATGTGGTTGGAAAGTACCTTCGATTTGTCCTGTTCATGGACAACTTGTATGGATGTTTGTCTGACATTGCATTTCTAAAGACTACGTACATTGGTTTTTACAAACCTACATCGGCGGTGGCGGAGAAGGCAACTTCTCTTAGCTTAACACTCTCCTTGAGACGTATGAGCTCAAGGGTTGTATTTTTGTGCAAGGCTATTTGTAGTCAAAAGAAATGGTCGTGTGGCATTCAAAGTGACGTGATTTGTGATTTGTGGAAGGTAATCGTTTCCTCTGGCCGCATCAACCGAAAATGACCAAAACAGGGTTAGATGCAGCAGGGCTAAGTGGGTCATTCCCAAGTAGGATATGGTCATCCTCTTCTAGGTATATCTTTGCACGCTATGATATTGTATATCTGATTATCGTTGTTTTTATGCTTAAAGGGCCCTTGGTAAAGGTCGGTAATGACCGAAGGATGATATATTCGGTATCATCTAATTATAGAGGTGGGACAGTCTTGTGTTGGTAGAGGATCCTTTGTGATAGTCCTCGGTACATTCTTCTAGAGATTTATTACCGAAAGGTAGTCCCTTCACCTAGTCATTTGTATGAAAATCCAAACTCCACTATGCACCTTCCATTTTGATTGTATTACCCATTTTGGGCTATATGCTGGAATTTAATCAATGTAACAATTTCGGCTATGATTAATATTATTCGTATACTAGACATTAGTATAATATCAGATGATTTGATATGAAATATTTCAGTTATCGTAAGGTAAAAATATGTCCGTGTTTATATGTGGACTTGTGTAACGACCCGATATTTTCAACCATTTGCATCCTCACAGTCGGACTTGAATTGTTCAAAATACCGAATTGTAATTTAAATTTAACAAAACACAGCATAAAAAGTAAATAAATAATCACAAATTACAAACATAGAGTAATAAAATGCAGCAGAAGAAAGAGATAGTAGTTCATGAAGCTACTATATATAAATACATCAATGTTAAACAAGATACAATAGATGTTAACTACAAGAGTCAAGTACAAAGTTGAATACATCACTGGAATCAACTGGATAATTGAAATTGAAATAGATAGATGGATCTTCAAGCAAAACTCCAACTCTGGAGGTGAGTCTTGAATGTTGTATCACTCACTTTGACCCGAACGTAAAGCAAAATACAAAACATTCGAGTTAGGACATACATACTTATACAATGTAAACAACTCAAGTGAACTGTAATCAAAGGTAAAAGTAACTTAAAGGATGCCTGGGACCATCCATCCTCTAATGATCCGTTAAACTATTTACCATGTAGTAGTATTTCGCTATTATAATAATGTCTATAGTAAAATAAACTTACTTTTAAATAGCGTTAAAGGGTTACCCATATAGCCCTTAACACGTAATAGTCCTAGTAATCCATCCAATATCATGGTCCCCCCTGATCAGGAAGCCACCAGAGGATACTCCATGGGCTAAGGGTGAAAACCAAACTCGTACAAGGCTCGCTAGGGTTGGTGACATGGCACAACTAGACAATGCCAGGGTAGATATACCAATTATGCTTCTGGGCCGGTGGTAACGCGTAGTAGCTACTACCGCCCACCTCGAGCCGCGCCCCTAAATCAAAAATCAAAGTGGCCACCGAACCAATCCAAAAGTCAGAGTATAATATCGAAGGGATGTGTCCTATCGAAGGAATGAACTCACTTAGCCCGTCAACCGCTCCTGTTTTAGCCACCTTATGCCAACTCACGAGAGTTGGGTCCACGTATATACCTCAAAGGAACGCGGCCACCATCCTACTTCATTCTGGAATCTCCGCCGAGTACACGGTTGTTAAAGTGGTTTTCGGAGTTGGCAGAGAGTACGGCAACTTCAGATCTCGCTCTCTTTAACAACCCAACGTTATTATAACCCATGGATATTTATTTCAAAATCATTTATTTTCCAAACCATTTAAAATCAAATACTATTACTTTCCAAAATAATATACATTCTCAAATTGGTAATATTTCCCAATCCATATACTTCTCAAATTTAATATCCATTTCAAAACTAAATATTATATTTGTCCGTTTCAAAAACCAAATCAATATATCATTTCTATTTCAAAAACCCAAAGTAATAATATATCATTTATATCAAAAAACCAAATCTATATATCATTTAAATAACCAAAATTTCCAAATCATTGAATATTCCTTCAATTTATTGAACTTGAAATATTCCTTTGAATCATCTTAAACCAAACCACTTTATAGAGTCATATTCTTAAATCTTCAATTTAAAAAAGTTCAAATTAGTTAAAGACAATTCTTAACAAAATACCATTTCCAATAATTCCATTTCCAAAGCCATATTACTTTCAAGTTATAACAATTCTGAAACCAAACATTCTAAAACATATTTATTTAGACCATCTAAATTCAATGTTAATATCTTCCAAACAAGATTCATTTAACCATTTAAATTCAATGTCAAATAATATTCATTTCAAAGTTGTAGGATTTATAAATTTATTCACTATAAACTTTCCAAAAACTTTGTATATTTTAGCTACATTAAAATTTCAATTTTTAGCCAATTTAACTTATAAAAATCACATTTCCTGCTTCAAAATATTTATTGGGATATCTTTTAACTTATGATTTAATAAATAAAAATTTATCAATATATATACAATTTAAACTTTAATTCATTTATTAAGTCAAAAACACATTCTTTTACTACTTTTATTTCAACAAATAACTTACCACTTTATTTTAAAATACCCACTTCATAAGCAAGACTAAATTCCCATTTATATACTTAACAATTTCAATTAAAACCAAATTTCCAATTATCAAGTTAAGTCATATTTTGAAAATACACTTTTCCACTTAAATCATAATTATTCAATTTTCAAACATTTCCATTTCATAAATAAAGCAATCTATCATATTAAATATAAAGATCAATTTCTTTGCAAATTTATTCATTTAGGCATCAATTAAACTATGATTTCAGGCTAAATACATTTATTACAAAATGTACAATTAAAACTGCATTTCATTTTTATCAATTTAAAGGACATCATTTATTATACAAACATATTCCTTTCATAAAATAAAAATTAATTGCAATTACCAGGCTAGGCTTTAAATTTCCATATTAATTAACTTTAATTATTAAGTTATTATTCACAATTAAGGCTCTTTAAATTATCATTAAAACCAAATAAAGATTTTTAAATTACAATCTAAACCAATCATCAACTTATAAAATTTTAACTTATTGAAAGCCAATATCTCTTTATATCTTAAATCATTAAATCAAATTTCAAGGTAAATTTCATATTTTATAAATATTCAAAATGCTTAATAAATTTTCAGGAAACTATTACCTTAAAAATATTTACCATGGGCCTGTATAATATTTTCTAACCTAGGTCAAGTGATACAGATATATATCATTTTAATCCGTAATTTAAAAAAAAATCCGGATTCTATCGTTTCAAACCCTCAATCCCAAGTAAAATAAATACAATAAAAATCTATAAAATCACTCGAGCCTATCATTTCAGCCTATAATGATTTTTCCTTATTCTACATTTCGTTCAGGTATGTATCATTTCAACCCATAGTGAAGGGGAAATTGCAGTGTGATAACAGGAAATAAAATAATAGTATAGCAAATAATATCATATCAGATGATTAACAAATATATATAAACAGGATTTAACATCATGTAATCACATCATAGGCTTATATGAATAACATATCAATTTATACAGATTCACTTGTCATCATTTTACAATTATATAAGTACGTAATGTCTAGAGTGAACAACTCACCTTTTTGAAACTAGAATCAAAATCAAACACACATCCAAACTTCGCAAAGCACGAAAAGGCACGACAAAACACGACTATATTTTTGAGTGGATGAAGAGTAATATCCAAACTTGTAAACAACACAATACATACATATATAAGTAATGATTAAATACAAAATAATATGGATAAAAACAATTGAAAAGATAGGAAATAAAATGACATAACCTTGATAAATCAAAGCAAGGTGATCAATACATGGCTTGGTTAGGGTTTGTTATCAAACTTTGGTGATGCATGCTTCTATGGTGGTCACGGCTAGGCTTTGGTGGTGAGGAGGAGGTGGTGTGGTCGGTAATAGGGTGAGGACGAGCTAGGCGTGAAGGAAACTAAAGAAAAACAAAAATAGAAAAGAGGAAAAGAAGGAGGAATCCATGGATTTAGATTTAGTATTTTTTTTCCCACACAAATAAGAAATGAAGAGAAACTTTTCATGTGAAAAAAATGGATGGCGGCTAGGTTTTAGGAAATACATGTCCAAAAGAAAGAAACGGTAAGAAATAAAGAGGCTAGGCAATAAAAGGCAGGAGTTTGAATGATTTGGGAAATAAAAAGGCAATAAATAAGTTAATGTATTTATTAATTTTTTTCCTTTGTTTGCACGCAATGAAAAGAGGAGTTTGAGGAACAATATGTACGTGAATTATGAGAAGATTTCATGGCTATGAATGTGGGAAGTAATTGGCTATGCAAATGGAAGGGCAAGGGAAAAGAAAAAGGCAACAAATAAATAAAGAAGTAACCTATATCTCTAGAAATTTCTAAGCTATTATTAAAAATAAAATCAATCAAAAATCAAATAAATACATTCAAAGTTTATACAAATAAAATAGAAAATAAAAATTATAGAAACAAACTTAGGGAAATAAAATATAGAAAGTCATTGCGTGTCAACACTGTATTTTATCTTATTTAAAAAGTATAAGTTTAAATCCCTAATAAATCCATATATTTGATTTCTCAATTTTGTTATTAAATCAACTATTAACTTATCCTCCTATGGGTAATATTGACATTGGTTTATATACTAATAAATTAGTAACTTCCTAATTCATCCAAATTTCAATATACATAGTAATTAATTTCATTTACCTACAATAAATTATTGATTAAATTCCAATTAAATAAAAATTGCTTCCAATAATTTGATTTGGTTTAATTGCCATCTTTATGCTAGGTCCATTATTACCCTATATGTCTAGTTACATTAGTTTTATATTCCATTACACTAGTCTGCTCCTATTTTCATCTCAAATTTGTATTAAATGTTACATTTTTAAATGTGAAATCTTGTCAATTGTACACATTAATTAAGGTTTAAAACCAATTAATTAATTTAACTTAGTTCCATTCCTTTTACCAATAAATTAATTTATAAATAAATTTACGTTTTTACTTAATTCATACATTCACACCTCCCGTTACTGAATTAATTCTCATTAATGACATTAAAGATTTCCTGTTTATTTAGTAGACTAAATAGGCAACTTATAATAGATGTTACCATTACCCTTTAACTTACGCTTAAGTTTATTATATTCAACTAATTATTATAATTGCCTACCTAATATTGAATTCATTTAATTACTATTAATTATACTAATTTTTTTATTTACACACTACTTACCCTTATTTACTTATATTCAATTTTATACTCAAATATAATAGTTACAACTAAATTAATAGGCCAATTAAATAGTAACATACAACTGTTACTATTACTTTAAGTCACATTAATTAATTCATTATTGTTTACAAATCAAATGTCAATTACTTAATTAACACTGATTTACTTCAATTTATATTAATAATATATTATCTCATTAATGATTCAACATTCACACTTATGATTTCATTGTTCACAACAAATGATACCATTCTTATATACCCAATCTTTATTCAAGAGTCATTTATTTCATATTATTCCTTTTATAAATTTAAATGTTTGCATTAGTTTCCTTACATTAATTTTAGCCAAGTATACCAATTTTCATTACTTCACTAAATTGTAATTTCATTTCAATTGTTACTAATTAGTTATAATTACCATCGTTCAATTTTAAATTAATAAGTTTTTTTTTTCCTTTTTTTCATATCAAATTACCAAAGCTTATTAACTTAACAAATTAAATTATTGAAAATTTTACCGGTCGTTACACTCTCCTCTACTCAAAATTTTTTGTAACAGGAAAGGAAAAGAAGGGAAAAGAAAGAATTAAGTAATCAATATACCTTATTCAAAATACTAACTTTATAAACAAATAAATTTACAAAATTAATTAATTTGAATAAAATACACCGACTTATTATAAATTCCTTTGACACCATTTTATAATGTAAGTTATTCAATTAATCTTTTATTCTATTTACTTCAATTAATCCTTTATACAACTAAAATTTAGGTGTATAACATTTATTATAAACACTCAAGTTTTATTTAAAAAACCTTTTATTGTATATTATCCAATTACATTGTTAACTTCTAATAATTATGGTAAATTATATTGGAATGCAATAGAATATTATACAAATACAAATTTTCTTAATTAAATTTTCCAAGCTTACATATTTATTCTAATTTGATTTCCTTTTATAATTGAAATTTTCCTTTAAGATAAAATTTTAGAATTAAATTTCTGATTAACTTCAAACAATTAGAGATAAGTAAATATACACAATATATCAAATCAAATTTAAATCATATATATATATTTATATATATTGTAATTCAAATCATACTTTACGTTCAAATCAAATTTAACTTCCAAACAAAAGTGTAGCAGAGCTACAGAATGGTCTCTCCACTTCGAAGCTCGAAAATGATTGTCGACGATGCGGCCGCCATCACCGAAATTATTTTCCAATGACAAAGAGATGAGCACTGATTTAAAACTGAAATTCTTTGAAATAATTTCAACTTGAAATGCCTTAAATAATGTACCCTTTAAAACTTTAAACACAAAGTTTGAAACTATCGAAAATTAAATTCTTAGTATCTTGTTTAAATTCATTTATATTTCCAAACTAATTTATAACCATGTTTATATTTCAATTATTTATATACTAAACAAAAGCTAATGGTTACAAGCTATATACAAATCAAATATTATTTCTCAACATCCAATTCAATTAACTATCAAAATTCAGAAAATTATACTTATATACATATACAAAATTTATTTCATTTACTAAATTTGAAAAAACTATATTGTGTCAGTTTATTCTTTTCAAGGGTTTTGGAGATCCCATCGATAGCGTTGATCAGACGAATCGATCAAGAACCCAAATCAACATCAACAACTCAAACAACACACTATATAAAACATTTTAAATATAGATTTAAAAATACTCTATACAGGAGCAGATTTTCAAAGCAAGGATAGAGATACAAATTTGATCAATTCAAATCAAAGAAAATTTTGATTTGAGGATAAGTTGAAATAAAAAAATAAATAAAAAGATGATTAACTAACCGAATTAGGAAATGGATAAGCTTATATAAATCGCGGGCAACCGCGACTTCAAGAATAAGATCGATGCAGAATTCTAAGACAAATCTACATTCGATCTCAAGAGGTAGAATTTGGGATAACAATAGATATTAGCATCTAAACCGAGGATATAGAAATCTTTGATGAATCAATGCCTATTGTAAAGGAGCTTCACCCCTTTACAAGTCATTCGGTGGAGCTATGGGATGCTCCAAAATTTAAAAGAATGCGAATAGTGAGGGACAAAAATGTATTTCGAAACCGCAGGGAACATTCCCAAATTCAAAAGGAATCGAGTCAAAAAGGAAGAGATTCACACTCAAATGAAAGTGATTCTGTAAATAAATTTACCATATATGCTAAGTTTTGCCTAGAACCTTGCTCTGATACCAAATTTAACGGCCAGATGTTTTCAACCATTCGCATCCTCACATGTCGGACTTGAATTATTCAAAATACCGAATTTTAATTTAAATTTGACGAAACACAGCATAAACAGTAAATAAATAATCACAGATCATAGACACAGAATAATAAAATGCAGTAAAAGAAAGAGATAGTAGTTCATAAAGCTACTATATATAAATACATCAGAATTAAACAAGATACAACAGAAGTTAACTACAATAGTCAAGTACAAAGTTGAATACATCACTGGAATCAACTGAATAACTGAAATTGAAATAGATAGCTGGATCTACAAGCAAAACTCCAACTCGGAAGGTGAGTCTTGAATGCTGTATCACTCATTCTGACCCGAGCGTAAAGCAAAACACAAAACACTCGAGTCAAGACATACATACTTATACAAAGTAAACCAACTCAAGTGAACTGTAATCAAAGGTACAAGTAACTTAAAGGATGCCTGGGACCGCCCATCCTCTAAGAATCGGTTAAACTATTTACTATGTAGTAATATTTCGCTATAATAATGTCTATAGTAAAATAAACTTACTTTTAAATAGCGTTAAGGGGTTACCCATATAGCCCTTAACACGTAATAGTCCAAGTAGTCCATCCAGTATCATGGTCCCTCCTGATCGGAAAGCCACCAGAGGATACTCCACAGGCTACGGGAGAAAACCAAACTTGTACAAGGCTCACTAGGGTAGGTGACACGGCACAACTAGGAAATGCCAGGATAGATATACCAATTACGCTTCCGGGCTGGTGGTAATGCGTAGCAGCTACTACCGCCCACCTCGAACCACACCCCTAAATCAAAAATCAAAGCGGCCACCGAATCAACCCAAAAGTCAGAGTATAATATCGAAGGGATGTGTCTGATCGGAGGAATAACCTCACTTAGCCCATCAATCGCTCCTGTTTTAGCCACCCTATGCCAACTCACGGGAGTTGGGTCCACATATATACCTCAAAGGAACACCTCCACCATCCTACTTCATTCTGGAATCTCCACCGCGTACACGGTTGTTAAAGTGGTTTCGGAGTTGGCAGAGAGTACGACAACTTCAGATCCCGGTCTCTTTAACAACCCAACGTTATTATAACCGATGGATATTTATTTCAAAATCATTTCTTTTCCAAACCATTTAAAATCAAATACTATACTTTCCAAAATAATATACATTCTCAAATTGGTAATATTTCCCAATCCATATACTTCTCAAATTTAATATCCATTTCAAAACTAAATATTATATTAGTTCGTTACAAAAACCAAATCAATATATCATTTCCATTTCAAAAACCCAAAGTAATAATATATCAATTATATCCAAAAACCAAATCACTATATCATTTAAATAACCCAAATTTCCAAATCATTGAATATTCCTTCAATTTATTGAACTTGAAATATTCCTTTAAATCATCTTAAACCAAACCACTTTATAGAGTCATATTCTTAAATCTTCAATTTCAAAAAGTTCAAATTAATATATTTAAAGACAATTCTTAATTAAATACCATTTCCAATAATTCTATTTCCAAAGCCATATTACATTTAAGTTATAACAACTCTGAAACCAAACATTTTGAAACATATTTATTTAGACCATCTAAATTCAATGTCAATATCTTCCAAACAAGATTCATTTAACCATTTAAATTCAATGTTAAGTAATATTCATTTCAAAGTTGTAGCATTTATAAATCTATTCATTCAATTATAATTTTTCCAAAAACGTAGTATATTTCGGCTACATTGAAATTTCAATTTTTAGCCAATTTAACTTAAAAAAAAATCACATTTTCCACTTCAAAATATTCATTTGGATATAATTTAACTTATGATTTAATAAAATAAATATTTATCAGTTAATATCCAAGTTAAACTATAATTCATTTATTAAGTCAAAAATACATTCTTTTACTTCTTTTATTTCAAAAAATAACTTACCCCTTTATTCTAAAATACCCACTTCATAAGCAAGACTAAATTCCCATTTATATACTTAACTTAACAATTTCAATTAAAACCAAATTTCCAATTATCAAGTTAAGTCATGTTTTGAAAATACACTTTTCCACTTAAATCATAATTATTCAATTTCCAAACATTTCCATTTCATAAATAAAGAAATCTATCGTAGTAAATATAATGATCAATTTCTTTGCAAATTTATTCATTTAGGCATCAATTAAACTATGATTTTAGCTAAATACATTTATTACGAAATGTACAATTAAAACTGTATTTCATTTTTATCAATTCAAAGGACATCATTTACTATACAAATATATTAATTTCATAAACTAAAAATTGATTACAATTACCAGGCTAGACTTTAAAATTCCAAATTAATTAAGTTTAACTATTAAGTTATTTATCACAATTAAAGCTCTTTAAATTATCATTAAAACCAAATAAAGATTTTTATATTACAATCTAAACCAATCACCAACTTATAAAATTTTAACTTGCTGAAAGCCATTATCTCTTTATATCTTAAATCATTAAATCATTTATAGGTGCAATTTCATATTTTTTAAATATTAAAAATACTTAATAAATTTTTAGGAAAATATTACCTTAAAAATATTAACCATGGGCCTGTATAATATTTTCTAACCTAGGTCAAGTGATACGGATATATATCATTTCAATCGGTAATTAAAAAAATATGGGTTCTATCATTTCAAACCCGCAATCCCAAGTAAAATAAATACAATAAAAATCAATAAAATCACTCGAGCCTATCATTTCATCCCATAATAATTTCTCCTCATTCTACAGTCATTCGGGTATGTATTATTTCAACCCATAGTGAAGGGGAACTTGCAGTGTGATAACAGGAAATAAAATAACAGTATAGCAAATAGTATCATATCAGACGATGAACAAATATATATAAACATGATTTAACAACATGTAATCACATCATAGGCATATATGAATAAAATATCAATTTATACAGATTCACTTGTCGTCATTTTACAATTATATAAGTATGTAATGTCTAGAGTGAATAACTCCCCTTTTTGAAAGCTAGAATCAAAATCAAACAAACATCCAAACTTCGCAAAGCATGAAAAGGCACGACAAAACACGACTATATTTTTGAGCAGACGAAGAGTCAGATCCAAACTTGTCAACAACACAATACACACATATATAAGCAATGATTCAATACAAAAGAATACAGATAAAAACAATGAAAAGATAGGAAATAAAATGACATAACCTTGATAAATCTAAGCAAGGTGATCAATACATGGCTTGGTTAGGGTTTGTTATCAAACTTTGGTGATGTATGCTTCTATGGTGGTCACGGCTAGGCTTCGATGGTAAGGAGGAGGTGGTGCGGTCGACAATAGGGTAAGGCCGAGCTAGGCATGAAGGAAACAAAAGAAAAACAAAAATAGAAAAGAGGAAAAGAATGAGGAAGCCATGGATTTAGATCTAGTATTTTTTTTCTCACGCAAAAAAGAAATGAGGAGAAACTTTTCATGTGAAAAAAAATATGGCGGCTAGGTTTTAGGAAATACACATCCAAAAGAAAGAAATGACAAGAAATAAAGAGGCTAGGCAATAAAAGGCAGGAGTTTGAATGGTTTCGAAAATAAAAAGGCAACAAATAACTTGATGTAATTATTAATTTTTTTCATTTGTTTGCACGCAATAAAAAGTGGAGTTTGAAGAACAATATGTACGTGAATTGTGAGAAGAATTTAGGTTTATGAACGTGGGAAGTAATTGGCTATGCAAATAGACAGGTAAGGAAAAAGAAAAAGGCAACAACTAAAAAAAACAAGTATATCTCTTGAAATTTCTAAGCTGTTACTAAAAATAAAATCAATCAAAAATCAAATAAATATATTCAAAGTTTATACAAATAAAATAGAAAATAAAAATTAGAGAAACAAATATAGGGAAATAAAATAAAGAAAGTCATTGCGTGTAAACACTGTATTTTATCTAATTTAAAAAGTATAAGTTTAAATCCCTAATAAATCCAAATATTTGATTTCTCAATTTTGTTATTGATTCAACTATTAACTAATCCTCTTATGGTAATATTAACATTGGTTTATATACTAATACATTAATAACTTCCCAATTCATCCAAATTTCAATTTACATAGTAATTAATTTCATTTACCTACAATATTCCATTTTATTATAGATTACATTCCAATTAAATAAAAATTGCTTCCAATAATTTGATTTGGTTTAATTGCCATCTTTATACTAGGTCCATTATTACCCTATATACCTAGTTACATTAGTTTTATATTCCATTACACTAGTCTACTCCTATTTTCATCTTAAATTTGTATTAAATGTTACATTTCTAAATGTGAAATCTTGTCAATTGTACATATTAATTAAGGTTTAAAACCAATTAATTAATTTAACTTAGTTTCATTCCTTTACCAATTTATTACTTTATAAATAAATTTATGTTTCTATTTAATTCATAGATTCACATCTCCAGTTACTGCATTAATTCTCATTAATGACATTAAAGACTTCCTATTTATTTTATAGACTAAATAGGCAACTTATAATAGATGTTACCATTACCCTTTAACTTACGCTTAAGTTTATTATATTCAACTAATTATTATAATTGCCTACCTAATATTGAATTCATTTAATTACTATTAATTATATAATTTATTTATTTATACACCACTTACCCTTATTTACTTATATTCAATTTTATACTCAAATATAATAGTTACAACTAAATTAATAGGCCAATTAAATAGTAACATACAACTGTTACTATTACTTTAAGTCACATTAATTAATTCATTATTGTTTACAAATCAAATGTCAATTACTTAATTAATACTGATTTACTTCAATTTATATTAATAATATATTATCTCATTAATGATTCAACATTCACACTTGTGATTTCATTGTTCACAACAAATGATACCATTCTTATATACCCAATCTTTATTCAAGAGTCATTTATTTCATATTATTCCTTTTATAAATTTAAATGTTTGCATTAGTTTCCTTACATTAATTTTAGCCAAGTATACCAATTTTCATTACTTCACTAAATTGTAATTTCATTTCAATTGTTACTAATTAGTTATAATTACCATCGTTCAATTTTAAATTAATAAGTTTTTTTTCCTTTTTTTCATATTAAATTACCAAAGCTTATTAACTTAACAAATTAAATTATTGAAAATTTTATGGGTCGTTACAACTTGTCTTACGAGATACTTTTGTTTTTGATAAAGAATAAGTTTGGTAATTTAATAAATTTGGTTTAGTGTGTTTCTCACGCTGATTTTCCGTACTGATCCAGGCGTTCTTCTCTTTCTATGCTCGGGTCAGATCGAGTATATTTACAAGTTCAGTTTTGGTTCTTTTGGATCTTCAATAGGAGAGCCAAAGATCTTCATTTTCGTACACACGTATCTGTTTTGTTTATCCGCTGCTTAGTTGTTGTATGTTATCAAAATTGTGAGGACATGTTATTATAACGGTTCAGGCTAATAACTATAGATCGATTGTTGAACTCTGATTGATGTATGTATATATACAGTTTCTATTTTTTAAAGATCATTGATATGGTATTATATGTTTTCCGCTGCGATGTGAGATTCTGTATTGTTCTGTTTTGTTCTATCTTCTCTCTTTCTTCTCTTCTCTTCTTCTCTCTTCTTTTCTTTCTCTTGACTTTCCGTCAGTCTGTGCTTTTTGGGTCGAACATGTGTGGTCAATTGTCAATTCAAAGGATATGGATTTGCAGGTCATCACATTTGGTATCTGAGCTTAGATTTTATATATTCCGAAGCTTTGATGTGTATTCAGTATAGATAGGAACAATAACACCCTAGATTGAGTTTGAGTGTATTATATATATGAGCGCGTATTTGTTTATGAATGTAAAATGTTTTATATTGTGTTTGCTTATCCGTTGAGTTATTTGTGAATTCTGGTCAGTATGTGGGAGACCATGTTATCGATAGGGATTTTTTAAACACTTAAATTAGGCATGTCGACATAATATTATTTTAAATTGGGTAAATGAAATAATTTTACCTTGAATATATCTTATATACAAAGGAAACAATTTTTCAAAAATTATTAAAGTGTAAATAAATGAATTGTTTGGTTGTTTGAAAATGTAAATATACGAGTTAATAAAAGCTGGTTGATTTATCTAAATAAAAACAAAATTGTAAAAAGAATAAATTGAATAAGAAAATGAATTGTAAGTATGGAATTATAATTAATATGATTTGCAACTGTGAAATAATCTTATATATAAGAAATGAAACAACATGAGTATATTTATAAATATGAGTTATAAATAAAAATGGATTTAAACTAAGATTTTGAGAATTTTGAATCCCATTTATTTTGGAAGTTGTTTTTCAAAGACAAAAGATGTTATATTATTATAAATCTAAATAAGATAAAGGAATTTGAAACGAATCGTATATAAGCAAAGTGAAATAGTGAAATTATATACGTAAGAATTATCATAAATGTGATTTATAAATAAAAGGATTTATTTTTAAAAGAATATAAAGCATTGAATTCACTACTATTGCTAGGAAACAATAAAGGTGATGACTACAACAATATCAGTATCATTTTCGGGTTCCTATGTGATGGATTTACTACCTAATAGTAATTGAAAGTTAAGTTTTGTTTTGATTAAAAAATTGAATTTAAAATCCAAGTTGAAATTTATAAATGTAAGTGAAATAAGTTTTGGACTTATAATATGAAATAAAGATTTTTAGCTTTAGCAAAGTTGAAATAAATTTGAGTTAGCATAATGAATGTATGATTTGAAATTTAACTAAAGGTAGGTTAAATAATTTGAATGGGATTAGATAAGCATTGAATTGAAATTTAATTTAAGTAATGTTGAATCAAGTTGATTCTGATAAATAAGACGAATATAAATAGGAGTTATGTAAGGAAATTCAACTTGAAATGTAAAATGAATTGGCAATTGAGTTAATGAATGAATTGAATTGGACTAATGAAATAAATTAGTAAACAGAATATGAATTAAAATGTTATTTGTATAAACTGAATGTTACGCCAAATTTAATGGAAATGAAGTAAATATGAATGTTGAGAATAAATTAAATAAATTTGGTTATGTTGAATATACATTTGTTGTTAGATGGATATTAGTCGATTATATAGAAATCCTTATGAAATTGAATTAATGAAATTGAAAGCTAAAATAATTGAATTCAAATTGGAAGTAAGTGAATCAAAATAGAATTTAATTTGATTTAATTTGAAAGTGAACAAACTTGAATATGAATTAGCGAATGTAAACTAACTGAATACGAATAAATGAACGTTAGTAAAATCCAATGTAAATGCACCAAATGCAATTAAATTGAAAAAAATCAATTCAATGAATATTAATAAGAAATGAATTTATATTGATTTGTTTATGGATTAGTTGGATAGATATTGATTTGTTGGATGTTAGTTGGATGATAGTGGTTTAATGGTTGGATTTGTTGTTTTTGTTGCATTTGCTATATTGGCATTGTTAGCACCAAAATTGGTCGCTAACACCATTGAGTAGAGTTATGTAGAGAGATTAATGAAGAGAGTGAGTTAGAACTGAAAAATAGTGTAATTCAATAAAAAAGAATAATAAAAACGAGAACACCAGATTTATAGTGGTTCAGCGTAATTGCCTACATCCACTTTGAGTTTTATCTTTATTGCTTTCTTAATTACTTGGATACAGATACAATCCGTAAATCAATCACTTGAATACAAGTTTGGTGAAAAGAGAAGAGCAGAGAAAATGGCAGAGTCTCCCCAGTGTTCCCGGAAAAAGGCCCCTTTCAATGTGCCCCTGCCCCTCTATTTATAGACGAAGGTGGGTTGGACTTCCCTGGTGGGCCAGACGGCCAGACAGCTCGGTCCAGATAGGACGCGCCCTGCATGCCGAGTGGAACAGGCCGAACAGTTGGCATGCCGAGCCCTCCTTTCCAAGTCGATGGATCTCTCTGTTGAATGGGGGAGACGGGCCGAACAATGCTAGAATGCCGAGTGAAGCGTGGGTGCCGAGTGAAAGGCTTGCCGTGTGAAGGGTTTTGCCGAGCAAAGGATATGCCGAGCAGATGGAATGCCAGATGAAGAAAATGCCGGATGAAAAGCTTGCCGTGTGGGATGCTGGATGTCAAACTATCGCATGGATGCCGGACGACCTTAAGCCGAGCAAGCTAACTTCCTTTAAAGAGCAATCGTGCCGAGCGAATTAAGCCGGACGACCCTATGCCGCGTACAAACTTGGTCTGCCGAACCCCCTTCGACGCCGAGCACAGCCTTGGAAGGTCGAGTGTACTTCAATGCCGTGTAAAGAGCTGAATGGCCTTATGCCAAGCATCCACTTATGTGGAGTACAACTCTTCATGCCGAAAGTCCATGGATGCCGAGTATCCAAGGTTGCCGAACCAAGCTGGATGCCAAACATGTTGTCCTCATCAAACCCGTATGCCTCCAGGCTCTTCGTGGTCATAATCTTGTCTAGTGTTGATAATAGTGTCTTCAACTGTCGTTTTGTAACCGGGCCAAGATGTCGGTTAACATTTGCCCCCCAAAGTGTGTCGTGTGAAGCAACACAACACGCTTTGAATCAGCGAGTATTCCTTGTCTTCAGAAAGAAATCCATCATGTTTCTTGAATAGTCATTATCCTTCGAATTTATCCTCCCAAGCTGTCATATCCTTCTTTGGCCGTCTTGACGCTTGGTTGATTCCCAATATTATAAATCCAGGGTTGTAGTTCATCAGTGACCACCCGTGTCTGATTCTACAGAGGTAGCATGCTTCGGCTATCTGATCTAGTCTTTTCTTAATAACCCTTAGTGAGAATTCAATTTCTGTTGATTTCAAGAAGTCGGCTTGTTCGGATGTACACATGCACGTTTGGTTACATGTTCTTTCCATTGGCTCTCGAATGTGTTTTATATGCTCATAAGTCGTCGCCAACTCCGTCCAGTTTAATTGCAATTCAATTGCGATTCCTTGATTGTATTTTTTGTGAAATAAGGGTTGCAATCAGCCACTTGAGGAGTTTTCCGAACCCCTCTTCAGTAAAAACTCTATGATTTTGTTCACAACTTCAACCTGTCCATTTGCAGGTATAATGGATCATGGAAGGTCATAAGGACAGATGACGTTATGGATAAAGAAGTTGATTGTTTTCTTCATCTTGGTCGTAGTTAAGAGTTCTTTATCTGCCCATTCGGTGAAGTAATCAATTACTATGATGGTGCATTTCGTTCTACCTTTAGGATTGGTAAGAAGAGGACGTCAATGCCCCCCAGTGGGAAACGGCTGTGGACTAGCCATTTGAGTAATTTCCATTGGTGGGGTTCCTGGATTTTTGCAAACATCTTGCACTTTTCGCATTGTCTAGCATGATCGACCGTATCTAGATTGATAGTTGGCCAATAACACCTGTAGCAGAGTATCTTCTTTATCAAGGTTTTCCCCCTAATGCTATTACCGCATTCTTCTTCATAGAATTTGCTCAAGATGTCATCATGGGCGATATGCCGAAGCATGGGGATGGATAAACTCCTTTTGACACACGGCTTATTCATGGATGATTCGGCGTGTAGCTTTGAGGAGGATCTGTCGTTTTCCATTCCTCCGTTCAGTAAGAATTTCTCATTGTAGATAGTCTTTGATGGGAGTCAACCATGACACCTTTTCATTTTGTTCGCTGAGGTGTGTAATGATGTAATACCTGAAGTTGGTTAGTGGCTCTTGGACTTGGTCGAGATAAGGAGCAAGACAATGCCCCCTAGCAAGATCAACTTCCTTAAATTTGTATACTACCAATCAAGAATCACAAAAGATATTTAAAGTTTTCACTTCAAATCCTCTAGCAAGTTTGAGCCTGGCAGCCAAGGCTTCATACTAAGCATCGTTGTTTGTTATAGGTAAATCGAGTTTCAAGACGTAGCAGATTGATCATTCCTCAGGAGTTATTATCATGACTCCTATGCCATAACACTGATCATTGGATGCTCCATCCGCGTACATTTTCCAACTTATGGTTGGTTCTCTGCTACTCTTCGGGTAGTGTTCTGAGGTAGTGAATTTGGGTGTGAGGTCTGCTGATTTCCGTCTTTAGATAGCCCTTCGAGGGAAACAAGTGATATCGAATTAGCTTAGTTTGATATTTTATTTAAGTAGTCTTTCAGACGTCTCAGGTCATTGGATGCCCTGTCGCAACGGCTGGTAGGCATAGACGTTGATGGATTGAGCCTAAAGGTAAGAGTGGAGCTTTCATGGTGAAATCAATAGATATTATGCTAGCTTTTGTAGCTTCGGGTTGATATCCAATGCATGGCTCGCGATAGTTAATGAAGTCACATATGCTTGTCAGAATGGGTCCAAGGGAACATATCATCATTTATTCAGAAAATCCAACTAATTCTTTTATCATCACTACACTGAGTTGTGATCCGATATTCAGCACCCAGAAAGGGTCGCCATGGCTGAGTGTAATGTCGACCGTCACCTTAACAGGTGCCATCCCAGATTCTTTGAGTATAGATGTAATTATTTTGCATAACATTCAATGTGAAATATGGTTGGGACGACCAATAATGATGGTTGCTCTAGTCGAACCCTAGAGTCTTGTCATGAGTTTTTAAGTCTAATAGCGAAGGACTCTGAATGCTCTAATAGATTATCAATAAATGGCCAAAGATCAGGCTTAAAAGCGCATTGAAGGAAATGTCGAGTGGGGGTCAGCCTCGAGTGGCGTGCAACTGTATAGCTGGATCTTGCTATGAGTTTGAATTTGCTTGTGTATTCGAGTAACGCACTTTCTATCCAATGCATTCATGATCCTTTACCCGTCCTTCGGGTTGGAGTGAAAGTCAATTGCTCATGAGCTAAGGTGTCAATTCAATGATTCAATCTCTAGGCATCCTTTCGGTCGTCTCCTTGAGCAACTGTAAGCACTATATATAAGTTTTAATACTGAGCTATCGTAGCCAGTTTTAGGATGACCATGTGTCTTCTCCCAGTCTCGGGTTGATAAATGTACTGCATGGACGGTTAAGTCTCGTCCTAGCTATGTTTATGTTTTCACCTAAGTTCCAAAGACATAGAGGTGATCGGTGAATAGTCGGTTCACATTCATCTTGCTCCTCACTCGTGCCCCCAGGTCTGGGGCATATACCGATAAGTAGGAAGGCCAGCCATGCCCACTTTAGCTTTACTCTCTTTCCCGTTGAATCGTGGGATCATGTCAATCGATGGGAGACTATGTCTCACCTATCTCGGATTTTATCTTGGTTTTTCATTCCAAGAGGAATACTTCGATGCCACGTCAGTTTTAGGGCGTAATTTGGACAGTGGACGATCATTTACGTCCACTTTGGTTCATGCTCTGTAATCAGGTCTCGGGGTAAAGTTGGCTACAAATGCAGTCAAGTTATGCTCATCCATTTTCGTACTCCTCCTGACGAATCGAATGAGGGTGCTGGAGAATTTTTGACCGAGTATTCGTGGTTTACCCTCCTTTCCACACTCTGGGGGTCATAGTTTTTCAAGAAACATTCGAGTCACATTCGTATGTGCTTGGTGCGGATCGGTATTGACCCTAGATCTGAGGTATGATATGGTCGATTGCTCGTAGCTTTGGATGCCATTTCGATTAGTTCTGTATTGAGGCCTCCCTGTAGTCGTTGCTTCAAGTTATAAAGAACGCCACGCTAGAGCTACAGTAAGCTGTCGTATTCAGCTTTTAGTGATTTGTACCCATGCTCCCAGCATTGATTTGGCCAGGCCACTAGTTGGATGGTCGAACTCCATCCTTAGTGGGTTAATAATCCTTCAGTCGATTCCATGCCGAAGTTTGCGTAATAGAGAATGGTCGGAATCCACTCGTCTATTTATCGATGTTTATACACCACTCTGCATTCTGGTGACTTAGTGTTATTCTCCCCCCGGTTGATTCGTGCCCAATTTGTATTCATACGTCGGTCCATGCTCCGGGGACTTAGAGATTTGTCGAACGGTTTATGCTTTAGTCCACAGTTCGAGACGCAGAGATTCTTGTCAACTCGTTTATACTCCAGTCCGCATTCTGGGATTTTAGAGTAATCTAGTCCGCTTCTGGGATTTGGAGATTCTTCTCAAGTCTTCTATAATCTAGTCCGTGCTCTGGGGACTGAGAGTACCGTAGTCTGCACTCTGTGGATGTAGAGGTTTTTTAAGCCGTTTATACTCTAGTCCGCACTCAGGGGACTTAGAGCACTCTAGTCCGCACTCCGGGGATGTAGAGGTTCTTAGGTCGTTTATACTCTAGTCCGCACTCAGGGGACTAGGAGCACTTTAGTCCGCACTCTGGGGACATAGAGGTTTCTGAGTCGTTTATACTCGAGTCCGCACTCAGGGGACTTAGAGTACTCCAGTCCGCACTCTGGGGACTTGGAGGTTTAAGTCGTTCATATTCTAGTCCGCACTCTGGGGACTTAGCGTACTACAGTCCGCACTCTGGGGACTTGGAGGTTTAAGTCGTTTATACTCTAGTCCGCACTCTGGGGACTTAGCGTACTACAGTCCGCACTCTGGGGACTTAGAGTACTCCCGTCCGTGCTCCGGGGATGTAGAGGTTCTTAGGTCGTTTATACTCTAGTCCGCACTCAGGGGACTTAGAGTACTCTCGTCCGCGCTCAGGTGATTGGAGCGCTTGATGAAGACAAGTCCGGAACCTTCTCCTATACCGACGGGGGTTATGAAGTAGAAATTACAGGCGCCTCTAATCACACATCCGAATTGAGCATGAAGGAGCGGCTCAAGAAAGAGAAGGTCAGGGTCAAGGTCGAGCCCCGAGTTGTGGACTTGGACGATCCTTTGAACAAGCCGTTGAAGGTCATCCTTCCTGGCGGGTCCAAGCCTATGGAAGTTCTCTGTACTTCTTCAGTTGCTACCCCTCTATCAAAGAAGAGTACCAAGGGTAAATGCTATGGAGAGGAGCCGTCCGGAAAGGAGTTGAAGAAGTGCAAGAAGTGATTACTATCCTCTTTCAACGAGAGTTAGTTTAAGTCACGTAATTATTTTCATCTATTTCCTTAGTCCTTGTAAATAGAATGTCGACTCCGAACTTTGGAGGGGTTGTAATAGGAACTCATTTCTCATTAAAGTTTAGTTCCTTTTTCCGTCTTACAAAAGACTCTTATTGTTCAGTTTTCTTTGTGATTGTGATGTTGATCCAAGCAGTTGTGAGTAACGTAGACTTCTCGGTCCATCTTCATATAACTCGGAAACACTTCGGGAGTTGTTGAACTTCCATTCTGTGCTTCGAGCACTTAGAATACATTCTAGCCCGTATGTCAGGGATTTAACAAATTCAAGTCATCTGTGTCATGGTTCATATTCAGGGAACTAGGAGATCCGAATTGCTTATATTCGAGTCTGCACTCTGGGGACTTAGAGTACTCCAGTCCGCACTCTGGGGACTTGGAGGTTCAAGTCATTCATACTCTAGTCCGCGCTCTGGGGACTTAGAGTACTCCAGTCCGCGCTCTGGGGACTTGGAGGTTTAAGTCATTTATAATCTAGTCCGCGCTCTGGGGACTTAGAGTACTCCAGTCCGCGCTCTGGGGACTTGGAGATTTGAGTCGTTTATACTCTAGTCCGCGCTCTGGGGACTTAGAGTACTCCAGTCCGCACTCTGGGGACTTGGAG
This sequence comes from Allium cepa, assembly GCA_030765085.1. Lineage (NCBI taxonomy): Eukaryota > Viridiplantae > Streptophyta > Magnoliopsida > Asparagales > Amaryllidaceae > Allium > Allium cepa. The sequence goes on from CM060937.1 coordinate 288,625,987, forward strand.
GTTTAATTCATTTATACTCTAGTCCACGCTCTGGGGACTTAGAGTACTCCAGTCCGTGCTCTAGGGACTTGGAGGTTTAAGTCGTTTATACTCTAGTCTGCGCTCTGGGGACTTAGAGTACTCCAGTCCACACTCTGGGGACTTGGAGGTTTAAGTCATGTATACTCTAGTCCGCGCTCTGGGGACTTAGAGTACTCCAGTCCGCGCTCTGGGGACTTGGAGGTTTAAGTCGTTTATACTCTAGTCCGCGCTCTGGGGACTTAGAGTACTCCAGTCCACGCTCTGGGGACTTGGAGGTTTAAGTCGTTTATACTCTTGTCCGCGCTCTGGGGACTTAGAGTACTCCAGTCCGCGCTCTTGGGACTTGGAGGTTTAAGTTGATAGTAGTCGTATTTCCACTCTTTAATTTGTATTCATCTACCGTATCGAGGCTAATGTTGTCGAATGAACAGTCGAACCACGTTTGCTTACGGAATGGAATCTTGCCCCAGCTCAAGGGACGAAATTTGAAAAATGGACGATCGATTCTCGTCCGCTTGGTAATTATAGCTCTTCCAATCGAGTCAAGGAAGGAGGCATATGACAGATGGTTGGATCACATCCGTGTTGGGTTAGATAGCAGAATCTCTTACAATTTGCTCCGTATCTCCTTCTTTTGTGTTGAAGGCAGGATTTGGTGTGTAGATGATCAAATCACGTCCACTCTAGACAGATCTTGGCGTCGCTGAGCTTCAGAAGAGGCCTCTGTATTTTGTCAAACTTTGTTCTATGACTTGATTTGAGTGGACGATCGAGCCATACTCATTCCAAGCCTTGTTCAGGTCTCCAAGTCAAACGTGGAGGTCAATCAATGGATGGTCAGTCATGTTGACTTTGTATTTGGACTCTAATCGTGATGAGCTTTTCAATCTCTAGTTCTTGGCCCAAAATAAAAGGCACATGATTGATGATGAGCGATTGAATTATGCTCGTCTAGATGTAACTCCACACGTCCGATCATGGTCTGCGTGGATCGGTTGGCGACCAAATCTGAGTACCTGGTCACCTGCATCATTTTCAAAGTAGTTTAGTTCAAGTTAGTCATAGCTCACAGAATAATTGAAATAGAAATAGAAATGGAAATAATTCAAAGAAGATCATGATTAATCTCATTGATAAGTGAAGCAGCGTCATGTGCTCGCTATTCGACTTTGCCCCTGGCTCCTTTCAAAGAGATGTCAGCCATCAGCCGTCCAATTGATAATCACAGCCCTTTATTAATAGGCATCGGATGTTTGCTGCCCGCCATTCTGCAGGACTTGTACATATTATTAAAGCTTTCCTTTCCAGATCAGCTTTTCGATCACACCTCGAAGGTGTTTGTAATCGCCCGTGTTAGGATTAGTGAGCATCTTGGAATATACAACATTCCCCTTATTTTCTTCAGACTTTTGGTGTACTCTCTCGAGGTTGGTTTCCAGTACCACTCTGAGTCGTGAGTCTTCCAGTAGAGGTTGTCAATTGAATCTTTCAAAGAGCATATGAGCCAAATTTTGAGGTCTTGTTTCGGCTACTAGGATCTACATCCTTAGTCAACGGGCCTTCATTGTTATTTTCCTTAGTCTGTTCTGCTCCTCCACACTTTGATTTAGATTCATTATTGTCATAGAGACGATCCATGGTCGTAGGAGGCTCTCCAGCTAACCGGCTGCTAAAATATATATGGAGGTCGATTATCCTCAAGTGATCAATATGATATCCCTTTGAGAGTATCGTTCGAGTAGCAGTTGTTTGTCCGCTCCCTTGTTGTCGTTCAGAAGTTGTCGCTAGATCCTCTATGCCCCGGTCGATCAGGGGATGTAAGGGAAGTAGATAGAATGTTACTTTATTAAGTTGAGTTTTGAATTCACTATAAGAGTCGTATAAGAGACCGGTGTAACTTAAGTTTGGAACGGTCTGGATGCCGCTTGGCATATACAATACCGTTCGGCATTATAGAGGTGGTCGGCATAGAGGTATGTTCGGCCTGGAGGTGTGGTTCGACCAGGAGGAGTGTTCGGCCTAGAGGTATGGTCGGCCTGGAGGAGTGTTCGGGCTAGAAGTATGGGTCGACCTGGAGGAGCGTTCGGCCTAGAGGTATCTTCGGCCTAGACGAGCGTTCGGCCTAGATGGATCGGCCAGGATGGATCGGCCAGGATGGATAGGCCAGGATGGATTGGCCAGGAGTGTTCGGCCAAGATGGATCGGCAAGGAGTGTTCGGCCAAGATGGATCGGCCAGGAGTGTTCGGCCAAGATGGATCGGCCAGGATGGATCGGCCGGGATGGATTAGCCAGGAGTGTTCGGCCAAGATGGATCGGCAAGGAGTGTTCGGCCAAGATGGATCGGCCAGGAGTGTTCGGCCAAGATGGATCGGCCAGGAGTGTTCGGCCAATAGTAACTCGGCATACACCTTTTCTGTAACGATTGACATAGACTTTTTCTGGGGCGATCGGTTGAATTGCCTTTAGAGGAGAATCGGCCTTCATTCAACTTGAGTGCAAACTTCAACATCCAATCGCCAAATCTTGCGTACATCAGTGAATCCAATCTACGGCTATCAGCTTCCTTTAGATTTCCTTAAAATCTGAGTAGAATAGGAAGTTTTCTAGTAGACAACTGGATCTATCTCGCGAATCTGGAAATCCACTAGTAGATGATGAGATCCAATCAAGCTGAGAATTCAACTCTCAATGAAAGCACCAAAATGTTAGCACCAAAATTGGTCACTAACACCCTTGAGTAGAGTTATGTAGAGAGATTAATGAAGAGAGTGAGTTAGAACTGAAAAATAGTGTAATTCAATACAAAAAGAATAATAAAAACGAGAACACCAGATTTATAGTGGTTCGGCGTAATTGCCTACATCCACTTTGAGTTTTATCTTTATTGCTTTCTCAATTACTTGGATACAGATACAATCCGTAAATCAATCACTTGAATACAAGTTTGGTGAAAAGAGAAGAGCAGAGAAAATGGCAGAGTCTCCCCAGTGTTCCCGGAAAAAGACCCCTTTCACTGTGCCCCTGCCCCTCTATTTATAGAAGAAGGTGGGTTGGACTTCCCTGGTGGGCCCGACGGCCAGACAGCTCAGTCCAGATAGGACGCGCCCTGCATGCCGAGTGGAACAGGCCGAACAGTCGGCATGCCGAGCCCTCCTTTCTAAGTCGATGGATCTCTCTATTGAATGGGGGAGACGGGCCGAACAATGCTAGAATGCCGAGTGAAGCGTGGGTGCCGAGTGAAAGGCTTGCCGTGTGAAGGGTTTTGCCGAGCAAAGGATATGCCGAGCAGATGGAATGCCAGATGAAGAAAATGCCGGATGAAAAGCTTGCCGTGTGGGATGCTAGATGCCGAACTATCGCCTGGATGCCGGACGACCTTAAGCCGAGCAAGCTAACTTCCTTTAAAGAGCAATCGTGCCGAGCGAATTAAGCCGGACGACCCTATGCCGCGTACAAACTTGGTCTTCCGAACCCCCTTCGAAGCCGAGCATAGCCTTGGAAGGCCGAGCGTACTTCAATGCCGTGTAAAGAGCTGAATGGCCTTATGCCGAGCATCCACTTATGCCGAGTACAACTCTTCATGCCGAAAATCCATAGATGCCGAGTATCCAAGGTTGTCGAACCAAGCTGGATGCCAAACATGTTGTCCTCATCAAACCCGTATGCCTCCAGGCTCTTCATGGTCATAATCTTGTCTAGTGCTGATAATAGTGTCTTCAACTGTCGTTTTGTAACCGGGCCAAGACGCCGGTTAACAGGCATATATAGTTGTTGTATTGGTATATGTTGTGTACTGATATTACTTTCATATATACATGTTTCGCGTTGTTTGTTGAGTATTTAGTAGGTGCGGATAGCGCTTGCTTTGCATTTGAAGCTCGCTTTCGTGCTATATTAGCCATATATGCTCACTAATAATATATAAGGTACATATCGCGGATTACATATGGTACTTTTACACTTTTTTCCCTACAGGATGCCTCATCCTCGAAAACGAGATATATACTTGTGACATATATGTGTTGTGATCCTACTGCGATCGAACCCCACAAAGGAGACACTGGCGAAATTCTTTGAAAAATTAAGGTGTTAGAAATTTTTTAGGAATTTTGGAAATTTTTTAAGAACTATAAGTTTTGATTTTGAGTTATAATTTGAAAAGATAACTATGAATGAGTTTGAAAACTTGGAAAAGTTTTGTAAGAAGTTTAACAAATGATTTTTGAAAACGTTAAAAATGTTTAAATGAATTCGATAACTAATTTGAACGAATTATTTTCGAAGAGTTAATGGATTTTGTGACTTCATCTTACTCAATAATTTCGAGGACGAAATTATTTTAAGTAGTGGAGAATGTAACAACTCAGAATTTCAGTCATTTGAAATTCGTATATTGAATTGATTTTAACTATTCACGAGTTAATTTTATAAGTCGGATAACTTATATTTCGAATATAAGGATTTAGTTAGACAATTAAATTGGTTAATTTAATATTTGAAATTGTGTAAATAATTGAAAATTGAATTTAATCTGAATGAAAATGATATAAAGTTGAAATAAATTCTATTTGAATTAAAATGATGTTGGTAAACTCTTAAAATTGGTTTAAAAGTTAAATTATAGCAATTGAATATTTTAATATTTAATTAACGAGCGCAAATAGTCATTTTTCAAATAGTCTCGGATTTTGATGAAACAAATTTCATTGGATCCATAATGTTATATTATTGTAACATTTCAAATTTCATGTCAATCGGATTTACGGTTTGTCCGGGGCAAGCCAAAACGCGTGAAATTCGTTTAAGTGAATTTTAAATTTAAGTAAGCCGATTCGAAACCTATCTTTCAAATACGATGGAATTGGCTTTCGATATATATTCCATTGTGTTCAGAATAGGGGTAAGACATTATAAACGCCAGGCGACACGCTTCGTTTGGAGTTTCGAAAATTTTCGGGTGAATAGTGTCGCGAAATTTTCTTAAAAGGACATGTTTTTCTTCATTTTTCAAAACCCTAATCAAAGCTAGGTCTAGCCGCCACCTTCAAAACCATTGGATAGAAAATTCCAAAATTCTTCTCTTAATTTCTTCCAATCCATAAATTAATTCGAGAAACTTCCTTCTGCAATATTGTAGAGTGCATCGTGATCTTTAAATCCATCGGCTATGATTGGATTTCACGATGTAGATTGGCGGCAATCTTCATTCAAAAGTTGTGTGTTTGGGTTCGGTTATCAAGGATGAGATGGAGCCGAGCTTCATGATGCTGATGACATTAATAGAGTAGGCGATGGCCGTTCGAATGGCAGTAGTTGATCGTGTAAAAGCGTGGAGATAGAGGCTCGATAATTCAAAAGGAACAATGACTTTTAGGTTCATAATGTACATAAACGTAGAAGAAGAAGAAGAAAAGCATGACGGCCAGATTTGTTTTGTTCGAAACGTGTGGCTATGATGCAAGGGTTTGAAAATTATATAAAAATTGTAATTTATTTATATATATTAAAATCATATAAACATTGAAACATCATAACTTTGTCATTAGAGGTCCTTTTTGACGAAACAAGTTCTGTTGGGTCCATATTGATGAGCACTACATTTTAGAGATGGTTTGGATTAGATTGGAGCTAGTATAAATTTTGGGTAAAATTAAATGCTCGTTTAATTTTATTCGGAATAAAACACTACAACTGCTATTGGAACCAAAGTGGGTACAACTCACTCTTTCTGACTCACGGATATTTTTATATAAGTGAAAATAAATTTATTTTTCGATGATTGATGATTGCTTGGATGATATATGATATATTATATGTAGTGATTGGTATTTGGATATATTCCTGCCTATTGGAGCAGATGAGATTCTATACGTTCACGTGTATGAGCGGATAACCCTTTGTATGCGCGTCTGCCTCAAAACGGGCATTGTATGCATATTCTAATATGTACATTTGTTGCAGGTGACAGGTTGGAGATATCTAACTAGATTCCTCTCCAGTATTTACTTTATTTACAGATATTGTGATATATGTTGTTATCATATGATATATGATGTTTTGGATGCCGTGATTGATGTATTTAGTGCTGTTGCAGCATTGGGCCTATTTTTGAAAATTTAAAAATGTTAAAGTGATGATTTCGAATTTAAAGGATTTTCAAGTGATTTTGAAAATAGATGTTTTATTTAATTTTGAATTCTTAAGTAAATAGATTTATTTTGAATAAACAAAAAGTTATAATTTTTATGTTATTAAAATAATGATTTTTGTGAAATATAATTGAAACGTGATTTTTGAAATGTGAAGTTAACCATTTTATAGAATAGTTTAAACTGGGATTTTTGATTTATTATAAATGGTTTTATATACAAGATTTATAAAATTGATATTTTATAAATACAAACGACGGGATAATAAATGAGTTTTATAAGTGTTTAAAATGAAGTTATAAATGGATTTTATAAGTAAATAAGATTTATGAATTTGTGAAGTTATAAAATGAATTAATTTTGTAAATAAGAGATTTATAAGTAATTAACTTATAAATTGGATTTTGGCATGTAATTGAGGTATATATGGAATTGGTTAATAAAGGATTATAACTCGAAGTTTTTACAATATAAAAATGAAATTTATTAAACATTGTTTTATAAATGCAAAATCAATTGAATTTGATAAGTTAATTATTATAGTTTATCAAAGGAGTTTCATCCACGATTTTGGACAATGGATTTTCCTTTAATAAAATATGTAGAAATATTGGATTTGGTAAATGAATTATATCCATGATTTTGGACAGTGGATTATCTTTAATAAAATGTATAGAAGTAATGAATATGGTAAATGAAGTATATTCACGATTTTGGACAGCGAATAATCTTTTGAAATAAATTTATGTTTTGGGAAATGATATTTTAAATGGAGTAAAATGGTTTGAATATGTTTTAAAGTGTGTTAAGTATCAAATACATAGATTTCAACATCTATTGTTGAAATAGACGTTTTCGTGAAATAAGGAAATGATGGACTGTAACACCGTTGTTATAGTAAATGATTTCCAAAAGGAAATGTTTTGTATAATATATGGGTATACTAGTGATTTTGGGTTGTCGTAACGATGTTTTACGCAACATTCATTTTGACCCAAAATACAGATGTTAAAGAGAATGTTTTCCTTATAGAATATAATATACAGTTAATCGTGATTTAAGTATATGTAATATTTTCTAAGTGTTGAAAATAAAGAGAATTGCGAATTACTTATTATTCAATAAGGTTATGGATAGGTTTTCCAATAGTGAAATGGTTTGAGAATATATCTTTTGAAAGATAATTTGAAGTGAATATTTGGCAAGTGATTTAATTAATAAATAGAAGATTAATTAAAACGGCCTAGTGATTGTTATGGTGCTAAATATTTATTATTTGCTTTGATAGTTAAATAACCGACTATCAAAATTTGGCCATTTTAGTTCCTCGACTTGATGTGGGATCTATTTAGTCGTACATTTAGTATGTATCCTTCTATGTAGGCTTGACTATAATTTGTGTTGAGGATGTTGATTCATATAGTGCGGAGTATTACTCTAATCTATCGAGCTTCCTTCTTGGCCGAAGGATAGCAAGTTGAAAGTTGGAGACATGATAAGTCTATGAGACTTAGTTTCTGTGTGAGGTTGAGAAACTCTTTTGTGTTGTTGGTGCGAAGAGACCAGGATCAGATTTGTCTAAAAACCACTTTGGACCAACGTATATGCGTTCGATTTGTGCAGATTGTCATGATATTGATATTCCAAATTTTCATAGTGGGGGATTGCTTATTAATCGTTTGGGTCAAAATCCCAATATACATATAGTAGCACTGGTCTCCTCATTATGAAATATCCATTGCAAGGACTATTCGCTACTAATCCTAGGGATATTCCGACAGGATGTCGTAGGAAATTACCTTTGGTTTGTCCTGTTCCTGGACAAATTATATGGATATTTGTCTGACATTGCATTTCTAAAGATGACGTACATTGTTTTTACAAACGTACATCAATGGTGGCGAAGAAGGCAACTTCTCTTAGCTTAACACCCTCCTTGAGACGTATGAGCTCAAGGGTTGTATTTTCATAGAAGGCAATTAGTAGTCAAAGGAAGTGGCCTTATGGAATTCAAAGTGATGTGATTTGTGATTTGTGAAGGGTAATCATTATCTCAGGCCTCATCAATAGGAAATGGCCAAACAGGGTTAGATGCAGTAGGGCTAAGTGGGTCATTCCCAAGTAGGATATGATCATCCTCTTCTAAATATATCTTTGCACGCTATGACGTCATGTATCTGATTATTGTGGTTTGTATGCTTCGAGGGACCTCGGTAAACGTCGGTAACGACCGGAGAATGATATATTCTGTACCATCTCATTATAGAGGTGGGCCGATCTTGTGTTGGTAGAGTATCGTTTGTGATGGTTCTCGGTATATTCTTCTAGAGATGTACTGTCGGACGGTAATCCCTTCACCTGGTCATTTGTATGGAAATCCAAACTCCCTTACACACCTGCCATTTTGATTGTATTTCCTATTTTGGGCTATATGATTGAATTTCATGAATGTAACAATTTCGGCTATAATTAATATTATTTGTATACTAGACACTAGTATAATATTAGATGATTTGATATGAAATGTTTCAGTTATCGTATGATAAAAATATGTCCGTGTTTATATGTGGACTTGTCTTACGAGATACTTTTTTTCTGATAAAGAAAAGGTTTGGTAATTTAATAAATTCATTTGAGTGTGTTTCTCGTGCTAGTTTACCAGACTGATCCGGGCGTTATTCCCATTCAATGCTCAAGTCAGACCGAGTATATTTACAGGTTCAGTTTTGGTGCTTTTGGAGCTTCAGCAGGAGAGCTGGAGATCATCATTTTCATATACACATATCTATTTTGTTTATCCGCTGCTTAGTTGTTGTATATTATTAGCAATTATGAGGACAGGTTATTATAACTATCCAGGCTGATTACTTTGATTGATTGTTGAACTCTGATTGATGTATGTATCTATACAGTTTTTGTTTTGTAAAGATTATTGATATGATATTATATGTTTTCCATTGCGATGTGAGATTCTGTATTGTTCTTATATTTTGTTTATCTTCTCTCTTTCTTCTTTTCTCTTCTTCTCTCTTCTTTTCTTTCTCTTAACTTTCCGTTAGTCTGTGCTTTTTGGGTCGAACATGTGTGGTCTATTGTCGATTCAAAGGGTATGGATTTGCGGGTCATCACATAAACACAAAGTGATGCATAAATGATTGCTAAATGGTATTAAATGAAGTTAATTATAAATTGTAAAAGATTAGTGGAGAATGAAGGAATAACTTATTGGAAAATAAAACATGGTAGAAGAAGAAAATGAAAAAATTTATCATTTTGGTCGACCAAGGCTCACAACCGATCGATCGACCCAATAAGCGATCGACCGATCATGATTTTGACGGTCGACCAGTGATGTTATTTTGCAAGTAGGTTGGGATTTGGCCTAAGTAGACTAAGCTAACCAATATACATTTTCTGGAATCAGATTTTGTGTGAGAATTCAAACTATTTATGGAGCAATTCTTCGGGACAAGGTAATGATGTGATGAGGCACATTTGTTGGAATGCTTGTTGTATGGACCCGAGCCAATTGGATATAGATGTTGATGTTCAATATTCTTATCGATCTCATATCGATGCTTAGTGAATATAAGGCATACTTGCTTGATTTATTAATATATTGAGCGGTCGTTTGTGACGCATATGCTATAAAGGGAATTTTTGTCCTGGGAAACAATTGTTCCCTCAGCATTATAAGAAAGGTTGTTCCAAGGAAATGGTTGTTCCCTCGGCAATGTAGGAAGTGGTTGTCCCTTTAGTAATGTGGAAGTAGTTATTCTTTTTTGTTGGAATATACTAGGTGTTGGACATGTCTTAGTGTATCATTGATTTATGTGTCAAGTGGTTTGGAGTAGCATTGACCTTATTCTACTAGTCAACTCTTAGATGTTGACATTATTACCTTTGTATGCATGTTGGTAGGTTAAGATATGTTTACACATGCTAAATATATTAAAATGATGATATAATAATATATATGAAGTAGCTGCGGTGTAGATTAATTTCGCTCACTCAGATGTACGTCCGACCTTCTCCTAATTCAATTTTATCTATATCACTAGGTTTGTGGACCCAGGAGATGTGGAGGACGAGGTGGAGGAGATCTCATACTGTAAATACTGTATAAATTGTAAATATAACCTATGACCAGTATATTTCTATGTGCTATGAATTGGGATTTAATGTACATATATCTATTATATATTTGGATTTACGTTGAATATACTATGTTTAAAGTATATGTTGTTTCCTTAAACTGCGAGTTTAGAAAGTTTATAGTTATAGTATATTATATTTTCTTGTTAACATATCATGATGTCTTCTTTTTCGGTTTTTGAGATGTTAACGTCGACTCGAGTGTTAAATCCGAGGGTCGGAAAAGGCAGGTTGACATAGACTCTATGTCACTATGGTTAGGCTATGCCTCTTTGGATGTTTGTGTGCCAGTGGGCACATTTTTTGTGTCATTTAGGTATGAGGAACCAGAGGATGGAAGAACTTTAGTTTAGTAGCCCATGCTCTCCGCTGTGTTTGGGGCATGCGCCCGATGACCATCTATGGAGGAGTATTTGGCAGTTGGAAGACCAGAATGCCTTACATTCGGCAACCATGGCCCTCCACCATAGACCCTCCTTGCAGATGACAGTCTTACACATCTCTTCCAATGCGTATTCATAGAGCTAAGAATCATACATCTTCAACTCACCCTCTTCTCCCTGATGATCAAGGCCAGTGTTCAACCCAGGGTCATTCTCCATGGTCTGCTTTTCCTCCTCCTCCTCTATGTCCATTATGTTTACCCTAGGGGTTTCCTTGATTAGCACACCTACAAGCACCATTGGCCTGCTCCTTGGAATGCAAAGGGCACCCTCTCTTATTCTCATTTACTAGTCAGGGGACACAGTGAAGGTTTTCATCTATTAAGACAAGGGACGATTTCTTGGCTGTGCCGTCTATCTCCAATATATGCTGGTGCTAGTCAGTATAGGCGACTGGATCATCCCTAACACCTAAAGGGTTCACTACGTAAATGAGATAAGTTAGCAAACCAATAGGGAATAGCTCATATTTGAAAATAAAACAAAAGTGAAAAGTAGAACTGGAACTTGGAATCTCGGCACCTGAAGGGTAGGGTTGATGATCATTGGCACAAAAGGTAGTGCTTTCGGTATCCCAATACCTTTGGCTGATAAATCAAAAATAGAGGCAGCTAGACACGAGCTTGGAGATGGTTGTAAAAGCAAAGCAGTGTAGGTGCCTTCCTCGTGCTTTCCTCGATAGCTTGAATACCATCCTAACAAAGATCAGGTTGGGCTCATGGATACCCAAGTCATAACAAACAATAAACTGGCTGACTAAGAGAATGTAACTATTAGTAGAAAGTTGTTCAGAGTACATTAGGTAATAGTTCAAGAACCGAAAAAAATAAGAGTAAAGAGGAAGTGTCTTCCTACTCTATAAACATAGGAGCGGCCAAGCGATGCAGCCGTCAGGTGAAATTAGGCATGTCCACTGCCATTAGGTATATGGCCTCAATCACTGGTGCTCTATTGGGCTAGAAGCCGACTAAATCATCTTTATCTCCCCCGACCATCAAAAGTCGACTGCAAAAGTTTGCCCGGTACCATTTGATAATTATCAGACAACCTATTTACTAAACCACCCCAGCTAAGGTATATGAGAACTTGACTTAGGGGAAAGCTTTCCCATATTATATGCATGACCGACCCTAATTTCGACGCACCCTTACAAAAGTGCCTCGCAAGCACAAGGTCGACCAATGTACTATATTCCATGTCTAAAACTCATTGCTACCCTAGATAGCCTATGTGGCTTACTCACCTACGTAGCCAACTTAACACAATGCATGATTCAAGATCTATTTCACAATTCAAAAATTCACGTCTTCCTAACTAAGTGAAGGTGAATTCAATAATTTGGAACATCGCTTTAAGTTTTCAAGGGTCTGGGGAACTTTCTAAAGTTGATCGATTAACGTTGACTTCTCAACATCGATCGAACGGAGCCATTCTCAGGGACATCATTAAACCTACAATATTTTATCTCAAGCAAATATAAAATACCAAAAGGAGGAAGAAAAATCATTTCCGGCAAATATTTCACCCAACTGTCAAAATATATAAGCAATTAAGGAAATATATGAATGTAATAATCCATTAAACATGATAGAGCATAGAGAAAGAGGGTCTTTCACTGATTAAATCAGAAGAAGGTTTGAAGAGATTTTGAAGATTTCTTTGGAACACTTAAAAATGAGCCTGAGATTCTATAATGCTAATTGCAAATGCTTGGTAAAAGATAAAGATAAGAGGTGGTCTTGTTTCATATAGCTTTTGTTTTCGATCTGAGCCATTGGATTAGATGGGCGAGAAACAATCTAGACCTTCTAGGTTAAATGGATTACCTCATCATATCAACCTTTATCTCACTGAACCATCTTTGAGTCATCTTGAAAACCAAATCACCATAAACAATAAGAAAATGGCATGTGTCGATTTCATTAAATGCATGAATGACAAGCCTGTCTCTAGATGCATAGGCAAACCTACGGGTACAATGCCGCTTATTTTTCTCAAAAATTAGTAAATAAGTCGGCCCGCTAGTTTCCCTATGATCTCGTTTCTCGTGTATAGCCACAGCCTAACCATGCCCGACCTATAATCTTCAAAAATTCCTATGCGAACCACAAAAGAAAATGCTACCCTCATAATAAAAAAGCTCTGGTTAGCTACCTGACTAGTCAAAATTCCCAATAGACAGTGGGCCGTCCAGACATTTCTCTTAGAAGGAGAGTTTCCCGTTGAAGAGTACCTACCCAAATATTGAAGTTTACTATCCCCCTCCCCTCCCTAGGCCCTTAAGTCCTCACCATTCTACAACTAGGGCCTACCCGCCCATATCTTTTTCTATGTCTTGACTTCTAAGGCTTTTTCCTAAAGCACCTAGTCACATAGGTGCTAAAAGAAGCAAAAACTCTGCATTATTCCATTGAAAGATTGGCATATACGAAACTATTCATCTGATAAAAATGACACTGTGTAGCAACTTCCCACATCCTTCACAATCCACATAACAACAGTGTTATTGGTCAACAATCCCTTTCCCTATTTTGTCCTATCTAATAATAACATACTTTGTTATGACCCACAAACTGGCCATTATCCACACCATTAAGACTAGTTTCTATCCTAGTTAAACTACATCTTAATCATTCAACACCATTAACGATCGACATGAAGCTTAGGGATTAGCAGGGATTGACATGTCAATCAGAGCAATCCAAACCTAGCTTCAGTCGGTATAAATACAACATTGAATGCACTCGTACAAGGATCGAACTTTCAGTTATTCCTCTCAATACTGTCTCTTTTAATGTTGCAATTGTAACTAAAAACTCAAATCTATAAAAATTATTACTATTATGGACGTAGATTATTATGATCAAACCACTTTTAAACGTATGTTTCTTTACGTTTTTTATCATTTACTAAATTTTTTTCTCCTAATTTTCAATTCCTTAACCATAATATTAGTGAGTAAGCTATATCAACTCCTAATCATAATTCTAAGGTTGGCTGAATTTCTAGCTTACACTTGTTTCTAAATGAGTGTACTTACCAAAAATTCATATTTCGCATGTTTATGATATATTAATTGATGATAATCATGTTTCTACGATAATAGAACGAACCCACATATATTTGGGTGTTAAATGACATAGTTCGCTATATGGTTAAGAGAAAAGCAGGAATTGATTGTCTCTAAATGATTTGAAATCTTAATATGATATTCATGACTTTAAACCAATATGGATTTTAATTTTCAAAATTTTCGAATGTGTAAATAATTTATTATGAATTTTCTAAAATGAAAATGTATAGTTTTACCTTTAAAGTAGTATTTTAAAATATTTTAACCTAATAGTTTGATATGAATTTTTTACGAAAGGTAAAGGATAATGTTTTCAATTTCTGTAAATTTTTCGGAATTTTTCCACGATTTTTTGAACTGTTATAAATTAAATATTAAAGTAGAAATTACTTTGAGTTAGTGAAATAATTAAGGAAATTGATAGATGAAGGGTTAATTAAAGGATAAATTACGGTACGCTCAAGAATTCTACCACCATGAAATGGTAACGAATAGGAAAATGATAGTGTAAAAAATAAGTCAAAACGTAGTTACTTTGTCAAGAAAAATATCAATTTTCTACTTAATTACCAATTTTCCACCTTAAACATGTGATAGCTATAAAGTTAACCAACGGTAGCTATAAAATTAGATGTTCGATGGCTCAAAAATTTATACCTTTGATAGCCATTGAGCCTTGACCTTTGATAACAATTTTGTTTGACCTATAATAGCTAAGTTAGACATTTGGTAGCTATAAACTTTTGATAGTTAAAAAGTTAGACCTTCGATAGCCTAAAAGTTAAACCATCGATACTTATGAAGTTACACCTTCAATAGTTTAAATACGCAATAACTAACCTTTGTAACACAATAGCTTAGATATGCGACAACATAGCATTATAAACTCGATAGCTTAGATAAGTGAAAACATAGTCTTTGATGCACAATAGCTAGATATGCATAACATGGCCTTAGAAGCCTAATGGCTTAGATATGCGATAATATAGTCTTTGATGCATGATAGCATGGATATGAAATAACATTATAACACCCCGCGGTATTAACAGTAATTAGTAAATAATTATTAAGGCTCAAACATTAAATTTGTGCAAATGTTATAATTTGACCATGAAACTTACACCATTACGTTCGTGATGATTTTCTGAGCAACTTTCATGTGTGGAGTTTTGCGATCAGAGTTTAAACGAAGAAGTTATTGGTGTTTGAAAATTTTGAAATAAGAACAATTAAAAAGGGAAAAGGGAAATAAATAATAATAATTGCATGGACCCTACCAATCGACCCCTCCTTGGGCCGGTCGACCGCTAGTAGTTGACCGTCTATAAAGCAGCGGTCAACTGGTTGAGGAGTTGTGGCTAGGGTCGAACCTTAGCCGAACGATCCGGATTTTATTATTTTAAATCTAACGGATATAATTGATTCGAGCGCTTATAAATACCTTCGCATCCCTTCACTTTTCTTTTTATATATTCTGATCAAAGAAGCGAAGATCTTCCATTTTTCCTTCTCCACTATTTTTGGTAATTATAAAATATTATATGTATATGTATATTCGAAAAAGGGAAGAAAATAAAATAGAAGATGAGAAAGAGCGAATTGATTTTACGAAAAAAAGGTTAACTTTGTAATTATAAATCTATGTTCCCTTAACTCCAAATCCCTTCTAGGATCTGTAATTCTAACAGTAGGTATATACCTTGTTATACATGTTCTTTTGGATCAGATTGGAAAAATGAGTAAAATTAAAGGGATGGATTTATATTTGGAAGATTTGGAAAGCTCGAAAGGTGAGTGGAAAATTATATGATTTATTTATAACATTGAAATTTATATCATTGAATTTTTTTTGATTATTATGCAAATATAAGAACTTATGTGTTGCAGGCTTAAAGCAAATGTATTTAGTATAAATATTGCATACATGTTGCCTAATTAACCACCCAATATCACGCCCGACCGACGTTGGACCATCATGGGTTGGAAATGAAATAAAACATCACATATCCTATCGTATATCTCACAGTGTATGGAATAAAATATAATACACATCACAGCTATTAAATTGGAGAGACAACAATAACTAAGTGATCCAAATATTAGAATACAAATCCATAGATTTATACAACAAGTAATTGATTTTATGCAAATGGAAATAACTCGAATAATTGTCTCATAATAATAGTAATAAGCAAGAATTGTCAATGCTCTACGGTGTTGCACAGTAGGATAGGCATAAAAATACATATATAATATGAGGTAGGGACATCCAGCTCTTCCTTTACATAGCTACTGCTTTGCACCTAGACCTGCTATCTAGTCTACTCAGTTAAGTATCCGAGATAATAAGTAGCAAAGCATAAAACCTCAAGCTAGAAATAGTCTGGTATGAGCAATAAATGATTCCCAAAATACAAGACAAGTTAATATAGTAAGGAACAACGGTATACGAACCATAATTAACATATCCTTGTAACCAAAGAGTTAGCACATAATGAACATAATATGCTAATCTAACGAATATAATAAAGGAATACTGCAAATTAAGTATAATGGTGAGTGTCCAAATACCCCTACCCTAATATTTATCACTAATGACATCCATGGAGTTATATACTACGGAAGAAAACAACCAAAGCAACCATAGCATCCCTCAAATAATACTCATTATCACTCAGTGTGTTCTAGATATACGATGACTCACATGGCTTTTACTATGTCAGGGACTAATGGAAATCCTAATATTCAGTGTACTTGTCTTTAGCCTGAAGTTGATACAAGACCCAAATCCACCGATCCAAGGTATATGGATCCAAACAACTAACCTAGGGTAATCAAACAGAGTACCCATGAGCATCGCCACATTAACCCTGCTTTCGAGTACATCAGAAAGCACTCTAAGTATCGTCAATCCCATAGCATGCATATCTGAGCTCTTTCCTTGCTCCATCTAGTTTCCATTATTCTCAATGAACTATTCCATACACCTCCATTCCATGATAGAACCATTCTCACGTTCTATCGACGGATCACCCTTCCAAGAACCCGCCCTTTGTGCACAAACATTCTCACATTCAATATCGAGCCAACATCATTGAAACCTAACTCAATTCATCAACGATATTGCCATCATTGGGGTCCTAAAGCTATCGTCGTGCTACTATAATGCCCTCAAACCCCAAGCAAACAAACAAACACCTTCAACATGACTTGCGAAGTGTCCACTCCCCCTCTTGGAAGTGACATCTCGATAGCATTGAATTGGACCTCTCGATACCGACAGGACCTCTCGGTACCTAGCGGTGCACTTAACTAATTTGGTTAAGTTTTCGTTCCTCTCATCCAAAGCTCCATCTTCTATGTGTTTGGACTTCGACCACTCCACTTTAAAGCTATCGATATCTACAGCAAAGCTCTTGGAGATATGTCCAAAAGCTCTTGTTATCATGCCATCCACAGCTCTTGGTACTAAGTCCAATACTTATCTGAATTCCTAGACTTGGGTTTCACTCCTTACTCCTAGCCTTGACATGAAGAACCATCACGCAACGAGATTATTTTCACTAAAAAGGACCTCTTGGTGCCTACACAACCTCTCAGTACCAACTCTTTCCCATAGCTTAAATTTTGATGCGACTTGAGTCCTTAGCACCCACATGCTCCGGAGCCTCTCCTCCAAGCTGTATCCAATTCTAATAATCTTTGCCTTCGATTTTCCAATTTTACTACCTCTTTCTTAACTATATAAACATTTAGGAAAATGTGATTAAGGATAGAAAATATTTTAAGGTCAAAATCATGTTAAAAACATCATTTTAACTATATAAACATGCATAGTAGAGTGAGAGGCCAAGAACCACTCACCAAATACCTAAAATACCAATTCCTCTTGCTACATCTGAAGTGGACAACAAGGAAGAGGAATACAAATCAGCAAAAATGATAATATCCATCTCCTATGTGCTAATGACCCCTCTAATTGATGATTTGGCAAAGATTTGTAAAGGAAAAGATAGGCTTTTTGATGAAATTAGGGCTAATGGAGGTTTAGAGCTAATTTGGGAATGATGTAACTGACTTAGGTTAGTTTCTATAGCCTTTTCTAAGCATAATTTTGGAGATGGATTAGTAGGCCTAAGCATGGGCTTAGTTAATTACCCACAATGCATACCAGTAGCAGTCAAAACTCAAAACAACGGTAACTTTCAAATGATATGTTTGATTTTCTATTATGACCAATTTACTAAATAGACCATCATCCCGAAGAAAAGAAAGTGGTTTAAGACCCTTAATTGGCTTCTATCAAAAGTAATAGTCAAAAGGGATTTTCAAGGTCAAAATGGTTAAATAGAAATTCGACAAAAATCATAGATGTAGAAAATATCCCTTTGAGTCACTCCCCAAAATTTTAGAGTCATATGACCTTATATGAATAAAATAAAAATATTTTACAATTCTTCGATATATAAAATACGGGTCATTACATTTAGGTGTTTGGAATAAAATATACACCCTAGTCTAGAAATTGAAACTCGGTCCCTAAAATTTGAATGTTGATAAAGTTATAAAGTTTATTGTAGATTTACAGTTGGGTCATAAAATGTTAGTATTGGTTTAGATTACCCTAATTTGAATTAGAATAGGAATTCTATATTTTTAATTTATTGGGACAGAGTACAATTTAGTTGTATCAATTTCCATGTAATCTCCATAAATACCCAATTCCACAATTATGCACAAAAATGTGTTTTTCGAACTAATAAGGAGTATACCAAAAAGGAAAGAGATGTGCAAAGTATATATGTTCTTCCCATAGTTTGCACTTTCTATTTCAATAAAAGAAAAGGGATAATTTTTTGTAATTTTAAACGAAGCAAAGGTGTCACTTTGGTTAATTTATTGAAAGTTATAACGGTAGTCCTTTTTGGGATGATAGCTTTGATAAATAAAGATATGGAAAGGAATGATCTGGTTTAGAAATTAATAGTTAGAAATAAGAATATACATACTGACATACGCATTCTAACTACGCCTACCAATAAAAATATATATATTTTTATAGCATAACATATATCGATATTTGCATTAATTATAAATTAGGATGTTTCGTTATAAATAGCATAGTAAATTATAGGATTAGGAGATGTAGATGGAAAAGAGATAGTAGCTCCAAAATTAATAGGGTAATAAATGTGCAGTTAATAGGGAGTTACAGAAATTAAATGTGGACATAAACGTGTTTAACGGGACTGGTTAAATGATTTAATCTGACATTTATGGAGAAATGAAATAGGCATAATAGGTTGAATTATAACGAATAAAATATTATTAGAGATTGTCGAAATTGAATAATAATGGCTATTTATTACGGACAAATGACAATTATAGAACGTAAGAGGGAAATATAGAATATACATATTAAGCATATAAAATAGAAATTTAATACTAGGAGGTAGTATAATTTCCATAGCAGGAAATTATGCAGCCTTAATAAGACATCTAGGATGAGCATGAATTAGTGGGCTAAGCCCAATATTTATGCATAGGATATTTGATTTGGTTTAGTATGGGTTAAGATGTGAGGTCAGTGGAGTTACACAATAGAAGTCTATCCTTCACCTAGAGGTTATTGGCAAGTGTGTATACTTACTACTAGGACCCATGGGAAGGGATATGCATTTGCATATAGTTACAGGAAAATATACTGAGGGTACGCCTCAGATTTGAAGTATTAAATGACTAGTACCGTTGAGGATGTCAAGAGGTTTGCTTTGGGTGGTAGGTATTAAATGGCCACTATGTCTGCCTCCTTCCATAAAAAAGACTTAAATAACCTACGACGGTACCTAATATGGAAATGGGGTATGCTTTATTTTAACGAGAGTTATTAAGTAACTAGGATGGGTATTTTTCCTTGACTTACATGAGGTTTGTCTAAATGGGATTTAGGCTACGGCAGGTTGGTGGGCTATGTCGTTATTGTTGTTGAACTGGTATTTAGCAATAGGGCTGCCAAATAGGCTATGACCATCAGTGGTCCCGAGCTATCGTTAGCAAAGATTCGAGTTATACCCTAATGGATTTTGCTTCGTACTAATGTAGAATACGTATAAAGTACCTCAAACTTTAGTTAGTTAGTTGTTTGTTTGTCGGAGATGGGCTAGTTTTCTCTTAGATGAGCCTTTGAGATGCATTAGTGGTATGGCAGTTAAATCATAAAGTCGTAGCTAGGGGTCAACGATCTTTGTATCTTGAGCCGATTGACCAGCAATTTCATTATGAAGGGCTTGCTTCGGGGTTAAGGTATTGAATAGTCATTGGGTCTGCCTCCTCCATATTTAAAAAGTATTTAGTGGTTAGGGTTTACCTTTGGTGAAGTCTTCTCCTTCATGCTTGGCATTGGCAAGGTAATCAAATGCTAAAGGAATAAGATTGTTCCAAGGTCTTACCTTAGTTAGCATATATGTTCTATTATATTTTTCTGTTTTGCTATGAATTTATGTAGATATCTCTTTAATATACTTATGTTTATTACAGGTTACCAAAACCAACGATCTATACCTATTGGACTTGGGTTTCGATATTGTCAAAATTAGGGCTTATTAAGATGCGAGTTGTTATATTTTGTATCAGAGCTTAGGTTAGCTAATCATAGGAATTAGGATACGTTGAGAGAACGTATTTGCATTTTTACCGGTGTGTGTGTGTTTATATATATATTATATGTCAGACTCTATAAATTTTGACGATAGAAGTAGTTGCGACCATATTATGAAAATATGGATGAGGCAGTTATGAGTCGGAACAACTAATAGATTCAAATTTATTCACCTACTCTGATTCCCCACGAAGCGTAGGCCATACCGAAAGGCATTGACTAAGAAGAGCATGACATGTAGAAAAATCTCTGAAGCTGGATGATACTTGAATCCTTTATTGGGCCTGGACGGCTCTATAATTATGGATTTTGCTGGATTGCCAATTGAAGACTTACATTTCATCCAGACTGATGGAAAGTAAGAACCTATGTTACAATCATCCAGAAGTAAGATGTGAACAAGGATTGAGCAAGTTTCCACAAGAACGTGTGTATTAACCACCATAAGATAATAGCTGGATTTCTGATGTGAATAAGTTAAGGAGTAGAAAAGAAGGAAACTCCAAATGAAAGGACAAATCAAGTCTATTTCATGTTTGAGCTCATGTGAAAGAATTTAACAAAATAAATTTGAAAGTTTCTGGAAACGTTTTGAATTGTTTTGAAATCGATTTATTTAAAATAGAAGGACCCTAGTTTTGAAATGCTGTTTTGAAAAGCAAGAAAGTTTTAAGTTGTTATTTAGAAATTCCTACTAAAGTTTAAAATTGGTTGGATCAAAAAAATTTAGTTTAAAGATTTTTTAATAAAGGGATTTTTCATTTTTGAAATGGGTGGAAAAGAGAGAGTATGTCTAGCGATGATTTTTCATCTTTTTGAGAATTAGGAGGTTCCTTTTTCTAAATTCTTTTTCTAAGGGATGGATAAATGAAAATGGTACTTGATTGAAATGGAGAAAAGTGGATAAAAGAGAATGAGTGCCCGATAAGGTAGGAGGAATATTCTCGTATAAGGAAAATATAGGGAAAATAGTTGAAATTGATTATGCATGTCACTTTTCATGTTAATGAAGGAAAGATCAATGGCTAAAGTGGGAGGTGAATTCACAACAATAGGTCAATAAGGAAAACAATTACAGAGGTGAAGATCTACATAAGGGAAAGCCACTTGAAAGCAATTTGGATTTGAGAAATTTCAGTAGTAGTAGTATTACAAAACTTGAATAGAAATAGCATTAGAAATTTATGTAAAAATAGGATTAGTAATCCAGTTAGAAATAGTATAGGAGAAAAACAATAGGGATAGGATAAGAGAAATGGATAATTTCCATCGAAATATGCAATAACTGCGCATACTTTTAGAAGCCCCCTTATATGCTACTAATATCTCTACAAAGGTTGAAAGTGGAAGAAGCATGAGTGGTAAAAAATAATAGAATGAAAGTCATCCTTGTCTACTCCAATTTCATTTTTATGTAATAGAAGATGTTTTTGAAAAATCGTTTATTATAACAATTGGATTTTTGGGATGCAAACATGAAAAATGTTTTAAATTAAAATTCTACTTTTGAAGAAGAAAATCTTTGTGGTAAAAAGTCTTTGAAAAGAAAAAACATTCATGGCTCCATTTAGGAAACCATGCAATTTTTGAATTTGATAAAAAAGTTTCTAAGTTTCAAAGATAAAGGTTTGGATTAAGTACTTCATGATTGTGAAGTTTTAGTTTTATAGAAGTGCTGAACCCAAACAATTTTTTGATATAAAGTAGATAGGGATGACTGCCCATATAAACGGGGTAAAGGTTTGGGCTATGAATAAAATAACTATAGATGCTTGTAGGGTAGCAACAAGGAATCCCCCATTGAATATAAAGAATACTGGTACGAACCTAGAAATATTCTATTAGAGGTGCGTTGAAGCCATACGAAGTACTTTCAAAAAATGGGTAATGGTATCAAAGTACAATTTTGCGAGTGTTAGGGTATACTTACATGAAAGATCAATGATAAGGAAAGTAAGTACCAAAGTTTGAGGATACTCTCAAGAGATTTTGATTGAGAGAAGACAGCAGTATGACTGGAGAAGAGAGTAATAAGATGGCAAACACACATAAAGGATGTTGGTTGACTCAAGGTTAAAGAAGACAAAATAGATGGTGGGAAAGTTATGCTACCAAGCTACTTTTTTGAAGAGTTATTCTAAATGTGCATGGTTTATATTTCTTACCCACAACACTGTGGGAATGCACAAGTTGTGTCATAATTAGGTATAATGGTTGAAGCAATGGATGGACTTTATTTATCGGAAGCCAAGAAGGTGAGTTAAGACATATGAATTATAGTTGAATGACATACTAGAAGTGTTCATCTTAATTCGATAAGGGATGATAAGGCCATAACATCATTAACACCAGTTAAAGTTTGAATGGCAGCTTCTAGCAATCATTTTCTTTTAGGTTATTTAGGTTGTAATCGCTAGTTATCTCCCTTCGAATATTGGAAAAGCGTACGATATGGTATGAGATATGTTCCTATTTTATCACTGTGCTGATTTTCTGAATGAGCTTTGACCGCCATATATATATATATATATATTTAGAAATAGTGTAAATAAGAAAATCTCATAAGGACACTTAAATAAAAATGAATATAATTAAAGCTCGAAGTTAATTAAAAAATTAGGTTAACAAGTAGAAATAATGCTTAAATCCTAAAAGTTCAGAATTTGGAAAAAATAAATTTTAGCAAGCAGAGGACATGGAAGGGTTGTTACGCTATTACAGCTAAATATTTCTATGCCTTAAAAGCTAAAATTTACAAATATGCTTGTAGGTAATTTGTTTTTTTAGATTAAAAGGAAAGGTACCTCAAATCTAAGATCAACTACACAACGTTAGAGTCAATAATATGCATTAACCCATTATTTGAGTCCCAATTACGTTAAGATGTGGCTTGATTTGTTTTGAAATATCATGTTCAAA
Source organism: Allium cepa (assembly GCA_030765085.1). NCBI lineage: Eukaryota > Viridiplantae > Streptophyta > Magnoliopsida > Asparagales > Amaryllidaceae > Allium > Allium cepa. The sequence continues at coordinate 288,649,406 of CM060937.1, forward strand.
TGCTTTTGAGAAGTTTTGTTTGAGTTCTTTTGAAAAATTGTATTTGAATGCTTTTGAAATTTTAATTTTTAGAACTATTTTGCAAGTTTGATTGAAAAGGGAAAATGTTTTTTAATGGGAAATAAGAGGATTCCTTATTTTCAAAGGACATATGCTTAGTGCAGGGCAGGTTAAGGTGTCAGTGAATATGAATTTTACTGTCCAACAAGGGTAAAGTATACTAAATATAAGGAATAACAAGATAAAAAGCTGTTTTAGCTTTGGAATTTTTTTTATACCTTGTTGATAGTCAACAAAACTTGAATTTTGAATAATTATGAATTAACATTAAAAAAATAAACCACCTTATGTAAATTGTACTTGGAAAAATTGGATAAAATTTAGAGGCAAAAGAGAAGGTTCCAATGTACAACGGAATAGGTATCCAAAAGAAGGGTGGAAATATGAAATTTTCCGTCTAAATTCCTTAGCCGTCATAGAAGGATAGATTTAGGAAAATTAGGATTTCAAATATTAGATGTTAGAAATTGTGTGTTAGGCATTGGATGGTAGGGATTGGATGCAAAATTGGTTGAACCATAGTCCTATTCGCACGAGTGTGGAAATTGTTGTGTGAAAATAAAGGATTTTGATTTTTAAAATTTTGCATACATATAGAACTTCCGGTATATATATAGGTTGTTTGCATCATATTTTTAAAATGTTTTTAAAAGAATGCATTAATATAGGAAGTGCCGATTTAGAATTATTCAGCATGCATATCGTATGTGCTGCGATACACGCGCACTTATACACATTTGGCTGCAAAATTGGTTGTACACCAATTTGTTGGATAGCTTAGAGTGGTTGCACACTATATTACATGATTCAACCTATGGGGAATTCGAGGATGAAATTCTTTTAAGGGGAAGAATGTTATACCCAGCAAAATTAACGGTAATTAATAAAGAATCGTTAAGTTCAAAAAAATTAAGGCAAACGTCGTAATTTGACCGTAAAACTTGCAACATTGTGTTTGTGGTGACTTTCTAAGCAACTTTCATCTAAGGAGTTTTGCGTTCGAAGTTTAAAATTTTTTATTAGCATTTGAAGTTTTCGAACGAAATTAATTAAAAAGGAATAAAATAAAATAAATAAATAAATAATAATTGTCGTCCATCGATCGGCACCGGTCGATCGCTCCTTGGTACGGTGGACCGCCTAAAAGGGAGCAGTCGACTAATTGTTGAGTCGCAGCTAGAGTTGAAACTTGGCCAAACGGCCTAGATTTTATTATTTGAAACCTAGCGGATACTGTGACGACCGCCCATGACTCCCGCACCCAATCAAGGAAATAATGCGCTAAAAGGTGTGCCAGGCAGCCATGGACGATAGTCAGGGTAAAACAAAACAGAAGAATCTCTATCGCATAACTCACAGCGCATGGATAAAATACAATAGAGAAATATAATATAGTGAAGCTCCATAGAACAGAACATCATCATATAAGCATCACAGTAGTTTCATACAATCATCTACTCAAATCCATACATGAAAGCCTCACTACAAATCACTCAACCAAATACAGCAGCGGATACCCAGTACATATAGTAAGAAAACTAATATGCAAAGCCTCCTGCTCGTCTTCGTCATCTTCATCGTAGAACTCCTAGCACAGCACCTGTCACCTGCTACCTAGTCTGCCCATCCCAAACATGGATGAACAGCCCAAGGTAATAAGAGGAGACATAAAACCTTGAGTCAGACAAAGTCTTAGTGAGCAGTAAATCAACTATCAAGCATACCAAAAGAGCATAAAGGATAAAAGGAATAGGAACCAAACCATCCCACTCCACCTCTTTCTACAGTGATAGCCCCAGACATACACTAAGGAGAAGCAAGCATAACAACATAGACAATTAAGGTAAAGCGAATACCACTCGAGTCAAGGACGATGTTTTCCAAATACAAACCCCCAAGGCCTAAACCAAGATCAGATAAGCACCCAGAAAACACCGCTCTTGAAGCCGAATGATAATACAACCAAACATCCATGACTCTGGCTATCACTGTCATCCTTGCCTCGATTTCACCGTTAGTTGAATGACCATCTGTCAAGGGCTAATGGTAACCCCGGTTCTAACCATAACTCCGCACACTGCCTTGTGCCTAGGACTTATCTACTTTGCCCAGAGTACTCAACTACCTACCTGTAGTCTTTTGGGTGTCCCGACTACCTTCCTGTAGTCGTTATGGGCGCCCCATGTACTCTTGCTTTTGAGCATGCTAGAACCTTCAACAACGACGAGATCCAAGCCTCCTAGCCATCCTTCTTGACGACTATCCTCATACAAGCTCAAGCTACCTCTTGAACAATCCATTATCAACCAACTTGAACTACTCTTCAAGTTATCAACATGCTTGGAATGATCCCTGCTTGGATTAAGCCAAGACTCACATCATACTTCGCTTCATCGCATCAAAGCAAAGTCTCAACTCAACAACATGGTTTGCCTCATCAAATCATGGCAAAGCCCCATCTCAACATCATCCAATCTATACATATGAGCTTCAACATCCGCTACATATGCCTTAAGCAGCTTTAACCATTCAAGAGCCTTCTTCCATAGCTTTTGAATCCTCTTCCATCCTCTTGTTCCAAATCAACTACTAGCTAACTTGGAAACAATCAAATCAATCATACATTCAAATATCAATCATTCAAACAAGATCTAACAAGCAATATAAGCAATATCAACTATAATGGCAATTTCGTAAATAAGTGAGCAAAAGTCCAACATATGTGAAACCATAGTTTTTAGCATAGATCTATCAATTATAAAACATGGGTTTTGTCTCTAATACTTGTTAAACTAACTTGCATAAGTAAACATCTTCAAAAACCATGGATCTAGACTTCGATCTAAGAAAAATGCATGAAATCTCTAACTTTAACACCCAAACATGCCACCAATCCAATATACTCCTTTGGATCCGCGTGAGAGATAACTACCACTCACCAAATCACCAAAACAACCTAAAATCAATCAACTTCAGATCTGGACAGCAAGGACTTGAGCTTGATCCGGAGAAATTTCACTTGAAACGGTGAAATCTAGCTTCTTCGGATGAAAATCTTCAACTTTGGCTCTTAATCTTTGATCTTGATCTTCAATCTTCAATGGATGTTAGCACTTGATAGAAGTAGAGAAAGAAGTGAAGAAAATACTGTAGTCGAGTTTCCAAAATGGCAGCACTTCGTCGCTTCGAAATCCGGTGCCAAAAAGTGAGCCGAACCCCTCTATTTATAGGCTGGAACCTCCCTGAGTCGTCGCCCCATGAGTCGGTCCCGACTCATCATGAGTCGTCCACGACTCATCTCCTGCCGACTCATCCTTGCCGACTCACGACCTAGCACAGCCGACCCTGCGACTTAACTATACAACATATACTGCCGACTTAACACTAACCCAGATGCCGACTTAAATTCTACCGACTCAAAGACCTAACGACTCAATACACCAAGGCACAAGGTCATACGACTCAAACCCAAACCGACTCAACACCTACCGACTCACGACTCAAGACCAGTGCCGACTCAACATAAGTCGGTCACGACCTAAAAGCCTCCGACCTAAGACACTGCCGCGTTTTCCCCAAGTCCTAAGTCGTACGACGACTCAACAATACACACTCACGACTCAACTATGATGCCGACTCACGACTCATCAGGCCCTACGACTCAAAACCCTGCCGACTCATTACCCACGACCTAAGCCTAAACCCCTTAAGTCGCTACACCCTTAACCCGTTAACTCCTTAACTCGGCAAACCCTATGAGTCGTAACTCGTTGACTCGGCCACACTTCTTATCTCGGCCCTCTATGAGTCGGTCATCCTATGAGTCGCCTAACTTCTTGAGTCGGTCCATCCTTATCTCGGCCAACACTTTAAACCGCTACCCCTCCTTGAGTCGGTCCCCTATGAGTCGGTCACGACTCATCACTTGTACCCGGGTTAACTTCTAAACGACTCAAGCTAGAAGCAACACAAACAACACTAACAACCTGTAAATTCTACGATTTATCGACACGTAAAAATACGGGTCGTTACATTCTCTCCCCCTTAGGAATTTCGCCCCCGAAATTCCAAGCAAACAACAGCAATCAAAATTATTCCGCATGCCTATCATCCATGGCAATCAACAATCCATGCAACCAATTCTAACCTAGCATGCAGAATTCTAAGACTTAGAACAAGCTACAAATTCATGAGATGTCACGACACTTTAGGGCCATACCTCGAAGAGTCCGGGATGAGCTGCCTTCATCCTCTCTTCCTCCTCCCACGTACAGTCGTTAACATCATCACTCCATTGTACCTTGAGCAACGTAATCGTCTTCCTCCTAAGCTGTTTCGTATCGGTTTCAACAATACGAAGCGGCTTACGAGGTCTCGAAACAACTGGATCAACCTCCAAGTCTTCACAGCTATCAGCAGAAACCACCGTAGTTGGGTCGTGCATATACTTCCGTAGATAAGATACATGAAAAACACTGTGCACACCCGCCATCTTTTCCGGTAACTCCAATCTATAAGCGAGCTTTCCAATTCGCTCGATAATCGGAAATGGTCCAACAAATCTCGGAGTTAACTTTCCTTTCTTTCCGAATCTAATAACACTCTTCAGAGGAGAAGTCTTCACAAATACCATATCACCCACGTCGAATTCCAAATCCTTACGACGATTATCGGCATAACTTTTCTGACGATCTTGGGCTGCCTTCATTCGTTGCCGAATGATCTCTATAAAATCCGAAGTCTGTCGAATCATCTCTGGCCCAAGTATCAGCTTTTCTCCAGTTTCCAACCAACATGTCGGAGAGTTACACGGCCTTCCATATAATGCCTCATATGGTGCCATACCAATACTCGACTGATAACTGTTATTATAAGCAAATTCCACCAAATGAAGGTGATCTTCCCATGATCCTCCGAAGTCCAAAACACATGCTCTAAGAAGATCTTCCAAAACTCGGTTGACTCTCTCAGTCTGACCATCTGTTTGAGGGTGATAAGCTGTACTTAAACACAACTCGGTCCCCAAAACTTCCTGAAAGCTCTTCCAAAACCTACTAGTGAACAATGGGTCTCGGTCGCTCACTATACTCTTCGGAACACCATGGAATCGAACAATCCACTTCACATACAACTCAGCCAACTTCGATGCAGTCCTAGTCGATCGAACAGGAATGAACCTTGCACTCTTGGTCAAACGATCTACTATGACCCAAATCCCTTCATTTCCTGCCCTAGTTCTAGGTAGACCATCGATAAAGTCCATCGACACTTGCTCCCACTTCCATGTAGGAACCTCTAATGGCTGAAGCAATCCACTGGGCTTCTTCTGCTCAGCTTTCACCAACTGGCAATTCATACACTTGGAAATAAAATTTCCAACATCCTTCTTCATACCTTCCCAGTAGTAGGTTCTCTTCATATCCCGATACATCTTATTTCCACCTGGATGAATTGTCAACTTCGAGTGATGACTCTCCCTCAGAACTTCATCTCTCAATCCATCTACATCGGGAACAACTAGTCGCCCTTGCTTTCGAAGCCAACCCTCTCGATCGACTTCAAATCCTTTATCCTTTTCTGGATCCAATCCGGATTCCAAATCACGGATAATCTTGATAAGCTTATCATCTCTCCTTTGCCTCTCGCCAATTCTTTCCACAAGAGTAGGCCTTATCGATAAGTTTGCCAACATCTCAGGTTCCAATTCACATCTAGGCCTGAAATCAAATCCAGCCAAATACTCAAGACTCTTCCATTCCGAAAACATGGCTCCCAATCCTGCATGTCTTCGACTTAACGCATCAGCCACTACGTTACCTTTTCCTGGAGTATAGGCTATACCAAAATCATAAGATGCTAAAAACTCTAACCACCGTTGCTGTCGAAGATTCAAATCCTTTTGGGAGAACAGATACTTCAACGACTTATGATCCGTAAACAACTCGAATCGAACTCCCAATAGATAATGTCTCCACATCTTCAAAGCAAACACAATCGCCGCTAACTCCAAATCATGAGTCGGATAATTCCTTTCATGCGGCTTCAGTTGTCGACTTGCATACGCAACAACTTTATGCTTCTGCATTAGCACCGCTCCTAGTCCAGTGCCACATGCATCGGTGTAAACCACCATCTCATCATTCCCACTTGGAATAGTCAAAACAGGAGCGCTCGTCAGTCGCTCTTTCAGGATTACGAAAGCTTGCTCACACTTATCATCCCATCTGAACACTTGGTTCTTCTTCGTCAATCCTGTCAACGGTGCAGCTATCTTGGAAAAGTCTTTGATAAACCGACGATAATATCCTGCTAATCCAAGAAAACTTCTCACATCAGATGCATTCTTAGGCCTAACCCAATCCTGGATCGCTGCCACCTTAGCGGGATCAACCGCTATTCCATTTCCAGAAATAACATGACCTAAGAACCTCACTTCATTCTTCCAGAAGTGACACTTCGAAAACTTAGCCTTCAGCTGATGTTTCCGTAAGATTCCTAAAACAATCCTCAAGTGCGTCTTGTGCTCTTCCTCAGTTCTGGAATAAACCAAAATATCATCCACGAACACAAGCACGAACTTATTCAACTGATCTCTGAACACTCTATTCATAAGATCCACAAAATATGCTGGTGCGTTAGTCAATCCAAACGGCATTACCAGCCACTCATAAAACCCGGATGGTGTCCTGAAAGCAGTCTTCGGCACACTATCCTTCGCCACTCTCAACTGGTGAAATCCCGTTGCCAAATCCATCTGAGAAAACACCTTAGCCTCGTGAAGCTGATCAAACAAGTCATCTATTCTCGGCAATGGATACTTGTTCTTCTTAGTCACCTTATTCAGCTCACGATAATCCACACACAACCTCAACGATCCATCCGCTTTGGTTGCGAACACAACTGGCGCACCCCATTCGGACACACTTCTCCGAATGAATCCTTTCCGCAAAAGGTCATCAACTTGCACCTTCAGCTCTTGCTGCTCCCTCGGTGCCATCCGCCTAAGAGGCATCACAACAGGTCTGGCTCCCTCAACTAGATCGATACGAAACTCGATCTCCCTATGCGGCGGCAACCCTTTGACTTCCTCAAAGACATTCTCAAACTTATTCACAATAGGCACCGATGACAGTCCATCCCGTGGAACAACTAGCGAATACATGAAGCTCATGAAGACGCCTTCTTCATGCTTACATCGTATCACAACCTTTCGCCCTTCCACATTCCCGACTGTCACCTCAAGCCTCTCACAATCAATCCTAGCCGCATACTTCCTAAGCCAGTCCATACCCAAAATAATTCCGAACCCCGCAAAGTTCAGAACAAAGCAATCACAAACAAACGAGCAATCATGACTCGACACAACTAGACCACGACATAACATACACAAACATGACGAACCCCCTACCGGATTAGTCACAACCAATGGCCTATCAACAATATCCGGTTTCATACCTAACCGGCTTACCAAATCATCACAAACAAAAGAATGCGACGCTCCAGTATCAAACAACACTCTAACTGGAACACCACAAATAGAAAGAGTACCTTGAACAACCACACTCTTCCCCTTCTCTTCAGCAGTAGGAGCTTTCGAAGACGATGGAACAGCCCCCAAAGCATAGGCTTGCACAACCTGCCTATCTTTCCTCGGTTCTGGACAATCCTTCTTGATATGTCCCAGCTTATCACAGTTGTAACACTTTCCCGGCACTTTGGGATTCTTACAATCTTTGTAAAGATGGCCCTTCTGCTGGCAGTTATAGCAAGTCACTTCACTTTTCGGCTTCTTCTGGCCATCCTTACCTTTCTGTTGCTGTTGTTTCCTCTTCTTATTGCCACTCTGCTGTGGTTTAGATCCTTCCCTGGTTACAGAAACGACAGAACTTTCCCTAGGAAACAAACTCTCATGCCTAAGAGCTTTTTCCACAAGCTTCTCAAATGGATCGTCCAGATGATCCACTAACTGCCTCCCAAGATAAGCATCCAGACCAGTCACAAACTTTTCATTCTTCTGGTAGGGAGAATCAATATATGATCTGGCATACTTAGACAAAGCTTCAAACTCCGAAATATACTCAAGAACAGGCCTTCCCCCTTGCTTGAGCTCCACAAACCTCTTAAACAAGACAGATTTCTGGGAAGTAGAGATAAACTTAGCTTCAAATCTAACTTGGAATTGCTCCCAAGTAATCTCTTCTTCTGGTGTATCTATGGTGATAGAATTCCACCAATCAGCAGCTCTTCCCTGAAGCTGTCTCGATGCAAGCTTCCTCTTAGTTGCATCCTCAATCCCTAAGTCACCAAAGATTCTTTTGCAAGCATCAATCCATCTCTGCACCTCAATAGTCGACTCCGTCCCCAAGAAAACTTTCCCTCCAAGAGCAGTATAATCCTTGCAAAGCTTGGCAAAATCCACCGGTCTCGGAGCTTGGACTTGAACTCCCACATCCACAGATGATCCTGAAGCTGGTATTCTCCTCATGATTGAAGTCATCATGGCCTCAAACATAGGAGCATAATCAACAGCTTCCCTAGCATCACGGCTACCCCTCGCAGCTTGTCTCTCACTTCGACTCATCCTTAATATCTGTAAATAAGAATGATTAGAACACCTTAAGAAACAACTGCATAAGGAGTTCAAACCCTTCTAAACTACTATATTATATATAGTAATCATCCATCAAATTACAATTACGTCTCTCTTACGTAGTTACATCAGCGAGCGTTGGCTAAAATCGATTAACCAAAGCTCTGATACCAAATGTGACGACCGCCCATGACTCCCGCACCCAATCAAGGAAATAATGCGCTAAAAGGTGTGCCAGGCAGCCATGGACGATAGTCAGGGTAAAACAAAACAGAAGAATCTCTATCGCATAACTCACAGCGCATGGATAAAATACAATAGAGAAATATAATATAGTGAAGCTCCATAGAACAGAACATCATCATATAAGCATCACAGTAGTTTCATACAATCATCTACTCAAATCCATACATGAAAGCCTCACTACAAATCACCCAACCAAATACAGCAGCGGATACCCAGTACATATAGTAAGAAAACTAATATGCAAAGCCTCCTGCTCGTCTTCGTCATCTTCATCGTAGAACTCCTAGCACAGCACCTGTCACCTGCTACCTAGTCTGCCCATCCCAAACATGGATGAACAGCCCAAGGTAATAAGAGGAGACATAAAACCTTGAGTCAGACAAAGTCTTAGTGAGCAGTAAATCAACTATCAAGCATACCAAAAGAGCATAAAGGATAAAAGGAATAGGAACCAAACCATCCCACTCCACCTCTTTCTACAGTGATAGCCCCAGACATACACTAAGGAGAAGCAAGCATAACAACATAGACAATTAAGGTAAAGCGAATACCACTCGAGTCAAGGACGATGTTTTCCAAATACAAACCCCCAAGGCCTAAACCAAGATCAGATAAGCACCCAGAAAACACCGCTCTTGAAGCCGAATGATAATACAACCAAACATCCATGACTCTGGCTATCACTGTCATCCTTGCCTCGATTTCACCGTTAGTTGAATGACCATCTGTCAAGGGCTAATGGTAACCCCGGTTCTAACCATAACTCCGCACACTGCCTTGTGCCTAGGACTTATCTACTTTGCCCAGAGTACTCAACTACCTACCTGTAGTCTTTTGGGTGTCCCGACTACCTTCCTGTAGTCGTTATGGGCGCCCCATGTACTCTTGCTTTTGAGCATGCTAGAACCTTCAACAACGACGAGATCCAAGCCTCCTAGCCATCCTTCTTGACGACTATCCTCATACAAGCTCAAGCTACCTCTTGAACAATCCATTATCAACCAACTTGAACTACTCTTCAAGTTATCAACATGCTTGGAATGATCCCTGCTTGGATTAAGCCAAGACTCACATCATACTTCGCTTCATCGCATCAAAGCAAAGTCTCAACTCAACAACATGGTTTGCCTCATCAAATCATGGCAAAGCCCCATCTCAACATCATCCAATCTATACATATGAGCTTCAACATCCGCTACATATGCCTTAAGCAGCTTTAACCATTCAAGAGCCTTCTTCCATAGCTTTTGAATCCTCTTCCATCCTCTTGTTCCAAATCAACTACTAGCTAACTTGGAAACAATCAAATCAATCATACATTCAAATATCAATCATTCAAACAAGATCTAACAAGCAATATAAGCAATATCAACTATAATGGCAATTTCGTAAATAAGTGAGCAAAAGTCCAACATATGTGAAACCATAGTTTTTAGCATAGATCTATCAATTATAAAACATGGGTTTTGTCTCTAATACTTGTTAAACTAACTTGCATAAGTAAACATCTTCAAAAACCATGGATCTAGACTTCGATCTAAGAAAAATGCATGAAATCTCTAACTTTAACACCCAAACATGCCACCAATCCAATATACTCCTTTGGATCCGCGTGAGAGATAACTACCACTCACCAAATCACCAAAACAACCTAAAATCAATCAACTTCAGATCTGGACAGCAAGGACTTGAGCTTGATCCGGAGAAATTTCACTTGAAACGGTGAAATCTAGCTTCTTCGGATGAAAATCTTCAACTTTGGCTCTTGATCTTTGATCTTGATCTTCAATCTTCAATGGATGTTAGCACTTGATAGAAGTAGAGAAAGAAGTGAAGAAAATACTGTAGTCGAGTTTCCAAAATGGCAGCACTTCGTCGCTTCGAAATCCGGTGCCAAAAAGTGAGCCGAACCCCTCTATTTATAGGCTGGAACCTCCCTGAGTCGTCGCCCCATGAGTCGGTCCCGACTCATCATGAGTCGTCCACGACTCATCTCCTGCCGACTCATCCTTGCCGACTCACGACCTAGCACAGCCGACCCTGCGACTTAACTATACAACATATACTGCCGACTTAACACTAACCCAGATGCCGACTTAAATTCTACCGACTCAAAGACCTAACGACTCAATACACCAAGGCACAAGGTCATACGACTCAAACCCAAACCGACTCAACACCTACCGACTCACGACTCAAGACCAGTGCCGACTCAACATAAGTCGGTCACGACCTAAAAGCCTCCGACCTAAGACACTGCCGCGTTTTCCCCAAGTCCTAAGTCGTACGACGACTCAACAATACACACTCACGACTCAACTATGATGCCGACTCACGACTCATCAGGCCCTACGACTCAAAACCCTGCCGACTCATTACCCACGACCTAAGCCTAAACCCCTTAAGTCGCTACACCCTTAACCCGTTAACTCCTTAACTCGGCAAACCCTATGAGTCGTAACTCGTTGACTCGGCCACACTTCTTATCTCGGCCCTCTATGAGTCGGTCATCCTATGAGTCGCCTAACTTCTTGAGTCGGTCCATCCTTATCTCGGCCAACACTTTAAACCGCTACCCCTCCTTGAGTCGGTCCCCTATGAGTCGGTCACGACTCATCACTTGTACCCGGGTTAACTTCTAAACGACTCAAGCTAGAAGCAACACAAACAACACTAACAACCTGTAAATTCTACGATTTATCGACACGTAAAAATACGGGTCGTTACAGATACGATTGATTCGAGTGCTTATAAATACGGTCCCAGCCCTTCACTTTTCTTCTCATATTTTCTAATCAAAGCAGCGAAGTTCTACCATTTTCCCTTCTCCACTATTTTTATTAATTATAAAATATTAAATGTGTGTGTATATAAAATTGGAGAAGGATGGAAAATAAAAGAGAAGAAGAGAAGTAGCGAATCGATACTACAGAATCTATATTCCCCTTAACCTCAAATCACTTCTCAGATCTGTAATTCTAACAAATGTATATACCTTGTTATATATATTCTCATGGATTAGAATGGAAAATGGAGTCAAATTATAGGGATGGATTCAGGTTTGGAAGATTTGGAAAGATCGAAAGGTGAGTGGAAATTATATGATTTATTTATAACATTGATATTTATATCTTTAAATTTTATTTAATTATTATGCCTACTATAATGACCTTGACTCGACCTTTGAAAATCGAAACCCTAATACTTCACCCGTATTCGAATGTCGTAGATTCAAACGTCGAATCTGGTTCGTCGGAGCTCATAACACATTCAGTACAACAACACAGCGGAAGAAAATGAATAATTTATTTACAACATTGAATACAACATCTATTACAAATGAATATCAACAACATCAGTGACAAGATACAGCAGTAGAACAATATTACCAATTATGGTCTTCCAAAGGATAGAAAGAAAGATAGAATCAAAAACTGCATTCCAATCCAAAACTCTAAAGATCTCCAAGCTATAAGATCGAACCACCATCATCCCATTGTATTAAGCAAGGTCGGTCATGGATGTGATTGCCAAAAATCCAAAGACTCCAAAGAATCCAAAAAAGAAAGCTGAAGGCTACCGAATCTATATCTACTAGCCGATTATCGGAAAATCTGACTTTAGGCTGCCCGTGTGGAAAATTATGGGCACCCAGATTTTAGAAAGGGAATAATAAACTCCAGGTCAGACATGGGAGTGGTGTGGGCAAACGAAAACAATTTTATCTTGAACAAAAACAACAAAAAGAATTTAAAAATTAAAATCCGTAATGCTTTTCGAAAAATGAAAGTATCATAAGGCCTCCCCACACACACAATGCAAGCGCACAATTGGAGTAGATTTCTCCTTATGATAGTCAAACATGCTTGGTACGTAAAATCGTTTTGATATTATTATCAGTGCATAGTGCAGAAAAACTTTCGAAAGTATAATATTAATCTTAGCCAGCATAGGTACCATTATATTTTGCCTGTTATAGCTACCACCTAAGGTGGCAGGTTATACAACTAAAACCGTACAGGGCTCGTACTATTTCTTTGGATTTCCAACAAAGGGTCAGGCTAAGGAACTTCCCAGGCCACATGGGTACGCCTCTAGAGGGACGCCCCGAGAACCTAACCGGATCTCTTCCAACACAAGGCCGCGTTACCTCTGTAACTAGGTAACTATTACACGAGTATGTCATCCCCCGGTCGCAACCAACCTTTGTCCTGGTCTTCAAATGTTATCAATTTCGTCGTATCATTATTCGGAATGGGTTATATGACATAAAGTCCTCTCCCGACTAAACCGAATAATGCGCGTTTAATTTTAAAATCATATGGATATTGGGATCTTAGTTAAGTCAAAACTTATTATCCAAAACATTTCTATCAAATGGTTTAAACAAATTTCCACTTTAATCTTTTTAAACAAAAGATTCACACTTTAATCTTTTAAACAAAAGATCCATTTTTTAAGATCCTCTTCAATTCGAAAACAAAGTTCACCAATCTTTTACAAAGATTCATTCATAGTTTTCAAAACAATTTCATTTCAAATTTGAAACATTTTCAACAAAAACTGGAAATCCTTTCTTTATTTGAAAGCCGTTATCATTTGAAAACAAAGAGTTTTCGTTTCGGAAAAATCCAATCAAATATACACAAGTTATAACCTTTAAAGTATAAATTTCGGTTAAATTCAAATTCCTAAAATAATACTTCTAAAATACTTTGAAGATGATTTAGAAATCCACATATATATATATATATATATTATATAACTTGTTGAAACGACCCGACTTTCTTACCACAGAAAATCGCATCATTTTTAAGAAAGAAAGGGACAGAAAAGAGAAAAGACAGAGAAGAAAGAAAGAATGAAATCAGAATCTAAACAGCGGAACGAATAAATTATATTAATCACATAATACATTACATAGTATCATATACATCAGAGATACACAGCTAAAACAACACATGCTAGACAGTTATAAACACCTGTCTAGTTATACAACTCAATACAACTCGAAGACAACAACTCAGAGAACACACAGCGGAATACTATATAGCTATACGCAGAAGCCTCCTGCTCCATTGCTCCTCCAGAATTCGTCAAACTAACCTGGATTCCCCTGGCTACTCGTAAAATTTGAGTACCCAAGATTTTAAGAAAAACAGAATAAACTACGGGTCAGACATGGGTCTGGTGTGAGTAAACGGTTAAAGTTGCTTAACTTTAAAAACCTTTTGAAAGAAAAGGTATCACGTAAGACTTCCCACACATAAACATGGAAAAAAATTTACCTTACGCTAACCAAAACATTTGATAGGAAATCCGATAATATTATAATAGTGTCTAGGGTTTTCAAATAAAATACAGAAATAGCTGGAATGCTTACATCTCACGTTCCAACATAGTTGGGCACAACTAATACGTACTACACTTATTGGATTTTGGATTCCATACAATGGCAAGGCTACTGGGGTAGCTCCCGTCACAGTACGTGGCCTAGATCACCGTACCGAGGATTATGCCTGCTCCCTTGCAACACAAAGCCGGAACCATTCCTTACTGAACAGTTCCGACTAAGACAACCCCGGCGGATGTAGCTATTCAACCACCTACACAGCCGAAATAAAAGGGACCTCTAGACAGGGGTAAATCTTACTCTCAAGTGGGGTCTACCCACGAAGCCTTGCTGCACCTCCCCTGTTTTAGCCATTCCCGGTTGATGAGGCTTGAGGCTATGAATACCTTTAGTGAACACATCACTTAGAATGCTCATCGTCCACCTGACGATGTTCTGAAAGCATTGAATCCATACAAGTTCGTTCCAGGTTCGAACGAAACCGAAGGCATTATCACGTTACACTCATTTGGGAATCACCCTCAGAGTTAACGACAATAACCCTTGCACTATGAATCTTCACCTTCACTTGAGATTCACGACCTATCGTTAATTTGGATCGATGTGGTTTTCAGATATCCAAATATGGAAACCCGATCCCGGTCTCATCGAAATCCAAAACGTATCTTTTAGGTCCAAGTTGTTTAAAGTTAAACAATTCAATTCAACATTTATATACACACAGAATAGATAATTCACAAGTCACAATTGATAATCACATTATCAAATAAACAGATGATCCATAACAAAATAGGTAATCCATATCATCATTCAATAGATAATCTATATTACCATCATAATGCAATCCAATCATTCATATCACACAACATTACTTATCTCATTCCTGAGATTACATCCATTCAAGACAATCAATGTCATCCATTCATACATAAGCAATGATTTACTTAATCACAACATAATTAATTTAAAATGAATTAAATTAACTATCTCTATCCCTAATTAATTTAAAATGAATTAAATAAATTACTTTATCTCTTAATTAGTTTAAAGTTAACTAAATTAATTACCTTCATCACAATAAATCTTGCTTGCTTATCCATTGATTAAACTAATTAATTAATCATCATCCTAATTAATCAACCTTGATTAATTAACTCTTAATCAAGTAATTAATCCTGAATTATTTTCATTAATCATATAATTAATGAACCTTAGTTAATTACTTCCATTAATTAATTAACTATAATTAGTTACATTATTCCTTAATTAATTACATCAATTAATCATGCCTAAATTAATTGCTTCCAATTAGCCAACTTAAATAAATATAAACAGTAATTAATTATTTTAAATACTTCTTAATTACTTGTAATTACTTTTATAAATTCTTTGATTTATTACACCAAGTAATAAACTCTTAATTACTTTACCAAGTAATTATCCATTTAAAATTACTTCCCAATAGGTAATTTACTTTATCCCAATTACCTCCAGTAATTTATCAATTACTTATCTTAAGTAATTACTTTTATCAAAACTTATTAAGTAAACATACTTAATCATTTATCAAGTGACTTTCTTAATTAATTAACAAATTAATTAACTTACTTGATCACAACAACCCATAAATTATAATCGAGTAATTTATCCCTTAATTACTCTTTAACCAAAATTAATCTTCAATTAACATATTAATTAACCTTCAATTATTAATTAATAAAACTTAATTATTAATCAATCTTTAATACAAAGTAATCAATCACTAATTACTTTTATAATTAATTAATTAACCTTAATTAACCAATTAATTATCCCTTAATCATTATTTAAATAAACTTAATTATTAATTAATAACCTTAATTATAAATTAATTAATCCATAATTATAATAAATCAATCCTTAATTACAATTAATTAACCTTTAGTAATAGTTAATTAATTCTTAATTATCTTGCATTAGATTAATAATTTCTTTAATTATTAATTAAGAAAACCTAATTATAACTTAATAAAACATTTATTAAGTATTAACTAATTACCATTTTAATTAACCCTTCATTACTTAATTAATAAGTAATTACAATTTTAATTAATCATTAGTCATTAATCTAATCATCATAATTATTAGTTAATTAATTTAATCATTATACTTAATTAATTACTTAATCAACCCTTTTAAAATAATTAAATAAATAAATTAACTAAACCTAAAATTCTTAATCAACTTAATTAATTATTATTCATTAACACTTAATTATTATTTAAGATAAAACATTATTTTAAATTAACCTTGAAATCTTTACTTAACTTAATTCATTAATTAAATTAAATTATAAAGAAATCATTAATTACCCATCTTTAATTATTAATTAACAATCATTAGTTTCAAGTTCATAAATTATTTAAACCTTTAATTTTTAATTATAAAATCATTTTTCATTAACCAATAAAAACATTTCCTTATAAATTTCCTTTTTATATTTCCAAAATAAGTTTGAAAATAACATTAACTTAAAACATTTAAACCATTCATACAAATTCATTTGTAAAAGCAAATCAATTTAAAGAAATGGATTTTAGCTTAAATTATTTAAAGTTTTAAAAACTTACTTTATTTTAAAATTATAGAATCTGTTTAAGCATTTCAATTTGGGTTCATCCCATATGTACATGAATCAAAGAAACCAGTATACTATCTTTTAAAACAAATTTGACTTTAAAGTTTAAAAACTATTTTAATTAACACTTTTAAAAACTGTTAAATACAACAGTTAAACCAGGCTTGCTAAAAACCCCAGAACCAACTCGAGGCAAATCAAAAATCTCACGAGTTATTCCCGAGTCAACTTCCTTATATCCCGAGACCCACTTCGAGAAAAACATGCGAACCCAACACCAAAACAACCTGCAGACACCACACCCCTGTGCAAGTGCACCGACGCCGGAATCACCTCCGGTCAACGCCGAACCCACCGACAAGTCACCCAAGCACCCCACAACCACCTACGACCCACAAAAAATCAACACCACCTCGATTCAAAATCGAGCACCCCTGATCGAACAGAACCCAAACATCATTAGGAAAAAAACCAAATCTATCACCTTCGATCAATTATAATCGCCACAACTCCGGCCATGGATCGGCGACACAACGCGCTTCCACTTCCTAGAATTTTATCCAACTCGATGCAAAGATGAAAATACTGTAGCCAAAATTTCCAAGTTCAACAGAACTAGGTTTAAAATCATAATCTAACAATTTCAACCTCCATAATGAATTACAAACCCTACAGCAATTTTTACCCTACTCTCCAATCCAACCTCTAACTTCATGATGAATCCCGAGCAATCCAGATGCATAAATCAACTGATTTTTGCAAAAGCCCAATTTCCAGTTGAACCCCATTTTCAAGCTTAATACAAATTTAAAAATTGTGATATTTGTTTCAAAAATCCTAACTTTCCAAACTGATCTAGGATATATGCTTGAATCGGTAAAAATTAACCTTTGATTTTATTGCATCTGAAGATTTTAACTGAGTTTCCTTGTTCCAGAAATTTTATTGAATCTAAAATACCAGTTCTTGTTTTTAAGAAAATTACATGATGTTTTAAACTAACTAGCTAGAACTAAACACATAGATTCATAGAGATTTAGCTGAAAATTTAAGATTTTGTTTTGTTTAAAATCTCAGAAATCAGAAACAGGAAGATTCAAACAATCCAAACAAAAATCTCAAATAAATTCCTATATACAGATTTGTACTCCTACCATCACATGCAACACATCATTATCACAGAAATATTTCAAGCAACAATTAATTCATTACTTAAGTTTTCAGTAAAAATTGTTTACTCACCTTCATAAAAGAAATGCAGAGGTTTGATAAGCTGGAAATTGCAAAAGACTTTGTTTTTGAAATGCTTCCTTTCTTTAAAACTGCAAAGCTTTGATGATAAAACTGAAGTGCTTCCTTTAAATCTTTGAAAAGCTTTGAAAACTTCTTGTTTTAACTGAATTGCTTCAGGTAATACTTTGACCCAGATTATATACTTGCATGCATTTGAAAAATTTGAGGCAGACATGGATAATTAAGAACTGGATTATTAACTTGCATCAACTTTTGAAAACATATGCAGATTTTTTTAAAAAAAACAACTACAGGCATGCAGTTTTGATTTGCACAATATTTCAAGTTTTGGGTAAACAGGGAATGATATTTGAATTTGAGGAATTGATTTTGTTTTGAGAACAAACTGCAGGCACGCAGCTTTTTTAAAGGATGATTGCAGGAAAAAAAATCTTGCAGATTTGATGTTGAGGAAGTTTCAGGTTTTAGATGTTTAATTTGAGCATGGATTTCCAGATTTTTGTTGAGGAAGATTTCAGAATTTGGTTGTTGAGATTTCAAAATGTTTGCATGGATATTCAAGTTTCTTTATTTTTAGGAATGAACAAAGATTTAAAGAAAAAGAAAGTGGAGAGAAAGGGTGATTATATAGGTAAATTTCAGATTTAATAAATTAAAAAGAAAATTAGAAAAAATAATGGACACTTGTCTTAAACTTAATTTAAATGTTTAACACTTGTTGTTTAAATGATTCCTAACTTAACACTTGTCAAATTGTATTTATTTTAATCCTAAAAGAATTTAAAAGCCTTTCTAAATTAATTTCCTAATTACTAATATGTTTTTCTTAATTTAAAAAATACTTTTCTAATTAAATATCTAATAAACAAATACATTTATACATTTATAAATGTTTGCTAAATTTACATAAAATACAATCTTTAAAAAGAATGAAACCAAATATTATTTAAATAAAAATTATATATATAATATTACAATACTCATTTAAAATGTTTGTTTCAAAAAGCCTTGTATTTATTTTAATTAAATAAATACAAATCCAAATTCCATAGATAAATTTCTATAAAAGAATAATACAAAATCTTATTTTAATTAAAAACATTATCTATATAATTTAAAACCAAACTATATTATTATTATATTTTAATATGTTTGTATATTCCTTGAATTCAAATTTATATTCAATTCAAAGTCAAATTTAAAAATAATTCCAACTCTAAAATCAATTTAAATAAGTATTATATCTATTTTTAAATAAGCTCATTTTTATTTACAAATAATTTATCCTATTTAAAATCAATTTAAAATACACAAATATAAATGTATTTAAACACACATATCAATTTTGAAAACAATAAGCCAATTTAGAATTTATTTACACAAATAAAATAATTATTCTTATTATAAAAGCAATTTATAACCATAACTAAAACATTTTATTATTATTACTTGGTTATTTATTTCAGAAAATAACAATTTTATCACTTCAAATAATTTAAATTAAGAGATTATCATATTTTAAACTCCTTGAAATTCCATGATATTACACTTGTATTACCACTTTTCAAACCATAGTTTTCAAAATAATTTCAAAACTCACATTATATATATTATAATCAAACTAAATTTCAATTTCAAAACTTCCCTTTCGAAAGCTTTTCATATTCAACGCAATTCCATTTCCAAAACCATTTGATTCAAAATTCAACTTTTAAAACCATTTTGAATAAAATAATATTACATTCAAAATATCTGTGACTTAACCGATTTCCCGTGAAATCCATATTTGTGTGTGTGGTGTAGTTCAGGGTTTTTACACACAACAATACAATATCATCAATCAACACAATCCAGGCACAGCAATATCGATAAGCGATATAATCCTATAACGCTTATCATCGTTCACAGATTCACAGATAATAATATAAATTCATCAAAGATAAATACATTCATTACAGCTCAAATCAAAACAAAGCATCACACATCAGAGATATCAAACAATTCAAAGCATTCAATACAATCCAAACATCCATAAGTAAGATTAATTAATCATCTGATTAATTTAAACCAGATTAAATTAACTATGAATAAATTACTAATCCTGGTTAATTAACATTAATTAGTTTCAAACTATTTTAATTAATTATCCTTTAATAATTTGTTAATTAACCTTTAATAATAAATTAATTAACCCTTAATTATTAATTAATCAACCTTAATTAATAAATAAATCAACCTTAATCATTAAATAATTAACCCTTAATTATCTAATTAATCTATAACAAATTATCCTTAATTAATTTCATTAATTCATTATCGCTTAATTAATTACCATTTAATTAATTATCCTTAATTAATTATAGTAAGTGATTATCCCTAATCACTTGTATTAATAAATCACAAACTAATTACATTGAGTAATTATCCTTTAATCACTTAATTAATCAACTTTAATCGCTAATTAATTATCCTTAATTACCTTCATTAAGTAATTATCTTTATGTAATTAATTAACTTTAATTAATTATTCTTTTTAATTATTTGATAATTAATTCTCAATTATTAATTAATTAACTCTTAATTACAAATTATCTTTTAATTAAGTAATTTATCCTCTAATAAATTAATCATAATCTTTTAATTAAGTCAAGATCTTAATCAACTTAAGGCAAACCATTTATCTTAATTATTATTTTCAGTTACATCGTTGAATTTTATTTTGAAAAACACTCCGGGATCTGAATAATTAATATAAAAATTATTTTGGAACAAACAAAGTTAAAAACATTATAATTTTAAATTTCAACCTTTGAAATTTCTTGAAAACTTGTTCTATACATACATTTTGGAAACTTATTTAATAATTTGTTATCAACAAAATGATTAAAACATTTTATCATCATTTAAATTTAAAAACATTAAAACTTTTCTTTGACCAAATATTTAAAAACAAATATTATATAGAGACAATAGTTTAAAGTTTTAAAAGAAAACTTGATTTATATTTTAAAAATTTATAAAAGAAGTACCCGAGAAAATCTCAAGTAAAACCCGAGCCGAATGTAGGTTTACCCGGGTAAACCCTCGAGTTTCTTCCTTACCTTCCTCTTTATACTTTATTTTTTTAGTTTTTAAAACTTAAACACGATAAAACACAAGAATATACTCGAGACCAAACTCGAACCACACTACTGCTTTCCCGAAGCCATACCCGAGTTCCACTTCATCTTCCCTAAACCTGTAATCAACAGACACGCTAACAAAATCGTGCACGTGCATACGAGTTCGCCGTCGTTCTGGACAGCCTCGCCGATGTCAACAAGTCACTAGCGACCACCCTGACATCTTAACTACCCATATCCCCTTGATTCACCTGGAAACAGAATTCAGACCACTCGACTAGATTTAAACCTGAACCTGACCATCAGAAAGTGCTTCGCACGACCGTCAACGTTCATCTGAAACCACGCGAGCCTACCCAGAGCAGCGCCACAGACATGGGCTTCGATCCCACCACCCCTAAACTATTCCGATGCATTCTCGACACTGCAACACTCACATTTCCGACATTGTCAAAAAATTGGGTTTAAACCCTAAATTGGTGCAGTGCTGTCGCTCTGATGATTGAGAAATTTTCCGATCATTTTTCCTGTAAACCTTCATCACCTAAACTCCCTCTGACATCAAGCCCCAAGATCGATTGCTCGTTGGTCGTTGGGAATTGACGACTTTTACAATTCCGTTCAAATAAATATTTCTCTACATTCCCAAACTTGTAAATCATGATTTAATTATTAAAATTCATCTTTTGCAAATACGAAATAGATTGCAAAGTCAAAACTCGAAATCATGATGACCAAATTTTCTGTCTTGAAAAGATTATACTGTAATTTCTCCTTTTCAAAATATCTACTCAATATTTTCTCTTGAAATTATTTTTAGAAATGATGTTACATACATATAAACATTTTACTTTCAGAAATCAAAGCCTAAAAAGGATTGGGGAATGAGTTTTAAATTTTTACTTTCTTTTAAGTTGATTTTTAGCCTGTAAACTAAACAGAGGTTTGTGTATATATACACACACATGCACACACAAACCATCTCAAATCTATGTACATGCAATCATTCATCACATCTTTACTTCAAATATGATCACAACATCAAGATCACAGATCAAATTTAGGTTAGTTTGCTCACCTGACAATTTAAAACGGAGAGGCTTTGAACAAAAATCTAGAAACTGGAAATGCTAATTACTTTGGTTCTAAAGCTTTGTATTGATTTGAAGCGATCTGAACTTGGTTGTTTTAATCTAATCCTGACTTTGCTTATGATGAAACTGAAGCTTGAAACTGACTATTTGATTCAGGTTTTGAGTTGAATCTTGCATGCTTTCAGGTTGAAAGCATGAAACAGATTTTGATCTTTACTTTGGTTTTGATCTTTGAAAACAGTTTGTTGTTTAGGATGATCTCTGCTTTGATATTGATTTATTCTTTATTTTGTTTTTGAACTGGAATCTTGTTTGCAGGTTTATGGTTTTGTTTTGATTTTCTTTTGCTGGTTTTGATTTTTTTGTTTCTAGGTTTGAAACTGTATGAGGTAGTTTGATTTTTTTTTTTTGATCTTCATTTCCAGGTTTTTGGTTTCTAACAATGAAGATGAGAAGTTTAAAGCCTGGTTTAGACATTTTGATTTCTTATTTACATTATCATTTCAAAAGAAAAAACATCTTTGCCACTTGTTTATTTGTAAATCATATTAAGTTACACTTGTAAAATGCATGTTTTTATGAATGTACAAATGTCAAACGAAATTAATTTGTGTTTAATCCTTACTTGAAATAATTTTATAAATTATATTTATGTTCTATGTATATCTTTATAAAATTTTATATTATATTTTCCTATTTAAACAAATCCATTGTCTTTTATTTATACGTATATTTATAACTTTAAGAAATTGATTTTAAAAAAATCTAATTACACATAAAATAAATAATCATAAGATGGAACATTAAATCTTATTTCAATTTTAACCCAAGTTACTAGTTTTTTAAATAAATAAATATCCATCTCAAATGCTTTTTGAAAATATATGATTGACTTTGAATAACTTTTGAAAAGTATTATATTGAATTTAAAATATAACTTCCAAATATATATATATATATACATATTAGAAAACAAACTTTTATTATCTTTAAAATATAGAGTTTTCAAATCTAATTTATTTTCAATATACTTATTTTTGAATTTCAAACCAAAATCCTTTTTATAAATATATATTTTATTCCATTCACAATCTATTTATTTCCAAAATTTTCAAACTAATTCACAATTAATCTAAAATTTCATATTAATTACCAATTTGAATTTGGCTTAAAACGGGGATCATTATAACTACATAAGATCTACTGAGTTGCAGGCTTAAAACGAATGTATTTAGTTGAAACCTTTCCTACATACTCCATAAGTTAGGTTATTGGAATGGAGTATACACCCTAACCTGGAAATTGGAAATCAACCCTAAAATTTAAATGTTGATAAAATTGTCAAGTTTATTCCAAATTTATAGTTGGGTTATAAAATATTAGTATTGGTTTAGATTGCCTTAATTTGACTTGGAATTTGAATTTCTATGTTTTTAATTTATTGAGGGTGTGGTACAATTTAGTTGTATTTATTTTCGTGTAATCTCCATAAATTATCCAATTTCACAATTATGTATAAATGTGCGCCATTTGAAATAATAAGGATTATACCAAAAAGGAAAGAGATGTGCAAAGTACGGATGTTCTTCCTCGTAGTTTGCACTGTCTATTTCAATAAAAGAAAAGAGGTAATTCATTGTAATTTCAAATGAAGAAAAGGTCTCCCTTTTGGTTAATTTATAAAAGTTACAACTATAATCCATTTTAGAAAGATAGATTTGATAAACTAAGATATGGAAAGGAATGTTCTAGTTTAGGAATAATTGATAAAAATAGGAATACACACATGCGTAAACGTATAACTGCACCTACCATTAATATATATACATATACATACATACATACATACATACATACATATATATATATATATATTATGTAATATATATGTCAATATTCAACATCGGTTACAATTATGACGTCTAATTATAAATAGTGTAGTGAATTATAGGATTAAGAGGTGTACATGGAAAACATATAATAACTTCAAAATTAATAAGGCACTAAATGCGCAGTTAATAAAGAGTTACAAGAATTAAATGAGGACATAAATATATTTAATAAGATTGGCTAAAGGATTTGATATGAAATTTATGGAGAAATAAAATAGGCATAATAGGTTGAATTAGAATGAATGAATAAAAGTTATTAGAGATTTTGCCAATGGAATAATAATGACCATTAATTATAGACAATTGACATTAATGATGTAAGTAGGAAATAGAGAATATACGTATGAAGCGCATAAAATAGGAATTAAATACTAGGAGGCAGTATAATTTTCATAGTTGGAAATTATATAGCCTTAATAATACATTTACAATGAGCGTTAATTAGTGGGTCTTGCCCGATATTTAGGCTTAGGATAATTGTTTGGTTTATTATGGGTTGGGATGTAAGGCCAATGGAGTTACACAATAGAAATCTGCCCTTCACCTAGAGGCTACTAGAAATTGTGTATACTTACTACCGATGTATTACATTTCCAACCATAGGACATGTGGGGAAGTGATATAAGTTTGCATATAGATAAGAAAAATATACTTAGGGTTTGCCTTAGATTAGAAGTATTAAATGACTCAGTACCTTTAAGGATGTCAACGGGTTTGCTCGAGGTGGAAGGTATTAAATTTCCCTTGGGTCCGCCTCCTTCGACATAAGAAGTCTTAAGTAACCTACGATGGGACATAACAGGGAAATATGGTATGCTTTATTCTAAACAGAGATATTAAGTAAAGGGATGAGTATTTTTCCTTGACTTACATTTGGTTAGTCCAAATGGGATTTTTACCATGGAAGGTCGGAAGGCTATGTCATGATGTTGCTGAACCGGTATTTTAGTAGTAAGGATGGCGTATGTGCTATAACCACTAATGTTACCCATCGGTCGTTAGCAAAGACTCGAGTTATGCCCTGATGGATTTTGGTTCCTACTAGTGTAGAATCCATATGGGATACACAGAGTTCTCAAAGCTTAATTAGTTTATTTGTTTATCAGAGGTGGGCTAGTTAACTTTTAGATGAGTCTATGAGATGCGTTATAACTGTGGTAATTAAATCATAAAGCCGTAACTAGGGATCAACAGTCTCTGTAGCTTGAGTTGATTGACTAGGAATTTTGTTACGGAGGGCCCACTTTGGGGTTGAGGTATTAAATCTCCATTTGTTTTGCCTCCTCCCTAATTAAGAAGTATTAAGTGGCAAGGTTTTTTCTTTATGTAGTACGATATTTGTATATATATATACATATATATATGTGTGTGTGTGTGTGTGTGTGTTTGTATTTCTTTATTTATTTATTTATTTATATGTATATAGTCATATATATAGTTATACTTTGGAGATGGTTAGATATATCGTACGTGTAAATGGAATTACACAGAATAGTTGGGAATAATGGCATAACACTTAAATATAAACCGATCGATATAAATTAGTTTATGGATAGATTATGTAATTTTCCAATCATCGGAACGCTGTTCTGACCCCTTCCTAGTTACAACCCGCATGGCAGATTTAGAGGGGCATGCTATTGGTGCAAGACGAAAACTGCAGATAGTGAAGTCTTTTCATTCATGCTTGGTCCTAGCGAAGTAAATGGATACTATAAGAATAATATTAATTCCAAGTTAGTAGCCTTAGTCAGCATATATTTTTTATTATATTTTTCTATTCCATTGTGGATTTATGTAGATAGTTCTTTGAAATACTTTGTTTATTACATGTTACAAAAACCAACGATCTGTACCTTAATGGACATGGGTTCTGAATTAGTCGAAATTTGGGCCATTAAAGTGCAGGTTGTTACAAGCCGTCTTTGATGCATGATAGCATAGGCATGTGGTAGCATTATCTTTAAGGTATGATAGTTTAGATGTATAATAACGTGGACTTATCAATACAATAGTATAGATATGTGATATCGTAGTCTTGTAAGCTCGATTACTAGACATGCGATAGTTAAGCCTTGCAGAAGCTAGATTCTATTATGTATAATTAAATTTTATTATACAAAATTTAAAATACAAAACAATATAATTCATTTGTTAATATGTAATACTATTTAAGAACGATGGTGTAAGACCTAAATGGCAGCCAAATGTTAAAATATAATATTATTTAAGAGCGATGGTGCAAGGCTTAAGTGGTAACCAAATGTTAAAATATAACATTATTCGAGAATGATGGTCTAAGGCCTAAATGGTAACCAAAATTTAATATATAGCATTATTTAAGAATGATGTTATAAGGCCTCAGTGAGAACCAAATGTTAAAGCATAATAATATTCCAGGATGGTGGTGTAAGGACTATGTAGCTACTAAAATGTTAAACCAAAGTAGTATTCGAGATTAAGGGTGTAAGGCCCAAGTGAAAACTAAAGTGTTAAATGTAACATTGATTAGGAAAGTGGGAGTAAGGCTTATGTGCAAGACAAATGTCAAAACATGACATTATTCAGAAATATTATGGAAGGCCTGAGTGGTAACTTAGAAAAAATGACTATAATATTTAGTTCATGATTTGATGCTAAGTGTTGGACACACTTAGGGTTGAAATATTGTTTTATGATTATGGCTTATGCTATGATGTTCATTGTATATGATATGATGAAATCAATGATGTTGAATTAGTGAAGGGAAAACCCTTCAACTAGGTAGCTTGATCTGACTATTTGTTATGTTAGAGAATGTGTTACTCATATTGTGCTTTATGATTAAAAGCGTTTTTGTTATTGTTTTCCTCATAAACTCACTGGTATTCATTTGAATAATATGGCTTTATGGAATTAGCCAGGTAGAATTTTAAAGACGAATAAAAGATCCAAATATGAAGTAGAAGGATTTGTAAATAATAAAGCTTTATTTTGAATTCGGTTGTTGCAAAACTAAGTTATATAACTGCTTAAGTGTTTTTATCAGCATCTCCATACGTTGGATAGGACACTTTTATCTATACTCTTATTGTAATTACCCAATTTGGGCATGCATTGGGACATGAAAATATAAAGACCATTTTGTTTAGTGTAAAATTATTTTGCTACTGCATTTGCTTAATGTTGCTGGAAAAAAATGTTCCCTTTTGTTGCTTGGAAATAATTCTGGTATTGACTCCAGCATCAATGGTATTCATTTCTGGGTCTTTCAATCAAGTATGTTACAACATGGTATCATAGCATAAGTTAGGGAAATTTTAGTAAATTGGTGCTCAGTATAAACTTAGCTAGCTAGATAGCATAAACGAACACCTTTGGGAAGGCTATACGATATATATATAATGTACTTGTATTTTGACAGAGATATATAGTTGGATTTATCTTTCCCACTGCCATTACTTTAACTTTCTTTCTTTCTATTTCTTATGAGATCTTGCTTGTATAGAAAGCAAGAAGTAGATGAGAAGTTGACGATTGATGTTAGGAGGTATTAGGGAAAAAGCTAATAGGGGAACTACAAGTATGCAAACCAATGGTCAAGGAAGGGAGCAAGACCAGAATACCACAAATGTGGTCATTTAGATGTCGACTTCGACATTTGGAAATGTGGATATAAATACACTTTTTAGTAGTTTGTAGCAAACTTAGTGCAGTAGCAAGCTCAACAACAATGCCACCACATGCCCCGACTGTGGCAAAAGCTTATGCAGGCTGCTAGGAAGGATTTAGGTAAGTTAAACCATGATTTCTAGAGTTTAAAGGGAGAGATATTTGATAAAACAAATAAGGCTTTGGAGGCAAGCGATTGGTTGCTAATACGTGATCGAATTTATGAAGATCTGGGGTTTAATAATGCTCAAAATGTGAAGTTGGTGTCTAGACATCTTAAAAGTTTGGCTAGTATCTAGTGGGAGACAGTAAGAGAAAAAATCGCGAGTAAGAAATAACTTGAGAAAAGTTCAAGGAGGTTTTTGAAGAGAAGTTTATTCCAAAATTGGAGTTATTGGTAATATTCTGAGTAGTTTTATGTTTGAATAACATAGTATGACTGTGCTAGAGTATTTATAGATGTCTAATTTTTATCCAAGTATGGGACTAATATAATGAAAACCCTGATGAAGAAGGTAAAGAAGATTATCGTATGGCAAAGACTAAGGCTTTGACCGGGCCTGAGTGATTAGACGATGGCTCATTTGGCACATCTACTTAATGAAGTAGTGGATATAGGAAGGTGGGGCGAGCTTATCTATACTAAGAGGAAGAATATGGGGTTGAATGTTTAGATAGATAAGAAGACATTTTACCATACCAAAAGGGTAAGAAAGGCCAATATCAAAAGAGAAAGGCCTAGGAAGGGGACTACAAAGGACATCGCTTAGGTTACTTGCTACAAATGTGGATAGAAGGTTCATTATGCATCTAAATGCCCAAAACTGGCTGGAGTGGCCAGGGTCAAATGTTTTTACCATTACAAACCAATCCATAAGAAGAAGGATTTCTCGGATTTAAGGAAGGTTAAAGTGCATATTTTGGAGGGACCACTGGATGGACCATCTGCTGATAAAAAAGGAAGGGTGTGGTGCTTGGACATACTAATTTGATTTCCAGTATTATGGTTAGAGTTATGTTTGATACCGGGGCTACATACTCCTTTATTTCAAAAGATTTGATTTATAGATTAAGGTTAGATGCCACTTATTTAGTTATGTCTTTATGATGGGTTAATCCAATCAACGAGTATGCCACGCTCGAGCTAAGGTACACTAATTTAGATTTTTTTCTATGTAAACATTTATTTGCTTGCGACCCATTTGTTTTTGACTTCATGGGCCCGGGGGTAGTTCTAGGTATGGATTGGCTAGCATGTAATGAAGCTAGAATTTATTGTGCTGATACAGATATCGCTTTACGAAATCTAAGAGAAGATGAAAGGATTTTGGTAGCATTTAATATAATGAAGGAAAAGTGTGGAGCTATGTTGTATGTGATGGAGACATAGAAAGATGAAATTAGTAGAGTACTAGTAGTTCAAAAATTTGCGTAGGTATGTGAACCTGTGATGTGATTAATGCCTAGAAGAGCGATTGGTATCCGAATAGATTTTATACGAGGGGAATAACATGTTTGTGGACCACCTAGAAATGGCGCCCAAGGAGATGGATGAGTTGATGAAGAAACTAGTGGAACTTGAGTATAAAGGTTTTATTGGACCAAGAAGTTCAATATTGGAAGCATTCGCGGTATTCGTGAAGAAGTCGGATGGATCACTTAGAATGTGTATTGGCTACCAAAGGTCCGAAAGTAGAATGAATTGATGATAATGAACTGTTATCCATTGCCTAGGATAGATGACTTGTTTGACTAGTTGAGTTGTTCTAGAGTGTTCTCGCAGCTAGATTCGACAATGGGATTCCATAATTAAGTGTGGTTGAAGATAGTGTTTGACCATATTTTGAGCTCGATATAATTCAATTTAATGGTTTGTCATGCTAATTGGACTAATCAATGCCCTCACTTTTTATAGATCTTATGAACCAGATCTTTCTTGATCGGTTGGATAGGTTTTTGTTGATCTTCATTGACGATATTCTAGTATGTACTAAGAATGAGCATGACTATGAAGTCCATCTTAGATTGAGGTTGAAGATCTTGAGACTGATAGGGGTATGCCCTAGGAGAAAATATGTAAATAAATCTAACTTTAGAAACCAATCTTTTTCATAATAAAGGTGTTTAATTTTATATTATATACTAGTTATACTATGATCTATTGATTAAGAAATTAATTTAAGTATATTAAAATAGGAAATCCATTAATGATATTTTATGTGATGATAGTTTTAAATTGTTGTAATCATGAGAAAATTATCACAACATAGAATAACGTATTGTCTTAAATATTCCTTATCAAGATGTTTTGAGAAAGAATAACAATATATCCATTGAGACCAAAGTGAATAATGCTCTCAAAATGTCAGTACCGTATTACTCATGGCTACAGAGGCACCAAGGGATTTCATACTTGTAGTTATTAGATAAATATAGAATGAATCATACAAGAGTTCCCTATTGGTAAATAACTACTGGATCAATCATGAAATCTCAGAGTGGCGATGTTACAAGTCCCTCAATTTGAGAATACCATGGAACTTCAATGTGAATATTCCACTTTGACTATAGTTAAATCAAGGTATGGCGATCCATCAAGCGGCAATAGTTGGGTCTGAGCTGAAACATTGGAAGTGAAGCAACATTCAATGGAGAATTCAATCCTCAGTTGTATGAGGTTAGTATCAAGTTCAACTGTATTCAACTAAAAGTTAAAATTTATGGTCAGGGTAGTATGGTTAATAAAAAATGTTATTATTGACCCAAGGACTTTGTTGTCGACTAACTGAGTTGAATAAGGATAAAATTGGAATTTTGACCAAAACCAAATTCATATATCCTAAAGTGATATAATGTTGTTAAAGATATTGTGTGTAAATAATCCTTACAAAAACGTATCCCTTTAGAAAATATGAAATTTGATTTTACTAAAAGGTATGTAAGTGAAGAATTCGACCAATCTATCGAACCACTAGCTAAGGTGACATGTTAACTTTAATTTGTGAATTATTTAATAGTAATTGGTAACTGAATTCGCACCTCTAGGTCACACAGCCGTATTTGTGGATACTTCCAAAAATCACACGATTTAATTAATTTGTAAAGTATTGTTAATTAATTATGTTAATTAATATTTTTGAAATATTAGTTATTATTAATTTATTTAAGTGCAGATATAAAAGATATACATGCACATACGATATCGATGTGACTAAAAAAAGTTTAAATAGAAGATAATTGCATGAAGTGATTTACAAAATTTTCTTTCCATGTAATGGCATTAACAGCCAACCATATCTTGATAATAGAAAGGGGTGGGGAGAGAAAAATTAAAGGAATAATTAGGGACATTTTAATTGAAAGAAAGGAAATCTTTCAAATAAAACAAATCCACTAATTTTATTCTAATTCATTCTTTCATTCATTTTATTTTTCTCTCCTCCTTCTCCATAGCTACGGCCGAAATTAATTTATCCCTTCAAAAACAAAATCAACTCCAAATCAAATGAAATAAAAGATAAGTAGATCATCCTTCTTTTGCAAAGTCAAGTGTTGATCTACTTTAAAATCCGAGGAGGAATCTCAAATCAAGGTGTCACAAAGGACAATATTTTTCATATTTGTTTTCTTCTTATTCATACTTACGATGTTTAACCATAATTTTACTCATATATATATATATATATATATATATGTATGTATGTATGTATATTGAATTGTCACTTGCTGAATCTATTTTAAACCTCTTGTGTATTATCATTTAAATATAAAAATTATCTTGTTTAGGTTTATTTAATGTACTGATATTATTATTGGATTTGAAATCATTAGTTTGGATTTGATTTATTACAAAAGTTAATTTGTTATCATAATTAAGTTAATTAATTAATTTAAAATTAATTTGTGTTTGATTTATTTTATACAATGGTATTATTTGTTAGATATGAGATTATTGATTAATGTACATCGAATTTGTTATAACAAAATTTTACTTTGTTATCGTAATTTAATTCAAATGTAAACAAGTATTTGATATTTAATTAATTTAATTGTTCCTAAATATACATACACATACAAAAACACACGCATACACACTCATCATTTCATGTTTTTCAAGATTTTAAACCAACATCAAGTCAAATCCTTTAGTTAGGTTAATTTGTTTTTATTTAATACATTCAAGTTTGTTTTTTAGTCAAATGTATGGTTTTGTAATTAAATCTCAAATTAAAAATTCATATTTTTGTATATGTATATATGCAATGTTTTGAAATTAATCGCGTCATCGAAAATACATGCCCACACACACACACACACACACATATATATATATACATATAATTATGACAATGCTGTTTTAATTTACTTTTGTTTACATGTTTAATGTGTATTTTCATATTTTTAATTTTAAAGTTTGGATAATTTATTATAATTAAGCATGAGATTTTTATGAAATCGAATCTATTATTCATTAATGTTTGTGAAAGAGGAAATTTAAAGTGGCACCTTATTCTATTTCTTTTAAATTTCTATTTGATTAGATCTAAATTTAATGTGAAACTTTATTTCCATATTCACTTCTAACCAAGCATTCTCTTATTATGAAATTACATAATATTATTATATATATTTGTTTTCGTAATTTTATATACGTGTGTGTATATTAAATATATACAAGTGGTAACAAAATATCACATATATGCATATATGTGTACGT
The DNA here is from genome assembly GCA_030765085.1 of Allium cepa. Classification (NCBI taxonomy): domain Eukaryota; kingdom Viridiplantae; phylum Streptophyta; class Magnoliopsida; order Asparagales; family Amaryllidaceae; genus Allium; species Allium cepa. Next base: position 288,682,002 of record CM060937.1, read on the forward strand.
ATAAACTATATATATGATACTGTAAATATCTGTATACAAACAATATACACGTTTTATAATATATGCAAACATATATATGTACTTAGGCATTTATGTTTCCAACATTCATATGAAATTTTCATATGTCTCAATAAGTGTAATATCTATGTATAAACATTACATATAAATCCTAAATATCTATATGTATGTATATATATAGTTATACACATGTTTGTATTTCATTATATTGTGTTGTTATATCATTGAATGTATACTTGATACATCCAAATAAAAATTTAGTAAAATCTGATTAATATGATTAATTAATAAATATAAAATAATGTTAACTAAAATTTGATTTTATTTAATAACTAGATTAGATCTAGTGAAACCCATTAGGCTCCATATGCATACTATGATCCAAATGTAGAACTTTTTTTCAAATCTACACATTTCATCCACCCTAGACGAACCTGGTTCCTTCAAAGACAACATAAGTTAAAGGCGAAATTTTCAAGTGTCATTTTTGAAAACAGTAAGTTACGTTTCTGGATCATGTTGTTTCAGAGAATAGATTAGTAGTAGATCCATCTAAGATAAAGACCAATAATGTTTGAAAAAGACTCGAAACAATTATGGTGATGAGAATTTTCTTAGGATCGGCTAGCTATTACCACAGTTTCATTAAGAATTTCTCGTGTATAACATCACCATTGATTATGTTAACTAGGAAGAATAAGAAGTTCAAGTGGACTGATAAGTTCTGAAGGATCATTTCGGGAGTTGAAAAGATTGCTCTTATTTTAGTCGTACCTAAAGGGAACCAGGATTTGGTTATTTATGCTGATGGTTATGGCACCGGATGTTGAGCGGTATTGATGCGGAGAGTGCGAATGAAAGCTTTTCATTTAAGCAGTTGAGACTACATGAAGTCACTATCCGACTCATGACTTAAAGTTGGCAGCAGTGATTTTACGTTGAAAATTTGGAGATACTAACTCTTGGGAGAACGGTTCAATTTACACATGGACTATATGTCTCTTAGGTATCTGTTCTCTTAGTAGGAGTTGAATATAAGTAAAGATGATTGGAGTTCATGGTAGAATATGACTTTGACATAAAGAACATGCTAAAAAAATGAAACTAGGATGCTAATGCTTTGAGTAGGAAGCAATAAAATGGTGTATTAGATATGATCATGAAATGGAAGACCTTTGAGTCAGTAGCTTTTTATGGAGTGCACTTTAGGCTAAATGCAGGACCAAGTAAAGATCCAAGTGCATTGTAAGTTTGCAAGTTTGCCTAACACTTGTGGCCAGAATTGCTACAAGGAAGGAGAGGACCCATTATTGGTCGAAAGAATTAGGCGGCTAAAGATAGGTGTGGAAATAAAAGAATTGAAGGGATTTGGGATAGACTTGAAATGTGATTTATGTTTGTGGTGCTAAATGTGGGAAATTTTTAGAAGGAAGTATTAATAGAAAATCATTGGCCTAAGTTTACGTTTCATCCCGAAAGAACAAAGGTGTATCGGGACATAAAGTTCATGTTCTTTTCTAAGGGGATGAAATGGGAAGTTGGTGAATGTGTGAATAAGTGTTTCATATGTCAACAAGTCAAGGATGAACATCAAAAGCCAAGTGGACTACTTCCAACATTTGAAATACCGACTTGGAAGTGTGATTTTGTATTTATGGATTTAAAAATGGGTTATTTAGGTCGAGAGATGGGAATGAAAGTATCTTAGTAATAGTCTATAGACAGACTAAGAGCATCCACTTTATTTGGTAAAGTCAACAAGAATGGCAATTGTCTTAGCAGAGCTTAATATGAAAAATATTATGACACTCTATGGAATTACTACTAGCGAGTTATTAAGAATTAGGCAAAGCACTATGGCCATGGAGTTGACCATGAGTATGGCTTACCACCTATAGACTGACGGTCAAACAGAAAGGGTAAATCGAGTTCTTGATGATTTGTTGAGAGCCTGTGTCCTAGATTTCGGAGGGTCTTGGAAAAACCATCTATAATTAGTATAGTTTTCCTTATAATAGTTACCAGTCAAGTATCAGAATAACACTTTTTGAGGTGCTTCGTTGTTGATTATGTAAGTCAATGATGTGTTAGTTGGACACTGGAGATAGAATCTGCTAGGGCCCGACTTTGTAAGAGATGCTATTACGAAGGTAGAATTGATTCGTGCTAGAGTTCGGAGTAAGTGACCATGTGTCTATGAAAGTTTCATCTATGTGTGATGTTATTTGCTTCAGTAAGATGGGGAAACTGGCTCCTAAATGCATATGCACATTTCCAGCAATTAAGGGTACTGATAAACTCACATACCGAGTTAAATTGCCAAGTACATTGATGGGTGTGCGTAATTTTTTTGTATATTGCATTTGAAGAAATGCGTACATTACCCTGGTGAGGTAGTAGAACCCAAGGCAGTTGTTGACTTATCTATAGGGCAAGTTATGTTAGACAAATGCAAGGGATAGTAGGTCGTGATGCGTAAGAGTAAAGGAATAAGGTTATTACACTTGTTCGTATAAAATGGAGTGATGATAAAGATGGTTGTACCTAGAAGGTAAAGGATAAGATTAAGAACATTTATCCTTAGTTGTTTTAGACATGTATGTTTAAGAAATTGAGCTTTGTATATCTATTATAAGTTCTAGTAGTGACACGAGTATGTTTGTGTTATGATGTGATTATGCTTTAATCTATGCAGTTAAAGCCTCACTAAAGCCTTGCTAATACCTTGCTAAAGCACTTAGCACATTTCGATCACTACATTTTTCCAATTTAGTGCTATAAAATAGTAGATCCGTTAAAAGCTACGTTAATTTGCACTACCCTACTAAATTAGAGGTTTTTAGTACCCTCTTTAGCAAGTTTAATATAAAATGGCTAAGTTGTAACATCCCGCATTTTCGCACGATTTAAATCAACGATAAACCACGCACGTCAGACTTAAACCATACAGAAGGGCGGATTGTTATGGGGTAAATAAGAAAAAGTAGAGAAAGAAAAAACAAAATAGAATCTTGCAGCGGAACGATAAAATATAATAATCAAATATACAGTTCATGAAGTTGTTTGCAAAATGTTCGATTATACTTATACAATACATATTATAGTACACATATCAGAGAATAATAAATAATGTAGCAGAATTAAATGATGTAGTGGAATAATATAGTAGATAATAGTACTACAAATCTTCGTCTTCGTCCTTCAGAATAAAGTCTTCAAATCCTGAAACGCTCGGACTAACCCGAGCGAATTGAAAGGACAAAACACACTAGTTAGAACTAAAATATATTATGTAAGTTAAATCAAAAGGAATAAATATGAGTGGAACGACGTCAGAGATGTTTACGAGATTTGACATCTCCTATCCAGTGTCTAACGTGAGTGCAGTAACTTAAGAGATGCTTGAGATTCACATCTCCTAAGGATCCGTTAAACTATTTACTATGTAGTAATATTTCGCTATTATAATAGTGTCTAATAGTAAAATAAACTTACCTTTTTCATAGCATTAAGGGGTTATCCATATAGCCCTTAACACGTAATAGTCTCAGTAGTCCATCCAATATCATAGTCCCTCCTGATCAGGAAGCCACCAGACGATACCACACGGACGACGGGAGAAAACCAAACTCGTACAAGGCGCGATAGGGTAGATGACACGGCACAACTAGGCAATGCCAGGGCAGATATACCAATTACGCTTTCGAGCCGGTGGTAACGCGTAGCGCGCAGCTACCATCCACCTCGAGCCACACCCCCAAAAATAGAAATTCAAAAGTGGCACCGAATAAATCCAAAAGTCAAAGTATAATATCGAACGAATGTGTCCGATCAAAGGTGCTACCTCATTAGCTCGTCGATCGCTCCTGTTTTAGCCACCTTATGCCAACTCACGGGAGTCGGGTCCACGTATTTATCTCAAAGGAAACGCCGCCATCATCCTACTTCATTCTGCAATCTCCACCGCAGACATGGTTGTTAAGGTGGTTTTCGAAGTTGGCAGAGAGTATGACAACTTTCGATCCCGGTCTCTTTAACAACCAAACGTTATTATAATACCGCGGTCTTTTCAAAATAGTTTATACTTTTAAAACCAAAATATAATATCCATTTCAACACCATATAAATACGATATCATTTCCATTTTAAAACCAAATCAGTATGATATCCTTTTTATTTCAAATCAATATAATACATTTTATTTCAAATATATCCCTTTCCAAAATCATAGCCCTTCCAAATTTATACACTTCAAAACCAAACAATTGAAATTTTACCCTTTTAAAACATAATGCTTTAGAATTCATAACTTCGAAACCTTTCAATTTCTATAAACATTTCAAATTTCGGTATATTTCAAGAATTTAAATATTTCAATATTTCAAAATTAAATTTGATAATTTCAATTCAACAATTTAAATTTTCTATTACTTAATTTGAAATATTTTACATAATAAACCCCTTATCATTTAAATAAGACTCAAGTTTTAAATAACTAGATATTGCCTTCAATTCATTATACTTGAAATAATCATTTAATTCACCTAGAAATAAAAATCCAGTTATAAATATCATACCTTTTTTTAAATTTCCAGTTAATAAATTTTACATCAACTTATGGAGTTTAATTCTTAAATAGGCTAAATTTCAATTAAATTTCCAATTTACCTTCCAAATCTTAATTTATTTAAATCATTATAACCTCTGCATTAAAGTATGATTTAAATACTTAACCATATTTTATTGTAACAAAATCAAACTCCATTATTTAACTTATTGTAAATCAACAAATTTATACATAGCTTAAATACATGAATTTAACTATATATAAAATATTTTAATATAAAATCAAAAAGAATCAATATTTATTAAACCGTATAATACTATCCAAAATCATCGAAATCATTTCAAAATATTTATATATATATATAGACCGACAGTGTCTGTATACAATTTTCTATCCTATAGTCAAGTGATACGGATATTTATCATTTCAATCCGCGGTTTAAAATAAAAATAAGGTTATATCATTTCAAACCGCAATGCCGAATGAAATAAAGTGCATAACAATTTGCAGTTATAACGATATAAAATACAACATCCATTCATCCAATATCAATCATCAACCATTAATCATAATCATCATCCAATTTAAACAATAGCATCAATATTGAGCATATAATAAGTAATGGGTAATTACTGACAGTTATATTCAATAATAAATTAACAATTTATCTAACTGGCAGTTTGTATGCAATAATAAATTAAATAACAGTTTAATTTAAATAAATGCAATTTACTGAGATGATGATTTAAAAATATACAAACAGTCATAAATGAATTCAAAATCACAACAGAAATTAAATTTAACGAATATAAGAAATTTTAGAAGTTGTGAGTGGGTTAAAACACTCCCTTTTGAATTCAAATTGAATTTAAATCCAATTTAAACCCAAAATTTTCACAGTCTCCAAATCTGTCCAAATTTACATCAAAGTGTCCGTAATTCCAATACGAACCTAATGGAGAAAACCGCGCGTGGATCGGACATCGTATGCGAAAGATATTCGAATTAGAAGATTTGAAATCAAAAATAAAATAAATAAATAAATAAAAGTAACCAAAACTCACAAGGCCTACCACGTCAACGCGTTTCTTCCACCAGGCGCGCAGAACCATGAAAACGAATCCAACATCATCGTTTGACCGAGCCCTTTGACTGCAATTTCCAAGCGCATCCGGCCATCGTTCGACACTCCACCCACACCATCGTCATCTGCTCGACCAACCGCGCGTACCGGTGCCCCCATGCTCGCTCCGGCCGCCAAAACCACCACGACCGCCGATAGAAAACGAAACCCTAATTGATTTTACTCCATATCCAACCGTCAAATCGACAAGCGAACACCGCCGATGAACTCCCCTCCGTCCCCTCTTCAAAACCCCGAAACAGTTCGTCGATCAATCGATGTTCATTGACGTGCGCGATGAACGGCAGGTAATGGTTCTGCGATTTCTGGACAAACGGTGATTCAAAACCAAAAACGAACTGCAGATCTGAGAGACGTACATCGAGAACTTCGATATATAATTTTTTTGAATTTTTTTGAGGAGTTTGAAATATCACTTTGATTTTGAATTGCAGTTGGAATTAGGTGTTTGTCTGCCATTGAATGAGGAGGTGAAAGAAATGGTACGCACAGACAAATGAGAATAAGGGAAATTAGGGTTTATAATAGAGTATTTATAGATAAGGTTGAAAAAGAATAGATGGACCCGATTTATAAACGCGTTGAACGATGAATGGCCCGAAAAGCCCGTTCTGACTCTGGAACGAAATTGGGTCAACCCATATATCAAATAGATGTTTTAAAATATTTTAAACGCGATGGAAAAAGTTTCACGTCCAAATTCCATCGTTTGAAGAAGTTATGACAAAATCAAATTATTTCAAATTGATTTCAATTGATTTCAATTTCATTTATTTCAAGGCGTTTCGAGTCCGTACGATCAAACGACAAGCCTGATCGCTACGAAACTTGAAATCCTACAATAATTCACCGTTTGGATCCGATGAAACTGGTTTCATTAAAATCCAAATCGGTGGCCAAAATGGCTATTTTTATATTAATTGAATAAATAAATAAATTAGCTAATTAAATCAAATTTCAAATTTCAATTCTTTAATTGAAAATTTTTGTCCGTTTTGATTTCTTAATCATTTACAATGATTTTAACAAATTTAAATGTCAACTTTAGAGATGATTAATTTATAAATTCCAATATTAACTTCAATTTCATTAAATTCAAAAATTATAAATTTAATTTCCAAAAATTCTGTTAAATTTATTTTTCATTCTAGAATCCAATTCATTATTGTCAACGGATGAAATAAATATTGGATTCAAAATCTTTTACGTTAAAATTATCACATTCCATCTTTATTTCAATTAGCGTAATAAATTAAATTTCATTTAGATTAAATTCATTTATTAAAATTTGAGTTCCATTTAATTAAAATAAATTCCAAATAACTTTGATTTGATTAGTTTCAATCTTTATACTAAGTCCACTATCACTCTATACCTAGTACCTATTGTTACTCTTCATTTGCTTGACATTTAAATGAACTTGATTCCAATAAATTCATTGACCAATTAATTAGGTAATTAATAACAATTGTTATCATAACCTTAAATTTACACTTAAGTTTATGTTATATTCAACTAATCATCATAACACTGAATAAAATTTACGTTATTCCCAATTATTACCCTAATTTACATTAACGTAACATTAAATTCAGATTTATTTCAATTGGTTACCCGTTTTAATTTAATAGACTAGATAAATGGTTAACTTGAAACAACCATTATCATAACTATTAATTACACATATGAATCCACTATTCACAAACAAATGTTACAATTCTTATATAACATTAATTTTATTCAATTTATTACGTATTACTTCCTTAGTTAATAACCTTTGAATTCACTCCTCAATACTAATTTCCATCAATTATAACTTACTAATTTAAATAAATTCATTAATTGTCAATTGCCATCCCAAATAAATCCATTCGAATTTTTCCTTATTATGAATCAATTATAAACTTACCATCTTAAAGGTGATGTCAACATGGGTACTTATCTATTACACTAATCTACGCCTATTACATCTTACATTTGCATAATGCTATATTAATATATTCAAATTTCTAACTCCTTTGTTATTAACCATCCTATTTCCATTTATTATATTTTTGCCAATTATATACATTAATTATGATTAAATATTCTAAATAAATTTATTCACTTGGTTTCATGCTTTTTATTACATCAATTACTGCCATATAAATAAACTTCCGTTTCTATTCAATTCACATTCACACCTCCGTTATTATTAATTATCATTAAAGTAACTTCTATTTTAAATTGGTAAACCACTGGTAACGACCACCATTTGTCACCATTTTCCCTTTATAATACATGTATTTTATTCTTAACAAATGATTTCCATCTATTACACTATTTCATACCTGTGTAGATAATGCCCCGCTATTACCCCGCTACAACCCCGCTATATCTCATAGCGGATTTCTACCGCTACGATTTTTCCATATAGCCCCAGAATATAGCCTTTCCGCTTTAATCCCCGCTATTTCCGCTATATCCCATTATTTCCGCTATATTCCGCTATTCCCGCTATATCTTTTTTAATAAAATGAATTGTGCGTTTATACATTATAAAATTATGAAACTAATTTATTTGATTTAATTTTTAATATATTTTCAGAAATGAAAATACTCTAATATTCTACCAAATTCAATTATGTTATATAACAGTTTTTCGTTTATTTAAAGTATATTCACACATGTTTTTATTTAAAATTATTTATGTATTATTTATAATTCAATTGAATGATAATTTTTCATTTAATTACCATTTATATATTTGTAAAAACATTAAGTACGAGTTTTATATGCTATTTTAGAGTCATCCGCTATATCCCGCTATATCCTCACTGTATCCCCGCTATGACTTTTTGCACCTCCACCGCTTCGAATCTACCGAGCGCATTAACTGCACAGTTTCATACATTAATCCAATAATTTCATTTGTTTTCTCATATTCCATTTATAACCAAGTCATAATATATAAATTATTTTATTTAATTGGAATTTCATTCAAGACATTAATTATTAACTTTAATTAACCTTGTTACGTTTCCTCTAAGTTAATTTTCATTACATTATCACAACTTTTATTAATAATTCACCAATTTTTATTTCTTCAATATTAAATTTCAAAAAACTCAATAAATTAATAATTTTAATTATTGAAAAATTTATGGGTCGTTACACTCTCCCCCACTCAACACTTTTCGTCCCCGAAAAGGAAAAAGAAGGGAGAACGAGAATTAAGAGATCAATATATCTTACTTAAAATATTAACTTTATAAACAATTAAATTTACAAAATTAATTACCTTTAAATAAAATATACAAATTTATAACCATTAGTTCTTTTTATACTTAAATTAATAAAGTTTGGAAAACATGTTCAAAATATTTTCTAAGTCTAAAATTTACGGAAAATTTTGACAGAGTCTCCTTTGTACGGAGAGGCTCTGGAGAAAATATAATAATATACAACATATATTTTTCAAATAATATATATCCCAACTCGAGAAAATAATATAATAACGCTATAAACCGTAATCCGAGAACGTACCTATTTGTCGGGTAATTTATGCTTATATTATGAAACCAAATGCAGTAGCAATTGCTTTCATAACCTGCATTTCACTTATATAATCCAAAAGAGTCAATAATTGTATAAAATGAAATGTTTAATTTATTTCAATCCATAACAAACAACAATCTCTTGCAACAAGGCATACAACCATCACATAAAAATCAACATAAATCAATCATTCATTCATAGCAAACAAAACAAATGGTTGTTCGGGTTCAAAACTTTAAATTGTACAGAGTGGAAAATAAACTACTAAGTGCACCATTCACTCAACAGTCTTAGGTGAAACTAAATAAATTATTTATACATCTAAACAAATTTAAAGTCTCCTTGCCCAAACAACTATAAACCAAAACAAACAACAAATCCAAACAATAAATTAAGTTCATTCTTATTATTTCATTTATTACATTTGTTGTTTGATTTCTTTTCTTTCATTCATATAATGGTTTATCTTTTAATTCACATTTATTTCTTGCAAATTTTCATTTTTTTCATTTATTCATTTACTTAAGTTTAAAATCTTATACCTACAATACTTACTTCCTATTACCATTATTACAGTAACATTTCAATTTTAACTTAAGTTCACAAAAAATTTCACATCAAATTCTTATTTATTAAAGAATTTCATTAATTACTTTAATTACCTCAAGTTTATTACTTGTATAATATCTATTACATTTTCTTATTAACATTTCAACTTTTTATATCTTTTGGTAAGTTATATATTTGCCTTCAAGAATGTAATTGAAAGTTATACAAGTTTTTCTCAATTCTTTTAATTAATTAAATATTCAATAATACTATCCTTTGTTTTATAGGTTAATTTTTTTTATAACTTAGCATTAAATCTCTTATTTCCTTTATGGGTTTCAATTATTAATTACCTACGTTCCAATTCACTATAATAATTGAAACTATTAATTAATCGAAACTTAAGAACTAAATACCGGGCTAAATCTCAAATCATTTTAAAATAATAGATAAACGTATTTATATATTCAATTATATTTAAAACGATTTAAAATTTATGTTTTTTTATCCAAATAAACCTGCAGTAAATCTACTACAGTGGCCTTCTCAGTTTGAAACCCGAAAATGAATGTCGATGATGCGTGCACTCATCACCGAAATTATTTTCCAGCACAGAGAGGGAAGTACAGAACTTATTTCTTTCCAAAATTTCTTTAAAACAATCCTTTCAAATTATATTGAAACATTTGTATCAGAAAATACTTCTAAAATATTATTATTATTATTATATTTCAAAATCATTCAAAAGAAAGTTTCAAAAACACCGGGACTTAAGTCCTAAATTTCCAATTTTATTTATTTCAATTTCAAATCCTACTTTACTAATATTTATAGATTACCTTACTTAACAACCAATATATTACAACCAAATATAATCTTTATAAAATTTATTACTTTATATACAGAAAATATAATAGGCAAAATTATTTCATTCACCTATATTAAAACAGATATTATGTTGGTCTGTCCTATTAAGTATTTAGAAATCCCTATTGATGTCATAGCGTCCCATGCATCAACCAGAATTTATAAATACAAGACAGAACAAATTAACACAATATCCAAACCTTTTTATAACACTAATAGATACGTTCTCTCATATATATACACTCAGCGACTCCCATAGGGTATTACTACTCTATTAATAAAGAGTCAGACCCCCACAAAGCTAAGGTTTATCGCTAAACCAAAGCTCTGATACCAGATGTAACATCCCGCATTTTCTCACGATTTAAATCGACGACAAACCACACATGTCAGACTTAAACCATACAGAAGGGCGGATTGTTATGGGGTAAATATTAAAAAGTAGAGAAAGAAAAAACAAAATAGAATCTTGCAGCAGAACGATAAAATATAATAATCAAATATACAATTCATGAAGCTGTTTACAAAATATTCGATTATACTTATACAATATGTATCAGAGTACACATACTAGAGAATAATAATTAATGCACTGGAATTAAATGGTGTAGTGGAATAATATAGTAGATAATAGTACTACGAATCTTCGTCTTCGTCCTCTAGAATAAAGTCTTCAAATCCTGAAACGCTCGGACTGACCCGAGCGAATTGAAAGGACAAAACACTCGAGTCAAAACTAAAATATCTTACGTAAGTTAAATCAACATGAATAAATATGAGTGGAACGGCGTCAGAGATGTTTACGGGATTTGACATCTCCACCAGTGTCTAACGTGAGTGTAGTAACTTAAGAGATGCTCGGCATTCACATCTCCTAAGGATCCGTTAAACTATTTACTATGTAGTAATATTTCACTATTATAATAGTGTCTAATAGTAAAATAAACTTACTTTTCTCATAGCATTAAGGGGTTACCCATATATCCCTTAACACGTAATAGTCCCGGTAGTCAATCCAATATCATAGTCCCTCCTAATCGGGAAGCCACCAGAGGATACCACACGGGCTACGGAAGAAAACCAAACTCATACAAGGCGCGATATGGTAGGTGACACGGCACAACTAGGCAATGCCAGGGTAGATATGCCAATTACGCTTCCGGGCCGGTGCTAACGCGTAGCGCGCAGCTATCGCCCACCTCGAGCCACACCCCCAAAAAAAGAAAATCAAAAGTGGCCAACAAATAAATCCAAAAGTCAAAGTATAATATCGAAGGGATGTGTCCGATCAAAGGTGCTACCTCATTAGCCGTCGATCGCTCCTGTTTTAGCCACCTTATGCCAACTCACGGGAGTCGAATCCACGTATTTACCTCAAAGGAAACGCCGCCACCATCCTACTTCATTCTGGAATCTCCACCGCGTACGCGGTTGTTAAAGTGGTTTTCGAAGTTGGCAGAGAGTATGATAACTTCAGATACCAGTCTCATTAACAACCAAACTTTATTATAATACCACGGTCTTTTCAAAATAGTTTATATTTTTAAAACCAGAATATAATATCCATTTCAACACCATATAAATACTATATCATTTCCATTTTAAAACCAAATCAGTATGATATCCTTTTTATTTCAAATCAATATAATACATTTTATTTCAAATATATCCCTTTCCAAAATCATAGCCCTTCCAAATTTATATACTTCAAAACCAAACATTTGAAATTTAACCCTTTTAAAACACGATGCTTCGAAATTCATAACTTCGAAACCTTTCAATTTCTATAAACATTTCAAATTTCGGTATATTTCAAGACTTTAAATATTTCGAAATTTCAAATTAAATTTGATAATTTCAATTCAACAATTTAAATTTTCTATTATTTAATTTGAAATATTTTACATAATAAACCCCTTATCATTTAAATAAGACTCAAGTTTTAAATAACTAGATATTGCCTTCAATTCATTATACTTGAAATAATCATTTAATTCACTTAAAAATAAAAATCCAGTTATAAATATCATACCTTTTTTTTAAATTTCCAGTTAATAAATTTTACATCAGCGTATGGAGTTTAATTCTTAAATAGGCTAAATTTAAATTAAATTTCCAATCTACCTTCCAAATCTTAATTTATTTAAATCATTATAACCTCTATATTAAAGTATGATTTAAATATTTAGCCATATTTTATTTTAACAAAATCAAACTCCATTATTTAACTTGTTGTAAATCAACAAATTTATACATAGCTTAAATACATGAATTTAACTATATATAAAATATTTTAATATAATATCAAAACGAATCAATATTTATTAAATCGTATAATACTATCCAAAACCATAGAAATCAATTCAAAATATTTATATATATAGACCGACGGTGTCTGTATACAATTTTCTATCCTATGGTCAAGTGATACAGATATTTATCATTTCAATCCGAAATTTAAAATAAAAATATGGTTATATATCATTTCAAACTGCAATCCCGAATGAAATAAAGTGCATAACAATTTGCAGTTATAACGATGTAAAATACAACATCCATTCATCCAATATCAATCATCAATCATTAATCACAATCATCATCCAATTTAAACAATAGCATCAATGTAGAGCGTATAATAAATAACGGGTAATTACTGACAGTTATATTCAATAATAAATTAACAATTTATCTAACTGGCAGTTTATATGCAGTAATAAATTAAATAACAGTTTAATTTAAATAAATGCAATTTACTGAGATGATGATTTGAAAATACACAAAAAGTCATAAATGAATTCAAAATCATAACAGAAATTAAATTTGACGAACATAAGAAATTTTAGAAATTGTGAGTGATTTAAAACACTCACCTTTTGAATTTAAATTGAATTTAAACCTAAAATTTGCATAGTCTCCAAATCCGTCAAAACTCATGTCAAACTGTCTATAATTCCAATATGAACCTAGCGGAGAAAACCGTGCGTGGATCGGACATCGTACGCGAAAGATATTCGAATTAGAAGATTTGAAATCAAAAATAAAATAAATAAATAAATAAATAACCAAAACTCATAAGGCCTTCCATGTCAACGCCTTTCTTCCTCCAGGCGTGTAGAACCACGAAAATGAACCCAACATCATCGTTTGACCGAGCCCTTTGACTGCAATTTCCACGTGCCTTCGGCCATCGTTCGACACTCCACCCCTACCATCATCGTCTGCTCGACTAGCCGCGCGTACCAGTGCCCCCACGCTCGCTCCGGCCGCCAAAACCACCACGGCCGCCGATAGGAAACGAAACCCTAATCGAATTTTACTCCACATCCAATCGTCAAATCGACAAGCGAACACCGCCGATGAACTCCCCTCTGTCCCCTCTTTAAAACCCAGAAACGGTTCGTTGATGAGTCGATGTTCATCGACGCGCACGCAATGAACGGCCGAAAATAGTTCTGTGATTTTCAGACAAATGGTGATTCAAAACCAAAAACGAACTGCTGATCTGAGAAGCGTACATCGAGAGCTTCGATATATAATTTTTCTGAATTTTTTTGAGGAGTTTGAAATTTCACTTTGATTTTGAATTGCGGTTGGAATTAGGTGTTTGTCTGCCATTGCACTGAGGAGGTGAAAGAAATGGTACTCACAGACAAATGATAATGTGGGAAATTAGGGTTTATAATAGAGTATTTATAGACAAGGTTGAAAAAGAATAGATGGACCCGATTTATAAACGCGCTGAACGATGAATGGCCCGAAAAGCCCATTCTCACTCCGGAACGAAATTGGGTCAACCCATATATCAAATTAGATGTTTTAAAATATTTTAAACGCGATGGAAAAATTTTCATGTCCAAATCCCATCGTATGAAGAAGTTATGACAAAATCAAATTATTTCAAATTGATTTCAATTTCATTTATTTCAAGGCGTTTAGAGTCCGTACGATCAAACGACAAGCCCGATCGCCACGAAATTTGAAATCCTACAATAATTCACCGTTACGGATCCGATAAAACTAGTTTCATCGAAATCCGAGTCAGTGGCCAAAATGGCTATTTTTATATTAATTAAATAAATAGATAAATTAGCTAATTAAATCAAATTTCAAATTTCAATTCTTTAATTGACAAATTTTTTCCTTTTTGATTTCTCAATCATTTACATTGATTTTAACAAATTTAAATGTCAACTTTAGAGATGATTAATTTATAAATTCCAATATTGACCTCAATTTCATTAAATTCAGAAATTATAAATTTAATTTCCAAAAATTCTATTAAATTTATTTTTCATTCTACTATTCAATTCATTATCGTCAACGGATGAAATAAATATTGGATTCAAAATCTTTTACGTTAAAATTATCACATTCCATCTTTATTTCAATTAGCGTAATAAATTAAATTTCATTTAGATTAAATTAATTTATTAAAATTTGAGTTCCAATTAATTAAAATAAATTCCAAATAACTTTGATTTGATTAGTTTCAATCTTTATACTAAGTCCATTATCACGCTATACCTAGTACCTATTGTTACCCTTCATTTGCTTGACATTTAAATGAACTTGATTTCAACAAATTCATTGACCAATTAATTAGGTAATTAATAATAATTGTTATCATAACCTTAAATTTACACTTAAGTTTATGTTATATTCAACTAATCATCATAACACTGAATAAAATTTACGTTATTCCCAATTATTACCCTAATTTACATTAACGTAACATTAAATTCAGATTTATTTCAATTGGTTACCCGTTTTAATTTAATAGACTAGATAAATGGTTAACTTAAAACAACCGTTATCATAACTTTTAATTACACATATGAATCCACTATACATAAACTAATGTTACAATTCTTATATAATATTGATTTTGTTCAATTTATTACGTATTACCTCCTTAGTTAATAACGCTTGAATTCACTCCCCATTTTACTAATTTCCATCAATTATAACTTACTAATTTAAATAAATTCATTAATTGTCAATTGTCATCCCAAATAAATCCATTCATTTGAATTTTTCCTTATTATGAATCAATTATAAACTTACCATCTTAAAGGTGATGTCAACATGGGTACTTATCTATTACACTAATTTACGCCTATTACATCTTACATTTGCATAAATGCTACATTAATATATTCAAATTTCTAACTCCTTTGTTATTAGCCATCCAATTTTCATTTATTATATCTTTGCTGATTATATACATTAATTACGATTAAATATTCTAAATAAATTTATTCACTTGGTTTCATGCTTTTTATTGCATCAATTACTGCCTTATAAATAAATTTCTGTTTCTATTCAATTCACATTCACACTTCCGTTATTATATTAATTATCATTAAAGTAAATTTTATTTTAAATTGGTAAACCACTGGTAACGACAACCATTTGTCACCATTTTCCCTTTATAATACATGTATGCTTATTCTTCACAAATGATTTTCATCTATTACACTATTTCATGCATTATTCCAATAATTTTATTTGTTTTCTCATATTCCATTTATAACCAAGTCATAATATTTAAATTATTTTATTTAATTGGAATTTCATTCTAGTCATTAATTATTAACTTTAATTAACCTTGTTACGTTTCCTCTAAGTTAATTTTCATTACATTATCACAACTTTTATTAATAATTCACCAATTTTTATTTTCTTCAATATTAAATTTCAAAAAACTCAATAAATTAACAATTTTAATTATTGAAAAATTTACGGGTCGTTACATAAGTTGAACAGTTCTCTCATAAAAAAATCAACAAATTTATAGTATATGTCTAAGATCAAGTTCTAAGCACTCAACGTAAATTACAACTCTATTTTATTCATTGAGTTTGAACTACATAGATCATGATAATCTTCAATTTAGTTACATAGGAGTGAACAAAATTTCTTTTTTCTATACAAATGTAGGAGTGAGAATATATCAGTATTGGTGATTTGATTTTGTCACTATTAAAGAATTCTACATCTTCGCCATTTTTCGATATATCCTTGCTTCATCCCACTATAACTTCTCGCAGCGCCGTTGATATAAAACCGTTAAATGTTTTAACTGCATAATCTTTAATAATAGCTCTAATACATTATGATTGATGATAAACGATTACGGTATATACATATATGTACATTTGTATTGGTTATGGTGGCCATCTCTTACTTTACCTGAATTGATAAATGTGAAAATATTGATTATGGTGTACATTTGTAGGAACTAGTGTAAGTATTGTACACATATGTACATTTGTATTGATTACGATGGTCTTCGTCTTGCTTTATCTGAATTTCGATGACGAAATTCTTATAAGGAGAGGAGACTGTAACATCCCATATTTTGGAGTGCTATAATAATGGGATAAATTAATTATAAGATTAATTTATTCATAAATAAAGAACCATTATAACGATAAATTCAGCCATAAAGAATAAAATAAGTAATGAAGGAATGCGATAATAAAGGGGATAAGGAATTAATAAGACTAAGCAAGAAAGGGGTTTTTGGCCCAGCCCAAATTATAAACTCTTATAGCCCTAAAAACATGTCCTTCTCCTTATCCTCCCCATCATTTTGAAACAAAAAAGGAAATAAGATAGGTCATCATTATCAAGGAGAGGAAACAAGGAAAATTAACCAAGTGAATATTGAAGGTTTCATTTTAAAGAAAATTAGAGGAATGTTAATCAAGCTATTAATATGACTGAGTTTGCCCTAGTTCATGCACCTTTTCGTTTGGACTGAGATTTTATGTTCTGATGTTTTAGATGATGACAAACATGTTTTAATGATTAGAAAGAATTTGTATATGTTTGGGTGTTAAATCATAATGTTTGTGATATGTTAAAGAGTAAAGCAGGATTTAATAATCTCCAAACAATTTGAAATGTTAATATGATATTTGTGATGTCAAAACACAGGTAGTTTTTAATTTTCATAATTTTCAAAAGACTAAATAATTTAGTATGAATTTTCTGTGATGAAAATAGATAGTTTTAGTTGTAAATTAATATAATAAAATAATAAAACTTATTTTTTGATCTAAACTTTTTACTAAAGGTAAAGGAAATTTTTTAAATTTTTCTATGGATTTTAGGGAATTGTCTCATGATTTTTCAAATTATTATGAACTAAATGTTAAGGTAGAAATTACCTTAAATTAATGAAATAATTAAGGAAAGTGAATGATAAGGGAAAATTAAAGGAGTAAATTGCAGCCTACGCTAGAGAATTTTGCCAGTGTGTAAAGTTACAAATGTGCAAATGACATGTTTAAAGAATGAGTCAAAAAGTAATTACTTTATTAAGAAACATACCAGTTTTCTACTTAATTATTAATTTACCACTTTAAATATGTAATAACTATAAGATTTTAACCGACGATAACCACAAGGTAAGATGTTTGATAACTCAAAAGGTTAAACTTTCGATAGCTATTGAGTTAGACCTTTGAAAGCAATTTTGTTGGACCTACAATAGCTTAGACATTCATTAGCTAAAATGTGAACTTTCGATAACTAAAATTTTGGCCTTCAATAGCCAAAATGTTGAACTTCGTTATATATGAAGTTAAACCTTTAGTAGCATAAACATGTGATATCCAACCTTTGAAGCACGGTTGCTCAGATGTGCAAAAGCATGGTTATAGAATCATGATAACTTAGATATGCGACAGCATAGTCTTTGTGCCACAATAGCTTAGATAAGCGAAAACATGGTCGTAGAAGCCCTATAGCTCAGATATGCCTTTTATGCACAATAGCATGAATATGTGATATCATAGTATTTGACGCATATAATGTGGACATGTGATAACATAGTGCTAGAGACACGATAGCTTAAATTGCAAAACATTGCCTTAGGAACACTATAGAATATATATGCATTAATATAGCCTTCAAACCTCGATTGCTAGACATACGATAGTTAAGTTATATGGAAGCTAGATTTCATTATGTATACTCAAATTTTATTATATGATTTCGAAGAGAAAAGCAATAAAATTCATGGTAAAATGTTAAAATATAACATTATTTGAGAATGACGGTGTAAGGCTTAAGTGGCAATCAAATTTAAAATATAGCATTATTAGAGCACAATGGTGTGAGGCCTAAGTGGATACCATATGTTAAATTATAACATTATTCGAGAATGATGGTGTAAGGACTAAGTAGGAACAAAATGTTAAAATATAACATTAGTCGAGAACAATGGTGTAAGACCTATGTGATAACCAAATGTCAAAGCATAACGTTATTCGAGAACGAGGGTGTAAGGCTTAAATGGAAACCAAAATGTCAAACATTAACATTATTCGAGAACGATGGTTTAAGGCCTACGTGGCAACCAAAGTATTAAAACATGACATTGAAGAGGAAAGCAGGTGTAAGGACAATGTGGCAACCCCAATTTCAAAACACAACACTATTTAGACACAGTGTGATAGGCCTAAGCGGCAACCTAGAAGAAAACATATAAGACATAGTTCCTGCTATAATGCTAAGTGTAGGACACACTAAAGGTTAGAATTGGATTTATGATTATGATTCTTGCCACTATGTTATGTCGATATGATATAGTGAAATTGATGATGCTGAATTAGTGAGAGGTAAATCCATTCCATTAGGTGATGTGCTCTCACTATATGTTATGTTAGAAAATGTATCACTCATACCAAGCTTTATATCTAACTATTGTTTTTACTATTGTTTTTTCCATAAACTCACGGGTAACCATTTGAGTAGGCTGAGTTTATAGGACTAGCTAGGTAGCATTTTGAAGGGGAATAAAAGTTTCAAAGATGAAACTGTTAATACCCTAGGTATTGATTTTGATGACAACAAACATATAAATATTACCACTGATATATCTTCGAATTGTTTAGTTATTTCAAATATATTTTGGAGAAAATTACAGAGATAAACAAGAACTCAATGGAAGAAAATAGATTATATTAGAAAGTTAATTGGTGCAATGGAAGAACAAAACCGATTGAAGAAGAATGCTGAAAGGACAGAAGTGTTTGAAGTGATGAATAGTTTTTTGAATCTTAGAATCCTTCATTAAAGACCCCATGGAAATTGTACTTGAAGTTCATCCATAGACCTCAACCAAATCACAAAAATCCATAAGAAAGATATACGTTTGAAATTTGAAATTTGCAATACTTATTAGTGTTGCTGATGTGTTGTTGTTCTCTTTCAAAAATGTCTGTATATCGACATAAGGGGTCAAGTATGTCGACATACTTTCCATTACTTAGTTTTTTAAATGTTAAATCAAGGGATTTTCCTGTCACCTCTTCACCAAAAGACATGTCTCTTCAACTACTATACAAAGGCTTTGGAAAATGAATTTTATAATTAATTTTCTCTTCATTCTCATATTATTTCTCTTCCATACTTCTACAAAAGAAATCCATTGCATTATCTTTCATTCTCTTTGCAAGTCCATGCCATTTCACTCCAATTCCTCTAGGATTTGCAAACCACATAATACCAGAGAGTTTTTGCTTGAATTCATATCATTCTCTCTCTGATTTTGCCCTACTCCTCAAAGAATTCAAAAATATACTACCATTGGATTTCTATAAGATCATTGTACCGAATTTGCAAGAATCTGTATTGAAGATATGACTATTTGTCATACTGTATTGTTGTTTGTGAAAAGAAGAGGATATATCTATTAACCCCTGAAATCAAGGTCATAAAGGCGTTCTTGTCACCCATGGAAAGCAAGCGATTATAGTTAAATTATGCACGGTGCTGTGTAGGACTGCATGTAGGGTTGGTCAATTCAAACCGATATAAAATCGAGGTATTATTTACTTTACTTCATTTTACTTCACTATTTACTTATTCTATAATTATTGGTTTTATATTAGCAATTTGATCAGATATAGTGTTAAAGTCATAAGTTAGTTCTAAATAATTGAAATATACACTTCACCTTCTCTAGTGTTCAAATAGACTTAAGATCCAATCCGCATTGTGTTATAGACACCCCAATTTTCAACATTTGGTATCAGAGCATTGCTTTTCAAAAATTCATGACTTGGTTTTAGAAAAGTATAATTGTAACACTTTTGTAAAAGGGCAATCTACCACTAGACCTGCTCATTTTGATGGTAGTAATTATGCATATTGGGCTTGTAGGATGAAATTTTATTTGCAATCTAATGGTTTAGATATTTGAAACATTACCCAAATAGAGTACATTGAGCCCTAAGTAAACTATTCACAATGGACACTAGACCAAAAGAGACGAGCACTCAACAACTCAAAGGCCATGAACATTTTATTTTGCTCCTTTGATAGAACTGGATTTAATTGAGTGTCTATTGTAAATTTGCATATGAAATTTGGAGAACATTGAAAGTCACACATGAGGGCACTAGTAAAGTAAAACAAACTAAGATATCTATGCTAACTAACCAGTTTCAACCTTTTCAAACGAAACCAAATGAGTCTATTTCTGATATGTATTCTAGATTTCAGGATATAATACGTGCATTAATATCATTAGGAAAGAAAATTACTAAAGAGGACCAAGTCAAAAAGATCTTGAATTCACTTTTTATCGAATGGGATCAGAAGGCTCTAGCAATCGAAGAAGCCAATGATATTAGTACTATGAAAATAGAAGATTTAATTGTTAATTCAATGTCCTATGAAGTAAAGTTGCAGGTTAGAAAAAAGAACCGGACAAATGAGAATAAATCACTAGCACTCAATGCTACAAACGACAATGACAAGCCGAATGATGATGATGTCGATGTGATAATGTTGAGTTTATGACTAAGAATTTCAAGAAATTCTTGAAATATTGAAAAACAAACAAACTTCGGAAAACTAACAACAATAATTCCCAAAATGGAAATGTAGTTAAGTGTTTTGAATGTGATAAACCCAGTCATTTAAAATGAGACTGCCCCAACCTGAAGAAATCAAAGTACTATTTGAACACTTTCAATAAGAAGAGGAAACAGACTTTCAATGCAAAATGGGATTATTTAGAAGGCTCTAGCAATCAAAAAAGCCAATGATATTGGTACTATGAAAATAGAAGATTTAATTTGTAATCCAATGTCCTATGAAGTAAAGTTGCAAGTTAGAAAAGAGAATCATGCAAATTAGAAGAAATCACTAGCACTCAACGCTATAAACGACAATGATGAACCAATGATGATGATGATGGTGATATGTAGTTTACGATCAGGAATTTCAAGAAATTCTCAAAATATTGGAAAACGAATGAAATTCGAAAAAGTAACAACAATAATTCCAGAAACAGAAATGCTATTAAATGTTTTGAATGTGATAAACCTGGTCATTTAAAAAGAGACTGTCCCAAACTGAAGAAATCAAAGTACTCATTGAACACTTTCAAATGAAGAGGAAACAGACTTTCAACGCAACATAGGATGATTCAGATACATCATTAAGCGATAGTGATTCAAAAAAATAAAATGCTAACATATGCTTTATGGCAAAGGATGACCGGGTATGAAATTTTAATTAAGAAATTATGAATGTTGTAAATGATATGTACAAAGAATATAAAATTCTTAGGAAAGAGTACACGGATAGTTTAGTAGAGATAGATAGATTAAAAATGTTTAATGAAATTTTAACCAAAGAAAAACAATGTCTAGAAGATGAAATTGAAAGACTTAAAGGACTTATAGATAATTCAAAACTTGAAAGTCGTTCTGAAAAACATAAAAGTGAAAATAAATCGTTAAGATCAGAAAATCTTTCAATGAAATCAGAGATCACTGATCAAAATAACAAAATAACATCTCTAGATAATGTTATTCTTAACTATAATAAGGATTTTGACAAAATGAAAACTAATGTTGATAAATTTAACAACAGGAAGAATAATCTAGTAAATTTATTATCTGGATCTAAACCCATTAGGAATAAACATGGACTTGGACAAACCCTTAAGCCCAAATCAAAGAAAAATAGTACTCAAAGTACTAAATTTGTTAAGGAAACTAAATTTCAACCAAAATCTAAGAAATTAAAGTTAAAACTGCCAAACAGGTTGATTAATTTCTAGGTTCCTAGAATGTTAGATAATATCAAAAAAGAAAAATATATTGATAATTTCATTAATAAAGTTCATTTATCCAATGATTATACTTTGAAAGGGCATTCAAACTCTTTATGGATTTGGCTTTCCAAAACTTAACCCCATGGACCTAAAATAAAAAGGGTGCTGATGCGCATATTTTATATTTTCCAAGTACTAAACAATGGATACCGTATAGTGGATTTTCAAAGCATATAACAAGAAATCCATTGAACTTTGGATAAATATCAAAAGGATATGTTATTCGCATCGACAATGTTGGTAACTCTAAAACTCATCTAATTTTAATTATTTCACTTGATAAGTTTATTTCATGCTTTATATTGATTTGATTCCTAGCATGAGTTTTATTTATATACATTTATATTTATGTGTATATTTGTACACACATATTGTATATAAATATTCTAGTTGTACTTAAGTTAATCTATTTTTGCCTTTTTTGCTGATGACATCAGGAGAGAAAATGTATAAGTATATTGGGCAAAATGATAGAGGGAGTGCATAGAGTTGGGGGGGAGTCAAATATAAATATTATATTTTATCTCTCAAATATTTATATGGTTGTCACAATAAAAAAAAGGGAGATTGTTAATGCCTTATATATTTATTTTGATGACAACAACCATATAAATATTACTACTAAAATATCTCCAAGTTGTGTAGTTATTACAAATATATTCTGTAGACATTTACAGAGATAAACAAGAAATCAATGGAAGAAAACGGATTATATATAAGTAGGTTAATCGGAGCTGTAGAAGAACAAAACCGATTGAAGAAGAATGCTGAAAAGACAGAAGTGTTTGAAATGATGAGTAGTTGGTTAAGTCTTAGAATTCCTTATAAAGACCTCATTGCAATTATACTTGAATATCATTAACCGTTGACCTCAACGGAATCAAAAAAAATCCAAAAAAAGAGGTACTTTTGAAATTTGAAATTTGCAACACTTATTGGTGTTGTGATGTGCTTAGGGAAATGTCTATATGTCGACATATGGGGGTCTAGTATGTCAACATACTTTCCGTTGGTTGGTATTTTAAATTTTAGAACAAGGGATTTTCCAGCCACCTCTTCACCAAAAGACATGTCTCTTCAACCACTACATAAAGGCTCTGCAAATAGAATTTTCTAATCAATTTTCTCTTCATTATCATACTCTTTCTCTTCCATAATTTTGCAAAAGAAATCCATTGCATTCTTTTTCATTCACTTTGCAAATCCATACCATTTCACTATGATTCTTCAAGGATTTGCAAACTACATAATATCATAGGTTTATACTTGAACTCATATCATTATCTCTTTGATTTCATTCTATTCCTCAAAGAATTCAAAATATATTGCCTTTCGAGGTCAATAGGATCAGTGTACCTAATTTGAAAGCGTCTGTATTAAAAATATGACCACTTGTCATACTGTATTGTTGTTTGTGAAAAGGAGAGGGTGTATCTTGTAGCCCATGAAATCAAGAGGGTATATCTTGTGGCCCATGAAATCAAGATTGTAAAGGTATTCTTGTCATCCGTGGATAACAAGCAATTATAGTGAAATTCTACGCGATGCAGTGCAAGACTAGATGTATAATGGTCCATTCGAACCAGTATAAAAGTCTGGGTGTTATTTAATTATTCTATGATTATTGGTTTTCTAATTGCAATTTGATCAGATATAGTGTTAAAGTCATAAGTTAGTTCTAAATAATTAAAATATACGCTTCACCCCCCTTTAGTGTTTAAATAGCCTTAAGATCCATTCTGCATTATGTTATCGACACCCCATTTTTCGACATTTGGTATCAGAGAACTGCTTTTCAAAAATTCATAACTTGGTTTTCAGAAAGTATAAATGGCTAACGACACCTATAACACTTCCATTAACACTTTTATAGAAGGGCAATCTATGACTAGACCCGCTCTATTTGATGTAGTAATTATGCATATTGGGCTTGTAGGACGAAATTTTATTTGCAGTCTAATTGTTTAGTTTTTTGGAACATTACCCAAATAGAGTACGTTAAGCCCCAAATGAACTATTCACAGTGAACACTAAACCAAAAGACACAAGCACTCGGTAACTTAAAGGCCATGAAATTTTATTTTTCTCCTTAAATCGAAATGAATTTAATCAAATGTTTATTCGTAAATCTGCATATGAAATTTCGAGAACATTACAAGTCACATATAAGGGCACTAGTAAAGTAAAACAAACTAAGATAGCTGTGCTAACTAAACAGTCTCAACTTTTTCAAATGAAACCAAATGAGTCTATTTTTGATATGTATTCTAGATGTCAGGATATAGTATGTGCATTAATATCATTAGGAAAGAAAATTACTAAGGAGGACCAAGTCAGAAAGACCTTGAATTCACTATCTATTGAATGGGATCAGAAGGCTCCAGCAATCAAGAAGCCAATAATATTGGTACTATGAAAATAGAAGATTTAATTGGTAATCTAATGTCCTATGAAGTAAAGTTGCAGGTTAGAAAAGAGAATCGGGCAAATGAGAATAAATCACTAGCACTCAACGCTACAAACGACAATGATGAACCAGATGATGATGATGGTGATGATGAAAATATCGAGTGTATGACCAAGAATTTCAATAAATTCTTGAAATATTGGAAAACAAACAAACTTCAAAAAACTAACAACAATAATTCCAAAAATGGAAATGTAGTTAAGTGTTTCGAATGTGATAAACCCGGTCATCTGAAACGAGACTGTCCCAACCTGAAGAAATCAAAGTACTATTTGAACACTTTCAATAAGAAGAGGAAATAGGCTTACAATGCAACATGGAATGATTCAGATACATCATCAAGTGATAGTGATTCAAAAACAAAAAATGCCAACATGTGCTTCATGGAAAAGGATGACCATGTATGAATTTTGATCAAGAAATTATGAATTTCTTAGATGATATATACGAGGGATATAAAACTCTTAGGAAAGAGTACAAGAATAGTTTAGTAGAGAAGGATATACTAAAAATGTTTAATGAAATGTTAGCCGAAGAAAAACAGTGTCTAGAAGATGAAATTGAAAGACTTAATGGACTTTATGATGGTTTAAAACTTGAAAGTTTTCTTAAAAATGAAAATGAATCATTAAGATCAGAAATTTTTTCAATGAAATCAGACATCACTGATCAAAATAACATCTCTATATAATATTATGCTTAACTGTAATAGGGATTTTGATAAAATGAAAACGGATGTTTATAAATTTAACAAATGGAAGAATAATCTAGAAAATTTATTATCTGCATCTAAACCCACTAGGAATAAACATGAACTTGGAAATACCAGTAAGCCCAAATCAAAAGAAAAACTCAAAGTATTAAATTTGTTAGGGCTACCAAGTTTAAACCAAAACCTAGGAAATTGAAGTTCAAACCCCAAAATAGATTCATTAATTTGTAGGTTCCAAGAAAGTTAGATAATATTAAAAAAGAAAAATATATTGATTATTTTATTAATAAAGTTCATTTATCCAATGATTATAGTTTTAAAGGGCAGTCAAACCCTTCATGAGTTTGGCTTTCCAAAAGTTAACTCCACGGACCCAAAGTAAAAAGTGTACCAGTGACCACATTTAAAAAATTTCAGGTATCGAACAATGGATACTGGATAGTGGATATTCAAAGCATATGATAAGAAATTCATTGAACTTTGGATAAATATAAAAAAGAAATGTTATTCGCATCGGCAATGTCAGTAATTCTTAAACTCGTCTAATTTTAATTATTTTACTTGATAAGTTTATTTCATGCTTTATATTGATATTGATTCCCCTCATGAGTTTTATTTATATATGAAAGTGCTGTGTGTATACAATTATATGTGCTAATATAGTATACACGGATCGTGTAATATGGATTACAATACAAATGCGGAAATAGATGATAATAGCATAGTAAATAAAAAATAGAAAAATCACACCAGAGATTTTTATACTGGTTCGGAGCACCGTCCTACGTCCAGTCCCAGACTTCTATCTGGATTTTCACTATTAACTTCCTCGCTTCACCCGGAGGAACAGGTTTACAACACCCGAACAGCCGAACGGGATTTCACGCCTCTAATACACTGAGGACTTCAACACTTGCCTCTTACAACACAGAGGACTTCAACAAAAGAACAAATATAATTGTTGTTGACAATTTGTGCTCTTGAAAACACGGATTTGTCACTAGCAGTACACCCTTCCTATAATCTTATCCTCAAAGTATGCGATATGATGTTTTGAAAAGATTAAGGAAAGTATATTATTGAATCAAAGGATATGAAATAGTTTCAAAGATTCAATAAATAATTTAGAGCTTTTATAATGCAGAATTAAGATCAGAGATTAGATTAAAAGAATATGAAATCGTTATTATTTAATCAACGAATTGGATGAGTTTGTATAGATAAGAATGGTTGTAACTCTTTGCCATTAAGAGATATGATCTTTTGGTGAAAGGTTAAGAGATGCAACCTTTGGAGAAGAGAAGTGTCTTTTGGAAAAATTGCTTTCTGTTCAAAAACGGTCGACAGGTTAAAAAGTGACCAGTAGACAGGAATTTAAAATATATATACGTTATGTGCATGTGTGCACGTTCATTGTGCATTTTATACAGAAACGGTCGACCGTATGATTATTAACCGGTCGACCGGTACCTGTTAAATTGCACAATGAATGTTCAATGCTTTTAAAACGTATATATATCGATTATATTGAGGTGCATGATTATTTGAGGATAGATTTTAACAAGTTTATCACTATTACAATATCAAATAATCAACCTATAATCTATAGTAACATATGTAGCTCTAATGACCTTGTTTTGTCGATCGCCTTATTTGTCAGAAATCAAAACTTTCATAAAACTTGTGACTCAACATTCTCCCCCTTTTTGATTGATGACAATATATATCTGCAAATCTGAATCTCCCCCTGAGTACGTGATCTCTTTCTCTTTGAATTCTTATAAATGTATGTTCCTGCAAGCAATTGTTAGTCTTTTCTCCCCCTTTGTCATCGACAAAAAGGAGTAACAGATACTAGAATATGATATGCATAGAATGAATATAATATGCGTAGAAAAATAAATCATTAACACATCAAAAACATAACAGAGTTTACTACAGAACATAATGTCAAATGAAGATCATAAATAACGACACTATTTAGTACAAGTGTCGATGAATGTTTTTAAAGAGCTAAAACATAATAGAATCTAGGATGAAGCAGATCGTATCTCCTCTTCATCATCATCGTCGTCGTCATCATCATCATCTTCTTCTTCCTCATCATTGTGCCCTCTAGATGATTCACCATGTCCATGACCACTCATTCCTGTAGACTCGTCAGATGATGTCCAGGTGAAAACTGGAGCAGCAGGACGTTTTCCCGGGTCTTGTGCTTGAACAGAGGTGGATGTGGAACATGATATAGCATCCCATAGCATACCAAAGAATGACTTGACCTTATTGAAGCGCTTATCAATTTTAGAGTCCATACGCTTGAGACGTGATTCAAGCAAAAATTGGTTACGAGCGATTGTTTCAAGTGATTCTTTTGTTGATGACTTTGATTTTAAAAGTTTTACTTCATCGGAACGAGGACGAGATGAAGTTGCTCGTTGTTTCCTTGGTCCTCTTTGTTGCCATTCTTCGAAAGGCATAATCTCAAGATAAGGTGGAGGAAGCTTCATTCGCTTGATGGTAATGGAATCAATGCATTTTGGTTTTGAGGTTGCAGATTCAGGAGGATTGACCCCACAAGCTAACAAAAGTCTCATGATATATTCATTGTAAAAGAAATGAGGCCGGGTTGAGTTATTTACCTTGATAATTTCATCAAAAAGCATGTGAACCCAATTGATTTGGATTTCACCATAGATAGCATAGAGTGCCTTGAAGTTTTCTTTGTACACTGCATCATAATTTCCAAGTCTAGGAAAAAGAGAATGCATCAAGACCCGATGAAGTAACCTGGCTGTCGGGCGAAGTCCAATAGACTTAGTGCCATCACTATTGTCTTCTATAAACTGATGACTGGTACTATTTCAAGTGAAAACTTCGCAGAAGGTAGATGAAAACTCTTCGCCTCGATTTGGTATACCAAGTATAGAGGCAATTCTAGCATGAGTAAGAAAAATTTGCTTCCCACAGATCACAGACCAGATGACGCCGTTTGGATTATCAGGTTGATATTCATCAAGATTCATGTTGGCGTAAAATAATTTGATCATCAAATGATTTACCTCCACACTATTTGCAGAAAAATCTATTAATGGAGTAATGTTGGCATTATTGGCTAACCTCCGAACTCCGTAAGCCGTGAAATCATCAAATTTGATGAAAGAGCCTGGATGAAACTTGTAATTTGTCATCTGATTCCATCTTGTTACAGCAATTGGAGTTTGAAGCCATTTTTGACGGAGATGGTAGGAGATGAAGTTTCAGAGGTTGCTCATTTCTTTGATTTCTTTTGAGGAGGAGCCATTGTTGGAGGATTTGTGATTTGGGAATTGAAGAATGGAAACTAGGGTTTGTGATTTTGGGTAAGATAACAGTTTGAGTAAAGAGTGAATGAGGGTAGAGGGAAAAATGACGTATAGGTTTATATAAAAAACTGAAAATACGACAACCGGTCGACCTACTGTTTTTGGCCGGTCGACCGTTTTCAACCAGAGAGCAAACGGTCGACCGGCTATAACAGGGGCGGTCGACCGGTCTTGGTCTGTTGTGACATTTAAGTTTATATTTCAAGTTTTTATCATATATCAACCTATATATATTATATTTTATACGTAATACAAAATATAACCGTCATTACACAAGAGATAGATAAAGATATAATAACTATATATATAAGTCTAATGAGAAAGTTCGTCATTAGAATTATCGTTGTTTCCTTCAATACGTTTCGACCATGGACTCCATTGTTTCCGAGCTCCTTCATTCTTCTCATAGTTCCGATCCCATGAGTTAGGACTTTTAGATGTTGATGGCCTAGACGGCATTGGTTCATGCACGTCATGTTTGTTGGAACCGCAGAAAAATGTTGCCAACTTTTCTAAAACAGACAATCGTGCCGACGTCCGTTGTTGCTCGTGATAAAGTTGACTTTGCCCGTAATGGAGTTGTCTCTGAAGGTCTATCTGATGTTTCTGGTAGTGGTGTATCTCATCGATTTGAGCTTTGGTACGAGGAGAATAGAATAGTGTCCGCTTCACTCGTTTTGAATTTGGAGTTTTATCAGACATACAAGAGCATTGATGATGACAACTTGATTTTTGTTTTGGAGTTGTAGGAGAATAAAATTCCTCCGACTCAGAACTCGTAATTGAAATATATGATTCTTGAGCACATTTATCACAAATGTGAGTCATAGTGTACGTTGTATAGAATATTATGGTTTGATAAAAAGAAAAGATGAACAAAATATAAAATGTTTGCAAGTTTATATATAAGTTTCTTATGTATAAACCTATGGATGTGAGTTAATGATAAATTTTAACCAAGAAAATATAAGCAGAAATTTTTTTTTGTAAGTCTAAAAATAACTTTTTTTTAAAACTGAATTTATAAGATAAGAAAGTAAAGAACGATCACAAAAAAAATAAGTAAAGCGAATTTAACCATTAAATAAAGCAGTGGCTTATATTTAATGTTAAAAAATATAGTTTATGCAATAGTTGTAGTTAAAGGATAACTAAAGAGAATAACTAAAGAATAACTAACAAGAAGATGTTCTTTTAGAAATTTCTTAGTCAAGATTTTTTCTTGAAATTAAACCAAGCTCTCTTCGTAATCTAATAAAATTAGATTCGAGCAGAGGCTTAGTAAAAATGTCTGCTAATTGATTGTCAGTATGAACATATTCAAGATATATATTTCCTTTGTCAATATTATCTCGAAGGAAATGATGACGGATATCAATGTGTTTGGTTCTGGAGTGATTTACTGGATTTTTAGAGAGATTTATAGCACTAGTGTTATCACAGTATATGATAGAATTTGATAAATGAATATCAAAATCTTGAAGTGTTTGTTGCATATATAGTACTTGAGTACAAGCAAGAGCTGCTGATATATATTCAGCTTCACATGTTGATAGTGAAACACAATTCTGTTTCTTACTGAACCAAGAGACAAGTGATTTTCCAATAAAATGGCACGTACCACTTGTACTTTTTCTATCCGTTCGTGAGCCACCGAAATCAGCATCACTATATGATACTAATTCAAATGGACATTCTTTTGGATAAAGAAGACCGAAATCTTTGGTATTATTAAGATAACGAATTATACGTTTCACTGCTCGTAGATGTGATTCCTTTGGATCGGCTTGAAAACGAGCACATAAACAAACACTCATTATTATATCTGGACGACTAGCTGTAAGATAAAGAAGAGAACCAATCATGCTTCGATACAATTTCTGGTCAACATTCTTACCACTTTCATCTTTGTCAAGATGTGTAGTTGTACTCATAGGAGTTGGTTTTCCAGATGTATTTTCTAATCCGAAGCGTTTGATAAGGTTTTCACAGTATTTTTCTTGATTAATAAAAATGCCGTTTGGAAGTTGCTTTATTTGAAGTCCAAGAAAATAAGATAGTTCTCCCATATGAGACATTTCGAATTCTTTGGTCATAATATTTGCAAATTCTTTGCAAAGTTTATCGTTTGTTGAACCAAAGATGATATCGTCTACATATATCTGGATAACTAGAATATCTTTTCGAGAATGTTTAATAAACAAAGTTTGATCGACTTTGCCTATTTGAAATCCTGAGCTAATAAGATAGCTACGTAGTCGTTCATACCAAGCACGAGGTGCTTGTTTTAAACCATATAGAGCTTTCTTAAGTTTGAACACATGGTCAGGATATTTTTCATGTATGAACAGAGGAGGTTGTTCGACATAGACATTCTCTTTGATAAATTCATTGAGAAAAGCACTTTTGACATCCATCTGATAAAGTTTGAAATTATGATGACAAGCAAAAGATAATAGGATTCTAATAGCTTCTAGTCGAGCAACTGGTGCAAAAGTTTCTTCATAATCGATACCTTCTTCCTGATTATATCCTTGTGCTACTAATCTTGCTTTATTTTTGGTGATATTGCCTTGTTCGTCAGCCTTATTTTTATAGACCCATTTAGTACCAATTACTGACTGATCGGTTGGTCTTGGAACAAGTTCCCAAACGTCATTGCGCTCAAACTGATTTAGTTCTTCATCGCCTTTGCCGATGATATAGCCTTTTGAATTGTCTCCAAAAGTGACGGAGCCACCATCTGAATATGTAATATTTGTTAATAAACTCTTGTCTCCCGTCATGTGCTTTGAGCAACCACTGTCCAATATCCACTTTCCTCTTTTCTTAAGTGGGACCTGCAAAAAATAGAATTAAGTCCATGGTACCCACTTTTTATAGGGTCCTAAGAGTTAGGTCTTAGGAGTCCAAACCCATTTGGGTCCGGTATCCCCTTTATATATATAATTGTTATTAAAATGCACAGTATTCATGAATTGCTGAATGTATTTGTCCCTAATCAAATTGTTATTTGTTTTAGAACCCATATTTTGATAGTCTTGACATTTTTCTTTTGAAATTTCACAACTGGTTTTGGTTTGGAATA
The DNA here is from genome assembly GCA_030765085.1 of Allium cepa. NCBI lineage: Eukaryota > Viridiplantae > Streptophyta > Magnoliopsida > Asparagales > Amaryllidaceae > Allium > Allium cepa. Next base: position 288,714,455 of record CM060937.1, read on the forward strand.
TAATAAACTAAGATTTTTCTTAGCTTCAGTTTTTTGTACTTTCTTTTTCCTTTTATTTCCAAGATGTTTCTTGGTTTCTTGTTTGTTATATCACAATCCTTGTTTGTCTGAAATAGATTGTGAACTTTCAATGATTTTTGTCAAGTTTTCTCGACCTTTGTTAAAGTTAGAAACATTTTGAGTAATGTCATCAAACTTTGTTTGTAAGCTAGCTTTTTCTAGGTCTAGAATTTTGACTTTTGCTTTAAGCTCATGATTTTCAGTAGTGAGAGCATTATTTTTCTCTTTTTGAGTTTCTATTTCTTGACTCAAAAGAGATATTTGAGAATCAACATTAGATGATGATTCTTGAATATTTTCAAGTTCCTCTTCTAATATTTTCTTCTCATCTTTTAATATATCTCGTTCAAGCTCTGCTCTACTTAAATATGCTTTGACTACTTTTAATTGACGTTTTATGTCTTTATATTTGACTATCAATTCAGCATTAATATCAAGTAATTCATCAAATGTAGGAATTTGTACCTCATCTTCTGTTGCCATAAAACAAACATTAGCTTGTTCATTCTCTGAATCACTTTCACTTTCTGATGAAGATGACTCTGAATCATCCCATGTTACTGAGAAAGCTCGTTTCTTAGATTTGTCCTTTTTATATATGAATTTGTCATTTTCTGACTTCTTCTTTTGTTCTGGACAATCTTTCTGCATGTGTCCCTTTTTGTGGCAGTTGAAACATTCTATAGCAGATGAAGATGGTTTATTCGATCCGGGTTTCCTTTTATTGTAACGACTGGCTTTTCGATATTTTAAGAATTTTTTGAATCCTTTCGCAATGAATGCCAAATCTTCGTCTTCAGAATCTGATTCATTTTCATCTTTCTCAACATGAAATGCTACATTTTTCTTTTCTTCCTTCTGTTCTTTTCTAGCCTGCAAATTTGCTTCATAGGACATTAAATTTCCTATCAATTCATCTGGCTTCATGACGGAAAGGTCATTAGCTTCTTCGATTGCTAATACTTTTCCTTCCCATTCACTAGTCAGAGAATGTAGGATTGTTGAAACAACATCGAAATCAGAATACTTTTGTCCTAAGCCAATAAGTGCATGGTGAATAGTTTGAAACCGTGAATACATGTCATTGATTGTCTCATTTGGTTTCATTTTGAAATTTTGAAATTGACTTTTCAGCATGGCTATTTTGGCTTGTTTAACCTTGTTAGTACCTTCATGAGTGATTTTTAGTGTTTGCCAAATTTGATATGCAGTAGTGCAGATACTAACACGGTTATATTCATTTTGGTCTAATGCACAGAACAACATATTTATTGCTCTTGCATTTACAGCTGCTGCCGTTTTCTCAGCTGCAGTCCATTCTGAATAATCAGTTGTTGGATTCACTATTTCTCTTTGAGTGGCATTCCAAGCATCATAGTTATTTGATTGCATAAAGAATGACATACGTGTTGCCCAATAACTATAGTTAAGACCATTGAAAAATGGAGGTCTTTGTGTCGATTGACCTTCCGTGTAAGTGGTGTTTTGAGTGCTAGTACTTACGTTATTTGCCATATTACTATAATATATCAAATAACTGTGTTATGGTTATATGATAACCTCGCTCTGATACCAAATGAAAGTGCTGTGTGTATACAATTATATGTGCTAATATAGTATACACGGATCGTGTAATATGGATTACAATACAAATGCGGAAATAGATGATAATAGCATAGTAAATAAAAAATAGAAAAATCACACCAGAGATTTTTATACTGGTTCGGAGCACCGTCCTACGTCCAGTCCCAGACTTCTATCTGGATTTTCACTATTAACTTCCTCGCTTCACCCGGAGGAACAGGTTTACAACACCCGAACAGCCGAACGGGATTTCACGCCTCTAATACACTGAGGACTTCAACACTTGCCTCTTACAACACAGAGGACTTCAACAAAAGAACAAATATAATTGTTGTTGACAATTTGTGCTCTTGAAAACACGGATTTGTCACTAGCAGTACACCCTTCCTATAATCTTATCCTCAAAGTATGCGATATGATGTTTTGAAAAGATTAAGGAAAGTATATTATTGAATCAAAGGATATGAAATAGTTTCAAAGATTCAATAAATAATTTAGAGCTTTTATAATGTAGAATTAAGATCAGAGATTAGATTAAAAGAATATGAAATCGTTATTATTTAATCAACGAATTGGATGAGTTTATATAGATAAGAATGGTTGTAACTCTTTGCCATTAAGAGATATGATCTTTTGGTGAAAGGTTAAGAGATGCAACCTTTGGAGAAGAGAAGTGTCTTTTGGAAAAATTGCTTTCTGTTCAAAAACGGTCGACAGGTTAAAAAGTGACCAGTAGACAGGAATTTAAAATATATATACGTTATGTGCATGTGTGCACGTTCATTGTGCATTTTATACAGAAACGGTCGACCGTATGATTATTAACCGGTCGACCGGTACCTATTAAATTGCACAATGAATGTTCAATGCTTTTAAAACGTATATATATCGATTATATTGAGGTGCATGATTATTTGAGGATAGATTTTAACAAGTTTATCACTATTACAATATCAAATAATCAACCTATAATCTATAGTAACATATGTAGCTCTAATGACCTTGTTTTGTCGATCGCCTTATTTGTCAGAAATCAAAACTTTCATAAAACTTGTGACTCAACAATATACGTTTATATATATCTCTGTGACGACTGCCCCATAACACCCGCACCAAATAACCTAAAAGAGCACTGTAAACGTGCCAGGCTGATATGAGACGATCATCAAGGTTGAAATTTTAAAGTAGAAAATCTGTTGCATATCTCACAGCGCATGGATAAAATATAATGTAGAAAATATACAATAGAAATATTGCGAGTCATAACAAATAAAAGATAAAAAAATCTACTAGAACGTCATGAGTTATGGTACAAATGTCATAATATCTCAGTAAAATGTTTCCTCACTACATCCCTTAAAGTATATTACAACAAACAACAGAAACTAGAAATATAGAGTAATATGCCATAGCTCCTCCAAGCTCATCATCGTACGGCAACTGCGACTCCAAACCTGTCATCTGGTCTACCTATTTAAGAGTACCCAAGATGATAAGAAGAAACATAAAACCTTGGGTCAGACAACAGCCTGGTGTGAGCGCTAAATTACTATCAAAAGCTGTACTGGAAAATATGGTACTAGACAGGTACACAAAACCATACCAGATATGTCGCTGCAACCAAAAAGTTTGCACGTAATAATAAGATACAATATGTCACTCAAAATAAATGACAATAGAATACTATAACAGAACAGGATAGAAGATTCTAGTAGCCTCCCCTATTGGCCCTATTCCCAACCCCTTCTCCAGCATTCCTAAAGATGATAGCCTACCCAAAATCAGACATAACAACCATCAAATCCAAAATCTAGCTATCATCTTCTAAAGCCTTGAACATATGATAACTCATATGGCCTCATCCTCGCTTTGCCAACCACTATTGAAAATCCCGGTTCTCGATTGTGTTCTCCCGTACTTTCAGGTTCAAAACTCTACATGGTTATCTCTTACGGTACCTCTATACTGCCTGATGCTAGACCCTCTCGAAGCGGTCTAGGTTACATGACTGGCACTACCAGCCCTCGGGTGACTCTGCATATAATATCCCTGCTTGAACACAACCAGAACACCCAGAGTCATCAACAGTTCCTTGGCACTACCAAATCTGCAGATCTTTCCTCAACTCCAATCCATTTCTGGGCATGAGCCTACTATTCATCCCAGTCCATTATCTTACAGCCAGGTTCCATCTAGAGCTGTCAGTCTACTCCTTTGATCCCGCTCCTACCCGATTTTCGAATCGAAGAGCTAAATCTTCATCATGCCATGGCTACCAAATCTAGAAGCAATCAGCGAGCCACAACTTCCAGCATGATCCACTACAACTATAGAGTCTCTACCCCAGATCTCAAATCAATTGGAGCCAATAATTGGGATCGGTATCGATCCAATTGGATCAGATCGGTACCAATCCGAATACTTAGCCAGTTTTGGCTCCATCTCACTTCTAGCCTCTAGTATGCTTCCTCTAGGTTCCATAGACTTGTTCCTTTCCTTTTTAGCCTCTTGGTCCTTCCATCTATGCTTAGTAGCCGATCCAGCATAGATGATCCATCATATCTTCAACACTTGGCCTATCCTCCGATCCAACTTCATATAGCGTCACTGGAACCCATGCTCTACCATCCCCTAGATCTCGCGTTGATTGGCGCACAAAATTCGGATCGGTACCGATCTACTTGAGTTGGATTGGTACCGATTCAATACTTTGCTCCAATCGTCGTTAAATTTTCAGGGCATCTTCCTTGCATGCTCCAGAGCCTATCCTCTAAGTTTCTTGTGATTTCGACGAACTTTTCTCCTAATATGCTCCGATCACCAATCTAAGTCCTAAACATGCATAACTTTCAAATGAATCAAGCATAGCAAGCAATTTCAAATACAAACAATGAATCAAACATAGCAAATCAATCAATTACATCCAACCATAAATCTTCAAGTCATCCAATTAAATCAATGATCATAAACAAGCATGGATCTAATCTAATCATAGAATTACATGGCCATATATGCATAAATGACACTAGCCAATGATCTAAGCCATATTACATAGGGTATCTAACTTTGAAATTACCGTCTAATTAATTTATAGTTTAATTTGACAATCCTATCTTGTAATCACATAATTACAACACATAATCCATCATAGACTAGTGAGAGGTCATAACCACTCATTAAACCAGCTAAATCTACAAAACGAGAGGAGATCTGATCCGGACAGCAAACAATCCGATAAAGATGCAACCAAGTCGATGAAATCAAGTCTCTAGATGATGCACTAGTCTCTACTTTGCAATTAGAGATGATTTGAGATGAAAACTATGCAAAGAATGGAGAAATAGAGAGGAGGTAGGGTTTTGAGGCTGATATGAAATGAGAGACAAAGGTTTCAAATAGTCACTGTCACCTTATATTTATGGCAAAACCAAAATAGACTAATGGACTTACTAGTTGACCCATTAATCCCCTTTCTAATTCTGGCTAGCAGTTTACAAAACTTAAAACTGCTATAACTTCCTAGCCACTTATCCGATTTTTCTATATAACCACTCTACGGATTGGGAAACCACCATCCCGAAGCAATAAACTAGGTTAGAATATTTAATTTGACTCCTATCAAAATTAAGACCGAAATATGATCCCAAGGGTAAAATGGTCATATAGAAATTCGGGAAAAACCATGGACGTGTAAAATATCACTATGAATTATATTTTAGAATATTAGAATGATACGACCTCAAACGAATTAAGCAGAATTATTTTACAATTCTCTAATACGTAAAACACGGGTTGTTACATTCTCCTTCCCCCCTTTGAAATGTCGCCCCCCCGAAATACTAGACAAACATAAGCAACCAAGGTTATCCTGCATGCCTACCATCCATTAGCAACCATCGAACAATCCAACTAATCAGCCAAATCAACAATAGCAAGCAAAACCTATCCTAGCATGTGGAATTCTAATAGTATAAGATACAACAGTGCATGTAGATACGACTTATGAGTCTTAACACTCAAAGAGTTATGGATAGGCCGTCCTCATACTCTCTTCAGTCTCCCATCTACAATCGCTATCATCCTCACTCGATTGTACCTTAACTATCCTAACTACCTTCTTCCTAATCTATTTCATTTCATTCCCAATGACTCAAAGCAGCATACAAGGTCTTGAAACTTCTGGCTCAACCTCTATTTCTTCCAATTGATCTCATGCTACCACAATACCTAAGTCATGCACAAGTTTCTGTAGATAGGAGAAATGAAAAACGTTGTGCACACCCGCCATCTTCGGAGGAAGATCTACTCTATATGCTAACTTCCCAATTCTCTAGATAATTGGAAAAGGTCCAACAAATCTAGATGCTAACTTTCCCTTTCTACCAAACCGAACAACATTCTTCAAAGGAGAAATCTTAGCAAATATAATGTCTTCATTTGAGAATTTCAAATCTCTTCTTCGCTTGCCTTCGTGGCTCTTCTGACGATCTTGAACAGACTACATGGGTTGTCGAATGATCTCTACCTTGTCAGTAGTCTCTCTAATCTTGGACCAAGTATCAGTTTCTCACCTGCTTCCCACCAACATGAAGGCGAATTACAAGGTCGTTCATATAATGCTTCATATGGTGTCGTGTCAATATTCGATTGATAACTATGGTTATAGGCAAACTCCATTAAATGCAGGTGATCATACCAAGACCCTCCAAAATTCATAATGCATGCTCGAAGATGATCTTCCAAAATTTAATTCACTCTCTCGGTCTGGCCATCCATCTATGGGTGATAAGTTGTACTCAAATGCAGCTCAGTTCCCAAAATCTCTTGTAATCTCTTCCAAAATTCACTAGTAAACGATGGGTCTCTATCGCTTACAATACTCTTTGGCACACCATGGAATCAAAAAATCCATTTAACATATAATTCTGCCAACTTAGACGTCGTTCTGGTAGACTTGACAGGTATGAATCTTGCACTCTTGGTCAAACGATCTACCACTACCCAAATACTATCATATATTGCTCTAGTACTTGATAATCCATCTATAAATCCAGAGATATCTGCTCCCGTTTCCATTTAGAAATATCTAGTGCTTGTAGTAATCCACTTGGCTTATTCTACTTGGCTTAACTAATTGGCAATTCAAACATTTTGAGATGAAACTTCCAACATCCTTCTTCGTTCCTTCCCAGTAGTAAGTCCTCTTCATATCCCTATATATTTTGTTACCACTAGGATGAAAGGTTAATCTAGAATGATGGCATTCCCTTAGTACTTCATCTCGTAATCCATCAATATCTGGAACAACTAATCTCTTATCCTTACAAAGCCAACCACCTCAGTCAATCTCGTACTATCTCAAATCTTCAGATTTTACTCCCATTTCAATCTTTCCCATAATCTTTACTAGCTTAGCATCTTTCTTCTAACTAGTAAATTTCCTTTCTATAAGATTAGGTCTGATCGATAGACTTGTTAACATCTCAGGATCGAGCTCACAACATGGCCTGAAATCAAATCCAGCTATATACTCCATATGTTTCCACTCCAAAAACATAGCTCCCAACTTAGCATGTCTTCTTCTCAATGCATCTTCCACTATATTATCTTTCCCTGGAGTATAGGAAATATCAAATTCATGAGAAGTTAGAAACTCCAACCATCGTTGTTGCCGAAGGTTAATATCCTTTTTAGAGAAAAGATACTTCAAGGATTTATAGTCTGTGAACAGCTTAAATCTTTCTCCCAACAAATAGTGCATCCATATATTCAAAGAAAATAAAATTGCTACTAGCTCCAAGTCATGAGTTGGATAATTCATTTCATGCGTTTTCGATTGTCAACTAGCATAAGTGACAATCTCCCTTTCTGCATCAATACAGCTCCAAGTCCAATACCACAAGCATCGGTGTATACTGTCATCTCTTCATTCCCACCCAGAATAACCAATACAGGTACACTCGTCAACCTTTCCTTTAAAGTTACAAATGCATGCTCACATTTTGAATCACAAGTAAAAGTCTGATTCTTCTTGGTTAAGTCGGTCGTTGGTGCTACAATCTTTGAGAAGTCCTTTATGTAGCGCCTACAATATCCTACCAATCCAAGGAAACTTCTCACATTCGTGTCATTCTTGGGTTCATTCCAATCTTGGATCACTACCACCTATGAGGGATCCACCACAACTCCTCGTCCTGACACGACATGTCCTAAGAATCTTACTTCTTCCTTCCAAAAGTGAAATTTAGAGAACTTAGCTCTCAACTTGTGCTTCCTTAAAATCTCAAACACAATCCTCTAGTGCATCTTGTGCTCTTCCTTGGTTCTAGAATAAATTAGAATGTCATCCACGAAAACAATACGAACTTGTTCAACTGATCTCTGAAGACTCTATTCATAAGATTCACAAAGTATGTCGGAGTGTTAGTTAATCAAAAAGGCATCACCAACCACTCGTAGAAACCTGACGGTGTCCGAAATGCAGTAAGAGGCACACTTTCTTCTGCCACTCTCAACTGGTGAAATCCCATTGACAAATCCATATGAGAAAACACCTTTGCACCATGTAGCTGATCAAACAAGTCATCAATCCATGGAAGCAGATACTTATTCTTCTTCGTAACCTTGTTCAGCTCGCCATAATCAACATAGCCTTAGAGAACAATCCACCTTCGTTGTGAATATAATAGGTGCACACCATTCGGATATGCTTCTCCAAATGAAACCTATCTTAAGCAGATCATCCACTTGCACCTCTAACCTTTCTGCTCTCTAGGTGCCATATGCCTCAAAGGCATAACTATAGGTCTGGCTCCATCTACTAAGTCGATCTGAAACACGATCTCCCTATGCGGCGGCAATCCTATCTCTTCCTCGAAGACATCAGGATACTCTCTAGCGATAGGCACAGATGACAACCCTTCCTGTTGAATATCAAGCAAATAAAGAAAGCTAACTAATACCCCATTCTCTAGTAAGCAGCGTATCACTGTCGTTCACCCTTCCACATTCCCAATTGTCACTTCTAGCTTCTCGTAATCCACTACTGCAGCATACCTTTAAGCCAGTCCATTCCTAAAATACTTCTAAACCTAGCAAAATTAAGAACAAAGTAATCATAAACAAAAGAACATCAATGACTCAATAACTCTAAGCCTCCACAAATTATAAAAATACTAGTAGATTCTCCAATTGGTTTCGTCGCAATCAAAGGTCGGTCTACTATCTTGGGTTCCAAACCTAGCCTGCATACTAAGTCACCATAGATCAAAGAATGCAAAGCCCAATATCAAAAAGAACTCTTATAGAAACATCTTGGATGGAAAGCATACCTTGCATCATGACTCCCTTCCCCTTATCCATAGCAATAGGAACATAAGATGAAGTCAGGATAGCATCCAGAGCATACGCCTTTGCAACATGCTTATCCTTAGGCGGTTTTGGACAATTTCTCTTCATATGCCCAGTGTTATCACAGTTTTAGCACTTCTTAATAGCTTTGCACTCCTTAATATAGTGGCCCTTTTCCTTACAGCTATGGCAAACAATTTCACTCTTATTCTTATTCTTTTTCTAACCTCCTTTTCCTTGTTGTTGTTGCTTCCTTTTTCCATCCCACTTCTTCTTATGTCCACCTCCCTACTGTGATTTTGGTTCCTCCTTCTCAGCAACAACTACAATAGCAGTCGTATTCTTGGGGTATAAACTCTCATGTCTAAGGGCTTTCTCAACAAGCTTCTCAAAAGACACCTCGATGTGGTCCACTAGCTTCTCTTCCAAGTGGTCATCCAATTTAGTAATAAACTTCTCATTCTTCTTCAAAGGTGTATCGACAGAGCACCAAACTCCTCTACGTACTGAGAAACATGCATCTCTCCTTGCCTCAACTCAGCAAACTTCTTGAAAAGCACCAACTTCTAAGTCGTAGAAATGAAATTCTCTTCAAATCTAGCTTTGAACTAATCCCAAAAAAAAATGATATTTCGAAGTAGTGATGGTTATAGCATTCCACCAAATCATAGCTTGGCCTTGCAATTGTCTTGAAGCAAGTTTGCTTTTCATCGTATATTCCACTTCTATATCTTTGAAGATACGCTCATAAGTATCTATCCAATTTTGCACTTCAATAGCTGATTCTGTCCCCAAGAATGACTTTCCTCATAGAGTAAAATAATCCTTGCAAAGTTTGGCGAAGTCGACTCTAGGTACATGCACAAGAGCACCACCATCTAAAACCACACCAGGAGTAGTTTATGCTCTCCTTATTGGCGAAGCCATCATTGCATCAAATATGGTTTGAAAACCGGGAGTGCCAGCCCCGATCCTACTCCCTCTTACACTTCTAAATCAGAGTTATTCCTAACATCATTCATTATGTTTCGATCCATGCTTATTTGTAATAAAAATGATTAGCCTCTTTACAAGAAAAGCTGTAACAGTACCCAAGTGCATACTATACTATATAATAATATTATATAGCCTAATATCTTTATTAACAGGTATGCTCCATCCTTCAGCGTATACTCTTGAATTGCTTCGGTTAACTCGTAAACTAAGCCCTGATACCAAATATGACAACCGCCCTATACCACCTATACCACATAACCTAAAAGAGCGCTATAAACGTGCCAGGCTGATATGAGATGATCATCAAGGTTGAAAATTTAAAGTAGAAAACCCAATGCATATCTCAGAGTGCATGGATAAATTACAACATAGAAATATACAATAGAAATATAGCGAGCCATAATAAATAGAAGATAACTCTACTAGAACATCATGAGTTATGGTGCAAATTTCATAATATCTCGGTACAACATTTCCTCACCACATCCCTTAGAGTATATAACAACAAACAGCGGAAAATAGAAATGTAGAGTAATACGCCATAGCTCCTCCAAGCCTGTCTTCGTATATCAATTACGACTCCAAACCTATCATTCAGTCTACTCATTTAAGAGTACCCAAGATGATAAGAAGAAACATTAGGTCAGACAATAGTCTGGTGTGAGAGGTAAATGACTATTAAAAGATATACTGGAAAATATGGTACTAGACAGTTATACAAAACCATACCAGACCTGTCCCTACAACCAAAGAGTTAGCACATAATGATAAGATATAATATGCCACTCAAAGTAAATGACAATAGGATAATGTAATAGAACAGGAGAGAAGAATCTAAGCAGCCTCCCCGATTGGCCCTTTTCCCGTCCCCTTCTCCAGCATTCCTATAGAAGATAGCTTACCCAAAAGCAGACATAGCAACCATGAAACCTAAAATCGAGCTATCATCTTCTAAATCCTTGAACATATGATAACTCATATGACCACGTCCTCACTTTGCCAAAGACTAATGGAAATCTCGGTTCTCAATTGTGCTCCCGCACACATTCGAGTTCAAAATCCCACATGATTGTCTCTTATTGTATCTCCATACCTTCTGACACTAGACCCTCTCGGACAAGCCCAGGATACACGACTAGTGCAACCAGCCCTTGGGTGCCCTCGCATACGGTATCCCTGCTTGAACACAATCAGAGCACTCCGAGTCATCCACAGTTCCTTGGCACTTCCAAATCTTTAGCACTTTCCACAACTCCAATCCGTTTCTAGGTGCGAGCATACTATTCATCCCAGTCTATTATCTTAACGCCTCATTCCATCCCGAGCTGTCAATCTATACCTTCAATCCTGCTCCTATCTGATTTTTCAAGCAAATAGCTAAATCTTCATCATTCCATAACTACCAAACTGTATAAGCAATTAGCGAGCACAACTTCCAACACGATCCACTACAACTCAAGAGTCTTCACCCCGGATCTCACGTTAATTGATGTCGATAATTAGGATAGGTACCGATCTAAATAGTTGGCTAATTTTGGCTCCATCTCACTTCCACCCTCTAGTAGGCTTCCTCTAGGTGCCATAGACCCATTGCTTTCCCTGTTAGCCTCTTGGACCTTCCATCTATGGTTCATAGTCGATCCAACATAGATGATCCATTATATCCTCAACACTTGGCATATCATCCGATCCAAAATTTGGATCGGTACCGATCTAAATAATTTTCTCCAATCATCGTGAAATTTTCAAGGCGTCTTCACTGCGTGCTCCAGAGCGTATTCTCCAAGTTTCGTGTGATTCCAACAAACTTTGCTCTTGATATGCTCCATCACCAATCTAAGTCCTAAACATGCACAACACTAGCAAACGAATCAAGCATAGCTAGCAATTTCAAACACAACAATGAATCAAACAAGAAAATCATTTAATTACATCCAAGCATAAACATTCGAGTCATCCAATTAAATCAGTGATCATAAGCAAGCACGGATCTAAACTAAATCGTAGAATTACATGGCCATATATGCACAAATGACACTAGCCGATTATCTAATCCATATTACATGTTTGATTAGGTTGATCTAGGGTTTCTAAATCTGAAATTACTATATCTAATCTATTTATAGTTTAATTTGACAATTCTAACTTATAATCATCTAAATACAGTTATAATCCATCGTAGACTAGTGAGAGATCATAACCACTCACCAAACCAATCAAACCATCGAAAATGAGAGGATATTTGATCTGAAGAGCAAGAAATTAGATAAAGATGTAACCAAGTTGATGAAATCAAGCCTCTAAATGATGCTCTAGTATCTACTTTGTAACTAGAGACAATTTAAGATGAAATCTCTACAAAGAATGGATAATTAGAGAGGAGATGGGGTTTTGAGGCTGATGTGAAATAGGAGACAAAGGTTTCAAATAGTCTCTCTCACCTCATATTTTTAGCAAAAGATGATTAAACCGACGGACTTACTAGTTGGCCCATTAATCCCCTTTCTAATTCTGGCTAGTAGTTTACAAAACTTAAAGCTGCTATAACTTCCAAACCACTTATCTGGTTTTCCTATATGATCACTCTATGGAATGAGAAACCACCATCTCGAAGCAATAAACCGGTTTAGAACATCTAATCAACTCCTATCAAAAGTTATGGTCGAAATAAGATCTCCAAGGGCAAAATGGTCATATAGAAATCCGGGAAAAATTATGGATGTGTAAAACATCCCTAAGAGTCATATTTCAAAATATTAGAATGATATGACCTTAAACGGATTAAAAAGAATTATTTTACGATCCCCTAATACGTAAAATATGGGTCCTTACAATCTCTATATACAAACTCTATACACATTGTCTAGTAGTACATAAGCAATTCTATTTTCGTCCCTTTTTTTAATGACAGAGAAGGAGAAAATGTATAAATATACTAGGCAAAATGATAGGGGAAGTGCATATTGTTAGGGGGAGTCAAATATAAAAATATTATATTTAATATCTCAAATATTTATATGGTTGTCATCTTCAAAAAGTGAGAGATTGTTAATACCCTATATATTAATTTTAATAGCAACAACCATAAAAATATTACTACTAACATATCTTTGAATTGTGTCGTTATTTCAAATATATTTTGGAGATATTTACAAAGACAAACAAGAACTCAATGGAAGAATATGGAGTATACAAGAAGGTTAACTGGAGTTATGGAAGAAAAAACTGATTGAAGAAGAATGATGAAAGGACAGAAGTGTTTGAAGTGGTGAGTTGTTGGTTGAGTCTTAAAACTCCTTGTTAAAGACCCCATGGCAATTATACTTGAAGATCTCAACCATTAACCTCAACCGAATCACAAAAATCCACAAAAATGAGGTACTTTTAAAATCTGAAATTTGCAACACTTATTATTATTGCTGTTGTGTTGTTTTTTCTTAGGAAAATGTTTAAATGTCGACATATGGGGATCAATTATGTTGACAAATTCTCCATTGGTCAGTTTTTTAAATTTCAAATCAAGGGATTTTCCCAAAATCTCTCTTCAACCACTATATAAAGGCTTTGAAAAATGAATTTTCTAATTAATTTTATCTTCATTCTTATACACTTTCTCTTCCATACTTTTGCAAACGAAATCCATTGCATTCTCTTTGCAAATTCCATATGATTTCACTCTGATTCTTCAAGGATTTGCAAACCACATAATATCAGAGAGTTTCTACTTGAATTTATATCATTCTCTCTCTGATTTCATCATATTCCTTAAAGAATTCAAAAATATATTATCGTTGGATGTTTATAGGATTATTGTACTGAATTTGCAAGAATGTCTATGATGTTGGCCCATGCGTGCCATGTTATTTTAATAAATCAAAGAGTACTTTTTTATGGTAAGTCCTTTGCATGTAAGCATGAAATAATCTTGCTATGGCATTTTAGTTTGAGTTTATTTACATAAAGAGATTCGGTAACATTATATTTTCTACATGACATTATTATGAATTTGTATGATAAATGCAATTTAAATTTTAGAGTGTTCAACGAGGTGTTACCATAATTTTAAAAGGGATTAACGTTTTAGGATGATTTCAAAATTTTCATTAGTGATCTTGCTAATGAACTCAACATATTTAAAAAAAATCATTTTGAACTTAAACATTTTTAGAAAACCATGGAGGGTGATTTTGTAAGGACACATAAGAGATGATCCCCCTCTTGTGTGTCCCCATCAAACACATGGAGAGGATGAAAATGAAATAATATAGATCTATTAGGTTCATTAAAAAGTTCATCTATGTAATATTTGAAATCATTGCAAATTTCTAACCATTTTAAATTGATTACTAAAATAAATATTTTTAATGGTTCATATTTTCTTTCATTTTTAAAGGAATTAAAAGTTTTGAAACAATTTTGCGTAAATGATCTTACTGAAGAATATAACTTATCTAAAAAATCACTTTAATGTGGTATTGGTTTACCAAAACTAGTAGAGTGGGATAGGAGGAGTATTAATGTGATAGGGGATCCTAATTTATCTTTCTCCCTCTCTTACGTGTTTGCGTATATATAGGGATGTGTGCACGTGTTCATGTGCATATATGTGGTAGAGATCAAGTATACATACAGATTGAGATGGATATTTAATTGTATTCTCCTCTATGATCTTAAAATTATTTGGTTCTCAAAGAAGATTGACAATAAGATAGACATTTTAGTTTGAGTTTATAAGGGGACATATTTATTTAGTTATCTCATTATCAAAATAATTAAACATGAAAATGTTTCTCTGTTCCAATCCCCTTTGCAACGACTTGACTTTTTGACCCTCGAATGTCGATACTAATACATCCATGGTATTTACGTGCCGAGCACCCGTGTCGGAAAGACAAATTGTTAGGGTAACATAAAAAGTAAAGGAAATAAAACAAGAAAGAAGATGACATAATATTAGAATCTCGCCAGCATAATGGTAATATATAATATCAAAAGAACGGTACAAAGGGTTACTCCAATACACAAATTTCGAAGTTACATAGCCTAAGTACTATCATCAACCTGGACAGTTATAACCGCCTATCCTCCCAAATGTTGATAGGTACAATGTAGTAATGCAGTGGAAACAAGAATACTACAATAAGTGAGACATCCAGCTCGTCTTCTCGAGCTCTAAAGAACATCAACGAAAACCTGCCTTTCTCAAATAACTCGAAAGAGTATGTGAGGAATTTCGTCAGACCTAAGTCGGGTATGAGAAACTTAAGAAATATATGATCAACATATTATAGTACTTTTAGACCGCATAGAATGCCATAACGGTTATCCCCTTAAAAGGACCACCATCTAGTAAGTACATAAGGTGATATAATAGATATTGTCTAGGGTGTAAAATATAAATATATAACATAGAAGAATGGTTATATTCATTACATTCAGAAGCATATTGGAGGATACCATCAAAATCGATAAGGAATGTTCGCATAATTGATTTTCCATGGAGATTCATTCGGTCAAGCCGGAATCCAATCTCCATGCACAAGGATCAGAAAACACATTTCAAACGTCGTATATCTCTAGATAAAATATACCATAAGATAAATAAAGGCCCACTCCCGAACATAAAAATGAACCACGTGGAATCAAATATCATCAACTCTCAGTACCAACATATCAATAAGCATACTCTACATATGGTGTTGATAACACCCTATCGCGGGATTGCAAGACTCTAGATTGTGCATCCTACACTACCTTTAGCCATTTCCAATGTCAAGGTTATGTTTGGCATCTTTCACACGAGTCTTCATCACTCGAACGGAACATGAACCCCTAACTGGATTCACACATCTCGAATAGATCTCGAAACCACACATGAATTCCAGCATCTTGAACAGATCTACTTCCAAAAGATAAAACATGTATCTCAATCTTGAAGTGGTTTTCAATAAGTAAAACACTTACCGATCCCAGTCTTCTTAAGACTGAATCGATGAATTCGGTCATTTAATAAGAATGAGAACGATTGCATATGGAAACCAAGTCTCGTATACTTAACATGTTTCTGATATTTTCATCTCATACTATCTCTCCTCAAGAGTGAAGCCGGTAGATTAGATGTCTATTGTTCATATCCCTACTAAAAAATCTGTCTTAACTGCAACAGATAGGGAAGCATACTTAATCGGCTTTAATGCTAAGTAATGACTAAATGTTTTCCATAAATGAGAAAATATGTGTTATCCCGCCTTTTGATCAAGGTTAGGATATCAACAAATAGGCTAAAAAGGATGGTTGTCAGGATTGGAGATCGATTGGAAGCAAGGCTATGATCGATATCATCAAAATTTAACCGAGCTCCAATCAAGATGGAATCAATTGGGAATGATGAATAGGACAAGGTGAGGCCACAGTTCAAATTTCAATTCAATCGGAGTTTGTATGCTCAAGATATGATCGATGCAAACCAAGGAAATTAACTCACTCGCATCCATCAATTCGCATCGATCGGCTCGCATCCATCATTTCGCATCGATTGGTTCGTATCCATCAGCCACTACATCTCTTCATGTCCATCAAAGCCAAACTACTTCGTATCCATGGAGAGCTATCATTTCGTGTCGATCATATTTGCTCCATTTCGTATCCATCAACAAACAACACTTTGCATCGGTCTCGTTCAACTCAGTTCGTACCGATCGACCATAGATCGATATGAAACACACCACTAAAAATGATCGATATGAAGTAGCAAACACAACGATGACACGAAATGACCTACAAGCATCGATACGAATAAATCCTCAAAAGATCATACGAAGTGGAGTGCACAAAATTGATATGAAGCGAAATACAATCGATCGATACAAACAGTGCAAAACGATCGATAAGAACAAGGCAGAGGTGATCGATGCGAACAAGATACACTCCAATGAGAGGTTTAGTCACTCGGCATGAAAAGTGGATCGATCCGAGGAGTTAGTGCCACGTCAACTTGCAAGCACGTGCTCGAATCAATACGAATAGATCGATACGAAATTGATCAATACGAACTAAACAACCTACATAAAACCCAAACTTGCATCGATCATAACTCACAATCTACTAGTCCAAAGGCCACCACATTTTCGCAGGAGCTTGCATACAACCTAAATAATGTTTGTGATCGATCTTGGCTCAATTGGTCAAGATTTGGATCAATAAGAATCTCGTTCGCATCGATCACAGATCGAGTCGAAATCGTTGGGGAACGATCGCGTGGGCCTGTGCACGTGCAAGAAGAAGTCTCCCAAGATCTGAGCGAGATATTTGCCGCATATGCCTATAAATAGCATCCCAAGAGCTTCAAAAGAGGGATCTATTGGTTCTTTTATGTTGCTGCTCTACCGAACTCCATTGTAACTCAATTAATATTCTTGTAACCAGCGAGTGATTATCAATAAAATATGAACTCTTCAAAGTGGACGTAGGCCGAAGACAGCCGTACCACCATAAACCTTGTGTCTTTACTGCATTCATTTTAAATTTTGAGTGTTCTTCACGTTTATTACATCTACATATTTGCTATCTGTGATATGTGATTGTAAACGGGTGCTTTCATCGGCAATTGGGTGTTTGTGACCAATTTTGGTGCAAACAATATGCAAAGCATGATCAAGTCATACAAACTAGGATTAAGTCACATAAACGACTTCTAACCCCCTTTTAGTTTAAATAATCTTTTATTAATTTAAAATCTCTTTTATTAGTAAAACTTATATATCTAATAAACCTTTATTTATGAATTTCTACTATTCATTTGTACTCTTTTTAATTAAAAAAGTATTCATATACTTATCTCAAATGGTAAAAGTATATTCACAAATCATTAACATGATTTCTTACTTTAAACCTTTGCTTTTTCTATTTTTTCCAAAAGATTTCTTACTTATAATTTTCTTCAAAATATCCTTTTTAAGGCTCAAAGCACTTTCACAAATCCATTCAAAAAGGTCCAAGACTAATGTTACTTAAACATTATTACTACAAATCCAAAACCATTTCACTTATGCTTATCTTTAAAATATTCTTGTAAAGATCTATTTACATTCATAAGTATAATAAAAAAGGGTTAAAGATGAATGTTATTAACACATTGTTACAACATTCCTAAAAATATTTCATACTTATACTGTCTTTAAAAAAATTCTTTTAAAGATTAAGATAATGATTAATTAAGTTCGATAGTTGAGTAAGCGACTATCTAGTTAAAAACGATCGCTTATAGAAATCACAATTTGTATATTTAACTCATTTTCGATATTTCAACATAACTATTCCTCATCCAAGAGTGAATATAGGTAAGTTAGAGCATTGGTTGCATATTAAAGCTTTACCTAGACACTTCATTTTTGAATCTAAAAAATAGATAAATCTACCATGTAAGCTCTTACTGTTAAGCATAGTATTAATGACTTCTATAAACGAGCAAAAAATAACATTATTAACAAGTTTTTGACATTCCTGACTTAACTGTTCCTCAACCAAAAGGGAAACCAGTAGGTTAGAGCTCTATTGTTCATATCCCTGCTCGACTTCAATTTCTTAACTATCACAAATTAAATAAGCCTACTTATCATCTTTTAACGTTAAGAAAAATTAATTACTTTTAAAGAAAATAAGTAAACAACATGATTAATATGTTTTCGACATTCCAACTTAACTATTCCTCGAAGAGGGAAATCGGTAGGTTAGAGCTCTATGCTCATATCCCTACTCGACGTTAATCTTAACTCTCACAAATAGAGAAATCAACAACGTCGGCTTTTAGTGTTAAGCCTAATCAATTACCTTTTTCAAAACTTATATATGGTTCAAAAATAATTTTAAATAGGTTTTAAATATCTTTGTAAAATATTACTTAAAAATAACTAATTTATAATTTGATGAAAAACATGTTTTATATTATAAAATCTCTTACTTTGAAAAAATATATATAATTATGAAGAATATATTTAAACTTCAAACCAACTTTAAAATGTTTCAAAATAGGTTATAAAAAAATTAAATATCAGTTCTAAACACTTAAAACCATAAGCAACTAACTGCAACATTTATAAATGTTGTTAAAGTCCTTGTTAAAAACAACATTGAAAAGCACAATCTTTGTGACTAGAGTTAACCATTTTAACAAGTGTTTTAAGTCTTGGAATTTATATATTAAATACTACCCTTAGTATATTTAAAATTCATGGAAAGAAACCCTTAAGAATATCTTCCAGTTTATTTATAAAATTTCTCGAAAATGGGCTATATGTACAAAGTGTACTTATAACCACCTTTTTGCTTCAACTTTCACAATTTAGGTTCACAATTTCTTTAACTATCTAAACCATTTATTTACTTTCTAATACACCTAAATATGTATAGATAACAACCAAATCAAATTATCCCAAGTTAGGTTCATAAAACTTCCTTCTAAACAAGTTAAAGTTAAGGGATATCGAAGTGCACTTATAGTGACTACTCTCGCTTCAAATACCTTTAAACATACTTCAATTCAAAACACAATCTAAACAACCATTAAAAAATCAATCGAATGCCACGCCGCATATTTAAAAGGGTGAAGAAGTGATGTTATACAATATAAATGTGTTATTTTCTTTCAAAAGCAAGAGGGGTCCAAAGTTTATAACTTTACTTAGTTAATGTCACTTTAAATTTATATTTCAAGCATACACACACAATATATACAAACAAGATAGTGAGATAACTCACTTAAATCCAAGCTAAACACATGCTTAAGCACAACCAAACTCATGAATACTTCCTATCATCACCAAACTCCTAAAGATCCAACCTTTAGCACTTCTAAACCAAGGCAACGCCTCCTCTCCTCTTCCATTGCTCATAGCCCATCCAAGATCCCTTCTTCTCCTTCACTTTTCTTCCACTTTGACCATAGATCTAAGCTTTCTAAGGCGATTAAAGGTGCTGGTGAAAGTTTAGTGGAGTTTACATAAGATTTGAGTTAATTAGAGAAAATTAATGAAGAACAAAGTGGATTAGCGCTAATCTACTTCCACCATTTTCAAGTTTTTATTACATTTCAAGCTTAGGTAAATTATGAAACCCACAAGGGTATATTTATAGGTTTTTACAAGAGGTCATTAACACCTTCTACCTTCTGTGAAAGGTAATAAAGGAGCATCCCTCTCACATGCTACCTTTACACTTCATTTTCATTTCTTAACACTTAAGACTTTCCTTTAATGCTCATTCTCAAAATATCTTCTATGACATCATCTATGGCATCATCAAAAACTTTATTTCGATAAATGATAAAATATTTTTATTTAATTTTATAAGAAAATAAATGTATGAAAAAAAATTTGAATAGCTTCTGATGAGTAAAAAATCTTTTGTCGATAAAATAATTTTCGGCTACATTATCGATATTTCTTTAAAGTATTTATTTTTGTAAATATTTTTCCAAAACGGATTTACCAGCATTAGTTATGATTAAAAAGAGGGTTAAGAAGGTTACTAAATCACTTTAGTAATATTTAATCCAAGATTCAAATATTTAAATAATTCATATATTTAAATACGAAGTGTTCGAAATTTCGGGTCTTTACACCCTTCATCCAAATTCGCTTTCCTTTTAACAATTCCTTGGTTTTATATTAAAAAATAACCAAGGATTGGAATATTTTCCTCTTATAAAGTTTTGATTTCTTTAAAGATTTCCCTTAAAATTATGTCATCTCAGCCTGAATGGATCTTCTATAAATTCCCTTATAATATTCTCATTCTATCCAACTTAATATTATAAATAATTCCCTTCCTTGCAAAAAGAATAAAAATGAAATTTGGTTTATGTGCACACATACACATTTAAATTTAAAAAAAACTTAAAATTAATCTAAATATATTTAGAAACACACCAACACTCACTTTTAAAAATTCAAATCACAATCTGTTGCGATGAAGATATGTACTATGTCTAATTTAAAATTGTTCTTAAACTATCCTTCAAACCCTACTTATATCACATTTTTAAATTAACTTCAAAGAAATATTGAATTGTTGAATTTAAATATTGGTTATGATGGTCCCGACAACCTATATTTTTATTACAATTAAAAATTTTCCACCCCCAATATAGAATCCCTACTATGATTTCAAACCTCTATTTGCACTTTTTAATATAGAAAGGCTACTAAGGCACAAATTTAAATGCAATTGGTGAAACGATGAAATTCAAATGGTGGCATTCTATCAAATATAAGACATAGATAAGATCAAATGACTAAGATCTATTGTGTCATGGATAATGTCATTTTTTGTATCTCAATAGGTATTCTTTTTTATTGCCCAAAAATATTTATTATATTCTACCCATCTTGTTGTAAATCGGTTTCAATATGTTCTAATACCAGTTATAATTTGGTTTAACATATTTGAATATGGTTAAACCATCAACCACTTAATATACTCACTAGTCATGTAGTTACTGTCTGCATCATGTAGTAATCATATTAATGGTAAAAGATTTTGATAACCGTGTAAACCATGCCAACCATGCATTGTTTTATACTCGGATGTCACAATAAACTATATAATTACTAAATGAGTTAGATGAATACATAAATGATATGTAGGTTTCCTTTAAATTGTCTTAACAATTTTAGAAATATGTAAAATTCCATGTAAATTTTCATACTGTAAATTACATCATTACAGAAATATAATCATCACAAATTTATCAAAATACAGACTAATAATCTAAAACATAATTTGAATCCAAAATTTTGAGATTAATGCAATAATGATGTGTGAAGTTTTTTGCCTTATTCGGAATGTAAGGTACAATGCAACAAACAAAATTGCATAATTTATAATATTTAAACATATGGTTGTTTAAATCATTTCAAAATATATCGTTTTTATAGATATAATCCGGGTCATTCATTTTAGGTAATTGTCATATTTAAATGTTGTGCTTCAAAATTATAAATTTATATTTGAAAATTTTCCTTTATTTCACTCTACCACATCACATATTCTAATGATCTTACAAAAAATAAGGCAGCATATTTGAAAAAAATTATCTATTTTTAGTGGTGGAGGTGTATAAGAACATTTTATAAAAAATATATAAAAGTACTAGGATTAGAAATTTTATCAATATTATGCTATTATGAATATGGATATAGCCTAAAATTTTAGAAATTAAGAAGCTAAAATCAATCTGGTATATCTATCACAGCAAGATTTAAGATGTTTTAAAGTTGAAAATTGAATTTGTGTAGTTTAAAATTAGGATACTGCTTTTGGAAATAATATTTAAACAAATTAACCGAGTACATGTAAAATGTTTGTCAAAAGATACCAACAATAAATTAAGTGCAGTACATCATAATGTTCGATCCTTGCACTTTGATGATTACATTGATAAAGAGACTATGATCAAAATTACTTTTTGTGGTATATTAACAAACTAACCTACTACTTTCATTTCATATTTTTTCAGTTAATAGTAAATGGCATCCATATAATAATCGATCATTGTGATATAATAAATTAATTGAGTATTATCATTTTATAACTAAATATGAATATCATCAACGAAGAGTGGATAAATGAATTAAGTATCTTAAATCCTATCCTTGTAATTGAAGTAATTACAACAAAAACTATACTATATTTATTAATAAATATCCTTCTTTACAAAATTCCTCTTTTCTCGAGAAGTCTACAGTTTGTTAGAGCATATATCAAATGAAACATAAGTGAAGAAAATATATTAATTACTTTTTCGAAATTTAAGCAAGAGATATAACAATTTCAAAAGGCATCGTAAAAACATCAATCAAAAAAGAAAAAAAAACCTAATTCCAAACAATATTATCCATATTTTATGAAGTATCAAGTGTAATATACACCATAACTAAAAGAAGCACATTTAAAATAGAGTTGCTTGGGGTTCGCATAATATGTTCCATAGTACCTAAAAGTTTAAGTATATATGGAACAATTTCAATGTCACCGTCTAAAGTCGGCCCATCCATTTGGGTTACCTTAATCAAATTTAAAAAAACTAAAAGTAAAATGTAAAACGTTTAACTTTAAAGCAAGCAAGAATTGAACTTGGGTGTTTTTACATCAAAGTTGAACAACCAACCATCAAACTAAATCTCAATTATATAATTATTGTAAATATTATTTCAGAAAAAATCATCCAAAATATAGTTTAGGCATAAAATTGTAGGTTGTTGCCCCTTCCTAGTCGATTGCCCTAGGCTGTCGTCTTGATCGCCTTTCCCAGGGGTCAACCCTGTCACCCTCATAAATTTTAAAACAAAGCATCACATAAATATGCCTCTAATTATTGATGTAAAATTTAATGACGGCTGCCTAAATACCAAAATTTAAAAATCTTAGTCATATTCAATCATTTACTTACGGCCGTAAAATAAACAGTTGTAACTAGCATATATAAGAACTAGTATCTACATGTATTTGTAAATAATTATATCAAACATTTTCATTTACTTAGTTTTTAGGTCTTTTAAAAATTATAATTCATGATGAAGCTTTTGTTTTTCCCATATCTTAATGTTTGGATTAATGTCCAATGACCATTTTAACATATAGTCCATAAATGTAGAATGAACTATGGTTAATTCATCTAAACAAATAAATAAAACTACCTTTATCAATTGACTATTGTATAGATAATTAAAGGCGGAAGTGCTTTACGCAAATATATTATTTTAGTGTATTTACAACTAACATTTCCTTATTTAAAATTTATAATAACACTTAACTTAATCATATCCAATATACTTAAATGAACCACTCTGATACCATAACGTCTCCAAACTCCATAACCTGAGTATATTTATATAAAAGGGAAAAATAGGAGTGGGTCAGACATAAGTCTGTTGAGTGAACCATGCACTATTCTATATATACTACAAATATAATATTATAATATGATACGAGTCTATAGTCTGGCCATTGCACGTTCCTTCGCAAAATCATAATTGACTGTCATATATGTCTAGCAATTTCGCATTGTATTTACACAGACTCACACTCTGGACTAGACTCATGCCCTATAGGATGCCTATCATTCGCTATCATGCAAACTGTATATAGGATTCACGTCTAGACTAGCCTTATGCCCTACAGGTTGCCAATTGTCCCCACCCAAAAACTAACCGGACTCACACCCTGGGCTAACCTCATGCCCTACAGGGTCGCTTAACATTCGCCTTCATACTGGTATGCACGAAGCCTTCAATGGAGCGTACTGCTTGGACATCTAACCATGTCATAGGTCCTTATTTGCATCTATGTATATATTCTAGGGCATCTAAACCGCGTCCTAGCTTCCTTCCCATTTGCATGCACCAATGTATCATATGCCTGCTTCATAACGTATACTATATCATAGTACTTATCACATATCACTTCAAATAGCAACCAAAATCAAGTCATACGTTCATTTACTTCATGTCACCATCGTTTATATCTTCACTTGTTAGTTTTCCTTCCATAGTGCAAGAGAAAATAGGAGTCGGATCGATTATTTATGTTTGTATGGGCCTTATGGCCGATGTTCAACCTGGCAGAATTTATGTCCACCGAACAAGAAGTAAACGAATATATGAATTGATTTTAATTGCTAAGTACAATTATATATGGTATACGTTATGAAGCAGACGTATGATACGATGGTGAATGAGGACGGGAATGATACTAGGATAAGGGCTAGATACTCCAGAATATATACGTGGATATGAATGATAACCCGTGACACGGTTGGATGTCCCGGCAGTACGCTCCTCTAAAGGCTTCATGCATACCGGTGTGGAGGCGGATGTTAAGCGACCCTGTAGGGCATGAGGCTAGTCCAGGGCATGAGACCGATTAGTTTTAATGTGGGGACAATAGCGACTTATAGGGCATGAGGCTAGTATAGGTGTGAGTTCTATATACAATTTGTATGATGGCAAACGATAGGCATCATGTCATGAGACAAGTCTTGGGCTTGAGTCTGCATAAACATGACACGATAAATTTAGATATATATGACAGTCAATTATGGTGTGGTGATGGAACGTGGGATGGCCAGACGATAAACTCATATCATGTTATAATATAATTTTTTAGTATATGTAGAATATAGTATGGTTCACTCACCAGAATTATGTCTAATCCACTCCTATTTCTCCCCTTTTAAACACACACACACACACACCGGTTATGGAGTTTTGAGATGACATGGTAACAGAGATAGTGGTTCATTCGAGTATATTGAATATAATGAAGTTAAGTGTTGTATATGACATTTTAGATATGTTATGGTGATGTGATTATGATATTGTCTATGTATTATATTTAATTCATTCCGCTGTTAAATTCTAAAAGTAGATAGTATTAGTTATAATTATTTCGGATATCTACTTGTGATTATGACTTCATCTATATTTGATTTTGCCCCAACGACTTGTCTTTTTGTTTCCCAGGTGTTGGGATCTATTCGAGCACTGGATTCAGTGGTCAAAAAGGTGGGTTGTTACAAAATTATTCTCCTTTGTAATAAATATTCATTTTCCATATTGTATGCAAAAAAGTGTGTAAACTTAAATAGTATATACTTACATGAAAGAGTTACCATAAACTGTATCGAAATAAATACCTTTCCCCATACCTATCATATATTATCTCCCTTATAATTGTTTTCAAAAATTGAATTATATGAAAAATGTATTTTGTGAATAATAATCAATTGACTAGAATATAGGAGAACATGGAAAATAGTCTTAAGGACATACTTCATAAAGCTTTGGACTAGATGACACAAGGTTTCAAATTTGGGCTCATGGACAAACTCTTTGCAATAATCCATCATAAGGCATAACATCCTTCATCTCAAATCATACAGTGACATTAGCATTGTGTGCTAGTTAGGGCTTTTATAGTAAAGATAAATTTACCATTACTATACCAATAGCAAGCAGTTGGCAACCAATATTGAGCTACATCGGTATACCAGTGCTATCAGTATGGTAACGATAAATTTACAAGTGTTAATGGTAAATGTAGTGGTAAAGAATTGTTAAAACTAGTGGTGATGGTATATACATTGGTCATATTAATTTTAATCTTTTTACTATTAACAAAATTATTATATCACATTGCTACAAAAAAAATATAAATCAAGAATTTTTCTTACGTCAACTGAAATAAGTCAAAATATTTATATAAACATTAAGGCAATAGAATCAATAACAAAATAGTTACTTTTTTACATTATCAAAATATTAATGAGATTAAATTTTACTTGCTTTACGTATTAGTAAATTTACCATTACCAATTAATGGTTTGCTAGTTTATGGATATACCAATGAATATTTTATCAACTATAACGGCAAAGTATCGATGGCCAATTTTTACTTAATAGTATTATCAGTAAGGCAACGATTTTCTCATATTAGTGATAGTTACCATTACCATAATAACTCTAATTGTGGCTATGACCAATGGAGGTGGCATGTGAGGCGACATGGCTATGGCGGTTTGAAGGGACGTGGTAGTGGTGGTTGCTGGATTGTAGCATTGTTTACTGCAGTATCAACATCGATGGTGGTGGTGGTGGTAACCTTTTGAACTTTTGAATCGACATCCCAAAAATGCTAAATATAGCTAGCGCTGTTTGGATTATAAAAAGGAGTACAGCGTTATGCACACACATTGCTAGTTTAATTTAGCATTTAACTATAACAATGTGTATAACATCAACGAAGGTGATAATGGTGGTGTTATAGGGTTTCCAGCTAGAATTTCAAAGTTAGTGGTCGTGGAGAAGGAGGCGGTAGCATCTGGTGGTAACTATTTTTTTAGAAATAATAGTTAAATGCTAGATATATTTGCATTTGTTGTAATGTAAAAATTAATATAACATTGAATTTTCAAATGCTAGTTATAACTAGAATTTTTTATTTTCCTAAGCCATCGGGGTTAAAAGGTCCCCTACCTTTTATTTATAACATGTAATAAAGTATTATAGGGATAAATATAGAAATACAAGAGAAACTAGAGAAAAGAAAGACAAAAATAAACAAAACGCAGAAAAAATAAAAGACAAACAGATCCCGAAGCAGAAGACTATAGAACTCGCATTTTATGAATCCTAAAAGTGTAATAACACGATATTATATAATGATAGTTTACTTTATCATTTGTTTATGGGAAGTAAAATATAGCATCACATTTATATATTTCTAGTTTAATTTAGCATTTTTCTAATAGTGAAAATTAATTTAGCATTTATTCACATCTGACACTAGTTTAATTTAGAATTTTTTAAATTATAAAAGTGAATTTATAATATATACTAATACTAGTTCAATTTAGAATTTTTATTTTAGTGCCAATTTTTTCACTTTGTTGTTGATGCTACCATGTGGCGAAAAAGGTGTCAGTCGGGACTATGGTGAGATGATGATGACTAATGACGCGACGACGAGATTTGGTGCAATTATGATTTGCTCTATACTTAGTTGTGCTTGGAGTCACTTGTGATTAGAGATAACGAAGGGGTGGAGCAGTCTAGATGTTAGAGGCTGTAGTGATGGTGGACGATGGTGCAATGACGCGGAGGTGAGGCAAGATGATTGATATGATGTTTAGACAAGACTTAAGAGGAGATCTAAAGTTGGAGAATGTTTATTCTTCAGCCTAAATTTTAAACTTGTGGTTAAGATCTAAAAAAATTCATGAAATTTGAAGAACGATCATAATAATCATCAATCAAAAGACCAGTTCAATCATTATCCTTGTAATTTTTTTTAAAGACCCTATCGATGTGTAGGAAATTATGAAACCTTATCATTTTCTCTTCCCAACTTGCAAAATTTTAATGCACCCGTCTTCCTCAATGAATGTAACCCAATTTTTAAATTCGTGTTATTGTTTTATGCTTTATATTTTATATTTTACTAGGATGGATTGAAATATAATGAAGTAGGACTGACTTAGACAAATTGATATACATGAATTATAAAAAATAAATATAAAAGATTAACATATACTATTAATCCTCTTGTCGTTAAAAACGACAAAAACAAAAATATTAATGATTTTTCCCTTTAATCAAACATTGATAAACATCAAAATTCAAAAATTGGAATATAATAAATCACACAAAAATATGTTAAAAATTATTTACATTGTAATTTACCCAGTAGACATGTTACATAGTTAGAAGAATTGAGTATTAATAATAGTCCATCTATATTGCAATACATTTGTAAATAGCTGCTGCTACGAGATAGTAATGAAGACAAAAGTGAATTCAAAATTAGACAATCGAAGAAAAACAAAATCAAACTTACCAATAAATTTAGTTTTTTAAGTAGCTAATACATATGCAAATGGCTGCAGCTATGAAATAATATTGAGGAAAAAATGAAATCAAATTAAATAACTGAAGACAAATTATATCAAACTTACCGACACAATATGAATTTTCTTGGCAAATTCTGTTCAACATCAAAAATCATCTAACATTTATCATTATTCTTTTGAGAAAATATATTACTAAATCACCCACCTTCTTCATTGCATTTATAATCTTCTTCCTATACTCATCAAATAAAACCTTAATTTAACAAAAAAAAATTGAAATCTATATATGGTAAGGAAGTAAATGAAATGTTTTATAAATTGAACCTAAAATATTAGTTGGAACAGCTTTCATAATTGAATACAGTGATTTGAAAGTATTTAACTTTTTTACTAAAACAATAATTGATTTTTCGACATTTGAGTTTTTTTCAATAAAAAATTAATGATGTTACAATAGTAGTGTCAAAAATCAAAGTTCATTTTCTTGAATTTTAACTTAATTTAGTGTAGGGAATTTCTATTTTTGTGTAAACGAGTTTTAAATTTGAAAGACGGAACACAATGAAGACTAAAAGATGAGTGATTTTGTAAATAAATAATGTATGTAAAGTAATTTTTGGTATATACTAGTTTTTGACTATATTTTTTGTCAACCTCAGAATTAGGCATAAAAAACAAAAATTACTTGCTAATCGTCTAATCTAAGAGCTAAAATGAGCATTAATGGATAAATAACACAAGATATAGAAAGGTTGGACAGAGCTATTAACGTCCATTATGAATTCTTCTTATTATACGATTCTCTTACAATAACAGTAGATTACAAGAGATACAACAAGATAAAATGGGCACTTGAGACTAATGTTGTTGCTAATCTTGAGGGCTTGTTGAGCATAGAAATATAAACGGTGAGTGGCTTTGAGAATCTACTACTTGATGCTAAGATGAGGATGTGGGATCATGAGTGGCTGATGGGTCCTTTAAATAGTCAACCTTAACTGGTGGCCCTTCACCTTTGAATAGTCGCCCCTTGGTGGGTGGTGTGATAACCCAGATTTTTGGACATTTGTTAATTGGTAATTAATATGATTAATTTATTAAATACTGATTTGTAAGCTGAACAAATTAAAATTCTGATAATTTAAAATATCTGGATGTATATAAATGGATTTGAAACTATAATAAATATTGGATTATAAATATCTGAAAATGATAAATCTTATAGTAAATTAACATATATATATATATATATATATATGTGATTTTATCTATTAAAGTATAATTAGATTTTAAAATCATTTCTTTGAAAGTTATATAAGTATAAATAATAGAAAATGAATTAATAAAAAAATATGAAAATTAAACATACATTAATATAAAAAGAAATATATTAAAAATATATAAAGATATATGTGTGACATTCATAATAAGAAATGCATTAATTAAAAATTGAAAATATAATATAAAAATATATTTAAAACCTTTAAATACATGCAAATTACATGTGTAAGCATTTTAATATGAGAATTAATAAGTGTAAATTATTTTAACATTTGTAAAGATTTATATCATGCAAATATAACAAGTGCCACATACTTTTAAATTTTCTATTCATTTTAAATTTAATAAAAAAGGGATGAACAAAGTTATATAGACACGTCTAACCCATACACTTCATTTTTCTTTGATATTGTCTCAAATCCAAACTGAGCAAAATTACAAACCTGGAAAACTGAAACATAAACCAGAGACAAGGATCAAAACAAAAGTAAAACCTGAAAAGGATTAAAATCAAGCCAACATTAAAATCAAATAACAACTTCTCCTTCCATTTCTAAAATCTGGAAACTGTAAACTTATGCTAAAGCAACATAGTTGATTCAAGAGCAAAACAAATTCAAGATCAATTCAAATTCAAACATAAAGTAAATCAAAACAAGCTTCAGTTCTAGACCAAGGCAGTCTTGATCAAAGTTCATTCCCTCCGTTTTTCAGTTGCAGGTGAGTAAACAAACTAATACTAGCTTTCAAATCTGTTGCAAGAGATAGGAATATGAAATAATGATGTGATAATTGCTTGCATGAGTGGAAATTTGGCTTGCATATTGATAAATATGAGGATGTTAAGTGTGTGTGTCTGTATACATATGCATATCTCTGTTTTTTTATTGAAAGGCTACAAATCTAGATCAAAGTCAAATTCTCTTCATACATTCTCTTATAGGCTGTGAAATTTAAATAAGATATGTTTGTTTAAACATATCTAAGTTTTAAAAATATATTTAAGTACAATAAGTTTGAAAATTTTCTGGAAATTAAGAAAGACAGTGAAAATTTTAAACACATCAAAATATCAACTCAAACAATTCATGTTTTCAGGTATATAACCTGTTTTGTTATCAAAAATCATGAATTTTAAGAGTGAAATCCAGATTTTTAGTGCTAGATCGAGTGAAGAATTCGAGGTAGATTAGATATTGGGTTTGGGGGCTTTTGTGGTGATCGGGGAACTCGTGAAGGTCGGGATCGCCACTGGAGGTAGCCAGGGTGTAGTCGAGCTAGGGAAAAATGGTTGGTGAATTTTTAAACCAACGTGGGGACGGTTCTTGATCGGAGTAGGATTTTGGGCACGGTTTTGGTAGAGGCTAGAAACTTGGCTGCCGCGTCGTCTCTGGAGCACCGGACTTGATAGGAGGTTGGGGAATGGAAGCGTCAGACTTCGGCGAACCTATGGACGGAGACTCGAAAGTGCTGGTGTTGGGTCGAGGAGGATTTGAGTGATGGGTTAGGTTCCATTTTTGATCAGGTATCTCGATTGTAATTTTGGGTTCATGGTGAACTTTGGGTGGTCGGGATCGTAGGGGTAGGTCATCGATGACTCATCGGCAGGGGTATGGGTGGCCGGAGCTCTGGCACTCGGGCGTGCACGTGCACGATGGGTCAATAGTGTCAGTGGTTTAGGGAAGATGGGTAGGCTCGGGTAATGTCTCAGGGAAGCGGTGTGGTGTCTCGAGTATAGCTTCGGGTCGAGTTACGTGAGTGTTATTACTTATAACAGGCTTTAAAATATATTTTTTAACTTAAACTAAGATTTTTAGAGATGATGATTTTTTTTCTCGGGGGTGACTTGAGATGGGTTCCGAGTTGAACCCAAAGTAAAGTTTTTAACAGTTTTTAAAATGTAAATAAAAGCAAGTTTTAAAACATTAGGCAAATCAAGATTAAACTATTTTTAAAAATTATCTCTTTGTATAATAATGTTTTAAATATTGGTTTAGGAAGTTGTATGATATATTTTACTTTTAATTAAGTAGATTCTTAAGTTTATTTTAATTTTGAATATCTAGCGAAGTAGTTAATTAAAGGAGTAATATATATTTTTATATTATATGTTAATGATAAATGATTTCAAGATTTAATAAATAAGATCTTAATAATGATTTAGAAATTGATAAAGAAAAGGTTTATCTTAAAGTTAATTAAGTTCTTGGATAATTAATGAGTAATTAAATTAATGAAGTGATAGAAGAGAAATTAGTTAATTAATAATTAAGGATTTTAAATTAATTAATTAGAGATTAATTATTGGTAATTAGAGATTAATTGATGTAAGTAATTACTTAATGTAAGTAATTAATGGATTAATTTGTTAAGGGTTGGATAATTTAATTGGTAATTAGAGGATAATTAATTAATAATTAAAGGTTAATTAATTGAGGATAATTAACCAATGTGATAATTATTAAATGAAAGTAATTATGGATAATTAATTTAGACTGATAATTAAAGAATGATTAATTAATGGTTGTAATTAATTAATGTTAAAGTAAGCAGGGTTTAAAAGCAATTAAATCAATTAGAAATGGTACAATTAATTTATCTTGATTATAGATGATTAAGACATATTGAATGACTTAGATTATTTGATATCTCTGATATGTGATTTGTGATATGAGATACTTTGGTTGAACTGTGATATTGTGGGTTATCTATCTGTGATGAGTTGTTGTGTGAATATGATATCCTGAATACAAATTCTATTGTTTAAACTTGAACAATTTGGCTAAAGAATAACATTGGATTCGAAGAGACCGGAGTCGGGTATCAGCAAATACCCGAAACCACTTCGATTTGTGATCTACAATAATTCTTTATAGATTTGAGTTTAGAACCAAATAGGCTGGAACGATAATAAATTAAGTAACTTGGCCTTTAATTGAGCAATGTTTCTAATAAGTGGACTTTAACAAATTAAGAACTCGTAGACAAGTACGAGTTACCCTGGTATTCATATAAGTTTATAGCTTAGTATTTCAAATTATTTGAGTTTACTCATGCTGATTTCCAGCCTGACCCGGGTGTTACTTTGATGTAATGCTCGGGTCAGACCGAGTATCATAGATTTTCAGGTTAGGACATTCTGGAGCTCTAGAGGCGAGCTGGATGGAAAAAACGTATGGAATATATTCCGCTATGTAATAGAGTTATATTGATAGTAGTCTGGGACAGGTTGCACAACTGTCCAGTTTGTGTGTGTATGGTTGTACTCTGATATATTGAATGTAAATTGACAGCATCAACTTTCTTTGTAAATGTTATTATTTGATATTATATTTTATTCGCTGCGAATGTGAGATGTTGTTGTTTTCTGTTCTTCTTCTACTTTCTTCTTCTTTTCTCTAAAAATTTGAAATTTCCAGCGTTCAATTTCTCGGCGCTTCTACCGTGAACGTATTAGTGTCGAATTTTCGAGGTCGTTACGTTTTGGTATCAGAGCAGAAGGTTAAGCGAGAACCTTGGCTCTGGTAGGATTACTCATTAAGGATAGGGTCAGTAGTACCCTAGAATGAGTTGAGTATATATATACACGAGACATACTTGTTATTTTCTTATATAAATTTTTAAGACAATTTTAAAATTTGTCTTTATACAAGCTTATATTTTGATATATAAAGCAATAGTTTTTCTAATTATTATATATATTAAGAAAATTGGTTGTTGATTATTGAAATTGAATAGGATAATAAGAATATAGGTTGGGATTCTACTAATTAAGTCTAATATAGGTTAGGGAGTTCCACTAATCTAGTTTCAGAGGAAGATGGCTAAGAGTGAAGAATGGAAGGCTAGACGCGGAGAGCGAAGAGCAGATGCATGTAAGGATCGAGAAGAAGCAATACAGGAATATGAGAAACAAGTTAAGAAAAGGGTTGGACCGGGGCCTTGTGATAATGTCACCTGCTAGTCATTACACAGCCAAGTGTAGTAAAACAAGGGAGGAATTGAAGGGTACATTCCAACGGTTTCGCTCTGAGATCTTGTATTTTATGTGCCATAAGAAAGGACACTTCCTAAACCATTGCCCTAAAGTGAGAAAGGTGAAGCGTAAACCTTTAGAACCTATCAACGAGTCGACAGTTTGCTATCATTATAAGGAGTCGGGTCACATCACTAGGAATAGTCCCGAGAGACGGAAGAAGAGCAAGGATGTAGAACGTCCAGCAAGAGGCGTGGAGGTTATCCAGATTGATGGGAGGGTAGAAACCTTTTGTGGTAAATGTTATAAGTGGGGACATCCTGTTGAGAAGTGTATGTTTAGGTTTTTCCCTTTGAAAAGAAGCCTAAAGTAAGGATTCTTGTAAGAATACTAAGGCTCTGTTCTTTTCCAAACCCCTAGGTAATAGCGAAGGCATCTAGATTTATGACCTCTGTAAGACTCTTATTTTGGATAAATGAATGTAATGTTTGAACTACTGGTGTGTAGTCTATCGATGTATGGAATATTTTGTGGTAGTAAAATCTAATATAAAATTATATTTATTTATTTGTGAACAGAATTGAAATTAATTCAAAGGTGGAATTGTA
This sequence comes from Allium cepa, assembly GCA_030765085.1. Classification (NCBI taxonomy): domain Eukaryota; kingdom Viridiplantae; phylum Streptophyta; class Magnoliopsida; order Asparagales; family Amaryllidaceae; genus Allium; species Allium cepa. The sequence goes on from CM060937.1 coordinate 288,748,713, forward strand.
ATGAATTAATTGAAATTTGAAATTGAATTAAATTAATTAGGAATAAAATTTTATAATTTGGATGTTTATTTACCTTGGCTTATCCTGATATCATCCTATTGGTATTAATAATCTATGGAACTGTGAATTAGATTGTTTAAATGAATTAAGAAGTAGATTGAGGTAATATATATTCCATTACTGGAATTTAATGGAATTAAACTTTAATTTAAAATTGTTTAATGGTTTTGATTATTAAAGATAAAGATTGAACTTATGAGAATAAAATCACTTTGAACTTAAGAATCAAATGTTAAAAATGAACTTGCAAACTAACATTGTTAAGAATTGGATTCAAGGTTAGAAATAAAAATAAGGTAATAAATTGGATTATGAAGCTTTAATTGTTTAAAAAGGATTTGGACCATTACTTGAACCTTGAAATAAGTTAAGTAAAGGTAATTTAAAATGGATATTTGAAATTGGAGTCAAATTTAATTGTCTAAAACATAGGTTGCTAAATTAAAAGCAAAGGTTAATTTGATTTAAGAGATTAAATCAACATTTGAAATATTAACTCGAATTTATATAATTCGAGATGGTTTAAAAGTTGAGATTGGAATTGGGATTAATTGGAATTGGGATTAATTCAAACTGGGATTGAAATGAATTAATTGGAATTGAACTCAAAGTTGAATAATAAAGTTCAAATTCAAATGGGAATTAAAGTTAATTTAATTAAAATTGAATCAATTTAAGAGGAAGTAGAAATTTAAATTGATTCGAATTTGGAATGGGAATTGAGGTTAATTAAAATTGAATTGGAATTGAATCAATTTAATAGGGTTGGAGGTTGAAGATTGATTGGAATGGGAGATTGGAAAGTTGAACAGTTTGGCTCTGAACTATATTTTTTCCAAATAAATTAGTTTAATATAAACTGTTTTAAATCTATTTTTCTAGCTATTTACTATATAACCTTTCTTTTAAAACGCCAAACAATCTTATACTTGTTTTACAACTATTTTAAAAACCAATTACTATTTTACATCTGTTTTACAAACTAATTACTATTTTACAACTACTTTATAATCTAATTATTATTTTATAACTATTTTGCAATTATTTAACTATTCTACAACTATTTACTATTTTACAACTATTTTATAATTACTTAACTATTCTACAGCTATTTTTACAACTAATAACTATTTTCCAACTACTTATCTTTTTTTTCAAGCTATTTTCTAAATTTAAGATAGTCAGACGGTAAACTATTTATAATTAAACACCAAGTGAGATAAGAATAAAAGTAATAACGCAAATGGAAATTGAAGCAATTGTGAATAAGTGAATAGAATCAAAATGAAGATGAATAAAAAAGAAATTGATTCTTCTGATAATCAATGAAAATAAATACGTAGGATGTACGTACATTATTCTATTCGCTTAATGATTTGATCCAGATTCGAGCACAGAATTTCGAGATAGTATATCGATCCGAGTTATGATTTTTCACTCGATTTTCGATGACGAACCCTAGATATGGTTTTTTGATTAATTCTCGAAATTCTCTATCATAGTTAGGCTATGCAAGGAGAATGACGGTTTCTGATCAAGAAACCAGATCTGAGTCTGCACTAGGAAGTCGGGTGGACGATACTAGTCGGAAGTTAAATTGTATGATCAAGTGAGCCATCGAATTTGATATTGCGTATGGATGATATATGTACATCGTACGTGCTTGAATGAAATTGATATTGAAATTTTGAAAGAAATGAGAAATGATTTTTGAAAAGAAAAGTATATTTTGAGAAATATATATGAATAAAAGTGGAAGTTGGATATCTTTTGAAATTCACTTTATGAAAAGTAAGTGATATGGTAAGTAACTTTATAAAAGAAAATCAATTTGAATGTTGATTTGGCATAGTAAAGTTATACATGTATGTATGTATGTATGTATGTATGTATGTATGTATGTATGTATGTATGTATGTATGTATCTATATGTTTAAATGATTTTATGAGAATGATTTTGGAAAAGGTTTGGAATCTATGGATTTGGAAAGGCTTTTGATTTTTGGGAATAATCAATTTTGGGAATTTGAAAAACCAAGTTTGAAACTATCGATTTGAGATATCGATTTTGAGTAAAGGAGATTTTTATATGAATCATAAGGAGTATGATTTTAAAGATACTATAAGTGTATAGTATAAAATGTTTTGAGTTTGGCTTTGGGGAAAAAGGCGCTCCTATTGAAATGAACTTCATAGGAGATCCACGGGGTGGTTCTGCCTTGAGCCCTAAGGGGGAGACTCTAAATTGGATTCTGGAGGGAAGTCTGGACAAACTGAAGTTCCTGAGGTTTTTGTGTTGTGGGTAGCGAAAGTCGAGGGCGTTGATGCCTACAGAGACATTTGGGTTATGATGTGACGACAGTGTAACTCGATGTCACTGCGCTCTACTACGAACCATAGCGGAAGTCGTGTGGCCGTGAAAGCCAACGGTCTACGTTTGATTTTTCCGTGATGGCAACGTAACATCGGTAGACTGTGATCTATGAAGACATAACGAAAGTCGTGAGGCAGTGAGAGCCTACAGGCTACATTGGGACTTGACTAGTGTAGTCTGCGATCTATGTAGGAGTGGTGAAGTTTCATTTGGCAGCGAAATTCGAGGGAGCTGATGCCTACAGTTAAATGGATTTTTTCCATGTTGGCGACGTAACCCTGGATGTAGCTGCGATCTATGGAGGATTCCATGGCGTAATCGAGGGGCGTGGAGTTCCTACATATATCTATGGATTTTGCCGGGATGGCAACATAACCATCGGGTTAACTGCGACCGTGGAGGGGGTGATGATTTCCAGAGCATCCTCACCAAAAATGATTTTGACATTTTCAAAAATGTTTTCTGTATTTTCACAAAGTTTTCGAAAATGTTTTTCAAATATTTTCACTGGGTGTTAAAAATGGGTTTACCAAGTACTTATAGATTTTCAGTCCTACGCCCGATCAGCGTATGACCGAATTTCTGTGAGAACAAGGATGGACTTGTTGAGACATCAAGTTATAAAAAAATAATTTTTATAAAACTATTTTGGTAATATTATATAGATTTTAAAGTGTTTTAAAAATTCTTAATAGAATAGTTTATTGTTGAAAATGATCAAAGACCAATTTAACTAATAATAAACATTAAAATTCTGGTTTCGTTCCTTTTCGGTGATGAAAATATTCAAAGGGGGGAGGAATGTGATAACTCGGATTTTTGAACATCTGTTAATTGGTGATTAACAGGATTAATTTGCCAAATACTGATTTGTAAGCTGAACAAATTAAAATTCTAATAATTTAAAATATCTGGATGTATATAAATGGATTTGAAACTATAACAAACATTGAATTATAAATATCTGAAAATGATAAATCTTATAGTAAATTAACATATATATATATATATATGTTTATCTATTAAAATATTTGATTTTAAAATCATTTCTTTAAAATTTATATAAGTATAAATAATAGAAAATGAATTAATAAAAAAAATATAAAAATTAAACATATGTTAATATAAAAAGAAATATATTAAAAACATATAAAGATACATGTGTGACATTTATAATAAGAAACGCATTAATTAAAAATTGAAAATATAATATAAAAATATATTTAAAACCTTTAAATACATGCAAAATACACGTGTAAGCATTTAATATGAGAATTAACAAGTGTAAATTATTTTAACATTTGTAAAGATTTATATCATGAAAATATAACAATTGTCACATACTTTTAAATTTTCTATTCATTTTAAATTTAATAAAAAAGGGGATGAACAAAGTTATATAAACACATCTAACCCATATACTTCATTTTTCTTTGATATTGTCTCAAAATCCAAACTGAGCAAAATTACAAACCTGGAAAACTGAAACATAAACCAGAGACAAGGATCAAAACAAAAGTAAAACCTGAAAAGGATTAAAATCAAGCTAACATTCAAATCGGATAACAACTTCTCCTTCCATTCCTAAAACTTGGAAACTGTAAACTTGTGCTAAAGCAACATAGTTGATTCAAGAGAAAAACAAATTCCAGATCAATTCAAATTGAAACATCAAGTAAATCAAAACAAGCTTCAGTTCTAGACTAAGGCAGTCCTGATCAAAGTTCATTCCCTCTGTTTTTCAGTTGCAGGTGAGTAAACAAACTAATACTGGTTTTAAATCTGTTGCAGGAGATAGTAATATGAAATAATGATCTGATAATTGCTTGCATGAGTGGAAATTTGGCTTGCATGTTGATAAATGTTAAGTGTGTATGTCTGTATAAATATGCATATCTCTGTTTTTTTACTGACAGGCTAAAATACTAGATCAAAAATCAAATTCTCTTCATACATTCTCTTATAGACTGTGAAATTCAAACAAGATATATTTGTTTAAACATAGTCTAAGTTTTAAAAATATATTTAAGTATAATAAGTTTGAAAATTATCTGGAAATTAAGAAAGACGGTGAAAATTTTAAGCATATCAAAATCTCGACTAAAACAATTCATGTTTTCAGGTTTATAACCTGTTTTGTTATCAAAAATCATGAATTTTAAGAGTCAAATCCAGATTTTTAGTGCTAGATCGAGTGAAGAATTCGGGGTTGATCAGATTTTGGGTTTGGGGGCTTTTGTGGTGATCGAGGAACTCGGGAAGGTCGGGATCGCCACTGGAGGTAGCCAGGGTGTAGTCGAGCTAGGGAAAAATGATTAGTGAATTGTTAAACCACCGTGGCGGTGGCTCTTGGTCGGAGTAGGATTTTGGGCACAGTTTTGGTCGAGGCTTGAAACTTGGCTTTCGCGTGGTCTTTAGAGCACCGGACTCGATAGGAGGTTGGGGAATGGAAGCGTCAGTCTTCGGTGAACCTATGGATGGAGACTCAGAAGTGCTGGTGGTCGGTGTCGTCGGGTCGAGGAGGATTTAGGTGATGGGTTAGGTTCCAGTTTTAATCATGTATCTCGATTGTGATTCTGGGTTCATGGCGAACTTTGGGTGGTCGGGATTAGGTAGGGGTAGGTCATCGATGACTCGTCGGCAGGGGTATGGGTGGCCGAATCTCTGGCGATCAGGCACGCACGTGCACAATGGGTCATTAGTGTCAGTAGTTTAGAGAAGATGGGTAGGCTCGGGTAATGTCTCGGGGAAGCTGTATGGTGTCTCGAGTATAACATCGGGTCGAGTTACGTGAGTGTTAATACTTATAACAGGTTTTAATTATTATTTTTAAACTAAAACTAAGATTTTTACAGTTGATGATTTTTCCTCGGGGGTGACTCGGGATGGATTCCGAGTTGAACCCAAAGTAAAGGTTTAACAGTTTTTAAAATGTAAATAAAAGCAAGTTTTAAAACTTTAGGTAATCAAGATTAAACTGATTTGAAAAATTATCTCTTTGTATATTAACGTTTTAAATATCAGTTTAAGAAGTTGTATAATATATTTTACTTAAATTAATTAAGTAGATTCTTAAGTTTTTTTTAAACTTAATTTAAATATGTAACGAAGTAGTTAATTAAAGGAGTATTATGTTTTTATATTATATGTTAATGATAAATGATTTCAAGATTTAATAAATAAGATCTTAATAATGATTTAGAAATTAATAAAGAAAAGGTTTATCTTAAAGTAATTAAGGTCTTGGATAATTAATGAGTAATTAAATTAATTAATAATTAAGATTTTAAATTAATTAATTAGAGATTAATTAATTGGTAATTAGAGATTAATTGATGTAAGTAATTACTTAAATGATAATTAATTAATGTAAGTAATTAAAGGATTAATTTGTTATGGGTTAGATAATTTAATTAGTAATTAGAGGATAATTAATTAAAAATTAAATGTTAATTAATTGAGGATAATTAACCAATGGGATAATTACTAAATGAAAGTAATTATGGATAATTAATTTAGATTAATAATTAAAAATGATTAATTAATGGTTGTAATTAATTAATGTTAAAGTAAGCAGGGTTTAAAAGCAATTAAAGCAATTAGAAATGGTATAATTAATTTATCTTGCTTATAGATGATTAAGATATATTGAATGACTTAGATTATTTGATCTCTCTGATATGCTTTGTGATATAAGATACTTTGGTTGAGCTGTGATATTGTGGGTTATCTATCTGAGATGAATTATTATGTGAATATGATATCCTGAATATAAATTGTATTGTTTAAACTTGAACAATTTGGCTAAAGAATAACATTGGATTCGAAGAGACTGGAGTCGGGTATCAGCAAATACCTGAAACCACTTCAATTTGTGATCTACAATAATTCTTTAAAGATTTGAGTTTAGGACCAAATAGGCTGGAATGATAATAAATTAAGTAACTTGGCCTTTAATTGAGCAATAGTTCTTGGACATTGTTTGTAATAAGTGATGGACTTTAACAAATTAAGAACTCGTAGGAAAGAACGAGTTACCCTAGTATTAGTATAATTTTTATAGCTTAGTATTTCAAATTATTTGAGTTTACTCACGCTGGTTTCCAGCAGACCTGGGTGTTACTTTAATGCAATGCTTGGGTCAGACCGAGTATTACAAATTTTCAGGTTAGGACATTCTGTAGCTTTGGAGGTGAGCTGGATGGTAGGAACGTATGGAATATATTCCGCTGTACTAGAGTTTTATTGATAGTAGTCTGGGAAAGGTTGTACAACTATCCAGTTTGTGTGTGTATGGTTGTACTCTGATATATTGAATGTAAATTGACAGCTACGGCTTTCTTTGTAAATGCTATTATTTGATATTATATTTTATCCACTACGAATGTGAGATGTTGCTGTTTTATGTTCTTCTACTTTATTCTTCTTTTCTCTAACAATGTGAAATTTTCGACGTTCGATTTCTCGGCACTTCTATCGTGAACGTATTAGTGTCGAATTTTCGAGGTCGAAATTTTGGGTCGTTACAGGTGGTGACCAATTTTTTGAATATTTGACGTTTGGCAGATAGCAACCAACCTTTTGAATAGTCAACCCTTGATGGATGACGACAATCTCTTGAAGTTGCCATATATTTATAGTGGTTGAAGCTAATGCTGTGACGGCTAAGATGACATCATAAAACAAACTGGAAAGATGATGCGTCGTAGATTTGATTAAATGGGTTTGATGAGAGATGGCCGATAAAGTGAAGGAAACCAATGGCCGAGGTTAACATCAATAGGAATAAACCTGTAAGATAAATGTCCAACTCTTAGTGTTTAGGTAATGTTCATGCATAATGGAAACATGTTGCAAAGCGTGATATGTGTTAGAAGAGAGCACACTTGGTTGTAATTTTTTATCGGCATTTCTTGCATGTTGATATGGCAAAGAAAACCAGGTAGGCCATACTAAGGATATGGAAAGAGGTAGGTAACTGCCAAGGGCAGTGTTAAAGGAGCAGGACGATCTGGGCAAGTCTGGCTGCACTACTCAAAATGGTACAAAGAACCAACTGTAGAATTGCTTGCGTGGGCTGCATCCGAGCAGGATTAGTAATAGGCCATGCTCGAGGCAACATAGAGATGCTTGATCGATGGACGGGTCGAGGGAGGTGCTCGAGGAGATGGGTTATTTGGGATCCAACTGATTATAAGAGAGGGTCGGACGATGGATACTGAGTCGAGTAGTTCAAATGGCTTTCTTTTTTCAATTAATAGGTTGTTTTTGTTTCTTCGGGTTCATTGGCCATGGGGATGACCTAAAGTGCCAGGGAAAGGATGGGCCGACAAGGGCCCGCTCTAGATGGCAGTCAAGGGGGGCTTGCTAGTCTGTTTCTAATTCTCGAGTAGCTTATTGTATGGTAGGCCTAAGCCCAAGCTGGACCTGAATGAAGCGGATTAAACTAAGGGACCTTGATTAGCCTATCTTCTTATCTACAAAAGATTTGAGTAACATTTTTCCCAAAAATCATGCTTGTGAGCGAGCGCGGGCTTGTAAAATCTAGGAAACTCCATCGATTGATGGTTTTGCTATGCAATTAATGCGCTATCCACATGGCCTAGCATCATTAGTCATGACGGTTGTGCTTCTCGAGATGCGGTAGAAATGTGTCGTTTTACCTACGTGCATGGTGTGACAAGTCATTTATCATATTTGAACGGTCGAGATTTCTTTTGCCTTTTTGGTTATAGAGGTTGCGATTGAAGGGAGAGGCCTATAAATACTGCCATCCCTTTCCACTCTAATCCCATGGAACTTTAGCCATGTAATTTCTTTTGTAGATTTAAACCGTACATGGTTTTCTCTTGGTAAAAAACAGTTAGCTTCGCCTTCCTCTTCATTTCATATTGCTCTTGAGCATTTGGCTTTTTTTCAAACTTGTTTGAAATTTTTCTTCAATTTAGTGGGGTTTAGAAAGGAGGTAACTTTCTTAAGTACTGAACTATATTAGTCGATTGCAGATTGGACGGCTGCTATTAGATTTCGACCGCATGAGATGGATCTTGCCCTTGGCTGGACCCGGTTCCCCTAGCCAAAGTTTTGAGATTGATCAAACGACTGTCTCGAGCTATGGACCTGGGCGGGGCAAGGAAGCATCCTTGATTTGATGCTCCTATTTTCCCTACCTTAGGTTAGTTTGGATGCTTCTATGCCTATTTGGAAGGAGTAGGTTGATGCCTCTGATTTGAATGTCATCGTTGAGGTCTTGGTCTACTCCTGAGTGAAATTTCCTAGGAACTCTTCGAGTTCTCTTATGAGATTTGATGTTGAAGGCATTGGTGGTGGCATCACACTCCTTCTTCAACAAGTTCTTGATCATTTCCCCTAACAGGTGCTTTCTAGATGGTGATAAGAGTGATGGCTAGCCTGCCTTGGAAAAGCTGTTGACATGCTTCTTCTCTGATCTTTTTTTTCTTTTTAACTAGCTAGCAATCGAAAACTGTTGTAAGCCTAGTGGGGCGGGAATTATTCCCTCACACACTATTGAACTGAATAAAAAAAAATCTTTATTGCAAACTTTTTGTTTGAGAAATGAGCTGTAGTAGTTTGTTCTTGCTTTTAACATGTAGGGTAGTGTATCTTAAATAGCTAGCAGTCTTTTGCGTTGATCTAACCAAATTTCTTCAATTTCCTGCTCAGCCAAGTTGAGGACTCAAGAGCAAGCATTGACCATGCCATATGGGTACTTATTATGTGCTGAGACCGTGTGCGGTAACGGAGCCTCACTGTGTTGCCTTATCGATAGGCGATCCTAAACGTTTGGCGAGCTTAAAGGTTCTTCTGGGTAACATGCTGCCCAAGCCATTCCTGTATTATTTTTAATAAAAACTCTGTTTAAAGTGTGCTACGTAGTACAAGCGTCTTACGATGGGCCTAGCCGGTTGTTCGCTCATACAAGCCAAGTGCCAACCAAGCATCAAATGATAGGTGGCACGGGCTTTGAGTGTGGGTTCAGGCTTGGTTATAGGTTCTCTCGAGTGACAAGCAGTCGTATGCATAGGTGGATGGGCCCTGGTTCAAACTGAAGCGTGCATGGCTCAAGGGTTCTTCAGGGTGACACGTCGCATGTTTCTTAGAGGGCTGTAGGGCCTGGCTGGCTAGAGCTCTCTTATATGATGGAGTAATAATGATGAGACGGGTGACTGGCATCGTTGATCATAAGAACTTAGCAAATAGAAACTGTAAAAGTGAACTTATCCATATGTTGCTTTAATGGAAGGCGGTTCCAGTTTGAACCTAATTGTTGAGCTATTTGAAAGTTCCCCTACGTGATATGATGTAAGTGGAGGCTGGCCTGGCTAATATTTACACGAGTACACTGTCAATGTCGGACTTTGGCATCACTCGTTGGTAGTGCTGGTATAGACAACAGTTTCCCATCTTGTTTGGAGGATGAGTGACATCATGGACGAGGGGTATGGGCCGTCATGGCCACGTATCCAGTCGCCAATGCACTCCGGTGCACAAAGGAGAGATGTCACACCTAGACCCTCGAGGCATAGGGAAATCCCCAAACAAAGAAATGAATGCATGGTGATTCAAATTTTCTAGATAGCCTGGCAGTCTTTGACAAGGAAATAAATTCTCGATAATTCATCCTCGTGGACAACCATAGGCTCATGCGGTCCTAGCTAGCTAAGGCGATGATCCATAGAAAAAGTAATGATCATATGAAAACTCATCCCTATTGGATAGCCTAGGCAATCCCCGATAATGAAATGAATCGCAGTAATTCATCCTCGTGGATAGCCTGTCGGCCAGGATTGAAGCGACGGATCACGGGGTCCTGGGCGACAAAGGGCGGAAGTCCCCAAACAAAATAACGAGCAAATGAAAAATCATCCTCATTGGATATCCTGGGCCTTCTCTGACAATGAAGTGAATTCTCGGTAATTCAGCCTTATGGATAGCCTATCATCTAGGAGAGAAGCGACGGCTCATGTGGTCTTAGGCTGCAAAGGGCGGCGGTCCCCAAGCAATGTAATGAGCACATGAAAACTCATCCTTATTAGATAGCCTGGGCATTCCTCTAAAAGAAAATAAATTCTTAATAATTCATCCTCCTGGATAACCTGCCGGCCAGGATGGGAGTAACGGCTCACGCTGTGAAGGGAGACGATTCTTAAACAAGGTAATGAACACATGAATAACTCATCCTCGTTGGATAGCCTTGGTAGCAGTATTGAACAATGCAGCCCCTCATGACTTTGGGGCTCTCTTCACGGAAGGCCATGGCTCGGGAGAAAGCTAGAGAAAGTTTTTGGTCGTTGGTCTTAGATGCCCCTAAAGAAGCAGATGGGCACTTAGTTGCTCCCGGGAATCTTTAAGGGCAAAGACCAGAGGAGGGATTCACTCGACGGCCTGTAGGGGAATACATTAGATGTTGACATGAGTGTTGGGTCTCAGGGATTTTCTAGGAAGGAGTGAGGCGGAGATCAAGGTCACTGACAATGGTCATCCTACCCCTGGGTCTAGTCATGTGGCTAGTCGATCAGGTCTTTTTGTAGGGGCAGGCTTGTTGAGCTGTGGGAGGCTCATTCCCTATGCTGGGGGGTATTTTCAATGATCGAAGGGTAGAGCGGGAGTGCACTCGCAATTGTCATAATTCATACTAATTTACCAAGTGCGAAAAGAGCTTGCATAGAAGGCTACTAACCAGAAGACCGAAGGTTTGAGCCCTCCTTCTAACGCTAGAATTTTGATTGTATTTTCATCAACCTTGGAATTGCACCATAAAGGAAAGGTCACTTGTTAATCATCAAGTTTAAGAGCTAAAAAAAGCATTTAATGGGTAAATGAAACAAGATATAGAGTGGTTCGGCAAAGCTGCCTGCATTCACTATGAATTCTTCTTATTTTACGGCTCTATTACAATTATAAGGAGTTAAAAAAGATACAACAATGTGACTCAAGACTAATGCTGCTGCTAATCTCGATGGTTTGTTTAGCTTAGAACTATAAATGGTGAGCGAATGTGAGAACCTACTGCTTGATGTTAAGCCGAGGATGAAGGATCATGAATGGATAGAATAGTCGACCCTTAATGGGTGGTGTCTCACCTTATGAATAGGCGACCCTTGAAGAGTGGTGACCAACCTCTTTGAATAGTCAACCCTTGGTGGGTGATGACCAACCTCTTTAAAGTTTACATGCATGCAGATAGATGCGAGAATGGCTAAAATGATGCCGTAAAACTGATTGGAAAGGCGCTATGCCATAGATTTGATTAAACGAGTTCGATGAGGGATAATTGGCAAAGAGAAAGGAATCAGTGGCTAAGGTTAACATCAACAGGAAAATCCCTAAAAGATACATGTCTTGCTATTACTGTTCAGGCAATGTTTGTGCATAGTGGAAGCATGTTGCACAACAAGCTCTGCGTTAGAAGAGGACAAACTTGGTTGTACTTCTTTGTCGGCCTTGCTTGCAAGCTGATGTGGTGAGGCGAACCAAGCAACCAGCCTTTTCCCAAAGGTATAGAAAGTGGTGGGAAACTAGCAGGGGTGGTGCTGAAGGAGCGGGCTGAGTCGGGCAGGACTGCATGCACTTCTCAGAATGATACGGAGGATCAATTATAAGATTGCTTGCGGGGCCTGCATCTGAGTCAGATTAGTAATAGGTCATGCCCGAGGCAACCTAGAGATGCGTTGATCGACGGACGGGCCGAGTTGGGTGCTCGAGGAGAAGGGTCACCTGGGAGCTAGCTGGTTATAAGAGGGGGGCCGGACGATGGGGGCTGTGCTGAGAAGTGCAAATGCATTGCTTTGCTTGACGAGCTGGTCGTTGTCATTTCTTCAAGGTTCACTGTTCGGAGAGACCGACTTGACGTGTTGTAGAGAGGACGGACTGATAGGGACCCAACTTGGATGGTAGTCATGAGAGACTCGTTGACCTATTTTTGATTCTCAAGTAGCTTATGCGAGGCTGGCTTGGGCCTGAGCCGGACTCGACCGAAGATGATTAAGCTAAGAAATCTTGATTGGCCAATCTTCATACTTACGAAAATTTTGTGTGCTTTAGTCTATTATATTTTTTGGTGTAGGTTAAGAACTATTGGTGTATAAATAGAATTAGATTTTTATTTATTCACAGCCAATATATTTATGGATAATTCTACTTAGACACATAATATTGTTGAGTAGCCTCCGCTCCCCTAATTTAAAAAAAACGCAGTACAAAATTTCCCTTATGTGATTCACGTAACTTTTTCACTTCTAGCAATTTCATTCCCTTTTCCTTCTTCAATTGCTTATAGCCAATAAACCCTAGCAATTTAAATTTTGGTAAAATATCAAATCTTTTGCTTAAATCGATGGATCTTAGTGATGGTAATGCAAATCTTATGGAATCAGAAGAGATAAATTTTGAAATTTATCTTGTTTTATTTTCTTTCTTTCTCAAATTTTAAAGTGCACAGTTCACAGAAATTCGACCGAGTGATTGATTGAAAAATATCATAGTTGTTGTGCATGATTTATAGACCAATCACACAGTGGAGGTGCATGATTGGCTTGGATACCACACACCATAACTTTGTGGTAGGTTACAGATCCATGTATATGAACTACTGGTTGACTTAAACAACCACCTACACCCTCTTTGGAATTGACTTTTATTAGACTAAAGCATATAAAGGGAAAGAGTCGTATATAATACGGCTATACTCAGGAAAAGTATGGGTATAATGGTTTTTCTATTTTTATAGAGGGTTACTCAGCAACTTTTCAGGTTTAAACATAATTAGCATATAACTACTACACTGAAATAAGAAGGAAAAACTTAAATTTGCACTTTATAAAATTTTATAATCGAAGACAAATAAAATCAAACTCGAGACAAATTATATCAACTTACCAATAAAATTTGGTTTTCCAATAGTATGGTTGCCGCCACGAAATAAGAATAAGAAAAAAAATGAAATCAAAAAATACAAAATACTTCAATTATGCTAAAATTTGTATACAAGAAATTACCCAATAGACATGTTGCACGGTCTATAGAACTGAGTATTGATAATGGTACCGTCAACTGCAATATATTGGTAGGTAACTGCTTCCATGAAATTATAACAAAGAAAAAAGTGAATTCAAATTCAAGCAATTGAAAACAACTTAAATCAAACGTACCAATAAAACCTAATTTTCTAATAGACGATTCACATTCGAATAGCAGGTGTCATGTAATAATAAGAAGGTAAAAACTAAAATTAAAATAGACAATCAAAGATAAAAAATAATCAAACTTACCAATAAAATCTGGTTTTCCAATAGCTGGTATATTTGTTTATAGCCACTATCATGAAATAATAAGAAGGGAAAAAATAAAATCAAAGTTAGACAATTAAAATAAAATCAAACTTTAATTTACCAACAAAATCCGTTTTAATATTCAATACATCTGTACTATCACGAAAAAAGAACAAGGACAAAAATAAAATTAAAATTTAACAATCCAATAGTCGGACTTACCAATAAATTCTGGTTTTTCCAATAACCGAGAATGAAAAATAACTCTTTTCTAAAAGAATTTAGAGTAGTATGATATCTACATGAGATGACGATGATTTAAAAAAATATAGCAGATCTTCTTGGCCATAAAAGTTTAATGGTTTTTTTCACATTCCTTGAAATGAAAGGGATTTTTGAAAATTAGAACTGAATGTTTTGTGGATAGGAAAATAATCAACGAGAGAGTTTTGGTAGCTAGGAAAATAATTAATGAGAGAAAAAGAAATTTTGGACAAAAACGTTATTTACTAAAAATTGCATAGACATAAGCTTGGTAGGAAGTTTTGAGAATATACAGTGTATATATAAATATAATAATAAATAAATAGCTTAATTGGTAGGAATTTAATAGAAAATAAATCTTAGCACCTAATTGCAAAATGCATTTTTCATATGTATGAGGAATGATTATACGAACTGGCATTAAAAAAGGAATAAAAGTAAGGAAAATCACATTTTTTATATGATAGAATATATAAAATTATGATCAAACATTATTTAATTTAGTAATATCACAAGGAATTCTAATGAAATAAAAAAAACCTTTCAGATATGTTGCATTGCAAGAATGCTTGAGCTGTTTTAAAAATGAAATGAAAATTCGGGAGGTACTTCAAAATTCCTTTAACCATTTTGTAATTTTAAAAGTTGGAAGTTAGGCTCGAGTCTTTTCAAACACGATGAGAGTGGAACATAATATCCACAATGATACAGAACCTTAATGCAAATACATGTGTCAATCATAATGCATATAAACAATAACATATAAAATGTTTTAAATGTTTCAAATGTGATGTGAAAATATGACAAATAACCATTATAAATGGTTGCAGCCAGAAAATTCAATGGTGGTTGAGATTAAGTTTAGACGTAATTTCTGCGGTTACAATGAAATAATATATGTGTTAGATAAATTATGAATTAGGTAAAAGCTCTAACTTTGAAGAAAAAAAATAGATTGAAAGACATGAAGTTTTATTTTTAGACCGAAGCACAAATGTTAGATATATTTAGCATTATATTCAACTTTTACACTATACAAAATGTTAGTTGTAACCAGCATTATATTCAGTTTTACACTATACAAAATACTACTTATAACTAGGATCGTATTTCAGTCAACAAAATAATTTTGTTGTCCTTCAGCTTAAAAAAAGTTTCTAAATTTGTTATTGGGCCTTATTTTCGTGTTAATAACCGCTATGTATTGGAATTACAATTTACGATTAGCGCTTCAACAAATATGCCGACCTATTTTACGCAACGTTATCTTACCTTCCAAATTTGTCCTGTTGCAATAAAGCGTCCCTCCCCTAATCATAAATTCCGTCAATACCGCCGTAACTGAACCCGCGTTCTTAGCATTGCCGAAATACAAATATACCCCTGCCCGGTTTACAGTTTCTACGTCAGTAAAGTTCACCACATGGGCTATATGGACACATTTCTAAATTTGGATTCTGCTTTTGTCAAAGGGTGATGACTTTTCTTCGGGAACCGAATATGAAACCGGGCCTATAACATTCCAGCACGTGTAAATCACAAACGCCTGTGGAGAAATAAGCTGAAAAGTGCGGAGGAGAAAATAAAGGGAGACGCCTGGGCAGTTTCGTACATGTATCACATTAACATATTATTATTTGGTGCAACTTCTATATTTTATACCTATTTGTAGGATTAAGCCACCAAAAAGCTTTTTCGATTAAAGAGACGAAATGGAGTTGTTTTACTCTACTTTATTTCTTCACATTTATTATTTTTCCAACTTGCGTTTATTTGCAGAAGGATGAAATAAATATATTTTGTGATCAACAGGGAAGTTTTAATCTATGAATGTCAAAGTTAAATATTTTAACTATTGACGGCTAAATTTAGCAATTCAGTAGTGAAAACTAATCCGAGTTTCAAATACTCCAATCCTTTTTTTATCATTGAGTGCACGTATATCATATGCATATCGTATTATAATATATATAATTCACGATTAGTTTGATCATTGTTTGATTAGAATTATGCTTTCAAAATGATTTTTCTTTTCTTTTTCTTTTTTCTTTTTAGCTTGGTCATATAAGCTTAATAGTACATCATAGTTTAAATTTAAATTTATATTTGCTACGCAAATTTAGTTTTCCCCGTATGTTCTTTTGAAAATTGTTTGACATCGACCGAACACAAAACTCGAAAAATAAATATTTTTCAAGCATTATACTGGCACACTACGTATTAAGTTAATCCATATGTAATATACACACAATATAATATAAAGTATACTTTATATATTAATGAAAAATAATAATAATTATGTAATATATATTATAATATAATTATACATAGTGTACACACACAAACACAAACATGTATAAATAAATTTATATGTCTCTCTCTCTCTCTCTCTCTATATATATATATATGTATATATATATATATATATATATATATATATATAGACACACACATACACATTAATATACATACTAATGATAATAGATACACGAGCACTCGCAGACATAATATTATATATATATATATATATATATATATATATTTGTATAAAGAATTATTGAACTTATCTGAGTTTTTGAAACTCGGGTAAGTTGAGATAGTTGAGTTAATGAAAAAAGGGTATCTTTAATATCTCTGTATCTCTTTACTGATGCAGTAATGGAGAATATGAACTCCATAATGCCTGCAAAATACCCAACATTGATACTCTATTGTTGCAGATACCCAAACAATAAAAAATTGTGTTAGTGGGATAATATATTTGTGTTATTATTTGAGCCAATTAAAAAATTTAACATAATTGATTTAGACAAATAATTAGTTATGGATTATGATAATTTTGGTGTTTATCTATTATTTATACTTGTGTGCTGTATAATATTTTAATTTTTAAACGCTTGAAAAATAATAATAGATAAACAATAATTTGTATTGGTACAAATCAAGAGTGTCTCTTTGCGTTATACATTGATAAGATGTTCGATCGAATCTTTTTCCCCCTTATCATGTATCTGGTAAAAGATGATCATATATTACTTTAAATAGAATAACCTTCTTTACAAAACAAGTTTGGTTAGTTGGTTTGATTTTGTTACTTTATTGATTTAACTTGACTTTTATTTTCATTTTTTTAGTCGATTTCAATGCTCAATGTTTTAAAATCGAACCGACCAATAAAAGGGTATAAAACTTTTACGAGATTGGAAAACAAACTAAATAATTTCAATACAATTATTATATTATTATCATCTTAACACTACTACTTCTTAATTCATGTAAATGTTTTTAAGAGATGAGTTATTTGTTCCTATAAAACATCATCACATCGTCACATAACACTTGGACTCGATTAGGTGTTTTAATCTCGTGTTGTGTTAGCAACTAGATAATTTAGCTCATTTAATGATCAACTAAACAAAATACCAAATTGAAATGTCTAATTAGTTTTGTTATTTTTTTTTGAATTGTTATTTTGGTTTTACATTTTTGATGTTTCTAAGCCGAGCTAACCAATTTCTCTCCCATATTTCATGTTTCTACGATGTTCAGAGTCATATAATTTTCTCCTCAAAAGGCTGACTTCGTAGCACAAAAATTCACTATTTGGCACGATTTAAATAGCAACATCCTTACAGCAATTCATTTGTGCAATGGCTACATTTGAGGCTACCAGCCTCTTGCTCTTACTTTGGAATTTTTGGAAAATTCTTTCTTTATCCACAATGTCCACTCTATGGCCATTCATACCGTGTAGTGGGAGAGTATATGAATAAACAAGTCAACGTAAGGTTCATCTATTTTCCTTTCTAAAGTTGAATGTAATACATCATCACCGTGTTTGAATAATTATGGCCGAATGTGTTTTATAGATCGGAAAAAGAGATGACATATATTGTGGATTTTATGGGAAATACTTCCGATCTAGTCTACTAATTAATTACCAACAACTATCCTAAAAGCAACCACAAATATATACAATAACCAAGTCAAACAGTTATAGAAAATAGGAACAATAGGTTTAACGAAGTTTGGCCTAATGACTAAAGTCCATGTACCCAACAATTGTACTTCACTTAGCCAATAAAAAGAGTATGGAAGAGATAATTGCATCACAAGATCATATTTAGAATTTTGTATCTAATTCATAGTATTTCATAGATTTGAGGGGTTCCCTAGGAGTAACTATGTAAGTTGATCATATAGTTAATCTTGGTTTGAATATAAGCATGCTTCTTGATTTTATTTCTGTTTTATGTATACATATACAATGTCATGATAACACATTATAGCAAACAAGTAAAAATCCCTAAGACATAGTGTTTAATTGATCGTAGTTTTGAAGGAGCTCGTTACCATGAGCATTGTGTCATACAATAATCATTAAAGTTCCGAGCCATGGTGTTTCAAGAATGGAATATCAATACACCAACAAGCCTAGTGTAAGTAATGTTTTTCAAATGATGGACAGTGATTTACTCATGACCATTGGGGATACCAAGATGTTATATATTGGTGGTTGTTAAGGAACAACAATGAAATGACTTACTAAGAGTATTCCGTAAGTTATTGTATCCAAGTCAATCAGAGGATCTCAAATGACGATGTGTAGTAGTCATTGGACTTGAGAGTATTATGGATCTTATGCATTAGGATTGTACTTGGTTTTGGACAGGTACATGATAACACATTGTGTTGCATCCATAGTTATGTATGTTTTAAAACTCAAGAAGAAAAACAACCGATGATACTCTCCGTTAACATCGATAGCCAACAAAAGAGGAATCCAAAGCCAAATGGCTTTTAGCAAAGAGTCGAAATTAACAGAAAAGAAGTTAAAATCACAAATACCGACAAGTAATATAATACCAAAAAAATGATGATACATGGATTTGTAGTGGTTGGGGAAAATATCTACATCGACATTCAATATATTTCTTATTCTGCGCTTTTATATTTTCGAGGCTATATTAAAAGAAGGGAAGACCAAGAAGCCATTAATGAGCTTTTAGTGGAGTTTTAAGCTAGAAAAGAACAAAAAATTAAAATAAAGTACCGGCTTTTCCTCTCTAACTACTTAATATTCCCTTTCTTGTATGATGGATCCTCAATTAACAGTATTTTGTAATGGACGCAGATGAATGAAATGATAGTGCTTAATGGATTTGACCATTATATGCTAAATAGATGGCACTCATCGACTGGATTAAAATAGTTGATTACGGACTGATGGCGTGTTATATCATTTAATTATCGATTGGTTTTATTCCTTTCGGCACGTGGCAAATTGATTGACAATTTAAATTTCATAGTACAAGGAACCTATGGCTCTTCTTTTGGGTTGAGATGATTTTCCTTATCTACTTGAATAATATTTCTAAATACAATAATGATAAATGACTATTTTGGCTCTTCCTATTACCTTTTCTTTTAGTATTTGAAATATAAGATGCATTTGTAATAGCTATAGTAAGTATCGAGTTTGATAACAAGGGGTTGGCATTTTTGCATCCAATTATAGTTATTTTGATCTATCTTACAACTTTGGTGTATACTTGAGGTACATTATCTTTCGGTATATGCAGTTAAAGAGCTTATGCTTAGCGTTCTATAGCAGTGGAAGTGCAAAAAATTATAATAGCGATAAAGTGGGGATATAGCGGAAAATAATAGAGGGGCAACAAGCTTCATTATGTAAAACCAAATATTTAAGTTAATTTATTCTCATTCTCACATCATTTGTGTAATAATTTTTTTTTGTTTAATTCTATAACAAAACCGGAGAATATCATAACTTATGCAATCCAAATTTGATGACTATAATTGATTCTAACCTATACCGAGCATGTATGCTTTAAAATTAAGTCTTTACCATAACTTTGTTGATTTGATTTAAAATATAACTAGACAAATCAACACTTCTATATTAATATTACTAATGCAGCTGCTAAAAGCCTTGATTTAGTGGGTAGCAGAAAATATTAAGGCTTAAAGAGGATCTGATGTTTAATGGTGCTAAACTGAAAATGCATAGTGATGGAAGGGCACAATGCGTTGCAACGAGAATTTTGCGGGGCTATAACTACACAGCTTTTGGTATCTTAATGAAAAATAGATATATCAATACTTCAATGTTTACTTGGCTATTGGCATTCTACATTATTTTAGGTACCAAGAGAATCAACAAGACCTCAAAAATATAGTACAACACATACCCTTAGAAATTTAATTTGTATGAGATACAAATTGAATTTTGATATGAAAGCTATTTTGGTTCAACGATGGCATATATACACTTATGGTTTCCTATCATTTCAAAGCATTAAATGCAAGTTACACATGTCAACCTTTATTGCCCAAGTCTATCATGGTATTACTTCCAATTTTAAACATTTATTATTATCTACCTTTTAGCATTTGAAAAATTACTTTTTTGGGATACGTCGTGAGTAGTAAAATTTAATTATTAGATTTAACTTATTCTGAATCAATGTTGAGATAGTCCATTTGTTACGTGATATGTAAGTTTACATAAAATGCTTTACAGTTTTAACCAGTTTTGATTGCAGAATTGTGATTCGCAAAAGATATATTTTAAAAAGATATTAGTGAGGGGAAATCCGTTCTGCTAAGCGGTGTGATCTCACTTAATATCAAATAACCGAGATGTATAGTATTATTCACATCAGGCTTTATGTCTGACTCGAAGTTTATGTTTTTCCCCTTAGACTCTCGGGTGCTTCAAATTGATTTGAGTAGGCTAAGGGTTGAGGTTTTATAGGTTTTAGTAGGTTGACAAATAAAGCTTCCAAAGATGAGCAGGTGGCTGACGGATGGCTACTTAGGAGTTGTTGTTTTGTTTTGTTCCGCTATGTTGTATTTAAGACAGTTATGTCTATATAGTGCTCTGGTCAACCAAGGAGGCATCATCAAATGCCGCTCTTGGCGTGTTTATGTAGTAATTATATTTATCAGTACCTGGGAAAATGATTATGGGATTATGTAATTTGAATGTGAAACATGTGTTTTGAAAATGTAATGTGAAATAATGTTTTTGAAATCTATGATTTTGTTTCATATTCAAATGCTTCTGATATTATGGATACCATTAACATAACCGTATTTAGTCATCAAAAGTTAATATTATGGATGACTGTAGCATCTGCAGCTCTTAGCTTTGGGCCTCCAGATATAAAATGTTACAGCTTAGTATCGGAGCATAGGTTTATGAAAAACTTTAGCTAAAAATGGTTTTTAAAACATAATCCTTAGGAATCAGAGTAAGATCAGGGTAAGGGATAATGTTATAGTAATGTACTTGTATTTTCTATATATATATATATATATAAGTATATGCTATATTTCTATTATTCTATCTCTCTTAGGATATTCTTTCGTATCTCATGAGGTTTGAATATAGACATTGACACTAGAAGAGGCAGAGTTAACCTAGGAGTGGACTGTACCACCACTATGGAAATACCCGACATAATACGAGAAGGGCCCAAGGCCAGTCTCAAGCTGAGAATGTCGGTGTTGGAGTCCCACAAGAGGACATAGGAGTGATGTACCAGTTTTTCATAAACATGATGTAAGCTGGGATTGCTGCTGGAGTTGTTAGAGGAAATGCCGTGGGAGGATTTCAAGAAGATCCAATTGTCAACCATTATGCTAACTTGAGCAAAGATTATTCCAGGCTTGGAGGGAAGCCGTTTATTGGAACTGAAGATGCTATAGAAGTGGAGAACTGGCTGTTATACCGTGAAAGGATATTTGCTGATTTAGGGCTCAATGACGAGCAGAAGAGGAGGCTTCCTTCGAGACAAAATCAAGGAGCAGCTTTGTTTTAGTGGAATAGTGTGACAGTAGGAGTAAATGAAGAAGAGATGACATGGGTTGAGTGTAGAAGAAGGTTCTAGGAGAGGTTCATGTCGGTAATGACGCAGTCTGTTTTGATTAGGAAGTTTCCTGAGCTAGAGCAAGGAGAAATGACCATTTTGGAGTATGCTAGAAGGTTTGAAGAATTGGCTAGATATGACTATGCCATTGTGGATACATTGATGAAAAGGAATGCAAAATGTTCATCAGCCTGAGTTGTCTAGGGATACCCTACCGCATATCAGAGATCCCTGTGAAGTGGTAGTGGAGATGGCATTAATACATAAAGAGATGCTTGCTTGTTTGGAGAAGGAGAATGAGGTCCAAGTTGGGAAAGGTCAAAAGAGAAAATTATTTCATAAGAAAGGTGCTCAGAAAGGTGGAGCAGTGAAGAAAGGGAAGTCTGAAGTGATCTGTTACAAGTGTGATAAGAAAGGCCATGATGCTCAAGAGTGCCGGATAGGAAAAGGAATGAAAGCTACTAAGAAGAAAGGAGTTAGATGTTTTAACGGTGATCAAGTTGGGCATTACAAGAACCAGTGCAAAGAGCCAGCTAAAGAAGATAAAGTCCAAGTATTTGCAATGGAGCCTGCCACTTCGAAGCCAACGTCCCAAGAGAAAGGGAAATTAGTTTTGGGAGGTAAGCTTTAGATCCATGATAAATCTGTTAGCATTTTGTTTGATACTGGTGCATCGCATTCTTTTATATCTCGATGTTTAGTAGATAAGCTTAACCTAGAACCCACATATTTAGTTGCTTCCTTAAAAGTTACAAATCTGATAGGAGGGTATGCAACATCTGGGATGAAGTGTGGCCACTTAGAGTTTGACTTGTTAGGTTACACCTTTAGTTGCATTTTGCATATATTAGACTTTGTAGGGTTCAGAATTATATTGGGCATGGATTGGTTAAGTAAATACGATGCTAGGATATTTTGCTAGTATAGGAAAATATCACTTAGACACCCTGATTGTAGTGATCATATGGTATGTACCATAGAAAACCCTAGCTATGTAGTGAATGCTTTGTTGGGTATTATGGAGTTAGAAGACGTGTTGAATCGAATTTTCATGGTTAGGGAATTCGCGGAATGTCTTCGAGCCGGTAGTTAGATTGCCACCGAAATGAGCTATTGAGTCTCGAATAGATTTGGTATCTAGAGCAGAACCGGTTAGTAGACCACCAAACAGGATAAAACCTATAGAAATGAGTTAGTTGAAGGCTCGGTTGGTGGATTTGGAAGGCAAGAATTTTAGCAGACCTAGTAGTTCACCTTGGGGAGCATCCGTAGTGTTTGCTAAGAAGCCGGATGGATCGTTAAGGTTATATATCGATTATCATAAGCTGAATGAGAAGACGATAAAGAATTGATATCCATTGCCTGGAATTAATGATTTGTTCGATTAGTTGAGTGGAGCCAAGATATTCTCTCGGTTGGATTTGACGACAGATTTTCATCAGCTTTAGGGCAAAAGATAGTATACCTTTGACGGCATTTAGAACAAGGCACATGTCATATGAATGGTTAGTTATATCATATGGACTCACTAATGCGCCAGCATTCTTTGTAGACTTGATGAATCAGATTTTCAGAGAACACTCGGATAGATTCAAGGATGGGAAAGAGCGTGAAGCTCATCTAAGAGCGGTTCTTGAGACTTTAAGAGAACATCGGCTGAAGGTGAAGTTTTCGAAGTGTCATTTCTAGAGTATAAGTGTTTTTATGACTATGTTGAAAGGGTTGAAAGGGAAGGTTTTTCCAAAGGTTTCTAAAGGCAATGTTTAAAGGTTTAAGATGTGATGTCTAATATTTTATCGCTTTCGAATGAAAGGCATTTCAAGGGTTTCGAAAGGTTCCAAATCTGGTTTCGAAAGGAAGGTTTTGGCCAACCAGCCTAAATAATTGTTAGGTTTTTACTTGGTTTTGAAAGGGGTACTTTCAATTGATTCGATGGGGTACTTTCAAAAGTTTAAATGTTTTCACCAACTAAGGTTTGAGTAAAATTGTGTATATATATAACATGGCAAGGTAATTTTGAGTAAAGAATAGAGTATAAGTGTTTTCCTTGTTTAATTTTGATTTAAAAGGTTTTTAAATCAATTTTAGATGAAAAAAATTTCAAGGAAAATTTTAGGAAGGTATCCCTAAGTAAAATGACTCAAATATTAGAATACTAGATGAGATTGGTATAGGATTGCGCCCTATAAATTAGCTATTGGCACCAGCTAATTTATTCCAAAATTCCAGTGTATAGGGCTTTGTCATAGGTAAGACTAAAACTATGATTACATATAGAAGAGAATATATATTTATATATAGATAGGTTATTGGTGAGCCCACAAAACCATTAGGATTAGGCGATCATAGGAGATGTTAAGTTAGGGATAGACCATGTAGAACAGAAGTTATTAATAGGTAGCTAAGGGCAGACCGTCTATAAAATTGATTTGAGTAGACTGAGGGTTGAGATTTTATAGGTTTTAGTAGGTTGACAAATAAAGCTTCCAGAGACGAGCAGGTGGCCAACGGATAGCTATTTAGGAGTTACTGTTTTGTTTTGTTTTATTCTACTACGTTGTATTTAAGACATTTATGTCCATATAGTACTGTGGTTAACCAAGGGGGCATCATCATATATCGCTCTTGGTGTATTTATATAATAATTATATTTTATCAGTACCTAGGTAAACGATTATGGGATTATGTAATTTGAATGTGAAACATGTGTTTTGAAAATGTAATGTGAAATGATGTTTTTGAAATCTAATATTTTGTTTCATATTCAAATGCTTCTAATATCATGGATACCATTAACATGGCTGTATTTAATAGTCGGAAGCTAATACTATGGATGACTACCGCATCTGTAGCACTTAGCTTTGGGCCTCCAAATACAGGATATTACATTAATCTATTCATTTAAGAGTATCTAAGATAATAAGAAGCAAATCATAAAACTTCAGATCAGACAATGGTCTATTGTGAGTGATACATCATCTTAAAAATACTATAAAAATCATATGTAGTAAATAAGGGTATAAGGTATGAAAAACCATGCCTGACTAGTCCCTCCATTCGAAGAGTTAGCACATAACAGTCGATACATGCTAGTCTACTATCATTTCCATACCAGTGCACTACAATCGTAGTACAATGTCCAATGTCTAGGTATACGGTCGAAAATACCTATATCGTATGACACCCTAAAGTGATAAACATCCATGGCAAACATAGAATCCGTCAAAAAATCCTTGCCATTACCCATGGGCATTTGGTATACGATAATTCACATGGCACAATCACAAATCAGGGACCGTATCGGAATCTCGGCTTCATTGATGCTTGAATCCACTTCGTAAGGCTAGAAACAAGCCTTACAATTGCACAAGCCTAGGGTAGTCTACTATCGTAAGATCTTGACATGATCTCAAATCCAAGTGGGAGCTACCTACATACCCCCTCTTTACGAACGAGCACATTATAAACCGTCGAGTTACCAACAATCCCTTTGCATGCGCCTCCATAATGGAACTCAATCATTATTCCATCTGGGCAAACTCCATAGTAGAACATAGTCGCAAATTCTACTTGCAAGCCCCCATCATTGAATTTCCCTTGTGGATCACCATCACAACTCCCATCCTTAAGTCATCATCTTAAAAACGCCTTTAGACACCCATCGTAAGTCATAAAGCCATCATACCAAGGTTCGAAAGTCATTGTCGTGGGGTATCATCGAGTCAAAGCGCTACGCCATTGCTTTACTAGTTATTGCATAAAATCCAAGGTCATCTCGACTCATTTGGAGTTGCCTACTTCATTTCACATCACCCCCAAGAACCCTAGGACATGCCACGGAGAAATCTCCACAATATCGCTGCGCCACGACAAAAATTCCTCAACCTTCATTCTCTATTTGGGTATTACCTTGCCGATCTCGAAGCGATGCATCCCAACCTGAAGCGACCAACTCCCTAACTCAAAGCAGCACAAAGCACCAAACTGGAATCTTTTCTTAGGTACCAATCCAAGTTACCCTGAGCCAAGCTCAAAGCATACCCTAGACAAGAACTCATGTTCGGTTCCCCAGAACTATAACGCCACTGGATAGCATTGTCTGTCCTGCATTTTCCATGCCAACTTAAGTGAAACCCAAGCCAAACCACCCCAAGAAGCTCTAGCATCGAACACATACCACTAAACCAAAACGTTGTAGCATCACCAAGTCCCAATTCCACATCGATTTAATTACTAGCTCCATTCTTCGACCTGTATGCATTTTGCATACATGGATACAACTCCTAACATCCTCCAGCCTATTCATCGAAGTACGATTTCATGCTTCCTACATCTAATTTTCTCCGATGAGCATTTTCAACCATACAAGCTTACAAACAAACACCATACGTGCACTAAACAATATTTAAACATGCAAATCACACAATCAATCCTAGCAATCACATAGTCTACAATATAGCAAAATATATATCAAGGTAATTACATATCCAAATAACATGTTCAAAACACAAAAATCCATTTGTTCATGCTTTAACTATAGATAGGGTTTTAAAACAGCAATAAAACATCGAATGCAAATCGAGGAAAATCCGAGAATGAACACCCAAGCCTTATTTTTCTTTCTCGAAAATGTAGATTTGAAGATCTCTAACAAATCTCATTGCTAATATACCTTTAATCAATGATTTAGACTTAATTTTAAGGAGAAAAGAGTAAATTTTAGACGAAGAATGAGTTAATGGGAGCTAAGATCTATTTTAGAAGTGGTAAACAAATGATTTTGGAATGTTAGCTTCAGCCGATAGAGTATTTAAATCAGAATTGGGATATTGGGCCTCTCTCCAATCTCACTACGCCCACTAAGCTACTCCAAAAACTGCCAAAATTTAAACAATCATATTTCCTAGTTAGAAAGTTCAAATCGCTAGTATGGCCACTCTACGGAAAGGAAAACCATCATATCTTCCAAACAGAAGTGGTCTCATGCTCTAACTCAATTCTTACGTAAAGTTATCGATGTCACAAGTTTTTAGAGGTAAAATCATTCGATAAAATTATAAAGAGAGGAAATGTCATTAGTAGGCATTTTCCAAAGTTATAATGTCATATGACCTAATATGAATTTAAAAATAATATTTTACGATCCTTCAATATGTAAAATACAGGTCATTACATTTTCCCCTCCCATTTAGGAATTTCACCCCCGAATTTCCCAACACAAACACGGTATAACCAAGCATAGCTACCCTATACGGCTAACATCCATAATCAAACATCGAACTTGCACATAAAATCATGAGATGATATCTACACCTCCTCTAGCATACAAGATAATAAACTACCCTGTATGATACCAAAAGTGAAAGTAAATCTAATAAACAGAAAGTATCACCAAGTAAAGAGCTCTAAACAAGTGGTCTACATTCCCTCCTTGGTCTTCCAAGTACAATCACATTTTCTCTCGCTCCAATGAACCTTCACAGCTCCATCATCATTCTCCTAAGCTGATTTGTATCACATCTGACGATACGAATAAGTCTATGAGGTCTCGATGCTTCTTGTTCAATCTTGATATTATCAAACTGGTTCATTTTCAACTATCATGCATGAGCCGTGCACAAAATTCCACAAATGAAATACATTGTGCACGCCCGCCATTTTCTAAGGTAAGTCAACTCTTATGCAAGGTTCCTGATCCTCTTAAATAACTGAAAGTGGCCTATGAATCTCGACACCAAATTCCCCTTAAGCAAACATCATTCTACAATGGAGAGATCCTAGCAAACATCATATCATTGATAGTGAACTCTAGGTCACATCTTCTCCTATCAACATAGTTCTTATGTCTATCCTGAGCTACTTTCATTCATTGTCGAATGATCTCGATCTTCTTCGAAGTATCTCTAATCATATCTGGCCTAAGTATAAGTTTCTCATCATTTTCCCACCAATATGAAAAAGCACTGCATGGTCGACCATATAATGCATCAATGGTGCCATACCATTGTAGGATTGATAACTATTGCCATCTACGAACTCTACCAAATGTATCATCCCAGAGCTAGTGAAATCAAGAATGTAGGTCGACAAGAGATCCTCCTAAATATGATTCATGCTCCCGGTATGCCCATATGTTTGTAGGTGATAAGCCATATTGAGACGTTGGTTTGTCCCCAATGTCTCTTGTGAGCTATTCCAAAATCCTCTAGCGAACACATGGTCTCGATCGCGCACAACGCTTTTTGGCACGCTATAGAATAACACAACCCGCTTCACATACAACTTGGCCAATTTGGATGTTATTCTACTAGACAAGAAAGGTGTAAACCGGGCACTCATCGTCAATCTACCAATTTTGACCCAAATGCTATCATACCCTTCTTTGTACTTGGCAATCCATAGATGAAGTCCATCGAAACTTATTTCCATTTCCACTCGGCAATTTCGAGAGGTAGCAACAAACCACTCGACATCTTCTGCTCTGCCTTTACCAACTGACAGCTCATGCACATCGAGATGAATGCCCCAACGTCCTTCATCCCTTTCTAATAAAATGTCTATGTTATATTTTGGTACATTTTACTGCCGTCGGGATGTATAGTTAGTCTCAAATTATGGCACTCATGTAGGACCTCATCCCCCAATCTATCGACATTAAGAACAAATAATCATTCGTCCTTCCAAAGCCAATCATCACGGCGGGGTTGATACTACTTCATCTTCTTAGACTCTAATCTTCTTCTATTTTCTCTATGATCTCCGCTAGTCTAGCATCTCGCCTCTGAATAGTACCGATCCTCTTAATCATGGTAGGTCTAATCTTTAGGCTCGCCAACGCTTTTAG
This sequence comes from Allium cepa, assembly GCA_030765085.1. Taxonomy (NCBI): domain Eukaryota; kingdom Viridiplantae; phylum Streptophyta; class Magnoliopsida; order Asparagales; family Amaryllidaceae; genus Allium; species Allium cepa. The sequence goes on from CM060937.1 coordinate 288,777,441, forward strand.
CTGTAACTCACATCAAGGTCTTAAATCATAGCCAGCGATAAAATCCAACTACTTTCAGTTTAGGAAAATAGCTCCCAAGCGAGCATATCTCGTTCTTGAAGCATCAGTGACACCATTTTCCCTTCTAGGCGTATAGGAAATCTCAAAGTCGTAGGAGGCCAGAAACTCTAACCATTGTTATTGACGAAGGTTAGGATTCTTCTAGGAGAAGAGATACTTCAATGATTTGTGGTCCATATACAACTTGAACCTCTCCCCAAGAAAATAATTCCTCCATACCTTCAAAGCAAATAGTATTGCCGCCAACTCTAAATCATTAGCCAGTTCCTCTTATGCAGTTTTAGCCGTTGACTAGGGTATGTGGCCAACGTTCCCCTTTGCATCAACAATGCGTCTAGTCCTATACCACAGGCATATGTGTATACTACCAAATCTTTATTTTCACTTAGAATGGCTAACACTAGTGCGCTTATCAACCTCTCCTTCAGACTCATATGTGCTCGCACTTCCTATCCCAAATCAAATTCTAACTCAACTTCGTCAAGCTAGTTAAGAGGAGATGCTACTTTAGAGAAGTCCTTAATCAAACATCTATAGTATCATGCCAATCCAAGAGAACTTCTCGCATTTGTAGCAGTCTTGGGTCGATTTAGTCCTGTCCTGCTGCCACCTTCACAAGATCTACAACATGACCCAAATATCGCAAATCCCTCCTCTAACACTGCGAAAATTTCGCCTTCAATGATGCTTCCTCAACACCTCAAGCGCAATCCTTAAATGTTCCTTGTATTTTTCAACCGTCCTCGAATTAAAAATGATATCATCCATGAATAAAAGTATAAACTTATGTAACTGATCCTTGAAAACAAGGTTCATGATATCAACAAAGTATGTCAGTGCATTGATTAGCCTAACGGCATAATCAACCACTCATAAAATCCAGATGGCATACAAAATGCTGTGATCAGCACACTCTTTGCACTCTCAATTGATGAAACCGTGTCGCAAGGTCCAGCTGAGAGAACACCCTAGCACCATGAAGCCGGTCGAACAAGTCGTTAATATGTGGGAGTGGATACTTGTTCTTCCTAGTCGCCTAGTTCAGCTCCCGGTAATCTACAAACAATGTCAAAAAGTCATCTGCCTTGGTGGCGAACACTATAGGTGCTTCCCACTGGGATACTCCGTCGAATGAACTCTCATCGCAATAGGTCATTCATTTTACCTCTAGTTCCCTCTGTTCTTTCGGCTCTATATGCCGTAATGGTATAACAATTAGTCTGGCATCTTTCACCAAATCTATAAAAAATTCGATCTCTCTATGTGGTGGTAATTGGATCATCTCCTCAAATACGTTTAAATACTCCCATGGTATAGGCATAGATGATAACTCATCATGCAAGATCTCGAGAGAATGCAGAAAACTAATAATCACCTCATCATCAAGTAAGTAGGCTATCTCCATTTGTCCTACCTACACGACCATCTATCTTTATCATTACCAATGACATCTCACAATCCACCATTACTCTGTACTTCTATAGCCAATCCATCCCTGGAATAATACAAAACCCCATGAATCCAAAAAAACAATCATAAACAAATAAACATCCATGACTCGATAATGTAAGTCTCGACAAACAATGCAAAATCTAATCGATCCTCCAGTAGGCTTTTTAACAATCAAAAGTCGATCAACAATCTTGGGTTTCAACCCTAGTATATCTACCAAATCACTATATATAAATGAATGTAGAGCCCTATTATCAAATAAAACACGTATAGATATATTAGAAATAGGAAGCATACCCTATATAATGACGCCTTCCACTTCTCCTTCACCGATAGAACATTATACAAAGCTGGAACAACATTCAAAGCATAAGTAGTCACAACCTGCTTATTTCTTGGTGGTTTTGGACAATTCATCTTGACATTCCCCAATTCGTTGTACTGTAGCACTTCTTGCCTTTCGCCTTACAATCTCTAACATGATGGCCCCTTTCTCCATGTTTATAGCAAGTAGAATCCCACTTGCTCTTCTTTTAGCCACCCTTAATCTACAGATGCTTCCTCTTATTGTTGTTCTACTCTTCTTGCCTCCCTTTCCATCTTGCAGCTTTGGCTCATTCTTAGGAGCAACAACTAGCTTAGGCTTAAGATACAGACTCTCGTGTTAAAGAGCCTTTTCCACCAGCTTCTCAAACGGCTCACCAATATGTCCTACGAGCTTTTCTCTAAGATAATTATCCAAGCCCACAATAAACTTCTCATTCTTCTTAAGCGGAATATCAATAAAAGATATACCATACTTCGATAGCATGTTGAACTCGGCTACATACTCCAAAACAGACATGTGACCTTTTGTCAAGTTGGCAAACTTTCGAAAGAGCACCAACTTCTGAGTGGTCATTATATACTTCTCTTCAAACCTTACCTTAAACTGCTCCTAGTTAATTTGATCCTTAAGAGTAGTAATCTCAATGGCATCCCAGCTCCCCATAGCTCATCCCTAAAGCAGTCTAGAGGTTTGCTTCCTCTTCATCGCATCCTCTAATTCCATATCCTCAAAGATGCATTTGTAGGTGTCTAATCAATCCCGCAATTCGATGGTTGATTCTATTCTAAGGAATGGTTTCCCTCCTTAGAGTAGTGTAATCGTTGTTTAATTTGGCAAAGTCGGCCCTTAGCGCCTATACTGGAGCACCACCACTAATAGCCATAATAAGAGTAGCTTGGGCATCCTGAGCCACGTTTCTCACCATCTCAGCGAGCATCTTTTGCAAGTTAAGGTTAGCAGCACCCGATCCCACCTCTTATTTAACTCTAGAAACAGAATTCCTAGCAGAATTCGTCGTTAGTCGGCTCTACAGGATGTAATAAAAACTCTCTATCTCTCTAAAAGTAATAAGTGGTGTCCATGAATGTAATGTTGCTTATATAATATATATACTATTATATAGTTTTAAAACCAAAATATAACATGTACGCTCTCTCATATATCGCTCGATCAATTCTAAGGCAATATTTCCTTCCTTATCTCAAATGGATCCCAGCATCAACTTAGGTCGTTCATGCAACCTAGCTCTAATACCAAATGTGATGACCATACTACACCTTTGGTACATAATATACATGCATAATGTGCTGTGGAGGTACCCGACCGATGCAGGACGTTAGCCAAGGTGTAGAGTGACCAAAAATCCAAACATGAGACCTACAAAACATCCTATAGTACATAGACGAAATATGATATAATAACGTAGATATAAAATAGACGAGAGAGTGATATAATCACATGGACCGTAAATAAGAACATTAGAGTGCATTAGGTTCACTGATCATACAAAAATTGAAACATATAGAGTTTATACCTCCCAAACTCCAAAATAAACTCTATAACTATCTCTAAGGAGACACGAGTATCGTTATAGCTCCATAGTATCGCATAATGGAATATAAGCAATTTTAAGCTCCAAGTACAGATATATGAAAGCGTAGCCTCCTGCTCGCATCCCATACAGCTCCATGCATTGTCTAGACCTGTTACCCCTAATCTAGTCATTTAAGAGTGCTCGAGATAATAAGGAGAAAAGCATAAAACCTCAGGTCAGACAACGATATGGTTGAGCAATACATCATCTCAAAAGGACTATAAAAACGTATATACTAAATAAAGGCACAAAAGAATAAAGGTCCATACTTGACCTGTCCCTGCAGCAAAAAGGTTTAGCACGTAACAGTCTATATATGATAATCTACTCCATTTCCATATAAGTGTACTACAATCGAAGTATAATGTCCAATGTCTAGATATGTAGTCGAAAGCACCTACATCATTTGACACCCTAGAGTGGTTAAAGAAACCATGGCAAACATAACATCCATTAAACAATACTTGCCATTACTCATGTGTACTGAATATATGATAACTTGTATAGCATAATCACATACCATGGACTCAATCGAAATCTCAGCTTCATTGGTGCTCGAATCCATACCACTTTCTATGGCTAGGAATCAGGCTCACAATCGCAAAAGCCTAGGGTTGTCTACTATCCAAGATCTAGACATAATTGCAAATCTAGGTGGGAGCAAGCCACATACCCCCTCTTATGAGAATACTAGAAAATTTGTGAGTTATCAGCGATCCCTTTTCATCTGTCTCCATAATGTAACTCAATCATTATTCCATCCCCACCACTATCGTAGTAAAACACAGTCGCAAATTCTACTCATGAGCCCCATCATTTCACTTACCTATGTGAATCACTACCATAACTCACATCATTAAGTCTCCATCCAAAACACCTCTAGACACCTATCGTAAGTCGTAGAGCCATTATACCAAGGTTTCGAAGTCACCGTCGTCATCGGCATCATCGAGTCGAAGAATTATGCCATCACTTCACTAGTCGCTACACAAAATCCAAGGTCATCCCGAGTCTTTTGGAGTTGCCTACTTCATTCCATGTCATCCTGAAGAGCCCTAGAACATCTACCAAGAAATTCCTGAAGTATTGCTTCACCATGATGAAAATTCCTCAACCTCCATTCTCTATTTGGGTATTACCTTGCTTAGCTAGAATCAATGCACCCCCAAGTCGAAGCGACCGACTCCCCAATTCGAAGCAGCACAAAGCATCAAACATGAATATTTCTTGGGTACCAATCCAAGTTACCCTAAACCAAGCTCAAAGCATACCTCGGTTAGGAAATCCAGTCCGGTCCCCCTCGAAACATATCATTACCAGATAGCATTTGTTGTTTGGCTTTCCTCGATGCTAAACCAAACTGATACCCTAGTCGATTCTCCCCAAACCCCGAGTATCTCTAGCACAAAACACACACCACCGAATCAAAATGTTGTAGCATCTTCAAATCCCAATTCTTCATGGATTCCATCGTTATGCTCCGTTCTTTGACCTGTATGCCTTTCTATGCATCCATACAACTCCTAACAACCTTGAGCCTGTCCGTTAAATTCCAATTTCATGGCTCCTACCTCTAACTCACTTCGATGAGTGTTTTCAACCATAAAAGTCATACAAACAAATTATACATGAACAAAACAACATGCAAATCACATAATCAATCATAACAATCATCATACAAGGTTCCTACAACGTAGCCTAACATATATCAAGGCAATTACATATCCGAATAACGTATCTAGAACATAAAAATAAATTTATTCATGTTTTACGAGATAGAGTTTTAAAACAGCGATAAAACATAGCTTTAACTTCAAAAATGGATCCAAAACATGTTAAAACCTATATATACATATATAATAATGTGAGAGATGATAAATCACTCACCAATATCTTCAAATCCAAGTTTTACATGAAAATCCACGAATAAATGACCAAACCCAAATAATACTTCGCTAATGTTATCCCGCCTTTTGGCAAGGCCATGATATCAGGAACTTACTTAGAAACCGTGGACAGTCTGTCCTGAAGATCGGTTACACGCAGGCTCACTATGAATGTCGGTAAATTTTATTCGAGTCCGGATCAAGCTACAATTGATATGACATGACAAGCAAATCTGAAAGCCAACGTTTCAAATATCAAGTCAATCCTAGTTAGTATGCTCAAGATATGATCGATACAATCCAAGGAAAACAGCATGCATGCAACCGTCTATTCGTATCCATCAGAAGTCCCACATGTTCGTGTCCATCGACGAGCATCTATTCGTGTCCATCGGCAAGCATCTTTTCATATCCATCTGAATGCATTACATCATAACCATCAACTGAAGAGCCTTGTTTGAATCCCTCAGGCATCGCTAGTTCGTATCCATCAAGTGGCCTTGGTTCGTATCCATCAAGCAACCGCTGTTCGTATCCATCAAAGCCGAACAAATCCGCTATCAATTGTTCATGTCCATCCTATTGGTTCATCTTTGTATCGATCAAATGGAGCTAATTCCAATCGATACAAACAGGACCAAATCCGATCGATACGAATAGGACTAAGTCCATCGATATGATCAGGACGACTTCAACCGAAACGAACAAGGCCGCGGTGCATCAAATTGAACAAGGCAACACAAATGATCGATACGAACAAGGCAGTGCAACCAGCCGATGCGAACAAAACGGTCAAGATCGACATGAACAAGGCGAAAACCTTGGAATGGCTCAGTCAACTCGACGTGAAAAATGGATCGATTCGAGTAGTTAGCGCCACGTAAACTCGTAGGCACGTGCTCAACATCGATTCAAACATATCGATGCGAACAAGTATCGATTCGAAGGAAACAACGTATGAGAAACTCTAGTTTGCATCGACCATAACTTGCAATCCACAAGTCCAAATGCAATGAAATTTTCATGGGAGCTTACGTACAATCTAAGGAAGGTTCATGCCAAGTTTTGACTCGATTGGAACAAATCTTGATTGATATGAAATTCGTTCGTGTCGATAACAGATCGAGTCAGAATCGTATAGGATCGATTGCGTAGGCCCATGCGCGTGCCAGAAGAAGTCTCCCAAGATCCGAATGAGATATTTTTAGTCTACGCCTACAAATAGCACCCTAAAGCCTCCAGAAAGAGGATATTTTGGCTCTTTGATGTCTAAACTCTGTCGAAACTATTGTTGCACTTCATAGCTGCTATTGTACTCAAAATTCATCACTGTAATCTGCTGTAATCAGTTATAACCAGCAGGTGAATATCAATACAATCAATAACTTCATAGTGGACGTAGGCCATACGCTGAACCACTCTAAAATCTTGTGTTTCTACGCGTTTTTATTGTTTATTTTTGAAGTATTTGTTAGATAACCCTCTTTTTACATTTCTATTCTTCATTTTTATCTCTTCAAATACTTCCAAAGAGTGTTATGATCAATTTTGATACAAACACTTTGGTGCTTTCGTTGAGAGAACATAGGTTTTCTCCTGCACATTGGATCTACTATCGATACCGGATTGCACAAATCCAAGAAGAAGATCCAGGTCTCAAGCTTAGAATCTTTCCAACCTATTCAGATTTGCATCAAATCTAGGAAAGGACTTCATTATCCACCATGGTTAGCTCAAGGACTGCCTTTACTGCTGCAGATCAAGAAAGATGGGACAAACAAAATCCCATACAACTACCTCCATCCAACTAGAATGCTGTCGGACCATCAGATCCGTCAGGCCCTGTCACCAGACAAGAGTTTCAGATGCTACTTCAAGAGTTGACACAGAGTCAACAACAACTTATTGAACACTTGCACGCCAACGCAGAATTGACTAATCAACTAAACCGCCAATGGCGTAGGAGATCCAGGAGGGATCATGCCTCCTACTCATCCACAGAGAGTTCAGCCTTATCTGACTATCATCATAGATCTACACGCCCATGACTGGACGTAAGCTTCACTCAAGCTACTAGACATCAACCTACTCTGAACATTGGACAACCAAGAGTTGGCCCATCAACCAGCTACCAGACTAAACCCTCCTTTCGGGGAGGTACTATTCCTCATTATACCGTAGACATCGGCGCTACTACCGTTGCTGTTGAACCAGGGGTTGATGCTTGGAATCAATCAGATCTAAACCATCGTCAGCATGGACGTACTTCTGAACCCTACATCCCCGAAGACTTGGAACCAAGGAGGCGAGACATGGACCGTCGACCGTGTTCGGTCTAGCCTCGCATTGTGGAACTCGACCACACCATGGCTCAATGTGCAAAGAATGTCTAGATGCTCGATATACCAACGATGATTCGTCAAATGATCCGTGAGAGTCAGGGTCTCACGAATGACGACTGGTGAATCTCCTGGAGTCATACTCCCTTTACTGACGAGATACTATATGCTTAACCACCTCGACGATTCAGGATGCCAACTTTACCAATCTATGAAGGAAGTTCTGATCCCAATCAACACATCTTGAAGTATGAGTGGTCAATGAATGCCGCATAAGCTGACAATGCAGTTAAATGTCGAAGTTTCTCGATTTCTCTGGAGGGCATAGCTACTATGTGGTTCTCTCGTTTGCCACCCCGATCTATTTCTTGTTTTTACCAACTAGAAACCAAGTTTCGGATGCATGTTGCAAGGCCAAAGGATGTTAATACTCTGTCAAGTGTCACTCAAGCTCTTGGAGAGAAACTCCGACGTTACGTAGAGAGATTTCATGATGCGTATGCAGAGAAAAGCAATCCCAATGACAACACTATCTTGATGGCATTAACTAAGGGGATTGATCCTTATTCCAAGTTTGAAAAATGGTTGGCTAGAAAGCCTCCAGCGTCGTTGGACCGTTTCAATTCCAAAGCAGCCCAGTTTTTTAAAAGGGAGGATGTGGAATAGTTTAGGAAGAAGGATGATGTGGGGCCTAGTGGTGAAGGAATTCAGAGTAATATTGTTGTTAAACAAACCGGGGAGAGTTCCAGAAAGGTGCAGTTAAACATTTAAAACAGGCAAAATCAGCAAAGGGATAATGGGATTCAAAACAAAAAAATAAAATCAAAACTGTAGTCCATGACGTAGAGCCCCTATATTTGATAATTACATCTCTCTGAATACGTCGCTGGAGAATGTAAATCTACAAACCTGCAATATATCCAATACAAGAAGCCTGCTCCGAAGCCGTCATCGGAGAGGCATATCCAAATAGGGAATTTTATAGGTTTCACGAGAGTTACGGCCACAATACAAATAAGTGTCATCATTTACAAGATCTCATTGAGAAGTTGATTAGAGAGAGGAAGTTGGAATAGTTTGTGCGGGTACCGTAGTTTGGAGGTGCGGGCCCATCGACTCAAAATAATGTACCTAATCAGGCGAGACAGGAGGAACCCGCTCATACCCACGGGAGGTTAGTAATAAATACTGTAAATGGTGGTCCTCATCCAGCAGACCGAAGCTGGAGAGAAATGGAGTCCTATGCCAACTCTATTAGGCATGCAGACTTCGAATGTTGTAGTAGTTGTGATGATGGGGCTTCGGCCAAACAAAGAAGACGATGACTAACGACATCGTGTTTCGAAATAGCGATGCTGATAAGGTCGAAGCCCCCACTATTGATCCACTGGTCATATCAGCTCAGGTAGGTCCTACTTGGACGAAGAGGATCTTGGTTGACAGTGGACGCTCTGTGAATATTTTGTTTAAGCGAGCATATGATCAAATGAAAATGGAAGCTAAAGACTTGAGGCCTTGTTAATCTCGCATTCATGGCTTTGATGGAAGTGCTACTATACCCACTAGAGTAGTGGAACTACAAGTGGAATTGGGGGTTGGAGAACGCCAAAGAGTCAGGATACTGCAGTTTGTTGTGTTGGACATAGACTCCCTTTATAATACTTTCTTGGGCTGACCAACCCTTGTTGAATTCAGGGCAGCCATTTCCCCATGGTGATTGACTCTAAAATTCTCCACCGATCGTGGGGTTGGAGTCTTTCAAGGAGATCAGGCTGCTGTACGAGCTTGTTATCTTTCTGAGCTGCGTGGGACGCAGGGAAAAAAGAAAGAAAAGGGCATAGAAGAATCTCTCTGCGTCTATTTTGCTGGTAATTGACAATTGGTTCCTGGGCCCAGGCCCGAGCATTTTGACCAATTCCAAAGGTATCTTGACCCGAGAGATACTAAAAGTGAAGATGAAACTAAAGACAGTCAAGCTTTCCCGCCGAACTGGCCATCGATGTCTCGATCGATGATGATGACGATTCAAAGATGGTAAAGATTAGATCTCAGTTAAGCCAACAGACACAGAAAGAATTGGTTGAATTTCTCTGTGAGAACCTCGACGTATTCGTTTGGATGCATTCGGACATGTGTGGCATCTTGCTGGACATCGCGAGCCACACTTTGAATATTGACCCGCGGTATATCCCGATCAAACAAAAAAGGCATGGTATGGATCTAGAGAAATCTACCGCCTTTAAAGAAGAGGTAGAAAAGCTTAAAGCAATTGGATTTATCCGAGATGCGTTATATCCAGAATGGGTGTCAAATCATGTACTTGTCTGAAAGCCGAATGGGAAATGGAGAACGTGTGTTGATTACTCTGACTTAAATAAAGCTTGTCCTAAAGACAGTTTCCCACTTTCCAGAATTGATCAGCTTGTAGACTCAACAGCTGGACATGAACTCTTATCCTTCATGGATGCGTATTCTGGCTACAACTAGATACCCATGCACTTACCCGATTAGGAACATACCAGCTTCATAACTAATCTGGGACTTTACTATTATAGGGTCATGCCATGTGGACTCAAGAATGTTGGTGCTACTTATCAACGATTAGTCAATCGGATGTTTGCCAACCAGATCGTATAGACCATGGAGGCATATGTGGACGACATGCTTATGAAGTCACGTTTTTCCATGGATCATATCAAGGATTTGGAATCAATGTTCAACATCCTTCGAGAGCACAGAATGAAGCTCAACCTATCGAAATGTCACTTCGGGGTCGCACCCGGAAAATTCCTTGGGTTTATCGTTAACGCTCGAGGAATCGAAGAAAATCTCGAAAAGATCTGGGAAATCAGAAACTTTGAGACTCCAAGAACCATAAAGCAAGTCCAGAGCCTCAACGGAAAGGTACCAGCATTGAGCAGGTTCATTTCAAAATCCACCAACAAGTGCATTCCCTTCTTCGATCTGATTTGAAAAAGGAAACGAAACTTTGAAGGACGACGGAGTGTGAAGGCACATTCCGAGCACTGATTCAACATCTCTCCACACCACCTATTTTTTCAAAGCCTATCGATCATGAGAAGTTGTACATCTACCTGGCGATATCAGAAAACGTGATCAATGCTGCCTTAATTCGAGAGGAAGACCAAGTGCAAAAACCAGTTTACTATATTAACAAACGGCTGATCGGAGCTGAGAAAAATTATCCAAAACTAGAGAAGTTGGCTTATTGTCTCGTTATTGCCTCATGGAAGCTAGCTCCGTATTTTCAGGCTCATCCGATCATTATCTACACCGACAGCCATTATGAAAGGTCCTTACATGGCCTGAGATGTCTGTTAGGTTACTCAAATGGAATATCGAACTGAGTCAGTTTGATATTGCTTACACTCCAAGGCGAGCCATTCAAGGACAAGTCCTAGCAGATTTTATAGCCGAATTTACCATCCTAGAGGACTTTCCTGAAACTAGTGAATCTCCCGAGTATATCTGGAAGCTGCATAGTGATGGTGCTACAAATGACTGGTGCTCGGGTGCTGGAGTTGTACTTCAAACCCACGAAGGTCGGTCTATATGTTATGCTCTAAAGTTTGATTTTTGTGCGACCAATAATGAAGCTGAATATGAAGCCGTACTTGCCGAATTGAGACTCGCCCAAGATTGGAGAATCATTGCTGTGGAAATTTATCGTGATTTCGAATTAGTTGTGTGTCAGGTTTGGGGTGAATATCAGGCAAATGATGGAAGACTGGCTGCTTACCTAGCTTAAGTCCAGGAAATACTTAATCAGTTTAATTATTATGCCATTTTCTACATACCCCATGAGCGCAATCAAAAGGATGATTCATTGGCAAAGCTAGCAAGTACGGGTGAAGCACAACAAATGGGTCTCATTCGTATGGAAATGTTATCTTCCCCAAGCATTTATCAGATGGAAATAGGCCAAATAATTGAAATCACTCCCCATAAGGAGCCGTGGATGACTCCGTTTCGAAATTACCTCGAGTAGGGAGCGTTACCCGAGCGTAGGAGTGAGAGGAGATAGATTCTTTGAAAAGCTGCATGGTTCATTATTCAGAATTGAGTCATGTATAGAAGAGGGTACTCTGTTCCTCTACTCCTGTATATCGCCTACGATGAAATTAAGCGAGTGTTACATGATGTTCACAAAGGAGAATGTGGCGATCACACCGGGAAGCAAGCTCTCGCTAAGAAAGTACTCCAATATGGATACTATTGGCTGATTGTAAACCGCGATGCAGCAGATTACGCCAGGAAATGTTATAAATGTCAAAAGCATGCTCGAATTCCTAGAGCCCCACCTATTGAGATAACCCAAATGGTCAATCCATGGTCGTTTGCAGTATGGGGCAATATCATTGGCTCTCTACCTCTGGCCAAAGGTGGTGCGAAGTACGCCATCATCGTAGTTGATTACTTCACCAAATGGGCCAAAGCTGAGCCTTTTGCTACAATCACGAGGAAGAAGGTGATCAACTTTGTAGTCTGCAACATCATCTGCCGATTTGTTCCCCCACATACAATCATCACTGATAACGGAACTCGGTTCGACAGCGTTGAATTCAAGGATTTCTGCCAACGATTCCACATTCGAAAGAAATTCTCTACAATTGCACACCCTCAAGCGAATGGCCAGGTTGAAGCCATTAATAAGTTTGTCAAGTCTATTCTAAAGAAATGACTAGAAAAGGCCGGGGGCAAGTGGGTTGATGAACTTCCTATGGCTCTATGGGCTTACCGGGAAACCCACAAGTCCACGACCGGACACACTCCATTCTCTTTTTTCTATGGTTCAGAAGCCGTTATTCCAGTCGAGATGGAAGTACCTTCTCATCGTGTGACTTATTATGATCCCAAAACAAATGCCATACTACTTGCTGAATCCTTGAATTTATTGGATGAGAAGCGCAAAGAGGTTGATTTGAGGGCAACTGCATACTGAAGTCGAGTCGCCTGATTATACAATGCTAAGGTCCGACCCCAAACCTTTGAACTCGATGATCACGTCCTCAAAAGAATCTACCCGGTTCCTTCGCACGTGAGACCAAAGTGGGAAGGACTATATGTGATTGAATGAAAGCTTGGAGATGGCACATTCAAGCTATCGATCATTGACGGTCTTACTTTGCCAAGGGCCTGGAACAGTGAGAGTCTCCGTCGCTACTACACATGAAAGGCTTTATTTATTTTAGTCTATTTTTCATCTGCAATTTGTTTCTGCATTTTCAAATTTGAATTTGTAGTAAGGCAACTGACTTTGTTGTATTTTCTCATTTCAGCAATAAAATGCCATCTCTTCGAGCCAAAGCTGTGATTTATTGAATATGACATATAACCATCACAATGCATGAAGAGCTAAGTTCCATCATACGGCGGAATTTATTCAAATAGGGAGTGACTATGATATGACCGACCACTCACTAAGTGAAACCCAAGCTCCAGGGTAAGCCATCACACTGAAGCCAAAGAAGGATTGACACACGACAATCCTTTGACTAACTCCAGTCTCCCAAAGTGCGAGCTAGAGTATAAACTTATGAATGCGGTTTCGAAGAGGGCGGATCCGTCCACCTAATGACTTCAACCGTATCCTAACCAAGTTCGAGGAGGATGGACCCATCCATCTAATGACTTCACTTGTTAACTCGAGGTGGATGTGAATCAACCATCAAGGATTCCGATAAATCCATCGTTCCTGGAGTGCGTACAAAATCCTAAAAGCCTAAACAGATGTGACTGACCATCTGTCGGCCGACTCAAAATTTCCAGAGTGCAAATTAGAGTATAAATATCAACTCTGAATTCCCAGAGTGCGAGTCGGGGTATAAACATCGACTCCAAATTCTCAGAGTGTGAGTTGGAGTATAAACATCAACCAACTTCAAGTTACCGGAGTGCGAACTAGAGTACAAACGTCAATATCTTCGGATTCCCAGAGTGCGAACCAGATTATCGACCGCAAACAACTTTGAGTCCCCAGAGTTGGGTTAGAGTATAAACATAACTCGAGTGTGAATGACCACTCGTAAACTAACTTAAGTTCTCGGAGCGTGGGCACATAATTAAAACTTGACAAGCGTGATCAACCGTCGACGTATCAATGTGAATGCCCAGAGCGTGGATTTGATCATTAATGAGCGAGCGAGTTGATTCAACAATGTTAAGCTGGACGAAATGAAGTCGAAATGCAATCGCTGGCCGATCTTTACAACTTATCCCCGAAACTGTGGGCAGAACTTAAGTGTCAACCATTGACTAAAGCAGTGCAACATCAAAGTTCAACTTAATCCCTGGTCATGACTCGTGTCTGTGATTTCCAGACTTGGAAAATAAAAACAAACTTGACTCAAAGGTTGGAACTTCACAAGCACATTGAACTGGAATTCAAATACTGGAACACTTAAGAAAAATAAACAATAATTGAGTTGAAGCCAAAAAGGGTTTCATTTCAACAATATGTGGAAGAAATTCATGTACAACTTATTTCAAAATTCCTACTAGCAAGGGTCGAACCTGCATCTACACACAGCCTACAAAAGCTAAAAGAAAATTCCTATCTACTCAAAAATGTGCCGAGGAGGAAGAGCGTCTATTCTCTTTTCTTCCTTGGTTTCCCCTTCGGAGCGAACCCGTTGGAGCCGCCAGTAATCTTCCTTTTCATGCCTTTGCTTTTCGGCGGCTGGTCTTTGGTAGGTGGCATAATGTCTACCTCCTCCTCCGAGCTCAAATGAATAGGAATTCTTCCTACAAGCGGAGTCGGAGGGGTTGGATCCACTACAGGAGGCGAGATAGATGCGCTGGTATCGAAGACTGTACCTCCAGACGATATCATTCTCAACAGAGTTGGGCCAGGTACAGCCGTTCCACCTCCAAAACTACCACCATGAGCCGCTGCCTCCATTTCAGTGTCGATTTTGAAAAATATCTCTTCTTCATGAATTTCTTGAGCCTCGCTAGAGACATCGGTGGTTGGAATTGAAGAGCCAGTAGCAGTGCGTTTCCACTCATAACAAATGGTAGGTCCGCAAAAGGGTCACTGTGACGACGGAGAAGTTCCTCCATCATCTGTTCGTCAATAGAGAGCATACACCCCTACGTTCCATCAATCGATGCAGTCATTGTTGTGGTGGTTGCCTCAGTAATGATGGCTACCTATGCTTGATGCGATTCTTGAGTTACAGGAGGCGCAATCAATGGAACTCCAGTCACTGGATAAAGAAAAAGAAGAATGTTAGTAAACGCTTCAAATCAAGCCCTTTATTTTGGACACGTATGAAGAATGTTCAAAGTACCTTCCTCAGTTTGGCTCGTGGATGGTTGAACGACTTTAGAAGTGTGCTCTCTAGCCGGAGATATCTACGGCTGTTCCGGATTGTACGCAGGTCAGGTTGGCGTAGGAATCTCAATACTTGCATCATGATGCTCAACACCTGAACCTTCTCCAACCTCCGGGATTGGGGGCCGAGCCTCTCCTTTTCATGTGAAAGCATCGACTCATGGAGAATCTTTTTTAATCTTCGTTTAGCGTATAATTCTCAAGCCCAAACTCATCAATTGATTCATCTGGATGCACTGCCTTCTCCTCCTCAACCAATAGGCCCCAAGCATTGTGAAGATGTACCGGTTAATTTTCGAGCCAGGCTAGGTTCCTGTGCTTTATTACATTAGCATTATAAGTGATGAGGAGATCTTCGATATCAGCCTCTAGCTTGGACTCCACCGTTTTGGACCCTCTCCTCGACCTCGCTCTCTACTGCACGGATTTTATCCATTGTCGCATCCCGTTACTCCAGAGATGTTCGCATGCTTCCGAGCTGTGATATTTGTGTCATCTCTTTCCTTGATAATTTTGGAGAATTTGGCTTTAAGCTCATTATGTTCTTTGAGAGATGCATCCCGTTTGGTAGTGATAGTGGTGTTCCGTTAGCCCATCTCCTCCACTAGGGCATAGTGTGTCTGCCTCATCCTCTTCATGGCCAAGTTCGCCTCGTCGGCCTTTTGAGTGGCCTCTATTTTCGACTTTTGGGAGGATTCGGCTTTATCATGAAGCACTTGGATGATTCGATCCTTTTGAGCGAACTTGTTTCTAACTTCTCTATGACGGCCGCCCGCTCAAAGGCTAGCTTCGATGTTTTCTCTGTGGCTTTCGACCACTCCTTATACTGAGTTTAGAGGTCGTGAATATAATCGTACATCATATTCTCTGCTTCTACTGGAATTCTCTTTAAGTGTGGAGGAAAGAAATAACCATCAAAGCAAATGTTTGGAAAATCCTTCACCAGTTGTGTGATTCTAATAGCCCCTTCTCCGGTGGGCTTAGTAATAGCCTGTTCAGAAACAATAGGAGTTTCGATCTCGTGTCTATGACAGTGTGATTTAGGCCTAGAGGATTGGGAAGACGGTTTCCAGCGAGGAGGCTCTGCAGTTTGTTTTCCATAGCTCAAGGGGTGTGTAGGAATTCTAAGAGGTGGAGAACGGGATCGGGATCTATGTCTGTAGTCCCTATTCTTATCCCTGTCATTCTTTCTTGGCTAGAATATCCACGGTCATAATCCCTCTCTGCCTCTCTCCTACATGAGTCATAGTATGTAGAAGATCGGCGAGCTGAGCGAAGACTCCCCAACATTGTCCTGCGTCCATACATTGTATCTGCAAAGTAAGAGAAGCAAAGTCAGTAATCTCTTGAAGTAAACAGCTTGCGATCGGAAATCGTGTAGTGCCGTGAAGTGTGTACGTATGTGCAACCCCCCGACCAACCGGAAATGTCGGCCACCTTGTAGGAAGAGACACGCATAAGTCTAAGGCACTCTGAAGCTTCTCCAATTCGGCATCGTGTTGGAGGGACACATAATACGGAATTAGGATATCGGCAAGCCCTTCGAAAGGTTCTCTACTTAGGAGGGAGGAGCCTCTGAAATTCTAATACCAGTAACAGGGAGAGACACGATCATAGATTTCCATCTCCCAGACTTAGAACGCTTATGTGCTGCGGCTATGCCTTTTCTCCTTCCCTCGTAATCTTGAAAGGCGTAAGAAGATACGATAATGGGTTCATTGCGGTGTGTGTATCTTCATCATCACCTTCTTCAGCTATTACAACCCTAGGCGTCTTATGCTTCACTCGTCTAGTCGGGACTGCCCTCAATGTCCCTTTGAGCTTTATACTCTGATTTCGCTCAATCAGCCCCATAGTTCTCAAATTTCTGTCTGTTAGAACCGAGTCAATGTCCCACATTTCAACTGGAACTTCTTGAAGAACATGAACTATCTCTCTAAAGTGTACGGCCTCGGGTCATGGAATTACAGCTGTAAAGAAAAGGAGATATTAATTTTGATATCAACTACGGTTATCTCGTTAGCTACTTGGAGAGACCGCAACACTTACGTCTAAATAACCATCGGTTGGTGAATTCTGGAGGGCACCGGACATAAAACCACTCCGTTTTAAAATAACTCATCCTAGTCTAGAAGCCGGTGACAATTTGAAAATTCCTGACTGACTCCAAGAATGAGAACGAGGGACTATCTCCCCGACTCTTGACATTGAATAAATATCCAATCTCTATCGGGGTCGGTGGTCGAAAAAGATGCTCCACAAACACAATGAATAGACTGTTCAACATAGCATATCCGTTCGGATGTAGCTGAGATGGAGCAATTCCGAAGAAAGATAACACTTCCCTAATGTATTGGTTAAATGGAGGAAGTGTACTTGCTATACATGCATGGCGATTGAAGGCGGTAAACCCCTCCGGTGGAAAATGTGGTCTATCATTTGGTCCCGGCAATAGCACATCATCCAATGATAAGCCATGCCTTAAGCATATTCATCCCAGAATGTCTTCGAAAATGTTGGATGGTACATAATATGGCGGATTACCGATAAAAGTAGCGCCTGGTAGCTCATCCCGAGCTGGATCTATAACTTCGGTCGTGATGGCCGGTATCTCGATTGTTAGGGGAAGTGAACTCTGAATTTCCTGCTGTTGTAAGCTTGTAGACTCCATAGCTAACTAACTTATGAATAGCCATCATTAGACGGTAATAAGCTCGTGTATTCCCTAGTGTGAAGTGCGTGAATGTGTTGTGCAGTGCGGTGCTACAAATTACTTGAGAAATTTTACCGTACGAGAAAATATGAAAACGACGAGACTTCAAAATTAAAATTGGAGTGATCATCATCGCTGACTGTGCCATCTAGACTTTAGATACCAATCGAAGTTAAAATTTGTTTAAATTTTGTTAAATTACAGTTCCATCGACGAGCTTCGAAGGATAGTCAAATATGCTGTTTAGCAGTTAAGTCCAGTTATGCAAGGTTGAAGCAAGTCGGAGTCAGGTGTTCAAGCGTGTAAGAAGTTTCAATTTCATTAAGGTTCGACTCGTATCGGTCACAAAAACCCTAGTTCACAATGATCAGTTTCATAACCATCGGGATACCCGTTTGTACCGATCAAGGATGAAGACTTCGGACCGGTCCAAAGTGATCATTTCATATCGATCAATTCAACCTCCATTTCATATCGATCAATTTCAATCCATTTCATACCAGTCGAATGTCATCAACGTCGCCTCGATCGAACTCACCATCCATGTATCAATAAAAGATCTACGCCTTCATATCGATCAATAGCGATTCGAAGCGATTGTTATTAAGTAGTCGTTCCACGATGGATACAAAAAGCCAGATGACAGTACCAGATTTCCAATCGATATTAGAGGAAGGTCGATAGAGGTCGATATGAAATGAAGCGCCTTCTTCTCCTCTGATCCATCCAAGCGCCATTAACCCTTCCTCAACCAAGCTCCAGCCTAACTTTAGACTAAATATCACCAGAATCGACCACAAACACGCGTGGAGTGGCATAGGAGCTCAAGTCTCAGCGTTTTTTGATGGGTTTAATTCGTTAATTACCTAATTTAAGAGATTAGTTCAAGAGATTAATAGGCTGAATGATTTGGAGACGAGGCCAATTCTTCCTATTTTCTTATGTTCTATCGATACGAGAGCAAGGCTGAAGGGAAAGTGAGCAAGTAAAAAAGAAATGTTCCAAGTATGAAGGCCTTATATATGAAGGGCAAATGACGATTCATATCCCAGTGCTAAATGATCGGTTTCAACAGGATTTTTATATCAATACAAAGATGGCTTTTCGTATCCATCCATTCGAGTCCATTTGAAATGCGTTATACAAATTGCCCTATTCGTGTCCATCATGAGTCCCTCGATACGAAGAGAGACTCAACAAGTAATGAAGGCAAGGCTCGTGCGAACTATTCGAATCCATAAGAATGCATCGATGCGAAAGGAACAACCAGATTGCACTGGAACCATATGGCTCCATCGATACGAAGCATCCATCTCGTATCCATCGGTAAAGATTCCATCGATACAAAATCACAATTTCATACCCATTGCTCTGGAGTCCACAAAAACTCGTATCCATCGATGCGGAGTGAATTGAGACTTCGGCCTAATTTTTGCCCATTAATGCGAAATATTTAAAAAGAGATAATTAGTTCGTATCGATCACCATTGATATGAACACAAATTTTCAACTTCTCGAATCGATCCTGGAGAGTATCAATACGAAGAAAAACTCCAAAACAACCATCAAGCGTTGTTACAACTCAAATTTCACACCGATTCAGAAGAAGACCGATATGGAATTAGATACGAGAAAATTGACAACGACTTGTGAACGTGCGAACGTTAACAAGAGTCAGGTTACTGTATATGCATGTATGTCGGACTAATTTTCAATTTTCAAAATTCACAGGTCGAATGCCCACCTATTGAAAAATTATAATAACAAACAACTGATCACTATCATACAACAATCAGTTACAACAGCATACAATACCATAATTGGCAGACAATAATTCATATCGCTGAAAATCAGTCAAAGGTTATATCTTTCGATGAAAAGACAATAATTGATCAACAGGTCAGATAAAACCATTCGGGATGAAAATTGCAGCTTTTCAAAGCACATCATGTTCTGACAAGACATACTTTAAGGGAAAATGTTATACCACCCTTTGGCAAGGCCGTGATACCAGGAACTTACCTAGAAACCATGGACAGTACGTCCTGAAGATCGGTTACACGCAGGCTCACTATGAATGCCAGTAAATTTTATCCGAGTCCAGATCAAGCTACAATTGATATGACATGAGAAGCAAAGCTATGAAAGCCAACGTTTCAAATTTCAAGTCAATCCAAGTTCATATGCTCAAGATATGATCGATACAATCCAAGGAAAACAACTTGCATGCAACCATCTATTCGTATCCATCAGAAGTCCCACATGTTCATGTCCATCGACAAGCATTTGTTCGTGTCCATTAGCAAGCATTTGTTCATGTCCATCGAAACGCGTCACTTCGTATCCATCGATTAAAGAGCCCTGTTCGAATCCATCAGGCATCGCTAGTTCATATCCATCAAGTAACCTTGGTTCGTATCCATCAAGTAACCGCTGTTCGTATCCATCAAAGCCAAACAAAGCCACTATCAATTGCTCGTATCCATCCTGTTGGATCAACTTTGTATCGATTAACTAGGGCTAATTCCAATCGATACGAACATGACCAAGTCCGATCGATACGAACATGACTAAGTCCCGATACGAACAAGACGACTTCAACCGATACGCACAAGGCCACGGTGCATCGAGTCGAACAAGGCAACACGAATGATCAATATGAACAAGGCAGTGCAACCGGTCGATGTAAACAAAATGGTCAAGATCGATACGAACAAGGTGAAAACCTTGGAATGGCTCAGTCAACTCGACGTGAAAAATGGATCGATCCGAGTAGCTAGCGCCATGTCAACTCGCAGGCACGTGCTCAACATCGATTCGAACATATCGACGCGAACAAGTATCGATTCGAAGGAAATATCATACGAGAAACTCTAATTTTCATCGATCATAACTTACAATCCATAAGTGCAAATGCTATGAAATTTTCATAGGAGCTTACGTACAACCTAAGGAAGGTTCATACAAAGTTTCGGCTCAATTGGATCAAATCTTGATCGATACAAAGATCATTCGCATTGATCACAGATCGAGTCGGAATCATATAGGATCGATCACGTAGGCCCATGCACGTGCTACAAGAAGTCTTCCGAGATCTGAGCGAGACATTTTCAGTCTACGCCTATAAATAGCACCCCAAAGTTATAGAGTAATACTGCATGAATTAAAAAAAAATTGTGATCCTCCAATATGTAAAATACTGGTCATTACAATTAATTTGGTTTTGTAACATTACCGAATATACAAACAAATCTCTTCTAGGGATATTTTTACAATCGGCGCTTCTACAGTGTTGTATCTCTTCCAGGGATGCTTTATATGCACTATATTTGGAATATCATATCAATACACAATGTTCAAAATCTACTTTCATAGTAGCAAAAAAGTGTCTCTTTTGAAGATATTTATTGTTACAGCTTCTAAAATAGCATATTAAAAATCAAATACAGTAATATAATTAGATGCAATAAACAAGAATTAGTTGTGAGAGATAAAAATCACTACTTCTGAAGTGTGTTATCGACATGAAAAATATCTTTTGGAGATAAATTATTATTGTTGCTTCTTGAGCATTATATGATATTACTTTGGGAGATATAACGTTAATTTTAAGGAAGTGTAATTAATAAAAACAAAAACCAAAATTCTAGAACATCTCATCTGAAATGTTCAAAACTACATCAAGAGAAATGATAATTAAATAACAATAAAAATATAAATAAAATTTAATAACATCTCTTTTAGGATGTTAAGTTATTCTTCGAAATAATATTTATTTTACCATTGTTGTAATAACTTTATCATCAAACCGACTACTAAGGAGGTTTGTCTACTGTAAATAGTTGGTTTATCTACTGTAGGCTTGCAAAAAAAATTGTATGAAGCAAGACAAAAAATGTACAAGTCTGTAATACGTCTACGTAATTCTCTTCGCTACTATTTAATTTATTCTCTCCATAAGTGACTCCTTAAACCTCTTCAATCTTAAATTTTCTCTAACATATTATCATTTGACATTTAACTAAAATTAATAAAAACTACATTAAATATTTTTTCTTAATATTATGTTACCGAACAGTCAGTTCCAACCATTGGACGGTTTTAATAGTATATCAATATTAGTAATTGTTACCTACTTTCCTCAGAACAAACCATTATTGAGCATTTAGAAAACAAATAAATTTATTTAATTTATTATAAAATAGGAAATGAGCATTACTGTAGTACTTTCCATAAACGGTATTTTATAAACATATTTCTATATATAAGTTTTAAATATTAATTTAGTATTTTATAAATAAAATAAAGGGATTTTGGATTTTAAGACTTAAGTTAAAATAAATCATTTTATGGAATCAACTTAAAGTGTATTTCCTTAATTAATAAGCATGGATATGCTTTGATTTTTAAATAAATGTTTAAAATTATTAGTGGATAAGTAAATAGTTTTGGGTTGTTGTAACTAGTGTTTTTAGCAACACTTGTTTTTAACCCTTATTATTAGTTATATTTGGAAATATAATTAGATATTTACCAATGGATACAAGTAAATGGTTTGGGTTTGTTATGACAAATGTTTTGAATAACATTTGTCTTTAACCCTTAAATATAAATAAGTCTTTAAGAAGGGAGTTGTAAAGAGGAATGTCTTCAAAGTATAAAATGTTTGGGTTTGTTGTGATAATTTTTTTAGCAACACTTGTCTTTAACCCTTAAATGAAATTAAACCTTTAAAAGGAATTTTAAAGATAATGAATAAATGGAATGGGCTTGGCTTTGTAGTAAACAATGTTTTAGCAACAATTGTTTTTAAACCCTTGAATTATATTTGGAAGAAATATCACAAATCTTTAACAATGGAATTTTAAAGATAATAACAAGCACCGAAATCTTTTATATAGAGATAGAAAATGTTATATGGTTTATTTATAAAAGAAAAGGAGTTTATTATAACAATATTTTGATGGTAGTTGTTTTAATATCCTTGATTATATTTCAAGTAAGTAAAACTTGTTAAATGATTTGTGAATACACTTATACCATTGGAATAAGTATATGAATACTTTTTAAGTATTAAAAGAATAAATGAATAGTTAAATTTGTAAAAACAAGTATATATCTTTTGTTTAGAGAAATCCAATATATTTATACAAGTATATAAATGAATTTTTAATTAATAAAAGAGCGTTAATTAATAAAGAAAGTCTTGATTTATAAAAGAAATTTTATTAAATAAAAAGATGTTTTACTAATAAAAAGGGTTTAAATTAATAAATTAATTATAAAGGGATTAATAGTCGTTTGCGTGACTTGATTATATTTGGATGATAAGTAACAACTATGTAATGACCTTATTTTGGTTGTTTATGAGATGTTAGTACTAGCATGCTTAACACAAAAAGTCGAACGAGTAAGCTTCTCTATTTGTGAGAATCAAGACTAAAGTTTAGACAGGGATAGAGCAATAGAGCTCTAACCTATCAACATTCTTCTAGCCCAAGGAATAGTTAAGTAAAATGGTAGGAAACATGTAAAGTGTGGAACCATGATTCCTACAAATAAGCATTCAAAACTCGATTATCGATTAGTCGACTACCTATCTTGACCAAACTTAATTTAGGAAGTATATGGGATGCTTCGTGAATTTATACCAATCCCCTGGGGAGGAGTATTGGTACGAAATGCCTCTAGCTTTCGATTATTTATAAAAGAACCGACACCGAATTAACTGAAAATTCATTTATTGGCTTTGAAGAATTTGGATTGGTAAGTGTTTTACTTACCGAATACCACTTCAAAACTATTATATGGGCTCTATGATTTGGAAGTGAAATGATGGAAACTATGTGTGGTTTCAAAATCTGTTGAGATGATGGAATCCAAGTGGGATTCATTATTTGATCGAGTTTTGTTGAAAACTCATGTGAAGATGCCGAACGTAGCCTCGACATCTAAAAATGACTAAACAAAGAGTATGATGCATGATCTCGGGTTTAGCTAACCCAAATAAGGGGTACATCAACTCCATTATTTAGAGTATGCTTATCGATATGTTGCACATAGGGAGTTGATGATACTCGATTCACGTGTTAGGGTATGGGCTGGTTGTGTTTATCTATGTGGTATATTTTATCTAGAAATATATGGCGCTTGGAAGATAGTTTCTTACCCTTGTCATAGGTGATTGGGCTTGGTATGGCTTACGAGTATATCGGGGATGTCCCCATTGAAAATCCAATTGGTTTTGTTTGTATACATGAATATGCTATCAAATGTAACCAATGTAACCATTTCAACTATGTTATATTTATATTAAACACCTTAGACATTATTATTATATCACACGATTTTGTATATAAATGTTTTGGTTATCGTAAGGAAAAACCAGTCCATTTTTATTCGTGGTGTGATCTTAGTAGATACCTTTATTTTTATATGTTTTATAAACATTAAATAAATCAAATTACTTGAGTTTTCTCATGTTGCTTTGTAGGACTGATCCTGATGTTATTCTTCTTATAAGGCTCGGGTCAGCCTGGTTTATATTTGCAGATTTCATTGATGATCATTGGAACTCTTGGAAAGAGGAGCTGGATGATTACCTACTCTTGATTTTATTTTCAATGCATTACTTTGTTCATTTTTATATCAGCAATTGTGAGGACATGTTATTACGACTTTCCAAGCTGATGATAAGTTAGTTTACTCTGATTATTGTATCTATATAGTTTTCCTATGTAAAGTATTGTTTTTAGATTATACGTTATCGTTCTGTTGTGAGATTCTGATATTGTATTCTTTTATTTCTTGTTATTTTCTCATTTTCTTTTATTTTACCATAACTTTCTATCTTTCCAGCACTTGGGTGTTCGATACATGAATACCATGGATGTATTAGTGTCGATATTCGAGGGTTGAAAAGGCATTTCGTTACAGCGTGGTATCGGAGCTAAAGGTTAAGCAAGAACCTTGGCTTTGGTCATGTATAACTCATTAAGATATAAGGTAATGGAATGTCTTATTATGAGTTTTAGTGTATTATACATATAAGAGCTTACTTGTTAGTGCTATATCAATGTTTTGCATTATGTTAACTGGTCTGTTGAGTGGTTTATGAATTCTGGTTGGAGCATGCGACGCCATGGTATTGATATAGATTTCTAAATACTTAAACAGAACAAACCGACACAATATTATTTTGAAAATTCGTAAATGAAATAATTTTACCTAGATTATATTTTAAATAAAAGAATAATTTACAAATAATTAACATAGTTATTTATAATGTATTTGTTTGTTAGGAAATGATAATTTCCAATTATTATCAATTATTGTTTGATTAGTATGCTCAGGCAGTTTATGATCATTAAATATTGCATATTGAATTGTTAGTATTTTACCTTTCATAACATGGACTTGATAAATAATAATTATAGGAATATTAAAAACAACAACAGTGTGAATTAAGTTTCACAATTTGACTATAAGACGTTTGATGATGACGTTGGGTTAAAAAGGGTTAACTTTGATAAAAGTTGTTATTTAAAGAGATAAACTAAGAAACTTGATTTATATAAATAATATTTATACAAATATGATATAATAAATATGGTCAGTGGAAGTATGGATTATACAAGATTTAAATTGAGAATTGGAGAACTTAAATCCGGTTGTTTGTGAAAATGTTTTCCAGGAGTTTGGAAGAACAACAATAGTATTATTTGAAAAGTATTAATGTTTTTAAAAGAATTTTAAGGTTTTTTCGAGTTCGAGGTTACTCTTGGAATCAACAAATCGATTCGAAAAACAAAGTATTTTTATGTTAGCTAGTTTGAGTAGCTCGAAAGTAACTATAAATGGACAAGAGAGGTGTTCGGTTAGTAAGCACTTCTTCTAAGTATTACCTTTCTTAGTAAAGGGGATATATGATACTATTTAGTAGAACTCGGTTCCTTGTATCATTTTGTTGTTACTCGATCTTATGAATATTTTCTATGGATTTTAAAGAAAATATTTAGGGAATTGGTTCTAGAAAATGATTCTGTTTTAGTCCCAAAAACATCTGTATATATTATTATTTCAACTAGCTTGAAATAAAATCTGGAGTTTAGATTCTTAAGTTTTCACTAAAGGTATATATGGTTGCATGTATCCTTTTCATTAAGGTAGTTTGGTTGTGCATCTTGTTATGGTATGTTATTAGTTATCAGTTATTAAAATAAAATAAAAAATTTGTCAATTCTAGATATTCGGAAACTTCCAAATTAATATACTTGAAGCTAAGTATTTTTGTAAAGATACAAAAGTAAAATTTTTATAACTCTTAATTTGAAAAGATGGCATATTAAAACAAGTTTAAAAGATTTTGAGTATCATCGTTAAGAACATTCAATTTTATTGGCCAGCTAATACATGTCTTTACTTTAGGGTTGTCTAAGGAAAGCAGACTCTAATTTTGAGTTTGGATACCAGAGTCCTACTCTACTAGCTACTTGCCAAACCCAATGGATGAAGATGTCCAAAAGGTTGATTCGATTATAAGATCCAAATTTTTCTTGGGACTACATTGAAATTTTAGGAAGTAAAATTATAAAAGAATGATTTGTATATACTCTTAGGATATAACAAAGTATTATATATGAATAATGGACTTAAGTTTTGAAATGCTATAAAATGAAATTATCTTTCAGGAAATGTTTTTGAATAAAGTTGATTTGTTATAAAATTGTTTATAAACTTAGCCTACATTTTATAAAATGTTTTCTAAATAATCCAAGTAGTAAAATAGAATGCTATTTGGGTAAATAAATAAGAACTTAAGATAATAAGATGTTTTATTAATAAAATTGTGGCTTTTTGAAATGATTATACAATTAAGTGATATCTTATGTGAGTAAAGATAAGTCTTTATATAATGTTTATAAGCTTAAATATATGTTTTAAGAAATGTTGCAAAAATAAATTTAGCATTATGTAAGAAATAGTTTTTTAAGTATACCGGTATAATTTAGAAATGAATTGGATTAAGTACGTAAGTTATACATAGATCATTTTATTCTCATAATTGTTTTGATCCAGATTCGAGTACATAATGTCAAGGTGGTATACACAGATTCGAAAAAGGATTTTTTACTAGATTCTTAACGGCGAACACTTGATACGGATTCTTGATATGATCTTTAAATTTTCTATCATTGTTTACCACTATGAAAGGAGAACGGAGGTATCCAATCAAGGAACCAGATCAGAGTCTGCACTAAAGAGTCAAGTGCGATGTACTAGTTCAGAAGAGAAATTTATGTGGTCGAGCAAGTGGTCAGATCAATATTGCGTAGAAATTATATGTATACAACATACGAAATTCAGTATAATTACATACCAAGTCTGTTTGGCTTATGGAAAGTTTGGGGAAAAGCCTCTTCAAATTGTTTGAAAAAGTATGAATGATCGACTAAGTAATAACCTAAGGCAATTGAGCGAAAGGTATGTTAGGTAGTTTATTTATCATCCTTGTGCAATGAGAAGGTTTTGACCTAGGCAAACAATAAGCTATGTTGCTATTGATTATAATATTGGTTAGTATTAATATATGGTTGTTTCTTGGGTTGCTTGTGTGGAATTTCAAGGATGAAATATTCCAAACGAGGGACAATGTATCGATCCGAAATTTCAAATACTTTGTATTTGAATATCCTAATTATTTAATTATTTTGTCCAAGATCTAATATGATTAAATATGATTTTATAACCTTGATAAACACTTTTTAACTAATAATTAATGGTAGAAAACTTATTTTTGAAATGTATGTACAAAAATATAGACTTTGGATAAATACCGAACATATGACTACAAAACATTTTGGTAAAAAAAAATCAACTTTTTATTCAATATAAGTTATGTAAATATATTGCAACTTGAATAGTTATCATGTGGAAACATATGACAAGAATTAAATACATCTTTTCCTAAGCTAAAGATTAACTAAAATAAAGTACTAATTAGTAAAAGTAAGTGGAAACATTTAGTATAAAAGCACCCCTAAATTAGGGCTTCATTTAAGGAAAGTATGGTTGTGTAGGTGTATGATCTTACATGCTTAACTTCATGGCTAAAGAGGGGTTTATTCACACATAACCATCCATTTCCTGACACTATGAATACACATGCGTACACACTCATTTATTCGCAAACCAAAAGTTCCAACCTTACATTATTTTCATGTATTCTCCTCTCTAACTTTCCACAAGTCTATGCAAATCAACTTCTTTCCCTTCCAAACTTTCACGAAGGTCTTAGACATCATTAGAACGTGCTTTAGCATCTAAGAAGTGACGAAATGATGAAATTAGGGGGATTTCCTCCCTTGGACGGTGAGATAATGTAGGAGGGGAAAGGATCGCTTGGTTGTAAGCAAAGGAAAGAGGTGGAGGCTGTGGACATAAGTCCCGGCAGAAGTAGGAAGTGATAGTGGGTTTGTTTGGATGATTGAATGTTGGTAGAAAGTGCTTTGGTTAAAGAAAAGCGAGTTATACTCACTTTGAATGAATTTATAAATTGATAATTACATGTTGAATAAACATGTTAATATTAGTTGCTATTATTTATGATAATATACACCAATTACTTAAAGTTAAACCATTGATTATATATTTTAAAAAGTATATAAATTGTTAAAGTAGTTGCCTATCAAACCATTGAATTGTGATAAGTTCATTTGAATATTTTAAATGGATATATGTATGTGTACATATGTTAATACATGTTTAGTAATAGTATGGTTGGAGCTTGGAATCATATATGTGTGTAAAATAAAATGACACCAAATGTTGAATTGAATATGGAATGATCCGTATAGCGATAGTCGCTATGAACGCACTTTGAATCGCTTAAACTATAATTTATGAAAACGATGATTTAATAACATATTTTAATATTAACTTGTTTGGTTATTATTTACAATTCTATAAATGTTTAGAAAAGCAAGAATATGCTTTTGAATGTTATAGTAGAAGTAAAACAAAGTCGAGAAAGATTGAAGTAAAATAGTCGCTATAACGACACTTTTTAAATTTCTTTTGAAAATAATGCATACTTTTCTGGAATTTAAGGGTTTCTTTAGAAATTAATCAGGTAGATAATATACTATTCTTATTGATAAATTTTTGACGCCCTATTCATTTGATAACTAGTTGAACGAAGTGCAAAAAGTTATGATGAAATAGTCGCTATAAGTGTAGTTCGATAAAATACCCTATTTTCGGGAAATTCTCTAAAATAATTAAAAGATATTTTTTTAATTTTTCTTCATGGTTTTTAGGTACCCAAATTATACCAACTAATGTAAGAATAATGGATTGAAAATCATTAGTTAAGACGTCAAAATCTAGGCGCAAAGTTGTAGCAAATTCACCGTAAACGACAGCTTAGGAATTTTGCTGCTCTTCTGAAGTGCTGTCTTTGCTTCTGAAACACTTTTGAGCCGTAGTGAATTATTTTGGCAGCATTTGCAGAAATGCTAAAACTATAATTTGTTTAAAAATGATATATAAATTTTATATTTTTCTCTAACTTTTTAGGGTTGTTGTCTAACTTATATAAGAGTGTTTTAAAATTGGTTTCAAGTTTAAATATATTTTTAATAATTAGTTATGAATTTCTAAACCAAGTGGCTTTTAAAAATAAAACTTGTTTAATTTTTTTCTATTTATTTCAAAATTCATTATTTCCACATTTTATTCAATATAAATAATTATCATATATTTTAAGTATTTTTAAAAGTATTTAAACATATTTATAAGTATATTAAAGACATTTCTATATATATATAATAGATTAAGTATTTTATAAATAAAATAAAGGGAATTTGGATTTTAATATTTAAGTTAATATAAATCGTTTTATGGAATCAGCTAAAAGTATATTGCCTTAATTAATAAGTACGGATATGCTTTGATCTTTAAGTAAATGTTTATAGTTGTTAAAGGACAAATAAATAGTTTTGGGTTGTTGTAAATAGTGTATTTAGCAACACTTCTTTTTAAACCTTATTATTAATTATATTTGGAAATATACTTAGATGCTTACTAACGGATACAAGTAAATGGTTTGGGTTTGTTGTGACAAATGTTTTGAAAAACACTTGTCTTTAACCCTTAAATATAAATAAGTCTTTAAGAAGGGAGTTGAAAAGAGGATTTTTTTTCGAAGTATAAAATGTTTGGGTTTGTTGTGACAATTTTTTTAGCAACACTTCTCTTTAACCCTTAAATGAAACTAAATCTTTAAAAGGAGAGTTTTAAAGATAATGATTAACTGGAATGAGTTTGGCTTTGTAATAAATAATGTTTTAGCAATATTTTGGTAAACCACTGAATTATATTTTGGGAGAAATATTATAAATCTTTAACAATGGAACTTTAAAGATAATAACAAATGCTGAAATCTTTTACAAAGAGGTTGAAAATTATTTACGTTTTATTTATAAAAGAAAAGGAGTTTATTATAACAATGTTTTGATAGTAATTGTTAAAATATCCTTGATTATATTTCAGGTGAGTAAAACTTGTTAAACGATTTGTGTATACACTTATACTATTGGAATAAGTATATGAATACTTTTGAGTATTAAAATAATAAATGAATAGTTAAATTTATAAAGACAAGTGTATATCTTTTATAAAGAGAACTCCAATATATTTATAAAAGTATATAAAGGAAGTTTAATTAATAAAGAGTATTAATATTAATAAAGAAAGTCTTGATTTATAAAAGGAGTTTTATTAGATAAAAAAATGTTTCACTAATAAAAAGGGTTTTAATTAATAAATCAATTATAAAGGGATTAAAAGTCATTTATGTGACTTGATTATACTTGGATGATAAGTAACAACTATGTAATGACTTTATTTTGATTTTTATGGGATGTTAGTACTAATATGCTTAATGCTAAAAGTCAGACGAGTAAGCTTCTCTGTTTGTGAGAGTCAAGACTAATGTTTAGGTAGGGATAGAGTAATAGATCTCTAACCTATCAACATTCTTCTAGGCCGAGGAATAGTCAAGCAGAAAGGCCGAAAACATGTAAAGTGACGAAAACATGTAAAGTGACGAACCTTGATTCCCATAAGCAAGCATTCAAGACTCGATAGTTGATTAGTCGAATACCGATCTTGACCAAAATTAACTTAGGAAATATACAAGATGTTTCATGGATTTATACCAATAAGAACCCCCGGGGAGGAGTACTGGTATGAAATGCCTCTAATTTTCGATTACTTCTAAAGAACCAGAATTGATTTAACCAAAAATTCATCGATTGGTTTTGAAGAGTCCAAGATCAGTAAGTGTTTTACTTACTGAATATCACTTCAAAACTATTATACGGGCTCTATAAGTTGAAAGTGGAATGATAGAAACCATGTGCGGTTCCAAAATCTTTTGAGATAATGGAATCCATGTGGGATCCATTGTTTGATCGATTTTTGTTGAAAAAACTCGTGTGAAGATGCTGAACGTAACCTCGACATTAAAAAATGAATAAAGGTTGAGTATGATGCATGATCTCGGGTTCAACTTACCCAAATAGGTGGTACATCAACTCCATTATCTAGAGTATGCTTATCGATATGTTGTGCATGGGGAGGTTATGATACTCGGTTCATGTGTTGGGGCGAGGGCTGGTTGTATTTACCTTGTGGTATATTTTACCTAGAGATATACGCGACTTGAAAGATAGTTTTTGACCCTTGTCATAGGTGATCGGTCTCACCATGGCTTATGAGCGTACTGGGGAGGTCTTAGTGGAAAATCCATTTATACAGTCGTCCTTTAGTGGTTTTTTTTGTATACCTGAATATGCTGTCAAATGTAATTAATGTAACCATTTTAGCTATGTTATATTTACATTAAACACCTTAGACATTATTATAATATCACAGGATTTTGTATATAAATGTTTTGGTTATCGTAAGGTAAAAAACTGACCGTTTTTATTCGTGGTGTGGTCTTATGAGATACCTTTATGTTTAAAAGTTTTATAAACTTTAAATAATTCAAATTACTTTTATTTTCTCACGTTGGCTTACTATACTTATTCGGTGTTATTCTTCTTATAATGCTCGGATCAGCTCCATGCATATTTTCAGATTTCATTTATGATCATTTTAGCTCTTGAAGAGAGAAGCTGGATGATTACCTATCATAGATTTTATTTCGCTGTAGTTTATTTTTATATCAGTAATTGTGAGGACAGATTGTTATAACTGTCCAAGCCGATGATAGGTCTGTTTACTCTGATTATTGTATCTATACAGTTTTCTCGTGTTAAAGTACTATTTTTGATATTATATGTTATCGTTCCATTGTGTGATTCTAATATTGTGCTCTCTTCTCTCTTGTTCCTTTCTCACTTTTTATTATTGTACCCTAACGTTTTGTATTTCCGGTACTTGGGTGTTCGGCACGTGATTACCGAGGATGTATTAGTGTCTACATTCTAGGGTCGAAAAGGAGTTTCGTTATAGAAATAATCAAATTAGCAAGCTAGTTTTTACCTACGTGGTCAACTTAAAAATAAAAATATATTAAAATGGACTTACGACAGGCGATTGTTTCAAGAAATGCATTAAAGAATTGTAAGTTCATAATGGATCAAAAATACATAGATCGTTAATTTTTGTATAAAATATGAACCTTGCATTAATTTAAATAATACCTGACATTGTACAAAATTCATAACTTTCTTATAGGATCAATCAATAATGCATGGATCTCTATTTGATTACAAATCATTCCAAATTTTAACTTTTACTTAGATTCTGAAATTATATGTCTACAAATGAAAAGTAACTTCTTCACAAGTGATATTTGAAATAAGTGGACCTAATAATCTGAATTGGAATATTTTCAAAATTGAAACTTTAATTTAATACAAAAATCCATTGATGAAAAATAAATTTTCCCCTCTTGGATGGTTTTGGATTTTATGAATCTATCCCTATCATCCTAAACAATTTCAATATTGCCAAAAAGAGTTTCATATCAAAATTTAACTTCAGACAAACAAATTGTTTATACCGATAAATGTTGTTCTCATATGTCTACAATTACAACTAAATGATTTGTAAAGAAACAACCATTATTTAAATTGAAATTCAAAATCATTTTGTTCAAAGCTTTATTTTAGAACTTAGAGATAACTCATTTGGGCATGATTTATTTGAAATAGATCTAAAATGTAAGATCTATAATATAATGAGGTAAATAAATAATATGATTAGAGATAATTAAATCTATCGAATAGGGAGAAAATAGTAATAGTAAACACAAGAGTGCTCGGTAATGGTACTCCCATATAGTGTGTACAAATAATTACGAAAATTGTCACTAGCAAGAGATAGTGCTGATAATGTGTTAAAAATAATATATCATAAGAAGCCACTAAAGAGGGAGAGATAAACTAGTGCAAGTGTAACTGTACAATGCTCTTGAGCTCTAGTTATAGGTTCAACTTTATAGAAATTTTTCATTATAGTTCTCTTTAATATAATTAAGCATAATCACCACTTCCGTATTACATATATTTTAACAAAAAAATCTATTTCCTATCCTTCATGAATGCTCCCTTCTTTGTTTCTCAGGGAGTGTCTCTATAGGTGGAGATGTTTAGAAGCCCATCCAAAGCCTTGAGCTTTTATTCTTACGTTTGATGGCATTTATGTTGTTAGGAGGAACCTTAGATATTTTAGCCATGATTTTATCTTTCCTCTCTTGTTTAACATAGAGTAGGGTGATTTTCTTAGACTAAAGGATGTTGCAATAGCAATTGTTTCTTTCCAAAGCCCATGAGCAAATTCCATATTGAAAGAGTTAAGGATATGCACTAAACACAATTATGTAATTTGAAATGTAATCTTAACCCTGTGTTGAATCTTGTTCGATATAAAAGTGTACTATTTTTATTTGTTTTCTATTATGTATGTTTGTCATATATAATATAAATAATGACCACATGTATTATACATATACATATAGAAAATCAGTAAGTAGATTATTACATCGATTGTAATTGCTTATCAATTGTAACCTTAAATATTGAATCGATCAGTGATTGTTATATTAAAAAAATTTAAGCTACCGCTAGTTAAAGAAAGGCAGTTGCCAGTTGATGATTACCAAAAAAACCATCACCAATAGAAGGTTGCCAAAGAGCTATTGAAGGTTGATGTGGAAGAAGTTATCGCAAATTGGTGCTAATAGAGCTATCACTTATTAATGATTTATGGAGCTATTGCATGTTGATGATTAATAAAACTATCGCACATTGATGACTAGTATAGGTATTACATGTAGATGATTAAAAGAGTCATCGCAGGTTGATGGTAATGGAATTCTCTATACAAGATAATGTAATAGGAGCTATTACAAGTTGATATAATAGGAAGAAACCGCAAATCGATAATATTAAGGAAGCCATTTTAATTTGATGGTATTAATGAAATGTTCGCAGATTGATAGTTGAAGCTATCACATATTGAAGAATCCTTTTGAAATCAACACTACAGTTAGCCACATGGCATCCTCTGAGTGGAATAGCTATGTTATATCATCACGAAGAAATTGGAGATAAATTGTGCCAAATGTCATCATGACCATTCATTTTCTATAAATGACACATATTAAAAATCCAAGGACTTGAATTACCTATAAATAGCCATGTCCCTATAGGGGAATGAGTTTTGAATTTTACTTCTTCCACATTTTTCAAAGCATAAACAAAAGCCTAGAATTAGGACTTTAATGACAGTTAGGTCAAATTAAAATTAAGACATTTCGACCATGGACATGGCCAATTTCCTATTTGCATAAATAACTTCTTAATAGATTTTGAACAGTTATACTTGCCTAAGGGGCTTTCCTCTTACTCAAGTACTATGGATTCTCTTTGACCAAATCACATGTGCTAGAGACAAATTTTGACCTGGTATTTTTTGATGCTTTCATTAAGAGTTAAACTTTAGCAGCAAAAACCAATTATATCTAATAACTACACATGATGAATATTTCTCAACAAGGATCTTCAGAATATAACTTAGACTCCTTGGCCTATCAATGAAATATCCTAAAATTTAGCAAAGAAAAAGTGTTAAACATAAGGAACTTGGCCCTTCAAACTTTAGTGGAAAAGAAAAGTGTCGCTCAATATATTCCAAGTTAATGAAGTTTGAAATTTTTTTTTTGAAATGGAAGAAAAACCATTCTTTGCCTTTATGAATGAATTAAACAAGGAAGGACCAACTCATAAACATGGAAAGGTAAAAAATTAGAAAACGACCCTGAAGACGAAAAATTCGATCTCAAGCCAAAGAAACAAGATTTAATGCTAAGATAAACCATGATTTTGAAAATTCGCTAAGAAGCAGAGGAATGTCGTCAATACATCTCTTAGGGAAAAAGAGAAATATCTTCCAACTGTGAAGAGAAAATTAGAAGAAAATCAAAGAGAGGTCATGATTCCTTGGAAAAGATGTCAAAATGAGCAAGGCAATTATATTATTAAAGGAACCAAGAATAAAATATTCACTCCTCGTTATGTTTCACAAAAAGACAAGTACTTTCTCTCTAAAGAAAAGTTGAATTGTTGGACACCCAAGAAGGGTATGAGAAAGAAGGAGAGTGAAGGAGGTGACTATGTTTACTACCATAAAGCAAATGGACACCAAACTAGTGATTGCATGGCTTTATCTGGAGTTATAGAGTACCATATAAGACAAGATCTATGGGAATTTGTTGAATATGAATTCCTATGAAATTAAAGGGACAAGGAATGATGTTTTGAATGGTGATAACTCAATATTTTTATCATAGCTCTAGAGGGTTAGAATTGATTTTTAGAAACACTTATTTAAAAGGGAATGACTTAGATTAAGCCTTTAGTCCCACTACAAGGCCTGACCAAAGCACATACCCAAAGAGTGATAGTAAATTAAACCTTTGGTCAAATTTCTAGGCCCATCTAAGAGAGATGATCAATAAAACCTTTGGTCCCATGGCAAGGCCTGACAAAAGCACTCATCTAAAGAGTGATGGTCAATTAAGCCTTTGGTCCCGAAATTAGGCCCAACCAAAGCACCCATCAAAGGAAGTCGGTTAATGATGCCATTGGTCCTATTACCTGGCCTAACCACTACACTCATCTAAAGAGTAATGGTTAAATGGGCCTTAATCCCACCGCCAGGCCTGACTAAAGCATACGTCCAAGGGAGATGGTCAATAAAGCCTTTGTTTCCACCAGTGCGACTAACCGAAGCATTCTAGACAATACAGCCTTTGGTCCCACCATTTCTTGTCTAAATCACCTACACAAAGAGTCAAGGTCAGGCAAATTTTCAATTCAGAGCATCCAACTAAAGAAGAATCGAATGACAAAGAAAAATATGGAAAAACTCCATCAATTATAAACAGTTCATCACAAAATTGGTATGCAAAATAATTTTTTACTACATAGTCATTGTATTACAAAGTGTGATTTTCTTTTACAACAAAACATCTTTACAAAATTTATGATTTTGTAGGATAAAGAAGAGGGTAATTTTGGTACACTAACTCTTTTCCTTTTCCTTCGATTTCCAAAACACAAGAATGGGTTTCGCTGGAGAACCCACTTTTTACATAGAATGGGAGGACTACCAATCCTCTTGAGAATGTCAAAGCATCTATACAAAAAGAAATGTTGATATTTGTGATTGCTATAAAAATAGGTTTCCTTGATCGACAATCTTTTTCTGGGCCTAAAAATGATTAGTCAACTTTTAAGTCAAAGGAGATAATGGCTTCAATCAAGTAATCTGCTAATGAGTTAAGTTAAGATGCTCTAGTGGTATAACATTGCATCAATTCAAGATGATTTCTAAGTTTCTTTACCTTTTACATTAAAGTTTCTACTGCAGAAGGAGGGACAGTTGTATGTTGGATTGCTACAAGAATCTTTAGTTTCTTTTCCTTACAATGAATAATGTTCAGAAAATTTATATAATCAATTTAAGAAGCTAATGCTTTTTCTTAATTTTTGATGGCACCCTTCAACCAGGAAATTTGGCAAGATAAGCCTGTTTGATCAGTCTCAAGCTTTTGAATTTTCGATATAAGCTCATTCTTCTTGCACTTTAAAGTTTCCACCTCCAATTTGAGACTAGAAAATACTACCATATTTTTTATTCCAATACTCTTTTATTTTATGGTTGCATTCAAAGTTTACAGACTCGCTCCGCCTAGCAAGTTCATCAAAATCACTTTTGATGGCAAAGATGCTAAAAAAAAGTCCACACTACCACTACGTGTCAGACGACCTTGAGATAAAACAAAAAACCACAAAGGTTCTTTTTTTGGAAGAGCTTGCTAGCATTGGCTCATGAAGCCCTTCTTGGCCATCGGTTAAAATAACTTGTACTATCGATATTCATTCCTAGACCTTAGTAAATCTATCTCTAAATCAAGTATGCTCTAATTAAGTTGAGCTACCTTTGTTTTGTACTCTAATTACTGAGGGCTAAATCTTGAGTAGAGTCTTCCAATTAGGTTGAGAATTTAATTATCTTTGGAAGCAATCTTCTTTTCACATTCAGTGACCATTTCTTAGGAAGCTTTCAGAACAGACTTTAATTGAATGCATTTCTCATACTTCTTGTTAGCCTCTGCATTGTTAATAGATTATAAGCAAAATGCAGAATAAAGAATAAAGAATGATTCTCTATGGCTATAACAAAACTAGATTTAATGATATCGAGACATTATGAAAGGTTACATCTTCGAGAGATGAAGTTGATTCTTTGTCCTAGATCAAAACATAAATAATAAAAAATCCTTAGTAATAGGAAGAAACATTAAAAAATACTTCATTAATAGTTCGAAGTACAATTGATATCATTACACTCATATGAAAATGATAATAATAATAATGACAACATATGCATTTCTTTTCCATTAATCGTTGGATTGAGCAAAAGCATCTTGTATTTTCTTAAAAGGCTAATGAGAAATGAAAAATGAGGTAGTAAAAGGAGCTCTAATTTTAGGACGAATTATGATGACAGAAGCCTTGATAATTCCATTATTTATAAGGAGGACTGATCTCGCTGCATAATGATTTTGCTTAATTGGTCAGTATCTCATGAAGGAATTAGTATATTCGATCTCCTAAGAAATTAAAG
This sequence comes from Allium cepa, assembly GCA_030765085.1. Classification (NCBI taxonomy): domain Eukaryota; kingdom Viridiplantae; phylum Streptophyta; class Magnoliopsida; order Asparagales; family Amaryllidaceae; genus Allium; species Allium cepa. The sequence goes on from CM060937.1 coordinate 288,815,378, forward strand.
TCCAAATTTGGGAACCGAGTGTATATATAATGAAGGTTGCAGAGAAAAATAATAATATTTCGATGAGATAGACCTTTCAAATAATAAGGAATTTCTCTTAAAAGTCCTTCTTCAGCCTAACCAATTTACTTAAGACATCTTTGGGAATAGGACATAGAAAGGAAATAGAGATAACTTCAGAAACCACATACTAATGACATAACAAAACCAAGAGTCAAAGTACAGATTTTATAAAACAAGTTATTGCTACATCAACTAAGGCATAAATTAATGCTATACAATAATAGTTATGAAGGCTTATAAAGGGTGGACTCTTTATAATATTCAATTGTGAACTTGTCCTTATTAAACTTAACCATATTCAGAGGTAGCGAATTAATAGTTAAGGGAGCAACAATGACTTGGGTATGTTCCAACATTCTCCAGGATGTTAATTTGATCTGCACTCATTTAGATACCTCTTATGTAGTCTCCTAGTTAGGCCTCCACGGTCATCGCCTAAGAAAGAAAAATCAATCATAAAAAACCTGACGTAAATCACGCCGAGGCATTCCGTCAGTTTGGTTCTATCATCAATTAGCATCCCAAAAAGGATAGTAAGTTCTTCATTTTCCTTATGAAAATTTGACTGATGGAAAAAGAATTTTTGGAATTGGTGTGCAAATCGCTTTTTCCTACTTCTAAATACTTAAGCTATTTTAGGAATCTTATATATCTATCATCCGACTCAATCAAATCCTTACGCAGCCTTTCCCCTTTCCAGGTGAGTATTAGAATTTATCTCTATACTTCTCTAGCAAGACCTCAAAATAATTTTTGTTTTTCTTCCTATATTGATGATTAAAATAAAGATTTTAAGACTCTATAAAGATAATTCAGAATGAGAAAATAGGATTAAGAAAGTAATTCACCTAAGGTGGGGTTGTTTAAGATCATGGCTTAATGGGTTGAGTTCTTTGGACACCAGAAGATGAATGACCAAGCTTACTTAGGCCGAACGAAGTGGGATCAAAAGGAGGACTTGTAGTTGGCTACATATCATTGGTTCCATGGTCAGCATTGGGAGAAGGAAAGTCAGTGGCATGACCTCACTCATGAGGAGTCTCTGATCCACCACGACCATTATTTCCTGAATCACCGTCTCCTTCTTCTTGACAATCCATCTTTAGCGTGATTAACGACAGCATTGTCTCCATCATTGTCATGACCATCATAATTGTTATTATCTATTTTTTCTTCCTCTTCATTTTTGATTCATCTTTATCGAACGGAAGATCATCAAAAGCTACATATTTCTCAGGATCGACAGGGTCATCATATCCAAATTCAAAAAAAAATCTCTGCAAGTGCAGACAAGAATAATATCAAATTTCCTTTTATAATCAACCCCACTAAAGCAAAAAGAAGGGAAGTCTAAGTCTAGGCATCGAGTTAATGTTATTATTGTATGTAGTAAACAAAATGGCTTTATAATTTTGTTCTTTTTATCTTAGAAGGGCTTCATTAAAAAAAGATACTCTAGCTTTAGCATCATGTAAGGATGCTTTTGATTACTTAAGCGAGAAGATTTTCCTTATTAACTCGTTTGCTAAAATTTATAGTCAATTTATCTTGAAGTAAAATAAAAAAAATTTAAAAATAAAAAGAAGTTAGTGTAAAATTTAATAGAATAATAAAGAAAATATGAGTTTGATGATGTACTAGGGAGAAGAATTTTTCAAAGGTCTCAGGAGAGATGCATCTCATGTAAAAGAATTGGTGGCTCCAATCCTTGGTCTCATTAACTAAATTGAAAATTAAACCACTATCACCACGATAGTGACAGTATATAGAACCCTCGAGTTGGTACTTGACTTTTTGGAGGGTGGTAAGTGAACACAATGTAGAAGGAATCAAGTCCTTTAGCTTGAGTTCTTTGAATAATAGGAAAAGAGAATGAATATAGCTATAGGAGTTAGGACAAGCTAGATGGGTGCAATCCTACGAAAATATGGAGTCTTGATGATGATATCATTGAAGGGGAAGGAGTAGGAATGACAGAATTAAGTGGGAATGAAGGAAAAGATTCCCTCGGGAGGGGTATTGATCCTGTCAGAAGGGCTAGGAACTTTGGTTTCAATTTAAAAAATTCCAAAGTGGTGCAACAAGGAATCTATGTCTTCTTAATTTGAGAAGTAAGATTGATAGTTGCTACACAACTTCTCCACAAAAGGCTTTTTGAGCTTAGGAGTACTAAGGAATGCCTTAAAAGGTCCTTTCTTATTTCCATTCATGATACCTAAGTAAAAAATTAAAGAAGTTTAATATGGATATCATAACAATAATATAATGAAATGTCAACTAATAATTAAGCTAATAGGAAACTAAAACTTTGATACAACTCATTCCTAATTTACTTACATTTTTCAATAACAAATAAGAAAAATGCGAGTGTTGATAGTAATTCCGAATCTTTTCATATAAGTACATCACTAGAGTATTGACAATAACAATAACTATTAGATATTAACACCATCGAATGGTTTTGCAAGGATAAACTAATAAATTACTAGGTAATGAAACAAAAGAGGTGGTCGAATAAGGCTATCTGATGTTGAGTGAATGAAATGCTATCACATGATAAAGTGAATAAGTATGTTATCACATTTTGAACAAATAAATAAGTTGTCGCATGTTGAATCAAATAAATGAATAGGTCATCACATATTGAGCGAATGAAATGCTACAAATGATTGAGTAAACAGGTTGAGCTATCGCATGTTAAGTGATCTCATGTTGAATAAAATAAATGAATAGGCTATCGCATGTTGAGTAAATCAAATGCTATCACATGCTTGTGAATAAGTTGCTATCATATGTTGAACAAATAAATGAGCTGTCGCATGTTGAGTGATTGCATGTTGAATAAGATGAATGAATAGGCTATCACATGTTGAGTAAATAAAATGCTACCATATGATTGGGTAAATAAATATACTATCGCATGTTGAACAAATAAACGAGCTATTGCATGTTGAATAAATAGGCTTTCATGTATTACTATTACATATCGAATAAACAAGCTATCATGACTTTATATCGCGTGTTAAGGTGAAGAGTGATAAAATAAACAAGCAATACTATAGAACACTGAAACTAAAGCATGTACTGAATAATAAAAATTAAAATCCACAAAAAAATAGACAATTTAAGCTAAAGTAATAAATGGTCAAAGTTAAAATAACGAAAAAAGTTAACAAAATCCATATAAAAGCTTATAATCGGTAGTTTCAAAAAGGCCCAAAATTAGCCAAAAACATTGAATCGTAATCCAAAATCAACAGAATAAAAATTAGTATTGATGATAACAAGCAAAATGAATTACTAGGGGAATTATTTTAATCTGACAATTGATGAAGCCATCAAAAGTTGATGATACTAATGAATTTATCGTAGATTGACAATTGAAGCTATCGCATGTAGAAGAATCCTTTTGAAAATATGCTTGTGCACATTTAGATAATGCTTTCTGTCGCTGCGTTCTACGAATACAAAATATGGCAAATAGACGTGAAAACATCATTCATTGGTGATGTAGAAGAAATTCGTGTATAGGTCGTAGCCCAAGGGTTCTGAAGTTAGTGGAAGCGAGGTCAAGGTGTGGAGATCAATTTACAATCTTGAGCATGCTTCGAGAAGTTGGAATAAGTGTTTTGATTGAGTAATCAAATAATTTGATTTTTATCAGAATATAGAGAGAGCTAGCATAAATCAGAAAGATCTCGGAAGTGCTATAATGTTCATAGTCATGTACGTCATTGACCTCCTCCTGATTGGAAATGCCATCCCATTACTGCAATTGGTAAAAGAGTGGTTATCCACGAATTTCTTCATGAAAGATTTGGGAGAAACAACCTACATACTTGGTATTATGATCCATGGAGACAAATCCAAAAGGTTGTTGGGAGCGTCCCAATTGCTATACATAAATACCATACTAAAAAGATTCGTTATGGAGAAATCCTAGCATAGAATTATTCCAACACAATCTGGAATCGTCCTTTCTAAGAAGGACACTCCTCATACTAATGAGGAATGTGAGCATATAAAAGAATAATGTATGCATCTATAATTGGTTTCATCATGTACGCTATGCTATGTACTGTACTAGGTATGGCTTATGCATTAGGATGCGTAAGCCGGTATCAGTCTAATCCGGGAGAAAAGCATTAGGAAATAGTGAAATGTATTATTAAGTATTTGAAAAATACTAGATAGTTGTTCCTTATATATGGGAATAAAGATCTCTTTATGAAAGGATATATATTCGAGCTTTTAAAATGATGTCAATAATAGTAGGTCGGTATCTGGTTGTGTATTTAGATTGAACGGTGAAGTGGTCGATTAAAAAAGTTTCAAGCAAGAGACAATAGCTAATTCAACAATGAAGGACAAATGCATCACCCTCAACGAAAAGAAGCGGTCTGGATGCGCAAGTTTATGGCTAAGTTGGGAGTATTTCAAAATGTTAGGAAACCCATGACATTGTTTTGCAATAATAATACAGCGATGCAGAAGATAAAGGAACCTACGTGCCACAAGAAGTCAAGACACATTCATCGTATATTCGACCTTATCGGAGAGTTTGATCGAAATAGTAGACGCAAAGAACAACATAACAGATCCATGCATGAGGTGACCAACTCAACCAGTTCTGAGAAAACTAATTGAAGCTATAAGGTTGAGATTCTGTATTTGGCATTAAGTGAAAGTAGGAAATTCGTATCGTTAAGGGTATGTCCTACAGGCAATTTTGTAATTTATTGTGAATTATTAATTCGATAATAAAATGTCGTTCAAAATAAAAGGTGAAAATCCTCAAATGATTTTGAAATAAAAGGTCTTTCTACCATATACTTGTCATATTGTGATATGTTAATTAATTATATAATTGAAATATATTAAATAGAAAACCCTTAAATGATTTGTTAGGTGTAATTATGATTTGTTGTAATCATGGGAAATTTATCAAATTAAAATAACATATTATTTTAATTATCCTTGCTTGAAATTAGATTTTACCGAAATGATGTGCAAGCAATAAATTTAGCCAACTTGTCACAACGCTAGCTAAGTTGATGACAGAAAGTTAATGTCTGAATTGTTCAATATTAGTCGCTTAGTGAATTTACACCTTCAAGTCGAATAGTTGAAATGATGAATGCGACAAACAAAACCACACGATTTAATTAATTCATAATCATCATAAATTAATCAAATTGATTAATATTTATGAATATTAATCGGTAATTTTATTTAATGTTTGAATGTCATTAGCATTGAATATAATATGTATATATAAAATGTTATGAATACACGTATCGATATATGATACTGGAAAAATATTTAAATTTGATTTAAGTGGAATAAATTCTAAATGGGCTTGGAAAATTTTGAGCCTATTTTATTATCATGCTATGGCTGGCCAAGGATGGTGGGGAAAGGAAGCATTCTTAATTGAAATAGAAAAGGCTAATGAATAATGAAAGGAAAGCGAATCATCGTTGGCCTTTAGTTACAATTTATTGCCTCCTTTAAATATTTCATCAATTAGTCATTTTCTCTCTTCCTCCATCTCTATTTAGCCATAAGCTAATGGTCTCTAGGGATTAAAAATTCTAGGGTCAAAATAGAATAAAATCAAAATAAAGTTGGTTGTTATCTCTTGATTCCTACAAAATACGGAGGTCGATTAAGTTGAATCTAGGAGTTTTGTTCTTCATTTAAGGTTCAACTTAGCTAAATCCTAAGGTGATTTATAATTTAATTTATTCAAATATATTAATCATGTTCACATAGTTTGAATCCTTTACATGCTTCATGCCAAATTTTTATATACATTCATTTTATAATATAATTCATATCCCTTTTTACCACACCTTGGTTAATTAATTGTTCATCATGTCAATTTACTTTGGATCCCCTTTTGCGCTATTCCTTAATTAATTATATGGTCCATATGTTAACATAATTTAGATTCTTCATCTCATATGTATATTTGTTTGTATTTTTGGTATAATTTGATTATAAACCTTTTATAAAGAAATTGTACATGTCTATGTTGTCCAATCCATTTTGTTGTTGTTTTAGAGTCATTTTTGATTGAATTCCTTATGATTATATATACATAAATATATATGTGTGTGTGTGTGTTACATGGTTATTTAAACAATTTTGATTGAAAGTAATTATGTTTAATTATTAATAAATTTTGATTTAAAACAACTTTAATTCACCTTTAAAATGAATATATGTGCTATGTGGTTGTTATTTGAATATAATTTGTTTGGCTGTGTAAGTGTAAAAGTTATTTCAACTTAAAAACCCATAAGTGGGCTGTGGGCTTTTATATTTAATCTTAAATCATGTATTCCTTCCTAAGTTAGAAGTTGAATTTGTTAACTCTAAATTTACATATGTAGATATTAGATTGCAATTTTGGCACTCATGTTTTTTTTAAATATTAAAACATAGCTTATAGTTATTTATATATGGACATGGGTGTATGCATATTTTTTAACATATGTTTTATAAATTAGACTTTTGTGTGAACCTATATAACTTAATTTTAAACCTTTACTTTATTATATACAAATTTTAAATATAAACTGCGGACGACAAAGGCATATACAAAGGGACAAATGGGCAATATAAATCCTAATACCTACATATGGTCATATTAGCCATGTACAATATATATCTATAGCACATGCACTTTACATAATAGTGTATTTGATACACTCAAAAAATCTTTTGTAAAAGAATAAAACAAAGTAATGATTTCATTTAAAATATTAATATTAGATCTGAAATTCACTCTTGACTTCATAGGTATAATAGATCGAAAATAGAAATAAATGAAAAGCTATCCGTTTAACCCGGTTCATATATTGGCAACCTAGAGTATAAGTAAGATAGTGGTTATGATGGATGAGGTGCCAGACCTTTATGGAAACCCAATGTCCAAAAATTTATTATAATCGGTAATGTGGCAAAAGGCATTTGTTGTAAGCCAATGTCCAAAGCGACATTGCTTTCGGTAACAAGCTGTAAGGCCTTTTTTAATGATTCGCCTTTCAATCCACATAAAGACGCATTATTAAGAAGAAAGAAAGGGATAGAAAGAGAAAAGAAAGGAAAGAAGAAACCCAACAATATTAGAGTCTCACAGCAGAATGAAAAAAAAATTACATCATATAAGATATTACATAGTATCATATACATCAGAGTTACACAACTTATATATCACAAACTAGACAATTATAAACATATGTCTATCATACAACTCAAGACATCATAGAGATACAGACACAACACTAACACAGCGGAACCATAATATATCTACACGCTGAAGCCTCCTGCTCCAAATCTCCTCCAGAATTCGTCAAAGCTAACCTGAATCCCTTGGCTACTCATAAAAATTTGAGTACCCAAGAGTTTAATAAAACACAAAATAAACACTTGGGTCAGACATGGGTCTGGTGTGAGTGAACGGGTTTAAAGTTGCTTAACTTTGAAAAATCCTTTGAAAAGAAAGGTATCTCGCAAGACTTCCCATACATAAACATGGAAAAAATTTTACCTTACGATAACCAAAACATTTGATAGGAAATTCGGTGCTATTATAATAGTGTCTAGGGTTTTCATGTAAAATAGAATATAGCAGAAATTGTTACATTTATTAAATTCCATCATACATAGGTATGCAAACAAACTTGAAGGGCACTTATTGGAGATTGGATTCCATACAATGGCAGGGGTACCATCTGTCACAGTACCTAGTCTAGATCAGAGTAGCGAGGATCCACCCTAAATCCATTGCAACACAAGGCCGGAACTATCCCTTACTAGATAGTTTCAAACAAGACAACCCCGCAGTTGGCCGCGAACCAACTGCCTACTAAGCCGAAATAAAATGGACCTCTAGACAGGGGAAAATCTCATCCTACTTGGGCGCGACCCACTTAGCCTTGCTGCACCTTCCATGTTTTAGCCATTCCTGGTTGATGAGGCTTGAGGCTGCGATTACCTTATAGAACACATCTATCTTAGAATGCTTATCGCCCTCCTGACGATGTTCTGAAGGCATTCGATCCATACAAATCCGTTCCGAGTTCGAACGAAACCGAAGGCACTATCTCGTTGCACTCATTTTGGAATCACCCTCAGAGTTAATGACAATAGCCCTTGTACTCTGAATCTTCATCTCGAATCTGAAAGTACCATCTCCGTTAACTCATTTTGGAATCACCCTCAGAGTTAACGATAATAGTCCTTACACTTCGAGTCTTCATCTTCACTTGAGATTCACGACCTAACATTTAATTTGGATCGATGTGGTTTTTGGATATCCAAATTTGAAAATCCGATCCCGGTCTCACCGAAATCCAAAACGTCGTTTTAATGTCCAAGTTGTTTAAGGGCTTAAACAATTTAATTATTATTTAGAACAACATTTACACACAAATAGATGATTCACAATATCATAGATAGATACTCCATATTATCTCAATTTAATCAAAACATCTTATATCACAAAGCAGCACATAACACATATCAAAGATATAACATCCAAATCATCCAATGTCATTCAATCATTCATAAACAAAATTGATTCAATTCCTAATTAATTTAATTAATCTCCCATTAAATTAGTTACCAATTTTAATCACTTGGATTACCTTAATCCTGCTTACTTGACATTAATTAATTACAAATTAATTAGTTAACCATTCTTAAATTTTCCATCTTAATGAATCATCCATGATTAATTATCCTTTAATTACATGAAGTAATTGTCATTTAATTATTCATTTTAATTAATCATTCTTGATTAATTACTCTTTAATTACATTAAGTAATTAACCCTTAATTAACCACATAGATTAATTAGCCTTAACTATTCACAATAATTAACTTCTAAGTACTTTCATTAATTAATTACTACATTAATTAATGAATCCTCTAATTATTTTCATTAATTAATTACTCTTTTAATTAATTACCTTTAACCAGTAATTAATCACATTCATTAATTAACCCTAATTAATCGCATTAATTAATTAACTTTAATTAATCAATTCTTTAATTAATTACATTCATAATTTAGCCCCCAATTAATCACATTCGGTAATTATCCATTAATTACTTCACTAAGTAATTACATTAAGTAATTATAATTAACCAATTTCCACAAATGTTTATCCTTAATTAATTAATCAAACTAATTATCTTAAATTGATTATCTTAAATTAATTATCTTAATTAATTATCTCATAATCATTAGTTAATGATCTTTTAAGCACATTCATTAACTATTCCTTAATTACTTATACTAAGTAATTATACCTTGATGATATACATCAATTAATTACCCTTTATTTATCTCATTAAGTGATTAACTTTTAATTAATTTCACTAAATAGTTATCGTTAGTTAATTCAAAAAAATAAATTCCCTATCTTCCTTAATTTCCTAATTATATCATTGGAAAAATATTTGGGGATCAGTTACATGATTAAAAATATAATCCACTTAAACAAATCAATTTAACATTTTATAATAACATTTAATATCTTTGAAACTTTGTTCAAGCTTATTTAATAATTAAATAAATTCTTACTCTTTTAAAAACTTATTTATCATCTTCCTATTAAAACTTATTCAAATTTTAAACATATATAACTTGGTTAAACCTTCTTCTTTGAAAACTAATTATTTAAAGTCTTTAAAACTTTAAAACCGCTTTAAACACCTTGCTTGAAACTTTAACTAATATTTTAGCTTTTAAAAACTTGATTTTGTTTTGCTTAAAACTTGTATTCTTCCCTTAAGCTTAAACCTAAATTTCTTTTTAAAAATTTAGCCTGGAAATGTTTTTATCTTTTTCAAACTTAAATATGGATCATGTTAAACTTTATACATAAAAACCTGGAAACAATTGTACTTTCTTAAAATTGGTTAACTAAACCATCACAAACCCGAGCCTTATCGTCAAAATCCTAAGGAAACTCACGAATCTCCCACCTCCAATACTACTTCGAGTCACTCATATAGAAACACAAGATCGACCCCTAGCGACCTGCTTCTCCCAAGCCTCGATACCATCTGACACATCATGCACGTGCATGTGCGATCACCAGCACTCCGACCATCTACGCCGGTCTCAACAAATCGCTGATGACACCCATGGTTCGCCAGACCACCCAGATCCTATAATTCCTCCTCTAATTGAAATTGAGTACTTCGATCGAAACTGGAATCAACCCACCGGCTAAAACCACTCACCGACAATGACCTCGCCCACCGGAGTCCACTCCCCTCCGACCCAAGCAGCATCACAAACACCTTTGTCATAGCCATACCTCGCGATCGAGTCCGGTCCTTCACCAATGTCGCACGAACCCCGACAATGTCGTCGCTATAAACCGGTCCTTAAGCCCTAATCCATCTCCGATATGTCTCCTTGCCCATTGGAAAAATCCCTAACCATTTTCCCGACTTCCCCGACATCAAATCCTCCTCCAGCCTTAATTTCGACTCTCCCTTACCGCCGATCGACTACAATTGACTAAAAAGCCCAAATTGTTTCAACTTAAAAATACCCAATGCATACAGGCATAAAAATCCAAATTTAAATACCAAAATTCATCATTTTGTTTAACATTTCAGTTTGTATAGTCAAACTTTGAAATTAACCTAATTGACTTTTAACGTATGTGAAGGTCTTCACTAATATTATCATGTTTTGAGATAACTGCTAAATATAAATTCTCGAAATTACTTTTAGGAAAAATGTTGCACAAATTCAAACATCTTTCATTCACAAATTAAAATCTAATATTGATTTTAGGGTGGGATATTGAATTTATTTAGTGATCAAGCCTGTAAACACACAGAGCATACTGTACATATAAACACAGTAATATACAGGCATGTCATCCTTATATACATACATGCATTCATCTTCACAAACATTTGCAAACTAAATTACTACATAAATCATCATAGGTCTCCAGGTAAAATCACAGGTTTTTAATCTGTTTTTAAAGAAAAATTTACTCACCAGATTTTATTAAACAGAGGACAGTTTTCTTCATTGCAATTTGAATTTGATCTGGAACTTGCTTGATTGAATTCACTAGATTGTTGATGTAACATTGATTTGATTCTACTGTATGCCTTGATTCTGGTTGAAGATGAAATATATGCTAAAGTTGTGGTATTTGCTTTAGATCAGATTTTTAGTTTGGTTTTCAATTTTAGGTTTGCATTTATTATTTTTCTTTTAGATTTGGTTCTGAAAGATGAAGAAGAAAGAAAAGGTTTAGAACTGAAAATGAAAACCAGATTTTTCTTCTTTCTTAATATTTAATAATTTATAAATTTTTAATTAACATAAGAAGAATTATTTCCATTTGTCATTATGGTTATTACTTAGCTTACACATGTTAATTATTTTTACAAATGTCAAATGCTAACTTAAAATGTTTTCAAGTGTTTACAATTTTCTTTTTATTTAATTATTTAAGTTTTTTTAATATATTTATGTATTATGTTTAAATGTATATTATGTTTGTATTTTTATTAATAAGCTGTTAAATTTATATACACACACACACAAAAAAAATGTGAGTTTATATGAATATTTATTTATAAATTACTTATGTTTTGAATCAATTAATGTATTATATGTTTATGTGTTTGTGGATTTCATTTTAACTTTTATGTATTTACAAACCATATTGTCTCAAGTTTAAATTTTTAAAAGAAAGAATATTTAAAACAAAAGAAATGAATTTTTAATTAAATCTTATTTTAAACTTAAACTAAAATTTATTTTAAACAAATAAATATTTACCTTAAGTGTTTTGAAAATATATGGTTAACTTTTTAAATAGCTATTGAAAGGTTTTATATCAAATTAAATCAAAACTTCCAAATTACAATATATATATATATATATATATATATTAAACACGAAAACATGTTTTTGTTTGTTAAATTTAAACCAAAGCATTATATTTACAATATATACAAATATATATATATATAATAAATAGAATACATTTTTAATATTAATTTTGGAAACTACTATATTGAATTTTAAAACATAACTTCAAATCACAATATATACAAATATATATATTACGATTTGAAAGCATATCTTTTATTAAATTAAAGATTTCCAATTTACAATATATATACATATATATACATTATAAATAGAATACATTTTTAATTAGCTTTGAAAGATAAAATTCTAGCAATTAAATATTTATAAAAGAAAATTATTAAACCTATTTATTAGTTTAAAAAAAATAAACTTGCCAATTGAAATTATTAAATGAAGATTCTTAAACCAATATTGCACACTTTAAATAATTACAAATAAATATTATTAAATAGATATTGCCCAAAATTCCGGGTCATCACATTCTTCCCCTTTTAAAAGAATTCCGTCCTCGAAATTTAAAAGTAATGTTAATTTAATAACCCATCAAAGATTTTAATTTTAAACAACAAGCATACATTATCAACCATATGCTAACATCTATAGCAACCAATTCATTCAAACAACAAATCTAATGATCCTGACTTAATTCAAGATAAACCTACCTAATACTATCTAGAGTTTCCCAGATATAAACACTAGAAGACTTGTTAGCTACACCACTGTGATCCAGAGCTCCTTCTTATTTAGATTTACAAATCTGAACCAGATATCAGACCACACTCGAGTCCCAAATCCTTCTGAACTGTAAATTCTACAGCCAGTAATGGATCGTACACGTATTCCCTTAGACATACGTGAAATATAATGTGAATTCCAACCATCCGAACTGGCAATTCAATCTTGTAAACAAAAGAACTTATCCTATTAAGATCACAGAAAGATCCAATATACTTCGGAGCTAGCTTTCCAATCTTACCCAATCTTGCTACTCTCTTAACCATAGAAACCTTAACAAAAACAAAGTCTCCAATCTTCGAATTCCAAATTCCTTTGTCTCTTATCATATAAATTTTCTGACGATCCTGGGCTGCCTATCTTCTTCCTGATCAGCTCAACCTTCGCTAATGCTTCTTGAAACAAACTGGACCAAAACAACCCAATCTATAGATCCTTCTCAACAAAGTGGTCCAACCAAGATTTTTCGATATCCAGAACACAAACTCTACTCCACAAGCATTATAAGACTTCGAACTTACTTCTCCTATCTGGATATAGCCAAACAGGTGCACTTGACAACCTTGCCTTCAGATTCTGGAAAACTTCTTCACACTCGGAGGGTCAAGTAAGAAGAATCTTAGATCAATCACAAATGAACATCCAGTAGAAACACTTTTAATTCAAGAGAACTGCAGACTTCAGGTTGCTACCACACTAGAACAGCCGCTACCTTGCTTTCGCTGCACAACTCTGATTTGGAGTAGATGAGAATTCTTTCGGAGAACTCGAAACAAACTTGATCCACACACGGTTCATTAGATCCATAAATTCTTAGTGACCCATATGACTTGGTCACACAACCTTACAGCAGAATCCAAACTTGAAAACTGGATGTGACCAGTCCTTTTTCGAAGAATTCCGAGTCTGTTTCACTAAACTCTCTCTCTCTCTAGGAACCATCCTACTACTAGGCCAACCACCGGTATCGGTTCTGGAACCAAGTCAATACGGAAACTCAATCTCTAATGCGAGTATACTTCTGACTTCCTTGAAGACACGGAAAACCTCTGACTACTTCGATATCTTCTACCTCCTCTTGAGAATCCTTAATCTCAAACAAAAGATTACTCAAATAATCTCCTGAACTATCGCAAGCCACTTTTGCGATTCTACCTAGTTCAGATTCCAAAGATACTGTTCTCTCTTCATAAACTAGAACAACTTTTCCAAACAAGTTCAATCCTTCAAGAATTCCTTACCTACCAGAAGAAGAATCTGATGGTCCACCTTTATCCACAAGCACCATGCTTTGCTAAGCTTTCGGAAGAAGTAGGCAAGCTTCACCGGATGTCCGGCTGTTGACAACTGATATACAAAGACTTCTGAACCACCAAAGAAGAGGATCCACTCTGCTGCTTCTGAACTCCATCTCTAAGGACATTGCTTAGCCAGATGACCTTCCAACAGGCACCTAAGACACCTCCAAGCTGCATCGCTACCATAGCTTACCAAATACTTCTTTATCCATAGGTTCCTCGAACCTCAAAGCCATATCAGCTAACTCCACAAAAGAACCATTGAGATGGGCAGCCAACTTTCAAGAAACTTGGGCCTCAAACCAAACACTAACAACTTATTATTCTTAAGGGGGTGACAATGAGACCATGTCCGAAGCGTAGAAACTCATAGACCTTAGTCTTATACTCCAATACAGACAAACTCCCTAGCTTGAAATCCAAAAAACTCTTTACACAGTCGAGTCTTTCCTGTGGCGGGTATAGACTTTCCCTCAAAAGTTCTTTAACTTGATCCAAAGAAAACATCTTCGGGAACATCCATGATTACTGCGTCTCACCATGCAGCTACCTCTTCTTGAAGCTGTCAAGATACCATCACTTTCTTCTGTTCATACAACAGATCCAAACTCTTGATAATCCGCTTACTCGAGTGCACCCAAGCTCACACTTCAATGATGGACTCTGAATCTCAAAATGGCTTCCTTTCGGAATTGGTGAAATTCTCACAGCAAGCTGCAAAGCTTACTCGAGATGGTATTGGGTCTACAATCATGACAGATATACCTCCAACCTCAATAATAGAACTCCTTCCATTAGTGGCAGTCATGCTACATACCACTGCCCTACTACCTTTAGAACTCATGTTGGAAAACCCGAATAGGTAACCCAACAGAGTAGGTAGGAATGTAGATATATATGTATAAAAAAATACAAGTACGCTCTCTCAAGATAGAAATCACTCCAAAACCTAGGTATTCATTCAACCTAGAGCTCTGATACCACTTGTAACGGTCTAGGCTTTTCAACCCTCGACAGCGGCCACTCTCCGCCGTGGCATATAGTGGTACCTTGAATTTGCTTTTACGGCCAGCCTCTCGACTCGCAACCAACCGAAGGCCTTATACTACCTCAAAGGGACATGTAGGGGTAAGAGTTTCCTGCTCGCCACCAAACACGAAGCGAGAACCCCTATCATGCTGTACTGAAGCAAATCCGATCCAGGTCTCACCGAAATCCAAAACGCCATTTTAATGTCCAAGTTGTTTAAGGGTTTAAACAATTTAATTATTATTCAACATTTACACACAGATAGATGATTCACAATATCATAGATAGATAATCCACATTATCTCAATTCAATCAAAACATCTTATGTCACAAAGCAACACATAACACATATCAAAGATATCACATCCAATACCATTCAATCATTCATAAGCAAAATTGATTCGATTCCTAATTAATTTAATTAATCTCCCATTAAATTAATTACCAATTTTAATCACTTGGATTACCTTAATCTACTTACTTAACATTAATAAATTACAAATTAATTAATTAATCATTCTTAAATTTTCCATCTTAAATAATCATCCATGATTAATTATCCTTTAATTACATCAAGTAATTGTCCTTTAATTATTCATTTTAATTAATCATTCTTGATTAATTACTCTTTAATTACATTAAGTAATTAACCCTTAATTAACCACATAGATTAATTAGCCTTAACTATTCACAATAATTAACTTCTAATTACTTTCATTAATTAATTACTACATTAATTAATGAATCCTCTAATTATTTTCATTAATTAATCACTCTTTTAATTAATTACCTTTAACCAGTAATTAATCACATTCATTAATTAACCCGAATTAATCGCATTAATTAATTAACATTAATTAATCAATTCTTTAACTAATTAAACTAAGTAATTAATCCTTAATTACTTCCATTAAGTAATTATTCTCTAATTACTTTATTAAGTGATTTCCCTTTAATTAATTACATTCAGAATTTATCCCGCAATTAATCACATTCAGTAATTATCTGTTAATTACTTCACTAAGCAATTACAATAAGTAATTATACTTAACCAATTTCCACAAATGATTATCCTTAATTAATTAATCAAATTAATTACCTTAAATTAATTATCTCAATTAATTATCTCGTAATCACTAGTTAATGATCTTTTAAACACATTCATTAACTATTCCATAATTACTTATACTACGTAATTATACCTGGATGATTTCCTTTATTTATCTCATTAAGTGATTAACTTTTAATTAATTTCACTAATTAATTATCTTTAGTTAATTCCAAAAAAATAACTCTCTATCTTCCTTAATTTCCTAATTATATCATTGGAAAAATATTTGAGGATCAATTACATGATTAAAAAGATAATCCACTTAAACAAATCAATTTAACATTTTATAATAACATTTAATATATTTGAAACTTGGTTCAAACTTATTTTATAATTAGATAAATTCTTACTCTTTTAAAAACTTAATTATCGTCTTCCTATTAAAACTTATTCAAATTTTAAACATATATAATTTGGTTAAACCTTCTTCTTTGAAAACTAATTATTTAAAATCTTTAAAACTTTAAAACCTTTTTAAACGCCTTGCTTGAAACTTTAACTAATATTTTAGATTTTAGAAACTTGATTTTGTTTTGCTTTAAAACTTGTATTTTTCCCTTAAGCTTAAACCTAAATTTCCTTTTAAAAATTTAGCCTGGAAATGTTTTCCTCTTTTTCAAATTTAAATCTGGATCATGTTAAACTTTATATATGAAAACCTGGAAATAAGTATACTTTCTTAAAACTGGTTACCTGAACCAACACAGACTCGTGCCTTATCGTCAAAATCCCGAGAAAACTCACAAATCTCCTACCTCAATACTACTTCGAGTCAGTCACACAGAAACACGAGATCGACCCCGAGCGACCTGCTTCTCCCAAACCTCGATACCATCTGACACATTGTGCATGTGCACGCATGATCACCCACACTCCGACCATCAACACCGGTCTCGACAAATTGCCGACGACACCCATGGTTTGTCAGACCACGCAGATCCTACGATTCCTCCTCTAGTTAATATCGAGAACTTCGATCGAAACAGGAATCAACCCACCGGCTAAAACCACTCACCGACGATGACCTCGCCCACAGGAGTCCACTCCCTTTGACCCAAGCAGCATCACAAACTCCTTTGTCATAGCCACACCTTGCGATCGAGTTCGGTCCTTCACCAATGTCGCACGAACCCCGGCAATGTTGTCGCTATAAACCGGTCCTTAAGCCCTAATCCATCTCCGATCTGTCGCCTTGTCCACTGGAAAACATCCCTAACCATTTTCCCGACTTCCCTTACATCATATCCTCCTCCAGCCTTAATTTTGACTCTCCCCTTACCGCCGATCGACTACAATTGACCAAAAAGCCTAAATTGTTCAACTTAGAAATACCCAATGCATAGAGGCTTAAAAATCCAGAATTAAATACCGAAATTCATCATTTTGTTTAACATTTCAGTTTATATAATCAAAATTTGAAATTAACCTAATTGACTTTTAACATATGTGAAGGTCTTCACTGATATTATCATGTTTTGAGATAACTGCTAAATATAAATTCTCAAAATTATTTTTAGGAAAAATGTTGCACAAATTCAAACATCTTTCATTCACAAATCAAAATCTAATATTGATTTTATGGTGGGATATTGAATTTATTTAGTGATCAAGCCTGTAAGCACACATAGCATACTATACATATAAACACAGTAATAAACAGGCATGTCATAGTTATACACATACATGCATTCATCTTCAAAAACATTAGCAAACTAAATTACTACATAAATCATCACAGATCTCGACTTAAAATCACACGTTTTAAATCTATCTTTAAATAAAAATTTACTCACCAGATTTTATTAAACAGAGGATACTTTTCTTCATTGCGGTTTGAAAACATGTTTTTGTTTGTTAAATTTAAAACAAAGCTTTTCTATTTACAATATATACAAATATATATATATATATATATATATATATATATTAAATAGAATACATTTTTAATATTAATTTTCAAAATTACTATATTGAATTTTAAAACATAACTTCAAATCACTATATATACAAATATATATATTACAATTTGTAAACATATCTTTTATTAAATTAAAGATTTCCTATTTACAGTATATATACATATATATACATTATAAATATAATACTTTTTTAATTAGCTTTGAAAGATAAAATTCTACAAATTAAATATTTATAAAAGAAAATTAGTAAACCAATTTATTAGTTTTAAAAAAATAAACTTGCCAATTTAAATTATTAAATGAAGATTATTAAACCAATATTGCACACTTTAAATAATTACAAATAAAGATTATTAAATTGATATTGCCCAAAATTCAGGGTCATCACACCTTTGTGGCAACCTAATGTCCAATTATGACATTACACTCGGTAGTGTAGTGTAAAGCCAATATGGCAACATAGTGTCTAAATGTGAACTTATTTGAAAATGTTGTTGCAATGCCTCTGTGACAACTAAAAGACCGATGGCATAGCATTCGGTAGTGGGTGTAAGGCCTCAATGGCAACCCAACGTCTAAACTAAACATAATATATGAAAGAAAGGATCTTAACACATGATATATGAAAGAAAGGATCATGGTGCCTTAGTGGAAACCAAAAGCAAAATAAGCAAGATATTATGATATGAAAAGGTACAAGGCCTTTGTGGCAGCGAAAAGTATGGTTACCTTGAGAATAATAAGGAACTAGATAAGGCCTAGGGGAAAACTAGATGAATTGACTATGAAGACTTAGTCACGGTATAGCTGCAAGTGTACGGTACACTTATCCATCAAATAATGTCTTGTGATTAAGACTCGCATATAGAGATCATTTTATTTGCTATGATGAATTAAAGTTATTCAATAACGAGAGGAAACCCATTCCTTGTTTTAGCAATGTGTCCTCACCATATGTTATGTTTAAGGTAACTATTACTCATACCAGACTTTGTGTATGACCTGCATTTTTATTATTGCATTCCCAATGAATTCACGGATGCTCGTTCGAATATGCTAAATTTATGGAAATTGATAGGATATTTTAGAAATTAAATTAAAGCTTGTTAAAGGTCAATAAGTAGATGTTGTAAAATAATAGAATCATGTTGACATCTTCATATTTGGGCATGATACTATTATCTATATTCTATTTATATTTGACTCCTTCATGGGGATGTTTTAGGTTAATGAAAATGCAAAAACAATTAGCATTTATCTATATGGAATGTAGTTAGTTTCTTTGTTTGCTTAAAGCTAAAGAAATATCATCTCATTCTATCGTCGAAAGATATTCCAAGGTGACTGCAACACATTGAAGTTTCATTTTTAGGTTTAAGGATTGGCAATGTTACAGTTTGGAATTAGAGCTTAAGTTAAGGGATATTTCATTAAAATAGAGCTAGAAGTAGTTAAGTACGTAGTATAAAGAAAACACCTTGGGTAGGGCATATGCTATTATATAACATACTTGAATTTTGCTATATATATGCGCACACATGTAGATATCTGACCTTTTACTGTTGTTCCGTTCTCTTTCTTTAAGTTTCCAATGAAGTTTCTTAATAAAAAAGAAAGAATGCAAACGAGAAGTGGACGGGTTATAGTAGGAGGAGGAGAAAATGCAAGGAGAGAGGTCGAAAGCATCAAACTAATGGTAGAAATAAAGGGGAAGTGCCATTAGTAATTGAAAAAGAAACCGATCCACCTGCAAATGTGTTGGTATGAATGCGAATGCTTTATCTTGAAACTTTATGTTGCAAATTATAAGCGAAAATATATAGGATGTTGTTGAGCCGAGGTCTGTAGCAAGGGAAGACTTCTAAAAGATGATCCAAAACAATCAGAATTTTGAAGGTAAGACATTTATTGGAAAGGAGCCAGTTGTAACTATTGAATTCAATGATGAGCAAACAAGAAGATCACTTTCGAGGTGTTACATGAAGATTCTATGGATTGTTGGGAGATGGTAACTAGTGGAACCATAAAGAGGAGATCACTTGGAACTAGTTTAAAGAAAGGTTCAAGCCCACGATTCATTTCTGAGTTTGAGCAAAGTGTGTTACTTTGTTAGTTTATTGTTTCGAAGCAGGGGGATATTTTCATGGAAGAGTTCATTCATAAATTTAATGCTTTAGCTAAGTATGGTTAGGATAATATCAATACGTCGTTGAAGAAAAATGAGAAGTTCATTCGGAGCTTGAATCAAGTTTTATCATAAGATGATGGCATATTTAGCATCTCTTTTTGAGTTTTTCTAGATATAAAATAATGGTATGATAACTATAACAAGTGGAGAGGAGGGAAAAGAAGAAGCCTAAGATGGTGTAAATAAGAGGTCTAACCCATACTAGAAGTGGAAGAAAGGCCAACAATAGAATGGAAAGGCTCAAAGGGGAGGAGCAAGGAAAGATGTTTTTAAAGTATCTACTATAATTGTGGATAGGAAGGTGCACTATGCATCAAATGGTCTGAAATCAACTGTAGTGGAGAAGGTCAAGTGCTTTAACTATGATAAGTCAGCCATAAAAGGAAAGATTATGTAGAGTGTAAGTAAGGGTGTATGCTTTGGAAGGGCTGAAAAGGGACCGGTTTACCAAGGAGAAGGAGAAGGATGATATTCTTTAAGGTATACCTTTGATTTTTGGTATTTTAGTTAGAGTGTCATTTGCTATCGATGCTACGCATTTATTTATTGCTAAAGACTTAGTTGATAGACCAAGATTAGTGGTTACCTATTTAGTCACTTTCATATGTTAGTAAAATCAGATAGAGGGATATGCAATTCTCGTATTTATGCACTAATCTAGAGATTGAATTGGTTGGGCATAATTTTTTATGTTATCCTTACATGTTTGAGTTCATAGGATTTGGAGTTAGTTTAGGGACGGATTGATTGGAGCATTATGGAGCTAGAACATATTAGGCCGATAGGATTTTAGGTCACCCAAATCGAAGTGCAAGAGTACCTGAAGTTTTGAAAAAGCCTAAACCTAGGTGCAAAGGTGCATTATTTGTTTTAACCTCTAGGAAGAAGGATCAGAGAAACCTCCTTTAATGTGTTTGAACCAATTTTGGGATTGCCACCCCTAATAGTTGCTGAGTTCTTCATTAAGTTAATGCCGGGAGCCAAGTCATTTAGCCGATACCCTAGAAGAATGCCACCAAGGAGATGGAGGAGTTGAAGAAGCAACTTGTAGAGTTGAAAAGAAAGAGCTTTGTAAGGTCAAGTAGCTCAACATGTAAAGCTTTGGTTGTGTTCACGAAGCAGTCTGGTGGCGTATTAAGACTATGCATTGACTATTGGAAGCTGAATGAGATAACAATGGTGAGTAGATATCCCTTACCAAGGATTGATGATTCTGATCAGTTGAATAAGGCTAAGATATTGTTGTATCTAGATTTGTCTTTGGGGTTCCATCAACTAATAATAACGGAGGAAAGTGCACCTTTGTCTACCTTTAGAATGAGATATGGTTCCTGTGAGTAGTTAATGCTATTTGGATTAATTAATGCACCTGCGTTCTTTATGGACTTGATGAATTAGATCTTTCAAGATTAGTTAGACTGATACATGTGGTGTTTATAAATGACATTTTTTCACTTAAAAGATGGGAGAGATCATAAGATTCAACTAAGACTTGTGTTGGAGACATTGTGACAACGTATAATTTTAAAGCAAAATTTTCTAAGTGTCATTTTTGGAGAAATAAAATTAAGTTCCTAGGCAATGTAATTTCAAAGAGGTTTTTAGTCGTGGACCCTTTGGAAGTTGAGGCAGTGAGGAAAAGACTTGAGATTGTTATGGAGGTTCATAATTTCTTAGGATTAGCAAGTTATTATCAGGTACATTTAGGACTCCTCTCGTATAGCAGTGCCAATTATGAGACTTGCTCACAAGGATGAAAAGTATGGTTTGAAAAAGTAGCATGAGATATCATTTCAAGAGTTAAAACTTCAACAATGAATGCCCCTATATTGGTTATAACCGAAGGTAATAGAAATATGATTTTGTATACTGATGCTTCAGGTTCAAGGTTAAGGGCAATATTGATGCAAAGTGACAAAGTAATAGCTTACACATGTAGGCAGTTGCAACCTTATATGTAACGTCCAACCTTTATGCCCTCATTAACAAAGGATACTAATAAGTAACATTGTCTGCTAATGTGGAGAATATGACTGTTTAGGACCAACCATCCATAATATTTCTTTAGGCGAGTATCAAATATATTGAATATAAAAATTTATTCTTTTTGGAAAGAGATATTCAACGTACACGATCTAGGCACAAAATAATTTATAATGGCTTGTTATGATTCAAACAATATAAAACATCACAGACACAGAATCACAGATCACATAGATAAATATAATAGAGGATATATCATATAACATAAAGTGAGTCAACGAAAAAGAGGTTCAGACGCACATATACATGTTGCATGAGGTAAGGAAGCCCAAAAATACAAAATGAGTCTACATCTCAAAAAAGATACATATATACATAAAACAACATCTCAAAATGGACAAATGACATACATGGATAACTAGTATAAACTCATATTTATGCTAGCGCACGTCCAAAGCCAAGGGTCCCTACACCTATCAAGTCTCAGTCTAGATTATTATAAAATAAACGGATCAGACTATATCTAATTATCATAAATGGTGAGTCCATAATAATATTAATGGACTTGTATACACATCAAGGATAAAAGTTCACAAATTGCACTTTATTAATCCAGTAATACTTCCTATTAAACTTCATGACTTAAGGTTAAGCTATGCTCATATAAACAAAATGTTGAAATGATATCAACCATTAAAATAAGAGCATAGGAATTCACAATTATAAATGCAAGCGAAAGACAAGCAATTCGCAAGTCACTACTCATCATCGTGCGCTTCAAAAATGATTAAACAAGCACTTCGCTAGTTGACTATAAGACAAGTGCATCGCAAGTCAACACCAAGTACTAGCACATCACTCATCGTCATCAATAGCTAGCTTAATAGACAAACACTTTGCATGTCAATACAATTACAAGCACATCGCAAGTAATAACTCATTTGCAAATGAATAACACCTAATGGGCCTGAAAACCTAAAAAATATACATAAACGGATCAAAGAACGAGTCTACGACTCAGCGAAATAAGTCTTATAAACTTTCTGTAAGTAATTCTATAAGTAACGACCACATGTTCGATAACCACTCGGGTTTACTCTAATTTTACTATAAATTAGTAAACTTCACCCGATAAGCGTGATATACTTCAGTTATCAACTAGATAAGTATCGTGTAACGTCTCATAACCAATTAGCGTTACTTAATGATTTCTAAGTGATTGTAAAATCCCACTCATGCAAAATAAATGTTCATTCGAGCAAGACCCAGGATTAGCCGGTAAAACAAATGCAAGTGTTTCATACCACTCGTTTTAATAAACCATTGAAATCAATTCCTCATTTGATCGAAGTCTTGCAATAGTCATAAAGATAATTAATTTTGAAATCCTTCTTGAAACTATCATTCTATAAACAAGAATATATATAGTAGAAAGCCTTTATAAATCTATACACCAACATTTTTAAATACAACTTTTAAAACATTGTTCTAAAGCAATTTAAAATCATTAAATAATTAAATATATTATACAGATAAATATATTACAAATATCCTTTATAGAAAATATTTTCGTACTTGAAATAATTTGGAAAACGTTTGGATTACAAATACTTCTTTTGAAAGCATTAGCTTAGAAATGGGTAATAAAATGTGAGTGTATCTTCATGTATTCATGGTTGTATTTCCATGGCATTATATCATCAAAATGAATTCACCAACTCAACAATTTAAAACTTGAAAACATGCATCCAAATCATCACAAACTAGGCATTACAAATCAAACACAAACATCAAAGATCAATCGGGCAAACGACGGTCAAAACAGGCAATTGGGGGGCATGTAAACATCACATAGGGTTCTGCCCAGGTGCTTAACTAGTGCACTAGTTCCTTAGAACTAGTCCAAAGGTAGTGTCGCTTAGGTGAAGCCCTGGTCAATTTTCATGGCTTTCGGTGGTCTGCCGACGGGGGGTTTATCGGCGGTGGAAGCTTTAATCGCTTAAGGCATTATATTTAGCGACATGCAAGCCCATATCCATCGACATAATAATGATTCAAATGCTCATAAAGTTAGGGTTTCATTGAAATAAAAGGTAAAATGGCTGAGCATGAAATCATCTCAAGAATTTGTGATCACATCAACGTTATGTTCATCCAAACAACCACATGCATCCAATAAGAATATATAAGTAGTTATGAGATTCAACTCACCTTTCTTCTTGGATTTGACGGAGATTGTTATGGCAGTTAGTTTCGATTTTGCTTCTTTAAAAACCCTAAGATTATTTCAAAAACATAACAAAGGGAAACAAAATTTACTAACTATAAACCAAAATAAAGATTACTAATTAGAACGAGAATGGGATTTGATTCATTAGTTGCTTCAAAATAATATAATTGCATGATAAACTAGGTTGAATTAAGAGGATTTGGAGTTAGGTTTTAAAGAGAAAGATGCTGAGGTTAGTTTCTAATTGTAAACAAAATGAGAATGAAAAACTAATGTATAGCAGTCAGTATTTGAGAAATACTTTTCATCTCATTATGGATTAATGAGTTTTGGGCCATAAGAATCTAATTACAGCCAAAGAATGAAGTAAATGCTTATTTCATGTATTCTTACCATTAAATGGATTTACAAACCAAATATTAAGTATTTAAAACATGAACTAAAGTAATAAAAACATGCTTCTTAGATATTATTAAATTATAAACCACGATTTATTTTTAAAAAGAAGTTTTTCAATTTTAAATCATCTTTTGTTAACAAAATAAAAGATATAAGACCATATCTCAAATGTATATTTAATTAATCAAGCCATAGGATAAATAAAAGTGAGAATATGTACATTACGTTTTAGTTCTAAAATTCTTCAATTAGAAATAGTTTATTATTCTTAGATTTTCTTTTCTAAAATATTTCACTTTCTCTAATTATTTTATAATATAAATTTATCTATAAACTCAAAAGATTCACTTCATATTCTAATTCTCCAATATTATCTAGCTTTAGAATTCGCATTCTAAAAATTTCGTTTATCATTAATCAAATCGTATTTTTTATTTAAATTTAAAATTGAAATCATTACTTTATTTTTAATTAAACATCTAAAATTCAGGATTGTTACAGACTTCCCCCTTAAAGAAATTGCAACCTCGCAATTTCATTTTTGAAAAAGTCTATAACGCATTTGAAAGTTTAGTAATACTTCTTCACCAAAATTTAAAGTTCAACCATCACCAAAAATCATTCAAGTATGTAAATAACCATGCTATTTTCTAAACACGATGCATTTCTTATCAAAATTTGGTATTAATAACCTAAAATAAAGTTGAAAGATATTGCTTAAATCTGTTTTTATTATTAATTTAAGAAAATAACATGCATGCACAACTATTATTTGCAAACTGAAAACTCTTATATTTTCTATATCCTTTAAACAAATCAGTGTTTTTCAGTTAACTACAACCATAATTTGACTGAAGTAGTAAAAAAGTTTTTCCTTACTATTATAGCTTTCTAGAACGCACAAGTTTACTTAAATTGGATCAACGGTTCAAAAGTTATGATTAAAACAAATTCAGGAAATTTGACAAGGCAGAGTTTATAGCTCTGTTCAAAACATGAATTTGACTCAAAAAAATTTAAAATCTAGAAAAATAATCACGACAAAAGTTCTTCCTATAGGATTATCTTTCTTCACCAAAAAGATTCAATATAAATGGATTTGTCAATCAAAAGATATGGCATTTTTACTTTAGTACTTTTTAAAATAACTTTCAAAGTTTATTTTACTTGAAACTTTTAATTTAACCTAAATTAAAACTTTAACTGCAAGTCTTCTTAATTATAATTCTTATTTAAGCCTCATTTCTAGAAAGCCAAAGATTATGAAAATTAAACTTTTGTTACTAACTTCTCGAAAGAAATTTAAATAAGTTATAGGGTTAACAAATGCTCCTCTTGATAAGCAAAAGTGTTCTTTAAATATTTTAAACAAAGGAAAATATCTTCCTTAAACAATAGTGCCTTATGAAATAATATATACTACTAGATAAAAATAAATTTAGATTTTTACTGTGTCTTAAAATCTCGTTTAAGTGTTTAAGAAATCCCTATCGATCCATGTGCGTCCGCATTGACCAAGATTCTTAATCACTCAATGGACACTTGAAATAAATTCTTAATCTTTTTACTTACTCTATAAAATAATTTTGATAATTAAATTTCCTTCTTAAACCTTATATTTTCTTACATGAAATTATTTATATTTTGAAACCATACATTCACTTAGCTCATCCATTTTTTGCAACCAAAATACTTTATTCATTCATTTAATTATTGGTATGCATTAAATTACTAAGTATATTTATTTTATTTTTCTAATCCCATTTAAATTATATTATACACATACTTTAATCATCATCTAAATGAAAAATAATAGTGCAAAACACGCATTCATCACAAACAGGCAACCAATCATTTTAAGTGGAAGACTATCTACTAATTTTCCACCGGGCAAACATATTTACTACTAGGTCCTAAGAAAAAAAGCTAACATCCAATCATCCAAAGAAATAGAACTAATGGCTCTTTTAACATGAACGAATAAAAGCATATGTATTGATCGAACCGAAAGATAAGATCATAAGAAGAAGAAATCCTAAGAATGGAAGAAAGAAATAGAAGCTACCTAATGCTGGCTAGGATCTCTAACTGCTTTTTAGGTGTAACCTAACAAGAAGAAACTAGATGACCTTCCTTCTTGCAGTAGCAACACATCTTAAGCCTTGGGCAGTTCTTGACAAAGTGATCGTTGGATCAATGGTTGAAACACTCGCCTAAAGCATGCCTTTGATTGTTGAATTTGGAATCTTGTTTCTTTGCCTCTTTATCTGGAACTCCAGACTTACTCTTGTCTTGCAGCACCTTCCTATTATGGTTGAATTTCTTCTTTGGTTGAGGGCCTTTGTCACCGCTATCCTTCTCCGTCTCCTCTAGTCTAAGCGCGGTATCCACTATCTTATCGAATGGAACATCAAGCTGAGTCAAGATAGCCTTCCTCAAAGGCTTCCTTAATCCATAGACAAAATTTTGATTCTTATTTAGTGGTGTGTGAATAAGCTTCAATCCATAATTGGATAACCACTCAAATATAGCTACATACTATGAAACGGAGGAGCTTCCTTGCATCAGGTCAATGAATCTTTGGGCTAAGGTTGCCTTCTCCGCCTTTGTTATGAACTTCAACTTAAAACAAGATTTGAATTGCTCCCATAACAACTATGCCTCATCTATCTCTCCCACTAGAAAGTCATACCAATCTAAAGTTCTTTCATGTAGCTAACTCAATGCTACCTGAACTCTATGAGCACCTGACAACTCCATGCGAATAAAGATCCGCTTGCATGCCTTCAACCAAGCCTTAACTCATGTGACTTCTTCGGTGCCAGTAAATAGCTTCCCTCTAAGGTGAAGAAAATCACTGCGCACGCGGACGAAAGCTAAACATTGGATAGGAGAATGAGTGGGTTTTGTACCTGAGGCCTGAATAGCCTGGATTAACTCTAAAACCTACTATGTAATCATAAATACTCCCTTCTGTCTGAGAATGTTGGATGGCTTCGAGTCAGAACGAGTATTCCTATCTCCAGCCCTATCTCACTCCTGCTACATGCAAGATACAACATTATAACTATAAGAGAGGAATAATACAAATATGTTCCTATAATATCCCTTGCTAATACATATTCTAATACCAGAAGGAGGTAACAGCTACCCTGCATATCCAAGGGACGGGACTCTAAGTCTTTTAGGCCAAGATTTGAGTTTCTTATATTTTATGTTGTTATGAACCTTTCTTCGATACCAACTATAATGCCTCACCTTTATTCCCTTATTAACAAAGGATATTAATAAATAAGATTGTTTACTAATGTGGAAAATAAGGCTGTTTAGGAGCGACCATCCGTAATATTGCTTTGGGTGAGTATCAAGTACGTTGGAATATAAAAAATTATTCTTTTTGGAAAGAGGTAATCAATGGATCCAGGTGAAAAATAATAACACAGTGGCTCTTTATGATTTAGAACAATATAAAACATCATAAACACAGAATCACAGATTGCATCGATAAATATAATGGAGGACATATCATATAACGTAAAGTGGGTCAACAAAAAAGAGGTTTAGACTCATGTATACACATATCCATAAGCTAAGGAAAAGCCTAAAAATACAAAACGAGTCTACATCTCAAACAAGATATATATATATATACACATAGAACAATATCTCAAAATAGACTAATGACATATATAGATAACTAGCATAAACCCTACCTAAGTTAGCATATGTCCAAAGCCAAGAGTCCATGCACCTGTCTAGTCCTAGTCTGACTCGAGTATTATAAAATAAATGGGTCAGACTATCTCTTATTATCATACAAGATGAGTCCATAATAATAATGATGAACTTATATACACATCAAGGATAAAATTTCATAGATTTTACTTCATTATTCTACTAATACTTCGTATAAAACTTCATGACTTAAGGTTAAGCTATGCTCATTTAAATTAAACATTAAAGTGATGTCAACTATTAAGATAAGAGCATAAGAATTCACAACTATAAATGTAAGCAAAAGACCAGCACTTCACAAGTCACTAATCATCGTCATGCACTTCAAATTTAATTGAATAAGAACTTCGCCAGTCGATTATAAGACAAATACATCACAAGTCAACACTAAGTACAAGCACATCGTCGTCGTCGTCAATAGCTAGC
Organism: Allium cepa; assembly: GCA_030765085.1. Taxonomy (NCBI): domain Eukaryota; kingdom Viridiplantae; phylum Streptophyta; class Magnoliopsida; order Asparagales; family Amaryllidaceae; genus Allium; species Allium cepa. The sequence continues at coordinate 288,844,426 of CM060937.1, forward strand.
CTAATAGACAAACACTTCACATGTCAACATAATTAGAAGCACATTGCAAGTAATAACTCATTTGTAAATGAGTAACACCAAATGGCCTGAAAACCCAAAATATCCACATAAAAAGAATCAAAGGACGAGTCTAAAACTCATTGAAATAAGTGTTATATACTTTCAATAAGTAATCATTCAAGTAACAACTGATACTCGATAAGTGTGATAACTTCCAGTTAGCAACTAGATAAGTATCGTGCAATGTCCCATAATCTCTTAGCGTTACTTTATTATTTACTAAATAGTTGTAAAATCCCACTCATGCAAAATAAATGTTTGTTCGAGCAAGACCAAGAATTAACCAAGACCGAGAATTAACCAGTAAAACAAGCACGAGCATTTCATACCACTCGTATTGTTAAATCCTTTAGATCGATTCCTCATTCGATCGAAGTCATGCAATTTTATCAAGATAATTTATTTTGAAATCCTTCTTGAATTTATCATTTTATAAACTAGAATATATATATATATATATTAGAAAGCCTTTATAAATCTATACATTAATATTTACAAATACAACTTTTAAAACATTGTTCTAACAAATTTAAAATCATTGATATTACAATAAATATTATATATATATATATATATTAAATATCCTTTATAGAAAATAAATTCATACTTGAAATAATTGGAAAAAGTTTGGATTAGAAATACTTCTTTTGAAAGCACTAGCTTAGAAATGTGCAATAAAATGTGAGTGTATCTTCATGTAACCATAGTTGTATTTCAATGGAATTATATCATCAAAATGGATTCACCAATTCAACGATTCAAAACTTGAGAACATGCATCCAAATCATCAAAAACTAGGCATTAGATTTAGAACACACGACAACAAAGATCAATTAGGCAAACGGCAGTCGAAACTAGCAATTGGGAGGCATGCAAACATCACCTGGGGAACTGCCCAGGTGCATAACTAGTGCACCGGTTCCCTAGTACAGTCCACCAGTGGCATCGCCTGAGTGAAGCATCAGGCAATTTTCATGCCTTCCGATAGTCTGATGGCGGGAAGATTTTCAATGGTGGATGCTTCTAACTCCAAGGGCATCATATTTAGCGACATGCAAGCCTATATCCATCAACATAATAATGATTGAAATGATCATATAGTAAGGATTTCATTTGAATAGTTGAACATGAAATCTACTCAAGAATTTGTGATCATATCAACAATAGATTCATCCAAACAACCACATGCATCCAATACAAATATAGAAATAGTTGTGAGATTCGGCTCATCTTTCTTCTTGGATTTGGCAGAGATCATTACAGCAGCTAATTTAGAATTTTCTTCTTTAGGAAACCCTAGGATTGTTTCAACAACATAACAAAGAGAAACAAAATTTACTGACTATAAACTGAAATAAAATTACTAATTAGAAGGAGAATAGGGTTTGATTCTTTTAACTAAATTAATTACTTTAAAATAATCCAATTGCAAGATAAACAAAGTTGAATTAAAAATATTTGGAGTTTAGGTTTTAAAGAGAAAGAGTGTTGAGATAAGTTTCTTGCTATAAACAAAATGAGAATAAGAAACTAACATACAGCAACCAGTATTTGAGAAATTCTTCCCATCTCAATATGGCTTAATGGGTTTGGACCATAAGAATCTAACTACAACCAAAAAATGAAATAAATGACTATTTCATGTATTTATACCATTACATGGATTTATGAACCAAATACTAAGTATTTAAAACATGAACTAAAGTAATTAAAAACATGCTTCTTGCATAGTATTAAATTATGAACCTCTATTTATTTTTAAAAAGAAGTTTATAAATTTTTAATCATCTTTTATTACCAAAATAAAAGATATAAAACCATTTATCAAATGTCTTAATTAAGCCATACGCTAAATAAAAGTGAGAATATTTACGTCATATATTTTATTTCTAAAATTCTTCTATTACAAATTGTTCGTTATTCCCCAAATTTTCTTTTCCAAAATATTTCACTTTCTTTAATTCTCTTGTAATATGAATCTGTCTATAAACTCAAAAGATTCACTTCATATACTAATTCTCCAATAGTATCTAACTTTGGGATTCACATTCTAAATACTTCATTTATGTTAATCAAATCAAACTTCTTGTTTAAATTGAAATTGAAATCATTACTTTATTTTTAATTAAATATCTAAAATTTAGGGTTGTTGCACCGTAAGTTTTGGTGTCCAACTCATAATTTGGAGTTAGCATTTGTTATTTTCGCAATAAGATTTGGATACTCAACCTTTTAGGAGGAAGGGTTGATTTGTTTACTGACCACTGATCTTTAAGGTATTTTTCCCATAGAAGGAGTTGAATATGAGATAGCAAAAGCGGCTATAGTTGTTTGAATCTTATGATTTTGGCTATTATTAAAGAGTAGAATGTTTTGGTGACATTAACTTCTTATAACCTTCACTCTTGAGAAAGCGCTGGTTCAACTACAACTTCTGGGACACAATCATGCTTAGAAGTTCAGCAGGCTCTCATGAAAAGGATTGTTGAGAAGTAAAGAGAGTCTACTTTGTGTCGAAAGGATTAGAGGCCTAAGAACTAAAGTCAAGATTGAAGAGTTGAGAGGCTTTAAAATTGACAAAAGAGGTTGGCTTCAAAAGAAGAGAAGGATGTGTGTTCCAGATATACCAGATCTTCAGAAGGAATCTTTAACAAATGTTATCATTCAAGGTTTGTTATTTATACAAGTATACTAAGATGTTTTGAGATATGAAGAGAAGCTTTTATTGGAAAGGAATGAAGACTTATGTTGGAGAATGTGAAGAGATGGCTCATATACCTATAAATTAATGCTCAAAATTTGAAGCCGAGTGGACTTTTGCGGCCTTTGGATTCCGATGTGGAAATGATATGTAGTTCTATGGATTTCATATATAAATTGCCAAGATCTAAGGCTTGGAGCAAGAGTATATGGGTCATAATAGATTGTTGGTCAGATTTTTGGTTCTCACAACGCCTGAATTTAAGTAATTGTAATGTCGTTTGCCTACACAATTATGAATTAACAAGTTAACGATTATTAAATTATCATTGCTAATAGTAATTATGTTGTTGTATGCTAATACAATAATAAAGGTTGCGGTTTAAGTATTTGTTGAAATGCCACTGATTCAAATTCAAAGAAATCCATACATATAGAAGAGTACAAAAATGAAATAAAGTAAAAGGCGTAATGAATTTACATTGTTTGAATGTTAAGGAATCATACATTTATGGCTTAAATCACTCAATCTTTATATTCCTTTTAACTGTAAGCACTTGAATCAATGGAGATTTTATATAGCACCATAATATTATATTCTACGAATATCTAAAGTTCCTCCTCTTTGCTTACTATATCTTGTCCTTCTATAGCAGATAGGACATCACATGGATTGGTGACATCATTCCACTTATCGTCCATCTACCATTGGATCTTGCCATGTGTGCTTCATCCATCCAATTCGGTTAATGTTCATGGATTGTTGATATGAATTTAGGCAAGATAATTTGCTTTAGGCAGGATAGTATTTTAATTTGGGCGGGATAATTTAGCTTTAGGTAGTGTAATTTGAGTTAGGTAAGATAATTTAAACTTGAAATGATGAAATGTGTGTGACGCTGCAAGATGCTTTCCATCGATCTTAGATTTAAAAAGTTTAGACTTGCTTTGTTTGATGATAATGTATTGCATTGCGCTTCTTCTACAGTCAGGCTAATTTTGGCTGATAGCGTGAAGGTACATCATATTTTGAGGTTATTATGAATTTAGGACGTTTGATCTTTGACAGTGCATCCTAGGACGAGGATGCACCAACTGAAGTAGCACAGCCTTAATGGTGCATTCTAAGATGTGGAAATGTTGGTTACTGCATGGACACTAAATTGAGACTACTTAGTATTAATGGTGCATCCATAAATGAGGATGCACAGGTTGAAATTGTACATTCTGAAATTGCTAACGCTCATTTGAAACTATGCAGCTTTTGAATTGAAATTGCATAAACATTTGGTTGAGACTATGTACCCTTTTAAGGTGAAACTACGCAACCTTTTAAGGTGCATCCTCAGATAAGGATGCATAGAACTGAAACCACATAGCCTTTAATGGCAGATTCTCGGATGAGGATGCGCTGGTTGAAACTATGCAAACATTTGGCTAAGATTGCACATCCCTTGAAGTTGAAATTGCTCAACCTTCCAAGGGGCATCCTCAGATGTGGATCCATAGGACCAAAACTATGTAGCCTTTGATGGCGGATACTCGGATGAGGAGGCACTGCAGAAACTAGACAGAAATTAGGCTAAGTTAACGTAGCTTTAATGGCATGATGTGCTGGTTAAAATTGCATAGCCTTTGATGGTAAAACTATATAGCCTTTCAAGGTGCATTCATGGATGAGGATGCACAGGCTGAAACCGCATAGCCTTTGAAGGCGCATCCTTATATAAGGATGCACTGGTAGAAATTGTGTAACGTTTGGATGAGACTACACAACCTTTGAAGGTCATTCTCAGAAGTGGATGCATAGGACTAAATCTGCATAGCCTTTAAAAAACAAACATTGAGCTAAGGCTGTGTAGCTTTGATGGCGTCATGTGCTGGCTGGAACTGCGCAGACACCTAACTTAGACCGTATAGCCTTTAAAGGTGAAACTATATGGCATTTGAGGTACGTCTTCAAATGAGGATACACAAAATTGAAACTTTGCAGCTTTTAACAACGCATAGAAGAAACTCCATAGATTTTAAGATAAATCCCTATGACTTTAATGGCATGATGTGCTAGCTGAACTACGTAGAACTTGGCTGAGTTTACACCACTATCTGAAGGTGGAACTAAACAGTCTTTTATGGTGCATCCTCGAATAAGAATACATAGGACTTAAATTATGCGTCTTTTGGTGCCATATCCTCGGATGAGGATGCACTGGCAAAAACTCTACAGAATTCAGGCTAACGCTGCATAACTTTCCTGGTGTTATGTGCTAAGTGAAACTACGTAGCCTTTCAAGGTGCATCCTTAAATAAGGATGCAAAAGACTAAAAATGCATAACCTTTGATGTTGTATCTTCAGATGAGGTTGTTCCGACATTAGGCTAGGACCATGCAAACTTGATGACATTTTGACTTACTCTGTGCACATTTGAAGTTGCATCCTCATATGCTGGCTGAAACTGTCTAGCCTTTGAAGGTACAACCTTAGAAAAGGATGCACTGGTTGAATATGCGCGGCCTTTTTAATGTGTATTCTTGGTTAAGGAAGCATGTGGTTGGAAATATGCGGTCTCTAAAGACGATCATAAGATTAGGATGCCTAACTGGAACTACACGACCTTTTTGATGGTGCATCCTCAGATAAGGATACTTAGATTAAAATGCATGGGTTTTGAACTCGGTTTAGGATGTTTGGGCTGAAATTGTGCAGCCTTTTATGATGCATCTTAGGAAGAGAATACAATGCATTGAGTTTGGACTTTAGTTGGCCTTGGATATTGTGTATGGATATGATATGGTAAATATGCAATGTAGATTTTGGCCCAATTCATTCTCACACTGCTTTGCTTTGCTTGTCGACTTCATACACCTAAATCTATGCTAGACAATTCTCTGAAGAAAAATGGGTGTAATGTAGATAGACAGACTAATAGTGTCCATTTTATCCCAGTGAAATCCATAAGGCAACAGCAAAGTTAGCCAAGATGTATATAAAGGCTATAGTAAGACACGTGGGATTTCCAAATACTATAGTTAGTGATCGAGACCCATTGTTTGTAGTTAGTTTTGGTGAAAATTGCATAGTACATTGATATCAGTATAGTTTACCATCCTCATATGGATGGACAAACTGAGAGGGTCAAGCAAGAGATTGAGGATTTGTTACGAGCAAGTGTATTAGAGTTTGGTGGACCTTAGGAATATCACTTGCATTTAGTGGAATTTGCATACGACAATAGTTACCAGTCTAATGTTAGGATGGCATCTTTCAATGCTTTGCACTAAATACCTTGTAAGTCATCAACGTGCTTGTATGAGACTAGAGATAGGCTCGTATGCAGGCTAGATCTTGTGAAGGAAGCTTCGAAAAAGATTAAGTTAATTCAGTAGAGAATGAAGGATACTCAACAGAAGAGTTATGCCAAAAGGAGATGGAAGATTTGGAATTCAATCTTGAGGATCAAATGTTTTTTAAAGTTACACTAATAAGGGTCACTACAAGTTTTAAAAAGGCAGGAAATCTAGTGTTAAGGTATGTTAGCCTATTTTCGATACTTGAGAGGATTAGTAAAGTTGCCTATAGGGTTGTTAACCCACCTTTTACCAAGGCAATAGATAGGTAGATTTATCCCACAGACTTCACGATTATCAAGGCCATTAGTCAAGAGCGATGATCGTGAGGTCTAGAAATCAAGTGCATGCAATGACGTGAAGTGACGACCAATCGATACAAAAAGATAGAATCTCTAGAATATTTTTATGTACGAATTAGTACCTTACCCAAATAGGGGATCGGTGCATATCCCTTCTCATAGGGGATTGGTACATGTCCTCAATTTTTGTCCTAAATTGGATGAGATTGGTATAAAGTGACAAGGAAGGCCCCACAAGATTAAATTTCAAATCTTAATTCATTTGGAGTTTGTATGCGAAAATTGTGGGCAAATTACTTCACATAAGAAAGGATCGTATAAAAAGGATTGGTATAAAAGGGATTGGCATATTTCAGCCAAGCAAGTACAACTCAATGGAAAAAAAAAATCAATATCTCAGAATTCATAAGTCCAATACATATGAAATTTTATGGCCAAGATGTGGGACCCTAGAAAGCCTACCCTGGGGATCGCACATCAAAAAGATGAAGAAAGAGGGATCGGCCCGCTTTCCTCTTAGGAATCGGCTAAACCCAACTATATAGCAAAAATAGATCAATATCTCAACATCTACACATCCAACTAACATGAAACTTGGAGGACAAGCTAATTACAACATGCAAACACATCATACGGATCACATGTCATTTGGAGCAAGTTGGAGGGACCCGTATATATCCCTCCATAAGGATCGGCTATAATTAGCATTCACAACATATTGCCACAAAGATTGATCAATAACTCGAGTTCTACTAATCCAAGTGGCATGAAAGTTGGAGGCTAAGCATAATACAACATGGAGAAGCTCCCTTAGGGACTATATGGCATTTGTAAGAGATTGGAGGGATCGGCACATATCCCTCTAGAGGGATCGGTAGATATCAGAATTCAAGCAACACTACATCATGGAATATGCGATATATCACAAACTCTACGTTGGGATTGCATGAAATTTGGGAAGAAGGTAGAAAATGTCATTAGGAATCCCTCATAGGGTTCACTGCCCATTTGGATACACTAATATGGATTGGTATTGATCCATATTTTGGGCCCCAATAGGCTTGGAAAATTTTGTGTGGCTTTGTCTTGGTCTCTCGAACATTGTGTCAAAATTTCAGCCCGATCCGTGCACGTCTTTCCTTACAAATATTGCAGGCACGACCTTAGAAAAATGATCTTCTTTCTGCTTCTTTTTGTCTTCAAACTAGGCTGCACTCTGTCAATTTTATTTTTGGAATTCAGATTGAACTACAAGCAAGCTTCATCATAATAAGAAAGAATTATTTCGAAGTGGATGTAGGCTAGAGTTAGACGAATCACTATAAATCTTGTCTTCTTTTACTTGCATTCTAATTGTTTTAATTTGTTCTTCATTTATTTCTCTACATATTTCTATGATTGGATTGGATATTGGCACTTTTATATAATTGGGTGTTGGTGGCCAATTTTGACGCCAGCAAGGGTTGATTTACCAAGAGCTTTGTTGGGGTCCATGTTTGTGTATAACATTTATGGAAGTGTATCCAAGACCTGATGTAGTTGTAAGTGAGACTATGATAAACTATGTTGTTGAAATAAATATGACCTACATAAGAAAACCATTTTGGATAGTAATTTCTTTTGGGACTATGCTGTGACTATGTTGTTGGACTATGTTGTGAAGAAGCTTCGATAAGGTTGTGAAGCTAGTTGCAACACCCCAAAAATGTAAGTTATAATTTTTTAAAAGAAATAAATTTAAAATAAAAACAGGAAAAATAGAATTTTTAAAATGTTCGAATTTGGCTACGTAACTTATACCATTGCATTCTTAGCGATTTTCTGAACAATTTTCATTTATGGCACTTTGAAATCGGAGCTAGTATGGAGAAGTTATTAACATTTTAAAATTTGAAAACAAAATTAATTAAATAATAAATAAGGAAACTAAACTATCTATAATTAAATAGCTCAACCAGCCGACACCCTTGGGTGCACCGGTCGTTAGGTAGAGGTCGATCGATTGATGTTGAAAATCGATGATTTTGAAGCGGTAAATGGTCTGGATTGAATGTTTTTACTTGGTCGTAAAAAAATTGTTAGACGTTTTGGATGGTACCTAAGATTGTCTAGGGTTAATCTAACAGTTAGGACTGATCTAAAACCCCTATAAATATAGAGCTAACCTAAATCCTAATCATTAGTATCAGTATACCAAAAATCTATCAGAACCTCTACTCCTCCACTTATAAATTTCTCAAAAATAAAATAAGTATAAAATAAAAAGAACCCAAGAACATCAGATCAAGGAAGGGGCAAGCTATCGAGTGTTGATTTTCGAATGGAGAATAGGGATAAAGCCGGAATCCAAGGTGAGCCGAAATATTTTAATAAGATGATTATTTGTAGTTAAGTTTAGTTTACACTATTTGATCTAGGATGTTAGTAACTAAATTGTAAATTATATAGTTTATAATTGAGATTTGATACTAAAGTAAACTGATGCAAAACTATTAAATAGAAATTAATCTAGATTTAACCCCTTTTTCAATCAAGTAGAAATACTTATAATTCGTTGATTTAACTTGATATTATTGAGGTTAACCTTAGGTGAAAATTAATTACTATACATGCAAATTGATTAGGAATTAGGTAAACATAACTTGGAGTTCACCAAAAGTTGTTAAACCTAAAACCAAAATTTTACCATGTATAAGAATGATCGACGGTAAATCATATGAAGTGACTAATTAATCAAAATGATCAAAAACCACAAATTTTACAGAACAACCGATTGACTACTCTACCTGAGCAGTTGATAGCAAGCGATCGACCGCCTAGGGTATAGCGGTCGATCTGTAGGCATTTTGAAGCGCATGTTGAACCTCAGCCTGAGGCCCAGGTTTTAAATTATAGTTAATTTTTTATATGTATTATATATATATGGGTGTTAGGAATAGTAGGGAAGCTAGTTCCCTATGAGACGACGTTAGAACATTGCAGGGTTGGGTAAATGCTCTTTACCCAATGCAGGTCAATTATTCGATTGGGATTGATTCTATCACAAAAGGCACTCATATAGGATTCCATGATGGAGGCACAACACTGACTGATGCCTGATGAAGTATATAGGCCCGACAAAATGGGAGTTCCTTGGCATTCACGGATACCCAACGCAATGTGATGATGTGTTGTTGATGGATCCTAGTGCATGCAATAAGAGGCGTAACTACTACTAAGAGGTGGACACAAATGCAGACGATGAGACATTTCCATGAGTCGACATTGCATGCTCCCTCTCAGTGTGCAGTTGGGGTACGTGTAGTCGTAGTTGTGGAGAATTTATTCCCATGTGGAAATTTTAAGAAACTTATGTGAGATAGTTACACATAGTCATAATGTGTGAGATACGGTCCCATATGAAAAGTTATAGGATGATCCTATGTAGGAGGAGCTCAAGTAGCTATTAGCCGATCGTTAATTATTAAGGTTCAATCATATAGGTGTCTACACAAGTTGCTAGTGTATGTGTGTATCATGTAAAAACCCTTAAGTAAAGAACCATAGTAATACACCGACCCAACCTTTTTTCTTTCTTTTTCCCTACCATAGGAGGTTAGGATGGTAGGTGTTAGGACCGACTTTAGCATGTGGAGAGATGAGCTCACCATTGGAGTAGCTTATATTTTATTTACTCTCCATGTGACTATCTATTTTATCCAGTACTTAGTATTTTATTAGACTATGAATTATATTTATGTGTATTCTTTATTTGACTACATATAATTTTCCGTGATTGTGTTTTGAGATATTTTCTAAGATGGTTATTTTTCATATTTATATTTTGTTCCTCCCACAATGAGTTCTAAAAGTATAGTATATCTTAGATCATATCTACTTATCCTTAGTCTTCGGATTGTTTAAAAACCCTGACAGCTCGTATTTTTTGGCACCGATGTGAGTCACACTCTTAGTTTTGGATCGGCGCTTAAAATAGTAAAAAGGGGGTACTCAAAGTTTTGTAACACATAAAGTATTACAAGGATGATTTCAAAGCTTAAGAAGGCCGAGGATATGTGGGAAACCTAACTAAGCTAATGAATAGCTAAGTCAAGGCCTAATCGATGAATAATTAGTTGATAGATTATGTGGAGATGTGTAAGGTCTTAATGGCAGCCTATAGTCCAAGTAAGACAATAATTTCAGTAAACTGGTGTAAGGCCTTTGTGGCAACTCAATGTCTAGAAACAACATCGTATTCGGTAATGTAACGGAAAATCTTCATGGTAGCCCAATTTCTAATGTGGCATTGCTTTTTGAAATGAGGTGTAAGGCCTTTGTGGCAACCTGATCTTCAATTATGACATTGCATTTGGTAGTGAAGTGTAAGGCCTATATGGCAACAAGTGTCTAAAGATGACCTTATTTGGAAATGCTTGTGTAAGACCCATGTGGCAACCAAAAGATCAAAGATAACGTTGATGGAATTTCATTCGGTAATGGGTATAAGGCCTTAGTGGCAATCCAATGTCTAAACCAAACATGATATATGAAAAAAAGGGAATAAGTCCTTAGTGGTAGTCTAAAGTAAAATAAGCATAATATTAAGATACGATAAAGGTATGTAGCCTTTGTGGTAGCCTAAAGTATAATTTTCATGATAATAACGAGAACTGGATAAGACCTAGGAAAAATTAGATGAGTTGACTAGAAGGCTTAGTCATGGTATAGTTGCAAACATAGGGTACACTTGTCCATGAATAATGTCTTATGATTATGGCTAACATATGATTGACTATTTTATTTTCTATGATGAATTGGTTTTATTGAATAGTGTGGGAAAACCCTTTTCTGTGCTTTACCGGTGTGGTCTCACTGTGTGTTACGCTCAGGGTACATATTACTGATATTGGACTTTATGTTTAACCTTTGTTTTTATCCATAAACTCGTAAAATACTCTTTTTAGTAGGATAATTTTATGAGCGTAGATAGGCTGTTTCAAAAAGAAGGATAAAGCATATTAAAGGCGAAGTAGAACTTACTTGCAAATAAAAGTTGTTTTATTTCCACTATATAAGTGTTTACGTTGGCATCTTTATATGTCGAGCATGACACTATTACATATATTTATTTATATTTAACCCTACGTGCGCATGTACTGGGTTAATGAAAATACGAAGAATATTATGTAAAGACTACTATGTGTAATGGAATGTATTTGATTGCTTGGTTTACTTAAAGGTGAAAAAAATATTGATCTTATTCTATAGTTGGAAAAATAATCCAAAGGTGGCCGTAAAACACTAGAGTTCCATATTTAGGTTTCAGGATGAGGGATGTTACGAAAACATGAGATCTAATTTCAATGTAAAAAACATTGAATTTAGACAAACATTTTTGCTGTAGCAATAGAAAAAGAAGGTGTAGCAATAAAAGAAATGAAAAAACAGCTCAACACAGTGTAAGAGCTAATTGAAATGCTTATTCATAGAATTCTTTGAACAAGAGTAATAAAAGACAATAGGGAATGAGTGGAGTCCCCTTAAGGGAAAATAAGTTGTCTCTTCCAAAAAGGTGAAACCTTGAAAAGAGCATCTTCGAGTCAAAAGTAAAAGGAGCAGTTGTCACTGTAAGGCCAATAGGAACCCATTTAAAGCAATGCGGACATGCTGTAAAGGGGATCGAAATACATAATCAATTTAGAATTTAACTACCGAACCTAGGAATCTCAGTAAATGCCCAAAGGTACAGTCTTCAAGCTACCACTTTGGAATAGAATAGTAACCAAGTAGAAAGGACTATGAAAACAATGAAACCTACTTAAGGGATTTGGCACACAAGATGGCCACATATATGTTAGATTTTAAAGGAAAACTAATTATGGACCGAAACGTCAAGAACAACTTTAGAGAAGCCTCATTCATAGAGAACATAATGGAGGTTTTGCTTCCTTCATATATAAAAATGCCCCTCAGAAGATACAATGGGTCCACGAATCCAATAATCACCTTCTAGCCATTGAAAAAAATTAGATATTTATAATGCACTTGAAGCCATGAGGTGTAGCTCATTTTCATAAAATATTTTTGTCAGTACAAGAAATTGGTATCAATGGTTCTAGGAGAAGACAATCAATTCATAGATCTAATTTGCATATGAGTTTTTTGCTCTTTCTATACTTTGAAAGATCCAAGAATAGATTCAAGTGTGCTTGCTGTTATCAAATAAAGACCCAGAGAGTTTTTGAGGGATTTTTTGAATAGGTTCAATGCTAAAGCCAATAGAGTTGAAAGGCAAGTGACAAAGAAAATCCTATTCCCATCATATCGGGGTTAATCGAAAATACTCCATTCTAAGAGGAGATATACATTCATTGTTGTACAAGTCGCAAGACCTCCATTTCCAAGATGATAAATGCATTCGCTTATATGAAAATTTCCATGAAAAGAAGAAATTAGTGCAAAATGGGTGATAAAATGTTATGGCCAAGTTCTCTGCCCCAAAAAAGAAAGGGAGATGGGATGAAATCCAAAATGAAAACTTTATGGCTCTAAACCAACCCATCTCATGTACCTATGATATCAAGAAGGATGAATAGAATACCCTACCCCATTGAAAGATTGAACCAATTTAGGACCATAAAGAGAGGAGACTGTTATATTTTCACAAAGCCAATGGGTATAAAATGACAACTATTTCACTTTGGTAGGAGTAATTTAGAATGATCAGGAAGAGGGGCCTAAAGAGTTTGTTAAAGTAGACCAGAAGTTTTGCATGACTGAATAACAATACAAATCCAACAACAAGTAATGCAAATAAATTGGAAAGTGAGCCTCAAGTGGAATTCATGCCACTAATACATGTGGTGCATCCATAGGTCCCATATTTACATAGCTAAGTAAAGGAGAAGGACTTGGTATATTAGGGAAGCAAGATGGGGAATTTATGTTGAGATTTGGTTTTGATTCATGACATGAAGCTATCATTACGACATACAGATTTGACGACTGCTATGACAGAAAGAGAATATAGACTATAAGGAGACAAGACTTCAAAACCGGTGCATCAATTATATTATATTATTTTTAGTTTTTGAGTCTTAGGTCAAGAGGTTGTATCGACCTGTTCCTCCGAGTTAAGTGAGGATTGTTATTTTAGTGAAATTCCAAAAGGGTCTAGGACTAGACATAGGACGGTGCTCCGAACCAGTACAAAAATCCTTGGTGTCATTTTACTTTACTACTTTTATATTCCGCATTATTTAATCATCAGTATACTTTGTATTATTGTATATCCATATTACACGATCCATGGCACACTTTCATTTGGTATCAGAGCAAGATCATCATATAACCGTAACACATTTTTTTTGATAATCTTATAACATGGACACCAGCACTAGCACTAGCATTAACACTAGCTTCATTAAAGGACAGTCCACTGCACGTTCACCACTATTTAATGGCATGAATTATAACTATTGGGCCACACGAATGAGAATATATATGCAAGCAAATGGTTTTAATTCATGGAATACAACCCAAACAGAATATACTATTCCTACTGAAGAGTATTCTACCTGGTCAAATACATAGAAACTAGACGCCACAGCAAATGCAAAAGCCATGAATATGTTGTTTTATGCCTTAGATAAAAATGAGTTTAAACGTGCTAGCATATGCAACACTGCAAATGAAATATGGCGTATACTCAAAGTTACACACGAAGGAACTAACAAGGTCAAACAAAGCAAAATATCCATGCTCAAAAGTCAGTTTCAAAACTTCAGGATGAAAGAAAATGAATCTATAAATGATATATATTCAAGATTTCAAGATATCTACCATTCATTAGTAGGATTAGGATAAAAATACTCAGACTTTGATATTGTATCCAAAATCCTTAAGTCTTTAATGGAAGAATGGGAAAGAAAAGTTCTTGCTATTGAAGAAGCGAACTATACATCCAAAATAACTCCGAAAGAGTTAATAGGAAATCTAATGTCCTATGAAGTGAATTTGTAGGCAAAACGAGTTTAAGCGTAAGATAAAAAGAATATAGCATTCCATGCAGAACAAGAAGAATCAGATCCAGACAAAGACGACCTAGATTTTATGGCCAAAACTTCAAGAAATTCTTGAAAATAGAAAAGAAAACGGAAATAATGGAAAGAGAAGCTCAAATATCAATAAACCACCGTCTTTATCAGTTATGGAGTGTTTTAACTGTCACAAAAAGGGGAATATGCAGAAGGCTGTCCAGATCAAAAGAAAGAATATCGAAATAAGGACAAATTCAAAAGAAAAGCTTTTTCAATTACATGGGATGATTCAGATTCCTCCTCTTCTTCTAGAAGTGAAAATAATAGCGATAGTGAACAAGCCAATGTATGCTTTATGGACAAAGATAATGAGGTTAGTGATTTAACTTTTGATGATATGATAGAGATAAATTTGAATTATTAGATACTTTAAAAAGTCTCAAAAGAAAATATAAAGAGGCTGTAGAAAATTAGAACAAGGCAGAATTCGAAAGAGATATGCTTAAAGACGAGAAGAAAATATTAGAAGAAGAACTTAAGAAAACTTAAGAATCTCTTTCAAATGTTAATTCTCAACTTATATTATTGAGTCAAGAAATTGAAACTCAAAAAGAAAAGAATGATGCTCTTGTTTCTGAAAATCAAGTTTTAAAACTAATGTTAAAATGGTAGGACTAGAAAATTCAAGTCTAAAGACCAAACTAGAAGGAATCACTAGAGACGTTTCAAATTTTAATAAAGCAAGAGAAAATTTGTCTAGAATTATTGAGAATTCACAACCTATTAACAATAAAAATGGTTTAGGTTATAAGAAGAAAGTAAAGAATACACAATCTAGTAATTCAAAAGTTAAGTCTAATGAAACATCCACATCTTCAAGACTAGTTTTTAAAACTATAAATATATGGATACCTAAAACTAATAATAAGTTGATAAGGAAAAAGTATATTAGTTCATTCATCGAAAATGTTCATAATAATAAAAATTATATTTATAAAAGGGATACTAAACCCACTTAGGTTTGGTTTCCTAAGACCTAATTCTCAGGACCGTATTAAAAAGTGGGTACCAACGTTATTTCATATTTTCTATGGGTCCCACTTAAGAAAAGAGAAAAATGGATACTCGACAGTGGTTGCTCAAAACACATGACAGGAGACAAAGATATGCTGATAAATATTACATACTC
This sequence comes from Allium cepa, assembly GCA_030765085.1. Classification (NCBI taxonomy): domain Eukaryota; kingdom Viridiplantae; phylum Streptophyta; class Magnoliopsida; order Asparagales; family Amaryllidaceae; genus Allium; species Allium cepa. The sequence continues at coordinate 288,860,047 of CM060937.1, forward strand.
AGATGGAGGTTCTGTTTTTTGGACATAATTCCAAGGGATATATCATTGGCAAAGGCGATGTGAGCAATTACAGAACATCTAATTTACCTCTTATTACAAACGTTTTATTAGTTAAGAATCTAAAACATAATCTATTAAGAATAATTCAATTAGCAATAAAGGTTTTGAAATATCCTTTTTAGAAAATAAATGTATTATTCTTGATCAAAATCAGAATCTTATTTTCGAAAGAAATAGGGACAAAAATTTTACATTTTGAATATAAAAGTTAATCATAACTCAGATATGTGTTTAATAGCTAAAGAAAATGATCCATGGATATGGCACAAACGATTCTGTCGTATTAATTTCAAAAATATAAATAAAATTTATAAAAATAATCTTGTAAAAAGATTACCAAAGATGAATTTTAAAATTAATAATATATGTGACTCATGTCAATTAGGTAAATTAACTAAACCCCGTTTAAATCTAAGAAAGTTATTTCGACATTACAACCACTAGAGTTACTTCATATGGATTTATTTGGACCTACCCAAATTCAATCCATAAATCACAATAAATACGTATTTGTAATAGCTGATGATTTTTCTAGATATACATGGACTATCTTTATGAAAAATAAAAGTGATACCATTGAAAATTTCAAAACTTTTGTTAAACAAATTCAAAATTTAAAAGGTATTAGAATTAAAAATATTAGAAGTGATCATGGTATTAGAAGTGATAACTATTGTAAGAAGAAAGGAATATTTCATAACTTTTCGTTTTCTAGAACTCCACAACAAAATAAATTGTAGAACGAAAGAATCAAACTCTACAAGAATATGCAAGAACTTTACTAAAGAAAGCACATTACCAAAATATTTTTGGGCTGAAGCTGTTGCAACTGCCTGTTATGTTTTGAATCGTGTTTCTATTAGACCTCTCACCAAGAATACTCCTAACGAACTTTTTAACGGTAGAAAACCGAACATATCTTATTTTAAAATATTTGGATCAAGATGTTTTATACTAAATACCAAAGATCAGCTTGGCAAATTTGATTCAAAATGTGATGGGGGAAAATTTCTTGGATATTCAAATCGTAGCAAAGCTTATCGAATTTTTAATAAACGAACTAATACTATCAAAGAGTCACTTCATGTATCTTTTGATGAGAACTCTAAACTCATTTCAAAAAAAATGACAATGATTTGCTTAATAAAACAAATACAATAATAAATAATTCAAGAGATGATGATATATTGTTTATAATCCTAGAGAAGATGAAAACATTGTTAATAATTTAGAAAATAGAAATATTACTAATATAATAAGATCTCCACGAAGAATCTTACGAAATCATCCTGCAGAAAATATTATTGGAGAAATAAATTCAAATATTCAAACTAGAAATCAACTAAATTTAATGGGTAATGTAGCTTTTCTCTTTATTATAGAACCTAAAAATACTAAGGAAGCATCATCCGATGAAAACTGGATTATTCTTATGCAAGGAGAACTGAATCAGTTTGAACGAAATGAAGTTTGGGAACTAGTACCCAGACCAACCGTTCAGACAGTTATAGGAGCTAAATGGGTTTATAAAAATAAAGCAGACGAATTGGGAAATATAACTAGAAACAAAGAGAGACTAGTAGCACAAGGATATAACCAGGAAGAAGGAATAGACTACGAAGAAACGTTTGCTCCATTCGCTCGACTAGAAGAAATACGAATCTAATTAGCGTACGCATGTTTTAATAACTTTAAACTCCATCAAATGGATGTTGAAAGTGCATTTTTAAATGGCTATATTAAAGAAAACATTTATGTTGAACAACCTCCTTTATTTATTCATGAAAAATACCCAGATCATGTCTATAACTTAAGTAAGCTTTATATGGTTTAAAATAAGCACCACATGCTTGGTATGAACGCCTCAAAAGCTATCTAATTGAATCAGGATTCGAAATAGGAAAAGTAGACCAAACTCTATTTATAAAGCATTCTATAAATGATATTTTGATAGTTCAAATATACGTCGATGACATTATATTTGGATCAACTAATAATAAATTATGTAATGAATTTTCTAAAATAATGAGTAGAGAATTTGAAATGTCCCATATGGGAGAAGTATCATATTTTTTTAGGTCTTCAAATAAAACAAGTTTCAAATGGAATATTTATTAATCAAGAAAAATACTGTAATAATCTTATCAAATGTTTTGGAATGCAAAACACTTCTGCCAAACCAACACCTATAAGCACAACAGCACATCTTGATAAAGATGAAAATGGAAAAAGTGTAGACCAAAAACTATATCATATTATGATAGGATCACAACTTCATCTAACAGCAAGTAGACCAGATATTATGATGAGTGGATGTCTATGTGCAAGATTTCAAGCTGACCCGAAAGAATCACATTTACGAGCCATAAAACGAATACTACGCTATCTTAGTAAAACTACAAATTTCGGACTTTTCTATCCGAAAGAGTGCTCGTTTGAGTTAGTATCATACATCGATGTTGATTTCGGAGGATCGCGAACAGATAGAAAAAGTACAAGCGGTACGTGTCACTTCATTGGTAATCATTAATATCATGGTTTAGCAAGAAACAAAACTGTATGTCACTATCAACTTGTGAGCAGAATATATTTCTATGGCACTAGCTTGTGCACTAGTAATTTATATGCAGCAGACACTTAAAGATTTCGGAGTCGATCTATCGAAATCAACAATTTACTACGATAATTTAAGTGCAGTAAATCTATCCAAAAATCCAATAAACCACTAAAGAACTAAACATACAGATATTAGAAATCACTTTCTACGTGATTGTATAGAAAAAGAAATAATAAATTTAGACTATGTTCCATCAAAAAATCAATTAGCTGACATTTTTACTAAACCATTGTTAGAAAATACTTATAAAATTACATCGTGAACTTGGTATAATGTCAATTAAAGACATATAAATAAAATACAAAATTTTTGACTAAAAAAAAAAAAATTAAATTCCGACAATGTTGAGATTCGAACATATAACCTGCTGTGAATAGCCCAAGCGTCTTAACCACCTGAGCTATTGATTATTTCTGTTACAGTCTAGTATGGGGTTTTGATTATATGGTGACATCAATATTATGAGTAACATTTAACTTTATAAATATACTTTACTTCTTTATGAACATTATATTACATAAGATAAAATAAACAATAGAACAAATAACGAACTACCCTATTACTTGGCTAAATTCAAGACAATCCGCTGATTTCTACTTAGTTTTCTCTAAACTTAGGCTATAGATATGCCTACTCCATTCTTTTTCATACAATCAAACTGAAATATAAACAAAACTTTCGTTCGTGTCTTCTCCAAAACTAATTTTCAAAATGTCAACCTCTTCATCCACTGATTCCATTGAAATTCGTGCCTCAAACAATTCACCAAAGACTCCGGTTCATCAAACTTCACCATCTCCTACGTATCATACCGGATATACTCCGGATTAAAAGAAAGGAAAGAAGACAGTTGACATATCTCCAAATACTAAGCAAAAGATAGATGCTCCGCATCATCATCAACAAGAATCGTTAATGCTACAACGTGAAATGTACTACGACCAAAAGATTAACTCCAGATGATTAGGAATTATCGAGCATATTGCTATGAAGTTTTGCGGGGCGTCTTCACATCTAATAGACAAATATGTTGTTTCGCCTATTAGACGACCTTCTACTTCGTCCCCGCCACGACCACCGTTCTCACCAAATTCATGGGATTGGAATGAAGAATAGAATGCTTGTTGCAAATAACTAAAGGGCTACAAAACACCAAGCCCTTCAAAATAATCATAGTTATTATTACTCTTGTTTTATTTCGGAATAATAAGTATGTACGCCTTATTTTTGGAATAATTTATTTCTTTTTCGTCATCCATATGTGACAACCCTAGATTTTGACTATATATTTAAAATTTGACTTTATTTCATTTTGAAATTATTTTAAATTTGTTTTATTTGTGTGATATCATTTCTAAATATTTTTAAAATGATAATATAATTTTTCCAAAATTTACTGTATTTATTTCCTATTTTTAAAGGCTGTTTTCTAATTTTCTGCCATTTTCTTCATTTTTAAATTTCTTTATTTTATTTTAAATTTGTTTTATTTGTGAAAATTCATCTCTAAATATTTTTAAAATAATAATAGAATTTTTTCAAAAATTTCTGTGTTGATTTCCTATTTTAAGGGCTGTTTTCCCATTTTCTGCTATTTTCTGCATTAAAATTTTATATTTAAATTAAATTTTAAATATTTATTTTGTGAATATATTTGTATTTTATGTTATTATTTATGTTTAAAAATACTTTACAAGCTTATACGAATTTTCTAAAAATTATTTCATTTAACTTCAAATTTTGCTAGTCTAGTTCACTGTTTTAACTATTTTCCTTAATTTTACTTTACATAATTGATAAACATTATATATATTTGTATATTGGTTAAAAATTTCGAAATCTTATCTGATATTATTATTATTTCAGCTACATAAATTTATATAAATAATAAAAGGTAAATTGAAAGGGTTTGTGACCTTTTGTTTCCTATGGCTTTTGATTTTCCCACCTTTTCACATTTTAACGTTTCTTTTCACTCAAATGGCCATATCTCTTCATTCTTTCAGCTGCCACCCTCATTTCTCATTCACATACTTCATTTTTTCTCTCATTTCCTCAAAAGTATTCGGCCATTTCTGATCTCAAGAGTTTGGTAAAAAAATTCTTCTTTTCTATAATTTTCTCTTGTTTCCATGTGAATTGCACTTGCTTTCATCACTTCTAGGATCGGCTCCTCTCCATTCCAGCATTGTGGCCGCCTCTACCACCACCACAACCAGTCACCACCACCTCCAGCACAACCTTAAGCCATAGCCATGCTCCCTTGATGTGTAGATCCAACAAAATTTGCAAATAAAATCACCTTGAAACTAGCCTAGCCGAACCATTTATGCACATACCCTTCGTTTTTCACCTAAACCACCTCCTTGGCCGCCACCACCAGTCCCTCCACCACCTTTGGTCGACACTCCAAACCCCACCTGACCTTCACCTTGTAGGGGGCGAGCCCAATGGTCCTTTGGTTGAGCCATATGGTTGCACAAAAGCCACTTATTTGCCTTAAACCCTTTGTATTCACACCTTGTAACTTCCACCACTTCACCACACCCTTAGCCGCCCTTTGCACCACCTTCTCCATCCCATACCTGAACCAAAACCACTGCCACACCATCTCCTAGCCTCCAACGGATCTGGCCATGCCATTTGTAGCCTTGCCCGAAGCTTGAAATTGCACAAAAATCCACTTGTTTGCCTTGTACTTGTATTTTCATACATAGCAACTTCCATACCTTCACTACCCTTGCTAGGCCGACCATATATGACCCATACCTGACTAAATACACCCCATGGCAGTACCTTATCACCTTATAGGCTGAGCATAGTGATGGTGGAAGCAAGTGCAAGTGTTTGATTAATTGTTGTTCCTTAATTCTAGCTTGTTTAATGTCATATTTTGGTTTGAAATTCATGTTATATGTGTTGTTTTGTTTCATATGTACAAGACAATTAGCTTTGGCTCTCCACTCTCAATTCATTTCCGTATTGTCGTGCCTTCGTAGTGTCTGTATTGTTTGCTTTGGTAGCTATCTCCAGCTCTGAACAGGTGAGTTATTCTCACCAGACAATATGTACATATATAAATAGTAAATTGACCCCTTTTGAATCTGTAAATTGCATATCATCCTGTTATAACTGCTATATTATGTTCATATGATGTTCACACCTATAATTACACCTGTTATATCATATGTTACTATTATTTCATGCTATTCTGTTACTTTCATCAGTTTATCACACTGCAAGTTCCATGTAGACTAGAATCACTATGGGTTGAAATGATACATACCCGAACGGACTTTAGAATAGGAGAAAATCGTTATGGGCTGAAATGATAGGCCCGAATGATTTTCAATTATTTTCTTTTACTTGGGATTGCGGGTTTGAAATGATCAAACCCGGGTTTTCTTTATAAATTATGGGTTGAAATGATATATTACCTGTATCACTTTACATAGGCTAGAAACTGAAATACAGACCCGTTGTTAAAATATGTTTTTCTAAAATTTTTAAATTACTTTAGAAATGTAAATATTATAATATTTTGATGTAAATTTGATAAAAAAGTGATTTTATGAAGCATTATTGATTTTCTAAAATTTTATAAGTAAAATAAATAAATGGTAAAATTAGAAAATCTGAAATGTAAGTTATTTTGGAAATTATAATTTGGTGATAAATGGAATTTAAATTAAATATGAAAATATGATAAATTTATGATATTTTGAATCAAATGAATTTAAAATGATTTTGTAATACATTAATGATTTTTGAATAAAGTTAAATGTGAAATGAATGAATATTTATGTTGAAATTTTGAAATATAACTAAAATTGGAAATTTGTGAATTTGTCTTAAAAGTGAATTTTAAGTTGTACATAAAAATGAAATTAAGTTATATTTGAAAATTTTAAACTTAAGTGTTAAGTTAAATTTAATTTAATAAATTTTAAATTTTATGTTGGAATTTAATAAGTGAATTATTATTAAATTTTGATTTTTGAATGGAGATTTAACTTTATAAAATCATGAATAGAGGGTATTTGAATGATTGTTTTAAAAGAGAAATTATATGATTTTATAAGCTAAAAATGATTTAAATAGAAATATAATTCTTTGTGAAATTATATTGAATACTTGAAGTTAATTAACTGCATTTCTGAAATGCTATTAATTCTAATGTAAATGATAATACAGCATTTGTAAATGCTGTAGTTGATAATAATGAACCAAACGGCTAAGTTTAATTAAAGGTTATTATAGCATTTTTGTAAATGCTATAATTGTTGAATTTAACTAAGTTTTATTTGAAACTAATGTAACCCTATTACAGCATTTTTAAATGCTATCTTTTGTTAAATTGAACTGTTTTGAATGTAACTTTCCGTAGCAATTTCTAAATGCTGCGAAAGTTGAATTTTCATCTGTTTTAATAAATTAAGTGAATAAATGAATTTTGAAAGACTAAAATTTTATAAATTTAATAATTTAATTATTAAATATAATAACTTCATTTTATGATTTAAAATGAAGTAATTTGTTTCGAAATATAAACTATTTTGAAATGTGTTTTGTAATGGTATTTAAATTAAATAAAAATGAATGTGGTTTGAAAGATATGATATTTTGAATGATATTGAATTTTGAAATGATATTTTATTTTGAAGTATAAAATACCATTTTGAAATTTTAACCACGGGATGTAATTAATTTATAGTTTAACTGATTCTTAAAGGATGGGCGATCCCAAGCATCCTTTAAGTTATTGTGCATTTCTACTACAGTTCACTTGAATTGGTTTACATTATATAAGTATATATTGTCCTGACTCGAGTGTTTTGTGTTTTACTTTACGCTCGGGTCAGCCTGAGTATTTACAGCTTAGCTTTGGATTTCTTTTCTGGAGCTAGGAATCGCTGGAGATTCTGCTTCTAGTTATCTGTTTCCTTTCAGTTTCTGTTGTTCTATTTTAGCTCTGGTATTTATAAACTTCTATGTATTTGAGATTTCTATTGTATATGTTTCAAACTAATATTATGTATTATGTTTTGAGAGTTTGTTATAGTAGCTTCATGAACTACAATGGTACTTTTATTTCCGCTGCGAGTTATTCTGATATTTTTGTGTCTTTGATTCTGTGATTGTATTTCATTTGCTCCAAATTTATTTACAACACGGTATTTGAGCAATTCAAGTCCGACATGTGCGGATGCGAATGGCTGAAAATATCGGGTTGTTACAGTTGCTATGTACATATATAAATAGTAAATTGACCCCTTTTGAATCTGTAAATTGCATATCATCCTGTTATAACTGCTATATTATGTTCATATGATGTTCACACCTATAATTACACCTGTTATATCATATGTTACTATTATTTCATGCTATTCTGTTACTTTCATCAGTTTATCACACTGCAAGTTCCCTGTAGACTAGAATCACTACGGGTTGAAATGATACATACCCGAACGGACTTTAGAATAGGAGAAAATCGTTATGGGCTGAAATGATAGGCCTGGATGATTTTCAATTATTTTCTTTTACTTGGGATTGCGGGTTTGAAATGATCAAACCCGGGTTTTCTTTATAAATTACGGGTTGAAATGATATATTACCCGTATCACTTTACCTAGGCTAGAAACTGAAATACAGACCCGTTGTTAAAATATGTTTTTCTAAAAATTTTAAATTACTTTAGAAATGTAAATATTATAATATTTTGATATAAATTTGATAAAAAAAGTGATTTTATGAAGCATTATTGATTTTCTAAAATTTTATAAGTAAAATAAATAAATGGTAAAATTAGAAAATCTGAAATGTAAGTTATTTTGGAAATTATAATTTGGTGATAAATGGAATTTAAATTAAATATGAAAATATGATAAATTTATGATATTTTGAATCAAATGAATTTAAAATGATTTTGTAATACATTAATGATTTTTGAACAAAGTTAAATGTGAAATGAATGAATATTCATGTTGAAATTTTGAAATATAACTAAAATTGGAAATTTGTGAATTTGTCTTAAAAGTGAATTTTAAGTTAAGTAAATAAAAATGAAATTAAGTTATATTTGAAAATTTTAAACTTAAGTGTTAAGTTAAATTTAATTTAATGAATTTTAAATTTTATGTTGGAATTTAATAAGTGAATTATTATTAAATTTTGATTTTTGAATGGAGATTTAACTTTATAAAATCATGAATAGAGGGTATTTGAATGATTGTTTTAAAAGAGAAATTATATGATTTTATAAGCTAAAAATGATTTAAATAGAAATATAATTCTTTGTAAAATTATATTGAATACTTGAAGTTAATTAACTGCATTTCTGAAATGCTATTAATTCTAATGTAAATGATAATACAGCATTTGTAAATGCTGTAGTTGATAATAATGAACCAAATGGCTAAGTTTAATTAAAGGTTATTATAGCATTTTTGTAAATGCTATAATTGTTGAATTTAACTAAGTTTTATTTGAAACTAATGTAACCCTATTACAGCATTTTTAAATGCTATCTTTTGTTAAATTGAACTGTTTTGAATGTAACTTTCCGTAGCAATTTCTAAATGCTGCGAAAGTTGAATTTTCATCTGTTTTAATAAATTAAGTGAATAAATGAATTTTGAAAGACTAAAATTTTATAAATTTAATAATTTAATTATTAAATATAATAACTTCATTTTATGATTTAAAATGAAGTAATTTGTTTCGAAATATAAACTATTTTGAAATGTGTTTTGTAATGGTATTTAAATTAAATAAAAATGAATGTGGTTTGGAAGATATGATATTTTGAATGATATTGAATTTTGAAATGATATTTTATTTTGAAGTATAAAATACCATTTTGAAATTTTAACCACGGGATGTAATTAATTTATAGTTTAATTGATTCTTAAAGGATGGGCGATCCCAAGCATCCTCTAAGTTATTGTGCATTTCTACTACAGTTCACTTGAGTTGGTTTACATTATATAAGTATATATTGTCCTGACTCGAGTGTTTTGTGTTTTACTTTACGCTCGGGTCAGCCTGAGTATTTACAGCTTAGCTTTGGATTTCTTTTCTGGAGCTAGGAATCGCTGGAGATTCTGCTTGTCTAGTTATCTATTTCCTTTCAGTTTCTGTTGTTCTATTTTAGCTCTGGTATTTATAAACTTCTATGTATTTGAGATTTCTATTGTATATGTTTCAGACTAATATTATGTATTATGTTTTGAGAGTTTGTTATAGTAGCTTCTTGAACTACTATGGTATTTTTATTTCCGCTGCGAGTTATTCTGATATTTCTGTGTCTGTGATTCTGTGATTGTATTTCATTTGCTCCAAATTTATTTACAACGCGGTATTTGAGCAATTCAAGTCCGACATGTGCGGATGCGAATGGCTGAAAATATCGGGTTGTTACACACTATATGATTTAAATGTCTAGAGTCCGGTCTAAGGTCAAAAATTCCATTAATATATGTATTTAATTATGTAGAGTAGCTTAAAGCCCATGGTTTAATCCAATAGCATAAATCGATTCACTAATTTACTATGGCTAGAGATTTTGACCTTATGTTGGCTACTAATTACATCGATACTAACCTTCTACAACGATTGATATAAATCATCTCTTGGGTAGTGTTTCACAGTCACTTCAAGCAGTTCAACGTATACCCAACTATGGTCATAACATGGTTGCTACGTCATAGGTTTAATAATAATCAAAGTAATGCCTAACTACTTAAGATCAACATTACTCTTAAGTACTAAGGCTATTGTGCATGTTTATCATGAAATCTTCTATTTTTAATTAGTTTTATTAATTATAGAAGACTTTTGTCGAATCATTTTGTGAATATTTCAAATAACCACGAATACATAACCTTTTGGTGCCACTAATGGTCGTAAATAATTACCTTTCTATCATATGAAGATCATTACGTACACCAGTCTCAACATATGTTTTGATATCCTTTTCCAGATACATCTTGACTAGGAACATTTATGAAGTGAATGTTTATATATTGATTCAATGCTCATGGTTATGTCAAGGACCTCTAGCTTAAGTGGTTAAAGGTATGAAGCTTTAGGCAAAGGTTCTATTGGTCATGGTTCGAGGGCTTAGGATATCATCATAAGTGCTCTTCCTGAATAAAGTATCACTCTTGTTATTTAAAAAATACTCATAGTTACAAATACATTCGTAACTGCAATAGATAAAATACTTCGTTTAAAGATTTTATACCTTTATATGCATTTAATTCATCATCTATATTTTTATCTAAAAGTACATAAAAGAAGATAAAATTAAAAGAACACTTTATTTTGGCCAAGGTTGTTTACAGAGTTAAGTTTGTCTAACTATTTACATAATTTTTGCTAGGGCACACCCTTAACTTACTTGATCTACCACTTGCACTTGGGGCCAATTATGGATCTTTATCCCATGCCTTCGATCAATCTTCCTAAATTCGAATGGAAAAGTGCCTTATTAAATGGATCTGCTATGTTATCTTAAGTATCTACAATTTCAGTTTCGATCACTCTGTCACTGGTAAGCTGTCTTATCTTATGGAACTTATGGATGATGTGTTTTGACTTCTTATGAGCTCGCAGTTCCTTAACAATCCACATTATCACATTATTGTTGCAATATAAGGGCTTCGATCTTCAATACTTGGGATCACTCCATACCCCTTAATGAATTTTTGCATCCACACCACTTCTTTTGCGGCATCATTTAAGGTTGGTTGAATAAGATATTTCTCGTTTGGGACTTTTCTAACTAACCTCTGTTAATGGTAAATACAAAACCTGAAACTGATTAATGGTTATCTACGTTGCTCTTAAAAGTAGAGTCTGAATACCCTTCATAAGAAGTTGGTTATTTTATACATGAGAAACAATTCCATAGTATTAAAAAATAATTAAGGATGACCTTAACTATTGTACATTGATTTTCTCTTGGATTCGACTGAGATCGACTAAGTACAGCTAGTGCAAAAGCAACATCCAGCCTTATACATATCATAACATGCATGATGGATTTTATTGCTAAAGCATAAGGAATCAAACTCATAAGTTTCCCTTCCTCATCTGTAGACGGGGAGACCTTCTTAGAAAGGAGAATTCCATGTCACATTGGAACATTTCCATGCTTGGAATTTTCCATTTATGTACATAGATTAGGACAATCCCAATATCCTCTTAGATCTATCTCTATAGATCTTTATACCGTATATAAGATGTCTCCTCTAAATCTTTGTGAAATTATTGGACACTATGCTTTCACTGTTGTAACACCTATACATTGTTACCAATCGATAGCAAGTCATCAACATATAAAAAAGTTACATCACAATTCTGTTCTTTCTTATATATGCATGCCTCATCTGTGTTTAGACAGAACCAAATTGTTTGGTTACCTTAATAAAACTTTTGTTCCAAATCCTTAAAGTTACCTTATCGCCACTCCCAGTGACCTCAAAACCCTCTGCTTATGGCTTATAAAGAGTCTATACAAAATCACTATTCAAAAAAGCTATTTTGACATCCATTTGCATATTTCGTAGTCATAATAAGTAGCGAATTCAAGTGCATCCGAATTGATTTAAGCATGGAGGTCAATATCTTGAATTTAATAGAAACCATTCACCACCAACTTTTTTTTGTCGGTATCAACCTTTCCATCTACACTGAATGTTTTCATAAAGATCCATTCAGCACCGATGCTTTCACTCCTTTGGGTACATTCTCCAATGTCCATACTTTTTTGTAAATAGAATCCATTTTAGATTTCATCGCATTAAACCATAAGGTAGATTCTTTACTATTCAAGGATTGTTGGTACATGAGGGAATCATCATTATGAATGATGCAATACATATTCCTATAGTCAGTGAGAAACCAATAGTATCTCTCTTGCATCCGAGATTTCCTTAGACCTTCTAATACGTTGCATATTTTCTATTGGTGTTGAATTAGTGTCTAAATACTCGGTCTCTATGGAAATTTCTGAGATTTCATCCAAGTTTATTTTATGGCCACAAATTTCGTGAGCGAGAAATTTCTTTTCCAAAAAGGTGGCATTTTTTGGAACAAACACTTTTTATTCCTCGATATGATAGAATATGTTTTCGTGAGAATTTCTTTTACACCTTATAAACTAACATAAAACCAATATTTCCTTAAGTTTGTAGGATTTGTGTTCTTAACATAAGCTAAACAACCCCAAAACCCAAGGTAATTAAGGTAGAGCTTCTTAGCAGTCCATAACATATGTGGAGTCTTAGGCACATATTCTGATGGCACACTATTTACCATATACATAGTGGTTTCTAGTGCATATCCCCAAAATTAAAGAGGCAACTCATTGTTACTCATCACCGATCAAACCATATATAACAATGTTTGGTTCCTCATTTCAAAAACACCATTCTGTTGAGGATTATATAGAGTAGTGACTTGAGAGAGAATCCTATTCTCTTTTAGGTACTTTTGGAGTTCATATCCATTGTACTCACTGCCCCGATCAGATCGAAGTATTTAATATCTATCTGTCTGGTTTTCCAGTTCGTTCTTATATTCTATGAATTTGCCATAGACCTTTGATTTATGTTTCATGACAAACACATGTCCATATTAAGATAAATCATCAGTGAATGTTACAAAGTACAAGGTTCCACCTTTGGCAGTTGTAAACATAGGAGCATACATCAATGTGTACTAGTGTTAAGAGTTCAACACTTTGATTGCTACCACGGAATGGGTGCTTGGTTACTTTACCTTTAAACATAATGTACAAGTATCAATTAGTTAAAATCAAATGATGGTAGAAATCCTTGGTTTATAACCCATTCAATCATTTCTTACTAGCATGGCCTGATCTACAATGTCAAACATAATATCATTTAATTTAGATGCATTGTTATCTTCAACGGTAAAAACATAATTATTATTAGTTATATAAATACCATTATTCAAAGTACCAAAACCAATAGTTTTTTCCATAAAAAATATTCATAATACTTGTTAGCCTTTTTTTGGGCTACACCACAAATCGATAAAAAAGAATTAAGTAAATGAAAAATTGAGGAGGGAAAAGAGAAAGACACAATTATTTTATAGTATTTTGGCTAGACCTCTAGTCTAAATCCACTTAGTTGTTTTTATTGATTAATTCTCTTTGGACTAATCAATTATGAAACTTCGATTTATAATGGTTAGATCTCAGTTTTTCCCAAAAGTCCAAGGAAGAACAAGAAGGTAAGAAAAAGGTCCATTTCTAGTTGATAAAGGCTCTCTATTTATAGGCAAATTCTAGCACAAAAGTTGCTATATTTAGTGTGAATGATCAAATGTCTTTAGATTTGAATTTTGGGCTAAGAGATTAAGTAAAATTGAACATATCTCAATCATTGTGGTTGTTTGGTATTGAACGATGTTGGTCAGTATTGACTGATTTCTTGTCACCTTCATTTGGCTTTCTCACATAGCCAAAGTTCCTTTTCCTTTGGGTACTTAAATTATGAAAATAAGATTATTTGGTGCTGAACAATATCATTTGGCACCGAGCGGTTCCATACCTAAGCCTTTGAATTTTTCTGCACAACTTCAAGCATTGAGCGAGCATGGTAAAGTAAGCCCAACCTTGGTATTTGGATTGCTTGGTACCAACCAATATCGATCAACACCGCCTAATTTTTTTTCTTCAAAACTTGGTGAATTTTCACCATTCATCAAGCTTTGCTTCTTTCGAGCATCCTGATCCATTATTTTATCATTTTATAGCCTAATTTGTTTGGTTTAAGTTAATTCCAAGACTATTTAAAATTTTGTTGTAACACTTGCCCCTTAAAGCATGCTTTAATTAGGAGCATGTATTGAGACTGACAAAATGTCATCAGTGCTCTCTGACTATCTAATGGACTTAACATGGTGAATCATCTAGTTCTCTCGAATTCACCAACAAATCAAAGGTTATTTTAGACCCTTCGGACCAAAAACTCAAATCTTTGCATAATTGTCAATAATAAGTCATTATAATCCAACGTTCCCTCTAGATCAACAAATCATAAACGGATTATATATCATGTGATCATGCAATTCTAGACAAAAATTGCTTAAAATCGGTTAGTATCTCCCAACATCCCATCAAAAGCGAGTTGAACTAAATCAAAGTATCAGTTAGAAGTAAACAAATATCAAATATCAATGCGTCGTGTTGATATATTGCCCTTAGTTGAAGCATACTTATAAATTTCCTAGTATCTCCGAACATTCTATTATATGTCTGTCCAACTAAATCATGCAATTATATCTATCGAACATTTAACAATCATTATCGAATCATTTGCATTCACAAGATGTTCATACAAAGGGGTAAAATTTTAATCTCTCCAAATCGTAAATCTACATTGAGCCTATCCATTCGCTCTTTGGTGTGGGGACTCAACGCTTAATGTGGGTCTATCTACTCACTCTCTGATGAGGGGATCGCTATCAGATATAAGTCATTCCACTCATTTTTCAACAAGGGACCTTGTATATTATGGTTTGCTAACCCATATCTTCAGTTGGGGAAACTTGTAACGACCCGAAATTTTCGAATCCGAAAATTCCAGATAGTTATGAAAAAGAAGAAAGAGATAGAAGAAGAAGAAGATCAGAAACACCAGACATCTCACATTCGCAGCGGATAAAATATAAAAATAAATAATAACAGTTTATAAAGAATATTATAACTGTCGATTACATTTAATATACATCAGAGTTTCACATAATATACAGTCACTGAATATTTACAATTATCATGACTCAGATAAACAACAATATAAATACAGCGGATATACTCCATACGATACTGCCACCAGCTCGCCTCCTGAGCTCCAGAACATCCTAACCTGGAAATCTGTAATACTCGGTCTGACCCGAGCATTACACCAAAGTAACACCCGGGTCAGGCTGGAAACCAGCGTGAGTAAACCCAACTAACAAGGAATACCAAACAAACAACTTATATAAACCCGGGTAATTATATCAATTCACAAGTTGCTATAGATAACGTTTATTACGCATATAAATTTCTAAGTACCAAACTTAGATAAAACAATCCAATTTACTTAACTCATCCCATTTCAGCCTTTTGATTTCTCAAATCAATTTATAAAATTCGAAGTGGTTTCGGGTATTTCCAACACTCGACCCCGGTCTCTTCGAAACTCATGTTATCCTATCCCAAGTCATCCAAATGACAAATACAACTTTCATATCAGAGATATCACCTTATTTCGAACATCCAATAGCACTCAATCATCCATAATTAGAGTTTAATCTCATACAAGCCAATTCAATTGATTCTAATTGAATTCCAAACCCCGATTACTTAGATTTCTTCATTGATTTATTACCAAACCAATTAATTATTCAATTCTTTCATATTCATCCATCTTAATTAATCACCCAAGATAAATTATCTTTCAATTTCTTCCAAGTAATTATCTTTAATTCATTTCACGAAATAATCAGTCTTAACCCAAAACCCAAAATCAACAAGTAACCTTAATTACCTCAGGAATTAATTAACTATTTAAATTATATTAGTCAATAATTACTTGTATTAATTTAAATCCTCATAAGCCACTTATATGAATTGATTTTCTTAACTAATCAATCTCTATTTACATCATTGATTTTATAAATTAATGAGTCCTCATTTACATTTCAATTTATTTTAATCTAAATTAATTACACTAAATAATTAGTCATCAATTAAACTATAAGTATTAATCATTCTTGATTTATCTCAACCAAAATTATCTATCTTCTAGTTCCATCATCAAATAAATTAATTACTTCTCAATTAATCATTTTAATTAATCTCTAGATTAATTCCACAAGGTAGTTACATTTTTATTAATTTCATTACGCAATTATTTATCAAATCTCCCAATGATCATTCTAACTAATTTAGATCCAATTAATTAACCAAAATCATGCATTAGTTTAATTAATTAAGTATTCGTTAAATTATCCCATTTATTTAATGAATCACCAATTATTAAATCTTTATTGATTTTAATCTGAACCATTTCTTTTTGAACGGTTTAAGTTTAGAACCATTTTAAACCTCAAGTGCTTTGAGTCAAACAACAATCTACTCGAGAACCAACCAAAACCAAAGTTCCCAAAACTACAGCACACATTCAATCAACTCAAACAAGCATCCGATTATTTAAATTTATCCATTTAAGTCTAAATAGAAATCCAGCAGAGTAAGTTTACTCACCTTTGACTTTGTTTGGCAAACCAATTCCATCCTAATCATCTCTACCCGATTTGAATCTTATATAAACATTATATGGTTTCATTAATATTTGTAATAACCAAACAATCCGACAATTTAATTAAACAATTCTTTTTTTTTAAATAATTCCTTAGTAGCTGAATAATTTAAATAAGTTGATTTAAAACAGACTGTTAAAGGTATTTTCTATTGTTATCTATATGCACATATACTTAAATACTTAAAATAAATCACAGGGCAAAAACTGGTTTTCATAATTTTACATTTAAAATTTTCTAGATATATATATATATATATATATACAAATTTTCAAAATCTTTTTATATAAAAGTCATTTCCATTCTAAAATTCATTTATATTTCATTCTATATTTATTTGAATTAATATCAAAAATAGATCAACCTATATTTACTGTAATAACAGTATCATTTTTTTTTCACAACTCAAACCGGGTACAAACTCAATAATTATCAACTCATAACTTTGATACCATAGATAAATGAGGATTTTAAACTCACCATGCCCTCGCCGAACTTGCTATCAGTCGCGACACAAACCCAAGACCCAAAATCCCAAATCGCAGCCCCTATTCACGCAAACCACCACCATGCTCGCAATGCTTCCCGGGCTTCAATCAATCGCCCCGACCCCACACTTGCTCGAACTCGACCCCTTTGTCGCAGTTGCCTGTCGCGATCCACGTGAGTCACACCCTTGCTTCGAGCGACGTCGAGCTGCCGCAACCCGCCTCCCACAATCATCACGAACGACGATGCTGCCTTGCTCGAGAGTTCGAGCTACCTCGGCTCTTTGATTTTCGAATTAATTTGAGACGAATAGATTAGAAATTGAAAGGGAGGAGGACGCGAGTCTATGTAGCTGCCACTGCTATATTTTTTTTTAATCTGATGTCGAAAATAATCAAATTTGAGTAGAGGAGATACGGCTTTAAGGAAAGTGGATGGCCTCTTTGGGAAGGAAAAGAAGCGTCTTGAAGAAGGTTGTTTTTTTTTAATTTTATGAATATTCTTATATTTTACAAGCTGTTCGAACGTACTCAGAAACAAACAAGCCGCCATGCATTTAAAACGTTCTACCCGCGTTACGAACACAATGGAACGTGTTTCGTAGGCTAATTCAATCATATGCGCGAGTTACGGAAATAAAAGATCAATTTTAGATTAAACCGATTAAAATAGTTTCTAAGCGTTTCGAGCTGCCAGGGTCAAACGACAACTCCGATTGCTACGAAAATTGAAATCCGATAATAACTAACTATTACGGATCAAATGGAACTGGTTTCATCGAATTCCGAGACTGTGCCTCGGAATGCTATTTTTAAATTCAATTTAAACGATATATTATTAAAATTTGAACAAATTACCTTTAAATTAAATTTCAACCATTTTATTATCTTCAATATCCTCATTATAGATTTTATAAGCCTTCAAATTATTTGAAACAAGCTTAGAATCTCGGATTCAACAATTTACCCAATTCCAATTATAAAATTCAATATTTAAGCTATACAATTCAATGATTTTATTATCAAGCAAGCATTGATATCTTGAATTCAAGTTAAAATTAACTTTAAATATTTTAAAATCGATTAATTACTCCAATTTAATTTATTAAAATTTCTGGGTCGTCACATTCTTCCCTCTTAAAAGAATTTCGTCCCCGAAATTACTAGATAGGAAGAATGGTTTGATACCCGTTTACTATTCCCAAAATTCGCAATTCAACATCTTACCAACTATCTCTTATTAAAGACCCCTATCAGTTGGTACTAACTTCCCAACAATACTCTTTTCCTCAATTATTCAAATTTCAATTTAGAACCAACTTTTGAAATCATCAAAATTTTCTCAAAATTTTTCTAACTCCCTAAATTTCCGAAATTTTTTGCCAGCATCTCCTTTGCGCGGCTAGCTCGGTACAACTACAAAAGGCCTCTACGGGCTCCCAAATTCCAAAAAGAAAACAAAAGCCAAGTGGCTGCATCAAAAACCCAATCCAATTTCATACAGAAATTTAAATACATACCTTTTTGTCGGGCAATTCAAATTTATCTTTTGGAACCAAATCCAATTTCTTTTCTCTTTAATACCTGCATATCTCACTTAGCAACAATATACAATCGCAACCTTACAAATCATTTTATACCTTCTTATATATAGGTTTTCACATATACTGCTATTCAATTTTGTTGTTCCCTTTTCATATAAATTCAATTTTATTTTGATTTCTAATATGGAGTTATATCTTTCATTTAAACTGATTCATATTAGTTTCATTTACTAGTTTATTTTAAGTTTCCCATTTGAAATTGTTTTATCGTTAACCAAAATTTCCCAAAAATTTTCTAACTCCCAAAATTTTCGAAATTTTTTGGCAGAGTCTCCTTTGTACGGAGGAGCTTTTGCAATTTGACAATAAATATAAATATGTATACATCGACCCACACGGTCGAAAAAAGCAAAAACAGTTCATATTTCCTATTTTTATTTCGTAGGCGTACCTTATTTAGCAATTTAAGCAAGCAGCTTATAAATTTTAGCAATTAGCATACCCAAATCTAGCCAAACGGCTTCCCTGTACCTGAACTTACTCAATTTAAATACGTAAGTGTCATACATAGAAAATCTATTAACATTTCACTTACTTTTAATAGCTAAACACAAGCATTACATAAATAACAAGCACCAAACACTTCCAATAAACAATTTATATGTTTTAAAGCACATCTAATTGTATCCAACCAAATTTATATGCCTTTTCATTCAATTTTAATGGTTTACTCACAATTACTTGCATTCAACTCATTTTAAGCGAAACAATCTCATATTCACTTCAATTGATTCAAAAATCAATTATATCACTTTCCACTAATTCATAGCATTTAATTGGATTAAAACTCGCTTACGTTAAACGATAATCATTTCTACGCAATTTGATAATATCCATGCGAATAATTAATTATTTAAGTTTTATAACCAATGAAAATGGATTCCAACTCAGTTTTATTTAATTCAGTTCCATTTTAATTTATACACAATCATTTTATTTAGCTCGACACACTCCATGCTCGTGTAATACTAACCATTCCCAAATTAATTTAAACCGAGCTTTTATTCAATGGGCTTTTATCCTTATTCGAAGCCAAGCTTTCATAAATTTTAAACTTAGGTTAATTACTTTACTTTATTCCAACATCAACTTAAGTTCACTTCCATTAAATTTGATTCTCATTAAATCAAATTCCATTTAATTCAGTTAGCCCATCTCCTTCATTGTAAATTTAATCCACCTTCTCAATTTATCAAAACAATATCCAAGCACATATGCCACCGAACTTAAGTCCAGTCTGATAATCCAATTCCAATAAAAGTTTGATTCAATTTTTATTTTTTTTATTCATCAAGCTTCATCCATTTATTATATAATTCCAGTGATCCCAATAAAATTTTTAATTTACTTGTTTATTTCGAATTTATTTTATTAACACAAGGCCATCTCAATTTATTTTTGTTCACTTGGATTTTTCTTTGCAACTCAAACTATTTCTATTATAATCACTTCTCTTATATCCAATCCACTTACAAATCTCATTAAATATTATTCAAATCACCCTTTCAAGCCAACTTTATTTTATTTTTTTACAACACCTCTTATTTAATTCATTACCAAATCCAAGTCGAGTTCTATGTACAATTTGAATTCATTTCCAAACTCCATTATTAATTTACAATCCATTTATTAACCAAAGTAAAATTTTATTAACATACTCCATCAAATAATTTATTTAGCTGATTAGCTTCCCTCCAACTTAATTTACAAAAATCACTTCATTAAATTTTTCCTGAGTTCAGTTTTGTTTTATAATTCCAGTTTTGGATTCCCTTTTTACTTGAAGATTTAGAAATGCCATAAATTCGGATAATACAATTAAAATAGCTTTTTTATAAAATATTTCTCATCACTCGATGTTTCAACCAGTCCATCCTTGTTCTCACAGAAATTCAATCATACGTTGATCAGGCGTAGGACTGAAAATCTATAAGTACTTGGCAAACTCGTTTTCAACATCCAGTGAAAATACTTGGAAAATAATTTTATTGAAAATATAGAAAACAATTTTGAAAATAGAGGAAATATTTTTTTTTTAGTGAGGATGCTCTGGAAATCATCACCCCCATTCCATGGTCACAGTTACATATCAGGGTTACGTTGCAGTCACAACAAAAGTCCATGTAACTGCAGGCTCTCCGCGGCCTCTCGATTACGACATGGAACCCACACAACAGATCACAGTTACATCCAGGGTTACGTTGCAGTCACAACAAAAGTCCATGTAACTGCAGGCTCTCCGCGGCCTCTTGATCTTGCTATCAAAATGAAACTTCTCCACTCTTACATAGGTCGCAGTCTACCGAGATAAACTCAAACGCAGACTGTTGGCTCTCAACGGCACACAAGACTTTCACTATGTTATACCATAGGTCGCAGCCTACCGATATAGAATCAAACGTAAACTGTTGGCTCTCCGCGGCACATATGACTTTCGCTATGGTATACACTACTCATAATCCCCAGGAACTAGTTTTGTCCGGACTCCTCACAGGATCAACTTTAGAACCCCCTCGGGCTCCAGGCAGCACCACCCAGTGGCACTCCTAAGAAGTTCATTTCAAGGGGACGCCTTTTTCCCCAGAGCCATCATCAAAATATTTTATACTATACACATATAGTATCTTCAAATCATACACCTAGTATGATATCATACAAAGCTCCTTTACACAAAATCGATTATCCCAAAATCGATAATTCTTAAAATAAGCTTTCCGAAACTCAATATTGATTTTTTTCCCAAAAATCAAAAGCCTTTCCCAAAATCCTTATAAGATCCTTTATATATATTCAGATATATATAAATTTTTAAAACTTTGGATCCTTACATTCTTGTATAAAACACCTTTTATACTCCAAACACTTTCAAAAACCATAGAAATATCCAATTTCCATCTTTATTCATTTCATATTTCTCAAAATATTCTTTCAGTTCAAAAGAACCATTTCACATTCCTTATTCACCTTTACATTAATCCCCATTTGGATTATTACTTCAATCCTTATCTCAGTTGGGTACTTTAATCAATAATAGTTTGAACTCCGACCAATTTAGAAAAATAGCTTGAAATTTTTTTAAAAATAGGTAAGTAGTTGAAAAATAATTATTAGTTTGCAAAATAATTGTAAAATAGTTAACTAATTATAAAATAGTTGGAAAATAGTTAAATAGTTATAGAAATCTTAATAATTGCAAAATAGTTGTAAATTAGTAATTAATTTGTAACATAGTTAAAATATAGTAATAAGTTTAGAAAATAGTTGAAAAAAATGTTAAATTGTTCCAAAATAATTGTAAAATAAGTATAAAATAACTTGGCTTTAAGAAAGAAAGGTTGTATATATTTAATAGCTTAGAAAAATAAGTTCATATTAAGACAATTTATATTGAAAATAGCCCAGAGTCAAAACTGTTCACTTCCCCAACAATTCAATTTAAATAATCTTCAATTTCCATTGAAATTGATTTAACTCCAATTCAAGTTGAATCAATCATGATTTCTTTTCCAATTCAATTTAAATTCTATTTGATCTTTAAACTTGTATAACTTTATTATAATTTCAATTTTACAATTACTATTTAATATCAATTACATTCACATTTTGCTTTTAACTCGGAATTATACATTTCATTTAGTCAATATATTTTTATTATTCCATAAACATTTAATCAAGGTTCCAGAGTTTAAACAAATTTCCAAAATTTCAATATCACCTTAGAATTCAACTACATCCAAAATTCTTTGGTAAATTCAATTATCCCTTTTGAGTTTCAAAACCAAACCCAGTTCACAAACAATTCCAATTTAAAACAATTTGGTAGCAATTTCTCTTTTAGAAGCTCGAAAATAAACATCGATGATGCTGCAGTCATCACTGACGCTATTTTCTAGTGACCAAAAGAGTTCAATGCTTTTATCTCTCTAAAAAAAACACTTCCAATATTTTTGAAATAATGCTATTATTTCTCCAAAACCTTTGGAAACCACTTCAACCCAAAGGAATTTTAGATTCTCCCAAAAATTCCAAATTCCCAATCCATCCAATTCATAATTAAACATTACTCTGGAATTTTCATCCTACTTTATTTTCAAATATTCTCGGGAATTCTATTCCAAATTATAATCTCATTTATTTATAAAGTTTATTTCAATTAATAAATTACATTTACAATCTATATTTCAAATTCTTTTTTTTATTTTAAACCAATTCCACTTTAATTACAATTCCAAAGTTATTCTAATTACTTTGGACTAATATCCATTCAATTGAATCCACTTCAATTTCAATCATTACAATTCTATCCAAATCTTCCATTTAAAATTTTGAACTTTTACATCTTTAAACCCAAATTCAATTAATTCAAATCGGGTTCGATTTGAATGAATTCAATTCCAACTTTAAGTTTAAACCATCTCGAATTATATAATTCGAGCTATATTCTCAAAGATTGGTTTAACCTTTTTCAATTCCAACTTTAAGTTTAAACCATCTCGAATTATATAATTCGAGCTATATTCTCAAAGATTGGTTTAACCTTTTTAAACCAAATTTAACTTTGTTCATTTAAAGTTTCAAACAATTTTAATTTCTGAGTTCTAATTCTAGAATTTCATTTTTAATTAATTTAATTTTAATTTGGTTGTATTATAGTTCTTCTTAACTTAATTCCAATAACTTAACACCCAATCACCTTAATATTTATTAGAAGGAAATATTGTTTTATATATCAAAATAAACTTTTATATAAAACCATTTAAAACCTTTATATAAGAAAATAACAAGTACGCGCTCATATATATACACTCAACTCATTCTAGAGTACTACAGACTCTATTTAATGAGTAATCGCCACCAGAGCCAAGGTTCTCGCTTAACCTTCTGCTCTGATACCAAATGTAACGACCCGAAATTTTCGAATCCGAAAATTCCAGATAGTTATGAAAAAGAAGAAAGAGATAGAAGAAGAAGAAGATCAGAAACACCAGACATCTCACATTCGCAGCGGATAAAATATAAAAATAAATAATAACAGTTTATAAAGAATATTATAACTGTCGATTACGTTTAATATACATCAGAGTTTCACATAATATACAGTCACTGAATATTTACAATTATCATGACTCAGATAAACAACAATATAAATACAGCGGATATACTCCATACGATACTGCCACCAGCTCGCCTCCTGAGCTCCAGAACATCCTAACCTGGAAATCTGTAATACTCGGTCTGACCCGAGCATTACACCAAAGTAACACCCGGGTCAGGCTGGAAACCAGCGTGAGTAAACCCAACTAACAAGGAATACCAAACAAACAACTTATATAAACCCGGGTAATTATATCAATTCACAAGTTGTTATAGATAACGTTTATTACGCATATAAATTTCTAAGTACCAAACTTAGATAAAACAATCCAATTTACTTAACTCATCCCATTTCAGCCTTTTGATTTCTCAAATCAATTTATAAAATTCGAAGTGGTTTCCGGTATTTCCAACACCCGACCCCGGTCTCTTCGAAACTCATGTTATCCTATCCCAAGTCATCCAAATGACAAATACAACTTTCATATCAGAGATATCACCTTATTTCGAACATCCAATACCACTCAATCATCCATAATTAGAGTTTAATCTCATACAAGCCAATTCAATTGATTCTAATTGAATTCCAAACCCCGATTACTTAGATTTCTTCATTGATTTATTTCCAAACCAATTAATTATTCAATTCTTTCATATTCATCCATCTTAATTAATCACCCAAAATTAATTATCTTTCAATTTCTTCCAAGTAATTATCTTTAATTCATTTCAAGAAATAATCAGTCTTAACCCAAAACCCAAAATCAACAAGTAACCTTAATTACCTCAGGAATTAATTAACTATTTAAATTATATTAGTCAATAATTACTTGTATTAATTTAACTCCTCATAAGCCATTTATATCAATTTATTTTCTTAACTAATCAATCTCTATTTACATCATTGATTTTATAAATTAATGAGTCCTCATTTACATTTCAATTTATTTTAATCTAAATTAATTACACTAAATAATTAGTCATCAATTAAACTATAAGTATTAATCATTCTTGATTTATCTCAACCAAAATTATCTATCTTCTAGTTCCATCATCAAATAAATTAATTACTTCTCAATTAACCATTTTGATTAATCTCTAGATTAATTCCACAAGGTAGTTACATTTTTATTAATTTCATTACGCAATTATTTATCAAATCTCCCAATGATCATTCTAACTAATTTAGATCCAATTAATTAACCAAAATCATGCATTAGTTTAATTAATTAAGTATTCGTTAAATTATCCCATTTATTTAATGAATCACCAATTATTAAATCTTTATTGATTTTAATCTGAACCATTTCTTTTTGAACGGTTTAAGTTTAGAACCATTTTAAACCTCAAGTGCTTTGAGTCAAACAACAATCTACTCGAGAACCAACCAAAACCAAAGTTCCCAAAACTTCAGCACACATTCAATCAACTCAAACAAGCATCCGATTATTTAAATTTATCCATTTAAGTCTAAATAGAAATCCAGCAGAGTAAGTTTACTCACCTTTGACTTTGTTTGGCAAACCAATTCCATCCCAATCATCTCTACCCGATTTGAATCTTATATAAACATTATATGGTTTCATTAATATTTGTAATAACCAAACAATCCGACAATTTAATTAAACAATTCTTTTTTTTTAAATAATTCCTTAGTAGCTGAATAATTTAAATAAGTTGATTTAAAACAGACTGTTAAAGGTATTTTCTATTGTTATCTATATGCACATACACTTAAATACTTAAAATAAATCACAGGGCAAAAACTGGTTTTCATAACTTTACATTTAAAATTTTCTATATATATATATATATATATATATATATATATAAATTTTCAAAATTTTTTTATATAAAAGTCATTTCCGTTCTAAAATTCATTTATATTTTATTCTATATTTATTTGAATTAATATCAAAAATAGATCAACCTATATTTACTGTAATAACAGTATCATTTTTTTTTCACAACTCAAACCGGGTACAAACTCAATAATTATCAACTCATAACTTTGATACCATAGATAAATGAGGATTTTAAACTCACCATGCCCTCGCCGAACTTGCTATCAGTCGCGACACAAACCCAAGACCCGAAATCCCAAATCGCAGCCCCTATTCACGCAAACCACCACCATGCTCGCAATGCTTCCCGGGCTTCAATCAATCGCCCCGACCCCACACTTGCTCGAACTCGACCCCTTTGTCGCAGTTGCCTGTCGCGATCCACGTGAGTCACACCCTTGCTTCGATCGACGTCGAGCTGCCGCAACCCGCCTCCCACAATTAACACGAACGACGACGCTGCCTTGCTCGAGAGTTCGAGCTACCTCGGCTCTTTGATTTTCGAATTAATTTGAGACGAATAGATTAGAAATTGAAAGGGAGGAGGACGCGAGTCTATGTAGCTGCCATTGCTATATATTTTATTTTTTTAATCTGATGTCGAAAATAATCAAATTTGAGTAGAGGAGATACGGCTTTAAGGAAAGAGGATGGCCTCTTTGGGAAGGAAAAGAAGCGTCTTGAAGAAGGTTGTTTTTTTTTTAATTTTATGAATATTCTTATATTTTACAAGCTGTTCGAACGTACTCAGAAACAAACAAGCCGCCATGCATTTAAAACGTTCTACCCGCGTTACGAACACAATGGAACGTGTTTCGGAGGCTAATTCAATCATATGCGCGAGTTACGGAAATAAAAGATCAATTTTAGATTAAACCGATTAAAATAGTTTCTAAGCGTTTCGAGCTGCCAGGGTCAAACGACAACTCCGATTGCTACGAAAATTGAAATCCGATAATAACTAACTATTACGGATCAAATGGAACTGGTTTCATCGAATTCCGAGACTGTGCCTCGGAAGGCTATTTTTAAATTCAATTTAAACGATATATTATTAAAATTTGAACAAATTACCTTTAAATTAAATTTCAACCATTTTATTATCTTCAATATCCTCATTATAGATTTTATAAGTCTTCAAATTATTTGAAACAAGCTTAGAATCTCAGATTCAACAATTTACCCAATTCCAATTATAAAATTCAATATTTAAGCTATACAATTCAATGATTTTATTATCAAGCAAGCATTGATATCTTGAATTCAAGTTAAAATTAACTTTAAATATTTTAAAATCGATTAATTACATCAATTTAATTTATTAAAATTTCTGGGTCGTCACAGAACTATACTCTATCAGTTTATGTATCAAATATAAGGGAGAAGTTCCATTGGTATCCCACATTAATATCAGAGTAAAATATCATGTTCAAACGATTTCATAGCCAAATATCAATCGATCATTCACAGAGTTCAAATTGAAAATGCATCAAGCGGTAGCTTAATCAAATAGTCCAATCGAGGATCATTATTGGCATTTAACTCAAAGCATACCTATAGGACCGATTGAGGTCGTGTACATGTGTAAGTAGCCTAACAATTATCCTTTATAATTTATTTTAAGAAAAAGCAAAATCAAATGCAAAATTTAACCATAACCCAATCTATCACGATCAAGTGATTACCATAACCAGCCTAAATCCTTGACTATAACTGGGTATACTTGCCATAGTTAGTGGTTGCTCTTACTGCATTGCTATGGTTTGCACTGCTGTTATCAAGTTCTAATATATTATTGCAGCCGGCTAATCCAAACCTATTCTTCTAACAGATCTCGCAAGTGTTTGCATACGTTTATCCTATATCCATCCATCTCATGGAATAGACATAATTTTCCAGGCTTCCTTTTCCATTCCTTGGTCTCTCTCTTAGAAGGGTTTTGGTATGGATTCTGTCCCTAGTATCCAAATAAACCTCTCTATGGCTTCAGTGATGTTAGTCTTAAAGGAACACTATGGTTCCCTCTTAAGACGCTTTGACGATCTGAAGTTATTGCCAACCTTCCTTTTTCATTTATCTATTCCTTGTCTTATTTTGGATGGTCCTCCATCCTCTACAACATTAACTTCATCATTATTGATTTACGCATTTTTGTGACACAAATATCTTTTAGCTTGATAACATAAATACATGAGATCCACTAGCGGATCCCTTTCCAACGCCTTCTTAAATTCCATCTTACTAGCAACTCTAGCAACCATCGCCATAAAAACTAATAATAAGTCTAATTTTTGAACAGCGGTGGTTTCCTTGTTAAAGTTGGTCAAGCAACTCCATAAAGATTCATTTTCCCTCTCCTTTATGTTTAAAAGCGTCATTACATTCCTCATTCCAACTACGTGAACTCTAAACGGGCTCATCAACCTTTCCTCTAACTCGATTCGTGTGTTGATGGCCCATTATCAAGTTTGCAAAACAACATGGCAACCAAATTAGTTAAGCATAGTGGGAAGCACCATCCTATCGCTTCCTCCAAGTCTTTCCAACACTCCCATGTGTTGGATGCATATCATCAAATAGACTATAGGATCAGTCCTTTCATCATATGGTTCCAGAGCAAGTAGCTTGAAATTAGGTGGATTCCTAGCATATCGAATGCTTCAGGTAAAGGGGTTTAGATTCACGCCCTCCAAACGCTCCACCTTGGAGCCCCTGTTGCATCATCTCAACTATACGGTGAACCTGGTTCGAATGAAATCTACAATGCTCTGTGTGACTTTGACCCAAAACTTCTTCATGCCCCCTTTCCATGGAGACCTTTCGATTCTCTTATGTACTGTTATATGTCTTCATTCAGATCTTCCTTCCCTGACTCAGCGTTATCTGTTTGAGGGAGTTCATCATTTCTCAAATTAAGATCAAACCTTCTAAGTTGAGCAGTCGGTATCGTTCAATCCGAGAGGTAAGGGTTGGTCTGTGCATGCCCCCATGCCTCTTGCCTGTCTCTTCTACCCTCTATCCTTCTCTGCTCTTGGTTTCTAGCTGCTCATTTTGTTTTATCCATTGGAAAAAACCATTCAACATCTCCTCTTATCATGCTAATAAGCTTGCTTGCATTTTTATCATCATGCCTTCCACCTCATCTCTAGTCACATAGATGGAAGGTGGGTTTGAACTACAGGACACTTCATGGCTGCCCACATGCTTTGCTTGACTCCCCCTAACAATGGCTTTCTTTATAGTAGGTTTCTTCATCTTCAATAAATCAGATTTCAAGTTCCCTCTTGATGAAAGTACCCAAAAATATTAGCCTTTTATTACGCTAACACCCCAAATTAATATAAATGAGTTAAATAGAAAAAACAAAGAGAGGAAAAAGGAAAAGACATAATCATTTTATAGTAGTTTGGCTAAATCTTCGGCCTACATTCACTTAGTTTTTTAATTAACTAATTCTCTCCAAAATACTCAATTTACAATGGAATTTCGAGTCACAATGGTTAGATCTCGTTTTTTCCTAAAAGTCCAAGAAAGAAGGAGAAGATCCAAAAAGATCCATTTCATGTTAATAAAAGCCCTCTATTTATAGGATAATTACATCACAAAAATCATTATATCTTGTTTGAACAATCAAATGTCTTCAGATCTGAAGTTCTAATTAGAACAAGTCAAATCGAACAGATCTCGATCATCACGATCATTCGTTACAGACCAATATCTTATCATCCTTCATTTTTCTTTTCTTATAGCCAAATTTCCTTCACCTTTAGGCAATTAAATCATGAAAATAAGAATGTTTGGTGCTGAACGATCTAGTTTGGCATTGAGCAATTCAACATCTAAGCCATTGAATGTTTTTACAACTTCAAGCATTGAGTTAGCATGGTAAATTAAGCCCCACATTGGTATTTAGATCATTCGATACCAACCAATATCAATTGATACTGATTGATTTGAGTACTTCAAAACTTAGTGAATTTTCATCTTTCATCAAGCTCAATATCTTTCTAGCATCATGATCCATTCCTTTAATATTTTATAGTCCAGTTTCTCTGGTTTAAGTCCGTTCCAAGACTACAATTTTTTTTGCCCATAACTATATTGTCATTACAAACCAAACTATATCTTTTTTAATCAAATAGAAAACATAAATTATTCAATAATTAAAATTGATACATAATAAAAAGTATATAAAATCAGATCACGTCCACCAGCAAGCTTCAAATGCCATCGTGACGATAGTTGTAGTAGCTCCCTTTGAAACTTAGAATTCCATGCTTCCTCTTTCCATGAGCCTCTTGCTCTAATGCCCTATAAATAACTATATATACGAGTTCTCGATCTAATATTTAAAACCAAAATAGAAGCACTTATATATAAAAAAAATTATAAAGAAAATACCATTAGTAGCAGAATCTGATCCCTTTTCTTCTAA
Source organism: Allium cepa (assembly GCA_030765085.1). Lineage (NCBI taxonomy): Eukaryota > Viridiplantae > Streptophyta > Magnoliopsida > Asparagales > Amaryllidaceae > Allium > Allium cepa. Next base: position 288,890,532 of record CM060937.1, read on the forward strand.
AGTCTTCAAATATGTTAGACAATTCCTCTTTTAGTGTCCTTTCTTAGAATAAAATGACAATCACCTTTCTCCTCCTGCTTTGGCTTTATTCTTGCCACCCTTTGTCCTACTTTTCCTCTTCTTTGAAATATTCAAGGATGTAGTACCCATAACATCTAGCATTACATTTGGTACCTTCGTTAACATAGTCTTCATCGACCTTAACATATTAAGGAGGTCCATGACAATACACTTCAACGAGTTCATATTGAAATTTAATATGAATGGATCGAACTATAGAGGTAGTGAACAAAGAATAAAATCAATTTGTAGCTCAATGTCAAGTGTAGTTTCTAACTCGATTAACCTCTCGATGTACCCAATCATATTGAGTACGTGATCTTGGACCGAAGCGCCCCTGCTGAACTTCACCTGGTATAGTTTTCATGAGATCTCATAATTGCCGTACAATAGTACTTACCATACAACTTTTGTAAGTGTTTGAAGAATCCATAAATATCTATGTTCTTATGATGTCTTTGGAGCTCGTTTCTTATAGTTGATAGCATATAGCATTGGGAAAGTTCACAGTCTAATGACCAGTTTTCATAGGCCTTGATTTGTTCGAGTATGGCGTCCTTATTGGGTTTATCCATTAGCTTATTAGCGACAATACACTAATGTTTTTCATAGGTGAGTATGATCTTAACATTTATTAACCATTATTTGTAGTTTGCGCAGATTGATGTATTCTTTTTGAAAATTAGTTTCATAGTTGTCATTTGACCTACACAAATTCATTAGAGTAAATTAGAAAACATGACATATGTTCTTATGCTTATCTAACCAATTTATTAGATTTATCTAATAAGGCTCCTACTGAATTCCATATCTCTAGACCCCCTAAAAGAGATATGAGGATTCATAAATTCCTTCAATAGGTGTTACGATCCATTTATCATGTTACTATAACCTTAAGGATGATGAAAGAATTATAGTCCATATAAACGGTAAGTAACGGATTACTGGTTATATCTCGAATATAACTCTTTATAGTTTCCATGAAATCCCATACCTTGTTGTATGAGATTGCTCACCATGCAAATTTGTGGATGTTTGAATATTTTAAGAATATCCATATTCTCGTGCTATTTTTAGAGCTTGATGCATGTAGTTGACAACACATGGCAATGGGTAAGTTATCATCATAATGAACAATTTTCATATGCCTTGACATGATCAGGTAGCATCATTATTGGTTTTATCCATTGGCTCATTGGCAGCAACATATTAGAGTTTTCACAGGTGAATATGATCTTAACATTTCTTAACTAGCCTTTGTAGTTTATACTAGCTAATGTGTTTTTTTTTCAAAAAATAACTTCATAGATTCCATGTTATGTGCACAAATTCATTAAAGTAAATTAGATAACATTAGATATATTCTTATAATTGTTAGATTGCTTTATTATGTTTATCTAATAAGACTCCCACTAGTTTGAAGAATTACATTAACACTACTTTTATAATCGTTAGAACCTTTGTGTTACTATTCCTTTCGAATTGTTTGAATCTCTGTTGCCTTTTATCCCTCAAGTGCAACCAAATCCTCCTCTCTGTTACGCATTGGCTTCCTTCTCTACCATGTGTCCTCTAACTCTGGTGATCCTTGTGATGGTACCGAGTATAGCGTAGGTGATACTAAGTTAGTGAGGAGGATCTTTGCTCCTTAGTGATCTCTTTTAGTTAGTTAAAATGAACTTTAGTGTTATGCGTTGTGCAGTGTGAGTTTCATGTTATGTGAGCTATAATTTCTAAGGCACTATGCCTTAATACATATGCTTTATGATTTATAAAAAGTGGACGAGCCACTATAAAACTGGCATGCCCTGTAATAGCAGAAGTAGAAGTAATAATAATATGGCTCCCATTGAATTGTGCATCTCTTAAATACACTTAAATATAAGAAAATTTCGTAAATTCCTTTAATGGATTTTAGGATCCATGTATCAATGTTACTACAACCTTAAGAGTTTTCTTGACTAACCGTAGTCCCCATAAGTGATAAGTAACACTTTACTTATTATATCCCATATATAACTCCTAACATATTTTAAACTACGCTCTCAATCATCTATATGACCTTTAGTGTGCTCAAAAAATCATAAATCAAATTAGATACCCTAGACCCATCATTTCAATATATTCTAAGGGAATTATGTAACCCTTAAGGGTTCTCAACAAAGCTATAAAATATTTGTTAGGTCAAAATTTGGTTCAACCTAATATGCCTTAGTCATAAAGAATCAACATTAATGAGTAAGGCAGGACACTTAATCAAGCATGCTAGTATTGAGTCCATATGATGTATTTATGCAAATTGTGCTTTGTTAAAGTTCTTGGTTAGAAAGTCACAAATTCAATTATGACCTAACAGTCATTAAAGCCCAAATTTAAGATTCTTTACTATGCACAAGACAAAAAGTAAATGAGAAGAAGGGTAGCTCAAAATTCGCTATTTCTAGTAGGGCATACATGCTAATTTATAGAGAACCTGGACCTTTAGATTCATGACACGCATCACTTGTAAAAATGAATGGACCTGATTCACTGATGTGTCACCTGTCGGGATGACATGCAGTACAATCTTTCTTTAACTTTTCCATGATGACATGACATAGTTAATTCAATAGGAGAATGCCACGAGGCCAGTTGGGGTGTTGATTTTAGGTGTATTCTTCAACATGCAATAGCTCATATTATAAACATGTGATAGCTCCCTTAGTCTTCATTATGTGATAGCTTTCTTCAGTTATTTACATGTGATAGCTCCTTTAGTCTTCATTACTTTAACCTGTTATGGTCTTATATTATCATTATCTTGCGAAGCCTTTGTCATTATCATGCGACAGCTCCCTTGAATCATCAATATATGGTGGCTTCCTCCTTTGTCTTCTTACGACTACTTTTTATATGTAATAATCTTCATAATGGCTACATGTTATTAGCATATGGTAATCTAGCTTTCAATCTTGCGACATCTATATAATATCAACTTGCGACATCTTTTAACTTACGGTAGCTTATCCTTTTACCTTATCATACATTGGAATTGTCCATATCAACTTTCGATTGCTCAAGATGTTAACCAATGATAACCTTAATCATGTCAACTTTTGGCTTCATGTGCCAACCTACGATGGTTATAATTGTCAACCCACGATGACTCTAATTTGTATTCATCTCGTGATAGCTTTATCAATACATGATAACTTCCTTTTGTATTAAATCTTACAATAGCCATTTTCCATCAATATGCGACATCTATTAGGTCTTTAACTTGCAACAGCCCCTCCACTATTAGTTTCCAACAGCCCCTTCGTTTTCAACTTGTGAATGCTAGGTTATCCTCAACCTATGAAAGCTCCTTCACTATTGACTAGTGATAGCTCCTTCATATTCAACTTGCGATAGCTATCTTACCTTTAACTTGCAACAGCTCTTTCACCATCAGCTTGCAATAACTTCATATTTCAACTTTCAATGGTTCTGCACCTTGTTAATTTGTTGAAAATTTTGGATGTAATACTTGCCCCCATAAGAAAATTTCTTATGCTTTAGCTTAAGTAAACTTCTTCTTTTACTTTTCTTTTTCTCGTTTTGGATCATTATTCCTTTCTGTTTTGTTTCCCTTCATTGGTTGCTCGTGTACCCTGATCAAGAACTTGATCTATTTTCCAATGACTTTAGGTATTTGTTGTAAGTTCGATTGTCCATCAAATCAAGAGTTTTGCTAATTATCCTTCCTTGAATGGTTGCTTCAACAAGGTTATGTGGGTTTGAGCGGTCGTTACTCTTGAACGGGTGCTTTAGCCAGATCTGGTGGAGGGACCAAAGGCAAAATTGACTATCACTTTTTGGATGGTTGCTTCAGCCAGACCTAGTGGTGGGACCGAAGGCTTTTTGTCCATCTTCGTTGGATGGGTGCTTTGGGTAGGCCTTGAGTTGAGACTAAAGTTTTTTCATCCATCTTCCTTAGATTAGTGCTTTGGCCATACCTTGAGTCAAGACCAGAGGCTTAATTGACCATCACTTTTTGGATAGGTGCTTTGGCCAGGCCTTGTAGTGGGACTGAAGGCATTTCATCCATCTCCCTTTGATGGGTGCTTTAGCCATACCTTGAGGTCGAACCAAAGGTTTATTTGACCATTACTCTTTGAATGGGTGCTTCGGTTAGGCCTTATAACAGGACCGAAGACTTTTCGTCCATCTCCCTTGCATGGGTACTTTGGCCAAGTGTTGGGATGAGACCACAGGCTTGATTGACCTTCACTCTTTGGATGGATGTTTTCGCCAGGCCTTACAGTGGGATCGAAGGCTTTTCGTCCATCTTCTGGGGATTGGTGCTTTGGCTAGCCCAGTAGAGGGACTAAGGGCTTAATTGACATCACTCTTTGGATAGGCGATTCGGTCAGGCCTTACGGCAGGACCAAAGGCTTTTTGACAGCCTGTCTTGAATGGGTGCTTTGTCCAAGCCCGACAGTAAGACCAAAGGCTTATTTATCCTCTTTTAGATATAGCACATGTTTTTATATAACATTGTTAGGTTAAGAGCTACATCAAACATGTTGCATCTTAGTCCGAGGGGCTATTATTTAGGAAAGTCTCTTGGTAATCCACTTTATTCATCCCATGTTGTGAAATATGATCTCAAATGTCTTAGATATATATATATATATATATATATATATATATATACATATAAAATTAATAATAAATTTTATAAAAATTATGCAACACCAAATGGTTCTCTGTTATTATGCGAAGATAAACTTCTTTCCAAATTTAAATCATAGTTTATACAACATGTACGTGTTATACGAATATTTACATAGTTAAAATCAATTAAATAATATTATAATTTTTTTAATCGGACTGTGAGAAAAATTAGTGTTGTGTATACACAAAATAAAACTTTTTTCTATTACTATATGCACTAGACTATACAATCATCAATTATGTTACGATAAACCGATTTGCAAGATTCGTGATAAATGAACTATGTAACAAATATGTGATATAATAATCGAATTAAACATTCTTAAACCAGAAATGTACTTATCATTAAAGCCCTAAATTCACATTTTGAAACATATAATTTTCTCCTTGAATCAAATTCCTTGTTCTAGAGTTGCTAGCTCTCAAATCGCTTTATCATCGATGATCGAATCATGTTATTTTGATGCAAATTAAACTTGAATTTTTGTTTTTTATATTCAGCAGGCCATGGATTATACTGATGTAGAAGTACGGATTTTGGAATGAAGTACTATTAGAAATTAAAGGGTCAAGACATATTAAAGAAAGAGAATTAATGTTGCGATTAATATGGTCATTAATCTTCTTTAATAAAAACGTTTCATTTTGATATTCTAAAGGATAATTCCCTTCACTCGCTACTTTTCAGGCCAGCTATGTCTATAGAAATCAAGCCTGGCTATTTGTACTGGCTCATGGACATTAAAAATATTTTAGTCTATATAAAAATTCCCGCATTTAGATCTAATTTAAACATGCACTGATATGGCATATCGTTTAGTATATTTATATCTATTATAAATATACTATTTAATGATGTTCAATACATCAAATAAAATTTAAGAATTACTATTTCGCAAATATTAATTAATTTATAACAATTACAAGTTAATAAAATTAGGTAGTCAAATGAGTATTCAACGTTTCGGTTGTGCAATTTTAAGGTACAAATTTGTTCAGCGATTAATATCGAAAAATTCAATTAATAACGCTCACATGCCTCTTAGCACATGGTCTGACATTTTGGCTAGATTTATCGGTTACATGGTTTCGATAAATCCAATTTTATTTTGCTAAGTGTTACCCTAGAGTGACGATTATTTATACCGATTCCCTTCGTCATAACTGTATTACTTCGGACTTATGGAATTTAGTAATGACCAAAATTTCAACATAGTGCATATTCAACTTTTTAGTCCAAATACAAAGTCCACGATTCAATAATTATTATTATTAACTGGACTACTCTGCCTAGACTTGTTTTTGACTTTGAGTTGACTTTAGTTGACAATTATACTAACCCTATATAACTAAGGAGACGAATCCTCTCTTGAATAGTATTTCACTTCTAATACTTCCACTCAACCTAACTATAATCATTCGATGAACGTCATGCAACATTTTAACTATAATCAAAATGGAACTTTCATATTGAAGATCAACAGTATTTTCAAATCAGGAGAATAGTAAAAATTAGTCATTTTGATATTTTTTATTTAAACTTAGTTATATTAACCAACTGAAAACTATCGAGTGAGTCATTCTATAATTATCGAATTATTATTAGTACGTAACCCCTTGGTGCCCCCATCAGCCATGAGTAATACACTGCCCAACATTTGAAGAGCATTACATATTCTAGTTTTAATGGATGCATCGATGTCCAGTCTTGATAAATCTTGACTAGGAATATTTAAAATAATTTACTGTGATATAATACTCATGTTTACAACTATTTGTAATTACTATCAAAAACACATCATTTATGGACTTTTTGAAATATATACGTAAATTAACAAATTAATTATTTACAACATTTTATAACTAGTGTGTAGTAAAAAAGAAATACATTTTATTTCAAACAAGATTGGTTATCGAGTAAGTTTATGTAATTAATTACATAATTGCCCCTAAGACATACCCCTAACTCTATCAACTACTACAACACTTCAATGCATCATCCACAACCTATAATTGTATCAAAGTTGAATTGATATATACAGCCTAACATCTACCATGTGTTTACCATGAGTACAAAGAGGGCAACCCAGGTTGATAACCTTTGCTATAACGTAACATGATGTCTATCACGGACACTACCAAGATAGAACATCTTCCATTTATGTATCAGTGCTTCCCTAACACGTGCAATAGGCGCAACAAAACTTCACGCAACAAATGGGCTATAAATATCAAATCATAAGTTGTAGCTAAGGAGCATAAACTTATGCTGTATATACAATATGTCGTATGGAATCATATATCATATTATCCTAGTTTTCACGTCCCAAATCACTGGACGACTTTAGACTAGCAACATACAAACTAAAACACATCGCAGTAGTTACTTATGACCTCCTTGTCATCCAACGTCACTGGTGCACCCTCCCGGTTAGCCATACATGTGGAAGTGGATCCCACTTGGGCTCCAAGATCAAAGTAGGCTAAAATATACCAAAATTTATTGGACTTTATAAATTGAAAAAACGATGAATACTAGTCTAAACCGCACCTTAATTTGAATAGGTGAAAGTTATCGCATTTTGAAGTTTCAGCCGAACCAAACGATTAACAACCGAATAATCGACTGAACATGATTTCACTCGATTGAACCACAATTAAATCGAGTGTTTACTCATTTCTAATCGAATGAACGCCCAACAAATGCACTAAAAGAGCTCGGGTCGGCTAAGGAGTTCAATAAGTCGATTGGTTGGTACCACCAATCGACTGATAATTGTACTTAGCCTGTTTTGTTCCTTTTAACTTCAAACGTCCATAATTTTTTATGTGTAGCCCCAAATGACTCGTCGTTTATTCCATTGCGATCGTGATAAATTCTGTTTTGTCTAGATATCTTTTATCATGAATTCATATAGTTTTCAATGTGATTTCCCCCTATTTTATATGTCATGTGACATTTGAACGAATGTAACTTCGCACTCGATGAGTAACTTTAAGGAAATGAACCAGTTTCACCACCATTCAAGTTCAATCACTCGACTTACCATTTTAGCTCTACACTTCATTCAAAATGACAATTTCAAGTGTCATGAATCATCCCTAACCATTTGATCAATTCCTAAACCAACAACCAAGCCAACAGTCACACCAAACACAATATAATTCACATCAAATTACTTTACACATCCAATTCTACAAATAACTCTTTCAAAACATTCGTTAACAAAATTTTCATCTCTAAAAGCCAAGTTAAGTTCATTACTCATGCCCTAACAAACATTTGAGTATTTATTATGACTTGCAACATATTTGGTAATCATATATCATATATTATAAATCACTCTCACCAAATACCAAGAACTCTAAACTTGATGGAAAACCCAATACGAAGCTCTTCTTTTATTCTAAAAATTTATCTCCAAACTTCTCTAAAATGTGAAATTGAAAGTATGGATTTGTAGAGAATCTCTTAACTTGAATTTACATATATATTTTGAAGTTTTTGGTTGAGAGATGAAGAAGTATGTTGATTGGAAGATTAGAAAACCTAGTTTTCTTTTAAAGGGAATGAAGAAGAAGAAAATGAAGAATGAGGGAGAAAGTTCTCGTTTCAGAAATATAAAGGCAATTATGACCAAAATATATTTTTGCCCCTATCTTCCATTTTCTTCTCATTTTAGCAATCTTATATGATTTAATAAACATTATATGTTTTTCATATATAAATGACATTACAAATGCAATGGAATGGGTCTTGACTCCTAATTCATTCATCTTTAAAAAAATTCTTTTAAGGCTATTAATTCGTTTATTTCAATTAAAATGATTAATTACAATTAATTACTAAGTGTAAAACTATGGGTTGTTACATAAGCCTATTGATATAATAAATTTGTATGAACTAAGAATCTTATGTGCTCGACATGTGAGCCTGAATATTTGATTGAATTTAAATCAATTTTTTCATAAGACATGTTTGAAGTATTATGTAATTACTTATTTGTTGTGGTGTTAATAAGCGGACATTATGTTCGGCCTTATCGTTGAACCTTGCTCCAGTATGTTGGGGTGTTACATTGGACCGACTTCACATTAGTTTTTATTAATTTCCTTTCATTTATAGAACTCTAAGTTCATATTGATAATTTTTACCAACAGAATGTTCCCTTCACAAAATGTCTTTATTCTTACGTCTTATTTTATTTAAATATTTTATATGCAATAACCTTTTGTTAACCATCAGAATGATGAACAGTTTTCACCCTTAAATTACAAAATTTATTTTCTTTCTAATGATAAACATTATGCGAATGTAGAGAAAAAAGGTTTTGTGATTCATTTTTATTTTTGAATAATACATGTTTTAGTATAATGTTGTATCGATGGTCCATGTTCATGATACAAACATCTAAATCGACGTAAAAGCTTTCGCTGGACCGCCTTACTCTTGATATTTCACAATTATAAACAAATATATTTAGAAACGCTTTGAATTATAAAAAATGTATGACCGCTATAATGTAATGCAGTCATATGTACCACGCAGTAAAAATATGACTGCAAACTGTTATCCACTTATCCTTTTAGTGCTTAAAAATATGATGTTATTTTATTGTGATTTAAATACTTGACGGTTCATTAAACAGTTAAAACTTTATCTACCTTTCTTAAAGATAATTAAATCTGCAATAAAAAATATCGACCAAAAGCTTTAATTTCTATTTTAAAGCTTATGAAAGTTTGTGGTTTAATGGTGAAATTGATTTTTAAATTTGATTTTTACATGAGAAGCTATTTCATTTGAATGGTTAAATCTAAATGAGCTAAAATAACTAAAGAATTAATTTTCTAATATAGGAAGTCATATTCGCGGGTGAAGATGACATAAGTTACATAAATTATTAAAAATTTAAATCAATTAAAGAGTTTATTTTAGGACATTGTTAAAGGGAAGGTCATAAGGGATGTCATCAAATTTGAATGTGTTTTTGACACAGGGTCGCCGTGCGTAGTGTATTTTATTTTTTATTTTTGACAGGAGGTTGATCGAATTTTTTTGATCCTCGTACCCAATACCGAAATCCTTTTAACAAAGTCCTTATTTTAGTTGATTGCCTTTAATTTAATTCAATTTAATTATAGAAATAATCATATACCAATTGTCAAATTAAATCTCTTTATTGCTAACTTAGAAGATCAATTAAAGTTGATGTGAACTAACATCAAATTTATTTTTAGAAGAAAAAAAAAAGTTGGGAACTAAACAGCTGTTGTTTATTCAATTTCAAAACCAAGTTCAAAACTTGTGTTTAGATAAAAGGTTTAAATCAAATGAAAGTATTACTTTCCCAATAACACGCTATTATTTTAAACGTATGTGAGTCTTGACCATTCAATAAACACACAAATAATATTTAAATAGTTGTCCAGTGCATGGCCACGTATTCATCAATTTTTACCAACAATCTATCTTGCAGACTGTAAACAACCATATGCGTTATTTAACCATTTTTTTCTAGTACTAATGTTACGTAACGCTTTCTATGTGTACATCATTTTACTTTCCAGATATAACTAATAGAAAATATATTATCCAAATACATACACCTTACTAAATATATTCATTTTCTTATTATCACCTACTGGTCACCACACCACGAACATTAGGCAAACGAGGGTGGTTAGATAGCCTTTTGACCTATTAATATGCATAACATACTTAATCTCCTAATTAACATTATTTTTAATCGCCTATTAATAACGGACACTCGTAAATTATTACATTTCATTTACACATAATAAGAATCATAATGCGATTCTCTCTCTTCTTTCTACGCTGAAGTTGTCAGTTTTCCCCGAATAAAGCTCATTTTCAGTTTCTTCTCCTCTCTTCCTTTATAAAATTTTTAATTTTTTTCCTGCTCTGAAGCTTGCTCTCTTGGCTTTTTACAAGTAAGTATATCATCAAATTGGAAAAAGAATCCTTCAGTTTAATTTTGGTGTTTAATCATCCGTTTACTTTGTAATCAAGCCTTTTTGGTATTGGTATCGGGATTTTATCTTTTAGGTATTTTCTTGGTTTGATTAATGGTTCTGATGAATTGATACATGGATTATGATTATTAACTGTGTTAGTTTAAAATAGAGGTCAGTTGGTTGGTATTTCTCTTCAATTTTGATTGTGTTTGATATTCTGATTGCTCGAGCTGTTATGGGGATTTTGCCCCATTAAATTTGTTTCAATAGTAGTAAATGATTGGGGAGTATAATAATATTGGGTCTATATTTATTTTTCTTACTGAAAGTAGGGATTATTTGGTAAAAATCGTATACCATTTTGATGCTAGAAACTTATGTTTAGATATTTATTTAGCTTGAAAATAGTTGAAAGAGTTTTACGTTTATAAATAATATGCATATATTCATGTGTGTATGTGTATGGTTCCTCTTAAGGAAAACCTTGTTGCAACTTTCAGTCCTAAGTAATATATTTTGGTACAATAATTTTAACCTAATCCTGATTTATATATATATATATATATATATATATATATATATATATATATATATATGTTTGATAATTAGCTAACAGAAAATGACTTGGTGTTGGATTTTTATAATTTATTTTGCATTTAGAATCTGAATATTAAAATTGAAGTTACCAAGTCATGAATGAGACAACATTTTGAAATGCTTCCTATGATTCAATTATAGTTATATATGGTTAGTTACCAAGTTTGTCAATTAACTGACTAAGACTAAGAACTATAGACAATGAAGTAATTGTTATGTACACGCCTACTTTTTAAATGAACAATATCAAAAATACAATTAATGAATATTATGGAAGAACAATTTTATCCGACTGATTTAGAAACTCTAAAAATTATTATGAAATTCTAACTTTATGGGATATGCTACGTGTTTGCTTAGCACAAGGTTTACTTCGAATGAGTGGCACAACAATACAATTTTAGTGTCATTTTGGAGATTTGATTATCGTATTTGTAGGATATAGTAAGTGGTTATTAAAAGAAAGTATAATTATCTCCCCTTGTTCTTTAAACAGCTAACGTTTTGAAGAAATCAATAATAACTAGTAATTCTATTTGCTCTATGGTATGTCTCTGTTTACTGAGTGGTATCATGTTGATCATTGAGCAGAGAGATACCACAAAAATACATAGAAGTCAAATTATTGCAGTATAATCGTCAATGTTTAAGTATACATTAACATTCTAATTGGTAGTTGTAGAAGAGTAGCTAGATCAGTACTGTTTAGAATTTGTAATTTAGCATTTCAAAATTAAAATGTGTGCATAATATTAATGAGATGTCATAAAATATTTGATATGCTAGGCTAGCTGGCTAGCATATATGTCTAGTCATAATCTCCGACAATCAATTAGTATTATTTCTGGAAGCTAATCCTACAATTCTTTCATGGTAGACGGAGCCAAGAGAAAAGACAGAAGTGTAAACTCTACTGCAAGTCAATAATATTGATTTTACTAAAAAGATATCATAATTTAGAGAATATGGAGAATTTTGTCGATCCATTTCTCTCATCGGACTCATGGCCAGACCTAAGTATATCTTCTCGGACATCATGGGAAGACACTGTCGCATCCCAAGTCGAAGCAAATGGAGAATCTGCAATCAACAAACCTGTATGCATGATACAAGCAAATGATTTTGACCCGAATTCCAATGAAAATCACAACTATGTGGCTCAACATGAAAGTAACTCAACATCTGAATCATACGGTCAAGAATTCAACTCTTCATGCTCTGTTACATTGCCGCATGGTGCTTTTACGATATCTAGTTCAATTGAAAGTAATGGAAGTGAACCGACTAAATACAGTTCTATTGGCGATGTGCATTCTATTTCTTCTGTTCAATCGATGTGGTCTCAGTCTTATCCTAATGTTTTTGGAACTCAAATGGTGGGAAATGAGTATTTTATCAATAATGAAGATTACCTGCATATGAATAATGCATCTACTGATGTTCATGTGAGTGTTTCTTGTCTTTCGATAACAGTGGTTTGATATTAGTTGTTTGTGATGTGAAAAACTTGTCATTTGCCAAAACTTGATGCAGTGAGAATGATTTCAGATTAATACACATACAAGAGGGTTCAAGATCCCCTCTTATAACTCCACCCCCTCCCGTGATTTGGGTGAAGAAAAAAAAAACTGTAACAAAATATATATTTATAGATATGTTATATTCATCAGCGAGATGATCATTTACACAAAATGTCGAATCATTTTGAAACTTTTAACCCTGTCAAAACCACATTTCAAATTGATGGTTAAAATAAATATTTTTGATGGTACATATTGGCTTACAATTTTGAAGTGGTTAAAAGTTTTGGGCTGAATCAAAATTTTGTAAAGATGATCTCGCCAACGAATGTAACATATTTGTAAATTTTACTTTGTGTGTGTGTATTATCATTTCAAATTTTCTTAATACACCAAAAAGAATAAATGTAATTTTTTTATTCAGCAGAAGCAACTTCAAAGCTAAATTACTAAAATAGAATGCCTGAGTTTGGTAATTGGATATTGAGGTCCCAGCCAATTATATGAAATAAATAAACTCTGTATGTTGACCAAAAAGGCATGTAACATATGTATTCGTAGTACTAATTGAACTCCTATATTTCTTCTCTGTAGGATTGCAATGGACTTCAGTCCAAAAATTTGTCAAATTTCAATGGTGGTCAACGAATGAAATTGTTGAATGGTACTTTGCATCTTCATAATCAGGTTTGTCATGCTTCGCTATCTTTTTTTCTTTCTTTTTCTCCTCCCCATTCTGTGCTTATCAGCCTGATGTAAAGTTACAGGAGCAAAATGGGATGAAACACTTTCAAATACCATCTTTTTCCATGGGGCCAGAATCTGCTTTGAATAATTCACCTGCATTTCATGCTTATCAACAGGTTTGTAGCTCTTAACCATCGATTTGTTTTTATGACATTGCTGTAGTTTTAGGCTATCATATCCTAGTCCACATTTGATTGTGACTAATTTTACTGTATTTTCCACTTCTTATCGATGTTGTTTTTCCTTTCGTTGAAGTTGCCACGACCTATTGAAGGAAATATTCTACAGCATCAAGCGGATGATTCAGCTCAAGCTAATAATACCAACGCTTCTAATGGTTCTGCAAAACCACGTGTCCGTGCACGGCGTGGCCAGGCAACTGACCCTCACAGCATTGCTGAACGGGTTAGTGCATGTCTTTATTTTATTTTACTTTATTTTATTGGTATTGTTTATAATTGATGTTTAATCAAATAATGATTCTGACACAAAGTATTGTGACACAGCTCCGAAGGGAGAAAATCGCTGAAAGAATGAAGAACCTGCAAGAACTAGTTCCCAATTCGAACAAGGTACCTGTCTCTGTGTATATGCTCATATCTCTGTGTCGGGGTGTACATATGATACAAGAAATGTATCTTTATCTTTTTAATGAAGTATGCATGTTTAACAGGAGATGATAGTATCTTTTCGTACTTAACACACTATTATTTTCTAGACTGTAATTTATATTATGTGCAGGCTGACAAGGCATCCATGCTAGATGAGATCATAGAATATGTCAAATTCCTTCAGCTACAAGTCAAGGTTAGATAGACACAAACAATTTTTACATGTAAAGCATTTAACCAAATTCCTAATATAAATTAATTTACAATATTACTTTATTTCAGGTCCTCAGCATGAGCAGGTTAGGGGCAACTGGAGCTGTAGTACCTCTAATTACCGATACATATGTTGAGGTGCTAATTTACTTCCATTCTGATTGATAAAATATGGTTGTATCTGCTATACCATATAAAACTTTCCATGCATTATGATCTTAGATGATAGGCTTTTTTTTTCCTTGACAGTGGTATTTCAGTTTCAATTATAAAGGTCACTTTGTATTCTTTTAATGTTTGTACAGTGCAAACTAGTAACACATTAAGTTAATACAGGGTTCTGGAAATTTCCATCCATCTTCAGTCAGCCACAGCGGATCACCTGATTTATCCGATGCGGAAGAAAGCATAGCATTCGAACAAGAAGTTATAAAACTAATGGAATCGAACGTTACCGCAGCAATGCAGTTTCTTCAAAACAAAGGATTATGCCTCATGCCTACTGCACTTGCTTCTGCAATCTCTCACCAAAAGGGCTCTGATGCTTCCACCATTCCTGATAATATCGTTAAGCAAGAGGAGTCGATTAGGCCGCGGCTCAGTTAGAAGATAAATGATGTATGATTAACATCATGCATGGTTTTATGTTCTATAATAGCGCTTTGCTTTTGAGTGTAGGGTTTTTACTATGTATAGGTTTTTCGTGTCGTGTACATGATTGCAAACTTACTCTTAATATATGCATGTGTTAGTGGATAGATGGATGAATAAATGTTGTGGGTTTCTCATGATTTGTGTGAATTATTATGTTCGGTGGAGTTGTGTTTTATATTTCTAGGAGTGATATGTGTACTTTATGATCTTTAATTGAAATAATGTTGTAAGTATTATGTTGACTAGGTGGTGTCGATATTGTAGAGATATTATTCATTTACAAGAATTTCTGCTTGTTTTTGTTTGCCTGATCAGGGGATAGTAAAACAAATAAGTTTTTTTTTTGTTTAATAATATGTTTGCAGCCCAAATTGCGCTTGTTTTGATGCATGTTACATGGAAAAATATAATCTCTACTAATAGTGGACCCTTAACGATCTGCTGACTGTCCATGCTTAGATTTGATTCTGTTTTCAAAGAATTTCGAGATGTTTAAATCAAGAAGTTAGAGCATTTTCAGTGGCGTTAGAAAATTGAAAAACGGAGGAAATCGCTGCTCGTACATCTTTACTCATGCTGTAGTTCGAGCGTGTGGAACGAAGTAAAACGGGTGTTTCTTTCATTTTTTTTTTAAGTGACTGTATAAACGACGGTCAAAAAGCTGTTTATAGTACAAACGGCAATTAGATTACCTTGAAGCAAAAGATTTTTTTCTTTTCTGTATTTCTTAGTTAAAATTCAACTACAAATATCCTATCTGTAGAGTCTTAAACAGTTCACAATTGAACTTAAGCTCCATCTACATGCAGTTTAAAAATTAGCTTCCTATTTTTAACCAAATCATAAATATATTTTCATAGAAATCGGAATGAATTTTCTTTCTCATCCTAAAATCACAAATTCTATGCTCCTTTTAGAAAAATCTGTATCTTTACAGTAGCTGCTAGCGCGTACCTATGACAGCATGTACATATGATATGTTAAAATTCATCTTTTTATCTTTACTACCAATAAAGAAAATTCATTAAATTAATTTACTCGGCGTCCTTTTAAAATTCCGAAAATGCTCTTACTTTCTGTTTACAATAATATAGTCCGTGTGCGAAGCACGGACCAATTCTAGTATTAATTAACACAGTTAAATTATTAAGTTAATATTTTGCAATGATTCGGAAGCAAACTAAAACATCATGTTGCCGAGATGTGACTAAGCCGTACAGATAACATGCTTTTGCTTTATGGTCTAAACTGGTTATGAGAATTATGGGTTGCATCACTCTTTCTAGGAATGAGACATAAAAAGCGTAAGAAAATGAAAAGAGCATAAAAAGGATAAAATTATTGTTATCACATCATTACATTTTATCAACTTTCACCACACTATGCGATGCCAATAATTTTAAGTATCTACTACATATTATAAACTAAAAATTACTCCTAAAATTCTGTTATCTAACTTCAAATATGAATTTTAGGAGCTTTAGCATTTGTAGATTAAATGTCCCCTTTAAGAAAGGTTTATGTTTTCTGATAAATGGTAGTAAGAGTGCCTAGCAGCTATAATTCTGATTATTCTAAAGCTTAAGTGTCCCTTATATCGTAATAATATTTCTCCATTAATGTAAATTAAAAAGAATCAAGTTTGTCTTTAACAAAGTCAACCATGTCAAATCATCAACAATATTTGAGACCATATTAGCTACTACAAAGCATCAACGATGTAAATTTCCTAAATTGCTAATTTATAGTTAATGATGCATATAGATGGTCGTGCAGTGGAGTAAAATTATCGATTCAAAAAAAAAATCCCTTTAATTAAATTTACCCAAAGATCTGTTTTGTGTCATTATGAACAAATGCGCAATTATATTAAACCATATTCAATATATTGAATGTAAGTATCAATATACTCAATATATGTATAAGTTTAATATATAATAATACTGTAACAAATTGTTGTTTATTAAAATTATCATTATTATTAATATGTGGTTGTTTTGAAAATTGGTTCTTTATTAATTGTCCTAAAGGAAAACACTTAGATATGCTAATGTTCTTGTTATCCCACCTTTTAGCAAAGCCGAGATATCTAAAGATTAACTGAAAATCAATAGTTATTAGTCATAAATATCGACTATACACCGCAGGTTCACTATGAATATCGATGAATTTTGTCCGAGTCCGGATCGAGCTACAATCGACAAGACATGACAAGCAAGGTCATAAAAGCCAACGTTTCAAATTTCAGGTTAATCGGAGTTCATACGATCGAGATATGATCGATACAAGTTAGAAAAGACACGCTGTTCTTATCCATCAGAGGGCTGTGGTATTGGTCTGTACGAATCGATTAGATTCGTATCCATTAGCGTGACTTCACCTTGATCTGTTCGAATCGATCAGGTTCGAATCGATCTATGAGTTCGAATCCATCGAGTTCGTATCGACCAAATTCGCGCATGTTCGAATCCATCCAGGAAGTCCTGTTTGTGTTCATGAGTTCGAATCCATCTAGAGAGTCACCGCGCTGGTTTTGTTCGCATCGATCCTCACATGGATTACCCTGTTCATGTCGATCTAATTCACATCGATTTAAAAGCTTGCTATTCGTATCGATCCTCAAGAATCATGAGCCTTTAGTTCGTATCGATCAGTTGATAGATACGAACAGGATCAAGAACGATCGATAAACGATCGACACGAAACAGCACGTCCTCCAACCATCGATGCAAACAGAACTACAAATTCATCGATACGAAATGGAACACGAATCATCGATACAAACAAGGTGCAAATAAGACTCGATCAACTCGACATGAAAAGTGGATCGACCCGAAGAGTGCACGCAACGTTAACATGCTATCACGTGCTTGGATCGATATGAAGCATGGATTCGAACGCGACGGCCTTCATGGAAAATGCAATCTTGCATCGATCATATCTCACAATCTACAAGTCCAAATGCTACGAAATTTTCATAGGAGCTTACGTACAAGCTGTGGAAGGATCCTGCCAAGTTTCGACTCGATTGGACGTAGTCTTGATCAATACGAATTACGTTCGTATTGGTCACGGATCGAGTCGAAACTTCATAGGATCGATCGCATGGGCCCACTCACGTGCAAGAAGGAGTCTTTCGAAGTTTGGGCTAGATATTTACAGGGAACGCTTATAAATAGCACCCTAGAGCCTATAGAAAAAGGACTTATTTAGGATCTAGCGACGTCCAGATTCTGCCAAAATCATGATTGCACTCAAACTCCATCATTGTATTCAGAAATTACTGCCGTAATCCATTGTAACCAGCAAGAACATCAATAAAAGATTATCATTTAAAGTGGATGTAGGCCGAAGATAGGCGAACCACTATAAATTTCGTGTTTCTGAGTTGTTGTTCTCTGTTTGCTTGGATTTGAGATATGTGTTTGGATATTGCTGACTTATATTCATATATTGGTGCTTTCACGATATTCGGGGTTTGTGATCAATTTTGGCGCAAACACTTTGGTGCTTTCACTGAGAATCGACTAGCACCCGCTACACCAGATTCGGAGTTCAGATTTGAAAGCTTGAATAATTCAGATTTGAAAGACAATGACACGACAAACAAGTAGCAGACAAACAACTGAGAGAAGCCAACAAGGAGGAAGTCAAGAGGCATCCTCTGGAGCTGGAGAAGGACAAGCTTCTATCTACATCACCAGGGACAAGATAGAGGCTATAGCGGATTCGATACGTGAAAGGATATTGAAGAGTCGGCAGGAGATGATGCAAAGCTTCATTGAGCAGATGAGAGCAGCAAGTGCGCATAATCTTGGACCAACTACAGCGGCTGCAAATGCAGGACAAGGAGTTAGAATTGCAAAAACCGACGAAGGTCAGATTCAAGACCAGAATGCAGGCTTGAACGCAATCAACACGGACTTAGGGGCAGACCTCGGGATCTGATGCTGGAAGACCCATAGATGGAGCTCAACAAGCCAGAGCCAACGCTAACGTTAACGAACCACCTGAAGAATATTATCCAAAATACCCTTAGAGACTTGGGGGGCAGGATAGAGGCATGCTGAGGAGGCAACCCCTGGATGAAGATCAAAAGATGGCTGGATTGGTGCGACGAATCATGGGAGGAGGATTGTCAAGTGGAGGCCTAGAGGAAGTTAGTCGGAGTCCGTTTACTACGAGTATCAGGAATGCAAGGAATCCTCTAAAGTTCAAGTTACCCATGCTGGACCCTTATGACGGAAAGTCAGACCGACCATGCACATTACCAGATATATCAGGCATATGGAAGTGATGGAAGCATCCGAGGAAGTGATGGCATGGTGTTTCCCATTATTTTTATCAGATTTGGCTGCGCTTTGGTTTAGGCAGCTAGAGACTGGATCGATCAGAACATGGAGCGAGCTAGTGGAGTGCTTCATGAGACAGTTCAGGGTCCATGTGATGCGGCCCAAGAGTGTGATGACTTTATCTTCAATAAAGCAGATTACCGGAGAGTCCACAAAAGATTTCTATTGCGATTCAATGCAATGGTGGCTTCGGTAGATCGCTCGGATCCATCGATGATTTTGATGGCGGCAGTAGCAGAAGTGGATGAAGGCACAGAGTTCGAGCATTCTTTGGCTAGAGATCCACCATAAGATCTTGGAGAATTTTATCATGAAGCTGGGAGATTCATTCGGCTGGAAGATTCATGTACCAGAGGTGAGAAACAATGTTGTGCTAGGCGAAGGAACCGCCAAAGAACAGTCTGGAACGGACAAAGGAAAGCGAAAGGAGGACGACAGATACGATGGTCCTGATAAACGGAAGAAATTCCGAGAATCCAGATTCAGATAGTACACCGACTTGACGGCGAGCCTGAAACGGATTTACACGGAGACTAGGGGACAACTCCCCTATCGAAAAGCACCCAGGAGAGATCCCATAGAGCGGGAGCGTAGAAGTGGAAAGTACTGACTTTTCCATGAGATGGATGGGCATACTACCGATGAGTGCCGCCACCTGAAGGATGAGGTGGAAGAACATGCCAGGAGTGGTAGATTGCCAGAATATACCAGAGAACGGACAGCGGCCGTAGGACCTGAGAAACTACTGCTCCACCTAAAAGGACTAATCCTGGATCGGGATCGCGACTCGTCATCAATTGATTATGATGGCAAGGGCCAAGTTCAGGATTTGAACTTTGGTCAAATAAACTCATTAGATTTGAATTCATAATAAAACGGCTATTCCGCTTACACATGTACAGGAACTGGAGAGATCCCCAGGCATGCTCTGATATGGTAATAGACCGCTCTTCCCGAAGAGGCAATATCTAGATTTTTCCTATTGTTTGAGATTGAACAATTTGGGACTTGAATTTAATAAATGAACTTGAATTTATAAGATAAAACCTTTGACCGGAGAGTTAAAGGATGAAAATTGAAAACTAGCTTGAAAATGATCCCTTTATGACCCTACCTGGAGAGGCGAGGTCCGGAGTGCAAGAGGTGAGTTGCTTCGTCGGAGAGCGACGGGATCGACTCACTTAACGTCGTTCCCCATTCACCGGAGAGTGATTGGATCGGGGTTCGATAAGAGCCTGGAGTGGCTATGATCGGCCTAGGATTTAGATCATGACATCGCTTAATGTTCAAAAACACTGAACCGGAGTGCGGGGGTGTTGCCGCTTCGCCGAAGAGCGATAGGATCGGCTCACTCGACATTATTTCCCCGTCACTAGTGAGTGACAAAATGAGATCCAGCAAGAGCCCAAAGAGGCTATGATCGGCCTAGAATGACCAAGACATCGCTATATGCCCTCACTGGGGCCATAGTGCAAGGGTAGAAAGCAACATCGGAGCGCAAAAAGATCTTTCTATTCGATCACTAAGTCTGGAATGGACTTGGTAAGGGTCCAGTGTGACCATTCATAGTCCGGAGAGACTGTAGAATTTCATTCTTGACTTCATCAGGAGGAAATGGATACTAATTCGGCTTCGAACAACCATAAAGTTGATTGACAATACTATAACCATGAATAAGACATGAACTCACAACATTTGACTTGTAACTATTCAAAACACACCTTTTGCAAAAAGGCATGTTTTGGGAGGCAAAGTGTTATCCCACCTTTTAGCAAAGCCGAGATATCCAAAGATTAACTGAAAATCAATAGTTATTAGTCATAAATACCGACTATACATCGCAGGTTCACTATGGATATCGATGAATTTTTTTCGAGTCTGGATCGAGCTACAATCGACAAGACATGACAAGCAAGGCTATAAAAGCCAACGTTTCAAATTTCAGGTTAATCGGAGTTCATACGATCGAGATATTATCAATACAAGTTGGAAAAGACACACTGTTCATATCCATCAGAGAGCTGTGGTTGGTCTATTCGAATCAATTAGATTCGTATCCATCGGCGTGACTTCACCTCGATCTGTTCGAATCCATCAGGTTCGAATCGATTTATGAGTTCGAATCCATCGAGTTCGTATCGATCAGATTTGCCCATGTTCGAATCCATCCAGGAAGTCCTGTTCATGTCCATGAGTTCGAATCCTTCCAAAGAGTCACCGTGCTGGTTCTGTTCGCATCGATCCTCACATGGATTACCCTGTTCGTGTCGATCTAATTCACATCGATTTAAAAGCTCGCTATTCGTACCGATCCCCAGGAATCATGAGCCTTTAGTTCATATCGATCAGTTGATAGATACGAACAAGATCAAGATCGATCGATACGAATAATCCCCCTTAACGATCGACACGAAACAGCATGTCCTCTAACCATCGACGTGAACAGAACTACGAATTCATCAATACGAAATGGAACACAAACCATCGATACAGCAAGGTGAAAATAAGACTCAATCAACTCGGCATGAAAAGTGGATCGACCCAAAGAGGCGCGCCACGTCAACATGCTATCACGTGCTTGGATCTATATGAATGGGTCGATACGAAGCATGGATTCGAACGCGACGGCCTTTATGGAAAATGCAATCTCAATCATATCTCACAGTCTATAAGTCCAAATGCTACGAAATTTTCACAGGAGCTTACGTACAAGTTGAGGAAGGTTACTGCCAAGTTTCGACTCGATTGGACGAAGTCTTGATTGATACGAATTACATTCGTATCGATCACGGATCATGTCGAAACTTCATGCGATCGATCGCATGGGCCCACTCACGAGCCAGAAGGAGTCTTCCGAAGTTTAGGCCAGATATTTGCAGGGAACGCCTATATATAGTGCCCTAAAGCCTACAGAAAAAGGACTTTTTTGGATCTAGCAACGTCCAGACTCTGCCAAAATCATGATTGCACTCAAACTCCATCATTGTATTCAGAAATTACTGCTATAATCCATTGTAACCAGCAAGAACATCAATAAAAGACTATCTTTTAAAGTGGACGTAGGCTGGAGATAGCCGAACCACTATAAATTTCGTGTTTCTGTTCGTTATTTCTGAATTGTTGTTCTCTATTTGCTTGGATTTGAGATATGTGTTTGGATATTGCTGACTTATATTCATATATTGGTGCTTGCATGATATTCGGGGTTTGTGACCAATTTTGGCGCAAACACTTCTAACCCACATAATACCTAGTACAACGTATACAATACACAACCCATAGCACGGAAATTACATCCTAAACATATATCTAAACAGTAGACCCACAATATAATCTTGTATTCTGAAGCCTAATCCACGAGAGATTTTCTCCTCCACACGCTCCGTATTTTCTGACTTGCACGAAACTCCCAAAAGTGGTTAATGCATTTATCCTTGAGAGGTTATCATAACCTCCTACGTAACCGCCCTCCACGATGAACAACGAACTATTCGAAAATCGTATTACGTGTTCTCCCTGCAACTATCACCGGCTACACTTCCTTTCATCGGCGTCTCTCCGTCTCTTACTTCATCTCTATATGCGTTAAATCCCATTTTGTATTTCCTAATCATGACATTAAAGTTTTAATAAATCAGTAACCATTTCATTTAATTTCGCATTAAATTAAATAATTCTTTAATTAACTCTCTAATTAAGTAATTTTTTGCTATACTTTCAATTCATACCAAGTAGGAAATCATGAGAAAATTCCCAAAAAATTAACAGAAAATCCAGAACATTTTCTTATATTTTCAATAAAAATATCAGATCAAAATGTTGAACTTTATTATTTAAAAGCATATTTTCCATTTGGAAACATCCTATTTTCACCGTAGAAAATTCATAATAACTAATTTACTCATGCAAGTATTATGAAATTAAAATCCCATCTCTGAATTTGCATCATAAATGACATAACCAAATTTTAATTTACTTGGAGGTGATTAGCTTAAGTATCGCGACCACCGTCCTACACCATCACCATCCAATATACATATATAGATGCGCTGCTTGGGTGCCCGACCGATGTAAGATGATTGTCATGGATTGAAAATAAATAAATAAAATCATAAAATTTGTCGTATATCTTACATCGCATCAAATAAAATATAATATATATCACAGATATAAAATAGACAAGATAGTGGTAACTAAAATGAACCACAATATCAGAGTAAATCTGTTAACAATATAACCGTCACATCCAAAGGTGTACTGAATTGAGAGTAAATCAAAAGAACCCTTTCGAAGGAATTTGAAACAGCTTGTATTGAAAAATCTGTGATTCAATGTTGCATCCTTATATGAAGAGCCCTTCGAAGGGATCAAAATGGGTTCTAGTTAAAAGAATTCATTCGAAAGGACCTCTCCAAAGGTGTCGATACAGCAGCTATGAAAGGATCTCCTTTGAAAGCCAAGATATTTTCAAAAGCATTCAAATGCCTTTTGAAGAAGTCTCTCGAAGGAGTTGATTCAATAGTTTTGATAAGAACCCTTAGAAGGTCCAGTGCCTTTCGAAAGCATTCAAAACTTAATGTACATATATTTGAGTAAAGAGTAGATTTAATTATGCTATAGAGCCTCATTTTGGTCAAAATATCATATGTCCACTGAACTCAGTGATATTGGATTTTCATCACCATGTTAGGTTGGTGCCGCAAGGGCTTTAATTGAAATAATAATATGCATTGAAGCCAAGATATCCAAATTGGTTCTATGACATAACATATGCTTTAAGAAGATAAGTGCATATCAAGTGAAATTGGTCATTAAGCAAGTCAATGGCGGAAATGATTGATCTCATATTCGATTTCAATATTCATAGGATACCATGCATCCATCCTTCAATAGCTCAAAATAATATTATTCATGTAAGCATGAATGGTCAAGTCCATGCGTTCTCTCAAGTATTATTTTTCATAAATGGATTACAAGCAATAGAAGTTGCCCCAAATTTGATTTAGGGTCACCAGAATCTGATTTGACCAAGAAATATGGGAATAAAGAAAAACCTTCCCCGAGTTTGGACCTTTAGGGTCGTATTTACAGAGGCGGGTTGAACCCTTTTGCATCCATCCTTCCTCTTTCATCCTTCCACTTTCATAGTTTTGAAGTTGCTGGTAGGTACTAAGTCTTCTGGCACGCTTGAATAAGCCCTTTTTTTGGCAAGGCCAGCCGGTTTTATAGTGGACCGTCCACTTTTTATTACAAACGTAATAAAACTTGAAAAACAGGAGTAAGGTAAAGACAGCTTAACTACTATGAATAAGGAAAATAGAGCATAGGAGTGTGACTGACATGCTACAGCTACAAATAGATATCGCCAAGATTAGGACTCCTCCGGAGAGGAAGAAGCACCAACGTACTCAAACACCTGGGAAGATACCATAGGGACATTCCCAAAAAGACCAACAAAGGGGCAGAAAAGGGTAGCAAGAGAAGGATCATAAACTACTGCATCAGAAGAGTAAATAAATGATCAATCTCAGGAAGCATCAGCAAGCATGACAGAATTCAACCCCGCATACGAACCGTCCAAATCGAGAACTAAGGAATCACCAAAAGGTCTGTAATAAAGGCATATAAGGTCCAAATGATCATCGGATACAAATCTAAAATAGGAATCATCCAAGGGGTTAAATCGCATATCAGAATGGTGATCAACCCAACAACACTCAGACTCAATCCAAACAACAGGAAAATGAGACGGAACATGATCTGGAATAGCAATAGGAACCGTTGATTCATCACAAAGGACCACTAAAGCAGAAGGGGATGCAGGCCGATCATCAGAACATGGGGGCGGACCCGGTACAGAAAAAGGAACTGCAGGTGGAGGAGCAAACTGAGAGTGAGAGGTAGATACCTTAGGAGCCCATTTCCTGAGCGGGGGCCGAGGCAGAGGGATCTTTGGAGCAGCCGCGGAAACAACCGAATACGAGCAGGCTGAAGCTAGGTGGCCAAAGGAGTGACAGGAGGAACAAATATCTGGAACCCAACCGTAACGAACACGGACTTCCACAACATGCCCAACATCTAGCTGAACAGGAATAGAGGTAGGGAGAGGCTTAAATAGGGAAATCTCAATCAAAGCCTTAGCGTACACCAATTTTTCACATGCAACTGTATTAGAGTCAAAACATTTCAATTTACCTACGTTACAAGCTAGCCAATTCAAACCAAGTAAAGGTTGAAGAGCAGAAGGAATTTGCAAAAAGTAAACCCAAACGGGGATAGAAAGAACTTGTTCACGAGCAATAGCTACTGTTGGAGACCAAGGAGTAATAATAAACGGTTTCCCATCAAAAAAAGAAGGCTCGGCCTCAAGAACGCAACTGCGGTCCACGTAGGAGAAGAACAATAAGAAATACATGGAGTCAACCAGCTTAACACGAAGATCACCTCAAAGCTTCCAAGCCCTTCGAAACTGAAGCCGCATCATGCAGGCGATGATTTGGGTCGAAAAAGAAACCAACCAAATATTCTGACCAATAGTCCAAACCGACTTGCATAACAATTGGAGAAGGGATCATCACTCCATTTTCCTCAATGATTTCAAATTCAGTTGGTTCGTAATCACCCGCGTTACGGGGCAGAGATTTAAAAAGAGAAGACCAAGATTTGGGACAGTCCTGGGAAGAAGCAGCAGGACAATGGTTATGAACTGAAGGACCGGAAGCTCCACATCGTGGGGATAACCAACAGAGGCAGAAAGGATTGAGCTACCAGTACTCATATCACTGTGATTGGGAACACAATTCTCAAGGGCATTATAACGAACACCAGAGGAGCGTCGATCAAAGCTCGAAGTATCAACAGCAGCAACACGCAAAACACGTCTAGACAGACCAATCTCCACACCAACATCACCAGCGACATCGATCTCGGACACAAGCGTAGGCACACCACCTAAATTAGAAAGACATTCATCACCAACCAAAGAAATCGATTCCATGTGACGTGGGCTAGAGCGCACAACTGCAGCTTGGGAAGAATTAACAGCAGGCAGTGAAGGAAAATTAGTGTCAGACAGAATGGGAGGCAAAGGACGATTGGGCACCAGGTCCTTAAAAATTCTACCAGATCTGGTGAAAGAGGGCGAAGGGGATGGAGCATAGGGGAGGAGGGGATGAAGAGGAGAAAAAGGCATAGGAAGGGGACAGAGGGGAGGGAAGGAGAGGTGGGAAAGAGGGGGCGGTAACGCGATTGGAAGCTAAGGCGAACAAGACAAAGACGAAAGAAAAAAGGTCGCCATGGAATAGGTTGGAATTTATTCAGGTTGGAATTGAAATTGAGAATAAGCCCTTTTTGTCTCCACTGAAGGCATGCTATTGATGAATATTGATATGACATTCATCATTACCGCTTACGTATACTTTTGAAGCCTTTCGACACCAATGAAAGTGTGCTTTTGGGTAGCGAATGGATTTCGGTACTTCATTGTACTATTTGAGTGTAAGCGGAAGCATTGCTGACCTCTTCGTCGCCTTTGAAACCTAGCATCGGAGTTGGAGTGTGTTATTTTAACGTGAGCGGAAGAGTATTTTGATTGATTCGAAAGGATGTAATGGTGGCGGAAGGTTGTTTTCGAAGGTAATCCCTTCTACTATTGAGGGAGCCCAACTTCTGATGCTTGCGAAAGCTCTACCGATGCATGTGAAACCCCTTATAATGCTTGCGGAAGGGAAGTGATGGTAGGTTCTTCTTCTGCGGAAGGTAGGCAGTGGTGGAACCAATTGTTTCAAAAGATTCATTCTATGCGGAAGGGGTAGTGTTTGGTGGAAGCCCTTGCTTTCATACCCCCGAAGCAAATTTCAATTCCTTCTCCCCTTTTGAACCATTGCGAAACCCCTTTTTAATTCTTCCGAAGCTCTTATGATGAGTTTATTTTCGACGCTTTTGTAAGCCTTCTTTCAACATCCGCGGAACCCTTCTTTCGATGCATTCGGAAGCCTTCTTTCACACCTTCATCCTTTGATGAATTTTATAGTTAACAAAACCAGTTCACAAAGTTATACAAAATGATAATATAGTTTATACAACTGATGATAAACTCAAACAGCCAATATATAATAGCCGAACACTACCTAAGCTCTACGGTATAGTACATTAGAATAAGCATAAGCATCCATATAATACGAGAAAGCCGCTCCATGCTCGTCCTCTGCACTGTTATCATTTACCAGCTAGACCTACCATCTAGTCTACTCATTTAAGAGTATCCAAGATAAAAGAAGCAAAACATAAAATATCAAGTCAAATAGCAGTCTAGTGTTCGATAAGAAATCTCAAAATACTATACAAATCGATATAATAAGGAACAAGGGTACACAAACTATACCTGACCTATCCTTACAACCAAAGAGTTAGCATATAACAAACATAATATGCTACTCTACAAACATCATAAAGATGTGCTACATTTTAAGTACAATGTCGGGTGTCCAGGTATCCACATCTATAATACCTACATCATACGACATCCTTAGAGTGACATTCTACTAGAAAAGCAATCAAAGCAAACATGACATCCATCAAACAATCCTCATTGCAACTCAACGTGCCCTGAATATATGGTAACTCAAAATACTATACAAGTCGATATAATGAGGAAGAAGGGTATACAAACTATACCTGACCTATCCTTGCAACCAAAGAGTTAGCACATAGCAAACATAATATGCTACTCTACAAACATCATAAAGATGTACTACATTTTAAGTACAATGTCGGGTGTCCAAGTATCCACATCTATAATACCTACATCATATGACATCCTTAGAGTGACATCCTACTAGAAAAGCAATCAAAGCAAACATGACATCCATCAAACAATCCTCATTGCAACTCAACATGCCATGAATATGTGGTAACTCATATGACCATTCGTTTGTTAAGGATTAAGGGAAAAAATCTCGGTTTTCAATGTATTTGTCACATGCCGAAACTAACACTAGACCCATTCCATCAGTCCAGTCCATCAGTCCAGTGTATACGGATCATTCCACCAATCTGGAGTAGCCATTCTAAGTACTCAATGAGCGTCCTTAAAATACCCTTGACTTTGACTACATCCGAAAACACTTTGAGTATCATCGATCCCTTAATACGTGTATCCAAGCTCTTTCGTTGCTCACCTTATTTCCATTCATCCTCAAGGAACTACACATTCCTTTCTTTTCATGATAGAACCATTCAACATTCTATCCACAAATCATCCTTCCTAGTGATAGAGTTAAGGTTATGCCTTGTGGTAATTTATTACATATATCTAACTCGATGAACAATCTTGTTCATAATAAATGTGTTTCTTTCTATTATATACTTGATATAATATGGTTATATTAATTAATTAATTTAATTAAAAGTATATTAGTAGAAAATCTATAAATGGCATATTTTATGATAGTAGTTACAAAGTGTTGTAACCGTGAGTAATTTATCATAATAAAACAAATATACCATTTTAAATGTTCCTAGTCAAATCTATCGAGACTAGATATCAATGTATCCATTGAGATTATAATATATAACGCTCTCCAAATGTTGGGTAGTATATTAGTCATAATTGCCGGGGCACCTAGGGATTACGTACTGACAATTATTGGATAATTATGGAATGACTTACTTGATAGTTTTCTGTTGGTTAATATAACTAAGGTCAAATAGAAAATATCGATGTGATTGATTTACACATTTCTCTTGACTTGAAAACACTGTGGATCTTCAATATGAAAGCTCCGCTTTGATTATAGTCAAATCATAGCATGGCGTTCCATCGAGTGACTATAGTTGGGTCGAGGGGGAGTATTGGAAGTGAAGCACTATTCAAGAGAGGATTTGTATGGGGTTAGTATCATGGTCAACTCAAGTCAACTCAAAGTCAAAGTCTTCGGCCGGAGCATTTTAATTAATAATATTTGTTATTGTTGAACCAAGGACTTCGTGTTTGAACTATAAAGTTGAATGTTGACAATATTGGAATTTTGACCCTAACCAAATTCCATAAGTCTTAATATGATATAGTTTTGATGAAGAGAATTGGTATAAATAATTGTCACTATCAGGTACCGCTTTGATTTTACCGAAAAGACCTGTAAGCGACGAATTTAGCCAAACTATCGTACCACTTGCTAAGTGACGTGTGAACATTAATATTTGAATTGTTCTATATTAATCGCCGACTGAATTCACACCTCTGAGTCGCACAGCCTCATTTGTGATTTTTCCAAAAACCACACAATTTAATTAGTTTGTAAAATGTTGCAAACTGTTTAAATTATTTAATATTTATGACATATTAATTATTTTTAATTTATTTGATGTTTTGAATGTTGTGATAATTATTTTAATCCATATAT
This sequence comes from Allium cepa, assembly GCA_030765085.1. Classification (NCBI taxonomy): domain Eukaryota; kingdom Viridiplantae; phylum Streptophyta; class Magnoliopsida; order Asparagales; family Amaryllidaceae; genus Allium; species Allium cepa. The sequence goes on from CM060937.1 coordinate 288,920,366, forward strand.
AAAAGTTATATCTGCATATATCGATATAGGATATCGGTAAAATTCTAAACATGTTTTACATAATAAAGTAATTACATAAAAGTTGTTTTCTTCTATATGAAAAAATTGCATATTTGGAATGAGCTTGGATTAGCCATATAATGATAAGGGGAGGAAATCAATTAATGAGATTAATTGAAATTTTAAAAAAGGAAATAAAGGAGGAAGTTCTAATAGGAGAATAGTAAAGGGTTCCTTTAATTCTATTAAAAACAAAACCTCCTCATTTTTGAAAGTACAGAGCACAGAACATGACTTTCATTTTTTTTGTTCTCATTTTTCCCCTCTTCTCTATCATTCATCTATGGCTGAAACTTCATCCAAAAGAAAAAAAACATCAAAACAAATTCTAATCAACATCAAAATAAATTAAAAAGGGTGGATAATTCTTCTCTTGCAAAGTAGGATGGTGATTTTTAAAATCCGAGGAGAAGCCACAAATTAAGGTGTGATGAAGGTAAGGGTTTATCAGATCTAGAGAGTGATCAATCAGATCTAGGTATTCTTCTATCATTCAAGATGTTTCTCCATGCTTCATCCTAAGGTAATTATATGTGCATATAATTCTATATTTACATGTTTATTGTATTATTATTTAGATCTATGTTTGTTAATCATTTCCTTTTAACGTATGTTTATGATAAATCGACATGTCTTGAATCCCATTTTACTTTTGATAAATAGTCATAATTCTCTGTGTTGTCTGGATCTATAATTTCTTACCATAAATTTACGCATGCCTACCTTGTTCAAATTTATTTTATTTTATTGTAGATAGTTATGAAATTAAAAATTGACTTTGAATGAGATTTATGTATACTATGAGATGATCTTTACTTATTCAACTATTAATGGATCATATATATATATATGTATGTATGTATGTATGTATGTATGTATATGGTTAGTTATTTTCCATTCCTTGAATCTAATTTTAATTACATGTGTTAAATTTTTGTATAATTGTTACAATCCTTGTTAAAACAAAAGTGGATACCTTGATTTAGTATTAATGAATGGACTTTAGTGCAAATTTTAATTATTTGTTATTTTCTATGTTTAAAATTTTGTGAAAAGTTTGATGTATTGTTTCATTCCTAAATTAAAAATTTAATGAAAACTTTTAACTTTAAAATCAAAAATCTTTTGTACAAATGTATATACAAATATACCATATGCTACATTGTTTGCAAATATATGCTTTCAGATCCAAATGATTAAATTTTAATTATCAGTTATATGTGATATAAATGTTTTTTAAAAAATTAAATTTGTACAAAGATTATGAGAAATAATATAACTTTTTTTTGTTAAACATTTTCTCAGTTAGAAATTTTTCTATTAATGTTAATTTAGGATTTCAAATTATTTAAAACAACCAATAGGTTTTCACTTTGTATGTATGTAAGTATACATAATTATTATGAATGTATGCATCCATAATTATTATGAATGTATGCATATATTTCATTAAAAAAAATTAGACAGAGAAGGCATGTGTAGATTTTGTTGATAAGTAATCGATGCGACTTCATAAAATCTTTCTCTGAAGTTATTGCTTCTTTATTGCGTGGTTAGGATCCTCCCTACTTTGACTGTTGGTTAGTACCAGCCAATATGGGTTGGTATCGACTGATGGAATTAAGCATTTCTAGACTCTAAATTCTTGAGTCCTTCCAATCTTGGCACTCTAGATGTCTTCCAAGCTTTTTGGTTCATTTCTCTATCATCTCACAGTCTGGATCAATTGGAACGTCTGTTGATTCAAATTCCAGATAATACCTCCATGTCTTCAAAACAAAGATAATGGATGCCAACTTCGAATTAGGAGTTGAATAGTTCTTCTAATGGGTCTTAAGTTGCATGCCAGCATACGGAATTTCTTTTCTTTCTTACATAAGAACTGCACCGAGTCCCGTATCACAAGCATTGGTATATACGATAAAAGGTTTAGCCTCCACTGCTAACAAGAGTCTGGGCATTAGTCAAAAATTACTTCACCTTAATAAAAGAATCCTCACAGTGTGCATCTCATGAGAAGACTTGGTTCTTCATAGTTAGATGGGCCAAAGGTGTAGCAACCTTTGCAAAGTAATCAATGAACTTCCAACAATGTCCAACTAACCCAAGGAAATTACGAACCTCGACCGCACTATGCAGTACCTTCCAATCTTGCACTATGGCAACCTTGCTTGGATTAACCAAAATCCCATGCTCAAATGCAGCCTGAACTAAGAATTTAACTTCCCTCCTTCAAAAGTGGAATTTTGAAAAGTATGCATTCAAGAAATTTCACCTTAACACCTCCACCACTTCCCTTAAATGTTATCTGTGCTCCTCCTCACTTTTAGAGAATATCAAAATATTATTTACGAAGACGACCAAAAATTTATTAAGTTGATCCTAAAAGGCACGACTCAAGAGATCAACAAAATATATTAGTGCATTCATAAGGCCGAATGACATCACCAACCATTTATAAGATGCATCAAGAGTTTTAAGATGGTTTTGGAATGTTATTCTTAAACCACCAGCCACATCCCTTATTCTAAAGTCCGAAAATAAGCACTACTAATGCTGTAGTCATCAATAGTACTATTCTCCAGTAGTAAAATGAGAGTAGTTAATAGATCATTAACATCAAAGCATTGGAAAATGAAAAAATTTCAAAACACAGATTTCATTAATTAATTTCCAAATTCATTACACAATTCCAAACGTTGCACATGTTCAGATAAAATATAAAATTACAAAATATTCCAAGAGCTACATATGAAGATGCCCTCTTTGTTGATCATAGTTTACTACTAGACGTATATAACTTCTACCATTACATACATTCAGACAAAATTATGGCACACAATGGACATAAATAAACTCCTATATAGCTAGCTCCTGCCTTCTACATGTCTTTGGAAGCTTTATTCATCAAACCTAAAAACCTGTGAACCTTACTCTCAATCTACTCAAATGAGTACCCCAAAGTTTAAGGGAAAAAATAAAAACTTCGGGTCAGACAAAATTTTTGGTGTAAATAATAATATGCCATCTACTTAATTGGTTAGACAAAATGATACCAACCTATGTAGGTCCTTCTAAGTCCACCAGCTACACTTTCAACTCATTCATCTCAGTAGGTGTCATTCTGCTAGACGGTCTACTTATGGGTTTAGCTCCAAGTATAAGATCCATTCAAAACTCAATAGCTTATTTCGGTGCTAGTCCTGTCACTGGCTCAAAGACATCAACAAAATATCTAACGACAAAAATTTGATTCAACTCATCTTTCTCCTCCATCGCACCCAATAAAGCACAAACATCAAAACTATAGTTCTCTACTGAGTATATAATTCGATCACTACTATTAGGGTGTTTCAGTGATATTTTCCCATCTTGGCAAAATATCATAGATACTTGCTTAACCAATTCATACCCAATATAATTCCAAACCCCACAAAATCAAACACATGAAAATTGCAGGAAAATATATGACCTAATAATTCAAACTCTAATTATCCACATCTCATCCCAAGAGTTGCATACCCTCCTATCGAATTCGCAACCCTTAAGGAAGTAACAAGGTATGACCTTTCTAAACTAAGATAATCTACCTAATAGTGAGAGATAAATGAATGTGATGCACCAATATCAAATAGTATTTTAACAGGTATACCATGAATCAAAAGTTTACCTCCCATCCCAGCCTTTCCCTTCCCTTCTGTTGTGGGTCTCAAGGCAGCTAGTTTCAAAGCGAACACTTTTCCTTTCTCATCCTTATCTAGTTCATTGCAATGATTCTTACAATGGCCTATCTGATGACAGTTGAAGCACTTAATGTTCTTCCTCCTAATAACTTTCTTTCCATATCCTAAGTGATACTCATTGGTAAAGTGTCCCTTCTTTTCACATTTGTAACACATAGCATCCGCTTTTCCTTTCTTGGTAGCTCCACCCTTCTAAGCTCCCTTCTTCTAAAAGAACTTCCTTTTCTGATTCTTCCCACTTTGAATCTCTATTGTTTTGTTACCACCAAATAAAGTAGGCATCTCTTTATTTCTCAAAGTCATCTCCACTGTCAAGTCACATGGATCCCTAAGACGCAACAAGGTCACCCTTGTAAGCTCTGGTCTTAATCCACGGATGAAATTTTCATTTCTCTTAATCACAATATCAACCATAGCATACCCATACCTAGATAACTCCTCAAATCTTATTGCATTCTTCAACATAGTCATGTCTCCTTGCACTAACTCAGAAAACTTCCTGAGCAACGTCAACTTGGAAATTTCAAACTTGAACCTCCTTTTAATCTCAGCCCAAGTCAAAGTTTCCTTTGGCACTCCAACAGTAACAGTATTCCACCAGTATAATGCAGTCCTTATAAATATCTGGATGCTAATCTCCCCTTCTGCTTGTCATTCAGACCTAAATCAGTAAAAATATTTTCATAATGAAGTAGACAATTCTCCACTTCGATAGCATCCTCCGTACCAATAAATGGCTTTCCTCTAAGTCTTGCATAATCTCGACTCAAAATAGCATAGTTGTTGACAACAAGAACTTCATTTCTCCTTTAGCATTACCACCAACTAATCCAGCCGCACTCCAACTTGCAACATGTTGACAAACAACTGATACATACCTCATATGTCTACTGGTGGTGTTCCAACACCTACATTAGTAGTTGTTTGTTAACTCAGATTCCTTCTACTATTGGGCCTGACATTTCCATTGGTTGTGATGCTTCCTCCACTGAGATTCACTCTTTCATTTCCCACCTTCATATCTTACTTTTCTTAAATCCGCATTCAAATTGTAAGATACGGAAGAGAGGTCTAAGAGATGGAAGAATAGAGATAAGATATATACTTACATATAGAAAGTATAAGTACATTGTTATTACATTATCCCAAACCCCAATCTTAGTCTCTGATTCATTTGGGTTATATTTTTAAAACTCTTTTAAATTGAAAATTCTTTTGGTTTAACATAAACATTTGCTCTGATACTAAGTTGTAACATCCCTCATTTTGAGGCCCAAAAATAAGCACTACTGATGTTGCAGTCATCAATAGTATTATCCTTCGGTGACAAAATGAGATCAATTAATAATATAATTAATATCAAAGCACAGAAATATGAAATTTCTCAAAACAAGGATTTCATTAATAAATTTCCATAATCATTACATAATCCCAAATGTTGCCCAGTTTCGGATAAAATATAATTATTACAAAATACTCCGAGAACGACATACGAAGATTCCCCCTTGGTTGATCAGAGTTTACTACTAGATAGATATAGCTTCTGCCATTACATACATTCAAACAAAATGATAACATAGCAGACATAAATAGACTCTTATATATCTAGCTCCGCCTCCTATACGTCTTCGGAAGCTTTATTTGTCAATCCTGAAAACCTTCTTCGATATACTCAAATAAGTCCCAAGAGTTTAAGGGAAAAAATAAAAACTTCGGGTGAGACAATAAGTCTAATGTTAATAATAATGTCATCTCGATAAATGGATATCTACTGAGATCACACTCCTGAGAGGAGCAGGTTTCCCCCTTACTATTATCCTCTAAAAATATGTCTTTCATAAATTAAGCATATGCAACCACAATGGTTAAACTAGATGATATAAACAATCATATGCATGCATGCAACCTAGGTAATCATGACACTTCTGTCTAAATAAATGGACTACCTGCCCCAACAACATAGTTTTCTCAAGGTAATTACAAACCTATATGGCTACTCGAGCCTACAAAATATATCAAATTCTCCAACTTACTATTAGAGGTAAATGGGATGGTTTTTTCGAAACTACTATTCCTAGGGTCACTCTGATCCTAATGGTTTTCAGTCCAAACCAATAACCTACCTCATTTTTGCATATTCCTTTGTATGCATAAATCTACTTGTAGTCTTACACTTGACAAAGCCCTATGCACTGGAATTGTGGACTAATATTGGGGTCTAGCAGTTGAAGTAAAGGGCGCAATCCTATACCAGTCCCATCTGATAAGAATAATCTTTCCAGCAAAATTCTAGACTAAATACCCTTTTTATTTCCTTGAAAACATAAACCTTTATAGTTGATTTAAACCTTAAAATCATAATTTAAAACAAGGAAACTGTAGCCTTTTACCTTATCCAAAATATTATGCCAAGATATATGCTTTTATAAAAGAACGTTGATGGATTTCAAAATCACTTAGAGGTTGTCGCACCTCAAAACCGTAGGCTCTGAAGCCATATATAATAAAACCATCGGATTTATAAAGTGCGGCATTGATATAGCCTCTATGGGTCATCGCACCCTTCTATATCGAAATCATTTTAAAGCATCTGATTTATAAAACATAAGGACATGGGACCAAAACCATTTACATTGCATATATGGGTTGCCAAAGCAAAGAATATAAAGTTTGGTTTGCGTAAAATATAGGCTTATGGCCTTATTAAAATAACATCGTAATCATAATCAGGCAGCATTGTCGTCGTAAAATATTCAATGTTGAAAATAGCATATTGCAGAATTATGGCCAACCACTACGACATAAGAAATAGCAGCAGCATTGCTGTATGAAACTAATGTCGAAAATAATAATAGCGACACTACAACCATAGTATAGTCAAGGTTGAAAAGGTGAACTAGCAGCATAGGCAACATGCGACATTGAAATCATAAGAAGTTGATATTGTAAACTAACCGCATCATTAATGCCAACATAGTAAGCGATGATATGCGGTGTTGATATGCGTCATTGAAACACACGGGATAGCCAACGTCACAAGTATCAATTTCGACATGGAGCTATACTTTCCACTCAACCAACGTTGATTCATTGCATACCAACCTGGGATGATATCATATGCATCATCATTGGTTGACAACGAAAAGCTTAAGTGTGACATAGATGGGTCGCGACATCAATGAGCAATGGTAATTCCTGTAATTATTATAAAGGGTAAATTTTCTATATAAAGTAATTTCTTTTTACCAACTCCGACTCTTTGTCAAATTTTTATTGGATAATAACCTTCTTTATCAAATCATTTTTTGAAAACTACTTTAGATCCGATTTCACATTCTCGAACTAATTTGCAAACCATGTAACTATTAAGCTTTTCTAGCTTAATAAATTCTTAATAATTCGTAAACACTTGGGAAAAATCCCAAAAATCACAATAAATCATATTTATCATATTCTTTGCTAAATAAAAATTTTAAGATAAAAACATTATTAATTATTTTTAATAATTAAAATCTAAAATAAACCATTTTCTTTACCTAAGAAATTCATAAAATATTCATACTTGATTGGAAAATTATGAAATTAAAAACCCACTTTTAAAATAAGGTTGCTAATGTCATATTAAAATTTCAGTCGAATGGATGTCACATACTAGGTTTTCATTCCTAAAATCTATTAAATAATTTCATAGTAAATCCAATAGTTCTGAAAGTCTACAGTGTAGATCGTGTAGTGTATATGCAAGTATATGTGGCAAAATATATGATTCAACTAAAACAATATTAGTCTAAGTAAATATAGAAAAAACACACCAGGATTTTATACTAATTCGGACCTCCCGTCCTACGTCTAATCCTGAAGCTCCCCTTCGAAATTCGACTATCAAACACCCTCACTTCGTCCAGAAGAATAGGCGTGATTACAAAAAGTTGTTCTTATCAAATATGTATTATATAACATGGATATTGACTAATTAGTACAAATGCTTCCACTATATATGTAGAGAGTATCGTATGTGAAGAACTGTATATATAAAAGAGTGAAATACAAGTATAGATTGCTAGGGATCAAAAATATACGATAGATTATGTAAATAAAGAGCATAAGTAAGTAAAGTGTATTTGTTCTCTTGATTCTTGATGGTATATATAGTTGTAGAGAGATTCCTTAAGTAGTTGCATCCATTAACAAGTACTCTACATTTGCTTCTGTTGATGATGAAGAGTTGCAGCGAAGAGAAGCGGAGATGTCTATTCGATTTTGGCAGTTGAAGTTTAAATTTAAAATCCGCGTTTGAAATCAGACGTCTGGTATTTGTTTCATACGTCTGATACTATATATTTTTTGTACATAGTAGATTTTCAGATGTCTGAGTGCTACTACCAGACGTCTGGTTTAGTCTGTTAGTTGTTCCAGAGGACTTTTCCAGACGTCTGGCTTATGCACCCAGACGTCTGAAACTTGTGCATGTCTATTTTTTGCATCTTTTCTGTTGCTTCTTTGTACCTATCGACTTGTAGTCTCTTGTAGTGTTGTTTGAGCCTTATTCTTGTCTTTCTAGTGATGTTGCTCTAGCAAGTACCTGTATATATAAATATATATGCATATTCGATTTCCGTTGTATAGTTGTTGTCATCAAAACCGTAGATTTGATTTCCTAACAATCTCCCCCCTTTTGATGATGACAACTATATGATGTACTTATAATTTTATAAATCTCCCCCTGAATATGCGCTTTCCATTATTTATTGTGATCTTTATTATTTTCACCCCATTTGGCATTATCAAAAAGGACTTACGAATATAAATATACACAGAAATAACACACCAAAAGTGGAAATTTCATTAATCACATTAATTGATTACATTCATAGATTTTTATTATTTTATACCAAAGTTGGAATCCTAAGAAATTTAAGGATCTTTTGGGAAAGCTTTATCTTGATCATCTCCTTCATCTTCGTTTTTGGAAGAGCTAGCTTGTTTTGTAGGAGATGTAGGATTTTGTTCGAGAGGTTCGTTCTCCTCGTCAAAAAGTTTGGAATGTTTTGAAGGAGGAGGAGAAAGCACTGGAGTTGGCCAATCTTTTGAAGGTGGTGTAGGACCACGAACCCTTTGAAGAAGCTCCTTTAGAACAGATAATGTAGTTGAAAGTGACGTTTCAACTATGGCTAGGTGAGAATCAAAAGATATTTCAAAACTATCAATGCGCTTAGCCAACAATTTTTGATTTCGAGACAAAATAAGCTGATATTGTAGAGTTAGGTCGTGAATACTCTCATTTGGATTCGTCTCTGTGTGAGTTTCCAAAATATCATCTTGGGATGTATAATCAAAGGGTGTAGGAGGGGGAGGAATAGTCTTGCGATATTGCTCCACCTCTTGTGATGGTTCAGGTTGTGTTTGAGGTGGATGCCCAGCTTTTCTGGCTTGAAGACATTGCGCCCACTCTTCAAATGATATAAAATCCGGAGGATTTTCTGGTAAGTGCATTAGGGAGAAAATTTTTGTGGATGCATATTTCGAAGAAATTTCTTCAAAAGTGGATAAATATGAAGGGATGTTGTGAGCTCGTAGAAGTCTCATGATATATGTAGGATAGATGACGGATGGGTGTGATCGAGTCCAAAAATGTTTGAGCTCGTCAAATATAAATTTTGCCTAATTAACCCTTGTTCCACTGAATATAGCATATAGGGCCTTGTGCTCTAGTTCCGTGATTTTCTCATGACTACCAAGGCGAGGAATGATAGTATTGATAATCATTCTTGTGAGAAGTCTCGCAAACCTAGGCATTTCATCTTTCCATATATGATGTGTTATATTATCTCTTGGTTTCAGACACATATCCGGAATATTATATAAATCTTCTTTGGTGACGGAACATCCAAGAGCTCAGCCTATGATCCCTGGAGTAAGCCTAATTGTGTTGTCATAAACACTAGACCATAGCCAATTATCATCGATTTCAGTATTCCAAACTGCTGTGCTATCCAAATCAGCACAGAAGAGAAATATGGCAAACTGATCAATTTGGATGTTATTGGGATTAAAGGATATCAAAGTTTCTAAACCAGCACTTACAAACATTTCATCTAAATCGTACATTGGGAACTTTAACAAATTATAAAATGGACCTGTATGGAGTTTCTTCTTTTGAATATCCTCGTATCTCTTGACAGAATGTGGCACATGATTTATCCATCGCTCGATTTGATCGTTAGAGCAAACTTGGGGGTTGGATGAAGTTGCTTGGTCTTGCTTTCGCTTAGAGATCTTAGGGTTTTTTGTTTTAGGAGCCATTGTATTTGAGCGAGTTTGAACGAGGAAGTATTTTTGAGAAATAAGGAATCGGTTTTTTAGTAGAAATAAAATGAAACGAAGTGAGAGAAGTAAAAACAATAGACGTTATCTGGGCACTTAAGAGTGTCGATTGAATTTCAGACGTCTGGAAGGTAATTCAGACGTCTGATTTAACCTACTTTGAAAACAGTAAATAGAATCAGACGTCTGATTTTTTATGGTAGACGTCTGGAATTGATTGATTTGTAAATTTTGATAGTCAGAGAGAATTATCATACATCTGTTTATAGAATCAGACGTATGGAATAGGTCGAAATGTTATTTTTGTAGGACAGACAGTTTTCTCAGACATCTGGATATAATATCAGACGTCCGAAAATGGTCTGAGTTTTATTTTATGGAAGTAGAGACTTTGTTCAGACGTCTGATCAATAGTTCAAATGTCTGAAATAGACTGGTTTCTATTTTTATTAAGCAGAGATAATTTTCAAATGTCTAGAAGATTACATCATACGTCTGATATATGCACGATGGTTAAAAACTTGCGTGATACCAGAATGTCAGACGTCTGATGGCAAATTTCAAACGTTTGAAATTACCAATTTTTCTTAAAATAGCCTAATTTTGAAGGGTGCTGCTTATTTTTTGAGAGTTTGATTTTAATAAAACATAGTATTATTATTTGCAAAACAAAATACAAATATATGTAGATAAAAATACAATGAGAATATTTAAATTTATTTAGATGACGATGGAGCATTGTGATCTTCAGACTTGTCATCCCTTCATGGCTTGAGCGGAGACCATATATTTCCATGTTCATGGGTTCTGGGGAACCAGAGAATCGCCTAGATGAAGGGGCCAAAGGTGTACGATACGAGGCAGAGGGATCCAAAGGATTGCAAGCAATCGTAAGTGGTTCATGTACATCCTTCTTTCACGAATTACAAAATTTTATCGCTACTTGCTCCAGAAAACTTTGTCGTCGCGCAGTCACCTTTTGCTCAAAGTATAATTTTCGTTGTAAATCTATTTGTTGCTTTTGATGGTGATGTATCTCATCGATTTTCTTCTTGGTGTTAGGAGAGATAAATAAAGATCGTTCGGACTTCATTTTATCGTGAGTTAATCTCGTGTGATAGGAGGACCACCTATATGTCGGTTCCTGATTTGGTGTTGGATTAGGAAGACGATGGGGTGTATCCGTTGAGCTATCCGTTGTTGGTGTCGAGAAGGAGAGATGAGAGTTGTCGGAAGACATGATTATATTTTCTGTTGTAAAAATATGAAATATATATATGTTTTTTTACGTTTTGTTTTGTACAAAGTTATTTATATATGATTTTAAAGATTATTTTTGTAGGTAATTTGAGAAAAAAAATCACCTAAAAAATTTAAGGTGAAGGAAGGAGTTAACAGTTTTAATTTGTGGATAAAATTTTTTTAGCCAAAAATAGAATAAATGAAAATGTAGTATTAGTTTAGAAGATGACTAACAGAGCATATTCCTAAATCGCATCGCAATTTAACAAATGTTTATTCGTTTAGTGGTTTAGTGAAAATATCTGCTAATTGATTCTCCTATTTACATATTCTAATGTAATAATTCTTTTTTCTACATTGTCACGTAAAAAATGATGTCGTATATCTATATGTTTAGTACGCGAGTGATTTACATGGTTTTTTGATAGATTTATTGCACTCATGTTATCGCAATATATTGGTGATTTAATGATAACTTTGCTGAAATCCGTAAGTGTTCGTTGCATATATATCACTTGTGCACATGCTAGAGCTGCTGAAATATATTCGGCTTCGCAAGTAGATAAGGAGATAAAATTTTGCTTTTTGCTAAACATGAAACTAATGATTATCCGATAAAGTGATATGTTCCGCTAGTACTTTTACAATCCGTTTTACATCCACCGAAATCTGCATCACTATATGAAACTAGTTCAAACGATGATCCCTTACGGTAAAACAAACCGTAATCTCTAGTACTAGATTGATATCGTAAGATACGTTTAACAGCTCTTTGGTGAGATTCTTTTGGTTTTGCTTGAATTCGGGCACAAAAAAATACACTCATCATTATGTCGGGTCGACTAGCCATCAATTTAAGTAAGGAGCCAATCATACTACGATATAATTTTTCATCAAAATCTTTTCCGTTATCATCTTTTTCTAAGTGAACACTAGTACTCGTCGGTGTTGGTTTACTTAAAGCTTTATCCATTTCAAACCGACGTAATAGATCGTTACAATATTTTTCTTAATGAATAAAGATTTCAAGTTGTTTTATTTGTAAACCTAAAAAGAAATTTAATTCTTCCATGTGAGAAGTTTCAAATTCATTTTTCACAATATTTGAAAATTGATTACAAAGATTTTCATTAGCTGAACCAAAAATAATATCGTCTAAGTAAATTTATACAACTAAAATGCCGTTATTTTCTCATTTAATAAATAAAGTCGCATCGATTTTACCTATTTGAAAACCAGATGTAATTAAATAATTTTTAAGATGTTCATATCAGGCATAGAAGGCTTATTTTAAACCATATAAGGCTTTTTGTAATTTAAAAACATGATCGGGATATTTTTCATGAACAAATAATAGAGGTTGTTCAACATATACGTTTTCTTTGATAAAAACATTTAAAAAAGCACTTTTGACATCCATTTGAAATAATTTAAAATTGTGATGATTTGCAAAACCAAGTAATGTACGTATTGACTCAAGTCTTGCTACTGAAGAAAAAGTTTCGTCGTAGCCGTTATCTTCTTCTTGATTATAAACTTGAGCGACTAGAGGAGCTTTGTTTCTAACTATAGTTCCATTTTCATCTGCTTTGTTTTTAAATACCCATATTGTTCCAATAACCGATTGATTTTCTGGTCGTGGTACTAATTCTCAAACATTATTACGTTCAAATTGATTTAATTTTTCTTGCATAGAATCCAAAAAAATTCGTTTGAAGCTTCTTCATATTTTTTTGGTTCAAAATTTGACACAAAAGCTATATGACTTACTTGGTTAAGTTATTTCTAGCTACTCTAGAGTTAAGATCTCCAATGATGTTATCATTTGGATGATCTTTTAGAATTATAGGAGATGATACTAAAGTATTATTTTGTGCATTTGTCTTATTATTAAAAGAATTTGTTGCATTTGTTATTGAATTGTCTCTTCATCATCATTAGTATGATGGTTAAGAAAATTTTCATCAAACGAAACATGTAAACTTTCTTCAATTGTGTTATTTCGTTTATTAAAAATTCTATATGCCTTGCTATGATCGAATATCCAACAAAGATTCCTTCATCGGCCTTCAGGTCGAATTTTCCTAAATTATCTTTTGTGTTTAGTGCAAAACATATTGGTCCGAAAGCTTTAAAGTATGATACTTTAGGTTTTCGTCCAAAAAAATTTCAAAACAAGTATGTTTAGTCATAGTCGTATGGTTACTCGATTCAAAACATAATAAGCCGTGGCAATAGTTTCAGCCCAAAAGTGTTTTGGTAGACCACTACTATTTAATAGTGTTCATGCACATTCTTTTAAGTACAATTTTTTCTTTCTACTACTCCATTTTGTTGAGGTGTACGGGGAAAAGAAAATTTATGACTTATACCTTTTTTATTACAAAAATTAGTAAAAGGATCCTTTTGGAATTCTCCACCGTGATCACTTCGAATATTCTTAATTTTCAAATCTATTTGAGTTTTAATTCTTTGAGTAAAAAATTTAAACATACCAAAGGTGTCACTTTTATGTTTTAAAAATAAAATCCATGTATATCTTGAAAAATCATCAACTATTAGGAAAACATATTTGTTGTGATTTATAGATCGTACTTGAGTTAGATCAAATAAATCTCAATGTAATAATTCTAATGGTTGTTTTGTAGAAATATTATTTTTAAATTTAAAAGAGCTTTTCTTTAGTTTTCCAGTTTGACAATCATCACATAAATTTTCTACTTTATAATTTATTTTAGGTAAACCGCTAACTAGCTTATATTTTGCTAATTTATTAATATATTTTAAATTAATACGACAAAACCATTTATGCCACAACCATGGATCGTCATGTTTGGCAGTTAGAAATAAATTTGAATTTCGATTTATATTCATATTTAAGACATAAATATTTTTGTTTCTAAAACCCTCAAAGATAAGTTGTTTATTATTGTCGAAAATATTACATCTATCTTTTTCAAAATTGATTTGAAAACCTTTATCGCATAATTGACTAATGATAAGTAGGTTGTGTTTTAAATTTTCTACCAACAAAACATTTTTAATAATAGGAGAGTTAGAAATACCAGAGTTGATGACTTCTCCGATGCCAACGATGTATCTTTTTGAGTTATCTCCAAAAGTTACCATTCCACCATCGATGTATGTTATATTTGATAACATTTTTGAGTTTTCGGTCATATTCTTAGAGCATCCACTATCAAGTATCCATTACTCCTTATTTTTTATTTTGGGTTCCTGCAAAATAAAAGATGATTTAATTGGTAACCATATACTTTGTTAGGGTCCTAGATGTTAGGAGAAGCAGGTAGCCGTACCCAAGAAGTTTTCGTACCTTTATGAACATAATTTTTACTATAGACTACTTTATCTAAAAAATTATTAATATGTTTTTGTCTAATCAAATTATTATTTGTCTTAGGAATCCAAATTTTTATTGGTATTCATGTTAGACTTAGGTGATCTTTTAGTCTTTTGATAAATATAACTATATTTCTTAATATTATTCCCTTTGTAATTAGGAATATTTTTATATCCTATTCCATTTCTATAACCTGATGGTTTTGAAGTTTTGATAAGATTTTCCAAATCTTGTTTTCCTTTATTAAATTTTGAAACATTATTTGTAATTTTATCTAATTTTTCTTTTAATTCTAAATTTTCAATTTTCAATGTTTCCATATTACTTTTCAAGTTGATATTTTTTTTAACAAGTTATCCTTTTCTAGTCTAGTTTTATCAAAATCAATAGCCATAGTCTCATTTTCAACCAAACTATTTTAAATTTTTTTCTTGAGATAATTCTAGTTCCTCCTCTAAAATAATTTTTTCATCTTTTAACATTCCTACTTCAAGTTCTAATCTATTTATTTTGGCTATATGTTATTTATTCAATTTTTTAATTTGTCTAAATTTATCATCTAATTCCATGCTAAGTTCTAATAATTCATCATAGCTAAGTCGGGACATACCTCGTCAGTTTGTGCCATAAAGCATACATTAGCTTATTCTTCATCACTATCGCTGTCACTATCTAATGATGATGAAGAATCCAAGTCATCCCATGTTACTTTGAAAGCTTTCTTCTTTTTGATTTTTTCAAATTTTTCTTCCTTTTATCATTGTTGACTTGGGACAATCTTTCTTCATATGTCCAAATTGATCATATTCATAGCATTTGATTGATGTTTGATTTGTTGAGCTTGATTTTCCTCCTTTCTAAAGTCTATTCATTTCCCTAAACTTCTTGAATTTGTTGTAGTTTTTGGAAATAAATACAATTTCTTCTTATCTAAGTCGGAGTCTTCATTTGTTGAAGGGAATGTTATGTTCTTCTTTTCCGAATTTTGTTCTTTTCGTGCCTGCAAATTAGCTTCATAGGACATTAAATTTCCTATCAATTCTTCAACTATGACTGTTTAGAGATCATTAGCTTCTTCGATAGCTAATAATTTTCTTTCCCACTCTAGAGTTAAAGAATTGAGTATTTTAGATATTAGGTCAAAATTTATGAATTTGATTCCAAGTGCCATTAAATTGTGTTGAATGGTTTGGAATCTAGATACAGGTCTACTATGGATTCATTTTATTTCATTTTAAATGATGAATATTGATTTTGTGAAATTGAAATCATAGTTTGTTTCACTTTGTTTGTACCTTCGTGTGTAACTTGTAAGGTACGCCAAATATCATATGCAGTGTTACATAACCTGACGTGTGAAAATTCATTCTTAACTAATAAACAAAATAAGACATTCATAGCTTTGGCACTATTAGAATCTGTGGTTTTTTGTGCATCATTCCATGTGTTCATAATAGTGTTAGATGCTTCATATTTATTTATAATGGCGGACCAAATTTCTAATCCATTAGCTTCCATAAAAATTCTCATACGTGTTGACCAATATGCATAGATAGAACCATTAAAAAGTAGGGGTCGTGCTATTGATTGACCTTCTTGAAAAATACTTGCCATTTTAAAGTAATTGAAAAACGTGTTACTATACTTTGATCAAACCTTGCTATGATGTCAATTGAAAGCCTACAGGGTGGATCATGTGGTGTATATGCAAGTATATGTAGCAAAATATATGATTCAATTAAAACAATATTAATCTAAGTAAATATAGAAAAAGCGCACCAGGATTTTATACTGGTTCGGACCTCCTGTCCTACATCTAATCCTGAAGCTCCCCTTCGGAATTTGACTATCAAACCCATCACTTCGCCCGAAGGAATAGGCATGATTATAATAAGTTGTTCTTGTCAAATGTCTGTTCTCTAACACAGATATTGATTAATTAGTACAAATGCTTCCAATATATATATATATAGAGTATTGTATGTGAAGAACTTAATATATGGAAGAGTGAAATACAAGTATAGATTGCTAGAGATCAAGAATATATGATAAAGTATGTAAACAGAGAGCGTAAGTAAGTAAAGTGTATTTGTTCTCTTGATTCTTGATGATATATAGTTGTAGAGAGGTTTCTTGAGTAGTTTCATCCATTAACAAGTGCTCTACAGTTGCTTCTATTGATGATGAAGAGTTGCAGCGAAGAGAAGCGGAGATGTCTATTCGATTTTGGCAGTTGAATTTTAAATTTAAAATCCGAGTTTGAAATCATACATCTGGTATTTTTATCATACATCTAACATTATATATTTTTGTACATAGTAGATTTTCAGACGTCTGAGTGCTACTACCGAGCGTCTGGTTTTAGTCTATTTGTTGCTCTAGAGGAATTTTCCATGACACCCGCCTCCTCGACTCTTAGAAATCGTCACTATTACATCCCCGGTATTTATATGCTACAAATTCGAGTGCCAAAGAGGCAGATTATCATGGAGTACAAAGAAAATAAAGTCATAACAGAATCTCACACGAATGAATAACATATATTATTTCAACATATAATCTTTACAGTGGAAAATTTTAAATACATTTATCAGAGATAAACATGGACGGTTATAAATATCTGTCCTTTCAAATGTGAAATACGATAGTACACAGGTGTGGTGAAAAAGAGGTAATAGTCTATTAAGGAATCTTTTAATTCCATGCTTCGAGCTCTTCCAGATTTCTTCCAACTAAACTTGACTACTAGGTTGTCGGAAAAATAGGGCATTCGGAGTTTAAGGTGAAAGAAAATAAACTCCGGGTCAGCTATAGGACTAGTGTGAGAAACTCAAAATATGAGTGTTTGAAAGCAAAAGGTATATCATAAGACCACACTACACATAAACATGGAGCGATTTTTTACTTAATTATAACCAAAACTTTTGCTATACACTATCTGGGAATAATTTTTAATGACGTTCTTTTGAAAATACTTTTCAAATCAACTTATGTATCTTAGTCGAAATTGCTACATTGATTAAATTCCAACATATTAGCTACAAAGTGGTTCTATAATCAAATCCGAAGGCACTTATTGGAGAATGGATTTCTATACGATGGCAGGTAAGGAACTACCTTTTGTATAGTACACTTCTAGAGGGATGTTCCGAGCATCAATGACTTTGAAACCTCTACACCTGGCAAGACCGACCTACCCGCAGACCCAACTTGGTGGCAGATTGAACCGAATATGACATCACGTCGGTCGTAACTGGCTTATCCCAGGCCACAACATACACAACATACTCGACTTATAGAGAGTAATCCCGAAAAGTGATGACCATACTCTTATGGGCACGACCCACATAGCCTCACCGCATGCCTTATTTAGGCCATCTTCGGGTGATGAGTCCCGAGGTAACGATTACCTTTCACATAGCACATTCTACTTTGAATGTCACACTGCCATTCCATCATCACATAACTGATTTCTACAAACGTATAACTCCTAAGCTCGTATGTCTGAGGAAAGGGTGTTAAGCTAAGAGAAGTTTCCTTCTTCTCCACCAAACAAATGATATGTTTATAGAAATCAATCAATGTGATTAGAAATGCAACGTCAAACAATCGTCCATAAAAGTTGTCCAGGAATAGGACAAACCAAAGGAACTCTTCTACCATATTCTGTCGAAGATCATCCTTAGGGTTAGTAAGGAGCAATCCTTGCATCAAAGATCAAATGAAGATACTACCACTACATATATATGATATAGGAAATTTCACTCGAGGGTCAGTGACAAGCAGCCCTTTATTCATTTACTATCATCCATGTCTACACTTCGTATATGTAAATTGTTTTGTAGTGGTTTTCGGATTAGAACCACTCAAATCCATCCCCGATTCCTTCAAACCAATCATAGATAAAAAGTTATTAGGTAAATATGTGCTTATCGTTTGATTAATCACTTTCTTTTTATCAAAAATATCTTCTACAAGTATATATCTTTAAAATATTTCTTTCCTATATATACGAAACCATTAGACCTCTCTTATCAAATCTTTTTATTACTTAAAACCTTTCCAATTATTGGCATAATTCCAAATTATTTCATTTTTTTTACTTAGGATAATATTTCCAAATCATTTATTTAAATCTCAATTAAAAGTTTTCTTATATCAAATACATATCTTTTTCATAAGTTGAAACCATGTTATCTAAGATGTTAAACCCAAATTTGTTAATATTCAAGTAAAGAGGATCCATAGAAATTATACTAATTTTACTCGACACCAGTTTCCATATTCAACCTTTACAATCTGTCAAATAGCGATGAAATCACCTTATAAATTTACACGTATGGTACGAGTTCCCTCCTTGGAAATAACAACAATTATAAAAAGATTATCTTCATACAATCCAATTTGTATCAAATTAAATTTATAAATTTTGAATCTTTTATTCTTATCTCGTTTATGACATTTCGACTTGTCTGTCCTTGCCCAGTAAAGTAGTCAAGTGAGCCAGGACACTGGTTTCTCTTGAACATCTCCTTAGTTTAGGCATCTCACCTCTAGATCTCACGAATAGGAAAATCCAGTTTACTCATCGGCTTTTAGAGCCAAGTTAACATCACTTGCTTTAAACTACTTTTCTTTAAATCATTTATTAAAACCTTATAAAACCTTCAAATCATCTTTAAAATACTTAATTATTTAGTTAAAACATTTATAAAAGGTTTGAAAAAGAATACTTGAGTTTAAAATCATATTTCAAAAGTTATTAAAAACCGCTGCAAATAGTGTTTTCAAAGCTTATTGATCAAAACAACTTTTCGATCATTTAGAAATCTATTTTTATAACTCAAATCTCTTTAAAACATTTTAAAAGATTAATAGAATTTATTCCATATTTTTAAAGAATTAAAAATACAATTTTTAAATAATTAAAAATATCATTTTTAAAGAATTTATTGCTTTGGTTTTCAAATTGCCAAATCACGACTATTTTAAAAACTTGTTTTGCTCATATTTCAAAATCTACTAAACGAAATCTTGATTGTATTATTTTTTTTGAAAATTATGATTATATGGGTTTAGAAAATTCTTATTCCAAAGAATTCCGACTATGAATCCATCTTTTAAATGGATTTAACTTTCTACGGTACGAAATCGCGAACTACCATCTACACGACGCACCTATTTTTGATTCAATTTTCATAATTTGTCAAAACTTCATCAAATTGAATTTTAGTGTTTATAAAACACCTATAAATCATTTAAAACCATTTTCAAGAGGTTTAATAGTCTCATATACACCATTTCATTTATTAAAGAAATGTGATTTCCTTTGTGATTTTCACGCATATTAAACGTGGCTTGTTAATATAATTAAACAATCATACCATCATCATCAAAACATGATAAACAACCATAATAAACAAACATAGAAAACCATATTATATCATCCAATTTATAGTATATATACATATAGAGTTTCTCACCTTTATTTGAGGACGAACTAATTTGAATCAACTATAGCCTTACTAACTTTAATTCTAAGTCCATGTAGTTGTTTTTCTTCATTCCTAGAGGAGCAGCCTTGTTCCTTAGAGCCTTGGGTGCTCACGGCCTAGGTGTGGAGATGGTGGTTGGCTCGGCCAAATGAAGAGGTGGTAGTAGCCGTGGATATGAAGGAGAAAAAGGAGTGATTCGAAGTGGTTTTGAGCTGCATATACTAATACACACACGCGCGCATACACACTAATAATTTAATTATTTTCGCAAATAATTTCTTTATAATTTTGCTAACAAAGAAAGCCATTAGAGGAAGAAGATGAAGAATAAATGTTAGGAATTTATGAAGAAAGGGGTGGGTATTTATAGGAAAAATTTAGAAACAAATATCTAAATGCATAATTGCACATTTTCCTCTTTCCACGCCCCCTCCATCCCTTCCACAGAAAGTCTCTCCCCCCTTCTACCTCCATGTGCTTGAGGTGATATGGTGTAAGATGAGTTGATGGATGCTTTTGGGTTGCTTAAGTATTAAGTTTTTAGGAAAATATCTTGATATTTTGTAATATATGTATATTTAAATTTATATGTATGTGTGTATATATGTTCATGTGCATGTTAGGATATGAATGTGTATATTATATATGTGCACATGGCATACAAACAAGCTTGCAATAACTTTTGAATAACTTACATTCGTTAAACCGATTCCCGGTCGTATTTTCACTTATTAGTTAACTTACATATAAATGAAGAAAAGATTTAAAACTCATTTCTTATCATTTTTAGCTAATCAAAATGATTACATTTGATTTATAAAACCGCATAAATTAATATTGAATAATCATTTACAAAAAGTGCTATTATATCGATAAAGCGATATCAATTTCTTATATTTTCAAATCAGGTGTATATCTTTATAAAACTATCATAAATGATTTATTATCACTTTATAACTATTTAAAATGAATTATTATCATTTAAAACAATTATTAGAACCATTATAATAATTATTAAATCATCAAATCTCAATTAAATTAATAAACCAATATTTAAATATAAGGGCATCACTGATGACGTCATAAATACCTTTATTTTTTCAAAAATAAAATAAATAATTTTATTTCATATTTTTATTTAGTTATAAAAATAAGTGTATGTATCCAGCTTCATGCATGACGTTTGATAATTATAGAGCTGTTTATTGATAAAATTGTTTTCGACCATTTTACCGATATTTTTTCAGTATATATTTTGTGAACATTTTTCCAAAGTAAGTGCATTATTATTATTCAGTCATTAAAACTTGATTAATTGTTGAATAATAATTTATATTTGAATATTTAAAATAATTTAAATATCTTTTAATTAAAGAGATCAAATTACGGGTCGTTGCATACTTCCCCTTAAAAGAATTTTGTCCTCGAAATTACAATGCAAAATCTAAAGGTATTTGCCCAAAATATTTATTTGTAAACTTACTTCCATATGATATATATAATCCATATGTAATATCTGATTTGATCTGCTAATCGAATTCACAACTTTACTTCCAAGCTAGTATTGATCCCTCGATCGTCTAATGAGGACTTCGATCAGGCGTTCCGATCAGAATTTTAGTTTTCCTTGCATAGCTCTCCACTATGATGGAAAACTTAAATATCCAACCACAAACTTTCATCAATATTCATCATCAAGAATTGAGTGATAAATCTTTTTTCGGACTAGTGTAAACACTTCAAAGTTCTGCACTCGAATGTTGGATCAGAATTGTGGAACGAAAGAACCCACACTCTTTGTATATAATAATCTTTTCAAGAAATCATTCAAGTTAAAAGGTAACTTAACTTTTATTATAACAAATCTCTTACATTATCTTTTACTTCTTTTAAATCAATATTAATTGCAATACTTTTGTATTAAATAAAACTTCTTTGTTAGTCAAAAATTACTTAGTTAATTAATACCTCTTTATTAACCAAAACTTATTTTACATGTATATATAAATATATCTTTTTCAAAATGTTTAGCAAAATTCCGTTTCGAGTTCAAAAGAAGATTTCCACTTAAATTTTGATTTTTAATCAAGAATTCTCATTGATTCATTTGGAAGATTTATGTAATTGGAATGAACGAGGTTGAGAACGAAATAGCATATTTATATTATACACCTCATAATTTACATTAACGTTCCAATTTTTTGACACAGGTCATACCTAAAGCATTCAACTTCTATAATAGGATACATAACACTAATACTATACATCACCCACCTGCTTAACATCTCGTCCACATCATACATAAGATATATATAGATATATTAAATAGATAGATAGAAAACTGCCTTCAACCATTATACTCATCATCTTCCTCATTCTTTTGAATCGGAGACCGATAAGGTGGTCCAATAGCCAAAATCTATCATAACTTCTCCAATCCCTTCTTTGCCACTCTTATGCTCTTCATCCGCATCATTTCCATCTTCCAATTGCTGAATCTCTCCTTCAGTATAAGGTAGCCATGACTGGATCCATGGAACGTGACCGAAACTAATAGACACTTCCTGCATTACTTCACCTTCAGCTATTTCTTCAAGTACTTGCATATCAACCTCCCATGGGTTTTGAAACACTTTAGCTTCTTCCTTGGATATTTCCTCATTGTCTCCTACCATTTCATCCTAGTTGAGTAAGAACTGGATGATTCTTCTCACCAGATAATGTGTTCTCCTTCCATTTCTCAAATCACATAGCTGTCTATGCTACCTTGGTATGATATTATCGTTTATGGGTCCTCTAGGGTTCTGATTCCTCCTCTATAGGTTCAGATTCCTCCTCCATAGGCTCGGATTCCTCCTCCATAGGCTCCAATTCAGCTACGGGTTCTAATTTAGAACTGGCCGGATCTGTTGTCCATATTCCTTCCAAGGCTCATGCAAACTTATCGTCACTGGATATAATGATCATTTCCAGAGTAGCGGGTAGCATGATCTTTTCGACCATTGGATGCTCGCCTTCATCCCTTTTGGTGTACAGGAGACACTACTCATCAATCCGAGCTAAACATTGCTCTACTTCGATGGTTCTTCCTCATTACTTGAGAGGATAATGATATTATCCTTTTCGCCCCAATTTGCTCGTAATGACTCACCCTTGGAATACTTTCTTCCATATTGTTTTAGGAAATGTAAACGCAACCGCTTAGATATAGGCACTAAACATTTTACTTATTCTAACTCATTCTAATGCCAAGCTATTAATATCTTATTTACTTAGGCATTTCCTAATATAAATCGGCCTTAACTATAACCTTTTTAAGGTAAAGGATTTTCGAAGCACTTGGTGTTATTTTTCCTCCAAACCAATCTTTGAAAAAAACTGAGATTTCTATTAAAATGTTTATCTCCTTCAAAATCCTTTCTGGAATCCTTTATCAAGAAAACATTCCAAATATACTATATCAAATCTTTTGAAAATTCTTTTTCAAAAATTCCAAACTTTTGTACATTCCTCAACTCATCTAGGTTTCATTCCTTATTAATCCTTTCAATGTTATTTTAAACATCTTATAATCAAACTGTGAAATTTTAATCATAAGATGTTTATGCATAGTTTACCTAACTTGATTTTAATCATCCAATATTAAATTTTCAAAGATATCATTTTTTATTCAAAATGTAATCTTAGGCAAAATTATTTCATTTACAATAATTTCAAAACAAAATCATTTATATATTTCACTAACAAATATGCGCTCTTATATAATACTCTAAACTCATTCTAGGGTGTTACTAACCCTATCTCTAATGAGTAACTCATCCTAGGGTATTACTAACCTTATCTATGATGAGACTTTTACCTCTATCATGCTCAGGTATTTGTTTAACCTAAGATCTGATACCAAATTTAACAACCCACCTCCTCGACCCTCAAAAATCGACACTAATACATCCTCAGTATTCACGTGCCGCAAATAGAAGTATCGGAGAGGCAGATTATTATGGAATACAAAGAAAATAAAGATGGAACATATCTCACATGAATGGAATAACATATATTATTTCAACATATAATCTTTACAGTGGAAAATTTTAAATACATTTACCATAGTTAAACATGGACGGTTACAAACATCCGTCCTTACAAATGTAGAATACAATAGTACATAGGTGTGGTGAAAAAGAGGTAATAGTCTACTGAAGAATCTTCAAACTCCATCCGAGCTCTTCCAGATTTCTTCCAACTAAACCTGACTATTAGGCTATCAAAAAAATAGGGAATCCAAGGTTTAAGGGGAAATGAAATATACTCCGGGTCAGTGTAAGAAACTCAAAATATGAGTGTTTGAAAATAATGGTATCTTATAAGACCATGCCGCACAAAAATAGGGAATGTGTTTTTACCTTGTGATAACCGAAAAATTTCTATGCAAAATGTGGGAATAATTTTTTTTAATGACATTCTTTTGAAAATAATTTTCAAATAAACTTATAAGTCTTAGCCCAAATTGTTACATTGATTAAGTTCTAGCATACTAGCTACAAAGTAGGTTCTACAATCGAATCTGAAGGCACTTATCGGAGAATGATGGTAGGTAAGGGACAACCTTTCATATAGTATACCTTTAGAGGGATGTACCGAGGATCAAGGACTTTTGAAACCGTTGCACCTGGCAAGATCGGCCTACCCGTAGACCCAACTTGGTGTTGGATAGAATCAAATATGACATCACCCCGGTAGTAATCGACCTAACCATGGTCACATCATACACAATATACTCGACATATAGAGAGTAATTTAGAAGGGTGATGACCATTCCATTATGGGCGCGACCCACATAGCCTCACGACATGCCTTGTTTAATTCATTTTCAGGTAACGAGGTCCGAGGTAACGATTACATTTCGTATAGCACATTCTACTTTGAATGCCACACTGCCATTCGATGATCACACAACTGATTTCTACAAATGTATAACTCTTGAGCTCATATGTCTCAGGAAAGGTGTTAAGCTAAGAGAAGCTGTCTTCTCCTCCACTAAACAAATGATCCGTTTATAGAGATCAATCAATATGATTAGAAATGCAACATCAGACATTCGTCCCTATAAGCTGTCCAAGAACAGGACAAAACAAAGGAACTCTCCTACTACATCCAATCGAGAATCATCCCTAGGATTAGTAGGGAGCAACCCTTGCATTGAAGATTAAATGAAGATACTTGCTAAATGGGTTTTTAATCCAACAGAATTCAAAAGGATTTAATAAATTAGGATTAAATCAGAACGACTAGAAAGTTGACCCGAAGGCCTAAAAGCACAAGACAAGGAAACACAAGAAGTTTGGCCCAGAATTACACTAACTATTCGAATCGGTACCGATCCAATAAAATTGGATCAGTACCGATCCAAAATGTTAGCTTGTGATTCCATCTAACTACTTTCTTTACACTTCTATGCCTCTACCAAGCTCACCTATCAAGTTTGGTAACATTCCAAGCAACCTAGTTCGAGAAGTGCAGACACATTCAAATACTTACCCACTTTTGGATCGAAGCAATTTAAAATGGACCTACAGAACTTATATGGACTCGGATTGACTTTAAATTTGGAGGGGACACTTAGATGTCATAAAATAAGGCTTGCAAGAAAAATGATGTCATTTTCCCAAGCCAATTTGGATCGACACCGGTCCAAACTCATCGGATCATCCAGTCCATCTAGGATGGGCCCCACCACTTGCGTTCAATAATATAGGTCGCACACATCCTCTAGAAGCTACCTACAATGTTTCATTTGATTTCGATAAGTATTGAGCAAGTTATGGATGGATCTCCTCCAAATTGAGGTAGTTTGACAGACCAGGTCCGACATACGTTGGATTGGCCCCACCTCATGAGATCTAAATTGGAGGCTCTCCTACTCATGTACATTGCATTTATGAAGTATCATGTCATTTGGTTAAGTATTGAGTGCTTTATGGTTGGATCTCCTACGACCCAGCGGAAAATTTGGAAATAAGCTAAGGGTTTGGATCATCGTCGATCCGACTCAATTAGATCAACGCCGATCCAAGCACTTAGCTCGGATGTTCATGAGACTCGATTTGGAGGTTCTCCTACTCATTTATATTGCATGTATGAAGTTTCATGTCATTTGGATAAATACGAGTGAGTTAGGGACAGATCTTTTATAAAGGGATAGTTTGGATGGTCTATAAAGATGGATGATCAAACTAACTTCAAACGACTTGATATTCAGACAAAGCACTCAATTATGGGATAGAAAGACAACCAAATTAAGAAGACTCAAAAATTGAGACTAGTTCCTAGTCGCACACCGAGTCGGATATCTGGGATGATTGGTTAGGATAATAATCTCATACCTCTTGGACGTGCACAAAACCTTGATTGGTCCCTTGCCACGCTTTGAGTCGGATGTTTAGGACAAACATTCAGGATTTTTGCTTATTTTCTTTGATTTGAAATTTGAATTTTGTAAAATTCATAGATAATGTGATGACTGATTTTGAATGCCATAGAGTCCCGATCGGAGAGACAGGAACATAGTGCAAGGTGCAAGTCCCCTTGCCAGAGAGCTAGTGTATAGACTTGTACGTTATCGAATGCCATAAAGTTCCGACCGGAGAGACGGGACCAGAGCACAACAAGTAAGTCCCCTCACCGGAGAGTGAGGGAATGGGCTTACTTAATCACCCTTAATAAGAAAATGATCCGGAGAGATCATCTCCTTGAACTAAAACAACAAACGATCCAAAGATATCGTCCCTTAAACTAAACATTAAACGATCTAGAGATATCGCGCATTAAACTTAAATGGTCCAAAGAGATGGAACTTTAAAATAGATTTGATTTTGCAAAAAGGATTTGGATGCCTTACAAATGAATAAAACGGATGAACATAAGATGATATTGATATATAATGTGATATGCTATGATTTCGATATATGACGTGATTTTGATATATGATATTATAACTCTTAATTAAATCTGAGTGGTAATGATGTAAATCCCAAATTAACATGGGACGATTAGAGATGTGTAATGTAATTAGAGACATGTGATGTAATAACCTCGAATGAAACTAGAATGATTGTGATGTATAGATTACAGTTAGATAGAGTCTAGAGTCTTAGGCTATAAAAGTTTTTGAATGACTTGTGATTGACAAAAGAATCAAAGGAACCGAGCGGTTCACCAAGGCTAAAGCAACTGGAATGCTTAACAATCAAAGACTCATTACGGAAACTTATTCTGGAGCAAAGCACACCTTTCATTCAAAAGGCATACTTTGGGGAGTAAGTGTTAGTTGGGCTTTAAGCCAACAAAGTTCAAAAGGAGTTAATACATTCAGATTAAGTCAGAACGACTCGAAACTTGATCTGAAGGCTTAAAGCACAAGACAAAAAACATAAGAAGTTTGGCCCAGGATTGCGCTAACTATTCGGATCGATACCGACCCGAAATGTTGGCTCGTGGTTCCTTCTAAACACTTGCATTACAATTCTATGCCTCTACCAAGCTCAATTATTAAGTTTGGTAACATTCCAAGCAACCTAGTTCAAGAAGTGAAGAACATTCAAATACCTACCCGCTTTCGGACCGGAGCAACTTAAAATAGATCTACAGAACTCATACGGACTCAGATTGACTTGAAATTTGGAAGGGACACTTAGAAGACAGAAAAGAAGGCTCTACAAAAAGTTAAGTCATTTTGCTAAACCAATTTGGATCGGCACCGATCCAAACTCATCGGATCTTTTGATCCACCTAGCTTGGTCCCACTACTTACGATCCATAATATAGGTCCCACACATCCTCTAGAAGCTACATGCAAAGTTTCATCTGATTTCGATAAGTATTGAGAAATTTATCGATGTTTATCCTCCAAATTGAGCTAGTTTGATGGATCAAGTCCAACCCACCTAGGATGGGCCCTACCTCATAAGGTTCGATTTTGAAGCTCTTGTACTCATGTGTCATTTGGTTAAGTTTTGTGTCATAAGATAAGATTCGATTTTGAAGCTCTTGTACTCATGTGTATAGTTTATTCTACTTTATTCGCCTTGATAAATAGGGCTGGTGCTTTCATACTCAATACAAGATGTTAATCCATTTTTTGTGTTAACATTTTGGTGCTTTCAATATGAACCCAACTTAGGCTTAGATCTTCCTATCTTCTTTGGATCACTCAGGTTCAGAACTTAGATCCCTAATATTTTGCTTATAAAATTATCCATTGAGAATCAATGGTACAGGAAGAAAGAGGATTGCTTCTAGAAGATCGACAGGAGTTGTGATAGCTGGAAAGGAAACCAATCCTTATTAAGTTGAAGTCGATGGGCTTGACGTAGGAGACCAGGTGCCAGGATCTTCTATCCAACATGAAGTTGTCACCAAAGGCGAGTTAAACAAGATGGTGGATGAAATCAATCAAAAGATGGAAAATAGCCAAATAGATCTTATAGAAAAATTAAATGCCCTCCTGACCTTGCAATCACTTACTACTTCAAGAACCATGCCCGAGTCCGCGGCTACCATAGAGCAAGAAAACTCTTCCATTTCAGCCTAAACATGAGAAACAGAAAGCAGCAGCAAGAGGGAATAGTAAGTGGAGCTGCAGGAATCACCATAGAAAGAAATGCAAGCACTCTACCAACTGCAAAGCAACCCGGCGTAACTTGAATCTGGGGTGAAAACCCCACGAGAAGATATAGCGTTGGATCTCTCTAACCTTGAAGATGGAGAACAACTTCATGACAACGAGTTGAAAGAGAACACCAACGTACTAAATACCAACAGAGATGTACAAACTGCCCCTATATGACTAACCGCAAGCCAATGGAACTATGAGGGAATGGCTCTCCCGAAGATAGGAGAGCCTAGGCTTCAGCCCACTAACCAAAACCATTTGCAAAATCAAACACTTGGTACAGTCACTGGCAGCCAACCCATAGACTATTGGACATCCGAGGTGTATATCACAGACATAGTCAAGCGTCTGATGGAAGAAAGTAAGAATATGAGAGACGATGATTGAGGATCTGCCCCAAGCCGGAATCCCTTCACTGATGACATTCTAATTGAACGCTGTCCTAAAAAGTTCACTATGTTAACTGTTCCATCTTACGATTGAACTAGGGACTCAAAACCGCACTTGTATAAGTATGGATGGTACATGGATGAAGCAAATGCTTCGAATGCTATTCGTTATAGATGTTTTCCAATCTTTCCAGAGGGAATCGCTTCCATGTGGTTCACCAGGCTCCCATCTAAATCCATCTTCACTTTCGATGAATTAGCAATGAGGTTCCTTGATCATTTTAGGCTTCACACGGTGCAAACAAAAGACATGATGCCTTTATCGGGTCTATTTCAGGGACGAAATGAATCATTGAAATCCTTCATGAGTCGGTTTGACACCACAGTCACTAAAGTAAGTAATCCAAATGATGATATGGTCTACATGGCTCTGGTCTGCGCCATCCATTCTTACACTACAAATCGGCAAATTGATCAAAATGAAGAAATCTACAACTAGGAAGGAATTTAATTGAATGTCGAGCCAGTACTTGAGATTAAAAGAAGCAGAAGAGCTAGAAGGAAGACCTGTAAACCTATAACCAATTAACATTGGACAGAATGGTATAGCAGCAAATCAAGACGCAAATACCTTTGGGACTGCCGCAGGAAACTCAAGAAAGGATGGGAATCAAAAAAGGAAAAATCAGAATTCCAATAAGAAAAATTGAAGTAGCAAGCGACATAAAGGCTTCAGGCCCGGATACTACACCTTGCTCAACGATACTCCAGAGAACATCTACTTGGTGACCCAAGGGATGGAGGAGTACAATAAGTCGCCTAAAAAGGAAGCAACTGAACATCAAAAGTGTTTTGGAAAGTACTACTATTTCCATGAAACACATGGCTACAACACAAATTAGTGCTGTCACCTGAAGAACCTAATTAAAGAACTGATTTGGGAAAACAAGGTTCAGTAGCATGTGAGAAAGTCGTAAATCCTGACGAGCCTGCAACACTCCAAGCTCCCAGAGATTGGGGAGACCAAACTGGAACCAGTGAAGAAGGATCCGGACAGACTGACCAAAGACTTATTATCGAAACAATATCTGGAGGACCTCATCCTACATAGAAGAGTTGGGGAGAAATGGAGCAATATGCGAGCTCACTAAGACACGCTTTGAAAATTTGTGCTTTGTGATTGAAGATGGAACTCCTGCATAGCAGTTAAAGGCCCTAAAAGATGACATAGTGTTCCGAAATCAAGACACTGAAGGAATAAAAGCTCCGACCCTTGACCCCATGGTCGTGATAGTAGGAATTGGAGACCAACCGTGGTTCGACGAGTATTGGGGGACAGAGGCAGTTTTTTGAACATCCTTTTCAAACACATGTTCGACCGTAGAAGATCGGTGTAAAAGACATATATGCTTGCTAAACGAAGATTCAGGGATTCACCGGTGTACCTAAACATCTCGTCGAAACAATCGATTTACTCTTAGAACTCGAAGAAGGTGACCTAAGAGTCGTCATCATCCAAACTTTTGTGATTGTAGATGAAATTTCCGCCTACAATGCCTTCTTGGGTCGGCCCGCTTTGGTAGATTTCAAGATTTCTTTAGCTCAGTGGTGTCTAACCATGAAATTTCTGACAGAGAATGGAGTTGGAGTGATCAAAGGAGACCAAAGTGCCGCTAGAGAGTGCAACATTACAGAAGTACTTGAGTCTAGAAGAAAAGAAAAGGGAAAGAATGTGCGGAGAACTCTCCACATTCATGAACCCATTAATAGCAATACAAAGCCACCCTTGGATTGGGGACCACGGTCGATTCGATAAGGCATTGGACCCTAGAAAGACGAGTTCATAGGAGGAATGGGCAGCACTGGTAGAATTGACGGTGTCTGTCCCAGTCAATATGGATGACCTAACATGGGTCATGATGGTTGGATCACATCTTGGAAACAAGATGCGACTAGAACTCATCAAATTCCTTTGCGCCAACCTAGATGTATTCGCTTGGACACATTCCAATATGTGCGGAGTTTTTCCAGAGATTGCATGTCAGACACTTAATATTGATACCGAGTATACACCAGTGAAGCAGAAGAGACGCAGCAGAGGACCCGAACGGTCCAAAGAGCTAAGAGAAGAAGTGGATAAGTTAATGGTGAACTATTTTATCCACAATGCAACATACCCGAATAGGTATCTAACTCGGTCTTAGTCAAGAAGTCCAAAGGAAAATGGCGAACCTGTATCGACTATTTGGACCTAAAAAAACTTGCCCAAAAGACAACTTTCCTCTACCTAGAATCGACCAACTTATGGATGGGGCAGCTGGACATGAACTACCATTATTTATGGATACTTACTCGGGGTATAACCAGATCATGATGCATGAACCTGACCAGGAAAATATCAGTTTCATCACCAATCCAGGATTGTACTACTATAAAATAATGCCATTCAGCTTAAAGAATGCTGGGGCAACCCCCCAACGACTGGTGAATGCCATTTTCAAATGGCAAATCGCAAAGACTATGGAAGTTTATGTAAATGATATGTTGGCTAAATCACGCACAGCTGCAAATCACTTGAACAACCTTGCCGAGATGTTTGAAATCCTCCGCAAATATGGAATGAAACTCATTCCACTTAAATGTCACTTCATGGTAGCCTTTGAAAAGTTACGGGGATTCATTGTAAGTGCTAGAGGC
Organism: Allium cepa; assembly: GCA_030765085.1. Classification (NCBI taxonomy): domain Eukaryota; kingdom Viridiplantae; phylum Streptophyta; class Magnoliopsida; order Asparagales; family Amaryllidaceae; genus Allium; species Allium cepa. The sequence continues at coordinate 288,952,348 of CM060937.1, forward strand.
ATCAAAGAAAATCCCAAAAAAATTACCGCTTTAGAGGAAGTTGAAGCCCCAAGGAACAAGGAGTTACAAAGCTTAAATAAAAAAGTTGCAGCACTAAGCCGGTTCATCTCAAAAGCAACCGACAAATATATACCATTCTTTGATGAATTAAATAAGGAAAGAAGAACTTCGAATGGAATCAAGCTTGTCAGACTGCGTTCGAAGAGCTGCTGTGACATATGGAAACCCCATAAATCCAGTCCAAGCCGGTAGATAGAGAAGGCTTGTTTATTTACTTAGAATTCTCGCCTCATGTGTTAAATGCTTCCCTTGTACGAGAAGAAGCTAAGACCCAGCGACCCGTATATTACATTAGTAAATGATTCACTAAAGCCGAGAAGAACTATCCGAAATTGGAAAAATTGGCTTATTGCCTCTAGATTGCATCCAGAAAGTTACAGCTATACTTCCAGGCATGCCTGATCAAAGTACTAACAGATCAACCCCTGAAGCAAATGTTGTACCGCCCTGAGACCTCTGAGCGGCTTATTAAATGGAACATCGAGTGGACTCAATACAAAATTACTTACCATCTGCGAAGGGCGATCAATGGGGAGGCACTGGAAGACATCATTGCCTAGTTACAATACGAGATAACGAAGAAGAAATTGACCTGAAAGTGGAAACACGTTGGAAATTGTTCGTCGATGGTGCATCTAACAACTTCTGCTCGTGGGCTGAGTAGTTCTCGAAACTCTCGAAGGGTGATCCATTTGCTATGCCTTACGCTTGAAATTCCCTGCGCTTGGAATTCCCTGCAACAAATAATGAAGAAGAATATGAAGCATTGATAGCTGGGTTGAAAGTTGTGAAGGAACTCCGGATAATGTCCATACACATCTAGTGATTCTCAGCTAGTTGTCTGCCAGAAGAAAGTCGAATACCAAGATTGAGGGGAGAACCTCGCATCGTATCTACCTAAAGTGCACAAATTGCTGAATGACATCGAACATTACACCATAACTATATACCGAGAGAACAAAACACGGAGGTAGACTATTAGCCAAACTGGCGAGTTCTAGAGAAGCTAAGTCCTTGGGGCTAGTCGCAGTCAAAAAAAAAACCTGACTTCTCCAAGCATAAGTGAGACGGATATAGATTGGATTTTCAACACAACCGAAGAGCCAGAATCGTGGATGATTCCAATCAAGGACTACAATCTCAAATGCACACTCCTTATAGACAAGAATCAACAAAAAAAGCTCCTCCGAAGCGCGTCGCGGTTTGGAGTACAAGATGGGATTCTCTACCGAAATGGATTCTCTACCTCCTTGCTCAGGTGTGTGACCAATAAGAAGCCCGAAGAATCCTCAAGGAAGTTCATAAAGGCAACTGCGGAGATCACACTAGGGGACAAACCTTCACAAAGAAAGTCCTCCGATATGGGTATTTTAGCCAATAGCAAACTGCGAGATAGTAGATTATGCCAGACAGTGCGACTAATGCCAAAAAATTCAGCAAGACAAAAAGCACTCCTTCAATAGAGTTGATACAGATAGACAACCCATGGCCATTCGCGATCTGCGGAATTCATTTGATTGACATTTATCAATGGCCAAAGGAGGAGCCAAATATGTTGCAGTTGATGTTGATTATTTCACCAAATAGGCCGAAGCAAAACCGCATGCCACTATTACCACAAAGAAAGTTATTAATTTTGGCACTAAAAGCATCATTTGCAGGTTTGGAGTGCCATAATCTGCGCACCCACATAAGTTGTGCACTACCTCTTGAGCCATGGAACCACGCTCTCGAAACATGAACTCCTCACGTTACCCGAAGATTGGTGTCGCCGAGAAATTCCAAACCATTTCGGATCGACTGGTCATATCGATCCTAAAAGCCGTGCACACTCCCACAAGCCACACATCTTATAAGCCTTGCACACTTTAAAACCCACGCATTTCATAAGCCGTGCACACTCTTAAGTACAGGTATTGTCCCAGCAATGTTGGGAAAATTGTCTATTGTAGGACTAACAAGAATTCACTTCCACTATCAAAAGTAATGAATGTGGGTCCAACAATATCACATAACTGAAAATCGACAAAGATAGGAACTGTAAGGAAGATTCGGCTACATATATCCGAGGGATCGCTCGGGTCAACCGGTCATTTGTCAAGTGTTTGTAGAAAACAACCTTATAAAGTAAGGGGCATATACATACCAACATTTAGTTGAAAGAAAAATTACTCCACAGACTCATTTCTCCAAACAAAGAATTTTAGTAATCACAACAGATCAAGTTATAAAAAATTAAAAAATAGTGCATAGTATTGCGTAAAATCACAGAAATAAAGGCCTCGCATAGCGAGAAACACGACACGACAATGTAAAATATAGAAATTGCGAGGAAAGAAATCATGCCATGTGCATACATAGGTAATGAAAAAGCAAGTTAAGTACATGACAAATAAGGAAAAGCATAGAAGAGATGACAGTTGAAGCATTAATCTTTTCATTCCTTATAACATTCTCCATACAAAGTCAAAATGCGGGGACCGTACCCATACAATATTGTCAGCAAAAAGAAAAATAAAGATGATACAACAACAAAAGTAATAATTGTAGACTCTGCACTTGTACAAAACATATATGAAAAAATCGGAATGTCCCAATATCCGGCTCCATTGTTACTTGAGCCTGTTAATGGTTCTTTCCACCACTTCCCTTCTCACCTTTGGTTAGAAGTTTTTTCTTCTTCTCAAAATCCTCACTAGGAGTTGTTTCGCAGCCTGAAATATCAATTATCGCCTCCGCTCCAGCATTTCCTCTTTGTTCTTCGACCCCTTCGGAGGACTCCCCTTTGGTCTTGCACTTCCAGGACTTGCGAGAGCTCCTTGAAGACTTCCTCTCCTTAATTTTTTCCCTTTTAACGACCACCAACTGTTGTTTAGTTTTACTTTGCTGGCCAGCTTGGTTTGCCTGGTTTCGACTACCAGCTACTGTCGAATCGCCCTCCAGAGATATAGAAGAGTCATCTAGGCCGTGCAGAACAGCAATCTTCTCAGATTTTGGTCTCGGTTGTGAGCCAGACACATGCATGGTAATGGAAGCAGCTACAGAAACAAGCATCGAAGTAATTGAAGTAGCAGCAGGCCCCAGGACTGAAGAAATTGGCAGTTCTATAGGCAAAGAAGACGGACCTATAAGATCAAAAATTAAAGCATTCAATTCGTCTTGTTCCTGCGCGTGAGCTGGAAATTATCAAACTCAGGAGAAACAAGAAGGTTACCTGCATCAGAAGAGTGGCCGAGAATTTCAGCCTCATACTCCCCGCCTTCTCCTTCTTTGGATAGCTGCACGATCTTTGGTGGAGTTCCAGAACCACCCGAGGCTTCCGAGACAGCTGTTGGAGAGGCAGACAACAAAGTAGTATCGGCTTAACTAGGAATAGATCCTAACTGATCGCAAGGAAGTTTTGATTATTCACCAGGTCTGGAAATGAAAGGTTCTGACAGCGCTTTAGCAATTGTAGTTGCAGCAGCATCGACGGCCTTCTATTCTCTCTCAATCCAAATGATTTGCTGACCCTCTACTAAAGCCTTCTTCGACTCTTCATTGAGATAGGCATCCTCTAACTCTTGCTCAGTGTATGCATCCTCATTCTCTTGCAAACGGGCTAGAACTTCTTCCCAAACCACAGTAAGAGTACGTGGGAATTTTGGGCCCAAATAGCTAAGGCTGCCTTGACGCAACAAGGAGTTAACATAGAAATTCAAGATGATTTCATCCATCTTCTCCATTTTCCTTTCGAAAGTATCATGCTGCTCGAAGTAGTCTGCTATCATGACATCCTTCATGATTTCAACTTGGGTCTTTACAGTGTTAAGCTGTGCGATTCTTTCTTGGAGCGAAGCAATCATTTTAGTTTGATTAGAAATGGTCTTGTCACGGGATTCCCCGTATACTCAGCAACTGTCTTTTTATAAGCTTCGACGGCTTCGTCATGACTAGCAATAATTTTCTTTTGAGCTTTGATAATCTCATCACGGGCTTCAAGCTCCTCTTTCAGCTTAACCTCATCCCAATGCAGATAAAGCGCTCGGCAGATTCAATGCGGTGGAAGTGCAAAAAGTCATAGTGGGACACAGCGTGGATATAGCGGGATATAGCGGATGACTCTAAAATAGCATATAAATTTGTACTTAATGTTTGTAAAAATATATAAATAATAATTAAATGAAAAATTAACATTCAATTGAATTATAATTAATATATAAATCATTTTAAATAAAAATATGTGTGAATGTACTGTAAATAAACATAAAACTGTTATATTACATAATTGGATTTAGTAGAATGTTAGAGTATTTTCATTTCTGAAAAAAATATTTAAAATTCAATTAAAAAAATTAATTTCATAACTTGTATAATGTATAAATGTCATTTTTCAATTTGTTTGTTTTAAAGAAGATATAGCGGAAATAGTAGAATATAGCGAAAATAACGTGATATAGCGGAAATAGTGAGGCTTAAAGCGGAAAGGCTTTATTTGGAGTTATATGGAAAAATCGTGGCGGTAGAAACCCGCTACGAGATATAGCAAGGTTATAGCGGGGCATTAACTGTACAGCTCATCCGCATGGGCCTTCTTGATTTCGCCTCGAAACATGATCTCAATTTTGGTGTGGGACTCTCTCAATTCCTTCAGCAAGCTGGCATTGCTCTTACTCATTCAGAGTACATCGTCCCTCTCCTTTGTCAATTGCTCAATTCTGGCATCATGTTTCGTTAGTAACCTCTCATAATCAACCTTTTTCGACTCGAAGGAAAGGATCTCTTGGTAGTTGTTGCGATTGGTATCTGCCAGTTGCTTGTATAACTTAACCCATCCTTCAGCGTGATCCAAATCTCTTTGAATCACCTAGAGATGAGGCATATAAGAATCTTTATGGATTAGGTGCAGGTCATAATCAAATTTACCTCCCTTGAGAAACCATTCGGGGAGTGCAACTTTAATCTTAGGGGGATCGTACGAGAGAATATAAGTCGGCCTCCTGCGAGGATGTGAAGAACCAGAAACAGGCACTACGTGAGTTGATAGGGCCTGGGTTGATGGAGAAACTTGAACAGTAAAAATCAGAACTTTAATTGCAACATAGACTAGAGCGGGGGCAAATGCTTGATGCTCGGAAGGATGAGAACTGCGATCTACCTATGATTTCATAGATAGCTCTTCCCGATCATTGGGAGTTTTCCTCTTCTCATAACCACTCCTATAAATCCTGCCTTGGTCCCTGTCGTTCTGACGATGAACTTCGGCTTCCAAATCTTTCATTCTCCACTTTTCCTCGATTTCTTGAGGTTGATGGCAGCTTGAAGTTCGTCTTGACCACCGTTGTGCATCAATGAATTGTTCAAGGTTGTCGTGAAGTTCACGACGTCCCATGGTACTCAATAAAAAAGAAATAAATGAAGAACTTTAGCAACATAAAATGAACTCAAAAAATGCATATGTAAGTGTACGTGACTCTAGTGAAATGTGTAACATGTCGTTGGTTACCTAAAGGACTTCACAAACCAGATCAAGAAGCGACTATAGAAGTAGTCAGGCTAATTCAAGACACAGCATGACCTGGGCGTGAAGACAATCCCTTAAACTTGAAATCATCTCCCATGAGTTTATTGATGTCTATATAAATGTTGCTCAAGTCCCCAAAGTTAGCATCGACCTCCTTAGGCAGAGAACCATGAAGTCGTTCAGCTGTTGGGGGAGCATCTTTAGCATAAATCTCTTGGGGAACCGAATCCGGGAGAATATGACTCGTTATTGGAGTTTCGTCGCATGATTCGATGTTTCCTTCACCAGAACTTGCATCAAATTCTCATTAGTAGATGGGAAATCATAACTGCTGTTGTTCTCAATTTCACCCTCCTCTTTTTTCATTATTACCTTAGCCATACCCTTACGCTGCTTGAATTTCTCCTTCCCTTCCTCCAATATTGGGGCCATCCAAATCAGGAAATTGGCTCTAGTCGTAGCATCCCTTCCTTCATGAATTTCTTCAGTCGATCTAGCACCCCTTCCTTTATTAATTTCTTCATTTGACCCACCGGACGGACCTTCCCGTTTTGGAAGATTATCCTCTTCAAGTCATGTGATGAAGAAGTATAGCACATTCGAATTCTGGGATGGGAAGGAGAGGGAACTTCGGCGGCTACAAAAGATCTCCCGTGATGCAACAACCCATATTGAAGCAAATTCTTATTCGTTGGTAAAAACTTGACCGATTTCTCTTTAGCGTCTACAGCCTTCAGAGTATGGAAGATAGGATCGAGTGATGGATTTTTACTTACTTTAAAATAAATGTGAGGAGTATTCAGTCTATTAAAAATCCTACATCAACATAATAAATCTCAATGAGTAAAAGAGAAGAGCAACCGCTTGTCGTCAACAGACGATTAAATCCCTCAAGACACCTAACAATTAAATATTGGACCTTGAATCGGGATGGGTTACTTTAAATCTTTAGCATGATTTTATGGTTTCTTCGAGCCTCGATTGTCATAAGAGACGAGCATTCATCTCTCTTCTTGAATGAAAGGAAGTATCTTAACTCATCAAAGCTAGGGCACGATTGAACATCCGCATAAATAAGAAGTGAAGACAAGTCAAAATCGCGTATTTGTTGGGGTGAATATGAAATGGGGAAATCCCCAAGTTCAAAAGAGTTTCTTTTTAGAAGAGATTGAAGGAGGGAACTGCTCCATTCAAACACATATATCGATGGCAGGTGATGTATTCCAAAGGTGGTGTATGTGCAAACTTGTTTTTCGATGGAAAACGTAACTCATCATCTAGAATGCCATGATGTAAACAAATGTTATGCAGAACTTTAGCAGAGATTACGGAGGAAGCTCTATTAGGAGGGTTGAGTAGAACTCTAAAGTTCGGAGGAGTTCAATCTACGATCGGACCAACCAAAATCAATTGATTATCTTCAGCCGGCGGTGTTGAGGAAGTATGCGCTACTGAAACCATTTGTGAAGGCATAACTGATGTCAATTCGACTGTTGAGAATGTTGGACTTCCTCCATTGGATTTACGATGGGATGATGGGTACTTCATTATATATAATAGAACATGTATCTAACGCGGTCGGGTAATTCTATTTATAACTAAAAGTCCCCCTATGCTTAACAGTTGAATTCTAAAGAAGTATCGACTTATGCCGACACATCGGATTTCAAGCGTTGACCGGGGAACGTGCAGTATGTTACCTATGTGGGATGGGTTTAATGCCCTGAACATTACAAACGTCCTATCCCGTATAGATAGTTCACTCGCAGCGAAGAAAGAAAAGTGCCTTTCATACCATTCATTAAAGTTCTTTCTTCTACAACTTTCCTGCCATCGATCAACGATCGATCACGGATCCACTATCCAAGGCTACACAGAAAGTTTTCCTATTCCAGGTACACCGACTGTGCAATGACATGACCAATCCAAAGTGAGCAACTGTAGATCAATGGGTCTGAATTAAGTAGAAAATTCTAAGCATAAGTGGATTTCAGTTTCCTGGAAAGTGATAACAGCATGAGCTATATATGAGACGCTGCCCTAAGCTATTATCACCTCCTAGAAAAATCAAAATCACGCAAGGCATCATGCCGGATTAATGGTGTAAGTCAGCGCAAGTAACTTCTGACTCTACGGTTGAAGATAGCAAAACATGTCAAGCACCTGGGAAAAACCCCCGGGCTTCGTTCCATGAAGAATTCAAGATTCGATTTACTATCTTCTTCCAAAAAATCGCAATCAACTCGAATTCTTCATTGCATCCGTCACCAACACAACTTCATCACCAAATCGCTACATAAATGCCAAAATCCACGACACCCACCTCTATTCAAAAGGAGAACATGGTCGAACTCAGGTTGTTGGCGGCCCAAGGAGATGAGATCAGTGGCGATCCAAGTAGGCAAGGTCGGCGGCAATCCAAATAGACAATGTTTCAAAAGCTAAGGGCTAGGTCAAAGCAACAACGAATTCTAATAGGTCGATGGCAAGAAGCTTTAGCGGTTGAGATCGATGATGACGATGGTTGAAGAAAATTAAGGGTTTGAAGACTTTGGATTGAGTCGCAAGGCAAAAGGCTTGGATCGTAAGTGAAAATATGGAAGGTCGGCTCGTATAAAGCTAAATTGGAGATTGCGTAGAAAAATTCGTCTAAGTCTTTGGATCACTACCGATCCATGAACTATGGATCGCTAGCGATCCATCAAGTTGCAGACAATTTTCTCCAAATTCACCAAGCGTGATCTAAGTGTTGTTTGCAAGCATTTGGAAAGTTGTAGGATCGAAATTGATTTATGTTTATGAGCAACGATGGTTCACATCGAAACTCAATGGACGGTTGAATAGAAAAAGCTAAACTCGTATGATAGCTTCAATTCCATCAATTGAACTTTTAGAAATGGAACTCAAAAGTAGTTATTCTCAGAGCATACCTTGTTTCCAACAAAGACATACTCTGGGGTGACAAATGTTAACCGAGTTTTTATCCTCAAAGAATCAAAAGGAAGTTAAAGCATCCATGGTAGGACAAAACAACTCAAGAATCAACCAATAGAACGAGGAGAAGGAACTAAGAAAGGCTCAAGAGAGGAAAAAACAAAAATAGTTTAAGGGGATGGATTGCTAGCAATCCATCACCCATGGTGATAGAGTAAGGGGCATGTCCTAGGGGCGATTATGTAATTTGTTACATATATCTAACTCGTTGACCAATCTTGTTCGAAATAAAAGATATTTTCTTCCTATTATATACTTGATATAATGTGATTATATTAATTAATTAAATTAATTAAAAGTATACTTAGTAGAAAAATCCATAAATGGTATATTTTATGATAGTAGTTACAAAGTGTTGTAACCGTGAGTAATTTATCACAACGACAAAAAATATACCATTTTAAATGTTCCTAGACAAGATGCATCAAGACTGGAGTACATAATGCTCTCCAATTGTTAGGCAGTGCATTATTCATGACTGCTGGGGGCACCTAGGGGTTACACACTAATAGTTATTGGATAACTATAGAATGACTCACTCGATGGTTTTCTGTTGGTTAATATAACTAAGGTCAAACAGAAAATATCGATGTGACTGATTTACACGATTCTCTCGACTTGAAAATACTATGGATCTTCAATATGAAAGCTCTGCTTTGATTATAGCCAAATCTTGGCATGGCATCCATTGAATGACTATAGTTGGGTCGATTGGAAGTGAAGCACTATTCAAGAGAGGATTCATCTCCTCAGTTATATGTAGTTAGTATCACAGTCAACTCAAGTCAACTCAAAGTCAAAGTCTCTGGCCAGAGCATTTCAGTTAATAATAATTGTTATTATTAAACCAAGGACTTTGTATTTATACTATAAAGTTGAATGTGGATGAGGTTGGAATTTTGACCATTACCAAATTCCATATGTCCAAAGTGATATAGTTTTGACGAAGAGAATTGGTGTAAACTAATGTCAAAACTGGGTAACGCTTATTAAACTAAAATTGGAATTTACCGAAAGCTTGTCTATCTATCAGCTTGACTCACGTTATTGTTCAGGTACGAAGTTAATTTTTTTTATTGGTATTATCTTATTGTAGCAAAGTTACTGTAGCACCGACATAACACTATTCACCGAAAAAACAAACTTTATAGATTTTCTTTATCACTCTATCTTGTTGTCTGCTATTTTTGTGTTGTAACTATTGATAATTATTTGGAAGATCGATCTTTATCTTACCTTTGAAACTGGGATTCGTCCTTAAGTCGCCTATCCGTTATTAGTCTCGGTAAGCAGTTTAAGTGTTAAGGCATTCTGAGACTTTAGAAGTAAATCATTGACAGTGATAAGGAAAAGATAATGAATCGATTAACCAGAGCATTGTCATATAGAGACAATAGCGAAAACAGTTTAGATTACCTGCAAATAGAAATTAATAGCAAAAATAATGAAATTGATATCAATGAGGATTTAGAACAGAATCTAAGTAAGTGTAAAATACCAGTTTATTTGCCATCAAAAATTTATAAGAAAATAGGTAGTTTTATTACGAAATCAGACTATATAATTAAAAATGATGAACAAGCTATTCCTCTTACAGAAGGTTACAATACTTTTAGCTTACTTCCAAAAGGGCTTTAAATCTGTGGAAAGAAAAATATAAATTTATTCATATAGGCATGGTTCAAGTCGCGCTAAAACCAGCAACTCGTCTAGGATTAAATACATCATCCATTATTGCAATACGTGATAAAAGGCATAATAAATTTCGTGATTCTTTAATAGGAGTCGTAGAATTAACTCTATGTGATGGACCAATATATTTATCAAATTTTCCTAATTTCACTATTTCTATGATAGACCCAAATGTAATGCAATCAGTCCGTTTAGATATAAAAACAGAAGGTTTTAATATGAAACCTGGAACGCAGAATGTTATACTTATTTATAGAATATGTTATAAAGCTATGAATACTGTTATAGCAGACATTAAAAACATACCAATTTAAACAAAGGAACAACAATGATGTTTATAACTGATATAAGTAAAAGTAATGTTGTTATCCCTAAAACCATAAAATGGAATGAAATAAATTTACCAGAAAAATGTCTTTTAGAAGAAGCTAATGATCCGGTTAAAGTAGAAAATAAAACCCTAGAAGAAATTATTGAATATCCAAAAGGTGATGTAGAAATAAGGTTTTCAGAAAATAGAATTACACACCTTACACTAGGTACTATCACAAAATTAGAGGAACTATTCCTTCATAAAAACCCAACTACTTTAAAATCAAAAGAAGAAAGTGCAATTATTAGAAATACACCAGAGGGAGTAAGCCTACCTGAGTATAGACTTGATAAATCTTCATCCCCAACCCCTTTTGATATGGGCTACGACGAAGACAATAGTGTATTTGGTTTAAATACCTTAACTCTTAATGAAGAAATAAGATTTCCTTTTTTGAAAATAGAACAACAAAAATTTTAGTTATATGAAAATAAAACTAAAAGAAAATGGTTTTTTATAAAAACCCTGAAATTCAAGAAAAATGGTTCAAAAAATATAAATCCTATCTCCAAAAAATAGGAGACATTTACCAGAAAATTACGATTTCTTAAAAATGGTAGAAGGATACTATAGAATAGGAAAACATAAAGATACCTTTTCCAATTTTGACGATTTTTTAACATTTTCCAATATAAATACGGCATATCAAGAATATACGACAAAAAGGAAAAGTAATTGTAACATCCTGGTATTTTCAACCATTCGCATCCGCACATGTCGGACTTGAATTGCTCAAAATATTAGAGTTAATTTGAATTTGGCTAAACTCAGCATATACAGTAAATAAAATAATTACAAAATCATAGACACGGAGTAATATAACAAGAATGCAGCGGAAACAAAAGAATAGTGGTTCATGAAGCTACTATATATATAACAGAGTTAAACAAGATACAACAGAAGTCTCGAATACAAAGAATTCTCAATACAATAGTCAAATATAAGATTAGAATATATCACTGGAGTCAACTGAATATCTGAAAGCTGAATCAATAGTAGGATCTACAAGCGAAGCTCCAAACTCCAAAGGCGAGTCTCGAATGTGGTGACACTTAGTATGACACTAGCGTAAAGCAAAACACAAAACACTCGAGTCAGGATTAACATTCTTATATCAATAAAAATCCAACTCAAGTGAAACAACAACTGAAATACAAGTAACTCAAAGGATGTTTGGGATAACCATCCTCTAATGATCCGCTAAACTATCTACTATGTAGTAATATATGCTATTATAATAATGTCTATAGTAAAGTAATGTATTAAAATAGCATTAAGGCGTTACCCATATCCCTCTTAACACATTTTATATATTCCTATAGTCTATACAGTACCGTAATCTCCCCCGTACTAGGCGTCGTCAAAGGCTACGCCACAGGTATGGTACAAAACAAACTCATAATGGAATCAATATGGTAGGTGACACATAGCAGCCACTACCGCCTACCTCGGGACACACTCTCAAATCAAAAAAATCAAGTGTGGCCACAAAATCAATCACAAAGTCAGAATATAGTATCGAATAATGTGTTCGATCGGAGGAGCTACCTCATTTGGCCCGTCAATTGCTCCTATTTTAGCCACCTTATGTCGTCTCACGGGAGTCAGGTCCACGTATATACCTCATATTGTATTGTCACCACTATCCTACTACATTATGGAATCTTCACCGCATATACAGTTGTTAAAGTTATTTTCGGTATTGGCAGAAGTATGGCAATTTCTGATCCCAGTCTCTTTAACAAGCAATCGTTATTTTAACACCGTGGTCATTTCAAAATAGTTTATACTTCAAAATCAAAATATTATTTCCATTTCAAAACTAAATAAATACAATATCATTTCCATTTAAAAACCAAATCACAGTACTTCAAAGTTATAACACTTCGAAACCAAAACACTAGAAATTATAACACTTTGGAAAATTGTAACAATTTGAAATCATAGCACTTTCCTTTAAACCGTTTAGATAATAATAATAGGATATAAAATAATTATAAGTTAAAATAGTTTATAACAAAATAGTTAGTATATTAAAAATGATTTACATTAAAAATAGTAAAGAAAATATAAGAGATTTAAAATAAAATCTTTAAAATATTTCATAAAATAAAATAGCTTCCTCAAATTTCACAAATCGATTCAAATCAATTTGAATTCCAAAATTAAAATTTAATTAAATCTCAATCATCAATTTCAATTCAATTCAGTTTCTTAATAAACCATTCCAAATTATATCAATTTCAAAAACAGATTTGAACCACAAAATAAACCATTTCAATTTCAATATATTTCAAAGCTTTAAGTATTCAACATTTTCAAAACTAAATTTGATAATTTCATATATATATATATATCAAATTCAATTTACTATTATTTAGTTTTAAAATATTTACTTAATAAATCCAGTATCATTTAAATAAAACTTCATATTTCAAATAACTGAATACCCCTTCAATTTATTTAAACTTGATATATTCATTTAATTATCATAAACCAAAATCAAGTTATAAAATCATATCCTTTAAAAATCTCAAATTCCATAAGTTTCAAATCGATTTGATTAAATAAATTCTTAATTAAATACCGTTACAAATCAATTTCAAATCTATCTTCCCAACCTTAATTTATTAAAAATTATTATAAACTTTATCTTTAAAAATAAAATTTTAAATAGTACTTAAACATATTATATATAAATTAAATCAAGCTTTATTAAATTAAATCTTATTATCAAACTTATTTTATAATAAAACTAATTTGTACATATTTTTTTTAAAATGGTAAAATTATAAGTAAACTCTTAAAATTTATAATTTCAAAACCAACTTATAATTTTAAAATTTTCAAAACATATATATTTAAAGTCAAGAATTTAGACTTTATAAAATACATTTATATATAATATCTTGAAATCGATATTTATTAAACTATATATTTCTTTCCAAAACCATAGAAATCATTTCAAAATATTTATATATAAACCAACGGTGTCTGTATATAATTTTGTATCCTATGATCAATTGATACGGATATTTATCATTTCAATCCACAATCTAAATATATATAGGGGTATATATATCATTTCAACCTGCAATCCCAAATTCAATTCAATGAAAATCGCTTGGGTTTATCATTTCAACCCATAACGATTTTCTCCTATTCTATAGATCGTACGGGTATGTATCATTTCAACCCATAGGGAATTCTATATTAACGGGAAACTTGCAAAGTGATAACAGATATGATAATAATATAACAGGCATATATCAACCATATAAATAACAGATAATGGTGTCAGATGTCACCGGTGAACAGATAATATATATAGCAATGTAACTAACTAACAACAACATATTTCAAATGTCATTTCAATTGAAATCAAATTTAATAAATATAAGAACGTTAATCCTGAGTGATTGCTTACCTTTCGAGGCTAGAGAGACAAGAAGATGACACAGAAACATATACGTACATGGGACAATGACAAGCTAGGATTTGTTGTGATAAATCGGTTTGAGATGGTAAGCTAAGATGGCACGAGATCGACGAAACAAGATATTATTTATATATAAGTTTTCAAAATTAATTTAAAACCTATATTTTCAAATCGATATTTAATTCAACTTAAACAAAATTTAATATATATATATATATATATATATATATATATATATATATATATATATATATTTCAAACACCATTGATTTAAATTAAAACACATATATTAAAATCAAACATGTATATATTTAAGAATCCCGATTAAATTTAAAACACATACAACAAAAAATCTGTAATGACCCAGAACTTCCGTCAATTGAAATCCGTATATTTAATTGATTTTAAATATTAACAAGTAAAATTTGTAAGTCGAATAAATTTTATTTCGAATACTAGATTTAATTGGATAATTAAATCGATAATTTAATATTTGAAATTTCATAAATAATTGGAATTTGTGTTTAATGTGATTAAAATTGATTTGTAAAGTATTATTAAATCATATTGGAGTTATAATGATGTTATAGAACTTTTAAAATTAAATTAAAAATTAATTTGTGGAAATTGAATATTTTAATATTTAATTGACGAGTAAAAATAGTCATTTTTCAAATAGTCTTGGATTTCGACGTAACTAGTTTCATTGGATCTATAATGTTAAATTATTGTAAGATTTCAAATTTCGTGTCAATCGAATTTACGGTTTGTCCGGGGCAAGCTAAAATGCGCTGAAATCGGTTTGAGTGAATTTTTAAATTTAAATAGTCGATTCAAAAAACTATCTTCCAAATATGATCGAATTGGCTCCCGATATATATTCCGTTGCGTTCGGAATGGAGGTAAAACATTATAAACGCCGGGCGACACGCTTCGTTTGGTGTTCGAAATTTTTTGGGATGAACAGTGCGCGCGTAATTTTCTATAAAAGGACATTGTTTCTTTTATTTTGCAAAAACCTAACTAGGGTTTCAATGTCAGCCACCACCTAAGATTTTAATGGCCGAAAAACTCCCATTTTCTTCCCTCAATTCCTTCCAATCCACACATCTATTCGTAAAACTTCCTAAAGCAAAAACGTAGAGGGCAACGAGATCTCTCCGATCAACGGTGATGATCGGAAATGACGCGACGGATCAACGGCAATTGGAGTTTGAATATCGCACGTTCGTTCATGTTTTTCTCGAGATTCGTGCGACCGAGATGAGCGGGGTCAAGGGTGTTGGTCGAGTCGGCGATGGCCGTTCGGTTGGTGTTGTTTGATCGTTGTAGAAGTCGACGTGGTGGGGTGCGGCAGTTAGGTTTGGCGGCGTATTGGGTAGTTCAGTCGCGTTTTTCACTGATGGGAGAAGATGAAGATGCACATCCGAGATTCAAGGGTTAAAACGTGCGGCCCAGATTGAATAAGGTTTAAAAATAAAAAGAATTTGAAAATTTATATATATTAAAATTTGTGTAATCTTTGTAACATCATAATTTGTTCATACGAGGTCTGTTTCGCACGAAACAAATTGCGTCGGGTTCGTATTGACGAACACTACGCGATGGAGCTGGATTGGGATTGATTAGAGCTAGTGATAATTTTGGGTAAAATTAAACGCGCGTTTAATTTTATTCGAAATAAACACTGCAACTGTTATTGGAAATAAGATGAGAACTTCTCACTCAATCGAATCTGTTTCGATTTTTAATTTTAAATAGTTAGATTTAAAATTGCTTGATTGTGTGCTTGGATGATAAATTACTATCTATTGTTTTGAAATAGACCCTATACGCCGTTATTAAGTAGATGTTATTTATTAAAAACATATACCGTGATATTTCACCTCGAAGTGGAATTGGTATTATATATGTACTTGGAGTTGATTTTCCCGCATTATATAGCGGATGAGACCCTATTGCGCCGCATAGTAGCAGATAATATTTTATGTAAACCCATGTATCGCCATATTCCGTCTTGAAACAGGATTGGTATTTTGCTAACATCTGTGGATGCAGGGAAACAGATTGGAGGGATCCAAGTGGATTCCTCACCCGTATTGATTTATTTACAGATATTGTAATATATTCTGTTATCATAGGATATATGATGTTTTGGATGTCGTGATTGTTATATTTAGTGTTGTTGCAGCATTGGGCCTATTTTGGGAAATTAAAAGTGTTAAAGTGATGATTTTCAAATTTTAAAAGGATTTTTAAAGTGATTTTTAAAAGTATACGTTTTATTGAATTTTGGAATTGATTCATTTTAAATAAATAAACATTATAATTTTAATGTTATAAAATTTATGATTTTTGAGAAATATAGTTGAAATGTGATTTTTTTGAAATATAGAGTTAATGATTTTATAAAATAGTTTAAATAGAGATTTTTGAATTTATTATAAAATCTTTATATATAAGATTTATAAAATTGGATTTTTATAAATCAAAGTGATGAAATTATAAAGACGTTTTAAATGATATTATAAATGGATTTTTATAAAAGAACAGAATCTACAATTTGTGAAGTTATAAAATGGAGGAATTTGTAAATAGAGAATTACAGGTAATTTGCTTATAATTTGGATTTTGTCGTGTAAATGAGATATGGATAAAATCGGTTAATAAAGTGCTTTTATAAGTTGATGTTGTTATAAAATATAAGTGGAATTTATAAACATTGTTTTATAAATCCGAAAACGACTTATTTTGATAAGTTAATTATTATAGCTTATTAACGAAGTATATTCACAATTTTGGACAGTGAATAATATATTAAAGAAATGTTTTGGGGAAGTGATATTTTAAATAGAATTAAAACAATTCAAAGATGTTTTAAAATGTATTAAGTATCGAAACCATAGATTTCAACATTCATTGTTCAAATAAACGTTTTTGAAAAATAAAAGGAAATGGTGGACTATAACACTGTTGTTATAGTAAATGATTTTCGAAAGGAAATGTTTTATATAGTATTGGGATTTATATATCTGTCTTAATTTCGAATCCCTATACTAGTGATTTTGGGTTGTCGTAACGATGTTTTACGCAACATTCGTTTTGACTCAAATAAATGTGTTTAAGAGAATGTTTTCCTTAAAGAATTAAATAAATAATTAATTGTGATTTAAGTATATTGAATATTTTCCAAATGTTGAAAATAAATAGATTTGTGAATTACTTATTTTTAAATAAGTATGGAAATGATTTTTCAATATGAAGTGAAATGTTTTGAGATTATATCTTTTAAAGATAAATTGAAAAGTGATTTGAAATTTGTTTTCAAAAGGTTGAAGTGTGGAAAAAAATGTATCTTGTAAAGATATTTTTGGAAAATAAATAATTTGGGAAATTATTTGGAATCTAGTGATGTTGTGCATATCCATTGATTGTTAAATAACCTACTATCAATATTTACCTTTAAATGGGTATTTGCTTGAATTTGAATGCTACACTTATTTTAAAATAAGCGCTCGTTATTCGGTTTAGCCGGGGGAGGACCTTTGGGTCATGAATCCCATTCCGAATAGTGATACGTCGTAATGGATAGCATTTGAAGACCGGTGTTGAAAACCGGGTATTTTCGAAAACGGAAGGATTACCGTCGAATGTCTCTGCATCGGCTGATCTCCGATATAGAGATTTTATCACCCTTTGTGATGGTAAGTCCGGTCGTGATTAGTGAATATCCGGATGGCAAGGGCTTCTTTGGAAGTGCCTTCGGTTCTGTTCGATCCTGGAACAGACTTGTATGGATGTGTGTCTGACGTTACAATTTGAGATGTAAAGCTAGTTTCTTTCAAATACATTTCTGTTGGTGGCAGAGAATTTATTCTCTTAGCTTAACACCCTTCTCTGAGACGTACGAGCTCAGAGGTTATGTAGTTGATGGTTACTAGTTATACATTCCCAATTTGGTAATGTGGCATACGAAGTGCTGCTGAGCATTTGTTGATCAAAGCATAGCTTTTGTATAAAGCGTAGCTTTGTGGACGAGACTTCGTCGGACCTCACACCCCGGAAATGTTCAAAACAGGAAAGATGCAGCAAGGTTTTAGGGAGTAGCGCCCCTTAGGTATGTGCATTTCCTTCTGGATTTAAGCGGTATCATGGCATGGAGCCCAGATATTTAACTTTGGTGGATGTCACAATTATATATATATATATATATATATATATATATATGACTTTGTGATTGATGTTGGTTGAGGATCCTCGGATAAAGGTTGTTTACGACCGGGGGATGGCATACTCGTGTCAGTTGTTACCTACTTTTGCAGAGGTAACCCGACCTTGTGTTGGCAGAGATCCGGTTAGGTTCTCGGGGCGTCTCTCCAGAGGCGTTTCCATGTGGCAATGGGAAGTTCCTTGGCCTGACCATTTGTTGGAAAATCCAAAGAAACAATACGTGCCCTATACAGTTTTAGTTGTAGAACCTGCCATTTACTTATGGCGGCGCCCCACTGTTTAGATGGTAGCTATAGTAGTCATACGATAATGGTCATATGTTGGCTAAGATTTATATTGTACTTTCGAAATGTTTTCCTACACTTTGCACTTATAGTAATAATATCAAAGAAAATTACGTATCAAGCATGTATGACTATCATAAGGAGAAATTTCCTCCGATTCTGCGTTTGCATTGTGTGTGTGCGCGAGAGGCCTTATGGTAGTTTCATTTCCAAAAGCACTGCGAATCTATTTAAAAATACTTATTTGTTTGTTTTTAAAGAATAACTGTTTTAAGTTCTCACACCAGTCCCATGACTGACCTAGAGTTTATTGTTTCCTTCCTAAACTCTGGGTGCCCACCAATTTCCATACGGGAGTCTAGAGTCAGGTTATCAGGTCATTCTGGAATTTAGGAGTTGCTGTAGAGATCTGGAGGCAAGCTGGATGGCATGGTGTATCAACTAGTATATAGTATTTCTTTTCCGCTGTTTGTTGTTGTAAATTTTGATAATGAAATGTAATGAGATGTAATGTAATAACTGATACAGTTCTTTTGATTTAAAGACTATTCATTTATCTATTATATGCTGTTCCGCTGCGATTGTGAGATTCTGATATTGTTCTGTTGCTTTTTTTTCTTTCTTCTTCTTCTAAAACCCTAAGTATTCGGTTTTCCGGCATTCGATTGCTCGGCAATTGATACAGTGGACGTATTAATGTCGACTTTCGTGAGTCGAAAATTCCAATCCTAACAATATATATATATATACACACACATCATATTTAAATATAGACACAAGGTAAAATTTTCCAATATCGATTTACTTCATTATTAATATATATGCACTTTAAAATTCAATATTAAATTGAGAACATATATAATGTAGCTTAATAAGATATATGGACTTACTCGTATAAATTTATATATATATACCGAGAATCACCTGAACTACATAACTTAACTAATATACAGTTTACATATATAAAATCAGAAAAGTTTGAAAAATCAAATTCTTTTATACAACTTTATATATGACTTAAATAAAATGATAACAACTTTTGTACAAACTTATGTAAAATATATGAAATGCTCACTTATATATATGTACAACCATACAGTAAATCTATATACCTATATTTTAAATCATCGCATCATAAGATACAATTTGAAATTTAAAACAAGACCCTTAATATATTGAAACCAACTGTATGTACGTTTCTTTCTTTATAATATAATACCGTAAACATAAATACTTCATTTATAATGTACATATAATAAGCATCCATATATCTTCATATCAAATATAATATATACCTACATATATATATATATATATATATATATACAGAAAATTATATATGTAAATACTCTTAACACATATATATAAACTTATATACTTTAGAAATCAATTATTTATATAGGTAAACATATATATATATATATATATATATATATATATATATATGAAAAAACAGTACATGTTTAAATTTATATATATATAATATAAAATAGAATAAAAGTATCAATATATAATACTTTACCGCAACATATATATAAAAGAAGGAAAATGGCTGCCATCAGGGAAGAGGAGCACGACTGTTAATTGAGTGAGAGGGGAGAAAGGTGCTTGCTGTGCTAAGGCGTGTGAAGTTGATGAGGGGTGACTGACTTAGGCAGCGTTCGGCAGATGGAAGTGGTGGGCGAGAAGTGGTTGGAGACGAGGCTCTGCAAGGTAGAGGGGAGATGGCTTTGGCTGCAGCCAGAGGCAATGCGAAGGGGAGGAGCTCGGCAAACCAAAAGGAAGGAGGAAGGTTTGCATGCCAAACTTAGCTGACTGGATGGAGTTCGAGACGGCTTGTGTGCTTGCATGCGGTTGTGTAGAGTAGAAAGGGAATGGGTGATAGCACGCGTAGGAAGGGATGAATTTGGGTTACTGGCCGTGAGCTTTGAAGTAGGAAGAGGAGGAGAACATGCAGAGGTTGAATACATGTTATAATATTATTTTTTCTTTATTTGCAAATGACAGAATGATGGAACCAAAATAATAATATATTACCACAATTAGGAATAGATAAGGTCAAGGCTGAATTCAAAAAATATTAAATGCAAATGTCAGTTTGGTTTAACATGGTAAAAAATGAACGGTCAAAGAATTCAAAGGGTCAAGACAATACCAATATGGTTAATCGGTTCATCGATTTCATCATTTTTCGAACACCGAAACACATGAATGAATATACTGCGGAGATCAGCACGACGAGACAATCAAAATGGTATATAGATATCAGTGGTACGATCATCCGATCAAAAGACGATATTTGGTACCGAAAATGCTGCTACTTTGCCGAAAATAAGATAAACGGAGCAATAACAGTCCAAATTTGGAGAAACGAAATATAACGCATCCCTCAAAAGATGATTTAAAAATTTATTATATAAAATATTCAGGTTTGAAAAACATTTTATTATCATCAAATTTTAACTGATTTAAATTTAAATAAAACTACACAATAAAATAAACTTTAATATTATCTGATGAAAATTTACCATTTTCTATGTTTAACTGGGCGTATTCCAAATACTAAATTTTTATTTCAAAACTCAATTATTTAAAAATTCACAAAAATTCAATTAAATACATTATTAAAACCATTAGAAATTTCGGGTCGTTATAGTAATAAAGTGTATACATCCACCAGAATCCAATTTATTATTTAAAATTGAAAACGAAGAATTAGCTGCAACTCCTTATAGGAAAAATGGCAATATTGAAGCCATTATTGAACAAAATAGTTTTACAAATTTGATTGCAATCGACGGGTAAGCAAATCACTAGGATAGAACAAGAAGTTAATAAAAATCCAGAACAAGAAAGAAATAAAAATCATAAAGAGCGGTCTACCATAGATAAGGCTTTATTCAAACCTTTACTTTCCGAAAAACTAAATCTTAAACTAAACAGGCATGGAGAAAATACTGAGATGTTAGAAGAGATCATAAAAAGATTAAAAAACCTAGGAGTGAAAGAAAAGGAAGTGGCACCTATTATAGAAAAAAAAAATATCCCAAAAGTTACCTTTGTTAAAGAATCTAATCAAAATTCAGATGAAGAAATTGATCAACTTCAAGAAATATTTTTATCAGAACCAAAGCAACAATAAAATTCTTTTGAAATCAAGAAAATAAATTACAAAAAATTTCCAAATAATAAAAACCTTATTATGATAAACCAACTCCAATCGATCTCCTAATAGAGGAAATGGATCCTTATATGCAAGCATCATATGATGGCTCATCAATAGTTGAATGAAACATCGATGGTTGCTCAGAATATCAAATTCAACTAAAACTATATTATATGGCAATGTGTGCCATAGCCAATAGAGATAAAGGCAATAAAGATGAAGATATAGCAACTGTAATAATTCAAGGATTTACAGGCCAATTACGACATTGGTGGGGAAATTATATGACTAGCGAAGCCAGAAATCGTGTAATCAAAGCAATAAAAGTAGTGAATGATAGAGAAATAGTCGATGTAGTTAATACAGTTCTGTACATAATAGCCAATCATTTCGTAGGAACGACATCGTTATTAAATGATACAACAAGAGAACAATTAATAAAATTAAGATGTGAGAATTTGTCACAATTTAAGTGGTATAAAGATGTTTACTTCTCTAAAGTATTTATAATGCATGATTGCAACCAAGATTTTTGGAAAGAGAAATTCTTATCAAGATTACCACCCTTATTTTTAGCAAGGGTTAAAGAAAGAATAAAAGGTCAGAATGATGGAGTAATTCCTTATGATGAATATTCATATGGTGAATTAGCATCAGAAATAGTAGCAGAAGGGATGAATCTATGTAATGAAATTAAATTTCATAAACATATACAAAAGGGAAACCTATATGGTAAACAAGTCTTAGGCGACTTCTGTAAACCAAGTAGGTGTTAAACCCATTAAATCTGAGAATAGTTATAGAAAATAAAAAACCATTTAAAAGAAAACCTTACTAAAATAAATATTTCCAGAATAAAAGATGTGAATGTAGCAAAACTACAAATAGAAAATATTACAAAACTAAAGGTAAAAAGAATAAAGATAAGGAAAATAATAAGAAAATTCCAATATGTTGGAAATGCAAAAAAGCATGATACTATGCAAATAAATGTAGAATGAAGAAGAAAATATATAATCTTGATATAGATGAGGAATTAAAAGATTCACTTAAAAAATTGCTTTTAGGAAGCACTGATTCAGAAGCAAAAAATTTAAAACTAGACGTTATTGCGGAAGAACCTTTGGAAACAGAAATAAAATCAGAAAAAGAATCACTAGATGATGGTTTTGAAGTCGATAATAATTACAATTACTATAAAACTTTATCGAGTGGATTATTTGTCCTATCGAAAGAAGAGTACTTCATCGTAGATACGGTAGACAAAATATCAGACCCATAGGAAAAGAAGAAAACATTAGAAATCTATTTAGAATCTTATCAAGATAAAATCAATGAGAAAAATTCAAGATTAGAACAACCAAAACTTATAATATAAAAGAAATTTTTGATAGGGTAAGAAATTCAAAACCTAAAGCAAATTTAGTTAATTTGAGTACTGAAGCAACAATATTAGAACTAAAACATGAAATAAAAATACTTAAACAAGAAATTAAAGAATTAAGGCTAAAATAATTTTGCGTGAAGAAAAATATCATAAAAATTGTGATGATAAAGAAAACATATTGCAAGTAAAAGAATTAAATAATTTAACATTTGTAAATATGTTAGGTCGTGTTATTACACATAAATGGCATACCAAAGTCACTATAGTTGTACACAAAGAATATTGTTTTCGGGCAATTGCAATGATAGACTCGGGTGTTAATTTAAATTGCATCAATGATGGAATAGTACCTTCAAAATATTTTACTAAAACAATAGAAATTCTAAATGCTACAGACGACAAAAAATTATTTGTAAAATATAAATTACAAAACCCAGTAGTCTGTAACAAAGGGATTTGCCTTGAATTGTCATTTATAATGGCAAAAAATTTATCACATGATGTCATACTAGGAAATCCATTTTTACATATGTTATACCGAATAACAAAAATATCTGAAAAGGGTATAACAAGTGCCATAATTAATCAAGAATTAACATTCAATTTTGTTTCACAACTAAAATGTCATGAAATTGATACCATAAAAAAAACTATAATAAGAAAAGAATTTTTTTTGAATTCTTTATCCCAAGAAATAAATTATAGAAATATTAAAGAAAATTTATCCCTACCTCACTTTCAAAAGAAAATAAAAGAATTGCAAAATCTTATAGAAAACACAATATGTTCAGATATTCCTAATGCATTTTGGGAAAGAAAGAAACATATGGTAAACCTACCTTATGAACCTGACTTTAAAGGAAGTTAAATTCCAATAAGGCCCGTCAAGTTGCAATGAGCCTAATATACCTTGAAATATATAAAAAGGAAATTGATGAATTAATAAAAAAATGCTTATTAGACCCTTTAAGAGCTTATGGAGCTGCCATCAATTTATGTTGAAAATGCACCTGAATTAGAACACGAGGTTCTTAGATTAGTTATAAATTATAAACCTTTAAATGAGGCTTTGGGATGGAGTAGATATCCAATTCCAAACAAAAAGGACATATTAGCAAGCTATATTCGGCCAAAATAATGTCAAAATTCGATATGAAATCTGGATTTTGGCAAATTCAAATTGCTGAAAAGAATAGATACGAAACAACATTTACAGTACCATTCGGGCACTGTGAATGGAATGTAATGCCGTTCGGGGTTAAAAATGCACCATCATAATTTCAAAAAATAATGAATGATATTTTAAGTCCTTATACAGCCTTTATAATAGTTTACATTGATGATATTTTGGTATTTTAAAATTCAATTGAACAACATTTTAAACATCTAAATACTTTTATAAATGTTACTAAAAGGGCTGGTCTAGCTGTACAGCTAAGAAAATTAAACTTTTCCAAACAGAAATAAGATTTCTATGGCATATTATAAAAGATGGAACAATACTTCCAATAGATAGAGCAATTATATTTGATGACAAATTCCCAAATGAAATAAAAGATAAAACTCAATTACATAGACTTCTAAGAAGTTTAAACTATGTATCTGATTTCTATAAAAATTTAGCTTATGACGCTAAACCACTTTTTGAAAGACTAAAAAAGAATCCACCAGCATGGTCATAAAAACATACTAATGCAGTAAAAAGGATAAAAGCCAGAGTTAAAGAAATTCCATGTCTAGCTATTCCTCACCTTGATGCGTTCAAAATAGTTAAAAATGATGCATCAAATATAGTCTATGGAGGAATTCTTAAACATAAAATTGATAATAAAGAATCATTAGTAAGATTCACATCTGGGCTATGGCAAGGTCTAAGAGAAAATTACTCTACAGTAAAAAAGGAAATCTTATCAATTGTATTATATATACAAAAATTTGAAAGTGATTTATTAAATCAAATTTTTTAATTAAGAGTAGACTGTAAATCTACTAAAGAAATCATGCAAAAGGATGTTAAAAATATAGCTTCCAAACAAATATTTGCCAAATGGCAGGCAATTTTACCAGTCTTTGACTTTGATATTGAGTTTATAAAAGGAATTAATAATTCGCTTCCTGAATTCTTAACTCGTGAATTTTTACAGGGTAAAAATGAATAAGGGAAAAGAAAAAATAGAAAGCAGTAAAACTGCTCAACCACAATCGATTTATAAGTCGATATTCATTAAAAGTGAAAAAACTATCAGAGACGAAGTCCTAAAAACCATTCCAGAAGAAGAATAACTAAGGCCTGAAGCTTATAAGATCGCAATAAAATCTTCATATGCTAAAGAATATGTATATCCATATATTCCGACCACTACTATTTGGGTATGCTCCATTGAGAAGAAATACAGCCATCTAACAGCTGTAGAGGTTATGACCTTTTACTTAAAAAAATTTACCGATCCTTATTTATATCCAAAGGATTTTCAATTCTACCAAGATATATTAAGCTATTCTGGATCTATACAATTTGAATCCACTCTAAGATCAGGAGGAGATTGGGCTTATTTTAAAGCCACTATTATTAAAGTAATAACCCCAGAACAATGGGACGAAGACATATACAAGCCTAAAGATATACCAACGGGATCAAAAATCCTTATAAAAACAAAATAAGTTTTAATAACTTTGATTATATCAAAGCTTGGGAAATTGGTTTTTATTATGAAAATAGACAAAAAAGACATAGTTGATGTATACAATTTAAAGAACAAAATCCAAACTGGTTTTTATTCTGGTTTTAAACTTCGAATTATATCCGATAATCTTACCACAAAAATAAGAACAATTTACGAAAAGTTTGTTGAAATTAACCCGTCTACGAAAAATCATGGTTTAATGTTTGCAATACTTTATCAAGTACCATGGATAATGAAATGGGATGTTATAATTTCTCCAAGAACACTACAAAAATTAGGATTATCGTTTGAAATTCCTTATTTAGGAAGAAGAATTCTAATAAAATGATGGGATAAATACGAATTCATTAAAGATTCTATATTTTCAGTTACTGGTTTAATTAATGGTGAACCTCAAACTCCTTTAGCTAAACCTCCAAAAAGAGATGTTTCAAAAATCTTTAAAGAATTAACGATGAGTTATACGAAAAAGGAATTAAAAAATCAACTTAATGCGATTCTCGAATCTGAATCTGATGACGAGGACCTTATGAGTGTTAATATAGATAAATGTTATGAAAAAAGATAAAAGGAATGGAAGGAAATACGCTAAAATTCAGCGTACTAGTGTTATCTGCAAAACAAAATGTAAAACTCGTCCACCTTGTACTATGGTAACTCTAGAACTTCCCGTCAGAATTGGATTGGTAATCAGCACAGTACTAAGCCTTTTTCTAACCTCTCGGAGGGAGTTAGGTGCATTTATCTAGCTATCAGCTTGACGTACGTTACCCTTCAGGTACGAAGTTAATTTTCTTTTGGAGTTATCTTACTGTAGCAAAGTTACTGTAACACCACATAACATTATTCACCGAAGAAACCAATTGAATAAATTTGCTTTATCACTGCATTTGGTTGTCTACTATTTTTGTGTTGTAACTATTGTTAATTATCTAAAAGACCAATCTTTATCTTACCTTTGAAACCAGAATTCGTCCTTAAATCGCGTATCCGTTATTAGTCTATGTTAGCCGTTAAGTGTTAAGGCATTTTGAGACTTTAGGAGAAATCATTGACGGTGATAAGGAAAAGATAATGATTTGATTAACCAAAGCATTGTCTTATAGAGACAATAGCGAAAATAGTTTAGATAACCTGCAAATAGAAATTAATAACAAAAATAAAGAAATTGTTATCGATGAGGATTTAGAACAGAATCTAAATAAGTGGAAAATACCGGTTTATTCGCCATCAAAAATTTATAAGACAACAGGTAGTTTCATTATGAAATCAGACTACATAACTAAAACTGTTGAACAAGTTATTCCTCTTACAGAAGGTTATAAGACTTTTAGCTTACTTCCAAAAGGGATTTTAAATCTGTAGAAAGAAAAATATAAATTTATTCATATAGGCATGGTTCAAGTCGCGCTAAAACCAGCAACTCGTCTAGGATTAAATACATCAGCCATTATTGCAGTGCATGATAAAAGGCACAATAAATTTCGTGATTCTTTAATAGGAATTATAGAATTAACTTTATTTGATGGACCAATATATTTTCATGTTTTTCTAATTTCACTTTTTCTATAATAGACCCAAATGTAACGCAATCAGTCCGTTTAGATATAAAAACAAAAGGTTTTATTATGAAACCTGGAACGCAAAATGTTATACTTATTTATAGAATATGTTATAAAGCTATGAATATTGTTATAGCGGATATTAAAAACATACCAATTAAAAACGAAAGAACAACAACGATGTTTATAACTGATATAAATAGAAGTAACATTTTATCGTTAAAACCAAAAAATGGAACGAAATAAATTTACCAGAAAAATGGCTTTTAGAAGAAGCTAATGATCCGGTTAAAGTAGAAAATAAAACCCTAGAAGAAATCATTGAATATCCAAAAAGTGGCGTAGAAATAAGGTTTTAAAAAAATAGAATTATGCACCTTACCCTAGGTACTACCTCAAAATTAGAGGAACCGTTCCATCATAAGAACCCTACTACTTTGAAATCAAAAGAATAAAGTGTAATCATTAGAAATACACTAGATGAAGTAAGCCAACCAGAGTATAGACTTGATAAATTTTCATCCTCAACCCTTCTGATATGGGCTACGATGAAGACAAGAGTGTATTTGGTTTAAATACTTTAACTCTTAATGAAGAAATAAGATTTCTTTTTTCAAAAATTGAACAGCAAAAAATTTAATCAATTGAAAATAAAACTAAAAAAAAATGTTTTTTATGAAAACCCCTGAAATTCAAGAAAAGTGGTTCAAAAGATATAAATCATATCTCCAAAAAATAGGAGACAATTTACCAAAAAATTATGGGTTTTTCAAAATGGTAGAAGGGTACTATAGAATAGAAAAACATAAAGATACATTTCCCAATTTTGATGATTTTTTAACAGTTGCCAATATAAATACGGCATATTAAGAATATACGACAAAAAAGAGAAAAGTAATCAAAAGTATACATCATCCAGAATCCAATTTATTATTTAAAATTGAAAACGAAGAATTAACTGCAACTCCTTATAGGAAAAAGGGCAATCTTGAAGCCATTATTGAACAATATAATTTTACAAATTTAACATTGCAATCAATGGGCAAGCATCTCACTAGGATAGGGCGTTATTTTTAACCTTTACCTTCCGAAAAACTAAATCTTAACCTAAACAGACATGGAGAAAACATTGAAATGTTAGAAGAAATTATAAAAGGGTTAAAAACCCTAGGAGTAAAAGAAAAGGAAATGACACCTATTACATAAAAAATTATAATCCAAAAGTAACCTTTGATGAAGAATCATTAAAATTCAGATGAAGAAATTGATCAACTTCAAGAAATGTTATTATCAGAACCAAAGCAACAAGAAAATTATTTTGAAATCAACAAAATAAATTACAAAAATTTTCCAAATATAAAACCTTATTATGATAAACTGACTCCAGTCGATCTCCTAATATAGGAAATGGATCCTTATATGCAAGCATCATATGATGGCTCATCAATAGTTGAATGGAACATCGATGGTTTCTTAGAATATCAAATTCGACTAAAGCTACATTATATGGCAACGTATGTCGTGGCCAGTAGAGCTAAAGGAAATAAAGATGAAGATATAGAGATTGCAATAATTCAAAGATTAGTAGTCGATGTAGTTAATACACTTCTTTACACAATGGCCAATCATTTTGTAGGAATGATATCATTATTAAATGATAAAACAAGAGAACAATTAATAAAATTAAGATGTGAGAATTTGTCACAATTTAAGTGGTATAAAGATGTTTACTTTTCTAAAGTGTTTATAATGCATGATTGCAACCAATACTTTTGGAAAAAGAAATTCTTATCATGATTACCACCCTTATTTGCAGCAAGGGTTAAAGAAAGAATAAAAGGTCAGAATGATGGAGTAATTCCTAATGATGAATATTCATATGGTGAATTAGCATCAGAATTAGTAGCAGGAGGAATTAATCTATGTAATGAAATTAAATTTCATAAACATATACAAAAGGGAAACCTATATGGTAAACAAGTCTTAGGTGACTTCTGTGACCAAGTAGGTGTTAAACCCATTAAACCTGAGAATAGTTATAGAAAATAAAAAAAACCATTTAAAAGAAAACCTTACTAAAATAAAAATTTCCAGAGTTAAAGATGTGAATGTAGCAAAACTACAAATGGAAAATATTAAAAAATTAAAGGTAAAAAGAATAAAGATAAGGAAAATACTAAGAAAATTCCAATATGCTGGAAATGCAAAAAAGCATGACACTATGCAAATAAATGTAGAATGAAGAAGAAAATAAATAATCTTGATATAGATGAGGAATTAAAAGATTCACTCAAAAAATCGCTTTTAGAAAGTTTTGATTCAGAAGCTGAAAATTTAAAACTAAACGTTATTGCGGAAGAACCTTCAGAAACAGAATCAGAAGAGAAATCACTAGATGATGATTCAAAAGCTGATAATTATTATGATTACTATAAAAATTTATCTAATGGATTATTTGTCCTTTCGAAAGAAGACAACTCCATCCTAGATATAGTAGATAAAATCTCGGACGCGCAAGAAAAGAAGAATATATTAAAAAAATTATTTAGAATCTTATCAAGATAAAATCAATGAGAAAAATTCAAGATTAGAACAACCAAAGACTTATAATATAAAAGAAATTTTTGATAGTGTAAGAAATTCAAAACCTAAAACAAATTCAGTTAATTTAAGTACTGAAGCAACCATATCAGAGTTAAAACATGAAATGAGAATATTTAAACAAGAAATTAAAAAACAAAGGGCTAAAGTAATTTTACTTGAAGAAAATATCATGAAGATAGTAATGATAATGAAAACACGTTACAAGAAAAGGAATTAAATAATTTAACATCTACGAATATGTTAGATCGTGTTATTACACATTAAAGGCATACCAAAGTCATTATAATTGTACACAAAGAATATTGTTTTCAAGCAATAGCAATGATAGACTCGGGCGCTGATTTGAATTGCATCAATGAAGGAATAGTACTTTCAAAATATTCTACTAAAACAACAGAAATTCTAAATGCTGCGACGGTAGAAAATTATTAGTAAAATATAAATTACAAAACTCAACAGACTGTAACAAAGGGATTTGCCTTGAAATGCCATTTATAATGGTAAAAATTTTATCATATGATGTCATATTAGGAAATCCATTTTTATATAAGTTATACCCAATAACAAAAATATCTGAAAAGGGTATAACAAGTGTCATAAATAATCAAGAATTAACATTCAATTTTGTTTCACAACCAAAATGTCATGAAATTGATACTGTACAAAAAACCATAATAAGGAAAGAATTTTTTTTGAATTCCTTATCCCAAGAAATAAATTATCGAAAAATTAAAGAAAATTTATCTTTACCTCGCTTTCAAAGGAAAATAAAAGACTTGCAAAACCATATAGAAACACAATATGTTCAGATACTCCTAATGCATTTTGGGAAAGAAAGAAACACACGGTAAACCTAGCTTATGAACCTGGCTTTAAAGAAAGTCAAATTCCAACTAAGGACCGTCCAATTGCAATGAGCCCGAGACACCTTGAAATATGTAAAAGGAAATTGGTGAACTAATAAAAAAGGGCTTATTAGACCCTTTAAGAGCCCATGGAGCTGCCCAGCGTTTTATGTTGAAAATGTAGTTAAATTAGATAGTGGTGTTCCTAGATTAGTTATAAACTATATACCTTTAAATAAAGCTTTGAGATGGATTAGATATCCAATTCCAAATAAAAAGGATTTGTTAGCAAGGCTTTATTCAGCCAAAATAATGTCAAAATTTAACATGAAATCCGGATTTTGGCAAATTCAAATTGCTGAAAAGGATAGATACAAAACAACATTTACAGTACAATTTGGACACTATGAATGGAATGTAATGCCATTCGGACTTAAAAATGCGCCATCAGAATTTCAAAAGATAATGAATGATACTTTTAATCCTTATACAGTCTTTACAATAGTTTACATTGATGATGTTTTGGTATTTTCCAATTCAGTTGAACAACATTTTAAACATTTAAATACTTTTATAAATGTTACTAAAAGGGCTGGTCTAGCTGTGTCAGCCAAGAAAATTAAACTTTTCCAAATAGAAATAAGATTTCTAGGGCATATTATAAAAGATGGAACGATACTTCCAATAGATAAAGCAATTATATTTGCTGACAAATTCCCGAATGCAATAAAAGGTAAAACTCAATTAACAAGATTTCTAGGAAGTTTAAACTATGTATCTGATTTCTATGGAAATTTAGTATATGACACTAAGCCACTTTTTGAAAGACTAAGAAGAATCCACCAGCATGGTTAGAAAAACATAGTAATGCCATAAAAAGGATAAAAACCAAAGTTAAAGAAATTACATGTCTAGCCATTCCTCACCCTGATGCATTCAAAATAGTTGAAACTGATGCATCAGATATAGGCTATGGAGGAATTCTTAAACAAAAAATCGATAATAAAGAATCATTAGTAAGATTCACATCTAGGCTATGGCAAGGTCCAAGAGCAAATTACTCTACAGTAAAAAAGGAAATCTTGTCAATTGTATTACGTATACAAAAATTTGAAATGATTTATTGTATCAATTTTTTTTATTAAAAGTAGATTGTAAATTTGCTAAAGAAATCTTGCAAAAGGATGTTAAAAATATAGCTGCCAAACAAATATTTGCTAGATGGCAGGCAATTTTATCAGTCTTTGATTTTGATATTGAGTTTATAATAGGAACTAATAATTCACTTCCTAATTTCTTAACTCGTGAATTTTTACAGGGTAAAAATTAATAAGGGAAAAAAAGCAGTAAAACTGCTCAACCACAATCGACTTATAAGTCGATATTCATTAAAAGTGAAAAAACCATCAGAAATGAAGTCCTAAAAATTGTTCCAAAGGAAGAACAACTAAGGCCTGAGGTTATGAACTTGCAATAAAATCCTCATATGCTAAGGAGTATGTATATCCAAATATTCCAGGCACTACTATTTGGGTATACCCCATAGAGAAAAAATACAGCCATCTAACAGCCGAAGAGGTTATGACCTTTTACTTAAAACTTTTTACGGATCCATATATATATATATATATATATATATATATATAAAGGATTTTTAATTCTATCAAGATATATTAGCATATTCTGGATCTATACAATTTGAATCCACTTTAAGATCTGGAGGAGATTAGGCTTATTCTAAAGCTACTGTTGTTAAAGTTATAACCCCAGAACAATGGGATGGAGACTTATACAAGCCCAAAGATATACCTACGGGATCAAAAAATCCTTATAAAAACAAAATAAGTTTTAATTACATTGATTATATCAAATCTTGGGAAATTGGTTTTTACTACGGAAATAGACAAATAAAATAGTTGATTTATACAATTTAAAGAACAAAGTTCTTTGTATTATCCAAATTGGTTTTTATTCTGATTTTCAAACTTCGGATTATATCTGATAATCTTACCACAAAAAATTAGAACAATTTATGAAAAGTTTGTTGAAATTAACCCGTTCTACGGAAAATCATGGTTTAATGTTTGCAGTACTTTATCAAGTGCCATGGATAATGAAATGGGGTGTTATAATTACCCCAAGAACACTACAAAAACTAGGATTATCTTTTGAAATTCCTAATTTAGGAAGAAGAATTCTAACAAAATGGTGTGATAAATATGAATTCTTTAAAGGTTCTATATTGTCAATTACTGGTTTGATTAATGGTGAACCTCAAACCCCTTTAGCTAAACCTCCAAAAAGAGATATTTCGGAAACCTTAAAAGAATTAATGATGAGTTCTTCGAAAAAGTAATTAAAAAATCAACCTAAAGCGATTCTCGAATCTGAATCTGATGATGAGGACCTTATGAGTGTTATTACATATAAAAGTTATGAAGAAAGATAAAAGGAATGGAAGGAAATACCCTAAAATTCAATGTACTAATGTTATCTGCAATACAAAACGTAAAATTCGTCCACCCTGTACTATGGTAATTCTGGAACTTACCGATGGAAGAGGATTGGTAATCAACACAGTACTAAGACTTACATCTTCACTACCAAATTTTCCTACAACTCCACCAGGATTTTCCCCACTTCCAAAGAGATAAAATCTACAACAATTCTGTACAGCTGTAAAGGAAGATTCTTTGCCAGCTCACAAGGACAACTTAATACTTATCACGTTAAAGGGAGAAACAGGACAAACGCCAGCACAAAAGATTAAAGCTAAAAGCGGAGGACAGCTTAATACTTATCAAGTAAAAGACAACAGCCAACACAAAATATCAAATAGAGCCGCAATAATTGAAAAGAATCAGAGGTCTAGAGCCTTCGGTTGTGCTTATCCATTTCCAGCTAACACTATAAATAAGAGGCAATGTATTAAGGAATGTCATGTACAAATTTTCTAAGTTTCATGTTCTGAGTTTATGTTCGTAAGTGGAGTTGTCAAAGTGTGTCTGTAAAATAAGTCCTCTGTAAAATATTTCGAGTGTAATAAAATCCACTACTAGTTCTGCCTCCTTCAAATTCGCAACTCCACTTACTGTTTTTCAAATCAAATCCAAATCATATTTTATACGAAATTTTGAAAATCTTAAAAGAAAATAACTTTTTTATTTAATGATCAAAATATGTACAATTGTATCACAATTAAGCGGAAATGTAAAATAAAACATATGAAAACAAACATAACTTAAAAGAAAATTTATAATTTTAAGTGAATTTATCATAAAATTATAATAAATGCACTTAATATAGCTTAAATTTTATTAAACGATATATATGTTACACCGTATATAATCAATCCTTATGATCTTTGCATTAATGAATCAATGGTCAATGTTGACGAAAATAGTCAAATCATTTCAATTTGGACTTAAATTGACATCAAATTTAATACAGGTAAATAGGCACAAAAAATTAGTAGCAAAAAAATTTAGTTTCAGGGACAACAAGTTTGCTTTTTAGTATGAATGACGTTTTTAGTATGAATGACGCTTTTTAGTGTAAACTTAAAATGATAGTTACAACTATCATTTAGTGATTTACACTAAAAACTGTCATTCGGCCTAAAAAAAACTTCTTGTCCTTGAAACAAAAAATTTGTCTAGTTTTTTCCTTGAGCATAAAAACCCAAATTGAATACAGGAAATTTTCCTCAAGGACAAAAATTAGGGCTTTTTTAATCACAAGGACAGCCCGCTAAAATTTTATCCTCAAGGACAAATCACTGCAACTTGCCTCTCCAACTCCACATCTTGCTACAAAACCCACACCATCGCTTCCTTCTCCAACCCGATAAACTCCGACCGAGACGTCGACCTCTCAGATCTCGACAACACCTTGGTAGAAATCAAGGACCTGCGCGCGGAGTTCGAGCTCGAGAGACGAATTCGGAAGAAGATGGAGTCTGTGAAAAAATCTGAGATGAAGGAGCTTGCGGAGAAGAAAAGAGCACGTGAGGAAGCGGAGAGCGACTATGAAAAGTTAGGGATGGAGATCAAGCACGTGAGTGAGGATTTCGAAAAGACGATGAAGGAGACCGTGGACGAGAGGAGGAAGCGATGACGAGAGGATGGAAATCATTCTACTGTGTTCAGTTTTTG
Source organism: Allium cepa (assembly GCA_030765085.1). Taxonomy (NCBI): domain Eukaryota; kingdom Viridiplantae; phylum Streptophyta; class Magnoliopsida; order Asparagales; family Amaryllidaceae; genus Allium; species Allium cepa. The sequence goes on from CM060937.1 coordinate 288,987,325, forward strand.
GGTATCAGTTTTGTATGCGATGGTATCAGTTTTAATAAAATAACATAATATCAGTTTTGGGTATCAGTTTTGTATGCGATGTGGTATCAGTGGATTTGTGGTGGTTTAGGAAATAGTATGGATTTGTGGTGGAAAATTTCTGATGGGTTATTGGTTTGACGAAACTGTGAAGGTGGTGGTATAGTGTGTGGTATTTGGAAGCGATTTGTAGGGTTTGGATCAGAAGAAATTTCAAAACTGATACCTAAAATTTAAAAACTGATACCTAAAATTTGAAAACTGATACCTAAAATTTCAAAACTGATACCTAAAAACTGGTATCAGTATCAGCTTTTAAGAGCATGGTGCTGGTGAGGGGGTGGCGTTGGCGGGTGGAGGAGATGACATGGGGTAGTTGCACGACGCTGGTGAGGAGGTGACGCTGCGGCGATGGTGAACACAAAACGGGTGGAGAAGGTGGCACAAGGTGGTTGCTGCAAAACGGGTGAAGGAGGAGGTGGCAATAGTGGCGCTGGTGAGGAGGCGGCGGCGCTGGTGAGGAGATGGCGTTGACGCAGGATAAGGTGGTCGGAGCTGAAAACGGGATTGAATAGGCACGGGGAAGAGAGATTTGTGCATTTGAGAAAAAATGGGCTTTGGGCCTGTCCTTGAGGATAAAATTATAGGCATGTGTCCTTGAGGATAAATTATTTGGATATTTTGTCCTTTACAATAAATACCCCAATTGAATACACCATTCAACCATAAATTAATGGTAGGGTGTAACAATGGAGCAATATGTAAATTGAATTGTCAAAAAAATTCAATTCCACCAATCAAGTAATTAATGGGTTCTACCTAGTTGGTCAATATTTTATATTTTTATGTGCAACTTTATATTCCAAATTTCATTATATATATATATATATATATATATTAGTTAACTTTTTGTGAAATAGCAATTAAATTGCATCATCAATTGTTAAGCGTGGAGTGACTTTATTAATGGCTATCGACAATTTGATGGGCAATTATGCTTGACGGTTAAAATGTATGCATTTCCTTTAATAATAATTAACAAAGAAAAAAGATGGTTATGATTGATTTAGTATGGTTTTGTTTTCAATTACTCTTTCCTAACCCATCGAAAAAGTTAAACAACTTTTACTATCATAAGGAAAATAACTTTTTTATTTAATGATCAAAATATGTACAATAGTATTACAATTAAGTGGAAATTTAAAATAAAAATATGAGAACGAATATAACTTAAAAGCAAATTTATAATTTTAAGTGATTTATTATAAAATTATAATAAATTCACTTAATATAGCTTAAATTTTATTAAATGATAATATATGGTACACACTACATATAATCAATCCTTATGATCTTTGCATTAATGAATCAATTGTCAATATTTGACGAAAATAGTCAAATCATTTCAGTTTGGACATAAATTGACATTAAATTGAATACAACATTCAACCATAAAATAATACATAGGGTGTACATAATGGAGCATTACGTAAATTGAATTGTCAAAAATATTCAATTCCACCAATCAAGTAATTAATGGGTTCTACCATATTTGATCAATATTTTAATTTTTTATGTGCAACTTTAGATTTCACTTTTCATTAATATATATAAATAATACATTATTTATAATTCTGATTACCTTTTACATTCCTCTCTGTATTAATTTCTTTCTAAAAATTGTTTTCTTATAGTCTATACCACTACACCATATTTTACAATATAAATATTGTGAATTTGCTAAAAGGACTATTGCATTGGTTAAGGAAAATAAGTAAAGTCAATATTTTTGTTAAAGAATTTTTTTTTACTTTTTAAATTCCCATAAGATATTTAATAATAATTGAACTCTTGATCTTACATGAGAACGCTGCATGTCCTAATTAATTGTGCTATCACTATGATTCTTAGGTATTATATAGCATACTACAAGTAAACGTATGCTAGTGGTTCAAATCACGAGTTACGCATGATTCAAATCTATGACATAATGGAGCAAAACAGAGCGGCTACTCACTAAAATAGTGGTCCTGGATTTTATTAAAGAATTTTATTAAAGGAAGGATAAAATAAATGATTCTCATCATAGAAAAATAAATGAAAATGACCAAATTAAACTCTAATTTAGTTAACTGTTTATCACTAACCAACTCTTCTTTTATGCGTAAACTTCACAATACTTTCTTTTTCTTCACTTTATTCTAAACCTCGACTCCTAATACTTATAATTTTCATTTTTTTAAACATAAAAAATAATTGTTGCTATGGAGGAAGAAAACTCCCAAAAATATTCTATGTATCTTCAATTTCAATTTAGAAACTAGGCCTCGTTTGGTTTGTCATTTTTAGTTTTATGTTTTCGTCCAAAAAACGTACATACGATGCATGTATTTTTGGAGAAAAATCAATCAAACCTCAGGATTTTCCGTTTTTTCAAAATTGACTAAGAATTTAAGGAAGAATGAAGATGAGATAGAAGAAGATCGAGTTTGCACAAAGAAAAAAAAGAAGAGGAAATTCAACGGAGTGATGATGCAAGACTAATGGGTTGGAAAGATCGGTTTGGGAAGCGGTGACGCTTGGAAATTTTGAAGAAAAGATGAACAAGAGGGAATAAGAGGATAAGCGTAGAAAAGATTATAATAATTTTGTATAAAAAATAGACATAAATTTAGAGTCTTGCTAAATGCACGGCATTATAGTTTGTAAATTACCAGTTTTATTCAGTAGGAAACTACCGAATGAAATTTGGTTAAAAAAGAAAAACTTTATTTCATTCGGTAGTATGATGCCGAGCTACTTCACAATCACTCGGCGGTGGTATAATGTCGAATTAATGTATTAGGTAAACTAGAGCATCCAATGCGGTGAATTTAGTACAACTAAGTTTAAGTATGGATGCTACTATATACACACACATTTCTCTTACTCATCTCTTCTCCTTTTGTATGGTATTCCTTTCACACTTATATAGCCACCTTTTGTTTTCTTATTTTATTAAGAAAATAAGCATTCATTTTTTTATCTTCTTGAAAATATAACCGTAAACAGAAATCCTAAACTCAAATCTCATTAACTCCAAACATTTTTCCCGCATATTTTGATATGTTTGAAATTTGAGTAGAAAATTGTAGTTAATTTAATAATTATAACCTTAATATACTAAGATTTTATATGTTTTATTTGAAAGTTTTTTCAAGCAATAAAAGTTGAAGATACGGCCAGGGCGATCTTTAAATAAAAATTGCTTAAGGTGATAAATAAATTTGAAGTTAAATTCTATCTAAAGTTTATATATTTAAATGTTTTACGTTAACAACGGTGGGTAAAGAGGTTCTTTTTATTCTTTTAGCGTCTCTTTAAATGTCTTTAGAGAGTGTATTAGTGGTGTATAGTAGCACCTTACTTATTCTCCCTTTATAATTTTTTAAACTTCTTAAAAGTTCTCCTTTTATAATTTATTCTCATTAACCAAAATGATATTCCCTTATCAATTCTTTAAGTATTGTATTGCAGAACCAGTTGCCGATAAGCATGCGATTCGATATGTCCAAGACTTCATTCTATTGGGCTAGAAACAAAAGAATCGGGAATATTCTAGATAATTGGAGCTCATCAAATTCGACGCAAAAGGAACAACTATTAATGTAAAAGTTTGTTTGCTTTGAGTTTGATAAGTATTTTAATTTTGTTTATTTATAATATGAAATCATTGAAAGAGTTAATTTATGTAGCTTTTAACGTAGAGATGTGACAATCTACAGAGCTTAGTTTCTATTTAATCGTTACCATGCCGATATGTAAATGCCTTTTTTAAGAAAAATGAAATATATCTTACAAGCATTTTAACGTACAACTTTTTGTTTTATTTTTTGATTACGTAACCTATTGAATGAGTTAATTTATTTGTGTTTTGACACAATGCAACAATTGTCGGAACTTAGTGTCATTTTAGCCATCTTTGTATTGAAATCCAAATGCGTTTTTATGCTAAAAGTAATAGAGTTAAGTGTGTTTATGGATAATTATGTTTATTACGTGTTTTAACTTTTATAAAAGAATTTTGTTCGAAATAATGTATGCATCTGCTTTATTTTTCTTTTATATATATTCAACAACAACAATTAAATAATTATTCTCAAACAAGTTGGGGTCCGCTAAAAATGGAACTCAAAACTAAATGACAAATTCAATTTAAAAGTAATAGCAACAGCAAAAAAAAAACAAAAACAATGATAATAATAATAAAACAAAGTTAAATAAGTAAACAAATAATGATGATAATAATAATAATAAGTAAAATAAAAATTAATATAAAAATAAAAAATAAAAATTTATAAAGAAATTCAAAAATAAATAGATAAAATAAAATAAACCGTGATAATAATAATAATAGCAATATTAATCCATAGTAATAATGGTACTACGAGTAATATGGACCGAAGACCAACCTATTCGCTAGTCCTATAATCTAAAACTTATAAAATACCCCTGAACCAACCTTAAGCCCAAAAAAACTCTTAGCTCATGGTTCTAGCACGTGGATCGCTGACTTTCATGCGTTTATGTTCGACACCAGCTCTTCGGATATATTACGATCCTTCAAATCCCTTTTTACTATTCCTCCCATGTCAACCTTAGTCGACATCTAAATTTCTTTGAGCATCGATACGGCCTATAATTCTAATGCACACAGGTGCCTCGAGACGTCTCCGTTGGAAATGTCCAAACTATTTTAAGCGGTGTTGGACTAGCTTCTCCTTAATTTGTGCTACTCCAAGTTTGTCACGTATATCATCATTTCTAATTTGGTCTCGTCTTGTATGGCCACAGCTTCATCACAGCATACGCATTTTTGCTACACTTATCTTCTGCACGTGTTGTCTTTTAGTAGGCCAACATTTTGCACCATACAACATCGCAGACATGATTGTCGTTCTATAAAACTTTCCTTTAAGCTTTTATGTGACTTTCCTGTTACAGATAATGTTAGACGCAGGTCGTCATTTCAACCATCTCACTCGAATTCTGAAACTAAAATCAAATCCAAATCATGAGTAAAAATCTTTAAAATAAGTATTTTATCGCATGTAGTCACGAATGTGTTCGTAACTATGAGTAATGAAACGATACACGCACACTCCAAGAAAAAACTTTTTTTACAACATTAAAAAAAATGTTGTAATAGGGTGTTTTACAACGTTTTACCAAATGTCATTTTAGGCCAAGTTGTAGTAGGATTGACATTTTTTACGAGCTTTAATAAACGTAATAAGTTTATTACAACGTTCGATTGGCGGTCGTAATAGATTCTACCACAACGTTTTTGAATCGTTGTTACAACTATTTTAAAGTTGTGAAATATGTACTACAACATTTTCGAAAAAGTTGCATAGAAGTTTCTTGAGCTGCACCTTCAATATTATTATCACAACAATAGAATTTTCAGAAATTCAAATACATAAAATTCGACTTATCAAATAGATCGATCTATTTTGTGACCAAAACCTTTTGATATATTTGTTAAAAGTGAAAACATAATACAACCCACTACATTGATAACCATATATAACATAAAATATACGGTGGACAAACAAATCTCAAAGACCCATAATCTGAACCCTCTTTAATGGAAAATAAATCATCTATAGAGCTTATAATTTTTGTATGGCACGGTACTTTATAATTTTTATATGGAATAAATCATCCATCATAGACCACTTTGTGATACTGTATCCGTAGACGAGAAGACTGTCTCTCGCTTTCAGTACAGACCACTTTCTGTGAAACTCGCTTTCAGCATCACCACTTTCAGCAGGCATATTATGTTCGCTTCGGATAAAATTCAGGCAAATCAAGTTCGCTTCAGTTCATTCATCTCAGCCAGTCTATCATCTCAAGTCTTGCAGTTCTAGTTGGCCCTATCGACTAATGCAACTCCTTACTTCAGATTAGAGCATCATTCCTCCATGCTTCAGTGCAGCAGTTTATTCAGCATCAGTTCCAGTTGTTTACTCAGCTTCAGAGCAGCAGTTTATTCAGCATCGGCCTCTGTTCACTATTTATATTCAATGTATTGTTGTTCCAGGTGTTCCTTTCAAGCCAGTAAGCTAATCCATGCTTCAGACCGGTGATGATAGCTTTTTGTTGTCAATAACGCGCGAGATACTTAGTTCAGCGCAGTGTTACCTGCCTCTGCTACAGTAATAGTAGAATTCTGCATTTCAGAAAACTCATGCACACCTTAAATCGTCACTTCATATCATGCAATATCAATCAAATTATGCCTAGTAGTCCACCTTCTTCAGTGCTTGTATTAACCCATCGGTTCAATCACATTCCCTTTAGAAGAAAGCCAGTTCAAATATGCTTTAGTGCACTCTCAATTCTACCTGCTCCCCCAAGCCTCATCATTTCACTTGACTCGATGCCCAATAAAGGGACTTTTCATAGTTTTCTATCTACATATTTAAAAGTACAACTCCTCGGTTAATACTAGCAAATTAGTGTTGTAACTTTGGTTTAGTTTAATAAATAATGTCGAGCGCTCTCCTCAATTAGAGGATCGCTCCTTAAAAAAAAAGGGGTGTGAAACAGTCTACGTATATGTATAGTGCTTGGGAAGCGCCATGACAAACAAACTTGAGCTCCTTTTGGTGCTTTAATTTTTGCACCCAATATTGAGTCTGAAACTCAATAATCATCCGAATAAATTATAAACAGAACTCACATTGAAGACTGCGAAAAATGGCACAGAATAGCATGGACTCATGTGCATGTACTAAAGTAAAAACAACTATTCAGTTTAAAATATTCATCCATATCAAAAGTTTAGTTGAATACATACTATCTCATGCACTTTAGATGGCACACTGTTTTGGTCATCAGTACATTTATTCTAAAGAACCTGTTAATATGACAGTAGTCAGCTAATTACATCCAAGATCGAAAGCTATATATAGTAATATTTTTAGCGTCTCAGTCACCGCTCACATTTAGCGAGCTTTTTTTAGGTTTTAATCACGTATAATATCATATGTACTCTATCATTTTGATCTTCAACCTCGTCGTCATATGGTGACTCAAATCTTATAAAATATTTTATTCTAAATTTTATCTTTTTGCATATAAATATTTTTTTCAAAGTTGAACATTTAGACTTCTATAAGAAAAGGTCTTTATATTATTTTGTATTGCCTTTTAAATTCAGTACTTCATTTCATATTGCAGAAGCAATTTTTTGTACTTATTCATGTAACGATCAACTTATATCGGCGAATAAAGGGATAATTTGAACAGAGATGCATATATTTGGAAAGAGTGTTTTGGGCCACAAACTACGAAACTTAAAAACAATCTTCTATTTTGCAGAATATATATCAGACAACTTTTCAAAAATTGGTATATGCCGATGAAGAACTTATACAGTAAACATATTTCAACATATTTGATACTTGCACACACATGCATAAAAAATAGTGTTAAATGCACCTACTTGTTGAGTAAGAAAATGGCGAGTTTCAAGAAATGGCGAACAGCTTTCATACATCTTTTCCTTCTTTTTTAATAAGTACTCAAAAAAATTCTCATCGTTTCCGAGTCTTTCTTCTTCGTCTACACGTGTGTCCTAATTATGTGAAATCTTTTCCGCGCTAGTAAATTCGTGTAAAGATCTTCCATTACCTCTTAAAGAACGAAAGGCAGTGCTTCCAATTTTTAAAAAAATTAAAAATATAAAATCTCAAAATCTTTGTTTTAGGTGTGGAATGGCAAATCACCGAGCAAGTAACTGTGGAATGGATTAATTTGATTCTCTTGCAATCGATATGGGATAGATCTTCCAATTGTCCAAATCGTGGAAGACATCGGAAAGATAAAGGAAAATGTCTTCTTGGAGCATTTGGAGGAAAACAATAGGAAGGAGGTTGTATCTAAAAAGCAGGTTAATGGAGTAGATAACAACAAAATTCTTGGAATTTCTCTGGATGATTCGGATGGATTTGCTAGAGCGTACAAAAAGTGTAGAAGATAAATGATTATTACGATAATCCAAGAAGAATTTACGATACAAGAAATTAACTGATTTTCTTATGTTTCACTATGATAATCATAAATGGGATATCAAGAAATATAATCGGGAGTTCAAAGTTCTTTTTCCAAAATTTAGTCTTGTCATGGATGCTGCTACAAGACATGTTCTAAAGATCTTCAGTAAGGCTGTCAGACTGAGGCTTTGGGCCTTGAATGAGGGAAAGATAGAAAGAAGTTTTTCAATTAGAACTTGGTTAAGACTTCAGGATTTGCCAGATGTCCGCTGGGAGACATATTTTGGAAGAGGTGGTCAGTGGCATAGGATATTTGGTTAATATCGACATGGTTGAAGGGACAAAATTTGTTTTTTCTTATTTAGATGTGGAGATAGAGAGGGATATCAATGTTTCTATTCCTGGAAAAATTGAAATCGTCATTCGTAATGCATGTTGTATTGCCTCTGTTAAGGAGACATCTGTTGAAAGTGATTTAGATCTCGATACTTTGAACCTTTCGAGCTTCGGCCCAGATACTAGCAAGCTTTGGAGAAAGAAGAACAATGCTTCCAAGACTTTAGAAGGTAGAGCATTTGAAAATAATTTGATTGGTCTTGATGTGAGTGGTAATCCAGTAGTTGTTACTCATATTACAGATAGTAGTGATGAAAAGACAAACTCTGAGAATAATATTGTAGCCCATGTGGCTGATCCTTTTGATACCTCTGATCAAGTGCATGTTGAAGACATTGTTACAGATTCTGATGATGCTAATGTTGTGGTCTTTAGAACTAATAATTCTGAAAAAGCTAGAGAGTTTATCAACAATACTGAAGTAGTAGCTGCGGGAGGTGCTAATCTGAAGGCTCCATGAAGAGAAGTGAGGCCAGCTGCGACAAGTGTTGAAATTATTGACTGAGAGAGAACCTAATCCAATTGTTGAACTCAGTGGCAATTCAAGTAATGATGTTCTGAGTACAGAAGCAAATATCAACAAAGTGCGTAGAAGTGCTAGAGTCTTTGGACAGAAGGAAGATACTTTGAAGAAAGCTCATAGAAGTGACAATATGCGAAAGCTCTGGAGCATGCTGCAACATCAAGTAAGTTCTCTCATCTTTTTTTAGAAGCGTTCATGTTCCTACTGCATTGAATTCAATTTCTTCTGAACAACTTTTTGAAAAAAAGTTGGTTTTACTTTCCAAAATGGTGTAGAGAATATGAAGAGTTTTAAATTCTTGGAGTTTGGAGGGTTTCCAATAGCGGATTCTTACATGAAACATGAGGGGCCTTGTCAAAAATGTGCCAAAGTGAAGAATATGATTGGTTCTTTATATGCTGATGTAATGTTATTTTAGGAGACGAAAATAGCCGATTCTTCAATTTTTAATTTTTATTCCGTGGGTGGAAATTTCTTTAAAAATTGGAGTGCTGTTGATGCTGTTGGTAGTAGGGGTGGTCTTTTTGTGGGATGGAGAGGTGATAAATTAAAACTGTCGAAAGAGTTTAAATTCACAAATGTTTTACACTTGCAGTTTGAAAATTTGAGAGATGGAAGTAATATTTTTGTATCCAATGTCTATATTCCTTACGATAAAAATGAAAGGCGGATTTTTTGGGAATAATGTTCAAATTTCTTGAATGAAGTTAATGGTTCTTGGGCAATAGGTGGTGATTTTAGTGAACAAGATTCGTAGGTGAAAGGAGTGGGAGAGAAGGAGTCATTTTGATATGGAGAGATTTGACGATTTTGTTGGAAATTGCAGTTTGATTGATTTACCTTTATGCAATACAATGTGCACATGGAGTACTGGTCAAGAAAATCCATATAATGGCAAGGTTAGACAGATTTTTAATTAATTCATATTGGAATGATAAATTTCCTTCCTCTATACAATATGGTCATGCTGAGTTTATATCTGATCACTGTAATATCGTTCTAGATGGTGAGGATGATGTGAAAACTAAAAGAATTTCTAGGTGAGGATGATGTGAAAACTAAAAGAATTTCTAGATTTAAGAAGATGTGGTGTCTAGAAAATGTTTTTTGATTTTGTTAAGGATAAATGGCTCGGTTTCAATGGAAATGATAATTCAACTAAGAATATAATGTATACGCTTAGAATGCTCAGAAATGGTGTTAGACGGTAGGGAAAAGAAAATTTTGGTAATTTGAAAGTTAAAAAGGCTGGCTTATGTGAGAAGGTAACGGCTCTCAATAACAAGGAGGAAAGAAGGGGTTTAAATCACGAGGAGTAGGTAGATTTAAAGATGAAGGAGAATGTGTTAATGAAGATTATGGATTAAGAGGAGATCACGTGGAAGCAAAGATCAAGGGTTACCTGGCTTAACAATGGTGATGCAAACATGGCTTATTTTCAAAAAATAGCCAATGCAAGAAGGAGAATTAATTATATTAGTAATCCCTTGATTGAAAGGGTGGAGGAATTTGATCAAGGTAGGATCCTTAATAAGTTTACTGGCTTTACAGGGAGTTGTTTGGAAGTGTGCAAAAGAAATTTACTTCTGTGGATTGGGGTTCAATATTTGATGATAAGGGGGAATTAATTTAAAGAACAAAGTTTTGTATATTTTTTGCCTCAAGGACACGGCCTCAATATTTTTACCACAAGGACAAACATTCTTCTAAAAATTATTCATAAGGACAAATATTTTTCGAAATTATTCATATGGACAACAAAACTGCTACCGAGCTAAAACTGATACCTAAAAACTGTTACCGATAACTACAAACATACTTAAAAACTGCTATCAATAACTAAAAACTGATACCTACAGAAAGTTGTCCTTCAGGATAAAATATTGAAGGTCTGTCCTTGAGGCTAAAAAGCTGTGAAATTATGTCCTTGACAATAATTTCCTGTGATGATAATGAGAAAGTGGAATTGAGTTGTTTGACTTTTTCCAAGGAGGAAATTTTGAAAGCTATTAAAGATCTACCTGCAGATATTCTCCTTTTTTCAAAGATATCGGTCAATTATCAAGTCCGATGTTATTGCCTTATGCAATGACTTATATGCAGGAAATTTGGATTTTAAGTGCATGAATCACGCTTTTATTGTTTCACTGGCTAAGAAGGAGGGTGCAAATGATGTTAAAGATTTCAGGCCCATTAGTTTATTAAATTGCATTTTCAAAATCATTGCTAAAGTTTTGACAAACAGGCTTAGAGGTTTGATGGATTCTTTGATTCTCAACAGTCGGTCTGCTTTTATAAGGAACAGAAACATTATGGAAAATGCGGCTGCTGTGTAAGAAGTGATTAATCATTGTGTTAGAGAGGATTTTCCTTTTGTAATTTTGAAAGTGGATTTTTCAAAAGCTTTTGATTCTTTGAATTGGGATTTTCTTTTGGAAGTGCTTCATGCTAGAGGTTCGGTAGTAAATGGTGCGGTTGGATAAAAGGTCTTTTGAGTAGTGGTTTGTCTTCGGTATCATTGAATGGTCAGGAAGGGAGGAAGATTGTGTCGAGAAGAGGTTTAAGGAAAGAAGATCATCTTTCCCCTTTACTATGCAACATTGCAGTAGATGTTTTTGCTAGATTAATTAAAGTGGCTACCAGAAATAGCATGGTGGATGCAATGGGTAACTCAATGGTTGATGGTGGTATTTCTTCTTTATATGCAGATCACTCTATCATTTTTAGTTCCCCTTTGCCTCCTTTTATCATAGCACTCAAGTTTTTTCTTTATGGTTATGAGAACCTGTCAGGTTTAAAGATTAATTTCAGTAAGAGTTTAGTCATGTCAGGCTATAATATTGATGAAGTTGTTTCGACTTTATATTGTAAGATTGGAGAGTTTCCTTTATCATATCTAGGAATGATCATTAGACCAAAAGTTCTTAAGCGTGATGACTGGTTACCTTTGATTGATAAGATTGGTTCTAGATTGGCGAGATGGAAAAGTCACACATTATCTAGAGCTAGGAGACTGGTATTATTGAACTCTGTTCTTACAGCTTTGCCATTATATTGGATGTCTTTGTATAAGTTTCCTAAGTGGGTAATTAGGAAAATTGACACAATTAAGAAAAAAAATTCCATGGAAGGGAAGCAGAGCAGGGAGCTCAATGAAGAACTTAATGGTTTGGGAAACAATTTGTAAACCTAGGTAGCCAGGAGGCTTGGGTGTGAATAATTTACATGATTTGGATTGTGCTCTTATGTAAATGCCTTTGGAGAATCTTTGATAATAGCATTTCACTGTGGAAAATGTGGATAGAGAGTAAATATTACAATGGAAACTTTAATACTTATATTTTTTAATTTGTATCACATTCCTAAATACAGGGCAGATATTATTGAATTGGAAGATGTGTTCAAAATTGAATTGAGATGGTTATGGCACAATGTTTGGATTTCTAATATTCCACCGAAAAGTTTATTTCTTGATCTTTTCAACATCTCTCTGAGTCAAAATTCTAGACTATGTAAGGTTTTTTATAGTGATAAAAATGGGTTGAAGTGGAATCTTGGTTTTAACAAAATGCTGGTAGGTGATATGTTGTTTCAATATTGCAAGTGTGACGATCCCGGTTTAAAGACAGATTTAAATTTGTAATTTAATTTAAATTTTGGGTTAAATTATGGATTTGTTTGAATTGTTTCAAATTTAATAAGAGATATATACTTATTTGTTTTTGAATTTGGATTTGAAACCCAATAAATACTTTCAATTGAATTGGATTGTAAATAAAATTTTGATTTGGAAATTCAAAATAAATTCAAAATAAATTAGATTTAGATATTATACTTTGGAAAGAATATTATGTATGATTATTTATAAATTATGTTTTAATTCATTTTCTTTAAAAAGGTTGTAAAATGTTTAAAATAAAAATTTACCCTATCAATATTGAATATAAGTGTAAAGTGTAAAATAAAATATATGTTATAGATTGAATGTTTGATAGTCAAACTATAAATAGAAATAAAACTAAGAATTATGTTAATAACAAATATATAGGTTAACTCATATACATAAGATTATTTTTGTAAAAAATAAAACATAAATATTTAAGTAAACATATGAAGTACATGTATATTTGTATGTGAGTTATGTATGCATGCAAGAAGATAGATGAAACAAAGTAAATATTTGTATTGCAAATAAATAAACCAAAGTGTTATGTACATATAATAAAACAAGAAATAGAAAGAAAAATAATAATATCTACAAAACAAAGAAACTGCATATATAAAATCAAATGGATTATATGTAAACAAGAGAGGAAGCATGCATTTAATACCCTATCTTCTCAAGCACACATGGTTATCATCTCAGCCGAAATTATGTTAAAATCATATCAGTAAACAAAGATAAAAATCTTTAGTCAAATAAAAGAAAAATATGTTCAAACAAAATAAGCCTAACTAGATAACACCTACATTCCCCTTATATACAAACTATCTTCTTCTATATATATGTATGCAATGCATCCTATTCTAGTTCGTGCAGAAAAAAGAAATTAAGCAAAACCAGAGAAAAAAATAGGAAACATCATTATCTACAAAATTCAAAACATCATTCAATTCAAAGAAAGCAAAACAGGTTAAAGGAGGATCAAATCTGCAGTTTCAAACAACAAGTGTTCTCTGTTCTTCAAATTTGATGTGAGCAAACTCTCCTCTTTAAATTATTAAACTTGATACATCTGAATGATCTTTGAAGCATGACCTGAAATGGGCTTAAATGATTATGTATTCTTGCATGTCTGTGTATATTATACAAATGTATGTGTGCATATCTGGATGAAGATGCTTTCTGTTCTTGTTAAACAGGTTTCCAAACCTTTTAAAAACAAAGATCTCATCTTCTAATTCCTTATAGACTTTACCGATCAAACAGATATTGTTTAAAATAGATAGATTTTTAATTTAAAAACAGTTATGGGTATAATATTGTTCATATGTGATCTGAAAAGCAAGAAGAACAATAGAAATTTATAACATGTTGAAAATCGAAATTATATGATCCACTTATATACTCTGTCACTATTTAAAATCATGAATTTAAAAGTTAAATCATTAATTTTTGTTGGGATTGAAAGAGATATGGGTAGTTGAACGATTTACGCATTTCGCTCATTTTCTGGTGACCAAAGACGAATTAAGCCTCGTGACTTGGCATGAAGGAGGCTGGGGGGTTGGTGGTTATCAGAAAAATGGTTGATAATTTTATAGATCATCGTGGAGGATAAGCGAGCTTGATTTAGGGTTCGAAATTGTTTTTGGGTCGCTTAGATTTGCGAGGCCGCCACTATGTCCCTAGATGATCAAGTGGTACGTGAATTGGGGGAAAGAAGCGTCGATGGTCAGGGAACGCATGGCCGGAGTCGCTGGGCCTCCTGTGGACCGTAGCGAAGGCAGGGGAAGTTTTTCCGATGAGGGGTTAGTTCCAGTTTGTACGTGTATGCTCGATTTCGACTTGTGGGCAATTTTGAATTTCTGGGTGTTTGGGAAGCTCGGGGGGGCTAACGTCGACTTGGTGGTGGGTGGCGACTCGATCGGAGATGGTCGTGGAAGTGGTGCATGTGCACGCGTGCCATTTGGGTATCTGGGTTGTTGAAGTTTGGGGAAGAAGCAAATCGTATTCAAGAATCTCTAGTTTTGTCTCGGGAAAATGTGAGTTTATCTCGGGTCATTGCTCGAGTAAATTTACGTACACTAAGTAAACAGTTAGAAAAGAAAAACTTAAGTTTTGAAAAAAATAATTCTACTCAGGTCAGTTTTGTGGAAGACTCGAAGTAGACGTGCTCTTGTCTCGGGGAGTATTCGAGTACGTCCCAGTTTGCTGAAAGAACAGTTTTGACTTTAACAAATTTCAACTTTAAACTCTTTTTAAACCCATGTTTTCAAATGATGTCTTTGGATTAAAGTTTGGGTTAATCAAAGAATTAAGTAGATGTTTTCAAGGTAATTAAACCCTAATTTATTTAAATTGGTTATTTTATGTTATAAAGTTATTTAGATAATGTAATTAAAAAGGGTAATTAAGATAAATGTTATTTAATTAATCCTAACCTTTAAAATAAATAATGTGATAAAGATAATTGGTTAAACGAGTTTTAAAGGTTAAGAAAAGTAATTAATTTATCTCTTGAATAATTAAATAATTGATGATTTTGTTATTATAATTAATTAAGATACAATTTATTAGTAAAATAAATTAAGAGTTAATAAATTAATATTTAAGGGTTAATTAGCTAGCGTAACTAGTTAATGAGAATTAGATTTAATGAAAAACAATTAAAGGTAATTGATTGCTTAAAGATAATTTCTTAATTAAAGTAATTAATTAATGATCAAAGAAAATCAATCAAGAGATTAAGGGTTAATTACTTAACGCAACTAATTTAAAATTAATAAAGGGTTAATTAACCCATGATTAAAGAATAATTAATCAAAAATGATTTGTAATGTTAATTAATCAGGATTAGTAATTCATGAGTAGTTAATCTAATTTGAATTAATAAGACAATTAACTGATTTTGCTATGGATGTTTGGATTCTATTGGATGATTTAATTGTTTAATATCTCTGTTTGTGATGCTCTGTTTTGATTTGAGCTATGTTTACTATAATTTATTATCTGTGATATATATTTGTGATTTGTGAATAAAAGATAAGCGTTATAGTTCATACCGCTTATCGAATATAAGCGTTATAGTTTATACAGCTTATCAAATATATATATTGCAATATTTGAATCTTGCTATATTTGAATCTGTGCTGATTGATGATGTGGCACTTTCATTGTGTAAAACCCCTGGGCCACACTTATACACACACAAATATGGATTGCACGTGGAAATGGGTTAAGTTACAGATTTCGAAATAGTTTTAAAGGTTGAATTTTTGAATCCAAAGCAGTTTTGGAATTAGAATTGAAAGCTTTTGAAAATGGATTTCAAAAATAAAAGTTATTTTGAATAACTTGATTGAGTTTTGAAATTTAAACAATTTGATTTAAATTTGAATTCAATATTTGGAATTGAATTATGTGTTTTGGAACTATAGTTCAAAAAGGTTATTCAACTTATAAATGTATTTATATGGGTTTTAACCATTTAAAGAGCATTGTTTTGGAAGTTTGAATTTAAACCAAGCTCATACTTGAATGGGTTTAACTTATGTAAATGTAAATCAGTTTTTCCCAAAACAAAACCTATGTGTTTTCAAAATCATAAAAGTTTTCACATAAGAAATGAACTTCCAATTTGTGTTAAAAGGTTTTCAAGTCTAAAAAATGAAAATGGTCTTTCAAGTTATGAATAAATCTTTGGAAACGTGTTTTGAAAGCTATAAATTAAATCTTGATTTAAAGATTTAATAAGTTAATCCAATTAAAATGGAAATTGTTTTGAAATCCGTGAATGGATCTTTGTGAAACTGGGTGAACTTTGTGAAATGGATCTTTTTGTTTAAAAAGATTTGAAATGGTAATTGGTTTAAACCATTTAAAAGAAAGTTTTGAATTTTAAAGTTGTGACTTAATTGAAATCCCATATCCATATTTTTTAAATATTGCGCTCATTATTCGGTTTAGCCGGGAGAGGACTTTGTGTCACATAACCCATTCTGAATAATGATACGTCGTTATGGATAGCAATTGAAGACCGGTGGTGAAGACCGGATATTTGCGGGAGCGATAGGATGACCTATCGATTGTCTCTGCACTGAGTAGCTATGGTACAGAGATTTCCTAAGTGATGGGAAGTTCGATCGGGATTGTGAATACCCGGATTGCAAGGGCTTCTTCGGAAGTGCCTTCGGTTCTGTTCGAACCCAAGACAGACTTGTATGGTTGTATGTCTGACATTACATTTTGAGATATAAAGCAGATTTCTTTCAAATACATATCTGTTGGTGGCGGAGAATTTATTCTCTTATCTTAACACCCTTCTTTGAGACGTACGAGCTCAAAGGTTATGTAGTTGAAGGTTATCAGCGATATACTTCTAATTTGGTAGTTTGGCATGCTAAGTGCTACTGTGTGTTGATGATCATTTGTGACCAAAGCATGGCTTTCGTGTAAAGCGTAGCTTTGTGGAAGAAACCTCATCGAGCCTCACAAACCGGTAATGGTCGAAACAGGAAAGATGCAGCAAGGTTTCAGGGGTAGCTCCCCTAGGGTGTGACCATTCCTTCTAGAAAAGGGTAGTATCATGATATGGAGCCCAAATACTTACTCATGTGGGCGCTGTAGAGTATTTATTACTGTGTGATGTTGTA
Source organism: Allium cepa (assembly GCA_030765085.1). Lineage (NCBI taxonomy): Eukaryota > Viridiplantae > Streptophyta > Magnoliopsida > Asparagales > Amaryllidaceae > Allium > Allium cepa. The sequence goes on from CM060937.1 coordinate 289,004,623, forward strand.
GGTATAGAGGTACCTCGTATAAAGGTCCCAAAGAACTAGGGGTGGCATATCTTTAGTTATTACTCCTGGGTAGGGAGGAAACCGGCCTCGTGTTGGCAAAGAGCCGGGTAGGTTCTCGGAGCGTCCCTTTAGAGGCGTTCCCATGTGGCAATAGAAAGTTCCTTAGCCTGACCATTTTTTGAAAAATCCATTCATCCAACACGAGCTTTATATGGTTTTAGTTGTATAACCTGCCATCTACTTATGGTGGCGCCCCACTGTTTGGATAGTAGCTATAGTAGACATAGTTCGAAATGTCTATGCTGGCTAAGGTTGATATTATACTTTTGAAATGTTTTCCACTATGCACTAATAATAATATCAAAAGAATTTTTGCGTAGTAAGCATTTTTGACTATCATAAGGTAAAATCTCCTCCAATTCTGCGTTTGCATGGTGTGTGTAGCGGAAGGCCTTATGGTAGTTTCATTTTCCAAAAGCATTGCGGATTTCAAATTTGAATTCTTTTGATTGTTTTTAAAGACAAACCGTTTTTGTTTGCTCACACCAGTCCCATGACTGACTCGGAGTTTATTGTTCCCTTCCTAAATTCTGAGTGCTCACAATTTTCCACGTGGGCAGTCTAGAGTTTGGTTTTTCAGATAGTCGGGTTTAGTAGATTATCCAGAGTTAGTTCAGTCTTTGGACGACTGACCTTGCTTATCTATATGCAACGGTGATGGTGGGTCGAGCTTGAAGTTTTGGAGTTCTAGCTTTGTAATTTTTGGATTGGAGTTGCAGTATTGGATTCTTTTGAAGACTCATCTCATATTGTATCGTGTTCCGCTGTATTTTGTGTTGTATATTCTCTAATGTTGATGGTTATCATTGTATCAAACTGGTGTATTGAATTCATTTTGTATCAATGATATCATCTTTCATTTCCGCTGTGTTATTTATCATCTAATGGTGTTGCAAGCTCCGGCGATTCGAATTTGATATTGTTTGTCGGACATCGAGTTCGGGTCGTCACAGCAAGTAAATAAGTTTATTGAAGCATATATCAATTAATGATGATGGAGACAGAGTGATACAGGCTTTTGGAAAAAAGGGAAGTTCAGTGTGAAAATTTATGTGGATCGTGTGTGTGTGTATAGTATATAACAAGTACGCGTATGATAGTATGAATCAAACAGAATAATAATACAGGTAAAATTAAAAGTAATCAGACCATAATTTTTATACTTGTTCGGACCTTCCGTCCTACGTTTAGTCCCCAAGCTCCCCATTGGAAATACACTAACCAATTGCCCTCGCTTCGCCCGAAGGAATTGGCTTTTATATAAGAGTATTTCTTTGGCAAGTGCATGTTCTAGATAACACTAATTTTGACTACAAGTACATTCTTTCCCCTATAATCTCCTTTGAGTACTATGTAATATTAAATTTTGATATAAGAAAGATATAAAAGTATGTTTTTGAGTACTTTTAGAAATCAGAAAGATCATTGGAATATTAGAAAATAAAGAGAGAAGAGTTTAGAATATCAAGTAATTTTACTTTTCAAATTCATGCTTATTTACAGATGTTGAAGAGCTTGTTTGAGAAGCAACGACCTTTGGTTCATTCTATTTTAGTCCAAGAGTTGCAATGTTTGAGGAGGAAGAGTTATGACCAAAGATAGAAGATGCAACTCTTCGATCGAAAAAATGTCCGTTGAGAAGTGTTGGCCATTACCTAGGTCAGACGTCTGGCCATTTACGTCAGACGTCTGGTCAGTTTAAAAAAAAATTAAACAGGAAATATTACCATATGTCTGAGTACATATGTAAGACGTTTGACATATGTGTAGCCTGTTAATTTCTCTTATTGAGTATGTAAAAACCTTTCTAATAATTTGTATGTGCATATGCTTGTAAAGATTACTCAAGAAGATTGTACATATCATCTATTTAAGACATTAACAGAATATACTAATATTTCTTAATATAATGATCATTGTGTCTATCTTCAAGTTTTGGTCACGAAAGTTTACCTGCATATGGATGATCTATATACCTATATATATTGTATGCTAGTGATTGTATAGTTGTTGTCATCGAAATCATAGAGCAGAGGTTCTAACATTCTTCCCATTTTTGATGATGACAACTATACAATTCATTTTATAAGAAGCTCCCCTTGTCTTTTGTAATTTCTCCCCCTATTTATAGATAGTATAAACTCTCTCCCCCTTTGTCATTATCAAAAAAGAGTATACGAAAAAATATGAGAAAACATCACAACATCATATGTTACTAATCACAATGTCAAAGTACTAAATCAAAATATCATAGTCGAACAAGTAAGAATTTGGAATAATATTGGTAAATAACTTATTGGTAGGAAAAATAACCCCATAGATTAGAAACATTGTCATCATAGTCACTATGTTGTCTTTGCGACTGATCATGATACTTTTCATCTTCTCGAATAGAAAGCCCCTGAAAAGATTGATAGCGGTCGTAATGTTGGGTTTCTGCAGAGGCCATGAAATGTCTTCACTTTCCTCAGTATCCAATTGATTGGAGCTTTTCCAGGAGCATGAGTTTGTAAAGGCTCTTCGACTGTTTGAGATCTTAATGGATGTGCATGAGGTGCTGGAGGTGGTGTAGGAAACGGAGATGATGAAGATCATGAAGAAGATCATCTGCGAACCTTTCTCATAACCTTTCCTAGAGTAGATACGACCTTTTCTAAAGTATTTTCTACCTTAGTCATTCGTGTAGAAAAAGATTGTTCGAGGTGGAAATTTTCTTATCCAAGACCTTTTGATTCAGAGATAGGATACGCAGGTTGTGAGTGTTATATCTCTAATACTTTATCCTCGTCCTACTGCAATTCGAGCCTCTTAAATTTTGAAATCAGAGTGATAACCTGTTGATTCAGAATGCCTTGATGTAGAGGTAGGTCGGAGTAGACTGTTGGTGTTGTGGTTGTTGGTGTTGGTACTCGGAAAAGGGTGTAATACTTGGTGGATTTTCAGAAAGATGCATCAAAGATAGCAAACGAATTCAACTTTCCTTCATAAGAAGCTCTTCATATTGTGATAAGAATGAAGGAATGTTACGCTCTCGAAGAATTCGCATAATATATGGTGCATAGATGATTGTTTGACGAACTGGGGTCCAAAAGCTTTTAATTTGGTCAAATATATATTGAGCCCAATTTACTTTTATATGGTCGAAAATAACATATAAAGCTTTATGGTCATGGTCATACACTTGCTCATGACTACCTAATCTAGGGAGTATGGTATTGACAAGCATTCGGTTAAGTAGTCTAGCTTTTGGACGAAAATTGAATGGTGATAATTTTCTCATTTCATCTTTCCAAATGAGATGTGTAATTGCATCTCTTAGCATGTGTCTTATATTAGGAATATCTTGCAATCTATTTCCTGTATATGAGCACTGTAATATTTGTCCAAGTATTTCAACATTGAATTTGATAACTTTTCCATAAATGCTTGTCCAAATCCAATATTCCGGATCGGATGGATTCCAAATATGAATTGAACGTAAATTAATGAAGAATAAAAATACCGCTAGTAGATCAATTTGGCTGGAGTTAGAATCATAATTTATGAGATGGTGAATTTCAGCATCACTCACCAAATCATTGATTTCGTAATTGAATAATCTTCGGAGTGGATAAAATGGACCACAATGTATCCCTTTCTTTTCTAATTCTTGAAGTCTTTGTCTTCTATCTTGTTCTACCATTCAATCATCAATGATTTTGTCTGTGACGAATTGTTGAGAAGGTGGTTGAGAGCTGGAGCCTTGGCCTGTCTTCTTGCGCTTGGGAAAGGTTTTCTTGGATTTAGGTGCCACTGATTTGAAGTTTTTAAAGAAAGAAAACAAATTGATTTGGGGGTTTAGAATTTTGTTGTAGGGTTAGGAGAAAACTGTAAAAAATAATTAAAAGATGATTTATAAAGTAGGCTGAAATGGTGTCTACGGAGCACGGTCAGACGTCTGTAGTTTTAATCAAACGTCTAGTCGTATAGGTAATTTTAAGACAGAGACTTGATGCAGACGTCTAAGAATAAAATCAGACGTCTTTTTTGAGTTAGTTAATTTTTCAAAGACTTGATCCAGATGTCTGGACGAACTGGTAGACATCTGAGCTGAAACGTAAAAGTTTTTTAGGATTATAGGTAGACGACTGCTCGAAATACGATACGTCTGTTAGATCTATAAAAAATGTTATTATTATTAATATTTCATATAAAAAATATACATAAAACATCAGCATGAATGAACTTGCTTAGCATGACAAATATTATAGCTCTATATCGCAGACATCTGTTGCGATAATTTTGAGTTTATTTAGAGATTTTAGATTGTTATTATCGATATATATTTTTTAGTAAGAACAGGATATAAATTATAATCTTCAATGGTTTGAACCTTATTGTAAATATAATATATATATAATATATATATATATATAGCGAAATACAGTTTTTAGAAGAACGGACTTACTTTTTCTCCCACAAATTTTGTTTCTCCTTTGTATCTTTTTTTAATGGTCGTAGTAGAGACCAAGAAGGTGGTACTGGACTGAATTGGGCTTCAGATGCTCCTTCTCCCTATAGTTAACGTGGATTTATTTGATGAGCACGTGGAGGAGTTTCGATCACACGAGGAGATCGTACATGAACACAATTCTTTATAGGAGAGTGTCCACATATTACAAGAACGCATTTTTTCAAAAAAGTTTAGATGAGCTCCTTGGTTTCAATGTGTATAGTAAATTTCATTTTGGATGTTCATCATTTCTTTTTGATAATGATGAAGTTTGTCGGTTTTGTCGTGAAGAGAAGCATTTTCATGATTAATACACATTTGGTCTTTTTTTTTCTTTCGGAGAATAGCCGGTCGATATGGCACACAGGAGTAGTAGTAGGAACAATGTGTGTGGAAGGAGAGGATTTTGACGTTGTTTTGGTACGAGATATATACGAACTGTTGGAAGAAGGGGAGGAGAAATCAATGGCTGAGTAAGACGAATCATGATTAGATGACATTATATATAGAAGTTTAAATGTTTTTTTAGAGAGTGAACGATTATATGGTTAAAAAATTTATTTTAGAGATATATACAAGTTTTTCAATATCTAATTAAGGAAAAAACTGTTTGTTAGTGAACGAAAATTATTTGTATTAAAAACAATTTGTGGTGTTCAGAAGGTTTCATAACGAAAGGTGAAGAAGGTTATTTGTTCGTTTGCTTTTCTGAGTAACCATTTAGGATAATATAGTTTAGTTTATTAATTCATTATATGAACAAATTCCTAAATTTTGTCTAAGTTTTACAAACGATTGTTCATTTAATGGTTTGGTAAATATATTGACAATTTGATTGTCGATGTTAACAAATTCAAGGGAGATAGTTCCTTTTTCGACATTATGTAGCGACCGACTTCCTACACCAGAAAGTCGCATCACTAATTAAGAAAGAAAGGGATAGAAGAAGAAAAGAAAGAGAAAGAAGAAACACAACAACATCAGAGAACTCACAGCGGAACAAATGAAATATAATATATCACTTAAAATATTACATAGTATCATATTACATCAGAGTACACAACTATACAACTTAGACAGTTATAAACATCTGTCTAACTATACAATTCAAGATATCACAAGATACAGATATCATACAAACATAGTGGAACCATAATATATCTACACGTGGAAGCCTCCTGCTCCATATCTCCTACAGAATTCGTCAAGCAAACCTGAATCACTCGACTACTCATACATAATATGAGTACCAAAGAGTTTAATAAAACAGAAAATAAACACTCGGGTCAGACAGGGGTCTGGTGTGAGTAAACGGATCAAAATTGCTTAACTTTAGAAAAACCTTTGAAAAGAAAAGGTATCACGTAAAACTTCCCACACATAAAATGGAAAAGTTTTTACCTTACGCTAACCAAAACATTTGATAGGAAATCCGGTGATATTATAATAGTGTCTAGGGTTTTCAAGTAAATAAGAAATAGCCGAAATTGTTACATGATTAAATTCTAGCTACTAGCCACAGAAGTGGGTAATACAAACAAAACCGTAGGTTCTTGTAGGAAGAATGGATTTCCATCAATGGCAGGGCTACCGGGGTACCGCCCGTCACAGTACATGGCCTAGATCACAGTATCGAGGATTACGCCCAATCCCCTGTATCACCAAGACGGAACCATTCCTTACTGAATAGTCCCGACTAAGATCACCCCGTGGTTGGTGCGACCAACCACCCACTAAACCGAAATAAAAGGGACATCTAGACAAGAATGATCTCACCCTGAAATGGGTGCTACCCACCTAGCCATGCTGCACCTCCCCTGTTTTAGCCATTCCCGGGTTGATGAGGCTTGAGGCTACGATTACCTTTATAGAACACATCTATCTTATAATGCTCATCGTTCACCTGACGATGTTCTGAAAGCATTCAATCCATACAAGTTTATTCTGGGTTCGAACGAAACCGAAGACACTATCTTGTTACACTCATTTTGGAATCACCCTCAGAGTCAATGACCATAGCCCTTACACTCTAAATCACCATCTCAAACCTGTAAGTACTGCCTCCGTCAAACTCATTACGGAATCACCCATAGAGTTATACTAACGAATAGTTCTTACACCTCGAGTCTTCACTAAGCTCCACTTGGATTCACAACCTAACGTTTAATTGGAATCGATGTGGTTTTCGGATATCCAAATATGCAAACCCGATCCCAGTCTCACCGAAACCAAACGCCATTTTGATGTCCAAGTTGTTTAAGGGTTTTAAACAATTAAACTTATATTCAGGATGATATAACAGATTGATGAATCGCATTATCATAATAGATAATTCATATCATACATTCATCTCACAAAGCAGCATAACATATATCACAGATATCCAAATCATCCAGTATCAACCAATCACCCAATATAAATCAATCATCCAATATCAATCAATCAATATCAATCAATCATCCATAAGCAGAATTGGTAATCTCTTAATCAAATTGGATTACCTAAATCCTTCTTCATTTATTCCAAACAAATAAATAAATTAATCATCTCTTAATGATCTTCCTTTAAATAATCTTCCTTGATTAATTATCTTTTAATTACATTCAAGTAATAATCTTTAACCATAAACAGTAATTAATCTTTAATTACTATCATTAATTACAATAATTAATGATCCTTCATTTGCTTCCATTAATTAATCAACTATAATTAATTACATTAAACCTTAATTAATTACAATTAATTAATCATACTTAAATTAATTACTTTTACTTAATCATCATTGATTAATTCATTATATTAACTAATGATCCTTGTTAATTAATAATTCCTTAATTAAATTAAATAATTAACTTGTAACTAATTATCTCATTTATCATAAACAGTAATTAACAACTTGTAATTACTTATCTTAATCAATTAACTTCTTAATTAATTTTGTTAATCTGTTGATTAATTAATCTAATTAATTAATCTTTAATTACTTCATTAAGTAATTAATAATCCATTTAAATTAATAAATAATCCTTAATTAATTACTTTGTTAATTAATTACATTTTTAATTAGTTACCCTTAGTAATTAATCTCATTAATTAACTAATTAATAACATTAATTAATTACCTAAATTAATTAAGTAATTAACCCTTAATTACATACATAAGTAATTATCTTCTAACTACTTTTCATTAATAGATCTTAGTTACTCCCTTAATTAATTACTTAACAAGTAATTAATTCCATCACTAAAATAATCCTTAGATTCTTTAATTAATTAATTGCTCCATAATTAATTAACTTCAAATTAATTTTATTAATTAATTTCTTAATTAATAACATTAAGTGATTATCCATTAATCACTTCAACTAATTACTCCCATGAGTAATTTCCATTAGTTTCTTCCATAAATAATTTCCATTTTTAATTACATTCAATAATTAACCATTAATTTCTTCATTTAGTAATTACACTTAATTAATTCATAATTAAGTGATTATTTAAAATTAAATAAACAATTAACTAATTATTTAAAATTAAATAAATAATTAATTAATTAACTTCTTATTTTTAAAAATCCTTAATTAATTAAGAAAAACATTAATCTTGATTAAACTCTTACTTATTAATAAATTGGATTAAGTATTCTTAAGTTCGTAACAAAGATAAATTAACCATATTTATGTTTATAAATAAAAAATTTGAATTTAGTCAAATTTTAATAACTTAAAACAAATTATTTTATTTGGTTTTCCAAAATTATAACAATAACCTCATTTGAGAATAAGGCATTTAGAAATCAAATTTAAAATTTAAAACCCTTTAAACATCTAATTTAAACTTATTAATTTTCAATATAAATTGAAACTTAGTTTTTAAATCATTACTCAAAAATTACTTTAAAACTTTGATTTAATATTTAAATTCAAAACATTCCTCATTTAAATTTAAGATTCAAATTTAATTAAGTTAAGTTACTTTCAAAAGAAACATCTTAAACAAATTTAAATATAAAATAAATTTAATTAACACCCTTTCTAAAGTTTTATTAACTTTAATTCTAAACAACAAGTAAATTAACATGTAAACTAATTTCCTACTGGAAAAATTAAGATTTAAATTTGCACAAGAGAATGTCTCGGGTCTAACCCGAGTGGAACTCGCCAAAATCTCGCGCAAGTCTCGAAGCAGCCACCACCTCAGAAAGCTTCGAGTCGACTACAGGAATAACGCGAGAAATACTTCGATTACTCCTTTCTTCCCCAATCAAAAACACCACCAGATTCAATGCCATGCACACAACAACACACGTGCACGTTGCACGACAAACCCAACGACATCGAGCTTGCCTCCGGCCATCACCAAGTCGCCGGTGACCACTACAACCTCTCCACAAACCCAGATCCACCAAAACCCAATCGAATCAAAATTCGATCATCAAGCACAAAACTGCAGAATCACTCGAACCATAAAACCTTCCACGGCCGACCACCACAACGTTGTTATTCCTCACCGACCACACCATCGAAGCGCCATGACCATGAACTACATCTCCCTCAAACACGAACAATTCCGGTCGAATATCCAAGTCGCAAAAGTCACAACTGTTCAGCCGAGCAAAAAACCATAATAAAACCCTAGTTCGATCCAATACGATCAATTCAGTCATTAGAAAAATTCATTTGCATTTTCCCTTAATCGACATCACAAGAACAAGCTTCATTCAGAAATCTAGCTTCAATCATGGAGTTTATCATCGGCAATTGATCAAATTGCCGAAACCCTTTATTCCCAATTTCCCAATTGAATATCAATCTAAAAATTATGCAATGCATGCTAAAATTCATCATTTTTAACTAACAATCCAACTATGTAATCCAAAACAAGAATTAAGATTTTTGATTTCTGACAGGAATCAAAATTCCACCGTATTTTCCATTTTAAATACTATTTATACATTTAAACTTACAAAAACTATTTTCAAATTTTTCATCAAACAATAACTAACAACTTTTATTTTATCATCAAGGTCAAATAAGGATGTTATTGGAAGGTTTGGATTTTTGAAGTGAAATTTGTTCTTAAGAAAACAAAAAGGGTGTTTACAGGCATATATAATTATAACTATAAATTCAATAAATAAAACTGAATGATTTCCATGCAACATCAAGATAAATTTTCAGATCATCACATGCATGTAGTAAAAACCCAGATCAAACTGTTTTTAAAATTATTTACTCACCAATTATATTGCAGAGCACAGCAGAGAAGGTTTAAAAACTTTCGCAAGCCTGAACAACTTTAATTTGAAAAAAACTGTGCTTTGATCTTGCTAGCTGATGAAATTTAATGCATGCTTCAATTTTTTTTTTTTTTGATGTAAAAGATGTTGAACTGATGACTTGCTGAGTTGATCACAGTTCCATTTGAATTTGAAGAAGATTTGAAGGTTGATTTTGCAGATTTGATAATTGCAGATTTTTACATTCCAGATTATACTTCAGATTTGATTTTGATTCAAATTTCAGGTTTACTGATTATTATTTTTCTTTATTCAGCGGAGAAAAAAATGGAAGAAGAGATGCAAAGTTTTTATTTTAAATTGAGTTATGTTTATAAAAATTAAAGAAAATAAAATTTAAATGAAGACACTTGTCCCTTAAGAATTTACATTTGTCACTTTATTTGCTTAATTTACTTACATGTGTTGTTAGAATGACTATTATGCTTACACATGTTTCTTAAATATTTTTATATAAATTTTTATTAAATTTAAATATTAATATAAGATTACTTATTAAATTCACTAAATTACTAAATATAAGTTTACCTTTAAAAGAAAATATTATGAAACTAGTTATAATATAAATATACATCTATAACCATTTTATTTCAAACACTTTAAAAGAAAACAAAACAAAACTTGTTAAATCCTTTTTAAACTATCATATTCTAAAATAAATAATTATCTTATATTTTTGAAAACAATTGAATTAATCTAAATTAACTTTTGAAAATATTAATTTTAATACAAAGCTTCAAATTACAATATTCATACATATATAAATTATCAATAGATTAAATTAAATTCCAAAACAGTTCCAAATTATAACATATACATACATATATATTACAATTTGAAAATTCATTTTTAATTTAAAACAAAATATATTTCCATTCACAATATATACCAAATATATATATTATAAATAGAATAAAATTTTATTAGCTTTGAAAGATAAATCATATCCATTTTAAATTGATAAAAAGATATTGATCAAATTACCAGATTAAGTATTTATTAACCTTGAAAAAAAAATTTACCAATTTAAATTAAAATTATAAAGAAAAATTATCAAACCAATTAAATTATTAATACAGATTATTAAATTGATATTGCCTAAAATTCCGGGTCGTTACAATCCTTCCCCCTTAAAAGAATTTCGACCCCGAAATTTAAAGCAAAGTTAATTTAATATCCCAGCAAAGATTTTAATTTCAAACATCAAAGCATACCTATCATCCAGTAACTAACAACCATAGCAATCAATCAAACAAACAGACCAAACTAATTATCCTGACACAAATCAGAATAAATCTTCTAACATTATCTAGAGTTTCCCAAGTATAAATCATTGGCATACTCGCTCTATAGAAGCTAAACTAACTACAGCACAAAAATCCAGAGCTCAACTCATCTCTAGATCCATCACTCTGAACAGAACATCAGACTATACCCAAGTCTAGGACGACTTCCAAAGTCCATCGAAAACTAGAACACAAGCTCTTACTTCCTAAGCAATAACAATCTGAACTCACTTCCTTCCTCGCACAGCTGCTACCTCGCTTCCGCTGCACAACTCTGATTCTGGAATAGATGAGAATACTGTTGATGAACACAAATACAAACTTATCCAATATATCCGAGAAAACTTTGTTCATCAATTCTATAAAATCTGAGTGACACATCCGACTCAGTCACACAACCTTATAGCAGAAATCCAAACTCAAGAACTAGATCTGACCAATCCAAATTCCAAAAAATTTGAATGATAATAATTACTTAATGAAATAATTAAAGATTATTTAATTAGATTAAGTAATCAAAGGATTAAAAAAATTAATTATGAAGTTAATTAATTAAGATAAGTAATTACAAGTTGTTAATTACTGTTTATGATAAATGAGATAATTAGTTACAAGTTAATTATTCAATTTAATTAAGGAATTATTACTTAATAAGGATCATTAGTTAATATAATGAATTAATCAAGGATGATTAATTAAAAGTAATTAATTTAAGTGTGATTAATTAATTGTAATTAATTAAGGTTTAACGTAATTAATTATAGTTGATTAATTAATGGAAACAAATGAAAGATTAATAATTATTGTAATTAATGATAGTAATTAAAGGTTAATTACTGTATATGGTTAAGGATAATTACTTGAATGTAATTAAAAGATAATTAATCAAGGAGATTAATTAAGGAAGATCATTTAGAGATGATTAATTTGTTTATTTAATGAAGAAGGATTTAGGTAATCCAATTTGATTAAGAGATTACCAATTCTGCTTATGGATGATTGATTGATATTGTTTTGAAATTTAATTTAATCTATTGATAATTTATATATGAATGATCTGTAATTTAAAGATTAATTCAATTGTTTTCAAAATATAAGATAATTGGTTATTTTTAAATATGATAGTTGAAATAAAAGTTGTTAGTTATTGTTTGATGAAAAATTTAAAAATAGTTTTTGTAAGTTTAAATGTATAAATAGTATTTAAAATGGAAAATACATTGGAATTTTGATTACTGTCAGAAATCAAAAATCTTGATTCTTGTTTTGGATTATATAGTTGGATTGTTAGTTAAAAATGATGAATTTTAGCATGCATTGCATAATTTTTAGATTGATATTCAATTGGGAAATTGGGAATGAAAGGCTTTGGCAATTTGATCAATTGTCGATGATAAACTCCATGATTGAAGCTAGATTTCTGGTTGAAGCTTGTTCTTGTGATGTTGATTAGGGGAAATATGCAAACGAATTTTTCTAATGACTGAATTGATCGTATTGGATCGAACTAGGGTTTTATTATGGTTTTTTGCTCGGCTGAACAGTTATGACTTTTGCGACTTGGATATTCGATCGGAATTGTTCGCGTTTGGGGGAGATGTAGTTCGTGGTCATGGCGCTTCGATGGTAGGGTCGGCGAGGAACAGCAACATTGTGGTGGTCGGCCGTGGAAGGTTTTATGGTTCGAGTGGTTCTGCAGTTTTGTGCTTGATGATCGAATTTTGATTCGATTGGGTTTTGGTGGATCTGGGTTTGTGGAGAGGTTGTAGTGGTCACCGGCGACTTGGTGATGGCCGGAGGCAAGCTCGATGTCGTTGGGTTTGCCATGCAACGTGCACGTGTGTTGTTATTTGCACGGCATTGAATCTGGTGGTGTTTTTGATCGGGGAAGAAAGGAGTAATCGAAGTATTTCTCGCGTTATTCCTGTAGTCGACTCAAAGCTTTTTGAGGTGGTGGCTGCTTCGAGACTTGCGCGAGATTTTGGTGAGTTCCACTCGGGTTTGACCCGAGACGTTCTCTTGTGCAAATTTAAAGCTTAAATTTTCCAGCAGGAAATTAATTTACATATTAATTTACTTGTTGTTTAGAATTAAAGTTAATCAAACTTTAAAAAGGGTGTTAATTAAATTTATTTTATATTTAAATTTGTTTGAGATTGTATCTGTATCTTGTGTACTTGAGATGTATAGTCAGACAGATGTTTATAACTTTCTAATATGTGTTGTATAAGTTGTGTACTCTGATGTAATATGATACTATGTTATATTTTATGTGATATATTTTATTTCATTCATTCCACTGTGAGTTCTCTGATGTTGTTGTGTTTCTTCTTTCTCTTTCTTTTCTTCTTCCATCCCTTTCTTTCTTAATTAGTGATGCGACTTTCTAGTGTTAGCAAGTCGGGTCGCCACAGCTGGGTACTATCTCCGTCAAACTCATTACGGAATCACCCATAGAGTTATGCTGACAAATAGTTCTTACACCTCGAGTCTTCACTAAGCTGCATTTGGATTCACGACATAACGTTTAATTGGAATCGATGTGGTTTTCGGATATCCAAATATGGAAACCCAATCCTGGTCTCTCCGAAACCAAACACCATCTTAATGTCCAAGTTGTTTTAAGGGTTTTAAACAATTAAACTTATATTCATGATGATATAAACAGATAGATGAATCACATTATCACAATAGATAATTCATATCAAACATTCATCTCACAAAGCAGCATATCACATATATCATAGATATCCAAATCATCCAGTATCAACCAATCATCCAATATCAATTAAAATTACTTAATGAAGTAATCAAAGCTTAATTAATTAGATTAAGTAATCAAAGGATTAACAAAATTAATTTAGAAGTTAATTATTAGCCTGGTATTATTAATTAATAATTCCGGGTTGTTACACGTTATCTCAAAGAAAATGGTGTCGTATATCTATATGTTTAGTTCGAGAAAGATTAATTGGATTTTTAGATAAATTGATAGCACTATTATAGTCGCAGTATATCAGAGATTTTTCAATTATTTTACCAAAATCTCTAAATGTTTGTTGTAAATAGATTACTTGAGCACAAGCTAATGCATCAGAGATATATTCCGCTTCACATGTCGAGAGTGAATACAATTTTGCTTTTTTCTAAACCATGAAATTAAAGATTGACCGATAAAATGGCAGGTACCACTTGTGCTTTTCTGTCTGTTTTACATCCTCCGAAGTATGCATCGCTATATGATACAAGTTGAAAAGCCGTACCTTTAGGATAAAATAAGCCGTAATCCATGGTGTTAGTTAAGTAACGTAAAATTCGTTTGACTGCTCGATGTATGATTCCTTAGATTGAGCTTGAAAGCGAGCGCACAGACAGACACTCATCATTATATTGGGTCTACTAGTTGTTAAGTATAATAAAGAGTCGATCATACTACAATAAGATTTTTGATCATAGTATTTTCCCTTTTCATCTTCATCTAAATATAAGTTGTGCTCATAGGAGTTGGTTTACTAGTGGTGTTCTTCATTCCAAAACCTTTAAGTAAATCTTTACAATACTTTTCTTGATTTATAAAAATACCATTGTCCAATTATTTTATTTATAATCCAAGGAAAAAAAATTAATTCGCCCATGAGTGACATTTCAAACTCATTTTTCATTCAGAAAATTCATTACATAAAATTTCAATAATTGAACCAAATATGATGTCGTCAATATACATTTGTACAACTAATATATCATTATTTTTATGTTTTATAAATAGTGTAGTGTCTATTTTGCCTATTTGAAATCTTGAATTTTGTAGATGAGTTTTTAGTCGGTCGTACCAAGTACGTGGTGCTTCTTTTAAGCCGTATAAAGCCTTTTTGAGTTTAAAAACATGATTTGGATATTTTTCATGAATAAATAATAGTAGTTGTTCTAAAAAAACTTTTTCTTTAATAAAACTGTTTAAGAAGGTGCTCTTAATGTCCATTTGAAATAATTTAAAGTTGTGATGACAAGCAAAAGCAAGTGGAGTACGAATTGCTTTGAGGCGAGCTACAGGAGCAAATGTCTCTTCGTAATCAATTCTCTCTTCTTGGTTGTAACCTTGAGCCACTTATCTTGCTTTATTATGAATAATATTTCCACTTTCACCTGTTTTGTTTTTGAAAACCCATTTTGTTTCTATTACAGATAAATCTGATGGTCTAGGATCTAGTTCCCATACACTATTACGTTCAAATTGATTTGATTCGTCTTGCATTGCTATGATCCAAGAATCATCTTTAGATGCTTCTTTATAATTTTTAGGTCCTGTATTTGAGATAAAAGCAACGTGACTCATTTGATTTAATTATTTCTAGTGGCTCGAGAATTTAAGTCTCTAATTATATTGTCCAAAAGATGATTTTTTAATATTCATGTGGGTGATCTTAAAACATTTTCATTATTATCAGAGGATGAATTATTCATATAATTTGTATTTTCAGTTTGATTTTGAGTTAAATGTCATCGTCTTCTTCTTTAATAGTTTGTTGGAAGTTTTCGTCAAAAGACACATGTAAGCTTTCTTCTATAATATTTGTTCGTTTATTATAAATTCTATAAGCTTTACTTGTTCTGAATAACCAATAAAAATTCCTTCGTCGGCTTTAGGGTCAAATTTTCCAAGATTATTTTTAGTATTTAAAATAAAACATTTTGACCCAAAAGTTTTGAAATACAAAACTTTTGGTTTCTTTCCATATAATATTTCATAACATGTATTTTTAGTCATAGGTCAAAGTGTGACACGATTTAATACATAACAGGTAATGGAAATAGCTTCAGCCCAAAAATGTTTGGGCATGTTACTACTATTTAGTAGTGTTCGTGCACATTCTTGTAAAGTTCTATTTTTTCTTCAACCACACCATTTTTTTGTGGTGTTCATGGAACCGAAAAATTATGACTAATTCCTTTTTTATTACAAAAATTAGTGAAAAATTCACTGTCGAATTCTCCTCCATGGTCACTGCGTATATTTTTAATTTTTAAATCCATTAAGTTAGTAATCCATTTTGCAAAGATTTTAAACATTCCAAAAGTGTCATTTTTATGTTTTAAAAGTAATGTTCAAGCATATCTTGAAAAATCATCTACAATTACAAACACATATTTGTTATGATTTATTGGTCGTACTTGCGTTAGTCCAAATAAATCTAAATGAAGTAATTCTAATGTTGCTTAGTAGATATGTTATTTTTAGATTTGAAACAGCTTTCCTTTAATTTGCCTATTTGACAAGCGTCACATAAATTTTTAATTTTATAGTTAAATTTAGGAAGACCTCTAACTAGATCATGTTTTGCTAGTTTGTTAATGTATTTAAAATTTATATGATAAAAACATTTGTGCCAAATCCAAGGATCATGTTTTTCGGATAGACATAAATCAGACTTATTTTTAATGTTTATAACTAGGATATATATATATATTACGATTTCTAAATACTTCAAACAGTAAATTTTTGCTTTGATCGAGAATTTTACATTTACCTTTTTCTAATTTTTTTTTCAAACCCTTTATCACACAACTGACTTATATTAAGAAGATTATGTTTTAGGTTTGCTACTAATAGAACATTACAAATAATAGGAGAGTTAGAGATACGATATTGATGACTTCTCCAATGCCAATGACGAGCCCTTTTGAATCATCGCCAAAGGTTAAAATGCCACCGTCAATGTACTTTATATTTGACAACATGTAAGCATTTCTCGTTATGTGCTTGAAGCATTCACTATATAATATCCATTTTTTTTATTTGGATACCTGCAAAAAATAACAGAGTTTAAATTGGTACCCTTTTTACCTTTTTGGGTCATAAGTGCAAGTAGATGAGGGTAACAATACCTATAATGGTTTGGTTCCTTTTGAAATATAATATTATTGTGAATCACTTCTTTCATATAATTACTTATATATTTTTATTTGATTAGATTGCTATTTGTTTTAGGAAACCATATTTTAATCATTTTTGAACTTATGGTTAATTTCTTATTTTTGGAAGATGGTTTTTTTATCTTAGTATAAATCTTATTATAATTTGTAATTTTTGTTTTATTCCCAAACCCTATTCCATTTCAATTTTTGAATGGCTTGGAAATTTTAGTTAAATTCTCCAAATCTTATTTTTCTTTGTTAAATTCTGTAACATTATTTGTAATTTTATCCAATTTGTTTTTAAGATTAGTAATTTCAGATTTTGAAGTTTCTAGATTATCTTTTAAGATAATGTGCTGATTACTAATTTCATTATTTTCTAGTTTAAATTTTCCTAATTCACAAGATAAAGCATCATTTTTAATAGAAAGATTCTTACACTTTTCTTGAGCATTTTATAATTCTTCTTCTAAAATAGATTTTTCATCTTTTAGTAACCCTACTTCAAGTTCTACTCGATTTATCTTAGCAACATATTCCTTATTTAATTTCTTAGTTTCTCTATATTTATCATCAAGTTCCATACTTCCTTCTAAAATTTCATCATAAGTAAGATCGGGACATACCTCATTAGTGTGTGATATGAAACATACATTTGCTTGCTCCGTATCACTTTCACTGTCACTATCGGATGAAGAGGAAGAGTCAAAGTCATCCCATGTGACTTGGAATGCCTTTCTCTTTTTCTTAAATTTCTCAAACTTATTTTTCTTTTTCTTGTTGTTGATTTTTGGGCAATCCTTCTTCATATGTCTGAACTGATCACATTCAAAGCACTTGGTTGAAGTTTGATTTGATGAATTTGATTTTCTGCTATTTTGGAATCTTGTCGTTTTCTTGAATTTCGTAAATTTGTTGTAGTTCCTGGCAATAAATACAGTTTCATCTTCATCCAATTCAAAATCTTCATTGCTCGCTTGAAATGCTTTGTTCTTCTTTTGATGGGTTTGTTCCTTCCTGGCCTGCCAATTAGCTTCATACGACATTAAATTTCCAATCAATTCTTCAACTTAGTAGAGAAAGATCATTAGGTTCTTCGATAGCCAATACTTTTCTTTCCCACTCAAATGTTAAGAGTTGAGAATTCGAGATACTAAATCAAAATCAATAAATTTAACTCCTAGTGCCATAAGATCATGTTGTATAGTTTGAAATCTTGAGTACATGTCAACGATTGACTCATTTTTTTATGTTGAAAGATGCAAATTTGATTTTGTAAAATCGATATTTTTGTTTGTTTGACCTTAGTTGTACCTTCGTGTGTAACTTATAAAATATGCCATATATCATAAGCAATGGTACATAACGTAACACGTGAAAATTCATTTTTATCAAGAGATAAAAACAATACATTCATAGCTTTAGCATTATTAGAAGCAGCGGTTTTTTGTGCATCTGTCCATGTGCTAATATTTGTTTCAGGTGTAACGTACTTAATTTCAGTTGTTGACCATATTCCTAAACCATTTGCTTCCATAAAAATTCTCATATGGGTTAACCAATATACATAATTAGATCCGATCAATAGAGGAGGACGTGCAGTTAACTGACCTTCTTGAAAGATACTTGCCATATTAACAAGTTTCAAATACATGTTACGGTGATTTGAACTAACCTCGCTCCGATACCAATTGAAAACCTATTTGAAACGTTTATATATATAGTATATGACAGGTACGTGTACGATAGTATGAATAAGATAGAATAATAATGCAAGTAAAACTAAAAGTAATCACATCAGAATTTTTATACCGGTTCGGACCTCCCGTCCTACGTCTAATCCCTAAGCTCCCCTTTGGAAATATACTAACCAATTGCCCTCGCTTCGCCTAGAGGAATAGGCTTTTATACAAGAGTGTCTCTTTGAAAAGTGCGTGTTCTAGATAACACTAATTTTGACTACGAGCACAGTTTCTTCCTATAATCTCCTTTGAGTAGTATGTATTTTTAAACTTTAATATAAGGAAGAGATAAAAATATGCTTTTGAGTACTTTTAGATATCAGAGAGATCATGGAAATATTAGAAAATAAAGAGAGAAGAGTTTGGAATATCAAGTTAGTTTCACTTTTCAAATTCAATCTTATTTATAAATGTTGAAGAGTTTGCTTGAGAAGCAACGACCTTTGGTTCATTCTATTTCAGTCCAAGAGTTGCAATGATTGAGAAGGAAGAGTTATGACCAGAGACAGAGGATGCAACTCTCGATTGAAGAAGATGTCTGTTAAGAAGTGATGGTCGTTACCCGGGTCAAACGTCTGGCCATTTATGTCAGACGTCTGGTCTGTTTAAAAAAAATTAAACAGAAAATATTGTCAGACGTCTGAGTACATATGTCAGATGTTTGACACATGTATAGCATGTTAATTTCTCTTCTTGACTATGTAAAACCTTTTTAATAATTTGTATGTGCATATGCTTGTAAAGATTTACTCAAGGGGATTGTACATATCATCTACTTAAGGCATTAATAGAATATACTAATATTTCTTAATATAATGATCATTATGTCCGTCTTCAAGTCTTGGTCGCGAAAGTCTACGTACCTGCATATGGATGATATATATATATATATATACACATATATATAAATATATATGTATGTATGTATGTATATATGTATGTATGTATGTATGCATGCATGCATGTATGTATGTATGTATGTATATATTGCATGCTAGTGATTGTATAGTTATTGCCATCAAAATCATATAGTAAAGGTTCTAACACAATGTTAATTCTATATACAGACTTTTGAATTTTGAAGGTACCAAAGTGAAGTATGACAAGGCTCTATGGAAGGCACATGTTCCACCTAAAGTGAAGTTACATATACGGCTGGCTATAAATAATAGATTGAATACTAAAGTTTTACTTATACATAAAGGTCCGAAGACAGATCCTCGGTGTCTTTTCAGCATGTAT
Source organism: Allium cepa (assembly GCA_030765085.1). NCBI lineage: Eukaryota > Viridiplantae > Streptophyta > Magnoliopsida > Asparagales > Amaryllidaceae > Allium > Allium cepa. The sequence goes on from CM060937.1 coordinate 289,024,657, forward strand.
AGAGATGAAGATACAAATCATCTTTATTTTTAATGTCCGTACTCTTACTTGCTATGGATCAAGTGCACTCAAAGTTTTCGTTTCAGTTCTACTCCTCATTTTTTTTATCAATTCTAGTACTGGAGAAGAGAGAAAACTGATATCAAATAAAGTAGGCAGAACTTTAGCTGATTAACATGAGCTTTTCTTGGGTGTTATGATGTGAAAGAAATGATAGATGTTTTAGTTGTAGAACTAAACATTTCAATGTTTTACTTAGACTAGCCATTCCTAATATATCATTATGGATAGGTGCAGCTTTACCTTATGGACTGGAGCGGAAGGAAATCCTTCTAAAACTACAGAAAAGAGTTAGAGAGAGCATGGATTCCATTGGCAAAATGGTGGTTCTAAGGAAGAGGGGAGATAGGGATGTCTAACTTGACTTGATGTTATGTTGTCTTGATTTGCTCTTTTATGTTACACTGCGAGTGCATATTTGGTAGTTGTATGTAACTAGTTTTAGTAAGTTAGGTCTTTGAGGTCATGAAAAGATCTGAGGTATCTTTTTTAAGTGGGTATGAATTTGTGGGTTTATATTTTGCTTGTAAGGGGAAATGTTTGCAACGGGAATTATATTTTGTGGCTTGTTGTGGTTTGGGTTCTATTTTGGAATGTAAAACTTTGTATGAACTTTGCTTAATACTAATTTATAGGCTGGGAAATTTGTTTCCCATCCTGGGTCTCCATAAAAACATTTTTTGATACTTATAAAAGCAGTACTAAACAATTAAAGTAATCAGCATTAACATGAGAATCTCTTTTAGGATGTGCAAATGGGTACAATATGTGTCGAATACATTAATAACCTGTATGTAGGAAATCACTTTTCAAGTTGTTCCTTCAAATAAGTTTGAGAGAGAAAAAACATTTCACCGACATCATGTAATTGATGATGTTAATGATTAGAAACAAATTAAATACACCAATAACATGATCTAACAATTTACCATGCAGACTGCTTGTGAATCATTGAAATATAAATGTAAACATAAAGCAACAAATATCGATATGAAAACAAATGTTTTGGCTACTCAGTAATAGAAATTATAAAAACAAATGTTCTGGTCAGATGTGTGTCGATTGCCTCGTGGCTGCTAATGATATGAACAGGTTACAGAAAAGGTTATGGAGTTGTGGATTATTGTATTCAAAACGCAACCTGTATGGCATTGACATCTCCTACATCTTATTAACCATTGGTTCTCCTACAACTCTTTCAATATTTTCCATTTCCTCTATCCAACTTCCTATTCCTTCCTTCTACTCAAATGACACTCATAGAAAACACATATAAAACTAAACCCTAAATGGATATTATTATTTAGCATAAACAGTACGCGTAAAACAACTAGTCAACATGCAACAATTAATAGTAACAAGTCAATCCGAGTAAACCCATTCTAATTTTGTTCCAAATAAAATCATAACAAGTAAAATTTCACTCACTTTAGAAAAAATTTCAGTGCGAGTTACTTCAACAAGAGCTGCCAATCAGCAGTCGGCCCACTAAACTCGACGTTCAACTTACCACGTGACAGCGATGGGCATGGTACCCAAACCCTCTCCACTGTAGGTCGGTCCTTGGTGTTCAATTCTAGCATCTTCGGGTATGGTATCGTACCTCCAAAGGCGGTTCGCACATTGATAATGTAGCTGCCTTCAAGGTCTGTTGGCCTCCTATGTCTGGAAGAGAGTGCTTCGATGCTGATATCTTAGCTGGCTTTGATGCTGCCATCCACATTGGAGTTGACATGCTCTCTGTCTCCCTGGGTTGATGATGCAACATGTGGATAATTAAGGGATTACGTGAAACCCAAGAGAGATTTGGGATACGAGTGACTTTTTGGAGAATGGAGTAGAAGTGGTAAGGAAAACCTTCAATTAAAAAGTGGTCGTTAAATGGCCTGGTTGATTAACCGTTTTTAGAGTATTCTTAGTTTTTGGTTTTGCAAAATAATGTAAAATTTATTTTTGAAAAGGGGTTTTCTGGATCAAGGAAAAAGATGAGGAAAAATTTAGTTTTAGGGGCAAAAGTTTGCTTTTTAGGCTGAAAGACACATAAATCACAGAATGATAATAGTAACTATCATTTTCTGTTTATACTAAGAAGTGTCTTTCAAACTAAAAAGCAAACTTGTTGTCCGTGAAAATAATTTTTTTTGCAACTTCTTTTCCGTGTCTATATTCCTATTTTGAAAATAACTATTTCCAAAACAAGCTTAACACGAAAAATAGAGATGTTTTCTTTTCTAATCCAATTTGAAAAGCTTAGAAACCTTATTTCTCCATGAACACCCTGGAATTATACCATGAGCGAAATCGCCTTCTTCATTGGATTTTATCCCAAAATCATCAAAAATCAGGTAAATTCAATTTTTATTTCTTATTTATCTCGTTTGCTTCAATCTAATAATATCTAGAGTTAACTTTGAGTGATTTGATGATCCCTTTGATTTATTTTTGCGAATTAAGGTTTTTCTTATTACATGGTTTAGTTAAAATGTCAATTAGTTTTAAAGAGTGCTCAGTCCACTAAAATCTATGCATGATTGAATTATTGTCATTCTATATTGTAATTTTGTGGCCGAGAAACTATATGTATGTGTGTATAAATTGATGTGAAAGTCAACTATGTGGTAGTTATCTATTTACTTGTATCATGGATTGAATAAACATGATATTACATTTATGTTAATTTCTTTGTAAGATTGTATATTGTTTCAAACTATGCATACAAACTATACATCCAATACTTCTAGTTTAAGACTAAAACATAAAATGTTAGTTAACGATGTTTTTTGTTAATTTTAGGCTCTAAGGACGCTGGATCATCTCATTTTGTATAGAGATAGGTTTATGGAATATTTGTGTGCGCATTGTGTGAATTTTAACTCGTAAGAGATAGGTTAAATTGTAAACTAGAGCAGCTTAAGAACAAGAAGATATAGTGTATTTACTAATTATGATTTTTGGTAGATGTATGTATATCCACCATTATCTCACTTCAAACAAGTTTCTACTAATGATCTGCATGCATGCATAGTTTTTAATTTGTGTGCTAGAAGTTGGATACGGTACGCATATTATGAATCATTTGAAATGTAAAGCTGGAATTTTCTAAGGACTATTAGTTTAAAATTAAAGTTCTAAAAATACATGTGTAGTTAACGACGAAGAATGCAAGCTAGAGATTTGAGCATTATATGTCATGTTGTGAGTAAACTAGCATAACGTCAAATGTTTAGTTGTTAGGGTTGAAACAACCTACAACCAGAACTTTGAAAGAGTGGCTAGTCTTCCAAATTCATATGAGATGCTCAAAATTAGATGCTTATATGAATAAACATGCTTACATCCAAAATGACCATCTCCATTTGTAGCAACTCGTCTGTTTATGTTTCTTAGTGATCAAAATAAGAGTGGATGTTATTGAGTAGTATGTAACTAAATAGAAAGAGCAGTGGTGGCATATGGCTCAATAGGATTTGAAGGTGGTTAGTTTAGTATAGCAAAAGAAGGGCTTATTAGCATGTATGTAGCTTACTCCTACATTTAACTAAATTACTCAACCCTTATAATAATTACCAAAGCGGCTACTAATGAAAAGAGTGGTACCCGAAGAGAAAGGTGATCGAATCATTATCATATCTATAAATGAATAAATAAATAACCTAGCCATACACCCTTTACACAAAAATCATGTAAATCAAATCTCAGCCTCTCTACACACACATACAAATACAACATGTTATTCAAAATGATATTAAATATCTACAAAAACAAAACAAATGGTAGGGGATTGATACTCTACATTGGGCTAGCTTAAAAGGGGGATAAGTGTGGCGGATAGCTGAATTCCCTAGCTCTACTCTCCGAAGTAGGGTTTTTTAAACAAAAAATGATATTAAATATGATTTTGTCAATTTATTCTCAATCACTATCGAATCATGTACTTTTGAATATCAATAATGAATATAATGTACTTAAAAACTATCATGAATATGTTTAGAAAATAAAACTATTTGCAGTGCAGTTAATAGCACTTGCACTTCAGTTATTCACATTGCCAATAGCTATTTTTGGTGAACAAAAAAAGTAAGTAAAAATATTATACAAACACTTGTAGTGCAATATATAAGAATATTGTTGTCAAACACTAATATCTCAATGAAAAAAATATGGTGCTACAATTATTTGAACCAAGTCTTCATAGTTTCGGTGAGGATGTCGACAAATATCACCTAAATTTGGTGGCAAATATGAGGAGAAGGAGACCATGAAACTAAATGGTTTTTGGGTTTTCAGTATTCTCCATGTTAAATAAAAATCTAGACTAATGAAATTTAACGATGTTGTTATGATAAACGTATACCAACTATTTTCCTTTTGTTTTAAAATTAAAGAAATTGATGGGTTTTTGTTATTGTTGTGATAATCTAGGTTAATTAAAAATGTGGAAAAATAGAAATATAAGCTTTCTACTTGGGCCTTTTGCGAATAAATATAAAATATTGTTGCTACAAATACATAAGTCCATCAAGTGATGAATTTATAACAAATCTGTCTAGTGAGATGCCCGTTTAGTTTGGTGAAATTTCTACCTTTCTAATGATAGATCAAGTGATGATGAGTAACAATGCATGACCATACACTAGATGACATTGGAGATATGATGATCTTAGCTATTTAGTTGCTAACCGAAGACGTGCTATTAGTAGGAGACCTTATAGGACATCATCTCTTACTGGAAAAAAAAATCATATTTGAAATTTTAAATGGACATCCAAATGTCTGTCATCATATGTTTTGCATGTAAAATCATGTATTTCTAAACTTCTATGATGTTTTGAAAGAAAAGAGATTATTAAGAAATGGTTAAAAAAACCAGAGTTGATGTGTGTGTTGCTATGTTTTTTATGATTATAGTCCACACTACATGCTATAATGTGATTGGTGATCATTTGCAACATTCTAACCTCACAATCTCAAAAAATTTTGTAAAGTTTTACGCGTTGTTAGCTCATTAGCATAGAGATAATTCAACCAAAATATCAAGATATCATCTATGAACATCTTTTGTTAAAATATCCGCATTTCAAGATGATACGTTTAGATGTATAGAATTTTTTTATTTACTTGGCAATAAAATAATAGTATTATTGTCATTTAGCATTATACAATAGAATTGCATTAGGACAATAGATCGAATGCATGTTTTAGCATAGGCACCTTCTCCAAATGCAAACATATTTTAGTGAAAGGAAAACTGTTGTGACACAAAATGTGACGTTTGCATCTGACTTTGATTTGAGATTCATATTTGTATATGCTGGATAGGAAGGTACAACTAATGGTTCTCTAATATTTTTTGATGTAGTTTCAAAACCATGCAACAACTTTCCAATGCCATGAGGAGTTTCAAATAACTTTATTTACGATAGATAACGACATATTTGCACATATTTATAATTTTAAAATACAATTTTCTCATATGGTGGTTTTCATAATTTATTTGCAGAACAATCATATCTTATTGATTTTGGATTTCCAAACATACATGGATTTCTCTCTCTTATCATGGACAAAGATATCATTTACGTGCTATAGTGGACAAGGAAGATTACATGGAATGAAAGACTTATTCAACTTTAGACATCCATCATGTTGGAACATTATTAAGTGTTGTGTTGGAGTTGTAAAAGAAAGATTTCCCATTTTAAGGTTGATAAAAAAAACTCCACTTGATAGACAAATACAAATTCCAATTGCATATTGCACAACACACAATTTCGTTTAGAAGGAGCACGCATTGGATACTCTATTTGTTGAATATTCATCTGAAAATAGGATATTTCAACCCACATTGAAGTCGAGTTACAAACAAGAAGTTGTGCAGTTTGATGTTGGTCAAATGCTTAAATGGGGCAAGTTAGAGATCAGATAGCTACACAAATGGGGAATAAGTGCGTAATAACACATCATTTGTAGTTCAGGTACAATTTTATTTTACTTCAAATTCAAATTTTACTCCATTTTATTTCATCAAGATAATTGAATTATGTCCATGCAAATTAAAGCTAAACAACAAATTAATTCACTATCTCATTATTATACATCGTTCCACTTGGTACATCATTCAAGAAAATAAAAATCATTTCAGAAAATAGAACATATGAATGCTTCTATTGGTTATTATGAGCATGCTAGGAGTCCCTTCCTTATAACTTTTCTATATTCCTCCCGTGAGACTTTTCTTACATCCTCTAAGGTTAGCAACCTGTCCATTATTAAAAATAATGTGAGATGAATTTATTTTAAACTAATACTTGCTCTCATTGGTATACTAATTTTGTGCAATGTTTCATATGTGTCTTACTATTGTACTATCGTGTGCAGATATGATTTAGGAAACATCTTAGATGCGTTGCTTACAAAATTTATGATTGTTGATATATCTATTATATCATCGTGGAAGATGCTTGAGTTGTTTACTTTCAATTTTCTCTTTATTTTTTGTATCTCTTATGTAAGTTACATTTCTAAAACCATATCATGAACTTTTTATTGTAATTTTATTCTTATAAAATTTGCCCTCATGTAGTTGAAAATGTTGTTTTCTCTTTAATGCTCAATTATTATGTTTAAGATTTAGTGTATTTTCTTTTATCTACAGCCAATTTTTAATTAGTAACTCGATAAAATGGTAGCGGTTTGCATTTAAGTTCATTATATTTGATTTTTACATTTTGTTTTTTGTTTGATTTTGAAATATGTTAAGTGTATTCATGTGAACATGGAAAATGAATGGTAGATATTATAGATTACGTATCGTGGTTTAAATGTAAAATTTGTTTGAATTGCCAAAAAATTAAAAATTCAAAATATGATCAAACCAAACGCATTTTCCAATTTTCCGTTTTAAAATACTTATTTTCAAAACAGGCACACCCAAAAATATTCTGGAAAATAAAGAAAATTTTCTAAACGAAAAACTGAAAATGACCACAAAAAGGCAAAATTGAAAACTTAAAATGCAAACCAAACACTACCTTAGTTACTAATTTTTTTTTACACTTTAGTGTATTTTATTTACTTTTATTTGTTTGCATAAAACTAGTAACTGTAACTAAAGTTCAAATGTATTCCAATTCTATAAATAAAATTATTTCTTGTATTGGTCGATCAACCACTCTCGATGATTAACTTGATCCATTATTATAGGTTTCATCCCTTAAATTGGTTGAATATTCGCACCCGCTTTGAAGTTCATTTGCCATGAGAAGTGAAGGTAAAGTTACGAGCTAAAATTTTACAAAAGAAGAAACAAACAAACATATTTTAAATTATTAAATATCAAGTATATTTTATTATTCATATATTTCATCGATACATTATTATTGCAAATTATTAACTATAATTTATTAGTTATTAATAATAATTATAATAGATTACTAATTATAAAATTTTATTATTAATTATAAATAAAAATGATTAGTTATAAATTATTGTCCAAAATATTATTTATTACAACCATTAATTATAATAAATTATAAATTATTAACTATATAATCTATCATTTATAGATTATTAATTATTAATTATCATTTATAAATTATTAAATATTAATCATTAGTTATTAACCAAAAATTACTAATTATTATAAGATTTTAAATAATTATAAACATATTCAAAAAATTTAACATTAATAACCTACTGGTAAAATAGCATTTTCCTATAGCAAATGTTTTCTCAAAAAGTGTTACGCGATCATTTACAACCTACGGGTAAAACAACATTTTAAAAAAGTTATCACAAATTAATATTTACCACGTCCTAGAAAAAGTTGTAATGAAATAACGTTTGTACAACGTTTGTACAATAAATGTTGGTCCGTAGGTGCAACGCAATGAAAAAGAGGTGCCTATGTTTGCTAATAGATCCTAGTTCGAACCCTACCTTCCCCACACTTGTCCTAAAAAATAGTACCCTAAGGGTTATAGGTGCAATGAGTTGAAGCAGATAGGCAACTTAATCCCCCCTTGAAGTTGGCATATCCTCCGTCCCTACTAGAGGTCCTCTGTATCGGGAAGTTTTTGAAAAAACAATAATAAATGTTGTTAAAAGGATATTTTTATGTAAAAAATAGTTGTAAAAAAATAACTTTTTGCAGCGTTTATGTAATGTACATTGTTAATAAAAAAACATTGTAATAATGTTATTTTGTTGCACACACACACACACATTGAAACGAAAAAGATAATACATATATTTGATACAAAAAATATTTTTATAATATGTCGACGACATATTAAATGAAAAGGTTGATACATATATCTTCTAGATATTCATTTGAGAAGGTCAAATTTTTAAAATTTGAATTTGAAATAATTTTATAAAACCGAAATATATTAAAAGATTATTTCAAACACAATTTTATACATTTTATTTAAATTAAACCAATAACAACAAATTTTTATTCTAAACAATACACACACAAATATATATATATATATATAATAATGGCATTTTCATATATATATATATATATACATATATGTATATGGAAAAAAATTATAATTAAATTAGTTTATATTAGTATTGATATTAATTCAATGATATTTGCATATTCATTCTCTTTAACATTGACCTTAATATTTAATCATCATATTAAAATTTGTTGACCGTAGGACACAATGGTTAATTTCCCTAATTTATCTCTTGAATAGCTTAATATTGTTGTGATGTTCATACTGTGGATATGAATATCACAAAACATTAAAATTTTAAAAATAAAAAATTAAATTAGTAAATTAATTAAATTAAATTATTAATAAAATATTATTTTAAACATTAACAAATAAATAAATATTTTAAATAAATTAAACAAATTAAAATATCATTTAAACACTTTTATTAACTAAATACTAAACTTGATTGGGTATAAATATATTTTTATTCACATACACTCAAATAAGATTTTATGAAATTTGCTAAAGTGATTTTTTTATTAAATTTACCATTTTTGCCTCATTGCCAACACTTGATTCGACAATGGCATCAAGCCCTTATGGACAATTCTTATAAGCAAAAAACCTTTTGATCTCCTGACATTTACATGGCTCGTTAAAATGGTTCGTTTTTTGGGTTAGCCCATGTGAGAATCTCAGAAGTGTTTTGAGTCCTAAGCCGAAGCGTATTTGAATACTATAAATTCATATATAAAATTGTTTTAAATTACGTAATTTTATAAAGAGTTTTAGAATAAAAATTTGAAATTGTTTAAATTTAATAAATATAAATTTTATATTTATAAATTAAATCAATTTTTGACTAATAAAGAAATTCATATATATATATATATATATATATATATATATATATATATATATAGCTTAATAAATTATAAGTGTCATAATAAGTAAATATGTGTATAATATGTATAAAGAAATGTGGGTTTAAATAAATAAATCCCATTAGACCTAAAGGAATGTACATCATATGTATTTAAAAGATACATGATACCTTGAGTAATACTCATCACACTTAAATAGTCGGTAATACTCTACAAAATTATCTTGAATTTGGGAATTTAAAATAATAAACCTCTCTAACATTAATAATATAAATGGAGTAACGTGTATTGTAACGTCCTGCCTTTTCGCACGCTTCAAATCGACACACGTGCCAATTTAAAGCATACGGAAGGGCGGATTGTTATGGGGTAAATAAGAAAAACAGAGAAGAAATAAAATAAAACAGAATCTCACAGCGGAAGGATAAAATATATAATAAATATACAGTTCATAAATATGTTTACAAACAATTGATTCTTTTTTTTATACAATAAATATCAGAGTTTCACATACCAATAAATATCAATGCAGCGGAATTAAATAGTGTAGTGGAATAATAATAGATGATAGTAATACAAATCTTCGTCTTCGTCCTCCAAAGCTAAACTTCAAATCCTGAAACGCTCGGACTGACCCGAGCGAATTGAAAAGACAAAACACTCGAGTCAGAACTAAAAGATCTTATGTAAGTTAAATTAACAGAAATGAATATGAGTGCAGTAACTCAAGAGATGCTCGGGATTTACATCTCCTAAGGATCTGTTAAACTATTTACTATGTAGTATATTTTGCTATTAATATAGTGTCTAGAGTAAAATAAACATACTTTTAAATAGCATTAAGGCTTTACATTTTCCACCTTAACACGTAATAGTCCCAGTAGTCCATCCAATATCATAGTCCCTCCTGATCAGGAAGCCACCAGAGGATACCACACGGGCTACGGGAGAAATCCAAACTCGTACAAGACGCGATAGGGTAGGTGACACGGCACAACTAGGCAATGCCAGGGTAGATATACCAATTACGCTTCCGGGTCGGTGGTAACGCGTAGTGCGCAGCTACCGCCCACCTCGAGCCATACCCCCAAATAAAAATCAAAAGTGGCCACCGAATCAATCCAAAGTCAAAGTATAATATCGAAGGGATGTGTCCGATCAAAGGTGCTACCTTATTAACCCGTCGATCGCTCCTGTTTTAGCCACCTTATGCCAACTCATAGGAGTTGGGTCCACATATTTACCTTACAGGAAATGTCGCCACCAACCTACTTCATTCTTGAATCTCCACCGCGTACACGGTTGTTAAAGTGGTTTTCGGAATTGGCAGAGAGTATGACAACTTCCGATCCCGGTCTTTTCAACAACCAAACGTTATTAAAACACCGCGGTTATTTCCAAATAATTTATACTTTAAAACCAAAATATATATCCATTTCAAAACCATAATATTTCGATATCATTTCTTCTTTTAAAACCAAATCAATATGATATCACTTTTATTTCAAGTATATCTTTTTTTTTCTCCAAAAATCATAGTACTTTCAGATATATATTCCTTAACCCATAGCTTTGAAACATGAATTTTAAACACTTAAATGGTTTAATAATAGATTGCTTAATAAAGTAAATTAGCTTTCAAATTATCAAATCAATTCCAACTCAGATTTAAATTCCCAAATAAACCATTTATATTACATATTTTTCAAAGTTTAAATATTCCATCATTTCAAAACTAAAGTTTTTATTCATACCTATATATATTACATTCACCTTACTATTATTTATTTTGAAATACTTACTTGATAAGTCAAATATCAGTTACGTAAAATTTAAACTTTGAATAACAGGATATTCTTTCAATTAACTTACCTTGATAATATTCTTCCAATCAATCTAATATTCATTTAAATCCTCAAATCAAAATCAAGTTATTAATTATACCCTTTAAATCTTAATTTATTTATATTTTAAAACCAATTTCGAGGATAATTCTTAAATACTTTAATTCAAGTTAAATTCTGAAATAATTTAATTTAAAACCCATCCCATATTTACCTTCTAACTTAATTTCATTTAAGTCATTTAAACTTAATATATAAAATAGAGTTTAAATAGATACATACCACTTTATGTAAAAGAAATCAACTTCCTTATTAAACCCATTTTATTAATCCTTTTATACATAGCTTAGATTTAAGAATTTAACTATATATATATATAAAGTAACATTTAAATAACGTCAAAATATGTATTCATTAAACCGTATTTCCTTTCTAAAACCATAGAAAACCATTTCAAAAATAATTATATATATATATATATATACACACACACCACGGTGCCTGTATATAGTTTTCTATCCTATGGTCAAGTGATACGGATATTTATCATTTCAATCCGCAATTCAAAAATAAAATGCGGTTGTATATCATTTCAAACCACAATCCCTAATGACAAGGAATGCATGATAACTTGCAGTTTATATAAGATAGAAAACATCATCCATTCATCCAATATCAGTCATCAACCAATTATTTCAATCATCATCAATTTATTTGAACCATCATCATTTTAAACAAACATCAATATATAGCATATGTAATATAACAGGAAATAAATGACAGTTATTAACTAACAATTTATATTCAAATAAATTTAATAACTGTTTGACTAGCAGTTTTATGCAAAATAAATAAATTTAACTGTCAATTTATATGCAATAATAAAATTAATTAACAGTTAAATTAAGTAAATGCGATTTAACAGAGATAATGAATAAAACATGCCAAACAGTCATAAATAAATTTCTACTCATATCAAAAATCAATTTAACAAACATAAGATAACTTAGAAGTTATGAGTGGGTTAAAACACTCACCTTTTGAATTTAAATCGAATTTAAATCCAATTTAAGTCCAAAAATTTGACGGTCTCCAAATCTGTCTAAACCAACGTCAAAAGATCTGGAATTTAAATACGGTCCTAACAAAAAAAATCATGCGTAAATACGAGATCGTATGAGAAAGTTATTAAGATTTTAACATTTGAAATAAAAATAGATATTAAAATTAGAATAAACCTAAACTCAGCTACACGTCAACCCGAACAACACGCGCCCACCCCTTCTTCTCGTACGCGACCTTCCTTCTATAGGGTTTCGAAACCCTAGCTCCCTGAGCCGCCACTCCAACCTCAAAAACGCGGCCGCCTTGCCGACTTCCACTACGATCCAAAACTTCCACCCCACTCCCCAACTCCAGCCACCGCTATGGCCAGCGTGTGCGCTTCCCAGGTGCTCACGGCCGTGGTTGTTGCCGCTGTCTTCTACAGCCAATCACGGCGAAATTCATCACCTACAACCCTTACTAACCGCATAGATCTCCACCACTCGACGACCTCTACGAGTATCTGCCTTCTGATCGACGCCGTAATCGAGATCCACCGTTGAATTACAAAGCTAAAACGAACGGCCGGAACTAAATCTCTGATTTTAGGCCAAACGATAACTCGAATCGAGAAACCAATTTCAGATCTGAGTTCCCCTCGTCAAAAACTTCAACATATATTTTTTTTGGAAATTTTCTGAGGTGTTTGAATTTTTGACTTTTGATTTGATTTTTGAAATTTGAAAATGGATCTAGAATTGTTTGTTGCCATTGAAGAAGAGGAGTACAGAGCTTCCTATACATATAGAAGTGAGGAATAGAGGCTGCTAGGGTTTATAACAGCCTATTTATAGACAAACTGCAATAGAATAGGTGGGCATGAATTATAAACGTGATAACCGATAGTTGGCCCAAAAAGCCCGTTCTGACCCCAGAACGAAATTGGATAAACCCATATATCAAATTAGGTATTTTAAAATATTCTGAACGCGATGGAAAAAGTTTCACGCCCAAATTCCTTCGTATGAAGAAGTTATGCTGAAAACAAAAATTTCCAATTGATTTCAATTAATCGATTTCAAGGCGTTTCGCGTTCGTACGATCAAACAACAAGTCCGATCGCTACAAAACTTGAAGCCCTACAATAATTCACCGTTACGGATCCGATGAAACTGGTTTCGTCGAAATGCGAGTCCGTGACCAAAATGGCTATTTTTATATTAATTAAATAAATTTAAAATAAATAAGTAAAATCAAATTTTCTATTTAGATTCTAAAATTGACCCATTTTATCACTTATAAAATTCTCAATCACTTACAAAATTTCAGCAAGTTTAAAATGTCAATTTAAAGAAGGTAAATTTATAAATTTCAATATAAATCCTTAATTTCATTAAATTCACAAATTATAATTTATATCCTAAAATTTCGTTTAGTTAAACAAATTAATTAGTATTCCATTCATTCCTGTCAACAGATGGATTTAAATATTGGATTCCAAATTATCACACAAATTCCTCACATTATCTTTATTTCAAACAACGAATTATTTAACTATATTCAATCTCATTTAATTTCAATTAAAATCAATTATTAGACTTTAAGTTTCCATATAAATAAATAAGTCCAAATTCCCATTCTTAATTTCACTATTTATCACATTACCATCCTGGGTACCATTTATTTTAAATATACATATCCAGATACTTTACATTTTCTAAATTTTTATCTCGATTGCATAACATTAAATTTATATTTATTGCAATGGTTTCTGATTTAACTGAACGGACTAAGTATATAACTCATAACAATTGTTGTAAAACTCTCAATCCCACATTTATAAGTTTGTTATTTCCACTCACATATTATATATATTTACAGTATAGGGTTTTTATTCAATCATTATTTATTATATATTAATTAGATAAATTCACTATTTAAGTCCGTTTTAAATTCATTACTACATATCCATTTACCTTTCCCATCAAATTTGAATTCCATCAAATTAATATAACCAATAAATTTCCATTCACACTTTATTAAAAACCTAAAATCTGCAATTCATTATCTTGTATTAATGTCATCAAATTTCTATTTATTATTATAGCTTACAATCTATATACATTCATTGATTGATTTCTATTTGCCCTTGTTTCCTTATATTCAGTTCTTAGCTTAGTATGACAAATTTATGGTACTCCATTAAATTGACAATTCATTTCAATTGTTAATATTTGGCTTAAATTTCTACAGTTGCATTTCATTTACACTTCCATTACTACGATAATAATTAGTAACGTTTATATCATCAACACACCTAATTATCTTTATTGGTAAATGAGTGAATCTTCTAGTGACCCACTATTATACCTTTTATATACTTGTTTATGATTATTTTGCCCTTTTATATTCCATTATAAATATATTCACACATACAAATTAAGATTCTAAATTCAATTAATTATTCCTTTTTCATCAACCATCACTTATGAATAATTACCGTTTCCTATTTATTTTGTTACATTCACTTATATTCATTTTATGAATAAATTGGTATCCCTTTAACCCATTAATTACTAACTTTAATTATTGCAATTCATTTATCTAACATAAATTTTGAATCTATTTCCAAATTTTCATATTTCAATTAATTAACACCTTACAATAGTTTACAAATAAAGGGGATTGTACTAATTACGTTATTTATTGTCCTGCATTACTTTATTACCTCCGTGTACATTCAATTTCCATAAATCAATATTTTATTCCATTGATAAATGAAATACTTGCCTTAATTTACTTATTCAACTTTATATCAAATGCACAATTTCCACTATTACTATTAATTGCAATATATAATTTAATTTGTAAATTTTAATTACCCTTGATACATCAAATTTCAACATTCTCTTTCATATAAATAAATAAGATTTCTATTTATTTCTAAACTTAAATAAAAAAATCCTATTAATTTAATTCATTTTAAACATTGAATTTACACGGGTCGTTACACTCTCCCCCACTCAAAACTTTTCGTCCTCGAAAAGGAAAGAAGGGAAAAGAAGAATTAAATAACAATTCATCTTATTCAAAATATTTAACTTATAAACAATAATTTTCAATTTTTTTTTACTTTAACTAAATATACCCATATAAATCCTTTATGCATAAATTGTTAAAGTTTGTAAACATTTCAAATTTTCTAAGTCAAAATTTACGGAAAGATTTTGGCAGAGTCTCCTTTGTACGGAGAGACTCGAAAGAAAATATAATATAAATATAACAATATACACAAACACTTTCCAAAATAAAATATATCCCTACACGGAAAAATATATAATAGCGCTGTAACCCGTAATTCGAAACGTACCTATTTGTCGGACAATATATGCTTAATTTATGGAACCAAAAGCAGTAGAAATTGCTTCCATAACCTGCATTTCACTTATAAAATCTAAAGGGTTAATAATTTATATAAAGTGAAATATTTGAGTAGTTTCAATCACTAACAACAAATCAATACGTAACCATCCATTTCAACAAACGGCATACCCAAGAGACAAAACAACCATTCAATCAACAAGCAAATAGTTGTTCAGGTTCAAAACTTGAAATTGTACGGAGTGAAAAATAACTATCAAGTGCATCATTTACTCAACAGTCTTAGATGGAACGAAATAAATTATTTATTCATCCAATAATTTCGAATTTCCTTACCTGACCAACCATAAATCAAACAATAACAATTCAACCCAACAAATCAAATTAACTTATTATAAATTTTATTTCGTACTTTAGTTGTTTGATTTCCTTTCTTTCATTCATTGAGTGATTATCTCATTTATTTTCATTTATTACTTACAATATTCATCTTTCATTTTAATGTCATGTAAGTTTCTTTTTATTGCATTCCATTTATGCATTTCTAAATTTTATTTACATTTTTTTCTCACAGTTTCATTTATTATAGAGTTTCATTCTATTTACTTAAGTTTTAAAATCATCTAATTATAATACTTACCTTTAATTATGGTAAAATTTCAATTTACAACTTAAGTTTATAACATTAAATTCCCATTTATAACAACAAATTCATTGAATACTTTTATTACCTCAAGCTTTACTTGTAAGATTTCCCCCTTACATTTTCTCACTAACACTGTAACTTTTATTATATGGTAAGTTATATATATGCTTTAAGAATGTAAGTGAAAATTATACAAGTTTCTTCTCAATTCCTTTAATTAATTAATGGTTCACTAATTATATATTCGTTTTATAAGTTACAATTTAAACTTACTTTTAATTTCATTCATTTATTTAATGCTAATATTTCTATTATATTTAATAATAGTAACATTTTAATTACACTAAATTTGTAACCTTATAACATCAATTCTTATAAATAAAGAATTTCCTTTATCCATTTACTAAGGTTTACAATCGTTTATTTACATTACTTCTCTTCCTATTGTATTAAATTTTTACTTTACTTAAATGTTCAAATTTGCTACACTTAATTGTACTATTAATTAACTGGAACTTAAGAACCAAATACCGGGTTTAATTTAAATCATTTAAAATAATAGATAGATATCTAAACTTAACATATATATCCAATTATAATTAAAACGATAAAATTTTCTTAACAATTCTGCAGTAAATTACTACAGTGGCATTCCCACTTCGAAACTCGAAAATGAATGTCAATGATGCGTGCACTCATCACCGAAATTATTTTCCAGCGACAGAGGGGGAAGTACATAACTTATTTCTTTTCAAAGTTTCTTTTAAAACAATTCTTTCAAATTGTGTTGAAATACTCATATCTGAAAAATACTTTTAAAATGGTATTATTATATTCCAAAAATCAATTTTAAGAATTTCCAAAACCCCGGAACTTAATTTCTAAATTCCCATTTCTTTAATTTTATTATCAATCTTACCTCACTATTATTTATATTTTCATTACCTAACAACCACATATATTGCAACCCATTATAATCATTAAAATATTTACTTTATATATAGAAAATATAATAGGCAAAATTATTTCATTCACCTATATTAAAACAAATATTATGTCGGTCTGTCCTATTAAGTGTTTAGAAATCCCTATTGATGTCATAGCGTCCCTTGAACCAACCAAAATTTATAAATACGAAACGGAACAGAGTAACACAATAATAAAACCTTTTTATAACACTAACAAATACGCTCTCCCATATATACACCCGGCGACTCCCATAGGGCATTACTACCCTATTAGCAAAGAGTCAAACCCCACAAAGCTAAGATTTATCGCTAAACCAAAGCTCTAATACCAGATGTAACGTCCTGCCTTTTCGCATGCTTCAAATCGACACACGTGCCAATTTAAAGCATACGGAAGGGCGGATTGTTATGGGGTAAATAAGAAAAACAGAGATGAAATAAAATAAAACAGAATCTCATAGCGGAAGGATAAAATATAATAATAAATATACAGTTCATAAAACTATTTACAAACAATTGATTCTTTTTTTTATACAATAAATATCAGAGTTCACATACCAATAAATATCAATGCAGCGGAATTAAATAGTGTAGTGGAATAATAGTAGATGATAGGAATACAAATCTTCATCTTTGTGCTCCAAAGCTAAACTTCAAATCCTGAAACGCTCGGACTGAGCCGAGCGAATTGAAAAGACAAAAGACTCGAGTCAGAACTAAAAGATCTTATGTAAGTTAAATTAACAGAAATGAATATGAGTGCAGTAACTCAAGAGATGCTCGGGATTTACATCTCCTAAGAATCCGTTAAACTATTTACTATGTAGTATATTTCACTATTAATATAGTGTCTAAAGTAAAATAAACATACTTTTAAATAGCATTAAGGCTTTACATTTTCCACCTTAACACGTAATAGTCCCAGTAGTCCATCCAATATCATAGTCCCTCCTGATCGGGAAGCCACCAGAGGATACCACACGGGCTACGGGAGAAATCCAAACTCGTACAAGGCGCGATAGGGTAGGTGACATGGCACAACTAGGCAATGCCAGGGTAGATATACCAATTACGCTTCTAGGTCGGTGGTAACGCGTAGCGCGCAGCTACCGTCCACCTCGAGCCACACCCCAAATAAAAATCAAAAGTGGCCACCGAATCAATCCAAAGTCAAAGTATAATATCGAAGGGATGTGTCCGATCAAAGGTGCTACCTTATTAACCCGTCGATCGCTCCTGTTTTAGCCACCTTATGCCAACTCACGGGAGTTGGGTCCACGTATTTACCTTATAGAAAACGCCGCCGCCAACCTACTTCATTCTGGAATTTCCACCGCGTACACGGTTGTTAAAGTGGTTTCGAAATTGGCAGAGAGTATGACATCTTCCGATCCCGGTCTCTTCAACAACCAAACGTTATTATAACACCGCGGTTATTTCCAAATAATTTATACTTTAAAACCAAAATATGTATCCATTTCAAAACCATAATATTTCGATATCATTTCTTCTTTTAAAACCAAATCAATATGATATCACTTTTATTTCAAGTATATCTTTTTTTTCCAAAAATCATAGTACTTTCAGATATATATTCCTTAACCCATAGCTTCGAAACATGAATTTTAAACACTTAAATGGTTTAATAATAGATTGCTTAATAAAGTAAATTAGCTTTCAAATTCTCAAATCAATTCCAACTCAGATTTAAATTCCCAAATAAACCATTTATATTTCATATATTTCAAAGTTTAATTATTCCATCATTTCAAAACTAAAGTTTTTATTCATACCTATATATATTACATTCACCTTACTATTATTTATTTTTGAAATACTTACTTGATAAATCAAATATCAATTACGTAAAATTTAAACATTGAATAACAGGATATTCTTTCAATTAACTTACCTTGATAATATTCTTCCAATCAATCTAATATTCATTTAAACCCTCAAATCAAAATCAAGTTATTAATCATACCCTTTAAATCTTAATTTGTTTATATTTTAAAACCAATTTCGAGGATAATTCTTAAATACTTTAATTCAAGTTAAATTCTGAAATAATTTAATTTAAAACCCATCCCATATTTACCTTCTAACTTAATTTCATTTAAGTCATTTAAACTTAATATATAAAATAGAGTTTAAATAGATACTTACCACTTTATATAAAAGAAATCAACTTCCTTATTAAACCCATTTTATTAATCCTTTTATACATAACTTAGATTTAAGAATTTAACTATATATATATATATATATATATATATATATATATATATATATATATATATAAAGTAACATTTAAATAACGTCAAAATAAGTATTCATTAAACCGTATTTCCTTTCCAAAACCATAGAAAACCATTTCAAAAATAATTATATATATATATATATATACCACGGTGCCTATATATAGTTTTCTATCCTATGGTCAAGTGATACGGATGTTTATCATTTCAATCCGCAACTTAAAAATAAAATGCGGTTGTATATCATTTCAAACCACAATCCTGAATGAAAAGGAATGCATGATAACTTGTAGTTTATATAAGATAGAACACATCATCCATTCATCCAATATCAGTCATCAACCAATTTATTTCAATCATCATCAATTTATTTCAACCATCGTCATTTTAAACAAACATCAATATATAGCATATGTAATATAACAGGAAATAAATGACAGTTATTAACTAACAGTTTATATTCAAATAAATTTAATAACTGTTTGACTAGCAGTTTTATGCAAAATAAATAAATTTAACAATCAATTTATATGCAGTAATAAAATTAATTAACAGTTAAATTAAGTAAATGTGATTTAACAGAGATAATAAATAAAACATGCCAAACGATCATAAATAAATTTCTACTCATATCTAACATCAATTTAACAAACATAAGATAACTTAGAAGTTGTGAGTGGGTTAAAACACTCACCTTTTGAATTTAAATTGAATTTAAATCCGATTTAAATTCAAAAATTTGACGATCTCCAAATCTGTCCAAACCAGCGTCAAAAGAATTGGAATTTAAATATGGTCCTAACAAAAAAAATCGTGCGTAAATACGAGAATGTATGAGAAAGTTATTAAGATTTTAACATTTGAAATAAAAATAAATATTAAAATTAAAATAAACCTAAACTCAGCTACACGTCAACACGAACAACACGCGCCCACCCCTTCTTCTCGTTCGCGACCTTCCTTCTATAGGGTTTCGAAACCCTAGCTCCCTGAGCCGCCACTCCAACCTCAAAAACACGGCCGCCTTGCCGACTTCCACCACGATCCAAAACTTCCACCCCATTCCCCAACTCCGGCCGCCGCTATGGCCAGCGTGCGCGCTTCCCAGGTGCTCGCGGCCGTGGCCGTTGCCGTTGTCTTCTATAGCCAATCACGGCGAAATTCATCACCTACAACCCTTACTAACCGCATAGATCTCCACCACTCGACGACCTCTACGAGTATCTGCCTTCCGATGGACGCCTTAATCGAGATCCACCGTTGAATTACAAAGCTAAAACGAATGGCCGGAACTAAATCTCTGATTTTAGGCCAAACGATAATTCGAATTGAGAAACCAATTTCAGATCTGAGTTCCCCTCGTCAAAAACTTCAACATATATTTTTTTGGAAATTTTCTGAGGTGTTTGAATTTTTGACTTTTGATTTGATTTTTGAAATTTGAAAATGGATCTAGAATTGTTTGTTGCCACTGAAGAAGAGGAGTACAGAGCTTCCTATACGTATAGAAGTGAGGAATAGAGGCTGCTAGGTTTATAACAGCCTATTTATAGACAAACTGCAATAGAATAGGTGGGCACGAATTATAAACGTGCTAACTGATAGTTGGCCCAAAAAGCCTGTTCTAACCCCGGAACGAAATTGGATAAACCCATATATCAAAATAGGTATTTCAAAATATTTTGAACGCGATGGAAAAAGTTTCATGCCCAAATTCCTTCGTATGAAGAAGTTATGCTGAAAACAAAAATTTCCAATTGATTTCAATTAATCGATTTCAAGGCGTTTCGCGTTCGTACGATCAAACGACAAGTCCGATCGCTACGAAACTTGAAACCCTACAATAATTCACCGTTACGGATCCGATGAAACTGGTTTCGTCGAAATCCGAGTCCGTGACCAAAATGTCTATTTTTATATTAATTAAATAAATCTAAATAAATAAATAAAATCAAATTTTATATTTAGATTCTAAAATTGACCCATTTTATCACTTTTAAAATTCTTAATCACTTACAAAATTTCAAGAAGTTTAAAATGTCAATTTAAAGAAGGTAAATTTATAAATTTCAATATAAATCCTTAATTTCATTAAATTCACAAATTATAATTTATATCCTAAAATTTCGTTTAGTTAAACAAATTAATTAGTATTCCATTCATTCCTGTCAACAGATGGATTTAAATATTGGATTCCAAATTATCACACAAATTCCTCACATTATCTTTATTTCAAACAACGAATTATTTAACTATATTCAGTCTCATTTAATTTCAATTAAAATCAATTATTAGACTTTAAGTTCCATATAAATAAATAAGTCCAAATTCCCATTCTTAATTTCACTATTTATCACACTACCATCCTGGGTACCATTTATTTTAAATATACATATCCAGATACTTTACATTTTCCAAATTTTTATCTCAATTGCATAACATTAAATTTATATTTATTGCAATGATTTCTGATTTAATTGAATGGACCAAGTATATAACTCATAACAATTGTTGTAAAACTCTCAATCCCACATTTATAAGTTTGTTATTTCCACTCACATATTATAGATATTTACAGGTACAGGGTTTTTATTCAATCATTATTTATTATATATTAATTAGATAAATACACTATTTAAGTCCGTTTTAAATTTATTACTACATATCCATTTACCTTTCCCATCAAATTTGAATTCCATCAAATTAATATGACCAATAAATTTCCATTCA
This sequence comes from Allium cepa, assembly GCA_030765085.1. Classification (NCBI taxonomy): domain Eukaryota; kingdom Viridiplantae; phylum Streptophyta; class Magnoliopsida; order Asparagales; family Amaryllidaceae; genus Allium; species Allium cepa. Next base: position 289,046,922 of record CM060937.1, read on the forward strand.
CACTTTATTAAAAACCTAAAATTTGCAATTCATTATCTTTTATTAATGTCATCAAATTTCTATTTATTATTATAGCTTACAATCTATATACATTCATTGATTGATTTCTATTTGCCCTTGTTTCCTTATATTCAGTTCTTAGCTTAGTATGACAAATTTATGGTACTCCATTAAATTGAAAATTCATTTCAATTGTTAATATTTGGCTTAAATTTCTACAGTTGCATTTCATTTATACTTCCGTTACTACGATAATAATTAGTAACGTTTATATCATCAACACACCTAATTATCTTTATTGGTAAATGAGTGAATCTTCTAGTGACCCATTATTATACCTTTTATATACTTGTATATGATTATTTTGCCCTTTTATATTCCATTATAAATATATGCACACATACAAATTATGATTCTAAATTCAATTAATTATTCCTTTTTCATCAACCATCACTTATGAATAATTGGCATTTCCTATTTATTTTGTTACATTCACTTATATTCACTTTATGAATAAATTGGTATCCCTTTAACCCATTAATTACTAACTTTAATTATTGCAATTCATTTATCTAACATAATTTTTGAATCTATTTCCAAATTTTCATATTTCAATTAATTAACACCTTACAATAGTTTACAAATAAAGGGGACTGGACTAATTACGTTATTTATTATCCTGCATTAATTTATTACCTCCGTGTACATTCAATTTCCATAAATCAATATTTTATTCCATTGATAAATGCAATACTTGCCTTAATTTACTTATTCAACTTTATATCAAATGCACAATTTCCACTATTACTATTAACTGCAATATATAATTTAATTTGTAAATTTTAATTATCCTTGATACATCAAATTTCAACATTCTCTTTCATATATATAAATAAGATTTCTATTTCTTTTTAAACTTAAATAAAAAAATCATATTAATTTAATTCATTTTAAACATCGAATTTACACGGGTCGTTACATGTATACTTATGGTTTTTTAGGAAACTCAAACCATAAAATACCAAAGGTGATATTTATATTATCCCAATATAAATAGGAATGTTATGTAACTTTGTTGAGAAAACTCAAGTATTATAGATACTTCCTTTATGATATTGTGAAATAATGGGTATAGGGTACCTAATGTACTTGATAGCTTGGTAAGAGAACTCAAGGTTGTGAACATGATTAAGAGCGTAGAAAAGTATAGTTATGAGTTTATACGAGATATATTTAGTAAAATGTTACCTATCGTTTACTGGGACTACAGTTTGTCCTAAGTAGAGCACAGAATCTACCGAACCATTCTCATTGTTTGGTTAAGTTCTAAATAGAAAGGATGTAATCGATCTGGTACTGAATAGATGAGTGTCAACCTCCAAAATTGGTCTAGTCAGGAAACATGTATCGGACTACAAAAATGGTCGGTGGTCATAAGTATTGATTAAATTAGGTACCAAGCCCTTTGATGCAGAATCGACTCATATCGACTAGAGTTGGTGTGATAAGCTAGATTTTTAAACATCTGGTAATTAGGTAATTTACTGTTTTTATTTGAATAAATAAATGGAATTCTAATAATTTAATATTATATGGAAATAATAAACCTTATAGTAAATTAAAATATGTTAATAGACAGATGCAAACATTATTGAAAATTCAAGTGTGTTCATACAAGTGAAAATACGTATATATAGAGGAAGCTATTGTTTAACCCGAGCCATTCCTATGTAATTTGAATTAAACTTGAAATTCAAAATAAAACAAATAAATATGTTTCCTATTATAATGTATATATGTGTACGTATATTATAAATGGGTAGCTATAGTTTAAATCCAATATTATTTTCAAAGCTATTAAAGGTAAAATCTATATTTTTACAACAACAAAGATAACATATATGTCTATTTATTTGTTAAGGAATTAAAGCTCAAGTTTAAAATGGAATTTAATAAGATCCATACTTTCTATAAATATATGTATGATATATATATAGTATTAAACATACGAAAGCATAACATATAAATTAAACATACAAATATAAATACATAGGTATTTTAGAATTTTTTTTTTAAAGGTTTAAACATGTGTAAACACTTAGTTCTTGCATCTAAACATTTGTAACCAAATAATCCATATACTAACACTTGTAACTTATTTGTGCCATGCAATTTACCAATGGCATAAATTTTTCTCAAATTGAAAACAATGCTATTGTGTAAAGATAAAGAAGAAAAGAAAACTAGTTTCATATTTTCTTTTCAAATCTGAAGACATAAACAAAGCAGCTCTGAAAATTTTTTAAACAACAAACCCTGTAAAACAAAGCTCAAATCAGAGAAGAAATACCAAAGCCTGTAAATCAAATTCAGTAAAAGCAAGATCTAATTCAAGCTTAAAGCAGTTACAACCAGAAATTTCAAAAATCAAACCATCTCAACAACTTCAAATTTCAGTCTGGAGATCATCATCAACCTAAAGTTTTCCAATGCAAAGCATGGCATTTTAGTTTTCTAGCATTTCCATATTTAAGGACTTGCAGTGCAAAGTTTTCCAGATTTTAATTTTTTTTTTAAATCTGTGCTTCAAAATAGTTTCTGGAGAGTAAACATTTAAAGTAAAAATTTTGGTGCTTATATATATATATATATATATATGTGTGTGTGTGTGTGTGTGTGTGTGTGTGTGTGTGTGTGTGTGTGTGTGATGATGTGAATATGTTTGCTTGCATGAATGTTTTTCAATTCAAATCTGGTTTGAATCGCTGTTATAGATTGAAGCAAGCCTGATCGGATTTCTATGTATATCTCCGTTAAATTATTAGGCAAGAACAACTAAAATAAATTCCTATCTCCCAAATGAATCACGATTTGGCTTTGATTTTTGGAAAGAAATTGGTCATAACTATATAATCTTGATTTCAAAAAATATTTTAAAGTAATTATATTTATTAAATATACTGTGGATGTAAGATTATAGTAAAAAAATCAAAATATAGGTGGAAATCTGAATCTTAGATTTCATCTTTAACTTATATAGTCTGAATCGCATTATCAAATCATGAATTTTAATATAAAATTTGTGATTTTTAATTTTGTATTTGGTGTGAATTCGTAAGTGGTTCGAATTAGGGTTTTCAGTCGACTACTGTTGATTGGGGTCGAGGAAAGATCGAAGTTCGGCATGAAGATGGCCGTAGTGTCTAGGAACGGGGGAAAAATGGTAGTGGATGTCACTGATTGCCGTGGTTTCTGTATAGAGGCGAAGTAGGGTTTCAAAGCTTAGTTTTGTCTGGATGGTTTCTGAGGTGATCGCGGTGTCGACTTCGCATCGGAATGAATCGCAATAGGGGTAATGGATGTGGTGGTTCAAGATGGAGCTGAGGTAATGATGGCGAGGCTCATCGAGGTCAGGATCGTCGTGGAAGGGGAATTTTCCGACCAGCCATTATTTATGGTTTTGATCGAGTTGGTCGATTTCTGTTTGTCCATCGATTTCGTATTTCTATGTTTTCATGATGGATGTCATTGTCGATTGCGAGTTGATGATGACCAGAGGAATGATCGTCGTCGACCAGAAGCGTCGTGCGTATGCACGGTGTCTGGCCTGTGAATCAGGTGTTTGGGAAGAAGAACGATGGCCGGGGTTTCTTCATGCTTGACTCGCGTGCGATTCGAAGACATTGAGGGAAGATGGTCGCATGTGTTTGGTTTCGGGTTTTTGGTTGTGTTGGCTCGTGTAGTTTTGTTTATCAGGACTTAAATCCTGTTCTGTTTTCAAACTGAAACAAAATTTAAAACAAAATTTTTATTTAACTAAAGTTTGTTTCCAGAAATCAAGTCATGTCCAATTTTAAATTTAAAAATGAATTTCAAAAGTTTTGAGGAAAAGCTAAATTTTAAAACAAAGTTTTAGTTAGTTTTTAAAATGTGTAAAATGATTGATTTAAAGTATGATGTTTAGAAAGGATTTTAGTTTTAAATTTTGGATTTTCAAAATTTAAACTTTTGTTTAAAATAGTTTTGGTTATAAATATTGCTTGGTTAAATTATGTAATAAATATCTAAATGGTTTAAAATAAGATGTTATTTATATAATTGAAATGTGATTAAAGTAAAGGTATTTAACTTGAATAATATAAAAGATGATGATTTTTCGTAAACCAAACTCAAGCTTTTAAATTTAAAATGGAAGATAAGAGTTTAATGTAATGTTTGGGTTATCTTAATTTAATCAAGTTTTATTTACAAAGGTAATTAAATTAAGACGAATTAATTTAAGTAATTAATTTAGAGTAGTTAATTACTTGATTTAGGTCTAATTAATCTAAGTAATCTAATATTAATTAATTAAGCAATAATAAATTAATGGATGTAATTAGGGGCTAATTACTTGATATAGGAAGGGCTATTACTTAGTGAAGTAATTAAAGTAATTAATTGCTTGGTGTAATTAATTAAGTTGATATGGCTAATTTTAGTTAATTAATTAAGTTTAATTAATTAAAGGTAATCATTTGATGTTGGGTTAAGTACAATTACTTAAGGTAATTAATGAGGTGTAATTACTTAGTGAAGTAATTAATGGATGTAATTAATAAATAAAAGAAAATTATTTGATGGGAAGTAATTAAAGGATATTTACTTTGTGGAAGAAATTAAGTGATGATTACTCAAAGTAATTAAAGGATTAATTAATATAATTAATCAAGGAGTTGATTTAAGTGATGAAGTAAATAAGAAAAGTTAATTATTGATTGTGATTAATCAAGATTGATTAACGAATGTAATGAAGCTAAAGTTAATTATTAAATGAAATTTAAGAATAATTAAATAATGAAAGTAATTAGAGGACCATTAATTAATGTAATTAATGAAAGTGATCAATCTTGCTTATGAATGATTGAATGATGATAAGTGCCTTGGATGAGTTGATATCTCTAATAGGAATTGCCTTGTGATATGATATGTTTGGGTGGACAGTGATAATGTGATTATCTATCAATTATGAATTGCTATGTAAAAGTGTTATCCAATAATTAAAGTTGAATTGTACTTAATTGAATAACTTGGGTTAAGATGACACTGGACTCGAAGAGACTGGAGTCAGGTAATAGTAAATACCCGAAACAACTTCGATTCTTTTGTAGATTGATATGAATAAGCTGAAATGGAATGATTTAAGTGAATTGGACCATTTAATCTAAGTTTGGTATTTAGAAATTTGTGAGTGAAATCAGTTATGTCTATAACAATTTGTGAATTTGTAATCGATACAAGTTACCCAGGTTATATATATATATATATATATATATATATATATATAAGTTATATGCTTTTGTAATTCATGTTGGATGGGTTTACTCACGCTGCTTTCCAGCCTGAACCGGGTGTTACTTTGATGTAATGCTCGGGTCAGACAGAGTATTACAGTTTTTCAGGAAAGGACGACCTGGAGCTCAGCAGGCGAGCCGGATGGCGGGAACGTATGGAGTGTATACCTCTGTGATATTTTAGTTTGTCTGTGGCAGGTTGATTGAATCTGTCCAGTGTTTGTAAGTGTTGTAACTCTGATGTATTAAAGTGTAATTTGACAAGTACAGTTTTCCTTTGTAAACTGGTACTATTGATATTATATTTTATCCGCTGTGAATGTGAGATTGTGCTTTGGTGTTTCTGTTCTTCTTCTTCTATCTCTTTTCTTCTTTTCTCTAACTATCTGGAATTTTCAGGATCGAAAATTCCGGATCGTTACATTTGGTATCAGAGCTGAAGATTAAGTGAGAACCTTGGCTCTGGTGGGATTACTCATTAAGGATAGGGTCAATGGTACATTAGAATGAGTTAAGTGTATATTTAAGAGAGTGTACTTGTTATTTTCTTATATAAGGATTTTAAATGATTTTATATAAGAATATATTTTGATATATAAAGTAATATTCCAATAAATATTAAGGTAATTGGTTGTTAAATTATTGGAATCAAAATTAAGTGGTAATAGAAAAACAACCAAATTGAAATTAAATAAAGATAAGTTTAAAATGGATTCAAACTGAAATTTAAATCTTGAATTTGGAAAAGAGTTTTAGAATAAGATAATAATGAATTGGTTTCCAGATATAATAATCTTGGTTATTATCATAAATGATTGTTGTGTTTAATAACAAAATTTATATTAATAAGTAAGAAAAATGAAATGTTCTAGTGAGGTAAAATATTTAAGCAAGTATGACTTATAAATTGGAACTAAAGATGATCTAAATTGTGAAGTTTTAAATCTGGGTCCAGAATTTGAAAATTGTTTCAAAGTGATAAGGAAATAATAAATAATGTTATTTAATGTATTTGAATGGAGGGTCTCGTTTCAAACTAGAGTTGCTTGAAAATTTAAAGGAATTTTGTTTAGAATTTAAAACTAAAGGTGGTTTAAAATTTAAATGTAATTTGGTGTGTAAAGGAAATAAATATGTATGTATGAGGAACATACATAATATCAAAGATGGTTTGAAATAAACTCTAAATGTTGAGTTTTAAATTTGGAATAAGATGTGAAACCCAAAGTGATAAGTTTTTGAACTTATAAGTGGAAAGATTAAAAATGTTGAGTTTTAAATTTGAAGTGGGAATTCGATTTAGGTACGGTTGGCTGGATTAATAAAATTGAATTTAACTTTGGAAAGATTAAATAATTTAACAAGCAACCTGAATTGGAAATTTCAAGATGAAATTGAAATTTAATTTGTGAAGTTAAATGTTGATTTGAATTGGAAATTTGTGTGATCTCAAAATGGGTTTGAGATCTAAAAATTGGAAATGGATGGATGTTTTAAAATAATTTGAACGATACCATCCTGTTGTTATTAATAATCTTTAAGCTGAAATTGGATTTGTTTAAATGAATAAAGAAATGGGGTGTGTTAATATATCGATTATTAAGATAAAATGGAATTTGGATTCAGAATGAAATGGTTTAAAGGTATAGGTTGATTTGATTTAAAGGATTACATCAACAATTGAAAATTTAACTTGAATTTATATAATTCGAGATGATTTAAAAAAAAGTGGAGATTGGAATTGGGATTAATTCAAACAGGAATTGAAATGATTTACAATTTAAGTTGGTTTAATTTGAAATTTGTCCAAATTGATTTAAATAATTTGGATTTGTGATTAAAGTTGAATAGTTTTAAATTCAAATGGAATTTGATTTGAATTTGGAAAAAGTCAAGGATAGTTCAATTTGAATTGGGATTAAATTCAAACTGGAATTGGAATGAATTGAAATTGGTTCAATTTGAAATTTATTTGAATTAGTTAGAGTTATGATGGAAGATGGATAAGTTTAAAAATTCAAACGGAAATTTGAATTGGATAATTTGAAATGAAAATGAAGTTGAATGAGTTCAAATTCAAATAGGAAGTTGTTTTGAATTTGGATGAGAATGGAAGTTAACTCAATTTGAATTGAAATTGAAAGTTAATTGAAAATTTGCAATTGATTGGAATTGGGATCAATTCAAATTGGAATCGAAACAATTTAAATAGAAATGAAAATATAAATTGAATTGATGGGAATAGAGATTGGGTAATGGAACAGTTTGGCTCTGAACTATTTTCAAACAAATTATTTTAATATAAGCTTTCTTAAATCTGTTTTTCCAAGCAATTTTCTATATACAGTCTTTCTTTTTAATGCCAAACTATTTTATACTTATTTACAATAATTTTTGGAACTATTTAACTATTTTACAACTGTTTTATAAACTAATTACTATTTTTCAACTACTTTATAACTAATTACTATTTTACAACTATTTTGCAATTATTTTCAAGTTGTATAACTATTTGACTATTTTCCAACTATTTTACAATTACTTAACTATTATATAGTTATTTTACAAACTAATAATTATTTTTCAACTACATATCTATTTTTAACTTTTCAAGCTATTTTCTAAATATAAGCTGGTCAGAGTGCAAACTGTTTATGAGTAAATATCCATTTGAGATAAGAATTGAAGTGTTAATCAAAAGGGATATTGGGAGAAAATGTGAATAAGTGAGTAGGAAATGTGAATAGAAAAGGAGATTGATTTGGCTAATAACCAATAAAGATAAATAAGTAGGGCGTACGTACATTATTCTATTCACATAGTGATTTGATCCAGATTCGAGTACAAAATTTCAAGATAGTATGTCGATCCAAGTTGGGATTTTTCACTCGATTTTCGACGGTGAACCTGGATATGGATTGTTGATTGATTTTGGATATTCTCTATCATAGTTAGGCTATGTAAGGAGAATGACAGTTTCTGATCAAGAAACCAGATCTGGGTCCGCACTAGGAAGTCGGGTGGATGATACTAGTTCGAAAGTGAAATTGTGTGATCGAGTAAGCAATCAGATTGGTATAGCGTATGGATGATATGTGTACATCGTATGAGTTTGAATGAAATTGATACTAGAAATTTGTGGATAAGAAATATGAAATGTTTTTTTTTGAAATGAAAGGTATATTTTGTGAAATATATGATGAAGTAAAGTGGAAATTGGATATTTCTATGGCAAGAAATTACTTTATGGAAGTACGTAATTTGGTAAGTGACTTTATAGAGTAATCAAATTTGAATATTTGATTTTAAATAAACAAATTTATATATCTTTGTTATATAAGATAAATCTCCCCTTATTGAATCTATTGCGGGAAGGAAAGGATTTTTGAAAAGTATTTGAAGTATAAAAGGGAATTTATACAAGTTTGAAGTGATTCAAAGATTTTTTAAAAAAAGTTATATATATGTGTGTGTGTGTGTGTGTGTGTGTGTGTGTGTGTGTGTGTGTGTGTGTGTGTGTGTTTGTAAAGGATCTTATATGGGAAAGGTTTTTGGAACCTATGGGCTTTGGAAAGGCTTTTGATTTTTGGAAAAAATCAATATTGGAATTTGGAAAGCCTAATTTGAGAAGTATTGATTTTGGGATAATCGATTTTGAGAAAGGAGATTTATATGGGATTCATACTAGGTGTATGATTTGGAAGATACTATATGTATATAGTATAAAGTGTTTTCAAATGGCTCTGGAGAAAACGGCGCTCTCTTGGAATGAACATCTCAGGAGTGCCACAGGATGATCTTGCCTTGAACCCTAAGGAGGGGTTCTAAAGTTGATCCTGTGAGTAGCCCGGACAAAACTAGTTTCTGAGGATTTTGTGTAGTGTGTAGCGGAAATCGAAGACGCTGATGCCTATAGAGGATTTTGGATTATGCTGTGATGACAGTGTAACTCGATGTCACTGCGATCTACTGCAGATCATAGAGAAAGTCGTGTGTGCTGCTCAGAGCCAACAGTCTATTTTTGATTTTATATCGGTAGACTGCGACCTATGGTGACATAGCGAAAGTCGTGTGTGCTGCTGAGAGCCAACAGTCTACGTTTGATTTTATATCGGCAGACTGCGAACTACGGTGACATAGAAAAAGTCATGTATGCTGTAGAGAGCCAACAGTCTATGTTTGATTTTACATCGATAGACTGCGACCTATGTAGGAGTGGAGAAGTTTCATTTTTGACAGTGAAAATCGAGGGCGTTGATGCCTATAGTTACATGGACTTTTGCTGTGATGGCAACGTAACCCTGGAATGTAACTGCGATCTGCCGTGGGTTCCATGGTGTAATCGAGGGGCACGGAGTGCCTACAGTTACATGGACTTTTGTTGTGATGGCAACGTAACCCAGGATGTAACTGCGGCCATGGATGGGGGTGATGATTTCCAAAGCATTCTCACCAAAGATGTTTCCTCTATTTTTCAAAAATGTTTTCTATATTTTCAATAAAATTATTTTCCAAGTATTTTTACTTGGTATTGAAAACGGATCTGCTAAATATTTATAGATTTTCAGTCCTACGCCTGAACAACGTATGACCGAATTTCTATGAAAACAAGGATGGACTGGTAGAGACATCGAGTTCTAAAAGGTATCTTTATAAAACTATTCTATAATATTTTAAAATGTTTTAAAATTTATCAAAGAGTAAAATTTTCTGACAATAATCATTTTAATTCTGGCTTCGTTTCTTTTCGAGGACAAAAAGATTCTAAGGGGGGAGGAATGTGATAAGCCAGATTTTTGAACATCTGGTAATTGGGTAAATTTACTGTTTTTATTTGAATAAATAAGTGGAATTCTGATAATTTAAAATTATCTGGAAATAATAAACCTTATGGTAAATTAAAATATGTTAATAGAAAAATGCAAATATTATTGAAAATTCAAGTATGTTCATACAATTGAATATATATACAGAGAGAGAGAGAGAGAGGTAGCTATTGTTTAACCCGAGCCATTCCAATGTAATTTGAATTAAACTTGAAATTCAAAATAAAACAAATAAATATATTTCCTATTATAATGTATATATGTATACGTATATTATATATGGGTAGCTATAGTTTAATTCCGATATTAATTTTCAAAGCTATGAAAGGTAAAATCTATATTTTTACAACAACAAAGATAACATATATGTTTATTTATTCGTTAAGGAATTAAAGCTCAAGTTTAAAATGGAATTTAATAAGATCCATACTTTCTTTAAATGTATGCATGATATATATATATATATAAAGTATTAAACATACGAAAGCATAACATATAAATTAAACATACAAATATAAATACATATGTAATTTAGAATTTTTTTTAAAGGTTTAAACATGTGTAAAAACTTAGTTCTTGCATCTAAACATTTGTAAACCAAATAATCCATATACTAACACATGTAACTTATTTGTGCCATGCAATTTACAAACGGAATAAGTTTTCCTCAAATTGAAAACAATGCTATTGTGTAAAGATAAAGGAAAAGAAAAAGAAAACTAGTTTCATATTTTCTTTTCAAATCTGAAGACATAAACAAAGAAGCTCTGAAAATTTTTTAAACAACAAACCCTATAAAACAAAGCTCAAATCAGAGAAGAAATACGAAAGCCTGTAAATCAAATTCAGTAAAAGCAAGATCTAATTCAAGCTTAAAGCAGCTACAACCAGAAGTTTCAAAAATCAAGCCATCTCAACAACTTCAAATTTCAGTCTGAAGATCATCATCAATTTAAAGTTTTCCAATGCGAAGCATGGCATTTTAGTTTTCTAGCATTTCCAGTTTTAAGGACCTGCAGTTCAAAGTTTTCCAGATTTCATTTTTTTTCAAAATCTCTGCTTCAAAATAGTATCTGGTGAGTAAACATTTAAAGTTAAAAATTTGGTGCTTATATATATATATCTGTGTGTGTGTGTGTGTGTGTGTGTGTGTGATGATGATGTGAATATGTTTGCTTGCATGAATGTTTTTCAATTCAAATCTGGTTTGAATCCCTGCTATAGATTGAAGCAAGCCTGTATCGGATTTCTATGTATATCTCCATTAAATTATTTGGCAAGAACAACTAAAATAAATTCCTATCTCCCAAATGAATCACGATTTGGCTTTGATTTTTGGAAAGAAATTGGTCATAACTATGTAATCTTGATTTTAAAAAATAATTTAAAGTAATTATATTTATTAAATATACCATGAATGTAAGATTACAGTAAAAAAATCAAAATATAGGTGGAAATATATTTCTTAGATTTCATCTTTGGATTATATAGTCTGAATCGCATTATCAAATCATGAATTTTAATATAACATTTGCGATTTTTTATTTTTATTTGATGTGAAGTCGTAAGTGGTTCGAATTTGGGTTTTCAGTCGAGTGCCATTGATTAGGGTCGAGGGAAAGGTCGAAGTTCGACATGAAGATGGTTGTGGTGTCTGGGAACAGGGGAAAAATGGTGGTGGATGTCACCGATGGACGTGGTAGCCGTGTAGAGGCGAAGTAGGGTTTCGAAGCTTAGTTTTGTCTGGGTGGTTTCTAAGGTGATCGCGGCATCGACTTCGCATCGGAACGAATCGCAGTAGGGGTGATAGATGCGGTGGTTCAAGATGGAGCTGGGGTAATGACGGTGAGGCTCATCGAGGTCAGGATCGTCATGGAAGGGGAATTTTCCAACCAGCCATTGGTTTTTGGTTTTGATCGAGTTGCTTGATTTCTATTTGGCCATCGATTTGGTATTTTTGTGTTGTCATGATGGATGTCGTTGTCGATTGCGAGTTGATGATGACCGGAGGAATGATCGCCGTCGACCAGAAGCATCATGCATATGCACGGTGTCAGGCCTATGCATCAGGTGTTTGGAAAGAAGAATAATGGCTGGGGTTTCTTCGTGCTTGACTCGCGTGCGACTCGAAGACATTGAGAGAAGATGGTCGCGCGTGTTCAGTCTCGGGTTTTTGGCTGTGTTGGCTCATGTAGTTTTTGTTACCAGGATTTAAATCCTGTCCTATTTTCAAGCTGAAATGAAATTCAAAACAAATTTTTTGTTTAACTAAAGTTTGCTTCCAAAAATCAAGTGATGTCTAGTTTAAAATTTAAAAATGAATTTCAAAAGTTTTAAGGCAATGTAAAATTTTAAAACAAAGTTTTAGTTAGTTTTTAAAATGTAAAAAATGATTGATTTAAAGTATGATGTTTAGAAAGGATTTATTTTTAAAATTTGGATTTTCAAAATTCAAAATTTTGCTTAAAAATAGTTTTGGTTGTAAATATTGCTTAGTTAAATTATGTAATAGATATCTAAATGGTTTAAAATAAGATGTTACTTATATAATTGAAATGTGATTAAAGTAAAGGTATTTAACTTGAATAATTTAAAAGATGATGATTTTCTGTAAACCAACTCAAGCTTTTAAATTTAATTTAAATTTAAAATGGAAGATAAGAGTTTAATGTAATGTTTGGGTTATCTTAATTTAATCAAGTTTTATTTACAAAGGTAATTAAATTAAGATGAATTAATTTGAGTAATTAATTTAGAGTAGTTAATTACTTGATTTCGGTCTAATTAATCCAAGTAATCTAATATTAATTAATTAAGAAATAATAAATTAATGGATGTAATTTGGGGCTAATTACTTGATATAGAAAGGGCTATTACTTAGTGAAGTAATTAAAGTAATTAATTACTCAATGTAATTAATTAAGTTGATGTGGCTAATTTTAGTTAATTAATTAAGTTTAGTTAATTAAAGGTAATCATTTGATGTTGGGTTAAGTATAATTGCTTAAGGCAATTAATGAGGTGTAATTACTTAGTGAAGTAATTAATGGATAATAACTGGATGTAATTAATAAAAAAGGAAAATTACTTGATGGGAAGTATTTAAAGGATATTTACTTTATGGAAGAAATTAAGTGATAATTACTCAGAGTAATTAAAGGATTAATTAATATAATTAATCAAGGAGTTGATTTAAGTGATGAAGTAATAAGAAAAGTTCATTATTGATTGTGATTAATCAAGATTGATTAATGAATGTAATTAAGTTAAAGGTTAATTATTAAATGAACTTTGAGAAATATTAAATAATGAAAGTAATTAGAGGATCATTAGTTAATGTAATTAATGAAAGTGATCAATCTTGCTTATGAATGATTGTATGATGATAAGTGCCTTGGATGGGTTGATATCTCTGATAGGAATTGCTTTGTTATATGATATGTTTGGGTGGACAGTGATAATGTGATTATCTATAAATTATGAATTGCTATGTAAAAGTGTTATCCAATAATTAAAGTTGAATTGTATTTAATTGAATAACTTGGGTTAAGATGACATGGGACTCGAAGAGACCGGAGTCGGGTATTAGTAAATACCCAAAACCACTTCGATTCTTTATAGATTGATATAAATAAGCTGGAATGGAATGATTTAAGTGAATTGGACCATTTAATCTAAGTTTGGTACTTAGCAATTTGTGAGTATAATAAGTGATGTCTGTAACAATTTGTGAATTTGTAACTGATACAAGTTACCCGGGTTATATATATAAGTTGTATGCTTTTGTAATTCATAATAGATGGGTTCACTCACGCTGTTTTCCAGCCTGACCTGGGTGTTACTTTGATTTAATGCTCGTGTCAGACCGAGTATTACAGTTTTTCAGGAAAGGACGATCAAGAGCTCAGCAGGCGAGCTGGATGGCGGGAACATATGGAGTATATACCACTGTGATATTTTAGTTTGTCTATGACAGGTTGATTGAATCTATCTAGTGTTTGTAAATGTTGTAACTCTGATGTATTAAAGTGTAATTTGACAAGTAAAGTTTTCCTTTGTAAACTAGTATAATTGATATTATATTTTATCCGCTGCGAATGTGAGATTGTGCTTTGGTGTTTCTGTTCTTCTTCTTCTATCTCTTTTCTTCTTTTCACTAACTTTCTGGAATTTTCGGGTTCGAAAATTCTGGGTCGTTACAGTTGGTCATACATAGGAATTGTCTATTCTATGGGAAGTACCAACTAGATTTCTACATAACATGCTTATAAATACCCCATGGATGATTAGTAATGGGAAAAAAGTTTGAGAGCTCAAAACCTTCCAAATAGAATTCATGGAGTTGTATTTTTCATTTCTTTTGACTAATAATACATTGTATCTTATATTTATGTATTGTACTTGAGATCTATAAGCAAAAAAATGATCATCCACAGCGAATGTAGGCAATTTTCACCTAAACCATCATAAAATCTTGTATGTTCTTACTTTTTTGAATTTTCCAATTTGTTATATCTATTTGGAAACCACTCTTAATAAAACATAACCTTAAATACAACTCACTAGATTACATTTCGTATTTATATTCTATACACACTCCTTTGGAGGAGTTGGCCTATTTTTCGTGCAAATAATGTGTTTTCTTATTTGGTTCTTTAGTTTACCCAATTCTTGAATCTCATCAAATCCGGGAAATATATGCAAGAATCCCTTATTATATAGGCCAATGGGAAATAGTATAGAACAAGGATATTATATACACCATATTAGTTGAATATGTATTTTTCTATTACATCATTGTTAGTGCACGTTCATTTTTATTCTATTACTCATTTATCTTATCATAACTCTAACCGAACCTTTGATAACTCCATTTTAATATATCATAACTCTAATTTATTACTCATTTATTTATAATAAATGTTATATGTAGCATCTCTCTTTGATTAAGACAATATTTAGATCCATATAAGATATATCGGTAATTTAAATCAAATATTATTATAGTTCGAATATGTTGGATCTGGGGCAACTTGTACGTAATTTGGTAATTTTTCATTTTTTTAAATCTTTTTGGATTTTTATTAGGCCTATGAAGCTTGAATTTATTTAGAATTTTTCTAAATGTTTGCTGAATAAAATCAATATTTTATTTAAATTTATAAACAAGGTTTTATATCATATAACTTATATTATATTATATACACATATGTATATGCATACACAAATATGTTAGCCCCTCTTGTATTTGATCCGTTGTCTAAATATATATATATTTACATCATAATAATATATATAGTGAATATAAATATATATACTAAATGTTAGTCATAATTTATATATAAAACATTTAAAATTATATATATATATATATATAATTAAACCACTAATTAATTTTTTTATATAACATATACACATATGTATAGTTTAATATGAAAGTCATGAAAAACTTAATAAAATAATATTTTTATTTATTTTTAAATTAATTTTTACAGTATATATAAATAAATATATATATATAATTATATATATATATGTATGTATTAATATAAATATATATAATTATATATGTTAATATTAATAGTTAAATTAATTATTTTTAATTATATTTGTATAAATATTGCTCTTGGCCATACATATTAAAAAAGGTAAATTTCCTTTTAGGTTTTGCATTTTAAACCATATTAAAATTTAACATCCTTATAAATTATATATATATATATATAATATTGTTTTTGAAAGTGTTATGTATAATATACATTATGTAATATTTTATAACAAAATTTATTATTGAAATACACACACACATAAATATTGAAATTACATAAATAATTTTTGGTTAAACAAACATTTAATATATTTATTCGAAACAAAAAAAAATCCTTTTTTTGTTTTTGTTTTGTCGAGTGTTATTTCTTCGTGAATAAGTTTTTCAAAATTTTTAAACATAATGTATAATATTAATTTTTAAACACAGATAGTAATTATATAAATCATTTTTAGTATTATTTATGTATATAAAAACTTTTTTTTATTTGCTGGCCGTGAGCATCTTATAAGTGAGCATTCAAAAATAATTCATATATATAATATATAATAATAATAATATATTGAACCAACCAACTAGTGACGGTATTTTAATATACAAGATTCATAATATAATCTAACATTCTATTATATAAATAACACATATGTATATATAAAATGATATAACTAAATAAAAAATGTAATGACCCGGAATTTCTACCAATTAAAATTTGAATATTAATTGAATTTAAGTATTAATAAGTGAAATTTATAAGTCGAATAATTTATTTTCGAATATTGGATTTAATTGGATAATTAAATCGATTATTTAGTAGTTGAAATTACAAAAATAATTGAAAATCGAGTCTAATATGATTGAAAATGATTTGTAAAATTTTATTTAATCATGTTAGAGTTAGATTGATGTTATAGAACTTTTAAAATTGAATTAAAAGTTTATTTGTGAAAAATTGAATATTTTAATATTTAATTATCGACTGAAAAATAGCCAATTTTCGAACAGTCTCAGAATTGGACGAAACTAGTTCCATTGGATCCGTAATAGTTAGTTATTATCGGATTTCAATTTTCATAGCAATCGGAGTTTTCATTTGACCGTGGCAGCTCGAAACGCATCAAAATTGTTTTAATATTAATTTGGCGAGTTAAAATGGTCATTTTTCAAACAGTCTCGGATTTTGACGAAACTAGTTTCATCGGATCCGTAATGTCATATTATTGTAAGATTTCAAATTTCATGTCAATCGGATTTACGGTTTGTCCGGGGCGAGCCAAAACACATAGAAATTCGTTTAATCGGTTTAATTTAAATTTCATCGTTTATTTTCATAACTCGCACAGATGATCGAATTAGCCTCCGAAACATATTCCATTGTGTTCGGAACGTGGGGTAACCTTAAAAACGTCAACCGGCGCGCTTCGTTTGGAGTTCGGAAATTTTTTGGTGAATAGTGTTTGGCGAATTTTCTATAAAAGGCCCCCTACATTCTCATTTACACTCAAACCCTAACCAGAGAAACCCTAGCCGCCGTTTATACTCCAATGGCCAGAAATCAACTTCCTTCCTCCTTCATTTTCTTCAAATCCGTTGATGATTACAAGAAACGTTCAACTAGAAGTTTATAGAGCACGTTGAGATCTCCACATCCAACGGTGGAGATCGTTTGAAGTGGAGCGGATCAGCGGCAATCACCATTGAAGCGCTGTCGTTCGCACGCAATTCTAAGGGACTGTAGGTGGCCAAGCTTCAGATTATTGATGGTGAAGGTGGAGTGAAGCAAGGGCTTTCGTTTGGCGGTAGTTGATCGTGTTGAAGTTCGTCGGTGGTGGCTCGTTAATTCAAGGAAGAGAGGCAATTTTGCGTTGCTTTCTTTCGTTCGTGACCGGGGAATGAACGTGAATTGGAGGGAGGGAAGATAGTGGAAGGTGCGGCTCTAATTTAAGGATGGTGAAATCAACGGCCCGGATATGAATTAGGTTTAAAAATAAAAATAATTGTTGAAAATTTATAGATTTATAAATTGTACAAACTTTAAACGTGTATAACTTTTTCATACGAGGTCCGTTTTGGACGAAACGAATTGCGTTGGCTTCATTTTGTCGAGCACTACGCAATGAAACTAGATTGGAGTCATTTGGAGCTAGTTTGAATTTCGGGTAAAATTAAACGCGTGTTTAATTTTATTCGAAATAAAACGCTGAAACGGAAATTGAAAGCAAGGTGAGAACTTCTCACTCAATCGAATTGTTTCGATTTAAATTTTAAATGGTTAGATTTAAAATTATTGATTGTATTCCTTAACGATAAATTATTATCTGTTGTTGATTGAAATAGACATTATGCGCCGTTAGTAAGCGGAGGTTATTTTTAAAAACATATACCATGAATATTTCACAGTACAGTAAAATTGGTATTATTTATGTACTTGGAGTTGATTTCCCACATTATATAGCGGATGAGACCCTATTGAGCCGTCTACTAAGCGGATAATATTTTATAAATCTCATATACCGCGATAATTGCATACTGGAATGGAATTGGTATTGTGCTAACATCTTTGGATGCAGGAAAACAGGTTGGAGGGATCCAACTGGATTCCTCAATTATATTGATTTATTTACAGATATTGTGATATTTGTTGATTATCATATTGATATATGATATTTGGATGTCGTGATTGACTATTTGGTGTTGTTGCATCATCGGATCCATTTTTAAAGTTTAAAAAAAATAAAGATTTTGATTTTAAAGGGATTTTTAAAGTGATTTTTTGAAATTATACGTTTTATTCAAATTTTTAATTGATTCATCTTAAATAAAATAAACGTTAAAATTTTAATATTTTAAAATTATGATTTTTGCGAAATATAACTGAAATGTGATTTTTGAAATAAGTAGTTGATAAATTATAAAATAGTTTAAATTGGGATTTTTGAATTATTATTATAAACAATTTATATAAAAGTTGTATAAAATTGATATTTATAAATTAAAATATAGAAATTATAAAATGAGCTTTTATAAGTGTTAAAATAAAGTTTGAACCTAGATTCATAAGTAAATAAGAAATTTTGATTTATAAATTATCGTTGATATAAAAGAATGGATTTGTGAATAAATGAATTATAAGTAATTTACTTATAAACAGGATTTCGACATGTAAATGGAATATAAATAGAATTGGTTAAAAAAGGAGATTTATAAAACGAAGTTGTTATAAAATATAGAAATGGAATTTATAAACATTGTTTATAAATCCGAAAACGACTTATTTTGATAAGTTAATTATTATAGCTTATTAAAGGAAGTATATTCACGATTTTGGACAGTGAATATATTATTAAATAAAATGGATTTATTTTGGAAAGTGATGTTTTAAATAGAATTAAAACGATTTAAAGATGTTTTAAAATATATTATGAATCGAAACCATAGATTTCAACATTTATTGTTGAAATAGACGTTTTCGAGAAATAGAAGGAAATGGTGGACTATAACATTGTTGTTATAGTAAATGATTTCCGAAAGGAAATGTTATTGTATAGTATTGAGATTTATATATCTATCTAAATTTCGAATCCCTATACTAGTGATTTTGGGTTGTCGTAACGATGTTTTACGCAACATTCGTTTTGGCCCAAATAAATGTGTTTAAGAGAATGTTTTCCTTAAAGAATGAAATATATACTTAATTTCGATTTAAATATATTGAATATTTCCCAAATGTTGAAATTAAATGGATTTGTGAATTACTTATTATTAAAATAAGTATGGAAATGTTTTCCAATATGAAGTGAATGTTTTGAGATTTTATCTTTTAAAGATAAATTGAAAATGAATATTAGAAGTCGATTAGAAAATCGTATATTCATAGATATTTTGGAAACGTAAATTCACTATGGAATTTATAAATGAAAAGGGGAATTTGTTTAAAAATAAACGTTGATTTATTTTTGAAGTGTGGGAATTAATTTACGGATTTGGAACGTAAATATAAAGTAATCGGTAAGGATTTATTTAATTGGTTTAAATGAACCATGTTGAAATGAAAGTATTTCGCATAAGGAAAATGATGAAATTTGTTTTCAAAAGTGGTAAAGGTGAAAAGTGATTTGAAAATTAGTTTTCAAATGTTGAAGTGTGGAAAGAAAAAATATCTTGTAAAGATATTTTGGAAAATAAATAATTTGGAAACTTTTTTGGAATTTGGTGATGTTGAGCATGCATATTGATAGTTAAATAATCCGACTATCAATATTTACCTTTAAATAGGTGTTTGTTGTGATTGCTTGAATTTGAATGCCACACTTATTTTTGAATAAGCGCTCACCATTCGGGTTAGCCGGGAAAGGACCTTGAGGTCGTATAACCCATTCTGAATATGTGATATGTCGTAATGGATTGCATTTGATGACCGTTGTTGAAGACCGGATATTTTTGAAAACGGAAGGATTACCGTTGAGTTGCTCTACATCGGCTGATCTCCGATATAGAGGTTTTATCACCCTTAGTGACGGGAAGTCCGGACGTGATTAGAAATTATCTGAAATGCAAGGACTTCTTTGTAAGTGCCTTCGGTTCTGTTCGAGCCCGGAACAAATTTGTATGGATTGTATGTCTGATATTACAAGTTGAGATATAAAGCTGATTTCTTTCAAATATATTTCTGTTGGTGGCGGAGAATTTATTCTCTTAGCTTAACACCCTTCTCTGAGACGTACGAGCTTAGAGGTTATGTAGTTGAAGGTTATTAGTGATATACTCCCAATTTGGTATTGTGGCATGCTGAGTGTAGCTGTGGGATGATCATTGTTTGATCATTTATGATATGATCATTTGTTTGATCATTTATCTTGGTGATCATTACTTTGATCGTTTGTTGACCCAAAGCATAGCTTTTGTATAAAGCGTGGCTTTGTGGATGAGACTTCGTCGGACCTCACACCCCGAAAATGGTCAAAAGAGGAAGGATGCGGCAAGGTTATTAGGGGGTAGCGCCCCTTTAGTGTATGTCATTCCTTCTGGATAGAGGTGGTATCATGGTATGGAGCCCAGATACTTAACCTATGTTGTTGCTGCAAATTTATTGCTTTGTGGTTGTTGGAAATCGAGGATCCTCGGATAGATCGGTTACGATCGGGGGATGACATATTCGTGTCAGTAGTTATCCAGTTAGGGGTAACCCGGACTTGTGTTGGCAGAGATCCGGTTTGGTTCTCGGGTCGTCTTTCCAAAGGCGTACCCATGTGGCAATGGGAAGTTCCTTGGCATGACCATTTGTTGGAAATCCAAAGAAACAATACGATCTTGTACGGTTTTAGTTATATAACCTGCCATGGAATGTGGCGGTAACCTGCTATTGAACATGGAAGCAATAGTAGGCATAAGTGCAGAATGCCTATGCTGGCTAAGATTTATATCTTTATTTTCGAAATGATTTTTCCTACACTATGCACTAGTAATAATATCAAATGTTTTTTTAATGCGTATCAAGCATCTTTAACTATCATAAGGAGAAATCTCCTCCGATTCTGCGTTTGCATTGTGTGTGTGTGCGGGAGGCCTTATGGTAGTCTCATTTTCTAAAAAGCATTGCGAATCTATTTTAAAATTATCTTGTTCTTTGTTTTAAACATAAACTGATTTTAGTTCTCACACCAGTCTCATGACTGACTCGGAGTTTATTGTTTTTCTTCCTAAACTCTAGGTGCCCACCAATTTCCACACGGGCAGTCAAGAGTCAGGTTTATCAGGATATTCTGAAATTCAGAAGTTGCAGGAGGCAAGCTGGATGGCATGGCGTATCACTAGTATATAGTATTTCTTTTCCGTTGTTTGTTGTTGTTTGTTGTTGTACACTCTGATGATGTAATGTAATGTAATAACTGATATAGTTCTTTGTTTAAAAATTATTCATTTATCTATTATATGTTGTTCCGCTGCGATTGTGAGATTCTGATATTGTTCTGTTGTTTCTTTATGTTTTGTTCTATCTTTTTCTCTCTTCTTCTATCTTTTTCCTCTTCTTTAACCCTAAAGACTCGTAAGTTTGTTCCTCTTTGGCTGAAATTTGTGGAATGTTGCCAGTCCAAAGGAGTATGGATTTTTGAGCCTTTACAAAAAAATAATTACCTTTCACTAAAGCCTTTGCATACATAACGAAATGTTGAATAGATCCTGTAACATTCCGCCTTTTTGTATGTTTAAGTACACATATGTGTCATCTCTAACCATACATAAGAGCGGATTGTTATGGGGTAAATAAGAAAAGTATAGAAAGAAAAAAATAGAATCTTACAGCGGAACGAAAAAATATAATAATCAAATAAATAGTTCATGAAGCTATTTACAAAACATTTGATTATACTTATACAATACATATCAGAGTTACCCATACCAGAGAATAATAAAACGCAGCGGAGTACATGATGCAGTGAATAATATAATAGATAACAGTAATAATATCTTCGTCTTTGTCCTCCAAAATAAAGTCTTCAAATCCTGTAATTCTCAGAACGACCCGAGCGAATTGAAAAGACAAAACACTCGAGTCAGAACTAAAAGATCTTATGTGAGTTAATTCAACGGAAATAAATATGAGTGGAACGGCGTTAGAGATGTTTACGGGATTTACCATCTCCTATCCAGTGTCAAACGTGAGTGCGGTAACTTAAGAGATGCTCGGGATTCACATCTTCTAAGGATCCGTTAAACTATTTACTATGTAGTAATATTTCGCTATTATAATAATGTCTATTAGTAAAATAAACTTACTTTTAAATAGGGTAAGGAGTGATCCAATATTCCTCTTATAGTGCCAATAGTCTATGCAGTACCATAATACCTCCTGATCGGGAGGCTACCAGAGGATACTCCATAGGTACGACACAAATCAAACTCGTACAAGGCACGCTAGGGTTGGTGATACGGCAGAACTAGGCAATGCTAGGGTGGATATAACAATTACGCTTCTGGATTGGTGGTAATGCGTAGCAGCTTCTACCGCCCACCTCGAGTCACACCCCCAAAATCAAAAAGGGCCCTAATCAATCATAAAGTAATAGAATGGTATTGAAGGAGTGTGTCACACACCGATAAAAGGTGATACCTTCATAGCCCGTCAATCGCTCCTGTTTTAGCCACCTTATGCCAACTCACGGGAGTCGAGTCCACGTATATACATCAAATGAAACGTCGCCACCATCCTACTTCATTCTAGAATCTCCACCGTGTACACGATTTTTAAAGTGGTTTTCGGAGTTGGCAGAGAGTATGACAACTTCTGATCCCGGTCTCTTTAACAACCAAACGTTATTATAACACTATGTCCATTTCAAAATAATTATACTTCGAAACCAGAATATAATATCCATTTCAAAACCATATAAATACGATATCATTTCCATTTTAAAAACCAAATCAATATGATATCATTTTGATTTCAAATATATCCCTTTTCCAAAATCATAGCACTTTCACAGTTATAACACTTCGAAATCAAAACACTTAAGTATAACACTTTCAAATCATAATACTTTAAAACTCATAACTTTGAAACATAACTACACCACTTAAATGGCTTAAATGTTAAATTACTTTATATAATAAAATAGCTTCTTCGATTTCACAAATCAATTTCAAATACAGATTTGAACCCCCAAATAAACCATTTCAATTTCCATATATTTCAAAGCTTTAAATATTCCACCATTTCAAAACTAATTCTTTGATAATTCCATATATATAAAATTCAATTACTATTATTTAGATTTGAAATGTTTACTTAATAAATCTAATATCATTTAAGTAAAACTTTTAAACTTCAAATAACTGGATATTCTTCCAATTTATTTAACTTGATATATTCATTTAAATCAACTTGATATTCATTTAAATTACTTTAAACAAAAATCAAGTTATAAAAATCATACCCTTTAAAATCTCAATTTAATTTAAATTTCAAACCAAATTTATTCGAGTATAATTCTTAAATAGTTTAATTCAAATCAATTTCATACTTATTTTCCAACCTCAAATTTATTTAAGTTATTATAAACTCTATATACAATATAATTTAAACAGATGCTTAACCATATTATATAAAACAATCAAACTTTATTATTTAACTTATTTTATATTTCAAAATAAATTTATACATAGCTAAAATCAATAATAAAATAACATTTATATAACATCTAAAATAAAAAATTATATGACCATATATTACTTTACAAAACCATGGAAATCAATTCAAAATATTTTTATATATAGGCCACGGTGTATGCATATAACTTTCTATCCTATAGTCAAGTGATACAGATATTTATCATTTCAATCCGTAATTTAAAACATAAATACGGTTATATATCATTTCAAACTGCAATGCCGAATGAAATAAAAATTCATAACAATATAAAATACAACATCCATTCATCCAATATCAACCATTAAACATTTATCACAATCATCATCCAATTCAATCAATAACATCAATATAGAATAGATAATAAGTAACGGGTATTTACTCACAGTTTATATTAAATTAAATAACAATTTAACGGCAGTTTATATACAATAATAAATTAAATAATAATTTAATTCAGAAAAATTCAATTTAACTGAGATGATGATCAAAAATATGCCAACAGCCATAAATAAATTGCTAATCACAATATAAATCAATTTAACAAACATAAGAAATTTACAAGTTGTGAGTGGGTTAAAACACTCACCTTTTGAATTTCAATTGAATTTAAATTCAATTTAAACCCAAATTTTGAACTGTCACGGAATTTGTCCAAACCAGCGTCATAATATCTGGAATTTCAATACGGTCTTAACAAAGAAAATCACACATAAATCAGATATTGTATGTGAAAGTTATTAACATCAGAGCATTTAAATCAAAATTTAAAGAAAATAAAATAAAAAAAGGAACCCACCCAATCCAGAGCAGCCACGTCGCCAATCTCTTCCTCCAGGAACCCTAACGCATGCGCAAACCCTCTCGTTCGAACAAAGCCGCTGCTCTTCTCGTGAACAGTCACGTCGCCACGACCACATCCACGAAGATCGACGATCGATAACGACATCCACCTCTCCGGCCGCTCCGCATAGGGTCGCGCCACCCTCCCCGGTGCCCCCAGGCGAACCCGCTGACGCGAGATAATCAGCCAATTTTTGGAAATTTCGATGCACTTCAACGTGAACTAAATCGTTGGATCGTCAAGTCTCGACCACCTCTATACTCCCACATAACCCGATCGACGAATGGTCATCGATCCACTGTTAAAATCGATAAATCCATATGAACGGATGTAGATAAAAGGCGAATTTCTAGTCAACCAGAGACTCGAATGTAAAAGCTAGTTGCAGATCTGAGCTCCGCTCTTCGAGAGCTTTAGATCGATATATAATTTGATATAGTTTTTGGAGTTTGAAATTTTGATTTGAATTTGATTTTTGAAATTGCAATTGGAAATTTTGTTTTGTCTGCCATTGGAAATGAAGAGGAGCAATTGAAATTATACATGTAGAAATGAGGAATAAGAAATAGGCTAGGATTTATAGCAAGGTGTATATAGGGAGGGTAGAAAATAAAAGAACGGATTAGATTGGTTTGGACCGTTGAACGATAAATGGCCCGAAAAGCCCGTTCTGACTCCGGAACGAAATTGGGTCAACCCATATATCAAAATTGATGTTTTAAAATACTTTAAACCACAATGGAACAAGTTTCACATTCAAATTCCATCGTATGAAGAAGTTATGCTAAAATCAAATTATTTCAAATTGATTTCAACTAAATTGATTTCTAGGCGTTTCGAGTCCATACGATCAAACAACAAGCCCGATCACTATGAAACTTGGAATCCTACAATAATTCATTATTAAGGATCTGATGAAACTTGTTTTGTCGAAATCCAAGTTAGTGGCCAAAATGGCTATTTTTACATTAATTAAATAAATTAAATATTAATTAATTATATCAAATTTTCAATTTCAATTCGAAAATTGACCAATCTCATCATTTCGATTTCTTAATCATTTTACGATGATTTAAACAAATTTAGCCGTCAATTCAAAATTGATTAATTCCTCAATTTCAGTGTTTAATTTCAATTCCATTAAATTCAGGAATTTATAAATTTAAAATTCCAAAATCCATTTATTAACTTTTAGACCTTGTTATTCAAGTCTTTTATTACAATAAGGATATAATTTACATTGGTTTATAACGTGGTATATCAATATTTTTCAATTTCATCTTAATCCATATTTATGTAATATTTAAGTATTAATTTTCATTTAATTCCAACTAATTCAATTATTAAATTTAAATTAATAAATCTTGATTCCCATTCTTTTTATTCAATCAATCATTATCCTATTCATACTTTATTATCAACCAACAATTAGTACAATTAATTATCTAATATTGATTTTGTCCCAAATTACAGCTTATTACGTATTATTTACAGCTTATTACGTATTATTTCGTCAATTAATATAACCTTGAATTTTTATTTTCCAATTTACTATTTACAATCAATTATGACCATGCAATTTTTTCAATTTATTGGGTTTGCACTAAATTCGTTATTTATAATCTTGCATTAACATTATTACCATTATTTTAGTGATTTCATTATTAAATTACATATTTTTTCTTTCCGAATTAGATTACCAAAACTTATTAAATTAAAAAAAAAATATCGAAAATTACAGGTCGTTACACTCTCTCCCACTCAAAAATTTTCGTCCTCAAAAAGGAAAAGAAGGGAAAAGAAGGAATTAAGCAATCAATATATCTCACTTAAAATATTAAATTTATAAACAAGTAAATTTTCAAAATAAATTAATTTAAATAAAATATGCCAATTTATAACCATTAAATCTTTTTATACTCAAATTAATAAAGTTTGAAAAACATTTTTTTAACTTTCTAAGTCCAAAATTTACGGAAAATTTCGGCAGAGTCTCCTTTGTATGGAGAAGCTCGGGAGAAAATATAATATCAAATATAACAATATACGAGATATATTTTCCAAAATAATATATCTAACATGGGAAAAATGATATAATAACATTACAAAACCGTAATCCGAGAACGTACCTATTTGTCGGGCAATTAACGCTTATTTTATGAAACCAAAAGCAGTAGCAATTGCTTCCTAACCTGTATTTCACTTATATAATCCAAAAGGAGTTAATAATTATATAAATGAAATATTTAAGTTGTTTCACCCATTAATAAACAAACCAATATAAACAACCATTCCTTGCAATCGCAGCATACAACCATCATATGAGATCAACACAAATCAATTATCCATTCATATCAACAAACAAATAGTTGTTCGGGTTCAAAACTTTAAATTGTACAGAATGAAAAATAAACTATTAAGTGCACCATTTACTCAACGGTCTTAGATGAAACTAAATAAATTATTCATACATCCAAACAAATTTAAAGTATCCTTGCCCAAACAACCATAAACCAAACAAACAACAATTTCAAACAGTAAATTAAGTTCATTCTTATTAATTTCATCTCATAACATTTATTGTTTAATTTCCTTTTTATTCATGTAACGATTCATCTTTTAATTTACATTTACTTCTTACAAATTTTGATTTTCATTCATTCAGTGTTTATTTCATTTATTTTCATTTATTACTTGCCAATATTCATTTTCATTTATTCAGGTCATGTCAGTTTCTTTTTATTGCAATACACTTATTCACAGTGTTCATATTTAATTCAATTACTTAGCATATCAATTTATTTGCTTGAGTTTATAATCATTTATTTATAATACTTACCTTTTTATTATATTAAATTAGAAGCATTTCCAATTATACTTAAGTTTATAACAACTAGAACATCAAATTCTTGCTTATTAAAGAATTTCATTGAATACTTTCATTACCTCAAGTTTATTACGTGTATAATATCCATTACATCTTCTTATTAAACATTAGAACTTTTAATATTTGGTAAGTTATATATACGCTTTTAAGGATGTAATTGAAAATCATACAAGTTTATCACATTTTCTTTTTTATTTTAATGTTCGATAATCATATCTTTTGTTTTATAGGTTACAATTTCAACTTTCTTTTAATTTCATTTATAACTTAGCATTAAATCTCTTATTTTATTTAGAGGTCTCAATTATTAGCCTTGTGAAATTCTGTTTCACTATAATAATTGAAACTATTAATTAACAGAAACTTTAGATTTAAATATCGGGTTTTATTCAAATCATTTTAAAACAATATGTAGATGTATACCCTTACAATTTATATATATATCTTATATTTAAAAAAATTTGAAATTATAATTTGTTTATCAAAATAAATATGTAGTAAAACTACTACAGTGGCCTTCCCAATTCGAAACTCGAAAATGAATGTTGATGATGCGTGCACTTATCTATGAAATTATTTTCCAACGACAGAGAGGGGAGTATAGAACTTATTTCTTCCAAAATTTCTTTAAAATAATTCTTTCAAATTATATTGAAATATTTATATCAGAAAATACTTCTAAATAGTATTATTATTATATTCCAAAATCGTTCGAAAGAAAGTTTCAAAATCTCGGAACTTAAGTTCTAAATTTCTAATTTTACTTTATTTTATTTTATATCTTATTTCCAACCAATATTTATAAATTTCACTACCTAACAACCAATAAATTACAACCGAATATAACCTTTACAAAATATATTACTTCATATACAGAAAATATAATAGGCAAAATTATTTCATTTACCTATATTTCAAAACAAATATTGTGTCGGTCTGTCCCATTAAGTGTTTAGAAATCCCTATCGATGTCATAACATCTTATGCACCAACCAGAATTTTTAAATACAAAACAGAACAAATTAACACAATATCAAAACCCTTTTATAACACTAACAAATACATTCTCTCTCGTGTGTGTGTGTGTGTGTGTGTGTATACACACTCAAAGACTCATCATAGGGTATTACTACCCTATTAGTAAAGAGTCAGACCCCACAAAGCTAAGATTTATCGCTAAACCAAAGCTCTGATACCAGATGTAACATTCCACCTTTTTGTACGTTTAAGCAGACACACGTGCCATCTCTAACCATACAGAAGGGCGGATTTTTATGGGGTAAATAAGAAAAGAAAAGAAATAAAGAAAACAAAATAGAATCTTGCAGCGGAACGATAAAATATAATAATCAAATAAACAGTTCATAAAGATGTTTACAAAACACTTGATTATACTTATACAATACATATCAGAGTTACCCATACCAAAGAATAATAAAATGCAGCGGAGTACATGATGCAGTGAATAATATAATAGATAATAGTAATAATATCTTCGTCTTCGTCCTCCAAAATAAAGTCTTTAAATCCTATAATGCTCAGACTGACCCGAGCGAATTGAAAAGACAAAACATTCGAGTCAGAACTAAAAGATCTTATGTGAGTTAATTCAAGAGGAATAAATATGAGTGAAACGACATCAGAGATATTTATGGGATTTGACATCTCTTATCCAGTGTCAAACGTGAGTGCGGTAACTTAAGAGATGCTCAGGATTCACATCTCCTAAGGATCCGTTAAACTATTTACTATGTAGTAATATTTCGCTATTATAATAATGTCTATTGGTAAAATAAACTTACTTTTAAATAGCGTTAAGGAGTGATCCAATATTGCTCTTAACACGTAATAGTGCCAATAGTCTATACAGTACCGTAATACCTCTTGATCGGGAGGCTACCAAAGGATACTCCATAGGTATGACACAAATCGAACTCGTACAAGGCACGCTAAGGTAGGTGACATGGCACAACAAGGCAATGCCAGGGTAGATATACCAATTATGCTTCCGGACTGGTGGTAACGCGTAGCAGCTACCACCACCCTCCTCGAGTCAAAATCAAAAAGGGCCTTAATCAATCACAAAGTAATAGAATGGTATTGAAGGAGTGTGTCCGATAAAAGGTGCTACCTTCTTATCTTATCAATCGCTCCAGTTTTATCCACCTTATGCCAACTCACGAGAGTCGGGTCCACGTATATATCTCAAAGGAAATGTCGCCACCAACCTACTTCATTCTGGAATCCACCGCATACACGGTTGTTAAAGTAGTTTTTGGAGTTGGCAGAGAGTATGACAACTTTCGATCCCGGTCTCTCTAACAACCAAATGTTATTATAGAACCGCGGTCATTTCAAAATAATTATACTTCGAAACCAGAATATAATATCCATTTCAAAACCATATAAATACGATATCATTTCCGTTTTAAAAACCAAATCAATATGATATCATTTTGATTTCAAACGTATCCCTTTTCCAAAATCATAGCACTTTCGCAGTTATAACACTTCGAAATCAAAACACTTGAGTATAAAACTTTCAAATAATAATATTTTGAAACTCATAACTTTGAAACATAATTACACCACTTAAGTGGCTTAAATGTTAAATTACTTTATATAATAAAATAGCTTCTTCAATTTCGCAAATCAATTTCAAATACAGATTTGAACCCCCCAAAAAAACCATTTCATTTCCATATATTTCAAAGCTTTAAATATTCCACCATTTCAAAATTAATTCTTTGATAATTCCATATATATCAAATTCAATTACTGTTATTTAGATTTGAAATGTTTACTTAATAAATCTAATATCATTTAAGTAAAAACTTTAAACTTCAAATAACTGGATATCCTTCCAATTTGTTAGAAAGAAGTTCCTAGGGTGAAACTATTCAAAAAAGAAAGCAAGAAGACTGAAGAACGTAAGGTTACTTTTCGATTTCCTACAAAAGATCGAGATAGTCGTAAGACAAGTATTTCTACCTGCGTGAACTTTATTCATCAGAAGGATGCCTATATAGCTATGAAACTGCTCTCTAAGGTAAGAGGAGTTCTCTTATTTTTTTTTTTTGATAGTTCCTCGTCTCAAGGGCCGCCTGCATAGCAATCGATCGTACAAAATCAGAGTTCTAGTGTGGATACTCAGTCTGTCCTTTCTTCCATTGCTCGCTCACTTGGTCTTACTACTAATTCTACTGCGCATCCACTTTCTTGTTTGTCAGTAGGTGGGTGCTATTGAGATATTGGGCCCTTAAAGAGTCTTCCTTTAGAAAGAATGGAACGAGTTTGTGATTCAATCTTCAAAAGTGTAAAGACACTTTGTGGATGGTGCCTTATTCGATCAATAAGACCATTCACAGTCAGTAAATCGACAACAAGACGACTAATAACCCAGTTATTCTTACAGCCTGAGTGAGTTCATCTTGTTCTATGTTGTTGGAACAGCTTAGACGAATGCTAATTCAGTAAGAACTATCATCTGCCACGTCTTTCATGTGCTCCATGGCGTACTCCCTAGGGAGAATAGTCAAGTAGTCATAGTTTATACGTCGCAGGGTTCAAAATGCAATGTGGAAAGTCAGGCCGAAGCCAAACAAAATAAAGGAAGTGATTTCTGCCTCTGTCATAAAAAGCTCACTACGTTCTCCCGCTCTACTCGCGGCGCACCTTGCTCGTGGAGCGGCATACCGAAAAATAACGTGACTCGAAACCAGAGAAGAGCCTTGAGGTGCGTAGCGAGATTTGTGATACTGGGAGAAGTACTCTGGATATTTTGATGGAGTGCTTTTAAGATAAGATGCGTCACTCAGGAAAAAGGTTCATACATTGTACCGTTGCTTTATTCTCCAAAGTACTAAATGATTTCCTAGTTCGATTTCGATACTTGCATCAAGTGGTCTTTTCCCAACCGCTTGTAGACCTATCCTATACTTGACGAGCTAGTTTCAGTTGTTGGTTCTCGAGCCTTCCCTATCAGTCTAAGAAGCGTACGTCCCCTCCCTGGCCTTCCTTCTGAGCTAGGATCAAACTCAGATGTCGGACTATGATTGGGCCCTGTAGACTTAACACCCACCCAATATCTTTTTGACAATAGATAATCCTGACTTGAGAATAATCGCCAATGTTTATACTGGCCCTATCGGTCTCAGCTGTCCCTCCAATAAACCGAGGAATGAGGGAAGCTAAACAACTGGAAGGCTGGACTGACAGGAGTAAAACCGATAGGGAAGGAACTGAAGTGACCGATAGGGAGCGAAGTGAGAGTACACTTCGACCTCTAACCTAGAGGTCCAGTATGAACTCCAAGTTCTATGTCTTTAATGTTGTGTGGTTGAATTTTTTAGTTAACTTTGTAGTAATGTTGTGTGGTTGAAGGCCCTTTTTATTAGTGTGTAAGCTTCCTATTTATTGTACTCCAGAAAATCCTTATCAACCAGAAGACTTTTTGCAATTCAATGTCTTTCTTATGTAATAGTTCCTTTAGAAGGTGCCTGATCTACTCATCCTCTTCCGGTCCGAAATCGATTGCCGAGAGATTTTCTTGTTCATCATGTTCCTTATGTCGAAAGAAATTATCCTCCTTATCCAAGAAGACGAAAGTATCTTGATCGGCTCATCCCATAGACAGATAGCACGATGTCCCATAACAACTATAAGCTATGTATCTTGGATCGGTCAGCTAAAACCAAGTAGATCCAAAGAAAGATGAGACGGGCCCAATATATTAATTGGAAGAGGCCGCAGCGGGACTACCAGAGGCGCCCCCGCTAGCTAAGATAGATATCTATTCTCGGTGCGCATGAAAGGGGCCGCTTGATTGAACCGGGACCTATTTTAGAATCTAATAGGCATCAAGCAAAGCTGAATAGGAAAGAGGGCGGCCGATGAGTGCCTTTTTTGTTAAAAAGGGAACGTGAGATGACTTTAGGTTTTTTTGATTTATTACGTGATGATTTTATTGAAAAAGACCGAAGTCGCGGTATTTACTCAAGATTGGGTTTCACCTGCGACTGCTGCCCCAAAGAACATCCAATGTTTGACTCGTCCTGGTTCAAGACATTCAAGCGAAGCAGCTTAGTCGGAGAAAAAGTAATTCTGGGAGTTAGGTTAGCGATCCTCCTTAACGGAGTCGGGGTCAGAGTACTCTCAGAATCAAGCCGGTTTAGTTACACCGTACCTTTATAGCTTATGAGTTTACGTCCATCCTTGGTCGGGGTACAATTTCCTTTCTTGCTGTGCCCTTGTAGCCGTTACCCGAATTCACAAAAAAGCAGATATATTTTTTTCAACGCGGAATTCTCTATTCTTTCCTGCATTTGATCAACATATCTTATGATTGGTTCCTCCTTTAGCAGTCCTGTACTCCCCGTGTCTCTTTGGTATTCTCCCTTAGTCTCCTTGAGAGGTTCCATAGCTCATTGGCCGATCGTTCCCTTTTGATAGAGGTTCTTAATCTCCCGGTCGTAAGGAAGAAGAAGACAAATTTCAGTCCACTAGTCTGTAGTTGTAGTAGTAAACCTGTCAGGAAGGTTCTACTAAGCAAACCAGTAAGTTAGTGATTCAAAGTATAGCCCTGGTGCTGGTGTATGAGATATTATAGAACAACGCTTAGAAGAACAGCGGATAGCGAAACACTGCTAGTATCCGTTGCAACCGAGAGCTAGGAGTTCTTTGACAACCGAGAGTATTGAATGGCCTACCGATAACTGTTTCTCAAATGAGCCCAACTGGCTAGATTCAGGAAGAGAAGAGGGAAAATAGTAATGATTTAAGAAGGTGCAGCCGGACGGACTACTATAGTGAGTCTAGTGACTACTAAAGTCTTTTATTTCTTTGTAGTTTAGTAATAATGTCTGGTATGACTTTCCTGTTGCCAGTTCCTTTGTATTATTATGAGTCATATCTTACTATTCCTTCCTCAGATTCATTGTCTCTAATAGGAGATTCTTGAATGAGCTCATTTTTAGACAGTTCCTTCCCTCTAGAGTGTCGCTTCCTTGCCTATTCTTCTAGTTGACTACGTTGTGGTGCCTTCTTTCCATGCTTCGGAATGGTGTCCGTGCAAGGTATTAATATTGCTCCCCCATTCATCTGCTTTATTTGGTCTCCCCCTTTCCTGGTGAGAGAAAGCCAACCCCAGCTAGATGGAATAGCATCATACAATTCTGATGATGATTCTATTCTGCATTCTCCGTAAGCGAGCCTGTTGATAGCCCTAGGTAGAGCACTCAATGGGCTAGGGTGGCCCCCATTTCGAGTCCAAATCGCAAGCACCTGTAGGTTTTCGGGTGAGGCGCCAGTATAAACATTAGCAAAATAGGCACGAGGAACTTCATATTTTGTAACTCTGCTTTAACTTGATATGTTCACTTAAATCAACTTGATATTCATTTAAATTACTCTAAACAAAAATCAAGTTATAAAAACTATAGCCTTTAAAATCTCAATTTTATTTAAATTTCAAATAAAATTTATTCGAGTATAACTCTTAAATAATTTAATTCAAATCAATTTCATATTTATCTTCCAACCTCAAATTTATTTAAGTTATTATAGACTCTATATACAATATAATTTGAACATGTACTTAACCATATTATATAAAACAGTCAAACTTTATTATTTAACTTATTTTATATTTCAAAACAAATTTATACATAGCTAAAATCAATAATAAAATGACATTTATATAACATCTAAAATCAAAAATTATATAACCCATATATTTCTTTACAAAACCATAGAAATCAATTCAAAATATTTTTATATATAGACCGCAGTGTATGTATATAATTTTCTATCCTATGGTCAAGTGATACGGATATTTATCGTTTCAATCCGTAATTTAAAACATAAATTCGGTTATATATCATTTCAAACCACAATCCCGAATGAAATAAAAATCCATAACAACTTGCAGTTTATAACAATATAAAATACAACATCCATTCATCCAATATCCACCATCAAACATTTATCACAACCATCATCCAAGTCAATCAATAACATCAATATAGAACAGATAATAAATAACAGACATTTACTGGCAGTTTATATTCAGTAATAAATCAAATAACAATTTAACTGGCAGTAATAATTTAATTCAAAAAAATTCAATTTAACCGAGATGATGATTAAAAATATGCCAAGAGCCATAAATAAATTCATAATCACATCATAAATCAATTTAACAAACATAAGAAATTTTATAAGTTGTGAGTGGGTTAAAACACTAACCTTTTGAATTTAAATTGAATTTAAATTCACCAATCCAAAATTTGAAAAGTCTCAGAATTTGTCCAAATGAGCGTCAAAATGTCTGGAATTTCAATACGGTCCTA
Organism: Allium cepa; assembly: GCA_030765085.1. Taxonomy (NCBI): domain Eukaryota; kingdom Viridiplantae; phylum Streptophyta; class Magnoliopsida; order Asparagales; family Amaryllidaceae; genus Allium; species Allium cepa. The sequence goes on from CM060937.1 coordinate 289,081,852, forward strand.
ACAAAGAAAATCGCGCGTAAATCGGATATCGTATGTGAAAGTTATTAACGCCAGAACATTTAAATCAAAATTTAAAGAAAATAAAATAAAAAAAGGAACCCCCCAATCCAGAGCAACCACGTCGCCAATCTCTTCTCCAGGAACCCTAATGCACACGCAAATCCTCTCGCTCGAGCGAAGCCGCCGCTCTTCTCGTGAACAGTCACGTCGCCACGGCCACACGCATGAAGATCGACGATCGCCAACGACCTCCACCTCTCCGGCCGCTCCATATAGGGTCGGCCACCCTCCCGGTGCCCCCAGGCGAACCGCCGACGCGAGATAATCGGCCAATTTTTGAATAAAACCCGGTATTTAAAGAGTGGTATGCACTATGATCGGCCATTTGAATGAGTAATAAACTTCCCAACATTTAAAGAGTGGTATGCACTATAATCTCTATGGATGTATCGGTATCCAATCTCAATACATCTTCACTAGAAATATTTAAAACAGTATGTTTATTTTATTATGATAAATCACTCATAGTTACAGCACATTGCAACCACTATCACAAAACATACCATTTACGGATTTTCTATTAAATATATTTTTCATTAAGTAATTAATTAATAACACAATATATCAAGTATATAATAGAAAGAAAACATCTTTTATTTTTAACAAGATTGGATATCGAACTAGTTATATGTAATAAATTACATAATTGTCTTTAGGGCATACCCCTAACTTTATTAATCCCCCACTTACGCTTAGAGCCAATTATGGAATCTCTATCCCATCACTTCGATCAGTTCGATGAGAACTGATTGAGTTCAACCATTCGTGAATGAATCTGTTATGTTGTTTTGATTATCTACAATGTCAATCAACTCTTTTCGATGTTGATAAACCACTTTTATTATGTGGAACTAGTCAAAGTACGTTTCTCGACTTCTAGCGAAATCATTACATTGTTATCGTATAACAATAATGTAATATTCTTAATATTTGGAATCATCCTAGCTCGTTTATAAATTTGTGCTTTTATATTTATATATTGCTTTTATTATAGCACTATCCAAGATGATGTACTTAGCCTTTTCACTGAATCAGCACAATATTTTATTTGGAACATTTCCAACTCAAATCTCTTAACTAAGGTTTGAACATGAAATTAATATTGACACCTTATACTCAATGTCACTTATGAAGTCTAAGTTCGAATACTCCTGCATAAGGAGTTCATTGTTTTCTGTAAACAATTCTCTAGTATTTTGATACTTTCGAACACTCTAAACTACCATTTAATTATCTTAATTTAGATTAGATATTTTCTTTATGCATCAAATCCATAAGAAAATTACGATATCGTAGACAACACCACGTGTATGATAATTCTTATTGTTAAAGCATAAGGAATCTCATCTTACATGTTCTTTATTAAATGTTTTAATAAGGTGTCTTTGCTTATCATTTGGGACATTTCCAACATCCTTTATACATATATAAAAGGTAGAATTTATAAATCCAATATCCATTATTAAAAAAACCAAACTATTACTAATTTTAACATAAGTACATCGTTAACAATCAGCAGTATGTTGTTTACTTATAGTCTTGAAACATCTATGTACCTTTTAATGGTTCTTTCTTATGGATATGTGCTTTTTCTGCATTTTGATTAAAAATCAAACTATTCGATATTTCTATCGAAATACTTATTCAATTCCAATGCTTATAAAATAATACTTTCGTTTCATGGATCATATCCTAAGAACCCACAAATTCAATATCGCTCTCGTTGACTTCGAGACAATTTGGTTGTTATATGCAAAAAGTTTATTCTAAATCATTGTTTAGAAATTTTCATTTCAACGCTTATGTACCAACACAAAGTCGAACTAAGCGATAATTTTATGAGTAAATCCGATTTAACTTGAGCATGTTGAATAATTAATCTATTACGATAATTTCAACAATTGAAATTTACGTTGTTATTCTTACTAGTGTTGCTAGTTATAATCTAGCTGCATTCAACTGTTGAAATTATCGTAAATTAATATTTATGAGACCATTTTCATTAGTACAAAATGTCAATTGTTGAAATAGAGCTTTTTCATTAGTACGAAACAGGAAAGTAATATATATATAATTACACTGCATGAAATACTTTTCTATATGAGACCATTTTCATTAGTACAAAACAGGAAAGTAATATATATAAAAAAGGACCATGAACAAATATATATAAAAAAAGACCATGAACAATAAATGAATGATAAATTTTCAAAAGAGATCGGTTTTTTAAACTATTGGCATAAATATGCTAGTTTACAAACTATTTGCAAGTTTAGGCTAGTTTTTTTAAAAAATACTACGGGGCGCATTTGTGAAATGCGCCTATACAAAATTACACTGGCGCGTCTGCCAAATGCGCCAGTGTAATTTTTTGTGCAAACCGACATCCCATCAAAGCAACGACAACTTCAAGCTTTGCTAGCTTTCTACTCTAATTGTTTTCCTTTTCTTTCTTCATGTTCATCTTTTCAATAACTTCAATAACTATTTTCTCAACTCTTTCTTTGAACTCGTCGATATCATTTGATTCCTCTTGCGATAAGACCTTCTCGTCCACTTCGACTTTTGTTCCGTCTTCAACAGACTCCGACTTGTAATCGTAATCTGCATCGTCGCCTACGATCTGAATTTCCTGATCAACTTCTTCGTCTTGATAATGAGGGCACTCACAGAAGAACAAAGATTAGACGTACTCTTCGACTTAGTGCAGTCTGTCTTCAAACTCTTCGAGTTCGGCATCTACTGTTTCAGTTTCGGTGTTTTTGGTTAAGCTTTTGTGGAAGCTTGATTTGGTTTCGACGTTGAGGAGTTTGCGGAGGCTTTGGAGTGGAGTTCTTCGATGATGGATTCGTCGTGGGTGGTCGAGCTGGACTTCATGCGACCGACGTCAGATTCAAGTTCTTCTAGTTTGACAAGGATGCTGGCTGCTTGCTGTTTAGGTTTGGACAAAAAATTACAGTGGCGCATTTGGCAGATGCGCCAGTGTAATTTTGTATGGACGCATTTCACAAATGCGCCCCATAGTATTTTTTAAAAAAACTAGCCTAAACTTGCAAATAGTTTGTAAACTAGGCTATTTATTCCAATAGTTTAAAAAACCGGCCTCTTTTGAAAATTTGTCCATATATGAATTGCAAGGCAGGTTCATCAAAGGACCCCCTATCTTTTATAATAGTTGTAATAACTTTGGTGTCACACTTTTTTGGTATCAAAGTGAACTGCCAAAAATGTCCCTCTACAAATATCATTAAATATTACTATTGCTAAAAAATAGGATCTAACAATTATTATTTTTTAACAATTCAAAACATACTTATCTTATTATCCCTTGAAAATAGGATCTTATGAATAAACTTTTTTCAAAGTCATTTTTTTACTAATTAATAATAGAAATGAAAATTAAACCAGTATAAAATTAAATCCATTCTTTAGTAATTAATAATATAAATAAAATTTCAAACTAATAAAAAATTAGATGGTACAATTTAGAAAGAAAAATTAAAACTAACTGCATATCATTTCAACGCAAAAATTTTATTTTTTCGAACGAGTTAAACATATACAATTTATAAGAAAAACAATTCACGCATGAAGTGTGATCCATCATCACGCGCGAAGCGCGTGCCCATAACGCTCGTATCAATTTAGCCTTCTAAAAGTTTTTCACCCTAAACTTCCACTCTCCTACAACCGCATCATAAGATAAAAAATCTGCTTTCTGCTCTTCGGCTTTCGTCTTCAGCAGTTGGGTTAACTTTTCAACCTTAGGACCCGTAGTGTAAGCTTTTCCGCTGTTTCTATTAATACATTTGATATTGAGAAGGGAAACTTCGGCTGGCTTATTCAGACCTTGCCCTATTCCAGGCTTATTACTCCCATCTTTGTACACGACCACTTCACGGTTATTGAACTCGATGATCGATTCCAGGTCCATACCCCTCACATCTGTCTCCCCGTAAAATTTTATATAACCAAAGCCTCGTCTTCCGACAACAAAATCTTTGACATGGCGGCAGTACTCGGGTTCACTACTGCTTTTTCTGCAAGTTCCTCAATCTGTGGTTCGGTGTAGTAGTCCGCAGTACGGAGTTTCGGCAACAGAGCTTGGATGTCTGATTCATAGACATTGAGTAGCTTAACATGACCATTTTCTGTGGCTATGGTCGACAACAACAAATTGGTACCATTAACTTGTTTCACATGTCCATTTTCAGTTTGTATACCTGTCAACAAACATATATAGGTTATGTATATCTCTTCTCTACTATTAATAAAGAAATTTCCGTGAATTAATTTGGCTGTCATCTTTTGAAATTCCGAAAATGCTCTTGCATTCCGTTTACAATAACATAAACAGCCCGTGTGTGCGAAGCACGAGCCAATTCTAGTATAAATAGCTAATTTGCCCAACTGACACAATGCCTGGAGAGATGGATGCTAAATTTCAGCAGTGAAAACATTTTCTATATTAAAAAACATGATAATTCTAAACAAAATTTTCTCCAAAAGAATACTTGAAAAGAAGGAAAGAAGTTGATTCTTCTTGCAAGAGGTAATTTACATCAGTGGTTCTAACCTCATATACCGTTATTGCAACAATGGTTTTGCTGACGATTATATGATAAAATTTACTACTAAATACAATCTGAGTGCCTGGTAAATAAAAGGCAGCTCCTGTACAATATGTGTCAATAAACGACAGGAAAAAATTGATTGCTGATGAAGTAGACTGCCATGTATGTGAAATGATTGTTTGCATTCAAGGTTATTTTTATTTTTCTTGCTCTTTAACGCATCCGTTATCACTTCTCCAGGAATTTGGAAATTGATGTTAGGTATTTGGTGTGTAGAATTGTTAAATTATAATAACAAAAACAGACAATCACCGTTTCCATTGCAATGAATGCTGTTTGACACAGGTTGATTCTCAGCATCACTTTCTGAGTGCCTCCGTTCAGTTGGATTCATTATCAATCTTGGGTTTGCCCTTGAGTAAACATAACATCTGTTTTTTTTATAAGGTGCTCTGTCCGTTTGTTCACCGTCAAAGAATGGTACCTAACAAGCAATCGACTTTTAGGTACTACTACTACGTATCAACTAAGCAAATAAAAAAAAGGTTCAGTGAATTTAAGTACAAACTTACTCTTTTACTTTCGCCTTTTGGATAATATTTCCTTGCTGGCAGCTTAATTCTTCCACGAGACAAATGTCTGGGATTCGGCAGTGGAGAAAATTTGACAGGGACCGGCTTTTCACAAACCTGTGTTGGTATATTAACCAGCAATCAATCAAGGCAAATAATAATCAATATAAACTATTGATAACGAATACAAAAATAAGCTCAACTTACAGGCAGATTGGCAATCCCTTGCTGAATTGATGACACAGTGCTGAAGTTGGGAGTCGGCATTTGCATAACGCCATTGGGCTGAGGAGATGAATGCAAGCTTGCAGTAGATTGAGTTGCAGTACCAGAATGAGTCTGCCCAAAATTACTGAAGGCAAAAGCATTAGAAGTCTGTGCAGGCGCAGATTGTTGAAAAGGAGCTGACACTGAAGGGGTCGTCGTAGCCTGACCAAAACCAGTATTGCTGGTTGTAGAAAACAACGAGGATGAGTTGCCATTAAAGAGGTTTTGTCCAGTAGACTGTGCAAAAATTGAAGATGATTGTGAGTTTGTGGTAAATGCCGAAGTTGACCCAGAAGAGGCATTTGTACCGACAGCTGAAGGTGTGGAGCCAAAAAGAGATGGAGTTGTCCTGCTAAAACCGGAGGGTGCAGAATTAGAACCAAATGAAGGAGCCGACGAAGAACCAATACCAAATGCAGCACTTTGAGGATTGAAAGACGGGTTGGGAGCAGAGGACTGATCAAATGAACTGCTTGTTGTATTTGTCGTGCCAAATAGATTAGAAGAAGTAGGCTGACCAAATGAGCTGCTTGTGTTTGATGACCTAAAGGGGCTAGGCGCAGTAGTAGCAGGTTGACCAAACAAACTAAACGAACTTGTAGCAGAAGTCTGCTGACCCGATTGGCTGCCTGTCCCTCTTAAGCCAAAAGGGTTTGCATTAGTAGCAGTCTGACCAAATGGGCTGCTTGTGTTTGTGGTCTCTAAAGAGCTTGAATTTGCAGCAGGTTGATTGAATTGGCTGCTTGTGTTTGCAGATCCGAATGGGCTGGCATTAGCAGCAAGTTGACCGAAGGCATTGCTTGTGTTTGTAGGCCCAAAAACACTTGAAATAGCAGCAGGCTGACCAAAGGAGGCATTGCTTGCGTTTGCAGACCCAAATGCACTGGTATTAGCAGCAGACTGACTGAAGGCATTGCTTGTGTTAGTAGACCCAAAAGCACTTGAAATAGCAGCAGATGGACCGAAGGAGGCATTGCTTGTGTTGGCAGACCCAAATGCACTGGTGTTAGCAGCAGGTCGACTGAAGGCATTGCTTGTGTCTGTAGACCCAAATGCGCTGGTATTGGCAGCAGGTTGATCCGAGGCATTGCTTGTGTTTGTAGACCCAAATGCACTGGCATTGGCAGCAGGTTGACTGAAGGTATTGCATGTGTTAGTTGACCCATATGGTCTTGCATTAGCAGCAACAGGCCGACTGAACGGGTTGTTTGCAGTTGTAGATCCAAATGCACTTGTATTGGCTGCAGGTTGACTATTATTTGTTGATCCAAAGGGACTAGCAGAAGCGGGTTGACTAAACTTGGTACTAGCGTTTGTTGAGCCAAAAGAGTTTGCTGTGGTAGCAGGCTGACCAAATGGAATTGCTTGAGTTTGCACTTGAGCACCACCTGAAATGCATTAAATGTTAAGTGTAAATATAGAATGTTATAATAGAATCGATTGTTGTTGCCATATAAACATTTATGGGCCAGCATCTACAGCTCCTAATGTTGAATTGGTATACCTTTATCGCCCAGTTGATAATCTTCCCATCTTAATTCCTCGTGACTCTTTTTATCCTTGTATGGAGGCATGAATGAAATAGGCATGAACTTTTCAGTACCCTCTTGTACTGGAGCATAAGATATTACTCTACTCCCTTGTTGATTATCAGAGCCTGTTTGACCAAATCCACGCGTTTTTGTTTGAGTGCCTGCAAAATATTGATAAAGTTAACCATTATTGAGTCTTGTATTAGAGAAAATAGTATAAATGAACAGAGTTAACACTGGATTTTGTTAGAGGTGCATCAGCCTAGGACAAGGGTATGGGTGAAGCCAGATACCATCTACCATCTATCCTAGACTATTCAGACTAATAGCTAGAGTATTTTTCATAAAATTTACATAACTTGCTAACAAATGTGTTGTATTTGACATAGCTGTAAATAAAATCACAAGCATTAAATAAAATTAGGATTTATTTGACATAGCTTTCAAGTTGATACAGATATTAGGTAACTTTTTTAATGGATCAATTTATTAGTCTTGCCACAAGCTTCAATAGTTAAAATAATTTTCATTTCCCTTTATATATTTGTTTTGTTTTGATACATTTAAGACACGGGATGGTTCAAATAAATAGATATTGACTGAGGTTTGTTATCCCAATAATAATTACTACGTGAGTTACGTAACAAAAATCTCACAATATTTTACCTAATCGCATTTAATATCGACAAAATAAAATTACATAGAAATCCTTACAAGCAGAGTAGAACCTTATAAAACATGTAGAATCTTTATTAAATATATGTAGAATTATTTTAAAAAATATCGATTTAAGAGAGTAAATAACCTGTAGGAAATGACGATGGAATTTATAAGAATTTTAAACATATACATAACGTTAATTTAAGTATATAAAACAATGCCCTTATATCAACTTGTTGGGAACAAACAGAAAGTATTTCTCTGTTGTTAATCGTGCCCAAGATGTAGAACAAAAAGTACCATGCAATGATAGAAAAAGATTGTTCTCTAACGCAAGAGGCATCCAAAAGAGGTAGCTTGTGCGGCTGTGCCCATGTTTCAGCAACAGTATAAATGAAAAATGTATTGTGCATGTTCAGTTAAGGAATGATATATATGTCAAATGTAGCAATGTACATTTGAGTACCAAATTGAGTACTTTTGGTTCCAGAATTGAGTAATTCAGGTACTAAAACCAGCTGAGCCCTAAGGGTGGGGGTGTAAAAGATTACTGAATTGAGTGCTTTGGGTGCCTAAGGCAGATGGTTGTGCCTTTCCAAACAATGTACACCCGAATTCAGATGTCGAGTTTCCAAAACCAAATGAAGAAGTGCTAGATACACTACCAAAAGCAGAAGAATTGCTTTGAGAACAAAATGCGGCCGGCAAAGTAGAACCGAAAAATGCAGGTGAACTCGATGCTGAACCAAATGCAGGATTACTTGATTGGCCAAAACATGGTGAGCTGGTAGCACCAAATGCAGTGCTTGAACCAAAAGAATTGCTACTTCCAAAAGGACTTGACTGGTTCGAGTTTGACCCAAACGGTCCAGTTGTGGTTTGCTGTCCGAATGTGAAACCTGTGAACATAAAATGCATAATGGGATCAATAACTAGTTTCTGTCTTGTTCAATAGTGCAAGTGCATCCATTTCTTGCAACTGGGTCTAATTCTACAAAAAGCCAACAATTATAAATATGATACATACTACCAAATGCAGGTCTGGTAGATACACCAAATGAAGAAGCAGAACTTCCAAAAGCTGTTATACCATAAGGCTGTCCAAAAAAAGACCCAGTTGGAGTGCCAAAAGTTGAACTTATGAATCTTGATGAACCAAATGGATTTGTGTTTCCAAATGGACTAGAACTGCATGTACTAGAAGGATTTCCAAATATACCGCTTGATGTGCCAAACGTTGAGCTTGTAGTCTGTAAACTAAAAGCATTACTCCTTCCAAATGGATTTGATTGATTTGACTTTGACCACAATGCTCCAGTTGTAGGTTGTCCAAACAAAGAGCCTGCATAAATGCATAATCAGTTTAATAACTAATCTCAGTCATGTTCAAGAGTGCAAGTATATCCATTTCTAAAATATGATACATACTACACGGGGCAGGCAACGAAGATGCACCAAACGAGGGAGTCGGACTTTTAAAAGCTGATGCACAAGGAGGTTGTGCGCAAAAAGTACCAGTTCGAGTGCCAAAAACTGAAGCTGTGGAAGTTTGTGAGCCAAATGTACTTGCGCTTCCAACTGGACTAGATTTTGAATTTCCAAAGACAGATTGTGCAAAAGAACTTGCGCTGTTTGCTCCAAATACCGATGAGGAGCCAAAGGGGCTAAAAGAGTACTGTCCAAAAGCTACAATACAAAACATATATGACTCTATCAGGTGCGTGAACTCACATAAGTATGACAATTTCAACCCGCTTATTATAATGAAAACCCAAATATTATGGTACCCATAAGCAGACCGTTGGGAGCTATATATATGATTATAGAGATCATGATATATGTGGGTGACCAACTACATATTTGTACATTGCAACATAAAACATACATAACCATACAATGATATGGGTCATATAAGATGTAGCCATATACTAATAGTAGTAAAAATATAATTTTGGATGAATACAGCTATGGTGGTTTTCATTAACTTATTGACAGCAGAAGCTAAAGAACTCATGATGGAAGGACTCTGGTACTTTTCTCCATCAAAGTGATCACATGATAAAGAAGCACAAGGCAAGAAATGGTATTGATTAACAGTATTCTACAAAAAAGACAACAGTTATAAATATAATGCACACTACCAAGTGCAGGCGAAGATGAACCAAACAAGTGAGCCGAACTTTCTAAAGCTGTTGCACCGGGAGGCAGTACACAAAAAGTACCAGTTCGAGTGCCAAAAGTTGCACCTGTTGAAGTTTGTGAACCCAATACACCTGCGCATCCAACTGGACTGGATTTTGAATTCAGATTTGAGCTTGGATTACCTAAAGGGGATGTTGCATAAGAACAAATCGCCGGTGTACTAGAAGTTTTGCTACATACACCGGTTGTTATGCCAGGCGTTGAACTTGCAGTTTGTAAACCAAACTGATCTGAATTTCCGAACCCAAACTGGGCAAAAGAATTTGAGCTGCTTGCTCCAAATACTGATGGGGAGCAAATGGGGCTAAAAGAGTGCTGTCCAAAAACTACAATATAAAACATATATGACTCTATCAGGTGCGAAAAAGATATTTTATAGTGAACTCACATAATTATGACAGTTTCAACCTGCTTGTTATAATGAAAACTCAAACATCATGGTATCCTTGATTAGTCCATGTGGAACGTGCACGTGCACGCTCACTCTCTCGTTGTGTGTGTACACATATATGTAAATGTACATCTGTGCACACGCATCCATATACATACATGCATACATACACACACACGTACACATATGTGTGTGTATATGTACATATGTATATCAATATATGTATGTGTGTTTGCATGCACGTGTGGTGTGTGTGTGCATGTGTGTGTACTGTTGGGGGGGGGGGGAGTGTGTATGTACACACATGGATACGTGCATGCACGCATGTGTGCATATATATATATATATATATATATATATATATATATATACACATATATATATATACATATATATATATGTGTGTGTGTGTGTTTGGGAAAATTCTATTTGGACACAAACGGTGATACAAAATCTTATACTAGCTATCTCAACCATTAGATCTCCTCATAATTTCCACTTTTTATGTAAATATAAGAAAATCTAATGGTCAATATTCGGTGTGTCCAATTTTATTTTATTTTCATTTCCTGTCCTTATACTGCTCCCTATGAATAGCTCATGCATGTAATTAAGGAGATCATGATACTACACCCTTACATTGCAACATAAAGCTTACATAACTATATGATGACATCGGTCATATAAGACATCCATATTTGTAATAGTATTTAAAATATAATTTTTTTTAGATACAGTTATGGTAGTTTTCTTTTTCTTAATGAGAGAATTTAAAGAACTCGTGATAAAAGAACTCTAGTGCTTTTCTCCATCAAAGGGATCACATTTTAAATAAGTGGAAGGCAAGAAATGATATTGACTAACAGTATTCCTTCTTTCAATTTCTATAATGGTAATTAATCAACACTAAAAGCATGTGCAATTTTTTAATGCATGGTTGGTATGTACATGAGTTGTTACATTTATGTTAGATCATACTATTATGTTTTGAGAATTTACCATTTCTCATAGTGCACACCAATGTGAACAAAAATGGATAAAGAAACTAGATGATATAGACAAACAATTTATAGAAGAGGAAAAATGTACAAAATGGAACAAATTCTTGCTGCGTAGTTGTTTCAAAATAACAAAGTACCGTGTTGCAATCAAAAATACTACGTTCATTATTACTTGCCTCTTAATAAATAAGTATTGTTATTGACACTCGAATTTTGAATATGATAGGGCAATTTTTTTATTTCGTTTTTACTATGAAGAGTACTAATCTAATTAGCACTCTTATATAAAATTATTATGACATTGACTTAATTGATCTTCATTTTGTTTAATGTAGTTTTTCCTTAATCATCATTAGACTTTAGTTCAAAATCATTAATCAAATAGTGCAGAATTCAAATTCACCTAATTGCAGTTGAGAAAATGACCAGATATTTAAAATTTTCAAATAATTTAGGGCTTCATAGGGTTAAGACTGAAGCATTTTTGGCTCTCGAGGTAGAGATCGTCAAACAAAAAATTCAATTAGGGATGACTGAACAAATTGTTTTATTCGGTAGATCCGTACCGAAATATGCATTTTAGTTCGACAGTATGTCCCCTGGTATGTCATTCCTTACCACCATCTAGCCATCTGATTCAAACCCTATTTATTCGCCCCTAAACCCAAATTTTCTCAAATTGCTGGTTATTAAATATAGTTATAAATATTCATAACATATTGTATTGGTGAAAGTTTAAATAAGATTGAGAAGGATATGAGAATTGAGATAAGTTTCCCATGGCCTTTAATTTTTAAGGGCTTTGTAATTAAGTTAAAATAAAATTTGTCATGTTAGGGGTTTAGGATTTTTGAGGTGAAGTCGTATGGATTTGGCAAGCTGACTGAAACAATTTAAAAAAAATCTCTTCCCTAATCCAAAAGGTTTCTCCATTAAATGAAAATTGTAACAGATTGTTGCTACCCAATTCTGCAATATTTAATTACAAGCTTAGAAACTGATCCCCATAAAAAGATGCTTTCCCTTTTTTTTTCAATTTCCAGAAGTTTGTTATCAGAAAGATTAAAAAAAAAATCTCCACATTAATGCTCAACAAATGGACAATGAATGTGTATTATTACTTGATCATATGGGCAATGCCTGTGTGTTCCAGTATGGTCATTAAATCTCATGTACCTTGTTCTCGTGTGTAAGACATGAATTTCAATTATTTATATATAATGCATTTTTTGGTAAAATACCATGGATTTTGGAAGATCACTACCAAAAACTTTGCAGCATTTAGTTAACCTGACTGAATCAAATAACACAAGAACAAAGAAATTTGATTATATAATAAAGAACCCAACTCCACTTACTAGTAATAATCTACAATATTGTATAGAGACTGAATCCCATTAGAATCAATTAACCATTGTCAAAAAAATAAAAATGATTTTCACTAAACAATGGACTAAAACAATAAACTGAAAAATAGAATGTGTGTGTGTGTGATCCTTATGAGATATACACGGGTAGAATCAAACAAATATCAAAATGTTACTCTTGATAGCAAAAACAACAGGACATTACTAATTAAATCATGAAGTACTTACGAATTGTTGAAGCACACGTTGTTGTTGATAGATTCGTCTTCTCAAAGCAATCGATTCCACGACAAAGGGCAAAAACGTTTAAGTTAAAAGGAGGCGAAGTCTTATGGATTTGGCAAGGTAGTTGAAACAATTAAAGAAAATCTCTTCCCTTATCCAAAAGGTTTCTCCATTAAATGAAAATTGTAACAAATTGTTGCTACCCAATTCTGAAATATTTAAATATAACTTAGAAACCAACCATCATAGAAAGATGGTTTTCCTTTTTCTTTCTTTCAATTCTCATAAGTTTGCTACCGGAAAGTATCAAATATAGAATTTTTGCCTCATTAACGCTCAACAAATGGACAATGCATGTGTATTATTACTTAATCATATGGGCAATGCCAATGTATTCCAGCATGATCATTTCGTTCTTATGTGCAAGACATGAATTTCAGTTATATATACAATGCACGTTTTTGGTAAAGTACCATGGATTCTGGAAGATCACTATCTAAACCATCGCATCTTTTTGTTAATCTAACTGAATCAAACAACACAAAAACAAAGAAATCTGAACATATAAAAAAGAACCCAACTTTACTGACTAGTGACAATCTACAATATTGTATAGAGATCGAATTACATTAGAATCAACTAACCATTTTAAAAAATGATTTTCACTGAACAATGGAATAAAATAATAAACTAAAGAAATAGAATACACACACACACACACACGTGTGTGTGTATGTATATGATCCTTATAGGATAAACACTAGTAGAATCAAACAAATATCAAAACTTTACTCTTGATAGCGAAATCAACAACACATTACTGATTGAATCATGAAACACTCACGAGTTGTTGAACCACACATTGCTGTTGATAGATTCGTCTTCTTAGAGCGGTCAAAAACTTTTAAGTTAAAAGGACGCGAAGTGATTTTAAAACCCTAAAGCGATTAATATTTATACAGTAACAAAAGTGGCTTAATTTTAAAGCAGGTTTATAGAATGAGTAACCTAAACCAAAAATAAGCAATAAATTAATTAATTGCCAGATCCCGCTAGATATTCTCGGTGATAAGGCATTGATCTTGCCAAATAAGCTTCTATCCGGCCCACGAAAAATCAATCTCAGCCTTTTTCTCTTCATTAGTCGACATAATTAATTACTATGTCCATTTAAGTTGCCTTTTCTCTCTGGTGACTCCCTTCCTCCAATCCATCTATAATGGAATTTTCATAAATAAAAATTCCTTACTAGCATTTGCATTAATGAATCAATGGTCAAGTTTGACTAAAATAGGCAAATCATTTAAATTTGGACATAAATTGACATTAAATTGAATAGGCCATTCAACCATATAACAATAGGTAGGGTGTAACAATGGAGCAATACGTAAATTGAATTGTCAAAAGTTTCCGATTCCACTAATCAAGTAATTAATGGATTCTACCATATTTGGTCAATATTTTAATTTTTTATGTGCAATTTTAGATTCTACATTTCAATATATGTATATATATGTGTGTTTGTGTGAGAGTGTGTGTGTATTAACTTTTTATGAAATTGCAATTAAATTGCATCATCAATTGTTAAGCGTCAAGTGACTTTGTTAAGTGGCAATCGACAATTTGATGGGCAATTAATGTTTGATAGTCAAAAATGTATGTAATTCCTTTAATAATAATTAACAAAGAAAAAAGATGGTAAAGATTGATTTTGTTTTTTGAATTTTGCTTTCAATTACTCTTTCCTAACCCCTCAGAAAAGTTGGAACAACTTTTGCTATCATGAGGAAAATAACTTTTTTATTTACTGATCAAAATATGTACAATAGTATTACAAGTAAGTGGAAATATAAAATAAAACATATGAAAACAAATATAAGTTAAAAGCAAATTTATATTTTTAAGTGAATTTATCATAAAATTATAATAAATGCTCTTAATATAGCTTAAATTTATTAAATGATATATATGGTACACTATATATAATCAATGCCTATGATCTTTTGCATTAATGAATCAATTGTCAATATTGACGAAAATAGTCAAATCATTTCAATTTGGACATAAATTGACATTAAATTGAATACACCATTCAACCATAAAACAATAGGTAGGGTGTAACAATGGAGCAATATGTAAATTGAAATGTCAAAAAAATTCAATTCCACCAATCAAGTAATTAATGGGTTCTACCATAGTTAGTCAATATTTTAATTTTTTATGTGCAACTTTAGATTCCACATTTCATTATGTGTGTGTA
Organism: Allium cepa; assembly: GCA_030765085.1. Taxonomy (NCBI): domain Eukaryota; kingdom Viridiplantae; phylum Streptophyta; class Magnoliopsida; order Asparagales; family Amaryllidaceae; genus Allium; species Allium cepa. The sequence continues at coordinate 289,096,963 of CM060937.1, forward strand.
TTAGTTAACTTTTTATGAAATAGCAATTAAATTGCATCATCAATTGTTAAGCGTCGAGTGACTTTGTTAAGTGGCAATCGACAATTTGATGGGCAATTAATGCTTGACGGCTAAAATTGTATCAATTTCCTTTAATAATAATTAACAAGAAAAAAGATGGTTAAGATTGATTTAGTATGGAAAAATAATAAATTAATAATTTACTATTTTTTGAATTTTATTTTGAATTACTCTTTCCTAACCCATCAAAAAAGTTAACCAACTTTTACTATCATAAGAAAATACCTTTTATTTAATGATCAAAACATGTTCACTAGTATTACAATTAAGTGGAAATGTAAAATAAAACATATGAAAACAAATATAACTTAAAAGAAAATTTATAATTTTAAGTGATTTATCATAAAATTATAATAAATGCACTTAATATAGCTTAAATTTTATTAAATGATAATATATGGTACACACTAGATATAATCAATCCATATGATCTTTGCATTAATGAATCAATTATCAATATTGACGAAAATAGTCATATCATTTCAATTTGGACATAAGTTGACATTAAATTGAATACATCATTCAACCACAAAACAATACATAGGGTGTACATAATGGAGCAATATGTAAATTGAATTGTCGAAAATATTCAATTCCACCAGTCAAGTAATTAATGGGTTCTACCATATTTGATCAATATTTTAAATTTTTATGTGCAACTTTAGATTTCACTTCTCATTAGTATATATAATCAATACTTATGATCATATTATTTATAATTCAGATTACCTTTTGCATTCCTCTCTGTATTAATTTCTTTCTAAAAATAATTTTCTTATAGCATGTACCACTACACCATATTTTACTACAAAAATATTGTGAATTTGCTAAAAGGACTATTCCATTGGTTAAGGAAAATAAGTAAAGTCAATATTTTTGTTAAAGAATTTTTTTTAACTTGTTAAATTCCCACAACATATTTAGTAATAAATGAACTCTTGATCGTACATGAGAGCGCTGCATGTCCCAATTAGTTGTGCTACCACTATGATTCTTAGGTGTTATATAGCATACTACAAGTCAACGTATATCTAGTGATTCAAATCACGATTTACACATGATTCAAATTTATGAAATCATCGAGCAATGGTCGTGGATTTTATTGAAGAATTTTGTTAAAGAAAGGATCAAATAAATAATTCTCATCATAGAAAAATAAATGAAAATTACCAAATTAAACTCTAATTTAGTTACCCGTTTATCTCTAACCAACTCTTGTTTTATGTGAAATTCACAATACTTTCTTTTTCTTCACTTCATTCTAAACCCCAACGCCTAGTACTTACAATTTTCTAAACATAAAAAAAATTGTTGCTATGGAGGAAGAAAACTTCCAAAAATATTCTATGCATCTTCAATTTCAATTTAGAAACTAGGCCTCGTTCGGTTGTCATTTTTAGTTTTATGCTTTCGTCCAAAAATGTACATACGACGCATGTATTTTTGAAAAACAACCAATCAAACCTCAAGATTTCCCAATTTTTCAAAATTGACTAAGAATTTAAGGAAGAATGGAGATGAGATAGAAGAAGATCGAGTTTGCACAAAGCAAAATAAAAAAAGAGGAAATTCAACAGAGTGATGATGCAAGACTGATGGGTTGGAAAGATCAGTTTGGGAAGTGGTCATGCTTGGAAATTTTGAAGAAAATATGAACAAGAGAGAATGAGAAGAGAGAATAAGAGGATAAGCCTGGAAAAGATTATAATAATTTTGTATAAAAAATAGACATAAGTTTAGAGTCTTGCTAAATGCACTGCATTATAGTGTGTAAATTACCAGTTTTATTCAGTAGTAAACTACCGAATGAAATTTGGTTAAAAAAGAAAAACTTTATTTCATTTGATAGTATGATGCCGAGCTGCTTCACAATCACTCGTCGGTGGTATAATGCCGAATTAACATCTTAGGTAAACTAGAGGACCCAATGCGGTGCATTTAGTGCAACTAAGTTTAAGTATGGATGCTACTATATACGCACACGTTTCTCTTTCTCTCTTCTCCTTTTGTATGGTACTCCTTTCACACTTATACATCCACCTTTTGTTCTCTTATTTTATTAAGAAAATAAGCATTCATTTTTTTTTTATCTTCTTGAAAATATAACCGTAAACAGAAATCCGAAAATCAAATCTCATTAACTCCAAACTTTTCTTCCACATATTTCGATCAGTTTGAAATTTGAGTAGAAAATTGTAGTTAGTTTAATAATTTTAACCTTAATATACTAGGAAGATATATTTTTTATTTGAAACTTTTTTCAAGCAATAAAAGTTGAAGATAAGGCCAGGACGATCTTTAAATAGCAATTTCTTAAGATGATAAATAAATTCGTAGTTAAATTCTGTCTAAAGTTTATATATTTAAATCTTTTACGTTAACAACGGTGGGCGAAGAGATTTTTTTTATTCTTTTGGCTTCTCTTTAAATGTCTTTAAGTAAAATTACTTTAGCCCTTAGTTCTTTAATTTTTTGTTTGAGTATTCTTATTTCATGTTTTTACTCTAATATGGTTGCTTCAATACTTAAATTAACGGAATTTGTTTTAGGTTTTGAATTTCTTACCCTATCAAAAATTTCTTTTATATTATAAGTTTCTGGTTGTTTTAATCTTGAATTTTTCTCATTGATTTTATCTTGATAAGATTCTAAATAATTTTTTAATATATTCTTCTTTTCTTCTGGGTCTAAGTTTTTATCTACTATATTTAGGATGAAGTTGTCTTCTTTCGATAGGACAAATAATCCATTAGATAAAGTTCTATAGTAATCATAATTATTATCAGATTCTGAATCATCATCTAGTGATTCCTCTTCTGATTTTGTTTCTGAAGGTTCTTCCGCAATAACGTTTTTAAATTTTACAGCTTCTGAATCAGAGATTTCTATAAGCAATTTTTTGAGTGAATCTTTTAATTCCTCATCTATATCAAGATTATTATTTTTTTCTTCATTTTACATTTATTTGCATAGTGTCCTGCTTTGTTGCATTTCCAACATATTGGAATTTTCTTATTATTTTCCTTATCTTTATTCTTTTTACCTTTAATTTTTTAATATTTTCTATTTGTAGTTTTGCTACATTCACATCTTTCATTATGGAAATTTTTATTTTTGTAAGGTTTTCTTTTAAATGGTTTTTTTGATTTTCTATAACTATTCTCAAGTTTAATGGGTTTTACTCCTACTTGGTCACAGAAGTCACCTAAGACTTGTTTACCATATTGGTTTCCCTTTTGTATTTGTTTATGCAATTTAATTTCATAACATTGATTGATTCCTTTTGCTACTATTTCTGATGCTAATTCACCATATGAATATTCATCATAAGAAATTACTCCATCATTCTAATCTTTTATTCTTTTTTTAACCCTTGCTGCAAATATGAGTGGTAATCCTAATAAGAATTTTTCTTTCCAAAAGTCTTGGTTGCAATCATGCATTATAAATTTAGAGAAATAAACATCTTTATACCACTTAAATTGTGACAAATTCTCACATCTTAGTTTCATTAATTGTTCTCTTGTTTTATCATTTAATAATGATGTCGTTCCTACAAAATGATTGGTATTATGTAAAGAAGTGTATTAACTACATCGACTACTTCTCCATCATTTACTACTTTTACTACTTTGACTACATAATTTCTGGCATCGCTAGTCATATAATTTTTCCACCAATGTTTTAATTGGCCTATAAATCCTTGAATTATTTCAGTCGCTATATCTTCATCCTTATTGTCTTTAGCTCTACTGGCTATGGTATACATTACCATATAATGTAGAGAAGTTGAATTTGATATTATGAGCAACCATCGATGTTCCATTCAACTATTGATGAGCCATCATATGATGCTTGCATATAAGGATCCATTTCCTCTATTATGAGATCGACTTCAAGAAATGTTTTCTATTCTATAGAATACTTAAACAAGAAATCAAAAGAATTTTCTTGTTGCATTGGTTCTAAAAAAACATTTATTGAAGTTAATCAATTTCTTCATCTGAATTTTGATTAGATTCTTCATCAAAGGTTACTTTTGGATTATAAATTTTTTCTGTAACAGGTGCCATTTTCTTTTCTTGTAATGTGTTTTTAGTATCATTACTATCGGACCCATTCCGGAGCCTACTCATCCTAGATCTGGATTTGCACATTTGTGCAGAGATTATACCGATTTGAGTGGAAGGCCATTCAAGGGTTCCGAAAGTGTTATAGAAATCCAAGCTTGGCTTAGATCATGCGATCACATCTTTTCTTGCATGAACCTTGTTGATCTCCATCGAATCCAAGTGGCTTCTAGTATGCTTTAAGAAAGAGCATTAGATTGGTATGAGCTTTTGATTTCGGAGATTATCGAAGCGGATCTTACTTGAGAGCAATTTCGAGAAAAGTTCAAGTTTGTGTCGGAAGCTGAAAAAGTAACTTTAGCCCGACACTTTATTGACCTTGTTCAAGGCGAATTTTCTATGACAGATTACGTCGCATCTTTTGAATCTCTCTCTAAATATGGAATCGAGTATATTAATGCCCCATTGAAGAAAAATCAGAGGTTTGTCTATGGGCTGAATAAGTACCTCAAAAGGCCTCTACTCCTAAAATGGAAGTTTCTTTTGATCAGCTTGTTGATATCGCTCTTCAACTTGAAGAGGCCGATAAAGAAGGCGATGTTGAATTTGCGGGTGCCAAACAGAACTTCAACTTCAACAAGAAGAGTCCTATTAAGTTCAAGCCTAATCCCAACAAGAAAGAGAAACAAGCAACTTCGGTAGCAAAGATTCCTACCTTTAGTCGTAGGCAGTGCTACAATTGTGGTTCTAAGGACCATTATGCAAACAGATATCCGAAATGTTTTTTTTCTTTATTGCAAAGGTTCGGGTCATCTTTTATCTTCATGTCCCAAACTTCAAGGCAAGAAGGAAGGAAAACTAAATGTTGTGCAAGCGCTAATAACAGTTCTCTTGGTTAAAGTATTTTTCATTCTATCCTTGATGGCATTATTATGTTTCGTGATCATCATATTCAAGTTGTTTTTGATAAGGGTGCATCTCACTCTTTTATATCAAAAGAGCTTGTTGATACATTGTCTTTAAATGTTATGTGCTTGATGACTTCTTTGAGAATTGCGAATCCGGTTGGTGGATCCGCAACACTCAGTTTTCTTTGTAAAGATGTCAAGATTATTTTATGTGATTTTTCTTTCCGAGCCGATTTGCATGTTATGAGTTACTTAGGCTCGGAATGATTTTGGAAAAGGATTGGCTTAACCGTTATGAAGCGCATATCCTATGTCCTGAGAGGACTATTTATCTTTGACATTCTTAATTTGTTATGCAGATTTCTATTATTCTTAAATATTCAGATTCTAATTCGGTGGCATCCTTATATTCTCTAAATCCACATGATTACGATAATGATGATGAGGAAGATGTTATTTCTCTTATTCACGTTGTTCGTGAATTCCCCGATATATTTGAGCCCGTTTTAGGATTACCACCTAAGCGAGAAATCGAGTTCAAAAAAATCCTTGGAGCTTTAGCTATAACTCATCCTCCTTATCGTATGTCCAATAAGGAAAATGAGAAGATGCGTGAACAATTATCCAAATTGGAAGAGAAGCAATTTATTTATTCTAGCTCCTCTCCATGGGAAGCTTCAGGTATTTTGTGAAAAAATCTGATGGTACACTTAGGCTTTGCGTTGACTACCGCAAGCTTAATGATCTCACCATCAAGAATAAATATCTTTTACCTCGAATTAATGATCTATTCGATCAACTTAGCGGTGTTAGGGTATTTTCCTAGTTAGACTTAGCAACCGGTTTTTATAGCTTCGCATTATAGAGGATAACATTCCTTTGATATCGTTCCGTACTCGTTATGGATCTTATGAATGGTTTGTTATGCCATTTGGTTTAATGAATGCTCAAACTTATTTCATTGACCTTATGAATTGAGTTTTCAAAGACTTCCTCGATCGATTTGTTCTCATCTTTATAGACAATATTCTTGTTTATTCTAAAACCGAGGAAGAGCATGAAAAACATCTTCGAATTATATTGGAAACTCTTAGGAGCAATCAATTGGAAGCAAAATTTTCTAAGTGCCACTTTTGGCATCTCGTGTGAAATTTCTTGGACATATTAATTTGAATCCGGAATTTCCGTGGATCCTTCAAAGATTGAAGCGATTCAAAATTGGAAGAGACAGAAGAGTTGCAAAAATTCGTAGCTTTCTTGGGTTGGCAAGTTATTACCATCGGTTCATAAAAGACTTTTCAAAAATTTCCATGCCTCTTACTAGTTTAACAAAGAAGGGAGTTAAGTACATTTGGTCAAACAAATATGAAACTTCTTTTCAGAAATTAAAAGAACTCCTTTCCGATGCTCCTATTCTTGTGATTCTCGAAGGAAACCAAGACTTTATTGTTTATACCGATGCTAGTCGTGTTGGTTTGGGTGCCATTCTCATGTAAAGGGAACGTGTAATCGCTTATCTTCTAAGCAATTAAAACCTGCCGAGACTAGATACGACACTCATGATTTAGAGCTCGTGACCATTGTTTTCGCCCTTATAATTTGGCGTCATTGTCTTTTGGGAGAGAAATTTGTTGTCTACACCGACCATAAATCTTTGAAGTATTTATTTGCTCAAAAGGAACTTAATTTGCGTCAACAATGTTGGCTCGAGTTCCTTGCATATTATGATCTTGATATTCTTTATACTCCCAAAAAGGGAAATCATGTTGTCGATACCCTTAGTCGTAAGCAACAAGCAGTTTTTTCTATGATGATATCCGAATGGAATGATCTCGAGACTTTGTCTACTTGTGAAATCCGAAATCGTGAATCCGATTCATGTTGATCTCTTGTTTTATGTAGCCTTGAGGCTCATCCTTCTCTTTTAGACCGCATTCTTGAAGCTCAAAAACATGATCTCGAATTGGCTTATCTCAGCCAAAGTTGTCGGGATAGAAATATTGATGGTTTGAAAGACTTTGAAATCAATGCTCGTGGTGGCATTCAAAAATTTGGTAGACTTATTGTACCAAATATTGGTGATCTTCTAAAGACATTTTAGAAGATTCTCATCATTCTAAATTTACCATTCATGTAGGTAGTAGTAAAATGTATGCAGATATGAAGCGAATTTGTTACTGTGATGGAATGAAATCTGATATTGCTAACTTTATTAAGAGTTGCATGACTTTCCAACTCATTAGGGCCGAGCATCAAAGGCCTGGTGGGTTATTGCAACCTTTAGACATTCTAGTTTGAAAGTGGGATCTAGTCTCCATGGAATTTATTAATGGACTTCCCCGTTCTCATTCGGTCCATGATAGTTTATGGGTAATAGTAGATAGACTTACAAAATCTGTCCATTTATTCTCGTTTGGTCCAATCGGACCGTACCTCTTTTGGCCAAGCTCCATGATAGAGAAATTGTTAAATTGCATGGAGTCCCTACTTCTATTGTTAACGATCGTGGTCCATTGTTTACTAGTGGATTTTGGAAGAGTCTTCAAAAAGCTTTGGGAATGAAGCTTAATTTTAGCACCACTTATCATCCTCAGTCCGATGGACAAACGGAGCATGTGAATCAAACTCTTGAAGATCTTCTTCGTGCATGTGTTCTTCATTTTGGTGGAAGTTGGGAAGATCATATTTCTCTTGTTGAGTTTTCCTATAATAACAGCTTCCAATCTAGTATTAGTGTGGCACCTTTTGAGGCACTCTATGGAAGGCCATGCCGATCTCCTTCTTGTTGGATTGAGGCCAGTGAGAAGCTGGTTTTAGGTTCAGATTTTATTTTTAATTCCACAGAAAAGATTGACCTTATTCGTCATAGGATGAAAGAAGCTCAAAGTAGACCAAAATCCTATGCTGATAACCAAAGAAGGAATTTGGAATTCTTTGTGGGATATTTGGTGTTTATTCGTGTTTCACCTATGAAGGGTGTTGTGCGTTTCATTCGATTGGAAAAATTAGTGCCTCGATATATTGGCCCATTTCCCATCACCGAACGTATTGGTTCTGTGGCTTATCGCCTTTTATTGCTGGTTTAATTTTCTGCTATTCACGACGTTTTCCACGTCTCTCAACTACGGAAATGCCTTAGCGATACCGTTTCTATTCTTGAGCCCGGTGTTATTGAGGAAATTGAAGTTTCACCCAATTTGACTTATGAGCAACATCCTATTCGTATCATTGCTTTGGAGGTTAAACGCCTTCGAAATAAAGATGTTCCTCTTGTGAAAGTTCAATGGTCTGCAAATCCTAAGGATTTCTCTTGGAAATCCAAAGAATTCGTCGAGCGAACACACCCGGACTTACTCTCTCGTACTCTTTAAGGTGAACTTCTTACTTTAAATTTTCTTTGTGTTGATATGCTTTTATGGTTGTTACTCTTCATTTTCTTCTTAAGAATCGCAAGGATGAAGTTTCTTTAAGGAATGAAGTCTGTAACAACCTGCATATTTTGCGATTGTATATTTAAATGTTTTATTTAAATATAGCATCGTTAGTCGGATTAAAGTCCGAAATTCTACTTTTCGTAAATTATTGAATTAGGACTTGAGACCACTTCCATTGAGTCCAAAATGGCGTTTGCAACCTTTTTGAGTATAAATGTCGATATGTTTGGAGTTGAGTAGAATTTTGATATTTTTATATTGGGCTTTGGGTTTGGGTTTCAACCCATTAACCCAACATAATACCCTAACTCTCCATTCAACTCCTCTTCACTCGTTCTATTATTTCCTAACACTCAAGCTAAAAGAAAAATGGGGAAGAGATAGAAAATCAAAATTCCTAAGCCCTAGTTTTGCTAGGAAATTCAAACTCAAGTTCTAGAAATCAAGGAGAAGCATAGGTAAGCATCCTCTTCTTCTTCTTCTCCATCTCAATCTCTCTTCAATTCTCAGAAATTCTTAAACCCTAACTTGGGAAAAACTTCACCTTTGATAATAGATTCAAGATTCTAGAGGTGTTTTGAAGAGGAATTGGTATTGCCTTGTCTTAAAGCTTCTCATTTGTTGTCTTTGGGTTTAAAGGTGAGTTCTTGAACTCACATCTATGTTTGTAGCTTTCATTGTTGTTAGGTATGAATTTCTAACATCTATTCATGTTCATTTGCTTTTGATTTGAATTGATTTGGTGAATTTTTCAAATTTTGGTATTTTGAAGTTAAAATATTTAAAGATCGTATCATGGATATTTGGACATGTTATTTGGGGTGTATCGAAGAGCCTATAAGGCTGGGTTGCCGCTTGTCATAAATCCCTAGTCTCCGTCGCACTTCCGACCGCTTCCGAATCGTTTTGGCCATCATTGGCCTAGGCAAATTTCTGCCCAGCTGAACCAACCAGACGTCTAGTTGGTAATTTCAAATGTCTGGTTATGGTCCCTAGAGAAATTATATAATGAATGCAGAAAATAAAATGGTAAAGACAAATTCCAAACGTCTGATTTTATTGGTTCAAACTTCTGGTTAGGGTTTAGACATCTAGTTTGTAATTTCAGACGTCTAGGAGGTTTTTTGGAATATTTCCAGAACCCAAATTCAAACGTTTGGTTGAACCTCCAGACGTCTAGAACTGTTCAGCTTTGCCTATTTACCTATTTTTTGAGTGAATTTCCAATGTTATCGATTTTTGTTAACCGATTAGTTGTTATCACTTTTATCGACTTTGCTGACTTCTTTTTCTGGATTTTTGGGAATATCCATTTTGATGAATTTGGTATCGATTTCTTTGGAATTGATTCACGTCTTCAAATGTGAATTTTTGGCGATCGATTGTTTTTACAACCGTTTTACGTGATTTGTCACTTTAAAATACAAAGGTTTCTATACTAGTAGTAAATATTCGAGCTCTTTCACAAGAATGTTTTCAACGTTACTTTTAATACAGAACTCGTTTTCAAATCCATTTTCTAATCTATTAGTATATACAAACCTTTACCTCACTCGTATGAGAAATCTAATTAAACAGCTTAGTAAAACAAGTGGTACAAAACGCTTGCATTTACTTCGTCGGTTAATTTTTGGACTTGTTCGATTGAAATCTTATGATGATTTTCGAGTGAAAATCAACAATTTGTTTGTAAATACTTAAGTTAAGCCAGTGATTATGAGACATGAAGCTAAACTCATTTATTTACTAGCTTGGTGTAATTCACACTTTTTATTGATCAATGGTGATCATTTTATGGTTTAGACTAGGGTTATGCGACGTCTCTTTGTCCACGTAGGGTACTGTACCTCATTTTATTGAGCTTCGTCTCATTTCTTTTATAGGCTAACAACATATGGGTTCCTTGGAGTTTCGACTCATTTTTACGGGCTAGCGACCCATGTTCTTTTATGGTGTTCGGTTCATTGGATGTACCGTTATTGCACTACGTCGATGTCCCGACTTATCAAGATCATCGGATGTACCGTTATTGTACTACCTCGATGTCCCGCCTTATCAGGTTCATCGGGCATACCGTTATTGTACTACGTCGTTGTTTCGAATTCTTGGGGTTTTAGATCCATCAGGTGTACCGTTATTGTACTTCGTCGATGTTTTGAATAATTCGAGTTTCAAGTTCCTCGGGCATACTGTTATTGTACGGGTTGCATCGGCTCTATGGTTAGCGACCATGGGATAGTGACCCGTTTGTGATACATGTGTTGGTGAGTTTTCATGCTCCCCTTTGTGATAGGCCTCCCCCTTTGTGATTTTTGGATTTCTAATTGACGATTTTTAGAATTTGTGTTTCATCAATTTTGCGATTGTCATTGATATGTTTGTCAATATTTTTGGTTTGGTGAATAAAATAAAGAATGATATTCTTTTTGGTGTTTGAGGTTCTTGAGATATTGTATGATTTTCATTGTTGTTAAATGTATACTTGTCACAGTATGGCACTATTGTTACCATATGTTTTTGTCATATCTCTTGTCTTATCTTATTTTATATGATTTTATAGCTAGACTAATCCGTTTATTATTTTCTTCTTGAATAATACTCAGGTTAGACCGAGGTATTTCAGGTGCTTCTACTTAACTTCTTATCAGGGTCCATCATCCGACTTTTGGCTAACTACTTAGCTTAGCAGTTTTGTTTTATACATTCGAGATAAAGATTCATTGATGTATACACTTTTGTCTAGCACTTGTACCTATTCTTTTGAGATGTAGTGGATCTTACATGACCACTACTTTGATGTACGCCTTTATGTGTTATATTCATATATGTTTCCGCCTTTGTGATATGAATGTCTATGGCTAATTTATGTTATGCTTATTTTATATTTGTTTTCGAAAACCACATAGCCACTGTGTAGTACTTTGAGTTTGTACTTGATACATCAGATTTCTTCTTTAAATGTAATACGTGACCTTCTATCTAGCATATCGATACTCGCTCAAAGCAATTACACGGATGGTCGCTCCTCAATAGCCTTATTCTTCATGCTAGTTGACGGTATTACCCCACAGTTTCCTTGGCTAATGTGAGTATAGAAGTGGGGCGTCACAAAAAGATTCACTTAAAAAATTGCTTATAGAAAGCTCTGATTCAGAAGCTAAAAATTTAAAACTAAACGTTATTGCGGAAGTACCTCCAGAAACATAAATAGAACCAGAAGAAGAATCACGAGATGATGATTCTGAAGCTGATAATAATTACGATTACTATAAAACTTTATCCAATGGATTATTTATCCTATCGAAAGAAGACAACTTCATCTTAGATATGGTAGACAAAATATCGAACCCAAAGGAAAAGAAGAATATATTAAAAAATTATTTAGAATCTTATCAAGATAAAATCAATGAGAAAAATTAAAGATTAGAACAACCAGACACTTATAATATAAAAGATAATTTTGATAGAGTAAGAATTTAAAAACCTAAAGCAAATTCAGTTAATTTGAGTACTGAAGCAACAATATCAGAATTAAAATACGAAATAAAAATATTTAAACAAGAAATTAAAGAATTAAGGGCTAAAATCATTTTACTTGAAGAAAAATATTATGAAATAGTGATGATAATAAAAAACGAAAAGGAATTAAATAATTTAACATTTGTAAATATGTTAGATCATGTTCTTACACATAAAATGGATACCAAAATCACTATAGTTATACACAAAGAATATTGTTTTCAAGCAATTGCAACGATAAACTTAGGTGCTGTTTTAAATTGCATTAATGAAAGAATAGTACCTTCAAAATATTTCACTAAAACAATAGAAATTCCGAATGCCGCAGTCGACAAAAAATTATTAGAAAAATATAAATTACAAAACCCAGCATTTTGTAACAAAAGGATTTGCCTTGAAATGCCATTTATAATGGTAAAATTTTTATCACATGATGTCCTACTAAGAAATCCATTTTTACATATGTTATATCCAATAACAAATGTGATGACCCGGAATTTTGGGCAATATCGATTTAATAATCTGTATTAAAAATTAAATTGATTTTGATAACCTTTGTTAATAAGATTTGAATTGATTTAATAATCTTCTTTTAATAAATATTTAATTAATGAATTTTATCTTTTAAAAGCTAATAAATTGTTTTATATTTATAATGTATATATTTGTATATATTATAAATAGATAAGCTTGTTTTAAATTTAATAAATGAAGTATATTTTCTAATTCTAACATTTTTGGTAATTTGGAAATTTGATTTAATTTAATATTAAGCTTTTCAAACATATTTAATAAATAAACTATATGGTTTTAAATACTTAAGGTAAATGTTTAATTGTTTAAATTTATCCTAGCTTAAGTTTAAATTTAAATAAAAGGTTTATTTTATTTTTAAATATAGCTTGATAAATATGATTTGAAATATATATAAATTTAAAACACAATTTTACAAATGAAACATTAATACATATAAGAAAATAAGAAATTTATAATAAAGAGATAACTTCTTTTATAAATTATTTAAAATTGATAAATTGTTATTTTTAATTAATAATAATAATGTGTTATTTTCAAACAATATTAATAATGTATGGTTTTTACAAATATATTTTAATATAAATAAGACTGTTATTTCGAATTAATTTTGTATACTTATATATGTATATGTATAACTTGATTTTTAAATTGGACTTTGGAATTTGATTTGAATTTGAATTTATAGTTCTGGAATTTAAAAGGATAGATACCTAAATTGTTTTGGATTTTAAAATATTTGTATGAACTTTTATTTATAAATATGATTGGTTTTATTTCTTTTAAAATTACCTCATATATAAATAAGTACTTATAAACTAAACAATTAGGTATAAGCTTATATTAACTTTTAAAAAATAAATACTAATTTATTTAAGAAAGACATGTGTTATTTTACTAAGCCCTCATAATAACAAGTGTTAAGTAATTAGAAATACTAATGACAAGTGTCCTTATTTATTTTCATTTTCTTTTATTTTTATTTAAATCTCAAAATTTACTTATAAAAACATAAGCCTTCTCCTCTTCATTTCTTTTCTAATCTTCATTTTCAAAAGAGAAACTGAAATCAGTACTTCCTCTAACCAAGTCCCCTCAAAAACAAATTTGAAACCATCTTCAAACCAGAAAATTGTTTAAACTAAAAGGAAGTTCAAAACAAAAGCTTGAACTCACTTCTTAAAACCTAGAAATAGAATCCGAACATCATTCTTCATTCTATTTTGAAAGCATCAACAAATGCCTGCATTTTTTAAACTAAAGAAAGATTCTGTAACATGCATTCTCCAACAAGTTCAAGCAACTCCAGTTTGATAAAAATCAAAGAAATAAACCTGTGATCATTTTGAAAATTCTCAAAGAAATTTCTAAGCCTGTAAACCAAGAATTCAGTTTCAAAATGCAGTCTGGAATTTGTCTACTGCATACAAACCTGAGATCTAGACAATAGCAACTCAGTTTTCAAATTTCAAAAGCAAGCATTCGAGTTTATAAATCAATAAGGCATTTCTGCAAAAACAAGTTTCAACCCAGTTCAAAGGCTTTTCAAAACGAAAAGGAATGCTCTGTTCTTCATCCTCAAAACGGTGAGTAACATCACATTCTTTTAAAAGTTTAAATATGTAAATTTGGTTGCATAGCAGTTTTTTTGAAATGAATATGTATTGTGTTAAATCTGCTGTATATACATTCATGTTTGGGTATGCATGTTTGTTTCCATATGAATACTCTCTATTTGTAGTTTCCAGTCTTTTTGTTTTGATGTAAATTCAATATCTTTGGATTTAACCTCTGTTTAAATTTAAGTTTTAAATAAAACTGGTTTGTTTCATTTCAAATTTTAGCTTAAAATTATACTTAAGTTAAAGTAATATTGATATGACTTTGGAAATCAAAATAACTGAGCAAGTCTAAATAAAAGTGAAAATTCAAACTCCATAGTTCAGGGATTCAAGCATATGATCTAAACTCTCATACAAAATTATGATTTTTAAAATTAAAATGACAATTTTTAATGTTAGAGTTAGGGAGCAGTTCTGGTTTGTTTGGATTATGCATTTTGGATTGCCTCTGATGATCCAAGTGATTGTAGAGGATGGGGTTTCCATGGGAGGTGCAAGAGTGACCGAAGATTAGAGGAAAAATGGCTAGATGGTGATATAGAGACTGTGGCGGCGATGGTGGATGTTTTGAGTTTGTAACCCTAGTTTTAACTAGGTTAGGTTTTTGGATCGGCACGTCTTCTCTGGTGGATCGAGTGAAATAGGATTTTGGGAAATGGAAGTAGATGGGTTGACGAAGGCTTGGCCAAAGTTGCATAATTTCTGATGGTCGGAGGTTCGAGAACGAGGCGTTTCCAGGTTGAGGTGGTGGTTCCAGGCTTTGTTCCAGGTTTAGATTTTGAAGCTCGATTTCGATATCGAGTTTGGGGTGATTATTTGATGTTTGGGATAGGGTGTTTGGGGGATTGTCGATGTGAGAAGATCATCGTTGATGATCGAAGTTGGACGGCGCCTCCGTGCATGTGCACGGTGCACTTCCATTATTACAGGCGATGTTTGGTTTGATCAGTTATGTTACTCGAGTTTTCTGGAGTTGTCTCTGTGAATTACTCGAAGCGATGTGGGGTTTTGCTCGAAGCAAATTGATGTGTGGCTCGGGCAGTGGTTTTGTGACAGATTTTAAAACCTGTTTGTTTTTAAATCTAAAATCTGAATTTTAAAATGTAAAGTAGAGATTTAAACTAAGTTTAAATCAAAGTTTTAAATATGCATTCAAAATCTAATTTGTATCCTATTTTTGAAATAAATAAGTTTTTAAAATTTTAAATGTTTTAACAACCTTAGAATGATTAAAGTATATTTTTAAATGGTTTGAATTTTAAAATGATTTTAAAATGAAAAGTAAAGATTTAAACAAAGTTTTAAATCAAGTTTTAATCTAGAATCAACTTTAGTTTGAATCCTAGTTTGGAGATAAATAAGTTTTTTTTTTAAAAAATTCAAATTATTTTAACAACATTAAAGTCCTTAAGTGTTTAAAAATGCATTTAAAAATGGTTTGAGTTTTTAAAATGGATTTGGTTTAAATTCTTTTAAACTTCTTTTATAAACTATAAACCTTTATGTGACAACTCACCCTTCTCGACCCTCGAAAATCGACGCAAATACGCCACTGTATAATATGCCGATGATCAAGTGCCGGAAAAGAAAAATGGTCGAGGGAAAGAAAGAAGGAGGTAGAAGAAGAGAAAACAAAACAACATCGGAATCTCACAATCGCAATGGAACATTATATAATATATAAATGACCGATCTTTATACAAAAAGAACTATATCTATTTTATACATTACATCACCAGAGTACAACACAATCAACAACAAAATACTGGAAAGTTATATTAACTTCTCCTCACAAAAGATGACTATACAGTTTATACTGCACAGTGGAATATACTTCAAGTACGTGTGATACGACTCGCCATCCAGCTCATCTCCTGAGCTTCACAGCATCCCATCCTGTATTTATAATACTCGATCTGACCCCGAGCATTATAATAAAATGACACCCGAGTCAGTCTGGAAAACCATCGTGAGAAAATACACTCAATTTAATTATTAAAGTTTTCAAAATCCTTTGAAAATCAAAGGTATCTCGTAAGACCACGCCACAAACAAACATGCTGGGTTTTTACCTTACGATAACCAAAACATTTCTTATAAAATCATCTGATATTATAAAAGTGTCTAAGTACAAATACTTATTCAAATAGCCGAAATTGTTACATTCATTAAATTTCAGCAATACTAGGCTCTATAATCAAAACCGTAAATGGCACGTAGGGAGAATGGATTTCCAACTAATGACTAGGCACTGGGGGACCGCCTGTTACAGTACCTGGTCTAGATCAGCATACCGAGGACCCCTCCCATTCCTCTACGACACAAGATCGGAGCTACTCCTTACTGGATAGTCCGAATAAGATCACCCCACGGTTGGGATCAGCAACCGCCGACACAGTTGAAATAAAAGAGACATCTAGACAGGGATGACCTTACCCTAATTGGTTGCTAGCCACTGAGCCTTGTTGCATAACCCCTGATTTTCAGTCATTTCCGGTTGATGAGGCTCAAGGCTAAGCGTTACCTTTTTAAAACACATTCACTTATAATGCTCACCGTTACCTTTTTAGAACACATTCACTTAGAATGCTCATCGTCCTTCTGACGATATTCTGATAGCATTCATCCGTACAAGTCCATTTCGGGTCCGAACGGAACCGAAGGCACTACTCCTACTACATCCATTTTGGAATCACCCTCAGGATTAGTAGCGATTATCCCTTGCACTTCACTACTCCATCTTCGACTCCAAACTCTTGTCTTCATCGCAAAAACGTACTCGTTGGATTGAAGTGGTTTTCAGATCATAAATTCGACCCCGGTCTCTTCGAAACAACGTTCGCTATTTCTCGGTAAACTCAACCCCGGTTCTATAGGAAATAAATAGATGAAAATAAGATCAGAGTTCACCTTCTAACCATTAGTAGATGAATTTCCTTATAAACGTTCTAGAAGAACGAACGAGTTTATATGTATGGTATAGCACCTCGAACGGTAATTGTTCCATATAATTCCCGTACTCCTCCTAGATATTTCCAAAGTCATACTTGAGTCCACATTTGATAGTTGGTTATTTAACTAACTAAACATTCAATTCAACCAATTATTTTATTTCCACTGAAAACACCTAGTCTTATAAAAATTAGATTTTTATAATTTAAATCACTTTACCCAAAAATATATACCTAAAACATTTAAAAATAAAACATCTTAAATCACTTTACTCAAAAATATATACTTAAAACATTTAAAAATAAGCTATTTAAATCACTATACTCAAAATAATAGTTATGAAATTCTATAATAACTTTCCAAGTAAAACTTAAGCCACAAACTATTTTTAAAATAAAATTTCTATAAAAAGTATAAATATTAGAAAATTTACTTTTAAAAACATAATACTAATTTAACCTTTAAAATAATTACTACTAAAACTAATTTGAATAGTATTTACTTTAAAATTTTAAAACAATTAAGAATAATAAGTTTCTCTAAAACATTCTTTTAAAAAAAATTAAAACCTTAAAGTTATACTTAGAAATCTTCTTTTGAAAAATATACTTAGCTTTTCAGGAAATACACCTTCTAGGTTTTAAAAATAAAATCACCTTTTATTTTTAAAACGAATTGCCTTTTTCTTATTCACACCTTGAACCTATACTTTCAAATTTATCCATTGATAAATATTCCACTTCTTTTATAAACCCAGTTTACAAATTTCCATTACTCATCTTCCTTTAAATTCCAGTTTCCAAAAAATGTAATCGATATCAAGATTTCCCGAGTTAAATTCCCTTTAAAATTTATGTCTCGATTTATCCAAAATCAATTCCAAAATCCATTAACACAAATTCACCCTTTATTATGATTTATAGTCCTTATCAAAATCTGAAACATCAATTTTGTTCTTCATTCCAAAAAAATTCTTTTCATTTCCTTTAAGAAATCAATTCATTTTATTTCTATATTTGAAATGCCAAAAATATATTCATCCAATCCATAGCATCGAATAAATTAAATTTCCAATATAATCTATCACAGGATATCAATAAAACATATCACAGATTATGAAAATAATTTCAATATTTTGAAGAATCCAGTTGGATCCCTCCTGTATGAATATGCACTTATATGTTTTTGTATGATGATAATAAACATATATATTCATTTACATGTATTTGGTAATGTACTATTTTGTTTTTCATAGATTAAATAAATATTTGTTGAATAAAATAAATTACACAGAATTTGAATTCAAACAGAACAAGTTACACAGAATTTGAATTCAAACAGATATTTTATTCAAACAAATATTTATTACGATCTTGAATAGTACAAATTCAAGCTCTCACTATACATATACATTTTTGATTACATCACAAATACATCATAATTATTTTTACATTAATAACCTCACTACATATCACTCACACTCATATTTTGTCTTCAACTGCATTCCAGTTTGAATCCAGCATCTGAGCAATCTGCAAAAATATTCACTAACGCAGTAAAATTGAAAAAGAAATATTTTTGCAATATAAAATGAAATATGATTTTTGAAAATATGGTTTTCCTCAGTTATTTGGGTTGTTCGTCATCATTTACATTTGAATTCATCATACACGAACAATGTAACATGCACAGTGTATCACTTTACATGCCACAAGGCTGTGCACATCGATATACACTTGATAATGCTACAGGGACAGGTGAGCACAGGTCAAACCCAAATGAAAAGCCGGGTTCAACTCACATGCAATATATTTAAAATCACGACACAAGCACAAGGTCAAACCCGAGTTTTTGAAACTGGATTCAACTCAAGTGAAAATTCAAAAATCAACATGAATGAGAAGACCACAAAGAAAACAGCCAGTGCCAACAAAAAATCAAGTCTCGACCAAAACCAGTTACTCAATGCATGCAACATGGTGTACAAGCACAATGAAGATTGCAACAAAATTCAGCAATCCAAATAACACAGTATACACAATTCAAGTCAACACAACAACAAGCCCAAGCGAAACCATACCACAAATGCAATGCCCAATGCACAAAGTAAGTAACTGTACAAAAGTTCAAGTTCAGACCAAACAGCAATGCAAGTGCAGTAATGGGTGAACATACCACAAATGTGCAACACAGCAAAGATGACACAGACTCAAGCAAGTGTACAACCCAACAACAACATGATGAATTGGATCAACACAGTCAAGTCAAATGTGACAAGCTTACAAAAGGCTATATGAACAAGTGACCAAACTGCAAAAGTGACACGGTAGTTTTGAACAAGAACTCCAGACCAACCACTGCAATGATGCAAACTAACTCGAAGATTGAGACCATGTACAAGGCATAGTGCACCACTGACCAGAATACAAAGTCAAACCAACAGCTACACAATATCACAATATCCAGATCAAATGCAATACCAAACATCACAAGCTACAAACATCAAATGTCAACCATATAGCTATAATGTCAATGCAGAGAACAAGCAAACCGAAACATCTCAAGTTCAATATCCAAGCAACAATGAAAAGTAAGGAACCAAATAAACACCATGATATTCAGCTCAGTTCAACATAATGAAAACTACAGTGGACATAAATGCAATGAAGTTGTACAAAAATGTCCAGAGACAGTTTGCAAGAAAATTCAAAGTGAAAGCACCACCAAAGACTCAACAGAGAATATCAGTCAAGAACGACCAAGTACGGAGTGTACAAGTGCAAATGTCCAAACCACAACATGTAGGCAAACATGAAGTGAATACAACTACAAATGGATACTGCAGTGGACATGTATACAACATAATGAAGTAGTAGTGTCACAATATTAACGCACAGAACACTCATGTATCAATAACAATGCAACACAGTGGCAATGCACCATCTAGAGACTCGGTGAAGTCAAAGTGTGCAACTACATGACATGAATGCAACTACAGGAACTCAATAAGGCAGACTCAAGTGAATGAAAACTGTATGCAACATGGTGAACAACTCACATTTTTGAAACCACTCGAGTGCATCAGTGAATAATGCAACATGGTAAAGGAACAGTGATACAATGTCAATGTCAATGCCAGAGACGAAGCTCACAAGGATGAAAATAGTGATGATCGACTTAATGCAGAGTCGTGGAGTGGATATGATACAAGAAATCAATGCAGCACAAAAATACAAATCAAGCCGAAGTTAAAAATTCAGATGCGTATGTTTGAAAAAGTCAAAGCAAAGTAGAATAGGAAAGTTTCTGCTGTATCAATCAAGAGAAAATCGAAAGTTTGAAAATCAAAGCCGTGAGTAACAAGTCGAAGTAAATCAGGAAAGCCGTGCGCATCAAGGAAAGAAGAAATTTGGAAAGTATCGAATTGATACGAACAAAATCAAGTGCCACGAATTCATATAAATACCACACCCAAAAGATCATCATTGGCATCGAGTACGCAACAAGAACAAGCAATAAATCAAGCAAATTAAACCAGCAAAGAGAATACATACCAATCTATCGAACTCGATCAAAGGAGCAGCTACGTACGATTAGCAATCTCGAAGTCAACCAGAATCAATCATCAGAGAACGAGCGCGAGCAAAGAGTATCACAAACCAGAGCCGAAGCCCTAATTCGAGAGAGAAGCCGAAGCCCTAATTCGACAAAGAGGAAAGGCCGCCATTTCTCCTTCACAAACAAAAGAAAGAAGATCGGGCTAGAGGAATAAAAGAGGGCCGGCCGTGATTTATAAAAAAGGGGGTTTTATTTTTAAAGGGATTTAGTCAAATTTTAATAGGGTTTCTTAATTTTTTATTTGAGCAAAAATTACGGATTCAAGTTTGTATTTTAATTTTTGCTCCTGCTTTTATTTTTGAAGTCTGTTTTTTTTCAAGTCACAGTATTGGTAAATCACCACCTAGGTTGTAGGTAGTGTCAGATTGTCTAGTTAGAATTAGTTCAGTGAGCAGGGTGTGCGAGTTTGCAAAACTCTATAGGCGGAGCAGAGTTTGCGAGTAAGCGAAACTCTATAGGCGGAGCAGGGTGTGCGAGTCTATGAGAGTGTTTGTGAGCGGGAGCAAAAGGGTTTGCGAGTCTAGTAGAGTGTTTGTAAGCGGGATACTGTTTAATTCTAATAGAAATCTAGGAATGCAGCAGTAGGCAGGGGTTGCCGAAGCTGGGTAAATTTTGTGTGTGATTTACTTTTCAGCATATTTATTTCTGCAGTTTGTTTCTACGTTTAAATCGAGAAAGTTTTCTATAACCCTATTCACCCCCCTCTAGGGTTAATCTAGATCCAACAAGTGGTATCAGAGCACGGTATTTTTCTTTAACTCTAGAGTCATGAATTCATCAAATAATGCTTTTTCTGAGGGGCAATCTATTGTTAGGCCACCCATGTTTAACGGGAATGATTATGCTTATTGGAAAGTTAGGATGGGTATATATCTTAGTTCTATTGATTATGATGTTTGGGATATTATAGAAACTGGCTATAAATCTCCCACTATAACTGTTGGTGGTACTGAGATTCCTAAACCTAAGGATAGGTGGGATGCTAACGATAAGAGATTAAAAACTACAAATGCTAAAGCCATGAATGCTTTGATCTATGCTCTTGATAAGAATGAATTTAATAGAATTTCTCATTGTAAAACTGCATAGGAAATTTGGCATACCTTGGAGGTGACACACGAAGAAACTTCTCAAGTCAAGGAGTCTCGTCTAGCCCTATTCGGTAATGAATACGAGAACTTTGTTATGGACAAAGGCGAGAGCATAAAGGACATGTTTGGATGCTTTTCAACTTTGGTGTACAACGCTAGAGCGCTTGGGAAGGTATTCACTGAGGTAGAGCTTGTGCGGAAAGTGCTACGAATTTTACCGATGAACTTTGAGGCAAAAGTCACGGCCGAGTTTTTGAAACTGGATTCAACTCAAGTGAAAATTCAAAAATCAACATGAATGAGAAGACCACAAAGAAAACAGCCAGTGCCAACAAAGAATCAAATCTCGACCAAAACCAGTTACTCAATGCATGCAACATGGTGTACAAGCTCAATGAAGATTGCAGCAAAATTCAGCAATCCAAATAACACAGTATACACAATTCAAGTCAACACAACAACAAGCCCAAGCGAAACCATACCACAAATGCAATGCTCAATGCACAAAGTAAGTAACTGTACAAAAGTTCAAGTTCAGACCAAACATCAATGCAAGTGCCGTAATGGGTGAACAGACCACAAATGTGCAACACAGCAAAGATGACACAGACTCAAGCAAGTGTACAACCCAACAGCAACATGATGAATTGGATCAACACAGTCAAGTCAAATGTGACAAGTTTACAAAAGGCTATATGAACAAGTGACCAAACTGCAAAAGTGACACAACAGTTTTGAACAAGAACTCCAGACCAACCACTGCAATGATGCAAACTAACTCGAAGATTGAGACCAAGTACAAGGCATAGTGCACCACTGACCAGAATACAAAGTCAAACCAACAGCTACACAATATCACAATATCCAGATCAAATGCAATACCAAACATCACAAGCTACAAACATAAAATGTCAACCAGATAGCAATAATGTCAATGCAGAGCACAAGCAAACTGAAACATCTGAAGTTCAATATCCAAGCAACAATGAAAAGTAAGGAACCAAATAAACACCACGATATTCAGCTCAGTTCAACATAATGAAAACTACAGTGGACATAAATGAAATGAAGTTATACAAAAATGTCCAGAGACAGTTTGCAAGAAAATTCAAAGTGGAAGCACCACCAAAGACTCAACAGAGAATAACAGTCAAGCATGACCAAGTATGGAGTGTACAAGTGCAAATGTCCAAACCACAACATGTAGGCAAACATGAAGTGAATACAACTACAAATGGATACTGCAGTGGACATGTATACAACATAATGAAGCAGTAGTGTCAAAATATTAAAGCACAGAACAATCATGTATCAATAACAATGCAACACAGTGGCAATGCACCATCTAGAAACTCAGTGAAGTCAAAGTGTGCAACTACATGACATGAATGCAACTACAGGAACTCAACAAGGCAGACTCAAGTGAATGAAAACTGTATGCAACATGGTGAACAACTCACATGTTTGAAACCACTCGAGTGCATCAGTGAATAATGCAACATGGTAAAGGAACAGTGATACAATGTCAATGTCAATGCCAGAGACGAAGCTCGTAAGGATGAAAACAGTGATGATCGACTTAATGCAGAGTCGTGGAGTGGATATGATACAAGAAATCAATGCAGCACAAAAATACAAATCAAGCCGAAGTTAAAAATTCAGATGCGTATGTTTGAAAAAGTCAAAGCAAAGTAGAATAGGAAAGTTTCTGCTGTATCAATCAAGAGAAAATCGAAAGTTTGAAAATCAAAGCCGTGAGTAACAAGTCGAAAGTAAATCAGGAAAGCCGTGCGCATCAAGGATAGAAGAAATTTGGAAAGTATCGAATTGATACGAACAAAATCAAGTGTCACGAATTCATATAAATACCACACCCAAAAGATCATCATTGGCATCGAGTACGCACAAGCAATAAATCAAGCAAATTAAACCAGCAAAGAGAATACATACCAATCTATCGAACTCGATCAAAGGAGAAGCTACGTACGATTAGCAATCTCGAAGTCAACCAGAATCAATCATCAGAGAACGAGCGCGAGCAAAGAGTATCACAAACCAGAGCCGAAGCCCTAATTCGAGAAAGAAGCCGAAGCCCTAATTCGACAAAGAGGAAAGGCCGCCATTTCTCCTTCACAAACAAAAGAAAGAAGATCGGGCTAGAGGAATAAAAGAGGGCTGGCCGTGATTTATAAAAAAAGGGGTTTTATTTCTAAAGGGCTTTAGTCAAATTTAATAGGTTTCTTAATTTTTTATTTGAGCAAAAATTATGGATTCAAGTTTGTATTTTAATTTTTGCTCCTGCTTTTATTTTTGAAGTATGTTTTTTTCAAGTCAAAGTATTGGTAAATCACCACCTAGGTTGTAGGTAGTGTCAGATTGTCTAGTTAGAATTAGTTCAGTGAGCAGGGTGTGCGAGTTTGCAAAACTCTGCAGGCGGAGCAGAGTTTGCGAGTAAGCGAAACTCTATAGGCGGAGCAGGGTGTGCGAGTCTATGAGAGTGTTTGTGAGCGGGAGCAAAAGGGTTTGTGAGTCTAGTAGAGTGTTTGTAAGCGGGATACTGTTTAATTCTAATAGAAATCTGGGAATGCAGCAGTAGGCAGGGGTTGCCGAAGCTGGGTAAATTTTGTGTGTGATTTACTTTTCAGCATATTTATTTCTGCAGTTTGTTTTTACGTTCAAATCGAGAAAATTTGCTATAACCCTATTCACCCCCCTCTAGGGTTAATCTAGATCCAACAAGTGGTATCAGAGCACGGTATTTTTCTTTAACTCTAGAGTCATGAATTCATCAAATAATGCTTTTTCCGATGAGCAATCTATTGTTAGGCCACCCATGTTTAACGGGAATGATTATGCTTATTGGAAAGTTAGGATGGGTATATATCTTAGTTCTATTGATTATGATGTTTGGGATATTATTGAAACTGGCTATAAATCTCCCACTATAACTGTTGGTGGTACTGAGATTCCTAAACCTAAGGATAGGTGGGATGCTAACGATAAGAGATTAAAAACTACAAATGCTAAAGCCATGAATGCTTTGATCTGTGCTCTTGATAAGAATGAATTTGATAGAATTTCTCATTGTAAAACTGCACAGGAAATTTGGCATACCTTGGAGGTGACACATGAAGGAACTTCTCAAGTCAAGGAGTCTCGTCTAGCCCTATTCGGTAATGAATACGAGAACTTTGTGATGGACAAAGGCGAGAGCATAAAGGACATGTTTGGACGCTTTTCAACTTTGGTGTACAACGCTAGAGTGCTTGGGAAGGTATTCACTGAGGTAGAGCTTGTGCGGAAAGTGCTACGAATTTTACCGATAAACTTTGAGGAAAAAGTCACGGCAATTCAAGAATCGAAAGATTTGAGTAAACTAAGCATGGAGGAGTTGATTGGTAACTTGATGACGCATGAGCTGGAGCTAAAAGCAAAGGAGGAACGCAACAACTCCGAACCAAAGAAGAAGACGATTGCCTTAAAGAGCAAAGAAGAGAGCGATGAAGAAGAAGAAGATCCGATTGAAGAGCTTGCAATGGCTGTCAATAATCTTAGAAAATGGTCAAGATTCAAGCCACGCAAGAAGAAAACATCTAGTAATAGGTCAAGAGAGTCTAACAATTCCGATAATGATTTGACGTGCTATAACTGCAACAAGTCTGGCCACTTCAAACAAGAATGCCCACTTCTCAAAAACAATCGAGGAAAGAAAAGGACGAAGAAGGTCTTTGCAGCGACTTGGGATGATGAAGAAGGAGTGGAAGTTTCGAATAGTAGCTCAGAGGAGGCTAACTTGTGTCTTGTGGCAAAATCGGATTCAGAAGCAAGCTCAGAGAAATCTAGTGAGGCAGGTGACTATTCTTATAAAGATCTTGTATTTATGTGTCTTGATCTTACTAAAGTAGTTGATGCTCTTGAATCTAAAATTGAAAAACTGAAATCTGATAGGAGAGAACTTGCTCATGAAAATTTTAGTTTAGAAACTGAACTTGAAAATATTCAAAACCTAGAATGTAAAAATTGTAAGGATTTAGATTCAGAATTATCAAAACTTAGGAATAACTTTGAGAATCTTGAAAAAGAAAACTTGAATCTTAAGGAAATCATTGACACTAGGAAAAAGGATTTTATAAATAGATGCACCTCACTTGTCACTGAAAACACGACACTAAAAACCAAAGTCCAAAATCTTGAGAAATCTTTGAATAACTTTTCAAGAGGCGAAAAATCTTTCAACATGCTATTGGGAAATCAAAATTTTGCTAACAACAGAAAGGGACTAGGTTTTGGGAAAACACAAGTTGAGGATAATGCAAAAGGGAAGAGTGTCTTTGATAGATGTGAAATAATTGGACATCGTGTTGAAAATTGTAGACATAGGAACAAGAACACAAAATTTATACAAGTTTGGGTTCCTAAGAATTCTACAAACAAATTTCATGTCTATTGGAACAAGAATGAAAAGACAAAACAAGTTTGGGTTCCAAAGGGATTGTTTATTCATAATGCTTCTGCCACTAACAATCATGGACCTATAAATAGGTCACAAAAATCTTTCATCGTGTAGGTATGGTGGCAGGCTAAGGAACAACAACGGTGTACTCTGGATCTTGGCTGTTCCAGAAACACAACGGGCAACAAAGCAAAGTTCCTTAGCCTAGTACAAAGGTGACAGAATCACAATGGGCAATCACGAAAAATTATCGTAAAGGTAAAACAGGTGAAGGTATACTTATCTGATCGATATATTAATTAATCTGCACCGTATTCTGAATGAAATCAGCCAATATTGAGATGTTGTAAAGAGATGATTTTTTGATTCTGACTTGTTCTACATAATTAGCCAATTACATTATGCCAAAATCACTATTCTTTGAATTACTTCATACATATTTGTTTGGATTAAACATTGTGTTTTGGTGGATACATTTGGTCATAATTCGGCTAACTCTATATTCTCAGTTTCTGATTATTTACATGGCTTCAATCCATATTCAAGAGAATGTCATTTAAGTTGTTGCTAAAATTGGGTTTGAAATTTTTGATGCACACTTCATGGTCTGGTTTATCAATTTTAGTTAGTGATATTTTGGATTGAAAGAGAAACTCAGATGCATAATACACTGGTAATCTAGTTGATAGAAAAATTACTAGTTGAACGTGATTTTAAGACATTTAGTAACTGCATCGTTTTTCAAAGAAAATATCTGCATATTTTTCATAATTTTCATTTAGCAGAATTTTTTTTATCATATAACCTCTTCGAGAAAATAATTGTTTGACCATATTTTCAGATTAGTCATTTTTATTTGATTTTAAATGACAAATTTTGACTAATCCGACTCCCTACTAATTACCAAAAAGATAAATAGTGATTGAAAAGGTGATAAGAGTTGATATTTTTCATACATTACTCAAGAGAGTATATTTTAGAAAAATTTCTTTAGAAATTCAAACAAGAGTTATAAAACTTTTTGTTGGGTAAAGATTCCATGACCATTTCTATATCCATCATATTTCTATCGACCATGGTTTATCAAAACTGAAATATAGTTTGTCGATATGTGGTACTATAATCAGGGATCATTTGTTTTTCATGTCACATTTTTTTTGTAAAAATAAATAAATATCCAAAGTATTCACTCTCATTTAAAAGTCCTCACGGTTATGCATGGGTGAATTACTTGGATTTTTGATTATGTGCTTCCATGCTCATTTTAAAGTCCTTACGGTTATGCATGTATGGAACGCATATCAAAATTAATTGATTATATAGACAAGTTGATTCTAATCCCATTTAAAAGTCCTCACGGTCATGCGTGGTTAGAAGATACTTGATTTCATTTTTTAAATTAAATTGGAATACTACTAATCTCATTTAAAAGTCCTAACGGTTATGCATGATTAGTAGATATTCAAATTCCTGATATAAATGTACCACAAGTAGATACAACTGAATGATTTTATATGAGAACATTCTTACCATCATTTCTAAAAGTGGAATATGCTCCTAACAAGGGTATTTATGGTTTTTGTTTGATTTTTATTGAAGTTTAATATTTATATTCAATTTGAGTTTAATGTTGGATTAATATTGATCACTTAATCTCTATTTTTCTCTAACACTATTATTTTTTTGCTGATAACAAAAGGGGGAGAGAAAAGTTAAGATTTTGTCAAATAGAATCAAGCAAAGGTCAAATAATTTTCCATTTGCATCTAGGCTCATTTGTATATAATTCTATTTGATGCATATATGTAGGGGAAGCATCATGTAGAGAGGAAGCATTTAAATTGGGGGAGCAATTAGAGTATATAATTGGTCAAATACATTTAACACGGTCAAAATCTTAAATATATGTCTGTTATCATCAAAAGGGGGAGATTGTATGAATATGTGCTTATATGTTTTTGTTTGATGATAATAAACATATATATTCATTTAAATGTATTTGGTAATGTACTATTTTGTTTTTCATAGATTAAATAAATATTTGTTGAATAAAATAAATTACACAGAATTTGAATTCAAATAGAACAAGTTACACAGAATTTGAATTCAAACAGATATTTTATTCAAACAAATATTTATTACGATCTTGAATTGTACAAATTCAAGCTCTCACTATACATATACATTTTTGATTACATCACAAATACATCACAATTATTTTTACATTAATAACCTCACTACATATCACTCACACTCGTATTTTGTCTTCAACTGCATTCCAGTTTGAATCTAGCATCTGAGCAATCTGCAAAAATATTCACTAACGTAGTAAAATTGAAAAAGAAATATTTTTGCAATATAAAATGAAATATGATTTTTGAAAATATGGTTTGCCTTAGTTATTTGGGTTGTTCGTCATCATTTACATTTGAATTCATCATACACGAACAGTGTGACATGCACAGTGTATCACTGTACATGCCACAAGGCCGTGCACATCGATATACACTTGATAATGCTACAGGGACAGGTGAGCACAGGTCAAACCCAAATGAAAAGCCGGGTTCAACTCACATGCAATATATTTAAATCACAACACAAGCACAAGGTCAAACCCGAGTTTTTGAAACTGGATTCAACTCAAGTGAAAATTCAAAAATCAACATGAATGAGAAGACCACAAAGAAAACAGCCAGTGCCAACAAAGAATCAAGTCTCGACCAAAACCAGTTACTCAATGCATGCAACATGGTGTACAAGCTCAATGAAGATTGCAGCAAAATTCAGCAATCCAAATAACATAGTATACACAATTCAAGTCAACACAACAACAAGCCCAAGTGAAACCATACCACAAATGCAATGCTCAATGCACAAAGTAAGTAACTGTACAAAAGTTCAAGTTCAGACCAAACATAAATGCAAGTGCCGTAATGGGTGAACAGACCACAAATGTGCAACACAGCAAAGATGACACAGACTCAAGCAAGTGTACAACCCAACAGCAACATGATGAATTGGATCAACACAGTCAAGTCAAATGTGACAAGTTTACAAAAGGCTATATGAACAAGTGACCAAACTGCAAAAGTGACACAACAGTTTTGAACAAGAACTCCAGACCAACCACTGCAATGACGCAAACTAACTCGAAGATTGAGACCAAGTACAAGGCATAGTGCACCACTGACCAGAATACAAAGTCAAACCAACAGCTACACAATATCACAATATCCAGATCAAATGCAATACCAAACATCACAAGCTACAAACATCAAATTTCAACCAGATAGCAATAATGTCAATGCAGAGCACAAGCAAACTGAAACATCTCAAGTTCAATATCCAAGCAACAATGAAAAGTAAGGAACCAAATAAACACCATGATATTCAGCTCAGTTCAACATAATGAAAACTACAGTGGACATAAATGCAATGAAGTTATACAAAAATGTCCAGAGACAGTTTGCAAGAAAATTCAAAGTGGAAGCACCACCAAAGACTCAACAGAGAATAGAAGTCAAGCATGACCAAGTATGGAGTGTACAAGTGCAAATGTCCAAACCACAACATGTAGGCAAAGATGAAGTGAATACAACTACAAATGGATACTGCAGTGGACATGTATACAACATAATGAAGCAGTAGTGTCAAAATATTAAAGCACAGAACAATCATGTATCAATAACAATGCAACACAGTGGCAATGCACCATCTAGAGACTCAGTGAAGTCAAAGTGTGCAACTACATGACATGAATGCAACTACAGGAACTCAACAAGGCAGACTCAAGTGAATGAAAACTGTATGCAACATGGTGAACAACTCACATGTTTGAAACCACTCGAGTGCATCAGTGAATAATGCAACATGGTAAAGGAACAGTGATACAATGTCAATGTCAATGCCAGAGACGAAGCTCGTAAGGATGAAAACAGTGATGATCGATTTAATGCAGAGTCGTGGAGTGGATATGATACAAGAAATCAATGCAGCACAAAAATACAAATCAAGCCGAAGTTAAAAATTCAGATGCGTATGTTTGAAAAAGTCAAAGCAAAGTAGAATAGGAAAGTTTCTGCTGTATCAATCAAGAGAAAATCGAAAGTTTGAAAATCAAAGCCGTGAGTAACAAGTCGAAAGTAAATCAGGAAAGCCGTGCGCATCAAGGATAGAAGAAATTTGGAAAGTATCGAATTGATACGAACAAAATCAAGTGTCACGAATTCATATAAATACCACACCCAAAAGATCATCATTGGCATCGAGTACGCAACAAGAACAAGCAATAAATCAAGCAAATTAAACCAGCAAAGAGAATACATACCAATCTATCGAACTCGATCAAAGGAGAAGCTACGTACGATTAGCAATCTCGAAGTCAACCAGAATCAATCATCAGAGAACGAGCGCGAGCAAAGAGTATCACAAACCAGAGCCGAAGCCCTAATTCGAGAAAGAAGCCGAAGCCATAATTCGACAAAGAGGAAAGGCCGCCATTTCTCCTTCACAAACAAAAGAAAGAAGATCGGGCTAGAGGAATAAAAGAGGGCCGGCCGTGATTTATAAAAAAAGGGGTTTTATTTTTAAAGGGCTTTAGTCAAATTTTAATAGGTTTCTTAATTTTTTATTTGAGCAAAAATTATGGATTCAAGTTTGTATTTTAATTTTTGCTTCTGCTTTTATTTTTGAAGTATGTTTTTTTTCAAGTCACAGTATTGGTAAATCACCACCTAGGTTGTAGGTAGTGTTAGATTGTCTAGTTAGAATTAGTTCAGTGAGCAGGGTGTGCGAGTTTGCAAAACTCTACAAGAATCAAAAGATTTGAGTAAACTAAGCATGGAGGAGTTGATTGGTAACTTGATGACACATGAGCTGGAGCTAAAAGCAAAGGAGGAACGCAACAACTCCGAACCAAAGAAGAAGACGATTGCCTTAAAGAGCAAAGAAGAGAGCGATGAAGAAGAAGAAGATCCGATTGAAGAGCTTGCAATGGCTGTCAATAATCTTAGAAAATGGTCAAGATTCAAGCCACGCAAGAAGAAAACATCTGGTAATAGGTCAAGAGAGTCTAACAATTCCGATAATGATTTGACGTGCTATAACTGCAACAAGTCTGGCCACTTCAAACAAGAATGCCCACTTCTCAAAAACAATCGAGGAAAGAAAAGGACGAAGAAGGTCTTTGCAGCGACTTGGGATGATGAAGAAGGAGTGGAAGTTTCGAATAGTAGCTCAGAGGAGGCTAACTTGTGTCTTGTGGAAAAATCGGATTCAGAAGCAAGCTCAGAGGAATTTAGTGAGGCAGGTGACTATTCTTATAAAGATCTTGTTTTTATGTGTCTTGATCTTACTAAAGTAGTTGATGCTCTCGAATCTAAAATTGAAAAACTGAAATCTGATAGGAGAGAACTTGCTCGTGAAAATTTTAGGTTAGAAACTGAACTTGAAAATATTCAAAACCTAGAATGTAAAAATTGTAAGATTTTAGATTCAGAATTATCAAAACTTAGGAATAACTTTGAGAATCTTGAAAAAGAAAACTTGAATCTTAAGGAAATCATTGATACTAGGAAAAAGGATTTTATAAATAGATGCACCTCACTTGTCACTGAAAACACGACACTAAAAGCCAAAGTCTAAAATCTTGAGAAATCTTTGAATAACTTTTCAAGAGGCGAAAAATCTTTCAACATGCTATTGGGAAATCAAAATTTTGCTAACAACAGAAAGGGACTAGGTTTTGGGAAAACACAAGTTGAGGATAATGCAAAAGGGAAGAGTGCCTTTGATAGATGTGAAATAATTGGACATCGTGTTGAAAATTGTAGTCATAGGAACAAGAACACAAAATTTATACAAGTTTGGATTCCTAAGAATTCTACAAACAAATTTCATGTCTATTGGAACAAGAATGAAAAGACAAAACAAGTTTGGGTTCCAAAGGGATTGTTTATTCATAATGCTTCTGCCACTAACAATCATGGACCTATAAATAGGTCACAAAAATCTTTCATCGTGTAGGTATGGTGGCAGGCTAAGGAACAACAACGGTGTTCTCTGGATCTTGGCTGTTCCAGAAACACAACGGGCAACAAAGAAAAGTTCCTTAGCCTAGTACAAAGGTGACAGAATCACAATGGGCAATCACGAAAAATTATCGTAAAGGTAAAACAGGTGAAGGTATACTTATCTGATCGATATATTAATTAATCTGCACCGTATTCTGAATGAAATCAGCCAATATTGAGATGTTGTAAAGAGATGATTTTTTGATTCTGACTTGTTCTACATAATTAGCCAATTATATTTATGCCAAAATCACTATTCTTTGAATTACTTCATACATATTTGTTTGGATTAAACATTTTGTTTTGGTGGATACATTTGGTCATAATTCGGCTAACTCTATATTCTCAGTTTCTGATTATTTACATGGCTTCAATCCAAATTCAAGAGAATGTCATTTAAATTGTTGCTAAAATTGGGTTTGAAATTTTTGATGCACACTTCATGGTCTGATTTATCAATTTTAGTTAGTGATATTTTAGATTGAAGGAGAAACTCAGATGCATATTACACTGGTAATCTAGTTGATAGAAAAATTACTAGTTGAACGTGATTTTGAGACATTTAGTAACTACATCGTTTTTCAAAGAAAATATCTGCATATTTTTCATAATTTTCATTTAGCAGAATTTTTTTCTCTCATATAACCCCTTCGAGAAAATAATTGTTTGACCATATTTTCAGATTAGTCATTTTTATTTGATTTTAAATGACAAATTTTGACTAATCCGACTCCCTACTAATTATCAAAAAGATAAATAGTGATTGAAAAGGTGATAAGAGTTGATATTTTTCATACATTACTCAAGAGAGTATATTTTAGAAAAATTTCTTTAGAAATTCAAACAAGAGTTATAAAACTTTTTGTTGGGTAAAGATTCCATGACCATTTCTATATCTATCATATTTCTATCGACCATGGTTTATCAAAACTTAAATATAGTTTGTCGATATGTGGTACTATAATCAGGGATCATTTGTTTTTCATGTCACATTTTTTTTGTAAAAATAAATAAATATCAAAAGTATTCACTCTCATTTAAAAGTCCTCACGGTTATGCATGGGTGAATTACTTGGATTTTTGATTATGTGCTTCCATGCTCATTTAAAAGTCCTTACGGTTATGCATGTATGGAACGCATATCAAAATTAATTGATTAATTGATCAAAATTTTAACTTATCTATCTTTGATTCCATCCTAAAGTCCAATAACATAGTTTAAATCCAATTAGACTTTAACAAGTTTTTGAAACCATTTTCATATCCATTTATATCTCAGATTTACAAATTATCTCAATTTCAAATATTAAATAACTATTTATCCAAATCCAATTAAATTTCCATATTTGAAATTATAACTAATTTTATGGATTCAACCAAATCTTCATATTTCAAAATAACCTAACAATCCATATTCAATTTTTTAAATGAATTAAATGCTCAAAATTAATGACCGAAATTCCAAGTCGTTACAATGTAAATAAGGCTTTGAGATGGATTAGGTATCCAATTCCTAACAAAAAGGACTTATTAGCAAGGCTATATTCGGCCAAAATAATGTCAAAATTCGATATGAAATCTGGATTTTGGCAAATTCAAATTGCTGAAAAGGATAGATACAAAATAGCATTTACAGTACAATTCAGACACTGTGAATGTAATGTAATGCCATTTGGGCTTAAAAATGCACCATTAGAATTTCAAAAAATAATGAATGATATTTTTAGTCCTTATACAACCTTTACAATAGTTTGCATTGATGATGTTTTAGTATTTTCAAATTTAATTGAACAACATTTTAAACATCTAAATACTTTTATAAATGTTACTAAAAGGGTCGGTTTAGGTGTGTCAGCCAAGAAAATTAAACTTTTCCAAACAAAAATAAGATTTTTGAAGCATATTATAAAAGATGGAACAATACTTCCAGTAGATAGAGCAATTATATTTGCTAAAAAATTCCCAAATGAAATAAAAGATAAAACTCAATTACAAAGATTTCTAGAAAGTTTAAACTATGTATCTGATTGCTATAAAAATTTAGCTTATGACGGTAAACCACTTTTTGAAAGACTAAAAAAGAATCCAACAGCATGGTTAGAAAAACATATCAATGCATTAAAAATATAAAAGCCAGAGTTAAAGAA
The DNA here is from genome assembly GCA_030765085.1 of Allium cepa. Lineage (NCBI taxonomy): Eukaryota > Viridiplantae > Streptophyta > Magnoliopsida > Asparagales > Amaryllidaceae > Allium > Allium cepa. The sequence goes on from CM060937.1 coordinate 289,131,442, forward strand.
ATTCCATGTCTAGCTATTCCTCACCCTGATGCATTCAAAATAGTTGAAACTGATGCATCAGATATAGGCTATAGAGGAATTCTTAAACATAAAATTGATAATAAGGAATCATTAGTAAGATTTATTAAATCAAATTTTTTTATTAAGGGTAGACTGTAAATCTGTTAAAGAAATCTTGCAAAAGGATGTTAAAAATATAGCTTCCAAACAAATATTTGCTAGACGGCAGGCAATTTTATCAGTCTTTGACTTTGACATTGAGTTTATAAAAGGAACTAATAATTCGCTTTCTGACTTCTTAACCCGTGAATTTTTACAGGGTAAAAATGAATAAGGGAAAAGAAAATATAAAAGGCAGTAAAACTGCTCAACCACAATCGACTTATAAGTTGATATTCTTTAAAAGTGAAAAAACTATCAGAGATGAAGTCCAAAAAATCATTCCAGAAGAAGAACAGCTAAGGCCCGAAGCTTATGAGCTCGCAATAAAATCTTCATATGCTAAAGAATATGTATATTCGTATATTCCGACCACTACTATTTGGGTATGCCCTATTGAGAAGAAATACAGTCATCTAACAGCTGAACAGATTATGACCTTTTACTTAAAAAAATTTACGGATCCTTATTTATATCCGAATGATTTCCAATTCTACCAAGATATATTAACCTATTCTAGATCTATACAATTTGAATCCACTCTAAGATCAGGAGGAGACTGGACATATTCTAAAGCCATTATTATTAAAGCAATAACCCCAGAACAATGGGACAGAGACTTATATAAGCCTAAAGATACGTTAAGTGGATCAAAAAATCCTTATATAAACAAAATAAGTTTTAATTACTTTGATTATATCAAAGCTTGGGAAATTGGTTTTTACTATGAAAATGGACAAAAAAGACATAGTTGGTTTATACAATGTAAAGAACAAAATCCAAATTGGTTTTTATTCTGCTTTTCAAACTTCAGATTATATCCGATAATCTTACCACAAAAAATTAGAACAATTTACGAAAAGTTTGTTAGAATTAACCGATCTATGAAAAATCATGGTTTAATGTTTGCAACACTTTATCAAGTACCATGGATAATGAAATTGGACGTTATAATTGCTCAAGAACACTATAAAAATTAGGATTATCTTTTGAAATTCCTTATTTAGGAAGAAGAATTCTAATAAAATGGTGGGATAAATACGAATTCTTCAAATATTCTATATTCTCAATTACTGGTTTAATTAATCGTGAACCTCAAACTCCTTTAGCGAAACCTCCAAAAGTAGATATTTCAAAAATCTTAAAAGAATTAATGATGAGTTCTTCGAAAAAGGAATTAATGATGAGTTCTTCGAAAAAGGGATTAAAAAATCAACTTAAAGCGATTCTTGAATCTGAATATGATGATGAGGACCTTATAGGTGTTAATACAAATAAAAGTTATGAAGAAAGATAAAAGGAATGGAAGGAAATACACTAAAATTCAGCGTACTAATGTTATCTGCAAAACAAAACGTAAAACCCGCCCACCCTATACTATGGTAATTCTAGAACTTCCCGACAGAAGCGGATTGGTAATCAGCACAGTACTAAGCCTTACATCTTCACTACCAAATTTTCTATACCTCCACTAGGATTCTCCCCACTTCCAGAGAGATAAAATCTACAACGATAATTCTACGCAACTATAAAGGGAGATGCTTTGCCAGCTCATGAGGGCAGCTCATTACTTATCAAGTAAAAGGAGAAACAGGACAAACGCCAGCACAAAAATCAAGGCTAAAAGTAGAGGACAGCTCAATGCTAATCAAGTAAAAGACAAATGGCAGCACTTATCTTAACAGTAGTTGCAATAATTAAAAGGAATTGGAGAACCCGAGCCTTCCCTTGTGCTTATCCATTTCTAGCTACTACTATAAATATAGGGTATTGTATTAAGTTATCAGGTACAAGTTTTTTAAGTTTCATATTCCGAATGTATGTTTGTAATGGCGGGCGCCAAAGTGTGTCTGTAAAACAACTCCTTTGTAAATTATTTCGAGTGTAATAAAATTTACTGCTAGTTCTGCCTGCAAATTCGCTACTCCACTTACTGTCTTTCAATTAAATCGAAATCAATGAGTAAGTGATAAATTTGGCCATAATGTCAAACCAACTGCTAAGTGATGTGTGAATGTTAACATTAGAATAGTTCGATGTTAATCACTGACCAAATTTACACCCAAAAGTTACACATTCGAAATGATGAATTTCCTTAAGAACGAACGATTTAATTAGTTTATAATTGTTATAAATTAATTAAGTTAATTAATATTTATGAAATATTAATCATAAAATTTGAATATGATTTGAGAAATAAATAATGTTATATATATTTATAACAGTTATAAATATATCGATCGATATACAATATCGACAAGCGATTAAATTAGATTTAATTCTGTAGTATTTTGGCTTGGGCTTAGATGCGTTTAAGATTCATCATTGGGGCAACAAAATTTCGGTTTTGAAAAGGTTTTAGGGTGGCTAAAACACAGGGAATCAGCTTGAAGATAATGGGTTGAGATCGAGTGAGAATTGGTAAAAAGGTTTTCCTCGCTACTCTCTAATACAACCCTATATATATGTATGTATATATGTATGTATGTATCTCTAAAAATAATTATGAACCTTTTTGGCTGCCATTACCTTCTACATTGCTGGTTAAAACATGGCTCTCAACCCACTTCAAAATTCTCAAATATATTTCAAATTAAAATAATACTAATTAGAGATTGGTGATTCTTGACTTGCAATCGGACGAATCAAGAACAGTAAAAGGAAGGGAGGTCGTTGCTTCAACGTGGATTCAAAGAAATTAATAAGTTGGTAACTTTATTTCATATTACAGTAATTAAATTATATTCTATGATCCTATAATGAGCAATTTCATATTTGTTTAAATATATTGCTACTATATGTTTAGTTAAGTGAGATTTTGGTAAGTAGATGTGGCTGTCACAAATCAGTTTGGTCACGTGCATAATTCATTTATTATACTATTTGATTTATGTATAGACAAATGTTGTTTACTGTACAAAATCAATATTTCGTCATTAATAATTGTTATATATATATTTATTAATAAATTCATATATATATATATATGCATATATATATATATATATATGCATATAATATATATATATAAGATTTAAAAAATTTAGTACAATTGTTTATATATAATATGAATTTAAAAATTCAAAAACTAATTACCGCACATATATTCATATTTTTAAATTAACATTTATTGAATTTTTGAATTGTTCATTATATATAAAATAATTCCTACTTTAGAAATTCAATTTTATATTTAAAAAATATATTATATCATTACATAAACATATAGAAAAAATTTAGGAATTTTTCAATAAAGTTTATTATTTTTAATAATTAGTATTATCTCGAAAAAACGATTTATGATTTATTGAAAATAATAATTTAATTGAAAATTCTTCAAAAATTTTCATAACTTTTCATTCATGATCCTAGAATTTCTAAAACTTTAAAATTTGAATTTTTAATAATATATTATTTTATATTAAATAATTATTGTCGAAATCAATGGATTTGTTTTTAAAAATAATATTTCGACTATGAAAAATCTCTATATTTTTCCTAAGCTCTATTTTTTTATCCTAGGTTTTCAAAAAATGTAGAATTTGAATTTTCATCAATATATTATTTTATGTTAATTATTTATGAATGAAAACATTATTTTATTCATAATATATACAAACTAAAATACTAAAATTATTATGCTTGCAAAGCTAAGTTGATTTTGAATTCTAAATAATTTTTAAAAATTGTTCTCTCTCTTTCTATATATATATTTTTATCTATATATAAATGTTTTATGTTCATATATTATATATAATATATTTATACATATTTGTGCGTGCGCGCGCGCGTGTGCATAATATATACTATATTTATACATGCACATATTTGGACAACATACATGACATACAAAATGAGCTAATATGTCTATCGCGATGTAAATTCCAACATCTACATAAGGGCATATTATACCTTTCACGGATTGTTTTTATACACACACTCATACATAAATGTATATGATATATTTATATATACACTAAATCAAATCAAATAAATGATTTTATTCAAATGAAATTTAGAAATGTTCTAATTCAGTTGGATTTCATAGGCCTAATCAAAGATCCAATAGGGTAAAAAAATTGAAATTCATCTATAACTTCCGCTGCGGGCTAGTCCATTTCCAACAATGGTATCGGTGCCCAATAGCCTATGCAGTCTAAATTATTCATATTAGAGCTAACTAATTAAGCTTGCGAACTTAGTACGGTGTCTAGAAAGGTAATGTTTAGGATTGGAATTGGGTAATCAAGTATCATGTCCTATCTGGTTACTGACCTGGCCCGAAAGGTGAAGTGGGCCCAAATGTTGCTCCTAATAGAAATGGCCCCACTTATTTCAGGCATTGGGCTAATTTTCAAAATCATTTTGAAAATTAATGTTAAAGATTTTAAATTTTATAGTTAAATTTAAAATAAAACATGTTTATTGTAAAATTATAGTACTACATAAGTTTTCAAAATGTTTGAAAGGATAATGATATTTTCAAAATGTTTGAAAACATTTATATAATAATTTCAAAATTTAAATTTATTAATAAGATTAATAGTATAAATTAATTAAATATGTTAATTAATCAATGCATATATGCATGTATTATATATGTTGATATATGTTATGTTATTTTAAAATGTTTAAGATAACATAAGTATACATGTATGTAAACAAGACAAATTTTGAAATTAATAAATTTTAATAAAAATTGTTTAATAAAATAAATTAATTAAAGGTTAACTAATTAAATAAAATACACATATATATGATATATGTGTATTACACTATAAAGGTTATAGTATACACTATAAATGTTATAGTAGATATGTCCAATATAAAAGTTGTATTGGAATACTAATTTAAAATTAATTAAAGAGTTAATTGATTAAAATTAATTAGATAAGATTTAATTAATGACATATTATACGTAAGACTATCATATAAGTAATATAAAGAATAAAAGTTATATAACAATAAAACTTATATGATATGTGCATAAACTAAATGTGGAACATTAAAGACACCCAAACAGACTTCGGAAATAAATACATATGTAAATGTACATATGTTGTGATTTCTGATATGTCTGACACTTGAATCGCTGGGGTATTTCATAAGAAATATATTATTCTATAAGTCGATATCACTCAATATATATATTGAAGATTATGAATCTTCAATATAATTTTGTCCTCTACCATATATATACTTATATATATATATATATATATATATATATATTAGTAAATTACTTACACACTCCTTAGTTGTTGAGCAAACTCAAGCTACAGATGTTATGCGTAGTATTATTAATATATTGAACAGATGAGGTAAGACAGTTATATGTATTTGTTGAGCAAACTCAAGGTACATATACTATACTTAGGCCACCATGATATGGTGGGTATGAGTGAATAATCTCTTTCGATTTGTTGAGCAAACTCAAGGTCGAAATGAGATTAGAACAAGGAAAAATGGGTTGTATATGATACAACTGATACGAAGTTATCCATCGTTTATGAGGCTATGATTTTTTTGAGCAAAATTAAGGTTAGAATACCGAAACAAACGAGTCCTAACACCCACTAGTGAAGTTGTAAGACTTTTACGTTTCACCTTAGGGTTTGGAGAAATATAAAAGACAAGTGGAAGCCTTATTAGAAAAATGAAATGGTAACATTTAACCTTTCTAATATTGTAAGAACATATACTATATAATGTTATAATTATCTGCAATGATAAATTTGTGCATTTAATATGATTGATAAAACATATGTCAATTAACATATATAAACAAACTGAATTGAAAGTTGATAAATAGAAATATAATATACTTACTAATAATTCTAATTGCATGTTATATAATGTTTCTATACCCATACAAGTGCCCAATTTCAACTAGTTAATACATTCTTAAGTTGGTCACTTATATGTTTATTTGGTTTAGATCATGTATTTCATTTTATGAGTTTTTGAACTCTAAGTACAATTAAAGACTATGGATATTTGATCCATGTTCTTTCACATATAAATGTTATATGGTGAACAATCATAGTTTATATGGTACAATATTTCGGTGAAGTTAGTTCATTCGAAGTAAGCCAGTAAATAGTATTTTAAGATCATGTATTCAACTTGAATGATTTTAAAAGGATCATATTTTGTTAATGTAACATATGACCATAAATTACGAGATACATCTAAAAATTCGATCGTTGAAATGTCATTTTGGTCGGTTTACATAAAGTGCAATGTATTTGATGTCTTAATTAAGAATAATTGAATGCGCTTTTGTAAAAGGTTTGTTATGATATTGTAGTTAGGTTTTCTTTTGAATAGTTGACCATTTGAAAGAAAAACGAATGTATAAGAATATATGTAATTTAAGGTAAATTTGGAATGAAGAGAATGAATAGTCACTTCTGCTTCATTGAGAAACATTGGAAACAAGAATTGTAATAATAACTGATACTTAATATTGGAATATGAAATATGATTTTTATTCCGAAATGTATTTTCATATAAAAAAATTTCTATAACATTTATTTCATTGAGTTTAAGATATTTGATCAAAGAACTCTCCTCTTTAAACTAGTTGCAGCATATGAAATAAGTAAACAATATAAACAATATTAAGTGAATGGTGGACCTCTAAATTTAATACACTATTATAGTAATGGAGGAAATAGTAAGAGCATGCCATATAGCACCTAATGATTGCATCAAATTACGAAAATTGTTTTCGTAAAATGTACCGAACATTATTTGTGAAATAATGTTTATTTTTTGGTATTGACTGAAAAGTAGATATAACTATATTTCAATATGAGTATTATGAATATTCGTCATGAAATAGAACTATATTATGGAATTTATTTTCATAATAAAAGTGATACAACAAAAATACATATGTATCTAATATTATTTACAGTTGTTTTGAAATTATAGACTAAGCTGTAGTTTTGAGAAATAATTTTACTATATGATTATGAATCATATGATACAGGTTAATTATATCTCAAACAATTAATGGCTATGCACTCATTCAGTGGGAGCATCATAAGAGTTGATGAACTCTTTGAATTAATACATATTAATGTATGCAATCACAAGTCTATTAATACCAAAAAGGTTCCACATACTTTGTTATATTCATTGATGATTTATTACCAACATGAACATGTGTATTAGATACACATGTTATAAGTTTATGATAAAGTCATAGACTATAAAAGGAAAATAAATAAAATGGCATGCAATAGAATAAAATGATTTGATTTGGTCGAATAAGTGAGTATATTGGAAAGAGTTTCAAATGTACCTAAAAATGAATATAGATTCAATCTCAAAATCACTCCTCCATGTGATACATAATGATGCATCGATAAGGAGTAGTCAGACATTGTTGGACAATTTACGATTAATTGTGGGTGAAGTTAAGTTAGTTTCTTTCTATAAGGTCATGTACTTGGGATTAGTACCCAACGCTGATATTATTTCATCTAAACAATAGTTTACAAAATCATACAAGATAAGAGTTTGTAAGAAATTCCAACATATCCTTGGCCAAGGAGTTGGTAGGTTGTGCGAGTCGAAAGATTGCACGTAATACTTGTTTATGAGATAGAACTGATTATATGAGATGAAGTGAAATGAACGAACCTAAATGAACACATAACATTAGAATGTCTAATAAGTATTCTCGTACATCGAAGTGAAACTATGAGTTTTTATTAATGTCGAAAATATACATTATCCTCGGTTGTTCAATTAAACCATTATGATTGTTGATTCTATATGGTATGATGCACAGATCTGAAAGAATTCTAAGTACGCTATCGAAATATGATTTTAGTGGTCGTAAGCAAAGAAATGTGATCCATCGGTTGAGATCATGTCTTTATTTGAAAGACTAACGTGTTGCAATTAAATAGGCAATGTTAATAAGAATAATATCGCAAATTTCAGTTGTTGAAATTAGCATAACAGATTCGGTATTTTACATGCTCAAATCATTTCAGATTTACTCACAAAATTATCGTTCGATATGATTTAGTGTTAAGTACTTATATATTGAAATAGAAAATTCTAAATAATAATTTAGAGTAAGCTGTTCACACATATTAATCAAAAATACCTCGAAGTCAGTGGGAGCGATATTGGGTTTGTGAGTCTTTGGATGTGATCTAAGAAATGATACGAATGTATTATATTATAAGCATCAAGATTGAATAAGCATTTTGATAGAAATATCAAATAGTTTAATTTTCAATCAAAGTGCAGAGGAAGCGTGTGTTCATAAGAAAGAACGTTAAAAGGTACATTGTTATTTCGAAACTATAAGTAAACAATACGTTGTTGATTTTAATAATATGCTTGTATTAAAATCAACTTTAGTTTTTTTAATACTCAATTTTGGATTGTAAATGATGTCTTTTATGGTGAGTATAAAAGATATAGGGATCGTCCCAAAAGGATATACAAGAGCACCCTATTAAAAGGAGAACCATGTAGTTGGATTCCTTATGCATTAGCAATAGAAATTATCATACAGGTTATGTTGAGTATGATATTGTGTTTTGTTTATGTATTGATACATGGAGCAACTATAAAATTCAAATTGATATCACTAAATGGCTGTTTGAAGTGTTCTCGCGTGTTTATGAAATACTAGAGAATTGTTTATAGAAACAATGAACTCGTTGTGATGGAATGTTTGGACACTTACTTTTATAAGTGATATTGAATATAACATGTCAATGATAAAATTCAAGTTAAAATCTTTAATTTGAAAATGTTTCAAAATAAAAGTGATTGCGGTTGATTCAATGAAATGTTGAGAATTTTAACTTGAATAGTGCTACAATGAACCAATGTATATAGATATAAATGCGCAAATTTATAACTGAGCCAAAGGTGATTCCAAATGTTGAGAATCCCATAAAATTGTTATAAGATAACAATGTTATGAAACTGGTCATGATAGAACTTAATGCTCACTTTTGAAGTCGAAAGACATACTTCGAATCGTTCCACACGATAAAGGCAGTTTATCAATGTTAGAGAGTGTTAATCGACAAAGTAGATAATTAAAACATAATAGCATACCCATTCGCTGAGGGACTGACCTTATTGGTTTTGAGAAAACTGATTGGAGAAATTGGAATTAGATCCCATAGTTGATCCCAATTGCAAGTGGAGATTGATAGAGTTAGGGGTATGCCCTAGGAGCAATTATGTAATTGGTTACATATATCTAACTTGTTGACTAGTCCTGTTCCAAATAAAAGATATTTTCTTCCTATTATATACTTGATATAATGTGATTATATTAGTTAATTAACTTTAATAGAAAAATTTATAAATGGTATATTTTGTGATAGTAGTTACAAAGTGTTGTAACCATGAGTAATTTATCACAAAGAAACACATATACCATTTTAAATGTTCATAGTCAAGATGCATCGGGACTGGATATTGATGTGTCCACTGAGACTGAAGTATGTAACGCTCTCCAAATGTTGGGCAATGTATTACTCATGACCGCTGGGGGCACGTAGGGGTTACGTACTAATAGTTATTAGATAACTACTGAACAACTCACTCGATAGTTTTCTGTTGGTTAATATAACTAAAGTCAAAAAGAAAATATCGATGTGAATGATTTACACAGTTCTCTCGACTTGAGAATACTATGGATCTTCACTATGAAAGCACTGCTTTGATTATAGCTAAATCATGGCTTGGTGCCCATCGAGTGACTATAGTTGGGTCGGAAGTATGAGAAGTGAAGCACTATTCAAGAGAGGATTCGTCTCATCAGTTATATGCAGTTAGTATCTCAGCCAACTCAAAGTCAAAGTCTCTGGCTAGAGCATTTCGGTTAGTAATGATTGCCATTATTGAACCAAGGATTTTGTATTTAGACTATAAAGTTGAATTAGATGAGGTTGGAAATTTGACCATTACCAAATTCCATAATTCCAAAATGATATAGTTTTGATGAAGAGAAATGGTGTAAACAAATGTCACAACCAGGTAACGCTTATTAAACTAAAATTGGATTTTACCGAAAACGAATAAGCGATAAATTTGGCCATAATGTCACATCACCTGCTAAGTGACGTGTGCACGTTAACATTAGAATAGTTCGATGTTAATCATTAACCAAATTTACACCCAAAAACAGCCGAAATTATGAATTCCCTCAAGACAGGACGATTTAATTAGTTTATAATTGTTACAAATTAATTAAATAATTAATATTTATGAAATATTAATTATAAAATTTGAATATGATTTGAGAAACATATAATGTTATATATATTTAAAACAGTCATAAATATATTGATTGATATACAATATCGACAAGCGATTAAATTAGATTTAATTTCATAGTATTTTGGCTTGGGCTTAGATGGGTTTAAGACCCCATCATTAGGGCTGCAAAATTTCAGTTTTGGAAGGGCTAAGGGTGGCTAAAACATTGAGAATTGGCTTGGAGATATTGGGTTGAGATCAAGTGAGAATGGGTAAAAAGGTTTTCCTCGTTTCTCTTTAATACAACCCTATGTATATGTATGTATATGTATATTACATGTATGTATGTATGTATGTATCTCTAAAAATAATTATGAACCTTTTTGGCCGCCGTTACCTTCTGCATTGCTGGTTAAAACATAGCTCTTAGCCCACTCAAAAATTCTCAAATATATTTCAAATTAAAATAATATTATTTGATAGTTAGAGGTCGGTGATTCCAGACTTGCAATCTGACGAATCAAGAGCAGTAAAAGGAAGGGAAGACATTGCTTCAATGCGGATTCAAAGGCATCATTAAATTGGTCATTTTAATTCATTTTATAGTAATTAAGATATATTTTATAATCCTATAATGAGCAATTTCATATCTGTTTAAATATATTGCTACTATATGTTTAGATATGGTTGTCAAAAATCTGTTTGGTTATGTGCATAATTTGTCTATTATACTATTTGATTTATGTATAGACAAATGTTGTTTACTGTAAAAAATCAAATTTTGTCATTAATAATTGTTTTATATATATTTATTAATAAATTCATATATGTGTGTGTGTGTTTCTCTCTCGTAATAGCACATATGCATATATAATATATATATGATTTAAAAACTTTTAGCACACTTATTTATATATAATATGAATTTAGAAATTTGAAGATTAATTATCATACATATATTCATATTTTCAAATTAACATTTATTGAATTTTTGAATTGTTTAGTATATATAAAATACTTACCACATTAATAATTCAATTTATATTTTTAAAAATATTATATCATTTAAAAAACATATAGAAAATATTTAGGAATTTTACAATAAAATTTATTATTTTTAATAATTAATATTATTTTGGAAAAAAGTATATGATTTATTAAAAATAATAGTTTAATTGAAAAATCTTCAAAAATTTTTAACCTTTCATTCGTAATCCTAGAATTTTTGAAATTTTAAAATTTACATTTGTAATAATATATTATTTTATACTAAATAATTATTGCCGAAATCAATGTATTTGTTTTTAAACATAATATTTCAACTTTGAAAAATCTCTAGATTTTTCCTAAGCTCTATTTTATGATCCTTGATTTGAATTTTCATCACTATATTATTTCACATTAATTATTTTTGGATGAAAACAATATTTTATTCATAAAATATACAAATTAAAATACTAAATTATTATGTTTCCAAAACTAAGTTAATTTTGAATTATAAATAATTTTTAATATTTTTTTTCTCCCTCTCTCTCTATATATATTTATCTATATATAAATGTTTTTTGTTAATATATTATATATAATATATTTATACATACATATGTGTGTGTGTGTTTATTTTGTAACACATATACATACACATATTTGGACAACATATATGACATTCAAAATGAGCTAATATGCCTGTTGTGATGTAAATCCCAAGATCTACATATGGACATATTATATCTTTTACGGAATATTATGTTACACATACACTCACACATATATGCATATGGTACATTTATGTATAAACTAAATCAAATAATATTAGTTTCATATCTTAATATATTTGAATTTAAATAAAATAAATGATTTAATTCAAATGAAATTTAAAAATATTCTAATTCAGTTAGACTTCCTAGGCCCAATAAAAGATCCAATTGGGTAAAAATATTGAAATTCACCCATGACTTCCACCATGGGCTAGTCTAGTTCCAACACATGGATCGCTAGTGATTCATGAATATTACTCATAGGATAACCATTCTTCTTACATCTTGATCTAATATGCTTTTTAGGGACGTCTGCCAAGTTTCATGATATTTCAAGCAAGCTAGTTCGAGAAGCGGGCATTCATCTGATTCTAGCAATAGTTCAACGCAACCTGTACATGAATCATCATTAAAACAATGCATCTAGTCATAAAATTGCATAGAGAGTACCTACACAAGGCACGGAACAAGATCCAATCGAAAAGAGCTGAAAATACCCTAATTGCATGGATCGCTAGCGATCCATCATAGTAGGTTGTCTTGCTATGAAACTTTGGGAGAATCGTCGCACCTTCAAATGCATGCTCCAGGCAAAGCGGTCTAGCCTAATAGCTCTCCATTCTCTATAATATCCACTCATCTACAAAATAAAAGGGATCTTCTGGACTGGCTGCTGGAATTGTGCAAAACTATTCTTCAATCTTCTCCTCCCTCACATAATCATCTAGGAGTTCAATGTGATTCTCTGGTGAACTCTTGCACTGTGACTTGATCTAACTTAGGAGATTCAATCATATTATAATCTGATTCAACTTGTAACAGCAGCCAGTTAATAGAAAGTTATAAAGAGGACATAGGCTTCGTTAATAGGCGAACCACTATAAAAATCTCTTGTCTCTTTACTCTTTTTGTAATCTACTATTTTTTTCTACTTTGTTTACCTTGATAAATAGGGCCGATGCATTCATACTCAATCTAGGGTGTTCATCCATTTTTTGGTTTAACATCAATACACCAAAAAATTGATAGATATAATCATAGCAGTAAGATAAGCATAGGTCTATGAATCTCCTTAAGTTGTAGAGATCCCCATCTCTAAGTAAACCTACTTAAAGAATAGATAAAAAGATATAACAAAGGGGGGTCAGACATAAAGTTTGGTGAAAATGAAATATCACTAATCTGCATGATTACTAATATGCTAATATATCATGAATAATACCAAGTGGTACTAGTCGAGTTAATAGAACCATATGTCAAGTTGCATTTTGACCTACATCCAATAAGTTAGTATATTTATACTATCGTGCTACACTATAAGCTACAACTATTATATGAAAAACAGAAGGGACCAGGTTTTTTATAGTGGAAAAATTGGATGAATTTAAAAAAATTCTTTATTTGGATCATAATAAACTATGAAGTCTAATGGGTTTCACAAGATCCAATCCTAAGTAAAATCATATTCTATTCAACATCGTTTTATATTTGTTGATTAATCACATCAGTTAGTTTTACTAACTATTTTATTTATAACGCATCTATATACATTCAATGATATGATGGCATAACATAATAATTCAAACACATGTACAACTATATATACATATACATATACATATAGATATCGGGACACACAAACACACACACACACACACACACACACACACATATCTACTATTAGTACATATATGTTATACTTACATATACAGATGATAATTTCATAAGAATATCGGGGATATAAATACATAAATACAAACATATGTGTATATGGTTAGTATGTGAATATTTATAGTATAGTGTATATATATTTTAGACATACACACGCATGCACACACATATGTATCTCTATGTGTATGTGATATTTATGTTGCCACTTATATATATATATATATAAACAAAAAAAATTTAAGTAATATAATTATATATTTTCAAAATAAGAGAATGCTTGATGCAAAAGCGAAGATGGAATTTTTTTTAATGTTAGATCCGAATCTAATCAAATCAAAATTAAAAAGGAAGTTGAATAAGGTAATATTTTATATTTCCACTTTTACAAAAACGAATTAATAATAGTTTCAATATCATTACGGATAGAATTCTTTGCTTAATCATAACAAAAATATTATAGGTTTAATAAATATAGATCTAAAATCATACATTCAATGTGAAATAGAATTACTCTAAAGTACTGTCACAATTAATATATAACTCTGATAACATGATTAATTTTAAAACATTGCAAATATACATATACACACATGTGTATATTCTAATATAAGAATTAAAATATCAAAGGCATATACTTGACTAAACAATAAACAATGAATAATTCGAGAAACAAAATTAATTTAACCAAAAGATTCGACATGAAATTGGTTTATAATTTTGGATAGCATGAAGATGAAGCATATGAATACACACAAACATAAGCACAATTCAATTAATTAAATATTATATATCCATAAAATAGGTGAATTATGTTGTGATAACAAATGTAAAATGTATTATAACTGTTTGGTCAACGTTAATTAATAATTTCAGATTTAGCAAACAAGTTTAATGCATAAAATAAATCAAACACAAATTGATTTTATAATTAAATAACAATACACAAATGGTTTTAGATTGGATTTAATAAGTGGCAATCTATATACATATATATGTGAATTTTGTCAGGGTTAATCATCATGAATAGATAAAATAAAATAGAAGAATTGAATCTGAAAAGACTTTCTATTTGTTATACCTTGATTTAAGATTTCTCATCGGAATTCTAAGCAATTGACACCCATGTTTGCAAGAGAAGGATGAATCACCTATCTTTATATTTTTTTTTGTTGATTTGGTTTGGATTTGATTTTTTTGGAAAAAGATATAAGAAATTTTTGGCAAAGGCTTGAAGGAAGGAACGAGGAATGAAGAAAAAGAGAAAATCATTATCAAATGAAAGAAAAGATTTTGATTTAAAGGAAGAATAGCAACTATTCCTATTCTTTCTTTAAAATCTTAACCTTTTAATTCCTAATTAATTTTCAATTACTCCACCCTTCACACTCTTAATGTAATAGGCCCTAGATTACCAACATATGACACAAAGTTTCCTAAAATCCTTCAAGCAATTTTCTATTATTTAAACTTGTTTAGAGTTACACCTAAATCATATATCCAAACAAACAAGTATTGCTTTTATATATGCAGCAAATAATTCTAATCTAACTAAAAAACATCAAATAAATTAAAGAATATCAACATTTCTCAAATAGTAATTAATTTAATTAATACAACATTTTATGAATTAATTATATCATGTGGTTTTTAGATAATTCACACATATGATTGTGATATTTAGAGGTGCAAATTTGGTTAGTGATTAATTTTGAACAATTCAAATATCAACGTTCACACACTACCTTAACTAGTGATGTGATAGTTTGGCTAAATTCATCGCTTGTAGAACTTTTCAGTAAAATCATATTTTATATTATCTTAAGTAGTACCAATCGTGACAATGATTTACACATGTTCTCTTCGCCAATACTATATCACGTTAGGATGTATGGAGGCAGATATTGGTCAGAACTCCGGTATTATCTGCATTCAGCTCGATTAGTCAATAAATATAGTCCTTGGTTTAATAATACCATCTATTATTTAGCATTATACTCTGGTCGGATATTTTGACTTTTAGTTGACGATGATACTTAAAACTAAGGAGACATATTTTTTTAGTAAATAGTATTTCACTCCCTATCCTTCAACATAGACTGAACTATAGTTTCTTGATAAATCGTCAAGCCATGATTTAATTATATTGAAAATGGAGTATTCATATTCGCGTTTCACAATAATCTCAAGTCGGAGAATTGGGTAACATTGTCACCATGAGATTTCGTATTTCACCTTGTTTTTATTAACTAACAGGAAACTTTCAGACGAGTCCTTCAATAATTATCTGATAATTATGAGTACATAACCCCTTAATGCCCTCCAACGGCTGTGATTAATACACTTCCCAACATCTAGAAAATGTTACACACTCTGATCTTAGTAGATGTATTGATATCCTTTCTTGAAACATCTTGAATAAGAGTATTTAAAACAAAATTTCATTTTGTATTATGATTAATTATTCACGATTGCAACTCTTTGCAAATGCATAACATTTTATTTAAGGATTTTCTTATAATATACTTTTAAATTAACCATCTAATATTTGTATCACAATATAATGAAGTATATAAAATAAAAAAACAACTTTATTACAAACAAGACTGACTACAGAGTTAGATGTATGCAACAATTATATAACTTCCTTAAGGTATACCACTAACATTTTAAATTCTTAAACTATGACCTTTATACTTTTATCTACAAATATGCCGGTATATATAGTTTCGTTAATTAAAATTTCATTAATTATTTATCAAATAAGTCATTAATTCAATTAAATTATTTAATACTTAATTTATCTTAATAATTAAGATAAAATTTCAATTATAACCTTTGTCATTACATATACATTTATCACCAAATTTATGTATATTTTAATAAATTTAATTTTAATTAATACATATTTAATTATTTATTATAAAATTTTAAAAATATTAAATTAATTTTGCAAAAACATTTTGAAATTTTTTAGATATTTTTTAAAAACATTTATAAAATCCTTCTATGTTTTAAACTTAACATTTAAATTCAAACCATATATTATATTTGAAATCCTAATTTGAAAATTAGACAAGGTCCAAATTTTTTTAGGCCTTATGTCTAGGCCAACCTTCTGGACTCACTCCTATTTTAGACACTCATAGGATAGTAGGCTTTATCAATTGGCCCCAAATGTTAACTAATTATACTGCATATATTATTTAAGCTCTAATATCATCAAAGGAACCTAGTTTGTTTTGTAATGGCAAATTGAGTGAATTTCCAAAAAAATCTCTATTTGGATCATAACGGACCTATAAAATTTAACGTGTTTCATTAGATCCAATCTAGTTACTAAATAAACTCATATTTTATTCAACATTATTTTATATTTATTAACTAATTAATCACATTAATTAATTTAACTAAATATTTTATTTTGAACGTCTCATGTATACATTCAATAATATAGCTTTTATATTGAAATATAAACATGTATGTTATACTTTTATATTCATATGACAATGTCATATGAATTTTGCGAATATAGATGCCTAAGGATATACATGTATTTAATATACTATAATATATGTAAATGGTCTGTAAACGATATTTGTAATACTATATATATAATTTAGACATACACACATATTTGATATTTACGTTTCCGATGCAAATACACACACATACATAAAACAAAACCCATGTAATAAAATTAGAAATTTTAAAATAAGAGAATTCTTTATGCAAAAGTAAAGATGGAAATTTTTTTTATATTACATCTAATCAAATTAGAATTAAAAATAAAGTGGAGTAAGATAATAATTTGGATTTTTTGTTTTACAAACACCAATCAATAATAGGTTCAATATATAAGAAATTATTCTTTTCTTAATCATATAAAAATATTTTAGGTTTAAAATTAGAGATCTGAAAGCAACATTGAACATGAAACAAAATTACTATAAAATTTCGTCACAATTAATATATAGCTCTAATAACATGATTACTTTTGAAATATTGCAAATATACATATGCACACATGTATATATTATAATTTAAGAATTTAAATTTCAAATGCGTACATTTAACTAAACTATAAACATTAAATATATTATTTTGGAACAAAAACTAATTTAACCAAAAGCTTTGGCTTAAAGATGAGGCATATGAATACACACACACACACACACAATTCAATTAATCAAATATAAATCTATAACCATAAGGGAATTAAATTGTGATAATAAATGTAAGATTTATTACAGCAATTCAGATCTGCATTAACTAATAATTTTAGATCCAACAAATAATTTGAATGCTTAAAATAAGTCAAACACGGGATTGATTTTATAATTAAATTACATTACACAAGAGATTTTAGATTAGATTCAATAAATGGCAATCTATATACACATATATGTAAATTCGGTTAGGGTTAAGCATCATAGATAATTAAAATAAAATAGAAGAATTGAACCTAAAAAGTCACGCCCTTTGTAACCCCTTAATTTAAAATTTCTCCTCAGAACTCTAAAAAAATCCACATCCAACTATGCAAGAGGAGGATGAACCACTAGGATTTTATCTAAATTGATGTTTTGATTTGATTTGGAATTGAATTTTTTAGAAAAAAATGGAGAAATTTTTAGTCATGGTTGAAGAAAGGGGGAGGAATGAAGAAGATGAGAATAGAATTATGAAATGAATGAATAAATTTGTCCTAATGGAAGAATAAAAACCTTTCCTATCCTTTCTTCTATAGCTTAACGTTTTAATTTTTAATCAATTTTTAATTACTTTACCCTTCTCTCTCTTAATGTAGCTGGCCCTAAATTTCTACTATATGACACAAAGTATTAAAAATTCCTTTAAGCAATTATCTTTTATTTAAACCCGTTTAAAATTACACCGATATTGTAAACCGATGCATGTAAATCTAACTTTTATATATGCATCAAATAATTCCAAACTACTCCAAAACGTCAAAATAATTAAATAAATCATTATTTCTTAAATAATAATTAATTTAATTGATTAATAGAAATTTATAAATCAATCAAATCATGTGATTCTTTGGAGTATGTATTCACAAGTAAGGTTTTGAGACTCAAAAGTGCGAATTTAATTAGCGAATAATTTTAAACAATTCAAATATCAATTTTCTCACGTCACATTAGCCAATGGTGTAATATTTTGGTCAAATTCATTACTTATAGTCCTTTTTAGTAAAATAATAATTTATATTTTCTTATGCAGTACCAATGGTGAAAATTATTTACACACGCTCCCTTCTCCAACACTATATAACATTAGGATGCATGGAGTCAGGTATCAGTGGAAACTCCAATATTATCTGCATTCAACTCGATTAGTCCATAAGAAAAGTCCTTGTTTCAATAATAACAATTATTATTAGCCAAACTACTCTGGCCAAAGATTTTGATTTTGAGTTGACTATAGTTGAGGATGATATTGACCTAATACACCCGAGGAGCCAAATTCTCTTTTGAATAGTGTTTCACTCTCTATGTTTCAACTCAGACCCAACTATGGTCACTCAATGAATTTTCTTGCCATACTTAACAATAATTAAAGTGTAGTATTCACATCTAAGTTCCAAAGTACTCTCAAGTCATGAGAACTATGTAACATCACCACCCTGAGATTTCCTGTTTGACCTATTTGTTATTAACCAATAGGAATCTCTCGGATGAATCATTTCATGTTATCTAATAACTACGAGCACGTAATCCCTTGGTGCGCCTAAAAGCCATGATAATACACTTTCCAACATTTAGAGTGTGTTAAACGCTTTGGTCTCAATGGATGTATCCATATCATTCTCAAAACATCTTAACTATGAATATTTAAAAAAAATATTACTTTATATTATGATTGATTATTTTTCGGGCTAGAGATCGGGTTTTATATATTTCTGTTTGGGTCCATTTTTCTCACATTCCTTCTGTTCTACAGCCCCTTATTGGGATTGATTGGCTAGCAGGTCTTGTTGGAAAGGTTATATGTTATGATGGCAACACTATGGCCAGAAAGAGATTAGTTTATGCCAAAGCTCTAATCGAGATCTCTACTGCCAAACCTCTTCCTTTCATCCTTAATGTTAGGCTGGATGAGGATGTTTCTGTGGAGGTCAAAGTTCGATATAGCTGAAATCCTGATATTTGTACATAACGTCAGTCCTTTGGGCATCTTTCGGATGCTTGTTCTAGCAACGTAGGTGTAGTTTTATTCCCCTTGCTTCTTGAATCCCTCTTCCTCATCCTCCTATCCATAAGTGGGGTCCGAAGGTTGCTACTTCTTCGGGTTGTGATCCTCCCATTGTTGTTGTCCCCGATGTTCCTTCATCTGCCAATTTGCCCCTGTTGAAGCTCCTGTTATTGAGCCTTTTGTTGGTAAGGCCATTCTGAGAATGATTCTACGATTTTATCTGATTCTATTGCTTGGAATTCTAAGGAGCGGGCGTGGGCCCATTCTCCTTGCGATATGTGCTACTCGCCTAAGTCTGACTGTTATTTTGCTTATACCAGTAATGTAATGGGTGAGAATCGGTTTCTCCTTTATCATATTGAGGGTGAGGGTCTGACTCTTATGAGGGAAGGTGAGATAGGTGAGAAAAATAAAAATAAGTTTTATGACATCGGTTGAGACAAAAGATTCATTTACTTGCCTACTTCGGTGGGTTTTGTTCCAAATTTGGCTACACTATTCTCTGAGTTTGTCCTACTTATTGGCCCATCGTCTGCTGCAGGTGGTGGCGATTCCTCATTGGAGGGCGCATAGTCTAGTTTTTGTTTAGTAGCTTAGGCTCTTTTTTCCTAAATCGTGTGCTCTATTTTAAATCATGGCATGGGCACTTTGCCCCCCCTTAGCTGTTTTGTGTATGTACAAAGCACATGTTCCACCATTATTTATACAGTAGCACTGCCCACTTTAAAGCCTGCTTGCTTTGCTATAAAATTACTCATGATTCCAACTCTTTGCAACTACAACCACATAACATGTTTTAATGATTTTATTATTATATACTTTAAGTTAATTACTTAATAATTTATATCATAATATAATAAAGTATATAAAAGAAAACAAATACCTTTATAGTGAACAAGATTGACTATAGAATTAGATGTACATAAAATTAGATAATTTGTCCCTACTACGTACCACTAACTCTTTCCAAAACATCACATCATCAATCAAAAAATAGACACCATTCACAAGGCTAATGAACTACAGGTCTCCCAATTGGCCAAAACCAAATATATATGGTCACTTATATAAGGCTGAAACTACCATGCCCTAATGCGTATGGTTTGATATAAAATCAATAATGTGTAGGAACTAATGTAAGACCAATAATATGTACGGACAGTAATACAATAGCAGGTATGTCACTAATATAAAACCAATACCTATCATCAATCAATGTCTAATCTCCACGTCAAAACCAAGAGGTACATGCTCACTTGTATACTCAACATTGCATGGTATCATATATCATAATACAAAAGTTATCTTGTCTCAAAATCACCATATAAAAAAAACTACCATATAATCAAAGTGTGTCTCCAACATCACCTATGGCCTCTATGCTATCAACATCTCAGGTGCACCTTTTCGGTCTATTTTAAAAATCTACAATATTGAAGTACATGTTTGAATGGGTCCCGCATGGACCCCAAGATTAAATTACTCCAAAATTTACCAAAATTTCATGGATCTCTTTCCTTTAAAAATAGTGAACACTATCCAAAATCACATCTTTGTCCGACCTAGAATGAAAAAGATATCACGTCCCAAAGTTTGTCGAAACATCTCGTATAAAAACTCTTAAAACCCCAAGTAGTAACCCATTAATTGACTGATCAAAAGAGGTCATTCAACCAACTTGTTGTAGTAAAAATTGTCTATACTTAAATAGTCATCTAGTCTACTATAATTAGTCAATTGACCCCATCATCAATCAATTGATTGGGTATCGCAAGTCGAACCGTTTAGGGAAACAATAGGCCTCTTCTTGGCCATAAAATCCTAGACAACCCTACACAAACAATTGACTAATGACAAATGGTTGGTTAATCATTCACCTATAGGGGTGCAAATTCAACTGGGATGGGGTAAATTTCCCTAAGGAAATTTATTCCACTACTTCAATCTTTGCTCAACCATTGCCTCGGTTTTCTCGCCCCTACGTTGAGCATTGCTACTTGGTGGCCTTAAATCATCCACTACACCTCATACTTGGGTCCATGTGACCACATCTTCAATGATCCACCATAAGACAATTACCAGTAGATAATAATCTAATGAATCTTTGTGAAAATCAAATAAGTTGCAAACTATTTGCAACTCAAACACCCATTCCAATCCACCATCAAATGACAACTTCTGCAACCATTCCATGCAATCTTATCATTTTTACCAACCAATCAGGCAATAACTAAACTACAAATTCATATCAATCATCATTCAATTTCAATAGTTTCCTAACATATAAATTTAGTAAATACATTATAAACATTCATTTAACAAGATTCTCATCTATAAAATCCCAAATCAAGTTCATTACTCAAGCCCTACCAAATGTTGGCATTAAAACACGACTTTATAATATCAAATGATCATATGGTTTAGAGAAGTGATCTCACTCACTAAATCTTCAAGAAACTCAGGCTCGATGAAATTGAATTTTGAGCCTTCCTTTGATTTTTGAAATCTGGCCTCAATATTATCCAAAATGCAAACTTGATAGTATAGATTTATAGAGAACATTCTAACATGAATTTAGATATTTATTTTGGGATTTTAGTTGAGGATATCAAGAGTTATGTTGATTTGACTTTAAGGAAAAAAATTCTTTTCGTTTTAAAAATGATAAGGAAGAAGAATGAAGAGATGAAAAGGAGAAGGATTCATTTCAAAAATGATATAGGTGCTGGCCAAAAGGCCATTTTGTCACGTCTTTCACTTTCCTTCTCATTTTGCATACTTAATTTGATTTTAACAAATTTAATATGTATTTCATATATAAATGACATTATAAACTCAGTGGAATAGTTCTTGATTCCTAATACATTTTATCTTTAAAAGTTATTCTTTTAAGTCATTAGTTTTCTTGAGTCTTTAATTAAGTGATTAATTAGAATTAACTACTAAGTAATAACTATAGGTTGTTACATAATACTTATATTAAATTTGTTTAGTATACATTCCAAAAAAGAAATGTTCTTATGAAATGGGGTATGTGAGAAAGTTACCTTATGCATTCACAATAGCTTGCATCACGTATGTTATGTATTGAATCAGATTTTCTTATGCATTTGATGCAGTACACAAACATAAATCAAATTTGGGAATTTCACCGAGTGAAAGTTGAAGTACACTTGGGCATTTATGAACTACTATGGATTGTCTATGCAAACAAAAAAATCCACGTGAAGGATGTTCATATTAAAACTTCATTTGTGATATCAAGCATAGTAAATCAATCTTGAATTTAAAGTTCAATCTTAACTAAGGTCTTATGTTGGAAATGGTTCCAAGCGAGAAAATTGCAATAGATTGAGTATCTTGCCTAGAATAGTGTTGTAATCAAATATGTAACTAATTTTTAAGTGAGATAAGGAGTAATTCCCACGATTAAGTGTCCAAAAATATATTATTACATTAATAATGCTATGGATATTGAAAAAGGGAAACAAGAAATCATGAAAGGTCAAGATGCATTGTCTGTAACTGCTACATGATAAATAGTTTATTTAGTAACTAGATAAAATGTGATTGATAGAATATATTAATATAATACACAAATGCACTCACTAAGTTCCATTTCCTGGTATGATATAGGATGACTGATTGAGAAGGTATTATGTAATTTGATACATAACCTAACTTTGGAATCAATCTTGTTTGAAATGAAGTAAGCTTCTGATTTTGGTTTCTGTTGTATATTTTGTTACGTGCAAATAAATAATGACTAAAATCATGAAACATATATAAGTAGTAAATTTGTAAATAAAATATTATAAAATGCAGTTGCAAATATTGTAACCCTGAGCATTGAATTAAAACTAATCAATACCATATTTTAAATAAATCCTAATTAAGATGATTCAAGAAAAAGAACGTCGATATATACATTGGAACTAATGAAAGTAATGCTCTCCAAATGTTGGGTAATCATGACTACCGGATGAACCGAGGTGTTATATACATGTAGCTATTGGATAACTACAGAATGACTTGATCGAGTGTTTCCTAGTGGTTGATTATAACTAGGTTAAATAGGAAATCTCACGTGATGATAATCGACATTATTTGGACTCAGGAATTCTATGAAACTTAAATGTGGATAATCCACTTTGGTTATAGTCAAATTATGGCACATTGTTCATGATATGGCTAGCTAGATCTGATTTGAATCATTTAATGTAAAACACTATTCAATAGAGAATATTTCTTCTTTGTTATAAGGGGTTAGTACTACAATCAACTATAATACTCTCAAAGTCAAAACTTCTGGCCATAGTACATCAGTTAATAATAAATGTTATTATTGTACTAAGGACTATAGTGTTGGACTGTTTAGCTGTGTATTGATATTATTAGAGCTTTAACCATGAGCAAGCTCTAATGTCTATGTAATATAGTGATGATGAAGAGAATATGCAAATAACATTGTTGCTTACAGGTGTTGCTGAAAAGATTTAACATATGGTTTTATCTTTAAATTCTGTAAGTGATAAATTTAGACATAATGTCACCCTATCAGCTAAGGTAACTTATGAACTTTAATATTCAAAAGATTCAATATTAATTGCTGACTAAATCTACACTTGTGAGTTTGCAAAACTGTATCTGAGTTATAACTGAAGTAAAACCTGATTTAATTAACTTATAATATTATGAATAAGTTAAATTAGTTAATGTAAATGTTATATTAGTTATATTGAGTGCTTATAGTAATTTAATTTATAAAGCTTGTATTGATATTAAATAATGAGTTTATTAAGTAGTTAAAAAAAAATTAACTGTTGGGCCAGCTAGCCAAAAACACGGAATGTGAAGTCTCCTATAAGGAAAGTTGAGGTAGTTAGATGTTTTTGATATATTCTTATATCTAAAAGAGGAAAGGAAGGAGAGTCATGAGGAAGAATATCTACTTAGGTGCTCTTAAAAATATGATCAGTCTCTCATTTATTCCTTATAGTAGATCTTTTTTCTCCTAAACCCTAGTTCATAGGCACTCACCTAGGTGAAATAATAAGGACATATTAAAATCAACCTAGTGAGCGACTAATCGATCAAGATGTGAAGAGCAAGCAAGACAAAAGAGGTCATTTCTATTTTTAATCAAATTAAATTATGCCCTAATCCTAGTTATATATTGGCCGGATATGTATAATATTAATACATAAATTTATTTAAAGTAATTACATTTAATTAATATTTACATATGTAGCTAAATAATATGTAAATACTCATCAAACAAATATATTATGATATAATCAAATTTAAATATTATTTTATGTATTTTAGAATTTGCCAGAATTTTGAATGAATTTCTATTCTTAAATTTATTAACAAAGTTATCAAATTAATTATATAATATATTACAAATTTTTGAAATAAATATATTTAAGTACATATCCTTAACACTAGAGGTTAATATATAATATGTATATTTTTTTATATATTTATATAATTATTGTTTATATTTATAGATATATTTGTTTTATTTTGATAATAAAAATGTAACGAATGCAATATTGTGTAACAACCCGTAAATTCAGTGAATATTTTGAATGGAATTTCAATTGAAAACTTTGATTTAAATTATTTTAAAATTGATAAATTTGGAATTTTAAAAATATTTTTGGGATTTGATGTGAAATGTTCTTCCAAATTGAAAAAAATAAAGACTTTTCTGAAAATTTATTTTTTTGTCAACATTGGTCGTAGTTTGATTTCTTGTTGAAAATTTAAATTTTGAAATTTGAAATTTTATTCTTTTTTTATGAAGATCGATTTGATTCTAACTTTTTTTTGCTTTTCGTTACGTAAAATTCTGATTTTTACTTCCCCAAATTTGCGGTTTTCAGCGTATTACACGTAATTGTTTTCATGTTTAATTTTCTCTTTTGTTATTGGGCTTAGACTAATGGGATAGAGTATTCTAAAGGTCACTTGTATTGTTTGTTTATTTGAAAAACCATCAGTTGAGAAACAAAGTACGTACAAAATTTGTTTCTGCCTTCTCATTTCTCACTCTCATCTACTACTTAGCAAATTACAGTAAGTCTCCTCTTCTCCTTCTCAAAATTTTATATTTTTCTTTGAAATTTTTCGTCCTTCCCTCTTCAAATTTTTGGCCATCACCTTCACCCCTTCTCTTCTCTCCATAGCTATGACCAAATCCTTTGATTTTTTTTCCTAGGCCGAACTTTTCTTCTTCCCAAACCCTAGTCAATTACATCCCCTTCCAAAACCCTAGCCTAATCACACCATCCACTTTTTCCTTCCTCTTGCCATTGCTTTGGCGGTGACCACTATTCCATCCCAAACCCTAACCTTAGCCTTGCATAGCCATGTAGGCTGAACCCTACCTATACCCTAGCCATGTTTGCTGAACCACTTCTAGCCAAAACTACATCATGGCCGAACCCAAAACCTAGCCAATTTCCAATCCCTAGCCTTGCTTTGACCCAAACCCCATCATGGACGAGCCTTGTAGCCACACCATAAGCCATAGGCCGTACCCCTTCATCCCAAAAGTGGTCGAACCATTTGAGTTTGTCTAGGCCGAGCCTAACCTAGTCCAAAGTCTTGTGTGGCCGAGCACAAACCTCTCTAGGCCGAGCCTATTTACCTTTAGGCTAGCCCTTTTTTTATGTGTTTAGAAAGAAAACAAAGAACAAAAATTTATGCTTTTATATTTTTTTATGTAAATTTATTTATTTACATATGTGTTTATTTATTTTATACGCTTTGGATTTAGATTCTCCTCCCACTCAAGCTTGTTCATGATTGTCGTGCTTATTGTAGTTGTTGTGTTTGTTTGGAATCATTTTCTCTAGCTAAAGAAGGTGAGTAATCACGCTTGACTACATACTTACATTTTTGTGAATTAATGTCATTTGGATTGTATTAATATGTATATGCAAGTTAGTAATTTCTTATATGATTATATTATGTTATTCCACCTTGTGTTATACCTGCTATGATCATATGCCATGATATGTTATTATTGTTTTGGTTATTTCATGTTCTGTTCTCATACTACAAGTTCCTTCACTACGGGTTGAAATGATACATACCCGAACGGTCCTTAGATTAAGGAAAATTTGTTATGGGCTGAAATGATAGGCCTGAGTAATTTTGTTTGACTTGGGACTGTGAGTTTGAAATGATATAGACCTAGAAATTTAATAATTCGGATCGAATTGATATATATCTATAATTACTTGACCATAGGTTAAATTTTTTTATACAGACTCCGTGGTTGGTTTTAAAATATTTTTATAAAATTTAATAAGTATTTCAGATTTTTAATGTATGAATTTCAACTAAAACTAAATTTAAGATTTTTATGAAATTTTATATATTTATTTACATGTGTTAAAATTTTATAAGAAAATAAATGTTCTTTACTATAATAATAGAATGTAAGTTATTAATGTAATTTTAACATGTAAGTTTTAATTAATGCAATGGTATATTTTAAATGATTAATAAAATAAATGGTCTTTACTGTAATAACAGAATGTAAGTTAATAATGTACTTTTAACCTGTAATTTTTAATTAATGTAATGGTATATTTTAAATGATTAATAAAATAAATGCTCTTTACTTTAGTAATAGAATGTAAGTTAATAATGTACTTTTAACTTAGTATAAGAAATTTTATCCTTAAATTGGATATTGCAGTAATAAATTTTGTTTAACTAAAGTCATAGTTTATTTGATGTCCAGATAAAGAAAAGTTTTGTACAATAAAATATAAATTATAAAATAACCATGTTAAAAATTGTAAGTATATAAATATTTTGATTATATAAAATATTAGAGTGGAAAGTATTACATTTTAAAATGTTATGATTTCTTAAGGTAACAACTTTAAAATGCAATGATTTCTTAAGGTAACAATTCTAAAATGCTATGACTTCTTAAGGTAACAATTCTAAATTGTTGTGATTTTTTAAGGTTACATTCCAAAATGTTATTATTTCAAAAAGATTATATTTTCGAAATGTTATGGTCCTAATGGTTGCATTTTTAAAGTGTTATGGATTCTAAAACATTATGTTTTCAAAGTGGTATAGTTAAGTGTATAAATTTGAAAGTGTTGCAACTTTGGAAAAGAATATTATTTCAAAGAATAATGATATTGGATTTATATAGTATTGAAATGAATATGTTTGATGTGAAATATAAACCATTTGAAAATGAGATAACCACGAGTTATAATAACGTTTGGTTGTTAAAGAGACCAGGATCGGTAATTGTTGTACTCTCTGCCAATACCGAAAATCACTTTAACAACTGTGTACGCAGTGGAGTTTCCCGAATGAAGTAGTTGGTTGATGACATTCTATTTGAGGTATATACCTGGACTGACTCCCGTAAGTTAGCCTAAGGTGGCTAAAACAGGAGTAATTGACGGGAAAAGTGAGGTAGCTCCTATGATCGGACACATTACTTCGATTTCCATTCTATTACTTTGTGATTTATTTGGTGTTAATCTTTGATTTGGGAGTGTTGACCGAGGTGGGCGGTAGTTGTGCATGCGTTACCACTAGCTCGGAAGTGTAATTAGTATATCTACCCAGGCATTGCCTAGTTGTGCCTATGCGTTACCACTAGCTCGGAAGTGTAATTAGTATATCTACCCAGGCATTGCCTAGTTGTGCCGTGTCACCTACCTTATCGAGACCACTACGAGTTTGTTTTGTGTCTTATCATTGGAGTTCCCTCTAGTAGCCTCCCGATCAGGAGGTATTACGGTATTGTATAGACTATGGCACTATAAAATGTGTTAAGGGAAATATGGGTAACGCCTTTACGCTATTTTAATAGTTTATCTTACTGTAGACATATTATAATAGCGTATTGTACTACATAGTAGATAGTTTAACGGATCCTTAAAGGATGGGCGATCCCAAGCATCCTTTAAGTTACTGATGCGTTTATTTTACAGTTCACTTGAGTTGTTTTACATTTTATAAGTATGCATGTCCTGACTCGAGTGTTTTGTGTGTTGCTTTACGCTCGGGTCAGCTTGAGTATCACAGCTTTGGATTCATCCTTTGGAACTAGAGATCCGCTGTTAGCTATCTATTTGTTATTTCTATTTCAGTTATTTCCATTCAGCTTTGCTTATGTATTGGTGGACTATGTATTTGGATTTCCTATTGTATTTGATTTCAAACTCTAGTATTATGTATCTATTTTGAGACTATGTATCTAGTAGCTTCATGAACTAATGTTTTATTCCGCTGCGAGTTATTCTAATATTCTATGTCTGTGATTCTGTGATTAATTTTATTTGCCTCAAAATTTATTAACAATTTGTTGTTCTAAATTATTCAAGTTCGACCTGTGTGGTTTTATTATCGATTTGAATGGTCTAAAATAACGGGATGTTACATTAGGTATCAGAGCTTTGGTTTTAGGCAAACCTTAGCCTATGGGGTGAAAACTCATTAGTGATAGGATGGAAATACCCTAGAATTAGTGAAACCAGTCTTAGAATCATTCCTTGTGAGAGAACATATTTTAAGTATAAAATGATTTCAAAATGTTTTAAAGATTATTTTGGATATAAATTTTTCCTGTTTTAAATTCAAATTTTTCTTAGAATTTCCTTCTTTTTGAATCCCTATTGTTTAATAGAATTCTTTGATTAGTATTTCCATTCTTGTTTGAATCTTTTCTTTTATCGTTTCCTATATTTTGTCCTAAAAGTCAATTTTCAATTTCCAAGATGAATCGTAGGAATGCCAGAGGTTGGGGTCATGGTATTGCCCCAGTTCCAGAACCCATTGCACCCATTAGGTTCACTACTCTCTTTAAGGAGTTCACAAAGCTTGGTGGTACCAAGTTTACTGAAGCAAAGAGCATCATAGTGGCTTAGCAGTGACTAGGGAGTTTAGAGAGGATTTCTCTGGTTTGGAGATCACCGACGCTCAGAAGCGTATGTAGCAGCTTGGCAGTTGCAGGAGGCAGCCTAGGATTGGTGGGAGTCTATTACGGCTTACACTATTGAGGCAGATATTTTTTGGGAGCAGTTTATGTATTATCTTGAGTGGTTTTAAGTTTGGTTTAGTATCTTTTGGAATCTTTCTTAAGTTTGGATATCTTATTTCAAAGATGCTTTTGTGGCAAAGTGGATGCCTGAAGCTGGGAAGTCTCAGCTATACAGGGATTTTATGGATCTTAAACAAGGGAATATGTCATTTTCTGAGTATGAGCGGAAGTTCCACGAACTTTCTAAGTTTGGTCCTAGCTTGATTGATACCCCCTCTTAAGAAGAATGAGAAGTTTATTGCTGGAGCTCACCTAGAGTTTTATGATCGTCTGATTTCTCATGTGCATAACCCTTTTACTGGATTGATGGATATGGCCATTAGATTTGAGAAACCCACTTCTAAGGATTCTTCTATTTCTCGTGCACCTTTATCTTAGCCTTTTTCTGGTAACTCTAAGAAGAGAAAGCCTAATTTCCATCAGCAGAGGAAGAATTAGCATAAGACTCCAGGTTTGGGATCTTCTTCTCAGAGGCAGCCTATTGATCTTTCTTCCATCACTTGCTTCAAGTGTGACAAGAATGGACATTATGTCGGTAGTTGCCCTACTTTAGTTGGAGCTTCTATTCCTCAGTTCAGATGACTAGGCATGATCTTTGCCATATTTTCTTGCAGCCTGGCCGCTTCAGGAAGGATTGTCCTACTCAGCAGATGGGCAAGCCATCTGGTATCTTTGTAGTTACTTCATCTACTCCACCTACTTCTAGTAATACACAAGGTACTCTCTAGGGCACCTTTACTCTGTAATTTTCCTATTCGTGTTTGTTTGTCATTGGAACTTCTCATAGTTTCATTTCTGTGGATCTTTGTGATAAGTTTGAGCGTACCCATTCACTTGAGTATGCAACTGAACCTTTTTGTGTTACTAATCCTACTGATGGTCTAACAAACCTTAGTAGGATTTGTAAAAAGGTGAAACTCTTCTATTCTAGCCATCGCTTTTGTGGTGATTTCTTTGTTTAAGGTTTCGATGCTTTTGATACGTTGCTTGGAGGAGATTGGCTGAAAAATCATGAAGCCATTATCTCTTGTGAAACCCTAACTGTTTCTCTTGTTGATGATAGGGGTAAACCTTTGGTGATTCAGTGTTGTATGCCTCAGGATTATGTTGGCAGCTTTATTTATTCCCTTGATTCTTCGCTTGGTGATTTTATTTCAACTTCTGTTGTCAAACTCTAGCCCGACGTATTTGGTGAAGTCACTTCTTTACCTCCTAAGTGAGAAATCGAATTCCATATTGATCTTATTCCTAGAGCTCATGCTGTAGTTCTTCCTTCCAGAAGAATGGCACCCCGTGAGAAGGTTGAGTTGAGGAAGCAAATAGAGGACTTGTTCTCCAAAGGTCTGATCAGACCTAGTCTTTCCGAATGGGGAGCAGTTGTGGTTTTCGTCACTAAGTCCGATGGTTCTTTGAGGATGCGTGTTGAATATAAGGAGCTGAACAAGCTCATTATGAAAAACAGATATCATAAGCCTCGCATTAATGATATGTTCGATCAGTTCTATGGAGCTATTATATTTTCTCAGCTTGATATTTCCATAGGTTTCCTCCAGCTCAGAGTTGTCGAGAAAAGTATTTCCAAAACTTATTTCCATATCGATAATGGTTACTATGAATGGTTAGTTATGCCTTTTGGTTTGACTAATGCCCTAGCTTTCTTTGTTGATCTTATGAATCGGGTTTTCCGTGATGTTCTTAACAAATTTGTTCTAGTCTTCGCCGACGACATTCTTGTCTTCTCTAAGTCAAGGGAAGAGCACAAGTCGCATTTGAATTTTGTTTTGGAGACTTTTAGGAATCATCGGTTTAAGGATAAATTCTCGAAATGCCATTTCTGGATGGATGAAGTTCGATTTCTTAGGCACACTGTTTTCGGTAATGGAGTTTCAATTGATCCAGTTAAGATCGTTGCAATCAATGTAAGTCTATCTTCTCTTCTTTCTTTTGTAATTTAATTATTCTATCTTTTTTTTATTATTCTTATTTTCCCTATTCTGTTCAGGATTGGGAAATTTCTAGGACTCCATCTGATATATGTAGCTTTCTGGGCCTTGTTGTTTATTATTGGAGATTTATTGAGAATTTTGCTCGGATTCCTGCACCTCTCACTGCTTTGACTTGTAAAAATTCTAAGTTTATATGGAATGATAGGTGTGGAGCTACATTCAATGAGTTAAAGTGCAAGCTTACTTCTGTGCCAGTTCTTGCCGTTTCAAATGGAAATAAGGGATTTACGGTATACACTGATACTAGTCGTGATGGTTTGGAAGCTGTTTTGGTACAGGATGTAAAGGTTATTACTTATGCCAGTCGTCAGTTGAAGACTCATGAAGCCAACTATGAAGCCCATGATTTGGAATTGCTTGCCGTGGTTTTTTTCTTTGAAGCTTTGGAGACATCATATTTTGAGTACTAAGTTTAAACTCTTTACGGATCATCATTCTTTGAAGTATATTTTCACCTAGAAGGATTTGAATCAAAGGCAGGTTAGATGGCTTAAGTTTCTTGCTTCTTATGACGTCGACATCAACTATACCCCAGGGAAAGCTAATATTATCACCGATGCTTTGAGTCAGAAGAATGCAATGTTGAGTCAGCTTGTTGTTTCTTCTCTTCTTATGGATCGCATTGTTGCTAAGCAGGATGAGGATAAGATGCTTAGGCTAATTAAGGAGAATTTTCATAGAGTTGGTGGTAGTAACCAAGATGGTAGTGGAGCTCAGATCGATGATAAAGGGATTGAGGATTAATATTCAGATTCATGTCTCGAATGTCGATGGTTTGAGGCAAGAGTTACTTCGAAAAAATCATCAATCTGGACTTTTATTCATCCAGGTGTGATGAAGATATATAAGGATATAAAGAAGATATATTTGCGGAGTGGTATGAAGCGTGATATCTCCCTTTTTGTTAGTAGTTGTGCGACTTGTTAGCAAGTCAAGGCCGATCATCAGAAGATTGTTGGATTATTGCAACCTCTTGTGGTTTCCAATTGGAAATAGGAACGAGTTTCTATGGATTTTATTGATGGATTACCGAGGACTAGGAGGGATAATGAGAGTATTTGGGTAGTTGTGGATAGATTGATCAAGTTTGCTCATTTCATTCCGGTTAGGTCCAACCGTTCTACTTTGAGCTAGCTGAGTTTTTATGAGAGAGATTGTTCGACTTCATGGTGTCCCTGTCAGTACTTTTTGTGATAGAGATCCCATTTTTACTAGCCAGTTTCGGAGAGCTTTTCACAAAGTTTTAGATACTCACTTGAATCCGAGCATTAGTACCATCCACAGACCGACGGTCAAACAGAAAGAGTGAATCAGATTCTGGAAGATCTTCTTCATGCCCATGTCCTTGATTATGGAGGATCATGAGAAGATCATCTCCATCTCGTTGAATTCACCTATAACAACAGTTATCGGGTATAATCTCAAATTTTCTGTTTAAGGTTGTCTTAAATATTTATCTATCTTATTCCATCTTTTGAATTTAGGCTAGTATCGAAATGGCTCCATTTGCTGCTCTTTATGGATGACCTTGCAAATCTCCATCTTGCTGGATTGAATCCGATAATCGTTTGGTGATATGATTCTTGAGGCATTTGAGAAGGTTGAAGAGATTAGGAGGAAGATGAGGGTTGCTTAGGGTTGCTCAAATTTTCAGCCATCACCTTCACCCCTTCTCATCTCTCCATATCCATGACCAAATCCTTTGATTTTTGCCTAGGTCAAACTCCTCTTCTTCCCAAACCCTAGTCAATTGCATCCCCTTCCAAAACCTTAGCCGAACCACACCATCCACTTTTGCCTTCCTCTTGATATTGCTTTGGCCGTGACCACTATTCCATCCCAAACCCTAACCCTAGTTGTTAGCGCCAAAATTGGTCACTAACACCCAAATGTAAATGAAAGCACCAATTAACAGTTACTGATAACAGTTAGAGTGTGTGTAGAGAGTAATAATATGAAGAACAGTTAAAATTAAAACGAAAGCAGTAAAGAACAATAGATTTTATAGTGGTTCGGCTAACTCTGGCCTACGTCCACTCCAGAAGTTTTCTTTCTTATCGATATGAGAATCAGTTATAGTTACAAAGTGGTAGGCTAGCCTTAGCCTTAGAAAATAGAAAGTCCGAAAGCAGAGGAGAAGAAGAAGAAGAAGATAAAAATGAAGTCCCTTTTTCTGAAGCTCTACGTGCTCTATTTATAGACACGTCCAGGTAGATGTTGAGCTCTCTGAATGATTCCGGCCCACCAAGGCCATATGCCGAACCGTGCTTCCCATTGTAACCGAACTACTCATGCCGAACAACAACCATGGCCGTACCATCCTTTGCTAAACCCTCAGGCCGACCTACCTCCTAATGCCGAGCCAACCTCCTAATACCGAACCAGGACCTTATGCCGAGCGGCATCTGCCGTCCTCCTCCTTATGTCGAGCCACCATCGGATGCCGAACCATCCAAAGGCCGAGCCACTAATGAGTGCCGAACTACCCCTATGCCGAGCGATGTCTGATGCTGAACGAGGTTGGATGTTGAATGATGCTTCCATGCTGAACACTCGTCCAATGCCGAACGATGCCATCATGCCGAATGCTAGTCTAATGCCGAACGCTACTTCCATGCCGAACGCTGCTAGGATGCCGAGCGGTACATCTAATGTCGATCGATCCCTGATGCCGAACGATCCATCCCGCCGAATGACCTACCATGCCGAACGATCCCTGATGCCGAGCGACCTACCAATGCCGAACGATCCAACGTGCCGAGCGACCTCGTATGCCGAACGATCCATCGTGCCGGTCGACCTACCACGACGAATGATTACCAATGCCAAACCATATTTCCTAGACCCAAACTATAGTTGATCCAACTTTATCCAGTCATATTTCCATCTCCTAAGCACGTTGCGTCATCCATCCATCCAGTCGACTGAATCCATCGTACACCAGCCTTGACGAACGTGCAACCAATTAAGTTAAACCCGCATGTCCATGGCCTGGTAAAAAGGCGGGTTAACACTAGTCTTGCCATAGCCATGTAGGCCGAACCCTACCCAAACCTTAGCCATGTTAGCTGAACCACTTCTAGCCAAAGCCACGTCATGGACGAACCCAAAACTTAGCCAATTGCCAAACCCTAGCCTTGCTTTGACCCAAACCCCATCATGACCGAGCCTTGTAGCCACACCACAAGCCATAGGCCGAACCCCTTCATCCCAAAAGTGGCCGAACCATTTGAGTTTGTCTAGTCCGAGCCTAACCTAGTCCAAAGTCTTGTGTGGTCGAACACAAACCCCTCTAGGACAAGCCTATTTGCCTTTAGGCTGGCACCTTTTTATTTGTTTAGAAAGAAAAAAAGAAAAATTTATGCTTTTATATTTTTTTATGTAAATTTATTTATTTACATACGTGTTTATTTATTTATAAGCTTCGGATTTGGATTCTCCTCCCACTCAAGCTTGTTCGTGATTGTCGTGCTTATTCATAGTTGTTATGTTCGTTTGGAATTATTTTCTCTAGCTAAAGAAGGTGAGCAATCACTCTTGACTACATACTTACATTTTGTGAATTGATGTCATTTGAATTGTATTGATATGTACATGCAAGTTAGTAATTTCCTATATGATTATATTATGTTATTCCACCTTGTGTTATACCTATTATGATTATATGCCATGATATGTTATTATTGTTCTGTTTATTTCATGTTTTGTTGTCATACTTCAAGTTCCTTTACTATGGTTTGAAATGATACATACCCGAACGGTGTTTAGATTAAGGAAAAATTGTTATGGGCTGAAATGATAGGCCTGAGCAATTTTATTTGACTTGGGATTGTGGGTCTGAAATGATATGAACCCAGAAATTTAATAAATTCGAATTGAAAGGATATATATCCGTAATTACTTGACCATAGGTTAAAAAATTTACATGTGTTAAAATTTTATAAGAAAATAAATGTTCTTTACTGTAATAATAGAATGTAAGTTAATAATGTACTTTTAACATGTAAGTTATAATTAATGTAATGACATATTTTAAATGATTAATAAAATAAATGTTCTTTACTGTAATAACATAATGTAAGTTAATAATGTACTTTTAACCTCTAAGTTTTAATTAATGTAATGATATATTTTAAATGATTAATAAAATAAATGTTCTTTATTGTAATAACAGGATGTAAGTTAATAATGTACTTTTAGTATGTAAGTTTTAACTAATGTAATGGTATATTTTAAATGATTAATAAAATAAATGCTCTTTACTGTAATAAAAGAATGTAAAATAATAATGTACTTTTAACTTAATATAAGAAATTTCAGCCTTAAATTGGATATTACAGTAATAAAGTTTGTTTAACTAAAATCATAGTCTATTTAATGTCCAAATAAAGAAAAAAATTGTATAATAAAACAGAAATTATAATATAAACATGTTACAAATTGTTAGTATGTAAATATTTTGATTATATAAAATGTTAGAGTGGAAAGTATTATATTTTAAAATGCTATGGTTTCTTAAGGTAACAATTTTAAAATGCTATGATTTCTTAAGGTAACAATTCCAAATTGCTATGATTTCTTAAGGTTACATTCCCAAAATGCTATTATTTCAAAAAGGTTATATTTTCGAAATGTTATGGTCCTAAAGGTTGCATTTTTAAAGTGTTATGGATTCTAAAACATTATGTTTTCAAAGTGGTATAGATAAGTGTATAAATTTGAAACTGTTACAACTTTGGAAATGAATATTATTTTAAAGAATAGTGAAATCAGATTTATATTGTTTTGAAATGAATATGTTTGATGTGAAATATAAACCATTTAAAAATGAAATAACCATGGGTTATAATAACGTTTGGTTGTTAATGAGACCGGGATCAGTAATTGTCATACTCTCTGCCAATACTGAAAACCACTTTAACAACTGTGTATGCATTGGAGATTCCAGAATGAAGTAGGTGGTTGATAACGTTCTATTTGAGGTATATAATGGACTTGACTCCCATGAGTTAGCTTAAGATGGCTAAAATAGGAGCAATTGACGGGCTAAGTGAGGTAGCTCCTCCGATCGGACACATTTCTTCAATTGTCATTATATTACTTTGTGGTTGATTTGGTGTGCACCTTTGATTTGGGAGTGTGGACCGAGGTGGGCATTAGTTGTGGCTATGCGTTACCACTAGCCTAAAAGTGTAATTGGTATATCTACCCTAACATTTCCTAGTTGTGTCGTGTCACCTACCTTATCGAGACCACTACGAGTTTGTTTTGTGTTGTACCTATGGAGTGCCCTCTGGTAGCCTCCTGATAAGGAGGTATTATGGTACTGTGTAGACTATAGCACTATAAAATGTGTTAAGTGGGATATGAGTAACATCTTAATGCTATTTTAATAGTTTATCGTACTGTAGACATATTATAATGGCGTATTGTACTACATAGTAGATAGTTTAACGGGTCCTTAAAGGATGGGGGATCCCAAGCTTCCTTTAAGTTACTGATGCATTTATTTACAGTTCACTTGAGTTGTCTTACATTTTATAAGTATGTATGTCCTGACTCGAGTGTTTTGTGTTTCGCTTTACGCACGGGTCAGCATGAGTATCACAGCTTTGGATTCATCCTTTGGAGCTAGAGATCTGCTGGAGTTTTAGCTATCTATCTGTTACTTCTGTTTCAATTATTTCCATTCAGCTTTGCTTATGTATTAGTGGACTTATGTATTTGGATTTTCTGTTGTATTTGTTCTCAAACACCGGTATTATGTATCTGTTTTGAGACTATGTATCTAGTAGCTTCATAAGCTACTATGTTTGTTTTATTCCGCTGCGAGTTATTCTAATGTTCTGTGTTTGTGATTCTGTGATTGATTTTTTTTGCCCCAACATTTATTAACAATCTGTTGTTTTGAATTATTCAAGTCTGACATGTATGGTTTTATTGTCGATTTGAATGGTCCAAAATAGCGTGATGTTACATATTAATTATGTATATATTGACACACACACTCATATACCAATGGACAAAAATGAAAGATATTTTTAGTTAACCCATTTTGTAAATTTATCATTCAAAATTTGAAATTAAATGAAAGATCGAAAAGGTCAAAACTGATAAATACCTCTAAATGTTGATTTACTAAAATAAGATAATACAATTGATTTATAATTTAGCTTACAAAATATAATAGCCAAAAGTTTTGGTAAGATATAAACTTTTTTTACTAGATGTTTTGTAAATATTTATTGTATTAGGAAATTCGAAGGGTATATTTAACATTTAATTTTAACTTAGCATTCATATAATATATCTGTGTTAAATTGCGCATAAAATTTATATAGTGGAAATCAGCCACAAGGGCCTATTTAGCAAGTGCAATTAGTTTCTAAGACACACGACTGAAATAATTAATTTTAGGGACAATACAAAATAATTAATTTCTAAGGCCAAAAAACCAATGAAATTATGTCCTTGAAAGTAATTGGATTGCTGACTTTGTCCTTAGAAGTAATTATTCTGCTGACTTTGGTCTTGAAATTAATTTCTGTGCATGTGTGTCGTAGAAACTAATTGGACTGCAAAGTTTGTCCTTTTAGTGAAATGCCCTATTATATATGTATGTGTGCTTGTTTATATTATATCTTCTTAGTTTCTCTTATAAATACATTATTATATATGTGCATGCATATATACATATGCATATACGTATACATAGATTTATATACATATAATATTTGAAAATGGTTTGTTTTAATACAATTATATAAATTACAGAGTACAATCAAATAAATGGTCCGACAATAACATGCCTACATATTGCATAAAATAAAATACTATTTTGTATGTCATATAACAACTTGAGATGTTGCTCATAACATTCTTCTAATGAATTTCGAGAACCGTATAAGCTTCTTTAAATTGTTTATCTTATCATATCAAGTCTTTCACTTATCCAATAGTTTTATTAAGTCCACGTATTTTATAGCCCAACTTATATCTTCCTGTGCCTGTAGCACGTTTTATGCCTCTATCTGTTCTTCTCATGTGGCTTCTTGCCAAAGTATAACTACCTTCACCTGAGTCTTTTGTACAATTCATGTGCCTTACTTAAGATTCCAATCGACATTCAATGGCAATGCTTCAATAAACAACCTCAAATTCAATTTTCCTTCTCTTTCCATGACGGATGTCAATCTGCAACTCAACTATCCAATTCTATATGGAGGTCGAGATGCGAAAACCAGGGTTCACAGTTTTCCTTCGATGCTTGTACCATAATCATGATCAAGTACATCGGCAATAAGTTCTTACCGTTGCTCTTAGGTCCATATCCAATTATATGTCTTTGTTATACCTAGATCTAGTAGAATAGCCTTTGAAGAAAATAAAAACCTAAATAAATATAGCATTGGTACTTTTGCTACAAATAATCGACAATACTTTTTGAGGAAGATGAGAACTTTCCACATTATCTCTTTAGTCGCCGATCTCCCTTACATCGATCGCTTTCCATCTCGTGACTTATTCGCTTTGGCATCAGATGTGAAAAACTGTTATACGATTCACATACCTAACCCTTTGTTCCCGATCTGATGTTGTTGCCAAACCGGATTGTAAAACACGATTAGTTTGTGAAAGCGAGAGCAAGAGAACATAGTGCTTATCCAATTAAGCCAATCCATTGTAGTTTGAATTGGTTATAAGATCTGTTGCATTTCATTTGAAAATATAGTAACCGAATTGAACAGATTACCTCATGTCTCTTACTAACAGCGAGTTCCTTTACCTACAAAAGAGTTCCTCTGCCTACAAGAGCAAGTGAGTTCCCATACACACATGCACGCAGATATGCATAAGAAAGACCATATATGCATATTTTATTAGTATACTGCATGTAATATATAAAGTAGTTATAGATCCCAATAACTATATGTGTGTATTTTGTATATATATATTTTAGTATAGATATTCTAGGTTAAGCACCTTATTTATGCAATATCCATAGATGAGTATATGATATTTATCAATGTATGTAATCATTTCGGTGGAAAACAAAACTAAAATCTCATAAAATGTAAAATATAATAGTTTATATAAAACAAAACTAAAATCACATTAAGTAGGATTTATGTAAAATATAATAGTTTATATAAACCCACTATATAGGGAATAAATTTTGAAATTTACCTATTTTACCTACTGTCATTTTCCCTTAAAATATATCATTTATTTGACCATTTTATGTGTTAGGCCTCTTAAGTATGTTTCATCATCTTCATAGTCTCTCCTACTTAGCTTGCGCTCCACTCTAGAAATGGAGCTTACGGATTGCATTTTTTGGGATTTATTAAAAAAAATTAGGTTCCTTGAATGATTTCAAAACTAAATAATCATTTATTTTGATGTCTTTTCCTTTCTAGCAATGAAACCTTGATGAGGCTCTTGCTAAATTTCTCGGTGTTTTTCTATTCCTTTCCCCTTCGATTTTGGGATGTCCTTTCTAAGATTTCCTTTTCCCGAAAGATATAAATTTTTACCCCTTATAGAGTATCCCACTTCTTCCCCATTATCCTTAGCAATTTACATTTTTGAAGATATTTTGTGATAACAATTAAGATATGCATCGTGTAAAATTGCACTTGCATGTTTTTTGACCCTATACTTTCATTTCCTGCCACAGCGGGAAATAAATCTATACCAATTTCAACATTTTTCACATTGAAATTTGGTTTCACATTCTCTTCTATATTTTTTTATGAACCATCTTTGGCTCTTGGACATTCACCTTCTTTGGCCTTGCCATTCAACTTGAATTAAAACAATGGAATTGTTGATGGTTTTAAGAATTTTTTGGAGAGCTTTCATAATGAACGCACGAAGGTTAAGCCTAAAATTTGACCTAACTTTCAAGTACTATAGTTGAAGTTAGATGATAATCATGGTAGAGGAGATCCTTGAGGACAAGCATGCAAATATGTAGAAGTTATGTAATGACCTACGATTTACGTATTGTAATTTTTTTTATTTAATTCATGCATGGTCATAAGATTCTGTTATTTTGAAAAATGCCTCATAAGAATATTTTCCATATCTATGATTTTTATCAAATTTATATGTGTTCATTTTAACCCTAAAGATCTTGTCTGGCCTACAACTTTTGATAGGAGACGAGTAACGGTCTGAAACCACTTCCAGTACTTCAAGATGATGGTTTCCCATTTTGTAGAGTGACCATAATAGTAATATGGACTTACCGTTTAAAAATTACGGCTACTTTATGTTTTGGCTATTGTTGGTCAGTATTATTGGGTAATTAGGCTAATGCATACTTAGGATCACTATCCCATTTCAGTACTGGAGCCTAAG
Organism: Allium cepa; assembly: GCA_030765085.1. Taxonomy (NCBI): domain Eukaryota; kingdom Viridiplantae; phylum Streptophyta; class Magnoliopsida; order Asparagales; family Amaryllidaceae; genus Allium; species Allium cepa. The sequence goes on from CM060937.1 coordinate 289,172,961, forward strand.
GGGAACTGATGGGACTGTTATATGTCATTTTCATTTTTTCCACAATAGTTCAAAGCTTCAACTAACCTTAATCTCTTCAAAATTCATTTTTTTTCTTACTAATCTTAGCCAAATCATCATTAAAGGGTAACTAGCAAAGGAGATTGTATATCTTTCACTTTGTTTATTGGATATTCAACTCTCTTTGTTGTTCATCTCATATCTAAGAGGGAAAATTGGTATTTTGGGTAATTGATGAGTGGTTCTTGATCTCTCATTTATCATATGCATGTTTACATAGCTAAATTAGATGTTTTTAAAATGATTTTGATCCTAAAATATTTTCCAACTCTAATCACATCTTTATACATGTTTATGGTCAAAATTAAAATGGTTTAAAATGGTTTTTATATTTTTTTGCAACCCATTTTAATTACATTGACATGCTAGTGTAAAAGTTAGATCAAGATTAAATTTTGAGTAATTATCATGTTTTGATGAATTACATCTATGTATGGATGTATATGGACGATATTTTAGTTTGGTATGTTGTGCTTTGATATGCTTTGCTAGTACTTTTAGGTAGTTAGGAAAGTGGTTGTCGAATTGAAAAAATAGAAGGCAACAGTGATCAGAAATGGATGGAACTTGGAGGAGCGGCTTTAGAGCATGGGAGGAGCCCAAGATTCAAATTACATGAAGTTCGGACGAAAGTTCTCTGGTCAGTGATGGTTGATTGCTGGATGGGGAGTTTATAGTTCTATTCATTGAGAAGGTAAGGCTTGGGGACTTAGCCTACAAAACTTAAGGAAAAACTACAAGTTGAAGGTGGGAAAAGGTCTAGAAACTCGAAGTTGGAATTTTGGCTAAGGAAATGATGGTACCGACCACTTTTTAGGCTAAAAGAGGTATGCAGGAGGATTTATGGAGTTTTGCACTAAGAAGGGGAGTCCAAAGCAAGCAAGGAGGAAAGAGATCGAAGTGTAAATTCTTATTGGTACCGACCTAATTCAGGTTGGTATTGATCTCATTTTGGGGCTCTTGGGAGTTGTCGAAGACTTGGAAGTTTAAAGCATTGAAAAATAAAACTTTAAAGGAGCAAAATAATAGAAAAGGTCGGGGTGTAGACTCTTAGCCAAAATTAGGTAAGTAATCAGATTGGTACCAATCACTTTTGGTTGGTATCGAACCGAACTTGTTTAGCCAATACGGGACAAACGTTTGGGGGATGTTGAAGGGTCTCTGCATGTCATTCTAAAGGTGTTTCTTCGCTTGGAGTTCGATGGTGATGTAGTGGTACAATGAAGGATTATAGTTTCAACTTCGATAATGGTAAATCGATGGTGAATGCAGTTAGGTCTCGATGGTGGCGGTTCTACATTGAAAGGGGTTAAGGAAATGATTATCCACAAAAGGGAGGGTTCTAGAAAGAGTGACCATGGATAGAAAATTGAACGATTCTATCATGGAAAGAAGGAACGTGGAATGGTTCCTTGAGGATAATGCAAACTAAATAAAGCAAGGAAAGGGCTTGGATACGTGTATCAAGAGATCGTTGATACTTGGAGTGTTTTTTGATGTAGTCGAGAGTAGGGGTATTATGAGGACACTTATGGGTACATTGTTTAGTTATCTTGGATTGGTTACAATGGATCCGTATACCCTAGATCGGTGGAATGGGTCAACTAGTATCGGCTTTAGGCTAAAGGCGAGTACACTAAGAACTAGGATTTATCCATTAATCCCTGTCTAGGAATGATCATACGATTTATCATATATTCAGGGCATCGAGTGATAGTAAGGATTATAATGGTTGCTATGCTTACTTTGATTATTTTCTCCCGTAGTTTATCACCCTTGGTATGTCACTTGAGATAGATACCGAGGATAGGAATACCTGGACACCTGCCATTGTACTTAGGTTGCAATACACACTTATGATGTTTGTAGAGTTGTCACGATCCATAATTATAGTCATTGGAATTTGGAATATTTAATTGATTTCAAACATTGAAAAGTTAGTTTTATAGGTTAAGTAACTTGAATTTCGAATATAGCAATCCATTGGATAATTAAATCGTTGAAACAAATATTTTGGAATATTTTTTAAAATAATTGAATTTGAATTTGAAATGAATGAAAATGATTTTGAAAGTTGATTTAAATTCTATTTTGACATAAATGAAGATGGTAAACTTTTAAAATTTAAACAAAGGTAAATAAACTAGTTTTTATAATAATCGTTTTATTTAACGTTGAATAGCCTTCTGGGGTACTATCTTGGATTTCGACGAAACTATTTTTATTGGATCCGTAATATGAATTATTATATATCGTCTAATTTCATGGTGATCAAACGTATCATTTGGGCGTGCGAGATCGAAACACGTAGAAATTTATTTCAAAAAAATATACATAATAATTGGGTATGAAAAACTATCCTCTGCATATGATAGAATTAGGCCTTGAGACTTGTTCCATTGTGTTCGACATAGGGGTATAATATATAGGACGCCAGGTAGCATGCTTCATTTGGAGTTCGATAATTTCAGACATTTTTAAAGCTAGACACTTTCTAATTAAAATATATTTATACCATTACCTGCTCATATCTTTCCCTAAGTCATGCCCATAGCTAACCCATACCATTTGCCTTTTTTAAAATCACGCCTCCAAAATCAGAAAATTAAAAATTTCACATTTTTTTCAATTTGAAAAACAAACGATATAATGGCCGTGGCCAACCGGCGCCACTCGAGGAAGAATTGGACTTCGACGTCAACTACAAAAGGATGAAGCATGGGGAGATGGAAGTGATGACCGATCGGATCGTGGTGATGTGTCGTGCATGGCCATAGATTGGGCCGCGATTGGGAGGTTGAAGTTTCGTTTTTTGGGCGTGGCGGTGGGTTCGAGACGTAGGCGGCGAGTTGGAGTGGGGGGCTGCGCAATTAGGCGGCGGTCGATGACATGATGAAGTGGCGCAGCAGTGATGGTAGGAAGCTTGAAGTCACGTCTGTTCATGCATAGCCTAGTAATGTGCAAGGGAAGATAATTAGGGTGGGATTTTTTTAATTACTGTACTTACTAAAATAATTATATTATTTAATTTAGAAATCTTATAAAATGTAAACATCTTCATACGAGGTCAGATTGGAATGTGGCATGTTGCTTTGCGATCGCATCGACGAATGCTACCCTATTGAGCTGGATTGGATAGATTTGGAACTAACAGAAATTTAGGTTAAAATTGAATGTTGGTTCAATTTTAATTCAAGACCGGAATGTTTTCAATGAACTGAAATCAAGGCGAGTTAAACTCACCTTTTTTGTTAACAAAATTATTATACAGTCAATAAAAAAATTGTTTCTTAGATGTAAGGATATTTTATTGTTGATTGTTGTTGACTGTTTGGATGATTTACTAGTTTATATTACTGATTTGGATATATTCCCGCCCCTAGAGTGGATGAGAGCCTATTATGTTCTCGTGTAAGAGCGGATGACCCTTTGTACACGAATTCTACCTCGAAATGGTTGATTTCTATTATTTAATTATATAATGTATGTGATGCAGAGGGACGAGTAGTAGGGATCCAACATGATTCCTCACACTACTGTATAAATTGATACATGATATACTGGATGCTATATTTGATGACATGGATATGATTTTGCTTATTTAGTACTTTAGTAGCATTGGACCTTACTTTTAGCATTTTAAAATATTATAAACTAGTGATTTGATTTAAAAAGGGATTTCAAAGTGATCTTGGAAATTTTATATGTTTTAATAATTTTGCTTGAATTAGTTAATGAAGAAATCTGCTTTAAAATAAAAGGTATTGTTTTTGGATATTATAAATTAATAATTTTATAAAATATTTTAAATAGAGATTTTCGAAGTGTAAAATAAAGATTTTTAAAATCTTAAAATAAATCTGTCTTTTATAATAAAGGGATATGTTTTTAAAGGAAACTGGAAATATTCTGATAAATATTTATTAATCATTTTATATAAAGTAATATATATATATATATGTACATATATTAAAGATTATTTACAAATGTGATATTTGTAAGTGTGATAAATTATAAAAGTGATATTCTACAGATGAAATGAAGATTAATAAAATTAAATTTTGTTAATAAAAGTATGGATTTATAAATGGTGTTTATAAATTAAAGGAAACTATAATCATTTAATAAATGGGTGAAATAAATTAAACAGTGGATTTATTATAAGACGTGGAATGATATTTTAGAAAATAATCGACTCTATTTTGAAAATTGAAGGTGAGGGTAAATTTGGAATGTTAAACGATATTTTATAATAGAAATGAATTTATCCATATGAGGGAAACGTTAAAAATGGATGATGTTTGATTTTTTTAAATGAGGTTTATGAATAAGTGAGATTTATAAAGGAAATAGAGTTATAAATGGTGTTCAAAAATAAAGGGATTTATGAAAGAAAGTTTTATAAAAGAGAAGAAGCTTTATTAATATATTTTTAGAAATGTGGAAATGATCATGTTGGAAGTTAAGTATGGGTTTTTATTAAGAAAACATAATTATGTTTTAAAAGTTGTTTATTTATATTAATATTGTTTTAAAGTGGTTTATCAATATTTTAGTATTTTGGAAAATTAATTATTTAAATTATTAATATGGTTCGAAATTAATTTTAATCATCTATCAATAAAGTTTTGGAAATTAATTATTTGTATTTATAAAAATGTTAAAGCTAAATTATTATTGTTTTATTTAGGATGTTTTGGAATTTATTAGTTATTATTTTAAAATGTTTTAAAGTTAATATTTATTTATTTATAATGTTTACTATTATATAATTATAGCGACCCAAAATTTTGATCATTCGAATTTGGAATATTTAATTAATTTTAAATATTAAAAAGTTAATTTTATAAGTTAAATAACTTGAATTTCAAATATAGTGATTTATTGGGTAATTAAATTGTTAAAATTAATATTTTGAATTGTTTAAATAATTTAATCTTGAATTTAATATGAATGAAAATGATTTCAAAAGTTGATTTAAAATCTATTTGAATAAGAAGGAAGATAGCAAACTTTTAAATTAGATTTAAAAATGAATTAAACAGATTTTGGAAATTACTCATTTCAATTAATGATTAAAAATACCTTTCTGGGGAACTATCTCGGAATTGAATGAAACCTATTTCATTGGATCCGTAATAGTGAATTATAGTTTGCCGTCGAATTTCGTGGGGATTGGACGATCGTTTGGACGTGCGAGATTGAAACGCGTAGAAGTTAATTTTATAAATTTATATATTTGGAAAATAAGCATAAGGACAAACTTAGAAAAAAAATTAGGCTAAAGGGCAGCAAGTTTATTTTTTAGGCTGAAGGACAATGCTGTTATAACTAGCATTTTGTACAATGTAAATTTGAATATAATGCTAGAAATTACTAGCACTTTGTATAGTGCAAAAGTTGAATATAATGCTAATTATAACTAGCATTTGTCCTTTAGCCTAAAAACGAAACTCGATTTCCTTCAGCCTAATTTTTTTTGAAATTTGTCCTTTTCCATAATTCCCTCTTTATATAATATAATTAGATTTTGAAAAGTTAATTAATGTATATGATGGAATTGGATTCTGATGTATATTCCATTGTGTTCAAAATAGAGGTATAACATATAGAACGTTAGGCGGCATGCTTCATTTGGAGTTTGAAAAATTTAAGGGTGAATAGTGCCATTAATTTTTTTTTCTATATAAGGATTTGTTATTCCATTTCTTTTGCAAAACCCTAATCAAAAGTTTCAGTCGGCATGCTCTTCAACCTTAAACCTAGAATCTAACGACCGAAATCGATCGAAGCCACTCCGTTCGTCTTTAGCCTTCGGCTTCCAAAGCAAAATTGTAGAGCTCGACATAACAAATCTAATAACTGTCTAGATGGAGTTTGGCGAGCATGGAGGCCAAAATTCACCTTCGACCATCGTTAACCTTTTAGGTTTCATCCAGGCAACGCGCGCGCATGGCGTGCGAGGCTGAGCAGCGGTAGGCGAGCACGTGGCGTGGCGATAGGTGCGGCGCACGCGGAGGTCGGCGGTAGAGGTGGTTCGTGCGAAGATCGATTTCAAAAAAAAAATGAACGCGGCTGAACGTGAACAATAGGGAAGAAAGGTTTAAAGTTTTTAAACTTAAATTAATTATGTTAATTATAATTTTAATTATATCAAATGTTCATTAATCCATATCAAACTCGTACGAGGTCCAAATTGAATGCGATGAGTCGCGTTGTGATCACATCGACGAAGGCTATGCTATGGTATTGGATTGAATAAGATTGGAGCCTATTGGGATTTATGCTGAAATAGTTAAAATGGGACGTTTTGACGACTGAAAATCAAATGCGAGTTAATCTCACCTCTTTGGTTAATCATAAATATTTATATCCAATAAAATTATTTATTGGACGCATGGATGTTTTCTTGCTGATTATTATTGATATTTGGATAATTTACTATAATTATTAGTTGGTTTGGATATAATCCCGCCCTTAGAGCGGATGAGACCCTATTACATTTTCGTTTAAGAGCGGATGACCCTTTGTATACTAATTTCACCTCGAAGCGGTTGATTTACATTTTTATGATTATATACTGTATGTGATGTAGGGGGACAAGTTGGAGGGATCCAACGAGATTCCTCACGCTATTGAGTTATTTTCATATAAATTGATATATGATATGTTGGATGTTATAAATGACGACAAGGACACAAATTTTTTTATTTATAGCTTTAGTAGCACTGGGCCTTATATTCTGGTATTTAAAATACCATAAAGTAGGGATTGATTTTGAAAAAGGGACTTCAAAGTTATTTCGAAAATTATATATGTTTTAAATAATTATTCTTGAATTATACGAAGAAGTATATTATTTTAAAATAAAAGGTATGATTTTTGGATAATATAATTTAATAGTTTTATAAGATATTTTAAAAAGAGATTTGAACAGCAAATAAAGATTCTTAAGATCTTGGAAGACAAGTCAGTCTTTTATAATAAATGAATATTGCTTTAAAAGAAAAAAAGAAATATTTTGATATGAATATTTATAATCATTTTATATAAAATGACATATATACATAGGTACATATATTATAATTTATTTACAAAGGTGAAATTTACAAATATGATAATTTATAAAAGTGATATTTTACAAAGAAAGCAAATATTTGTAAAATCGTATTTTCATTGGTAGAAATATGGATTTATAAACGGTATTTATAAATAAAAGTAAACTATTATCATTAGATAGATTGGAATAAAATATAGATCGAACGGAGGATTTATTATAAGATGTGGATTGACATTTTAGAAAATAGTTGATTTTACTTTGAAAATTGAAAGTTAGGGTAAATTGGAACTGTTAAACGATATTTTATAAATTGAAAGAAATTTATCAAAATAAAGTTGTACTATGGGAGAAAGGTTAAAAACTGTTGAAAAATTATGTTTGAATGAATTTTATGAATAAATGAGATTTATAAAGGGATGAAGTTGTGAATGTGTTTCATAAATAAAAGGGATTTTATGAATGAAAGTTTCATAAAATAAAAGAGATTTATAAATATAGTTTTACAAATACAGAAATAATTATATGGAAAGTTAAGTATGGATTTTTATCAAGGGAATATAATTATGTTTTAAATCTCCTTTTATTTATGTTAATACCGTTTAAAAGTGGTTTATCAATATTTTAATATTTTGAAAAGTTTATTATTTAAAATTATTAATATGATTTGAAGTTGATTTTAATTATTTATCAGTAAGGCTTTGGAAATTAATTATCATTATTTATAATAATGTTGAAGATAAATTATTTTTATATTTTAGAATGTTTTGGAATTATTATTTAAAGATGTTTTAAATTTAGTATTTATTTATTATTTATAATTTTATTAGTATATATTAGTATTTAAAGGAAAAGATTCAAATTTTATTTTAAATGTTTACAAGATTTATAAATAGGGTTTTTATAAATAGATGTGGATTATAAGAGGAATCCTACAATATGTTTTTAAAAACGAGAAGGGAAGAATGGGTAAACGATAAAAGAGTTTTATAAATAGTTTTAGATATTTATAAAATAATTTTAGAAATGGGTTATAAAAGGAGTCTATTAAATGTTTTGTGGATTTATAACGATGTTTATAAATGATTTAGAATTGTATGGAAGAGGATCATCCTCCATATTGGTAAATATAATCATACCGTTGAGATAAGTATATGAATATTTTTCAAGTATTGAAAATATAAGAGTTTGTGAATGAATCTTTGTAAAAGTACTTTGGTATAAATATTTACAAAGTGGTTTGATTTAATGGAAGGATTTGTTAAGAAGGCCTAGTGTTGCTTGGTGCTTAAATGGTGGTTTTCCCTATGATTTAATTATTGTCATTTGCTAGTTAAATAACCTACTATTGAAGTTGGACCCAAAATGTAGCTTTGGAAATATCTAGGAGAAACACGTGAATTTTATGGCACAGTCATTTCTGATGATGCTGTACTGTGCATATAAATCTTGTATCGTTCTCTTAGGACAATGATAAGGAAATCCATCCACTAACGGTCAGGAGGTGGTCTCCGCTTTTATCTTTGACTGTTTATTTTTTAAAGAACCGGGGTTGAGTTTACCGAGAATTATCGAAAAGTTATTTCGAGAGACCGAGGCAGGTATGTTATCCGAAAACCACTTCGATCTAACAAATGCATTTCGAAGTGAAGACATCTTGAAGATGATGAAATTGAAAGCAGAGCTCTCAAGGGTCAGTCTTAGAATGAACTTGTATGGATGAATGCTAATATTGCGTTATTTCCTAGAGGGAAGTGTTAGCATTCCAAGTAGGAAGTGCTATAATAAAGTTAAAACATAGACTCAAGCCTCATCAACCGGGAATGACTAAAATAAGGGAGATGCGGTAGGGCTAAATGGGTCGCTCACAAGTAGGGTATGATCATCCGTATCTAGACTCGCTATTATCTCTCATTTTTATGCTTTGGGGCCCAAAAACGAGATGATCATATTTGGTACTACTAATCAAGTGGTAGGTCGGTTCTGTGTTGGTAAGGGATCCATGCGAGGTCCTTTGTGTTATTTTACCTAAAGATGCACTATGACGGGCGGTACCCCAGTCATTTTATGGAATCTATTCTCCAATAAGAGCCTTTACGGTTTTAGTTATATACCTATTATGATGGAATTTAATTAATGTAACAATTTTGGCTAAGATCAATAAGTATTTGTATTTAGACACTATTATAATATCAAAGATTTCATAGATGTATTTAGACGCTATTATAATATCGGCAAAAATTGTTTTTCGAAAGGTTTTAGAAAAATAACAATAATATTATTTCGAACATATTTTAGTTAGAAATATTTTGAAATAGGACTTAAAGGAACATAAAGCACTGAACTCACTTCAGTCATTAGAAAATAATTCGTGTGATGACTGCAGCATCATCGGCGTTCATTTTCGAGTTTCTAAGTGAGAAATTGCCACCATTGAAGCTTTATTCTAGTAAAACAAATTTGTTTTGGATTCCAAGAGTGTAATTTGATATATATAAAGGAGTGTATATATATATATATTGATTTCAAATTGATTTGGAATAAAATCAAGTGTTTAAATCCTGAATATTCTATCTAAATGTTCTGAGAAACATAAGATAATAAGATATTGAACTTTGAAGATGGTATTGATTAAAAATAAGTTTAGAACTTATGAATTTAAATAGGATTTAACTTAAGCTGAGTTGAATAAAATGGAATTTAAAGGGAAATTGACTCAAGAAAAGGTAAAATGAAGTTTGACTTAAGAAAGATTAATGAAATTGAATTGGATTGAAATGAATTAGTAAAGTGAATTAGTTCCACTTAAGTTATAAAATGAATTAACAGAATGAATACAAACTTGAGTTATAAAATGAAATGCAATTTGAGTTGTAAAAAGAATTGAATGTGAACTTAAGTAATTGTTTTATGGAAATGGTCCATAAATGAGTTAGCATGCAAATGAATTGTTATTAACCTTAAATTGAATTTAAGGGGAATGTATATAAAGTAAATGAGAAACAACTGAATGTGAATAAATGACTGCAAGTAAAATTAATATGAATAATTGAATTTGATTTAAATTGGATGTAAATAAATTCAATGCAAATGGATTGAGTTTTAATTAATTGAATGGGAGTCAACTGAATGAAATTAAATTGAACAGGAATTAATTTAAGGTTAATAAGAAATGGAAGTATATAATGTTGAAATTTGAAATTGGAAATTCATATGAAAATGAATAAATTTAATGTAAATAAGGAGAACGCTATATAATAAAAAAACCAATGGGAATAAATATGTAAGTTGTACGTATATTATTTTATTCGCATAACTGTTTGATCCAGATTTGAATATATGATTTTAAGGTGAGTTACATCGATCCAAGTCAGGCTTTTTCACTCGATTTCTTGACAGCAAACCCTGGATATGGATTTTTGATTGATTATGATATTCTCTATCTAGTATGTTTGACGGTTTTCTTTTGTTACCTTTGCTACATTTGCATGTAGTTATTGTATTAGTCTATGATATATATTGATATTACTTTCTATATACATGTTGTCATTGGTTTTTGAGTGATTATTAGGTGCGGATGGCGTATGCTTCACGTTTGGAGCTCGCTTTCGCATTATATTAATTGTATATGCTTGCTATTCTAATAAAAAGGTAAACATCTCGGATTACATATCATACTATTATTTGTCCCTATAGGATGCATCATCCTCGAAGATGAGATGTATATTTGTGATTATATATATATAATGTAAATTTTTACGATCGAGCCGCGCAAAGGAGACGCTGGCGAAATTTTCCTAAAATTTAAGGCGTTGGAAATTTTTTGAGAATTTTTGATAACAAAAAAATTGAGGTTTATATTATAACTTGGAATGATTTAGTTGGAATCGGTGAATAAAGTTAAAGACTTAAAGAATTTGGGAGGCTTTTTCAACTAATTTTTCTTGAAAAGTTGATGTGTTTGTGACATTTTCTTACCTTGGCAATTTCGAGGACGACATTCTTTTAAGGGGAAGAATGTAACGATCTAGAATTTTAATCATTTGAATTTGGAATATTTAATTGATTTTAAATATTGAAAATTTAATTTTATAAGTTAAATAACTTTAATTTTAAATATAGCAATTTGTTCGGTAATTAAATTGTTAAATATAATATTTGGAATTGTTTAAATGATTGAATCTTGAATTTAATACGAATGAAAATGATTTCAAAGGTTGATCTAAAATCTATTTGAATAAGAAGGTAGATGGTAAACTTTTAAATTGGATTTTAAAGTGAAGTAAGTTGATTTTGGAAATTACTCATTTTAATTAACATGTAAAAATATCCTTCTAGGGTACTGTCTTAGAATTAGACGAAACCAGTTCCATTGGATCAGTAATAGTGAATTATAGTATGCCTTCGAATTTCATGGTGATTCGACGTAACGTTTAGATGTGCGAAATCAAAACGCCTAGAAATTAGTTTCACAAATTTATGTAATATAATTTGATTTTAAAAAGTTAATTTCTATATATGGAATAGGGTCTAGATATGTATTCCATTATGTTCAAAATAGAGGTATAACATATAAAACGCCATGTGGCATGCTTCGTTTTGAAGTTCGAAAAATTAAGCGTGAATAGTGCCATCAAAATTTTTCTATATAAGGACTTGTTATTCCATTTCTTTTGCAAAACCTTAATCAAAAGTTTTAGCCGCCATTCTCTTCAACCTTAAACCTAGGATCCAACGACCTAAATCGATCGGAGCCACTCCGTTCGGTTTCAACCTTCGACTTCTAAAGAAAAATTATAGAGCATGACGTAACATGTTGATACAAGCATATTATAATCGAAACCATGTAAAACTTTGAATCAGTTAATATATCCAAGAATACCATAAATTTGCTTTAACAATATATTCCTTTGCTATTGAAGCTTAAGTATACAAAGAAGTCAAATCCGCAATCTAATTTGAGAATTAGGGTTTACAAATTCAAGAAAATACAAGAATGAAATGAATGAATTCAGATCCCTTACACCAAACCTCTAGGATCTTATTTATAAATGCGGGTTTGCACCTTTCGAATTAGTCCTCTCAACTTGGTTGAAAGGCGGCCTTGGAAGTCTTCCGCCGCTGTTAACATTAGTGCATCCTTTTACTTTGCTTTTAAAGTAAATTTGAGTGCTTTCGAACTATTCAAAAGGTGTAGATGCACTCTCCACTTTGTTGTTGATGTGCTGTTGTAAGTAGAAATGGACATGGGCTTTCGACTCTATAGATAGGTAAATCTTTGGAGCTTCAAAGGTGTTGAAACGTAGAAGATTTAAATGCGGAAGGTAGCTTTCGAGGGCATACTTGCTGATTGATGTGGAACCCCATCCTCTGGTGCATGAGAATGTAATGTTGAACTCAAGTAAGCTTTCTTTTATAATTGTAAATGATCTCAACCAGTTCGAATGGCTAATTTTTTATTTTAAAGGGGTTTCTCTATCCAATTGTTCTTCTGTGGGATGTGAATGAAGGCGAAACTCACTATTTCGAAAGGCTTGGCACATACGTGAAAGCTTGTAATTTTTTGGCTTCAAAAGGTGTTCCTCAACTCATTTGAAACGTCTTGAGGCATACCGAAGCTATTGTTTCAAATGAAACAATTGAAGTAAAAGGGTTCTTTTGTCCCCTTTCAACCTCTTTGAAAGCTCATAGCACATCCAACTCTTGCAGAAGCATTCATTCGACTCTTTTGAAAGGTCCTATTATTGCTATCTTTTTTTGTAAATCTTTCACTTATACTCTTCTTGGTTTCGATAATGTTGAAGTGAAGATGGTAACACTTTCCCTCCCTCCCCGCGAAGGGATGCTCTTGACTTTTCAAGTCAACTACTTCGATACCCTTCTTTTATTTTAGCATAGAGATTTCTTGCCTTTTCATATTCTTATATGAATCTTGGTCGTCCATTTAAATTTGATCGTACGGTTTGTCTTCCATGCTGACTTTTGTTATAAATCACGCTTCCTTCTTTCTCCTTTTCATTTACCTACGACTAAAAACTTACTGTAAGAATAAAAAATTTCAATTTCTTTTTAAATTCCTATTTTCATTCAACATGAGTTCAAATTCAAGGTAAGTGTCTATAGTTTTATCCTTCAAACCGATTTACCAAGCTTGATTGGATTACAAATTCTTTAGGTTCAAACTTGTATTTCTGTTCTAATTTCGTAAAGATGATTCGAGTTTTTCGTTCGCATGAAATTATCCATTGGTTCATTTATATGCTTAATCCATTCAATTTTATGGTATCAATTTTGATTTGGAATTTAGATTCGTTGGATTTGGGGACTGTTTGCTATTATTGTGTACAAACCCAAGCTTAAACTCTATTGCACTCAATTCAAACCTTTTTTTTCTTCGAGCTTGAATTTAGGGTTTTTATCATTGTTGAATGTAAATCCATGCTCAAATCAATTTAATGGTTAATCTTTAGAAACATTGGGTTAAAAATTGAGTTGGGGAGAAAATACTTTTCCAATGGCTTCATAGAGAAGGCTAAATCGTACGAGTTAAAACCCACTATTTTATTTTGAGTTTTAACCCTTTCACAAGGGGTTGAGGCGGTCGATTTTGCTCTACTCTTTTAACCTCTCTCGAAAGGGTCAAAAGGAGGTCCAGTGCTTACCTTTAATGGGCTCTTTCGAAGGAGTGGATGTGGTTGGAAGAGATAAACTTCTTCGAAAGCGCAAATATGTTTGATATATTCTAGCACCTTTTGAAGAAGTCGCGTTTAAGGGTTCAATTTCATAGCGACATAACATATAATTTCAAAAGCACAATATTGATTTACTTTAGAATATGTTAAAGGTTAGAAATTTATACTTCCTATCATCAACTGGAGTAAAAATAATATATTTTGCAAAAATTGTAAACCTTACATAGCCTTTCGACTTGATCGAAACCTTCCAAATTGAAATAAGTTTAGTTGTTTGTATGCTTTCAAAACCTTACCCCCTTTTCGACTTACTCGAAACCCATTGTAGTTAACAGAAATATAACTATCACCTTTTATACAAATACTGTCGAAATGTTCCAAAGCCCTTTCATTTGTATTAATATCACTTGAATCCAAGTCTTCCGACTTAATGGGAATATAATGTTTCGGCAGCATTCATATTTTTTTAGTAAAACAAAATTTGTGGGTTTCGACATTTTCGAAAGGTTTATTTGGCTTGATTGTGGAATATTGTTAACGTATATATCTTCAAACTAGTAATGTAAGGTTAGTTTTCCTTTTAGTAGTAAAATTTTTCTTAGGCTTTCGACATTACTGAAGGGTGTTTCTAGGTGTTTCCATTTCATTTATCCCTTCGACATCGTCGAAAGCTCATTGAATTTCATGACTCAAATTGACATCAACACTCTTTCAAACATATGGAATATATACTTTGGTTGATGTTTGAATTATTGCAATAGGTTTTCGACTTCTTTGAAAGGTGTTAATGATGGAACAAATTATAACTCTTGTTGAAATGATTTCACCTGACTAGATCATGGACTTGAAAAAGATCTCTAAGAAAACTAAAAAGATATTGCTCCAAAGATAGCATCTTCACCAAAGAAGGTTGAAGCGTCTCCAGATATTCTTTGATATCTTCTCAAGATGAAGTCAATGCCATTCTGAACGGCTTCAGAATCACTGGAGCAGATATCAATCCACCCTGCGATAGCATTACTATTCACAATTCTCCCCAAGGATATTTCGCTTATACTGCCATTCACATTTGGCATGGTCGCATTCTTCCCTTCCTAAACTTCTTATCTAAGTTCCTACATCAATCTTGGCATTGCATCTATCGAATTATCTCCAAATGTCTACACATATCTTATCTCATTGGAACTTATGGCTTTGAAATCAGGCATTCCTTCACTAAATGCTAAAGTTCTTAACTATTTAGTTCGCCTGTTCAAACTTAGCATCTAAATAGATATATTTTCTGAGCTAATCCCCCTAAAAACCTAATTTCATATGGAGTAAATAAATTTAGAGACTGGGAGACACGGTTATTTTTCATCAAATGTTTTCCAAATATCAGTGGAGTCTTCTCTTCTCCCCGTAAGTTGATCATAATCTTTACCTTTATTCAACTATTTTCCTTTTTTGAATTAAGTTTTCTAATTAGGTCCTGCTCCTAAAGAACTTAATGATGAGGATAAAAGAATCGTAAAATTGTTGACCACTGCTTCAAGTAGCATTGGGAGTAGACTCACATTACTGACGCCTACCAATCTTCAAAAACATTCCCTTCTCCCTGTTGGTCAGAGATTTCTTGGAAAACCACCTCTTGTCCAACACACTTCTAGAAGCACAAGTTTCTTGTATTTGGGTGATCCCATGAATTTATCTTCTATGTCTATAATTTGCCTGAATCATCCTGGTAAGCTTAAGCGGAGTTCTTGCAATTTCTTGTTGTGTTACTCTTTATATTATTTTACTAACATATTCTTTTTTGAATTCTTAGCAACTGCTCCTCCGGTCAAATTAATCATTTGTGATCTAGTTCTCCCAACTTCTACATCCAGTGCATCAACTTTGACTCAGGCCATCGCCCGGTTAAGGATGGTTGCCAAAAGAAAGCTAAGCGAGATGACTATTGACGGTCCTTCTCTCAAGAATGCTAAAACTTCTGATACCAAATCTTTTCTTCCCTTTATAGACAGTAGTGCTACTGATGTAAGCAAATCCTTAAAAGTTTCTATTATTGATATTACTACTTATCTACCCAGAGCAGTTCCTTCAAAGGATGATTTCATGTCCCGTATTGTCGTGTTTGATTCTCGTAGCATTATTGAACAAATGCAAAAGGATTTAGGCACTTCAACTCCTCCTTTAGAGTTGAATCCTTCTAAATCAACATCATCGGTGCCCCCTAGTGATTTCGAAGAAATGGTACAATCCATCATGAATTCTTTGTCCTTTACTTCCATTCAACCACTTCCTCAGTACCGGACCCAGTAAGACATTGTCGATCTTTAATAGAGCAACGACTTCTAGTATGTTTTGTATTATTTAACTTTTTCGTTACTATTTCTTACTGAATTTTGACCCATGTCGTATGTTTTCTTTTAGATTTCTAAAAGCTGGTATCTCTTCAAGAAAGCGCTTCAAAATCTTTTATTGAGATGCCCAAGCTTCAAGAGGAAATTTGATCTTTGAACGGCTAAGTTACCTCCCTTTCTACTGCCAAAGATAATGCAGATAAGGAATATGAAATGGTGGGGGCCTCTCTTGCTCAAGAATAATCTTCTATCTTTGAAGAGAGGAAAGCGAAATAACTCTTAGACGATGAAAATTTGGCTCTAAAAATGGCTTTAAAAGAGTCCGAGGAAGAGAAGGTTCGGATGGCTTCTAAACAGTCTTCTCTCAAGAAGAAGTTGGGATAGAAGAAAAATTCTTTGAAAATGGCCATTAATACTATCTTTAAAGATAAGAAAAAAGTGTAACAATTTCTGAGCACCTCCCTCAATGACATCGTTGTAAATTATTACGAGGATGCTCTTATACTTGCTTATACCGACAACATCGAAAAGTGCCCAGACTTAAGCTTTCCTTCACTCGATCCTGCTCTAGTTAAAAGATTCATGGATAAAATCAAAGAAATGGAGCAAGGAATCGAAGTCCCCAAGAGAGAAGAAATTGATGCCGCTAAACTCTTATCTTTTGAAGTCCCTTCTATAGAAGAAGATTCTGATTCCGATGAAGAAGATGATAATGAAGTCGTCGTAGAGGAAGGTGGAAATGATGATGATAATAATGATGATAAGGATGATAACCTTGACAGCGAAAATAGAGGTCTGGGTTCTGGGGGCAACGGAGGTGATCATAAGGGAAATGGCGATGATACGCATACGGCTTCAGAGAAAGCCATCCCTGATCCCAGTGCTTATGAAATAAGCCCAGCAGAACTGCGTGAGCCCTCTGATTTTCAAGGGAAAGATGCCACTGAAGGACAAGAAGGAAAAAAGCGGGTCCCACAAAATTCAGTTCCTATTTCTTAGATATGGGATTCTTTGTCCAAATGGCTTTCACTTCCAAGATAATAATAGTTGACGTCCTTTTATTTTAGATAAAGAAGAAATCTTTCCAACTTTATAAAACAAAGCTTAAAAGAAATCAAGCATAAATAAATAGCTTGTATAGAGAGTTAGATAAGAAATTAAGAGAACACAATGCACTTTCTGATAAGTATCATAAGATTAATAAAAGTGCCACGGTGTTGGCGTCCTTTAAAGACCAGGAAGCTGCATCCGACTGAAGAGGGCACACCTTCGATATGACAAACTTTTGGAAGAGAATCGGGAATTAATAACACTCTTTTGTATGTTAGTCGAAGAAAGGGACATCCTAGTAGACATCTTATATAAATCCTATTGCAGACACCCTATCATAGATTTTTCATATTTAGGTGATTTTATTGGGTGTCTACTCAAACGTCTTCATAGGAGATATTTAGATGAATTTAGGTCTGATCCACATCTAGGCTTGCTGGAATTTACCATGAGTTAAATCAATTATTCATGAGTTGCCAATAGAAAACCTCAAATATTATAAGGATAAATTTGTTTCCAAGTTATTCAAAAATCATTTTTGCATGAACTACATGAACATTTGTAATTATGTAATATTAATTTTCTATATTAGTTTTCTTTTACACTTAGTTGTGTATTATTACATTATCACAGAATAAACGTATCTTAAGCAGCCTTGTTTCTAGAGATTATTTAAGCAAATACATCAAGTTAAGAAGAGATTATTTAGAAAAGGCTTCGCTCTTAAAGTCCTCATAATTGGCTAGACAATACTTTCTTAGACACCTGCAGAGACTTATATGGAACATCTCCATCTTCATTTTGATTTTCTTGGTGGAGAAAAAGAAAAAATCCTCAAGGAAATTCGAACATATCATACCAAATTAATATGTGGTCGTGACGGTCCTCCTGCCGGAAAATGGGACTATTGCAAATATCCTCCGGTTATTACCCTAGAAAAATTAGAAAAATTTAATGCCCCTTTTAGTTCGACAGTTACTCTTTCAGCTAATTTTATGAAAAAAGTTGAAAATGCTGTTTCTCCGCTTGAAGTGTAATGAAACAAATATTTGATTAAAACAATGAGATTGTACTTTTCGTTTTATTTCTTCTTGAGTTGTAATCTCTATAGTTGTAATAAAAGAAATTGGTTATTTAAGTCTTAACTTTGTTTTTTGTTTAAGTATGATTCATAGCTAGCTATTGCCCAATTTCATCGGATTCCTTATCTCGCTTCACTAGCATTAGGGATAGATTGATTGTAGATGTTAAAAAGAGGTGTTTACTGAAGGATCCTCTATCTGCTTGTTTTCAAGACAATGCTAAAGCATTAGAATGGCACAGGATATATTTGCTTCGAAATACAATTGTTAGAAACCTCACTGATCAGATCACCAATCTTGAAGTGGACATCAAGAATAAGGATGAAACAATTTCCTTATTGAAGCACCAAATCAAATCGAATCCTTCGATTAATTTTGATCATAAGATGTCTAAGGTGCTTCAGCAGATAAGCGATTTAGAGATTAAGTTAAAAGAGAGTCAAGCTCAATGCAAATCATTGGAATTCATCATAGGGGACAACATTCCAAATATTGATTTACCGACTTCTCCGATTACTTCATTTGTCGTAAAATCAACAAAATCTCCATCTCTTGCAATTCAAAACTTTTCTACTACAACTAACTCTCCTTCCAGTTTAAATGAAAAGGTAGTAGGAAAATGGTGCAGGAAGGTCAAATTTGAAATGATGAGATATTTTGATAACCAACAAAGGGCGAGATATTTGCAATGCATCAATGAATATGCAACCAAGATTCAAAGACTTGAACGTGAAAAGTATCTTCTTCAAAAGCGCATTGCTGATCTAGAGAGACAAAACAAAACCCTTAAGGGCGCTAACAAAGCTTTGAACCGTGATTTGAAGGCTCATATCAAATCCATTAGTGATGCTGATTATATAAAGAAAATAGAAAAGAAGCTTAAATAGATTCTTTGTATAGCGATTCGGCATATCGTTGATCCTTTAATTGCTGAAAATCTAAATAAGACTGTTCAGGATTTGTAAAACATACACTTATGCTGTATACTTGTAAATAATTTTGTAAATTATGTAAATATCACCTGGCCTATAGTTTTTCCTTACAATGTTGTTTCTGAATCTGCTTTCTGATTACTTGGACCACGGTTTTTGTATTTCTGGCCCATTCAGTCTTCCATACGGATCTCATTTTCCTGAAAAATACAAAGTAAACAATATTTCTTACCATTAACTTGAAATCTATATAGCAGTTTATCCATATCAAAAGATCCTAGCAATGGAAGTTAAAGATCATTATGTGAAAATATGATAAAAAGTGAGAAGTAATCCCGTAACTGGATATGGTTGAATGTCTTGAAACCCATATTTAATAATAATGAGAGAGAGCCAGGAATCAACTCTAACTATATTGACATAATACCCAAAATTTAATCATGGAGAATCAGAAATCTAATGCTGGTTTTAATTATAAAGTTTAGAAATAATAATCGTTCAATAAAAGTCTAGAAATCATAATCTAGAAATAAGTCATAGAAATTAGAAATCTTTATAATAGAAGGTCTGAAACCCAGATTCTGGCGTTAACAAGTGTTTCTTGAAAGTTTGTAGTAGAAGTTCAGTGACCCTGATTCGGGCATTAGGAAGATAGATCTCAAGTTTAATTGTAGACTAGAAATCCATAGAAATATCAGTTACTCTGGAATTCGAATTTGGGTATTAGCGGATGATAGCTAGAAATCCATGATAATGATCTCCATAATATATGTTTAGAGCCCAGTTTTGAGCACTAATGAGTGAAGTCTAGAAATTAATAGTGATTGCCTTAAAAAACCAGATTCGGGTACGATGAAGACCATAAATTAATAGTGAAATATCTGAAATTCAGATTCGTGTTTTAATAAGTGAAGCTCTGAAATCCTCTTTTGGGAACCGGTGGGAGGATGTAGATTCTTGTTTAAGCCTTATGTTCTACACTGCTCTTTGGGTTTTGATTCTTTTGACATGTGCCACCCTTTAGGCTTTATATGCTGTCGTTGTTTGACATGCCACTTCTCGGGCTCAGACGTCTTAGTCTGTTGTTTGATATGCCGCTTCTCGGGCTCAGACGTCTTAATCCATTATTGTCTGCTGCGCTTGGTTAGCTTATCTATAAGAAGGACCCAAGGATTTGCCCAACCTTCCTCTAAGAGGAGCTCCAGCCAGGCCTTATAGGCAGGACTAAGGGCTTGTTCGGTGCCTTGGCCAGGCCGTAGCATGGCAGGACCAAGGGCTTACTTCGTCCTCCCTCCAGGAGGCGCCTTGATATGGCCATAGCATGGTGCAACCAAGGGCTTGTCGATGCTTTAACCTGGCCATAGTTTGGCACGGTTAAAGGCTTACTTTAACCTTCCTCTAGGAGGTTCCTTGATCTGGCCATAGTGTGGTGCTATCAAGGGCTTATCAATGCTTTAATCTGGCCATAGGATGGTACGGTTAAAGGCTTATTCTAACCTCCCTCCAAGAGGCTCTTTAATCTGGCCAACTCGGAGCAGACAAAGGCTTTGATCGTTTAAGGTAATTTCCGAATTTAAGGAGAATTCAACTCCTGACCACGTAGATTTTTCTTAGAAAAGTGGAGCTTTATTGAATTTGACTAGGATCTCCTTACAAATATATTGATTTAGCCTTGTCTAAAAAAGTTCTTCACCATTCCTTCAAATGCTCTATATTGTTTTGTCCCATGCCCATTCATCATGTGATAGTGGAAATAGGATCCTCCTTGAGTCCTTTTATATTTAGGTTTTTTCTTCTATGATGGCCAACAGTTGAGTTCTTCCTTAATTAGCAAATAAACATTCTCAATTGATGTAGTCATATTGCATTCCTTGGGAAGTCACAACTTGAAGCTTGACTTTGAGGATGGTTTTGTAGATTTTTTATTACTTGGTTCCAAAGCTTCACCCTCAATGACCAATTTCCTTTTCAAAACCTTTTTAAGCTCACATGTAGGCAGTGTCCCACTTGTTGCTTGATGCCATTTTTATGCAAAGGCATTGTAATTAGCCATCATTCCCTCTTCAAAGATTGTGCCTTTGGTATAGAGTTGAATTGTCTACTTCATTTGGTCAAACAAGTTATCACTCTTATCCTTTGTTCCTCCTAAGGGAAAGATATGTGTCGGGATAATGTGAAAAGGGTTTAAATTCCATTTTTTTGGATCATAATATTCAGCTCTCTTTTTCTTTATGATCCTTAAAGCTTCCAATCTCAACATTTGCTCTTCATGTAGTTTAGAATTTTTAACTATTTTATGGAAGAATCCAATTGAATGTGGCTATGAGCACCCTTGTATGGACCTTCTGATTTTGTTAAACATGATGATATAATGTCTAAAGTAGGTAAGCTTGGAATTGAATTGGGTTAGAAGAAAGTAAAGTTGGAAGTTCAACAAGGTCAGAGGTTCAAGCCCTCCTTCTAGCGCCAAAAATGAAAACAAGAAAACTTGTAAACACCCTAAAGCAAAGTTTAAAGTGTAAGTAAACTCTTCGAAACCACCTTTAAACCCACCTTTCAAAAAGGTTGAGGCAGTTGAAACTCCATTTTATATGACCTTTCGACACGATCGAAACACCTGAATTCTTTTTATAATAACTTTCGATCTAGTTGAATTGGTTTAGAATCCTATCGAAACCACTTTTCAAAGTGGTAAAAGTGGATTGAGGTAAGGACATAATGATCTAAGGATTTTAATTGAGTTGAAGGATTTCGACTCCCTCGAAAGGTAGCCTTTTGATCATGTTGATACAAGCAGATTATAATCGGAACCAATAAAAACTTTGAATCGGTTAATATATCCAAGAATACCATAAATTTGCTTTGAACAATATATTCCTTTACTACTTGAAGTTCAAGTATACAAAGTAGTCAAATCCAAAATCTAATTTGAGAATTAGGGTTTTCAAATTCAAGAAAGTACGAGAATTAAGTGAATGAATCTGAATCCCCTAAACCAGACCCCTAGGGTCTTATTTATAGATGTGGGTTGGCACCTTTTGAATTGGTCCTCTAGATTTGGTCGAAAGCTGACCTTGGAGGCCTTTCGTTGTAGTTAAAATTAGGGCATTCTTATACTTTTCATAAATTTGAGTGCTTTTGACCTGGTCGGAAGGTGTAGATGCGCTCTCTACTTTATTGTTGATGTGCTGCTGTAAGTAGGAATGGACAAAGGCTTTTGACTCCGTTGATAAGTAAATCTTTGAGGCTTCGAAGAAGTTGAGACATGGAAGATTTAAATGCGAAAGGTAGCTTTCGAAGACATACTCGCTGAATCCTCTGGTATATGAGAATGCCATATTGAACTCAAGTGAGCTTTCTTTCATAATTGTAAATGGTCTTTATCGGTTCGAAAGGCTAATTTTTGATTTCAAATGGGTTACTTTGTCCATTCTTCTATTGGATTAAATGAAGGCAAAACCCACTGTTTTGAAAGGCTTGGCATGCACGTGAAAGGTTATAATTTGTTGCCTTCGAAAAGTGTTCCTCAACTCATTCGAAACATTTTCATGCATGTGGAAGCTACTATTTCGAAATGAAACAATTGAAGCGAAAAGGTGCTTTTGTCCCCTTTCGACCTCTTTGAAAGCTCATAGCACATCCAACTCTTGTATAAACATCCCTTTGACTCTTCGAAAGGTCCTGTTATTACTATCTTTCTTTGTGAATCCTTCTTTTATATTCTTCTTGGTTTCGACAAGGTTGAGGTAAAGACTGATGGTAACGATTAATTTTCATATAAATTGATATATGATACGTTGGATGTTATAATTGATGACATTGACACGATTTTGTTTATTTAGAGATTTAGTAGCATTGGGCCTTATATTTTGGCATTTTAAAATACCATAAAATAGTGATTGATTTTGAAAAGGGATTTCAAAGTTATTTTGGAAATTATCTGTGTTTTAAATAATTATTCTTGAATTATTTGAAGAAGTAATTTATTTTAAAACCAAAGGAATGATTTTTGGATATTATAATTTAATAGTTTTATAAAATATTTTAAATAGAGTTTTTCAACAATAAATAAAGATTTTTAAGATTTTGGAAGACAAGTCAGTCTCTAAGTAAACAGAATATTGTTTTAAAAGGAAAATAGAATTATTTTGATATGAGTATTTACTAACCATTTTATAAAAATGATATATATACATAGGTACATATATTATAATTTATTTATAAAGGTGAAATTTACAAATATGATAATTTATAAAAGCGATATTTTACGAAGAAAGCGAAGATTTGTAAAATCTTATTTTTGTTAGTAGAAGTATGGATCCATAAATGGTGTTTATAAAAAAAGGAAACTATTATCATTGGATAGAGTGGAATGAACCTAGATCGAACGGAGGATTTATAATAAGATGTGGAATAACATTTTAGAAAATAATAGATTTTATTTTTGAAATTGAAAGTGAGGGTAAATTAGGACTATTAAACAATATTTTATAAATTGAAAGAAATTTATAAAAGAAAGTTATATCTATGGGAGTAAGGTTAAAAACGGTTGAAAAATTATGTTTGAATGGATTTCATGAATAATTGAGATTTATAAAGGAATGGAGTTATGAATGAGGTTCATAAATAAAAGAGATTTTATGAAAGGAAGTTTCATAGAATAAAAGAGATTTATAAATATAGTTACATATATGGAAACAGTTATGTGGAAAGGTAAGTATGGATTTTTAGTATGTTTTAAAAATTATTTATTTATATTAATACCATTTAAAAGTGGTCTATCAAAATTTTAATATTTTGATAAGTTTATTTTTTAAAATTATTAATATGGCTTGAAATTAATTTTAACTATTTATCAGTAAGGCTTTGGAAATTAACTATTATTTATAATAATGTTGTGGATAAATTATTATTGTTTATTTAAGAATGTTTTGAAAATTATTAATTATTATTTTAAGATGTTTTAAATTTAGTATTTATTTATAATGTCATTAGTACGTAGTATTGTTTAAAGGAAAAGTTTAGAATTTTGTTTTAAATGTTTTCTAGTTTTATAAGTAGGTTTTTTACAAACAGATGTGGATTATAAAAGGAATCTTATAATATGTTTTAAAAAACGGAAAAAGAAGATTGGTTAAAGGATAAAAGAGTTTTATAAATATGTTTTGATATTTGTAAAAACATTTTAGAAATGGGTTTATAGATTTATAAAAGGAGTTTACTAAATGGTTTTTGGATTTACAACAGAGTTTATAAATGATTTAGAATTGTATGGAAGAGGATCGTCCCTAGTATTGGTGAAAACAATTATATTTTGAGATAAATATGTGGATATTTTTCAAGTATTGAAAATATAAGGGTTTGTGAATGAATCTTTGTAAAAGTATTTTGGTAAAAATATTTACAAAGTGATTTGAGTTAATGGAAGGATTTGGTAAGAAGGCCTAGTGTGGCTTGTTGCTTAACTAATATTGGTTTTTCCTATGGGATTAAATTCCTTACTTAATGTTTGTTATTTGATATTTAAATAAACTACTATAGGAATTGGCCCAAAACGTAATTTTGGAAATACATAGGAGAAACACGTGAGTCATATGGCGCAGTCATCTTCGTGATGTTGTACTATGCATATAAATCTTGTTTTGTTCTCTTAGGACGATGATAAGGAAATCTGTCCACTAATGGTTAGTAGGTGGTCTCCGCTCTTATCTTTGACTGTTTATTTCCTAAAGAACCAAGGTTGAGTTTACTGGAAATTATCGAAAAGTTGTTTCAAAGAGACCAGGATCGGGTATGTTATCCGAAAACCACTTCGATCCAACAAATGCATTTCGAAGTGAAGATATCTTAAAGATGATGGAATTGGAGATGGAAATCTCAAGTATTTCGTTCAGTCCCAAAATGAAATTATATGGATGAATGCTGATATTGCATTATTGCTTGGAGGGCGGTGTTAGTATGCCAAGTGGGAAGTGCTATATAAAGGTAAAATGTAGCCTTAAGCCTCATCAACTGGGAATGACTAAAACATAAGAAATGAAGCAGGGCTAAGTGGGTCACTCCCAACTAGGGTATGATCATCCCTATCTAGAGTCGCTATTATCTCTCATTTTTATGCTTTGGGGCCCTAAAGCGAGGTGATCATATTTGATACTACCAGTCAAGTGGTATGACGATTCTATGTTGGCAAAGCATCTAGGCGAGGTCCTAAGTGTTATTTTATTTAGAGATGCACCGTGACGGGCGGTACCCCAATAGCCCAGTCATTTATGGAATCCATTCTCCAATATGAGCCTTTACAGTTTTAGTTGTGTACCTATTATGCTTGAATTTAATTAATGTAACAATTTCGCCTAAGATTAATAAGTATTTGTATTTAGACACTACTATAATGTTACAGAATTTCATAGAAGTGTTTTGGTTATCATAAGGTACAAACCCGTCCATCTTTATCTGCTTTGTGGTCTTATGAGATACCTTTGTTTTAAAAGTTTTTTATAACTTTAAAATCCAGTTAGGTGTGTTTTCTCACGTTGGTTTTCCAGACTTACTCGTGTGTTATTTTATTATAATGCTCGGGTCAGATCGAGCATATTTACAGATTGCTTCGAATGCATTGGAGATGAGTTGGAGATCTTCAAGTCATATTCACGTATATGTTATTTCTTGCTGGTTTGTTATTGAAATCATCAGCAATTGTGAGGACAGGCTATTATAACAGTCTAGGCAAATGATAGTGCATTGTTATTATACTCTGATGGATGTATACATATATATAACAGTTTCTATTTTTGTAAAGATCATTAATATATATTGTTCAGCTGTGATTGTGAGATTCTGCTATTTTTAGTTTCTTTCTTCCATTCTTCTCTTCTCTTCTTCTTTCTTCTTTCTTTCCCATAACTATCAGTCTTTTGGTTCACTTTGGGTTGGACATGTGTGGTTTATTGTCAACTTGAATGGTATGGATTGGTGGGTTATTATAGTAATATTGTTTTTAAGTAAATGATTAGAATTTATATTATAAACTATTTCAAGATTTATATATAGGGTTTTATAAACAGATGTGGATTATAAGAGGAATCTTATAACATGTTTTGGAAAACGTAAAGGAATATTGGTTAAAAAGATAAAAGAGTTTTATAAGTGGTTTTGGATATTTATAAAAGAATTTTAGAAATGGGTTTATTGATCTATAAAAGGAGTTTTATAAGTGGTATTGTGGATTTATAATGGAGTTATAAATGACTTTAGAACTGAATAAAAAAGGGAATCTTTCCAAATGTTGGTGAATATACTTATACCGTTATAATAAGCATATGGATATTTTTTGAAATATTGAGAAAAAGGGATTTGCACGTGTGTGTGTGTGTGTGTGTGTATGTCTTTGTAGAAAAATTGATTCAAATTAATGAAAGATTAATGAAAATGAAATGGAGGCTAGTGGTTGCTTGTGTGCATAACCATTTTTGGTTTTTCCTATGGAATTTAAATCCTTGAATTGAACGTTTGTTTATTCCATGGTTAAATAACTGACTATTGAATTTGGACTTAAATGTAACTTTGGAAATATCTAGAAGAAACACGTGAGTTATATGGCAAAGTCATCTCCGATGATACTGTTCTATGAGTATAAATCTCACTTCGTTCTCCTAGAATAATAACAAGGAAATCCATCCACTAACGGTTTGGAGTAGGGATGGCAATTGGTCGGGTCCATGGTCCAAACCCAATTGACCCTCCCCTGTTTTGGCTCGTCCAGACCCGCCCCATTGGGTCATTGGGGAAGGTAGACCCATGACCTGTTCTTGAGTGCTCTAGGTCTAGGGTCGGGTCGAGGCTCGGCCGACCCGCCCCAACTAGACCCGCACCACTAATATCTGATGAAACTGTTTTATTATTATAACGATATATTAATCTTCTTAAATATAAGTGATTCTAGCATGGATATTAAAATGTTCCAATCAATAATATATAGAAAAAATTAGAGTATTAAATTGCATCATTGAAAGTTATACAATAACATATGTATATATTTTCTTAATTGTTATTGTAGACATCATTATTATTAACTTCCCTTAAACACCTTATTATTTGTATTTCATATATTATTTCATGATAACGAGTATAAAAAATTAAATAAATGTATGTTAGTACACAATTTTGGATAAATACATAAAGACTCATCAGGATTTGGGACTGGTCGGGTTTGCCCTGACCCGTACGGGTCCTGGGTATGGAGCAAAATTCCGGAGCCGCACCGGGTCTATGGGGCGTGTCTGGGGTGAGGCCTAAAAAATCCAGGACCGGTATGGAGCACTAAAAACCCGCCCTAACCAACCCTATTTCCATTCCTAGTTTGGAGGCGATCTTCGCTCTTATCTTTAACTGTTTATTTTCTAAAGAACCAGGGTTGAGTTTACCGAAAATTACCGCAAGCTGTTTCAAGAAGACCGGGATCGGATATGTTATCCAAAAACCACTATGATCCAACTCAAGCGTTTTGATTTTAAGACATCTTGAAGATGATGGAATTGAAGACGGAGCTCTCAAGCATTGCGTTCAGTCCCAGAACAAAATTTATATGGATGAATGCGGACATAACATTGCTGCCTAGAGGGCAGTGTTAGCATTTCAAGTGAAAGTTCTATATAAAAGGTAAAACGTAGCATCAAGCATCATCAACTGGGAATGACTAAAACATGGAAGATGCTATAGGGCTAAGTGGGTCACTCCTAATTAGGGTATGATCAATCTTATCTAGGGTTGATATTATCTCTCATTTATATGCTTCGAGATCCATTTATGAAGAGGTGATCATATTTAGTACTATCCAGTAAGGGGTAGGCCAATTCAGTGTTGGTAGTGGTTCCAAGTGAGGTTCTTGGTGTTATTTTATCTAGAGATGCACCGTGACGGGTGGTACCTCAATATCCCAGTCATTGTATGGAATCCATTCTCTAATATGCGCCGTACAAACTTAGTTGTAGCCAACTATGATGAAACGTGATATGCAAGCATGTCAGCTATATTCATTTTTTACTTTGACCCCTAGACATTATTATATTGTAAGAATTTTCTGTAGAAATTGTTTTTGGTTATCATAAGGTAAAACCCCATCCGTATTTATGTGTGGCGTGGTCTTACGAGATACTTTTGATTTCAAAAGTTTTTATAACACTGAAATCCATTTGGGTGTGTTTCTCACGTTGGTTTTTCAGACTGACTCGGGTGTTATTTTATTATAATGTTTGGTCAAACCGAGCATACTTACAGATTTCTTTGGATGCATTGGAGCTCAGCATACAAGTTGGAGGTCTTCAAGTCGTATTCATGTATATGTTTATTTTACGTTGCTTTATTGTTGAAGTAATCAGCAGTTATGAGGACAGGTTGTTATAACTGTCCAGGCTGATGATTTTGATTTGTTTTTATATTCTGATAGATGTATGTATATAATAGTTTTATTTTGCAAAGATCATTGATATTATATTATATATTGTTACTTTGCGATTATGAGATTCTGTGTTGGTTTTAGTTTCTTTCCTCTTCTTCTTCTTCTCTTCTTCTTTCTTCTTTCTTTTTCCATAATTATCCGCCATTCTGTTCGAGTTGAGTTGGACATGATTGGTTTATTTTCAGCTTAAATCATGCGGATTGGTGTGTTGTTATAGTTGATATCAGAGCTGAAGGTTAGGTAAGAATCTTGGCTTTTGGTAGGCAATAAGAGATAAGGCAATGGAATGCCTAATTATAAGTTTGAGTGTGTTTGTATGTATGAGAGTATATTTGTTATTGATATAAAAATGTTTTATATTGTGTTAATGTATCTGTTGAGTGGCTTATGAATTCTGGTCGGTAAGTAGGATGCCACGATATCGATAGGGGTTTCTAAACACTTAAACAAGGCAAACCGACGAAGTATTGTTTTCAAATTTGGTAAATGAGATAATTTTAGAAATTATTATAGTTATGTATGGAGTGTTTGGTTATTTGAGAATGGTAATATTTGATTATTATCATTTGTTGTTTGTTTTCCTAATAAAATTTGTTCTTATAATAATCTAAACAAAAATAAACATTTGACATAAGTTATATAAGAAAGTGAAATTATAAATATGAATTATAGGTTATCAGTTGTAATTAAAATAATCAACATTTGTGAAATTATATTACTTGAGAGTGAAACTATAAAAATGTGATTTATAAAAGTGATTCGTAAATGGAAAGGAATTGAAAATTGCATATGTATAGATATGATTTGTAAATGGAAATGGATTTAGAACAAGAAATTGGAGACTTTAAGTCCATTAAATTGGAAATTATTTTTCAAAGGTTTTGGAAAAAATAATAATAATATTGTGAAAATATTTTAGCCAGAAATATTTTGAAATAGGATTTAAAAGAGATGAAAAAACACTAAACTCACTTCAGTCGCTAGAAAATAATTCTGGTGATGACTACAGCATCATCGGCGTTCATTTTCGAGTTTCTATATGAGGGATTGCTGCCGTTGAAGTTTTGTTTTGGTAAAAAATTTGTTTTAGATTCCAGAAATATAAACGAGTCATGTATATATATGATTTTCCAAAATGATTTGAAATAAAACCAGGTGTTTAAAATCCTAATTTTTTTATCCAATGTTTTAAGAAAACACAAGACAATAAATTTTTAAACTTTTAATTTGGAAATGGTGTAGATAAGAAAGGAACATTTGAAATTGGGATATGAAATAAAAAATTTAACATAAATTAAGTTAAACAAATTGAGTAATGGATTAAATGAAATGAAGTTTGACATAAGAAAGGTTAAATGAAACTAAATTGGATTTGAAATGGATTAGATAAATTAGAAAAGTGAATTAATGAAATGGATAATGGAATGATTATGAATTTGAGTATAGTATGAAATGTTGTTAAACATAATGTGAATGATTGAATGTGAACCAATGAATATAAATTAATTGAATATAGACTAATTGAATGTAAATTAATTGGATGAAAATTAATTAGCATTAAGGAACTGGATATAAATAAATTGGATGTAAAATAATTGGATGTAAGTGAATTGAAAATGAATCAATTAAATGTTAATAAGAAATGAAAGTGTATAAATATAATGTTGACATTTGAAAATGCAAGTTTATATGATGGTAAATAAATTGGATGGATATTATATGTTTAATGGTTTCTCTTTTTACATTTTGCTAACCTTGCATACAGTTATTGTATATTCTATATTATACAGTGATGTTAGTTTCTATATACTTGTTCTCATTGGTTGTTGAGTGATTAGTATGCGCGGATGGCGTATGCTTCGCATTTAGAGCTCGCTTTCGCATTTTATTGGTTGTATATGCTTGGTAATACTAAAATAATTACACATCTCAGAGTACATATCATATGTTTATATTTTTCTCTACGAGTGCCTCATCCTTGAAAATGAGATGTATATTTGTGAATATATATATTGTAAATTTTACGATCGAGCTGTGTAAATGAGATGTTGGCGAAATTTTCCGTAAATTTAAGGCGTTAGAAAATTTTTGGTAATAAAATTTGATTTCGAGTTATAACTTGAAATTAATGAATCGATGAGAATTAGTTGGTATAGGTGGGTAAATTTAAAAAACATAGAAATTTTATGATCTATTTCAACTAATTATTTTAAAAGCTAATTGGTTGGGGCCTTTTTCTTAATTGCTAATTTCAGGGATGAAATTCTTTTAAGGGAGGAAGAATGTAACGATCCAGAATTTTAGTCATTTGAATTTGGAATATTTAGTTGATTTTAAATATTGAAAAGTTAAGCAACTTGAATTTTAAATATAACGATCCATTGGATAACTAAATCGTTGAAATAAATATTTGGGAATATTTAAAATAATTGAATCTTGAATTTGAAATGAATGAAAATAATTTTAAAAGTTGATTTAAATTCTATTTTGATAGAAATGAAGATAGTAAACTTTTAAAATTTGAATTAAAAGTAAATAAACTGATTATTTAATAATCGTTTTAATTAACGTGTGGAAATAGCTTTCCAAGGCACTATCTTGGATTTTGGCAAAACTAGTTTCATTGGATCCATAATGGTGAATTATTATATGCCATCGAATTTCATGGCGACCGGACGTATCGTTTGGGTGTGTGAGATCGAAATGCGTAGAAATCTATTTCAGAAAAATATATATAATAGTTGGGTTTGAAAAGCTATCTTCTGCATACGATCGAAATTAGCCTTGACACTAATTCCGTTATGTTCGAAATAAGGGTATAACGTATAGGATGCCATGTGGCATGCCTCATTTGGAGTTCAAGAGTTTTGGAGTTTTAAAAGCTAGGCATTTTCTAATTTATATATATATATATATATATATATATAACCATAACTTGCCCATACCTTCCCCAACGTCATGCCCATTGGTACACCATACCATCTGCCTTTCTTAAAATTGCACCTCCAAATCACAAAAGAAAAGAATTGGCATTTTATTTTTTAATTTGAAAACAACCAATCTAACAGCCGAGGCCAATTGGCGCCACTCGAGGAAAAATTGGACTTCGGCGGTAACTGCAAAAGCATGCATCATGAGGAGAAGGAAGTTATGAACGGTCGGATCGTGGTAATGTGTCATGGGTGGCCGTAGATTGGGCTACGACCGGAAGGTTGAAATTTCATTTTTTTTAGGCGACGAAGATGGGTTCCAAGCGTCGGCGGCAAGGTCTAGAGGAAGGAGGGGGCAATTAGGCTATGGTCGACGACGTGACGAAGTGGCGCAGCAGTGATGGTTAGAAGCTCAATGTCGTATTTTTTCATGCGTAGCCTGCTAACATGGAAGGGAAGATGATTAGGGTGGGATTTTTGTTAATTATTGTAATTAGTAAAATAATTATATTATTTAATTTAGAAATCATGTAAAATGTAGAACTTCTTCATACGAGAGTGGATTAGAATGCGGCGAGTTGCATTGTGATCACATTGATGAATGCTACGCTATGGAGTTGGATAGGATAGATTTTGAGCTAATAGAAATTTGGGTTAAAATTGAACGTCTGTTCAATTTTAATTCAAAACTGGAATGTTTCCGACGAACTGAATCCAAGGTGAGTCGAACTCACCTTTTTGATTAATCAAAAATATTATATAATCAAAAAAAAATTATTTCTTGGTTGTGTGGATATTTTATTGTGGATTGTTATTGACTGTTTGGATGATTTACTAGTTTATATTGTTGGTTTGGATATATTTCCGCCCTAGAGTGGATGAAACACTATTATGTTCCCATATAAGCGCGATTGGCCCTTTGTATACGAATCCTGCCTCGAAGCGGTTGATTTATGTTATTTAATTATATACTATATGTGATACAAGGGGACAGGTTGGAGGGATTCAATAGGATTTCGCACACTATTGATTTATTTTCATACAAGTTGATATACGATATGCTGGATGCTATATTTAATGACATGGATATGATTTTCCTTATTTAGTACTTTAGTAGCATTGGGCCTTACTTTTGGCATTTTAAATATTATAAACTAATGATTTTATTTAAAAAGGGATTTCAAAGTGATCTTGGAAATTTTATATGTTTTAATAATTTTTCTTGAATTAATTAGAGAAGAAATTTATTTTAAAATATAAAGTATGATTTTTTGACATTATGAATTAATTGTTTTATAAAATATTTTAAATATAGATTTTTGAACTGTAAAATAAAGAATTTTTAAACCTTAAAATAATTCCGTCTTTTATAATAAAGGTATATATTTTAAAGGAAAATAGAAACATTTTGTCATAAATATCTATTAACCATTTTATATGAAGTAGTATATATATATATATATACATATATTAAAGATTATTTATAAATGTGAGATTTATAAGTGTGATAAATGACAAAAAGTAGTATTTTACAAATGAAGTGAAGATATATATATATCGTATTTT
Organism: Allium cepa; assembly: GCA_030765085.1. Classification (NCBI taxonomy): domain Eukaryota; kingdom Viridiplantae; phylum Streptophyta; class Magnoliopsida; order Asparagales; family Amaryllidaceae; genus Allium; species Allium cepa. The sequence goes on from CM060937.1 coordinate 289,206,132, forward strand.
GTTAATAAAAGTATGGATTTCTAAACGGTGTTTATAAATTAAAGGAAACTATCATCATTTAATAAATTGGTGAAATAAATCAAACGGTGGATTTATTATAAGACATGGAATGATATTTTAGAAAATAGCCGACTCTATTTTGGAAATTGAATGTAAGATTAAATTTGGAATGTTAAACGATATTTTATAAATGGAAAGGAATTTATCCATATGGGGATAACCTTAAAAACGGATGGGAATTGATATTTTTAAATGGGGTTTAGAATAAGTGAGATTTATAAAAGTAATAGAGTTATAAATGGAGTTTATAAATAAAGGGATTTTATGAAAGGAAGTTTATAGAAGAGAATGAGATTTGTTAATATAATTTTGCAAATATGGAAATGATCGTGTTGGAAATTAAGTGTGAATTTTTATCAAGGAAACATAATTATGCTTTTAAAGTTGTTTATTTATATTAATATTGTTTTAAAGTGGTTTATCAATATTTCAATATTTTGAAAAGTTAATTATTTAAACTATTAATATGGTTTGAAATTAATTTTAATTACTTATCGATAAATTTTGGAAATTAATTATTAGTATTTATAAAAATGTTGAAGATAAATTATTATTGTTTTATTTAGGATATTTGCAATTTATTAATTATTATTTTAAATGTTTTAAAGTTAATATTTATTCATCTATAATGTTTACTAGTATATAATAGTGTTTTTAAGAAACTATTATAATTTATATTATAAATGTTTTCAAGATTTATAAACAGGCTTTTATAAACAGATGTGGATTATAAGAGGAATCTTATAACATGTTTTGGAAAACTTAAAGGAAGATTGGTTAAAAAGATAAATGAGTTTTATTTACGCTTATAGATATTTATAAAAGAATTTTAGAAATGGGTTTATATATTTATGAAAGGAGTTTAATAAATGGTTTATTGGATTTATAGTGAGTTATAAATGAACTGAATAAAAAAAGGAATCTTTCAAAATGCTGGTGAATATACTTCTACTGATGAGATAAGTAAATGGATATTTTTCCAAGTACTGAGAAATAGGGATTTGCGGCTATATGTGTGTGTATATACATATGTTTGTAAAAAAAATTCAAGTATTACAAAGTGAATTTAAATTAATGAAAGATTAATTAAAAGGAGGTTAGTGGTTGCTTGTGTGCTTAACCATTTTTGGTTTTTCTTATGGAATTTAAATCCTTGATTTGAATGTTTGTTTATTTGATGGTTAAATAACCGACTATCGAATTTGGACACAAAACGTAACTTTGCAAATATCTTGAAGAAACACATGAGTTATATGGCACAGTAATATTCGATGATGTTGTACTATGCGTATAAATCTTATTTTATTCTCCTAGGACAATAAAATTAGTCCACTAAAAGTTAGGAGGCGATATTCTCTCTTATCTTTGACTATTTATTTCCTAAAGAACCGGGATTGAGTTTACTAGAAATTATTGAAAGTTGTTTCGAGGAGACCAGGATCAGATATGTTATCCGAAAACCACTTTAATCCAACCCAAGAGTTTCAAAGTGAAGACGTCTTGAAGATGATGAAATTGAAGATGGAGCTCTCAAGTGTTTTGTTCATTCCCAGAATGAACCTGTATGGATGAATAAGAGCATTACATTGTTGCTTGGAGGGAAATGTTCGCATTTGAAGTGGGAAGTTCTATATAAAAGGTAAAACGTAGCTTCAATCCTCATCAACTGGAAATGACAGGCTAAGTGGGTCGCTTCCAGGTAGGGTATGATCATCCTTATCTAGAGTCGATATTATCTCCCATTTGTATGCTTCAGGACCTATTAACTGAGGAGTAATCATATTCGATACTATCTAGTAGGTGGTAGGTTAGTTCTGTGTAGGTAGGGGATACATGTGCGGTCCTCGGTTTTATTTTATCTAAAGATGCATTGTGGCGGGTGGTACCCAAGTAGACCAGTCATTGTATGGAATCCATTCTCCAATAAGCGTCGTACAGACTTAGTTGTGCCCGCCTATGTTGAAACGTGAGATACAAGTATTTCAGCTACGTCCATTTTTTTACTTTGATCCTAGACATTATTAATATAAATGGATTTTCTACAGAAAATGTTTTGGTAATCGTAAGGTAAAAACCCATCCGGGTTTATATGTGGCATGGTCTTACGAGATACTTTTGATTTTAAAGGTTTTTATAACTCTAAAATCCATTTGGGTGTGTTTCTCATGCTGCTTTTCCATACTAACTCGGGTGTTATTTTATTATAATTCTTCAGTTAGACCGAGCATATTTACAAATTGTTTTGGATGCATTGGAGCTCAGGAGACGAGCTGGAGGTCTTCAAGTCATATTCACGTATATGTTTATTTTCCACTGCTTATCATTAGCAATTGTGAGGGAAAGTTGTTATAACTGTCCAGGTTGATGATTTTGATTTGCTGTATTCTGATGGATGTATGTGTTTAATAGTTTTATTTTATAAAGATCATTGATATTATATTATATATTGTTCTGCTGCAATTGTGAGATTCTGTATTGTTTTTTGTTTCTTTCCTCTTCTTCTTTCTTCTTTCTTTTGCATAACTATTCGTTTTCCATTCGAGTTGGGTTAGACATGAGTGGTTTATTGTCAGCTTAAATCGTGCAGATTGGTGGGTTGTTATAAGAGTAGTATGTTATGTTTGTTATGTGCTAACTCTTTGGTTGCATGGCTAGGTCAAGCATAGTTCATATATGCTTATTCTTTACTATATTGACTTATATAGTATTTTAAGATTCATTTATCACTCATATCAATCTATTGTCTAACTCGAGATTTTATGTTTTGCTTCATATTATCTTGAGTACTCTTAAATGAGTAGATAGACTAGCAGGTCCAAGCAATATGTAGTGACTGTATAGATGATGAGCTGAATGGAGCTTTCTTATGTAATATATAGATATTATGCTTATCATGTTGTGCAACACTCTAGAGCCTAGGTAGTTTTTGCTTTACTATTATGAGACATTTTATTAAGGTTTATTTCCTCTTTGTATAAACTCTATTATTATGTTGTATAATTCGATGGATCCATGCTCTGATATTTGGTTCACTTAGTTATTATTATCTCTCCTATTTTTTATATGTGGTGCATATTTTTTTTTTATTCCTTGTGTTGTGATATATATGATAGGTTTTATGTTGTTTTATTTCTTTCTACCCTTCGCAACCATCCTATATCAGTTGGACACGTTAACAACACATTATTAGATATAATGTGTGTCAGTGGTGCATGCGGTGGTCATAATTCCTTTGTCACAAGTAGTCAATTATGATTTGCCTATACGGTCATGAAAGTACTATATCATGTTTTTATAAATGTCTTGATTACAAATGAAAAATGAGGAAGAGAATAAAAAAAAGGACCTTTCTTATTTAGGGGTGCATGCTTATTATAGTAAAAGTTCACCATTAGATTTTTAACATATAACCAGCCGCAGCTTTGGATGGTTGAGATTATATTGACTGGTTAACAACATGGCATGTTGTAAATGTGACATGTAGCTATTTTGGTATAGGTCATTTCTATCTCTTCCATTCATTTTACCTTTGTGCTAACATGGTATAATTTGTTCAATAAGAAATTGGCACGTGGATGATTTTGGTACGTACAACAACTTCCATAAAATTTTTGTTAAAGACCCAATGGCAATGTTGTTTAGATGATTCCATATATCTTCGATAGCCCTTGTTTATTTCTTCGATAGCTCTTGGTTTACATTCTCGACAGCTCTTCCTTTTATATCATCGATAACCTTTCATTTTGATCTTTGATGGCTCTTCTTTAGATCTTGGATAATCCTACACTTATATCCTTGATAGCTCTTCTTTAGATCTTCAATGAACTTACATTTAGATCTTCGATACCTCTATAAATCTTCAATAAATTTATATTTAAATATTTGATAGCTCTTTCTTAGATCTTCGATAGCTCTTTCTTTGATCATTGATAATCGCTTTCTTGGATCTTCAATAGCTATTTTCTTTCATCTATACCTTCGGTAGCACTTTGCTTAGATTTCCAATAGCCACTTTCTTAGATATTCGATAGCTATTTTCCTTCATCTTCGATAGCTACATCTTTCTTAAATATTCAATAGTCACTTTCTTAGATCTTTGATAACTATTTTCCTTTATCTTCGATAACTACATCTTGGATAGCTCTTTGCATAGATCTTCAATAGCCTCTTTCTTACATCTTTGCTAGCTTATTACTTACATCTTTGATTGCTTATTGGTAGAAGTTCGATGGCTCTCAATCTATATCCTCGATAGCCATTTTCTTACATCTTTGATAGCTTATTAGCAGAATCAGTCTGTATCCTCAATAGTATATTTTTCACCTCTTCGATAGTTTATCACCTACAACTTCGATAACTTTGTTTCCATTATGGCACTCTGTAACTTCAGATTTGTTGCCGCTTCTTTTTTGTTCCTATGCAAATTGGTACAACAAATACTACAGATAACTGACTTGTTCGGTTAGCTTAGTGGAGCTTATGTATTTTCACGGTAAGATTTGGTTATGTAGTCTCAGCTAAGAGTGACAGAAGAGAGTGTAATTATTACTGCATTTTGGACTTCAAATCATTTTTATGACTGGTTTTCCATGCAGTTTAGGCAGACGAGTGCTCTACCTTTTTAGCTGTTTACAAAGGCAGAAATTTCTTTCGATTAGAAAACCATTGTTAAAAATAAAATCAATATAAAATACAAGCGCATGGCCTTATAATTATATACTAGCACGGGTCGATCCGTAGGAAAAGAATTAAATTTCAATATTACTCAATTAAATTAGCCTAAAGTTTTGAAGTGGTTCTAAGATAAATTACAAAAATTAGCTAAAGCAAAAGTGCACGAACCATGATAATAAAGAGCAATTTAGAGTCAACTCCACTTTCGATCATTCATATAAATTAACACAAAATTCACTTATAATCTCTCATTAAAATATTAAGTAGAAAATGATAGATGTGCTTATTATAAGTATGATTTATATGTTGCTATTAATTAGCACAACTTAAATAATCAAACTCTAACACATCTTTCCAACCCACTTATCAATACTCATGAAAAAATGACTTGAAAATTTAATATGAAAATTTAATACAAAATCTATTTTACGTATGATATATTTGTTATTAATTAGTAACATGGACCATTACATTTTGATTCTAGTTTGACTTTCATTATCAAAATCACTTAGGTAAATGATCAAATAGTTTATGTTTTAAATGGAGTTAAGCATAGCCTATTTGCGATGTCAACATAGGCTATCAAAATTCAATAAAAAAGAAATATGAACCATCATCATTCATGTTTTACATTAAGCACATATGAGAGATCACAAATGAAGTTATCGTGCTAATTTAATATGTTTCATGAGAGTCATCACCCTTAAATTGAAAGGGTTTAGGTACTCATATTTGAGAACATGTTGACATAAGGTGATTTTTACAAAAACATAAATAAAGAGAAGTGCTAATTAAAAGAAGAGAGAACTAACTACTTGAATAAAATAAATCTAAACTAATTGCATGAATTAAAAGAGAGCATAAGATAATAAAAGGGCATAAAAGAAAGCATAAATAAAAATTTGCATGAAAGTAAAAATAAGGCAAAGAAGCCACGAAAGAAACTTTTATTTAACTTTGATTTGTGGCTATAATATTGCATGAAAAGAAGAGGATAGTTACATGAAACATAGGTGTTATTTATACATGCTTAAAACCCTAATTCATATTTTAAGGGACTACCTAAAATGCCCTTGAGAAAGTGTAACCTTCAAGTAACCATTCGGGAATTGATTAATCTCCACTAACATGCCTTCAAGCCTGCATTAACATATGCATGTACTTTTAATTATGGACCATATGGTAGTAGGTATGTCGACTCCTCAATGTTGCATTAATTCATTTATTTCCATTCTCCATTTGCTAGCAACACATGTGTATGCATACATCCATGAAATCTCTTCATATTTGCACTTCATTTCCTACAAATAAAAATAAAAATGCGCAAATAAAATTTCTCAAATTAAATCATAAACGTGTAAAATATCCTAATATGCCTATTTATTTAAATAAAAGTAGATCAAATATGAAAGTAAAAATATGTACTTTACGTGCACATCAAATACCCTAACGCCTTTCTTTTATTCATCCTTGAATAAATTAAAACTAAGATAAATCCATTTTCGTAGGAAACAATTGCATCGAGCATATGCAACAAGTCATTAAACCTCTAGGTGTCCCTAATAGGATGAGTGCTGTCTCGCGAGGGTTTTTAATGGATACTACCTACAAAATCCAAATGCGATATATAGATTCAAATGCAGCTACATGATGAAAGTCTTCAAAAATATTTACAAATGAAGAATTTACTTTTAAATTGACATGAGTCAGTTAAATATAAGTTTTGGTCATTATCAAGAAATTTTAGTCCTTTAACTCGTCAAAACTTCCAATAAAAATTAAGTTATCATCATAATTAGATTTTATTTTGACTAGTTTTTTTGGTTGAAAACATAGTTCAACTATGAATGAATCTTTTATTGATTATTAAGGTTTCGCAAAGTGGTATTTTGATTTCTTTTAAATAACAAGTCAAATCAAAATAAGTGAAGATAGTTGTGATAATCTGAATTTTTAGGCATCAGATAATTGGACAATTATATGATTTAACTATTGAAAAATACTGATGTATAGATTGAACAAATAAATCTGATAATAAATATTTATATCTGGATGAATATTTATTTTATAATCTCCTAATATAATTACTTAAAATTTATGAATTGAATTTGCATTTGTTTAAATATACATACATACATACATATATATTTATTTGAGTTGATTTTAAATTGGGTTTAAAAAATTTATTTGAATTTGAAAATTTAAACTGAAATTTAAAAGATAAATATTTTAAAATATTTTGGATTTAAAAATATATTATTTATGATTTTATTTAGAATATAATTGGTTTTATATTTATTTTCTTTTTAAAATTTTACTTATATATTAAGAAAGTATTTATTAAATAGTAAATTAAATACAAAAGCTTTTTATTAACATTTTAAAATAATTAAAAATGTATAATGACAAGTGTTTAATTATAAAAGCTTGTTAATAACATGTGTAATTTAATAATCAATTGTAAATGACAAATGTTAAGAATTGAACAAGTGTCATCTTGTTATTTTTATTTTCTTTTATTTTAAATAACCATAATTTAGTCTATATATTCAGCTCCCTCTTCTCTTCACTTCCTTTTCCTATCTCATTTTCAAAAACCTGTAACTCAAAAGAAAACAAACATGTAAAAATTCTCAAAATAGGTTGAACCAAAAATATGTAAAACATTTTCAAACAAATCAAAACAAATCCTGTTCACATTTCAAAACTTGAGATCACCATAATAAAGCAACCTTCTCAGATTTAAAACATGCTTCAACCAGTAATCTTTTCCAAAGATTTTCAAGATTCCAACTTATTCAAATTGAAATCAAAGTTTTGATCATCTCTATTTCAAGCTTAAATCATCTCAGTCACAACAAATTATCCAGTTTCAAACTGTTTCAAACTCTCTGGTCATCATCAAACAGGTGAGTAAACAACTTATATTTTTGCTTAAAATCTATTGCATGATATAGGAATATGAAGAATGATATGAAAATGGTTTGTATGAGTAGAAATTTGCTTTGCATGTTGATAAGTATATGTGATATATCTGTGCATGTCTGAGAGCAAGAAAATTGCTCTGTTCTTATTTTTATAGGTTTTTAACTTCAAGATCTTTTTATCCATTCTCTGATAGACTTATGTTTTCAAACAAAATATGTTTGTTTGAACATAAATTAAGATGTAAAAGTATGTTTAAGCAAAACAAGTTTATATATCTCTGTGAATCAAAAAAAATACAGAAGAAAAATAAAACTTGTTAAAATTCAAGCATCAAAATTCCTTGATTCACTTATATTATCTTGATCGTCATCAAGATTTATGGATTTAAAGAATGGATTCATAATTTTTGGATGCGATCGAGTTAGTATTTTGAGGTTGACCATAAAAGGAGTTTTGAGCTATTTCTGGTGATCAAGGTGCTCAGGGTGGTCGAGAACCTTGGTGGAGGAAGGATGAAGTTTGCGGGTCTTGGCAAAAATGCCAAGTGGATTTAACATCCACCGTGGCGACAGAGATGGGTCGGTTTAGGGTTTGAACTCTATAATGGGTCGATGTCGGATATCTCGTCACAGTCGCTGGTGATTCGAGTTGCACAGGATTTGGGGGAAAGCAGCATGAAAGGCTGGCAAAGGTATGGCTGGAGGTTCAGGTATTCCACTGGTCGGCGTGGGCAGTTCGAGGTGATTTCTGGTGATGGCTGCTGTGTCTATTTGATCGAGGTATCTCGATTTCGATCGTGGTCTTGTGCTAGTGATTTGGTGGTTAGAATTGTTTGCAACAACGATGGTCGATGAGTCGAAGGTGTCGTGGATGGTCGGAGACGGCTCGGTCGTCGGTGCATGTGCACGGCTCGGTCTCAGTCTTGGGCTAGGACTTAAGTCATCATCGGGTTGAACCCGAAGCAAGATTAAAACCAGTTTTGAAATTTTTTTAAAAGCAAGGTTTTTGAAATTTAAATTAAATTTAGTTTAATCTTTTCTTATATAATTTTTTTATATAAAATAAATGTTTTCTTTAACATTTGCTTAGGAGGTTATATAATTTGTTTAACTTGAATTTGTTACATTTAAAATTTTAAGTTATTTTAAACTTAATTTAAAAATATATTTAGGTGATTATTTATAAGAATTAAATGTTTTAAATATATGTGTTAATCATAATTAGGTAAATCATTAATCACTAAAGATAATGATTTACCTTAAAAATATAATTAAGTTTTTAATGAGCTGAGAGTAATTAAGTTAATAAAGTAATTTAAGTTTAATTAATTAATTATTAAGGATTAATAAATTTATAATTAGGGGTTATAAGTTAATTAATTGGAGGTTAATTAATTTGTAATTAAGGGTCTAGTTAGTTAATTAGAGATTAATTAATTGAGAATTAATAATTAATTAGTTAAGTAAATTATAATTAGAGATTAATTAATTCGTAATTAAGGATAAATTGATTAAGTAATTAGAGATTTATTACTTAAAGTTAAAGGATAAGTTCATTGAGGATTAATTAATTTAATTAGTAACTAAAGGTTAAATTAATTAATAATTAAAAGTTAATTCATTGAGAATAATTAACCAATATTATAATTACATAATGGAAGTAATTAGGGATAATTGAAGGATAATTAATCAAGGATGATTAATTTAGATGAAAATTAAAGGATGATTAGAAATTGTGTGACTAATTAATTTTGCTTATGAATGAATGATATTAAATGCCTTAGATTAGTTGATATCTTTGATATGTGATTTGTGATGGTATGTGATATGACATGTTTGGGTTGAACGGTGGTAATATGGTTTGTCTTCTGTGATGAATGACTATGCAAATATGTAATTCTAGATATAAATGGAATTGTTTAAAACTTAAACAGCTTTGTTTTTAAGATGATATTGGATTCGAAGAGACTGGGGTCGGGTATCAGTACATACCCGAAACCACTTCTATTTGTAATCTACAATAATTCTTTATGGATTTGACTTTGGAATAAATAAGCTGGAATGGAATAAATAATGTAAACTTGGTCATTAAATCTGAGTAATGATACTTAGATATGATTGTAAGATGTGTATTTGACTATGGTAAGTTAAGAACTCATTGTGAGGTACGAGTTACCCGGGTTTAAAATAAGTTTTATGTCTTAGTATTTCATATTTTATGGGTTTATTCACGTTGGTTTCCAGCTTGACGTGGGTGTTACTTTAATGTAATGCTCGGGTCAGACCGAGTATTACAGCTTTTCAGGTGAGGACACTCTGGAGCCTAGGAGGCAAGCAGGATGGCAGGAACGTATGGAGTTTACCGCTGTGTATTTGAGAGCTTTATTGATTGTAGTCTGGAACGGGTTGATATAACAGTCCAGTTATGTGTATATGGTAGTAACTCTGATGAATTGTATGTAATGCAACAATTATAGCTTTTCTTTATAAAATGCTATTATTTGATATTATATTTAATATGTCGCGATGTGAAATGTTGTTATTTTCTGTTCTCCTTCTTTCTTCTTTCTACGTTTTCTTCTTTTCTCTAACAATCTGGGATTTTCGGAGTCGAAAATTTTAGGTCGTTGCATTTTGGTATCAGAGCTGAAGGTTAAGCGAGAACCATTGTAACGACCCACAAATCTATACCCCTAGAGTTGACACTATTCTCCCTCAATCAACTCAAGATGTACGGAAATACAAACCATTAGGGTTAAAGAAGAAAGTGGTAGAAGAAGAAAATAGAAAGAACACCAGAATCTAACAATCGCAGCAGAATAAAATATAATAAATAATAACAGATCTTTACACAAAGAAAAAAAATTCTATATCTGTTTATACATACATCATCAGAGTATACATAACACTCAACTGGATAGTAATCATAATCTTTCCTCATAATCCGAATACACCACGGAATAATAATCAAGTATGGAAGTACGTATCGCCATCCAGCTCGTCTCTTGAGCTCCATAGCATCATATCCTGTATTTTATAATACTCGGTCTAACCCGAGCATTATAGTTAAATAACACCCGAGTCAGTCTGGAATACCAGCATGAGAAAACCACACTCAAATTGATTTTTAAAGCTTCAAAATCCTTTGAAAACAAAAGCATCTCGTAAGACCACGCCACAAATAAACATGTCGGGTTTTTACCCTACGATAGCTAAAACACTTTTTATCAAAATTCTCTGATATTATAATAGGGTCTATTTACAAATACTTACTAAAATAGCCGAAATTGTTACATGATTAAATTCCAGCTACTAGCCACAAATTGGATAATACAAACAAAACTCGTAAAAGACGCGTAGGGAGAATGGATTTTCAACTAATGACTAGGCACTAGGGTACTACATGTAAAAGTATGTGGCCTAGATCACCGTACCGAGGATTACTCCCAATCCCCTGCAACACAAGACCGGGACTACCCCTTACTGGATAATCTCGAGTAAGATCACCCCACGGATGGAATCAGCAACCGCGCCACTAAGCCGAATAAAAAAGGACATCTAGACAGGGATGAACTCACCCTAATGGGCGCTACCCACCTAGTCTTGCTGCATAACCCCTGATTTTCAGTCATTCCCGGTTGATGAGGCTTGAGGCTAAGCGTTACCTTTTTATATCGTTTCACTTACAATGCTCATCGCCAACCTGACGATGTTCTGAAAGCATTCATCCATACAAGTCCGTCACGGGTTCGAACGGAACCGAAGGCACTACTCCTACTACATCCATTTTGGAATTATCCTCAGGATTAGTAGAGATTAGCCCTTGCACTTCACCGCTCCTCCTTCTACTCCAAACTCTTGTTTTCCACACGAAAACATACAAACCGGATCAAAGTGGTTTTCAAGAAATTAATTCCGATCCCGGTCTCTTCGAAATGATCGGCGCATTGGCTAATATTAATAGTCGATTATTTAACTATCAATCAACATTCACAACAACCATCAAACAATAAATAATATCCCCAAATTATTTATTATTCCCATAATATCTTCGCAAGATATATTTCCATTTCCAACCCTTTTGAAAACAGCTTTCAAACCACACTCTTCTCATGAAATAAATTACCAAATATTTATTTCCACTGAAAATACCAAGTACAAAGCTTTAGATTTTTGAAATAATTTAAAACACTTTATTATAAATTATTATTTAAAACATTTAAATTAAAAATTACCTTAATACTTTATTAAAAATATATACTATAGGAATATTTGAAAATGAGGTTACTTTATAAAATATAAAACTAGATTTCTCTTTTTAAAACAAAATACCAATTCACCTTTCAAATAATTACTAGTATAATAGATTTGAAAAAAATACTTACTTTAGAATTTAAATTTTTAGAAATAATAAATTTTCTAAAACATGCCTTTTAAAACAACATTAAAGCCTTTAACTTATATTTAAAAATTTACTTTGAAAACTTACTTGGTTATCCAGGGAAATATACTTCTCTTTACATCTTTTAAAAATAAATCACTATTTATTTTTAAACAAATTTTCCCATTCCATTAAATTCCCACCGAATTTATTTTTCCAAATATCCACTGATATATTACTTCACTTTTATAAACCCAGTTTATAAATCCCATAGCCTCATTTTCCTTTTTAAAATTCCAATATTAAACACTTAAATCAATTTCAAATTGATTTCCAAATTACTCCATTTTGATATAATTTACTTTACTTACTCATTTATTTCAAAACCCATTAACTTCGTATTTTATTCCTTAATTATGATTCAAAATCTTTTAACTGAAAATACCAATTTCAGATTTTCCCAAATTCCTTCTTTACCCTTTTAAATAAATTCAAACCTTAAAATTTTAAAGTAAATCCTTTATTCCTTTAAATAATATCACTTAAGTTTTACAACTCATTATTTTCTGTTTATTCAAATTCTCTTTTTCCATACTCGGAATTATTTATTAGAATTTTAAAATCACTTTTATTCTTATTCAGTTCGTTCTTAAATTTATTCAAATTCTCAACGATTATTGTACTTAAAAATTCACTCTTTTATTTTCTTTCAAAAATCCAATTTTATATATTTTGATAATCCAGTGTACCGAAATATATTCAACCAAACTATAGAATTTAATATTCCAATTATCAATATAATTCATCACAGAATATCAAATAATCATAACAGAGAATATTAAATAATCTAAATAAATGTTGAGGAATCCAGTTGGATCCCTCCAACCTGTTTTCCCTGCATCCACAGATGTTAGCACAATATAAAATACCATTTCCACTTCGAGGTGGAATATCGCGGTATATGGGTTTTAAATATAATATCATCCACTATTATGCGGCGCATAGGGTCTCATCCGCTGTTATAATGCGGGAAATCAATTACTCCAATATATACTATATACTACTATATATAATATAGCACATCAAATCAATTTAATCATTCAACCAATTATTTAAATTTAACCATTTAAATTTAAATAGAACCCAGATGAGTGAGATTCGCTCACCTTTAATTTTCGTTTGCAATCCATTACAGTCTTGCCTTGGTTCTCCCAATTTCAGACCTTGTATAAATATTATACGGTTTATTAATGTTTGAACTAATCGAAGAATAAATTACCATTTATTAATTTAATTTAAACTAGTAATTAAATTTTAAACAAATTTTCCTACCATAACTAATTTTTAGAACTAAAATAATTAAATGAATTAATAAAATAAGTTAAATCACCGTACATTATTTTAAAATCAAATAGTAAGTTTAAAACATTTATATTTATTTATTTTATTTTTCTAAAACCATATATATTCATAAAATAATCTATATAGATTTAAAAATCAAATTTTTATATAAACTCTACAACATTAAAAATCCTTTTTTTTTAAAAAAAATCTCATATACACGCACACATTAAACTCTAAATAAATAAAATTCCTCTCAAACCTATATATCAAATTAAAAACAGGATTATTACATATTTCTAACTAAAAAAATATATTTTATTATTTCTTCTTCTTTTGTTTTCTGTAATATTCATATACATAAGTTAATAAATTTAAATTAAAACATGAAGAATAATAGCAACTACATATATATCTTACTGTTACGTATTCAGATAAATGAAATAATAACTAATTAATTAAATTTAAAGGTTTAAACTTGAGTAATATTGAATTAAAATGTTTTTTAAATTAAGCCACCTTTCATGAGCATAATGTTAATTTATATTTTTCTTTTTATTTTCTGGTTAAACCATATATATATATATATATATATATATATATATATATCTTCCATCTATACGAGTATTAAATCAGAATTAATTGAATGAAATAAAATTCGAATACCTCGCTCCCAAATCCAAGCTCGAACAAGCAAACCACATCATTGCTCCTGCCCTAACGCTCTGCTCAGCCTCACGCGCATGCGTAAACTTCCCCCTTCCAAAAATCGATCACTAAACCCTAGGCGCAGCTCGATCTCGCGATGCCGCAGAATCGCCAAGCTCCCCTTTCCGCGTGCTCTTCCTCCTACATCGCGATCCATGAGTGCGACCACCCCCACCATTCTCAATGCCACAGCCTTTCGCCTTGAGCCTTCCCGAGCGTTCGTGTGCCGATGACGACATCACCCCCAACGTGAATCCTCCCACGGTTCCATCCCCTTACGATCCTATCTATTGATCGATTTCGAATTAGTTGGAGATGCAGGCGAAAGAGGAATTTGATTTGATTTTGAAGGGAGGCATTTCTTTTTTTTAAAGGCTCGGCTTCGATTGAAGGAGGCAGGACGATTTAAAAAGGAAGAAAGGTATCTTCGTACGTGGTAGGTGGCGTGTAGGGTAAGATATAGTGTCTTGAAGAAAGTAAAAGCTGAAGTGATGAAATGGTTTGATATAGATATAATATGTTGACCAATATATATATATATATATATATATATATATATATATATATATTGATTAAATTCAAATTGTCTCTATTTACACAGTCTAAAATTTCAAACCCCCTATCGAGGTGTGCTGCTGGGAATTTATAATGTTATACCCATATCCCGAATGCAATGGGAAAGGTTTCGAGTTCTAATTCGATCGTATGGAGAAAATAGCTTTTTGAACCCAGTTATTAAAATTTTCGATCTAATTTTCAGCGCGTTTATATATCGACGCTTACAAAACAACTCCAAACATTACGAAATTTGAAATACGATAATAATACAATATTACGGATCCAATGGAACTGTTTTCGTCGGAATCCGAGACTACGCCTCGGAAGGCAATTTTTAAATATCGATTTAGATGATAAAATTTAAAAACTTGACAAAACACTTTCAAATCAAATTTTAACACTTTTACTATCTTCGGTACTATCAACATAAATTTTACCAGCCTTTTAAAATATTTTTAACAAGCTTGAAAATGAAGATTCAACGTTTTACCCAACTTCAAATTATTAAATTAAATAGTTATATCATTCAACAAACCGCTATATTAAATTCTGAACCTATTTTATTGAATAAAAACCAAACTTTTCATATTCAAGATCAATTTATAATCCAAATTAAATATTTAAACCCATTTAAATATTCTAAACTCAACGCTAAAAATCCGGGTCATTACAACCTTGGCTCGAGTGGGTTTACACATTAAGGATAGGGTCAATGGTACGTATTTGTTATTTTCTTATATAAAGGTTTTAAAATTGTCTTTATACAAGCTTATATTTTGATATATATAAAGCAATAGTTTTTCTAATATAGGAAATTGATTGTTAATCATTGAAATTATATAGGATAATAAGAATATAGGATTGGAATTCTACTAATTAAATCTAATATAGGGTAGAGAGAGTTCCACTAATCCAGTTTTAGAGGAAGATGGCTAAGAGTGAAGAATGTAAGGCTAGACGCAAAGAGCGAAGAGCAGCTGCACGTAAGGATCGAGAAGAAGCAATTCAGGAGTATGAGAAACAAGTTAAGGAAAGGGCTAGACCAGGGCCTTATGATAATGTCACCTGCTACAGATGTTTCAATAAGGGTCATGACACAGCCAAGTGCAGTAAAACAAGGGAGGAATTGAAGGGTACATTCTAACGGTTTTTCTATGAGATCTTGTACTTTTAGTGTCATAAGAAAGGACATTTCCTAAACCATTGCCCTGAAGTGAGAAAGGGGAAGCGTAAACTAGTTGAACCGGTCAATGAGATGACTATTTGCTAACAATGTAAGAAGACAGTACACATCGCTAGGAATTGTTCCGTGAAACAGAAGAAGAATAAAGCTATTGAACGTACTGCTGGAGGCGTGAAGGTTATCCAGATTGATGGGATGGTAGAAACATTTTTTGGTAAATGTTATAAGTGGGGACACCCTATTGAGAAGTGTATGTTCGGGATTTGCCTTTTGGAAGGAAGTCCATAGAAGGGATTCTGGTAAGAATATTAGGGCTCTGTTCTTTTGCAAACCCCTAGGTAATAGAAAAGGCATCTAGATTTATGACTTCTGTAGGACTCTTATTTTGGATAAATGGATGTAATGTTTGAACTAATAGTGTGTAGTCTATCAATGTATGGAATATTTTGTGGTACTACAATCTAATATAAAATTATCTTTATCTATTGAGAATAGAATTGAAATTAATTCAAAGGTGGAATTATAATGAATTAATTGAAATTTGAATTGAATTAATTAGGAATAAAATTTAAAATTAAATAAGAACAACCTGAATTGGAAATTTGCCAGATGAAATTAAAATTTAACTTAGGGAAGTTAAATGGTTGATTTGAATTGGGAGTATATGTAATCTCAAAATGGATTTGAGATCTGGAAATTGGAATTAGATGATATTGAGGAATATTTTAAATAATTTGGATATTTATTTATTTTGACATATCTTAATATCATTCTGTTGTTATTAACAATCCACGAAACTGTGAATTGGATTATTTTAATTGAATTAAGAAATGGATTGAGGAAATATACATCCATTATCGAAATAAAATAGAAATAAGATTTGAACTTATGAAAAAGGAAATTTCTTTGAACTTAAAAGATTTAAATGCTAGAAATGAGCTTGTTAAAAATTGTTTAAGAATTGGTTTTGAAGTTAAAATTGGGTAGTAAATTGGATTCTAAAGATTAAACCATTTATTTGAATTTTGAAATAAGTTAAGTAAAGGGAATTTAAATGGAATTTTGATATTGGACTCAGGATCAAACGATTTAAAGATTTAAGTTGTTAAATTAAAAACAAAGGTTGATTTGATTTAAAAGTAAAGGTTAATTTGATTTAAGGGATTAAATCAACATAGAAAGTTAACTCGAATTTATATAATTCGAGATGGTTTAAAGTTGAGATTTAAATTGAATTAGTTCAAATTGAATTAGAATTAAATAGGAACTATGGTTGAAGTTGGATAAGTTTAAATTCAAATGGGAATTGATTTGAATTTAGGATGAGAATGGAAGTTAACTTAATTTGAATTGAAATTGAATCAAGTTTAAATAGAAATGGAAATTTAAATTGAATAGATTGGAAATGGAGATTGGGTATTGAACAGTTTGGCTCTAAACTATTTTTCAAATAAATTGTTTTAATATAAACTGTTGTAAATCTATTTTTCCTAGCTATTTACTATACAACTTCTCTTTTAAAACCCAAAACTATCTTTAATACTTTTGGAACTATTTAACTATTTTACAACAATTTTACAACTATTTTATAACTAATTACTATTTTACAACTTTCTAACTATTTTACAACTATTTTATAACTACTTCACTGTTTTACTACTATTTGCAATTAATAACTATTTTACAACTACTTATCTATTTTAAAAAAAATCAAGCTATTTTCTTAATACAAGTTGGTTAGAGTGCAAACTATCTATAATTGAATACCAATGAGATAAGAATTAAAGTGTTAGCCCAAATAGAAATTGGAAGCAATTGTGGATGAGTGAATAGAGTCAAATTAAAGGTGAATAGAAAAGATAATTGATTTAGCTGATAATCAATGAAGATAAATATGTAGGATGTACATATGTTATTCTATTCGCTTAGTGATTTAATCTGGATTCGAGCACAGAATCTCGAGATAGTATATCAATCCGAGTTAGGATTTTTTTACTCGATTTTCGACGGCGAATCCTGGATATGGATTTTTGATTGATTCTAGGAATTCTCTTTCATAGTTATGACTATGCAAGGAGAATGATGGTTTTTGATCAAGAAACCAGATCTGAGTCCGCACTAGGAAGTCGGGTGGATGATACTAGTTCGAAAGTGAAATTGTGTGATCGAGTGAGCGATTGGATATGAAATTGCGTACGGATAGTATTTGTACATCGTACGAGTTTGAATGAAATTGATATTGAAAATTTGTGGATAAGAACTGTAAAATGAATTTTGAAACGAAAAGGTATATTTTGAAAAATGAATGATGAAATAAATGGAGGATGGATATTTCTATGATTAGAACTCATTTATAAGAGTAAATAAGATGGTAAATAACTTTATAAAGTAAACAAACTAGAGTATTTGATTTGGCAATAAATAAAGTTATATATTTGGTAAAACTCCCCTTATTGAATCTATAGCTAGAAAAAAAGGGTTTTTGAAAGTATTTGAAGTATAAAAAGAGAATTTATACAAGTATGGAGTACTCCAAGGATTTTTCAAGATTATATATATCCATATATATAGATGGTTTTATGAGAACGATTTTGGGAAAAGGTTTCGAAACCTATGGATTTGGAAAAGGCTTTTGATTTTTGGGAAAATCAAATTTTGGGAATTCAGAAGCTTAGTTTGAGAATTATCGATTTTGGGAATCGATTTTATGTAAAGAGATTTATGTAAAATCATATAAGTATGATTTGAAAGATACTATAAGTGTATAGCATAAAGTGTTTTGAAATTGGCTCTAAAGAAAAAGACGCTCCTATTGAAATGAATTTCATTAGGATATCCATGGGGTGGGTCTGCCTTGAGCCCCAAGGGGGAGGCTCTAAAGTTGATCTTGTGAGGAAGTTCGGACAAACTGAAGTTCCTGAGGATTATGTGTAGTAGGTAGGGAAAGCCGAGGGCATTGATGCCTACAGTTACATGGATTTTTGCCGTGATGGCAATGTAACCCAGGATGTAACTACGATCTGCGGTGGGTTCCATGGCGTAATCAAGGGGCGTGGAGTGCCTATAGTTATCTATAGATTTTGCTGGGATGACAACGTAACCATTGGATTAACTGTGACCATGGAGGGGGTGATGATTTCCAGAGCATTCTCACCAAAGATGTTTCCTCGATTTCAAAAATGTTTTCTATATTTTCATGTTTTTCAAGTATTTTCACTGGGTGTTGAAAGTGGGTATGCTAAGTACTTATAGATTTTCACTCCTACGCCTGATCAACGTATGACCGAATTTCTGTGAGAACGAAGATGGACTTGTGGAAATATCGAGTTATAAAAAATATTTTTATAAAACTATTTTATAATATTATGTGGATTTAAAAGTGTTTTAAAATAATCAAAGAATAATTTATCTGATTTTGGGTATTGAATAAATCTTGTCTTCGTTCCTTTTCGAGGACGAAAAGATTTAAAGTGGGGAGGAATGTGATAACCCGGATTTTTGGGCATCAGATAATTGGATAATTATCTGATTTAACTATTGAAATATACCGATTTTTAGGTTGAACAAATAAATATGATAGTAAATATTTATATCTAGATGAATATTTATTTGATAATCTCCTAATATAATTACTCAAAATTTATAAATTGAATTTGTGTATTTGTTTAAATATATATATATATATATATATATATATATATATATATTTGAGTTGATTTTATATTAGATTTTAAAATTGAATTTGAATTTGGAAATTTAAATTGAAATTTAAAAGATAAATATTTTAAAATATTTTGGATTTAAAAATATATTATATATGATTTTATTTAGAATATAATTGGTTTTATATTTATTTTCTTTTAAAATTTTTATTTATATATTAAGAAAGTAACCACAAAATAGTAAATTAAATACAAAAGCTTTTTATTAACATTTAAAAATAATTAAAAATGTATAATGACAAGTGTTTAGTTATAAAAGCTTGTTAATAACATGTGTAATTTAATAATCAATTGTAAGTGACAAATGTTAAGAATTGAACAAGTGTCATCTTTTTATTTTTATTTTCTTTTATCTTAAATAACCATAATTTAGTCTATATATTCAGCTTCCTCTTCTCATCACTTCTTTTTCCTATCTTATTTTCAAAAACCAGTAAATCAAAAGAAAACAAACCTATAAACATTCTCAAAACAGATCAAACCAAAAATCTGTAAAACATTTTCAAATAAATCAAAACAAAGCCTGTTTACATTTCAAAACCTGAGATCACCATAACAAAGCAAACTTCTCAGATTTAACACAAGCTTCAACCAGTAGTCTTTTCCAAAGATTATCAAGCTTCCAACTTATTCAAGCTGAAATCAAAGTTTTGATCATCTCTATTTCAAGTTTAAATCATCCCAGTCACAACAAAGTTTCCAGTTTCAAACTGTTTCAAACTCTCTTCTCATCATCAAACCGGTGAGTAAACAACTTATATTTTTGCTTAAAATTTATTGTATGATATAGGAATATGAAGAATGATGTGAAAATGGTTTGTATGAGTAGAAATTTGCTTTGCATGTTGATAAATATATGTGATATATATGTGCATGTCTGAGAGTAAGAAAATTGCTCTGCTCTTATTTTTACAGGTTTAAAAACCTTTCAAAATTCAAGATCTTTTATCCACTCTCTAATAGACTTATGTTATCAAACAAAATATGTTTGTTTGAACATAAATTAAGATGTAAAAGTATGTTTAAGGAAAACAAGTTTATATATCTCTGTAAATAAAAAAAATACAAAAGAAAAATAATACCTGTTAAAATTCAAGCATCAAAATTCCTTGATTCACTTATATAATCTTGATCGTCATCAAGATTTATGAATTTTAAGAATGGAATCAAAAAATTTAGAATAGGATCGAGTTAGTATTTTGAGGTTGACCAAAAAGGAGTTTTGAGCTGTTTCTGGTGATCAAGGTGCTCGAGGTGGTCGAGAAGCTTACTGGAGGAAGGATGAAGTCTGCAGTTCTCGGCAAAAATGCCAAGTGGATTTAACATCCACCATGGCTGAGGAGATGGATCGGTTTAGGGTTTAAACCCTATAATGGGTCGAGGTCGGATATCTCGTCACTGCGGCATCGCAGGTGTTTCAAGTTGCATAGGAATTGGGGGAAAGCAGCATGGAAGGCTGGCGAAGGGATGGCAGAGGTTCAGGTATTCCGGTGGTCGGCATGGGCAGTTCGAGGCAATTTCTGGTGATGGCTGCTGTGTCTGTTTGATCGAGGTATCTCGATTTTGATCGTGGGTTTATGCTAGTGATTTGGTGGTCAGAATTGTTTACAACAACAATGGTCGATGAGTCAAAGGTGTCGTGGATGGTCATAGACGGCTCGGTCGTCGGTGCATATGCACGGTGGGGTTGGTTGTGTCGGTGTTTTGGGTTGCAGAGCAACTCGAAGGAAGACTCGGGTGATTGGGTAAGGAACTCGAGTAAGGACTCGAGTAGGAATGTGTGTAAGTCATGTTCAAGTTTATGTTTAAATTAAATCTTAAAAAAAGAAGAAAGGCAGTGGTCTAGGGTCAGGACTCGGGTCATCATCGGTTGAACCCGAAGCAGGTTTAAAACCAGTTTTATTTTTTTTTAAAAGCAAGGTTTTAAAAATTTAAAATAAATTTAGTTTAAACTTTTCTTATATAAATTTCTTTATATAAATAAATGTTTTCTTTAACATTTGTTTAGGAGGTTGTATAATTTATTTAACTTGAATTTGTTAAAGTTAAACTTTTAAGTTATTTCAAACTTAATTTAAAAATATATTTTGCTGATTATTTATAAGAATTAAATGTTTTACATATATGAGTTAATCATAATTAGGTAATACCTTAAAAGGATAATTAAATTTTTAATGAGCTGAAATTAATTAAGTTAACAAAGCAATTTAAGTTCAATTAATTAATTAAATTAATTAATGATTAAGGATTAATAAATTTATAATTAAGGATTATAAGTTAATTAATTAGAGGTTAATTAATTTGTAATTAAGAGTCTATTTAGTTACTTAAAGATTAATTAATTGATAATTAAGAATTAATTAGTTAAGTAATTTATAACTAAAGATTATTTAATTCGTAATTAAGGATAAATTGACTAAGTAATTAGAGATTTATTACTTAAAATTAAAGGGAAAATTTATTAAGGATTAATTAATTTAATTAGTAACTAAAGGTTAATGTTATCCCATTTTTGGTCAAAACTGGAATGTCAACAAATTGGCAAGGAATGTTGAATATCGGGGCTGGAGATCGATTGAGATCAAGGCTGCGATCGATATCGCCAAAATATGGTTGAGCTCCGATCGAGACGAAATTGATTGGAAATGATGATAAGGACTAGGAAAGGCTATGTTTCAAATTTCAGGTTAATCGGAGTTCGTATGAAGGAGATACAACCGAGCCAAATGAAAGGAAGCACTGCCGAACCATCCATCCTCCACTCCCAAGCACTGTCGGTCCAAACTTCACTTCCAAGCATGGCCGAACCAGCTACCTCCTCCCACTACCGAACCAACCATCTTTCCATGCACTACCGAACCGGCATACCACCGAGCCAACATACTACCGAGCCAACTGCCGCTCTAACCCTCACCGGACCAACTCACCACCGAGTTAACCTCCACCGGTCCAAGGCCTCACCGGACCAACCCCTCCAACCATCTACCACCGGACCAAGGCGTACCGGACCAACACTTCCAGGCCAGATTGCATCAGCCCAGGCCCACCAGTAGCTATATACATCCAAGACCCCTGCCCTCCAGCCTCACTCTATAAATAGAGGGGCAGGGGTACAACAATGGAGGACAAGTTTGAGAGCTCAAACACGGAAGGAACTTTCAAACAACTTACATACGCTTGTAATCAAGGACTTGGACTTGTAATCTGAAAAATAAAGGAGAATAACATATAAAGTGGGCGTATGCACATTCTGGCCGAACCACTATAAATCTGTGTATCTTTTACAGTTTAGTCCCTGCTTTTTACATATTTGCATAAATCACCCAAATCACTAAGAACAACACAAAGTCAACTGAATCATACGACTTGGAGGTGTTTGCCCATTTTTTGTGCAAATAGTTAAATTAATTAATAATTAAATGATAATAAACCGAGGATAATTAACCAATGGGATAATTACTTAATGGAAGTAATTAGGGATAATTGAAGGATAATTAATCAAGGATGATTAATTTAAATGAAAATTAAAGGATGATTAATTAATTTATTTGTAATTAATTAATGTTGAGTAAGCAGGATTTAAAGGTGACTAAAGTAATTAATTTAATTTAATTTAATTAATTAATTAGAAATGGTGTGACTAATTAATTCTGCTTATGAATGATTGAATGATATTAAATGCCTTAGATTAATTGATATCTCTGATATGTGATTTGTGATGTTATGTGATATGATATGTTTGGGTGGAACGGTAGTAATTTGGTTTGCCTATCTGTGATGAATGACTATGTAAATATGTAATTCTGGATATAAAAGGAATTGTTTTAAACTTAAAAAGCTTTGTTTTTAAGATGATATTGGGTTCGAAGAGACCGGGATCGGGTATCGGTACATACCGGAAACCACTTTGATTTGTAATCTACAATAATTCTTTATGGATTTGACTTTGGAATAAATAGGCTGGAATGGAATAAATAATGTAAACTTGCTTATTAAATCTGAGTAATGATCTTAGATATGATTGTAAGATGTGTATTTGACTATGGTAAGTTAAGAACTCACTGTGAGGTACGAGTTACCCGGGTTTAAAATAAGTTTTATGTCTTAGTATTTCATATTTTATGGGTTTACTCACGCTAGTTTCCAGCCTGACCCAGGTGTTACTTTAATGTAATGCTCGGGTCAGACCGAGTATTACATCTTTTCATGTGAGGACGTTCTGGAGTCCAGGAGGCAAGCAGGATGGTAGGAACGTATGGAGTTTATCGCTGTGTATTTGAGAGTTTTATTGATTGTAGTCTGGAACAGGTTGATATAGCTGTCCAGTTATTTGTATATGGTTGTAACTCTGATGAATTGTATGTAAAGTAACAATTAAAGCTTTTCTTTATAAAAATGCTATTATTTGATATTATATTTAATCCGCTATGAATGTGAGATGTTGTTGTTTTCTGTTCTCCTTCTTTCTTCTTTCTTCTTTCTTCTTTTTCTTCTTTTCTCTAACAATCTGGGATTTTCGAAGTCGAAAATTTCGGGTCGTTACAGTAATGCTTATATTTCACTTGCTTCCCCTCTCTATTTTGAAAAATATTAACATTACTATTATTTACACACCTAACTCAGATAAACTGAGGCCAGATAACCGATCATGCACTGCCTTTCGGGCTTACGTTAAAAGGGTACAGAGCATGGCGAGTGTACGCACTTGTGTATGAACACATGACTCTAGTTGGTTATTTAATTTTATATTATTTACATACACCTAATTTAGATAAACTGAGGTTAGATATACCGATCGTGCACTACCTTTTGGGCTTATGTGAGAAAGGTACATAGCATGGCAAGTGTATGCGTATGAACACCTAACTCTAGGTGTTTATAAAACCTCTTTTTTTAAAAGAGAGAGTTTTGCAAAATCATCTTAGCACCACTTAACTTAGAAGATAAAAAATATTATTGTCTTTCCTTTAAATCAACCGCTCACTTAAACAAAGATTGCAATTAGGATATGCTTTATAATTGCACCTATACATTAGTTAAACCATAGTTACCTGTAATAAAGCTTTATTTTTATTTTTGTTGAGACAAATAAATTTTCAAAAACTTCAATTTAATAACCAAAAACATATACCTATCCTATAGTGTTTCTTTAAAACTAAATCAATATGCTAAAAAGAAATTTTGTTTTGGAATTTTTTAAAGTAAATGCAAAAAATAAACCATGAAAAATCAAAAATGAACATGAGACTCCCTCCCTCACACTTAATTTTGACCGTGTCCCCACAGTCAATGCATGATATAATTAGAGTAACGGAGAAAAATATGTACATATTTACAAGAGAGGGTTAACATTTCTTACTAGACATGGTATGACTCATGAAGAGTCATGAGCTCCTCCTCTCGATCACTCACCAACTCCAAGTAAGGCTTTAAACGATGCCATTGATTTTAAAAATTGATCCATCCTTAGGGTTTTCTATTTCTATGGCACCATGTGGAAAAACAGTACGTACGATGTACGGTCCTGTCCATCTTGATTTTAATTTTCCAAAGAGAAAATGAAGTCGAGTCATAAAACATAACTTTTTGGTTTGGCGAAATTGTTTTCCTTAGGATTGACTTGTCATGAAATTTTTTTGTACTTTCTTTGTAAATTTTTTCGTTTTTATACGTGTCATTCCTAATCTCCTCTAATTCATTGAGTTGCAATTTTCTGTTTTCGCCAGCTTTTTCATGATCAAAATTTATACTCTTAGTCACCTACAATGCTTTATGTTCGAGTTAGACGGGTAAATCGCACGCTTTACTATATACAAGTCCAAAAGGAGACATCCTAAGATTGGTTTTATATGTAGTTTTATAATCCTGAAGCGCATCTATCAATTTTTGTGACCAATCTTTTCGATTTTTATTCACAGTTTTATCCAAAATTTGTTTAATTTGACGATTTGAAACTTCAACTTGGCCATAAGTTTGAGGACGATACAGGGTGGATAACTAGTAGGTTATCGAGTATTTCTTCATTAGATTTTCAAATGAACTATTACAAAAATAGGTTCATTATCACTTATTATTGTGCGAGGTGTTTCAAACCTTGAAAAGATATATTATTTTATGAATTACGCAATAATTTTTTGATCATTTGTTTTACAAGGAATGGCTTCAACCTGTTTAAAGACGCAACCAACAACAAGAATAATGTGTAGATTCTCGAAAGAATTGAAAAATGGTCCCATAAAGTCAATACCCCAAATGTCAAAGATTTCGATCATAAGAATGGGGTTCAAAGGCACCATGTTTCGTCAAGAGATACTTCCTAACATTTGACACCGATCGCAAGTTTTACAAAACTCGAATGCATCGTTGAAAGGCATACGCCAGTAAAAACCATATCGACTTTTCCACGGTTTTCTTCAGACTAAAGTGATCACCACAAGCTTGGTCATGACAAACGAAAAAACACTTTTGAATTTACAATCTGGGATGTAATGTAGAATGATTTGGTCAGAATAGTATTTAAAAAATTATGGATCATCCCAATAGAAGTACATGACTTGGGGAATAAATTTATATTTATCTTATTTTGACCAAAATGAAGGATTTTCCTTAGTGACTAAATAGTTCACTATACTAGCATACCATGGATTGAAGGAAATGGAAAGGAGTTGTTCATCGGGAAAGTTCTCGTTGATTTGTAAAGAAGATGGTGCGTTTGGAATACGTGAAAAACGATCAGCAATGACATTATCAGATCCTTTTTTATCTTTGATCGTAAGGTTAAATTCTTGGAGTAATAGGTTCCAATGGATCAAACGAGACTTAGCCTTCTTTTTACTGAAAAGGCACCTAAGAGTGGCAGTGTAAACGGTAATGTGTGAGCCAATCAAATAAGGTCGGAATTTTTCGAAAGCAAAGACTATCGCTAAAAGCCCATTTACAGTGGTCATGTAATTGAGTTGAGCATCACTTAAAGTCATACTAGCGTACTAGATGGTAAGAAGAATTTTGTTTATGCATTATCATAAGATAGCACTGACTGCAAAGTTAGAAGCATCACACATTATTTTGAAAGGAAGGTCTCAATTGGGTGGGCAAATGATGGGAGCATAAATGAGTTCATTTTTGAGATGTTCGAAAGCAGAAACACGGTTAGAATTAAAGTCGAATGGGATGTCTTTTTCAAGAAGAGTCGTAAGAGGTCGAGTAATTTTACTGAAGTCTTTCACAAAGCGTCAATAGAAACCAGCATGCCTAAGGAATGAACAAATGTCCTTGACAGATTTGGGGATGGGAAGATTCGCAATTATGTTAACTTTAGCTTTATCTACCTCAATGCCTTTGTTTGAAATGACATGCCCAAGGACAATTCCATGTTCGACCATAAAATGGCATTTTTCCCAATTTAAAGTTAATTGTTTGTCCATATATTGATTTAGAACCAACTCAAGATGGTGTAAGCACTTGGAAAAATAGTTTCTAAAGATGGAAAAATCGTCCATAAACACTTCATGAAAGCATTTGATCATATTAGAAAGATGCTAACCATGCATCTTTGAAAAGTAGCAAGAGCGTTGCAAAGTCCAAATGGCATACGTTGATACGCAAAGGTACCAAGGGACAAGTGAAAGTCATTTTTTCTTGATCTTCAGAAGTGATTGGAATGGTTATAACTAGAATACCCATCAAGAACGCAATAGAATTAATGGCCAGCTAAATGTTGAAGCATTTGGTCGATGGAAGGAAGAGGGAAGTGATCCTTACGTGTTGCAGTAATTAATTTCCAATAATCAATGCAAACACACCAACTCATTTGATTGCAAGTTGGAATGAGTTCGTTTGAGTCTTCTTGATAACATAAGTCCAGACTTTTTAGGCACGATGTGAATTAGGCTAACTCATGAACTATCAGAGATGGGGTATATAATTCCATTATCGAGATGTTTAAGAATTTTATCATGAACCGCATCCTTCATCTTTAGGTTAAGCCTTCATTGCGCATCACGAACAGACTTGGCTTGGTCAATTAAGTGGATGCAATACTGAACAAGAGCAGGGCTAATTCCTTTTATATTGGTAATTAAGCACTCAATTGCTTCTTTATTTTTCAACTAAATTGAAATAGGGGAAGTTTCTTGATCAAGAGAGAGTTGAAGAGATTATGACGGGAAACGTTTCGTTGTCATCTAAGTATGCATACTTAATGTGATCGGGAAGGAGTTTGAATTCCAATTTAGGGGCTTTCTCAATCAAAGAATTCGGTTGAAGTTCTGACTCAACCATGAGTGGTACAAATGGAAGCGCATTTTTAATCTCATTGGGCTCATCTTGAAATAGTTGTTCGTATTCAGTCTCAAGTTCGTTGTTAAGGCAGCTGTTTCATTATAAAAAATTTATTGAATGGATCTAACTTCCAATGTTTGGTCATATGGTTCGTTTGATTGATTTTCAAGATTGAAGATGTAAAGATCCAAAGTCATGTTTCCAAAAGAAATTTTCATCAAATCCTTTCGACAATTGATTAGAGCATTTGAAGTAGCCAAGAAAGGTCAACTTAAAACCAATGGAATTTGACTCATTGGATTGTTCAGGGGTTGTGTTTCTAGAACGATGAAATCCACAGAGAAGATGAATTGATCGATTTTGATGAGTACGTCCTTGATTTCACCCGTGGGTTCCTTTATCGAACGATCGACAAACTAAAGAGTTACTTTCGTCAGTTTTAGTTCACCCAAGCCAAGCTGCTGGTAAACTGAATAAGGAATCAAATTGACACTCGCACCTAAGTCTAGTAAGCACCTATTAATCGTTTAATCTCCTATTGTGCACAAGATCGTCAGACATACAAGATCTTTGTATTTAACGGGGATTAATTGAGACAAAACTTCGCTAAGATCGGCAGCTAAGAAAACTTTCTTGGGTATATGAATGTGTCATTCTTGAGTGTACAAGTCCTTGAGAAACTTAGCATAAGTTGGGACTTGTTGAACGGTATCAAGAAGAAGAATGTTTACTTTCACTTGTTTGAAAATTTCAAACATCTTTTCCATTTGATAAGAATGATTCTTGGGTTGAAGGCGATGCGGAAATGGAACATGATACTTGGTAGGTCGGCCTACTTGAGTAGAAGAAGAATTTGGATTGGCATTTGGTTCAATGTTTGGCTCAATTTTTTGCTCTGAATAGCTTGTGTTTTTTGAAGTGTCAAAAGGAGTTTCCGGTAAATCGTTTGTATTAACAAATTGATTATCGATTTTTTTACCAAAACGAAAAGTCATGGTAGCATTCATTTGGTTGACATTGCTATCTTGAACGACATGGGCTTGATTGGAATTCGTGTTTTGATTTCTAGGATTCGAAACTGGCTGACTTGAGAATGTGCCTCGTTCACGTTCACTCAGAGACGTGGCCAACTGACTCATTTTCATTTCCAGTTTAGCAGTTGATTGACACGTATTCTATATTTATGAGGTTAACAATTTTTGCAAATTTCTATTTGATTGGAGACTTTGGGTGGCTGCTTTAGCCAAAGTTCCAAGAGTTTTCCCAAGTGAAGTCAAACGTTTATCGTTTTGGGGTGTAAAAGATTGTTGCAGTTGATTTTGAGACAGACCCGCAAAATTTTGTTGAAAATGATTGGGCTGAAAGGGAGAATTCGAAGTATAGTTTGGAAATGCTTGAAAATTGGGATGATTTCTCCAACCAGAATCCTACATTGGAGAAAACTGGTCATTCTTAACCATATTGAAAGCATTGAGTTATTCTATCAGATTAGGACACTTATCGGCTATGTGATTCGGATTGTTGCATTTATAACACATTGGTTGGGAAGCTTGGTTCAATTGGTTGGAAGAGAAAACATTTTCATATTTATTGATCATTGCGTCGATTTTAGCTTCCAAAGCCA
This sequence comes from Allium cepa, assembly GCA_030765085.1. Lineage (NCBI taxonomy): Eukaryota > Viridiplantae > Streptophyta > Magnoliopsida > Asparagales > Amaryllidaceae > Allium > Allium cepa. Next base: position 289,235,590 of record CM060937.1, read on the forward strand.
AAGATGATTCTGTCGAGTGTGTGCTCGATCGTGAGTAAATGGATTTTTCATTAGAACGTTCCCATTGAGATGACTTTTCGGCCAAGTTTTCAAGAAATTGCCAAGCATCAACATGATGTCGGGCGAGAAAATTTCCTTAGCACATAGTTTCAAGCATGGTCCGTGAGTTTTTTTCAAGTCCACCATATAAGATTTGGCAAAGAGTCCATTTTTCAAAATTATGGTGTGGACATTTTATCAAAAGTTTTTTAAATCTTTCAAAATATTTTCCAAACGGTTCACCCCTGAATTGATGAAAACTCACAATTTCGTTTAAGATTTTAGTTGTTTTTTCAAGGGGTATAACTTTTTTAAGAAAACTTTAACAAATTCTTCTCAAGTTTTGATTGAGTTTGACGGTAAGTTATATAACCATTTTTCAGCGTAATCGGTAAGGGCAAATGGAATTAATCGTGGTTTGATTCTGTCATCACATAATTGTTGGAGTTTAATGATTGTGCATACTTGTTCGAATTTCGTTAAGAAGATGTATGGGTCGTCGTGTTCAAAATTGCCAAATTTAGGGGGTGTGGCAATATTATTGGAATGAATTTTGAAATGCTTACCAGTTGGGGCGGATAATGTGAAAAAAGAAGGAATAGAAACTCTATCGGGAAAGATTCTATCCATGAGAGTTCGTGGGGAATTTTTGTTTGTCATTGCTGGAGGATCGTTTGTTCGAGTTAAACGATTAGTTGTTGTGTCACGAGTCTAGGTACTCATGCGCAAATGAAAAGGTCAAGAAGAGAAAGAAGTGAGAATTGAGTTTAAGAGAATGAAGCAAGGTTTAGAAAATAAAGTGAAAATTTGTTTTTTTATAAAAATTTTTTAAAAGGAAAAGTATTTACCAAAGAGAATTTATTTTTTCAAAAGGGAGATTTGATTATTGTTTTATGTTTTGGATTTTCAATTTTTTATATGTTTTTGTTTGTTTTGAAAAGATTTTTTTGTTGATTTTTTCTAAAGATAAAAAACCGAATGAAGAAAAATACTTATTTTTGGATTTTTGATTTTGTTTGATTTTTTATTTCAAAGGAGAAGATTTGAAAAGATTTTTTTTCATTTTTTTTGGATTTTTGTAAAGGAAAACTAAGTTAAGTAAAATGTAAAAAAATTACTTTTAGATTTTGTGTTTTTTCTTTGTTTTAAAAATGTGCATGAACTAATGCAACTAAATGAATGCAAGGATTCAATTACAAATTTTTCATCCTTATTAGCTCCTAACCCAAAATTGTAAATTCACACTTTGTCTTAATTTACAAAATAATTCATAGCCATGTAACATACATGAGTTATCGATGCACCACGAATCACCATAGTAATGCAGCTGAAGGTTTACGCAACTTCAGAGAAATAATCACTATAATATTTAGAATCACCATAATATTTATAATTGGTTATTGCCCTACTGTAGCCTAGAGACTAAGAAGTTAAATTTTTGAAAGAAGACAACTTGTCAAGATACAATTAAGCCCTAGGTGAACTCACCACACTCTTAAGTCCAAAGTCTAGCCGTTATTATTAACAAATTCTACGATGATATGCAATTTATGGGCCAAGGAAGGGATGATGAAATCTCACACCTTATGTGGATGTGGTGCTGCCCTTAGAAAAGAAAGCAAGATGGTATGAATGCAAAACAAAAATTAAACGTGAGTCAGCAATCCAACCGTGAATGAAATTTGTTTTTGTTATTGATTTTTTTTTTAAATGAAAGCAAAGAACAATGCAATGAAACTAAAAAAATGATAAGAGCACGATACCAGAGCGTGCAGAATTATTAAAAAATTATTTTAAGATCATCAATTATTTTGTTTTTTATAAGCAAGCAAGCAAAGCAGTTATTTAGCAAGCAGAGCGGGAAAATTTGTCTCCTTTTTCTTTTGCAACTTGAAAATGAGAACAAAAATAGATGAGAGCAAAAAAAATTTATATATTTTTTATATGAGTTATACCAAATAAAATGAAAAAAAATATTCTTTTTTTAATGAAAGTAAAACTTGTTTAAAACTTAAATAAAAATAATTAAACTAAAATTTGAATTACCAAGCCAAATAAAAGCAATATATTTTTAAAAAATAAATAAATGAAAGCAATATATAGAAAGCTAAGAAAAGAAACAAAATGAATCACGCTAAAAGGTAACCTTTTTTTTTAATTTCTGTGAAGTAGTTTTTTTTTAACAAATGAATTGTAAAATAACTTTTAAAAGATTAACCAAGCCCAACAAGCTCCGGCCCAAATAAAAAATGTTTAATACACACTATACTTGTACAATCTCAAAAGTTTGCAGATAAAATAAGCTATAGCTTTCATCCCAAATATCGAAACAGAACGAAGAATCACGATAACTCAAATTCGAAATCGTTTTCTTGTAAAAAATTAATTTTGGTCGCGGGTTGGTGTTCGGGTGACTTGCGATTGAAGGCGGTGGTTGGCGGTTTTCTATGAGATGATCGTGGGTCGTTTGATTTGGGGGTGTGGGTTTGGGGAATTGGTTGCAGTTTTTGGTGGTCGCGGGTTGGTGTTCGGGTTTGCTGAGGCACGTGGTTGAATTTGGGTGAAGGAATGTAAGTGACAGGGGTTGGAGAGAAGTTACTGTTGGAAGGTTTCTTGGTCAAGGAGGCGTTGCTGTGCAGTAGGCAGTGTTTGATGTGCTACTAGTTGTCGAGGCTCGTAAGGTAGTGGAGCAGGAGATTGTTTGTATATGTGTAGGGGAGAATGCAAGATAGCTGGTGAATGAAAGGGATGGAGGAAGTGTCGATGCCAGCCATGGTCGGTTTTTGATAGAGGAGTAGCATAGCTTGATGTAATTATGATGCCAGGTTTTGTTTAATTTGCAGGAAAATGTGATGGTAGCTTGTTGTTTGCAGAGGAGGTTGCGGTGGTGAAGAAGCTGTCGACAGAGGGTGGTTCACAGTGGTGAAGTTTGGTGAGAGTTTGTATGTTTGTATGTTTGCAGGCAGCGAGGCTGGAGAGAAGGATGTTGGCAAGAGTGTGGATGGTTTTCTATTTCAGGTTAAAGGAAGGGTTGGAGAGGCAGATGGAGGCAGAAACTGGTGGAGTTGGGAGGAGCTAGTGGTTTGCAAGGAGGAGGTGGTGATGTATGGAATGTGACAATGAGCTAGTGCTTTGCTGAAGTGTGACACATATGTAATCTAGGCAAGTGATAAGTGATGGAGTTGAAGACTGAAATGGGTTGCTGATGATTGGCATTGCTGTTGTTTGTGCTGTTGAAGTTTGTGGCAGAGGCATGTTGGTCAGGTTGACGGTGGACTTGCAGGATGGACAGAGAACAGAGTGGTTGTAAAACAAATTTGTTATCAAATAACAAAACAAAATAGATGTTTGCAACTTTTTGCTTGTAAATTTGTTTGCAAATGTGTACAGAAACAGAGATGCACACAAAATAAAAAACAGAAAACTAGTTTGTACAAGTTTGTACCTGAAATGAAACTGAAAAGTTTGTGCAAGTGCAACTGAAACTGAAATGCAAATGCTACTGTAAATAAAATGCAAATGAAATGAACACTTTTTTTATATTAAGAGATGCACTATGTTTTTGTTAAAATGCACACAAAACAAATACAATACAAATGGAAAGCAAAAATAAAAGTGAATTCAAACACTAAAACAAAATCTCTAACAAAAATGAATAAAAGTGAATGAAAACAAACGCACATAATCAAATTTTTTTAATGCAAAATAACACAAAATGAACTAAAACATATGTAAAAATAATTCGAAGAGTAAAATTAAAATGAAATTGCAATTTCCGGCAACAGCGTCAAAAAATTGTTTATAACGGCGAAAATTTCTTTCGATTAGGAAACCGTCGTTAAAAATATAATCGTTATAAACCTCAAGCGCATGACGTACAATTATCGTAAGTATGCGAGTACGGGTCGATCCGTAGAGAAAGAATTGAATTTCAGTATTACTCAATCAAATTAGCCCAAAGTTTTGAAGTGTTTCGAAGAAAATTGTAAAAATAAGCTAAAGCAAAAGTAAATGAACTATGGTAATAAAGAGCAATTTAGAGGCAAATCCACTTTCAATCATTCAAATAAATCAACGCAAAATTCGCTTATAATCTCTCATTAAAATATTAAGTAGAAAATAATAGATGTGTTTATTATAAGTACGATTTATTTGTGCTATTAATTAGCACAACTTAAATCAATCAAATTCTAACACGCCTTTCAAAGCCACTTATCAATACTCATAAAAATGACATGAAAATTTAAAATAAAATCTATTTTAAGTATGATCTATTTACTATTAATTAGTAACATAGACCATCAAATTTTGGTTCTAGTTTGACTTCCGTTATCAAAATCACTTAGGCAAATGATCATATAGTTTATGTTTTAAATGGAGTTAAGCATAGTCTATTTGAGATGTCAACGTAGGCTATCAAAATTCAGTAAAAAAGAAACATAAACCATCATCATTCATATTCTTCAATAAGCACAATGAGAGATCAAAAATGAAATCATTACATTAATTTAAGATGTTTCATGAGAGCTTCATTACCCATAAATTGAAGGGGTTTAGCTACTCATATTTGAAAACGTGTTAACATAAATTGATTTCAACATAAACATAAATGGAGAGAAGTGCTAATTAAAAGAAGAGAGAACTAACTATTTGCATAAAACAAATCTAAACTAATTGCATGAATTAAAAGAGAACATAAGATAATAAAAGAGCAAAAAAGAAAGCATAAATAAAAATTTGAATGAAAGTAAAAACAAGGCTAAGATGCCATGAAAGAATTTTTTATTTAAATTTGATTTATGGCTACAATATTGCATGAAAAAGAAGAAGATAATTACATGAAACATAATGGGTATTTATACATGCTTAAAACTCTCCATATTTTAGGGGACTACCTAAAATGCCCTTGAGAAAGTGTAACATCCAAGTAATCATTAAGGAATTAATTAATCCCCATTAACATACCTTTAAGCCTCCATTGACATATGCATATGCTATTATGGACCATATGTTAGTGGGTATATGGGCTCCTCCATGTTGCATGAATTCATTTATTTTCATTCTCCATTTGCCTTCAACACATATGCATGCATACATCAATGAAATCTCTTTATATTTGCATTCATTTCCCATCAATAAAAATAAAAATATGCAAATAAATTTTCTTAAATTAAATCATTCACAAAATTACTATTTTACCCCCAACTGATGATGAATAAATGTTGATTTGAAAACAATTTAAATTTTGGTCTAAACATGTAAAATACCGTAATATGCTCATTTATTTAAATAAAAATAGATTAAATATGGAAGTAAAAATATGCACTTTTACGTACACATCATTAGTTAATCATCATGAACTGGGTATGTAGAGAATAGTTTAATATGTTTGTACATTTATCAGCAATGATATCTTAATCTACTCTAAGATCATGGAATACCGCAAAGGACATCTCAGAGTTGTACTTAAGACTTTAAGAGAGCACAATCTTAAAATAATCCTCGAAGTGTTATTTTTGGCAATCGAAAGCAAGTTTTCTACGACTTATTGTGTCAAAGAACAAAATATATGTTGATCCAACGAAGGCTATGGGAATCTAGCATTAATAGACACCATAGAGTGCTATCTAGATTCAAATATTTTATTGGATTTAGTGGCTCACTATTAGATATCAAGATTATTTCTCACTTGACGTAATAGACAAGAAAGATGTGGATTTTGATTGTACTACAAAATGTAAGCAAATACTTCCTCAATTGAGGAGAAATTGACTTATCCTCTTGTTTTGAAAATTTCACATGGAGGTGAGGGTTAAAAATTTACAAAGATGCACGTAGCATGATTTCAGGTGCATTTTAATGCAACATGGAAAAGTTATTATTTTTGGATTAGTAGACAATTTAAGCTGCATGAGCAGAGGTATGCGACTCATATTTTTGGATTAGCAGTTATACTACTTACGTTAAACGAACGAAGACATCACTTATTCATTGAGAGTTTGATTTATTCATTGACTACAAATTTTTGAAGTACCTTTTCACATAAAAGATTTGAATATGAGGAAAATTCTATGGTTATAGTTCTTGGCTTCACATGGTTAAGAGATTTTATATACACCTAGTAATGTAGTGGTTAATTTGTTTAGTTAGACGCATGTAGAGGATAATTTAATGTTTTGTAAATGGAAATTGTTAGAGGTATTAGTTCATTGTGATTAATGATCGATGAGAAGTTCAGGCTAAACAATTTTGGAAAGTTTTGGATGTTAGATAAACTCTTTCAAACTTAATCAGGATTGGTTTGCAATCAAGTACTCAACTACAAAAGGTTAAGGATAAATTGGTTGTGAGTGTTGAGTCCAAGAACTAAATAAGTTTTCAGATTGATCTTCAGAGATTGTTATGAAATAGGAGATGATGTGTACAATATCAAGAGTGTTAGAGTGGAAGTACTCAGCGAAAGTCACTATTTGATGTTTATTATACATCCAACAAGTACTAAGATATATCATGGCATGAAGTTTTTTTTCCTAGTAAAAGACTCAAAGAGGGATATTGGTACTAAGTGGGGGATGTTTGAACTGGTAGCATGTTAAGGTGAACATTGAAAGTCGAGAGGGTTGTTACAAGCACTTGCAATTCAAAGAGGAAATGGGGTAGATGTATGTGGATTTAAAGAAAGGCTGCCTAAATTGAGATGAGAAAAATGAAGGTATAAGGTTTATCGTCGATCGATTAACTACAGTTGAACACTTCATTCTAGTATGGTTCACTCGAAATACATTTAGATTTGGCTAGTTTTTTTTATCTAAAGGAGACTAACAGACCCCATTAGACTCCTTACGATATCGTAAGTAATGGAAATCCATTGTTCACAACCGAATTCCGAGGAGGAGTGCGGAGTACTTAAGGGACTACGCTAAGTTTGAATATAGATTATGATCCACATAATGATGGTTAGATAGTGTAACAACCCTCTCTTCGTAATACCCGAAAATCGGCTTTTATATCATCGCACGACTTTCGAATACCACATAAGACAGATCGTCGGGGTAAAATTAGAATAAAACACTAAACCATGCCATCGATAAGATCTCACAAAGGAATGAAATCATATAATATACTGAATATACATGAATAAAATAGAATAATAATATATAAGAGACCGCACAAGCGGGAGCAACTGACAAACAAATATCAGTATAGAAAATCATAATACATCAACTCCCAATAAGCACGGAGTTTCGAATAAATATCTAATACAACAGTCTCATATACTAATAATAGGTTTGTTATGTACAAATAAAATAACAAGTATATATATCCCAAAAACCTCGATGCCACGCTTCCAAAATGCTCCAGCTGCACACTTTGCTAGCATATCCCCAAAAGCAACTAACTCCCGAACTACTCAATTGAGTACCCAGAAGTTGTCATGACATAAGCATATGAAGACAAAACACGGGTCAGACATAAAGTCTGGTGTAAGAGGAACTATATCAAAATACTGTATATTAAAACGATATACAAATAAACAGGGACTATTAAATAAAAGTCGGCCATCTCTACAAATGTGGCTCAACATTAATCCAGACTGCCTATAAATAAGTATAGCAAATCCATCTTAAAAGTAGGGGATCATACCATAAGCCGCTCTTCTCCTGTAACAACAAGTTAGCGCAATTTCTTCCATTGCACTACACTAGCCCAAAAATACTAATAATATAGTACAAATATACTATGATCAAATTGTAATCCCAAAACAACGATCACTATTGCTAAGATCGATAAGATATGCTCCAACGCGTATGGTCACTACCGCTTAGACCGAATAAGTACGTAACAACACATATGGTCACTACGACTAAGACCGAATAGGTATGTCACAATGTGTATGGTCACTACTACTAAGACCAAATTGATATGCCACAATGTGTATGGTCACTACTGCTAAGACCGAATAGTTATGCCACAATGCTTATGGTCACTACTGCTCAGACCGAATATGTATGCCATAATGCATATGGTCGCTGCTGCTAGGACCAAATAGGTATGTCACAATGCATATGGTCACTATTGCTAAGACCAAATAAGTACGCCACAAGGCATATAGAATCGCCACACACGGCACCAGTCGCCACAGCCAAAAACCCAATGGAAAACTCTAACAAAATCCCATACTAACCCAAATCACATTCCAAATTGAATGTATGACGCATGAGCTTAATATCATAATTCTCCTCCAGTATACCCTCCCGGCCTACCTCAAAATCTATGGTTTTTGGAATACGTGCCGTGGTCGTTCTTAAATGGATCCTGGTATCAAATACTACAAAACCTACCAAAATTTACCATACATCAGCCTCTGAATAATGATGAACATTGGTACAAACCATGCCTCAATCCGAGTGCATATGTGAATGATATCAAATTTTGAAATTTCGATTGATAAAATTTGAACAGTAGGTATTTGGACGTTTGAAACACAATTTAGAGGGTTGAATTCTTAAAGTAAGACATCTAAATTGTATTTTAAACATTTAAAACTCCCTGAAAATGCACCAATTTCTATCTATTCCCCCCCGGGACTTATCCAAACGTCAGGCAACCAAAGTCAGATGTTTGGATGGATGCCTGTTATGGGCAAAAGCAACCTTTAAACATCCATAACTTCCAATCCGTAACTCCAAATGACTTGCCGTTTCTTCCATTGCGATTAAAGAGAACCCCTCTTCAATCTAAAGACTTAAAATCATTAATTTTCTTCTTTCCTTATGCGTGATCCATACGAGTGTCGATACATTTATTTGTGCGCCTAAGCACACACATATACTTAACCCACACACATCACAACCCAAATACATTTGAGCTTCACTGTGGTGATTACTCGATTCGATACTCTTCCACACCACTTAATGCACCTAGTGGTCGGCATGGTTACATGAGATTGCTCTTAACATGACCATATACACATACAGACATTTCCATATGCATATACAATCTACTACGCGACTATTCACCTCTTATAGACATGACTCTCATCACAACTCTAGCTACAACACTAGAGTTGTTTTGATTGTCGTCTAACTTTGAATACAAGTATGCATATACCCGCTCGTGCACTTACATACACACATATACTCAAATAGGTAATTCATCTATTACTCCACCAAATGTTACTTATTTCAATAATCTTGCAAAAAGAGTGAAACAATTCTTTATGTCATTTTATAAAATCATAAACCATAAAATATCATACTAGCTCATAATCACATTATTGCCTTTAAAATACTTAACCACTTCATTAAAAATCAAGAATTCACACTTTTACTATTTTATAAAATCTTATATCCATCTAATAAAATATATACTTCATTTATAAAATCAAACCATTTTATAAATACTTACTAAGCTTCATTAGCTTCTAATCACTTTAATAATAAGTGTAAAGTTCACAAATCACTTAAATTAGCTTACTAACGCTTTGCAAATCAATTCAAATGGGTTAATTAATATTTTCTAATCACGTGCACATTATTACTCTACTTAATTTACCCCAAATCAAACAATAACATCAAACTAATCACTCAATTAGCCCAAATAAATTCTATAGCTTATTAACTATTTTCTAACATAGTAATTAGAGTCTTAAACAATTAGTTAGCTAAGAGAAAAATATCTATAACATGAATATAAGCCTAACCTAAGCCAATTATTCTCTAAACTACTTCATATAATTCAATATTAGGCAATAAACAAAAATATGAAGTATATCATATAAATTGTTAAGGAGAATCATCCCACTTATCATCTCTTTCCCTAAATCAAGCTCTAATCACTAAAACTCAACTCCAAGCTAACTTTAAGTTAAGTTCTCTTTCAAAAATCTGATCCAAGCTAATCCCTTTGTGGGTTTTGTACAAAATTGGAAGAGGGATTATGGTGGTTTTTATTTGAATTTAGGAATTTTATTTAGAGATGTTAGGGTTAACGGATTAAAAGTTGATTAAGGAGTGATTAAGAGGCCATTAGAGAAAGCGGAGAGGAAACTAATGTGAATAAGAAGGGAATGAGAGATAATGAAGGGAGGTGGCCAGATATAGGCAGTTAATGGGCTAAGCCCTAATTCTCTCTATCTGGCATTATTCATTCCTAGAAAGTCTGAACTCTAAACATATCGAACCTTATTGTAACGGTCCGCCTTTTTGAACCCCAGAAGTTGACACTAATACATCCATGGTATTCACTTTAGAACAACTAAGTACCGAAAAGACAGATTGTTAGGGGAAAGAAAGGAGATAGAAGATAAAAAGAAGCCAAACAATCATAGAGTCTCACGACGCAATGGAATAATTTATATTAATCAACATAATGCTTTATAAAGTCATTTCAAAAATGATACATCGAAGTCATACTAATACAATTCTACCATTGGACTTTTATAATAGCCCGTCCATACCTAAGTGATACAAGACACATATAATACAACGGAAACAATATAATAACTGGTTATCGATGAAGCCTCATGCTCCAAGCTCCTCCAAAATGCGTCCATGGGAAAACCAAAACTACTTGGATGCCCATAAAAATTTGAGCACCTAAGAGTTTTAGGAAAATAAAATAAAACTCCGGTCAGACATTGGTATGGTGTCAGTAAACTCAAACAACTGAAATTATTATGTTTAAAACCCTTTTAAAATCAAAGATATCCAGTAAGACCACGCCGCACATAAAAATGGATGAGTTTTTACCTTACAATAACCATAACACTTTTTATAGAAAATCCAATGATATTATGATAATGTCTAAAGGTTTAAAGTAAATATATAAAATAGCTAAAATACTTGCATCTCACATCCCAACATATTTGGGCACTACTAAAAACGTACAACACTTATTAGAGAATGGATTCCATACAATTACTGGGCTACTAGGGTACCGCCTGCCACAGTGCATCTTTAGATAAACACATCAAGAACCTCACCTAGATTCCTTTCCAACATAGGACTGGCCTGCCCCTTGTTGGTTAGTACTGAATGCATCACCACAATGGTTGGGATTAGCAACCGTACCGAAGCATGTAAAATGGGTCAAATATCGATTCTATATTTGGTGATGACATACCCTAATGGGTGTGACCCACATGACCCTGTTGCACCTCCCATGTTTTAGTCATTCCAGGTTGATGAGGCCTGAGGCTACGTTTTTAATTTTTAAAATAGCAATCCCACTTGAAATGCTAACACTGCCTTCAAGGCAGCAATACAGTGCTAGCATTCATTTATACAAGTTGTCCATGATAATGACGAACCGAAGGCACTACTTCTACTACATCCATTGTGGAATAATCCTCATGATTAATAGCAAGCAGCTCTTACACTTCAATGGCTCAGTCTTAGGTTCCATACTCTTCAAGATATCTTTATTTCGAAACGCTTGAGTTGGACCGAAGTGGTTTTCGGACAACATATCTGATCCCGATCTCTTCGAAATAACTTTCTAATTTCCAGTAAATTCAACCTCGGTTCTTTAGGAAATAAGCAGACAAAAGATAAGAGCGGAGTTCACCTCCTAACCATTTGTGGACGGATTTCCTTATGATTTACTCTAGAAGAACGAAAGGAGATTTATACGCACAATACATCATCATTGGGGATGACTGTGCCATATGACTCACGTATTTCTCTTATATATTCTCCAAAGTTACGTCTTGGTCCAGATTTAATAGTCCGTTATTTAACTATCAAATATCAAACATTCAAACATGGATTTAAATCTGTATGGGATCCACTAAGCCTTATCTAATTAACCTTTCATTAATTAAAATCACTTTATAAACATTCGATCGAAAGATCATTTATAAAATACTATTCCCAAAACCCCTTACATTCCTTTTATACTTGGAAAATATTTATATACTTATCTCAATGATATAGGTATATTACCCAATTTTATTAGAGATTCCTCTCATTATATTCCATATTAAATGACCAAATAAATTCCGTTTAAAAACATTTCTTCCTATAAAACCAACCCACTTAACCTTCACAAAAAGTTTCCTTTCTTAAAAGTTCACTTCATAATTAAAAATACCTTTACAATCTATAAAATCATTTTCCTACTTTTAAAATGCTTTTAATAAACCTTCTTAAAGAAAAATCCTTTACAAACATCATTTCCAAAAATCTTTTGAAAATCACTTTAAATAAAACCCTTTTATTTAGTAAAGTTAGTTGTATAAACAAGTTACTATTTATAAATACCTTTATTAAATAATTATATAACTTGAAAATCATTTATAAACTTTAAACCCAAAAATTGATTAAAAGATTGAAGTTAAGTCAAAATCATACTTTATAAATTCATAACGAGGCTTAGCAATCCCAATGGTACCAGTTAAAGTTACCATCCAATTTCACTTTCAGGTCTTTCAACAATTTATTTACATAAGTCAACATATATGTAAATACACTTCATATCCAAATTAGGAAATAACATGTCAATATAAAATAACAGGCATATACATGTTCAAATAACACAGTAGCAGGATGGTAATTTTTCATTCTAAATAAATGCCCAACAATCAAACAATTAGCTTATAACAGAATGAGGATTTATTCTATTAATACATATGTCCATACAATCAAACAACCAATCTATAGTAGAACGAGAATTTATTCTGCTAACCTATGTCCACAACAATCAACTCACTTACATTATAGCAGAACAGGGATTTATTCTGCTATTTGATGTCCATACAATCAACAGTTTACATAACTCATTCACTGAGGTTGGCTACTTATTGATATTGACGCATGAATTCCTTATGTTCAACACTATCCTTTGTAAAGAAAGTTGCCTTTTAAATAAATTGATTCTTGGAAAAATAAAGCAATGTTAAACTTGAACCTCTTTAAAAATAATTAATTATAAATTAAACTCTTTATTAAATCATAATTAATCTTAATTGAATCTTTATTAAGTTTGAACTTAATCTAATTATAAATCAATAAATAATTTATTTATAAATTAAACCCTTATAATCCTTTTTTAATTATTAAATAATAGTTTAAAACCTTTATTAATAATTAACTTGTAATTAATCTCAACTAATTAATTGAATAATTTTTAATTAAAACTTATGTAATAAATTAAACCTTTAATAAATAATTATTTATAAATTAAAACCTTAATTAATTTATAATAAAAAATAATTTAGCACTTAGTTAACTCTACAATTAATCAATAATTTATTAAAATTAATTTTATCTTTAGAAGATAATTAATTAAAAACTAAACCTCATTAATTAAAGTTAATAAACATTATTTAATACATAATTAATTATTAATTTTTAAAAACCTAACTAATTAATAATTAATTGTTAAAAACTTAATTAACTATTTAAATCATAATTATTAAGTTTTATAAAACATTTACAAAACACTCTTATGTTTAAAAACCAATTTTTCCAAAAATCGGAATTTTAAAGCGAAACTACATTCATAGCGACTATCGCTATGGGTTCCATAACTTGAAAATGTTTTCTTACTTTTTTCTTTGAAAACATTACACCTGAAAACTTTCTAACCTTCCAAACCACAAAGTAAGTATTTTGAAACTAACAAAATTTCTAGCTTTAAAAAAATTGCTTTTTAAAACCAAAGCTCATATTTTCACAAAAAAATTCTTCGTCGATAACCTAAACGAATTGCTAACTTTCCTTAGCAAACCAACATACAAACGCATCAATAACAAAATTTACACTCTCTAAACCCAAACATAATTAAAATCCTACTTTCACATTCATAGCTAACCTTTAACCTTCAAATCACATATCTAACTTAGTAATTTCTAGTAAACATCCACATAACTAATCAAACAACGCAATAGCTCATCAATTCTACCAATATATCATCATACAATAAGAAAAGACTAAAGATTGCATCTTTCCAAAAAGAGATAAAATGTTTACTCATCCGAAATCTTTGAGAACTTGAAATGCGTTAGAACTTGTAAAGCTTGGAAAACCACAAAATCAACTTGAAAATGGGTCATCTTCTCCTTGATTTTTAGTCATGTTACTCTCGGAATTTTTAAAAGTAATCAAAAGAAATGTTCTTAAAATTCTTTTTTGTATCATTTAAAAGAAAGATCACTCAATCTAGAGTTTTTTAGGAAGATATGGTTAAAATAAGGAGTGTTATTTTCGGCCATGATAATATGGGTCCGAAAATGAGTTTGAAAAAAAATGTATTTTTGACCCAAAAATATTCAAAATTTGAAAATGCGATTCAAATGAAAGTTGTAGCTATTCGAATTCTACGCGGTTTAAATAAAATAAAATATTGTTTTGGAGTATTGTATAGGAAGTTATGGGCAAATGAAGTGGGAGGAAAATGAAGAAGTTTTTAAAATTAAAAAAAGGAGATTAAACAAGTTTGAAATCATTTTATACAGATAAAATTTTTGGATTTAAACTTTAGAAATTTTAAAGATAAGCCATTAACAGGTTTCTAAAAATTAGTAGAAAGATGCGAATGCTTTGAAATAAATAGAAAAATGAAATTGAAATGGAAAAAGAAATTGAAAAAAATGTTTTATATAAAATGCAATGGTGAATTTACTAAACTACCCTTGTCCTTTGCCCTTCATTCTCCCTTTTCCACCTCACCACCTTGTCCCTCCTCCCTTTACTCATGTTTTAGGCCTTGTCCCCCCTCCATGGCTTGAGATAACATGATTTGAAGTCATATGTACTTAATGTTTTTATATGTTTCGTAAGGCATCTTTTTATTTTATTATATATATACTTTTTATAAAAATCTTATCTTATATATATATATATAAGTATACATATATACATATATGAATTTACGTGTCTAAGTTTATTTGTAAATGTATGTATATGTGTATATAATAGTGTCATAACAATTTCAAAAAAATTTAGCCAATGAAAAATCGAAAATTCAAAAAATGAATTCCAGTCACATTTTCAATCATTTTTCGAATGAAATATTTTTATCAACAAATTTGACAAACTATTTCACCATCATTATTTATTTTTAAAAAGAATTTTATTTTAATTATAAAACCTATTTTTGAATATTTAAAATTAATTAAATATTCACAAATCAAAGTAGTGAAAATTCCGGTTGTTACATTGATACCCATTCAAATTCCAGATGTTATTTCGGACCCAATGGAAAAGATTTCGAGACCTAATTCCATCATATACAAATATTAGCCTTTTGGATCGATTCGTGAATAGGATGTAGGCTACAAGCTAAAAATCCATCGATCGAAATATATCGATATTTATACTAATTTAGATTCCCAACATCGATCTAGACTCAACAGAAGTGGTGTAGATATTTAAATGACCATTTGCAAAAATTGAATACAAGAGACATTTCGTTGCTTAACGATTAAATATTTAAATGAATCATTTAAATATTCCATCGTTAAAATTGTAGGGTGCTGTAGATAGGTAAGTCAATCAAGTATTAGAAGATATATATGTGCATGTGTTCTTGATTTTGGAGGTTCTCGGGAAGATCATCTACGTTTGGTAAAATTGATGTACACCAACACCTACGTGGTTATCTTTTGAGGCATTGTATATTCGGCTGTGCAAATCACCATCATGTTGGCTTTAACCGATGAAAGATTTGTACTAGTTCATGATATGGTCCAAGAATTGACCGAAAAGTTTGACCTTATACAAGTTAGATGAAGATTGCACGGGATAGTTAGAATTGTTATGTCGATTATCGACGTGAAAACTTGGAGCTCTTTGTTTGTAACTCTATGTTCATAAAGGTTTCTCTTTTGGTAAAGTTGTTATATTTAGCCAGATTAAAAAGTTAGAACCTAGATATGTGGGACCTTTTCTATTATTTAGATGGTCAATAAGCTTGCTTATAGAGTTGTGTTGCTAAGTAGGTTATTGGATGTGCGCAACGTATTTTATGTTCGAATCTACAGAAATATGTGCATGATTCTAGAAGGACAATTAAACCAAGATAGTTAGAGGACCTGATGTTGAGTAGGACTTTCCATACATAAATGACTGTTTGTATAGTCAATCGAGATATTAATCATTTGAGGAGCAAGGCAGTAAAGTTGGACATGGTGTAATGGAGTAAAGAAGCAAGTGACTATACATGGGAGATCGTGGAAAATGCAAGGGTATCTTATCCTAAGTTACTAGGAGTCTGATTGGTTAACATATCTTGTAGCTTTTTTAGTGCGCACACTGTATGAGGCGAACCACTTTGTATGCATTTTACCTTTATAGGTTTTTTTTTGTAAAGTATATGCATTTTGATTCTTGTTGAAGATGAGGATTGTAGGGGATAATTTAAGGGAAGCATGTAGCGATCCTGGATTTGGAATGTTTATGCATGCATAATTAAGCAATATTACTATTAACAACCCCATATTAGAAATCGTTACATACAGAATTAGAGGAGATAAAAACTATTGATGTGATAAAAAAAACATATTATCCGTAATAAAGTTTGGGTATGTTAATTTCTTTAAGAAAGTATGCAAAAAAATTATGGTAAGTGTGGTAACATATTAAAGTGGTGATGAGGGATGAAGATATGGTTGGAAGAATACGAGGATCAAAGAGATATTTGTGTTAGATATTTCAGTGGTGGAATTAGCATATAAGTACCCTTTTCGTGCCTCCACGCTCATTGATTTCATAAACTAAAAGAGGCAACCTGCTTTTATATTATCTCTTATATTCAAAAAAATTAGTAAATTATACAACCATAAAATCAATCAAAACACTTACATATTCCATGAAATAAGTTTATTGAGCACTAAAGTGAGTTGTTTAAGTGGAAACGTGTGTGGTAAAAGGGACTATGTGTTTTTTCATCCCAAGGGCATTAAGGTTCAAAATTTAGGAGAAGAAGGAGCTTGGATGTGAACCATAGAAGGGACAGAGATGGCAAAAAGTAAGCATAATAGCCAGGAGTGACCTACTTTGGCTCCAAATGAGCTTACTGATTAGTTCACTTACGTGACTTGTTATATGTTGTTTATACTATGTAGTATACATGTTATTCGGTTAGATAAATATCAAGAGGCTTAATGTTTATGGAATAAAGATGAAATTTTGACAATGTAATATTATTCCTAAGTAAAGTGAATGATTCAGTATTCTCTTTTGTGCCAGACCATTTTATGTTTCCTCGGATATATTTTTACATGTGTGTTAGTGTTATATAGTTGAATGTGGACATTATTGTGATGACCCATCATATTTAACGCCTAAAATCTAATGCTTGAAGATTACTTCTAAATACTGATTCGGGTATATAATTAAAAACTAAATTCTAAAAATATGGGTAAACTCACAATGGAACAACACCAATATTAAACTTTAAAATAAACATAAATATCATACAAGGGATAATATTACAACTAATGTATTTAGTGTTTTCCCATATGACAATAAAACAAATAGGTAACTTGTAAAACTGAATCACAAACTAACTTCTGTCATTTTCTGTAACGACCCGAAATTTTTGATGTTTAAAATTTGTTGATTTAATAAGATTTGGGTAATCAAATCTAGAATAAATAAAAAATTTGTAGTTTGTTAATGAATTAATAACGGGAATGAAATGTAAAAATGTTAATGCAGGTTAATAAATAACTAATTTAGTGCAATCCCAATTAATTGAAACCAATTGTAAGGTTATAACTGATTGTAATTAATAAATTGGGAAATAATTCAAAGTTATATTAATTGACGAAATAATACGTAATAAGCTGTAATTTGAAGAAGAAAAAATCAATATTAGATAATTAATTGTAATAACTGGGGGTTGATAATGAAGTATGAATATGATAATGGTTGATTGGATAAAAAGAGTGGGAATTCAGATTTATTAATTTAAATTGAATCAATTGGATTAATTGAAATTAAAGGAAGTTTAATATTTAAATATTACGTAAATAGGAATTAAGATGAAATTGGGAAATATTAAGGTACTAAGTTATAAACCAATGTTATTTATATTCTTATCATAATAAAAGACTTGAATAACAAGGTTTGGAAGTTAATAAATGGATTTTTGGAATTTTAAAGTTATAAATTTCTAAATTCAATGAAATTGAAATTAAACACTGAAATTGATGAATTAATCTATTTTAAATCGATAGCTAAATTTGTTTAAATTATTGTTGAATGGTTAAGAAATCAAAATTGATAGAAGTTGTAAATTATTAAAATTTAAGTTAGAAAGTGATTTAATTAATTATTAATTTACTTAATTAACTGAAATATAGTCATTTTGGCCACTAATTTGGATTTCGACGAAACTTGTTTCATCGGATCCGTAACGGTGAATTATAGTAGGATTTTAAGTTTCGTAGGGATCGGGCTTGTCGTTTGATCGTACGGGCTTGAAACGCCTTGAAATCAATTTGACTAAAATCAATTGAAATCAATATAAAATAACTTGATTTTAGCAGAACTTGTTCATACGATGAAATTTGGACCTGAAACCTATTCCATTGATTTTAAAATATTTTAAAACATCTATTTTGATATATGGGTTGGTCCAATTTCGTTCCGGAGTTGAAACAGGCTTTTCGGAACATCTGTCGTTCAACTTTCCAAACCAATCAAGCCCATTTGTTTCTATTTTGTTTCAGCCTATATATACCCTGTTATAAACCCTAACCTAGTTCTTATGTTCATTTTTCTGCACGTATAATGCCAATTGCTCCTCTTTTTCAATGTCAGACAGAATCCTAAATCCCAAAATGCAATTTCAAATAAAATTCAAAGCCAAAAATTAAATAGCTTCAAACTATATCGAATTATATATAGATTTGAAGCTCTCGACAAGCGCAAGTCAAATATACGATTCGTTTTTCAATCCGAGGCTCTATTTGTCTAGAAATTGAAGAACTGTCCACGGTCGTTTGTTGATCATTGATGAAAACTCTGACGGATCGACAAATCGCGGGTACCGTTGGATAGAGAGTGACGCACGCAGCGCATCGTGGTGTTCTTGAGATCGAATGATGGTCAGATCGTCGTCAATAATTCGTTTAGGGTTTGCAAATCATGGCGGCGGCTGCAATTTCGTAGCGCTGATCGAGTCATGCGCGACGCACGAGGGCATAGGGGGGTTACATGTGACGGCGGCGAGGTAGCGACCGTGTCAGAGGGGTGCGACGTGGCCTGGGAGCGTGATATGGGGCGGCGCGTTCGAAGAATTCGCGTGCAAGGGTTTCCTATAGCCGCGTGGAAATGGTGACGGGTCCCTTCTTTTTTTTCATTTGTTTCAAATTTAAATCGTATAATTTCAAACGTGCATAACTTTTTCATACAAGGTCCAATTCACGAGTGGTTTTCTCCGCTACGATCCTATCAAAATTCCGGACAATTGGTGCCGGTTTGGACGAATTTTGAGATTGTTCAAATTTTGGGTTTAAATTGGATTTAAATTCAATTTAAATTCAAAATGTGGGTGTTTTAACCCACTCACAATTTCTAAAATTTCTTATGTGTGTTAAATTAATTTCTGATGTGATTAGAAATTTATTTATGGCTGTTTGGTACATTTTTATCATCATTCTAGTTAAATTGAATTTATCGAATTAAATTGTTATTTAATTTATTATTGCATATAAACTGTCAGTTAAATTGTTATTTAATTTATTATTTAATATAAACTGCCAGTAAATACCTATTATTTATTATCTGTTCTATATTGATGTTATTGTTTGAATTGGATGATGGTTGTGATAAATAGTTGATGATTGATATTGGATGAATGGACGTTGTATTTTATATTTTTATAAACTGCAAGTTGTTATGCATTTTTATTTCATTCGGGATTGCGATTTGAAATGATATATAACCGTATTTTTATTTTAAATTACGGATTGAAATGATAAATATCCATATCAGTTGACCACAGGATAGAAAACTATATACAGACACCGCGGTCTATATATAAAAATAATTTGAAATGCTTTCTATGGTTTTATAAAGAAATATATAGATTAAATAATTATTGATTTTTGAAGTTATATAAATGTTATTTTATTATTGATTTAGCTATGTATAAATTTGTTTTGAAATATAAAATAAGTTAAATAATAAAGTTTGATTGTTTTATATAATATGGTTAAGTATATGTTTAAAATTATGTTGTAAATATGGTTTATATTGACTTAAATAAATTTGAGGTTGGAAGATAAATACGAAATTGATTTGAATTAAGTTATTTAAGAATTATACTCGAATAAATTTGGTTTGAATTTAGATAAAAATTGAGATTTTAAAGGGTATGATTTTTATAATTTGATTTTGATTCAGAGTGATTTAAATGAATATTTCAAGTATAATTAAATTTAAGGAAATATTCAGTTATCTGAAATTTGGGTTATATTTAAATTTTAATGGATTTATTATGTAAATTGTTTCAAAACCAAATAATAGAAGTTGAATTGTCAAATTGAAATTTCCAAACTTAGTTTTGAAATGGTTGGGTACATAAAGTTTGAAATATATTAAATTTGAAATGGTTTTGAAAACGACATAATTTGGAAAAGTTTATTTGGAAAGTGAGTTGAATTGAAATTTGTAATTTGGGATTTGGTTAAATTAAAATCTATAATTTCGAGTTGTTTGGAATTGATTTGTGAAATCTAAGAAGCTATTTTATTACATATAGTATTCTAATATTTTAAACCGTTTAAGTGGTGGAAGTGATGTTTCAAAGTTATGAGTTTCAAGGCATTGTAACTTGAACGTGTTATATTCCAGCGTTTTGATTTCGAAATGGTATAACTATGAAGTGTTATAATTTTAGAAAAGGATATATATCAAAATGAAAATGATATCGTATTGATTTGATTTTGAAAAGGGCAAGGATATTTGGTTTTAAAGGTATAATTTTTTTTGAAATGACCGCGGTGTTATAATAACATTTGGTTGTTAAAGAGATCTGGATCGGAAGTTGTCATACTCTCCGCCAACTTCAAAAACCACTTTAACAACCGTGTACGCGAAGGAGATTCCAGAATGAAGTAGGATGGTGGCGGCGTTTCCTTTGAGGTATATACATGGACCCTACTCCCGTGAATTGGCATAAGGTGGCTAAAACAAGAGCGATTCTTGGGTGAGTGAGGTAGCCCCTCTTATCGGACACACTCCTTCGATAACATTCTATTACTTTGTGATTGATTTGGGCCCTTTGATTTTTTGAGGGTGTGGCTCAGGTGGGTATTAGCTGAGCGCTATGCGTCACCACCTGCTCGGATAGCAATCGGTATATCTACCTTGGCATTGCCTTTTGTGCCATGTCACCTACCCTAGCAAGCTTTACTACGAGTTTGATTTGTGTTGTACCTATGGAGTATCTTCTCGTAGTCTCCTGATTAGGAGATATGCAGGTACTGTATAGACTACTAGCACTATTACGTGTTAAGGGCTATATGGGTAACCCCTTAACGCTATTTTAAAGTAAGTTTATTTTACTAATAGACATTATTATAATAGCGTCTATTACTACATAGTAAGTTTAACGGATCCTTAGGAGATGTGAATCCGGAGCATCTCTTAAGTTACCGCACTCACGCTAGACACTGGATAGGAGATGTCAAATCCCGAAAACATCTTTGATGTCGTTCCACTCGTATTATTTACCGTTGATTTAACTTACATAAGATCTTTTAGTTCTGACTCGAGTGTTTTGTTTTCAATTCGCTCGGGTCAGTCTGAGCATTTCAGGATATGAAGACTTTATTTCTGAAGGACGAAGACGAAGATTTTATTACTATTATTTATTATTTTTTCCACTGCATTCATACTGTTCCGCTGCATTGTAATTATTATTCTTTGGTATGTGTAACTCTGATTCTATAGTGTATTAGTATAATCAAATGTTTTGTAAACAACTTCATGAACTGTATTTGATTATTATATTTTATCATTCCGCTGTAAGATTCTGTTTTTTTATTTCCTTCTCTGCTTTTCTTATTCACCCCAATAACAATTCGCCCTTCTGTATGGTTTAAGTCTGACGTGTGTGGTTTATCGTCGATTTAAAATGTACAAAATGGCGGTCCGTTACATTTTCCTTACCTTATTTTGCAAGACTAAGACATACATTTGGATATAGTAGTATGTGTGTGTAGAAACAAACACCCACGACCCAATTTAAAATTGGCAAAGGCTAAAACCACTAATTGAATCGTCCTCGCGTCTACGGATTCTAACCTGAAGGCCAATGATTTCACATAGATATAGACTGCCAAAGTACCCTTTTGGAATCAATCCCACATAGTTCTTTCGTACTTGAACATGATCTTCTCTTATAGCCATAAATGTCAGCACACAGCAATATTTATTACTAACAATCACAACAGTAGTATGATAATACAGGCATGCCTATCGTACTAAGTACAATTAAGTAATACAAAAGTAAAATAAAAATATCTCAACACATATGCAAAAATAGATGTCATCTAATCCATATATCTACCTAAAACATCAACCTCCAATATCAAATCAACCCAGCTAATTAGAGTTTCAGTTCAAGTGTACTAATTATATATTGGACACTCTAATAGAAACATACTCACTAATTCTATATTAGCCGCTCAACCTTCAATAAAATAATTATATTTGTTATTTATTATACCAATGTCCATAAGACAATAAACAACATCGCACAAATGCAATTCAACCAAAGAAAACAGAATTTTACTTAGGACGTTACTTAATTATGTGAATATAAATACACATAAATACACATATACCCCCCTCCCACACACACACATATATCCATATATTCTAGCTAATCACATAACAATATATAAAATAACCATCCATATATTAGTTACGTCACATGAATTAAAATTATTCCAACATCGTCAACATTATTTACTTTGTTAATATTAATAACACAAATAAAACATCACTACTATTTTTAAATAATAATATTGTTTCACAATAAATCTTTTTAAATTCAATCATATATTATTTATCCCAATGTAATAGAAGTTCTCATAAAATATTTCAAAGACACAATATTATTACTTTTCTCAAAAATAATAACCTACTCCAAGATATTATTAATTTACTTTGGTAATATAAACTACCTTATTATTATTATTTACATACTCAAAATAATATTAAACCACTTAACGTAAAACCATATAAGGTCATTTAACTATTGCATATTCAAAATATTAATATCAATACACTTTAAATTGCATAAAAACATCACACTTCTATTTTCTCAAAATAATAGTAGTTATCAAATAAATCCTTAAAAACGTAACGTTATTATTTTTCTCAAAAAATAGTTTGCCATAAAACTCCTTCTAAACACTTATTATATTTCAACGCAAAACAATAATCCAACTAGACAATTTTAGGAGTATAATATTTCATTTTAAATACCTAAAACTATACTATTATTTATTTAAATTATAATAATCTAACCCAAAATATTTTTAAAATATCTCTTTAACAATTATCTTCACAATAATAATAATTTGACCTTTATTTATCAAAATCAAATTACTATTAATTTATTTATTTTAAAAATAACAATGAAATATCATAAATCTATCCAAATCTATTCATCTATGCATATTTCCAAAAAAAAAATTATTATAGTTTATTTAAAATTCACTTTACTTTAAAATAATAATAATATCTATTTAATTCATATAAAACTATTATTATTTATAAGTTCCTTGGAAATTCTTAAATTATGATAATCTTATTAAAACTTATCTTTATATCCGTAAATATCATCATTTAAATATTATTTATAAATTTTCTCCTAAACTTATAAATAATCATGTGGCTCCATATGTGATAGTTTTATATTTTTGGTTCAATTAATCACCTTTGTCATCGCTTGCTCCACAGATCCCAAAACCCTTCATCTACTCTGTCTACCTTACCACTTTTAGTCTAAATGAACACCACCACCAACACCCACTCTTTAAGATAAATAAACCCAAACCTTTAATTTTAGTTGTCGTATGTCAAAATAAAAACACCATGACACTTTTGATTGATGAATTTTAGCCACCTATAGCATCATATCAATAAAATAACATTTATCATTCCATTACCTTATCAATATTTTTTGATTTAACATATAGATTATAGGGTTTGAGGATTGTATTTTTGTTGACATGATTTGGATTAGGGGTACAACTCATCAATAGAGAGGGATTGAAGAAGATGGAGAAGATGGTTGGTGTGATTATTGTAATGTGTATTTATAATGAATAAATTAGGATTAAGGTTTCTGGAAAATAACATCTTTTCTTTCTATTTAGCTAATTAACTACACTCATGTTTTTATCTTGAATACTTGTAGAAGTATCAGTTTGCGATCATATTTTAATGGTGAAACTCGCCATTTTTTTCATATTTGGATGACATATAATATGGATTTATTCTCGAATACTCCTCAAGAAGCTAACATATTTGTTTTTATACAGTACATGCCCTTAGATTATCCAATCTTGAAAATTCTTCAATTAATCATCGTGTATTAGGTTTCAATATCCAATAACTGATCCAGTAAACATAATTCTATAAGGCCCCATTATGCATATATATCATTAAAATATGTATAGTTGCAAGTAAATCCAATATACAGTACAAAAATATGGGCGACTACGTATTCTTTTCCTTTTAAAGAAATTTCCACCCCCCCTCCACAGTTCACTCATGAATTGAACCTTAACCCAATGCATTCAAATATCATACAATATTATATGTCTAACCATATAGACATTCATAAAATACGAAAGAATATCACACATATATTAATCACTTATAAAATAGTATACCAGTATTTGCGTAGCATAAAAAACTAAGACACAATCAAACCCATATTCGCAATAAAGAATATTATTTTCTACACATACTATAGCACTTCCCATACTCTTGTGAGAAATGCGGATTACGGATCTTAAGGCTAGGATAAACACTAAAGGGGGGTGAATAGTGTTTTTAACGAATTATTAAATCTTTTTGAGTTTTTATTAATTTGGATACAAATGTATGCAATATTCATATACAAATATGATCACAGAATCAAACACAGATGCAAAAATAAAGTAAAAGTAGTAAAGGAAAGAACACACCGGATTTTATAATGGTTCGGAGTTACCCTACATCCAGTCCCGCACACAAGTACAGATTTCTTTTCAAAAGCAATTGTACAATTACACCCTCGATTTCAAGGCTACGAGGTACACCCTCCAGATTCACAATCCTGTGGGTAGAGATACTTGATTTCACGGGCAACAAGTTCACCCACTTGATTTCTAAGGCTACAATCACACCTTTTCTCGCTTGATTAATTTCCAAGGCCAGAATCACACCTTTTCTCGTTTAATTGATTACAAAGAAGCCTATAACTCTGAATAGCACTGAGGATCATGTTGAGATGGTGATAGAGAATCAAACCAAAGATAATCTAGTTAGACTAAATGTTGATTTCGGCAGAGTAATGGTAGGAATATGTATAAACAAAATGTGGAAGAAGAAGAGAAATGAAAACCAGAAAATATGATTGAAAATTCATTGAAAACAACCCATATTTATAGAAAAACAACAGTCATTAACTGAAGTGCATCACTTGGATTTTGCCTTGCCTCTCTTGTTCTTTGGCCATTCAAAGTTGCATCACTTGGATTTCAATCATTAACTGAAGTGCATCCTTCAGAGAATCCTCCATTTTCGTCACACGAGCGAGCGTTGTTCCTTGAAACGGTCCAGAAGTAGGAGAAGGGAATGAAAAGGTTGAATTTATGTTTGATTTGGAAGAGGAGGCCATTGATTATTTAATTTCAGAAGATAGAACAGAGAAATAACAGAAAGAATGAATAGAGTTTCGAAAATGAGAAGAATAAATAACCAATTATTTGAATTTTGGTGGGAAAATTTTCAAAAATAAAAAGTCGTTGTATGTCGACATGGGGTTCAAGGGGATGTCGACATGGTGCTTGAATTTTTGTTATTTAATTTATTTTGATCTAATTTTTAATTATACTTTGTTATTTATATTTTTTATATTTCAGTTATTGAACATATACCTAATTCTCTTCTTAGTTTAGTAAATATAGATTCATTTAATGGTTTTGTTAATACATCAGCAATTTGATTCTCGAAATTAATATAGTCTAGAGTAATTACTTCCTTATTTATATTATCTCTGAGAAAATGATGTCTTATTAGTTAAAGGTCTAATTAAGATTCTATTTAAAATATAACAAGCGGTAGCAGCTGCTTCTGCCTAAAAATACTTTGGTAATTTACTATCTGAAAGCATAGTTCTCGCACACTCTTGAATCGTCCTATTTTTACGTTCTACTACTCCGTTTTGTTGTGGAGTTCTTGAAAATGAAAAATAGTGAGTTATTCCCTTTTTATTGCAGAATTCCTCAAACTTTTCATTTTCAAATTCACCACCGTGATCGCTACAAATGGTTATAATTTTTAGAGAAAGTTGATTTTGAATCCTTTTTGTAAAGTTCTTAAAACATTCAAAAGTATCACTTTTATGTTTCAAAAATATTGTCCATGTAAATCTAGAATAATCATCTACAATTACAAAAACACATATTTACTATGATTTATTGACAGAATTTGAGATGGACCAAACAAATCAAGATGAAGTAATTCAAGAGGTTTTGACGTTGAAATCATATCTTTTAATTTAAAGGAACTTTTTCTAAGTTTTCCTAATTGACAAGCATCACATAGACTATCTACTTTAGAATTCATTTTAGGGATTACTAGATCATGTTTTGACAGTCTAGATAAGGGTTTGAAATTCAAATGTCCAAATCTCTTATGTCAAATTCAAGGGTCACTTGTATTTGCCAACATACACTGATTGTCATTTGAAACTTTCATACAAAGAATATAAATATTCTTTTTTCTAATTCCCTTAAATATTATGGTTGAATTATTTTCTTCAATGTGACACTTATATTTTTCAAATTTAATTTTATATCCTTTATCGCGGACTTGGCTTATACTTAGTAGATTATGTTTCAGATTCTTAACTAGAAAAACATTAGTAATAATAGGAGTTTCAAAGTTACCGACTTTGCCGATGCCAATCACATATCCTTTTGAATTATCTTCAAAGTTAACCAGTCCTCCATCTTTGTATATTATATCATTCAATATATCTGGATTGCCAGTCATGTGTCTAGAACATCCACTATCGTGTGTCCATTTGTTCCTTTTGATCTGTACAATTTGTCCGTTGCGGATTGATTCCTCAACTCCCATGAAGCATGTTTCCCGCACATCAAATAATTTTGGTATATAATTTGAATTTGAACATTGTTTATATGCAGACTCATGAGACAATGATGATCTGAATATTTCTAAACTATTATTAACAAACATAGCCATTTTAAAACTTTTTCAAAAATCAGATTATGAAACTTTGATAACCTTTCTGTAATACTAAATGTGAGAAATGCGAATTACGAATATTAAGGCTAGAATGAACACTAGAGGGGGTGAATGGTATTTTTAAGGAATTATTAAATCTTTTTGAGTTTTTGTTAATTTGAACACAAATGTATGCAATATTCAGACACAGATATGATCACAGAATCAAATACAGATGCAAAAATAAAGTAAAAGCAGTAAAGGAAAGAACACACCGGATTTTATACTGGTTCGGAGTTACCCTACATCCAGTCCCGCACACAAGTACAGATTTTCTTTCAAAAGCAATTGTACAATTACACCCTCCAGATTCACAATCCTTTAGGTAGAGACACTTGATTTCATGGGTAACAAGTCCACCCAATTGATTTCCAAGGCTACAATCACACCTTTCTCGCTTGATGGATTTCCAAGGCCACAATCACACCTTTTCTCGTTTAATTGATTACAAAGAAGCATATAACTCTGAATAGCACAGAGGATCTTGTTGAGATAGTGATAGAGAATCAAATAAGAGATGATCTAGTTAGATTCAATGTTGATTTCAACAGAGTAATGGTAGACATATGTATAAAGAAAATATGGAAGAAGAAGAGAAATGAAAACCAGAAAATATGAATGAAAATTCGTTGAAAACAACCCCTATTTATAGAAGAACAACAGTCATGTCTATTCGTGAAAGGATATGACGAATAGACACTTCTTTTGAAATTTAAATTTTTGAAATTAACCGTCACCATGTCGACATGGGTACCTTGGGTATGTTGACATGCCAAAGGAAATTTTGATGATTCATTTTTCTTTGAAAATAACTTCTATCTTATATTAAAACTATTTTAAACTTTATAAATATACTTAACTATAGTTAAAATACATAAGTAAATATAGAGAATAATATATATATATAATTTTACTATAATTTTATATTTAAATCTAAGTATAAATATTAATATATTATTATTAAAAGATAGTTTAAAACTAAGGATAATTTGATTTTGAAAATAAAGATTATTTTGAGGCTAAAAGTATTTAAAATCAGGATAGATGATTTTGATTCTTTTAAAAGGAAGGTTTTGAAAACATTTTGAAAACAAGATATAATTTTTTTAAATAATTTTGAATAAAAGTAGCGGACACAAAACAATGTTCCGCTAGATTTTTCATAGGTTCCATCCTACTTAGGGTTCCATCCCTTTAACGGGCTCGAAGTGGATTCCATTCCACGAATAAATTGGATTTTAAGATGCCAGCGCTTTTTTGAAAGTTTTAACAAAATTCCTAATTAAAAAATAAATTACTTGAAATATTAAACTCTTGATAATCTTGATATTCTTAATACTCATGAGTCTTCCTTCTTGGTATCTTGAATCTCTATAATGTACAGTCTTCATTCTTGGTACCTGCATGTTTAAATCCTGCATATACATATATCTCTAAACTATAATATTAGTATTTATATATTATAATCCTATTCTAAGGTTGTTGTCATCAAAACCACCATCTTACGGACTAACAACCCTTACTAAATATGCATCAAAACTACATTATCTAATCTTAACACTCCATCAATTGAAGTATGGAAGAATCAACCATGGATCATCTCATCGGTAATAAAGTCAAAAAACCTTTTGGAAATGACTAATTATGTGGCTAAAAAACCGAATAACTACCAACAGAAAGACAAATATAAAACCAAATGACAAACAATAAAAAAACAATCATATAACATTAAAACAAACAAACAAAACGAAACATAGAAACAGTTTAATCAGGAGGAAAAATCAATATGTAGAAAAGAAACACAAGGTCTACAAATGTTAGCACATAAACTCTACATGCCCGATTATTATCACACGTAAGGGTAGACTAGTCTACAAAGTGGAATTATCTCTGGCACCAAAAGGTATTAGACTCTAAGATATAAAACATCAACAAAGACATCGAGAACATCCATACTGCCATCCTCATGGTGACTAGGAGTTTTGATGACACGTTATTTGGCACATTGATAAAAACACCATATAAACGATCATGCCAATGACACACTTAGTCGTGTCAGTGGTAGCACGAACCATATGTATGCCAATGAGCAGCCTCACTTAATAAAGATTCACCATATGGTACACATCTTAAAGTCTACCATCAACCTCCCTTACCACTTATGTTTTGATGACGGTGGCTATCTTGTTCACTTTATGATCCATCTCCTACTCAATATTCATCCAATGATCAAAGCTTCATTCCTATACATATTGCATTATCAAATACCATTTTAAATACAACGCCTTGTGCACATGCATACGTTTAACATCACTAGGACCACAACCTAACATATCTCTTACACAATTAGTTAAACATCAAGCACACAGTCAAATTCACATAATCAAACCATATCAAACGTATCATGACATTCAAACATTTTAATAAGTTCCTAGACTACACATATAAGCATATATCACAATCAAACATATAAGGTAAGCAACATAATTGAACATATAAATAAACCAACACAACCAGCTCAACAAACAAATAGAAATAGAACATAGTCAAACTAATAAGTAGCAATGAAATAATGCAATCTAAAGAAACCTTTATAATCAAGCACATCACAAGCTATATGAAAATCCTGATTAACCAAGCGAAGCAATTTATCTACTCGAAATAATCACTTAATAATTATAAGAACAATGCAACCAAATCAAAAAAAATATGCACACATAATCAAATTTGATAATAAATTCATACTAATATTTAACATTCTAATACTATTTGCCTATATGGATACCATAACATCATAACCTAGCACCACTAAAAAGGAAAAAATTAGACATCCTATAAGTCGTTAGGGAAACCCACATGTATTAAAACTAATGGCTATCTCATGTAATGCATTTTGGACGAACGCACAATCCATAACGTCCGAGTATGCTTTCTTGAGAAGAAACTCCACCATCTACTTGTCTTACACCCCATGTCACTAAGTCTAGTCACATTAAATATATACAGCTTCAAGCAAAGCTATTTTCTCATGAAATATATCCAATAAAAATATTTTTGAACAGCATATCATTAAAAATGACCAACAACCTAGAATAAAGATCTGATAGGGCCTAGGATCTTGAGCGTGATCCTAGTTTTATTTTCCAGAAGGCGAGTTTTTTGTTTGTGAAACATATTAAGTTCTTAATCAAGTTCAGATCATAAGTCACAAGAAGATATACTAGAAATAGGAAATAAGATGCAAAAAAAGCAAACCACGTATATAAATTTTTATAGTGGTTTGGTAATCACTAGCCTACATCTACTTTATATCTTTTATTATGATTCTCCGAATTACTATTGCTACAATGCCTGCAATATCTCTCTAGATCAGTTACAACAATTTCAAATGGTCAATTCACTAGATAGAAATGCATTAACTTCCCTAGATCTTAAAGGAGATTGATCCAATCTCTAGTGGTTACTGCAGATGATATATCTGATCAGCTCAAACATATAGTATTGTTTCTGAATGGTCCCTTTTTGTCGAACAGTGCCCCAAGTGCTTTTAAGATCTAACCGATACGGTATATAGCTCCCACAAACTTATCCTCTATACAAGTGATGCTCGGGGCTATAATGGGTGAAAAATATTCATTTTGTCATGTTCTATTTAGCATATTCTATTCCATGTTTGGCACATTATATTTGAAAAATTCTTTTAGGTAAATTATATTCAACATATTCTATTAGGTAAATTCCTTTCGACTAAATTAGTTCGACTAATTAAATTCATATCAATCCAGGCCTACTTGGCTGCTTCCATGGTTAAGTATATTTTGACCAGTTATTTCTATTCGGTATAATTCTGTCCATTACCTAACAAAATTATCAACGTTGAACCAATTTTCTTTATCCCACAAACTCTTTATTTTATGTTGAAATTAGTGAAACTTAGATCGATAACTTCATACTATTAAGTAGAATGCTCTAGTTCCTTCAGATGTTCCATTTGGGTAATATATATAGTAGATTTCCTGGTTGGGCCTAATTTTATTAGGTAGAGCAACGATTTCAAAACTATCATATCTTTCAGCCAGTAGCTTGGATTGAGAAGTGATGTCAATCTAGGTGTTTTCTCGAACTTAAGAATATTTGACAATTGGTTTGAGTCCATTTCGAGACTGTGCCATATTTTAGAATTTTCCTTCCAAAGTGTGCTTTGTGGATGCAAAGCAATATTTTCTTTAAATAGAATCTCATTGGGGGAACGGAACATTTGAAGCTGAGTTCCATAGTGCTCAAATGCGACCATTTATCTAACCTATAAATCATGACATCTATCTGACCCACAAGTACCAAGAACATCTATTCTTGTCTACTCATAAACCATTTCTTCTATAACCATGGGTTTCACATATTAAATTGGCATGGTATTATTATTCCCTCATGTATTTCTACCAAATATTAATCATAGTTTGTTCATAAACATCATTCCTTTGCGTTATTGCCCCATAAGCCATGAGGTCACCCAATCTCATGAGTATCATACGATAAATTATTATCCCTCAAGTATTTCTATCAAATATCAATTGGAATTTAAAAATAAAAGTCATAGCTTGCATTACAGCATAGTAATTTATAAGGTTACTCCGTCTCTGGAGTATCATACTTCATGTTTAGATAAATCTGACCATATCTCTAAGGAAAATTAGAAAATATAATCCACTATTTCTAGAAGATCCAGGTCCTAACTTTGGGACTAGTTAGAATTTTACTCTATTGTCTCTGGAGGAGTTGATCCTATCTCTAAGGTTGAATAACTCATTCTTCACTATCTCTAGTGAAACTATATCTCGTATCTAAGGTTAAGAAATATATACTCTATTGTCTCCGTTGGAGTTGAAATCTACCTCTAAGAAATTTAGGTTATTTTATAGTCCATTATCTCTGTTAGAGTTGCGTATATATTGTGTAGTCTCTTGCGAATTTGAATGACTTTATACTATGTTTTCTCTGGAAATGTTACTTGAATTTATTATTTTCCGGCATACTTGAATGGATTTATACTCCACTACCACTAATAAAGTTGAAGAGAAATCGATAGGCCCTTTCAAATATTTGGTAGTAAGAGGGGTTCATAAATTTTAGGCTAGAAAATGCTAGACAAGTTTAGTCTTTCACTTATTAGCAAAAGGGACTTCACTGCAAGGCATTTGACGAACCCATTCAGTCATTCATCAAATGAAAAGAACTTATGACTACCCCATGTTTCACAATTTTCATGGACATTTATCTCCAAGTGGAAATGGACACACTTTGATGTTCACGGGGGATCATATACTACGACCCAGAGTATGGTTTATACTCTTCCTTTCCAGTGACTCGATTCCACCAAGGGCCTGTGGATTGAAATTTATGGCACTCTCATTGGAGATATTACCAACAAGGGGTAAAATCAAGCCGACAATTCATGCGTTAATGCCATAAAGTTATACTACTAATAAAGTATAGTGCGATCGATTCATATTATATTTAAATTCATTAGAAATTAATCATAAGGCACAATTCTATCAACCTAGAAAGTAAAGTTCATAACTAAGTGGTTCAAATAATGTACATAGAGAAAGTACAAAAATAAACCAAATCTAAGGGTATGGATTGAATTGTGCCTTGGGTTTTAGCCCAAACCATGATGTGAGATCTTTCTGTAGATCTCGTACATGTGTGGATATAAGAAGATACATACCCAATATTTTTTTAAAAGGAGTAAACAATAAAATACTAAAGACAGTCCCTTTGTGCCATCAAGGGTAGATCAAGCCCTTAGATGTGCCATCTTATAACGTTAAGGATGAGCTCTAAAGGCAATTATGTAGTTTGTTATGTTAACTTAAATCTGTAAATAATTTTGTTCGAAATAAAGTATGCTTTTGGTTTTGTTTATTATTATATATGTTGTTATCCATGATACAAATAATGGATTGATTATATTAAACATGGATAATTAGAAAATCTTTAGAAGTAGTGTTTTATCGATTAAAATTATGAATGAGTTGTAGCCATAAGTATTGAATCATTATAAACAAAAAAATAACTCCTTAAATGCTCATATTCAAGATGTATGGAGAATAGGATATCGATATGTCCGTTGAGACTAGTGTGCATAATGCTCTCCATATGATAAATGGTGACTTACTCATGATCATTGGGAGACAGCACATGTACATATGTTATTGTTTGGAATAATCATAGAATGACTTGGCAAGGGTCTTTTATAGGTTAATATAACCATGTCAAAATAGAAGATCTCATACTAATGATGTACAATAGTATTTTGACATGAGAACATTGTTGACCTTAAGTATGTAGACTGTACTTTGGTTATGGTCAAGCACACGGCATGACAACCATGTTACGACCATAGTTGGGTATACGTTGAACTACTTGAAGTAAAATAATACTCAAGAGAGAATTTGTTTGCTTCATTTTAGTAGATTGATATCATCCTAATTGGTAATCAACTTAATAGTTTAAATCTCTAGACAGAGTAAATTGGCTAGTTGATATATGTTATTGGATTGCAATAATGACTTTAAAGCGACCTACGAAAGTTAATACAGAATTAGGTATTTGACTGTAATGACCCCACCTCTATGTCCAGTTTAGCAAAGACCATTACAAGTAATATCGTTTGCTAATCCAGAGAATATGGCTGGTTAAGGGCGGTCGAATGTGAATATATCTTTATACAATAACTAACACGTCATATTTACCATTTTGAGGATCTGAACTGAAACTTAGACGTGTGTAGTATTAATATAAAGTAATAAACACACCAATAAAAAATATTCAAAATAGTATATAATATAGATAAATCATAATCAGAGTCATAGATTTCAGCGGACTAATATACATCATATGTCATAATAAGATGCGAGTCTACAAAATGTCAATACTAGACTCACACTAAAATATATCATATCTCAAACAATATATCAGGTACAAAATGACTATTAATGTGACGAACCAAATTTTCAACTCTAAAAAATCAACACTGATACGTCCACTGTACCATATGCCGACATTCAAGGGCCGGAAATACCGATTTGTTAGGGTGAAAGAAGAAGGTAGAAGATAGAAGAAAACTAAACAACACAGAATCTCACAACACGGTGAATAATATATAATACAACAATGATCTTCACAAAAAGGAAACATCTTTATTCATGTAATATCATAGTACACTAAGCTTATCCTAAATTTGGACAGTTATAGAAACCTGTTCTTAATTGACAAACATACAGACTTTATAACACAATGGAAGAAAAATATACGTGTCTTGACCATCCAACTCCTCTTTAACTCTAAAGAATCCAACAAAACCGATAACATGCTCGGTCTGACCCGAGCATTACATGGAATAACGCTCGGCTTAATCTGGTAAACCAATGTGAGTAAAATTCGATAACAAGTAATAACCAAACTGATTTCTATATTTAAAAACCTTTCAAACAAAGGGTATCTCGTAAGACCACACTACATATAAAAACGGTTGGGTTTTTACTTAGGATAACCAAAACATTTTGTATCAAATTCCAATGATATTATCATAGTGTTTAGGTTAAAGTAAACAGATAAAATAGCTGAAATGCTTGCATCTCACATTCCAACATACTAAGCTCTACAATCGAAAATGTAAGACATGTATTGGAGAATGGATTCCAATTAATGACTGGGTAACTGGGGTACTGTTCGCCATAGTACACCTCTAGAAAAATGTACCGAGGTCATACCTAACGACCCCTAGTAACACAAAACCAGTCTACCCCTTGTTGGAAAGTACCGAATATATCATCACCCTCGTTACTTTGCAACCTTTAACTGAGCGCTCCCACATACATGAATTCATTAATGATTGTCTATATATCTAGAACGGTGATGATATACCCTAATGAGTGCGACCCACGTAGCCTAATGATTGTCTATATATCTCGAAGGGTGATGATATACCCTAATGGGTGCGACCCACGTAGCCCTGCCACATACCCCTTGTTTTATTCATTTCTAATTGATGAGGCTTGAGGCTACGTTTTACCTTTCTGAATATCAATCCCTCTTGGCATGCTAACACCACCCTTTTCGGCATTAGTGAAGTGCGAGTACTCATCCATATAAGTTGTCCTGGATAAGGATAAACCGAAGGCACTACTTCTACTACATCCATTTTGCAATCACCTTCAGGATTAGCTGCAGCAGCCCTTGTACTTCAATGACCCCGTCTTCGATGCTATGCTTCAAGATGTCTTCATTGCGAAACGCTTGGGTTGGATCGAAGTGGTTTACGGATAACATATCCAATCCCCGTCTCTTCGAAAAAACTTGTGATATTTTTCGGTAAACTCAACACTGTTCTATAGGAAATAAAGAAACAAACGACAAGAGTGGAGTTCACCTCCTAACCATTCGTGAACGGATTTCCTTATCATTTACCCTAGAAGAACGAACGAGTTCATACATACAATATAGCACCTTCGATGGTAATTGTACCGTATAATTCTTGGTTTTCTCCTAGATATTTCCAAAGTTGCGTTTTAGGTCCAGCTTTGATAATTGGTCATTTAACTATCAAATAAACAAACATCCAATCATGGTTTAATTTCCATATTGGATCCACTAAGCCTTTATTAATTATCTTTAATTAATAAAACCACTTAATAAAATTGATCAAAAGATCTTTTCAAAACATTATTCCCAAACCCCTTACATTTCCTTTATACTTGGAAAATTTTATATAGTATACTCAACGGTATAAGTATATTACCAAAACATTTTACTTTTCATGCCTTGAAACAAAATCATATACTTATCTTATTAGTATAAGTATATTTACAAACTTTTCAAAATTTTCTTCTTTCCAAATCCCATATCTAATAACCAAACATTTCATCCAAATAAAACATTTCGCTTATCCTTTATCAAAAATTCCCTTTTTAAAGGCTCGTCTCATTCTTCAATTAACTTATAACTTTCAAAATAAAGTTATAACCCACTTCATAAACCCTTAAGTTAATTTATAAACCTCTTTCCAAATCTCTGAAATGATTTATAGACCTTTTTCCTATTTTTAAAACTCTTTATATAAACCTTTCTATACTCCTTTATAAAATATCCTTTATAAACCATTTACAAAACAACATTTGTAAAACACCTTAATAACCCTTTTTGTTAGAAAAACCCCTTTCTACAAACAAGTTACCATTATAAATACCATTATAAGAATTATATAACTTAAACCATTTATAACCCCTTAGTCTCAACTTTATCAAAGAATTAAATTAAATTCAAACCATACTTTAAAAATTCCAAATGAGGCTTAGCAGTCCCAATGATACTAATTTAAGCTACCATTTAATTTTAATTCGATATCCAACTCACATAACAATTATTTACATAAGCTACCATATATGTTAATACAGCTCATATCCAATCAGGGAATAACACGTCAATATAACCGGTTGGCATATACAAGTCCGAATAACATAACAACAGGATGGTGATTTATCCTGCTAAATAGATGTCCAAACAAATCAATCAAGTTATAATAGAACGGGAATTTATTCTGTTTAACACATGTCCACACAATCAAATCACTTACACTATAGCATAATGGTGTTTTGTTCTACTAACGAATGTCATTTAATTCTCCTAATCATATGGGTTACTTAAGGGTCCAAACAGATCCTTTGATGTGGAATCGATTTACTTTGAAAAAGAAAATTGATTAAAACACATTCTCTTTAGTTTAAAATCACCTTTGAAAAGTTAAAACTATATTTAATTAGCTTAAACCCAAACTAATTTTATTTAATCCAATTTAAATCAAGATTAAATCATAATTAAAATATAATTAGGCTTAATGAACTTGATTAAGTACTAACTAACTTTCTAATGCAACTTGGTTAAGGTTAAACCAAATTGTTTAAGAGTTAAACCCCAATTAATTAAATATTAATTAAATAACCCGTTAAATAAATAAATAACCAGTAATCTTAATTAAATAATTATTAATCACTTACTTACTTCTTAACCCAATTAACCATTAATTAAAACTTTATAAACCATTTAATAGTCATTAACTTAACTTAAGCGATGATTAACCTCTAATCACCTTCTTAATTACCAATTAGGTGTTGATTACCTTTTAATTAACTATTTAATTAATTAAAATTAATACTTATATTTCAACTTAATTACTTTTAATATTACTGATTAGGTTTTAAAAACTTTATAAATAAATTTCAAAATAAAACAAATTTGAAATAGAAATTCAAACATTTGCCGAACTACACTCATAGCGACTGCCGTTATGAGTTCAGTTTGCTCCAACCCACCTTTAAGCGAAGCCACTTTACTAAAACCATACTATTTCATGATTGAAACAACCTTAGTAAATTTTCACACTTTAAAACCAATTACGCAAACTTTAAACAAAATCTAAACGTTAAACTCTTGAAACGAGTTTGATTTCAAATCCGACCTCAAATCTATCACGGCTACATACAAAGTTTCAACTTTTTTTTTCAACCCATCATAACTATAGTCGAGTTCATCATCAACCCTTTTTATTCACATATCACATTCATACAACAAACTGTATACAGTAACATCCATTCGAGTGCTAACAGTAACCCATACGTTAAGACATATCATCACATTTCAAACATGCCAAGATACAATATATATATATATATATATATATATAACATACATATAGCTAAGGATCAACACAACATATAAAGGAAAGTTCTTTCCAAAAGATTAGGAATTTATTTATCGAAAGCTATCCAATCTCTTGCTAAATTAGAGTATGACATAGCACTTCCATTCCTAAGAAACAAGGTAGAGTGTTGAACCTTGAATGCACTAGATAGGCTCGTTCTTGAAGGGATGAGGAAGCGAGACTTGTTTTGGTAAGGTGGAGCGACTTCGGATAAACATCAAATTCTCAATAATAAACCAAAAAATAGGACATTTTTCTACTGATTTTGGGCTACCCAATCATGGAATTTCAAAAAGCATTTAAAGAGAAGTTATTGCAATTTATTTTCTCTGTCATTTAAAAATAGGAGCACTCAATTTTGATTTGTTTTGAAGATGTTATGATCAAAAGAAGACAGGTAATTTTCGTACTTGAAATTCCAGGTGAAAGATTATTTTGCAAAGATTGGTCATTTTGACATAGCTATGATAGAAATTTGATAAAAGTTTCAACTAGAACATTGTAGACATTAAAGTTTCACATAGTTTAAAAAAAAGATGAACTCCATTTGATTTCTAAATGAGGAATAAAATGTTGGTGGAAAAAGGAGGAAAAATGAAGAATCATACGGGCTATTTACAGGCAAGATTTCACACCTAATCACTTTGTCAAGTCATATCACAAATCTTTCATAACATACATACATACATATATATATATATATATATAATTATGTTTAATCACATCACTCTTATATATATAATTAAGTTTAGTCACATCACTTTCTTATATATATATATATTATGTTTAGTTACATCACTTTCTTTTATATATATATATATATATATATATATATAATTATTATGTTTAGTCACATCACCCTTTTATATATATATATATAAGTTTAATTATTAATTAACTAAGATGTGACAAGCGATAATTATGGTTAATGATTACAAATCTATGATGTGACAATACTTAATATATATATTTATATAAAATGTTTATTATTTTTAAAACAATGTCTTGTTACATCACTTACTAATCCAAATTAATATAAGATAATTTATTTCTAAGTGTATTATTATCTAGTTAATTAACTCTTATATATATACATATAGTACACAAAGACAAACAACCTTCCTGACAACTTTTCGATGTCGAAAGGTCGATATTTCGAAAAACGTTCTTCGGTTACATTTTCTGTTTTTATACGAATTACTTAATTTGGTAAACAAATTTTGAAAATGATTTTACCATTATTATTAATTAATTAAAATAATTTTATTTTAATTATAAAACCTATATATTCAATATTTAAAATTAATTAAATATTCACT
The DNA here is from genome assembly GCA_030765085.1 of Allium cepa. Classification (NCBI taxonomy): domain Eukaryota; kingdom Viridiplantae; phylum Streptophyta; class Magnoliopsida; order Asparagales; family Amaryllidaceae; genus Allium; species Allium cepa. The sequence continues at coordinate 289,275,201 of CM060937.1, forward strand.
AATTAAAGTAGTGAAATTCCAGGTCGTTGCGTTCTTCCTCCTTAAAAGAATTTCGTCCTTGAAATTACACCTCGACCTATCCCAGACTACACTTAACACTATACATCAACTTGCATGATGTAAATTGATCATTCTTATGCAAAATCTGATTCGATCTCAGTTGGAATACATATCTTCCTTTCGAACTAGTATCGCTCACTCGTTTCTCTAGTGTGGACTCTGATAAGGCTCCTTGATTTGGAACCTCTATTCTTCTTACATAGTTGTAACTATGATAGAAAATTTTGGTCCTATACCAAGAACCTTCATCAATTGCTTGCCATCAAAAGTTGAACAATAGATCCTTATTCAAAACAGTGCAAACACCTTAAAGTCATGTAATCGAATCTTGGATCAATACTATATGAAAAGGAGAAATGATCTACGTCCACCCTACACACTTACTAATTATTTCTCCCTAATACTAATCCAATTTACACTAAATCATTTATGAAAACATTTCATAAGCTATATTGGTTCAACTTGGATGCTATTCCACTACATACTAAGATCATATATCCCTATCTAATTCCACTATTCCATTTAGAATTTATCTCTCAAAGAAAACTCAAGATCCAAATACCCAGATTTTATTCAAATCTTTTTCAAATAAAACCATATATTTCAACCATAGAAATACATATGTATAGCTAGAGTAACTTTAAAATGATACTAAGGAACTAGGTACCACCAAACAGTGTCCTACATTCCTTACCAAGAAGGGTAATACTCAAGAGAAGTGTTTACTATCTAAACACATTCCTTTCCCAATTTTAAGTTATTATCGAGTCACTCGAACTAGTTAACTTAAAAATATTCCTTTTATTTCAAAATCTCATTTTTGGAACAATACTTTACATTTTCCAACAAAATATCTATTTCCAACTTACTTTGGGTTCGTTCCGGTTGAGCTTGTTTTGACTGTACAATGATAAAGAGAATAATTTACTAAGCGCAGCACAACGTTTGCCTAGGCAAACATCTGATCATTACTTAGAAGATTATTCTGATCACCACAAAGCAATCCAGACTTGTTCCCCATACCAATCCAAAGATAGCACTTCTTACTTACACTTTTATCCCTAAAAATTTATACTTAAATCAAATTGGTTTCAAATTATTATTATTTTTTTCCAAAATCTTGAAAATCATTTTTCCAAAAGCATCGGGATTTAAGTTCTCAAGTTTTCAACCTAATTTCTTCCAACTTAAATGATACATTTTTATGAACCCATTTTATAAATCGCTTCTATTAAGCCATTTTATTTATTTATCTCAAAATATTCTGGCTTTTAAATCAAATTCTACCTCAATATTAACATCAAACACCTTATAGCCAAACTGTGAAACTTAATTCACATGGTGTTCGTTATCATATTTTTTCCCAATCCTTATCTACCCAACCCATATCTTAAAAAGGAAACTTCCTATACACACTAACCATAGTCAATGCTTAACTGGAAGAATATGACTAAACAAGCCTCAAATGATAATAATTACATATTATTATCTCCTAATATCTCAATCAACTATACTATACTATTTTTGAAAATCATTCATTTTGTATATAAAAATATTCTAGTTAAATTTATTTATTTCCCAATTTCAAAATAATATTGTGTCAATTAAACTTGTTTAAGTGTTTAGGAAATCTCTATCGATAACGCTGGCCAAACGCATCGACTAAATTCTTAAGCCACTCAACTGCTCAAACAACACAATATAAAACTTTTTTGTTGCACTAACAAATACGCCATCTTATATAATATACACTCAAACTCATTCTAGAGTCTCACTTACCCTATCTCAAATGAGTATACTCCACCAGGGCCAAGGTTCTCTCTTAACCTTCATCTTTGATACCACGTTGTAACAAACCAGATTTTTTACCCTCGAAAATTGACACTAATACGTCCATTGTTTCGTATGTCGAATATTCAAGTGCCAGAAATACCGATTTGTTACGGTGAAAGAAGAAGGTAGAAGATAGAAGAAAACTAAACAACACAGAATCTCACAACGCAGTGAATAATATATAATACAACATCTTCACAAAAAGGAAACATCTTTACTTATATAATATCAGAGTACACTAGGCCTGTCCTAAATTTGGACAGTTATAGAAACCTGTCCTTATATTGATAAACATACAAACTTCATAATACGGTGGAAGAAAAATATATGTGAATACGTCTTGAACATCTAGCTCCTCTTCAACTCTAAATTATCCAACTAAAACAGAGAAAACATGTTCGATCCGACCCGAGCATTACATGGAATAATGTCCGGGTCAGTTTGGTAAACCAGCGTGAGTAAAACTCGATAATAAGTAATAATCAAACTGATTTCTATATTTGAAAACCTTTCAAACAAAGGGTATCTCGTATGACCACACCACATATAAAAACGGATGGGTTTTTACCTTACGATAACCAAAAAATTTATATTAGAATCCAGTGTTATTATCATAGTCTTTAGGTTTAAAGTAAATAGATAAAATAGCTGAAATGCTTACATCTCACATTTCAACATACTATGCTCTACAATCGAAAATGTAAGGCACGTATTGGAGAATGGATTCTAACTAATGACTGGGCTACTGGGGTACCACCCGCCACAGTACACCTCTGGAAAAATGTACCGAGGTCGTACCTAACAACCCCTGCAAACATAGAACCGATCTACCCGTTGTTGGATAGTACCAAATATATCATCATCCCGGTTGCTTTGCAACCTTCAACCGAGCGCTCCCATGTACACGAATTCATTGATGATTGTGTATACATCTATAATGGTGATGATATACCATAATGGGTGCGACCCACATAGCCCTACTGCATATCCATGTTTAGTCATTGCCGGTTGATGAGACTTGAGGCTACGTTTTATCTTTCTAAATAGAAATCCCTCTTGGAATGCTAATACTGCCCTCCCGCCAGTACTGCAGCACCAGCGTTCATCCATATAAGTTGTCCATGATATGGAAAAACCGAAGGCACTACTTCTACTACATCCATTTTGGAATCACCCTCAGGATTAGTAGTAAGCAGCCCCTGTACTTCAATGGCCCCATCTTCGATAACATGCTTAAAGATGTCTTCATCACGAAACACTTGACTTGGATTGAAGTGGTTTTCGGATAACATATCTGATCCTGGTCTCTTCGAAACAACTTTCGATATTTTCCAGTAAACTCAACCTCGGTTCTTTAGGAAATAAACTGACAAATGATAAGAGCAGAGTTCGCCTCCTAACCATTTGTGGACGAATTTCCTTATCATTCGTCCTAGAAGAACGAACGAGTTTATATGTACAGTATAACACCGTCGACGGTAACTATACCATATAATTCTCGGTTTTCTCCTAGATATTTCCAAAGTTACGTTTTGGGTCCAGTTTTGATGGTCGTTTATTAAACTATCAAATAAGAAAATAACCAATCATGGTTTAATTTCCATATGGGATCCATTAACCTTTATTAATTCTCTTTAATTAATAAAACCAAATAATAAAATCTGATCAAAAGATCTTTCAAAACACTATTCCCAAACCCCTTACATTTCCTTTATACTTGGAAACCTTTTTATACTTATCTTAACGGTATAAGTATATTGCCAAAACATTTTACTTTTTATGCCTTGAAACAAAATCATATACTTATCTTATCGGTATAAGTATATTTACAAACTTTTTAAAGTTTTCTTCTTTCCAAATCTCATATCAAATAACCAAACAGTTCTTCCAAATAAAACATTCTGCTTATCCTTTATCAAAAATTCCTTTTTAGAAGCTCATCTCATTTTTCAACTAACTTATAAATTTCCAAATAAAGTTATAACCCACTTTTATAAACCCTTAAGTTAATTTATAAACCACTTTCCAAATCTATTAAATGATTTATAAACCTTTTTCCTATTTTTAAAACTCTTTATTTAAACCTTTCTGTACTCCTTTATAAATGTCATCTACAAAACATCATTTGTAAAACACCTTAATAACTTTTTTCGTTAGAGAAACACCTTTCTAGAAACAAGTTATCATTTATAAATACCTTTATAAGAATTATATAACTTGAAAACCCATTTATAAACTCTTAGCCTCAAATTAATTAAATAATTAAAGTAAATTCAAACCATACTTTATAAAATCCAAATGAGGCTTAGCGTTCCCAATGATACTAATTTACATAAGCTACCATATATGTAAATATAATTCATATCCAATCAGGGAATAACATGTCAATATAACCAGGTGGCATTACAAGTCCAAATAACATAACAACAGGATGGTGATTTATCCTGCTAAATAGATGTCCAAACAATTCGATCAATTTATAGTCATATGGAAATTTATTCTATTTAACACAAGTCCACACAATCAAATCACTTATACTATAGCAGAATGGTGTTTTGTTCTGCTAATGGATGTTATTAATTCCCCTAATCATATGGGTTACTAAAGGGTCCGGACAAGAGATCCTTTCATTTGGAATCGATTTGCTTTGAAAAATAAAATTAATTGAAACACATTCTGTTTAGTTTAAAATCACCTTTAAAAGTTAAAAGTATATTTAATTAGCTTAAACCCTAACTAAATCTTAATTAAACTCTAATTAGCTTAATGAACTCGATTAAGTTCTAATTAACTTCCTAATGCAACTTGGTTAAGGTTAAACCAAATTATTTAAGAGTTAAACCCTAATTAATTAAATAGCCCATTAATTAAATAAATACTTAATTAACCATTAATATTAATTAAATAATTATTGATCATTTAATTACTTCTTAATCACATTGATCACTAATTAAAACTTTATAAATCAATTGATAATCATTAACTTAACTTAAGCGATGATTAACCTCTAATCACCTTCTTAATTACCAACTAGGTGATGATTGCCTTTTAATTAACTATTTAATTAATTAAATAATTATATTACAACTTAATTACTTTTTAATATTACTAATTAAGTTTGAAAAACTTTGTAAACTAATTTCAAAATAAAACAAATTTGAAATAGAATTCAAACCTTTGCCGAACTGCATCCATAGCAACTGTCGCTATGAGTGCAGTTTGCTATAATCCACCTTTAAGTGAGCCACTTTACCAAAACCATACTATTTCATGATTGAAACATATCTTTGTAAATTTTCACACGTTAAAACTAGTTACGTAAACTTTAACTAAAATCTAAGCATTAAACTCTTGAAAAGGGTTTGATTTCAAATCCGACCTCAAATCCGTCGCTGCTGCATACAAAGTTTCAACTTTGTTCTTAACCCATCATGACTATAGTCAAGTTCATCATCAACCCTTTTTATTCACACATCACATTCATAAAACAAATTGTATACATATAATAATATATATACAATTACTAACTTTGCAATAACACATCCATTCGAGTGCTAACACTAACCCATACATTAACACTTATCATCACATTTCAAACATGCCAAGATACAACATATAAATAACATACATAGAGCTAAGGATCAAAACAACATATAAAGGAAAGTTCTTTCCAAAAGATTAGAAATTTACTCACTGAAAGCTATCCAAACTCTTGCTAAATTAGAGTATGACATAGCACTTCCATTCCTAAGCAACAAGATGGGGTCTTGAACCCTCAATGCACTAGGTAGGCTCGTCCTTGATGGGAAGAGGAAGCGAGACTTGTTTTGGTAAGGTAGAGAAACTTTGGATAAACATCGAATTCTCAATAATAAACCCAAAAATAGGTCATTTTGCAACTGATTTTTGAGCTACCCAATCACAGAATTTCATAAAGCACTCAAAGAGAAAGTTATTCGAATTTCTTTTCTCTATCATTTAAAAAAAATCACTCATTTTCGATTTGTTATGAAGATGCAATAATCAAAAGAAGAACGAAAATTTTCGGACATGAAATTCTAGGTGAAAAATTGCTTTGCAAAGATTGGGTATGACATAGCTATGATAGAAATTGAAAAGGTTGTCAACTAGAATATTGTAGCCATCAAAGTTTCACACGGTTTCAAAAAAATAAAAACTTTAATTAATTTCGAAATATGAAAGAAAAGGATGGTGGAAAGATGAGGAAAAATGAAGAAACATATGAGCTATTTATAGTAAGATTTCACACATAATCACTATGTCAAGTCACATCACAAATCTTTTATAATATATATATATATATATATATATATATATAATTATGTTTAATCGCATTACTCTTTCATATATATACATATAATTATATTTAGTCACTTCATTTTCTTATACATATATTATTATGTTTAGTCACATCACTCTCTTTTATATATATATATATTGTTTGCCCCGAAATTGGTCACAAACCCTAGGTATCGTGAAAGCACCAAGTTATGAATATAGATCAGCAGTATCCCAAATACAAATCTCAGATCTAAGCAATATTAAGTATAGCAATTCAAACATAACAATCAGTGACACGAGATTTATAGTGGTTCGGCTATCTCCGGCCTACGTCCACTTCAAATGATAACCTTTTATTGATTTTCCTTACTGGTTACAGATGATTGCAGCAATTACAATGGAGGAATTCGAGTAAAACAGTTGTGATGAAATATAGAATTGAATCCGGTAGAGTCTGGACGTCGAATAGCCAAAAGATCCCTTTTCTGTAGGCTTCAGGGGGCTATTTATAGGTGTAGGAGGCTGATATCGCGCTCAAACTTCGAAAGACTCCTTCTGGCACGTGAGTGGTCCCACGCGACCGATCCCACCAAGTTTCGGCTCGATCCGTGATGGATACGAATCGATTTTGTATCAATCAAAAAATGATCCAATCGAGCTGAACTTGGCATAAATGTTCTTTATCTTGTACGTAAGCTCTTGTGAAAATTTCGTAGCATTTGGACCTATGGTTTGTGAGATATGATCGATGCAAGATTGTGATTTTTGTATGCTGCTGAGTTCGAATCCATGGTTTCGTATCCATCCCTTCGAATCGATTTGGACACGTGAGTGCGTGGTGACGTGGCATGAGATTTTTGGATCGTTCCACCTTTTGTGTCGAATTGAAGGAGTCTTATTCGCAACCAACATCGGAGCTAAGTTCGTGTCGACCATTTCATGCCGTTTGAGTTGATAGTCACGACGCTATTCGTATCCATTGTTTATAAATGTGCGATGGATGCGAACAAAGCCTTCACCATCGATACGAATAGTGTACTGAGGTACACTGATGAATCGATACGAACTTTAGTTGATACAAATGAGGACCCTCGAAATCGATACGAATAGCATGGCTCCAGATGGGTTCAAACTGTTCGTCGAACATGATTGACTCGAAGCACGATGCATATGAACAGTTCCACACTGATCGATACAAACCCGATGGACTCGAATAGTATGGCCAAGGATCGATTTGAGCCCGATTGATTCGAACAGATGTTGATCGAGTCAAATATGATGGATACGAAATTTGACTTCCCTCGATGGATGCGAACAGTGTGTCCTTTTTATCTTGTATCGATCATATCTCTATCATACGAACTCCGATTAACCTGAAATTTGAAATGTTGGCTTTTATAGCTTTGCTTGCCATTTCTTGCCAATTGTAGCCCAATCTGGACTCGGACAAAATTCATAGATATCCACAGTGAACCTGCGATGCATAATCGACATTCATGACTAGTAATTATTGGTTTTCAGTTAATTTTTGGGTATCTCGGCTTTGCCAAAAGGCGGGATAACACTTTGCCCCCCAAAACATGCCTTTTGGCAAAAGGTTTATTTTGAATAGCTTCAAATCGAATGTAGTGAGTCCATGTTTTATTCAAAGCTAATAGCGTTTTCAATCAAGTTTGCGGCTGTTCGAAGCCAAATCATTATCTATTTCTTCCTGTGGAAGTTAAGAATGAAATTCTACAGTCTCTCCGGACTATCAGTGGTCACTCCGGACCTTTGCCAAGTCCATTCCAGAATTAGCGATCGAATGGAAAGATTCTGTTGCACTCCGGCGTTGCCTTCTATCCCTTGCACTCTGGCCCTAGCTAGGGCGTACAGTGATGTTTTGGTCATTCTTGACCGATCATAGCCTTTCCGGGCTCTTGCTGGATCCCATCCTGTCACTCTCCGGTGAAGGGGAAACAGCGTTAAGTGAGTCGATCCTGTCGCTCTCTGACGAAGCAACTCACTTATTGCACTCTGGTTCACTGTATCTGAACATTAAGCGATGTCATGGCCAAAATCGTGGGCCGATCAAAGCTTCTCTGGGCTCTTATCGAATCCCGATCCAATCATTCTTCGGTGAATGGAAAACAACGTTAAGTGAGTCGATCATGTCGCTCTCTGGTGAAGTAACTCACTTCTTGCACTCCGGACCCCTCCTCTTTGGGTAGGGTCATAAAGCGATCATGTTCAAACTGGTTTATAATATTCATCCTTTAACTCTTCGATCAAAGGTTTATTTCATGAAATTCAAGTTCATTTGTTTAATTCAAATCCTAGATGTCCAATCTCAAATATTAGGAAAACTAGACATTGCCTCTTCGGGCAGATCGATCTATCTCCATCTTAGATCATGCCTAGGGATCTCTCAGGTTCCCATACGTATGTAAGTGGAATAGCTGTTTTATTTTTAAAATCAAATATAAGAAATCTAACCGACCAAAGTTCAAATCCTGAACTTGGCCCTTGCCATCATAATCAGTTGATGACGAGTCTCGATCACGATCCAGGATCAGTTCTGTTAAGTGGATGCGGTAGTTGTTCAGGTCTCACGGCCGCTGCCCGTTCCCTGGTATACTGTGGCAATCTACCACTTCTGGCATTTTCTTCCACCTCATCCTTTAGGTGGCGGGATTCATCAGTAGTGTGCCCATCCAGCTCATGGAATAGACAATATTTTCCACTTCTACGCTCCCGCTCTGTGGGATCTCTCCTGGGTGGTTTTCGATAGGGGAGTTGCCCCCGAGTTTCCATGTAAATCCATTCCAGGCTTGCCGTCAGATCTTTGTATCGTCTGAATATGGGCTCTCGGAATTTCTTTCGTTTGTCAGGACCATCATGTCTGTCATCCTGCTTTCTCTTTCCTTTGTGTGCTCTAGACTGTTCTCTAGCAGTTCCTTCGCCCTACACAGCATTTGTTTCTCACCTCTCGGCTCGTGATTCTTCCAGTCGAATGAATCTTTCAGCTTCATGATAGAATTCTCCAAGATCTTGTGGTGGATCTCTTGCCAAAGAATCTTTGAATTTGGTGCCTTCCCCAACTCCTGCCACCGCCGCCATCAAAATCATCTATGGATCCGGGCGATCTACAGAAGCCACCGTTGCATTGAATCGCAATAGAAAATCTTTTATGGACTCTTTGGTCCTTTGCTTTATCGAAGCCAAAGTCATCACACTCTTGGGTCGCGTCATGTGGACCCTAAACTGTCTCATGAAGTAATCTACGAGCTCGCCCCATGTTCTGATCGATCCAGTCTCTAGTTGTCTGAACCAAAGCGCAGCCAAATTTGATAAAAATAAAGGGAAACATCGTGCCATCACTTCCTCGGATGCTCCCAGCGCATCCATACGTCTGATGTACCTGGTAATGTGCATGGTTAGGTCTGACTTCCCGTCATAAGGGTCCAGCATTGGTAATTTGAACTTTGGAGGGTTCCTTGCATTTTTGATATTCGGCGTGAACGGACTCCGACCGACTTCTTCCAATCCTCCACTCGACAATCCTCCTCACATGATTCATCGCACTAGACCAATCATTCTATCATCTCCATCCAAGGGCTGCCCCCTTGTCATGTTTCTATCCTGCCGCCCAAGTCTCGAAAGAAATTCTGGTACATACTCTTCGTGTGGCTCGTTAACATTAGCATTGGCTCTAGCCTGTTGAGCTCCATCCATTGGTTTTCCAGTATCGGATCATGAGGGTCTGCCCCCAAGTCCTTGCTGATTGCCTTCTGGTTCTGCATTCTGACCTTGAGCTTGAACTCCGTTGGTTTCTGCAATCCTAACTCCTTGTTCAGCATTCGCAGTTGCTGTAGTTGGTCCAAGGTTCTGCACATTCGCTGCTCTCATCTGTTCGAAAAAGTTCTACAGCATCTCGTGTTGACTCTTCATTATTTTTTCATGCATCGAATTTTCCATAGCCTCCATCTCATCCCTGGTGATGTAGATCGAGGTTTGTCCTTCTCCAGCTCCAGAGGATGCCTCTTGACTCCCTCCTTGTTGGCTTCTCTTAGCTCTTTTTCTTCTGCTTATTTATCGAGTCATTGTCTCTAAGTCTGAATTCTTCAAGCTTTTAAATCTGAATTTCAAATCCGGTGTAGCAAGTGCTAGTTCCTCTTAGTGAAAGCACTAAAGTGTTTTCCCCAAAATTGGTCACAAACCCCAAGTATCATGAAAGCACCAAGTTATGAATATAGATCAGCAGTATCCCAAACACAAATCTCAGATCTAAGCAATATTAAGTATAGCTATTCAAACATAACAAACAGTGACACGAGGTTTATAGTGGTTCGGCTATCTCCGGCCTACGTCCACTTCAAATGATAATCTTTTATTGATTTTTCTTGCTGGTTACAGATGATTACAGAAATTACAATGGAGGAATTCGAGTAAAACAGTTGTGATAAAATATAGAATTGAATCCGGCGGAGTCTGGATGTCGAATAGCCAAAATATCCCTTTTCTCGCAAATCTGAAATAGGTTCCAAATACATTATCAAAATATAATTTTAACCGTTGTACTTGAAGGGATATGATCCATCAATCCCAAATGCATCTTCGAGAAGAATACCAATAATGATGGAATATAGTAAGTAACAATGATTGGAATAACATCATAAATTCAACTGTGAAAATTAAGGTAAACTCACTCATCCTTCAATATGCATAAGTTAATTTGGATTTTACTCGAAAAATTATCGCCAATATGACTTTGAGTTTTGGGACATTTATGTTGAAATAAAATTCTAAATAATAATTTACAGTAGACTATTTGCACACAAAACCTAGAGTATCTAAATGTTAGGAGTGATATACGCTTCAGGGGGCTATTTATAGGTGTAGGAGGCTGATATCGCGCTCAAACTTCGAGAGACTCCTTCTGGCACGTGAGTGGGACCACGGGACCGATCCCACCAAGTTTCGGCTCAATCCGTGATCGATACGAATCGATTTCGTATCGATCAAAAAATGATCCAATCGAGCTGAAACTTGGCAGAAATGTTCTTTATCTTGTACGTAAGAACCTGTGAAAATTTGTAGCATTTGGACCTATGGTTTGTGAGATATGATCGATGCAAGATTGTGATTTTTGTATGCTGCTGAGTTCAATCCATGATTTCCTATCCATCCCTTCGAATCGATCTGGACACGTGAGTGTGTGGTGACATGGTGCGAGATTTTTGGATCGCTCCACCTTTTGTGCCGAATTGAAGGAGTCTTATTCGCAACCAACATCGGTGTTGAGTTCGTGTCGACCACTTCATGCCGTTTGCATTGATAGTCACGGCGCTATTCGTATCCATCGTTTATGAATGTGCGATGGATGCGAACAAAGCCTTTACCATCGATACGAATAGTGTACTGAGGTGCACTGATGGACCGATATGAACTTTAGTCGGTACGAATGAGGCCCCTCGAAATCGATACGAATAGCATGGCTCCAGATGGGTTCGAACTATTCATCGAACACGATCGATTCGAAGCACGATGGATACAAATAGTTCCACACTGATCGATACGAACCCGATGGACTCGAATAGTATGGTCAAGGATCGATTCGAGCTCGATCAATTCGAACAGATGTTGATCGAGTCGAATATGATGGATACGAAATTTGACTTCCCTCGATGGATGCGAACAGTGTGTCCTTTTTATCTTGTATCGATCATATCTCTATCATACGTACTCCGATTAATCTAAAATTTGAAATGTTGGCTTTTATAGCTTTGCTTGTCATTTCTTGCCAATTGTAGCCCGATACGGACTCGAACAAAATTCATCGATATCCACAGTGAACCTGCGATGCATAATTGACATTCATGACTAGTAATCATTGGTTTTCAGTTAATTTTTGGTTATCTCGGCTTTGCCAAAAGGCGGGATAACACACACACATATGTTTATTTATTAATTAACTAAGATGTGATAAGAGATAATTATGGTTAATGATTACAAATCTAAGATGTGACAATACTTAATAAATATATTTGTATAAAATGTTTATTATTTTTAAAACCATGTCTTATCACATCACTTATTAACCCAAATTAAATAAGATAACTTATTTCTTAGTGTACTATTATCTAGTTAATTAACTCTTATATATATGTACGTACAGCGCACAAAGACGAACAACATTCTCGACAACTTTTGGTGTCGAAAGGTCGAAATTTCAAAAAACGTTCTTCGAACAATCTTGTACTTGTTTACGCATTCGAAATATACATGTTATAATATGTTTTTTTAATGAAAAATATGTGTTTAAGTTCGTTATAGGAATGTAATGTTATAAAAATTTCAAGGTTGTGAAACTAATGTGCTTCATTTGAGTGAGTACATGTACATAAAGCTGTTTGGGTAAATTTGGATTGCATAATTGCATATAAATTAAGCGAACTCGCTTAATAACACTAATATAAGGTACGCTTACGCATTAAAAGAGAAAGTGAAAAAATATTGATATATGTTGTGTTTTCGACCGTGTGGGTCGATGTATATTATATTTATCGTATTTGCGATATTGGCAAAAGCTCTCCGTACAGGGGAGACTCCATCAAAAAAATTCGAAAATTTAAGGTGTTAGAAAATTTTGACAAAGGCTCTCCGTACAAGGGAGGAATGCAACAACTCGGAATTTGGTCATTTAATTATGAACGTTTAATTTATTTTTACATGTCTAATTTGATATATTAATTTATTTTGGATATGGATATTTTGGTAGAACTAGTGAAATGATTTAAAATTTCAAATGTAGCGATTAAATGGATTTGATGAATAGTAAATTTAATATTTGAAATTGGGTAAATATGTGAATCTAGAATTTAATGTGAATTAAAATGATTTCTAATGTCAATTTAAACTCTATTTGAATTAGAGTGATGATAGTGGACTTTTGAATGGAATTAAAAGTCGATAAATTAAAATTTTTAATTTATATATATTAATTTGATGGTGAAATTTAATATTTGGGATACTGTAAAAATTGAATTTGTGATTTAATTTGAATTGAAATGGTTTTTAATATGGGTATAAATTCTATTTGAATTGTAATTGAGTTGATAAGTTTTTAAAATTGGAATTTCAAGTAATTCCGTCAGTTTTGAAAATCGCTTGATTTAATCGACACGTTAAAATAGCCTTCCGGGACATAGTCTTGGAATTCGATGAAACTAATTCTATTGGATCCATAATAATGTATTGTTATCGGATTTCAAATTTCATAGCAATCAGATTTATCGTTTGCTCGTGAGAGATGAAAACGCATAGAAATTAATTTAAGGAATTTAATTCAAAACCAGCCGTTTAAAGCCGTAACTTCCGTATACTTTGGAATTGTCTTTCGAAACATGTTCTATTGAGTTCAGAATATGCATTAAACATTATAAACGCCACGCGGCATGATTCATTTGGAGTTATGGAAAAATCAAGTATGAATGGGGTTTTTAAATAGTAAATTATATACATATATATACGTTCACAGCAAACCCTACTCTACTACATAACAGCCGCCACCTCCATTATCATTCAACGACCGAAAATTGTCGAAATTCGATCTCTAGTATCTCGAAATCCATTCATAATCAAGCCTCGATTCCTAAATGAAGATCGTAGACGTTGCGAGAGCTTTCCATCCATATGGATACGATCATCCAATTTGCAACAATGGGGAAGAAATCAACTCACGTTCGTACAACGTTCAAGCATGATTTTCAAGAAGGGGGGACTACCGAGCGTCACGGTGTTCACGACGTTGGTGCGCTGGGGAATGCGCGCCGATATGGCTGTGGTGGATTGTTGTTTCGATCGAAGATGGCAACGCGGGATTGGTTAGAAAGTCGCGTGATGGGTTTCCTTTCGACCTGGTGTGTACCTAAACGAGAGATGAAGGAAGAAAGTTTCATGTGGCCAGATCTTGTTTCAAAAATTTGAAAGGCCCAGATAATTTTTGGTAAAAAAATTATAATTTAATTATATATATTAATTTATGAAATTTGATAAAGCGTATATCATTTCCATACGTTATCAGAATGGGACGAAACAAATGGAGGTGAATTCGTAGCGACGAGCACTACATCATGCAATCGATTTGGAGACAATTGGGAATAACTAAAAATTTATGTTAAATCGAATGTCGTTCGATTGATTTTAAATGGAAAACTCAAAGTGAGCTAAATTCACTCATTTGGTTAATCAGGAATGTTTTATAGCAAATAAAATTTATTTGTGCCTTTTAGATTGTTGAAATTGATGATTGTTGAAATTGGAGATTATTGAAATTGTTTAGGATGACAATATAGCATCTTGAAATGCTGTTAGATTGATTGAACCAGATTTAGGGATGCGATAGGGCAACTCAAATTGCTATTAAACTATTTATGTTTATTTTTTAAGATTATTATCAGTATTTGATCATATATGTGAAAAATTGACAAATGGAACGTGTTTGGAATTACGTTGTTAAATTTTAACGTAAATTGAATTGAAATATATCAGTGTGATATTTTTCCAAAAAACATAGTTGAATAATAAATGAAAGAGTTTGATTTTGAATGAAAATTGGTTAGCAGAATTGATTTTTATTCTTCTATTTGATTAATTTTGATACCGTCAATGTAAATGGGATTTGCATCATAAAATTGATGTGTTAAAAATCAATTGTTTAACTGTGGATTTGATTTACATATATGACTGTTATGTAAATGCTTGAAATTTAACTTTGATAGTTAAATTGAATTGAATGGTAGTTGATAAGTGCTATTGGAATTTCCGAGCCTCGGTATAACTTTGGAAATGTTATGATTTTTATTTAAGTTCAAATTTATAATTTGTAGTAAAAAGATTTTTATTTAATAATTGTTATACAAATTGTTTTGGTTTAAATCTTTATTTACAAATTTTTTATTAAAACATTTATGTAGTAAAGTTAATTATTTTTTAAATTAATTGTTTAATTGATTTTGTTTTAAAGATAATAAATTACTTATTATCATTAGTTAATTAGAACTATAAATTTATTTTAGTAATAATATGACCCACCGGTTGATTAAACTTACTTAAAGATTGATATAGCTTATTTTATTGAATCTTGAAATGTTAAAAGTTAAAGGATTATATTATTAATAAATGTTTTTAAAAGTATCTTTGTATTATCAAAGATGGCTAAGATGTTTTATGATGTTTAAAATCTTATTTATTATAAGTATATACTAAATTGTTTATAAAGGAAAACCCTTTTGAAAAGGAATTTGTTAAAGGATTTTGTAAGTTTGAAGAGGATTGGAAATTGAAAAGTGAAGTTTTGTAAATGGTTCGAAATTTATATAAGAATAGTTTTCTAGATAAATCATGGAATTTTTTTATAGAAGCCATATAAGTATTATTTTGGAATATTTATGAAATAAAGATATTTTTGGGAAGTAATAGTAAATTTGCATAGCGTAATTCGAGGGGCAGCGATTGCCTACAGTTTTGGGATATTTTTGCTGGGATAGCGACGTAACCATTTTGCAAATTGCGAACTATGGTTTGTTTGAATGGTGGAAATCGGGAGGCAGAGATTGCCCAGGTTAAGTTTGATTTCTTTGGGATAGAGACACAACCATCGAGCTGTGATCCATGGTCGATACCGAATGGTACTTCCATATCTATTTTATTGAGTTTTTAAGTATTTTTGAAAGAAAGGATTTGTGAATATACTTATTCCAGTGAAATAAGTATATGACTATTTTGATAAAGAGATTTGATTTATCAAAATCAAAATTTTATTAAATGAGGCATAGTGATTTCAATGGGAAATGTAATCTTTGTTTGAATGTTTGTTTATGTGATAGTTTAATAACTGACTATCTAATCTTGGTCCAATATGTAATCCTTCTTAATTTTGGTGGTAGGGAACTATTTCTTACTTAAAACCAAACGATTTTAACTCTGGAAATATCTAGGGGAAAACGAGAATTATATGGTACAATTACCGTTCAAGGTGCTATACCGTACGTATAAACTCGTTGTTCTTCTAAGATAAATGATAAGGAAATCCATCCATTTAAACGATTTAGGGGTGATCCCCAACCTTATGTATTATCTGATTATTTCCTAAAGAACTGATCTTGAGCATTTTGAAAATCGACGAATGGTTTTTGGAGCACCCAGGAAATGGAAAGTGTACTCATAAGAGATGACTCGAACCCCATGACCTACTCTAAAACCATATACGGTTAAATGGAGGAGATGTGTCCTATTTTGGGATGTTGAAATCCATATGTGGTTCCAGGACTCGTTGGAGTGTGGGAATCTATGTGAGATTCCAAGATCTATTGAGATGTGGGAATCTGTATGCGATTCCAAGACCATTGTGATATGGGAATCCATATGGGATTCCATGATCTATTTTTGGAGCGGTGCGTAAGCTGGAATGTCGTACGTAGCCTCATCAGTGGAAATGACTAAAACCAGAGATAGGAGGCACGACTAGTAGGGTTGGCAAAGCCATGGGGTGTATTCGGCTCCTTTTCCAGCAATACGGATACCTTCAGTTGTTTTTGGCATGCCGGAGCGATGCACTCGGTCTTAGCTAGACTAGTTATGTTTTTCCTATGATACCCTGGCTAGACGGATATAATGCTTCGGAAGAATAACTCTGATCCTTGTGCAGAAGGTCCATTCTCGAAGTACTGAGGACACCTCCATGGAAATCCTACACAATTAGCAAACGAGCCTTATCAAGTATTGATTTTATATATAATATTGTTTTGATGTACACAGCACGAACATCACAGCTACTTGATTATTATTATTTTGATCCTTAGACATTAATATAATATCATAGGATTTTCGGTTTGATGATATTAAGGTAAAAATTCGTCGTAATTATGTGTGGCGTGGTTAAACGATATTTTATTTTGAAAAGGTTTTATTACTTAATAAATCAAATTGAGTGTGTTTTTTCTCACGCTGGTCTACCAGACTGATCCATGTGTTATTATTTCATAATAATGCTCGAGTCGGACTGAGCATACTGCAGACTTAGATTGGATTGCTTTGGAGTTTAGGAGACGAGCTAGAGATTGAGACGTATTCCCATACTTGTTTATTCCACTGTAGTGTTTGATTTGAAATTATCAGCAATCGCGAGGATGGGATGATTTAACTGCCCAGGCTGGTAATTATTGATTTGTGTACTCTGATTTGAGATATGTATATTACAGTTTTGAATTTTGTAAAGAGCTATTGATATTATATATTATACAGTCCGCTATGAGATTTTTTATTTTTTTAATTTCTTCTTTCTTCTACCTTCTTTCTTTTCCCTTAACAACCTACCTTTTTGGCACTCGATTGTTTATCATGCTATGCAATGAATGTATTAACGTCGATTTTCGAGGGTCAAAAGGTCGGGTCGTCATATCAACACCACAAAGCTCACATCCTCGTCTTGGAATTTACGCATAGTCTGTAACCTGGGACCGTGCGACCTTGCCACTGATTGAGTATTGCCTATAGGCACACGACCAAAAGAAGATCATGCGGCCTTGTCCCCTTGAACGCGATTTTGTTCGTCGTAATTTTCAATTTGAATTCCGTTCGTCGTGATTTTTTTTCTTTTAGTTCAATTTGGGGAATTAAAGGAATTAGGATTAAGAAAATATTAGGTTACGGCTTGGATCTTTGGACTTAGAAAATAGGGTGAATGAATTTTGATTTTAATGGGATGGACTTGCATAAATGTGTCAAGGTTTAAAATTAATTTTAGCTTTAATTATCCTCTTTTACATTTAAAGTTTAAATTTAAATCCTTGTTGTATATTTATAAATATTTTTTGATCTAATTTAAAGTGGTTACACTTCATTCAACAAGTTATATTTCGATATCTAAACAACTCACTTCAATTCAGTACTTGTTTCACTTAATTTAATTCCTCATTGAATTAATATAAATAAATTTATTCATCTTCATCAATTTATCGATTTTAGTGAATATCGAAAGAACTTCTTTACTCCTATTTCAATTATACAAAATTATTTATAGTCTTAATATATTTCATATTTATTAACACATTTTATTTGAATTTTAATATATTAGCAGGAACAAATTTTATTAACTACTTAAATTTTACTATAAAAAATTCCTTATTGAATAGACTTTAATTGAATAATAGTTTGATTCCAAAAATTAATAAAAGTTAGAATCAAATTTTAAACTTCTATTTTAATTAAATTATTTTAATATTAAAGCTTCAAATTAGGGTTATTGACCCCGCCTCCCTTATAGAAATTGCATCCTCGCAATTTCTTATCGGGAGACATCATACAAACACTCAAACACTAACTCATCTTGTATTGTAAGATCAAGTTAAAACTCGTTCAATTCTCTAATTGTTTAATATTAAAATCAAACTTATCGTAAGTTAAAATCTTAAACAGACGCATTTATTAACCTTTATTTCCTCGTATAGAAAATTTATTAAATTTTTTATAATTGTTAGAATTTACGAAAAATTTCGACAGAGTCTCCTTTGTATGGAGAGTCATTTACAATTTCATAAATATAATATAAATAATAATATACATCGACTACATAGTCGAAAATACAATATATAACAGTATTTCTATCATATTTGTATTTAATCTGAAAGCATACCTTTATTTAGCGTTTTAAAGCAATTTATTAAATACTTATGCGAGCGACAACGAGTTTGCACCGCATACTAATCCATATAGCCTTCCTTTACTTGTACTTAACTCAATGCAAAGTATAAGTCTCGTATAGATAAATTTTAATAATATGATGTTGGAAGTTGCTGAAACGAAATTTGGTAGACTAATAGAAGTAACAAATTCTCGTACAAATTAAATTCATGTTTTGCAATATTACAAGCTACTACACATTAAAACTTAAAGTACATGCAAAACCATGTTATTATGTTGGTCCCTATATAAAAAGGTAAACCATCATAATAACATTAAATGCATGCAAAAAATACGTGAATTAGAAATTAAATCATAAAAATGACAAAGCGTCATGCTACTTGATTAGCTTTAGTGCACATCCACGAAGCAAGAAAAATAATAATAAAGATGGTAGTGCGTATTGGCCTACATACGCACTTCATTTGATTTGCATTTTAGAGGTAAATTATGAGCTTGTACACTTAACTACTTTTCATGTATTGAGTTTTTAGTTCAGTAAATGAGAAATAAAAGATTTTTCTTCAAATGATTTGCAAGTCTAGAGCATCCGTATAAATTTCAAGATACTACCAAATTTGTTAGGAAAGAAAATTTTCTCTTTAGCAATATTCTACATAATGATTGAACAATATTAGAAAATGGCAAAAATAATCGTTCGAACTATGGGTAAACTATTCAGCTGAACTCATCTTAATCAAATGAGATCAAAAAATGGCAAATTAATATGCCATGATCCCAATAATTGATTTTCCAAAATAAGATATAAATCAAATAAAGAAAAATCTAAACATTCATTTTCATGTGCTATCAGTTTTGTTTTTTTTTTTGTATGTACTGCTGATCCAAAATAGCACAGCCCCTTTTTTCTATATGATTCATGAATGGTTATATGTTTATGTCAATTTAGCAAATAGCGAAGTAGAGTTTCACATGCATCTAAAGATTGTATGAATCTGTATACCACCTTAATGTTATACTAAGCGACATACATGACAAGATAAGATTATTTAAGCATAATATTTGACATTAAAATATATTTTTTCCTATCTCAAAAGCTTGCTCAAAGGGTCAAAAGTACCAAAGCTTGACAAATAAAAATACTGAGAAGTAAAAAACAGCGGTACTTGAATTCCTAGTATTCATTTGTGAAATAAACACAAGTTTAGAAGTTGAATTCTTCATAAAATAATGTTTTGTGTTGGAGCAATCCAAATATTAGGTAACAATTCATCATCGTTTATATTTTTCACCTAAGTAGCTAGACCTATACCTATTAAAATTTTAATTCAGATATTTTGAAATAAAATATGAAGTAAGATTTATTGACAATAAAATAAATTAAAACAATAGGCAATGAAAATCAAATAGTTTAATAATCCAATATCAACTGCAAACACTTGTAGCAGCATAGTAGAATCAACATACTATCAATTAAAGGGTCTAAAGTATAATTGAGTACTATACTAACAACGACTCTTATATATTTGAATGTCGAAAAAACTGGTGAAAAGCGATTGAAGTCATCATCTGTGACCAATTTCATTCGATCTTTTCCACGAAAAATTAGTTTATAGCTCGAAGCAGTCCAAACATCAAAAATCATTTAAATCGCTTTCTTTAAAAAAGGATTAATAGTAATATTATTGCTATTAGTATTCCATAAAATTATATGCTTTATTCGATTCTTTTTTCTAAGCTTGGTATTTAGTTTAGAAATGTTTATTTGGTTGTTACATCATCGGTAGCTATCTAGAAGGTTATTTGGAATCATTTAAAAATAGAGAGAAGGAGAAAGAAAAGAAAATATTCACAGAAAAGTAGTATTATACTCAATAAAATTCATTTATGTGATCTAAATAAATCAAACGGATTAGAATTACACTCATTCTCAATTTGTTTTACAAAGGCATACGTAAGAAAAATCACCAATCACGGTATTTAATATTCAATAATTTATTATATCATAATTAAATTATAATGTCATTTCAAACATCACTTAAATTGAAATTTCATATAAATATGTTTTATATCACTTTACATTTTATTTAAATATAAATTCTAACATCTATTATAACCACAATACAATATTCACAATCGTTTAAAAGTACCACACCCGATTTATTTAACATGCATCTTTGAAATTGAATATATAAGATTTTTAAAATGCTAAATTTATTTAAAATATAAATCATACTCTCATTTTACATACTTTATTTCATTTATTGAATATCCCAAGGTATCTCCTTTAGAAATATAATTTATACACTTCTATAAAATATTATTTTACCTTTATAACACTTATTCCAAAATTAATCTCTTTATTTTGTAAAATATTTAACTTATTTCAAAATTCTATCTTCTTTTCAAAAATATTTTTTTTTGCAAGGCAAGCCGGTTTTATAGTGGGTCGTCCACTTTTATTACGAAAGTAATAAAGTTGAAGTACAGGAGATAGGTAAAAGCACCTAAACTACTAAGAAAAAAAGAAAAAAATAAAAAAAAAATACAGCACAGGTATGTGACAGACATGTCACAACAACTAAATATATAACCTAGACTATTCCTCCTCCGAAGAGGAAGAATCACCATCATCTGCAGAAACCAACGGGACATTCCCATAAAGACCAGCGAAAGGCCTGAAACGGATAGCAAGACTAGGATCATAACCCAGAGCATCAGAAGAGTATATGAACATGCGATCCCAAGACGAATCAGCTAGCAAGACAGAATTCCTACTCGCATACTCACCGTCCACATTAAGAACTAAAGAATCACCAGACGGTTTGTAATAAAGGCATCTAAGGTCCAACAGATTATCGGATACAAATCTGAAATATGAATCGTCCACCGGGTTAAATCTCACATCAGAAATGTGATCAACCCAACACCTCTCAGACTCAACCCAAACAATAGGTAACCGGGAAGAATCAGGGACAGCTAAAGGAATAGCTGGGGCAACAGAAGGTACCACAGCAACAGTAGGAGAGGAAGGCCTATCCACAGAAGGAGGCGGACCCAGATCCGACACAATAACCACAGGATGGGGGGCGGACCGAGGGATGGAGGAAGGAACCTTAGGAATCCATTTCTTGAGCGGGGGACGAGGCAGAGGAATCTTCGAAGGAGCAGCGACTGATATGGGGTGCTGGCAAGAGATTGCCAGATGGCCAAAAGAGTGGCAGGAAGAGCATATATCAGGAACCCAACCATAGAGAACACAGACCTCCGCAACATGCCCAACAGCAAGCTGAACATGGATAGTAGTAGGGAGAGGATTATAAGGGGATATCTCAATAAGAGCCTTAGCATACATCAATTTATCGCGGGCAACCGTAATGGTGTCAAAGCATTTCAATTTACCAACATTGCAGGCTAACCAATTCAACCCAAGCAAAGGCTGAAGAGCAGAAGGGATACGCGAAAAGTACACCCAAACGGAGATGGATAGCACCTGCTCACGAGCACCTACCACAGAGGGAGTCCAATGAGTAATAATAAAGGGCCTACCAGCAAAAAAGGAAGGCTCAGCACCAAGAACAAGCCGACGATCATCGGTGGAGGATAACTTTATATAGTACATGGAGTCGATCAGCTTAACTTGCAATTTTCCACGCAGCTTCCAAGCCCTACGCAAATCCGACACCGGATCACGAAGGCGATGATTTGATTCCAGAAAAAACCAACCAAATGTTCATACCAAAAGTCAATACCAGCTGGCAACACCATAGGAGGAGGAATCTGACTCCATTCTCTTCAACGATTCCAAATTCAACTGGTTCGTAGTCACCGGCATTTCGCGGCAGAGAATTGAAAAGTGATGACCAAGATTTGGGGCAAGCACACAATGGAGCAATAGGACCTGGAGCATCCTCAGCGAGGGACAGTGCAGGACAGACAACTATCTTAGAAGTGACTACACTATTTTCTCTGTCAACGTGCCAAAATTCTCAGAGGCAATTAAGCAAACAGCTGAAGAGCAACGATCAAAAACTTCAGCGAAGGGCAAACCCACATTTGAAGTAGACAGTCCACTTGCTCCACCCACGCTAAACCCAGCATTAGTACCAATCTTACCCATATCACAATTTTTATACACCTGCTTACCCATAATTTCATCAGATGGAGTTGGAACAGAGACTGCAGGCACACAGGAAGCTACCGGAAGTTGGACCAAAGCACATGGTCGAGCAACAGGAGCGACCGAGCATCGATTGCTAACAAGTAGAGGGGGAAACTCAACATCTGATAGAAAGGAAGGATTAGATGGCACGGCAGCGGCTGACATCACGTTAAACTTTCGTCCAGACCTGGTCGTTGAAGGGGATAGGAGGAGCGTCGGGGGGGAAGAGGAAGGAGAATTGGACATGCGAAACGATAAGAGAGAGGGCGGAAAGAAGCGACGAGGAGGATTCACGAAAGGGAGATGGCAAAAAATAAAAATCGCCAGACCAGGGTGGACGCCATTTTTAGGTTAAATTATATATAGTACTAAATATTATTTATAATAATATTTTATTGCTCATAATACCGTGTCCCAATGTCTCGTACTAGTGTTTAGGAACCCCTATTGATAACGTTGATCAGGCGTATCGACCAAAATTCTTAAAGCGCTTAACGGGCAATTTAATGCAATAATAAATTTCTATATGATATACATATATCTTTTAATACTTTATGCCTTTACAAAATATTTTTTGTATATTATAACATAATCAAATTCCATATATATATATATATATATATATATATATATATGTATATGTATATGTAATATTAAATGATTTTAATTCAAATAGATTCTTGCTTTTATTAAAATTCTTTCAATCAACCGTAACGTTATCATAGAATTTTATTAATAACAATTCCATAACACACAAATCTTTAATATATACCTCAAGCCCACATCAAATTTTTAATTCATCTTAAGATTTGATTAGTCACGCATATGAATTAACATTTCATTTGATATAATTTTAAATTTTTAGTATTTCTTGTGGTAACTACACTTCTGAAAACATCGCAAGTTCTTATTTTTATTATTGAGCAAATTTCAACTCTCAATAATGATTCCTACTCAATATTAATTCTATACAATCATTTACAATTTTAAAACAACCGAAACTCCGTCAACTAATCAATTGTATTATGCCAGCGATTCTATTTTGAAGAAACGCTGGCTTTTATTAATAATTGGGTTTATCCAAATTCAAAGAGGTTTATAAATTCTTTGAATTATAACTTTTTATTCAATTCCATATTTTAAACTAAGTTTAAACAAAAGCAACCATTGATGCAAATAACATACATTTCAATCAAACAAACATTTATATCAGAACAAACTAATCAATATACTCAGCGAAAATAGTCTATCTATTTTCGCTGTGCAACTCTGATCATTAACAAACCAGGACTAAATAATTTAATTCTTAGTCATTTATTATTTATAATATCCATTAAATCTAACTCTTTACAGAAGTGAGTTTCATTTTATATTCAATTTCATAACAAAATTTGTAAATCACTTTAAAATTTTCTACAAATACGTCTTGATGATTATTTCCAATAATCACTTATATTTATATCCTAATTAGGAAAAAAATTCTAGATTCTACCATGCACACCCAAGGGACGGGACTCTAGGTCATCTTGGTTTACATCTCAATTCTGTACTATTTATATTTTATAATGTTTTGACCACAGCCCTGATTTCAAGCTGTAACGACCCCACCACTACGTCCAGTTTAGCAAAGAATATTACAAATAACGTCGTCTGCTAATCCGGAGAATGACTAGTTAAGGACCATCAAATGTGAATGTAACTTTATACTAACACTGACATGTCTTATTTACCTTTTTGAGGATCTGAACAAAAAATTAAACGTGTGCATTATTGATACAATGTAATAAACACACCGACTAAAAATATTCAGAACAGTATACAATATAGATAAATCAGAATCGGAGTCACAGATTTCAGCGGACTAATATACAACATATTTCATAATAGGATGCGTCTACAAAATGTCAATACTAGACTCACTCTAATATACATCGTATCTCATACAATATATCAGGTACAAATGACTACTGAATAATATACATGAGGTAACTACTAAATGCCAATACACATAATGATAAAGTAAATAGAAACTGTCAAAATAATATACTCCAAAGCCAACCCAAAATCCAAGAGTCAAAGAGTCCCCGTACCTGTAAAGTCTCGGCCTGAGCCGAGTATTAAAATAATAAACGGGTCAGACTATATCTAAATAAAAGGTGAAATTACTAATATTATAACATTATGACTTAAAATAATAAGCCATATTAAATATGCCGAACAAAAAAATCATAATAAGACATATTAATTAAATTCATTACTTTATAAATCCATAAATGACTTAACTCTAAAGTAAGTCATCCCAAAATATGCCTAAAACTCAAAAATCCATAAAAGCCATATCAAACCAATAAATATAGATCTCAAAATTTTGACTTAACAATAACCAAATAAGTCATAAATAATATGCCCAAAAAAAATACTCAAATAAGCGTGACAGCCCGCAAACCCGTACCCCTTGAGTCGACACTATTCTCCATCAATCAACTCGAGATGAACGGAAATACGAACCATTTGGATTAAAGAAGAAAGAGGTAGAAGAAGAAAATAGAAACAACAACAGAATCTTACCATCACAGCGGAATAAAATATAATAGATAATACCAGATCTTTACACAAAAGAAAACTATATCTGTTTTATACTTACATCATCAGAATACACCATCAGAGTTCAACAACAACACTAACATACAACTTGACGGTCATATAATCTTGTCATCAAAACTGAATACGCAACGGAATAATAATCAAGTACGGAAGTACGTATCGTCATCCAGCTCGTCTCCTGAGCTCCACAGCATCCATTCTTATATCCTATAATACTCGGTCTGACCCGAGCATTATAATGAAATAACAACCGACTCAGTCTGGAATACCAGTGTGAGAAAACCAAACTCAAACTGATTATTAAAGTTTCAATATCCTTTGAAATCAAAAGCATCTCGTAAGACCACGCCACAAATAAACATGTCGGATTTTTACCTTACGATAGCTAGAACACTTTTTATTAAAATTCTATGATATTACAATAGTGTCTATAGAAAGTAAAATAGAATCTAGCTGAAATGCTTTCATCTCACGTTTTAGCAATAGTTGGGCATAATCAAAACCGTACAGGCGCGTAGGGAAAATGGATTTCCAACTAATGACTAGGCACTGGGGTACCACCTGTCACGGTACCTAGTCTAGATCAGCATAACGAGGATCACTCCCGACACCCTGCAACACAAGACCGGGACTACTCCTTACTGGATAATCCCGAGTAAGATCACCCTACGGTTGGGATCAGCAACCGCACCACTAAGCCGAAAAAAGGGACATCTAGACAGGGATGACCTCACCCTAATGAGCGCTACCCACCTAGCCTTGCTGCATAACCCCTGATTTTTAATCATTCCCGGTTAATGAGGCTCGAGACTAAGCATTACCTTTTTAAATCATTTCACTTAGAATGCCCATCGTCCATCTGACGATATTCTGAAAGCATTCATCCATACAAGTCTGTCCCGGGTTCGAACGGAACCGAAGGCACTACTCCTACTACATCCATTTTGGAATCATCCTCAGGATTAGTAGCGACTAGCCCTTGCACTTCACTGCTCCACCATCGAATCCCAAACTCGTCTTCCTCATGAAAACGTACAAACCGGATTGAAGTGATGTACGAGAATTACTCTCGATCCCGGTCTCTTCGAAAGGATCAACGCATTGGCCAATATTGATAGTCAATTATTTAACTATCAATTATCATTCACAAACATCCATCAATCATAAATTATTTCCCCAAATCATTTATTAACCTCAAAATATCTTCGCAAGATATATTTTCGCTTTCAAACCTTTTGAAAACAGTTTTCAAACCACTCTTCTCATGGAATGAATTCCCAGATATTTATTTCCATCGAAAACATCAAGTACAAAGCTTTAGATTTTAAAATAATTTAAAAACACTTTATTATAAAATATACTTTAAAACATTTAAATTGAAAACTACTTCAATATTTAATTAAAAATATATACTGTAGGAATATTTGAAAATGACGTTACTTTATAAAATATTAAACTAGATTTTCTCTTTTTAAAACAAAATATCAAGTCACTTTTAATTAATTACTACGATAATAGATTTGAAAAATATATTTACTTTAAAATTTAAAGATTTAGAAATAATAAATTTTCTAAAACATGTCTTTTAAAACAACATTAAAACTTTTAACTTATATTTAAAAATTTACTTTGAAAACGTACTTGGATATCCAGGGAAATATACTTCTCTTCACATCCTTTAAAAATAAATCACTATTTATTTTTAACCAAATTTACTCATTGCTTAAATAAATTCCCACCAAGAATTTATTCTTCCAAATATCCACGGATATATTACTTCATCTTTATAAACCCAGTTTATAAATTCCAAAGTCTCACTTCTCTTTTAAAAATCTCGGTTTTATACACTTAAATCCAAATTGATTTCCAATTTACTTCACTTTTAAATAAATTTCTTTACTTACTACATTTATTCCAAAATCCATTAACTTCAGATTTTATTCCTTAATTATGATTTAAAATACTTTTAACTAAAAATACCAATTTCAGATTTCCCAAATTACTTCTTTATCCTTTTAAATAAATTTCAACCTTGAATTTTAAAATAATTCTTTATTCCTTTAAATAAGGTCACTTAAGTTTTAAAATTCATTATTTCTCTGTTTATTCAAAATCCCCTTTTCCATACTCGAAATTTATTTATTAAAATTTTAAAATCACTTTATTTCTTTTCCAATTCATTCTTAAATTTATTCAAATTCTCTATAATTATTTTACTTAAAACTTCACTCTTTTATTTTCTTTCCAAAAATCCAATTTATATATTTTGATAACTCAGTGTACCGAAATATATTCAAGCAAACCATAGCATTCAATATTCCAATTATAATTCATCATAGAATATCAAATATTCATAACACATGATATTAAACAAATCTAAACAATTTTGAGGAATCCAGATGAATCCCTCCAACCTGTTTTCCTGCCTCCACAGATGTTAGCACAATACCAATTCCACTTCGAGGTGGAATATCGAGGTATATGGGATTAATATAATATCATCCGCTATCATGCGGTGCATAGGGTCTCATCCGCTATATAATGCGGGAATCAATCACTCCAATATACTATATACTACTATATATAATATAGCACATCAAATCAATTCAATCATTCAACCAATTATTTAAATTTAACCATTTAAATTTAAATAGCAGCCAGATGAGTGAGATTAGCTCGCCTTAAATTTTGTTTGCAATCCATTTCCATCACGCCTTGCTTCTTCGCAGTTTATAGACCTTGAACAACATTATATGATTTATTAATATTTTGAATGAATTGAACAATTTGTTACCATTTTATAATTTAATTAACCAAAAATTTATTTTTAAACTTATTTATAGATTTCAAAAATCAAATTTTTATATGAACTTCCACAAATTCAAAATTTCTATATTTCCAAACCTTGTCTATATACATTTCCTGTTTACATATACATACTGAACCTTATAAAATATAATTGTTTTGCATCCTTCTATAAATTAAACCTTATATAGATATTAAATTGTAATAAAACAAATTTGCCTTTCAAATGTATTAAATAAATAATAAAAAAACAGAACTGTTTTATATTTCTTTACTGTGAAGATTATTTTTATTTTTATTTTTTTCTCTAACCTGTAAACAAATGCTAAATCGAATTAAGATAAAAAAATGCAACCTTGCTGCCTCGGAGTACGTACTCGAGAATGACCTTGCTACCAGGTCGCAGTATCCCTTCAACTCATCAATGCTATCGTGAACCCGAAGCCCTAGCCGCCATGATGAGATTCGCCATCCTTCGAAAATGCTCGTGTCAGTGCCTCCGACTCTTTGTTTAGCTTGCTCGACCTCGCGATAGTCGACACGCACCTCCGCTCGTGCCTCCTTCGCGACCGCCAAGACGAGTTGCCACTACTCCTATTCGCTTTTGCGTGCTCTTGTTTGATTGAAAATAGGTTAGGGTTGAGTTCGAGTTGAAACTGTGAGAATGAAATGAAAAGGAATTTGCGTGGATAAACTGAGGGAAAGAAGGAATTTAGATCGGCCATTTTATTCTCTTTGATTTTGAAATTGAAATGAAAAGCTCGGCTTTCTTTTTTTTTAAAGGAAGAGAGGAACACGATGGAACATTGGCGTGTGGAGAAAGGCTGCGGTGATTTGAAAGGAAAAAGTATCGATGTGAGAGGAATACGACTGAAGGTTGACTAGGATATATATATATATATATATATATATATATATATATATAAATTCTGAATTCAAATTTTCTCGATTTACATAGCTTAAAATCGCGAACCCCTATCAAGGCGTGCCGCTAGGCGTTTATAACGTTATACCCCTATTCCGAACGCAATGGAAAAGGTTTCGAGCCCTAATTCGATCGTATGGAGAAGATAGCTTTTTGAACCCAATATAGCTTTTTGAACCCAGTTATTATATTAAATTTCGATTTAATTTCAACGCGTATATATATCGTACGCTCACACAACAACTCTGATCACTACACAATTTTCAAATCCGACAATAGTACAATATTACGGATCCAATGAAGCTGGTTTCGTCGAAATCCGAGACTGTGCCTCGGAAGGCTATTTTTAAACGTCAATTTAAACTATATTTTTTTAAAACTGAACAAATCACCTTAAAATTCAATTTTAACACTTCTATTATCTTCAGTATTATCAATATAAATTTTATAAGCCTTCAAATTATTTTTAACAGGCTTAAAATTCCAGATTCAACATTTTACCCAACTTCAAATTATTTAATTTAATAATTAAATTACCCAATAAATGGTGATATTTGAATTCATATTAAAACTAATTATCAAATATTTAAAATCAATTAAATATCCCAACTTTAAATATTCAAAATTTTCGGGTCGTCACATTCCTCCCCCCTTGAAAGAATTTCATCCACGAAATTACTTGTTAAGATGAATGATTCAATACCCATTACTATTTTTCAAAACCAAACAGTTTTATCAACTTGCCATAACATATCTTTTATTAATAACCCACTATTACTTCAACCAACTTTCCAAAACCTTCCATAGTTTCCAACAACATTATTTACTTCACTTATTCAAATTTAAATTTAAATCCAAATTTAAATCATCAAAACTTTCTCAAAAAATTTCCAACTCTCTAAATTTTTGAAAAAATTCATCAGCGTCTCCATTGCACGGCTAGCTCGGTACAACTACAAAATGCCTCTGCAGGTCCCAAATTCCAAAAGAAAACAAAAAGCCAAGTGGCTAGATCAAAAACCCAATCAAATTTCATACAGAAATTTAAACACATGCCTTTTTGTCGAGCAATTCAAATTTATCTTCGGGAATCAAAACCAATTTTCCTTTTCCTTTATAATACCCTGCATATCCTACTTAGCAATAATATCCAATCATAACATTCAAAAACATTTAATTGACTTCCTTACAAAAATTTCAATATCTATTCATTCAAGCCCGTACGATGTACATATATCATCCGTACGCAACATCAAATTCGATCACTCACTCGAACACACAATTTCACTTTCGAACTAGTATCGTCCCCCCGACTTTCTAGTGCGGACTCAGATATGTTTTTATTGATCAGAAACCGTCATTCTCCTTGCACAACCATAAACTATGATAGAGAATTTCCAGAATCAATCAAAATCCATATACAGGGTTTGCCGTCGAAAATCGAGTGAAAAATCCTAACTCGGATCGATATAACTATCTCAAAATTCTATGCTCGAATCTGGATCAAATTGTTATGCGAATAAAATAATATACGTACATCCTACGTATGTATCTTAATTGATTATCAGTTAAATCAATTCTTTTTTTATTCACATTTATTTGATTTCTATTCACTTATTCACAATTATCACTTTTATTAAATCCTCATTCAACTATTAACTTAGAATATATTTCTAATCCCAAATTTTACTTAAGAATTTACCATTCCTTTCTTAAGTTTAATATAAGCATTTTATATGCTTCTTTATTTATTTTCACTTCACCACTTTAGTTTATATCTACATCTATTCAAATTGGTTCTCTCATTTCCATATGAATTCAATTTCTCTTCAACTCTGAATATTGAATTTATCTTCCATTTATAACTGATTCATCATTATTTTAAATTAGTCTCATCCACTAATTTATTTTAATTTATAATTTGAAATCGTTTTGTTGCTAACAAAAATTTTCCAACTCCCAAAATTTTCAGAAAATTTTGACAGAGTCTCCTTTGTACGGAGGAGCTTTTGCAATTTGACAAGAGATATAAATATATATACATCGACCCACACGATCGGAAAAACAAAATCACTTCATATTTCCTATTTTTATTGTGTAGGCGTACTTTATTTAGCATTTTTAAGCAAACGGCTTATTATTTTAGCAATTAGCGTGTCCAAATCCAGCCAAACGACTTCCCGGTACCTATACTTACTCAATTTAAATATGCAAGTGCCAAAATCATGTAACTTAACAACATTTTACATATTTAACTAGCAAACATACGAGTTTCTATAAGCAATGCAGGTTAAACAATATTTATAAGCAACTTATAAGGTTCCGACATTAATTTTAATTGTTTACAACCAATTCATGTACAACTTGATTCAATTTAGATGGTTTGCAACTTAATTGCTTACATTCAATTCATTTTTAACCCAAACAACTCACATTTATTTCAATTGATTCCAAAAGATCAATTTTATTTACCCCTACCAATTCATAGAATTTTTATTTACTTCCGTTTAAATCGAACGACTAATTTATTCTATACAATTTGATGATATTCACTTAATAGAAAATCCATTTTAGTTTTTATCCACATCCAGTTGATTCCAACTCATTTTATATTTAATTCCAATTCCATAACAACTTTAATTCATGTTTAATTCACTTACAATTCCAAGTTGAATTTTTACTTATAACTCGGGTTTCATTTACAAACCCGTCATTAACTCAAATTTCAACTTTTATTATATACAACTAGTGTTCCATTTTCATATTAAATAATTAATTATCCAATTGGCTCACTTCCAATTTACAACTAAACCTTTGATTTTTATTTTCAAAAATCACTTTATTACTTTACTTGAGTTCAATCTAATTTATAATTCGAGTTTAGATTTCTATTTAACTTTTCAAAATACCAAATAAATTTTATTTTGGCCTACTCCTTCCAGTATCCAATTTTAGTTCATTTACTTACAATTATAAATTCATTTGTTCATTCATAAATTTATTTTCAAC
This sequence comes from Allium cepa, assembly GCA_030765085.1. Lineage (NCBI taxonomy): Eukaryota > Viridiplantae > Streptophyta > Magnoliopsida > Asparagales > Amaryllidaceae > Allium > Allium cepa. Next base: position 289,307,585 of record CM060937.1, read on the forward strand.
CAATAAATTCTATTTCCAAACATTAATTATTTTTAGTCCATTTGAACTAATTCTACACTTCATTTTACACAATTTCAAATCAAACATTATCCAATATTCAAATTTCATTTCTAACTAATAAATTTTATTTCATTTACTTATTTCCTTTAGCCTACTTAGATTTATTTCCTCACATTCACTTTTTATTTAACATGGTTTAGTTACATTCTAATTTAATTCACAGTTCAACTTTTATTCAACGAATTTAAAATTCCATTAACATACTCACTTAACCAATTTATTCAAATTAGTTCATTTCCCATTTTAATTCAATATTTAAACAATAAAATTTCAAAACATTTTTTTAAAAGTTTCCAATCTTATTTACCATTCAATAAACATTTTTAATAAGTTTCCAGAGTTTCATCCAAACATTTCAAACCAACTCCAGAGTTTAAACCATTGCTAAAATGTTCAAAACTCAATTTAAAAAAAAAATCTAAATCAAACTATTCCTTTTCAGTTTCATAATCAAACCCAATTTCTCAAACAACATTAATCCAAAACATCTAGGTAGCAATCCCCTTTTTGAAAACTCAAAAATGAACGCCGATGATGTGGCGATCATCATCGGAATTATTTTCCAGCGACCGAAAGAGTTCAATACTTTTATCTTTTTAAAATCCCTTCAAATATTCCAAACTCTCCAGAGTTCAAATCCAATTCAAAATATTTCTCAAATACATATTTTCCCCCAAAACTTAAAAACCATTTTCAAATTCAAAGGAATTTACATTTCCCAAATTTTTAAATTCAAACCCTTTCAATTCCTATTTAAACATTACTCTTGAATTTTTATTTCATCTTCAATTATAGATCACATTTATAATTCACATTTACAAATCCCATTTGTATATGAGTTTATTTCTTAATCTTTGGTTATAATTTTAATTTCTTATTCAATTTTACACATCAATGTAATAATGTAATATTATCATTCCTAACCACCAATCATCCGTATATAACTATAATAATTTACGAAAAACCATTTTCTTTTATATACATAAATAATTTGGGTAAAATTATTTCATTTACCCTATTTGAAAACCATATTGTGTCGGTTTATCTCATTTAAGAGTTTAGAAACCCCTATCGATAACATGGCGTCCCACATATCGACCAGAATCCATAAACACTCAACCGATAAGTTAACACAATATAAATTAATTTTTATATACACTAAAAAATACGTGCGCATATCTATTAATACACTCAAGCTCATTCTAGAGTACTACGTACATTATTGAGTAATTCCCACCAGAGCCAAGGATCTCGCTTAACATTCAGCTCTGATACCACTGTAACAGCCCGCAAACCCGTACCCCTTGAGTCGACACTATTCTCCATCAATCAACTCGAGATGAATGAAAATACGAACCATTTGGATTAAAGAAGAAAGAGGTAGAAGAAGAAAATAGAAACAACAACAGAATCTTACCATCGCAGCGGAATAAAATATAATAGATAATACCATATCTTTACACAAAAGAAAACTATATCTGTTTTATACTTACATCATCAGAATACATCATCAGAGTTCAACAACATCAATAACATACAACTGGACAGTCATATAATCTTGTTCTCAAAACTGAATACACAACGGAATAATAATCAAGTACGGAAGTACATACCGCCATCCAGCTCGTCTCCTGAGCTCCACAGCATCCCTTCCTATATCCTATAATACTCGGTCTGACCCGAGCATTATAGTGAAATAACACCCGAGTCAGTCTGGAATACCAGCGTGAGAAAACCACACTCAAATTGATTATTAAAGTTTCAATATCCTTTGAAATCAAAAGCATATCGTAAGACCACGCCACAAATAAACATGTCGGGTTTTTACCTTACGATAGCTAAAACACTTTTTATTAAAATTCTCTGATATTATAACAGTGTCTATAGAAAGTAAAATAGAATCTAGCTAAAATGCTTTCATCTCACGTTTCAGCAATAGTTGGGCACAATCAAAACCGTACAGGCCATAGGGAAAATGGACTTCCAACTAATGACTAGGCAATGGGGTACCACCTGTCATGGTACCTGGTCTAGATCAGCATACCGAGGATCACTCCCGACCCCCTGCAATACAAAACCGGGACTACCCCTTACTGGATAATCCCGAGTAAGATCACCCCACGATTGGGATCAGCAACCGCACCACTAAGCCGAATAAAAGGGACATCTAGACAGGGATGACCTCACCCTAATGGGCGCTACCCACCTAGCCTTGCTGCATAACCCTTGATTTTCAGTCATTCCCGGTTGATGAGGCTCGAGGCTAAGCGTTACCTTTTTAGATCGTTTCACTTAAAATACCCATCGTTACCCATCGTCCACCTGACGATGTTGTGAAAGCATTCATCCATACAAGTCCGTCCCGGATTAGAACGAAACCGAAGGCACTACTCCTACTACATCCATTTGGAATCATCCTCAGGATTAGTAGCGACTAGCCCTTGCACTTCACTGCTCCACCTTCGAATCCCAAACTTGTCTTACTCACGAAAACGTACAAACCGGATCGAAGTGGTTTTCGAGAATTAATCCTGATCCCAGTCTCTTCGAAACGATCAGCGCATTGGCCAATATTGATAGTCGGTTATTTAACTATCAATTAACATTCACAAACATCCATCAATCATAAATAATTTCCCCAAATTATTTATTAACCTTGAAATATCTTCGCAAGATATATTTCCGCTTTCAAACCTTTTGAAAACAGTTTTCAAACCACACTCTTCTCATGGAATGAATTCCCAACTATTTATTTCCATCAAAAAACCAAGTACAAAGCTTTAAATTTTAAGAATAATTTGAGAACACTTTATTATAAAATATACTTTAAACATTTAAATTGAAAACTACTTCAATACTTAATTAAAAATATATACTGTAGGAATATTTGAAAATGAGGTTGCTTTATAAAATATTAAACTAGATTTTCTCTTTTTAAAACAAAATATCAAGTCACCTTTAATTAATTACTACGATAATAGATTTGAAATATATATTTACTTTAAAATTTAAACATTGAAAAATAATAAATATTCTAAAACATGCCTTTTAAAACAACATTAAAACTTTTAACTTACATTTAAAAATTTATTTTGAAAACGTACTTAGCCATCCAGGGAAATATACGTCTCTTCACATCCTTTCAAAAGTATTTATTTTTAACCAAATTTACTCATTGCTTAAATAAATTCCCACGGTGAATTTATTCTTCCAAATATCCACGGATATATTACTTCATCTTTATAAACCCAGTTTATAAATTCCAAAGTCTCACTTCTCTTTTAAAAATCCCGGTTTTACACACTTAAATCAATCTCCAAATTGATTTCCAATTTACTTCACTTTTAAATAAATTTCTTTACTTACTCCATTTATTCCAAAATCCATTAACTTTAGATTTTATTCCTTAATTATAATTTAAAATACTTTTAGCTGAAAATACCAATTTCAGATTTCCCAAATTACTTCTTTATCCTTTTAAATATATTTCAACCTTGAATTTTAAAATAATTCTTTATTCCTTTAAATAAGGTCACTTAAGTTTTAAAATTCATTATTTCTCTGTTTATTCAAAATCCCCTTTTCCATACTCGGAATTTATTTATTAAAATTTTAAAATCACTTTGTTTCTTTTCCAATTCATTCTTAAATTTATTCATATTCTCTATAAAAAATTTACTTAATACTTCACTCTTTTATTTTCTTTCCAAAAATCCAATTTATATATTTTGATAACTCAGTGTACCGAAATATATTCAAGCAAACCATAGCATTCAATATTCCAATTATAATTCATCATAGAATATCAAATATTCATAACACATGATATTAAACAAGTCTAAACAATTTTGAGGAATCCAGTTGGATCCCTCCAACCTGTTTTCCTACATCCATAGATGTTAGCACAATACCAATTCCACTTCGAGGTGGAATATCGAGGTATATGGGATTAATATAATATCACCCGCTATTATGCGGCGCATAGGGTCTCATCTGCTATATAATGCGAGAATCAATCACTCCAATATACTATATACTACTATATATAATATAGCACATTAAATCAATTCAATCATTCAACCAATTATTTAAATTTAACCATTTAAATTTAAATAGCAGCCAGATGAGTGAGATTAGCTCACCTTAAATTTTATTTGCAATCCATTCCATCACGCCTTGCTTCTTCACAGTTTTTAGACCTTGAACAACATTATATGATTTATTAATATTTTGAATGAATTGAACAATTTGTTACCATATTAAGGATATGTACGATGATGTTGTGACTAGTGTCAGAGCATGCGATGGTGAAACTAGCGACTTTTCCATTAACATAGGATTACATCAAGGGTCAGCTTTGAGTTCCTACATTTTTTCTCTAGCGATGGATGAGGTTACGAAGGATATACAAGGCGAGATTCCTTGGTGTGTGCTATTTGCTGATGATGTTGTGCTAATTGATGAAAGTAGGATTGGGGTTGATAGACAACTGGAGTTGTGGAGACAAACTTTAGAATCGAAGGGATTTAGACTTGGCAGAACTAAAACAGAGTATATGAAGTGCGGGTTCAGCGGTGTCATGTCGGAGGATGGAGATGTCACTCTGGCCGGACAATTAGTTCCCAAGAAGAAATCATTTCGATATCTTGGATCAATGTTGCTGTATAATGGTGAGATTGATGAAGATGTTAGTTTTAGAATTCGAGCGGGATGGGTGAAATAGCGTCTGGAATTCTCTGTGACGGGAAGGTCCCACAAAAGCTTAAAGGAAAGTTCTACAAAACGGCAATCAGGCCTGCGGTGTTGTATGGTGCAGAATGTTGGCCTACTAAAAGCCAACACGTACAAAAAATAAACGTAGCAGAGATGCGTATGCTACGATGGAGCTGCGGTCATACAAGAAGAGACTGAACTAGAAATGATGATATACGTGATAAACTTGGAGTAGCACCAATTGAGGAGAAACTAATTCAACATCGCTTAAGATGGTTTGGACGTCTTCAACGAAGGCCTCCCGAGGTACCTGTGAGTGTTGGAATTATAGGCCGCGTTGATTGCTCAAAGAGAGGTAGAGGTCGCCCAAGATTAACATGGGAGGAAGTAGTAAAAAGGGATTTGAAATATTGGGGTATATCCGAAGAGCTGGTGACGGATCGGAGCGAATGGAAGTTATCGATTTACGTACCAGAACCATGAGCATTGAGTTTTAGATTATAGGACTAGAGAACATGAGCCTAAGACGTAGGTTTAATCTTTGACCAATATTACTGTTAGTATCATTATAGCTATTAGTATTATTATTATCATTCCTCTTATATATACCTATACATTTTTATTTTATCTTATTTTACTTAGTTATTATTATTAATTTACCTATTTGACTTTATTATTATTATTATTTTTTAGGGTTCCATCTCTAGCCGACCCTAACTTGTTTGGGAATAATGGCTTTATTGTTGTTGTTGTTGTTGTATTATAATTTAATTAAGCAAAAATTTATTTGAAAACTAATTTATAGATTTCAAAAATCAAATTTTTATATGAACTTCCACAAATTCAAAATTTCTATATTTCCAAACCTTGTCTATATACATTTCCTGTTTACATATACATACCGAACCATATAAAATATAATTGTTTTGCATCCTTCTATAAATTAAACCTTATATAGATATTAAATTCTAATAAAACAAATTTCCCTTTCAAATGTATTAAATAAATAATAATAAAAACAGAATCGTTTTATATTTTCTTTACTGTGAAGATTATATTTAATTTTATTTTTATTTTTTTCTCTAATCTGTAGACAAATGCTAAATCGAATTAAGATAATAAAAGAAATGCAACCTTGCTGCCTCGGAGTACGTACTCGAGAATGACCTTGCTACCAGGTCGCAATATCCCTTCAACTCATCGATGCTATCGCGAACCCGAAGCCCTAGCTGCCACGACGAGATTCGCCATCCTCCGAAAATGCTCGCGTCAGTGCCTCCGACTCTTTGTTTAGCTTGCTCGACCTCACGATAGTCGACACGCACCTCTGCTCGTGCCTCCTTCGCGACCGCCAAGACGAGTTGCCACTACTCCTATTCGCTTTCGCGTGCTCTTGTTTGATTGAAAACTAGGTTAGGGTTAAGTTCGAGTTGAAACTGTTAGGACGAAATGAAAAGGAATTTGCGTGGATAAACTGAGGGAAAGAAGGAATTTAGATCGGCCATTTTATTCTCTTTGATTTTGAAATTGAAATGAAAAGCTCGGCTTTTTTATAAAGGAAGAGCGGAACACGATGGAACGTTGGCGTGTGGAGAAAGGCTGCAGTGATTTGAAGGGAAAAAGTATCGATGTGAGAGGAATACGGCTGAAGGTTGACTTATATATATATATATATTTAAATTTTGAATTCAAATTTTCTCGATTTACGTAGCTTAAAATCGCGAACCCTATCAAGGCGTGCCGCTAGACGTTTATACTGTTATACCCCTATTCTGAATGCAATGGAAAAGGTTTCGAGCCCTAATTCGATCGTATGGAGAAGATATCTTTTTGAACCCAATATAGCGTTTTGAAACCAGTTATTATATTAAATCTCTATATAATTTCAACGCGTATATATATATCGTACGCTCACACAACAACTCCGATCACTATGCAATTTTGAAATCTGATAATAGTACAATATTACGGATCCAATGGAACTGGTTTCGTCAAAATCTGAGACTGTGCCTCGGAAGGCTATTTTTAAACGTCAATTTAAACTATATATTTTTAAAACTGAACAAATCACCTTAAAATTCAATTTTAACACTTCTATTATCTTCAGTAATATCAATATAAATTTTATAAGCCTTCAAATTATTTTTAACAGGCTTAAAAACTGCAGATTCAACATTTTACCCAACTTCAAATTATTTAAATTAATAATTAAATTACCCAATAAATGGTGATATTTGAATTCATATTAAAACTAATTATCAAATATTTAAAATCAATTAGATATCCTAACTTTAAATATTCAAAATTTCGGGGTCGTCACAATAAGGCACATCAACAAATCACCATTTCATAAATACATATCAAGTCTCAATAGACTATTATCTCAAAATATGGTGACAACTAATTCAAAATTCCTCAGAGCCATAAAGGATACAGAATTTCCATACTAAAAATCTCTAAAGAAATAATTATCAATAATGAAATAATAATGGCAGTCGTCTATCAGTTTAATACAATGACGTGAAATCTACCAAAAGAGACTCGCTACATAGAAAGGAAACCTTTCAAAAGAGACTGCAGGTTAGGAACACCGCTCAAAGAAAAGATCAGTCGTGTACCTAATCTATCCTATGCAAATTTACCTTTTGAAAGAGTAAACATAGTCTAACTATATAAAATAAATAAACTGATAGGTTGTAGTATCTATATACTATGATGCATGTAAAAATCCGCCTTCCGAAAGAGACAGCCGTATTTATGCCATAATAGATTTTCCAAATGAGATCTTCCTATCCAAATCTGAAAATATATTGATTCTCAGATCGATCAAAAATAAGTTATGTTCTCTCAGGGATCTATCGGTCCGAAATCCGAACACTCTAAGATAATACAACTATAAGTGTTAATTACTGTCCCTCTAGTAATCATAAGAATTTAACTAACTGTCTCATACTAGATAGTAAATTCAAATATTTAGTAAAAGCTAGTAATTTCCACTTCAAACTCTATTTAAAAAATTATAATAATAATCAAAAGAATTGTACAAAGTTTCCATACCACCCGAGAATTCAATCGTTTATTAAAATTCTTTTTTCATAGAAAATCACGGAATTCATCAAAAATCCAATTCAAACTTGCATAAAAATAGGCAAAAGCTAAATACAATAAAAGCCAACAATAATTTATAGGTTGAATATAATTAATATAATTTTATCATATAGAAAACGATTTCAAAAATATTTTATCTATAATTCACTTTTAAAATTCTCACCTTCGTTAATCCATAATAAATAAATTAAAAGAGTTTTAAATTAGTTTTTATGTAACAACCCGCATATTTATCGATTTTATATTTAAATATTTTATTTAAATATTTTATCGTTCGTCGGATTTTGGTCCGAAAAGCTACTTTTTGCAAACAGTCGAATTGGGACTCGAGACCACCCCCATTGAGTTCAAAATGACGTTTGCGACCTTTTTGAGTATAAGCTTCGATATGTTTGGAGAAAGTTGAATTTTGCTACTTTTCACTTAGGGTTTTGGTTTGGGCTCAGCCCACTTATGTATTCAGTCCCAACCCCTCTCCTCTTCATTCACTCCTTTTCTATTTTTCTAACACTCAAGCTTTAGCAACAATGGTGGAAGAGAATGGGAAATAGAAATTCCTAAGCCCTAGTTTTCTTTGCAAATCCAACTTCTAGCTCCAAACTCAAGTGAACCCATTGGTAAGCACCTCCTTCATCTTCTCCAACTCTTTCTCCATTCAATTTGAGAAATTTCCTAAACCTAATTTAGGAAATGTTTCTCTTTTAAGCTTAGATTGAAGCTTCTTGAGTTGTTATTGAAGAGGAATTGATCTTAGCTTGTTTTAAAAGCTTCTCCTTCATTAATTTGGGTTCAAAGGTGAGATTTTTAATCTCACATCTAAGTCTATGAATTACCTTCGATTGTTAGGTATGAATTCCTAACGCTTATTCATGTTCATTTGATTTTGATTTGGACTGCTTTTGTGAATATTCCAATTTTTAGTGTTTTGAGTTCAATTCGTTAAAAATCCTAACTTTGATGTTTGAACATGTTTTTGGTGATGCATCGAGGAGCATATAAGGCCGGGTAGTCGATTGGCATAAACCCTTAGCGTTGTTGCTCGTGCGATTGCAATTTGATCGAGAGTTGCACTACTTTTGAAATAGGGTAGGAAGTGCAAGCATACAGGTTCGGCCGACCGAGCCCCTTGGGCCGGTCGACCGACCTGTAGTCCAGGCACTTCCTGCCTCTGTTTGGAAGTGCTGGTACAGGCTTCGGCCGACCGAGCTCCCTGAGTCGGTCGACCGACCTGGTGCCCCGAGCACTTCCAACCTCTGGTTCGGTCGACCGACTCAGGGAGTCCGGTCGACCGACCTGCTACTATTTGCCAGATTAGCCTATATTGCTAATTCGTTTGAATATCCAACTTTAATCGATTCGTGTTGTCTCCCTTTTGTTGTTGTCATTCATTATCGACTTTGATGACCTTTTCTTTGGGAATTTTAGATATATCCACTTTGATGGATTTTATATCGATTTCTTTGGATTTTATTCACGTCTTCGAATGTGAATTTTTATGCCCGATTGTTTCTACAATCACTTCTATGATTTGTCACTTTAAAATATAAAGGTTTTCTATACTAGTAGTAAATATCAAAACTCTTTCTTCAAATGATTTCAACACTATTTTATTACAAAGCTCGTTTTCTCAAACCGACTTCTAATCTATTAGTATATACAAACCTTTACCTCACTCGTATGAGAAATCTAATTAAACGACTTCGTAAAACAAGTGGTATGAAACGCTTGCGTTTACTTCGTCGGTTAATTCTTGGACTTGTTCGATTGAATCTCTTATGATAATTTTCTAGTGGAGATCTACAATTTGTTCGTAAATATTTAAGTTAAGCTAGTGGTTATGGGACATGAAGCTAAGCTCATATATTTACTAGCTTACTGTAATCGACACTTCTCTTTGATCATGACGATCATTTTATGTTTTAGACTAGCATTGTGCGATGTCTTATTGATTTGGTTCATCGGATGTCACGTTGTACGACGTCGTTGTTCCCTTTGATTGTGTTTTGGTTCATCGGATGTCACGCTGTACGACGTCGTTCTTCCCTTTGATTGTGTTTTGGTTCATCGGATGTCACGCTGTACGACGTCGTTGTTCCCTTTGATTGTGTTTTGGTTCATCGGATGTCACACTGTACGACGTCGTTGTTCCCTTTGATTGTGTTTTGGTTCATCGGATGTCACGCTGTACGACGTCGTTGTCCCCTTTGATTGTGATTTTTGGATTTCGTGTGTTGAATTCTGGAATTTATGTTTCACCAACTTTTACGATTGGCATGGATATGTATGTCATTTACCGTGGCTTGGTGAATGAAATTAGGAGTATGACATTCCTTTTTTATCTTTGAGAAGATCTTTGCGATATTGATTAATCTCTTGTTGATTTTTCAATTAGTTATTTATCACAGCTTGACATTGTGATTATTATACGTTTAGTCATATCTCTTATTCTATATCATTTCTTCTGATATTTATTGCTAGACTGATCCATTTATTATTTTCTTATTAAATAATACTCGGGTCAGACTGAGATATTACAGGTGCTTCCTCCTGGCTTCCTATCTGGAACCATCTTCTGACTTTTGGTTAACTACGTTAGTTTAGTAGTCTTTTGTTGTATACATTTGAGATACAGACTCTATGATGTATACTTATTCTTTTGTCTAGCACTTGTATCTATTCTTTTTTGTATTTTGTGGATCTTTTTGACCACTACTCTGATGAACACTTTCATGTGTTATATTCATATCTATTTCCGCCTTTGTGATATGAATTGTCTGCGACTGATTTATGTTATGTTTACTTCTATATTTGTTTCCGAAGATATTATAGCCACCGTGTAGTAGCTTTGAGTTTGTGTCGGCATGTCGGATTTCCACTTGAAAAGAATTGCATCCTATACTATCTGACATATCGATGCTCGCATAAAGCAATTACACAGATGGTCGCTCCTCAACAGCCTTATTCTCCGTGCTAGTTGACAACATTCACCATAATGTTCTTGGCTAGCGTGGGTATAGAGGTGGGGCGTCACATTTTATATATACCAAGATATATTTTTTCCAAAATCACTTTTAAAATCCAATGACTCATATTATAAAAAGAAAAGAATTATAAAGTTTTAACTCTTAAAATAAAATTCCTTTATTAGGTCTTTGAATCAAAATAATATTTAAATATTTGATAATTATCTTTATTTCAAATCTATATAGATATAATATAATATTACTTCAAAAACACTTTAAAACTATAAACTATTTGTAAACTTAAATATCTTAATTAAATTTATTTTAAAACAAAGCTTTAGTTTTTATAATTAATAACTTATTTTATTTTGAAAATCTATTTAAACACATACACATACAAATAAAGATACAATTTTGCAAAGGCTTTCAAACTCTTTCTAAAATCATTTAACAGCTTTTATAGTTATTTGAAATTGAAGTTATTACTTTCATAACCATTTTTCTAAAATAATGTCATATCTTATCTTTTGCCTCTAGAGCATTTCTAAAATTATATACTGATAAATAATAATTTAAAAAAGGTTTTGTAAATAAATATTACTTATCTCTAAAAGTTTTAATTGGAAATTTTATGATAAGCAATAAGTTAAGAAGATAATATAATTTAACTATATATTTTACAAACTAAATTCTAATAAGGATCAAAATGGATAAAATCTCATTTTTGAAATTCATTTAAAAACATTTAAATAATTCAAACAATAAATCCAACGAAAATTCAACATCTAGAGCCAACATTGATATATAAAATAAAATTCCAAATATGTAGTTATTAGCATTCGAGTGGTTTTTCGACAACTCTGATTACTCAAACAACGTAAATATTTTTATATAAGTTAATAAATGGAATTTGCAATCGAATAGAATTTCGTTTGCAAATTGACTTCTTTTAACCCACATAACAATCCTAACAATAAGTTTTCCTTACCCCGAACAAATAATTCATTAAATCAATACCCTCAATCATTTCAATTAACCAATGCAATCAACTATCGGGATAGTTATATATAGCAAAGAATGGAATAGATGTAGATGTGTGAGTTAAATTGATTAACTCACCTTGATCATTTGTTTCTGCTCCTACAACTTTGGTCACTGCTTGACCTACTCCACCAGCAGCTATCGTCAGCGTCCATCACCACTGCTCAAATCACCTCCATAGCAACCTCCTATCATCATGCCAGCCACCACAACTTGCGCATCGCCTGAAACTACCATCGTTACCACCTCCCGAAGGCCGCGTCTACTGTCGCACTTTGTCAGAACCCAGGTCGTGGCCTCCTTTGCTCAGATCGCATGCAGCCTCATCGACGTCTCGCTTGACATCATTCTCTTCACCTGAACTCTACCGTGTCTTCAACGCCACAAAGCTCACGTCCTCGCCCTAAAATATGCGCATAGCCTGTACCCTAGGACCATGCGACCTCGCCGCTGATTGAATATCGCCTATAGGCGCATGGCCCATAGAAGATCGTGCTGCTTATCCCCTTGAACGCGATTCCGTTCATCGCGATTTTCAATTAGAATTCCGTTCGTCGCAATTTTTTTTAGTTCATTTTGAGGAATTAAAGGAATTAGGAATTAGGAAAATATTAGGCTACAGCTTGGATCTTTGGACTTAGGAAATATGGTGAATGGATTTTGATTCTAATGGGCTGGACTTGCTTAAATGTGTCAAGTTTTAAAATTAAATTTTAGCTTTAATTATACTCCTTTACATTTAAAGATTAAATATAAATCCTTGTCGTGTATTTATAAATATTTTTCGATCCAATTTAAAGTGGGTTACACTTCATTCAACAAGTTATATTTCGATATCTGGACAACCCGCTTCAATTCAATACTTGTTTCACTTAATTTAATTATCCACTAAATTGATATAAATAAATTTATTCATCTTCATCAATTTATCGATTTTAGTGAATATCAAATAGAACTTCTTTTCACCTATTTCAATTGTACAAAATTGTTTATACTCTTAAAATATTTCATATTTATTAACACATTTTATTTGAGTTTTAATATATTATCGAAAATGAATTTTATTAACTAATTAAATTTTACTATAACAAAATCATTTATTAAATAGACTTTAATTGAATAATACTTTGATTCCAAAAATTAATAATATTTAGAATCAAATTCAACACTTCTATTTTAATTAAATTAGTTTAATATTACAACTTCAAAAAAGGTTGTTACATTGACCTTAAACCAAACTCTACATATCGAAGTGATACAGTGATGATGAAAAGAATATGTGTACAAAATGCATTACTATTGAGCATAATATAAATTAGAAACCGGATTTTGTCTAAATGATCTCTAAACATTGAACATGTTCCCAATACTATACTTCAGCAAAGTCCATACTTGCTTTAGTATTTAACTATTTAAATATTGACTGAGGACCGAATTAACACCAGATAGTCAACACAATCGTGTTGTTAGTTATTTTGATTTTGACCAATGGAAAAATATCTTTATAAATGAAATAAATGAACAACAAATTAACACAAATTTTTTATTATTATTTTATGGCATTTTCAATTATTTATTTAAAATTATAAATCGATCAGAATAATATATAAATGTATACTTCGGTTCAATCGGACAAGGAGCTAGCGTTGAATAACTAAATTATTGATTCAAAAGGAAGTCAAAGACAACTTGAGCATGCTAGGTCGACATGTAAAGGCTGACCATGTAATTTGAAATGGGGGCTGATGCGTAATCATCTAAGGGTTTGAGGAAAAGGGTGAGATACTTTGTATCTCCTTGGCTGGATAGCCTCCACCCACTTTTCTCTACACTTTACTGGTTGAGCTCTAGCCTCTATAATCCTTATTGGTGAAGCTATGGTGTTAGCATTGCAAACTAAAATGGAGAAGGAGAATGTAATGTTCGAAGAAGGAAAAAAAGCAAATGACGTAATTGGCTTTCGGCATGACATCAACGGTGAAAAGTACTAATCTCTAATCCAAATATATTCATAATATATATATATATATATATAATTTAGTAAATATGCATATTATTATAACTCGGCCATTATAAAATAAAAAAATTGCAATATTTTATATAAATAATATACATTCATACCCTAAATATATATATATACACACACACACACAAATGTATGTTTTTGAAATATTTTTTTTACAGATTTAAAAAATAATACAACTTATTTTTATTTTACACATGTGTGTGTATATATTAAAAACTTTTTATATAATTTATATATATGTATGTATGTATTGTTCAAATTTTAAATAAAATAAAATAAACTAATTTCTTTTGCTCTCTGCTTTGTTTATAAATAAATAAAATAAAAGATTATTATATACATAAATTTTTCCTTTTGGAAATCCAAAAAAATGTTTTTGATTTTGTAAAATTCTTTCGGCTGAACAATTTTGTTTTAAAATGTCAATGAAGTTAAAATTAAAAATATTTGAATTTTTCAAATCAATATATATAAATATATATTTGAATTGTTTTAACTAAAAAAATATTTGAATGCTATTTTACAAAATTAACTCATTTGTGTCCGACCTTTATCTATATAAGTCGAAACCTCAAAAAAAGATCCTTAAGTATTCTTTGCACATGAATAGCAATATATTTAACTCTCCAAAAGAAGCCTAAAAGCCCTACTATGTATTTTACCTTCTATAAGTGTTAAATATCAATGAATACTCTATTATATCATTGCACAGCTCCCTTTAGTACATTAGCCTTAAGGTTAGGCTTAATTGTTGAAGCGTAGGAAATGCCCAAGTGCTACACGCCCATGAGAATTGCGAAATTTTCGAAGTCTAGATGATGAGCCTAAACTAAGACCTAGAGATCAAAGCCAAAATATAATGAAAATCAAGAAGCGTATGTGCCACTCGTATCGAAGAATGGTATTATGACTCAGGTCAGCCGCTTTAAAGCATGTGCATAATGCACGCTCAATTGAAAGCAATGGTCACTAGGCTGACCTTAAACCGAGAGTATAGGCATCCTGGTAGGCCCTAAATAGAAAGCATAAGTCATAAGGCTCAATTCTTGTCAAAAGACAAAAGCATCAAGGCATCCTATTAAGAAAGCATCAAGGCATGCTGCTATACCAAGGTTACATGCCACAACTAGTTCATATACTGAGACATTGTGAGTGTCTCTACTTAAAGGAATGGCATAAGGTGGTCATAAGCAAAAATAAAGGCTTAGGCCACCTCATTTCAGCATAAAAGTTTGAAGCTGCCTCTACTCAAAACTGAGAGCGCCTCAGTCTAAAATTAAGATTAATAATTGAGATAGCCTCAGGACATATAAACGACTCGATAAAGTTTATGTCAAATATAAGGGACGAGGTGCCCAAAGCTATATATAGAAATGTTATGCCATCAACCCATGTCAATTTTTAAGTATCCAAATAATGACACATGTTCAAATTTTAGCCCCATCGATAGGCCATGTCAGCAATCAAGAGAGAGCTCTCTTCGAATGCAGAACTGGATGATATAGGTAGATAGAAGGCAGTAGTCCCCATGTACGGGATCGAGAATCCAAGAGCTAACCTAAAAGTGAATTGACTGAGAACTGAAATCATTTGTAATCATATTTTGACTTTTAAACTCAAGCTTTTAGAGAGAACTAATTAGTGGCGGACATAACCATCCTAGAGTCATAAAGACGTTATGGTAATTTGGCTAAGTGATAAAGAACTTCTTGAGGTGGAAGTAGGGACCCAGCTCCTGAATCAGTATTAAACATCTTATCTTTTACCTTCCAACACATTGTTTTCTTACTACTTCCAACCTAGGCACCCGACCGAACCACTTTCTTCTACTTCAGCTTCTGAAGTTAACCTTCGAAACTTTACGGTATTAATAGTGATGAAAAATAACGTCAACATTTTTGGTGCTAGAAGGACGGCACTAACCTTCATTTTGTTCCATTTCTTTTCATTACTTGCTTTCCACCCAGGTTTGATATGAAGAAAATAAAATAAAAATATGTCCAAAGAAAGAATCCACAGTAACTACCGTTGAAGAAAGAACTATCGATACACCTATTAAGATGGTGAATACTATTGTAACCAAAGGTAGCGGTCCTTTAGTTACTCCAAACAAATAGTTTCAATACATGATGTTTGCTTTTATGGAGAATACCACTAAATACCAAGTTATAGTGAAAAAGATCATTGGAAGTGCAGAGAGAACTATTATTGTTATTATTAACAAAGAAAGTCAGTGGCCAAAGTTGATAGGAACAAAAAGAAATGTAACCAGAGAGGAAGAAGGAATTGAGTTTTCTAAAGCTACTGCTATTAAGATTCGAGGACAAGCTTCCCGAATATCTAACGAGGGTCGAACTAGAAAAGCCTAGACTCTGAGTCCTAAAATGATAAACCTTGATGGGCCAAATAAGGTTAGGCTTAAAAGTCAAAGCTTTTATGTTTAAAACACCAACAATTAGAGTCTCGATTCAGACCTAAACACTGAGAGAGTGCTGCAAAATTGACTAAGCTAATACGTAAATTACTGGAAGAGGGGTCTGGTTCGCATATGGAACCAAGGGTGAGAAAGATTACCATTTATCGATGAAATCATGAGGGGTCTAGTTCCAATAGGATTCTAAATCCCTAAATTTTCTTATGATGGATCCACCTATCATGAAGATCATCTTACTTTATATGATATTCAAATATTGGGCATTCAGGCCTCAAATGAAGTGAAGTGTAGATTCTTGCTTGCAATTTTATGGGACCGACTTTGAAATTGTTTCAACGCTGCCTCCTAAACTCAAAAAGCTTATGGGACCGATTGACAATGGAATTATTGACTCTTTTTTTGGTTCGAGAGATCCTAAGCTAGGGTATGTTTGCTAGCTGACTTCGACAGGGGAAGGAAGAGTCCTTTAAAGAATTCTATAAAAGGTTTAACGATATTGTTACTCAAATAAAGGGAATATCGGAGGAGTCATAGTTTATTTCTATAATCTCGGGGTTGTGGAAAAACACCCCGTTTTGGAAAGGCATGGTCAAAAAAAAAAAGTGTACTTCTTTGAACAAGTTCTTCTATAGAGCTATGGGAGAGATTATAATTGATGAGTTAATATGTGCTTAGGGTAAAGTTTGAGAATGGAACGATAATGGTCGAAACTTTAATCAGGCTAAGAAACCGATAAGGGAATTTTAGGCTGTGGTGAGCCTTCCCTTTACCCACTCATACTCCTAAATTTGTGTTTTGACTCATGAATGAATCAAGCATTCAGTAGCAAAACTAAGTCTGGACAACCAAAACCAAATAGAGGAGGTGTGTATTGTTTTCACCATAAGCAAAACAGTCATCAAACTAAATATTGTAGAATTTTGAAATTGTTCACCAACAGGTTTGTGTGCGAAGGAAATCTAAATGATGAAAATGTACAAGGGGCACACCTACAACAAAAACCAAAACTATGCTTCAATCAAACCATCTGCAAAGATCACTACCAGCACAAAGAATATTTGTCAATGTAACTTTGGGTAGACCATATGTAGCTGAGACTGCAAGGGTAGCTGGAAGAAGTATATTAATGAGGTTCGAGGGGAAAATGAGAGTTTTTATGAGATTGAAAGATCTGAGAAAGTTAGGAAGACAAAATCGAGGGTTACCTTTTTAGGAATTAAATAAGTAGGGTGTTTGTCACTGACAATGATCCCCTTAATATAACCGCTAAGCTTGGGCTATTTGAAGTGGCCAAGATTGCAATGCCTGTAATTTTAAGTAATTAAATAATTAAATTAAAAAGGAAAAATCAAAATCTAACATAAAGGAAAGATAGTAAACTTTTGACGTAACTAGAATTAAGCCTTGTGACCTATCCCTTTACATCCAGAATGTGGTTTCCTATTGGATAACATATGTAACTTGCTGAACTTGGTTAAACAAAATAAAACTTTGAAGAATTCATTCTCGGTAGTATTTTTGTAATATAAGTTTGGAGATTTTACGCTAAATGTATGTTATTGCCAGCCTATAAATAGAAATGCAAGCCCCATTTCTAATCATATTTTGACCTAAACACCTTACACTAATCTCTAAACAAAAATCGAGCGTACTTCACATCAAATAAAAAACAATATTTATACATTATAAAGCAAGTAAGTTTGAAACAAATTAAGGAAAATCGAAGATAAAAGCATCAGGCCAGCGAGGTAGAAGGAGGATTCTAATCCAATCAAAGAAGAAATGCGGCTAATCAGTGAGTGAGATTCTTTCTCTTTGGGTATATATTAATAAGACGTAGTATTTTCCCCGTATGGTCTTAAATCAAATTATAAATGATGAAACCAATAATTAAAACGTGATTGTATTTACATAGTATATATACAAATACACACCCTACACGTGATTAGGATATAGTATGCCATGGCTAGTGTAACGACTTCGATTTTTCATTGCCGAAAAACCGAAATGTTAGGGTTAAAGAAGAAGAAAGAGGTAGAAGAAGAGAGAACAGAATAGAAGAAGAACAGAAAAGAAACAACAGAATATCAGAATCTCACAATTCGCAACGGAACAACATATAATAAATAAATGAATAATCTTTAAAACAAAAAACTGTATCAGTTATTACATTACATTACATTACATCATCAGAGTGTACAACAACAAACAGCGGAAAAGAAATACTATATACTAGTAATACGCCATGCTATCCAGCTTGCCTCCAGCAACTCCTGAATTCCAGAATATCCTGATAAACCTTACTCTTGACTGCCCGTGTGGAAATTGGTGGGCACGCAGAGTTTATGAAGGAAAACAATAAACTCCAAGTCAATCATGTGATTGGTGTGAGAACTAAAACAGTTTATCTTTAAAACAAAGAACAGGATAATTTTTAAAATAGATTCGCAATGCTTTTTAGAAAATGAGACTACCATAAGGCCTCCGCACACACACACAATGCAAACGCAGAATCGGAGGAGATTTCTCCTTATGATAGTCAAAGATGTTTGGTACGCATTAAAAAGAAACATTTGATATTATTACTAGTGCATAGTGTAGGAAAAATTCATTTCGAAAATAAAGATATAAATCTTAGCCAGCATAGACATTTCGCACTTATGCCTACTATAGCTACCATGTTCAATAGCAGGTTACCACCACATTCCATGGCAGGTTATACAACTAAAACCGTACAAGATCGTATTGTTTCTTTGGATTTCCAATAAATTGTCAGGCCAAGGAACTTCCCATTGCCACATGGAAACGCCTTTGGAATGACGTCCCGAGAACCAAACCGGATCTCTGCCAACACAAGGCCGGGTTACCCCTAACTGGGTAACTACTGACATGAATATGTCATCCCCCGATCGTAACCGATCTATCCGAGGATCCTCGATTTCCAACAACCACAAAATTTTGCAGCAACAACATAGGTTAAATATCTGGGCTCAATACCATGATACCACCTTTATCCAGAAGGAATGACATACACTAAAGGGGCGCTACCCCCTAATAACCTTGCTGCATCCTTCCTGTTTTGACCATTTCTGGGGTGTGAGGTCCGACGAAGTCTCGTCCACAAAGCCACACTTTGTACAAAAGCTGTGCTTTGGGTCAACAAATGATCAAAGTAATGATCACCAAGATAAATGATCAAACAA
The DNA here is from genome assembly GCA_030765085.1 of Allium cepa. NCBI lineage: Eukaryota > Viridiplantae > Streptophyta > Magnoliopsida > Asparagales > Amaryllidaceae > Allium > Allium cepa. The sequence continues at coordinate 289,327,133 of CM060937.1, forward strand.
ATGATCATATCACAAATGATCAAACAATGATCATTCCACAGCGACACTCAGCATGCCACATTATCAATTTGGGAATATATCACTAGCAACCATCAACTACATAACCTCTGAGCTCGTACGTCTCAGAGAAGGGTGTTAAGCTAAGAGAATAAATTCTCCGCCACCAACAGAAATATATTTGATAGAAACTAGCTTTACATCTCAAATTGTAACGTCAGACATACAATCCATACAAGTCTGTTCCGGGCTCGAACAGAACCGAAGGCACTTACAAAGAAGTCTTTGCATTCCGGATAATTTCTAATCACGTCCGGACTTCCCGTCACTAACGGTGATAAAACCTCTATATCGGAGATCAGCCAATGCAGAGTAACTCAACGGTAATCCTTCCGTTTTTAAAAATATCCGGTCTTCAACACCGGTCATCGAATGTAATCCATTACGACGTATCACATATTCGGAATGGGTTATACGACCCCAAGGTCCTTTCCCGGCTAACCCGAATAGTGAGCGCTTATTCAAAAATAAGTGTGGCATTCAAATACAAGCAATTCACAACAAATACCTATTTAAAGGTAAATATTGATAGTCGATTATTTAACTATCAATAGAGATGCGCAACATCACCAGATTCCAAATAATTTCCCAAATTATTTACTTTCCAAAATATCTTTACTAGATATATAAAATTTCCACACTTTAACCATTTGAAAACAAATTTTCAAATCACTTTTCACCCTTTATCACTTTTGAAAACAAATTTCAATCATTTTCCTTACTCGGAAATACTTTCATTTCAAAATGGTTCATTTAAACCAATTAAATAAATTCTTACCGATTTACTTTATATTTACGTTCCAAATCCGTAAATTAATTCCCATACTTTAAAAATAAATCAACGTTTATTTTTAAACAAATTCCCCTTTTCATTTATAAATTCCATAGAGAATTTACAATTCCAAATATCTATGAATATATGATTCCCAAATCGATTTCTAATATTCATTTTCAATTTGTCTTCAAAAAGATAAATTCTCAAAACGTTTCATTTCACATTGGAAAAACATTTCCGTACTTATTTATTAATAAGTAATTCACAAATCCATTTATTTTCAATAATTAAAAAATATTCAATATACTTAAACCGAAATTAAGTACATATTTCATTCTTTAAGGAAAACATTCTCTTAAACATATTTATTTAGGCCAAAACGAATGTTGCGCAAAACATCGTTACGACAACCCAAAATCAATAGTATAGGGATTCAAAATTTAGATAGATATATAAATCCCAATACTATACAAAAACATATCCTTTCGGAAATCATTTACTATAACAACAGTGTTATAGTCCATCATTTCCTTATTTCTCGAAATCGTCTATTTCAACAATGAATGTTGAAATCTATGTATTCGATTTATAATACATTTTAAAACATCGTTAAAACGATTAACTTCATTTTATAATATTCATTTTGCCAAACATGACCATTTTATTCAATAATGTATTCACTGTCCAAAATCGTGAATATATTTCCTTTAATAAACTTCAATATTCAATTTATCAAATTCAGTTGGTTTAGAATTTATAACAATGTTTATAAATTCCTTTTCTATTTATAAGCTTCGATTTATAAATCTCAATATTAACAAATTCCATTTATATCTCATTTAAATGTCAAAATCCGATTTATAAGATAATGACTTATAAATCTTCTATTTCACAAAATCTATTCATTTTATTACTTCACAATTTATAAATCTATAAAATCCGTTCACTTATGAAATCCATTTTTATTTCATTTTTAACACTTATAAAAACTGTTTTAATATTTTTAATTTATAAATATCAATTTTATAAGTCTTTTATACACATCGTTTTTAATAATTCAAAAATCCCAATTTAAACCAATTTATAAGTTAATTAACTATTTATTTCCAAAAATCTCATTTCGGTTATATTTCTCAAAAATCTTAATTTTTATAACATAAAAATTTATAACATTTTAATTATTTAAAATGAATCAATTCAAAATTTAATAAAAACATATACTTTGAAAAATCACTTTAAAATCCTTTTAAAAATCAAGATTGTAACTTTAAAACTTCAGAAATGGATCCGATGATGCAACAGCTCCAAATAGTCGATCACGACAATAAATATCATATATCGATATGATAATTAACAAATATCACAATATCTGTAATCAAATCAATATTGTTGAGAAATCCAGTTGGATCCCTCCAACCTGTTTCCCTGCATCCACAGATGTTAGCACAATACCAATTCCGTTCCAGTACGGAATTACCTCGGTATATGGGATTTATAAAAATATTATCCGCTTAATAGACGGCGCAATAGGTCTCATCCGCTATATACTGCGGGAAATCAATTCCAAGTACATAAATAATACCAATTTCACTGTTTATGAAATATTTGCGGTATATGTTTTTAATAAATAACCTCCGCTTACTAACGGCGCATAATGTCTATTCTTAACAATCAATAGATAACAATCATCATTCAAACATACATTCAAGAATTTTAAATATAACAATTTAAAATATAAATCGAAACCGATTCGATTGAGTGAGAAGTTCTCACCTTGGTTTTATTTCCATTTCAGCTTTTATTTCGAATAAAATTAAAAGGACGTTTAATTTTACCCGAAATTTTCACTGACTCCAATCGCTTCCAATCCAGCTCCATAGCGTAGTGCTCGTCAATATGAACCCAACGCAATTCGTTTCGTCTCAATCCGACCTCGTATGTACAAGTTATGATATTTATAAGTTAACACGAATTTATATAAAATTATTTACAACTTTTATTTTAATTTTTTTCAAACCCACGTCTATCTGAGCCGTTCGTTCCTAGCCTTAGCAGATCAAGGCCGTCCCCTATCTTCTTCCCCATCCATGCATTTGTCCAGGTCGTTCGAAACATATCGGCCGCCATTTGCAATGAATTTTCGCGACCCCCTCCATTGTTTTTAGGTCGATCAAGAACCATCATTGTGTGCGCCTTCACAAGCTCTACACTCGGCTACAATAGCATAGCACTCGGCCATCCCTAGGCTCGGCAAAACGAAGATGAACGTGCGACTTTGAACACGTTTTGCCGTCGATCGGCTCGATGAAAATTAATCATAGCCGTTGAAAACAAGGATCTTGACGTGCTTAACATTTTTCCATTTGAAAGATTCTAGAAATAATTTATGGATTGGAAGATAATTGGGGAAGAAGATTGGTGATTTTCGGCCATTGGTTATGATGGTGGTGGCTGTGTATAACTAGGGTTAGGGTTTCTCAATAATGAAAGGGATGGGTTGCTTTTATAGAAATTTTCAACGAAAACACTATTCATCCCGGGTTTTCTGAACTCCGATTTACGCACGGTAACCGACGTTCCTAGAGTTTATCCCGCGTAAAGACACAATGGAATAGGTTTCGGAAGCTAATTCGATCATCTGTGCGAGTTATGGCAATAAACGTTCAATTTAAAATTAAACCGATTAAACGATTTTCTGTGCGTTTTAACTTGCACCGGACAAACGGTAAATCCGATTGACACGAAATTTAAAACCTTATAATAATATCAAATTACGGATCCGATGAAACTGGTTTCGTCGAAATCCGAGACTGTTTGAAAATGGTTATTTTAACTCGCCAAATTAATATTAAAACAATTTCGATGCGTTTCGAGCTGCCACGGTCGAACGAAAACCGATTGATACGAAGATTGAAATCCGATAATAACTAACTATTACGGATCTAATGGAACTAGTTTCGTCCAATTCTGAGACTGATCGAAAAATGGCTAATTTCACTAGTCGATTAAATATTAAAATATTCAATTTTCACAAATTAACTTTTAATTCGATTTTAAAAGTTCTAAAACATCATTCTAACTCCAATATGATAAAATAAAATTTTAAAAATCATTTTCAATCATATTTAACTTAATTTTCAATTATTTCTGTATTTTAACATATTAAATTATCGATTTAATTATCCAATTAAATCCAATATTCGAAAATAAATTATTCGACTTATAAATTCCACTTATTTATAATTAAAATTAATTAAATATTCAATTTTTAATTTATAAAAATTTTGGGTCGTTACAATCTTCCCCCCCTTAAAAGAATTTCGTCCTCGAAATTACCAAGTAAGAAAAGTTACAGAATCTATTAACTTTCCCAAAGTTTATAATTAAACTTCTTACAATACTTTATTAAGTTTTCAAATCATACTTAGTTATCTTTTCAAAAACAACTACTATTGTTTAACTTTCAATTCCAAATCAAATTTATAGTTTTCCAAAATTTTCCAATTTTCTCAAAAATATTCTAACGCCTTAAATTTTCGGAAAAATTCGCCAGAGTCTCCTTTGCGCAGCTCGATCCGAAAAAAAAATGACAGTATATATATCACAAATATACATCTCATCAAGTGATGAGGCATCCCTAGGGAAAAAGTGTAAAAGTACGATATTTAATCCGAGATATGTACCTTATTTATTATTAGCGAGCATATACGGCTAATATAGTGCGAAAGCGAGCTCCAAATGTGAAGCAAACACGATCCGCACCTACTAAACACTCAACAACAACATGAGAAACATGCATATATGAAAATAGTATCAATATACATCATATAGCAACATAATAACTATATATGCCAACATAGCAAATGCAGTAAAAGTAACAAATGCAACCACCAAATCAATATAAATTTACTTCTCATTAATATTTAATGAATTGGTTTTCCAATTTAAATCACATTTGATTCATTAACATTGGAATTTTACTAACATTCATTCATGTCCAATTTTCAATTAGTTTACATTCACTAATTAAATCCAATTCACATTCAGTTCTATTTAAATTCATTTACTTCACTTTCAATTTGAATTCAATTACTTAGCTTCCAATTTCGTTAATTCAATTTCATTAACACTTAATGAATTATATACAATCAACTAACAACCATATAACAACCAATGTATTTTCAACATAATCAAATTATTCCTTTTACATTTCTTTACATTCAATTTGGTTCAACACTTTTAATTCCAATTGGTTTAACATTAAATTGATTTCCATTCCAATTTATTCAACTGGCCTTTTAATGAAATAATACTTCATCCATTTTTCCATATCAATTCTTTACATTCAATTGATTTACATTCAATTCATTCATTAGTTCAATAGCTAATTCCTTTATCAATATAAAGTTGAATTTCATTCATATAACTCAAGTTCAAATTCTTAATGACTTCATTTCATTAATTCACTTATTAATTTACTTTGACACCAAAAATCAACTTCATTCAACATCACTTAAGTTATATTCCATTTCAAACATCTTGTCAAATCTAAATCAAATCCAAATTTTCCAAACAACTTTCTTTTAAACAATTTGGCAGCAATCCCTCTTTTGGAAACCCGAAAATGAACACCAATGATGTCGCGATCATCATCAAAATTATTTTCCAGCGACCGAAAAGAGTTTAGAGCTTTAATTTCTCTAAAATAATTTTCTCAAAATATCAAATCTTTTCAAAACACTTCTCTGGAATTTTGTTTTCAGAATATAAATCACATTTTATAAGTCTTTTACTTATATAATTTCACTTCTTGTATATAAGATTATTTCACAATTGCAAATCACATTAATTATAGTTCCATACTTATAATTCATTTGCTTATACAATTATTCTTTTAAAAATTGTTGTTTTTATTCAACAACCAAACAATCAATTCATATACACTTTAATAATTCTGAAAAATTATTTCCTTTATATATAAAATATAGACAAGGTAAAATTATTTCATTTACCCTATTAAAACAATACTGTGTCGAATTGTTCTATTCAAGTGTTTAGAGATCCCTATCAACAACGTTAATTACTCGTGTTGACCAAAATCCATATACCACTCAACAAACCAATCATCACAATATAAAACAATTTATATTCACTAACAAATACGCGCTCGTATCTATTATTACACTCAAACTCATTTTACAGTACTACTTACTCTATCTCTAATGAGTAATACCCAATAGAGTCATGGTTGTCGCTTAACCATATGTTCTGATACCAAATGCAACGACTTCGATTTTTTGTTGCCGAAAAACCGAAATGTTAGGGTTAAAGAAGAAGAAAGAGGTAGAAGAAGAGAGAACAGAACAGAAGAAGAACAGAAAAGAAACAACAGAATATCAGAATCTCACAATTCGCAGCGGAACAACATATAATAAATAAATGAATAATCTTTAAAACAAAGAACTGTGTCAGTTATTACATTACATCACATCACATTACATTACATTACATCATCAGAGTGTACAACAACAAACAACAACAAACAGCGGAAAATAAATACTATATACTAGTAATACGCCATGCCATCCAGCTTGCCTCCAGCAACTCCTGAATTGCAGAATATCCTGATAAACCTTACTCTTGACTGCCCGTGTGGAAATTGGTGGGCACCCAGAGTTTAGAAAGGAAAACAATAAACTCCGAGTCAATCATGTGACTGGAGTGAAACTAAAACAGTTTATCTTTAAAACAAAGAACAGGATAATTTTTAAAATAGATTTGCAATGCTTTTTAGAAAATGAGACTACCATAAGGCCTCCCGCACACACACACAATGCAAACGCAGAATCAGAGGAGATTTCTCCTTATGATAGTCAAAGATGCTTGGTACGCATTAAAAAGAAACATTTGATATTATTACTAGTGCATAGTGTAGGCAAAATTCATTTCGAAAATAAAGATATAAATCTTAGCCAGCATAGACATTTCGCACGCATGCCTACTATAGCTACCATGTTCAATAGCAGGTTACCGCCACATTACATGGCAGGTTATACAACTAAAATCGTACAAGATCGTATTGTTTCTTCGGATTTCCAACAAATGGTCAGGCCAAGGAACTTCCCATTGCCACATGGAAACGCCTCTAGAATGACGTCCCGAGAACCAAACCGGATCCCTGTCAGCACAAGGCCGGGTTACCCTTAACTGGGTAACTACTGACAAGAATATGTCATCCCCCGATCGTAACCGATCTATCCGAGGATCCTCGATTTCCAACAACCACAAAATTTTGCAGCAACAACATAGGTTAAATATCTAGGCTCCATACCATGATACCACCTCTATCTAGAAGGAATGACATACACTAAAGGGGCGCTACCCCCTAATAACCTTGCTGCATCCTTCCTGTTTTGACCATTTCCGGGGTGTGAGGTCCGACGGAGTCTCGTCCATAAAGCCACACTTTATACAAAAGCTGTGCTTTGGGTCAACAAATGATCAAAGTAATGATCACCAAGATAAATGATCAAACAAATGATCATATCACAAATGATCAAACAATGATCATTCCACAGCAACACTCAGCATGCCACATTACCAATTTGGAAATATATCACTAGTAACCATCAACTACATAACCTTTGAGCTCGTACGTCTCAGAGAAGGGTGTTAAGCTAAGAGAATAAATTCTCCGCCACCAACAGAAATATATTTGATAGAAACCAGCTTTACATCTCAAATTGTAACGTCAGACATACAATCCACACAAGTCTGTTCCGGGCTCGAACAGAACCGAAGGCACTTACAAAGAAGTCCTTGCATTCCGGATAATTTCTAATCACGTCCGGACTTCCCGTCACTAAGGGTGATAAAACCTCTATATCGGAGATCAGCCGATGCAGAGTAACTCAACGGTAATCCTTCCGTTTTCAAAAATATCCGGTCTTCAACACCAGTCATCGAATGCAATCCATTACGACGTATCACATATTCGGAATGGGTTATACGATTTCCCGGCTAACCCGAATAGTGAGCGCTTATTCAAAAATAAGTGTGGCATTCAAATTCAAGCAATTCACAACAAATTCCTATTTAAAGGTAAATATTGATAGTCGGTTATTTAACTATCAATAGAGATGTGCAACATTACCAGATTCCAAATAATTTTCCAAATTATTTACTTTCCAAAATATCTTTACTAGATATATAAAATTTCCACAATTTAACCATTTGAAAACAAATTTTCAAATCACTTTTCACCCTTTATCACTTTTGAAAACAAATTTCAATCACTTTCCTTACTCGGAAATACTTTCATTTCAAAATGGTTCATTTAAACCAATTAAATAAATCCTTACCGATTTACTTTATATTTACGTTCCAAATCCGTAAATTAATTCCCATACTTGAAAAATAAATCAACGTTTATTTTTAAACAAATTCCCCTTTTCATTTATAAATTCCATAGTGAATTTACAATTCCAAATATCTATGAATATATGATTTCCAAATCGATTTCTAATATTCATTTTCAATTTGTCTTCAAAAAGATAAATTCTCAAAACGTTTCATTTCACATTGGAAAAACATTTCCATACTTATTTATTAATAAGTAATTCACAAATCCATTTATTTTCAATACTTAGAAAATATTCAATATACTTAAACCGAAATTAAGTACATATTTCATTCTTTAAGGAAAACATTCTCTTAAACATATTTATTTGGGCCAAAACGAATGTTGCGCAAAACATCGTTACGATAACCCAAAATCACTAGTATAGGGATTCGAAATTCAAATAGATATATAAATCCCAATACTATAAAAAAAACATTTCCTTTCGAAAATCATTTACTATAACAACAGTGTTATAGTCCATCATTTTCTTATTTCTCGAAAACGTCTATTTCAACAATGAATGTTGAAATCTATGTATTCGATTTATAATACATTTTAAAACATCGTTAAAATGATTAACTTCATTTTATAATCTTCATTTTGCAAAACATGACCATTTTATTCAATAATGTATTCATTGTCCAAAATCGTGAATATATTTCCTTTAATAAACTTCAATATTCAATTTATCAAATTCAGTTGATTTCGAGTTTATAACATTGTTTATAAATTCCTTTTCTATTTATAAGCTTCGATTTATAAATCTCATTATTAACAAATTCCATTTATATCTCATTTAAATGCCAAAATCCAATTTATAAGATAATTACTTATAAATCTTCTATTTCACAAAATCTATTCATTTTATAACTTCACAATTTATAAATCTATAAATTCCGTTCACTTATGAAATCCATTTTTATTTCATTTTTAACACTTATAAAAACTCGTTTTGATATTCCAATATTTTTAATTTATACAATATCAATTTTATAAGTCTTTTATACACATCATTTTTAATAATTCAAAAATCCCAATTTAACCAATTTATAAGTTAATTAACTATTTATTTTCAAAAATCTCATTTCGGTTATATTTCTCAAAAATCTTAATTTTTATAACATAAAAATTTATAACGTTTTAATTATTTAAAATGAATCGATTCAAAATTTAATAAAAACATATACTTTGAAAAATCACTTTAAAATCCTTTTAAAAATCAAGATCGTTACTTTAAAACTTCAAAAATGGATCTGATGATGCAACAGCTCCAAATAGTCGATCACGACAATAAATATCACATATCGATATGATAATCAACAAACATCACAATATCTGTAATCAAATCAATATTGTTGAGGAATCCAGTTGGATCCCTCCAACCTGTTTCCCTACATCCACAGATGTTAGCACAATACCAATTCCGTTCCAGTACGGAATTATCGCGGTATATGGAATTTATAAAAATATTATCCGCTTAATAGACGGCGCAATAAGGTCTCATCCGCTATATACTGCGGGAAATCAATTCTAAGTACATAAATATTACCAATTTCACTGTTTATGAAATATTCGCGGTATATGTTTTTAATAAATAACCTCCGCTTACTAACGGCGCATAATGTATATTCTTAACAATCAATAGATAACAATCATCATTCAAACATACATTCAAGAATTTTAAATATAACAATTTTAAATATAAATTGAAACCGATTCGATTGAGTGAGAAGTTCTCACCTTGGTTTTATTTCCATTTCAGCTTTTATTTCGAATAAAATTAAACAGACGTTTAATTTTACCCGAAATTTTCACTGACTCCAATCACTTCCAATCCAGCTCCATAGCGTAGTGCTCGTCAATATGAACCCAACGCAATTTGTTTCGTCTCAATCCGACCTCGTATGAACAAGTTATGATATTTATAAGTTAACACGAATTTATATAAATTTATTTACAACTTTTATTTTAATTTTTTCAAACCCACGTTTATCTGAGCCATTCGTTCCTAGCCTTAGCAGATCAAGGCCATCCCCTATCTTCTTCCCCATCCATGCATTTGTCCAGGTCGTTCGAAACCCATCGGCCGCCATTTGCAATGAATTTTCGCGACCCCCTCCATTGTTTTTAGCTCGATCAAGAACCATCATCGCGTGCGCCTTCACAAGCTCTACACTCGGCTACAATAGCATAGCACTCGGCCAACCCTAGGCTCGGCAAAACGAAGATGAAAGTGCGACTTTAAACACGTTTTGTCGTCGATCGGCTCGATGAAAATTAATCATAGCCGTTGAAAACAAGGATCTCGACGTGCTTAACATTTTTCGAGTTGAAAGATTCTAGAAATAATTTATGGATTGGAAGATAATTGGGGAAGAAGATTGGTGATTTTCGGCCATTGGTTATGATGGTGGCGGCTGTGTATAACTAGGGTTAGGGTTTCTCAATAATGAAAGGGATGGGTTGCTTTTATAGAAATTTTCAACGAAAACACTATTCATCCCAGGTTTTCTGAACTCCGATTTATGCACGGTAACAGGCGTTCCTAGGGTTTATCCCGCGTTCCGGACACAATGGAACATGTTTTGGAAGCTAATTCGATCATCTGTGCGAGTTATGGCAATAAACGTTCAATTTAAAATTAAACTGATTAAACGATTTTCTGTGCGTTTCAACTTGCACCGGACAAACGGTAAATCCGATTGACATAAAATTTGAAACCTTACAATAATATCATATTACGGATCCTATGAAACTGGTTTCGTCGAAATCCGAGACTGTTTGAAAATGGCTATTTTAACTCGCCAAATTAATATTAAAACAATTTCGATGCGTTTCGAGCTGCCACGGTCGAACGAAAACTCCGATTGCTACGAAAATTGAAATCCGATAATAACTAACTATTATGGATCCAATGGAACTAGTTTCGTCCAATTCTGAGACTGTTCGAAAAATGGCTAATTTCACTAGTCGATTAAATATTAAAATATTCAATTTTCACAAATTAACTTTTAATTCGATTTTAAAAGTTCTAAAACATCATTCTAACTCCAATATGATAAAATAAAATTTTACAAATCATTTTCAACCATATTTAACTCAATTTTCAATTATTTCTGTATTTTAACATATTAAATTATCGATTTAATTATCCAACTAAATCCAATATTCAAAAATAAATTATTCGACTTATAAATTCCACTTATTAATAATTAAAATTAATTAAATATTCAATTTTTAATTAACAAAATTCTGGGTCGTTACAGCTAGATAATTAAAAAAGGTAATTTTTTATTTTAATCAGAAAAGTTTGATCTTTTCCTAATTAAAAAGTGCAAAATTCAAAAGTGTTTCAAATTAGATATATAATATAACAAAATGTAGTTCTTGATGATGTAAATCCACTAGCGATGTTCATTCGTCGATTAAATATATGGATTAACTAGAGTACGCATCAAAAGTTCGACAAACATGGGTCTTCCATTTTGATCTAATGGTGAAACGATGATGATATGACAATCGGGGGACATGGATGTGTAGAGGACATCGAGTAGGTGCTCATAGTAGTCTTGAACATCTGGGATCAAAGCAAGGTGGTGCAAAATTCGACAGAGAAATTGGTGTCAGTGGAGGTATTGTGGCTAGTAGGGCTTTGTGTAGTGGGGTCGACCAGGGAAAGAGAAGCGCGCACATCGTCTGGATGGGGTTGGATCGAAGGAAGCCATGTGTAGTGGCAGTGATGAAGGTCGGAGGTGGCGGTTAAAGCATGATTAAAGAAGATGAGTTTTTGGAGGAACAGTAGAGGAACACAGAAATATTATTTCAAGTAATAATAAATAGATAAATAATTATGGACAAATTAATCAAATAATTCCCTATATTTAAAATGCTTGTAACTCTCGCATACGACCTCTGCTTCATGCATGGTTCATGGTGTTATGATCGCGATGGGATAAGGATTGTTCTGATATGTTATTTGCTGTGTTTGGAGATACTTTTAAAAATGCATTATTTTAGTCGATTCATTATACGAGGGGTTATACTAAGGTATTTCAATATAGCATGAGGAAATTTGTCCTTAGTTGTACCAAGTGGCATTTGATGACGATGAGTTAGGGCTTGATCCAGTAGTGTTGTAAACAGTTTAATGATAATGAGTTTGGAATCTATCCTAATAACATCGTGGACTATAAGGTGATGGCTGGCTTAGACTTGACCTCAATAGTTTCACTTACGATTTGGCAATGGTGAGTTGGTCTTTATATCAATAGTGTCGCATACGGTTCGTTATCCGAGTTCGTATTTATACCAATAGTGCGAATACGTTTAGGTGACAATGGGTTTGGACTTTGGGCTTAATCGTGTCGTAGTTGTTTCGACATGCAAATTATTCTTCATACCCATAGTATGCATACATTTTGGCACATGAGTTGGGGCCTTATACCAATAATGTGGTGTACGGTGGTGCATGACTTAGATTTTCATTCCAATAGTGACGCATATAGTTTTGGGATACCGAGTTTAAAGTGTAATTCCCAATAGGTGAATACTTGACAGTGTACTTAAGTATGGGTTACTGTTTTAGTGGTGCCTTAGCAAATGATGTCAGAATTATTCTGGTAGTACTATTGCTTGTTTGGATGACTTGTTGGGTGTAGGAGACACAGATTAAGGTAGATTTTCGAGCATAAGTGTTGTCTTACATGCTTATTTGTATTATACACTATGAGTTTCACTCACCAGACTTATGTCTGACCTCCATCTATCTTTTACCTATTTCATTTTACTCCAATAAGTAGATAGAAAGGACCGGTGGTGATATAGGAGACACGATGGAGTGATTGAGATATGTATTTATCTACTAGCTATCTACTATTTATTTCATGTTTATCCAGACATTTAGATTATTTTTAAAGTATTTTGAGATATTTTGAAATTAAGGACTATCGACTGTAGTTTGTCTAATCTATCTTGGATTATGGTATTTTTCATTATCATATTATTGATTATTTTTATATTTTGTTTCTTGTGCTGTGATTTTCAAAAAGTGTTGAATAATGTAGATAGCTTTGATCCATTTTATGTATTTTTACCTCAAAGTGATCCGTTGTCAAATGCATTTGCGATGTCAGTACCACTTTTGGTTGTGAATCGATGTATACATGGTGGATTGTTACAAAGATTATGTTGATATCGGAGCCACTATGAATATAATATTCAAACATTCATTTGATAAGATGAATGTGCCTAAATATATTTTTAAACTGAGCCCATCCCCTATATTTGGCTTTGATGATGAAGGAGCTATGCCCTTGGGGAGTGCAACCTAATAGTAAAGTGGGTTCTGCTTTATTCTCCAAGATCTTTAAAACATTTTTTTGATGTGCTGAATGTCCCTTTTCTTTACAATTCCATTTTTGAAAGGCTAGGTTTAGATGCCATTGATGACTATACTTATACGAAGCACTTACTTTTGAAATTCCCAACAGAGAATGGGGAAGGATGTATAAAAGGAAACCAATGGGTCTTAAGACAATCATATTATGCAAATTTGAGTATGGTCAATAAATGAAAACATCCAGTATATGTTAGTGGTGTTAAAGCTAAAGAGAGTACGAATCCTATAACGGTCCGCCTTTCTTACACCCAAATGCGACACTTAATACATTGCCGGTATTCATGTACCGATCATTTAAGTGTTTGAAAGACAAGTCATCTGTGGTAAAAAAACGGAAAGATATAACAGAATATCATATTATGACGATAAATATATAATATACACAATCCTTTACAAAAAGAAATCATCCTTATTATATACACAACATGAGAGTACACTAAACTATTATTAGCTTGGGCAGTCATACAACTCGTCCTTATAATTGCTGAAAAATACAGAAATCAAGAACAAAAAAAAAGAATATTATAAGATACATGAATACGTCTTAGAGGATCCAGCTAGTCTCTTGAAAGCTTCAAAGCCTCCAGCTAACTCTAGAAAATACGATCAGGCTAACCCGAGCATTATAAAAAAATACATCCGGATCAGTTTGATAAACTAGCATGAGAAAGCTCAACTGAACGAGATTGATTTGTAAATTTGAAAACCTTTTTCAAAATAAAAGGTGTCTCATAAGATCGAACATAAACACTGATGGGTTTTTAACTTACGATAACCAAACCATTTTAATTTTAAATTCTAGTAATATTATAATAATGTCTACTATTTAAAGTATCAATAACCAAGTGGCTATGATGCGTACACACGACAACAATAATAGATATGCAATCAAAAACCACTGAGGCATGCATATTGAAAATGGATTCTAACAAATGGCAAGACAAGGGGCGACCTTCTGAAACAGTACACCCTAGGTAAAATGTACTATAGGCTACAGTTATGTAACGACCCAGAATTTCTGTCATTCGAAATTCAGATATTTAATTGATTTTAAATATCAACAAGTAAAATTTATAAGTCGAATAATTTATTTTTCCAATATCTAGATTTAATTGGATAATTAAATCGACAATTTAATATTTGGAATTACAGAAAATTTGGAATTTGGGTTTAATGTGATTAAAAATAATTTATAAAGTTATATTAAACTATATTGGAGTTAGAACAATGTTTGTGAATTTTTAAAATTGAACTAAAAGTTAATTTGTGAAAATAGAATATTTTAATATTTAATAGAATAGTGAAAACAGTCATTTCTCAAACAGTCTCGGATTTCGACAAAACTAGTTTCATCGGATCCGTAATGTTATATTATTATATGGTTTCAAATTTCGTGTCAATCGGATACACGATTTGTCCGGGACAAGCCAAAACGCAAAGAAATTTGTTTAATCGATTTAATTTAAATTTGATCGTTTATTGCCGTAACTCGCACAGATGATCGAATTGGCTCTCAATTCCTATTCCATTGTGTCCGGAACGCGGGTTTAACCCTAGAAACGCCGGTCACCGCGTGAGATTTGGAGTTCGGAAAATCACGGATGAATAGTGCGTTGAAAAATTTCTATAAAAGGACTCATTTCTTTCTATTTTGCAAACAAAAGCAAAACCCTAACCCTAGCCGCCAGTTTTCGTTAATGGCCAAAAATTCATTTTTTTTCTCTTCAATTTTCTTCCAATACTTAAGAAATTACAAAAACTCTTCAACTATAATATTGTAGAGGGCAGCGAGATCTTTAATTCCAACGGTTATGATCGGAAAAGAAGCGGTGGATCGACGAAAAATCAAGCTAGAAGGGCCGGCAGTTGTTCACGATTTTCGAGGCTTGTAGTCGACCGAGCTCGGCAATATTATAGCCGAAGGTGGCTCGCGCGAAGCTCTTCGAGATGGCGGCGTTCGATCGTCTTCAGGTGTCTCGTAGGAGTCGCGTGCATTAGGGTTTTTGATCGGCGATGGGTTATTTCGGTCGCGTGACAACCTGTGGGAGAAGAAGTAGCGTGCACGGCCTTGATCTCATGAATTAAAATGAACGGTCTGGATAGAGAAAGGTTATAAAATATATAAAGAGTTGTAAATTGATTTATAATTTAAATTGTATAAACTTTGTAAAGCTATAACTTGTTCGTACGAGGTCGAAAACTGATGAAACAAGTAGCATTGCAATCGTATGGACGAACAATACGCAATGGAACTGGATTGGAGTCATTTGGAGCTAGTGATAATTTCGGGTAAAATTAAACGCGTGTTTAATTTTATTCGAAATAAAATGCTACAACTGTTATCGGAAACTCAAGGTGAGAACTTCTCACTTAATCTAATTGTTTCGATTTAAATTTTAAATAGTTAGATTTAAAATTGTTTGATTGTGTGCTTGGATGATAAATTATTATCTATTGTTTTGAAATAGACCCTATACGCCGTATATTAAGCGGATGTTATTTATTAAACACATATACCGTGATATTTCACCTTGATGTGAAATTGGTATTATATGTACTTGGAGTTGATTTTCCCGCATTATATAGCGGATGAGACCCTATTGCGCCGCATAATAGCGGATAATATTTTATAAATCCCATATACCGCGATATTTCACCTCGAAGTGGAATTGGTATTGTGCTAACATCTTTGGATGCAGGGAAACAGGTTGGAGGGATCCAACTGGATTCCTCAAACATTTGAACTTATTTCATATGGTGTGTGTTGGTTGATTTATAATCAGTGTGATTATCTTTGTGATTGAGATTGTTGAAGGCTATAGGTTACCCGAATATATTTTTGGTATCGCTGGATACCGAAAATAGATAAAAATTGGATTTTTGAAATTTCAAGTTGAAAGTTTATAGTAAAAAAAATTATTTTTGAGAATTGGATAAGTTAAAAAGGAGTTTTAAAAAGACAAAGTTATTTTTTGAACCATATTGAATAAAATTCCAAATTACGGAAAAAAAGGCTAAGTAAATGGATTTTGATTTATATTATTATAAGTTGAAGAAGTTTATTTTAAAAAGAAATGATTTCGTAAATTCATTGGAAATTTATTAAGCAGAAATTAATTGGTTTTGATAATTAATTAAGAAAAATTAATCAAGTATTAACTATTAATTAAGAGTTAATTAATGATCAATGAAAGGATAATTTATTAAATGTTTTTATAATAAATTGGCTATTAATTTACCATAACTAGCAAATTTTATTCATAGAAATTTATTTGATTTAAATTGACCAGATGATTAAATTTATCCTACTTATGGATGTTGGAATTATATTGGATGTTGAAGTTTTTGATATCTTTGATATGTGATGCTTTGTGATATATCCTAATGTGTGTTGTGATCTATAATTTGTTTATCTGTGATATATATATATATATATATCTATGATCTATGAATGAAAGGTAAGCATTATAGTTTATACCGCTTATCAAATATATTGTTATGTTTTAATCTGTGATGGTTGAATGTTGTTGCACTATTGTGTTAAACCCTTGGGCTAGACAATACACATAACAAATGTGGGCTTCACGTGGAAATCAGTTAAGTCACGGATTTTTGACAATTCTAAAGATTTAATTTTTGAATCCAAATTAGTTTTGGAATTGGGATTGAAAGTTTTTGAAAATGAATTTCAAAAATAAGAGTTATTTTAAATAACTTAATAAAAATTGGAATTTAAATCATTTGATTTAAGAATCAATATTTGAAATTGAATTCAATGATTTGGGAACTATGGTCTAAAAGATTGTACAAGTTATAAAAGGTGTTTATATGGGTTTTTAACCATTTAAAATATAGTTTTGGGAATTTTAAATTTAAATCCAAGTTTATACTTGAGTGGCTTTAACTTATGAAAAATTGTATTCAGTTTTTCCCAAAACGAAAACCATCTGTTTTCAAATAATAATAGCTTTCACATAAGGAGAGAAATTCCCATTTGTGTTAAAAGAATGTAAATTTGAAATTAAACTGTTTTGAAGGCTATGAATTAATCTTTGTGAAAGGTTGTTGAACTTGACTTGAAATAAAAGAGTATTTCAAATGGTGTGTCTTTTATATTATAAAAGACTTGAATTGTGAATAGTTTTGAAAGCTATAAGTTAAATCTTGATTTAAGATTTAATGAGTTAATCCAATTGAAATGGAAATTTATCTGGGAATCTGGGAATAAATCATTGTGAAACTGGGTAAACTTTGTAAAGTAAATCTTTTTGTTTAAAGATTTAAAATGGTAATTTGTTTAAACCATTTGAAAGAAAGGGTTTGGGTAATAATTTGTGACTTAATTGAAATCCCAATATCCATGTGTTTTAAAAATATTGCGTTCACTATTCGGATTATCCGGGAGAGGACCTTTGTGTCATATAACCCATTCCGAATAAGTGATACGACGTAATGGATAGCATTGAAGACCGGTGGTGAAGACCGGGTATTTGTGAAAACGATAGAATGACCTATCGATTGTCTCTGCACCGTTAGCTACGGTATGGAGATTTCCTTTGTGATGGGAAATTCGGTCGGGATTGTGAATACCCGGATTGCAAGGGCTTCTTTGGAAGTGCCTTCGGTTCTGTTCGAACCTGGAATAGACTTGTATGGTTACGTGTCTAACATTACATTTTGAGATATAAAGCAGATTTCTTTCAAATACATCTCTATTGTGGCGGAGAATTCATTCTCTTAGCTTAACACCCTTCTCTGAGACTTACGAGCTCAGAGGTTTTATAGTTGAAGGTTATCAGCGATATACTCCCAATTTGGTAATGTAGCATGCTGAGTGTTGCTGTGTGATGATTATTTATTGATCATTTGTTGATCAAAGCGTGGCTTTGTGGAAAAGCGTAGCTTTGTGGACGAGACTTCGTCAGACCTCACACCTCGAAAATGGTCAAAACAGGAATATGCGGCAAGGTTATGACGGTCGCTCCCTTTAGGGTATGTCATTTCCTTCTGGAAAAGGGTGGTGTCAGGTATGGAGCCCTGATGCTTAACCTATGTGGTTGCTCCAATCTCATTTTCTGTGTGGTTGTTGCTTTGTGATCGAGGGCCCTCGGATAAAGGTCCCAAAGGACCGGGGGTGGCATATTCGTGTAGTAGTTACCTAGTTACAGAAGTAACCCAACCTTGTGTTGGCAGGGAGATGGTTAAGTTCTCGGGACGTCCCGCTAGAGGCGATTCCATGTGGCAGTAGGAAGTTACTTAGCCGGACCATTTGTTGGAAATCCAAAGAACAATACGAGCCTTGTACGGTTTTAGTTGTATGACCTGCCATGGAATGTGGCGGTAACCTGCTATTGAACATGGTAGCTATAGTAGGCATACGATAATGGTCGTATGTTGGCTAAGATTTATATTATACTTTCGAAAGGTTTTCCACTGTGCACTTATAATAATAATATCAAAGAAATTTGCGTATTAAGCATCTTTGACTATCATAAGGAGAAATCTCCTCCAATTCTGCGTTTGCATTATGTGTGTGCAGGGAGGCCTTATGGTAGTTTCACTTTCCAATAGCATTGCGGATATTTTTCACTTCCCTTGTTGTTGTTGTTTTAAAGATAAATAACTTCTTTAGTTCTCACACCAGTCTCATGACTGACCTGGAGTTTATTGTTCCCTTTCTAAACTCTGGGTGCCCATAATTTTCCACACGGGCAGCCTAGAGTCAGGTTATCAGGTCATTTTGGATTCAGGAGTGGTTTGGAGCTCAAGTGGCGAGCTAGATGGCGAGACATATTACTTGTATATGATATTATCTTTTCGCTATAAATTCACTTGTAAGGACATGTTTGTATAACTGTCCATTGTTTTATTGTGTTGTATATTGTTATTGTACACTCTGATGATGATGTGATGTAATGTATAAAATGTATAGTTCTTTGATTTAAAGATTATTCATTTATGTATTATATGTTGTTCCGTTGCGACTGTGAGATTCTGTTATTGTTTCTGTTGCTTTTCTTTCTTCTTCTATCTTCTACCTCTTCTTTAACCCTAACGGTACAGTTTTCTGGCATTCGATTGCTCAGCAATTGATACAGTGGACATATTAATATCGACTTTCATGAGTCGAAAATCGCAATCGTTGCAATGTGGTATCAGAGCATATGGTTAAGTGACAACCTTGGCTCTGTTGGGAATTACTCATTAGAGATAGAGTCAGAAGTACTCTAGAATGAGTTTAAGTGTAATAATAGATATGAGCGCGTATTTGTTAGTGAAAATAAAATTGTTTTATGTTGTGATGATTGGTTTGTTGAGTGGTATATGGATTCTGGTCGGTATAGTCTGTACAACTCTATTGATAGGGATCTCTAAACACTTGTTCAGAATAATTCGGCACGATATTGTTTTAAAATTGGGTAAATGAAATAATTTTACCTCGATTATATTTTATATATAAAGGAAATAATTTTTTAGAAATTATTAAAGTATATATAGAATTAATTGTTTGGTTGTTGACAATATAAATATATATAAGTGCATCAAAGTTGTTCGAATAATCTGAATAAAAACAACAGTTGTAAAAGAAGAAATTATATAAGCAAATGAATTATAAAGATGGAATTATAATTAAAATGATTTACAATTGTGGAATAATCTTGTACATGGTAAAGTTAAATAGTGAAATTCTATAAGAAAAGATTTATAAATGTTATTATAAATAAAAGAAAATTTTGAAAGAATTTAAAGCACTGAATTCACTATTGTTGCTGGGGAATAATAAGGGTGACGACTGCTGCATCATCAGTATCATTTTCGAGTTGTTGTGTGATGGATTTGCTACAATAGTAAATTGAAATTGAAGTTTTGTTGTGATAAACAAATTCGAAAATAAAATTCAAGTTGTCATTGTTGGATATAAGTGAAATGAGTTTTGAACTTGTAATATGAAATAAAATTTTAACTTTAGTAAAGTTGAATAAATTTGGGGATAGTATAATAAAATATATGATTTGAAATTTAACTAAAGGAAGTTAAATAAATTAAATCAGATAAGTTGAATAATAAGTTGTGTAACTTATAAAATGAGAAAATGTGTGTAAAACCAAATGATAAAATGGTTAAACAATTTTGTTAAGCAAAACGAAATCTGAATTTGATAGTGATATGATAATCGACTTTGGTAAAAATTAAATAGAATTTACTTTGGAGTTGGAATCTGAATTGGATTTATAAGTGGAAATTTGAAATGGAATATAACTTAAGTAATGTTGAATGAGGTTGATTTTGGTATCGAAGTAAAATAATGAAGTGAATTAAATGGATGTGAACTTGAATTATATAAAGGAGATTCAACTTTATTTGTAAAATAAATTAGTAATTGAACTAATGATTTGAATATTAATCAATCGAATGTAATGAATTGATATAGAATAATGGATATAACTGTAAATTCATTTAAGGCTAATTGAATGTTAAACCAAATTGAAGGCAAACAAAGTGAATATGAATGTTGAATGTAAAGTGAATAAATTCGGTTGTATTGGATATACATTGGTTGTTAGATTATTGTTAATTGATTGAATAGAAATTCATATGCAATTGAATGAATAAAATTGAAAGCTAAAGCAATTAAATTCAAATTGGAAGTTAAGTAAAATTTAAATTGAATAGAAATTGATTTGAATTGAAAATGAACAAATGTGAATGTAAATTAGTGAACGTAAACTAATTGAAAATGAATAATTGAATGTTGTTGTATATAAATTGGTTATAAACAATTACAAGTGATGTCGAAATCATATAAGTTGCTTATAAACCTTGAATAGTATGCATTTCTTTTAATATGCATGTGTTGTAGTTGTTTAAAAGAGTAAAATGTTAATAACTTCTTATATATGTCACTTACGTGTTTATATTAAGTAAGTAAGGTACCGGGGCTAATGTTTGGCTGGTTTTGGTTGCGCAAAATGCTAAATAAATAACCGCTTTGCTTAAAAATGCTAAAAAGGTAAGCCTACGCAATAAAAATAGGAAATATGAACTGTTTTTATGTTTTTTGACCGCGTGGGTCGATGCATATATATTTATATTTATTGTGATATTGTAAAAGCTCCTCTGTACAAAGGAGGTTATGGCGAAATTTTCTGAAATTTAAGGCGTTAGAAAATTTTCGGGAAATTTTGGAATTTTTTTTTTTGCGAAAACTAAGTATTGATTTGAAGTTAAAGGTTAAACGATATAGTTGGTTTTGAAAAGATAACTATATATGGATTTGAAAATATTAGTGAAGTTTTGTAAGAAGTTTAACTGTTGAATTTTTGGAAAAGTTAAACACTTAAGAGATTTGTAAATCAAATTTGAACGGTTTGTTTTGAAAAGTTAATGGATTTTAAAACTTTTTCTTACTTGGCAATTTCGAGGACGAAATTCTTTTAAGGGGGAGAAGTTTGTAACGACCCAGAATTTCTGTCATTTGAAATTCATATATTTAATTGATTTTAAATATCAACAAGTAAAATTTATAAGTTGAATAACTTATTTTTTCAACATCTAGATTTAATTGGATAATTAAATCGACAATTTAATATTTGGAATTACAGAAAAATTTGGAATTTGGGTTTAATGTGATTAAAAATTATTTATAAATTTATATTAAATCATATTAGAGTTAGAACAATGTTTGTGAACTTTTAAAATTGAATTAAAAATTAATTTGTGAAAATTGAATATTTTAATATTTAATCGACTAGTGAAAATAGCCATTTTTCAAACAGTCTCGGATTTCGACGAAACCAGTTTCATCGGATCCGTAATGTTATATTATTGTATGGTTTCAAATTTCGTGTCAATCGCATATACGTTTTGTCCGGGACAAGCCAAAACGCATAGAAATTTGTTTAATCGATTTGATTTAAATTTGATCGTTTATTGCCGTAACTCGCACAGATGATCGAATTGGCTATCGATACCTATTCCATTATGTCCGGAACGCGGGTTGAACCCTAGAAACGCTGGTCACCGCGTGAGATTTGGAGTTCGGAAAATCAATGATGAATAGTGCGTTGAAAAATTTCTATAAAAGGACTCATTTCTTTCTATTTTGCAAACGAAAGCAAAACCCTAACCCTAGCCGCCGGTTTTCGTTAATGGCCGAAAATTCATTTTGTTTCTCTTCGATTTTCTTCCAATCCGTAAGAATTACAAAAACTCTTCAATTACAATATTGTAGAGGGCAGTGAGATCTTTAATTCCAACGGTTATGATCGGAAAAGAAGCGGTGGATCGGCGGCAAATCAAGCTAAAAGGGCCGACAATTGTTCACGTTTTTCGAGGCTTGTAATCGAACGAGCTCGACAATATTCTAGCCGAAGGTGGCTCGCGCGAAGCTCTTTGAGATGGCGGCGTACGATCGTCTTCAGGTGGCTCGTAGGAGTCGCGTGCATTAGGGTTTTTGATCGGCAATGGGTTCTTTTGGTCGCGTGACAACCTGTGGCAGAAGAAGCAGCATGCACGGCCTTGATCTCATGAATTAAAATGAACGGTCTGGATAGAGAAAGGCTATAAAATATAAAAAGAATTATAAATTGATTTATAATTTAAATTGTATAAACTTTGTAAAGGTATAACTTGTCCATATGAGGTCGAAAACTGATGAAACAAGTTGCGTTGCGATCGTACGGACGAACAATACACAATGGAACTAGATTGGATCCGTTTGGAGCTAGTGATAATTTCGGGTAAAATTAAACGCGTGTTTAATTTTATTCGAAATAAAACGCTACAACTGTTATCGGAAACTCAAGGTGGGAACTTCTCACTCAATCGAATTATTTCGATTTAAATTTTAGAATTTAGATTTAAAATTGCTTGATTGTGTGCTTGGATGATATATTATTATCTATTGTTTTGAAATAAACCCTATACGCCGTATATTAAGCGAATGTTATTTATTAAATATATATACCGCGATATTTCACCTTGATGTGAAATTGGTATTATATGTATTTGGAGTTGATTTTCCCGTATTATATAGCGGATGAGACCCTATTGTGCCGCATAATAGCGGATAATATTTTATAAATCCCATATACCGCGATATTTGACCTCGAAATGGAATTGGTATTGTGCTAACATCTTTGGATGCAGGGAAACAGGTTGGAGGGATCCAACTGGATTCCTCAAACATTTGAATTTATTTCATATGTTGTGTGTTGGTTGATTTATAATCAGTGTGATTATCTTTGTGATTGAGATTGTTGAAGGCTATAGGTTAGCCGAATATATTTTTGGTATCTTTGGATACCGAAAATAGATAAAAATTGGATTTTTGAAATTTCAAGTTGAAAGTTTATAGTAAAAAAATTATTTTTGAGAATTGGATAAGTAAAAAGGAGTTTTAAAAAGACAAAGTTATTTTTTGAACCATATTGAATAAAATTTCAAATTACGGAAAAAAGGCTAAGTAAATGGATTTCGATTTATATTATTATAAGTTGAAGAAATTTATTTTAAAAAGAAATGATTTTGTAAATTCATTGGAAATTTATTAAGCAGAAATTAATTGGTTTTGATAATTAATTAAGAATAATTAATCAAGTATTAACTATAAATTAAGAGTTAATTAATGATCAATGAAAGGATAATTTATTAAATGTTTTTATAATAAATTGGCTATTAATTTACCATAACTAGCAAATTTTATTCATAGAAATTTATTTGATTTAAATTAATCAGATGATTAAATTTATCATACTTATGTATGTTTGAATTATATTGGATGTTGAATTGTTTGATATCTTTGATATGTGATGCTTTGTGATATATCCTGATGTGTGTTGTGATCTGTAATTTGTTTATCTGTGATATATATATATATATATATATATATATCTGTGATCTGTAAATGAAAGGTAAGCGTTATAGTTTATACGGCTTATCAAATATATTTTATGTTTTGATCTGTGATGGTTGAATGTTGTTGCACTATTGTGTTAAACCCTTGGACTACACAATACACACACAAAATGTGGATTTCATGTGGAAATCAGTTAAGTCACGGATTTTTGACAATTCTAAAGATTGAATTTTTGAATCCAAATTAGTTCTGGAATTGGGATTGAGAGTGTTTGAAAATTAATTTCAAAAATAATAGTTATTTTTAATAACTTAATAAAAATTGGAATTTAAATCATTTGATTTAAATTTTGAATTCAATATTTGAAATTGAATTCAATGATTTGGGAACTATGGTCTAAAAGATTGTACAAGTTATAAAAGGTGTTTATATGGGTTTTTGACCATTTAAAATATAGTTTTGGGAATTTTAAATTTAAATCCAAGTTTATACTTGAGTGGCTTTAACTCATGAAAATTGTAATCAGTTTTTCCCAAAACGAAAACCATCTGTTTTCAAATAATAATAGCTTTCACATAAGGAGAGAAATTCCCATTTGTGTTAAAAGAATGTAAATTTGAAATTAAACTGTTTTGAAGGCTATGAATTAATCTTTGTGAAAGGTTGTTGAACTTGGCTTGAAATAAAAGAGTATTTCAAATGGTGTATCTTTTATATTATAAAAGACTCGAATTGTGAATAGTTTTGAAAGCTATAAGTTAAATCTTGATTTAAGATTTAATGAGTTAATCCAGTTGAAATGGAAATTTATCTGGGAATCTAGGAATAAATCTTTGTGAAACTGTGTAAACTTTGTGAAGTAAATCTTTTTGTTTAAAGATTTAAAATGGTAATTTGTTTAAACCATTTGAAAGAAAGGGTTTGGGTAATAAGTTGTGACTTAATTGAAATCCCAATATCCATGTGTTTTAAAAATGTTGCGTTCACTATTCGGATTAGCCGGGAGAGGACCTTTGTGTCATGTAACCCATTCCGAATAAGTGATATGACGTAATAGATAGCATTGAAGACCGGTGGTTAAGACCGGGTATTTGTGAAAACGATAGGATGACCTATCGATTGTCTATGCACCGTTGACTACGGTATAGAGATTTCCTTTGTGATGTGAAATTCGATCGGGATTGTGAATACCCGGATTGCAAGGGCTTCTTTGGAAGTGCCTTCGGTTCTGTTCGAACCCGGAACAGACTTGTATGGTTACGTGTCTAACATTACATTTTGAGATATAAAGCAGATTTATTTCAAATACATCACTGTTGGTGGCGGAGAATTCATTCTCATAGCTTAACACCCTTCTCTGAGACGTACGAGCTCAGAGGTTTTGTAGTTGAAGGTTATCAGCGATATACACCCAATCTGGTAATGTGGCATGCTGAGTGTTGCTGTGTGATGATTATTTATTGATCATTTGTTGATCAAAGCGTGGCTTTGTGGAAAAGCGTAGCTTTGTGGACGAGACTTCGTCAGACCTCACACCCCGGAAATGGTCAAAACAGGAATATGCGGCAAGGTTATGAGGGTCGCTCCCTTTAGGGTATGTCATTTCCTTCTGGAAAAGGGTAGTGTCAGGTATGGAGCCCTGATGCTTAACCTATGTGGTTGCTCCAATCTCATTTTCAGTGTGGTTGTTGCTTTGTGATCGAGGGCCCTCGGATAAAGGTCCCAAAGGACCGGGGGTGGCATATTCGTGTAGTAGTTACCTAGTTACAGAGGTAATCCGGCCTTGTGTTGGCAGAGAGCTGGTTAAGTTCTCGAGACGTCCCGCCAGAGGCGATCCCATGTGGTAGTAGGAAGTTCCTTAGCCTGATCATTTGTTGGAAATCCAAATAAACAATACGAGCTTTATACGGTTTTAATTGTATAATCTGCCATGGAATGTGGCGATAACCTGCTATTGAACATGGTAGCTATAGTAGGCATACGGTAATGGTCGTATGTTGGCTAAGATTTATATTATACTTTCGAAAGGTTTTCCACTGTGCACTTATAATAATAATATCAAAGAAATTTGCATATTAAGCATCTTTGACTATCATAAGGAGAAATCTCCTCCAATTCTGCGTCTGCATTGTGTATGTGCGGGAAAGCCTTATGGTAGTTTCATTTTCCAAAAGCATTGCGGATATTTTTCACTTCCCTTGTTGTTGTTGTTTTAAAGATAAATAACTTATTTAGTTCTCACACCAGTCCCATGACTGACCTAGAGTTTATTGTTCCCTTCCTAAACTCTGGGTGCCCATAATTTTCCACACGGGTAGCCTAGAGTCAGGTTATCAGGTCATTCTAGATTCAGGAGTGCTTTGGAGCTCAAGTGCCGAGCTGGATGGCGAGACGTATTACTTGTATATGATATTATCTTTCCGTGGTAAATTCACTTGTAAGGACATGTTTGTATAACTATCCATTGTTTTGTTGTGTTGTATATTGTTGTTGTACACTCTGATGATGATGTGATGTAATGTATAAAATGTACAGTTCTTTCATTTAAAGATTATTCATTTATGTATTATATGTTGTTCCGCTGCGATTGTGAGATTCTGTTATTGTTTCTGTTGCTTTTCTTTCTTTCTTCTTCTATCTTCTACCTCTTCTTTAACCCTAATGGTACGGTTTTTCGACATTCGATTGCTCGGCAATTGATACAGTGGACGTATTAATGTTGACTTTCGTGAGTCGAAAATTGCAATCGTTACAAGTTACCTTTGTAACATGCACGACAAGATAGGCCTACCCCTGACTGGATAGTACCGAATATGATCAACCATAGGTTGTGATTAATAACCAAAAATAGGGCTCGAAGCATACATAGATATTGATTCTAGATAAGGCAATGATCATACCCTAATGGGAGCGATCCACGTAGCCTTGAGGCAAACCTTATTTTAGCCATCACTAGGGTGTGAGGCTTGTGAGGAAACAATTTACCTTACTACAGCAATTCCCACTTGGAATGCTAACACTGCCCTCCAAGTAGAAATGCAATGCCATCATTCATCCATACAAGTCCTTTTTGGGTCTAAACGAAACTGAAGGTAGTACCTCTACTACAACCATTTTGGAATCACCCTCAAGAGTTGTAGAAATTAGCCTTTGTACTTCAAAGAGCACCCTTTTCAATCATCTTCAAGATGTTTTCCATTCGAATGCATATGTTTTCTTCAAAGTGATTTTTGGATAACATATCCGATCTCGATTTCTCTGAACCAATAACCGATAATTTCTGTTTGACCCATATTTGATTCTTTCAGAAGCATGCATCAAGTATTCGAGTCCTTATCAAGAAACTCGAATAACACAATATACTTCCTGAGTTAAAACTTACCAATATTTGATAGTCTGTTATTTAATTATCAAATAACAAACAAATAACAATCCACAGATTTAATTACCCATAACAACCCCTAAGCTTCAAAATAAGTCTTTCATTTATGAAATATCTTTCCAAAATATTTACTAAAATATTCATATACTTATCTCACTGTCATAATTATATTCACAAAACACTGTGAAATATTTCTTATTTCAAAATCATATTAAAAGGATTAAAACAAATGTTATTTAAATTGAAGATAAAGATAACCTCATACATTGTTCCTTTGGTGTTAAGTGTGGAACGAATGTCCATACCACCAAAATTAAAAAGGTCGGTTAAAGGAAATCCCATCTCAAATTCTTTTACAATTTACTTCTGTAAATCCTTTTAATAAATCTCTTCCATTTATGAAATGTTCTTCAGTTAAATTCCAAATCTATTTATAAAATACTTTGTAAATCTCCAAGTTTATTTATAAAATTCTTTTATAAGTACCCAAAATTATTTATAAAACTTCTTCTATAAATATCCAAAACCATTTATAAATATCCAAAACCATTTATAAACTTCTTCCAAAATTTCAAGATCTCTTTTCAATTTATAAAACTCCTTTTATAAACTTTCCTTATTTAAAATAAAACTGCTTTAATAAACTTTGATCAAGAAAGTTCCTTTGATAACAATCGATTATTTAAAGCCTCCTTTCAAATAAACAAGTTATTATTTAAAAATCATTCATTTAATTTATCTTTAAACCACATTAACAAAATAATGATTTTAAACAATCATTTAAAATGTATTAAACTATTTCAATAACACCTTTAATAAAATAATTACTGAATTATCATTTGAATGTCATATTTAAAATGATAATAAACTTTAAGAAATTTAAATGGGTAATAACTTTGCTTTAAGATCATTATTAAAAATATGTTTAAAATAATTGATTTCACAAATTCAGAAAGAGGCTTAGTGACCACAATGGTTATCATTTAATTCAGTTTAATTTTCCAGTTATAACATGAGTATTTACGTAACAAGCAGAGATGTAAAACGGTTCAACCAATAACCATCAATATACATATAAGTTATAATAATAGCAGATGGGGCTGCTAAACACATATCCAAGTTAATATAATAGCAGAACTTGGTTTTTATTATGCTTAAATAAATGTCAACATACATTATTTGGCGAATTATAGTGGAACTATGATTTATTCTACCAAACATATGCCAAATACAATTTATTTAGCAAAATGTTCTTTTATTCTGCTAAACAAATGTCATTGGGTTTCATGTTCAATTGAGGTTACTTAAGGATAATTAAGAAAAAAATTCCATGGATTTAAAAACATCCTTAAAAATAGAAAGTTACTTTAAACAAAACCGACCTTCAAAAATAAAGTCATTTAAAACATTTAAACTTTATTTAATAATTAAATAACATTTAAAACTTTCTTTTAATAGAAATTAAACCTTTAATTAATAATTCAAAAATGACTAACTTTTAAAGTAAATAATTAAATAATAATTATCCTTTAAGTAAATAATTAAACAATGATTAAAATTTTAAAAAAATATTTAGTCCTTAATTAATAATTAAACAATAATTTAAACCTTTATTTAAAATAATTAAATCTTAATTAAGTCTTTAATTAAATCTTTACTTAATTAGTATTTATTAAATAATTAAACCCCTTTTAAAATAAATAATCGGTTAATAATTAATCTTTTTTATAATAATTAATTCTTAAATAATTAACTAAATAATACTTAACCTTATATTAATTAACTAATTATAATTAACTTACTTTATTAATACTTAAGTACTAATTACTTTAGTTAACTAATGATTAAGTACAGGTTACCTTACTTAATTACTTAGTTTAATAATTATTAAATAAAAAGATAAATAATTAATTAATACTTCTTTATTATTACTTAAAATATGTTTTGAAAATATTATTCAAAAATATTTAAGTCGAAAAGACTTTTATATTTATGGACTGCACATATAGCGACAATCGTTATATGACCTGTAACTTCAAAACTTGTTTTTTGTATTAAATAGCTTTACAATTCTTAACTTTATACTTTAACCACTTTTATAAACCTTGAATATAGTTTGAAAATAAAGGTAAGAGTTTTTTAAACCAAATTAAAGTTTAAACTCGTGAAATTTTCAAACAAAAAACTTAAGTGAAATCACTTTGAACCAAGGGTCTTGATATCGTAAGAACAACGGCTTTGATTGCCACTTCATTTTAGTATACACATACTAACACAAGTTCATAACATCCATTTACAAGCTATACTAACAAGCTAAAAGCAAGGTTGAAACTTTCCATCATTTACAACATTTAGACTTAAAATTCAAGTCTAATCTAACATCATATACAAGCATAATTATGAACATCCAGATCAACAATATATTCACCAACTAAGTAAATGATTTAACAACCAAGATGCAACATGATTAAAGCTAGAAACATCAAATAAAAGAGCAAGCTTTCTCAACTAAAAGCAAACCAAAACTAACCCGACTTTCACTAACTTTTGCAAACGATCTAGATCCATGCTTTTAACTTGAAAACGTAAAGATTTGGTGAACTTGAAGGCCAAAATATTTTGGACCAAGGGTGTACATGACTCGGCCATTGTTTTGTCTGATGGAAAATATCCTTGCTTTAGTTGATTAGGAGGTGTAGATGAGAAATGGACGAGCTTTAGTGTTTTGGTTTTAAGGAGGAAGTGAGAATGAATGGATAATTTTAAATTTGAACTTAGGAAGCCATTAGAGAGTTTCTAAGAGCTTAAGGAAGGAGGAAAGCTTTTGAAAT
Source organism: Allium cepa (assembly GCA_030765085.1). Lineage (NCBI taxonomy): Eukaryota > Viridiplantae > Streptophyta > Magnoliopsida > Asparagales > Amaryllidaceae > Allium > Allium cepa. The sequence goes on from CM060937.1 coordinate 289,357,836, forward strand.
GAAAATATAATGGAAAATAAGGATGGAAGAGAATTAGAAAATTCTTTTATATAAATACATAAGGTGAATTATCAAAATATCCTCAAAGTACCAACCTCCACTTCATTAGTGCCATATCATCATGCTTGACTTCCTCCACCTCATTTCCCATGAAATTCTTGTCCGCCTTTCCTGTTTTTGAGCCAACATGTATTAGATGCTAAATGTACTTATGTTTAGACATGTTATGACAATGCTAAATGTACTTATGTTTAGACATGTTATGACATGTTTCATTTTATTTTAAACTTCATAACAAGTCATATGAACTTATATTCTTAAATATATATGCATTTGGACTCATATAAACCCAACTTTATTTATAAACGTATGCGTGCATGTTTACAATAGAGTTCACAATGTTTTTGACAACTTTTAGTCGATGAAATGTAGAAAATTCGGAAAATGAATTCTAGTCTCATTTTCGATTTTTCTTTGAACTGATTATTTTTGTAAACTAATTTATAAAACTATTTCACCATCAGTAGTTATTATTTAAAAGAGAGTTTTATTTTAATTATAAAACTATTATTTGAACATTTAAAATTAATTAAATATTCGTAAATCAAAGTGGTAAAATTCCAGGTTGTTACGCTCTCCTCCCTTAAAAGAATTTCGACCCCGAAATTTTACCACAACCCCAAGCTAGTAAAACAAACCAACCTTAGAATACCTAACACTATTCACCGGTCCATAAGATGTGCATAGATCATCTGCACATGAAATCGGATTCGATCACCCACACTAGTGCATAGCTTTATTTTCGAACTAGTATCACTCGCCCGACTCACTATGCAGACTTTGATCAGGCTTCTTAATTAGAAACCTCCATTCTCCCTACAAAGCCATATACTATGATAGAAAACCTCGGTTCAATATTATGAACCCTTATCCAATGTTCACCGTCGAAAATCGAGGGATAAATCCTTATTCGGAACGGTGTGAAACACCTCAAGTCATGTACTCGAATTTTGGATCAAGAACTCTGTGAGAAGGGAAAATGATCCATGTATAGCTTACATACTCATTTAAAGATTCCTATTTACCAACAACTTTTCACCTTCCTACGCATATTTTGAAAACATTTCATAACAACTTCTACTTAGGTTCAAGCATTTTTTTAAATGATATAACTCATTTATGAAACCCTTCGTAAAATCATTTAATTTACTAACTTGCATAATACTCTCCTACATCCTAAGAGTATGTAGAAACATTTGATTTTAAATCCTATTTATCCTTTAACTATTCAGATGTAGGCTCAAAATAAATCTAGGGCCTTAAAACCGAGTCGACTAATACAACTTCTTTCCGGCTTGGTCTGGTAAGTAGCTATGAAGTGTATGATGCTGGTGTCCAAACTCCGTCCTAGAATCTACTTTTCTTTAGACACTCTGAGGTAAAAAAAATATACTAGTCACCCAATAACATCAATGTAATTTTTAACTTCCTAGATGTTAAAATCAAAAGATATAGTTTAATAATAAAAAGTTTATTAAACCTTTTTATTAGATTAATTCAATTTTATCTTCATTTGTTAACCTACTCTTTAATCAAAATACCTTATTGTTTTGAAAATTTAGGAGCCAAATACTCGGTTTTTACTTCAAAAACCTTTTGAAATGATACTTTATTTTTAACCCTTAGAAAATATACATATAGCTTAATTAACTCCAAAATGATATCTAGGAACTGGGTACTACCAAATAGTATCACATATCCCTTTACCAAGAAGGGTAATACTCAAAAGTAGTGTTTACCATCCGAAAAAATCTCCTGCATATTTTTAGTCACTTTTGAGTCACTCAAACTAGTTAATCATAAAAAAACTTTTTCTTTTCAAATTCCTTTCGAAAAAATATTATGTGTATATTTCCAACTAAATAGTTTTTAACAAAATATTCACCATCCACTTCCTTTGGTTTCATTCGGATTCGAACTCGTTTTGATCGTACAATAACAAGGAGAATAATTTACTAAGTCCACTACCACATCTGCTTAAGAAAACATTTAATTGTCACTTAGAAGGTTATTCTGATTATCACAAAAAAGAATGAGAATCATTCCTTGAACTATCCATAAAAAAATATTATCTGAAATTTTCTCTCAGAATATTTATATCTTAAAATATTTCTAAGTAAAATTATTACTACTTTCCCAAGAATCATTTGAAAATTTTATCAAAGCCATAGGGATTTAAAATCTTCGAAAATCCATCTTACTTCCAAAATATATTTTATATCCTGATTTATAAAATTAACCTTTTATAAAATTATCTAAAATATTTATTTTTAATAAACACCTTACATTAAAACCCATTTTTAACCCAACATATCATCGAATGCCTTATAGTCAAAATGTGAAACTTAATTCACAAGACGTTCGTTTCAGTGTTCCTACGAATTCATCTACCCAACCTATGATGGAAAAAGCAAAATCAACAAACAATTGTCATTGCTCAAAACTAGATGAGCATCACTAGACAAACCTACATGATAATAATTAAATATTATCAATTTCGAAAAACAATCACATCACAGATAACTATATTTTATTTTTGAAAATCATTTCTTTATGTATAATATATAGTCCTAGGTAAAATTATTTCATTTACCACTTTTAAAACAATGTTATGTCGGTTTTCCTTGTCCAAGTGTTTAAAGATCCCTATCAATGACATTAGCTACTCGTATTGACCAGAAAACATAAGCCAGCCAACAGATAAATCAACACCATATAAAACATTTTTTTGAAAATAACCAATACGTGCTCATATATATATAGTCAGACTCATTATAGGGTCTCACTTACCCTATCTCAAATGAGTTTACCCCACCAAGGCCTAGGTGTTTACTCAACCTAAGCTCTAATACCATGTTGTAATGATCCTTCTCTTTTACACCTAAGATGACACATAATACATTCTCGGTATTCATGTGCTGATTGTTTAAGTGTTTGAAAGACAAGTCATTTGGGATGAAGAAAGAAAAGAGAGAACAGAATCTCACATTGTGATGATAAATATATAATATACACAATCCTTTACGAAAAGAAATCATCTTTATTATAAACCCAATATCAAACTACAGTAACCTATTATTAGCATGGATAGTTATAAAAGTTTTTCTTATAATTGATGAAAATATAGACAGAAATCAAGAAAACGAAACAACAAAAGAATATAAGATACATGAATACGTCTTGGAGGAACCAACTTGTCTCCTGAAAGCTCCAAAGCCTCCAGCTAAATTTAGAAAACATGCTCGGATTGACCGGAGCATTATAAAAAAATAACGCTTGGATCTGTCCAGTAAACCAGCATGAGAAAGCTCAATTGAATCACGTTGATTTATACATTTGAAAATCTTATTCAAAATAAAAGGTGTCTCATAAGATTATGCCACACATAAACACAAATGGGTTTCTACCTTACGATAACCAAAACAATTTTATTTTAAATTCTAGCAATATTATATTAATTTCTACTGCTTATAGTACTAATAACCAAGCAGCCGCGATGTGTGTACATTACAGCAATTATAAGTATACAATCAAAAAACGGCTAAGGCACGTGTATGGAAAATGGATTCAAACAAATGGCAAGGTAAGGGACCACATTTTGAAATTGTACCCCTCTAAATAAATTGTACTTTGGCTATGATTACCTTTACAACCCATATGACAAGTTCGACCTATCCCTAACTGGGTAGTACCAAATATGATCACCCCTAGGTTATAATCAAGAACCAAAAATAAGCCTCGAAGCATACATAGATATCGACTCTAGATAAGGCGATGATCATACCCTAATGGAAGAGACCCACATAGCCTTACGGCAAACCTTGTTTTAGCCATTACCAGGGTATAAGGCATGTGAGGTAACGATTTGCCTTCCTATAGCAATTTCCATTTGGAATGTTAAGACTGCCCTCCAGGCAGAAATGCAATGCCAGCATTTATCCATACAAGTACGTACTGGGTCTGAACGAAATCTAAGGCACTATCTCTACTACATCCATTTTGGAATCACCCTTAGGATAAGTAGCTCCTACACTTCAAAGAGCACCGTCTTCAATCATCTTTAAGATGTCTTCCATTCAAAATCATATGTTGGTTCGAAGTGGTTTTCCGATAACATACATAATCTCGGTCTCTCCGAACCAACAACCGATATTTCCGGTTGACTTATCCTTCATTCCTTAAAAGTATGCAATAAATATTTAAGTCCTCACCGAGGAACTCGAACATACAACACATACTTCCTAAGTCAAAACTAGCCAAGATTTGATAAGCGGTTTATCAAATAACAAACAAACAACAATCCAGAGATTTAATAACATGCAGCACGAGTCTCAAATAAATCTTTAATTAATTAAATCTCTTTTCAAAATATTTATCGAAATATTTATATACTTATCTCACTGGCATAAGTATATTCACAAAACAATATGAAACATTTCTTATTTCAAAATCATATTGAAGGATCAAAACAAATGTTATTTAGATTGGAGATAAAGACAACCTCCAACACTACTCCTTTGGTGTTAAGTGTGGAACGAATGTCTATACCATCGAAATTAAGAAGGTTAGTTAAAGGAAATCCCATCTCAAATTCTTTTATAATTTACTTCTGTAAATCCTTTTAATAAATCTCTTTCATTTATGAAACCTCCTTCACTTAAATTCCAAATCCATTTATAAAATACTTTATAAATCTCCAAATTTATTTATAAAATTGCTTTATAAATATCCAAAATTATTTATGAAACTTCTTTTACCAATATCCAAAACTATTTATAAACTTCTTTTATAAATATCCAAAACCATTTGTAAACTTCTTCCCATATTTCAAGACCTCTTTTCAATTTATAAGACTCCTTTTATAAACTTCCCTTTTTTAAACAAAACTTCTTTAATAAACTTTGATCGGTAAAGTTCCCTTGCAATTGATTATTTAAAGCCCCTTTTTAAATAAACAAGTTATTATTTAAAACATTCTTCATTTAATTTATCTTTAAACCACAATAACAAAATAATGATTTTTAACAATCATTTAAAAGTGTTAAATTACTTCAAGAACACCTTTAATAAGATAATTTCTTAACCATGCTTTAAATATCATATTTAAAATGGTAATAAACTATAAGCAATTTAAATGGGTAATAACTTTACTTTAAAATCATTATTAGAAAAATATTTAAAATAATTTATTTCACAAAGTTGGAAAGAGGCTTAGTACCACAATGGTTCTCATTTAATTCAGTTTAACTTTCCAGTTATAACATGGGTATTTATATAACAAGCAAAGATGTAAACGTATTCAACTAATAACCATCAGTTAACATATAGGAAGTATCCAAATTATAATAATAGAAGATGGGGATTTGTTCTGCTAAACACATGCCAGGTTAGTATAATAGCAGAACTGGGTTTTTGTTCTGCTTAAATAGATGTCAACATACACTACTTGGTGAATTATGACAGAACTGTGATTTATTCTACCAAATAGATGTCAAATAAAATTTAATTAGAAAAATGGTGCTTTATTCTTCTAAATAGATGTCATTGGGTTTCATATTCATTTGAGGCTACCTAAGGGTAACCGACAAAGAAATCGCTTGGATTTAAAAAATTCCTTAAAAAAGAAGGCTACTTAAACAAATTCGATCTTTAGAAATAAAGTCATTAAAAACTTTTAAACTTTATTTAGCAATTAAATAACATTTAACCTTTCTTTTAATAGTAATTAAACCTTTAATTAATAATTAAACAATGCTTAACTTTTAAAATAAATAATTAAATAATAATTAATATTTAATTAAATAATTAAACAATGATTAAATTTTTAAATAAATAATTAGTCCTCGGCCAATATTTAAACAATAATTTGAAACTTTATTTTAAATAATTAAAATTTAATTTAGTCTTTAATTAAATCTTACCTAATTAGTACTTATTAAATAATTAAACCCTTTTTAAAATAAATAATTAGTTAATAATTAACCTTTGTTAAATAATAATTAATCATAAAATAATTAATTATATAAAAATTAACCTTATATTAATTAATTAATTATTATTAACTTACTTATTAATATTTAAGTACTAATTATTTTCGTTAGCTAATAATTAAGTACTAATTATCTTGCTTTATAGTCAGTTTAATAATCATTAAGTACAAAATTAAATAATTAATTAAATAATTACTTGTTATTAATTAAAATATATTATGAAAACACTTTTAAAAAATATTTAAGTTGAAAACACTTCATTTTTACTAACTACACCTATAGCGACTATCACTATATGAAACGTAATTTCAAATTTTGATTTTTATATCAAATTGCTTCAAAATTCTTAACTTTTATACTTTAACCGCTTGTATAAACTTTGAATATAGTTTGAAAAAAGGTAATTTTTTTGGAAACTATATTAAAGTTTAAACTCGTAAAATTTTCAAACGCAAAACTTAATTGAAATCACTTTTAAACCAAGGGTCTCGATATCGCAAGAACAACACCTTTACGTGCTACTTCATTTTAGTATACAATTACTAACACAAGTTCATAACAACCATTTACAAGCTATACTAACAAGCTAAAAGCAAGGTCGGAACTTTCCATCATTTACAACATTTAGACTTAAAATTCAAGTCTAATCTAACATCACATACAAGCATACCTATGAACATCCAAATAAACAATATATTCACCAACTAAGTCAATGATTTAACAACCAAGATACAACATGATTAAAGTTAGAAAATTCAAATAAAAGAGCAAGCTTTCTCAACTAAAAGCAAACCAAAACTGACCCGACTTTCACTAACTTTTGCAAATGACCTAGATCCACGCTTTTAACTTGAAAAAGTAAAGATTTGGTGGCCTTGAAGGCCAAAATATTTTCGACCAAGGGTGTACATGGCTCGGCCATGGTTGTGTCTGATGGAAAATGTCCTTGCTTTGGTTGGTTAGGAGGTGTAGATGAAAAATGGACAAGCCTTAGTGTTTTGGTTTTAAGGAGGAAGTGAGAATGAAGGGATATTTTTAAATTTGAACTTAGGAAGCCATTAGAGAGTTTCTAAGAGCTTAAGGAAGTAGGAAAGATTTTGAAATGAAAAAACTATTGAAAATAAGGATGGAAGAGAATTAGGAAAATTCTATTATATATAAAATACATAAGGTGAATTACCAAAATAGTCTCAAAGTACCTACCCTCCACTACATTAGTGCCACATCATCATGCTTGTCTCCCTTCACCTTATTTCCTATGAATTCTTGTCCTCCCTTCTTGTTTTTGAGCAACATTTATTAAATGCTAAATGTACTTACGTTTAGACATGTTATGACATGTTTCTTAAGGTATCTTCCATTTAAACATTTATCATTGTATTTTAAACTTCATAAAAAGTCATATCAACTTATATATTTAATTATAAATGCATATACACTCATATAATCCTAACTTTACTTATAAATGTATGTGTATAAATATACACTAGAGTTTACAATGTTTCCAACAACTTATAGCCGACGAAAAGTCAAAAATACACAAAATGAATTTCAATCACATTTTCGATTTTTCTTTTGAACTAGTTATTTTTGTAAACTAATTTGGAAAGCTATTTCACCATTAATAGTTATTATTTAAAAGATTTTTATTTTAATTATGAAACCTATTATTTGAATACATAAAATCAACTAAATACCTGAAATTCAAAGTTGTGAAATTTCGAGTCATTTCAATCCCTTCAGTACTAAGAGAAAAACTGAAAAGGGAAAACTAGGTCAATTTATTGATTTACGCGGAAAGTTGTTTCTCATTGAGAATGGAGCTGGAAGATATAGTAGTCGCATAATTCATCTTTCGAAACTGTTACTACCATTATCAATCTCGAAGGTACACGACATATCGATATACCATGATGTTGTATCAATAAGCAATGTCGAAAGTATGAAGATAAACCAATGCCGAAAGCATACAATGTCGCCCCTTATTATAAAAGAATAACATGTAATTTCACAGGTCATCAACGAAGCCAGAATACCAAATGCCATCAATGCCACATACCTCCTATAAAGTTGAATGAATGATATTGTGCCAAAAAAATTGGAAACAATTCCCCATGTTGGTAAGGGAATGACAACATTGGAAAGCTTTATGCTGAAAGACATCAATGTTATAATGACATGATATGACATTAATGTCGCATCACATTAATATCACATTCTATCGATAAAGCACTTCTTCCATATAGCCAGAAGAATCAATGTCGGTCCAGATTAATACTTCATTTCTCCAATGTCTCCTTACTCTAATGTCATCCTTCAAAGTAATGTCACATCTCAGCAATGTCCCTTCACCATTGATACCATCTCCTACCAATGTCGCTCATTGCCAATGTTGTCTCCTATCAATGTCGCTCGTCGTCAATTTTGTCTCTTATTAATGCCGCTTATCATCAATGTTGTCTATTTTCAAGCCATATGTTATCAATGTCGCTTGTTATCAATGCAGTTTGTTATCGACGCTGCCTGTTATTAACGTCGTATGTTATTAGCGTCGGTTATTGCCAATATCGTAACTTATCAATGCCGCCACTTATTAATGTCTGCCATAGTAATGTCGCATTTCATCAACCTTCAAAGGATTCCACAAATTCTCAATACAATGTTGATATCAAATGTCATCTATGAAGACTATCAAGGCAGGATGGATGCTAAGCCTCGAAGTTCACCATTGTGCAAGTGGATGCTGAAGTTCATCATTGACCAAGGCATAGAGCGATGCGTCATCAACATGGTTAATGCCAGAGGTGAAGTATGCTGCATGGACATGTGGAAGCCATGCCGCATCCCTCAACCCTTATAAATACACTACGGGCATAAAGAAATGGGTGAATCATTTTTTCTTATATCTTACATTTTAAACTTTGTAATCCTAAATTGATTTGCGAATCTTAGTGTCGATTGTACTTTCGCATATAGGTACTTGTACACTCTACAATTAAATAACATATGAATAAAAAGGACTTGAATTATGATTTTTTTGAGTTTCAAAGCACCTATGATTTCTTATCATAACTTGCTTCAAATTCGAAAAGCACTCATAATCTTGATTTTTGCTTGCATAAGATTTCTCTACATGAATTGACATAGCTTCGAATTCATCATGCTTATGACGTTATCATGAACTTGAACATACCAACCTAATTACTCAAGCCCTTTCTTAACCAAGTGTCACATTTTTCAACACTCATTGAGGTTTACAAGGGACATCCGATCCTTCTTGGAACCACATTCCACTTACCTCGTACTTTTTGGGGTTGATGAACAAATTCATTAACATTTCGGTGCCAGAAGAAGGGCTTGAACATCCAGCTCCATTAAACCCATAAGTGGAACTACCTTAACTGGCATATATAGGGTTTAGATAAGCTATCCCTACCAAGCATATCCCGTTAAGAAACCATTCCAAGCTAGCTAACCCTTGATTCTTAACAATATTTAGTCACATTAACTAAGCTTTGCTTAGTCATGTCAATTAAACATATTAAAATCTCTAAACAAGGATCCTTTGAGCCTTGAATGATTAAGCCAACCTACCAAATTACGAGTGATCCTCGGCTTCATGAAGAGCAAGTATTAATATTAATGGCACTATAAGTAATGAAAGATAATAAAAAACAAGTAGCTCCTTATGACATGGAAAAATGGAATCTAAATCCACTCCATATAGGGCATACACCTATTTTTTCCCTAGGAAGATGGTACAAAAAGGATACCATCTTCTTGAAAATAATGTAGGAATTCCAACTCAAAGCTAAGGGAACCGTCTTTGAAAAAGAAATAGAAAAGAAATTCGATCGGTTTACTAGAAAATGGAGGAGTGCGCTTGATCATCTTATAAAACAAATGAAGCATAACACTCCTAAAAAAGGAAATTGGACATTGAAGATAAGGAGTCCATGGCAAACAACAAAAGAGTTAAATTTCTACCATGAGGATCATTCCTCAAAAGATCACGGCTTTCTAAGGATTACTCTCTTACCACCTCTTATGAGAATATCTACCTCTTAATCAAAGATAGGCTCAATTATTGGCTTTCGCAAAAGAAGCGACCAAAGAATGAAAGAAATCTTGGAGGATTATATTATCATTATCATTGTTTTAATGGGCATGACACAAATCAATGTCGGAGCTTGGAAGGGATAATCAATAATTTCCTAGGATAAGGTAAGCTTAAAGAATTTGTAAGAAGATGTTAAACAAGTCAGCAATAACAGAAGATTTTCTAGATAAAATAAGTGTATCTACTTGGTTAAGAAAGGGAGGAAACTCCTGAAATAAAGATAAAAGCCTTTGATCACACCAAGATGATCTGGTCAAAGCACCTCCTAGTGAGGATGGAGTAAGCTATTGGTCCCGCCTAAGCTGGCCTGGCCAAAGCACCGACTAAGCCTTTAGTCTCACCTACGTGCCTAGCCGAAGCATAATCCCTTATTCCCGCTTGAAAATGACTTATTTAAGGAACCTCCTACAAGGAGGTCAGAGCAATCCTTTGGTCATGCCAGAAAACTGCTTGTCCAAAGTATCTGCAAGCCTTTGATCCCGCCTATGTAGCTTGGTCAAAGCGCCTCCTAAAGGGATGATAGAGTAAGCCTTGGTACTGCCTAAAATGTCCTGGCCTAAGTACCAAACCAGCCTTCAGTACGTCTATAAGGCCTGACTGAAGCATCTTTCAGAGAGAGGTCGGGTAAGTCTTTGGTTCTGCTGAAAGATAGCTAACCAAATGCACCGGACTACTACCTAAATCATCACCTAAGTTGGAGATAAGGGGTTTGATCCAAGTTGAGATCGTCACCTAAGATGATGCTAAAGAAATCTATTCAATCCAATAGCAAAAACAATATTTTAGAGGAAGATTTGTCAAAAATAATCTTCTAGAGGAAGATCAGTCATGAATGATCCATTTGTGCTCCGAAACAAAATCAATCAATCTTCTAGAGGAAGATCTATCAAATATGGGCCGTTTTTTCTCCAAAGCAAAGGCACTCTTCCATTATGAGATGTATGTTTTAGTCTTCCTTTATTGTCAAATGGATTTTCTGGTCTTACTTTATTACCAGATAGATTTTCTGGTCTCCTATTATTATTCCCAGATAGGTTTTCTGGTCCTCTATTATTGTTGTCAAATGGATTTTTTGGTCTTCTATTACTATTACCATATAGGTTTTTTTGGTCTTCTATTATTGCCAGATGGTTTTCTGGTCTTTTATTATTACTCCCATATGATTTTCCAGTCCTTCATTTATGATTCTGTGATAGACCATATTAAAGTCGAAGGGTGTTTAAACCTTAAGGCAGGATATCAACTGTAAAATAATTCCAAAGACAAACTGGTGTTCAATTCAAAGCTACATACCATGTTAAGGTACTAAAAATCAGGTCACATATCTAAATCAGCAAACTCAAAAAGAAAATGCATATGGTATGTCTAAGGTAACATTCGTTTGAATACAAGTTCATTTGAGGTACATAAATTGAACTACAAAAGGGGGCTTATTTAAAGATCTACAAGTAATTCTCTAGTAAAGTTTGAGGCTCTTTGGAATAGGCTACATATGCTATTGATGATCTTCGGCAACTGACGAAGAATCAGTAATGTGGCGAATGGCCACATCCAAAAGTTTTTTGAGTTTCTTCTCTTCCCTTTGAATGGTGTCTGCATCATCAACTAAGTCAATTTGAGTCCTCAATGCACGCTTAAGTGTCTTGTTGGCTCCTTTTAATATTTGGACCATACCATGCTCTTTAGTTCTTTAATCTTCCACTCGAGAGTGCGCTTCTCATGCTTAAGTTTTTCAACCTGTCTTTCATAATCATTAAGGCATTGAGAAACTTTTTCATTCCATTTCTTATTAAAGAATTGCATGCAGTCGAATTTGACTGGCCTACCCCCACTTGAAGATCACTTTGTTACTTAGACCTGTAGGTGGGTTTAATAAAGTGGGAGCTTCTTGGCTAACTAAAGATGGAGAGCTTATTATCCTCCCAAGAGTAGAGTAGGAAGGCTATAATCGTCTCCGCTCGCAATGAGTTCTTAAGATTGGCTAGATACTTGACTCTCTATTAAATCCACTTCAAGATCATTTATCCTTTGATGTAATTTAGCTATTTCTATGTCAACATCAACTGAAGGTCCAAACCCTAGGGTCGTGTCAATCTTCTTCTTCAACTCTTGAAATTCTTTGGCCTTCTCTTTACTTTGATCCTCTAAGCTACAGGTCATTTCATTATAGTTCCTAAATGTCGATCTTAATTAATAATATTTACTGTGCCACTCTTTCTCGTCTGGATTGTTCGAAAACAGTGAAGTTAAAGTGTCTTGAGAAGATCGCCTTTTTCGATATCAACTATCAGTTTATCTTTGATAATGTTCAATCGAGAAAGAGTATCTATAGGACCAGGTGCAAGCGCTAACTGGCTTTCCTATTTAGAATAAGTAAAATGAAAATTAACGTATGAAAAATAAGCTATTCCATTAATATAACAAAGTTTACAAACAAAAAGGAAATTCAAATTACATCACAATTCCATTTTTGAACATTTAAATAACCCATAAAGTTTTGAAACACCGGTTTTGTCCTTTTAGAACGACCCGATCAACAAGGTAAGGGTATAATCAAAAGGAATTTTAATCCCTTTTAGGTATTAACTAGGGGGAATTAATGATAATCCCATTTTTGGCTGAAGGGATAGTATGACCACACAGCAATTTGGCATGATAAGGTCGAATTTCACTAAGTAGTTTGTCCTTTCCATCAACCAGGAAATCAAAATGAAATTGAGGGAATCGTGGGGATACTTCTTGTAGATCTCTTACAAAGCAATGCCTTACTAACTGAGATGTTCTGATGGTTAAATACTTCTCCTTAAAATCTCTCTATAACTTGGTAAACTTACATAAAAGTTCCATACGAACAGGACTATTAGAGAGTTCCTTAACCTGTGTAATATGTGAAAATTAGAGAAACAAAAGCAATGAATTTTATAAGCTACTTGAATTATATATTACCATTATACAATCATTCGAATTCATATAATATTGATCTCTTACAAAATTCGAAATAAATCTCCCCTTGTTATACTTAACCTTTTTAGGAGGAAGAGTGTTAGGAGAAAGAGGAACACTAGCGACCCTCGGTAAATTCCTACAAGCCCCAGGATGAGGATTGCGTCCTTAATCATCTAGATATCTTTTATGGAGGCATGTAAGCAAACCCCACTATTTTCACCCAAGTAAGAAAGTCCATAAATTGACCCTTGGAATAGACTTTATAGAGGAACTCCACCAAAGCATTTCTGTCATCAATTAACATCCAAAAGAGAGTCATTAATTCAGTATTTTCTCTCGTAATCCTTTCTTGGTATAGACAAGCCCTTTTCAAGCAGGGGCAGCTTGTTTCTCCTTAAAAAATTATAATCGCATGGCATCACTAGATGGACATTTGTATTTGTCATACAGGGTATTGTAATCTTTGACTAATTTTTCATGTTCCCTATTCAGTTGATTCCTTATGTTCGCACTCTTTGCATAAAGAGTTTGATAATAGTATTTTTCCTTTTTCCTTAACTAAAATAGCAATCTTATAAATTACGTGCTAAACAGATAGTCTTAAATGTCTAAAATAAAAACTTCATAACTATGAAGGCCAGAATTTGAGTATGAGTTTTCCTCTTTGGATGACGGATGGGGGAAATGCTGTCTTTTGACGTAGTATCTTTCTTTGCAATATCTTAACAATCAGAGAATTTGGTAAAGCCTGCATCATGAGCAAATGAATACAAGCTAGGATTACCCAACTCATCTCCACCATCTTTTGGTCCTCTAGGACCGATTCCATCACCATCATTATCGTCGTCGTCGTCATCTTCTTCTTCAACGGATTCTACTTCTTCATTGATTGGAGGATCATCAAAGATTAGCCACTATTCGACGTCGACCTTTTCTTCAGTAGGAACCTCTTTCTGAAGATCCATCTTATCTTTCTTTAGTTAAAGACCAAACTTCCTTTTAAACTTTTTGTTCCAATCTAGGAGGGATGGAAAATCTAAGTTTGGGCACTTTTGAATGTTATTAGCAAATGCCATAAACAAGGCTTCTTCATAATGTTTCTCAATAATCTTAGAAAGGCCATCATTGAGGAAAGATGTAACTTTCTTTTTAGCATCACTGATAATACTATTCAAGTAGGCTAAGATGCAAGTATTCCTTTGTAGCTTGCCCTCCAAGAATTGGTTCTTATTAGGTAGCTTGGCCTTTTCTTTACTAGCCTCGTGATATCTGCTTTTGACATTTTCATTTCCTTCTCAACTAACTAAGTTTTCTCCTTATTGACCTTTTCAAGGTCTGCTTTCATTGCCTCTATCTCCTTTTCTAGCGATTTCCTAGCATTTTTCTCCTTATTAAGTGAGGGTACGAGGTTCTCTTTCTCAGCAACTGTTATCCCGCTTTTTGGCAAGGTCGTGATACCATGGAGTTAACTAAATGGATTTGCAATTGTCAAGGCAGGAAGCCTGAAGAGATTCTTATCAGGTTCAAAGATTAGTTATAAGCAAGGCTATAGATGATAGTCAAGGGGATTCAAGCAAGTAGCATCCAAGAAATGGTTAAGTATGGATTCACACTTTCCCTAGGTAGGGGACCAGATTGAATCAATAAGGTTAGAAACATATCGGATCACTATGGCTATGGATCACTCGAATTCGCAGTTTAACTCAATGATGGTCGCTCAATATCTCAACAAACACCAGGAGAACTATGCAAACGACTACGGAAACATGAAGAGGAAGCACAGGTGGACCCACTATGGGGATCGCCGACACCTATCCACCATCTTGAGGGATTGAGGCCTATCTCTCTAGGAGGTCCGAATGGGCCCCTTTTTGGCGAGGAAGTCCATCTTGGTCTTGGTTTTCTACACGCGAATTTTCAGCTGCATGTTTCATTGTCTTCTCCTATAAATATCGGATCATTGGCTCAAGCAAAGGGATCTTCGTTCTAGCTTTCTTCATCTTCTTCCCTAGGATATACTCCGCCATTTTATTCTTGAATTTCATGGATTGTAACTGTAATTAATAGTATAAATAAAAAAAGAAAACTTTTGGAGTAGACGTCGGCTGGAGTATGTCGAACCACTATAAAATCTCATGTTCATTTAATTTCTTATTGTTTTAATTTACTATTCTTCATGTTTTTATTCTTACTTCATTACTTTTGGATTTGGATATTGAATATGTGATGTTATAATATTACTAAGTGTTTGTGACCAATTTTGGCGCAAACATTTTGGTACCAAAGCATAATTACTTGCACCCATGATTTGGAAACTACTGGGAGTTTGGATTTGGATCAATGGTTGGGCAATCTACAAGAAATGCACCTGCATATAAGAGTCACCATGGAGGAAGTCGGAAGGCATCCTCTGGAGCTGGAACTAATCATCCCTTTATCAACATCACTAGAAATGAGATGGAGACTATGATGAATGCAATGTGAGAGCGGATGATGAAAAGCCAAGAGGAGATGATGTAAAATTTCCTCAGGCCAATTGGACAAACTGGAGCAGAAGCTAATGGCAATCTGGATCAAGGAGTCAGGACCTGTAGGAAATCAGAACTAGAAGCATGGAGTCAAAGCCAACAGGCAGGAGAACGGAATGGAGTAGCTGGGGGCAGTTCTCAACCATCAAGGAGGGATCGACACCGATCACCCTAGGACTGGGGCAGGCCAGTAATAGTGCTTGTGCAGATTTTGTTTGACCGATAGTTGATGCAGGACCTACGGATGAGGGTCGAAACATGGAAGAGTATGTTCTGGAGTACCCTTGCGGAGCCAAGGCAGGCTGGTAAAATGGATTGGAGATCACCAATGGATGAGGACGAAAGGATGGCTGAGCTGATACGATGGATAATGAGGGGCAGATTGTCCAATAGGAATCTGGAATATATAATTTGGAGTCCATTCACTCCAAACATCAGGCAAGCTAGGAACCCACTGGAGTTCAAACTACCAACACTGGAGGTATATGACAGTGGATCCTATGGTACACTTAATGAGGTATATTTGGCATATTGAAGTGTTGGGGGCATCGTAGGAGGTCATGGCAAGATGTTTTCCACTTTATTTAATGGAGTTAGCCATGCTCTGGTTTCGGAAGATGGAGAATGGTTCGATCAGGACATGGAGTAAGCTAGTAGATCAGTTCACGAGGAAGTTTAGAGCCTACATTTCGAGACCTAAGAACATAATTACATTAGCAACACTAAAGCAAAGGTCCAGAGAGTTCGTTAGGAGTTTCTTGACACGGTTTAATGCGGCAGTTGCCTCGGTGGATTGGCCAGATCCATCAATGGTTTTAATGGTTGCAGTGTTCGGGATTGTTGACAACGCGAATTTTAATGTTGCATTGGAGCGGGATCCACCAATGGATCTCAGATAATTTTTCCATGAAGCAGACAGGTTCCTGCAGCAAGAGGACACATGAGCTGAGAAACAGGAAGCAAATGTTGTGAGAGGCGAAGGACCATCTGGAGAAGAGTTTAGAAAGGACAAGTGTAAACAGAAAGTGGATAATGGTTATGATGCATTAAAAAGGCAAAGGAAGGAACGATAGCCAAAATTCTCATCTTATTCGGATTTGATGGAAAGCTTCGAACGGATTTACTTGGACACAAGGGACCAGCTCACCGATCGAAAACCCGTGAGGATTGATGTGCACATAAATATGCATATATTTATATACATATTTTATCTCTTTTTATTTAAATAAACATCATATCTGCGCATTTTAACATGTTTAAAACCAAAATTCAATTATTCTCAGGCCATCATATTTTCTTCTTCATTCAGGGGCAAAACGGTCATTTTTGTGCATGCGTCAATGTAAGAATTGGACAATTTTTATGACTTTTATATGATATTTTGATGCATATGGAAGAGGGATTCATGATGATATATGCATGCACAAGGAAATACAAAGTAATGAAGAGAAAATAATTCAAGTTCAAGACCATGGAGGACCCCACCCACTTACCTTCATTTTCAATTAGGAGCTAAGCACATACTAAAAGGTCATTAAAGCTTCATGTACATTTTAAGTGGGGGATTGGTGAATGTTAATGATTACTTGGTGGCCGTACCACCTCAATGGTACTTTGGAAAGCTCCCTAAAAAAGAAATTAGGGTTTTATGCATGTATAAATAACCCACTTATATACATGAGATTATATTCTACCTTTCATATTACTTAGGAAATTAGAGAGCAAAATTGTAAGCAATGCTTCATGAAATAAAAATGGCTTTTTATCCTCTTTCTCTTCTCTTATTTACATGCTTTTATTTATGCTCTTTCCTTTTCTTTG
The DNA here is from genome assembly GCA_030765085.1 of Allium cepa. Taxonomy (NCBI): domain Eukaryota; kingdom Viridiplantae; phylum Streptophyta; class Magnoliopsida; order Asparagales; family Amaryllidaceae; genus Allium; species Allium cepa. The sequence continues at coordinate 289,375,301 of CM060937.1, forward strand.
TTAGTAGATTAGTTTTAGATTTGTACAAGTAGTGTAGCTTAATTCCTTTGTTGTAAGTAGTTTAATTACATTCTCTTCTTTGCTTATTTTCTATTTTCTTCTCTTTTTAATGTTGAAATTTACTTGCGTTGCTTAATGCCATAAACGAGAAGCTAAATCTCTTCAATTTAGAGGTAATGAAGCTCTCAAATATTATGTAATTTCAATATTTCTATGGCTTATGATCTCATTTGATTTATGCTTCACGAAGTAAATTTTGATGTAAGTTTATACAAATGGGTTTGATAGCTTATATTGCTTATGCAAATGGGCTATTCTTATTCAACATAAACAAAATTTACATCATCATTTGCTAATTAATTTATGATTTTGAAATGAAAGTAAAAATGAAATTTGATGATCCATATTACTAGTTACAATAGTAAATACATCATACTTAAAATAGCTTTTGCTTTGGTTACATTTTCATGAGAATTATAAGTGGTATAATTGTTGTATTATAGTTTGATGATTTGATTTATGTTAATTAATAACATAAACAAACCATACTTATGATGAATACAATAATTATTTCACTTAATATCAAAGCTAGAGATCATAAATATTGTTTGTTGATTTACAAAAAAAAAATAAAAAAAAATGAGAGTGGATTTGTCCCTAAATTGTTCTCTAGTTCAATAGTTTTTTTAATCACATTTTAATTCTAGTTCTAGCTTCGTTTTGTTTATAGTTAACAATTTCTCCTCCATTTGGTCTAATTTGATTGAATAGATTTTAAAATCTTAAAAATTCCCTACGGATCGACCCGTACTCGCATATAAGCTACAATCATACGTAATGCGCTTGCAGTAAATTTATTTTGAAATTTCTCGACCTTTTTCTAAAACTGATAGAAAACTAGCCGATTAACAAGTTTTTGACGCTTTTGCCGGTGAATTCGTTTTGATTTTGATTTTCTATTTTTCGAATTATTTTCTTTTGATTTTTGTGTATTTATTTTGTTGTTTGTTTGCATTTTTTTTTAAATTAGTTACACATTTTCATTTGAAAAAAAAGAGTTTCTATTCCATTTCATTGTCAATTACAGTTGCATTTTCTTCTTTTTGTTTACAATTTACAAAACAAAACAAAAAACAAAAAATTCATTTCCTGTACGCTAATTTTGCAATTCTCTGCATCTTTGCTTCTTTGTGCATCTTTATATCTCTGTTCCACTCCTGCATACATACTGCCTCCCCCTAAACACTTCCCCACTGTCAAGCAACCTCAATCTGCCATTTCTCTACTGCCAATACATCCTCCACTTACCACTTTCTACTGCCATACTCTCCCGACAACACCAAACTGCTGCGTCATATCACCCTTTGCCCTGCATACAACCACCTCACCACGGTCATTGCCTCATCACACTACCATTACAACATACTTCAACAGCAAGCCCCTATACAAAAAAAAAAAATACACAGTGCTGCAGCAATCACTCCATCTCATCACCAATAACCACCATCCCCTTCTTTCTCTTCTGCCTATCTGCTTCAACTTCATTTAAGACAGCAGACAATTACTACGACCCACAAATACTGCTGAACCACCTTCACAATAGTTCACGACAAACTTCATCAAGACCACAAGTGCTCTGCATACTACCCATCATCACCTTCACAACAACCCGTCCATCTCAGAACAACAGTGCAATCACCTATCAACCACTCGATAGCAGCTCCCTCACAACCACGCAACTGCACAGCAAACTCAACTACGCTTCCACAAACAAGAGATCGTCATCAACTACCAACCAGAGATCGTCAGCCTTCCCATTCCACTACAGTGCCGTGTGCCACAACCACCCCTACATAGACCTCATCCAAACTTCACGATTCAACTCAACAAGCTTCAATTCCTCTTGGTTACTGCCTCGCCACTTGCCTTTCAACCGCGACGAACTCCATCACAGCACCCCAAACCTTTACTTGCAACCGCGAGCATCGGCGAACTTCAACATCACCGCCTACTCTTCAAATTACAATGCCTGAAGCCAATCGCTCAAATCGACAAAGTCCCCAAATCGCAAAAACCGAAATCGAGCACCTTCCTCATCCCAGAATCGACCAGAGCAGCATCGCACCTTCCTGATTTCACCTGAACCTAAAAATCAATCGACTCACCTTTCTTTGAATTCGTGATTTTATCTTCTTTTTTTAGTTTGTGTTCGTTTGGTTGAGTTTGTGTTTGTTTTGTCTAATTTATTATAACAGGGAAGATAAGAATTGCGGGTTTGAGTTTTTTAATGGGCCGGGTTGAAGTGTGCAATTTGTTTTCAATTTCTTTGTTTTTTGGTTGTTTCTTTGCTTAGTTGGTTGAGTTTTAGGTTTTGGTCAACACTTTTATTATAAAATCAAAGAAAAAAATTTGCAAATTGTTTTAAAAGAAAAAAGGGTTTGAGTTTTAATTACCATTGATTTAGGTTTAATAATAATAAAACAAACTGTTTTAGGATTAATTTATTTAGTTAATTTGGTTTTGGAAAGTTGTTTGTTTTGGTTTCAATTTTTTCTAAGTTTTTCTCTCTGAAAAAAGTTTGAGTTTAATTACCATTGATTTCTACTATTTTCATTTTCCATTTCTATTATTTTCTTAGCATTAAAAAAAACTAAATGTATATATTTTTTTGTTTTATTTCATGTCGCCAAAGCAGAATTTCCGATGGAGATTGTCAAAAATAAATGCTTGCTTGCTTGCTTAAAAAAAAAATATTGCCGCTTAAAAATAAAATTGCTAATAATTCTGCACGCTCTGGTATCGTGCTTTCATCTTTTGTTTTTATTTGAATTGCATTTTTGGTTGCTCGTATTTGCATTTATACACAAAAAAAATTCAAAATTCAAAAACAAAAACAAACTTCATTTTAGTTGCATTGTAAATTCACGTTTACCTTTTGTTTTGCATTGATCTCGTCTTGTTTTATTTTCTAAGGGTAATACCCCAATTTACATAAGGTGAGGAATTTCATCACCCTTTCTTAGCCCACAAACGCATTTCATCGTAGAATTTGACTAATAATAAAGGTTAGACGTTGGATATAAGGGTGTCACGAGCTCATTTAGGGCTTAATTGTATATTCACAATTATTTTCTTTAAACAATTTTATTTCTTGGTTTCTAAGCTATGGTAGAGTAATAATCAGTTATAAAAATTATGGTGATTCGTAAATATTATACTGGTTGTTTCTCTGAAGGTACTTAAACCTTCGCCTGCATTGTTACGGTAATTCATGGTGCACTGATAACCCTTGTCCGTTACCTGGCTGAGAAATATTTTTGTTGATTTAAGACAAAGTGTGATTGTACAATTTTGGGTTAGAAGCTACTAAGTACAGAAAATTGTAATTAAGTCCTTTGCATTCATTTAGTTGCATTAGTTCATGCATATAAAAATAAAACAAAAAATCCAAAATCCAAAATCCAAAAAAAATTGTAAATTTTACTTAACTTAGTTGTTAATCCAAAAAAACAAAAAAAATTCCTTTCCATTGAAAATTTTCAATCAAAAACAAAAATAAAAAAACAATATAAAATCTTTTCAAAAAGCCACGCTTCAATCTGTCGATCGCTCGATTAAGAAGCCCGTGGGAGAAATCGAGGACGTGCTCATTCGAGTAGGGCAATTCATATTCTCCGTTGATTTTATCATTCTCGAAACACAACCCGTGACAAATTCCGCGAGTCAAATTCCACTGATTTTAGGCTGACCATTCTTAGCCACTTCAAATGCCTTAATCAATTGTCGTAACGGATCGATGAAAATTTCTTATGGAAACATGACTTTGAATCTCAACATTTTCAATCTTGAAAGCCAATCAAATGAACCTCATGACCAAACGGTGGAAGTTAGTGCCATTCACGAAAACTTTGAAAACAAGACACTTGATCTTAACAATGAAAGCGAGGCCGGGTACGAAAAATTGTTTCACGAAATTCCCAACGAGATTGAATACACTCTTCCCTTTGAATCGCTTCCAGTTGAGTCCGAATCTCAACCTAATTCTTCGATGGAGAAACTCCCTAAGTTGGAACTCAAACCACTTTCCGATCACCTTAAGTACGCATACTTAGGTGAAGACGAAACTTGTTCTATCATCATTTCTAACAATCTTTCTCTTGACCAAGAAGCTTCTCTTCTCTCTATTCTTTCGAAAAATAGAGAAGTAATTGGGTGGTCCATTACTGATATTAAGGGAATTAGTCCTTCTATTGTCCAACATCGCATTCACTTGATTGACGAAGCCAAACCCACTTATGATGCACAACGGAGGCTTGACCCAAAAATGAAAGATGCGGTTCGTGGCGAAATTCTTAAGCTACTCAATAATGGTATCATATACCCCAACTCCGATAGCCCGTGGGTTAGCCCAATTCATGTCGTGCCTACAAAGTCCAAACTTACTATTATAAAAAACGACGCTAACGAACTTGTTCCAACTCATACTTAAACGGGTTGGCGTGTTTGCATTGACTATCGAAAATTAAATGCCGCAACACATAAGGATCACTTCCTGCTTTCTTTTATTGACCAAATGCTCAAACGTTTAGCCGACCACGAATTCTATTGCTTCCTTGATGGTTATTCCGGCGATAACCAATTCCAATCGCTCCCTAAGATGAAGAGAAAATGACTTTTACGTGTCTATTCGGTACCTTCACTTATCGACGTATGCCATTCGGACTTTGTAATGCCCCTACGACTTTCCAATGATGCATGGTTGGCATCTTTCTTACATGATTGAGCGCGTTCTAGAAGTTCTTATGGATGATTTCTCTATCTTTGGCGATTCTTTTTCTCAATGTTTACATCATCTTGAGTTGGTTTTGAATCGATGTAAAGAAAAACATTTTACTTCGAATTAGGAAAATGTCACTTTATGGTCAAACGAGGCATAGTCCTTGGACATATCATCTCAAATAAAGGCATTGAGGTAGACAAAGCGAAAAACGATGTCATTGTAAATCTACCCATTTCCAAATCTGTTAAGGACATTCGATCATTACTAGGACATGCTGGCTTTTATCGATGCTTTGTGAAAGACTTTAGCAAGATCGCTCATCCCTTTGACGACTATCCTTGAAAAAGACGTTCCTTTCGATTTTAATTCTGAGTGTATCTCTTCTTTTGAATGCCTCAAAAACGAACTCATTCCTACTCCAATCATTTGCATGCCCAATTGGGATCTTCCTTTCCAAATCTTGTGTGACGCTTCTAACTTTGCGGTTGGTGATGTCTTAGGACAACGCATCAACAAAATCCTTCATGTCATTTACTACACAAGTATGACTTTGAACGACGCTCAACTCAACCACACAACAACCAAAAAAGAGCTTCTAGCTGTCGTTTTTGCACTCGAAAAGTTTTGACCTTACTGATAGGTTCACACATTACTGTGTACACGGACCACTCTACACTTCGGTGTCTCTTTGCTAAAAAGGATGCTAAATCCCGTTTGATTCGTTGGATCCTTTTACTTCAAGAATTTGTCCTTACAATTAAAGACAAAAAAGGATCCGATTCATAGCCGATCACTTATCTAGTCTTTCGAATGTACCATCTTCTTTGCCAATCAATGAAAACTTCCTCGATGAACAACTCATTTCAATTTCTATCGATCCAAGGTACGTTGATATAGTGAACTACTTAGTCACTAAAGAAACTCCCTCATCTTGGTCCAAACAGGACAAATACAAATTCATGTCCCAAATGAAATATTCTATTGGGACGATCCATACTTGTTCAAATATTATCCTGACCAAATCATCCGACGTTGCATTCCAGATAATGAGATCAGGAGTGTTCGTTCATTTTGCTACGATCAAGCGTGCGGTGGACATTTCGATGCTCGAAAAACTGCGGAAAAGGTGCTTCACTGTGGTTTCTATTGGCCTTCTCTTTTCAAAGTCTCGTTTGAATTTTGTAAAACTTACGATCGATGTCAAATGCTTGGACGAATTTCTCGACGAGATGTGATGCCTCTAAACCCCATTCTTACGATCGAAACTTCAATGTTTGTAGTATCGACTTTATGGGACCTTTTCCCAATTCTTTTGGAAACTTGTATATCCTTCTCGCTGTCGATTACGTTTCAAAATGGGTCGAAGTCGTTCCTTGCAAAACCAATGACCATAGAATTGTTGTGAAATTTCTCAAAGAAAACATATTTTCGAGGTTCGTCACACCTCGCACAATAATCAGTGATAACAGAACCCATTTTTGTAATCGTTCTTTTGAAACATTAATGAAGAAATATTCGATAGCCCACAAGTTGTCCACTCCATATCATCCTCAAACTTGTGGCTAAGTTGAAATTTCAAATTGTCAAATAAAACAAATCTCGGAGAAAACTTTCAACAAAAATCGAAAAGATTGGTCTCAGAAATTGACCGACGCGCTTTGGGCTTACCGTACTGCTTTTAAAACTAATATTGGGATGTCCCCATTTCATTTAGTTTACGGTATAGCTTTCCATTTACCCATTAAAATTGAACACAAAGCGTTGTGGGCAATAGAGAACTTAAACTTTGATCTTGAAAAAGCTGGCGAAAACCGAAAATTACAACTCAACGAATTAGAATAACTTAGGAACGACGTGTATGAAAACGAGAAAATTTACAAAGAAAGAACCAAAGTTTTTCATGACAAGTCAATCCTAAGAAAAACGTTTTTGCCTAACTAGAAAGTTCTTTTATATGACTCGCGACTTCATTTATTTCCTGGGAAACTTAAATCAAGCTGGACCGGACCATTTGTGGTACGAATTGTTTTTCCACATGGTGCCGTAGAAATAGAAAACCCAAGCGATGGATCGATTTTCAAAGTCAACGGTCGTCGTTTAAAACCTTTATTGGAATTGCCCGGTAACCAAGAGGAGGAGCTCACGATCCTTCATGTGCCAAGCTACGTCTAGTAAGAATGTTAACCCTCTTTTGTAAATATGTTCATATTTTTCCCCGTTACACTCATTATATCATGCATTGACTGTAGGGAAACAGTCAAAATTAAGTGTGGGGGAAGTCTCATTTTCATTTTTTTCATTTTTCATGGCATTTTTGAAATTTTCATTTTCTTATTTAAAAAAAATCTCAAAACTCCTAAATCTCAAAAACATTTTCTTTTCGCATTTTGATTTATTTTTGAAGAAACACTACGGGACAAGTATAAGTTTTGGTTAACAAATAACAATGGTTTAACTAGTACATAGGAAGGTTCATTTATGTTAATTATGAAGTATGTTCTAATTGAAAATCTTTGTTTAAAATAGTGGTAAATTTAAAGTAAAGGATATTACATCTTTATCTTCTAAGTTAAATGGTGCTAAGATGATTTTGCAAAACTCTCTCTTTCTAAAAAAAAATTTGAAAAAAAACTTCTGTATATACGTAAATATTTTCTATTAGCACTTATGGTCGACAGGTGTACACACTTGTGTATGCACTCGCCATGCTCTGTGCCTTTCTCACATAAGCCCGAAAGACAGTGCATGATCGGTATATCTGGCCTCAGTTTATCTAAGCTAGGTGTATGTATATATAAATTCTTTTATTAATAATGTCTATAGTCGATAGGTGTTCACATTCGTGTGTTCACTCGCTACGCTCTGTATTCCCCTCACATAAGCACAAAAGGCAGTGCATGGGTAATATATCTGGCCTCAGTATACCTGAGTTAGGCATATGTAAATATTTTTAATATCAATAAAATTTTCAAATAAGAGAGAATAATCAATTGAAATCTAAGCACCATTTTAAATTGTTTGATTTAACTTGTTATTGAAAAGAAATGAAAATACCACTTTAATAAACTTAGATAATCAACTAAGGATCCATTTTCTAATTGCATTGTGTTATCAACCGAAACAGCTAGCCAAACTAGGGTCTATCTGTTATGGCAACTTGATTTTTATTGGAAATTTTGACGAGTAAATGACTTAAATTTTCAAGACAATGACTAAAACTTGTATTTAACTTATTTTTGTCTATTTAAAAGTAAACCAAACTTGTATTTAACTTATTTTTGTCTATTTAAAAGTAAACCTTTCATTTGTAAATATTTTCAAAAACTCGCATTCATCTCTTTGTATATAAATCTTGCATTTTGTAAATATTTTCACTTTGCATTTGGATTTTGTGGGTAGTTTTCGCTAAAAATCCTCACGAGACAACACTCGTCCTACTAGGGACACCCAAAGGTTTAACGGCTTGCTGCATACGCTCAATGAAATCGTGCTTCCTACGAAAATGGATATATCTTAGTTTTCCTTTATTCGAAGACGAATAAAAAGATGAGTGTGTGGGTATTTGATGTGCACGTAAATGTGCATATATTTACATCCATATTTTATCTTTTTATTTAAATAAACATCATATTTTGGCATTTTAACATGTTTAAAATAAAATTTCAATTATTTTCAAACCACCATATTTTCATCTTCATTTAGGGGCAAAACAGTCATTTTTGTGCATGTATCAATGTAAGAATTTTTACTTGGACAATTTTTATGATTTTTATTGGATATTTTGATGCATATGAAAGAGGGATTCATGATGATATATGCATGCACAAGGAACTACAAAGGAATAAAGAGGAAATAATTCAAGTTCAAGATCATGGAGGACCCCATCCACTTACCTTGATTTTCAATTAGGAGCTAAGCACATGCTAAAAGGTCATTAAAGCTTCATGTACATTTAAGTGGAGGATTAGTGGATGTTAATGATTACTTGATGGCCACACTACCTCAAGGATACTTTTAAAATCTCCCTAAAAAGGGAATTAGGGTTTTATGCATGTATAAATAACCCTCTTATGTACATGAGATGATATTCCACCTTTCATATTACTTAGCAAATTAGAGTGAAAAATCGTAAGCAATGTTTCATGAAATAAAAATGGCTTCTTAGCCTCTTTCTCTTCTCTTATTTACATGCTTTTATTTACTTTCCATGCTTTTATTTATGCTCTTTCCTTTTCTTTGTTAGCAGATTAGTTTTACATTCATGCAAGTAGTGTAGCTTAATTCCTTTTGTTGTAAGTAGTTTAATTACATTATCTTCTTTGCTTATTTTCTATTTTTTCTCTTTTTCATGTTGAAATTTACTTGTGTTTCTTTAATGCCACAAATGAATAGCTAAACCCTTTCAATTTAGGGGTAATGAAGATCTCAAATATTATGTAATTTCAACATTTCTATGGTTTATGATCTCGTTTGATTATGCTTCATGAAGTAAATTTTGATGTAAGTTTATACAATAGGGTTTGATAGTTTATATTGTTTATGCAAATGAGTTATTCTTATTCAACATAAACACAATTTACATCATCATTTTCTAATTAATTTATGATTTTGAAATGAAAGTAAAAATGAAATTTGATGATCCATTTTACTAGTTACAATAGTAAATAGATCATACTTAAAATAGCTTTTGCTTTTGCTTTAGCTTCATTTTCACGAGAATTATAAGTGGTATAATTATTGTACTATAGTTTGATGGTTTGAGTTATGTGATTAATAACATAAACAAGCCATACTTATGATGAATACAATAATTATTTCACTTAATATCAAAGCTAGAGATCATAAATAATTGTTTGTTGATTTACAAAAAATAATATGAGAGTGGATTTATCCCTAAATTGTTCTCTAGTTCAATAATTTTTTTAATCACATTTTAATTCTAGTTCTAGCTTCTTTTTGTTTCTAGTTAACAATTTCTCCTCCATTTGGTCTAATCTGATTGAATATGAGACTTGGGTTGTGGCGATGGAAAAGAAGCTGCCACCATCCGCATCAGAAGGAAATAGCCTTGGATCGAGGTCACAGATCGTCATCCCTTAATCACAATGGAATGAACCTAATAATAATAAACTCCACAATAAAGCGGCTAAGTCACTTACACATTTACAGGACCGAGGTCGGTCCCTAGGCACGCTCTGAGATAACGATGAACTGCAATGCCTAGAGAGGCAATATTTAGTCTTCCTAGTTTTTTTGTTGTTTGAGACTTAAATTTAATTAATGGATCTTAAAACACTTAAATCTACATTAATGCGATGAAAAAAAAGTCATGGTTGTCTCGACCGGAGAGATGGTACAATAACCGCAAGGTGCGAGTACTTTCACAGGAGAGCGACATGATGGACTCGTACGTCATGGATTAAGTCCTCGACTGGAGGGTCAAGGCCGAAGAAGAGAAGTCAATACGGAATTGATCACATTATGTCCCTGGTCGAAGAGTCAGGAACCAAAGTGCAAGAAGCGAGAAGCTTCACCAAAGAGCGACAAGATCGACTTACTTATCGATATTCCCCCTTTCGTCGAAGAAAAACTGGATGGGGTATAGCCAGGGTCTGGAGAGACCATGATCGGCCTAGGGAGGCTAGGACATCACTTTATGTTCAGTGACCCTGAACCAAAGTGCGGGAAGTAAAGCCAGTTCATCGAAGAGTGACAAGATGCGCTTACTTGTTGTTGCTCCCCCTTCATCGGAGAGTGACATGATATGGTCTAGTAAGAGCTTGGAGAGGCTATGATCAGTCCAAGAGAATCAAGACATCACTATTTGCCCTAAAAGGGCCGAGGTGCAATAGGTAGGTGGCTTCGTCGGAGAGCGACAGGATCGGTCTACTCATTATTAAGTTTGGATTGGACTTAGCAAGGGTCTGGAGAGACCATCGATCGGTTCGAAAAGACTATGAACTTGGATAACAATATAGAGATATCATAGATTAGTTTACTGACTTCCAAGGTTTCAAATGGTCGTGGATTTGGATATCGACCTAGAGAGGTCGCGAACTTGGATATTGGCCTAGAGAGTTCACGGATTTGGATAATGATCTGGTAAGGTTGATGCTTTGGATTTGGCAAACAATCTAGTGAGATTGTGGATTTGGTTAATGGCTTTGGATTGATATGGATTCATTAAGGATTTGGAATCGTTTTGGAATTATCTATCGACTCGAAGAAGTTGTGGACTACGACAATTTGGTTTGGCAAAGGATTGGATTCTATGTTAGAAATTTGGCTATAGATGGATTATGGTCTTCGCATTTATGAAAATTCAGCACAACCTTCTTATTGTAAGGCATGTTTTGGGGGGCAAATGGTATCCCACCTTTTGGCAAGGCCATGATACCATAGAGTTGGCTAAATGGATTTGCGCCCATCAAGACAAGAAACTCAGAGAGATGATTATCAGGTTTAGAGATTAGTTATAAGCAAGGCTATGGATGGTAGTCAAGCAGATTCAAGCAAGTAGCATCCAAGAAATGGCTAAGTATGGATTCGCACTTCTCCTAGGCAGAAGATCAGATCAAATCAATATATTTAGGAATGGATCGGATTGGATCACCATGGCTATAGATCACTCAGACTAGTAGTTCAACTCAATAATGATCGCTTAATATCTCAATAAACACCAGGAGAACTATGCAAACGACTATGGAAACACGAAGAGGAGCACAGAGGGACCCACCACGGGGATCGTTGACCCTATATCAACCTTCTTGAGGGATTGGGGCCAATTCCACTAGGAGGCCCAGATGGGGCCTATTTTTAGCAAAGGGTCTATCTTAACCTTGGTCTTCTGCATGTGGATTTTCAGCTGGATATTTCATCGTCTTCTCCTATAAATAACATATCATTGGCTCAAAAAAAGGGATCTTCTTTCTAGCTCTCTTCATCTTCTTCCTTAGGTTATACTCTGCCATTTTTATTCTTGAATTTCACAGATCGTAACTGTAATCAGCACTATAAATAAAAACAATTTTTTTTTAGAGTGGACGTAGGCTAAAGTACGTCGAATCATTATCAAATCTCATGTTCATTTCATTTCTTACTATTTTAATTTATTGTTCTTCATATTTCTATTCTCTACTTCATTCTGTTTGGATTTGGATATTGAATCACGGTGTTAGCATATTAATTGAGTGTTTGTGACAAATTTTGGTGCAAATAGTAACAGCTTTATCTCTTGGTTATGCAATATTAATTGTGTTGTGATTAAGCAAAGAGTTTTGTCTTTTGAGCACAAATATTTCATTAGAAGGCCCCTAACAAAGCCTCTTGATGGAGAAACATATTTTCCCACCTGAATGTGTTGCAAGTTTAAGTAGGAGAGGATCTATAAAGATAAAAATTAATCAAACAAGAGGAAATATGTATCGATAAAAGCTACTTAAGAATAATGAAAAGATGACCCTTGGAATAAATTGAGGGCTGTGATGACCTAGGAGAAGTAATAGAGGGAGACTGGATAGCCCATCGAACGAAATCATCAAAACCGACCACATGAGAGTGGACCTGGGACTCTGAAGGAAGAGGATCTTTTGGGGAAGGATACTACCCAAGATCAGTATACAAACGACTAAGAGTTTTCGAAGAAGTAGGAAAAGAAATCTTGCAGATGGGATCTAGAGATCGAGCTGCCTTAGAGATACATAGACTTTATGCCTAAAAGATTCCTGTCTGGCAACCTCAGGGCTCAACTCAATGGTCACATGTTCCTCCTCGCCTACAATAGTAGGAGTAAGTTACCTACAAGCTTAGGCCTTTTGTTTAGGGAAGAAGATGGAATATCAGCAGGAACCTCACCCTCTACTTCTTTTTCTAATGCTTCAATCGCTTTGGCAATAGTGTTCTCAATGGAAGTATGTTTTCTTAATCGAGATGAGACAGGAATTTCATCTTTAATTTTCCTCTTTTTAGGAGCACCAACTTTAACTCCCGTCTCTTTAGAAACGATAACAAGAGAGACGAGCCTAAAACAAATAAAATAAGTCAATAAAACAATGATATTAGGAATTCCTCACTAGTTAAATTAAAAACTTACCAATCGGCTCAAGTTGAACTAGAAAAGAAGTAGAGAAAGCATTACAGTTACTGATGACCAACGACTTTTCCCTTAGGCATTTCCTTTCATTATTTGGGGTTCCCTAAGTATTATATAATGATGTAGAATAAGTGAGTAATAACGAAGATTCGCTTCTGTTCGAAGTGTGAGCCTATCACCCATGCTCTAAGATGCCGAAGTTAGGGATTTGACAATCTCGCTATCAGAAGAGCTTAACTGCTTAGGGGCCAGGCCTAAAGGAAAACATCTATTGTGAGAAAAATGAAAAATATAACATAAGTAACAGGAAACAGAGACTTTCCTGTAATAGAGAAAGTTCCTTTAATCCTAGAATAGCATCTGATATAGAAAACTTGATTTTCCCATCCCTTGGTCTTATTAATGATGTTGATGATCATGCTTTTCAAATGGGGATGAATGTGATATAGCGGAGTACCTTGCTCTCCTATCTTGGTAGGGGTAGCTATATGTAAAGAATTTCAACATTGAGAGAGGGAAGCTTGGCTTCTCTAGGATGAATTTCCAAGAAATTCAAGTAGGTGTATGAAATTGGAGTTATTTGAATTTGGTGAAATGTTTAGATGCTCCAGGAATCTTAAAAGAAAGTCAAGGAAAGGAAGATATCCCAAGTGCCATTTATGTATTGTGGTGAAGGTGAAAAACCCTTCTAGGGGATATCAATTCTGCCAGAAGGACCGGCAGGAATAGCTTCTATACCTTTGATTCCAAACTGGTTAAGAAAGGAATCCACTTCTTTTTGAGTGGTAATATACAATGGATTAAGAAGATGATCTTCTTTCTTAGTAAATGGAGAAGCTTTTGGACCCTTACTGGTCTTCTTGATTCCTTTCTGAGCTATGTTCTTGCCTTTCATTTATCTACCAGGTGATGTTATTCCAAATTAAAAAAGTGATAATTAGAATGCCCATGGTAATAGGATATTATATTCTAAAACAAGGAATATCTAATTGATTGTCTAAATTACGGCATCAAAATGTGGAAAGTCTATAGTCCTGCATAATATTTACAAATCAATGACCATTGCATAATCAACGTCAAACTTATGGAAATCGTAAACTCTTAAGTCGATTAAGAGCGTGCAAACAATATTTAGACTTCTGGTAAGAAAGTAAGCCTATGGGTCTTTACAAGAAATTTAAAGTAAGAATTATCATAGAAGTAACCAAAGTGTTATGCTGCATCACTAAATCTATGTCGAATGGATGAATTAAAAGCCAAATGTCATATTAGTTATGCTATAAATTACTGCCACAACTATGGTCAATGCCGAAATGATAAAATAGCCGGCATCGATGAGTAACTTCGACATAAGGCTACAATATTTTTATATATAACCCATGAAATTACTGCAACGACTATGTCGTAAAATAACAATGTCATATAAGGTCTACATAAGAATGTTGGAAATGATTTTCGAAGAAGGATAATAACTTACAATAGGGTTATCAATGTCATATGATATCCCCATAAATCAATATCAAATCTAAGCGATAATGCTTTTAGTAATTCCGAATTTGTGTATGTCGCATCTATGGTTAGTGAGTGACATAAACTCTTTAAGCTTCAGAATTGACGAAACCTCTTTTCAATTATTGATGACATAGATGTTTTAGGCTATAAGTTTTCTAAGCATCAAAATTGATTATAAAAATAATATGTAAAGAGAAACTCAATTGATACCGAAAATCAGAGTGATATGGACTATCTAGTTTATTAATAAAACATCAAAGTAAAATATCTATGTCGAAATAAAATAGGGTAAATTGTCAATATTGAGTGTCCTATTAATGTCATAAGGTCTCAAAATTAATATAGAGCAAGGCGATATTAGGTTTCGGGTATAATATACTATCTATTTGACTAAGTCCAATGCACATAATCTTATTTCTCTTGGCTTATCCCAAAGCAAGTGGCTCATATACCCGAACTTGTCCTCGCTCTAAACCAAAGCGTCCCATTACCAACCTGATCTTTGCATACCCAAATAGAATTCAGCCTTGATCAAAATTTTCTTGGAATAACTCAAAGTTTTTGGCCTCCAAATCTAATGTAATCCTCCTTTTGGCACAAAGCACTTCACCTCGACCACATTTTTGGTTCCTACCGAACTAATTTGATTTCTACCGATCCAGTTTGATGATCAAATTTTAGGCAATCAAATCGACTCCAAATCACTTGAAATTTATTGGGTAGACTCCCCACGACTTCAAGCATATCATATTCAAATTTCATTACATTTTAAGCACTTGATTGTCATTTGTACAAAACGGCATATCATATCCCTAACTATACAAGACAACTAGCAAACAAATCAAACAATTCATCCAAAAATCAAACATGATTCTACATCATCCAAACAACATATTCAAATCACCCAAGCACAATTTAGTAGCACAAATAATCTTAGATAAAGTTTTCTAGAACATAACAAAAGTGATTCGTAAATGGTATAAAACATATCAAAATTCAATTCTATCTTTTTGCACATGGGTGCAAGGTGTTATTAACGTTAGATCAAAGTTTTAGAACAATTTTATTTCGAAAATCATACTCAAAACATAACTTTACCATATCCATATGCATAACAAAGTGAGAGATGTAAAATTACTCACTTAGCACCAAAATTAGCTAATAATCCCTTCAAATTCAAGGTGGCCAGTATTGGCACGATGCCCAATGCAACCAAATATTAGGTCTAAAGATTTTCAATGCTAATTATCTTCTAATGATCATTTTTGACAAATTAAAGTATGGAAAAAGAGAAGCTTTTTGATGGAAAACGAAATGTTTAGACTTGTTTTGGGAAGTAGAAAACGTGATTAGAGCTGTCTCATCATCTCAAATTAGGCACAAATCCCAAAATGAGTTCATATGCTTAAGTACGGGCCTAATTAATTACCCATTAATTTGGCTAACAGTAGCCTAAAATTAATATGGTTATATCTCCTAAACGGTTAAGTCGATTTCCTACTTTGACCAATCAGCAGAAAGAGAAACCATCATCCCAATCTAGTGGAAGTGGTTTTAAACACCAATTCAGCTTCTACAAAAAATTATAGGCGTTACAAGATTTTTAAGGTCAAAACTGTCCAATAAAAATTCCAAGGACCGATGATGTCCTTAGTAGCCATATCTCAAAGTAACAGAGTCATACGACCAAAAATAATTTAAATGATAATATTTTATGATCCACTGATATGTAAAATATAGGTCGTTACATTGTCCTCCGCCTTTCCCCCTAATTAGGAATTTTCCCCTTGAAATTCCCAAATAAATCAAGAAATAGTCAACCATAGTTACCCTGCATGCCTAACAATCATGAGCAATCATCAAATATATCAAATATGCAACTGCGAAACCTGCAATATGGATGAACCTATCCTAGCATGCAAGATACTAAACTATCCTACATGATATTAAATATGAAAGTAAATATAATAAAAATAGGCCTTACCATGTAAAGATATCTGCCATGCAATCAAGAATATAAATGAACCTATCCTTGCACGCAAGATACTAAATCATCAAGGTGATCCGGTGCAATCATCATGCCTGAGTAATGCACAAACTTTCCTAAACGAGAGATATGGAGAACATTGCGCATGCCCGCCATCTTTTGAGGTAAGTTGACTCTATATGGTAGGTTCCCAATCCTCTATAATATCGAAAAAGGACCTATAATCTTGATGCCAACTTCCTATTATTACTGAATTAAACTACATTCTTCAATGGAGAAATCTTCACAAATGCCATATCATCTATAAAGAACTCTAATTCTCAATGAATCTTATCAGCATAGCTCTTGTAATGACCCATAAATTTTCGATGTTTAAATTTTGTTAATTTAACAATATTTTATGAGTTAATATTGAAAGAAATAAAATGTTGTAATTTAATAATGGAATAATAACTAAATTAAAGTGAAACAATGTTAATACAAGTTAATTATCAACAATCTTAATGAAATTCCAATTCATTGTATTTAAACATGCTATGCCTGGTAAAAAAAAAATTTAATAAGTAACAAATGTAAACATTTAATTATTGTACAAAATAGATAGTTAAGGGTAATTGAATAAGATCAGTATTGTATAAGGGATTATAATATGTGTTGTATTAATGTGCGCATTGATTATAGTGGGATGTAAAAGGTAAAGAATAAATTTACAAATGTTATAAAATGTATAATGGTGACAACTATTGTTCGTTACCAATGTATTTAATCAATAGCAATTAAATGTAATTAAACATTACCTTATGTAAGTTAAGATAATAACTGAAAAATTTTGAATGTAAAATCAATAGAAATGTTAATTATATGCCTAAATGGCAATTGATTTAATAAAAAAAATTAAAAAAAATTGAAACCAATATAAATAAATGAATTGGAATATTAAGTGTGTATAAGTGACTAAATCTCAGCATAATGGAAATAAAATAGTTAACACAAATAAAAGATGAAATTAGAATTATATAGATGATTTGAACATTTGCTGTAATTAATGAACTTTTAAATGTAATTAAAAGTTAAGGGTAACAATGGTTATATGTTACCTATTTATTTATTTCATAAATTTGTTTTACTTAATTTGTGCAATTAATGTAGATTAAATTGGTACTCGAAGAATGTTAATTCAATAGGATGTAACCAATGAATTTTTTAATCATAATATGACTATTGATTTGAGTAAAAATGGAAATCATGTTTGATCAATTTATTGTAGTTTATATTAATATAAATGGATATATTGCAATTAAACGTAAATAAATTTTACATTAATATGGAATAAGACAATGATTGTAGTGTCAACATAATAAAAGGTATAGAAATGTAAACTTTATTTACAAGGCAATGATTTATGAAATAAAAAGATAGAAACCTATGTTAATAATTTCATAAGGTATTGTTGATTTAATAGTAGGAGTGTAAATCAAAAGAATAAAAATGAATAAGTTCAGTAAAGGAGTAAACATATGTTTATTAGCTGAAAGATTGATTGTAGAGATGAGTAACTATTATTTAGTGAGAAATGTGTAATTACTATTTGTATCCAATAATGTAAATATGTTTAAGTTATTATTAGATAGGAATTTTTTTTTAATTCTCATTACATTCATTTAGTCCATTTTGAAACTTAATCAACTGAAATGAATGTAATTGAAAATTTCTAATTAATAGGAGAGAGAATACTAATTGTAAATTAATAGGTGTAATTAAAAGCAGCTTATGTTTTGTGAAAATAAGGAAAGTTTGATTTAATAAAAAGAACAATTACATCAAATAAATGAATGTTTCATTTATGAATGTAGGTCTAATTTCATTAAAATATAGAATAGAATGATTGATTTTAAAAAAAGAAATATATGTTTATTTGAACTGTGTTTTAGCTTACAGATTGATTAAGAATAGGAAAATAATATATTTCAGTAAGTTATTTATTGCTCTTGTGTATAAATAATTTTTCTATTTTTTTTCCATGCATTTTAGTTGTCTGTTTTAAAATTTAACTTTGTAAGTGATTGCAATTAATGTAGTTCAAATGTTTCAGTTAAAAGAAAAGAAACGGTGATTGCAATTAATAGATTTAACAAAAAAAATTCACGTTTTGTGTTAAACAAAATTTAATGCTAGTTTACTACATATATGTTTATACCTAAATTCAAACTTATGTTTTAGATCAAAATTTAATGCTAGTTTATATTGAAATCTCATACGTTGTTAAATTAAATATTAATAGGAGATGATAAAGGGGGTAAAATAGATTTACACTTGACTATTTCCTTTCCAATTAGACTTTATTAGATTTTATTGCAACATAACTCACCTTTCCATCTTCACTTTTATAATTTACTCTTACATTCATCGTCTCCTTATGTGGATTATTTTCATACCTTTTATTTATGAATGTAAACTATAAGTGGCGATAAAGACGTACATATATATTATACACCTGTTTATATTACCTTGTTTATGCTATCATATTTTGGAATGTATGTTAATGCATTCCTTGTAAAACATTCAATCGAAATGTTAACATGTTGTTTAATTTCCAATCTAATCACAAAGAGGGAGAAATGAAGATTTCTTAATGCTGCATATTCATTTAATGTATGACACAAATTTGGGTGGAGAATTTATTTTCATTTATTGTGTGTTAATTAAATCTTTAAAAGATGTTAATTTCGGTATGTTTAGGGTTAACAAAATTTATTAAGTAAACGATTGTTTTGAAATTTGAATTCTAAAAGTTTGTTCATATTTACTTTATTTCTTTCATTCATTTTCCAACTTCATTTTCTGAAAAGTCATTTCATTTATTTCTAATTAATAGCGGTCTCTCTTTTCAAATCTCTTTGACCCTAAACCTAACTCTAACCTTATAAATAAGATATGACGCAAATGAAACCACAGCCTCCATTCTAATCTTCTTCTTCTTTTTCCTTTTCTTTTTTTTTTCTCTTCAAATCTCCTTATTATCTCTCATTTTAATTTTTCCTTCCTCTTCAAATATTCTTCTTCTTCAAATTTTCTTCTATTTCAAACATTCTTCTTTCTTTTCAAATCTAGATCTTCTCTTCCATTTTCAGTTCTTATTTTAATCCTTCTCTTTTTTAATTCTTCTTTTTCAAATCTTTTTTTTTCCAAACCTTTTAAAAATTCATACATTCATCTAATAAGGAGGAAAATTAAAGTAAATCGAAATAAAAGAAAAAATTATGGAACAAAGCTAGCAATCAAGAAGAAACATACGCGTTTTTCACGTGGGAAGAGTGGATGTGGCACGGTATTTTATTTTTGTTTAATTTATTTTTGTAAATCTCGATTTCAATTAGTTCTAATAATCATAACTCATACATACAAACTCCGTTTCACGCGCGGTTTTCTCCGCTAGGTTCGTATTGAGATCCCGGACACTTTGACACTAGTTTGGGCGAATTTGGAGACGGTCAAATTTTTGGTCTAAATTGGATTTAAATTCAATTTAAAATTCAAAATGTGAGTGTTTTAACCCACTCACAACTTTTAAAATTTTCTATGTCTGTTAAATTGACTTAAGATATGAGTAGAAATTTAATTATGACTGTTTGGCATGTTTTATTCATCATCTCTGTTAAATCGCATTTATTTAATTTAACTGTTAATTAATTTTATTATTGCATATAAATTGTCAGTTAAAATTTATTTATTTGCATATAAACTGATAGTTAAACAGTTAATAAATTTATTATTGAATATAAACTGTTAGTTAATACCTGTTATTTATTACCTCTAATATTTTATATGCTCTATATTGATGATTGGTTAAATTGATGATGATTGAAATAAATTGCTTGATGATTGATATTGGGTGAATGGATGATGTGTTCTATATTATATAAACTGCAAGTTATTATGCATTTTCATTTCATTCGGGATTGCGGTTTGAAATGATATACAACCGCATTTTTATTTTTAAATTGCGGATTGAAATGATAAATATCGGTATCACTTGACCATAGGATAGAAAATTATATACAGGCACCGCGGTATATATATAAAATTATTTTTGAAATGATTTTTATGGTTTGGATATGATACGGTTTGATAAATATTAAATTTGGATATGATATAAATATATTTTATATATACATATATAGTTAAATTGTTGAATTTAAGCTATGCATAAATCTGTTAAATAAAAATAAATAAGTTGAAAAATGGAATCCAATAATTTATATTATATGATCAAGTACAGGTTTAAGGTCTTGTGTATATATATATAGAGTTTTAAATGATTCAAATCAATTAAGATTGAAAGATAAATTGGAAATTTAATTGGAATTGAGCTTATTTGAAATTTTAACTCCATAAGTTGAGGTTAACTTATTAAAATTGGAAATTTAAGGTATGATATTTATAACAGGATTTAATGAATAATTCTAGTATAAATAAATGGAAGGAAATAGTTAGTGTTAATAAATTTAGTTTATTTTAAATGGTTATGGATTTATCATGTAAACCTTTCAAACTAAATAATAGGAAAATGAATTGTTGATTTGAAATTCCCAACCTTAGTTTTGAAATTCATTAAATACTCAAAGTTTGAGAATATTGGAATCAAAGTGTTTTATTCAAACTGAAAGTGAATCTAGAAGGTATGGGTTTAGACTGAATTTAAAGTGAATAAAAATTTGTGAAGGTGTGGAACTTATTTACTTTTAAAGAAATTTTAAATTCAACTGTTTTATTTTATATACTGTTGAATATCCAAACCATTTAAGTTTGAAAGTTATGTTTTTAAAACTATGGATTTCGAAGCATTATGTTGAAAGTTAAAATTCAAATATTTGGTTTCGAGGTATTATAAATTTTAAAAGTGGCATGATTTTGGGAAAGAAAGATATTTGAAATAAAATGATATCATATTTATTTGGTTTTTTAAAGGAAATGATATCGTATTTATGGGTTTTAAAAATGGATAATTATAATCTGGTTTTGAAAGTATAAACTATTTTAAAGACCGCGGTGTTATAATAACGTTTGGTTGTTGAAGAGACCGGGATCGAAAGTTGTCATACTCTCTGCCAACTCCAAAAACCACTTTAACAAACGTGTACGTGGTGGAGATTCCAGAATGAAGTAGGTTGGCGGCGCCGTTTCCTGTAAGGTAAATACGTGGACCCAACTCCCGTGAGTTGGCATAAGGTGTCTAAAACAGGAGCAATCGACGGGTTAATGAGGTAGCACCTCTGATCGGACACTTCCCTTCGATATTATACTTTGGATTGATTCGGTGGCCACCTTCATTTTTGATTTCTTTGATTTGAGGGAGTTTGTTCGAGGTGGGCGGTAGCTGCGCGCTACGTGTTATCACCGACTCGGAAGTGTAATTGGTATATCTACTCTGGCATTGCCTAGTTGTGCCGTGTCACCTACCCTATCGCGCCTTGTACGAGTTTCTATTTGTGTCGTACCTATGGAGTGTCTTCTCGTAGTCTCCCGATCAGGAGATATGAAGGCATTATATAGACTATTGGTATTATTTGTGTTAAGGGGAATATTGGGTCACTCCTTAACACTGTTTTGAAGTAAGTTTATTTTACAATTAGACACTATTATAATAGCGACATATACTACATAGTAAATAGTTTAACGGATCCTTAGGAGATGTAAATCCCGAGCATCTCTTGAGTTACTGCACTCATATTTATTTCTGTTAATTTAACTCACATAAGATCTTTTAGTTCTGACTCGAGTGTTTTTGTCTTTTCAAATTCACTCGGGTCAGTCCGAGCGTTTCAGGATTTGAAGGTTTAGTTCTGGAGGACGAAGACGAAGATTTGTATTATTATTATCTATATTATTGCACTACACTCATATTGTTCCGCTGCACTGTTATTGGTATGTGTAACTCTGATATGTATTATATAAATATAATTAAATGTTTTTGTAAACAGTTTTATGAACTATATATTGATTACTATATTTTATCCTTCCGCTGTGAGATTCTGTTTTATTTTATTTCTTCTCTATTTTTCTTATTTACCGCATAACAATCCGCCCTTCCGTATGGTTTGAATTGGCACGTGTGTCGATTTAAAGTGTGCAAAAAGGCGGGATGTTACATCTCTTCTGTCTATCTTGAGCAGCCTTCATTTGTTGTCGAATGATCTTAATCTTCTCTGAAGTCTCATTAATTATATCTTGTCCATGTATCAATTTTTTGCCCGCTTCCCGCTAACACAAAGGACCATTACACGATAGGCCATACAATGCTTTGAATGTGTCATATCGATACTAGACTGATAACTATTGTTGAATGTGAACTCCATTAAATGCAAATGATAATCCCAAGGGCCTCCAAATCGATAATGCAAGCTCGTAAGAGATCCTATAATGTACGATTCACCCTTTCGGTCTTCCCATCAGTTTGTGGGTGATAAGTTGCACTAAGATACAACTCCATCCATAATGCCTCTTGTTGGCTCATTCAAAACCTACTCATGAATAAATGGTCTTGGCACTCACATGCTCTTCAGCACACCATGAAATCACACCACCTATTATACATACAACTTAGCCAACTTCCTTGTCATTCTATTAAACTTAATGAGCATGAATTGAGCACTCTTAATCAATCTATGACTATGATGCAAATGCTATCGTTCCTCCATTGGTCGTTAACAATCTATCGATAAAATCCATAGATACTTGTTCCTACTTCCACTCAAGGACTTCAAGCGGTTGCATTAACCCACTTGGCTTCTTCTGCTCTGCTTTTACCAACTAGCTGTTCATACACTTTGAGATGAATTCCCTAACATCCTTCTTCATCCCCTCCATATAGTACATTTGCATCATATCACAGTATAACTGATAATTATCAGGATGTATAGTCAATCTAGAATAATAGCACTCTCATGGTACCTCATGTTGTAATCCATCAAAGTCAAGAACAAACAATCTTTTATCCTTATAGAGCCCAACTATCTCGGTCAAGCCCGTACCATCTCATCTCATCGAACTATACTCTCCTTTCTATCTTTGCTATAATCTCCTTTGGTCTAGCGTCTTACCAATCCTCTCAAACAATGTTGGTCTGATGGTGAAACTCACCAACATTTATGGCTCTAATTCACAGTAAGGTATAAAGTCATAACATCAATATACTAGAGCTGTGTCCACTCTAAGAATATTGCCTCCAAAATGGTATGCCTTAGACTCAAACCATCAATGAATGCATTCCATTTACCGCACCTATAAGAAATGCTAAAGATGTAAGAGGCTAAGAACTCTAACTATCGTTGTTAATGAAGGTTGAGGTCCTTCTAAGAGGAAATGTATTTTAGGGATTTATGGGGACAACTCAAACCTTTCTCCAAGTAGATAATACCTCCATATCTTCAGAGCAAATACTATCATCACCTGCTCCAAATCGTGGGTTGGGTACTTCTTCTCATGCGGCTTCAACTTTCAACTAGTGTAGGTGACAACCTTACTTCCTTGCATCAGTATATCACCCAATCTAGTACCACGAGCACTAATGTATACCATCATCTCCTTATTCCTGCATGGAATGGCTAATACTGGTGCACTCATTAACCTCTTCTTGATACTCACAAAAGCATCCTCTCACTTCGCATCCCAAACAGAATTATTATTTATCTTCGTCAAATTTATCAACGGTGCCACTACTTTCATGAACACCTTGATAAAACATCTAAAATATCTCGCCAATCCAAGGAAACTCCTCATATCCGTAGTTAGCGCTGTATATAGGATAGGACAGTCCGTTGTCCGACTCGGTCCGAGGATGTAAGACGTTTGATCCGTATCCGTACGATTCTCATTTAGGACACGAATTTGGACAAGAAAAAATGTATGAAAAAATGTCCATCCGAAAATGTTCAATGTTTTTCTATTGTCCGAACATTGTCCGTCCGTTGTCCGACTCGTTCGAACAATGTTCGAAGTTAAAGTTTGTCTGATCCGTGTCTATTCGAATCTCTTATAGGATAGGAATAGGACACACCTCCGTTCAGTCCGGTCTGACCCGTTTACATCCCTATCCGTAGCTTTCTTAGGTTGGTTCCAATCTTGAACCTCCACCATCTTCACGGGGTCGACTGTAATACCCTGCTCATAGATATATGACCCAAGAATCTCACTTCTCTCCTCCGGAAGTGATATTTCAAAAACTTTCCTCTGAGTCTATGGTTCTCCAAAACTTCAAGAACAATCTCTTAATGTCTCTGGTGTTCCTCCTCTATCTTAGAATAGATCAGACGTCGTCCATAAATAGAAACACAAACTTATTTAGTTGACCCCTAAAGACATGATTCATAAGGTAAATAATATATGCCAGTGCATTGGTTAGCCCAACGGCATAACCAACCACTCATAGTGTAACATCCCATCTCTATACCCATACTCAAAGAGTATTACAGTGTAATACTATACGATAACATGGAGAATGAGGCGATATCGGGCTTACACATGTGAATATTCCCTTGGGCTAATATTGGTACGTATTTCAAATCGAATAAACAATCAATATGTACACAGTATTGACACAAAGCAATAAACACGTGCATTTTTAGGATGGAATAATACACAATATAACATAAATCATAGAGATCATAGAGTCGTCAGCGTAGCAATAACATATAATATAAAATATATACGACTCTAAGTGGGTCTATAAAAATAGTCAAATGCCCACTATCACCAAAAATATAGATCACATGTCCACTGTACACACACATCTCATCAACACACATACACATGTAGCTACAATATACAAAGTGATATACAAACTCTATCACCATCTCTGTCCAACATCCACAAACCGATCAACTTGTCCCTGAATCTGAAATGTCTCGAATTGAACAGAGTATTGTTCAAATAACACATAGGTTAGACTATGTCTAGAATGTAATGTCAATAAAAAATAATAAGTAGCATAGTATAAACAAGTATAACACAAATGGCACATGCATATCTCAAATGTTGAAAAATCTCATAACCATGCACATAAAAGATAACTTATCCCCAAGTAAAGTCAACCAACATATCAAACAGGCATATAATCAAGTGGGTGAAACAACCAAATATCCAATATTAACTAACACACATGTAACAAAAAAGGGAATCAACTATCAATAAGCACTCAGTCAAGTAAGATGCTATATGTATCGCATCATGTGTCTATATCTCTCAAATCACATATTCCAAATGGGAGCTTCATTGCACACAGCACGCTCCAACGACTTTAGAGGTCCTTGTCTATAAATATATATCTAGAAAGGGTACCTAAATAATATAGTACAATCATATAGTCTAATATATTCCATATGGCAGCTACACAGCACACAACATGCTCTAGGGGATAGCACATGGCACACTCACTGTCTTAGTTACCCCTGATCATCATGACACTACATCCATTTATACACTTTGGTCACGAGCCTACTGCCCAATGGTAACAGACTGTACGGCTAGTGTGGCATCGGGGTAAATCATCACTCAACCTAAATGTTAACACACATCACACACACACACATATATATAAAAGGGTGATGCTATGGATCCAGGGTGCTACCCCACGATCAACCAACTAGGATGGACTCTAGTCTCTATGGATAGATAGTACATGGCACAGGTTGCGCACAACCGACCTTTCCTATATACATTAACATATACAATAAGAGTGTCCCTTACGTATAGAAGATAATCAAAACAAATATCAATGCAGACATCCCATACTACCTGGTTTTAATCGCTCATTCACTCAATGCTCGTAAACTACATTTCTTACCCATAATAATATCATATTCACCATAATCCAAAAGAATAATTGGAATAATATTATCGAATTTCCCATACAAACGGTATCATTAATCAGTTTACTCAAAATCTCACCCTATCAACCTTCACATAATAATATTCTATACCATGAATCAGGAGAGTAACCAGAATAATATTACTAAATGTCCCACACTAGATAGTGTAACTATTCCATTTATTCAACTTTTCCATGATCTAGAATCACACAATATTATTCTATATAACAAGTTCAAAAAATAACTGAAGAAATATTATCAAAAGTCACATTTCAAACGGTACTATAATTCCATTTATTCTAATTCCACGTTACACAAAATATAAATCATTCATTATTTAATTGATCCAGAAGGTATCATAAAATACACATTTCCAAAATCTTCAATACAATTTCAAATATCAATATTCGATAATAGAGAATTAAATTATAAACTTCTAATTATTTCTCAGAATCCATTTAAAATAAATATTTGCAAATCACTTATTTAATTACAAGGAAATCTGTAAATTAAACTTTGTTCAATTCCAATCCCATAAAACTCCTTCTAAAATAATTCACATTTTTCAAACTTTTTCTCTAATAATTGAAAATAATAATAATAATAATAGTGATATCTAGTAAGTTTTGTAATTCAAAATTTCCTTTAAACAACGAATTTAATTAATTCTTCTTCTCCAATCATGATTTCCAATTAAAAATAATTCCCAAAGCCATAAAATAATATTCCAAAATCAATACCTTTAAAATGCTCATTTGCATTCCAACTTCCGTTAAGTTACCATTGAAAATAATACATCAAATCAGAATCATATCTTATATAACGCCTTTCCAAATATTTAATGCTATAATACTAATTTATATAATTGGCTTATACAACCAAAATACCTAAAATTTCCTTTCAAAATAATTCAGTTCCTTTTATATATAAAAAATAATCAACCACAACAGAAATATATTTGCTAAAAAATAATTATAATGATAATTTCCATGCAATAAATAAATTGCATTCAACTTACTATTGCTTCAAAATATCATTAAAATAAAATTTAACTTATCACTTTAAAAGTATAAATTTCAAATATCTTTTCATAAATATCCTTTAAATAATTTATAATCATATATATAAGCACATACATTCAAATTCACTTATTTAATAAAATCCCAAAATTCGTTACTTTTTAAATAATTTCAATTCACCCATTCCTCAAAATTATTCCACTTTTATATTTTTTTTCAAAATCATTCAACTTTCAAACTTTCGTTAACGGTAAACACATCCTCAATATTAAATAAGAAAATCTTTTTGAAATTCACTATTTATTTCCAAAATAATATAATTATGATAAAACCTTCCATTTTAATTTATTCATACCCTTCCAATTAGTTACTAATGTCATCTCATCGTAACAATATTGAATCCAGACTATGCAATTTAGTTTCACCCAATCCAATCCATACCAACAAACAACTCATCATCAAAGAGTCAACAAATACATATAAAAATGGGATCTAGAACATGTGGTGAGTTATCAAAATATAACTCACCCTTATAATGCTTGAGCTCCTAACACAATGCCCACACTACCTTCGCTAAATCCTAAACCATCACTGCTTAAAATTCAAGCACAACGAACCCCATCTTCAACCAGGCTCACAGAACGCACACAACAAATACATATAAAAATAGGATCTAGAACAACGTGTCCAAATGGCTGTCGCACACAGTCCTAAATCGGTACAATTCCACTGTCACATGTCGTTACTCATCGATTCTCGAATCAGAGTTTGGCTCTCGTTCACCGCCGCACACACCATAAGCCACCAGAGCCCACTGCGACTTCTCGCCTGCCAAACGCAAATCATGTTCATTCATCACGGCCTTCCATCATCGGTCGTGGGTCATCACTGCTCATTGCGGCTACTCCCCCTACACAACGTTCACTATTGTTGCCAGGCATTGAGACTTCATGCATTACTAATCTCTATTTTTTACTTTAAAGGTCGTGATTTAGGATTATGGTGGATTAGAGCAAAATGAATAAGGGTCCACATTTTGATTTGGGGCTTCGTTTAGAAATGGGAAAAGAAGGTTCTCGACATTGGGTTTGGGCTTAAGTGGATAAGAGTAGGCATTATTTTTCCTATTTGGTCCAATTATTCATTTTTATTTTTATATCCTTTTGTTTGTCAGTAAATTTCAATTTGATTCAATTAGATCCACACTTCGAATATATTTCGATGACGGCACAATCTTCAATTCAACATTTGTTTACTTTTATTTTTTAATTATTTCAATCATACAAAAATTATTTGCATTTCTAAAATATTCTATATCCAATTAAATTTTTTATTCAATTTTATAAATTATCAAAAAAGAATTTATTAATTTAAGTCAAGTTATTAAATCGAAATTTTTACTAAATAGAATTTAATTAATTAAAAAATCTATTTTTGAAATATTTATTACCAAATATCGAATTCAAACAATTTTATTTTAATTAAATTTTTTATTTATACGCCGTAGAAAGCATGGTTGTTACGGACTTCCCTCTCATGAAAATTGCATCCTCGTAATTTCTTGTAAGGAGACGTCATATTCAACTCATACCCTGTAATCTACAAACTTTTATAAAATTTATACTACTCAATCCTCTATGTGGCTATCACACTCTAACTCATTTTATTGTACTTTATTATTTTAATTAGATTCAATTAACAACTTTCTCTTTTCACATGTGATAAAAAAATTTGAAAATTTTCTAAGTGCTAGATTTTTCAAAAATAATCGGCAGTCTCCTTTGTATGGAGAGCATTCCAAAAAATCAAAATAATCAATATACATCCCAACATAGGGTATCCCGAAACATGAAGAAACAAGATAGCATCACAATATATATACACACACACACACACACACACATATATATATATATATAGCGTAAAAACATACATATGTTATGCATTTTAAGCAAGTTAGCTTATTATAAAGCAGGCAAAAGCAAGCCATGTTGCCATTTAATCCATATATGCGTCGTATGTACATATTTCAACTCAAATTCAAACATTAGCTTCATATGTTGAGATATAATATGTATGAATTCATTTAATTTGTTTAATTTCAAAGCAACATAGGGTTCAAGTTTTAGCCACATATCGACAAACTTTCCATAATCAAAAACACATAATTGGACAATAACATTAAAAGTGAATCATTCATGATGTGTTAGCCTTCCACTCCAACTCCTAGACTGCATAAATGCAATGTATAACTTGTGTTATATTGTTTTTACCAAATGTATCAAATCTGAAATAGTGAAACAAGTATAGGTCCACCCTTTAAATCCACATTTATAGTCATGAAAACATCAAAATTTTGCAAAACACTTAAAACAAATATTCTTGCTTATGTTCTTAGCTTTTCAGAATGGGAAAAATCATCAAAATTGGACAAACTGTTTAAAAGTTATGATTGAATAAAGTCGGGGCTGTTTTGAATATTTTGCACTTTCAGGATAGCAAGCACATTTCATTGAAATTTACAGTTCAACCCTGCTTAAACTCTAAATTTTGTCCTTGCACTTCAAATAAAAACTATTCTCTAATAAAATGTCTTTCTAATGAAGTTGAAATTGTCAAAAACAGATCCCTAGTTTTAGATTTACGATTAAATCTAATCACTATATTTTGAAAATACTATAAAATGAGTTCACTTTCAAAATATTATCAAAACCATTCATCAAACATTCATTAAATTTTACAAATATCTTTTGGTAAAATTCTATATCGCTTCCAAATATATCTCCATCATTTCAAAGTTTTCTAATAATTTGAAACCAACTTTTCAAACTCTCATTGAATTTTTTCAAATAGTATTTTTATCTTGCTTCAACACTAAACCATTTCAATACATTTCATTACCACCAAAATCCAAATATATATTTATTTATGTTTTCAAATTTCCAAACATTACTTAACTTACTTACTCTTAATTTAAAAAAACACACGCGCGCTATTTTTTAATAGAAATCAATTCCAATGGTCAATGATGATATGAATACCAAGATATTCAATTTGCATAAACTACAATTCTTCTGTTTGAAACACTTTATCAAAGTATTTTCTTTTAATACTTCCATCAAAACCCAAATTCCAAATTCATTAAATATT
This sequence comes from Allium cepa, assembly GCA_030765085.1. Classification (NCBI taxonomy): domain Eukaryota; kingdom Viridiplantae; phylum Streptophyta; class Magnoliopsida; order Asparagales; family Amaryllidaceae; genus Allium; species Allium cepa. Next base: position 289,405,707 of record CM060937.1, read on the forward strand.
TAATATTTAGTTTGTTATACAATTACACTTTACTACAAAACTTATAAATCTAAAACTTCGTTCACTAATTGTGAAATACTATTGCAATTTTAGAATTGCTTCTTCTAATTTCATAAATTTCTCCAATTATTTAATTCAGTTTATTCTTGAAAAGTTTTCTTAAACACTTGTTATTCACAAAAAAAATTCTGACAATAATCAATTCTTTACTTGAGCTTTCTAACACTATATTAGTCTCAAAAAATTTATTTCCAGTTGAAAACTTAATCATATAACAAGGCTGGCATACCATCATAAGATCGCATGCCCTACAAATTTCAAATTCAAATATATCTACAAATTTAGCAGCGATGTCAGGAAATGAATTTCTAGTGGTTTATTTTGCCAATTGACCGCAATGTTGATGGCAGTGTTGACCGTGCGATCAACGCTGCCTTGCCATCTACTTCGGCTACTCAATACTACTAGATGGCTGTAGTGCTCACACACACACACACACACACACACACAGAGATATATATATTATTTAACCAAAACGATTTCCAAAACTCCAAAACATATTACATAAAAATAATAGCTTATCCTTTTCAAAAACATTGATTTTTTGAAGATAGCTTCAAATATTTCATTTTTTTCAAATCACATCACTTTTCAAATCACTCAACGAACTGATAATGTTGATCTGGCGCATTGACCAGAATTCTTAAATCACTCAACGGACTGATTAAAACAAAGCTTCAATAATTTCTTTGAATAAATATATTTAAATGTTCTCATATGGAAAACAATCATTTGCGAAACCAAAACGTTTTCTAGCATAATACAAAAATTTGTACCTTTAATCAAAAATGTTCCAATTGCAAAATATGTTTGCTTTAAAATATTATTCTATCTTCAAACCATCCTTTCAAAAATCAATACTAATGTTTATCATCCAAAATTTCAATTTCTTTCAAAATTAATATTCAACTTATCTCATATTATTGCTTTTTTCCAAAATCTCAAACATCACTCGAAAATATAATTTTTAATCACTTTATAAAACGATATCACTATTCTATTACATTATATGCTTGTTTGAATAAAAATATTAACGTTCAAAATTCTTATATACATTCAATTCAGCACCGTTCATAACAAGGCAATTTATCAGAAACCATACATCCATAATATCAACAAGCATGGATACAACAATACACACGTTTTCAAACAAATAAACAAATGCCTCCACTGAAAAACTATCAATCAATTTCCACGTGAAACTCTGATCACTACTAGATTTTCTTACTCATCTCGCCTCGTCATAATTTGGAATTGTGAAGTATTCAATACGAGATTCAAATTAAAATCTTTTACATCTTCCTTAACCGAACAACTCCATTCTTACTTCAAAGCCACACAGAGGTCACACATTCATCGTCAATATAGACTCTACAGGCCAGACTAACTACTTCTACCTTCACAACCTTCATCAGCTACTCTGTATCTCATACTGAGACTTACACCCAGAAAAAGGTAGAAGAATATATATTATATCATAAGAAAAATACAAATACGTCCCTAGGTGATTAGTACGGTAATCACTGTATATTTCTACCATGACTTATTAAGTATAAACAATAACCTACCACACATATATGGGGATAGGAACTCTAAGTCTCATCTAAGAGCGAGACTAATGTCTTTTATATTCTTTATTGGTCTAAACCTGCTTTAATACCAACTGGTATCTGCCTCATTGTGGCCATCACCGGTACCTCGTTCATATTAGTTTTACGGCCAGCCTCTCAACTGTCACAACCAACCCTAAATGGGACATATAGAGGTAAGGAGTGTTAGCCTAATACCATTTGTAGACATGCGAGGACCCCTATCACGCTGCTTCTAGCAATAACCAGCTCTAATACCAACTGAAACACCCCACCTCTATACCCATACAACCAAAGAGTATTACAGTATAATACTGTCTAATAATACAAAGAATGGGGATATTGGGCTTACCTACATGAATATTCCCTTGATCTAACATTGGTACATTTTACAAAATAGAATAAACAACTCATATATGCGTACACATTATCGACACAAAGCAATATACACATGCATCTCTAGGATAGAACAATACACAATATAAAAAAATCACAGAGATCATAGAGTCACCAATGCAGCGATAACATATAATATAAAATATAGACGAGTCCAAACGGGTCTAAAAAAATAGTCAAATTCCAACTATCACCAAAAACATACATAACATGTCCAATATATATACATCTCATCAGCACACATACACATGTAGCTACAATATACAAAGTGATATACAAACTATATCACCATCTATGCTCAACATTCACAAACTAGTCAACTCGTCCCTAAACTTGAAATGTCTTGGTCTGACCCAAGTATTATATAAATAACACACGGGTCATACTACATAAACAATGTAGATGTCGATATAAAATAACAATCGGCATGGTATAAACAAGTATAACATAAATGGCATGTGCATATCTCAAATATCGACAAATCTCAAAACCATGCACATAAAAGATAACTCATCCTAAGTAAAGTCAATCAACATACCAAACAAACATATAAACAAGTGAGTTAAACAAACAAATATCCAATGATCAACCAGCACACACGTAACACAATCAACTACCAACAAGCGCTTAGTCAAGTGAAGTGCTATAGGTATGGCATCATGTATCTATATCTCCCAAATCAGATATTCCAGTTGGGAGCTTCACAACATACATCATGCTTCAATGGGTTAAGAGATCTTCGTCTTTGAATAGATGTCTAGAAAGGGTGTCTAAATGATATAGTACAATCATATAGTCTGACATATTCTGGATGGGAGCTGCACAACACTCGGCATGCTCCATGGGACAACACACAACAAACCATAGTCTAAGTTACTTCCGGTCATCATAACATTACGTCCATCAATACACTTGTCACGAGCCTACTGCCTAATGGTAATAGACTGCTTAGCTAGTATGGCATCGGGGAATATCATCACACAATCTAAATATTAGTACACAACAGGTGTATATATATATACATAATAAGGAGATGACATGGATCCAAGGCATGACCCCATGATCAGCTAATTAGGATGGACTCTAGTCTCTCTAGAAAAGTAGCTCATAGCACAAGTTGGGCGCAACCATCCCTTCCTCTGGACGTTAACACATAGAATAAGTGTATCCATCGCTTATAGAAAGTAATCGAACAAATATCAACAAAGGCACCCCATATCACTTGGTATTAATCACTCGTTTACTCAATGCTCGTAAACTATACTCCTTACCCATAATACTATAATATATCTTAAGTCAAAAGTGTAATCAGAATAATATTACTAAATGTCACATACCAAACGGTGTTATTAATTCATTTACTTAAAATGTTCACCCTACCGAACTTCACATAATAATAATCTATACCATGAATCAACGTAGTAACAGGAATAATATTACCGAATATCCCATACCAGATGGTGTCACTATTCCATTTACTCAACTTCCCCACAATCCAGAAATTTCACACAATATTATTCTATATAACAAGTCCAAAGAATAACCGAGGAAACATTATCGAAAGTCTCATTCCAGACGGTATCCGTTTGTTCTAATTTCTTATTACATAGAATATAAATTATTCTTTACTCAGTTGATTCAAAAGAGGTCTTAAAATACACTTTTCCCAAAATCTTCAATAACTGTGACGATCCGACTTCCTATCTCCAGAAAGTCGCATCATCAATGAAGAAAGAAAGGGATAGAAGAAGAAAAGAAAGAGAAAGAAGAAACATAACAACAACAGAGAACTCACAATGAAACGAATGAAATATAATATATCACATAAATCATTACATAGTATCATATTACATCAGAGTACACAACTTAAACAACACATATTAGACAGTTATAAATATCTGTCTAACTATACAACTCAAGTTCAACAGATACAGATACCAAATAAACACAGTGGAACCATAATATATCTACACGTGGAAGCCTCCTCCTCTATATCTCCTCCAGAATTCGTCAAGTAAACCTGAATCACTTGACTACACATTGTTCTTCTTCATATGTTTGTTAAAGTTAAAGAAAAAAAATAGATTTTTAAAATAAAGATACTTGTTAATTAATCTTACACTTGTCACTAACACTTACACTTGTCATTTCAATTCCTAAATCTTCTTACATGTGTTATTTGCTTCAGAAATTCAAATCTATGAATCAAATAACACATGTAAGAAGATTTAGGAATTAAAATGACAAGTGTAAGTGTTAGTGACAAGTGTAAGATTAATTAACAAGTATCTTTATTTTAAAAATCTATTTTTTTTCTTTAACTTTAATAAACATTTCAAATATCAGTATTCAATTGAAAGAGAATTAAATTATTAAATTCTCATTTTTTTCTCAAAATCTATTTAAAGTAATTATTTGCAAATCTCTTATTTAATTACAAGGAAAATTATAAATTAAACTTTATTCAATTCCAATCCCATAAAACTCCTCCTAAAATAATTCGTAGCTTTTAAAGCTCTTCTCTGATAATTAAATATAATAGTAATACCAAATAAGTTTTATAACCCAAAATTTCCTTTAAATAGTGAATTTAATTAATACTTCTTTTCCAATCAAGTTTCCAAATTAAAAAAAATTCCCTAAAGCCATAAACTGAAATTCCAAAATCAGTACCTTTAAAATGCTTGTTCGCATTCCAACTTCCAGTTAAGTTATTACTGAAAATAATACATCAAATCAAAATTCTATCTTACATAATGCCTTTCCGAAATTCTATAAATTTTAAATATCATTTCATAAAAATCCTTTAAATAATTTATAATCATGCACACACACACACATTAAAATTCACTTAATAAAAACCTAGAATTCATTACTTTTCAAATAATTTCAATTCACCCATTCCTCAAAATTATTCCACTTTTATATTTTTTTCCAAAATCATATAACTTTCAAATTTTCATTAACGGAAAATATCCTTAATATTAAATGAGAAAATATTTTTGAAATTCTCTATGTATTTTCAAAATAATATAATAATGTCAAAACTTTCCATTTTCATTTAATCGTACCCTTTCGATCAGTTGCCAGTGTCATCACAACAACAATCAATCAAAACTATGCAATTCAATTTCACCCGATTCAATCAATACCAACAAACAACTCGTCATCAAATAATCAACAAAGTCATATAAAAATAAGATCTAGATCATAATCACTACAACAAAAACAGTCATTGATAGTGGCCTAACACCGTAGTAAATGACAACTACAGCAGTTCAGTAAGCGTTATATCGACATGTTATTAAAAAAACAACTTATTTATATCACAAAAAGGCTATAAAAAATCATCTTTTATAACACTTTTTTCCGCTACTTTAATTACCTTCTGACGGTTTAATAATCGCTGTATATCGACTTGTTATAAAAAATACAATGGCTTGTTTATAGCACAAAGCACCACTGTAACAAAAATCATCTTTATTACGCTTTTTTTCCTGCAATTGTAAGTATTTTAATGCACTTTATTAAACGTGGTATATCGACATGTTATAATATATACTTATACCAAACCATTCATTATACAACAGCGCTATAACTTTTTTTACTTTCAATAACGTTTTTCTCGTAAGCTTTCTATAACGTTTTTAAGTGCTATGGTTTATATTTTGCATTTTAAAAATCTACCGCATCCCTATAAATCACGATAATCAGTACATATCCAAATGTTACATTAAGAATATTTCTAAAACATACATCCATTTAGGTAATGAAAAATCATAAAAAAATATTAAACATAAAGGTAAGCACCACTATCCCAGTGGTTGAGTGATTTGGCTTTGATGCAAGAGGTCACAAGTTCGAAACTTGCGTAGCGTGATTCGAATGCTTATAGACATATGATATGTTGTTCCAGTGACATGTTGTACATAAAGTACCATTTCAAGTAAAACACATTGTACTAAACAGAACCAAATATTCATGCATAAGATCCTACAGCTTCACTACATAATATTTTATTGTATACGTACACCAAAGACAAGTAGTTAGTTATTTGCATTGAAAAGAAGAAATATCCCAAATCTGTCATTCTCTCACCTACAAATGAAATGATTATGAGTGTGTGTGTATATATATATGAATAAAATTGAAAAATGAAGTATCTACATTAAAAAAACCATCAAATACTTACTCTTAACTCAAACAACCACATGGGCGCATATACGTTGCAATAAAGTCTTCCTCCTTGTTCTCTATCTTAAACCATTAACCCATTGCAATTGCATATAGATTATATTCTCAAACAATGTCGATCAATAAACTTCGACTTTTACTATTCTTAGTTACTTTCTAATCATGGTCTTCTTTATAATGTATCGACTTTGACGCAATGATGGTGTTCCTAATAATAATAGTGGCATCTAAAGATCATCTTATACATATATAACTAAAAATTGTATTTTAGTAACAAACTAAAAAAAGATGGAACCCAGTGCACGAGGCTCCCGCACAATAGCGGACTCCGAGGAGGTCGATAATATACGTAGTTTTTCCCTTGTAATACGAAGAGGCTGTTTCCAGACTCGAACCTGGACGGCCAGATCACTATACCGTTGACTTAAGCATTGCGCCAAGGCTCCACCTCATATTGTAGTAACAAACTAATCTAGGAAATATAATTTTTCCATATGTGATCACTTATATGATATACAAGGCGTATCCTACTCTTTTCTCTCCAAATGAAAACCAAGTATTGAGATGAAAAACATCTTCCCTTAAACCATTCAGTAGCAATATAAAAAAGATTGTCCAAAATATATAACTTCTTTTTCCTAAACCAACTTGCAAATAAGTACAAAACTAAAAACTTTGCAAGAGGATGTAACCGCCAGTCAAAATATTTTATCGCCGTTCAAAATCGCTATTGCAATATCTTACCTTAGACTTAAGAAACAGAAATCAAATTATTGCATTCATCACTAAATTCATATATAAGTTCCTTCTTTTTCTTTATCATAACAGACAAAGCTTACATCCTCATATTTTCTATTTTCTTTACTCAATTGACACATGGGATGCTGGCAAAATTTTGTATATCTTCTCGAAAGCTGAATCCATCCAACAAAATGACTACATCACTTTTACTATTTACACCACATTTCATTGGTGAGTTCTTAACTGAAACAAAATCATGATCATCCACGTCGCTCTTCTTGTCAAAACCATGAAAACCATCTTCAGGTTCAAAGTCTATATCTTGGTTATTTCTGAATAAGAACTTATTAAATGAGTAAGTATCAAACATAGGATAGTCAAGTAAATCTTAGGTTTTCTTTGCTATCAGTTGGCGATTGAGAGAAGAAAAGTAAATCCATGGATTTTACAAGTGCTTCGTCCCTTTCTTGAATGGTTTTTAGGATTAATGTCTAGAGGAAGCCATTACTTGAACTTGATGGACCGATATAGTCAATGGATTTGCCATCTGAGCCAAAAGATCAATATACAGTTAGCATATATAAATAAAGATTCATTTTTTAGAAGAAAAAAGGCTGTAACCTAGATCACGTTGGGTGCAAAAATCAAAGCAGTGTTTATTGCATTCATTTTATTGTATTGTGCATGTTCCACAACATCAACCATAAGATTAATAGTCCAATCAAGCAATGCTGCTTCGGTAGGTGGCAGCAACCTTACAAGCTGAGAGAACTCTTGCTACTACATTGCATAACCCGATCTGGTGTCATTGAGCCCAAAAATCCTGTGGGTAGTTCTCGAAACCATGCCTATCAATGTAATAATGAATTCATAATTTGACTCAAACAATGAAGCAAAAAAGAACAATTTGAGAATTACGAAACCAATAACATATAACATTCATTTCCACCCGTAGCTCAAAGGTACTATCGCTACAATTACATAGATGTAAAATTGTTAAATATTTCATATTTTATTATAATTATTGTTATAAAAGTTAATATATTATTACTATTATAAAGTTAGTTAATTTTTATAAACTTAATTGATTTATCATTATCATTGTTATGTAAATTTAGCTAGTTTTATAAAACTAATTTAACTTGGTTAAAAATTTATAATTTATTATTGTTTTTGTTAGTGATCTTGTTGTTGTTGTTGTTATAAACTTAGTTAACATGGTTAATACTTTATAACTTTTTATTATTATTATCATTATCTTATTATAACTTAGTTAACTCGGTAAACATTTTATAATTTAGAAGTACTATTATTATTAGTATTAGTATTATTATATACTTAATCAATCGTTATGAAAATTAGTTGATTTTTGTAAACTTAGTTTATTTATTATTTATTGCAACTATGATTGTTCTTAGTATTATTAGTAGCATTATTATTATTATAAACTTAGTTAATTTTCATAAACATTAGTTAAATTATTATTATTATTATTAGCTTAGTTAATTTTTATCAACTCGTTTAATTTTTATAAAAGTTAATTAACAAAGTTAATTTAGTTTTAGTTAATTTATTTTGATTATTATTATATTAATTTAGTCATATTTTATAAAACTTAGTTAGCATGGTTAATTTATTATTTATTTATTTTCACTATTATAAATTTAGTTAATTTATTATTATCATTATATAAATTTATTTAATTTGTATAAAACTTAGTTAACTTGGTTAATTTTTATTATTATTATTATTATTATAAACGTAGTTAATTTTATAAAACTTATAATAATTTATCATCACATCATCATCATTATCATTATTATGGATTCAGTTAATTTTTATAGGCCTATTTAATTTTTATATAACTTAGTAAATGAAATTAATTTTTATAATCTTAATTAATTTATATTATATAAATATAAATTTAGTTGACTTATATAAAACTTAGTTAACTTCGTTAATTTATTATTATTATTGGAATACATTATTATTATAAACTTAGTTAATTTATATAAAAATTATAGTTAATTTATTATTATTTATTTATTAGTAATACTATTCTAAAGTTAGTTAATTTTTATAGAACTTATGATATGTTGTTAATATTATTATTATAAAATTGGTTAATTTGCATAAACATTAGTTAAATTATTTTATTATTATCAACTTAGTCAATTTTGTAAGCTTATTTAATTTTTACATAACTTAATAAATAACGTTAATTTTTATAATCTTAGTTAGTATATATTACTGTTATTATTATAAACTTAGTTAACTATTATAAACTTAGTTTATTTTTTACAATTGATTGCTATTATAATTTTTGTTGTTGTTATAAATTTAGTTAATTTTCATAAACAGTAGTTATTATATTGTTATTAAATTAAGTTAATTTTTATAAACTTATTTATTTTCTTTTTATTATTATATATAAGTTTAGCTAATTTTTATAATATTTTGTTAACTTTATTAATATTTATAGTTTATTGTTGTTTTTGTTGATGGTATAAATTTAGTTAGTTTTTATAATATTGGCATATGAATTGGACTAATTGCATCAAAATAATGTCAAGGACCAGATTTATCAGAGGCATTATCAATGTTGATTCTCACTGTATATGAGCTTTTAATTCTTGTTTACTAAGCTCCAAGGCACTTGTTTATCAAGTAGAATACTCATTTTATTTTAATATTATGCGAGAAATGATGAATGAAAATGTTAATACCTATATTCAATGCAAAATAAACTAGATAAATAAATATGGAAGAAAAAAATGTACCTGATCATCAAGTGTTAGGGCAAGAAAGAAAATATTATCGTATTCTTAGCAAGCAAAGATTTTCACTCCTAAAGTAAACATGAAGTAATAAGCTTAAATTTGAATAAAACTGTCTTTCCTCATAGATAAAATACCTGATCATCATTTTCACTATAATATAGATATATAGATATTGGCTACATCGATCATCATTTTCAAAATACTAATAGATACCCGATTATCATTTTGACATTTGAGATCCAAGATTTGTACTCAAAACTTTCTTTTCATTTTTATTTTCTTTTCTATAAAACAATTAAATTTTAATTGTAAAATTCAACTAAGTATGTGAATTGGACTCTTCCTAAAGTAGAGATACCGAGTCTGGTAAAAAAATTGTATGATGATATGAACTTTTACAATCACTTACGACCATAGCTAAATTATAAATTCAATATCTTAATTGAAGATTTCATTTCGGGATATTTCTATTCACCTATATTCAATAAGGGAAAGCAAGCAGGCTATACAGTAAAGTACTTTTGATGCTTTTGTCTTCCATATAGACAGGAACTTCAATATCAAAGGAACTAAAGGGAACAACTGAAAAGGAAATAAATAGAAATATTTGTTGGCATAAAAGGTGTGTTCATACATTGAAATGTTTCTTTAAAAGTTGTTAGAAGCACTACTTTATATAACTGCATAAGTATATAGCTTTATGCAATTAAGAATCAATCAATAACTTGAATTGCAAGCTGAACATGTGTGCAAGCATGCACATACAAAAGATTGATGTATAGGATTTCAACATTAATATATATAAAAAGATTCAGAACCTTGGAAAGAAAAGCTTCCAAGTGTTGAAAAGAATCAATAGTTGAACCAATCGAAGCAAAGATAAGGCTCTGAATCCACTTGTTAAATTGAAGCAAAAGAAATACATAAATAAAATGAAGATGGATGCAACCAATATCTATTGGTATACTGTGGATTGTTGGTCTAGAAGAAATATTATCGAATCCCATTGACATCATTAACCTGTACTAAAAAAAATAACGACAAATGCATTTATACAGATTTGATGGAAATAAAAAGAAGATTCAGAAGATGATATATCGAGACGTTGCGAAAAATGAGCTTCTAAAATAAATCTCTTGCTTTTTAAATAAACTTTATTTTCTTAATTAACAGAATGTTTCATAATTTGACAACATAATTATACAGCCAGTCAAATAGAAATATCATATATGTGAATACTCATAGTCTAAACACGTATAAGCAAAACATGATACGTGTTGATTAAAATGAAAGGGATAGTTTTGATCACATGAATTCATTATTTTGTACATCGGTAACCGTGATGTAATTTTCACTTATCATGAATCAATATTGTAAAATTCTAATAATAGGGGTAGTTTTGATCGCCTATTCCATGTACTTAGTAAATTTCGTACCACATTAAACATCCAAACTGAACTTCTTCGCTGAATCCGTATAAGTCAATGAAAATGAAGTTTGTTTCATGTTGGATGACGTCATATGAGAATAACCAAAAATTCTAAGACATGTATAAAATCACAATGATTATTATATTTGACTACATATAATTTTCTAAATTTTATGTTGTATGATTTCACATGGCCTGATTGATATTTTCTTTTTCATTGAATATGGCATACTTTACAAGTCTGTCATTAGCCTAGGAGTACTAAAATGAATTTAGAATACAATCATTTACAAATATAACCACTTTTCTCTACACCAACTCCCCTACCCCTCCCTAGCAAACTTTGACTTTGAGTTAACAAAACACCTTAATTTTAAACAGGAATTGAAAAATTCACAAGCTCAAGGCAAACGTTTTGTTGTTATACATGGTCTATTACTACCGGAATGTTAGTTGACATGCAAATGAGGCCTTTTCTCCCTATAAATTATCCTAGATAGTAGTCTACAATATGGTACCAATCCTGAACAATTACCTATAATTATGTTGCATCAGCATGATATAGTGCCTAATAAATTGCTAATAACGTACATGTGTGGTTATCTATCTCAACAACTACTACAATACTTTTTCACGGTTGGTGACATGTTCAAAAATAATGACTGTCATGCAGACTGAAAATAACTTATGCAAACAACTACTATTACATCTGAATCTATGTGTATATGTCTCTTATTTTCTCCTTTTGCTGATATATTTTAACTTCAAACGATACATTGTTTTACAATGTTCACTAACCATGACTGGTGACTGAAATAGTGATCAAGTTATTTGCACATTTTAGAATGGTAAGGAAATTGGTTACCAAAAGATTTGATCTCCTAGATGGAAAAAATTCTCTGAAAAGATCAAGTTATTGATGCCAAAGGATCAATATACTAATAATAAATGAACAAAAGTTCCTCTCTGATTTTTCCATTGGTTTTTACAAATTTTCAATTAAACTTATGTGATTGCCATGACTATGTGGTAAGCTATAGGAATACTACACCGGGTGATATCCATTTTGACAATGAAATGAGTGAATTATATTGTCTCAAAGTTACTCCTAATTTATAGTTTAATTTTATTAGATATTTAGCTGGCTTCGGTAAGTGCTTAGATATTTAGTATAGCCACAAGTATAAAGATGACTATATAAAACAATTAACAATGAAAAGAGATTGAAGGATACTAAAAACACAAAGTCAAAAGAATCACCTGAACTGAATCTCTGTTGTTATTATTATTTTATTTCATTTTTGAATATTCTAAGAAAATGAAGAATAAGAAATAATGCACTTTTACAATGATGAAAACAATGATTATCCATTTATCATCTATGGTATTTAAAAAACATAAAAAATGTGAATAACACTTAACATGAGTTAGAAAAGTAATGTTAATGCAAACTCGTTTTATATTAGCACTACTAGTTTTATTAAATACAAATCACTTACGACAAAATGAACTTAGGAAAAACAAGGTATGGTTTTCGCACAGAAGTATTGCATTAATATACATTTTGCTTCATATATTACTAGTGTATTGTGTGTTTCCACATAAATCATGCACTTTTACTTTCATCCATTGTTCCATCCTCTATTCCCTTATTATGTTTTAAGTATGACTTCGTAACAAATAATGATTGAATACCTTTGCAACAATAATATAATGAATACTTTATTCATGAACCGTCTTTCCATTTTTCAATAGAAATAGCTTTTAATATTTCCAAATTTTTGAAAGTGCATTAGTTTAGGCACTTCCTATTGATGCACTTTCTTAACATCACCAATAACCACTCTAAAATAACAAAAAAAATTCCACTTGGAAGGGTAAAACAAAATTGAGTATGGGAAATCCAAATTTCAAAGCAAGGGATGAGAGCAGCTAAAATGCATTCCGCTTTAATCCATGAACACACTTATCTTTATATAACTAAATAAAAAATTAAAACGCACCATGAAATAAAGTTAATCAAACTATGAGCATCCCACTACTTAATATTAAGATGTAAATTTGTCTTTCATTTGATGAAATCACAAGTATAATGGAGTAAAATACCCAAATCATGAAGATAAAAAATGTTAATCTAAATGTGTCAAACTAAACCTAGAATATGCCAAATCAAAATGTAGCACCTCTTCAACAAGGAAGAATCAACTGTTGGACTGCCTGAAAGTAAATTATCATCTGATTAGAGTGAAATCTCCATTAGATTGGAGACCTAAAGCCGCTGCCGAGTCACCGCCCTCTGATGGAGATAAAGTCTGGAATCACGGCGTGTACTATGCTTCTTGTCGTGGTGTCGCCTCCTCCCAACGCCACTTTCTTCTTTGTGACGAGTCAACCAAGCCGCGGATCCTCCTATTGCCATGGTTCTATCGCCTTCCCAATCGTGATCGAGCATTCAATACTTTTTTTCCTTCAATGGCAAATTGATATTCTAAGGTTTTGTTAATTTGGGCTGTGGCGGATTGAGATAAGAAGAGGAGGAAATAATTTTGGGAATTGGCAGCCACGAAAATAAGAGGCAACTTAGAATTCTAAATCAAACAAATTAGAAAATACAATAACACTATGGAATAAAGCGTTATCTATTGACGTTATAAAAATCCACTTTTCTTTCTAGTGAGCGGTGTGTTATAAAAATACAACTCACCCAAACAATGCCAATATACCCAATCAGCTATTTAATACCATAGCACAATCAAGCAATTTCAATCAAGCATAAAATGCAAAGTAATAGACAATAGTTACATAATAGACAATAGTTGTGAGTAAAAGAATTTACTCACCAAAATGATGCTCGAGTTCCCAAAACAGCGACGATACTACCTTTGCCAAATCCCAAACCATCGCTGCCCAAACTCAAGCACAACAAAATCCATCTTCGACCAAGCTCACGGCACGCATACAGCTCCATACATGTGTCTAAACGGTTGATGCACATAGCCATAAATCGATACAAATCCACTATGCACGGCTCGGTCGTCGATTCTCGAAACAAACTTTGGGTCTCGTTCACCTCTGCACCCTCGTCAAACTACCAGAACCCATCATAACTTCTTGCCTACCAAATGCGAATCACGTTCCTCCATCGCGACCTTCCGTCATCGGCCATAGGTCATCGCTGCTCATCGCGGCTACTCCCATCCAGAACATTCGCCATCGTTGTTAGGCATTGTGTCTTCATGCATGACTTATCTTTGTTTTTTTCCTTTACAGGTCGTGATCGAGGATTGCGGTGAATAAGGGAAAAAATGAACTAAGGGTTTAGACTTTGATCTGGGACTTAGTTTAGAAGTGGGAAAAGAAGGTTCTAGGCATTGCCGCATTGGGTTTGGGCTTAGGTGAAAAGTGTTGCCATATTTTGCCCATTTGGTCCAACCATTTATTTTATTTCACTTTGACTGTAAATTAATTTCAATTTGATTTATCTAGATCCACACTTTGAATATATTTCGATAACCGCACAATTTTATTCGGTTCAATATTTGTTTTCTTCTATTTTTCAACTATTTCAATCATATAAAAATTATTTACACTTAAAAATTATTTTATATTCAATTAAAACATTTTATTTTATTTTAATAAATTATCCATAAAGAATTTATTAATTTAAGTCAGTTTATTAAATCAAACTCTTTTAATAAATTAAATTTAATTAAATAAAAATATATTTTTGACATATTAAATATCAAATATCGAATTCAAACAATTGTATTTTACTTAAATTTATTGATTTATACAGCGTAGACAGCAGGGTAGTTACACATAGAATCCAAACAATGCATGAAACGTGATAGTCACATTCTCCTTCGCTGCACTCACCTGGTGGAATCCTGTTGTAAGATCCAACTGAAAACACCTTCATGTGTGGAGCCAATCGAATAAGTCATCAACACGGTAGTGGATATTTATTCTTCCTTATCACCTCATTCGGCTTATGGTAATGAACATAATCTCAAAGAGCCATCCGCCTTATGGCAAATACTACGGGTGTGCCCCACTCAGATGTACTCTTACAAATGAACCCTTGCCTCAATAGGTCATTCACTTGCACCTTCAACTCCTTCTGCTCTATAGATGCCATATACCCTAAAGGCATAACTATCAGTTTAGCATCTTTCACTAAATCTATGCAAAACTCAATCTCTCGGTGTGGCAGTAATTCGGTCACCTCTTCGTATACGTTTGGATACTCCCTAATGGCAGGCAAAGATGACAACTCATCACATGGGACCTATAGCGAATATAGAAAGCTAATCATAACCTCGTTTTTCTGGTAGGTAGCTAATCTCACTCCTCGGCCCAACTTGTCACTAAAAGCTTCTTTTATTCCACCACTATCACATACTTCCTTAGCCGGCCCATCCCAAAGATAACCCAAAAAAACCCAAAACAAAACAATCTCAAACAAAAGAGCATCCACGACTTGATAAGACCAAATCATGAAAAACCATACAAAGACTAGTGGGGCCTCCAACAAGGTTCATCATTACTAAAAGTTGGTCAACAATTTCGTGTCGCAATCCTAGTCTATCTACCAGATCACTAGATATAAAGGAATGTAAAGCTCTGGCATCAAACAAAACAAGTGTAGAACACCATAAATAGAAATCATGCCTTAAATAGTAACACCTTTCCATTTTTCTTTTGCCGAGGAAGCATACGACAAAGTTGAAACATTGTCCAAAGCATATGCCTTCAGCATCTGTTTTTGCTTCTGCATTACTGATTTTGGGCACTTCTTCTGTAGATGTCCTACCTTACCGCAATTATATTACTTCTTTCCTCCTTTGGAATTGCAATATTTAGTAAGATGACCCTTATCACCATAGTTATAGCAAATAGGGTTCCACTTTGCCTTCTTCTGAGTAGCCTTCCCCTAGGACTGCTTCCTCCTCCTATTCCATTTTGTCTTGCCTCCATCGCTTTACTACGGCTTTGGCTCTTCCTTACTAGCAATAACTGGTTTGGACTTAGGGTACAAACTCTCACGGCGAAGAGTTTCTCGATGAGCTTCTCAAAATGCCCATCAATATGGCCCATTAGCTTCTTTCCTAGATAGTCATCCAAACCCATAATAAATTTTTCTTCCTTCTTCAACGAAGTATCAACGAAAGACATCTCATATATTGATAGAGTGTAGAATCAGCCACATACTTGAAGATAGACATGTCCCCATGTTTCAATGTCGCAAACATTTTAAACAGCACTGATTTATAAGCAGTTGGTATTTGAGCTTCTTCTCAAATTTAGTTTTGAATTGGTCCCAAGTGAAATGGTCCTCGAGAATAAAAAATTTAGTGACGTTCTACCAGTTTATAGTTCTCCCTTGGAGCTATCAAGAAGCTAGTCTTCTCCCAACCCGCATATTTAACGATTATATATTTAAATGTTTTATTTAAATATAGCGTCGTTGGTCGGATTTAGGTCTGAAATGTTACTTTTTGCAAATGGTCGAATTAGGACTCGAAACCACTTCCGTTGAGTTCGAAATGGTGTTTGCGATCTTTTTGAGTATAAGCTTCGATATGTTTGGAGTAAGTCGAATTTTGCTATTTGCTAAGTGGGCTTTTGGGTTTGGGTTCAACCAACTCATCCTATACCTCAACTCAGCCCCCTTTCCTCTCCACTCACTTATTTCATTTCATAAAACTCAAGCACAACTGAAAATGGGGGAAGAAAATGGAAAATAGAAATTCCAAGCCCTAGTTTACTTTGCAAATTTGAATTCTTGCTCCAAAATCAAAGTGAAGCTATTGGTAAGCCCTCTCTTCATCTTCTCCAACTCTTTCTTCCTTCAATTTCAGAAAGTTTCCTAAACCTAAGTTAGGAAATACTTGTTTTGATCTTAGATAGAAGCTAGTAGAGTTGAAGTGGAGAGTGGTTGGTCTTTTCTTTGCGTTTGAGCTTCTCATCCTTGTTTGTGAGTTAAAAGGTGAGATTTTTATCTCACATCTATGTCCAAACTATCTTTGATTGTTAGGTATGAATTCCTAACACTTATTCTTGTGCAATTGCTTTTGACTTGGATTGAATTGGTGAATATTCCATTTTTTGGTGTTTTGGAGTCAAATCTTTGAAATTCATAACTTTGATGTTGAACATGTTTTTGGTGGTGAATCAGAGAGCCAATGGGGCTGGGTTATCGATTGGCAAAAGCCCCTTTAGTCCATTGCTCGCCCGGTTGCAAATGGTGAGAGTTTGCTCCTCCATTTGATAGGCTGGAAAACAGTTTCAGCTACAGCCAGTCGACTGACCCACTAGAGTCAGTCGACTGACTGTAGAGTCTGAAAACTCACGGGTTATGGTTCAGTCGACTGACTGCAGAAGGCCAGTCGACTGACCTGCTTGTTTTGGCCTAGTATGCCTATTTGTTTGTGATTCCAATTTTTATCGATTCATGTTGATTCTAATTAGTTTTTTATGCATATTTGACCTTGATGATTCCTTTTTGACTTCATCTATGGGTTTTTATAAAATAATCTTCTAAATTGTATTAAAATCTCGTTTCTCCAATTTATAATTTCTATTTAAAACACACACACATAAGTTCGCACTTCGAGCGAAGTGGAAGGGAGATTAAATGGCTAGGTAAAACACGGACCATGAATCCATGCGTTTATCTTTCAGATTAATCCCCGACCTATTCGATTGATCGTTTTGACCTTTGGTCTGGTTTACCAATGAGATGAGGTAAACTTTGTACTGCTTTGAGTGTGAAATTAACTAACGGATAGTAAACCGTTTAGTGCGAACGAGTAGTTATGGGACTCGTGTTACCACTTTTCGGATTCCTTTTCGAGAGTTGTGACACATTCTGCCAGTTAGTGGTGTCCAGTACTGGGCCTCCGGACCTTCACCACTATGGTTTGTTTCCTTTGGATAGTGTCTTCGGACTGTCTCCTTCAGGTTTGTTTCCTTCCGGTATGTTGCCTTCCGGTATATTGCCTTCGGGTTTGTACCTTCGAGTTTGTGCCTTCGGGTTTGTTGCCCTATTGTATCACTTTTGGAGTTGGCCATTCGTTACCGCTCGAGTGATATTGGGTTTGGAGTCTTCGGGCTCATGGATCCTTGTTTATACAGTACTGCGCACGTGCAAATTTTCTGATGTTTCATTGATATGTATATTCCCTAGGTATCGCCCTTCGGTGTTGGTCTTTTTGAGCCACACGATATATTGCTGTTACCTTGTGGAACTTGTGTTACCTTCATTGGTATTTGTTATTTCCTTTTGGTTTGTTTTGGGATATTCATATCCTTTGTTTATTGTGTTGCCGATGATATGAGGCTTGTTCTGTTATGATTCATCTTTTGTTAGATGATTGTGTTATCTCCTTTAGAGATATTTGTTATACTTTATGACCTTGCAGGTTTACTGTTGTTCAGTTTCCTAACTGATTTGTTTAGCTAGACTGAACCGTGTATTTATACTCGGATCAGACCGAGATATTTCAGGTTAGGTGCTTTTGGACTTAGCCTATTTTGCTTCCGCATGGACTACTTCGCTAGCTTCTTTTTGTTATAGCTTTTGTGTAGTCCCTTTTTATTGTATCTCTGATATGTATTCTTTTGGATTCTTCTGTATATTGTGGTTCGCTATACCACTTGACATGTATCAATTTGTATACTCTGTTATGTATCTGTATATGTGTATATGATGATCTACTGTTCTGTGATGTATATTACATTTGAGTTGTTATATTCTGTTCTGATAGATCCTCCAACCACCTATGGTTTTGTTTTAAGTATTCATTGGATACGTCGATCTTCTTGGTATGACTATTGTCGATGTATTCAATAGATAGTTAGAGCAAGGCTATAGATGGTCGCTCCTTACCAGCCTTATTCTCCACGTTAGTCGACGGCATTACCCCGTAGTGTCATTGGCTAGCGTGGGTATAGAGGTGGGGCGTCACACCTTGTAGCATCATCAAATCCTAAGTCATCGAAAATTCTCTCGTAGATGTTCAACCAATCCTGCACTTCCATAATCGTGGAACGATTTTCCATTAAGACTGGTAAAATCCTTATTTTGTTTTGCGAAATCATCCTTGGGTGCTTACACATGAGCGCTACCACCAACTGCAATGTTAGGAGTAGCCCTTTGGGCGTTTTGCGGCACTTTTCCCATCATCATATTAAACATGTCCTACAAGTTATGGTTAGCAGTCCCCAAGCCTGCTCCTTCCTCCTCGACCCCAAAGATGGAGTTCCTTGTAGTATTTCTTGTATGCCAACTCAATCTTAATCTATAACAAGAATGATCTTTCTATCATAAAGAAATCTTCATCAGTGGTACTCATGTGTCCAATGTTACTTATGTACTATACTTATACTACTATATAGTTGCGAAAATCAAAACATATAAGAATTTAGCTCTCTTGTATATACTCTCGACTCATTCTAGGGTGATAATTCCGACACCATCTCTAATGGGTCGTGGTATCAACTCAGGTTAACTACAAAACCTACGCTTTTATACCAAATGTGATGGTTTCCTGCACCTTCGACATCTAATATACTGAAAGGGTGTGCTGCTATGGTGCCCGGCCGATGTAGGATGATTGTTAAGGGTAAAATGTAGAGAAAACAATCGTGAATCAGTCTTATATCTCACAACCCATTAATAAAATATAATAATCATCACAGATATAAAACATGCAATGTTGTAATAATTAAATGAACCATAAATATTAGAGTGCATAGGTTTACAAAGTTATACAAAATAGTAGTAAAGTTTATACAGTTGGAAATAAACTCAAAGATAAACTATCACTAATAAAATATCTAACACTGTCTAGCCTTTACAGTGTCACATAGCAGAATAAGTAATGTATGCCATATATAATTATGAGAAAGCACTATCTCCTGCTCATCCATCTACCTGCATATCACCCAAACCTGTTATCTAGTCTACTCATTTAAGAGTACCTGAGATAATAAGAAGCAAAACATAATACCTCGAGTCATGCAAAAGTCTAGTGTGAGCAATAACCAATCTCAAAGTATTATACAAGTCGACATAGTAAGGAACAAAGGTACAAAGAATCATACCTGACATGTCTCTACATTCAAAGAGTTAGCACATAACAGTAATGATATGTTACTTTCCTATCATCATAAAGTACATAATATATTATCAGCTGTCTATGCATCCATCTCCTAGATACCTACATCATTGAACATCCATAGAGCAAAAAATAACAACATAGCAATAATGGAAAACATATCATCCATCAAACAATCCTTAATGTCACCCATTATGCCTTGGATATATGTTAACTCATATGACCATCAACTATCAAGGATTAATGAAAACCCTAGTTTTATGTGTACTCGAACACAAACCTATATAGCCGATGCTAGATCCCTTCAATGATCTAGGATATACGATCCCTTTAACAATCCGAGGTAACCATCAAAGTACCCAATGAGCATCCTCACAATATCCTTGCTTATGAATACATCATAAAACACTCTGAGTATCCACGATCCCTTTTCTTACGCATATGAGTCCTTCATCACTCCATCTATTTCCATTTATCATCACGGGACCCTCCAACATCCCATTCTCCACGATAGAACCATTCAACGTTCTATCTATAAGTTCCCTTTAATAAACCACAATTCAAGATTCTATCCAAAAATTCCCTTCAACAAACCTACCCTAATGGATTATTATAACGACATGCCTTTCGATCCTCAAAAGTGAACACCAATACATCCACGCTATTCATGTATGGAGCATTCAAGCGTCCGAAAGACAGATTGTTGGAGGAAAGAAAGAAAACACGGAACGTAATCTCACATCGTGACAAGTAATATATAATATACAATAGATCTTTACAAAACAAAACTGTAATATACATACATCAATAGAAGTAAACTAACCTATCATTAGCCTAGACAGTTATAATAGTCTGTCCTCACAAATGCTGATAAATAAAAAACAATAAATGCAATGAAAATAAAAGATACTTCAATATGTCTTGAAGGCATCCATCTCGCTTTCTAAAGCATCAAAGCATCCATAACTAAATCTAAAACATACTCAAGCTAATACGGGAATTGTAAGAAAATAACGCTATGATAAGTCTGGTAAACCAGCATTAGAAATACAAATAATATGGATTTTTAATGTTATAAAACCTTTAAAAAGAAGGAATCCCGTTAGGCCATGCCCTACATAAACACGAACAGGGTTTTACCTTACGATAGCCTAACCATTTCAAATAGAATATCCAGTGATATTATATTAATGTATAGGTTTAAAATAAATATTTAACATGGCTAAATGCTTGCATATCACATTCTAGCAAATTTGGACATAACTAAGTCCGTAAAGCATGTATGGGGAAATTGGTCCCATAAAATAACAAGGCATTAGGGTATCATCTAACATGGTACATCTCCAGATAAAACGTACTTAGGGCCGACCTCCGACCCCCACCGAATCAGGATCGTCCTTTCCCGTAACAGTCCTGCTTTCTAGTTCGTAAATTAAATAAATACAATTAAAATAAAATTATTTGAGTGCGATTTTTAATAATTAATATTTTAAATTGTTAATATTTATTTAATTGAAATCTATTTAGTAAAAGATTTTGTTTTAATAATTGAATTAACTTAATAAATTCCTTTCAAATAATATTTTGAAATTGAATAAAATGCTTGAATTAAATATAAAGTTATTTTAAGGTGTAAATAAATCGTATATGATTAAAATAGTTGAAAAATGAATTTATTTGATAATAATACAATGAATAATTAAATAGAAATAAGTGGGCAATTGAATTGAATGGAATTGTCCTATTATTGAAATATAATCTGTAAAATGAAGTAAAAGTCAAATAAAACTAGATTGCAGTTAATTTGCAAATTAATTGAATGAGTTGTTAAATGAAAAATAATAATAATTGGGCAAAAATCAATTAGTTTAAACAAGGCCCAAAGTCCATTTACACTCTTTCCTTCCTTCCTTTCGAAGGATCTTCTATCTTCTTACCAAAAAATAAAACTAAAATCCTCATATAACCATTCACGCCCTAGCCCATGAGATTTCTTTCTCAAATCCAAAATTGTGACTCCAAGTTATAGAAAAAAAATCATCGGGCGGAGTGATCCTGGCAGCACCGATCAACATGAGATAAGAGATAGAGGTCGCAGTGGCTAAGCACATTAATAGCATGTGTGCGTATGGCATTTAGGAAGGTGGTTGCTGGCGTTTATCTAAGGGGTGAAGAGGATGGAGGTGCGACTTGGAAGAGGTCGCTCGCGAACTGAGTGATGACTAGAGGCATCCACACATGCGATTGTTGCAGGACGTGGAGATTGCTGGGTTGACGACGTAGAGCTTGGTCGTAGGCGATGGAAGTGATCTTTCAATTTTGGTACTGCTGTTTATGGTTTCTGACAGTGATGGTTTGGTTATGGCAAAGGCTGATCGCTATTTTGGGAAGTTCAAGGGTTGTCAAGGTGAGTAAATTCTTTTTACACACAACCATATTTATAGTCCACTTCATATGATATTTATTCCATTACCGATTGAATTGTTCGCTTAAAATGGTTGTTTGAGATATTAGTTGAAATGGCTGTAGTGATATTGGTCATGGTATTTGATTGGTTGTTACGATATTAAATATGATATTGGGTTGATTATGGTGACGATTGTTGTGATTTCGAGTTTAATATTGGGATTTTGTGTGAATTTGGATTGGATTAGGAGATTTTATGTATACTGGATTGTCTTAAAATGCAAAGAAGATGTCGTCCGATTGTATTTTGACTTATGTGTTTTATATCTCTTAGGGCTATTCAGTTGAGAGATATTCTCTCATTAGAACTATTGGTCGAGATGAATTATGAAGTTTCATTTATTATGTGTGTATTTACCGACGGCCGGTATCTATGAAATTCAGTTCGGGTCAAATGATATAATTTAAATCGATGACTTGTTGATTTTTGAAGTATTTTGCTCCATAATTTGTATTTTTTGCGATTTATTTATTTTTCCGCTTTAAAAATATTTCTGACCATTCGATAAATTATTTTTGGAGTTTTAAAATTAAAGTCATGTATAACTATAAATAAATAAAAGTGGTTGGAAAAATAGAATAGTTTATTGAAAGTGGTTTGGATATAAAAGTTTATTTGAAAATAAAAATAGAGAATCTCCAATATATTGGAATATTTGGAATTTTAATAATTATATATGAGGGATTTTTGATTGATATTTCCAAAAGGGAATTATTTTGTAACTTGGATATTTAATAAAAGGAAATTTCAAAAGATGATTTTTGATTATAAAATTCTATTTTAAGCATTTTAAAATATATTTCCCTTTTTATATATTTATCGGTTCAGAGTTAGTTTATATGATTATTTTGTATAATTAAAAGGCTTTGACAATATTTTCGAAATTGAATTTTTGAGTGTATAAGTTTATTTTGAAGATTAGCCAATTTTGAAATATTGTTAATGGTTTAAGAGTATTGAAATATAAATCTCTTTTCATTTATATATCTTGGAGGTTTGAAATTGAATTATTTGATATTCTAGGAAAATTTATATAATAAGAAATTTAATTTGATTTAATACAAATGATTTGTGAAATAATTTGGAAATGGAATTTTTAAAATGTACAATTTATTTTAATGATATATTAAATTATGAAATATTTAAATGGATTTGAGAGCTTTGAGTTATAATTCCCTCTCACGTATGGGTTTAATTGAAATGATTTATATTGACGATTTGGGATTTAATTCTTTATAATGATGATATTGAATAAAAGGATTAGTACTACTGGGTGGTATGAGATGCTCGATAATATTTATCTTGTTTTTTATATTCACTCATATTATAGAATACCTGTTGATTTGATGCGTGTAGTTTACTAGCTTATAATAAACAATTGAGTAAGACTGAGTGGTATGGGACGCTCAAGTAATACTTGTTTGATTACTATTAGTGAGTAGATGTCTCATATATTTTGGAGTGGGTTAGGATTTTGTAATATCGTCAAGAGATGACTCCTTAAAGCTTAGTAGCCGAGAGTCATAATACTGTCCAAGGTCTACAAGCTAGAGATATGTTGTGATTTATAGATTTATCCTCTTATGACTAACTAGCCGAGGTATATTATTATTTACTCTTAGGGCTAGTTGTCGAGGAATTATTATGTACTGACGCTCTCACTAGGATGTATGAACTCGAGAGTACTTATTATTACTCTCGTCAAGACTTATATCATCAAGATTATATTTTATTGCATCCTCCAAGGGCTGACTAGTTGAAAATCATTATATACTTTTAGGGCTAGCAATTAAGGATTCATTATTGTGAATACTCTCAATAGGACTTATCAAGTCGAGAATTGTTGTTGTCACTCTCATAAGGACTTCTAGATCAAGAGTATTAGCCGTCACTCTCATTAGGACTTATATAGTCGAGAGTATTTGTTGGAAATCTACTTCATAGGGTTCTTTCCACTATGGAGAGTGTGTGAACTAGACCCACCAAATATGTTAGTTGTCCATCCTAGTGGTCCTGATTGCAGGGTTGTGCCTCGGGTCTGTGATGTCATCTTGTTGAGTTTGTAGGATGATAGTTATTTCTCTCATTAGAGTTGTTGCCCCAATGTCACTTAAGGACCAACAGTCTGTTACCAAGGGCAAGTAAGAATCATGGCAAATGCTCGGCGTAGCCCGATAGCGTGTTTATGACATGCGATGGATATAAGTGTCACTATTTTCACTATAACAAAAAAGAGCTTTTGCAACGTTTTAATAATGATGCCATAATCATTCACAGCGTTTCGAAGAACACTGCCTAATGTCATGCTGCAATAGAGTCAGGAAATATTGCATCGTTTCTAAATTGTTGCTAGAAAAGGCTATTGAAGCTTTTGCGAAAGGCTGTAGTTTTAAATCGCTACAAAAATAGTCAGCGGCGTTTTAGAGAACGTAATCTAAAAACATGTTTCAAGTAGAACCAGTAATATACATCAGTTTAAAAATGCTGCAAAATACTTTTTATAGCGTTTTCATTTTGCTTCAGTTTGATTTTCTGCTACATTTTATTACTTTTAGTATTGCAACCCTTCTTAAACGCTGCAGTATATCAACAATTTTGCTTGATTTTACAATTACTGCAGCGTTTTAATACAATTATAAAAGCCATGAATAATGTATTCAAAAACAAATTGCTCAATTTATAAAACACTAATATATATATATATAATATGATATTATAGGAAGTTATAATAGTTAAACATAATCAAAGCTACATCAATTTCACGCATCATAAGGTTTAGTCATATACAACATTTCATATGTTAAAGCCACAAATGTTAACGATATAAAATGTTACAAAAAGTGCTTGCTAAAAGAGAAAATACAGAACGTGGAAAGTCCAAGCCTATCTCCTTCGAAAGTCCAATATTCCTATAAAAAAATGCAAATATATATTAGCAATAGAGAACAAATATGGTAAAATGTGAAATTTTTGAAATGGCATATGTTTTACTATAATGATTGGTACATCAGTGATTCATATACACGGTAATAACAATTTTTCACTAGCAACACCTTCCTTCAACTACATTTCAAAAGTCTATGTTCATTTGTAGCTGGCATTTTCAAGTTGTTCATTCTCTATTAAGTCGTTGTTACATTTCATCCACCCTCCTTCAACTACAACCTACATTACATAGTTCTGAAGCTACGTTTAGGACCGTACATGATTAGGACCATGCAAGTTTGCCAAAATGATGTTGTATATTGCCTGTCATTAAATTATCAGTATTAATTGGTACTATTATTATTTTGCTAAGTATATTAATCATTCTTCCTGCTTTGCATTGCAATCATTTAATAGTACTCGTTTACATTGCATATGACATTTTTTGATTTAAAATGACGGCTGCTGTCACTAGGAGGCAAGCTTTTTGGGGTTATCCAATTTATGCAAGCTTAACAATATCTCTTTTATCAACTCTTAGCAGCTAACAATCTATCTTCAATGTCAAAGGAGTAGTCATATTCTGACCTCGGTAATCATTCATATATTCATGGACAGCTAATAACATTTCTTTAATTCCATGACTTTTATTTCAAAACATCAGTTTGCACTTCCATTCATATTGATCAACCACACAACTTATCCACTTAAGAATGGTTTTTGTTATAATAAACATTTTAATATACATGTTAAAGGTAAAAGTTGAAAGACAAAGTTAGACCATGTTCAGAATAAACTAAGACTATTGGGTTTGGGAATTAAATGATTGTATTTCATGATGATGTGAGGCAGAGAAATTATAGTATGATATGGAGGGAGAGTATCACTTAATCCAATGATTTATTTTTCAAATCCGATGGCTAAAACGAAGAGGCTACAAACTGCATGTGTGTGTATGTGCACACGCATGCATGTATACATATAGAATATTATTTTAGCATCCAAGATTCAAATTTGAATTGATAATCTGAATAATAAAGTTCGCCTCATAATCAGTTTGTGATACAGTATCTCTACTTCTCTGATATTTGTCAACCCATTGGCCGACATCTGGATCAGCACCTAGCTTACTTTCTATTGCTAATTGATTGGGACCAAGAAATGCAGACATACAGATAGCTGCAAACAAGTAATTTCACTTAGTTCTCCATGATAGTAGAAGTGCATGGTTTAAAAAATGATGATGTCGTGTATGTTCTAGATCACGGATTCTGCAATAAACATTAGTTTGTCTTGTATTCATAGCGAGGAATAAAGTTGGTAAAATTAAGTCACAAGGATAATGTGGAGAGATAAATCATTATATGATACAGCCATACCTTGTTTAAATTCTATTTTATATTTTGAATATATTGAATAAAAAACTATTTCATTTATATAAATACAAGAAGAGCATCTGTTAGATATATATAAAAAAGGAATAAATTTCGAAGGGAGAAATAGACAAGATGACAATCTTAGTCGCTTACAAAGTGAAGTAGAGTATTAACTGTCAGGTTTAGTGCACTCTAATACTTGTCAGTAGATCCAACATACCCATGAATCTCTCTTAACAAAAAAATAAAACAAACTACCAGGCGGGAACCAAAATAGCATTGAACTTGTCCTTTATCTCTTGAATAGAAGCTTTGTCCCACTACGGCACTCTCCCATCTGAATCGACATCTTGAGAGTCTATTCGTCAAAAATTTCTATCAAAAAAGCCCCATGAAATGCAATTCCAAAATCAGAGTGTTGGCATACTACTACAAGTAGTTAGGGACCGTGAATAATAAAAAATGCACAAAAAGCCTAGTTTTAACTCCTTGGTTTTTTTATACTTGTTGTAAAAACTACAGCAAGTGTTTAGGGACTATGAATAATATAAAATAATCCATATAGGTACAAACAAAAATTAATTGTGTCTTGAATAATGCCAAGGAAATGTACTTTACATATTCTCATTGAAATGTGATAGCTTAATATGTGTGCTTTGCATGCTAATTGGTTATATGAATAAAAGATGTAGTTCCATCTCCTGTACCTGATGCTTTCCATGATGTATATATTGCAACCGAGCTTATGATACTTATCTTCATAATATCATCTGATCCAATAAAGATTTATTTGAGGAATATTGTTATGTAACATCCATATCCTACACGAACGAAAACTCAATTAGTCAAAAAATACTATTAAATTTGTTCTTTTTTCTTTAGAAATTCTGCAGTGCTTTCTATACCAAGTTGTGAGTGGGATTAAAATGCAGTTATAGGATACATTAGATAAAAACAAAGTGTACATGGTTCTATTTCTTAATTGATAATGCAATTGCTAAACAACATTGGTAATAGATAGTGCAATTGTTCTGTTTCTTAATTAATAGTGCAATTATTCAACGGCATGAGATAGGCCATTATATAAACATGATCTTAACTATTGTATCATCACAATCATGTCACCAAGAGTTACATGACTAATTTAATAATATTATTATTATACTCATTTAATTATTATTATTATTGTTATAATTATTATTATTATAAATCTTAATTTATTATTATTATATTATCATTATTGTTGACTCGTTTAATTATTATTATTATTATTATTATTATTATTATTATTATTATTATTATTATTATATATCTTAGTTAACTTGTTGTTGTTATTATAATTATAGTTGATTTTTATAAAATTATTTATTGTTATTATTATACTTAGTTAATTTTTCATAAAATTTATTATTATTATTGTTTAGTTATTTTTTTAAATACTTAGTTAATTTTTATAAACTTATTAGATTTTTATAAAACTTAGTTAACTTTTATAACTTAGTTAATTTGTGTTATTATTATATTATTATTGTTATACTCGTTTAATTATTATTATTATTATTATAAATCTTAATTTATTATTATTATTATATTATTATTATACTCGTTTCATTATCATTATTATTATAAATCTTAGTTAACTTATTCTTATTATTATAAATCTTAATTATATTTTATCAAATTATTTTTTGTTATTGTCATTATACTTAGTTAATTTTTCATAAAATTTATTATTATTATTATTATTATTTAGTTATATTTTTATAATACTTAGTTAATTTTTATAATCCTAATTTATTATTATTATTATTTAGTTATATTTTTATAATACTTGGCTAATTTTTATAAACTTATTAATTTTTTATAAAACTAAGTTAATTTTTATAAACTTAGTTAATTTATTATTATTATTATTATATTATCATTATTATATACTCGTTTAATAATTATTATTATTATAAATCTTAGTTAACTTTTTATTATTATTATTGTAGACTCGTTTAATTTTTAAATGTGATGTCCCGGAAATTTAGGCAATATTTATTTAATAATTTCATTAATAATTATTTTAAAATTGCGAAATATTGATTTAATAGTTTAATTCAAACAGGAATTTTCTTTTGAAGATTAATAATCATTTAATTTGTCAAATGATTTTCTTTTCAAAATAATAATAATAATAATGATAGTTTAATTTGAAAATCTTATTATTTTCAAATGTTAAAAATATTTAAGTAATAAAATTATCTTTCTAAACTGGTTTAAAGATATCTATTTATAATGTATATATGTGTACACATTGTAAATAGGAATTTTGATTTTAATTTTAATTTATATTAAATAAAGGATATTTTCTAATTATTATATATAAATGTATAAATTGTAAATTGATTAAATTGATTTTAAATTAGTATTGAAAACTTTTCAAAAGTTTGTTTTGAAGATCTATCTTATAATTTTTATAGAAATGTAAGTAAGTATTTATTTTGTTTATAAAAATAAATATAGTTTAAATTTTGTTTTATAATAAAAGTTTATTTTGTTTATTTTAAAGAAAATTGTTTTCTTTAAAATAAGATTTAATTCATTCATGTTAAATTATAACATTTGGTTTGAAAACTCTTGAATAGAATAAATTCAACATTATTCTTCTTTTAAAAATCTTCCCTTTTGAAATTTAGTTTTAAAAGAATATTATTTTGAAAAATATTCAAGCAAACATTTAAAATGTATAGTTTTAAAAGAAGTTTATAAGTAGACATGTAATCATTTTCAAGGCTAATGTTAATAAATAATTAATACATGCTAAAACAAATTAGAAATGGTTTTAGATAAATTTAAAGACATTTATAAATTTAGAATTTTCTTTTATATTAAAAATGAACATGTGTTAGACTCTTAAAACATAAAATAGACACTTGTAAAAATTTGAGATAATAAACATAACAAGTGGCAAGCTAATTTATTCTTGAAATTTATTCTTTTAAATAAGAAATATAACAAATGCTTTTTTTTGTTCAAACCTTATTCTCATTTGAATCTGAAGAATCAGATTTGAGCAAAATTCCAAAAACAATGCATGTTTTAAAATGTCTGCAAACCAAATGCAAAACCAATTCAGGAAACCCAAATTCATATTTAAAATCTGCAAAACAAACTTCAATATAAAATCTGCAATCATTTTCTTCAAAGTATTAACTGCAATGTAAAGATTAATTACATACTCAAGCAAAGAAGAATAAAAGCCAGCTGCTAAAATTCAATTCAACTTCAAGCTAGTAATTTAGTATTCAAACTTGGAAGCAAACTCATCAGATTCATCAACAACAACTGGCAAGCAACTTCAATAATCAAAATGCAAGCCAGATTTCTGCGTGCAGTTTCAAAACAGGGTCTTGGAAAAATGAAATCTGCATCTATTTGTGCTCTGCATCTTCATAAATCATGTGAGTAAGCTTCTAATTTTAAAAACAGTTCTTAACTTTTAAAAGTAAAGCTAAACAAGTTTTCAGAAATCTCAAGTTCTAATACATGCTTGTTTAAATAAAAAAAATCAATACTGTCTTGATGAAATCTTCTCTGTTTTTAATTTAAAATGAGATACCTCATAAAGCAAAAAGGCCTAAAGTATCTGTGCATGAGTACTGATAGAAACAAGCATGTTTGCTTGATTATAATGTGATGATGTTCTGTGTGTGTTCATTAATATGCATATGTGTGTGATGCTAGCTATCTACAGACATGAATTCTGTTTTCTTAACTAGGATTTTTGATGAAAATCCATTTTCACATGATTAGATCTCAGTTAGAAATTATTATGTAAACCTAATATGTTTGTTTAGCATAGATTTAGGTTAATAAATTATGATTTTTGTTAAATTTAGTTTAATTAAAAATCTGTGCCTCTGAAAACAAATTTAACTGTCCTTATTTTTAATAATCATGAATCTCAAATATCTTAAAATATTAGAACAAGTTTATAACTAGAATACATGTTTGAAACTGGGAATTTTAAAAACAAATATTATAGTTTTAAATAAACTGTTGGGGGAAAAGGCATTTCTGTTTTGAGCAGAAATAGGAATTTTGAAAGTATCTGTAGGCTAGTGAATTTTGGGGGTTAAAATGCTTCCTGTAATGGAGTTTTGATGTAAGAATGGAGGAAATTCTTGGCAATGGATGATCAGAGATAGAGGAGATGGGGATTGGGGTTTTCCAGGTTTCAAACCCTTGTCATTAAGTGTTGCATTTCTTAGTTTATTCACATGCTCTCTGTTGCTTCGAGTAATTTGAGGCTTTGGGAGATTTCAGAGGGGATGTAGATGGGTCATTAGCCGGAGTTGCAGTGAAGGTGATGATCGGAGGAGGCGAGTTTATGGCTGTTGACAGGTTTAAGTATTTAGTGCTGTGAAGTTTTCCAGGTTTGGATAAATTCTTTGATCCCAAAATTTGAGTTGTAGAGGAGATTAGGTGATCGTACCTAGGTTAGGAGATAGTCGGCAACTAGGGGGAGTAGCCTAGGGTGTCTGGAGATGATCAGAGCTCCGGGGTATATGCACCGTTCATGCTTGATGTCTGGTGAACTTGTGGGGTTAGTACAGGATGATGACTCGAAGCTTCTATCGGGTTTTCAGGTTTCTGTCTCGAAGCAAGTGGTTGGTGAACTCGAAGTAAGGGATGGGGTTTCTCGGGTTAGAGTGATTACAGGTTTAAAAACCTGAATGTGTGCAGTCTTTTTGAAATTGAATGAATTCATATTTCTAAAATTGGATTTTGATTCAAGTATAAGTTGAATCTAAATTCAAATGAAGTTTGAAATTCAAAGTTTTTAAAAATGAAAATTTTAAAATTTAAACAAGTTTTAAATTTAGTTTTTAATCAAGTTTAAAAATAGATTCAGGTTTGCTTTTTAAATCAGACTTTAATTCAAAACAGTTTTTGTGAATTTTTAAAAAAATTGACAGACTCAAATTGTTTTAAAAGTAGATTTGAAAATGAATTTGATTTCAAATAAGTTTTAAAACTTGAAGGAACTTATTTCCTTTAGTATTTGAATTAAGATATGAAGTGTTAATTTAAAATTGAAAGTTAAAATAATCAATTTATTTTCAAAGCTTGATTTATTTTAATTTATTGTAAACCTTTCTTTTATATTTAAGTAATGTTCTTTAACATTCATTTTTATTTTAAGGTTTATATTTATTTAAATTTGGATTAATGTTTATATAATTAAACATTTTAAATATTATAATTTTAAATGGAATTTGAATTTAAATTTAGAAATGCATTTTTTAAATACATTTTGAATGTAAATGAGTCATCTGATAAGTAAATAAATTATTTTGAAATAATTAAGATAATTAAGAATTTACTTAATTATTTGGTTTTAAATAATGGCTTAGATTAAATTTTAATTAGAGATGATTATTGATAATTAATCTAAGATAATTTTTCTTAAGTAAGTAATAATTGAATATGTTGTTAATTAATAAAAATAATCATCTAAGGATAAATAAGTAATTAATTAATGTAATTAATTTTGATAATTAACTAGATTAATTGAATATAATTAATTGTAATTTGTTAGGTATAATTAATTGATAAAAGTAATTAAGGAATTAATTATTTATTGTAATTAATTTTGATATGTGATTTATTTAAGTTAATTATTTTAGTTTAATTAATTTAAGTAAATCATCTAATGATTTTAAGAGTGTAATTACTTAATGTAATCAATGGAGCAGGATTACTTGGAGAAGTAATGAATGGTAATTACTAGAATGTAATTAGTGAAAGGTGATTTATTTTAATAAAGTAATTTGGATAATTACTTTTGTAATTAATCAAGAGATTAATCAATTAAGATAATTAATTAGTGGATAATTAATTTGATTAATGAGTAATTAAAGATAGTTAATTACTTAATTGAATATTAATCAAGGTGATTATTAATTAGATTAATTATTAAATGAAATTAATTTAATTAAGTAATTTATTTAAATATTAGAGATCATTAATTATTATAATTAATGATGTAATTAAGGATTGTTTGATTAAGTAATAATTAGAATAAGTGATTAATTAATTGTAATTAATTAAGGACAAATATAATTAATTATAAATAATTAATAAATGAGTAATTAAATGTTAATTACTTATGAATAAGGTTAATTAATTTGTGAAAATTAATTAAAGACTAATTATTTATTGTAATTAGTAAATGATTAATCAAGATGTTTAGTCAAGTTAAATACTTAGTGAATGATTAATTAACCGGGTTAATTAATTAATGGATGTTAAGCAGGAATTAAATGTTGTAATTAATTTAATTTATTTTAAATTAATTAGAGATAGAAGTAATTAATTTAATTCATTTTAAATTAATTATAATTGATGGTTAATAAATCATTGCTTATGGATATTATTGATTGAATGGTTGTGATCTCAGTAATAGATTAGTTGTATCTGTATGATATGGATGATTGGTTAAGGTATGATGATGTGTGATGGATTATTTGGTTGTGACGATTGACTGTTTGTGATGATAATACAGATTATCTGTTTATGATGGGAATATGATTATCTATTGTGATATGTAGCTTATCTATCTGTGTGAAATAGATAATAATGAAATAAGTTAATTGTTTAAAACCCCCCATAAGTATAACTTAGACATTAAGATGGCGTTTGGTTTCGGTGAGACCGGGATCGGGTTTCCAAACTTGGAATTCCGAAAACCACATCGATTCCAATTAAACGTTAGGTCGTTAATTCAAGTGGAGCAAGTGAAGACTCGAGGTGTAAGGGCTATACGTCAGTATAACTCTGTGGGTGATTCCGTAATGAGTTGACGGAATAGTGCTTATAGATTCGAGATGGTGATTTAGAGTGCAAGGGTTATCGTCGTTAACTCTGAGGGTGATTCCAATACGAGTGTAACGAGATAGTGCCTTCGGTTTCGTTCGAACCCGGAACGAACTTGTATGGATTGAATGCTTTCAGAACATCGTCAGGTGGACGATGAGCATTCTAAGATTGATGTGTCCTATAAAGGTAATCGTAGCCTCAAGCCTCATCAACCAGGAATGGCTAAAACAAGGGAGGTGCAGCAAGGCTTCGTGGGTAGCTCCCACTGGAGAGCAAGATTTATCCCTGTCTAGAGGTCCCTTTATATTCGGTTGTGTGGCAGTTGGCGACGGCCAATCTGCGGGGTGGTCTTGTTCAGGACTGTTCAGTAAGGAATGGTGCCGGCTTTTCGTTGCAGGGGAGCGGGCGTACTCCTCGGTACGGTGATCTAGGCCATGTACTGTGACGGGCGGTACCCCAGTAGCCCTGCCATTGATGGAAACTCATTCTTCCTACGAGACCCTACGGTTTTGATTGTATTACCCACTTTTGTGGCTAGTAGCTGGAATTTAATAGATGTAACAATTTCGGCTATTTCTTATTTATTTGAAAACCCTAGACACTATTATAATATAACTGGATTTCCTATCAAATGTTTTGGTTAGCGTAAGGTAAAAACTTTTCCATGTTTATGTGTGGGAAGTCTTACGTGATACCTTTGTTTTCAAAGGATTTTCTAAAGTTAAGCAACTTTTATCCCCGTTTACTCACACCAGACCCATGTCTGACCCGAGTGTTTATTTTCTGTTTTATTAAACTCTTGGGTACTCGTATTACGTATGAGTAGTCAAGTGTTTCAGGATTGCTTTGACGAGTTCTGGAGGAGATAATGGAGCAGGAGGCTTCAACGTGTAGATATATGTAGTGGTTCCGCTGTGTTTTGAGTTGCACCTATTTCTCGGATGTACTTGAATTGCAATTGCTAGACAGAAGTTTATAACTGTCTAGTTTGTGTTGTATTAGCTGTATAACTCTGATGTATATGATACTATGTAAAGTTTTATGTGATATAATATAATTTATTCGTTCCGCTGTGAGATTCTGATGTTGTCTGTTTCTTTCTTACTTTTCTTTTCTCTTTTTCTATTCCTTTCTTTCTTCTTAATGATGCGTCTTTCTATGGAATGAAAGACGGGTCGTTACATTGTGGTATCAGAGCTCTAGGTTGAGCGAATACCTAGACTCTAGAGTGGTGTCCTTCTTGAGAGAGTGTATTTTAATTTTGAATATATATATATATATATATATATATATATTATTTATTTCTACCTATTAGATTGGGTTACCTGTTCAGGTTTTCCAATATAAGTAATAAAGGTAGATAAGGTAGTGGTGTGTGTAACACAACTACCAATGGTTGGAGTCCGAATGTTTGAAGTTGGAAGTGGATCTGCTAGGGCAGTATTGGGCATCTTGAGTAGTTTTGCAGTTTGGTGTAAGGAATTCTACCAATCTATGAAGGAAATCTTTTCAAGATTCGGAGTTCATCTTTAGATTGTAAGCTTGGTAGCACTCGTATGAGTGGATTTTCTTGAGTTTGGATCAGTTGGGAGTACAGAAGCCAGAAATGGTATCTTGGAAACTTCAGGGAGGAGTTCTGTCTATATATGAGTTTGAGACTCGGTTTGGCAGAATGTTTTGTGCTTGGTTTGGGAGTGAGATTCCCGAGGGTTATCTGTCTATCTGGAAGGCTCTATTGTGAAGAGGCTGGTGTAGCTTTGGGATTCGATGAGCTTTTGGATAAGGAAGTTTTGGCAGCAGTAGCAGCAATGAGTGGCCTGTTCATCGATGGTTCAGAAATCTCTGTGATTCTTCTACCAGTACTCCGAGCTGATGGTGAAGTTTATCCATTTCTTCTGGAGCTCAGTTTGGTGTGATGCTTGTGGTTAGAGGTAAACCACTAGTTCTTCTTTGGATTAGAAGGTTTTAGCTGTTCTGATTGTTGAAGTGAGAACGATTTCACGGAATCTGAATTGAGTGGAATCGCAAAAGTGACTTGCGATGGTTCGAAGGTTCATTGAGTGATCTTTGTTTGGATTAAAGCATCTCTAGAGGATGTTTGAGTTATCAAAGTGGTTTGATTTTCTGGATATCTTCGAAGGAGATGAGATTTGCATCCATCGAGAGTTTGAGTTCTGTTTCGACTTGATTCTTGGAACTTTACCGGTGGTTCATCATAGTAGGAGGGATCTTTTAGAAAGAGATCTGTTTAAACTAGCAGGACTGATTGGATCTAGTTTTCTGGTTGAATTTTTGCTGTGTTTGTGACTGAATCGGATAGGTCATTGAGATTTTATGGAATTTGATGAACAGTGTTTTCGGGATAAGTTGATCAAGTTTATACTTGTGCTCATCAACAGAGTTGCGCAGTGGAAGCATGGTGGCAGCTATTCCACATAGAAGCAGCACCCGATTCTTTGGGAATTTGAATTTTGTCTTGGATCAGAGGATTTCTACAGGAAATTCATTTTATCTGAAGGCTTGGTTGTTTTGTGCATCTGTTTTATTTTTCGGATAAAATAGTATGTCTGAAGACTTCTGATATCTATAGTAGAGTTTGTGTAGTGGATTTTGTTTGATCTAGAAGTTGAAGGCAGCCCAGGATCGATATGAGAGATTTGTGGATATGAGTATTGGATCTTTCTGTTTTCTCTTAAGAGTTGAGTGTTTGGTCTACAGGATTGAATTTCCAGTTCGGATGGTTGGGATTTGTTTTGTTTTCACGTATCTCTGAGGGAGTACGTGTATGGTTTATCACTGGTTTTAGAATCAGTAGTTCTGGAAATTTGGAAGTTGATCAGGACTTGTCTGAGGTTCAGTATCCTGTTTAGATTTGTAGATCTAGATATATAGGAGCTCTAGATCTGAGTGGTGTAGTTAGTTTAGATTCTGTAAGGCGAGTGTCCCGGTGTTTGTACCTGGGAAACTCTAGGGAATCTTATCCAGAATTTTGTCTGGATAGTTAGAATTGTTGTTTGAATTGGTTGCTATGATTTCTAGTATTTGGTTGATAGCATATGTTTGTTGTTTTAAATTTTAAAATCTGTATGGGATTATTAAATTACCTTTGCTTTTAAATTTCGGGGACGAAATTCTTTTAAGGGGGGAGGAATGTGATGTCCCGGAAATTTAGGCAATATTTATTTAGTAATTTCATTAATAATTATTTTAAAATTGTGAAATATTGATTTAATAATTTAATTCAAACAGGTATTTTCTTTTGAAGATTAATAATCATTTAATTTGTCAAATGATTTTCTTTTCAAAATAATAATAATAATAATGATAGTTTAATATGAAAATCTTATTGTTTTCAAATGTTAAAAATATTTAAGTAATAAAATTATCTTTCTAAACTGGTTTAAAGATATTTATTTATAATGTATATACGTGTATACATTGTAAATAGGAATTTTGATTTTAATTTTAATTTATATTAAATAAAGGATATTTTCTAATTATTATATATAAATGTGTAAATTGTAAATTGATTAAATTGATTTTAAATTAGTATTGAAAACTTTTCAAAAGTTTGTTTTAAAGATCTATCTTATAATTTTTATAGAAATGTAAGTAAGTATTTATTTTGTTTATAAAAATAAATATAGTTTAAATTTTGTTTTATAATAAAAGTTTATTTTGTTTATTTTAAAGAAAATTGTTTTCTTTGAAATAAGATTTAATTCATTCATGTTAAATTATAACATTTGGTTTGAAAACTCCTGAATAGAATAAATTCAACATTATTCTTCTTTTAAAAATCTTCTCTTTTGAAATTTAGTTTTAAATGAATATTGTTTTGAAAAATATTCAAGCAAACATTTAAAATGTATAGTTTTAAAAGAAGTTTATAAGTAGACATGTAATCATTTTCAAGGCTAATGTTAATAAATAATTAAGACATGCGAAAACAAATTAGAAATGATTTTTGATAAATTTAAAGACATTTATAAATTTAGAATTTTCTTTTATATTTAAAATGAACATGTGTTAGACTCTTCAAACATAAAATAGACACTTGTAAAAATTTGAGATAATAAACATAACAAGTGGCAAGCTAATTTATTCTTGAAATTTATTCTTTTAAATAAGAAATATAACAAATGCTTTTTTTTGTTCAAACCTTATTCTCATCTGAATCTGAAGAATCAGATGTGAGCAAAATTCCAAAAACAATGCATGTTTTAAAATTTCTGCAAACCAAATGCAAAACCAATTCAGGGAACCCAAATTCATATTTAAAATCTGCAAAACAAACTTCAATATAAAATCTGCAATCATTTTCTTCAAAGTATTAACTGCAATGTAAAGATTAATTACATACTCAAGCAAAGAAGAATAAAAGCCAACTGCTAAAATTCAATTCAACTTCAAGCTAGTAATTTAGTATTCAAACTTGGAAGCAAACTCATCAGATTCATCAACAACAACTGGCAAGTAACTTCAGTAATCAAAATGCAAGCCAGATTTCTGCATGCAGTTTCAAAACAGGATCCTGGAAAAATGAAATCTACATCTATTTGTGCTCTGCATCTTCATAAATCATGTGAGTAAGCTTCTAATTTTAAAAACAGTTCTTAACTTTTAAAAGTAAAGCTAAACAAGTTTTTAGAAATCTCAAGTTCTAATACATGCTTGTTTAAATAAAAAAAATCAATACTGTCTTGATGAAATCTTCTCTGTTTTTAATTTAAAATGAGATACCTCATAAAGCAAAAAGGCCTAAAGTATCTGTGCATGAGTACTGATAGAAACAAGCATGTTTGCTTGATTATAATGTGATGATGTTCTGTGTGTGTTCATTAATATGCATATGTGTGTGATGCTAGCTATCTACAGACATGAATTCTGTTTTCTTAACTAGGATTTTTGATGAAAATCCATTTTCACATGATTAGATCTCAGTTAGAAATTATTATGTAAACCTAATATGTTTGTTTAGCATAGATTTAGGTTAATAAATTATGATTTTTGTTAAATTTAGTTTAATTAAAAATCTGTGCCTCTGAAAACAAATTTAACTGTCCTTATTTTTAATAATCATGAATCTCAAATATCTTAAAATATTAGAACAAGTTTATAACTAGAATACATGTTTGAAACTGGGAATTTTAAAAACAAATATTATAGTTTTAAATAAACTGTTGGGGGAAAAGGCATTTCTGTTTTGAGCAGAAATAGGAATTTTGAAAGTATCTGTAGGCTAGTGAATTTTGGGGGTTAAAATGCTTCCTGTAATGGAGTTTTGATGTAAGAATGGAGGAAATTCTTGGCAATGGATGATCAGAGATAGAGGAGATGGGGATTGGGGTTTTCCAGGTTTCAAACCCTTGTCATTAAGTGTTGCATTTCTTAGTTTATTCACATGCTCTCTGTTGCTTCGAGTAATTTGAGGCTTTGGGAGATTTCAGAGGGGATGTAGATGGGTCATTAGCCGGAGTTGCATTGATGGTGATGATCGGAGGAGGCAAGTTTATGGCTGTTGACAGGTTTAAGTATTTGGTGCTGTGAAGTTTTCCAGGTTTGGATAAATTCTTTGATACCCAAATTTGAGTCATAGAGGAGAATAGGTGATCGTACCTAGGTTAGGAGATGGTCGGCAGCTAGGGGGAGTAGCCTAGGGTGTCTGGAGATGATCAGAGCTTTGGTGTATATGCACCGTTCATGCTCGATGTCTGGTTAACTTGTGGGGTTAGTACAGGATGATGACTCGAAGCTTCTATCGGGTTTTCAGGTTTCTGTCTCGAAGCAAGTGGTTGGTGAACTCGAAGTAAGGGATGGGGTTTCTCGGGTTAGAGTGATTACAGGTTTGAAAACCTGAATATGTGCAGTCTTTTTGAAATTGAATGAATTCATATTTTTAAAGTTGGATTTTGATTCAAGTATAAGTTGAATCTAAATTCAAATGAAGTTTGAAATTCAAAGTTTTTAAAAATGAAAATTTTAAAATTTAAACAAGATTTAAATTTAGTTTTTAATCAAGTTTAAAAATAGTTTCAGGTTTGTTTTTTAAATCAGACTTTAATTCAAAACAACTTTTGTGAATTTTTAAAAAAATTGACAGATTCAAATTGTTTTAAAAGTAGATTTGAAAACGAATTTGATTTCAAATAAGTTTTAAAACTTGAAGGAACTTATTTCCTTTAGTATTTGAATTAAGATATGAAGTGTTAATTTAAAATTGAAAGTTAAAATAATCAATTTATTTTCAAAGCTTGATTTATTTTAATTTATTTTAAACCTTTCTTTTATATTTAAGTAATGTTCTTTAACATTCATTTTTATTTTAAGGTTTATATTTATTTAAATTTGGATTAATGTTTAAATAATTAAAAATTTTAAATATTAAAATTTTAAATGGAATTTGAATTTAAATTTAGAAATGCATTGTTTAAATACATTTTGAATGTAAATGAGTCATTTGATAAGTAAATAAATTATTTTGAAATAATTAAGATAATTAAGAATTTACTTAATTATTTGGTTTTAAATAATGGCTTAGATTAAATTTTAATTAGAGATGATTATTGATAATTAATCTAAGATAATTTTTCTTAAGTAAGTAATTATTGAATATGTTGTTAATTAATAAAAATAATCATCTAAGGATAATTAAGTAATTAATTAATGTAATTAATTTTGATAATTAACTAGATTAATTGAATATAATTAATTGTAATTTGTTAGGTATAATTAATTGATAAAAGTAATTAAGGAATTAATTATTTATTGTAATTAATTTTGATATGTGATTTATTTAAGTTAATTAATTTAGTTTAATTAATTTAAGTAAATCATCTAATGATTTTAAGAGTGTGATTACTTAATGTAATCAATGGAGCAGGATTACTTGGAGAAGTAATGAATGGTAATTACTAGAATGTAATTAGTGAAAGGTGATTTATTTTAATAAAGTAATTTGGATAATTACTTTTGTAATTAATCAAGAGATTAATCAATTAAGATAATTAATTATTGGATAATTAATTAGATTAATGAGTAATTAAAGATAGTTAATTACTTAATTGAATATTAATCAAGGTGATTAGTAATTAGATTAATTATTAAATGAAATTAATTTAATTAAGTAATTTATTTAAATATTAGAGATCATTAATTATTATAATTAATGATGTAATTAAGGATTGTTTGATTAAGTAATAATTAGAATAAGTGATTAATTAATTGTAATTAATTAAGGACAAATATAAATACTTATAAATAATTAATAAATGAGTAATTAAATGTTAATTACTTATGAATAAGGTTAATTAATTTGTGAAAATTAATTAAAGACTAATTACTTATTGTAATTAGTAAATGATTAATCAAGTTGTTTAGTCAAGTTAAATACTTAGTGAATGATTAATTAACTGAGTTAATTAATTAATGGATGTTAAGCAGGAATTAAATGTGGTAATTAATTTAATTTATTTTAAATCAATTAGAGATAGAAGTAATTAATTTAATTCATTTTAAATTAATTATAATTGATGGTTAATAAATCATTACTTATGTATATTATTGATTGAATGGTTGTGATCTCAGTAATGACATTAGTTGTATCTGTATGATATGGATGATCGGTTAAGGTATGATGATGTGTGATGGATTATTTGGTTGTGATGATTGACTATTTGTGATGATGATACAGATTATCTGTTTATGACGGGAATATGATTATCTGTTGTGATATGTAGCTTATCTATCTGTGTGAAATAGATAACAATGAAATGAGTTAATTGTTTAAAACCCTTAAGTATAACTTGGACATTAAGATGGCGTTTGGTTTCGGTGAGACCGGGATCGGGTTTCCAAATTTGGAATTCCGAAAACCACATCGATTCCAATTAAACGTTAGGTCGTTAATTCAAGTGGAGCAAGTGAAGACTCGAGGTGTAAGGGCTATACGTCAGTATAACTCTGTGGGTGATTCCGTAATGAGTTGACAGAATAGTGCTTATAGATTCGAGATGGTGATTTAGAGTGCTAGGGTTATCGTCGTTAACTCTGAGGGTGATTCCAATACGAGTGTAACGAGATAGTGCCTTCGGTTTCGTTCGAACCCGAAACGAACTTGTATGGATTGAATGCTTTCAGAACATCGTCAGGTGGACGATGAACATTCTAAGATTGATGTGTCCTATAAAGGTAATCGTAGCCTCAAGCCTCATCAACCAGGAATGGCTAAAACAGGGGAGGTGCAGCAAGGCTTCGTGGGTAGCTCCCACTGGAGAGCAAGATTTATCCCTGTCTAGAGGTCCCTTTATATTCGGTTGTGTGGCAGTTGGCGACGGCCAATCTGCGGGTTGGTCTTGTTCAGGACTGTTCAGTAAGGAATGGTTCCGGTTTGTGTTGCAGGAGAGTGGGCGTACTCCTCGATACGGTGATCTAGGCCACGTACTGTGACGGGCGGTACCCCAGTAGCCCTGCCATTGATGGAAACTCATTCTTCCTACGAGACCAGAGGTTTCGATTGTATTACCCACTTTTGTGGCTAGTAGTTGGAATTTAATAGATGTAATAATTTCGGCTATTTCTTATTTATTTGAAAACCCTAGACACTATTATAATATCACTGGTTTTCCTATCAAATGTTTTGGTTAGCGTAAGGTAAAAACTTTTCCATGTTTATGTGTGGGAAGTCTTACGTGATACCTTTGTTTTCAAAGGATTTTCTAAAGTTAAGCAACTTTTATCCCCGTTTACTCACACCAGACCCATGTCTGACCCGAGTGTTTATTTTCTGTTTTATTAAACTCTTGGGTACTCATATTACGTATGAGTAGTCAAGTGTTTCAGGATTGCTTTGACGAGTTCTGGAGAAGATAATGGAGCAGGAGGCTTCAGCGTGTAGATATATGTAGTGGTTCCGCTGTGTTTT
The DNA here is from genome assembly GCA_030765085.1 of Allium cepa. Classification (NCBI taxonomy): domain Eukaryota; kingdom Viridiplantae; phylum Streptophyta; class Magnoliopsida; order Asparagales; family Amaryllidaceae; genus Allium; species Allium cepa. Next base: position 289,448,576 of record CM060937.1, read on the forward strand.
GAATTGTACCTATTTCTCTGATGTACTTGAATTGTAATTGCTAGACAGAAGTTTATAACTGTCTAGTTTGTGTTGTATTAGCTGTATAACTCTGATGTATATGATACTATGTAAAGTTTTATGTGATAAAATATAATTTATTCGTTCCGCTGTGAGATTTTGATGTTGTCTGTTTCTTTCTTACTTTTCTTTTCTCTGGTTCTATTCCTTTCTTTCTTCTTAATGATGCGTCTTTCTATGGAATGAAAGACGGGTCATTACATTATAAAACATTAGTTACCTAGTTATTTATAAACTTGTTATATTGGATGCTCTTACAAGTGCAAAATCATCTTAAATTCCTACACTATATATATGCAATCTTTACTGCTCTTCAGCGCAAATTTCAATTGTAATATGTCCATATGCTTATGAAATGTTACTAAATACCATATTTATTTCTCTTAAATTTCAAGTTCTTTTAATGGTTAACAAATTATTCATTGTAACTGCTTTGGTGCTGTTATCTACTACTGCAGCACTGAATCAATGTTTAGCAGAAAATAGCGGTACTTACGGTACTCAATTTGTTTTTTCTCCATGTTTCTACATTTCTGATATCACTCCGTATGTGCTCAATTTCATATCAGCTCATTAGATAGGTGATCTTGTCCTTTTTTTAACCATGTTTTACTACATTTAATCATTGGGTATATTCACCATCTGTAGATGAGCTTGCAAAGAAACTCCTTTCATCTTCACAGATTGAGCAATTTTCGATACCCCACACATTCAAATTATATAACTTATTGGCAAATGAAAGTTAAGGAATCATTCTACCTTAATATGATGTAATAAATGAAATATAAATGTAATTCAGAGTATGCTGTTGTTATTGCTTTACACTGGTAACTCTATTTTCCTACTACTAATTTTATCTGTTGCATTACGTGCTATTGAACTTTATATACGATCTGACATTGTTTGCTACTGTTGTGCATATTACAGAGATATGTCTAAGATCCACAAATTATGTACATTTTGATTAAAAAAATTGATAGCTAATTGTGTATTATAGGTATATGTTTAAGGACGAATATAACTTTGGTAGTATGAGTTCATCAATTTGAAAAGATGGACAAACATTAGAAAACTTTTATGGTAGTCAACCTCCGGTTTGTCATGAAAACTGAAATAGGCAGAGATTGAACCAAAAAGAATCATGCAAGCCTGAAATAGGGCTGAATCAAATGCTAAATGAAGTGAGGATCTCTAAGATAGGGAGGCTAGGTTCTTAAACGGATAGATGTAGCTTGAGGTGGATGAATCTTGAATTACAGACTGGGATGCTTTCATGGTCATGATGCTAATTAAGGGGAACGGATTTATAGTGTTTCATGTGACAGGGACATAAGCTAGCAATATATAAGCACCCATCACCAAGGCAAGAAATATATAGAAGTGAAGATGGCATATCCTAACTAGAAATAAGCCGATGAGGATAGAAAGAAAAACTAAATCAGATAATAAGATGGTGTGATGAGCATGAACCCTTTGCAAGCTAATGTAAAGAGATGAGGCAAAAACCTAAGATTATAAACCAAAACAGGTTCACAGACAATCTTGATAGAGTTAAGGGAATGCCCCAGGGGCAATTATATAATTTGTTACATAAATCTAACTCATTGACCAATTTTGTTTGAAACAAAAAGGTATTTTCTTCATATTATATACTTAATATAATGTGATTACATTAATTAATTAACTTAATTAAAAGTATATTTTATAGAAAAATCCATAAATGGTATATTTTATGATAGTAGTTACAAAGTGTTGTAATCGTGAGAAATTTATCACAACGAAACAAATATACCATTTTAAATATTCCTAGTCAATATGCATCGAGACTGGATATCGATGTATCTGTTGAGACTGAAGTATGTAACTCTCTTCAAATGTTAATCAGTGTATTACTCGTGGCTGTTAGGGGCACCTAGGGGTTACGTACTAATAGTTGTTGGAGAACCATGGAACGACTCATTCGATAGTTTTCTGTTGGTTAATATAACTAAGGTCAAACAGAAAATATCGATGTGTTCAATTTACACAGTTCTCTCGACTTGAGAATACCGTGGATCTTCAATATGAAAGCTCCACTTTGATTATAGCTAAATCATGGCATGGGGTCCATCGAGTGACTATAGTTGGGTTGAGTGGAAGTATTAGAAGTGAAGCACTATTCAAAAGATGATTCGTCTCCTCAGTTATATGCAGTTAGTATCATAGTCAACTCAAGTCAACTCAAAGTCAAAGTCTCTGGCCAGAGCATTTCGGTTAATAATAATTTTTATTATTAAACCAAGGACTTGTGTTTGGACTATAAAATTTAATGTGGATGAGGTTGGAATTTTGACCATTACCAAATTCCATAAGTCCAAAGTGATATAGTTTTGACGAAGAGAATTGGTCTAAACAAATGTCACAACCGGGTAACGCTTATTAAACTAAAATTTGATTTTACCGAAAATGAGTAAGGATAAATTTGGCCATAATGTCACACCACTTGCTAAGTGACATGTGAATGTTAACATTAGAATAGTTCGATGTTAATCGTTGATAAAATTTACACCCAAGAGTTACACAACCGAAATGATGAACTCCCTTAAGACCGAATGATTTAGTTAGTTTATAATTATTATAAATTAATTAAGTTAATTAATATTTATGAAATATTAATTATAAAATTTGAATATGATTTGAGAAATAAATAATGTTATATATATATTTATATTAGTTATAAATATATCGATCGATATACAATATCGACAAGCGATTAAATTAGATTTAATTGCATAGTATTTTGGCTTGAACTTAGATGAGTTTAAGGTCCATCGTTATGGCTGCAAAATTTCATTTTTGGGAAGGTCTAGGGTTGGCTGAAACATAGGGAATTGGCTTGGAGATAATGGGTTGAGATCAAGTGAGAATGGGTAAAAAGGTTTTCCTCGTTTCTCTTTAATACAACCCTATATATATATATATATATATATATATATATATATATAATTAACCTTTTTTGGCTACCATTACTGTGAAGCCCCACCTCTATACCCACGCTAGCCAAGAACACTAAAAATTGTAGTGCTGTCAACTAGCACGGAGAATAAGGCTGTTGAGGAGCGACCATCCATGTGATTGCTTATCACACGGTGGCTATAAATAATCTTCGGAAACAAACATAGAAATGAGCATAACACAAATCAGTCACAGACATCCATATCACAAAAGCGGAAGAAGATATGAATATATAACTAACACATGAAAGTGTACATCAGAGTGGTGGTCAAAAAGATCCACAATAATACAAAAGAATAGCAACACGTGCTATACAAAAGAATACAACTATGCGTCTATATCTCAAGTGTATACAACAAAAAACCGCTAATCTAAATAGTTAGCCAAAAGACAGAGTAGCAAATCCCGGGAAGAAGTCAAGCAGAAGCACCTGTAACATCTCGGTCTGACCCGAGTATTATTTAAGAAAATAATAAACGGATCAGTCTAGCTATAAATATCAGATGACATGATATAAAATAAAAGATATGGCATAAACATAAAATATCCATACTAACATACTACTATAAGTATGCAAATGATGATCAACAGAAGATCAATCAATAAGAGATAAATCAATATCACAAGAATCTTCTCAAAGATCCAAAGAGGGCATCATACCCTAAACTTGTACTCATAACAAGTCAATGACATAAATTCCAGAAATCAACACAAGAAATCCAGAAATCACAGCAAAAGGGAAAGAGGCCTATCACATGACGGTCCGAAGACCATGGGAAGCTACCCCATATGGATGAGTCGGAATCACCCAGATGAGGTTTAGGCTAACCAAAAAGCAAAAAGGTATATGTGAATGGAATCACACAAATGGTGTCTAGCCTGACCTCGCAACAAAAAGGTATGTGTGAGTGGAATCACACAAATGGTGTCTAGGCTAACCAAAAAGCAAAAAGGTATGTGTGAATGGAATCACACAAATGGTGTCTAGCCTAACCAGGAAGCAAACAAAGAGACATCGCACAACTGCTAGCCTAAATCACAAAATGATCGTCATGATCAACGAGAAGTTTCAATTACACTAAGCTAGTAAATATAAAAGTTTAGCTTCATGTCCCATAACCACTTGCTTAACTCAAATATTTACAAACAAACTGTAGATCTTCACTAGAAAATTGTCACAAAAAGGTTCAATCGAACAAGTCCAAGAGTTAACCGACGAAGCAAACGCAAGCGTTTCATACCACTTGTTTTACTAAGCCGTTTAATTCAATTTCTCATACGAGTGAGGTAAAGGTTTGTATATACTAGTAGATTGGAAAATGGTTTAAGAAAAGAGCTTTGTTATTGAAAATAGAGTTGAAATCATTTTGTTGAAAGAGTTTTGATATTTACTACTAGTATTGAAACCTTCATATTTTAAAGTGATAAATCATAGAAGTGATTGTAGAAACAATCAATCATAAAAATTCACATACGAAGACGTGAATAAAATCCAAAGAAACCGATAAAGAATCAGTCGAAATAGATAATCAAAAATACATAAAATCGACCGAGAAGCCCAAGATAGTTTGTCTCGAAGAATGGTCAACTCAACATTTAAACAAAGCAAGTTCTATTGAATGTTTTTCAGATAAGATCCCCTACGGAGGGGGGTCCAGGGGGGGTGGCAACCCCCCAAGGTGGGGGTGCGGGGGCAACACCCCTGCTACGGGGTTCGACCTGCCGGGTCAGGTCGCGGAGGTCCAGGGGGCAGCGCCCCCGGCGGGGTGCAGGGTGTGGGGCAGCGCCCCGTCCAAAACGGTACGACCTAGTGAAGACCTAAGGGAGAATAGGATCGAGCAACCTAAGGGAGTAAAGGTCATGCGACCTAAAGGTTTTAAGGTCTAACGACCTAACACAAGACAAGTCCGAGCGACTCAAGAGGTCAAATGGGAGTGCGTCCTATCAGGTCATCAGGACGAGCGACCTAACATAAGTAGCCAAGCGACCTAAGTGGAGCGACCTAGAGGTCATACGACCTAACATAAGTAGCCAAGCGACCTAACTGGAGCGACCTAGAGGAATAAGGGTCATGCGACCTAAAGAGGAGCAGTCTATCTAGGTGGGTGAGGTCGAGCGACCTACGACCTAACGAGGTAAAGGCCTAACGACCTAGTGAAACACGCGACCTAAAGCCATCGTGTTACGGCCTAAAACCCACAAGTTACGACCTAACTCCGAAGATGTTAGAAATGGCCAGAACGACCTACGACCTAAGGTCCATACGACCTAACTCCGAAGCGAAAATTCAAGGCAGTGCAACCTAGCGCGATAACACGCGAGCGACCTAAGGGTTAGGTCGCGAGCGACCTAACTCCGAACACAGAAAAATTGCCAGAACGACCTAATTGCAGAAAATTCACCAAAACGCTAAAAATTGGATTTTTTCGCCAATCCAATCCAAACCAAATGCTAATATGCATGCCAAAATGATAGGGAATCATTCCCAACAGTCCAATATAGTTATAGGCTAGAATTGTGAGATAAAAATCTCACCTTTGCACCAAAAATCAATGAAAATGAAGCTTTGAAGCAAAGCAAGAATCAACCCACTTCAATCTCAATATAAGAAGCTTGAATCCAATATCTTCTCTTTGAATTTGGAATTGAATGATGGATTTGAAGTTGAAACCTAGGCTTGGAATTTTAATTTCCCATTCCATTCACCATTAATGCTAAAGCTTGGTTGTTAGGAAATTTATGAAGAGTGAGAAGAAGGGGTTGGAACTTGGGTTTAATAGGCTAAGTCCAAACCAAAGTCTCAAGTGAAAAAGGTAGTGAAATTCCACTAACTCCAAACCTATCAATGTTTATACTTAAAAAAATTGTAAACGGCATTTCGAACTCAATGGAAGTGGTCTCGAGTCCTAATTTGACCGTTTGCAAAAAAAATAGCTTTTCGGACCAATATCCGATTATCGACAAAAATATTTAAATAAAATATTTAAATATAAAATCGATAAACATGCGGGTTGTTACAATTACCTTCTACATTGCTAGTTAAAACATAGCTCTCAATCCACTCCAAAATTCTCAAATATATTTCAAATTAAAATAATACTATTCGATAGTTAGAGGTCGGTGATTCCGGACTTGCAATCTGACAAATCAAGAACAGTAAACAGAAGGGAAGACATTGCTTCAATGTGGATTCAATGGCATCATTAAATTGGTAATTTTAATTCATATTACAGTAATTAAAATATATTTTATGATTCTATAATGAGCAATTTCATATCTGTTTAAATATATTCCTACTATATGTTTAGTTAGGTGAGATTTTGTAAGTAGATGTAGTTGCCACAAATAAGTTTGGTTATGTGCATAATTTGTTTATTATACTATTTGATTTATTTATGGACAAATGTTATTTACTGTACAAGATCAATTTTTGTCATTAATAATTGTTTTATATATATTTATTATTAAATACTTATGTGTGTGTGTGTGTGTGTATTAATGTATATTTCTTTCTCATAATAACATACATGCATATATAAGATATATATGTGATTTAAAAAATTTAGTACACTTTTTATACATAATATGAATTTACAAATTCGAAAAGTAATTATCATACATATATTCATATTTTTAATTTATTGAATTTTGAATTGTTTATTATATATAAAAAAGGGGTTTTTAGGCTCAAGGAAAAAGTTAGAGAAAAATTTATTTTCAAGGACAAGAAGTTTGTTTTTTAGGCTGAAAGACACTTTTTAGTGTAAGATAAAAATGATATTTCTAACTATCATTCTGTGGTTTACACTAAAAAGTGTCATTTATACTAAAAAACAAACTTGCTGTTCCCGAGACTAATTTTTTTACAACTTCTTCCTTGTGCCTATTTACCTGTATAAAATAATTATTACATTAAAAATTAAATTTTATATTTTTTAAAATATTATACCATTCCAGAAAGGTATAGAAAAATTTAGGATTTTTTCAATAAATTCATTATTTTTAATAATTAATATTATTTTAGACAAACTATTTATGATTTATTATAATTTAATTGACAAATTCTTCAAAAAATTACATAACCTTTCATTCATGATCCTAGAATTTATGAAATTTCAAAATTTAAATGTTTAGTAATATATTATTTTATATTAAATAATTATTGCCGAAATCAATGTATTTGTTTTAAAAAATAACATTTCAACTTGGAAAAATCTCCAGATTTTTTCTAAGCTCTATTTTATGATCTTAGATTTTTGAAAATTGTAAAATTTGAATTTCATCAATAGATTATTTTATGTTAATTGTTTATGGATGAAAACATTATTTTATTCATAATATATACAAACTAAAATATTAAAATTATTATGTTTGCAAAACTAAGTTAATTTTGAATTATAAATAATTTTTAATAATTGTTCTCTCTTTTTCTGTATATATATATATATATATATATATATATATATATATATCTACATATAAATGTTTTATGTTCATATATTATATATAATATATTTATACATACTTATGTGTGTGTACATACACACACACATATAGACATATATACATATATTGTAACACATATACATACACATATTTGGACAACATACATGACATACAAAATGAACTAATATGTATGTTGTGATGTAAATCTCAACATCTACATATGGGCATATTATACCTTTCACGGATTATTATGTTACATATGCACTCACATATATATGTATATGATACATTTATGTATAAATTAAATCAAATAAAATTAATTTCATATTTTAATATATTTGAATTTAAATAAAATAAATGATTTTATTTAAATGAAATTTAGAAATATTCTAATTCAGTTAGACTTCATAGGCCCAATAAAGATCCAATAGGGTAAATTTTTTGAAATTCACCCATAACTTCCGCTGCGGACTGGTCCAGTTCTAACAAATCTAAGCGGACCAAGGATCAGAGCATATAACTTTATGAGCTGAGCAAAATATGGAACCATTTGCGATCAAAGCCATGTACGACTAGGAGCTATAAGCAAGGACGTGAATACAAAGAATACAACAACATAAGAAGAAGGGAAATAAAAGACAAACTCTCTATGTAGACCCTTGATTATATTGATCATATAAATCAATTGCATAAGATAAGAAAATAATGGTTGTTAGCAAGATCGTATAAATCAATCGCATATTTAAACAAATAAAGTAGACCTTTACTTATATTGATCAGGCAAGTAACAACCAATCCAGCAAAAAAATGATATGATAATCTCTCTGCGTATTCATGAATAAACCTATCCAAATATATTGTAGTATAAAAAGTAAAACTTACTACATTCTACACGTCAATATAAGTAACACAATCGAGTATACAAAAATAAATTCATTCTCAGCACATAACAATAAAAGTTTAAAAGTTTCATAGAGAGTAAATTCACATGTTCTTTTTTTAACAGAAGTTTTGAGAAGTAAAAAAGGAAAATTTAACATAAACTAGAATGCAGATAAGTGGTATAGTGAAACGATAGACATAAGAGTGTTAGTTGAGAATAGGAAAAAAAGAGTAATGGATAAGAGTAGAGGTCAGTTGATCCAGATGATGCACTATGAGTGATTGATCTACTAATTGGCAACAACAAGAAACTAACTTTACTGAAATTATTGCAAATCAGTGTGAAATATTCTAACAACAAGGGGCTAATAGAAAGGACCTAAATTATTTGCAAACAAACATAGATATTAAACTCAGGTACTTAACTCAACTGAATTACTTCCATCTCGACAAATAGAACTAACACCATGAAGATGGGGACTACTCTTTTTCCAAAGACCTCAATGTGGTTTCAAAATGTAAGTTCAACATCATTTGCCAACTTTAGTGTTCAAATTTGTAATATGCCATATGAGAGTAAATATAGATAACATATGTTCAAATTTCTATTTTATGCCCTCCTATGCCTAACGTAAATTTATAACTATAAAGATACTTTGAAAAAAAACTAAATACACGTCATTTCCAGCATTATAGTTTAAACATAAATTTCAAAAAGGTCTTTAATAGTTTAACAAGCAAGAACTACGATGCAGTATTATTCATACCTTCAAAGACCGACGCTGGGTAATTTGAGTGGGTGTTGAAGAAGGAGGGCTTCTGGAGATGTGGAGTGTTGTGGAATTTCTAAAGCTCGAGGAAGCCGGAGGATTGCTGAAGCTCGTGAGAGGTTGAATCAAACGACGAAGTTATGGCTTAAGGTTTCAATTTGCGTATTCTAAAGATCGATAGTTGTTTTGTGAGAGAGGAAGAATAGCTCGATTATTAATTTGATTTGGGATAAAGTATGTGGGAGAGAGTGTTGAGAGATTTAACAGAGAGGCAGCCTAATTTTTATTTTTCCGCTTCTTGTTTGCCGTTTCACATAAATAGTTTCACATACATAGCAGCGTTTTAGAATTTTTTTTTTCTTTCTTTTTTTAATTATCCACCCAAATAATTGCATCTTTTTCCATTAAAATGCTGCACCTTATTGCTGCAAATAATATATTTTCTTGTAATGTTTGGAAGTAACTTAAGAACTGTAGGAAATGAGCCATGGTCATTAACGTTTCTAGGAGCTGTGCTACGATACACATGTCCCCCATCTAGATGACTTAGATAGAACCATTATATTGATATTAACACCTCATTGTAGACTATGAATGTTTGATATTAGAGAATAGCTATATGTCTGTCTATCAATTAGGATACTCTAACCCAAGACAATTGCGTGTTGTTCATCTATGACATTAGAGATATGTTGTCAGTTTGTCTATAATCCTCTCATAAGAGCGTATGGCTGAGAGATCTCCTTTTGTTGATTTGTTGTTTCTATCTCTCAGAACCATTCAGTCGAGAGTTTCGCCTCTTTGAGGACTGGTGTCGAGATATATGATTTTGATACGAATTTTTGATTGACTTTTGATATTTTGTTGAATTGTGTTTTATTTAGGAATAGCGTTTCTAGCTACCCCCAAGAACTAATAGTTGGAAGTCTATACTTATATTAGGACTGGAAGTCGAGATAGTATTTTTGGACATTGACTTTTGTAGTTAATTTGGATTTCATACTATTTGGGTTACATATTTCTAGCTTTACCGTTTTCAACTTAACAGGCCGAAGTTATTACTTCCATTAGGGTTGTAAATCGAGGTTAGATGTCTGGATTGGTTACTTGGGTTTATATCTTCTTGCTTTATTATTTTAGGGCTTGATAGTCAGAATTTGTCACTTCCATCGGGACGACAAGTCGAAATGGATATTTGATTATAGACCCTTATATTTGGTTTGGTTCGGGATATATTCCTTTATTATGGTTTTTATGGATACGTTGTGCACTTATCCCTAATACTTTGAGATTTTGATGGATTTTATTGTCATCACCCAATTTGTATATGTCTTGATTCTTATTTGCATGTGAGTTTTCCTTAGGTGGTATTTGGGAACGTGTGGCATGGTATAATATTATAATGTTTGTGATGGATGTACTTTGAGTCGTGTTCCTATCTTGTTTTTTATTACCCTGCATACTGGTACATACTCGCACTAGATTTAGATATAGTCTGGCCCATTTATTATTTATATAATACTCGGGTCAGTCCGAGACATTATAGATTCAGAGACAGATGACCATTATGTGGATGTTGAGCATGGATGGATGATAGGATGTTATTGTATATCACAATGTATTATGTTATCTCATGATTGTATTACATTATGTTTTATTGGATACATTGTATGGTTTTGAGGTAGTGGATGATTGATCTATTTTATATCCCATTCAAATTTGTATATATTTGTATCATATATGTTATCGCTGTGTTATTGACTCTGTGTTCTCTATGATTTATTATATATTGTGTATTGTTCAATCTTGGAGACACACATGTTTATTATTTTGTGTCGGTACCATGTACATATATGAGAGTGTTTATGATTTTTTTTGAAATACATACCGATATTAGCCCAAGAGAATATTCATGTGTATATCCCATACAATCTTATTCTCCATATTATCCGACAGTATTATCCAGTAATACTCTTGGATAGAAGAGTACAGAGGTAGGGTGTTACATACCCTCTACTGGAGAGTACCAAATATTTCAACACCCAGGTTGTCGGCCAACAACCATAGTGAGTCACTAACATACATAAATGGTTCAATATCGATCAAGATCAGCTGATGACTATACCATAATGGTAGCGAACCACATAGCCCTACAGCATATCGCGTATTTTAGTCATTCCCGTGTGTGAGGTCCGAGGCTTTGTTTTAAACTTTAGCAAATCCCACTTGGAATGCCAACACTACCCTCCTAGCAACAATGCAATCCCAGCATTCATCCATATAAGCTGTTAAGGATATGAACAAACCAAAGACACTACTTCTACTATATCCTTAGGATTAGTAGCAAATAACCCTTGCACTTCAAAGAACTCCATCTTCAATTACATCATCTTCAAGATGTCTTCGATTTGAATGCTTATGTCGGTTCAAAGTGATTTTTGGATAATATATCCGACCTCGGCCTCTCTGATCCAACAATCGATAGTTTTAAAACTGACCAAGATTTGACAATCGATTATTTGACTATTAAATAAACAAAAAATCCAACCAAATATTTAATCCTATATGAAAACCAACCCTGATTAAGCACATAAGCAACCACTGAGCTTCTTTAATTAATCCTTTCATTAATTAAAATCTCTTTTCAAATATTTGTATTAAAGTACCTTTTACAAAAGATATAATCACTAACCCTCTTTACTCTTTTCAATACTTGAAAAATATTGATATACTTATCTCAACTTTATAAGTATACTCACAATACAATTCACTTTCAATACTTAGAAAACTTCTCCATATACTTATATCAATAGTATAAGTATATTCACAAAACATTACATTTCTAATACTTAAAAAATATACTCATATACTTATCTCGATGGTACACATATATTCACAAATCTTAAAAAAGATTTTTGTAAAAATAAACGCAAAACTCTTTTGGTGTAAGTAAATGGATCATATAGAAATTAGACTAAATATACTTATCACCCTTTTTCTGTTTCAAACTTGTACTATCCCTTGATTAACAAAGAAGTTAGACAAGTTAGCGTACTATCCTTTCCTCGGCACACAACTCTTGGGATATGGAGTTTCCCTACTTTGGAATTTGGTGTTAAGTATGGAAAGAGTAACTTTTCATACCACCATAATTTAAAATAAACATTTATAGAAACTAAATCTCATTTACTTTTACAAAATTCTTTTTAATAATCTCCTTTATTTTTGCGAACTCCTTCTATAAATCTCCTTTCTATTTATAAATTCCTTTTATAAATCCCTAATTAATTAATCAAACTTCTTATATTACTATAAATCCACAAATGTGAATTATTTTCCAATTTATCAAAATGATAAAAAAATTGTTTTTCTAAAACACCATGTAAAAATATATTCTTATATATTTATAAAATACCATTTAAAACTTTATATTTCTATATAAAATTTTATATAACAATTTTCATAAATTTTCATTCCAAAATATTTCTATCTTCTTTTAAAACGAAATCACTTTATTATAAACGATAAATTACTCTTTCTCTTCAAAATAAACATTCATTATTATATTAACCTTTTTTTACAATAAATACTTTTCGAAATATTTTAAAACATCTACACATAAATTAGAACAGACTATCGAAAAGGTTAAAGTAAAACAAAGAAGTTCCAAAAACCGTTTCTAAACAAAATACCATCGAAACTTCCAAAAGTCACATTCAAAATCATTCTTCAAATTAAAACCATTTCCAAATCAAAACAACAACTAATAGTATTTGCAAAATACTAAAATGAGGCCAATAGTTACCATAGTATTTAACTAATGTTATTACTACCTTTATCACTAAAAAGGTTCAACTTTTAACATATATCAATGTCATATTCAATATGGCCAACTACCAAACTTTTAGCATTCAACAATTTATGTAACAAGTATATAACTGAAATTTTAAAATAAATAATGGTGAGGAACCCAGATTCCTCTACACAATTTCCTATATTTCATTTTATATGTCATTTTCCTTTCAATGTGAAATTCAACCAAACAAACCAATAAATCAGTTAAGCATAAAAACAATAATTTATATCTACTATATATCATAGAGTATCCTTCAATATATGACATAACTCAACTAAATTCCAATAGATGCTTAAGCATTCCGGTTCGAATTAAAATAGAACGGTGTTCGATTTTAGCTCAAAATTCCACTAGCTTCAAACTTAACAAAATCAATTTCAATATGTGGATATCACTCTTACGAGCACAATGAAAAAGACCGTGTCTCAATTGGACCTCGTATTAAGCAGTTATTCATTTTATACGTTTTGAATTAATTTAAACCAATTAATTACATTAATCGCTTTAATTAAATTATACCTTTTCTCCTCTAAATCATGCATGTTGTACACGATACAGACCCAACCCATCCAATGTTATGCATGTCATTCACCCTTCCCGTTGCCTTGGGCCACGGAATCACAATCTGTTCACGCCATCATCCCTCCCTTTGTGAACACCCCCTCCCTGATCCAAAATCATTATAATTGACCTCCCCTAGCATTTCCCGACCTCGAGCTGACATCCCTTCGACCAAAACTATCGCATTTTGATTCTCATGGCAGTACCTCCCCAAATACAGCCCCTAGATGCTACATCACATGAGAAACACAATGAAACCCTCCTCGAAGCCCATCGTGGGCTATAACTCACACAAACTCAAACCCTATTTTTCTTATTTATGTCGCTCCACCCTAAATCACGCACTCGGCCAAACCTGATGGATTTGAAGCTAACAAATAAACAAGCCCAATTGATCCAAGTTCATATTTTTTTATCGAGTAATTAATTTGATTTTGAATTTTAAATGGAGGAAGCCATTTTTTTCTTTACTGTAAAAAGAAAATAGAAAGAGAGAGAGAGGGAAATGAAAAAAGTATAAGAGTAGTTTTTTTGGTTTAGTTTACAACTTCAAGCACTTTGCTACACTGTACTTTGTTCGCATATGAACCGCGAACGATAGAAATAAAAGATAAGATCGTGCACAAAAATGCGACAGGATCACAAAACAAAAAATAAACTGGTTATCTTATTCTGAAAAGTTTCAAAAATACCAACGTTTGCCCAAAAATATGTCAAATGATAATTTAAATATTTTTCAAATTAAAATTATGGAAAAATCTTATAAATTGAAGTAAAAATATGTCATAAAAATAGAGTTGTTTTATTAATAATTTATTTTATTATTATTTATCACATTCGAATCAAATTTGAATATTTAAATAAACTAAATATTTCCATTTGAAACATTAAAAATTGTGGGGCATTACTTCTACCCCCCTCAAAAGAACTTTTTCCCTGAAATTCCCAAAGAGAGAAAAGTGTCTCCCAACCCTTTAGATTTTTAAAATCAATTAAGTTATGGAAAAATTCAACAGTACCTCTTTTGCACTGCTAAATCTGAAAAAATCAAATATCAATATAAGCCCATATCTAGGACCTTCCATCTCCAGGGACAATACAACAACAATGTATACTTATGATATACCTTAAAGATTGTGTATGGCACATAGCAAGCACACCTATTAAGCAATAAATATATACTAATTTGTCGAGCAATCAAACTCCACTCATAAAACCAAAATAGCGAGCTACCCTTTGCTTCCATATACCTGAATCTCACTTACATAATCCAAAAGAGAGTTAAATACGATAACAAAATAATATATATATATATATATAAATCTCGTATGATGTACGTATGCCATCCGTATGAAATATCAACTCCGATCATTTGCTCGAATACAAAACTTCTCTTCTAAACTAGTATCACTCACTCGATTTCCCTAGTGCGAACTTCGATCAGGTTCCTTGATTAGAAACCTCTATTTTCCTTACACAGCCATATACTATTATAGAAACATCGGAATCATATCAGTAATCCGTATTCAATCTTTGCCAATCAATTGAAAAATCCTTATCGAATTGGTGTAAATCACCTAGAAATCATGTACTCGAATTTGGATCAAGGACAGTTATGCGAATAAAAAAATCTATGTACAACTTACGTATTTATTCCATTGGTTTCTTAACTACACCAAATACTTTTTTATTTCTCAATTATCTTTATTTACACAAGTGTTCCATTTTTAAATCATATTCATTTACATAAATAGTATTACTCATTTAATACTAAAACCAATTATGAATCATTTCATATAACGTTACTTAAGTTTATAAACATTCAAGACTTAAGTTTATATTCGTATAATACCCTTCTACATCCTAAGAGTATGTACGCAATATCAGATGTGTTTTACTTAATCAGTATGTCAAACAAATTTAAAACTTGTTTTTATCTCTACTTTTATATTTTCATAAACACTTAGCTTCAATTTCTATATCAATTCGGAAGTTTCCGACTGCCCAAAACCGTCGAAAATTTCAACAAATGAGACCATTAAACAATGTATCTTAATGAGATGCACAAACCAAACTACCCTAATGCATAGGATACGGAGTCCATTATATAACTTTACAAAAAACTTTAAAACTAAACACCTGGGTTTTATTTCAACTATGTTTGAAATAATAATAAATATTTATAACTTTAGTATATCAAATCATACTTTCGGTATTTAAATCAAAATCTGTTTTTCTAAAAAAGTTCTATAGAAAATTACTATTGTAGCATCTCCCACTTAGAAATTCGAAAATAAATGCCGATGATACTGTAGTCATCACCAGAATTATTTTCCAGCGATAGAAGTGAGTTCAGTGCTTTCTTCCTAATTTAAAATCTATTTTTAAAATATGTCTTATTCATTAATACTTTCAAATAATACTATTATTCTTTTATCCAAAAATTTAAAAAATAATTTTCAAAACATCAGGATTTAAGTTCTCAAATTTAAATCCTTTTTGTTTATAAACCATATTTATAAACCATACCTATATAATTTCACTTTCTTATACACAATAATTTCACAAATTTTCATCTTTTTTATATTATAATAAACAACTTTTATTAAACTTAAATTTTTTAACCCAGCGTTATCATCGAACGTCTTATAGTCAAAATGTAAAATTTAGTTCACAAGGTGTTCATATTTAATTTAAATCAAACAAATAAATGCACATAAACTTTCTGAGCAAAACTAATAAAGCAATAACTGATAATAATCGAATATCATCTCCTAACAAACAAACACAAGATAAATTACTGTATCAATTTTCTAAAAACTATTCTTTTATATATGAAACATAGTCTAGGTACAATTATTCCATTTACCCAATTTTAACATAAACCACTCAACAGATCAATCAACACAAGATAAAATATTTTATAGCACTAAAAAATGCACGCTCTCATATATATACACTCAAATTCATCCTAGGGTGTTACTAACTCTATCTCTAATGAGCCTGCCCCACCAAAGCTTAGGTTTTCGCTCAAGCTAAGCTATAATACCACACTGTAATGACCTGCCTTTTCGACCCTAAAAAGTCGACACTAGTACATCTACAGTATTCACGTGCCGAACGTTCAAGCTCTGGAAAGACATATTATTAGGGTGAAAGAAAGAAAAGACTAAACAAAATCTAACATCGTGATAAGTGATATATAATATACAACAGATCTTTACAAAAGAAAAATGCAATATACATAAATCAATCAGAGTAAACTAACCTCTCATCAGTGTAGACAGTCTCACAAATGTTGATAAATACTAAACAACAAATGCAGCAAAAATAAAAGATACGTCAATATGTCTTGGAGGCATGCAACATGTCTTCTAAAGCCTCAAAGCATCCATAACTAAATCTGGAACATACTCGGACTAACTCAAGCATTATAAAAAAATAATGTATGAATCAATCTAGTAAACCAACGTGAGAAACACAAATCATATGAATTTTTAATATTATAAAATCTTTCAAAATTAAAGATATGTCATAAGACCATGCCACATATAAATATGTGTTGGTTTTAACCTTACGATAAACCAACCATTTCAAATAGAAAATTCAGTGATATTATAATGATGTATATGGTTTAAAATAAATATATAACATAGTTGAAATGCTTGCATCTCATGTTCCAACATATTTGGACACAACTAAGTCCGTAAAGCACGTACTAGGAAATGGATTCCATACAGTGACAAGGCACTGTGGTACCACCTACAATAGTACATCTCTAGATAAAATGTACCAAGGGCCAACTTATGACACCCTGCGCACTAGGACCGGATTTCCCTCTACTGAATAGTACCGAATATGTCATCACCTCTGTTGTAGGCCAACAACCGTATCGAGTCACTAGCATACATAAATGGAATAATTGTAACCCTCTACTTCTACTACATCCTCAGGATTAGTAGCAACTAAACTTTGCACTTGAAAGAACTCCATCTTCGATTCCACCATCTTTAAGATGTCGTCAATTTAAATGCTTATGTCAGTTCGAAGTAATTTTTGGTTAATATATCTGATCTCGGTCTCTCCGAACCAACAATTAACGGTTTCAAAACTGGTCAAGGTTTAATTATCGGTTATTTAACTATCAAATATTAAAACAATCCAATCAGAGATTTAATTCCATATGCAAACCAACCCAGATTAACACATAAGCCACCACTAAGCTTTTCTAATTAATCCTTTCATTAATTAAAATTGTTGAATATGCGCTTATATGATTTTTGTTTGATGATAATAAACATATATACATTCATTTAAATGTATTTGATAATATACTATTTTCACAGATTAAATAAATATTTGCTGAATAAAATAAATAACACAGAATTTGAATTCAAACGAATATTTTATTCAAACAAATATTTATTACAATTTTGAATAGTACAATTTCAAGCTCTCACTATAACTATACAACTTTGATTACATCACATTTTTTTCACATTTACATCAGCACCTCACTACATATCACTCACACTCGTATTTTATCTTCAACTGCATTCCAGTTTGAATCCAGCATCTGAGCAACCTACAAAAATATAAACTAACACAGTAAAATTGAAAAATAAATATTTTTGCAATTCAAAAATAAAAGATAATTTTTGAAAATATGATTTGCCTCAGTTATTTGGGTTGTTCGTCATAATTTAAATTTGAATTCATCATACACGAACAACTTGTGACATACACAGTATATTACTGTATATGCCACAAGGCCATGCACACCAATATATACACTTGATTGATTTACAGGGACAGGTGAGCATAGGTCAAACCCAAATGAAAAACCGGGTTCAACTCACGTGCAGTATATTCAAAATTACGACACGAGCACAAGGTCAAATCCGAGTTTTAAAACTGGATTCAACACAAGGCAACATGACATGAATGCAATGAAGACAACAAAGGCAGTGCATCAGTGTGCAAAGAGCTCGAGCACAGCAAATATGACACCAAGCTACAACTCAAATGAAACAAGTTCACTGACTCAAATGTACACGGGTAAACAGCACAATCAAACAGCAAACAAGGTGCACCAGACCAGATCAAACTACAAGATGATCAAGGCAGACTCCAAGATTGCACCAGTGGTACAGTGACAACATACAAATGCATTATGAATACTATAGGCCGAAAATGAAGACTGCAAGAACATGAATACAGGAAAACATGTCACTACATCATGAATGTCATCACAGTCATCACAATGAACACATATACTCAATGCAACATGATCAACTCACATGTTTGAAACCATAAGAGAATGCAAACTACCAACTACATGCTGGAGAACAAAGACCAAGTGCAGCATCAGTCACACTTTATCAAAATCATGCAAGACAGTGGTCATGAATGCAGTAACAACATCGAGCCAGAGCTGTCAAATATCACAATTGCATCAAGACTCAAGCAAAGACAAATGCAACAGTTCAAAATAATGATATACAATAAGTTTAATTCATGTGACAACAATGCAGACTTGACTACAAAGTCAATATGGAATCAAAGTGTACAACTACAAGGTCAGGGAAGCAACTAAAATGCAACAGAGTATAGACTAAGCCTGTAAGCATCTCAAAGCAAATACAAGTCAAGTCAATATGATCGAGTGCAACAGGTCACAGTGAAACCCAAATGACAGTTCAAGTGAGTCGAGTTCAAGTCAAACCAACATGATGATAACACAGCAACAATGAAACTGACTCAAAGCACAAAACTGCACAGCAACAGTGAATGGGGCAATGCACAAGAGAGTGTACAACATCAACTACACAAAGCCAAGCATGATACGGGTGGACAGTGAAACAAGTACAACACTATACGAACTCAAGCAAATGCAGATACAAAATGACCGGAGTCGAACTATACAGTACAGATTACAGTGATTACCAAGTCATAAATCAAGTTTGTATAAAAGCAATGATGATGGCCGAAGCTAATTCGCATACCCAAAATCAAGTTAATCAAGCCAAACTCAACAGTAAAATGATCGAAGTCAAAGCCGTGGATAGCAAGAATATACACGCATATGACCAAGTCACAAATCGAAACCGTGAGTGCCAAGCAATATCAATTTATACGAAATTGAAATAGTCAGTGACATCTAAATCATCAAAGCAAAATTGAGCGGCCAAAGCACAGTGAAGACGAATTCAAACAAAATTTATACGAACGCAAAAATAGGGTTTTGAATCCTATATAAAATGCCCCAATCATTATCGGCATGAAGACAAGAGTTCGAATACGAAAACAAAAGGTAACAAAGCATAAATTCTTACCAGAAGGAAGAATCGAACTCAGTAAAAATTGAAGGAGCCGTGAAGCAAAGAGAATAGAGCATCGATCATCAAGCAATCACGACGAAAAATCCACCTAATCGAAGTAATTAAAGTCGGCTTCTTCAATTCTACACAAAGCCCTAATTTTTTAAAAGGAAGAAGAACGAACAAAGAAACATCGGCCGCCATTACGAACGAGGAAATAAAAAGAGAGGGCTGAATTACTAAAGAGGGCCGGCCTTATTCCTCTAAAAAGAATTCTATTTTATTAAGGGATTTTAAATTTATAAATTAGGGTTTTGTATTTTAAATTTTCTTTTAATTTGTATTTTCTTTTTAAACCGTTTATATTTTTTAGTCGTGTGACTAGGGGACAAGCTACGTGGCGTAGCTTGAGAATTCGCAACTCGGTGGTTGAGTTGTGGCAAGATTTTGAGCGTAGAGTTAGATTTGTCAATAGCGGGTATAGCGAGTTTACGTGTGTAAGCGAGAGACTTTCTAATTTCTAGTAGAAACCTTGGGGGCAGCACGTAGGCAGGGTTTTGCCGAAGCTGGGTAAATTCTGTGTTGTTCTGTTTTTTTCCTGTTATTTGTATTCTGCGATATCTGTGCTGCTATTCTGTGATCTGAATTGAATATTTTATAAGCTTCCGCGATTAATTTTTATAATTAACACTATCACCCTATTCACCCCTCCTCTAGGGTGAAATCGATCCTTCAAGTGGTATCAGAGCGAGGTTCAAAAGCCGTTTTTGTTTTAAAAATTTGATCTTTTTTACGAAAACCAATTTTTGTTTTAAAAATTTGAATTTTTAAAATGGCTTCTTTTAATACTGCTTTTGCTGAGGGTCAATCCATAGTTAGACCGCCAATGTTCAATGGTGAATATGCTTATTGGAAAAATAGGATGAAATTTTTTTTGAAAACCATTGACGCATGAGATATTATTGAGACAGGTTATAAAACTCCAATTATAACTGTAGATAATCAGGAAATAGAGAAACCGAAGGAACAATGGACAGAACTAGAAAATAAATTACAAAATACTAATGCCAAAGCTATGAATTCTATTATCTGTTTATTAGATCAATTTGAATTTAATCGTGTCTCACATTGTCTAACTGCACAGGAAATATGGCACAAACTAGACGTGACTCACGAGGGAACATCTCAAGTCAAAGAATCTCGCCTTGCCATGCTAAGCAGCGAATACGAGAACTTCACAATGGAGAAGGAAGAAAATGTCAAAGAGATGCATGGACGACTTTCCAATATCCTTTACAAATCAAAAGCTCTTGGAAAATCATACACAGAGTTGGAGATAATCCGAAAAATCCTTAGAGTCCTTCCGTGAAAATTTGAAGCAAAAGTGACTGTCATTCAAGAATCAAAAGATTTAAAACAAATGAAAGTCAAAGAACTCATCGGAAATCTCACCACTTATGAGCTAGAAATGAAATTCAAGGAAGAGCGTGAAGGAGGAGATAATCGAAAGAAATCAATAGAGCTCAAAGGAACAACCAAAAGTGATGATGATAACGATGATGATGATGGAGTAGCAGAGCTGGCGCTACTAATAAAGAAATTCAAAAGGTGGAATCGCAAATACAGAAATCCAGCTCGAAATCATGAATTAAAAAGCAGAATAGGCAAAGCACTTGACTACTCAAAAGAACAGGAGATCATCTGTCATAAGTGCAACCAACCTGGACACATCAAGCCCAATTGTCCTCAAAATCAACGCGACTTTAACAAGAAATCAAAAAGGAAAAGTTTTGCAGCCACGTGGAATACAAGTGATGAAGATAATCAAAGTTCTAGCAGTGAGAGTGAGAAAGCAGATATGTGCCTTCAAGGGAATATAACTGATAGCGACGATGACGAGCCAAGCGAGGTATCAAAACTCACTCACTCTGAATTACTTATTTATTTCCACGAAGTAAATGGCTGTTTTGAACGACTTAGGGAAAAATACGCCAAACTTGAATCACAAAAAGATACTTTGATAGATTTAAATAAACAACTTGACCAATTAGTTAAAACCTATCAAAGTAGGATCCCTAAGTGTGATAAGTGTCCAACATTCGAAGAAGAAATTAAAAAATCAGAAATAAATATAAAATCACTTGAAAATGAAATTCTGATTTTAAAAGAGAATGAAAATACTAGGAGAGAGAATTCTATTAAAAAGTGCACACAGTTGTTAAACGAAAATGAATCTCTCAAATCACAAGTCCAACAACTGTCTACTACTTTAGATAAATTTTCCAAAAGTGAAAAATCATTGAATATGTTATTAGGAAAGCAAACTGTTAATACGGTTAGACAAGGACTTGGATATAATAATTCGAAAATTGTTGAAAGCAATATTAATCAAGCTAATTCTATGTGCACAATTTGTAGAAAATTTGGACACGATCACAATAATTGTTGGTATAGACCCAAACATATGAAAACTATACCGATTTGGGTTCCAAAAGGCATAAATATAAAATCTCTCAAAGTTAAACAAATTTGGGTGCCGAAGGGAACAATTATAAATAGTTTTGGGTCTACACAAAATTGTTTTTCAAAATTTTCTGCCACTAACAACCATGGACCTATAAAAATAAATAGGTCACATAAATCTTTTCCCGTGTAGGTGTGGTGGCGGGCTAAGGAACAACAATAGTGTACTCTGGATTTTTGGCTGTTCCAGAAACACAACGGACGACGAAGCAAAGTTCCTTAGCCTAGTATAAAGGTGACAGAATCACAACGGACAACAACGAAAAATATCGTAAAGGTAAAACAGGTAATGATATGTTTTAAACGATATATTAAATGTGATAATCTGCACCGTATTCTGAATTAAAATCAGCCAGTATTGAGATGATGAAAAGATGGTGATTTTGACTTTGACTTATTTAACATAGTTGGCCAATTATATTCTTATGCCAAAAACACTATAAAAATCTCTAGATTCTTTGAATTACTTCATATATATCATTTTGGATTAAAAATAGTGTTTTGTTGGATAATAATACATTTGGTTATAATTCGGCTAACTCTATATTCACGGTTTTTTGATTATTAACACGGCTTCATTTCAAATTCAAAATAATGTCATTTAAATTGTTTTTAAAATTGAATTTGAAATTTTTGGTGCACACTTCATGTTTTGGTCTATAAAATTCAATTGATGATAAAAAATTTTTGAGTGAAAGAGAAATTCAGATGCAGATTTCACTGGTAATCTAGTTGATAAAAAAATTACTAGTGAAACGTGATTTTTGTTGAGACATTTAGTAACTGCATCGTTTTTCAAAGAAAATATCTGCATATTTTTCATTTCAAATAATTTTCAAATAGCAGAAAATTTTCTTTTAAATCCCCCTCAAGAAAATCATTTTTGACCATATTTTCAGATTAGTTATTTTGAAAAATTAATTTCATAATTATTTTTGAATTTGATTTTAAATGACTATTTTGACTAATCTGACCCCCAAATGATTATCGAAAAGAAAAATAGTGATTGAAAAAGTGATAAGTGTTAATATTGATCAAATATTATGACTTGAGACGATATAATTAATAAATTTCTGTAGAAATTTAAACAAGAGTTATAAAACTTTTTGTTGGTAAAAAATTCCATGACCATCTCTATATCTATCATATTTCTAACAACCATCACTCATCAAAATTCTATATAGTTTGTCGATATGTGGTACGTTAAACAGGGATTGTTCGTTTTTCATTTTCACATTTTTAAAAAAAAAGGGGGATAATAATAATAATAATAAATAAATACCAAAGTATTCACTCTCATTTAAAAGTCCTCACGGTTATGCATGGGTGAATTACTTGGAATTTGTTGTGTGCTTCCATGCTCATTTAAAAGTCCTCACGGTTATGCATGTATGGAACGCATATCAAAAGTTTTTTTAAAAAAAATAAACAAGTTGATTCTAATCCCATTTAAAAGTCCTCACGGTTATGCGTGGTTAGAAGATACTTGAATTCATTTTTAAAAAAAATAAAATTGGAATACTACTAATCTCATTTAAAAGTCCTAACGGTTATACATGGTTAGTAGATATTCAAATTCCTGATATAAATATACCACAAATAGACACAACTGTATGGTTTTATATGGTGACATTATTTCCATCATTCTAAAAGTGGAATATGCGCCTAACAAAACATTTATGATTTTTGTTTGACTTTTTATCGAAATTTAATATTTATATTCAATTGAGTTTTAATGTTGGATTAATATCGATTACTTTATCTCTATTTTCTCTAACACTATTACTCTTTTGCTGATAACAAAAGGGGGAGAGAAAAGTTAAGATTTTGTCTAATAAAATCAAGCAAAGGTCAAATAATTTATATATGCATCTAAGCTCATTTGCATATTTCTATTTGTATGCATATATGTAGGGGGAGTATTGTGTAGAGAGAAGTATTTAAATAGAGGGAGCAATTAGGATGTATCTATGATCAAATACATTTAACATATTCAAAATCTTAAATATATGTTTGTTATCATCAAAAGGGGGAGATTGTTGAATATGCGCTTATATGATTTTTGTTTGATGATAATAAACATATATTCATTCATTTAAATGTATTTGATAATATACTATTTTCACAGATTAAATAAATATTTGCTGAATAAAATAAATAACACAGAATTTGAATTCAAACGAATATTTTATTCCAACAAATATTTATTACAATTTTGAATAGTACAATTTCAAGCTCTGACTATAACTATACAACTTTGATTACATCACATTATTTTCACATTTACATTAGCACCTCACTACATATCACTCACACTCGTATTTTATCTTCAACTGCATTCCAGTTTGAATCCAGCATCTGAGCAATCTGCAAAAATGTAAACTAACGCAGTAAAATTGAAAAAGAAATATTTTGCAATTCAAAAATAAGAGATAATTTTTGAAAATATGATTTGCCTCAGTTATTTGGGTTGTTCGTCATAATTTAAATTTGAATTCATCATACACGAACAACTTGTGACATACACAGTATATTACTGTATATGCCACAAGGCCGTGCACACCAATATATACACTTGATTGATTTACAGGGACAGGTGAGCACAGGTCAAACCCAAATGAAAAACCGGGTTCAACTCACGTGCAGTATATTCAAAATTACGACACGAGCACAAGGTCAAATCCGAGTTTTAAAACTGGATTCAACACAAGGCAACATGACATGAATGCAATGAAGACCACAAAGGTAGTGCATCAGTGTGCGAAGAGCTCGAGCACAGCAAATATGACACCAAGCTACAACTCAAATGAAACAAGTTCACTGACTCAAATGTACACGGGTAAACAGCACAATCAAACAGCAAACAAGGTGCACCAGACCAGATCAAACTACAAGATGATCAAGGCAGACTCCAAGATTGCACCAGTGGTACAGTGACAACATACAAATGCATTATGAATACTATAGGCCGAAAATGAAGACTGCAAGAACATGAATACAGGAAAACATGTCACTGCATCATGAATGTCATCACAGTCATCACAATGAACACATATACTCAATGCAACATGATCAACTCACATGTTTGAAACCATAAGAGAATGCAAACTACCAACTACATGCTGGAGAACAAAGACCAAGTGCAGCATCAGTCACACTTTATCAAAATCATGCAAGACAGTGGTCATGAATGCAGTAACAACATCGAGCCAGAGCTGTCAAATATCACAATTACATCAAGACTCAAGCAAAGACAAATGCAACAGTTCAAAATAATGATATACAATAAGTTTAATTCATGTGACAGCAATGCAGACTTGACTACAAAGTCAATATGGAATCAAAGTGTACAACTACAAGGTCAGGGAAGCAACTAAAATGCAACAGAGTATAGACTAAGCCTATAAGCATCTCAAAGCAAATACAAGTCAAGTCAATATGATCGAGTGCAACAGGTCACAGTGAAACCCAAATGACAGTTCAAGTGAATCGAGTTCAAGTCAAACCAACATGATGATAACACAGCAACAATGAAACTGACTCAAAGCACAAAACTGCACAGCAACAGTGAATGGGGCAATGCACAAGACAGTGTACAACATCAACTACACAAAGCCAAGCATGATACAGGTGGACAGTGAAACAAGTACAACACTGTACAAACTCAAGCAAATGCAGATACAAAATGACCGGAGTCGTACTATACAGTACAGGTTACAGTGATTGTCAAGTCGTAAATCAAGTTTGTATAAAAGCAATGATGATGGCCGAAGCTAATTCGCATACCCAAAATCAAGTTAATCAAGCCAAAGTCAACAGTAAAATGATCGGAGTCAAAGCCGTGGATAGCAAGAATATACACGCATATGACCAAGTCACAAATCGAAACCGTGAGTGCCAAGCAATATCAATTTATACGAAATTGAAATAGTCAGTGACATCTAAATCATCAAAACAAAATCGAGCAGCCAAAGCACAGTGAAGACGAATTTAAACAAAATTTATACGAACGCAAAAATAGGGTTTTGAATCCTATATAAAATGCCCCAATCATCATCGGCATGAAGACAAGAGTTCGAATACGAAAATCGAAAGGTAACAAAGCATAAATTCTTACCAAAAGGAAGAATCGAACTCAGTAAAAATTGAAGGAGCCGTGAAGCAAAGAGAATAGAGCATCGATCATCAAGCAATCACGACGAAAAATCCACCTGATCGAAGTAATTAAAGTCGGCTTCTTCAATTCTACACAAAGCCCTAATTTTTTAAAATAAAGAAGAACGAACAAAGAAACATCGGCCGCCATTACGAACGAGGAAATAAAAAGAGACGGGCTGAATTACTAAAGAGGGCCGGCCTTATTCCTCTAAAAAGAATTCTATTTTATTAAGGGATTTTAAATTTATAAATTAGGGTTTTGTATTTTAAATTTGCTTTTAATTTGTATTTTCTTTTTAAACCGTTTATATTTTTTAGTCGTGTGACTAGGGGACAAGCTACGTGGCGTAGCTTGAGAATTCGCAACTCGGTGGTTGAGTTGTGGCAAGATTTTGAGCGTAGAGTTAGATTAGTCAATAGCGGGCATAGCGAGTTTACGTGTGTAAGCGAGGGACTATCTAATTTCTAGTAGAAACCTTGGGGGCAGCACGTAGGCAGGGTTTTGCCGAAGCTGGGTAAATTCTGTGTTGTTCTGTTTTTTTCCTGTTATTTATATTCTGCGATATCTGTGCTGCTATTCTGTGATCTGAATTGAATATTTTATAAGCTTCCGCGATTAATTTTTATAATTAACACTATCACCCTATTCACCCCCCCTCTAGGGTGAAATCGATCCTACAAAAATCTCCTTTTAAATATTTGTATCAAAATACCTTTTACAAAAGATATATTCACAAACTTCTATACTTGTAACATCCTCCATTTTAAAGCTCGAAAATAAGTGATACTGATGCTGCAATCATCAATACTATTATTCTCTAGTGACAAAATGTGGTTATTTAATCATATCTATAGCCACAGAAGCACATGAATATGAAAAACTTTCAACACATTTAATTAACCAAACTTTCATTACATTTCAGAAATAAATTTTCACATTCATTACATAATCCCATTTGTTGCCCATGCCTACAAAAAACATATGTAACAACCCGCCTTTTCGACCTCATTCACGGTATTCATGTATATATCATCCAAGTGATGGAAAGACTGATTATTAGGATTAAAGAAAGAAAAGGAAAAACAGATTCTCACAAACGTGATGATAACATATAATATACCAATGGTCTTTACAAAGAAAAACTTATTATATACATACACCAATCAGGGTACAACTAACTCATCATCAGCATTGATAGTTATAACACCCTATCCTTATCACTACTAATAAATATATATAGAAACAAATTATGGAAGATAAAATACATAATAAGTTTTAGAGGATCTAGCTCGTCTTTTGCAGCTCCAAGTATCTAGTTAAATCTGGAAAATATGCTCCGACTGACCCGAGCATTGTAAGTAAAATAACGCTCGGGTCAGTCTGGTAAAACTAGCATGACAAACGCAATCAAATGGACTCTTAATGATAAACCTTTTCAAATAAAGATATCTCATAAGACCACGTCACACATAAACATAGAAGGATTTTTACCTACGATAACCAAAACATCTCTATAGAAAATCCAGTGATATTACAATAATGTTTATGGTTTAAAGTAAATTATGAATATAGTCGGAATGCTTGCATCTCATATTCTGACATAGTTGAGCACAACTAAGTCCATATGACACTTATTGGAGAATGGATTTCATACAATGACAAAGCTACTGGGGTACCGTCTACCACAGTACACATCTAGAAAAATATACCGAGAGCTTCACATGGACCCCCTACAAATTAGGATCGATCTACCCCTTACTGAATAGCACCAAATATTTCATTACCCCCGTTGCTTTGCAACCTTTCCCGAGAGCTCTCATGTACAACCTAATCCATAAATGTATATATATCTAGAAGAGCAATAACAATACCCTAATGGGTGCAACCTACATAGCCCTAAAGCATATCTCTTATTTTATTCATTCTTGATTGTTAAGGCTTGAGGCTACGTTTTATCTTTTATATAGCAATCTCACTTAGAATACTAACACTGCCCTCTAAGCAACGATGCAATGTCAGTATTCGTGCATATAAGTTGTTGATGATATGAACGTACCGAAGGCACTACTTCTGCTACATCCATTTCGAAATCACCCTCATGATCGATAGCAAGTAGCCCTTGTGCTTCAAAGATCTTCATCTTCGATTCCATCATCTTCCATATGTTTTCAATTCGAACGTTTATATTGGTTCAAAGTGGTTTTCGAATAACTCACGCTATCCAATCTCGGTCTCTTCGAACCAAAAATAGATAGTATTCAGTAAATTCAACTCGGATTCTTTTTATTTTCAAATCTTTCAATTAATACTGTGCTTATAATATATATGAACGAACGACGACAGCGAACTCTTTCATTCCTTTTCTTCCCTTAAGATCTATCATCCCCGAATCTTCTTATTCTTCGTTTTCTTTTCCCCATTCAAGATTACACGATTCCAATTTCCCATTACCACAATTTCAACCCTATGCTCAAGTAGTAAAGGATTCATTGGGAAAGCTTTCTCAATCCTCTCATCTAAAGGACGTAATCACAAACTGGATCAATTCTAAAAAGATGCATTTAATATGTTATACCTGTGGAGGGTACTCTCATTTCACCAGAGATTATAGAGATCCGATATGGTGTTTCAATTGCAGTTTTTTTGGACACAAGAAAGATTGTTGTTTGAAGAAATCTAGGGTTTCGGTCTCAAAGGGCAAGGAGAAGTTAAGTATTTTTGATCATTGTTTTAACTTTGTGCTGAAGATTATGAAATTGAAACGTATTCTGTTAGATCATCTGTGGATATAAAGAGATGAGGGTTTTCAGTTTTTGGAGGACTTGCTTATGCATTTTAATGCTATCAATGAACTTAACATTGGTAAGAACAATGAGAATAAGTTTGGGGCTTTGGATAATGTTTTGGAGGGGGTAAAGAATGTTGGACTGAAAGATAAGTATTTGAGTAAGAATAGATCCCTCGACAAAACTCAATCCAAGACGAAAATAACAGCTGGATTCAAGAATTCCTCTGTGATTGCTGGGTCAGATGCGAATTTGAGAGATGGAATTTGGAATTCAGAAGTTCAGGGTGAAGTTAGTAAGGTGACTTTGATCCTATATTGTTCGATCCTGATGTTTTCAATCCAATTCGACTTTTTATTCTCTGAATTATGGTTATGAAATGTTGGATGCAAGATATGAGGCTAACTTATTGAGTGATGCTGGAAGTGCTATATCCTGGAGAGTAAGATGATTAATAGATTTTCTCTATGTTTATTAAAAAATATAAAACAAAAATTGTGGATAGTTTTCAGATAGAAACGTCAAATTGCTTCGATTGTCTAAGGGACTTAGAAGAGGATTCTTCTCTATCTAAGGTATTAGTGGTCGTTGATTGTTTAAATGTTCATAGAGTTGTTGTGAATGAGGACTTTATTGAAGAAGATAATGAGACTGTTCAGGGTGATACTACTAAGGATCTTCTTCTTTCTTCAATTAAGTCTCTGGATTCAGATATTTTCCTGATAGAGCATTTTGATGCTGAGGAGTTCCCTATTATGGAGAAAAGCAGATTCATTTGGTTGCTTGGATGGGGGCATGACACACCAAGTTGTTGGTTTTCCTAAATAGGGCATAAGGCCATTGCTTGTAACTGGGCTGAATCAAGGGTCATAGATGAAGATTTTTCTAGCTTTGGTGTAAGAGTGGTTGGTGTGCATGATGCCGGTACAGGGGCATGATTTGAGGGTCTAGCTTCGTTCTAGAATTTCATGAAAAGTCAAGGCCTCAAGTTTCATAGGAGTCAGATTGTACTTTGGATATGGGCAGGTCTCTTTATGGAGATCAGTTTGTTGATAGTGTTGCGGTGAAGGATATTAAGAGGGTGCTGAATCAGATTATTGTGTTTTCTGACCTGAAGGTATGGTAGGAATATACTATGACATGGGCTGGGGTTGATTGTCAGGCTCTTCATAGTAGGGGTGGAAGTCTAAATGGTATGAATATGATGGGTGTAGGAATTTTTCGGATTATGTAGC
Organism: Allium cepa; assembly: GCA_030765085.1. Lineage (NCBI taxonomy): Eukaryota > Viridiplantae > Streptophyta > Magnoliopsida > Asparagales > Amaryllidaceae > Allium > Allium cepa. The sequence goes on from CM060937.1 coordinate 289,479,168, forward strand.
AGTTCTAGTCAGAAAATACATTATAGCACTAGTGTAAAAAGAAGGGAAAGGGTAGAAGGTTAGTCTTGGGAGCAGTAGTTCGATTGAGCAAAGATCGGTTAGGAGTTCATGTCTTCTCAGGGTGGATTCTAGAGCATCTGATAGCTCTAGCTCAGGAATGGAACCTCTTATGGGTAGTATGTATTGGTTATATGCTTTGAATAATTTGTATTCTAGTGATATGCATTTCTTAGCTAAAGATTTTGGTTTAACTTTTGATGATGTTCAGCTAGATGTGGACTATATAAAAAGTAAGGAATTAGAACGGGTGAGATTACTTGATTATGAGAATAATTAGTTGGAGTGTAAGTGGTTTATATAACTTAGGGAAATGTAGAAAAATTAAATCTCTTTTCAAAGATAATAATATTGATATAGCCTTACTTCAAGAAACTAAAATAGAGTATCCTGATTATCGTAATTTTAGGTGTCTAGGGGATATTATTTTGATCACTGGGCATATCTTCCTGCTAGGGGTAATGCAGGAGGTCTAATGTTAGGATCGAAAGATAATTGTGTTAGATTGTTACAACCTATTATTAAAGATCACTCGATGCATTTAATATTTTCTGACATTAATGATGATTCTATTCTTAATATTACAAATGTATATGGGCCAAATTCAAAATAGATCATATGGTTCTATGGAATGAGAGTTTATATTTTAGAACGTTTGCTCCTGGACCATGGATTATGGGAGGTGATTTTAATGTGACTATATTTTTGGATGAAAGATCCCCTAGGGAAGGCGATTTTGGTGCGATGAAAGAATTTGATCAATTTATTAATTGTTATAAAGATAAAACTGAGTAATAGACAATTTACTTGGTCAAATACTAGGGAATTTCCATCGATGACATTGTTAGTTAGCTTTTTAATGAGTGATGAAATAGAAGACAAATTTTCTTATTGTAAAGTTGCAGGCTTCCAAATATTTATTCGGATAATTGTCTAATAATACTTTCTTGTACCAACACCAATATTAAAAAAAAAATTAGATTTGAAAATGTGGTTGTTAGAAAGTAATTTTAAGAATCTAGTTGAAAATAAATGGCTCTCCATGAATAATTGCAATTGTAGATTTTCAGGTAACATAACAAAAGTTTTGGTTAGAAAACACGGAGATCTAAGATTATTTGGAGTAAAGATGTTTTTGGTAACATTAGAATTAAAATGGAAAATCTAATGGATGAAATCCCAAAGTTAAATAAAATTGAAGATATAAGAAATTTGAACTTTCCATAAAAAATGAGCTTTATAATTTAAAAGAAGAATTAAATAAAATTATTGTTCAAGAAGAAATAATGTGGAAACAAAGATCTAGAGTTCAATGGATGGATGAGAACGATATGAATATTAAGTTTTTTCATAGAGTGGCTAACGGTAGAGAACGTAGTAATACTATTAATTCTATTTTAATTAATGATATTGAAATTTTTGATCAAGCAGAACTTAATAATGAATTTACCAATTAATATAAAGACATTTTTAGAACTACAAATAAACATAGAATTAAGGCCAATTGGGATAAACTTTATATCGAGAATACTTAGGTCGACTTAGTAGGATTAGATGATCCATTCGCGTAGGAGGAAATTGTAAAGGCTATAAAGGATAAGCCTAATGATAAAGCTCTGGGTCCGAATGGTTTTCCCATCTTAGTTTATGAAACTTTTTGGAATGTGTTAAAAAAAGATATAATAAAAATATTTAATGAATTTCATGATGGTTCACTAGAGTTAGATAGATTTAATTTCACAAATATAATTCTATTACATATGAAACTATGTGCTAATCAATTACAAGATTTTAGACCAAATTCATTACTAAATTGTTCTTTTAAAATTATTTCTAAGGTTTTAGCAAGATTAAATTCTAAAATGAATGCGCTAAGAGACAACTTTCAAACAACTTTCATTAAGGGTGAGAATATCATGGACGGTATAGTAGTAGTTCAAGAATATATTAACTATTGTTGTAAAAATAATATTACTTGTGCACTTTTAAAACCTGATTTTTCTAAAACTTTTGATTCAATTGATTAGATTTTTCTCAAATATAATTAACAGCTAGGGGTTTTAGTGTTTGGCGGGTAATTCTAGTATTATTATAATGGTATATTAGGAAATAAAATTCAATCAAAACATGGACTTAGCGAGGGGGATCCATTGTCACCATTATTATTCAATTTAGATGATACTATGATTTTTACATCCCATTTACCTAAACATATTATTACACATAAATTCATTTTATATAGTTTTGAACTTTTTTCTAGTTTAAAGATTGACTTTGACAAAAGCTTAGTTTTAGTATTAAATGATATAGACAACTTCGAAAACTAAATTACAAACACATTGAATTGTAAAACAATGAAATTTCTTATAGAATATTTAGGTTTTTTAATTAGGCTGCAAAAACTAAAACATGATGATTGGAATGCCATTATAGATAAAATTAATAAAAGATTGTCCAGATGAATGGTAAAACCTTATCGAGAGCTGGTAGATTGTTCTTATCAATTCAGTTTTATTTGCATTACTCATTTATTAAATGTCATTTTATTATATTTCTAAATGGGTAATGGATCAAATTGATATAATCAGAAGAGATTTTTTATGGAGGGGTGACAATCCAAATGGTAGCTCTATATGTCTTGTAAATTGGAAAATGGTTTGTAAGTCCAAAAAAGAAAAAAGTTTAGGAATTATAAATTTACATAATTTAAATATATCCCTTCGAGAAAAATGGTTATGGAAATTTACCGACAGTATTGAAAATTTGTTATGGAAAGAATTAATAGCAAACTAATGATACGAAGGTGCTTATAATTTGTATCATTCAATTACAAATAATAAAAACAATATATCTTACTTCTAAAAATTAATAATTTTAATTTCGATATATATAAATTAGGAATTAATAATATTTTATGTTCTAGTAATAGTACCTCATTTTGGCATGAATGTTGGTTATCAGTTATTCCACTTAAAGTGGAATTTAAAGATTTATATAAAATTAGTAATTTTAAAAATGTACTAATTTCTGATATTTATAGGCCCGATTTAAACTTTCCTTTGGAATTTAGTTTTGGTCATGCGTTAACGGGAAATACTTTTGCACAGTTTGCTTTATTATGTGCTAAATTAGAATTATATACTATTGATAATGAAAAAGATATTAAAAAATGGGGTTGGGACATTAGTAAGAAATACACATCAAATTCATTTTACAAGTTCATAAATTTTTCGGGAACTAAATTAAAATATTTAAATATATTTGGAAAATAAGTGCTCTACCAAAGTTAAGGTGCACATGTGGTTATTATACACGAGAAATTGAATACTGAATTTTTAAAAAAGAAAAATTTATTTGATGGTAAAAAATGTTTTTTTTTGTAATAATAAAATGGAAGAATTATGCACTTATATTTTAAATGTAATACTGCTAGAATTATTCTTATAAGAACTCTAAATTTATTTGATTTTAATATAAATTATGCACATATTAATTATGAGTTATATTGGAATAGTGCTAGATTTTATATAAAGGTCACAATAGATTTTTACTAGACACTATTTTCACAATTATATGTTGGTATATTTGGTTTCAAAGAACCAATGAGTGTTTTATAATATTAATATTGATTTGGACAATTTAATATATATAATTTCTTTATTTATGTAACGACCCCGGTTTCGAGTTAAATTTGAATTGGTAATTTATTTTAAATTTTTGGGGATAAATTTGAATTAAATTAGTAATTAATATAATTTTTTGGATTAAATTGTGAATTTATTTTATTTTTCCAAATAAAACAAGATATTTGTTCATTTATTATATATGCATATTAATTGATTTTTAAAAATAGAATGTGGATTGGAGATTCAAAAAAAATATTGACAATAGATTGAATTTGGATTTGAAATTCAAATATAAATGTGTAGAAAATATATTGGATTTGAATCTATATTTTAAAATTAATAAGAATTTGTTTTCTAATTTTAATATACATATAATTTAAAAGTTATATTCTGAATTAAATACAAATGATTTGCAAAATAATTGTTTAAAAGTTAAATTCTATAATATAAATATGTGTGTTGATATACGTATATTTAAGTTGACTTTAAATTGGACTTTCAAATTTAATTTAAATTTGAATTTGAATTTAATTTTAAATTTCAAAAAATAGACATTTTAAAAATATTTGTATGAGCTTTTATTTATATATATATTAGTTTTATTACATTTTCTTTAAAATAAAGTTCATATATACATTTACATAAGAATAAACAAATTAAGTAAAAAGCTTTTTCTTAACATTTAAAAATAAATTAAGATTACTTGATTACAAGTGTTAACATACTAAGGCTTCAAACAACAAGTGTAAATTAATAATAAACTTAATGTGACAAATGTTAAACTTTTAACAAGTGTTATTTAATTTTAGTTTTCTTTTATTAAATCAAATTTCAGCCGATATAGAGCATGCATTCTTTCTTTCATTTCTTTTTTTCATTCTTTTTCGAAAGCTAAGAGAAAACCAAATACTCAAAAAAGCAATCTGCACATTCCTCAAACCAGAAAAATTTATCCAAATCTAATCCAGTAAAATTTCTCAAACAAAAATCTAAAACTCAAACCATTTCTCAAAAAAAAATTATAATCAACATTCACAAACCAAAGAACAAATCAATTCAACAAACTATAATCTAGAACCTGCAACATTTTCAAGTTTCAAATTCAAAACCTGAGATGAAACAAAGTCTGAAATCAAAATTAACAAGCCTACAAGCATTCTTAAAATCTGGAATGTAAATCAAGGTCTGCAGCATCTCATTCAACTTGAGAATTTACCAAAGCAAGCATGCGAGTCTCTGTAATAAGCATTACATTTTCAATAGCAAGTTTTCTTCAGCATTCAAGTCTAAAAAGAAATGGCAATGCAAGTTTCCAGTTTTAAAAATAATTCAAGTTTTCAAAATCTAAGATTGCCTCTGTTCCATGCATGCCAGGTGAGTAACATCACTTTTTAAAAAAAAATTAAAGTATCTGTAATCTATTGCATGTTAATATCTGGAAAATAAATATGATCTGTATGATTTTATGTGAGAGAATTATCTGTTTATATGGATGTATAGAATGTGTGCATGCTTGTTTCCGTAGCATTCCTGTTTCTTTGTTTTTAAGTTCCAGTTTGATTTAAAACCATTATCTTTTGATTTAATCTTGGTTTGGATTTAAGACTTAAACAAAATCTGATTATTTCATCATAAATTATAATTAAAATTTTTTATTTAAGTCAAAAATAAATTTTAAATGGATCTGGGAACAAGAACAACAGAGCAAGTTTGATATAAGTGAAAATTCAAACACTTTAATTCATCAATTCAGGAGCATAAACTAAATCCTTAACCCTAAACATGATTTTTAAGAATGAAATTATGATTTTTGGTAAAGGGATGAAAGAGAAGTTCCTGTTCGGTCAGTTTAGGTGTTTTGGGTTGCCTTTGGTGATCTAGTAGCTCGGCGTGGTCAAGGTTCTTACTGGTGGTAGTGGAGCAATCAGAGAGGTCGGCAAAAATTTCAGGATGGTAATTTAAGCATTGTGGTGGATGCGGTGACCAATTTATGTTTATAACCCTAGTTTTGATGATGGTCAGTTAACGATCCACCACGGCTTTTCTGGTGGATTGGATAGAGTGTTACCAATCTTTGGGAAATGGAAGTAGGGGTGCTGACGAGGTCATGGACGGAGACTCTGGTACTCTGGTGGTTGGAAAATCATGATTGAGGTGGTTTCAGGTTTCGAAGGTGGTTCCAGGATTTGGTTTGAGCACTCGAATTTGATTTCGAGTTTCTATCGTTAATCTGAAGATCGTGATTAGATGCGAGGGTGATCGCCGACTTGAGGGGATCATCGTTGATGATCAGAGTTGGCTGCGTCAATGGTGTATGTGCACAGCTTTGTTTTGTGTCAGGGGCTTTGGATGGTTGTTACGTCTTAAAGAAGGGTTCGAGTATATGGATTTTTAACTCGAGTAATGTCTCGAGTTAAACACGAGTGAAGTATTGGTTAGAGGTTTTAACATGTCTGGTTTTTAAAATTTTAAAGTGAATTTAAAAATGTGAAACAAGATTTAAGCAAAATGTTAAATCAAGTTTTAAAGTATGGATTCAAATTGAATTTGTATCCTAGTTTTAAAATAAATAAAGTTTAAGAAAATCTAAATGTCTTAACAACTTTAAATGTTAAAATATATTTTAAAATGATCTGAATTTAAAATGAATATTAGTTTTAAAAACACTTTTAAATTTCTTTTATAAGAAAAGTATTTCTTTAACATGTGATTTGAAAAGGTTTTTAAATTGTTTTTAATTTTGTTAAATTAAATATGTATTTATTTTGAATCTTAATTTGAAATGAAATTTAAAAGTAAATTTAAAGGTAAATGTTTTCAAATGCTTTTGTAAATGATAATAAAGTCATTAATAAGAATAATATTTTATCTTAAAGATAATTAAGGTTTAATGATTTGGAATAAATCAAATTATTAAAATGGTTAAAGAATAATTAATTAATTTAATTAATTAATGGTTTGGATTAATTAATTAAGTAATTAAGGGTTAAGTTAATTAATTAAAGATTAATTAATTTGTAATTAAGGATCATTAATTAGATAATTATAGATTATTAATTAATGATTAGAAATTGATGAATTACGTAATTAAAAATTAATTAAGTTACAGTTAAGCACTTAATTAATTAAGTAATTAGAGATTAATTTATTGATAATTAAAAATTAATTACGTTGTAATTAATAATGGTTAATTAAAGCATAATTACTTAAGGAAAGTAATTAAAGAATTAATAATAGTTAATGAAGATCATTAACTAAGGATTATTGAACAATTAATTAATGTGATTAATTTTAATAATTAATTATATTAATTAAAAATAATCATTTGTGAAATTGTTTAAGTACAATTACTTAATGAAAGTAATTAATTACTCAATGTAATTAATTAAAGTAATGTGATTAGTATAAGTTAATTAATTAAGTTTAATTAATTTAAAATAATCATTAGGTAATGGGTTAAGTATAATTACTTAGTGTAATTTATAAAAAAAAATTGCTTAGTGAAGTAATTAGTGGGTAATTACTGGATGTAATTAATTAAAGGATAATTAATTAATAAAAGTAGTTTTGGGTTTAATTACCTTTGCAATTAGTAAGAAAGATAATTACTTAGAGGAAGTGATTAAGAATTAATTACTTAGTGTAATTAATTTAAGAATTAATTGATAAAATTTATTTAGAAGTAAATTAAGTAATGTAATTAATTAAGGGTAATTAATTACCGAATGTAATTAATCAAAGATTAATGAATGTGATTAATTAAAGAATAATTAAATAAATAAATAGCTAAGGGATAATTACTTAAATGTAATTAAAAAATGATTAATGAAGGAAGATTTGTTAAGGCACAAATTATCGAATTAATTTATAATTAATTAATGTTAAGTAAGCAGGATTAATGTAATTCACGTAATTTAATTAGAGATTGATTAAATTAATTAAGAATTTATTTATCTTACTTATGGGTGTTTGAATTCTATTGATTGTTGAATTGTTTCATATCCCCGATATGTTATGCTTTGTGCTATGAATTGTTTTGGTGTGATGTGTGACGATGTAATTTATTTATCTGTGATAAATTTACATTGTTTACCTATGAATTTGTGAATGGAGATAAGCGTTATTGGATTATACTGCATATCAATGATGATGTGCTTGAATCTGTAATAATTGATGTTGTTGCACTATTGTGTAAAACCCCTAGACTACACCTTACACACACAAATGTGGATTGCACGAGGGAAATTGGTTAAGTCACAGATTTTTGAAATAGTTTTAAAGTTGAATTTTGAATTCAAATGATTTGGAATTGGGTTCGATATGAAAAGTTTTTGAAAAGGAGTTTTAAAGATAAAAGTTATTTTTGAATAACTAAATTAAATTTTGAAATTTAAATAGCTGATTTGAATTTAAATTCAAAATTCAAAATTGAATTCTATGTTTAGAAATTATGGTTTGAAAAAAGGATATACAAGTTATAAATGCGTTTATATGGGTTTAAACCATTTTAAAAGTATTGTTTGGGGAATTTGAATTTAATCCAAAGATTTTAATTTGTATAAATGAAATCGGATTTTTTCGAAACAAAAACTGTTTGTTTTCAAATAATAAAAGCTTTCATGTAAGGAAAGAATTTCCAATTTGTGTTGAAAGGATTTCAAGTTTGAAATGAAAATGGTTTTCCAAGTTATGAATGAATCTTTGGAAATGGTTTTGAAAGCTATGAATTAAATCTTTGATTTAAAGATTGGATGAGTTAATCCGATTTGAAGTGGAAATTGTTTTGAAATCTATGAATGAATCTTTGTGGAAAATGGGTGAACTTTGTGAAGTAAATCTTTTTGTTTAAAGATTTGGAAATGGTAATCTGTTTAAACCATTTGACAAGTTTTGGCTTTTAAAGTTGTGACTTAACTGAAATCCTAGTATCCATATGTTTTTAAATATTGCGCTCATTATTCGGTTTAGCGGGTAGAGAGCCTTGTGTCATAAAACCCATCCCGAATAATGATACGACGATATGGATAGCATTTGAAGACCGGGTATTTACAAGAACGATAGGATAACCTATTGAATGACTCTGCACTGAGTAGCTACGGTATAGAGATCTCCATATGTGATGGGGAGTCCGATCGGGAATGTGAATACCCGGATTGCAAGGGCTTCTTTGGAAGTGCCTTCGGTTCTGTTCGAACCCGGAACAGACTTGTATGGATGTGTGTCTGACGTTACACTTTGAGATGTAAAACACATTTCTACAAATACAATTCTATTTGGTGGCGGAGATTTATTCTCTTAGCTTAACACTCTTCTCTGAGACGTACGAGCTCAGATATTATGTAGTTGATGGTTACTAGTGATACATTCCCAATTTGGTAATGTGGCATACGAAGTGCTGCTGATCATTTGTTGATCGAAGCATGGCTTTGTGAAAAAGTATGGCTTTGTGGACGAGACTACATCAGGAACTTACAAACCGGAAATGGTTGAAACAGGAAAGATGCAGCAAGGTTGCAGGGGTCGCACCCCTAAGGTATGTCCATTTCTTCTGGAAAAGGGTGGTATCATGGTATGAAGCCCAGATACTTAACTCATGTGGACAGTGTAAATTTATTATTGTGTGATGTTGCTTTGTGATTGAGGTACCTCGGATAAAGGTCGCAAACGACCGGGGATGGCATATCTTAGGTGTTACTCCTGGGAAGGGAGTGAACCGGCCTTGTGTTGGCAGAGATCCGGGTAGGTTCTTGGGGCGTCCCTCCAGAGGCGTTCCCATGTGTCAATAGGAAGTTCCTTAGCCTGACCATTTGTTGGAAATCCAATCATCCAATACGCGCCCTGTACGGTTTTAGTTGTAGAACTACCATCTAATATGGTAGCTATAGTAGGCGTACTATAATGGTACGTATGCTGGCTAAGATTAATATTATACGTGCAAATGTTTTCTTCACTATGCACTAATAATAATATCAAAATGATTTGCACGTATCAAGCATTTTTGACTGTCATAAGGAGAAATCTCCTTCAAGTGTGCGCTTGCATTGTGTGTGTGGCGGAAGGTCATATGATGGTTTCATTTTCCAAAAAGCATTGCGGATTTCAATCTTAAATTCTTTTGTTGTTTGTTTTAAAGATAAAACTATTTTTGTTGCTCACATCAGTCCCATGACTGACCCGGAGTTTGTTGTTCCCTTCCTAAACTCTGGTGCCCACAATTTTCCACACGGGTAGTCTAGAATTGGATTTTTCAGATAACCAGCTTGTAGATATAGATTTTATAGTATTTGGAGTCTTTGGTAATCTTCTTCGGTCTTTGGACGACTGGCTTTGCTTAGTACAACTTGATTGGTGGTTCGAGCTTTTGGTCCAAGCTATCTTCGGTTTGGAGCTTTGGAGCATTTGAGATGGATTTGCAGATATTGGAGTTCTCACTTGGTGGTTCAAGTTCAAGTTATTTATTCCGATGTAGCATTGTATTTGATCTCTGATATGTATTTGAGATCATTGGATATTATATTCATTGGAATTATATGATATACTCTTTTCTTCCGCTGTGTTGTTATACTTAATGTGTGATTTTATGTGAGTGAAGTATCTGTTTATATGGATGTATAGAATGTGTGCATGCTTGCTTCCTGTAGCATTCCTGTTTCTTTGTTTTTAAGTTCCAGTTTGATTTAAAACCATTATCTTTTGATTTAATCTTGGTTTGGATTTAAGACTTAAACGAAATTTGATTGTTTCATCATAAATTATAATTTAAAATTTTTATTTAAGTCGAAAATAAATTTGAAATGGCTCTGGGAACAAGAATAACAGAGCAAGTTTGATGTAAGTGAAAATTCAAACACTTTAATTCGTCAATTCAGGAACACAAACTACATCCTTAACCCTAAACATGATTTTTAAGAATGAAATTATGATTTTTAGTAAAGGGATGAAAGAGCGGTTCCTATTTGGTCAGTTTAGGTGTTTTGGGTTGCCTCTGGTGATCTAGTAGCTCGACGTGGTCAAGATTCTTACTGGTGGTAGTGGAGCAATCAGAATGGTCGGCAAAAATTGCAGGATGGTGATCTAAGCATTGTGGTGGCTGCGGCGACCAATTTACGTTTATAACCCTAGTTTTGATGATGGTCAGTTAATGATCCACCACGGCTTCTCTGGTGGATCGAGTGCTACCAATCTTTGGGAAATGGAAGTAGGGGTGTTGACGAGGTCATGGACGGAGACTCGGGTACTTCGGTGGTCGGAAAAGCCGGATTGAGGTGGTTTCTGGTTTCGAAGGTGGTTCCAGGATTTGGTTTGAGCACTCGAATTCGAGTTCGTACCGTAAATCTGAAGATCGTGATTAGATGCGAGGGTGATTGCCGACTTGAGGGGATCATCGTTGATGATAGAAGTTGGCTGCGTCGATGGTGCATGTACACAGTTTTGTTTTGTGTCAGGAGCTTTGGATGGTTGTTGTGTCTCGAAGAAGGGTTCAGGTATATGGGTTTTTGACTCGAGTAATGTCTTGAGTTAAAGGCGAGTGAAATATTGGTTACAGGTTTTAACATGTCTGGTTCGTAAAATTTTAAACTGAATTTAAAACTGTGGAACAGGATTTAAGCAAAATGTTAATTCAAGTCTTAAAGTATGGATTTAAATTAAATTTGTATCCTAGTTTTAGAATAAATAAAGTTTAAGAAAATCTAAATGTTTTAACAACTTTAAATGTTAAAATATATTTTAAAATGATCTGAATTTAAAATGAATATTGGTTTTAAAGACACTTTTAAATTTCTTTTATAAGAAAAGCATTTCTTTAACATGTGACTAAAAAGGTTTTTAAATTGTTTTTAATTTTTTTAAATTAAATTTGTATTTATTTTGAATCTTAATTTGAAATGAAATTTAAAAGTAAATTTAAAGGTAAATGTTTTCAAATGCTTTTGTAAATGATACTTAAGTTATTAATAAGAATAATGTTTTATCTTAAAAATAATTAAGTTTTAATGATTTGAAATAAATCAAATTATTAAGGAGGTTAAAGAATAATTAATTAGTTTAATTAATTAATTATTTGGATTAATTAATTAAGTACTTAAGGGTTAAGTCAATTAGTTAAAGATTAATTAATTTGTAATTAAGGATCATTAATTAGATAATTATAGATTATTAATTAATGATTAGAAATTGATGAATTAAGTAATTAAAAATTAATTAAGTTAGTTAAGCACTTAATTAATTAAGTAATTAGAGATTAATTAATTGATAATTAAAAATTAATACTTTGTTATTAATAATGGTTAATTAGAGCATAATTACTTAAGGAAAGTAATTAAAGAATTAATAATAGTTAATGAAGATCGTTAACTAAGGATTATTGAATAATTAATTAATGTGATTAATTTTAATAATTAATTTTATTAATTAAAATAATCATTTGTGAAATTGCTTAAGTATAATTACTTAATGAAAGTAATTAAAGGAATCAATTACTCAATGTAATTAATTAAAGTAATGTGATTAGTTTAAGTTAATTAATTAAGTTTAATTAATTTAAAATAATCATTGAATAATGGGTTAAGTATAATTACTTAGTGTAATTTATAAAAAATAATTACTTAGTGAAGTAATTAGTGGGTAATTACTGGATGTAATTAATTAAAGGATAATTAATTAATAAAAGTTGTTTTGGGTTTAATTACTTTGTGTAATTAATAAGAAAGATAATTACTTAGAGGAAGTGATTAAGAATTAATTACTTAGTGTAATTAATTTAAGAATTAATTGATAAAATTTATTTAGAAGTTAATTAAGTAATGTAATTAATTAAGGGTAATTAATTACCGAATGTGATTAATCAAAGATTAACGAATGTGATTAATTAAAGAATAATTCATTAAATAAATAATTAAGGGATAATTACTTAAATGTAATTAAAAAATGATTAATCAAGGAAGATTTGTTAAGGCAAGTAATTAGAGATAATTATTGAATTAATTTATAATTAATTAATGTTATGTAAGCAGGATTAAGGTAATCCAAGTAATTTAATTAGAGATTGATTAAATTAATTAAGAATTTATTTATCTTACTTATGGGTGTTTGAATTCTATCGATTGTTGAATTGTTTTATATCCCTGATATGTTATGCTTTGTGATATGAATTGTTTTGGTGTGATCTGTGATGATGTTATTTATTTATCTGTGATAAATTTTCATTGTTTATCTATGAATTTGTGAATGGAGATAAACGTTATTGGATTATACCGCTTATCAATGATGATGGGCTTGAATCTGTAATAATTGATGTTGTTGCACTATTATGTAAAACCCTTAGACTACACCTTACACACATGTGGATTGCACGAGGGAAATTGGTTAAGTCACAGATTTTTGAAATAATTTTGAAGTTGAATTTTGAATTCAAATGATTTGGAATTGGGTTCGATAGGAAAAGTTTTTGAAAAGGAGTTTTAAAGATAAAAGTTATTTTTGAATAACTAAATTAAATTTTGAAATTTAAATAGCTTATTTGAATTTAAATTCAAAATTCAAAATTGAATTCTATGTTTAGAAATTATGGTTTGAAAAAAGGATATACAAGTTATAAATGTGTTTATATGGGTTTAAACCATTTTAAAAGTATTGTTTAGGGAATTTGAATTTAACCCAAGGATTTTAACTTGTATAAATGAAATCGGAATTTTCCGAAACAAAAAATATTTGTTTTCAAATAATAAAAGCTTTCATATAGGGAAAGAATTTTCATTTTGTGTTGAAAGGATTTCAAGTATGAAATGAAAATGGTTTTTCAAGTTATGAATGAATCTTTGGAAATGGTTTTGAAAGCCATGAGTTAAATCTTTGATTTAAAGATTGGATGAATTAATTCGATTTGAAGTGGAAATCGTTTTGAAATCTGTGAATGAATCTTTGTGGAAAATGGGTGAACTTTGTGAAGTAAATCTTTTTGTTTAAAGATTTGGAAATGGTAATCTGTTTGAACCATTTGAAAAGTTTTGGTTTTAAGTTGTGACTTAACTGAAATCCCAATATCCATATGTTTTTAAATATTGCACCCATTATTCGGTTTAGCCATGAGAGGACCTTGTGTCATATAATCTATCCCGAATGATGATACGACGATATGGATATCATTTGAAGACCGGTGGTGAAGACCGGGTATGTACAAGAATGATAGGATAACCTATTGAATGACTCTGCACTGAGTAGCTACGGTATAGAGATCTCCATATGTGATGGGAAGTCCAATCCGAAGTGTGAATACCCAGATTGCAAGGGCTTCTTTGGAAGTGCCTTCGGTTCTGTTATAACCCAGAACAGACTTGTATGGATGTGTGTCTGACGTTACACTTTGAGATGTAAAACCCGTTTCTACAAATACAATTCTTTATGGTGGCGGCGATTAATATTATACTTGCAAATGTTTTCTTCACTATGCACTAATAATAATAATATCAAAATGATTTGCACGTATCAAGCATTTTTGACTGTCATACGGAGAATTCTCCTCCAAGTGTGCGCTTACATTGTGTGTGTGGCGGGAGGCCTTATGGCAGTTTCATTTTTCGAAAAGCATTGCGGATTTCAATCTTAAATTCTTTTGTTGTTTATTTTAAAGATAAAACTGTTTTTGTTGCTCACACCAGTCTCATGACTGACCCGGAGTTTATTGTTCCATTCCTAAACTCTGGGTGCCCACAATTTTCCACACGGGCAGTCTAGAGTTAGGTTTTTCAGATAACCAGCTTGTAGATGTAGATTCGATAATCTTTGGAGTCTTTGGTAATCTTCTTCAGTCTTTGGACGACTGGCCTTTCTTAGTACAACTTGATTGGTGGTTTGAGCTTTTGGTCCAAGCTATCTTCGGTTTGGAGCTTTGGAGCATTTGAGATAGTGTTGCAGATATTGGAGTTCTCACTTGGTGGTTCAAGTTCTGGTTATTTATTCAGATATAGCATTGTATTTGATCACTGATATGTATTTGAGATCATTGGATATTATATTCATTGGAATTATATGATATACTCTTTTCTTCCGCTGTGTTGTTATACTTAATGTGTTATAAGCTCCGGCACGAATCAGATTTCAATGGTTGAATCTGCAGCATTTGAGTACAAGTGATGTAACGACCTAATATTTTCAACCATTCGCATCCAAACATGCCGAAATTGAATTGCTCAAAATACCAGATTGTAAGTTTATATTTGGAAAAACTCAGCATATACAGTAAATAAATAATCACAGAATCACAGACACAGAGTAATATATCAATATGCAGCAGAAACAAATGAATAGTAGTTCATGAAGCTTCTATATATATAACAGAGTTAAATAAGTTACAACAGAAGTCTCGAATACAATGGTCAAATACAAGAATCAGAATACATCACTATAATCAACCGAATATCTGAAATCTCGGTAGATAGTCGGATCTCCAAGCGAAGTTCCAACTCTAAAGGCGAGTCTCAAAAGATGTATCACTCAGTCTGACCCGAGCATAAAGCAAAACACAAAACACTCGATTCAGGATTAACATTCTAATATCAATAAATCCAACTCAAGTGAAATAACAACTGAATATACAAGTAACTCAAAAGATGTTGGGATAACCATCCTTTAAGGATCCGTTAAACTATCTATTGTATAGTAATATATGCTATTATAATAATGTCTAAAGTAAAGCAAACTATTAAAATAGCGTTAAGGTGTTACCATTATCCCCCTTAACACATTTATATATAAGCGTCATAGTCTATACAGCACTGTAAACTCCACTGTAAACTAGTGGGCTATCAGGAAGTACTCTATAGGTATAACACAAAACAAATCGTAGTGGTCGCGCATAGGGATATAAGTATGACAAGGCACATAAGGCAATACCTAAGGTAGTGAAACTACCGTTTGCCTGATCCGGACCGGTAAGAACGCATCGCCGCGACGATCACAACACCGCGAAACAACACTCCCAATTCAAGGGTGCGCACTAATCAAATACAAGTAATACGTAGTTTACGAAGAATTGTGTTCGCTTAGAGGTGGCTAACCTCATTGGCCCGGCACAGCTCCTGTTTTAGTCATTTCAAATGTGACACAAGTGTCAAGGCTTTCCATTATCGTTCTCTTTCTTCAAATCCAACAACGTCATCATTCCAACCACTTCATTCTGGATCACACTCCACGTACGATAGTTAAAGTGGTTTTCTGTTTAGACGGGGAGTATGTCCCTAACCGATCCCGGACTCTTCAATAACTTTGTAATTATTAAACCGATTGGTCATTTAATAAACTTTCAAAATAGTTTATATTTCCAAACCAAAACATCGTAGCCATTTCAAAACCATATCAATACGATATCACTTCCATTTCAAAATCGAATACGATATAATTCCCATTTTAAATATATATATCCATCTCAAATATATCCATTTACAAAATCTTAGTACTTCAAAATTATAACACTTTCTAAATCAAACACTTTGGAAATCATAATACTTTGGAAATCAAAATTTGGAAATCATAATTCTTTGGAATCATAACACTTCCCACTTAATTGTTTAAATATAAATAGTAGTATATATAATAAAATAGTTTATAATTTAAAATAGTTTATATAAAATAGTTAAAATTTAAAATAGTTTATATTAAAATAATTTATATTAAAATAGTTTATATGAAATAAATTTATAAAGTAACATATACAAATAATTTCAAATATAATTTAAAAATACTTTATATAATAAAATAACTACCTCAAATTTCACAAATCGATTCAAATCAACTCAAATTCCAAAATTTAAATTTAATCAAATCTCAAATCATCAATTTTAATTTTTTTTCCAGTTTCTCAATAGACCATTTCAAATTATATCGATTTCAAATACAGATTTTTAACCACAAAATAAACCACTCCAATTCCAATATTTTCAAAGCTTTAAATATTCAAACATTTCAAAACTAGATTTGATAATTCCATATATATATATATATATATATCAAATTCACTTTACCATTATTTATTTTGAAATACTACTTACTAAATCCATTATCATTTAAATAAAACCCCAAATTTCAAATGACTAAATATTTCCTTCAATACATTTAAACTTGAAATATTTGTTAAATCACCTTAAACCAAATCAAGTTAAAAAAATCATATCCTTTTAAAAATCTCAAATTCAATAAGTTCCAAATCGATTTCTAGTTAAATATATTTCTTAATTAAAAACAATTTCAAATCTATCTTCTCAATCTTAATTTATTAAATCATTATAAAATCTATATTAAAATATAATTTAAATAAATACTTAGTCATAATATATTTTAATAAAATCAAAGTTAATTATTAAGCTTATTTTATATTAAAACAAATTTATACATAGCTTAAAATCAAGAATTTAACTATATATAAAATAACATTTATATAATATCTAAAATCAATATTTATATAAAACTGTATATTCCTGTCCAAAACCACAGTAATCATTTCAAAATATTTATATATAGACCAATGGTGTTTGTATATAATTTCCTATCCTATGGTCAAGTGGTACGGATATTTATCATTTCAATCCATAATTTAAATATGTACGGGTATACATACATACATACATATATATATATATATATATATCATTTCAACCCGTAATCCCAAATTAAATTCAATGAAAATCGCCTGGGTTTATCATTTAACCCATAATGATTTTCTCCTATTCTATAGATCATTCGGGTATGTATCATTTCAACCCATAGTGAATTATATACCAACAGGGAACTTGCAAAGTGATAAAAGATATGATAATAATATAACAGACATATATCATCAATATAAATAACAGATAATGGTGTCAGATGTCACAGGTGAACATGTACAGGTAATAACATATGTATAACAATGTAAATAACTAACAGCAACATATTTCAATTGTCATTTCAATTGAAATCAAATTTAATAAATAAAAGAACATTAATCGTGAGTGATTGCTCACCTTTCAAGGGTAGAAAGTTTGACAACAGGACAAGCTACGAATTGCAAAGCAGAGCAAGATTGGCACGAATTCGGCGAATAGAGCTGATGAATAGGATTTGACAAAATCAAATAAGAACTGAACCGATGAAGTAATTGATATAAATGAATTGATATAGATATAACATATACAATTTGTGTGTATATATATATATGTATAAAGATTACATTCTGATTCAAATACAGGTTAAATTAAATATATACACGCAGTTTCAAAATCATTGTTTTAATTTAAAACATGTATTCAAAATAAGATACATATATACCAAATCACAAATTTAACTTTAACCCCAATAAGACAAAACCTATATACCTAAATTTCAAACCAATATTAAATCTAAACGCATATAAAATAAAATATATATATATATATATATATATACATACAGATAATATAACTTAAGTATAAATATATGTATCGTATATATAAATCCTTATCACTATATTATAAACTCAATATGGACCTAGTTTTCATTCTAAAATGAATGAATGAATTTAGACCATAATTTACAAAACATAATATAGACATATGTACGCATTCCAGAATACGATATAAACATAATACAATTTATAGAACTACATACTATCAGGTAACATACTTATATTAATGTTGTATACACATAGGAAACAATTAACATATTTTTAGAAGAAATATATATACATACACTTATATATTTACACACACATCATACCTTTTACCTATATCATATTTAAACTGGCAGATATATTAGTATAACGTACACTATACAAATAGTTCAATGGAACACATACAATAGTTTAAAATACTATTGCTGTTATAAACATAATAGTAAAATACTTAAAAAAAGAAGAAGTCTGGTTCACATAATATAACTTCAAGTAGTATAATATATAAAACTCTCACATATTAGATATTGTAAACAATACATATTGTAAACATATACTTAATATATACCCATATAAAATTTCAACTAGTACAAGTAAACTACTATTATATAAAATTCAAAATAAAAAAGAATATATTTTATTCAACTTACAAATCACATGAACAAAAGAAGCTATAGCTTGAGGTGGAACCAGCAAAATCGAGTCAGGGTGATAGGAGTTGTTGAGCTCTGGGTTAGCCAATTGTTATGGAGGAGAGATACGTGAGCACGACAAGTTGATGCAGAGCCTTCAGGTAACAGACGAGTAGTGGAAGTTGTGGAGGCTACAACATCAGGGAGGAACGGAAGGGGTGAGCGGCTCTGGGCTTCGGCAAATGGTGGCAGCAATTTGATGATGGAGGATGTGGAGGAGATGCGACGGACGTGGTGGTCGACTGAGTTGCGGAGGGTTGAGGTTGAACTGGTTTGCGTAGGCTACAGAGAAGCATGGTTCGGTGATGTATAGTTTGGTGGCTGAAGTGGATGCGGGCGAGTAGAGGAAGTAGGGAGATTGGTGAAGGTTCGACCAGAGGGAAGAACAAGAAGGAACGCATGGAAGGGCAGTCCTTCGTAGGCGAGTGGCTCGATGGTTTTGGGCGTGGCCACGACAGAGACGCGTGCATGATAGGCTGCATTGTCATGTTCATTTTTTTAGGAGATCGAAAATAAATGAGAGGAGATGAGAGAAACAAGTAGCAGGCATAAAGGAAGAAGTATTGCATTGTACCTAAGCTTCTGTGCAAAAATTAATGGGTTTGAGGCTAAAGGTATAGCAACAGTCCCAACAAATATATTTATGATGGAAGAGACGTGTCTCTTCATATTGGATATAAGTTACTTTATGTCTATATATATTTTCATTTATTACTTTGGGAATGAAAGAGCTACGAGGCATGCAGTTGAACAGGTTAATGAGCCTATGACATACGAATGCTTTGTTATCCTGTCGTATCATATATTTATAAAATATGAACAGAAATAAAGGAGAGAAATAGGCTGAGAAAACATACCAATACGGTTGCCATTTACACGGATTCCGCTGTGAAGTGGACTTCAAAACACAGAAGTAGATATACCATAGAGATCAGCAAGACAAGACAATTAGAATGATATACAGATATCAGTGGTACGACCATCCTATCAAAAGTCGATATGGACACTGATATACGTTGTTATTCCGTACGGAAAAATCCAAATGGAGATAGAAACGTCCGAAATTTTGCGAAACAAATTACGCAGTCTTATTCAGAGCGTTCTAAATAAATTTTCTTATGTTGACATATTTAGGTTCCGGTAAACTTTTAAACTCAACTGTTATTTCGTCGAAAATAAGATCGACGGAGCAATAACAGTCAAAATTTAGAGAAACGAACTATGATGTCTCAGTCATAAGATGATTTAGAATTTTTCTATATAAAAATATCCAGGTTTCGAAAACATTTTATTATCATCAAATATTAACTGATATAAATTGAAATTGGATTACACAATAAAATAAACTTTCATATTTTCAGATGAAAATTTTCAGTTTGCTATGTTCAATTAGACGTATTCCAAATATTAATTTTTTTTCAAAATTTCACGAAAATTCAACTAATCACATTATTAAAACATTAAAAATTTACGGGTCGTTCCACTCTCCCCCACTCAAAACTTTTCATCCCCGAAAAGGAAGTAGGTAGGAGAATAGAAACAACCAGAAGAAAATAGATTTGTATTACAAAATAAAACAATTAATTTAAACCATATAGGTTTCAATTTAATTAATTAATATTTAACAATTTGGTTAAATCCATTTATATTAAACCAATAAATAATCATTCAATTTAATTTTGTTTGTTCAAACTGTTAATTTTAATCATATAAATTTCAATTTAAATAAATTAATATCCAATAATTGATTTTTGATTCAAGGTATTCCATTAAGTTGATTCAATTGTTAATTTATTAATTCCTTCAGAGCAAAATTTATTTAATTTATATCATTTATTCATTATCTTATTATCCAATTATCCTCTATTAATAATTTTCTAAAATTAATAATCATATTTTATTCAACAAATTTAATTCTTCTTTGTTCCAAATTATTATTAAATTTATTCCACTTAATATATCTTATCACATATATTAAGTATATTTACACTAATTATAACTACTCAAATTTATTTAAAAATTCTTTTAACATCATCTTATATTGTATATTATTGAATTACATTGTTAACTTCTGAATAATTTAGGTAAGTTATATTGGAATTCAATTGAGTATTATACCAGTAAAATTTTCCCAATTCAATTATTCAAGTTTAAATATTCATTTAAAATTTTGATTTCATTTAAAATTTGGAATCACCCTTAAACATAAAATTTAAGAATTAAATTTCCGATTAACTTCAAACTGTATAGAGATAAAATAAATACATATATATACATAATATATCAAATCAAATTTAAAATCTTCAATATATATTATGAATCAAGTCATGTTTAGAAATTCAAATCAATTTATTTTTTTCCAAACCAAAGTGTAGCGGGGCTATAGAATAGTCTCTACACTTCAAACTCGAAAATGAATGTCGATGATGTGGCCGCCATCAAAGAAATTATTTTTCAGTGACAAAAGAGAAGAGCACAAATTTAACATTTTTAAATTTCTTTGAAACCATTCTTATTTGAAAATACTTTAAATAATATATCCTTTAAACTTTTAAATCCTAAGTCTGAAATCACTGGAAATTTAATTCTCAAATTCTCGATTTAAATTCATTTCAAATTCCAAATTCCAAATCAAATTATAACCAAGTTTTATAAGTTCATTTATTTATATTATGCAATAGTCAATGGTTTACAAAACAATAAATGAAAATCAAATATTATCTGACAACAATTTCATTAACAATTTAATTCCATAGAAATTTATACTTATGTATAATATAATCATATAAAACTATTTTGTTTACCAAATTTGAAAATAATATTGTGTCAGTTTGTTCTGTTCAAGTGTTTTGGAAATCCAATCGATAGCGTTGATCAGACGAATCGATCGAAAATCCAAATCAGCATCAACAACTCAAACAACACAATATATATAAAACATTTTAATATTAATTTACAAGTACACTTCCTCCCTCGACGATACAAGAATAAATTCCAAAACAAGCATAGAGATTCAAATTTGATGGACTCAAATCAAAGAGAATTTTGATACGGAGATAGGTTTGGAACAAAGATAAGATGATTAAATAACAAAATAGGAAGACTGATAAGTGTATATAAATCGCGGGCAACCTTAACCGGTCGACCGTGACTTCAAGAATAAGATCGATTCAGAATTCTGAGGCAAATCGATATCAGATCTCAAGGGATATAATTCAGGTATAGTAGGGGATCGATAGCATCGTGGACCGATGATACAGAAATCTCCGGTAAATCAATGTCTATCATAAAGGAGTTTCACCCCTTTTATAAATTAATTTGAGATTGGCAAGACCGCCGACTCATTATAGAGATCATTCGAAGTGGAGTTACGGGATACTCCAGAATTAAAAGAAGACGAATAATGAGGGACATGAATGGATTTTGGAACCACATGGAATGTTCAAAAAATTCAAAGGAACCGAGTCAAAAGAAAGAGATTCAAACTCGAATGGAAATGATTATGTAAATACATTTACCTATACGCTAAGTTTTGCCTAGAGCTACCAAAGCTCTGATACCAAATGTAACGACCTGATATTTTCAACCATTCGCATCCAAACATGCCGAAATTGAATTTCTCAAAATACCAGATTGTAAGTTTATATTTGGAAAAACTCAGCATATATAGTAAATAATAATCACAGAATCGCAGACACAGAGTAATCTATCAATATCCAGCGGAAACAAATGAATAGTAATTCATGAAGCTACAATATATATAACAGAGTTAAATAAGTTACAATAGAAGTCTCGAATACAATGGTCAAATACAAGAATCAGAATACATCACTATAATCAACCAAATATCTTAAATTTGGATAGATAGCTGGATCTCCAAGCGAAGTTCCAACTCCAAAAGCGAGTCTTAAAAGCTGCATCACTCAGTCTGACCCGAGCGTAAAGCAAAACACAAAACACTCGAGTCAGGATTAACATTCTTATATCAATAAATCCAACTCAAGTGAAATAACAACTGAATATACAAGTAACTCAAAAGATGTTGGGATAACCATCCTTTAAGGATCCGTTAAACTATCTATTATATAGTAACATACGCTATTATAATAATGTCTAAAGTAAAGTAAACTATTAAAATAGCGTTAAGGTGTTACCATTATCCCTCTTAACACATTTATATATAAGCGTCATAGTCTATACAACACCGTAAACTCCACCGTAAACTAGTGGGATATCAAGGAGTACTCCATAGGTATAACACAAAACAAATCATAGTGGTCGTGCATAGGGATACAAGTATGACAAGGCACGCGAGGCAATACCCAAGGTAGTGAAACTACCGTTTGCCTGATCCGGACCGGTGAGAACGCATCGCCGCAACGATCGCAACACCACGAAACAACACTCCCAATTCAAGGCTGCGCACCAATCAAAAACAAGTAACGAGTAGTTTACGAAGAAGTGTGTTCGCTTAGAGGTGGCTAACCTCATTGGCCCGGCACGACTCCTGTTTTATTCATTTCAAATTTGACACAAGTGTCAAGGCTGTCCATTATCGTTCTCTTTCTTCAAATCCAACAACGTCATCATTCCAACCACTTTATTCTGGATCACACTCAGCGTATAATAGTTATTAAAATGGTTTTCGGTTTAGACAGAGAGTATGTCCCTAATCGATCCCGGACTCTTCAATAACTTCGTAATTATTACACCGATTGGTCATTTAATAAACTTTCAAAATAGTTTATATTTCCAAACCAAAACCGTTGCTATTTCAAAACCATAGTAATACGATATCACTTCCATTTCAAAACCGAGTACGATATCATTCCCATTTTGAATATATATCCACCTCAAATATATCCATTTACAAAATCTTAGTACTTCAAAGTTATAACACTTTCTAAATCAAACACTTTGTAAATCATAATACTTTGGAAATCAAAATTTAGAAATCATAATGCTTTGGAATCATAACACTGTCCACTTAATTGTTTAAATATAAATAGTAGTATATATAATAAAATAGTTTATAATTTAAAATAGTTTATATAAAATAGTTAAAATTTAAAATAGTTTATATTAAATAATTTATATTAAAATAGTTTATATGAAATAAATTTATAAGGTAACATATACAAATAGTTTTAAATATAATTAAAAAAATTATATAATAAAATAACTTCCTCAAATCTCAAATCATCAATTTTAATTTTATTCAGTTTCTCAATAGACCAATTCAAATTGTATCGATTTCAAATATAGATTTTTAACCACAAAATAAACCATTTCAATTTCAATATTTTCAAATTTTTAAATATTCAAACATTTCAAAACTAGATTTGATAATTCCATATATATATATATAT
Organism: Allium cepa; assembly: GCA_030765085.1. Taxonomy (NCBI): domain Eukaryota; kingdom Viridiplantae; phylum Streptophyta; class Magnoliopsida; order Asparagales; family Amaryllidaceae; genus Allium; species Allium cepa. The sequence goes on from CM060937.1 coordinate 289,503,313, forward strand.
ATATATCAAATTCACTTTACCGTTATTTATTTTGAAATATTTACTTACTAAATCCATTATCATTTAAATAAAACCCCAAATTTCAAATGACTAAATATTTCCTTTAATTCATTTAAACTTGAAATATTCGTTAAATCACCTTAAACCAAATCAAGTTATAAAAATCATATCCTTTTAAAAATCTCAAATTCAATAAGTTCCAAATCGATTTCTAATTAAATATATTTCTTAATTAAAATCAATTTCAAATCTATCTTCTTAACCTTAATTTATTAAACCATTATAAACTCTATATTAAAAAATAATTTAAATAAATACTTAATCATACTATATTTTAATAAAATCAAACTTAATTATTAAGCTTATTTTATATTAAAACAAATTTATACATAGCTTAAAATCAAGAATTTAACTATATATAAAATAACATTTATATAATATCTAAAATCAATGTTTATATAAAACCGTATATTCCTTTCCAAAACCATAGTAATCATTTCAAAATATTTATATATAGACCAATAGTGTCTGTATATAATTTCCTATCCTATGGTCAAGTGGTAAAGATATTTATCATTTCAATCCATAATTTAAATATGTACGGGTATATATTATATATATATATATATATCATTTCAACCCGTAATCCCAAATTCAATCAATGAAAATCTCTTGGGTTTATCATTTCAACCCATAACGATTTTCTCATATTCTACAGATTGTTCGGGTATGTATCATTTCAATCCATGGTGAATTCTATACTAACAGGGAACTTGCAGAGTGATGACAAATATGATAATAATATAACAGGCATATATCATCAATATAAATAACAGACAATGGTGTCAGATGTCACAGGTGAACAGGTACAGGTAATAGCATATGTATAACAATGTAATAACTAACAACAGCATATTTCAATTGTCGTTTCAATTGAAATCAAATTTAATAAATAAAAGAACGTTAATCGTGAGTGATTGCTCACCTTTCGAGGCTAGAAAGTTTGACAATAGGACAAGCTACGAATTCCAAAGCAGAGCAAGATTGGCACGAATTCGGCAAATAGAGCCGAAGAATAGGATTTGACAAAATCAAATCAGAACTGAACCGATGAAGATAATTGATATGGATATAACATATATAATTTGTGTATATATATATATATGTATGTATGTATAAAGATCACATTCTGATTCAAATACAGATTAAATTAAATATATACATGCAGTTTCAAAATCATTTTTTTAATTTAAAACATTTATTTAAAACAAGACATATATATACCAAATCACAAATTTAACTTTAACCCCAATAAGACAAAACCTATATACCTAAATTTCAAACCAATATTAAATCTAAACACATATAAAATAAAATCTATATATATATAGATAATATAACTTAAGTATAAATATATGTATCATATATATAAATCATTATCACTATACTATAAACTCAATATGGACCTAGTTTTCATTCTAAAATGAATAAATAAATTTAGACCATAATTTACAAAACATAATATAGACATATGTACGCATTCCAGAATACGATATAAACATAATACAATTTATATGAACTATATACTATTAGGTAACATACTTATATTAATGGTGTATACACATAGGAAACAATCAACATAGTTTTAGAAGAAATATATATACATACACTTATATATTTACATGGACACATCATACCATTTACATATATCATATTTAAACTGGCATATATATTAGTATAACGTACACTATACAAATAGTTCAATGGAACACATACAATAGTTCAAAATATTATTGCTGTTATAAACATAATAGTAAAATTCTTAAAAAAAAGAAGAAGTCTGGTTCATATAATATAACTTCAAGTAGTATAATATATAAAACTCTCACATACTATATATATTGTAAACAATACATATTGTAAACATATACTTAATATATACCCATATAAAATTTCAACTAGTACAAGAAAATTACTATTATATAAAATTCAAAGTAAAAAAAAATAGAATATATTTTATTCAACTTGCAACTCACATGAACAAAAGAAGCTATAGCTTGAGCTAGGAACCAGCAAGTCGTGTCAGGATGATAGGAGCTGTTGAGCTCTGGGTTAGCCGATTGTTATGGAGGAGAGATACGTGAGCACACAAGTCTGGGCTTCGGCAAATGGTGGCAGCGAGCTGATGATGGAGGATGTGGATGATGTAGAGGAGATGCAGCGGACGTGGTGGCCGACTGAGTTGCGGAGGGTTGAGGTCGAACTGGGTTGCGCAGGCTACAGGGAAGCATGGGTTCGGGGACGCATAGTTTGGTGGCCGAAGTGGATGCGGGCGGGTGGAAGAAGCAGGGAGATTGGTGAAGGTTTGGCCAGAGGGAAGAACAAGAAGGAACGCGTGGAAGGGCAATCCATCGCAGGCGAGTGGCTTGGTGGTTTTGGGCGTGGCCATGACGGAGACGCGTGCGTGATAGACTGCATTGTCATGTTCATTTTTTTAGGAGATCGAAAAAAAATGAGAGGAGATGAGAGAAATAAGTAGCAGGCATAAAGGAAGAAGAGTTGCATTGTTTCTAAGCTTTTGTGCAAAAATTAATGGATTTGAGGCCAAAGGTATAGCAACAGTCCCAAAAAATATATTTATGATGGAAGAGACAAGTCTCTTCATATTGGATATAAGTTACTTTATGTCTATATATTTTCATTTATTACTTTGGGAACGAAAGAGCTATGAGGCATGCAGTTGAACAGGTTAATGAGCCTATGACATACGAATGCTTTATTATCGTGTCGTATCATATATTTATATAAGATGAACAGAAATAAAGGAGAGAAATAGGCTGAGAAAACGTACCAATACGGTTGCCATTTACACGGATTCCACTGTGAAGCAGACTTCAAAACACAGAAGTAGATATACCATAGAGATCAGCACAATGAGACGATCAGAATGGTATACATATATCAGTAGTACGATCATCCTATCAAAAGTCGATACGGACACTAATATACGTTGTTATTCCATACGAAAAATCCAAACGGAGCTAGAAATGTCCGAAATTTTGCGAAACGAATTACGCAGTTTTATTCAAAGTGTTCTAAATAATTTTTCTTATGTTGACATATTTAGGTTTCAGAAAACTTTTAAATTCAACTGTTATTTCGTCGAAAATAAGATAGACGGAGCAATAACAGTAAAAATTTGGAGAAACGAACTATGACGTCTCAGTCAGAAAATGATCTAGAATCTACATAAAAATATCCAGGTTTCGAAAACATTTTATTATCATCAAATATTAACTAATATAAATTGAAATAGGATTACACAATAAAATAAACTTTCATATTTTCAGATGAAAATTTACAGTTTGTTATGTTCAATTAGACGTATTCCAAATATTAAATTTTTATTTCAAAATTGTATTTTCAAAATTTCACGAAAATTCAACTAATCACATTATTAAAATAGTTAAAATTTACGGGTCGTTACACAAGTACGGATGTCGATTTTCGGACGCTGAAATTCGGGTCATGACAATTTATTTTTAAGAGGGAATTATTTTAAAGGACAAAAATTTGTATATTTTTTGCTTCAAGTACACGATCTCAATATTTTTACCACAAGGACAAACATTCTTTTAAAAATTATTCATAAGGACAAACATTTTTCAAAATTATTCATAAGGACAACAAAACTGCTACCAAGCTAAAACTGATACCTAAAAACTGCTACCGATAACTATAAACTGATACCTAAAAACTGCTATCAATAACTAAAAACTGATACCTACAGAAAGTTGTCCTTCAGGATAAAATATTGAAGGTCTGTCCTTGAGGATAAAAAGCTGTGAAATTTTGTCCTTGACAATAATTTCCTGTTATTTTTAATTAGATTTCTAATCCTAGTTATAAATTAAATAAAATTTAAGTTTTAAAGAGTTTCTTAAAAAATATATCGTATTAAGTTTTAAAAAACAAAAACAATTCAAATTGTAAGAATAGTTTAAGACTAAGTTTAGCTTCCACGGATAATTGAACTAGGAATACATTTACTTCTTTATATATTAGAATATTAGTATTTAGTCAATTTTTTCATGCTTTTGTTTGCTCTTTGTTAGATATACTCTTTATTAGGATATTAGTCTAATATAACTCATTTATATTTTTTGTTCTCTTTATTGTTCTCTGTATTTTTAGCACATTTGTTTATCACATTTCATCTAAAGCAATGTATGTTTGTTTAGTAACACTCGTCTATCACATTTCATAATAAGCCTAAGTTGTCATGAGTTTTATAGTTTCAGAAATTTTGTTTTCATTAAGCCTATGTTTATTCATTAATATCATTTTAAAATGTAAGGCCAAACATGTTGGGGGTCTTGTATAAGCTTCTTGTACGGTTAGTGCACCCACTAATTAATTTGAATTTGAAAAGTGAGGTATTCTCTGTTTTATATTCTCATTATTACTTTCCTATATTGTTTTTGAGATAGCTTTCAAATCATGTTTTATGATTAGTAAGTTTAGTTTTCGGAATCAGATTTAAAACATCCTATTGTCGTTAAGAAATTAAAAAGAATTGGATTGGGTTGAGCATTATTTGTTAAGTCAGATTTCTTTTCCATAGAATCTCTCAACAACAAGATTATACATTTTTCTTTGTTGAATTTCTTATTTCGGTGTTAATTTGTCAACCCATGTTTCAATTAAAATTTCTGAATATTTTGACTCTGAAACCTGAAATCGTTTTACTCAGTTAGATTTCCTGCTGTTGTGTTTCTGGTTGACGGTTTGATGTTTTTGGACAAGTTGATATATATGTGTGTGTGTATTGTATATGTATATGTTTATATATATATATATATATATATGTGTGTGTGTGTGTGTGTGTGTGTGTGTGTGTGTGTGTGTGTGTATGTATATGTATATCCATGAGAATGGGATGCTTACTACACTAATTCACTGTGTACATTTAAGTTGGACTAAGTTGCTCACTTCACCATTTTCACAGTCATTCACTTACATATATTTGAGTCTCTAATATATTTATTAGAATATATATGCGTATAGTTATTGTACTTTCTTATACCATACAGTAATATCCATGACTTATACATGAGCTTCACTGAGAGTATTCTCAGATCTTGAAAATGCGTTCACAAATTTAATGACTCATATTCACGGATTCACTCACTGACTCAATCACTGCTGTATATTCGATTACTCCGAAATATATAATTGAATATATGTATAAATTTTATTATATACATGCACCGTGGGCATTTGTTAAACTTGTTCAATTGTTGAATCTGTTTACCGAGTTTCACTGAGATTCTGATAGACCAAGGAAAGCTGAATGCCTTATGCATTTTAAGAACTTGTGATGCTTAGACCTCCTAGCTAAATACAATAGAGAAATAAAAAATGACCAATTATTCTGGCTTCTTTTTACTTTAAAAGCATCAGTATCTCCATAAACTGCTTGCAATGTTTGCCCAATGGTTGGTTACTTGGTTAGCCAGTCAGTTGTGCATCTATTAGTGCTCTGCATCTTGCTTGGCTTGTATATGTATATTGTTCTACTGTTGTATTAGCATGTTTTGTTTATTGCTCCAGTGTCCCTTAAACTAGGCACTGTTGATAGTTACAATATGAATGGCATCATAGGTTGTACCCATTCTAGCAATAAGTATGGCATCTGCTCAATGACAATATTTTCTAGTTTGAATAAGGTTTCACGAATCTGTCCCAAAATTTGTATACTTTGTGATCTAAAATGGTAATATTCATGCATAATTTTTAGTTTCGAAATATTATTTCCGAAATCTACTCTAGAAATTTCACATTGAGGTTTTGATAAATTTTTATATCTTGAGTATTTTAATGTATATTATATTAAACATATACATTGTCCCTGTTAGTTTGTTGGTTATGTCGTTATTTTGAGTGAATTTGAAATCTTTGCAATGAAAATTAGTTGCATATTAAAGTCTTAAAGTATGCATAAATAGAACGGTTACATTATCCTATGCTATAGATTGATTTCATGTTTGCTACATAAACAATATTGTCATATTGCATAATCAGGTATGTTAAAACTTGGTTCTAATAAGAGGAGCCATTTGAGTTATTACGAGTCTGTTTGTTGTTTGTTCACTATGCATAGCAGCGCCTTGTTTTAGTTTGTACGTAACTATTTGTACTAAGGTTATTTGAGTTTGTTGGGATGTTCCCTTAAAACATGCTTGTTTGTATAGCATAGAATTGTCTTTTAATTGTTTATAGATGTCTTGTATAATTTTTATTTTTATTTGCATGTGTGTGTATGTGCAAATAAAAATAAAAATGTTTGTATATATGTGTGTATGTGTGTGTGTATATATATATATGTGTGTGTGTATTGTGCTTTTTTCCCGTTGTATAGTTTATTAATAGGTTTGGGTATGCGTACTAATTTATATGGTATCATCGGATTTGGAAGACTACGGAATTTTTGTTATTTATTTTGTAATTTTTTGTATTTTTATATTGGACCATAGTGTCAGTACCAAAATTGGTCACTAACACCCTTAGAAAGATTGTGTAGAGGGATTAATGAAGAAAGTAGATTAAAACAGAGAATAGAGTGGCAGAGAACAAGAACACCAAATTTATAGTGGTTCGGCGCAACTGCCTACATCCACTTTGAAGTTGATTTCCATTGATTTCCTTGATGGGTGATTACAGATACAATCCGTTTTTAGTTACTAGAATACAATTGCAAAGTAAAAGAAATATGTCTGGAATGAGTCTTGAAAATGGCAGAGTCTCCCCGGTATTCTCTCGAATCTCTTCCCTTTTTTGTGCCCATGCCCCTCTATTTATAGACAAAGATGGGTTGGACTTTCCTGGTGGGCCTGGTAGCTGAATAACTCGGTCCAAATAGGACAAGCCCTGTACACCGAACCGAGCAGGCCGTACGGTTGAGTAACGACCCATTCTCTTTATGCCGAACGACACGTTTGTTGTGGGGAAGAGTAGACCAAGCAGTGATCAGACCGGGAGTGCTGGGGAGAATGCCGAACCATCCTTGATTGCCGAACGTATCGGGAGGCCGAATGAGAATGCCGAGTCTTCATGGATACCGGTCGCTCCTCGAAACCGAACGGTATAATGTCGAACGTCCTGGGTGCCGAACGAGGCGCTTGATGTTCGAACGCAATCTTGACCGAACGAGCCTTTGGCCGAACGATGCTTTTGGCCGAACAAGACCCTTGGTCGAGTGAGGCCTTTGGCCGAACGCTTCTGAATGACGTTTGCAAAGAGATGCCGGACGGACCAGTTAGGCCAAGTAGTGGGTATGCCGAGCGTTATGGTGCCGAACCACTTAAAGGCCGAGCGAGTTTTCTGGCCGGACAATCGCTTTGGCCGAACGATATCTCATGCCGAACGCTCCATCTTGGACCGAACGATAGGGGAGGCCGAGTACTAAGTTGCCCGGCCAATTCCCTGGGAAACACTTGCCCCCCAAAGTGTATCGCGTGACCGAACGTGATACACTTTGTATTACATATCATTCATGCTTTGCTCCGAGCCTTGGATCATCACTCTTGGGGGTTGTATAATTCTCCTATGCTGAACGTAGTGTAAAATGCCGAACGGTCCAGTTGAAACCGGACACTCCTCGTGTGCCGAACGAGATGTAAGGGCCGGAACGAACTGTGTGGCTTTGACCGGTTTCACCGGGAATAGCCTCTTCGTCTTCTTCCTCTTCTCTATAAAGTCCAGCTCCCTCCTCCGTCTCCTCTTTTCACATTTTATCACCGCCGCCTTGTACTTGCTGATTTTTCCAGTTAACAAACTCCGGTGATCCATCAATCCTTTCCAGGTCTTCATCCCACTAACTAGGTATCGATTCTAACTCCTTCCCATAACTTAAAAGGGGTTTGATGCTCAAGTTCTGTAATCGATAGGGTGAATCGAGCCTAGGTTTAGATATCCCAAGGGTTTTCAGTGTTAAATGACGAGGGTGGAAGGAGGTGTGAATAGAGACGAACCTTCTAGGAAGCCGTTGGGAGATGTGTTAGGGTTCGACATAATTCCCTCGTGCCGACTGAGACGGGAGGAAGAAAGGGTGAAGGAGGAGTGGGAGGTATTCGGGATGTCGAATGGTATGTCCTGGTACAACTTGCCAAATGGTCGGTCCTCGTTGCTCGGTCGAGGATGGTGGAAAAGAGGGAAGGATTTCAGGGTGGATTGCCGAACGTTGGAGCTCGGCATAATTCTAGTTCGGTGTGACTCATCACATGCTGGATGGTAGGAGGGAAGGTTTGGGAGTGGGCATGAGTTAACGGAGAGGATGTTGGGAGTTGTTTCGGCCGAATGGGATTTTCGTCGAACGATACCCTGCCGAGTGCTAACTGGTTCGAACTGCAGTTAGGCCGAACGTGCGTTTTAGGCCGGTCGATAACTTCGCCGAGCGATGGCTTATTCGAACAAACGTAAGGGCCGAACCATGTATGCCGAGTGGTATTTAGCCGAACAACACATAAGTGTCAAACTAAAACATGCCGAATGCTATCCAGGTCGGACAGTACTTAACCGGTCGACGTCTTGGCCGAGCGATCATGAATACCGATCCATACCCTATCGGCCGAACATGACTCAAGCCGAACGAACATAAATGCCGACCATATTCTACTGGCCGGACATAACTTAAACCGATCAAACAATTGCCTTGCCCATTTTCATAACTGAACAAGGACAGGAACTCCAGCATACTTGTATATCGAACTAATTTGGACTGATAACCTTCTCAGCAGATATAAACCTGAACTTAATTCGATATAACTGGATGACTTCCTCTAACGTTTCTGAACCTGAAACTGTAATCGCCATAAGGAAGGCTTTTGGAGACGGTCAGCGATGACGGTCTTCAAAGGCGATGATTTTCAGCTTAGTTTTATATCAGTAATCTTGTGACTTTCAAATTTTCAATGCTTATACACGATTGATTGCACTAGTTCACACACCACGTGGGGGGATTATTCGTGTTGTTAATTCTGACATCGATCATTTTTCAAGTATAGTTCACACAGGTGCTCTGCAGGATTCGATTTTCATCAAAAATGTCTAAAAAATCTAGTTCCGCCACAATCTCGGACAGACCTGGGCCATCTTCCAAACAAGGGGACGTAGACACTTCTAATTCGCCGACCTCCCCTGCTCATGATTTTGCTCCTGATACCCTGGAATCCACGATTCTCTTGGATAATCCGATCGATTCATTGGCTTCGAAGATTAACGAAGCCGCGCTCCGGCGAATATGTTCGATCCACGAAATCCCTTTCGCCGACGTGTTGGTTCCGTCGGGCCGTGATCGTCCACACTTGCCCCCAGTCGGATACACCGCCTGCAATAAGTTTATGTGCTGGGTGGGCAGTGTGCCCCCGTTCAATTTATTTCTTCGGGATGTGTTGCAATACATAGACGTCGCCCCGTCGCAGCTGCACCCAAACGGTCATGCGTTCATTTATGGGACCTGCCTCCTTTTTATGGCTGTCTTCTCCAGGCCTCCAACTCCCGGCGACATCAGATATATTTACATGATCAAGAAGCGGAGAGATAGCCCCTCCTTCGTATTTCTCGAGCCGCATCACAAGTGCTAAATTCTAACTGGAGCATGGAGCAAGTTTTCCCTGTACAAACAGGAATGGTTCTACGTGCGCTGCCCTCCCGGTTTCACGAGGAGATGGGTTGAAGGAAGTAAGTCTTCTTTTTAGAGCGATGCTCATATTTCGGTTGAGGCGATGCTTTTTCTAACTCTTATTTCATTTTTTCAGACATCAATCCACGTCCTGAGGGCCGCGGCTATTCAGAGGCTGTTGAGGCTATTAGGGCTCTTCCCGCCGAGGAACGAGACATCCGAACCCTCATTTCAAATGAGTCACTGTCAAGGTTCGGGCTGTTAGCAGAAGGCCGTCGGGTGAGCCTTCCTGAGGGCGTCTCCATCCCCAAACCCGCATCCGGTAAAGGGAAAAAGTTGGCTGAATCGTCATCACGCCACACCCCCGGTGCACATGAGGAGGGGGAAATCAGAGAGGGTGAAGCACCCGAAACACAAGGTGAGAATGTGGGTCCTACTCAGGATCCGCTGGTCGAAGTGCACGATATTGAAACGTCATCTTCCCCTTTGAAGTGGAAAAAGACATTGACATATAAGATTAGAAAGGAGAAGGTTGGCGGAACTTCCAAAGTTACGCTCATCCCGGTCAAGAAGGAGGCTTCTTCACAGCATGTTGAAAGTTCACTAAAGGGCCTTTCGAACCTCTCCATTCCGGAGGATCTGCTCAACTATGATTTTGGCGATCCGGAGGCATTCAAGTTTCACTCGCCCGTTAAAGGCGATGTGGGCATTCCAACCCAAAGTCGGGGAGAGAAAACCCCTGTTAGAAAGGCTACTGGTCCGTCGGGGGGAAACACTAGGACACACACGAACATTTACACTTCAATTCGCACTTAAATTTTTGTTGCCACATCTCTCCTTGCTAACTCTTTGCTATTTGAATTTCGTGCAGGTGACATGGGGCGCTCACACGGATTCTATCATCTCCGTGGTTGTTCTATTTTTCATCCGTCCGGACGGGACTCGGGTCCCGAGAGACGTCGAGATAGAGATGGTGATGGTGATAGGGACCATCATTCTCGAGACTCATCATCTCGGAAGAAACCGTATTACCAGCCCAAGCATCATCGACACCCCTCTTCTCATTCAGGGAAAAGTAAGGATAAGCCTGGTTACAAGGGTTCACAATCTGATATCCCCCGAGATCAACGCTCTGATTCTTCTTCCACTCGACAGTCCCGAGATTCTCATAGGAGGGGTGAACTTTCAAAGTCGTCTCCTCCTGCTCCTGCATTGGGTCCAACAGCATCAGAGAGACTGAGCGAGCTCAAGGCTACATTTCCCATGATTTGCTTCGATGGGTTGAAGTTTCTTCCGGTGATTCATCCTATACCTGGAGATGTTAAGCAGAACGTCATTGTTTGCACCAACGATGTCTATGTTCAACATGACGCGTTCGTTCACCTAGATGAGAAACTTTCCGAAGTCTCTGTGGAGCGCCAGCATGAAATAGACCGTTTGAAGCTTGAGGCCACCGCGATAAAAACATCGTTAAGGCCCAGGATGAAGAGATCGCCACTTATAAGTCTGAACTCGAGGTTGCCCATTGGAGTGCTAGGGAAACTGCTGAGGCCGTCGCTCGCTTGGAATCAACTCATAAGAAGGAGATTGACGAGGCGATTCAACGATGCGGGGCTTTGGCCTTAGAGAAGGACTCCGTTCAAAAGGAGAGGGATGCGTTCAACACCCGGGTCAAGGAACTTGAAGAGCTTCTCCACAGAGAGAGAGAGAGAGAGAGAGAGAGAGAGAGAGAGGAGAAAACGGTTGCCCAAGAAGAGTCATAGCGATACTGTGACGAGATTGTCGCCACCCGACTTTTAAAAGAACAACTTGAGGGCGAGCTTTCCAGGGTTGAGATGTTAAAGAGTGAGGCCCGTGAGGAGGGCAAGAAGATGGCTTGACGGACATCGATTTCCGTCTTGAGGCAGCCAGGGAGGAAGGTAGAGAGGAGATCAAAACCGCGTTCGACCCACTCATTGCCGAATTCAACGCCCGCGTGCTCATGCACCGTGACTTAACTTTTTTGGGCGATGGCTATTTTGAATCGTTGTTCGAGGCGTGGGAAACCTTAATTCAGATTAGGAAGGCCGAGCGCGGTGTCGAGGAGTTTGACGAGGAGGATTTGATAAAGGAATTTCTGATGGGAAATGAGCCTTCGGACCTATCAGTGGCCAAGGCCCTTTACTGCAAAGGCTCCCCCTCGAGGAAAGGGAAAGAAGTTGTCGCCAGTCCATCCGGGGCCGGGTCTCCTGTTCACATGCCTTCCCAGCTGGCCGGTCGGCCGATACTTGATCCCTTTGACCAGCACTTTGGCTATGATCCGGAAGCCCCCGACCTGGGCGTTCATGTTTTGTCTCCTATCCCGGAGGGCGAACTCCTTTGACGGCAGAAAGTTTGCCAGGGCCTGGTAGATAACCTTTCACTTTGAGATTTTGAAAGTCGTTACTCTTTGTGAAGTAATATTGCATTCTAATGCTCATCTTCTCTGATTTTATGCAGGTCGTTCTGATCTCGATCCTACTCCGAGGAGCGATGTCGCCAAGGAGGTGGAAAAGACTGGTGGGGCCGCTCATGCTGGTGAAGTCCCTGGGCCATATGCTCAAGTGATTGGGCGCTTGACGAAGGCAAGTCCGACTCCTCCTCTGAGAGTTATGAAATAGAAGTCACTGGTGCCTCTGGGCATACATCGAACCTGAGCATGGAGGAGCAACTCGAGAAAGAGAAGGAGAAAGCAGCCGAAATCAAAGCTGAGCCCCGAACGGTGGACCTGGACGACCCTTTGAACCAACCGTTGAAGGTCATCCCGCCTGGTAGGTCCAAGCCCATGGGTGTTCCCCTCACTTCTTCAGTGGTTACCCCTCCATCAAGGAAGGATTTCAAGGGTAAACGCTCTGGGGAGGAGTCGTTTACAAAGAAGTTGAAGAAGCACAAGAAGTGATTGCTGTCCTCGTTCAACGAGGGTTTGTCTAAGTCACGTAATAATTATTGTAATTTTTGTAGATAGATTGTTGACTCCGAATTTTGGAGTGCTTGTAGCAGAAAACTTTTCCTGAATAAAGTTTAGTTTCCTTTTCTGTCTTTTCAAAAGATTCTTATTATTCATTTTTCTTTGTGATTGCGACTTGAATTCATGCTGTTGTGCGTAGCACAGACTTCTTGGTTTGTCTTCTTATAGCCTGTTGATTCTCTGAGAGTTATTCGTTTTCCTCCCATGCTTCAAGCACTTAGAACATTTTTAATCTGTACAACGAGAACTTAGAACATCCCAGTCTGTATTCTGGGGACTTGAAGAATTTTTACTGTTCATACTCGAGTTCACGCTCTGGGGACATAGAGTACTCCAGTCCGCACTCCGGGGACTTAGAGATTTTGAGTCGTTTATACTCGAGTCCGCGCTCCGGGGACTTCGAGTACTCCAGTCCGCACTCCGAGGACTTGGAAATTTCATATTGTTTATACTCGAGTTTGTGCTCCGGGGACTTATAGTACTCCAGCCCGCACTCCGGGGACTTGGAGATTTTGTATCATTTATACTCGAGTCTGCGCTCTGGGGACTTAGAGTACTCCAGTCCGCACTCCGGGGACTTCGAGATTTTGTATCGTTTATACTCGAGTCCGCGCTTCGGGGACTTAGAGTACTTCAGTCTGCACTCCGGGGACTTAGATATTTTGTATGGTTTATACTCGAGTCCGCGCTCTGGAGACTTAGAGTACTCTAGTCCGCACTCCGGGGACTTGGAGATTTTGTATCGTTTATACTCGAGTCCGCGCTCCGGGGACTTAGAGTACTCCAGCCCGCACTGCGGGGACTTGGAGATTTTGTATCGTTTATACTCGAGTCCACGCTCCGGGGACTTAGAGTACTCCAGTCCGCACTCCGGAGACTTGGAGATTTTGTGTCGTTTATACTCGAGTCCGTGCTCCGGGGACTCAGAGTAATCCAGCACGCACTCCGGGGACTTGGAGATTTTGTATCGTTTATACTCGAGTCCGTGCTCCGGGGACTTAGAGTACTCCAGTCCGCACTCCGGGGACTTGGAGATTTCGTGTCGTTTATACTCGAGTCCGTGCTATGGGGACTTAGAGTACTCCAGCCCGCACTCCGGGACTTGGAGATTTTGTATCATTTATACTCGAATCCGCGCTCCGGGGACTTAGAGTACTCCAGTTCGCACTCCGGGGACTTGGAGATTTTGTATCGTTTATAGTGTTCGTACGCCAGCCAGAATAATATAATTTTAATCGCTTGCCACAGGACTATCTTACGTAGAAACATTAATCATTCATAAAAAGATGGCTTCAAGCCTTTATTAATGAGAGCAAGCTAAATTGTCTTATTACATGCCAAGAACTAAAAATGAAAACGTACTGGAAATAAATGCAACTACAGCATGAAGGAAATAGACTAAGTGTAATAACGTCGCAAGTGCTCACTGTTCCATGCTCGGGGGAGTGTCGCACCATCGACGGTCGCTAGCTTGAAAGTTCCTTCTCCAAGCCTCCGTTCGATGACGTACGGACCTTCCCATGCGAGGTTCATATGAGATGGGGCTGGAAAAACTCTTTTCAAAATGAGGTCTCCCACGTCAAAGATTCTTGGTTGGACTTTTTCGTTATAATATTTGACGACCCGATGTCTATATGAGGCCGCTCTCAAATCGGCTTCTTCACGTTTTTCATCAATAAAGTCCAATGATTCCAATAAGAGATCCCGGTTCGACGCAGGGTCGTAGTGAGTTACCCGATGAGATGGAACTTCAAGTTCCACGGGTATGACAGCTTTCGTGCCATGTGCCAATGCGAATGGAGTGTGGCCAGTCGCGGTCTTGTGGGTGGTTCTATAGGCCCAAAGCACCGTCGGGAGCTCATCTACCCACTTGCCTCTAGCCTTTTCCAAACGCTTTTTCAATATGGACTTGATTATTTTGTTTACGGCTTCTACCTGTCCATTCGCCTTCGGGTGAGCAACTGCTGCAAACCTTTTCTCAATGCCATACTTCTGACAAAATTATTTGAACTCCTTGCTTTCAAATTGGGTTCCATTGTCTGTTATGATGGTTCGTGGAAGGCCAAAATGGCATATGATATTTCGTACAATGAAATTAATGACTTTCTTGGTTGTGATCGTGGCCAAAGGTTCCGCCTCTGCCCACTTGGTGAAGTAATCGACCGCTACTATTGCGTATTTCACGCCTCCTTTGGCTATGGGTAAAGAGCCGATCAGGTCAATCCCCCACATTGCAAATGGCCAGGGACTAACCATTTGTGTGAGTTCCGCTGGTGGTGCTCTTGGGATTTTTGCGTATATCTGGCATTTGTCACATTTTCTCACATAGTCTGCAGCATCCCGATTCACGGTTGGCCAATAGTATCCATAGCGGAGGATCTTCTTTGCTAATGTCTGCCCCCCAGTATGGTCGTCGCACTCTCCTTCATGGACTTCCTTTAATACCCGTTTTATCTCATCATGGGCCACACACCGGAGTAAGGGGGTCGAGAATCCCCTCCGATACATTATCCCATCCTGTATTACATAACGTGAAGCTTTACGGAGGACTTGGCGTCTTTCGCTTCTCTTTTCAGGCAAATCCCCTAGTAGCAGGTACTGCTTGATTGGGGTCAACCACGATTCCTTCCCAAGTTCGGTTTCTAACACGAAATCTATCTCCATCACGTCTATACTCGAAGCATGGAGGCTCTCAACAGGGAACAATCCCATTGCTGTGCATCGCCAATGCTTGCAAATTTTGCCAACGAATCGGCTTCTCTGTTTCGTTCGCGTGGGACGTGTGAGATGTCGTAGTATTCCAGATGCGCCAGCAGCTCTTGAACCAGAGCAAGGTAAGGAGCAAGTCTCTGTCCCTTCGCTTGATACTCCCCGCACCTAATATACTACCAGTTGCGAGTTATAGAAGATTTCGAGTGACTTCACTCCTAGTTCGACAACAAGTTTCAAGCCAGCAAACAATGCTTCATATTCGGCTTCGTTATTTGTTGCTGCAAACTCGAACTTCAAAGCGTAGCAGATTGATCGGTCTTTAGGAGTTACAAGGATTATTCCTGCCCCCGAGCAACGGTCGTTAGATGCCCCATCGGTGTACATCTTCCATCGAACGGGGGGTATGGTTCTATGATTACTTGGTTCATCTAGCACAGTGAATTCAGCAATGAAGTCGGCAAGTGCTTGCCCTTGGATGGCGCTCCGTGGCAAATAGGTAATACCGAACTGACTTAACTCAATATTCCACTTCAGCATCCTTCCGGAAGTTTCCGGTCGTTGGAGTACCTATCCAAGGGTTGGTCAGTGTAGACACCGATTGAGTGTGCCTGAAAGTAGGGGCGAAGCTTGCGTGATGCGATCACCAAGCAATATGCTAGTTTTTCAATCTTTGGATAATTTCTTTCCACCACTGTCAAGCGCTTACTGACACAATAAACCGGCTTTTTATTCCGATCTTCCTCGCGGACCAAGGCTGTACTGATAGCGTGCTGGGATATCGCTAAGTACACATACAATGTTTCGTGGTCTATCGGCTTGGACAGTACGGGGGGACTTTCCAAGTGCCTTACCAGAGCCCGGAATGCTTCCTCGCAATCGGATGTCCATTCGAAGTTTCTCTTTCCTTTTTTATAATGTCAAAGAAGGGAATACACTTGTATGTAGCCCTGGATATGAATCGACTTAGCGCAGCCACTTTTCCATTCAGGCTTTGCACCTGCTTTATGCTTCTGGGTACTTGTATATCTCGGATAGCCTGGATCTTCTCTGGGTTAGCCTCGATTCCCCGGGCATTCACAATGAATCCCATAACTTTCCTGATGCTACGCCGAATGAGCACTTCAACGGATTGATCTTCATTCCATAATGCCTAAGTATGTCAAACATCTCCGTTAGGTCCCGGATGTGGTCGTTCGACTTCCAGGACTTCACTAACATGTCATCCACATAGACTTCCATTGTTTTATCAATCTGGTCTTTGAACATCCGATTCACCAGACGTTGATAAGTCGCTCCTACATTCTTCAATCCGAATGGCATTACTACATAGCAATACAATTCCATGTTTGTGAAAAAGCTGGTGTGTTCTTAGTCCGGGATGTGCATCGGAATTTGATTGTAACCAGAGTACGCGTCCATAAATGATAGTAACTCATGTCCGGCAGTTGAGTCGACGAGTTGGTCAATCCTTGGCAACGGGAAACTGTCCTTCGGGCATGCCTTGTTTAAGTCAGAGTAATCAACACAAGTCCTCCATTTTCCATTCGCTTTCTTTACTAGCACCGGGTTAGATACCCATTCAGGGTAGAGGACATCGCGGACGAACCCGTTGGTTTTGAGTTTGCCCACCTTCTCTTTGAGAGCCGGGACCTCTCCGGGTCCATGCCTCTCCTTTTTTGTTTCATAGGAACATGTCTCGGGTTTATGTTCAACATATGACTCGCGATTGCAGGAGAAATCCCGCACATATTAGAATGCGTCCATGCGAAAACATCAAGGTTCGCTCGGAGGAAGTCAGTAAGATTCTCAGCTTCCATGGGGTCGAGCTGTGATCCTATTTTAAGAACTCGTGATGGGTTGCTGCGGCTAACTAGGATATCGATGGTTAGTTCAGCCGGTGCTACATTTGTTTCCCTGTGTTTCCCATCATCGTCTCTCGGATCTATGCCTCTATGGATCCGAGAATGCCGCCCGAGCCAGGGCTCGGGTGCTAGTTGTCAATCTTCGGAACCTTGGATGCGGACAGGGTTGTCCGCAACCTTTCCTTTCTCCCTACGCCGTGCCTCCCTGAGCTCAGGTACATAGCATGCACGACCGGTTGCCTAGTCGCCGTGTACCACTCCAACCCCTCTGTCTGCTGGAAATTTTAACGTCAAACACCAAAGGGCCAAAGCTGCCCTAAATTCCGCCAGGGCGGCCCAGGAATACATTATACGGGGAATCAACGTCCAGTACTATGAACGGTAGGATTCGCACCCTTCTGCGTTCACCTTGTCCCAGTTCAACTGGTAACTCCACATATCCCATTGCATCAGTTGATGCGCCATTAAAGCCATGGATTCTGGCCTTGGATGGTTTCAAATCCTTGGTCTCCAGCTTCATTTGGTCGTATGCCTTCTGGAAGATGATGTTAACGGAACTTCCGCAATCGATTAGAATTCTCTTTACGAATGCCGGCCCGATGGTCGCAGATATGACCATTGGGTCAATGGTAGGAGCCTCTACCTTATCCGCGTCTTTGTTCCTGAATACGACATCGTCATTCATCGTGTGCTGCTGTTTTGCAGGAGTCCCATCTTCCACGTTCGAACAACACTCGTACTCCGCATGTCTTAAGGAGTTAGCATATCGCTCCATCTCCTGCCAATTCTTGTATGCAGGGTGAGGTCAGCCAGCAATCGTGTTAATAACCAATCTACCCACAGTCCGAGTAGGTTATTCCGGTTGGTGTGGGGCTGGCCCGCGTCCAGGGTCTGACGTTTCTTGCCTGGCATCCTTTGGGTCTTTGACAAATTCCTGTAGCTTCTTCTGTCTAATTAGTTTTTCTATGGTGTCATGGAGGTGTCTGCACTCCTCTGTGTTGTGCCTATAAGACTCGTGAAAACGGCAATAATTCTCGGTCCGCTTTTGTTCTTTTGTCGATTCCTTTAGACGTGGCTTCCTATACTGGAAAGTGTTGCAAGTCGATAGATAGATGTTCTCAAGAGATGCGTTCAACGGGGTGTATTCATTGTATGTTGGGATTCTTGATTTCCATTTCCCTGTCTCTTTTTTCTTTCCGGGTTTCCACCTCCGGATCCTTTAGACTGCCCGGGCTTGTTCTGGATGTCAACTTGAGTTTTTCCAGGGTTATTTCCGGTTTGCTTCACGACGGTGTTACTTTTCACAGACTCTTGAACGGGCCTTGATGCCTTGTCTCGCCTTGTCCACCGAGCTTCCTCCCTTCTTATGAATTGATGAGCTTTCGAATAAAAACGTTCCAGCGTAGCTGGAGGCTTCCCCGCCAACTAATCTCCAAATTCAGAATCCGAATCCACTCCATGCATTACTGCCATGAAAATCGCATGGTCGTTAGGATTGCTCACCTCGGTAGCAGCAACATGAAACCTTTGCAGGTATGCTTTCAATGACTCTCCTGGAGTTTGAGTTACACTTGATAAGGACATCACGTCCTTTGGACGAGTAGTGTGTATCCTGAATTGTTCTACGAATTTCATTGCTAATTCATCGAAGCTAGATATAGATCGTGGCAGGAGTCGAGTGAACCACATGGTGGAAATTCCGGACAAGGTGATTAGGAAACACCTGCACTTGGTTGCGTCATTAGCTCTTGTGGAATCCATCATCCATCCGTACCTCATCACATGCTGCCTGGGGTCAGTCTTCCCTTCGTAAGCGGGAATGGCGGGCATGCTGAACTTTCTTGGGTATTCGGCCTGTAATGGTATCCATGAAGGGAGTATGACTCTTAGACACTCCCCAATATTCATTAGTTAGACCTTGGTTTTCTTTCATCAACTGCCTGACCACAGTCGTCAAATCCGGGGTATGTATGAAAGATGGGGGGTTGGGTTCCGTTCCACGGGACTGTGCAGGTTGATATCCCGTCCGATTTGGGTCTTGGTCTCTAATAGATCAATTGGTAGCACATGCACATGCATCTTCATCCTTACGGTGTCTACGCCTAGGAGGTTCATCGGCAGAAGTGCTATCATCTTCAGAGTAAGGGACAGGGCTTCCTCCAGCATTCTGATGCTGCTGCTGAGTAAGCTGAGTCATGAGATCAGCGTTGGCTTGCATTTTCTCAGCAAGTTACTTTCTACTTTCCCTAAGTTCTCTTATCAGGTCATTGAATTCTTCTTGGGAAAAAACTTCTGCTTGGTTTTGGTGGGAGGGCCCTACACCCCGAATCGCTTGCTGATTGCTAGTTCCTAGTTGTTGCACACTAGCAGTTTCTCGGGCATCTGCATTTTAAGAGGTAGATCTAGTTCGTGGTCTTTCCATGGTAGAGTTGTTGGTTGTAACTTTGAGTAGAATCAAAAAATGCCTTTTAGATGATTATGGATCTCCTTCGGGGGATTTACGCAATCCAGTAGCTGCAAAGTAGATCCTAATAGCCTGAGAATTTAAGCTCTCAGTGAAAGCGCCAAAATGTTAGCACCAAAATTGGTCACTAACACCCTTAGAAAGATTGTGTAGAGGGATTAATGAAGAAAGTAGATTAAAATAGAGAATTGAGTGTAAATTTAAATGCAGAGAACAAGAGCACCAAATTTATAGTGGTTCGGCGCAACTGCCTACATCCACTTTGAAGTTGATTTCCATTGATTTCCTTGATGGGTGATTACAGATACAATCCGTTTTTAGTTACTAGAATACAATTGCAAAGTAAAAAAAATAAGTCTGGAATGAGTCTTGAAAATGGCAGAGTCTCCCTAGTATTCTCTCAAATCTCTCCCCTTTTCTGTGCCCCTGCCCCTTTATTTATAGACAAAGGTGGGTTGGACTTCCCTGGTGGGCCTGGTAGCTGAATAACTCGGTCCAAATAGAGGACAATCCCTGTACGCCGAACCGAGCAGGCCGAACGGTCGAGTACTGACCCATTCTCTTTATGCCGAATGACACGTTTGTTGTGGGGAAGAGTAGGCCAAGCAGTGATCGGACTGGGCGTGCTAGGGAGAATGCCGAACCATCCTTGATTGCCGAATATCTCGGGAGGCCGAATGAGAATGCCGAGTCTTCATGGATACCGGTCGCTCCTCGAAACCGAACGGTATAATGCCGAACGACCTGGGTGCCGAACGAGGCCTTGATGTTCGAACGCAATCTTGACCGAACGGGCCTTTGGTCGAACGATGCTTTTGGCCGAACAAGACCCTTGGACGAGCGAGGCCTTTGGCCGAACACTTCTGAATGACGTTTGCAAAGAGATGTCGGACGGACCAGTTGGGCCGGGCAGTGGGTATGCCGAGCGTTATGGTGCCGAACCACTTAAAGGCCGAGCGAGTTTTATGGCCGAACGATCGCTTTGGCCGAACGATATCTCATGCCGAACACTCCATCTTGGACCGAACGATAGGGGAGGCCGAGTACTAAGTTGCCCAGCGAATTTCCTGGGAAACACATAGTTCATCAGGTTTTGGGGTTTTTTTTAAATATTTATTGTACGGGAGGCATCGATACCTGTCAGGCATGTTGGCAGCTCTATTTTTTGGTGAACAATAAAATTACATGAGTGCTCTCCTCTAATGTTAGAGGATCACTCATTTTTCTAAAAAAAACTCCAGTTCTTTTGAAAACATCCAGACAATACATAAGAGTGGAGATCACCATATAACAGTTTAAGTGGATGGATTTCTTTATCATTTGTCCTAGGAGAAAAAACGATATATATATATATATATATATATATATATATATATATATATGCTCAATAAGCATCATCGAAGATGATTGTGCCATATAACACACGTGTTTCTCCTATATATTTCCAAAGTTGTAATTTGGTCAAGATTTGATCATCGATTATTTAACTATCACATAGAAATCAAATATAAATTTAATTCCATATGGAATCCACTATGCCTCTATAAATTAATCTTTCATTAATCAAATCATTTTCTAAATTTTTGATTCAAAATACCTTCACAAAAGATATTTTCACAAACCTCTTACGTTCCTTTCGATACTTGGAAAAAATATCCATATACTTATCTCACTGGTATAAGTATATCCATAGCCCATTTTACTTTTAGTACTTAGAAAATATATCCATATACTTATCTCAATGATATAAGTATATTCAAAAACTTAAGGAAGATTTCATATTTTCCAAATTCATATTTAAATGGATCAAACAAATATCATTTAAAATATTTTTTACTATATACCAAACCACTTATCCTTTGATGTTAAGCGTGGAAAGAATATTTCCATACCACCCTGATTAAGAAGGATTGATTATCAAAATCAAATCTCATTCCATTTATAAAATTCCTTTTTTATAAGACCATTTCATATTTACAATTTCTTTTGCAAATCTCCACATAAATTTATAAAACTTAATTTATAAATATTTTAAAATAATATATAAACTCCTTATAAAATTACTTTACCAAATATCGTTTAAAATCTCCTTTATAACATATCACTTGTAAATCTATGTTTCTATAAATCCTTTTAACTAAATATAATCCTTTTTACAAAACAATTTATCATTTATAAACACCCTTATTCAATTAATTAATTACCTTTAAACTCCACAAGCAAATAATTAATTAACTTTAAATCACCATTAATAAAATAATTAGTTAACTTAAAATATCGTTTATAAACACTTAACATCAAATTGATATAGAATTGAAGTTTATTTAAATCCATATATTTACAAATTCGAAAAGAAGCTTAGCGATCACAATGGTACTAAATCATGTTACCATTTAATTCAATTTGACTTCTCGGATCAGATAACTAGTATTTACGTAAGTAACCATATATGTAAAAAAAAATCAATTAGCAATCACTAGCTAATCCATCACTTATCCAATATTAATTAATCCACATATTAAATAACTGACATATGAGTAAATGTTCAAATTAATATAATAACAGAACGGAGATTTATTCTGCTAAACATATATCATCAATAAACTATTCAATTTAATTATAGTAGAACGGTGTTTTATTTTGCTAAATAAATGTCCAACCAAGTATAAACCAATTTCACCACATTACTATGTAATTCATTTTTTATCATAACTTATCATATTTGCTTGGCTACTTAATGGCATAGACAAAGAAATCCCTTGTATTTGAAATCTATCTTCGAAAAAAAGGTTGCTTTTAAACAAACCGATCATTGGAAATAAAGAAATTTAAGAATTAAAAACCTTTATTTAATCAATTAAAATAATTTTAAATTCTTTAATTAATAGTAATTAAATCTTAAATTAAATCTTAACATAATAAATAATTAATTAATAATTAACCCTACCTAATTAAGATTAATTAGTTTATTAAACCTCGCGTAATTTATGATTAATAAAATAACTAAACCTTACTTAAATAATAATTAATTAAATAATTAACCTTTACTTAATTACTTATTAAATCTTACTTAATTGATAATTAAACATTACTTAAGTAGTAATTAAGTCCCAATTACCTTTAATTAATAAATTAAATAAATCATTAACTCTTTACTTAATTAATTAATCAATTTATAATTAATCCCTTTTTTTAATACTCATAATATATTTTGAAATACCTTTCAAAATTTATTAAGAATGAAAACACTTTTAGTTTGCAAGAAGTGTTCGCTTATACAAACTGCATCCATAATGACTATAGTTATGGATACCATAACCCAAAAACTAGTTTCATATACCAAATAACCTTCAAGACTTTACCTTTTGTGTCTTTAACTTACTTTATAAACTTTGTACAAGGGTTTTGGCAAATTAAAAGTAAGATTTAGAACTTTATAAAACTTTTCTAAAAAACACATAAGTAAAAGCAAATTTACAAACAAGGGATCTCGATGTCATACAACAATACAAATTCAAGCATTTACTTTTCAAACAACATACTACCACCATAATAGGTTCATACACTTAAACAAGTGCAATAACATCCATTCCCAAGCGTAAATATCCCTACTTTTCAACATCACTTAACTTTTCGATTTCATTTCCAAGTCCATAACAAATACCACATATAATCACACAAATGTAAGCACAAACAACATATTTTTTCCAACCAACAATCACCACAATTATTAGTACAAATAAAATTTAAAGATTTACTTAATGATGTGAGTTTTACTCACTAAAAATCACTTGAATCAAATAAAACTACCACTACAACTTGTATCCACCATGGAACTTGGTTTTTTCTTTTTATCAAAGTGGGATTTTTATAGGCCTAAGATGGCCTAGAGGGTTAGGCCTTGGACGAGAAGGCTTAGCCTAGCTTGGAAAAGGTGGGTTTGAGCTTGCTTTTGGGAATAAAGGAGGTGTAATATAGAAACAAAGTGTTTTTAAATAGTTTTAAAGGATTTAAAGTAGAAAAGAGAAGATTTTTAACTTAGAAATTTTTAAAGAAGCTATGGAAACATGTAAGAGAGCTTTGAAAAGAAGAAGTGAAAATTTGAAATATGGGAAATGAAATGAATAATGAGAAGGGAAAAAAGAATTTTTTTTTTATACAAAATGGAATAAGTAAATTACCTAAATACCCTTTGTCCATTACCCTCCACCATTTTGTGCCACATCACCCAATCCCTACCCCATCCTTTATACAAACGCCACCATCATGTCACCCCTCTTCACCGCATCATCACATAATCACACTTATGTAAATATGGAGAATATTAGCGTGGATCATTTACTTTTGTTAATCCTTATACTTAAGGAATCCTTTAATTTCAATTCAAACTTCAGATCCATCACTTCATATCTTAAATTATATTTTATATTAATTATTTCTTATTATTACCATATTACTTATTTACTTTACAATTTCAAAATAAAATGTTTTAAACATTCAAATGTTATATTAAATGAATATAAAAGTTCAACAACCTTCTACAACTTGTCGTTCTATAAAGAGTTGAAAACTCGAAAAATGGTTTTCGGTCACATTTTCTATTTTCATCAAACTACCCATTTTAGTAAACAAAATTCAAAAATGATTTTTTTATCATTAGTTATAAATTCAAAGAGGGTTATTAGACTATTAAAACCATAAATTGAATATTAAATTAAATTAAGTATTCACAAATCTAATCGATAAAATTCTAGGTCATTACGATATAATAACTACAAAATACTCCAAGAGTGACATATGAAAATGCCTCCTTGGTTGATCAGAATCTAATACTTGACCATTATAAATTTAGTCATTACATCCATATAAACATAGCATAAACTTTCAAGAACACAACGGAAACAAAAACTTCTACATTAGATAACTTGGCTCTTGCATGTCTCTAGAAGCTTGTTCGTCAAATCTTAAAATCCCTACTCTCGACCTACTCAAATGAGTACTCAAAAGTTTATGAGAAAATAAAAACTTCAAGTTGGACAAAATGTCTAGTGTGAATAATAATATTCCATTTCAGACCAAATAGATATATAGTGAGACCATGCCGCTAAGCGGAACGGGTTTTGCCCTCACTAGTATCTTATCAAAACGAGTGCGAACCCATGCTACACATATGAGGTTAATATATAATTCTGTTAACAGTGTATTTTTTAGTGTTTATAGTATATGAAGATGAAAGCACATATTTATGTAATGTAAATTTTTAGATTAATTTTTTCATGAATACTACTAACAAAAATGTGTTAATAAATGTACTTAAATAGTCTTGGAGCATATAGAATATAATTAATATTTTAGAGCAATGCCGTTATATAGAAAATATTACATCAACTATCAGTTGCTCCTAACTTATTAAGCACTATATTACTAAGTATTTCATTTAATTAATTTTCAAATGTAATTTACATTAGTTCAACATAGTTTTATCCTATTTTTAACATATAAATCTAAATATGTACATAATTTTTTTGATAATAGTACTCCAAACCTAGAGTGGACAAATTATGATTGAAATGGGATAGTAATTAAATTTTTCTTAGTGAAACAACATTTTCATTATTACGCATTTCGAAATTAAACTATACTAACTAAATTATAGAAAATATTATAGTAGTTTCAAACAGCGTGTTCTTTAATACATATAGCATAATATGACATGAGAAAATATATGAAATAAGTAATCAAATTTTGTGTCTTTTTATCTGGAGTATCATTTTGGTTTATATATCATGCAATAATTTCTTAACTAATAATTATGTATATAGAACTCATTGAAATATTGTTACTATATTACGCTTCTTAAAAAAACTTGACTAGTTAACAATGCATATCCAACGTTGATGATTCCAACTAATTAAACATCATCCTTGTTTGTTTCAACTAATCTGAATAAGAGCTACACAACATGGAATAAATGAATATTTTTGAAATATAGAATGAAGTAAAATTAAAATTAGTTTTAATCCATCAAAAAATAAATTTTTATATTTAACTAAAAGTGGATACCAACTGACTAGCATTAATGAGTATTAAGATGATTTAGCGGACAATTATGGTTTGAGGTTAGAGGTTGAAGGTTGTGGTGTTCGTGGATAAATTGGATTAGAGGTTGGACATGAAGTATTTATGCAATGTATAAAAATTTTCGTATGTTTGCCATAATTATTAATTAATTATTATCAATTAATGTATAGTATTAAATAGGAAATATTTTTAATTATTTACAAAAAAATTCCAATAAACAGGAATTACGTCCGACTTATCTCAGAAAAGTTGAACATGATTAATACATCTTGTTAAAATGCTATATTTTTTAAGTCTAAACGTGAACCATAAACCGCTGGCATATCAATTATGTTAGACTTATCCAAGATAATTCAGACGTAATTCTCGCTAACCACTTTTGGTTAACGTTTTCGGTGTCTATGAACGGGGACTTAGTATGTAACTGTTCCCAAATTATATTTAATATTAATAAAAGAGAATTAACTGTAATAATTCTTAAGTTAGTCTAAATTGGAATCAAATGAAATTAACAACAATTTATTCCTTTTTAACACAATTCTTTCCATTTGAAGTTAGCTTGCTCGTAAACATTATTATTAACCCATCTTCAATTCATAATGATTTATAAACATCTCCACACTGCAAAATAAATAAAAATAATATAGCATAAATAATCTTTACAGAAAATAGAAAATAATTGCTAAGATGTTCCATAAGATCTCCAAGTATTTAGTGTTAACCATGCATTAAATAGGAAAATACGTGCTACTTATAAACATTTCATGGTTATTGAAGCATTAATGTAGAAAAATGTATTACCGTAGGTTAATTAAAAAGGATAATATCTAATATTACAAAAAATAAGTCTAAGTTGCCTATAATAAAATAATATATTTAGATAAAAATTAAGTTTATAGAATGCCTATTTAGAACTAAACTTTCAACATACTTTTCTCAAATTGTAATACAGAAATATATTATTTGACTATTCTTTTACATCATAGATGATATTTTCCTTACTTGATTTTCTTAAATACTTATAGTTCAAAATGAAAAATACATCAACTTTATCTTAGATTATACTCAATTAAAGATTCTTTGATGTACATGTGCTAGTAAACCAATTATGCCTCATAAATTTACAAAGGAAATAAAGTTCATGATCGTACTAAATAAACAAAAAAACAGATTAGAGAATTTATTAAGCAGTCTTCGATGC
The DNA here is from genome assembly GCA_030765085.1 of Allium cepa. NCBI lineage: Eukaryota > Viridiplantae > Streptophyta > Magnoliopsida > Asparagales > Amaryllidaceae > Allium > Allium cepa. Next base: position 289,530,301 of record CM060937.1, read on the forward strand.
TAAATTAAGAAACTAATTTGCCATAAATATGATCATATTAATTTTAGAAAATTTGACTTGATTTTATTATAACATCAAATAATCGAATTATAAAATAAACATATTACCAAATTATCAAGTTAACTAAATTAAACATTCTTTATATCGTGTTTTTTTTTTTGAAATAAAGCATTTAGCTTTAAAACTAAAAATATTAAAGGAACTAAACCTACCATTATTTTTGAAACTAAAAGCAAGATGGGAATTAGTAGTTGACCTATAACCATTTGACCTTCTATATTTTGTATCAACATTTAGATTTAGAAATCATGCAATAATTTTTTGACTAGTAATTATGTATATAGTATGTATTATATTATTTTTACTATATTATCCCTTTTCCAAAAACTTGACTTGTTAACTATGCAAATTCTAACTTTGATGATTCCAAATATTCGAACATGATCCCATTTTGTTTGAAATGTACAAATAATATAAATGATAACTACACAAAATTTTAATAGAAGTATATTTTAGAGATATACAATTAAATAAATTAAAAATTAATCTTAATCCATTGTAAAAATAAAATGTTATACTGACTAAAATAAAAACTAATTGATTAGGATTAATGAAGATTACTATTAACTGTTCTCTACCAATAAATTTCAATAAAAGAGAATTAACTGTAATAGTTCTAAAATTTTGTTTTTTGGCAAAGCCAGCGGCGTTGATTATGCCCTTGTTATTTTATTAGAAGAAAAGAACGGTTACAAAGAAAAGGAAAGCACAAACATTAAACAAAAATACAAAATGAAATGACCAAATATGAAACCCTAACTAATGCAAAAATGCATTAGCCAGGCCTTTAGTTATGTCTAACTATGCTTCTACTAATAGCTATAAAGAGTTCTTCTTTGGATTTTTGTTCACCTTTGAATAGCCTAGTGTTCCTTTCCTGCCAGAGAGTGTAAATACGCCTCTTCATGGTTTTGAGTAATTCAAACTAATAACTATAAATTAGTTTGAATTTGAAGTAAATGAATACTATCTTATTCCTTTTAAATGCAATTATTTCCACTTGAAGTTAGTTTACTTATAAACATTATTAATAACACATTCGTAATGACATATAAACATCTCCAAACTGTAAAATAAAATCAAAACAATACAACACTGAATAATCTTTGTAGAAAATAAAAGATAATTGCTAATATGTTCCATAAGATCTTCAAGAATTCAGTATTACCCATGCATTAAATAGGAAAATGCGCGCTATTTATGTACATTTCTTGGTCAATGAAGCATCGCTGTAGGAAAATATATTAAACCATAGGATAATTAAAATGGATAATTTCTCAAATTACAAAAATGAATCTAGGTTGAGTATAAAAAATAAAATATTTAATTAAAAATTAAGTTCATATAACACCTTTCTAAAACTAAATTTTCAACATAAAGTTACATATAGTAGACTGAACAAAAGTAACATTTATACATTTATATTTTTTCTCAAATAAGACAAAAAAATTTATTATTTGGCCATCCTTTACTTCATAGATGATATGTAAGACCCGTAAATTTCTGATAATAAATTTTTTTATTTTAACAAGATTGTGTAATTTAATTTGGAAAGAAATAAAAACTTTATAATTTAATATTGAAATGAACACTAAAATAAAATATAGCAATGGTAATTAAAACTAATTATTAACAATTTGAAGAAAAATCTAATAAATGAAGTAGTGAAAGTGTTATACCTGGTTATAAATTGAATATTAGAAAATAAAAGTAAGTATTGAATTAATTAATGAAATAACACTTTGTTAACAGTAATTGAATGTGAATTAAGGTAATAATGTTAATGCAAGTTAATAAATAATTAATTTAGTGCAATCCCAATTGATTGAAACCAATTGTAAGGTTATAATTGATTATAATTAGTAAATTAGGAAATAAATTCAAAATTATATTAATTGATGAAATAGTACGCAGTAAACTGTAATTTGATAAAAATCAATGTTAGGTAAGTACTATAATAATTGTTAGTTGACAATAAAGTATGAATGGGATTAAATTAGGCAAATTGATAATTATTAATTGTTTACCCATTTATTTAATCTATTGAATTAGATTTAAATCCATGGCAATTAAACGTAATTAAAAACTATGTTAATATAAATTTAGTTGATGACTGTAAATTTATTAGGGTAATTGGATATATACTAATGTTAAATTTATCCATAAGATGATGATTGATTAAATAAAGAGATTGAATATGAATGGTATTGATTTAATTGAAATAAAAATATATAATTTATTTGAATTTACTTAAATTGAAGGAAAACACTATAAATTTTGCAATAAATCCTTATTTGATTGATATGAAATTTTGGTTAATGAATTAGAAGTTTATTTGTAACAAAAAAATGATAGAAATGGTAAATAATTAAATTAGAATTGAAGAAGTGATTAATTAATTTAAAATTAAATTATTTAATTAACTGGAAAATAGCCATTTTGGCCACTGACTCGGATTTCGATGAAACCAGTTTCATCGGATCTGTAACGGTGAATCTTTGTATGATTTCAAGTTTCGTAGCAATCGGACTTGTCGTTTGATCGTATGGGCTCGAAACGCCTAGAAATCAATGAAATTGAAATCAATCGAAATCAATTAAAATAACCTAATTTTAGCATAACTTCTTCATACGATGGAATTAGAACTTTAAACCCGTTCCATCGAGTTAATATTTTAAAGCATATATTTTGATATATAGGTTGACCCATTTCCGTTCTGGAATCGAAACGGGTTTTTCGGGTCGTTATCGTTCAATTTTTCCAAACCAATAAAGCCCATTTGTTTCTATTATGTTCTGCCTATATATATGTCATTATAAACCCTAGCAGCCTTTCTATTTCTTATTTCTGTACGTACAGAAACTTATGTTGCTCCTCTTCCTCAGTGGCTATAAACCCTAAATTTTCCAATTCAATTCCAATTCAAAATCTAACAACAAAAATTCAAACTCCTCAATACCTATCAAATTTTATATGGATTCAAAGCTCTCTAAGAGAGCGTGTCAATTCTGCTGTTCGTTTTTAATCTGGATTTTTGTGCGGCCGGAATTCAAGGAATAAATGTCGGTCATTCATCGCTTGTTAATTGACATCATCTGATCGTCAAATAAATGATACCATGGCGTAGAGATCAATGAGTGGAACGCATTGAAGCGGTCCGCTGGTTGAATCGACGGCTAGATTGAGGGGATTAATTCAATAAGGTTTGAAACCTAAGGTGGCTGTTGTAGTCTTCCTCGTCGATCCGCAAGCTAGGTGGACCACGGGGAGGTTTCGCGAGGCTGTAGAGGTGGTCACGGCGATCGTTGGGGCGGCGCGGTGAGCCTTCACGTGGCAGCGGCAGTAGGTTGTCGCAATGCACTGTTGCTCGCGTGTACTAGAATTTTAGGAGGACAGGGTTACATGGGAGAACTTGTGCGTGCTGACGTGTTCGCATAGGTGACGTGTGTTATCTCTTTTATTTATTTTAATTTAAATTTCGATCGTTCTAACCTTAATAATTTTCACATAAGAGGTCCATTTCATGTGTGGGTTTTCCCGCTGGGTTCGTATTGAAATTTCGGACCCTTTGGCGCTGGTTTGGATGAATTTTAAGACTGTTCAAATATGGGTTTAAATTGGATGTAAATTCAATTTAAATTCAAAAAGGTGAGTGTTTTAACCCACTCACAACTTCTAAAATTCCTTATGTTTGTTAAATTGATTTATGATTTGATTTGAAATTTATTTATGGCTGTTTGGCATATTTTGAATCATCATCTTAGTTTATTTGAATTTATTTGGACAAAATAGTTATTTAATTTATTATTTAATATAAACTGCCAGTAAATACCTGTTGTTTATTATCTGTTCTATATTGATGTTATTGATTGAATTGGATGATGATTGTGATAAATGTTTGATGATTGATATTCGATGAATGGATGTTGTATTTTATATTATTATAAACTTCAAGTTGTTATGGATTTTTATTTCATTCGGGATTGCGATTTGAAATGATATATAACCATATTTATATTTTAAATTACGGATTGAAATGACAAATATCCATACCACTTGACCATAGGATAGAAAATTATATACAGATACCGTGGTCTATCTATAAAAATATTTTGAAATGATTCTATGGTTTTGTAAAGAAATATATGGTTTTAGATAAATATTGATTTTAGATATTATATAAATGTTATTTTATCCTTGATTTTAAGCTACGTATAATTTGTTTTAATATAGAATAAGCTTAACGATAAGTTGATTTTTATTGAAGATAATATGGTTAAGTATTTAAATTATATTTTAATATAGAGTTTATAATGGTTTAAATAAATTAAGGTTGGAAGATAAATTTGAGATTTATATTGAAATTGAATTTATTTAAGAATTAAACTCAAATAAGTTGATGTGAAATTTATTAAATTTGAAATTTTAGAAGGCATGATTTTTATAACTTGATTTTGGTTTAAGGTGAATTAAATGAATATTTATGGTATAAATAAATTGAAGGAAATATTTAGCTATTTGTAATTTGAGTTTATTTAAATGATGATGGATTTATTATGTAAAATATTTCAAAACTAAATAACAGAAAACTGAATTGTCGAATCGTAATTACCAAACTTAATTTTGAAATTGTTGAATACTTAAAGTTTAAAATATATTGAATTTGAAATGGTTTATTCTGTGGATCAAATCTGAGTTAAAATCGATATAAATTGGAATAGTTTATTTAGAAACTGAATCGTATTGAAATATATGATTTGGGATTTGGTTAAATTTAAAATGTATAAATCCGAGTTATTTTGGAATTGATTGTGAAACTGAAGAAGCTAGTTTATTATATAACGTATTTTAATGTTTTGACCATTTAAGTGGTGGAAGCTATGTTTCAAAGTTATGAGTTTCAAAGGATTATGATTTGAAAGTGTTATATTCCAAGTGTTTTGATTTCAAAGTGTTATAACGTTGAAAGTGCTATGATTTTTGGAAAGGATATATTTTAAATAAAAATGATATTATATTGATTTGGGTTTTAATAAAATGATATCATATTTGTTTGGTTTTTGAAATGGACATGATATCGTATTTGTATGGTTTTTGAAATGGCAATGATATTTTGGTTTTGAAGTATATACTATTATGAAATGACCGCGGTGTTATAATAACGTTTGGTTGTTAAAGAGACCGGGATCGGAAGTTGTCATACTCTCTGCCAACTTCGAAAACCACTTTAACAACCGTGTATGCGGTGGAGATTCCAAAATGAAGTAGGATGGCGGCGGTGTTCCTTTGAGGTATATACGTGGACCCGAGTCCCGTGAGTTGACATAAGGTGGCTAAAACAGGAGCGATCTCCGGCCAAGGAGGTAGCCCCTCTTATCAGACACACTCCTTCGATATTATATTCTGACTTTGAGGTTTATTTGGTGTCCACTTTTGATTTGGGGGTGTGGTTTCGAGGTGGGTGGTAGGAGCTGCTACGCGTTACCACTAGTCCAAGTGCGTAATTGGTATATCTACCTTGGCATTGCCTTGTGTGCCGTGTCACCTACCCTAGCGCGCCTTGTACGAGTTTGGTTTTGTCCCGTTGCCCTTGGAGTATTTAGGGTGTCTCCCGATCTGGAGATGCGCTGATACTGGATGGACTACTGGGACTATTACATGTTAAGGTGGAAAATGTAAAGCCTTAATGCTATTTAAAGTAAGTTTATTTTACTATTAGACATTATTATAATAGCAAAATATTAACACATAGTAAATAGTTTAACGGATCCTTAGGAGATGTGAATCCCGAGCATTTCTTAAGTTACTGCACTTAAGTTAAACACTGGATAGGAGATGTCAAATCACATAAACATCTCTGACGCCGTTCCATTCATATTATTTGCCGTTGATTTAGCTTACGTAAGATATTTTAGTTCTGACTCGAGTGTTTTGTCTTTTCAATTCGCTCGGGTCAGCCTGAGCATTTCAGGATTCGAAGACCCTATTGCTGGAGGACGAAGATGAAGATTGTATTATTATTATTTATTATATTTCACCGCATCATGTATTCTGCTGCATTAGTTATTATTCTCTGGTATGTGTAACTCTAATATGTGTTGTATAAGTATAATCAAATATTTTGTAAAATAGCTTCATGAACTGTTATTTGATTATTATATTTTGTCATTCCGCTATGAGATTCTATTTTGTTTATTTCTTACTCTGTTTTTCTTATTTTTCCCAATAACAATCCGCTCTTTTGTATGGTTTGAGTCTGACGTGTGTGGTTTACCGTCAGTTTAAACGTACAAAAGATGGGATGATACATTTGGTATCAGAGCTTTGGTTTAGCGATAAACCTTAGCTTTATGGGGTTTGACTCTTTATTAATAGGGTAGTAATACCCTATGATGAGTTGCTGAGTGTATATATATGAGAGAGCGTATTTGTTAGTGTTATAAAAAGGATTTAATATTGTGTTAATTTGTTTCGTTTTGTATTTATAAATTCTGGTTGGTGCATAGGACGCTATGACATCGATAGGGATTTCTAAACACTTAATAGGATAGACTGACATAATATTTGTTTGAATATAGGTGAATGAAATAATTTTGCCTATTATATTTTCTATATATTGAATAAATTTTTATAAAGGTTATATTTGGTTGTAATATTTTGGTTGTTAGGTAGCGTAATTTATAAATATTAGTTTCAAGTAGGATTTGAAAATAAAATAAATGAAATTTGAAATTCTAGAACTTAAGTTCCGGGATTTCTGAAAACTGCTTTCAAAAGATTTTGGAATATAATAATATTGTTTATAAGTATTTTCTGATATAAATATTTCAATATGATTTGAAAGAATTGTTTAAATTTTTTTTGAAAGAAATAAGTTTTGTACTCCCCTCTTTGTCGCTGGAAAATAATTTTGGTGATGAGTACACGCATCATCGACATTCATTTTCGAGTTTCGAAGTGGGAAGGCCATTGTAGTAGTTTTAGTGCAGATTTATTTGGATAAACAAATACAAAATTTCAAATTGTTTTGAATATAATTGGATATATAAATTGTAAGTGTATACATCTATCTATTATTTTAAAAGGATTTGAAATTTAACCTGGTATTTAGTTCTTAAATTTCCGTTAGTCATTAGTTTCGATTATTGTAGTAAAATGGAATGTAACTAATTAATAATTAATAATTGGTACCTCTAATTATGATAATGATTAGATGCTAGGTTATAAATGAAATTACCAACAAGTTTAAAATTGTTGCTTATAAAACAAAAGATAAAATTATTGAAACTTATATAATGAAAGTGTTCAATGAATCACCTTAATAAATAAGAATTTGGCATTATATAGATAAATGAAAATGAATTTGTAAGTAATGAATAGAAATAGATAAAAATAAATACTGAATGAATGAATGTAAGTCTGTTTACAATATAACTTACATAGTACTCTAAGAATTTATTTACATATGTTTATATAATTATACATGAGTAACATATGAAATGAAATTTATAAGAATGAACTTAATTTATGCTTGGGGTCATTGTTTGTTTGGTTTATGGTTGTTTGGGCAAGGATACTTTAAAAATTGTTTGGATGTATGAATAATCTATCTAGTTTCTTGTAAGACTGTTGAGTAAATGGTGCACTTAGTAATTTATTTTTCATTCTGTACAATTTAAAGTTTTTGAACCCGAACAACTATTTGTTTTGTTTGATATGAATGGATAATTGATTTGTGTTGATTTTATGTGATGGTTGTATGCTTTGTTGCAAGTGATTGTTGTTTATATTGACTTGTTTGTTAGTGGTTGAAACAAATTTAAATATTTCATTTTATATAATTATTAACTCTTTTTGGATTATATAAGTGAAATACAGGTTATGGAAGCAATGGCCACTGCTTTTGGTTTCATGATTAAGCATAAATTGCCCGACAAATAGGTACGTTCTCGGATTCCGGTTTTATAGCGTTATTATATTGTTTTTTCCATTGTTGGGATATATTATTTTGAGATATTGTGATATATATAGTTATATTTGATATTATACTTTCTTCCGAGGCTCCCGTACAAAGGAGACTCTGCCGAAAAATTTAGTAAATTTTGAACTTAGAAAATTTTTGAAAAATGTTTTCAAAACTTTATTAATTTGAGTATAAAAAGATTTAATGGTTATAAGATGGTATATTTTATGTACATTAATTAATTTTGTAAATTTATTTATTTATAAAGTTAATATTTTTGAATAAGATGTATTGTTTACTCAATACTTTCTTTCTCTTTCTTTTTTCTTTTCGGGGATGAAAAGTTTTGAGTGGGGGAAAGTGTAACAACCCGTAAATTTACGATAATAAATTTGTTATTTTAACAAGATTTTGTAATTTAATTTGGAAAGAAATAAAAACTTTATAATTTAATATTGAAATGAACGCTAAAATGAAATATCAAAATGGTAATTAAAACAATTATTAACAATTTGAAGAAAATTCTAATAAATGAAGTAGTGAAAGTGTTATACTTGGTTATAAATAGAATATGAGAAAATAAAAGTAAGTATTGAATTAATTGATGAAATAACACTTTGTTAACAGTAATTGAATATGAATTAAGGTAATAATGTTAATGCAAGTTACTAAATAATTAATTTAGTGCAATCCCAGTTGATTGAAACCAATTGTAAGGTTATAATTGATTGTAATTAGTAAATTAGGAAATAAATTCAAAGTTATATTAATTGATGAAATAATACGCAGTAAACTATAATTTGATAAAATCAATGTTAGGTAAGTAACTATAATAATTGTTGGTTGATAATAAAGTATGAATGAGATTAAATTAGGCAAATTGTGATAATTATTAATTGTTTACCCATTTATTTAATCTATTGAATTAGATTTAAATCCATGGCAATTAAACGTAATTAAAAACTATGTTAATATAAATTTAGTTGGTGACTGTAAAAATATTAGGGTGATTTGATATATACTAATGTTAAATTTATCCATAAGATGATGATTGATTAAATAAAGAGATTGAATACGAATGGTATTAATTTAATTGAAATAAAAATATCTAATTTATTAAAATTTACTTAAATTGAAGGTAAACACTATTAATTTTGCAATAAATCCTTATTTGATTGATATGAAATTATGGTTAATGAATAAGTAGTTTATTTGTAATCAAAAATGATAGAAATGGTAAATAATTAAATTCGAATTGAAGAAGTGATTAATTAATTTAATATTAAATTATTTACTTAACTGCAAAAAGCCATTTTGGCCACTGACTCGCATTTCGACGAACCGGTTTCATTGGATCCGTAATGGTGAATCTTTGTAGGATTTCAAGTTTCGTAGCGATCAGACTTGTCGTTTGATCGCATGGGCTCGAAATGCTTAGAAATCAATGAAATTGAAATCAGTTGAAATCAATTTAAAATACCTTGATTTTAGCATAACTTCTTCATAAAATGGAATTAGGACTTGAAACCTGTTCCATCGAGTTTGAAATATTTTAAAGCATATATTTTTGATATATGGGTTGACCCTCCGTTCCGAAATCGAAACGACATTTTGGGTCGTTATCGTTCAATTTTTCCAAACCAATCAAGCCCATTTGTTTCTATTATGTTCTGCCTATATATGTGTTGTTATAAACCCTAGCAGCCTTTCTGTTTCTCATTTCTGTACGTACAAAAACTTCTATTGCTCCTCTTCCTCAATGGCTGTAAACCTTAAATTTTCCAATTCAATTCCAATTCAAAATCCAACAACAAAAATTCAAACTCCTCAATACCTATCAAATTTTTTATGAATTCGAAGTTCTCGAAGAGCGCATGTCATTTCTGCTGTCAGGTTTTCAATCTGGATTTTTGTGTGGCTGAAATTCGAGGAATAAATCTCGTCCGTTCATCGCTTGCTGATCGACATCATCTGATCGTCAAATAAATGATACCATGGCGTAGAGATTAATGAGTGGAACGCATCGGAGCGGTCCGCTGGTCGAATCGACGGCTAGATTGAGGGGATTAATTCGATAAGGTTCGAAACCCTAGGTGGCGGCTGTAGTCTTCCTCGTCGATCGACGAGCTACGTGGACCGAGGGGAGGTTTCGCGAAGTTGTAGAGGTGGTCGTGGCGATCGTTGGGGCGGCGCGGTGAGCCTTCATGTGGCGGCGCTGTAGGTTGTCACGTCACATTGTTGCTCGTGTGTACTAGGGTTTCTAGAGGATGGGGTTGCGTGGGAGAGCCTGTGTGTGCTGACGTGTTAGCATAGGCGACGTCTGTTGTCTCTTTTACTTATTTTAATTTAAATTTCGATCGTCCTAACCTTAATAATTTTCGCATACGACGTCCGTTTCACGTGCGGGTTTTTCCGCTGGGTTCGTATTGAAATTCCAGACCTTTTAGCACTAGTTTGGATGAATTCTGAGACCGTTCAAATTTGGGTTTAAATTGGATGTAAATTCAATTTAAATTCAAAAAGGTGAGTGTTTTAACTCACTCACAACTTCTAAAATTTCTTATGTTTGTTAAATTGATTTATGATATGATTTGAAATTTATTTATGATTGTTTGGCATATTTTGAATCATCATATCGGTTTATTTGAATTTATTTGGATAAAATAGTTATTTAATTTATTATTGAATATAAACTACCAGTAAATACCTGTTGTTTATTATCTGTTCTATATTGATGTTATTGATTGAATTGGATGATGATTGTGATAAATGTTTGATGATTGATATTAGATGAATGGATGTTGTATTTTATATTGTTATAAACTGCAAGTTGTTATGGATTTTTATTTCATTCGGGATTGCGGTTTGATATGATATATAACCGTATTTATATTTTAAATAACGGATTGAAATGATAAATACCCATATCACTTGACCATAGGATAGAAAATTATATACAGACACCGTGAATATTTTGAAATGATTCTATCGTTTTGTAAAGAAATATATGGTTATATATAAATATTGATTTTAGATATTATATAAATGTTATTTTATCCTTGATTTTAAGCTATGTTTAATTTGTTTTAATATAGAATAACCTTAATAATAAGTTGATTTTTATTGAAGATAACACGGTTAAGCATTTAAATTATATTTTAATATAGAGTTATATAATGGTTTAAATAAATTACGGTTGGAAGATAAATTTGAGATTTATATTGAAATTGAATTTATTTAAAAATTAAACTCAAATAAGTTGATGTGAAATTTATTAAATTTGAAATTTTAGATGGTATGATTTTTATAACTTGATTTTGGTTTAAGGTGAATTAAACGAACATTTCAAGTATAAATAAATTGAAGGTACTATTTAGTTATTTGTAGTTTGAGTTTATTTAAATGATGGTGGATTTATTGTGTAAAATATTTCAAAACTAAATAATAGAAAACTGAATTGTTGAATCGTAATTACCAAGCTTAGTTTTGAAATTATTGAATACTTAAAGTTTGAAATATATTGAATATGAAATGGTTTATTCTGTGGATCAAATTTGATTTGAAATCGATATAAATTGGAATAGTTTATTTGGAAACTGAATCGTATTAAAATTTATGATTTGGAATTTGGTTAAATTTGAAATGTATAAATTCGAGTTGTTTTAGAATTGATTTGTGAAATTGAAGAAGCTAGTTTACTATATAAAGTATTTTAATATTTTAACCATTTAAGTGGTGGAAGTATGTTTCAAAGTTATAAGTTTCAAAGGATTATGATTTGAAAGTGTTATATTTCATGTCTTCTGATTTTGAAGTGTTATAACGTTGAAAGTGCTATGATTTTTGGAAAGGATATATTGAAATAAAAATGATATTATATTGATTTGGGTTTTAATAAAATGATATCATATTTGTTTGGTTTTTGAAATGGACATGATATCGTATTTATATGGTTCTTGAAATGGCAATGATATTTTGGTTTCGAAGTATATAATATTTTGAAATGACCGCGATGTTATAATAACGTTATGTTGTTAAAGAGACTAAGATCGGAAGTTGTCATACTCTCTGCCAACTCCGAAAACCACTTTAACAACCATGTACGCGGTGGAGATTCCAGAATGAAGTAGGATGGCGGCGACGTTCCTTTGAGGTATATAGTGGACTCGACTCTCGTGAGTTGGCATAAGGTGGCTAAAAAAGGAGCGATCTCGGGCCAAGGAGGTAGCCCCTCTTATAGGACACACTCCTTCGATGTTATATTCTGACTTTAAGGTTTATTTGGTGGCCACCTTTGATTTTTGATTTAGGGGTGTGGCTCGAGGTGGGCGGTAGTAGTTGCTACGCGATACCACCAGCCCGTGTGCGTAATTGGTATATCTACCCTGGTATTGCTTTGTGTGCCGTGTCGCCTACCCTAGTGCGCCTCGTATGAGTTTGGTTTTCTCCCGTAGCCCATGGAGTATTTAGGGTAGTCTCCCGAACTGATGATGCGCTGATACTAGATGGACTACTGGGACTATTATATGTTAAGGTGGAAAATGTAAAGCCTTAAAACTATTTAAAAGTAAGTTTAGTTTACTATAAGACATTATTATAATAGCAAAATATTACTACATAGTAAATAGTTTAATTGATCCTTAGGAGAAGTGAATCCGAAGCATCTCTTAAGTTACTACACTCACGTTAAAAGTGTTTTGCTTTTCAATTCGCTCGGGTCAGCCCGAGCATTTCAGGATTTGAAGACCCTATTGCTGGAGGACGAAGATGAAGATTGTATTATTATTATTTATTATATTTCACTGCATCATGTATTCTGCTGCATTAGTTATTATTCTCTGGTATGTGTAACTCTGATATGTGTTATATAAGTATAATCAAATATTTTGTAAAATAGCTTCATGAACTGTTATTGGATTATTATATTCTGTCAATCCGCTGTGAAATTCTGTTTTGTTTATTTCTTTCTTTATTTTTCTTATTTGCCCCAATAACAATCCGCTCTCTTGTATGATTTGAGTCTGACGTGTGTGGTTTATCGTCGATTTAAAAGTACAAAAAGGCGGGATGTTACATGATATTTTTCCTAACTTGATTTCCTAGAATACATATGTTTAAAAATGGCGAAACATCACTTTTGTCTAAGATTATACATAATTTAAAAATGTTTGGAATACATTGTCAGTAGACTAATTATGCTATTCGAAATATACAAAGGAAATATAATTCATGATCGTACTAACGAAACACATATCAGATGAACGTCGATGTAAATATAAAACTTGAGAACTAAAAAATAGTTTAACATTACGTATCAAGGATTTTATAAAAAAGATCTTTGAAATCGATGTATTAATCAATCCAGTAACATCCTGCAGAATTTGAAGGAAACCAGGTTGATAACGATACAGATTGAAACTAAAATAATAGCGAAGTATAAGATTTTTCCCAAATTCATTTTTGTATGCACTTACATTTCAAAATAAGGTAAACGTCGATGTAAATAGAAAACTTAAGAATAAAAAATAGTCAAGCTTCATGTATTATAGATTTTACAAAATAACCAAACATAACATGATACCTATGTATTGATAAATCCAATAACCTTCTAAAAATATAAAGGAAACCATATTCATATCCGTACAAATTGTAACAAAAATAAGAAGAAAACAATTTTTCGAACACAAAATTTGAAGTAAAGATCTGCAGTAATATATTAGAGCTAAAACAAAAAATTCAAGCTTAAATTAAATGAAAATAAAGATAATAAAATAAAAATCAAACCTTTAAATTTAGCTTGATAGATCAGTATGCAAGGTTTTTTGGAGGCTTTTAGACAATGTTTCCATGAAAACTACAACACTGAAAGCAATAGATAAAAACACAATCTCTGCAAAATATGATTAAAATGTTAAGTTTTTTTAAATGAATAGAAATTAAAGAACTAATGATGAATTCAGCCAAATTATAGTTAGATAAAAAATAATAAGATTGACTAAAAACTATTTGGGTAGAATATTTAACTTGATTTAGATTGGAAATAGATTTTTAGTTTTTTCGAATTTTAGCACATCTATGAAACTAATATATGGAAAGAGATAACATAATAAAAAAATTAATTGGAGGTGTAACGACCCACAATTTTGCTACTTCGAAAATGAAAGATTTCGTTTAAAGAGGTTTAAACTTAAATAAATAAGTTAAATATAATAGATAATAATAGAGAAATTATTTATTCTTGTAGTTGATAATTTAAAAAGTATAAATTTAACAACAAAAGTTGAGTTTTATTAAAAATAAATAATTGCTTAAATAAATAGGTTTGAATGTTTATTTAAAAAGATAAATATTATTGAAAACATTTAATAAAGATAATAAAAGTATAATAAAATATTTAAAAGTATGTAAATAATCATTTAACGAAAATAACCAAATTTTGTCGCATTTTGTCAGTTTTACATACACCGTAAAATTAGAGATTTTGATATTATTTAAATATGATTTTAAAATATAAAGAGACATGTTTTAATTTATTTAAAAAAGTAAAAATTTTATTTTTAAATTTGGTTTACATAAATAAATAGTTTAAGTAAAACGTCAAAATGTGACCGAAAATATTTTGTCGATTAAAAGTTGTCGACGTCGTCGCACCTTTATTTTCTTATATAGGAACATATATTCAAATAATATAAGTATAAATTAATTTACTAATCAAGTTTACTTTTAATAAACAAGCTTAGAAAATTCTAGAATATAATTAAGAAAAAGTAAGCACAAAAGGACAAAAATGACATTTCAAAGCATAAAGTAAACATCAAATCAACGAAACTTAATTATTACTTTATTTACTTAATATCTAAGTGAAAATAACATAAAGTAATGATTTTAAATGTGATGTTAAGTGTTGAAAAAAATAAGGTTACCTAAAAAGTAAGTAAAGGGTATTTTGGTCATTTTACATAATAATATTTTATTTCAAACTTTTTTCTATAAATACCTACCACTTCTTTCACAAATTCCACAAACTTTTCATTCTTCTTCTTCTTCCTTTTCTAAGCTCTCTTCTTCACTTCTTTAGAGCTTTAATGGCTTCTTCTCTTCTCTTTCCTTACTAACTTTTTCAAAACCATATCAAACAAAGTCAAAACACCACCAACTTTGCCAAAGACCTTTGGATACCATTAGTACATGATTTAGCATCTAAGAAGTGAAGAAATAATGGAGGAAGGGGACGATCAAAGCAAGCCGAACATATGTAAGAGAATGAGCAAGTCTTGAAGCTTAGGAGCGAGAAAAAGAGAAGGAAGTACTACCGGGATCAAAAGGAAAGTCTAGAGAAAAGATTTGGTGAAGATAAAATGATTTAATGAAGTGTTGGATGATATGAATGTTGGTAGGAAGTGAACAATTTGGTTAACGGTGAGTACTCTTATTTACTAATAAATCCACAAATTATTTCAAGTATAGTGATTTAAAATTTTAAATATGTTGGACGATTAAATGTTTGATAACTTTGTTGATATTATTGTTGATTATATGTTTATGATATGGATGATAACTTAGTTTGATAAATGATAAGAGAAATGATTATTAATTAACCAAAGTTACTTAAATGAGAATTCAATCCATACAAATATGTGTATGGAAGTTATTTAGACTCTCAATGACTATAAATAAGTTAAAATAGTTTAAATATGGTTTAAAATAAATTTGAAGTGTTGCGGACAAGTTCCGAAACAATTTATAAAATTTGTCAAAATCGAGCTCGTTGCGTAGCGGCAGTTCGTAAATTTCGACCTGTAACTTCAAATTAATGTAGAAATGATTTATAAATCAGATTTCTTCAAAATAAAAATTCTTTGGTTCACAATGACAATAGTTTTCCAACGAAGAAAGAAAATCAAGATTTTATCAAGTAGAGTTTGAAATATGTCCAAAACAATTTTCTAAAAGCATCACGGTTTCGCAGTTCGGAATCCAAAAGGGGATTTCTTTATAAATGATATTTTTAAATGATTAAAAATATGAAATAAATTTGATAAATCTATTAAAATGGTTTAAAAGAGATCTAGAATGAAAAATATGAATTTTCAACTATTAAAAAGTTGTTTAAATCAAGTAAGCTTATATAGCACTTTCCACAGCACTTTTATACAGTGAATTCTATAACCTTTTGAATATGAGTTTAAACTTAACAGTTATTTTCTAAATCTTTTGTGAATGACTTTAAAGGAAAGATTAAGTAATGTAAAGATGATTTGGAAGTTTTAATAAGAGTTTGAATAAATGGTTAAGAGAAATTGTTTATACTACTTAAACAAAAAGTGAAGAAGATTGAATATAATAACAAACTGAGTATGCGGAAATGACTAGTACATTTGTCTCGCCTGTGAGATCTGAGAAGATAAGATAAGATGTTTAACTGACGTTAAGGATGGAGCAACCGGTGCCCTGAACTTTCCTGGCCTATGTTTTCCCTTTTTAGGCCAGGGGTGTAATAGATCGAACGGAAATCCCGGATGCTCTAAAAGATCATATTTAAGTTTTTCCAAAATAAAAGAAATAAATTCTTTAAATGTTATTTAACCACTTAACATCTTTTATTCGATGGTTTGTACAAAGGAACTGAGATCGGAATTGGGTGATTCCTATCTCAAAAACCACTTCAAAATAATTTTCGAAATAAAATATACCGAAGACAATGACCATTGATGAGAAAGATATTCATGATGTAGGATTACTTTCCATTAGTCCTTGGAGGTGAAACTTGCCATTAGTACTTGGAGGTGAAACTTGCCATTAGTCCCTGGAGGTGAAATTTACCATATCTAAGATGGCAGTAGTGCTCTATTATGAAAATCTTCGATTTGTAAGAATATGATATGAAGTTAAGAAGAAAATCTTTAATTAAGAGTAAAAGAATGATTTGGAAAAGTTTTCCTAAGTAAAAAAGAAAATGATTAGGATTTAATAAAGTTTTAAATAAACCAAATGATTTGATAAACGAGGCTTAATGATTCCATATACTCTTGAAAAGAAAATGGAATAACTTGAAAAGAATATATATCTTAGAAAGATATTTGATTAGATAAAAGATGAAGTAATTGATTGATGGTTGATATCCACTTATGAACTTAACATCTTTCAAAGCGATGATTGGCTTCGAAGGAACTGGAGTCGGATTTGGGTAATTCCTATCCGAAAACCACTTCGAACCAATGCATACGTTCGAAAGTGAAGACATGTTGAAGACGATGATTATTGAAGACTGTGGATTTTCATAGCCTGATGACTGCTTGTTGAACATGCTCTGGACACCTCCCATTATAGAGTTATTTATAGCAGTGGTCTCCTCATTGCGGAGATTTTTTGGATTGCAAGGACTACTCGCTACCAGTGGTAGTAGGAGAGTGCCTTCGGTTTCGTTCAGTCTCAGAACGAACTTGTATGGATGTTTGTCTGACATTGTATACTAAATCACATTTGAGTGGTTTTTATAAATGTATATCAGTTGGTGGTGGAGAAGGCAACTTCTTTTAGCTTAACACCCTTTCTCGAGACATATGAGCTCTGGAGTTATACTTTTCTAGAAATCAGTCATGTGACGTGGAATGACAATGTGGCATTCAAAGTGGAACCTGTTATAATCAAAGCGTGGTTTTGTATGAAAAATGTGGCTTTGAAGAAATTAATCATAGCTTCACGAGCCTCACACGCTGGTTATGACGGGATTCTATGTGGTCAGATGTATGATTGCATTTCGGATAGTAGTGATTTGGGTTATCAGATGTTCTGAGCCCTAGGTACCTGATACGTCTGGGCCTCATGGCATGGATACGCGAAGTTCGAGTCCTTGGATGTTATTCGCAGATTGTATCCACTTTCAGCCATTTGTGTCGTTGTATAACGGCGTCTGAGTCTTGTACGTAAGCCGTGGATACAGATTGATCTTTCCACTAGTTCCCTATCATGTTGGAAATCCAATCCCAACACGAGATTGACGGTTTTGATTGTATTTCCAAAATAGCTGAAACGACTTGCAAACATTTCAGGTACCCCCTTTCGGGTATCATATATTCCGTTTGGTATATTCCGTTGGTCCAGTTCAAGATATTACCTTAGACCCGGTCCAGGTATTGATACCTTATTTTGAATAAGTTTATTTGAATTTTTTTTCAAAAGAATGTCATTAGAAATAATATCAAACTTAAAAGTGTTTTTGTTATCATAAGGTAAAAACCCATCCGTATTTATGTGTGGTCGTGGCCTTATGAGATACTCTTCTTTTCAAAGGTTTTGATAATATAGTCATTTTAAATTTCGAGTATCTCACACTGGTTTATTAAGCCTGATCCGGGTATTTTTAACACTCGGGTCAGATCCGAGTAGTTTCAGGTTGAGTTGAAGACGGTTGGAGTTTCCAGAGGAGAGATAGAGATCTTCATCATCGTATGGACATATTCTATTATCTGCTACCACTATTGTATTTGTTTTATTGTTTGTCAGCATTTGTAAGGGCAGGTGTTATAACTGTCCAGGCTAAATCTAGATTAGACTCTGATATTGTATTTTAAAATTTTCCGCTACAAAGATTATTATTGAAATAATATATGTTATTCCATTCGTGTGAGATTCTATTCTGTCTTTATTTTCTTTCTACCCTTAATGATCCGCTTATTCGTGTAATTTGAGTTAGACATGTGTGGTTTATTGTCGATTCAAAGGGTATGGAAAAACGGACCATTATAGGAGGAATGTAAAAAAAATGATAGAAAACAAATGACGAATGAAAAATTGTAACGATAACATGGAGAAGAGGAAGAAATCTCTTTTAGATTACAAAGAAATAATGATTATTGGTTTATCAAAAGAAATAAACGTATATAAGAGTATTTTATCAAAAGAAATAATGATAACATTAATTGCCCTATTAATGATGGTAGTTTTGTGGAAGATTGGAAAATTTTAATGGGTCTACAAGGAAAATAGTATCAAAAATTAAGGAGAATGTAGTATTTAGTCTGAGAGCGAATGAGAGATAAGAATATTAAGAGTTCTGTATTCTCTTCATTATATAGTAGAATATATATCTCAACCATATATCTTACACCTGCATCCACAATGATTAGAATACTCATGATATGATCATATGCATGTATGCAACACTAAGGTTTACCTATCCCAAAATAGACTATTTGTCTTAAATCAAATGGACTATCTGTCTCTTCTCCAGTGTACTACCTATCTCGAATCATAATTTTTGTGGGATCACTATAAACCTATTAGTTTTCATTAATGACATCTTTCCAATCATAGTTTTCATGGAATCACTATGAGCCTATTGGTTTTCACTAATAACATATCTCTCATTATAGTTTTCATGGGATAACTATGAACATATTAGTTGCCACTAATAACATTTCTCCAATCATGGTTTTCTTGGGATCACTATAAACCTATTAGTTACCACTAATAACATTCCTTAAAATCATAGTTTTCATGGGATCACTATGAACATATTAATTTACACTTACCTTTATCAAATCATATCCTTTGGATCAGTTCCGGGCATCCTAACATATTAGAGCTATCTGATTTCCTAGATGCAATTATACTCACTTAGGAGTTAAGTTTGAACATACTCACTACTAGGACTACCTAACTAGTAACTCTGCCCCAATCCTAAAAAAAAATGTTGGATCACAATAATGTGAGCATGACTGCGATAAATATGTAAATTAACTGATCTAATAGGAATAAGAACATATAACATCATTCATCAAAATATATTCAATCACCAATCATTAGCGTCACAAGATTACTTAACTTTGAGCAATAATTTCCTTTGGCAAATTCATACGAAACTTGGGATAGATACCAATTTATTTCCTTGAAAACCTTTTTTTCTATAAATGATTAATCCTTTAAAATCCTTCTTTAAAACAAGGGAAACATATCCCATTACATAGCCAGAATCTTATGCCAAAATACAATCCATTTTGAAATATATTTATGATATTAAAAGGAGGTTATCGAACCTCTAAACTTGGCTTTTGGTTTGTATAGTATAAGGCTTTTGGCCTATAAAATATAAGACATCAAATTTGAAGGTTTCTGGCATTTTAGCCACAAAATACTTGATATCGAAAATATGGACTTGCGGCATTATTGTCTACAAATAAGTGTTATCGAATATATGAACTTGCGGCATTATTTCCTCAAAATAATTTATATTGAATATATGAACTTGCTGCATCATTACATAAAAATAATTGATATCAAAAATATTAACTTGCATGACCATTTCCTCTAATCTATTATTGTCGGAATCATAAACACACGATCTCATTTTGCTTTAAAGTGGATGTCAAAAACTATGACCTACGGCATTCATGTCGCTTAGTATGGTTGTCGAATACAAAGGGTGACAAGGGACATCAAGCTTTAACCAATAAAGAATTTCAAACTTTAAAACATAAGTGCGTATCCCTAAAAAAAAGGGATGCCGCTTTTGTAAAGTTACGGAAACCATGATGTCGAAGGATGCTGAAATCCTATGTGCATAACAGGGTTCGTGCTTCTACATGTATAGATTCATTTCATACCTACCAAGTAGATGTTGTATGCATCCATGTAGATGATGCAACTAATAGCTGTTATCCCTATTGGCTATTATCAGGGATTTCGGTCCTCTAATCAAGCGACATGACAATTTTGTAATTAAACCCAAAACTATTTTATTTCCATACAAAGCCATTTCTTTTCATCAATGTCTCCTGTCAATTTTTATTGGTTAATAAAATAATTTACCATATTATTTTTTGAAAAAAACTGCTGCAATGTTAATTTAGCTTCCCAAAATAATTTTCAAACCATTCAAATCATATTATTATTTTAATATAATCTATTAGCCTTTCTAGCTTAACAAATTCATAGAAAAATCATAATCACTTGGGAAAAATCCCCAAAAATAACTAGAATTAAAATTTTACATATTCTCTCATATAAAAATTTCAAAGGCCAAAATAATATTTAATTATTTTTAATAATTAACCAAAATAAACCCCCAATTTTCCTTAGGAAATTCATAAAATATTCATTTTAACTTGAAAAAATATGAAGCTAAACCCGTCTTCAAATTAACGTTTTATACATCATAAAAAATATAAAATCATTTGGAGATCATAAATTAAGTTTTCGCCTTTAAACCTATCATAATAATTCCATAAATTTTTCCATTAATCATCATTTATCTAAACAATGGTAAAATCAACCATAACATGACATATTTTCACATAATAATTTGGAAATCATCATAAATCTGAAAATAAAGTATAAATAATGAGATGGATATATTATTCATCTTAGATTAGATAGGAGATTTTCGGATTTGATTGCAGATTAAATTCCCTTTTGATTTCCTTAGCTTTCTTCTTCTGTTCTTAGGTAATAGTCGGCCTCTAGTTTAGCTTCCATTTTGATAAGACAAAAATGAGAGATAAATGAGAAAGGGATGGTTTAGGGAATAAAATAAATGTTATTCCCGTTTTTCCCCTTCTCGTCGGCTTCTTTATGTTCCATGTTTAAATGTTTCATTTTGATTAATTACTCAAGGCACGACCCAGATTAATTAACAAATATCATTCTCCTTATCACACCATATATTATTCCATTAAATTTATCTGTTTAAATATTCTAGATATTGTTAATCAAATTAGGGGTGTTATAGGCTCCCCTCCTTAAAGAATTTCATCCTTGAAACTACAATAACAATAGCAACAAGCATATCAATCATGTAACATCTATAATAAACACATAATAACAATACCAGCCTATCTGACTAGCAAAAAGTCTATATGAAAAATATAAGTGTACTATCAAAACAACTCAGGATAAGTATCTCTAATTTTGTCTTTTGTCTCTCAAGTACAGTCTTTCTCATTGTCACTCCACTGTTCTTTTACTAACTTAACTATCTTGTTCCTTAACCTTTTCTCATCTCTTGCTACAACTCGAACTGGTTGTCTAACAAAAGTGATATCTGGTTCCACCACTAAATCTTCCAATGCGATATGAGTAATAGTAGTCTCTGGATCATGCACACACTTTCTAAGATGAGAAACATGAAAAACATTATGGATCCCTGCCAAACTATTTGGTAACTCTATTCGATAAGTGAGTTTCCCGATCCTTTCTATGACTAGAAATGAAACTACATATCTCGGTGCCAATTTTCTCGTCTTTCTAGACCATACCACGCCTTTCATTGATGATACCTTAATAAAAAAGGGTCTCCAACTAAGAACTCTAAATTCTTATGCCTCTTATCATCATAACTTTTCTTCATAGACCGAGCTTCCTTCGTCCGTGCTCGGATCAACTCGATATTTTCTGTGGCTTCTTTCACCATATCTGGACCAAAAATCAATCTATCTCCAGTTTCCAACCAATATGCTGGTGATTTGCACCGCCTTCCATGTAAAGATTTGCAAGGCGCCATTCTTATACTAGCCTGATAACTATTATTATAGGAAAACTTAATTAAGTGCAAATGGTTCTCTCATGAACCTCCAAAATCTAGTACAAAATCCCTCATCAAATCTTTAAGTACCTTATTGAGTCTTTCGGTCTGCCCATCCGTCTGTGGGTCATAAGCGATACTCATCATTAGCTTGGTACCTAACACTTCTTGTAGACTCTTCCATAGTTCACTTGTGAACAAATTATCTCTGTCATTGACTATACCACTAGGAATCTCATGCAGTCTAACAGTATTCTTCATAAACAACTTCGCTAAAATAGATGTCGTCCTTGTCGACTTAATGGGAATAAAGTGTGCACTCTTGGTCAATCTATCTACCATGACCCATGTGTTTTCATTTCACTTATTCGACCTTGGCAACCTACAATAAAATCCATGGATATAGAAGCCAATTTCCAAACTGGTGTCTAAAAGTTGAAGTAACCCACTCGGTTTCTGATGCTCGACTATTACCTGTTAGCAATTCAAACACTGCTTAACCCATAAGCCTATATCCCTCTTTGTAGCTTCTCAGAAGAAACTCCTCTTTATATCCTAATGCATCTTAGTTCCTTCAGGATGAATTGTAAACTTTAATCGATAATACTCCCTAAGAACTTCCCTTCTTTGGTCACCAACATCTAGAACACACAACCATCCCTTCTTCCTCAATTGTCCATTTTAGTCAAGACTAAAACCTTTCAAATTATCAATCTCGATTCCTACTTCAATCCTTCTAGTCAGTTCAACTAGTAATGGGCTGTTTCTCTATTTAGAAGCAATTCTTTCGATCATTACTAGTCGAACTTTCAAATAACAATATGGCAGTTTCCTTACTAGAATTATCCATCGATCTTAACTACACACCACAAGTAGTCAATGCCTCTAAGTGTTTACATTCTACTAACATAGCTACCACCACATTTTGATGTTTTCTGCTAAGTGCATCTGGAACTTTGTTTCCTTTCCTCGGAATATATTCAATCCTAAAGTCATAAGCTACCAAGAACTCCAGCCATCATTACTATCTCATAGCCAACTCCTTATGAGAGAATAAATACTTCAGAATCTTATGATCCACGAACAACTCGAACCTTTCTCCCAATATATAGTGTCTCTACACTTTCAAAACAAAGATCACTGCAACCAACTCTAAATCGTGAATCTGATATCTCACTTCATATGGTCTAAGCTGTCGAGAAACATAGACAATTATCTTACCTCTTTGCATTAACACAGCTCCCAACCCTGTTCTACATGCATCAGTATACACCAGTAAATCCTAATTCCCATCTTCCACAACTAATATAGGCATATTTTTCAATAAATGTTTCGACTTCAGGAATGCTTCCTCATATTTATTGGTTCCAACATACTTCACATCTTTCTTGGTTAGTTTGGTCACAGGTTCTATTATTCGAGAGAAATTCTTGATGAATCTTCGATAATAACCAGCTAGTCCAAGGAGACTTCTTATCTCGGTCATGTCTTGTGTCTCTTTCAATTATTACAAGCTTCAATCTTAGCTGGATCTATGGACAACCCATTTTCTGAAACTACGTGACGAAGAAAATTCACTTCTTTCTTTCAAAAATGACATTTTGAAAACTTTGCTTTTACTTGATGCTGCCTCAGTATTTCAAGCACTATTCTGGGATGAACTTCATGATCTTGTTCATTGTTAAAATATATTGAAATTTCATCTATAAACATCAACACGAATCTATCCAACTGCCCTTGGAAGATCCGGATCATCGAATCCACAAAAAAAGCAGGTGCATTTGTCAATCTAGAGGGCATGACTAACCATTCATACAAACCATATCTCGTTCGAAACGCCGTTAATGGAATACTATCCCCCACTACCCTTAATTGATGGAAACCTATTACCAAATCCAGTTGGAAAAATACCTTGGCTCTACTCAACCGATCAAACAAATCATCTATTCTAGGCAATGGATACCGATTTTTTATTGTCAACTCATTCAACTTACGATAATCAATACACATCCTTAACAACCCGTTCGGTTTCTTCCCAAACACCGAGGCCACTTCCCAAGGCAAACTGCTTGGTCTAGTAAAATCTTTTCTTCTAAGTCCACTAGCTACACCAACTCTTTCATCTGAGTAGGTGTTATTCTGCTTGGCGGTGCATTCATGGGTTCATCTTCAGGTACAAGATCCATTCGAAACTCAATAACTCATCTCGGCAGTAGTCTTGTAGCTGGCTCAAAAACATCTACAAATTGTCTTACGACAAAACCAGATTTACTTCATCCTCCACTTCTATGGCACTTAATAAAGCACAAACATTGAATCTAGATTCACTACTAATTATATAATTCGATCACTACCAATGGAGTGTCTTAATGATATCTTTCTATCTTGGCAAAATATCCTAGCATCATATCTGCTTAACCAATCCATGCCCAAAATAATCCCAAGGACCGCAAAATCAATTACATCCAATTTGTAGGCAAAAGCAGGGCCTAGCAGTTCAAATTCTAAATGGTCACATCTCATCCCCAAAGTTGCATACCCTCCTATCGGATTTGCAACCCTTAAGGGAGTAATGAGGTATGATGGTTCTCGACTTAAATTATCTATCAAGCAATGTGAGTTAAAAGAATATGATGCGTCAGTGTCAAATAATACTTTAACATGTATTCCATGAATCAAAAGCATACCTTCCATCAGAGACTTTCCTTTCTCCTTTGTAGTCGGCCTAGATGCAGATGAATCCAGAGCAAAAACTATTCTTTTATCAGCCTTGGCCGGTTCTGGACCTTCATTCTTGTAATGCCCATCAGGTTGCAGTTGAAACACTTCGCACCTTCTTTTCCACAACCTTCTTTCTCTTACCAAATCGACACTCATAAACAAAGTGCCCTTTGTTGTCACACTTAAAGCAAACAAGATCAACCTTCTCTTTCTTGGCAGCTCCGCCCTTTTGTGCTCCCTTCTTCTGAAAGAACTTCCTTTTATTACCTTGACTACCATGAGTCTCCACTAGCTTGTCCTTTCCAAATGTCGAAAGCATCTCTTTATTCCTTGCATCCATCTCTACTACAACATTACTTGGATCCCTGAGATGTGACATTGTTGCTATGGAAATCTCTAGCTTCAAACCCCATGAACTTTTCATTTCTCTTAATCACGGTATCTATCATAGCATATCCATATCCGAACAAATCATCAAACTTAGTTGCATACTCCAGAATAGACATTCCTCCTTGCTCCAACTTTGCAAACTTACTAAGCAAAGTTGACTTGGCTATCTCGGATAGGAACCTTTCCACAAATCTCCTTCTAAACTCAGACCAAGTTAATTCCTCCTTTAAGACTCCTACGGTCACAACGTTCAACTAGTACAAAGAAGCTCCTTGCAACTGCCTAGAAACCAACCACCTCTTCTTCTCATCATTCTAGCCTAAATCAACAAAAAATCTCTCGCACTGCAACAGCCAATTCTTAACTTCAATAGCATCTTTCATTCCTAGAAAAGGCTTCCTTACAAGACTGGTATAATCACGGCTCAGCTTAGCATAATTATTGGGTGTAGGTACTTCATGAACAGCACCTTCCACATTACCAGCATTTCCTCCAACCAAACCTACTACAGCTCCAACTTACATCATATTTAAGAAGAACCGATACATAGTCCGCATATCAACTAGTGAGGTTCCATTACTCATGTTAGCATTTCCTTATCAATCTATATTCCTTCTAGTATTGGGTCGAACATTTCTATTGGTTGTGGTGCTTCCTCCACCTAGATTCACTCTTCCATTTCCTGCTTCCGTATCTTGCTTTCTCATAATCTGCATACAAGCCTTAATAAGATACAAAAGAACCGTCTAAAAGTGATGGGAGAATAGAGATATGATACATACTCATATATAGCAAATACAAATATGTTACTATAGCACTATCCCATACCCCAATCTTATTCTATGATTTATTCGGATTATGTTTTCTAAATCTTTTAATCTTTTAAATTTACATAAACCTACACTCTGATACCAAGTTATAATATCCCCTATTTTGAGGTCTGAATATAAGCAGTACCGATGATGCAATCATCAATAGTATTATTCTTCAGTGAAAAAGGGTGGTTATGTTAATCATATCAATAACCTTAAAAGCACATGAATATGAAAAAAATTCAACCCAGCCCATCAATCGAACTTTCATTACATAATCCCAATCGTTGCCCACGTTTAGAGAAAATATAATAACTACAAAATACTCCAAGAGCGATGTATGAATATGCCCCATTGGTTGATCAGATTCTAATACTTCAAAGTTATAAAGTTATAAATTCTATCGTTACATCCATACAAACATAGCATAAACTTTCAAGAACATGGAAAAAATAAAAACTCTCGCATCAGCTAACTTGCCTTTTGCATGTCTCTGGAAGCTTATTCATCTAACTTGAAAATCTCTACTCTCAACCTACTCAGACGAGTACCCAAGAGTTACAGGGAAAAAAAATACTTCGGGTCAGACAAAAAGTCCGTTGTGAATAATAATATTCCATCTCAAACCAAACAGTTATCTAGTGAGACCACGCTGTTGGGTGGAATAGATTTTCCCCTTACTAGTATCTTATCGAAATATGTCAACCATAAATAACCTCTATGGTTAGAATAATTCTAACATGATCATAGCATGTACGCAAAATGGGTAAGTCTGACTACTCTATCCTCCTAGGGATATGCACACCCATCGATTACCTATCCCAAAATAGACTATCCATCTTAAATCAAATGGTCTATCTATCTCATCTCCAGTGGACTACCTATCTTAAATCATTGTTTTCATGGGATCACTATGAACTATTAGGTTTTGCTAATAACATTTCCCAAATCATAGTTTTCATAGGATCACTATGAACCTATTAATTGTCACTAGCAACCTTTCTCCAATCATAGTTTTCCTGGGATCACTATGAACCAATTAGTTATCACTAATAACATTCCTTCAATTCATAATTTTCATGGAATCACTGTGAACATATTAGTTTACACTAACACCTTTCCAAAATCATATCCTTTTGATCAGTTTCGGGCCCCCTAACATATTAAATCTATCTGATCTTCTGGATGCAATTCTACTCACTCAGGAGTTAAGTTTGACCATACTCACTACTGGGGCTACCTAACTAGTAAGTCTTCCCCCAATCCTAAAATGCAATTTGGGTCATAATAATGTGAGCATGAAAATAATAAATATGTAAATTAATTGATCAAATAGTAATAAGAATATATAACATCATTTATCAAAATATATTCAATCAACCATCATTACCATCAAAAATTGCTTAACCTTAACTAATAATTTTGTAACACCCCAGATTTTAGATAACATTATTTAGGATATTTAATCAGTTAAATTAAATTAAATAATGTGTTGATTAGGGGATTGAAATTTGATTAATTAAGGAGTAGTCGTGAACAACGAATTAAAATAAGAGTTTAACATGAAATAGGGGAGGGGTAAAATGGGAAAGAGGCCATTCCTATATCTATTCCCTTAGGTCGTGTATCTTTACACGTTCATTTCATTTCTAAAAATTTTAAACTATGGCCGACCACAATTAACAAGAGAAAGGTGACAAATATAGAGAAAAGCTAGGAAGAAGCTTAAGCAAATCAATCCATTCATATCTCAATCTCTTTACTCTCTAAAGCTAAGGTGAATAATGTTTACATCTCAAATTTTTATTGTTTCGGTTTTAAGACGAATTTCGAATATTTTACATTGAATTGCCACATTTTTGAATGCTGGAATGATTATATATACCTGTTGATGATTTATGGTTGTTCGTATAGATTTTATGACATGTTTTGATATGAAAACCTATTAAATGACATCTAAAAGCTTTGTGAATTTTTATATAGACCAAAAATATTATTTTGGAGAGGGGTTTCAATTTTCAGAATTTTTTTGGAATTTATACGAAATTTCTAGTAAAGAAAATGTTAATTTGGATTATAAATTATTCATGGTTAATAATAAAAGGTTTGGATACTTTATATTTTGGAAAACATATTAAAAGAGATTTGATGGAATTTTTGTAGAATCTTCTTAAGTGTTTTAATGGTTACATGAAATTATTTTACGTATGAGACTTAAAATGTTTTATATAATTAAGGAAGGAGAATGGGCTTTTTGTAAATAAAATCAAATATCTTATTTCTGAAAATTGGTAGCACTTTTGAAAAAGTACAATGGCAACCAATCATATTTAGATAAACAAGGCAAGTTAGGTACAAAAGTAATAGTTTAAAAGGACTAATCCACATGTTTTTCACTGTTTTGATGCTTTCGGCACCAAGTTCCGCCTCCATAGCTTCGCTCCCGACACAGTTGAAACCAATGCACATGGTATTAGGAAACTAGTACGTAGTGAATTGGATGTAGGTGGAAGGTATGGAGTCGAAACCAGGGATTCTAAAGGGATTAAGGCATTACTTTGCTTTTAAAAAATAGCTCCTGCTTGCTTTCGACTAAGATGCTTTCGACTTGGTTAGCTTTTGACTTGGTTAGCTTTCGACTAGGTAAAATAAATTTAAAGAGATGGTTTCGATTGGGTTGCGCTTTTGTTTTAAATGACTGCTTTCGACCAAGTGGAAGCCTTTAGCTACCACTTTCTAACTTTCGATCCATATGGGTACGAAAGGGTTGTTTTGTTTTCTGAATACTTGGCCACTTCTCCAATGCTTTCGAACGGATGGTTTCGACACCATCACTTCTTTACTTAGGAAATGGTTTCAAAACAGATGCTTTTGACTTAAATGTTATAAGGACCCGTTTTTGTTATTTAAGTAAAACCTAAATGGTTTCGAAAAAGACAGTTTTAAAGGGTTTCGAAACGGATGCTTTCAACTTTCTTCTTGAAGGCATAATCCAAAGGGTTTTGACCGAAATGGTTTTCAAAGGTTTCGAAGGGATAAATTTTTGAATGGTTTCAAAAGGTTTCCACATATTTTAAATTGAACCCAAGTGCTTGCGAAAGGTTTAGGTTTAATGCTTTCGAAAGGTTTTGAAGAATGGTTTCGAATGAGTCGAATGGTATGGTTTTTCTGGGTGTTTCGAAAGGATTGAAAGGAAAGGTTTTTCCTATGTTGTGAAAGGAAATATTTAAAGGTTTTAAAAGAAGGATGTCTAGGATTTTAAAACTTTCAAGGGAAAGGTTTTTATGCTTTCAAAAGGAAGGATTTGAATGGTTTCAAAAGGAAAAATTTGGCCTTTCGGTCTAAGTTAAGTAAAAGGGTTTTACTTGGTTTCGATGGAGTTACCTTCAAGGGTTTCGAAAGGGTTGTTTATAGGTTTTAAACACAGGTTTCGAATGTATTTAATTCTAAGTATTTTCAAGTTAAAAAGGGTTTTAACTTTTTTTTTACAGAATAGCTAATCCTTATTAAAATTCATCAACAATATTTTGAGTAAAGTATATATAACATAGCAAAATAGCTTAGAGTAAAGCTAAGAATATATTTTCCTTGTATAAGTATGATTTAAAAGGTTAAATCATTTTGAAAAGATTTTCAAGGAAAAAGATGAAGGGTATTTGAAACTAAGAAAATGATTCGGATAGGTAATCCATTTTGATTCGGATATTCCGCCCAGTTTGCGACAGTCGGCCCAGTTTTCGGATAGATAGTCCATTTACTACTTGTGGACAGATAGTCCATAGTTACCTGTTTATAGCTTAACGGACTTAGCTATTATTATCATTATTATATCAGTTGATTAACCAGTTTGGTTTCAGGAAAGGGTTTGCAAAATATATGTTTTAAAGAGGATATTAGTGAGGGGAAACCCGTTCCGCTAAGCGGCATGGTCTCACTTAATACCAGTAAACCAAGATGTAATAGTATTATTCACACCAGGCTTTATGTCGGACTCGAAGCTTTTGTTTCCTCTTAAACATCCGGGTGCTCAAAATTGATTTGAGTAGGCTGGGGGTTAAGGCTTTTAGGTTTTAGTCATTTTGGTGAATAAAGCTTCTGAAGACGAGCTGTTGGCTGATAGATAGCTAACTAGGAGTTATAGTTTTATCTTGTTTTGATTTCGCTGTGTATATTAAGTCAAATATGACTATATTGACTCCGATCAACCAAGGGGGCATCATCATATGTCGCTCTTGGCATATTTTTATAATGATTGTATTTGATCTTTACTTGGAAAACGATAAGGGATTACGTAACTTGGATATGAATTTTTTATGAAATGTAATTAGTAAAATGTTGTTTTTTGGAAATCTGTGAATTTATTCATATTCAAGTGCTTCTGATATAATGGATACCATTAGCATTACCGTATTTTGTCACCGAAAATTAATACTATGGATGACTGCAGCATCTGTAGCGCTTACTTTTGGCCTCTAGATACGAGATGTTACAAATTTCCTTTGGAAAATTCATATAAAACTTAGGCTAGACACCAATTTATTTCCTCAAAAACCTTTAATTCTATAAATGATTAATCCTTTAATATCATTCTTTGAAAAACAAGTGAAGCATAACCCATCACATAACCAAAATCATATGCCAAAATACAATCCTTTTTGAAATAGCTCTCTTTATTTCTGATATCAAAAGGAGGTTGTCAAACCTCTAAACTTGGCTTTTGGTTTGCATAGTATATGGATTTTAGCCTGTAAAATATAAGACATTGAATCTAAAGGTTTTCGGCATCATTGCCACAAAATACTTGATTTCGAAAATAGGGACTTGCGGCATCATTGCCTCAAAATAATTGATATCAAAAATATGAACTTGTAGCATCATTGCCTCAAAATAATTGATATAAAAATATACCAACTTGCGAAATTATTGCCTTAAAACTATTGTTGTTGAAATCATAAACACTCGACCTCATTTCTGCTTTAAAGTGGGTGTCTAAAACTATATCTTACGACATTCATCTCGCTCGCTATGGATGTCGAGAATAAAGAGGAACAAGGGACATCAACTTTACACAAATAAAAGATGTCAAATTTTAAAACCTAAGTGCATACCCTTAAAACAAAAGGGACGCTGCATTTGTAGAGTTATGAAACCCATCATGTCAATGGATGCCAAAATCCTATGTACATAATAGGGTTCGTGCTTCTACATGAATATACTCATTTCATATCTACCAAGTAGATTTCATATGCATCCATCCATGTAGATGTAATAATTGATATCTGCTATCAATATCATCCACAGTAAGGAATAACGGTCATCTAATCAAGCGACATGGAAATTTTATATTTAAACTCAAAATTATTTTATTTTCATATAAAGTCATTTCTTTTCACCAACTCTTGTCCCTTATCAATTTTCTATTCGCTAATGAAATACTTCACCATATTCGTTTTTAAAACTACTGCAATGTTAATTTACCTTCCCAAAATAATTTGCGAACCATTCACATTATATTATTATTTTAATTTAATCTATTAGCCTTTCTAGCTTAATAAATTCATAGAAAAATCCTAATCACTTGGGAATAATCCTCAAAAATCATTAAAGTCTGAATTTACATATTCTTTCTCATATAAAATTTTCGAGATTGAAATAATTATTAAATTGTCTTTAATAATTAAAACTCGAAATAAACCCAATATCCTCATTATGAAGCTCATAAAATATTCATTTTAACTTGGAAAATTATGAAATTAAAAATCCATCTCCAAACTAACGTTTTATACATCATACCAAAATTTCAAATCATTTGAAGATAATAAATTAGCTTTTCGCCTTTAAATCTATCATAATAATTATATACAATTTTCCATAAATTATCATTTAACCAAATAATGATAAAATCAACTAAAGCATGACCTAATTTCACATAATAATTCGAAAATCTTCATAAATTCAAAAGCAAAGCACAAACAATGAGATGGATAATATTTTTCTCCTTAGATTGGATAAGAGAGTTTGAGATTTGATTATAGATTAAATTCCACTTTGATTTCCTTAGCTTCCTCCTTCTTCTCTTCTTAGGTAATGGTCGACCTCTAGTTAGCTTTTGTTTTGATAAATACAAAAATAGGAGATGAATGAGAAAGGGATGGTTTAGGAATAGAATAAAGGTTATTCCCATTTTGCCCTTCTTATCAACTCCTTTACGTTCTATGTTTAAATGATTACTTTTAATTAATTACTTAAGGCGTGAACTGGATTAATTAGCAAACCTAATTCTCCTTATCACACCACACATTATTCTATTTGATTTATCTAATTAAATCTTCTGAATAATGTTAATCAAAATTAAGGTTGTCATGGTACTCTTTTCAATACTTGAAAGATATTGACATACTTATCTCAACTGTATAAGTATACTCATAACATTTCACTTTCAATACTTAGAAAACTTTTCTATATACTTATGTCAACAGTATAAGTATATCCACAATGCACTACATTTCCAATACTTAGAAATTGTACTCGTATGCTTATCTCAACAGTATAAGTATATTGACAAATCTTAAGAAAGATTTCATTTCCAAAACCATACTTAATTGTGTTAAAACGGATGGCATTTAAAACATTGGTAACAATAAACTTAAAACACTTTGGTATAAGAAATGGATCATATAGAAATTATACCAAAATGTACTTACCATCCCTTTTCGATTTCAAACTTGTACTATCCCTTAATTTACAATGTGGTCGGACAAGTCAGTGTATTATCCTTACCTGGAAACACGGTGTTAATTCTCAGGATAGAGATAAGTTTCCCTACCTTGGAATTTGGTGTTAAGTATGGAAATAATAACTTTTCATACCACCGTAATTTAAAAAGATCATTTATAGAAATCAAATCTAATTTCTTTTTATAAAATTCCTTTTTGTAAATCTCCTTTCTATTTATAAATTCCTTTTATAAATCTCATTTCAATTTATAAGTTCCTTTTATAAATCTTTAAACTAACAAATAAAACTTCTTATATTACTATAAATCCACGAATGTGATTTATTTTCCAATTTAAATGATATAATTTTTCCTTTTTATAAATAACTATATAAAAATCTATTCTTTTATCCTTATAAAATACCATTTAAAAACTTATATTTCTACATAACATTTTATATAAAACGTTTCATAAAATTTTATTTCAAAATATTTCTATTTTCTTTTAAAACGAAATTACTTTATTATAAAATATAAATTCCCTTTTTCTTTGAAATAAACATTCATTATTAAATTAACATTTTATACAATAAATATTTTTCGAGATGCATTTAATATATACACATGAAATAGAACAGACTATCAAAAAGGTTGAAGTCAAATAGAGATGTTCAAAAAACCATTTCGAAACAAAACACCATCGAAAATTCCAAAAGTCGCATTCAAAATGATTCTTCAAATTAAAACCATTTCCAAATCAAAACGGCAACCAATAGTGTTTCCAAAATTCTAAAATGAGGCCAATAGTTACATAGCACTTAACCAATGCCATTACAACATTTATCACTAAAAAGGTTCAACTTTTAGCATATATCAATGTCATATCCAATATGGTCAACTACAAAACTTTAAGCATTCAACAATTTATGTGACAAGTATATAACTGAAGTTTTAAAATAAACAATGGTGAAGAATATGGATACCTCTACAAAATTACCTATATTTTATTTTACATGTCATTCGATTTTCAATGCAAAAATTCAACCAAACCTTACCAATAAATCATTCAAGCACAAAAAGCAATAATTTACATCTACTATATATCATATAGTATTCATTCAGATGTGAGATAACTGAACGAAATTCCAACGAATGCTTAAGCGTTCTGATTCGATTTAACATCGAATGTCATTCAATTTTAGCTCAAAATTCTAATTGCTCCAAAATTGAAGAAATCTATTATCGTGCGTAGATATCACTCATACGAACACAACTGAAAAAGCTGCGTCTTGGTTAAACTTTATATAAAGAATTTATTCATTTTATAAGTTTTGAATTAATTTAAAACAATTAATTACGCTAATCACTTTAATTAAGTTAATTACCCTCACCCTAATACTTCTTTCGTTCTAGATTTTCATGCTTGTACATGACACACACCTAACCCATCCAATGCAATGCATGTCGTTCACCCTCCCTACTGCCTCAGACTATGAAATCATAATCTGTTCGTCCATCGTCTCTCACTTTGTGAACTCCACCTCCCGGATCCAAAATCATCACACTTGACCTCCCAAACATTTCCCGACTTGAAGCCGACCTCTCTACGGTTAAAATTGTCGCATTCTGCCTCCTATGACCGCACCTCACCAAATTTATCCCCTAAATGCTACATCACACAAGAAACACGATGTAACCCTACCTGAAGCCTATCGTTGCCTATAACTCACACAAATTCAAACCCTAGTTTGATTATTTATGTTGCTCTAACCCAAATCGATGCTACACTCGACCAAACCTAGATGGGTTTGAAGGTAAGAAATAAACAAACTCAATGGATCTAAGTTCTTAATTTCTCATTGAGTAACTAATCTGATTTTGAATTTTAAATGGAGGAAACCTTGATTCACAATAGTAAGAAAATATGAAGAGGGTGAAGAGGGAAATGAAAAGTAAAAGGGGAAAAGGAAAATGAAGAAAAGTATAAGGATAGTGTTTAGTTTATTTTACAATTCTCGACACTTCGCTACAAACCAATTTGTTTGCGTAAGAACCGCAAACGATGGAAATAAAAATACGATCGTGCACAACAATACGATATGATCATAAAACAATAATGAAATACACCGGTTATCTTATTAAAGAAAATTATAAAAATACCAGCTTTGCCGAAAAATGCATTAAATGCTAATTTGAAATATTTTTTAAAGTAAAAATTATTGAAAAATCCTATAAATTGAATTAAAAATACATCATGAAAATCGAGTCATTTCATTAACAATTTATTTTATTATTATTTATCACATTCGAATCAAATTTGAATATTTAAATAGACTAAATATTCACATTCGAAATGTTAAAAATTATGGGTCATTGCAATTATCATCATCACGACTCCATCAATCGAGTCGCAATTATCGGCATTATCAGAACCCTTCTGGACATCTACATCGGTTGTAAAACCAACATATCAAAGTTTTAAAGCCATCACATCGATGCATCATGCCTTCACCTCGTTACCACGATCATCATTGCATAGCAACCATCGAAAATGAACATTGAATGATCGAACAAACATACATGCACAAACACCAAGTCACCACGTACATGTCCCCATAGCCACACTTTAAATTGTTAACAACTAACATGATCGATACCGATAACGTTTGGTCGGCCTAAAGTTGGCCAATTACTCCAACACTTCATCCTGCCTTGCCTCCATACCAACTCGAAGTCCAATAGTCTAGAACCTGAAGTGATTGCTCTCGTTCCTCGAAGCTCATGTAATTGGTACCAAACTATTTTTCCCCTTTATAATTTGGCAAAGTCCTAATGCACATCATCTCATTTCCGATGGCTCATCCGGAAGCAAGTGGATCAAAGACCTTAAGCACTTCTTGGTTTGACTCGAAGCATCATCCCATTACTGACCTAATCTTTGCATGCCCAAAAGAACTCGGCCCCAATCAAAATTTTCTTGACATAACCTAAATTTCTTGGCCTACAAACTTGAAGTAATCCTCCATATGACAACACACCGACCACATTTTTGGTTCCTATTGATCTGAATTGATTTCTACCGATCTAATTTTATGATAAAATTTTAGACCATCAAGTCAACTCCAAATCAATTGAATTTTTTTATGTAGACTCCTTTCTACTTTAAGCACATCATATTCAAATTTCATCGTGTTTCTAGAATTTTGGGTAAATTGTATGAAACAATATGTCATATTCTTAACTATACAAAACCACTAGCAAACACATATAACAATTCAACCAAAATTCAAACACCATTCCTTATCATCCAAACACAATTTACTAACATAAATCGCTAGTTTTCTAAAAATGGACAAAAGCGATTGGTAAATGGTATAAAACATATCAAAATTCAATTATATCATTTTAAACATGGGTATAAGGTGTTTTTAACACTAGATCTAAGTTTTATTTAATTTTGAAAAACATGCATAGTGAAGTGAGAGAGGTAATATTATTCACTTAGCACCAAATCACATGATAATTCCTTAAAATCCGAGATGTAGTGGCATGGTTCCTTATATAGCCAAATAGTAGATTTAGAGATTCCCTTGCTAATTAGTTACCTTCTAATGATGATTTTTTGGCTAATTAAATTAAGGAAAAGAGGAGCTTTTACAAAAAGATTAAGGAGGTTAGATTTTTTTCGGGAAGTGGAAAAAGGGATTAGTTCTGTCCCATCATCTCCAATCAGCTATAAATCCAGAAATAGGTTAATGGGCTTCAGTATGAGCTTAATTAATTACACACTAATCTGGCCAGCGGTAGTTAAACTTAAATTGACCATATCTCCTAAACAATAAGGCTGGTTCATTATTATGTCTACTCTACAAAAGGAGAAATCATCATCCCAATTTAATGGAAGTGGTAGGCTTTACAAGATTTTCATGGTCAAAACTATCCAATAAAAATTCTAAGGAAGGAAATTGTCCCTGGTAATCATTTCCTAAGTTATAGATTCATATAGTCTCAAATTAATTAAATAATAATATTTTACGATCCTCTAATACATAAAATAAGAGTCATTACAATCAGTTTGAGAGGAACTAGTTGCATTTCTTTAAAATAGTCTAGAAGTGTTTGCATGGTCTCATGACGATATGATCGAAATGAACTTTGATAATCTTTTATTATTTTAAAATAGACCGAAGCATAACCCTAAAAGGCAAAAAAGTAGACCTCTTAATAAAGTTCGATATGCCGCACTTCAAGAAGAAGTTGAAAATTTCTTAAGAAACAATTAAGAGAAGTCCAATATCCAAAGTGGTCTGCTAACCCAGTATTAGTAAAAAAAGCTAAATGCAAAGGGATAACATGCATTGATTTTACAGACTTAAATAAAGCATCCCTAAAGGATTGCTTTCCTTTGTCGAGAATAAATCGATTATCCGATGCCATCAGTGGACATTAACTACTTTCATTAAGGGATGCATGTTCTTGGTATAACCAAATTTTGATGTTTAAGTCAGATGAAGAACATAATATCTTCATGTCTTACAAGGAATTATTCTTCTAAAAAGTAATGCCTTTTGGCTTGAAAAATATGGGGGCTACCTATTGGACGTTAGTTAATCAGATGTTTGCAAAATAGATAGGCTAGAATGTGGAAGTATATGTTGATGATATGTTAGTCAAGTCATAGTATCTAAAAGTCATGTTTCAGACTTAGCCAAGATGATTGAAATTCTCTGAAAATACAAAATAAAACTCAATCCCCATGTGAACATTTAGAATTTAATATGGAAACATTCTCAGCTTTATGGTAAGTGTTATCCTGCCTTTTGGCCTGGCTATATTCAGACTGACTAGACAAGTTAGACTGGACGATCATCGAGGAAGATAGCTAAAAAGATGATTATTAGGCTCAAAGATCAAGAGCAGGCATTGATATGGAGCAATGATCAACCAAGGACAAGAGATAGACTCTCATGAATATTCTAAGTGTTATCCCGCCTTTTGGCAAGGCCGCGACCCTAAGAAATTAACTAGAAACCGTAGACAGTTCGGCTTGGAGATCGGTTATACACAGGTTCACTATAGATACTAGTAAAATTTTGCCCAAATCCGGATCGACCTACTATTGATATGACACTTCAAGCAAAGCTGCGGAAGCCAACGTTTCAAATTTCAAGTCAATCAGAGTTTGTATGCTCAAGTTATGAATCAATCAAGAATCATGAAGGAGACCTCACTTCGTATCCATCAGGGTCTGCCCCTATTCGTATCCGTCCAGTCTCTCATGTTCGTGTCGATCAAGCAACACCAATCTATTAGTTGGTTTGTATCGATCGACTCCGCCTTTCTATTTCATGTCGATCATTCGAAGGATCAATATGAAGTAAGCAACCAACAAGCATCAATACAAAGCGGGTATAGTCATTAATACGAAGCGGCTACCAAATGATCGATACGAATACATCCTCCATTCATCGATATGAAGGATAATTCCTGGAAGTGATACGAAGAAAGCATAGAAAAGTGGAAGAAACAGTCACTCGGCATGGAAAGTGGATCGATCCTAGAATATCGCTGCACGTCACCCTGATCGATATGTATGGTATGGATACGAATAGATCGATACGAATGGTATCGATATAAAGACGCCAGCCTTTTGCAAATACAAAATTGAATCGATCATAACTCAAAAATCATAAGTCCAAATGCTACCAAATTTTCATAGGAGCTTGCGTACCGCCTCAACAATGTCCTTGATCGATCTCGGGCTAAATGGTGGTGTTTTTGATCGATATGAAATGTATACGTATCGATCAGGGATCGATCCCAATCTACCACTGATCAATCACGTGGGCCCGCCCACGTGTGAGAAGGAGTATTCCAAGTTCTACGTCAGATTTTTCCATCCTACGCTTATAAGTAGCACTCTAATGCCTCCAGAAAAGGGACTTTTGGCTTCTCTACGCTGATACTCTGTCGAAATCACTATTATACTTCAGTTGTACTATTGTAATCTCCTGTAATCAGCAAGTCAAATTCAATAAACATCAATCATTTCATAGTGAACGTAGGCAATACGCCGAACCACTCTAAATTTGTGTGTTTATGTATTTTTTCTTGTATGTTAATTGGTACGTTTGTTAGATTTTCCTTATTTTACATTTACTTTCTTTATTTTATCTCTTCAAACACGTCCGAAGAGTGTTGTGCCCAATTTTGGTACAAACATTTTGGTGCTTTCACTGGGAAAACCCATCTTTTCTCCTGATCATTGGATTTAATGCCAATATTCTATTGCAAGAATCCGAGGAGAAGATCCAGATCTCAAGCCTAGAAGTTCTTCCATCCTTTCAGATTTGCACCAAGTCTAGGAGAGAACTTCATTATTCACCATGGTCGCTACCAGGACTACCTCAACCGCTACAGATCTAGAAGGACAGGATAGGCAGAACCCCGCACAACTTTCCTCTGCAGACCAGAATGCTG
Source organism: Allium cepa (assembly GCA_030765085.1). Classification (NCBI taxonomy): domain Eukaryota; kingdom Viridiplantae; phylum Streptophyta; class Magnoliopsida; order Asparagales; family Amaryllidaceae; genus Allium; species Allium cepa. Next base: position 289,569,963 of record CM060937.1, read on the forward strand.
CCTGACCTTCGGATCCATAAGGCCCTGTCACCAGGGAGGAGTTCCAACTACCGATGCAAGAGCTGACTCAAAGCCACCAGCAGCTTACCTAGCAGCTCCGTGCCAACACGGAGTTAACCACTCGACTGAATCGTGAAAGGTGAAGGAGATCTAGAAAGGATCAAGCTTCCTACCCATCTACTGAAAGTTCAGCTTCTTCTGATTACAATCACAAATCCATGCACCCATGGCTGGATGGAAGCTATACACTGGCTACCGGACATCTGCGCACTTTGAATCTTGGGCAACCGAGAGTTGGTCCGTCAACCAGCCACCAGACCTGACCCTCCTCCCAAGGAGGGACGGTTCCTTATCATACTACTGAAAACTATGCTACAGCTGCTGCCGCTGCCATTGAGTTGGAAGCTGACATTCGGAACCGAATGGATCCGAACCATCGCCATCATGATTATGCTCCTGAGCCTTATGTTCCTAAAGACCTAAAGCCAAGGAGGAGAGATATGGACCATCGATCGTGCCCAGCCCATCCTCGCATTGTAGAAACCGACCACACCTTGGCTCAACATGCCCAAAATGTCCAATTGCTAGACTTCTCGACAATGATCCGTCAGATTATCCATGAAAGCCAAGGCCTCACCAATGACAACTGGGGAATCTCCTGGATTCATACCCCTTTCACTGATGACATCCTCTACGCTAAACCGCCTCAGCAAATCAGAATGCCAACTCTACCTATTTACCAAGGGAGATCTGACCTTAACCAGCACATTTTAAAGTATGAATGGTTGACGAATGCCTCACGGGCTGATGATGCAGCCAAATGCCTAAGTTTCCCAATCTTACTAGGGGGATCACAACTATGTGGTTTACTCACCTACCACGCCGATCTGTTTCATGTTTTAACCAGTTGGCTACAAAGTTTGTCGAGCAGTTTCGCATACATGTCATAAGGCCCAAGATGTTAACATCTTGTCCAGTGTCACTCAAGCTCCTAGAGAGATACTCAGACGTTACCTGGAGAGCTTCCATGCTGCATGCGCTGAGATTAGTATCCCTAATGACAATTCCATTCTGATGGCACTGACTAAGGGAATCGATCCTAGTTTCGAATTTGGCAACTGGTTGGCCGGAAAACCCCCTACGTCATTTGACCATTTCTATTCCAAGGTAGCTCAGTTCTTGAGAAGAGAGGATGTGAAATAGTCTAGGAAAAAGGATGACATGGGGACCAATGTGGAAGGAATCCAAAGCAATGTCGCTGTGAAACAAGCCGGGAAGAGTTCTAGAAAGGTGTAGTTAAATATACAGAATAAGCAGAATCAGCAGAAAGGCGATGGAAATTAGGGTAGGAAGCGAGATCAGAATCACGGACCATGACGTAGAGCTCCCATGTTTGACACCTATACTCCTTTAAATACATCCCTGGAAAATGTGTACTTGCAAACTTGTAATACTATCCAATATAAGAAACCAGCTTCGAAGCAATCGTCAGAGAAACAGATTCAAATTGGGAAGTTTTGTAGATTTCACAATAGTTATGGCCATAAAATGAATGAGTGTCATCATCTACAGGGTATTATCGAGAAGTTGATCCGAGAAAGAAATTTGGAGCGGTTCGTTCGGCTGGAGGTGAAGGTCCATCAAATCAAAATCAAATACCAAATCAGGTTAGATCGGAGGAACCTGCACATAATGGCGGGAGGTTAGTGATTAACACTGTTAGTGGTGGTCCTCATCTAGCAGATCAGAGCTGGAGGGAAATGGAGTCGTCTGCCAGCTCTACTAGGCATGCGAGCATCAAATGTTGTAGTAACTTGGAAGACGTGGCTCCGGCCAAACAACAAAAAACGATGACAGACATCATCGTATTATAAGACTGGGATGCCGACAAAGTCGATGCCCCTACCATTGATCCACTAGTCATTTCAGCTCAGATAGGTCCTACTTGGATGAAAAGGATCTTAGTGGACATTGGAAGTTCGGTGAATATACTCTTTAAGTGAGCCTATGATCAAATGAAGATGGAAGCGAATGATTTAAGGCCTTGTCAGTCCCGTATTCATGGCTTCAATGGAAGTATGACTATACCCACAGATAGTGGAGCTACCAGTGAAGTTGGGAGTTGGAGAGCACTGAAGAGTCTAGATATTGCAGTTTATTGTATTGGGTATTGACTCACCGTACAATACTTTCTTAGGCCGACATGGCCTAGTTGAGTTTAGGGGTGATATCGCCCCTTGGTGTCTAACTTTGAAATTCCCTGCCTATAATGGAGTCGGAGTTGTTTAGGGAGACCAGGCTATTGGACGGGCCTGTTATGTTGCTGAGTTGCGGGAGGTGCAGCGAAAAGAGAAGGGAAAGGCATAGAGGAATCTCTCTGCGTCCGCTTTATAAATAATTGATAGTTAACGCCTGGGCCAAGCCCGGGTACCACAGCCAATTCCCAAGAGATCTTGACCCAAGAGATACTAAAAACGAGGATGAAATCAAAGACAGTCAGGCTTCTTCGGCAGAGCTGACGATCGATAATGACGAAGATTCTAGAATGGTGAAAATTGGATCTCATCTAATCCAACAGATGAAGGAGGAATTGGTTGAATTTCTTCAGGCAAACCTCGACATGTTTTCCTGGACGCACTCTGACATGTGTGGGATCTCGCCAGACATCGCAAGCCATACATTGAATATTAACTAGTGGCATGTCCCGGTCAAGCAAAAAAGGCGTGATATGGATCCAGAGAGCTGTCGCCCTAAGGGAAGAGGTGGATAAGCTTAGGTATAACGGGTTTATCCGAGATGCGTTATATCCAGAATGAGTGTCCAGTCCTGCACTTGTCAGGAAACCTAACAGGAAATGGAGAGCGTGCATCGACTACTCAGACTTGAATAAAGCTTGCCCTAGACAATTTTCTGCTTCCCCGAATTGATCGGCTCGTAAACTCCGCAGCCGGATATGAGCTCTTATCCTCCATCGATGCATATTCTAGCTACAGTCAGATACTGATGCATCTACCTGATAAGGAGTATACTAGCCTTGTCACCAATCTGGGACTATTATTATAAAGTGATGCTGTTCGGACTTAAGAACACTGAGTCAACCTATCAAAGACTCGTCAACCAAATGTTCGCTAACCAGATCGGGAAAACCATGAAGGTATATGTGGACTTGTGAAGTCATAATTCTCCACCAATCATTTCAAAGACCTGGAAACTATGTTCAACATCCTCCAAGAGTACAGAATGAAACTCAACATTTGAAGTGTCACTTTGGAGTCGCATCTGGGAAATTCCTTACATTCATCGTTAATGCTCGGGGAATCGAAGACGATCCCGAGAAAATCTAGACAAGTAGAAATATTGAGACTCCAAGGACTATAAAGCAAGTTCAGAGCCTTAACGGGAAGGTAGCAGCACTGAGCAGGCTCATTTCAAAGTTCACCAACAAATGCATTCCCTTCTTCGATCTAATCAGAAAAGGGAAATAGAACTTTGAATGGACTACAGAGTGTGAAGGCGCATTCCGAGCACTGGTTCAACACCTATCCACACCACTCGTTCTGTTAAAGCCTATTGATCATGAAAGATTGTACGTCTACTTGGCGGTATCAGAAAATGCAATCATTGTTGCTTTAATTCGGGAGGAGGACCGGATACAACGGCTAGTTTATTACATCAACAAACGACTGACAAGAGCAAAGAGAAATTATCCAAAGTTGGAGAAGTTTTCTTACAGTCTTGTCATTGCCTCAAGGAAGCTTTGCCTATATTTCCAGGCTCATCCTATCACTATATACACCGACCAGCCGTTACGACAGGTCCTTACGCGGCCTGAGACGTCTGGTAGGTTACTTAAATAAAATATCAAGATGAGTCGACTCGACATCACTTACACACCAAGGCGAGCTATTGACGTTCAAGTCCTAGCAGACTTCATCGCCGAATTCACTATCCCGGAGGACTTTTCTAAAATTAGTGAATGTTCTAAATATGTTTGGAAGCTACATACTGATAGTGCATCAAATGACCGTTGCTCAGGCGCTGGGGTTGTGCTTGAAACTCCTGAATCGATCTATATGTTATGCTTTGAAGTTCGATTTCCATGCGACCAACAACGAGGCCGAATACGAAGCCATACTAGCCGAACTAAGGCTTTCCGGAGATTTAAGAATTATTGCTTTGGAGATTTACTACGATTCACAATTAGCCGTATGCTATGTTCGGGGGGAATACTAGGCCAAAGACCGGGGATTGGATGCTTATCATGCTCGGTTCCATGAAATATTGAATCAGTTCGATTATTATGCCATCTATTGCATACCTCGAGAATATAATCAGATGGCCAGTTCTTTGGCAAAGTTAGCCAGCACCAGTGAGGTACATCAAATGAGACTCGTTCCCAATGAGACACAGTCTTTCCCAAGTATTGATCAAATGGAGACCAACTGGGTACTCAAAGCCGTACCCGATAAGGAATCATGGATAACTCCGTTTAGGAACTATCTCGAGCATGGAACCTTGTCAGAGAGCAGAAGTGAGAAAATACAAATTCGTCGAAAGAGTTCATGGTTCACTATTCAGAATGGAGTCATGTATAGAAGAGGGTACTCTAGTCCTTTACTCTGATGTATCGCCCATGATGAAATCAAATGAGTATTACATGATGTGCACGAAGGAGAATGTGGCGATCACACCGGGGGCAAGCTCTTGCTAAGAAAGTACTCCGATACGGTTATTATTGGCCGACTGTAAATCGCGATGCATCAGATTATGCCAGGAAATGTGATAGATGCCAGAAGCATGCTTGGATCTCGAGAGCCTCGCCTACCGAAATAACACAAATGGTCAGTCTATGGTCACTCGCAATATAGGGGATCGACATTATTGGGTCTCTACCCTTGGCTAAAGGTGGCGCGAAGTACGCCATCGTTGCAGTTGATTACTTTACCAAATGCGAGGAAGCCGATCCCCTTGTTGCTATCATAACGAAGAAAGTGATCAACTTTATGGTATGCAAAATTATTGGTCGAATTTGATCTCCCACATACCATCATCACTAACAACGGAGCCCAATTCGATAATGTTGAGTTCAAGAATTTCTATCAGCAATTCCATATCCATAAGAAGTTCTTTGCAGTTGCACACCCTTATGCGAATGGATAGGTCAAAGCTGTTAATAAAGTTATAAAGTCCATTCTGAAGAAATGGTTGGAAAAAGCCGGGGGAAAATGGGTCGATGAACTTCCTATGGCCCTATGGGCTTATCAACCACAAGTTTGCGACCGATCACACTACATTTTCACTTTCCTACGGCTCAGAAGCCATCATTCCAGTTGAATTAGAAGTACCTTCTCATCGTGTCACTTATTATGATCCAAAAACAAATGCTATATTGCTTGCTGAATCTCAGGACTTACTAGATGAGAAACGTGAAGAGGCTGATCTAAGGGCAGCCGCGCACCGAAGCCAAGTCGCCCTGTTGTACAATGCTAAGGTCTGACCCCGAGCCTTTGAACTTGGCGATCTCAAGCTCAAGAGGATTTATCCAGTCCCTTTGCATATGGAACCTACGTGGAAAGGACTGTATGTAATGAAGACTCGAAGACAGCACATTTAAATTATTGACCGTTGATGGTCTCACTTTGCCAAGGGCCTAAAACAACAAGAGTCTTCATCGCTACTACACATAACAGGCTTTATTTATTTATTCAGTCTGCGTTTCTTTTGCAATTTGTTTATGCATTTCGAAATTTGAATTGTAATAAGGCAACTGACTTTGCCATACTTTCTTATTTTAGCAATAAAATGCAATCTCTTCGAGCCAGAGCAGTGATTCTTAAAATGCGTCATACGACTATCATAATGCACAAAGGGCTAAGTTCCAACCTACGGTGGGACTTATTCAAATAGGGAGTGACTGTGATACGACTGGTCACTCACTAAGTAAACCCCAAGCTTGGGGAAAAGCAATTACACTGAAGCCAAAAACGATTGATACACGACAATTCTCTAGCTCCCAGAGTGCGAGCTAGAGTATAAATTTACAAATATGGGCTCAAAGAGGGTGGATCCGTCCACCTAACGACTTCGCTCGTGTTTAATCCAAGTCTAAGGAGGATGGATCTGTCCGCCTAACAACCTCACTTGTAAACTCAGGGTGGATGTGACCCGACCATCCATGATCCTGATGAATCTATCGTTCACAGAGTGCAAACGAAATCCTAAAACTCAAAACAGGTGTGATCGACCGTCTGTTGACCAACTCCCGATTTCCAAAGTGCAAGCTGGAGTATAAACATCAAAATGGGTGTAACCGACCACCCATCGACTAACTCTAAGTCTCTAGAGCACGGGCTAGAGTATAAACACAAATCGAGTGTGAACCGATCGCCCGCGTGACAACTCCGAGTCCCTGGAGTGAAGACTGCACAAATTAGGTGTGATTGACCACCCACAAGTCAATCTAAGTCCCTAGAGTGCAGATAAAATTCTAAATATCAAACTGGTGTGACTAACCATCCGTAAAATTACTTGAGTCCCCGGAGTGCCGACATATCTTTAGATATTAAATGGGCGTGACCGGCCGCCGACGCACAAGTGCAATCCTCAGAGTATGGATGTGATTACCAATAGATGAGCGAGTGTGATCCGACCACTAGAACTCCTCTCATTTCAACTAAGTTAAGCTCGATTTATTGAAGGTGGAAAGCGACTACCGACTGACCATTTCAATTTATCCCTAGAACTAGGAGCAAAACTCAAGTACCAGCTACTGATCGAGACAGTGGAATATTGGGACTCGACTTGACGTTCGGTTACGATCCAAAGCGATGACTCCGGAACTTAACACCGAACATAAGTCCAATCCAGAGACTTATACTTCAAAAGTGTGTCGAAAGAAAACTCAGATGATGCAACATTTAAACAAATAAACTCAGAATTGTACAAAGAGCAAAAGGAAATTCTATTTTATTCATCCTTTAAAAGCAAAATAGATACAAAGAAGTCTATGCTAAAAAATCCTACTAGAAGGGGCCGAACCCGCATTTATACACGACCTACAGGAATCAAAAAGAAATTCCTATCTATCTACTTAAAAAGGGAGCAAGAAGACATGTCTACTCCCTTGGTTTCTTCTTTTTCTTCTTCATCCTCGGCGTCGACCCACTGGAGCTACTGCTCCGATGCCTCTTTGAGCCTTTGCCTTTTGGTGGTTGGTCTCCAGCTGGGGGAATTATGGTAATCTCTTCCTCCGAACTCATGGGAATTGGGATACTTATGAATACAGAGTCAAAGGAATTGGAACACTCTCGATGTTGGAAGGCGAGGAAGGCATGCCAGCATCGACAATTGTACCACCGGAGAAATTATTCGTAGAGGAACTGGGCCAGGACCCGCCTACCACCTCCAATACCACTGGCTTGTGCGGCTTCTTCCATCTCCGCGTTAATCTCCGCCATTATCTCTTTCTCATGAATTTCTTGAGCATCCATGGGGATGCTGCTAGTTGGGCCCGAAGAGCTGGCCATGAACGAGCCTTCGTCCATGACGAATGGAAGATCGGTATGTGGGTCACTTTGATGACCAAGGAGTTCTTCCATCATCTGGTCGTCAAAAATAAAATCACTCCCTTGCATTCCCTTAGTTGGTGTAGTGGCCATTATTGTGGTTGCCTCCGTCATAAGGGCCTCCTGCTCATGATGCAATTCTTGGGTTGTGGGGGCGCGGCCGGTGTAGTTCCTATCGCTGGATGAAGATAAGAAAAAAATATTAGTGACTTCTTTTGATAATACTCCAAACTTGGAATGAATTCAATAAGTGTTCAGAATACCTTCCTCAGATTGGCTCGTAGGCAGAGCTGGAGCAGCATCAAGGACGTGCTCAGGAGCTAGAGACAATTGCGGCTGATCAGGATTGTAAGTAGGCACCGATAGAGGATCAACTACAGGAGTAGATTCGGGTTAGGTTGGTATAGGAATTTCAGAGCTCGTATCATGATGCTCAACGTCAGAACCCTCTCCAACCTTCGGATGCTGAGTGACGAGTCTCTCTTTCTCAAATATGATAACGGCATCGTGGAGAACTCTTCTCTCGTCCTCAGTCAACTCCCGGTTCTCCAATTCGAAATCGTCAATGGATATAGTATGATGCTCTGCTTTTTCATCTTCAACCGAGCGAGACAAAGCATTATATAGATGCGATGGGTAATCTTTAAGCCAGCTCAGATTTCGATGCTTCAAAATATTGATATTATATGTAATGAGGAGATCTTCAATGTCGCCCTCTATACTGGCTTCTGTCGCTCTGGCTTCAATCTCAATCTAGCCTCGGCTTCCTGCACCTTTAGTACAACTGCATCCTGCTCATTCCTGTGCTTCATAGCTTGATTACATGCCACTAGGGCAGCCTTATTAGTGTCATTTTTTTCTTTGACGACCTCAGCATACTTCGCCTTAAGCTCATTGAGCTCCTTGAGTGCATTATCTCTCCTGGCTATGACAATGGCATTTCTGTGGCCCATATCATCGACCAAATTTAAGTGCTCGTGCCTCATCTGCTCTATCTTCTTATTTGCCTCATTGACTTTCTTCAAGACATTTATTTCTGAGTTCCTCAGAGTGTCATTCTCAACAGTGAGCACTTGTACTATATGGTCCTTCTAAGGGAGATCAGTTCCCAGTTTCTCAACTGTCTTTGCCCACTCGAAGGCCACCGCCGGTGCTTTCTCTACGGTCTTTATCCATTCTCGATATTGGCCATAGACATCATATATATAGTCATGCATGGTCTGTTCTGCCTCATTGGGAATTCGCTTTAAGTGTGGAGGAAATATGAAGCCGTCGGAGCAGACATTCAGGAAATATTTTTTCAACTTAGCAATTCTAATCGCCCCTTCCCCAGTGGGTTCCGTAATGGCTTGTCCAATGGTGACGAGGACCTCAGTTTTGATCCTCCGACGTTGTTCGTTGGTTCTTGAAGTTTGAGAAGGTGGTACTTCATGTAAAGATTCCATAGGTTGTTTGCCAGAACCAGAAGGTTGTATTGGACCTATAGGTGGCGGAGAGCATGACCAGGAATGCCGCCTATACTGCCACTCCCTATCCCTTTCCCTCTCGTAGCGATCCCTCTCTTGACTGGAGTAGACGCGATCGCATTCTCTATAATGCTCACATTTGCGAGACTCATAATATGAACTAGATGAATGACATGCAGAACGGAGGCTACCAAGCATTGATCCTCTCCTCGACATCGTATCTATAAAATAAAACGAGAAATAGAGTTGGTAATCTCTAGAGATGAATAATTTATGACTAGAAATTGTGTGGTGTCGTGAAGTGTGTATGCATGTGCAAACTACCCCAACCAACCGGTTGTAATAGCTGTATTCGGAGGAATTGGCTCTCTTATGTCTAAGGCGCTTTGAAGCCCCTCTAATTTGGTATCTTGGTGCAAAGGCAAGTCATCTGAAATGGGGATGTCCACCAGTCTCGCAAAGGAGCACTCTATCTGCGAGGGAGGAATCTCTTGACTAGTAACAGGCAAAGAGACTATGATGGTTTTGCGCCTTACATATTTTCAAGCAGTAGACTTGCCTCTTCTCTTCCGCATTAAAGGTGGAGGACTTTGTGAAGGCCCAGCTGTGGGCTCATCTCCAACAGAAATATTCTCATTACCGCCTTGTTCAGTAATTACTATCCCGGGAGCTCTCCATCGATCTTGCCTCACCAGGGACATCCTAAGAACTCCTACGAGTCCAATGCTTTGATCTCTGTCAATTGACACAATGGCAACCAAACTCTCGTCTGTGAGGACTTCATCGATTTCTCTATATTCGATGGGAATCTCTTGAAGAACTCTTACTATCTCCTTAAACTGAGCATATTCGGGTCGCGAAATCGAAGCTGTAAAAGAAAGTAAGTGTTAAACTCGGCATCGACTATTGTTATCCATTCAATCAAAAAAAAGGTTAGAGCACTTACGTCTAACTAGCTACTCTCTGGCGAACCCCGGTGGGCACCGACCGAAGAACCATTCGGTCTTTAAGTAACTCAGCTTGCTCCAAGCCCCAACCACGACTTGACAATTCCTAACTGCTTCTAGGAAATTAAAGGAAGGGTTGTCCCCGCAACTCTTTATATTGAATAAGTATCTGATTTCTTCTACCGTTGGAGGATGGAAAAGGTGCTCCATGAAGATGACAAACAAACTATTGAGCAAGGCATATCCATTCGGGTGCAGCTGAGATGGAGCGATACTCAAGAAAAGTAAAACTTCCCGGATGAACTGGTTAAAAGAAGGAAGTGTCCCAGCTACATACATAAATTTGTTGCAGGCCGTGTACCCTTCTGGGGGTTATGGGCTCTATCTTCTGGCCCCGGCAGTAGGGCATCATCCAGTGACAACCGATGCCTTAGGCAAATCCTGCCTAACATATCTTTCGAAATATTAGAGCGGACGGAGTCTTATGGATGTGTGATAAAAACTACTCCCGGTAGTTCATCCGGAGCAGAGCTAATAGCGTCGGCTGCAATAACCGACATTTCAATTGCAAGAAGGGGTGGATTCTGGACATCCTGTGATTGCGAACTTCCGAGTTCCATAGCTATTGAACTCAATAAAAATCATCGTTAGACGATAATAAACCCGTGTTCCCCCTAGTGTGAAGTAGGTGAATGTGTCGTTTAGTGCAGTGCTACATAATACTTAAGAATTCTACAAGATTTGAGAGATGTTCAAATGACAAGACTTCAAAATTCAAGCGGAGTGACCGTCATCGCTTACCGTCACAACCATGCCGTCCAGACTTTGGAGAACGATCCAAGTTTAAGATTCATCAAATTTGTCAGGATACAGTTCCATCGACGAGCATTCGAAGGATAGTCAAACATTTAGTTTAATGGTCAAGTCCAGATATGCAAGGCTAAAGTTCGTCGGAGTCAAATGTTCGAATATGCAAAAGGTCACCAATTCGTATCCATTAAAGTTCAAACTGGATCGTTCCACAAAAGCTTGACTTCATATCGATCATGAAGGTCAAGTTTCGTATCGATCCCAAAGCCACAGCTTCGTATCGATCGTTCCAAGCATCTGTACTTTTCGTATCAATACCCAAATCATGACTTCGTATTGATCGTAGAACCATGGTTTTGTATCGATCACTTTAGATCGATACAAAGTATCTTCCTCCATCCACCATTGATACGAACTCCCTCCATTTTAGATCGACGCGAAGTAGCTTCCATCCATCTCGTATCAAAGTGTTTGAAGCAAGAGATTCTTCTTCCAGTGACTTCCTCATCTCCAGCAATCGCTCTTCTTCTTCCTCAAGACTCCAAGGCTCCGTTGCTACCTCTTCGACCTCACTCCACCCCAATTTCGACGTCAACGACGTCGGAATCGGTGACAACCTTGGATGAAACGGCATCAAGCCTCGAGTCCCATCATTTTAAGATGGATTTAAATAATCAATTACCTAAGTTCAAAATAATTATATCAAAGGATTAATGGGTTATTTTCTATGGAGACGAAGATGTTGCGATTCTTTTTCTCGTGTTCTGAATCGATACGAAGGAAGGTGGGAAATGAAAGCAAGTGAATTTTTTATAATCCCCAAAAGTATTTATATGGATACGAAACCAAAGAAAGGAAATGATTCGCCACCCGGTTATGTTAACCAGTAAAAAGCAGTCTCACATATCATCGATACGAGGCAATCTTTGTATCCATCCACCATCGAACTAAAGCCGCAACTGTTCGTAACCATTGACTCAAATCGGTTCAAAGCAAGCTTTTCGTATCCATCAAGCCATCGATATGAAAGACACAGCAAAGCCCTGTTAAAGCTACTTAAATCCGTCGATACGAAATGATAATTTCATATACTTAAATCCGTCGATACGAAATGATAATTTCATATCCATCGCTTTGAAGCTTACAGAACTTTGTATCCATCGATACGAGATATTTTTAAAGGCCACCAAATTCATATCGATCACCATCGACACAAAGACAGTTTTCCAACTTCTCAAATCGAATCAAAAGAGGACCGATACGAAGAGATGCTCTAAAAACGACCATCAAGCGTCGTTACAGCTCGAATTTCAAATCGATCCAGGAGATGATCGATATGAAACTTGATTTTTTTTAAAAACCAAACTTGACAACGACCCGTAAACGTGCAAACGTGAACTGGAGTCAAGTTAACATACATACTTGTATGATGGACTAACATTCAATTTTCAAAATTTACAGGAATTGAATGATCACCTTATGACAATCACAACAGTAAATGACAAGTTACTAGCACTCGACACTCAGTTAGCACTGCATAATCATTGGCAATAACGGTTCAACATTTACATTATTGAAAATCGATCAAAGGTTGAGCCTTTTGACGAAAAAGCTACGACTACTCAATGAATTGTACAGAACTTTCCAGACTAAAGATTGCATCTTTTCAAAGTATGCATTGTTCACACAAGACATACTTTAGGGGGCAAATGTTATCTCGCCTTTTGGTAAGGCCGTGACCCCAAGAAATTAACTAGAAACCGAAGACTATTCGTCTCGGAGATTGGTTATACACAGGTTCACTATGGATACTGATAAAAAATTTCCCAAGTCTAAATTGAGCTACAATTGATATGACACGACAAGCAAAGCTGCGGAAGCCAACGTTTCAATTTCAAGTCAATTGAAGTTCGTATGCTCAAGTTATGGATCGATCAAGAACCATGAAGGAGAACTCACTTCGTATCCATCATGGTCCGCCCCTATTTGTATATCCATCCAGCCTCTCCTATTCATGTCGATTAAGCAACATCGATCTATTAGTTGGTTCATATCGATCGACTCCGCCTTTCTATTTCGTATCGATCATTCCAAGGATCGTACGAAGTAAGCAACTAACAAGCATCGATACGAAGTGGGCATAGTCATCGATACGAAGTGGCCACCAAATGATCGATACGAATAGATCCTCCATTAATCGATACGAAGGATAATTCCTGGGAGTGATACGAAGAAAGCATGGAAAAGTGGAAGAAACAGTCACTCGACATGGAAAGTGGATCGATCCTGGAATATCGCTCCACGCCACTCTGATCGATAGTATGGTATGGATATGAATATATCGATACGAATGGTATCGATACGAAGATGCCAGCCTTTTTCAAATCCAAATTGAATCGATCATAACTCAAAATTTACAAGTCCAAATGCTACCAAATTTTTACAGGAGCTTGCGTACCACCTCCAGAATGTCCTTGATCGATCTCGGGCCAAACGGAGCTGTTTTTGATCGATAGGAAATGTACACGTATCGATCATGGATCGATCCCAATCCACCTCGGATCGATCCCAATCCACCTCGGATCGATCATGTGGGCCCGCCCGCGTGTGAGGAAGAGTATTCCGAGATCTATGTCAGATTTTTCCAGCTTACGCCTATGAATAACACTCCAATGCCTCCAAAAAAGGGACTTTTGGCTTCTCTACGTTGATACACTACCGAAATCACTACTATACTTCAATTGTATTGTTGTAATCTCCTATAATTAGCAAGTCAAATTCAATAAATATCAATCATTTCGTAGTGGACATAGGCGACACGCTGAACCACTCTAAATTCGTGTGTTTCTGTATTATTTCTTATCTCTTGATTGGTATGTTTGTTAGATCTGCCTCATTTTACATTTACTTTCTTCATTTTATCTCTTCGAACACATCCGAAGAGTGTTGCGCCCAATTTTGGTACAAACATTAAGTATAGATTAGTGCCTCCCCCAAGTAGGGATCTGTGCATATCCCTTTCCCTAGGGGATCAGTAGATATCCTTAATTTTTTTCGCAAACTGGGTGTGATCAACATAAAGTGACAGGAAAGGTCCCATGAGGCTACATTTCAAATCATAAGTTCTTTGGAGTTCGTATGCTCAAGTTATAGGGAAACTACTTCACCTAAGAAAGGGATCGTGTAAAAGGGACCATATAAAATGATCGTATGAAAGTGATCATATAAAAGTGATCACATCGTATTCAGCCCAATAATGCAACTCAACGGAAAACAATCGATATATCAAAATCCATAAGTCCAATACATTTGAAAATTTAGGAAAAAAGAGGGGACCCTAGGGAGTCCACCCTAGGGATCGATGCATAAGAAAGAGGGATCGGCCCTCTTCCCTCTAGAGGGATCTGCCTAAATTAGACAATATCACATGTTGTGGCAAAGATTGATCAATTACTCAAGTTCTACTAACCCAATTGGCATGAATCTTGGAGGCTAAGCATAATACAACATAAAGAAGCTCCTATATGGATTGTATAGCCAAAATCATCAATCCTAGGGATCGGCCCTGACCTTTATATCTTGGAATTTGGGCCATGCGATCTCTCCTGTGGGCCCCTATGGATCTAGAGATCCTTCTGCGGAATTTTCAGGGAGATATTTCACCATCTTCCCCTATAAATATAGATTTGATTGTTCATTTTCAACACCTTTACTCTGCTTGTTGCTTTATATTCTTTCATAATTAAGGATTTTCATCTAATCCCTCTTGTACTCTGTTTGCAAAGTGATTAATAAAGCTATTTATTCAAAGTGGACGTAGGCAAACAATGCCGAACCACTATTAACTTCTGTATCTCTATTATTTGCTTATTTCTTATTGCTTTACTGCTATATTCTCCCTATTTGCATTTAATATTCTTCATTTATTGCTCAGCAAAGTCTCCATTGGGTGTTTATGCTAATTTTTGGTGCAAACATTTTCGTGCTTTCACTGAGAATTGAATTCTCCGCTTGATTGGATCTCATCATTTACTTGCGAATTCCCAGATTCACGAGATAGATCCAGCTTTCTATCGACGAGTTTTCTGTTCTTCTCAGATTTGAAAGAGATCTATAAGGAGAATATCAGCCATTTTTGGAGCAACCAGGTCTATTTCCCTTGTTGCTAAAGGAAATGATGATGCTAGTGTTCTTGTTTGAAGTTATTCATGTGTTCGTGTTGATTTGGTAAGGATCGGGTTCACTTATATATGCAAGTTCATAGGATCATATGCTGAAGTTCACAATCAGGTTAGCTAAGCCAAAAATGGACAAATATGCCTAGATGGAGGGATTGCAGCTGATCCCTCACCAAGGTAATTCATCCTTTGGGGATCCCATCATTTTGTCTCATATCAACTGATCTCATCCCTCCACCAGCATCGTTCGACCAATCCTTATGTGGCGTTTATCCACATCTGAACCCTTGCTCAACCGACCCTGCACCACACTCTACTACAACCGATCCTATACAAGACTGGACCCGTTGTTCACTATAGCTCCACTATACTAGAACATTGGATATGTCCTCATTCAAAAAGGGATCGTATCTGATCCTCCTTTCTTGGGGTCTACAACCAATCTCTTCATAACTGATCCTTCCATACTCCAAAATGACTGACCCCTCTGTACTCCAAAATGACTAACCCCTCCATACGTCAAAATTAACGATCCCTCCATACTCCATCATGACTGTTCCCTCCATACTCCGAACTGACTGATCCCATTCTTAAATCGCTTCTTCCCTTCATCACTTCCAATATGAAACAAGGTTGTATAAGACAGCGACTTGGATTTTGAGGGAAATTAGGGTAGACAAGAGATCTGATCGACAAGTGAAGAAGGAAGGGATCGGCAAAGTGAAGAAGGAAGGATCGGTAAAATTTAAAAAATGCTCTAAATTTTTTTAGGATGCTAAGCACCCGAACCCATGCCGTAGCACAGTTCCTCCGCATTTTGGATTCGGAACTCAACTTAAAGATGGTGCATTCTATCCACTTCCCTTACGTCCTATGATTGACCAGGGCATAGAGGATCAAGTAGCAGCTGCTAAATTGCAGGTAAGGAATGGACAAGAAACTGCTACTCAAATGGTATTCCCAAAGGCTAGAGAACCAAGGTGATATGACACAAATTGGCATCTATTACCTAATCAGGCTTCTATGGCAGATTAAGATTGCTCTCAGCTGACTAACTTCCAAATGCCTGATTTGGCAGTTATGGTACGACGGCTTGTTTGACGATGCCCAACACCACTTCTTATGCCATCTCAAAGTATAACTATCTATCATCAAAGTCATCACTTACCGTTATGGAACCTCCATCATCGATTCACGAGTGGTAGTCATCAAAAACTATCAAATATCATTGAAACATTTATCGAAAAACTCACTTCAGGGCTGACCCAAAGTTGGACCTGAAGTAAACACCAATATGACTTCAAGCGAACTAGGGGCTGACTCCAAGAAAATAGAATTTTTTTTCGAGCTGGGATCCAAGTAAATTATAACTGATCTATCAGTATCGGTTTGTCTTGTTTTCTCATAACTCGAACATGCGGACTCCAAATGACTTGCAACTTGGTGTGCAACTTCGAGAGACCTTCCATACTGTCTTTATGGTTTGTACCTATATGGATGAAAGTTTGGGGATCATCATCGATCCACGACCCCATCCTAACTGATTCGCCAATTCGATCCGCGTTCTCAACCATCAAGCGTTGGACAATCATACATACAACATTCACAAGCATTACAAACGACCTTAACTTGAAAACAAACCGGACTGATGACGACCGGAGCATCTCCCCCAGTCAAAACCTATTCATTGAAGTCATTTAGCATGCAAAATATCCAAGGAGATTCAATACGCTGGCCATGCCGGCATATTTTGGGAATATAGATCCTCGACTGCATCTCACGAAGTACAAGTGGCACATGAATTCCGCCAGAGCGATGGTTGCCATTGAATGTAGATGCTTTATTATATTCCTCAAAGGGGTAGTGATCATGTGGTTTATACGATTACCGCCAGGGTTCGCCTCCTCATTCGATCAACTAGCTTGGAAGTTTGTCCAACAATTCAAGATGTATGCAACTCACTCCAAGGATGTAATGTCATTATCTAATTTATTCCAGGCACCAGGCGAGCTGCTTAAAGACTTCCTATAGACATTCAACGTCGTCGTCATTAAAGTAGGTAATCCTAGTGAGAATATCATATTGATGTCATGGATAAAGGGAATTGACCCCAAGACAAACTTTAGCAACATGTAAGCTGGAGAGCCTCCTACAACCTAAAATCATTTCTGTTACAAAGTGACCAGAATCTAAGCAAGGGGGAGGTAGAGAAGACTAGGAGAAAGAACGACGCAGGCCCGTTGACCAAAGGACTTCAAAGAAACGGACGCGTTGAGGCCTTAGTTGAGGACTAAGACGACCCAGAATCCCAAAATTCAACTCGTATGCTCCTTTGGACGATTTAATCGAAAGCAATTACTTGGAAACTCATGACTCGGAGCAGCACTAGAAACTAGCCTTGAGAGGGTCCACCAAAACCTAGATGAAATCCAGGAACTATTGTATATTTCAAGATACATATAGTCATAACATCGACGATTACAGACACCTCCGAGATGTGATCGAAAAGCTGATCTGGAAAGGAAAGTTTCAACAATATGTGCAAGCCCCGTAGAATGGGACAGGGAACATCCGACCCCTATCAATAACGAACTTTGATTATCAATTGGACCATCTATGGTTGAATTCTAACAGAGAAGGGCTGGCGCGAAGTGGAATAGAAAACATACGAAGTTGCTTAACTTATTAATAAGGTTTGTTTCAATTTTAATTATGTTGTAAACTACGACCAACTTGAACTAAACTACTTCCAAATGATGCAGGTGAACAAGTACTTATAGTTGGGCGCCATCTAACCTCCATAGACCATGATTGGACTTTTGGAGGATCATCAAGACAAGTGTGATTCAACCGCTCATCAGCTACCATCTGCCTTTGACGTGGGGGTAAGAACTCGAAATGGAAAGTGGGTATGACTCGACCATCCATTTCCTACTCTGTGCTTCAATTCTGACATAACATCCATGCCTTACTCAGAGCCTGACAATGTCATAATCCAATACAAAGTGGACACGATCGACCATCCACTCATCAACCTCTGCGTTTGACTTGAAGACTGGAGAAACATTTGGAGTGGATGCAACCTGACCATCCACTCTCTATCTCATATTTGAAGTTCACCAAAATACTAATGCCTCTCTCGAAGCTCAGAAAAACTGAGGTCCAACTAAAATGGACGTGATTAACTATCCACACATTAACTCCTGTCCTGGAAACAGGAGGCAGTATGGGGGCTCAACTTAAAGTATGCGTGATTGGCTGTCTACTCATCAACCATCACTCTCAACACAAGGACATATGACTACAACGTAAGGTGGATGTGACATGACCGTCCATCCAACAACTCTCTCCCTTGACTTCTTGAGAGGAGTATGAAGCAAATTGGATGAGACCTGACCGTCCAACCCAAGCATGCACCATGGTTGTAGTCCGACCATCGACCCCTTAATCACCAAGTGGGCGTGAATCAACCTCCACTCGCCAACTTTTGTCCTTGACACTAGGTGTAGAACTCCTTCCCATGAATGAACATGACTCGACTATTCATTTGACAACTTATACCTTGACCTAACATGTGGAGTATAAATAAAAAACGAGAGTGACTAACCACCCATCATAAAACTCTAGTCCCCGGAGCAAGGACCGGAGTATAAGCACAAAAGGATGGATGTGGTTCGACCGTCCATCGACCGACTCCGGTCCCCGACGCACGGACTGAAGTATAAACATCAAACGGGTGTGACTGACCACCCATCAAATAACTATGTCCCTTTAATGCGAAGCAGAGTATAAACACAAGAAAAGATGGACGTGATTCGATCGTCCATCGAACAACTCTAGTACCACAGCGCCGACTAGAGTATAAATACCAAATGGATGCGATCCGACCATCCGCTAATCAGCTCCTTCCCACAATTCGATTGGAAGAGCTCCAAGTAAGAGTGAATGTGATACGTCCAACCACTCTTCGACTTCAGCCCTTAACTTTGGGGCAGAAGAAATGATTAAGGAAAATGTGGTTCGACAATTTTTCGAAATAACTCTAAATCCCCAGAGTGTGGACTAGAGTACAACCATAAAGTGGGTGCGATTCGAACACCTGCCAACAAACTCTAATCCTAGAGTGTAGATATGAGTGTAAACAAATAGATGAGTATGGTTCGACCACTCACTATTTCATAAACTCTGACCTGAACTCGACGGGAGTAGTATAAACATACTACAGATGAAATTCGACCATCCACGAACTAGCTCCACCGACCCGAAACTGGGGGCATGAGTATTAACCACTAAAAGCTGAATACAATGGCTTATTATAGCTCCATCTCGGTGTTCTTTACGACTTAAGGCAACGGCTACAAAGAGATCTTAATACGAAACCAATCAAAACGATGTTCCAAAGTCATGGACGACCAACTATATTGTGCCACTGGGTTGATGGGTAATATTGACTCAAACTTTCTATATCGTGTGGTCGAATCGATGGTTAATATTGATCCACACTTAGTACAACTGGGTGCGAGCTAAATGTCCATCGAATGGCTTTGATCACCAGAGCATGAAGATGATAATAAACCGTGAATACATGCGACTTGACCATTTATTCTCCATCACCATCCTTTGATCCGTCAGGAGGAGTATGAAACCAAATGAGCTTGATTCGACCGCTCCAGAACTAATTCTATCCCTGGATTTGACGGAAGAATATGAATCAAAATGGACGTGACTGATCATCCAGCTTCGAATGAATGCGACGCGACTGTTCATTCGTTGACTTTTACCATGATCCAACTAGAAGAGCAATATGAAACGGACGTGACTCGACCATCCGCACACTGATCCTTTCCTTTGGTCGACAGGGAGAGCATCAATCACTGATTGAATGTGACTTGACCATCTATTCTTCAGGTACTTACCCAGAGTATGGCGACATTTGCACCAAAAGTCGACGTGATTGACTATCCAGTACTCTACCCACGCTTGAAATCTGGTGGGGCATTGAAGTCTTCCCCTAGGAAGGAAAACCCAGAATATAATGACTAGGCATGACTCATCCTTCCAACAACTAACTCGATCCCATGAATCGACGAGAAAGAGTGTAAAGCGAAAACAGATGTGAAATGTCCATCCACTTATCGACATTTACCCCTGACTTAAGGGGCACGAGCAAGAATCAAGATGAATGTGAACCCACCTGTAACCATCCCGGATTTTTAACCAAATATTATACAATGATTTATTTAAATCATTGGAATTAAATTATTAATTTAGTGATGAACTGATTTGAAAATTCCAAAATAAATTAAAATATGTGTTTAATTTCAGATATATTGTAAAAAGAATTTCTTTATCTGGGAATTCTAAAAAAATAAAACAGATTGTGAAAGGAAATTTGGAAATTGAAATTCAAGAATAAATTCTAATATACATATATGTATATACATTTGTTTATTTATATAGATAAATATTTATTTAAAGATAAAACAGTTTGAAAATGACATTTTATAATTTATAATAACATAAGGATTTAAAATAATATTTATAAAGTTTAAAATACATACACCCATGTGAATATAAACATATGTTAGGATATGAAAATATAAATGCTTAAAGATTTAAAAAAAAATTGATAAAGTAAATTAAGTAGGGTTTAAATATAATTTTAATTGTTTTAAACAAGTGTAAACCATGTGATAAGGACTTAAACACAATTTAGGTTACAAAAGACATTTGTAGGAAAATCAAAATATGTATAGACAAGTGTTAACATATTTTAACAAGTGGCAACAAATTTTACTTTTAATTCTATAAAATATGTATAGGTGAAAATCCTTATGTTTCCTCAGATCTTCTCAAAACAAACCTGGAAACAAATGAAACAATTCAAACTAAAACCTGAAACAAAGATTTCAAGTTCAACAGATCCTCGCAATAAAAAAAATCAAAACCTGAAGCTAAAACTTCAATCTGGAAAACCTTTGTAAAGAAAATTTAAAAGAAATCAAAACCAGATCAGATTTAACTTATAAACATCAAGTGTTAGATGCAAATTCAGCAATCTCAGATCAAAGATCTGATCATCTCTGATAAGCAAGTCCTCACAAATTTTCTCAAAGCCTGGAAACAAATCTGGAAAACCTGATTTCAATCTTCAATCTAGCATCAAAGCAAAGCCAGTCCAGTTTCAAGTTAAAAACAAATCTTTAACAATCTTCAACCTGTAAAACTCGAAGCAAGTATCAACCTCAGTTCCAAGATCAAACTCCAGGAAATCAATTTCCAGTTCCAGATTTAAATCTGCCTTCTTCCAGGAATGGTGAGCAAACTCCCTTTTTTATAAAATTTTGAACCTGTTATATCTGGAAAAAAAATCTTTGAAACATGATCTGGAATATGCTTGCATGCCTATATGTGTATGGGAATAAATGATGTGCATGTCTGTTTAGAGGTTACAGGTCTAAAACCAGTTTTAAAATCAAAATTCATGCCACCTAGATCGTTTTAGGATTAAATCTCTGAATGAAAAAAATGTCTGTAGGTGTATAATATCATTTTAAAAAAAATTAGGTGGAAATATTGATTTAATATCTTGAAATTTTGATTTTACAGCAAAAATTAATTTAAGTCGGAAAATCTAATTTCTGGAATTCATGTTTTAATTACATACATGGATTCGTTCTTGAAAATGCTGAATTTTGGTGATAATACTATAATTTTTAAACTTGAATTCGTGGAGAATTTATGGGTTGAACAGAAACTGAAAAATGGCAAATCTCCGACGATCAAGGTGGAATTGAGCCTCGGGATTAATGGTGAAGGTAACTGGGAGGATGCAGGTGTGGGGAAAAATAGGATTGGATTTTTCTGATCATTGTCGTCAACGTTACGGTTGGTAATAGGGTTTTGGGAATGTTTGGTTCGTCGAGATTTACAGGCCAAATTCATCATCGATAGTGAATTAAAGGAGATCAGACCAGGGGGAGAATGAGAGTGGAAGACTGGCACGTCTTTGGGTGGAGCGGCATGGTTCTAGGTTGCCGAGATGGTCGTCGGCGATCGATTTTGTAGGTCTGGGTGTTATCTAGTTTGGGTTCGTATATACTCGATTTCATTTTCGTCATTGATTCAGGGATCTGGGTGGTCTGGAGGTCTGAGTTGATCAACGATGACGTGTTGATGGTCGGGGTTTGGCCGGAGGTGATCGAGGCGGTTGTGCACATGCACGAGTTGATGTTCGTGACTGGGTGAATCAAGGTCGGGGAAGAAGAAGTTTAACTCAAAGTCGTGCTCATAAAATCGTGGGTTTGGCTCGAGTAAAGCATCGGGTTATTTTCGTTCATGAATCAGGTTTTAAAAATTTAAGAACAAGAAAAAAATATAGAAGGGGAGTTACTCGGGTTGATGTTGGGTAAAACTCGAAGCAGATGGTGGAATGGCTCAGGGAACCATCGGGTTTGACTCGGGGAGGTTTAAAAACAGTTTTCAAGTTTTAAAATAAATTCAAGTTTTAGACATGTTTTAAATTGTTATTTTAAAAATATTTGTTTTATTTAAATGGATTAGCAAAGGTTTAAGTTAATTATTTTGAAAGTAATTAAGTTTTAATTTAATTAATTTGTGACATTATTTATTTATTAATTATTTTAAATAAATAATTAAATTAATTAAGATAAAATGATTTTTAAATATGTTAATGATGGTTAAGTATGGTTACTTGATTTAATTAATAAAAGGGTATTAAAGATAATTACTTTATGTAATTACATTTAAGGATGATTAATTAAGTAAAGTTTAATTAATGACAAGTAATTAAAGGAAGTTAATTACTTAAAGATAATTACTTATTGAAAGTAATCAAGGATAGTTAATGATCAAAGGTTGATTTATCAAGTAATCAAAGAACAATTAAATTAAATTGGGTAATTAATGAAGGTAATTAAGGAATGATTTATTAATTAAAGGCTAATTGATAAATGAAGGTGATTAAGGAATGATAATTAATTAAGGTAGATAATTAAAGGTATAATTAATTGATTAATTAATTAAAGTAATTAATTAAAGGTTTACTTACTTAATTACTTAAAGAATAATTTGTTAATGTGATTAATTTATGGTTAATTAATTAGATGGAAAATTAAAGGTTAATTAAATAATGATTTAAAGGTTAATTAAATTATAATTGAAGGGTAATTAATTTGTAATGATAATTAATTAGTGTAATTAACCATAGATTAATTAGTTTTGGGTAATTAATTAAAAGATAATTATTTAAGAGTTAATTAATTAATAAGATTAATTAAGATTAATTAATTAAGGATAATTAATTAAAGGATAATTAATTAAGGGCTAATTAGTTAATGTAATTAATTGAGGATAATTAATTAAAGAATAATAAGGGTTAATTATTTAATGATTAGAGATTTATTCATTTATTTATTAAGGTTAATTAATTAACAATTTAAGATTAATTAATTTTTTAAGGTTAATTAATTAAAATAATTTGTTATTAATGTTAATTAACTTGGATTAGTCATTAATCTGGTTTCAATTAATCAAATGATCAATTAATCTTCCTTATGGATGACTGTATTCTATTGAATGTTGTGAATTGTTTGATATCTCTACTGTGTGATGCTTTGTGATTTGAATTGTTTTAATTCAAGCTGTGATGAATGTAATTTATTTATCTGCGATGAATGTATATTATTTATCCGTGGATCTGTGAATGGAAGATAAGCGTTATAGATTATACCGCTTATCGATATTGACATGATTGAACCTGTGATGATTGATGATGTTGCACTATTGTTTAAACCCCTGGACCACACTATACACACACAAATATAGATTTCACGAGTAAATCGGTTAAGTCACGGATATTTTGAAATGGTTTTAAAGTTGAATTTTGAATCCAAAATAGTTTTGGAAATGGAATTGGGTTAAAAGTTAAAAGCTTTTGAAAAGGTGTTTTAAAGATAAAAGTTATTTTGAATGACCTGATAAAGTTTTGAAATTTAAATAATTTGATTTGAATTCAAAATTTGAAATTAAATTCTATATTTTGAAATTATGGTTTAAAATGGTATACAAGTTATAAATGTGTTTATATGGGTTTTAAAACATTTTAAAAGTATTGTTTTGAAAATTTGAATTTAACTCAAGGGCTTTAACTTGTATAAATGAATCAGATTTTTCCGAGACGAAAACTATTTGTTTTCAAATAATAATAGCTTTCGTATAAAGAAAGGATTTCCAATTTGTGTTGAAAGATTTCAAGTTTGAAATGAAATTAAAATAGTTTTGAAAGCTATGAATTAATCTTTGTGAAAAATGGTTGAACCTTGTTTTTAAATCGAAGAGTATTTTAAAGGTATATCCTGGAAGAAATGCGCATTATGGATCTTAAGGCTAGGATTAACACTAGAGGGGGTGAATAGTGTTTATAAAGAATTACTAAATCTTTTTGAATTTATGTTGAATTGAACATGGATGTATGCAATATACAGACACAGATATGATCACAGAAACAAACACAAATGTAGAAATAAAGTAAAAGCAATAAAGGAAAGAACACACCGGATTTTATACTGGTTCAGAGTTACCCTACATCCAGTCCCGCAACACAAGTACGGATTTCCTTTCGAAAGCAATTGTACAATTACACCCTCAATTTCAAGGCTACGAGGTACACCCTTCAAAATCACAATCCTCTGGGTAGAGATACTTGATTTCCGGGCCACAAGTTTAGCCAATTGATTTACCAAGGCTACAATCACACCTTATCTCGCTTGATTGATTTTCAAGGCCACAATCACACCTTTTCTCACTTAATAGATTACAAAGAAGCCTATAACTCTGAATAGCACTGAGAACCTTGTTGAGATAGTGATAAAGAATCAAACTAGAAAAGATCGAGTTTGATTCAATGTTGATTTCAATAGAGTAATGGTAAGAATATGTATTAATAAATATGGAAGAAGAAGAGTGAAGAACTAGAAAATCTGATATAAAATTCGTTGAAACTAACCCCTATTTATAGAAGAACAACAGCCATGTCCATTCGTGAAGAGTTATGGCGAATAGACACTTCTTTTGAAATTTAAATTTTGAACTCAATTGACACCATGTCGACATGTTCACCATAGGCATATCGATATCCCAAAGCATTTTTTGATGATTTTATTTTCTTTGAAAATAACCTTTATCATATATTAAAACTATTTAAAACTTTATAAATATACTTGACTATAGTTATAATTCATAAGCAAATATAGAGAATAATATATATAGAATTTAACTATAATTTTATATTTAAATCTTAAGTATAAATATTTAAAAGTTCAATATATTATATTAAAAGATAGTTTAAAATCAGAAGTAATTTGACTTTGAAATTAAAGATAATTTTGAGGCTAAAATTATTTAAAATTAGGATAGAGGGTTTTGAATCTTTTAAAAGGAAAGTTTTGAAACCATTTTGAAAACAAGATAATTTTGTAAAATCTTTTGAATTAAAATTAGTGGATACAAAACAATGTTCCACTAGATTTTTCGTAGGTTCCATCCTGTTTAGGGTTCCATCCCTTTAACAAGCTCGAAGTGGATTCCATTCCACGAATAAATTGGATTTTAAGATGCCAGTGCTTTTCTATAAGTTTTAACAAAATTTCTAATTAAAGAATAAATTACTTCAATTCTTGAACTCTTGATACTCATGAGTCTTTAATATTGATATCTTGAATCTCTATACTGTACAGTCTTCATTCTTGGTACCTACATGGTTAAATCCTGCATATACATATTTATCTAAACTTATAATGTTAGTATTTATATTTTATAATCTATTCTAAGGTTGTTGTCGTCAAAACCATCATCTCACGAACTAACATATCCTTTGTATAAAAGATTTGAAATGAAATAGTTTTGAAAGCTATGAATTAATCTTTGTGAAAAATGGTTGAACCTTGTTTTTAAATCGAAGAGGATTTTAAACGTATATCCTTTGTATAAAAGATTTGAAATGAAATTGTTTTGAAAGCTATAAAGGAATCTTTGTGAAATATTTGTGAAACTTTGTTTTCAAACAAAGGAGGACCTCAAAGATAGATCTTTTGTTTAAAAACTGTGAATGAATCTTTGTGAAAAATGGGTGAACTTTGTGAAGTGGATCTTTTATTTAAAGATTTAAAAATGGTAATTTGTTTAACCATTTGAAAGAAAAGTTTTGGGTTTTAAATTGTGACTTAACTGAGATCCCATTATCCATATGGTTTTAAAATATTGCGCTCACTATTCGGTTTAGCCGAGAGAGGACTTTGTGTCATATAACCCATTTCGAATAGTGATACGACGTAAATAGATAGCATTTGAAGACCGGTGGTGAAGACCGGGTGTCTTCAAGAACGATAGGATAACCTGTCGAATGACTCTGCACTGAGTTGCTCCGGTATAGAGATCTCCATATGTGATGGGGAGTCCGATCAGGATTGTGGATACCCGGATCGTAAGGGCTTCTTCCTTTATTGGACGAAGTGCCTTCGGTTCCGTTCGAACCCAGAACGGACTTGTATGGTTGTATGTCTGATATTACACTTTGAGATATAAAACCAATCTCTATCAAATACATTTCTGTTTGGTGGCGGAGAATTTATTCTCTTAGCTTAACACCCTTCTCTGAGACGTACAAGCTCAGAGGTTATGTAGTTGATAGTTATCAGTGATATACTCCCAATTTGGTAGTGTGGCATGCTGAGTGCTGCTGTGTGTGTTTTTGATCATTTGTTGATCAAAGCATGACTTTGTGAAAAAGTGTAGCTTTGTGGAAGTAACTTCATCGAGCCTCACAACCCGGTAATGGTCGAAACAGGAATCGTGGCAGTAAGGTTATTTGGGGGTGGCTCCCCCTGAGGGTGTGACCATTTCCTTCTGGATAAAAAGTGGTATCATGGTATGGAGCCCAGATATTTACTTATGTTGATTTTGAAAGTGATATCATGGTATGGAGCCCAGATACTTTATTATGTGGTTGTTGGTGTCGAGGCCTCGGATAAAGGTCGGTAACGACCGGGGGATGACATACTCGTGTCAGTAGTTACTTCCGGGCAGGGGTAAACGTCCCTCCAGAAGCGTTCCATTTTGTGTGGGAAGTTCCTTTGCCTGACCATTTGTTGGAAATCCAATCATCAAATACGCGCCTTGTACGGTTTTAGTTGTATAACCTGCCATCTACTTATGGTGGCACTCCACTGTTTAAATGGTAGCTATAATAGGCATACTCTGAAATGTCTATGCCGGCTAAGATTAATATTATACTTTCGAAATGTTTTCTACACTATGCACTAATAATGATATCAAATGGTTTTCGCGTATCAAGCATTTTTGACTATCATAAGGAGAAATTTCCTCCAAGTTTACGCTTGCATTGTGTGTGTGGCGGGAGGCCTTATAGAAATTTCATTTTCCAAAAATCATTGTGGTTTTCAAATTTTAAAATCTTTCGTTGTTGTTTTAAAGATAAAAACCGTTTTTTTTTTTGCTCATACCAGTCCCATGACTGACCATGAGTTTATTATTCCCTTCCTAAACTCTGGGTGCCCATAATTTTCCACACAGGCAGTCTAGAGGTGGGTTTTTCAGATAGACAAATAGGAGGAGTAGATTCGATAGCATTCAATCTTTGGATATTGGCAAACCGTATTGGGATCGAGTTGCTTCACTTCAACATTGAAGGGGGTTCGATCTAGCTTTAGATTGGAGATGGAGTTTTTGGAGTTTGGCATTGAAGACATTGTATTTTCGCTGCTATTGTCTGTATTATTATCTTGTATCTACCTTTGATATATTGACAGTCATTTGTATCAAATTATTGTATCAATGATATACCTATTCATTGTTTTCTTCCGCTGTGTTGTTATAATTAATGTGTTATAAGCTCCGGCGAACCAGATTCGACGTTTGAACCTGTGGCATTTGAATATAGGTGATATATTTGGTGCCGATTTTTGAAGGTTGAGTCAGGATCGTTTCATTTGGTATCAGAGCCGAAGGTTGAAACTTTAGCTCGGGAGTATAACACATTTGGTAACTCATTAGAGATAGGGTGAAGTATACCCTAGAATGAGTATATCCCTAAGATATCCATCTGTATGCCTCAGTAAATTCTCTCACTATCCATTGGTAGTGAGTACGAGTGCAAGAAGAGGACGGGATAGGGGATAGGGAAATACCACTACAATTGGCCGATACCCTGCAACAACAGGAAACAATCTTTTCTCTATAAATCTGCTTTGATTCGATTTCAAATTCTCTTATGGCTTCATGGTAACTCGAGGGAAAAGCTTTGGGATGATGGTGGCCCTGCGAACCATGTAGATAAGTTCCTATCTCGTATTCTCACTATCAGCTTTTCATTTTAAACCTTAATGAATTTGAAATTCTATTTAGAATGAATTAGTGAATAAAATATGAAGATTTGGATCGATAAAACGATTTCGATTAAAACCAAATTTGGAATTCTGTTGTAATTTCTTTAGTGGATTAAAGTTCGAAGAGGGACAAGTTGATA
Organism: Allium cepa; assembly: GCA_030765085.1. Lineage (NCBI taxonomy): Eukaryota > Viridiplantae > Streptophyta > Magnoliopsida > Asparagales > Amaryllidaceae > Allium > Allium cepa. Next base: position 289,598,493 of record CM060937.1, read on the forward strand.
TATACTTTGGGATTGGGTATCCATTATCTGTTATGTTAGGTCTAGATATATTCTACGAATGGTTAGTTTTCCCTTCGAACTAACCAACACCATGCTTATTTCGTAGATCTGGTGACCCAAGTATCTTGTCAAATGTTAAATAGATTCGTTCTTGTATCTATTATTGATATTCTGATTTGGTAAGCCAAAGGCAGAATAGATATTCAGTTTGACCTGGAAAACTGTTTTCTCTATCTTTGCGTATCCATTCTTGGTTGTCTCCTTGGCAAATTTCGAGGACAAAATTTTCTTAAGGGGGGAAATTTGTAATGATCCCGGATTTTTAACCAAATATAATATAATGATTTATTTAAATCATTGGAATTAAATTGTGAATTTAGTGATGAAATGATTTGAAAATTCCAGAATAAATTAAATAAGTGTTTAATTTCAGATATATTGTAAAAGGAATTTCTTTATCTGGGAATTCTAAAATATAAAATAGATTGTGAAAGGAAATTTGGAAATTGAAACTCAAGAATAAATTCTAATATACATATATGTATATACGTTTGTTTATTTATATAGATAAATATTTATTTAAAGATATAACAGTTTGAAAATGATTAAAAGGATTTAATACTTTCTTTCAAAATATTATATATACATAAGGAAATACATTTTATAATTTATAATAACATAAGGGTTTAAAATAAAATTTATAAAGTTTAAAATACATACACCCATGTGAATATAAACATATGTTAGGATATGAAAATATAAATGCTTAAAGGTTTAGAAAAAAAATTGATAAAATAAATTAAGTAGAGGTTTAAATATAATTTTAATTGTTTTAAACAAGTGTAAATCATGTTATAAGGACTTAAACACAATTTAGGTTACAAAAGACACTTGTAGGAAAATCAAAATATGTATAGACAAGTGTTAACATATTTTAACAAGTGGCAACAAATTTAACTTTTAATTTTATAAAATATGTATAGGTGAAAATCCTTATGTTTTCTCAAATCTTCTCAAAACAAATCTGGAAATAAATGAAACAATTCAAAACTAAAACCTGAAACAAAAATTTCAAGTTCAACAAATCCTCACAATAAAAAAATCAAAACCTAAAGCTAAAACTTCAATCTGGAAAACCTTTGTAAAGCAAATTCAAAAGAAATCAAAAGCAGATCAAATTTAACTTATAAACATCAAGTGTTAGATGCAAATTCTACAATCTCAGATCAAAGATCTAATCATCTCTGATAAGCAAGTCCTCACAAATTTTCTCAAAGCCTGGAAACAAATCTGGAAAACCAGATTTCAATCTTCAATCCGGAATCAAAGCAAAGCCAGCCCAGTTTCAAATTAAAAACAAATCTTTAACAATCTTCAACCTGTAAAACTTGAAGCAAGTATCAACGTCAGTTCCAAGATCAAACTCCAGGAAATCAATTTCCATTTCCAGATTTCAATCTGCCTTCTTCCAGGAATGGTGAGCAAACTCCCTTTTTTATAAAATTTTGAACCTGTTATACCTGGAAAAAAAACTTTGAAACATGATCTGGAATATGCTTGCACGCCTATATGTGTATGGGAATAAACGATGTGCATGTCTGTTCAGAGGTTACAGGTCTAAAACCTGTTTTAAAATCAAAATTCATCCCACCTAGATCTTTTTAGGATTAAATCTCTGAATGAAAACAAAATGTTTGTAGGTGTATAATATCATTTTTTTTAGAATAGGTGGAAATATTGATTTAATACCTTGAAATTTTGATTTTACAGTAAAAGTTAATTTAAGTCAAAAAATCTAATTTCTGGAATTCATGTTTTAATTACATAAATTGATTCATTCTTGATATGCTGAATTTTTGTGATAATATTATAATTTTTAAACATGAATTCATGGAGAATTTATGGGTTGAACAGAAACTGAAAAATGGCAAATCTTTGGCGATCAAGGTGGAATTGAGCCTCAGGATTAATGGTGAAGGTAACTGGGAGGATTCAGGTGTGGGGAAAAATAGGATTGGATTTTTCTGATCATCGTCGCCAATGTTACGACTGGTAATAGGGTTTTGGGAATGTTTGGTTCGTCGAGATTTACAGGCCAAATTCGTCATCGATAGTGAATTAAAGGAGATCGTACTAGGGGAGATTGAGAGTGGAAGTCTGGCACGTCTTTGGGTGGAGCGGCGTGGTTCCAGGTTGCCGAGATGGTCGTCGGCGATCGATTTTGTTGGTCTGGGTGTATTCCAGTTTGGGTTCATATATACTTGATTTCATTTTCGTCATTGATTCAGGGACTTGGGTGGTCTGGAGGTCTGAGTTGATCAACGATGACGTGTTGATGGTCGGGGTGTTGGCTGGAGGTGATCGAGGCAGTTGTGCACGTGCACGAGTTGATGTTCATGACTGGGTGAATCAAGGTCGGGGAAGAAGAACTAAGTCGTGCTCATGAAATCATGGGTTTGGCTCAAGTAAAGCATCGGGTTATTTTCGTTCATGAACCAGGTTTTAAAAATTTAAGAACAAGAAAAGTAATATAGAATGGGAGTTGCTTGGGTTGATATTGGGTAAAACTCGAAGCAGATGGTGGAATGGATCGGGGAACCCTCGGGTTTGACTCGGGGAGGTTTAAAAAAAGTTTTCAAGTTTTAAAATAAATTCAAGTTTTAGACATGTTTTAAATTATTCTTTTAAAAATAATTGTTTTATTTAAATGGATTAGCAAAGGTTTATGTTAATTATTTTGAAAATAATTAATTTTTAATTTAATTAATTTGTGACATTATTAATTAATTAATCATTTTAAATAAATAATGAAATTAATTAAGGTAAAATGATTTTTAAATATGTTAATGATGGTTAAGTATAATTACTTGATTTAATTAATAAAAGGGTATTAAAGATAATTACTTTATGTAATTACATTTAAAGATGATTAATTAAGTAAAGTTTAATTAATGACAAGTAATTAAAGGAAGTTAATTAATTAAAGATAATTACTTGTTGAAAGTAATCAAGGATAATTAATGATAAAAAGTTGATTTATCAAGTAATCAAAGAACAATTAAATTAAATTGGTTAAATAATGAAGGTGATTAAGGAATGATTTATTAATTAAAGGCTAATTGATAAATGAAGGTGATTAAGGAATCATAATTAATTAAGGTAGATAATTAAAGGTATAATTAATTGATTAATTAATTAAAGTAATTAATTAAAGGTTTACTTAATTAATTAATTAAAGAATAATTTATTAATGTGATTAATTTATGGTTAATTAATTAATGTAATTAATTAAGATGGAAAATTAAAGGTTAATTATGTAATGATTTAAAGGTTAATTAAATTATAATTGAAGGGTAATTAATTTGTAATGATAAATAATTAATGTAATTAATCAAAGATTAATTAGTTTTGGGTAATTAATTAAAAGATAATTAATTAAGAGTTAATTAATTAATAAGATTAATTAGGATTAATTAATTAAGGATAATTAATTAAAGGATAATTAATTAAGGGCTAATTAATTAATGTAATTAATTAAGGATAATTAATTAAAGAATAATAAAGGGTTAATTATTTGATGATTAGAGATTTATTCATTTATTTATTAAGGTTACTTAATTAATAATTTAGAATTAATTGATTATTTAAGGTTAATTAATTAAAATAATTTGTTATTAATGTTAGTTAACCTGGATTAGTGATTATTCTGGTTTCAATTAATCAGATGATCAATTAATCTTCCTTATGGATGACTGTATTCTATTGAATGTTGTGAATTGTTTGATATCTCTGCCGTGTGATGCTTTGTGATTTGAATTGTTTTAATTCAAGAAGTGATGAATGTAATTTATTTATCTGTGATGAATATATATTATTTATCTGTGGATCTGTGAATGGAAGATAAGCGTTATAGATTATACCGCTTATCGATATTGATATGATTGAACCTGTAATGATTGATGATGTTGCACTATTGTGTAAAACCCCTGGACCACACTATACACACACAAATATGGATTTCACGAGGAGATCGGTTAAGTCATAGATATTTTGAAATGGTTTTGAAGTTGAATTTTGAATCCAAAATAGTTTTGGAAATGGAATTGGGTTAAAAGTGAAAAGCTTTTGAAATGGTGTTTTAAAGATAAAAGTTATCTTGAATGACTTGATAAAGTTTTGAAATTTAAATAATTTGATTTGAATTTGCATTCAAAATTTGAAATTAAATTCTATATTTTGAAATTATGGTTTAAAATGGTATACAAGTTATAAATGTGTTTATATGGGTTTTAAAACATTTTAAAAGTATTGTTTTGAGAATTTGAATTTAACTCAAGGGCTTTAACTTGTATAAATGTAATCGGATTATTCTGAAACGAAAACTATTTGTTTTCAAATAATAATAGATTTCATATAAAGAAAGGATTTTCCAATTTGTGTTGGAAGATTTCAAGTTTGAAATGAAATTAAAATAGTTTTGAAAGCTATGAATTAATCTTTGTGAAAAATGGTTGAACCTTGTTTTGAAATCGAATAGGATTTTAAAGGTATATTCTTTGTATAAAAGATTTCAAATGAAATAGTTTTGAAAGCTATGAATTAATCTTTGTGAAAAATGGTTGAACCTTGTTTTGAAATCAAAAGGGATTTTAAACGTATATCCTTTGTATAAAAGATTTGAAATGAAATTGTTTTGAAAGCTATAAAGGAATCTTTGAGAAATATTTGTGAAACTTTGTTTTCAAACAAAGGAGGACCTCAAAGATAGATCTTTTGTTTAAAAACTGTGAATGAATCTTTGTGAAAAATGGGTGAACTTTGTGAAGTGAATCTTTTTATTTAATGATTTAAAAATGGTAATTTGTTTAACCATTTGAAAGAAAAGTTTTGGGTTTTAAATTGTGACTTAACTGAGATCCCATTATCCATATGTTTTTAAAATATTGCGCTCACTATTCGGTTTAGCCGGGGTATAACCCATTTCGAATAGTGATACGACGTAAACGGATAGCATTTGAAGACCGTTGGTGAAGACCAAGTGTCTTCAAGAACGATAGGATAACATGTCGAATGACTCTGCACTGAGTTGCTCCGGTATAGAGATCTCCATATGTGATGGGGCGTCCGATCGGGATTGTGGATACCCGGATTGCAAGGGCTTCTTCCTTTATTGGACGAAGTGCTTTCGGTTCCGTTCGAACCCGAAACGGACTTATATGGTTGTATGTCTGACATTACACTTTGAGATATAAAACTGGTCTCTATCAAATACATTTCTATTTGGTGGCTGAGAATTTATTCTCTTAGCTTAACACCTTTCTTTGAGACGTACAAGCTCAGAGGTTATGTAGTTGATAGTTATCAGTGATATACTCCCAATTTGGTAGTGTGGTATGCTGAGTGCTACTGTGTGTTGTTGATCATTTGTTGATCAAAGCATGACTTGTGAAAAAGTGCAGCCTTGTGGACGTGACTTCGTCGAGCCTTACAACCCATTAATGGTCGAAACAGGAATCGTGGCAGCAAGGTTATTTAGGGGTAGCTCCTCCTGAGTGTATGACCATTTCCTTCTGGATAAAAAGTAGTATCATGGTATGGAGCCCAAATATTTACTTATGTTGATTTTGAAAGTGGTAACATGGTATGGATCCCAGATACTTTACTGTGTGGTTGTTGGTGTCGAGGCCTCGGATAAAGCTCAGTAACAACCGGGGGATGCATACTCGTGTCAGTAGTTACTTACGGGCAGGGGTAACCCGGCCTTGTGTAGCAGAAATCCGGTTAGGTTCTCGGGGACGTCCCTCCAGAGGCATACCATTTTGTGTGGGAAGTTCCTTTGCCTGACCATTTGTTGTAAATCCAATCATCCAATACGCACCTTGTATGGTTTTAGTTGTATAACCTGCCATCTACTTATGGTGGTGCCCCACTGTTTAGATGGTGGCTATAGCAGGCATAGTTCGAAATGTCTATGCTGGCTAAGATTAATATTATGTTTTCGAAATGTTTTCTGCACTATGCACTAATAATAATATCAAATTGTTTTCGCGTATTAAGCATTTTTGACTGTCATAAGGAGAAATCTCCTCCAAGTTTGCGCTTGCATTGTGTGTGTGGCGGGAGGCCTTATAGCAGTTTCATTCTCCAAAAAGCATTGTGATTTTCAACTTTTAAAATCTTTTGTTGTTGTTTTAAAGATAAAACTGTTTTTGTTTGCTCATACTAGTCCCATGACTGACCTGGAGTTTATTGTTCCCTTTCTAAACTCTGTGTGCCCACAATTTTCCACACGGGCAGTCTAGAATTGGGTTTTTCAGACAGACAAATAGTAGGAATAGATTCGATAGCATTCAATCTTTGGATATTGGCAAATCGTATTGGGATCGAGTTGCTTCACTTCAACATTAATGGGAGTTCGAGCTAGCTTTGGATTGGAGATGGAGTTTTTGGAGTTTGGCATTGAGACATTGTCTTTTCGCTACTATTGTCTCTGTTAGTCTTGTATCTACCTTTGATATATTGATAGTCATTTGTATCAAATTGTTGTATCAATGATATACATATTCATTGTTTTCTTCCGCTGTGTTGTTATACTTAATGTGTTATAAGCTCCGGCGAAGCAGATTCGACGTTTGAATCTGCGGCATTTGAATATACGTGGTATATTCGGTGCCGATTTTCGAAGGTCGAGTTTGGATTGTTTCACGACCATTCATCTATCAATTCTAAGTCTTCAAAGCTTAAATGGGTTTATAAACACGACTAGGACGAGACTCGGCCGTCCATATAGTACATTTATCAACCCGAGACTGGGGGTAGAAGTGTGGTCTTCCAAAAAACTGACTGCAATAGCTCGATATTATGGCTCATATATAGTGTTTATAAGGACTCAAGGCAACGACCGAAAGGATGCTTAGAGATAGAATCGTCGGATCGATACCTAGGCATATAGGCGACTGGCTATCATTCCAACATAAAAAACAAGCAACATATCGCGAGTACATTGAATGGGAAGTGCGTTAGTCGAGTGTACAAACAGATTTAAACTCAACGCAATAGCCAACTATGCGGCTGCGTGCAACATGAGTGTAAACCCTATTCGACATTTGAATTGATGTGCTTCTAATCCTGATCTTTGGCCATTTGCAGATAACCGCTCAAAGAATCTAGTGCCCTTCACTATCGAACTCGTCGGCTAATGATGAGATCTGGTAGTTCAACCAGAGCGACCGACATCACATGCCATCTTAATCGGCTTTAATGCCAATGACTATGCATTAGAAAACTACTCGAACATTGGGTTTGACATCCAATCAACTACTATTCTCCATGCCTAAATACACCACCTAAGTGTTGAAGTTATAACAATTACCTAGAGGGGCCAACACTAATCCCATCACCGAGGCGACTTTGCAAACCTAATTCAGACATCCCTTGTGCTAAGTACAATTTAATGTCGTATTGTGAAGTGTAATGCAGTTCAATACTATATGGCAGTTATGTAAAATATCAAGAGTTCGATCGAAGTAACCGTCATCGATGATGGTTCCAACCAGATTTCACGTCAATGGTTACGTGAAGCAGTTACTTTCAAATTAAGGGACCGACTATTGACGTATAAGAGTCTAACGTTCATATTCAAGTTCATTCAGGGCACGTGTTACAATCTATACGAGTACAAACATCCTCATCTATTCAAGTCTGAAGTGGAAAATATCTGATTTGAGGCCATATGCTAGTTCAAGTATACAAGTCATATATGGCATATCCCATTGTTCAATTTTGAGTTCATATGGTTTAGTATGTTCATGTTGAACCAAAAACTGCTTATGTCTCACTGATACAAGGGATCAAAACCGATCTCACTGCTTGGGCAAATCTACGGAAGCATTTTTCAGCTCAAAACATAAGGCCAATATCAAGCACCAACACCACAATCGATTCTATAAAGACATAGACCGAGAGATGAAGAAGAGGGACCCAAAGAATCCAAGGCCGCACGCATTAAGCTAATGATCGACATGACGGTTGGCCACAATGACCCACCACGGGTCCTAAAGATCAGATCACAACTCAATGCAATGATGATGAAGGAATTAGCTGGCTTTCTCCGAGCGAATCTTGATGTATTCGCTTGAACCCATTCTAACTTGTATTTGATCTCACTAATTACCGCGAGCCATGCATTGAATATCGACCCGAAGCATGTCCCAATAAAAAAAAAGCGACATGGCATGGACCCGGAGAGATCGCTGCACTTAAAGAGAGGGTAGATAAACTCAAAAACAATGGGTTCATCCATGACGCCCTGTACTCAAAATGGGTATCCAATCCAGTTTATATGAGAAAAACTAATGGAAAGTGGCAGACATGCGTTTACTACTCGGACCTGAACAAGCGAAAGACAGCTTTCCACTTCTGATGATCAACTGGCTGGTAAACTCAACCATTGGATATGGACTGCTTTCATTTATGGATGCATACTACGGATACAACCAAATCCCGATGCGCGTCCCCAACCAGAACCATATCGGCTTCTTACCGATCTAGCGCTATATTGTTATGTTATGATGCCGTTTGAACTAAATAATATTGAAGCTACTTACTAGAGACTAGTCGACCGGATGTTCAAAGATTAGATCGAGCGATCGATGAAAGTTTATGTAGATAATATGCTCGTGAAGTCACGACAATCAAATGTCCACATCGATGACTTGGCGGAGATGTTCAGTGTTCTCCAAAATTATGGAATGAAACTCAATCCCTTGAAATTCTCTTTCGAGGTTACGTCATGGAAATTTCTAGGTTTCATTGTTTACTCTCGCGGAATTGAGGCAAATCTTAAAAAGATTCAAGAAATTCAAAACGTATAAGTGCTGAAAATGATTAAGCATGTACAAAACCTAAATGGAAAAGTTGCCACCCAAAGCCGATTTATCTCTAAGGCCACCGACAAGTGCATTCCCTTCTTCGACTTGATCAGGAGAGCATAAAGGAACTTTGAATGGATGCAGGATTGCATGGATGCATTTCAAGCTCTGGTAGATCACTTAGATAAACCTCCCATCCTATTCAAGCCACTGGATTGTGAAGACTTATTCATCTATTTAGTGATGTCAGTACACACCATAAGTGTCACACAATTACGCGAAGAGAATAGGATCTAGAGGCTAGTATATTAGGTTAGCAAGCGGTTGACAGGTGCTAAGAGAAACTACTCAAAGCTGGAAAAGCTTGTGTACTACTGTTGATTGCATCACGAAAGCTTTGCACTTACTTCCAGGCTTACCTCATTAACGTCTATACCGATCAGCCGTTATGACATGTCATACAACGTATTGAGACGTCTAGAAGACTACTCAAGTGGAACATTGAATTGATCTAATTTAACATCACTTATCTACTTCGAAAAGCTATCTGGGGACAGACATTGGCGGACTTCATAATCTAATTCACTGCACCAGATGACTCTCTGGAGAGCAGTGTAGAACTGATCATCCAATGGGAGATGTACATGGATGGAGCATCCAACGATCATTATTCTAGGACCAAAGTTATGTTAATGACTCCTGAGGAATGATCGATCTGTTATGTCCTAAAACTCAATTTCCCTGCGATAAATAATGAAGCTGAATATGAAGACTTTATTGACAAGCTCAAGCTTGCCAAAGAACTGGGTGTGAAAAACTTGCAGATCTTTTGCGATTCCTAACTAATAGTAAGGCAGTTTAGGGGAGAATATGAGGCCAAGGGCCGACGATTTGCTCCTAGCCTTAGCCGGGCATTAGGGGCTACCGACCAACTTCAAGTATCACATCATTACCTGCATCCCGTAAGAATAAAATGAGAGAGCCGAATTACTAGCCAAGCTGGCCAGTTCATGGGATGCACAGTAAATGTTCTTAGCTCCAGCTGAAGTACTTAATGCTCTAAGCATTTACCAGATAAAGATCGACTGGATCTTGAAGATGGAGTCGGACAAGGAGTCATAGATGACTCCTATTAAGGACTATCTACAATGGGGAATCCTTCTCGAACAGAGGGATGAAAAATGACAGATCCACCACAAAACTTCACGTTACATCATCTAAGAAGGAAACATGTACAGGAAGGGTTTTTTTGTTCCTCTACTCCGGTAGTATCGCTCATGATGAAATAAAATGATTTCTAGGGGAAGTTCATGAAGGGGAATGTGGCAATCAAACTAGAGGAAAACCCTAGCAAAGAAAATACTCCGTTATGGATACTACTGGCCAACTGTCAAGCGAGATGCTGTTGATTTGCTAAGCAATGTAGCAAGTGCCATATGTTTGCAAAAATTCCAAGAGCCCCGCCTATGGAAATTATTCTAATGGTCAGTCCATAACCATTTGCCACTTATGGTATTGGCATCATCAGCTCCCTATAAATTTCTAATGGTGTTGCAAAGTACTCCATCATAGCAATGGATTACTTCACCAAATGGGATGAAGCCAAACCTTTAGCTGCGATCACAAAGAAAAAATGTTGAGTTCAAAGATTTCTACTGTCAGCATCATATTGAGAAAAGATCCGTGGCAGTTGCTCATCCTTAATTTAATGGACGAGTCGTAGCTATTAATAAAATCATAAAGGCCATTCTGAAGAAACTTTATGGAAAGGGTGGAGGCAAGTGGGTGGATGAACTCCCAATAGTATTATGGGCATACAGAACCACCCACAAGACCACGACTGGCCATACTCCATTCATCCCTGCTTACGGCCTCGAAACCGTCATCCCCGTAGAACTTAAAGTCCCTTCTCATCGAGTGAATTATTTGAGCTCTATTTCATTATAAAAAAAGAACATAAATAAGGAATTGCAACCTAACTGCAATTAAACTACAAGGAATTGGCGATGACCCATGAACATACGGTCACGTTTGGGAGCCAACGACAGGAACATGTACATGAACATGCACGTGTGCATCCCAAAAATTAGATTCTTGAAACCGATAAAAATGGAGTTCTCGCCTAGAGTTATTAGAGACGAAACTAGATTAGATAGCCAAAGCTTTCTAGCCCCGTAGAACTGGACACAGATAACAACTGATGGAATATAATCCTGAATTTATACTATTGGAAATCGACCAAACATCCTGACAATCAAAGAGATATATGACACTTTAGGAAAATAATTCAACGAAGGGATAGTTACTATTCATAAAACTGGATGGATTTCTTTCGGACGACTCTAACTTGCTTCGATTCAAAGCACGTTATTTTCGCAACAAGACATACTTTGAGGGCAAATGTTATCCGACCTTTTGGCCCGGCTATATTTAGACTGGCTGGACAAGTAACACTGGATGATCATCGAGGAAGGTAGCCCAAAGAGATGATTATTAGGCTCAGGATCAAGTGCATGCAATGATACGAATCAATAATCAACCGAGGCCAAGAGTTAGACCCTCTAGAATATTCTAAGTACGGATCCCAAGTAAGGGATCGGTGCCTATCCTTCTCCTAGGGGATCGGTACATATCCTTATTTTTTTCGTCCCAAACTGGGTGAGATCGATATAGAGTGACAAGGAAGGCCCTACGAGGCCGCATTTCAAATATCAAGTCGTTTGGAGTTTGTATGCTCAAGTTATCAGCAAATTACTTCACCTAAAAAAGGGATCATATAAAAGGGATTGTATGAAAGGGACCGTATAAAAGGGAACAGATCGTATTCAACTCAACAATACAACTCAATGGGAAATGACCGAGATCTCAAAATCTAGAAGTTCAATACATCTGAAACTTTGGGAACAAGAAGAGCAGACCCAAGGGAGTCTGCCCTAGCGATCACGCCCCAAAAAAGCATACGATAGAGGGATCGGCCTAGAGGGATCGACCTAAATCAGACAACATCACATGTTGCAGCAAAAATTGATCAATAACTTAAGTTCTGCTAATCCAATTGGCCTGAAACTTGGAGGCTAAGCATAATACAACATGGAGAAGCTCCCATAGGGATCGCACCCCCAAAATCTTTAATTAGAGGGATTGGACCTGACCCCATTTCTTAGGATTTGGGCCATGTAATCCCTTATGTGCGCCCCTATGGATTTGGAGAGCCTTTTGCTGAATTTTCAGGGAGATATTTTGCCATCTTCCCCTATAAATACAGACTTAACTGTTCATTTTCAGGGCCTTTACGCTGCTTGTTACTTTGTATTCCTTTGTAACTAAGGATTTTCATCCGATCCCTCTTATACTCAGTTTACAAAGTGATTAAAACAACACTAGACAATTATAAACTGATGTGTCTCTTTATTTGCTTAATTCCTATTGATTTACTGCTACATTCTCTTTATTTACATTTAATATTCTTCATTTGTTACTCTACAAAATCTATATTGGATGTTTATGCTAATTTTTTTATGCAAACAGTAAGCGTGCGAGGGATATAAGCCAATCCCAAGAAGATAAAAGCTATCATAGGTATGAAGCAATCAATTATTTGAAAAAGAGCTAACAAGTTTAAATGGAAAGATCGCAGCCCTTAATAGATTCATAAACCAATCAACTGACAAATGCATTCTATACTTTAATCTATTAAAGAAGCACACTTAATTTATGTGGACCTAAAAGTGCCAAAGGCTTTCAAAGATTTACAGAAGCATCTTAGCAAGCCTCTAGTTTATCCAAGCTGATAGATGGAGAAGATATCTTTCTTTATTTATCTACTTAGAGAAAACAATTGGTTTCGACACAGTTTCAAGATGATGATAGAATTTGACGTCCTATTACTATGTTAACCCTTAGCAAAAGACATAGTCCAGCCAAAAAGCATTATCCAGCCATTGAAAAGTTGGCCTATTGTTTTATTTCCATAGTGAGAAAGCTTTGGCCTTACACTTAGGATCACTCAATCAAGTTCCTTACAGATTAACTTCTCTAAATTGTCTTTAGCAAGCCAAAAACGTCAAGGAGACTTATCAAATGGGATATTGAATTTAGCCAACTACTATTAAAGGCAGGTACTAGCTGGCTTTGTTTCTGGATATACATGTCATTTTTCCATAAGTCCAAAGGATAAGACGACCAAAAAGCTTTCATGGCAACTCTGTAATGATGGAGCCTCCAATGAGTAAAGGGAATGAACTGGCTAATTGCAACTCCAAACAACCACTAGATCTATTGTACTATAAAACTTGCTTTTTCAGTTACCAATAATATAGTCGAATGTGAATCTTTAGTTACAAGATTAAGATGGCAATTCCTTCAATGTTTTGGAGGTTACAGTTTTTAGGGACTCTTGGCTTATTGTTAATCGAATCCTCGACAACTCTCAAACAAGATATCCAAGACTTGCTCTGTGCAGGCTAGTGAAGAAATGGCTTGCAAATTGGCAAAGATACAATTTCAAAAGAATCCCCCAAGACCAATATGGGAGAGTAGGTGCACTAGCCAAATATGCAAGCTCTTAAGATGTCTAAGAATACAAATTTATTCCAAATGTGGTTCTAGAAAAACCAAGCATATAAGTTCGTGAGAAAGTCTTTGTCATAACTCGAGCTCAAGAAGCCCAAATCGAAAATCCTCAATAGACAATGGCTAAAAATAATTGGATGACTCTATATATACAGTATTTAATCGATAATATTTTTCCTTTCGATTTTGCAGAAGTTAGGCATTTCAAATACAACGCCCCAGATTTTAATATTGTGGATGTAGTCCTGTACAAGCAGGGATATGCAACCCTATACTCTTAGCTTGTAACCATTGGCCAAGGCATGAAACTATTTGAAGATGCCCATGATGGCATTTGTTGAGATCATTGCGGAGGTCAAAAACTGGCCAAGAAAATATTGAGACAAGGCTTTTACTGGCCAATAATGAATCAAGATGCTTTAGACTATGCAAAGAAACATAATCAATGCCAAAAGTCCCAAGATAAATAAAGTGTTCTTTGAGTAAAAACCATTTGATCATCAATTATTTAATTTCAATGAGTGGTTTGCAAAAATTCCTAGAGCTCCTCCAGCAAGCTAACCTCAACGATAAGGCCATGGTTATTTGATATTTGGGGAGTTTATTCGATTGGCCTTCTTTTAACTATGAAATGAGAGGAAAACAATGCAATTATGGCTATAGATTACTTTATGGAATAGGTCAAAGCCAAACCCCTTGCATCTATAATGGTGTATTAAGTTGTCAAATTTATCAAGAGAATATTGTTACTAGATTTTGTCTTCCATACAAGATTATAAATGACGACGACGCTCAATTCAAAAGCCACGAGTTTACCAAAAACTATCGAGATCATGACATGGTTAAAATTTTATCTTCGGTGGCTTATCTGCAAGCCAACTGTGACATAGATCTGCAAATAAGATAATAAAACTTCCCTAAAGTAGTGCTTGAAAAAGCCAAAGGAAATTGAAAAGAAGAATTACCTTTCGTATTATGGGTTTACTGAACAAGCTCAAAGACATCAACAAGGCACATTCCCATTTCCTTTGTTTATGACAATGAACCCATGATTCTGTTAGAGCTTGAGATAGCCACTCATCGAAGATTATACTACAAAGTTCAGTGAATTAAAGAACTTGAGAAGAGTCTTCAGATTTACTGCCTAAACACTAGGATCGAGCTACTAGGAAAACAACATAATCAATTCGAAGAATAAATCAGTGTTATGACCAGCGGGTTCATAGCTAAAAGTTTAAGAGAGTGGATCTCATCCTTCAAATAATACAAAGGATCTAATGGAAGAACCACTAGGCACAGACTAGGAAGGGACCCTCATAATTCATGATATAATCCCTTCAGATGCATGCATATAGCCTCAAGCAATCAAACGACAATTTCATTCTTGGAATATGGAAGCAGAGCATTAAGGCCCTACCACAACACAAGGCTACTACAATTATGTTTTTTTATATTGTTCGGCCATGGTAGATAAGCACTATGTAATGATTAAAGCTTAAATACTTTAAAGTTGTTAGCCATGGTCGGGTTCTTTCATGCAATTATTAGGCACACGGCTACCACTAATAGTTTTTCAAAGAATATACCTACAAGACTCCGTTTAGATGACCAAAGCATGTTTTAGAGAGTTTAATGAAATAATTTTGTCCATAAGGCTAGCCTATTTTCATAATTGTTTTCAATCTATATTATGGTTTTCAAACCTTGCACCGAAACCCAAGATGATGTTGCTTTTGATCATTAAAGTCATAGTGAAACTGCAATCTATTTAAAAATGGCTTTAAGCCACTTGGCCTTACATATTGCAAAGTCTTAACCATAGAATCATCTTAGCTCCCATATCAAAGAGAAAAACTTTCACGTAGGGTGTATAGTTTGAGACTATTACTCCTATAAAGGTGTATATTGGCTCTACGGTTTATGTAGTAAACTGATGGCTTACAACATAATGGACCAACATATAATTCGAATGATGAGTCTACTACATAGTAAATAAAATTATGTTTACTGTTAATTTCACACCTAAAGTGGATGATTTTTACTATAATATTTCAAAAATGAGACCTATTTTTAACAAGTCGGAATAATTAAGAGAACCTTTGAAAGGATTAGGAATAAGGATTCCTCGCATAGAATCACACTTGCATAAATTAAGAGCTAAAACACATGGGGTCATCTACGTAAAATCCTTATGGATATCGGCTAGTAATCCATAGAGTAGCACTTAGATAGTGGCTTGTCTGTTACCTTAATTCTAGCAAAGCTTGTATGGACCGAAATACACAAGGCCATAGTCATCCTTCATATAGCAACAATCATTGTGTCCGTCGTACTACACAACCCTCATAGTGAGGTTAGATATGAAATCCATCAAACATTAATTAGTTTCAAAGTTATGGGAACCTAATACAAAATGACAAAAAGAGAGATAATCGCTTGTATGAATGTATGATTCAACTCTCCCTATAAATTCCAAAGTTCACTTTTTTATTCATCCATACAAAGTAAACTTTGGTGGGGGTATGGATTATACCATAATCATTACTCAGTTTTATTCGACATTAAGCTATATAAGCCAAGACCTAAAAGGTAGATCCTTAAATATTACCAAAAGATTAAACTCTTCGACGAAGTATAAAATCCCTACTCTTTATTTGAATTCCACAATATTAAATACCAATGAATCTTTGTATATTGTCTTACATGGTTCCCTTCAGTATATTAGTCTAAATGTTAAGCACATATGCCGAAGCATTGATAACATCCGTGGGCTAGATGCCCTAAGAATGATTAAGGTGCTGAAGGCAAGATGCTGATCCAGGTCCATAATATAATAAAAACCGAGGAGCACAGGTGCCACTTCTATCAAGGCATGGTATTATGACTCATGTCAAGCCACCCTGAAAGCATGCGCATAATATGGGCTCAACCAAAAGCAATGGTCACCGGGCCGGCCTTAAACTAAAAGTACACGCCTCTAGGCAGGCCTTAAAATGAAAGCATAAGTCATATGGTTCGCTTATCACCGAAGGACATAAGCATCAAGGAAAGCTATTAGAAATGCATCAAGGCCTATTAATATACTGAGGCTACATGCCACCTCTAGCGCATATACCAAGACTTTGCAAGTGTCTTTACTTAAAGAAATGGATCAAGTGTTATCCTGCCTTTTGGCATGGCCGTGATAACATAGATTTAGCTAAGCATATGATTATTTGGATTGGAGATTGGTTATAAATAAGACTATGGACAATGGTCGAACAGATTCGGACGGACAACACTTTGGAATTGGCTAAGTATAAATTTCACACTTCAACTAAAAAACAATTAGGTACAATTATTTTCCCAATGGATCGGCTATAATCCTTCTCCATTATGGATTATCAATGATCCATCTCCAAAATGGTTCAGCTATGATCCATACCCAACATGGATTGAATATGGAACATCTTCATTATGGATCAGCATGAATCGATATGGATACAAATCGCTTGGATTAATAGCACAACTCAATGACGATCGATTAATAACTCAAAATATAGAAGTCAACTATGCATAGAACTTTGGGAATAGCAAGATATTACTTGGTAGGACCACCATATTGATCACACATGAAAAGGACCAAGAGAAACGATTAGCACTAAGCATTATTTTGATGGAAGTGGGCCTATGATCAATAGGGTGATCTTGTTTGGATCTTGAGAGTCCGCTGTCGAAATTTTAGGAAGATATTTCGTTGTCTTCCCTTATAAATATAAGCTTCATGTTAAATTTGAAGGATTTTTTCCTGCTGGCTCTTCTTCTTCACTATCTTCTCTTCCTCCATTACTTTTCTAAGGCAAAAAAGCAACAGTTTTTGTAATCTTATGGTATAAATAAAAGATTATTGGAGTGGATGTAGGCCAGAGTTTGCCAAACCAATACAAAACTTGCTTGTTCGTTTACTTTTCTGCAATTTATTTTATGATCCGTGTTTTTATCTCTATTTGGATATTAGTGCTTGCACATTCAATCTGGTGTAGGTGGAAATTTTTGATGCCAACATTTTGGTGCTTTCGTTGAGAGAGCCAGCCCCCACGGATTTGGAATTTGGATTCAAAGTTTGGAAAAGATCTAGAGCTTAAATTTGGAGCGATGGTGAGACAATCAACAAGGAGAGTGCTACCGAAAAGGAAATACTATGGAGGGGTCAGGGGGCTTCCTCGGGAGTTGGAGCTAATAAAGCATCTATCTACATCGCCCGGGACGGAATGGAAATAATGATGGATGCTATGCAGGAAAGGATGCTAAGAAGACAGGAGGAGATGATAAAGAATTAACTCCGACGAACTGGACAAGCTGGAGCACAGAACCAAGGGAATAGCATAGTAGGAGCTAGTTTCAACTTGGATCAAGCAGTTGATGAAGCAAAAGTCATTGGAAATCAGAACCGAGACCATAGGGATGGATCTGTTTGAGAAAGGAATGAAACATTATAGCCGGGGATAGTCCTCGACCATCTTGGAGGGATCGGCCTCGATCCCCAGAGGCTTGGGGGCATGCCCTTGGGTCTGGTCAATCACGATGTCGGAGGACCTTCGGTCGATCCCATGGAGCTTGATGCAAATCAAAATTTGGATGCTTGTCCGGAAGAGTATGTTCCGGAATTCCCTAGTGGAATCGAGGGGAAATTTAGAAATGATGATAGGAGACTACTACTGGATAATAATGGCAAATTTGTAGAGATGATCAGGCTGCCTATGTGTGGAGGATTGGTGAACAGAGATATGGAGGATGTAAATAGAAGTCCATTCACTCCTAATATCAGGAATGCTAAGAATCCATCGAAGTTTAAACTACTAACGCTGGAAGTGTATGAAGGAAAGTTGGACCCAACTACGCATATGAAGAGGTATTACGGCACACGATGGTACCGGGGGCATCAGAAGAAGTCAGGACACAATGCTTTCCCTCGTATTTAATGAATATAGTTGTACTGTGGTTTAGGAAGTTGGAGAGTGGTTCTATTGGCACATGGACGGTATTGGTCAAAAGATTTATGAGGCAATTCAGAGTCAACATCTCAAGACCCAAAAATGTGATGAGTCCGACGACACTGAAACAGGGGACCGAAGAGTCTCTAAAGAGTTTTCTAACATGCTTTAATACCGTAGCGGCATCAGTGGATCGGCCACATCTATCCATGGTTTTGACAGCAACTGTATTAATAATTGTCGATGGCACAAATTTCAACGATTCATCAGCGTGAGATCCACTTATGGATCATCGGAAGTTTTATCATGCAGTAGAAAGGTTCATGGGGTAGGAAGATGTATGAGCCGACAAATCGGAGGTGAATGTTGTACAAAGCAGAGGATCATCAGGAAATGCGAACAAGAATGATAAAGGCAAAATAGATAATGGATATGATAGGAAAAAAAGGCGATGGTAAGAGCGGGACCCGAAGTTCTCCTCATTCTCGGATTTGACGGAAAACCTAGAACGGATTTATCTGGACACTATGGGGTAACAACCCTATCGAAAACCGACAAGGACGGATCCCACGAAGATAGAGCGTATATCTGGAAAGTATTGCCTGTTTCATGAATTAAACAGGCACACCAAAAATGAATGTAGGTATTTAATAGATATGATTGAGGAGCACATTAGGAATGGCAGACTACTGTAGTATGTGAGGAATCAAACAATGGTGTGGAACAGCGGCAGCTGCCATCCGCAACAAACAGAAACAGGAGTGGCACTGGATCGGGGTCACGGGTTGTCATTAGCCGATCGTGATGGTAAGGACGAGTTCGGGACTTGGACTATGGCCATAATAATAATAATAATAAACTCTATAATAAGGTGTCCAAGTCACTTACACATATACGGGATCAAGGACGGTCCCTAGGCATGCTCTGAGATAATGATGGACCGCCGTTCACGAAGAGATACCCTTTGGCTTTTTTAGTTTTTTGGGTTTTCGGATGTACAAAATATTATTTGTTAGGTCATTTATAATTCGCATTACCACGATAAATAAAACAGGATGCGATCATTGCCCAAACTGGAATGACGGAGCGCTAATCGTAAGTTGTGAATCCCTTCATCGGAGAGTGACATAATTGACTCGTACATAGATCAAGTCCTCGATCGGAGAGTCGAGGCCGAAGAATAAAACCGAACAGGATGTCGGGTATGGATTATGCCTGATAAGGAGTAGGTCGGTTTATCAGAGACCGACAGGATTGAATTACTCAGGTCTTTGAGTATGGATTATGCTCTACGAGGGTCCAAAGAGACCACGATCGGCCTATGACTTAGGCCAAGACATCACTTAATGTTCGAGGACACTGAACCAGAGTACAAGAAGTAACAACACTTCACCGAAGAGTGACAATATGGGCTTATTCAGTCGTCGGGTATGGATTGTGCTCGGCAAGGACTTGGAGAATTTGTGGATTTGGATATTAGCTTCAAACAGCCATGGACTTGGACATTGACCCGGAGTGGTCTCGGACTTGGATATGGACCCGAAGCGGTCTAGATTTGGCTAACAGCTCGGAGAGGTCACAGATTTGGATATTAGCCTTGAACGACAATGGATTTGGCCTTAGACGCATACGGATTTGGATAAAATGATCCGAAGAGATCATGAATTTTGAATTGGATATCGACTTGGAAAGGTCATGGATATAGCTAATGATTTGGAGAGATCA
Organism: Allium cepa; assembly: GCA_030765085.1. NCBI lineage: Eukaryota > Viridiplantae > Streptophyta > Magnoliopsida > Asparagales > Amaryllidaceae > Allium > Allium cepa. Next base: position 289,618,633 of record CM060937.1, read on the forward strand.
AGGATTTGGATTGGCAATAGATTGGATAATATGGCTATTGATGGATTATGGACTTCGGGTTTTGGATTTAAGGCAATTCCAAACACACCTTCCTATCGTAAGGCATATTTTAGGAAGCAAATGTTATCCCACCTTTTGATAAGGTCGTGATATCATGGATTTTGCTAAACAGATGATTATTGGGATTAGAGATCGATTATAAATAAGGCTATGGATGATGTCGGATGGATTTGGATGGATAGCACTCTGGAATTAGCTAAGTATGAATTTCACACTTCAATTGAAAAAAAGACCGGGTACGATTATTTTTCACAATGGATCGGCTATGATCCTTTTTCAATATGGATCAACAATGATCCATGTACGTAATGGATCGGCTATGATCCATCCCCAATATGGAAATATGAAACATCTACATTATTGTAACAACTCTAATTTTTAGTAACATTATTTAGGATTTTTAATTAGTTAAATTAAATAAAATAATGTAATGGGTAGGGGATTGAGATTTGTGATTAATAGAGGGGTAGCCGTGCCTATTTGAACTAATGAACTAAGAGAATTAAAATGAATTAAGTTAGGGAAGCAGATAAGGGAAATATAGGAATAAGAAATAACCTTATACCCTAAACCCTTATACACATTCATTTTACATGTTGAAAACAAAAACTAAATAGAAGAGAGCCCGACCACCATTAAAAAAGAGCGAGAAGAAGATACACAAGTGTGACGACCCGACTTTCATCGTTGAAAATCGCATCATCTTGAAGAAAGAAAGGGATAGAAAAGAGAAAAGAAAGAAGAGAAAGAAGAAAACAACATCAAAATCTCAACAGCGAAACGAATAAATGACATTAATAACATAAATATTACATAGTTTACAACCATTTACCAGAGGTACACAGATTACAAATCACATACTAGACAGTTATAAACATCTGTCTAGTTATACAACTCAATATAATATAAGGAAACTACTCAGAGAAACCAACACAGCGGAATACTATATATCTACACGCAGAAGCCTCCTGCTCCATTGCTCCTCCAAATATTCATCAAAGCTAACCTGAATCTCTTGGCTACTCGTAAAAATTTGAGTACCCAAGAGTTTAAGAAAACAGAAGATAAACTCTGGGTCAGACATGAGTCTGGTGTGAGTTTTTACCTTACGCTAACCAAAACATAAACATGGAAAAGTTTATACCTTACGCTAACCAAAACATTTGATAGGAAATCCAGTGATATTATAATATGTCTAGGGTTTTCAAGTAAATAGAAAATAGCCGAAATTGTTACATTATTAAATTCCAGCTACTAGCCATAAAAGTGGGTAATACAATCAAAACCGTTCACACTTATTGGATTTTGGATTCCATACAATGGCAGGGCTACTGGGGTACCGTCCGTCATAGTACGTGGCCTAGAACCGAGGATTACTCCCAATCCCCTGCAACACAAGGACAGAACCATCCCTTACTGGACAGTCCCGAACAAGACTACCCCGACGGTTGGAGCTTACAACTGTCCACACAGCCGAAATAAATGGGACCTCTAGACAGGGGAAAATCTCATCCTACTTGGGCACGACCCACTTGGCCTTGCTGCACCTCCTCTGTTTTAGCCATTCCCGGTTGATGAGGCTTGAGGCTACGATTACCTTTATAGAACACATCACTTAGAATGCTCATCGTCCACCTGACAATGTTCTGAAAGCATTCAATCCATACAAGTTCGTTCCTGGTTCGAACGAAACCGAAGGCATTATCTCTTACATTCATTTTGGAATCACCCTCAGAGTTAACGACGATAACCCTTGCATTTTGGATCTTCATCTTCACTTGAGATTCACGACCTATCGTTAATTTGGAACGATGTGGTTTTCGGATATCCAAATGAAAACCCGATCCCGGTCTCATCGAAATCCAAAATGTGTCTTTTAAGGCCAAGTTGTTTTAAAGTTTAAAACAATTCAATACAATTATCTATATACACGCAGATAGATAATTCACAAATCACAATAGATAATCAGCATTATCATAATAAACAGATGATCCACATTATCATTATAAACAGATAATCCATACTATCATCAAAATGCAACCAAAACATTCATATCACACCGCATTACTTATCTCATTTCTGAGATCACAAAGCATTCAAGGAAATCAATATCACCCATTCATACATAAGCAAAGATTTACTTAATCACAATATAATTAATTTAAAATGAATTAAATTAATTGCTTCCATCTCTAATTAATTAAAGTGAATTAAATTAATTACTTCATCTTTAATTAAATTAATTACTTCATCTTTAATTAAATTAATTACTTCATCGTTATAAATCTTGATTATCTAACCATTAATTAAATCAATTAATTAAGCATTCAAATTAATCACCTTAGTTAATCACCCTTGATTAATTATCCTTTAATTACATTCATGTAATTATCCTTTAATTAATTTCACTAATTAATTGATTAATTATCCTTAACCAAAAACAGTAATTAATCTTTAATTACTTCACCAATTAATTAACTATAATTAATGACATTATTCCTTAATTAATTACATTAATTAATTACCTTTAATCACTTATCATTGATTAATTAATCTTAATTAATAAACCCTTAATTACATCATTAATTGTATTAATTAATGATCCCTAATTACATTTTAATTGATTGCTTTATTTAAATTAATTTCCTTAAGTAATTAACCATAATTATTAATCATTCAAGATTAATCACATTCAATAATTAACTAACCTTAATTACTTCGTTAAATAAATAAATTATTCCTTAATTAATTATCTTAATCAATCCCTTGATTAATTACTAGTAATTTAATCCAAATTACTTCCATTCTTACATCATCTTCAATTAATTACATCCAGTAATTACCATTAATTACTTCACTAAGTAATTATACTTCATTAATTACATTAAGTAATTATCATCAAATCATTCAGTGTTTAAAATTAATTAAACTTAATTAATTAATTCAAACTAATCCCATTAAACTCAATTAATTAAATGAAGTAATTAATTACTTCCATTAAGTAATTACACTTAGACAATTCACAAATGATTATCATTAGATTAATTAATCTAATTAATTATTAAAATTAATCACATTAATTAATTTTTAAATAATCCTAGTTAATGACCTTCATTAACCATTCTTTAATTACTTCCATTAAGTAATTAACTTAGATTAACCATTGTTAATCACAAATTAATTTATCTTTAATTATCCATTAATTATTAATTAATTAAGTGTTAACTGTAACTTAATTAATCCTTAATTGCTTGATTAATTAACCTTGATTATAACTAAATTGCTTAATTAATAAATTTTTAATCATTAATTAATAATCTAATTAATGATCTTTAATTACAGATTGATTAACCTTTAATCAATTATTAATTAATCTCTAATCATTAAATAATTAAATTAACTAATTATTCCTTAATTACCTCATTAATTAAATTAATTTCAAATCATTAAATCTTAATTTAATTTTAAGTTAAAAACATTTCGTAATTATGACTAAATTATCATCAACAAATTTATTTGAAATCAATTTACTTTTGAATTTACTTTAAAATTTTCATTTCAAATATAAGATTTAAAATGAATATAATTTAACATAAACAAGTTTAAACAATTTAAAAACCTTTTTAAATTATATGGCAAAGAAATGCTTGTCTTATAAAATAAAATTTATAAGAGTTTAAACTAAATTCATTTTTAAATTTAATAATTTAAATTTACGTTTTAACATACAAATTTGTTCAAATCTTTCAAATTTAAAATTTCTTTTATTTCAAAAAACTGAAATACATATTTAAATCTTTAATTTCCAGAATTAAACTTCACTTTAAAACTTACTCATATTTTTAAAACTTCATTTTTAAAAATTCAAACTACTTACCATTTTTAAAGTAGTTAACAATTCAAGTTTAAATCTTTATTCTTATTTTTATTTTTATTTAAAACTGAGATTTTAAATTTAAACTTGAATTCTAAAATTTCAAATATGAATTTAAAACTTAGTTTAAACTCTAGCTTTACCATTATAAGCTTCAGTTTTTAAAATAAATTAAAACAAGCATTACAGGTTTCAGATAAAACCTGTAACATCTGTTAAACCCGAGCCCAACCCAAAATGCTTCGAGTTCAAAGCCTATCCTCCCCGAGCCAACTACCCCACAACTTCGAGTCAAACCGAGATTTACTCGAGTGTCCTTCTCAGCTTTCAAAATCCATCCAAACATCACCAGGCAACTCACTTCACCGTGCATATGCATGGTGACTCCGGCCACCATTGATCATCAACGATGATCACAACACATCAGAAATCCACTCTGCAACCCACCACGATCATCAATTCGTGACCATCACCCAGAAATCAAAATCGAGCACCAATTTCCAAACCCGCAACAAACTGATCATCACTAACCCCAGAATCTGGAAATGCTTCGCCAACCCAATTCCGATCACCGTGACTCCTACAACTCCGGCATTGACTTCAACTACGGCCAAGCTTCCACTACCCAAAGATCTGAAACACTTGATCAACAACGAAAGCCGTGGTGATCAAAATTCTAAACACAGCTAAAACTAAGGTTTAAAAAGAAAACTCACTGCTGCAACTTCCACCATGAAATTTAACACCAACCAATATTTTTCCTAGCTTCTCTGATCACCCCTCCATCATCATGCAGAAACCCATCCCCTCTAAATACATAGATCACCAAAAAACCTCAAAAGTTCATTTTTAGTTCCAACAGGAATAATACATTCATCCCTAAATTAAAAACAATGATTTTTGATTTAAAAATCATGTTTTAGTTGATGTTTTTGATTTATAATACTGAATTAATAAATTACACAGTTTGAATTTTGGTTTATACTAACATACACTGATTTTTTAATACTTCTTATGGCCATCAAGTTTTAATTTAACTTGATTAAATTTTTTAAACAATAATCTAAGTTAAATCAAACAACATTTGTTAAATAATCGGATTCTACCAATAACTAAATTAAGTGGTAAGGGATTTAAATGAAAAAGTGAGACTGGGAACAAGCATAGCACATAATTCATATACACAGCATGCATACACATAAAAATTCACATCAGACATTTACTTATAAACACATGCACATACAATACACATGAAATGCTTTTGATACTTTGAACTCCTTTAAAAACTGACATGCTTCTATAAAAGCTTGTTTTAAAAACTTGCAGACAACTCCAAAGATTTCCAGATTCAACTTGTTTTGAATTGCAGACTTCTTTTAATACCCAGGTTGAAAGAATGAATGCAGGCAAGCCTGTTTTAAAACTGTAGTTGCCCTGGATTTTGAAGATGTGCAGATTTGCTTTTTATTTGAAAATGGCAGGCTACAGATTTGATTTGAGGAGTTTGTTTTTCATGAGAACAGGTTTTGCATTTGAAATGATTATAGGGAAATGAATTGGATTTTTAAACTGAGGACTTGTTACAGGGATTTGATCTTTGATATGAACAGTTTGTAACTAATTTTGGTTTTGAAGATTTGTTTACAGGGAAGTGATTTTCAGGTTTGAGAAATAAACAGGTTGAAGTTTTCTTTGATTAGGAAATGAGAAAAGAAATAAGAATGAAGGATGTGTACTTATATAGGCTAATTTTCTGATTTTATAAAATAAAAGAAAAACAAATTTAAAGAGGCCACTTGTAAATTATTTCAACATTTGTCGCATTGGAATGTTTAACACTTAACACTTGTTATATGGAGCTTAGGAAAACAACACATGTCTCAATAAAGTAATTAGTATTTAATTTAAATGTTAATATATAGGTTATGCCTAATTTATTTGGTTAATTAGTATTTTATATGTATAGAAAAAAAATTTAAAAGAAATAAAAACAAATTATACCTATAAATAAAAGCTTATGCATATAAAAATCAAAACAATTAAAAATCTATACTTTGGATTTTAAAACTTCATACTCAAATTCAGATCAAATTCTAAAATCTAATATTTAAAAATCAAGTTATATATACAAATTAAATTTGAAATAACAAATGCTATTTTTATTAAAAATCCAATTGTAAAACAATACATTATTAATATTATTTTTTAGAAATGACTCATTATCAAATTAAAATAATTATAAAAGAAATTATGTCTTTAATAATAAATTACTTATTTTGTTAAGCTATATTTTAAAAAGAAAACAAAACAAATCTATTTGTTAATTCATTTAACTCTAAAACTTAAGCCAAAATTATTTTAAACATTTAAACATCTTTCTTAACAATATAAAAATCATATACTTATTTATTTAAAAAGCTTTGAAAAACTTAATATTAAATTAAATCAAAATTTCCAAATTATTAATATATATATATATATATATATTAGAATTTGAAATCAAGATTCATTTTATTAAATTTTAAACCAAGATTATTTATTTAGTAACTTCGAAAATCTTTATATTAAATAAAAACAATTTTCCAAATTACTAAAAATATTAGAATTAGAAAATATGCTTTATTTATTAAATTTAAAACAAAGCTAATCTATTTACGATATAAACCATATATTTACATTATAAATTGAAACCAATTTATTAGTTTTAAAAGATAAAATCTACCAATTAATTATTTATTAAAGAAGATTTTTAAATCAAAACAAATTTTATTAACAAAAATTATCAAATCAATTTAATTTTTAATACAGATTATTAAATTGATATCGTCAAAAATTCCGGGATATCACAATCCTTCCCCCTTAAAAGAATTTCGTCCCCGAAATTTAAAACAAAGGTAATTTAATAATCTCATTAAAGATTTTAATTTTTAAACACAAGCATATATCAAACATATGCTAATAACCATAGCAACCAATTAATCCAATCAAACAAATTTAATTATCCAGACAAAATTCTGGATAAAATTTCCTCGAGTTTTCCCAAGTGTACGTACCGGGATACTCGCTCTACAGAATCTAAACATTCCATACTACTAAGCTACAGAACTCCTATTCATCTATAGCTACAACACTAGACAGGATATCAGACTACAGACGAGTCTGACTCAACAACCCAAAACTCCCGAACTGCTGGTTCTACAACCAGAGCGTACTCCTACAGAGATACGTGAAACTCATCGAATCCCAGTTATCCAAACTAGCAATTCAATCATGTAGATCAATCACTTATTCTCACAAGAATACAGAAAAGATCCAAAACACTTCAGAGCTAGCTTCCCAGCCTTACCCAATCTTATAGCTCCCTGATTGGAGAAAAATTTATCCAAAATCAAATCTCCGACTCTAAAATCCAAATTCTTTCATCTCTTATCCACAAAACTCTCCGGACGATCCTGGGCTGCCTACACCCTTACTGATCAGCTCAACCCTTGCTGATGCCTCTAGAAACAAACAAAACCAATCAACTCAACAAAATGATCTCCTCAAGATCAACCAAGATCCAGGAACACAAACTCTATTCCTCAAATATCAAAAGACTAAACTCACTTCTCCTGTCCGAAAAAGAAAATCAGATGCACTCCCAAACTGCTTCCGCTGCACAACTCTGATCTGAAGTAGATAAAAATACGATGAGGAACACGAGCACAAACTGGACAACACATCCCAAAAATATGGTTCATCGGATCCATAAAGAAACTCAGAAGCTCCACCAAAACCTGAGCTGTTGTACCAACTCAATCTCTAAGAATCATCCTTCTACTAAGTTGAATCACCGGTACCACTCTGGGAATCCTAGCCTATAAGAAAACTCAATCCCGGATACGGACAAACCTATGACTTCACTGAAGACATCCGAAAAAACTCTGATAACTCAAGAGAACACTCAACTATCATAAGTCACTTTTGCGATTCAATCCAGACCATATCCAAGGAAAACTGTTCTCCCTTTACCAAACAGAACAGCTTACACTTATCTAGTCAATCCATCGAAGAAACGGGTCCACTCTGTTGCTTCCAAACTACTCCTTTAGAAAAACTACTCAGCTAGAAGACTCTCTGTCGACATACAGAACACTCCAAGCTGCACTGCTTGCCACAGATGCCAAAGATCTCCTAATCCAAAGCTCTTCGAGAAACTCGGACCTCAAACCAAACAGAAACACCATGCTGAACATAGCCACATCACCGAGGCAGACCTACTTCCTTAAACTTGTTCCAAAGAAAACTTCTTCGGAAATATCCATAGTCACTGCATCCCATCACGCAGCTACTACTTCCTGAGGCATCAAAATACCATCACTCATCCAAACTTCTAAAATCGACTCCGAACCTTAACAGGTTTCCTTCAGAGATCGATGAAATCCGTATACCACTCAAAACTCACTCGAGACGGTATTAGATCTACAGTCTCGACAGTTACACTTCCAACCTCAAACATTCAAACTCCAACCAATGAGAGTCGTGTTACACACACCACTACCTTATATACCTTTATCTTATATTGGAAAACCTGAACAGGTAACCCAACAGATAGGTAGAAATAAATAAATATATTTATGCATATTTAAAATTACAAATATGCTCTTTCAAGATAGACACCACTCCAGAGCCTAGGTATTCGCTTAACCTAATGCTCCGATACCAAATGAGACGACCCGACTTTCACCATAGAAAATCGCATCATCTTGAAGAAAGAAAGGGATAGAAAAGAGAAAAGAAAGAAGAGAAAGAAGAAAACAACATCAGAATCTCAACAGCGGAATGAATAAATTATATTAATAACATAAATATTACATAGTTTACAACCATTTACCAGAGTTACACAGATTACACATCACATACTAGACAGTTATAAACATTTTTCTAGTTATACAACTCAATACAATACAAGGAAACTACTCAGAGAAACCAACACAGCGGAACACTATATATATACATGCAGAAGCCTCCTGCTCCATTGCTCCTCCAGATATTCGTCAAAGCTAACCTGAATCCCTTGGATACTCGTAAAAATTTGAGTACCCAAGAGTTTAAGAAAACAGAAGATGAACTCTGGGTTAGACATGGGTCTGGTGTGAGCAACAGGTTAAGGTTGCTTAACTTCCAAAAACCTTTTGAAAAGAAAGGTATCACGTAAGACTTCGCACACATAAATATGGAAAAGTTTTTACCTTACGCTAACCAAAACATTTGATAGAAAATCAGTGATATTATAATAGGTCTAGGGTTTTCAAGTAAATAGAAAATAGCCGAAATTGTTACATTATTAATTTCCAGCTACTAGCCACAAAAGTGGGTAATACAATCAAAACCGTTGGCACTTATTGGATTTTGGATTCCATACAATGGCATGACTACTGTAGTACCACCAGTCACAGTACGTGGCCTAGATCAACGTACCGAGGATTACTCCCAATCCCCTGCAACAGAAGGCCGGAACCATCCCTTACTGGATAGTCTCGAACAACACAACCCCAACAGTTGGAGCTCACAACTGTCCACACAGCCGAAATAAAAGAGACCTCTAGACAGGGGAAAATCTCGTCCTACTTGGGCATGACCCACTTAGCCTTGCTGCACCTCCACTGTTTTAGCCATTCCCGGTTGATGAGGCTTGAGGCTACGATTACCTTTATAGAACACATCACTTAGAATGCTCATCGTCCACCTGACGATGTTCTAAAAGCATTCGATCCATACAAGTTCGTTCCTGGTTCGAACGAAACCGAAGGCATTATCTCTTACATTCATTTTGGAATCACCCTCGGAGTTAACGATGATAACCCTTGCATTATGAATCTTCATCTTCACTTGAGATTCACGACCTATCGTTAATTTGGAACGATGTGGTTTTCGGATATCCAAATGAAAACCCGATCCCGGTCTCATCGAAATCCAAAATGTGTCTTTTAAGGCCAAGTTTGTAACGACCCGTAAATTTTAACCGGTTTTAGTACGTATTTTATTTAAATTTTGCGAAATTTTAACGATAAAATTTTGAAACAAAAATTTAATATTTGGAATGTGTCTAGTTAAACATAGCAACTGGTAAATTTTCGTCCGAAAATATGAAAGTTTATTTCGCGCGTAAATTTACGTCAATTTAATCAGTTAAAAAGCAATGAAAATAAAATGTTTTCAAAACCAAAATATTTTTACATAAAAAAATTCTAAAGCATCTTTTGAGCAAGTTGTCAGTTTGTCGTTTTTCCAAATTCGGACATCTTTGGCTCCGTCGATCTTATTCTTTTACGATTTTCTTGCATTTTCCGTAGTAGAAAATTTCGAATTTTTATAATTCAATCGTGCCACTGACATATATATACCGTTTTGATCGTCTCGTCGTGCTAATCTCTACGGTATATTTATTTCTGTATTTTGAGTCCGGTACGCGACGGAGCCATGCACCGGTTCATCGTATCGGTACGTTTGGAGCCGTTTTAAATTGTTTGTGTCCATTCAAATTCAATGTTTATTAACCAACAGCTGCTGATCTTATTACTTAATAAATTCGAGTGCATGTTACTCTTTCCCAACGTTCATTTCTTTCTTCATTTATTTGCTGGTGGCACATGGTCTCTGTCCCTTCCTTTACCTATCCCTTATGTCATATTTACCAGATCCAAACCTCTCCCCTTAGCCTCATCTTCCAAGATCCACCTTCCTCTCCCTCTTCTGCTCTGTTCTAGCATTTGACAAGGTGATAATATATATAATATATTTCAAGCCTTCACCTAGCAGGTCACGTACCCCTCACCACCGACCTTCCCACCTGAGCACGCAAGCAACGGAGGCCGCAACCCCGCTTCACCACCACAACCCATACTTACCGCCTCCGAACCACCACCTCACCATGCAGTCATGCTCTATCCACGCAACACCTCATTCCATGCTCGTTCGACACTGGCCTCCGTCCACCGAAGTTCGCCGCCTCTCCCCGTCTCTTCTTCTCCCTTGACCGTACGTCCTTGTCCTTACACATAGTCCTCCACCACCTGCTCCTTCACTCGGCAGAGAAACCCATGCGCCCTCCTCACCTGCATCATTCCGATGGCATCGCCTCCTCCCCATCTTGCCGTCTGACATGCCAAAACTTCCCTTCCTCAACCTCGCCAACCGCGTGTAGCCAGATCTGATGCAACCCATTCCTTTCGAGCCTGCGCGCATGCATAGCTGTGCATATATATGTGCATACTTGCTGTATATTCATGTTAGGTAAAAAAAAAAAAATCTGGTCATTTGCAATATATTTATAGCTATGTTCGATATATATTTGGTTTTGTTTTTGTTGGAAAATTTTATGTGTAAATAAACTATATGTGAATACTTTACAAAATTCTACTCTCGCATACATGGGTCAGAGGTTTTAAATAAAGGCTGTTGTAGTACTTTTGGTTATAAGCAAATTATTGTTTGTTTATATAGGAATGGGTAGCATAAGTATATAGGTTATTAGCAGTACTATTGAAGGTGTATATACAATATGTAACAAGCGTGTTATCTAATTTAAATCATGTTATATATTAGTAAATGTATTGCTTTGCCGTGTATTAGCATGTGCATGTACAATTTTATTTCAAAAGTTATATATCACATATACTAGTTGCAGTAAATTTTATTATACATATTTTTGTACGTAACTATTTGATTCTTATATATATTATTTTAGAGCTTGCAAGTCTACCTTGTTAATTAACATATATGTTACAGTACAATATGTACAAATATACACGTGCTCTATATATTATAGTTTATTTTACTATTCCACAGTTTATATAACTATTGGTTTTAAAATATAAGATATGATATGGTTATTGTTAGTTGTTGTTTTAAGTATATATTCACTTTTAATTTTATTATATTTGGATGGATTTTAATTATATGTATCGGTTTATATATGTAGCTGTTATCTGAAAATTTTATAATTAGATATATTAAAAGCCTGCATACATTGTTGGTGCATATGCAAAGCTCGCATATGTGCAGGTGCAAATATTGGCTAAAGGAGATTTCATGTTACAGCTTTATAAAATATAATAGTTGTTATAACACATATATGTATACACAGTAGTAATTTGGGTTTTAAGTGTATTTCCTATGCTGTTTGCAGTTTTGTATATAAAAAAAAAAGAATGATATTGTTTATTTAAGTATTGATTTCAAAATGATATGGATAAATAAAAAATGTAGATAGTTATTTGGTTATGTATATATAAAACAATGTGTATAAGTATGACGGCACAATTATATGTTAGTTTTCAAATATGAAAGCTTTATGTTATTTAAGCATATTTAATTTAATGAATATAAAGTTTATATTCGTTTAAAATAGAAATTTTGAGTTATCCTTATCGATCCGATTCTGATTTGTTTCGCCAATTTCGATTTATCAGCTTGGATCATTAAATTGTGCCGATCTTGCTTTGCTTGGATTCGCAATTCAATTTCAGTGTCTGTATCCGTGTGCGTATCCGTGTCACCTTCTGTATTCTCTAGCCTCGAAAGGTGAGCAATCACTCACGATTAATATTCTTTTATTTATTAAATTTGATTTCAATTGAAACGACAATTGAAATATGCGGCTGTTAGTTATTTACACTGTTATATCTGCTATCACCTGTATCTGTTCACCTATGACATCTGACACCATTTTCTGTAAATTATTTATGCAATGATAATCCAGTTTGGTTGATAATTGATTGATTGTTTGTTGTTTATATTGGATGTTAAATTGTAAAGTATAAAGTGATAAATATTATGCAATTGAATTCGACGTAGGATAGTTTAAAAATGTGAATCGACATATGTGTTGAACTTGATTAGTTAACTTGAATAATATGACCCCTTTTAATTGTTGAGTTAATTGACACGTAAAATTTGATAAATTACACTTTGAACCTTTGAACGTATATTGGATTAATTTGTTGTAGTATTAGATTTGAAATTGAAATCGAATGACAAGTGAAGAACCATATGAATAATTAGTGAAATAATCTTTAATCTACATGAAATGATAGTGTAGATTCTAGAAATAATTATATTAATTTGCACAAACAAAAATGTGAATTAATACGATTATTTCGGGATTATTTGGATTGATTATTTGATTGTTGTTATTGCTTGTTTATTTACTTTGACACCATCCCAGTTATCACACTGCAAGTTCCCTTTGTTATGCTTTGATTTTTGTATTGAATTGGAATCGGGTTGAAATGATAAATACCCAAATGAACTTGACTTAGGATAGAGAATTAAATAAAAATCCGATTGGTCAATAATTTGATTTTAAAATTAAAATAATGATTTTATTCGAATAAAGAATAAGTTTTGAAATAAGGTTAGAATTTGAATTTTTGAAAGGAAAATGTAAAGATTGAAATCTGAAACAAATATTAACGTAGTAATTGATGAAAGAACGTTGTTTGAAATTTAATTATTTAATAATTAAATTTGGAATTAATAATAAATATTTTGGAATTAGTAATAATTGAGTTTGAAATTATTAAGTTTGAAATCATTATAATTAAGTTTGAAATTATAATTAAGTTTGAAATTATTAAGTTGAATTTATAATTAAATTGAAATGATTTGATGATGAAGTTTGAATTCATAATTAAGTGGAAATGGTTTAATAATTAAGTTTGAATTTGTAATCAAGTTGAAATTATTAAGTTTAGAAATTATTAATAATTAAGATTGAAATTATTTAATAATTGAATAAGATTTAATTATTTGATAATTGAATAAAAATTGAATTCGTTGATAAGAGAAATTGTACTTTTTGAATATGTGAAATTTAGTTTCTTTATTAATTGAGTTCGAAATTAGTAACCAAGTAACTAAATAAGTGAAACCGAATTTCTTTAACAAGAAATGAAAATGTGATTTATTGGAATTAATGTAAGACTTGTAATTTTGACAATTTGATTTGACGAATCTAATTTAATTAAATTTGAAGTTTTGATATAACGAAGATGAACATAAGTAATTGATTTAATGAATTGGGAATTAAGTAAAATTGTTTTGAATGATAAAGTAACTCAACGAATGAAATCGATAAATGAATTTAAATTGGTTTGAATGTTGAATTTAATCATTTAAGTGATTTTCGAAATAAAACTTATATATGAACTTGAATCAATATTTGAATTGTTTAAATAAAAATTTAAATTGAATTGTAAGATTTTGAAATGGTAAATTGGAAGTTTGAAACGTAAATTTTGGAAATTGATTTAGAAGACAAACGAAATGTTGGTTTACGAATTGAAATTGAAATTGAAATTGATTTGGTTTGAAATTTACCAAATGACCAGTCGGTATAATAATTACGAAAGTTATTAAAGAGACCGGAATCGGTTATGGACATACTCTCTGTCTAAACCGAAAACCACTTTAATAACTATACGCGGAGTGATGATCCAGAATGAAGTGGTTGGAATGATGTACGTAATGACTGAAGAAAGAGAACGATAATGGATAGCCTTGACACTTGTGTCAAATTGGAAATGACTAAAATCAGGAGTCGTGCCGGGCCAAATGGGGTTAGCCACCTCGAGCGAACACACTTCTTCGTAACTACTACTCATTACTTGTGATTGATTGGTGCACCCTCGTACTTTCAGGAGTGTTGTTTCGCGGTGTTGCGATCGCTGCGGCGATGCGTTCTCACCAGTCCGGATCAGGCGAACGGTAGTTTCACTGCCTTGGGTATTGCCTCATGTGCCTTGTCATACTTGTATCCCTATATACGCGACCACTACGAATTTGTTTTGTGTTATACCTATGGAGTACTCCCTGATATCCCACCAGTTTACGGTGGAGTTTACAGTGCTGTATAGACTATGACATTTATATAAAATGTGTTAAGGGGGATAATGGTAACGCCTTAACACTATTTTGATACTTTATGTTACTGATAGACATTATCTATTTAGCGTATATTACTACATAGTAGATAGTTTAACGGATCCTTAGAGGATGGTGATTCCAACATCCTTTGAGTTACTTGTATTTCGATTGCTATTTCACTTGAGTTGGATTTATTGATATGAGAATATTAATCCTGACTCGAGTGTTTTGTGGTTTGCTTTACGCTCGGGTCAGACTGAGTGTACCAGTATTCGAGGCTCACCTTTGGAGTTGGAGCTTTGCTTGAAGATCCAGCCATCTATTCTACTTCCAGTATTCGATGATTCCAGTGGTATTCTGATTTGTACCTGATTGTATCATATTACTCTTCTGTTGTAAACTCTGATGTATCTTATATATTTATATAGTAGCTTCATGAACTACTATCTCTTTTACTTCCGCTGCATATTATTACTCTGTGTCTGTGATCTGTGATTATTTATTTACTGTATATCTGAGTTTTGCCAAATTTTAAATTAACAATTCGGTATTTTGAATTATTCAAGTCCGACGTGTGCGGATGCGAATAGTCCAAAATAGCGGGTCGTTAAAAAGTTGTTTTAAAGTTTAAAACAATTCAATATAATTATCTACATACACAAAGATAGATAATTCACAAATCACAATAGATAATCAACATTATCATAATAAACAGATGATCCACATTATCATTATAAACAGATAATCCATACTATCATCAAAATGCAACCAAAACATTCATATCACACCGCATTACTTATCTCATTTCTGAGATCATAAAGCATTCAAGGAAATCAATATCATCCATTCATACATAAGCAAAGATTTACTTAATCACAATATAATTAATTTAAAATGAATTAAATTAATTACTTCCATCTCTAATTAATTTAAAGTGAATTAAATTAATTACTTCATCTTTAATTAAATTAATCACTTCATCGTTATAAATCTTGCTTTTTTAACCATTAATTAAGTCAATTAATTAAGCATTCAAATTAATCACCTTAATTAATCACCCTTGATTAATTATCCTTTAATTACATTCATGTAATTATCCTTTAATTAATTTCACAAATTAATTAATTAATTATCCTTAACCAAAAACAGTAATTAACCTTTAATTACTTCATTAATTAATTAACTATAATTAATTACATTATTCCTTAATTAGTTACATTAATTAATTACCTTTAATAACTTATCATTGATTAATTAATCTTAATTAATCAACCCTTAATTACATCATTAATTGTATTAATTAATGAATCCCTAATTACATTTTAATTGATTACTTTATTTAGATTCATTTCCTTAAGTAATTAACTATAATTATTAATCATTCCAGATTAATCACATTCAGTAATTAACTAACCTTAATTACTTCATTAAATAAATTAATTATTCCTTAATTAATTATCTTAATCAATCCCTTGATTAATTACTAAGTAATTTAATCCAAATTACTTCCATTCTTACATTATCTTTAATTAATTACATCCAGTAATTACCATTAATTACTTCACTAAGTAATTATACTTCATTAATTACATTAAGTAATTATCATCAAATCATTCAGTGTTTAAAATTAATTAAACTTAATTAATTAATTCAAACTAATCCCATTAAACTCAATTAATTACATTAAGTAATTACACTTAGACAATTCACAAATGAATATCATTAAATTAATTAATCTAATTAATTATTAAAATTAATCACATTAATTAATTTTTAAATAATCCTAGTTAATGACCTTCATTAACCATTCTTTAATTACTTCCATTAAGTAATTAACTTAGATTAACCATTGTTAATCACAAATTAATTTATCTTTAATTATCCATTAATAAACTCTAATTATTAATTAATTAAGTGTTAACTGTAACTTAATTAATCCTTAATTGCTTGATTAATTAACCTTGATAATAACTTAATTGCTTAATTAATGAATTTTTAATCATTAATTAATAATCTAATTAATGATCTTTAATTACAAATTGATTAACCTTTAATTAATTATTTATTAATCCCCAATCATTAATTAATTAAATTAACTAATTATTCCTTAATTACCTCATTAATTAAATTAATTTCAAATCATTAAATCCTAATTTAATTTTAATTAAAAACATTTCTTAATTTTGACTAAATTGTCATTAACAAACTTATTTGAAATCAATTTACTTTTGAATTTACTTTAAAAATTTCATTTCAAATATAAGATTTAAAATGAATATAATTTAACATAAACAAGTTTAAACAATTTAAAAACCTTTTTAAATTATATGGCAAAGAAATGCTCGTCTTATAAAAAAAATTTATAAGAATTTAAATTAAATTCATTTTTAAATTTAATAATTTAAATTTACATTTTAACATACAATTTGTTTAAATCTCTTAAATTTAAAATTTCTTTTATTTCAAACAAACTGAAATACATATTTAAATCTTTAATTTCCAGAATTAAACTTCACTTTAAAACTTACTCATATTTTTAAAACTTCATTTTTAAAAATTCAAACTACTTACCCTTTTTAAATTAGTTAACAATTCAAGTTTAAATCTTTATTCTTATTTTTATTTTTATTTAAAACTAAGATTTTAAATTTAAACTTAAATTTTTAATTTTCAAACTTTAATTTAAAACTTAGTTTAAACTCTAGCTTTACCTTTATAAGCTTTAGTTTTTAAAATAAATTAAAACAAACATTATAGGTTTCAGATAAAACCTGTAACATCTGTTAAACCCGAGCCCAACCCAAAATGCTTCGAGGTCAAAGCCCATCCTCCCCGAGCCAACTACCCCACAACTTCGAGTCAAACCGAGATTTACTCGAGTGTCCTTCTCTGCTTTCAAAACCCATCCAAACATCACCAGACAACTCACTTCACCGTGCATATGCACGGTGACTCCGGCCACTATTGATCATCAATGATGATCACAACACACCAGAAATCCACTCTGCAACCCACCACGATCATCAATTCGTGACCATCACCCAGAAATCAAAATCGAGCACCAATTTCCAAACCTGGAACAAACTGATCATCACCAACCCCAAAACTTGGAAATGCTTCGCCAACCCAATTCTGATCACCGTGACCCCTAGAGCTCCGGCATTGACTTCAACTACGGCCAAGCTTCCACTACCCAAAGATCTGAAACACTCGATCAACAACGCAAGCCGTGGTGATCAAAATTCTAAACACAGCTAAAACTAGGGTTTAAAAAGAAAACTCACCGCTGCAACTTCCACCATGAAATTTAACACCAACCAATATTTTTCCTAGCTTCTCTGATCACCCGTCCATCATCATGCAGAAACCCATCCCCTCCAAATACATAGATCACCAAAAAACCTCAAAAGTTCATTTTTAGTTCCAACAGGAACTGTACATTCATCCCTAAATTAAAAACTATGATTCTTGATTTAAAAATCATGTTTTAGTTGATGTTTTTGATTTATAATACTGAATTAATAAATTACATAGTTTGAATTTTGGTTTATATTAACATACACTGATTTTTTAATACTTCCAGAGGCCATCAAAATTTAATTTAACTTGATTAAAATCTTTAAACAATAATCTAAGTTAAATCAAACAACATTTGTTAAATAATCAAATCCTATCAATAACTAAATTAAGTTGTAAGGGATTTAAATGAAAAAGTGAGACTGGGAACAAGCAAAGCACATAATTCATATACATAGCATGCATACACATAAAAATTCACATCAGACATTTACTTATAAACACATGCAGTACTTATTCATCTCAGCATACAAGCATGCAACCAATTTTTAAACTTTAAATTTTAAAAAGTTGCTCACCTGAATTTGAAGAAGACAGAGCTTCCATTTGAAATGCTTTTGATACTTTGAACTCTTTTAAAAACTGACATGCTTATATAAAAGCTTGTTTTAAAAACTTGCAGACAACTCCAAATATTTCCAGATTCAACTTGTTTTGAATTGCAGACTTCTTCTAATACCCAAGTTGAAAGAATGAATACAGGCAGGCCTGTTTTAAAACTGCAGTTGCTCTGGGTTTTGAAGATGTGCATATTTGCTTTTTATTTGAAAATGGCAGGCTACAGATTGGATATGAGCAGTTTGTTTTTCATGAGAACAGGTTTTGCATTTGAAATGAAATTATAGGGAAATGAATTGCATTTTTAAACTGAGGACTTGTTCACAGGGATTTGATCTTTGATATGAAGAGTTTGTAACTGATTTTGGTTTTGAAGATTTATTTACAGGGAAGTGATTTTCAGGTTTGAGACATAAACAGGTTGAAGTTTTCTTTGATTAGGAAACGAGAAAAGAAATAAGAATGAAGGATGTGTACTTATATAGGCTAATTTTCTGATTTTATAAAATAAAAGAAAAACTAATTTAAAGAGGCCACTTGTAAATTATTTCAACATTTGTCACATTAGAATGTTTAACACTTAACACTTGTTATATGGAGCTTAGGAAAACAACGCATGTCTCAATAAAGTAATTAGTATTTAATTTAAATGTTAATATATAGGTTATGCCTAATTTAATTGGTTAATTAGTATTTTATATGCATAGAAAAAAATTTAAAAGAAATAAAAACAAATTATACCTATAAATAAAAGCTTATGCATATAAAAATCAAAACGATTAAAAATCTATACTTTGGATTTTAAAACTTTATACTCAAATTCAAATCAAATTCTAAAATCTAAAATTTAAAAATCAAATTATATATACAAATTAAAGTTGAAATAACAAATGCTATTTTTATTCAAAATTCAATTGTAAAACAACACATTTTTAATATTAATTTATAGAAATGACTCATTATCATATTAAAATAATTATAAAAGAAATTATGTCTTTATTAATAAATTACTTATTTTATTAAGCTATATTTTAAAAAGAAAACAAATCTTTTTGTTAATTCATTTAACTCTAGAACTTAAGCCAAAATCATTTTAAACATTTAAACATCTTTCTTAACAATTTAAAAATCATATACTTATTTATTTAAATAGCTTTGAAAAACTTAATATTAAATTAAATCAACATTTCCAAATTATTAATATATATATTAGAATTTGAAATCAAGATTCATTTATTAAATTTTAAACCAAGATTATTTATTTAGTAACTTTGAAAACTTTATATTAAATAAAAACAAATTTCCAAATTACTAAAAATATTAGAATTAGAAAATATGCTTTATTTATTAAATTTAAAACAAAGCTAATCTATTTATGATATAAACCATATATTTATATTATAAATAGAAACCAATTTATTAGTTTTAAAAGATAAAATCTACCAATTAAATATTTATTAAAGAAGATTTTTAAATCAAAACAAATTTTATTAACAAAAATTATCAAATCAATTTAATTTTTAATACAGATTATTAAATTGATATTGTCAGAAATTTCAGGATATCACAACAAGAATCTAAAGAAAGGAAACTTAATCAAATTCAAGATCAAATCTCAACTCCTTAATCACAAAGCTAAGGTGAATAATAGGTTACATTTCATACTTTTGATATTTTTGGTTTCCAGATTAGATCCAAATATTTTGCAAAGTATATTGCCATGTTTTTCATTGTTAAAATGGACATATATGCTTGTTGATGAGTTATGCTAATTCATACATATTTTATGATATGTTTTAATGTGAAAACCCTATTAAATGACACCCAAATGCCTTGAAATTTTGAGCAAAAGGTCACAAATAATATTTTGGAAATGGGTTCCAAATTTCATAGTTTTCAGAATTAATGTGGATTTATTATGAATTTTCTAGTGAAGAAAATAGTTATTTTGCGTTTAAATTAATTACGGCTATTTTATGTATGTTTTGGGTCAGAAACTAAAATATGTTAGAAAACATATTAAAAATTATTTATAGAAATTTTTATAGATTTTTCCTAAGTTTTTTAATAGATATATAGAATTATTTAAGGTATGGAACTTAAATGTTTTATACATTTATAAAAGGAGAAGGGGTATTTTGAAAATGTTTTAAATTGTTACTTCTGAAATGGCAGCGCTTTTAGAAAAGAATTTGGAAAAGAAATTAGCAATCAATCAATTTTTGACAAACAAGGCAGGTTAGTTGAAAAAATTTCTTTTAAAAGTTAAAAATCAGTTTATACATGCTTTTTACATGTTTCGCCACTTTCGACACCAACCTTTCGACCAAGTACTTCCGCCTCCATCACCACCGAAACCAATACGCCTGGTATCAAAGATTTGGTATGTTGCGAATTGGACTGAGGCAAAAGGTATGAAGTCGAAACATGGTGTTCCGAAGGGGTCGAAGCTTTGCTTTGTTTCAAATGAAAAAGCGTCTGCTTGGCTTTTGCTTTCGACTTGGTTAGCTTTCGACTAAGTCAATTTATTTTAAAGGAATGGTTTTGAAGGAGGTTGTGCCTTTTGTTTTAAGTGAATGCTTTCGAAGGGGTCGAAAACCCTTGCTGCCGCCTTTTTCCTTTCATAGCAATGGTTTCGAAATGGCCCCTTGTTTTGAAATTAAAGCCGCTTTTCCAATTCTTTCGAATGGTTAGTTTCGACACCATCACTTCTTTACTTAGAAAATATCTTTCGAAAGAGTGCTTTCGAATTAGTTGTTTTATGACCCATTTATTTGAAAGATAAACCCAAGATTTTGAAAGGTACAATATTAAATGGTTTAGGAAGGTTATTCCACATGTTTTACTTGAACCCAAATGCTTTTGAAAGGTTTGATTTTATGAAAAGGATTTAGTGCTTTTGAAAGGTTTGAGATAAGGGTTTCGAAGGGGCGGTTCCCTAATGGTTTCGAAAGGTTTTAAACGGAAGGTTCCAATGTTTTCGAAAGTCAATGTTTATAATGTTTTAATAAGAGGATGTCTAAGGTTTTAAAGCTTTCAAAAGGAAGGTTTTAATGTTTTTAAAAGGTTTATTTGAAATGGTTTCAGAAGGTATACTTTCGGCCTAAGGCTATAAAGCAAAGTAGTTATTTGGTTTCGAAAGGGGTACTTTCAATGGATTCGAAAGGGATACTTTCAAAGGTTTAAATTTTTTCATCAACAAAGTTTTGTGTAAAATATATATAACATGGCAAGGTGATTCGAGTAAAGCATAGAAGTATATTGTATATTTTCCTTGTTTAAGTTATCATTTAAAGGTTTAAATCAATTTGAGAGAAAATGTTTTCAAGGAAAATTTTATGGGTAGTTGACCCTAAGTAAAATGGTTCAGATATTAGAATACCATATGAGACTGGTATGGGGTCGCGTCCTATACTTTAGCTAGTAGCCCCCTAGCTAATATAAGTCCAAAATTATAGTGTGTAAGGCTTTGTCACATGTAAGACTAAAATGATGTTACACACAGAAAGGAATCTGGAGAGGAGAGATAGGTTATTGGTGAGCCTACAAAACCATTAGGATCAGTTGACCGTGGGAGAATAAAGTTAGGACATACCATCCAGAAGAGGAGTATATAACAGAAGTTAGATTATTTGTTTATTTTGTCTGATAGGCCCGAGTCAGCCAAATGTTGGTAGTTAGCTAAACAAAACTATAGTGTTTGGATAGATAGTCCATTTGTTACCTGATTTATATGCTTTCATAATATTGATATTATTGTTTTAACCAGTTTTGGTTGTAGGATTAAGATTTGCAAAAGACATGTTTTAAAAGGATGTTAGTAAGGAAAAAACAATTCCGCTAAACGACGTGGTCTCATTTAATATCATATAACCGAGATGTATAGTATTATTCATACCAAGCATTATGTCTGACTCGAAGTTTACGTTTTTTCCCTAAACTCTCGGGTGCTCAAAATTGATTTGAGTGGGCTGAGGGTTGAGGATTTTTAGGTTTTAGTAGGTTGATGAATAAAGCTTCCGAAGACGAGCAGGAGGCTGATGGCTAGCAATATTTAGGAGTTGTTTTATTTTATTTCCGCTGTGTTGTATTAAGTCTGTTATGACTATTTAGTACTTTGGTCAACCAAGGGGGCATCTTCATATGTCGCTCTTGGCGTAATTATGTAACAATTATATTAGATCCAAACGTGGGAAACGTTTGGGATTATGTAACTTGGATATGAAATGTTGTTTGAAATGTAATCAGAAAACTGTTTTAATCTGTAATGATTTTATTTCATATTCAAGTGCTTCTGATATTATGGATACCATTAACATTAACGTATTTGGTCACCGAAAGTTAATACTATGGATGACTACAGCATCAGTAACGCTTAGCTTTGGGCCTCCAGATAGGGGATGTTACAATTACGGATCAATGCGAATCGATATGGTTATGGATCGCTTGGATTAACAGTAAAAATCAACGATGATCGATCAATAACTCAAAATCAAGAAGTCAACTATGCATAAAACTTGGGGAATAGCAAGATATTTCTTGGTGGGACCCACCATATCGATCGCACGTGAAAAGGAGCAAGAGAAATGATCAGCGCCGATCGTTATTATGATGGAAGTAGGTCTATGATCAATAAGGTGATCTCGTCTGGATCTGGAGACTCCGCTGCCGAAATTTCAAGAAGATATTTCACTATCTTCCCCTATAAATATAAGCTTCATGTTGCATTTGAAGGATCTCTTTCTACTGGCTCTTCTTCTTCAATATCTTCTCTTCCTCCATTACTTTTCTAAGGAAAAAAAAACAACTGTTTTATAATCTTACAATAAATAAAAGATTATTGGAGTGGATGTAGACCAGAGTTTGTCGAACCACTATAAAACCTACATGTTTGTTTACTTTCTAAAATTATTATATGATCTATGTTCTTATCTCTATTGGGACATTGTTATTAGATATTGGTGTTTTCACATTCAATCGAGTGTTGGTGGTGATTTTTGATGCCAATATCAAGTAAGTTGTAACTAGGAATAAAGAGAAGAGTGCCCCATTCAGCATATAAGACCGAAGTTGTCTCAACTCAAGACCGAGAGCGTCTCGGTGTATAACTGAGATCAATGGTTGAGAAAGCCTCAAGATATATAATTAGATCAAATAGCATAAAGCTTACATGAAATACAAGGTTCAAGGTACCCAAAACTATACAAAGAAATGCTTGTCATCAATCCATGTCAATCTCCAGATGATGACACGTGTTCAAATCATAGCCCCACGGGTGGGATATGTCAACAATCCAAGAGAGAAGCTCTCCTCCAATAGAAGAGTTACATGATGCCTATGCATACAAGGTATAGTCCCCATTTATGGAATCGAGAATCAAAGGGTTAACTTTATAGTGAATTGACCAAGAACAGAAATCATTTATAATCATATTTTAATTTTCTAGAATTAATATTTTAGAGAGAATTCGTCAATAGCAGACATAGCCATCCTAGATTTGTAAAGACATTAGGACAATTTGAGTAATTGACAAAGAACTTCTCGGTAGTCGACGAAGGAACCCAGCTCCCGAAGCACTATAAATCTTTTGGTCATTTCCTTTTATGTGTTTTATTTTCATGTTACTTTCAGTCTAGGCACCCAGCCTTCGATCGAACCGCTTCCTTTTACTTCAACTTTCGAAGTAGCTTCAGGATCATGGGTGTTGGTAGTGATGAAAAATTGCGCTAACAAGTACGGTCACATTTGATATATATATATATATATATATATATATATATATATATATATATAATAAAGATATTTTAGAATTTATTCTGAATTAGTCAAGTTTATTTAAAATTTGAAATATAATAATAGCAAAATGTTGATTGAGAGCACAACCGGCATGGCTTGTTTAGTGCAAATCGTGAACTGAACTAGCCACCACGTAATCAGGTATGGCTTGTTCAGTTGCTCGTGATTAGTTTTTTATAGTTTTGTGGCTAGTGACTTGAAAAAGGGATGGGTGGTTATATTAGTAAAGAGGTTTCCATTTTAAATATAAATGGAAATTTTTTTGCATTTTCTTTAAAATGACAAAGTCTTTGATGTTTTATTTTTATAATGTTAAAGATATTCCCTCAACACTCAAATCCAAACGGCTAGTTTGCAACGACCATCTTCCCCACGACCCCATATATACCTTACCATCTCTTCTTTCATCCTACATATCAAACTTCTTCGCTTCCTTTCTACTACAAAATTATGTCTTCTTTCGCTAAAAGGACAAGCAAAAAACAACAAAACAAAAATCCCAATACCACTCCTCAAAATCAACCATGTAATCCATCGTACCCTTCTACCAGTTTTCTTGATGTCTGCCCTCCCAACAAATAAAAAAAATCCTTCTACGCAACATGAATACGGTTATACATCGTATCCAAACATGCACTACACTCAACCTTACCCACCCCACTTTCCACCCAGCATCCCTTACCATTCACAATATTACTATCATTCTACCACATCTCAATCCTACTACCATCACCGCCCCACCACTCATCAAATTGGCATGTACAAAGATCATTCGTCCTACATGTTGTTGATGATGCATGGTAATCAACAACAACAACATCATCTTAGTGCACAACGGCTGGATTGTACTTGTAATTAGGATGCTATGTTGAATCTAGCAAGGAAGTTTTATTATGCTCATAACACCCTTACCAATGTTGACACTGAAGTAGAAGCAATTCCAAAAAATAAGAAGATCAAGAGGCAAAGGTAGAAAATGTTAAAAAGGCAACAATGAAGGTGTTGAAGAAATGCAAGTTCCTCAACGTCTGGATTACAACAAAAAGAAAAGGAAGTGAAAATTGTTGAGCGGTATGTTTAGAAGACTTCATAGGGAATCAACTTCAGTTGGAATTAAAGACATTGAAATTTGTGAAGAGGATGCATACGAAAATGAAGCAAGAAAGAAGCAAGTTAAATTTACTTTGAAAAAGTATGCATTGCTTGCTAAATCTTGGATAATCAAAGTATCATAGAGAACAACATGAAAGGTGAGAATTTTTGGCAAAAGTTTATCGACTTCTACAGTACACAAGAGCCAATAAAGAGGACTTGGGCTTCTTTGAGAGAGGTTATTGGGTAATGAACCTGCATGCCAAAACTACTTGGCAATACTAAATGAACTTGAAACTAGGAAACAAAGTGGTGTTGCTCATTATGACATTTTAAGTTTAGTTTCAACTTTCATATACAGCTTTCATATTGTATAGTTTATTCATGGATTTTTGATTTTGTTAAAAAGGAGAAGAAGCGCGTAGGACTTACTAGGATCAGTACAACCATACGTTTAAATTTTAAGAGTGCTTTGAACTTCTTTCCTCTCTACCGAAATGGAAGAACCCAAAAAACTTCATATTCGCATAGTAAAACAAGGGAAGAAGAATGAATTGCTCTGATTCTAGTCCAATGAGTGACCTTAGTTCTTAAGAAAGATCACCATTATCTGGAAACATTGGTGGTCGTCCACTTGGGAGAAATAAATCAATCCAATTGGAGAAAATAAATGTAGAGTTTGTGAGATTCCTAGAGGCTCAAGAAAAATTTGTTAGTGAAACAAAAGAGAACAGAAAAACCTTTACAGAACAACAAACTCAATAAAATACTGAGTTTTAGCAAATGTCTACGCAAGATTGCGGTTGAACCATCAGCCCAAGCACGAAAGGAAGGTTTCATCAGGTAGAAGAACTAGATTAAACTTATGCCTTATAATTTTAGCAAGCTTTATCCTCTACAAAAAGAACTAGCCACTGAAGAAATCAAATCTTATAAGAAAGATAGAGGAATGGAAGTGGCACATCTAAGGGTGGATATTGAGTACAAGTTATTATTTAGTGCTTGTTTTATCGGTGATGTATTAGTATGGTCAATGTGTTTGGATATAGCCTGTATTTTTAGTGTATGATTTTTATTTCAAAAGTACCATTGTTTGACAAAATTTGTTCTATTAGTAAGATGTAAATATACAACTTCATATACCATTACTTGTAAAGCTATACAACTAAAAAACACATTATTTAGTAAAGTATTATTCGATAAACAATTTCCATAAGCAACTTGGCAAATAAGTTCACAAAGAACTCGACAAATAGCTTAGCAAACAAACTCGCAAACTGCTCCACAAAGACCTCGGTAAACACTTCTAAATAATTTAGCATGTAAACTGCTTAGGCACTTTTAAACAACGTTGTAGGAAAACTTACTAAGTAGTCAAAAAATTCCTTCCTTATGCACCCATACGCAGTCACTTAGTTGGTTACATAATTCAAAATGTGCTATCTGATTACTATTGAAATATATTCTTCCATCAAGCTAATGTTTCTTTAAGATATGGTATTAGAACCCTTTAACATGTCTGGATAATTTTTTCTATTCTTTTACCTGCCTCTTTTAAACTTTACAGTCATGTTATGAATTATAATACATGTATACACAATCTTAGAAAGAACTACTGCATCATAAATCGGGTAGGATTTCGTAAAATCTAAAACCTTGCTTGCAAAATATCGAATGTAAGTTCAATGTCCTTTTTATAGATTCCAATTTCTCTGTAAAATACTTTTCCTTATCATTACTTGAGACCCTATATCCTTGCATTAATGTTCTCCACCTTGGTATGTCCATCTACAAGGCAGTATCCCATCGATGCATGGCATTACCAACTTTGTGCTCAACGTCTGACGATGGTCCATTATCCACTTTCGAGAACAAATAAGATTGTTTAAAACATTGACAAATTTATTGAACCAAGTACTTTAAAACATGCATGCCAAATCCATAGGTCATCAGAAGCTACAACTTCTAGAATCATTGTTGGCATCTTTTTATGTCCAGTGAACATTCTTTTCCAACCGGTTAGATGGTTTTTCGATGCCCAATGCATGCAATCCAAACTACCTAACATACTAGAAAACCCCTTGCTTCTCTTCTAGCTAGCAACCTAGCAACATAATTGTGCACGGCATATATAAATATTCATTACCAAACTCTACAATCATGGGTTTACAAAATTTCTTCATGCACTCTATTATTCTTGATGATGCAAGCCTGAAATATTCATCTAACCGATCATTTGCCGTTCCATAGCTCAACATTTGCAAAGCAGTCGAGATTTTGATATGTAGTGAAATTCCTATTTCAAATGCCCTATTTAACATATATGTGAAATATGGGTTATTTTCATGGAATTTTAAATAAATTATGCTGAAAAATATTGGGACTCATGTGAAATCGATGACTGAACAAATAATATCGTAGGTTGGATTTTCGATAAAGTAGTTTCTTCCGCCTTTCATGTTCATCTTTATAGTTTATCTTGTAGCATCAGTCAATTCTTTTAAAAATGCCACCATTTTTGGTGAATAGAATTCAATAAAAAATAAGAAAATCCTAATGTGAATTTTTATGTACCAAACTCAATAGTTTGATTGTGCAGCTCTTCTTCCTCGTCGATCATCTATTTCATGTTTTCTTGTAGTAGTAAAGGTAAGGATCCATTTTGTTTAGATTACTTTGTAATTTTATTTTATTTCTTTGCGTTTTTTGTAGTTGTGTTTCGAGTAGTTCTGAATTAGAGTATATATAAGTGTTTAAGATAACAAGCCATTGAATGGAATCATATTGCATTGCATAACTACTATATACGATGAACCAAGCTATTTAATGGAATCAAAGCGCACAACATGATTATAGTGTTAGATGGGACAAGCCATTTAGTGGCTCCAGAGTGCAAAACAAGCTATAATAATAGTATATGACATGTTATTGAATGGCTACGGAATGCTCACATGGCTACAGTAATGGTATAGGACAGGTCACTGAATGACTACGGAGTGCATATAATGGCAATAGCAATGGTATAATTTAGGCCATTAAATGGCTACAGGAGCACGACATGCCTATAATATTGGTATAGAATAGGCCATTGAATGTCTATGGATTACACAACATAGCTATACTAATGGTATAGGACATGTCATTGAATGTCTATGGATTGCACAACATAGCTATAGTAATGGTATAGGACATGTCATTGAATGTTTATAGATTGTACAACATGGCTACAATAATAGTATGGGATTGGCCTTTGAATAGTTACTTTCAGAAATAAGAATGGGTGACACATATACATTTTGAATCGGTTGTAAAAAAACAACTTTGTTTCTTTCATTAAAACGGATGATTGACACATGTACGTTTTGAATTGGTTGTTGCAAGTCACATGAATCATGAAATTACTATTTATAATACAAAGGTTGGCAAACGAAGTCCATAGGATTCCAAATGGAAAATCAAACTTGGACTCTCCATGATTATTTAATACCGATTAAAGCTTATATACAAGCCCATCGTAGACACATGGAAAAGGAGGCTGATGAAGATTTATTGGCCGATGTTGATGAAGCTTATAATAACCATCTGTATTGTAGGTTCAGAAGACGAAACTTGGATTATGTTACGTTTACAAGAGCATTCAAAGGCCTAGGAAAATTATAGCCGAAGTGGAGTAAGAAGATGTTTTTTAGATGTCTAGATCAACATTTTACTCTTTGTATTTTATGAATCATCAAACAACCTTAGTTGGTTATGCTGCATATGATCTATGGGTTAATTAAATTAAACAATTTGAGTGATTTCTTTGTTCTATATATTTCTATGCATTATATTTGTTCTATGTATTTCTATGCAATATGCTTATTCTATGAATATTTATGGATTATATTTGTTATATGGGTTAGTTATAATAGACAATTATACTAAACGAATTTGTAAATAACAAACATAAGTAAACCCAACTTGACCGCAACTCAGTCAAGTGCATACCTAAACATAAATAAACATACATTAGCACACATAAAAATATACTTAAACATACAAAACCTAAGCATACATGAATAAACAAAACATACATTAAAATACATCAATGAGGCTAGATTTTGTAGATCAATTCTATCTACAACCACGTGAAATTTTAGTGAACTTAGCCTATTGCAAAGCACTGCTATTTCTTGTTCAAGTTTAATGGCATATTCAATGGCTCTTCGTGGGAATGGATCATCAAACCATTGTTATAACCCACAATCATTGGAAAGTTGGAGCACCTATCCAATGTCATTTTCTCTTCTTATGGTGGAGTACGTAACTGAAACTCCAAAGAGACAAGAGATCGGAGGAGACACAAAAGGTCAGAGGAGAATCAACCCCCTATTCTCTTTCAATCCATTGATTATGAAGTTTCTATCCTCTTTGACTACTTCTACGTTGTTCTCTAAGTTCTTCCCTCTTCTCTTAACTAATGCTCTTGTTCCTTGCTCTCATGCTCCCTTATGTGTTCGTAGGGCTTTTCTTACATTTTGACATACAACTCCATTAGTGGTTGATGAGATGATGGATTTGGAGGGAGTTTGTGACTTAAAGGGCCTTTTTACGAGTATAAAGAAGGCAAAGAAGTGTGGCTGTAGTCTACCATGTTGATATACCATATCTGAATTAGAAGAAAAGTTTATGTATAAATCATTGTTAGGAGGAAGCTATTTATAATACTTGCACAGAAAACTAAATATCAGATAAACACAAACACACTGTGGCAATCATGCAAGATAAGACAAGTTGTTGACAAAAGCTGCACAACATGGCCATAGTGAATGATGAGATAAGTCATTGAATGATATCTACAAAAATTGCTATAGTGCAAGGTAAGACAATTAATTGAACTATAAACAATGAAACAAATTATGTAATAACCCATGAGTGACTTTGAATATAATCATCAAATAATATTGGCTGTAAATAAGGAAGCAGAGTGCATAAACCATGAATAACGTTGAATATTACATGAATCAAAATGCATAAACGATGAATATAACATAAATTATAGTGAAAAGCATGTGTAACAATGATTATAACATCAATAATAGTGCTTACAGTATGAATAACACTGGATATAAATCAACCACGATGCATAAATCATAAATAACACTAAGTATAACATGAATCGGAATCAGTGCATAAACTATGAACATAAACACTAAAATATACGTCATGGGTACATAAATCAAGAAACATAAAACAAGCCACTGGTCATTCATACGTGGACAAGATGTATGGCGGCAATGTGATTTGTCGTCATCGTTTCTGCTAGATATGTGTTCAAAGTATAGGGAATGGTAAGAGAATCTCTTCCGCTCCGCCTCTACCTCATCTTATTGTCGTGCCTATGCATGTAGAGATGTCTCTGCCTGAGACTGATAAAATTGCTCTAATGCTTGGGTGTGTGTTATCTGCTCTACCTGTCGGCGCAATGCATCCTCATAACAATCAATACTATGTCTATGCCTTATATTTCAAGGATACTTGAGTAAGATAAGACACTTAGCCTAGTATGCTAATATTGAGTTCATACAAAGTCATTATGCAATATGTTCTTTATTAAAGTCCTTTGGAAAGTCATAAAGTTATCAAGGTTAAATTGGTCATCGATGTTACAAATCAAGCTGTCTTTATTATGCAAGAATTAAAATGACAATGAGAAAGAAGATCAATGTGGGATTCACCCCTTTCTAGTTGGGGGCGTATATCTATTTAAGGAATACTCAAGCCCTTGGATCCGTAACATGTGTCATGAGAAGAAATGGATGGCCAAGATTTGCTGACATGACAAATGCTTTGATGGAAACATGCGATAGTAAGGATTCCACGTGGTAGTTGGGAGCATCGATTTTGGATGCATTTCCCAACATTCGACAGCTATGGTTGTCAACATATGATAGCTCTATTGTCTTTCAACATGCGATAGTTCTTGTCGACACTCGATAGTCTCCAATAATCATCCTTTGATAACCTAACTAATCAACCTGCGATGGCTTTATAAGTTTTATATGCGATAGCTCGATGATTCAACGTATGATGATTGTATATCTTCACCATGTGATAGCTTTATAAACTTAACATGTGATAATCTAAATGCCTTAATCTATGATAGTTCATTAGAATACCGTGTGATGTCCAGATGGATGGGAGAGGGTTTGGCCACGAGAATGTTGAGGAGTCATAAGGAAAAAGGGGTTGTCATAGAAGCTTGTCGATCCCTATTTGCGTAGCTCCATTGATGGATCGTCATAATGAATGCCAATCCCTATATATATAAAAATGAAATAAATAAGTGAAAAATGAATGGTGATAGTGATCGCGAAGGTCTGATTGTAAATGCAAACATACAAAATACTATGAAAATTGGCAACGGCCCGTGGGCGTTCGAACACATCTGAAAGCCAACGACAGAACCGTGTATATGAATATACACATGAGTGATTTAAAATTTCAACCTTTTGAAATCGATGGAAATTGAAATCAAACCTGAAACCTTCAAGTTCGAGGCCAGACCAAATAATAAAAAGTTTATAAGTCTCTCATGACCGGATTTGTATATGCTGACGGAATATGGCACTGGACTTATATTATTGGGAGTCGACCAAGCATCGTAGAAATCAATGGAAGATTCAATGCCTTGGAAAACGATTCGGCAAAGGAATAGTAATCAATCAAGAAGCTAGATGGACTTCTTTCCAATAGCTCAGACTTGTTTCGATTTAAAGCATGTCACGACACTCACAAGACGTACTTTGGGGGGCAAGTGTTACGCGGTATCCTGACTAGGCTATATTGGACCGATTCCACTAGATAGATTCGACTATTACCAAGAAGGATGACCATAGAGCGACGACTGTAGGACCCGGAAGT
Source organism: Allium cepa (assembly GCA_030765085.1). Taxonomy (NCBI): domain Eukaryota; kingdom Viridiplantae; phylum Streptophyta; class Magnoliopsida; order Asparagales; family Amaryllidaceae; genus Allium; species Allium cepa. Next base: position 289,651,181 of record CM060937.1, read on the forward strand.
AGAGTTCAGATGGTTATATGAAGCCAGGATTGAAAGAAGTAAGTAGGTAGACGATGCAGGATGTTAGAATTATGGAAATTAGATTGCACAACCAAGGGATCAGCATAGCTTAGTGGAATTAGAGGAATCGGCATGACATACTGAAGCTCAAGTGATCGGAATAACATAGTGAAACTCAAGGGATCGGCATGACACGTGAATGAGGTGAGGTTATATGAGGTACACACGTGAATATTCCCATAGGCTAACACTGGTATGTATTTAAACGTCGAATAAATAACTCACTATACATACACAGTATTGACACAAAGCAATACACGTATGGCTCTAGGATAGGACAATATAGAAAATATAGTAAATATTAGAGAACACAGAGTCAGAATCGCAGTGATGATATATTATATATATATATAGTCATACAAGGTATGTCCAATATACATAAAAGTAATATATATATATACACACACCTTAGATTATACAATACAAGATGATAAACTACTATACGAAATACTAGCCTCCTCTACTCCTAGAAAACAAAAGCTGGTCTCACTATCCCTAAACTTGACATGTCTTTGATTGACACGAGTATTATAAATAACACATGGATCAGACTATGTCTAAATCAATAGGTCAATAATTATATGGAACTCTTTATACACTGGATATAATAATAACACACCGGCCCTAATAAATATCTTAAATAATAATCATAAAGTGTGTGTATATATAATAATAATATCTAAAAAACTCCAAAAATATCGTATCATATAGAATTCACGAAACCATGCATAAATATGTAATCACCCATATAGAACTACACTAATCAATAAATCACAGAAGAAATATCTTTTAGGCGAATCGTCCATATCCAGAAATCAACAATAAGTGAGATGCCACCAGGTATAATCAGGCTAGCACACAACATTACCCAAATATATCTTTTAATCTTAAATAATAAAACAACATCATCGATATAAAATATAGAAATATAAGTCGCATATCAAAGCATCACGTATAATAAAAGTTATACGAATACAGTATACTCTGGATGCTAACATATCACAGGTATAATCTTATCTCCTCATATAGAAATAAATGGTGACGGGAATCAAATCATATTACATGGGTTACACCACCCAATAATCTCATCATGTCTGGGTTACGCCACCCAGTCAAACCACAACATGGCTATTCGCTATCTCCGCGACCACCTGAGTTATTCACCTAGATCCGCTCTAATACTTAGGTGAGGTATAAAGATAATATGTACACATCTACAATCTATATAGAACTAGAAAGGAGACTGACAGATACCCCCCTCCATGAGCCTAGGGCTACACTTCCCAGATCTGCTCATATAGTCTTCAGTTACAAACATGGTATCGTAATCATATCCACTTCATGTCATAAACACACTACAAGACTACGCTATGCATTGATCACGACCCGGATCATGCCCCTATGGTAACAGATTGATGGCCTTTGTAGCTAAAAGGTCTAAGGCTACGCTACCCTAAAGACTACTCTACCTTTTTCTAAAATCCCATGTTGCACATCTAATATAACAAAGGTGTCACAGATCGGGGGCGTGACCCCACGATTAGGCCGCCAGGGTGGACATTTGTCATCTATTCCCTGCTAGCTCATAATCATATCCCAATGCGCTTCATGGTAGATGACATACAAGTGGGTACACCCCCATAACTCAATCATCCACAACTCTCTACCCGAGGCATATATACTTGCTCTACATCGAGTATTATAAGCTCGCTATGCACCGAGCATCACCACACATAAGTATAATCCTAGCTCCCATCATTTAAGTGGCATCAACTTATAATGGATAATCGAAGTATCACATCGACATCCCATACCACTACATGATGCTCAATCGTTTATTCACTGCTCATAAACTATACTCAATCTCCATAATATTCTATATAACAAGTCCACAGAATAACCAGAGAAACATTACCGAATGCCCTATCCCAAACGGTATATAACCCTATTTATTTAGATTTCTTGTTACATAGAATTAAATATCTCGAAATCATAAAGAAGAGTGTCAACACCATATCATATCAAATCACCAACTAATTAATATCAATGGTGAATCATTCATATGATTCAATTCAACATACAAGAAAGAAGAAATCAGAAAAGTAATTTATAAAATAGATTATTCAAATAAAAAATATATAGAACAATAAATTAATATTTAATAATAAATTATTCATGACATATAACTTCAATATAACAAAATAGGTATGTACAGATAGATACTAAAGGTATATTCTAAGATTTAACTTGATAATTAATTAAAACCAAAAAAGCATTTTCTTTTCGATAAGTTACTAAATTCTTAACCTCTTATAAATTTAAGTAATAATTTAATGTTCATAAATAACATTAGGAAACTAATTTCATTTTTTTGAAACCCTAAAAATAGTTTGTATAGCCAAATATTATGTATATAAATTATTTCATAATTTTCTATAATCAAATGCTATTTTTAAATAATTTTATAACACACAAATCAAAACTATTATATTCCAAATCTATATAAAATATTTATCAAAACTTTAAATATATTCAAAATTACATAAAACATACTTTATAAATTCTTCAATATCATTTAGAAACAATTATATATGTATTCCTTAAATTTTATTAGATTTTATAAATTTATTAAAATCAAAGGACTAAATTTTCATTAAATTATCTATTTGTAAATTATTACACAATTATTAAATAAAATTTTTCTCTAATTAAAAAAATGCACACACATACATCATCTCATTTATAAACATTAGAAAGTTAGTGTAATATATATATATATATATATATATATATATATATATATATATATATATTAAACAAACACAACATACGTAGATATGCAATAAATGCTTGACTGGTCGATTCCACCGGTCAACTGCAAACAGTCAACCGATTGACCTAGGTGGTTGACTGGTTGAAAGCAAATCGCATGAAAGATCGCTAATTTAAGGCTATCTTCTCCTCCTCTTTCAACCATTTCTCCTCCAATTCAATGAACAAGCAACATATAAAACAAAGATAAACCCACACACATTATGTACAAAGGATTAAATGATATAAGCATAGATTAGTGAGTGTAATCACTCATCTAAACCTGCTTATTCTTCCTCTTCCTGTACATGCTCCAATAATCCATATGTGCCAGTGTAGTCCAAATTCTCTCCTTACGTATGTGTGTATTGATGTTGAGATGCATATATCAAGTTTAGGAATTTATTAAAATTTTATTTTAAAATTTAATGTCATGAAGTAAAGTAGAAGAATGATTTTATAAAGTTTGGAAATGAATACATTGGTGTATTATTTATAATTGGAGATGAACTATCGGGGAAAAGAGAAGTCTGAAGAATGGAAATTTCACAATACTTAGGGTTTGAGTTTGCGCTCGAGAAAGTTGGGCCTTTATTTATTTCCTCCTCCTTCTTTTCTTTTCTTCCTTATCTTTTCTTTAATTCAACTCATAAAACAACTTATAAATTTAAGCCCATTCAAACCAATCATTTCCACCAAATTTCTTATTAATAAATCATGTTATTATTCATTCCACAAAAAAACTATTTTCTATAATTAATTTATTTTATTAAACCATTTTATTTAAATTCATTTACTAATTCAATTCAAACTTTATTAATAAAATGATTTTGACAAACAAATAATTTAATCTAATTATTACACGTATCCTCAATCCATTCAATATCTTCATAGTTTACCTTATTGTAAAATTTCAATATTCCAAAATAGATTTAAATTATTCAATATAAATTCCAAAATTCATTTTTTAAATATCAATTACTCCTAAATACTAGGTTGTTACAGTCTCCTCTCTAAACAAAATTGCATCCTCGCAATTACTTAGGGGAAATAAGTAACAAAGATAATAATTCCAATATCAATTTATATTTAAATGAAAATCAAATAATCATTAAAACAAATCCCACAATACACTATCTTCACTTAAACTTCAATCATAAAATCTTTCCATCAAAATAACTTAACTACAAACTAAATTTCAAAATATTATTCCAAAAACACTTTATCTTATACAAAATACTTCTCTTTGATTAACGTTGGCTATATAAATACTTCACATGAATTTATAAAACAAATACTTTCTAAATCATGTTTTCATTTTGAAAACAAATCTCATAAACTTGATTTTTCCAATGATTTAATAAAATTCATACTCAAAGATTCCTTTGGGGTCAAAATATACTATACAATATTTATTAATTTATATATACTTATTTACATTTCCAAAAAAATTCTTCCATATTAACTTTATAAACCCACTTAAGTTCATAATAATTTAATATAATACTCAATCATCAAAGTCAATACAATACTAATATATTCTTATATACTTAAATCAAGATATCTAAGCCATATTAAATAATTACACCACATAAATCATAATATCCATAAAACCCAAATTCAATTCATATATAATTTCTCAAAAACTATATACATTTCTTTTCAACACATATCATGAATCAAAATCACAACACTACAAAATATACTGATGATGTCTCGCCGTATATATTAGTGATTCACTAATATCAATTGGCTGCAATATTGATTGTGAATTAACACCGCCCCGCAAGTGATTTCAGGCATTCACTAACATCCAATGGTGCATACATCACTTAAAATATAAATCCAACTTGTAAATATCATATTTAATACATTTTTCTCAAAATAATAAATACATCTTTTTTTTTTCAAAACCACCTCAAATATTGATTTCAAATATCACTTTATCAAAATTACCAACTTTACTTATAATATTACTTGAAATGTTCATCCTTTCCAAAATACTTTAATTTCCTCAAAAACTTATACCATTTCAAAAACGTTGTGTCCAAATGTCTCATTTCAACGATTGTGAATCTCTATCAAATATGTGTGCACCTGCATCGATCAGGATTCTTAAAGCACCCAACAGGTACATTAACCCAATTCATTTCAAAAATTTATATAACGTTGTTTATACAAATCTTTTAACATTCTTGCCTTTATAACATAATTATTAGTTTATATCAAGATTAAGCAAATACCATACTTTATCATAATATTTCAATTAAAATATTTTCAAATAGCTATATATATATAATCCTTTTTATAACAAACACTTATCTATCAAAACATTTTTGAATAGGACTTTGCACATAAGGTCTCTGTTTCTGATGTTGCTACAAGAAAGGTCCTTATGGCGATGAGTATGTAAATTAAGTCTCTGTTTTTTCTAAAACAGAAAGTGCAAACTAGCTTGCGCTTTCCTGATAGAAAGCGCAAGTTAACTTGCACTTTTTAAAATTTTCAAAAATTTCAAAAATTTCGTAAATTTCAACATGAATTTTAAAATCAAAAGCGCAAACTAGCGTACGCTTAGCGCACCTTTCCAAAATTTTCAAATTTTAAAGATTTCTAAAAAAATTCAAAACTTGCACTTTTCTATCAGAAAATTGCAAGTTAACTTGCATTTTCTATCAGAAAATTGCAAGACACCCTGCGTTTTCTATTTTCTAAAAATAGGGATCAAACTTACATATTCATTTTTACATGAACCTTTTTTATAACAACATAAAAAACATGCACCTATGGCTCTTTTATTTTTTTCAAATATCCTTTATAAACAATAACCATTTCAATAAAAATTATATAATACCAAATAAACACCTTACATGTATATTAATAGCAAGTAAGCAAATAAAGACCAAAAATTGAATCCATTTCACATCATTGTTAAAGACATACAAATATTCAACCACTAATAACGAAAATTAAATTCAATCAAAACAATTATCAATTCCCTAACAAATATAAGAACTACAAAATCAATGCATTCAACGACAAACTGATAAATAGATTTCTTGCTGCGCACTCTGACCAAAATCAACCAAAACTTAACAACTCTATATTAAGCCACCCAAGGTCAATCATTTTATATATATTTATACATAAAATATCTAAATCCAATTATCTTATGCATACAAAAAATAATAAATATGTCCCTTAGATGATTACCTCAGTAATCATCGTATTTTATGTATGTGTGTGTGTGTGTATTCCTACTATCCATTTATTATAGGGTAACGACCCAACACCAAATGGACGGGGACTCTAGGTCTCATCTAGGATCGTAACTCGTGTCCCTTATATATGATGTATGGTTCTGAACCTACTCCGATTCCAAATTGTGACGCCTCACCTCTATATCCATACCATCTAAGAGAATCACTAGGTAATGCAGTCGAATAATATGGAGAATGAGGCTATATAAGGTACACATGCGAATATTCCCTTAGTCTAACATTGGTACATATTTAAACATCGAATAAATAACTCACATATACATACACATTATCGGCACAAAACGACAAACACGTATGCCTTTAGGATAAATCAATGCACAATATACAGTAAATATAAGAGAACACAGAGTCAGAATCGCAGCGATAGTATATAATATATAATTATACAAGGTATGTCCAATATACATAACAACGATATACATACACGAGACTAAATAATACAAGATGATAAACTACTATACTAAATACTAGCCTTCTCTACGCCCAGAAAACACAAGCTAGTCTCATTGTCCCTGAACCTAAAATGTCTCGGGTTTACTCGAATATTATAAATAACACATGGGTTAGACTATGTCTAAATCAAAAGGTCAATAATTATATGGAAATCAATATACATTAGATATAATAGTAATACAATTGCCCTAATGAAATATTTTAAATAATAATCATAATGTTAAATAATAATCATAATGTGTATATAATAATAATATCTGAAACAACTCCAAAATATCATAACATGTAAAACCATGCAAAAAGATGCCATCACCCATATAAAATTACACTAATCAATAAATCACAGAACCAATATCTCTTGGGTGAATCGTCCATATCAGAAATCAACAATAAGTGAGATATCACCAAGTATAGTCAGGCAAGCATACGACATAGCCCGATTATAGTTCTCAATCTCAAATAATAAAATAACATTGCTAATATAAAATATAAAAATATAGACTGCCTATGAAAGCATCACATACAATAAAAGATACGAGAATCCACTATACCGTGGATGCAAAAATATCATAGGTACAATCTCATTTCCTCATATAGAAATAAATGGTGATGGGAATCAAATCATAATTTATGGGTTATACCACCTAATAATCTTATAATGTTTGGGTTATGCCACCCAGTCAAACCACAACATGGCTATCTGCCATCTCCTAGAGCACTTGAGTTATTCACTCGGATTCGCTTTAATACTTAGGTAAGATATATAGATAATATGTATGCATCTACCAATCCGTATAGAACCAGAAGGGAAACCGAAAACTACCCCACTTGCTCCATGAGCTGTGGGCAACACTACCCGAAACCAACCTGGTATCATGACCATATCCACCGCATGTCATAAACATGATGCAAGACTCTACTATGCATTGATCACGACCCGAATCACACCCCTATGGTGACAGACTACTGCCTTCATGACTAAAAGGGCTAGGGTACACCACTCTAAAGGCTACTCCGCCTTTCTAAAAAATCCTATGATGCGCATCTAATACAATAAAGGTGTTATAGATCGGGGGCGTGACCCCATGATCAGGCCACCAAGGTGGACACTGGCCATCTAGCTCCCGCTAACTCCTAATCATATCCTGAAGCACTTCATGATAGATAACTTACATAAGGATACAACCCCTTAACTCAATCATCCACAATGATCTACCCTGATCATATATACTTACTCTACATCAAGCATTATAAACTCGCTCTACACTGAGCATCACCTTACGTAAGTATAATCCTAGTTCTCCTTACTTGATTGACATCTACTTACAATGAATAGCCAAAAAAGTATCACACCGGCGTCTTATACCACTGCTCATAAACTACACTCAATCTCTATAATATTCTATATAACGAGTCCAAAGAATAATAGGAGAAACATTACAAAATGCCCCATCCCAAATTGTATTATAACTCCATTTATTTAGATTTCTTATCACAAAAATATAAATATCACAAAATCATAATAAAGAATTTCTTCACCGTATCATATCAAATCATCGACTAAGCAATATCAACGGTGAATCATTCATATGATCCAATTCAACATACAAGAAAGGAAAATTAGAAAAGTTATATAAAATAGATTATTTAAATAAATATATATATATATATAACAACAAATTAATATTTGATAATAAATCATTCACAACATCAAATCTTAGTATAACAAAATAGGTATGTAGAGATAGATAATAAAGGTATATTCCAAGATTTAACTAGATAATTAGCTAAAACTAAATATAACATTTTATTTCCAATAAATTATTAGTTTCTTAACCTCTTATAAATTTAAGTAATGATTTGGTATCCACAAATAACATTAGGAAACTCATTTCTTGCTTTTGAAACCCCAAAAATGGTTTGTAAAGCTAAATATTGCATACATAAATTGTTTCATAATTTTCTATAATCAAATACTATTTTTAAATAATTTTATAACACCCAAATCAAATCTATTATATTCCAACCCATAGAAAATATTTTCCAAAACTTTAATCATATTCAAAATTACATAAAATATACTTTGGAAATTCTTAAGTATTAGTTAGAAACAATTATATATGCATTTCTAAATTTTTATAAGATGATATAAATTTATTAAAATCGAAGGACTAAATTTTCATTAAATTATCTATTTCTGAATTATTATATAATTACTAAATAGAACCTTTCTCTAGTTAAATTTACACACACACACACATCATCTCATTTATAAACGTTAGAAAGTTAGTAATACACACACACGTTTAACAAACACAACATATGTAGATGAACAAATAAATTCTTAATTGGTTGATTCCACTGGTCGGCCATAAGCGGTCGAGCAACTGATCTAGGTGGTCGACCAGTTCAAAGAAAATTGCATAAACGATTGATAATTTAAGGCGATCTTCCCCTCCTTTAACCATTTCTCCTCAATTCAATGCACAAGCAACAAATATAGACAAAGATCAACCCAAACACGTTATATACAAAGGATTAAATTATATAAGCATAGATTAGTGAGTTGGATCACCCACCTAAACCTACTTATTCTTCCTTTTCATGTACATGATCCAATAACCCATATGTAGCAACGCAATCCAAATTCTATCCTTGCGTATCTATGTATTGATGTTGAGATGCATATATCAAGTTTAGAAATTTATTAATATTTTATCTTAAAATTTAATGTCATGAAGTATGAGCAAAAGAATGATTTTCTAAAGTCTGGAAACGAATATGTAGGTATATTATTTATAGTTAGGGATGAACTATCAAGAAAAAGAGAAGTCTGGAGAATGGAAATTTCACGATACTTAGGGTTTGAGTTTGGGCTTGAGAAAGTTGGGCCTTCATTTATTTCCTTCTATTTATTTTCTTTCCTTTTTCTTTTTATTTCTTTCCTTTTCTTTTCTTTAGTTCAACTCATAAAACATCTTATAAATTTAAGCCCAATAAAACAATCATTTCCTCTAAATTCCTGCTTAATAAATCATGTTATTATTCATTTCAGAAAAACTATTTTCTAATAATTTATTTATTTTATTAAATCAATTTATTTAAATTCATTATTAACTATTTAAACATTATTAATAAAATTCTTTTTATAAACAAATAATTTAATTTATTTATTTCACATATATTTAACCAATTCAATATCTTCATAATTTACCACATTGTAAAATTTCAGTATTCCAAAATAGATTCATGTTATTCAATATAAATTCCAAAAATCTATTTTGAATTATTAATTACCCTTAAATATTGGGTCTTACACATATAGCCCTATTCTCTATATTATGTAACAATATTACTTAGCAATACTCTTGGATATTTTGGGTATAGAGGTGGGATGTTTCTCTTTCTTTCATTCTTAAAAAATATGATCTTCCTGCAAACTAAAATATTTTCAAAACACATAAATTTTGCAATTCTTTGAAAATATTCTTATTTGTACTGGCCATTTTTATTGGTAACATACTTATTAAAGAAGTTTTTTTATGTAGGAAAGCCGTTTTTTAAAACCCTTTAAAGATGGTTTTGTTAGAAATAATAGTGGAAGGTGGAAATTCTTCGTAATTTTGAATGGGTCCCTTTTCCTTTCCTATTATAGGTTTAGATGATGAACTTTGAAGGCTTTATTCCCCGCTAGGGTTTTTCTGTCTACCTTCCTCAAATGGATGTTTTGATTAGGCCCAATGATGGAATCAAAAATTTTAGATGGTCGCTTTGGCCAGGCCTTACAGTAAGAAAAAAGACTTTACATTCATATCCCTTAGATGGGTGCTTTGAACAGGCCATTAGTGAGATCAAAGGCTTAATTGACACCACTCTTTGGATGGTTGCTTTGGCTAGACCGTGTAGTGTGACCAAAGGCTTTTCCCCATCTTCTTGGATGGGTGCTTTGGCCAGGCCCAACAGGGAGATCATATGCTTAATTGACCACCACGCTTTAGATGGTTGCTTTGGCTAGGCCTTGTAGTGGAACTAAAGACTTTTTTCATCTCCCTTGGATGGATGCTTTAAGCAGGCCAGACGGTGGAATCAAAGGCTTAGTTGACCAACACTCTTTAGATGGTTGCTTTGGTCAGACCTTGCAACGAACCAAAGGCTTTTTATCCATTTCTCTTAAATGGGTGCATTGACTAGACCCGACGACAAGATCAAAGGCTTAATTGACCATCACTTTTTGAATGGTTGCTTTGGCTAGCCCTTACGACAACAAAGGCTTTTATCCATCCCCCTTGGATGAATGCTTTGACCATGCCTGATGGCGGGATCAAAGGCTTAATCGACCACCACTCTTTGGATAGTTTCTTTGGCCAAACCTTACATGAAACCAAAGGCTTTTTATCCATCTCCCTTGGATGTGAGCTCTGACTAGGCCCGATAGTGGGATTAAATATTTAGTTATCCTCTTTTAGGTATGAAATTCACTTCTGCTTAATGAATCTTGCTAACCTCATCAGTTAGGGGTTAAGTTAAACATATTGCATTTTAGTCTAGGGGATATTGTTTGGAGGAAAGGCCCTTTTACAATCCATTTTATTCATCTAACATTGTGAAATATGGTCTCAAATTCTCAATGTTCCATGTCCTTGATATTACATTCCATCTAATCTACTCAAGTGTTAAGTTCCGAAGGGAAAAAAAATTCATGAATAACCAGCGGTCCTTCTTAATTTGGCCCCACTGGGCCATCTACAGGATCCTTACTATTTTCCATTGCACTCCTCAACACTAGATCTCCTTAACTTGAATGATCTTCCTTTCACTTTTGAATTATAATATTTGGAGATTCCTCCTTGGTATTCAGCTGTTCGTATGGCTGCTTGATCTCTAATTTAAGTAAACTGAGTTACTCTTTCTTCATCGGATATGCCTAGATACTCTCTAGCAATATAGATACAATCTCTAGAAGTAGGACATGTTCTATTTTCTATGTCTAGATTGCCATCACATTATAATATAGATCTCTTAATTATTATGTTTTACCACATGGGCCGTGAGATATACAATAAGTTCTATTTTAGATGGATTTACTTTACCTTTGACTGTCACTCTACTTGGTTGGATACTATAGCAACACCATATGTAAGGTATTTGGGAATTGAAGGTGTATGGTGGTCCTCATAATATAGATCTAATCTAGATCAAAAGACCCATCCAAACCCCTTCCCTTAATTCTCTGACCGCTTCCCTTCCCCTTCATGGCGGTAGTCATTGCAATATAAATCTAATCTAGGTAAAAGACCCATCCAAACCCTTTCCTTGATGCTTTGGCCTCTTCCCCTCCCCCTTCATGGACGCTCCATGATGTTGGCCCTGATTAATATATTGTATATTAATTAATTAATTAATCCTATATATTTATAATTGAACTGATATATATTATTTTAATTAATTTTAGTCCTCATATAAATAATTAATTACCATTGATTTTTTACTAGTTTATCATATTTATACATTAAATCAAAATAGTTAACTCAAAAATAGCTAACAAAACTATGGCATTGAATCCCTAGTGTGAACATGGTCCTCAGCAATATTTTAACAAAATAAATACTAAAGTTTGAATGGACTTTGTTGAAGTATGGTATTGGGCACAAGTTTAATTGTTTGTAGATCATTTAGGGAAATATAATTTCTATTTTTTATAAAGCTACACCTTTATAATGATATTTTGTGCATGCTTTATTTTCTTCATCAATATGTCACTAAGATATATAGGTTTATGGTTTTAACTCCAGTAATATTTGTAGTTAATTGCGTAATTCTACTTTAAAGCCCTTGGTTCAACCCAATAACATTTATGGTTAATGGTTTTACTTCGGTCATGGATTTGACTTTGTGTGGACTACTAATTATGATGATATTAACTTTCAACAACAAAGGAGAGGAATCGTCTCTTGAGTAGTGTTTCACTTCCAACTGTTCAACGTGTACCCAACTATGATCGTAACATTATCGAGATGTCATGTGATTGACCATACCTAAAGTACAATTAAGCTACTTAAGGTCAACAGTCTAAAGTTCGAAGACTACTGTATGTTATTCTATGAGATTTTCTATTCGACTTAGTTATTTTGACTTATAGAAGACTCTCGTTGCGTTGTTGTGTGATTGTTCAAAACAACCACAAGTAGGTAATCCCTTGTGCTCCAACGATCATAAGTAATTCACCATCCATTAGATGTAAAATATTATGCGCGCTACTCTCTACAAAAGTATTGATATCTTTTTCTCAATACATCTTAATTAGGAATAACTCAAGGACAAGTATTCTGAATGCTCAATTCAATATCCATGGTTATGAACACATTCATAATTGTAACCGATAAAACACTTTTATCAAGGATTTTTTTACTTATATATGTTTAACGTATTATGTCATTATGTATATCCAATATAACAGCACGTATAATATAAAACAAAATGAAAATCATGCTTTATATTGAACAACGATCTTATACAAGAGCTAAGCTATATGATAAATTATATAGTTGCCCTTAGGTTGCACCCATAACTCTATCAAAATACTAATACAAATTGGCTTACGGTATGTATAATACAATTCAATTTTGTCAACCAATAATAGAAATTGGATTGCATTGCACAAATGTAAGCCAATACTGATAAAAGCCCATAAATATTGACTTAAATCATATTAAATTTTCTTGCATTATATTCAAGATTAGCTTATAATATAAAAACTAGATTAGTAAAAGTAATTACATCAAAATTCCAATATTTTCTTCTTCGTTTTCACTCAAACGTCTTACATGCACCTTATCTACATCAACACAAATCAAAACTTACAGTCCCTGGTTTGGATCGAGATCACCCAGAATATACAGTACACAACAAATTCAATATCCACGTAATGTTTCATGGTTACATCACATTATATTGCCATCGATTAACCTATTCCCATAACACTCACTTCGTCTTATACATCCACTTCATGCTCAACCTTTACAACTCTCTCATGTCATCACAAACAAATACCAAGTTCCCAAGCTCATCGAGAATACTTGATTGAATGATCGTTGAGTAATTTTAGAATGAAGAAGCATATAAGCTAAAGAACAAAGGGAAGTGAAAGGGAAGATTTGATGCAAATATGAAATTTTAAGAGAGGCAATGAAGGAATGAAAAAAAAATTGAAAGAATTTTTTTTGTTATAAATCAAATACTCGTCAAATGACAATGTTTTGTTATAAGGAAAGGGAAGGATGTATGAAGTATTCGTGAGTAAGCGGAATAGAGATCTTAAGGCTTAATTAACACTAAAGGGGTGGGGTGAATAGTGTTAATGGATTATAAGAATATTTTTCAAATTCCTTAAGATTTTACTTGAAATGATGTAATTAACAATCATAGAAATATCACAGAATCAAAGTACAAATAAAAGTAAATGCAGTAAAAGTAAAAAGGAAAGAACACCAGGATTTTATATTGGTGCGGAGTTACCCTACATCAAGTCCAACACAATTCCTTGTATGGATTTCTTTTCAACTAGTAAATGCAAATACAATCTCGATTTCAAGGCTATGAGACACACCCTCCAGAATCCCGACCTCCTAGTAGAGTCAATTTTTGGGCTATAACTTCACCTACTAGATTTACGGACTACTAAGCATACCCAATTGATTTTAAAAGGCTACAATCACACCTACTTGAATTTCAAGGATACCAAGCACATACAAGTTATAAGAGTATAATTTGATAGAGTTTACAGACTCAGATCTTCGACCTTGATTACAATTAATCCTATAACTCTTGAATAACACTATAATCTTGAGAGAGATGAGAGAAATCGAAGAGTGGATGAAGGAGAATCAAATTAGTAATAACTGAATTTGATTCCGGTTGAATTTCGGCAGAGTTTTGATAAAAATTGATTTAGAAGTCAAGAGAGTGAAAAAGGGAGAGAAAAATTAGAAAGTAGTAAAGGAAAATTCTTTTAGAAGTCTGGTATATATAGCGAAACAAGGTCATGTCCATTTGCGAAGTGATACAACGAAAAGACACATCCATTCAAATTTGAATTAAAATTTATAGCCACTATGCCGATATACATGGATAGGATATGTCGACATATCTCTTTGTATTTTGAAAAACACTTTGAAAATATTATTTCAAAAATCTGTTGCTTTGTAAAATACTTTGACACTTTATAGAATCTTTTAAATATAGTTTATACACATTTTAATCAAAATATATCTTAATAAACTTTATAAAATAATTTTAAAAGATTTAATAGGAATATTCAATAATATATATATATATATATATTAATATAATTATAACTTATTACAATATAAACAAAACTCAATATATTTAAACTAAAAAACACTGAAATGATATTTTTATAAGTAAGAGATTGAAAAATCATTTTGGGAAACATTTTGAAAAGTTTATTTGAAAAATAGAATATTTGAAAAACAATTTAAAACAAAATTAGAGAAGGTGAGAGAGATCATGAAAGTGCTATCAAGGTTTTAACATAAATTTTATGACTCTATAACTCATCTGGCATATCTTGAAATCTTAAACTCTTCAATACTCATGAATCTTCATTCTTGAACTCTTAAAACTTTATATCAGCATCTTGAATCTACTTTTGATATTGTGCAGTCTTCTTAATCAACACCTGTCTAATATCCTACACTATATACTTTATATATATTGATAAAACATTAGTATTTATATTTTACATTATATCCTATAGTTGTTATCATCAAAACCAATACTTAAGGTACTAATAACATTCCCTTTTCTAATGATGACAACTCTGCATATAAAATATATTATCTCCTGCTGGGTTACAAAACCGCCCTTCAATTTATGCCTAGATTTTATAAATTTCTTTCCATAAAAAATAAATTCCTAAATTTATAACCCTAACACTAACTATTAATATAATCCTAATTCTAACTTCCCTAAATAAAAGACTAATCAATATGTGTATGAATTATATATAATGATGATGAGAAATATTATATAAAAACAATAAATGATATGTAAAATTAGATAATCATGAAATAATCAATCCAAATATTCATCCAATCAAACATAGTTTACGCCACATAGCATTCAAACAAATCCACACAAATCAAAACCAATCAAGTCCAAATCAAATCAAGCATTATTATTTATATACAATAAACCTACTTAAACTAGATATTTCGAGGAACTTCAACCTAGTGCTAAAGATTCCACTTTGATAGCATCTAATCTTCATCATCTTCTTTGATGGTACACCATGGATTGGTGGCTGTTCTTCTTTGTTCAAGGCAAAAATCATCCACCAATCGTGTCGAAATGCCTTTTTTACTCCTTGATCATTTGCATTTGACTTAATTCTAAGTGCCTCTGGTTTCTTAGGATGAAAGTAAGAATGTTCTTGAATGATTCAAGAGACTGTTCGAGATTTTCAGTTAGTTTTTGGATAGAAGAAGCCATTATTTTGGTTTTAGAGTTTTAGGAATGCAAAGGAAGAAGAAAGAGGGTAGAAAGTAATGATTCTCTAGTCTTAACAATTATTTAAAGAGGTGGAAATTCATTGAAAATCAATAGACATTTGATGTCTATTCAAAATTTGAAATTAAATTTATTTGAAAAATTACTATTGTATATCGACATACATACCTAGTGTAATGACCCAGGTTTTTAGCCATTTTTTATTAGAATAATTAACTAATTTTAAATATTGGAATATTAATTTTTATAAGTCGAATAACATAATTTTCTAATATTGATAATATCTAAATCTATGAATTTTAAAAGCTATGCTGAATTTTCAAACGTTAACTGCTGAATATGATAAAATTGGAATTCGAGAATAATTCCATCGTGTTTGAAATAAGATTATTTAGTGTAGAACGATAAGCAGCACGAGACGTTGGCACTCGAGAAATTTTCCGACGAATGACTGGACGTGATATTTAAATAAAAAATATATATAAGCTTCATCGTTGCAAACTAAAAATCAAGCATGCAAAAGATCAAATCAAGCCTACAAAAGAAAAAAAATGGTAGAATGTTGAAGCCTGAACATGAAGATATCATCCACCCTCATTAGTGTACCTCTAGCCTACTTCATGTTTCACTGTCCCCTCCTTTCTCTTATATATAGCCATGCTTGTTCATTTATATAAAAAAATCCACCAATAAGATAAAAAGATTGAGTTGTTCAAAAGCTTGGAGGGAGAAGATTAAGCACAGTTGTTCATCCATTTTAAAATGGTGAGTGAACACCTTAGTTTTATTAACCGGTTATTACATATACCTATATAATTGTTGATTATGGATGAATAATTGATCTATGTCAAGTGTATATGTGTTTGTTATGTGAATATGTGTATGTATGTGTGTGTTCGACATGGTGAGTTCCACCTACACCCCAAAACACTGAACTTCTTCTTCTATGTTCATGTTTTTGGTTAAAACAGTTAAACCTTTCACTTTAAAAGTCAATATCTCAATATCCATTTAGTTAAACCATGATACCAAAACAAAAATTATTTGTTTTTGAGTATAGAACTTTTTAAAATTGATTTCATTTAATTCCATCAAGCAGAGAGAGAGGAAACACCATATAACAGTGAGTGGGTCAATTATGGTCGAGATTCAACTATCATAATTAATAAATGGATCATAAAGTTGCGATCGTAGTTGAAAAATATGATTTTTAAACGCTATTTGAGAATTTGTAGTGTTGTGTGGAGGGAAAATTTAAGGATGAACGGATTTGGGCATATTGCCAAATTCCGGTGAACTAAGCAGTTTCAGGTCCGGGCATTTAGCATTGAGGAGGATGGGTGATGGGGCATCCAAGAAAAATAGTGCGGTGATTTTTAATAGCGTGTGTGGGCTAGACGAGGTCGACTTAGGATTTTAGGGTGGTTTGTTTTGGTCACGGGTTCATGGGAAATGGTGAGGATGGGGGAGAGAGAGAGGTGCGCCTAGGGGGGATTGGTAGAGGAGGCGATGGTGGAGCTGAGTGTAACAGCCCGCAAATCCGTACCCCTTGAGTCAACACTATTCTACAACAATCAACTCAAGTTGCACAGAAATACGAACCATTTGGGTTAAAGAAGAAGAGGTAGAAGAAGAAAATAGAAAATAACAACAGAATCTAACCATCGCAGCGGAATAAAATATAATAGAAAATAAATGATCTTTACTCAAAATCACATATATCTGTTTATATATATTACATCATCAGAGTACATCAATCACAACTCAACATCAATAACATACAACTGGATACACAACTAAACAACACAGCGGAATATGTATAAACAAGTACGGAAGTACGTATCGTCATCCAGCTCGTCTCCTGAGCTCCACAGCATCCTATCCTGTATCCTATAATACTCGGTTTGACCCGAGCATTACAGTTAAATAACACCTGAGTCAGTCTGGAATACTAGCGTGAGAAAATCACACCCAATTGATTATTAAAGTTCAAAAATCCTTTGAAAACAAAAGCATCTCGTAAGACCACGCCACAAATAAACATGTCGGGTTTTTACCTTACGATAGCTAAAACAATTTTTATAGAAATCCTCTGATATTATAATAGGGTCTATTTACAAATACTTATAAAATAGCCGAAATTGTTACATGATTAAATTCCAGCTACTAGCCACAGAGTGGGTAATACAAACAAAACTCGTACAAGGCTCGTAGGGAGAATGAATTTCCAACTAATGAGTAGGTACTGGGGTACCACCTGTCACAGTACGGGGCCTAGATCACCGTACCAAGGAGTACTCCCGCTCCCCTGGAACACAAGACCGAGATTACCCCTTACTGGATAATCTCGAGTGAGATCACCCCGCGGTTGGGATCAGCAACCGCCTACTAAGTCGAAATAAAAAGGGACATCTAGACAGGAATGACCTCACCCTGCTTGGGTGCTACCCACCTAGCCTTGCTGCATAACCCCTGATTTTCAGTCATTCCCATTTGATGAGGCTTGAGGATAAGCGTTACCTTTTTAGAACATATCCCTTAGAATGCCCATCGTCCACCTGACGATGTTTCGCAAGCATTCATCCATACAAGTCCGTCTCGGGTTCGAACGGAACCGAAGGCACTATTCCTACTACATCCATTTTGGAAATGTCCTCAGAATTAGTAGCGACTAGCCCTTGCACTTCACTGCACCATCTTCGAATCCAAACTCGTTTCCACGAAACGTACAAACCGGATCGAAATGCTTTTCGAGAAATAAATCTCGATCCCGGTCTCTTCGAAACGATCAATGCATTTGGCCAATATTGATAGTCGGTTATTTAACTATCAATTAATATTCACAAACAACCATCAACCAATATATAACTTCCCAAATTATTTATTCATCCCAAAAATATCTTCACAAGGTATATTTCCACTTTTCAAACCCTTTTGAAAGCAGTTTTCAAAACTATCTCCCTTTTTTCTGAATAAATTCCAAGTATTTCTATTTCCACTGGAATCACCAAGCATGAAACTTTATATTTTTAAAATAATTTAAAACGCTTTGATTTGAAATATACTTTAAAACCTTTAAGTTAAAAACTATTTCAATAATTTGTTAAAAATATATATATATACACACAAATATTTGAAAATAAGGTTACTTTATGCAATATAAAACTAAGTTTTCACTTTTTAAAACAAACACTAACTCATCTTTTAAATAATTATTACAATAATAGTTTGAAAAATATTTACTTTAGAATTTTAAACATTCAGAAATAATAAATTTTCTAAAACATGCTTTTTAAAACAACATTAAACTTTTATCTTATATTTAAAAATTTACTTTGAAAACGTACTTGGCTATCCAGGGAAATATACTTCTCTTCACATCCTTTAAAAAATAAATCACTATTTATTTTTAAACAAACTTTCTCATTTCCTCTTAATAAATTCCCACCTTGAATTTATTCTTCCAAATATCCAATTTCAAACACTTAAATCAATTTCCAAATTGATTTCCAATTTACTTCATTTATTCCAAAATCTTTTAATTTCAGATTTCATTCCTTACTTATGATTTAAAATACTTTTAACTAAAACTTCCAATTTTAGATTCCTCAAATTTACTTCTTAATCCTTTTAAATAAATTTAAACTTTGAAATTTAAAATAATTCTTTATTCTTTCAATTGATATCACTTAAGTTTACTATTTATTAATTTTTGCTTATTCGAATCCTTTATCTTCCATACTCAAAATTATTTATTAGTATTTTAATTTCATTTCCATTCCTTTCAATTCATTTTTAGTTTATTCAAATTCACTATAATTATTTTACTTAAAATTCACTCTATTATTTCTTTTCAAAAAAAATCCAATTCTAAATATATTTCGATGACTCAGTGCACCGAAATATATTCAAGCAAATCATAGCAATCAATATTTCCAATTTACAATAATATTCATCCTAGAATATCAAATATCCATAACACAGAATATCAAAATATTCTAATTAATTTTGAGGAATCCTGTTGGATCCCTCCAACCTGTTTTCCCTGCATCCACGGACGTTAGCACAGTATATAATACCAATTCCACTTCGAGGTGGAATATCGCGGTATATAGGATTTATATAATGTTATCCGCTATTACGCGGCGCATAGGGTCTCATCCGCTATAAAATGCGGGAAATCAATCATTCCAAGATATATTATATACTACTATATATAATATAGCACATCCAACAATTCAATCAATTCAATCAATTATTTAAATTTAACCATTTAAATTTAAAACTAATATGCAGCTGAGTGAGATTAGCTCACCTTTGATTCTTGTTTTACAACCCGACCCAACCCGGCTTGCTTCTATCAGATTTTGACCTTGTATAACAACCATACGATTTATTAACACTTTGAAATAACTTGAACAATTTATTTCCATTTTATAAATTTAATTAACCAATGATTCTATTTTAACTAATAAATTTTAAATTTAAACTAATTCTCTTTTTAACATATTATTTTAGCAACCAATTAATTTAATAAGTTAATTAAATAAATTAATTTCCAACAATACACTATTTTAAAATAATCTAGTAAATTATAAACGTGTACATTTAAATTCATTCCCTTTTAAACTGCATAATACCACAGATCCATAGAGATTTCGAAACCAAATTTTTATATACATATATTATTTTATTTCCTATTTCGAAATTCCTTATATCAAATGACTTACAACATTATATATATATTTTTATAACATACCTTACTGTAATTATATAAATTTTCTAGAATGCAAATTATAATAGGTAAATAGATAAACTACCTTACTGATAACTCGAGAACGACCCACCCAGGCTGTTGCCACCACGAGATGTCTTCGAAAGCCTCCCTAACGACGCGACTGCCTATGACGAACTCGCCAAAGCCTCCGTCGCTGAAATCGACATCGAGCCTTCCAGGAACCCTACTGCTCCACCACGTTCGCGTGAACGTCACCACTTGCTCACGATATCCCCCTTCCATTTCGTTCTCGACAAAACTTTCGTTGCCGAGATCAAATCGATTTCCACCAGTCGAACCCTACGCGAACGCCACAGCGACTCCCACGCGAACGACAACCTAACCACCTCTCATAGCTCGAGGTCGAGCTATCTCCTCCTCTTCAAACGAACCATCGATTCGTTCCTTGAAGGCTTACATAAGAAATCGAATTTTAGGATCAGCGAGAAGGGAGGAAACGAGTTCCTAGGATTTCGATTTCTTCGATTTGAATAGAGCCGACGCCATTAATATTTTATCGTTCGATTGAAATTTTTGACTGGGGAAATTGGAAAAAGGAACGAAGATTAGATACAAGATTTATTCATCGGCCATTTATTATTTTCTTTTGACCCAACCATATGATTTGAGAAGATGGGGAGAGAAGAGAAAGGGAATACGAAGGAACGAATTGGTGGTGGGTTGTACGTATTGTCGGTTTAAGAAAAACAAATATATTTTATTTAAATTTAAATTTGTTTCAAAACAAAGTTCAACGCGTTTATATATCGTATGCTCACACAACTGCTCCAATTACTACGAAATTTGAAATCCGATAATAATACAATATTACGGGTCCAATGGAACTGGTTTCGTTGAATTCCGAGACTGTGCCTCAGAAGGCTATTTTAAATTCAATTTAAATGATATAAAATTTCAAAACTTAACAAAACGCTTTGAAATTCTAGTTTTAAAAATTCTATCATCTTCAGTATTATTAATATAAATTTTACAAGCCTTAAAATTACTTTTAACAGGGTTAAAATCCCGGATTTCATATTTTACCCGATTTTAAATTATTTAATTCAATAATTTAATTATCAAATATTAGTGATATTTGAATTCAAGTTAAAATTTTACTTTTAATTATTTCAAATCAATTAAATATTCCAATTTAATTTGCTTAAAAATTCCGGGTCGTCACATTCCTCCCCCCTTAAAAGAATTTCGTCCTTGAAATTACTAGTTAGGAAGAATGGTCAAATACCCATTACTATTTTCCAAAACCAAACTGTTCAACATCCTATCCACTATCTTTTTATAAAAGACCCACTACCATTTTTACTAATCTTTCCCAACTTTCCCATAGTCTCTAACAATATTACTTACTCAATCCTTCAAATTTAAATTTTAAATCAAATTTAAAATTATCAGAATTTTCTTAAAAATTTTCTAACCCTCTAAATTTTCGAAATTTTTTGCCAGCGTCTCCTTTGCGCGGCTAGCTCGGTACAACTACGAAATCGCTCTATGGCCTCCCAAATCCAAAAAGAAAATAAAAAGCCAAGTGGCTAGATCCAAAAACCCAATCAAATTCCATATAGAATTTTAAACACATACCTTTTAGTCAGGTAATTCTAATTTATTATCTGAAATCAAAACTAATTCTCTTTTCCCTTTTTCATACCTGCATATCCTGTTTAGCAATAATATCCAATCACAACGTTCAAAAACATTTTATTGACTCCTTTTACACATTTCCAATATTTGTTTTACTTAAGCCCGTACGATGTACCTATATCATTTGTACGCAATACCGAATCCGATTGCTTACTCGATCACACAATCTCACTTTTGAACTAGTATCGTCCACCCTACTTTCTAGTGCGGACTCAGATCTGGTTTCCTGATTAGAAACCGTCATTCTCCTTACATAGTCATAACTATGATGGAGGATTTATAGAATCAATCAAAACTCCATATCCAGATTCGCCGTTGAAAATCGAGTGAAAAATTCCAACTCGGATCGGTAAAATTACCTCGAAATTCTATGCTCGAATTCTGGATCAAATAGCTATGCGAATAAATAATATACGTACATCCTACGTATTTTCCCCAATTGATTATCAACTATATCAATTTCCTTTTTATTCACATTTATTTTGATTGTTATTCACTTATTCTCACTTTTCCTTGTCACAACTTCAGTTAAATTTTCATTCAATTATTCACTTGGAATAATTTTCCTCAATACCAATTTACTTAAGAATCTCACCGTTCATTTGTTAGGTTTAATATAATTATTTTATACACTTCTTTCATAAATTTGTTTTCACTTCACTATTGGAGTTTATATCTATTTTATTCAATTTGCCTTTACAATTCCATAAAAATTTCACTTTGCTTCACTTTGCTTCACTTTGTTAATTAATTTCAAATATAAATACTTCTTCCCAATTTTACTTGAATTCAATTCATTTTCAAACTTTGAATATTGAATTTTGATTCACCCTATCTCAATCCATATTTAATTAACCATTTCCCTTATTCGTTTTACTTACTAATTTATTTTTATATCAAAAATAAAAGTTAGTTTGCAAACTTTTTCTTCTTTTAGTTTCTTTGAACAATTCTTCAGTTCATCTATTTGCTTAACAAACTTTAATTCATTTGTCGTTAGTGAAAATTTTCAAAAGATTCAAAAAAAATCTAACTCTCAAAATTTTCGAAATTTTTTGGCAGAGTCTTCTTTGTACGGAGGAGCTTTTGCAATTTGACAAGAGATATAAATATATATACATCGACCCACACGGTCGGGAAACAGAAAAACAGTTCATATTTCCTATTTGTATTGCGTAGGCGTACCTTATTTAGCATTTTAAAGCAAGCAGCTATTTATTTGAGCAATTAGCGCAATCAAAACCAGTCAAACGGCTTCCAAAAACCTGTATTTACTCAATTTAAACACGTCAGTGTCAAATATACAAAGTTTATTAACATCTCACTTTATTATAAACAACTAAAACATGGATTCTATAAACAGTGCATATTATATACTTCCATAAGCACATATGAAATATTTCGACACTTATTTATAATGCTTCCAAATAATATTCAAACCATCCTGTTCAATTTAAATGATTTCACAACTCTCTCTTACTTAACTTAAATTCATTTTAAGTCCAAGCAAACTCATTTAATTTGAATTGATTTCAAAAGCAATCTAACTTCCATTTTATTCCAAGTCAAATTCTCATTAATATAACTTAAGTTAATTAACTCAATTACTAATTTCATTTACCAAACAAGTTTTATTAAAAATCATTTCATAGGACTCGACATAATCATTTCACAATTTCGCTTAAGTCAAGCTTTTATTCAAATATTACTTCAGTTATTTTATTTGTGAAGTTATTTCAACCTTTAAACTCAAGTTATATATATTTTATAAACACTTTCCAATTATGTTCAATTTACCGACAACCCAAGCTGAATTCATTTACACTTCATTGCTTACATTCAATTTATTTCTCATCCAAACAAGCCCATATTTATTACAATTGATTCAAGAACCAATTTTATTGGCTTCTGTTAATCCATAGAATTTATATAATCTTGTTTACGTCAAACGACAATTACTTCTATGAAATTTGACCATATGCCAGTGAATAAATAACTACGTAAGCTTGTAACCACTTTAACTTGATTTCAACTCAATTAATAGTCAATTTCTCCCATTCTAATTCATTTGCAATCATTTCAATTTCAATTTTATTCACTTGTATTTTATTTACCACTCAAACCATCACTATTTCAACTCTATTTTGTTTAACTTGAGTTCATTGCCAGCTCCATTTGTTTAAATTAAATTAGTATATTTCATTGAATCAATATGAATTCTAATTCACATTCAATAATTTATTTCTGAATTCCTCTCATTTTATAACGAGGCCATTTCCAATTTATCTCTACTTAGATTTTTATTTGCAATATAAATCATTTTTATGTTAATTCAATTCCATTCAACTTCAATTCAAATTTAATTCACTTACAATTTCAAGTTGAATTTCTATTAATAACTCAAGCACCACTTTCAAATTTTATCATTTATTCACAACTCAAATTTTTATTAACCAATTCGAGTTCCATTTCCATATTCCATTAATCAATCAAGTAGTCTATTTAAAATTTTACCCAATATTTGATTTTTATTCCAAAAATCACTCTAACCGTTTTACTTGAGTTCAATCTATATTTTTTTAAATGTTGGATTATATTCATTATCATTACAAAGAAATTTTATTTGGCCTATTCATTTTACTTCCAAACTTTATAAGTCGCAACTTATTTATATTCATATTTCATCTATCTACAATCAATCTTATTCACATTTTACTTTTTAACTCAGAATTATACCTTTTATTTAGCCAGTATATTTTTATTATTCCATAAACATTTTAAACAAAATTCCAGAGTTAAACAATTTTCCAAAATTTCAATATCACCTTAGAATTCAACTATATCCAAAATTCTTTGGCAAATTCAATTATCCCTTTGAATTTCAAAACCAAACCCAGTTCGCAAACAATTCCAATTTAAAATATTCAGGTAGCAATTCCTCTCTTGGAAACTCGAAAATGAACACTGATGATGTCGCGATCATCATCATAATTATTTTCCAGCGACCGAAAGAGTTTAGTGCTTTTATCTCTTTATCAGCATTTCAACTATTTTTAAATTTTCAAATCTCTCCATATTCGATTCCAATTCAAAAATATTTCCGAAATAATATCACTATTATTTCTCCAAAACCCTTTGAAAACCATTTCCAAATCCCAGGAATTTAAACCTCTCAAAGTTCCAAATTCGAAATCCATTTTGATTTATTTTCAAATATTTCTCTGGAATCCTATTTCCAATTATAAATCACATTTGTATATGAAGTTTATTTCAATTTATAAATTACATTTATAATCTATATTGCAAATTCCATTTAGTTATATAAATTTATTCTTCAACTTTGGTTATAAGTTTTTAATTTCTTATTCAATTTCTACACAATAGTTTTAATAATTTAATGTTATCATTCCTTAACACAAGCATCTCAATATTATCATACTTTACAAAAATTATATCTTTTATATACAAAAATAACTTGGGTAAAATTATTTCATTTACCTTACTTTAAAACAATACTGTGTCGAATTATTCTATTCAAGTGTTTAGAGATCCCTATCAATAACGTTAATTACTCGTATTGACCAGAATCCATAAACTACTCAATAAACCAATCAACACAATATAAAATCATTTTATATTCACTAACAAATACGCGCTCATATCTATTAATACGCTCAAACTCATCCTAGAGTACTATCGACTCTATTTCAATGAGTAATTCCCACCAGAGCCAAGGTTATCGTTAACCTTGCTCTGATACCAAGTGTAACAGCCCGCAAATCCGTACCCCTTGAGTCAACACTATTCTACAACAATCAACTCAAGTTGCATAGAAATACGAACCATTTGGGTTAAAGAAGAAGAGGTAGAAGAAGAAAATAGAAAATAACAACAGAATCTAACCATCGCAGCGGAATAAAATGTAATAGAAAATAAATGATCTTTACTCAAAATCACATATATCTGTTTATATATATTACATCATCAGAGTACATCAATCACAACACAACATCAATAACATACAACTGGATACACAACTAAACAACACAGCGGAATATGTATAAACAAGTACGGAAGTACGTATCGTCATCCAGCTCGTCTCCTGAGCTCCACAGCATCCTATCATGTATCCTATAATACTCGGTCTGACCCGAGCATTACAGTTAAATAATACCCGAGTCAGTCTGGAATACCACATGAGAAAATCACACCCAATTGATTATTAACTATATCAATTTCCTTTTTATTCACATTTATTTTGATTGTTATTCGCTTATTCTCACTTTCCCTTGTCACAACTTCAGTTAAATTTTCATTCAATTATTCACTTGGAATAATTTTCCTCAACACCAATTTACTTAAGAATCTCACCATTCATTTCTTAGGTTTAATATAATTATTTTATACACTTCTTTCATAAATTTGTTTTCACTTCACTATTGGAGTTTATATATATTTTAAATTCAATTTAAACGATATAAAATTTCAAAACTTAACAAAACGCTTTGAAATTCCAGTTTTAAAAATTCTATCATCTTCAGTATTATTAATATAAATTTTACAAGCCTTCAAATTATTTTTAACAGGGTTAAAATCCCAGATTTCATATTTTACTTGATTTTAAATTATTTAATTCAATAATTTAATTATCAAATATTGGTGATATTTGAATTCAAGTTAAAAATTTACTTTTAATTATTTCAAATCAAATAAATATTCCAATTTAATTTGCTTAAAAATTCTGGGTCGTCACACTGTGGGTGAATTTTGGTGGTGGATGGTGGTTTGTGGTGACGTGGCGAGGCGTTTAGGTGGCACGGCTTTGTTCCAGTTTTGGGAGAAGTTCTAAATTTCAAACCGAAGGTGTGGCCACGTTTCCAGGTGGGTAGGCGTGATGTGGTGGTCTGGGTGACTTACGAGGATAGTCGGCTGCGAGTTTGGTTGGCCGAAGGTAGTGTGCATGTCCACACTTTCGTGCACGCCTTCATGAATTCAAATGAAAGAGAGGAGAGGAGAGTTGGGAGAAGAAGGAGAAGGGGGTTTTGGGCCGGGTTTGGGTTTGGATGGGCTAGGTTTGTTTTTAAAAGTAAATTAAATTAATTTTTACATTTAATAATCTATAAAAATAAAAATAAACACAATTTCTCCTTCGTTTCAAATCCAATCGATGCGCGGGTTTTTATGTCGGGATCCTATCGCCGAGTATTTTTATTTGAACTTATATCGTCAAGATTTCTGAAACTTAAATTTTTAATGATTTATAACAATTGAAAGTGAACAAATAAGTAATTTCTTATTTAATTAATTATATGTTAATTAATTATTTATTTTTAATGGACTGGTTAATTTTAATTAACTAAGAATAAATCATTTTATAAATTTCTTTGATTGACAAGTAATCTGGGTTAAAAATATAACTTGACTCGGTTAATTAAAACCAATTCATTTTTGATTTTTAAATTGATTTAATATCAATTATAAATCGTTGATTAAAGTTAATGATCTATACTTTGACTTTTATTTCTCTTAGATATTGATTTCAGTTATCTTTTGTCTGTGCCATTAAGTAGCGAAACAAATTAAAGCAGTTAGAATAAAACGTTGACATGTTTTTATTAGCAGTAAATTGACTTATACTGATCACTATTTCGAGTTTCGAAAAATGTGATGATTACAAGGGAATTAATTTTGATGGATAGGTCATGATAAAGTAAACATATGGAATGAATTTCCATGTTTGAGTATTTATACTCTGGTTGTATGATTGTTTTTTAAAATAAACTTGGACTTAAAAAATTTATCGTTTTGGTTCGATGAGACCGAGATCGGATAACAGTATTATCCGAAAACCACTTCGAACCAATTTAAGCGAGTGATTTGGTAGGTTCTAAAGGCAAGATCCAGGATTTGGATTTTGGAGTGCCAGGGCTATTTGCCACTAACCCCGAAGGTGGTTCCAAAAGTTGGTGTGGTGGAAATGGTACCTTCGGTTCGTTCATCACCTGAGTGACTTGTATGGATGAATGCTGATATTGTATCATCACTTGGAAGGCAATGTCAGTATTCTAAAAAAGGTAATGACGTAACCTCAAACCTAATAAACCGAGAATGACTAAAATATGGAAGATGCAACATGGCCATGTGGGTCGCACCCATTAAGGTATGTCATCATCAGTCTAGAATCGATATTTGTCCCTTTTTGGGTATGCTACAATACGGTTACTAATCATAACCATGGTGGTGATGTATTCGGTACTATCCGGTAAGGGATAGGCCAGTGCTGCGTTGGTAGGAATCGATAGGTTCGCTCTTGGTACATTTGTCTAGAGGTGTACTGTAACGGACGGTACCCCAGTCATTGTTGGGATCCATTCTCTAGTAAGTGTCGTACATTTTTTATTGTGCCCAAATATGTTGGAACGTAAGATGCAAGCATTCCAGCTATGTTCTATTTTATTTGAAAACTCTAGACACTATGATATTATCACTGTATTTCCTATTAAAGTGTTTTAGTTATCATAAGGTAAAAATCCGTCCGTGTTTATGTGCGGCGTGGTATTACGAGATTACTTTGATTTCAAGTGGTTTGCAATTTAAAGTAATTTAATCACTTTACTCACATCAGACCTATGTTTGACCTAGAGTTTAATTTTTGTTTTTTCTAAACTCTTGGGTACTCAAATTTTTATGAGTAACCAAGTGATCTAGGTTCTCACGATTGCCTTTTGGAGGAGCTAGAGCAGGTGGCTTCACCGTTAGCTAGTCACTATCTATTTCTGCTGTGTCTGTATATGTATTTTGGATTGTAAATGTATGGACAGGTAGTTATGAGTGTCTAAATATAGCGCCTGTATTACTATTGCTCTGTTGTATTGTATTGTCAGTGGCTATTTAAAGCTTATTATGTAATATATATTATTCCATTCCACTATTAGATCCCATGTTTTGTTTAGTTCTTCTTTTCTATCTCTTTCTTTCACCCTTAATGACTCGTCTTTCAACTATAAGAAAGGCGGTTCTTACATTTGGTATCAGAGCTTAGGTGGAGTGAACATCTAAGCTTTTGGGTTAGTATCAATCTTAAGAGGGAGTATTTGTAATTATATATATATCCCTGATAATTAGATCAACTTTGATAAATCTGATTAGTGCCATCTTTAGAGGGTATTCCATCCAAGTTCTAAGTATCATCTTATTATGTCTAGATAGTAAGCAATGAGCACCATAGGTAGATGTGGAAGGGGAGCTAGCTGTACCACAACCATAAATGGTCAGACCCAATCCCGAAAGAGTAGGAATTGTTGAGGAAGCAGCGCCAGTTCAGCCAAGGGTAAACTTTGCAACATTGTGTAAAGACTACATAACTCTAAGAGGGAAACCTCTTAAGGGGATATAATCTATCATAGAAGTCCAAGCATGGTTACGAACCTGTGAAAACATTTTCAAAGGACTTAATCTGGCCGGGGAGCAGAAACGCTTTTTTGCTTCTTAGCAGTTACAAGGAGCAGCCGCATGGTGGGATTCTCTAACCGCAAATTTTCCCAAAGAAGAGTTCTCCTGGAACAGATTTAAGGAAGAATTTGAAGCTCAGTTCCTACATGCTATAGGTAAGATAAGGATGTACCGAAATTTTATGGATTTAAAATAAGGGAATTTGTCCGTAGCGGAATATGAAAACAAGTTTAATGAACTGCCATGCTTTGGACCTGAACTAACAATACCCGATTAAAACAGAAAGAGATGTTTGTGACTGGATTGAGGGGAAGTTTTCATGAAAGACAGCCAATCTCAATGGATCTTTCATTAACTTAGTGGATATGGCTCTCGGATATGAAGCATTGGATAAGAAGAAGCCAGTTCCGGCAGAACACATGTGGGAATACGAGTGGCAACGACCCCAACAAGAGGAAGTTCAAACCCAACTGAAGAACAAAGGGAAGGAAAAATCAGGCGGTGGAACACAAGAAAATTCGAGAAGTGGTAAAAGGAACAAGTACAAGAATGTTAGTTGTTACCTTTGCAAGCAGAAGGGCCACATCGTGAGGTTTTGCAAGAATTCTGAAGTTCAGAAGCAGCGGCAGCAATCTCAACAACAAGCAGGACCTATCACTTCGATAGTCCAGAAAACCTTTTGTTTCAATTGTCACCAACCAGGCCATATGGTGAAGGACTGCCCATTTCTAAAAAAGGCTTCATAACCCAAGGTTTATGCACTCAAGAATGAGCTGTCAACTTCGAAAGATGTCAAAGGAAAAGGCATCCTTGAAGGTACCTTACTTATTAATGGTATTTTTGTTAGAGCGTTATTTGATTCTGGTGCCTCCCATAGCTTTATTTCTTTGGAATCAGTAGAGAAATTTCATCTCATTCCTAGTACCGTAGAAAATCCTATTCGTGTATCCAATCCCATATGGGGAGTGACCTATTTGAATATGATCTGTGAAGGCGTGCCAATTTCTTATCTTTCTCATTTCTTTTCATGTGACCCTTTTGTAATTAGCTTGTAAGGGATTTGATATTACTCTTGGTATGGATTGGTTACCGAAATATGGAGCTGTTCTAGATTGTGATGAAAGGACTATATCTTTAGAAACCAAGTTGGGAAGGATTGCGAAGATAGAATGTGATAACCCTGGAATCCATACGTGTAGTTTCTTGCATGCTCTTGAAGGATCTCAAGAAGAGTTAGGATCCATAGAAATTGTTAAAAACTTCCCTGGTATTTTTGAAGAAGTTAAAAGCTTATCTCCTCATCGAGAAATAGAATTCCGAATTGATTTAGTTCCTGGTGCCAGTCCTGTGATTCAGCCAAAAAGAAGGATGGTTCCGAGGGAGAGAGAGGATTTAGTAAATCAAACCCAGGATTTATTGAACAATGTATTGATTAGACTTAGTTATTCGAGTTGGGGCTGAGCTGTAGTTTTTATGGCTAAGTCTGGTGGTTTTCTAAGACTGTGCGTGGACTATTGAGAATTGAATAAGGTGACCACTAGGAATAAATATCCTTTATCCTGCATTGATGACCATTTTGACCAACTCCATGGGGCAACAGTATTTTCCCAAATGAATCTAGTTATAGGATTTCATCAATTAAGAATTGCCAAAGATAGTATAGCCTTAACTGCATTTGGGGATCAAGACTTTTTTTCGAGTGGTTGATTATGCCTTTCGGGCTAACCAATGCACCTGCATATTTTGTAGACTTGATGAATCACATTTTCAAATCGGTCCTAAATAAGTTTGTGTTGGTTTTCATCAATGATATTCACATCTATTCTAAGTCTGAAGAAGAGCATAGACACCATTTGGAAGTAGTGTTAGAAACTTTACGGAGGCGTGTTCTGAAGGAAAAGTTCTCCAAGTGTCGTTTTTGGATGTCACAGGTAAGATTCTTAGGCCATTTTGGGTTAGGAGAGGGTATTTCAGTAGACCCAATAAAAGTTGAAGCTGTGCAACAATGGAAGCAACCATAGACTTCTATCGAAGTTTGTAGTTTCTTAGAATTGGCTGGATACTATAGAAGGTTCATACAAGATCTCCTCTCATTTGACAAAGTTGACTAAGAAGGGCAAGAAGTTCGTATGGACTCCTAAGTGTAAGGAAGAATTTTTGAAATTGAAGAAGAGATTGACTAGTGCGCCAATTCTAACTATTCCAGATGAAAGGAGTGGATTCACGGTTTATACCGATGCATGTGGAGTAGGATTGGGCACTGTTTTGATGCAAAATGGTAGGGTGATTGCATATGAAATCATAAAATTAAAGCCACAGAAAAGGAATTATGCAACGCATGATTTGGAGTTGTTAGCATTTGTCTTTGCATGAAAATGTGGAGACACTATTTGTTGGGTAAGAATCTCTCTATTCTTCTTATTTCTTTCTTATTTCTAAAATTCTAGTAAGTCTTCTCTCACTAACTAGGTGAAAAATTTGAACTCTTCAGGGATCACAAGCCCCTGAAGTACCTTTTCACTCAGAAGGATCTGAATCTGAGGCAATAGAGATGGTTGGAATTTCTAGCATCCTACGACTTGGATATTTTTTACACGCCAGGGAAGGCGAATGTTGTAGCAAATGCTCTAAGCAAGAATGCGATTTTATCTTTTTTGGAGGTTACACCAACTATACAGGAAAGAATTATGCGTAGTCGTAGAAAGGATAAAAATCTGGAGGAATTAATTCAAGGAGTTCGGGAGGGACGATATTCAGACTTTTAGGTGGATGATCGTGGTGTTTTGAGGTTAAACAAATGATCGTGCATTTTAGATGTAAATGGATTGAGGCATGAAATTTTATTTGGAATGCCATAAATATAAATTAAGTATTCATCCGGGAGTTCATAAGATGTATAAGGATATGAGGCTAGTATTCTGGTGGCCGAAAATGAAGGAAGACATTTCAACCTATGTTAATAGATGTTCGTGTTGTCAATCGATAAAAGGAGATCATCAAAGAACCACCGGATTACTACAATCTTTGGAAATTCCAAAATGGAAATGGAAAATGATATCCATGGATTTTATCGATGGTTTACCTAGAACCAAAAAGGGAAATGAAGGAGTATGGATTATTGTGGATCGGTTGACCAAGAGCGCCCGTTTTATACCAGTGAAACCAACTAGAACCGCAGCTTCTTTATCAGAGATTTTTATGAGAGAGATTGTTAGACTGCATGGAGTTCCAATAACTATAGTAAGTGATCTCGATCCTATATTTACCAGTAAATTTTGGGAAGTATTACAAGTAGCCCTGGGAATAAAGTTAAATTTGAGTACTGCTTACCGCCATCAAACCGATGGTCAAACTGAGGGGGTTAATTACATCTTGAAGGATATGTTGAGAGCCTGCATCTTGGATATTGGAGGATCATGGGAGGATCATCTACACTTAGTGGAATTCTCCTACAAAAATAGTTATCAAGCTAGCATTGGCATGTCACCTTATGAAGCTCTTTATAGAAGGTCGTGCGAGTCACCAACCTGTTGGGTAGAGTCTGGAGATTGTCTAGTGCTTGGTCCAGATATGATTTGAGAGGTATCTGCGAAAGTTGAATTGATTAAGAGGAGGATGAAGGAAGCTTAAGATCGTAAGAAAAGTTATGCTGACAAAAGATGAAGGGATTTGGAATTTCCCGTTGGAGATCTTGTGTTCGTGAAGATTTCGCCAATTAGAGGAGCGATTAGATTTGAAAAGGCTGCGAAATTAGCTCCAAGGTATATCGGACCTTTCCGTATTCTTGAAAGGATTGGGCCTCTTGCTTAAGGTTAAGTTGCTGAAAAGGATGGCGGGAGTTCATAATGTGTTCCACGTATCTCATTTAAGGAAAAATGTTCATGATCCATCGTTGATTGAGGAGCCATCAGTTCAGAAGGATTTGGAGATAGAACCAAACTTGATAGTGGTCAGACATCCAGTTTATATTGTAGATTAGGATTAGAAGAGACTTCGAAATAAAGTGGTGAAGTTAGTCAAGATTCAATGAAGTGAGGATCCTAAGGGTTGTACATGGGAGACTGTGGATCGTATGAGAGAAGCCTATCCAGAGATGATGTTAGGATAGCTAGCTGTTGGTATGTACAGTGTATGCCTTGTTTGCTATGGTTGTTTAGTGTAAGACTTATGTATGCGCTTTATGATGTAAATGTATGACTTTTTGTATAGCTTTAATTATCTCTTTGCTTTCTAATTTCGGGGACAAAATTCTTTTAAGGGGGGAGAAATGTAACTACCTGGTCTTTTAGCCATCTTTATTAGGATAATTAACAAATTTTAAATATTAATTTTTATGGTCGAATAACTTAATTTTCTGATATAAAGAATATCTGAATCTATGAATTTTGAAAGCTATACTAAATTATCAAACACTAACCGCTGAATATGATAAAATTAGACTTCGAGAATAATTCCATCGTGTCTGAAATAAGATTATTTAGTGTAGAACGATGAGCAGCACGAGACGTTGGTGCTCGAGATATTTTCCCGCGAACGACTCGATGCGGCATTTAAATAAAAATATATATATAAGCTTCATCATTACAAACTCAAAATTAAGCATGCAAAAGATCAAATCAAGCCCACTAAAGGAAAAAAAGAGTAGAATCTTGAAGCCTGATCATGGACATATCAGCCACCCTCATCAGTGTACCTCCAGCCCGCTTCTTGTTTCACCTTCCCCCTCCTTTCTGTTATATACATCCATGCATGTTCATTTATGAAAAAAAATCCGCTGTTAAGATAAAAAGGTTGAGTTGTTTAGAAGCATAGAGGGAGAAGATTAAGAAATGTTGTTCATCCATTTTAAAACGGTGAGTGAAACACCTTAGTTTGTTAACTGGTTATCACATATACCTATATAATTGTTGATTATGGATGAATCATTGATCTATGTCAAGTGTATATGTGTTTGTTATGTGAATATGTGTATGTATATGTGTGTTCGAAATGGTCAGTTCCACCTACACTCCAAAACACTGAACTTCTTCTTCTGTTCATGTTTTTGGTTAAAACAGTTAAACCTTTCACTTTAAAAATCAATATCTCAACATCCATTTGGTTTTAAACCATGGTACCAAAACAAAAGTTGTTTGTTTTTTAGTATAGAATATTTTAAAATTGATTTAATTTAATTCCATCAAGCAAAAAAGAGAGAGGAAACACCACATAACGGTGAGTAGGTCAGTTATGATCGAGATTCAACTATCATAATTTAATAAATGGATTATACAGTTGTGATCGTAGTCGAAAAATATGATTTTTATGCGTGATTTGAGAATATTTAGTATTCTGTGGAGGGAGAAGTTTGGGGATGAACGGACTTGGGTGTATCACCAAATTCCAGCGACCTAAGAAATTTTTGATCAGGGCATTTGGCATGGAGGGGGATAGGGTGATGGGGCATCCAAGAAAAATAGTGTGATGACTTTTAATAGCATGTGTGGGCTAGGCGTGGTCGACTTAGGATTTTAGGGTGGTTTGTTTTGGTCACAGGTTCATGGGAATGGCAACGATGGGAGAGAGAGAGGCGTGCGTCAAGGGGGGATTAGTAGAGGAGGTGATGGTGGAGTTGTGGGTGAATTTTGGTGGTGGATAGTGGTCTGTAGTGACATGGTGAGGCGTTTAGGTGGCACGACGTTATTCCAAATTTGGGAGGAGTTCAAATTTTCGAACAGAATGTGTGGCCCCATTTCCAAGTGGGTAGGCATGATGTGGTGATCGTAGGTGACCTGCGAGGATGGTCGGCGGCGAGTTTGGTTGGCCGGAGGTAGTGTGCGCGTACACACTTTCGTGCACTTCTTCGTGCATTCAAATGAAAAGGAGGAGAGGGGGAGCTGGGAGAAGGAGTAAGGGGTTTTGGGCTAGATTTGGGTTTGGATAGGCTAGATGTGTTTTTAAAGTAAATTAAATTAATTTTTACATTTAATAATCTATAAAAATAAAAAAATACCATTTCTCCTTCGTTTCAAATCCAACCGACGCGTGGGTTTTTGCATTGGGATCCTATCGCTGAGTATTTTCATCTGAACTAATATCGTCAAGTTTTTCTGCAATGTAAAAATTTATTGATTTATAATAATTAGAAGTGAACAAATAAGTAATTCTTTATTTAATTAATTATATGTTAATTAATCAATTAATTATTAAATGGAATGGTTAATTTTAATTAACTAAGAATAAACCATTTTATAAATTTCTTTGATTGACAAGTAATCTGGGTTAAAAATATAACTTGACTCGGTTCATTGAAAACAATTCAGTTCTGATTTGTAAATTGATTTAATATTAATTATAAATCATTGATTGAAGTCAATGATCTATACTTTGACTTTTATTTCTCTTAGATATTGATTTTAGTTATCTTTTGTCTGTGCCATTAAGTAGCTAAACAAATTAAAGCAGTTTGAATAAAACTTTGACACATTTTTATTGGAAGTAAATCGACTTGTCTTGATCACTATTTCGAGTTTCGGAAAATGTGATGATTACTAGAGAATTAATTTCAATGGGCAGATAAAGTAAACATATGGAATGAATTTCCGTATGTGAATATTTACACTCTGATTGTAGAATTGTTTATTTAAACGAACTTGGCCTTTAAAAATTTATTGTTTTGGTTCGATGATACCTGGATCGGATAATAGTATTATCCAAAAAACACTTCGAACCAATTTAAGCGAGCGATTTGGAAGAATCTAAAGGCAAGATCTAGGATGCAGATTTTGGAGCGCAAGGGCTATTTTCCACTAACCCTGAGGGTGTTTCCAAAAACGGTTGTAGTGGAAATGGTGCCTTCGGTTCGTTCATCACCTTAACGACTTGTATGGATGAATGCTGATATTGTATCATCACTTGGATGGTAATGTCAGTATTCCAAATGTGAAGTGCTTTCCAAAAAAGGTAATGACGTAACCTTAAACCTCATCAACCGGAAATGACTAAAACAGAGGAGATGCAACAGGGCCATGTGGGTCGCACCCATTAGGTTATGCCATCACCACTCTAGAATCGATATCTGTCCCATTTTCTGTATGCTATGGTATGGTTACTGATCATAACCGTGGTGGCAATGTATTCGGTACTATCCAGTAAGAGGTAGGCTAGTCCTGTGTTGGTAGGAATCGATAGGTTCGATCTCGGTACATTTGTCTAGAGGTGTACTGTGATGGGCGATACCCCAGTAACCTAGTCACTGTTGGGATCCATTTTCCAATAAGTGACGTACGTTTTTGATTGTGCCCAAATATGTTGGAATGTGAGATGCAAGCATTCCCCTATGTTCTATTTTATTTGAAAACTCTAGACACTATGATAATATCACTGTATTTCATATTAAAGTGTTTTGGTTATCGTACGGTAAAAACCCATCCGTATTTATATGCAGCGTGGTCTTACGAGATACCTTTGATTTCAAATGATTTTATATTTAAAGTAATTTAATCATTTTACTCACACCAGACCTATGTCTGACCCGGAGTTTATTTTTCTATTTTCCCCTAAACTCTTTGGTACTCAAATTTTTATACATAGCCAAGTGATCCAGGTTCTCACGATTGCATTTTGGAGGAGCTGGAGCAGGTGGCTTCACCATTAACTAGTTACTATCTATTTCCGATGTGTCTGTATATGTATTTTGGACTGTAATGTATGGACAGGTAGTTATGAATGTCTAAATATGGTGTCTGCATTACTATTACTCTGATGTATTGTGTTGTCAGTGACTATGTAAAGCTTATGTTATGTAATATATATTATTCTGTTCTACCGTTAGATTCTATATTTTGTTTAGTTCTTCTTTTCTATCTCTTTCTTTCACCCTTAATGGCTCTTCTTTCATGTTAAGAAAGGTTGTTCGTTACACCTAATGTATGTCGACATATATGCAAAAAATTCAAAACAACTTTGTTTTACTTTTCTATTGTATTTGGCATACACTATTATATTTGTATGACTTTGTAGAGATAGTCGACAATATATAATAATAAGAAATTGAATTTCATTCATAATAACGATGAGTATAAGAAATAAATAAAGATACATGAGATTTAACATAAACTAAAGCTAGAAAATCCAAATACAAGGATAGTTTAAACAAACAATTAGAAAAATACAGATGAGATGAAGAAGAACCACCAAGCTTGTGAATGATCTTTCCAAAGAATTTATCCATTTTATTGGAAATTGAAGTAAATATCTTTGAAAATGATTTCTTAAGCTTCCTTTGGTTATGGATGATTTTTTCTTGATTTTTGGGAAGATCTTTTTGGATGGATTTGGTGGCATGTTGATGCTTTCCAAAGAAGTATCCTCCTCCTCTTGTTCTTCCTCATCGACTTCCATTTTCTTGCCTTCCTTTTCCTCCTCTTCTCTTATTTCATGTTGTTCTTCCCAAGCCAGTCTTTGTTCCTTTTCTGCAAGTGTTTCATAAGGCTCGAAAAAGGGTGAAATATGCATAAGTGAA
This sequence comes from Allium cepa, assembly GCA_030765085.1. Taxonomy (NCBI): domain Eukaryota; kingdom Viridiplantae; phylum Streptophyta; class Magnoliopsida; order Asparagales; family Amaryllidaceae; genus Allium; species Allium cepa. Next base: position 289,689,705 of record CM060937.1, read on the forward strand.
ATATTGGCCTTGTCAAATATTTTTTGAGGAACTGTTTCCTCTCCTTTAAGGTCAATGCCAAAATAATTGAAAACATGAGCAAGATACACACCATGAAATAACGTGTTTTCATGTTTAGAAAGATTCTTAAGAAAAGTTCATCCAAAATGACTTGAGCCCAATCTATGTCGTATTGACCATAAATTGTGAAAAGAGCTTTGAAAACTTTGAGACAGGTTATTATAATTACGCATTCTAGGAGTGATACTTTGTTGCAAAAGAATGCTTAAAATTCTTGCTTTTGGATGCAGCCTTTTGTTTATGAATTCAAAATCATCACCACTTTCGAAAATATCATGAATTACTTCATGATTTTGAAAATCAATTTGAAAAGATGAAATGTCCATTCCACTAGATTTGCACCAAGAATGTGACTCAAAAACTCACAATTTAAAAACAATTTGTGTCCCTTTGATACTACTCCAAACTTCTCCTTCTCTATCATCATAAAACTTTCCTTTTAAATTTGCATAAAACATCTTTACGAATTTTTAATAACAAACAAAATCATTTTGAGAAGCATCGATTAAATGAAGAATTTCATTTTGCAAACAAAGTTGAAAAGATCATAAGTAAGAAAATCTTCAAAAATAGCAAATCTTCCAGGAGAGACTTTTTCGAAAGATAAATACTTAATATATGCTTGAATGACTTCTTGATCATTGAAAATATATTCTTTTATTTTCTTAGAAAGCTTCGTGGTTGCCATAGTATTGCTTGAGGATGCCATTGAAGAATAGTTAGAAGAGATAAGAGAATTTATGATTTTTGAATTTGAAAATGAATGGATGGAGATAGAATAAGTAAATAAGGAATCAATTCTTTGGTCAGAATGCAACTTTTCAAAACATAGGAGTTGGTGAAAAGGTGGAGGAAATTCGACTTTTGAATTCGAAATTGAAATTCAAAATCTGTATACATATATCGACATATGCTCGTGAGGTATGTCGACATATAGGTCGAAACTTTCAAAAATTATTTTTGTTTAACTATACTCTATTTCATTATATAGACCTATTTATAATTTTAAAATAATTTTAAACATATTTTATATTATTATTTTATTATTAAAACATATAAAATATTTATATTTAAAATATATAAAATATTTATATTTAAAATATAATCATACAATATTTAACCAATGTTATTATTAATCTATAGGAAATTCCTAACAACCAATAAGGCAACCAAAAAAAATTCATTCAAGAAATTAAAAAACTTTTGATATATAAAAAGCGTACCTTTTTACGACCTATTTCACCATTTTAGTCTAAATTATGTATTGGTATGAAGCAAATGTCAGAAATTTCTATATCTGATTTATTGTCACTTGAGGATGTATCTAAATCGTCTAATGTTGCAGTATAGGCTCTTCTCCGTTTTTTGAATGAATCAGTGTTTGGGGTCATCGTAGTTATAACATTTAATGCCATTTCCATTTTCACTTCCGTTTCCTAGATTTTTGTTGTCATTTCTTTTGAAATTGTTCATCTTCTTATATTTTAGAAATTTTTTGAAATTCCTTATCATTAAAGCAATTTCTTCATCTTCGTCGCTATCTGAATCTAGATTATCCATCATTGCATTAAAAGCTATAGATTTCTTTTATGTTGCTTTGCTTTCTCTCCTGACCTACATTTGACCTTCAAAAGACATTAAATTGCTAATTAACTCTTCAATTTTTAGAGTGCAAATGTCATTAGCCTCTTCGATTATAAGAATCTTTTGACCCCGATCAGGAGTAAGTGAATTGTGGATTTTTTTAACTTGATCCTCTTAGAAATTTTTTTACCCAGTGCAATAAATGAGTGTATGATATCTTGGAATCTACTATATATACATATCAGATATGTACTCATTTGGACTCATTTTGAATAATTGAAACTGGTTTGTTAACATGTAAATTTTGGTATGTTTGACCTTACTTGTCTTTTTATGTGTAACTTCCAAAGTTCTCCAAATTTCAAATGCAAACTTACATATAGATGATATATTAAATTCATTTCCATCTAGTGAACAAAATAATATTTTCATAGCCGTAGAGTTACATTATGCAACTGATTTTTGGTCAGCAGTCCACTGTGTCGGATTTGTCTCGGGTTCAGTGTAGTCGGTTTGTGTGAAGTTCCAAGTGTCTAAACCAATTGGCTGTAAATAGATTTTCATTCTACATGACCAATATTTGCACTTACTATCATTAAAAAGTGGAGGTCTAGCAGTGGATTGTTCTTTGACAAATGAGTTACTAACAAGTGTATTAACAGTGTTACTAACAATACTATTACTAGTGTTGGTAGCCATTTAACTTTTTCAAAAATCAAATGATGAACACTTTAAAAACCAATGATCTGATACAAATACATGTCAGCGGAATAGAGATCTTAAGGCTAAATTAACATTAGAGGGTGTTTAATTGATTATATGAATATTTTTCAAATTCTTTAAGATTTTACTTGGAATGATCTAATTAACAACCACAGAACCATCGCAGAATCAAAGTACAGATAAAAATAAATGCAGTAAAACTAAAAAGGAAAGAACACACAGGAGTTTATACTTGTTAGAAGTTACCCTACATGTAGTACCACACAATTCCTTGTACGGATTTCTTTTCAACTAGTAAATGCAAATACAATCTCGATTTCAAGGCTATAAGAACATCTCCAGAGTCCCGACCTCTAGGTTAAGTCACTTGATTTTCGGGCTTCAAGCTCAACCACTAGATTTACGAGCTACCAAGCACATCCAATTGATTTTAACATGCTACAATCACACCTACTTGGATTTCTGGGATATTAAGCGCACCACAAAGTATATGAGTATGATTTAATAGAGTTTACAGACTCAGATCTTCAATCTTGATTACAATTGATTCTATAACTCTTGAATAGAACTTTGATCTCGAGAGAGGTGAGAGAAATGAAAGAGTATATGAAAGAGAATTAAATTAGTAATAACTGAATTTGATTCTGGTTGAATTTCGGCAGCGTTTTGGTAAAACTTGATTTAGAAATCAAGAGTGTGAAAATGTGAGATAAAAATAAGAAAGTAGTTAATGAATATATATTTAGAAGTCTGGTATATATAGGGAAACAATGACCATGTCCATTCGCAAAGAGATACGATGAAAAGACACTTTCATTCAAATTTGAATTTTGAATTTTACGGCCACTATGCTGCATACATAGATAGGATATTTCGACATATCCTTTTGTATTTTGATAAACACTTTAAAAATATTATTTTGAAAATCTATTGCTTTGTAAGATATACTTTGTAGAATTATTTAAATATCGTTTATACACATTTTAATCAAAATATAACTTAGTAAAACTTTATAAAATAATTTTGAAAGATTTAATAAGTATATTGAATAATATATATAAAAATTAATATAATTATAACTTATTAAAATATAAACAAAAATTCAGTATATATATATAACTTAAAAACACTAAAACGATATCTTTATAAGCAAGATATTGAAAAATCATTTTGGAAAATATTTTGAAAAGATTATTTGAAAAACAGAATATTTGAAAACAATTTAAAACAAAATTAGAGAAAGCGTGAGAGATAAGGAAAGTGCTACCAAGGTTTTAACATAAACTATAGCTTTATAACTTATCTTGAATATCTTGAAATCTTGAACTCTTCAATATTCATGAGTCTTCATTCTTGAATTTCTGAAACTTTATATCAGCATCTTTGTAACGACCCGCTATTTTGGACCATTCAAATCGACAATAAAACTGTACATGTCCAACTTGAATAATTCAAAAAACCCATTTGTTAATAAAATTTGGCAAAACTTAAAATATACAGTAAATAAATCAATCATAGATCACTTACACAGAGTAATACAATGCAGCGGAATAGATAAAGAATAGTAGTTCATGAAGCTACTATATAGCTCAGAGTTAGAAATAAAATACAACCGAATAGTTCAAATGCCATGAAGTCTCCAATGCAACAGATGGCTTCTCTGACCCAATTAACTGGATGACTGAAGGGATAGACAGCTGGATCTTCAAGCAAAGCTCCAACTTCGAAGATGAGTCTCAAATGTTGTATCTCTCAGTCTGACCCGAGCGTAAAGCAAAACACAAAACACTCGAGTCAGGATTAACATTCTTATATCTATAAATCTAACTCAAGTGAAATATCAACTGAAATATAATTAACTTAGAGGATGTTTGGGATAACCATCCTCTAAGGGTCCATGGAACTATCTAAAAGATAGAAATATACACTATAACACCGTAGTCTTTTCAACTTAATTTATAATTCAAAACCAAATATCATTTTCACTTCAAATATCTCTATACTTCCCAAATAGTATTTTTATATATTAAATAATTTGTACAGTAAAGAAATTTCAATTCCCTCAACTTAACAAATCATTTAACATCAACCCGACCACCCCATTTAAATCTATTTCAATCTCAATTTATTAATTTAAATTCAACTCAATTTCTAAAATAACCACTTCAATTTTATCGATCTCAAATTCGGATTTGAAATCACAAAATACCCTTTATGTTCAATATATTTCAAAACTTTAAGTATTCAACGTTTCAAACTAACTTTTTAATCAATTTAGCTTCTAAATAATAAATTCAACTATACTGATTTCAAATACATATCCGAATCTCAAAATAAACCATTTAAATCCCAATATAGTTCAAAGCTTTAATATTTAATTAAATGTTCAATTTAATAGTTCCATATAGATCTCGATTTAACCTCATTATTATCTAGTCTTAAAATAATCCCTCATTAGATACAATATCATTTAAGTAACCTTAAATTACATTTTACTCAATATTTTCTTTAATTTATTTAAACGTGAAATATTCATTAAATCACTTAAATAAAAATCCAGTTACAAAATCATACCCTTAAATTTCCCATTCAGAAATTTCAAATTCATTTAATTGAATAAATCCTTATTTAAATACCATTTAGATAAACCCACATTTATCTCCCAATCTTAGTAAATTGCAGAATACTTTTGGAATAAAATTTACATAAATATTTAGCATAATTTATGTAAAAATTAAATATTATTAAATCTATATATCATTACCCTTTATATATAAAAAAATTTAAGGATTAAAATTTAATAAGACCATATATTTCTTTCCAAAACAATGAATTAAATTTCAAAATATTTATATATATGGACCAACGATGTCTGTATATATTTCTTATCATATGGTCAAGTGTTATGGATATTTATCATTTCAATCCGTACACTAAATGTATACGGGTGGATAGCATTTCAACCCGTAATCCCAATTCAATTAAATGAAAATCGCTTGGGTTTATCATTTCAACCCATAACGATTTTCTCCTATTCTAAAGTCTGTTCGGGTATGTATCATTTCAACCCATAGTGATTTCTGTACTAACAGGGAACTTGCAGAGTGATAACAGATATGTAAATAATAATAACAACAGGCATATATCATCAAAATAAATATACAAACAATAGGATATGGTGTCATATCCCATAAGTGAATAGTTACAGATAATAGCATATATAACAATTTAAATAACTACAGCCTCATATTTCAATTGTCGTCTCAATTGAAATCAAATTTAGTAAATGAAAGAACGTTAATCGTGAGTGATTTCTCACCTTTCGAGGCCAAAGAAAAAGAAGTGATTTATGAAATCCAGATCCGAATTCCAAAACAAAGCTAGATGGACACGGTTCAATGATCAAAGCTGATAATAGGAATAGACGAATTCAAATCAGAATTGGATCAAGGAAGATAAATAGGATAAGTGAGCTTATATACAACTAGCCAACATATGCAGACACAATTTATAAAATATGCAACAAAATATGCATACCTCGGTTAATATATACACATAGGTGTGCAGACCGACTATATTAATATAACAATATATATACTATATAACATTTCCTCTACCAATTTGTATATGACTATACATATGACTATACTTGAAATCAAAATACACATCCCTTAAAAAAAAATCCAACGTATATCAGTTAGTGCAAACAACCTTAAGGCTGACATGAAATAAACTTTTGAAAGCATATACTGTTGAAATTATAAAATATTGATATAACTTATACTGTAAAACTACCATAGAAAATTTATATATATATACCTACATTTAAATATAACTTATGTAAATTGTTAAAAATAAAATAAAATATAGTACGGTAGACTCTAAAATACTAAAACAATCATAAAAATATATATATTATAAATTGACCTATCAAACTTGTACCCACCAATTTTATATAATATATATACCAAAACAGTAACGAAAATTGAAATACTATATTTTATATATCTAACATATGAAAGCTAATAAAATAACATATTTTATTATAGTTGAAACTGTTATAACCAAATATATAAAACATATAAAATACGTATATTAATAGAAGGCTGCCAAACTTATACCATATATACCGTAAGCTATCAATAGAAAAATAAAACGCGTATATATATATATATATATATATATAACTTATCAACTAGTTAGTAAAACATACGTATCTAAAAGCTGTACGATAACTATATGCTAACAAAAGTCAAAAACTATATACCGTAAAATCTTAAAATAATATACATAATACAGTATAAATATATATTAACCTTTATATATGAACAGAAGTTAAATATTTATATACAAGTTTATAAATATAACAATTATCATATATATACTATTATGAAATATATTATTATTTTTAAAGTTCAAATGTTAGGGAATTCAAAATCCCCATAGTTGCAGTAAACATATAAAACAAAACTTATGCACAATCTATACTGTTCTTAATATATAAAATAGACTTATATCAAATAAAATGTGTACTTACTTTTAAAAACCAGAGAGGAAATGTTTTGCCAACTAATGCATGCGGCCATGGGGAGGAGGCAGGCCAAGGAAAAGAGAGAGCTCATGCTCAGGTTTGGAAGAAATAAGAAAAGATGGAGGGGAGATGAGAACAGACGATTTTTAAAGGAAGAATGCATGTGTGATTCAAGCAACATGACATGGCGAAGGGCATTCTTCAGGCAACAGAGAAAATGCTAGTTTCTTAAATATAAAGGTAGGTCTGCATCTGATATGTGAACGTGCTATATGACTTTATATAATATTTACAAAGCTCTCTCCTCTTTTAATATTAATTTGAGGGCAACGAATAGCCTACAGAGAGAAAAGAAGATGCAATCTATGCTATACTGTATATATATATATATATATATATATATATATATATATATATTCCTAGAAACACGGAAACGAAGAGGTAAAAGAGGGAAGAGAAAGAGGCGTATAAATGAATGGTAAATAAATTTAGATTTCAAATGAAATAAATGGAACAGCAGAGATTAAAGTATGGATGTAAATCCTGGAATAATAAAAAGAAACGTTTATATGTTGATTAAGAAAAATAATTAAAACAATTAATGGCTTAAATGGGGCAACATGTTTCAAATTTTTGAAATGCAAAAGAAACGTACACTATAAATATAAAGTTTTCAAAAGCAAAAGAAACGTAAAGCTGTCCATTAATTCATCAAAATGTTATTTAAGTAATAAATTGAAATGAATATAAAAATAAAAGTAATTGTAACGGTCAATAGTTGATTTAGCTATACACTTAAGGCAATAAATTTTTGTTTGTTTGTACAACACATAATGAGTTTTGAAAGTCAAGGATATAAAAATGGATAAAAGGAAAGAAATCAGGAAATTTTGTGAGCAATAGCTTTCCAAGGAAAGGTAGGCTTACATTATATATACATGTTGAGATGATTAGGCACGTTCAAAAATTTTGAAGCAATGAAGGAATTGGAAATAAATATAAAATGAAAGAAATTTGAAAAGTCCGCAGCTATGATTTAGCCAAAATTTATTAAAGCCATTTACTAGGAAGGTTGGAACCGAAATAATAGGGAGAGGAAGGCACATTAAATTTGATGACAAAGTTGTGTTCGGATCTATAAGCAAGTGGTTTATATATTATAGGCCTTATGAAAGCGAGGGAAGGAACGGATGCTACTAGCTTGATGATTTGAGATTCTTTCAAGCGTTAAAAACAAAAATAAAGAGAGACCAGAATAAACGCACCACCATAAATATAAATATACGCTTCAATTGCAAAAGAAACGTATAGAGAAAATTATGGGTAGTGGGAAAGGTAAAGTCAGTGCACGAAACTACAAGGAATAATAAAAGCAAGATCGATGATCTCAAATTTATTAATGGTTACGAATGGAAAAGTCTACCTGGATTGGAAAAGTATTAAGCAATAGAAATCTTTAACGGTAGTAAAAAGAAACCGTTACGCACTGATTCAGAAATCAATTAAAGCAATTAATAGCTTGAATTGGACAGCACGTTTTCTCAATTAAATAAACTTCTATAAAATTATTTGAAAATTTACAATCTGCTATATTTAAATATACGTATTCTAAATATATAAACATTTTATTTAAAAATTCAATTATTATAAGATTTCACAAATATTCAATTAAATACGTTATAGAATCAATTAAAATTGTTAAAATTTTCCGGGTCGTTACACTCTCCCCCACTCAAAACTTTTCGTCCCCGAAAAGGAAGGAGGTAGGAGAATAAAACAACCAGAAAAAAATAGATTGAAAGCCAAGATAAACAATAAATTTTAAAACTATATAAATTTTATTTAAAATATTTATTTGAAAATTTCATTTGAAATTAAATTTTCTTTAATATTTAATACTTCTTAAACTCCTTTGCAAATAATTATTTACATTATTACTTCTATTTACAAAGACTATTGAAAATATTAAATCCAAAATTTATGAAAATTTTAATTTATCTCAAGATACCTTTCAAATATTATCAATAAACTAATAATCATTTTCTTTAAAGATGTTTTATTTAATTTATAACTTCAAAAATATTTATAACACTAAAATTTTATATAAAACAATGTAGTATACAAATAAGCAATATTTAAAAGATTTATTCAAAAAGGAAAGGAAGGTAGATTCCGAAAACGGAATATAGGTGAAAAATGAAGCTGAGCAGATGAGGTAGATTCAAAAGAATAGAATCGGGCACGAATAATTTATTTCAAACCATAAGAATTTTAATTTCAAATATTAATACAAAATTTCTTTGTTGGGAAAAATACTTTTATAATAAATACCTTTATAATAATACGTTTATATCGAAATAAATCTTTCTTTCGAAAATATTTTTATAACTCGATGTTTTAACAAGTTTATCCTCGTTCTTGTAGACTCTGGCCATGCGTTGATCAGGCGCAAAGCTAGAATTCTTCAAGTACTTAGTAGACCTGTTTCAACACCCAGTGAAAATACTTGAAAAACCTTTTTAAAAACAGATATGGAAAGTACAATCCAAACAAACAACCAAACCAAAACCTTTGTCCGACCATGGTTCGCGGATACACAATGGTTACGCCTGGGTCTCCCAGGAAACAATCCATATCCGTAAGCTTTCTCAGCCCTGCGAGTTACGCCATGATGACTAGTAGAGTGCAGGATACACAATGGTTACGCCTGGATCCCCCAGGAAACAATCCGTACCCCTAGGAAAGACTCAGCCAGGCACTTGCGCTACTATTCGCGACCTACATAGATTGCAGGATACACAATGGTTACGCCTGGATCCCCAAGGAAACAATCCGTACCCCTAGGCAAGACTCAGCCAGGCAGTTGCGCTATGCAGTCACGAGAGAAAAAAAACCATGGGTTACGCCACGGTGGGAAACACTCGAGTATTACATCCGGAAAACCGAAAATCAGAGAGAATAATATCGATAGAATGAATCCACGATGTGGCCACAAAGCGGATATCAAGCAGAAGGCACTTTCCATATCTTTACTTCGAAAATATATATCATATAGTACCTTTTCAAATACTTTCAAATATCATACTTATATAAAATCCATATATATATATATATATATATATATATATATATAAGATTCCATTTTCAAATCGAATACTTTCCAAATCAATAGTATATCAAATCATACTTATATAGACTTCGATTTATAAAAAAATTCTCTTTCCAAATTGAGTACCTTTCAAATCAATAGATTTCAAATCACTTCATACTTATACAAATCCATTTTATATAAGTTCGACCACTCCCAAATCAAGTGCTTAACAATATAAGGTTCTCAATTTCAAATCATTTCAATATCAATTCAGCTTCAAAATCATATAGGATTTCACCAAATTTTCTTCCAAATTAAGTATCTAAATTTCAAAGTTCCAAAAATAATAGGTTTAGAAAATTATCCCAGTTTCCAAATTAAAATAATTCAAGTCAAACAAATTCATTTCCAAAATCACCATATAAGTACTGGTTTTTAATTTCAATTTAATTTCAAAACCAAATATTTTCTCAAAATCAATTATACTCAAAATGGTTTCCAAATTTATAATCATCACTTTAAAACTTTTAAATTACCTATTTCTATTAGAAATATCCAATTTACCTTTCTGAAAACCATTATTTGAAATTAAATTTTTTTTTCCAAAACATTTCAAAACTAAATTCCATATTAGTATAATTAAAAATAGTCATATTCACTTACTTAACAAAAGGTTTCAAACTTACTTAAGTCATACTCTTCAAAACTAAACTTATATGCTTTATCAAAAATTTTATACTTTTCGAAATTTCTTAGTATAAAACCTTTAAACCTTGATTTGGAAGTGCTCGAACCTTCAAAATAGTCGATGAAATCAAATTTCAAATCTAAGAGTTGGAAATCAATTTTTTTTTTATATAGAGTTATTACTAGTCAAATTGAAAACTCGAGGACTGAACACCGGTCTCACTTTAAATTGTTTCAAATATATACATATATCTTTCGAAAATATCAAATTATACTTCGGAATTTGAAATCAAAAACGGTTTTACAAAATCACTCGCATGGCAAAGCTATTAAAGTGGCCTCTCCCCCACTCTGAAACTCGAAAATCAATGTCGATGATGCGTGCACTCATCACCGAAATTATTCTCCAGCGACATAAGTGAGTTCTGGACTTCTATTTTCTTGAAAACTTCTTTGAAATTTCTTCAAAATTATTGGAATTCATTTGAACCCATTTGAAACATTTCTTATTCGGAAAAATACTTTTAAATCGTATTATTTTTATATATTTTCCCAAAATCTTAAAACCAATTTCAAAATATCGGAATTCAATTCTCGAATTTCAAATTTAACCCTTCAGTTATAAATCCTTTTTATATAAATCACTTTCTTATAAATTTTCAAAATTTCCAATCCTTTCAAAACTTTTATATATAGAATAACATTTCTTATTCGTTTTATATATAGGTATATAATCCTTATCGAAAACATTTTCACTTTTATATATAGAATAAAATCATAGTTATCAAAATAATAATTTCGTATAAAACAATTTTAAAATACAACAAACCCGATTTTCAAAGGATGATTCAAGAATGGATTTCAAAACAAAGATAGAGATTTAATTTAGAGGAACTCTAATCAATAGAATCCTGATTCAAAGATAGGCTCAAACAAGGTTGAGAAAATCAAATTACAAAATAGAAGATGGATATACTTCTATAAATCTCGGGCGACCTTAACCGGGTCAACCGTGACTTCAGGAATATAATTGATGCGGAATTCTAAAGCAAATCGACATTCGATTGCCAGAGATAGAATTCGGCATACCAAGATATAGCAGCATCGTAAACCGAGGATACAGAAATCTCCGGTGAATCAATGCCAATTGTAAAGGAGTTTTCACCCCCTTTACAATTCATTCCGTGGAGTTATGGGATACTCCAGAATCAAACAAATATAAATAGGGAGAGACAAGAATGAATTTTGGAACCGAGGGACATTCCAAAATTCAAAGGAAATCAAGTCAAAAAGAAGGGATTCAACTCGAACGAAAGTGATTCTGTAAATGAATTTACCATATATGCTAGGTTTTGCCTAGAGCCAAAGCTCTGATACCAACTGTAACGTCCCGCTATTTTGGACCATTCAAATCGACAATAAAACCGTACATGTCCGACTTGAATAATTCAAAATACCGAATTGTTAATAAAATTTGGCAAAACTTAAAATATACAGTAAATAAATCAATCATAGATCACTTACACAGAGTAATGCAATGCAGCGGAATAGATAAAGAATAGTAGTTCATGAAGCTACTATATACCTCAGAGTTAGAAATAAAATACAACCGAATAGTTCAAATGCCATGAAGTCTCCAATGCAACAGATGGCTTCTCTGACCCAATCAACTGGATGATTGAAGGGATAGATAGCTGGATCTTCAAGCAAAGCTCTAACTTCGAAGATGAGTCTCAAATGCTGTATCTCTCAGTCTGACCCGAGCGTAAAGCAAAACACAAAACACTCGAGTCAGGATTAACATTCTTATATCTATAAATCTAACTCAAGTGAAATATCAACTGAAATATAATTAACTTAGAGGATGTTTGGGATAACCATCCTCTAAGGGTCCATGGAACTATCTAAAAGATAGAAATATACACTATAACACCGTAGTCTTTTCAACTTAATTTAATTTATACTTCAAAACCAAATATCATTTTCACTTCAAATATCTCTATACTTCCCAAATAGTATTTTTATATATTAAATAATTTGTACAGTAAAGAAATTTCAATTCCCTCAACTTAACAAATCGTTTAACATCAACCCGACCACCCCATTTAAATCTATTTCAATCTCAATTTATTAATTTAAATTCAACTCAATTTCTAAAATAACCACTTCAATTTTATCGATCTCAAATTCGGATTTGAAATCACAAAAAACCCTTTATGTTCAATATATTTCAAAACTTTAAGTATTCAACGTTTCAAACTAACTTTTTAATCAATTTAGTTTCTAAATAATAAATTCAACTATACTGATTTCAAATACATATCCGAATCTCAAAATAAACCATTTAAACCCCAATATAGTTCAAAGCTTTAATATTTAATTAAATATGCAATTTAATAGTTCCATATAGATCTCGATTTAACCTTATTATTATCTAGTCTTAGAATAATCCCTCATTAGATACAATATCATTTAAGTAACCTTAAATTACATTTTACTCAATATTTTCTTTAATTTATTTAAACGTGAAATATTCATTAAATCACTTAAATAAAAATCCAGTTACAAAATCATACCCTTAAATTTCCCATTCAAAAATTTCAAATTGATTTAATTGAATAAATCCTTATTTAAATACCATTTAGATAAACCCACATTTATCTCCCAATCTTAGTAAATTGCAGAATACTTTTGGAATAAAATTTACATAAATATTTAGCATAATTTATGTATTAAATCAAATTTTGACTAAATTAAATATTATTAAATCTATATATCATTACCCTTTATATATAAAAAAATTTAAGGATTAACATTTAATAAGACCATATATTTCTTTCCAAAACAATGAATTAAATTTCAAAATATTTATATATATGGACCAACGATGTCTGTATATATTTCTTATCATATGGTCAAGTGTTATGGATATTTATCATTGCAATCCGTACACTAAATGTATACGGGTGGATAGCATTTCAACCCGTAATCCCAATTCAAGTAAATGAAAATCGCTTGGGTTTATCATTTCAACCCATAACGATTTTCTCCTATTCTAAAGTCTGTTCGGGTATGTATCATTTCAACCCATAGTGATTTCTATACTAACAGGGAACTTGCAGAGTGATAACAGATATGTAAATAATAATAACAATAGGCATATATCATCAAAATAAATATACAAACAATAGGATATGGTGACATATCCCATAAGTGAATAGTTACAGATAATAGCATATACAACAATTTAAATAACTACAGCCTCATATTTCAATTGTCGTCTCAATTGAAATCAAATTTAGTAAATAAAAGAACGTTAATCGTGAGTGATTTCTCACCTTTCGAGGCCAGAGAAAAAGAAGCGAGTTATGAAATCCAGATCCGAATTCCAAAACAAAGCTAGATGGACACGGTTCAATGATCAAAGCTGATAATAGGAATAGACGAATTCAAATCAGAATTGGATCAAGGAAGATAAATATGATAAGTGAGCTTATATACAACTAGCCAACATATGCAGACTCGGTTTATAAAATATGCAACAAAATATGCATACCTCGGTTAATATATATACATAGGTGTGCAGACCGACTATATTAATATAACCATATATATACTATATAACATTTCCTCTACCAATTTGTATATGACTATACATATGACTATACTTGAAATCAAAATACACATCCCTTAAAAAAAATCCAACGTATATCAGTCAGTGCAAACAACCTTAAGGCTGACATGAAATAAACTTTTGAAAGCATATACTGTTGAAATTATAAAATATTGATATAACTTATACTGTAAAACTACCATAGAAAATTTATATATATATATACACCTACATTTAAATATAACTTATGTAAATTGTTGAAAATAAAATAAAATATAGTACGGTAGACTCTAAAATACTAAAACAATCATAAATATATATATATATATATATATATATTATAAATTGACCTATCAAACTTGTATCCACCAATTTTATATAATATATATACCAAAACAGTAACGAAAATTGAAATACTATATTTTATATATCTAACATATGAAAGCTAATAAAATAACATATTTTATTATAGTTGAAACTATTATAACCAAATATATAAAACATATAAAATACGTATATTAATAGAAGGCTGCCAAACTTATACCATATATACCGTAAGCTATCAATAGAAAATTAAAACGTGTATATATATATATATATATATATATATATTTAACTTATCAACTAGTTAGTAAAACATACGTATCTAAAAGCCGTACGATAACTATATGCTAACAAAAGTCAAAAACTATATACCATAAAATCTTAAAATAATATACATAATACGGTATAAATATATACTAACCTTTATATATGAACAGAAGTTAAATATTTATATACAAGTTTATAAATATAACAATTATCATATATATACTATTATGAAATATATTATTATTTTTAAAGTTCAACTGTTAGGGAATTCAAAATCCCCATAGTTGCAGTAAACATATAAAACAAAACTTATGCACAATCTATACTGTTCTTAATATATAAAATAGACTTATATCAAATAAAATGTGTACTTACTTTTAAAAACCAGAGAGGAAATGTTTTGCCAACTAATGCATGCGGCCATGGGGAGGAGGCAGGCCAAGGAAAAGAGAGAGCTCATGCTCAAGTTTGGAAGAAATAAGAAAAGATGGAGGGGAGATGAGAACAGGCGATTTTTAAAGGAAGAATGCATGTGTGATTCAAGCAACATGACATGGCGAAGGGCATTCTTCAAGCAACAGAGAAAATGCTAGTTTCTTAAATATAAAGGTAGGTCTGCATCTGATATGTGAACGTGCTATATGACTTTATATAATATTTACAAAGCTCTCTCCTCTTTTAATATTAATTTGAGGGCAACGAATAGCCTACAGAGAGAAAAGAAGATGCAATCTATGCTATACTGTGTATATATATATATATATATATATATATATATATATATATATATATATATATATATATATATATATTCCTAGAAACACGGAAACGAAGAGATAAAAGAGGGAAGAGAAAGAGGCGTAGAAATGAATGGTAAATAAATTTGGATTTCAAATGAAATAAATGGAACACCAGAGATTAAAGTATGGATATAAATCCTGGAATAATAAAAAGAAACGTTTATATGTTGATTAAGAAAAATAATTAAAACAATTAATGCTTAAATGGGGCAGCATGTTTCAAATTTTTGAAATGCAAAAGAAACGTACACTATAAATATAAAGTTTTCAAAAGCAAAAGAAACGTAAAGTTGTCCATTAATTCATCAAAACGTTATTTAAGTAATAAATTGAAATGAATATAAAAATAAAAGTAATTGTAACGGTCAATAGTTGATTTAGCTATACACTTAAGGCAATAAATTTTTGTTTGTTTGTACAGTTTTGAAAGTCAAGGATATAAAAATGGATAAAAGGAAAGAAATCAGGAAATTTTGTGAGCAATAGCTTTCCAAGGAAAGGTAGGCTTACATTATATATACATGCTGAGATGATTAGGCACGTTCAAAAATTTTGAAACAATGAAGGAATTGGAAATAAATATAAATGAAAGAAATTTGAAAAGTCCGCAGCTATGATTTAGCCAAAATTTATTAAAGCCATTTACTAGGAAGGTTGGAACCGAAATAATAGGGAGAGGAAGACACATTAAATTTGATGACAAAGTTGTGTTCGGATCTATAAGCAAGTGGTTTATATATTATAGGCCTTATGAAAGCGAGGGAAGGAACGGATGCTACTAGCTTTATGATTTGAGATTCTTTCAAGCGTTAAAAACAAAAATAAAGAGAGACCAGAATAAACGCACTGTAGGATCTAGATTAACCCTAGAGGGGGGGTGAATAGGGTTATAGCAAATTTTTCCGAATTAAACACAAAAACAAACTATAGAAATAAATATGCTGAAAAGTAAATCACACACAAAATTTACCTAGCTTCGGCAACCCCTGCCTACTGCTGCATTCCCAGATTTCTATTAGAATTGAACAGTTTCCCGCTTACAAACACTCTAACAGACTTGCAAACCCTGCTACCGCCTATAGAGTTTTGCAAACTCGCAAACCCTGCTAGCTGGACTAATTCTAACTAGACAATCTGACAACACCTAAACCCTAGGTGGTGATTTACGAATTCTTTTGACTCAAAAAGAAAAGAAACAACTTCAAAATTAATTGCAGGAGCAAAGATTAAAATATAAATGTTAATCCCTAATTTTTGCTCAACTTTAAAAAAAAACTTTTAAAGTTTAAACCCTAAATAAAACTAACACCCCTTTAATAATTAAACAAAGCCGGTCTAATATTCTTTAACCCGATCCACTTCGTTCCTTCTTTTGCTTGTAAAAATAATGTCGGCCTTGCTTTTGAGATTAGGGCTTGAGTCTTTGAGAAAAATTAGGGCTTTACGCCATCGATCCAAATTGCGGCTATCGGCTCTTGCTTGTGCTCGATTTCTGATGATTAATTGTTGACTTTGAAATTGCGTTGCTCGGCTTGCTCGTTCTCTGATGATCGAGTTGTTGATGATTCGGTATATTATTTCTTTTGTTGCTCGCTTGATTGCTTGCTTTTTAACTCGATTTCTCTGTGTTCTATGATGATTTCTTGGGGTTTATTTATAGGGTTGAAACCCTAATAACCACTGTCAGATTTGATTTCTTCACGTCGTTGATTATTTTCCTGAATTTGTTCTGGATTTGGAGTATTCCTTTCTTGATTCAATTTCGAATAATTGCTGACCATATTTGTATTCGAATTAATTGATTCGAAGATATCTTCCTTTATTTGTTGTCTCGGCCCCTATTTGAATTAATACTGACCATATTTAGTCGAGAAGTTTGATGCAGAGATTTCTTTCCAAAATTTGATTTCTTTGACTTAATTAAAAATACAAATTTGATCTTTAACTTTGGCTTGATTTCTGCACTGACTTGTACTTGCCACTGTCTTGTGTTTCCTACTGCACATTCACCTGTTTACTATATATGTGCATACATACATATGTATGTGTGTATGCATATATTCTTGGGTTTGTACTTTCATTGTGACTTGATTTTGCTATGGGATTAAATCAGAACTTCATTTGATCTGCATGTAGTTGTGATCTGATTCTTGATAGCTTGCTGGTGCATGTCATTTGTTTCTAGCTCGAATTCGTCTTTGAGGAACACTGTACTTGTTGTTATGATGTTTTGAACTTGATTCACTTCATGTTGCATTAGTCACTTGCATTGGTGCATTGCCTTGTACATCCATGTTCTTTACTTGGTTGTTGTCACTGGTCTGCTGCCATGTTCACGTGCACTTGAGTTTGTTTCCACTGCTTCATCATGTTGTATTCATCCCTGTACTTGTAGTTGTGCAATTCTTCTGGCTTCACATGTGCACAGAGTTGTTTGCTGTGTTGTACTCGGTTTGCTTGTGATGCATTCTGGTGCGGTGTTGTTACTGCATTCATGACCACTGTAATGTGTTCTCTGGTTTGATGTTGCATTTCATGATTCATCTGATCACTGCTGTGTCTTGATTAATGGAGTCAGTGATAATGATCACTGTGTTGGCCTTGTAGTATTCTTTGACATGTTGTATCTGCATTCACCATAGTTTGTATATGCATTTGCCTGTTGTTTCATTTGTCTGCACTTGATCATTCTTGAGCTCAAGTTGCTCCATTTCATATGCTTGCACTACTTCTCTTTGGTCATGTCTGATCTTTGTGGTCTTCACTGTGTTTGTTGTTGCAGTGATTTGTCTGACCTCGTATGCTTCAAGTTGCCTTGAGTTGAATCCTATCTTGGGTTTGACCTTGTTTGTGATTTCTGTGCATTGGTGCAGTTTCCATATTTTGTGTATTTTGATGTTGTATACACTTTTTCATGCTGCTGTGATGCAGTTTCCTTCACTGTTGTATCTTTGGGAGTTTGCACTGCTTCATGTTGAATTCATTGAAGTATTGATTGCAATTGTTGATAGCGCACACGAGTTGGCGAGGCAGTGCACACGTGTATAAATGTACACGTGTGTATTGCAGCCACTCACGATTTCCTGTAAGAACACTGATATGTACAGATATTACACAATCAAAGATGATGACAATAACCCATGTATCTGAGACACAAAACAAATTTCTATTTTTGCAAATTCAAATTTGTTTGTTTTCAGATTACTGTTGTAGTTGCTAATTATACAGGTACATAGGAGACTGGACAAGAAGTGGAGCTGGACAATGCTGATAGATGCAGATATGCAGACAGAGTGAAAAACTGAGTGTTGAGTGTTGTAGTGAGAAATGTAAAATGTATGAACTGGTGTATGTATATATAGAGAGAGCTGAAAACTTTGTATTGTTTAAGTGTTGTAATAAAATATTATATTGAATAAAAAATACTGGTTGAATTATATAAATTCTGTGCAATAGTATAATTATTCAATATGAATATTTCTTCCTTTCTGTATATAGTCTAAACTGTAAACACACATAAATCTTTGATATATATTTTGTTATCATCAAACAAAAAATCACATCAAACAATCTCCCCCTTTTGATGATGACAAACATATATATTAAAGATTTTGAAATGCTAATATATGTGTTTGAACATGAAATTTTTAGCTCCCCTATTTGAATGCTCCCCCTACAACTAAGACCACTCCCTATTTAGAAGATAACAAAAATTACACAAGAATAAAAGAACTAAAGAAAATTAACTAACAACATTTAACCAAATTTGTTGAAATATTCCAAAAAATATTTACTTCCTCATCAAAATCTTGTTCTTCTCCCCCTTTTGTCATTATCAAAAGGCTGACAAAAAAAATGGAACAGTAGGAACAAAAAAATAATATATCATAACGAGATAACAACTTCCACATTGTAGAGAATGGATTGATGACCGTTTTTTTTTTATATAATAAGAAGAGAGATATTTTAACATTAATTTGACATTTAAGCACAAAAAAAAAAATAAGCACTTACTAACCACGCATAACCATAAGGACTTTTAAATGGGATTAGCAGTTACTTATTAGTCTAAGCATCCGGACTTTTAAGTGAGACCAGAATACTTAGTTACCATACTCCATCCATGCATAACCATATGGACTTTTAAATGAGAATGGAGTAATGATAAAAATAAGTCACTCACATACTCCATCCATGCATAACCATAAGGACTTTTAAATGAGAATGTATGCATGAGAGTTATTATTATTTATTATTATAATAATTTTTTTATTTATTTATTTATTTAAAAATAATTCACTTTTTTTTTTTTATAAAACCATTATGAACGATAGAAAGATGGTAGAAATAGAAATGATCGTGGAATAAGTTACCAAGTTAATTATATTATGTAATATCCAGTACTGAATACCATATTCGAATCAATCTTTGGATAATATCCAAAACTGGTTTGAATCCTAGAAATTGAAGTTGAAAGTATATATCCAAGAATATTTCAACTAAAAAATGAAAAATGGTTAGTCAATTTCTATAATCCCCAAATCCAAACGTAATCTGGAAAATCTGTCTTCGGGGAGGGGTTTTGTGAAAATATCAGCAAGTTGAGCCTCAGTTGAAATATATTCAATGCAAATGTCTTCCTTAGCAATGTGATCTCTAAGAAAGTGGTGTCTCACATCAATGTGTTTTGTACGTGAATGATGAACAGGATTATTTGACAAGTCTATTGCACTTTTACTATCACATTTTAATGGAACTTGTTTATAAACTAAGCCAAAATCAGAAAGAGTTTGCATCATCCATAAAATTTGAGCACAGCAACTTCCTAAAGCAATATATTCTGCTTCAGTGGTGGATAATGCAACACAATTCTGTTTTCGACTTGACCATGAAACTAATGAATGTCCTAGCATGGAACATGTCCCACTGGTGCTTTTCCTGTCAACCAATGAACCAGCATAATCAGCATCAGAATAACCAACTAAATCAAAGTTTTCACAAGAAGGGTACCATAATCCAAATTTGTGTGTGTGTGAAAGATATCTCAAAATTCGTTTGGTGGCTTTCAAATGAGATTCTTTAGGATTAGATTGAAAACGTGCACACAAACACACAGAAAACATAATATCAGGTCTAGAAGCAGTAAGATAGAGAATTGAACCAATTATCCCTCGATATTTCTTCTGATCAACAGCACTTCCTTTCTCGTCTTTGTCCAACTTTGTTGATGGGCTCATAGGAGTTCTCAATGGTTTGGTGTTCTCAACTCCAAATTTCTTCAACAGTTCCAACACATACTTGGATTGTGAAATGAAAATGCCATCACTGCTTTGCTTGATTTGAAATCCAAGAAAATATTTCAATTCTCCAACCAAGCTCATCTCGAATTTAGCCTGCATGACTTGTTCAAATTTCTCGCACAAGAGTTCATTAGTAGCACCATAAATGATATCATCCACATAAATTTGAACAATCAAAAAATCACTTCCTTTATGTAATAGAAACAGTGTCGTGTCAGCACTCCCCTTTTTAAAGCCATTTTCCAAAAGATATGTACAAAGGCAGTCATACCAAGCTCTAGGAGCTTGCTTAAGACCATATAACGCTTTTTCAAGTTTATACACATGATTTGGAAAAACATGATTTTCAAAACCGGGGGGTTGTTCAACAAAAACTTCTTCTTTCAAATCACCATTTAGAAATGCACTTTTTACATCCATTTGTTTAAGTTTGAAACCTTTATAACAAGCAAAGCTTAGCAAAATCCTAATGGCTTCTAACCTAGCAACTGGAGCAAATGTCTCATCAAAATCTATGCCTTCTATTTGGTTATATCCTTTTGCGACCAACCTAGCTTTGTTTCTAATTACATTTCCTGATTCATCAAGTTTGTTTTTGAACACCCATTTAGTTCCTACAATTGGATAGTCATTAGGCCTAGGAACTAATTTCCAAACTTTATTTCTCTCAAATTGATTAAGTTCATCTTGCATTGCTAAAACCCAACTTTCATCATTAAGAGCCATTTCAACAGAATCAGGTTCAATTTCATAAATAAAACCACTATGACTACAAAACGCACACAAATTTTTATCAAATGAAGAGCGAGTGCGTATACCTTCCGTAGGATCTCCTATAACCAATTCAGGAGGATGATTGGATTTGAACTTCAATCTATCAGCATCAACAGTCCTACTTCCATCTTTCTCAGTAGATGTCCCTTCTTTAATGCCTTCATGATCTACCCCATCATCAACCGTTTTTTCAGTCGTCCTTTCCAGATCAGATTCATCAAATTTCACATTGATTGATTCAACAATTGTCTTTGTTCGTTTGTTGTATATCCTGTAAGCCTTGCTTCTTGTTGAATAGCCCATGAAAATTCCCTCATCGGCCTTTGATTCAAATTTTCCAAGTTGATCACCTGTGTTAAGAATGAAACAAGGGCACCCAAAAACACGAAAATAAGAGATGTTAGGTTTTCTTTCATGCCACACTTCATAAGCCGTTTTGCCTAGTATTGGTCTAATCATTACTCTATTCATTACGTAGCACGAAGTATTCACCGCCTCTGCCCAAAAAGTTAGAGGTAGTTTATACTCACTCAACATGGATCTAGCCAATTCTTGCAATGTACGAATTTTCCTTTCAACCACCCCATTTTGTTGAGGTGTTCGTGGAGCAGAAAATTCATGTTTTAAACCATTTTCTTCACAAAAGTTTTCAAATTCCGAATTTTCAAATTCGCCTCCATGATCACTTCTCAAAGTTTTAATTGAAACTCCTTTTTCATTTTGAACAAGTTTAGCAAATTTTGAAAAATAATCAAAAGATTCAGACTTTTTGGCTAAGAAATAAACCCATGTAAATCTAGAATAATCATCAACCAATACATAACAATAAAGTTTTCCACTCAAGCTTGCAATTTCATTTGGTCCAAATAAGTCCATATGAATTAATTCGAGGACCCTTGATGTGCTAACAATGTTTTTAGGGCGAAAAGATGATCGACTAAGCTTGCCCAAGGAACATGCTTTACACACTTTGTTATCTTTAAATTTCTGATGTGGTAACCCTCTGACTAATTCTTTCGTTTCAAGATTTCTTAAGAGACTCATGCTAGCATGTCCAAGTCTCCTATGCCATAAAGATGCCTCTTCGTCAGTGGCTACCAAACATCTGGAAAGATTTAGATTGTCAAACGAAAGTGAGTAAACATTTCCTTTTCTTTTGCCCATAAAAACAATGTTATTAGAAGTTTTATCAATGATTTTGCAAGTATCACTATCAAAAACCACATTCATACCTTTGTCACATAGTTGGCTAATAGAAATGAGATTGTGATGCAAATTATCAACATATAAAACATTAGTCAAGGAAAAAGTACCATTACTTACTTCACCTTTCCCAATAATCTTACACTTGCTATTATCTCCCATGATCACATTCCCACCTCTAAACTTCTCTAGGCTAAGGAACTTAGATTTATCACCTGTCATATGTCTAGAACAACCTGAATCTAGAAACCATTCTTGTTGCTCCTTAGCCCGCCAACAGACCTACATAAAGAGAGAGGAGGATGACCTAGAGAAACTCTTGGGTCCAATGATATTAGTAACTAAAGAATTGTGAACAAACAATCCCTTTGGAACCCAAACTTGTTTTGTCCTTTTATTTTTGTTCCTATCGACATGAAATTTGTTTGTAGAATTCTTAGGAACCCAAACTTGTATAAATTTTGTGTTCTTGTTCCTATGACTACAATTTTCAACACGATGTCCAATTTCACTTCTAACAAAGACACTCTTACCTTTTGCATGATCATCAACCTGTGTTTTCCCAAAACCTAGTCCTTTTCTGTTGTTAGCAAAGAGTTGATTTCCCAATAACATGTTAAACGATTTTTCTCCTCTTGAAAAGTTATTCAGAGATTTCTCAAGATTTTGGACTTTGGTTTTTAGTGTTGTGTTTTCAATTACAAGTGTGGTGCATCTATTTATAAAATCCTTTTTCCTAGTGTCAATGGTTTCCTTAAGACTTGAGTTTTCTTTTTCAAGATTATCGAAGCTATTCTTAAGTCTTGATATTTCTGAATCTAAAGTTTTACATTTTTTACAGTCTAGGTTTTGAATATTCTCAAGTTCAGTTTCTAACCTAGTATTCTCATGAACAAGTTCTCTCCTGTCAGACTTCAATTTTTCAATTTTAGTTTCAAGAGTATCAATTGTATTAGTAAGATCATAACACATCAAAACAAGTTCTTTATAAGAATAGTCACGTACCTCACTGGATTCCTCTGAACTTGTTTCTGAATCTGATTTTGCCATAAGGCACAAGTTAGCCTCTTCTGAGCTATTATCCGAAACTTCTTCTCCTTCTTCATCATCCCAAGTTGCTGCAAAGGCCTTCTTCTTCTTTTTCTTTCCTTTGTTGTTTTTGAGAAGTGGACATTTTTGTTTGAAGTGGCCAGGCTTTTTGCAGTTAAAGCATGTCAATTCATTATCGGAATCATCAGAATCTTTTGACTTATTACCACTTGTTTTCTTCTTGCGTGGCCTGAATTTTGACCATTTTCTAAGATTATTGACAGCCATCGCAAGCTCTTCAATTGGATCTTCTTCTTCTTCACCGCTTTCTTCTTTGCTTTTTAAGGCAATCGTCTTCTTTTTTGATTCGGAGTTGTTACGTTCCTCCTTTGCCTTTAGCTCAAGCTCATATGTCATCAAGTTTCCGATCAACTCCTCCATGCTTAGTTTACTCAGATCTTTCGATTCTTGTATTGCAGTGACTTTTGCCTCAAAGTTCATTGGTAAGACTCGCAGTATCTTCCGTACAAGCTCTACTTCAGTGAAGACCTTCCCAAGCGCTCTAGCATTGTACACCAAGGTTGAAAAACGTCCAAACATATCTTTTATGCTCTCGCCCTTTTCCATCACAAAGTTTTCATATTCATTGCTAAATAGAGCTAGTCGTGACTCCTTGACTTGAGAAGTTCCTTCGTGTGTCACCTCCAGAGTGTGCCAAATTTCCTGTGCTGTTGTACAATGAGAAATTCTATTAAATTCATTTTTATCAAGAGCACAGATCAAAGCGTTCATTGCTTTGGCATTTGTAGTTTTTAATTTCTTATCGTTAGCATCCCACCTATCCTTAGGTTTAGGAATCTCAGTATCACCAACAACTATAGTGGGAGATTTATAGCCAGTTTCAATAATATCCCAAACATCATAATCGACAGAACTAAGATAAATACTCATTCTAACTTTCCAATAAGCACAATCATTCCCATTAAACATGGGTGGCCTAGCAATAGATTGCCCCTCAGAAAAAGCATTATTTGGTGGATTCATGACTCTAGAGTTAAAGTAAAATACCTTGCTCTGATACCACTTGTAGGATCTAGATTAACCCTAGAGGAGGGGGTGAATAGGGTTATAGCAAATTTTTCCGAATTAAACACAAAAACAAACTGTAGAAATAAATATGCTGAAAAGTAAATCACACACAAAATTTACCCAGCTTCGGCAACCCCTGCCTACTGCTGCATTCCCAGATTTCTATTAGAATTGAACAGTTTCCCGCTTACAAACACTCTAACAGACTTGCAAACCCTGCTACCGCCTATGGAGTTTTGCAAACTCGCAAACCCTGCTAACTGGACTAATTCTAACTAGACAATCTGACAACACCTAAACCCTAGGTGGTGATTTACGAATTCTTTTGACTCAAAAAGAAAAGAAACAACTTCAAAATTAATTGCAGGAGCAAAGATTAAAATATAAATGTTAATCCCTAATTTTTGCTCAACTTTAAAAAAAAACTTTTAAAGTTTAAACCCTAAATAAAACTAACACCCCTTTAATAATTAAACAAAGCCGGTCTAATATTCTTTAACCCGATCCACTTCGTTCCTTCTTTTGCTTGTAAAAATAATGTCGGCCTTGCTTTTGAGATTAGGGCTTGAGTCTTTGAGAAAAATTAGGGCTTTACGCCATCGATCCAAATTGCGGCTATCGGCTCTTGCTTGTGCTCGATTTCTGATGATTAATTGTTGACTTTGAAATTGCATTGCTCGGCTTGCTCGTTCTCTGATGATCGAGTTGTTGATGATTCAGTATATTATTTCTTTTGTTGCTCGTTTGATTACTTGCTTTTCAACTCGATTTCTCTGTGTTCTATGATGATTTCTTGGGGTTTATTTATAGGGTTGAAACCCTAATAACCACTGTCAGATTTGATTTCTTCACGTCGTTGATTATTTTCCTGAATTTGTTCTGGATTTGGAGTATTCCTTTCTTGATTCAATTTCGAATAATTGCTGACCATATTTGTATTCGAATTAATTGATTCGAAGATATCTTCCTTTATTTGTTGTCTCGGCCCCTATTTGAATTAATACTGACCATATTTAGTCGAGAAGTTTGATGCAGAGATTTCTTTCCAAAATTTGATTTCTTTGACTTAATTAAAAATACGAATTTGATCTTTAACTTTGGCTTGATTTCTGCACTGACTTGTACTTGCCACTGTCTTGTGTTTCCTACTGCACATTCACCTGTTTACTATATATGTGCATACATACATATGTATGTGTGTATGCATATATTCTTGGGTTTGTACTTTCATTGTGACTTGATTTTGCTATGGGATTAAATCAGAACTTCATTTGATCTGCATGTAGTTGTGATCTGATTCTTGATAGCTTGCTGGTGCATGTCATTTGTTTCTAGCCCGAATTCGTCTTTGAGGAACACTGTACTTGTTGTTATGATGTTTTGAACTTGATTCACTTCATGTTGCATTAGTCACTTGCATTGGTGCATTGCCTTGTACATCCATGTTCTTTACTTGGTTGTTGTCACTGGTCTGCTGCCATGTTCACGTGCACTTGAGTTTGTTTCCACTGCTTCATCATGTTGTATTCATCCCTGTACTTGTAGTTGTGCAATTCTTCTGGCTTCACATGTGCACAGAGTTGTTTGCTGTGTTGTACTCGGTTTGCTTTTGATGCATTCTGGTGCGATGTTGTTACTGCATTCATGACCACTGTAATGTGTTCTCTGGTTTGATGTTGCATTTCATGATTCATCTGATCACTGCTGTGCCTTGATTAATGGAGTCAGTGATAATGATCACTGTGTTGGCCTTGTAGTATTCTTTGACATGTTGTATCTGCATTCACCATAGTTTGTATATGCATTTGCCTGTTGTTTCATTTGTCTGCACTTGATCATTCTTGAGCTCAAGTTGCTCCATTTCATATGCTTGCACTACTTCTCTTTGGTCATGTCTGATCTTTGTGGTCTTCACTGTGTTTGTTGTTGCAGTGATTTGTCTGACCTCGTATGCTTCAAGTTGCCTTGAGTTGAATCCTATCTTGGGTTTGACCTTGTTTGTGATTTCTGTGCATTGGTGCAGTTTCCATATTTGTGTATTTTGATGTTGTATACACTTTTTCATGCTGCTGTGATGCAGTTTCCTTCACTGTTGTATCTTTGGGAGTTTGCACTGCTTCATGTTGAATTCATTGAAGTATTGATTGCAATTGTTGATAGCGCACACGAGTTGGCGAGGCAGTGCACACGTGTATAAATGTACACGTGTGTATTGCAGCCACTCACGATTTCCTGTAAGAACACTGATATGTACAGATATTACACAATCAAAGATGATGACAATAACCCATGTATCTGAGACACAAAACAAATTTCTATTTTTGCAAATTCAAATTTGTTTGTTTTCAGATTACTGTTGTAGTTGCTAATTATACAGGTACATAGGAGACAGGACAAGAAGTGGAGCTGGACAATGCAGATAGATGCAGATATGCAGACAGAGTGAAAAACTGAGTGTTGAGTGTTGTAGTGAGAAATGTAAAATGTATGAACTGGTGTATGTATATATAGAGAGAGCTGAAAACTTTGTATTGTTTAAGTGTTGTAATAAAATATTATATTGAATAAAAAATACTGGTTGAATTATATAAATTCTGTGCAATAGTATAATTATTCAATATGAATATTTCTTCCTTTCTGTATATAGTCTAAACTGTAAACACATATAAATCTTTGATATATATTTTGTTATCATCAAACAAAAAATCACATCAAACACGCACCACCATAAATATAAATATACGCTTCAATTGCAAAAGAAACGTATAGAGAAAATTATGGGTAGTGGGAAAGGTAAAGTCAGTGCACGAAACTACAAGGAATAATAAAAGTAAGGTCGATGATCTCAAAATTATTAATGGTTACGAATGGAAAAGTCTACCTGGATTGGAAAAGTATTAAGCAATAGAAATCTTTAACGGTAGTAAAAAGAAACCGTTACGCACTGATTCAGAAATCAATTAAAGCAATTAATAGCTTGAATTGGACATCACGTTTTCTCAATTAAATAAACTTCCATAAAATTATTTGAAAATTTACAATCTGCTATATTTAAATATACGTATTCTAAATATATAAACATTTTATTTAAAAATTCAATTATTATAAGATTTCACAAATATTCAATTAAATAAGTTATAGAATCAATTAAAATTGTTAAAATTTTCCGGGTCGTTACACTCTTGAATCAACTTTTGATACTATACGGTCTTCTTAATCAACATATGTCTGATATCATGCAATATATATTATATATATTTTGATAAAACATTAATATTAATATTTTATATAATGTCTTGTAGTTGTTATCATCAAAACCAATATCTAATGTACTAACAGTATTGAATAATCAAGGATCTGATCCTTCTCTAATTAGTTTGAAAAGTGGTCTAAATATGTTATAAGTTCTGAAAACTGGCCTAGGCTCAATAAGAAAATTACCGAAGGATTAGGGTTCCTAAGACCGATTTTAGTCTAAATGAGGTAAATTTTAGAATTTAGTCCGTATGACATTGAATGCTATATTAGTATAACATCGAATAAAACAAAATATTATATTAAGACGGGCACCATTGTCTCAGTGGTTAGGTGTTTCGACTTTGGTGCGAAACTTGCGTAGCGTGATTCAAATATTTATTGACATGTGTAATTTGTGATATGTTGTATCTAAGTACTATTTCAAAAAAAAAAAAAAAAAAAAAAATCAAACCAGCGCCAAATAAATAGAATGCTAAATTAAACTTGTCTTTCTTATTAAAAAATAATATAAACAGGTAATTAGGCAGAAGGAAAAAGTTGCAAAAAAATTTAGTCTCAAGGACAACAAATTTACTTTTTAGTCTGAATGACACTTTTTAGTGTAAACTGAAAATGATAGTTACAACTATCATTCTGTGATTTACACTAAAATGTGTTCTTCAGCCTAAAAAACAAACTTTTGTCTCTAAAACTAAATTTTTCTCTAACTTTTTCTTTGAGCCTAAAAATCCTTAATATAAAAGGCTTTTTACTTTGTATTATGCTGGAATCGTCATATTTTCTCATTTATTAGTCTCCTATGCATCTTTCGAATGTTTAGGGGGTTATGGAGAATTTCGCCTGTAACCTGCTTTCCCCTTCTGCACGAAAATTTCTTTCCCTTCTGCACGGAAATTTCTTTATAGGGGTTCGCATCCCCCAATTATCGAATCATACCAAAATCAAATAAATCAATTTCGAATTTCGATGATGTCTTCAACCGATTCTCTAGTAGACGAGCTACAGTTGTTGCAAAAACAGCTTGG
Organism: Allium cepa; assembly: GCA_030765085.1. Lineage (NCBI taxonomy): Eukaryota > Viridiplantae > Streptophyta > Magnoliopsida > Asparagales > Amaryllidaceae > Allium > Allium cepa. The sequence continues at coordinate 289,719,063 of CM060937.1, forward strand.
GAAAAAACAATCATTCGAACAGGCTGTTTCTTCAATCCATACTCTTGTTTGCGAGCGTTACCCTTCTGCTTCCCCTGCTAATCGCAACTTGGTTATTTCCTAATTACTTTTAATCCTTTACATGTTTATTTTGAAACTTTACACTTTCAGATGAATCTGCTGATATAGGTTCTTATTCCGTGAGTCTGTTCCTTAGTGAAACCAGAACAGAAACTTGATTCATATTGTTTTACTGAAAGCTGCTTTATTTTCATTTATAATAATTATAGTTCAACTGATAGCACCGTGATTTATTAACTTTCACGTAATTACTTCAGCAAAAATAAACCCTACTGCTCCGGGAAGAGTGCTTCCTAAGTTGTCTATTTGGCAGGGTGTTATTGACCCTTCAATCTTGGATATGAGGTGTCAAATTTTACGAGTGTTCCATACAAAATTAAATTGTTACGAGGACTACATATCCTATTTATAAAATATATAGTTTTACCTCTTTTGCCTTTAGTGAAAACATCAAAACTATAAACATTTCATTTATTCTCTCATTCTTCCGTCTTTTCAAAAGAAAATAATAGCGAGAAAAAAAAATTCAAATCGATCATCAAAATCAGATACCAAATTTGTTGAGAAAGTGATGAAAATGCAATTTTTCAATCTAATTTTTCATGCGGCTTTTTAAAATAAGGTAAAAATCAGGATTTAAAATTATAGTTAAATTTTGGTCGCTCATAATCAGCTTGTATCATTTTCTTCAACAAAATAAACATGTTGAATGCTTTCTTGAGTAAGAATTGAACCCCATCTCTTTCATATTTGCAATTTCATCTAGAGATGGGTTGAATTTCTCTTTAGTCGATGAATGACTTTGGATTAAGGTTAACGATGATTAAGGAAAAAATTTAAAGTAAATAAAAGAAAGAGTAATTATGTCAATTTAATTATAATTTTATGAGAAGACTATTTTGGTTAGTACCCCTAGTAGTAAAAAAAAATCCTTTTGAAAATATGACCTCCTCATATCCAACTCCGGAGTGTTAATAACAATATCCAGTCGGCGATTTATTCCTTTATTCTAAGTAAATCTACATATATTACGAATATTTGGCCTGCAACCGTACAAAATGCCGACAAACGCCTCATTACCTTCCAAAAGGAGAAATGAGATTGCAGGGAGGTAGAAATTAGGGCTGTTATGGTAATGATTACCGTTACCATTATGCAAATGTCGTTACTGTACCATTTTTATTGGTAAGCTAAAATTGTTTACCGTTATCGATATGCTGGTATATCCAAGGCTGTTATATCGATAAACTGGTAACTGTTATACTGGTAATGGTAATTTTTTTTTGAAAAGTCAGCAACTTAACATATTTTTGTATTGTAATGAATTTATAGTTTTACTTAACAAAAAACATTAATAAGAAATAAAATAAGTGCAATTAGCATTATTCGATCTTAATTTAATCATTTACTTGGTTCTAAATGTTTATAACAAAGCATATTACATGTATATTCATGTGTTATAAAGTGACTGATAAATTTTCCGTTACCGCTGGCTTAAAAAAAAAATGCTACCAATGATTTACCGCAAAAATGTTAAATTTATTCTTACCATACTGATTAAATTGATATACCCATTTCACTCAAAAATGATGACCGATTGATGGATAATGGTATGATAATGATAAATTTACCGTTACCATAACAACCATTGTAGGAATTGCTTTGGGTTCACCTCAATAAGGACCTTAGCATACTTGAAACATTCACGTTCCTCGACAGTTTTGTCAAATCAAATGACATTTCCAATATGACAAGAAAGCCAGTTTATGCCAATTTTAATCCAATGAAACGAGAGAATGCTATAAATGTACTAGAAACGGAGGTAGAGTAACCTACCCACGAGCTAAGTCGATAAACAGACTCTACTGGGTAACCTTGATCACTTTGGATCTGGTAATGATGGGATCCACTATTATAATTCTTGGGGTAATGATAGTAATGATGTATTTCGTTTTAATGTTTATGTGTTAGTGAGAGTGTGATTAGTGTGTACGGATTTGTTCTAATGAGCCATCTGAATGAATACCACTCACAATACATGTCTGGATGGGCATGAGTTCTCACTTGTGTCACTTCTAAACATGATATTATATGAGTGGCAGCGTAGATTGTGATTTTCCTATTATAGTCATCTTTCAACTTTGTTTTTTTGGGTTTAAGATTGATGAACCATTAATAATAGGCGTAGTATATATCAACCTTGTCTCAATCCTACTAATGGTAAATTATGTTGAATTTGGTTAGGGGCTAATATGCCTCGTACCTAATGTCATCCACTTTGGTACAAGACTATTTCTAGGCCTGTAAATGGATAATCGAAAAATTCAAATTCATTTGTATCCATATTCAAAAAATTAAAGAATATATAATATCCATTAAATGGAAACAAGTGTGGATATAAAGGCATCCACGTTCAAAAATTACTCTGAATTTTTATCAATACAATAATTTATATTACATGTACTTTAATACAATGAATGATTGGTATGTTTTTTACCAAGATAATAACTTATGTTTGTATATTAATGCATATTCGTCACTCCAAACTATTTTTATCATCCTTTTTTTGTTGTGTTTTTATAAGCATTGGTGCTAATGTGTTTGTTTTTAATCAGAAGTTTTGAATCAAACTTCTGATTTATAAATCAAACCTTTTCATGTTGTTTGTTTTTTGTCAATGTTCTGAATAAAGCCATCTATTCAGACAAAATAATTCAGAACATTTTTCCTGTTTATTTTTTGTTTTGAATTTAGAATGATGTATTTTGTTGTAAATGCTGAATACAAGCAAACAAGTAAATGATTATTCAGAATTTAGCATTCAACCATCAACATTCAAACTTCAGACTTCAGCAACCAGAATTCGGCATTTTAACCAAACGGAGCCTAAAATCACTTTATGTTGAACAAAACTTCGCTATCTTTTTTATTTTTCTTTGAACATGGTTAATTAATGGCAATAGGGATTGATTCTAAGACCTCACTACAACAAAGTATCTCTTCAAAAAAAAAAAAAAAAAAGTAGTCGAGATTTGAACCTATAACTTTAATATTATTCTAAACTGTCAACTAATAATAATGATTAATTTTTGCCATTATTGAGATTCTAACTTGTAACTTCTGCATATATATCTTGGCATTTCCTTTTTTTTGGAATTTTGCAGTTGGATCACAAAATTGCAACTCTATTCAAACTGTTAATAAAGATTAATCACCTATGGATCTTGCAAAATATTCAGCATTCAGGCGGTTACAAAGAATTTCACCTACAACATGTTTTCCCTTTCAGCACGAAAATTTCTTTATAGGAGATCACACTCCCCAATTATCTTAAAATCAAATAAATTGGTTTCAAATTTCGATGATGTCTTCAACCGATTCTCTAGTAGACGAGCTTCAGTTGTTGCAAAAACAGCTAGGAAAAAAAAAAATCATTCAAACAGGCTGTTTCTTCAATCCGTACTCTTGTTCATGAGCTACATCCCCTGCTAATCGCAATTTGGTTGTTTTCTAATTTTGTTTGATCCCTTTACATGTTTATCTTGAAAGCTAACAGTTTCATATTAATTTGCTAATAAGGATTCTTTTATTTTCATTTATAATAAGTATAGTTCAATTGATAGCTCGGGATGTAATTACTTCAGCGAAAATTAACCCCACTGCTCCTGGTAGGAGTGCTTCCTAGTTTGTCTATTTGCTGATTCATTCCTTCATTTTAAGTAACAATAGTGTCACTGTCTTTTACTGCATCAGTTACTTCTAATGGCTTTCTGCAAATGGTTTTATATTGGTTATTGTTAATCTTGTGTTGGCTACATCCACAATTATAGGAGGCAGTCCTGCATTTCCTGCTTATAAGTTAGTCTGATATATTACAGTAAGCAATATGTTTACTGATTTTAGCATCTGACGTTTGATTTCTTTTATTAGATTTATTCTTCTGTTTGCCGTGTTGCTACATTGTTGCAAACAAGATATACATCACCTGGTTTCTGGCTTGCTGGGTTAAATTTATTTGAAGCAGCCGAGAGCATATTCTCAGAAAACTCACAAAAGGAACACATGAAGAAATGCATTTCTCGGGCTCGTGAACATTTACATGATCTGGAGATTGAAACTCCAGCTCCAAGACAGTCTGGTACTTTTATTGTCCTATTATGAAATAAAGTTTGGTACTGTTCTGTTGTTTTTAATCATAAATAGTAAGTAATAGTAACACGATTAATGCTAGTCAAAGTTGTTTCACACGAATTCTTTTTGTATTAAGTACAAAAGAAATATCATCCTGTTACTATGAAGAAATTAGATACTGATGGTAAATGCGGATGCAACCACTAGTGTAAGTCCATGCTTTGTTATAGTTTGTGAACTTTCAGAGATGGTTTATACAGATTCAAATTCAAATAATAAATGTTGAAACATATAGCCAACAAAAAAAGAAAAAAATAATGCCATTTCATAAGTTTGACAAAAGTTACTTAAAAGCATTTTATTCAGCATAAGAAAACACACTCTAACCTTTGTTCTGAGATAATATTTTGCTCATATACCACAGCCAAGCTATCAGGTTACAGATTCTAATTGATTTACTGATTACCACTACATTTGAGTCCAATTTTATGTTGGTTGTTTTTACCTTTTCATTAATTATACAGCCTCAAGAAATTACAGTGTTGTACACCCGCTCTTTGAGGGTGTTGTTGTCATGTTATCTTTTTATTGGTGTATACTTAAAATATAATGGTACACTATATTATTTTATGTATTATGAGTGCAGTGATAATGTATCATAATTCTCTCACAGAGAGGCGTGTAAAATGGTATTCTACCTTTAGTCTCTTTTTATCACTTCATATTTCATATCAGATTCCAGGTATCTTTTCGAAGGTCATTTGACAATGCAGCCAGAACCAGCACCTCCTGCATGGCTTGTTGCCCAGAATTTACTCACAACTCTATCTGTTGCTCAAGATTTGGCATCTGTTTCTGCATCATCTGGAAATCAAGAGGGAAACAATGATAATTCAAGAGAAAACAATAGGGCGGTTGATATTCCTGAATCACTTAGGGAATTAATAAACAACCTGCAAGAGAATGGTGACTTTTTGGATTTGGATAATGTTATTGAAGCTTCATTGCAGGTACTTGTCATTACTATTTTTGCAATGCATCTACGAAAAATTACCATGATATGTTCAGTTTTCTTTTGGAACATAACATGAATAAATTGGTAACAGAAAAACAAAGCTCAATATGTGATAAGGTATAGTTGGGATTCATTAGTTTATAATTAAACTTTATGCATATTGCAAATGGATGATTTTGTATGTAGCATGCAGAACATAGACACTTCTTGATCATTGCGCCCATCTGTATAGGAAAATTTGCACATATTGGCCAGTTTCAAAAGTAACAACAAAAACATGTTTGTTTTATAACTTGTAGAAACAGATCTGCTTCTATCACATTGGCATTAAGTCAGCATTTTACAGCGGTGCGATTTTAAATTAAGCTGTCATTGTCTTCTTCTTTTTCTTCTTCCTCTTCGTTTTTTTTTAAAAAAAAAAATCCATTTCTTTCAAATGCACGCTTGCTCCATCTATGATGGAGCCAATGTATTCTATTTTTATTTTTACTTTTTAGAAAATTACACTGATGTGATTTGAAATTGCAGTGTTATTCTTTTCAAATTTGCAGTGGCTTGATCTAGGATGGAGTGTATTTTATAAACTAAAAAGATTTACATTGACACGATTTGAAATCGTCCCAGTGTAAACCATGCCCCAGTGTGTCTGAAACATGTCTTTTTCTATAATAAGTTTCGAAACATGCCAGTTTTTGCTATCGTTTATTAAAACTTGTCTGAAATGATAAATTTTCCATTTTTCATGTTGTGCACTCAGGGCTGGCCTTGAGCAGAGGTCCAAAGGCAATCGCCCATGGTTACTACTTCAATCAAGACCCATATTTTACTTGTATTGGTCAATTTATGATATGTTGAGTTTTGGTAGCAGTACATAGCTTATATTCATTAGTACAAGTTAACTTTAGCATTGTTTTCCAATTTTATTTACTATTATGCTACTTTTACACTTAAAAAAATGCTCATAATTTGTATTATATACCTAGCCTTTGAATTTTGAGGGACCGCTCTCTGTGCACTAAGGAAACGATTGTTTTCAATTAAGCTCACTTTTAGTCTCATTTCAAAACATGTTACAAAGATTGACCTGTTTCTGCCACATTAGCGTCGTGTTTTGTACGGCAAAATTTGAAATTGAGTTGCGCTGGTGCAAAGGTCTTAGCGCCAATGTGGAAGAAACATGCCTGGCTTTGTAAGTTTTGAAATGGGATCAATTTTCATGTAAATTTTGAAAAGTTGGTCAAATTGAAAGAAAGAAAAAACCTCAGAAAAATAAATGAAAGTTAATCAATCTAGCAGTACAATCCGAAATCCCACAGATGAATGGTTCCACAAAGATTTATCTGCAGATATCCATACACAACTTTTACAGCAATTTAACGTACATGATAGGAAATAGGTGCTGGGCCTCAAAGGCCACCTCCTGCTTCAAAAGAATTAGTTGCAAATCTTCCAATTGTTAATGTCACTGAAGAAGTTCTTGGTAGATTGGGAAGCGAGACAGAATGTGCTGTTTGCCGTGAGAATTTGGTCATAAATGACAAAATGCAAGAGCTGCCATGCAAACATCTCTTTCATCCTCCCTGTCTCAAGCCATGGCTGGTAAGATTTTTATTCATTTTGGTAGGAAGTATCTATATAACTACCGACTACATTTTGACATTGAATGCTTCTTAGACAAACGTTTGATCCAGTAAAATACCGTAGCTATAAATCTTGCAACTCATGGTCATGGGTACCTCACAATATTGAAGTAAACCAGTGCCCTTAAAAGTATGTGATATCCTGCACTTTTTTGCATGTAAAACTTGAAAATGGGAAGAGTTTTCATGAGTCAAACTTTTGCAACTGAGAAATGTATTCTGTCTTCTACATCGCAAAAATATAACACTAGAATAAGCACATGCTTAAAACTCACATCAATGGGAATGGTAACTGAATTGGCCACAATGTCTGCATTAATTTGAAGAGTGTAGGTTGCTACTAATACGTTTTTAAACATGTTGTCATTGTTTTGTCACTGATTTTTTCTGACGGCATGAAGAAGACTTAATTTTCTTGCATCTTATGACAGGAGGAGCACAACTCATGTCCAATTTGTAGACATGAACTGAGGACGGATGACCATGCATATGAAAGTTGGAAGGAGAGAGAAAAGGAAGCAGAGGAAGAAAGGAAAGGTGCAGCTAATGCCGTGCGAGGAGGGGAATTCATGTATGTTTAAGTTGCTCATCCCTCAATATACAGACTTCAGTTATTTGTTATATGTATGTATCCATGAAAAATCAATTATTTGACATCAATACGATACTTGAAATAACGTCTGTTGGAAGTTTTCATTCATCGTTTGTTTCATTGCCTTTTGGCTGAGAGCATGGAGATATTATAATACAGCGATCAGGCTGAATTATTCAAGATACATGAAAATATTCATAATGCGAATGAAATTTACTTAGACTTGTTAACGTGAGCACAGGCCCTTGTGCCTCGGAGGATAGAAGAGCTTCTACATCTAATAATCAATAACGTTAAGGGACTAAACTCCCATACAAGAAAGTATGATGTTGTAGAGCACGTAAATAGAGTTAATCCCTCTATGTTTATTCTGCTACTAGAACACAAGCTCAGTAGGAATAACATAACTTTATCTATCAAGAGTTTTCATATGCAATAATGAAATTAATGAAAAAAGCATGATTGAACCCAAAAAATATGTAATGAAGTTGCCGGAGGGGGATCAGTTTATTTTCCTGTTCATGCAAAATGGGGGAGGTTTGTACCCTCGACTTCAGAGGAAACCGTGTTAAACAGCTAGCTAATTCCATGGTTCATCTTTAACTGCATTTTATACAATGCTGAAAGAATTGGGCTTAATAATTCGGTTTTAAATGCCGATGAAGAATTTTACGACACTGTTATGGCTACGGGTATTCAGGAAATGCATTACATAGGTAACACGTTTACGTGGAGAGGTGGTAAGGACTATGCAATTGATAGGGTTGTTTATGAACTTATTTGAGTCTACATTTCCTAATTCTCATCTTGACATTCTTGACTACTGAGAAAAGTGAATTATTCATTTATTTATTTTTTTAAATAAAAATGACACCAAAAGCACTCCATTTAAATATAACAATGCTTGGAGTGATGTGAATGGATACAGTAATGTAATCATTAGTGTTTGAACATTTTAACAATGGTTTTATATCTCCTATATCTTCTTCGAGAACTCCTCCGCACGCCTAGACAAAACTGAGACGTCAAATCTCCTTCATATCTCCCACTACACCCATCTCGATCGAAATAACAAACCTAACATGAAATATGAACTAAAATCTCATTCTGAGATTTCACTCGAAATTATATCATTTTTTTTCTTTTACATTATATTCATATATCCATGAAAATATTTTTTAACTTTTTCTCGTGATGAGACACAACAAAAGACTTTATTTTATTTTTGTGTAAAAAAAGAGAGGATATTATTGGATCATTACCAAATAAATTAAGCAAATCGAGCTACCCTTCAACAAATCAATTTTAATTCTTTTTTATGCAAATCAAGTATGTAACAATTTTTATTTTTACTTTGAAAATTATAGTTAAATAAATTATTTAAACAGCAATTTTAGATACACAAGTTACTTCTTCTTGAGATTTACTTTAAATTTGAAATGTCAAATACGAGATGTATATTCGAGATACACTCATCTCGCTTTAGATCTTTTTGGATACGAGATAGCTCGTGTGAAAATTACAAGACGAAACATAATCGAAATTCAAGATTCAAAATCTTGATTTTAATAGCGGGCTTAATATAAACAAGAGGAGTCAATTGAACACAGATTTTTCCAATGTGAACACTCAAAGTAGATCTAGATAAATATAAAGATAAGTTAAAAATGCAAGCACCAATAGCGATACTATGAACCAAATTTTAGAGCACATAATTGACACGGATACGGTGGATGTAGCTATTGCTGTAACAGTATGGCATGTATGGTAGAATACATTAGAGAGAATTTTAAAAGAATAGACTGCCGAATGCAGTTAACCTAGAATTAACACTTCAAGATTGTAAGATTATAATGAGCATAACTAAATTTTCATATAAATATTGTACAAATGGTTCCATGCTATGCAAAGAGCTCGCACTTATCTGAAACCTAAAATGACGAAGTAAGTTTATGCTAAGTTTCCTATCAAAATACTTCTATCTAAAGTGAGCATGCATGCGTTACTGGTGCTAACTTCTGGGAGTTTCAAAAAATAATGCAACATTGGCACTAGTAGAAGGAACAAGGTAACATCATTGTTATCCATGGAGATAGATGGTGTAGTAGTGGATCCAGTGGTTGGATAATAGCTTCAGATCTAATTTTTGAGCTCTGCAGTGACATTTCTGAAGTAGATATAATGATAAGAGATGAGAGAGATGGACGGTTGTAACGACCCATAGTTTTTTCATTTTGAAAATGAAATATTTAATTTATCTTAAATATTCAGTTATAGAATTTTCAAATTTAAACAATCATGTTTTACGTGATAAATACACTACAAAATACACACTGTTTAGCGACGGCTAAAAGCCGTTGGCGGCGTCGCTAGCCGTTGCAAATTACCTCGTTGCAACTAAAGAAAGCGACGGCTCCGTTGTTCATTTTGTAACGGCTCGTAACGGCTAATTGTCCACGTGAAAGCAACCGTTGGGTTGTTGGTTTCCCGGGTTGTCGCTGCAAACCGTTGCAAATCGTTACAATTTAGTCGTCGCTAGCCGTCGTTTATTTTGACCAAATGGCCGTTGCAAACTTGGAAAATTTTTCCAGCCAAATTGCAGCACCTACAACCGTCAATCTCAATCAATCCAAATAATATAATTCTATCATTTCACGCATATAATACCATTCCATCATACCATATAATCAATATCAACATAATCAAATCATCGAATATTACATATTCTAACATATATTTACAAAATCATATAAGAAAATCAATATAACCAAATACGAAAATCCACCAAACCAAACCACTTTGTTCAAATATCAATCACAACAACCAAAAGATCAAACCCACCAAAACACTAAGTATCAATCACAACATCTATATATATACACATCATAATATGTACACAAATATATATAAAGCATACCCATGTCCAAATCAAACCAGCTAAGCATCATCATCACATGCACCTCCTTCCCCGGGCATTGACCGATGCTCCTGATAGAACGCAGCAATACACTTATCTATCTGCGTCGCCAGCTGACTCTTCCGCCAATCATTGAGCTCATCCAATTGAATTTGCATCCGAGCAATCTCTTCCTCATCTATGGATCTCTTATATGACCTTTGGAAATTAAGAGCCTGTGAAATAATTCAAGTGAATAAGAAGTTCATGGCATACAATAACAATACGATAACTCAAGTTATTGGTAATAAACTCAAGTGAATAAGAAGTTCATGGCATGCAGGTTTCTACTGTGTAAATGTTGAGTACATACCATATTGTCGAAACTGTAACGCCTGTTTTGACTTGCCGGTTCAATAATTGAATCCCATATCCGATTACACTCATCAACCGTAAGCGACTCCCGTCCACTCGCTTGTATCGCTCGTGCATACTCTGCGTTATATCTCTACTATAATTACGGACAGATATTTGACACAATTGATATACAATTTACTTATTTACTGTGAAATAAACGAATATGAAATATTTTCATTACAGAAATAAACATATTTACCATTACAGAAGCAGCCTTGTCGTCCGACCAATCATATGAAACATTCCCATCCTCATCTATATGCTCCACTGCATGTGTGACTCTGAAAACCTCAGCCGTTGTGGGCTCCCTACCATACTTTGCCCACTGAATATATACAAGAATATGTTATATTGATAATTTGCATGAGCATATACAAGAATACATTATATACAAGAATAGAATATATGGTAAAGAGAAACTAGTAAATATATACATGCATAACATAAATATTGCTTAATTTATTTACCAATTCTCTCCTATGTTGTTGGAAGGATTTCGAGCCACCACGATGTAAAGCGGGATTTTTGTTCCGATTAGCCTTGTTTCTTTCCGACAATTCCTATTAATTTATACACACTATTAAGTAAAATAATTCAGCACATTTAAATGTAAAAATATAGTGACAATATAACTTACTTTGAATGCTTCAGATTCCCAATATTGTTGGAATCCAGCCCAAACATCATCCCCCATCCAACTTGGCTTTTTCGCAGAACTCTTAGTCCGCGACAGAGTCTCTCTGTAATTTTTCCGCATCTTTTTATTTCAATGATTTACAAAAAACATCCATATCATGCGGATCCACACGTACAGCTGCCTGCATATTGAATTATCATACGTGTTATGTAAAAGAGATTGTATAATTAAAAAACAATCAGCAAAACCGAATACGTAAAACTGATATCATAAGGCATGATGGCATATTGTTTTTGGTTTCATATAAGGCATAATTATATATTACAAAATTGTATTTACCATAACATCGGCGCATATTGCGCTTTTTATATGTGTAGGAATGTTATCCCATTGAGACCAACACCCGGACATCCTACTCTTGTATGCCTCCTTCGATACTTGCAAAATGAAATCGGACGGCTCCACCTCGAACCCTCTGTAGAAATGTTGATGTATATATTCAATATATTTCATATAATATAATTCAAATAAGTTTGATACATACCCAGCACTTTACGGAACTATCTCCGCAACTCGACGGAGATCTGGCTCAGAGGTACTCGGACCTGCCCCAAGTGAAGGTGACCGAAATGTACTACGTCGATCACGTCGTCTATCAGACATAACTGACAAACATATATACAATATCACATAATCGTTAATCAATATCATCAATCGATATCATAATGATCACATAATCATCAATAATCATCAATCAATATCACATAACATAAGCATCACATAATCATCAATCAATATCACATAGTCGTTAATCATCGCATAACCATCACATAATTTTTAATCAAGTGATAATCATCACATAAACATACTCTGCACATAATCATCGACAAAAGCGTACATGAAAAGAATAATGCATAACTTAGAATGATACAGATCATATATAGTCATCGTTATTATTACATAGCTCAGAATATTACAGAACATAGTCATTATTGTTAATACATAGCTCACACTTAACAACAAGCGATGCCATCTATGATCAGTCTTCGTCATATTCTGATTCAGACTCGGTCTCGTACTCTATATCATTTTCTTCAGTACTTACAAATGCATCTATTAAAACATTTGATTCATCAGTCAACGATACTACATCAATGTCATCGGTTATCACTATTTCAGTATTTGGCTCGAGATCCGCTTGATATGCTGCTTCATTTGGAATATTATTTCCATCAAACGTATATCTTGCCTTCGTTTAAAAAACAGCCCACCAGTCTGCTTTATCTTTTTTTTAAGGATGGATATGAAGCAAAATAAACTTGTAAAGCTTGCTTAGCTAATACAAAAGGATCATACTTATAGTAATGCGGCGTATGCCTTATTTCAATTAGCTTATAATATTTGTGCACGTTAATTCCAGAGCCAAGAACATTGCTAAACCAGTTGCATTTGAATAAAAAAAACTTTCTCTGCAGGTTGTATATAATATGTCAACTCTAAAACTGGTGTTAAGACGCCGTAAAAATCTTTTATATGCTCCTCTGGATCATCACTTCCCTTTGACAAATACACCACTGTTATATGTTAATTTTCAGTTCCGTAATCTTTGGTGTTGAATTTAAATCCATTGACGAAGAATATTGGATAAGTCTTGACATTTCGTTTTGGTCCGATAGCAAGATGTCGTAATCCTTCGTCAACAACATTTTTTGTATCATGAACGTAGTTTGAAAACCATCCAGCAAATTGTTTGCTAAGATCGCCAGATGGATGTTGTGATTCGTATATGCTACAAATATGTATTATATTCCTTTATAATTAATATATACATGTATAATTGAATTATATATGAATTAATAATTACCTGACAAATGGTGCAACTTCAGCATAATTTAAAAGAACATATGTGTGTGCCGCATGGTAATCTCTATCATCTAACCATATTTTCACACATTTTCCAGCAAGTCTTCCATGTTGTCTAAAAATAGATAACATTGTTTGAGAAGAATCCTGCTGAATAGTGTCTTCATTACGGGGAACACTTACAGACGATAAGTTCACATCGTTACCGAAGTAATGTGAGAAAAAAAAATGAAGCTTCTTCTTCAAGGTACGATTTGCAAATCGAACCTTCTACTCGTGCTTTTTGTCTAATTTTTTTCTTCAAATGATTCAGGTACCTAAAACAAAATTAATTAAATTCATATAGTGGTACAAAAACCGAAATTAATTAAATTACCTCTCAAATGGATACATCCATCTATATTGCACAGGACCACGAAGGAGTGCTTTAGATGGAAGATGAACAGGTAAATACTCCATTACATTAAAAAAACCAGGCGGAAATATTTTCTCCAGTTTGCATAGAAGTACAGGGATTTCTGCTTGAAGTTTACGTATGCGATCTACCTTTAACGTCGTAGAACAAAGCTGTTTATAAAACATACTCAATTCTGTTACAAAACTCCATATTTTTGCAGGCAGCAGTTCTTTGAAAATCACGGAAAAAAAATACTCCATCATAATGTGGCAATCGTGACTTTTCATCCCACTCAATTTGCTGTTTTTAAAGTCAACACATTTACGGAGGTTAGAAGAAATCCCATCAAGACATCTAAGTCCTTCCACCCACTTTAGAACGAGTTTTACTTGCTTATTGTCTAGCTCATAGCATGCTTTGGGTTTGTTATTATCATCGTATAATTGAAGTTCGGGCCGCTTACAAAAGTGTAATATATCACGTCTTGAATTCGCATCGTCCTTGGTTTTCCCCTTCACATTCAAAATTGTATTAAACACGTTGTCAAACACGTTTTTTTCGTTGTGCATGACGTCAATGTTATGTCGGAGTAGGATATTTTTCCAGTATGGTAACTTCCAGAATATACTTTGCTTGCACCAGTTATGAATGTCTGATTTACCTGAAATCTCAACCTGTACCCCAGTTTTATGTATCTTTGGATAGTCTTTTACAATTTCATATACCTCTTCACTTGTCCAAACCTTAGGTGGTAGCATATTCTCTACTCTGTTAGCTTTAAAGTTCTTTTTATCCGTTCTAAATTTATGATTGATATGTAGAAAATACCGATGACAGTCAAACCAAGAAATTTTCTTTCCATACTTTAATGAAAATGCTCGTGTTTCATCCATACAATAAGGACGAGCTAGACGTCCAGATGTGCTCCAACCTAAAAGCATGCCATACGCTGGAAAATCACTAATAGTCCATAATAAAGAAGCAAACATATGGAAATTCCTTTTTCTCGAAATGTCGTACGTTTCAACTCCTTCATGCCACAGTGTTTTCAACTCGTCGATTAGTGGTTGTAGATAAACATCAATTCCTTGAGTCGGATCATCGGGACCGGGAACGATAATCGTTAGAAACATATATGGAGTTTTCATACACATCCATGGAGGTAAATTATAAGGAGTAATAATAATAGGCCATGATGAATATTTACTATCAAACTGAGAAAATGGCGAAAATCCATCCGTACATAAGTCTAGCCTAACATTACGGCTCTCTGCCGCAAATTCAGGATAAGTCTTATCGAAATGTTTCCGTGCTTCTCCATCAGATGAATGTATCAAAGTTCCTTCTTCTGGTGTTCTCACAGCGTGCCATCACATATGACATGCTGTAGCAGAAGATGCATATAACCGTTGAAGTCTGAGAGTGATGGGTAAATAATGCATCCTCTTATATGGAACTTCTTTTCCTTTCTTTTTTCTTGGTTTGTATCTTTCCTCGTTACATATTCTGCATTTAGTAAGATGAGCGTCTTCTTTCCAATACAGCATGCAACCTTTTACACATGTATCTATCTTCTGGTACGACAATTCAAAAGCAGACATAAGTTTTTTTACTTTATAATGACTATCACACATTAAATTATTAGGTGGCATGTGTCGTTTTGCAGTTTGTACAACTGCTGTAAATGCAGCTTCTGTAAGGTTAAATTTCGATTTCATAGTGATGTATTCGGCGGTTACAGATAATTCGGTTCCGCTTGTACATCCATCCCATAATGGCCTCTTAGCAGAATTCAATAAATCATAAAAAATTTTAGCTTCCGTGGTCGGCTCTTCGTCAACATTTTCGTTCCCATCATCACCTTGGTTAAAAGTAGAAAACATTGATCTTGCAGCATCTTACACCATGCTTTCTATAGGATTGGTCATAGTATTATCGTCCTCTAACACTACAGGATTAGGTGTATGTTGAACAAGTTCTCCATGACAATTCCATAAGTAATAATTCGACACAAAACCAAAATTGTACAAATGTACTTCTACTACATCTGTTTCCAATGCTTCAGATGTTTGCACTTACTACACGGACAACGAATGTCTACGTTATTTCGATTATTAGATTGAGCAAATCTAATAAATACGTGTACACCGTTACAGAAACGTTCTTTTATTGATGCTTTCATACCTTTTCGAGGTTCATACATCCAACTACGATCGACAAAATAATCGAACATATTTCTTGATTTGAAAAACGTAGGTTAGAAGATTGAATAAAACACTTCATATTAAAGTCTTGTAAAAATTCATATATAACCCTTTACTATTTTAACAAATTCAAATAAATACTGCATTAAAATTTTCAATTCTTAAGTTTATTGTTTTTTACTTTGACGGCCGGTTATCCTACTTTCCCATTACAAACACAATAATGTAATCATATTTTATAAACCATTTCAGGTTAAACGATTCTACAAAATTTCGGCAGCACTTCCCTTTTTTCCCTTTATCGTACATAAATGCGTGTACACAGGAAAAAAAGAAAGTGCCATCGAAATTTTCTGAACCATTTAAACTGAAATGATTTATAAAATATGATTACTTTATTGTGTTTGTAACTCGTCCAAATACTAGGACAAATCCAAAAAATGTTGTATCAAATGAATATAGACGTCCGTTCTGTGGAAAAACGAATATCCATATAGCGATCATATACAACACTTGACGGACGAGGCCAAAAATTCTCTAAGGGGTTCATATAAATAAAGAAAAATTAAAAAATATTAATATTGAAGTGTTAGTGGTCTGTAGTGAAATAACGATCTTAATTTTTTTTAGTAATGTGGCCAAATAGAATTCGTTTAATTATGAATCAAAATCCATGAGAACTATCAGTAACTCGGAAAATATGCCTTATCTCACAAATGAGAACTATGAGTTACGATTTTAACAACTACAAAAACTATTTTATAAAATCGATTTAATGTTATTTTATAAACTACAAAAACTACAACTACAAAAAGTACAAAAACTATTTTATAAACTATTTAATGTTATTATATTAATTTCTTCATTTTTTACAAAATTGATTTTACAAGAATATTTATTGTTGTTATTTTCATTTCTTAATTTTCTACAAAAATTGATTTCAATATAATATTTGTTGTTGTTATGCTCATTTCAAAATTATATAATTCATTTAACCATTTAAATTTTTTATTTAATACATTTGAAATTTCAAAACGTATTTTAAAATTCAGCTAATAATTTAATTTTTTTCCGATTTTGTAAACGAAAATTAGATGTTAGCACTTGTAATAAACTATAATAATTTAATTTTATACTAACAACTAATACTTAGAATGCACACATGCTAATTAAATAAAAAATATTACTTCTGTTTAACTGTACCAATCTAGCAGCATATTAATCAACAATTGTACACTAATGTTTGCGCAAACTATAATAAACATTATTCTAATTAACCATAACAAATATTCGCGTAAACTTAATTATATATCCACATCAATCGGTAATCTACACTAATTTTTGGATTATAAATAAACCCTAATTTTTAATTATGAATTAAATAATCAAACCACTAATTAATATCACCAACTCAACAAAGACAATATTATCATTAACTACTACATAATAACAAATCCATAATTAACTAATTTGTCGAATTAGGGTTCTTAACATATCCTTAAATCAATCGATACGCTACTATGAACAATTATTGACGCGAAGTCATCAATTTCTATCATATATAATCAACCAATTTTCAAAATTAGAGTTTTGATTAAACCTAGATTAAGCTGAAATTAGAAGCAAAAGCATATCTTAGAGTTTTGAAGCGTTGTGACTTTTGCAACGGGAAGATCGGCAGCTCGCATTGGGGGGCGGCGGCTGGGGCGTCGGCAGTGGGAAGGGGAGCTGAAGTGATTTGAGGGAAAGATGAAGTGTATTTTCAGTTCTCTGGTTGCCTGTATATACGCGTAAAGCGACGGTTAGCGACGACCGCCTTTTTTAGCCGTCGCTACCCGTCGCTAGTACCGGCGCTAAACGAAGCCTGTTTTGTAGTGATAAGAATGATAAACTTATTTTTAAAATTTGATTACAAAATCAAGAAATTTAGATTTTCATCGAAAAACGACAAAAGCAGGTTTTTGATAAAATTATATATACGTTCAATTTTTTGTTTTTAATGATAAATAATTCTTTTTTAAAATTGTTATATAGTGATAATAATTGGTTAATAAAAGTTATATAACTATATACTTATTTTACAAAGAATGATAAATTTCGTCGCACTTTGACAAATCGACATCGTATTTTTACAATTGAATTTTAATATTATCTAATATAGTTTTATTACTTAAATGAACTTGTTTTAATTAATTAAAGACGATAAAAAATTTATTTTCAAGTTTTGTTTACATAAATAAATAGTTTGATTAAAAACATAAAATGTGATCAGAAAACGTTTTGTTCAATATAAGTTATGTAAACATTTTGCAACTTGAATAGTTGTTATAAAAACACGTTAACAAAGAAATAAACACCTCACTTATATTAACAAAGGATTAATTAAGCTAACTGTTTAATTAAGTAAACAAAATACAAAAAAGGTATTTTCAACAAATCCAACACAAGTCAAATCAAATCACAGCAAAATAAATTTTCACTCTAATCCACTTTCTCATTCAAATATATCACTTAAGTATTAAGTAAAGATGACATAAAGAAATAATGTGATGTGAAAATGGTAAGTGTTGAAAAAGTATGTTTACTTAAAGGTTAAGAAAGGGTATTTTTGTCAAATTACATTCCTTATAGGCTAAGACTTCTAAGACTATAAATATGGACCCTTATGCTTTCATTTCTTCATATTTCCATTCATTCTATTCTAGCTTCTTCATCTTCTTCTTCTCTTTTTTAATGACTTGTGCTCTTCTCTTTCTTTACTAACTTTGTTAAAAATGTATCAAACCAACTTCAAACGCTACCAAACTTTGCCAAAGTTCATACATCATCATGTAAACATGATTTAGCACCTAAAAAGTTGAAGAATGATGGAGGAAGGGGTGGAGTTGGAGGAGGCCTAACCTTGGGGAAAGTGGATGATGGCTATGGCCGAGATCAAGCAAAAAGGAAAGTGGCCATGAGTAAAGAAGGGAAAGGAGGTCATATGCATGTAGTTTAAGAGGAAGAAATGATGGTTTTAGTGATGTTTGGTTGAAGTTGAAAATGATAATGAAGATTGTTATAATGAATGTTGGTAGGAAGAAAAACGATTTGGTTATGGTGAGAACTCGATTTAAATACATACTTTTTATAATTTGAAATAATTATAAAATGGTTAACATGAATATTTAAAAGTAGTTATGATGTTTGATTGGTTAACTAATGATGTTGATGGTTGCTTAAGAAGTAAGAAGTAATATAAACAGTTAAACATATCAAATGAAAGTGAGCTTCTTTATTTTAAGTTCTATTCTTGCTTGTTGCTATGATCACTATAATTATACCCTATGATAATATGTTGATTTAACACCATTTTATTGTAATATGAATGCTTTAGTGAATTTGGTTGCATGGATGAATTTGCATGAATTTGTGATTGATAATATCAACACCTTAATTAAAGTTAGTTATGACTACATTATTAGTCATAATTAATTATAGTTGATTTGAGACCACTCTTGTTTAGAAATCATATATGGTATACTTGGCATAGTTAAATCTCTTTTCATTACTATAGAAAAGAATCTGTATTGGAAAAGATAGAAATTTGATTTGAAAACAAGAAGTTAAAGATAAGTTTCGAAATTGTTTTGGAAATGGAAGTTAATGTTTCAAGATTTTAAAGTTAATGAATTCTAAAGTTTTAAAATATGGAAAAAAATAAATATCTTATGATTTAAGAAGTTTAGAAAATAGAATTTTGAATATTAATGAAATATGAAATATTTGTAGATAATGTGAAAATGGGTTTTTAATAAATAAATTAGTGAAATGAATATTTTCTAATGTTTAAAAATATGAAATAAATTTGATAAATATGTTAAAATGTTAAAAAAAATTGAGTTATAAATATAGATTTTCAAATGATATAAAATTTATTTTAATCAAATAAACTTGTAAAACACTATCCGCAGCACATTTCTATAGCAGTTTTAATGAGAGTTAAATAAATGGTTGAGAGAAATTATTTATAACACTTAAACAATAATTGGAATTTTTCCTTAAAAGGTATGGAACGTAATAATAAACTTAGTATGCGGAAACAACTAGTACATTTATCCCGCCAGTGAAATCTAGAAATGTAAAACAAGATGTGTAACTAAGGTTAGGAATGTAGCAACCAGTGCCCTGACCTTATCTGGCCTATGTTTTCTCTTTCTAGACGAGGGGTGGAATAGATCAAAAAGAAAGGCCCAAATGCTCTAAAATAAAAGATCATATTTAAGATTTGCAAAAATAAAATAAAAAAGTTAAGCAAGTTTTTATAGTATAAGAAATATTCTGGCCAAACTCTGTATTAGGTTTCAAGGAGGGAATTTATTCTATCCGCGTGAATTTAAAAGGTGATTTCACCGTTATTCCACGAATAGTACGAGTTGAATATGTAAATTAATATGGGTATGATTAGTCTAATCTTTTACTCATTGGTTTTGGATATATAGTAAACTATGGTTTAAATAACATTGTTTTGATCCAGTTAAGACAATTTCAAAATGATGAAAATTTTCATTAGATTAGGGATTAAATTTTCCTAAGTAAATGACTTGAAGATTTTCAAATTAAAAGGATTTTGATTAACCAGTAAAAAGGTTAAAATGAAAAGAGACGTAACAAATCATGTATACATATATTCATAATTTTTTTATCGACGATTGGATTTCGAAGAGACCAGGATCAAACTTCGGTGATCCTATTCGAAAACCAGTGCGAACCAATTAACGCTTTCAAAGTAAAACATGTTGAAGACGAAGATCTTTGAATACGAAGATCTTCATGATGTTGGGCTACTTTCCACTAGACCCTTGGTGAAATGTACCATATCATATATTATGGCGGCAGTAGTGCTTTTTTATGAAAATCTTCGGTTTGCAATGACTAATCGCTATTAATCCGAGAGGAAATTCCAGACAGGATGTGGTAGGAGAAGTGCCTTCGATTTGTCTTATTCCTGGAAAATTTGTAAGGGAAAATGTTTGATATTGCATTTTAAAATCACATTGATTGATCTCTATAAACGTATCATCTGTTTGGTGGTGGAGAAGACAACTTCTCTTAACTTAACACCCTTTCCTGAGACGTACGAACTCAGAAGTTATATGTTTGTAGAAATCAGTTGTGTGATTATGGAATGACAGTGTAGCATTCAAAATGGAAAGTTGATGTCCTATATGAAAGGCAATCGTTATCTCAGGCCTCACACCTGACAATGGCTAAAACATGTTAGATGCCACAAGGCTATGTGGTTCGCAACCATTAAGGTATGATCATCCCCTTCTAGATATATTTCTACCCGTTATGACGTTCGAGTTTAAATTATGCGGTTTATATGCGGTGTGGTCTTATGAGATACTCTTTCTTTTCAAAAGTTTTGGTCACCAATCTCACTCTATGACACTATCATTTAAGATTCGTGTTTCTCACACTGGTTTGCTAGACTGATCTGGATATTTTTATACTCGGGTCAGATTCGAATAGTTTCAGGATTAGCTCAAGACGCTTAGAGTATCTAGAGGAAAAATGAAGATCTTCATCAACATATGGATGTATTCTATTTTCTATTGTACTGTGTGTTTTTTGTTTTTCAGCAAATGTAAGGACAGGTGTATCATAAGTGTTTGAGCTGAATCTAGGTTAGACTCTGATTTATATATTTCAAAATTTTCTACTATAAAGATTTTATATCGAAATAATATATGTTATTCCATTCGAGTTAGATTATGTTCTGTCTTTTTTCTTTCTTGCCTTTAAAGAACCGCCTCTCCGACACATAGATTTACGGCATGTGAATACTGATGATGTATTAATATCAATTTTCGAAAGTCAAAGAAACGGAACTTTACAGTGGTAGAGTTCATTAAATGAAGTGAAAAGTAAAGGCTTTGGAGATATCGAAAAGCCAAGATTTCAAGTGTTGGTTGCCTGTGAGATATCTTAGCTTAATGTGTCCTGATTATTTGCACTTAGCAGTACAACTATTTATATTATTTTTCTTGTGGATGTATGATTTTTTTGTTGTTGTGTGTTCTCGATACGGGTGATTTTTCCGACTCAGTCATCACCTGTTTTGGAGACAGCAGATAAACTTGAATTAGTAAGTTAATATATGGATTTAATATGTACCCTTTTTTCTCGCAAGACATCCATTTATGTTTGGGGGTTGTAAGGTTTTTTATGATGCATATTAACGAAGTATATGCAGTTTTGTAGTGATAAAGTTCCAATTTTTGAAAGATATAGAATTTTTCAATGGTCGCAATCTTTCTCCCTCATCAACGTCTTGATTCCTTGTCGTTCCTCTCATAGCCTATTTTCTTCGCTTTCATCCCACCCCATCTTCCTCCCACTTTATTGTGAGAAATGCGGATTAAGGATCTTAAGGCTAGGATAAACACTAGAGGGAGGTGAATAGTGTTTTGAGAATTGTTAAATCTTTTTGAGTTTTTGTTAATTTAAACACAAATGAATGCAATATTCAGACACAAATATGATCGTAGAATCAAACACAAATGCAAATATAAAGTAAAAGCAGTAAAGGAAAGAACACACCGGATTTTATACTGGTTCGGAGTTACCCTACATCCAGTCCCGCACACAAGTACATATTTCCTTTCAAAAACAATCTTTACAATTACATCCTCGATTTCAAGGCAACGAGGTACACCCTCCAGAATCACAATCCTCTGGGTAGAGATACTTGATTTCACGGGCAACAAGTTCACCCAATTGATTTATAAGGCTGCAATCACACCTTATCTTGCTTGATTGATTTCCAAGGCTACAATCACACCTTTTCTCGCTAAGTTGATTACAAAAGCCTATAACTCTGAATAGCACCGATGATCTTGTTAAGATAGTGATAGAGAATCAAAACAGAGATAACCTAGTTAGATTCAATGTTGATTCGGCAGAGTAATGGTAAGAATTTGTATATAGAAATGTGGAAGAAGAAGATGAGTGAAAAAACAGAAAATCTATGTCCAAATTCGTTGAAACCAACCCCTATAGAAGAACAACAGCTATGTCTATTCGTGAAGAGATATGACGAATAGACACTTCTTTTGAAATTTAAATTTTGAATCTAACTGACACCACGACATGGGGTACTTGGGCACGTCGACATCCTAAAGGGATTTATGGTGTTTTGATTTTCTTTGAAAATAACCTTTATCTTATATTAAAATTATTTTAAACTTTATAAATATACTTGATTATAATTAAGATACATAAGTAAATATAGAGAATAATATGTATAGAATTTTACTATAATTTTATATTTAAATCTAAGTAAATATTTAAAAGTTAAATATATTATATTTAAAAGATAGTTTAAAAACAAGGATAATTTGACTCTGAAATTCAAGATTATTTTGAGGCTAAAAGTATTTGAAATCAGGATAGATGTTTTTGATTCTTTTAAAAGGAAGATTTTGAAATCATTTTGAAAACAAGATATAATTTTGAAAAATCATTTTGAATAAAAAGTTCGCGGATACAAAACAATGTTCGACTAGATTTTCATAGGTTCCATCCTACTTAGGGTTCCATCCCTTTAACAGGCTCGAAGTGGATTCCATTTCACAAATAAATTGGATTTTAAGATGCCAGTGCTTTTCTAGGAGTTTTAACAAAATTTATAATTAAAAGTAAATTACTTGAATTCTTGAACTCTTGATAATCTTGATACTTATGAGTCTTCAATCTTGATAACTTGAATCTTTATACTATACAGTCTTAATTCTTGATACCTGCATGGTTAAATCCTGCATATACATATATATCTAAACTTATACTGTTAGTATTTATATTTTATAATCTATTCTAAGGTTGTTGTCATCAAAATCATCATCTCACGGACTAACAATCTCTCCGTTTTTGATGACGACAACCTTTGTTTATAAGATATTACTTCTATCCTAATAACTCCCCCTTAATCTATGCCTAACTACCCTATTTTATACTCCTTCCCCTTTGTCATCAACAAAAACTAACTCTAAACTATATAACACCAAACTATATAACTCCTCCTCATTCTTGGACTAAAATACCTGCATTAATAAACTTATATAATGGAATATAGAATTAAGAAATAATTATATTGATAGTAACAATAATGAATCAAAGATTATATACATATTGATGTATAATTATATATGTTTTGTACAACAAACATCAATCCACACTAAATATCAATCAAATTCAAACCAAGCCAAAGCAAATGAAATGAAATCAATCAAAGCAAACAATTCAAACAAAGCAACCAAATAAAATTAAACGTTACGAGGAACTTTCACCCATCCTTTTTCTCCAAAGATAAGGTCTGCCTTAATAGCATCCCAATTTTCATTGTCGTTGGTGAGAGAGACTGGAGGATGTGCTTCGTTGTCATCCTTGTGTAGGGAGGAAATCATCCATCGTATTGCATCGAAATGCCTTTCTTGCTCCTTGATCATCTGTATTTGACTCAATTCTAAGTGTCGCTGGTTACGAAGAATGAACGAGAGAATATTCTTGAACGAATTAAGAGTTTCTTCAAGATTTTCGGACAAGTTATGAATTGGATTAGCCATATTAGGATTTGTGAGAAGAATGAGAGATAGACTAGATAAGAAATAGTTTTCAGTGATGAATTCTGGAAGAAATAGGTATTTATAAGTGTAGAAATTCGTTTGAAATGAATAGACATATGGTAGATATTCAAATTTCAAATTCAAAATGTATTGTCGTTTCTGAACAGTACATGTCGACATGGTCATATGGGGTATGTCGACATAGTGTAGTGAAATTTGATGATATATTTTGATTTTGTGAATAATTGTGTGTGTGTATATATATATATATAGACATATTTATGTAATATACTAACATTTATTCTGGAGATAAGATAAGCTAGATAACAGAAAGAAATTCCATTTCATTTCACATTAAGACGATACAACGATTAATCATAAAGAACTACACGAACATTCAAATCAAAATAAACTAAAACAAATACAATGAGATACGAAAAGGTAGAACTAGTTAGAGGATGATGACGATGAAGAAAGTCCAAGTTTCTTGCTGACTTTGGAAATGAACTTGTTCATCTTAGATGAAATTTTGTCCAACTTCTTACTAACGGATCGTTTAAGAATCCGTTGATTCTCAACAATCGTCTTTTGGTTTTTGAGAAGGGTTTTGTTGGATGGATTACGAGGATAGTCGATACTTTCCAAAGAGGTTTCACCTTCTTCTTCTTCTTCAATTTCCATTTCATCTCCTTCTTCTTCTTCTTCCTCTTCCTCTTCCTCTTCTTCCATTTCCTCATGAGCCAAACGCTCTTCCTTTTCGGCAAGAGTCTCATAAGGTTGAAAAACAAATGGAATTTTCATAAGCGAAATGTTGGAATGATTGATAACTTTTCTAGAAACAAATTCTTCGCCTTTGAAATCCACTCCAAAATAGTTAAAAATCCGAGTGAGATAAATTCCACGATACAAAGTGTTTTCACCCATTTCAAGATATTTAGGACGAAGTTCATCCAAAGTAACTTGCGCCCAATTAATGTCATAATTTCCAAAAATAGCAAAAAGTGCTTTGCAAACTTTTGAAGTAGGATTGTTAAAATTCCCCGATCTTGGGGTCAAAGTATGTTGCAAAAGAAGATTGACAATTCTTACTTTTGGTCGAAAATTTCGATTTTTGAATTCAAAATTATCATTCCCTTCGAAAATGTGATGAAATGTCTCACGATCATTTTCATCGATTTTAAAATTAGAAAGATCCATTCTCGTACTCTTGCAATTGAGAATGGTACCCAAAAGATCACAATTCAAAACAATTCTGGTGCCTTTGACACTACTTCAAATTTCATCCTCATTTCCATTATAAAATCCACGGTTTAAATTTGCATAGAAAATTTTGACAAGGTTTGGATAGCAAACAAAATCATTTTGAGAAGCATCAACAAGACTAAGAATTTGATTGTTTGCAAAAAGAGAATTAATTTCATAAGAAGAAAAATCTTGAAAAATAGCAAACTTTCCGGGATGGACTTTGGTATAATTAGTATAATTGATGTATGCTTTTATTGCCTCCGGATCATTGAAGAGTTGCTCTTTTATTTTTTTGGAAATTCTCATGGTGGAGAGGTTTCTTGAAGAAGCCATTAAAGTAGAGAGTAGAGAGCTTGAAGTTTTGAAGAGAGAGTTTGAATTTGAAAATGAGAGTGAAAAGATATGATAAAAGATAGTGAATAAATAGATTCTCAAAGGACATGTTCTCTAGTCAAAAGATGTCTTTTCAGCGAATTGAATGAAGTGAAAAGGTGGAGGGAAATTCAACCATTTGAATTCAAATTTTGAATTTCAAATTCTGGTACCCATGTCGACATCATGGTGGGGACCACGTCGACACGTGCTTATGAATTTTTGTGATTTATTTTTCCTAAGTACTCTAAGATATATATATATATATACACTTATTATATTTAATGTATATATATACCTGGAATATTATTAGAATTATAGTATTTTCAATATATTATTATACTATGAAAATAATAAAAAAATAAAAATAAAATAATAATAAAAATAAAATAATAATAAAAATTTTACAATTCAAATAACACACTAATTAAAATCAATCAATCAAGCATCTAGTTCTAAGCATGCAATTTCAACCAATTATATTGTAAATGTAAACCTTTTTCTAAGTCCGTTTCTCTGATTTCGTCGGAATCGTGAACTGCCGTTAAACATAAATTTGAATTATCTGTCTTCTGATCATCATCGGTTAAGGACGAGTCTGAGTCATTTAGGGTAGCAGTAAATGCACGCTTCCGTTTCTTAACTGAATCATTGTTTATAGGAGGATTTTGTCTATCTGGATACAAACAGTCTCTTTTGATATGCCCTGGTTCATCACAGTTGAAACATTTGACATTATTTGGAACTACATTCTGATTTTCAGAGTTCTTATAGTTTTTTCTCTTGAGATTATTCATCTTTCTGTATTTCAGAATTTCCTAAAATTTCTGGTCATAAAGGCTATCTCTTCATCATTATCATTGTTTGAGTCTGATCCATCGGTCAATGCATTGAATGTCATTGATTTCTTTTCAGATGCTTTGCTTTCTCTTTTCCTGATCATTTGGACTTCAAACGACATTAGATTTCCAATAAATTCTTCTATCTTTAAGGTACTGATGTCACTTGCCTCTTCGATCGCAAGTGTCTTTTGATCTCATTCTGGAGTAAGAGAATTTAAAAAAATTCTGACATGATCTTCTTCAGAAAATTCCTTTCGTAAGGATATTAAAGAACGCACAATATCCTGAAATCTGCTATACATATCTGAAATAGACTCATTAGGATTCATTTTAAATAATTGAAACTGGTTTGTGAGCATGGAAATTTTGGTCTGTTTAACTTTGCTTGTTCCTTCGTGAGTTACTTGCAAAGTTTTTCAGATTTCATATGCAGAATTACAAACTGACACTCTATTAAATTCATTTCTATCTAGTGAACAAAATAGAATATTCATTGCTTTAGAATTATTTTGTGCAACAGTCTTTTGCTCAGCGTTCCACTATGCAAAATCAGTTATGGGTTCAGAATATTCAGTTTGTGTGATATTCCAAGTGTCTAATCCTATAAATTGTAAATATATTTTCATCCTACATGTCCAATATGCATAGTTACTGCCATTAAAAAGTGATGGTCTGACAGTAGACTGACCTTCTACAAATGAACTAGTGACAGGGATACTAGTGTTAGTAACAATACCAGTGTTGGTAGCCATTTTGAAAACTTTTTCAAAAATCAGATTATGAAACTTTGAAAACCTTGCTCTGATACCAAATGTGAGAAATGCGGATTAAGGATCTTAAGGCTAGGATAAACACTAGAGGGGGGCTGAATAGTGTTTTGAGAATTGTTAAATCTTTTCGAGTTTTTGTTAATTTAAACACAAATGAATGCAATATTCAGACACAGATATGATCGCAGAATCAAACACAAATGCAAATATAAAGTAAAAGCAGTAAACGAAAGAACACACCGGATTTTATACTGGTTCGGAGTTACCCTACATCCAGTCCCGCATACAAGTACGGATTTCCTTTCAAAAACAATTTTACAATTACACCCTCGATTTCAAGGCAACGAGGTACACCCTCCAGAATCACAATCCTCTGGGTAGAGATACTTGATTTCACGGGCAACAAGTTCACCCAATTGATTTCCAAGTCTACAATCAAACCTTATCTCACTTGCTTGATTTCCAAGACTACGATCACACCTTTTCTCACTAAGTTGATTACAAAAAGCCTATAACTGTGAATAACACTGAGGATCTTGTTGAGATAGTGATAGAGAATCAAACCAGAGATAATCTAGTTAGATTCAATGTTGATTTCGGCAGAGTAATGGTAAGAATTTGTATATAGAAATGTGGAAGAAGAAGAGTGAAAAACCAGAAAATCTATGTTAAAATTCGTTGAAACCAACCCCTATTTATAGAAGAACAACAGCCATATCTATTCGTGTAGAGATATGACAAATAGACACTTCTTTTGAAATTTAAATTTTGAATCTAACTGACACCATGTCGACATGGGGTACTTGGGCATGTCGACATCCCAAAGGGATTTTTGATGTTTTGGTTTTCTTTGAAAATAACTTTATCTTATATTAAAACTATTTTAAACTTTATAAATATACTTGACTGTAATTAAGATACATAAGTAAATATAGAGAATAATATATATAGAATTTTACTATAATTTTATATTTAAACCTAAGTAAATATTTAAAAGTTAAATATATTATATTTAAAAGATAGTTTAAAAACAAGGATAATTTGACTTTGAAATTATTTTGAGGCTAAAAGTATTTGAAATCAGGATAGATGTTTTTTATTCTTTTAAAAGGAAGGTTTTGAAATCATTTTGAAAACAAGATATAATTTTGAAAAATCATTTTGAATAAAAATTTAGCCGATACAAAACAATGTTCCACTAGATTTTTCGTAGGTTCCATCCTACTTAGGGTTCCATCCCTTTAACAGACTCGAAGTGGATTCCATTTCACGAATAAATTGGATTTTAAGATGCCAGTGCTTTTCTAGGAGTTTTAATAAAAAAATTAATTAATAGTAAATTACTTGAATTCTTGAACTCTTGATAATCTTGATACTCATGAGTCTTCAATCTTGATAACTTGAATCTCTATCCTGTATAGTCTTCATTCTTGATATCTACATGGTTAAATCTTATATATACCTATATATCTAAACTTATACTGTTAGTATTTATATTTTGTAATCTATTCTAAGATTGTTGTCATCAAAACCATCATCTCATGGACTAACATTTATATCTTCCTCTTCCAATAAGCTAGCTCCGCCTCGTTCTGCTGTTGAGAAACCTTCACTTACGTGATATGGCCTCACTTTCAATGCAATATTGGAACGATCCGTATTATACGTATCAGAGAATCGTAGACTATCTATATTATTTTTGTCTAAGGTAGTATAATTTTAAATTTTTGAAAATGATTCCTAAGGATATTTTCCACATCTATAATTTTTGTCGGATTTCTATGTGACCATTTGACTAAAAAAATATTGTAAGACCTATAACTTTGGTAGGAGCCAAATTGGGGTCTGAAACCACTTTCATTAGATTGGGATGATGGTTCCTCTTTCCATAGAGTAGTCATAATAGGAATACTGACTTACCATTAGGTAGATACGGCTGTTTGAAGTTCTATCCAATTTTAGACTGCTTAATTGGTAATTAGCAAGTTAAAGGGTAGACCCACAGCCTATTTCAGGATTTGCATGGGGTTAGGGCCGATGTGACTCTCTTCCATCATTTCACTCTTTCAAAAAATAGAGAGAAGTTCACCATTAAAAACCTTTTACCTAAAAAGACCTCCAAATCCCTACTTTATTGGCTTAAACACATCATTATACGAAGATCAGTGAGATTAGTATCTTGGAGTGAAGGTTAGCTGCTGGAGATCACATTGGAGATGTTGTTCATCATTGTATTCGTGGATCATAGAGCTTGGAGAAGATTGGTTAGGAGATACATGAGTGGTTTTAAGCCTCTACTCAATAGTTAGCCCCTATTAGATGTTTTGTAATATTTTTAAGTGACTTCCAAACTCTAAAACACGTTTTAAACCTTTTTAAATAACATATGTAAATTTCAAATAATTTGTAAGTTTAGAAAATTTGTATTCTTAGGGATACTATGTGTTCTTATAGATATCACCCCTGGATTTAGGACTCGTATTGATGTATTTGATTGCATGGTTGTGGGTATAGATTTAGGACTCATATTGCTTGATTTTGTTATGCTTGAATAGTTGAAAATACCAACCAAATGGCGACTTAGTTTAAGAAGAAGTTAAAAAATGGCGATGACCCCTGGGATCGGTGATGATCCCTAATTTTGTCTCAATCTTAGCGTGATCGATATAGGGTGCAAGAAATGCCCCATAAGACTACATTTCAAATTTCAAGTTGTTTGAAATTTGTATGCTCGAGTTATAGCATATTAAAAATGGATCGGTATTGATGGATCGATGATGATCAATAAAGGTCACATTGTCCAAATGACATTCGATCCATAGTGTAGGTCAAGAATGACCCCCTAAAGCCATGTTTTAAATTTTAAGTCATTTGGAGTTCGTATGGACGAGTTATGACTTTGGGCTTGACCTAGGGCATTTTCAGATCGGTGAAGGTGAGAGGAAAAAATGAGTTAAGTCGGGAATCGGTACCGATCACTGGAAGTGCTTCAGGCTAGGGTATTCTCAGCTTAGTGTAGGTAAGATAAAAAAAATAGCCAACTCAGGGATTGATACCGATCCCTGGACGTGCTTTGGGTATTTCTTGAAATCACTCGGGCATGACTTCGTGCCAAACTAAGGAATTCTCGGGCTCTGCTTTAGGCCAGAACCTAGGAAATACCAAATTGAGTTTTTCGACGATTTTCAATGATGATGACTCGTGACCTAACAATGATGATTCCGTGATTTGGAGTGATGGCTTCGATGTTGAATCGTTGTGCTTTGAGATGTAGAGTTGAGGATTATGGGTCGGATAGTGGGAACTGTTGATGATGACTATGGGACACTGGCTAGTATTCTATGTGATGTTGATGGTAGAGAATCGTGCCGACTGCGGTGACTTCATGAGGGGAGTCATGAGATAAGTTCTAGGATGTGCTCTGTTATAAATGAGTGTGCAAAGGATTGTTGACACTCGATGGTTCGCAGGGTACTCATGAGGTGGGGTATACTAGGGACGTGATGGTTCTTGGAGCATAATGGCTCTTTATTCTAGATACGATGGTTAGTTACCCCTGACTGACGTGATGATTAGTCCATTTCCCAGCTGATTGAGAGGCATGGATTTGAGTACCGAGGAACCAAGATTTGACTATCATGACGGATAGTCTACTCATGGACCGTGATGGACTGGCGAGTGTTTTTATATCCAACGCACTGAGCGAGTGAATGTGAGGATGGATGATGTATGCTATACTTTATTTTATTCCGTATCATCCTAGAGATGTTACCTGATGCCGATATAGTTGATGTAGATATCTAAGCATCACTTAGTACCTTGATGCACAATACACCCATGATGACTATGATGTAGAGTAACATATATTTTGTATATATGCTAACTCTGTGGATGTAGGGATATGTTAGGTACGAAATCCTAAACTCAATCTGACCATGCATTATAGATGAGTAGCGTTGGTGGTAGGCAAACACGGACCACTTAGGCGTCAACCATGACCCAGTGGCGATGGTAGTCTTGACATCACCCCACGATGGCCGTTGTGGTGACATGAACCAAGAACCATTTTTGTTGAGTAGATCTGAAAATGAAGGGTTGGAGCAGAAGAAGTTGGGACCGAATTGGTTAGAGAGATGATTTAATCAATTGTGACAACGTTGGCGGCTTGTGGTGGCATTAGAAGTGGCGGTTTGTGGTGGAATTAGAAGTGGCGGTTTGGTGGTGAACTTGAGATGAGAGGCGACGGTGGAAAGCTTTGGGTTGAAAATAATAATAATAAATTGTGACTGAGCAAATAAAAGTGAGAGGAAAAAAGTTTAAGTCCCAAAAGTATATATTGCTGAATGGCAACAAAGACAAATGATCGGTACCGACATTATTTTTTTATCTAAAAGAAAGTATTTGCTTCATCAAGATGCAGAACGATCTTCGTAATAATATGGGAAGTGATTGAACGTATGCTTTTGAAATAGAGGCGAAACTTCAAAGTAACGTTCCAGGAATAGAGTGCCACAAAAGACCCTAAAATCTTAGATGCTCTTCCATCAAAAAATTCCAAGATAAAATGAACGCGTAGCATGTCTCGTTCAATTGTGACGCGGATAACTATCAATTTGGACGCTCTTGCCCACTTAAAATTATTGTCGCGTCTCTACCCTATATATAAACGCATCAATTCTCCTTCATTCTTACCAAACAATTTCTAAATTTCAACAAGTCAATCAATCAATCATGTGTGGAGGAGCTATCATTTCCGATTTCATACCGCCGTCAAGTTCCAAAAAACTCACTTCTGCCTTTTTGTGGCCGAATCTGAAGAAAAAGAGGTCAACTTTTGATTTCGAAGAAGATTTCGAGGCCGATTTTAAGGAGTTCGAGAACGAATCTGAATACTCTGACGAAACTGAGGTTATCAGTGTCAAATTTGGCTTGAATCAAGGTACTAATTTTGACTTAGTACTAAATTTGTGTTCTTTTTGTAGTAGCTGTAGTGGTGGAAATTGCATTTCTGGTTCTTTATGTTTATGTTGCAATCATATGATTGCAGCAATCAAGCCAAATCTTTTCTGGACTACATTCATCAAAGAAACTCATCATATCACAACTTTACTCGCATAGGCTACACAAATCATATCATCAAGTACTCAGTACCCATTCAGTAAATTAAAATTTATTGCTTCATGTAAATTTTTACTAGTATATCATATACTTACAATGATAATTCAAGTAGATGATTAAATTCTTTTGTACCCTGCTGTTTACATATGTTTTCTTGTATATAATATTATATCACAAATAGGTTATTCCGCCTACAAGAATAGTCTTAAAATAGTTAAAACTAAAATTATGCAGAGAGAACGCCTACGTCAAAACCCATAAACGAATCAACAAAGAGGAAGAGAAAGAATGAATATAGGGGAATCAGACAAAGGCCATGGGGCAAATGGGCAGCGGAGATAAGAGATCCAAGCAAAGGAGTACGCGTATGGCTGGGTACTTTCAACACTGCTGAAGAAGCAGCACATGCTTACGACGAAGAAGCATGTAAAATCCGTGGCAAAAAGGCCAAGCTTAATTTCCCAAATCATTCTTCAAACAACAACAAATCATCCAAAAAATCCAATAATGCAGAAAAGTCCATCAATAACACAAGCATAGCGTTCAATGACACGAACACGTTCGATTTGATCGAAGAGAAAGCGCCTGTCCTACCATTTTGTGCTGGTTTTGAACTGTCCGAAGATCTATCGGACCTTGAATCGTACATGAACTACTTGGAGATGCCTATTGTTGGTGGAGGCATTGAGGACGAGGTTGTGTGTGAGGACAACTTTACTGAGGCTGATATGGGACTATGGAGCTTTGATGATCAGTTTCCCAGTGAAAATAGTGTGTTGTATTAGATGAGAACTAGTTGATGATGTGTGTATGTAAGCCCTTTTGGTAAAAAAATGTTTTTGTTTTTGTGTCTTGAATAATAAATGTGTTTTTCTACTTATTTGTTCATTTCAATGGTATGATGAATCCCCTACTGAATAATAGAAATTCTTGGAAAAACAGGTGGAAAATATTAAATATCAAGTTGGAGTTATTAATTCCATAATGGGTTCAAAGGGAGTGCTAAGTGGATATAGATACATTGCAACTTCACTATCGATTGTACTGCCTCTTTCTTTACTCTTTATATGTTAGCTGGAAATGATACGAAGGCAACTTGACAGCATGTGGTTCCTTTTGTCATTATATCCTCAATCAGATGGATTTAGATTGATTGTTTGCAAGTTGAGGATTTATAAGTGTGATATAATTTTGGAGGATATGATTTTAAAATGAAACTTGTGTATCTGATTGATTTAAATAAGGCGAAATTATTAATGTCGCAGGTTTCAAGGGTCAAGCTGATCGAGCAACCACCCAAGGCGACCTCTCTAGATGGGGAAATTACTAGTGAAACTGTGAAAAGGAAGGCACTGAGCATTTACTTGCTTTTTTTATTGGTTTAATGTTGATATGTGGGATCCATCTACTATTTTTAAATATCTAACAATAACCTTTGCAGCCAATAACAGCGAGAACACAGTCGCTCAAATAACGATTGAGATTAGGAATGCTCTAGCACATATGGATATGCTAGTTCAGCTGGTTGTGCATTAGCTTTCATGATTTAATGGGCTCGATTTTCCACATGGATATTTCATAAAGTGATACAATATACTCCCTCCAAAACACTCCTCCCCCTTCATTCTAATCTCAATTTTCCGTGTACCCATAGAACCCTTAAAATCCACCTCTTCATTTCTTATTTTTCTTATTTTTAATAATAAAAAAAGTAAACAATGATTAAGGTAGATTTGCTGATCCATAGGTGTAACGATCCGATTTTTCGACGTCTGAAAAATCGAACCATTAGGGTTAAAAGAAGAAGGAGGTAGAAGAAGAGAAAACAACACAACAGAATCTTACCATCACAGCGGAATAAAATATAATAGGTAATAATTGATTTTTACACAAAAAAAAAACTACATCTGTTTATACATTACAGCATCAGAGTACAATGAAATACATAACACACAACTGGACAGTTATATTAACCTGTCCTCACAAAACTGACCACACAGTTAATCAGTCACAGCGGAATTTATATCAAATACGAATGATACGTCTCGCCAACCAGCTCGTCTTCTGAGCTCCACAACATCATATCCTGTATTCTATAATACTTAGTCTGACTTGAGCATTATAGCTAAATAACATCTCAGTCAGTCTGAAAAACTAGCGTGAGAAAACACACTTAATTGGATTATTATAGTTTTCAAAATTCTTTGAAATCAAAGGACCACACCACAAATAAACATGTAGGGTTTTCTTCTTACGATAATCAAAACATTTCTTATAAAATCCTCTGATATTATAGTAGTGTCTATATACAAATACTTATTCAAATAGCCAAAATTGTTACATTATTAAATTCCAGCTAATAGGTATACAAACAAAATCGTAAAGGCACATAGGGAGAATGGATTTACATCAATGACAGGGCTACTAGGGCACCGTCCGTCACAGTACGTGGTCTAGATCACCGTACCGAGGATCCACCCTGATCCCCTACATCACAAGACCAGAGTTACCCCTTATTGGATAGTCCGAATAAGTTCACCCCTCGATTGGGATCAGCAACCGCCCACACAACCGAAATAAAAGGATATCTAGATAGGGGTGACCTTACCCTAATTGGTTGCTAGCCACTTAGCCTTGTGTACACCTTCCCTGTTTTAGCCGTTCCCGATTGATGAGGCTCGAGGCTACCGTTACCTTTTTAGCACAATTCACTTAGAATGCTCACCGCCCTCCTGACGGTATTCTGATAACATTCTTCCGTACAAGTCCGTTCCAGATGCGAATGGAACCGAAAGCACTACTCCTACTACATCCATTTTGAGATCACCCTCAGGATTAGTAGCGATTAGCCCTTGCACTTCACTGCTCCATCTTCAATTTCCAACTCTTGTCTTCCTCACGAATACGTTCAAACCGGATCAAAGTGGTTTTCGAAAAATTAATCCCGATCCCGGTCTCTTCGAAACGATCGGTGCATTGACCAATATTGATAGTCGGTTATTTAACTATCAAATAACATTCACAAACAACCATCAGATTTAAATAATTTTCAAATTATTTATTATTCAAAATATCTTCATAAGATATCTTCTTCACTTCAATCTTTTGAAATCAGTTTCAAATCTCTTTTCACTCGCGGAATAAATTCCTAAATTGTTTATTTCCCACTGAAAATTACTAAGTCCAAATACTTTAGATTCTAAAATAATTTAAATCACTTTATTCTAAAATATACTTTAAAACATTTTAATTAAACTACTTAAACACTTTATTCAAAATTATACCTTAAAACTATTTTATAAAATATAAAACTAGTATTTTTTTTAAAATAGAAGCTAAGCCAAATTAAATTTTAAAATAAGAGTTACGAAATTCTATACAGGTTTTCCAAATAAAACTTTAACCAAACTATCTTTAGAATAAAATTATTTTATAAAATATAAATATTAATAAT
Source organism: Allium cepa (assembly GCA_030765085.1). Classification (NCBI taxonomy): domain Eukaryota; kingdom Viridiplantae; phylum Streptophyta; class Magnoliopsida; order Asparagales; family Amaryllidaceae; genus Allium; species Allium cepa. Next base: position 289,755,322 of record CM060937.1, read on the forward strand.
TATCTTTTTAAACATAATACCAATTAACCCTTGAAAATAATTATTATTATAACTAATTTACTAAATATTTTACCTTTTAAAATTTTAACAACTTAAATAATAATTTCTTAAAAACATTCCTTTAACAACTTAAAAACTTTTAACTTATACCAAAATCTTCTTTGAAAACGTACTTGCCTTTTAAGGGAAATACACTTTCCTTTCACACCTTTAAAAAAATAAACCATTATTTATTTTTAAAACAAATTACCCATCCCTTTATAAATTCCCATCACGAATTTATACTTCCAAAATCCGCTGATAACTTATTTTACTTTATAAACTCAGTTTATAAATTCCATATCTTATCCTTATTTTAAAATACAGTTTCAAACACTAAATCAATTTCCAAATCGGTTTTTAGATTTTACTCCATTTTAAAAAAAAATCCCTCACTTATTCAATTTTATTTCAAAACCCATTAATATCAGATTTAACTTCTTTATTATGATTTAAAAATGTTATTTAAACTGAAAATACCAATTTTATATTTATTCTAAAATTCTTCTTTTATTCCTTCCTAAACCGTTTAAATTTTGAATTTTACTTAAAAATTCTCTCTTTTATTTTCTTTTCAAAAATCCAATCTATATATTTGTGATAACTCAATATACCAAAATGTATTCAATCAAGCATAGCATTCAATATTTTCAATTACCAATGTAATATATCACAGATTGTCCAATAATCCATAACACAGAATATTTAAATAATCTAAATATTTTTGAGGAATCCAGTTGGATCCCTCCAACCTGTTTCCCTTTTGAAACTATGCATGCCCTTATAAAATAATTTATAGCTTCCAAAAATTTAACTTTTATAAATTCTTCCTTATATAAATATTAAACATAGGTATGTGCATGAATATATATATATATATACACACACACACACACACACATATTATTATTTTCTGTTTAAATTAGAACATGCATGTGGTTATACATATTTATTAAATTAAAACAAAAATTATTTTATACCTACTGAAATAAAAATTCTTCTAACATATATATATATATATATATATATATATATATATATATATATATATCTGTGTGTGTGTGTATAAGATAAAGATAGCACCCCCAAAATTAACAAATTTAAATTTACTATAAAAATATCCTTTCCTAATATATATATATATATATATATATATATATATATATATATATGTATATGGAATTAAATTGAAACAAATTTATACTTTCCTACACTCTCTTTATTATTTTTTAGCATATAACATATATTTATATAATTGAATAAATAGATAAATAAATAAAAAAAATAAATAAAAAATACCTCATCGCTCCACAACTCAGGCCCTTGACACCACGACCAACCCACACCCTCGCGCTTGCGTTCCCCCTTCTTGCCACACACGCTGCTAATGCCAGCTTCTTCCAAGCAATCGGCGATCTGAGAATTTCTCTACTTCGGACTTCACATGCGATGCAACCCGCCACGCCCTCTAGCTCGACTGCGAAGATCCTACCATCAACAATGACGACGCCGTGAGCATGCACGACCTCCGACCTTGCTCAAGTTCGAGCCCATCACAATCGATTGAAATTGGTTCGAACGAGGAAAAAAATGGAAGATTCGATTGCATGCGGCAATCGATTTGAGGAGAACCGATTTAATTCTTGAGTTCGACCATGATTTCAGCAGCCGTGTCCTATTATTTTTTTAATTTCGAAATGAATCTCGACCGGAGAAGAAATAAAATTTATCGTTTGATTAGGGATTTATTTTAAATTTGAAGCAGCCGTGTCTTATTCGTTTAAAAAAAAAAAAGAATACGTGTTCTTATTAGGGAGGAAAAGTGTTTTGAAATGTTTATCTATAATGACCACGTGGTGAAAAAAAATCTAATGTGAAAACCCCTTTGACCATTCTAACCAAACAATATAGATAATATTAGTTAAATTCAAATTCAAATTGTTTTCAAATTACGCAACTCAAAATCTCAACCTCCTATCGAGGCATGCCGTTAGGCATTCATAAGGTTATACCCCTATTCCGAACGCAATGGAAAAAGTTCCGAGTCTAATTCGATCGTATTGAGAAGATGGCTTTTTGGACCCAGTTATTATATTAAATTTTCGATATAGATTTCAACGCATTTATCTACCGTACGGCCAAATGAACACTCCAAATGCTACGAAAATTGAAATCCGATAATAATACACTATTACGGATCCAATTGAAATGGTTTTTTCGAAATCCGAGACTGTGCCTCAGAAGGCTATTTTTAAATATTGATTTAAACGATATAAATTCAAAACTGAACAAAACACCCTCAAACCCAAATTTAACACTTCTACTATCTCCAATAAAATCAATGTAAATTTTATAAGCCATTGAAATATTTTTTAACCAGCTTAAAACTCAAGATTTAATATTTTACCCAATCTCTAATAATTAATTCAATAATTTAATTGCCAAATAATAATGATATTTGAAATTCAAGTTAAACCAACTTTCAAATATTTAAAATAAATTAAATATTCCAATTTCAAATATCTAAAAATTCCGGGTTGTCATATTCCTCTACACTTGAAAGAATTTCATTTCCGAAATTACTAGTTAAGAAAAATGGTCCGTAACCCATCCACTTTCCCAAAACCCAATAATTTTAACAATCCAAACAATCTTTCATTTAAGGTACATTATCACTCTACTAGCTTTCCTAATTTTCATTCAGATTTTCATTTTCAATTCTACTTGAATTCAATTTATCTTCAAACTCTGAATATTGAATTTTATCAACTATCTTCCATTCACAACTGGTTCATATCATTATTTTAAATTAGTTCCACTTACTAATTTATTTTATATCTCAAACAATTTTTTTATTACCAAACTTTTATTATTTTGGTTCACTTTGAATTAATTCTATAATTTCACTTTAATTTACATATTTGAAATTAAATATCATCTAATATATAATTCCAATTCATTTGCTTACCTACTTGAATCAATTAGTTTACTCACTAATTTTATTTCAGTCCTTTATTTTATTTAGTCAAACCTTGATTAACTTCCATTACACACAATTAAAATTAATTCCTAATATTCAGTTTCAATCCTATTTACTTACAAATGCAAATTCATTTGTCTATCCACAATTTTATTTCCAACTTTTAACTTTTTATTTAAGTAACCATTCCACTTAGTCTCCTTAGACCTTTCTTTAAATTTACTTTTATTTTACTTGAATTAGTTACACTTCAATTAATTCAAATTTTTAACCTCTTTAAGTTTCCTAACTTATTTACTTTCCATTACTACTACTTTTAATTACTCCAATTAATTAGCTTACCTATCAGCTTATTTTGTTTTCACACTTACTTTTATTTACTTTTTACTAGTTAATTCCATTCCAAGCAAATTTCCAAACTTATAAGTTTCCAAACCTATTTATAATCCATAAACATTTTTAGTCAAACTAACAGAGTTCAAACCACTACTTAAACACTCAAAACATTTTAATCCAATTTCAGAGTCTTCAACAATCATTTAAGTATTTCAAAATCATTTTGAAATCAATTATATCCAAAATCCTTTGGTATCAAATTATCTTTTTAATTTTAAAACCAAACTTAGTTTTGCAAACACTCCATTTTAAAACAATTTGGTAGCCATTTCTCTTTTGGAAACTCGAAAATGAACATCGATGATGCTGCAGTCGTCACCGAAGTTATTTTCCAGCGACCGAAAAGAGTTCAGTGCTTTTACCTCTTCAAAACATCCTCCAAATATTTTTTAATCCCAAATCTCACCAGATTTTAAATCCAATTCAAAATATTTCTCAAATAATATCACCAAATTTCTCCAAAACCTTTGAAAACCATTTTCAAATTCAAAGGAATTTAAATTTCCTAAATTTTCAAATTTCAAATCCTTCCAATTTATGTTCAAATATTTCTCTGGAATTTATTCTATTTCAAATTATAGTTCTCGTTTTAATTATAAATCATATTATAATCTACATTCATAAATTTCATTTTTAATGAATTTATTCCTTAATCTTTGGTTATAATTTCAATTCTTTATTCAACTTCCACTTAACAATGATAATAATTTAATATTATCATTTTCTAACAACCAAGCAACCATATATAACTATAATAATTTACGAAAAATTATTTCTTTTATATGCAAAAATAATTTGGGTGAAATTATTTTATTTACCCTCTTTTTAAACAATACCGTGTCAGTTCATCTTGTTTAAAAGTTTAGAAACCCCTATCGATGATATGACGTCCTATATATCGACCAGAATCCATAAACACTCAACTGACAAGTCAACACAATACAAAAACAATTTTTATATTCACTAAGAAATATGTGCTCATATCTATTATTACACTCAAACTCATTCTAGAGTACTTACGGACACTATTCCTTATGAGTAATCCCCACCAGAGCCAAGGTTCTCGCTTAACGTTCAACTCTGATACCAAGAGTAACGACCTGATTTTTCGACGCCCGAAAAATCGAACCATTAGGGTTAAAAGAAGAAGGAGGTAGAAGAAGAGAAAACAACACAACAAAATCTTACCATCGCAACGGAATAAAATATAATAGATAATAACTGATCTTCACACAAAAGAAATTACATCTGTTTATACATTACAACATCAGAGTACAAAAAAATTTATAACACGCAATGGAATAGTTATATAACCATTCCTCACAAAGCTGACCATGTAGTTAACCAGTCATAGCTGAGTTTATATCAAATACAGATGATACATTTCGCAAATCAGCTCGTCTCTTGAGCTCCATAGCATCATATCCTGTATTCTATAATACTCGGTCTGAACCCAAGCATTATAGTTAAATAACACCCGAGTCAGTCTGGAAAACCAACGTGAGAAAACACACTCAATTGGATTATTAAAGTTTTCAAAATCCTTTTAAATCATAGGTATCTCGTAAGACCATGCCGCAAATAAACATGCCGGATTTTTACCTTATGATAACCAAAACATTTTTTATTATAAAATCCTCCGATATTACAGTATTGTCTATATACAAATACTTATTCAAATAGCCGAAATTGTTGCATTATCAAATTCCAGCTAATAGGTATACAAACAAAACCGTAAAGACACGTAGAGAGAATGGATTTCCATCAATGGCAGGGTTACTAGGGTACTGCCCGTCACAGTACGTGGTCTAGATCACTGTACCGAGGATCCACTCTGATCCACTACATCACAAGACCGGAACTACCTCTTACTGGATAGTCCGAATAAGTTCATCCCGTGGTTGAGATCAACAATCGCCCATACAGCCGAAATAAAGGGATATCTAGAAAGGGGTGACCTTACCCTAATTGGTTGCTAGCCACTTAGTCTTGTGTGCACCTCCCCTGTTTTATCCCTTCCCAGTTGATGAGGCTCGAGGCTATGCGTTACCATTTTAGCACAATTCACTTTGAATGCTCACCGCCCTCGTGATGGTGTTCTGATAGCATTCGTCCATACAAGTCCGTTCCGGGTTCGAACAGAATCGAAGGCACTACTCCTACTATATCCTTTTTGGAATCAACCTCAAGATTAGTAGCGATTAGCCCTTACACTTCACTGCTCCATCTTCGACTCCCTACTCTTGTCTTCCTCACGAATACGTTCAAACCGGATCGAAGTGGTTTTTGGCAAATTAATCCCGATCTCGGTCTCTTCGAAACGATCAATGCATTGGCCAATATTGATAGTCGGTTATTTAACTATCAAATAACATTCACAAACAACCATCAGATTTAAATAATTTTCAAATTATTATTCAAAATATCTTCGCAAGGTATCTTCTTCAATTCAGTCTTTTGAAATCGGTTTCAAATCTCTTTTCACTCGTGGAATAAATTCCCAAAATTGTTTATTTCCCACTGAAAATTACCAAGTCCAAATCCTTTAGATATTAAAATAATTTAAATCACTTTATTCTAAAATATACTTTAAAACATTTAAATTAAACTACTTAAACACTTTATTCAAAAATATATACTTTAAAACTATTTTATAAAATATAAAACTAGTTTTTTTAAAATAAAAGTTAAGCCAAATTAAATTTTAAAATAAAAATTACGAAATTCTATACAAGTTTTCCAAATAAAAGTTTAAGCAAACTATCTTTAAAATAAAACTATTTTATAAAATATAAATATTAATAATTATCCTTTTAAACATAATACCAATTAACCCTTTAAAATAATTACTATTATAACTAATTTAATAAATATTTACCTTTTAAAATTTTAAAAACTTAAATAATAATTTCTTAAAAACATTCCTTTAACAACTTAAATACTTTTAACTTATACCAAAATCTGCTTTGAAAATGTACTTGGCTTTTTAGGGAGATACACTTTCCTTTCACACCTTTAAAAAAATAAACCACTATTTATTTTTAAAACAAATTACCCATCCCTTTATAAATTACCATCGTGAATTTATACTTCCAAATATCCACTGATATCTTATTTTACTGTATAAACCCACTTTATAAATTCCATAGTCTTATCCTTCTTTTAAAACACAGTTTCAAACACTAAATTAATTTCCAAATCGATTTTTAGATTTTACTCCATTTTAAAAAATAAATTCCTTTACTTATTCAATTTTATTTCAAAACCCATTAATTTCAGATTTAACTTCTTTATTATGATTTAAAAATTTAATTTAAACTAAAAATACCAATTTCATATTTATTTCAAAATTCTTCTTTTATTCCTTCCTAAACCATTTAAATTTTGAATTTTACTTAAAAATTCTCTCTTTTATTTTCTTTTCAAAAATCCAATCTATATATTTGTGATAACTCAGTATACCTAAATATATTCAATCAAACATAGCATTCAATATTTCCAATTATCGGTGTAATCTATCACAGATTATCCAATAATCCATAACATAGAATATTTAAATAATCTAAATATTTTTGAGGAATCCAGTTGGATCTCTCCAACATGTTTCCCTTTTGAAACTACATATGCCCTTATAAAATAATTTATAGATTCCAAAATTTAACTTTTATAAATTCTTCCTCATATAAATATTAAAAATAGGTATGTGCATGAATACACACACACACATTTTATTATTTTCTATTTTAAATTAGAACATGCATGTGGTTATACATATTAAATTAAAACAAAAACTATTTTATACCTACTAAAATAAAAATTCTTCTAACACACACACACACGCGCACACACACACACACACACACACACACACACACACACACACACATATATTAAATAAAGACAACACTGCCCCAAAATTAAATTTACTACAAAAATATCCTTTACTATTATATATATATATGGAATTAAATTGAAACAGATTTATACTTTTCTGCACTCTCTTTATTATTTTTAGCATATAACATATATTTATATAATTGAATAAATAGATAAAAAAACGATACCTCACTGCTCCATGACTCAGGCCATGGACACTGTGACCAATCCACACTCTCGTGCTCATGTTCCCCCTTCTTGCCACACACGCGAAGCGCTAATGCCAACTTCTTCCAGGCAATCAGCGATCTAAGAATTTCTCAACTTCAGACTTCACATGCGATGCAACCCGCCACGCCCTCTAGCTCGAATGCGGAGACCTTACCATCAATGAGGACGATGTTGTGAGCATTCGCGACCCTCCAGCCTTGCTCGAGTTCAAGCCCATCACAACCGATTGAAACAAATTCGAACGAGGAAAAAAATGGAAGATTCTTTTGCATGCGGCTATCCATTTGAGGAGGATCGATTTAATTCTTGAGTTCGGCCATGATTTCAGCAGCCATGTCTTATTATTATTTTATTTCGAAATGTATCTCGACCAGAGAAGAAATAAAATTTACCGTTTGATTAGGGATTTATTTTAAATTTGAAGCAGTCATGTCTTATTCGTTTTTTAAAAAAAAGAATACGTATTCTTACTAGGGAGGAAACGTGTTTTGAAATGTTTAGCTATTATGACAACGTGGGGTAATAACAATCTGATGTGAAAACCCCTTTGACCATTCTAACCAAACAATATCTATAATATTATTTAATTCAAATTCAAATTGTTTTCAAATTACGCAACTCAAAATCTCAACCTCCTATCGAGGCGTGCCACTAGAAATTCATAAGGTTATATTTCTATTTCGAACGCAATGGAAAAGGTTTCGAGTCCAAATTTGATCGTTTGTAGAAGATAGCTTTTTCGACCCAGTTATTATATTAAATTTTCGATATAGATTTCAACGCGTTTATCTACCATACGGCTAAACGATCGCTTCAAACACTACGAAAATTGAAATCCAATAATAATACACCATTACGGATCCAATAGAACTGGTTTCTTCAGAATCCAAGATTGTGCCCCGGAAAGCTATTTTTAAATATCGATTTAAATAATATAAATTCAAAACTGAACAAAACACCCTCAAACCCAAATTTATCACTTCTTCTATCTCCAATAAAATCAATATAAATTTTATAAGCCATTGAAATATTTTTAATCATCTTAAAACTCAAGATTTAATATTTTATCCAATCTCTAATGATTAAATTCAATAATTAAATTGCCAAATAATAATGATATTTTGAATTTAAGTTAAACCAACTTTCAAATATTTAAAATAAATTAAATATTCCAATTTCAAATATCTAAAAATTCTGGGTTGTCACAATAGGTCCATGGAGATGGGACCAAGTGATTTGAAATCTTTAAAGAACAGTAAAATAAATTAAACAAAAACACTTTAAAAATCCACCATGTTCAAGTAGATAAAACTAAACCAAAAAGAGAAGAAAAACTTGCAGCAATATAACATCAAAAAAAACTTTAATTTTTAAACATAATGGTTTTATCTACTATCACTTTCAATGGCAAAATAAATAAAGGTAAATAATGTAATTGGATTTGTTTTATAAATTACAAACTAATGTGAAATGTTTTTTCTTATGTTAACTATATTAATATCAATTAATATAATTGCGGTTCTATTATTTGTGTGAAAACTAGTAATATTAAACTAATAATGTATATTACATTTTGTTATAGTTATGCATATTACTTTTTTGTCATTCATAATATTATTTTCTTGCATCGTCCATTAATGGAAGACAAATGAGAAGAGATGTAAGTAAATATATTTTTTTGTTTTGAGATTAGTGTTTTATGATTTAAGATATTTTCATTAGTATTTAGACTATTTTGCGCCTTATGGGAAGATTTGAACAACTTGCATGTTTTTTGAGATATTCATTTTTGATTTTTTTTTAAATTCATTTTTGAGATATTAAGTTTTGATTTTTTTAACAAAAAAAATCAATTTTGAGATGTTGAGTTTTCAACAAATTTGACTTTGATATTTTAGTTTTGAGAAGGAAAAACTTTCTTACGAAGAAAGAAAAGAGGATATGCTGCTTGGTTTTATCAAGTGGTAAGAAAAAAAGTGGATGTAAATGGGTCAGATAAAAGTTTGATTGAGTGAGGGGAGGGGTGTATAAGGTGTGTTGTTTTAGCCTGTACTAATACCATCATCCATTTTAAATCCTAAACAACTTGTAACAAATAAAATAGACGTCTTACCATTGATATATATATATATATATATATATATATATATATATGAAATTTTAAAATTTTGTCCCTATTACTCCCAAAATAGCAAGGAAGGAAACTAGGAAAGAGCAAAATATAAATATGCACAAATCCTTATATTTAATTCATATAGACATCCTCATAGGCGTCTCGTCTTTCTCCCACTCCATCCTATAAAATACCGTCTAAAAATACCAAAATTTCCTCTTTAATTTGTTTCTAAGCATAGATTTTTCGAACTCGCCATCATCGGGATATCATCCAATTTAGGCACATCATATAATTTGGACCATAAATGGATTGGATAGAATTTGACTCGGACTATTTAAGGTAATATTTATCTAACCCATTTAGCCCGTTCATATACCTGGTCAATCTGACCCAATTAATTAATTAACGGATCACTTGATCTATTTACCTATTTATGTTGAAATTGTTATTTTACACAAAGAATACGAATTTCGACTCCAAAATCTATATACAATAATAACGACAATAATAAAACAACTACAATTGCCTCTAACATGTAGACAAGTGGATAAAGTATCTCAAAAAAACCGTTTGACAAAAAATCGAACAGGCATATTGTAAAACTTGTTATGTGACATGACCGACATGAGACCGGGTCTGCATATTATAATGAAACCCCTTGACATGACACAAGATCAAGTCGTCCCCAAATGGTTCACCCGATTGATATCAGGTTTACGTGAATGTTCAAAAAATAAAAATAAATTAAACAAAAACAACATATTGTAAAATCAGATCAATATTAGAGATACACCAAAATAAAATGCAATAGCTGCAATGCAAAATGTAAAATCAGCATCAAATGTGTAAAGTAAAAAAGGAAAACCATAAAAAGAACATAAAATCCTATAGAACTTGCACATAAAAGAAATAAAAAATAAAAGAAGTCCTAGAGTAGGAAAAAATTCGATTTGGCAAGGTTGAAATAAATACTTCACTTAACCCAACGTAGCTATGAACTATGTAGTCAATATAGGATAATATAGCTGATATATCGTCAATATATCTAATACCGCTCCTAAGCCGGCACTTTTTCAAAATATCGCTCAAAATATCGTTGTCGATGTATCATCCAATATTTGCCAATATATCACTCCGGTATTTAGTGTAAAATACCCGATATTTTTAAGAATATTGTTTATTATTATATGTGTTGAGAAAATGTATTTACAAATAAATATCTTCACATTCTCAATATATGTTTATTGTATATGGTAAATGATAATATCTAGACCATATTAGAAATTCTAATGCACTAACTTTTAGTTTTAGCCATACAGTTTTAGTGTTCTTCAATAGTGTTTCGGTAAGAAAACTCTATTTATTTCATATTTTATTTGTTTATTTTACATAAAGACTTACCACTAAAAATAAGATCATGAAAGAGCTACTACTTTTTTCAGTTGTTTTTCTATTCACTATTTCTGATTGGTAAGTTAACTTATGAAAATTCATGTAACTAGTTATTATCATGCACCAAGAGCTAAAAGTTAAAGAGCAGTAAAGTTATATATTTAATATATCGATAAGAAATGAGCTTAAGTAGTAACTGCTATCAAATCAACATTGTTTATACGATAAATTAAGTGAAAATGAAAATAACGGAACTATAAATATGAAAATTTTAGGGAAGTAAAATAGATGATCAGACAATTGAAGAAACAATGAATATGGTATAAATATGAAAAAAATTATAAAGATGTAAAATATACGAATTTCTCATTTTTATGAGCCTATATTATGATTTGTATTTAATATAACATCCTGGTAACGAGTTGTAATCTGTAAACTGTATGCATCCAGTATTTGATAGTAATTTGACATTATTATCTAAATATTAAAAAATTAACATCAATATAACCTTACATCATAATACAATGTCATTTATATCGATATTAAATGTACAGTATCATTTAAAAACTATAAATATTCATTTAATATCGATGTTAAGTTAGATGTATAATATCATTTATATCATTTGACATTATTGATATTCAAGAACGGGCCACACAACCAAAACGTTGAATGCTCCTTTAATCAAATGATTTAATTAATTTATAGTTATTATAAATTAATTAATATTTATGAAATATTAGTTATAAACTTTTATTTTGATTTGATGAATAAATATTTTTAAATATATCTATAGTAGTTATAAATATATAAATCGATATACAATATCGATACACATTTAAATTGCATTTAAATGCAAAATATTGTATTCGGGATTTAAATGTGTTAGAAGCCCATATATGGGCTGGTTGTTTCGGCCAATATGGAGTAATATAAGAGGTAGCTATGTGATTGTTGAATGGGATAAGCTTTGGATGGGTAAGATATAGAGAATTGGTAAGAGATAAAAAGGGATCTAGATCCTAACTTGTCTCGAAACTCTCCTCTATATAAGCATCTCAACTCACACCTATTAGAGAAATTTTGAAGCCTCCTTATCCCCCACCTCTGCCCAAATTCTAGTCCTCTTCATGTAAAGACCCGCCTTTTATTCCACATAAAGACGCATCATCAACAAGAAAGAAAGAGTACAAATAGAATAGATAGAAGAAAGAACTCAACAATATCATAATATCACAGCGAAAACGGAACAAAATATAATATATCACGTAGATATTACATAGTCAATACATCAGAATTACATAGGTTTACAACAATGATTCACATTAGACATTTATAAAGTTCTGTCAAATCCATTACATTTCAAGGTACAATAGACAAGACTTCAACATAGCGGAAACAGATAGATATAGCTACGTCTGGACTCCTGCTCCATGCTATGCAATATTCGTCAAGCCAAAACCTGATCACTTGGCTACTCATAAAAATTTGAGTGCCGAAGAGTTTAAGAAAACAGAAATAAACTCCGGGTCAGACGTGGGTCTGGTGTGAGTAAACGGGTTAAAGTTGCTTAACTTTGAAAACCTTTAGAAACAAAAGGTATCTCGTAAGACTTCCCGCATATGAACACGAAAAAGGTTTTACCTTACGATAACTAAAATATTTGATAGGAAATTCGGTTATATTATAATAGGGTCTAGGTTTTCAAGTAAAATACAGAAATAGCTGGAATGCTTACATCTCACGTTCCAACATAGTTGGGCACAATCAATACGTACAACACTTATTGGAGATTGGATTCCATACAATGGCAGGGCTACTGGGGTACCGTCCATCACAGTACGTGGCCTAGATCAACGTGCTGAGGATCACTCCCGACCCCCTGCAACACAAAGCCGGAACCATTCCTTACTGAACAGTCCCGAATAAGACAACCCTGCAGTTGGCTGCAGATCCAATTGCCCACTAAGCCGAATAAAAAGGGACATCTAGACAGGGGAAGCTTTTATCCTACTTGAGCGCAACTCACTTTGCCTTGCTGCATCTCCCCTGTTCTAGCCATTCTCGGTTGATGAGGCTTGAGGCTATGATTACCTTTATAGAACACATCTATCTTAGAATTCTCATCGTCCACCTGACGATGTTCTGAAAGCATTCAATCCATACAAGTTCATTCCGGGTTCGACCAAAGCCGAAGGCATTATCTCATAACACTGATTTTGGAATCACCCTCGGAGTTAACGACAATAACCCTTGCACTCTGAATCTCCATCTCGATCTTCGCTTTGAGATGTTACGGCCTATCATTTAACTTGGATCGATGTGGTTTTCCGATAATCAAATTTGACACCCGATCCCGGTCTCATCGAAATCCAAACGTATCTTAAAGGTCAAGTTGTTTAAGGTTAAACAACTCATTTCAATTCAATTCAATACTTTGAATTCACACAACATTTATCACAGATAAATATTACACATTTATCACTGATATATCCAATATCATATCACAGAATATCACAACATATCATCCAATGGATATCCTCCAATTCAGACATTCTACAAATAATCATCCACAACAGGAATTATTAATCCATGTTATAATTAATTTAATCAACTTAAATTAAATTAATTACTTAAGAATTAATCACCTAATCCTACTCAATCAATCATTAATTAATTACAATCATTTAATTAATTAATCACTCCTTGATTACCTTATCAATCAATTAATTAATCTCTAATCACAGATTAATTATCCTTTAATTATCAATTAATAACCCTTAATTATTAATTGATGTCCTTCAATACAAAGTAATTAATCCTTAATTACTTTTATAATCAATTAATTAACCTTTAATTAATTGATTAACTATTAATTAATAACCTTAATTATTATTCAATATCTCTAAGTATAAATTAATTAATCCATAATTACTCTTATAATCAATTAATTAATCATTAATTAACTATTAATTATTCCTTAATTATTAATTAATAAAACTAACAAACTTAATTACAAAATCAATTAATCCTTAATCACCAGTTGGTTAAACAGTTAATCAATCCTTAATTAACAGTTAACCTGTCTTTAATTAATCTTCAATTACCGATTAATTATCCTTTAATTATTAATTAATAAAACCTAATTATTAATTAATAAAACTTAATTACAAATTAAGTACTTCTTAATTATTAATTATGTAACCTCTACGTACTTAACTAACAACTCTCTAATTACTAAATTAATCAATCTTAACTACTTGATTAATTAATTCTTAAGTACAACTTAATTACTCAATTAATTAATCTCTATTCATTAATTAATAAACTTTAATTATCTAATTGATAATCTTTAATAACAGTTAATTAACCTTTAGCTAATTAACTTATAACCCTTAATTATTTATTGATTAAATAAATTAATTACTCTTAATTAATTACTTAATTAATCCTTTATAATTAATTAATCAAATTAATTAATTATACTTAATTTCCTTAATTAGCTTAATTAACCTCAAGACATAAAAACCTTAATTATCTTAAGGTAAAACATTTTCTCATTAATGCCTTAATTACCATTAACATTTTTAAAACATTTTATCTTCATAATTAATCTTTACTTAATTAAATCATTAATTAAGTTTTAAAATAGAATAATCATTTAACTTGATAAACAAAACATCCTTTAAAAACTTTAAATGTTATCAAGTTGTAGTTTTTAAAAACTAATTTCAATTTGGATTTTAAAACCTACTTTTATAAAAGTCTTAAAATTTCATTTTAACTTAAGTTTTAAAATCACTTTAAATTTAACTTAACAAAATTTAATTTAAACAAACTTTAAAACTTCATAACCAATTGTTAAAGGAACAATTATTATAAATAAAGTAAGTTTGTACACGAAAATTTAAACTAGGTTTAATTTTGAATTTCAAAAACATTGATTTTAAAACTTTTAAAATCTACACCACACTGTTGCTTCAGGTCAAGCCCGAAGATCCATCAGGTCTATCCCCGAGTTTCCTCTGCTACTGCACCTGGTTTCCAAAAACTTAAACTTGTTTAAGTTTTAAAAACCTACATGCTAAACACTCACACAACTACCTGAGTGCAAACTCGAGTCATATTTCCCAAAAACACGATCCCACCTTCGAGCCGAAAACCCATTCGAAACATTAGACACCCAAAACATTGCCGTGCACCTGCACAGTTGACTACGACGGCGGTGACCATCGCCATAAGCTTCGACACACCGACCATCACCCATACATCGGTTCCTGATCATCCAAACACATTCACAAGCTTTCAAACAAGAACGAGCAACACAAAAGTGGCCAGAACCACAACCTTCACCAGAAAATGCCTCGAACATCTCACCTCCGACCACCAGAGTAGCTGCACTTCCGACCATGAAATATCTGACCATCCACGAACCCTTCCCCTAAGTCTTGCGCCACTTGATCACCCACAGACCTCGTGATGACCAAAAACTTCGATCACAACAAAACTAGGGTTAGAAAACCTAAATCATACTTACGGCATCACCACGACGATCTGGAACTCCACCAGATATTTTTGCTGAACCCCTTGATCATTCCACTATCTCCAGTCGAAGCCCCGACCTCCCAACAACTGTCGATCACCAGAGAAACTCAAAAACCCAATTTCCAAACAAGCAAAAATTACACCCATGACCCTAATTTAAAAATCATGATTTTTATCTTAAAAATCATATTTTACAAAGAGGTTTTAAGTTATGTAATTGGATCAAATTATAATACTTGATTTAACATGCATTTTAGAACTGCTACTGCATTTCTTGATTCCAGGACAAAATTAAAACTTATATTGCTTTAAATAAATTTTAAACTTAAATTTATGATTAAACAAACATATAATGTTTGAATCTCTAAGCTTAACAAAGATCAGGTGAGTAGATTTTGGATTTTTGATCAAAACATTTATTTTCTGGACCAAGAACAGAGATTTAAATACAACAGGCATGCACACTTACAAACATTCATAAACACAGAGATAAGTCATATATATATGCACAACAAAGCGTCATTCATCTCAGACTTCACAAGCAAACAAATGTTATTTACTTAGATTTTAATTTAAAAGTGTTTACTTACAGTTCTAAAGAGGCATAGGATTGAAAAGCAGAGATTTGAAAACTAAATTTACTGATTCCTTTTTAGAACTGAAAAGCTTTTTATTTAAACAATGGAACTTCATAATGTTGCTTGAGAAGATTGCTTGCCATTGTACTTCAGGTTTGCATTTGAAAATCTGTTACAGGCTTGGCTTTTAGAATTGAAAAAGAGTTTATAGGCTTTGATCTTTTCTGGTTTTTGAACTTGAGCTTATATTGATTTCATATTGCATTTTTGAAGATGTTACAGGCCTGAGTATAAAGCAGTTTACAGGATTTGATTTTGGTTTAAGGGAGTGATTATTCGAAAATGGTTTTACAGATTTTGGACTAGAGCTGTTTTGATTTCTAGTTTGAGGAAGGTTTTCAGTTTTGATCTGGTTTTGAAAAAATATTTCAAGTGAAGTTTTCTTTGTTACTTAGAATGAAAATAAGAAAAGAGATGAGAAAAGAAGATGTAAGTTCATATTATGAAAATTATGGTTTATTAAAAATTTAAAGAAAAAAAATGAAACAACTTATGACACTTGTTCCATTAAATCAACATTTGTCATTACCCATTTTTATTAACTTACACTCACAAGCTTCAATAACCTAACACTTGTAATTATTTCATTTTTATTGATTTTTAAAAGATTTTAAAAGCTTTTATATTAATTTTCCAAATTAATAAATACATTTCTAAATTAATAAATGCTTTCTTAATTTATATAAATAAATTTTTTAAAAGAAAATAAAATAAAACCAACTAGATTTTAAATAAAATTATATAAAATATAATTAATCCATTTTTAAATGTTAATATAAAAAATTTTATATTTATTTTACAATTTAATAAATACTATCTTAATTTTTATAAATAAATTATTTTCAAGGAAAAGAAATTTTATTTTAAATAAAAACTCATTCATATATTTTTAAATCAAATTATTTTAAAGATATATATATATATATATTTATTTAAATTCAAATTTAAATCTAAATTCTTTTTTTTTGGCAAGGCCGACGGTTTTATAGTGGACCGACCACTTTTATTACGAAAGTAATAAAATTGAAGTACAGGAGTAAGGTAGAGACACCTTAGCTACTAGTTTGGGAAAGACAAAAAACAACTAGTACAGCACAGGAGTGTGACAGCTACGTCACAACTACTATATAAAAAAATAGCACAGCTAGTTCTCCTCCGCAGAGGACGAATCTCCCTCTCCCACAACATCCTTGGAAGAAATCAATGTTCCACCCTCAAGAAGACCAATATAGGGACGAAATAGAGCAGCAAGGGTAGGATCATAACAGTCGGTATCAGAAGAGTATACAAAGGAACGATCCCAGGTAGTATCAGCAAGAAGAGTAGAATTCATCTCAGCATACGGACCATCCATGTCTAGAACCAAGGAATCACCTGAAATACAGTAATATAGGCATCGTAGATCTAATAAATCCTCAGAAATGTATCGAAAATATGAGTTATCCACGGGGTTGAATCTCATATCAGAACGACAATCAACCCAACAATGTTCAGACCCAGCCCAAACAACATGCGGGGGATAGATAACCGGAACGACAGGGGGAACTGGAGGAACAACACCAGGATCAGGGGAGACAGGATGCACTATGGGAAGGGATGGACTAGAGACAGTCGCAGCCAGAGAGGCCTTGGGAACCCATTTTCTGAGTGGAGGACGAGGAAGAGGGATCTTAGGAGCAGTAGCAGGAACTACAGAATGCACGCAATCAGTGACAACATGACCAAAAGAGTGACAAGAGGTACAAATGTCAGGGACCCATCCATAACGAACGCGAACATCCACCACATGGCCAACGGCAAGCTGAACAGGAATAGAAGAGGGAAGAGGCTTATCGGGAGTAATCTCAATCAAAGCTTTGGCGTAAACAAGCTTATCACGCGTGACCGTGTTAGTGTCAAAACATTTCAATTTTCCAATATTGCACGCAAGCCAATTCAAGCCAAGCAACGGCTGTAAAGCTGATGGAATTTGGGAGAAATAAACCCAGACAGGGACAGAAAAAACTTGCTCACGAACACTAGCTATCGTAGGAGACCAGGGGGTAAGAATAAAAGGCTGACCATCAAAGAAGGAGGGATCAGACTCAAGAACACGACTGCGTTCCTCAGGGGAGGAGAACAAAAGGAAATACAAGGAATCGATTAATTTAACTTTGAGACCACCTCGCAGACCCCATGCCCTACGACATACAGCAGCGACATCACGAAGTCGATGATTAGGATCCAAAAAGAAACCAACTACATATCCTGACCAAAACTCCAAACCAGCTTGCATAACACAGGGGGGAGGGATCATAACCCCGTTTTCTTCAACGATATCAAAATCGATCGGTTCATAAACACCCGCATTACGGGGCATGGAAGTAAAAAGGGAAGACCACGTTCTGGGAACATTAGAGATATTGACAGCAGTGGTACATACCACATCACTAGATGTTGCCACAGGCTTGAGGCATTGGACCACAGTGGGAGAAGCACTCGCAAGCAAGCATTCATCTGGAGTTAAAACAGAAGAAACAGTGCCAACCTTGTCTTTGGCAATATGACGAGCAGATTGAGTGCCAACCTCAGAACCAATTATATTGGATGCAAGCGCAACCATTGGAGACACATGAATAGCCTCAACTTGTACACTATCCATAATCAACTCATCCGACATTAGGTGACCCAAATCAAGACTGGGTATAACATCAACACTTACTTTGGAGCTGGACAAAGGGGGGATAATCGTTGTTCCAGTTGAAGACGCAGACGAAAATGCAGCATCACCACGGTATGCTACCGCAGAAGATTCATTCAAACGAAGGAGGGATGTAGGTGCTTGGAGGGGCTGATTGATAACAGGGAGCGGAGGAAAATCTAGGGATGAAAGGAGGTCGGGACGAGCTACAATGGCATTAGACATGGGTCTAAATGAACGACCAGAGCGCGTAGATGAGGGGGAGGCGGGGCGTTGAGGAAATGAAGAGGAAGCGGACATGAATTGATGAAACCGCCAGATCTACATATCGCCTGAAGCCATGGAAGTAAAGAAATGTGATTAAAACGGGGAAATTAAGAGTAATCTAAATTCAAATTCAATTAAAAATATAATTTAAAAATCAACTTAAATAAATATTAATTTCTAAACAAACACATTATTACTTTTGAAAAATAATAATTTTATTTGAAAATCTATTTTAAAACCAACTCAAATACATAAATTTAAACAAACACCTTAATAACTCAAAAATAATTATTCTATTTTAAAATCCATTTATCTATATATATAAACATCACATTATTAATTATCGTTATTTATATTTGAAAATAACAATTTTTATCAATTTTAAATAATTTAATAAGTAGATTATCATATTTTAAATTCCTTGAAATTCCGGGAATCACATTCCTCCCCCTTAAAAGAATTTCATCGTCGAAATTTAAAACAAAGATAATCCAAAAGCATTTATTTTATTTTATTTTAATGATCCAAGCATCCATATCAAACATACACTATCCACCAAACAAACAATTCACCCAAACGAACAGTTTATTCAAACAAAAAATCTGTTCAAATAAACAATTTATTCGAATAAACAATTTATTCGAACAAATATCACTAGCTATCCGGACACAATTCCGGATAAGTCTTCCTAAACTGCTCAGAGTTTTCCAAGACAAACTCTGACATCCTAGCTCCACAGAACATTAACTAGCTATACCACAATGATCCAGAGCTTTCTCTCGCTCCGATCCATAAATCTGAACCAGATATCAGACCACACTAAAAACCAGCTCAACTACTAGATCCTTTTGAACTGCAGATCCCAGCTAGGATGGATTATTCACGTATTTCCTTAGATAAGATACATGAAAAACACTGTGAATTCTAGCCATCCAAACTGGCAATTCAAACCTGAAGACCACACTAATCCTCTCAAGCACTCAGAACGGACTAATACATCTTGGAGCAAATTTTCCCATCTTGCCAAATCTTATCGCTCTTTTTAAATCGGGAAACTTTGACGAAGACTAAATCTCCAATCTCAAATTCCAATTGTCCTTGTCTCTTGTCCACTCCTTTCGTCGATCCTGCTGCTCTCAAACTCTTCTAGATAAGCTCCACCTTTGTAGATGCCTCTCGGATCAAAACAGGTCCAAAAACAAAACGATCTCTCGACTCTACCCAACTGGATTGGAATCTACTAGGTTCCATACAAAACTCCATAGAGTGCCATCTAGATACTCGCCTGATAACTGAGAATTCCATTCAATGCAGATGGTCCTCCAAGACTCGTCAAATCCAAAACACAAGCTCTCAGCATAACCTCAAAAATTACTATTCAGCCTTTCCGTCTGACTGTCGATCTAGGAATGATAGGTTGAACTCAAACTCAAACTCGAACCCAAAGCCGATCATAAAGCCTCCCAAAAGTTGCTGGAGAAGATAGGATCACAGCCGCTAACCATGCTAACTGAAACATCAAGTAGCCCGACGAACTCCTTCAGGACAAAACTTAGCCAAAGATGCTGCAGTACGGGTTGCCTTGACTAATTAACCGGTCCACGATTACCCATAATCCTTAGTTACCCTTTTTGGTCCTTGGAAAACCGTCAATGAACTCCAAGAAATCACTTCCCACTTCCATTTTGGAACTTTAAAAGCTACAACAGACCTGCGGTCTTCTGTTGATCACCTTCACCTGCTGACAGATCGTACATCCATTGACGAAAGCAGCTACAACCTTCTTCATGCTCAGCTACCAGAAGACTCTGACAGAACTCCTTGCTTCAAATCCCAGAAATTCGAAACACAAATCCTCCCGTTGATCCCCCAAAGTTCCTTGGCTATCAATCTCAAAACTGGAACACTGCCCATTCATGACTCAATCCATCCATAACAGGCACACACAACGTCTGTGTAGACCTCAACTTACTCTTGCTATCAGGAACAACTAGAACAGGCGTACTGGACATCCTTGCCTTCAAATCCAAGAAAGCCTCTTCACACTCGGGGGTCTACTCAAACTTTGCTCCTTTCTGAGTTAACTTTGTTGAGTGCGAAGAAATCTTAAAATAGACCTGATAAACTTCCTGTAGAACCCTGCCAAATCCAAAAAACTGCGGTTTCTTCACTCCCGAATAGTAGCTATGTTGGCTGGATCTATAGAAATACCCTTACTAGAAACAAAATGCTTCCTTAAAGAAATATTGGGTCTGCTTTTCCAATTCTTCTCTCTCCTTCGGCGCCATCATTCCACTAGGATGAACAACAACACTACTCTTGCAACTAAGAACGATCCGAAACTCTATCTCTCGATGAGGACAAACCTTCACTCCCATGGAAACATCCAGAAAATCTCCAACCACCTTGATGGACTCTACGCCTTCTGGAGATGCCTCACTTTCATGCAACAGATGCCCAAATAACTCTGAAATCATCGCAAGTCACTTTTGCGATTCTTCCCAACTCAGTCTCCAAAGAAACAATCTTCACGTCACAAATCAAGATAGCCTTATACTTATCCATTCAATCTATATCCAGAATAAGATCAAACCCTTGGAGATCCAATACCGATGGATCAAAAGAAAACTATGAGGAAGATAAGAAAGTCTTAAGCCTCTACAGATCTTATCTAACTCGGTTGCTTCGCCTATAGGATTAGATACAAGGATAGGACGGTCAACCAAACGAAGAGAAAGATGAAACTTCTCTAGAACTCAAGTTGGAAATCCGAACAGATACCCAACAAATTTAAATAGGTCTATAATTATATAAAAATTACAAATATGCACTCTCAATATAGACATCACTCTAGAGCCTAGGTATTATCTCAACCTATGCTCTGATACCAAGTGTAACGACCCGTCTTTCATTCCACAGAAGACGCATCATCAATAAGAAGGAAAGATGTAGAAACAGAATAGATAGAAGAAAGAACTCAACAATATAATCTCACAGCGGAAACATAACAAAATATAATATATCACATAGATATTACGTAGTCAATACATCAGAATTACACAGATTTACAACAACATTTCACACTAGACAGTTATAAAGTTCTGTCCAACCATTACATTTCAAGGTACAACAGACAAGACTTCAACACAGTGGAAACAGATAGATATAGCTACGTCTGTACTCCTTCTCCATGCTATCCAATATTCGTCAAGCCAAAACCTGATCACTTGGCTACTCATTAAAATTTGAGTACCCAAGAGTTTAACAAAACAGAAATAAACTCCGGGTCAGACATGGGTCTGGTGTGAGTAAACGGGTTAAAATTTCTTAACTTTGAAAACCTTTAGAAACAAAAGGTATCTCATAAGACTTCCCGCACATAAACACGGAATTTACCTTACGATAACCAAAAAATTTGATAGGAAATTCGGTTATAATATAATAAGGTCTATAGTTTTCAAGTAAAATACAAAAATAGCTGGAATGCTTACATCTCACATTCCAACATAGTTGGGCATAATCAATACGTACGGCACTTACTGGAGATTGGATTCCATACAATGGCAGGGCTACTGGGGTACCGCCCATCACAGTACGTGGCTTAGATCAACGTACCGAGAATCACTCCCGAGCCCCTGCAACACAAAGCCGGAACCATTCCTTACTGAACAGTCCCGAATAATACAACCCCGTAGTTGGCTGCAGATCCAATTGCCCACTAAGTCGAATAAAAAGGAACATCTAGACATGGGAAGCTCTTATCCTACTTAAGTGTGACTCACTTAGCCTTGCTGCATCTTTCCTGTTTTAGCCATTCCCGTTGATGAGGCTTTAGGCTACGATTACCTTTATAGAACACATCTATCTTAGAATGCTCATCGTCCACCTGACGATGTTATGAAAGCATTCAATCCATACAAGTTCGTTTTGGGTTCGAAAGAAACAGAAGGCATTATCTCGTAATACTCATTTTGGAATCACTCGTAGATTTAACGACAATAACCCCTGCACTCTGAATCTCCATCTCGATCTTCACTTTGAGATGTCACAACCTATCATTTAACTTGGGTTGATGTGGTTTTCGGATAATCAAATTTGATACCCGATCCCGGTCTCATTGAAATCCAAACGTATCTTAAAGGTCAAGTTGTTTAAGGTTAAACAATTCATTCAATTCAATTCAATTCATTTCTAAAAAATTAAAATGGGTCAAAGGGGTGAAATTTTATATTTAAATCTTGGATCTAAGTGCGAATTGGGCTAAAGTGAAGTTATTACCTAAATTGTTATTCGAATCAAATTTTTGAAGTGAAATCGATATATCGAACTAAATTGACATTTTGAAGTAAAATATAGTTTATGAAGCGAATATTATGATTTTTAAATGGATATGATTTGTGAAGCGAATATGATGATTTTAAAATCGATTTGATTTTTAAAGCGAATATGATATTTTGATATCAAGTACGAACTGTTTTCAAAATGTAAAAGAACCAAATGGCGTGCAAAACTGAATGTGTGCTATGGATCGTGTAATATGGATATATGATAACACAGAGTGCAGTGAGGATAACTGTACAGTAAATAGTGCGGAATATAAAAGAAGTATAATCAAAATGACACCAGAGATTTTTATATTGGTTCAGAGCTTCGTCCAACGTCCAGTCCCAGACTCCTTCTCGAATTTCACTAAAACACAACCCTCTCTTAACCCGAAGGAACAAGTCTATACAACCCTTGAGCAGCCGAACAAGGACCTGAGCAGCAGAATAGGATTTCGTCTCAGCAGCCGAAGGGGACTTCACATGCCTGAGCAGCAGAATAGGACTTTCACAAATACAAAAGATTGTTTGACTTCTTGTGTTCTACAACATGGATAAGTCTTTTTACAGTACACCCTTCCTATGATCTTCTCCTCGAGTATAAATATGTATATTTGAAGTTTATGAAGATTAGAAAGGAATAGTATTGCTTAGAATATGTTAATGTAGAATATTTGAGAGTATGGTCGCAAGTATATTCAAGAGAGTTAGAAAAGAAAGATAAGAAAATTCAGTGATTTGGAATCAAGTTAGAATATGTATTTATAGATGTTAAAAAGTAGCGACCATTGACGAAGTGTTTCGGTTGAATTGTTGCGTCCAAATCTCTCTGTAGAGATTCATAACTCTTCACAAACGGTCGTGTCTTTTCAGAAAATATAGCTGTTATAAAATTCTATCAACTGAACCTCTGGGTCAATCGAATGGATATTCAAACAAATTTTAAATATATATTTGTTTATTTGTGCACCTGTGCATGTTGCACAAAAATTGTCAGGTCAGTCGACTGACCTACCGGGTCAGTCAATTTCTGTGCAATTTGCATAGTTTATATACATATATTATATATGATTCTAAAGAAAACATGGATAATATATATATATATATATATATATATATATATATAATATACTTACATATGTATAAATCATTTGAAAATAAGAAGATTATATATAAGCTGATATATAGTAAATGAGGAGAGATCCTAACAAAATTGATTTAAGACTCAAAATAAGATAATATAAAAATTGATGCACTGATTTTGATGTCTTGTCTCCACGTAGAATATATTATCTTTTTGTCGTAAGAGTCGTCAAATTTGTATGTTGTAATGATAGCGTTTTATCTTGAATCAAAACCAAGTCTCAACATTCTCCGCCTTTTGATTGATGACAACCTGTAAAAAGATATAGATTTTGACTGTATATAATATAAATACTTACTCCTCCTGAATCTTTGACGGTCTATTTTCTGCATTCTTAATGTTAGTGATAATTTTTCTCCCCCTTGTCATCGACAAAAAATAATAGAGAGCATGAATATTAGTATGATGTATTCATAGATATTGAAAAAAGTAAATGAACATTCATACATTACAATATCACAAACAAGAGTTTTGAAATAATACGAAAACATTAACTATTTAGTACAAGCCACAATGTTATGAAATAAAATACTAGTGTTTTTAGAACTTAAGAGAAGCAACAACTTACTCTATTATACGCTTACCCCTATCACCATGAGAACTCTGACCACCACTATCGCCTCCATTTCCACCGTTGTCGTTACTACTTGCTTGATCATCGGAAGAGGAAGACCAAGTGAAGACGGGTTGCCTACCCGGATCATCTAGTGTAGCTATGGAGGTGCCGGATGAACACGAGATCGCTTGCCATAACTTTGTGAAAAATCCTTTAACTTTATCAAGCTTTTTGTCAACCTTAGTGTCATGAGATTGAAGAATTTGTTAGTTACGACATATCGTGGAAATAGACTCATGTGGAGGAAGGCCTGGATTAGGAACAATAATTTCGTCTTGTTGACGAATAATTGATCTTTGGCGAGTTGAACGGTGAGATGCTTTGCCTTGTTATTGTGGTGGTTGATCTTGAGGTAATTGGCGTTGAGTCCATTCTTCAAAAGAAATGATAGGAGAAGGTCAACAACTGGTAATTTCATTAAAACTAGAGTACGATAGTTTAAGTAGCCGACGGTAGAAAGCGACGAGTCAGGTTCTGGAATCTCACATTCTTTTAGTAAGCGCATAACGTACTCACCGTCGTATATGACATTCATTCGACCATTGTTGAAGCTTAAGAACTCATCAAGAATTAACCGGACCCAATTGACTTTGATATTTCCAAAGATGGTATATAAGACTTTGAAATTGTGTTCATAAATAAGTTCGTAACTACCGATTCTCGAAGTTACGGTTTCATTAATGCACGGTGCATAATTCTAGCTTTAGGCCTTAAGGACATAGATTTGAGTTGACATATATCATCTTTCAAAAATAAATGACCTATACGATCACGAACGACCATATTACAATCAACATTACTCATTTTGATTCCATCATTGTCAGATTTTAAAATGTGAGCCATTCAATCTAATAGAAAATTACCGGTTTTCGACAAACCAAACTCCATACACAATCATCTTGATTTTGAATGTTTTGGTGACCTAAATTAAGATTAGCATAGAATAGGTTGTCCATAATTTGGTTTATTTTATGCTTGTTTTCATCAATATTAAACGAAGACTCCAAATTGCTACGACGAGCCAATTCTTGTATATGATAAGGAGAGAAATCGGCAAAATTTACAAATGGACCTTCAAAAATACGAGAATCTTGCATTCTCCTCCATCGTCTAATCGCGGTATCGTCGAAAAGCCATTGTTGGATTTCAACATTGGAAGGAGGATGGGAAGATGAAGATGCTTGTCCTTTTCTTTTTGGAGCCATTGAATTAGAGTGTTTAGAGGTAAAAATTAGGTTTTTGAAGAACTAGAGTTTTAGAAGAGTTGAAAATCTGAAATGAGAGTAAAGAGTAAAGGGGAAGTTGAAGGTTAAAAGGTGAGAATGGGTGGGTATGAGCAGTAAATTGGCTCAGATCTACGAATCAGTCGACTGAATTAGGTGTTCAGTCGACTGAACCTAAATTTCAATATTTTCGAACTTCTGGTTCAGTCAACTGAAGGCTTGATTCAGTTAACTGAATCTAGGTCGTTAAAAATTTAACTTTTGGTCCAGTCGAATTATCTACTGGGATAGTCGATTGAATTTGGTGTAATAATTTTTTTTATCCCAGTATTAGTCGACTGATCGACTAGTTTAGTCGACCGACCTATTTAAATTTTCCCTATAAGCCTATTGTTGTGTAATGTTTTGTATATTTATATATTCATACATACGAAGCTATATATTTATTTATTTGAATATTTGAACCAGCATATGTGTTGTGAAAATATGAAGGAAAAGAAATGATTATTTTATTAATAAAAATTGTACATAATTTGTTAAATTATTCGAAAAATGAAATATAATAGCGACTACTCTTATTTTGAAGGACTATGAGTTTTGTAGCCCTGTAGCTGCTTGCGTCGAACATTGGATGTTTAATTTTGGATCCCATGAGTTTTGTGAGACGGTAGTCATGGCGGGGATGAAGTAGAAGGTCGATGAATAGGAAAAATGACGTGTTCATCTATTGGATGGGATGAAGCACCATAGAATTTCATGGCAATATGTTCTATAATACCTAGACATCTCGAATTGATTTAATGCTCGTAATACATTTCGCGCTGAAGCATCAATGGTTCCTGTTGATGGTGATGTAAATCACTTATTTTTTGTTTAGTAGTTGGAGAGACGTCAAACATCATCTTCTTTCCTTTCTTTTTCTCCAGAGTGTATCCAGTATGATCGTGAGAAGTAGAAGGTGGTATAGAATGATGGATGGGTTTTTTTTGTTGGTGATTCGAAAGAGTTTATGATTTCTATGGAGTGAGTTGAATGTGAGGAGTTTGACATAATGGTAGGACGTTGTATTTTGTTAATTTAGTTGTTTGTATGAATAACAGAGAATAAGAATACTTTTTTATAGACTATAGTGGAGAATAAAAAGGATGAAATGAATGGATTGTATTGTTTTTAGCCACACAAAGTTGTTAGGTAGGAATGATAATTGCTATTCTAGTGATTTTCTGTTATTGTGATTCACTTATGTAAGCGTAATACGTTTGTTTTATACAGAAAACATATATATATATATATATATATATATATATATAAAATTAAGTGTTATACATAATTTAGAGTATAGTTATAACCATATAAGAAAAGCCCCGACCTGGACTGTAATGAAAATAATCAATTGCTCAGGTGGTTAAGACATCTAGGCTATTCACAACAAGTCATCGGTTCGAGTCTCAGCATGGTCCGAAAAATGAATTTTTGTCAAAATTTTATATTCGAGTTTTTGTATAAAATTTCGTATTTTGTTATTATAGAACTATTTATTTATCTCTAATTGACATTATACCGAGTTCTCGACGTAGTTTTATAAATGTATTTTCTAATAGTGGTTTTGTAAAGATATCAACTAACTGATTTTTAGATGGAATGTATTCTAAATTTACCACATCTTTTTCTATATTGTCGTGTAAAAAATGATGTCGAATATCTATATGTTTAGTTCTTGAGTGATTTATTGGATTTTTAGATAGATTTATTGCACTAGAATTATCACAGTAAATAGTTGATTTTGATAAATTAACTCTGAAATCTTTAAGTGTCTATTGCATGTAGATTACTTGTGCACAAGCTAATGCTGCAGATATATATTTTGCTTCACAAGTTGATAGTGAGACACAATTTTGTTTCTTGCTAAACCACGATATTAATGATTTACTAATGAAGTGACATGTACCGCTTGTACTTTTTCTACCCGCTTGTGATCCTCCGAAATCAGCATCGCTATATGACACTAACTCGAACGTGCAATCTTTTGGATAGAACAGTCCAAAATCTTGGAATTACTAAGATAACGTAGTATTTGTTTTACGGCTCGTAAGTGTGATTCTTTTGGGTCAGCTTGAAATCTTGCACATAGACATACGCTCATCATTATATCTTGTCGACTCGTCGTTTGATATAGTAATGATCCTATCATACTACGATACAGTTTTTGCTCTACACTCTTGCCGTTTTCATCTTTATCAAGATGTGCTGCTGTGCTCATAGGTGTAGGTTTGGTAGAAGTGTTTTCCATTCCGAATCGCTTGATAAGATTATTAAAATATTTTTCTTGATTTATAAATATTCCATTTGAAACTTTTTTCATTTGACGACCTAGAAAATACGATAAATCTCCCACATGGGACATTTCGAATACTTTAGTCGTTATTTCAGAAAATTCGTTACATAATTTATTGTTAGTTGAACCAAATATAATGTCATCTACGTATCTTTGAACTATTAAAATATCATTTTTAGAATGTTTTATGAATAGAGTCTGATCTACTTTTCCTATTTCAAATCATGATTCAATTAAATAGCTTTTAAGGCGTTCATACCAAGCACGTGGTGCTTGTTTTAAACCACATAAAGCTTTCTTAAGTTTATAGACATGATCTGGACATTTTTCATGAACAAATAAATGGGGTTGTTCAAAAAAACCATTTTTTTAATATAATCATTTAAAATGCACATTTAACATCCATTTGATAGAGTTTAAAGTTATCAAAACATGCGTAAGCCAGTAAGATTCGTATGCTTCTAATCTAGAGACTGGAGCAAACGTTTCTTCGTAATCTATTCCTTCTTCTTGGTTATACCCTTGTGCTACTAATCTTGCTTTATTTCTAGTTATATTCCTTGATTCGTCTGCTTTATTTTTATAAACCCATTTAGTTCCTATAACAGTCTGATCGGTCGATGTGGTACTAGGCCTAAACTTCATTTCTTTCAAACTGATTTAGTTCTTCTTGCATAGCAATAATCAAATTTTCATCGGATGATGCTTCCTTAGTATTCTTAGATTCTGTAGTATAAAGAAAAGCTACACGATCCTTTAAATTTAGTTGATTTCTTGTTCAAATTTTTGAATTTATTTCTCCTGTTATATTTTTTTCTATAGAATGATTTCGTAAGATTCTTAGAGGAGATCTCATTGTATCGGTAATATTTCTATTTTCTGAATTATTAACAATGTTTTCATTTTCTTTAGAATTATAAACAATATTTCCATCTTCTCTTAAATTGTTTATTTCTATATTTGAGTATAATCAGGTAAATCATCGTCATTATTTGAATTTGAAATATGTTTAGAGTTTTCATTAAAAGATATATGGAGTGTTTCTTCAATAGTATTTGTTCGTTTATTGAAAACTCGATAAGCTTTGCTTCGATTCGAATATCCAAGAAATATACCTTCATCACACTTTGAATCGAATTTTCCATGCTGGTCTTTGATATTTAATACAAAACATTTTGATCCAAATATTTTAAAGTAAGATATGTTTGGTTTTCTACAGTTAAAAAGTACGAAAGGTGTTTTCTTAGTGAAGGGTCTAATAGAAACACGATTCAATACCTGACAGGCAGTTGCAACGGCTTCTGTCGAGAAATGTTTAGGTAATGTGCTTGCATTTGGTACAGTTCTAGCGCATTCTTGTACAATTCGATTCTTTCGTTCTACAACTCCATTTTGTTATGGAGTTCTAGGAAACGAAAAGTTATAAAATATTCCTTTCTTTTTACAATAGTTATCAAAAAGTTCATTTTCAAATTCATCTCCGTGATCACTTCTAATATTTTTAATTTTAGTACCTTTTAAATTTTGAATTTGTTTAACAAATGTTTTGAAATTCTCAAAAGTATCACTTTTATTTTTCATAAAGATAGTCCACGTATATCTAGAATAATCATCAACTATTACAAACGCGTATTTATTGTGATTTGTGGATTGTACTTGGGTTGGTCCAAATAAATCCATATGAAGTAATTCAAGTGGTTGTAATGTCAAAATGACTTTCTTATATTTAAATGAAGATTTAGTTAATTTACCTAATTGACATGCGTCACATATATTATTAACTTTAAAACTCATCTTTGGTAATCCTTTTACGAGATTATTTGTAGAAATTTTATTTAGAGTTTTGAAATTGATATGACAGAATCGTTTGTTCCATAGACAGGGATCATTTTCGTTGGATATTGAACACATGTCTGAGTTATGATTAAGTTTCATATTCAAAATGTAAATGTTCTTATCTCTATCTCCTTCGAAAATAAGATTCTGATTTTGATCGAAGAAATTATACTTATTTTCAGAGAATGATATTTTAAATCCTTTGTCGCATAATTGACTTATACTTAATAGATTATGCTTTAGATTCTTAACTAGACAAAAGTTTGTAATAAGAGGTAAATTAGATGTGCCATAATTGCACATATCGTCTTTGTCGATGATATATCGCTTGGAATTATCTCCAAAAGTGATAGAACCTCCGTCTGAGTATGTAATATTTGTCAGCATATCTTTGTCTCATGTCATATGTTTCGAGCAACCACTGTCAAGTATCCATTTTCCTCTTTTCTTTAGTGGGACCTACAAAAAATATGAGATGACGTTAGTACCGACCTTTTTAATAGGGTCATAAGAGTTAGATCTTAGAAAACCAAACCCAGATGGGTTTAGTATCCCTTTTATAGATATAATTCTTATTATTATGAACATTTTCTATGAATGATCTAATATACTTATTCCTTATTAACTTGTTATTTGTTTTAGGAACCCATATATTAATAGTTTTAGAAACTAATCTTTTTGAAGATATGAGTGTTTTGTTAGACTTAACATTGTTTAAATTACTAGATTGTGAATTCTTTTCTTTCTTCTTATAACCTAATCGATTTTTATTGTCAGCAGGTTGTGAATTTTCAATAATTCTAGATAAATTTTCTCTGCCTTTATTAAAATTTGAAGCGATTCCTTCTAGTTTGGTCTTTAGACTTGAATTTTCTAGTTCTACCATTTTAATATTAGTTTTCAAATCATGATTTTCAGAAACAAGAACATCATTCTTTTCTTTTCAAGTCTCAATTTCTTGACCCAATAATATCAGTTGAGAATTAATATTTGAAAGTGATTCTTGAGTTTTCTCAAATTATTCTTCCAATATTTTCTTCTCATCTTTAAGCATTTCTCTTCCAAATTCTGTCTTGTTCTGATTTTCAACAGCCTCTTTATATGTTTTTTTGAGACCTTTTAAAGTTCTAACAATTCTGAGTATATCACTATCATATCATCAAAATTTAAATCACTAACCTTATTATCTTTGGCCATAAAGCATACGTTGGCTTGTTCTTTATCGTTGTCACTCTCGCTTTCTAAGGAGGAGGAGTCTGAATCATCCCATGTAATTGAGAAAGCTTTCCTTCTAAATTTGTCCTTCCTTTTATTGCGATGTTCTTTCTTTTGATTCGGACAATCCTTCTGTATCTGCCCTTTTTTGTGACCGTTAAAACAATCCATAACTATTTAAGACGGTGGTTTATTATTGTTTGTGCTTTTCTTGCTATTATTACTGTTTCCTTTTCTATACTTTAAAAATTTCTTGAAGTCTTTGGCAATAAAGGCTAGATTGTCTTTGTCTGAATCTGACCCTTGTTGTTCTACATGGAATGCTATTTTAAATTCTTTGTCGTATAGTTGACTTATACTTAGTAGATTATGCTTTAGATTCTTAACTAGTCAAATGTTTGTAATAAGAGGTAAATTAGATGTACCGTAATTGCACATATCGCCTTTGCCGATGATATGTCGCTTGGAATTATCTCCAAAAGTGATAGAACCTCCTCTGAGTATGTAATGTTTGTTAGCATATCTTTGTCTCCTGTCATATGTTTTGAGCAACCACTGTCAAGTATCCATTTTCCTCTTTTCTTGAGTGGGACCTACAAAAAATATGAGATGACATTAGTACCAACCTTTTTAATAGGGTCCTAAGAGTTAGATCTTAGAAAACCAAACCCAAGTGGGTTTAGTATCCCTTTTATAAATATAATTCTTATTATTATGAACATTTTCTATGAATAATCTAATATACTTATTCCTTATTAACTTGTTATTTGTTGTAGGAACCCATATATTAATAGTTTTAGAAACTAATCTTTTTGAAGATATGAGTGTTTTATTAGACTAACATTGTTTAAATTATTAGATTGTGAATTCTTGACTTTCTTCTTATAACCTAATCGATTTTTATTGTTAGCAGGTTGTGAATTTTCAATAATTCTAGATAAATTTTCTCTGCCTTTATTAAAATTTGAAGCGATTCCTTCTAGTTTGGTCTTTAGACTTGAATTTTCTAGTTCTACCATTTTAATATTAGTTTTCAAATCATGATTTTTAGAAATAAGAACATCATTCTTTTCTTTTTGAGTCTCAATTTCTTGACTCAATAATATCAGTTGAGAATTAATATTTGAAAGCGAATCTTGAGTTTTCTCAAATTATTCTTCCAATATTTTCTTCTCATCTTTAAGCATATCTCTTTCAAATTCTGTCTTGTTATGATTTTCAACAGCCTCTTATATTTTCTTTTGAGACCTTTTAAAGTTCTAATAATTCTGAGTATACCACTATCATATCATCAAAATTTAAATCACTAACTTCATTATCTTTGGCCATAAAGCATACGTTGGCTTGTTCATTATCGCTGTCACTCTCGCTTTCTAAGGAGGAGGAGTCTGAATCATCCCATGTAACTGAGAAAGCTTTCCTTCTAAATTTGTCCTTCCTTTTTTTGCGATATTCTTTCTTTTGATTTGGACAATCCTTCCGTATCTGCCCCTTTTTGTGACAGCTAAAACACTCCATAACTGATGAAGACGGTGGTTTATTATTGTTTGTGCTTTTCTTGCTATTATTACTGTTTCCTTTTCTATACTTTAAAATTTTCTTGAAGTTTTTGGCAATAAAGGCTAGATTGTCTTTGTATGAATCTGATTCTTCTTGTTCTACATGGAATGCTATATTCTTTTTCTATTGAGCTTGAACTCGTTTAGCCTAAATTTGCTTCTTAGGACATTAGATTTCCTATTAACTCTTCTGGAGTTATTTTGGAAATATCGCTTGCTTCTTTAATAATGAGAACTTTTCTTTCCCATTCTTCCGTTAAAGAGTTAAGGATTTTGGATACAATATCAAAATCTGAATATTTTTCTCCTAGTCCTACTAATGAATGGTAGATATCCTGAAATTTTGAATACATATCATTTGTAGATTCATTGTCTTTCATCCTAAAGTTTTGAAACTGACTTTTGAGCGTGGATATTTTGCTTTGTTTGACCTGGTTAGTTCCTTCATGTGTAACTTTGAGTGTACGCTATATTTCATATGCAGTATTGCACATGCTGACACGGTTAAACTCATTTTCATCTAAGGCACAAAACAACATATTCATCGCTTTTGCATTTGCTGTGGCATCTAGTTTCTGTGTATTTTTCCAAGTAGAATACTCTTCAATAGGAATAATATATTCTGTCCGAGTTATATTCCATGAATCAAAACCATTTGCTTGTGCATATATTCTCATTCGTGTGGCCTAATAGTTATAGTTCATGCTATTAAATAGTGGTGGACGTGCAATGGATTGTCCTTCAATGAAGCTAGTGTTAGTTTCCATATTATTAGATTATCAGATAACTGTGTTATAGTTATATGATGACCGTGCTCTTATACCATATGAAAATGTGCTATGGATCATGTAATATGGATATATGATAATACGGAGTGTAGTGATGATAGCTATATAGTAAATAGTGTGGAATATAAAAGAAGTATAATAAAAATGACACCAAAGATTTTTATACTGGTTCGGAGCTTCGTCCTACGTCCAGTCCTAAACTCCTGCAATTTCACTAAAACAACAACCCTCACTTAACCCGGAGGAGTAGGTCTATACAACCCTTGAGTAGCCGAACAAGGACCTGAGCAGCAGAACAGAATTTCGCCTCAGCAGCTGAAGAGGACTTCACATGCCTGAGCAGTTCAGAACTGGACTTTCACAAATACAAAAGATTATTTAAATTTTTGTGTTATGATAACACGGATAAGTCTGTTTACAGTCCACCCTTCCTATGATCTTTTCCTCGAGTATAAATATATATATTTGAAGTTTATGAAGATTAGAAAGGAATAGTATTGCTTAGAATATGTTAATGCAGAATATTTGAGAGTATGGTCGCAAGTATATTCAAGAGAGTTAGATAAGAAAGGTTTGAGAATTCAATGATTTGGAATCAAGTTAGAATATGTATTTATAGATGTTAAAAAGCAGCGACCATTGACTAAGAGTTCCAATTGAAGTGTTGCGTCCAAATCTCTTTGTAGAGATTCGTAACTCTTCACAAATGGTCGTGTCTTTTCAAAAAATATAGCTGTTACAAAAATTCAGTCCACCGCAGTCGATTGGATATTCAAACAAATTTTAAATATTTATTTATTTATTTGCGCACCTATGCATGTTGCACAAAAATAGTCGGGTCAGTCGACTGACCTACCAGGTCAGTCGACCGACATGGTAATTTCTGTGCAACTTGCATAATTTTCACAGGTTTATATATATATATATTATATATGATTCTAAAGAAAAACTTTGATTATATATATATATATATATTATATGCTTATATATGTATAAATCATTTGATAATAAGATGATTATATATAAGCTAATACATACGTAAATGAGGAGAGATCTTAACCAAATTGATTTAAGACTCAAAACAAGACAATATAAAAATTGATGCACCGATTTTGATGTCATGTATCCCTGTAATATATATTCTCTTTTTCTTGTAATAGTCGTCAAATCTGTATGTCGTAGCGATAGCTTTGTGTTATGAATCAAAACCAAATTTCAATAAAAATGACGTCTGGTTGTTAAAAAGATCGAAGCCTTTTATTGGCATACTCTCTATCAACATTGGAACCACTTTAAAAATCGTGTATGCGGAGGAGACTCCAAAATGAAGTGGTTGTATTCGGCGTCGTTTGTTGGATTTGAAAAAAGAGAACGATGATGGATTGGCCTGACGCATATGTCAATTTAAAATGACTAAAACAGGAGTCGTGCCGGTCAATAAGGCTGGCTACCTATAGCAGACACACTTTTCCGTATTTCCATCATATACTTTTTGATTGATTGGTGCGCACCCTCTAATTTTGGGAGTGTTGGATGCGGTGGGACATTAGGGGTTACCACCAACCGGGAAGGGTAAACTGGAAGTATCCTACCTTGGGCATTGCCTCATGTGTCTTGTCATACTTTTGTCCATGTACGTGACCCTTATGATTTTGGTTTAGTGTTGTCGTATCACGGCGCATCACGACTACCGACCTGCTATTGGTGGTGTCAAATGCAAACCATACGCTAATGCTTAAAAACGTGTTAAGGGGGGTTAATGTAAAGCCTTTTCGCTAAGAAAAATATTAGTTTTATTGATTAGACATTATATATATAGCGTATTTTACTACATATAAATATTTTAATGGATTCTTAAGAGATGGAAAATCCCTTAACATCTGGGTTGTTGTA
This sequence comes from Allium cepa, assembly GCA_030765085.1. Taxonomy (NCBI): domain Eukaryota; kingdom Viridiplantae; phylum Streptophyta; class Magnoliopsida; order Asparagales; family Amaryllidaceae; genus Allium; species Allium cepa. Next base: position 289,791,413 of record CM060937.1, read on the forward strand.
CGCACGTTATACACTAGATAGGAGATGTGAAACCCCGTAAATATCTCTAACGCCATGGCACTCATGTTGTTTGGGATATCGATTTGATTCACATAAGGAATTTTAGTCCCGACTCGAGTGTTTTGTCTTTTCATTACGCTCGGGTCAACCTGGAGTTTTCAGCTTATCGAAGATTATTCTTTAGAGGACAAAGATAAAGAATTGGTATATTATTATTACTAATATTATTCCCAGCATCATGTCGTTCTGCTGCATTATATTTTGTTTGTATATGTATAACACTGATAAATGCTGTATAAATTACAATCAAATGAATAGTAAACAGATTCATGAACTGCTTATTTGATTATTACATTTTATCGTTCTGCTAAGAGATTCTGTGTTTATTCCCTTCTTCTTTTATATTTTTTTAATTAGCCCCATTGATTATCTATGTTTCGGATTGTTTAAGTCGGACAAGTGCGAATTATTGTTGATTAAAAACTTTTGAAATGTGGGTCGTTACAGAGCCTCACATAGGTCTAATACTTATCAACAAGGCCTAATACTACTGGTCGGATAACTACTTCCATCTTCACCACCCTCATCAAGTACTTTGCATCTCGTATGGTGTTTAGAATGTAGAAGATAGAAGAGATAAATACTATGTGATAAGAAAATAAAACACGTCCCTCGATGATTATCTCAGTAATCATCATATACTCTTACTACCCTTGCCATAGGATGACTGCCCAACACCCCCAAGGAGACAGGGACTCAAAGTCTCATCTAAAGTCAAGACTCGTGTCTCTTATATTATATTATTCTAAACCAACTTTGATACGAATGTTACAAACCATCTCAATACTCATACGACCAAAGAGTATTACTAAGTAATACTCTTTGATAATATGAAGAGATATTTGGTATACACAAAAGTAATCTTTAAAAATTGATGTTTTTAGTAGCAAATGCCATATGGCATGCTCCCATTATTTTTGATATTACTATAAAAACATTTGAAATACAAAGATCCATTCTACCAATTATTGTGGGCTACTAATTTCTTTTACTATAAATAATTCATGGTTGATAGTTTTAGATCAACTGTTTCAAATTCAAAGAAATAAATCTTATAGATAATATTTACCTATATGAAAAATACATTTTGAATAAAAATTGTATTTCTCGTTCCTTATTACGCATCTTCAAATATTCTAAACAATTGCATTTATGATGTCTCTTTATAAAGCAGAAGTGACATTCGCTCTCTTCATCCTAAGTATGCCAATATAATCTCATTTATAAAATTTTGCTTTCTCTATTAAAAGGTATAATTGCTCATTAAAACTACATTAAATTCCTTTGTAAAAGTGCACTTGGTCATCCTTAACATTTAAAGAATATCAAATAAGTTGCACTTTAATAAACATATCAAAACTGACATTTTAATGATCAAAATCCAAGGTCTATCTCTTCGTTCTTGGTCTAGAGTTGTCTCTAGCACAATAAGAACTTTATTGTATTCAATCATGTTTAACAAAAGATCTCGCACTATGGTTTACTTGCTCATTTTGAATGAGACAGTTTCATCAAGATTTCATATAATACAAACACGGTTGTTCAATATACAACTTTTATATATGATCGAACATGGATCAAATATCCATACTCATGTACCAATAACTCATAGAAGACATTACATAATCTTAGGAAAATTAACACTTAAGTGAATGATATACAAATGTTTTAAAGGCTATATAATATAGCCTTTGCATGGGCATTGAAGTGACAATATGCCAAAATATTTATTGGTGAGTGTATTTTAGGTTTCTTTGTTAATCTTTAATTATTTCATTTAGTATATTTTATTTGATAAACAATTTTATCACTTATATTAACTATGCAAATTTGTTTTAGTATATTATTATAATATTATATTAGTTTATTATATATATATAATAATCCCACTTAATTCTTCATCTCTCAAAAACCCTAAGGGAAATATGTGAATTTTAAGCGTTATTATTTGATTATCATGTTACCACAACCTTGAGGGTGCTCGACAAATTATAGTCTCCATAAATGTTAAGTAACTCTTCACTAATTATATCTCATATATAACTCCAATCACATATTTTTTATGCTTCTAGTTATCTTTATGACCTTAAGGGTGCTCAACAAGTAATAGATTACATTAAATACCCTAAACCATCATTTTACGATATCTTAAAGGGAGTCGTTCTATCACTTGAGGGTTCTCAACAAAGTTACATAACATTATTGCTTATATAGGGATAATATAAACATTAAGGGTAAGATTAACAATAAATACCATATAGCATATCTATTAGAGCTGAAGTTCTCACAATGGAATGATATATATAATATCAACATGAACATACAGAAGACTAGATGCATATAATATAAAGAGATATACGGTCCAAGATCATAGAAATTAAATGATTCATCAAATCCTATATGAATACATGTCTCAAAACAATACATAAGTCTACCTATCAATACACAAAAAACTAATAGAAATTATCATAGTGATGATATAACGATGGTTCTTTGAATTGCCTTCAGTTGGCAAAGATTCCCATTTTCTGTCAACTACTCAAATAATAGATAAAAAAATAAACAACAAAAAGATGATTAGACACAAAGTTTGGTGAGAAGGAAATATCACAAATTTGAATGATTACTAATATGCTAATATATTTAAAACAATACCAAGTGGTACTACTCGGGGTAACGGAACCATGCCTCAACTTGCATCCAACAAGTTGGCACATTTATTACTATCATGCTATGTTATATGAAAAACTATCATATCTAAAACATCACGACATCAATCATAAACCAAATGCCACACATAAGGCTAAAGAACTATGATCCTCCCCGTAAGGCCAAAGCCCAACAAATGTGGTCAATAGTATAAGACAAAAGCTATCACGCCCTAATGCATATGATCACTAAGGTTAGACCAATGATACTTATGGTTACTAATGTAAGACCAAAACTATATTGGTCACTAGTAAAAGACGAATGCTATATGTACTCTCTAATATAAGACTAATATTAGGTATGTCACCAATATAAGGCCAATACCCATCATCAATCAATATTTAACCCATGGTCAAAACCAAGATTTACAGACTTTCTCTATATACCGAACATCATATGGAATCATAGTGTAACAATACCCTAGTCATCATGTCTCAAAACCGATGGAGAACCCTATAAGAATTACCTGAGAACCCTATAAGAATTACCATACTAATCCTAACACGTCTTTAACATCACTAGTGACCTTAATTCCATGCAGCATCTCCAATGTGACCTCTCAGTCTATCTTAAAATGTATGATTTTCAAATACATGTCAAAGTGATTCATGTATGTGCCTTGAAATCAAATTGCTCCATATACCAAAAATTCCTAGATCATTATCCCAAAAATAATGAATAGTGGTCCAAACCACATCGCAGTTTGACTTCATAGGCGAAAGATAACGCGTCCTGAAGTTCATCGAATTGCCTTGGGGGAATCCCTAGAAATCCCCCAGTAGTAGCTTTTTGGTCAACTAATCAGTCGATCAATTTGATGTAGCTAAAATTTGCGATAGCTAAACAATTGATTGGTTAACTCCAACCAATCAACTCCCTTCCTCATCGATCAACTGGTTGGGTAGGACCAGTTAACTGTTTTAGGCCTAAAATAGCCAAATTCTTTTTTGTTCAAAACCCCACCTTTGCTCCCTCAATCAATTGACTTATTGTCACCCTAACAGTTGAATGATCAACTATAGGGGTGTGAGACCGAACCTGGATAGATTAAATATCCATAAGGAAATTTATCCCACCATTTAAAATCTACACGACTATCGTCTCAACTTCCTTTGCCTCGACATCGTTACCAATTCACGACCTTACGTTGCCCACTATGACCCACACTTGAGTTCACCTGTTGGAAAATCCATCATAAGACGAACTCCCTATATGGTAATTTGATGAATCAAAGTGGAATGCTTTACAAACAATTTAACAACTCCATACTCCATCATTCATCGACAACTTCAAATACCATCCAATACAATCTTACTATTTTAGCAACCTTTCAATCAATAATTGACTACATATTCATAACAAATAACATCCAATTGCTAACACATCAATTCTTAGAGTTTAGACTAAAACAACCGTTTAACAAAATCCTCATCATTAATATTCTAAATCAATTTCATTACTCAAGCCCTAACTAACATTAGCAGCAAAACGCAATTTTTAGCATATCTACTAATCATGGAGTATAGAGAATAGATCCCACTTACCTAATCTTTAAGAAATCCAAGATCAATGAGCCGAATTTTAGAGCCTTTCTTCAAATTCTTAAATCGATCTCGATCTTCCCCAAAATACAAACTTTATACTATAGATTTGTAGAGAACCTTCTAATTTGAATTTAGATAATTCATTTGAGATTTTGGGTTGTGATTTGCAAAAGTTATAATGATTTGAATTAAAGAAAACTTCTTTTTAACATATGTGGAGTGGAAGAGAGAACGAAAAGATGAATAGAAAGGATTTGAATTTCAAAATTTTATAGTAAAATTCTGGTTAAATGATCATTTTGCCCTTAATGTCTCTTTCTTCTCATTTTACACATTTTATCTGATTTTAACAATCTTAATATGTATTTCATAGAAAATACATTACAAATTTAACATAATGGGTTCCGAGTCCTAATTCATTTGTAGCGATCCAGGATTTTCAACCTTTGGAAATCGACATCAATATATTCGCTATATAGCATACCGAATATTCAACTGCCGAAAATACCAATGCTAAGGGTGAAGAATAAAAAGATAGAAGAAAACAGAAATAATAACACAGAATCTCACAATTGTAGTGGAATAATATATAATAGATAAATACAGATCTTTTGTACAAAATCAAACTGTAACTGTTAATATACATACAATCATCAGAGTACAATAATCAACATATCAATCTGGACAATTTTAATAATCTGTCCTCACCAATACTGAATGTACAGTTTATCACACACGGAAGAAATAACCAAGTGTGTGAAAATACGTCTGAAATCCTCCATCTCATCTCCTAAGCTCCATAGCATCCTTACCTAAATCTGAAATACTCGGTCTGGCCTGAGCATTATAAATAAATAACACTTGAGTCAGTCTAGAAATCCAGCGTGAGCAAACACACTCAATTTGAGTTATTACTATTATCAAAATCCACTGAAAACAAAGGTATACGCTACAAATAAATATGACAGATTTTTACCTTACTATAGCCAAAACATTTTATATCAAAATCATCTGATATTATAATAGTGTCTATTGAAAATAAACTATAAAATAGTTGAAATGCTGCATCTCACGTTTCAGCATAGTTGGGCACATCTAATACCGTACATCCTTTATTGGAGAATGGATTTCATATTATGACAAGGTAAGGAACTACCTTCCGATGGTGCATCTCTAGATAAAATGCACCAAGATCTGACAAGAACATCTTGTAGTACTGCCACACAAGACTGGCCTAGCGCTTGAGTACTAGTATCGAATATGATCACCCATCTTTGGGCCCCAAAGCATACATGAATAGATATTATCCAGTCTAGATCTTGGGGTGACCATCCCCTAATGAGGTAACCCACTTGGCGTTGCTGTATGTCCTGTTTGTGTCATTTCCCGTTTGACGAGGCTTGAGTCTATGTATTACCTTTAAGAATAGCATTCATACTTGGAATGCTAACACTGTCTCCTAGACAACGATGCAATGATAGCATTCATCCATACAAGTTGTTCTAGGTTTGAACAAACCGAATCTCCTCCAAGATCACCATCTCCATTATCTTGAGAGATCATAATTCGTAGCGCACAAATCAGATCGAAGTGGTTTTTGGATAATTAAATCTGATCCCGGTCTCTTCGAAACGATCAACGAATTCGGCCAGATTTTGATAGTCGGCCATTTAACTATCAAATAACATCCATAAGTAGTCATTAAGCCCAATTTATAAATCTTTTAAAATATTCATTTCGAAATATCTTTACAAAGATATATAATCAAATTTCTTGCACTGTATTCGATAACTGAAACCCATTTCAAATTTTATATCCACAACAGTGAACCGTATGAATACTTAAAGGTATATTAAAATTCCACTTTATAACTCACTATATAGAAAATATTTCTATGTAAATCATTCCGTAGTTAAAATACTTCCACTGCCTTCCATTCCAATACTTATGACATATTATAAGTCTATTTTCCAAAATCATTTCAAATATCAACACTTAAAGAAATATTTCGTAACTTATCCCATAAATCCCCAAAATTACTAATAAATTCCTTTTATAACTTCCAAAACCAATTATACTCATGTATAATATTGTCTAATAATTTATAACTTCTATTATGAATTCAGATTTATTTTTCAAAGTTCTTGTATCTAATATTTTAGGATTTCCTTAAGTTTCCAAAATTTCATTATAAGATTTTCCCTTATAAAATCACATTTGTCCAAATAAATCCGGTCAAAAATCTCGAAAGAATTTATAAATAGAAACCAATCGCTTGATTTTGAATTCTAAATATAATAATAATAAGTATTTTTAAAGAATATTCATTTATTTTCAAAACATGTTTAAGTAATTACTTAAAATATCAAAACACTTTTCGCAGGCTATGGAAACTGATTTCTAACTCATTTAAATAATATTAATCGACTTACAAAGTTTGTTTGTGATAAATTAAATTTATTCGAATAATTAACTTTTCCAAAATATTTTAAATACAGATAACAGTTTCAAAACAACATGGTATAATAAATACTCTTTTTTTAAAACAAACTTCTTGATACCCAATCCATTTTAAAATTCTGATATAACCAATTTCACTTTATAAATCTCCCTCGATTTTATCCATCGATTTACAATTCCAATTTCATAACCAATTCCAGTTTTCCAAATAGAATCCACTATTTCCCTCTTTTTAATCCAAATTTCCATATCTTGTTTTTAAATCCACGCCGTGGACTTATACTTCTAATCTATCAATCGATAATATTTTAACAGTATTTATAAACATCGATTTTAAATTTATAATTTTTGATTTTAAATATCCTTATTTATAAAATCACCTTCAGCTCTGTTTTTGATAAATTTCATTAGTTTACCAAATTCTTTCAAATACCATATACATCCTTCCTAATTTCATCGATTTATAGCCATCCCACTCTGTTTATAAATATCGTTTATGATTTCATAAACTCATTCTTGGTTTTTCCCTGTTGATAACAGGTTCATATTATAAAATCCATTTATAATCGATTTCTATTTAAAATTCCATTTAGAAATCCATTTCTAAATAAATCCCAATTATGAAAATCCATCCAAAAACTTGATTTCAATTTCTACTTTATAAATTTCAGAAATATCATCAAAATCTATAGTTTCAAATTCCATATATAAATTAGTTTCAAAAGCATTTATTCGAAATCATTTTGCGAAATAGCTAAGTAAATTATGAAATCGAATCCTTTTATTTAATTCAAATCTTTCCCTTTTTGTATATTCCAATTCAATATAAAATATTTTATTTCCAAAAATTGCCTTTGAATTTATTTTTTTCTTTCAAAAATATTATTTATGGTATTTAAATACCAAAATTTAGGACCAGTGCTACTATAGCATCCAATAAGTCAAATCACACACAACAATCCATATAGATTATTCAACCACATTATATATCACCATATATGAAAAAAAATCAGTATATTTTTGAGGAATCCTGTTGGATCCCTCCAATCTGTTTTTCCTGCGTCGAAAGATGTTGTATAATATAAAATACCAATCTCGCATCGAGGCGGAATATCAGGTAATGTAGGGTCATCCGCTATCATGCGGGGTGCATAGTGTCTCATCCGCTCCAATCGGTGGGATTATACCTAACTACAAATATATATACTAATATATATAATATAACATTCAATTGATAATGCTAAAAATTTATCAATTCATCCAACCAGCCAATTTTTTTTAACATTTTAAATTAAAACCAGCAATTCAAATGAGTAAGATTTACTCACCTTGATTTTTATTTGCAATCCGTTCCAATTTTAAATTATATAAAACTCCCTCCAAGTTTGAAAAATTCCGAACTGATTTTATCGAGTAGCATTCGTCGATACGAATTTGTTGTCGCTTGTTTTGTTTGATTTCAACCTCGTATGGCAATGTTATACATTTTTAAACATTTGGATATGAACAATATAATTAAATTTACAGTTAATTATCACTCTTATCGTTAATTACCTTAATTAACGAAAAAAACCCTTTTTCAACATTCCAGGCATCACGACTGTCCTCTGCTCGCTCCACCTCGCCAACATCCACTTCCCTCCGCACCGCCATGTGTACGCGCATGCGTGAACTAACAGTCACGCCTCTGAACCTAGTTGTCTATTTGAGCCTTCCCATTGCCACTCCTCAAAACATCGATGCCACCACCTGGCAAACGGACGCGTGATCACCCTTTCCCAACCGTGAACGCTTTCATCCACTCAACTTATAGCCACGACTTTCCCCTAGACGACCGCCGCTTCGCCTAACCCTGGTGCGCCTTCGTCCTCCTCCAACATCGACTTCGATTTGATTTGATTTTTTTATTTATAATTTCGAATAGGTTTCATTTTCAAGAAAGATTTCACGATTTTAGAACAGAAGGAAAAGCGACTTCATACCTGTAGGGTGCACACACTTGGTCAGCTCACAGATCTTAGGAGTTGACTTAATTTTTTTTTCAATTACAAAATATCTCGTTTAGCAACTTGAAATGTCGGTCTCCTATCAAGGCGTGCCACCCCGGCGTTCCTAATATTGTACCGCCGTTCTGAACCCAAAGAAACAAGTATCGAGTCCAAACTCGATCTTATGTGGAAAATGGCTTTTTGAAACCAATTATAATATTAAATCTCCAATATTGATTTCAATGCGTTTCTATCCCGTATGACCAAACGGTAAATCCAAATGCTATGAAAATTGAAATTCGATAATAATACACTATTATGGATCCAATGGAATTACTTTTGTCGAATTTCGAGACTGTGCCTCAGATCACTATTTTTATGCATCAACTGAACCGAAGATTTCGAATTTTTTTGAAATCACTTGGAATTCCAGTTTTAAAAATTTACTAACTCAATTCTATTTCAATTAAATTTATACCAATATTAGAAATTGTTTTAATTCCTATTGAACTCAAATTTCAATTATTCACCATTTTCGAATTCCGGTAAATCGATATGTTTGAAATTTCAATTCATTCTATAGTTTCAACCCAAATCTTCATTTTCAAATCAATATATATTCCAAGCCCATTATTTAAAACCATTTAAATATTCAAAATCAAATGATGAAAAATACGGATCGTTACATTAGACATCTTTATAAATCATTCTTCTAGGTTATTAGTTTGCTTAAATCTTCAATTAATTGCTAAACGAAAATTATGGGTTGTTACATTCTCCCCACTTAAATTTATTCCGTCCCCAAAATAATTAGAAATGGAACAATGTGTCGCAATAACACTCACTTGTCCTTGTAACACATGTTTAGCATTGAAATAACCAAAATTAGCAAACCAGCCATAACAATAAAAAGAAATTTCTGTACTGGCATGTAATTTTATTTAACTAAATGAGAACAAAATACTTGGTGTACATAGATTCGTCCATGTAAAATGTTTTGGATTAGAAGCACGAATCTTCCCTCTGACTTTAAGTACTATTCTCTGTGTCTTTACCCTGCTAGATTTGAGCAAGCTTCACAACCTTATTTCGAAGCCTCTTAACATTACTGTCTATAATTTGAATAGGTCTTCTATAACAACCCTTCCTTTTTTGACCATCTGATTTAATGCCTAAACTGACGTTAACAACTCAAAGAATGAAAATGACAAGTCATTATGACATGATAACAAGAAAACAAAATTAATTCTAACTAGTTATAACTCGTAAGTTCCAAAAATATGAAACCTGAAACATTTCATTTATTTAACTAGTTAAAAATATGAATTTCATAAGCCATGCATGCTATAACATGTATATTTAGAATGTACCTTCAATCATAAGGTTCCAACGCTTAATCGTTCACTTCCGATTCAATTTTTATGCCATTTATATAATTCCAAATGCTTCCCAACTATTTATAAGCATTCAATTCATATTACTTTTTCAAAATTTTTGTAATTGCTTGCAGAATACGTCATGTAGTGATATAGATGAATAATCTTCATCGGATTATTATTTTATATGTTTAATAAGTTTTGAACTATAGATTTATCTTCAGCAGCTTCTTAGTGTCCTAGATATTTCAGTAGTTTTGTTTTGATAAACTTCAGAATGCATAATATTAGCTCATGATGGACAAAATTATCATGTATATATTCATATCTTCAAATTATATTTTTACATGTTGGACCTCGTCACATTGTTACATCAGGTAATGAATACAAGTTGGAGTCTTTAGACAATCAGTAATGCATTTTTTTATTAGAAAAATGGATAAATTATATTTTTGGTAAGACGAAAATAAGTTATATTGTTTCGTAGCCAAATTTTGTGATATTACCAACCTTGCTTGCATGACCCCATGGAAACTAGTTTATTCTATGTACTTTGTGCAAAACATTATACATTTTAGTTTTCTTCTTTATAGCACTGATATTTATATTTTTGTTTTGGAAAATAAAATAGTGAATAAATAGCAGTCTACTTAAGGAACCATTGACATTGGACTTGGTAAGCAGATTGTATTTTGATAAGAGATGCCACACTTAACGTATGGTTTGTAATGATATGGATTTCATATAAACATCTAGTATTATTATATATGTTCTTTATCTATAACTTTTTTTCATATCTGACATGTTTTCTTTTTATTATCTCCTTTACGGATAAAATGCATATCGTGATCTAGAATTCAATTATAACTAGCTCATTGGCTTTTACTATGTAATATTCTAAATATGGTTGCTTAATTAATAGTTTGTTTGGACTTGACTCACTAACATCTGGTTTTAGTTTTATTCATTAAAACATATAGGAAAAAACAAAGCTTAGAAAATTAGAGCATTTTTATATTATTAAGAACAAGCTAAACTTTAGGTAGCATTTGCACAATTGTTGAGAGATTGAGCCTGGCTCTTTTGTTACTAAATAAGCACCTTCTTGGTTTTAAGTTTGAACATTTTTATTAATGAATTATTAAAAAAAATTAATCCAAATTATTTTCTTAAGTCATATTATAAACATTTTATACCATTACTCAACTTTAAAACTTAAGTTCATATTCCCTTTAATCGTTCAATATTTCCAATTCAAACTTAATTCACTAATTAATTTGTATAATTAGTTCACTTTATTACCATCAAATTCCATTCCATTTTTGGATCAAGTCCAATTTCATTATGCTTAACTTGAGTTAATCTCATTTATAATTCAATTCTAGCTTTGGTCATCTCAACCAATTGCTTAATCACTTTAAAACTGGGTTTTATTTCAAATTATTCTAAAACCGTATATAAATCCTCTTTGTAACCCAAATCATCCTTTTTAATTTTTTAAATCAAACTTTTGTTTTACAAAAAAACTCCTTTCGAGATTTCGAAAATCAAACTTATTTTATTAACAGTTCCAAACAAACAATCAGGATAGCATAGTCACATAAAATCGAAAATGAAAACTGATGATGCGGCCATCATCACTATATTATTTTCCAGCTACTGTAGTGAGTTTAGTGCTTTATCACATAAAAAATTCATTTGGAAACATTTTCTGTTCAAATATATTTCCATAATAATGTTACTATTATTTATTTTAAAACACTTGGAAAACATGTTCAAAATTTCCGGGATTTAAATCTCCAAACTTTGGTTTTATCCATTTTTAGTTTAACTCATTTGTATAAATCCTATTTATACAATTTCTATTTGGTTATATAAACCATTTCAATTTTTATAATCTTATTTTGATTATAATAATAACATCCAAACACATCAATATACTATAATAATTTTAGAAAACTACTTTTATATCAAAATATAATTTGGGAAAAATTACTTCATTTACCCTCTTTAAAATATACTATGTCGATTTAACTTGTACAGGGTGTAGAATTCCCTAAAGATACAGTTGTACAGATCATACTGACCAGAATTCATACACACTCAATCGATATGTCAATAGAATATAAAACAATTTATATTCACTGACAAATACGCGCTCATATCTATAATACACTCAAACTAATGCTAGGGTCTTGCTGACCCTATCTCTGATGAGTAATCCCCACTAAAGCCAAGGTTCTCACTTAACCTTGCGCTCTGATACCAAATATAATGATCTAGGCTTTTCAACCATCGATAACGGGTGCACCCATCGTAGCTTACATTGGTACTTCAAATTTGCTTTTACGGCCAGCCTCTCGGCTGTAAGCATCTAACAAACCAACCTCTCAGAGACTTGTGGGGGTAATAGTCATCCGGCTACCTAATAAGAAGCGAGAACCCCCTATCATGCGTGAACCTATCACCAAACAAATTCGGGATTTAAATGTGATTTATAAATGAAAATGGATTTAAACCGAGAATCTTGGATTCTAAATCTTGGAGTTTTGAAATGTTTTCAACTATTATGAAAAATAATAATAGTATTATTTTGGAAGTATTTTTGAATAAAATATTTTAAAAAGGGATTTTGGAAGAATAAAAGAACTGAACTCATTTTGGTTGCTGGAAAATAATTCTGATAATGCTCGTGACATCATCGGTGTTCATTTTTGAGTTTCTAAGTGATAGATTGCTATCACAACGATTTGTTATTGGAGTTTTTTTTATAAAAAGTTTGATTTTAATAATTCAAGATTTTGGATTTGATACACTAATGATATATATATATATATATATATATATATATATATATATATATATATAATTTCTAATTAATTTGAAATAAAATTGGGTGTTTGAATTCTAAAGTTGTTACTTTAAGTGTTGGGTGAAAATTATAAGGAGAATAAGTTTTTGAACTTATAATTCGAAAAATAGCATAGATAAGAAAGGAAAATCTAAAAGATGAGATACGAAATTAAATGGAATTCAACTTAAGTTAAATAAAATAATTTTTAAAATAAAATTGATTTAGATTTGAATTGAGTTAATGAAGTGCATTAATGAAATGGGAGTTAACTTAAGAAAAGTAAATGGAATAAATAAATGAAGTGATTGTGGCCGTGAAAAGAATTAATGAATTAATTAAACGGGTTGAGTGTTAATTAGTTGAATGCAACTAATTGAATATGGAGAATATAAATGAGAGTGATAAAGGAATATGTAAATGGATATAAATGTGAAGCAATGAATGTGAATTAATTTAATAAAAATTAATTTGGCGTGAATTAATGGGATATTCATCTGAAGGTTTGTGAAACCGGAAGAAGATATGTTTTGAACTTATAACCTAAATATGTGAATTTAATATGAAATTGAAATTTTAGCTTAAGCTAGTTAAATGGATTGTGCTAGTAAATGGATGGAATGAATTAAAATTTAACTTAAGCTAAGTTAAATAAAATTGGATCGGATTTGAAACCATATCGAATTGAATTGAATATAAAATTTGGGTTGTAAAATGGTTATATAACTATAAGTTATTAATATTGAATGTAATAAACTCAAATATCGAATTTATGAAATCGTGAGTAATAAGTGGTACAACTTATTAATTGAGAAACGAAATGGAAAACCAAAATTAAAATGAATTGATATTTTGGTAAAGAAATGGAAATCCAACTTGGATTAGGAAAATGAATGTGAACTCAAGTCGAACCAAATGAAGAGATTTTTGGAATAAAAATCATATGTAGAGTTGTAAAATAAAAAAAACTAATTAGATAAGTTAATTTGTGGACTAAATATTGAAGTGGATTGAGTGAATGAACTAACTAAATTAATTAGTGAATGAGAAGGGAATTTAATTTACAATGACTTGTTTTTAAAAATAAAATTGGATTTAAATTATATCGAATTTGAATAAATCGAATGCGAACTTGGATTACAAAATAAAAATTCAACCTAAGTGTGAATGAATGAAAGATGATTTTAGGATGATACTTCATAAAACTTGAACTTAAGCTTGGAATAATATTAAACATAAATTGTTGTATGGCATTAAGTTATAAACTTAAGAAATGTTTATGAAATGGCGCGTACATGAATTCGCGTGCAAATGAAATGTCATGTAATATAAATTGGATGTCAATTTAGACCGAATACAAGTGAATGAAACTAAATAGTTGACTATGTGTCAAGTTATAATGGAATGATTCTGATGTATAATGAGAATGTGAATATAAAGATGATGTAATGTACTGTTTTGTGAGTTAATTGGAAGTGGATGTGTATAAATAAAGCAAACGAATGGTATGTGGATCGTGAAATGGAATAAATGATATATAAGTTGATTGGGAGTTAATAATTGAATGTTTGAACCTTATATTTGTTCAAAAATACATGTTTAGTTATGCGAAGTATGTGTTTAGCTATTTAAATGAATGAAATGTTATTAAATTTCATATTTTTTGCTCCTTACGTGTATAAATTTAGTAAGTATAGGTATAAGAAGACCATTTGGCTAGATTTGCTTGCGCGATTGCATATAAATTGAGTAAGCTCACTTAATAACGCTTAAATAGGCACGCTTATGAAATTAGCGCGAAAAATAAAAATATTAATATATATATATATATATATATATATATATTTTGATTTCCATCCATGAGAGACGATGTATATCTTTTTATCATATTTGTATATTGCAAAAGGCTCTCCGTACAAGGGAGACTATGCTAATAATTTTTGGAAATTTAGGGCGTTAGAAAATTTTTAAAAACTTTTGGACAACTTTTGTTAACCAAAATTGATTTTTAATTTTAATTGAAATAATGGGTGTAACGACTCAATTTTTCGACGCTCGAAATTCGACATCAATACGTCCACTGTATCAAATGTCGAATAATCAAATGCCAGAAAACCAAACCATTAGGGTTAAAGAAGAAGGAGGTAGAAGAAGAAATAGAAATAAGATCAGAATCTCACAATTCGCAGCGGAACAATATATAATAAATAAATGACTAATCTTTAAAAAAATAAAAAAATAATTATATCTGTTTATACATTACATCATCAAAGTACAACATTCATAACACCCGACTGGACAGGTATCATATCCCATCCTAACAAAACTGACTATACAGTTAATTAAACAAAGCAGAGTATTCATCAAATACGTGTGATACGTCTCGCCATCCAGCTCGTCTCTTGAGCTCCACAACATTCTTTCCTATACTCTATAATACTCGGTCTGCCCGAGCATTATAGTTAAATAGCACCCGAGTCAGTCTTGAAAACAAGCGTGAGGAAACACACTCAATTGGATCATTAAATTTTCAAAATCCTTTGAAATCAAAGGTATCTCGTAAAACCACGCCATAAATAAACATGTCGGGTTTTTACCTTACGATAACCAAAACGTTTCTTATAAAATCCTCTGATTTTATAGTAATGTCTATATTCAAATACTTATTCAAATAGGCGAAATTGTTACATTATTAAAATCCAGCAATACTAGCCACAAAATGGGTTCTAAAAACAAAACTGTAAAGGCACGTAGGGAGAATGGATTTCCAACAATGGCAGGGCTATTGGGAACCGCCCGTCATAGTACATGGTCGAGATCACTGTACCGAGGATCCATCCTGATCCCCTGCATCACAGGACCGGATCTACCCCTTACTGGATAGTTCGAAAAAGTTCACCCCACGGTTGGGATTACCAACCGCCCACACAGCCGAATCAAAGGGACATCTAGACAGGGGTGACCTTACCCTAATTGGTTGCTAGCCACTTAGCCTTATGTGCACCTTCCCTGTTTTAGCCATTCCCGGTTGATGAGGCTCGATACTATGTGTTACCTTTTTAGCACAATTCACTTAGGATGCTCACCGCCCTCTTGATGATTTTCTGATAGCATTCGTCCATACAAGTCCGTTCCGGGTTCGAACGGAACCGAAGGCACTACTTCTACTACATTCATTTTGGAATCACCCTCAGGATTAGTAGCGATTAGCCCTTATACTTCACTGCTCCATCTTCGACTCCAAGCTCTTGTCTATCTCACGAAAACGTTCAAACCAGATCGAAGTGGTTTTTAGAAAATTAATCCCGATCCTGGTCTCTTCGAAACGATCAACACATTGGCCAATATTGATAGTCGGTTATTTGACTATCAAATAACATTCACAAACAACCATCAACCTTAATAATTTCCCAAATTATTTAATTTAAAATATCTTCGTATGATATTTCTTTACACTTCAACCCTTTTGAAAAATAGTTTTGAAATCACTTTTCTCTTGCAGGATAACTTCCACCCAATTTGTTTTATTTCCACTGAAAATCCCCAAGCCATAATACTTAAGATTTTAAAATAATTTAAATCACTTTATCCAATATATATTTTAAAATAGTTAAAATAAAACTATTAAACACTTTATTTAAAATACTAGTTATGAAATTTATAATAATTTCTTATGTAAAACTTAAGCCAGAACAAATTTTAAAATAAAAGTTATTTTATAAGGTATAAATATTAAATAATTAACTTTTAAATCTTAGTACTAGCTAAACCTTTAAAATAATTACCACTATAATTAATTTAAATAACTATTTACTCAAAAATTCTAAAATAAATTAAAATACTAAAATTTCTATAAAATAAACCACTTTAAAACCTCTAACTTATTCTTGAAAATCTTACTTTAAAAATATACTTGGCCTTTCAGGAAATACACTTCCCTTTCCAAACCTTTAAAAATAAATCACTATTTATTTTTAAACATATTACCCATTCCTTTCTAAATTCCCATTCTAAATTTAGATTTTCAAATTATCCTCTGATAAATATTGCACTTTATAAACCTATTTTATAAATTCCATAGTCTCATCTCCTTTTAAAACATAGTTTGAAACATGTAATCAATTTCCAAATTGATTTCCAAATTTACTCCATTTTAAAATAAATTACTTTACTTACTCGATTTATTACAAACCCATTAATTTCAAATCTAACTTCTTTATTATGATTTTAAATCCTATTTAAACTGAATTACAAATTTTCACACTTTTTCAAATTTCCTTCTTTATCTTTTCCAAATTTAAACCTTGAATTTGAAAAATAAATTCTTTATTCCTTTAAATAATATCGTTAAATTTAAAAATTCATTTATTCCTAGTTATTCAAAATATCCTTTTCCCATACCCGAAATTTATTTATTAGAATTTAAAAATAAAAATTCAACTTTTATCCCTTTCTAATTTATTTATCCAAACCTCTATAATTATTTACTTAAGAATTCTCCCTTTCATTTTCCTTCAAAAATCCAATCTATATATTATTATTTTTGATAACTTAGTATACCCAAATATATTCAATCAAACCATAACAACCAATATTTTCAATTACCAATATAATTTATCACAGATTGTCAAATAAACCATATCACAAATAGTAAATACTCTAAATAATTTTGAGGAATCCAGTTGAATCCCTCTAACCTATTTCACTGCATCCACAGATGTTAGCACAATATAAAAAAATACCAATCCCACTTCGAGGTGGGTTATCGCGGTATATGAGGTCATCCACTATTATGCGGGGCGCATTGGGTCTCATCCGCTATATAGTGTGGGAAATCAATCACTCCAATATGTACTATTTATACAACTATATACAACATATCACATCCGAACTGATAATGAGTTATCAATTCATGCAAACAATCAATAATTTAAATTTTAACAATTAAATCTATTAGTAATCCGAAAGAGTGAGATTAACTCACCTTTGATTTTTAATTTGCAAATCCGATCCACCGGCTTGTTTCTCGATTTTTGACCTTGTACAATATTTTACATTTTATTAGTATTTGGACTAATAAAATAATCAATTACCATTCAACATTTTTAATTAAATTATAATTTTCCTTTAAAAATCCTTTAATAACTAAAATAAATTAAATAAGTAAATAAGAAAAATTAAACACCGTAATACATTATTCTAAAACAAACAAGTAAAAATTAAAACGTGTGTGTGTAAATCTATTTTTTTCTTTTGAAACTACATATATACTTATAAACTAAATTATAGATTTAAAAATCAATTTTTTACATAAACTCTACAACATTTAAAATTCCTACATATCCCTTTTTGTCAAAATCTTTTCTGTATATAATCTTCCAATTTACCTATATAATTAAATTAAAAATAGGCATGTGTAAGTATATATTTATATCATACTTTAAAAATTTAACAGTACGTATATTTCTTTTTTTTCCTTTCGTAAATAACAGAAATAAATATTTCCTTCAACGTAAAAAATATTTCTTTGTTACTTAACTGATATATGCCCATATATATAATTATTTATTTAAACTAAAATAGGTTGTGATTATACTTGCAAATCTAAACGTTAATTAAACTTGATTTAAACAATAGCTTTACCTCCTACCCAAACGAGAATGTAGGAAGCCAAACCCTCCCACTCGATCGACATCTTCACCCAAGTTCGTCGCTGCTTCGCCAAATTGTGCTCGTGGCGCCTCGTCCTTCCAAACTACGTACGACACTTGTTGCCTACACACACTTTGTAACGACCCATAATTTCGCTACTTCGAAAATGAGAGGTTTCGTTTGTTTTAAATTTAAAAGGGTTTAAAATTTAAGTAAATAAGTTAAATATAATAGATAATAATAGAGAAATTATTTATTCTTATAGTTGATAATTTAAAAAGTATAAAATTGGATTTTAGAAAAAAATCAACAAAAGTTAAGTTTTGTTAAAAATAAGTACATGCTTAAATAAATAGGTTTAAATAATTTAAAAAGATAAATCTTATTGAAAACATTTAATAAAGATAATAAAAGTATAATAAAAGATTTAAAAGTATGTTAATAATCGTTTAACAAAAATTACCAAATTTTGTCGCATTTTTGTTAGTTTTACATACACCATAAAATTGGAGATTTTGATATCATTTAAATATGATTTTAAAATATAAAGAGACATGTTTTAATTTATTTAAAGAAGTAAAAAGTTCATTTTTAAATTTTGTTTACATAAATAAATTGTTTGACTAAAACGTCGAAATGTGACCGTAAAACATTTTGTCGATTAAAAGTTGTCGCAACGTCATCGCACCTTTACTTTCCTATATAGGAACATATATTCAAATAGTATAAGTACAAATTAATTCAGTAATCAAGTTTACTTTTACAAACAAGGTTAGAAACTTCTAGAAAACAATTAAGAAAAAGTAAGCACAAAAAGACAAAAATGTCATTTCAAAACAAAAAAGTAAAACATCAAATCAAAAAAACATAATTATTACTTACTTTACTTAATATCTAAGTGAAAATGACATAAAGTAATGATTTGAAATGTGATTTTAAGTATTGAAAAAAAATAAGATTACTTTATAAGTAAGTAAGGGTATTTTGGTCTTCTTATAAAATATTATTTTAATCCAAAACTTTTCTATAAATAAGACCACCATTCTTCCACTTGTTTTCACACCATTTTATACCTTTTTCTTTTTCCTTGAAGCTCTCTTTAATGACTTCTTCTTCTCTTCCAAATACTTACTAACTTTTTCAAAACTATATCAAATGAACTCCAAACACCACCAAGCTTTGCCAAAGGCCTTAGAATACCATTTAAACATGGTTTAGCAACTAAAAAGTGAAGAAACGATGGAAGAAGAGGAAGAATAAGGCATGGCCAAACCTATGGAGGAAGAGGAGTAAGTCGTGAAGCTCCAGAGCAAGAAAGAGAAGAAAGTGTCATCCATTTCATTCCAAGGAGATAGGAGCAAATTCAAGGTGCTGCGGAAGCTCTGCCAAAATTTTCAAAATTGGTTGAAGTTGAAAAAGAAAAATAATGAAGTGTTGGATTAAAAAGAATGTTGGTTAGAAAGAATGTTGGTAGGAAGTTAAAACAAATTGGTTAAAGGCGAGTACTCTTATTTACTAATAAATCCATAAATTATTTCAAGTATAATAATTGAAAAGTTTAAATATGTTGAATGATTAAATGTTTGATAACTTGGTTGCAAATTGATTATAATGTGATTGATTATGTGGTTGATTACGTGTGATAAATGATAAGAGAAATGATTAGTAATTAACCGTAGTTAATTAAATGAGAATTAAATCCATACAAATATGTGTATGGAAGTTATTTAGCCTCTTAACGACTTTAAATAAGTTTAAATATGGTTTAAAACAAATTTGAAGTGTTTCGGACAATTTTCGAAGCAATTCATAAAATTGATCAAAATCGAGATCGTCGCATAGTGGTAGTTCGTAAATTTCGACCCGTAACTTCAAATTAATGTAAAGAATGATTTATAAGTCAGATTTCTTCGAAATAAAAATTCTTTGGTCCATAATGATAATATTTTTCCAATGAAGAAAGAAAATAAAGATTTCACTGAGTAGATTTTGAAATATGTCCAAAACAATTTTCTAAAAACATTGTGGTTTTGCAGTTCGGAATCCAAAAGGAGATTTCTTTATAAATGATATTTTTAAATGATTAAAAATATGAAATAAATTTGATAATCAATTAAAATAGTTTAAAAAAGATTTGGATTGGAAAATATGAATTTTCAAATATTAAAAAGTTGTTTAAATCAAGTAAGTTTATGTAGCATTTTCTACATCACTTTTATGCTGCGAATTCTATAACCTTTTAAAATGTAGTTTAAAACTTAACAATTCTTTCCTAAATCTTTTGTGAATGATTTTAAAGGAATAACTAAGTAATGTAAAGATGATTTGGATGTTTTAATAAGATTTTAATAAATGGTTAAGATGAATTGTTTATACCACTTAAATAAATAGTGAAGAATATTGAATGTAATAACAAACTGAGTATGCGGAAACGACTAGTACATTTGTCCGCCTGTGAGAGATGGAAAGGTAACAAGGTGTTTAACTAAGGTTAGGGATGGAGCAACCAGTGCCACGAACTTACATAGCCTATGTTTTCTCTTTTTAGGCAAGGGATGGAACAGATCGAAAGGAAAGTCCGGATGCTCTAAAATGATCATATTTAAGTTTTTCCAAGATAAAAGAAAAGAAACAAATTCTTTGAATGTTAATTAACCATTTAACATCTTTTATTCGATGGTTTGTACAAAGGAATCAGGATCAGATTTGGGCGATCCCTATCTGAAAATCCCTTCAAACTAATTTTCAAAATAAAACATATTGAAGACAAAGATCGTTAAAAGACAAAGATATTCATGATGTAGGATTACTTGCCATTAGTCCCTGGAGGTGAAACTTGTCATTAGTCCCTAGAGGTGAAATTTACTGTATTTTAGTAGTAGTGATACTCTGTTACGAAAATCTTTGATTTGCAAGAATATGATTTGAAGTTAAGAAAGAAATCTTTGATTAAGATTTAATGAATGATTTGAGAATATTTTCCTAAGTTAAAAGTTATAACTTGAATATAAGAAACCTTTGAATAAGATTTAATGAATGGTTTGAAAAAGTTTTCCTAAGTAAAAGAGAAAATGATTTGGAATTATTCCAGGATTTAAGAAAGGTTTAAATAAATCAAAATTTGATAAATGAGGCTTAATGATTCCATGTATATTTGAAAAGGAAATGGAATAAATTGAAAAGAATATATATATCTAAGAAAGATATTTGGTTTAAAAGGAAGATGAAGTAATTGATTGATGATTGATATCCATGTATGAACTTAACATCTTTTTAAAGCGATGATTGGCTTCAAAGGAACCGGAATTGGATTTGGGGAATTTCTATCCGAAAACCACTTCGAACCAATGTATACGTTCGAAAGTGCAGACATGTTGAAGATGATGATTATTGAAGACCGTGGATCTTCACAGCGTGAGGACTGATTGTTGAACATGCTCTAGGTAGCTTCCACTATAGAGTTATTCATTGCAGTGGTCTTCCCGTTGTGGAGATTTTTCGGATTGCAAGGACTACTTGCTACTAGGGGTAGTAGGAGAGTGCCTTCGGTTTCGTTCAGTCCCAGAACGAACTTGCATGGACGAAAGTTTGACATAGCATTTTTGAGACACACGTTTGACTTTTACAAATGTACATCTGCTTGGTGGCGGAGAAGGAAACTTCTCTTTGCTTAACACCCTTTTCCGAGACATACGTTCTTAGAGGTTGTATGCTTGTGGGAGTCAAATAGTAATCAAAAAGTGGTAGTGTGACATTCAAAGTGGAACCTGTTATAATCAAAGCATGGTTTTGTATGAAAAATGTGGCTTTGAAGATATTGATCGTATCCTCGCGAGCCTCACACCCCGATTATGATGGGATTCTATGTAGTCAGATGTATGCTCGCATTTCGGATAGTAGTGATTTGTGTTATCAGATGTTCTGAGCCTCAGGTACCGGATACGTCTGGGCCTCATGGCAGGTATATGCGAGGTCCGAGTCCTTAGATGTTATTCGTAGATTGTATCCACTTTTAACCATTTGTGTTGTTGTATAATGGCGTTTGAGTCATGGACGTAAGCCGTGGATACAAATTAATCTTTCCACTAGTTTCCTATCGTGTTGGAAATCCAATCCCAATATGAGATTTACGGTTTGATTGTATTTCGAAAATAGCTGTAATGACTTGCAAACATTTCAGCTAACCCTTTTGGTATCATATATTCCGTTGGGATATTCCGTTGACCCAGTACAGGATATTACCTTAGACTCAGTCCAGGTATTAATACCTTATTTGAATAAGTTTATTTGAAAAGTGTTTTTAAGAGAATGTCATTAAAAATAATATCAAGTGTATTTTGGTATAAAAATATTTTGGTTATCATAAGGTAAAAACCCGTCTGTATTTATGTATGAGCGTGGTCTTAAGAGATACCCTTCTTTTCAAATATTTTGATAACATAGTCATTTTAAATTCAAGTATGTCACGCTGGTTTATCAAGCCTGATCCGGGTATTCTCATTACTCGGGTCAGATCCGAGTAGTTTCAGGTTGAGTGGAAGACGATTGTAGTTTCCAAAGGAGAGCTGGAGATCTTCATCATCGTATGGACGTATTATATTATCCGCTTCATCTAGTGCATTTGTTTTGTTGTTTGTCAGCATTTGTAAGGGCAGGTGTTATAACTGTCCAAGCTGAATCTAGGTTAGACTCTGATATTATATTTAAAATTTTCCGTTGTAAAGATTATTATTGAAATAATATATGTTATTCCATTCATGTGAGATTCTGTTTTGTCTTTATTTTCTTTCTACCCTTAATGATCCGCTTATTCGTACAATTTGAGTTAGCCATGTGTGGTTTATTGTTGATTCAAAGGGTACGGAAAAACATACCATTACACACTTTTCCTCTCGTGTTACCATTACACACTTTCCCTCCCGCGTTACCATGACTTGAGTCTCCCAGATCTGCCGCTCGACCCTCACACAATCTAATTTCCCATAATCGAAAAGATCGACTCGATTTGAATGGACAGATTACAATTAAAGTGGAAAGGAGGATTCGCGTTCAGGGAGAGGGCCGCGATTCTATTTTTTAACTGGGAATATGATTTCGAATTCCACAGCCACCATTTAAGATGATACGAATTGATTACTTTCGTTCTTCATTTTTTTCTTGCTCAGGTTCGATAATAAATGTCTCGGCTGAAGGAAAGAAAGGGACGCCATTATTTACGAATTTGTTAATTTAGAAGTGGGGGAGGAAAGGAAGAGAGGCCCCTGATTTCACTAGCCGTTCTCGTTTAATTTAGATTTTAATAATTTTTTCAAAAAACTGTTATGTGTTTTAAATTTCTTTGCATGCTTAACAGATGGGAGAAATGTTGTTTTCTTTGTACAGTCGTTAGAATGATATTATGGTAAAAAAACTATCATAAATGAATTTTTGACTAGTCAATATATATATAGTTTCTAAATTTAAATTTGGATTTGAATCGTCACGAGATCGTGACTTAAAATTTTGACTTCCAATCGAGGCATGCCGCCAGATGTTTATAATGTTAAACCCCTATTTCAAACGAAATGGAAAAGGTTTCGAGTCCTAACTCAATCGTATGGGGAAGATAGCTTTTGGACTCGGTTATTATATTAAATTTTACGATATAGATTTTAGCGTGTTTATCTATCGTGTGATCACTCGACAAATCCAAATACTATGAAAATTGAAATCCGATAATAATGCAATATTACGGATCCAACGGAACTGGTTTCGTCGAATTTCGAGACTATGTCCCAGAAGGCTATTTTTAAATATCGATTTAAACGATAAATTTTTTTAATTGAACTTTTTAATTTAAATTTCAACTCTTCTATTATCTTTAGTATCATCAATATAAATTTTATAAGCCATTGAAATATTTTTAACCAGCTTTAAAAAAACCAAGATTAACTATTTTAACCAATTTCCAATTATTAAATTCAATAATTTAATTGTCGAATAAATAGTGATATTCAAAATTCAAGTTAAACTAACTTTCAAATATTTAAAATCAATTAAATATTTAAATTTTAAATATTCCAAAATTTTGGGTTGTCACAATGGGTTTTGGTTTAGAAATGGAAAACTAATTGTTTTGGGTAGGAACTAAAAGGTTAGAAAAGTGAAATATCGAATTTTCACTAAGTGGGTTTTGGCAAGTTAATGGGTTTGAAGCATTTTTCCTACCTTGGCAATTTCGGGGACGAAATTATTTTAAAGAGGGGATGTAATGACCCAGAATTTCCATCATTTGATATTGAATATTTAAATGATTTTAAATATTGGATTTGGAATATAAGTTTATTTTGAATGTGAAGATTTTGGTTGATATTATTGGATGAATTCAAAATTTCAAATATAACGATTTATCGCAATATGAGAATGGTAAATAATTAAAATTTGAGTTGAATATGAATTGAAACGATTTCTAATGTGGATATAAATTCTATTTGAATTATAATTTAGTTAATAAGTTTTAAAACTGGAATTTCAAGTGATTTCGTCGATTTTTGAAATCATCAATCTAATTAACGCACAAAAATAGCGATCCGGGTTATTGTTTCGGATTTCGACGAAACCATTTCCAATCCATAATAGTGTATTATTATCGTATTTTAAATTGTAGCGTTTGGAGTTACTGTTTGATCGTATGAGATAGAAACGCGTTGAAATTAATACTGAAAATTTAATATAATCATTGGATTCAAAAGGCTATCTTTCATATACGATCGAGTTAGGTTCCAAAAATTTTTCCATTTCGTTTAGAATAGGGATATAATATTAGGAACGTCGGGTGGCACAACTCGATAGGGGTTCAGGATTTCGAGGCACGTAAACGAGATATTTTTTAATATAAAAATATAAATTTTTAATCGCAGCTGCTTAAATATTATTAGCCATCCCTACCCTGTGTTTAGCCACACTATATTGACTTCAGCCTTCCCACCTTCATATTTAGACGCGGTAATCAGTGAAAGGAAGAAGAAAAAATGAGAGCTTTAAAATTCAAATCTAAAATTTCAAAAGGGAGCATCGTCTTTAAGTTCGAAAGCTCATTCTATCATGTGTTATGCTGAGAGACGTTCGACCTTGTTTGTAGGTTCGACTACAAAGAGCAGTGAGTGTTCAAATAGCCAGGGTTTGGACTTGCTTTGAAATCAGGCGATGAGAGGCCGTTTGGGTAGTTGTTTTGAATTCGTGAGGTCTGGGTGCTTCTATAGGCAGAGAGTGGGAAGGTGCGGTCGAGGATGGAGGTTTCCGTTCATGCCCTGTAGCCGTTCGAGTTGGCGTTGTCGCGGCCTAGGGAGATGGTGCAGGCTGACGATGGTAGGGTTTAGGAGGTGTAGTTCATGAAGGAGATGAGGTCGACGATGTCAGAATCAAATATCGAGGAGAGGGGGGAGCAATTGGTGGATGACAGGGTCGGCTATGGTGGAAGGGGAAGGTTGGGCGGCTGTTATGTTGTAAGGAAGAAGAAATTGGGCAATTTATATATTTAAACATTTTTTTATTTTAGGTAAATTATGAATTAATTATTTCACAACTTTACACATTCATATTTAATTTGTACCAGGTCTAAAATAAACAAACAAGTTGAGTTGCACTTGTGACATTGAATACTACGCAACAAAATTGGTTTGGGATTTTTCGAAGTCGGTTGAGATTTTAAATTTAAATCGAATGTTGTTCGATATAATTGAAAATTAGAACGGATTGCAATTAAAAATCAAGGTGAGTAAATCTCACTCAATTTGGTTGACTGATTTAATTTATAATAATTTAAATTAATTAATGGATGCTTGGTTGAATTGATATATTATTATCAGTTAAATATTATATATAGTAGTGTATATATTAGATGTTGGATATTTTTCCACAATTGGAATGAGACACTATGCGCCTCGTATAACAGCGGATGACCCTATATTACCGTGATATCCTGCCTCGAAGTGGGATTGGTATTTTATGTTATATAACATCTATGGATGCAGAGAAACAGGTTAGAGCGATTCAAGTGGATTCCTCAAATATATTGATTGTTTTTCACATATAGTGATATATAATGTGACTGAGTAACCTGTTATGTATTGTTGTGTGATTTGTTTTACTGGATGCTATAGCAGCACTACCTAAATTTTAATATTTTAAAATGCGATTTTGGAAACAAGATATGTATATTGAATTTTGGAATTATTTAAAAGGGAATTGAATTGGATAAAATAAATGATTGGATTTTTCATATTTAATTAGCTATTTCGTAAAATGGTTTCAACTAGAGAATTTTAAATTGAGGATTTTTAAACAATGGATTTTAAATAAGATTTTTTTTAAAATACGAAATGGAAGTAAAAAATCGAGATTTAATTGGTTTTGGAATATAGTTTGGGTTATTTAAGAAATTGATTTATAAATGGGATTTTAATTAGAAATCGATTTATAAATAGATTTTTGTAATGTAAACCTGTATTAGCTGGGGAAGGAGATTATGAAATTTATAAACAAGGTTTATGAATAAAGTGAGATGATTATCATTTGATAAATTAGAGATATGAATTCACGGTGAAAATTTATAATGAGATGGGGTAATCGGTTTAAAAAGAAATGGTGGAGACTATTTTTGGAAAGTGAAAAAGGTTATGGAAATGGGAAAGTGGTCGATGTGTTATGAATCGAGAGAGAGATTTATAAACTGAAACTGGTTATATTAGAATTTTAAAAATATTTTTTTATCGAGAAGTTAAGTTTGTTTTAAAAAAGAGGATTTTTAATTATTAAACCATGCAATTTAAAATTGTTTTAATATTGAAACATTTCAGAAAATTAGCTATTTAAATATTTGAATTCGTTGAAATAAATTCTAAGTTTTATAAACAGGTTTTTATAAGTGGAAATTTGGTTGAAGGGCTTCTATTTGAAGGTAATAAGTTTTAAGGACAACACTTTTGAATAATTAGTATTAAGGACAATTTACAACATAATGATAAATTCATTTATCTTTTTAAGTTATACAGGAAAATAATAAATCCTTCTATCATTATTTCTATATAACTGAAAATGATAAATTCTTTTATCCTTTTCCTGTAAAATGTCCTCAAAACAAATTTTCCAGAAGTAGTGTCCTTAAAACTTATTGTCCTACACAAATAAACCCATGAAGTGAAAATCCCCATATATAAACCGATTAGAAATTTTATAAATGAATTGGAATTAGTTATTGGCATTGTTTTAAAAGTGCTTTGATATTTTAAATAATTATTTAACCATGTTTGGGATTTACTGATAATTAATATATATATATATATATATATATATATGTGTGTGTGTGTGTGTGTGTGTGTGTGTGTATAGTTTATAGGTAAATGATTGAAATTTATTTATAAATGCTCTTGAGATTTGTGAACCAGATTTGATTTAATGGATGTGATTTTATAAGAGAAAATCTTATAATGGAATTCGATAACTTAAGAAATTTAAGAAAAAGAAAATTTCCAAATTGTTTAGAGATGGGAACTTCGAAAGTGAATCTGAATTCATTAAAGGAATTAAAAATTGTTAGTTGAATTATAAATAAGTATAATCGATAAGTTTTGGAAATTGTAAGGGAATTAATAAATATTCTGGAGATTTATGGAATAAGTACAGAATATTTTCTGAGTATGGATATTAAAAATGATTTTGGAAAATGGAGTTATAATAATTTCCTAAGTATGGAAATCAATGGTTTTGGAAATATTTTAACTGGGAAATGATTTTATAATAAGTAATGGATTACTGGTTGAAATGAGAAATATTTCCGAGTGTTGGAAATATCCTGTTATGGATATAAGAATTTGAAACTGTTTTCAAATATTGAAAGAGATTTGAATATATATCTTTGTGAAGATATTTTAGATAAATGTTTTTGGAAAAATTATAATTTGGCCTAGTGTCTGCTTTTGTATGTAATTTGGTAGTTAAATAACCGACTATCAAATTGGACCAAATTCGTTGATCATTTCGAAGAGACTGGGATCAGATTCAATTATTAGAAAACCACTTCGATTCGATTTATGCAGTACGAATTGTGATATCGTAAAGATAATGAAATGGTGATTTTGGAGATTAGGTTTGTTCGGACCTAGAACAAATTGTATAGACAATGTTATCAATGCATCATTGCCTGGAAGACAGTGTTAGCATTCCAAGTACGAATTTTATTCTTAAGGTAATATGTAGCCTCAAGCCTCGTCAACCGGGAATGACTAAAACAAGGGAGATGCAGCAGGGCTAAGTGGGTCGCACCCAAGTAGGGTATGTTATCGCTTTTCTTGATATCGTCGGATATATTATAAATTATGGATATGGTCGCACATGGGAAAGAGAGCGCCCGATAGGGTGGGAACACCCGGGGTGATAGCATTTTCGGTACTATCCTGCAAGGGGTAGGCCGGTCCTGTATTGGAAGGGATCGTTAGGTACTGTGACGATCCAGAATTTTGGACATCTGAAATTGGAATATTTAATTGATTTTAAATTTAAAAGTTAATGCTTAAGTTGAGTTTCAAATATTGCTATTTATTGGATAATTTAAATATTGAATTTAATTACTAGGAATTGGGTAAAAAAATTAAATCTTGGATTTTAAGCTTGTTGAAAATATTTCAAGGGTTTATAAAATTTATATTGATAGTACTGAAGATAATAAAAGTTTAAAACTGAATTCGGAAGTTTTTGGTTCAGTTTTGAAAATATATCGTTTAAATCGGTATTTAAAAATAGCCTTTGGAGGCACAGTCTCGGACTCGACGAAACCAGTTCTATTGGATCCGTAATATTGTATTGTTATCGGATTCCAATTCGTTATGTTTGGAGTTGTTGTGTGAACTTACGGGATATAAACGCGCTGAAATTTATATCGGAAATTTAATATAATAACTGGGTTCAAAATGCTACCTTCTCCATACGATCGAATTAGGACTCAAAACTTTTTCCATCGCGTTCGGAATGAGGATATAACATTATGAACGCCTAGCGGCACGCCTCAATAGGAGGTTGAGATTTTGAGTTGTTTTTTCATGACGATTTAAATTTGAATTTAAATATATATATATATATATATATATATATATATTCTTTTCATACTAGAACTTTATTTTTCCATACCTTGGCCACTTGTCTTCTGGTTCACGCCATCTGTCGCCTATGTGTACCTGATGTCACCTTCTCTTTTTTTAATTCAGCCGAGAAAAGAAAACTCGAAATCTAAAATCAAAAGAAAGAAAAATGGCCGAGAGAAATAAAAGAAGGGGAAATTCGAAAATCAAATTCGTTTCCCTTCCATTCCTTTTCACTGCAAATCGACCCAGAACAAATCAAATTCATTTACCAAATGAAAACCATTTTCGTTCAAAAATCAAAATTAATGGCGGAACCCAAGAAAAAATAAAATATAAAAATCTCTCATTCTTAATCAATAGCTTGAAGCGTTCACGAGCACTGGAAGCGTTGGCTTCGCCCTCGAGCTCGACTATGATCAGGAGGGGCCACGGTGAAGGTCGCGATCTAGAAGAGGTTCGAGAGGTTGATGGCGGTTCGATTTGCTGGGCGACGTTGCATAGGTTCGATGGTCGTTTAGGCAAGAAGCGAGGCGTCGAGTGATGGTGGCGAGTGCGGCTAGTTGGCCTGACTGGAGTACGCAGCGATGGTGGTGGCTCGATCCCGAGGCGTGGTGATGGAGGCCGTGGACTCAGGGGGGATGAGAGACAGAGACAATGGTCTTGTTCAGAGCTTTCGAGCTATAACTCTTCCATTTTTGTTCTCTAGTTCATGTTGAGGTAATTAAATTTTAAAACGTTTTTGTTAAGTATTACTTAAGTTCAAAACTTTTAGATTTAATTTGTTGATCTTTATTCATTAACCGGAAGGCTTTTATAATACAGGAAATTACCATTTTGGTATTTACAGAAAGAATTTTATTTTCCTTAGAATTAAATGAATATATGTACATATAGGTAAATCAGTTATGTTTTTAAACATATATATAAAAAAATATAAAACATAAGGATTTTAAATGCTCTAGAGTTTATATAAAAAATAGGTTTTTAAATCTATATAGACTATTTCTTTTAGGTATATATGAAGTTTCAAAGATATATATACGCACACACATTTTAAACATACCGGTTTATTTTAAAATAATGGATTTTGATGGTTAACTTGTTCAATTAATTTCTTCAATTAATTTTAGTTATAAAGAAAATTATGTAAAGGAGAATTTAGTCAAAATTAAACTAATAAATGCAATGGACTGTTTGATTATTTAAAAATGTTAATAAACCATATACTATTGATATAAGGTCTAAAATCATGGAGAGACAAGCCGGTTTGGATCGTATTGCAAATTAAAAAGCATAGGTGAGTTAATCTCACTCATTTGGGTTACCTTTTAAATTTAATTAGCTAAATTTAAATTATTGTTTGTTTACTTGAATTGATAATTTATTATGAGCTTGGATGTGATATGTTAGAGTGATTGATTTCCTGCATTATATAGCGGATGAGACCCTATGCGTCCCGCATAATAGCGGATGACCTTATATACCGCGATATACTCCTCGAAGTGGGATTGGTATTTTATATTGTGTTAACATCTGTGGATGCAAGGAAACAGGTTGGAGGGATCCAACTGGATTCCTCAAAACATTGAATTTATTTTTATTCAGCGATGTGATTTATTTGATGATCTGCGGTAGATTATATTGACTATATTGGTGATAGAAATTATTGAATGTTATGGCTCGGCTAAATATATACTTGTATTTTAAGAAATGGAAATATATATAAATAAAGTTTGGATTTTTAAAGGAAATGAAAAGGAAATTCTTAAGTAAATAATTATTGGGAATTGGATAAATCGAGCAATAAATTTTAAAGGGAAATTGAACCAGGAAATCGGTTTGAAATCGATTTAGTGTTTGGAAACTGGTAATTTAAAGGAAAATGAGAAATGGAAATTTGCAAACGGGGTTTATAAATGACGTGGAATATTTATTAGTGGATAAATTTGGAAGTATAGATTTGTGATATCCCAGAGTTTTTGACAATATAAATTTAATAATCTTTATTAAAAATTAAATTGATTTGATAATTTTGTTAATAAAATTTGATTGATTTAATAATCTCACTTTAATAAATATTTAATTAGTGAATTGATCTTTTAATAAGCTAACAATTTTTTTTGTATTTATAATGTATTTATATATATTTTAAATAGATGAGTTTGGTTTTAAAATTTAATTAATATAGTATATTTTTTTTAATTCCAATATTTTGGTAATTGGGAAATTATGATTTATTTAATGTTAAACTTTTCAAAACTATTTTATAAACAACTATATGATTTTAAATACATAAAATAAATGTTTAATTATTTAAAAAGGGATTTAGCTTAAAATTTAAATTTAAATAAATTTAATAATAAGATTTGTTTAACATTCTTTTTAAATTATTGATTAGTAAATGTGATTGTAATTAAATATGAAGGTTTAAATACAATTAAAATATGAAACATTTATTCATATAAATAATAAGTAATTTACAATCTCTTTTATAAATTTTATTTGAATTATCTAAAATGTTATTTTCAAATAATAGATATATGTATTGTTTTTATTTATAATTATACTTGGTTTTATTCTTTAAAAATTATGTATATAGAACTAAGTATTTTAAAAAAACTAATTAATTTAGTTAAAAGCTTTTATTAACACTTAATAATAAATACTAATTACTCTTAGGACAAGTGTAGTTAAAATATGTAACTAATGTAACAAATGTAAACTAATAATCATCTTAAGATGACAAATGTAAATATTTAAGACAAGTGTCAAATTTTAATTTTTTTATTTTCTTTGATTTTTAATTTATCATGAATTTAGTTTATTTACACTTGCTTTCTTCCATTCCTTCCTTTTTCTCATTTTCATTTCATAGTAAAGAAATTCTCAGCTGAAACTATGTACTCTAAAAACAATCATCATTTCATAATGAAAATTTTCATTTCCTCCAAAATCTGTAATCATCCTCATATCCAAACACAAATCAATTCCCTGTAACACATTTTCAACATGCAAAGCAGTTTCAAAACATATCATGCAAGTCTGCATTTTTACTTTCTTCAAATCTGTAAGCACATGCAACAATCTGAAGCCTCTATATCATTTTTATTCAACCTGAATTGTTTCCTGCATTCATCATTCAACTTGTAACTAAGTGCAAAACAAAAGCCTGCATTTTCTTGTAAGCTGAAGCATGCATATAAGTTGTAAATTAAGGAGCAAAAGCATTTTTTTAAAGCAAGTTGAAAGCATCACAACAACATTCAGGTTTCCAAAAGCTTTTCAAATATGAAGCTCTGTTCTGCATTTTAAAAAAAAGGTGAGTAACGAATTCTATTCTAAAAATTTAAATATATGAATTTTGGTTGCCTGATTTAAAATCTGGAATATGTATACCTTTTATGTATGCATTGTTATGTATATTTATATATGGTTGTACTTCAGGTTGTATGAATCTGCCTGTTGTTTTTTTACAGAATCTACTTGTTATAGTTTCTTGTTCAAATTCAAATCTCTTGATTTAATCACTGTTAAATCTGAGTTTCAAATGAAACTTTTTAGTTTAATTTCAAACTTTAATTTAGAATTTTATTTAAGTTAAAATAACCTTAGATTATCTCTGGAAACTAAATCAAATGATCAAGTTCAAAATAAGTGAAAATTTTAGTGTAACAATTTATTGTTTCAGGGTTATAATCTGAAACATCATAAAATCATGAATTTTAAACCCTAAATTACAATTTTTAGTGATAGAATCAAAGAGTAGTTCTCTTTTGACTGTTTTATGTATTTTGAGGCATTTCTGTTGCCACAAATGTTTGGAGGTGTCGAGAATGATCCTGGAGGTGGAGGGGTTATCATGGATGATGGGAAAATTATTAGATTTTGGTGCATTTCATTTCGGTGATAATGGTTGGGATTTGAAGATTAGAACCCTAGTTTTACCGGGCTAGGTAGAACTGATCACTTCGACATTTGTAGATGATCGAATTGCTTGGGGTTTTGGGTTATGGAAGATGGTGGGTTGACGAGGTCTTTGCCAGTGTTTCAGAGGCAACGGTGGTCGGAGCTTCCATGGCGAGGCGTTGACAAGTTTTGATATGAAGTTTCTGTCTTTTGGTTCCAGGTTTGGGTAAAGCTTGATTTTGATTTTAGGGTTTGATGGATGTTGTGGTGACCGAATTCTGGTGATAGGAGGATCGCCATTTTGCTCTAAAGTGTGGTGTCGACAGGTGTTAGTTGGCGGCACCGTGCATGTGCACGGTGCACTGGTTTCTAATGATCAGTGTGGATTAGAAGGGGTGTTGCAGGATTTTGTTTACTCGCGATTGTCTCGGGTGATTCGAGTTTAAACTCGAACCAGATTAGGTTGTGACACGAAGTCACTTAGGGTATGGCTCAAGTATATTGTTTGTGACAGGTTTTATAAAAGAAAACAGAAACCTGTTCTATTTTTTTTAATTTTAAAGTAAAGTTTAAATGTAAACAAAAATTTAAGCTAAGTTTAAACCTGAGTTTGAATCTGAATTCAAGTTGTTTGAGTCTTAGTTTGAAAAGATTTAAAATTTGAAATTTAAATTTGGTTCTAACAACTTTTAAAGTGAATGTATGTTGGTTTAAATATAAACTGAAAATTGTAAAATAGAAATTTAAAATAAATTTAAATCTGAGTTTTTGAAATCTGGAATTTGGGTTAAACTTCAGTTTTTAAAATGAATAAAGTTTTAAATTTAAATTGTTTAACTTCTTTTTTAAATGGTTAAATGATTTGAAATTTAAAATGAATTTTAAAATGTAAGTAAGCTTTGAATAAGTAATTTGGAATCAAACTTAATTTGTATTCCAGTTTGAAATAAATGGAAAATATTAAATTTAAAATGATTCAAACAATTGTGTTAGTTGAAGTGTATTTTTAAAACTGATTGGAATTTAAAAATGAATTGATTTTTAATTTCCTTTAAACTTATTTTATATAATGAATATTTCTTTAACTTGTGAGATAAAGAGATTTTGAATTGTTTTAAACTTTGCTTGAAAAAATTTGTATTCATTTTAAAATCTTAAATTTAAATGAAATTTAAAATGGAAATGTGACGACCTAGGATTTTTAGGCATTTGAAGTTGGAATATTTAATTGATTTTAAATATTTAAAAGTTAATTTTTAACTTGAATTCAAATATCACTATTTATTTGATAATTAAATTATTGAATTAAATAATTTAAAGTTGAGTGAAATGCTGAATCTGGAGTTTTATGCCTGTTAAAATATAATTTGAAGGCTTGTAAAATTTATATTTATAATACTGAAGATAATATAAGTATTGGAATCAAATTTGAAAATGGTTTGTTAAGTTTTGAAATTTTACCGTTTTAAATTGAATTTAAAAATAGCATTCCAAGGCGCAGTCTCGGATTTCGACGAAACCAGTTCCATTGGATCCGTAATATTATATTATTATCGGATTTCAATTTTCGCGGTGTTCAGAGTTACCGTTTGGTCGTACAACCCGTAAATGCATAGAAGAATCTAATCTAATTTAATCAAAATAGTCAAGTCTTCCCTTATACGCCGACGTTTTCCGTTATCTTCTTGTATACGCCTTTTTCTTCTACAGGAATCTAACACTCGTTTCTTTTCAATGAAAGCCCCTTCTTCTTGTTTAAAAATATATATAAATACAATAGCCGAAACAACGAAGTCTTGGATTAAAAGAAAAAATATAAGGGAATCAAGGCCGAGCCTTACTCAATTTCATGGTTGCTCGTTCCTTTTCTTTGGAATTCGAAAGAAAATCGAAATCAATCGATTTCACAAATAAATAGGGGAATGTATGGTTATGGGTCGCGGCGGCTTCGAAGTGACTTCAGGAAGGAATCGTTCGCGAGGGTAGGGTTTTGTGGCGTCGTGTACTCGATTCGAGATGGGGTTTCACGAGACGAATTAGGGTTGTGAGCAGCATGGAGGTGGCATTCGTTTTCGAGCTCGATGGCGTTGGGCTTGGGTTGCGGGGCTGAAGGAAGGGGTCACGATCGAAGCTAGACGGCGATGGCAACGTCGTGGCCGACTTGGGGTTGCCGTAAGGTCGTGCTCGACCTGTAGTTGTAGTCGCGTATGAGGTACGATTCTTTTTTTTAATTTATTTATTTTAAGCTTAAATAACTTATAATTACATGCTAGATTTTGAAAATATATAAAGTCAGAAAAAAAGGGAATTACAGTAAAGAGGGATATTTATCTGTTAAACAGTTTCTCAAATATTAAGCTAACCTTAATTTATATTAAGGTATTAGCAAGTTAAATTTGTTAAATAATAATTAATTCAAAAGTTAATAAATCCTGGTTGATTTTACAAAGTCTTCCTATACTTTGTTAATTTAATTTGTAATTGTATTTTAAATTTAATAGAAAATGAATTTTTATAAAATAAGGTTGTTGGGTTAAACTCATGTAAATCGGGAAAATGGTATATAGGAGTTTAGACATTGAAGTGTCTATATAAAGTTGGTCTAAAATTTAATTTTTAGATAAATTAAATTTTAATTTAGATAAATTAAATTTTAGTTTAATTTAGATAAATAAATGGAAATTTATTTCTGATTTATTTGGAATATTAATAAATCGTAAATTGGTTTGTACAAGGTTAGAAATTTCAGAAACAAGACGAGTTTGAGGTGAATGGCAATCTTAGGCCAAAGATGAGTTAATCTCACTCAGCTGAATTTAAATTTAAATTTAAATGATTAAATTTAAATTTAAATGATTAAATTTAAATAATTGTTTGAATGGTTAAATAGATTGATGTGCTATAATATGGTATATTTTGGCATTCGTATTTTATGTTGTGCTAATGTCTGTGGATGCAGGAAAAACAGGTTGGAGGGATCCAACTGGATCCCTCAACATTTATTTAAATTATGTAATACCCTCTGTTGTGATTTTTTGATACTCTTTGATGAATTATATTGGAATATTGAATGCTATGGTTCGATTGGATATAA
Organism: Allium cepa; assembly: GCA_030765085.1. Taxonomy (NCBI): domain Eukaryota; kingdom Viridiplantae; phylum Streptophyta; class Magnoliopsida; order Asparagales; family Amaryllidaceae; genus Allium; species Allium cepa. The sequence continues at coordinate 289,828,170 of CM060937.1, forward strand.
TTGGGTATAATGAATTACCAAAAATATATAAATTGGATTTTGAAAAGGAAATAAAAGAAGTGGATTTGTAAGTAAAATAATTATAAAAAATTTGAATAAATTTAAGAATAAATTGGAAAAGAAGTAAAGTGACATTAAAATTCTAATAAATAAATCTTGAGTATAGAAAGGAAATTTTGAATTAACAGTTAATGAATTTTAAACTTCAGTGATATTATTTAAAAGAACAAAACATTTATTTTAAATTTAGGATTTAAATTTTGAAAAAAATAAAGAAGAAATTGGGAAAAAATCTGAAATTGGTATATTTCAGTTAAAAGATTTAAAATCAAACGGAAAATAATAACAATAATAATAAAGTCCATAATTAATGAATTTTGAAATGAACTTAGTAAGTAAAGAAATTTATGTCAAAGGGAGTAAATTGGAAATCTATTTGGAAAATTGATGTAACTGATTGAGATTGGGAATTCTCCCTGGATAACTAAGTACATTTTCAAAGTGAATTTTTAAATATAAGTTAAAGGTTTTAAAGCTGTTTTAAAAAGAAAGTTTTGGAAAAAAATTATTATTTCTAATATTTAAATTCTAAAGCAAGTATCTCCTTTTAATCTATTATGCTAGTAATTATTTAAAGAGTGACTTAGTATCTTGTTTTTAAAAGTGAAAATCTAGTTTTATATTTTATAAAGTAACCTTATTTTCATATATTCATATAGTATGTATTTTTAACAAATTATTGAAGTAGTTTTAACCTAAAGGTTTTAAAGTATAATTCAAAGTAAAGCGTTTTAAATTATTTTAAAAATATGAAGTTTTGTGCTTGGCGATTTCAGAGGAGATAGAAAATATTTGGGTAAGTTTATTCTGAAAAAGAAAGATGGTTTTGAAACTGTTTTCAAGGGTTGAAAATAGAAATATATCTTGTGAAGATATTTTGAGGTTAATAAATAATTTGGGAAATTATTTATTGTTGGATGGTTGTTTGTGAATATTAATTGATAGTTAAATCACCGACTATCAATATTGGACAAATGCGCTGATCGTTTCGAAGAGATCGGGATCGAGATTTATTTCTCGAAAACCACTTCGATCCGGTTTGTATGTTTTCGTGGGAAAACGAATTTGGATTCGAAGATGGAGCAATGAAGTGCAAGGGCTAGTCGCTACTAATCCTGAGGATATTTCCAAAATGGATGTAGTAGGAGTAGTGCCTTCGGTTCCGTTCGAACGCGGAACGGACTTGTATGGTTGAATGCTTTCGGAACATCGTCAGGTGGACGATGGGCACTCTAAGGGATATGTTCTAAAAAGGTAATTCTTAGCCTCAAGCCTCATCAACCGGGAATGACTGAAAATCAGGGGTTATGCAGCAAGGCTAGATGGGTAGCACCCATTCAGGGTGAGGTCATCCTTGTCTAGATGTCCCTTTTTATTTCGGCTTAGTGGGCGATTGCTGATCCCAACCGCGGGGTGATCTCACTCGGGATTATCCAGTAAGGGGTAGTCCCGGTCTTGTGTTGCAGGGGAGCGGGCGTACTCCTCGTTACTGTAATCTAGGCCACGTACTCTGACAGGTGGTACCCCAGTGCCTAGTCATTAGTTGGAAATCCATTCTCCCTACGAGCCTTGTATGAGTTTTGTTTGCATTACCCACTCTGTGGCTAGTAGCTGGAATTTAATCATATAACAATTTTGGCTATTTTATAAGTATTTGTATATAGACCCTATTATAATATAAGAGGGTTTCTATAAAAATCGTTTTAGCTATCGTAAGGTAAAAACCGACGTGTTTATTTGTAGCGTGGTCTTACGGGATGCTTTTGTTTTCAAAAGGATTTTTGAAACTTTGATAATCAATTGAGTGTGATTTTCTCACGCTGGCATTCCAGACTGACTTGGGTGTTATTTAACTATAATGCTTGGGTCAGACACGAGTATTATAGGATACATGATATGATGCTGTGGAGCTCAGGAGACGAGCTGGATGACGATACGTACTTTCATACTTGTTTATATATATTCTGCTGTGTGAGTAACTGTGTATCTAGTTGTATGTTATTGATGTTGAACTGAGATTGATGTACTCTGATGATGTAATATATAAACAGATATATTCGATTTGGAGTAAAGATCATTTATTATCTATTATATTTTATTCCGCTGCGATGGTTAGATTCTGATGTTGTTTTCTATTTTCTTCTTCCACCTCTTCTTCTTTAATCCAAATGATTCGTATTTCTGTACAACTTGAGTTGATTTTTTTTATAGAATAGTGATGACTCAAGGGGTACAGATTTGCGGGTTGTTACAGGAAATTTAAGGTAAATTTGAAAACAAATTGTTTTTAAATGAGTTGATTAAGTAAGAAATGTTTATCTTAAAGATAAATAGAATTTAATGATTTGTAATTCATTAAATTAATAAGCTAGTTAAAATGGATAATTAATTAATTAATTAATTAATAATCTGGATGATTAATTAAGTAATTAAGAGATTTTAAAAATTGATTAATTAAGACTTAAGGTTAATTAATTATGGTTAATTTGTAATTAAGGATTATTAATTAGATTCTAATTAGTAATTAAAGATTAATTAATCAAGTAATTAAGGATTAATTAAATTACAGTTAACACTTAACTAATTAAATAATTAGGGGTTAATTAATGGGCTATTAATGGTTAATTAATTTGTAATCAATAATGATTAAAATAAGTTAATTATTTTATAAAAATAATTAATGAATTGTTAATATTTAATAAAGGTTATTAACTAAGGATTATTTAATAATTAATTAATGTGATTAATTTTTAATAATTAATTAGATTAATTAATCTAAAGATAATCATTTGTGTAAATTGTTAAGTATAATTACTTATGGAAGTAATTAAGGAATTAATTACTCATTGTAATTAATTGAGTTTAATTTGATTAGATTAAATTAATCAATTCAGTTTAATTAATTTAGAATAATAATTTGATGATTTGTGAAGTATAATTCTTAATGTAATTTAACGAAGAGAAATTACTTAGGGAAGTAATTAATGGGTAATTACTAAATGCAATTAATTGATGGTGATTTGATGATGGAAGTAATTTGAGTATAATTACTTTGTAAAATTAATCAAGGGATTAATTAAGATAATTATTAAGGGTAATTAATTTTTGAAATGAAGTAATTAAGGGTAGTTAATTGCTGAATGGGATTAATTAGAAAATAAATTAAGGAGTAATTTATTTAATGAAGGAATTAAGGGTAGTTAATTACTGGATGTTGTTAATCAAGGGAGATTAATATATGTGGTTTTGATTGAAGATTAATTACTTAACGTAATTAATTTAAATAGAGAGATTAATTAAAATGTAATTAGAAATCATTAATTAATAGCATTAATGATGTAAATTTAGAATTGATTAATCAAGAAATAATCAATAAATGTAGTAATTAACTAATAAGGATTAATGTAATTAATTTTAGTCAATTAATTGATTAAGTAATTAAAAGTTAATTATTGTAAAGGGTTAAGTATAATTAACTTGTGTAATTAATTTAAAAGCTAATTACTTACTGTCATTAGAAAATTTGTTAATCAAGAATGATTAATTGAAATGAATAATGAGATGGTGTTTAATTAATTGATTTATAATCAACTAATGGTTAAGTAAGCAAGATTCAAAATGACGAAGTAATTAATTTAATTTATTTTAAATTAATTAAAGATTATGTAATTAATTTAATTTACTTTAAGTTATTTAAGAGATGAAGTAATTAATTTAATTCACTTTAAATTAATTATAGATGGAGTGATCATTAAATCATTGCTTATTTATGAATGGATGATATTGGTTGCCTTGAATGGTTTGTAATCCCAGCTATGAGATAAGTAATGTTGTGATATGGATGCTTTGTTTGCATTGGGGTGATAATATGGATTATCTGTTTATATTGATGATATGAATTATCTGTTTATAATGTGGATAATGTTGATTATCTATGGTGATGTTGAGAATTATCTATCTGTGTGTATATAGATACTGAATTGAATTGTTTTAAAACTCTAAATACAACTTGGCCTCAAAAGATACGTTTTGGATTCAATGAGACCGGGATCGGGTTTCCATATTTGGACATCCGAAAACCACATCGATCCAAATTAACGATAGGTCGTGAATCTGAAGTGAAGATGAAGATTCAGAGTGCAAGGGTCATCGTCGTTAACTCTGAGGGTGATTCCAAAATGAGTGTAACGAGATAATGCCTTCGGTATCGTTCGAACCCGGAACGAACTTGTATGGATTGAATGTTTTCAGAACATCGTCAGGTGGACGATGAGCATTCTAAGTGATGTGTTCTATAAAGGTAATCGTAGCCTCAAGCCTCATCAACCGGGAATGGCTAAAATATGGTAGGTGCAGCAAGGCTAAGTGGGTCATGCCCAAGTAGGATGTGATTTACCCATGTCTAGATGTCCCTTTTATTTCGGCTGTGTGGTGCGGTTGCCGATCACAACTGCGGGGTGGTCTTGTTCGGAACTGTTCAGTAAGGAATGGTTTCGGCTTTGTGTTGTAGGGGATTGGGAGTGATCCTCGATACGTTGATCTAGGCCACGTACTGTGATGGGCGGTATCCCGGTAGCCCTCATATTGTATGAAATCCAAAATCCAATAAGTGCCCTCGGTTTTGATTGTATTACCCACTTTTGTGGCTAGTAGCTGGAATTTAATCATGTAACCATTTCGGCTATTTTCTATTTACTTGAAAACCCTAGACCTATTATAATATCATCGGATTTCCTATCAAAAGTTTTGGTTAGCGTAAGGTGAAAACTTTTCCATGTTGATGTGTGGTAAGTCTTACGTGATACCTTTTGTTTTCAAAGATTTTTCAAAGTTAAGCAACCTTAACATGTTACTCACACCAGACCGATGTGTGACCCGGAGTTTATCTTCTGTTTTCTTAAACTCTTGGGTACTCAAATTTTTACGAGTAGCCAAGGGATTCAGGTTAGCTTTTGACGAATTGTGGAGGAGCAATGGAGCAGGAGGCTTCTGCGTTATAGTTATATAGTGTTCCGTTGTGTTGGTATCTCTGAGTGGTTTCTTTGTATTGTATTGAGTTGTAATAACTAGACAGGTATTTATAACTGTCTAGTATGTGATGTATTGTCTGTGTAAATATGATTGTTGTTGTATACTATGTAATACTTATGTTATCAATATAATTTATTCATTCTGCTGTTGAGATTCTGTTGTCGTTTCTTCTTTCTCTTCTTTCTTTTCTCTTTTCTATCCCTTTCTTTCTTAAAGATGATACGACTTTCTGGTCTTTGAAAGTCGGGTCGCCTCAGTTGGTATCAGAGCGCTAGGTTGAGCGAATACCTAGGCTCTGGAGTGGTGTCTATCTTGAAAGAGGGTATTTGTATTTTTAATATATATATATTTATATATTATTTCTACCTATATGTTGGGTTACCTGTTCGGGTTTTCCAATAAAAGTTATAAAGGTAGATAAGGTAGTGGGGTGTGTAACACGACTACTACCATTGGTTGAAGTTTGAGTGATGAGGTTGGAAGTGGATCTGTCGAGACTTTAGATCTAATACCATCTCAAGTGAGCTTTTCTTGGTCTAAGGATTTCATCGATCTCTGAAGGAAACCTATTAAGGTTCGGAGTCTATCTTTGAAGTGAAGAGCTGGATGAGTTAAGTTTGGATCTGTCGGTTGGGCTGAAGCAAGCGAGTGATGGTATCTTGATACCTCAGGAGGTAGTAGCTGCGTGATGAGATGCAGTGACTATGGATATTTTCGAACATGTTTCTTTGGAACAAGAGTAAGGAAGTATGTCTGTTTCGGTGATGTGGCTGAGTCCAGCAAGGTGTTTCTGTCTGCTTTGAGGTCCGAGTTTCTCGAAGAGCTTTGGATTAGGAATTCTTTGGAATTGGTGTTAGCAGTGCAGCTCAGAGTGTTCTGTGTTGGCAGGAAGTCTTCTGGCTGAGTAGTTTTTTCAACGGTGGAGTTCAGAAGCAGTAGTGTGAATTATTTTCTTCGATGAATTGGCTAGGCCAGCGTAAGCTGTTCTGATTGGTAAAGAGAGATCAGTTTCTTTGGATATTAGGCTGGGTTGATCGCAAAAGTGACTTGCGATGGTTTAGTGTTCTCTTGAGTTGTTGGAGATTTTTCGGACGTCTTCAAGGAAATCAGAGGTTTGTCCAAATCTGAAAATCGAGTTTTCTTATCTACTAGTATTCCAGGAGTGGAACCGGTGGTTCAACTAATAGAAGGATGGTTCCTAGAGATAGAAGTTGATGAAGCAACTCAGGTCTCGGAGGAATTTCTGAGTTTTCTTTTATGGATCCGTTGAATCATATTTCTGGGATGTGTTGTCCAGTTTGTGCTCGTGTTCTTCATCTACATCTTCTTCTACTTCGAATCAGGGTTGTGCAGCGGAAGCAGTTAGTAGCGCTTCTGTTTTGTCTTTTCCGGATAAGGAGAAGTAACTTCAGTCTTCTGTTGTTTAAGGAGTAGAGTTCGTATTCTTGGTTTTGGATTGATCTTGAGGAGATCATAGTGATGGGTTGTTTTGGTCCAGTCTGTTTCTAGTGGAATCAGCAAGGGTTGAGCTGATCAGGAAGGATGTAGGCAGTCCAGGATCGTCCGAAGAATTTTGTGGATAAGAGACGAAGAATTTGGATTCTGGAGACGGAGATTTGGTCATGGTTAAGATTTCTCCGATCCAAGGAGCTATAAGTTTTAGTAAGTCTTGGAAGCTAACTCTGAGGTGTTTTGGATTTCTTCTGTGTTTTGGTAAGATAAGTGTTTGGTCTTCAGAGTTGAATTGCCAGTTTGGATAATTGGGATTTAGTATGTTTCACGTATCTCTGAGGGAGAACGTGTATGATATATCTTTGGTTTTGGAACCAACAGTTCAGGAGGGTTTGGTTGTTGAGTCAGACTCACCAGTAGTCTGATATCCTGTTTAGAGTTGTAGATATAGATGAATATGAGCTCTATAGCTTAGTAGTATTGATTATTTGGATTCTGTAGAGTGAGTATCCCGATATTTACTGGGAAAACTCGAGAAAATTCTATCCATAATTTTGTATGGATAATTAGATTTGATTTGATTGTGTAAATTGGTTGCTTTGGTTGTTAGCATATGATTAATATATGCTATGATTTAAAATTTAAATCTTCAATAAGATTATTAAATTACCTTTTTTTAAGTTTCGAGGATGAAATTCTTTTAAGGAGGGAGGAATGTGATATCCCAGAGTTTTTGACAATATAAATTTAATAATCTGTATTAAAAATTAAATTGATTTGATAATTTTGTTAATAAAATTTGAATTGATTTAATAATCTCACTTTAATAAATATTTAATTAGTGAATTTATCTTTTAATAAGCTAATAGTTTTTTCGTATTTATAATGTATTTATATATATTTTAAATAGATGAGTTTGGTTTTAAAATTTAATTAATATAGCATATTTTTTTTTAATTCCAATATTTTGGTAATTGGGAAATTATGATTTATTTAATGTTAAACTTTTCAAAACTATTTTATAAACAACTATATGATTTTAAATACATAAAATAAATGTTTAATTATTTAAAAAGGGATTTTAGCTTAAAATTTAAATTTAAATAAATTTAATAATAAGATTTGTTTAACATTCTTTTTAAATTATTGATTAATAAATGTGACTGTAATTAAATATGAAGGTTTAAATACAATTAAAATATGAAACATTTATTCATATAAATAATAAGTAATTTCAATCTCTTTTATAAATTTTATTTGAATTATCTAAAATGTTATTTTCAAATAATAGATATATGTATTGTTTTTATTTATAACTATACTTGGTTTTATTCTTTAAAAATTATGTATATATAACTAAGTATTTTAAAAAAACTAATTAATTTAGTTAAAAGCTTTTATTAACACTTAATAATAAATACTAATTACTCTAAGGACAAGTGTAGTTAAAATATGTAACTAATGTAACAAATGTAAACTAATAATCATCTTAAGATGACAAATGTAAATATTTAAGACAAGTGTCAAATTTTAATTTTTTTATTTTCTTTGATTTTTAATTTATCATGAATTTAGTTTATTTACACTTGCTTTCTTCCATTCCTTCCTTTTTCTCATTTTCATTTCATAGTAAAGAAATTCTCAGCTGAAACTATGTACTCTAAAAACAATCATCATTTCATAATGAAAATTTTCATTTCCTCCAAAATCTGTAATCATCCTCATATCCAAACACAAATCAATTCCCTGTAACACATTTTCAACATGCAAAGCAGTTTCAAAACATATCATGCAAGTCTGCATTTTTACTTTCTTCAAATCTGTAAGCACATGCAACAATCTGAAGCCTCTATATCATTTTTATTCAACCTGAATTGTTTCCTGCATTCATCATTCAACTTGTAACTAAGTGCAAAACAAAAGCCTGCATTTTCTTGTAAGCTGAAGCATGCATCTAAGTTGTAAATTAAGGAGCAAAAGCATTTTTTTAAAGCAAGTTGAAAGCATCACAACAACATTCAGGTTTCCAAAAGCTTTTCAAATATGAAGCTCTGTTCTGCATTTTAAAAAAAAGGTGAGTAACGAATTCTATTCTAAAAATTTAAATATATGAATTTTGGTTGCCTGATTTAAAATCTGGAATATGTATACCTTTTATGTATGCATTGTTATGTATATTTATATATGGTTGTACTTCAGGTTGTATGAATCTGCCTGTTGTTTTTTTACAGAATCTACTTGTTATAGTTTCTTGTTCAAATTCAAATCTCTTGATTTAATCACTGTTAAATCTGAGTTTCAAATGAAACTTTTTAGTTTAATTTCAAACTTTAATTTAGAATTTTATTTAAGTTAAAATAACCTTAGATTATCTCTGGAAACTAAATCAAATGATCAAGTTCAAAATAAGTGAAAATTTTAGTGTAACAATTTATTGTTTCAGGGTTATAATCTGAAACATCATAAAATCATGAATTTTAAACCCTAAATTACAATTTTTAGTGCTAGAATCAAAGAGAACCCTAAATTACAATTTTTAGTGCTAGAATCAAAGAGTAGTTCTCTTTTGACTGTTTTATGTATTTTGAGGCATTTCTGTTGCCACAAATGTTTGGAGGTGTCGAGAATGCTCCTGGAGGTGGAGGGATTATCATGGATGATGGGAAAATTATCAGATTATGGCGCATTTTAGTTTGGTGATGATGGTTGGGATTTGAAGATTAGAACCCTAGTTTTACTAGGCTAGGTAGAACTGATCACTTTGACATTTGTAGATGATTGAGTTGCTTGGGGTTTTGGGTTATGGAAGATGGTGGATTGACGAGGTCTTCGCCGGAGTTTCAGAGGCAACGGTGGTCGGAGATTCCATGGCGAGGCGTTGACAGGTTTTGATATGAAGTTTCTGTCTTTTGGTTCCAGGTTTGGGTAAAGCTTGATTTCGATTTTAGGGTTGGATTGATGTTGTGGTGACCGGATTCTGGTGATAGGAGGATCGCCATTCTGCTCGAAGGTGTGGTGTCGACCGGAGTTGGTCGGCGGCATCGTGCATGTGCACGGTGCACTGGTTTCTGATGATCAGTATGGATTAGAAGGGGTGTTGCAGGATTTTGTTTACTCGCGATTGTCTCGGGTGATTCGAGTTTAAACTCGAAGTCACTTAGGGTATGGCTCGAGTATATTGTTTGTGGCAGGTTTTAGAAAAGAAAACAGAAACCTGTTCTGTGTTTTTTTTAAATTTTAAAGTAAAGTTTAAATGTAAACAAAAATTTAAACTAAGTTTAAACCTGAGTTTGAATTCAAATTATTTGAGTCTTAGTTCGAAAAGATTTAAATTTTGAAATTTAAATTTGGTTTTAATAACTTTTAAAGTGAAAGTATGTTGGTTTAAATTTAAACTGAAAATTGTAAAATATAAATTTAAAATAAGTTTAAATCTGAGTTTTTGAAATCTGGAATTTGGGTTAAACTTCAGTTTTTAAAATAAATAAAGTTTTAAATTTAAATTATTTAACTTATTTTTTTTAAAAATGGTTAAATGATTTGAAATTTAAAATGAAGTTTAAAATGTAAGTAAGCTTTGAACAAGTAATCTGGAATCAAACTTAATTTGTATTCCAGTTTGAAATAAATGGAAAATTTTAAATTTAAAATGATTTAAACAATTGTGTTAGTTGAAGTGTATTTTTAAAACTGATTGGAATTTAAAATGAATTGAGTTTTAATTTCCTTTAAACTTATTTTATATAATGAATATTTCTTTAACTTGGGAGATAAAGAGATTTTGAATTGTTTTAAACTTAAATTTGTATTCATTTTAAAATCTTAAATTTAAATGAAATTTAAATGGAAATTTAAGTAAAATTTGAAAACAAATTGTTTTTAAATGATTTGATTAAGTAAGAAATGTTTATCTTAAAGATAAATAGAATTTAATGATTTGTAATTCATCAAAATTAATAAGTTAGTTAAAATGGATAATTAATTATTTAATTAATTAATAATATGGATGATTAATTAAGTAATTAAGAGATTTAAAAATTGATTAATTAAGACTTAAGGTTAATTAATTATGGCTAATTAATTGTAATTAAGGATTATTAATTAGATTCTAATTAATAATTAAAGATTAATTAATCAAGTAATTAAGGATTAATTAAGTTATAATTAACACTTAACTAATTAAATAATTAGGGGTTATGTGACGCCCCACCTCTATACCCACGCTGGCCAAGGACACTACCGGGTAATGCCGTCAACTAACACGGAGAATAAGGCTGGTTGGGAGCGACCAGCTATAGCTTTGCTCTAACTATCTATTGAATACATCGACAATAAACATATCAAGCAGGTCGACATACCCAATGAATACTTAAAACAAAACCATAGGTGGTTGAAGGATCTATCAAAACATAATATGACAACTCAATGTAATATACATCACAGAACAGTAAATCATCATATACACATATACTGATACATCGCAGAGTATACAAAATAATACATGTCAAGTGGTATAGCAGACCACAATATACAGACGAGTTCACAAGAATAACTATAAGAGTTACTACAAAATAGGACTACACAAAAACTATGACAAAAAGAAGCTAGCGGAGTAGTCCATGCGGAAGCAAAATAGGCTAAGTCCAAAAGTACCTAACCTGAAACATCTCGGTCTAACCCGAGTATAAAATACACGGGTCAGTCTAGCTAAACAAATCAGTTAGATAAACTGAACAACAATTAACCTGCAAGGTTACAAGGTATAGCAAATATCTCTAAAAGAGATAACACAATCATCTAACAAAAGATGAATCATATGATAACAAGCCTCATATCATCGGCAACATATAGAAACAAAGGATGCAAATAACCCAAATCAAGCAAAAAAGGCAATAACAAATACTAATAAGGTATACAAGTTCCACAAGGTAAATGCTACTCATCATGCGGCTCAAAAAGACCAATACCGAAGGGCGATAACAAGGAAATATACATATGAATGAAACATCAGAAAATTGCTCGAGCTCAGTACTGTACAAACAAGGATCCATGAGCCCGAAGACTCCAAACCCAATATCACCCATGCGGCTCATAACGACCAACATCGGAAGCGATACGAAAGGGCAACCCAATATCACCCATGCGGCTCATAACGACCAACATCGGAAGCGATACGAAAGGGCAACCCAATATCACCCATGCGGCTCATAACGACCAACATCGGAAGCGATACTAAAGGGCAACAAACCCGAAGGCACAAACCCGAAGGCAACATACCCGAAGGCAACATACCCGAAGGCAACAAACCGTAGTGGTGAAGGTCAGAGACCCAGTACTGGACACCACTAACTGGCGGAATGTGTCATAACTCTCTAAAAGGAATCCGAAAAGTGTTAACGTATGTCCCACAACCACTCGTTCGCACTAAACGGTTTACTATCCGTCAGCCACTTTCACACTCAAAGCAGTACAAAGTTTATCTCATATCATCGATAAACCAAACCCGAAGGTCAAAACGATCAATCGAATAGGTCGGGGGCTAATCGGAAAGATAGACACACAGATTCATGGTCCGTGTTTTGCCTAACCATTTAATCACCCTTCCACTTCGCTCGAAGTGCGAAATTGTGCGTGTATTTTAAATAGAATTTATAAATCGGAGAAGCGAACTTTTAATACGATTTGAAGAAATCATTTATAAAACCCGTGAATGAATTTAAAAGGGAATCATTAAGGTCAAATATGCATAAACAACTAGTTAGAATCAATATACATCGATAAAAGTGGGAATTACAAAAAATAGGCAAACTGGACAAAATGAAGCAGGTCAGTCGACTGGCCTACTGCAGTCAGTCGACTGAACCACAACCCGAGAGTTTTTACTCTCTGCAGTCAGTCGACTGACTGCAGGGGGTCAGTCGACTGGCTGTAGCTGGAAATGTTTTCCAGCCTAGCAAATGGAGGAGCAACTCACCCTATTTGCAACATATCGAGCAATGGACTTAAGAGGATTTTGCCAATCGATAACCCAACACCATTGACTCCGATTTACCACCAAAAACCATGATCAAACATCAAAGTTATGATTTTCAAGGATTTGACTCCAAAACTCCAAAAATGAAATGTTCACCAATTCAATTCAAACTAAAGGCAAATGCATATGAACAAGGTGTTAGGAATTCATACCCAACATCAATGAAATCAAGAGAAGTAGATGTGAGTTCAAAACTCACCTTTTAATCTCACAAACAAAGAAGATGAAGGAGCTAAAACACAAGGAGAAGACCAACTAATCACTACTCCAACTCAACAAGCTTCAATCTAAGAATAAAACACATATTTCCCAATTTAGGTTTAGGAAATTTTTCTGAAATTGAAGAGGAGAAGAGTTGGAGAAGATGAAGAAGAACTTACCAATGGATTCTCTTTGATTTTGGAGCAAGAATTTGGATTTGCAAGAGGATCTAGGGCTAGGAGTTTCTAATTTCCTTTCTCTTCCCCCATATCAGTTTTAGCTTAAGCTTTTATGATAAGTGAATGGAAGGAGAGAAGGGCTGAGTTGGTTTATAGAACAGTTTGGGTGAAACCCAAACCCAAAGCCCACTTAGCAAATAGAAAAATTCGACTTACTCCAAACATATCAAAGCTTACACTCAAAAAGATCGCAAACGCCATTTTGGAATCAATGGAAATAGTTTCGAGTTCCAATTCGGCCATTTGCAGAAAGTAACATTTCGGACCTAAAATCCGACTAACGACGCTATATTTAAATAAAACATTTAAATATAAAATCGTTAAATATGCGGGTTGTTACAGATCTCCCCTCCTTACAAAATTGCGTCCCCGCAATTCCTAGAGACGATATTTGTAACAACTACATACATACAACATTCAAAAGAGAAGGAAACAAGTTAGAAATGAAAAGATAATCTCACCTTCGTCAAGCAAAGATAGAAAACCCGGATAAGATCGCTCGATATACTCTCTGGTTTCCCAAGTACAGTCATTGGGATTAGCGGACCATTGAACTTTAACGAGCGACACGTCCTTGTTTCGAAGGTGTCTTACCTCCGTGTCAAGCACGCGAATAGGTTGTTGTACAATAGATAAGTCCAATGAGATATCAAGTTCTTGCAAATCAGGAGAGGTAATAACAGAATCCGACTCCCGAAGACACTTCCGAAGTTGCGAGACGTGAAACACGTCATGGATGCCCGATAAATGAGCTGGAAGTGAAACTCTATAAGCCACAGGGCCAATACGTTCAGTAATAGAAAATGGTCCTATAAAGCGAGGAGCCAATTTCCCAGTCGCACTGAAACGCATAACCCCCTTCAAAGGAGAAACACGAATAAAAACAAGATCGCCGATCGAGAACTCGAGAGGCTTCCTACGGTTGTCCGCGTAGGATTTCTGACGATTCTGTGCCTCTTTCATTCTCAATCAAATAAGATCAATCTTCTCAGAAGAATGATGAACAAAATCTGGACCAAGAATAAGCTTCTCTCCAGATTCTAACCAACATGAAGGTGATCGACATGGTCTTCCGTATAAGGCTTCGAAAGGAGCCATACCGATACTAGACTGAAAACTATTGTTGTTGGAGAACTCTACAAGAGGTAGATGATCCTCCCAACTTCCACCAAAATCAAAAATACAAATACAGAGAAGATCTTCCAAGATACGATTCACCCGTTCAGTCTGTCCGTCAGACTGCGGATGATAAGCTGTAGAAAAACTAAGCTTTGTTCCCAAAGCTTGCTGAAGACTCTTCCAAAAATGACTCGTAAATAAAGGATCACGGTCACTCACAATAGAACTAGGAACACCGTGAAGTCTCACGATTTCCTTGACATATAATTTAGAGAAAAGCGAAGTAGTCCTATTAGACTTAATAGGGACAAAATGAGCAGACTTGGTGAGGCGATCAACAATAACCCAAATGCTAGAATGGCCAGATCTCGAACGAGGTAGGCCGTCAATAAAATCCATAGAAATCTGATCCCATTTCCACAATGGAATCTCAAGAGGCTGAAGAAGACCCGAAGGACGCTGATGCTCGGCTTTAAAACGCTGACAAGTTATGCAATTGCTCACATAACTTGCCACATCGCGCTTCATGCCTTCCCAATAATAAAGACGATGCATATCGGCATACATCTTGCTACTACCAGGATGAATGGTATACTTAGAACGGTGACAATCATCAAGAATGTCATGCCTAAATGCAAAATCAGAAGGCACAAAAAGACGGTTCTTCTTACGAAGACACCCATGAGAATCAATGCTGAAATCTTGCAACGCCTCATCACAGGATCCAGACTCACATGCTGAATAAGATGTAACAATTCAGGATCACGCCGCTGACCATCGGCAATACGATCCAATAAAATAGGTCGAGCTCCCAAACTAAATAATAGAATAGGAGAATCAGAAGTTGAACCTCGATCACGAATTTCACAAAAAGATAGAGTCTCAAGAACATCCCATTCGGCAAACATCATAGAAATAACAGCCGAATGTTTGCGACTAAGCGAATCTGCAACACGATTACCCTTACCAGGGGTATACTGGATATCAAAGTCATAAGAAGCAAGAAACTCGAGCCAACGCTGTTGTCTCATATTGAGTTCCTTCTGAGTGAACAAATACTTCAAAGATTTATGATCGGTATAGAGAATGAAGCACTCGCCCAACAAATAATGTCGCCAAATCTTCAAGGCAAAGACAATGGCGGCAAGCTCAAGATCATGAGTGGCATAGCGAACTTCATTCGGACGCAGTTGCCTAGAAGCATAAGCAACTACCCGATCCTTCTGCATAAGAACAGCACCGAGACCACTACCACAAGCATCGGTGTAGACAACAAGATCATGATTCCCTTCGGGAACCACAAGGATAGGAGCATTAGTGAGAAGTTCCTTCAATGTCAGAAAGGAAGCTTCATACTTGTCGGACCAATCAAAACGAATGCCTTTCCGAGTAAGGCAAGTGAGAGGAAGCACAACACGGGAAAAGTTCTTAATGAACCGACGGTAATAACCCGCCAATCCAAGGAAACTACGAATCTCATGAACATTTTCAAGCCTCTTCCAATTCTGGATGGCTTCGACCTTTGAGGGATCGACAAAAATGCCATCGGAAGATACAACATGGCCTAAGAACTTAACCTTATTCTCCCAAAAGTGGCACTTGGAGAATTTGGCTCTAAGCTGATGACGACGAAGAGTACTCAAGACAATTCTCAAGTGATTAGCATGCTCGGCTTCAGACTTAGAATAAATAAGGATATCATCAATGAACACAAGGACGAACTTATCGAGATATTCCCGGAATACCCGATTCATGAGATCGACAAAGAAAGCAGGAGCGTTCGTCTAACCAAACGGCATAACGAGCCACTCAAAAAACCATATCGAGTGCGGAAAGCTGTAAGAGGTATGCTATCCTCCGCGACTCGTAACTGATGAAAACCCATGGCAAGGTCGAGCTGAGAAAAGACCTTAGCACCACTCAATAGATCGAACATGTCATCGATCCTAGGCAATGGATACCTATTTCTGATGGTTAACTCGTTAGGCTTGCGATAGTCAATGCAAAGCCTAAGAGTTCCATTAGACTTCTTCACGAAGACGACCGCGGATCCCCACGAAGAAAAACTGGACTGAATTAACTGCTTGGACTCAAGCTCTAAAAGCTGCTTCTTGAGTTCCTTATTTTCCTTTGTAGACATCCTCGTGGGAGGACGACTAACTAGCTGCGCGTCTGGAATGAGATCAATGCGGAACTCAATTGCCTGTTTGGGTGGCAAACCCGATACAGGCTCAAAAACATCAAAAAAGTCACAAGCAACCGGAATACGAGATATATCATCATCTCGTGAGTCAAGAGAATACAAAGCCATTTTGGAATTATCCACATCCCGAAGAATAAGAGATAGCTGAGTAGGCGAATCCGAATGTCAAAGATATACAATCCTCTCCGAACAAATAATCCTGGCATCATATCTCACTAGCTAGTCCATTCCCAAAATCATATCAAATCCCAGATAAGAAATAACATGCAGATTCGTACGGAAAGAAAAGCCACGTAAAACAATCTCAACATCATCACAAAGCAAACTAAGGGTCGCGGATCCCCCAATTGGATTCGCAATCCTTAAAGAAGCAATCAAACAAGAAACATCCAAAGATAAATCATCAACGAGCTTTTTCGATACGAAAGAATGTGATGCACCCGTATCGAAAAGAACTCGAATATTATGGTCGTGAAATAAAATAAAACCTTCCAAAATAGATGAAGATATACCTTTGGGCTGAGAAGGACCTTCAGAAGCCTTAGCAGCATAAAGCCTGCTAGACTTGGCACTAGCCGGAACAGTAGGGCAAGCTGAAACATGATGACCTTCCTTCTTGCAATAACGGCAGAAGAGAGGCTTAGGACAAGCTCGAATAATATGATCAGGAGAACTACAATTGAAACACTTTCGAACGAAAGGTGTTCCGGAAGACTGAGGCTGAGAGCTAGGACCACCGGTCTTCTTTTTCTTAGAAGGAAAAGGCTTCTTCTGAATTGAAAACAACCTCTTATTGGGGTTCTTGGAAACCTCAACATCAACATCACTATCACACTCCTTCTCGATGGTCTCGAGGTGAAGTGCCGAATCAACCAACTCCTCAAAAGAAAGTTTAAGTTGGAGCAACAACGATTTCTTAAGATATTTCTTAAGACCAGAAACAAACTTCAAATTCTTCTTATAAGAAGTGCTGATGAATTCAAGACCATACTGACATAAAGCCTCGAACGATGCAACATACTCAGAAACAGAAGATTTCCCTTGCTTCAACTCAAGGAAGCGACGGGTCAATAAAACTTTTTCAGATTCAGGAACGAACTTGAGTTCAAATCGCTCCCGAAACTGAGTCCAAGAAAGAGTAGACTCATCAATTTCGGCTACAAGAAGCTCATACCAATCAAGAGCACGCTCTTTTAATAAACTAGAAATTACAAGAACTCTATCATGGTAGGAAAGATCCATGCGAGAGAAGATACGCTCGCACGTGCGAAGCCAAGCTTGGACTTCAAGAACGGACTCGGAGCCCTTAATCGGCTTCCCTCCAATATGAGAAAAATCACTGCACTGACGTGCAAAAGCAGACTTGCGAGGTGGAGACACTCGAGGAGGAACTGGAGGCTGAGTGCTCCTAAACAACTCCAAAAACTGATCGGCAGACATATATACGCCATCCGGATGTGAGCCACTGGATTGCCCAGCACCCGAACGTCGTCCCCTGCCTCTTCCAGCCATACGCTGAAGGTTAAGATAAGAATAAGATTATTCACAAGGTAGATAATTCAATATGGAATACTACGGAATAAAATGCATTCCTAGACGTATTCCCTAAATTCTATCTAACCTTGATGGAATAAAGAAACACGATGATTCAAAGATTTGTATCACTTGTACACTTTGATGTATCGTAATATGTGTTTCTATTCTGTGTTTATCATACTTTGTTCTGAACTCAGCTCTGATACCACGCTGTGACGCCCCACCTCTATACCCACGCTGGCCAAGGACACTACAGGGTAATGCCGTCAACTAACACGGAGAATAAGGCTGGTTGGGAGCGACCATCTATAGCTTTGCTCTAACTATCTATTGAATACATCGACAATAAACATATCAAGCAGGTCGACATACCCAATGAATACTTAAAACAAAACCATAGGTGGTTGAAGGATCTACCAAAACAGAATATGACAACTCAAATGTAATATACATCACAGAACAGTAAATCATCATATACACATATACTGATACATCGCAGTGTATACAAAATAATACATGTCAAGTGGTATAGCAGACCACAATATACAGACGAGTTCACAAGAATAACTATCAGAGTTGCTACAAAATAGGACTACACAAAAACTATGACAAAAAGAAGCTAGCGGAGTAGTCCATGCGGAAGCAAAATAGGCTAAGTCCAAAAGTACCTAACCTGAAACATCTCGGTCTGACCCGAGTATAAAATACACGGGTCAGTCTAGCTAAATAAATAAGTTAGATAAACTGAACAAAAATTAACCTGCAAGGTTACAAGGTATAGCAAATATCTCTAAAAAAGATAACACAATCATCTAACAAAAGATGAATCATATGATAACAAGCCTCATATCATCGGCAACATATAGAAACAAAGGATGCAAATATCCCAGATCAAGCCAAAAAGGCAATAACAAATTCCAATAAGGTATACAAGTTCCACAAGGTAAACGCTACTCATCATGCGGCTCAAAAAGACCAACACCGAAGGGCGATAACAAGGGAATATACATATGAATGAAACATCAGAAAATTGCTCGAGCTCAGTACTGTACAAACAAGGATCCATGAGCCCGAAGACTCCAAACCCAATATCACCCATGCGGCTCATAACGACCAACATCGGAAGCGATACTAAAGGGCAACCCAATATCACCCATGCGGCTCATAACGACCAACATCGGAAGCGATACTAAAGGGCAACAAACCCGAAGGCACAAACCCGAAGGTACAAACCCGAAGGCAACATACCCGAAGGCAACAAACCGTAGTGGTGAAGGTCAGAGACCCAATACTGGACACCACTAACTGGCGGAATGTGTCATAACTCTCGAAAAGGAATCCGAAAAGTGTTAACGTATGTCCCAAAACCACTCGTTCGCACTAAACGGTTTACTATCCGTCAGCCACTTTCACACTCAAAGCAGTACAAAGTTTACCTCATATCATCGATAAACCAAACCCGAAGGTCAAAACGATCAATCGAATAGGTCGGGGGCTAATCGGAAAGATAAACACACAGATTCATGGTCCGTGTTTTGCCTAACCATTTAATCACCCTTCCACTTCGCTCGAAGTGCGAAATTGTGTGTGTATTTTAAATAGAATTTATAAATCGGAGAAGCGAACTTTTAATACGATTTGAAGAAATCATTTATAAAACCCGTGAATGAATTTAAAAGGGAATCATTAAGGTCAAATATGCATAAACAACTAGTTAGAATCAATATACATCGATAAAAGTGGGAATTACAAAAAATAGGCAAACTGGACAAAATGAAGCAGGTCAGTCGACTGGCCTACTGCAGTCAGTCGACTGAACCACAACCCGAGAGTTTTTACTCTCTGCAGTCAGTCGACTGACTGCAGGGGGTCAGTCGACTGGCTGTAGCTGGAAATGTTTTCCAGCCTAGCAAATGGAGGAGCAACTCACCCAATTTGCAACATATCGAGCTATAGACTTAAGAGGATTTTGCCAATTGATAACCCAACACCATTGACTCCGATTTACCACCAAAAACCATGATCAAACATCAAAGTTATGATTTTCAAGGATTTGACTCCAAAACTCCAAAAATGAAATGTTCACCAATTCAATTCAAACTAAAGGCAAATGCATATGAACAAGGTGTTAGGAATTCATACCCAACATCAATGAAATCAAGAGAAGTAGATGTGAGTTCAAAACTCACCTTTTAATCTCACAAACAAAGAAGATGATGGAGCTAAAACACAAGGAGAAGACCAACTAATCAGTACTCCAACTCAACAAGCTTCAATCTAAGAATAAAACACATATTTCCCAATTTAGGTTTAGGAAATTTTTCTGAAATTGAAGAGGAGAAGAGTTGGAGAAGATGAAGAAGAACTTACCAATGGATTCTCTTTTATTTTGGAGCAAGAATTTGGATTTGCAAGAGGATCTAGGGCTAGGAGTTTCTAATTTCCTTTCTCTTCCCCCATTTCAGTTTTAGCTTAAGCTTTTATGATAAGTGAATGGAAGGAGAGAAGGGCTGAGTTGGTTTATAGAACAGTTTGGGTGAAACCCAAACCCAAAGCCCACTTAGCAAATAGAAAAATTCGACTTACTCCAAACATATCAAAGCTTACACTCAAAAAGATCGCAAACGCCATTTTGGAATCAATGGAAATGGTTTCGAGTCCCAATTCGGCCATTTGCAGAAAGTAACATTTCGGACCTAAAATCCGACTAACGACGCTATATTTAAATAAAACATTTAAATATAAAATCGTTAAATATGTGGGTTGTTATAGGTTAATTAATGGGCTATTAATGGTTAATTAATTTGTAATCAATAATGATTAAAATAAGTTAATTATTTTAGAAAAATAATTAATGAATTGTTAATAGTTAATAAAGGTCATTAACTAAGGATTATTTAATAATTAATTAATGTGATTAATTTTTAATAATTAATTAGACTAATTAATTTAAAGATAATCATTTGTGTAAGTTGTTAAGTATAATTACTTATGAAAGTAATTAAGGAATTAATTACTCATTATAATTAATTGAGTTTAATTTGATTAGATTAAATTAATTAATTCAGTTTAATTAATTTAAAATAATCATTTGATGATTTGTGAAGTATAATTACTTAATGTAATTTAATAAAGAGAAATTACTTAGGGAAGTAATTAATGGGTAATTACTAGATGTAATTAATTGATGGTGATTTGATGATGGAAGTAATTTGAGTATAATTACTTTGTAAAATTAATCAAGGGATTAATTGAGATAATTAATGAAGGGTAATTAATTTTTGAAATGAAGTAATTAAGGGTAGTTAATTACTGAATGGGATTAATCAAGGGATCAGTTAGAAAATAAATTAAGGAGTAATTTATTTAATGAAGTAATTAAGGGTAGTTAGTTACTGGATGTTGTTTATCAAGGGGGACTAATATATGTGGTTTAACTGAAGATTAATTACTTAATGTAATTAATTTAAATAGAGAGATTAATTAAAATGTAATTAGAAATCATTAATTAATAACATTAATAATGTAAATTTAGAATTGATTAATCAAGAAATAATTAATAATGTAGTAATTAATTAATAAGGATTAATGTAATTAATTTTAATCAATTAATTGATTAAGTAATTAAAAGTTAATTATTGTAAATGGCTAAGTATAATTAACTTGTGTAATTAATTTAAAGGCTAATTACTTACTCTAATTAGAAAATTTGTTAGTCAGGAATGATTAATTGAAATGAATAATGTGATAGTGTTTAATTAATTGATTTGTAATCAATTAATAGTTAAGTAAACAAGATTTAAAATGACGAAGTAATTACTTTAATTTATTTTAAATTAATTAAAGATGATGTGATTAATTTAATTCACTTTAAATTAATTAAGAGATGAAGTAATTAATTTAATTCACTTTAAATTAATTATAGATGGAGCGATCATTAAATCATTGCTTATGTATGAATGGATGATATTGGTTGCCTTGAATGGTTTGTAATCCTAGCTACGAGATAAGTAATGTTGTGATATGGATGCTTTGGTTGCATTGGGGGTGATAATATGGATTATCTGTTTATATTGATTATATGAATTATCTGTTTATAATGTGAATAATGTTGATTATCTATGGTGATGTTGAGAATTATCTATCTGTGTGTATATAGATGCTGAATTGAATTGTTTTAAAACTCTAAATACAACTTGGCCTTAAAAGATACGTTTTGGATTCGGCGAGACCGGAATCGGGTTTCCATATTTGGACATCCGAAAACCACATCGATCCAAATTAACGATAGGTCGTGAATTTGAAGTGAAGATGAAGATTCAGAGTGCAAGGGTCATCATCGTTAACTCTAAGGGTGATTCCAAAATGAGTGCAATGAGATAATGCCTTCGGTTTCGTTCGAACCCGAAACGAACTTGTATGGACTGAATGCTTTCAGAACATCGTCAGGTGGACGATGAGCATTCTAAGTGATGTGTTCTATAAAGGTAATCGTAGCCTCAAGCCTCATCAACTGGGAATCGCTAAAGCAGGGGAGGTGCAGCAAGGCTAAGTGGGTCATGTCCAAGTAGGACGAGATTTACCCCTTTCTAGATGTCCCTTTTATTTCGGCTGTGTGGTGCGATTGCTGATCACAACTGCGGGGTGGTCTTGTTCGAAACTGTTTAGTAAGGAATGGTTCCGGCTTTATGTTGCAGGGGATTAGAAGTGATCCTTGATACGTTGATCTAGGCCATGTATTGTGACGGGCGGTACCCCGGTAGCCCTGCCATTGTATGGAATCCAAAATCCAATAAGTGCCTTCGGTTTTGATTGTATTACCCCCTTTTGTGGCTAGTAGCTGGAATTTAATCATGTAACAATTTCGGCTATTTTCTATTTACTTGAAAACCCTAGACCTATTATAATATCATCGGATCTCCTATCAAATGTTTTGGTTAGCGTAAGGTAAAAACTTTTCCATGTTTATGTGTGGGAAGTCTTACGTGATACCTTTTGTTTTCAAAGGTTTTTCAAAGTTAAGAAACCTTAACCTGTTACTCACACCAGACCCATGTCTGACCCGGAGTTTATCTTCTGTTTTCTTAAACTCCTGGGTACTCAAATTTTTACGAGTAGCCAAGGGATTCAGGTTAGCTTTTGACGAATTGTGGAGGAGCAATGGAGCAGGAGGCTTCTGCGTTATAGTTATATAGTGTTCCGTTGTGTTGGTATCTCTGAGTGGTTTCTTTGCATTGTATTGAGTTGTAATAACTAGACAGGTGTTTATAACTGTCTAGTATGTGATGTATTGTCTGTGCAGCTATGATTGTCGTTATATACTATGTAATACTTATGTTATCAATAAAATTTATTCGTTCCGCTGTTGAGATTCTGATGTTGTTTCTTCTTTCTCTTCTTTCTTTTCTCTTTTCTGTCCCTTTCTTTCTTAAAGATGTTACGACTTTCTGGTCTTTGAAAGTCGGGTCGTCTCAAGGTTCCAGTGGAATTTATAAGAAAAGGGACAATTCATTTTAAAAATAAAAACGGCGGTTTTATTTTTAAAAAGTTGGAAAGTATATTTTTCCTGCAAAACTAAGTATATTTTCAAAGAAAAGATTGCGAAGTATAAACTAGAGTTTAAAAAAATGTTTTTAGAATGTTTTAGAAAATTTATTATTTTAATTACTTTTAAGAGGGAAGTAAATATTTATTTAAGTTAATTATGTTACTTCATTATTTTTAAAGGTAAATTAGTATTATGATTTAAAAAAAATTTCAATATAAATATTTGATATAATAACTTTATTTTAAAAGGGAATTTTGGTTTAAGCTTTGCTTGGAAACTCTTATATAGAATTTCTTAAGTATTATTTTTATTTAAGTAATTTTAGTAGCCTTAATGTAATAATTTAAGTATATATTTTTAAAAGTGATTATAAGGAGATGGAAATTTGTTTTAAAAATAAAAAGTGGTTTTATTTTTAAAGTGTTGAAAGAAATTTACAGGATTGGGACGTAAACTGAATTGGGATAAATCGAGCAGGATTTATAAAGATTTATGGGTTATACTGAAATGGAAGGGTATTTTCCCTGGAAAACTCAGTATATTTTCAAAGTATGTATATATATATATATATATGTGTGTGTGTGTGTGTGTGTGTGTGTGTGTGTGTATAAATGGGAAGTTTAAAGTTATTTAAAAAGAATGTTTTAGGAAAAATTTTATTTAATCATTTTAACATTTTAAGTAAGTATTTATTAAGTTAATTATAGAAGTATTTTAAAGGTTTAACTAGTATTTGATTTAAAAGTTGGTTATTAAATATGTATACTCTATCTAACAGTTTATTTTAAAATTAGTTTTAGCTTAATTTTTACATGAGAAATTATTATAAGTTTCATTACTAGTATTTTAAATGAGTATTTTAAGTAGTTTTTATATTAAGTGTTTTTAAAAAGAATATATATTTTTCGATAAAGTGATTTAAATTATTTAAACACCTAAAGTATTAAGACTTGGTTATTTTCAGTGGAAATAAAACAATTGTGTGGGAATTTGTTCCGCGAGAGGAAAAGTGATTTGAAAACTATTTTCAAAGGGTTGAAGTGTAGAAAAATATCTTGGGAAGATATTTTGAATAAATAATTTGGGAAATTATTAAGGCTTGATGGTTGTTTGTGGATGTTATATGGTAGTTAAATAACCGACTACCAATATTGGCCAATGCACTGATCGTTTCGAAGAGACCGGGATCGGGATTAATTTCTCGAAAACCACTTCGATCCGGTTGGAGTGTTTTCATGAGGAAGACAAGAGCTTGGAGTCGAAGATGGAGAAGTAAAGTGCATGGGCTAATCACTACTAATCCTGGAGGTGATTCCAAAATGGATGTAGTAGGAGTAGTGCCTTCGGTTCCGTTCGGACCCGGAACAGACTTGTATGGACGAATGCTATCAGTACATCATCGGGAGGACGATAAGCATTCTTAGTGAATATGTGCTAAAAAGGTAATGCATAGCCTCGAGCCTCATCAACCGGGAATGGCTAAATCAAGGGAGGTGCAATAAGGCTAAGTGGCTAACAACCAACTAGGGTAAGGTCATCCCAGTCTAGATGTCCCTTTTTATTCGGTTGTTGCTGATTCCAACGACAGGGTGATCTTATTCAGACTATCCAGTAAGGGGTAGCTCTAGTCTTGTGTTGCAAGGGATCAGGGTGGATCCTCGGTACGCTGATCTAGACCAGGTACTGTGACGGGCGGTACCCCAATGGCCTTGCCATTGTATGGAATCTGATCTCTGATAAGCGCTTGTACGGTTTTGATTGTGCCCAATTATTGTTGAAACGTGAGATGCAAGCATTTCAGCTAGATTCTATTATACTTTCTATGGACACTATTATAATATTAGACAGATTTGATTAAAAATATTGGTTATCGTAAGGTAAAAACCCGACATGTTTATTTGTGGCGTGGTCTTACGAGATACCTTTGATTCCAAAAGGATTTTGAAAATTTTAATAATCCAATTGAGCGTGTTTTCTCACGCTGGTTTTCCAGACTGACTCGGGTGTTATTTTACAGTAATGCTTGGGTTGGACCGAGTATTGTAGAGTACAGATTCTGGATGGACCGTTGAGGAGCTTAGGAGACGAGCTAGATGATGAGGCGTCTTACCGTAGATTTATATTCCGTTGTGCAGTGTAAGCTGTATATTCAGCTTTGGGAGGACAAGTTATTATAATTGTCCTGAATTGTGTTGTTGATTTGTGTTGTACTCTGATGATGTAATGTATAAACGGTCACAGATTCTTTTGTATAAGAATCTATTGTTATCTATTATATATTGTTCCGCTGCGATTATGAGATTCTGATATTGCTTTGTTTTCTATTTCTTCTTCTACCTCCTTCTCCCTAATGGTTTGTAACTCTGTCCACTTTGAGTTGAATTGATGGAGAATATTTTCAGCTCAAAGGGGTATGGATTTGCGGGTCATTACAGTGGTATCAGAGCTGAAGGTTAAGCAAGAACCTTGGCTTTGGTGGAGACTACTCTTTAATAGGGTTCGTGTTACCCTAGGATGAGTTTTAGTGTATTAATAGATATGAGCGCGTATTTGTTAGTGAATATAAGTTGTTTTATTTATGTCGACTTATCGGTTGAGTGTTTGTAAATCCTGGTTGGAGCAGTCTGGACAACTGTATCGATACATATTTCTAAACTCTTAAACTAAGAAAACCGACACAGTATTGTTTTTAAAAGTAGGTAAAAGAAATAATTTTGCCTAAATTATTTTTGTATATAAAAGAAATAATTTTTGTTAATTAATATAGAATATGGTTGCTTGGTTGTTAGGAAGTGATAACACTAAAATATTATCATTATTGTTGTGGAAATTGAATAAAGAATTAAAATCCTAACCAACAGTTAAGGAATTAAATTCATACAACAAGGTGAAATTTGTAAATGTGAATTATAAAGGTGATTTACAATTGAAAATGAAATAAAAAATTCTAGAGAAATATTTGAATAAAGATTTAAATGTTTTGAAGTTTGAAATTTTGGGAAATTAAACTTCCTTTGATATGAAAATGATTTTTCAAAGGTTTTGGGAAAATAACTGTGATATTATTTATCTAAATATTTTTGAATTGCATATGAAATCTGGTGAAGTTTGGATTTAAAAATATTCGAAAATGTTTTAAAAGAGATAAAAGCACTAAACTCTTTTCGGTCAGTGGAAAATAATTTCAGTGATGACTGCAGCATCATCGATGTTCATTTTCGAGTTTCCAATAGTGGAATTGCTACTAAAATGTTTTAGATTGGAATTATTTGCAAAACTGGGTTTGGTTTTAAAATTAAAAGGATAATTTGATATGCAAATATAAATAAATAAGATTTGATTATGCATATGTAATTGATTTCAAAAATGATTTTGAAATGTTGAGTAATTATTAAAAAGACTCTGGAATCTTATTTAAAATGTTTATGGAATATAAATAAATAAGATTTGAAATTTATTAGGATAGAAAAATTTAACTTAGAGAAGAGTTAAATTAAAATAAGTGTGAAAACGAGATAAGTTAGAAAAGTGAGCCAATTAAATGAATTAAATTAAGAAGATTGGTAAATGGAATTGAAAACCTATAGAAGTTTAAAATTTAAATGGAATTGGAACTGAATATTGGAATTAAATTTGAATTGGGTTAAGTGAAGTAAAGTTGAAGAATTAGTCGAAGCGGACTAAAATAATAAAAGTTGGAAATAAAATTCATTCGGATTTAAAATAAATTGTAAGCGAAACTAACTAAAGAAATGATTAATTAAATATGTTTAAGATACGACAAATAGAATTCAATATTTTAAAATGAAAGGTAAATTGAATTCATATGGAAATTGGAGATCCAATTTGAACAGAAGTAGATATTAACTAAATTAATGAAATGAAAATAAATAGAAGAAGTATTTATAACATGATTAAGAAAGAAATGGTGAAGTTCTTAGGTAAAAATTGGCACTGAGAATATAATAGGTATTTCGATGAAGATTAAGTAAATTGTGAAATAAGATATTTGTGGATAAGTGAATAGAAATCAAAATAAATGCGAATAGAAAGGAAATTGATATAGCTATTAATCAATCTAGATAAATACATAGGATGTATGTGTATTATTTTATTCGTAAAATGATTTGATCCAGATTCGAGCACAGAAGAGATATTTATATCAATCCGAATTGGGATTTTTCACTCGATTTTCAATGGTGAATCCTGGATATGGATTTTTGATTGATTCTTGAAATTCTCTATCATAGTGAATGGCTATGCAAGGAGAATGATGGTTTCTGATCGGGAAACCAGATTTGAGTCCGCACTAGGAAGTCGGGTGGACGATACTAGTTTGGAAGTGATTTTGTTTGATCGAGTGAGCGACCGAATTTGGTATTTCGTACGGATGATATATGTTCATCATGCGGGCTCGAATGAAATAGATATTGAAACTTTTAAAATGAAATGTATAGAATGATTTTGAATACTGTGATTGGATGTTAATGCTAAGTAGTATACATGTATATGAAAGCAAAAAAAATGAAGATTTTGATCTTTGAAGATAAAATTGTATTGCCCGACAAAAAGGTATGTATTTAAATTGTCATATAAAATTTGATGGTTTTCTGATCTAGTCACTTCGCATTTTGTTTTCTTTCGAAATCTGAGGGCCCATAAAGGCATTTTGTAGTTGTACCAATCTAGCCGTGCAAATGAGATGTTAGCGAAATTTTTCGAAAATTTTGATAGTTAAAATTTTTTTGGAAATATTTTGATAATTTAAAGTTGGTTTTAAATTATAAACTGAATTGTTGAGTAAATAATATGGTTTGGAGGTTATGGATAAGTTTGGAAAGTTAGTAAGAGTAATAGCGTGTCTTTAATAAAGATTGTGGTGGGAAGTTGTTAAATTTGTATGGTTTTAGGAAAATAGTAAACGGGTTGGAGCATTCTTTTTAACTAGTAATTACGAGGACGAAATTATTTTAAGGGGAAGGAATGTAACGACCCAGAATTTTGGACATTTTAAATTAGAATATTTAATTAATTCTAAATATTTAAAAGTTAATGTTTAACTTGAATTTCGAATATCCCTATTTATTAGATAATTTAAATATTGAATCTAATTACTGGGAATTGGCAAAAATAAATAAATCTTGGATTTTAAGCTTGTTGAAAATATTTCAAGGGCTTATAAAATTTATATTGATAGTACTGAAGATAATAAAAGTTTAAAATTGAATCCGGAAGTGTTTTGATCAATTTTGAAAGTATATCGTTTAAATCGATATTTAAAAATAGCCTTCGGAGGCACAGTCTTGGATTTCGACGAAACCAGTTCCATTGAATCTGTAATATTGTGTTGTTATCGGATTCTAATTTTCTAGTGTTGGAGTTGTTGTGTGATCGTACGGGATATAAACGCGCTAAAATTTATATATTGGAAATTTAATATAATAACTGGGTTCAAAAAGCTATCTTCCCCATACGATCGAATTACGACTCGAAACCTTTCCCATCGCATAAGGAATAGGTATATAACATTATGAACGCCTAACGAGACGCCTCGATAGAAGGTCGAGATTTTGAGTTGTTTTTTCGAGACGATTTAAATTTAAATTTAGATTTAAATATATACATATATATTCTTTTCATACCATAAATTTATTTTGCCATACCTTGGCCACTTGTCTTCTGGTTCACGCCATCTGTCGCCTATACGTACCTAATGTCCCTTTTTTTATTCAGCCGAGAAAAGAAAAATCGAAATCTAAAATCAAAGGAAAGAAAAATGGCTGAGAGAAATAAAAGAAGGAGAAATTCGAAAATCAAATTCCTTTCCCTTCTATTCCTTTTCACGGAAAATCAACCAAGAACAAATCAAATTCATTTACCAAATGAAAAGAATTTTTGTTCAAAAATCGAAATTAATGGCAGAACCCAGGAAAAAATAAAATATAACAGTCTCTCATTTTTAATCAATAGCTTGGAGCATTCGCGAGTACTGGAAGCGTTGGCTTCGCCGTCGAGCTTGACTGTGACCAGGGGGGGCCATGGTGAAGGTCGCGATCTAGAAGAGGTTTGAGAGGGTGATGGCGGCTCGATTTGCTGGCGGCGTTGCTAAGGTTCGGTGGTCGATTAGGCAACAAGCGAGGTGCCGAGTGATGATGGCGAGTGCGGCTGGTTGGTCTGACTGGAGTACGCAGCGATGGTGGTGACTCGATCCCGAGGTATGGTGATGGAGGCCGTGGACTCAGAGGAGCATGAGCGACAGGGACAGTAGTCTTGTTCAAAGCTTTCGAGCTGTAGCTCATCCATTTTTGTTCTCCAGTTCGTATTGAGGTAATCAAATTTTAAAATGTTTTAGCTAAGTATTACTTAAGTTCAAAAATTTTGATTTAATTTGTTGATCTTTATTCATTAACCAGATTACAATGCAGGAAATTACCATTTTGGTATTTACAGAAAGAATTTATTTTCCTTAGAATTAAATGAATATATGTACATATAGGTAAATCAGTTCTGTTTTTAAACACACACACACACACACATATATATATATAACATATAGATTTTAAATGCTGTAGAGTTTACATAAAAAATTGGTTTTTAAATCTATATAGACTATTTTTTTGGTATGTATGAAGTTTCAAAGATAAATACATATACACACACACACATTTTAAACATATCAATTTATTTTAAAATAATGGATTTTGATGGTTAACTTGTTTAATTAATTTATTCAATTGATTTTTGTTACAAAAAAAAACTATGTAAAGGAGAATTTTAGTTTAAATTAAATTAATAAATGGCAATGAACTGTTCTATTTTAAAAATGTTAATAAACCATATACTGTTGATACAAGGTCTAAAATCATGGAGGGACAAGCCGGTTTGGATCGCATTGCAAATTAAAAAGCAAAGGTGAGTTAATCTCACTCATTTGGATTACCTTTTAAATTTAAATAGTTAAGTTTAAATTATTGGTTGTTTACTTGAATTGATAATTTATTATCAGCTTGGATGTGATATATATATATATATATATATATATATATATATATTGGAGTGATTGTTTTCTTGCATTATATAGCGGTCGTGATTGTTTTCTCGCATTATACAGCGGTTGAGACCTGTGCGTCCCGCATGATAGCGGATGACCATATATACCGCGATATTCCCCTCGAAATGGGATTGGTATTTTATACCGTGTTAACATCTGTGGATGCAGGGAAACAGGTTGGAGGGATCCAACTAGATTCCGCAAAACGTCGAATTTTTTTTATTCAGCCATATGATTTATTTGATGGTCTGTGATAAATTATATTGATTATATTGTGGATTGAAATTATTGAATGTTATGGCTTGGCTGAACATATATCAGTATTTTGAGAAATGGAAATATATACATATATATACACACAAAGTTTGGATTTTTAATGGAAATGAAATGAAAACCCTTTAGTAAATAATTACTTGAAATTGGATAAATCGAGTAATAAATTTTAAAGGGAAATTAAACCAGGAAATCAGTTTGAAATTGATTTAGTATTTGGAAACTGTGATTTAAAGGAAAATGAGAAATGGAAATTTGTAAATGGGGTTTATAAATGAAGTGGAATATTTATCAGTGGATAAATTTGGAAGTATAGATACCGGTGGAATCTATAAGAAAAGGGGCAATTCATTTTCAAAATAAAAAGGGAGATTTTATTTTTAAAAGTTGGAAAGTATATTTTTCTGGAAAACTAAGTATATTTTCAAAGAAAATATTTCAAAGTATATAGAAGTTTAAAAATTGTTTTTTAGAATGTTTTAGGAAATTTATTATTTTAATCATTTAAGAGGGAGCTAAATATTTGTTTAAGTTAATTATGTTAGTTAATTATTTTTAAAGGTAAATTATTATTATGATTTTAAAAAAAGAATTTTAACATAAATATTTGATATAATAACTTTATTTCAAAAGGGAATTTTGGTTTAAGCTTTACTCGGAAACTCTTATAGAATTTCTTAAGTATTATTTTTATTTAAGTAATTTTAGTAGCCTTAAAGTAATAATTTTAGTATATATGTTTGAAAGTGATTATAAGGAGATGGAAATGTGTTTTAAAAATAAAAAGTGGTTTTATTTTAAAGTGTTGAACGAAATTTACGGCATTGGGATGGAAACTAAATTAGGATAAACCGAGCAGGATTTGTAAAGATTTTATGGGTTATACTGAAATGGAAGTTTATTTTCCTTAGAAAACTAAGTATATTTTCGAAGGAAATATATATATATATATATATAAAAGTTGGAAGTTCAAAGTTATTTAAAAAAAATGTTTTGGGAATTTTTTTATTTAATCATTTTAACATTTTAAGTAAATATCTATTAAGTTAATTATAGAAGTATTTTAAAGGTTTAACTAGCATTTGATTTAAAAGTTGGAATTAAATATGTATACTCTATCTAATAGATTATTTTAAAATTAATGTTGGCTTATGTTTTACATGAGTAATTATTATAAATTTCATAACTAGGTTTTAAATAAAGTATTTTAAGTAGTTTTTATTTTAAGTGTTTTTAAAAAGTATACATATTTTTGGATAAAGCGATTTAAATTATTTTAAAACCTAAAGTATTAAGACTTGGTGATTTTCAGTGAAATAAAACAATTGAGTGGGAATTTATTCCACGAGAGAAAAAGTGGTTCAAAAACTATTTTCAAAGGGTTGAAGTGTAAAAAATATCTTGCAAAGATATTTTGAATAAATAATTTGGGAAATTGTTAAGGCTTGATGGTTGTTTGTGATAGTTAAATAACTGACTATCAATATTGGCCAGTGCGCTGATCATTTCGAACAGACCAGGATCAGGTTTAATTTTTCGAAAACCAATTCGATCCGGTTTGAACGTTTTCATGAGAAAGACAAGAGCTTGGAGTCGAAGATAGAGCACTGAAGTGTAAGGTCCAATCGCAACTAATCCCGAGGGTGATTCCAAATTGGATGTAGTAGGAGTAGTGCCTTCAGTTCCACTCGGAATGGACTGGTATGGACGAATGCTATCAAAACATCGTCAAGAGGAAGATGAGCATTCTAAGTGAATATGTGCTAAAAAGGTAACCATAGCCTCGAGCCTCATCGACCGAGAATGGCTAAAACATGGGAGATGCCGTAAGGCTAAGTGGCTAGTAACCAATTAGGGTAAGGTCATCCCTGTCAAGATGTCACTTTTTATTCGGCTAGATTCTATTTTATTTTCTATAGACACCATTATAATATCAGATGGATTTAATTAAAAATGTTTTTGTTATCGTATGGTAAAAACCCGGCATGTTTATTTGTGGCGTCTTACGAGATACCTTTGATTTTAAAAGGTTTTTGAAAATCTTAATAATCCAATTGAGTGTGTTTTCTCACGCTAGTTTTCCAGACTGACTCGGGTGTTGTGTTACTATAATGCTCGGGTCAGACCGAGTATTATGGAGTACAGATTCTGGATGGACTGCCGAGGAGCTCAGGAGACGAGCTGGATGACGAGGCGTATTTCCATAGATTTATATTCTGTTGTGCAGTGTAAGCTGTATATTCAGCTTTGGAAGGACAAGTTATTATAACTATACTCAATTATGTTGTTGATTTGTGTTGTACTCTAATGATGTAATGTATAAATAGTTACAGATTCTTTTGTATAAAAATTTGTTGTTATCTATTATATATTGTTCCGCTGCGATTGTGAGATTCTGACATTGTTTTGTTTTCTATTTCTTCTTTTACCTCCTTCTTCTTTTACCCTAATGGTTTATAATTCTATCCACTTTGAGTTGAACTGATGGATAATATTGTTGGCTCAAAGCAGTACGATTTGCAGGTCATTACAAGTATGATCTCGGTACATTTTCCTAGAGGTGTACAGTGGTGGGCGGTTCCTAGTAGCCTAGTCATTGTATGGAATCCAATATCCACTATGAGCCTTTACGGTTTTAACTATAGAGCCTAATATGATGGAATTTAATTAATGTAACAATTTCGGCTATTTTAATAAGTATTTATACTCAGACACTATTATACTATCACTGGATTTTCTATAAAAGTATTTTGGTTACCGCAAGGTAAAAACCCGTCGTATGTATGTGTGGCGTAGTCTTACGAGATACTTTTGTTTCTAAAGGATTTTAATAATAATAATAATTCAAATTGAGTGTGTTTTTCTCACATTGGTTTTTCAGACTGACTCGGGTGTTATTTTATTATAATGCTCGTGTTAGATAGAGTATTACATATTCAGGTTAGGGTTCTATGGAAGCTCAGGAGACAAACTGGAGGAGTCTCAGGCGTATCTCACATATTTGATTATATTCCGCTATGTACGTATGTTGTATATTAAGCACTTGTGAGGAAAAGTTATTATAATGTCCAGATTGATTTATTGAATTATTGTACTCTAACGATTGTATGTATATTACAATAGTTCATGTTGTGTAAATGTCATTTATTATATATTATGCATTGTTCCACTACGATTGTGAGATTCTGTGTTGTTGTTTATGTTTCTTCTTCTCTCTTTCTTCTCACCCTCTCTCTTCTTTTCCATGTCCTTTCATTAATTCTGTACTTTTTGGATCGGACATAAGTGTTTTTTTGTTGATTCAAAAGGTATGGATTTGCGGGTCGCTACAGCAGGATTCAAAGGGATCAGATTTGCTTGGTGATAGGTTCACGCATGATAGGGGTTCTCGCTTTGCGTTTGGGGGCGAGAAGGAGACTCTTACCTCTACATGTCCCTGAGTGGTTAGTTTTATAGGCACTTGCAGTCGAGTGGCTGACCGTAAAAGCAAATTCGATGTACCAGTGTATGCCACGGTGGATTTTAGCCGCTTCCCCGATGCCATTACACTTGGTACCAAAGCTGAAGGTTAAGTGAGAACCTTGGATTTGGTGGGAATTACTCATTAGAGATAGGGTCAATAGAACCCTAGACTGAATTATAGATATGAGCGCGTATTTGTTAATGAAAATAAAAGTTTTAATATTGTGTTGATTTATCTGTTGAGTGGCTTATAAATTCTGGTCTAATAGTGGGACGCCACAAAATCGATAGGAGTTTCTAAACACTTAAATAAGGTAAACTGACAAAGTATCGTTTTGGAGCGGGTAAATGAAATAATTTTACCCAAATTATATTTTGATATAAAAGAAATAATTTTCTAAAATTATTATAGTATATTGACGTGTTTGGTATTATTATTATAATCAAAACAAGATAATAAATTGAAATGGTTAATATAACCAAATTAAATTTGTATAGATATGATGTATACAAATGAGTGAAGCTAAAATTGGATTCTAACCAAAATTTGAAAATTTTAAATCCCGGAGATTTTTAGAAACGTTTCCTGAGGCATTTAGAAATAAATTATGGTGATATTATTTTTGGAATAGAAAATGCTTGAAATTGGATTTAAAAATGGATTTGGAAGTGATAAAGCTAAAGCAATGAACTCACTTCAGTCGCCAAAAAATAATTCGGGTGATGACTGCGTTGTATCATCATTATTATTTTCGTGTTTCTAAGTGACGATTGCTACTGTGATTATCTGGCGTATGAATAGTTTTGAAAAAAATCAGGTTTTGATTTAAAAATTCCAAAGGTCAGATTTGATATACAGAAAGGGATATATATTCATATATAGGATTCAAAATGATTTGAAATGAAATCGGGTGTTTGAATTCTAGAATATTCATTTGAATGTTTTATGAAACTTGTGAAAAATAAGTTTTGGACTTATAACTTGGAATTGTGAATTTCAATATGAAATTAAAATTTAACTTATGCAAGTTAAATAAACTGAATTTGTAAATGAAAAATTGTATGGTTTAGAATTTAACTTGAGATAAGTTAAATGAAAATTGGGTTGTATTTGAACCCAATTCAAATTGAATTAAATATATAAATTTGAGTTGTATAGTGACTATATAACTATAATTTATTAATTTTGACTGGAATTAAATTTAAGTGAAAATTATGGAATTGTGAATAAATAAATTTAAATAACTTATAAATCCAAGGAAATGAAAAAAAAACTCGATTAAATGGGTTAATTGATTTATTATTAGAATTTGAATCATAAATTGTAATTGAACTCAAGTCAAAAACCAAATGAAGTGATGTTTAAGATAAAAATTAGA
The DNA here is from genome assembly GCA_030765085.1 of Allium cepa. NCBI lineage: Eukaryota > Viridiplantae > Streptophyta > Magnoliopsida > Asparagales > Amaryllidaceae > Allium > Allium cepa. Next base: position 289,863,758 of record CM060937.1, read on the forward strand.
TTTTAAATTATAAAATAGAAATGAACCAATTAGATAAATTGACTAGTGAATTGAATAGTGAAACGGAGTTTGAGCCAATGTAATTGAATTGTAATTGTAATAACTCTATGGAATAAATATAGACTTGGGTTGGAAACCCAGTCGATGATAATCGGAAATGTATTAATGGAACTTGAGATATAAATTGAACCTGAATTTAAAATGGATTGGATGAGAATAAATTAAAAAGGGAATAAATTGATTGAGAGTCGATTTAAAATAAACTGACTATGTTTTGTGATATTTCTTAAATAAAAATCGAGTATGAACTTAACTATGGAGTGGAAATGTACACAATGTTGCATCAAAGGTTATGATACGCCTTAATATTAATTTTATGAAATTATTATCAAGTAATATATTATAAATTGAGATATAACAAGTAAAGGGAAATGCAAATCAATCGAAGGTAAATAAATTTAATAAGAATCAATTTAGATGAAAAGAATTTTTATTACAATGGAAATGAACTTAAGTTATATAGTTTAAATGATTGGAATAAACGAATTAACTTAAGTTAATTATTTGGACGAAAACTTGGCCCGAATGAATTTATGCAAGTGAATAATGTATAAATCATTTGGAATGGAATAAATGGTTTATAAATCGAATGGAAGTGAATAATTAAATGTTTGAACCTTGTATTTGGTTATAAATTCTAAATGTTCATGTTATAAGACGACTTGTTAATGAATCTTATATGTTTAAGTAGTTAAATGAATGAAATGTTATTGAATTTGTTGTTTATGAAACTCGTGTTTTCTTTGAGTAAGTACAGGTACTGGAAGACTATTCGGTAAGATTTGGGTTGCGCAAATTGCACATAAATTAAGCGAACTTGCTTAATAACGCTAAAATAAGGTACGCTTGCGAATTTAGCGCGTGAAAATTAAAATATTGTTATATATCGCATTTTCCAACCATGAGAGACGATGTATATCTTTTTGTCATATTGCAAAAGACTCTCCATATAGGGAGACTCTGGCGAAAAAATTCGGAAATTTTTGGAAAATTTTTGTAACTAAAAAGCTGATTTTTGAACTGAAATTGAAATAAAAGGTTTTAAATTAGAAATGTAAACTGATGGTTTTGGTAAAAACTAAAAGATTTGGAAATGTGCAATATCAAGTCTTAACTAAGTGGGTTATGATAAGTTAACAAGTTTGTTGCATTTTTCTTATCTTAGGAATTTCGGGGACGACATTCTTTTAAAGGGGAGGAATGTAACGACCCGGATTTTTCGTCGTTTGATTTGGAATATTTAAGTGATTTTAAATATTGAATTTAATGTATAATTTGATTTCTGAATATGGCGATTTTGAGTTGATATTTTGAAATATGATGATTTTGATAAGGTGCGGTGAAAAACTCGTACCCGACCCGAGTGAATTTAAGTTTCAAATAAAGAGATTTATCGTAATATGGATATGGTAAATAATTGAAATTTTGACTTAATATGAATTGAAATGATTTCTAATGTGAATATAAAAATTAGAATTGAGTTAGTAAGTTTTCAAAATTTGAATTTCAGGTAATTTCGTCGATTTTGAAAATCGTTCGACTTAATCGACACGTTAAAATAGCGACCCGGAGTACAATCTTGAAATTCGACGAAACCAATTCCATGGGTCCATAATAATGTATTGTTATCAAATTTCAAATTTCGTAGCATTTGGACTTATCGTTTGGCCTTACGGGATAGAAACGCGTCAAAATTAACATCGGGAATTTAATATAATAATTGGGTTCAAAAATCTATCTTCTCCATATGATCGAGTAAGGTTCTGAAACTTGCATTCGGATTAGGGGTATAACATTAGAAACACCAAGCGACATACCTTGTTAGGGGTTCGGGATTTTAAGGTGCCATTAACGCGATATTTTGAAAATTTAAAAATATTATAAATATCATAGTCAAAAACCAACGACCCTAAGACCCTACTTGGGCTGGCCTACGTGTGAATCGCGCCTCCTGTTTAAAATCACATCCTCCTTTCCTCTTCTCAAATACGAAATCAATTCACATATTTATAAAAAAGCAATCAAGCGATCTTCTAGTCTCGAACGACCAGTGGCCGTGCATTGGAGGAGGTCGCGTTGATCTCAAATCGAGCGCGTGCTTTGGGGAGTGATGTCACGGTAGCTCGTAATGGATTGGTCGATGATCGATGATGATCTGGAGGTTGAAGTCACACTCGCCTTTGATACACTTTGCCGTTTGGATACCGAGAGTGTTGTTGCACCTTTTCTTGAAGATTCACGAACGACTAGAAGAACATGGCCTGGAAAATTTTGTTGATGGCTTCGCGTTGGGTACGAGTTTGTCGCCGCACCATATCGGAATGAAATATGACCGATATAGTGAGATCTAGAGATGAGAACAAAGCAGCCATTGTTCAGTTAGAACATGAATTACCCTTCAACCTCAAGATAATTATTTGACTTAACACATGAATTCCCAAATTAACTTCTCACTAAATTGCAACGGTAAACGTAGATGCATTTACTAGAACCAAAGTCTAACCTTCATCCTTACTTTGTTGAGCTTCTCTCCTCTATCATCGGTGAACATAATAAAGCATTGAAAGGTGAATTTTGAAGAACATTTGGTTAAAGTTTTGGGACTAATTTTGTCATAATTTAGTGATGTGTTTGGTTTATTTGGTTTCTCAATTACCCAGAACAAAAAGGGAGCTTCCAATTTCAGAAATAGGTCTGCTTTCACTTTGCTGGTTTAAATTGAATCTTGTTTGTTCCTTTACGTTCGTAGTAACGAGATCTATGCAATGGAGTAAATTTGAAATTGAAATGATTAGCAATTCAAAAATCAAGATGAGTAAATCTCAATTAATTTGGTTGACTGGTTTAATTTATAATAATTAAAATTAATATATTACTATTAGTTGGGTATTTTATGATATATGGTATAATACACACACACACACACACTAGTAGTTGGATATATTCTCGCCGTTGGAGAGGATGAGTCACTATGCACCCCGCATAATAGCGAATGACCCTACATTACCGTGATATCCCGCTTCGAAGCGGGATTAGTATTTTATGTTATATAATATCTGTGGATGCAAGGAAACATGTTGGAGGGATCCAACTAGATTCCTTAAATATTTTGATTATTTTTCATATATAGCGATATATGATATGTTTGAATAATCTATTATGGATTCTTTTGTGATTTGATTTATTGGATACTATAATAGCACTGGCCTTAATTTTGGTAATTTATATACCATAAATATTATTTTTAAATTTGAAGGAATTAAAAGGAGATTGTGGATATAAAAGTATTTATATCGAAATTGGATTATTTTAAAGGAATTGGATAAAACAGTGACTTGATTTTGGATTTGTACTCAAATGTTCGTAAAATGTTTTACTTAGAGATTTAAAAATAATTTATATAAAGGATTTTTAACAATTGACTTTTTAAATGATATTTTTGAAAATATGGAAAAGAAGTTGAAATTGATATTTAAAATAGATTTGTAAAATAAATGAGATTTATAAAGAAATGGATTTATAAATGGAATTTTATACATAAGATTATTTTTATGAATAAGTAAAACCCAAATGAGTTGTAAATTTATAAATGATGTTTATAAATAAGGGAAAATGATATCAGTCGATAAAATGGGAATATAAATTCACAATGTGACGAGATATGATAATTGAATTTTAGGAAAAATGGTAGATTCTATTTTTGAAATGTGAAAATGGTTAGGGAATCGAAATGAAATCGATGTGTTATGAATCAAGAAGGATTTATAAATTTAAGTTGGTTATTGGAATTTTGAATATATATTTTTGTCGAGAAACTTAGTTTGATTAAATTGGGATTTCTATTTATTAAACTACATAGTTAAAGCTTTTTAATATTAAAATATTTTGGTAAGTGGATTTTTCAAATATCTAATATTAATTTTTAATGAATTTAAAATTTTATAATAAGCTTTGTAAATCGATTAGTTTTATTTAAAAATGAACAGGAAATGAATTATTGATGTTTATTTAAACTGTTGATATTTGAAATAATTACTTAAACGTGTTTAAAAATAAATTATTATCCTTTAGAAATACTTATTATTATTTATATGGAATTTAAAGGAAAGTGATTAGGTTATGTTTATAAATAGTCTTGAAATTTGTAAACTAAGTAATTTAATGGAGGCGGTTGTAAGAGAAATTTTATAATGGAAATTCTGGGAACTTAAGGAAATTTCCAAAATGTTTAAATATAGAAACTTTGAAAATGAGTTTGAATTCATAAGAGAAGTTTAAAATGGATAGTTGGAATTATAAAGTAGTGTAATCAATTTTGGAAAATTTAAAGGAAATTAAATGAGGAATTATTGAAACTTATAGAATTCGTTATAAATGAGTGAAGGAATTTACAAATGAATTGTAAAGGATTTTGAGAAATAGGAAATAAATGGAATATTTCCTAAGTATTGGAAATAAAATAATTTTAGGGAAAACATACCTATAAATATTTCCTAAGTATTGGACTGGAGGGATTTGAAATATTTTAACTATGAGATTATTATTATAGAAATATTTTCAAAGTGTTGAATTATAAATAGAATTAGAAAAAAATGTTTCTAAGTGTTGATATGATTCGAAAATATCCGGTTATGGATATATGTATTTGAAATTGTTTTCAATTATTGAATACTGGAAGAGATTTGAATATATATATATATATATATATATATCTTTAAAAAAAAGTTTGAATGAATGTTTGAAGATTAATAAAATAAGGCCCAATGATTGCTTATGGATGTTATTTGATAGTTAAATAACCGACTATCAAATTTGGCAAAATTTGTTGATCGTTTCGAGGAGACAGATATAAGATTTAATTATCCGAAAACCACATCGATCCAATTTGTGCGTTACAAATTGTGAAATCTCGAAGACAATGAAGACGGTGAACTTGAAATAGATTGGTTTGTTCAGACCCAGAACAACTTGTATGGGTGAATGCGATCATTGCATCATGGTCTGGATGGCAGTGTTAGCATTCCAGGTATGAATGTTATTCTAAAGTTAAATGTAGCCTGAAGCCTCATCAACGGAGAATGACTAAAGTAGGGGAGATACAACAGGGCTAAGTGGATCGCACCCAAATAAGGTATGTTATCACTTTTCTAGATACCCTCATATATATTATAATTATGGATATGGTTAAGCATGGAAAAGAGAGCACTTGTTAGGGTGGGAACACCCAGGGTGATAACATATTCGGTATTATCCAGTAAAGGGTAGGCCAGTCATGCCTTGGTAGGGATCGTTAGGTACGATCTTGGTACATTTTTTCCCTAAAGATGTACTATGGTGGACGGTACCCCAGTAGCTCTATCATTGTATGGAATCCAATATCCTCTATGATCCCTTTACGGTTATGATTGTAGAGCCTAGTATGTTGAAATTTAATTAATGTAACAATTTGGACTATTTTAATAAGTATTTGTACTTAGACACTATTATAATATCATTGAATTTTTTATAAAAATGTTTTGGTTATTTTTAGGTAAAAACACGTCGTTTTTATGTGTGGCGTGGTCTTACGAGATACCTTTGTTTTTTAGAAAGGATTTTGAAATTAATTATATTCAAAATGAGTGTGATTTATCATGCTAGTTTTCCAGACTGACTAGAGTGTTATTTGTTATAATGCCTCGGTCAGACCGAGTATTATAAATTAAAGTTAGGATGTCATGGAGCTCAGGAGATGAGCTGGAGGATTCTCAAGCGTATTCCATGTATTTGACTATATTTCGCAGTGTGTTATGATGTATATTCAGTATTTGAGAAGATAAGTTAATATAACAGTCCAGATTGATTGTTGTACTTTGATGATTGTGTGTGTATTAACAGTTACAGATTCTTTTGTATAAAAATCTGTTATAATATATTATATTTTTTTCCGCTGTGATTGTGAGATTTTTATGTTATTGTTTCTATTTCTTCTATCCCTCTTCTTCTACACCCTTAATGATTTGGTATTTATGGCACTCAATTGCTCGACATGCTATACATTAAACGTATTGATGTCAATTTTCGAGGATCGAAAATCCCTGGCCATTACCCTTATCCAACTACTAATATATATTTTAATATATATAACATAACATCCAGTTGATAAATTATCATCAATTCATCCAATCAACCATAAATAATTTTAACATTTTAAATTAAATCCAGTAATCCAAATCAGTGAGATTTACTCACCTTGTCTTTTATTTGCAATCCATTCCCATTTTAAATTAAATCGAATCTAAAATCCTAGCTGACTCCAAAAAACTCCAAACCAATCCTATTTTGTAATTTCGTCCAAATGAGTGCAACGCAACGAACAGTGCTCGATCTCAACCTAGTATGAAATAGTTAAAACTTTTATAAGATTTATAATTTATATAATAATAAAAATATTAAGTTAATTACAACAAAAGGCACTAATCATGTTACCCTAACCTTCCTTCCTCACGTGAAGCCCAAGCATCTCGTTCGTATGTAACTCCAGGAAACCCAACCCATACGCGTGCGTACAAATCCTGATGGTCGCACCTCCTCCACGCGATCATGATGCCACCACTTGATGTCGCAATAGCAAATCGTGTGCCCCCAAATCAACTTCAATGAGAAGCCAGCGCGCCAACCCTCTGAACCACCGCTATCGCAGCCCGCTGCCCTTACCTCGCAGTCGCGCTGAACCCTAATCATGAATCCCCTCCAATCATCATTCGAATGCTCAAACTCCCCTCCACGTCCAATGAAATCCAGCCATAGATCATTGGCCATGGCCATCGATTCTCAAATTGAAGCCGATGTTCGTCGCTCCCCCTTTCTAGCCCCCTCACGCTCGTGGCAGTCATGATTCGATCACCTGGTTGTTTTTTTATATATTCGATTTCGTTTCTTGCTCGAAGAAAAAGAAGGTATGCTCGCGATTTTAAACTAGGAAGGTGGTTATACGTACAGAGTAGGGTGGTCCACTAGATCTGCTATGGGTTTAGGGTTTGACTTTACTAATTGATATTTATAATTTCATATTCAAACTATCTCATATAACCTAACTCGAAATCTGAACTCCTATCGTGGCGTGCCACCTGGCATTCCTAATGTTATACCCCTATTTCGAATGCAATGGAACAAGCCTCAAGCCCCAATTCGGTCGTATGTGTAATATAGCTTTTTTAAACCCAATTATTATATTAAATTCTCAACATTAATTTCAACGCGTTTCTATCCCTTACGACCAAACGGTAATTTCAAATGCTACGAAATTTGAAAACCAATAGAATACACTATTACAGATCTAATGGAACTGGTTTCGTCGAATTCCAAGACTATTCCCCAGAAGGCTATTTTAATGCGTCGATTAAATCGACTATTTCCAAAATTGACGAAATCACTTGCAATTTCAGTTTTAAAAACTTATTAACTCAACCATAATTCCACTAGAATTTATATCAACATTAGAAATCATTTCGATTCATATTCAACTCCAATTCAATAATATAAATGATTTCAATTATTAATTTAACAATTAAATTTATTGAATGAATCGCTATATTTGGAACTTAAGTTTCATTCCGCTTATTTGATCGGTAAACTTCATATTAGAATTCAATTTGCAATTCAAATTCAATGTTTAAAATAAATTAAAATTTTAAAATCAAACGGCTAAAAATCCAGGTCGTTACATTTCTTTCCCCTTAAAAGAATTGCGTCTTCGAAATCGCCAAGGTAGAACGAATGATCCAAACCCATTACTTTTCACACATCCACATAGTGAAAATTTGATTTTTCACTTTTCTAATCTTTCAGTTCCAACCAAAACAATTAATTTCAATTCCTACGTCTAAACCCTTTATTTTAATTATAATTCAAAAATCTAATTTTTAGTTAACAAAAATATTTTTTCAAAATTTTCGAAACTTTTCTAACTCCCTAAATTTCCGAATTTTTTTGGCAGAGCCTCTCTTATACGGAGAGCCTTTTGCAATATCACAAAAATAATAAAAAGATATACATCAACTCTCATGGCCGGAACATATATATATATATATATATATATATATATATATATATATATATATATTTATATATATATATATATATTTATTTATTTATTTTTCGTGCGCTGAATTCGTAAGAATACCTTATTTTAGCGTTATTAAGCGAGTTTGCTTAACTTATATGCAATTTCACAACTGAAATCTATCCAAACAGCTCCATGTATCTGTACTTACACAAATGAAGCACATAAGTTTAATAACCATAATTTTTTTTATAACATTACACTCATATAACCAATCTAAATATAAGTTTCGTAAAGCAAGCATGTCATAACATGTATTTTAGGATGCATATGCAATTACAGGGTTCAAACATTCAATTATACACTTTCTAATCAATTTTCACACCATTTATTCAATTTTAAATTTATTCACGCTCAATTCAATTGCATTCTATTCACATTCACACTTATTATATTCATATCCGTTACAAATTGGTTCTAAACCAATTTATTCACTTTCCGTAAGTTCATAAAATTTTATTTACTTCTATTTATGTCGAATGACAATTTAATCCATGCTATTTACTTATGAATCATTTCATAAATTCATTCAGGCCAAGTTTCCATCCAAATAATTAACTTAAGTTAATTCATTTAATTCCCATCATTTTAACTATATAACTTAAGTTCATTTCCATTGCAATAAAATCCATTTCATTTAAATTGATTCTTATTCAATTTATTTATCTTCGATTGATTTGCATTTCCTTTTACATGGTATATCTCAATTTACACTATTTTACCTGAGAATTCATTTCATAAAATTAATATTAAGGTTTATTATAACCTTTTATACATACGTATATTCATTTCCACTTCAAAACTTAATTTCATACTCGAATTCATTTAAGTAATATCCCAAAGCCATATTCAATTTATTTACACTTAAATTGAATATATTTACAACTTAAATTATCACCATTTCAATCTATTTTCTATTTTATTTGACAAATTTCAAAATATATTTAATTCACTTATATTTAAGTCGTTTCCCTTTATCCAATTAGTTTACTTCCAATTTACTTAAGTTAAGTTTCAATTCAAAAATCATCCCATTTAGCTCGACCTGAGTTAACTTCATTTTTATAGTTCAAATTCAGATTTTCATTTCTTCCAAACAAAATATTTAACCATCCTAACTTGGATTCCACCTTTCATTTCCTCAGGTTTATAAGTTATACAACTTATTATTCATAATTTCATAAATTCCACTTAAATTTATTCCATTCAAAATTTATAACCTATAGTTATATGGTCACTTTATAATTCAAATTTTATATCCAATTCAATTTGATATTGTTTCAAATCCAATCCAGTTTTATTTTAACTTGGCTTAGGTTAAATTCAAATCCATATAATTTCCTTTTAAAAATTTAATTTATTTAACTTGCATAAGTTAAATTTTAATTTCATATCGAAATTCACATTCCCAAATTGTAGTTCAAAAACTTATTCTCTTTTGGTTTCACTTCTTATTTAATTAATAGATTAAGAATTCAATCACCAGATTCTATTTTAATCATTTTAAAATCCCATAAATAAATATATATTCCTTTCTGTATACTGAATCTTACTTTTGAGTTTTTTTTAAAATCAAAACCTGATTTTACCAAAACATTTCAGAAGCCAAATAATCACAGTAGAAATGCGTCACTTAGAAACTCAAAAATGAACACTTATGATGTTGCGCAGTCATCACCAGGATTGTTTTTCAACGACTGAAGTGAGTTCAGTGCTTTATCACTTTCAAAATACATTTTTGAATCCAATTTAAAGCATTTTCTGTTACAAAAATAATATCACCATTACTTATTTCTAAGCACTTGGAAAAAAATTCTGAATTATCGGGAATTAAATTTCTAAATCTTGGAAGTACAGAATTCGAACCGAGAATCTTGGAATCTTACCCGACTTTTCGACCCTCGAAAATCGACATTAATACGTTCATTCTATAGCATGTCGAACAATCGAGTGCCGGAAAGACAGATAGTAAGAAGGTGGAAAATAGAAGAAACTAAATAAATACGGAACCTCACAGCGGATTGAATAATATATAATATCAATAGCTCTTTACACAATTGAAATTGTAATATACGTACCTCAAATCAGAGTATATAAATCAACTGTGATGACTACGCATCATCATAAGCATCATAAGCATCATAACTATGAGCCTGGACAGTTATAACGGCCTGTCCTCACAATTGCTAATAATTTCAAACAAATGTTGCAACGGAATAAACAGGTATGAGACTACGTCTTAGCCTCCAGCCCGTCTTCTAAGCTCCAAAGCAATCCAACCCTATATTTGTAATATGCTCGGTCTGACTCGAGCATTATTATAAAATAATAACACATGGATCAGTCTGTTAAACCAGTGTGAGAAAACACACTTAATTTGAGTTTTTAAGCAATAAAACCCTTTCAAAATAAAGATATCGTAAGACCACGCCGTTCATAAACACGGAGGGGTTTTTACCATACGATCACCAAATCCTTTCTAGAAGATACAGTGATATTATAATAATGTCTAAGGGTTAAAATAATAATAAACAAGTAGCTGTGATACTCATGCTGTGCACATCATAATAATACTAGTAAAAATCAAAATTCGGTAAGGCTCGTTCGCTAATTATGTAGGATTTCACGAAGGTGCCCTTAGTACTTCGAGAACAGTCCGTTTGCACAAGGATCAGAGTTATCCTTCCAAAGCGTCATACCCGACTAGCCGGGGTATTAAAGGAAAAACATAACTGGTCTTGCTAAGGCCAAGCGCATCACTCCGGGATGCCAAAAAAACTGAAGGTATCGGTATTGCTAGAAAAAGGTGTTGATTACACCCTATGAGTTTGCCAACCCTACTGGCCATGCCTCCTATCTCTGATTTTAGTCATTTCCGCCGATGAGGCTATGTCCGGCGTTACAGCTCATGCACTGCTCCAAAAATAGATCACGGAATCCCATATGGATTCCCATACCATAATTGTCTTGGAATCGTATACATATTCCCACATCTCAAATAGATTTTGGAATCACATGGATTCCCATACCCAATAATCTCGGAACCACACATGGATTTCAATATCTCAATGTAACATGAAACTCCTCCCTAGAACCGTATATGGTTTTGGAGTGGTAACTGTTTCGAGTCATCTCTTACGAGTACACCCTCCCGCTTCTCGGGAGCTCTATAAACCATTCGTCGATTTTCGAAATGCTCAATGCCGGTTCTTTAGGTAATAATCAGACAATACATAAGAGTGGGGATCAACCCCTTACCGTTTAAGTGGATGGATCTCCTTACCATTTATCCTAGAAGAACAATAAGTTTATACGTACAGTATAACGCCACCAATGGTAACTGTACCATATAATTCCCATGTTTCCCCTAGATATTCCCAGAGTTAAAATCCCTCTATTAAGTAGGAAACCATTTCCAACTACCAAAATTAAGAAGGATTACATATTTGAGCCATGATTTGATAGTCGGTTATTTAACTATCAAATAAACAAACATTCAACCATAGATCACATTTCCTACTGAAATCACTAAGCCTCATTTAATTGGATTTCGATAAATCGAATCTCCTTATTAAAATTTTCATATACTTATTCCATCGGATTAAGTATATCCACAAATCCTTTCTTTCAAAAAAAACATTTGAAAACTATTTGAAAAAAATAGATATTGAAGTGCCATTCGGTATCGACCACGGATTGCATCTCGATGGTTGCATCTCTTTTCCAGAAAGACCAAATTTAACTTAGGCAATCTCTGCCTCCCGATTTCTGCCATGAAATCAATCATAGATCGCAGTTTGCACAATGATTACATCACTATCCCAACGAAAACATCCCAAACTATAGGCAATCGCTGTCCCTTGAATTACGCTATGAAAATATAACATTACTTCTAAAAATTTCTTTATTTTATAAATATTTCCAAAGCTATTTATAAAACTTCTTCATAAATTTCAAACTTTAATTTAGAGAAATAATCTTTTACAAATTTTAAATCATTTGTAATCTCTCTTTACAAATTCCAAACCATCTTCACATTTATAAACTTCTTTAATCAATTCTTCACATATAGGATTTCTTTTATAAACAATTTACTACATAATTATAATAAATAAGATTTTAAACGTCATAAAAATATCTTAACCATTTTTGATAATATAAAAATACTTTAAAAACATTTACTAATAATATAATCATTTAACCTTTAACATTTTAAAATTTAATAAAATAAACTAAATCAAACTTTAAGTAAAATTAATCAACTTTTGAATTGTATTATTACTGAAATAATTTTCTGGTTCTAAATAACTAATAACAATAATAATTTATTTTCTTTAAACAAAATCAATTGAACAATTAATTTTAAAACATAATTAAATAAAGAATTTTATAAACATTTGTAAAATAATAATTAAATAAACAATTCGTATATATATATAATAATAATTTAATAAAACACTTTACTCTAAATTATAGGGTTTGAAGTTAACCAAAACCCATAACTTTCCATATTAAGAAAGAGGCTTAACAATCACAATGGTACTTAACAAGCTACTATTAAATACAATTTAACTTTCTAAGTTAAATTACATGCATTTACATAATAACAAGCATATATGCAAATCGAATCCATAATTAATAATCAATTGTTAATATATCGGTTATCCAGTGTAAATCCAACGGCACTTAAAATAAATGTCTAAAATCTAAGGGCAGGATGAGAATTTATTCTGCTTACCAAGGTCATTCAAAATAAAACTCCTCCATTTATTATTCAGTGGCGTTTAGTTAGCCAAATAGATAACATCAATATATTCCAATTCAATTATCGTTAAAACTAACAATGTAATTCCAAAAACAATTCATTTAACAATTTCACACATATATGGTAAAATACTGGAAATAAACTTAAAAACATAAATAGTTTAATAGCAATTCAAGATGCTATATTTTGATCCTAGATCCGGTTTAACCAATCTAATAGCATTTCAAGATGCTATATCGTCATCTTAAATTAATTTAAAAACTACCAATTTTAAACAATCCAAACAACAAAATAAATTTTATTTGCTAAAAAAACATTACAGATTAACCAAATGAGCGAGTTTAACTCACCTTGAGTTTTCAGTTTGCCAACATTCCAATTTTAAATCGAATCGAACAACGTTCCATTTAACCTAAAATTTTAGCTAGCTCCAATCAACTCCAAATCAACTCTAGAATGTTATATTCGTCGCTACGATTCCATCGCCGCTTGTTTCGTCTTAATCGGACCTCGTACCTGAAAGATATGCATTTTATTAGATTTCACGAATTTAACGATTTAATTTACAATTTTTTTATTAAACCATAAAATTCTGGCCATTGATTGCCTTCCTCACCCAGATCTAGACTGTGATTTTCCTTCTTCTTCTATCTTCATTTCCGTTCGAACCCATGAGCACATGACGCCCCTTTGACTGCCGCTTCCATACGAGATCGCTGGAGCGTGATCCATCACCGCCAAAGAATGCTCCTTCCTCCACGCCACCGCGGCTAGAGGCTGGCTCCACCTTGTACCTACGTTACCATGGATTTCACCACTGAAGGCTACATGAACACAGCCACTTTACCGTTGATTCACTTCATCATTTTCAATCGTGACTGTTGAAATCGTAGAACTCGATGAGCTCTCCAATATTGCATTGGATGTCAAGACGTGAAGATGAACAAATTGCAAGATAATCGAGGTGGAAGCTGCGAAATTCTGGCCATTGGTTTATAAAGTTGCGGCCATGAAGATGGTTTGACTTAGGGTTAGGGTTTTGGATGAATATGGGTATATATACCGTTGTGTGTGTTATTATTTCTACTGTTCAAGTATTTTTCCAGACGAACTCCAAACAAAGCGTGCCGCCTAGCGCTTATAATGTTTTATCACTATCCCGAACATAATGAAATATATATTGAAAGCCAATTCCAACATATTTATAAGATAGGTTTTCGAATCGAATTATTTTAATTAAATTTACTTAAATAAATTTCTATGCGTTTCAGCTTCCATGATCAAACAGTAACTCCAAATGCTATGAAATTTGAAACCAATAATAATACACTATTATTAGTCCAATGGAATAGTTTTATAAATTCCAAGACTGTGTCCCGGATTGAGATTTTAACGCATCGATTAAATCGAGCGATTTTGAAAATCGAAGATATTACTCAAAATTCCAATTTTAGAAACTTACCAACTCAATTACAATTCAAATAGTTAAAAACCATTTGATTCATATAAATCAAAAATTCAATTATTTACACTATTCCAAATATTAAGTTCGCTATTTCCGTTTTACGATAAGTCGCTATATTTGAAATTTAAATCAAATCCACCAATTCAACCAAAATCTCCATATTCCAAATCAATTAATATATCAAATCCAACAAAATAAATTAAACGTTCAAAACCAAGCGATCAAAATTCCGGATCGTTATATTTCTCCCTCTTAAAAGAATTTCGTCCCCAAAATTGCTAAGGTAGCAAAATGCCCCAAACCTATTTCTTTTCAAAACCCTTTTGGTTAAAATTCTATTATTACCATTTCCTAGGTCTTTTAGACTCACCAAAATCCAATAATCCCTATTTATTCATCAAATCCATTATTTCAAGCTATAATTTCAAATAAAATTTAGTTAACAAAAATTTTGTAACACCCTAAATTTTCGAAAACTTTTGACAGAATCTCTCTTGTATAGAAAACCTTTTACAATTTCACAAATATGATAAATATAATATACATTGACCCACATGGTTGAAAACACAATATTTATCTCATTTTTTCTTTTAATGCATAAGAGTACCTTATATTAGCGTTATTAAGCGTGGTTGTCTAATTTATATGCAATTACCCAACCAAAATCTTTCCAAACAGCTCCATGTATCTGTACTTACTCAAATGACACACATAAATTTCATAATCATGGAATTTTTGTAACATTACACCCATTTAACCAATCTAAATAAAGTTTCATAAAGCAAACATGTCATATCATGTATTTTAGAATGCATATGCAATTACAGGGTTCAAATATTCAATTATACACTTTCAAATTGATTTTCATACCATTTATTCAATTTTAAATTTATTCACATGCCATTCAATTGCATTCTATTCACACTCACACTTATTATATCGTATCCATCTTATTAAGCTTCAATTTATCAATTTAAGTTGATTCTAAATCAATTTATCTATTTTCCATTGATTTCCCTTCAAGTTATTCACCAAGCTATGTTCGCCTCATTTTATATTAGACAACATTCCAATGCATGCTAATTTGTTTATGAATCATTTCATGAATAATCATTTAAGTTAAGTTTTCATTGAAATCAACTTCCATGTCATTTTAAATTGATTCTCATTCAGTTTATTCGCTTACAATTACTTAGTATACCCAATTTATACTATATCACTTGGGAATCATTCCGTTAATTCATTTCAGTCACTATCAATTTCATTTGACTCATTTCAGAAGTTCGCTTCATTACCTCACTTTTCAAGTGACTTATATTCAATTTACTCAATTCCAATTCACCCTCCATTTATAATTCAAAATTCTGAATTTCCATTTCTTTACCATAATATCAAACCATTTTCATTTGGTTTTACCATTGCATTTCTTAATTCATAAGTTCAAGAACTTATTTACTCAAAATCTCATATCGCTTACTTAAGTCTATTCACATCTTATTATCATAACTCTAGATTATATATATCACTTGTATCCATTCCATTCAATAATCATAACTTTTAGTTATATAATCATTTTAAATTTCAAACTTTATATTCAATTAAATTCTGATCCAATTCAATTTAATTTATCTTAGGTTAAATTTCAAACCGTATTATTCATTTTAACTTACTCAAGTTAAACTTTAATTACAAGATTAAAATTCACACTTTCCTTTCTTATCTATATCAACTCCAAATTTTAAGTTCTATAACTGATTTTCTTCTAACTTCACAAATCATTTACATGGAAATCCTAGAATTCAATCGCCCGGTTTTATTTCAAACCATTTTGAAATAATAAATATACAGATATCCATTTTTGTATATAAAATCATGCTTTTGAATTTTAAACAACTTGGTTTTGCCCAAAACAATACCTTTTGGAATTTCTAAAACATAACTTGTTTAACAAAGAAGTCCAAAGCAAATAATCATAACCAATCGCTACATTAACAATCATTAGTTAGAAACACGAAAATGAACATTGATGATGCGGCCGTCATCACCAGAATTATTTTCCAACAATTGAAGTGAGTTCAGTGCTTTCTTACTTCCATAACCCATTTTAAAACAATTTCTATTCAGAAATATCTCCAAAATAATACTCCGTTATTCTTCACAAACCACTTTGGAAAACATTTTCAAAATCTCTAAGATTAAAAAAATTCCCAAATACTTAGTTTAAATTCATTTAAAACATTTCCAAAAAAATTCGAGATTTGAATTTCCAAATTCTGGTTTGAATACACCATTAGTCACAACTCGTATGTATGATCATACTTACATGATTTCTATTTGGCTATATAAACCATTTCAATTTTTATAATCTTTTTTTGATTATAATATTAATAGCCAAACATTCCAATTATGCTATAATAATTTCATGAAACCTTGTTTAAGAACCTCACAACGCGTATTTGTTTCACTTACCCTCTATAAAACAATACTGTGTCGGTTTACCTTGTTTAAGAGTTTAGAAACCCCTATCAATATAGTTGTACTTCCCGTACTGACTAGAATTCATAAACACTCAACCGATAAGTAAAAAAAAAATATTCGCAAACAAATACGCGCTTATATCTATTATATACACTCAAACTCATTCTGAGGTGCTGCTGGCCTTGTCTCTAATGAGTAATCCCCACCAAAGCCTAGGTATATTGCCAACCTAAGCTCTTATACCACATGTGATGGCCCAACTTTTCGACCCTCAAAAATCGACATCAATACATTCATTTATAGCACGTCAAACAATCGAGTGTCGAAAAGGCAGATAGTAATAATGAAAGAAAGAAGGTAGAAAATAGAAGAAACTAAACAAATACAGAACCTCACAACGGACTGAATAATATATATAATATCAATAGCTCTTTACACAAATGAAACTATAATATAGATACCTTAAATCAGAGTATATAAATCAATAATTATCAGCCTCGGTAGTTATAACAGCCTGTCCTCACAATTGCTGATAATTTCAAACAAACACTGCAGTGGAATAAACAAGTACGAGAATACGCCTCAGTCTCCAGCTCGCCTCCTGAGGTCTAAAGTAATCCAAACCTATATCTTTAATATGCTCAGTCTGATCCGAGCATTATTATAAATAATAACACACGGATCAGTCTAGTAAACCAGCGTGAGAAAACATGCTCAATTTAATTTATTAAGTTATAAAACTCGATCAAAATAAAGATATCGTAAGGCTACGCCTCACATAAATACAGATGAGGTTTTTCCTTACGATCACCGAACCCTTTCTATAGAAAATCCAGTGATATTATAATAATATCTAAGGGTCAAAATAATAATAATAAAGTAGCTTTGATGCTCGTGCTGTGTATATCACAATAATACTGGTATAAAATCAAAACTCAATAAGGCACGTTCGCTAATTGTGTAGGATTCCACGGAGGTGCCCTCAGTACTTCGAGAACAGTCCTCCTGCACAAGGATTAGAGTTATCCTTCTGAAGCATCATACCCATCTAACCGGGGTATTATAGAAAAAACATAACTGGTCTTGCTAAGACTGATTACATCGCTTCGACATGCCAAAACAACCGAAGGTATCGGTATTGCTAGAAAAAGGAGCCTATTACATCCTATGGGTTTGCCAACCCTACTGGCCATGCCTCCTATCTCTAGTTTTAGTCATTTCCATGGATGAGGCTATGTATGACATTCCCGCTCACGCGCCGCTCCAAAAATAGATCACGAAATCCCATATAGCCCATACCACAATGACCTTGGAATCTCATACAAATTACCACATCTTAAATAGATCTTGGAATTACACACGGATTCCTATACCCAACGGTCTCGGAACCACACATGGATTTCAATATCTCAATATAACATGAAACTCCTCCCTAGAACCGTATATGGTTTTGGAGTGATAACGATTCGAGTCATCTCTTATGAGTACACTCTCTCGCTTCCCGGACACTCCATAAACCATTCGTCGATTTTTTGAATGCTCAATACTGGTTCTTTAGGAAATAATCAGACAATACATAAAAGTGGGGATTACCTCCTAACCGCTTAAGTGGATGAATCTCCAACGAACGATGTTCCAATTTAAATCACCTTGAGTTTTCAATTTGCCAGAATTCCAATTTTTAATCAAATCGAACGACGTTCAATTTAACCTAAAATTTTAGCTAGCTCCAATCAACCCCAAATCAATTCCAAAATGTATCGCTATGATTCCATCACCGTTTGTTTTGTTTCAATCTGACCTCGTATGTGAAAGATATGCATTTTATAATATAGCACGAATTGAATGATATAATATTCAATTTTTTGTATTAACCTTAAAATTCTGGCCGTTAATTACCTTGTTTACCCAGATCTGGACCGTGCTTTTCCTTCTTCTTCCATCATCGTTTCCATTCGAACCCATGAACACACGACGCCTCCTTGAACGCCGCTTTCGCACGAGATCGTTGGAGCATGACCCATCACCGCCAATGAATGCTCCTTCGCTCTACGCCGCAGTGGCCAAAGGCCGGCTCCACATAGTGCTGCTATTGCCATGGATTTCACCATCGATGGTTGCACAAACGCGGCCACTTTGCCGTTCATCCACTTCACCATTTTCAATCATGATCGTTGAAATCGTAAAGCACGATGAGCACTCCAATGTTGCTTTAGATGTCGAGACATAAAGATGAACAGATTGCAAGATAATCAAGGTCGAAGCTGTGAAATTCTGGCCTTTGGTTTATAAAGTGCGGTCATGAAGATGGTTTGACTTAGGTTTAGGGTTTTTGGGTGAATACACGTGTGTGTGTGTGTGTGTGTCTGTGTATACGTCTTTATATATGTGTATATTAGCAATGACAGGAGGGTTTTTGGCCTTCCTAGTAGTTTAGATCTTTTGTCTAGCTCCTATGTTTTTCTTTTTGCTCTTGCCAAGTGGTCTGGCCACTATAAAACTAGATTTTTAGTTGTACTGTGCATGCACAGAACACATGTTCCTTATTTATATTCATAGTGGCACGACCCACTTTAAAGCCAGCTGGCTTTGCCCAAAAAATAATACACACACACACATGTATATAATTATTTCTACCGTTCACGTATTTTTCGGGATGAACTCCAAAAGAAGTGTGCCGCCTGGCATTTATAACGTTTTACTCATATTCCAAACACAATGAAATATATATCGCGAGTCGATTCCATCTTATTTGGAAGATAGGTTTCTGAATCGAATTATTTTAATTAAATATACTTAAATGAATTGTATGCGTTTCAGCTTCACACAACCAAATGGAAACTCCAAACGCTGCGAAATTTAAATTCCGATAATAATACTATATTACGAACCCAATGGAACTTGTTTCGTCGAATTCTGAGACTGCACCCCGGATTGCTATTTTAACGCGTCGATTAAATCGAGTGATTTTGAAAATCGATGAAATTAATTGAAATTTTAAAAACTTACCAACTCAATTATAATTCAAATAGAACTTATATCCATATTAAAACCTTTTCAAGTGCTAGAGATTGTTCGACATTTCAATTATAATTGAAATTTAGCGACCCAGGATTTTCGAACCTCGGAAATCAACATCAGTATGTTCACTGTATAACATGTTGAATATTCAAGTGCCGAAAAACCGATTACTAGGGGTAAAGAAGAAAAAGATAGAAGAAAATAGAAACAATATCATAGAATCTCATAATCGCAGTGGAATAATATATAATAGATAAATACAGATCTTTTATACAAAAAGAAACTGTAACTGTTAATATTCATACAATCATCAGAGTACAACAGACAACATATCAATCTGGACAGTTCTAATAACCTGTCCTCACCAATACCGAATATACATTTTATCACACACAGTGGAAATAACCAAGTACGTGAAATACGTGTTAGATCCTCCATCTCTCTTCTGTGCTCTATAATATCCTAAACTGAATTATAAATAAATAGCACCCAAGTTAGGCTGAAAAACCAACCTGAGAAAACACGCTCAATTTGAATTATTACTGCTATCAAAATCTTTTGAAAACAAAGGTATCTTACAAGACCACGCCATAAATAAATACGATGGGTTTTTACTTTACGATAGCCAAAACATTTTTAATCAAAATCATTTTATATTATAATAGTGTCTATAGAAAATAAAGTATAAAATAGCTGAAATTATGGCATCTCACATTTTAGCACAGTTGAGCACATCCAAAACCGTATAACGCGTACTGGAGAATGGATTCCATACTATGACATGGTAAGTAACTACTTTCCGATTGTGCATCTCTAGATAAAATGCACCA
This sequence comes from Allium cepa, assembly GCA_030765085.1. Taxonomy (NCBI): domain Eukaryota; kingdom Viridiplantae; phylum Streptophyta; class Magnoliopsida; order Asparagales; family Amaryllidaceae; genus Allium; species Allium cepa. The sequence continues at coordinate 289,884,481 of CM060937.1, forward strand.
TGGTTTGACAAGTACATCTTGTACCCCTGCCACACAAGACAGGCCTAGCACTTGACTACTAGTGTTGAATTTGCTCACACCGCCTTTGGGCCCCGAAAGCATACATGAATATATAATAACCAGTCTAGATCTTGGGGTGACCACATCGTAATGGGAGCGACCCACTTGGCCTTGTTGCATTCCCTGTTTTTATCATTTCCCGATTGATGAGGCTTGAGGCTTCGTATTACCTTTAAGAGTAGCATTCATACTTGGAATGCTGATACTGCCTCTTAAGCAACGATGCAATGATAGCATTCATCCATAGAAGTTATTCTAGGTCTGAACAAACCGAATCTCCTTCAAGATCACCATCTCCATTATCTTCGAGATATCACAATTCGTAATGCACAAATCCGATCGAAATGGTTTTTAGATAATTAAATCAGATCTTGATTTCTTTGAAATGATCAACGAATTTGGCTAAATTTTGATAGTCGGTTATTTAACTATTAAATAATATCCATAAGCAGTCACTAGGCCCAATTTATAAATCTATCAAAATATTCATTTCAAAATATCTTTACAAAGATATATATTCAAATTTCTTTCACTTTATTTGATAATTGAAACCCATTTCAAATACTTATATCCATAACAAGATATTTTCGAACCATATCAACACCTAAAAATATCTCCATTTTCCACGTTATAACTCATTACTTAGAAAATATTTCTATATAAATCATTCCGTTGTTAAAATATTTCCAAAACCTTTACTTATGAAAATATTATAAGTCTATATTCCAAATTCAAATATCAACATTTCAGAAATATTTCATAACTTACCTCATAAATCTCCAGAATTATTAATAAATTCCTTTTACAATTTCCAAAACCGATTATACTCATATATAATCTCGTCTAATAATTTATAACTTCTTTTATGAATTCATATCAATTTTTTCGGAGTTCTTGTATCTAACATTTTGGAAATTTCCTTAAGATTCCAGAATTCCATTATAAAATTTTCCCTTATAAAATATTATCTGTCCAAATAATCCGGTCACAATTCTCGAGAGAATTTATAAATGGAAACCAAATCACTTACTTTTACATTCTGAATATAATAATAATAAGTATTTTAAAAGAATAATAATTTATTTTCAAAACGTGTTTTAAGTAATTGTTTAAAATATCAAAACACTTTTCAAAAACATCAAAATCTATAGTTTCAAATTCCTTATATAAATTAATTTCAAAAACATTTATTCGAAATCACTTTGCAAAATAGCTAAGTAAATTATGAAATGGAATCCTTTTATTTAATTCAAATCATTCCCTTATTGAATATTCCAGTCCAATATAAAATATTTTTATTTCTAGAAATCGCCTTTGAATTTCTTTTTTTTCTTTCAAAAATATTATTTATGGTATTTAAAATACCAAAATTTAAGGCCAGTACTACTATAGCATCCAATAAGTCAAATCACACACAACAATCTATACAGATTATTCGACCACATCATATATCACCATATATGGAAAACAAATCAATATATTTTTGAGGAATCAAGTTGGACCCCTTCAACCTGTTTTCCTGCATCCATAGATGTTGTACAACATAAAATACTAACACCGCTTTGAGATGGAATATCACGGTAATATAGGGTCATTCGCTATTATGTGGGACGCATAATGTCTCATACGCTCAATCGGCGGGAATATAACCAACTACTAATATATATAATATAACATCCAACTGCTAATAATAATAATTTATCAATTCATCTAATCAGCCCAAAAAGAATTAAAATTTTAAATAAAACCAGCAAACCAAATGAGTGAGATTTACTCACCTTGAATTTATTTACAATCCGTTCCAATTTTAAATTATCTAAAATCCCAATCGACTCCGAAAAATTCCAAGCTAATTTTGTTGAGTAGCATTAATCGATACGAATTCGTTGTCGCTTGTTTTGTTTGATTTCGATCTCGTATGAAAATGTTATATATTTTTAAACATTTGGATATAAACAATATAATTAAATTTACAATGAATTATCACTATTATCGTTAACTACCTTAATTAATGAAAACAAACCCTTCTTCAACATTCCAGGCATCGCGACCCTCCTCTGCTCGCTCCACCTCGCCAACATCCGTTCCATCCGCGCCTCCACGTTTATGCGTGCATGAACGAACAGTCATGCCTCTAACCCTACCCGTCGATTCGAGTCTCCCTATCGCCACTCCTCAAACCATCGATGCCAACACCTGATACATGCGTGCGCGATCGGTCCTTCCTAATCGTAAGTGCCTCCATCCACTCGACTGATACCCGCGACTTTCCCCTAGACGACCGCCGCTTTGCCTAACCCCAGAGCGGCCTTGTCCTTCTCCAGCATCGACTTCGATTCGCTTTGATTTTTTTAATTTCGAGTAGGTTTCGTTTTCAAGAAGGAGTTCGCGATTTTAAGACAGAAGGAAAAGCGGCTTCATACCTGTAGGGTTCATACACTAGGTTGGCTCACAGATCTTAGGAGGTGACATAATTTTTTTAATTTATTTTAATTCTAAAATATCTTGTTTAGCAACTTGAAATCCCAATCTCCTATCGTGGCATGCCGCCCGATGTTCCTAATATTATACCGCTATTTCGAACCCAATGAAATAAGTTTTGAGTCATAACTCAATCGTATGCAAAAGGTAGCTTTTTGAATCCAATTATAATATTAAATCCAATATTAATTTTAACGTTTTTCTATCCCGTACGACCAAACGGTGAATCCAAACGTTATGGAAATTGAAATACAATAATAATACACTATTACGGATTTAATGAAACATATGTCGTCGAATTCCAAGACTGCGTCCCGGATCGCTATTTTTACGCATTGATTAAACCGACGATTTCAAAATTTTGTAAAATCACTTGAAATTCCAGTTTTAAAAATTTATCAACTCAATTATAATGCAATTAGGATTTGTATCAACATTAGAAATCGTTTCGATTCCTATTCAACTCAAATTTCAATTATTCATCATTTCCGAATTATGAAAAATTGCTATATTTGAAATTTAAATTCATTCTATAATTTCAACCAAAATATTCATATTCGAAATCAATTTGTATTCCAAACCCAATATTTAAAACCATTTAAATATTCAAAATCAAATAACGAAAAATCCGGGTCGTTGCATTAGACATATTTAAGTCATTAGTTTGCTTAAATCTTCAATTAAATACTAAACAAAAATATGAGTTGTTACGTTCTCCTCGCTTAAAATGATTTCATCACCAAAATCATTAAAAGCAGAACAACATGTTGTGATAACACTCACGTGTCCTTGTAACAAATGTCTAGAATTAAAATAACTAAAATTAGCAAACCAGCCATAACCATTTCTCCAGAACAACTTTGCCCTACGTCACTAACCCAGATACAGAGGGACTAACCATGTTCTCATAATAACTATTTTCTTTTTAAATGCTAAGTGAATAGTTGTTTTCTTGGATAACTGTACCTCACATAACACGGGCCTTATAAATAATTACTCAACAAGTCAACAACACAGTATACATGCATAACATCCAATATTCGGTTATACAGACTTGATAATATTCAAACATCGGTAAACAATCAAACATCAAATCTCGTACATGTCTAACACACGTAAATTCAATGATATATATATATATATATATATATTTGCCTATCACAATCATACTGCAATGCCTCCTCCAAAATAGCCCGAAGTTCCACATGAAGCCCCAATTCCACAAAGCAAACACTGATTGAATATGCCTTGTTGGATCTAAGTTCATGGTGAGCCCAACAGTGCCCCCCAGTCCACTGGTGGTTCAACCACCGATCATGAACAATCCACCCATGGTTTTGCCATTGGTGCACCCGTCATTGGCCAGTTTGGCCTCCTTTGGTGCATCATTCTTCTGTTTAGTTTTGTCGCTTCATTCATTTATTTCGTTCTTTACTTAACTTAATTTCTAACGTGGTATACTTGATTTTCTCTTGTTTATGGATCTATATACATCATCCTGTGGTTTTTAACATCAAACTCATGCTCATATTCATCCAAAACCAATTTTAAAACAATATTCTCATCTAATTTTAATTACTGTTAACTCCAATTATCTTCTTTATTATCAAACTTACCAATTAGTATTTGATAAAATATCATTATTCAACTCTAGTCTGACCCCTTACAATCCTTTAACACACTAATTGTTATATATAATTATTGAAAGGGTTCCCTCACTCAAATATGATGATTAAATCCCATAATCCTTCATTGTCTGAACTGTTGCTCCTATGGTTCTCCAAACTTTGCTCTCTAAATGATATTAGGTCTTAGAACTATCCATAATCTCCAATTTGCCATTGGTTTCATCTAATTTTACTGAGATTTGAGTGAGATATTGGGTTTTGAAGTATTAAAGAAGAAGAGGGAAAAGAGGACTTAAACAAGAAGAAATATCTCTGAAAAGAATGTATGGTTGTTGATCTAGGCCTATTCGTAACTTGAAGGATGCATCGTCTGGAAATTCAAATATTTATTTCAATCCGAAGTCCATTAAAATGCGAGACCCATTTCACTTATATCTCCCACTTACAACCTCCAAATCGAACAAGTTTATATACGACATGAATGAGAAAAATGAGCCGGTGGCAATGGCACAAGCCCCATCATAAAATTTCAATGCTGCAAAAATGACCATTTTTCTTTCCTAATATTTATAATAATTAAATTATCAATTAAAATCCAATATTATCAATTATTTAAATATATGGGTATTACATTTTCCCCTTTCAGAAAAATTCCATCCTTGAAATCCTTAAAGGGTAAAGAATGCAATTCACATGCACCCACATTTTCTTGCCACTGATATACAACTCACAATGTATCCTACAGACCTGTTATCAACCGTTCAGAAGTAGCCATTCATAAAAACAAAGAAAGCAATCGTATAATAACATCCATACATACCATATAAATACACAATCAAATTCATTAATAAGTCTATGTTCATTAGCATATAAAAATATTCATAGTAGTGCTTATGTACTTTATGAAATGCAACCAATAGCATAGCATTAGAATATGTTTGCATATGACAATATATAGATGCAAATATATATCAGTCATACCCTCTTACGTGAATAAGATGATATGACATACAAGACATGAATGCAAGCATCCTAGGTTGAACATGTAAACTATATGTATGCAATAAACAATCACTTCATATGGTAAATACATACATCAAAGACCATAAGAATTCAAGAATATAAAACGCACTAAGATTATAACATAATCCATAACATGAATTAAAAAAACATTCTCTATCATCTATCCAACCAAACTAAGTAACCAAAGCAAAGGCAACAACGAATCCCTCGCAATAATCCAAGCAAACCTAGGTACTAACTAAACTAACAATCAAGCATTGGAAAATGTTTCAAAAAGGAGTCAATGAAAAGATCGAACCTACTTCTCTACTTTTAATGTACCCTTAACCAAATCGATCTCCCTGATACAACATAACAAACTCTGCTATTAGCATAAAGTAATTCCTAAACGTTAGCTCCAAATGTATGTGGATATCAACTACTTCTATAATCCACGCTAGTAACTCAAATAAATAATTCCATAATGCACAATAATGGATATCATTAACACAATCGTGCCTCAAACTGAAGTGCGACCTTTCATACCATTTCCTATATGCACATACGTAATATGAAATCATTCCCATGGTATTTTCCTTAATTCATCTTTTGTAGGTAAGGCAATTAAAAGTCGATGTTGTCTTATCCATACAAACCGAAGTAACCTGAATGACTAAACTATTCCTTCTTGTGACGCCCCACCTCTATACCAACGCTAGACAAGAACATTACTGTGAATGCTGTCAACTAGCACGGAGAATAAGGCTGTTGAGGAGCGACCATCTGTATAATTGCTTTGTGCGAGTACCGATATACCGGATAAAAATATAACTTTTCATCTCAAGAGGAAATCCGACATACCGACACAAACTCAAAGCAACTACACAGTGGCTATAATTTCTTCGGAAACAAATATAGAAATAAACATAACATAAATCAGTCATGGACAATTCATATCACAAAGGCGGAAATAGATATGAATATTACACATGAAAGTGTACATCAGAGTAGTGGTCTAAAAAGATCCACATATCACAAAAGAAATAGTTACATGAACTACACAAAAGAATAAGTATACATTATGGAGTCTATCTCTCAAATGTATACAACAAAAACTACTAATCTAAGTAGTTAGCCAAAAGTCAGAGGGATCAATCCCAAGAGAGAAGTCAAGCAGAAGCACCTGTAACATCTCGGTCTGACCCGAGTATTATTTAATAAGAAAATAATAAACGGATCAGTCTAGCTATAAATATCAGATGAAGTGATATATAATAAGAGATATGACATAAACATATAATAATCACAATGCCAAGCTGTGATAAATAAGTAAATTGGAAATCAACAAGAGATTAATCAATATCACAGTAATCTACTCAAGATAAAAAGGAATGTCATACTCCTAATTTCATTCACCAAGCCATAATATATGACACATATATCAATGCCCATCGTAAAAGTTGGTGAAACATTAATTCCAGAATTCAACACACGAGATCCAGAAATCACAAGGAAAGGATCAATGACATGGTACAACGGGACATCCGATGAACCAAATCACAATCAAAGGGAACAATGACGTCGTACAGCGGGACGTCCGATGAACCAAATCACAATCAAAGGGAACAACGACGTCGTACAGCGGGACGTCGGATGAACCAAATCACAAAGACATAGCACGATGCTAGTCTAAAACCTAAAATGATCGTCATGATCAAAGAGAAGTGTCGATTACACTAAGCTAGTAAATATATGAGCTTAGCTTCATGTCCCATAACCACTAGCTTAACTTAAATATTTACGAACAAATTGTAGATCTCCACTAGAAAATTGTCACAAGAGATTCAATCAAACAAGTCCAAGAATTAACCGACGAAGTAAACGCAAGCGTTTCATACCACTCGTTTTACTAAGTCGTTTAATTAGATTTCTCATACGAGTGAGGTAAAGGTTTGTATATACTAATAGATTGGAAAACGGTTTTATAAACGAATTTGGTATTAATATAGTATTGAAATCGTTTGAGGAAAGAGTTTTGATATTTACTACTAGTATAGAAAACCTTTATATTTTTAAAGTGACAAAGCACAAGGGGGATTGTAGAAACGATCAATCACAAAGATCACATTCGAAGATGTGAATAAAAATCCAATGAAATCGATAAAGGATCCATCGAAGTGGATATATCTAAAATTCCCAAAAAAAATAAGTCATCAAAGATGATAATAAATGATGACAATAATTAGGATCATCAAGAATCGATTTAAACTGGAAATTCAATCCAAAAAGGCAAATTGGACTAAAACAGCAGGTTCAGTCGACTGAACAGAGTTTTCAGTCGACTGACCCTGTGCCTGAAAATTTTCCAGGTTCAGGAAACTTTCTGTTTCCAGTTTCAGTCGACTGTGCAGAGTTTTTCAGTCGACTGAATCATGCCTGGAAACTCTCGGGTTTCAGGTTCAGTCGACTGAACAGAGTTTTCAGTCGACTGAATCATGCCTAGGCTGTTTTTCAACCTATTCAAATGAAGAGCAAATTCTTCCAAAATGCAACCGGACGAACATTAGCTCTAAGGGTTTATGCCAATCGGCAACCCGGCCCTATATGCTCCTCGGTGCATCACCAAAAACATGATCAAACATCCATAAAAGGATTTCACACAAATTTGACTTTAAAACCCAAAAATTGGAGCATTCACAAAATCAATCCAAAACAAGAGCAAATGCACATGAAGAAGTGTTAGGAATTCATACCCAACAACCAAAGATAATTATAGTCATAGATGTGAGATAAAAATCTCACCTTTGCACTAAAATTTATGAAGATGAAGCTTGAAAGCAATGGCAAGAACAAGCACTCTTCAATCTCAACACTAAAAGCTTGAATCTAAGCTTAAAAGAGAAACATTCCCTAAATTAGGTTTAGGAAATTTCTGAAATTGAATGGAGAAAGAGTTGGAGAAGGTGAAGGAGATGCTTACCAAGGGGTTCTCTTTGATTTTGGAGCAAGAACTTGGATTTGCAAAGGAAGCTAGGGCTTGGAGTTTTAATTTCCTCTTCCACCCCCCATTAACATAAAAGCTTGAGTATTAGAAAAATAGAAGAGAAGTGAATGAAGAGGAGAGGGTTGGAACTGAGTTAGTAAGTGGTTAATTGGCTCAGCCCAAACCAAAACCCTAAGCAAAAAGTAGCAAAATTCAACTTTCTCCAAACATATCGAAGCTTATACTCAAAAAGGTCGCAAACGTCATTTTGAACTCAATGGAGGTGGTCTCGAGTCCTAATTCGACCGTATGCAAAAAGTAGGTTTTTGGACTAATCCGACGAACGATAAAATATTTAAATAAAATATTTAAATATAAAATCGATAAATATGCGGGTTGTTACACTTCTTTTGCCTAAGAACATTAAAATGATTGATTTCTTAACTTGGTGAACACAATGTATCTTTCATCACAATTTCCAATCTAACTTAAGTGGTATCATTATGATTATGATATCACTTCTCCAAATACCTAACAAGTTTGATTTCCAAGGTATCACCTCCTCAACTATACAAATATGTCATCCTATGTTCTACGACATTCAATAAGCAAGCATCCAAACATGAAAAATACTGTATTCATCTAGCTCAACCATAACAATCAAAATCCTAAATCTACGTGGAATTCTAACCTAAGAAAATACTAACCTAAGACAGTTATAGTTTTTAAAAGATCGATTATACAATACATCATTCATATGCACCTCATATGCAATGTAGACCATGCATCTTCAAGTCCCACTCCGAAAGAGTATATTTGAATGGATAGATCCTTCCCAACCTGATGGGATGATCGAAAAGAATTTATATACTCCTTACTAAAGTTATATTTAAACCTATAAATTCTACTTTCCACAAAATCATCTCTTCATCCTTTCTATCTGCAAACTATAGTACCTTTACCCTTGACCTTTCCAATAAATTTTCATCAATTATCATGGATTACTTGAATTCACACCAACCAGTGGTATTTTCCTATTTTACCTTTGTATACATTAAATCTAGGACCTACTTTCTTCAATCCCTCAAATCGGGTCTTTTCCAATAGTTCAAAATTATTTGTCAAGATCTGTTAAAAATACTTATCATATTATTCTTACCACCAATCCAATTTGCTTCCTTTATAAATAACGGTCACAATCTAATCAATTCTTTATCCTTGCATATCATATCTATTCATACAATTCCAAGTAATTCATCACATCCATCGATAACGCAAACTCATGTGATCTTGATAACCATCTATATCCGAACATTTCTACATACTCATCAATCATACCATAAAACATATCCTAATATAATCTCAATACCAAATCTAAACTCGGATATCCATTGCAATCAAATTTCCAAGCTCAATTACCTTTTATGATCGAAAAATCCAAGATTACATAATAACTTTATATAACCAACTAATGGTATCTTTTCCAAAATATCTTTGTATCAACTTATCATTCTTTTATACCATGGATAAGACAACTCAGCGAAGATGGCATCGCACCATAAAAATCAAATCGACTTGATATAAAATAGTCATAGTAACATCATACCCAAAGCATATCTAGGAACATCAGAAAAGTGATGATGTCCTAGCATAGTAAACATGTTATCAACCTCATGTCACACCTAATCCAAACCATATACTTATAGTTGTAACTATCACCCAAAAACATATACGATAAGATGATGATCACTTGCTTGGAGAACAACATCCAAATCCAAGCCATATAATACAAATGGTATAATGTTACTCGAACCATCAAGTCAATGACACCCATCTTCAAACTAATCCAAATTGTCTACAAAATAAACATTTGCGATGTAACATAGCCTATAATGTCAAATCAATGACAACCATCCACAAATAAACTCAGATCATCACTTTTACAGTGATACCAAACAATAAAAGCATTCCAAATACCATTTTCTTCCATCTCTGTTCATTACTATAATGATACAGAATAAAAGAATGTGAATATCAATTATTTCAGTTTTTTTTACCATAGACTCATAACAACCCGATGCCGAGAAGTAATTAATTAAAATTAATAATGGTGACTTAGTTAATTAGTATGGATTTTGAGAGATAAAAATGAAAATAATCTAGAATTGTTTGGAAATATTGGCATTTGATGATAAATATTTATTGATGAAATCTAATCTTTTTAGGAAAAATTATTTAAAAAGATTGTGGAATAAATTATTGATGGAATTTATTGTCTTAAAATTATGAATTAGTAATAAATGAGGAATTTAATTATTTAAATTAATAACGATAATACTTTTGAGTTTAATGTGATTTTAAATGTACTAAAAGGAAATGAATAATTTTATAGATTTCGATAATACTAGTAAATGAGATTAGAAACATATTTCCGAAGGAAAACGAATTTTATTTTATTTAAATAAACAGTTTTGGAATTTATTAAATAAATGGGCCTAGAATATAACTAAGAAATAATTAAATTAAAGTTAGTTAAATATGTGAAGTAAAATTTTGTAAAATTATATAGTGAATGAAAAATGAAGATTTAAGAAAGAAATAATTTTAATTGGAAATTGAACGTGATTTGAGTTAATAAATAAATTTTTACTATAATGAGTCAAATATAGAGATCTTGAATAAATAATAAGAATAAAAATAATTTGTGGAGACTAAATTTCATATTTTCTATTATGCTAAGTAATCACCTAAGAAATATAAACATTATTCTTATTTGAAATTTTATAATGATTTCAGTTGAGTAGAAATTGTTAAAGAGAAGGAAAGAAGAAGAAAATACTTACTAGTGTTACATGAATCCTAAGCCTAAATATGTAAGCCTATAATCTGCCATGTATATGTCTAGGCATTTCTAAGTCTACAAATCATCCTTCTTCATGTTTTCATTTATGAATATTTCATCTGCTTTTAAACATTAGGAAATCCACTTCTTCTTCTTTCTTCTAAAAAAATTAAATCAAATAAATTCTTATATTTTCCAAAATTAAAATATGTTCATCTCTACACCTCACTACACTAATAAAAATGAAAAAGTTGAGAAATTGGTTAGGTTTTGGAGTTATGGGAATTGTCAAGTAAGTGGAAAAGTGAGCTTTTGGATAGCAATGAGAAAGTTGAAGCTTTATTAAAGTAAGGTGAGTTAATCACACTCACAACTATGTCTAAAATCTTAGAATTAATTGTTGTTTGATGTATATTGTGAATTGTGTATTATTTTCTGTTCTAGAACTTAATAGTTTTGCTTGTTCTTTAATTGAATTTGTGCAAAATGAAGTGGCTTTATGATTGATGGTGTTTAGTTGATGGACTATAGTCTAGATTGGGATGAGAGGAGGAAGAACCGACAGTCGAAGCTGCTAGAATCAAGCCATGCGGCCTTGAACGTTATCGTTCAAGACACGGAATGGTCCACCAGTGCCTAGGACAATGACACTAGTGGTGCACGACCTGGAATTTTGCAAGAAAGTACACTGGCCTTTTGGCCTTTGTTTATTTGAAAAAAATTGAAAAATTAAATGAAATATAATTTTGAAAATTTTTCACTTAGCTCGTTATGCATATAGAAAAATTATGAACAAAAGTTTTATTAAAAATTTAAGGTTAACATATATATATATATATATAAAGTTATTAATTTATTGATGGAAATTCATTTTGGCTTTTGATAATTGTTTAAAAATCCTATATAATTTTAGAAAAATGGGTGGTGTTTTCTAATTAATTTTTAGGTGTTTTAAACTATTTTTTATGATTTATAAGTTTAATTAAGAGTTTTAGAAGTGCACTATATGTATTTTAATTATGAAATATGTATTCGATATTTGGTAATTCATTTAAATATCCCATTCAATTCTAGCGCGAGATGATTCCTAAGTGACATTAAGTTCCAAAGTTCTATTAAGCAATTTTTACTATATTTTGTTAATGATTCCATATATGAAGTAAGGATTTTGTCTTATATTTTTTGGTATGGAACAACAAGAAATTATTTTGAAGTTTATGAATTTATTTTAAAATAGTATTCATATATGAAACCGGCGAAAGACTTCTTTAAACTTTACTGTGAATTGAAAGTGATTTTGAAAGCTTTGTTTGCGTGTGTAACAATTCGGATTTTTAGACCAGTCAAAATCACCGAAAACCCTTCCATTAAAAACAAACAAATGACAGCTACCAATTTAATACACATTTTCATTTGAGAAATATACAATATTACTAAACGTACATGATACAGTTTAAAAATACAAATTATCAGAGTAATCGTTTATTCTACAAGGTTTGCTTTAATACATACCAGACTCAAATATTATAAATAAACCGTTGCACAGCTCTAATATGAGTGACAACAATAGTCATTCCTATAATCTTAATAAGCATGCCAATGCTGAATAAAATTGTAACAACCCGCCTTTTTTGTCATCGAAATTCCACGTCGAATACTACCACCGTGTTCAAATGTCGAACATCAAATCAAAAAAAGGCAGATTATTAGGATAAATTAAAAAAAAGCACAGAGAATAGAGAAAATTACAATCTCATTGCTGATTCGATAACATATAATATAACAAGAACAATAAAAACTATTAATCCAAAAGTGTAGAGTATATCAGAGTTAAAAAACCTTATCAGTTGGACAATTATAAAATCCTGACCATACAATTGCTGATATGAATACTATATAATACAGCGAAAATTAAAACACTACAATAGGTGATCCTCCAGCTCCTCTCCAAGATCTCAACACCAGAAACAACATGGGAAAATACTCAGTCTGTCGGAGCATTATAATAAAATAACACTCGATCAGTTTGGAAATACCAGCGTGAGATAACTCAAATAATGGGAAACATATTAAAGTTCTATGAGACAACGCCGCTAACGCGGGACAGGTTTTTACCTCACAAAAATAACATCCATACAGGCAAGAGTAAAGAAAAACATCAAGAAACAAATCTAAATAAGAATGGGCATAAATAGTATTAAAAACAAAACTTGAAAGAATGAAAATAATCCTAGCAAAATCCAAGCTAGGCAGAATGAATAAAACAAGATGACAGTCCAAACATGATAGAATGAACAAAATAGGATAATAGTTTAAACTTGATAGAATGGAAAAAAACCAAAAATTAAACACCGCGAAGAGGTGTTGACTCTTACGGTTGCAATTAATGAAAAATATATTCAAAGGTTTGAATCAAATAAGGAAAAGAAAATTTCTAACAAATGACTAGGAAGGTGCACCCCGGTTGAAGTATACCTCTAGTGACATACTTCTCATAAGCTCATATACTCCATGACACTTCTCGAAAATGTACCAGCCGGACACCGCTAAACCTTGCCGAGAATCCGAATATTTTGACATCTAAATGCACAACCGAATCTAATGGATGTCCTTTCGTGCTTTAGGTTTAGTCATTTTTGGCAAAGGATGACAAAGCTCAAAAGAGCAGTAGATCGTTTCTACGTGATGGTACACCATATAGAAAGCTAAATCCAATAATTAGTAAATCAACTATTGAGGATAATTAAAATGGTCGTGTATGAAAAGTAAATATCATATATTTACCACTACTGATGGTTTCAAGAAAGTGCTATCTCTCGGTTGAAGACGAAGTCATGCAAGTTGTGATAAGCTTAACTCTAGGCTTTGCCTTAATGACATTTTTATCTGTCGAGATAGAAACGAGCCCAAGAGTCAACGTTTAGCGTCAAAAGTATGAGTAGATCCTTTTCTTATAAGCGATGTCATTTATGGAATTACTTCTCCATAATCGAAATCGAACTTCATTCTTTAAAAACTGAAATTATGCTTGATTTCCATATTACAATATTGGTAAAAACACTTTGGAATGCTCTTTTAAAATGTACTTTTATAAGACAAAATTTATCATTCTAAATGTATTAAGACAAGGGTCAAAAACAAATGTTCTTAAAACGTTGTTTACTATAAACCCAAAATTAATTTACACTTAGCTTTTTTTATAAACAATTCCCTTTTAAAGGATTTTCTCATTTATAAACCATTATCTATAAAATTAAAACTATATGTATTAAGCGAAAAGAAAATAATACAATTTAAATACCTTTATAAATTTAAAACAATATTGATTATCCCAAAAGATAATCAATCACATTTAATATGTCCTTTAAATAAACAAATCCATTATCTTTAATAAAATAGTTAATTATTACCAATCACTTTTATATCATTAGTAAATTAACTATAATTTTTTTATTAAATCAGTTTATTAACTTTAAAAACACTAAATTATTTAATTAATTTAAAAAACTTTTATTATTTTAGTTAATTTACTTTAATCACTTCTATTAAATCAATTAGTTAAATTTAAATATCGTTACTAAAAGATTTATTAAATCCAAAGAATCATTAATTAGAATGAAAGATTAATGCCAACCATCATTAATTAAAATGATTAAATAATTTTTAAATGCCATTAATTAAAATAACTAATTGAGTTCCAGTAATCATAAATTAATCAGATGAATCAAGTTCAAACATCATTAGCTAAAATGATAAATTAAAACATAATTTGTTAAAATTATTGATTAACTATAAACCATTACTAATTAAATGATTAACTAAACTTCAAAAATCATTAGTTAAAACGATTAATTAAGTTTAAAAAAATCATTAATTAAAATGATTAATTAAATTTCAAAATCATTAATTAAAATAACTTTATTATATTCAAATACCATTTATCAAATAGACTGATAAATTTCAAGCATCATTAATTAAAATGTTTAATTACAATCAAATATCAGAAATAAGGATGATTAATTAAAATCAAGTATCATTAATTAAAATGATTAATTACTTTTAAATACCATTAAATTAAAATGATTATTAATTTCGAATATCATTAATTAAAATAATTAATTAAACTCAAATAATCATTAGTTAAAATGATTAGTTAAAATCAGTCTTATTTGAATCAAAAGATAAACCAATTTTAAACAACATTAATTAAATTGATTAATTAATTTCAAAATCATTAGTTAAAATGATTAATTGCTTTAAATAATCATTAATAAAAAATGATTAATGAATTTTAATTTTTTTTTAGTGAAAACACAAGCTTAAGTTCAAAAACACACGATAGGGTTTTGGGGACGAAAGTCGATAAACGAGGTATAGCGAAAATCGCTATAACGACATTTAAACAATTTAAATGAAATATCAAGATTTATTTCAATTAAACATCAATGTAATAGCATAAGGATGTAAATAAATAATTATTAGCGAGAAACCCCTCAAGGTCTCTCTATAATTTTTTTCCCTGCAAAAAATGGTTATGGATAATATATATAATCATATGAGTTCATAATGATCAAATTAATATGTCATCCATTTTCCAAACGAAAATTCAGCCAAACAATCAATCAAATGATTTAACTAACATCCAAGCAATCAATAATAATTTATAGCATCATAGGTGTGATATAGTAAAATTAAATGTGAGTTAAACTCATATTGATTTTAGTTTTCGTCAAAATGTTATGTTTTGAACTAAAACCGAGTGGGAGTTCGATATTAGCCAAAAATTCTATTAGCTCCAAATCCATCCAAACCAACTCCATTGTGTAGCCATTATCGCTACGAGTCCAATGCAAAAAAACGGTGCTCGAATCCGACCTCGTACACAAAAGTTATTCAATTTATAAGTTATCGAATTTATATAATAAAATTAAAAAACTAATTACAATTCTAATCCCAAATTAACCTTAATCCATCTTCTCCCTTCCACTAATCAAACGTGCACAGTGAAGCACAAAGCCAATCATGTGATACGTGAATAAGCACTGATAAGGAGAAAAACACGACGAAATTCAAATCCGTCTTGGTCAATGCCCTGCCCTCGACGAACTCGACTTGCTCGTGCCTAAAAATCCATGCCCACCATTCCCAATCAAAACACGACCCGAAGGTCTTCACCCTCTAAGCCGCTATGACGTGGACCTTCCTAGATGACCACACCACCTTCAAATCACCGCTAAGGTGCCAAACTCCAACCCAAAACCAAATCCAAACCTCGTTCGTCAATTCTAAGGACCAAAAATTCCCAAGAAACTAGCCCTAGGTCGACTGTCAAAGAATGGAGTGACCCAAATCATTGTCAAACCCAACAACACACATACAAAATTGAAGCACTCCATTTCGAGATCAAATATATTTTTTCATGATTTTTAGTTGCTTAAATTCATAGTTATGGATTTTTAAAATTTTATTTTGTAAAAGGAAGTTTTTAATTCATGTTACATGCATTGATTTTATAGGGAGGAAAAAGTATGGACTTCAAAACATGGTATGGGCACAGATATGGGGTAGAATGATGAATAAGATATGATATCTATTATTTAATTTGATAATATTCGACAATACATACCAAAAAACTTAAACCCCAATTGAAGCGTGCCGACTGGCGTTCCATACTAAATGCCCATATTCCGAACTCAATAGAACTAGTTTCACGACCTAATTCCAAAGTATATGGAAGTTAGCTTTTTAAATCGAACTATTTTTCATATGAGTTCCCACGACTAGGAAAATGTCCAATCGTTACAAAACTGGAAGGCATTCAACAATTTATTATTTCGGATCTTATGGCACTAGTTTGTCAAAATCTAAGACAGTGCCCCGGAATGTTAATTTCACAAAATTAATCGTCGTTTTTTATTTTCAATCCAATTATCGATATTTATTCGATCTATTTATATTTTTAAATAAATTCACAAATTGAATTCACTAATATAACTTATTAATTAAAGGTACGTAAATGAAATTATTAAATCCGATTAATTAATATTTAATTCACAATTTAAATATTTAAATTACCAAAGTATTTGCACCCAACTTATTAAATTCCAAAATCTAATTATTTAAATATTTATAGGTGGTTAAATGATCATTTTGATCATTTAAAATTAAATGATCAATATTATGGGTTGTTACATTCTCCCCCTTTAAAAGAATTCCGTCCCTAAAATTCCCAAGAAAGAAAATGTTTTCAAACCCTTAAGTTTAAAACTATTATATAAAGTAAGTTATTAAACTTATTAATTAAATATCAAAATTTTATGGAAAATTTCGACGGTGTCTCCTTTATGCGACTCGATCGAAACAACTATAAATTGCCTCTATGGACTCTAAACCAACCAAACAAAACAAAAGCAAAGTGGATACCCATAATCAGGGCATAAAATCATCAGCCAATTTAAATTTCTAAATTTATTACATACCTTTTTGTGTTTGATTTATATTTTTGGCAAGTAATTTATTATCTTTATGCAAATGCAGATGCATAAGAATCAAACAACAATCTCTTGCATACCCGTACTTAAGAAATCTAAAAGAAAATCAAGTTGACTTAAACAATATGATGTTGCTTTTCATGCAAAAACTAGCATGATGTAAATCTACATACAACTCTAGCATAAAATTAAGCTACATCCAGCAACATCACATCCTAGGAAAAAAATACAGAAAAAATTCAATAATAAATGCCATGCATCCAATAATTTCAAATGATGAATTTAAATCTAAATGCCCGTGTTTTTAAATTTAAAAATTTATTTTTCGAATTTCTTAGATGGGAATTAAACCAAGATCAAAAACCAAAATGACAAAGAGGGGATTCCTCCTAATGTAGTATGGTGAAACTCTAGAATCCAAACAACATGGGGCGTCCAGTGGTATTTCGGTTCCTCTAAAACATCAACCAGAGTGAATAACTATTATTTCTTTACCAAAATTTTCAAAAATCTTTTTTTTTTTCAAAATCATCGAGATTTAGATCCTAATAATAATAGTTCAAAATCCTTTATATAAATTTAAATTTTATAAACAATGGTATATAAAATCACACAATCAATTTAATCAAATTAAATCAATAAAATTACATACGGGAAAATCTAATGCTTGACATTAATTTAAAACGTCAGATGATGAACAAACAAATCTTAACTTAGGTTTAAAATTTTCTTGATTGCTCGAAATATAAATAATTATCTAAACGTACTATTTTGCTCAACGGCTTTTGGTTATTTCTTATAAGATTATCCAAATTCACTCAGACAAAATTGAAAAATTTATACTCTAAATCTAGTGGTTTCTTAACTATACGAATTTTTCTAAATCATTTAAATGTGAATTTAGAATTCTATTCAAAAATAAATTTGTTTATGAATTATTTTATAAATTTTCACCTAAGTTTAAAAATATTTTATAAAGTCATTTATTTATAAAAATCAAATCAAAACATATTACACTTTATTTATTGGTATAATACTCTTTTATATCCTGAGAGAGTACATACAAATTTTATTTTAGTTTTCACAATTTTGGTGAAGATCTAATCAAAATTTGGGTATTTTAAAACTGAATTAACTTCTCGACTTCTTTAACTTAGAATGTTAAAATGGAAGATATTTATAGGTTAACACTCAACAAATAGTTTACAATACTTAGAAGTTTTGAAAAAAATATGGTTTTAATAAAACAATGTTTATCAAAGCCTTCCCATCCAATTTAACTCATTTTAAACCTATGTTAAATTATCCCATATTTTATTTAACGGTACAATCGCATCTGTCAAAATAATCTCTTATCAGAAATACCTTTTGTTTTGAAAACAATTGCCTTGTAAGGGAACTTAAAAATTAAATACCCATTTTCTTTTCCAGAAACTCATCTTTGAAAACGTACTATAACAACTTCAAATGATTTATTTATTAAAACTCGCTTTGGGTTCATTCGGATTTGAACTCATTTCGATTGCACAATGATAAAGAGAATAATTTGTTAAGTACTCCACAACGTTCCCCTACACAAACATCCGATCATCACTTCAAAGATTATTCGGATCACCACAAAACTAATCGAGATGTTTTCCTCCAAGTTATGCCAAATAAAACGCATTCCAATTTTAAAAAATTTCTTCTCAAAATATTATTTACTTTTAAATACTTCCATAAAATACTACCATGTCATTTCTCGAAATCCTTTCAAAATTATTTTCAAAAATTCCATGATTTAGATCCAAAAATCCTTTTTGAACACATTTTATAAACTAAATTTATATAAAATTTTCTTTATAGAAAAATCATTTCATGTTATAACAATTCTTCTTTACTATAAAAGAATTTTCCCGAATTTTTATTCTCTAAAGGTCTTATCCTATCATTTAAATTATATTAAACAACTTTTTATTAAAGTTTAATCCTTAACTCACCATTATTAAAACGTAAATTTTAACCTAACATTTTCTCCATACACCTTGTAGTCAAATTGTGAAAATTAATTCACAAAGGGGTTCATTTATAAATTCAAACAACAAATGCTTGTAAATAAGCTAAACATAAGTAATCAACAGTCAACAAATAACAATCAATGCTTCTAATTTAACGACCGTGATTGATCTAACAATAGTGATAATAAATAAATATTTTTTTAGCAAAGGCTAGTGGGGTTAACAGGGCCCCAACCTGATTTATTGCAACAAAAAACAATAAAATAAAGTAGCATGTAATGAAAACGAGCTACATATACACACAAGGAAAAAACATTAAAAAAATAGGCACACTAAGAATACAAAGCAAGAAAAGGAAAAAAAAGGAACATAGACAAAACCTGAAGTAGATCACAAGTTACATCCAAGCATAACTTGAAGCAGTAGTAAAATCTGGTAGTCTCTTCAAAGCTTCATAAATTTCATGCTTTAGAGCCTTCCATAATACGTCCCCATCCCTCCTCTTCTTTTCAACACAGATCATATTTCTTTCAAACCACACAATGATCAAATATTTCATGAGGCAAATTAAAAGAAGTCTAGCTTTCATGGTTCTCCACTTTGTAGCTTTGCATATCATGTCCATATTAATAGGGCAAAGAGTTGATAGCAAAGCACTACCAGTAATGTAACGCCCCACCTCTATGCTTACAATAACAAAGAGTATTAAAAGAAATACTATCCGTTATTACGAAGAATAAGGTTGGATAGGAGCGACCATCCGTAGTTAGGCCTTACACTAGTATTTGTTATCTCGATAGGAGTGGTATATATTTTTATTTTTCATCTCTTATTTATTTACTCCCATCAACATATCCAATTGCAGTATAAAACGAACTACGATGGTTCATAATAGTTTAGGACAATAGATATAATAATAACACAGATAATATAAATGCGGAACACAGATAAAACAAAATGTCTCATATATATAATAACTGATGTCAGTTACAATACATGTGATACAATACATATGATACAACTACAACTGTCGACTCGGGAAGTTATATACACAAGTACAATATCGTGAATAATATACATGAATGTACAACATCTTATACAGTGACAACATCTACTCCAAATGATATAAAGAAACTTCATAGCTCTAGCAGCAACCCAAAGCAAGATATCTACAACCTGTAATAACTCGGTCTGAACCGAGTATTACATTCAAAAGAAAATAATACACGGGTCAGTCTAATTCAAACTCAGTTATTAATGCGCAGAAGCAATAATAATTGAATAACAAATAGACGACAGAATTGTCGAAACGGCAATTAACGACAAAATCTAATTATTAAATAAATAATTAGAAACTCATAATCTAATTATCAAATATATAACTAGACAACAACAAAATCATCAAATTAAAACAATCAAAATACAATTTAAAACATATTGAATTGAATAAACAAAACAGTTCGACCCATTGAAATATTAATTAAAGTGACAATACGGGTAGGGCTGCAGTACACGCACGCGTGCACTGCCTCGCCACTACAACATATGGAATATGCAAAAGATCAAATAATCAAAACAAAATAATATATCATAAAACCATACCGTGTGGCTGCAGTACACGCTTACGTGCACTGCCTTGCCACTACAGCGATGATGTACACAAAAGCTCAACACCGTGTGGCTGCAGTACACGCTTGCGTGCACTGCCTTGCCACTACAGTGATGATGTACCCAAAAGATCGACGAACCAAAATCAATGAAGAATCAAATATCGATGCCATGGCCTCAACGTCAAAGCAGAATGACATGGAAAATGTGCACGTATGTGCACAATGAAAATTCACAATCAAGCACAAGGTCAAATCCAAAATATTGGATTCAACACAAGTACAAAGCCAAGGCTACAGGTAAGATAAGCATATGTACCCAAGATAAGGCAACATAGCAACAACTAAATCATTTAAGCATATAGATGCAAGTAAATGTCACTGAGATGCAATATTTAGCATACATATGAATCAATTTCATATGTACAACAAACACAAAGGACAACTCAGCAATGCAAAGAAATCACCAAAGACCAAGGCACAGCCGAGATGATCAATCACAGTGCAACGAAAATAAAGGCATCAATGCACGTGAGAATTGACTCAGTGCCTATTGAAAACAAAATGCATCAGTGCACAGTGAAACAACTTAATGAAACTGGACCAAATTCGAGAACAAAGGCAGTAATACAACACAAGTCAACTACAACTGCATAGCCACAACATGTATACACGTACATGAAACAGCAAATACAAATACATCCGTAAACTACATGCCTCGAAGAACAGAGGACAGAACTCGAAGACAACATGAAATTGCATCAAGGTGACTGCAGTGCACATGTCAAAATACAACAAGCTCCCATTTAGTTGATAATGCCCAAACACTAAATGAAACAGAGGTGGCAGTATAAAGCTACAGACCAACAAAACATCAACAAGTGTACACAAGAATACATATATGTGTAAAACTCGAATGAATCAGTGTGCAAGTAGGGACGGAGCTCGAGCACATGATATGGAAACTGATGAACTCAGCAGTCACATGGTCGAAACAATGAACCAATGCACTCCAGACTAAATGCCAGAAGAAAATCAACAAAACCAAACTGAAACAAAGAAACAACTCCAGACCACCAATGCACAAACACTACAGAGGTCGAAACAATAAGCAACCCAACATGATCAGAATGAAAACAAGAACACTTGAACCCAGTCAACAAGTGAAGCATCTGTGTAAACATATAGGAAGTTCAAGCTACAGGTCAATACAGAGTATCACAAAATAATTCATAGTCGAGAGACCAAATTCAAAACCGAGAAACAACATCCAGACCTCGAGGATGCTCAAGTCCAATTGCAACAAGTTCGAACAAAACCAAAGTCAAAGAGAGTCGCGAAATCACCAAAACAAAATCGAATTGCCGTAACATAGAACTAAGTTGAACAAGATGTGAGTAAATAAATTTACTCACCTTTCTCGAACTCGACAAAACGACGCCGTGCAAGCAACAACAAATATACATGTTTGAACAGAGCCAAGAAATGCCAAAGTCGAACGAAATCATTTCGTTAAAATCAAGCCAAAGCCGAGGCAAACACTATCACCAGCCAAAGTCAGGTGAGAAACGAATTGAAGCACAAAACAAAATTCAACCAATTTTATCAAAACCAAAGTTTATCTCCAATTCAAAGCCGAGGAGGTCAGGAATAGAATCGAACAAAGTTAGAGGTAGTATTTTCAAAAAACCAAACAAAGAAATTAAAGCAACTGTTAATGATCGAATACATAAAACAGCAGATCAATCGAACAAGGCCGAAAGTCGAACATAACAACATCACCAAACTCAAATAAAAAATCATCAAAACCGTGCAAATCCCCAAAATCACACACACACACACACATATATATGAAATCGACCTGAATTAGATGTGAGTAATTAAAAGATACTCACCTTTGTTGAATCGAATTAAAGCAGCCGCAAGCAGAGAGAAAGCATCAACGCTCGAGCTACAGACGTCGGCGACTTCAGTTCTTCCAAAGCCCTAATTTTGAAAAGAGGGACGAATGAAAAGAGGCCGCCATTTTTATCTCATACGTTATGTTTAGGTTTTTTGAACGAAAAATGAATAAGGGGATCGGGTCTCAACCCATGATAAGCACAACCCTTAAAATAGAAACGTGGACCAAGAGTTAGATTTAAAGCCCGCATAATCCCTTTTTCAAATTTATAAAAGAATTTCTACCTGAATAATAATAAAAACTCCAAATCGCAAATATCTGTCAACATTATTCGTTTAATGACGATAACAAATTAACAACAAAACCAGGGTTGTTACAGACTCCCCCTTTTATAAAAATTGCGTCCCCGCAATTTTCATAATAAAAGTCGTCAATAACAATTTCTTTTCTAACATAAACTGGTTAAGCTAGAAAATAAAGGACAAGAACACAAACCCCAAAGAAATCTTTTAAATTTCATAAAAGAAATTCACAAATTCTCAACAAAATCTAATTATCAATAGATAATCAGAAAACAACAAAACTTAATTATCAACAAGGACAATTAGAAACACCAAATCACAAATCGCAAAATTGCAAACATCTAGTTATCAACCAGAAAATCGAAAAAACACGAACTCTATAATTAGCAAACTCTAACTATCAACAGAGATAGATAGAAAATAACAATTCAATATAATCAACATAACCTAGAATCAATTAGAGACTAGAAAATCCTATAATCAGCAAAAATTTGCAATTATCAAGAACGATAATCAGAAATCACAAATCAACAAATACTCAATTATCAAAAACGATAATCAAATATCTAATTATCAAAAACGATAATCAAATCTCAAATCAACAAATATTTAATTATCACAAACGATAATCAAATCTCAAATCAACAAATATTTAATTATCACAAACGATAATCAAATCTCAAATCAACAAATATTTAATTATCAAACAACGATAATCAAATCTCAAATCAACAAATATTTAATTATTAAACAACGATAATCAGATCTCAAATCGACAAATATTTAATTATCAAAAACGATAATCAAATCTCAAATCAACAAATATTCGATTATCAAAAACGATAATCAAATCATCGAATATCTAATTATCAAAAACGATAATTAGAACTTATATCAACAAATATTTAATTATCAAAAGCAATAATCAAATCAACAAATATCTAATTATCAAAACGGACAATAAAATCAGCATTGCGGAATAACCGCTTGAAATCCACTTTAAAACTTGACGGTTACTGAAGCCAAAGCGACAGTAATATTCATATGTCAAAGTCTCATCAAAATAATTTACATAAAAATATAATATTAGTGAATTTTCATTCGTTAAAAAGGTCAACAAAACACCGTGCTTCAAAAACTTAGCACCAGTGTGAAAATCCCGTTATAAAAATAACGGCAACAAAATACGTTTTAAAACCAAACATCGGTTTAACGTAAAATTAATGTAGTAACATGCAACATAAATTTGCACGTATACCACAAAATAAACAAAGAAATCATTCAAATTTATCTTCAACGAAGATAATTCAAAACAGCAAAAAAAATCTCAACAGAATCACATAACTGCAATCGCTTCGGATCCCCAAACTAGATTCGAAATTTTCAAAGAAAACAAAATAAACACAGCTATGTGAACAACAAACGAAATTTATTTCGATTTCGTATTTTGATTTTTAAATCAAAAAGGTTATCAGCTGTACTCAGCGAAGACAGTGTCACTGTTTCCGCTGCGCACTCTGATAAACAAAACACAAATTTCTCAATCATTAAAACACACTTTTCACTTTTATTTTTAAATAAGGATATTTAAGATTTCATCACAATTTCAAAACTTTAGTTTTGACTCAAAGCACAATAAAACATCGACAAATAGTTGTAACACATGTTCCATCTAAGTTATGTTTTATATTATGTCCATAAACCCCAAGCTTTGATACCAACTGTAACGCCCCACCTCTATGTTCACAATAACAAAGTATTAAAAGAAATACTGTCCGTTATTACGAAGAATAAGGCTGGATAGGAGCGACCATCCGTAGTTAGGCCTTACACTAGTATTTGTTATCTCGATAGGAGTGGTATATATTTTTATTTTTCATCTCTTATTTATTTACTCCCATCAACATATCCAATTGCAGTATAAAACGAACTACGATGATTCATAATAGTTTAGGACAATAGATATAATAATAACACGGATAATATAAATGCGGAACACAGATAAAACAAAATGTCTCATATATATAATAACTGATGTTAGTTACAATACATGTGATACAATACATATGATACAACTACAACTGTCGACTCAGGAAGTTATATACACAAGTACATTATCATAAATAATATACATGAATGTACAACATCTTATACAGTGACAACATCTACTCCAAATGATATAAAGAAACTTCATAGCTCTAGCAGCAACCCAAAGCAAGATATCTACAACCTGTAATAACTCGGTCTGACCCGAGTATTACATTCAAAAGAAAATAATACACGGGTCAGTCTAATTCAAACTCAGTTATTAATGCGCAGAAGCAATAATAATTAAATAACAAATAGACGACAGAATTGTTGAAACGGCAATTAACGACAAAATCTAATTATCAAATAAATAATTAGAAACTCATAATCTAATTACCAAATAAATAACTAGACAACAACAAAATCATCAAATTAAAACAATCAAAATACAATTTAAAACATATTGAATTGAATAAACAAAACAGTTCGACCCATTGAAATATTAATTAAAGTGACAATACGGGTAGGGCTGCAGTACACGCACACGTGCACTGCCTCGCCACTACAGCATATGGAATATGCAAAAGATCAAATAATTAAAACAAAATAATATATCATAAAACCATACCGTGTGGCTGCAGTACACGCTTGCGTGCACTGCCTTGCCACTACAGTGATAATGTACACAAAAGCTCAACACCGTGTGGCTGCAGTACACGCTTGCGTGCACTGTCTTGCCACTACAGTGATGATGTACCCAAAAGATCGACGAACCAAAATCAATAAAGAATCAAATATCGATGCCACGGCCTCAACGTCAAAGCAGAATGACATGGAAAATGTGCACGTATGTGCACAATGAAAATTCACAATCAAGCACAAGGTCAAATCCAAAATATTGGATTCAACACAAGTACAAAGCCAAGGCTACAGGTAAGATAAGCATATGTACCCAAGATAAGGCAACATAGCAACAACTAAATCATTTAAGCATATAGATGCAAGTAAATGTCACTGAGATGCAATGTTTAGCATACATATGAATTAATTTCATATGTACAACAAACACAAAGGACAACTCAGCAATGCAAAGAAATCACCAAAGACCAAGGCACAGCCGAGATGATCAATCCCAGTGCAACGAAAATAAAGGCATCAATGCACATGAGAATTGACTCAGTGCCTATTGAAAACAAAATGCATCAATGCACAGTGAAACAACTTAATGAAACTGGACCAAATTCGAGAACAAAGGCAGTAATACAACACAAGTCAACTACAACTGCGTAGCCACAACATGTATACACGTACATGAAACATCAAATACAAATACACCCGTAAACTACATGCCTCGAAGAATAGAGGACAGAACTCGAAGACAACATGAAATTGCATCAAAGTGACTGAAGTGCCCATGTCAAAATACAACAAGCTCCCATTTAGTTGATAATGCCTAAACACTAAATGAAACAGAGGTGGCAGTATAAAGCTATAGACCAACAAAACACCAACAAGTGTACACAAGAATGCATATATGTGTAAAACTCGAATGAATCGGTGTGCAAGTAAAGACAGATCTCGAGCACATGATATGGCAACTGATGAACTCCACAATCACATGGTCGAAACAATGAACCAATGCACTCCAGACCAAATGCCAGAAGAAAATCAACAAAACCAAACTGAAACAAAGAAACAACTCCAGACCACCAATGCACAAACACTACTGAGGTCGAAACAATAAGCAACCCAACATGATCAGAATGAAAACAAGAACACTTGAACCCAGTCAACAAGTGAAGCATCTGTGTAAACATATAGCAAGTTCAAGCTACAGGTCAATACAGAGTATCACAAAATAATTCATAGTCGAGAGACCAAATTCAAAACCGAGAAACAACATCCAGACCTCGAGGATGCACAAGTCCAATTGCAACAAGTTCGAACAAAACCAAAGTCAAAGAGAAAGTCGCGAAATCACCTAAACAAAATCGAATTGTCGTAACATAGAACTAAGTTGAACAAGATGTGAGTAAATAAATTTACTCACCTTTCTCGAACTCGACAAAACGACGCCGCTGCAAGCAACAGCAAATATACATGTTTGAACAGAGCCAAGAAATGCCAAAGTCGAACGAAATCATTTCGTTAAAATCAAGCCAAAGCCGAGGCCAACACTATCACCAGCCAAAGTCAGGTGAGAAACGAATTGAAGCACAAAACAAAATTCAACCAATTTTATCAAAACCAAAGTTTATCTCCAATTCAAAGCCGAGGAGGTCAGGGCTAGAATCGAACACAGTTAGAGGTAGTATTTTCAAAAAACCCAACAAAGAAATTAAAGCAACTGTTAATGATCGACTACATAAAACAGCAGATCAATCGAACAAGGCCGAAAGTCGAACATAACAACATCACCAAACTCAAATCAAAAATCATCAAAACCGTGCAAATCCCCAAAATCACACACACACACAGATATATATATATATATATATATATGAAATCGACCTAAATTAGATGTGAGTAATTAGAAATTACTCACCTTTGTTGAATCGAATTAAAGAAGTCGCAAGCAGAGAGAAAGCATCAACGCTCGAGCTACAGACGTCGGCGACTTCAATTCTTCCGAAGCCCTAATTTTGAAAAGAGGGACGAACGAAAGGAGGCCTCCATTTTTATCTCATACGTTATGTTTAGGTTTTTTGAACGAAAAATGAATAAGGGGATCGGGTCTCAACCCATGATAAGCACAGCCACTTAAAATACAAACGTGGACCAAGAGTTAGATTTAAAGCCCGCATAATCCCTTTTTCAAATTTATAAAAGAATTTCTACCTGAATATTAAAAAAAAATCCAAATAGCAAATATCTGTCAACATTAATCGTTTAATGATGATAACAAATTAACAGCAAAACCACGGTTGTTACAAGCAAGCGCATCATTTGTCTAAATAAATCAGATTAAACTTGCATTCAAAAAACAAATGGTGGGTGGTCTCGGGATAGTTAGAAAAGAAAAGGCAAGAAACACCAAGATTAAGACCCATATCCGTCATCTTACTTATATCCGTCATCTTACTTTTAGTTAACATGGCATTTTGAACAACCTTCCAAAGCATTAAAATTTTTTGGGCACCGAATCAGAAGTCCAAATGATTTTGTTCCACTTAAATGCCTGCATACTACTAGAAAGAATCAGGTGATTGTACACATGAGAGACAGAATGAGGTTTGGCACTCCATTGTACAGCATCAACCTCAACTACAGGGTAATTATTACTTTGTAATTCATTCCAAAACAGACCTAATAAATTGGTTGCAGGAGTATGGTAACTGTAAGTTGCCTTGATATATAAAATCAACTACCTTAGCAGAATTGGCAATTCCAGACTGAATTACTTGTTGATAGCTGAAATGGTTGTGCAATATCACGCCAGAGGCTACCTACGGATCAAACCAAAACTTCACTTCAGATGTGGTAGCCATCTTATGAACTATCATGTAGAGTAAGGTGTTAAGAAAGCCAAGAAACTTTCTCCAAGTCCAACCACAGGTTTGTGGCACTTGCACACCCCATAAGCTTTTCCTTTCTATTCTCTGGGCCCAAACCCAATCAACCCACCCACTATTCTTCCTGGCAATAATTGAATTAAAATGTGTACTGAAAGCAGCAACATTCCATTTCATGATGTTTATAGCTCCTAGTCCTCCAGAATTTATGCCTTTCTCAAAAAAACTGAAAGAGCAAGGTAGTGGTTTCCTGTTATGTATGGTTCTGGTCCAAAAAAAATCTTAACTTGGCACCTCTAACCAGTTTGCAAACTTTAGTAGGCAAAGGAAAAGCTTTGGACCAATATACGACCACATAAAACAAAACTGATTTGATAAGAACTAGCCTTCCTGCCTGAGTTAAAAATCTGTTTGTCCACCTGTCTAATAATGAAACAATATTGGTGTACAGAGGTAGACAATCAGAGAGTTTTAATCTAGAAGTTAAAAGTGGTATGCCAAGATATGTCATATTTGAGTCCAAAAGCTGAACCTAGAAATTTGCAGCAGAGAAAAGGAAAGTCATGCTAAAATACCAGAAAAAGTAATACTGGATTTGGAACAATTAAGCAGCAAACTAGTCATTTTGTAGAAATTGTTCAAGGAACTAATAACACACTAAATCGAAGAAAGATATGGCTTAGTGAAAATCATTATATCATTAGCAAAGATAAGAGTTGTAACATTTGTAAGCTTACACTTAGGGTGGTATCTAATCTGACCAGTATGTACTTTGATATTCATGTATATGGTGAGGACTTCCATCACCAAAAGAAGTAACTAAAATGAGATGGGGTCATCCTGTCTAATTCCTTGCTTGCTCTTGAAATACCTAATAGGCCAACCATTCAAAATAATAAAGCAGCTAGGAGTTGATATACATTCATATACCCATCCTACAAAAGGCTTAGGAAATTTCATTAAAGCCATAATACATACTACAGAGGAACAGTGTATCGAGTCATATGCTTTCGTGAGATCAAGCTTTAACATGGCTGATGGAGTTGCATTTGATCTCCTATACCCACAAAGAAGCTCTTGGGCAAGAAGAATGTTGTCAAAAATACTTTTGTTATGAAGGAAAGCAACTTGGTTCTGAGATATAATTTGAGGGAGCACTAGCATTAATCTAGAGGCAATGAGTATGGAATACATTTGTACACCACACTACAACAAGAAATAGATCTGAACGAAGATACAGTATCAGCATCAGGAGATTTTGGGATTAAGACAATGTTTGTAGAATTAACTTTAGTTAAAAGAGAGCATTTATTAAAAAAGTTATGCACAGCCTTGCAGAAATCAATTTGAACTATGTCCTAGCATGTGATGAAGAAAAGAACATTAAAACCATCGGGATCACCACTCGATTTTCTGTTCTGCACACTGGTAATAGTTGGAAGAGAATTTCGTTAATTATACCTAGGTCCGGATTAAGTCAGAGGAGTTACCAAATAAATCCTCAAAATAATTAAGAAAGGATGCATCAATTGCTCAGTAGAGGAGGCTAGGGTACCATCAAGTGTACGTAGCATACATATATTTTCTTTAGCTTGCTTAAATATGATTGAAGAATGGAAAAACTCAGTGTTATGATCACCATAGTGAAACCACTTATAGTGCAACTGCTGTTGTTTCATCCCGTTTTCAATATCAAGGGCTTTGTTAAGTAATGTGCAGAGCTTTCCATCCTCCTCAGTAGCTATGGGGTCATGTGGGATATTCATCATAAATTCTTGAGCTTGTTGTACCTAGTCTTCAAAAGAGTTGACTGTTTTGTTCCATCCCTATGTAATTTAGCTGCCCAAGTTCTCAAAAGATTTTTAACAAATTTAAGCTTCCTGCAAAGAATAAACATAGGGTTACCATAACAATGTGATGACCATGCTTTAACAATAATTGGTTTGAATTCAGAGG
Source organism: Allium cepa (assembly GCA_030765085.1). Classification (NCBI taxonomy): domain Eukaryota; kingdom Viridiplantae; phylum Streptophyta; class Magnoliopsida; order Asparagales; family Amaryllidaceae; genus Allium; species Allium cepa. Next base: position 289,915,273 of record CM060937.1, read on the forward strand.
AGTGAGTCTAATCTGAAACTTCTTTTTTCTTTTTTCAAAGAGGGACCAGATGAAAGAATAAATGGGGAGTGGTCAGAGAAGATTGGATGTGGAAGATTGACAAAAAGATTAGGCCAATAGCAGAGAGATTTTAAGTTGCAGAAAGTATGATCAATAGTGGTGAAAGTTCTAACTCCACTCCTGCTTCTGTTATTCCAGGAAAATCTTGCACCAGAAGTTTGAATTTTGAGGAGATCTGAATCAGTGATGGTATTGTTTAAAGGAATGATGTGCTTGGGGAATAAGGGCTGACCACCATACTTATCATCAAGCTGAAGACAGCTATTAAAATCACCCATGACCAACCATGGATGAGATTCTTGTCTAAGATGAGGTAAGAAGTCAAAGAGATTTTGTCTTGAAGCAGAGGAGTTACCTACATAAAAAATGTAATGTAGAATGAAGTTAGAGTTTGCTGACAGATGACTTAGTGTGAATTAATTGCCTAGAAGAAAGGATAGAGGATAGGGAGAATGTGGTAGGATCATAGAGGATTAAAATCCTTCCAAAATCAACATTAGCAAGATTATGAAGTAATTTCCAATTAGGGTTAATGTAATTAGCAGCCCTAATAGAGAGAGTGAGGTTGAGTTTTGTTTCAAAAATAGCTATTATTTTTAGATTATGAGAGAGAATGATATTTTTTTACTTGATCCAGTTTCAAGTGGCAATGAGCACCTCTTATGTTCCAAACTCCTATATTTTGTATCATCATAAATCTAGAGAGATTGGTGGTTTGTGCTTTTCTGCTCCTAGTGGCAGGAGATTGTGGTTCAGCAGGACTAGATTTGAATTTTGTATTTTTCTTTGATGATGTTCATTTATTACTTTCATTTTTACCAAGGGTTGAGTCTTCACACACCTATTTTTCTTTGTCAATCCATCCTGGAATGATAGTATTATTAACATATGGAAACTGAGCTGAAGTTGAAGGAGGAAGTGATGATGAGAGGGTGAGAGAGATAGGGGGATCTAAATTAGGAGTAGAAGAAGTTTGAAGAGAAGGATAGGAGGCAGAAGCGACAGAGTAATTTTGCATAGAGCAGGCAAGTTCAAAAATGAGATTAGCATAAGAGCCGATGATTTATGTTTCTGAAGCATGAGAACCATGCATGTTTGTGTCATTCTTGCTACCATTTGATTTAAACAAACACTCTATAAGGTTTTGAAATTATTCCTTTATATATATATATATAAAGTATAATCCTAGGAAAAATATTTAATTTTCTAAATTTTCAAAAGTCCAATATCATGTCCGTTGGCCTTGTTCAAGTGATTAGAAATCCTTAACGATCCTTGGCGTTCCACGCTTCGACTAGAATTCATAAAAACTCAATAGACATATATTAATACATTTTTTTGTGACATTAACAAATAAGCTCTTAATCATATAATACTCTCAAAGTCATTAGAGGGTGTCACTTACCCTATTCTAATGAGCCAGATCCTACTAAAGCCAAGGTTTTTGCTTAACCTCGCACTCTGTTACTATGCTGTAACAGCCCCTCTTTTTCACCCTCGAAAATCGACACTGAATAATACCACTGTGTTCAAATGTCGAACATCTAATCGACAAAGGGCAGATTGTTAGGCTAAATAAAAAGAAAAGAATGGAGAATAGAAAAAATCAGAATCTCATAGCGGAATCGGCAACATATAATAAAACAAGGATAGTAAAAATTATCATCCAAAAAATACGTAGTATATCGGAGTTGAAAACAAACCTTATCTACTGGACAGTTATAAAAAACCGACCTTACAATTGCTGATATGGATACGATGTAATACAGCGGAAAATAAAACACGGCGATAGGTGATCCTCCAGCTTCTCTCCAAGGTCTCCATAACACAAGAGACACCTGGGAAAACACTCGGTCTGACTCGAGCAGTATAATAAAATAACACCTGGATTGGTCTGGAAATACCGGCATGAGATAACTCAAATAAAGGGAAACATATTAAAGTTCTGTGGGACAATGCCGCTAACGCCAAACAGGTTTTTACCTCACAAAAATAACATCCATAAAGACAAGAGTAGAGATAAACATCAGGAAACAAATCCAAATAAGAATGGCATAAATAGTATTAAAAACCAAACTTGAAAAAATGAAAATAATCCGAGAAAAAATCCAAACTGGACAAAATGGATAAAATAAGATAACAGTCCAAACTTAATAGAATGGACAAAATAAGGTAACAATCCAAACTTGATAGAATGGACAAAAACCAATAATTAAACACCATGAAGAGGGGTTGAATCTTCCCATTGCAATAAAAGAAAAACATATTCAAAGGTACAAATCAAATAAGAAAAGGAAAATCTTCAATAAATGATCAGGAAGGTGCACCCCCTTGAAGTATACCTCTAGCAATATACTTTTGAGAAGCTCATATACTCTATGACATTTCTCGGAAATGTACTAGCCGGCCCCTGTCAAATCTTATGGAAAATCTGAATATTTCCACATTTAAGTGCATAAATGAATCCAATCTAGATGAGATGTGAAAATACCGCAATGGGAGAAACCCCACATAGCTGGACGTCCTTTTGCGCTTTGGATTTAGTCATTTCTGGCAAAGGATAACAAAGCTTAAAAGAGCAGCAAATCGTTTTTAAGGTGACGATACACCATGAATAAAGCTGAATTCGATAATTAATAAATCAACTATTAGGGATAATTAAAATGATAGTATATGGAAATTAAATATCATATATTTACCACTACTCGTTGATTTCAAACAAGGGCTATCGGTTGAAGACGAAGCCAAGCAACTTGAGGTAGGGTTACCTCTAGGCATCGCCTGATGAAATTTTTATTCTTCGAGATAGAAACGAATCCACGCCTCAATGTTTAGCGTTAAAAGTATGACTAGATCCTTTCCATATAAGCAATATCGTTTATGGAATTACTTTTCCATAACCGAAATCGAACACTACTCTTTAAAAACCGAACTAGTGCTTGATTTCCATATTACAATATTGGTAAAAGCGCTTTAGGATTAAAATGTTCTTCTATAATACTAAATTTATAATACTAAGTGTATTAAAACAAGGGTCAAAAAGAAATGTTGTTACAATATTGTTTAATATAAACCCAAAAACAATTTAGGATTTTCTTATTTATAAACCATTTTTTATAAAATTTAAACAATATTTAACCCAAATGAAAATAAAATAGTTTAAATACCTTTATAAATTTAAAATAGTATTGCCTATCTAATTAATCATATTTATAATCTCTTTCAATAAACAAATCCATTATCTTTAATAAAATAGTTAATTATTACCAAACACTTTTATATCATCGGTAAATTACCTTTAAAAACACAAAATTGTTACAATATTGTTGTTGTTGTTACAATATTGTTTAATATAAACCCAAAAACAATTTAGGATTTTCTCATTTATAAACCATTTTTTATAAAATTTAAACAATATTTAACCCAAATGAAAATAAAATAGTTTAAATACCTTTATAAATTTAAAATAGTATTGCCTATCTAATTAATCATATTTATAATCTCTTTCAATAAACAAATCCATTATCTTTAATAAAATAGTTAATTATTACCAAACACTTTTATATCATCGGTAAATTAACTTTAAAAACACAAAATCAGTTAATTAACTTAAAACTCTTTTATTATTTTGGTTAATTTACTCTAATCACCTCTATTAAATCAATCAGTTAAATTTAAATATCATTAATTTAAAAGATTTATTAAATCCAAAGAATCATTGATTAGAATGAAAGACTAATCTCAACCATCATTAACTAAAATGGTTAGATAATTTTTAAATGCCATTAATTAAAACTATTAATTAAGTTCCAGTAATCATTAGTTAATCGGAGGAATCAAGTTCAAACATCATTAGCTAAAATGATAAATTTAAACATCATTTGTTAAAATTATTGATTAACTATAAATCATTATTAATTAAATGATTAACTAAACTTCAAAAATCATTAGTTTGAAAACAATTAAATTTAAAACAATCGTTAACTAAAATGATTAAGTAAAGTTTAAAGACATTAATTAAAATGACTTAATTGAATTCAAATCTCATTTATCAAATAGATTAATAAATTTCAAACATCAATAATGAAAATGATTAATTACATTCAAATATTAGAAATGAGGATAATTAATTAAAATCAAATATCATTAATTAAATTGATTAATTACTTTTGAATATCATTAATTAAAATGATTACTAATTTCAAATATCACTAGTTAAAATAATTAATTAAACTCAAATAATCATTAGTTAAAATGATTAATTAAATCCAATCTCATTTAAATCAAAAGTTAAGCCAACTTTAAACGTCATTAATTGAATTGGTTAATCGATTTCAGAATCATTAGTTAAAATGATTAATTACTTTAAATTATCATTAACCAAAAATGATTAATGAATTTTAAAATTCTATTTAGTGAAAACACAAGCTCAAGTTCAAAACATACGATAGGGTTTTGGGGATGAAAGTCGATAAACGACAGTATCGCGAAAATCGCTATAACAACATTTAAAATTTTTAAATGGAATATCGAGATTTATTTCAGTTAAATATCAATATAACAACATATGGATATAAATAAATAATTATTGGCGAGAAACTCTTCAGGGTCTCTCTATAAATTTTTCCATGCAAAATAATGGTTATAGATAATATATATATATATATATATATATATATATATATATATATATATAATCGTATGTGTTCATAACAATCAAATTAATATGTCATCTATTTTCCAAATGGAAATTCAACCAAACAATCAGTCAAACGATTAACTAGCATCCAAACAATCAATATTAGTTTATAGCATCATAGTTATGATATAGTACAACCGAATGTGAGTTAAACTCACATTGATTTTAGTTTTCGCCGAAGCGTTCCATTTCAAATTAAAACCGAATGGGCATTTGATTTTAGCTAAAAAATACATTAGTGTGAGAAATGCGGATTAAGGATCTTAAGGCTAGGATAAACACTAGAGGGGGGTGAATAGTGTTTTAGAGAATTATTAAATCTTTTTGAGTTTTTGTTAATTTGAACATAAATGTATGCAATATTCAGACACAGATATGATCACAGAATCAAACACAGATGCAAATATAAAGTAAAAGCTGTAAAGGAAAGAACACATCGGATTTTATACTGGTTCGGAGCTACCCTACATCCAGTCCCGCACACAAGTACGGATTTCCTTTCAAAAACAATCTTTACAATTACACCCTCGATTTCAAGGCAACGAGGTACACCCTCTAGATTCACAATCCTCTAGGTAGAGATACTTGATTTCTTGAGCAACAAGTTCACCCAATTGATTTCCAAGGCTACAATCACACCTTATCTCGCTTGATTGATTTCCAAGGCCACAATCACACCTTTTCTCGTTTAATTGATTACAGAGAAGCCTATAACTGTGAATAACACTTAGACTTTTGTTGAGATAGTGATAGAGAATAAAACTAAAGATAATCTAGTTAGATTCAATGTTAATATCGGCAGAGTAATGGTAGGAATATGTATAAGAAATGTGGAAGAAGAAGTGGAGTGAAAAACCCGAAAATCTCGGTTAAAATTCGTTGAAAATATCCCCTATTTATAGAAGAACAACAGCCATGTCCATTCGTGAAGAGATATGACAAATAGACACTTCTTTTGAAATTTAATTTTGAAACCAATTGACACTATGTCGACATGGATAGTTTGAGCATGTCGACATCCTAAAGGAATTTTTGGTGATTTATTTTTCTTTGAAAATAACTTCTATTTTATATAAAAAATATTTTAAACTTTATAAATATACTTGTCTATAGTTAAAATACATAAGTAAATATATAGAATAATATATACAAAATTTTACTATAATTTTATATTTAAAAATATTTAAATATATTATTATTAAAGATAGTTAAAACTACGGATAATTTGATTTTGAAGTTAAAGATTATTTTGAGGCTAAAAGTATTTGAAATCAGGATAGATGTTTTTGATGCTTTTAAAAGGAAGGTTTTGAAAACATTTTGAAAACAAGATATAATTTCGTAAAAATCATTTTGAATAAAAATTAGCGAATACAAAAAAATGTTCCACTAGATTTTTCATAGGTTCCATCCTATTTAGGGTTCCATCCCTTTAACAGGCTCGAAGTGGATTCTATTACACGAATAAATTGGATTTTAAGATGCCGGTGTTTTCTAGGAGTTTTAACAAAATTTCTAATTAAAAGATAAATTACTTGAACTCTTGAACCCTTGATAATCTTGATACTCATGAGTCTTTAATCTTGATACCTTGAATCTCTATATTGTACAGTCTTCATTCTTGGTACATGCATGGTTAAATCCTGCGTATACATACATACATATATATATATATATCTAAACTTATACTGCTAGTATTTATATTTCATAATCTATTCTAAGGTTGTTGTCATCAAAACCATCATCTCAAGGACGAACAATTAGCTCCAAGTCAAACCAAACCATACCCAGTGCAAAGCCATTGTCTCTACAAGTCCAATGCAAAAAAAGGCGTTCAAATTCGACCTCGTACGCAAAAGTTATTCAAATTATAAGTTATCTAATTTAAATAATTAAATTGAAAACGCTAATTGTAATTCTAATCCCAAATTAACCTTAATCCATATTCTCCCTTCCACCGATCAAACATGCACAATGAAGCATAAATCCAATCATGTCGTGCATGAATAAGCAATGGCATGGAGAAAAACACGATGAAATTCAAATCGATCTTCGCCAACACGCTACCCTCGACGAACTTGACTCGCCATACCCAAAATTCCAAGCCCACCGTCTCCAATCAAAACATGACTTGATGGTCTTCACCCTCTGCCCCATTATAACATGGATCTCCCTAGACGACCACCCCACCTTCAAATCACCACCGGGGTGCCAAATTCCAACCCAAACCCAAATCCAAGCCCCGTTCGTCAAATCGACGACCACAAACTCCCAAAACACTAGCCCAAGGTCGACTGTCAAAGAATGGAGTGACCCTAATCGTTTTTGAACCCAACAACACATATAAAAAATTGAAGCATACTCTATTTCGTGCTCTAATAATTTTTTTCTTGATTTTTAGTTACTTAAATCCTTAGTTATGGTTTTAAATTTTATTTCGTAAAAGGAAGTTTTTATTTCATGTTACAGGCATTGATTTTATAGGGAAGGGAAAGTAAGGACTTGAATACATGGGTATAGGCACGAGTATAGGGTAGAATGATGGAATATGGTGAATAAAATATGATATCTATTATTTTATTTGATAATATTCGATAATACATACCCAAAAATCTCGAACCCCAATCGAAGCATGCAGACTGGCATTATTTACTAAATACGCCTATTCCAAACTAATGGAACTAGTTTCAAGACCTTATTCCAAAGTATATGGAAGTTAGTATTTTAATTCGGATTATTTTTAAAAGTGACACTATGTGTTTCGAGTTCGCACGACCAAATGGTAGGTCCAATCATTACAAAACTCGATGGCGTTCAACAATTTATTATTTTGGATCTAATAGCACTAGTTTCTTCAAAATCTAAGATAGTGCCCCGGAATGCTACTTTCACAAAATTAAATATCGTTTTATATTTTCAATCCTATTATCCGCATTTATCCTATCTATTTATATTTCTAAATAATTCACAAATTGAATTCATCGATATAACATATTAATTAAAAGAAGTTAAATGAAATTATTAAATCCGATTAATTAATACTTAATTCACGGTTCAAATATTAAAAGAAAAACATATTTGAATTCAACTTATTAAATTCCAAAATCTAATTATTTAAGTATTTAAAATTAATTAAACATTTAATATTAAATGATCAAAATTATCGATTATTACAAAAATGGTAAGTAGGAAATAAACATAAATACACTATATACAACAAAAACCGAATAAGGAAAATGTTATATTATTATTGGAGCTGCATCACTACCACTTATTACTGCCTACGTACCTCTATATAATTGGGTAAATCAGGCCAACATAGTTCTCCTACCACATATAGGACTCAAGGAGCCTATGATGCACAAACAAAGATGCAATTCTCAAACTCCACAACATAATACTTGCAAATGTAGTATCCAAATCTACCCATTTAGGCTTGATTATTCAATTTTTCAAAAGGTAATTTAGAACTAAATGCGTAGGTTTTTCTATTCAAAATATACTTCTAAAATCTTTCCAAAAAGGAAGATATCAAAACTATTTACAACAATGACTCAGAGAGTACATCCCCCTTTCCAATCATGGTATAAATCTAAACAAAAAACAGATCCTCCAATGGTATTCTAGTACCTTCTAAACACAATAAAGTAAACAAATATACCCAATGAGTCCCAGAATAAGTAAACTCCCAATCGCCATTGGTTTTAGTCATTCACTGCAATAAATAAAAATATTTATGAAACAGTTTGCAAATATTTATTGGAACAAAGTCCAAACTATTACAAAATATTAATATTTCCTAAATGCGTCAAATATATTATTTCTTTCCAAAATCATTTCAAAAACTCTTTTTAAAATGATTTCAGAACCGCTAGGATTTAAGTTCAAATAGAAGATAGTTTTATAAATATCTTTTTAAAAAAACATTTCAATTAATATTTATTCCCAAAATATTTACTTTTAAAAATATTGTAATAAGGGAAAACACTTTCACACAGATAAATTACTTTTCAATGCAACTTATTCAAATTGAAGTTCAAAATTTAAATATTAAATTATTACAACTAACTATAATAATTTAATAAACCAATGTCATCGCTAAACACCTTATAGTCAAATTTTGAAATAAATCACAAGGTGTTAGCCTACAATTGTTTACCCAACCCATGGAAACAATGGAGGTTAGTTGCCTATAAAATGGTCGAGCACAATCGAAAAAACAAACAAACAATAAAAATCCATAATAAATATGAACATATCAATAACCAATAATAAATGCAAACACATCATTATAACAAATAAATTAACATAATAGCAGAACAGAGATTTATTCTGCTCAAAAGATGTGCAAAATAATATATTCAATTTATAATAGTAGAACGGTATTTTATTCTTCTAGTTAATTGTCACAAACGAAGTTTAAATTATTTAACTATGATATTTGAAATTAAATTAAATCACTAATATTTTATCAATATTTTATACTCCACCAATTGTGTCAATTAACTATACTAATGTGTTCTATTCGTTTGTACGAATCCAAAATATCAAAGATTGTGGGTCAAACAGACTTCGTATGGGTGAGAGATTTATTTACAAAGTTTTAAACTAATTAAACTAACTAAATTACTTTTCTAACTAATCTCACCCCACTTCCAAAACAGGGCCTATGGCCCAAAACACGACACCCATACCCGCACCCCTCACCTTCGTTTGAACTTCCTGCACCCACATGTTACATTTGGCCATGCATGCACAACCCAAAGGCCGACCTTCTAACCTCTATATCTCCCTCTCCGCTTCCCTAAAACACATGTTGACTTCGCGGACGCGTCACACGTCACGACCCCTCTGCATCGGACTCCTTCATTGCCAACTCGACATCCCTTTTGAAGCCCAGACCTACGTCTTTCCCGCTAGCACTTTCGGCCACCATGACATCTACACGCCACCAATTTGAGTGTAGTGAGAACGAAAAGAATAGCTCTCCTCATCCTTTACAACTTCTGTGCTGGATGTTTTGGCGAATACTTTTGTAGTGGAAGTTATTTGATTTATGAATTGAAAGTTGGAAATGGTATCGCTATATATCTTATATTGTATGCAATGAAGAAAATGAAAATAAAAGTGTAATTTTTGTCCAACTGTATGTCTACATGCCTCTTACATTAATAGGATTGTCAATGGATACCCGAAAAATTCGAAATCCATCCATATTCGTATTCAAAAAATAATAAAATGTCCAAAATCCAAAAAATGGATATGAGTATGAATATGGTATCCGCATTGATAATTATCCATCCTACTTTTATTAAGTTAGTAGTTGATATTATGTATATTTTAGGACATCAAACGATTGATATTTGCTATTTTATCAAGGAAATAATTCATATAATGTGTGTATAAATGAATATTTGTTGCACAAAACTATTTTTTATCATCATATTTTTATTTATTAATTTTTTGTAAGCATTAGTACTAAAACAGTTTTATGTTAATCTTATTTTTTCCATTTATTCTTTTAAATTTATGAATTATAGGCGGAGCGAATATATATCCGATATCCATCCATCCAAAAATTAAATGGATATAGCTATCCAATATATGAAAATGGTTTCGAATACGGATGCGGATATGGCACTACCTGTATCTGAAAGTATCCGTTGAAAAGCCCAGCATGAACGTTCATATATATAAACTAATTTACTTCATAGCCGAGTAAATAATAGTCAACAACCTAGAAACATGTGCTAAGAAACAATGCAATAAACAAATGATAATATTCATGGGCGTGTGTATATTTGTGTAAATTTTTGTTTTAAAAAGGTTATTTTTGCAGTACACCATTACACAATACTATATTCACGTACGAGCCTTGAACAACAAAGATAAAAATACGATCATGCATCAAAATGTGCATGCATCACAAATCAACAATAAAATACACTAGGCAACTTATTCTATAAAGTTTCAACAATACCAACTTTTGCCGCAAAATGCATCAAATGAAAATTTAATTATTTTTCAAATTAAAAATTATTGAAAGATCATATAAATTAATTCAAAAATACGGTGCCAAAGATCGAGCAGTTATTTGAAACATATATTTTATTACATTTAAATTCAAATTCAAATATCTAAATAAATTAAATATTCGAAGACTTAAAAATTATGGGTCGATACATTCTTCCCCACTTAAATTAATTTCATCCCCAAATTTCCATGGATGGAAAAGTATAACAAAGCCAAATATTTAACAAAAGTTTAAGCACACTAAAAATAATATCACCGGTAACCTTGGTCGAAGAAATGGTGTCTTATCATATCTATTTTTATTTATCAAATTAAGGCAGTTTCATTTAAAATTCCTAGGTTGATTTACTAGCCCTGGGTCAAATTTTACTTAGGCATCTAACCTAAACGCTAAGACCATCTGCGATGACCTGGATTTTCGGACTTGTCAAAATCGCCGAAAACTCGTCCGTTAAAGACAAACAAATAATAGCTACAATTTGATACACATTTTCATCTGATAAATATATAACACTACTAAATGTATAGGATATAATTTACTAATATAACTTATCAGAGTAATCATTTTTTTAATAAGGTGTGCTTTAATACATACCAAACCCAAATATTATAAATCTACCGCTACACAGCTTTGATTTGAGAGACAACAATAGTCATTCCTGCAAACTCAATAAACATGTCAATGCGGAATAAGATGGTAAATGGGAAAGAAACATAAACATACTATAAATAGCAAATAATAGAAAATGAAAGATCGTAACCTAAATTAATGGGCAATTAATGAGAAATAATAGATAGTATTAAATTAAAGGTTACAATTAATAGAGACAAATGGATTAATGAGATTGATAAAAATGGAATAGATATAAAAAGATTGCCAATTTGAATTTGAAAATCATACATAAATGTTTTAGGAAATATCCGGTAGGATTTTATGGACAAATTGACATTTATGAACATCAAAAAGGGATTATTGGATGGATAAGTATTTAAGGTAAATTTAATAAAAAGGGGATTAGTAAGCTAAGTCCAATATCAACCTAAGATAGTATAAGTAAATACATAGGATGGTTAATTTAACTTAGTAGTTTAGTAATGCAAGGTCAGTAGAGTCACTCGAGGGAAGACCGCCGTTCACTTTGAGACTACCATCAGTCCGATGCATTTACTACTGATGTAAGATATCGTTAATCTAAGGACCTATGACGATATGAGTGATTGGACTTTCTTTCTCAATTGGAAGGTATTAAATGGTCCAAATTTGGAATTATGAGGGGTGAAGGATATCTCTTTAAAGGATAGCTTCAGTGTTGAGGTATTAAGCAGCTATCATAGGGCCCGCCTTCCTACTGAAAGAAGTAATCTAATGAGATTCCATATTTATAAGAGTGATACTGGATATCTAGGGAGAGGTCGCTTTATGTTTGAGGTATTAAGAGGCTATAAGGTCTGCCTCTTTCATATAAAAGAAGTATTAAGTAGCCCAATGAAATTTCCTAGCAATGTAAGCTAGGTAGTACTAGTAAGGAGTCCACCTTGGAGTTATGCATTAAATGGCAAAGGCATACCTATTAATAGGTGTTACATGGTCAAAGGCCTACCTAGTCCTTATTAGTGAGGTATTAAGTGGCCTGGGTATAGTCTCTCACATTGCTAAGACTTTAATAACGATAGATGCGCTAGAGGTATGGCTATTATAAATTATAAAGCCATATATAATGGTAAATGGTCTCTGTAGTTAGGAGCAATATACCAATAATGACCATGGTAGAAGTCCACCTTAGGAATATGTCTAAAATGATGGATTCTACCTCGATTGAGGTCTTAAATGAAAAAAGTCTTCCTATTTCTCTTTTAAAATTATTATGTGGTGATAGTAGAAGCTTGCTTTATATTTAAAAGTATTAGCTGCCAAATGGGTATGGAAGTATTAGATGGTTGGCAAGGCTTCGCTGGTATTTTGTACCTTGGGAATCGGTTGGTAAGTAATCATGTATGTAATGTGAGGTTAGATTAGAATTACAAATCTTGATAGACATAACAATTAAATGGAAATCAATCGGTATAAATTTATATTATGGACAGTTTATAGATTTTGCATTCACCAAAACGTTGTTCCGACCCCTTCTTATAATAACACATAAAGTTAGATTTAGAGGAATAGGTCACTGGAGCTAGATATGTTTAGTTGTTTGAACAGTCTTCTTTTCTCTCATGCTCGATGCTGATGTGATAATCTGCTATCCAGGGAATACCATTATTTCCAAGATAGTAGTCATAATCGGTATTATTATCCTATTAATGTTTCCACTATGAGTTTAGATTTCTATCAACCTCTCATAATGCTCATGCTAATTTGCAGGTACCGAATTTAACGGTATGTGCTTTGATGGACTTGAGTTTCGATTTTTGTCGAAATTTGGGCCCATTAAGATACGAGTTGTCACATTTGGTATTAGAGCTTAGGTTAGTATATCAGAGGAATTAGGATAAATTGAGAGAACGCATTCGTACTTTTCTATCTAGTATTATTATAGTTTTACATTAGATTCTAATAATTACGATTGTAGAAGTAGTTGCGGTCCACTCTGAAGGAATGGGCATAGCAACTATGGGTTGAAAAATATCTTAGAGTTATGATTTTCACATCGACTCCGAAGAACCCGACGGAGTGCTAGTGATAGGTAAGGCGTTGATGATGAAGAGTATGAGTACGACAAATGGCAAAATCCCGGAGACTGGAAGTGTTCGACCTTGATGGTTGAGATTCTAACTACCTTGTGATTTTGGATTTTTATGATGAGCTCCAATTGGAGACACACATTTATTCCAGATGGACAGAATATTAGAGTCTGTATGCCGTAATTATCCATAGGAAAGTTTTTCCTAGGGTGCATTCATTGATCACCTCTTTAATAACAAACTAGATTTTTATTTGAATTATTAATTTCAATTCCTTACTCTAAAACCAGTGACAGAATGTTTAAAATGTATGTTATAGAAATGCCATAGATTTTGGAAAAAGGGTTTTTAAAGGATTTCTTTATCCAGGGATTTATTTTGGAAATTGTTTTTGGGAAAGTTTTGAAATTTTATAAAGAAACACGTATACTACTACGTTGGTTGTGTTAAGAAATTTTTAGTTTATAAAAGATTAATTTTTGAAATCCTTAAGTATTTATATGTATATATCAGTAAAGGCTTGATTTTGATTTTTGGTAAGGAAATAGTTTTTCAATTTGGGAAATTTGCAGTTAATAAAAAAAGGTTTTTGGAAACCCTAATATACATAAGTTTGATTTTTAAGGGAAGTTTTGGTATGAAATAGTTTCTATTATTTAGAAACAAGTATAAAGGAGCATATATTTAGCTCAGCGATTTTTCGATTAATAAAACTGATTTTTTTATAATCTTCTCTCTTTGAGGTATAGACAAATAGAAATGACATTCAATTTTATTAGGGTATGTATTTTGAAGTGTTTTTGTACCCTCGACTACTGAAAGAAATATTCTCACACGAAGTAGGAAAGAAATAGCAGTTGGAATATTTTTTGAGTTTTTGGAATTGTTGTTGGTCACAACAGTTTTGTTGGACTACTATGAATTGCTGGAGCATGGTTCGGGACAAGGCGCTAGGCTTTGACACCGCCGTGATGAGGATAGGAAATTTTTGAATTGTGTCGAATCGGAGGAGAGGACACAAAATGATTATTATTATTTGATCCGACCCTAGTTAGGTCTAGGTACAAATACATGCAAAGCTCGTCTAGCGGTTGACTACCCAATGATAAACCTAGAGTGGTTAACAAGTTTTGACACAACTTGAACTGGAACGGGACTATAAAAGTCGCATCCAAATTCCCCAAGTTGCAGTATTTCCTTCCTCCTTCCTCAACCAGGTGAATCTAATCTCCATTCTCCTCCTCCTAATAGTAGCCTCTCTCCTCCATTCCACCACTAGGCGAAGCCCTTTTTCTCCCTCCTTCAGGAACAGCAACCTTGCCTCCTCCCTTATGCTGATTTTTGCGCATTACATCTTGCCCCACCACTACGCCAGATTAAATCCTACTTCTTCCCTCCAACCACTTCTTATCCTAAGACACCTTTTAGCACTGTCGATTTTTCCTCGCACCATTATAGTCTCAACCCTCAAGAGGCTACTTGTCTGGACCGAAATAAGCAAAAGATTTTGCAGATTTTAGGATGGAAGAGCTATGTGTCGCTGTAGGATTTGCACCGATCCTATGCTTCAAGACCTTTGAGCGGGAATGTTACCCTTGTCGCATCTACCTTTTCGATGTCTTGTTGGCACAAAATTTCGATGGAGGCAATGGTTGGGTTCTTTCGGTGGTGAAGGGTGTCTAGATTGAGATGACTAATGATGATCTCGCTGAGATTTCGGAGGTCTCTATGAAGGACGCAGAATTGGATGATTTTGAAGTAACCGACTCAAAGATTTTGTAGCAGCTTTTTTCCTAAGATGTCGGTGTTTGAAAAACAAATAATCTACATTTGACTGCACGTCGGGTTGTGCGCATCATTTAGCATAACATCATCCCTAAGATGGGAAGTTACGACCAGATTTATCCCATGGTATGGAAGACTATCTATGCTAGTATTGGCCGCATCGCCATCAATTGGACCCGCACCCGTATGAAGCGATTTTTTGATCAAGGATTAGCACTACACGGAGTAATTTTTCGTATTTCACCCATCCACTCTCGTCTTTAGATAATATGGGTGAACCTCCATGGAGAGGCAGTTTACTAGAAGGTTCCTTCTGCCATCCTTCATTAGGAAGATAGCAATTCCAAAGCCGTTAGAAACACCAGCCGCGCCAGCGGCATAAGATTGGATGTATAGCCGCTATGCTACGACCATCCATGGGTCATAGCAATGGACCAAGCTTCGGCCGCGGAGTAAGACATCTCATAGTATGTAGGCATTATTTTAGAATTTATGGTTTTGTCTTTTCTCTTAAAGCATTTGTTCTTTTCTTTTAGGTGGTTGGATTGTAACTGTTAGTTGTCTCTTGTAAAAGGCAAGTACGACATTATGAGTTCCTATTTATGTACCATGTTATTATTTCCGGACACACAAACTGCTCTTATATATGCATAGTGAAGAAGCAATATAGATATATAAATCTCATAAAAGAAACTTAACTAACAGTAAATGCAATATAAGATTGGAAATTTGGAGTAGTTGATTTTTTTTAGCGAAGGGCTTGATAAATTTGTTTTGGTCTCACAGGTCATTGCTCATGTTTCTTAAAAGCAAAAATTATTAGTTAATTGGGCATGATGACAAGTTTTATAGGTAAAGGTTAGTTGTAGAATTTTAGAATTTGGTTTATGCATTTAGCGCAAAACCAACTTCCGACTACGTTGAAATTGTGGCTTAATTTATCAAATTTTTGTAAAGAATATATTTTGAAAAGCCTCTCTTTGGAGAATTTATTTTTTTAGGTTTTATTTAATTTTGGCTCTTAAATTATTATTATAATTTTTGTCCATAAATTTTAATTTTAAGGAAAACGTGCGTCTAAATATTTTAGGATTTTATTTTTCAGATGATGTACAAATTTGAAAAGTGAGAGACTTTGATCAAATATTTGATTTTGAAGGCCACATGCTAAGCATAGGGAGGGCGAATCGAGTTAGAATTTGTGGATTTAACAGTGCATTAGGATTGACGATGTGATGAATGCAAGCAATAATAAAGGAAAAGCTATTTTAGCCATGGAATTTCTACTTCCCTACCTTGTCGATGACATAACTCAATTCTGTTTTAGAGCCTGAAAATAAGCATACTTATGTATTTTGTGCATGGAAAATTTA
The DNA here is from genome assembly GCA_030765085.1 of Allium cepa. Classification (NCBI taxonomy): domain Eukaryota; kingdom Viridiplantae; phylum Streptophyta; class Magnoliopsida; order Asparagales; family Amaryllidaceae; genus Allium; species Allium cepa. The sequence continues at coordinate 289,931,905 of CM060937.1, forward strand.
AAGTAAATTTGGGGCAGCGAGGAAATATCCACTGTACTATGGGAATAGGAAGGTTACGAGTAATAAGAATGTTAAATTCTCCACATAAATTCCATTTTTCGACATAAAAGTAAAGTTTAGAAAGTGATTTTTTATGCGTTAGATTATTGGATGCTAGGAATTAGCTACAAAATTGGTTGCTTTATACTTCTATTTGTAAGAGTATGGGGGTTTTGGTTGAAAAGATTTTTCAAAAGTTGCATACATAAAGTGCTGCCAATATATATATAGTTTGTTTGCATCATATTTTTCAAAAATATTTTCAAAGAAATGCATTCATATAGGAGGATCCCATTAGTAGCCGGGTACATATTCACCACGGCATAGAATTGTTCTACACGCATATTTTGTAACATACCTCATTTAGAGACCCAAAACTATCCGCTACAGATGCTGCAGTCATCTATAGTTATTATTTTTCAATAACCAAATAAACTAATTTTAGACACATTAATATACCAGAAACATATGGATATGAAAATTTTAAAAATAAATTTTTAAAACAAATTCCTCATTCCATTTCAAATTGCATTTCAGATTCATTACCTATCCCAATTCGTAAACAACGTTTTGAGAATATAGTTATTACAAATTACGCCAAGAGCGACATATGAAGATTCCTCATTGACTGATCGGAGTCTAAATATAGGCACTAAATAACTTTGCCATTACATCAAATAACACAGCGGGATCAAATAGAAAGAACTCCTAATAGCTAGCTTGCCTTCTACACGTCTTCAGAATCGTCTAAAGGGGAAATATGAATTTCGAGTTAGACAAAAAGTCTTTTGTGAATAATAACGTACCATCTCGAACCATATAGATATCCAGTGAGATCACACCGCTTAGAAGAAAGGGTTTTTCCCTCACTAGTATCTTAACCCAGTTTTATGATAACCTTATACTGTGCCCCTGCATCCACAATGGTTAAGGCATAACATAGTAAAATGTATCATGATCACAGGCAAACATGTAATATGTGATGTGCATGTAAATGTGCATATTTTTACCACCATATTTAATCTATTTAAATTAAATAAATGATCATATTGGGTTTTTTGACTTGTTTAAACCAAAATTAAAATTATTTTCAAATTGTCACATATTCATCTTTATCCAAATGGCAAAATATTCATTTTTGTGCATATATTAAATTTCTAAAATTTAATTGAATTTTTTTATGTATTTTGTAGGAATTTAAATTCAAATACAAGTGTCTTCATGAAGATATGTACATGCACAAGAGTGAATACAAAGGAATGGAGATGGAAATAATTCATTTCATGGATCGTGGAGGACCCCACCTACCCACATACATTCATGTACACTTAATAGCTAATACTTATGCTAATGGAAATTAAAGCTACAAGTATATTTAAGTGGGAAATTAAGACATGCTAATGATTACTTGATGGCCACACTACCTCAAGGGTATTTTGGGCATTTCCAAAAAAAATGAATTAGGGTTTCTGACTAGTATAAATACCCCATATCTTCACGTAATTAGCTCTCTTCCTTAGTCTCCTTTTAGTTAGTTTTGGTCTCAAAGTAAAACACAAGCTCTCTTTCTCTTTTTATGGCTACTTAGACATATTTCTTTTCATGTAATCTTCCTTTCTTTTATGCAATGTTAATTAATATTCTCTCTTATTTACATGCTTTATTTCTTTCTTGTTAGTAGTTAGTTTATTTTTCATGCAAGTAGATTAGTGTTTACATCTTTTTACTTAGCTTTTCTTTTCATTTTGATCTCTTTTTCCTCTTCTTTTAGTTTCATGTTGCATGCTACTTGTATTGATATGATAACACAAATGAGAGACCAATCCCTTCAATTTAGGGGTAATGAAGCCTCTAATCGTGCAGCTTCAATATTTTGATAATTATTGCTCTCTTTTGTGCTTAAATGATGTTAATGTGATTTATTATTTCATGATGAATTTAATAGTCTATGTTGTTCATAACAAATATGCTATGCTTAAACAATCACAAACAAAAATTGCCTCTTTATCTAAATATGCTTATGGCAAAGATGTGAATGTTGAAATTGAAATTTGATGGTCTATATTTCTAATTAATAGTTAATAGACTATGCTTAAAATAGATTTTGCTTTTAACTTGTTGTCATTTTTCGTGAGAGTTGAAAAGTAGTTTAAATGGTGTGTTATAGTTTGATGGCTTATGTTGAGCTAATTGATAGCACAAATGGGCCATTCTTATGATAGGCACATCAATTAAACTTACCAACGACTAAAAATGAGAGATAATAATTTCATGTTTTGTTGAACTATATGATAGAGAGAGTGGAATTATCTCTAAATTGTCATTTATTCTCATTTCTCACTTTCTTTTTGACATTTTTCTACATTTTTAGCTTCACACTCTTCAAATTCTTGGTTTAATTTGATTGATTATAAAATTTAAAATCTAACAATTCCTTACGGATCGACCCATACTCGCCAGGTACTAGAATTATACGCTGTGCGCTTACGGTTAAATTTTAATTCGAAATTTATCGATGGTTTTCTAATTCGATAGAAATTTCATCGTTAAACAATATGCTTTGAAATTCCTATCCCCATTCACCGACTATCCACCTCAACTTATAGTTTCTAGGATCACTATTAACCTTTTAGTTTTCATGGCACCTGTTCCAAGCTCACGGATTATCTGTCTTGTTTCATAGTTTTCATGGGATCATTAAGAACCTATTGGTGTCGACCAACAACATCATCCAATCATAGTTTTCATGGGGTCACTATAAACCTATTGGATTCTCCAAGAACATCTCTCCTGTCATAGTTTTCATGGACTGACTATGAACCTATTGATCTCTACCAACAACCTATCTGGACATAGTTTTCATAGGATCAATAAGAACTTATTGGCCCCTGCTAATAAATATTTCCATAACATAGTTTTTATGGCCTTACTAAGAACCTATCTAAACCAATAATCTTTGATCATTCTTGGGCATCCTATATTATAGTCTACCCGACCTCCTCCTAGATGCAATTCTAGTCACACATGAGTTAATTCATTATATATTCACTACTGGGTCAACCTAGCATGTTATTCTGCCTTTAACATCCTAAAATGTAGTGGTAGATTAATAATGAAGAGAATATGATTACACTACATACATGATAACTGATCAAATAACACAACAACATAAGCATCCATGGTCTTATTCCTTGTAATCATTTTCTAATAAAATATGGTTAATACCCTTAACCCACTATCTTTAGTAAGGAAAGCTTCCTCTAAAATTTCAAAATTAAATACCATTTCAAACTCTTCTACATTGCCATGTGTTTACTTTAAAAAATGAGTTTAGATTCTCTAATTCTAAAACTTAGGCTTTTAACTATACTCTTCAGATCATTGTGACATCATGGTTTACCTTTAGTCACTGTCCCTTTCGATATCATAGAGCAAACAAGCCCACCATCCCCTTTTATTTAACTAATGGGTAAGAAGCAAGCAGCTATCCCCCTTTCGCGACTCTACTCTAGTGGCGGGACTTTTCGAATTCATTGCTTAAAATTTTAGACAACCTCTTTCTAAACCATGAAATATATCTTTCGAACGTTTGGAAACATTCCTTTTGAAACACTTAAAAACATGCCTTTCGAAACACTCACCATTGACTGAAAAAATACTTCAAAGTATAAACGGGAACACATTTGAAAGCTACCCTTTCGAAAACAACTGCCTTCGAAACTATTTGCAAAGTGGCTACATCAATCCTTTCGAAAATATTGAGGGAGGCGGCTTTAATGGTAGTAGAGGGGTATTGGTTCGAAAACTACATTCCGCACTCATTGACCTAATGGGTATAGAAACGGCTTCTAACTAAGGTAGAGGAATGGGTGCCACAACATATGTGTCAAGGGGTTCAAAAGTGGCAACCCTTTCAAAAGCTTATTTTTAGAAAAAGGGTGGGTCAATGAGTTTGAAAGCAAATAAAAGCGGCTTCAACCCTTTCGCAGCATGCCTTCGACACCATACTTTCCTTCTTTCTTTCTCCGTTATACTACGTACCAATTGCTTGGCACCATGTGCATTGGTTTCGAAAGGTTATAAATGGGATTATGCTGGCAAAAGAAAGCATGGGCAGTGATGCAGTTGTAACTCCCTATAAAACCAATTTTATGCTTTTTAAGTAATTTCTTTTTACCTAACCCCTTATTTTGTCAATTTTCTACTGGATAACAAAAGCTTTATAAAATTCATTTTAGAATTTACTACCGCATGTAATTCCTAATGCTTGACTATTTAATTAAAAATTATTAACTAACCCATGGTATTTAATTAGTCATTAAATACTAATCTTTCTAACAAAATCCAAACTCACCCAAATATCTATAGAAAAATCTTAGAAATTCATAAAAATTCCAAAATGACAATATCTTTATCATATAAAATTTTCATCTCGAAAATAATTTATTAATATCTTAAATTAATTAAACCCGAATTGGTGAGTTATAACTTTTTCTCATTAATCAATTTAGTTAAGGCATAACCTTAATTGGTTTTCAAATCTTAATTCTCTTATCTCTCCAGTCTCTACGTTATTCTATTTAATTTATCTAATTAAATCTCCCGAATAGTGCTATTCAAAACTAGTGGTGTTACATATTTTCTATGCGGTGATGTAGTAATAAACTATACACTTGTGCACGTTTGGTTGCAAAAGTGGTTGTATACAAATTAGTTGTGTCGTTTAGGATAATTATGAGCCAAAAGCTTGGCTTAGTCATTGATGAAATTTTGAGGATGAAACTCTTTTTAAGGGGGAAGAATGTAACACCCTATAATTTGACGTTGGTTATTTGTTTAGTTAGTTAATAAATTATGCAAGTGATATAATTTTACCATAAAACTTGCACAATTGCATTCGTGGTGAAATTCTAGGAAACTTTTGTGAGGAACCGATTCTTCGACTTACGAAAACCGACATCAATACGTCCACTGTATCAACTGCCGAGCAATCGAAGGCTGGAAAACCGAACCCTTAGGGTTTAAGAAAAAGAAAGAGGTAGAAGAAGAGAGAAAAAGATAGAACAGAACAGAAAGAAACAACAGAACAATATCAGAATTTCACAATCATAGCGGAACAACATATAATAGATAAATGAATAATCTTTAAACAAAGAACTATATCAGTTATTACATTACATCATATTACATTACATTACATCATCAGAGTGTACAACAACAAACAACAACAAACAGTGGAAAGAAATACGATATACTAGTGAATACGCCATGCTATCCATCTTGCCTCCTGCAACTCCTGAATTACAGAATATCCTGATAAACCTGACTCTAGACTGCCCGTGTGGAAATTGGTGGGCACCCAGAGTTTAGGAAGGAAAACAATAAACTTCGAGTCAGTCATGTGACTAGTGTGAGAACTAAAACAGTTTATTTAAAAAAAAAACAAAACAGAGGAATATTTTTAAAGTCAATTCGAAATGCTTTTAAAAATGAAACTACCACAAGTCCTCCCGGCACACACACAATGCAAACGCAGACTTAGGGGGAGATTTCTCCTTATGATAGTCAAAGATGCTTACTACGCAAAATCAAATCATTTTTGATATTATTATTAGTGCATAGTGTAGAAAACACTTCGAAAGTAAAGATATAAATCTTAGCCAGCATAGGTACCATTATATTATGCCTACTATAGCTACCATATTAGATGGCAGGTTCTACAACTAAAACCGTACAAGGCTCGTATTGTTTCTTTGGATTTCCAACAAATGGTCAGGCCAAGGAACTTCCCATTGCCACATGGAAACGCCTCTGGAAAGACGCCCCGAGAACCTAACCGGATCTCTGCCAACACAAGGCCGGGTTACCTTTCAAACTAGGTAACTACTGACACGAATATGTCATTCCCCGATCGTAACCGATCTATATCCGAGGATCCTCGATTTCCAACAACCACAAAGCAATAAATTTGCAGCAACAACATAGGTTAAGTATCTCGGCTCTATACCATGATACCACCTCTATCCAGAAGGAATGACATACCCTAAAGGGGCGCTACCCCCTAATAACCTTGTCGCATCCTTCCTGTTTTGACCATTTCTGGGGTGTGAGGTCCGACGAAGTCTCGTCCACAAAGCCACGCTTTATATAAAAGCTGTGCTTTGATCATCAAATGCTCAACAGCATTTTGTATGCCATATTATGGGAATGTATCACTAGTAACCATCAACTACATAACCTCTAAGGGTGTTAAGCTAAGAGAATAAATTCTCTGCCGCCAACGGAAATATATTTGATAGAAACCAGCTTTACATCTCAAATTGTAACGTTAGACACACATCCATACAAGTCCGTTCCGGGATCGAACGGAACCGAAGGCACTTACAAGGAAGTCCTTGCAATCCAGATATTCATTAATCACGACCGGACTTCCCATCACAAAGGGTAATAAATTTCTATATCGGGGATCAGCCGATGCAGAAACATTCGACGGTAATCCTTCCGTTTTCACAAATATCCGGTCTTCAACACCGGTCATCAAATGCAATCCACAACGACGTATCACATATTCGAAATGGATTATACGACCCCAAGGTCCTTTCCCGGCTAACCCGAATAGTGAGCGCTTGTTCAAAAATAAGTGTAGCATTCAAATTCAAGCAAATCACAACAAATACCTATTTAAATGTAAATATTGATAGTCGGTTATTTAACTATCAATAGGTATGCTCAACATCACCAGATTCCACATAATTTTCCAAATTATTTATTTTCCAAAATAACTTTACTAGATATATAATTTCCACACTTCAACCATTTGAAAACAAATTTCAAATCACTTTTTCACCTTTCAATCTTTGAAAACAAATTTCAAACATTTTCCTTACGCGGAAATACTTTCATTTCAAAATGGTTCATTTAAACCAATTAAATAAATTCTTACCGATTTACTTTATATTTACGTTCCAAATCCGTAAATTTATTCCCACACTTCAAAAATAAATCAACGTTTATTTTTAAACAAATTTCCCTTTCATTTACAAATTCCATAGTGAATTTACAATTCCAAAATATCTATGAATATACGATTTTCAAATCGATTTCTAATATTCATTTTCTATTTATCTTTACAAAGATAAATTCTAAAACGTTCATTTCATATTGGAAAAATATTTCTATACTTATTTAATAATAAGTAATTACCAAATCCATTTATTTTCAACACTTGGAAAATATTCAATATACTTAAATCGAAATTAAGTATATATTTCATTCTTTAAGGAAAAATTCACTTAAACACATTTATTTAGGCCAAAACGAATGTTGCGGCAAACATCGTTACGGCGACCCAAAATCACTAGTATAGGGATTCGAACTTAAAATAAATATATAAATCCCAATACTATATAAAACATTTCCTTTCGGAAATCATTTACTATAACAACAGTGTTATAGTCCACCATTTCCTTATATTTCTAGAAAACGTCTATTTCAACAATAAATGTTGAAATCTATGATTTCGACACTTAATGCATTTTAAAACAACTTCAAATCGTTTTAATTCTATTTAAAATATCACTTCCCCAAAACACTTTAGTATATTGTTCACTATCCTAAAATCGTGAATATTCTTCGTTAACCAAATTCAACATTTTTCTACACATTTTGTTTAAAGGATTATGTAACAACCCAGAATTTTTATTAATTAAAAATTATATATTTAATTGATTTTAAATATTAATAAGTGAAATTTATAAGCCGAATAAATTTTATTTCGAATAATTGGATTTAATTGAATAATTAAATCGAAAATTTAATAGTTGGAAATACAGAAATAATTTAAAATAGGGATAAATATGATTAAAATTGATTTGTAAAATTTTATTTTATCATATTGGAGTTAGAACGATATTTTAGAACTTTTAAAATTGAATTAAGAGTTAATTTGTGAAAATTGAATATTTTAATATTTAAATCGACTGGTAAAATAGCCATTTTTCAAACGTTCTCGGATTTCGACGAAGCTAGTTTCATCGGATCCGTAATGTGATATTATTGTATGGTTTCAAATTTCGTATCAATCGGATTTATCGTTTGTCCGGTGCAAGCTAAAACGCCTAGAAAATCGTTTAATCGGTTTAAATTTAAATTGAACGTTTATTGCCATAATTCGCACAGATGACCGAATTAGCTTCCGAAACCTGTTCCATTGTGTCCGGAACGCGGGATAAACCCTAGGAACATCGGTCACCGCACGTAAATCGGAGTTTTGAAAATCCGAAATGAATAGTGTTTTTCGTTAAAATTCTATAAAAGGAAACCCAACCCCGTCTCTTTTGCAAAAACCTAACCCTAATCCAGAGCCGGCCGCCATTTTAATTCGATGGCCAGAAAACACCATCCTTTCTCCTCATTTATCTCTTAATCCACGCATTAATTCAAGAAAGTGTCAACTAGTAAATTGTAGATCTCCTCGAGCTCGATGGATCCAACGGTTATGATTGAATATGGTGTAGCGTGGAGGCTGGTATGGAGCCGTGTTTGAGTCAACTTCGAAGTGGAATTGCACGTCGTAGATGAGGCCGGAGTTCATGGGTTTTGAGGAAATGATGGAGTCGAGTATGGGCTTCAAAGTAGTGGTCTTGGATCAACTTGAAATCGACCAGAGGGGGGCGCGTCATTAGGGTTAGGGCCGGCAAAAAATGGGTTCGCGTGCGTGAATAATGCTTGGGAACGACGAGGGGGGAGAAGCATCTATGTGCGGCCGTGATTTGCCTTCAGGAAATGGACGGCCGTGATTAACTGTGAGTTTTATAAAATAAAAAAATGTTGTAATATTTATATTAAAATTTGTACGATATTTAAAAATGTATAGCTTTTTCATACGAGGTCGAAAACGCGCGAAACCAGTTGCGTTGGAATCGTATGGACGAGCACTACGCTATGGAATTGGATTGGAGTTGTTTGGAGTTAGTGAAAATTTCTGGTGAAATTAAACGTCCTTTTAATTTTATTCGAAATAAATCGCTAAAACGAAATTGAAATCAAGGTGAGAACTTCTCACTCAATCGAATCGGTTTCGATTTTTATTTTAAATAGTTAGATTTAAAATTGTTGATTGTATGTTGAATGATGATTGTTATCTATTGATTGTTAAAATAGACATTATACGCTGTTAGTAAGCGGAGGTTGTTTATTAAAAACATATACCGCGAATATTTCACCGTATAGTGAAATTGGTATTATATATGTATTTGGAGTTGATTTTCCCGCATTATATAGCGGATGAGACCCTATTGCGCTGTCTATTAAGAGGATAATATTTTATAAACCCCATATACCGCGATAATTCCGTACTAGAACGGAATTGGTATTGTGCTAATGTTTGTGGATGCAGGGAAACAGGTTGGAGGGATCCAACTGGATTCCTCAACTGTATTGATTTATTTTCAGATATTGTGATATTTGATTGATTATCATATCGATATATGATATTTGGATGTCGTGATTGACTATTTGGTGCTGCTGCATCATTGATCCATTTCTGAAGTTTTAAAAATAATGATTTTGGTTTTAAAAGGAATTTTAAAGTGATTTTCGAAAGTATTCGTTTTATTAAATTTTGAATTGTTAAAAATAAATAAACGTTAAAATTTTAATGTTATAAAAGTATGATTTTTATGAAATGAAAGTGAAAAGTGATTTTTGAAATAAATAGTTAATAAATTTATGAAATGGTTTAAATTGGAATTTTTGGACTATTACAAACAATTTTTATAAAAGATTTATAAAATGGATATTTATAAATTAAAAATATTGGAATTATAAAATGAAGTTTTTATAAGTTTTAAAAAGAAGTATAATGGATTCATAAGTGAATGAGAATTTATAGATTTATAAATTGTGAAGATATAAAATGAATAGATGTTGTAAAATAAAAGATTTATAAGTAATTAACTTATAAACTGGGTTTTAAGCATATAAATGGGATATTAATAGAAATTGTTAATAAAGGAGATTTTATAAGTTGAAGTTGTTATAAAATATAAAGGAATCTTATAAGTAATAAGATTTATGATTTGTGAAGCTTTAAAAGAATGATTTTGTAAATAAATGAATTATAAGTAATCAACTTATAATATGGACTTTTGGTATATATTGAGATATACAAATGGAATTGGTTAATAAAGGAAATTTATAAATCGAAGCTTATAAATAGAAATGTAATTTATAAACATTGTTTATAAATTCGAAATCAATTTAATTTGACAAATTGAATATTGAAGTTTATTAAAGGAAGTATATTCACGATTTTAGACAGTGAATATATTATTAAACAAAATGGATATGTTTTGGGAAAATAAATATTATCAAATGAAGTTAATTGTTTTAAAGATGTTTTAAAATGGATTAAATATCAAAACCAAAGATTTCAACATTTATTGTTGAAATAGACGTTTTCGAGGAATAAGGAAATGGTGGACTATAACACTGTTGTTATAGTAAATGGTTTCCGAAAGGAAATGTTTTATATAGTATTGGGATTTATATATCTATCTAAATTTCGAATCCCTATACTAGTGATTTTGGGTCCTCGTAATGGTGTTTTACACAACATTCGTTTTGGCCCAAATAAATGTGTTTAAGTGAATGTTTTCCTTAAAGAATGAAATATATACTTAATTTTGATTTAAGTATATTGAATGTTTTCCAAGTGTTGAAAATTAACGGATTTGTGAATTACTTATTATTAGATAAGTATGGAAGTGTTTTCCAATATGAAGTGAATATTTTGAGATTTTGTCTTTTAAAGATAATGGAAAATGAATATTAGAAATCAATTTGGAAATTGTATATACATAGATATTTTGGAATTGTAAATTCACTATGGAATTTATAAATGAAAAGGGGAATTTGTTTAAAAATAAACGTTGATTTATTTTTGAAGTGTGGGAATTAATTTACGGATTTGGAACGTAATTATAAAGTAAATCGGTAAGGATTTATTTAACTGGTTTAAATGAACCATGTTGAAATGAAAGTATTTCGCATAAGGAAAATGATTGAAATTTGTTTTCAAAAGTGGTAAAGGTGAAAAGTGATTTGAAAATTTGTTTTCAAATGTTGAAGTGCGAAAAATATATATATCTTGTAAAGATATTTTGGAAAGTAAATAATTTGAAAAATTATTTGGAATCTGGTGATGTTGAACACGCCTATTGATAGTTAAATAACCGACTATCAATATTTACCTTTAATTAGGTATTTGTTGTGATTGTTTGAATTTGAATGCCACACTTATTTTTAATATAAGCGCTCACTATTCGGGTTAGCCGGAAAAGGACCTTGGGGTCGTATAACCCATTCCGAATATGTGATACGTCGTAATGGATTGCATTTGATGACTGGTATTGAAGACCAGATATTTTTGAAAACGGAAGGATTACCATTGAGTTACTCTGCATCGGCTGCTCTCCGATATAGAGGTTTTATCACCCTTAGTGACGGGAAGTCCGGACGTGATTAGAAATTATCCGGAATGCAAGGACTTCTTTGTAAGTGCATTCGGTTCTGTTCGAGCCCGGAACAGACTTGTATGGATTGTATGTCTGACATTACAAATTGAGATATAAAGCTGATTTCTTTCAAATATATTTCTGTTGGTGACGAAGAATTTATTCTCTTAGCTTAACACCCTTCTCTGAGACGTACGAGCTCAGAGGTTTTGTAGTTGAAGGTTATTAGTGATATACTCCCAATTTGGTAGTGTGGCATGCTGAGTGTTGCTGTGGAATGATCATTGTTTGATCATTTGTGATAGGATCATTTGGTTGATCATTTATCTTGGTGATCATTACTTTGATCATTTGTTGACCTAAAGCAAAGCTTTTGTATAAAGCGTGGCTTTGTGGACGAGACTTCGTCGGACCTCACACCCCGAAATGGTCAAAACAGGAAGGATGCGGCAAGGTTATTAGGGGGTAGCGCCCCTTTAGTGTATGTCATTCCTTCTGGATAGAGGTGGTATCATGGTATGGAGCCCAGATACTTAACCTATGTTTTTGCTGCAAATTTTGTGGTTGTTGGAAATCGAGGATCCTCGGATAGATCGGTTACGATCGGGGGATGACATATTCGTGTGAGTAGTTACCTAGTTTGAAAGCTAACCCGGCCTTGTGTTGGCAGAGATCCGGTTAGGTTCTCGAGACGTCATTCCAAAGGCGTTTCCATGTGGCAATGGGAAGTTCCTTGGCCTGACCATTTGTTGGAAATCCAAAGAAACAATACAAGACTTGTACGGTTTTAGTTGTAGAACCTGCCATGGAATGTGGCTGTAACCTGCTATTGAACATGGTAGCTATAGTAGGCGTACGATAATGGTCGTATGTTGGCTAAGATTTATATCTTTACTTTCGAAATGTTTTCTGCACTATGCACTATTAATAATATCAAATGTTTTTTTAATGCGTATCAAGCATCTTTGACTATCATAAGGAGAAATCTCCTCCGATTCTGCGTTTGCATTGTGTGTGTGTGCGGGAGGCCTTATGGTAGTCTCATTTTTAAAAGCATTGCGAATTGACTTTAAAAATATTCCTCTATTTTGATTTTAAAGATAAATAAACTGTTTTAGTTCTCACACCAGTCACATGACTGACTCGGAGTTTATTGTTTTCCTTCCTAAACTCTGGGTGCCCACCAATTTCCACACGGGCAGTCAAGAGTTAAGGTTTATCAGGATATTCAGGAGTTGCTGGAGGCAAGCTGGATGGCATGGCGTATTACTTGTATATAGTATTTCTTTCCGCTGTTTTTTTGTTGTTGTACACTCTGATGATGTAATGAAATGTAATGTAATGTAATAACTGATATAGTTCTTTGTTTAAAGATTATTCATTTATTTATTATATGTTGTTCCGCTGCGAATTATGAGATTCTGATGTTGTTCTGTTATTTCTTTCTGTTCTATCTTTTTCTACTTTTTCTTCTTCTTTAACCCTAACAGTACGGTTTTTCGGCCTTCGATTGCTCGACAGTTGATACAGTGGACGTATTGATGTCGGCATTCGTGGACGAAAAATCGCGTTCGTTACATTTGGTATCAGAGCTTATGGTTAAGCGACAACCTTTTCTCTGTTGGGTATAACTCATTAGAGATAGAGTCAGCAGTACTCTAGAATGAGTTTGAGTGTAATAATAGTTATGAGTGCTTATTTGTTAGTGAATATGAAATTGTTTTATATTGTGATGATTGGTTTGTTGAGTGGTATATGGATTCTGGTCGGTATAGTCCGTACAACTCTATCGATAGGGACTCTAAACACTTACTCAGAACAATTCGGCACGATATTGTTTTAAGTTGGGTAAATGAAATAATTTTACCTTGATTATATTTTGTATATAAAGGAAATTTTTTTCGGAATTATTAAAGTGTATATGAATTGATTGTTTGGTTGTTGAATAAGTTAAATAAAAACAACAATTGTAAAAGAATAATTGTATAAGCAAATGAATTATAAGTATGGAATTATAATTAAAATGATTTACACTTGTGAAATAATCTTATATATAAGAAGTGAAATTATATAAGTAAAAGATTTATAAATGTGATTTATAATCTGAAAATAAAATTCCACAGAAATGTTTTGAAAGGATTTGATATTTTGAAAATTTGTTTTGGAGAAATTAAAGCTCTAAACTCTTTTCGGTCGCTGGAAAATCATTCCGATGATGACCGCGACATTATTGGTGGTCATTTTCGGGTTTCCAAAAGAGGAATTGCTGCCAGATTATTTTAATGAAAGTTGTTTGGAAAATTTGAATTTGGTTGTGTTGAATGAATGAATGAATTGAATGAAAATAAACTGAACGTAAATAATTGATATGAAATAATGGATGTAAGTGTAAATTCATTAAAAGCTAATGTTATTGGAAGTTGAATAAAATGAATGGAAGTCAATTTAATATGATCCAATTGGAATCAAAAGTGTTGAACCAAATTGAATGTAAAGTGAATAAATTTGGTTGTATTGAATAAACATTGGTTGTTATTTGATGGTTGATTGATTGTATATAAATTCATTAAGTGTTAATGAAAGTGAATTAGCGAAATTGGAAGCTATGTAATTAAATTCAAATGGATAATATGTAAATTTGAATAGAATTGGATTTGATTTGGATTGAAAGCGAATCAATGTGAATAAATTAGTAAATGCAAACTAATTGAAATTGGATATGAGTAAATGTTACTAAAATCCAATATTAATGAATCAATTGGAAAACCAATTCATTAAATGTTAATGAGAAGTAAATTTATATTGATATGATAGTTGCATTTATTGCTATTGAATGCATTGCTATGTTGGCACATGTAGTTATTATGTTGCTATATGATGTATATTGATATTATTTTCATATATGCATGTTTCTCATTATTTGTTGAGTGTTTAGTAGGTGCGGATTGCGCTTGCTTCGCATTTGGAGCTCGCTTTCGCGCTATATTAGCCGTATATGCTCGCTAATAAAATATAAGGTACATATCTCAGATTAAATATCGCACTTTTACACTTTTTTCCCTGCGGGATGCCTCATCACTTGATGAGATGTATATTTGTGATATATATAATGTCATTTTTTTTCGGATCGAGCCGCGCAAAGGAGACTCTGGTGAATTTTTCCGAAAATTTAAGGCGTTAGTATATTTTTGAGAAAATTAGGAAATTTTTGAAAACTAAGTTTGGATTTGGAAACTTAGTAAAGATTTTGTAAGAAGTTTAACTAGGAATTTTGGAAAAGTTAAACACTTGAGAGATTTGAAAAATCTAAATTGAACGGTTTGTTTTGGAAAGTTAATGGATTCTGTAACTTTTTCTTACTTGGTAATTTCGAGGACGAAATACTTTTAAGGGGGGAAGATTGTAACGACCCAGAATTTTTATTAATTAAAAATTATATATTTAATTGATTTTAGATATTAATAAGTGAAATTTATAAGCCGAATAAATTTTATTTCGAATAATTGGATTTAATTGAATAATTAAATCGATAATTTAATAGTTGGAAATACAGAAATAATTGAAAATAGGGATAAATATTATTAAAATTGATTTGTAAAATTTTATTTTATCATATTGGAGTTAGAACGATATTTTAGAAATTTTAAAATTGAATTAAGAGTTAATTTGTGAAAATTGAATATTTTAATATTTAAATCGACTGGTAAAAAAGCCATTTTTCAAACCGTCTCGGATTTCGATGAAACCAGTTTCATCGGATCCGTAATGGGATATTATTGTATGGTTTCAAATTTCGTGTCAATCGGATTTATCGTTTGTCCGATGCAAGCTAAAACGCCTAGAAAATCGTTTAATCGGTTTAAATTTAAATTGAACGTTTATTTCCATAACTCACACAGATGACCGAATTAGCTTCCGAAACCTGTTCCATTGTGTCCGGAACGCGGGATAAACCCTAGAAACGTCGGTCATCACGCGTAAATCGGAGTTTTGAAAATCCGAAATGAATAGTGTTTTTCGTTGAAATTCTATAAAAGGAAACCCAACCCCTTCTCTTTTGCAAAAACCTAACCCTAATCTAGAGTCGGCCGTCATTTTAATTCGATGGCCAGAAAACACCATCCTTTCTCCTCATTTACCTCTTAATCCACGCATTAATTCAAGAAAGTGTCAACTAGTAAATTGTAGATCTCCTCGAGCTCGTTGGATCCAACGGTTATGATTGAATATGGTGTAGCGTGGAGGCTGGTATGGAGCCGTGTTTGAGTCAACTTCGAAGTGGAATTGCACGTCGTAGATGAGGCCGGAGTTCATGGGTTTTGAGGCAATGATGGAGTCGAGTATGGGCTTCAAAGTAGTGGTCTTGGATCAACTTGAAATCGACCAGAGGGGGGCGCGTCATTAGGGTTAGGGCTGGCAAGAAATGGGTTCGCGTGCGTGAATAATGCCTGGGAACGACGAGAGGGGAGAAGCATCTATGTGCGGCCGTGATTAACTGCGGGTTTTATAAAATAAAAAAATGTTGTAATATTTATATTAAAATTTGTACGATATTTAAAAATGTATAACTTTTTCATACGAGGTCAAAAACGCGCGAAACCAGTTGCCTTGGAATCGTATGGACGAGCACTACGCTATGGAAATGGATTGGAGTTTTTTGGAGTTAGTGAAAATTTTGGGTGAAATTAAACGTCCGTTTAATTTTATTCGAAATAAATCGCTAAAACGAAATTGGAATCAAGGTGAGAACTTCTCACTCAATCGAATCGGTTTCGATTTTTATTTTAAATAGTTAGATTTAAAATTGTTGATTGTATGTTGAATGATGATTGTTAACTATTGATTGTTAAAATAGACATTATGCGCCGTTAGTAAGCGGAGGTTATTTATTAAAAACATATACCGCGAATATTTCACCGTATAGTGAAATTGGTATTATATATGTATTTGGTGTTGATTTTCCCGCATTATATAGCGGATGAGACCCTATTGCGCCGTCTATTAAGCGGATAATATTTTATAAACCCCATATACCGTGATAATTCCATACTGGAACGGAATTGGTATTGTGCTAATGTTTGTGGATGCAGGGAACAGGTTGGAAGGATCCAACTGGATTCCTCAACTATATTGATTTATTTTCAGATATTGTGATATTTGATTGATTATCATATCGATATATGATATTTGGATGTCGTGATTGACTATTTGGTGCTGCTGCATCATTGGATCCATTTCTGAAGTTTTAAAAATAATGATTTTGGTTTTAAAAGGAATTTTTAAGTGATTTTCGAAAGTATTCGTTTTATTAAATTTTGAATTGTTAAAAATAAATAAACGTTAAAATTTTAATGTTATAAAAGTATGATTTTTATGAAATGAAAGTGAAAAGTGATTTTTGAAATAAATAGTTAATAAATTTATGAAATGGTTTAAATTGGAATTTTTGGACTATTACAAATAATTTTTATAAAAGATTTATAAAATGGATATTTATAAATTAAAAATATTGGAATTATAAAACGAAGTTTTTATAAGTGTTAAAATGAAGTATAATGGATCATAAGTGAATGAGAATTTATAGATTTATAAATTGTGAAGATATAAAATGAATAGATGCTGTAAAATAAAAGATTTATAAGTAATTAACTTATAAACTGGGTTTTAAGCATATAAATGGGATATTAATAGAAATTGTTAATAAAGGAGATTTTATAAGTTGAAGTTGTTATAAAATATAAAGGAATCTTATAAGTAATAAGATTTATGATTTGTGAAGCTTTAAAAGAACGATTTTGTAAATAAATGAATTATAAGTAATCAACTTATAATATGGACTTTTGGTATATATTGAGATATACAAATGGAATTGGTTAATAAAGGAAATTTATAAATCGAAGCTTATAAATATAAATGTAATTTATAAACATTGTTTATAAATTCAAAATCAATTTAATTTGACAAATTGAATATTGAAGTTTATTAAAGGAAGTATATTCACGATTTTGGACAGTGAATATATTATTAAACAAAATGGATATGTTTTGGGACAATGAATATTATCAAATGAAGTTAATTGTTTTAAAGATGTTTTAAAATGGATTAAATATCGAAACCATAGATTTCAACATTTATTGTTGAAATAGACGTTTTCGAGGAATAAGAAAATGGTGGACTATAACACTGTTGTTATAGTAAATGGTTTCCGAAAGGAAATGTTTTATATAGTATTGGGATTTATATATCTATCTAAATTTCGAATTCCTATACTAGTGATTTTGGGTCGTCGTAACGGTGTTTTACGCAACATTCGTTTTCCAAATAAATGTGTTTAAGTGAATGTTTTCCTTAAAGAATGAAATATATACTTAATTTCGATTTAAGTATATTGAATGTTTTCCAAGTGTTGAAAATAAATGGATTTGTGAATTACTTATTATTAGATAAGTATGGAATTGTTTTCCAATATGAAGTGAATATTTTGAGATTTTATCTTTTAAAGATAATGGAAAATGAATATTAGAAATCAATTTGGAAATTGTATATTCATAGATATTTTGGAATTGTAAATTCACTATGGAATTTATAAATGAAAAGGGGAATTTGTTTAAAAATATACGTCGATTTATTTTTGAAGTGTGGGAATTAATTTATGGATTTGGAACGTAAATATAAAGTAAATCAGTAAGGATTTATTTAACTGGTTTAAATGAACCATGTTGAAATGAAAGTATTTCACATAAGGAAAATGATTGAAATTTGTTTTCAAAAGTGGTAAAGGTGAAAAGTGATTTGAAAATTTGTTTTCAAATGTTGAAGTGTGAAAAATATATATATATCTTGTAAAGATATTTTGGAAAGTAAATAATTTGGAAAATTATTTGGAATCTGGTGATGTTGAACACGCCTATTGATAGTTAAATAACCGACTATCAATATTTACCTTTAATTAGGTATTTGTTGTAATTGTTTGAATTTGAATGCCACACTTATTTTTAATATAAGCGCTCACTATTCGGGTTAGCCGGGAAAGGATCTTGAGGTCGTATACCCCATTCCGAATATGTGATACGTCGTAATGGATTGCATTTGATGACCAGTGTTGAAGACCGGATATTTTTGAAAACGGAAGGATTACCGTTGAGTTACTCTGCATCGGCTGATCTCCGATATAGAGGTTTTATCACCCTTAGTGACGGGAAGTCCGGACGTGATTAGAAATTATCCGGAATGCAAGGACTTCTTTGTAAGTGCATTCGGTTCTGTTCGAGCCCGGAACAGACTTGTATGGATTGTATGTCTGACATTACAAGTTGAGATATAAAGCTGATTTCTTTCAAATATATTTCTGTTGGTGGCGGAGAATTTATTCCCTTAGCTTAACACCCTTTTCTGAGACGTACGAGCTCAGAGGTTATGTAGTTGAAGGTTATTAGTGATATACTTCCAATTTGGTAGTGTGGCATGCTGAGTGTTGCCGTGGAATGATCATTGTTTGATCATTTGTGATAGGATCATTTGTTTGATCATTTATCTTGGTGATCATTACTTTGATCATTTGTTGACCTAAAGCAAAGCTTTTGTATAAAGCGTGGCTTTGTGGACGAGACTTCGTCGGACCTCACACCCCGGAAATGGTCAAAACAGGAAGGATGCGGCAAGGTTATTAGGGGGTAGCGCCCCTTTAGTGTATGTCATTCCTTCTGGATAGAGGTGGTATCATAGTATTAACAGAACTTCTTTTATAATTCCATTATTTCGATTTATAAAATATATATTTTATAAATCTCATCTATAAACCATTTATACTTATTCGAAAATCTCAATTAAAATGCCAAAATCCGATTTATAAGTTAGTTTCTTATAAATCTTTTATTTTACAAAAATCTATTCATTTTATAATTTCATAATTTATAAATCTATAAATTTTATTCACTTGTGAAATCCATTTATACTTTATTTTAACACTTATAAAAACTCGTTTTATAATTCCTATATTTTTTATTTATAAATATTAATCTTAGAAATCTTTATTATAAACCATTTATAATAATTCAAAAATCTCAATTTAAATAAACCAATCCTTTTAATAATTTACAAAACGTTATTTAAAACTTATATAACTCCAAAATCATACTTAAGTACTATTTTCCAAATATATAACTTTTATAACAATAAAATTATATTGTTTATTTATTTTAATAATTCAAAATTTAATAAAACGTATACTTTCTAAAATCACTTTAAAATTCTTTTTAAAATCAAAATCATTATTTTAAAACTTCAAAAATGGATCGGATGATGCAACAGCACCAAATAGTCAATCGCGACAACAAAGACATCATATATCAATATGATAATCAACAAACATCACAATATCTGTAATCAAATAAATACTGCTGAGGAATCCAGTTGGATCCCTCCAACCTGTTTCCCTGCATCCACATACATTAGCACAATACCAATTCCGTTCAAAGCGGAATATCGCGGTATATGGGATTTATAAAATATTATCCGCTTAATAGACGGCGCAATAGGGTCTCATCCGCTATATAATGCGGGAAATCAACTCCAAGTACATAAATAATACCAATTTCACTTTTCAGTGAAATTATCACGGTATATGTTTTTATAAATAACATCCGCTTACTAACGGCGCATAATGTCTATTTCAATCAATAACAGATAATAAATTTATCATCCAGACATACATTCAAAAATTTTAAATCTAACTATTTAAAATTAATATCGAACAATTTCGATTGAGTGAGAAGTTCTCACCTTGATTTCAATTCAGTTTTCGCGTTTTATTTCGAATAAAATTAAACACGCGTTTAATTTTACCCAAAATTCATACTAGCTCCAAACGACTCCAATCTAGTTCCATCGCGTAGTGTTCGTCCATACGAACCCAACGCAATTCGTTTTGTGCGTTTTCGACCTCGTATGAAAAAGATACAATATCTTAAAGTTTACACGATTTATTATATACATAAATTAACAAATTTATTTTCATTTTTAAACCTAACAAATTTGGGCCGTTGGATCATCTTTGCTTTCATCAGGCCCGCCGAACGCAAGTGCTCCTCTTCTTCCAGGTTGTTGCAGAACGCCAGAACCCATTGCCGTTCGTTAGGGTTTGAAACCACCATCTCCACGAACGCCTAGGCAACGATCAGCCACCACCAAAACGCTCGTCTACAGGAGCTTTACCCACGCCATGAATGCGGCTTGGCTCGGCTGCACCCTAGCCTCGAAAAACACACACGAAAAACGCCCCTTCATGCTCGATTTGCGGTCGATTGCCTCAACTATACACGATCATATCCGTATGGATCACAAGATCTCACCTAGCTCTTCAACTTTCATGTTAAAAGTTTCTTGAAATATTACGTAGATTGGAAGAGATTAAAGGAGGAAATTTCGAGCTTCCATGGCCATTCAATAGAAAACGGCGGCTAGGGTTTCTGGGTAGGGTTGTTTGCAAATTAGAGATAGTGAGGTCCTTATATAGAAAATTCCAAAAACACTATTCATCCAAAATTTTCCGAACTCCAAACGAAGCGTGCCGGTTGGCGTTTCTAAGGTTTACCCTTCATTCCAAACACAATGGAACATGTTTCGGATGCTAATTCGATCATCTGTGCAAGTTATGGCAATAAACGTTCGATTTAAAATTAAATCGATTAACCAAATTTCTAAGCGTTTTGGCTTGTCCCGGACAAACCGTAAATCCGATTGGTACGAAATTTAAAAGCATGCAATAATATCACATTACGGATCCGATGAAACTGGTTTCATCGAAATCCGAGACAGTTCGAAAAATGGCCATTTTAACTCGTCAATTAAATATTAAATCAATTTTCACAATTCAACTTTAAATTCGATTTTAAAAGTTCTATAATATCATTCTAACTCCAATATGATATAATAAAATTTTATAAATCAATTTCAATCATATTAAACCCAATTTCCAATTATTTCTGTATTTTCACATATTAAATTATCGATTTAATTATTCAATTAAATCCCGATCGAAATAAAATTTATTCGACTGTTTAATTTCACTTATTAATATTTAAATTCAATTAAATATACGAATTTCAATTGATAGAAATTCCGGGTCGTTACAACTTTCATATTTGGAGTTTTACGATCGGAGTCCGAACGAAGAAGTTATAGACGAAAAACGAATTCACAACTGAAATAAATAAAATTAGAAAATTAACTTAATAAACTCAGGCCCACAGGTCGACCCACGATTATAGTGGTCGACCAGGGGCGGTCGACTGCTCCCTTTTTTGTTGGCTAGGGTTTCCTTAGCCTGACAACCCGGGTTTGATATATTTTAATCATACGGTTTTGGCTAATTCTAGAGCCTATTAATTAAGGCCTAACCCTCCCTTCTTATCTCATATTTTTCTTCATAAAGCAACAAAGCTCTACCATTTCCTCTTCTTCACTTTTTTTAAAATTATAAATACAAAGTATTTTTCATCTATATACATACAAATTGGAGAAGGATAAGAATTGAATAGGTAGAAGAGAAGTGAATCAAACCTACGTGCTTAAGAGGTTATATTATCGTAGATCTATACTTGTTTTCTCTCTCAATCCCAAATCCCTTATCAGATCTAAATTCTAAAATATGTGTAAATCCCTTTTTATGCATATTTCTTGGAATGTAAAAGGATTTGGAGTTGAATCAAGGTTTTACTTTAGATCTAGAGATACGGAATGCTCTTATGAGGTGAGTGGAAAATTTTATATACTGTTTATGATTTTAAATCTATTCCTTTGGCGTATGTTCGATTTCTATGTTTAAATAAATTTTATTTGTGAATTGTAGGCTTAAATTAGGGTAGAAAACTAATGCCTTCATATTCTTTTTTTAGATCTAATTTGAAATACGTTTAAACCTAGATCATTGAATCAATCCTAAAGATTTTGGAATTTGAATGTTGTATATTTTTATTTTAGTTCTATACTTGGGTGCAAAATAGGATTTTTGGATTATTGCCTAATTTTTGCTATGTGGTAGATTTTCTATAGTTTAATGTTTATAAATTTGTTTACTTTTTTCACTTTTCATTCAAATAGGCGACATTTGATTTAACAAGGAATACCCACAAACAAAAAGGCAAGGATGTGTAAAGTGCTGATTTATTCTCTGTAGTTTACACTATCCATTCCCTTTGAAAAGAAATTCATTCCTTGTAATTTCAAATGGGGTCAATATTTCCATTTTCTGTTAAGCCGCTTTATGGAAATCGAAGCAGAAAATTTTCCTAAGAAATTTAATTCCAGCAAATGAAATACGGAAAGCATATTCTGGTTACATATTTATGACTAAAATATATTTGGTTACGAATAGGTAGTTTTATTAGGTAGTTTATATGTATTTATTACGTTAAAAAGAAGAACAACACTTATTCGTGCATTATTTATGCATAATATTCATTAATTATTATTATATTTATGGAAGTGAATATTTAGAATTAGAAAAAGATAGTACTTCGTATTAATGGGAAATAAATAAGGAATTCCTATTAATTAATTAATAGGTAATGAAGGACTGTAATCTAAATTAATGGCCAATTAACGGAAAATAATGGATAATATTAAATTGAGGATTACAATTAATAGAGACAAATGGATTAATTGGACTGAAATAAATGGAATGGATATAAAAAGATTACTAATTTGAAATTAGTAATCATACATAAACGTCGTAGGAAACTTCTATTAGGATTTTATGGACAAACTGACATATGAGCATTAAAGAGGATTTCTAGGTAGATAATTATTTAAGGTAAATCTTATTACCTTAAATAAAAAGGAGATTAGTAAGATAATTCATTCTCAACCTAAGATAGTATAAGTAAAGATGATTAGTTGGACTTAGTAGGTTAGTAATGCAAGGTCGGTAGAGTCACTCGATAGAAGACTGCCCTTCACATTGAGGCTACCAGCAGTCGGGTGCACTTACTACCGATGTGAGATATTGCTAATCCTAAGTCTCGTGATGACATGAGAGACTAGACTTGCTTTCTTAATTGGAAAATATGATGTGGTCTAAATTTTGAATTAGGAGCGATGAGGGATATCTCTAAAAAGGTTTACTTCGGTGCTAAGGTATCAAGCGGCTATCTTAGGGCCCACCTCCCTACTGTAAGAAGTAATCTAATGAGACTCCATATTTATAAGAGTGATGCTGGATATCTCGGGAGAGGTTTTCTTTAGGTTTGAGGTATTAAGAGGCTGTAATCCCCACCTCTTTTTTTTATAAGAAGTATTAAGTAGCCCAATGAGATTTCTAATAAATGCCAGCTAGATAATGCCAATGAGTAGTCCGCTTAGGATTAGTATAAATAGTAAAGGCCTACCTATAGATAGGTGTTAAATGGTCAGAGGCCAGTCTAGTCCTTATTAATGAGGTATTAAGTGGCATGGGTATAGTCTCTCACATTTCTTAGACTTTAATAATGATAGATGTGCTAATGACATGGCTATTATAAATTATAAGGCCATATACAGTAGTCAAAGATTTCTGTAGTTAGGATTAATAGACCAATAATGATGACGCTAGAAGTCCACCTTCAAAATAGGTCTTAAATGACGGAATCTACCTCGATTGAGGTCTTAAATGGCAAAGTCTGCCTATTTCTCTTCTAATAATATTATGTGGTGATAGTAGAAGCCCGCTTTATATTTAGAATTATTAAGTGGCAAATGGGTATGGAAGTATTAGGTGGTTGATAAGACTTCGTTAGTATTTTGTACCTTAGGAATAGGTAGGTAAGTAATCGTGTGTGTAATGCAAGGTTAGATTAGAATTTTTAACATTAATAGACATAACAATTATAGGAAAATAAATTGGTATAAATATATGTTATGGATACTTTATACATTTCCAGTCACTAGAACGTTGTTCTGGCCCCTCCTCATTACAACCAATACGATAGATTTAGAGGAATATGTCATTGGAGCTGGATGTGTTTAGTTGTTGGAGAAGTCTTCTTTTCCCTCATGCTCCATGCTGATGTGACAATCTGTTATCCAAGGAATACCATTAATTAAAAGGTAGGAGTCATAATCAGTATTCTTATCCTATTATTTTTTGTGCTATGAGTTTAGATTTCTATCAATCTCTGATAATGCTCATGCTTATTTGCAGGTACCAACTCCGACAATCTGTACTTTGATGGACTTGTGTTTTGATTTTTATCAAAATTTAGGCTCATTAAGGTACGGGTTGTTACAGATACTGTGTACGTATAAGTGAGTTATTTATTTAATTTTTGAAATACATACCAGTGTTAGCCTATGCGAAATGTGTGTAAGCCCAATATCTCCTCATTCTTCATATTACAAGACAGTATTACCTAGTAATACTCTTTGATAGTATGGGTGTAAAGGATGGGTGTTTCGTTATGGTATCAGAGAAGGTTTAGAATAATACATTATATGTAAGAGACATGAGTTATGGCCTTAGATGAGCATGTACCCTTAGGTGTGATGGGTAGTTACCCTATAATAGGGGATAATAGTTGTGTATGATGGTTACTAGGGTAATAATCTAGGGTCGTATTTGTTATTATATATAAAACCTCTTTGCTTCTAACTCATCTAAAATAATTAGTTATTACAGTAGAGAAGGTGGAAGAGTTGTTTCGACCAGTAGTATCGGTGTTGAATATTAGACCTCTAATGGCTTGGTGTTGAATAGTTGTATTTTGATTTATTACTGATTAGAGTGCGCAGAGGAAAAAAATGAGTTGCTTTCCGTTGAGCATATTGATTGTTTATTTCCTATGTCTATTTGGTTGATGAATGCGGGTGATCCTCTATTAGAAAAGGAGAGCACTCATGTAATTGGGTTCTACACTAAAAAATATAGCTGTCGACATGCTTGTTAGGTAGTGATACCCACTCCATACAATAAAATCATGAAAACCCTCGATCATAGAAAACCAAGGTCCATAGAAAATTAAATAAATTTACTATAATACTAAAAAATAAAAAGTGATCATATCCTCTAATCAGATGAATCCATCATGACCATAAGCATATCTAAAGTTGTAAAACAGACTATACAAATAGTGTAAGACTAATACATATATACATATTAAATATATGTGTGCACGCGCGTGTGTGTACGTATGTATGCATAGTAAAACAAGAAATAAAATGAACAAGCTAGATAAGAAGCAATAAAAGATATAATATAAGTCTGATTATGAGAAATAGTAATCTAGGTATGACTTGCATATACCTCAGCCAGACTTATGGATATATATGTTAATTGATACAAATGCTAAGTACTTAGAAGTAAAATTATGACTTTTAAACATAACAAATTTTGAGATGAATGTTATGTCCAAAATTACAACATTTTAAAATCAACTAATTTCCTAAATATAATATAGTGTAGGATTCATTGGCATACATGTTAATTAAAAAGGTATTTAAAGTGTTATTGTTATTTCTATTTTTAGATAATACATTTTTCTTAACTAGATTAAGACGAGACAACTTTTTTACGATATTCATTGAAATTAGTATTATTATCTTTATTATAACTAGGGTTTAAAATTCAGTTAACAAAAAACAAAACAAAAAATATATTAAATTGCATGTTGGAGTATTTATATTATTAAAAAACCCTTTGATTCCTTTCAAAGCATAAATACCAACATATTATGATAAAAACATTATCAATTACTAATCTACGAAATCCATTATAACGATACCTAAGAATGTTCCAAAAAAATTCATAATTAATATCATTATTTACTATATTATAGTTATAAATGTTAAGACAAGTTATTAGAATATAATTAGCTACTTGACACTCAAAATATAGAAGCGAAATATTTTCCATTCCTACATTACAGAAGAAACATTTATTTCAATAAATACGATTTTCCATTTTAATTTTTCTTTAGCATTTAATTTTCCATGTATAATTAATCATATATGTATATCAGCTTTGGGTAGAGTATTACCTTTCTAAATGTATGTAAATATATTCGATTTTGTACTCGAAAAATTTAAGAAAGTTATAAAATAACTGGACTGTATAGATTTTATTATTATCCCAATACTATATTTGAATGTCATTTTTATTATCAATGTTACATAGTTTTAATTTAGCATAAAGTACGGAAAATTTCGATAATGTATTTCCAACTAAAGTATGATTAAAACCAAATTTCCATGGAAAAATTAAATTTGGTCTATATGTTTCTGAAATCAAAACATTTTTAAAATTACAAATGTTTAAAGTTCATTAAATTATATTTTAAGGGTAATTATCGATATCCGCCTATCATGCTAAAAAGAGGTATTATTCCCTAAATGTACTTCATTATTAATTCCTAATTTATAGATATCATAATTTTTTGTTATTGATTTTCAAAGATGAGAGATATTATTTATATTATTAGTGGAAATATGTTGTATATTATAAGTACCATTATATCATTGATTCGATAATATTTCTTTCCACATTAATTCTCATCATTATCTGTAAATTTCTATATCCATTTTCCTAATAAAGAAATGTTAAGATTATGTAAATTTATAATACCTAACCCTTCCTCATCTTTATATTCATATATATATTTCGCAATTAACTAGATATTTTAAAGTATTGTTAGAATTATAACCACTCCATAAAGGATTCCTCCTAGTTTTATCTATTTTGTTAATTATCCATTCTAAAAAGTGATAAAATGATATCCAGTAAATGGGTAATGCTGACAAAACAGAGTTAATAGAACTGTCCTACCCGCCCTTGATAAAAACATGTTATTTCATTTAGTTAATCTTTTGTTAATTTTATCTATTATTATTAACCAGCCATCATGTTTGAGTTTTATTGGTCTTATTAAAAATCCTATATATTCTATGGGAAATTTCATGGTTTTGCAATTTAACGCATAAGCAACTTGATTTTCTGTATTATTCATGTCATTCAAAACTAGCACGAAACTCTTATCAAAGTTAATCTTTAGTCAAGATAATAATTCAAAATAAAATAATATAAACTAAGTGCTATGATATGTCCAGGTAAGTATGATGTAAAGAGCATAGTATCATCTACAAACTATAGAATGGAAATGCCATTACTCATAATTTCATTTCCTATATTATATAAAATCCATATTAGTGGATAGTTCGATAATACTAGCAAAAACGCCTGCCTCTAAACTAAACAAAATTGGCGACAATGGATCACCTTGCCTAAGTCCACATTTTGATTGAATTTTTTTTCTAATATACCATTAAACATAATACTTGAATTTCCATTTTTAAGTAAAAAGATAATCCAGCCCACCCATTTAATACTGAAACTGCTAGCCAATAATAAGTCCTTCATAAAATTCCAATCAATTGAATCAAAAACTTTTGCAAAATCAAAATTTGAAAGTCCAAACATGATATTATTTTTATAATAATGATTAACAAATTCTTGAATCATCTATAATATTTGTACCTTTAAGAAATGCAGTTTGAGAGATATCAGTTAATTCAATCATTTTAGTGTTTAACATGTTAGCTAAAATCTTAGAAATGACTTTGAAAGAATAATTTAGTAGTGAAATAGGCATGAAATCTTTTAACTCATTTGCACCTATTTTCTTATGTAACAAGATTACGTCAGCAAAATTAACCTACCTAATTGTAATGAACCATCATAAAATTGAATTAAAATATTAATTAAATCATATTGTAAAACATACCAAAAAATTGCGAAAAATAATATAGGAAACCCATCGGGCGTAGATGATTTATCATTTGGCGTATCTTTTATGGCCTTCAAAATTTCCTCTTTCGTAAATGGAAAATCAAGTCCCTTTAAATCAATTGTAGTATCATTAGGATATAATTCATCCCAACTAGCTCTAATTCTATGCTTATTTTTAGCACCAAAAATTTCTTTATAGTAATTAGCAAATGCCTAATTTAACTCTTTCCAATCAAAGTTCTCAATATTATCAATTGAAATAGAATTAATGGTATTGCTATGTTCTCTACCATTTTCTACTTCATGGAAAAAAATTAGTACTCATATCACCCTTATCCATCCATTGAACTCTAGTTCTTTGTTTCCACATTATTTTTTTATTATTGTTAAAAATAATATTGAGTAGGAGTCATTACTTGAAGGTTAGAAACCTACTCAAATATTGATAATAGAACCTTGCATTGTCATTAGTATTGAAGTAACCACCGTGGAAATTGAGAATTGTATTTTTTTTATAAGATAATATATTATTTACATACGTTAAGTGAAATTGTACTATAATTTAAATTTGATGTTTACTTGTTTTCATGGATGAATGAGTATGGTGTTTATTTGATGATGTATAATGTTTGAATTGTTGAAAGTGATTTGCTATTTTGATGTATATTTAGAGCGCATTAGTAAATGTTTCAATGTAAACAAGCATATGTTAGATAAAGTATTGGAAAATCTTTTGATTTATATGTTCATAATGTATTACACAAATGTTTTAATAAAACCAGTAAATGTGTTAAATTAGAATTTTTTTTAAAATATATGTGTATAAATATAGTATTTGATTATGTTTTTAGATGAAAGAAAATAATTATTTTTATAGAAGGAAAATTTGTGTTAATTTATCCGTTGAGTGTTTTAAGAATTCAGGTTGATGAGTTTGGTCTACATTATCAATAGGAATTCCTAAATGCTAGGACGAGACATTTGGACATATTGTTTTGTAAAATTTCAATGTTTGAAAATTTAAAAATGTTTTGAAAATATTAGAATATTTTGAAAGAACTAAATATTTTGTATAATATTAAAAGTAGTGTTTTAATTTATATTGAAAATAGGGATTTCTGGAGTTTGAGTAAGAAACAAAACATCAGTTTTATCTGGAGACCTATCCTAGAACCTAAAGATAGCCTAAATCCCTTATTCTAGTTTTACATTGGGCATAATTCTGTTATTCGCTATAGGATCTTTATGTAATGTAACTTATATATAAGAGTGTAGTGGATTGTATATAGTATGGCTTATGTGCATAATAAGTGTATATATACTAATCTGAGCAGAACGATATAAGAGTATATGATAGTAACCAGATATTTATACTGGTTCGGACCTTCCATCCTATGTCTAGTTTGGAACGACATTTCCTTTAACTAAATAACCCTCACTTCGTCTGGAGGAATAGGCTAACACAACTAAGTTTCTTTAATAAACTTTGTGTTTCAAATAAAAAAAATATTGACTACCGGCACAATTCTTCCTATAATCTCCTTGGCAGTGTGGAGTGTATAGTTTGTGATTATGGAAGTAGTTTGAGTAAATATTGAGAATTTAATTGCAATGTGTGCTAAGAGATTAGAGAATATAGAAATAACAAGTAATTAATTTAGCAAGTTATGTTTTGAATTTTGATCTTGTAGTGTATTTATAGAAATGAAAGAGATATGGAAAATGGTTGCAATCATTCTTAGATGATTATTACTATTAGAAAGGTTGTAACTTTTCAAAGTGACTCTTCAGAAAGTAGCCATTATACAGTGTTCAATCAACCTCGTATAAAATTCAGTCTACCGAATAAGAGCAGAAGAGTTTGCACCAAATTTCAAAAAACTTGAATGATGGTAAAATATTAAGGTTTAGTCGACTGAGGTATTTTCTCAACCAATTACTCTCAGTCTACTGAACTGAGCAACCTTAAAAAATATAAGTTTATTTTTTCCTTTTTGAAAAATTGAAATAAACAAGCTCTTTGTAAACAGTCATGTATGCAAAAATGTATATGTGTATGTGAGATACCAAAAAGATTTTACATATAATTCTATGACCATATACATACTCTAGTTTGATGAAGATGACCTTTGAATTTCAAGAATGTGATCAATCCTTCTTGGTGATTGTCATATTGTCTTTGTTGTAGCTCTTTCTCCTGTTATATGTTATAAACTAGAAATATATGATGATATAGTTGTCATCATTAAAACATTAGGAACAGAGATTCAACAATCTCCCCCTTTTTTATGACGACAACCATGTATATATGAATAAAGTGAATCTTTCTCCCTCTATACGTATGTTCCCCCATCTCAAATCTCTCCCCTTTTGTCATCAACAAAAATAAACATTTTGACATTGAAACAGTATATTCCCAAAAATAACATGAACTAGTGCATAAAAGAAGAGAGATTACATACACAAACATTGAAGCAGAAACATAAGCTCATAATACATAGGTTTTAAACAAGTTCAACCAAACAAACACATACCAAAATAACAGAAAATAGTTTTAAAGATCACATAGAAAACAAACATTTAAACACGCATGAAATATAGTAGTAGATAGTCTTACTCAAATATCTAAAATTTCGACTCTGTACTTGATGATGAAGAGGAACGAGAACATGAAGCAAGGTTGTTCCAAATCTTCTTCAGGAACCCAAGAGTGGTCTTTTCAAAAGTTCGTTGGCGTTTGATCAACTTCTTTTGTTGATTGCAGATTATTTCCTGATTTTTGAGAATTACGTCCGAAGCGGCTATATTTCTAGAAGGTTTGAACAAAGTAACTACTTGATTGCTATACATGCTTCATTAAGTTTCCTCTAGATTTTCTTTTTTAATCTCCTCTTGTTCTACTTGTCGAGTTGAAGATTGTCCTATATTTTCATGAATAAGGCGAGAAACATATTATTGATATAGAGGAAGAGTCTCCATTTTAGATGGAAGCTTCATTAGAGAAATAGATTTTTGGTCCATAATTGACCATCATCATTACCATATAGAGGTTTGTAAAAATCACCTTGAAGGTTTGCATAGACCATTTTACTAAAGAAGATTAAATTTTCACTTTATTCCTTTTAGCATCGATTAGTGGTAGAAATCCATGTTCTCGAACCAAAGCTTCAATGGTTGATTGGAAGAAATCGGACATCTTGTAGAAGGTTGCTTGAAATATTGCTTATCATTCAATTCATTGAAGTATTGAAGAGATTTTCTACTTCCATTCAATCATTGTTGCAATTGTTCATCCAAAGCACATTTAGGATGAGATGCACTAGCCGGTTCTTTGCCTTTATGTTCTCTCTTCTTTGAAATGGGAAGTTTTTGATGTGAAGCCATTGATTTTCAAAAAGAAGAACTTAGTGTTTTTTTATTTAGGAAACAAATTTTAAGAAAGAGAGGAAGAGAAATGACAGTTATGGGTTTGTATAAAGCATACTGGCACAATTCAGTCGACTGAGATCAATTTTCAGTCGACTGAAACGGGTCATTTTGGAGGCGGAGAATACTGGACTTATTTCAGTTGACTGATCTTGATTTGAGTTGGCTGAAAAGGGTCAATTTCAACATAGAGATTAGGGAAGAAGTTTGTATGCTAATATTAAATTTTAGAAGGCTGAGTTGTTAGGTTTAGTGGACTAAACTTTATTTTCAGTCGACTGACCTGCTGTTAGCTAGTTTTCTGATTTTTGAATGACTTCTAGAATATAATTCATTTGTATATCTTCAGAATTAGCTTGTTTTTGAATAATTGAATGTGGGAAAATTCAAATGATTATTACATACAAGAATATATATATATATAAGTAATAAAACATTATTTCATCAAACAAATATTTAGACGTATCGCCATCAAAATTTTAGTTTTTATTAAAAGAGTCATACTTTCTAGTTTCTTGTAAGTCCCACGAATTTGGCTCAACCCTTTGTCTCTTCAACAAACGACCTTTGTGGAGACCAACTTGGGCGAGCTGGAGTATCAATTCAGCCTCGGTTTGATGATCCTGGTTGGTGAAGTTATAAGCATTTACAGGAGTTTCGATTAAACGAAGAGATTTTTGATGAATGCAATTTTTTATTCGTGAATGACCACAAATTACTAGAATAATTTTTTCAAGAAAGTAAGATGAGACCCTTGATGTCATGTTCGTAATACATTTCTCGTTGAACTCCCATTATTACTTGTTGATAGCGGTATACTACATCAACTTTGGTGTTGAGAGATGTCGATTCTAGATCAATTGCTCATTTGTCTTTCTTTTCCTTAAGAGAAACGTCGATGAGATATGTAGGTGATGCAATAATGTTTAGAGAGGCTGATCGAACTGATGGAGGTATGGTTTTAGTTGGTGATATGGAGGTATTATTCGATGAAGGTAAGCTAAAGTCAATAGTTGAATAAGTGGAGTCATGATCAAACGACATTTTGAATAAAAGTGGTGTAAGGTTTTAAAGTTGGTAAAAAAATATATTTTACATAAGAATTCCTTAGTAAAAGTGTTGTTTACTATATTTAGTAGTTTATTTGTTAGGATGGTTGAATTCTATTCATAGATTTTTAACATAAGTTAGCTAGTTTTTGTATGAATAAAAAAAATTTGTAAATACTTCTACAATAATTCTGCATTTTATTTAGGTTAGATAAGTTATATATTTTAGTTTACTAATTCATTGTAAGAACAAATTCCTTGGACTCATCTTAGTTTTATAAAAGTTGGTCCGTTCAGTGGTTTGGTTAAAATATCTGCAATTTGGTTTTCGGTATTTACAAATTCAAGTGATATAATATCTTTTTCAACATTATCTCTTAAGAAATGGTGACGAATATCAAGTTTTGTTCGAGAATGATTAATAGGGTTTTTTGATAAATTTATAGCATTAGTGTTATCACAATATATGAGAGAATTTGTCATGATTTTATCGAATTCATTAAGAGTTTGCTGCATATAAATTGCTTGTGCACATGCTAAAACTATCGAGATGTATTCGACCTGACATGTCGAGAGAGAAACGAAGTTTTTTTTTACTATACCATGACACTAAAGATTGACCTACAAAATGGCATATGCCACTTGTGCTTTTTCTATCTATTTTGTAATCACCGAAATTTGCATCACTATATGACATGAGTTCGAACAAGCTGCTTCTTTGGTAAAAAAAAGACCGTAATCTTTGGTGTTGGTTAAATATCTTAAAATTCGTCTAACCGCTCGATGATGTGATTCCTTTAGTTGTGCTTGAAATCATGAACATAGATATACGCTCAACATAATATCTGGTCTACTGGCCATTAAGTATAACAAAGGTCCTAATTACTTCTGTATAATTTTTAATCGAAATCTTTTCCATTTTCGTCTTTATCTAAATATGGAGTAGTACTCATCGAATTCAGTTTACTTGAGATATTTTCCATTCCAAAGCGTTAATCTCCACATTATTTTTGTTGGATTATAAAAATTCCATTTTCTAGTTGCAAACCCAAAAAGTAGTTTAATTCACCCATATGTGACATTTCAAATTCATTTTTTTATAATTTTTGAAAATTTCTTGCATAAGTTTTCATAAGTTGATCCAAATACTCGAAAATATGATACTTTAGGTTTCATTTTGAAAAACATTTCATAACATGTGTTTTTAGTCATTGGTCTGAGTGTTAAGCTCAATTTTTTTTGGCAGGTTTCAACTATTTAGTAAAGTTCATGCACATTCTTGTAAATCTTGATTTTTTCTTTATACAACACCATTTTGTTGTGGTGTACGTGAAAATGAAAATTTATGACTAATTCCTTTTTTGTTGCAAAAATTTGTAAATAGTTCATTTTTAAATTCACCTCCATGATCACTACGTATACTTTTAATTTTTAAATTCATCAGATTTTAATTCGTTTTAACAAAAAATTTGAACACTCCAAAACTATCATTTATTGTTTTAAAAATAATGACTAAGCATTTATAGAAAAATCATCAACAATTACAAAAACAAATTTGTTATGATTTATAGAACGTACTTGAGTCGGTCCGAATAATTCTAGATGGGGTAGTTCGAGAGGTTGCTTTGTTGCAATTTCCTTTTTAAATTTAAAAATACTTTTCTTTCATTTACCAAATTGACAAGCGTCATAGAGGTTTTTAACTTTACAGTTGTTTTGTGGTAATCCTTTAACTAATTCATTTTTAGCCAGTTTATTGATATTCTTGAAGTTTATATGACATAAAAGTTTGTGCCACAACCATGGATCATTATTATTTGTGACTAAGCATAAAATAGTGTCATTTTTATATTCATGTTTAAAATATACATGTCTCGGTTTTTAAATCCTTTAAAACATAAACTTTTATTTTGGTCAAGAAAATTGCATTTATTTTTCTTGAAATTAACTTTAAATCCTTTATCATATAATTGACTTATACTTAATAATTTATATTTCAAATTTTCTACCAATAAAATGTAATAATAATAGGAGAATTAGAAATACCAATATTGATGACTTCTCCAGTGCCGATGACAAATCCTTTTGAGTTATTTTCGAATGTCACAGTGCCATTATGTTATATGTGATGACATATGAGCATTTCCAGTCATGTGTTTGGAACAACCACTATTAAGTATCCACTTCTCTTTACTTTTCAGTTTAATTTTAGGTACGTGCAAAATAGGAAAAAATTAATTGGTACCCACATTCTTTGTTTTGGGTCCTACATGTTAGTAGAATAGGGTAGTCATATCCACGAAGATTTAGTTCGTAATTATTGTTATATATAATTTTCTTTAAATATTCATCAGTATACTTTCGTCTAATTAGACTACTATTTATTTTAGGAATCCATATTTTGACCATATTTGTGTATGAATTCTTAATCTTAGTTTCCAACTTTGGATTTTCGAATTTTGTGTATAGTGTGCTATAATTCTTTGAATTTTGTTTGCTTTTAAAATGCAATCTATTTCGATTTCTAGATGGTTTAGATATTTCAATCAAATTTTCTAAATTTTAGTTTCCGTTGTTGAATTTTGTCACTTTATTTGTTATTTTATCCAACTTACTTTTAAGATCATAAATTTCAATATTGCTAGAATCTAACTTGCTTGTAATTCTAGTTTTTCTTTTTCAAGATTAACATTTTCTAACTTATAATTATCTAAATCATGTAATAAGATGTCATTTTAAGATAATAACATTACATTTTTTTTTGAGTAATTTCTAATTCTTCTTTTAAGATTGTTTTTTCATGTTTTAATAATCCAATTTCTAATTCTGCTCTAGTTTACTCTCTTTTTTGAAAACTCAAGAGAACCCGACAGGCCGGTAAACTCCTGAGGAGGGTACAGTAAAGTCGTCCGCTGATCCAAGACCCTATACCCCCGGGTAAATTTATATAGGATAGGGAAGCGCATGGTAGGAATCGAACCTGGGTCTTTTTACTAGATCCCAAGCCTCCTTTCCACTACGTCGCACCCACAGACTGCTCTAGTTAACTTTCCTATATATTCCTTATTTTATTTGTTTGATTCTTTATACTTGTCATCTAATTCAATGCTAATTTCAATTGTTTCATCATAAGTAAGTTCAGGGAGTACCTCATCAGTGTTAGCCATAATACATAAATTTGCTTCTTCCGTGTCGCTATCACTATCAAATGAAGAAGAGGAATCTGAATCATCCCATATTACTTAAAAGCTCTTTTCATTTTTTTGAATTTCTCAAACTTGAGTTTCTTTTATCATTATTGAGCTATGTATATTCCTTTTTCATATGGCCAAATCTATCACACTCATAACATTTGATCCATGTTTGATTATAGGAGCTTGGTTTGCTATTATTTTGAAATTTTGTCATCTTTTTAAACTTCTTGAAATTGTTGTAGTTCTTGGCAATATAAAAAAATCTCATCTTGTTCTAAGTCTGTATATTCGTTACTTGCTTGGAATGCTATATTTTTCTTTTCTCGATTTTGATCATTTCTATCCTGCATTTTAGCTTCATATGATATCAGATTTCCTATAAGCTCTTTGACTTTGAGTTGATAAACATCATTAGATTCTTCGATGGCTAAAACTTTTCTTTCCCATTCATTTGTCAAAGAATTTAAAATTCATGTGATTAAATCAAAATCTGTGAATTTTACAACGAATGCTATGAGATCTTGTTGAATGGTTTGAAATCTAGCATACGTATCAATAATTGATTCATTTACTTTCATTTTGAAAGATGAAAATTGATTCTAAAATAGAGATTTAATTTTCTTTACTTTAGTTATGCCTTTATGGGTGATTTGTAAAGTGCGCCATATCATATGAAGTGGTGCAAAGCATGATATGTGAAAAATCATTTTGGTCAAGTGAGCAAAACAATACATTCATAGACTTGGCAGTTAGATGCCGCTGCTTTTTGTGCATCAGTCCAAGTGCTAATGTCGGTGTCAGGTGCTTCATATTTGTTTTGAGTTGCTAGCCATAATTCTAACCCATTTTCTTCTATAAAAATTCTCATATGACTTGACTAGTAAGCATAGTTAGAACCAATAATTAGTGAGGACAAGCAGTTAATTGACCTTCTTGAAAAGTGCGTTCCATATTAATGATTCTTCAATTATGTGTTACTGTAGATTGAAATGACCATGCTCTGGTGCCAATTGTTATTCACTGTAGGATCGTTATACAATGTAACTTATATATAAGAGCGTGGTAGATCATATATAATATGGCTTATGTGTATAATAAGTGTATATATACTAATCTTGGCAGAACTATATAACTATGTATGATAGTATAAAGTAAATAAAGTAATCACACCAGGTATTTTATA
Organism: Allium cepa; assembly: GCA_030765085.1. NCBI lineage: Eukaryota > Viridiplantae > Streptophyta > Magnoliopsida > Asparagales > Amaryllidaceae > Allium > Allium cepa. Next base: position 289,969,065 of record CM060937.1, read on the forward strand.
CTTGTTCGGATCTTCCGTTCTACATTCAGTCCCGAAGCTCTCCTTCGGTATTTCCTTTAACCGAATACCCTTCACTTCGCTTGGAGGAATAGGCTAATACAATTGAGTTTCTTTGACATACTTTGTGTTCCAAATAACACAGATATTGGCCGCTGGTACAATTCTTTCTATAATCTCCTTAGTAATATGGAAGTGTATATTTTGTGATTATGGAAGTAGTTTGAGTAAATATTGTGAATTGAATTGCAATGTGTATTAAGAGATTAGAGAATATAGAAATAGCAAGTAAATTAGTAAGTTAAGTTTTGAATTCTAATCTTGTAATGTGTTCATAGAAATGGAAGAGATATAGCAAACAGTTGTAATCATTCTTAGATGATTATTACTATTAGAAAGGTTGCAACTTTTCAAATTGACTCTTCAGAAAGTAGCCATTATACAGCATTCGGTCAACCGTGTATAAAATTCAATCTACTGAATAAGGGTAGAAGAGACCATGCAAAATTTTAAAAAACTTGAATGATGGTAAAATATTAAGGTTTATTCGACTGAGGTATTTTCTCAGTTGACTACCCTCATTTGACTGAGAAAATACCTCAGTCGACTAAACTGAGTAAACTTAGAAAATATAAGTTTATTTTTGACTTTTCGAAGTATAAAAATAAACAAGCTCTTTGTAAAAAGTCATGTATGTAGGCGTGTATATGAGGTACCAAAGAGATTTTAGATATAATTCTATGACCATATCCGTACTCTAGTTTGATGAAGATGGCCTTTGAATTTCTTGAATGTGGTCGATCCTTCTTGGTGATAGTCATATTTCCTTTGTTGTACCTCTTTCACATGCAATATAGTTATATAATAGAAATGTATGATGATTTTGTGGTCATCATTAAAACATTAGAAACAAAGATTCAACAAATTCCACCGCAACCTTCTGAAACACACCATGGTCTACCCCAGTTGTTGTATTAAGCAAAACTATGTACTATAATGAAATGCAACAAAGTGGAATTACACTACAAGCTAGAAAAAGAGATTACTGCAGCCAGGGAGAAATAAGCTTGCAATATACAAGCAATCAAAGGATTAAATCAATCTGGATGACTCTTTGCAAATAAAAGATCAAGAAGAGTGAGTTTGATGCCACTGTATGGGGTCAATCTGCCAAAAAAACCACACCATTAAACTAGTATACTCTCTTATTATGAATCATCGGAACAATGATAAAGACCCTTAGGGCATCAGGATCTGGGATAGCTCGGGCACATACAACCATAACCATTTTATGTGGAATGTTCTGAAAATCATTATTTTAATACAAGATAAACTTTGCTATTCTGGCTACCTTAATGTGTCCCTATGCCATATGTGTGAGCTTGAAAATGAAACTAACATACATCTATTCTTTCATTGTAATGTTATCAAGAGTCTTTGGAAAAAGGTGCTGCTAATAGGAGGATTTGAAGAAATTTCAGTAAGTAGCGATAAAGAACGGCTAGTAACATTCAAAGGTACAAGATGGAAGACCCTTAAATCGAAGCTACTTCTTGCCGCATTGAAGATTGTACTTGTAGAATTGGAGAAAGAAAGGAACGAAATGGTCTTTCAAAATGTGAAAAGAAATGTCCAGAAAATCATTTGGTGTTGTATTAGACAAATTAGGAGAAAAGTTATCAGCTGAAGGTAAAAGGAAATTTGCACAAATAATGATAGGTTTTTGTACCTAAAGTGGCTTGGTTACTGTAGTTAACTCTCAGCCACTATCTTTTCTATTCATTTCTTTTTTCTTTTTAATGAAGAGGTAAGGGATCTCATTAAAAACCCTGCTTAAAGTCCAAAAATAAAGTAATGTTTTGAATGGTAAAATAATATTTTCAAAAGTGTTATAAACTATGTTTTGAAAAGAAACTAGTGTTTTGATGAAAGATATGAGTAATAATATAAATTTTCGAAAGATATTAGTAATAAATTTTAGGAAACAAAATTTCGAAGATAAAATTGAATTTAAAAAAATCATGAGTTATACTTTGAAAAAAAATTATATAGTGTTTTGAAAAATTGTATAAAGAAGTTTGATATGAAGAAATATTATTTGGGAAAAAAGGTATTGTTTTGGTAAATATTTTGGAATGACCACATATTTATCGTGAAATGAACTGTAAGAGCATCCCTAACTGTTGGTGATTCGGGCTTCATATTAAGGCTAGCAAGAAATTTCCACTCCAACAATCATATTCAAGCTGAATATTAAGGTTAATATTCAGAGGCCAATTCAGAATTCTGAATTGGCCCTAGGTGCTGATTTAATTAGCGCCCAAAGCTAGGCGCTAATTAAATCAACACTCATAGCCGAACGGCTATTTTGGCCAACAGCTAGTTCCAATGGCCATTTTCCGCCTTCTCTATGAATTCACTCTCTTCACTTACCCAATATACATAAACATCTTCATTCATTTCTTCTACAACATGTATTGTTCGAAAATGACTTCACCTTTTGGAGACTTCACGCATCCTTCTCAGTCTCAAAATTATTACTTCGGCGACAGCCAGCAACTATTGAGCACTCCTTCTGCAGAGCATTCATCTAATCTATGGAGTAGCGAGGAGGACTATGATTCATGCAACATTTACTGTCATTATACAAATGACTCGATTAGAGGCAATGATCAGAGCGGTGATAGTTTTGGAAGAAAACAATGCTTACCTTCAACCTTAAGGATCCCAAAAATACTCGATCTTTGTTGGTGAATCAAGGTCGATTCAGCAAAATCAATTCCCAAACTTAGTTTTATGAATCATAGATTTATAAAATAAAAAAATCGAACCCTAGTGGAATGGGAGGTGAAGAGCATTTGGTATGTTTCTTCTTATTATTAGTTTTTCGTATTAAATATGATTAGTAATTTTTTCTTCTTGGTGTACAGAAATGCATGGAAAATAAGGAATTCATAAAGTTTTTTCCTAGAGAAAACGGAGCTAAAAAGGCGCATTATTATCAATTTATTAACTTTTACAAGTTGCTAACGAGCACACCGAAGTGGAACTCTGATAATGCTAAGAGCCTCCGAGACGTTCAAACGAAAGGGAAAGGAAAGAACAAAGCATCGAAATTTTCATACTCGTCAAGATCAGGTGATACATCTTGTAGAGAAAGTCAGTTCGGAGAGAAAATGAGTTGGATGCGCTCAACCAGAGATCGGATGAAGGTTATGTACCCATTGGGGTAAAAGCAACAAAGAGAAAAAATAAAGTTGATGCCGTGGTGGACGCTAAAGTGAATGATGCGCTTGAAATTCATGAAAGAAGGCGTCAAGTATGAAGCAAACTGGTGTAGGAGAACATCGATGTGATGCCCAAGTTTGCAGAAATTGAGCAATAAAGCTGGATATAGAAAAGGGAAGAGAAAAATAGATAATTATTGATAAAGATCCGATGGGGATAGATGACATGCAAAAGCATTATTGGATGGAGGGCAAACGACAAATAATTATTTCCAAGTTCCTTCATAGTAATTCGTATTAGTCTTAGAATTGTTTAAGTTGTAATACTTCGGTGTAATGTATCATTTATTTAAATCTGCTGTATTTTGTTATTGATTAATGTTGTACCATTCTTGTTTCCATTTCGATAAAGTCGATAACCAAACAGAATAACATTTCGAAGGAAATGAAATACATATAATAAGACAACTTAAATACTATTACAACACAAATGCGTACATACATGACAAATATAATATAATATTGATCTAACAATCACCAAACTAATTCCAAAGGTGATTCATAAGATCTTTTTGGAGCCGTTTGTGAAGTGCTTCGTGGTAAGAAATTGTCGTTCCATGCGAACATTGAATGCTTCTTCTGCTATAAAAACATCATCTCGGAATACTTTTGTCATTTGCCCTGCACCATCATATTCATAGTGACATTGCTGTTCGTCCATATCTCTTTCGTCTTCAATAATCATATTATGCATGATAATACATGAAAACATGATTCTGGACAATTTTTCCCATGACCAAAGTCTATATGGATTACTAATCATTGCAAATCTAGATTGTAGAATACCATAGCTCTTTCTACATCTTTTCTTTGTCCCTCTTGCATCGCAGCAAACTTTGCTTTCTTTGCTGTTGTTGGGTTTTGACATGTCTTCACAACAATGCTCCATTTTGGATAAATCCCATCACCAAGATAATATCCATGCCCTTAAGTGTTTTTCCCAAGAGTGAACGACACTGGAGTTACTCGACCAAGTGTCAGATCATTAAATAAGCGTGACTTCTCAATAACAATTAAATCTTTGTTAAATCCAAGCATTCCAATGCAAGCATGCCATATCCATAAATCGTATGAAGCAACGACTTCCAAAATAATAGTTGGTTTTTTTCTTTACTATTGTAAGCTCCTTGCTATGCTTTGGGGGCATTTCTTCCATTCTCAATGCTTACAGTCGAGACTACCAAGCATTCCAGGCCATCCTCTGCTCTCGTGCATTTGTCGAATCCGCACCACATCATTCTCATTTGTCGATCTAAGGTACTCAATGCCAAAAACTTCTACCACATATTACTAGAATTTGTCGAGAGTTTCTAACGCGGTCGTCTGTGCGATCCGATAAGCATCATCCAACGCATCTACGGGGTGCCATAAGCTAACATCCTCAGTGCAACAGTCATTTTTTGTTCACCCTGAGCCTCGGTGTTTTTGAAGCATTCGGTTTTTGAATAAAATAATTTTCATTATTTTGAATACCTGTTAAAATTCTTAAAAAACAGATCTCTTCTCATCCTGTATCTTCTCTAGAACATATCGGGTCCATAAGTGTAATTTGGGCTGAAGTGGTCTTGCATCAAAGTTTTGTGCAAGGAAATTGATTATGTTTTACATGTTTGCAACCCACGACTGATTCGCCTTGTTTTCAAGATGTGGAGCCATAAGCTTCACGGCATATGTCGGCTATTTCTTGCAATTCTTCGGCTTCCTTTTGGAGTATCTCTTCTTCTTCGGAATCACTATTGAACGTTATAACACATTTGAGGAAAGATGAAGTATTCATTGTTGTATTTAGTTTAATGCTAGGTGTAACGATCCAATTTTTCGACGCTCGAAAGTCGACATCAATACGTCCACTGTATCGAATGCTGAACAGTCGAATGCCGGAAAAACGAACCATTAGGTTTTAAAGAAGGAGACGATAGAAGAAGAAATAGAAACAATAACATAATCTCACAATTCGCAGCGGAACAACACATAATAGATAAATGAATATCTTTAAAACAAAAACACGATATCGGTTTATACATCACATTATCAGAGTTTACAACGACACAATACAAACACTGGCAGTTATAATAACTTGTGTATAGTAAAATTTGACTTGCACTAACCCAGACGCAATGGATACTACATAGTATAAGTGGTACGTCTCGCCATCCAGCTTGTCTCCAGATCTCCATAGCAACTTCTTGACTTCGCTCCCGAATAACCGATAACCTGACTCTAGGCTGTCCGTGTGGAAAATTGTGGGCATTCAGAGTTTAGAAAGGGAACAATAAACTCCAGGTCTGTCGTGGGACTGGTGTGAGATCTTAAAAATGGTTATTTTCACAAAGAATATAAAAAGAAATCTGCCATGCTTTTGGAAAATAAAACTACCATAAGGCCTCCCGCCACACACACAATGCAAGCGCAGAATGGAGGAGATTTCTCCTTATGATAGTCAAACATGCTTAATACGCAAAATCCTTTAGATATCATTATTAGTGCATAGTGCATAAAACATTTCGAAAGTATAATATTAATCTTAGCCAGCATAGACATTCCGAACTATGCCTACTACAGCTACCATCTAAACAGTGGCGACCACCATAAGTAAATGGCAGGTTATACAACTAAAACTGTACAAGGCGCGTATTGGAGTTTGGATTTCCAATAAATGGTCAGGCTAAGGAACTTCCTACTGCCACATGGGTATGCCTCTGGAGGGACGTCCCGAGAACCTACCCGGATCTCCGCCAACACAAGGCCGGGTTACCTCTGTAACTAGGTAATTACTACTCGAGTATGCCATCTCCCGGTCGTTTGTGACCTTTATCCGAGGATCCTCAACCACAAAGCAACAACCACAAAGTATAATAAATTTGCAACAACAACATAGGTAAAATATCTGGGCTCCATACCAATGATACTACCCTTTTCCAGAACGAAATGACATACCCTAAAGGGCACGACCCTCATAACCTTGCCGCATCTTTCCTGTTTTAACCATTTCCGGGGTGTGAGGTCCGACGAGGTCTCGTCCACAAAGCTACACTATTCACAAAGTCATGCTTTGATCAACAACTGATCAGCAGCACTTCGTATGCCACATGACTAGTTTTGGGAATATATCACTAATAATCATCAACTACAAAACCTCTGAGCTCGTATGTCTCAGAGAAGGGTGTTAAGCTAAGAGAATAAATTCTCCGCCACCAACAGAAATGTATTTGATAGAAACCGGCTTTACAACTGAAAGTGTAATGTCAGACACACATCCATACGAGTCCATTCCGGGATCGAACGGAACCGAAGGCACTTCAAAGAAGCCCTAGCAATCCGGATATTCACTAATTACGTCCGGAATCCCCATCACAGAGGGTGATAAAATCTCTATACCGGAGCATCCCGGTGCAGAGACATTCGACAGGTAATCCTTTTGTTTTCGAAAATACCCGTTCTTCAACACCATCTTCAAATGCAATCCCATTTCATCGTATCATTATTCGGAATGGGTTTTATGACACAAAGTCCTCTCTCGGCTAATCCTAATAATGAGCGCTTATTTTTAAAAATAAGTGTTCAATCAGATTTCAAACAAATCACAACAAATTTCTACTTTGATCTTTTAAATAAAAGATCCATCACAATCACAAAAGTTCGATGTGGTTTTCGAATATCCACTTGAATCCGACCCCCGGTCGCCTCGAAATTCAAATGCCATTAAAAGGCGAGTATTGATAGTCGGTTATTTAACCATCAATCAACATTCACAACAACCACCAAGATTTAAATAATTTTCCCAATTATTATTTTCAAAATATCTTCGCAAGATATATTTCACACTTCAACCATTTGAAAACAAATTTCAATTACTTTCCACATTTCAATACTTTGAAAACAACTTTCAAATCACTTTTCACTCGCAGAATAAGATTCCCGATATAATTTATTTCCACTAAAAGTCTGCCGAGTTCAAATACCTTAAAATAATTTAAATCACTTATTCAAAATATATACTTGGAAAACATTTAGATAAAACTATTTTAAAACAATTATTTAAATATTAGTTATGAAAATATTATACTAATGTCACATATAAACTCTATGTCCATAACAAATTTTAAAAATAAAATTAGTAGATAGAGTACAATTATTCCGATTACCTTTTCCTAAAACAATTATCAATTAAATCTTTAAATAATCATTTCTATAATTAATTAATTAAATCCATGCTTTAAAGATTTGAAACCAGTTAAGAAAATAATTTATCCAAAGTATCCTTTCTAAAACCATCCTTAAAAATTTTTAGTTTATATTTATAGGCTACTTCGAAATCGTACTCAACTTACCAGGGAAAATACATTTTCCATTTCAAAATGGTTCATTCAAATCAATTAATAAACCTTTCTTGATTTATTTTCAATTTACGTTTCGAATCCGTAAATTCCTTTCACATTTTTAAAAATAACCAAATGTTTATTTTTAAAACAAATTTCCCTTTCCTTTATAAAATTCCCATTGTGAATCTTAAATTTTCAAATATCCACAGATATACGATTTTCAAATCAATTCCTAAATATTCACTTTCAACTCCAAATCCATTTTCAAAATTGGTTTCCCAAAATTTAGTTTTAAACATCAAGTCAATTTTAGATCGATTTCCCAAATATTTATTATTTTTACCAAATCAATATCAAATTTATTTTCTAATTTATTTTCAAAACACTAAATCAAATTTCAAATTGATTCTCAAATTTATTTCAAACACCAATTTTATTATCTTTTGAAACAAATTCCTTCTTTAAAATTTATTCAATTTTCTAAAATTAATTTACTATAAATTTTCTACTAAATTTCAAAAATCAAATTTTATTTATTTCTGGTATCCAATGATACCAAAAATATATTTGGCTAAATTTAGCCTTCAACAGTTTCAATCACAAATAGTCACACATAGATTATAAATGATCAATACACAATATTGAAATAAATTTAATTATTTGAGGAATCCAGTTGGATCCCTCCAACCAGTTTTCCTGCATCCACAGATGTTAGCACAACAATTAAATACCAATTCCACTTCGAGGTGAAATATCACGGTAAATGGGATTTATAAAATATCATCCGCTATTATGCGGCGCATAGGGTCTCATCCGCTATATAATGTGGTAAATCAATCACTCCAAATACATATATAATACCAATTCCACTTCAAGGTGGAATATCGCGGTATATGGGTTTAAATATAATATCATCCGCTATTATGCGGCGCATAGGGTCTAAACTAATATAACTAATAATAAATTAATCATCCAAGCACACCATAAAAAAAATTTAAATTTAACTATTTAAAATTTAAATCAAAAAAATATTTGATTGAGTGAGAAGATCTCAACTTTATTATGCATGCAATCCAATTTTCCATTCCGACTTGTTTCTCGATTTAGACCTTATATAAATATTTATACAATTTATCAATATTCGAAATAAATCGAACAATTCAATTTTCCATTTTATAAATTAATTCCAAACGATTTTTTAAGTAACCTAGCTCTGACCAAATTATTAATTTCATAACAGGGTATATACTTAATATCCTACTGTTACTTTTTCTTTGTTACCTAACCTTTATATACATGAATATATCTATATATATTAAATTTAATTAGCTATCACAAATTTTTAGATTCTATTTTAATAACTAACCGTGCAACTTAAATTTAATTTCAGGATAAAACTAATTACCCAACAGTCACCACCTAACAGTTCTCTTGCCGGAATTTCCAAGAAAAGTGCTGCAATAAGTCCAAGACAAGTCTAAATTTGAACGAAGCTTCCATAAGTTCCTCTAACAATCAGCATGCCTTGCAGACTAGAAGAACTCCCAGTTAAACAATCCCCAATAACCATAAGCAAAGTTGTCAGTTGGAAAGCCCTTCGACGCCCATATCGATCGGCAATCGACCCATTGAGCAAGCACCCAGTGGCTCGTTGACAACTCCAAAATGATGTCCAAATATAAAAAAATTAAGAAATAGCTGCAACCAGAACATAAGGCAAAGAATTCTTCCAAGAAGGACTGCCTTCAGTTCCGTGAATTTTTTCCATTCATACAACAATCCTGATGACGCCTCATCATCATCAACCGAAATAGAAAGATCTTCATGGACATCCTCTTGTGCACAGACGAACCCTAGCCACCATCGCGTCACCAAAGATTGCGACGCCTCTACAGATTTCTCCTCCTACTCGTGCGCAGACTTCCCAATCCACAGCTGCCTTTGTCATCGCAGTACGTTGTGAACTTCCCAAATTGATCGCGAGCCACTGAGCTCGAGCATGAACCACGCGCGATCACGCTATCCCAAATCGAAGGAATTTGATTTCAATTTGAGGATTTAGACAAGTCGACTCCGAGCTGAAAATAAATCGAATCAATTTGGTTTTTTTTAACACGGCCGCCATTTTTTTATTTTTTTTCGTGAATTACTCCTGGAAAGAAAAGGTATTAATTATTTTAAACAAGCTCGGCTCTTTCATCTTATTTTTATTTTTTTTTACTGAGGAAGATGCTTTGGCCGTAAGATCTGGGTTTCAGGAAGAAGCTCGTTTGAAATGAAAGGAACGTGATGTTTTAAGAAGAGAGAAGCATGTTGGAATAGGAAATGAATAGTAAAATAAATTGAGGGAAGAACGGTTGATGTGACCTTGTTTTTGACTGGGCAATGCAATTATATTAATTTGATTTAAATTTAAATCTAAATCGACTCGAATTACACGACCTAAAATATGCACCTCCTATCGGAGTGTGCCGCTAGGCGTTTACAATGTTAAGCCTCTATTCCGAATGCAATGGGAAAGGTTTTGAGGCCTAACTCAATCGTATGGAGAAGATAGCTTTTTGAACAAGTTATTAAATTAAATTTCGATATAATTTTTTGCGCGTTTGCCTATCATATGGCCAAATGACAACTCTGAATGCTATGAAAATTAAAATCCGATAATGATACAACATTACAGATCCAATGGAACTGGTTTCGTCGAAGTCCGAGACTGTGCCTCGGAAGGCTATTTTTGAACATCGAATTAAACGATATAAATTCAAAACTGAACAAAATATTTCCAAATTAAATTCTGAAGCTTCCATTATCTTCAGTATTATCAATATAAATTTTCCAAGCCTTTAAAAATATTTTTAATCAACTTAAAACTGAAGATTCAAATTTTTATCTAACTTTAATAAAATAAATTCAATAATTTATTTGCCAAATTCAAAGTTATATTTGAAATCCAAGTTAAACTAACTTCCAAATATTTAAAATCAATTAAATATTTCGATTTCAAATGTTCTAAATTTTCGGGTCGTCACATCCTTCCCACCTTAAAAGAATTTCATCCCGAAATTACTATTTAGGAAAAATGATCCTTAGCCCGTTAACCCATTTTTCCAAAACCAACCAGCTTTATCAACTTGCCAAAACAAATCTTTTATTAAGGACCCATTATCACTTCAACTAGCTTTCCAAAATCTTCCATAGATTCCAAACAATAATATCTTCTTTAACAATTCAAATTTAAATTTAAATTCAAATTTTAAATTTTCTCAAAAATTTTCTAACTCCCTAAATTTTTGAAAAATTTCGCCAGTGTCTCCTTTGCGCGACTAGCTCGGTACGACTACGAAATGGCACCGCGGTCCCCCAGATTCAAAAAGAAAACAAAATGCCAAGTGGCTAGACAAGAAAATCATCAAATTTCGTACTGAAATTCAAATACATACCTTTTTGTCGAGCAATTCAATTTTATCTTCAAAATCAAAATCCCAATTCCATTTCCTTTAGCACACCTGTATATCCTTCCTATCATTTTTGCACAGTCCTTTACAAAATTTTCAATATACACTTCTTATACCATTTTTACTTCACTATTGAAGTTATATATCCATTTTCATTCAATCTTGCATTTTTAATTTCATTTGAATTCAATTTTCAATTTCAATTCAATTTGGATTCAGTTTACCTTCTGAATATTGAATTTTATCAACTATCTTTTATTCACAACTGATTCATATTATCATTTTAAATTTGTTTCTTTTACCAATTCATTACAAGTTCTAATCGATTTCATCTCAAACCATTTTTTTCATATTTCTATCTTTATTATCTTTAGTTCACTTCGAACTAATTTTACAACTTCATTTTATTTCACACAATTTAAATTGGTTTTCAATATTCAGTTTCAATTCCAGTTTTATTCTTTTATTCATTCAAAAATTTATTTTCAATTCACCATTTTGGTTTATACCCACTTATATTTAAACTGGATTTCAAATTCCATATGAATTAAATTTACCTTTCGTTTATAATTATTGAATTCAATTCATTTCAAATCATATTCAATTTCGTCATTTCTTTAATTAGTTTTATTTACTAATTTTATTTCAATATTTCACTTTGTTTAATCCAAACAAAATTCAATTCCAATTCCAGTTCTATTTACTTACGAATTCGAAATGAATTTCAACATTTTATTTCCCACTATTTTTATTCGCAATTGCAAATTTATTTATTCATTCTCAATTTTTTTTTCCACCTTGATAAATTTTATTCAAATTAACTCAAGTTAATTTCAGTTTAAATCTAAATCTCCTAAGTTTTCAAACTTATTATTCCATAACTATTTTTAATAAAATTCAAGAGTCTTTCCACCTTTTCCAAAACCATTATTGAAAACAATTCAAATTATCCTTTGAATTTCAAAACCAAACCCAAATTTTCCAAACAACTTCCATTTAAAACAATTTGGCAGCAATTCCTCTTTAGGAAACCCGAAAATGAACATCAATGATGCTGCAGTCATCACCGAAGTTATTTTCCAGCGACCGAAAAGAGTTTAGTGCTTTTATCCCTTCAAAACATTTTTCAAAACCTTGAAAATCATTTCTAAACTCGAAACTTCAAAAACTTTTCAAACCCTTTCAATTCTTTTCAAAACATTTCTCTGGAATTTCAGTTCAAATTACAAATCACATTTACAATTTACATTCTCAAATTTCATTTGTATGTGATTTTATTTCTTAACTTTGGAGTTACGATTTCAATTTCCTATTCAATAATCAATGATAATAATTTAATATTATCAATTCCTAACATCCAAGCAACCATATACTATAATAATTTACAAAGATTATTTCGTTTATCTACGAAAATAGTTTTGGGTAAAATTATTTCATTCACCCTATTTTAAAACAATACAGTGTCGATTTATCTTGTTCAAGAATTTAGAAACCTCTATCTCTAATGAGTAACACCCACCAGAGCCAGGGTTGTCGCTTAACCAAATGCTCTGATACCACTCTGTAACGACCCAATTTTTCGACGTCCGAAAGTCGACATCAATATGTCCAATGTATCGAATGCCGAACAGTCGAGTGCCGGAAAACCCAACCGTTAGGTTTTAAAGAAGGAGAAGATAGAAGAAGAAATAGAAACAATAACAGAATCTCAAATTCGCAGCAGAACAACATATAATAGGTAAATAAATATCTTTAAAACAAAAACACTATATCAGTTTATACATCACATTATCATAGTTTACAACGACCAAAACATTTTGAAAGTATAATATTAATCTTAGCCAGCATAGACATTCCGAACAATGCCTACTATAGCTACCATCTAAACAGTGGTGACCACCATACGTAAATGGCGGGTTATTCAACTAAAACCGTACAAGGCGCGTATTGGAATTTCGATTTCCAACAAATGGTCAGGCTAAGGAACTTCCTACTGCCACATGGATATGCCTCTAGAGGGACATCCTGAGAACCTACCCGGATCTCTGCCAATACAAGGCCGGGTTACCTCTGTAACTAGGTAACTACTACTCGAGTATGCCATCCCCCGGTCGTTTGCGACCTTTATCCGAGGATCCTCAACCACAAAGCAACAACCACAAAGTATAATAAATTTGCAGCAACAATATAAGTAAAATATCTGGGCTCCATACCATGATACTACCCTTTTCCAGAAGGAAATGACATACCCTAAAGGGCGCGACCCTCATAACCTTGCCGCATCTTTCCTGTTTTAACCGTTTCTGGGGTGTGAGGTCCGACGAAGTCATGTCCACAAAGCTACACTTTTCATAAAGTCATGCTTTGATCAACAACTGATCAGCAGCACTTCGTATGCCACATTACCAGTTTTGGGAATATATCACTAATAACCATCAACTACATAACCTCTGAGCTCGTATGTCTCAGATAAGAGTGTTAAGCTAAGAGAATTAATTCTCCGCCACCAACAAAAATATATTTGATAGAAACCAGCTTTACGTCTCAAAGTGTAATGTCAGACACACATCCATACGAGTCCACTCCGGGATCGAAAGGAACCGAAGGCACTTCAGAGAAACCTTGCAATCCAGATATTCACTAATTACGTCTGGAATCCCCATCACAAAGGGTGATAAAATCTCTATACCAAAGCAACCTGGTGCAAAGACATTCGACAGGTAATCCTTTCATTTTCGAAAATACCCGGTCTTCAACACCATCTTCAAATACAATTCCATTTCTTCGTATCATTATTTGGAATGAGTTTTATGACACAAAGTCCTCTCCCGGCTAATCCGAATAATGAGCGCTTATTTTTAAAAATAAGTGTTCAATCAAATTTCAAACAAATCACAACAAATTTCTACTTTGATCTTTTAAATAAAAGATCCATCACAATCACAAAGGTTTGATGTGGTTTTTGGATATCCAATTGGAATCCAACCCCCGGTCGCATCGAAATTCAAATGCCATTAAAAGGCCAGTAATGATAGTCGGTTATTTAACTATCAATCAACATTCACAACAATAACCAAGGTTTAAATAATTTTCCCAATTATTATTTTCAAAATATGTTCGCAAGATATTTTACACTTCAACCATTTGAAAACAAATTTCAATTACTTTCCATATTTCAATACTTTGAAAACAAATTTCAAATCACTTTTCACTCGCGGAATAAGATTCCTGATATTATTATTTCCACTGAAAGTCTGTCGAGTTCAAATACTATAAAATAATTTAAATCACTTAAAATATATACTTGGAAAACATTTAGATAAAATTATTTTAAAACATTTATTTAAATATTAGTTATGAAAATGTTATACTAATGTCACATATAAACTCTAAGTCCATAACAAATTTTAAAAATAAAATTAGTAGATGGAGTACAATTATTCCAATAACCTTTTCCTAAAATAATTATCAATTAAATCATTAAATAATCACTTCCATACTTAATTAAATAAATCCATACTTCAAGGATTTGAAACCAGTTAAGAAAATAATTTATCCAAAGTATCCTTTCTAAAACCATCCTTAAAAATTTTCTGTTTATACTTATAGGCTACTGCGAAATCATACTCAGCTTTCCAGGGAAAATATATTTTCCATTTCAAAATGGTTCATTCAAATCAATTAATACTTCTTTCTTGATTTATTTTAAATTTACGTTTCGAATCCATAAATTCCTTTCACATTTTTAAAAATAACCAAATGTTTATTTTTAAAACAAATTTCCCTTTTCTTTATAAAATTCCCATTGTGAATCTTAAATTTTCAAATATCCACCGATACACGATTTTCAAATCAATTCCAAAATATTCACTTTCAATACCAAATCCATTTTCAGAATTGGTTTCCCAAAATTTGTTTTTAAACATCATGTCAATTTAAGATCGATTTCCTAAATATTTATTATTTTTACCAAATCAATATCAAATTTATTTTCTAATTTATTTTCAAAACACCAAATCAAATTTCAAATTGATTCTCACATTTATTTCAAACACCAAATTTATTATCTTTTGAAACAAATTCCTTCTTTAAAATTTATTCAATTTTCTAAAATTAATTTACTATAAATTTTCTACTAAATTTCAAAAATCAAAATTTATTTATTTTTGGTATCCTACGATACCAAAAATATATTTGGCTAAATTATAGCCTTCAACAGTTGCAATCACAAATAGTCACACACAAATTATAAATGATCAATACACAATATTGAAATAAATTCAATTATTTGAGGAATCCAGTTGGATCCCTCCAACCAGTTTCCCTGCATCCACAGATGTTAGCACAACAGTTAAATAACAATTCCACTTCGAGGTGGAATATCGCGGTATATGGGATTTATAAAATATCATCCGCTATATAATGCGGGAAATCAATCACTCCAAATACATATATAATACCAATTCAACTTCGAGGTGGAATATCACGGTATATGGGTTTAAATATAATATCATCCGCTATTATGCGGCGCATAGGGTCTAAACTAATATAACTAATAATAAATCAATCATTCAAGCACACCATCAACAAATTTTAAATTTAACTATTTTAAATTTAACTATTTTAAATTTAAATCAGAAAAATATTTGATTGAGTGAGAAGATCTCACCTTTATTATGCATGCAATCCATTTTTCCATTCTGGCTTGTTTCTCGATTTAGACCTTGTATAAATATTTATACAATTTATCAATTTTCGAAATAAATCGAACGGTTCAATTTGCCATTTTATAAATTAATCCCAAACGGTTTTTTTAACTAACCTAGCTCTGACCAAATTATTAATTTCATAACAGGGTATACACTTAATACCCTACTGTTACTTTTTCTTTGTTGCCTAACCTTTATATACACGCATATATCTATATATATTAAATTTAATTAGCTATCACAAATTTTCAGATTCTATTTTAATAACCAACTGTAAAACTTAAATTTAATTTCAGGATAAAACTAATTACCTAACAGTCAGCACCTAACAGTTCTCTTGTCGGAATTTCCAAGAAAAGTGCTGCGATAAGTCCAAGACAAGTCGCAAATTTGAACGAAGCTTCCATAAGTTCCTCTTACAATCAGCATGCCTTGTAGACTAGAAGAACACCCACTTAAACAATCCCCAATAATCATAGGCAAAGCTATCAGTTGGAAAGCCCTTCGATGCCCATATCGATCGGCAATCGACCCACTGAACAAGCACCCGGTGGCTCGTTCACAATTTCAAAATGATATCCAAATATAAAAAAATGAAGAAATAGATGCAACTAGAACATCAGGCAAAGAATTCTTCCAAGAAGGACTGCCTTCAATTCCGTGATTTTTTTTCCATTCATACAACAATCCTGATGACCCCTCATCATCATCAACCGAAATAGAAAGATCTTCATGGACATCCTCTTGTGCACAGAAGAACCCTAGCCACCATCGCGTCACCAAAGATCACGACGCCTCTACAGATTTCTCCTTCTACTCATGTGCATACTTCCCAATCCACAACCATCTTTGTCATCGCAGTACGTTGTGAACTTCCCAAATTGATCTCGAGCCACTGAGCTCGAGCTTGAACCACGCGCGATCGCGCTATCCCAAATCGAATGAATTTGCTTTCAATTTAAGGATTTAAACAAGTCGACTTCGAGTTGAAAATAAATCGAATCAATTTGGTTTTTTTTAACACGGCCGCCATTTTTCTATTTTTTTGGTAATTACTCCTGGAAAGAAGAGGGATTAATTGTTTTGAACAAGCTCAGCTCTTTCATCTTATTTTTAGTTTTTTTTCTAAGGAAGAGGCTTATGCCATAAGATCTGGGTTTCAGGAAGAAGCTCGTTTGAAATGAATGGAACGTGATGTTTTGAAAAGAGAGAAGCGTGTTTGAATGGGAAATGAACAGTGATATGAATTGAGGAAGAACAGCTGATGTGACCTTATTTTTGACTGGGCAATGCAATTATATTAATTTGATTTAAATTTAAATCTAAATCGACTCGAATTAAACAACCTAAAATCTAGACCTCCTATCGCAGCGTGCCGCTAGGTGGTTATAATTCTAAACCTCTATTCCGAATGCAATGGGAAAGGTTTCGAGGCCTAACTCGATCGTATGGAGAAGACAGCTTTTTGAACCAGTTATTAAATTAAATTTTGATATAATTTTCAGCGCGTTAGCCTATCATACGGCCAAATGACAACTCCGAATGCTATGAAAATTGAAATCCGAGAATAATACAATATTACGGATCCAATGGAACTGGTTTCATCGAAGTCCGAGACTGTACCTTGGAAGGCTATTTTTAAACATCGAATTAAGCGATATAAATTCAAAACTGAACAAAACATTTCCAAATTAAATTCTGAAGCTTCCATTATCTTCGGTATTATCAGTATAAATTTTTCAAGCCTTTAAAAATATTTTTAATCAACTTAAAACTGAAGATTCAAATTTTTATCCAACTTTAATAAATTAAATTCAATAATTTATTTGCCAAATTCAAAGTTATATTTGAAATCCAAGTTAAACTAACTTCCAAATATTTAAAATCAATTAAATATTTCAATTTCAAATGTTCTAAATTTCTGGGTCGTCACATTAGGAGAGAAAGAAAGAAGATGTTAAATGTGATTCATGGAATGGAAGTTGAAATCATTATATAGAAGTGATACGATATGTGTAACAAACCGATATTTTCAACCATTCGCATCCGCACATGTCGGACTTGAATTGCTCAAAATACCGTGTTGTAAATAAAATTTGGCAAATCTCAGAATATATAGTAAATACAAAATCACAGATCACAGACACAGAGTAAATAATAATGCAGCGGAAATTAGAAGAGATAGTAGTTCATGAAGCTACTATATAAAAATAAGATACATCAGAGTTAAACAAAATACAACAGAAGAGTAACAAGATACATTAGGTACAAATCAGAATACATCACTGAAATCACTGGATACAGAAAACAAAATAGATGGCTGGATCTTCAAGGAAAGCTCCAACTCCGAAGGTGAATCTTGAATGCTAACTCACTCAATCTGACTCGAACGTAATGCAAAACACAAAACACTCAAGTCAGGACATAAATACTTACTGTAAATCAACTCAAGTGAACAGTAACAAAAATGCATCAGTAACTTAAAGGATGCTTAGGATCGCCCATCCTTTAAGGATCCGTTAAACTATTTACTATGTAGTAATATTGAGCTATTATAATAATGTCTACAATAAAATAAACTGACTTTTAAATAGCGTTCCGGGCTCCCATATCACCCTTCACACATAATAGTCCTAGTAGTCCATCCAGTATCAGCATATCTCCAGATCGGAAGACAACCCTAAATACTCCACGGGATATGGGAGAAGAACAAACTCGTAGTAAAGGCTCGGTATGGTAGGTGACACGACATACAAGGAAATGCCAGGGTAGATATACCAATTACGCACATGGGCTGGAGGTAACGCGGCTGCCACATATGCCCACCTCGGAACACACTCCCATATCAAAATCGGAGGATGGCCATCTAATCAATCACAAGTAAGAGTATAGTATCGAAGGAATGGGTCCGACCAGAGGAATGACCTCACTTGGCCCGAGATCGCTCCTGTTTTAGCCACCTTATGCCAACTCACGGGAACAGGGTCCACATAATATACCTCAAGAACGTCGCCACCATCCTACTTCATTCTGGAATCTCCACCACGTACACGGTTGTTAAAGTGGTTTTCGAAGTTGGCAGAGAGTATGACAACTTCCGATCCCGGTCTCTTTAACACCAAACGTTATTATAGCGCCGTGGGAATTTCAAAATAGTTTATACTTCAAAAAAAGAAAAAAATCAAATCATTTATTTCAAACTATATTCCTTTCAAAATAGTTTATACTTCGAAACCAAAACCTTTTTTATTTCAAAACTATTTATTCAATCAAAATAGTTTATACTTCGAAACCAAAACATTTCAAACATATATTCATTTCAAAATCATAATACTTTCAAAGTATAACTCTTTTGAAACTAAAAATACTTGAAACAATTACACTTTGAAAATCATAACATTTCAAAATCGTAAATTTTAAATCATGAAACATTCCTTTAATTCTTTGCATTTTACAATTCATTCAATTAATCCCAAATTTCCAATTTCCAACTTAATTCAATTCAAACCATCAGTTTCAATTAAATTTCCCCACAACCATTTCAAATCATATCAATTTCAAATATAGATTTGATCCACAAATTAAACTATTCAATTTTTTTTATATAATATCCCGCATTTCAAAACTAAATTCTATAATTTCATATATCCCAAATTTAACTTCATTCTTACTTAGTTTTGAAATATTCATTTCATAAATCCAATATTATTTAAATAAACTTAAATTACAATTAAACCAAATATCTTTCCATACAAATATAAACTTCAAATATTCCTTTATCAAATAAATCAAAATCAAATATCATTCCACATTCACATTCTTTATTAAAATAAAGATCAATCATTTCCAAACCATTTCAAAATCATTAAAATATCATATCCTTTCAAAACCTCATTATTAAATCATTATTTGAATTCAAATTCAAATACTCAAATTTAAATATCATTTTTAAATCAAATAATTCATTCATTTATTATTTCAAGTATCATTACAAAATACATTAAAAATTTCATTCGAAAATTCATATATCTCATTACATTTCATTCCATTTAACACACAACCGAGTAAACCCTATTTAAATTCAAATTCAAATTTAAATTCCTTAAAATTTAAAATTTAAATATTAAAATATATTCAAAACTTCCAAAATTTTACAAATAAATCCATTTCAAAAGTTAAATCATTTAACACTTTAAAATATAATACAAACAGTGTTAAAATCTATAACATTTCAAAACATTGTCAAATTATAGCAACGACGGCATTTATAAAGTGCCATCGTAGCTTATAGTTTTCAAAATAGTTTAGTTCAGGAATAACGACGTTTATAAAATACCTTAACATACATTTAGTTATTTCAAACATGGTTAAATTCAAAAACAACAGCATTTGAAAATGATGTCATAAGACTACAGCATATTGGAAATGCTATAAAATTCTAGATTTTATTATAACCTTTCAAAAACAATAAACTCCAAATTCTTGTTATTTAAATTTATAAATCATATTTCTAGACTTCAAAATTTCACAGTTAAATCATTTTAACATATGATTTATCATAATAAAGTTCTATAGTTAAATATCCAATTTAAAACTCAATTCATTTGTTAAGTCAAATTTCGTTGTTTTTCTTAACTTATAAATTTAACAAAACTTAACATTTTATTTCAAATATCATTTTAAAACTTTAAATTAAATTTCCATTATTTATTTACATTTTAAAATAAAATTTAATGTCAAAAATCACAATTACTTCAAATTTACGTACTTAAATTCACAATTTCAAGACTTAATATTTAATTTTGTTAAAACCATAAAATATTTTTTTTTTTAAATCAAAATTTCATACTTTCAAAAATACATATTTTTAATAAAAATCATTTAAAAATATACCACGGGGTCTGTATATAATTTTCTAACCTAGGTCAAGTGTACGGATATGTATCATTTCAATCCGCAATTTAAAAAGAAAATCGGGTTTTATCATTTCAAATCCGCAATGCCTAGTCAAATAAAATACAATAAAAATCGTTCAGACCCATCATTTCAACCCATAATGATTTTTTCTTATTCTAAAGTCCGTTCGGGTATGTATCATTTCAACCCATAGTGATTCTATTCTACAGGGAACTTGCAGTGTGATCATATGCATAAACAGTATAACTAATGTCAATGTCACAATATAATGTCATATATCAGATGTCACGTGATAATTAACAGTTTTAACATGGTAATAACATGACATAGCATATCATATGATCATCATTAACTTGCATAAAATTTTTATATTACTATACCCTTGCCATCAATTTACTATTTCATACGTATAAATGTCAGAGTGAGACGGACTCACCTTTATCAAATCTAGAGACAAACAACACACACAAGAGCGATTCCAAAAGCCACGACACGCATGATTTGATTCGAATGGATGAAGAGCCTTGATATTGATCTTGTATACAACAAATAAACAAGATAATATAAATATATATATATACAATAAAAATAAAAATATGAATTGAAACGAAATGGAAATTTTGAATCAACAATGAACATTACCCAGCTTTAACACAAATTGCTTGACGATGACAACATGGCTTGACACTTGATCAAATGGGCTTGATCACACCACACTAGGCTCAGCCTAGGTGTCAACATGGCTCAGCCATGACCATGTTATAGGCTCGGGTATGCATCATATATGCACAACAACATGGAGATGATGATGGTAGGAGATACAACACATGAAGCATACAAAGGGTCAAGTGCAAAAGTTGGAGTTTTTTGGGGCACAACAAGGCTCGGCCATGTCATATATGGGTCCGGTCAGATCTGGAGCTGATGGTTAGAGGTGGCTAGAGGTGAAGTAGCAGCTGGTGGTGGTGTCTAAGGGGTGGCCAAAGCGAATAGGAAGGGAAATGGTGAAGTATGAAGCTTGGTTAGGCAATTTGGAAGGGTTTGGTGCAAAGTTTGCGATGCTAACCTCCATGGATGTGCAAGGCTTGGTTAAAGTCAGAGGAGGGGGAGGAGTAGCTGCTATAGATGGTGGAGGAGGTGGTTGGTGGAGATGAAGGTGGCAGATGCCAAGCAAAGCTAGAAGAGGAGGAAGGCAAACACAATGAAAGAGAGGAGAAAAATTGGAAAGAAGCCATTGGAAAAACTTGAAAATAATTTCAGAAATGAACTTGGCCGTAAGTTGTGGGGAGGATAAGAAGTTTTCACGTGAATTATCAATAAGAAATGTACGGCTATGCTAGAAAATGAAAGGCCAAGGCAAGTGAAAAGACTAGGCAATGAAAAGTCACAAGATTTAAAGCTTAAGTTCTTTCAAATTTCCACTTTCTTTTAATTAAAGAAATTGCTTAAAATTCCAAAACAGGGTTCAAAAATTACGATTAAATCATCATTGGCTTTGGAAAAATATTCTAAAGCAAAATTTTGAAATAAAATAATTAATTAAACATATTCAAAGTGAAACAAATAATTAAATTTAGAGAAAATAGAAAAATAATTAAAGAAATTGTTTAAAAATTCAAAACAGGACTTAAAAATTACAAATAGAATATCACTAGCCTTATAAAATTTCTATTTCACTTTAAAACAAATAAAATGTTAAATAAATCAAATAAATGAGGAAAAAATAAAGTGGAGATGAGAATATAATAAGGTCTTAAGAAAATATAAAGATAAATAAAGAATTACTTTAATTAATTGAAGCTGGAAATTAGAAATTGTAAACAAATATACAACTGATACTGGAAAATGTCAATTACACTTTAAAATGTTTTAAAACCAAAATATATTCATAACATGACATATTACACAACTTAGAACAAGATTTTACAAACAAAAATATCATTTATATAAATTAAAATAAACAATTTTGTTAAATAAAACAATGTACATACAATATTAGAAAAAGCATAACTTTCACAATATAAATCGGATTTCAACGAAACGAAAAGCAGTATTCTTGAAATTTTATCTATTTTCGTAATAAATGATAAAATTAAAAAATTTAAATATTTAAAAATTTAAATTTAAAAGTCAAAGTTTGACCAACTTGACCAAAATTCACATTTCTGGAAAATATTCTATTCATTCATGTTTGAAACTATAATTCCCATACGAATCAAAATTTATACTTAAAATAAAAAAACTTATTCATTTTAATAAATAAAATAAAGTTTTTTTAAATTAGGAATTTAAATTAAAATAATTAAAATATACAATTACAATAATCAGAAAATACAGGGTTGTTACACTCTCCCCCACTCAAAACTTTTCGTCCCCGAAAAGGAATGAGGTACGGGAAAACACTGAAAAAGTTAGAATGAAATAATATTAGGACAGGATGACAAGAAGACTGAAATTATACCTGATATCTGTTGTTATAGGTAAGTATAACAAGGTGGAGATGATCTTCTCAAGATCCTCCAGAATCAAGAACACAAGCACGAAAAACTCTTCTAGAATCCGATTCACCCTTTCGGTTTGACCGACGGTCTGTGGATGGCAAGCAGTGTTCAGATTCAAAACGAGCATCCAAAGTTATAGAAAGATTTCTAAATAGATAGGTATAAGTAATAGCTTTCCCATTCTGTAGCAAGATACGGGAATAAAGACAACCAGAAGATAGTTTGAAAAACAAAATAAGATAATAAATTAAAAACCCTAAAAATTTCAACTTAAATTGGAAATTAATTTTACATAAGTTAAATAAATCTAAACTATCTCTAATTTCATTATCTTATCATCCAATTATCTTAAATTAACAATTTCAAAAATCATGGATTTGAAAAAAAAACATTTATTATACTCAAAATGTACTTAACAAAATTTAATTCTTCCTTATTCCTAATTAAAATTTTAAATTTATTCCTCTCAATATATTTTATCACCTATGTTACATATATTTACACTTATTATAACTGCCTTAAATTTATTCTTAGTTCCTTTATCATCATTTTATATTGTAAATTATTCCATTAACCCTTTTTCTATTTACCTCTGTTAATCTTTTTATATTGTATATTATCCAATTACATATTCAATGTCTAAAAATTTTGGTAAGTTATATTGGAATGAAATTGTGTATTATACAAATAAACTTTCCAATTCAATCATTTCAAACTTGAATATTTATCCAAATCTTGAAATTATACTTAAAATTATCCTTCAAGATAAAATTTAGGAACTAAATTTCTAATAAATTCCAAACTATTTAGAGATAACTAAATGCACATATACTATATAAATATCCATTCAAATTTAAATCATATATCAGCATATGTTATAAATCCAGTCTTATTTTTGAAATTCAAATTAATTAAATTCCCCAAAACAAAACTGTAGCAAGACTACAGAACGGTCTCTTCACTTGAAGACTCGAAAATGAATGTCGATG
This sequence comes from Allium cepa, assembly GCA_030765085.1. Lineage (NCBI taxonomy): Eukaryota > Viridiplantae > Streptophyta > Magnoliopsida > Asparagales > Amaryllidaceae > Allium > Allium cepa. The sequence continues at coordinate 289,993,242 of CM060937.1, forward strand.
ATGCTACAGTCATCACCGAAGTTATTTTCCAGCGACAAAGAGAAGAGCACTAATTTTAAACTTTAAAATTTTTTGGAAACAAATTTCTATTCCAAAATACATTAAATAGTACATCCTTTAAAACTTTAAACACAAGGTTTGGAACCATTGGAAATTAAATTCCCAAATTCTTGTTTAAATTCATTTTAAATTTCCAAATAAATTTATAACCATGTTTATAGTTAAATTATCTATAAATGAAACAGGAGATAATGATATATATAAAATCAAATATTATTTCTTAACAATCAATTCAATAAAATTCGAAAAATGATTTTAATATAGCTAAAAAAATTATTTCACAAAATTTAGTTCACTACTAAATTTGAAAACACATTGTGTCAATTTGCTCTGTTCAAGTGTTTTGAAAATCTTATCGATAGCGTTGATCAGACGAATCGATCAGAAATCCAAATCAACATCAACAACTCAAACAACACAATAAATAAAACATTTTAAATATTAGTTTAAAATTACACTTTAAGAATGATTTGAAGATAAGTTGGAAAACAAAGATGAGATAATTAAATAACAGAATAGGAAGATGGATAAGCTTATATAAATCATGGGCATCTATAACCTGGTCAACCGTGACTTGAAGAATAAGGTCGATGTGGATTGCTGGGGTATCAACATTCGATCTCAAGGGATAGAGTTTGGGATAATAAGAGATACTAGCATCTAAACCGAGGATATAAAATCTTTGGTGAATCGATGCTATTGTAAAGGAGTTTCACCCCTTTACAAATAATTTGAGATTGGCAGGACCGCCGACTCATTATAAAGATCCTTCGAAGTGGAGTTATAGGATACTCCAAAATCAAAAGAAAATGAATAGTGAGGGAAACGAAATGAATTTGGGAACCACGGGGAACGTTCCAAAATTCAAAAGAATCAAGTCAAAAAGGAAGAGATTTAAACTCGAACGAAAGTGATTCTGTAAATACATCTACCATATATACTGAGTTTTGCCTAGAGCTACCAAAGCTCTGATACCAACTGTAACAACCCGATATTTTCAACCATTCGCATCCACACATGTCGGACTTGAATTGCTCAAAATACCGCGTTGTAAATAAAATTTGGCAAATCTCAGAATATACAGTAAATACAAAATCACGGATCACAGACACAGAGTAAATAATAATGCAGCGGAAATTAAAAGAGATAGTAGTTCATGAAGCTACTATATAAAAATAAGATACATCAGAGTTAAACAAAATACAAAAGAAGAGTAACAAGATGCATTAGGTACAAATCAGAATACATCACTGAAATCACTGGATACAGAAAACAAAATAGATGGCTGGATCTTCAAGGAAAGCTCCAACTCCGAAGGTGAATCTTCAAGGAAAGCCACCTTATGCTAACTCATGGGAGCTGGGTCTACGTAATATACCTCAAGAACGTCGCCACCATCCTACTTCATTCTGGAATCTCCACCACGTACACGGTTGTTAAAGTGGTTTTCAGAGTTGGCAGAGAGTATGACAACTTCCGATCCCGGTCTCTTTAACAACCAAACTTTATTATAATGCCGTGGTCATTTCAAAATAGTTTATACTTCAAAAAAAGAAAAAAAATCAAATCATTTCATTTCAAACTATATTCCTTTCAAAATAGTTTATACTTCGAAACCAAAACCTTTTTTATTTCAAAACTATTTATTCAATCAAAATAGTTTATACTTCGAAACCAAAACATTTCAAACATATATTCATTTCAAAATCATAATACTTTCAAAGTATAACTCTTTTGAAACCAAAAATACTTGAAACAATTACACTTTGAAAATCATAACATTTCAAAATCGTACATTTGAAATCATGAAACATTCCTTTAATTCTTTGCATTTTACAATTCATTCAATTAATCCCAAATTTTGAATTTCCAACTTAATTAAAATCAAACCATCAGTTTCAATTAAATTTCCCAACAACCATTTCAAATCATATCAATTTCAAATATAGATTTGATCCTCAAATTAAACTATTCAATTTTTTTAATATATTTCAAAGCTTTAATATCCTGCATTTCAAAACTAAATTCTATAATTTCATATATCCCAAATTTAACTTCATTATTATTTAGTTTTGAAATATTCATTTCATAAATCCAATATTATTTAAATAAACTTAAATTACAATTAAACCAAATATCTTTTCATACAAATATAAACTTCAAATATTTCTTTATCAAATAAATCAAAATCAAATATCATTCCACATTCACATTCTTTATTAAAATAAAGATCAATCATTTCCAGACCATTTCAAAATCATTAAAATATCATATCCTCTCAAAACCTCATTGTTAAATCATTATTTGAATTCAAATTCAAATACTCAAATTTAAATATAATTTTTAAATAAAATAATTCATTCATTTATTATTTCAAGTATCATTACAAAGTACATTAAAATTTCCATTCAAAAATTCATTTATCTCATTACATTTCATTCCATTTAACACATAACCAAGTAAACACTATTTAAATTCAAATTTAAATTCCTTAAAAATTCAAATTTAAATATTAAAATATATTCAAAACTTATAAAAATTTTCAAATAAATCCATTTCAAAAGTTAAATCATTTAACACTTTAAAGTATAACACAAACAGTGAAAAAATCTATAACATTTCAAAACATTGTCAAATTATAGCAACGACGGCATTTATAAAGTGCTATCGTAGCTTATAGTTTTCAAAATAGTTTAGTTCAGGAATAACGGCGTTTATAAAATACCGTAATAGATATTTAGTTATTTCAAACATGGTTAAATTCAAAAACAACAGCATTTAAAAATTATGTCTAAAGACTACAACATTTTGGAAATGCTATAAAATTCTAGATTTTATTATAACCTTTCAGAAACAATAAAACTCCAAATTCTTTTTATTTAAATTTATAAATCATATTTCTAGACTTCAAAATTTCACATTTAAATCATTTTAACATATGATTTATCATAATAAAATTCTATAATTTAATATCCAATTTAAAACTCAATTCATTTGTTAAGTCAAATTTCGCTGTTTTTCTTAACTTGTAAATTTAATAAAACTTAACATTTTATTTCAAATATCATTTCAAAACTTTAAATTAAATTTCCATTATTTATTTACATTTTAAAATAAAATTTAAAGTCAAAAATCACAATTACTTCAAACTTACGTACTTAAATTCACAATTTCAAGACTTAATATTTAATTTTCTTAAAACCATAATTTTTTTTAAGTCAGAATTTAATACTTTTAAAAATACATATTTTAATAAAAATCATTTAAAAATATACCACGGGGTCTGTATATAATTTTCTAACCTAGGTCAAGTGATACGGATATGTATCATTTTAATCCGCAATTTAAAAAGAAAACCGGGTTCTATCATTTCAAACCCGCAATCCCAAGTCAAATAAAATACAATAAAAATCGATCAGGCCCATCATTTCAACCCATAACGATTTTTCCTTATTCTAAAGTCCGTTCGGGTATGTATCATTTCAACCCATAGTGATTCTATTCTACAGGAAACTTGCAGTGTGATCATATGCATAAACAGTATAAATAATGTCAATGTCACAATATAATGTCATATATCAGATGTCATGTGATAATTAACAGTTTTAACATGGTAATAACATGGCATAGCATATCATATGATCATCATTAACTTGCATAAACATTTTATATTACTAAAAATTTGCCATCAATTTACTATTTCATAAGTATAAATGTCAGAGTGAGACAGACTCACCTTTATCAAATCTAGAGACAAACAACACACACAAGAGCGATTCCAAAGGCGCGACACGCACGATTTGATTCAAATGGATGGAGAGCCTTGATATTGATCTTTTATACAACAAATAAACAAGATACTATAAATATATGTATACAATAAAAACAAAAGTATGAATTGAAACGAAATGGAAATTTTGAATCAATAATGAACATTACCCAGCTTTAACACAAATTGTTTGACGATGACAACATGGCTTGACACTTGATCAAATGGGCTTGATCACACCACACTAGGCTCAGCCTAGGTGTCAACATGGCTCATCCATGACCATGTTATAGGCTCGGGTATGCATCATATATGCACAACAACATGGAGATGATGATGGTATGAGATACAACATGAAGCATACAAAGGGTCAAGTGCAAAAGTTGGAGTTTTTTTGGGCACAACAAGGCTCGGCCATGTCATATATGGGTCAGATCTGGAGCTGATGGTTAGAGGTGGCCAGAGGTGAAGGAGCAGCTGGTGGTGGTGTCTAAGGGATGGCCAAAGTTAATAGGAAGGGAAATGGTGAAGTATGAAGCTTGGTTAGGCAATTTGGAAGGGTTTGGTGTAAAGTTTGCGATGCTAACCTCTATGGATGGGAAAGGCTTGGTTAAAGTTAGAGGAGGGGGAGGAGTAGCTACTGTAGATGGTGGAGGAGGTGGTTGGTGGAGATGAAGGTGGTAGATGCCAAGCAAAGCTAGAAGAGGAGGAAGGCAAAATACAATGAAAGAGAGGAGAAAAAGTGGAAAGAAGCCATTGGAAAAACTTGAAAATAATTTCAGAAATGAACTTGGCCGTGAGTGGTAAGGAGGATGAGAAGTTTTCACGTGAATTATCAATAAGAAATGTACGGCTATGCTAGAAAATGAAATGCCAAGGCAAGTGAAAAGACTAGGCAATGAAAAGTCACAAGATTTAAAGCTTAAGTCCTTTCAAATTTCCACTTTCTTTTATTAAATAAAAACAAAATAAAATTTCAGTAATTTGACTTTAAAAACCTAAACAAAGTAATATAAAATAAAAATAAATGATAAATTTTAAAGAAAATGGAAAAAGAATTAAAGAATTTGCTTAAAATTCCAAAACAGGGTTCAAAAATTACAATTAAATCATCATTGACTAATTTCATTTTAAAAATATTCTAAAGCAAACTTTTGAAATAAAATAATTTATTAAACATATTCAAAGTTAAACAAATAATTAAATTTAGAGAAAATAGAAAAATAATTAAAGAAATTGTTTAAAAATTCAAAACAGGACTTAAAAATTACAAATAGAATATCACTAGCCTTATATAATTTATATTTCACTTTAAAACAAATAAAATGTTAAATAAATCAAATAAATGAGGAAAAAATAAAGTGGAGATGGGAATATAATAAGGCTTAAGAAAATATAAAGATAAATGAAGAATTACTTTAATTAATTGAAGCTGGAAATTAGAAATTGTAAACAAATATACAACTGATACTGGAAAATGTCAATTACACTTTAAAATGTTTTAAAACCAAAATATATTCATAACATGACATATTACACAACTTAGAACAAGATTTGACAAACAAAAATATCATTTATATAAATTAAAATAAACAATTTTGTTAAATAAAACAATGTACATACAATATTAGAAAAAACATAACTTTCACAATATAAATCGGATTTCAACGAAACGAAAAGCAGTATTCTTGAAATTTTATCTATTTTCATAATAAAAGATAAAATTAAAAAATTGAAATATTTAAAAATTTAAATTTAAAAGTCAAAGTCAAAGTTTGACCAACTTGACCAAAATTCACATTTTTGGAAAATATTTTATTCATTCATGTTTGAAATTATAATTCCCATACGAATCAAAATTTATACTTAAAATAACAAAAATTATTCATTTTAATAAATAAAATAAAGTTTTTCTAAATTAGGAATTTAAATTAAAATAATTAAAATATACAATTACAATAATCAGAAAATACAGGGTTGTTACAATATGTAGATAGTGGCAAGTAGTAGACAAAAAACACAGAGTGTTGTCAAATCTACTTTATCAAGTGGTGGAAAAAAAATACGGAGTGTAGTCAAATCAACTTTAGCAAGCGATAGACAAAAAAATGCAGAGTGTAGTCAAATCAACTGTACCAAGTGGTAGATAAAAAATACAGAGTGTGGTCAAATCTACTATAGCAAATGGCAGACAAATAATGCAGTGTTCAGTCAAATCAACTTTAGCATGTGACAGACAAATAATGCAGAGTGTAATCAAATCAAATTTTGCAAGTGGCAGACATTATTGATCTGCATAACGACGAGTTTGATTGCCTATTTAAACGAAAATTTCATAGTTGTAGTGTACAGAAACCATGCCAAATGAAAGTTGGACTCTACAGGATTATTTGGTGCTCATCAAAGCATACATAGAATTTGATACAAGACATATGGAAGAGGAGATTGAGAAAGATTTCTAGGTTAGTCTAAAGAAGCCTTTAATAATCATTCTAATTATAGATTAATTGGATGGATTCTAGATAGTCGTAGTACTTACGTTGTTTTTACTAGAGCTTGTCAAAGTTACAGACGCGTTATAATCACAGTGAATGAAGAAGACCTATTTCAGTTAGCATGAGATATGTATGATTCACGCTATCTTTGGGAGTATCGTACTAATTTTGTTGGATATACTGCATATGATCTATGAGTTAGCTTTATTAGACAGCTCAAATGAAGTTTTATTTATTTCTGTTTAAGTTCAATGTATTTCCTTATAATCGAATGTATTAGGATTCAACTCCATGTATTTTCTATAAATTCAATGTGTGTTTTTTTATAAGTTCTATGTATTTTCTTTTAGTTCTATCATAAGATGTGTACACTTTCACTATCTACCGAGTACGTAATATAACAAACAACATTGAAAAAGACTGATACAAATTGTACCAAACATTGAAAAGGACAGCCAATTTTGAAATAAACCGATACACTGGTACCAAACTAATAATTGAAACGATGCAAACAAGGTGTAAAACAAATACAAACCGAGTGATTTAAAATCTATCTTCGATCGCGTGATAACTGAACTGAACCAAGTGTCCTCCCGAGTTTTTCAATTTCTTGTTCAAGTTCAGTTGCATACACTGCATAGCGAGGTAAAGGATCGTCCAGCCATTGCCATAGTCCACATCCATCAGGAAAATTATGGCATCTATAGTGGCATTGACCTATGTCTAATCCATTTCTTATGACGAAATACGAAACATTAACTCCACAATTGCGTATGTTTCTCCAGAATCAACCTCTTGTTCTCCTTGAGGTTATTGAGCCCGTATTTCAAGCCGTCTTTGCCTTCTTCCATCCTCCAAAATCCTCTGCTCTAGCAAAGTTATCTCATGCTCTCTCACATCTTCATAAAGTCTTTCCTCCATCTCAACGTACCATCTGGTTGGTTCTTCGGGGTAATGTAGATTAGGCGCGTTCTCGTGACTTAAAGGACCCTCATATGAGTATGATTCTAGCAAGGAAATATGGATATTATCCACCATTTTTTCTTGATAGGATGAGATGAATTCAGAATGATTTGCCAAGCAATAGAATATATAGTAATAAGAAGATGTCCTATGGAAAAAACGATACAATGTGGCTACAGTGTTCAAATAAGTCTAGAGTGCTAAGTCTAGCAAACATCAAAAGAAGTGCAATGTACAAACAGTGCTCGATATGATGTGACACTGCTAATAAAGCTATACAATGTAAATGTGATGTAGATAAAGCTATGCAAACATCAAAAGTAGTGCAATGTGCAAACAATGCTCGATATAGCGGGATTTCGTAAATAAAGATATACGATACAATACATGTTCTCAATACAATACACGTCCTCAATGTAAATGTAAAGAAAGCTGTATAACGTAACAAATAAACGGTAATACATGTCCTCAATATAATACAATAGTGCATCAATATATATAATCAACGGTAAAATAAATGTAATGGTACACAACATGATCATTCTAAGTCAACAACATCGTCGTCATCGTTGTCGCTACCGCCGCCGCTGTCGACGTCGTCCGCAGCGTCATCATCATGAGCGGGACCACCATGACCAAGCTGAAATGCATCCAGTTGAGCCTGCATACCATCAATCTGTCTGTACATCTTTTGAGCCTGAAGACTGAGCACCTAGGTATGAACGAGTGTCGTATGCTGAATAAAGGCAATATATCGACGACTATGCTCGTCCAGCCTACCTGCATACTGTAATTACATATAATATTCCAATATTAAATTGATTAACTAATATTGTACAATTAAATATTAATACAATTAACTACCTCATGAGGCGGGTATAGTCCAGCGGTGGGATCAACTATCGGCTGCTCGATAAGAGTACCGGTAAGATCATATGCTTTATAAAAGGCATCCAGCCCGAAGTCTATGGTTTGTAGAGAATACGGGGATGGAGTGGGATCAAAAGAAAATGGAGGTGTTGTAACTCTACCACTAGCAACGTGTGGGCCTATATGATCGTAGTTCACTCCTCGAGCGTGGTCAGGTAACATGTATCGTCGGAGCAACTCTAACCTGGTAGCTGTCATAGTCCCCCTCCACTAAAAAAATGTAAAAGCATCTACCTAACTAGTCTGTCTCAATCCCTGTATATAGTATGATCCAATGGTCCGATGTCTACCGAACGTTTCATTGCAAGATAATGGATCTTCAAGGATATGTAACTCCTCAATAGTCTGAAACCAGCTTCGCTCTCCCAAATGCCAAATAGGAAGAGATGTTGGTGGGAGTAAGATCACTCTCCGCATGCCCAAATGATATGAAATATATAGTGGACGAGCATCATGCATCAGGCCTGCATGTGTGATGGCAATCCAATATGTAGCCCATGGTGCCCGGAATATATTTCTCTCGCACCTCATATCAATCTACGTAGGGGCCTCCATCAGGTCATGTCTAACCCCCATAGGAGCTGAGAAACGAACTGAACACGCTCCCATTGTCTCGTGCGCTAAAAAAATAACTCTAGAGCATGACTAGCAGTCTCAACAATACGTGGATGCATGTTCACAGTGTACTGTAGTAACAGCACAGAAAAATGTACCAAAACCCAAATATCTATCTAACCTCCCCCAACACAAAAGAATCAAGAGCGGTGTATAAATATTCGAGTATAGTGGAACCCCAGTCTATAATGTGTAGCTGATCTAAATCGACTACCGCTGCAAGGTAACCTAATCTAATGTTACTCTTTTGGTTCGAAAAGAAAGTCGAACCAAATAAGTATAGAAGAAATATTCGAAGCACCGCGCCACTCATAGCCTCGGTGCCCATATGAGCTGCAATGTACGCCTGTAGATATGTAAGAGGGACCGGCCGGAGGCAACACGGCCCTTCTCAAACTGGGGTAGATAAATAGTGAAGACCTCGAGGCTCTCAAATGTATGGTCAAAAGGAAATGGTATCCTATCAGAGCCACCGATCTCAATCTCAGTCAACATATAAAAGTCGGGGGGGAGTAATATTGAGCTCGAAATCCAAAAAATGAAAAGTATGTGCCGTAGGCCACCATCTCTCAACTAAGGCTGTAATAAATGCGCGATCAAATGACTGTGGTGGCCTAATCTGTATGAAATGTGCAAAAGGACTAGTCTGCAGCCTATCTACTAAAACTTGAGGTAGTGTGATACTGCTGCGCTCTACACTTCATCCGACTTCCCCGATAGCTCTGTGACTAAAAAATTAAAGGATTGTTCGGGATTATTGTACAATTTAAATTCAAACAGCTAAGTAATACACTTTATAATGTCACATATCTATATAATAAACATTATTTAATGGTTAGTTACTTATTAGTTAGAATTGTACCTCGACAGCATCCAATGCCATGAAGATACGATGGTTATATCCCTCTGGCAGCTCATGCAAAATCTGTAGCTGGAAAATCATTGTATCCAAAGCTAGAGAAATATGTGTTGGGCCTACAAGCTCCTCTAGCTGATGGCGCACTGTTCGTATTGCGATTTTGGTTCCACTTGGTGGCATTTCGACCTTTTTTTAATTAAAAAGCAAATAAAACAAAAGAAAAATCAGGGTGTAAGAGGCTGGGAGCCCCCACTTATAAGCATCTAGCTATGGGCGTTGATTAAATCGGTTCCCAGTTGTTGGGCCTTCCCTTGAATATTTAGGCGTTAATATTCAGAGCCTGAATATTATCCCCTAAGTCGTTGGAGATGCTCTAAGAGATTTCTACACTATATTATGAAAGTTGAGTTGGATTTCAATAGTTTCGAGCCTCGATTTCGCAAACAAATTTTAAAATGAAACGTCACGCATGTGTTGCTTTCCTTTTCGTCCTCATCTTCACTTCCCTCTTTACGAAAACCCTAAATTTTCTTTTGTTCCTGATTTGTGGCTTTGACCATCGAATGATGTATGCCTCTCCTCTTATACCCGTCGCATACCCCCAGCATCTTCGGATCTCTGCATCCATCCAGGCTCCACGTTGTTATTTAGAATTTTCATTTCTATTTATTTGAAAAGTAATTAAAATATTTTATATGAATGGTCTTCATTTCAGTATTTTACTGTGATTTTTCATCACGCAAAGGAAAAGGAAGAAGGCGGCTCATCTCTTCGGTGTATAATCGAAATCACCTCAATTTGGTTATAATCGGGTAAAGTTTTCAACGTTATCTTCTTAATTTGGGCTGAAATTTTCTTTCCACCTCTCATTTCAGTAATTTTTGATTTGACGCTTTTGTAATGAAATTAGCTGAATGTTTACCACTGAGATATATACTAGATAATCATTTAGTACATATATGAATGAAGTTAGTTAAGATAAAGAAATTTTTAGTGGAATCAATTTCTTCATCTTTAGTAGATGGTTTTGAAAAAATATTAATAGGAATAACATAACTTATTGCAATCAAATTAAACCCTAAGTTTCCTGCTTATAATGCCATCGACACAACTATCATCTTTGGATTGAAATTAAAATCCATTATAGCTTTGAGCCTTAAAGAGAGACACATTAACCCTTTAAGCCTTCTATATTAGACCCTTCAAGCCTTCTATATTAGATATGAGAATTGTTTAGAGGATTTTTAGATAACTTAAGCATGTCATTTTATTGTGAGATACATTGCCTTGCTTGGAATTGTTAATCCAGTTCATTTGAGCCCTAAAAAGATTATGGACTACAAAGTTTGTGTAAAACTTCAGTTATTTCCTTAATTTTTTTAGAAAGCTTGGTTTTTTTGTAAAAATGAACAATTACATTACTTATTGAGTAGTTTTAAGTATTTTTTTTTTGTATCACTTGATTAATACTACATTTATTAAGAGTTGGTCGCTAGAATACTAGCTTAATGCTAAGTTTCTCAATAAAACCTAGCACATAGAAAAAATTCTCATCTCCAATTAAACTTCACACACATTGATGGTAAAATAATTTCTGTCTATTGAGCGGATAGGATTTAGCAACAGCAACATGATAAGTAAGTTTTAAGAATTGCATACTAGTAATCACCATTTTATAGGTCCAAACGATGAGGGAAACTAAGAAGTTTGGTGTAGTTATTAATCGCATGTAGCATATATGCGTCAATCTAATCTATTTCTTCTGTAAAGGTATAAGTAGTATGCATTCTTCTACATTCTTCAAGTCATTTTTCTTATAAATATATATGTGGATAAATGTGTGGAGCTAGCAAAGGCAAAAATCATTGAAATTACACGCATAAATTTTGTACTTCCAAATACCATACATGGAAGACATTGACATTAATATGATTGTAATGTATATAATTAGTGTGTATCATTATAAAGCATGGAGTTTGAGGTTGATTACTAATGAGCAGTGAAATATTTTTCATTATTTCATTCATTTATTTGCAAGTGGGGTTGTTTTGTTTACAAGATCATATGGTGCACTAAGTTGTGATGGATCTCTGTTAATGTTCTATGTCCTAAAATAGAATTTGAAAATAAGTCTACAAAAATAAATAGACTGGTAACAAATGAAAAATGGTTACGCAAAGATCATGGCTCGATATTACCTAAACAAATCTAGACTTGATTGAGATACGTTATACCAACTATTTGGATACATTTTGCTATACTTTGGTGGTTAGTAGCACTCAATCAAAGTTAAACAAGTATTACATGCATTTATAGATTTTCTTACCTCCTATAAGAGAATTAGTTTAACTAATCCAACCATCAAATATGTGACCAAAAGAGAAGATGAATTATGATTTTGATTACCTGTTACACTTTTAACCAAAATGATCTAACCGACAATCATGTTTTCTTCAACTTTGATTATTTTTGGTAGCTTCTTTTCAAGGTTGTATTTGGGGTTCTTGCATTTGCCTAAGGATAATCTATGCTCTAATAAACTACGCTTTTGAGATTTGGATGCACGATGCACATTCATTTGAAATCTATTATACTCATTCTTTTATCAACCATGTTCGATCAGGATAGGATTTAAATGAATAATTGCATTATCTATTTATTTATCCAATATTGAATAGATAATACTTTATTGTTACGCATGGTGCACCTTATTTTAAATGTTCGTTTATTTAACTTAGAAAGTGGCATAGAAAGACCAATTATCACAAATACCTATCCTCTTTATTTCTTTATTCATATTGCATGGTATGTACTCAAATGAGTGGATCAAGTTATTCTAATGTTGAAATAATGAAATTTTGAATCCCTAAGTATCCGCCCTTTGATTGGGTAGTATTTTGGATAATATTGTTTTAACTTAAGATAAGTCTGGTATAGTATTTAATTTCAATTTATTGCACAATGCAATTTGGTGGTTTTGGCACATCAAAGTTTTTTGTAACAACTTCTTAAGCATTTTAATAGGTGATCACTGTTAAGTTTATTTTTTAATTATACACGTGTTTATGTCGTATATTTGTTTCCATATTAATAATGGTGGAAATTATGATACACCCCTTATTTACAATCTTAATACTAAAATATCCAGTTCAAAAACAAGTTTCATGAAACACCTTTATATTTATTTTCAGCGAAAATGTGCATTCTATACTATAAATATTTGTAGCATAGACTTCAAGTATAGAATGCGCATTTTCATTGAAAATAACTACATGGGTCTTTCGTGAAACCTTTTTTTGGAAGGGGTGGAAGTGAATTTTTAAACTTATGAAGGGTATTTAACAAAATGTCTCTTAATAATATAAGTTACGTCATTTAAATATTTTTTGTTGAGTAATATATAACCTTATTTCGTCGTTATTTTCTGTCTTAAGATATTTTTATAAACACTTACTTTTTAAAGACAAACTTAAAGCTATCTGTAACAACTCGCATATTTATCGATTTTCTTTTATATTTAAATATTTTATCGATACTCGGAATTTAGTCCGAAAAGTTACTTTTTGCATACGGTCGAATTAGGACTCGGGACCACTCCCATTGAGTTTAAAATGTCGTTTGCGACCTTTTTGAGTATAAGCTTCGATATGTTTGGAGTAAGTTGATTTTTGCTACTTTTTCACTTTGGGTTTGGGTTTGGATTCAACCCTACGTTTAACTTATACTCAAATCTAAGCCACTCCTCCCCATTCACCCTCACTTTCTCCTCTTTTCAGTTCTAAAGCATCAATGGTGGAAGAGATGGGAAATTAAAACTCCAAAACCCTAGTTTTCTTTTGCAAATCAAGCTCTAGCTCCAAGCTAATAGAAGTACCCATTGGTAAGCTTCTCTTCTTCTTCTCCAACTCATTCTCTTATCAATTTCAGAAATTTCTAAACCTAAATTTGGAAATGTTCTTCTTTTAAAGCCTAGAATCAAGCTTCTTGAGTTGAATTTGAAGAGTGGTTGATTCTCCTTTGCTTTCAAGCTTCTTCTTCAATCGTTTGGGTTCAAAGGTGAGATTTTTATCTCACATCTATGCTTATATTTATCTTCGATTGCTAGGTATGAATTCCTAACACTTATTCGTGTGCAATTGCTTTTGGTTTGGATTGATTTGGTGAATATTCCAATTTTTAGTGTTTTGCGTTCAATTCTTTAAAAATCATGGCTTTGATGTTCAAATGTGTTTTTGGTGATGCAACGAGGAGCTCATAGGGCCGGGTAGTCGATTGGCATAAATCATTAGTGCCGATGCTCGTTTGGTTGCGAATTGGTGGAATTTGCACATCAATTAAATGGGTTCCAATTTGCAGAACATCAGGGTCGGCCGACCGAACCCCTAGGCCGGTCGACCGACCTGCTACTAAGGCGCATAAGCACCTTTCTGTCTCTGGTCCGGTCGACTGGCTACAGGGCTCAGCCGACCGACCTGCTTCCCGAGGAAATTTCTGAAACAGGGTCCGGTCGACCGAGCTCTGTAGCCGGCCGACCGACCTGTTGCAATTTTGCCTATTTCGCCTAGTTGCTTGAATTTCCAACTTTAATCGATTTGTGTTGTTTCCTATTTGTTGTTATCATTTATTATGACTTTCATGACTCCTTTTTAGGGATTTTTCAATATCCATTTCGATGGATTCTTTATCGGTTTCGTTGGAGTTTTATTCACATCTTCGTATGTGAATTTTAGTGATTGATTGTTCCTACAATCTTCTTTGTGATTTGTCACTTTAAAAATATAAAGGTTTCTATACTCGTAGTAAATATCAAAACTCTTTCTTCACATGATTTCAACACTATTTTATTACAAAGATCGTTTCTTAAACCGTTTTCCAATCTATTAGTATATACAAACCTTTACCTCACTCATATGAGAAATCTAATTAAACGACTTAGTAAAACGAGTGGTATGAAACGCTTGCGTTTACTTCGTCGGTTAATTCTTGGACTTGTTCGATTGAATCTCTTGTGATAATTTTATAGTGGAGATCTACAGTTTGTTCGTAAATATTTAAGTTAAGCAAGTGGTTATGGGACATGAAGCTAAACTCATATATTTACTAGCTTAGTGTAATTGACACTTCTCGTTGATCATGACGATCATCTTTGTGGTTTAGACTAGCAATGTGGGATGTCTCTTTGTCTGCGAGGGAGACTAAACCCCGTTTTGTGGAGTTTCGACTCAAATTGGTTGGGTAGCTCCCCATGGCCTTCGGGTCGTTCGTGTGTCAAAAATTAATGGCTCGCTACCATGAGATAGCTTCTCGTTCGTGTGATACATATGTTGGTGAGCTTTAATGCTCCCGTTCGTGTGATAGGCCTCCCCCCCATTTTTTTGTGATTTCTGGATTCCGTGTGTCGGATTCTGGAATTTCTTCTTCACCTATTTTTGTGATTTCTATTGATATGATTTATCAATTTTTGTGCATAGATGAATTTGTGTGTCATTGACTGGATTTCTTGAGATGATTTCTAGAATTTGTGTTTCACCAATTTTCGTGATTTCCATTGATAAGTTTTATCAATATTTGTGCATTGGTGAATTTGTGTGTCATTGACTTTTGTGATTGACATTGATATAATCGTCAATATTTATGGTTTGGTGAACGAAATAAGGAGTATGACATTTCCTTTGATTCTTGTGTAGATTTGGTGATATTGAGTAATCTCTTGTTGATTTTCAATTACTTATATATATTACAGCTTGGCATTGTGATTATTATGTGTTTAGTCATATCTCTTATTCTATATCGTTTCATCTGATACTTATAGTTAGACTGATCCGTTTATTATTTTCTTATTAAATAATACTCGGGTCAGACCGAGATGTTACAGGTGCTTCAGCTTGACTTCTCACTTGGGATTGATTTCTCTGACTTTTGGTTAACTACTTAGATTAGTAGTTTTTGGATTGTATACAATTGAGATATAGACTCCATGATGTATACTTATTCTTTTGTGTAGTTCTTGTAACTATTCTTTTGTGTTATTGCGGATCTTTTTAGACCGCTACTCTGAAATACACTTTCATGTGTTAGTTATATATTCATATCTTCTTCCGCCTTTGTGATATGAATTATCTGCGACTGATTTATGTTATGCTTATTTCTATATTTGTTTTCGAAGGATTTATATAGCCACTATGTAGTAGTTTTGAGTTTGTATCGGTATGTCAGATTTCCTCTTGAAATAAAATGCATGTTTTATTATCTGACATATCGGTACTCGCACAAAGCAATTACATGGATGGTCGCTCCTCAACAGCCTTATTCTCCGTGCTAGTCGACAGCATTACTCCGTAGTTTTCTTGGCTAGCGTCGGCATAGAGGTGGGGCGTTACACTATCCATGTTACACAATGGATTAAGACTATATTGCTTTTTGTTAGTAAGTTTGACAGCTCATTGTTAACATATGAATATGATAGTAGATCCGTCCTGCACAATTTTTGTTCTCCTAGCATTCAAATTAATTATAATTTCAAAACAACTGACAAAATAAAGTATATTTAACTATTTGCACATAATCACATCCGCAACTATTATTATGAAATAGGGGACCAATGGTCACGTAGATGATGAAATGTTAAATGGCTGTTGTAGTGATGATTGGGTACCTTAATGATTTTATTAAAGCATATCTGATTATAATCAAACTAAAATTTTAAGAAAATTATACAATATTACTTACTGCTATCTGATGATTTGCTTCAATCTGAAACTTACACACATTTGATGTGCCTTAGACATCTCTTTAGTGTATTTGGGTTTGTTTTGAATTAATCCACCTTTCCTATTTGCATGATTTTAATTTATCCACATTCCTTATTTTCTTGATATCTCTTCAGTATATTTGGGTTTGTTTTTAATTAATCCACCTAACCCATCTTAGTTTATCCACATTCCCTGTTTCACTAATTTCGCTTCAGTATACCTAGAGTATGGATACCACATGAAAAAACTAGCCAATGAAACACAAATTGAACTGATTTATATTCATCTTTAATCGCTATGTCATCTTTTTTTAGGGGACGTTAAATTGAATATCGTAATTTCAATTAAAATTTCAACTAAGATCGAAAACCTTAACAATGAAAATGGAAGACCTAAGACGATTTTGATTATCTCGGTCATTACATAGCAAGTAAGATTTAGTTTAATGTATTTGTTAACCATGATCATAAGAAATAGATCTATCTAATGAACAAAGAAAACAATAGCTATCTTGATATAAGTGTCATGAATAAGAATTATGGAAGCTCCCAAGTTTCTTGATATTACCGGAGCTGCTATACTATGATATTTTACACCAGAAAATCTACATATTGCTTTGTAAACTACATATTGTTCAATGAACTACATAAGCATACTCTAAATTTTTCATTCTATTTTTCATAACATATTGATAGAAGGTTTTCACCCTCAATGAAATTGAAATGTTATACTTTAGGATACGTTTACTTTAGTCTGTTAACTAAGAGACGGAAAATGTTGACCATTTTGCAAATCATCATGTCGCCAAAAGTATTATTAAGAAACAAATGTGTATATGTTCCTTACCTATAAGATTATGTATACAATGTATCTATTGTATACAGTTTGAATATATTAACCGTTATATATTGTAATGACCCAGAATTTTAAGCAATATCAATTTAATAATCTGAATAAAAATTAAATTGATTTGATAATCTTTGGTAATAAGATTTGAATTAATTTAATAATCCAATTAAACTAAATATTTAATTGATAGATTTTATCTTTTAAAAGCTAGTAAATTGTTTTCTATTTATAATGTATATAGAATATGTATATGTTGTAAATAGATAAACCTTGTTTAAGTTTAATAAATAAATCTTGTTTTCTAAATAATATATATTTGGTAAAATTGGGTATAATTTTGAAGTTAAACTTTTAAAAGGATATTTAATAAATAAAATATGTTTTTAAATTGATGAGATAAAAATTTAATTTGTTTAAATTGATTTATTTGATAATAAACTTTTTAAAAGTATATAATAAATAACTATATGATTTTAAATACATAAGGTAAATTATTTAAATGGTTTAAAATATGTTTTAACTTAAGTTTAAATTTAAATAAAAATAACAACAAGGTTTATTTTGATATAGTTGGATAAAATAAATAATTTATTAATAGAGAAACAATTTCTTTTATAAATTATTTATAGTTATCAAATTTTGTTATTTTTTAAAATATAATAATACATTGTTTTTAACAAATAGGTTTTTAATAAAAATAATCGTTTTTTTTCAAAATTTAATTATGTAGTTATATATGTATATATATAACTTGATTTGAATTTGAATTCAAAGCTTTTAAATTTAAAGTATAAATATTTTTAATTTGTTTTGATTTTAAAATATTTGCATAAACTTTATTTTATAAATAAAATTGGATTTATTCATTTTAAAATTATCTACATGTAAATAAGCAGATATTAACTAATTAATTAAACATGGATTTACATTTATCTTATATTAACATCTAACTAAATAACTAATTAACATAATTATAACTAATTAACATTTAATGACACATGTAAGCATTCTACAAATTAAAAGAACAAGTGTTAATCAATAAACATTACAAAGTGACGAATGTTAAAAATTAGGACAAATGTCATTTGTTTTTTTATTTTCCTTTTGTTTTTCTTTTATTTTTATTAATAAGTTTTTCACTTTTATATAAACAATTCATTTTTCCTTTTTATTCCTTTTCTAAATCTAAAATGCAAAGACAAACACAACACTTCCTCAAAAACTAAAATTTGAAAGCATCTTCAACAAAACCCTGTAAATCAAAATTAACCTACATATTTTCAAGTATGAAAGCAACCTGCATTTTATTAAATCCTGCATTTCTTAAATTTAGAAATCAAGCAGCATGCATGTAGTTTCAAAATTTAAGGAGAGGGCAAATGCAAACAGGATTTAAAGTTTACAAAACTAAAGAAGAAAGCAACTCGGTTTCATTAAGCAATTCAAGATTGAAGCAAAGAAATTCCCAGTTTTAAAAGTACAAGGTCTTTTTCAAAATCATTGCTCTGTCCATCAAGTTTCAGGTGAGTAACATCACTATTTCTAAAAGATTAAGCTTATGAATAAGGTTGGATGTTAAATCTCTGTGATAAAAATGTATCGCATGTATATATGAATGAAATCCGCTATGAATATAATGGATGTATGGTATGCTTGTGTTTTCCAGAGTACTCTCTGTTTTATAGTTCATAAGTTCAAATTTTGATTTAAATTCAAAACTTTTAGATTGTGCCTCTGTTTAAACTTTAGATTTAAATCAAACTTGTTTGTTTAGTCATAAACTTTAGTTTATAATTTTATTTAAGTTAAAATAACTTATATTATCTCTGGAAACCAAATTTACTGATCAAGTTTTAAAATAAGTGAAAATCTAAGTATCAAAATTTATTGTTTCAGGGTTAGGATGTGAAACAACATTTAAAAACATGAATTTTAAAACTAAAATCAAGATTTTTAGAAATAGGGGTAGGGTTCAGTTCTTGTTTGAATTGAAAATGAACTTTTGGGATTTTTGGGTGATCTCCGCAACCTGGAAGGTCGAGACTTTGGTTAATGATGGAGGAATGGTCGTAGTTCATGGGAAAAATGCCTGATAATGTTGCACTTCATCGAGGAGGCAGTGGCAGTTGAATTTCTTCTGGAACCCTAGTTTAACTAGGCTAAGTTGTTCGATCGACTACGTCTTCTCCAATCGATCGAGTGCAATGAGGTTTTGAGGGACGGTAGCTTGAACGTAGTTGAAGTTGTAGCCCGAGTTGCAAGATTTACGGTGGTCGGAGGATGGTGGTTGAAGTGTTGACAGGTTGGGTTTGATTTCGTTCTTCCATTCCAGGTTTAAAGATTGGACTCTAATTCGATTTTGAACTATGGAAGGGTGATCTGATAGTTGTGGTTGGATGCAGGGTTGGTCGTCGATGTGTGGAGGCCCCCGGAGGTGGCTAAAGTTGGTCGTAGGCACGGTGCATGTGCACCGTATACTTTTGACATTCTGATGAATTTCCTGGGTATAAGAAGTGGGGAAACTCCAGAATTACTCGAGTAGGTGCTGTGTTTTGCTCGAATGAGTGGGCTTGCTGACTCGAAGCAGATTTGGTTCTTGCTCGGGTTAAAGTATGGTACAGGTTTTGGTTCTGAAACCTGTAGTTTTGTTTAAAATTTTAAAATAAAATTCAAAACTTGATTTTAAATGAAGGTAAAGTTTTAAAATAAGATTTAAATCTAGTTTTCAATCTGAGTTTAAGTTTAAATCTAAGTTAAAAAAAATAGATTCAAGTTGAATTTGAATCTAGTTTGGAAATAAATGAGTTTTTAAATTAAAATTTGACTTAATAATATTAAAGTGTTTAAGAAGTTAAAGTGTATTTAAAAAAGGATTTGAAATGTAAGGAAGGATTTAAACAGAGTAAAATCGAAATTTTTAATTGGAATTCAAATTTGATTTGAATCTTAAGTTTTGGAAATAAAGTTTATAAATTTAAATATTGTAAATAAGTTTAAAGGTTAAAGTATACTTTACATGATTAGAGATAAAAAAGGAATTTAGTTTAAAATCTTTAAATTGCTTTTATAAGCATTCTTTAACATATGAATTTCAAAGTTTTATATTGGTTAAAGATAATATGGTTTCATTTTAAAGTTTGAACTTAAAATGAAAATTGAAATTGAATTTGAAATAAATATTTTCAAATGTATTTATGAATGATAATTTAGCCATAGATAAGAAAGGTTTTATCTTAAAACAAATTTAAAATTTAATGATTAATAATTTCATTTAATTATTAAGGTAATTAAATGAATAATTTATTTAAATTAATCAATCTAATGGATAATTAATTAAGGGTAATTAATCCATAATTAAGGATCATTAATTAGATTTAATTAATGATTAATAATCAATTAATCAAGTAATTATGAATTAATTAAGTTACAGTTAACACTTAATTTGCTAAATAATTAAAGGTTAATTAATTGGATATTAAGATTAATTAATTTGAAATTAATAATGATTAATGAAGGTTAATTACTTATGAGAAGTAATTAAAGTATGGTTAATGGTTAATAATGGTCATTAACTAAGGATTATTAAACAATTAATTAATATGGTTAATTATTAAAATTAATAAGATTAATTAACTAAGGATAATCATTTGTAAATTATTTTAAGATTAATTATTTGATGGAAATAATTAAGAAATTAATTACTTAATGTAATTAATTGAGTTTAAATGTAATTTGTTTAAGATTAATTAATTAAGTTTAATTAATTTTAATCACTTGTTGGGTGATAATAATTACTTAATGTAATTAATGGAATGCAATTACTTAGTGAAGTAATTAAAGATAATTACTGGATGTAATTAGTGGATAATGATGGAATTGTGAAAGTAATCTGGATTATATTACTTTGTATAATTAATCAAGGGATTAATCAAAAAATTAATTAAGAAGTAATTAATTTGATAAGTAATTAGGGGTAGTTGATTACTGAATGTGATTAATCAAAGGTGATTAATAATTATGGTTTGATTAAGATTAATTACTTAATGTAATTAATTTAATAAGATAATTAATTAAATATAATTAAGGATCATTAATTAATATAATTAATGATGTAATTAGGATTGATTGATTAAGATTAATTAATCAATAATAAGTGATTGAGGATAATTAATTAATTGTAATTGATCAAGGTTTAATATAATTAATTATAGTTAATTAAAGGTTAATTACTATATTTGGTTTAGAGTAATTAACTAGTGCAATTAATTAAAGGATAATTACTAGAATGTAATTAAAGTATAACTAATCAGGGGTGATTAATTAAGATGATAAATTAGAGGATAATTAATTAATTAATTTGTAACTAATTAATGGTTATGTAAGCAAGATTTATATCGATGTAAGTAATTAATTTAATTCATTTTAAATTAATTAGAGATGGAAGTAATTAATTTAATTCACTTTAAATTAATTATAGATGGTATGATTATAGATCATTGCTTATAATGAATGGATGATATTGGTTGCATTGAATGGTTGAAGTCTCAACTATGAGATTAGTAATGTTGAGTGATTTGGATGCATTGGTTGCATTGTGACGATGATATGGATTATCTTTGTTAATAATAATATGGATTATCTATTGTGATGATAATGATAATTATCTGTTATGAATCTGTGAATTATCTATGGACCTAAAAGACACGCTTTAGATTTCGATGAGACCGGGATCGGGTTTGCTGCAGTACAGCGTGATAGGGGGTTCTCGCTTTGCGTTAGGTGGCGAACGGGAGACTCTTACCCCTACATGCCCCCGGGGGTAGTATAAGGCCTTGCGGGGTTGGTTGCGAGTCGAGAGGCTGGCCGTAAAAGCAAACCCGAGGTATCACTGTGGGCCACGGTGGGGCTGGGATGGTTGAAAAGCCTACTAGTCGAGTGAGCCGCTGCTGATGGTTGCAAAGCCTAGGTCGTCACAGGTGGTATCAGAGCATTAGGTTGAGTGAATACCTAGGCTCTGGAGTGGTGTCTATCTTGAGAGAGCGTATTTGTAATTTTAAATATATTTATATATATATATATATTTATCTATTTCTACCTATCTGTTGGGTTACCTGTTCAGGTTTTCCTATACAGGTTATAAAGGTAGATAAGGTAGTGGTGTTTATAACATGAGAACTACCATTGGTTGGAGTTTGATGTTTGAGGTTGGAAGTGTATCTGTCGAGACTGTAGACCGAATACTGTCTCGAGTAAGTTGTGCAGAGCGTAGAGATTTCATCGATCTCTGAAGGAAACCTGTAAAGGTTCGGAGTTCATCTTTGAGTTGGATAAGTAGAGTTTGGATATGCCAGTTGGGCAGAAGCAAGTGATGGCATTTTGAAACCTCAGGAAGTGTAGCTGCATGATGAGATGCAGTGATTATGGATGTGTCCGAAGATATTTCTTTGGAACAAATTTAAGGAAGTGGATCTGCTTCGGTATTGTGGCTGAGTTCAGCAGGATGTTGTGGTTAGCTTTGAAGCCCGAGTTTCTCGAAGAGATTTGGATTAGGAAGTTTTTGGCATCGATATCAGCAGTGTAGCTTGGAGTGTTCTGTGTACCGACAGGGAGGTCTTAGCTGAGTAGTTTTTCTGAAGGTGGAGTTCAGAAGCTGCAGAGTGGATCCGTTTCTTCAATGGATTGGCTATACCAGCGTAAGCTGTTCTATTGGGTAAAGAGAGGACAGTTTTCTTTGGAAAATGATCTGGGTTGATTGCAAAAGTGACTTGCGATAGTTGAATGTTTTCGTGGATTGATGGAGATTTTCCAAATGTCTTCAGGGAAGTCAGAGGTTTGTCCACATCTGGAGATTGAGTTTTCTTATCGACTAGTATTCCAGGAGGGGAACCGGTGGTTCAGTTTAGTTGAAGAATGATTCCTAGAGATAGAGTTTGATGAAGCAGCTCAGATTTTTGGAGTAACTTCTGAGTTTTCTTTATGGATCTGTTGAACTATATTTCTGGGAAGTGATGTCCAGTTTGTGCTTGTGTTCTTCATCGGCATTTTCTTCTACTTCGGATCAGAGTTGTGCAGCAGAAGCAGTTTGGGAGTGTTTCTGTTGCCTTTTCCAGATTAGGAGAATTTTGTTATCTTCTGCTTTTTATGGAGTAGAGTTGTGTTCTTCGTTTAGGTTGATCTTGAGGAGATCATTGTGTTGGGTTGTTTTTGGTCTAGTTTGTTTCTAGAGGAATCAGCAAGGGTTGAGCTGATCAGTTTGGATGTTGGCAGCCCAGTATCGTCCGAAGACATTTTGTGTATAAGAGACGAAGGAATTTGGATTCTGGAGTCGGAGATTTGGTTTTGGTTAAGTTTTCTCCGATCGAAGGAGCTATAAGATGGGGTAAGGCTGGAAAGCTAGCTCCGAGATATTTTGGATCTCTGTGTTCTTTTGAAGATAAGTGTTGGTTTTCAGGATTGAATTGCCAGTTTGGATAACTGGGATTCGATATGCTTCACGTATCTCTGAGGGAGTACGTGTATGGTCTATCTATGGTTTTGGAACCAGCAGTTCTAGAGGGTTGGTTGTTGAATCAGACTCGTCTGTAGTCAGATATGCTGTCTAGTTCTGTAGATCTAGATGAGCAGGAGCTCTATAGCTTAGTAGTATTGATTGTTTGGAATCTATAGAGCGAGTATCCCGATATTTATACCAGGGAAACTCGAGGAAACTCTATCCAGAATTTTTGTCCGGATAGTTAAATTTGTTTGATTGGGTGAATTGGTTGCTATGGTTGTTAGCATATCATTGGTATATGCTTGTGTTTCAAAATTAAATCTTTAAATAGATTATTAAATTACCTTTGTTTTAAATTTCGGGGACGAAATGCTTTTAAAGGGGAGGAATGTGATGACCCAGAATTTTAAGCAATATCAATTTAATAATCTGAATAAAAATTAAATTGATTTGATAATCTTTGATAATAAGATTTGAATTAATTTAATAATCCAATTAAAATAAATATTTAATTGATAGATTTTATCTTTTAAAAGCTAGTAAATTGTTTTCTATTTATAATATATATAGAATATGTATATGTTGTAAATAGATAAACCTTGTTTAAATTTAATAAATAAATCTTGTTTTCTAAATAATATATATTTGGTAAAATTAGGTATAATTTTGAAGTTAAACTTTTAAAAGGATATTTAATAAATAAAATATGTTTTTAAATTGATGAGATTAAAATTTAATTTGTTTAAATTGATTTATTTGATAATAAGCTTTTTAAAAGTATATAATAAATAACTATATGATTTTAAATACATGAGGTAAATTATTTAAATGGTTTAAAATATGTTTTAACTTAAGTATAAATTTAAATAAAAATAACAGTAAGGTTTATTTTGATATAGTTCGATAAAATAAATAATTTATTAATAGAGGAACAATTTATTTTATAAATTATTTATAGTTATCAAATTTTGTTATTTTTTAAAATATAATAATACATTGTTTTTAACAAATAGGTTTTTAATAAAAATAATTGTTTTTTTCAAAATTTAATTGTGTAGTTATATATGTATATATATAACTTGATTTGAATTTGAATTCAAAGCTTTTAAATTTAAAGTATAAATATTTTTAATTTGTTTTGATTTTAAAATATTTGCATAAACTTAATTTTATAAATAAAATTGGATTTATTCATTTTAAAATTATCTACATGTAAATAAGCAGATATTAACTAATTAATTAAACATGGATTTACATTTATCTTATATTAACATCTAACTAAATAACTAATCTTTATTACTAATAATGAAAATTCCCTGAACTTATTTCAACCGTGTCTTTATGAGTTACCGAAAATACCCTCCGTTTCACATTTGTCCCACGAAACCCTAAATCATTATCAGATCCAAACTCTGTCCTTCTCTCATATATTTGAAATTTTCTTCCCCAAAGTCAGTTTCTAAATCCCTTCTCCCCAGCCTGACTCAACAATTCGCCGCCACCGCACCCGATTTAAAAAAACAACTGCTATCGCCGCCCTCTTCAACCGCCTCCATCACCAGCGCCGCCTGAGCTTCGCCCGATTTTTGCCAACATCGATCAACAAAAATAGGTATTTATACTTTTTTTTATATTGACAGGATTTTGAGTTGTTATCTTTATTCCGGATTCATCCCATTGTTTCTATGGTCGACTTCGTAAATAGAAAACTGAAATGAATGTTATTTTCAATGCCGAAGTATAATTTGCCTGTTACCTTGACTTGACTTACAGTTCACTCCTGTGGAGCAGGTCTCGCCTCATTTTGATATAGTGTTTAATGTATTTCTATGCTATGCCATATTTGATTAAGTCAGCAATATTCCTTTTAACCTCTTATATTATGAACTTGGTACATTTTTTGAACTTTGTGTGCAATTTGTCTCATGCATTCAAAATAGCAAAGTTGACAGGATAATCACTTGAATTTGTTTAAATTGCCAATGTATTTCAGGTCGTACTGTTTGAATAATAAGCCAATAATTTATTTATCCTAAAACCAGATCAGATGTAATGTTCAAGTAGTCATCATCTCTACTACTAATAATAATACTTCAATGACCATAAATCAACCGCGTCGAAATTCCCGTAATACCCTATATATTCATAACAATGGTTAAAGCTTTTTATTGCATTTTGGATGGTTTTTTATGATTAAATTTTAAGGATTATGATTAAAATTTAAGGATAAGGAGAACTGTGAAACCAAATGAACTATAATCTGATTGACTTCCTTTTGAATTCATTTTTTTTGTCATGGATTAAGAAAGGCTGAAAAAGAAGATACTAAGGGGGTTAAGAGGACTTTTTAGTTACGAAACATTGGTCCATAGCTTATACAATATCGACAGTGCTCTCTATGTAGCTTAAGTATTTTCATGGTACATGTATTCGGATGTATATGCTAGCTCTGTTATACTGTTTCAGTTTTATGAAGTTCTAAATATTATATATTTGCTCAACTGGATGATATAGTCTGAGATTTTTAATTTTTTTTTAAATGAAGCATGTTATTTATTTTAGCTTAAGTATTTTCAGTTTTATGAAGCTTGGACTGCAGCACAAAGATCACATTGTTGCTTATGGAGAAGGAAACAGATAATGCTTTACTGGAAATCATGAGACCGCTGATATCAACACATTTAAATGGGTATGATGATATATCCAGGGAGTTGCTAACCGTGGGGCATCAATCCGTGTTGGCCGTGACACAAAGAAGAAAGGATAAGTTTAGTGTTCCACTTCATTGTTTTTCATACAAGTTTCTACCTTTTATTCATATTAATATATTGACATATAACTTGATATTATACACACACACATTACAATTCCTAGGTTATTTTGAGGATAGAAGGCTAGCTTCTAACATGGATCCATATGTGGTTACTTCCATGATTGCGAAGACCACCATCCTCTAAATGCACTAAAATGTACCAGTTATCTCCATTTGCATTGAAAATTTGCATTTGCATTTTAAAAGAAAAAACATTATGTTTTGTTATTTGAGATGTCAGTCATTTTCGTACTTTGCTTTGTTGTTCGTGATAATGTACTCTTAAAAAATGCATCAAATGATGCTTAGGTTGAGGAAAAGGTGTTGTTTCCTAAGGTCCAAGTCCTAAGGAGTCACGGTTTGGCAGAGGATGGTTACTGTAACCGCTTGATGCAAATGAAGTGTTGATTCAGAAGTGGCACCTAAGTGGGCTGAATGAATAGGCTTTTGGGTCATAGTTTTGGTCAATTAGTGTGTGCATAAGTGTAGCTATTTATGTATGTATGATATGACTAGAATACGTAGCTCTAACATATATTGGGCAGTAGTATGATGTAATGCATTTGAATATCTTGAAGAAAATCAATAGAAATGAACCAATTTTAAGCAAACCCCATCCTCCTAACCACACACGTCTATATATTATAATTTATATATTAAGTATAGAAGTTTCATTTTGTTTCTCAAAATGATTATAATGTAACCGAATTTCCAATAAAATTAGTTCTTGATTTATTACTAGGTATTTATACTAAAAACTATTCCTATTGATAATAGGAATACTCAAACTCCAATGGAACATCTAATGGCACAAAACTATAAAATAACAAGATAACCTTATCCGTTTCATCAGCACGGGCTATTGAAAAGAAACATCGTACGTTTTAGTCCTAAAAATGATCTATTGGAATTCCAAGAGAAGGCTTCTTTCCTTTGGGCCATCATGTGCCCTCCTGGAAATAGGATCACGATTTAAAGAATTGAACTTCTAAGTAAACACAGTTTCATACTTTCATACATATATGTTAGATTTACCTGTACGCTACTGAACGTGTCTCTCCACAATAGTTTGCTTTCCTGACTTTAAAATGTAATTCCATTATTTCAACTAACCTTCTGAGTTTATTGTGATTGCAGCTGCCTATGTAGTGTTGTGGAGAAACAAAGTGGTGTCGGGTGGCATTGTTGCGGCTGTAACTGTTGTCTACAAGGTTAATGAATTTTAAAAAATTGTTTATTCTACAAGGTTAATGATTTTTTTCAAGTATAATATTATAACACATATATATTAATTGGTTCCAATCATGTACTGTAGGCGTTAGTTAATGATTACACCTTATTAATATACAGTGTATAAGTTGTTGAATTATATTATTTACGTTTTCGTGCTTTTATATAAATGTGTTATTTATAAGAAATAGAAAATATGAAGGACAGTTTTAGTGAAGTTGAGATCCATATTAGTGATACATGGTAATTTTGATTATATAATTGACTGCTCTCTCATATCCGAGTACATCCAACGTGAGTATATCCAATGTGAGGGTGATATATCATCGACTTGACTAACTCTTTCTTTGTGTTTTGGTAGGTAGACAAAGCAGTCCAAGATATTGTATTTTCATCCTTTATTTAGAAGTATACCTCTGCAATGCTACAATAGTGACCGAAGAACCAAAATACACAACCAAAGGACATATAGTTGCTTAGGTAACTCAAAATTTATGTGCTCTTATACGGTTGCTTTAATGTTTTTTTGTTAGGAAAATTGTGTTAGTACCACTTGAAATAATACCAGCTTAAGTATTAAAAATGAATAGTGTCAGTACTTTTGCTACTTGATGTTTCCACTTTCATATTTTGGGACAAATGAATTTATAAATAAGTTTCTTTATTCTAAACTCTGAAAATAAGTTTCATATTTTGGGACAAATGAATTTACATTAATTTTCAGTGGTCATCATTTGAATAAGCAGTTGGTTGAATATTCTAACATTAACATAAGGAACCAACAAGCCATTTTGTTTTAATTTTTTTACACAAATGCATGTTTATCAGTTAAACAAGTTAACTTTTCATGTATTAGTGGATGAGAAAGGAAACATTGTTAGGTGGAGTTTATGATTTCCCCCAGGCTGTAGTTTGTGTAAGAAACATACACCAGGTAGTTGCATAGTCTAACTAATAACCAAAGCATACCCCTTTAGCAGAAAATGGAGCTGGAACTAAAGTAGAAGAAACATGTTTAAGCCTAGGGAAGTAAAATAAATCACTTTAACACACCAGCATAATGTATTATTATAATATTAATGAAACATACGAAGGCAAATTTTCTTAAGTAAATTATAAAAAATAATCCATTGCTTAAATATACATGAAGTATCAATGATCAGAGTAAAACCAATATATTTGAGTTAACAAAGAAACGAATCATGTTTATATATAGAACATTCAACACGTTATTTGTAGGAAAACAAATGACATAAGAAGTCAAAGTTCGAAGCAGCATTTTTCTACATCTTCAACGTCATAAATTACTACGTTATATATATTAAGAGCAGGTTCTAATCCGTTAATTACATATTGGGAAAAGTGGGGCCTTTTTACAATTAGAATATTTTTCATAGTACGCATAATACTGTAATAGAGGTTCTAGAATAGAATAGGCCTTTAACAATGATAAATTTTTGTTTTTACAAGGAGGAAAATCTTGAAATTATGCAGGCAATTCTGCTGGATCAGCTGAGGAGCTTTGGCAAGCAATTTTTGCTACCCCAATTGAATGGTGGGGCAATAGTGGGAATAAGGTACTGCAAAATATTAAAAATCAAAATTGTGACTAAATAACAAATGTTGGTTTTATGCTTTTCACTGTAAAAAAGACATAATGCACAATAGAACCTTTTGCATTCATCAGTCACAACAAAGGTGTTCAATATTTTTAAGCTGTGGCACTGGTAGAGCCACATAAGGTCGAGGGAGAGTGGTCTTCTTGATAACTTGAGATTTTTAGAGAAAACCATTTTTAAAATAATTTATTGAATATGAGGGAAGAAAGATTGTTTTTTCTAAAATATGCAAGTAAGTTGTGGCTATGCTATATTTTCCTTTCTTTCCCAGTGACATATCTACACAGGCAAAACAATAGTATTAATACTATAGAAAATGTACAATAACATATATTAAAGCATGCTAATAAAAGTTATATTTTTGCTAAGAAGTTATCCAAGTGATAAAATTTTACAAAGTAATGCACCTATCAGTTCAATCATAAAGTGGTGACCTCAGATAAGTACCATATACTATAAAATTATATCATGGTTTCAGGGATAGAGTGGCAGGATGGTGAGGTGCTGATTGTAAAAGGGTGGTAGATGGACTAGCAGCAGTAAAAGAAAAACTAAAAGCAGCAGCATTTTATTGTCAGTGGTGAGGAGGGTGGTTTAGCAGCAGTAGTTAGGAGGTGTAGATGTTGAAGTGAGATGGTGGTAGGAGATATTTGATATGCAGAGGCATGGATGTGCACAGTTTTTTTTGATTAAGGGTTGGTGGGTAAGCAGATGCATATAGTTGGTGGTGGAGTTGATTGAATGGAGATGAACTGAAGTGTATGAATGAAGGCAGAGGGGAGTGTTGTTTGTGTTGAGGCAGAGATGGGAAGAAGTGGTTTGTGTGTAGTGATGTTCAAGGGGATGTTTTGACAGTGGTGATGAAAGAGGAAGTATGAAGGCAGTTTTGGCAAAGAAGTATAATTGTGAGTAGGAGTGCAGGCAGGTGTATGTGAGTTGGTATGCAATGCTTGGAAGCAGTGATAGCAAATTGATGGTCAGAGGGAATGGAAGTGGTCAGATGTATGAAATGTCAGGTGAGGTTGATGTTTGTTTTTAAGCAGATGGTTTTGGTGAAGTATATGCAGTAAGGGTTGATGAAGGTTGTTTGGTTGAGGTAGTAAGTGGCCACTGGTGGCCGTTTTGTAAGTAGTGCAAGTGTTGTGTACTTGACTGTGGACTGTGGGGGGTGGGTTTCAGGTGTTAGATGCGAAGTTTGTAATGGTTGTGTTTGTAGAAATGTAAGCAACAGTTTGTACAGGGAACGCTTTTGATGTCAAGCAGAAGGGATTAAGTGAAGCAGAGGGGTTTAAGGGACAAAGGCATGAGATTAGTCCTTGATTATATGAATTAAAATTTATTATTTAGCAAAAAGAATAAAAGAAAGAATTTTGAAAAAATAGGGAAGCACTCTTGGAGGTATGGAATGCTCCTTATGAAAGAGGTTAACTTATACTTTAATTTAACGAACCACTATTCAAAAATTATAATCAGTTACTGGCTAACCACTTATCGACTGAACATATACTTTTTTTTAAACGGTAAATGTAACTCATACTTTCTTTAACTCAGAAGCAGTTTGGACTTTCGAGCTTTCTTTTCTTATATTACCTCATTGTACTTTATTTAGTAGCATTTAGATTTTGAAATTTTATTTCATTAGCATTTGGAATTTGATTTCAGGTGCATTTGTACTACATTAGTTCATTGTACTGCATACCTCTCTCTCAATCTTAACTTTTCTTAAAAAACTTACCCACGTCAGTTAATAATTCCTTTACTAAACATACCATAATTTTAAAACTGCTTTCTCCTATTCCAAATGAGCTAATTAACTATACTGTATATTTCATCAGCTATTATATTTTGTGCATTTTACTATTTGTTGTCTAATTGGATCAGCTGTTATGTTCAATGCTTTTATATCGATTGGTCCTATTTATGTAGTGTATGTGTAAGGTAATAATTAAACCATATTAGTTAGTGCTTGGATATCATAATCAATTAAATATACAATATTAGTATTAAATATGATTTTATTTCAATATGCAATTAAAGGCAAATATGAATAACAGTTTAGTAAATTTAAGATCAATATTGGTGATACATGGGATTTTTGGCTTGACTAACTCTTTATTTGCATATGCAGGTAGACAGTGGCAGTCCAGAATATTGTATTGCATCATTTATTACTATAACGTTTAAAGTATACCACTTTTAGGTATTTTTTAAACTACTGCATTTTTTATTATTACTGCCACTGTTGTAAATTATCACCAGTGTTGCCTTTGTGTTTGGTTGTTCTTTTGATGCTGCATATTGCTATTGTAGATTAAGATTAACCTAACTTAACATTAATTTCTATTTAAACCAAAATTTAATGAAACATAAACAAAATTAAAATTATTGTTTCGGTAATTTGTAGTTTGAACATATCTATGAGATGATAACAAGAGATACTTTGATGTTAATTTTTATGCTGCCTAAAGAGCAATGATATGCAAAATTTGATGTTCGTAATAACCTTTCAGTTGTTGCTGCCTACAACTTTATGTTGGTTTGAGCTCACACCATAATAAATGATCCATCTATTTTCCTATACTTTAATGCATAAATTTATGTATATTAATGGAATTAAGGATATGTGCTTTGTATATGCATTTAATTGATGTTGGAAGTGTTAACACAATTGTATTATTATTAATTTTTTTGGAAGTGTTAAGATGATTGATTTTTTTTATTTTTTTGTTAAATTTGTACAATATTTTTGGTTATATTCCTTTTTTATTTATAGATTGTTTTCCAGATGAAGCTTTGTTAGCATTAGACAGTAGACAGTGTTTTTTATCAAATGTATTTTACGTTCCTCATTCTGTTTAGATAATAATCTAGCTATGTTGATTTCGTCACAATTAGTACCAATTTGATTTGCCTATTTAGTTTCAGGTCATTATCTTCCATGCTTTTTCAGAAGGCATGTTACTAAATTCTATGTTAACCATAAAAGTAGTTTTCAAATTGCTAAATATTAAACATCCATTATTGCAAAAGGAATTTCATTTCACGAGCTGGAGTGTGAGGAATTTATTTTAACTTCATGCAATTTTTGTTTTAACTACTTTTGGATGAAGGAAATAAACGTCTATTTTGGTGATCTTATAAGTTAACTATAATTTGTAATTTAGAAGGAAATGAATGTGTTAAGGCGGCGAAAATTCGTCCACGTTTATCAGACTGTTTGATGATGATTCTTTCAATATATTTTTTCATATACGTTGTTTGGGTCATATGCTTAAGTGCGGATGCTTCAAGGTAAGTTTTTATTTGGAAGAAATATATTCATATCTTAAATTTAGCTCTTATATGTGACAGATAATTTGTTTGATTTGAAGCTAGAAATTTTTTCACAATGAATACCAACTCATTTATGGGTCCATATCTGAAATTATTTGACTTTTTCTATGCATCTTCATTACTCATGTTCATGTACCAATTACATCTATTTGATATTGAGTTTTTTGTATTTATTTTACATTAGTATAAGTGTATACAGTCTAATCCAAGGCTTTGAGTCAGTGTTGTATGTCTACAGAAACGAGCGTTTTTTCATTTTTTTCTCCCAATACCTGTACCAATAAAACTGGTTGAGAACGGGTGAATTTTATCAGCCAATTTTATTTAAGCATGTAGTACCCTTACTGTTTAGATCGCTAGGCCTTTTTTGTTAAACAAATGCTATTGATGCAACTGAATGAAGCAGGGGAAATAATTTATTGTTATACTAAATTCTTTATGTGTACTGTATTTGACTATTTATTTATGGTGTGATGCGTACTCAGTTGTATTACATGTTAGTTTTTGATTCGGTGTTTAGTTTTACCGAAAGCTTTTGGATGAACATCTTTGGTTTTCAAATGTGAAGAAGGCTATGCATTCAAGTAATGTAGTACCATGTTCTATTACCAACCATCTAATGAGTAAAAATGGAACTTCTAATATATTAATATAAAACCATAATAATTTTTATTTATATTTTTATTATATAACACGAGTAAAAAATAATTAATACATACAAATATGAAAGGTTTATTGTATATGTAAATCAACCTCTTTTTTCCCTTTTTAGTTTTCTTTTTCGTTCCCCTATTTTCTCCTCTGAATTTTCTTGAGCAAAAAGAATTATTAGCTTATTTCCTTATAAATCCATGAAACCATAATTTAGCCAAGTTGTACTATTCGCACTGCTCAAATGACATGTATACAAGTAGCTGAACATGCAAATTAACAGCAATTGAACTTTAATGTGGACCATTCTCAAATGTAAGTGATAATCTGCAAGCCATTTAAGTAATATCAATAAATTCAAAACAGTGTTTTTTTTGTTTCATTCTTTTAAAAAGATAGTTGATTTGAATTAAAAAATGCTCTAAGTCAACTTTTTTGAATGGGGTAACAATCCAAGGATTTTGTCATAACATTATTTAATGAAACGATTACGCATGCTTTTTCATGTATAGATAGAAGTATATTTTATTTTTGATGTTCATTAGGTTTGTTTATAAAGGCATAATCTTTGCACCTTCTCTGCTAAACCCTCCATTTATATTAGGAATGTATAAATTCTGCACAATTTCTGTAAGTGTAGGCATGCGCAAACACCCTTAAAGCCTGTAAATTCGTAATATAGTCTTTTTCAGTTTTTAAGCTTACACTGGATAACCAAAGCATGGCCTAGCTGTGTAGGTTTTACCATAAGTTTCCAACGATGCTTGCAAGTATTTCTACTTTATGGGAGAATTTTCGTTTTCTAGCTTGATATCACAAATAGAGACATTACTATAAATGTAAATCATGATAGTGTCGATGTTTTCTCTTCATAAAATTGTTTTCACCTATAGGTACGAATTTAAAAGTCAGTACAAACACCTAACTATAGAAAAAGTTGTAGAGATCATGAGTAAAAGGAAAAGCAGTGCAAGATGATGAAGATTGCAAATAGTCGACCTGCTACTTTTGGTGAAGAGAAGGTTATTGGTGGGCTCTGTTTTTGAAATTTGACAAACAAAGACAGATGAAGGAAAATTTGACGATGATGAAGAAGATGGAAATAGGGAGATGAAAAGAAATTTCGAGTATGGGGTTAATAGGAAAGGTGTTGATGAAAATGGCAAGGATGAGGAAGGCAGTGATGAAGATTTTGATGATGATATCAAAACATTTGAGCTAATCTTTGAAGTCTAACGGATATGGAATCATTTTATTTTAATGTAATTTATACCTCAATATTGAGAGCAAAAAATTATAATTAACTTCTTTAGAATGGTTGTTGATTTGATTGTGTGAACCATACAATTTTAGTATTTCTTTACCTTTTTTACAGTTTGTGTGTGAAGATTATAATTCCATTATAATGACTCCATAGTTCACTGCATTCTATCTCTTATATATTAGATTAGATAATGCAATAAATTTCATTCATCTTCTAAGTGAAGATTATTTCCTTTCCTCATTATCCTTCCTTTCTTGAAGGAGAATAGAAGCTTCCAAGAAAGGCAATGCCTTTGCAGGGATGTTTTATTAACCAAATCGAACACAGCATCAACCTATCAACTCCCAACCATAGTGCTAAATTTTCTTATATTTAATACTGATATTGTTTATTTTACATTTTCCAGATGATGATTGGGGACATTAAAAAAAATTCACCGATGATGCTGAAGCTAAAGAAAATGATCCACTGGAATGAGAAATATGTTGGCCCTTGAAACGCCTACAACACCAGAAATTATGTAGATGTGGTAAAATAAGAATTTGTAAGCAGACTCAATCATCTTTGCTCTATGATGTACTCTTAAAGGATATGTCTCTCCATACCCTACTAATAACTCATATTCATCCGGTTCATTCCCAGTATGTAATCAGCTGTAGTAACTCTTCTAGGCCCACTGGGCCATCTGAGTAGCTCATCTGTTATAGATCATAAATTATATGGAAAAAGAAAAGGGTTTATTTTAAATTTTTACTGTGAGGTGAGATTGAGACAAGTAGTTGGAGAACATGGTAAGAAGAATAGCTTCACTGGAAACATATTGAATATTGTTCCACTGTCTAATGTAACATAGACCTCCAAGTGTCCAGTCAATGTTATTTCTATTGTTTTTGTTCATGCAAGCACAAACAAAATGTTTTGCTTTGCTTCTGTATTTCATTAGTACGAGCTTATTCTTTTAAGATAGTCTATCTTCCTTTAATAGTAGCAGTTGTTGTAAAATAAGACGTTAGTAAAAGTATATTCAAATTTTAGAGGCCGACGTAGAAAGGATGGATTGAAATCAACATTTAAGCACACGAAGACATGAAGGGTGTGCTTCATTCGCATTAAGGACAGGTGTCTTAATGTATGGCATGGGAATGGTTCTATACTTTGATGGAGAGTTGACCATCGTATCATTAAAGAATCAGCTAGCTATATCACAGTATATTAAAGAGCAATAATAAACAATTGGTTTTTGTGTGTATATTACAATACGAAGACAAAAGTCACTTGAAACGATTTTAAGAGTAGGTATTGTAGAATCTGTACCATTACTGGAGTGTTTCTGTGCATGATGTGTATTGTTTGCTTCTACATTTTAGAGTTACTATTTACTTTTTCTCTACAATTGGACCTTTGTTTAATAGGTGTTTGCTGCTACTTTATACTGTTATTGTCTTCATTTGTTTACCATATCAATGTTGTTATTTTTTCACTGATGCATCGTCGTGTCTTCTTGGCCAAGTATCATTACATGTCTTCATCATTCGAACTTCATGCACTGGGTGATTTAATTTCTTTTCCTCCAAATTCTCTATTAATAAAATCAGCAGCTCTCTTTTCTTTCCTTTCATCTTCCTTCTTTTCTATTTTATATTTTCGATAACTATTGTAATTGTTTTGTTATTAATTGATTTTTTATTGTGTCGAACTCTATTTAGTATGTAGTAACACTACACAAGTGCATTGTTGCATTAATGCATGCACATTGTACATCGTGATTAGATGCAGGTCCAACTGGACGTGCATATATACTCGTTAACATAATTATAACTGATTAACATTTAATGACAAATGTAAGCATTTTACAAATTAAAAGAACAAGTGTTAATCAATAAACAATACAAAGTGACAAATGTTAAAAATTAGGACAAGTGTCATTTTGTTTTTTTTTCCTTTTATTTTTATTAATATGTATTTCAGTTTTATATAAACAATTCCTTTTTCCTTTTTATTCCTTTTCTAAATCTAAAATGCAAAGACAAACACAACACTTCCTCAAAAACTAAAATCTGAAAGCATCTTCAACAAAACCCTGTAAATCAAAATTAACCTACATATTTTCAAGTATGAAAGCAAACCTACATTTTATTAAATCCTGCATTTCTCAAATCTGGGAATCAAGCAGCATGCATGCAGTTTCAAAATTTAAGAAGCAAGCAAATGCAAACAGGTTTTAAAGTTTACAAAACTAAAGAAGCAAGCAACTCGGTTTCATTAAGCAATTCAAGATTGAAGCAAAGAAATTCCCAGTTTTAAAAGAAAAAGGTCTTTTTCAAAATCATTGCTCCGTCCATCAAGTTTCAGGTGAGTAACATCACTATTTCTAAAAGATTAAGCTTATGAATAAGGTTGCATGTTAAATCACTGTGATAAAAATGTATTGTATGTATATATGAATGAAATCTGCTGTGAATATAATGGATGTATGGTATGCTTGTGTTTTCCAGAGTACTCTCTGTTTTATAGTTCATAGGTTCAAGTTTTGATTTAAATTCAAAATCTTTAGATTGTGCCTCTGTTTAAACTTTAGATTTAAATCAAACTTGTTTGTTTAATCATAAACTTTAGTTTATATTTTTAGTTAAGTTAAAATAACTTGTATTATCTCTGGAAACCAAATTTACTGATCAAGTTTTAAAATAAGTGAAAATCTAAATATCAAAATTTATTGTTTCAGGGTTAGGATGTGAAACAACATTTAAAAACATGAATTTTAAAACTAAAATCAAGATTTTTAGAAATAGGGGTAGGGTTCAGTTCTTGTTTGAATTCAAAATGAACTTTTGGGATTTTTGGGTGATCTCTGCAACCTGGAAGGTCGAGACTTTGGTTAATGATGGAGGAGTGGTCGTAGTTCATGGGAAAAATGCCTGATGATGTTGCACTTCATCGAGGAGGCAGTGGCAGTTGAATTTCTTCTGGAACCCTACTTTAACTAGGCTAAGTTGTTCGATCGACCACGCCTTCTCCAATCGATCGAGTGCAATGAGGTTTTGAGGGACGATAGCTTGAACGTAGTTGAAGTCGTAGCCGGAGTTGCAAGATTTACGGTGGTCGGAGGATGGTGGTTGAAGTGCTGACAAGTTTGGGTTTGATTTCGTTCTGCCATTCCAAGTTTTAAGATTGGACTCCAATTCGATTTTGAACTGTGGAAGGGTGATCTGATGGTTGTGCTTGGATGCGGGGTTGGTCGTCGATGTGTGGAGGCCCCCGAAGGTGGCTAAAGTTGGTCGGAGGCACGGTGCATGTGCACCGCATACTTTTGACATTCTGATGAATTGCCTAGGTATAAGCAGTGGCGAAACTCCAGAATTACTCGAGTAGGTGCTGTGTTTTGCTCGAAGGAGTGGGCTTGTTGACTCGAAGCAGATTTGATTCTTGCTCGGGTTAAAGTATGGTACAGGTTTTGGTTCTGAAACCTGTAGTTTTGTTTAAAATCTTAAAATAAAATTCGAAACCTGATTTCAAATGAAGGTAAAGTTTTAAAATAAGATTTAAATCTAGTTTTCAATCTGAGTTTAAGTTTAAATCTAAGTTAAAAAAAATTGATTCAAGTTCAATTTGAATCTAGTTTGGAAATAAATGAGTTTTTAAATTCAAATTTGACTTAATAATATTAAAGTGTTTAAGAAGTTAAAGTGTATTTAAAAAAGGATTTGAAATGTAAGGAAGGATTTAAACAGAGTTAAATCAGAATTTTTAATTGGAATTCAAATTTGATTTGAATCTTAAGTTTTGGAAATAAAGTTTATAAATATAAATATTGTAAATAAGTTTAAAGGTTAATGTATACTTTAAATGATTAGAGATAAAAAAGGAATTTAGTTTAAAATCTTTAAATTGCTTTTATAAATATTCTTTAACATATGAATTTCAAAGTTTTATATTGGTTAAAATAATTTGCTTTCATTTTAAAGTTTGAACTTAAAATGAAAATTGAAATTAAATTTGAAATAAATATTTTCAAATGTATTTATTAATGATAATTTAGCCATAGATAAGAAAGGTTTTATCTTAAAACAAATTTAAAATTTAATGATTAATAATTTAATTATTAAGGTAATTAAATGGATAATTTAGTTAAATTAATTAATGGAATGGATAATTAATTAAGGGTAACTAATCCATAATTAAGGATCATTAATTAGATTTAATTAATGATTAATAATTAGTTAATCCAGTAATTATGAATTAATTAAGTTACAGTTAACTATTAATTTGCTAAATAATTAAAGGTTAATTAATTGGATATTAAGATTAATTAATTTGAAATTGATAATGATCAATGAAGATTAATTATTTATGAGAAGTAATTAAAGTATGGTTAATGGTTAATAATGGCCATTAACTAAGGATTATTAAATAATTAATTAATATGGTTAATTTTTAAAATTAATTAGAATAATTAACTAAGGATAATCATTTGTAAATTATTTTAAGATTAATTATTTGATGGAAATAATTAAGAAATTAATTACTTAATGTAATTAACTGAGTTTAAATGTAATTTTTTTAAGATTAATTAATTAAGTTTAATTAATTTTAATCACTTGTTGGTAGATAATAATTACTTAATGTAATTAATGGAATGCAATTACTTAGTGAAGTAATTAAAGATAATTATTGGATGTAATTAGTGGATAATGATGGAATTGTGAAAGTAATCTGGATTATATTACTTTATATAATTAATCAAGGGATTAATTAAAGAAATTAATTAAGAAGTAATTAATTTGATAAGTAATTAAGGGTAGTTGATTACTGAATGTGATTAATCAAAGGTGATTAATAATTATGGTTTAATTGAGATTAATTACTGAATGTAATTAATTTAATAAGATAAATAATTAAATATAATTAAGGATCATTAATTAATATAATTAATGATGTAATTAGGATTGATTAATTAATCAATAATAAGTGATTGAGGATAATTAATTAATTGTAATTGATCAAGGTTTAATATAATTAATTATAGTCAATTAAAGGTTAATTACTATATTTGGTTTAGAGTAATTAACTAGTGCAATTAATTAAAGGATAATTACTAGAATGTAATCAGGGGTGATTAATTAAGATGATAAATTAGAGGATAATTAATTAATTAATTTGTAATTAATTAATGGTTATGTAAGCAAGATTTATATTGATGTCAGTAATTAATTTAATTCATTTTAAATTAATTAGAGATGGAAGTGATTAATGTAATTCACTTTAAATTAATTATAGATGGTATGATTATAGATCATTGCTTATATATGAATGGATGATATTGGTTGCCTTGAATGGTTGAAGTCTTAACTATGAGATTAGTAATGTTGAGTGATTTGGATGCATTGGTTGCATTGTGATGATGATATGGATTATCTTTGATAATGATAATATGGATTATCTGTTGTGATGATAATGATAATTATCTGTTATGAATCTGTGAATTATCTATCTGTGTGTATATAGATAATGTAATTGAATTGTTTTAAACTCTAAAACAACTTGGACCTAAAAGACACGCTTTGGATTACGATGAGACCGGGATCGGGTTTCCATGTTTGGATATTCGAAAACCACATCGATCCAAATTAACGATAGGTCGTGAATCTTATGTGAAGAGTGAAGACTCAAGGTGTAAGGACTATTCGTCAGTATAACTCTAAGGATGATTCCGAGATGAGTTTGACGGAGATAGTACTTTTAGATTCAAGATGAAGATTTAGAGTGCAAGGATTATCGTCGTTAACTCTGAGGGTGATTCCAAAATGAGTGTAACGAGATAATGCCTTCGGTTTCGTTCGAACCCGAAACGAATTTGTATAGATTGAATGCTTTCAGAACATCGTCCGGTGGACGATGAGCATTCTAAGTGATGTGTTCACTAAAGGTAATCGTAGCCTCAAGCCTCATCAACAGGGAATGGCTAAAACAGAGGAGGTGCAGCAAGGCTAAGTGGGTCATGCCCAAGTAGGACGAGGTTTTCCCCTGCCTAGTGGTCCCTTTTTATTCGGCTTAGTAGGCAGTTGGATATGTGCACCAACCGCGGGGTTGTCTTGTTCGGGACTGTCCAGTAAGGGATGGTTCCGGCTTTGTGTTGCAAGGGATTGGGAATGATCCTCGGTACGATGATCTAGGCCACGTACTATGACGGGCGGTACCCTGGTAGCCCTGCCATTGTATGGAATCCAAAATCCAATAAGTGCCAACGGTTTTGATTGTTTTACCCACTTTTGTGGCTACTAGCCGGAATTTAATAAATGTAACAATTTCGGCTATTTCATATTTACTTGAAAACCCTAGACCTATTATAATATCACTGGATTTCCTATCAAATGTTTTGGTTAGCATAAGGTAAAAGCTTTTCCATGTTTATGTGTGGGAAGTCTTACGTGATACCTTTCTTTTCAAAAGGTTTTTAAAATTAAGCAACTTTAACATGTTACTTACACCAGACCCATGTCTGACCCGGAGTTTATTTCTGTTTTTCTTAAACTCATGCGTACTCAAATTCTTACGAGTAGCCAAGGGATTCAGGTTAGCTTTGACGAACTGTGGAGGGGCAATGGAGCAAGAGGCTTCGACGTTAGTTATATAGTTTCCGCTGTGTGTTCTCTGTGTTGTCTTTGAGTTGTATTGAGTTGTAAATACTAGACAGGTGTTTATAACTGTCTAGTATGTGTTGTATTATCTGTGTACTCTGATAGTTGTTGTATACTATGTAATATTTTATGTTATTAATATAATTTACTCGATCCGCTGTTTAGATTCTGATGTGTTGTTTCTTCTTTCTTCTCTTTCTTTCTCTTATCTATCGCTTTCTTTCTTATTAATGATGCGTCATTCTTTGGAGATGAATGGTGGGTCGTTACATATATATACATATATATATACATATGTATGTATGTATGAAATGTATGTATATAACAAAAGGTTTACCTAACATTTTGCATTGCGTCATGATATTTATCTTGATTACGCAAAAGAGGATCTTATATCAAACTACACTTGGTTTTAAATTAATCATGTTCTAAATTTAGTTAGTACATCTACTAACTATTCTTATGGGGTCTTTGACTATGTGAAAGAAAATTGCAGAGTAATTGCCATATGCTATATGAGTATGTGACACCCCACCTCTATACCCACGCTAGCCAAGAACACTACGGTGTAGTGCTGTCAACTAGCGCGGAGAATAAGGCTATTGAGGAGCGACCATCCATGTGATTGCTTATCACACGGTGGCTATAAATAATCTTCGGAAACAAACATAGAAATAAGCATAACACAAATCAGTCACAGACATCCATATCACAAAGGCGGAAGAAGATATGAATATATAACTAACACATGAAAGTGTACATCAGAGTAGTGGTCAAAAAGATCCACAATAATACAAAAGAATAGCAACACGTGCTATACAAAAGAATACAACTATGAGTCTATGTCTCAAGTGTATACAACAAAAACTGCTAATCTAAACAAGTAGCTTGAAATTTGCATTAATGGTGAAGAGAATGGAAAATTAAAACTCCAAGCTCAAATTTAATTGCTAATCCAACATTCAACTCCAAATTCAAGTATAAAATATTGGATTCAAGCTTTGGATTGCTTCTCCATTGGCTTCAAGCTTCATCTTCATCCATTTTAGTGAAAAGGTGAGATTTTTATCTCACACTCTAGTCTATAACTATATTGGACTGTTGGGAATGATTCCCTATCACTTTTGCATGCACATTTGCATTTGGTTTGGATTGGATTGGCGAAAAACTCCAATTTTTAGCGTTTTTGTGAATTTTCTGCATTTAGGTCGTTCTGGCCATTTTCGTGAGTTCGGAGTTAGGTCGCTCGTGAGCTAACTCTTAAGTCGCTCGCGTGTTATCGCGCTAGGTCGCACTGCACGTATTGTCATCTCGGAATTAGGTCGTTGGGCTTTAGGTCGTAGGTCGTTTGGCTTTAGGTCGTAGGTTGTTTGGCCTATAGGTCGTTAGGTCGCTAACACTTAGGTCGTTTCTGGCCTTAAACCCTCCTATGCAGTGTTAGGTCGCTCGGTTTCCCCCAAACCACTAGGTCGTTAGCTCGTTATCGAGC
Source organism: Allium cepa (assembly GCA_030765085.1). Classification (NCBI taxonomy): domain Eukaryota; kingdom Viridiplantae; phylum Streptophyta; class Magnoliopsida; order Asparagales; family Amaryllidaceae; genus Allium; species Allium cepa. Next base: position 290,036,063 of record CM060937.1, read on the forward strand.
TTAGGTCGTAGGTCGCTCGGCCTTCATTCCTTAGGTCATCCAACGTGCAACTCGGCCTCCATTCCTTAAGTCGCTACAGGATAGCTCGTGCGCCTCGGAGCTAAGTCATTTTCCCCTAGGTCGCAACCATTAGGTCGCTCGACCCTATCCCCCTCAGGTCGTTAGGCCTCATTTTATCTTCACTAGGTCGTACCGTTTTGGACGGGGCGCTGCCCCTGGACCCCCGCGACCTGACCGAGCAGGTCGAACCCCGTAGCGGTGGCGTTGCCCCCGCACCCCACCTAGGGGGGTTGGCACCCCCCTGGACCCCCCCTCCGTAGGGGATCTTATATGAAAAATATTCAACAGAACTTGCTTTGTTGAGATGCTGAGTTGACCATTCTTTGAGACAACTTTAGAAATATGAAGGTTTCAATACTAGTAGTAAATAACAAAACTTTTTCATCAAAATGATTTCAACTTTATTTTCAAATACCAAACTCGTTTATAAAACCGTTTTCCAGTCTATTAGTATATACAAACCTTTACCTCACTCGGATGAGAAATCTAATTAAACGGCCTAGTAAAGCAAGTGGTATAAAACGCTTGCGTTTGCTTCGTTGGTCAATTCTTGGACTTGTTCGATTGAACCTCTTGTGACAATTTTCTAGTGAAGATTTACAGTTTGTTCGTAAATATTTAAGTTAAGCAAGTGGTTATGGGACATGAAGCTAAACTTTTATATTTACTAGCTTAGTGTAATTGACACTTCTCGTTGATCATGACGATCATTCTTATGATTTAGACTAGCAATTGTGCGATGTCTCTTGTTTGCTTGGTTAGACTAGACACCACTTGTGTGATTTCATTCACACATACCTTTTTACCTTCTTGGTTAGTCTAGACACCACTTGTGTGATTTCACTCACACATACGTTTTTGTTTGCGAGGTTAGACTAGACACCACTTGTGTGATTTCACTCACACATACCTTTTTGATTTTTGGTTAGTCTAGACCTCATCTGTGTGATTTCGACTCACACATATGGGGTAGCTCCCCATGGTTTTCGGACCGTCATGTGATAGGCCTCTTTCTTTTTCATGATTTTCTCGATTTCTTGTGTTGATTACCGGAATTTATGTCATTGACTTGTTATGAGTACAAGTTTTGGGTATGATACCCTTTTGGATCTTTGAGAAGATTCTTGTGATATTGAATAATCTCTTGTTGATTATCATTTACATACTTATAGTAGTATGATGTTATGGATATTATTCGCATATGCCATTTCTCTTATTTTATATCATCTCGTCTGATATTTATAGCTAGACTGATCCGTTTATTATTTTCTTATAAATAATACTCGGGTCAGACCGAGATGTTACAAGTGCTTCTGCTTGACTTCTCCCCCAGTGATTCACTACACAGACTTTTGGCTACTTGTTTAGATTAGCAGTTTTTGTTGTATACACTTGAGACATAGACTCATAGTTGTATTCTTTTGTATAGCACGTATTGCTATTCTTTTGTATTATTGTGGATCTTTTTGACCACTACTCTGATGTACACTTTCATGTGTTAGTTATATATTCATATCTTCTTCCGCCTTTGTGATATGGATGTCTGTGACTGATTTGTGTTATGCTTATTTCTATGTTTGTTTCCGAAGATTATTTATAGCCACCGTGTGATAAGCAATCACATGGATGGTCGCTCCTCAACAGCCTTATTCTCCGCGCTAGTTGACAGCACTACACCGTAGTGTTCTTGGCTAGCGTGGGTATAGAGGTGGGGCGTCACAGAGTAACTAATTAACTTGATATTACTATCTCTACAACAATCAATATGATTAATTTTCTTTCATTCACTTCTTAATTCTAATGTTTTCTACCATAATATTTTGATCATGTTATATACATTTACGGGCAAAAAATGCATATCCTGCACGTGGTTTACATCGGAGTTGATAGGGATAGGGCAAGAAATGTTATTTTACTTTCCGGCTCCATGTCTAGATATTAGTATTCGAAATAAATTAAATCATAAAACATTGATAATTGTTGGTATGCGTTTTATACAGGCAAAGCCAATTGGGCGAAGACTTTAAGTACATGGTTGTTTCCACCAAGAGCTCCTCATGGAAGTAATATCATTGTCACTATTCATTAAAAACCATATGATGAGATAAAAACCATATGACGAGACAAAGCATTAAGGTTGTTTATTGAATTATTAGTAACTAAATTTTTTCTAACTGTTTATTTTGGATTTAGAAAGAACAATAAATGATACAATGTGAAGTCATGTTCTGAAAAAAGAAGACCATGTTGATCAAATTTCTATGGGGAGAAAAAGTACAGTTCTAAGTATTTATAATGGTTTTAATACTAGAATATTTTTTGATGGAGCCATTAAAATTAATAATAGATGTGTATGTGAATAATTGAATATTTACTTTGATATTTACATATTGCTGCTATTTGTTAATGGCTTTTGATGGGCCATACTTTAGCCTCTTGTAATGAATAGTTGTTATGAAGGACAATGATAAGTGATTGACATGTATTGATTATTCAAAATTATGGAAACGCCGACCATGGTAGGTACATAACTTCTGTGTACTATTTATTATTATTGCCTTTTTTATTTTTTGATTCATCACCTCGCATTTATTTTCATTTTGTACAATGCATTTATGATTTTATTCAATTTATGCTAAGTAGAAATCATTCAGCATATTATGGAAGATATGGTAGTAGAATATGTCTAAATTAAATTATAGAAATTAGCCAATTTATATGTACTTTAATATGAATAGTTTTTTCTTTGGAATAATTATTGTTGATTAAACCTAGAATTTAAAGAAAGTAATGCGTTTGGATTTCCATAGTCAAACATACTAAGTCAAACCACCATCATCAAGGCAATGAAAGTATAAAGCCAGTGATTGGCTAATCGAAATATTTGTTACTTTAGAAATTAGGTTTTGAATTCTTTGTTATTTTAGCAATTAGGTTTTGAACTGTTTAAACAATTTCTTACAGAATATTTTGATGTTTATTTTTTGTTCCTTACAAACTACTTTGATGTTTGTTTCAAATTATGTTACTGTTCAAGTGACTATACACAAAGGGGAATGCCACGCTTTGAACGATTAATGGATTATTACAAAGGTATTGTTCATTTTATAGCGAGTGGTAGGATTGTTTGTTTGTTTGGTTTTTTAAAATGGCATTTAGATACGACTATCACTGGTATAACAGAACACAAACCACATGTCAAATTTTTTTTCGAATCAAGCTACGTAAGTTTCGAACTTATGACCTCTCGCACCAAAGCCGAATCACGTAACCACTGGGATAGTGATGCTTGTCAAGTGGTAGGATTGTTAGCTGGAGTGGTTAGCGGATGTCTTGCATTCATATCCCTAAGCTCACATAGTTATTATGGTTAAAAAAACAAGAGCAGTCTAAAAGGTTATTTTATCACATTACCTTTATGCTTTATGTATATAAGTTGTACTGATTTTTATATATAATTTTTAGTTGTACTTATTTTGTAATCTGCAAAAAAAAATTGATAGTAAGATATTTTCTAATATAATAGCTTTAAAATATTTTTAATGTAAGCTTTATTATATTTGTTACATTATAAATCAATTTTTATCACTTTCATATTGTTTGATACGGAATGAATGTGGCTAATGTTGGATATGGTTTCAAATAGTACTTTATTGTTTCATATAGTACTTTATCATACCTAATATAGATGAGAAACTACATCCCAAAGTACAATTCTAATTCTAATACCACAGATCATACATTAAACAATATGATAATGATTATTATTATTATTTGAAATGAGACTTAAATATAATATGCCATGGGACAACATAACACAAATCACATGTCAATATAAATTCGAATCACGCTACACAAGTTTCTATCTTGTGAACTCTCGTACCAAAGTCGAATCACTTAATCACTGTAACAATGGTGCTTGTCAAACAATATGCTTATTATGGTATTAGTAATTATGCATGTATATATGCATGCAAAATTTGTTCCTTTTAAAGATCGCAATACCTGTAGGAAGCATGAGTTTGCATTATAAATTAGAGATGTAGTTATTCATAATGGTTACAAGTGAACTATTTTTTAAGTAGGAAGGCTCATATCAAATATTATAATCATGCAAAAAAATATATGCATTAGTTGCTTTTAATTTTGATCAAACTAACTTCGAAGAACTTTGAGAATTAAACTGGAACTCCTTTTAATGGGAGAATTAATTACATATGAATTCTTTTTAATGCCGATAAATTATTTAATTAGTATTCAATTAATTAATTGTTTTATTTATTTCCTTTGACCATTAACATTTCAGAGGGAACATGTACACATGAAGTGTTCTGTATATATAAATAACGATAAGATAGGGATAAAATTATTAATTATGGTTATAAGTGAACTATTTTAAATAGTAAGGATCGTATCAAATATTGTTAGCATGCGCTAAATGAAAGGAATTAATTTCCTTTAATATTTTATCCAAAGTAGTTTAAGAATTATGTTATAGCTCTATTTAATGAGAGAGTTAATTACATATGAAATCACTTTAACTCTAATCAATTATAGAATTAAAATTTAATCAACTCTTTTTGTTTATTTTGTTTAATCAGAATCGGCAACATTTCAAATGTATAACTAAACATGTAATAAGAAAAATGGTAAAAGGAAGCTCATTAGTTTTTTTTCAAAAAAAAAATATTTTTCTTTAATAAGATTAGTAAAAAATTAAAATTTATGAGAATAAATGTAATTATAAATAATTTTCTTCAATAAACTAATACCATGGTAAAATTTGCTTATGCTTTAAGAGCATCATGATATTTTTGACATATTTTCTTATGTTTGAACGTAAATATTATCATTCAATATATTTTAAACTACAATTATAATTTTTGCCTTACATGCATAAATTGTATTGGATTATAAGTATTATATTTTTGCAATGTTAGACGTACAAACAAAAATATTACAAGCATTTACAATGACATAAAATCACATGACATTTTAATAGCTTGCTTTGTTGATTATATTTTCTTATGCTATTCAATCTTAGTGTTACTTTCAATGCAATGTCATCTAAATTATTTTTATGCAATCCATGATATTTCTCATGGTGATAAATATATTGCTTTGAATTATGCTAAATTTTAAATTATTTCAGTAATCATATAGTGGTATGATTATTTGAAGTAAATGCTAGAGTTATTTGGTTATTTCGGAAATTAGATTACAATGTCCTCGAGTGGTAGCTTATCTAGTCATGGCATATGAAGAGATTTAAGGATCTTTATCAATGACAACACTAAATCATTTTGTCAATTACCAAAGTATAAGGAGTCAGTAGTGCACTCGCTCAAGAGCTTATAAAACTGTCCAATTTAACTAGATGTTCAAAAATAATAAAGTACACATATTTATTATTAATTTATATTTCTCACGTTATAAACCACTCAAGAGCTTTGAAGCCACTAAAATATTTTTCTAATTCAATCATTATTAGTTAGTTCCAACAAGTGTACTGATGCAAATGCTAGAATATTGTTTATTTAAACCAATTTCGAAACAATGTTTCATACTTATCATGATTTCTTCATTCCATATATACAGAACAATGTTATAATGTCGAATGTGTATATATTTGAATTTACTTTCTATATAAGATGAACCTATATTGAAATTATGCATCGCTTAAATTTATAGGCGTACTCGGTTATGTAATGTTACCAAGTAAGGAATAGTTGAACACTGGTGATAATGTTTTTGTATAAATCCATTATTCTCTAAAATAAATTGCTATACCATATGTGCGTCAAGATTACTTAAGCAGATTTAATAATGAATGTTTGCTATTGGTGTTCAAGAAATAAATTAATCTAAAAAAAACTTGTCTACAAATATATACTTTCATCTTCATATGACCAAAACCTAAAAATGTATCATTAAATAAGTTATGTGATGAACCCCGTATGCGTAACAAGGTCCGCAATAGTTAGTTTAGATAGTTATATTTATTTATTTTCGAATAGCTATATTTATATAATTATAGCAGCATATATTTTTGGCAGAACTTTTATTCTTGTTATAATCTTTGGCATGTGATGGATGATTATGTATTATTGAAATTGTGTGTACACACACATGCACTAATTTTATAAGTATGGGTCTATCGACATTTGCAGTGATTGAACACTAGTAGATAATTGTAGTAGCCGGCGAGGCAGTGTTGACTATATAGTTAACATTGTAGCCAGTTGACTATTGTCATCACAAGAAATAAATGAAAAGGCAACGTCGTTATCTTTTATGATATTTGTTTATATATATCGCTATCTTTTGTGATATTTGTCTATCTATATATGTGTATGTATGTATGTATTGTTAGATTTTTGAATGATTGTGTGACTTGAACTGGTTTCTATGGATGTTAAAATATGATTAAAGTAGTGCATAGTAAGAAATAAAATATATTCGTTTATGTCTCTAATTAGAAAAAGGTAAAATAAAATTATAATTCAATTATATCTGGAAAAATATAGATTTTTGGATGTTTTGATTTTTATGAATATGAAATATTCTAGAGAAGTATAATTTTATAAATTACATATTTAGGATTAAGCAGAGTTTTACAAAGAAAGTGTGTACTATTGTATTGATAAATGTAGTAAATATTTTCATTAATGTGATTTACAAGTGAGATTCACAAGAGATGAATTTTAGAAAATGATTATTTTAATATAAAGATATAAACAGAATTTAAAATAAGGTGTGGAATGATGAAAAGTTTTATTTTAAAGAAAATAATTTTTGTTTTTTACTTTTTGTACATCACTAATTACTAGACGATGAAGTTTGTTTGATTCTTGATTTGAAGTGGAAAAAAAATTCTTTATGAAATGAGTTTTATAACTAATTACTCTATAGTTGTGAAGTTTAAAATATCTAATGAAGATGTTTATTATAGGGCTTGTTTTGATAAGGAATGTAGTTTCTAATTTTGAAGTATTAAATTTTATAAATGTGTTTAAAGACCTTTATATTATATATATTTGGAAAAAAGATTCTGATAAGAAATAAAATATTTAAACACCTTAAAGTTTTGGGTTTTAATTACAGAAAGGTGTTGTATTTTAAATGAATCTAAGAAATATGTGTAAACTAGTTTCAAATTATAAATAGAAAAGATTTGAAAAAAGAGTAAATTTTTGTGTGCATTACGAAATTTTGAGAAAAATGTTTTAAAGTATTAATGTGTACAAACAAAGTCTAATTAGTAAATGATGAATGAAGAATGTTTTGTAAATTTGAGTTCTTGCAAAATATTTATACTATTATGAAGTGAAACTTTTTTAAAAGGAAAGGTATTTGGGAAGTGATTTGTACAAGATGAAGAAATTTGTAAATATGTGAAGCAATTTCCAATTTCGATAAATATATTTTGAAGTAGACAAAGGTTTGTAGATTATGATTTATTAACATCATTGGAAAGTAATTTGTGAGTTAAGTATTTTGTGATTACAAAGATAATTGACATGTTCTATATTTAAGAATATAAAAGAATTTAATTTAGAATCGATGTGATGGTTATACATTATTTTGAGTGTCATGAATTTTAGGGATACACTTTATGCCATAGAGACTACTCCGAAGCTTCTTAAAAAATTTACAACATAATAAATATTTTTGATTATTCATGCAAATATTAAAATCTTCCAAATGAGTTCATTTGAACTCGAAGTCCATAATAATAAAAAGTAGGCAAGGAAGATAAATCAGAGTCTTGGTTCAATGCTAACTCTTTAAGTGGTGAGTTCAATTCTTTTGCAAACTTCATCACCTTTTTATTTCACGTAGTGACCAATTCAAACTGAAACATTGCCAATTCATTAAACCGGTTGACATACTCACTTACAATTATGTCACCCAATGAACAAATGTCTCCAACAATAATCCTTTCTAGATTCTAGAGAAATATTTGGTTTCAAATATCCTTTTAAAACTGCCCATGTCATATTTTCTTCATCGTTTTCAGCGATGACAACTTCCCAATAGTTCAAAGCTTCTCCTTGGAGATGTCAGGAATCCAATTATCTCCTTGTAACATCACTTAGACCTAAAAGGTTAAAGATTTTCTCATACATGCTTAGCCAAGTGCATGTAGTTGCATAGGGTTCCTTTCCAACAAAAGGTTAACCACCCAAATAAGAGAAGTCCCTACACAACTTTGGAAAATTCACATTTGGTGGTGTATGTAACTGAACTACTTCGGGGTTGCAACTATAGGTTCTATGGAGTCGTTAGATTGGCCTTTCACTTGCATATATATGCGAAACCAAGCAGGAATGTTCACATCAAATTTTCGTAAAATCCACTCCAGTGTCATTCCTAGTTCAAGTTTCAACCCCACCGACATTATTTTATGTTCTAGTTTCCATCAACGTACTCATTTTCTACTACTTGTAAATGGGATTTATTAGAAACTCCCCAATAGGTAGTAAGTTAGCTGGAACAGTAAATTGGTTACAGACATATACCCATTAGTTTTTCTTATTACACACATAGATACGTCTCTCAATACGTTCATGTCCTTAATTTAGGTTGGTTTTGCTCTTATACCAAATGTAACAACCCACTTTTTTTGACACTCGAATTGAACACCCGAACCATTGTTAACAACTCGAAGATCGAAAAGATAAGTCATTATCTTATAATAACAAGGAAACAAAACAGATTCTAACTATAAAGTTTCCAAGCTCGCGGAAAATGTAAAAACATATAATATAAAACATCTTATATTCAACATGGATCCAAATACATTGTTAGATCCATACAGTAAATCTCTATCCACAACACGTAGGAAAATACTAGTCAAATGTTATATTCACAATTTATAAAACATTACAGCATAAAGACTTTGTCACAAGCTCTATTATGACACCATGATCCCTCAACCTAGTGATATAGATAAAAAGGAAAATAGGAATGGGTGAATCATACGTCCGAGTGAGTGAAACAAGTCCATCTCCTATATACTACAAAAAGACCAATAAAACATTATTAGTGTCACCTAACCCACACATAACTACCTTAACCTACTAACTTGCACCTAAGGAATAATACCAAAATATACCTAGGTCGACTACTCGATTAAGGTCATACTATGTCTCATCTTACGCTATACACAATACACACACACGTTATAAGAACCCAAACAACTTATTTTTGTCTTGTGTTTTTGTATATCAAAATGAAATGATATTATAATATTTGTAAGATGAAATACTAAGTAACAACTTTGTTTCAAAGACCAAAATATAATCTAGTGATTTGATAGGTTAAAATATGACTTGGAAATAAAATAGGAAAATTGTGTTTGTATAGTTCAAGAATGAGAAAATAGTGTTCCCAGCCCCATAATACCTTTTAATTTACATTTTTTATAACACCTCACATTTATACCCATACTATCCAAGGGTATTACTAGGTAATACTACCAGATAATATGGAGAATAAGTTTGTATGGGGTACACATATGCGTATTCCCTTGGGCTAACACCAGTTCATATCTCAAAAATCATAAACAATTCATATATACGTACACGGTATTGACACAAAACAATAAACACGTATACCTCCAGGATAGAGCAATACATGATATAAAATATATCATAGAGAACAAAAAGTCAATATGTAGTGATGACATATAATAACAAATATACACGAGTCCAAGTGGGTTTTAAAAAAATACTTAGATACCCAATAACATCAAAAATATACATAACATATCCAATATATACATCTCAACCATTCGTCTACACATGTAGCTACAGATGTATAAAATAATATATAAATATGTTTTCCACCATCTAAGCTCAGCATCCACATACCAATCATCTATCTCTGATCCAAAAACGTCTCAGGCTGACCCAAGTATTATTTAATAACACATGCTCAGACTATGTCTAGAATATAGATTTCAATATAAACTAACAATGGCATGGTATAAAATAGTGCAACACAAATGACACATGCATATCCCCAATGTCAACCTCATAGTGATTAACTTGGCTCTCAGCCAGTCGAATACTAATACGGCCTCTCAGGCCTCTATAAATCCAATCAACTCTCGGTATTATGGATAAACATTGGGACTCTTAGTCCTATGTGCTGCCTACATCATATATATCTATTTCGATATTGGCCTCGATAAATAACTGAATCGGCTCTCAACCGTAAACACAACGATCTCATATAGGTGAATAAGTAGGTGTATATAGCATCTCACGTTATCTCATCAACAATAATGATCATACATGAGATTGACAACTCTCAGCCTGCTCCAAAAGCCTTCCTCACACGCTATTAGCGCTACTCCTACAGTCTTAGTTACCTCAATGGTCATCGTGACCTAATATCCATCAAGTGCAAGACTATACTATGCCTCGGTCATGACCCTAAAAGTGCCCCTAATAGTAACAGACTGCTGGCCTAAGTGACATATGGACAGTGGCTCTTAGCCATGGATTTTAGCTATATACATCAACGTGTGTCACAAATTTGGGGAGCAACCCTGCAATTAGGCCGCTAGGATGGATACTAGCCAATTTGGTTTACTTCTCGACGTATAATCGGAGTGTACACAATAAATAAACACCCCTATAGCTCTTAGCCTACACACTATTAGCCTGCAACTTTAAAAATATAATACCCCATATACTCCACCTATTAGGGTGAATTCTACTTACTTAAAGTAATCGAACAATTATCAAATCAGGCGTCTCATACCACCTAATGTTGCTTGCTCATTTACTCAATGCTCGTAAATTGCACTCATCGTCACACAATTATTCGATGTAACGAGTCCAAATAATAACGAAAGAAATATTATCAAATGCCTCATTCCAACAGTACTATAGCTCCATTTATTCTAATTCTATTACATAGAAATATAAACAAATCAAAACACATAATATAATTATCTATTAATTCAGAAGGGGTTTAAAATACAACTTCTCTCAAAATCTTTAAAACAATTTCAAGTATAAAATCTCAACAGAAAGAAAATCAATTTACAAAATTCCTATATTTCCTCAAAATCAATTTTCTATTTCAAAACAAACGGTCGCAAATCTATTATTTAATTACTAGGAAATCTATAAATTACAATTCAATTCCAAATCACTAGAAAACTTTTTCTAAAAATAATTCATTCATTTTTTTAAAGTTCTTTAATAATTGAAAATAATAGTATTGCATAAGTTTTATAATTCAAAATTTTCTTTAAATAACGAGTTTAGTTATTTCTACTTTTCTAATCAGGATTTCCAAATAGAAATAATCTCCTAAAGCCATAAAACAAAATTCCATAAACGAGAATTTCCATTCAATAGATAAATTTGAATTTGGTATACTTTTACTTCAAAATATTATTTATAACTTCCAAATTTATTACATTCTAATGAAATTAACAACTCACTTTAAAATATAAAATTTGAATACTATTTTATAAAAATCGTTTAAATATCTTTATAATCAATGGTAAATGAATACTAATATAAATATTCGAAAATTCACAAAATCCCTCAAATCATCGCTTTCTAAATGATTTTTATTTATAACATGCTTAAAACAATTCATTTAAATACTGTCCCATCACTAATAATATTTCCAAATTTAAATAAAAATTATTCCAAAATTTATTGTTTATTTCCAAAAAAAAATATTTCTCAAAACCTTCTGTTACATGGCCTTTTGGCCTGGCTATATTTAGACTAATTTGACAAGTTAGACTCGATCATCATCAAGGCCAATAGCCTAGAGAGATGATCATGGGTTCCAGAGATCAAGCAAAGATGATAATATGAATCAATGATAAAGTGAAACCATGAGATGGTCTCTACAGAACATTCAAAGTATGGAATAACTCCTCCCCTAGGCAAGGGATCAGATACATTCCATCTCCCTACACAATGGATCGATCATATTAGCTTGGCAGCTCAACTCAATGAGAAACGATTGATATCTAATAATCCAGAAGTCAACTATGCAAACAACTCTGGGAACATGAAGCTCATGAAGGGGGACCCTCTAAAGGGATTGCAAATTGCTACGTGGCTGTCAGGAGGGATTGGGACCAATCCCTATTCCTTAGGATTTAGCCTGGCGATTACCCGTGTTACCTCGTCTAGATCTGGAGATTCTACCGTCGAAATTTTAAGAAGATATTCCGCTCTTCCTCTATAAATAAAGGCTTCATGGTTCATATTAAGGATCTTTACGCTGTTGTTTTCTTTGTACTCCATTGTATTCATGGATTCTGATCTGATCCCTATTTACTCAGCAAGTCAAGTCATTAATAAAACAATTTCTCCAAAGTGGAAGGCCTACAATGCCAAACCACTATAAATCATTGTGTTCTTGTTTTTTCTTAATTTCTATTATTTAATTGCTTGTTTCCTCTATTTTTATTTAGATTTCTTTTTTTTATTTCTCTACAAAACTCTATTGGGTATTTATGATCAATTTTGGCACAAATACCTTCCATTTTAATTAATTAATTCCCTTCCAATCAGGTGCTAATGTGATCTTATCACAACAACAATCGATTAAATTATGTGATCTCATCACAACAACAATTGATTAAAAATATATGATTCAATTTCATCTAATATAACCAATTACCAATCCAAACATCATCCTAAATAATGAATCAAACAATCAATTTCAGTCTTTTACATCTATAACTCGTCCACCAAACAAAATGAAAGCACAAAAAATAGAACATCAAAACAACCATCGATTGGAAGCACATACCACCAAAACCACCAGACCTGGCGCTGTCTTTGCCACGTACAAACCCAAGTCGTATCCTCTTTGAACGTAGCACCAACCGCCTAACCTCTCATGCATCGCTCACTGTTGCCTTCTTAGTTGTTTTCAAGCTAAAAATCCAGGCACGACCCTAGATTACATGAACGCAATCACCTACAACTACGCGCCACTTGTAATGCTCTAGGTCGTAAGCCCCCAACTTACATGCTCGCTCCTTGCTCCACCTCCACCTTGGTCGTCGATGCCAGGACTTGACCGTTCGAGCTCTCAATTTTTTTAATGTAAAGTCACGATTTTGCTTTTTAGGCTTAAATTGGGATTAGAGGGAGGAAAGCAGTTCGTGTGGACTTAAAGGTTCAAAGAGTATTCTAGAATCAATGAGAAAAGCGAATAGGCTTAATTTGGGTCGAGCCATGATTTAATTCAACCCAATTTAGTTAATTTTTTATTTCATTTTATTTCACAACTCCTTTTAATATATCTACAAATAAATTACATTTTATTTAAATTAATTTATATTTATAAAAGTATTGTATGTTCAGTTATAAAAAATTCTTTAATTTTAATATATTATTCGCAAAGAACTTATTGATTTAATTCAATTTATCAAATAAATTTTTTATATTAAATAGAAATCAACTAACTAAAAATTTATTTCTAAAATATTAATTATCAAATATCAAAGTCAACCAATTTTATTTTAAATTAAAGTTATTTATTTATACGGTGTAGAAAGAAGGGTTGTTACATTTCTATTTAAACTATACCAAAATTTTGAAATTATTTGATAGGATGGCACGAAAGTTCCATGTGAGAAAGCATGAGGTGGCATTCAGCATGGTATACTTAAAATAAGGGAGTGACACATCTACTAATAATGTATAAGCTTATAAGATAACCATGTTTATTAAGATGACAACCAAAAGGGCAGATGTCATTGCCCTAATATTTGCTAAAGATAAGGAGGACAAGTGTCCCATAACAATATATCCTTGAATAAAGGCTATAAATAGGATGATGATTCCACTTGATTTTTATGCTTTCATTATTCCAATATCATACCAAAGTAAGAAAAGAAAGAAAATCTTATAGAAATCCAAAGGGTAAAGACATAGGCCGATACTATAATCATTTAGGTGACGAAAACTGTCTATTTCCAAAATTTCATGAAGTGGTGTGTGCCTTATAGTATTTTTAATCTATATGTTGCATTATTTTAACGTCTTTCAGTGTTATAGCCATATCTTTTAGTGTGTTTAATATTTTTAACATCAAACAAGTGCCATTGAAATATATTTTGATGACCTATAATTTTATGTTTACCATTTATTTAAATTCGGAATTATGGTTACCCAATACCTTACTGCAATGTGAAATATTGAAATTTGGATTAAGGTGGACCTAGATTAAACCCCTTTAATTCTGGCTTCATAACTCTTGATTTTCAAACTTGATTTGTAATCCATAAAATTTCATAAAAATATAAGATTGTCTGTTAAAACTTTGTTCTATGATCTTTGGTGTTTAGAGAATAAATGATTCAGAAGTTGGTTTTACCGAACTATAGGCAAATTTATAATAAACTTTAAAAATATATCTTCCTTTCCAAGGCCATAAATTTTTTATATCTACTTGAATTTTTATGAAATAAATTATGATCAAAAGCTTATTTCATTTTCTAAAAGTATATTTTTATAGTATTTTGCTAAATTTTAAGTTTAATAGTTATGGAATTTCGACAAATGACTTATTGTTTTAAATGCAAGAAGGACAGTATTTTCAATAATACCCAAGTGTATATGATTAATGCTTTAATTCTTTAAAAAGACGAATAACCTATATTGGTTTATGATAAAGTAAGTTGAAGAATACTTACACATACACACTTATGAGTTATGATTTTTGACTGGAACATTAATTATGTTGCCTTTCTGACGAAGACGGTAAAAGACAAAAAATCTTGGATAGTGAACTATTACTTTATTTCCATACTATGTGGTAGGAGATAGAGTACATCCATACTATATGTTAGGATGCTAGCTGCGATGTTATAAAAAAATTTCAAGATCTAGTTCCTTACTCCATGTTCGGATTAGATCCGTGTGAAGTCTAATTGATTTTTTTTATGGATTTTAGATTTTTTTTTATGTTCCTCGTTTGCAAAAGATATCTATATATATATCAAATGAATTTTGACAAATCTGTTTGATAGAAATTTACTTATTTTCCTTACATAATAGATGTTCGTTCTAAAATACTTTAAAAACAGGGTTTGGATATCTTGGATAATTTCTGCGACATGATATGTTAAAAAAAATATTGATGAATGCTACCAATAAGTGCTAATAATTGGCAAAGATGTTTTTTGTTAAAATTTTATAACACACCCCAATGATATGACATGAGATTGGATTAAATATCTACCTCACTAGGTTAGTGTCGCTCATGATGCTACATATAAACATTTCGGGTTTGGATAAGTAAAGTTAGAGGCAGAACTTTTCATTGACAAACCGAAGTGAAGTATTTACTATAGGTCTCGTTTCGTATTGAAAACCTAGATGTAACTACATATGTATGAAGATGAAAGCAAGAGCCTATGTAAATTATGTTGTAAAGAAAATACGAATATGCGATATTTCTTCTGTTTGAAATCATTTACATTGAATGATTTAATGTTCTTGCATTTACCTTACAAATTTGTAACACTTCTATGATTGCACCACATTTTGAGGATAGCACTCTCGAGTTTAGCCAACACTGTTAGAGTGAGGTGTTGCAAAGTGGTATCAGAGCTAAGGTTTATATGGTGCTTAATAGATAAACCTTTATCGTATCATAAGAGTGAAACCTTATAATTTGGGTTTTTCCAAAATAAGAAGTTTATATTATTTAGTGACATGTTTATAGTTGCTATAGTTATAAACAATGACAAGCCAAAATACATGGGATATTGGAAATTCATGGGGAAGATTTAAGTGCACAACTAATCCTTAAAAAATTAGCCTAACCTTTCCACAATTTAAGAAGAAAATGATAAGAAGGAAGGCACAAATGTTTTTAGTGGGAAATGATAGATGTGGAAAACAGAACACATGACTCTGAAGAGGTACTACAAAGAGACCTTATATTGTACCGCCTGTACAAAAAATAAAAGGAAATAATGAAAGCCATATAGATGACAAAGAGAACCGAGTATGGAGAAATTTGATAATTTCTCAAAAGGCAAGGTGAAATTCCAATAGCTGTAAAATATATTCGAAGGAAAAGGTTCCCAAGGGTAAATAAAAGACAGTTGGATGAAGAGGAGTCAGAATCTCAACGATCAAACGAGGTCTCTAAAGAAGTTACAGGGCTTATGTAACCACCCCTGGAAAATGAATTGAACAATATTGTGGGATTCTTTCCCACCGCCATGACTTCTATGGAGAATGTAATATAAAGAGATGAAGGGTTAGGTGGTTTAATCTCTAATTTTTTGACTTATAAATATTGCAGATGTATGTGGAAGTTTGGAAATAATAACCCAAATTTTGTTTGTACAAAGAGAGAGGGCTATAAATAGTATATCCTTTGTGCGTACGACTTAAGTTTAGTTAATGAGTGTTTCATGTTAAATAATGTAGTTATATCCGGTGTTGACCATAACAAAGTTATTTCATTTCTCTAAGGTTATGCAAGATCGGGAAGCTACTAATTCAACCTATAGTCAAGAGGCTCAAGCCTTCGTAGAACAAAATCTTATGGACTTGTTCGCATCCTTCATCAAACAAATGGAACAAATCTCCTTAAGATCTTTGAAGAATCCCATTGATTGAGTAACTTTAAGAATTTACATTCAAACAAATTTATTGGAGATACTGAACTATTTGAAGCTGAAAAATGGATCTAACATTTAGAAGACATCTTTGAAGTGTTGGATTGTAGTGAAATAGATAAAAGAAAGCTAGCTGTATTTCAACTAGAAGGAGGGGTAAGGAATTGGTGGGAGGTAAATAGAACCATAAGTGGTTTAAGTGTGATGACTTAGAGAAGTTTTAAGGAAACGTTTTGGAAAAGTATTTTTCAAAACATGAAAGAGAGTGGGCGGAATCGAAATTTCAAGTTCTCACATAAGGAAACCGATGGTAGACCAATATCAAAATCAATTGAGGCATTGTCTCGATTTGCAAGTCATTTAATTAATATGTTTGAAAAGTGGGCTAGAAGATTTGCAAAAGAATGGATTCCACCTATATGGAGACATGTGATTGGTGATCATTGCAAGACTTATGAGGTAATCATACCTGAAGGTCTTAACCTTGAAGAAGACTACATTTAACTTCAACAATAAAGGAATCTTTCGAATAAGAGAAATCATAACAATCAAGGAAAATTCAATAATCAAAAGAAACTCAATGAGAAGAAGACATGGTATAATAAAGAAGAGAAGAAAGGAGGGGTACTGTAATAGGTTAGAATTTTAGACATTTGAAATTGAAATATTTAATAAATTTTGAATATTTAAACAATAGTTTTATAAGCCAAACGACTTAAATTTAAAAATGTAGTGATTTAATTGATAGTGAATTTAATATTGGAATTTGTTTAAATAATTGAATCTTGGATTCAATACGAATAAGATGATTTTAAAATCTTAATTAAATTCAGTTGAATAAGAATGACATAATAAACTTTTAAATTTAAATTTAAAAGCGATTAATTTGGTATTTAATAATAATTACTTTAACTAACATGTTAAAAAAAGCCTTCCAGGACATTGTCTTGGATTTCAGCGAAACCAGTTTCATTTGATCTATAATAGTAAATTATAGTATGCCACTAGATGATAGGATTCCTTTCCACCGTCCCCTTGGCTCAGACAACCACACGAGCGTCTACACCAAGTTTTGCAGTCACTACGCACATACAAGGCAGCCCGAGTACCGCCTCCATTTATGCAGGCCCTATCAATAAGGCAACGGTGGCTAAATTAATATGGCGGTTGTGACTAAGAGATTTCGTTGTGGGCGCTTGTCAATCGCGCTTACGCCCCTTGGCAAAGTTTTGGGGAAATCTTCAAAGATTTCAATTAAAGACAATCTTTTGGTTACATGGGTCCAGTGGTAGGTTCAGGAATTCTCGTTTCCACAATCTTGTTGCCTGTACCGCCGAGTTCCACGAACGAATTTCGAACGTATCGTTTGGTCGTGCAAGTCCGAAACGCTTAGGAAACTAATTATAGAAATTAATATAATATAACTAGGCTTGAAAAGCTGTCTTCTATATATGATCGAATTAAGTCTAAAACTAGTTCCATTAAGTTCAAAATAGGAGTATTGCATATAGAACGCCAAGCAACATGCCTCGATAGGAGCTTGAGATTTTTGAGTGCATCGAGCTAGATATTTTCGAATATATATATATATATATATATATATATATATATATTCAGCATCCTAACCCATACCCAAACAATCTAGCCCGTACACTCCACGTCTTTCCCGATACCTCCTCTTTCTTTTAAAAGTGTGTTTATATTAGAGAAAAGGTTTAATAATATTAAAAATTGTATTCCTTCTCAATCGAATGGCCATCGTTGTTTTGGACCACTAAAGGCTGTATCAGCCCTCTAGTTCAACTACAAAGTTATAGACGACATCGGGCTTGACTCACTAATTGTGGGATCGTCTTGAATGGAGGTGTGGTGGCCGAAATTTGGGCGCGATGTGGCAGCATTGGGTGGCATTTTATGGTGATTTTGTGACATTTTGTGGCAATTTGGTGGCGTGGCCTATAGTGGTGGGAAATTGGAGATGAATAGCGTGTCATCCTTCGTAAAATTCCGTCTAACGGCGGTGTTACGAGGCAGCACCTGTGGCATGAGCCGTGCCTGGGCTAGGCAAGGTGATAGCTTGAAGGTAGAGATGGCACGATGAATGCCACGATCGAGTGAGTACCTGGGTTGAATTTGCGAACGAGGGAGGGAAGGTGGATTAAAGTTTAAAAATTAAATAATTTAAAGTTAACGGTAAATTTCAAAAATCTCAATTGTCCATTAATTCATATCTAATTCATATAAGATCAAAATTGAATGCGACAAGTTGCGTTGCGATCGTTTCAGCCAAATCTATAATATAGAGTTAGTTGGATGGATTTGAAACTAGCTGAATTTCATGCTAAATCGAACATCGTTCGATTCAAACGGAACCAAAGCTTGCAAGTGATAATTGGAATAATTATGAGTTAAACTTGCCTTTTTGGTTAACCAGTAATGTTATATAGTTGATAAAAAAATTTGATTGGATGTTTGAATGATTTACTGTTTTATCAATTGGTTTGGATTTATTCTCGCCCCTAGAGCAGATGACCTTTTATATATACCCACCTAATAGCGGATGACACATATTATATTATTATATAATGTTTGTAATGCAAGGGAATGTTGGAGGGATCCAATAGGATTCTTCGCCACTATTGATTTTATTTTCGTATATATGTGCTGATACACACACACATATACATACATACATATATATATATATATGAGCTGTGATGCGGGGGGACAGGTTTGGGGAATCCAATGGGATTCCTTGCTATTGTTAATTTATTTCAATAAGTTCCTATTATATGATTATTGAATTTAAAACCTGATTGCATACACTATGGTTTATGACATTATTATACGTTCAAACTTAGGCCCTGCAGTGATACGAAATCAATATCGATATTGGTTAAACATTGGGTAACTATTGGCCTCAAATTAGCACTTTTAAATACTGTAAATCTCCGTTTGAGTCAGAATTAATTTTTGAGATGGGAAATGATTTTAAATCTGAAATTTGATTTAGGAAAATATTTTGTTTAAAAAGGATTTAATTTCTATTTTACTCTGGCCTTATTATCCGTCTTTTTCTAAGTCATTAGAAATATTTTTTAACGTTATTTATTCATATTCAATATTGTTTAAACAAATTATTTATTTGAATTTAATATCATTTTAAACTTATTTATTTTATTTAATATTGTTTTTTAGTTATTTGTCAATATTTAATATCTTGAAAGGTTAATTATATTAAAGAATTAGCGTGGTTTGAAATCAATAATAATGATTTACTAATACTATGGGAATTAATTATTATTATTTATAATAATATTGAAAATTAATTATTAATGTTTCATTAATAATATTTTGAAATTATTAATTAGTAGTTTAAGATGTTTTAGATTTAATAACTATTATTTATTTATAATTTTTATTATTAATTATCATTATTATATAATAGTGTTTTAAAGTAAATGATTAAAATTTATTTATAAATATTTTCGAGATTTATTAATAGAGTTTTATAAGCATTTTTAGGTTTTATAAAAGAAATTTTATAACATGGTTCGGAAACTTAAAGGAAGTTTAGTTAAAGGGTAAAAAGATTTTGATAAATGGCTTTAGATACTTATAAAAGAATTTTACAAATGGGTTTATAGATTTATAAAAGGAGTTTTCTAAATGGTTTATGGATTTTTATAGGGTTTATAAATGATTTTAGGAACTTGAAAAAAGGAAGTTTTATAAATGGTTTCAGAGATTAACGAAATAGGTTATAACTGGGTTTTAGAGATTTATAAAGGAAATTAAAAATGGTTCTGAAATTATGCAAAAAGGAAATCTTCCTCCATTTTGTGAATATACTTATACCGTTAGGCTAAGTAAATGGATATTTTTCCAAATATTGAAAATATAGGGATTTGTAGGTATATCTTTGTAAAGGTATCTTTATAAAAGTATTTGCAAGATGAATTTAATTAATGAAAAGATTAATTAAGGAGGCTAGTGGTTTCTTATATGCTTAACCAATATTGATTTTCCTTGAACATAAATCCTTGAAATTGAATGTGTGTTATTGATAGCTAAATAACCGACAATTAAATATGGACTCAAAACATAACTTGGAAATATCTAGGAGAAACATGTGAGTTGAATGCCAAAGTCATCTCTGATGATGTTGAACTATACGTATAAATCTTGTTTCATTCTCCGAGGACAAATGATAAGGAAATTCGTCAATTAATGGTTAGGAGGTGATCTCCGTTATTATCTTTGACTGTTTATTTCCTAAAGAGTCGGGGTTGAGTTTACCGGAAATTATTGAAAGTTTCTTCAAAGAGATTGGGATCGGGTATGTTATTCGAAAACCACTTCAATCTAACTCAAGCATTACAAAGTGAAGACATCTTGAAGATGGTGGAATTTGAAGATTGTGCTCTTGAAGTGCTTGCTACTAATCCTGAGAGTGATTCCCAAAATGTATGTAGTAGAAGTTGTGCCTTCGGTTTCATTCAGTCCCATAATGAACTTGTTAGATGAAAGTATTAGCATTCTAAGTGGGAAGTGTTATACGAAAGGTAAAACCTAGCCTCAAGCCTTATCGGCTAGAAATGAGTAAAACAGAGGAGATGCAGCAGGGCTAAGTGGGATGCCCCAAAGTAGAGTATGTTCATCCCTCTCTAGAGTCGATATTATCTCTCATTTTATTCTTCCGAGCCCGTTAATCAAGGGGTGATCATAGTCGGTATAATCCAATAAAAGGTAGGCTAGTTCTGTGTTGGCATGGGTCCATAGGTTCGACCTCGGTGCATTGGAGCACAGAAGATGTGCTAGAGGTCCAAGACGTATCTATGTATTTCATGGTGTTCCATTATATTGTCTGTTGGTTGTATTTATCAGCACTTGTAAGGCAGACTGTTATAACTGTCCGTGTTGAGATAGGTTAGTATACTCTGATCAGTGTATGTATATTGCATTTTTCTTTGGATAAAGATTTGTTGTATATTATAGATTATTTTTTCCGTTGTGAGATTCTGTGTTGTTAATTTTTCTTCTTATTTTCTTCCTTCTTCTTTTCCCTAACTATCCACCTTTCGATTCAATTTAAGTGGGTCCTGCATGGATGATTGTCCACTTAAACTGTACGGAAAAGTGGGTTGTTATAGGCACAATAAGGAGAGGGTCAAAACAAAATAAAAACATGTTATAATTGTAATGAGAAGGTTCATATTGCTCCTAACTGCCCAAAGGAAAGAAAAAAGATTACATGCTACAATTGTAAAGAACCTAGATACATGAGCAACGACTATAAAAAGCCAAAAAAGGAAAGTAAAGCAACACCAGAGAATCAATCCAGGGTATATGCGGTAGTTTCTGAACAACCATGTGTGGAAGGTACCTTATTTTTTGATTTTCAAGCTAAAGTTTTATTCAATTCGGGTGCCACAAATTCCTTATATCTTAATATTCGCTACTAAGTTAGGATTACCAATTAAGCAACAAATCCCCTGATAATAGATAACATGGCAGAAAGAGAAATTGAACTTAGAAGTATATGTTAGAATTTTCCTCTTTATATCGAAGATAAGAAAATGCTCGTGGATTTGTTCCTTTTCTCAATGATCATTTTTATCTCATTCTTGGAATGGATTGGCTTTACATACATTATGCCAAACTAGATCATCATGACATGACTATAACTTTTTCCATTCCAGAATATCTAACATTCATGTATTCGTGCAATAAATTTGGAAATGCATTCATATCCGAGTACTATTACTTACAGACATTAAAAATGTGGACCAACAACTAGACCAAATCAAAATGGTCAGTGAATTTGAAGAAGTATTTAATGGTATACCAGGATTACCATCAAAATGAAAAATAGATGTTTGTATCGAATTAGACCATGGAACAACCCTAATAGAAATTAATTGAATTTGCATATAATAATAGTTACCACACAAGTATTGGTATGGCACCATTTGAATCCATATATGGAAGGCCTTGTCGGTCACCAGTTTGTTGGGTAAAGGTAATAAACTGCACGTCCCCGATCTAGTGATAGAAATGACGAAGAAAATTACAACCATATGAGAAAGAAAAAAAGCTGCCCAATGTAAGAAAAAGAGCTCTGTAGATCATAGAAGGAATGATTTGGAATTTGAAATTGGGGAAAGGGTTCTTTTAAAGACTTCTCCAATAAAAGGTGTAATGCGATTTGGAAAGAAAAAGGCAAAATTGTCACATGAATTTATTGGGGTATTTCAAATCAATGAAAGAATAAGTAAAGTTGCATATTGACTTGCATTATCTGGAAAATTATCAAGTGCTACGAAAGTATATTCTTGACCCATTGTATGTGGTTAATTTGAATAACATCGAAGTTAAGGAGGATACCACATACATTGGATGACTAATCCGAATTCTCAATAAAAAGTTAAAAAAACTAGGAACAAAGGAAATTCACTTTATAAAATTTCAATGGAGAAATCATGATGAAAATGAGGTATCATGGGAACTTGAATCAGAAATGCTTGAAGATTATCCAGAGTTATTTGAAGACTAGATTTCGAGGATGAAATCTTATTTTAAGAGGGTAGAATATAAGAACCTGAAAAATTATTTTTCCTATGTATTGAAATAATATTATAATAGTTTAAAAGATGAAATAATAAGTTATAACTTTGTTCAAAATATAATCTAGTGATCTGATAGGTTAAAAATGACTCAGAAATGAAATATCAAAATTATGTTCGGATACACCAGGGACGAAAAAATAGTGTTTCCAACCTCATAAAACTTTTTAATTACATTTTTATTCAAACTATATCAGAATTTCAAAATTATATGACTAGGTAGTATAACATGAAAGTTCCATGTAAAAAAGCACGAGGTGACATTAAGCATGACACATCGGCTAATGATGTATAAGCTTATAAGATCACTATGCTTATTAAGGTGACAACCAAAGGTGTAAGTGCCATTGCCCTAATATTTGCACAGGATAAGGAGGACAGGTGTCCCAATTTGAAAAGACCAATGTATCCTTGAATAAAGGCTATAAATAGGATGATAATTCATTTGATTTTTATGCTTTCATTATTCCAAAATCACACTAAAGTAAGTAAAGAAAGCAAGTCTTAAAGATATCCAAGGAGTTAAGACATACGCCGAAACCATAATCACTTATGTGAGGAAAACTATCTATTTCCAAAATTTCATGTGATTTAATGAAGTGGTGTGTGACTTATAGTATTTTAATCTATATGTTGCACTATTTTAACCTCTTTCAGTATTATAGCCATATCTTTTGGTATGCTTAATATTTCAATCTCGATCAAGTGCTATGAAATATATTATGATTGCACTACTTTAACCTCTTTTATTATTATACCCATATCTTTTGGTGTGCTTATTATTTCGATCTCGATCAAGTGTCATGAAATATATTATGATGACATACAACTTTTATTTACCATTTATTCAAATTCGAAAGTATGATGACCCAAAACTTTGCTGCGATGTGAAAATTGAAATTTGGATTGAGACAGTGGACCATAATTAAACCCCTTTGATTATGCCTTCATAACTTTTGATTTTCAAACATGATTTGTAATTCGTAAAATTTCATAATAATATACAATTGTCTACTGAAACTTAGTTCTTATGACCTTTGGAAAATTTAAGAATAAATGATTCAAGAGTTGGTTTTGCTGAACTATAGGAAATTTTTTAATGAAGTTTAAAAATGTATTTTCCTTCCCAAGGCCATAACTTTTGTGTCTCTACTCGGATTTTTATGAAATAAATTGTGATTAAAAACTTATTTTGCTTTCTACAAATATCTTTTAAAATTTTTTGCTAAATTTTAAGTTTAGTAATTATGGAATTTCAACAAAATGACATATAGTTTTGAAGTTGGAAGGACGGTATTTTCGATAATGCCCAAGTGTATATGATTGATGCTTTAATTCTTTGAAAAGAAGAAATACCTACATCGGTTATGATAAAGAAAATTGAAGAATACTTATATATGAGTTGTGATTTTTTTATTGGAACATTAAATATGTTGGCTTTTGGACAATCATGGTAAAAAAAAGACCTATGATAGTGCACTATTACTTTATTTCCGTACTGTGTGCTAGAAGATAGAATACATCCACATTGTGTGTTAGGATGCTAGCCTTGTTGTGATAAAAAATTTACAGGATCTATTCCTTACTTCATTTTCAGGTTAGATCCATTAGCAGTCTAATTGATTTTTTTCACGGATTTCATATTTTTTTATGTTTCTAGTTTACAAATGATTTCTATATATATCGAATGAATTTTGACAAATATGTTTGGTGAAAATTTACCTATTCTCCTTAAATAATAGATTTTCTTTACTTTAAAAATACTTTAAAAAACAGGGTTTGGACATCTTGATAATTTTTGCGACATGATATGTTAGAATAAACATATTGATGCATGCTACCAATAAGTGCTATAATTAGTAAATCTATTTTCTGTTAAACTTTTATAATACACCCATATGACATGACATGAGATTTGGATTAAATAGCTACATCACTGGGTCAGTGTTGCTCATGATGCTACACATAAACGTTTCAGGTTTAGATAAGCAGAGTAAGAGATGGAAAGTTTCAAGGATAAACTGAAGTGAAGTATTTTTTATAGCTCTCATTTAGTATTGAAAACCTAGATGTAAAAGTATATGTATGAAAATGATAGCAAAACCCGATGTAAATTAAGTTGTAAGGAAAGTATGGATATATGATATTTCTTCCGCTTGAAATCATTTACTTGAATGATTTAATTTTCTGGCATTTACCTTACAAACTTGTGACTTATTACGATGGCACTACATTTTGAGGGTAGCACTCGAAGTTCTACAAAGAGTGTCAGAGCGGGGTGTTACACATACAGACTCATCCATTATGGTCAACGACATCTACATAACTAAGGGAACATCAATTTCATGGATTGACTACTATGTTACTACGGTTGAAACAACCGTTTCCTCGAAACGACTATTACCTGAATCACTAAATATGATATGAGGAAATAACGATTTCCTTGGAAAATTTATTTCATTTAAAAATACCGAGGAAACAACTATTCCTCGCATAAAAC
This sequence comes from Allium cepa, assembly GCA_030765085.1. Taxonomy (NCBI): domain Eukaryota; kingdom Viridiplantae; phylum Streptophyta; class Magnoliopsida; order Asparagales; family Amaryllidaceae; genus Allium; species Allium cepa. The sequence continues at coordinate 290,061,885 of CM060937.1, forward strand.
GTGCCTTATAAACAATTACTCAACAATACAGTAGAATGGTATACGTGCCTAATGTCCAATATTCGATCATATGGACTATACATGATTTTTAAACATCAATAAACATTAAACATCCAATTTCACATACATCGAACTCACGTAAATTCAATGACATATATAAGTCTCACCAAGTCATAATCGTATCGCACTGGCTCCTCTAAAGTAGCCCGAAGTATCACAAGAAGCCTTTGTTCCACAAAGCAATCCCTATTCGAGTTGACCTTATTGGGCCTAGGTTCATCCTAGGTCCAAAAGTGCCCACAATTCCACCGGTGGTTCTACCACGATCGATCGATCATGATCGGTCTACTGGTGGTTTTGTTACAATGCTCTGGTCATAAGCCAATTGTCCTTCCTCCTCGGCACTGTTCTTTTTTTTGCCATTTTGTTCATTTTATTTCATTCATCACTTAATTCAATTTCTAAAATAGTATACTTCATTTTTTTCTTGTTTATATCTTTGTTATACATAATCATATGGTTTCTAACATCAAATCCATGCACACGTTCATCTAAAACCAATTTTAAAGCAATAATTACTCTAAATTTAATTAGTTTTACTATTAACTCCAATTATCATATTTATTATCAATTCACTAATTAATATTTGATACAATTTCGCTATTCAATACCAATTGGACCCTTAGCAATCCTTTAACAGTCTATTGTATTATATAGTCATAAAAAGGGTTCACTCACTCAAATATGATAATTAACTCTCGAAATCCTTCGTTGTTCGAACTGTTGTACCTAAAGCTCTCTAAAATTTCCCCGTTAATTGATAACAGATCATAGTACTCACTATTAGCTTCAATTTTCCACTTATTTCAGCGAATTCCGTTGAGATTTGAGTGAGATGTTGGGTTCTGGATTATTGAAGAAGAAGAGGGAAGGGAGGACTTGAACGAGAAGAAATGTCACTGAAAATAATATATGGTTATTGATCTGGGCCTATTTATAATTGGAGGGAAGCACCATTAGGAAATTAAATCCAAGTCCAATTCATTCAAAAGCCCATTAGAACCTGAAACTCATTTCACTCATATCTCCTCCATATAATCTCTGAATCAAACAAGTTTATATACGAAGTGAAATAGAAAAATGACCTGCTCGCAATGACGCAAGTCCTGTCGTCAAATTCCAAAGTCAAAAAACTGACTAATTTTTCCCTTTAATATTTATGTTAATTAAATTATCAATTAAAATCCAATATTATTAATTATTAAAATACCAAGGTATTACATAATCTAAGATTAGAACTTTGGGTTCCACATCCACATCCTCCATTGACTTAGCTCAACCACCACATTTGTGTCACGCATACACTTTTGCAAGTGTGAAACATGGAACACATTGTGTACTGTAGACTTCTTTTTGAGGAGATCAACCTAACATACGAGCTTTTCAATCAGTTCTATATTAGGAAATTGTCTAACAAACATAGGTGAAAGCTTTTTAGAATTGCCAAATCACATAACTGTCATCATTGGAGATGTCTTCATAAAGATCAAATCACCAACTTCAAACTCAAGGTCATTACATCTCTTGTCATCGTAAGACTTTTTCTAACCTTGATATGTTTTTCTTTTATGTATCAACCCGACTTTCTAAGTCTCATGGATAATCTCTAATCCAAATATCACCTTATTTATCATCTTCCACCAAATGTAGGTAACTTACAAGTTCTTCCATATAAATCTTCAAAATGCTCTATGTCGATACTAGCTTGGAAGCTACTATTGTATGTGAATTCAAAGAGGTAAGTAATCTTCCACAAACCCCCAAAATCAAGACTGCAATCCCTCAATAAGTCTTCAAGCACACGTTTCACTCTTTCTATGCCCAACACTTGTTGCAAACTCTTCCAAAACTCAAAAATCACTCATGAAGAGTGGATCTCGATCACACTCACAATACTATAGAAATACCATGTGTACTCACTATCTCTCGCACATACAGCGTTGTTAACCTGCTTTTAGGCCAAAGCAGAATTGATCCAAACTTAAAAGACCTAAGTAAGGATGAAATGATTCACGAACTTTGAGTCACACTTGGAAAAGGCAAGGAAATGGCTTGGAGGAATTTCATTAAGAAATTGCCTAAGTAAATAAGTTGGCACTGACTTATTTAACTCAGGGGCCGAGTTATTTTCACCACCCATTTCACTACTCCAACTTCATACAAGTTATTTCCCGTCTATTATATATATAACCAAGTGATTTAAGAGTTTGGAATGAACATTCCCAAGAGTTGAAGAGATGAAAATAATGGCAAAATAACTCAAGTGATGAAGGAACAATCCCTAGAATCAACCAACAATCGATGAAAGCAACATGGGACAAAACAACACGAAGTTAGAAAGATGATACAAGAGAGTTGGAGTTATTTCCAACTAAGGAAATAACTTGGCACGGTACCGAGTTATCTTAATAACTAGGGTGACATTGCAACTTCTCGTGTGACTTTGGACCGATGTCTGGACTCTACTGCAAGGGGGTTTCTGACTCCATAACTGTGTTTCTCTATAAATACGGGCTTACTTGCAACCAAAAGTGGATCTGAACTCTACCATTGAAGACTTCTTCTCCTTCTTCACGTCTTAACTCTCTTTCATTAAAGTCACCTAGGATGCCGCTGTTTGCTACTCTAAGACCTAGATCTGCAAATCTCTAGTACTAATGACTCTGAAACTCTCTAGGAACATCATTGTTAATCTAAGGTCCACTAGATTATAGTCAAACATGATAAAATTAGTTGTAATCTGAAGATGGAGCAACTAATAAAAGAGATTAAAGTGGATGCAGGCCAAAGATTACGTTTAACCGCTATAAAAACATTGTGTCTCCATTTACATTCTCTGTCTTTTTCTTTACTTTTAATAGAACCGGTGCTTTCATCTGATTTTTAGGTGTTGATCCGTTTTCGGAGTTAAAATTTTGGTGCTTTCACCAAGAAGGAGGCTAGATTTCACAACCTAAAGCTTGGATTTGATATTTAGAGAAATGAAGAAGCCTCAACTAGAGCAAAGGGGCAGCCAGGAGATATCCTTAAATTCTCATCAATCCATCCATGTAACTAGAGAAATGATGGAGAAAATAATGAAGGAGATGCAAGATGGATTAGTGACTCCACAATTGGAAATGCTTGAAGGATTTTTTCAAAGGATGGGACAATAAGGAATAGCTAGAGTCGTAGGAATTCAAAATCATGTACTGGGAGCTGATGTAGGAACAATTGAAGTTGGAACAATGCCTCGATAAGTAGAACAACTTGGTACGAACCCAAATCAACTTGGTATCGAGAGAGTATAACTTAGGGGCAACGCTGTTGTGAACTTGGGATGTGCTGGAATGTCAAAAGCAAACGATGCTGGAGTTGGAAATGCAAATGCGCAACAACCAAAGGAATATGTTCTAGATCCTCCCAGTAGGAATGGAGGAGAGAATGAAGCCCGAGAAGAGGGTCAGAATGCTAACTTTCAACCAGAGGAGTATATGCTAGAATATTATTCGGAATTCTCCTACAAGGGGTAGAAAATTGCTTTTGGACAAAGACCATCATTGGATGACGAAAACGGAATTGTTGAATTGATAAGGAGAATAGTTAAAGGTGGACCCCCATATTAGAGCTTGGAGGACGTGAAAAGAAATCCATTCACTTCTAATATCCGAAATGTGAGAAATTCTCATGAATTCAAGCTTTTGACAATGGAATTGCATGATGAAAATTCAGATCTGACAATTCATCTGATGAGATAAATCTGGCATATAGAGTTGTTTGGTGCTAAGGAGGTGATGGGGTGGTGCTTCCCATTATACTTAATGGACTTAGCGGTGATGTGGTTCAAACAGCTGGAGAGTAGGTCCATTCACACGTTGGACGACTAGGTGAGTAAGTTCTTGAGACAGTTCAGAGTTCACCTCTCACAACCAAAGAATGTGATGAGGCCCGCAGAGACCTTGAGAAGCTATTTGACCAGATTCAATATAGCGGCAACCGTAGTCGATAAGCCAGATTCATCAATAAACTTAATGGTTGCAGCATTTAGAGTTGCGAGCATGACCAATTTCAAAGTTGTACTAGAAAGGGATTCACGAATAAATCTTACAGAATTCCACCGTGAAGTTGAGATATATTTCTGTCAGGAAGACGTTAAAGCAGAGAATACTAAAATAAATGTTGTGGATGATAAAGGCTTTCTAGGGTAGGAAATGCAATGGATAAAGGAAAGAGAAGAGCTGATAATGACTTTGGAGAACTGAAACGACAGAGGAGGGAATCGAATTTTTTTTTCTTATACTGAGCTAATAGAGACTCCGAAAGGATATTTCTGAGCACTATAGGGTAGATCCCCTATCGAAAGTCGGCTGTGAGAGAGTCCACTAATCGAGATAAAAGATCCGAAAAGTTTTTCATTTTCCATGAGCTAGATGGACATGAAACGAACGAGTTTTGACACCTTTGTGATTTGAGAGAAGAACTAGCTCGGAGTAACTAACTGCAGCAGTACATGAGGAATCGAACTACAATGTTGCTGTCAGAGCAACCACCATCTATAGCAAACGCATCGAGGAACAACCAGGGATCTGGTCCGACACTCAAAATCCCATGATCAGAATGGTCGGGAGTCGGACTTGATCTCTCGCTTTACTTTTTCTTGCTTTTAATAATAGGATAATAATAACCTCAGAGCACTTACACGTGTACAAGGCCTGGATAGTCTCTAAGAACGCTCTAAGTCGGATGTCTGGGTTGACTATTTAGGACAACAATAACCTCGAATCGCTTACAAATGTATAAGACCTAGATTGGTCCCTAGGTACGCTCTGAGTAGGATGGTCGGGATGGATAATTAGGATTTCTACTTATTTTCTATGATTTGAATATTTTAATTTTGAAAAATCCACATTTAATGTGATAACCAATATTGATGGTTTTAAGTCCCTTCTGGAGAGACGGGACCAGAGTGTTGGGTGCATGAACCCTACCTGAATTGCCAACAGATGGGCTCACATGATATTAATAGCTTTAAGTCTTGTCCGAAGAGATAGAACCAGAATGTAGGGTGCAAGTCCCTTCATCGAAGAGTGAGTGGATGAGCTTATATGGTATTGATCGCTTTAAGTCCCGTCTGGAGAGGCATGACTGAAGTGCAGGGTGCAAGCTCCCTTGTCGAAGAGCGAGTGGATAGGCTTGTATGAAAAGTAAGTCCCCTCATTGGAGAGCAAGTAGATCGATTTGCTTGGTCATTAAGTTCCTTTATCGAAGTGCAAGCGGATTAAACAAAGATCTGAAGAGATCAAAACCCTAGATTGGGCGATGAACGATCCAAAGAGATCGAAGTCTAGATTGGAAGTTAAAGGGTATGAAGAGATCGAATCCTAGATTGTATCATGAATGATTCGAGGAGATCACGCATTAAATTGAATGTAAAATGATCTGGAGAGATTAAATCTTAGAATGGAAATAGATTTAATAAAAGGACTTGAATATCTTGTAATTAGAGTAAAATGGATAAATTCTGGATGAACATAGACGATTTTGATATAATAACATTGAATGAAATTAGAATGATTATGATGTATAAATAACACTTAAGTGAGGGCTAGAGTCCTTAGCTGTAGCAGGTCTAGAAAGACCTCTGACTTGCTAGAGAATCCGAAGGAACTAGATGATTCACCATGATTAAGACCAATGGATAGCCAGAGAGCTAAACTATCAAAGAATGATTATTGGAACTTGTTTTTGAAAAAACCACACCTTATAATCGAAATGCGTACTTTGGGTGGCAAGTGTTAACCCTGTAAGGAGATCAAAGCAGATTTCAACTCAACTTAAAAGAACAAAGCAAGGACGAAATGGTTCGTGAACTTGGAGGCACACTTGGAAGTGGCAAGGAAATAGCTTGAAGGAGTTTCCCTAAGTAAATAAGTCGGCAACAACTTGTTTAACTCGAAGCCCAGTTATTTTCACCAACTATTTCACCACTCAACTTCATATGAGTCATTTCCATGTATTATACATGTGACCAAGTGTTTTTCAAGAGTTTGGGATGACTAATTCCAAGAGTAGAAGAGATGATAGCTAAAATAGCGGGATGGCTCAAGTGATGAAGGAACAATCGCCAGATCAATCAATAATCGATGAAAACAACATGGGACAAATCAACATGAAGTTAGAAAGACGATACAAGAGAGTTTGAGTTATTTCCAACCAAGGAAATAACTTAGTACTGAGTTAAACAAAATAGTGCCAAGTTATTTTAATAACTCCAGTGACATTGCAACTTCCCGTGTGACTTTGGGCCGATGTCTAGACTCTAGGACTTAAATCAACAAATCTCTAGTACTAGTGACTCTTAAACTTTTTAAAAATAATATTGTAAATTTGAGATCCACTAGATTATGGTCAGACCCGATAAAATTAGTTATAATCTGGAGAGAGATCAACTAATAAAAGAGATTAAAGTGGACGTAAGCCAGATATTACGTCAAACCACTATAAACATTCTTGTGTCTCCATTTACTTTCTTTGCTTTTTTCCTTTATTTTAATGGAACTGATGCTTTCGTTCGATTTCTAGGTGTTGATTCATTTTCTAAATTAACAAACGTCGCTAATGATGGAGCAGTCATTAAAAGCTTCATCGGAATTAAATGAGCGTACTTCATCTAACGGTCTATAGTAACCCAAAATCTCTCATTTCCTCTCTAAATCCATGGTAAACTATCTATCTAATCCATGAAATATGCTCCCATTTCCAATGTAGAAGCTCTAAAGGCAATAATAATCCATAGGTCTTCTTTTGTTTTTCCTTGACTCTCATGCATTTTTCTATGAACTCCGAAACATGCCTTTTCATATGTTTCCAATAATAAGTGCACTTCATATCACTATACGTTTGTTACTACTAGGCTAAATAGTCATTCTAGAATGATGGCACTCTCAAAGAACCTCATCAATCAAACTCTCCATTTTGGGAACACATTACCTTCCATCCATAAGAAGCCAACCCTTTACATAAATCCGATCAATGTGGTTAGACTTATCTCCCTTTCTGATCTGGTATAATATCTCTATAATACTCGCATCAAGTCTTTGAGTATAACCAATATGATCGATAAGTATGGGTCTTAATGTTGCCAAAAATCCATTCATAACAACATAGAAGGTTAGAAATCAAGCTCCACAGTGAACTCCAAACCCTTCAATTCAATAAATGTAGAACACAACATAGCATGCCTTCTACATAATTCGTCTACCATAACATTCCCCTTTTGAATGTGTAGGATACATCCAAATCATACGATAGGAATTCCTTTCATCTTTATTGCCTAATATTGAGATTTCTCGGGATAATAAGTACTTCAAAAAATTTCGATTGGAGAATAACTCAAACTTATTACCCAACAAATAATGCCTCCATGCCTTCAAAACAAAGACAAGGGCCACCAAATCTAAGTCATGAGTTGGATAATTCTTTTCATGAGTCTTAGTTACCTACTAGCATATACAACAACTTTTCCTTCTTGCATAAGAATTTCCCTGAGTCTGATTCAACAAGCATGTATTAACATGGTAACGGTTTAGCTACTTTTTGCATAACAAGAACCAAAGCACTAGTCAACAATGCTAATCATCATAAAAGAGTCCTAACCGTCTACATCACAAAATAAGACCTAGTTCGTTCTAATTAGATGGGTCTAACCACTGCAAAATCCTTAATAAACTTTCAATAATATCTCGCCGACCCAAGTAAACTACGAACCTTAGTCGCGCTACTCTTTATCTTCCAATCTGGTAGGCGACAGCTTTGCTTGGATCGATCGAATTCGGATGCTCGATCACACGATGACCGAAGAATCTCACTTTCCTTCCCTAAAAATGACATTTAGATAACTTTGACATTAAGAAATTTTTCCTCAACATGTCCAACGCTTCTTTTGCAATTTGTGCTCTTCTTCACTCTTTGAGAACACCAAATATCATTTACAAAAAACACCACAAATTTATACAGTTGGTCCTGAAATACATGACTCATACGATCAACGAAATATACCAGTGCATTGGTAAGAACAAATGGACTTATCAACCATTCAAAAGACTCATGAGATAAACCAATCTTTAGCCACCCTTAGTTGGTGAAACCCTATAGCAAAATCAAGTTGAGAGAAGATTTTCGCTCCTTCGAATTGGTCGAACAAATCATCGATAAAGGAAGAGAATATTATTTCTTTCTTGCCAACTAATTTATTTTTCTATAGTCAACACACAATCTCAAGGATCAATCCATTTTAATGGCAAACATGACAAGTTCTCCCCACTCTGATGTACTTCTCCGAATAAGACCCTTCTTTCGAAGTTTGGAAATTTTAGTTTCTAGTTTTCTTCTTCTCTCGAAGCCGTTCACCTGATATGTAGAATAACTGGCTTCACCTCTCGGTCTAAGTCAATATGGAAATAAATTTCCTAATTAGCAGGTAAATCTGAAACCTCTTCAAACACGTTTGCAAAATTCCCAACATTGGAACTTGCACCAACTTGTTACAAGAGAGATCCAAAGAGTATAAATAACTCAACGTCATAGAACACTCGGGCACACAATACACATTAAGCCCCCTTTCGCTACTATCCTTTATACAGACCACATGACTATCACAACCTCTAGCAATGACATGCTTCGTTATACAATCTGCCCCCAAGATAAGTCCATAACCTGAAGCCCAAAGCATCCAAAGAAAACCGAGACCCACCCTAGAATAATTTAATGTCCCTGTACATTATAGAAAGATGCTTCGATCCTCCATTAGATTTGACATAATAAGAGAGTTGTCGAAAACTTAGGGCACTAGATGTAAACTATCAATATGATTATAATCCAAAACTTTTCCACAATTTTCGAATAGATTTAAAAGATTGAACTAGAATAAGAACAATAAAGAAATAGATTTAAAGACTTGAAAAAACGTTATAATATGGAAAATGGAGAAGTATAAAAAAGATAGCCAAATTTGGATACGGGATCACAACTCGGCCATCTTGACTCGGCCTTTACAACTCGGGTTCGAGTTGTAGCATATATTGGGCCAACAAATCTTATACCTAGCAAGCTCACTTGAAGATGGGAATGCAAAAGAAGAAAAAGGTGTAAGTGGTGAGCCAACATGGAATATTCAAAATAGCAATAAAAGAAAAAGGCAAAGGCAAAGATCCAAGGGTCAACTTGGCACCGAGTTGAGAATTACAACTCGAATATGAGTTGTGAAGCATCAGCTAATTTGGCCATTTTTTTTTGATAGAAGTTCATGCTGACCATTGAGAATGTGGATGAGCATTTCCAGGAGATTTTGATGGCGACATTCATTTATAAATAAAGAGGAGAGACAATTTAAGGGGATCCTTTCTTAACCACTTTGAATCCATACGAGTTAAGATATTATATTCTAAATTAATGGATGTAACTCATACCTAGGTTGTAAGCAATTGAGTTGTAAAATATACTTTATAGAAGTAAAGTACTATCAATTATGTTAGCTATGTGATTGGGCGTTTGTGCCATTTTTGATCAAAACATTTTGGGTCTTTCACTGAGAGCAATTTTGATTTGGAAACTTGGAAGTTAATTTTGGAGCTGTTGAAGAGATCATCAACAAAAAAGAAACTACTGAAGGAAAAGATAGGAACATGGGGGTAGCTATAAGGTATGCTCAAGTTTGAATCCATTAATCTATATGACTAGAGAAGTGATGGAGAAGAACATGGTAGAGAAGCAAGATAGACTAGTGGCTCGACAAGAAGAGATGATGAATGGGTTCTTTAGAAGAATGGAATAGAAAAGGATAGTCGGAATAGCTGGAAATCATAATCAAAATAAATGGCCGAAAGGTAAAACATGTGGACTAGAAAATGGATTAGAAAGAGTTAGGACATACCTCCCAAGAGTGCCACAACTTAGTACTGAGTCAAGAAAACTAAGTACCGAGTCAAGAGGTCAAAGGGTCATGGTCATGGACTTAGGACAAGGCAAAGCACGTCTGATGAATGATTCTAGACCTCAAACTGGAAATCAAAATGCAAATTTACAACAGCGAAGAGATGGACTAGAAGTTTCTATAGCAACAGGGTATAGGGTGAGAATTTGGACCACGGATACATAGAGCCCTAGGAATTTTCGTTGAATGATAATGACAGAACTGATGATATGATAAGACAAGTACTAAGAGGTGGGCCCTACATCAGAGTTTGGAGGATGTATATAGAAACACATTTACCATAAACTTCCGATAAACAAAGAACATACCTGATTTTAAGTTACCAACGTTAGGTATGTATAATAGAAGGAAAAATCCAATTATTTACTTGATGAAATATATCCAATACATGGGAGTATTGGGTGCTTTAAAGGAAGTGATAGGATGTGTTTCCCAGTGTTCCCTACACGACAAAGTGGTTTCATCAACTGGAAAATAGATCCATTAAAGCATGGACCGAATTAGTGGATAAATTAGTGAAGCGGTTTCAAGTTTATACAGCATGACCAAAGAATGCGATGACACTTTCGAGTGTGAAATAGAGTGTCGGTTAGACCTTATAGAGTTACTTAACTAGATTAAATGTAGCAGTAGCGCAGTGTAAAAATCAAACCCATCAATGGTCTTCATGGTAGTTGTTTGCACAAAAAATGGGCACAAACATCCAATAGATATTTGCAGATAAATAAATGAAGAAATCTAAATTAAAACAGAGGAAATAAACAGAAAACAGTAAAAAAGAAACAATGAAAAACATATCGATAGTGGTTCGACGTTGAATGCCTACATCCTCTTTGATGAAATAGCTTTATTGATCACTTGAATTTCTAAGTACAAGAAGGATCGTATTGAAATCCGTAAATACAATGGAGTACAAGCAAAAAAATATTGTAAAGATCTTTCAAAGGAACAATGAACTTTATATTTATTAGGATAGTCGACCGATTATCTTCCTCAAAATTCGCCAGCAGAAGCTCCAAATGTAGACAAAGTCATCAAGAAAATTTTGAGGCCCAATTACCAATATAGAGGATCAACCTCGATCGGTCTTCCCTGCCATATGGCTCCATATGATCGGTCATGTAGTCCCTCCTCCATGCTAGCTTCATGTTTCCAAAGTTGTTTCACTTTTTTAGAGATATCAATCGATTCCTATTGAGTTGAATTGCCGATTCAAGCTGTTCATAGCCATATTGATCCGATCTGATCCCCCACCTAAGGGATGGGATAGATAATGATCCTATGTCTAGGGGAGACACTAATCCATACTTAGAATGTTCCATAAAGTATATCTCTTGGTTTTGCTTGATCGTTACTTCATATTATTGTCTGTGTTTGATCTTTGGATTCTATGACCACCTCTCTGAATTGATTTCCTTATCTATCATCGAGTCTAACTTGTGTAGTCAGTCCAGATATAGTCGGATCAAAAGGCTAGATAATGCTTGCCTTCCAAAGTACATCTTGATTTGATCATGATGTGCTTTGAATCGAAGTAAGTTAAAGTTGCTGTGTACGATTCCATTTAGTTTCCCGAACAGCCATTACCCTTCTATTGAATCGTCTTTCTGAAGAGTCGTATCTCTCTCTATTCACTGTGATGGTTGGTCAATGTCCAACAGTATAAATACTGGATTGTATCTTGTCGACAACATTCCTTGCTTTATTCCATTGAGCTAATTCGTCGAGCTAGTCGGCCTCAGTTATCTTAACTGGTTCTCACTCTATGAATTTCAAGTGAGAATTTAACTTCCATCTATTCAAGAAATCAAATGTTGGGTATGTATATGTGCATGTTCATTCATATGCATGTTCATTCATGTGCATGTTTTGTAAATGGCTCCCGAATATGTTCGCATGTTTATGGGTCATTTCCAATTTCCTATAGTTTAAACATAATTGCATTTCCATATTCTCCCTTTTTTAAACATTGGTAAGGGACCGGTACGAATCCCCCAGGGCATGGGATCGTATTTGATCCTTTCACTTATATGGACTTATCCGATTTCGGGCTTATAGGTTCGGCTTTATACGACATATAAGCTAGGGACTTAGCTTACTCTCTTCACTTATTTTATTTGCTTTTATAACTGAAACGATCCTACTCTTTTTTTCTCCTCCCTTCTTTAACGAGTATTCAAAATTTTGCCAATGCTAATCTCAAATCTCTGCTAATCCAAACTTCCATCCTCTCTGAGTCGTTCCCCATCACCATTCCGCCTTTGCTAATCCAACCCCAACACATAACTTTGCAACTCGAATCAACCCTATCCTTCCTTCACCCCTTGCAGCCGAATTAAAACATTCAGTTACGTAGGTGGGTTTCGATTTAAGATGCATACAAGTACGTAATGAGCCGATTGAGATTTATGTTGGTCGCTTGTTGGGATGGAAGGATCGACTTGGGTTTTGAAGAAGAAGTAAAGTGATAAAGAGGGAAATGCGATCAGTGTGGGTACGAAGTAGGAGTGGTTGTGGGTACGAGGTAAAGGGATTAGTGGTTCATTGGAATGGAGATGAGATGGATTGGAAGTCCAGACGATCGGTTGTAGGCATGCGATCAGCTGTGGTATAAAGTGGATTGAAGCGATGGAGGAACCGATTGTATTATGGAGTAGATGAAATAGAATGGTGAAATTGAAGGAATCAGTTTTGATTTAGAAAAAGGGATCGACTACGGCAAAGGGGGTTCGAAAATACATAAGGCAAGACCGCCTATGTCAGGGATCATATGCGATCCCTTCGCTCAGGGGTCTTAGCCATTTTTCAGTCTTATTTGTGCACATTTGAACTTTTGGATTTGACCACATGGACTTCCACGCATGACCGAACCTAAACCCTTCCATAGGAGCATGAACATGTGAACAAACTTGGATACGAACATTTGCGTATCCAATGTTGGACTTGAATTTGAACACTTGAACTTCGGAATGGGACTTGAATATGATTTTAGCACTTTGACTTGAATACCAGTGCATATGATTTAAAATTTTATTGGACATATTTGATTGAATGCATGAATTCCAAAATTGAACTCTAGCTTGAATACGCATGACATATGAACATGAATACTAATATCATCCTCTAATATGCCAATGACTGAACCAGAGCTTAGATAAAATCTACACCCATCGACATGAAAGCCGGTTGGGATGGTCAATGATGGTGGCTACTCCTGACGAATCCCAACATCTCGTCATAGCTATCATTTTAATTCCAAACTATTTACCACTACACTGCACAACACTCACCACACCACACTAGTTTACACTTTTCATGGGTGGAACGGGTTTCTTATTTAACAAGATTATCTGCTAAGTTCGATTGCTATGGGTTCCAAACACTTGGAGCCTTTAGCTACTATAGGCATTGAATTAACTACTTCATACAACAGTCCTAACGTTTGAGTCTAGCTCCATAACAATATCCACTTGAAAATCTCCAAGATATCAACCTGAACATCCCGAAAGTTCCCCAACGGTGCCAAAAGTTCCTTCGAACCTAAAAGCAAAAAATCAAGCCAGCTCCTAGCACATTAGAAGATGCATATTTTTAAATGATCCAGAGGATTTGGTGTTTTTACAGGTCGATGAGGCCTCTCTCCGCAGACTATGCGTTAAATATGGGATCCCATTTGAGGATGTTCGAGTTCTGTCTTGTAACGATAGAGGTCACTTATCCCCTGAGGGGTATACTGCATGCAACAAGTTTATATGCTGGGCAGGTTGCATTCTGCCTTTCAATCCATTCATTCGAAAAATGTTACATTGCTTAAGATTGGCACCGGCTTTGTTGAATCCGAACTCCTACGCGTTTCTACCATACACGTATATAACATTGCTTAAATTCTTATATCGTGAGCCGACTCCGGAAGTCATCATATTTATTTACAATCTCAAGCGACGAAAGAGAAGCCTCTCGTACACTTTCTTCGAGTCAGTCACTAACTTCTAGGTCATAATTGGTGCTTGGAACAAACCGAAGGCTTTTAAGAATAATGGTTCTATATGCACTGCCCATCTGATTTTGCAAAATAATGGCTGGAAGGGTGTAAGTGTCGCTACAAACTAAATTATATGTGCTTATATTCAAGTCGTATTTTGAACTAAGCATTTTTTTATTGAACATTGCATGTAGTTGGAAGTGGTTTCAATGTTAAAAAATATACCAATAACGAATAGGGACGTCAAATCTCTTCTTACCGATAAGCACCTTTTTATCTTTGGCTTACTAGAAGAAGGCCACAACGTGGGATTGCCAAAAACACAGAGGAGGAAGTTGTAGAAATAAGTGGAGCCATTAGACAGGGAGGTAATGAAGTTGATCATTTTGTTCCCCCAATTGAAGGAGCTCAGGATGTCGCCAAAGAAGGCAAGGTAAGGGGCGATGCTAATGATCCTGGTTGTGATGATGTGAGTTCAAGCCATGAGCCTGCGATCAGATCCTCCTAAGAGTCACTGCTTCCCACCTCAGAGAGGTGAAGAGAAGAAGAAAAAGGCTCATTTATAAGCTTCATATAGGGCAAGTCCTCAAGAAATCCAAGTCAACCTTTGCTGCTATAGATCAATCTAGCTCTCTGCCTCCAGAAAATTTATTTGGGAGGTTGTTTGATATCCTAATTCCAAATGATATTGGTAAGTATGATTTCGCCAATTTGAGCCTAGGGGATCCCAAACTCCTATACGATTCGACATTGATGTTCCTCCAACTAGCATGGAAGAGATTATTCTAACCATCAAATCTCCAGAAACTAGTCTGTTGGGGAGGATAGTAGGACACTCACAATAACATGTACTGCACTGCATGACACTTATCCACCTTCAACTCAGTGATTCACATTTTCATTTTATTTGCAGGCTTGATAGGATGCCCCTGCAACTATGATCGCTTGATGAGATCAGCATACTTTGAGCTATCTTATTTCGGGCCCAATCGAGGTCAGCCTTGGCCGAGATAGTGAAGGTCATGAAGGAAGAGAAGACCGAGACTGAAGCCACCAATCCAAGGACTCGTCGTCCAGGCATAATTCAAAATCTTAGTCTTCTCACTATAAGGGTGCAGGTCAACACTCGACAATACATAGTAGTAGAATGTCGATGCCTTATGCTCCCACTTCAGTTATTGCACTCGAGAAACATTTGGGTTCTTTCGGCGTTCATCGATCTTCGAAACGCCAGTCTGGTGTAGTAGGTCTTGATACTTCATCCTGCAAGCACAACAAATGGGCTCATTTAGCCTCAACTACTGTTGATGCGACAACTGCTGAGAAGATGGCCAAGCTCAAGGCCACACTCCCTAAGTTATGTTTTGATGAGTTCATATTTGTTCTCACTTTGCATCTGATTCCTCCAGAGGCCAAGGACACCGTGCTCTCTTATGTTAATGGTGTCTATGTCTAGCACAATACAACTTCCGGTGTGGATGAGATAATTTCTGGGGTGTCAATGGGAAGGAAATACGAAATTGATCGCTTAACTTTTAAGGCAATCCACAACAGAGACATCATTAAACACTTGAACGAGGAGGTTAAGCAGTTGGTTACAAAGCTGGTCGATGTTGAGAAAAAAGCCAACGAGTCTTTTGAAGCCGTCGAGCGTTTAGTGAAAGTACATTGAGCTGGACTAGACACCGTCATTCGTCGTAGTTGTACCTTAGCCCTAAAAAAAGACATCTTATAGAAGGAGAAGAATGTGCTGAAAAATATGATGCCTTGGCCCTTCATATTAAACAGCTTGAGGAGGAGCTTGAAAAGGAAAAGTAAGAGAAACTTGAGCCTCGGTTAGAACCCCAACGATACTGCAAGGAAATCGATAAGGCTTACGAAACTAAAATAGAGGCTGACAAACAACTTGCACAGATAAAGGACCTTATGGAACAGGCTAGGAAGGCTAGTCGGACAGAGATAAAGGACGAGTTTAATCCGTTGCTAATATATCACAATGCATGTGTCCTCATGAATCGCAACCTCCGCTTTCTTGAAGAGGGGTATCCCAAGTCACTCGTCGAAGCCTGGCACCATATTATATATCTAAAAAGGAGGTCCCTCGATGGTGCTGAAGTGGATGAGGAGAAGTTCATATGCAATGATGAGCCCGACGAACTTAGGGTTGCTCGGCTCAGTTTACTCAATGAGCCAGTGACCACCGGAAAGGGGAAAGATGGCAGTGAGGCCTTGGTATCTAGTTTCAAAGACCCTCCTATTACTTAAGCAACTAGTGCTTCAGTTTCCCATGCCTCAAAAAAGGATGCGGGCTACGATCCTGGTCTGGAAAGGATGGACAAATCTTTTAGGCTGTCTTCGATTTTGGAAGGCGGCACTCCAGCTATGACCGAAGGCCAATCTGGTGGAGGTATATCTATTACTTCTTCGACGTCTGAGATGGTTCATGTCTCATGCCCGATAGTCATGGGCTTACTCATTGGTCTTCATGAAATTACCAGTTCGTCTACATCTATCCATGCTCCCCATGATGACGTTACCCTGGGATAGTAGGTGCTGACCACGAGGTCTAGTATGACCATTACTGTGCAAGTGGCTCCTACCGATCAACCTGATGCTGAAGTCATAGGGGATCTGAATGATGAAAAGACTGATTACTAGCAGGGCCAAGATGAAATGGAGGATGTCGTAGCGACTCATGCCTTCGAACACATTGGTAAACTTAGCATGAAGGATCGCACTGAAAAGGAGGAGCTGGAATTGCAAGCTAAGTAGGAGAGTGCTGAAGTGGATATTACTCCACTCCAAATTATACTGTTGGGCGGTATCACTCTTGAGGAAGTCGACCCTTTTGTATCCCAAAGCAAGACTGCTTCTGCTTCTTTCTCTAAAAGCATTTCTCCTAAGGATGGAAAGGGCAGAAGAGAGTCGAAGAGGAGAGGACGAGGTGGTAGATGTGGAGAGTCCACCTTGAAGAACACTTCGAAGAAGCCCAAAAGAGATGAGAAATAGCCATTGAACTAGCTTGGATAGTGCGTAGCTATGTAGCTAGTTTCTTTTTGTTGGCCGAACTTGTGTGGATACGGCCCCTACTTTTGGCTTTTAGTTCCTGAAATAAACTTATACTTAGTTTCCAAGTTTCAGTATGTGAATACTTTTGTTTCTGTTCAGCTTTTGTATGAAACTTGTTTAATTGTTTGAGCTATTACATTTTCCATTTATGAACTAGTAATTCATCACTTGTTATTCAAGTTGTGACGTCTTTCGGTCACTCGTTGCTTCGAGCATCTACCCGACAAATCCATCTCAAGGACTCCTTTAGGTCGTGGGCTTAAATCGTATCAAATACTTGGTGTGAGCCATAATGTTATGCTATCGTGTTCAATGGTTAAGTGATTATACTCTTATCCCCGGTCTTGGGTTGGCGAAGTTAGTTCATGGATGGTCGGGTCCCATCCATGATGAGTATATGCTCCTCCTATTGGGCTCAGGCCAGAGTTGGAGAATGAACAATCTAACCATACTCAATCATTCTTATACCCTTATAAGCACTCTAGGGATCAGAGTTAGCTGATGGGCAGTCAATCACAACTGTTTGATGTTTATAATCTAGCCCACACTCTAGGTACTGTAATTGTTCTGAGAAATGGTCAAATAACATTTCCTTTGATTAATTCCCTTGCCCTTAAGTTTGGGGAAAAAGTCGAAGAGTGGTCCATTGTATCATGGCCACCTATATTCTACTTTCTTTCCATCGATTGAGGAGATGGAGTTAGTAAAGGGATGGTCGAGTCATTTTCGTTCGTTATTTTATACTTAGCTCGTTGGATTGCAGGTGAGAGTTGATGGATGAATGACCAAATAACATTCCTTTTCTTTAATTCGATTATGGACCCAAGTATTTGGTCGGCACTAAACTTCGGGTACTTGATGGTTTACATTAGGCCTATGTAGATGTAAGTTGGCCGTATATCACAATTATCATATTATGCACAAACAATTCAAAAATATTGAGCAAACTTCAAATTTTATTGCAACCTAAAAAAGAAGCGACAAAGTCTGTCTTATGACATGGTTTTGAATTCAATTGCAAAAGCAAATTCTAAATTAAATACAAATGAATGAAACGAAACTAAGCAAAATAGCATTGTAAATGCCTGGTATTCCATGCTCTAGGGAGTGGCATGCTATTGACAGTCGCAAGCTTGAAAGTTTCATCTCCAAGCTTTTATGACATATTTTCCTTCCCATCTCGGACTCATGTTTTCGGGGCTAGTAAAGATCCATTTCAGGACAAGATCGCCAATTTCAAATGTCCTAGGTCGAACTTTAACATTGTAGTACTAGGTGATTCGATGGCGGTGTACAACTGCCCTCAAGTCAACTCCTTCGCGTTTCTCATCAACCATGTCTAGAGATTCCAAAAGGAGATCTCTTTTAGTTCTAGGGTCATAATAAGTCAATCGATGAGAAGGGACTTCAAGTTCTATGGGAATCACGGCTTCAAAGCTGTAAGTAAAGGCGAATAGAGTGTGGCTAGTTGCAGACTTATGGGTGGTTTTGTATGCCTATAATGCCAACGAGAGTTCATCAACCCACTTGCCTCTAGCCTTTTCCAAAAGTTTCTTTTTGATGGACTTTACGATTTTATTAACAGCTTCGACTTATCTATTAGCTTGAGGGTGAGCAATTGTCGCAAATCTTTTCTCGATATGATGTCGGGGACAGATGTCTTTGAATTCTACATCGTTAAATTGGGTCCCATTATCAGTTACGATTCCCCAAGGAAGGCTAAAATGATAGATGATTTTTCTAACCACAAAGTTTATTACTTTCTTCACTGTGATCGTGGCCAAAGATTCGGTTTCAACCCATTAAGTGAAGTAATCGATAACTACGATGGCGTTCTTCAGGCTACCTTTAAAAATCGATAAGGAGCCGATGACGTTAATACCCCAAGTAGAAAATGGTCATAGACTGACCATCTGAGTGATTTCTGTTGACGGGGCTTTCGAAATTTTTGGAAACATCAGACACTTTTCACATCATCTAGCATAATTAGTTGCATCTCAATTGATAATTAGCCAGAAATAACAACAGCATAGTATCTTCTTTACTAGGGTTTGTAGTTCGGTGTGATTGCCACATTCTCCTTCATGGACTTCTATTAATACTCGCTTTATTTCATCATTGGCAATATAATAAAGCATGGAGATGGAGAAGCCCTTCATGTACATGACTCCTTCTTGAAAGATGCATAGTGAAACTTTATGAAGAATCTGTCATTTTTCATTCCTCCGTTCGGGAGGATTCCCCTTTGTAAAGAGTCTTTAATCGGAGTCATCCACGACTCTTTCTCGGCCTTCGTCTTTAACACCTGATCAATATCCATTTGGACAATGCTCAGAGCATTAAGTACTTCAACTGGGACTAAGCCTATTTGTTGTGCATCCTTGGAACTAGCCAGCTTAGCCAATGAGTCGGCTTTTTCATTCTATTCTCTGGGGATGTGTGTAAATGTGTGTAATGGTGTAATGTTCAAAATCAGTTAGCAACTCTCGGACCTTGTTAAGGTAAGGAACAAGTCGTGCTCCTGTGGTTTGATATTCTCCCCTAACTTGGTTTATCACTAACTAGGAAACAAAAAAAATTAGCAATGCCTTTACTCTCAGCTCTCTAGCAAGTTTAAACCCAGCGATCAGGGCTTCGTATTCAGCTTCATTATTCGTTGCAGGGAAGTCAAGTTTCAGGGCATAGCAGATCGAGCGTTCCATAGGAGTTACCAGTTTGACCCATCACCAAAACACCTATCATTGGATGCTCCATCTGTGTACACCTTCCATTGAATGGTAGGTTCTCCACTGCTCTTCATAGAGTCGTTCAGCTATGAAATCTGCTAGTGCTTATCCCTGGATGGGACTCTGAAGTTGATAACTGATATCGAACTGGCTCAATTCAATGTTCCATTTAAGTAACCTTGTAGACGTCTCAGGTCGCTGTAGGACCTGTCATAATGGATGGTCGGTGAAGACATTAATGGAATGATCCTAGAAATAAGGGCGAAACTTTCTTGACACAAAATAGGCAGTTTGCGAGCTTCTTTAGTTTCAGACAGTTCCTTTCAGCACCCTTCAATCGCTTGCTAACATGATACACTAGCATCTAGATCTAATCCTCTTCGTGTAGTAGTGTGGCACTTATGACATGTACTAACACTGCCAAGTAAATATATAATTCTTCATGATCGAGCAGCTTGGAGAAGATGAGGGGGTCTTTCTAAGTGATATAACATAGCTTGAAATGCAATAATACAATCTTGTGTCTATTCAAAGTTCCTTTTCCATCTCTTGATCAAGTTAGAAAAGGGATGCA
Source organism: Allium cepa (assembly GCA_030765085.1). Taxonomy (NCBI): domain Eukaryota; kingdom Viridiplantae; phylum Streptophyta; class Magnoliopsida; order Asparagales; family Amaryllidaceae; genus Allium; species Allium cepa. Next base: position 290,082,266 of record CM060937.1, read on the forward strand.
CTTATCAATGGCTCTGGAGGTGAATCAACTCAGGGTGGCGACCTTCCCATTTAGGCTCTACACCTGCTAATTGTCTTTGGTACTTGAATATCTCTGATTGCTTTAATCTTCTTGGGATTGGCCTCAATTCCACGAGAGTTGACAATGCAACCTAAGAATTTCCCTAACGCAATGCTGAAAGAGCATTTCAATGGGTTAAATTTCATCCCATATTTTCGGAGAATACTGAACATCTCTGCCAAGTCATTGATGTGGTCATTTGACCACCATGACTTCATGAGCATATCATCTACATATACATCCATTGATCATCTAATCTGATCTTTGAACATCCCGTTGACCAGTCTCTCATAAGTAGCTCCAGCGTTCTTTAGTCCAAAAGGCATCACAACATAGTAATACAATCCTAGATTGGTAATGAAGCTAGTGTGTTCCTAGTTGAGACGTGCATCGGAATCTGATTTTATCAAGAGTATGCATCCACGAATGAAAGCAGTTCATGTCCAGTGGTTGAGTCTACCAGCTGATCGATCCTCGAAAGTGACACATGCAGGATTTGATTAAAGAATAGGTTCGGAGTAATCACTTAAAGCAGTATGTTAAAAATTAGTTTGCGGTAACACAAACTATAGTGATTCCACAGGAATGACCACCGTTTGTGGTAGATATATCTAGATGTGGCTATGGAATTGGGTCGAGATTGATTATCTCATGATCGGGATGAATTGGAATCGGGTTAGATTTACCTGTTGCTTTCTTTGAATAAAATATAAAGTAATACTACCAGGCCACTCATTCACGCATAACATCCCGAACAATCCTATAGGCATGCTCTAAGTTAAGGTCTATGGGCAATCCTTAGCTAGATGCTTCATATTTTTTCTTCCGCATCTGAATCAAACTTTATAAATGATTGATGGATATTTAGACTTGAATATCATTTGAACATGATAGTTAACACGGGTATTACATGGGATACGAAAATAGTTCGGTAATTCCTTGAACTGGATATATAAAATGATAGGACATGGTTCCCCTAACCGAAGAGGTGGGTGATGAATCATGAAGTAAAAATTCCCTTATCAAAGAGCAAGTAGATGGATTTGTATGGTATAACGAGTCCCCTCATCGAAAAGTGAGTGGTGAAGAGTAAATGGACATGCTCAGATAACAAGCCCCCTTACTAGAGAGCGAATGGATGGATGTGCTAGAATAGCTATGTCCCCTCACCAAAGAGTGAGTGGATGTATGCGCTTGGATATTTGATCCCCTTGCCAAAGAGTGAGCGAATTAGGCTCAATATAGGTATATAATTTTGCTATCCAAAGAGATCATAACTTAACTAGATATTGATTATGTGGTCCGAAAGATCGAAAACTGAAATTCGGGGTATAAACACCTCTTAATTTTGGGATAATTCAATACTAATTACTGGATTGGTCATTACCTCGATTCGCTTGAACTTACTTATGATGGAATCCTGGGCAATATTGGACCATTTATAGGTAATTACTGTTAACCCGCTTTTTTACCAGGCCATGGACATGCAGGATTAACATAACCGGTTGCACATTCGCCAAGGCTGGTGTACGATGGATCCAGTCGACTGGATGGATGGATGACGCAACGTGCTTAGGAGATGGAAATATGATTGGATAAAGATGAATCAACTATGGTTTGGGTCTAGGAAATATGGTTCGGAATTGGCAATCATTCGGCATTGAAGTACGTCCGGCATTCCTCCACTCGGCATTTGTACTCGGCATTGAAGTACGTCCGACATTCCTCCACTCGGCATTTGTGCTCGGCATTGAAGTACGTCCGGCATTCTTTCACTCGGCATCTTCCACTCGGCATTTGAACTCAGCATTCAAGTGCGCTCGGCACACCTCACCCCAGCATCGATCGGCATGCATCACTCAAATGCCTCGTTCGGCATTATTCTATCAGACTTTGTTCGGCATGCATCACTCAAATGCCTCGACCGACATTATTCTATCAGACTTCGTTCGGCATTCTTCCTCCAGACGCTTCGTTCGGCATGGAACGGGTCGGCATTGATGGCTCGGCATTACATGGCTCGGCATATGTGGACCGGCCATAAACTCGGTGGGCCTGAATCACGCAAAGGCCCAACAACTCAGGATTTGCCTATAAATACAGCATGTGGGGGTTCAGAAAAGGGATCCTGATTCTCTCTCCTCCTCTCTAGCTTTCTATCCCCTAAGGCTAAGGCAAGCCTATCACTTTGTAACTGTAATCGATTGTTACAGCAATAAAAAAGAAATTACTGGAGTGGACGTAGGCCAGAGTTAGCCGAACCACTATAAATTCCGTGTCTTTACCGCTTTCATTTTAATTTCTGTTATTCTTCATATTAAATATCCTCTACATACATCCTACCCGTGAACTGTGATTGTTGTTTGGTAATTTCACTTGGATTTGGGTGTTAGTGACCAATTTTGGCGCTAACATTTTGGTGCTTTCACTGAGAATTGAACTCAGGAATTTTGGAGTTAGAAACTTGGATTTAAAAGAGCAATGGCTAGACCATCAGCAAGGAAGCAAGTAATGGAAAGGTGCAATCAGGAGGGAAGTCAAGAGGCTTCCTCTGGAGATGGAGCAGGTGGAGCATCCATTTACATCACTAGAGAGGAAATGGAGGCGATGGTGAAAAGACAAGAGGAGATGATGCAGACTCTTCTCAGACAATTTGCACAAACAGAAAATGCAGGAGCTCAGATCCGTGGAGCTGGATCAGAAGAACTCAACCAGCAAGCAGAGGGAATAGCTCGGCAGGGGGCAACCCCCAATCAGCAAACAGCTATCAATCCAGATGGATCTAGACTTGAGGGCATACCACCAGGAAATGTTAGACCAACCCATGGAGGGATACCAGGCGATGTTGTGCAACCCGACACCAACAGGAATGCAGGAGTGCGAGATGAGGAGTATGTGCCAGAATTTCCTCATAAACTCGGGGGGCAGACCAGAGGCGATGGACAAGGATTACATCTTGGGGGCAACGACAGATTAGCGGAGATGGTTAGACGGGCTATGAGAGGTGGATTGGTAAATAGAGACTTGGAGGATGTAAATAGGAGTCCCTTTACTCCTACTATCAGGCAAGCTAGGAACCCACCCGAATTTAAGCTACCAAATTTGGAAACGTATAATGGGAAGGCGGATCCAACGGTTCATCTGACGAAATACATAAGGCATATGGAGGTATTGGGGGCATCGAATGAGGTCATGGCTCGATGCTTCCCATTGTATTTGACAGATATCGCAGCTATGTGGTTTAGACAGCTGGAGAATGGTTCTATCGGCACATGGACGGAGCTAATTGAGAGGTTTATGAGACAGTTTCGGGTCCACATAGTTAGACCCAAGAACGTGATGACTCTGACATCTATGAAACAATGGAAAGGGGAATCGCTCAGGGACTTCTTAACCAGATTCAACGCAGCGGTAGCCTCAGTGGATCGACCCGATCCGTCAATGGTTTTGATGGCAGCCGTCTCGGGAATCGCGGATAACTCGGATTTCAAAATATCATTGGAACGAGACCCACCGAGGGATCTCGGGGAGTTCTATCATGAGGCGGAAAGGTTCTTGAGACAGGAGGATGCGCAGGCTGAGAGAGTAGGGAGAGAGGCTAAAGCTTATGCAGTGAGGGGTGGAGGTCCATCCAGGGAGGATCTAAGTAAAGATGATAAAGGAAAAAGGAAAACGAATGGAAATGGTGGCACTTCAAAGAAATCTCGGAGGGAGTCAAAGTTTTCTTCTTACACAGATTTAACTGAGACTCTAGAAAGGATTTACTTGGACACTCGAGGGCGGCTCCAATACCGAAGGCCAGCAAAGAGAGAGCCTTCAGAATACGAACGGACATCGGGAAAGCATTGCCTATTCCATGAGCTGGATGGGCACAACACAAACGACTGTAGGCATTTGAGGGATATCATTGAGGAGCATGTAAGGAATGGTCACCTACAGCGATATGTCAGGAATCGAACTACGGCAGGGGAGCAATAGCAGCCACCACCTACCTCTAGCAATGGCGGCATTGGGTCTAGTCAACGCCGGTTTACTATCAACTAAACAGGTTCATGGTTTTGAATAAGTAATAGAACTCAAAGTAATACGGCTAGGTCACCTACACACGTACGGGATTGAGGACGGTCCCTAGGCGTGCTCTGAGATAACTGAAAACCGTACTACTTGAGTCTATGAAATTCTGCTTGCTTTCTAGTTTTCTGCAAACTTTGGTTCTCTCTTTCGTATTTCGGACATTTACTTTTCTTTGGTATGGTTTTGGAGTTTGGATTGAACTCCCAATTTGGTTGGTTTTTTCTTGGTTTCCCATTCTGGTTTGGATGTTTGATTTTTGATACGGATTTCTGGTTTTATATTTGGTTTTGGATCAATGTAATAAACGGTTTAGGTTTTATAATTACTGCCCCGACCGGAGAGACGGGGCAATGGTCACAAGTTAGGAGTCCCTTCGCCGGAGAGCGAAGAAATAGACTCGGGCAGAATATAAAAAGTCGTTGACCGGAGAGTCGAGGCCGGAGAATATAAAAAGTCCTTGACCGGAGAGTCGAGGCCGGAGAATATAAAAAGTCCTTGACCGGAGAGTCGAGGCCGGAGATAATAAAAAGTCCTTGACCGGAGAGTCGAGGCCGGAGAATATAAAAAGTCCTTGACCGGAGAGTCGAGGCCGGAGAATATAAAAAGTCCTTGACCGGAGAGTCGAGGCCGGAGAATATCAAAATGCTTAGCCGGTTTGCTGAGGCCGGTGAATATCAAAGTCTTTGACCGGAGAGTCGAGGCCGGAGAACATACAAGCTCGTGATGGAAAAGTCAAGGCTGGAACAGGATAACACGACCCGGCGAGGTCTACAAAATCAAGATTAAGCCCGGAGAGGTCGTGGATTTGATGATATGGTTACAAAAAGGATATGGACTTTGGATATCAGATTTGAGGCTATTCAAAACACACCTTCCAATAGCAAGGCATGTTTTGGAGGGCAAGTGTTAACCCGCCTTTTTACCAGGCCATGGACATGCGGGATTAACATAACCGGTTGCACGTTCGCCAAGGCTGGTGTACGATGGATCCAGTCGACTGGATGGATGGATGACGCAACGTGCTTAGGAGATGGAGATATGATTGGATAAAGATGAATCAACTATAGTTTGGGTCTAGGAAATATGGTTCGGCATTGGCAATCATTCGGCATTGAAGTACGTCCTGCATTCCTCCACTCGGCATTTGTACTCGGCATTGAAGTACGTCCGGCATTCCTCCACTCGGCATTTGTACTCGGCATTGAAGTACGTCTGGCATTCTTTCACTCGGCATCTTCCACTCAGCATTTGAACTCAACATTAAAGTGCGCTCGGCACACCTCACCCCAGCATCAATCGGCATGCATCACTCAAATGCCTCGTCCGGCATTATTCTATCAGACTTCGTTCGGCATTCTTCCTCCAGACGCTTCGTTCGACATGGAACGGGTCGGCATTGATGGCTCGACATTACATGGCTCGGCATATGTGGACCGGCAATAAACTCGGTGGGCCTGAATCACGCAAAGGCCCAACAACTCAGGATTTGCCTATAAATACAGCATGTGGGGGTTCAGAAAAGGGATCCTGATTCTCTCTCCTGCTCTCTAACTTTCTATCCCCTAAGGCTAAGGCAAGTCTATCACTTTGTAACTGTAATCGATTGTTACAGCAATAAAAAAGAAATTACTGGAGTGGACGTAGGCCAGAGTTAGCCGAACCACTATAAATTCCGTGTCTTTACCGCTTTCATTTTAATTTCTGTTATTCTTCATATTAAATATCCTCTACATACATCCTACTCGTGAACTGTGATTGTTGTTTGGTACTTTCACTTAGATTTGGGTGTTAGTGACCAATTTTGGCGCTAACAATTACAATTGATGATAATGCACAATTACGATTAATGATGCCTGATTGCATGATATATGACTTACACATGATAGTTAAATCCCGGACGAACACGGGATGACGTTGAAATGATATATATATATATATATATATATATATATATATATATATATATATAATAATCTAATCTTGAGCGAAGTGGGAAGACCTTAATGTACGATATGTAATATGTTTAATGTGTGGGAACATAGGGCAATATTGATGTCGATGTATGATATAAGAATCCCAATGGAATGCGAGATGATTATGATTTGTAACTAACATTTAAGCAAGAATTTGAGTCCTTAGCTACGATAGGTCTAGAACAACATTTAGTCCATAAGTGAATCCGAAGAAATATGATGATTTTCTACAATTAGCCTAGTAGATAGCTAGAGAGCACAACTCTTCATAATTTGCCAACTTTTGATATTTTTTCTTAAGTAAAACACGCCTTGTATTCATAAGGGGTGCCTTAGGGGGTAAGTGTTATCGATAACTTTTCCACGGTCTCTAAACAGACTTGAACGATTGAACTAAACTAAAGAATGATTAAGAAACAGATCCAAAGAATTAAAAAACAACATAAGATGGTAAATGGATAAGTATAACAAGATAGCCAAATTCGGATAGGGATTCAAAGATTGGTCATCTTAACTCGGTCTTTATGACTCAGCATTTACAACATGGGGTCGACTTATATCCCTTGATGAGCCAACAAATCTTAAAGTAGGGATGTGTTAGCAAGTTCACTTGAAGATTTTAATGTAAAGGAAAAAAGGGCATAAATGGTAAGCCAACATGGCATGTTCAGAAGAGGGACAAAAGCAAAAGGCAAGGAAAAGACCCAAGGGTCAACTCGGGACCGAGTATAGAATTACTACTTGGGACTAAGTTGAGAAGCATCGGCTGGTTTGGCTATTATTTTTTAGAAGAATTTGCGCTAAATGCGAAAAATATGGATGAGGTTTTGCAGGCAATTTTGACGGCGGCATTCGTCTATAAATAGAGGACGAGATGCACTGTAAGGGAGATCTTTTATTAACAACTCTGAATTCATATGAGTAGAGATATTCTATTTCGAGTTAAAGGTTGCATAACTCATACCCGAGTGTTAAGCAACCGAGTTGTAAAATATACTTTTATAAGCAAAATACGATCTCAAACAAGTAAGTGGAGGTAGGCTAGAGTACATTTTAAACTACTATAAGAATTATGTGTTTTTTCTCTCTTTTAATCTCTTTTCTTTTATAATCTATTTGGGCTATGTGATAGGTGCTTATGCCATTTTTGGTCCAAAAATAAGATGATTAGCAATAAAAGAAGCTCTTATATCAAATAAAACACGATTATGAAATTCATAAATATAAAACACACTTTCCATGACAGTGTTTTTCAACTTATTGAGCTTTGACGATGTGCTCAAACCAGGATTTGCTTAGATAGCATGAGCTTTGACCATTTTCCCACCCTTCGAAAGAGATGGACAATTTTTCGTGAAGTGTCCTGATTAATCGCAATTGAAAAACTTCTTTCCTTGGAGGTTGATTCTACAATCTTTAGTAAAGTTCCCTTTAATGGCAGCTATTGCAAGTCATCCATTCCTTCTTCTTTTGGCCTTGTTCATTCTCATTCCACCCGCTTTTCCTCCTGCCTTAGAACTTCAGCTTCGCTTCTACCTTAGCTTCTTTCTCTTTAAATGCCTCTTGAGAAATAGAATTTAGCACATCCACTTCCGTAAGACTCTTAAAATAGGTCCAAAGGAATATAGCTAAGTGTGAGTTTCTTAAGAGCATGATTGAGTCCTATAGCAAATTTCTTGGCCTTCTTAGCGCAAGTGTTAATCATATTCATCCTAAAAAGGGATAATATTGTGTACTCATTTATGTACTCCTTCATGGTCATTTCACCTTGTTAGAGATCCAAGGACTTATCCCTTTAGAAACCCATTCGACCCTTAGAAATAATCCAAACCTTAAACCTTCTTCGAAGCTCTTACCAAGTCATAACATACTCATCCACCTCTCCAGTTACAATATCCCGCCAACACAAAGCTTCTTCTTGAAATTTCCTAAAAGCAATTCATCACTTTACTAATGTACTAAGAGCGTTATATCATCAAAGATCCGGTCCTAGTAGGGAGCTATGCCTAAATCTCAATAAATGACTCCGTCCCCAAATAGGGCATGCCTCCTATATGGAGGTTATCTTAAAAAATCTAGGAAAATCAAGAATGGGTGGTAGAGGCAGTGGATGAATAGGCATCACCCTGACTGCTATGGTACAGTAGGGATTCTAGTTGGAGATGGGTTACCCTATGCTTCAACCCAAAGGTATCTCTACATGTAGGCAAACGTAGATCCAGAACCTCGACATTTTCTCTAGTGGTCACTGTATTAGTGGCAAGACCTTATAGTGGCTATCGGCAAAATAGAAATTATTAGCAATGTTTCCCATAAGATAGTGCCAGATGCTAGAACAAAAGCGTGAGTGCCTAAATTCTATATGCATAAATACACGAAAAAAAACAAATAAACTTTATTTACTCCTTCCAATTTACGGCAATCGGGTAATCTACGCTCTGATACCTAATGTAATGACCCACCTTTCATAATGTCCAAAATCCATGCACACAAGCACCCAGAATCTTCGATAGTGTTACTGTTAACATTCTTTTAAGAGTAAGATATGAAAAAACAATAAATATCACTTAGCATATCTATCATAACTAATAACTCTCACGGCGGAAGGATATAAAATATAATATCAACAAAAAATGTAAAAGAGTAGATGCATATTATACAAAGAAACATAAAGTCCAACATCATAGTAAAAAGTGTAAATGATACATCAAATTCCATATGAATACATGTCTCATTTTTTTATAATAATTCTTGTTAATATCCCAAAATTGGATAGATACGATCATAGAGGTAATATAGCTATGGCTCCATGAATCACCTCTCACTAATAGAGAACTTCATCTCTATGTAAACCTATTCAAAGAATAGATAACATAGAAATAACAAAAAGAGGGTCAGAATTAAAGTTAGGTAAAAAGGAAATATCACTAATATACATGATTGCCGGTATGCTAATATATCATGAATGATATCAAGTGGTACTACTCGAGGTAATGAAACCCTACCTCAACCTATATCTTCACCTGCATCCAACCAGTTAGGACATCATTACTATCGTGTTATGCTACATGGTATAACTATTGTATCCAAAAAATCATGAGATCAATCATAAATCAAATGCCACACACAAGGCTAAAGAACTATGGTGCTCTTAATAAGGCCAAAGCTCGACAAATGTCATCATCGGTATAAGACCGAAGCTACCATGCTATAATGTGTAGGTTCACTAGGGTAAGGCCAATGATGTGTATGGCACTAATGTAAGACCAACATTATATATGGTCACTAATATAAGACCAATACAAGGTATGTCACTAATATAAGGGCAATACCCATTGTTAATTAATATTTAACCCCAAGGTCGAAACTAAGAGGTATGGACTCAATATGTATACATAATTTCATACGGAAATATGTCTATCAAAATACCTTAATTTTCTCAAAACCATCGCATAACTCTATAAAAGTTTCCATACAAATCATAATGTGTCTCTTATATCATCTATAACATTCATGTTATACGACACCTCCGATACATCCTTTCGATCTATCTCAAAATCAATGGTTTTGGAACACATGTTGAAGTGGGTCCCTCATGGACCTCAAAATGGAAGTACTCCAAAACCTCCAAACTTCATGGTTCTCCAAAACCTATAAAACTTTATGGTTCGTTATCCTCTAGAAATAATGGACATCCATCTAAACTGTGTCTCGATCTGACATCGCATGTGAAGGATATCATGTCATGTATTTCATTGGATCGCTTTAGAGAAAACCCCAAAAAACCGACAATAGCCGCTCAGTGGTCTGCTGATTATATTTGGTCAATCAACTGCTTACTATAGCAAAAAGCGGCTATGGCTAAATAGACAACTGACCAATTCCAACGAATCGACTCCTCTTCTAATCAATCAAATGGTTGGGTATAACCAATTAACTATTTTGGCCCAAAATGGCCTAAATCCATTTTGTTTCAAACCCCGCCTTCCTCCTTCTCAATCAACTTTTGTCAGCCTACTGGTCGACCAATCTCCTATAAGGGTGTGGGACTAAAGCTGGATGGGGTAAATTTCTATGGAAATTTAACCCACCATTTAAACTCCACTCGATTATCATCTCGGCTTCCTTTTCCCCGACATCGATTCCTACCTCTTTATGACCTTATGTAGCCCACTACGCCCTACACTAGAGTTTACTTATTCGACTATTCATCATAAGATAAACACCACTATATGGAATTTAGACTAATTTTTCTAGAACTCTAATGGTTTATAAACCATTTAAACTCCACACTACATCATTCAATGACAACATCAATTACCATTTAATACAATCCTATCATTTCTACCAACCATGCAATTGATAATTAACTACACATTCTTATCAAATAATTTCATTTCCTAACAAAATCAATTCAAAGAATTTATACTTAAAAAAATTCATTCAACAACATCCTCATTTCTAATATTCTAAATCAAGTTCATTACTTAAGCTCTAACTAAGGATATCATCAAAATATGATTTTTAATGTATCTAGTGATCATAGGGTAAAGATAATAGATCTCACTCACTAAATCTTCAAAAAATCCAAGCTTAGTGAAACCTAATTTGGGAGCCTTGCATTGGTTTTTGAAATCTAGCCTCAATCTTCTCCAAAACGCAAAATTGATGGTATAGATTTGTAGAGAACCATGCTTTGAAAACCTTGCCAAAATACTTACCAAAAAATATACTTTTATTTAATAAAAACATAGCTCAATACAGAGTTAAAAGTTATCCAGTGTCGTAAAATAAGCTATCATTCCTTTCGGAAACTTGTGTTATCGCACATCAAAAATATTATGTTATCGCATGTTTGCAATATAAGCTATCGCATGCCAAGTAAATATTGCATGTTTACAGTACATCAAGTTATCACATATTGAAAATAAAGCTATCGCATATCAACCAAAATATAGCCATCGTAGGCTGAAAATCCAAAGTTATCAGGAGTTCGAGACATGTAACTACCACAAGCTGAAAACATATAGTTGTCGCAGGTTGAAAACATGTAGTTGTCGTAGGTTGGCAAAACAATAACTATCACAAGTTGATAAAACCAATGGCTATCGCAAGTTGACTAAACCAATGGCTATCGCAAATTGACTAAACCAATGGCTATCGCAAGTTGATAAAACAAATGCCTATCACAAGTTGACCAAACCAATAGCTATCGCATGGTAAAAATGATTTCTTTAAATATCTGCAAAATTGATATATTTCCTTTAAAATAACAACTTTTTACCAAAGTTGTATCTTTGTAAAATTCCTATCAGTTAATAAAATTCTATATAGAAATCTTAAGAAAAACCAAAGAAATAATTTCTTTGTATAGAAATCTTATAGCAAACCAAAGAAATAATTTCTTTATTCATAAAACTTTGATCAAGTACCATATTTAATTAATTATCATCCTTAAATAATAATTTCCTCCTTTACTAAATAATTCATAGTAAATCAAGAATGCATGGAAAAAATCACTAAATATTCCCAAAAAATAGAATTTATCTCTTTTATGACCCCAAAAATTTTCAAAGCAAAATAATTAATTTTCATATTTTAAATAATTAAATTCAAAAATTATTATTTTCTTAACTTAGAAAATTCACAGTAAATTCATACTTCATCCAAAAGTTACAAAATTAAAAAACACCTCTGAAATAATATTTCAGCCATTATATCAAAAATTCTAAGCATTTGAAGATCGAAGGTTGAGTTTTTAAATCAAAAACATGTTAGGAAAATTCCACAAAAATAAAAAATGATAATCATAATTTACACAAATGATTATCTAAGTCATATGCATGACTTCATAACAAATTCACTTAGGTTTCATATCAAATCCGAATTTAAACACATAACATATAAGAGATGGAAATATTATTCACCTTAGGTTTGTTGTAGTGATGAGATTTATCTTAAGCTTCTTTTCCTTAAGCCTTTTCTTCTTCTTCAAATATGAAATGATAGTGAATGGGAGCACTGGTGGCCAGCCTTGATTTCTTTTTGTATTGTTATAATTTTAGGGTGGAATGAACGGGGAAATGGGGGAGAGAATGTACAATCTTTTATTCCCTTCTTCCCCTCCTTCGATTTTGTTACTTAGTATTTCTTTCTCTCTTTTAAAATACACCCTTATTGTGTAATTAAGGCTGAACTAATTTATGTTAGTAAATCCCACACTTACCCATCTTATCTACATTATTAATTTAATTATCTCTTAATTAAAGGTCCGGAATAATATGCTACAAAATCTAAGGGTGTAACAATAGCACTCACTTGTTACGGGCTCTGATATATTACTGCCAATAAGCTGTTAGCTATACCTGACAAGAATTCCATACACAAAATTAATAAGGCTTACGTAGACTGGTCAATGGCATACGAATTAGCTTACTGCGTTGTTGACTATGTGCATTAAGCTCCAAAGAAAATAAAAATAAAACATGAATATTATTTAAATATTCAAACATCTATGAAAGTTATATAGTGAGCAATCTTTTAGAATGAGATATGAGATTTTGTGGTAATTGTTCCGCGCAAAAATGAGCAAGGCCATATTAATCCAAGATTAAATACTCAATACGGTTGGTACATTAAAATGTTGGTCAAGGTTGATACGGAGCTTCAAACTGACTTGATTCTTCGATCGTTAACTCTATAGTTTGATTCGTTCATATTGAACTTTAATATGAACTCACTGAAGTGTACAGTCATGAACCTCCTTAATATTCTAAGGGCGGCCGTAAGTACATTCATGAAGGAATCAATTGTTGTGCTCACCTTCAAGGGTAGCTCTTCCTTGAATAGTTCGAAGAAGAGAAAGCGTAAGTTTAATGGTGGCAATGATAAGGCGAAGGCGCATGAGAAAGATGGTTGTCACTTTGCTCAAAGAATGGACATTTGAAGAGGACCTGCTCAAACTATTTAACGAAGCTCAATGGGTAGGACAAGATTTCGCTTCAAATGGTTTTTTTTCATATAGAAAATTGTTTATCTATACATGCTTCTAGTTAGGTTTTAATACTGAATTTTGAACTTATATCTATAATTTTTTATAGAAACTGAGGTGCAAGCAGGCCATCGCAAGAGCATGATTAGATTTTCAAGTTGCAAATGGAGCTATAATGAAGGAACCATGTCAGTCGGAAGTGGGTTAAATAAGTGAATTTCAAAAGAAAATTCCATTTTGATCTTAGTTAAGTGTATGAAGCCTAAATAGATTTTAGATCCAATCTAAAATATTTTTAAATAAAATCTTCATTTTATTTAACGTGCATATAATTTTTTTTAAATTTAAACGTATGAGTGTATCATATACACCTATGTGTGTAACATTCACTAGTTAAACTTAATTTAAAGAAGGAAACCGTTCTTTTCTCTCTCTAAAACTTATATAATTAATTGTAGGCCTGTCAATGAATACCCGAAATATCCGAAATCCGTCCGCATCCGTATCCGAAAACATGAAAAATATCTGATATCCGAAAAGCGGATGCGGATATCCGATATCCGAAACATATTTCGGATACGGATACAGATATGGCCATATCCGTATCCGATAAATATCCGTCCGGTTTGAAATTAAATATTTATATATTAATATATTATTTTATATCCATAAATTTAATACAAATACACTAATTTATTGAACGGATTTTGTATGATTGGATTACCTATTGTTAATTTGATGTAATTTATGTATTACAAGGTTTTTTCATCTTTTTTTCAATCAAAAAAATGAAATATGCATTATATTGATTAATTTTCGGATATTTTCGGATACGGATACGGATATTTTCGGATATCCAAAAATATCCGTATTCGCTAAGCCGGATACGGATATTTTCGGATATCCGAAAATATTAGCGGATACGGATAATATTGAACGGATATTCACGGATATCGGATACGGATTCGGATACGGATTTTTATTTTCGGATACGGATACAGCACTATCCGTATCCGACTGCATCCGTTTACAGCCCTAATTAATTGTGGGAGGATTTTTATTTAATTAGAGAGAAACCTTTCATTTCTCTCTCTTTAATGGAATTAATTGATTTATTAGATGTCATTAGTGAGCAATTTATGCACAACATAAATTGTGAGTATATCCAAATATATTCTAGTCTACATTTTGTAAGTGCAATATAAAAATGGCGTGCATAGTTAATGTGACTGCATGTAGATGCTGGAATTTACACCGTGGTATAGACCTTTCCCCTTTATACAAGCCTTTATTGTCTAGGATTTTAAATTGAAAAACATACATAATGAAATATGTACAATAGTTTGCAAACATGTATGTGTATAGAAAATGCTTTTGATAAACTTAGATGGTTTGAATCTAAAATTAACATTATTGGATTAACTTCCAATTAGGGAAAGATTTGAAATCCAGAATTACATTATGTGTAAAACCCATCTTATTAATTATAATTGAAAACATATATATATGTATGTTTTTGTATGTGTATGTGTTTATATATACTTAAAAAAACATGCGACGTTTTAGATTTTAAATTAACTAACTTATGTAAACATGTAATTATAATATAGGTATGCAGATTTATTAGAACTTAAAAGCAACAATTTTGAAACAAATATTTAAGTATGAAAGTGTAACGACCTGCCTTTTCGACCCTCGAAATCGACTCTAATATATATATGGTATTCATGTGCTGCAAATTCAAGTGCCAGAGAGGCGGATGATCAAGGGTAAAAGAAAATTAAGATAGAAGATAGAAAGGTAGATTCTCACATTGCATTTAACCACTTAAATATTTTCCATATAGATAGTATATATAACCACTCTTAAAATGATGTATCAGAGTTATGGCAAGTACTAACCCAACCAGGGACAGTTATGACTGCCTATCCCTACATAGATGCTGGTGGATTCTTATACATAATACATCGGAAATAGAAATAGATAACTATCTGTAGAGAAATCTTCTACTCCAAGCTCCTCCAAAATGCTTTAAGTAAGATCTGACTACTTGGCTGCTCGAAAACTAAGACACCCAAGAGTTTAGGGGAAAAGAAATAAACTCTGGATCAATCATGAGACTGATGTGAGAAAACTCAAAGAATGGGTACTTTGGAAACAAAAGATATCTCATAAGACCATGCCACACATAAATATGGATGAGTTTTTAACTTATGATAACCAAAACCCTTGCCATGTGAAAAAAGTGATATTGCAATAGTGTTTAGATTACAAGTACATATTAAATTTAGCCGAAATTGTTACATTGATTAAATTTTAGCATAATAGGTATACAACTAAGTCCAAAGGAACTTATTGGAGAATGGGTTCCATATAATGACAGGTAAGGGACTACCTTTCGTACAGTACATCTCTATAGGTAAGTACCAGGGACACTTGATAGTCCTCTACATCTAGCAAGATTGGCCTACCCTTTCCAGTGACCAATACATTGGTCTTGGATAGTACCGAATATGACATCGACCCAATTGTTACCAACCTTTACCGGGATCCCATAGCATACACCACATACTCAACATATAGAGATTAATCTAGAAAGGTGATGACCATATCCTAATGGGTGTAACCCATATAGTTTTATGGCATACCCTGGTTCAGCCATTTTTGGGTGTGAGGCTAGAAGTAATTTATTATCTTTTACAAAATAAATCCCACTTTGTATTCCACATTGTCATTTCTTATAACACATTATTGATTCCTAGAAAAGTACGGCCCCCGAGTTCATAAGCCTCAAGGAAGGGTGTTAAGAGTAAGAGGAGTTACGATCTATACTACCAAAAAGATGTACGTTTCTAAAAATCAATGTATGTGGTCTTAGAAATGCAATGTCAAACAGTCATCCATACAACTTGTTCAGGTGAAGGACAAACTGAAGGCACTCCTCCTACTACATCCTGTTAGGGAATCACCCCTGGGATTAGTAGCGAGCAGCCTTGTAATATGAAGATTCAAGAATGAAGACACTACTGCCACTATATATATATATATATATATATATATATATTGGTAATCACCCCAGAGATTAATGGCAAGTAGACCTACATTACGGAGATCTCCAATCTTCAAAATTATCGTCTTTAACATGTCTTCACATTCGAACACATATATTAGTTCGAAGTGGTCTTTGAATTGGAATCACCCAAATTTGATCCTGGTTTCTCCGAACTAATTATTGGTAAAAAGATGTCAAGTTATCAATTGAGGACAGGCCACTATTAGGTGTAAATATTTGCATATGAAAAATCTAACTTCGAATACTCAACACCACTTTTTGATTTTAGATTTAAGCTATTCCTCAGTTAATAAAGAGGCCGACCAAGTTAAGGCATTACTAGCTCTCAATCCATGGATGGGCATTCCTAATCTTTGGAATAGTTGGGGTCTCCCTACTTCGAAATTTAGTATCATGTATAAGATAAAAACATTTTTTATATTTCTTAGTTAATCATGACCAATTTATGGAACTTAACACTCTCATACTTAACACATTTTCTATATTTCGACCATATATATCCCTCGCAAAGGAAAGAGGCCAGGTGAGCCAGGGCATTGGTTGCCCCTAAACACCTCCTTTGTCTAAGCACCCCCCATTCGGATCTCACGAATAGAAGGATCAGTCTACTCATCAGCTATTAGTGTTAAATACGAGATCACTTACTTCCCATAAACATTCCACTGTTTAAATACTGATTAATATAGTTTGTGTGCTTACTTGAGGGCAAAGACAAAGAACTCTTTTTTTAAAAACGAGGTTTTCATAAAGCAGTTGGAAAACTAATTCCTTTGAAAAGTCTTTTTGGAAAATCCTTAATTTATAAACAAGTTTGTTACAAAAACCAAATTCTATAAAATAAAACACTTCTTTTAATAAATAAATTCTAAACCATCTTTAAAAATACTTCGAAAAAGATTAAAAATCAAACCACATTCAAAAACTGTTTTTAAACAGTTAAAGAGGAGGTCGAGATTCCAAATGTTACTTTAAACAGTTTCAATCAAAAGATAAAATCAGATGCTTAATAACATAAGCAACATATTCATAGACATATAAACATATACATGTTCATCATAATCAAAGAACTCCTTTAAAGTTCATTATCACACATACTTTACGAAGTGCTTCATCACGGCCTCTTCGCTACGACCACTTCGATCCCATCTTCTAGTCTCATGCACAAAGTGTTATTTATGCAATCCACCTTAGTAGGAAATCAAATCCAAACAACCAATATAGTCATCACATACGCACATATACATCATTCAAGTGATAATAATTAATAAATATTTCATAAAATACCACTAGTTTTAAAGTTATTTAAAGTGAGCTTTACTCACATATTTATTAACCATAATTCCAAAAACGAGCTACCACTTCTTTGCTAAAATCCGTGATTACACACAAT
Organism: Allium cepa; assembly: GCA_030765085.1. Lineage (NCBI taxonomy): Eukaryota > Viridiplantae > Streptophyta > Magnoliopsida > Asparagales > Amaryllidaceae > Allium > Allium cepa. The sequence goes on from CM060937.1 coordinate 290,099,827, forward strand.
GGAGCTTCCCCTAGTAAAAGTGGCCCAAAGGAGTGGTGGGGGTAGGGAGTGGGTTCGGCCTTGGTAGAGGAGGGTGGAGGTGCTTCAAAGTTCGTGTCTATTCGATGAAGGAGGTCATGGCTATGGCTTAAAAGGCTAGTTCAAGATTTTAAGTAAGGGAAAGAGGTGTTTGTTTAAGGTTTATTATGGATTAATGGAGGTAAGAAAGAGGAAGGAGAAGAAGTAGAAATGGAAAATGAAAGTGAGAAATGGAATAAGAAAGGGGTGTTTAGATAAGTAGCAAAAGGTGGTAAAAGACTTTTTACCCTCAAACCAAATACTAATAAAACCGTAAATTTTTTCAAACTCATCCCTTCACATCATCTTGCACAAATTTCACTTCAATTGCAACATATTTGAGTGCATATAAAATCAAATCCATAAACATCAAATCATAATGTAAATATCGTTCTATTTTAATAATAAACTTAAAAATATCTTCTTTATAATAATAATTAACAAAATTAAACTTACATTGTCTTTTAGTGCCAAAATATAAATGGTTCAAAATGTGTAAGTATGCATGTTTAAAAATGTAATAAGGCTGCAACAATGTTGCACAACTTTCATTCAATGCAAAGTCGAAAATCCAAAAAAAGCGTTTTGGTAACATTTTCATTTTTCGGTGAGCTACATATCTATGTAAATAGATTTTCAAAACAAATTTTCCATTATTACTTAATAATTAAATGAAGTTTATTAATATGACAACCTGGTATTTTCAACCATTCGCATCCACACACGTCGGACTTGAATTACTCAAAATATCAAATTGTTAATTTAAATTTGGCAAAACTCAACATATACAGTAAATAAAAGAATCACAGATACAGAGTAATATAATAATAATGCAACAGAATAGATAAATAGTAGTTCATGAAGCTACTATATAAACATCAGAGTTAGAAATAGAATACAGCAGAATATCTCAAATACAGTGAAGTCTCCATAACAAACTAATGACCTCTCTGAACAAAGCAACAGGAAAATCTAAAAGCTGAATCGATAGTTAGATCATCGAATGAAGCTCCAAACTCCAAAGGTGAGTCTCAAATGTTGTATCATTCAGTTTGACCCGAGTGTGAAGAAAAACACAGAACACTCGAGTCAGGATTAACATTCTTATATCAATAAATCCAACTCAAGTGAAATATCAACTTAAATACAAATAACTTAAAGGATGTTTGGGATAACCATCCTCTAAAGATCCGCGGAACTATCTACAAGGTAGAAATATACGCTATAACACCGTGGTCATTTCAAATTAGTTTATACTTCAAAACCAAAATATAATTTTCATTTCAAATATATCTATTTTCCAAAACAGTACATATATATATATATATATATAAAATAATTTATAAAGTAAAGTATTAGTAATTTCCTCAAACTTCACAGATTGCTTCAAATTCACTCGACTTTCCCATTCAAATTAAATTCAATCTCAATTTATCCATTTCCATTCAATTCAGTTTCTCACCAAACAAATTCAAATTTTATCGATTTCAAATATAGATTTGAACCATAAAATAAACCATTTAAATTTCAATATAATTCAAAGTCAATACATTTCGAAGCTTTAAATATTCAACATTTCAATGACTAAATTTAATAATTGCATTTATTTCCCAATTTGACTTTATTTAGTTTTGAAACGTTCACATAATAAATTCAATATTATTTATATGACCTTAAATTTATATTTTATATATATTACCTTCGATTTATTTAGAGTGACATATCCATTAAATTACTTCAATCAAAATCAAGTTATAAGATCATATTTTGAAGTTTCGAATTCAATAGCTCCATATCGATTTAATTAAATAAAATCCTTAATTAAATACAATTTCAAATAAGTCTCAAATATATCTTCCAACCATAGCTTATAAAATTTATTCCACAAATCTATTTCTGAAATACAAATTTAATAAATCCTTAAACATATTTCATATTAATTAAATCAATCTTAATTAAATTGTATATTGTTATTAAATATTATATAAAATAACCTTTATATATAATATTTAAATCAGTATTTATTAGAACCATATATTTATTTTCAAAACCATAGAATTCATTCTCAAAATATTTATATAGACCAACGGCGTCGGTGTATAAATTTCTATTCTATGGTCAAGTGATACGGATATTTATCATTTCAACCCGTAATCTAAGTATATATGGGTGAATATCATTTCGATCCATAATCCTAAATTCCAATCCAATGAAAATCGCTCGGGTCTATCATTTTAACCCATAACGATTTTCCCCTATTCTAAAGTCCATTCAGGTATATATCATTTCAACCCATAGTGAATTCTATACTAATAGGGAACTTGCATAGTGATAACCGATAATATAAAATATAACAACAGGCATATATCATCAACAACAATATAATATGAACAACAGGATATGGTGTCATATCCCACAGGTGAGCAGTTACAGACAATAGCATATATAACAATTTAAATAATTACGGCAGCATATTTCAATTGTCATTTCCATTGAAATCAAATTTAATAATAAAAGAATGTTAATCGTAAGTGATTGCTCACCTTTCGAGGCTAGATAGATTTTGACAAAGAAATGAGCTACGAATTCCAAAGCAACGTTAGACGGACACGATTCAATGAAGAAGACAGGCACGACGATCAAAGCTAATAGATAGGAGTTGACGAAGTCAGATCAGAAATGGATCGATGAAACTAAACGGTATAAATGGATATATATATATATATAAAAACTATATATAACTATGTATATATCAAATCATATTCTAAATACAACGCATTTTTAAATTAAATATATATAAACAAATATACATAAGCTATTTTACAAAATCAGAGACATATACAACTCAATTGACACAGATTCCATAATACATAACATATTATGCAATATAACCTACTTTAAAACTTAAAAAATTCTATAATTTAATATTATATATATATTTTACTTCACCTGAAAAATCATATACGGTTAATAAAACTTACATTTACAAAATAAGGCTTATATATAAATTTGAACAAACCTTAAACTGTTATATAGTTATCAAGACATATCACATTATCAAAAACCAAACATATATATGTATGACTCTCGAACAGCTATACTTCATATAATATGCTTTATATAATATAAATAGCTCTGCATCTTCACACCTTCCCAACATATAAATGTAACTAACCCTGTTCCAAAATATAACTTACTTTATAAAATATATATTACCACTAAATAGATCCCATATTGAATAAACCGACCTATGAAATACTAACAGTTTATATACAAAACAACTATATATATACTGTAAGCATGTATGTATACGCGAATCAATATATATGCTGACCAACATACGATAATTTACATATATGAACTGCCACACTATAACTATATATACATAACATTTTATAGGTATTTATCGAACACAGAGATCAAACCACGATGTTTATAATAATATCAAAGCTAACAGTTGAATTATATAAACCAAGGTTTTGTAAAGATCTGTATACATAAAATATCTATATATATATATATGTATGTATGTAATATATAGTACATAATAATGCTTTTAATCACAAAATATATAAATTAATGTGAAATACACATACCACCTATATACACACACTGTCACGTGCAACTAAGGGAAGGAGGAAGCTCAGGTCCGAAGGGAGAAGGAACCGGGGGTTGGTGGCCGGTTGTGCTATTTGGGGATGGTGGATCTGGAGGTGCAGGCGGCCGATGGGTTCATGTGGCGACACGAGAAAAGAGGAACGGTGGAGCAGCGGCTAGCTGTAGGAGATCTAGTGGTGGTGGTGGCTGAAGTAAGGAAGGAAGGGAGAAGGAAAGAGTAGGCGAGGAACAAGAGTCTCAGCCATGTGGAGGGAAGAATCAAGGCAGTTCGATTCCTTTCTTTATGAAGCCGAGCACAGCAGTTTGAAGGGGTAAATAAAAATGGGTATGCTACAGAAAGGAGGGTTTGGGAAATAATAAGGAATCAAAGAGGAAGAGTCTTAATTAACATAAGGTGCGGCTCTATTTTGAAATGAAATTTGTTTTGTACATTTTTTTTTAGAATGAAGAGAGTAGGAGTAAGAAACAAATCTGAGAGGAAAAGGTGAGAGAATATTATAATGGAAAAATGTACAGAGAAGTTTAAGCAAAGATGGAAACGTACAGAAATAATTGGGCAACCAATATAAATAAAACAATGGTAAAGGTCCAATTCCCTTGGTTTCAGCTGAAAAGCTATTTAATACAATTGATTATTTGCTTGTGCTGCACGGTAAAGATTTGAATAGGATTGGGAAGTTAAAAGTCACAATTCTACTGGTACGACGCACAGTTTTATTATTTCTGTCGTGTACCGGACCGCAAAACACCGAATAGAATATACCATAGAGATCAGCACGACGAGCCGATCAGAACGGCATACAGATATCAGTGATAGGATCATCCGATAAAAGTCGATAATCGGTACTGAAAATGCAGTTATTTTGTCAAAAAATAAGATAAACGAAGCAATAAAGATCCAAATTTTGAAAAACAAAAGGTGACATCTCACTCAGAAGAGGATTTAGAAATTTTCTATAGGAAAATATTCGGGTTTGGAAATAGATTTATTATCATCACTATTTAACTGATTTGACTTTAAATAGAATTACACCATAAAATAAACCTCCGTGTAATTAATTGAAAATTTACTTTCTGCTATGTTTAATTGGACATAACCCAAATATTAAATTTTTATTTCAAAATATTTTTATTTAAAACTTCTCAAAAATCCAATTAAATAAGTTAATGAAACCACTAAAAATTATTAAAATTTTACGGGTCATTACACTCTCCCCCACTCAAAGCTTTTCGTCCCCGAAAAGGAAAAAGATAGGAGAATAGAAACAACCAGACAAAAAACAGATTAGGAAAACAAAATAGAAAAATAAATTTTAAAACCATATAGATTTCAATTTAAATTAATTAATATTCAATAATTTTGGTTAAACTCATTTTATTAAATCCATACGCTTATTTATATAAAGATCAATTACTTACATAAAACACTAATAATTTTACTGTTAAACTAGGTAGTATATAAATAAAGAATATTTTAAAGATTATATTCAAAAAGGAAAGGAAGGTAGATTCGGGAAAATAGAATATAGGTGAATAAATAAAGCTAGCAGATAAGGTAGATTCAAAAGAATAGTATCGGGCATGAATGATTAATTCAAACCATGATAATTTCAATTTCAAATATTAATACAGAATTTCTTTACTGGAAATACTTTTATAATAAAATACCTTTATGATAAAATACTTTTATATCAAAACAAATTTTTATTTTGAAAATACTTTTATAACTTGATGTTTCAACGAGTTTATCCACGTTCTTGAAGACTCTGGCTATGCGTTGACCAAGCGCAAAGCTAGAATTCTTCAAGTATTTAGTAGACATGTTTCAACACCCAGTGAAAATACTTGAAAAATCTTCAAAACCGATATGGAAGTACAATCCAAACAAATCATCTGGATCGCAGATACACAATGGCTATGCCTGGATCCCCAAGGAAACATCTGTACCTTTAAGCAATCAATGCCTTGCGAATTACGCCATGATAACCAAAACTCGTGGACCGTAGGATACATAACAATGGTTACGCCTGGATCCCCCAGGAAACATCCGTACCCTTTAAGAAATCTCTGCCTTGCGGATTACACCACGACAACAAAACCGATAGACCGCAGATGGTTACGTCTGGATCCCCTAGGAAACATCCATACCCTTTAAGCCATCTCTGCCTTGCGGCTTACGCTACCCAAAAGAATGACCATGGGTTACGCCACAGTAGGACACTCAAGTATCACATCCGGAAAACCAAAATCAAAGAGAATAATATTGATAGAATGAATCCACTATGTGGCCACGGAGCGGATATCAAGTAGAAGGCACTTTCCATATCTTTACTTCGAAAATATGTATCATATAGTACCTTTTCAAATTACTTTCAAATATCATACTTATATAAAGTCCATTATATATAAGATTCCATTTTCAAATCGAATACTTTCCAAAATCAATAGTATATCGAATCACCCTTATATAGACTTCGATTATATAAGATTTCACTTTTCAAATTGAGTACCTTTCCAAATCAATAGTTTTCAAATCAACTTCATACTTATACTAATCAATTTTTATATAAGTTCGATAACTCCCAAATCAAGTAAGGTTCTCAATTTCAATTCGTTTCAATATCAGTTCAATTTCAAAGTCATATACCATTTCACCCAATTATTTCTTCCAAATTTAATACCTTCAATTAAAAGTTTCCTAAATAATAGGTTTTGAAAATAATTCCTATTTTCCAAATCAACTAATTTACGTCAAACAAATTCATTTCCAAAATCATCATATCAATACTGGGTTTTAAATTCCAATCTATTTTCGAAACCAAATATTTTTCTCAAAATTAATTATACCCAGAAATGATTACTAAGTTTAAAACCATCCCCTTAAAACCTTGATTTGGAAGTGTTCGATCCTTCAAAATTGTCGGAGAAATCAAATTTCAAATCTAAGAGTAGGAAATCAGCAACAAATCAGTAAATCAACTTCAACAGATAGGGTTAAATTCGAAACTCAAGGTCTGAACACCGAGTTCACTTCAGATTATTTCAAATATATATACATATATCTTTCGAATATAATCATACTTCGGAATTTGAAATCAAAATTGGTTTCACAAAATCATTCGCATAGCGAAGCTACTAAAGTGGCCTCTCCCCCACTTTGAAACTCGAAAATCAATGTCGTTGTTGCGTGCACTCATCACCGAAATTATTTTCCAACGACATAACTGAGTTCTGGACTTCTATTTTCTTGAAAACTTCTTTGAAATTTCTTCAAAATCATTTGAATTCATTTGTAGTCATTTGAAACATTTCTTATTCAGAAAATACTTTCAAATCGTATTACTATATATTTTCAATATCTCAAAACCAATTTCAAACTACCGGAGTTCAATTCCATGATTTCAAATTCAAAACCCTTCAGTTATAAATCATTTTTATATAAATCAATTTATAAATCATTTTTATATAAATCAATTTCTTATATAATTTCCAAATTTTCAGATCTTTTCGAAACTTCAAATCATTATTTTAAAAGGTATATAATCCTTATCGAAAACGTTTTCTCTTTTATATATAGAACATAATCATACTTATCAAAATAATAATTTCGATATATAAAACAATTTTTAAAATAAAAACAAGCTCGATTTTCCAAGGATGATTTAAGAATGGATTTCAAACAAAGATAGAGATTCAAATTAGAGGGACTCTAATCTAATAGAATTTCTGATTCAAAAATTGGCTCGAACGAAGATAAGATAATTAAATTTCAAAATAAGAGATGGATATACTTACATAAATCATGGGTGACTTTGATCGGTCAACCGTGATTTCAAAAACAAGGTCGATGTAGAATTCCGAGGAAAATCAACTTTCGACGGCAAGAGATAGCGGCATCTAAACCAAGGATATAGAAATCTCTGGTGAATAAATGCCAATTATAAAGGAGTTTCACCCCTTTACAAATCATTCAAAGATTGGTAGGATCGCCTATTCTTATAGAGATCATTCGAAGTGGAGTAATGGGATACTTTAGAATCAAGAAACACGAATAAGGAGAGAAGATAATGGATTTTAGAACCACAAGGAATGTTTCAAAGTCCAAAGGAAAACCAAATCAAAGAGGAAGAAATTCAGGCTTGAACGAAAGTGATTCTACAAATAAATTTACGATATGTGCTAAGTTTGCCTATAGCCAAAGCTTTGATACCAACTGTGACAACCTGGTATTTTCAACTATTTGCATCCACACACGCTGGACTTGAATTGCTCAAAATATCAAATTGTTAATTTAAATTTGGCAAACTCAGCATATATAGTAAATAATCAATCATAGAATCACAGACACAGAGTAATATAATAATAATGCAGCGGAATAGATAAACAGTAGTTCATGAAGCTACTATATAAACATCAAAGTTAGAAATAAAATACAGCAGAATATCTCAAATGCAGTGAAGTATCCAATACAAACTAATGACCTCTCTAAACAAATCAATAGGAAAATCTGAAATCTAAATCGATAGTTGGATCACCGAACGAAGCTCCAAACTCCAAAGGTGAGTCTCAAATGATGTATCACTCAGTCTGACCCGAGCGTAAAGCAAAACACAAAACACTCGAGTCAAAATTAAAATTTTTATATCAATAAATCCAATTCAAGTGAAATATCAACTGAAATACAAATAATTTAAAGGATGTTTGGGATAACCATTCTCTAAGGATCCGCAGAACTATTTACATGATACAAATATACACTGTAGTACCGTGGTCATTTCAAATTAGTTTATACTTCAAAACCAAAATATAATTTTCATTTCAAATATATCTATTTTCCAAAACAGTATATATATATATATATTAAATAATTTATAAAATAAAGTATTAGTAATTTCCTCAACCTTCACAGGTTGCTTCAAAATCACTCGACTTTCCCATTCAAATTAAATTCAATCTCAGTTTATCCATTTCATTCAATTCAGTTTCTGACCAAACGAATTCAAATTTTATCGATTTCAAATATAGATTTGTACCACAAAATAAACCATTTAAATTTCAATATAATTCAAAGTCAACACATTTTGAAGCTTTAGATATTCAACATTACAAAGACTAAATTTGATAATTGCATTTATTTCCCAATTTGACTTCGCTATTATTTAGGTTTGAAATGTTCACTTAATAAATTCAATTTTATTTATATGACCCTAAATTTACATTTTATATATATTACCTTCGATTTCTTTAGACATGACATATCCATTAAATTACTTAAATCAAAGTCAAGTTATAAGATCATATTTTAAAGTTTCGAATTCAATGGCTCCAGATCGATTTAATTAAATAAAATCCTTAATTAAATACAATCTCAAATAAGTCTCTAATATATCTTCCAACCTTAGCTTATAAAATTTATTCCATAAATCTATTTATGAAATACAAATTTAATAAATCCTTAAACATATTTCATATTAATTAAATAAATCTTAATTAAATTAAACATTGTTATTAAATATATATATATATAAAATAACCTTTATATATAATATTTAAATCAATATTTATTAAAACCATGTATTTCTTTTCAAAACCATAGAATTCATTTTCAAAGTATTTATATAGACCAACGGCGTCGGTGTATACATTTATATTCTATGGTCAACTGATATGGATATTTATCATTTCAACCCGTAATTTAAGTATATGTAGGTGGATATCATTTCGACCCACAATCCCAAATTCAAATCCAATGAAAATCGTTTGGGTGTATCATTTTAACTCATAACGATTTTCTCCTATTCTAAAGTCTATTCGGGTATGTATCATTTAAAACCATAGTGAATTCTATACTAACAAGGAATTTGCAGAGTGATAACCGATAATATAAAATATAACAACTGGCATATATCACCAATAACAATATAATATAAACAACAGGATATGATGTCATATCACACAGATGAGCAGTTACAATTAATAGCATATATAACAATTTAAATAATTACAATAGCATATTTCAATTGTCGTTTCAATTGAAATCAAATTTAATAATAAAAGAACGTTAATCGTGAGTGATTTCTCACCTTTCGAGGCTGGATAGATTTCAACAAAGAAATGAACTACAAATTCCAAAGCAATGTTAGATGGACACGAATCGATGAAGAAGACAGGCAGGATGATCAAAGCTGATAGATAGAAGTTAACGAAGTCAGATCAGAAATGGATCGATGAAGTTTAACGGTATAAATGGATATATATATATATATATATAACTATGTATATATCAAATCATATTCAAAATACAACACATTTTTAAATTAAATATATATAAACAAATATATATAAGCTATTTTACAAAATCTAGAGACATATATAACTCAATTGACAAAGATTCCATAATACATAACATATTATGCAATACAACCTACTTAAAACTTAAAACAAATTTCTATAATTTAATATTATATAAATATATTCTACTTCACCTGAAAAATCATATACGGTTAATAAATCTTACATTTACAAAATAAGGCTTATATATAAATTTGAACAAACCTTAAACTGTTATATAGTTATCAAAATATATCACGTTATCAAAAACCAAACATATATATGTATGACTCTCGAACAGCTATACTTCATATAATATGCTTTATATAATATAAATAGCTCTGCATCTTCACACCTTCCCAACATATAAATGTAACTTACCCTGTTCCAAAATATAACTTACTTTATAAAATATATATTACCACTAATCAACCTATGAATACTAACAGTTTATATACAAAACAACTATATATATATATATTTTGTAAGCCTCTATGTGTACGCAAATCAATATATATGCAGACCAACATCAATTAACGATAATTTACATATATGAACTGCCAAACTATAACTATATATACATAACATTTTATAGGCAATTATCAAACACAGAGATCAAACCACAATATTTATAATAATATCAAAGCTAACGATTGAATTATATAAACCAAAGCTTTGTAAAGATCTGAATATATAAAACAGACACACACACGCGTAACAAATTGTACATAATAATGATTTTAAACACAAAATATATAAATTAATGTGAATACACATACCACCTATATACACACGCTGTCACGCGCAACTCAGGGAAGGAGGAAGCTCGGGTTCGAAGGGAGAAGGAACTGGGGGGTCGGTGGGATGGTGGATCTAGAGGTGCAGGCAGCCGATGGGTTCGTGTGGTAGCGCGAGAAGAGAGAAGCAGTGGAGCAGCGGCTAGCTGTAGGAGATCTAGTGGTGGTCGTAGCCGAAGTAAGAGAGGAAGGGAGAAGGAAAGAGTAGGCGAGGAACAAGAGTCTCGGCCATGTGGAGGGAAGAATCAAGGCAGTTCAATTCCTTTCTTTATGAAGCCGAGCACAGCAGTTTGAAGGGGAAAAAATGGGTATGCTACGGGAAGGAGGATTTGGGAAATAATGAGGAATCAGAGAGGAAGAGTCTTGATTAACAGGAGGTGCGGCTCTGTTTCGAAATGAAATTTGTTCTGTACATTTTTTTTCAGAATGAAGAGAGTAGGAATAAGAAACGGATCTGAGAGGAAGAGGAAAAGGTGAGAGAATATTATAATGGAAAAATGGACGGAGAAGTTTAAGAAATGATGGAAACGTACAGAAATAATTAGGCAACCAATATAAATAAAACAATGGTAACGAGTCTAATTCCCTTGATTTCAGCTGAAAAGCTATTTCATGCAATTGATTATTTGCTTGTGTTGCAAGGTAAAGATTTGAAAAGGATAGGGAAGTAAAAAGTCATAATTCTGGTATCGATACGACGCACAGTTTTATTATTTCCATCACGTACCGGACCTCAAAACACAAAATCGAATATACCGCAGAGATCGGCACGACGAGACGATCAGAACGGCATATAGATATCAGTGATAGGATCATCCGATCAAAAGTCGATAATCGGTACTGAAAATGCTGCTATTTTGTCAAAAAATAAGATAAACGAAGCAATAAAGGTTCAAATTTTGAAAAACAAAAGACGACATCTCACTTGGAAGAGCATTTAGAAATTTTCTATAGGAAAATATTCAGGTTTGAAAATAAATTTATTATCATCACTATTTAACTGATTTGAATTTAAATAGAATTACACCATAAAATAAACCTCCATGTAATTAATCGAAAATTTACTACATGCTATGTTTAATTGGACGTAACCCAAATATTAAATACCACCTATATACACACGCTGTCACGCGCAACTCAGGGAAGGAGGAAGCTCGGGTTCGAAGGGAGAAGGAACTGGGGGGTCGGTGGGATGGTGGATCTAGAGGTGCAGGCAGCCGATGGGTTCGTGTGGTAGCGCGAGAAGAGAGAAGCAGTGGAGCAGCGGCTAGCTGTAGGAGATCTAGTGGTGGTCGTAGCCGAAGTAAGAGAGGAAGGGAGAAGGAAAGAGTAGGCGAGGAACAAGAGTCTCGGCCATGTGGAGGGAAGAATCAAGGCAGTTCAATTCCTTTCTTTATGAAGCCGAGCACAGCAGTTTGAAGGGGAAAAAATGGGTATGCTACGGGAAGGAGGATTTGGGAAATAATGAGGAATCAGAGAGGAAGAGTCTTGATTAACAGGAGGTGCGGCTCTGTTTCGAAATGAAATTTGTTCTGTACATTTTTTTTCAGAATGAACTGAGTAGGAATAAGAAACGGATCTGAGAGGAAGAGGAAAAGGTGAGAGAATATTATAATGGAAAAATGGACGGAGAAGTTTAAGAAATGATGGAAACGTACAGAAATAATTAGGCAACCAATATAAATAAAACAATGGTAACGAGTCTAATTCCCTTGATTTCAGCTGAAAAGCTATTTCATGCAATTGATTATTTGCTTGTGTTGCAAGGTAAAGATTTGAAAAGGATAGGGAAGTAAAAAGTCATAATTCTGGTATCGATACGACGCACAGTTTTATTATTTCCATCACGTATCGGACCTCAAAACACAAAATCGAATATACCGCAGAGATCGGCACGACGAGACGATCAGAACGGCATACAGATATCAGTGATAGGATCATCCGATCAAAAGTCGATAATCGGTACTGAAAATGCTGCTATTTTGTCAAAAAATAAGATAAACGAAGCAATAAAGGTTCAAATTTTGAAAAACAAAAGACGACATCTCACTTAGAAGAGCATTTAGAAATTTTCTATAGGAAAATATTCAGGTTTGAAAATAAATTTATTATCATCACTATTTAACTGATTTGAATTTAAATAGAATTACACCATAAAATAAACCTCCATGTAATTAATCGAAAATTTACTACATGCTATGTTTAATTGGACGTAACCCAAATATTAAATACCACCTATATACACACGCTGTCACGCGCAACTCAGGGAAGGAGGAAGCTCGGGTTCGAAGGGAGAAGGAACTGGGGGGTCGGTGGGATGGTGGATCTAGAGGTGCAGGCAGCCGATGGGTTCGTGTGGTAGCGCGAGAAGAGAGAAGCAGTGGAGCAGCGGCTAGCTGTAGGAGATCTAGTGGTGGTCGTAGCCGAAGTAAGAGAGGAAGGGAGAAGGAAAGAGTAGGCGAGGAACAAGAGTCTCGGCCATGTGGAGGGAAGAATCAAGGCAGTTCAATTCCTTTCTTTATGAAGCCGAGCACAGCAGTTTGAAGGGGAAAAAATGGGTATGCTACGGGAAGGAGGATTTGGGAAATAATGAGGAATCAGAGAGGAAGAGTCTTGATTAACAGGAGGTGCGGCTCTGTTTCGAAATGAAATTTGTTCTGTACATTTTTTTTCAGAATGAACTGAGTAGGAATAAGAAACGGATCTGAGAGGAAGAGGAAAAGGTGAGAGAATATTATAATGGAAAAATGGACGGAGAAGTTTAAGAAATGATGGAAACGTACAGAAATAATTAGGCAACCAATATAAATAAAACAATGGTAACCGTCTAATTCCCTTGATTTCAGCTGAAAAGCTATTTCATGCAATTGATTATTTGCTTGTGTTGCAAGGTAAAGATTTGAAAAGGATAGGGAAGTAAAAAGTCACAATTCTGGTATCGATACGACGCACAGTTTTATTATTTCCATCACGTACCGGACCTCAAAACACAAAATTGAATATACCGCAGAGATCGGCACGACGAGACGATCAGAACGGCATACAGATATCAGTGATAGGATCATCCGATCAAAAGTCGATAATCGGTACTGAAAATGCTGCTATTTTGTCAAAAAATAAGATAAACGAAGCAATAAAGGTCCAAATTTTGAAAAACAAAAGACGACATCTCACTTAGAAGAGCATTTAGAAATTTTCTATAGGAAAATATTCAGGTTTGAAAATAAATTTATTATCATCACTATTTAACTGATTTGAATTTAAATAGAATTACACCATAAAATAAACCTCCATGTAATTAATCGAAAATTTACTACATGCTATGTTTAATTGGACGTAACCCAAATATTAAATTTTTATTTCAAAATATTATTACTTAAAATTCTCAAAAATCCAATTAAATACGTTAATAAAAACCCGAGTCGTTATAGAAAGGGAAACAATGCATACATAATATTATACAATACTTTAAATTTAGAAAGTAAATAAATTTTTTGGATTTTACAAAAACTCCCATACATGAATTCAAAAAGGATTTCCCTTTCTTTATGAAAATAATGCTCAAACAACTGTATTCAAAACGTCTACAAAGTAACAAATTATACTGATTTTCAATGCAAACATAATGATTAAATTATATATAATATGAAATTATAAAGATGGTTTTCAAACAGAAATAGTTTTTGTTTAACAACAAATGGAAAAACAATAAGGATTTGAACAACTTGGGCATATGTAAATTCATGATAAGAATATTCACATTAAAATAATACAAAGAACAACCACAAAATATCATACGAGGTAGAGAATTTAAATAATATGAATCGTGATGGACAAACAATAAATGGAGATAAAGATGGAGATGGGTCTAAATCAAAAACAATAAAAATAAACAAACTCATATTTAGATGGGAAAAATGATTATAATAAGATGAATAATGGAGAACTTAAGCATATAAACATGAGAATCTAAAAAAAAAGTACAAATCACAATTCCTTAGGATGTTGCCAAAAAGTCACTCCTTGAATAATGAATTGATGCTTCAAGATTCATGAATCAACCTCCTGATATTGCAAAGATCAAGCGGTAAAAACCACCATTAATAAATTGATTTAATTTGCATTTAGTTCTCGGTAGCTCTAGACCTCAATGGAATTTTAACTATGACTTAATTGGAGGAAGAGGAAAAATATGTCAGGAAAGAATAGTAATGAATGAATGAGAGAGATAATATGTTTAAAGAAACTATTCAAATCTCTCAATTCCCTCCTTTAAAACCTTCCATATTTAATTACCAATTAAATCTTATCAAAATCCTCTTTCCCTACCATGCATAGCCGGCTATAGAATGAGGTGTAGTAGGCCTTAAAAATTTACAAATCTATTCAACATTTGCTCCACTTAAATCTATTTTAAATATTCTATCGATATGCATGTTTTAATTTTTACACACGCGCTCTATTAATTACTAACGGTATTCAAACACCAAATAAATTTAATACAAATATAATTAATTTAAAAAAATTACAATGATTATAAATTAATTAAATCATGTGGTCTAGTTAGAGTCTTTATCATTTCGATTATTTAACTCAAAGGTGTTCATTCAGCAACTTGTATCGAACAATTCAGATATTAACATTCACACATCATCTTAACCAGTGATGTGATATTTTTTCTGAATTTATAACCTACAGATCTTTTTGGTAAAATCCAATTTTACTTATTAAATAGGTACCCGATAGTAATAATTATTTGCGCCAGTTATCTTCATTAACGCTATATCACATAAGGACCTATGAAATTTGGTTTTGATCAAAATTCCTATAACGTCCACACTTAACATGGTTATTTGATAAATAAAGTTCTTGGTTCAATAATAACATTTATTATTAACCGTACTATTCTAGCTGGAAATTTTGATTTTGAGTTGGCACCATTGACTATGAAACTAATCACATATACTTAAGGACACGAATTCTCTATCGAATAGTATTTCACTTCCAATGTTTCAACTAAGATCCAACTATAGTAGTTCAATGGAGGGCATGCGATAATTTAACTATAATCAAAGTGTAGTATTTACATTGAAGTTCCATATTATTCCTAAGTAGAGAGAACTGTATAACATCGTCACTTTTAGATTCTTTATTTGATTCAGTTATATTGATCAACGGAAAACTCTCGAGTGAGACATTCCATAGTTATCTAATTATTATTAGTACATAATCCATCAGTGTCCCTGTAGCAATGAGTAATACACTGATCAACATTTGGAGTGTTTTATGCACTCTAGTCTCAATAGATGCATCGATATCCCATCTCAAAACATCTTAGGAATATTTAAAATAATAGGTTATTTTTAATATGATAAATTTATCATGATTATAACACGCTATAATTACTATCATATAACATATGACATAAGGATTTTCTATTTAATATACTTCAAATTAATTACTTGATTAACTATGTCATAGTATAAAAAGTATACAATAGAAAGAAAACACCTTTTATTTTGAATATGATTGTTTATCGAGTTAGATATATGTAATAAATTATATAATTATCCCTAGTGCTTACCCTTAATTCTATCAATATTTCATTTGCAAATGTGGTCAATTGTATAATCTTATTCCATTTCCTTTGATTGGTTTTCTCAAAAACTAATCGTATCTATCCTTAGTGAATGGGTGCTATTTTGTTTTAATTATCTACTCTTTCAACCCACTCTCCGTGTTGCTGATAAACTGCATTTAACATGTGGTAGAGTATGTTTTTTGACTTCCAATGTGCTTTAGGTTCTTTTACGAACTATATCCCATATCATATAACAATTGCCATGGGATTCTCTACATTTGAAATCATAGTCAACTCGGTTATGAATTTGTACTTCTTACATTGCAGCACTATTCAAGGAAACATACTTAATGTTTGGTTGAATTAGCCATTATGTATTGTTTGGAATAATTCCAACATAAAGTTCCTAACTTAAGTTTGAACATGAATTTGCGACTAACAAACTATACTCGATATCATTGATGAAGTTTGAGTCCGTGCACTGTTCCATAAAGGGTTCATTACTGTCATGAACAATTCTCTAATATTTTATAAATACTCGAGAACACTCTAAACTATCATTAAGTGATCTTAATTCAGACTTGTTACTGGCGTAATGTATCAAAAACATAAGCCAAGTCTAATATTGTAAGCAATATAACATGTATGATAATTCATATTGCCAATACAACAGATCTTACATGCTCCATAGTAAACAATTTTAATATTGCTTCTATATATATCGTTTGGGAAAATCTCATCATCCTTTTATACTAATTATAAAAATGTCATTTTCAAATCCAGTGCTGCATACTAAAAAACCAAACCGAAATGATCTTAACATGAATACGTCATTAACAATCATAAGTTTTTTGTTCACTCATAGTTTTATGAATATTTTAATACTTGTTAATATTCCTTATTATAAACACACGCTTCCTCTACATCTATATTGAATTTCAAACTATTTGATTTTTCTATCAAAATACTTGCTTGACTCCAACGCTTATCAAATAACACTTTCATATCATTTCTTGGATCATATCCAATACTTACAAACTCGATTATCGCTCCTACCGACTTTGAGATATTTTGGTTGTTATGCACAAACAGTCTATTTTAAATCATTATTTAGAATTTCTATTTCAAGATATATATATATATATATATATATATATATATATATATCAAAACCAAAAGTCATACCGAACAATAAACTATATAAGTAAAATCAAAACTAATGAAGCACGTTGAATGATGAAACTGTTACATTAGTTCCAACAAATGAAATTTTCAATGTTATGCTTTTCAATATGGCTAATATTTTGACAACATTGATCTTCTCAATACTCTTAATTGCTTATTTAAGATTGAGGAAGTTCTTTTCTCGAGTTTATTAAATCTGTAATTTCTTTTTAATATGCAAGATTTATTATTTTACATTTTGATGCATCTTGTCTATTTGGTTTAGTTAATTTTATTCCATGCTTTATTTTTAGTTTTATTTGGATTGCATTAAATTCATCCTACTATCAATAATTTCTTAAAGAAATACCTTCGTTATGAAGTTCATTTTTCTTAAAACTCCAATTGTTTCTATTCAATGGAATATGTCTTCATAAACATTTTATGAATTACCTACACGCAGACACACACACATACATACGTACGTACATACATACATATATGTGTGTGTGTGTGTGTGTGTGTGTAGATTTGATTTGGTTTTTAAGATTACGAAACTTAAGTTCATAACATTAGTTGACCAATCAGTATTGATCGGTCCTAAACTCATTTGGGGAGGTCTACATAAGATGCCTCACATACAAGTATCACATGTAGTCTGTCGACTCACATAATCTGTTAACTCCTTGACCTAGGAGACAGAGGGATTTCTTATAAACTTTTATCTTGTATGATCTCATATGGTATGACTTAGATGATTTAACCTTATGTACTCATTCATAAGTACATGATCTTTCAGAAAGAAGTTAACTCAACTTCACTCATCATTAGTTATACTTTGTACGACAGAGTCCAATTACTTCTTATTAATACATCATTGTGTATCATATGTAGGAGTGACTTTTGAGATTGAATCTTATCCAATTTTGGGTAATTTTGGAACCCTTTCCGTTGCACTTGCCTATTCAATCAAATCAAAATTTCTTATTTCCTCTGCACATTATATTTTCTACTCAATGAACTTATCATAAATACACTACTTATGTATCAAATACACGTATTCATTTATTTAATTCATCTATGAATTTAAACAAAGTATGTGAAACTATTTTGGTATCATTGACTTGGACCACATACCTATTTATGTATTGATCCGAAGTGTTTACCAACTTTTATGTTACTTCACTAAACTGTTTGTCCTTAATTTAAAAATAATTTGAAAATTATAGAACTTCCATGTTATGTAGTGAATGCAACAAATATTGTTATTCTAATAGATTGATTTCATAATGAATATTCAAAACATTTATAATAAAACAATATTATATTCACTTTCAGTCAATACTGAAATTAATTGTTATTTCATAAATAATATTTGATATATTTATGAAAATAATTTCGTAATTTGATACATCTACAGATAACTATTATATGGCACACTCCCACTAATATGGCACACTCCCACTATTTCCGCCACAACTATAATAGCATATTAAATAAAAAGCTCTATTCAACTACTTGTTATGGGCTATCTTTTGCTGTAATAAGCTTACATTTGAGAATTTTCAATCAAATATCTTAGACTCGTAGATATGAATTTTATAGAAACAATTTTCTATATGAAAACGTAATTGTAATAAAATGTACATTTCTCATTCCATATAAAGTGCCTACTAGAATTTCACATAATTATCATTCCTGATATCACTTCATGGAGCATAGTTGACTATTCACCCTCTTCATCCCAACTACAACTAAGTTACATCCACTCTTGTAAATTCGCTTTCCATTTCTAAATGGATGAACCCTTCAAAGAGAAATCCTTATGATAATGAATCATATTAAATACATGATTTCACATTATGCTTTATTTGCTTATATCTAATGAAGTAATTTCATTGAAATTTCATACATTATGAACTACGATCATTCATCATACAACATTTGTATATGACTGAATATGGGTCAAATATCCACATTCTTGTATAGCTACTAGAGTACGATACACATAGAAGTCAATACACAATCTCGGACAATAAACACTTAAGCGGTTGAGGAATGAATGTTTTAGTGGTTGTGTAAATTGGCTCTTGCATGATTTTGAAGTGAAAACATGCCATAGGATTTAAAGGTGAGTATATTTTATATATTTTTTAATAAATGTTAATTTAAACATTTTACCAACTTTTTTGTGGAAAAGGTACTTTTACTATAAACGATAAATCATATATACTTCTATAATATGTCTTATCAAAACCTTGCAACCTCCTACCTAAATGGGTATCTTGCAAGTAAAAAGAGTACATATTATTTCCATATATTAACTTAAAATAGGACACGGTTACTTGTTACAAGGGTTGAAAAGTCAAATAACTGAAGGAGATCAAAATTAATGCTTCTCAAAACCACTCATACGGGCTTCTTATTCCACAACAACGAAAGCACTTTTTCATTCTTTCATATACTAGGGGATTTCACTTGGAAAAGAAAATGTTCCATACTAACGGATTCGGGTCCATAACCATGGGTTCTAATGCACGAGATCTTGTAGCACTTATCAATGAGGCCCTATTGATTAGTATTACACGGAAGAAATCAATTATAGAAACTAATACAATTAGATCCGCTCTTCATAGAAAAACAAAACAAAACACATGTCAAGCTAATAACCATACCTTTATCTCGAAACCCAACAGAACAGCTACCAACACTTCAACCTAACCAAATATGAGCTTTAATGAGCAATATCAATGGAGTAAACTAAATTAACTTGTAGAGATTCTCCAACCAAGCAGTTGAAATCACAACCGAAAGAGCTGCAATGAAAAAGAGGGCCAGCTGCATCAAAAATCAAAAGCTTCAATTATAGATTTATCAACTTTATTAGTTGCACAAATTTATCAATGTAGATTATTTTTATTTTGTATAGCAAATATTCGTATAATAATAGAAAGGTTAAATGGTAACATTTCATTTTTCTAATAATGCTCCCCTTAGATTTCATGTTTCTTAAAATCCTTAGAAAACATAGAAATCTTTTGATTTCTCTAGTGGGTGTTGGGACTCGCATGCCTTGGGGTTCTGATCTTGTGGAAACTCAACGAATCGTTGGCCCGTATATGATGGATAATTTATTATCGGTGGTATCGCATACAACCCCTAACCTATATTCTTTATACTAATTTCATCTAACCTTGATACAAACCGAAAGAGATTATTCACTTGTACTATCATTTCTGATGATCTAAGTATAACATACGTACCGTGAGGAAACTCAACAAGTACGTGCATGTATCTTACCTTGTCTAGCCAACATATTAATAGTACTATACATAACATCTCCAGCTTAAGGAAACTCAATAACTAAAGAGAATGCAAGCAATCTATTAATATATTAATGGTGGAAAACAACCTATATATTAGGGATTCACACACACAAAATAGTGATGTCAACCTTAGAAATAATGTATTTCTTTTGAAATATCCTCATGATTCAAGCGTTAGACACATTTGAAACCAAGGTATATGCACTATACGTATGTATTTATTGCTTAAATATAATTTGGAGTTCCTTCCAATTCCAATTAAATATATGTTTATAGTTATATATAAGTGTTAATTTATTTATAAATTTGATAATTTGATTTGCTTATATAATATATACACGTACCTTATCAATTAAATCTTATTTAATTAATTCTACCTTAATTCTTATCAATTAAATCATATTTAGTTAGTTTAAATTTCATATATTTAATTTTAAATTCTTCATCTTAAAAAATTAAAAGATGAAGACAGATGTAACGTTTATAGTAACTATATACATATATCATTATACACGTATGTAATTTATTAATTAACTTCTAGTTAATCTAATTTATTAAAAAAATTAATTAAAAACGATATTAATTAAATTTGAATTTTTACCATCAATTACCTTAAATATTTTAAGACAAATATAAACATACCATTATAAATGTTTTAACTTAAGTGATTAACTTTTCTTTATTTCTTTCATCAGATTAATTAAATAATAAAGATGAATATTCAAAAAAAATTAATTTCTTACCTTTTAAAATCAATTTTGAAAATATATAACTTTTCATATTTTAAACTTAACTTTTAAATTTAAAATATAATTTTAAATTCCAAAACATATTTTAAAAATTGGCCCAAGGCCCAAAATCAATCTAGGCCTTTATATTAGGAGTAACCTTTGGGCTTATTTAATCCTTCAGGCCAGGCCAAGCTAGTAGCAAGGTAAGGCAAAGTAATTGATTACCCAAACTCAGTCCTTCGACATTACCTTTCTAGATGTCATACTAAATGGACAGGCTTTAATCAGTTAACCCTAACACTGCTACTTTAGACCCCATAGACTATTTGGCTCTGACACCATTGAAGGAACCGTGCTAATTAGAGTAGGGAAATTAAGCAAATTTTAGAAAAATCCATTTTGATTTTAATTAAGTATACAAGCCTAAATAGATATTAGATCCAATCTAAAATAATTTGATCAAAATCTTCGTTTTATTTAATATATTTGAAAAGGTTTTTTCTTAATTTAAATGTATGAGTGTTAGCGCCTAAATTGGTCACTAACACCCAAATCTAAATGAAAACACCAAATAACCGTCATAACTCACAGATAGAATATATGTAGAGAGTAATCAAGTGAAGAACAGTAAAACTCAAGTGAAAACAGTAAAGAACAATAGATTTTATAGTGATTCGGCTAATTCCGGCCTATGTCCACTCCAGTAACTTCCATTTTATTGGTGTAATAATTGATTACAGTTACAAAATGATAGCCTAGCCTTAGACTTAGAAAGTAGAAAGTCGAAGAGCAGAAGAGAAGAAGATCCTCTATCTGGAGACCCACATGTTGTATTTATAGGCAAAACCAGGTTGTTGGGCCTCCCGAGTAGTTTGGGCCCACCAAGGCCGTAGCCGAACCCTACTTCATTATGTCGGGCGAGAGGAGGTGTTCCGAACTTTCATGCCGACCGAGGGAAGGTGTGCCGAGCGAGGCTTCACGCCAATCGAGGGGAGGTGTGCCGAGTGAGGCTTCATGCCAACCGAGGGGAGGTGTGTCGAACGACATCCAATGCCAAGCGAGGTATGACGCCAAACGGCATCCAATGCCGAGCGACTTCCAATGCCGAGCGAGGTACGTTGCCGAACGACGTCCAGTGTCGAGCGACTTCCAATGCCAAGCGAGGTAGGATGCCGAATGACTTCCAGTGCTGAGCAACTTCCAGTGCCGAGCAACTTCCAGTGCCGAGCGAGATACGATGCCGAAGGACATCCAACGCCGAGCGACTTCCAAATGATATTTTTGAACTTCCATACCTCGACCGGATATTGCCATGCCGAAAAGCCGAGCCATAAGGTCGAATTCCAAACACTGCGAACCACTTCATTCCGACCGAACGACCTATCTTCTATCCGAGTGAACACCATCCATTTGAACCGAATCCATCATATTTCAACCTCGATAATCGTGAAGTTGTTTTAGTTAAATCCGCATGTCCATGGCCTTGTGGAAAGGCGGGTTAACACTTGCCTCCCAAAACATGCCTTGTTATTGGAAGGTGTGTTTTGAATAGCCTCAAATCTGATATCCGAAGTCCATATCCTGTTCATAACCATATTATTAAGTACATGACCCCTCCGGGTTTAACCTTGAATCCGTAGACCTTGCCGGGTCGCGTTATCTTGTTCTAGCCTCGACTTTCCCATCAAGGGCTTGTATGTTCTCCCGCTTCGGCTCTTTGGTGAGGTACTTTTTATATTCATCGGCCTCAGTATTCCGGCCAAGGACTTTGATATTTACCGGCCTCGGCACTCCGGCCAAGGACTTTGATATTTACCGGCCTCGGTACTGCGGCCAAGGACTTTAATATCCACCGGCCTCGACACTCCGGCCAAGGACTTTGATATTTACCGGCCTCGGCACTCCGGCCAAGGTCTTTGATATTCACCGGCCTCGGCACTCCGGCCAAGGTCTTTGATATTCACCGGCCTCGGCACTCCGCCCAAGGACTTTGATATTCACCGGCCTCGGCACTACGGCCAAGGACTTTTTACATTCGGTCCGAGTTCATTCCATCGCTCTCCAGCAAAGGAACTTGTAACTCGCGATCACTGCCTCGTCTCTCCAGTCGGGACAGTAATCGCGAAACCTGAACTGTTTATTACAATGATCCGAATCCAATCAGGAAACTAAAAATCCATATCAAAAATCCTACTCAAAATCCAAATCAAAAATCAAACATCCAAACCAAAATGGCAAATCAAAAAACCAACCAAACTGGGAGCTCAATCCAAACTCCAAAACCATACCAAAGAAAAGTAAATGTCCAAAGTACGAAAGAGGAAACCAAAATTTGTAGAGTAAATAGAAAGAAAGTAGGATTTCATAGACTCAAGTAGCACGGTTTTTCGTCATCTCAGAGCACGCCTAGGGATCGTCCTCGATCTCGTACGTGTGTAAGTGACCTAGACGTATTACTTTGAGTTCTATTACTTATTCAAAACCATAAATCTGTTTAGTTGATAATGAGCTGACGTTGCCCAGATCCAGTGCCACCTTGGTTCGAGGTAGGCAGTGGTCGCTCCTGTCCCACTACCACAACTCGATTCCTGACAAACTTCTTTAGATGACCATTTCTTACATGCACCTCAATAATATCCCTCAAATGCCTACGGTCATTTTTGTTGTGCCTATCCAAGTCATGGAATAGGCAATGCTTTCCCGATGTCCGTTCATATTCTAAAGGCTCTCTCTTTACCGGCCTTCGATATTGGAGGCGCCCTCGAGTATCCAAGTAAATCCTTTCTAGAGTCTCAGTTAAATCTGTGTAAGAAGAAAACTTTGACTCACTTCGAGGCCTCTTCGAAGTGCCACTGTTGCCATTCGTTTTCCTTTTTCCTTTATCATCTTTACTTGGATCCTCCCTGGATGGACCTCCACCCCTCACTGCATAAGCTTCAGCCTCTCTCCCTACTCTCTCAGCCTGCGCATCCTCCTGTCTTAGAAACCTTTCCGCCTCATGATAGAACTCCCTGAGTTAAATCTGGTTAAGAAGTTCCTTAGTGACTCTCCCTTCCATTGCTTCATCGATGCCAAGGTCATTACGTTCTTGGGTTTGGCTATATGGACCCGAAACTGTCTCATAAACTTTTCAATTATCTCCGTCCATGTACCGATGGAACCACTCACCAGCTGTCTGAACCATATAGCTGCGATATCCATCAAATACAATGGGAAGCATCGAGCCATGTCTCATCCGATGCCCCCAGTACCTCCATATGCCTCATGTACCTCGTCAGGTGAACGGTGGGATCCGTTCTCCCATCATACATATCCAACGTTGGTAGCTTAAAGTCCAGTGGGTTCCTAGCTTGTCTGATAGTAGGAGTAAAGGGACTCCTATTCACATCCTCCAAGTCTTTGTTTACCAATCCACCTCTCATAGCCCGTCTGACCATCTCTACTAATCTGTCGTTATCCCTAAGCTGTAATCCTTATCCGTTGCCTCCGGTCTGCCCTCCGTGTTCATGAGGGAATTCTGGCACATACTCCTCATCTCGTACTTCTGCACTCCAGAGTCTAGTTCCGTCCGATTGATAGTCGTCTGCCGATTGGGGGTTGCCCCCTACTGAGCCTTTCCTTCTGCTTTCTGATTGAGCGCTTCCGATATAGCTCCACGAATCTGAGCTCTTGCATTTCCTACTTCTGCAAATTGTTTGAGAAGAGCCTGCATCATCTCCTCTTGTCTTTTCAACACTGCTTCCATCTCGTCTCTAGTGATGTAGATGGATGCTTGGCCTGCTCCAGCTCTAGAGGAAGCATCTCGACTTCCCTCCTGATTGCTCCTTTCTGCTGCTTGCTTCCTTGTTGGTGGTCTAGCCATTGCTTTTTGAAATCCATGTTCCTAAGCTTTTCAATCCAAACTCCAAAATTTCCAAGTGCTAACTCTCTCAGTGAAAGCACCAAAATGTTAGCGTCTAAATTGGTCGCTAACACCCAAATCTAGATGAAAATACCAAATAACCGTCACAACTCACAGATAGAATATATGTAGAGAGTAATAAAGTGAATAACAGTAAAAAATCAAATGAAAGTAGTAAAGAACAACAGATTTTATAGTGGTTCGGCTAACTCCAGCCTATGTCCACTCCAGTAACTTCCTTTTTATTGCTGTAATAATAGATTACAGTTACAAGATAGCCTAGCCTTAGCTTTAGAAAGTAGGAAGTCAGAGAGAAGAAGAGAAGAAGATCCCCTATCTGGAGACCCACATGTTGTATTTATAGGCAAAACCAGGTTGTTGGGCCTCCTGAGTAGTTTGGGCCCACCAAGGCCATAGCCGAACCCTACTTCTTTATGCCAGGCGAGAGGAGCTGTGCCGAACGAGGCTTCATGCCGACCAAGGGGGGTGCCGAGCGAGGCTTCATGCCGACCGAGGGAAGGAGTGCCAGCGAGGCTTTATGCCGACCGAGGGGAGGTATGCCGAACGACATCCAATGCCGAGCAACTTCCAATGCGAAGCGAGGTACGACGCCGAACGACATCCAATGCCGAGCGAGGTACGATGCCAAACGACATCCAGTGTCGAGCGACTTCCAATGCCAGCGAGGTACGATGCCGAACGACATCCAGTGCCGAGCAACTTCCAATGCCGAGTGAGGTACGATGCCGAATGACATCCAATGCCGAGCGACTTCCAAATGATATTTCTGAACTTCCATACCTCGACCGGATATTGCAATGCCGAACGGCCGAGCCACAAGGTCGAATTCCAAACATTGCGAACCACTTCATTCCGACCGAACGACCTATCATCTATCCAAGTGAACACCATCTATTTGAACCGAATCCATCATATTTCAGCCTCGATAATCGTGAAGTTGTTTTAGTTAAATTCGCCTGTCTGTGGCCTTGCCGAAAGGCGGGTTAACAATGAGTATCTCAAATATACCCATAAGTGTCACACTTAGGGGTTAAAGTTAATTTAGAGAAAGAAACTTTTTGTTTCTCTCTCTAAAACTTGTGTAATTAATTAAAGGAAGATTTTGTTTTAATTGGGGAGAACCTTTCATTTCTCGCTCTTTAATTAAATTAATTGATTTATTAAATGTCATATATGAGTAGTATGTGCACAACATAAATTGTAAGTACATCCAAATATACTTTAGTGTATATTGTGCAAGTGCAATAGATAAGAAGTGTACAAAGTTAATGTAACTGTATATAGATGCTAGGATTTACAATGCAATGGGCACATTTCCTCTTTACACATGCCTTTATTATCAAGAGTTTTGAATTAAAAAACATACATAATAAAAGATGCATAATAGTTTGCAAATATTGACATACATACATACATACATATATACGAGAAGCATTCAATAGCACCCCAAATAGTGAAGCACTCCAAACACCCTCTGGTTTCCACCATAAGTTTTGATTTAAATAATAGTAGTAGTGAGAAGAAAGAGAATGAATTATTATTTAAATCAGAGTTTGTAGTGGAAATCAAGGGGCATTTGGGGTGCTACGCTATTTGGGATGCCATTGAACGCTATATAGTATATTTGGTAATCTTATCTGATTTGAAATCTAAAATTAAAAATAATAAATTAACTTACAATTAGGGAAAGATTAAAATCAAGAATTACATTAATGTGTAAAATCCAAGGTTTTCTATCATCGTATAGAGCTATGTAAGGAGATTGGAGGTTCCTAATCAAGGAGCCCTATAAGGGCCACACTAGTAAATCGGGTGAACGATACTGGTTTGGAAGTGGAATCAAGTATTTGAATAGTGATCAAATCTAATTTTGTATATAAATGATCTACAAACATCATGTGGGCTTATAAATAGTATTAAGTGTTCTTATACTGGAATTTCAGGAATGAAATTCTTCTTAAGGAAGGGAAAGTGTAACGACCCGTATTTTTAGGTCTTTGAATTTGAATATTTTATTTGTTTAAATATTAGGATTTTAATTAAATTATAATAAAAATATATGTTTCAAATTTGGACTTGATTTTTAACGACGTATTTTAATTTAATTTATAGAATTTTTCCACAATTTTTAATTTGAGAAAATAAGTAAATTTTCATTTGATATATTTTATGGCAAACGCTGGCATCTTGAGACTTTACAGGATTTAATAACTTATTTATTTTATTTTTGTTGTATGATCGTATAGATTTGGGAATTTATTTATATATTGTTAGTTAATATGCCATTTGGAATATGTGTTATGTTAAACCATGATCGTTAAGTATTGAATTTATTTACATAGTCGTTGATTACGTAAATGTTTGTTGCAACTAGAAAAGTTAAATTGAATAATATGCTAGCTTATTTAAGTACCGTGGTGATCGTTAAGCCTCTTTCAAAATTTGAAAAGCTAATTACTGATTTGAAAGTTATTTAAAAATAATAATTACTATTTTTATTATAAGGTTTAAGGATAATTGATATTTACTAATAATACTTAAAAAGGTAATAACTTATCGATAATAATATTTAAAAGATAATTTCTAGTTGTTTTAATATTTATTTAAAGTTAATTATTTCATTATATGATTCTTAGATGTTATTTCTTAATGTTATTTAAAAAAATTAATTACTATTTAAAAGTTATTTAGTTATGGTTTAAAAATGTTTTAACTATATTTTAATAAATTATTTAAAACGATTATCTATACTTTAATTTTTAATTAAAGTTAATTAATTAAATTGATTTAAGTTATTTAACTATATTTGAAGGATAACCAATTTTTATATTAATATTAGTTTAAGGTTAATTAATTGCTATTCTAATTACATCTAAAGTTAATTAATTATTATATTAATATTTTTTAGAAGTTAACTTATTAATACAATAGTAATGTTTAAAAATTAATTTAATATGTTTTAATGAGATTTTACGTTATTATTTTAAATGAGATTAAATTTAAATGAAAACGAAGGATGTTTAAATAATAACTGATTATTTTACATTATTTAAAATTATTTTAAATTATTTATAGTTTACCAAGGGAACCATACCGACCTGAAAGCTCATAAATAAGTTATTTAAATATGGGAAGAGTTTTATAAATGGTTTGGACATTTATAAATAATTTATAAATGAGTTTTAAAATCTGGAAAAGAAAAGTTTTGTAAAACGGGTTTGAGATTTATCAATAATGTTTCATAGTGGGATCGGAGATTTATAAAGAAATTGTGTAAATAGATTTGGTAATATTTATAAAATAAAAGGGATTTAGGAAGAAATAGTTAATCTTCATGGCATAATTTGAGGGGCAGGGATTGCCTATAGTTTACTATGGATTCGCTGGGATAGCGACGTAACTATTATGTAAGCTGCGATCCATTGTCAACATTGAACGGTGCTTTCCTTATCTATTTTTAGGAATTTTCAAATTTCTAAGTTTGGAAAATGAAATGGTTTTTGAATACACTTATACCATTGAGATAAGTATAAGGTTATATTTTCTAATTATCAAAAATATAGTGGTTTGTGAATATACTTATCCTATTGAGATAACTATATGGAAGTGGTTTACATGTATTTCGAATATGATTTTAAATTAATGAAAGATTAATTTAAGAGATATAAATATTTCCATGGGAAATATAATCTTTGTTTGAAATGTTTGTTTACTTGATAATTAAATGACCGACTATCAAATTATAGCCTAAATATGTAATCCTTCTTAATTTGGGTAGTAGTGAAATATTCCTTACTTAACACCGAAGGATTTTAACTTTGGAAATATTTTGGGGAAACATGGGGATTGTATGGTACAGTTACCATCGGGGGTGTTATACTATACGCATAAACTCGTTTCATTCTTCTAGGACAA
Organism: Allium cepa; assembly: GCA_030765085.1. Taxonomy (NCBI): domain Eukaryota; kingdom Viridiplantae; phylum Streptophyta; class Magnoliopsida; order Asparagales; family Amaryllidaceae; genus Allium; species Allium cepa. The sequence continues at coordinate 290,129,268 of CM060937.1, forward strand.
ATGATAAGGAGATCTATCCACTTGAACTGTTAGGGGGTGACCCACACTCTTTTGTATTGTCTGATTATTTCCTAAAGAACCGGTATTGAGCATTCCAGAAATCGATGTTTGGTTTTTAGAGCGCCTAGGAAATAGAAGAGTGTACTCGTAAGAGATGACTCGAACCCATAACCACTCCGAAAATCATATACGGTTCTATAGAGGATTTCGTGATATATTGAGATGTTGGGATCCATGTGTGATTTCGAGACCCGATGGGGTATGGGAATCTGGGTGTGATTCCAAGATTTAATTGAAATGTGGAAATCTATGTATGATTTCGAGACCCGTTGGGGTATTGGAATCCATGTGGGATTCCACGATCTATTTTGATGGCGATGCATAAGCTAAAATGACGAACGTAGCCTCGTCAGTGGGAATGACTAAAATCAGAGATAGAAGGCATGGCTAGTAGGGTTGGCAAACCCATATGGTGTAGTAGGCTCCACCTAGAGGTTACCTACAGTTGTTATGCATGCATGGGGCGATGTACACGGTCTTAGCGAGACCAGCTATGTTTTTCCTATGATACATCACTAGGGATGTATGCTGCTCCGGAAGGATGTCTCTGATCCTTGTGCAGGAGGACCATTCCTCGAAGTATTGACGGCACCTCCATAGAAATCCTACAAAATTAGAGAACGTGTCTTATCGTTTTTTGATTATATATCTAGTATTGCTGTGATGTACACTCACGAGCATCACAGCTACTTGATTATTACTATTTTCACCTTTAGACATAATTATAATATCATTGGATATTTTAATATAAAGATTTTGGTTATCATAAGGTAGCCTTTGATTTTAAAGGATTTTAAAAGTTAAAAGAAATAAAATTCCTTGTGATTTTAGTTTCTCATGCTGTTTTTGCCAGACTGACTTGAGCGTTGTTTTCCTATATTGCTTGGGTCAGACCAAGCATATTTCCAGGTTTAGTTAGAGATGTTTTGGAGCTTCATGAGGCAAGCTAGAGGCCCAGAGACGTATTCACGTACATGGTTATTTTTTCCATTGCATTCATTGTTGTGTTTATCAGCAATTATGAGGACATGATGTTATAATTGTCCATGCTGAATAGGTAAGTATACTCTAATTGATGTCTGTATATACATATATTACAGTTTTGTTTTTGTGTAAAGATTTGTTATATATTATAGATTATTCATTCCGCTGTGAGATTCTATGTTGTTAGTTTCTTCTTGCCTACTTTCTTCCTTCTTTTCCATAGCTATATACCTTTTTGTTCAATTTGGGTTGGACATGTATGGTTTATTGTCAGCTTAAAGTGTATGGAAAGGCGAGTCGTTACAGTTGGTATCAGAGCTTAGGTTGAGCGAATACCTAGGCTTTGGTGAGGTTGACTCATTTGAGATAGGGTAAGTGAGACCCTAGGATGATTTTGACTGTATATATAAGAGCGCATATTTGTTATTTTCGTAAAGAATTTTTATATTGTGTTGATTGATCTATTGAGTGGCTTAAGAATTATGGTCGATGCGTTTGGCCAACGTTATCGACAGGAATTTCCTAAACACTCGAACAAGGCCAACCGACACGGTATTATTTTAAAATGGATAAATGAAATAATTTTACATGGAAATATACTATATATATATATGTATGTAAGGATAATTCTTCAGAGGAAATTTAATATAGTTATTCTTAGTTATGCTTGGTTGATAGGAAATGGTAATATTCCATCATTACCATCTAGGAATTGATCGGTCATGCTCATCCAATTTTGAGCATTGACCGTCATCCATTAATCTATCTAGTTCCTTTTTGAAAACATAGGTTGGGTAGTTAGGAAATTTTTGGAATATTGAAATGAATACCTCGTGATTTAAGTTTCATAATTTGAATATATAAGGCGTTCGTTGATAATGTTGAGTTAAAATTTGATTTCTAAGGGTGTTTATTTAAAAGAATATTTAAATATTTTGGAATGAATATTTTAGAAACGATTATATATAAAGGTTGATTTGGTTAAATTAAGTTTTAATAAATGTTGTTTTATTAAAAGGAAATCGAGAATATTTTGAAATAATATTTAGAAATTTTGAATATAAAAGTTGGTTATTTTAAATTGGGGTTTTATAAAAGAAGTTCATTAAAAAGAAAACTTTAAACATTTCCGAAATAATACTTGAAGAATGATTTATATGAAGAAAAAGAGAATATTTTCACAATAAATATTTGGGAAATGATTTCCTTTAAGAGGATATTTTATAAATTTGATTTATAAATGTGTGTTATAAATGAAAAGGAACTTGATATTCTAAATCCCGGTGATTTGGAAAATGGTTTTCATGGTTTATAGATTAATAATAATAATTGAAAATGGTCTTGATATAAAAACATTTCAAAGTGAAGGATTGCTACCTTTAGGATCTCGCTGTATAATTGTTTTAATAAAATAAATTTTGATTTGATTTCAAAAGTATGGTTTGATTTACTATAAAATGTAAGTGTAAATAATTATTTCAAATGATTTTGGGAGAAAGGAAATAAATTTTAATTGAGATAGTTTGTAGTATGAATGATGTTGGAAATGGTAATAATAGTTTATTAAAATATATTTAAAGTATAAATTCTTTTAGAAAAGGGAATTTAAAAGAAATGTGTATTACTTTGGATTGGTTCGGGAAATGTGTCTCAATTTGTTTTGTGGTGATCAGAATAATCTTCTAAGTGACGATCAGATGTTTGCTTAGGCGAACGGTATTGTGCACTTAGTAAATTATTTTCTTTGTCATTGTACGGTCAGATCGAGTTTAATTCCGAGCGAATCCAAAGAAAATTGGAAAAGGATATTTTGCTGAAATATCTCATGGGAAATATATTTATGATTTTGTTTCAAAATGGATTTGAAAAGAAAGAAAAGTATTTTAAAGTTAACTGGTTTGAATGGCTCGAAAATAACTAAAAATGCGCAAGAGATATGTGTAGATGGTAAACGTTTCTCTTGAAAATTATCCGTCTAATAAGGTGACGTATGATACTGTTGTGTATAACCAAGTTCCTTGGTTTAATTTTGGGGTTACTCGAGTTGTATATATTTTCTATGGATTAAATAATATTGCTTCAAAAAGGAGTTTTGAATAAAACCTAGGTGTTTAAAATTCTTAAGTTAATTCAAAATGAAATTTTGAATTACTATTTTGTATACCCTTAGGGAATTTCATAAGTATTAAAAATTAAATGGAGTAATATAAAAAAATTCATAAATATTTTAATGAGAATATAATTATTATTAGAAATAACCGATTTAAATAAGTGCATAAGTTGGGCATAGATCATTTCTCTATCTATGTAGTTTTAATCAAATATTCGAGTACAAGGCTTTGAGGTGTTTCACACCGTTCCAAATAAGGATTTATTACTCGATTTTTATGGTGAACACTTGATGAGGGTTCTTGATATGGAGCCAAGGTTTTCTATCATAGTATGGAGCTATGTAAGGAGAGCAGACGTTCCTAATCAAGGAGCCTGATCAGGGTCCGCACTAGTAAATCGGGTGAACGATACTAGTTTGGAATTGGAGTTAGGTTTTCAAATTGTGATCGAATCTGATTCTGTATATAAATAATCATCGAACATCATGCAGGCTTATGAATAGTATTGAGTGTTCTTGTGTTGAAATTTCGGGACGAAATTCTTTTTAAGGGAGGAAGAGTGCAACGACTCGTATTTTTGAGTCTTCGAATTTGAATTAAATTATAATATAATCTATGTTTCAAATTTGGGCATGATTTTTAATGACGTGTTTTAATTTAATTTATAGAATTTTTCCATAAATTTTAATTTGAAAAATAAGTAAATTTTCGTTTGATCTATTTTACGGCAAATACTGGCATTTTGAGAGTTTACAGGATTTAATAACTTGTCTATTTTATTTTTGTTTTATGATCGTATAACACTATTATATGCGATTATGCATTATTTTCCATCGCTCATAACTCGGGCGCAAACGCGATGTAGGTTAGTCGGGCATCAAAATCATTTCAAAAATCAAGCATATGTAGATACACCTACATATGAGCACACAGTGCAGTTGCCTTTTTCTTCAACTCGGCCTTTCTTTGTTTCAAATTGGCGTACACCATTGTACATAGGTACCACCTCCCTCTTCTCCTTAGCCATCATTGTCTCCCCTGCCATAGTACCGTATGTCCCTTTGCCTACTGCTTCTTCAACATATCATGTATGAATGTGTGTGTGTCTACACACACACATGTTCGTGAACTTCTACTTCTTCTTTCCTTATTTTTTGTTTTTCTTGTTAATTGAACAACCTCGCTTCCTCTCTTTCAAATATCAACCGCTTCAATCTGTTCAATATTAGCCAATATGTTCAACACTAAAGTTGTTCGTCTATGTCTATAGTACTTTTAAAAATTAATAGCACTCGATTTCTTTGAATATCGGTCGAGTTATTATTGAAAACTGAAAGAGGATTAAAATGTTTCCAAACTTCAAAAATTATTTTCTCTCAATACATGAAGAATTGATTGACACCGTACACGTCGTTGGGGTCGTATGGAGGCAATTATTTCACGATTCCATGCCCATGATCGTCATTACTCAAAAGCCAGGGCTCGGGTTTGGTTTTGATAAAAGCATTGATTGAAGATTCAAGAATTGGCGTTGTGTTCGCAGAAGTGAGGCGGTCGAATGGAGAGAATTTGGTGAATTTTAGTGACTAAATGGTCGTGATTTTATCTACCTAGGCACAAAAAGAAATTGGGTTGTGATGATCGAAATTTGATTTAGGAGGCCAGAGGCTTGTGCGAGGGTGGCATATGGATGTGAAGTGGAAGGGAAGCTTGTAGGTGGCCTCGGCGTGTCGTTTGGTGGACGATTTCTTGTGCACGTGCATGAATTCGTGCATGTTTTCTATGCCTGGAAGTCGTGTGTAGGGAATTTTTGGTTTTGCTACGGGGAAGATGGTGTACTGTTTAATCTGGGAATAGGATCGAATGTATGGGCTCGGCCCATTTAATTTAGATGAGAAATAACTTCTTTAAATTGTTTTAAATACATATATATAAAGCTAGTTAACTTTGAAATGGAATATCTCAACCGTTTTAAACCCAGTCACCTGATTTTTTTGTATTTACGAGTACAACATATAGTGTGACTTGTTGATAGCTTTAGACATGTAAAAATTAATGATATATGGAAACATTAAGGTTTAAAATCATGTTATTTTAAATAATAACGTCATTTAAAATTATATACATTAATTATCGATGTTTATTTGGCCAAATAAATTATTATTGAGTTAAATTGGATCAAATAGGTAATCCGACATGGGTTTAGAGGAATAAAACATTGGTCTGCTAATTAAATTAATTTGGCAATTAGTTAGCAGAATAAACCACCGTTCTGCTATTTTATAGATTTGGACATTTAATTATATATCGTTAGTTAATATGCCATTTGGAATATTTGTTATGTTAAACCATGATGGTTAAGTATTGAATTTATTAACATAGTCGTTGATTATGTAAATGTATTTTATTAACTTGAAAAGTAAATTGAATAATATGGTAGCTTATTTAAATACCCTAGTGATCCTTAAGCCTCCTTCAAAATTTGAAAAGAAAATTACTAATTTAAAAGTTACTTAAAAATAACATTTATTATTTTTATTATAAGGTTTAAAGATAATTACTATTTACTAATAATATTTAAAAAGTTAATAACTTATCGATAATATTATTTTAAAGACAATTTCTAGTTGTTCTAATAATTATTTAAAGCTAATTATTTAATTAATATGATTCGTAAAAGTTATTTCGTAATGTTATTTAAAAATGTTTGATTGCTATTTAAAAGTTATTTAATGCAACGAACCGTATTTTTAGCTATTATAAATTACCGCATTTAATATGATTATAGAACAAAAATGGTTAAAAATAAAAAATTTAGTGATTTATTAATGTAGTTATTGAATATGGACTTGAATAAGATTTTTAAATAAAGTAATTTCGAAAATTTAAGTAATAACAAGTATTGAAAGGAAATGTTATGTATTGAATGTGTTTACAATCAATTGTTGAATTGAATATTGAGCGTTGAATTACTATGAAATGAGAATAGTTGTTCTATTATTTGAATTTGTTTTAAAGTTAAATTTTATAAGTTAAATAACTTATATTGAAATAAGATGATTTATTGGATAATTAAATTGTTTAAATTTAATATTGAAATTATTTAAATAATTGAATCTTGAATTAATGTGAATAAAAATGATATCGAAAATTTGGGTAAATTTATTTAAATACGAATGAAGATTGTTGACATTTAAAATTTAGTTTAAAAGTGAATAATTAGAAATTGGAAATTTCATATTATAATTAATGAGTAAAAATAGCCATTTTGACCACGGTCTCGAATTTCGACGAAGCCAGTTTCATTGGATCTATAATAGTGAATTATTATAGGATTTCAAGTTTTGTAACGATCGGACTTGTCGTTTGACCTTACGAGCTTAAAATGTGTAGAATTTAATTTCAGAATTTAAGCAAAATAAATTGATTTTGAAAAGCTATCTTCTGAATACGATCGAATCAGGCCTCTAGACTTGTTCCATGACATTTGAAATAGGAATATAACATTATGAACGTCAGGTGGCACACCTCGATCGGGATTCGAAAATTTTAGCTAAATATTTTTCGAATATATATATATATGTGTGTGTGTGTGTGTGTGTGTGTGTGTGTGTTGATTGGACCACTAGCTCACATTCTTTCACTACAGCCCACATCCTTTTTTTTCTACCACCCTACCTATATCCTACCTGCTCCTTTTCTATTTAATGCAGCAGAGCACACAAAAGAAAAGAAAGGAGAAAAATATGAACTTTTCAAAACTTCAAAATTTTAAATCTCACAAATTACTCGACGAAAAAAATCTAAAACCAATTTGTAAATTCATGTTTGGAAATGCTTCAATCTGATATAGTTTCAAGAGGTGCAGCGTCAAGTTGAAGATCTTTATTGTGAAAGTCGAACGGCAGTTTTGCCTAAGGTTCCATATTGCCTTCGATTTGGGGCGTATTGATCGACTTAGGCATTGGAAAAGTGTTCGTGAGGTGGAGGAGAAGCGGTGCCTTGGAGATAGTGAGGTCCGATCATCGTTTGGCCTTTGCGATCTGACACTGTGGCAGGGAGAAGGAGTTTCAATCGCGTTTTTATAGGGGGTTTCAGGCATGATTTCGAGGGGTCTGATGGGAAGAGATTGTCATGGCAAGTTCGTTAGCGCATTCGAAAGGGGATTTCGGCGAGTAGGTGGAGCTCGGTGATGGGCGTGCATGGTCGATAATGGAGAAAGGAGTGTGCACCTGTGCGCATTTGGGAAAGCAAGAAGATAGCATTATCATAAATAAGAAAAGGTTGTAATTAAATTGATTTTATAATTTTAAATTGTGTCGATATCTTATAAAACGTATATCTATCTCATTTGAGGTCCGATCGAGACGCGACTTTTTGCATTGCGATCGTGATGACAAGAACTTCTCAAAGAAACTGATTTTTGGATAGATTTGGAAACTGTCGAAATTTGGGCTAAAATCGGATGTTGTTCGGTTTTAGTTCCAAAGTGGAACGCCTCGGCGACAAAAGAAAATAAAGGCGAGTGTTTTATAACGCTCACAACGTGTTAAAATATTGTTATGCTAGTTAAATTGAAATTATGAAGTGATATAAATTTATTGATTATTGTTTGATAATTTTAATTGGCATTTAAAATGATTTCTAATTTGACTGATAGAAATTTAAATTGATGGTTAAATAGAATTTGAATTAAATTGTTTAGTAAAATTCCTGATTATTGTTAATTGAGTAACTGTTGTGATTTACTAACTGTTTGGATGATTGATTGTGATGGATGCCAATTGATTGATATTTGGATGATTGGATGTTTGTTTATTTTTATATATCATGTTATCACCTGGTAAATTAATTACAGTGTATAAAACTATATATTGAAGTATTTCGAATAAATTAAGAAATAGGTTGAAATTATATATACCTATGACATTTATTTTGGATTGAAATGATATATATCAATCCTTGAAATTAGATCGAAATAACTAATCACTTGGCCATAGGATGGAAAATTATATAAGGACACCAGATTGGTTAATTTAAAGGGTATTAAAATTTTGATTTGAGATTTGTTTAAATGATTTAAATTTAAATAAATAAAAATCAAATTTATAGAAAAATGAATCATTTTCGAACATGAGCTCGAAATGTTGAAATTTAAATTTGTTAACAGAAATGGTTTAAATAATCGAAGTTTAGATTTTGAAGTTATATTTGAAATATGATTTGAATTTCAAAAATTGGGTTGTTTTAAACGTTTGGACTTAGATTCGAACTTAGAAATGTTACTAAGTAAAAGTAGTTTAGATCGATATGAGCTCGGAATTGAATTATTTTAAAGATTTGAGTCTTAAATTGAATATTGAAGTTAAATTTAATCTAAGTGATTTAAATCGATATTTTGAAAATCGAACTCGAATTTATATAAATTGAAATGGTTTAAATTTGAGAATTGAATTGAAATTTATTTAAGTTGGAATTGAAATTTAAATCAATTGGAAATGAAAGTGAAATTGAATTAATTCGAAATTAAGATTAAATTTATTTGAATTGAAATTGAATCAATTTGACTTTGAAACTATTTCAAATAAATTATTTTAATATAAACTACTTAAAAATCTATCTTTTAAAATGTTAAAATTATTTTGATTCCAAACTATTTTACCATATAAAACATTTGAAAACTTAAATCGTTTTATACAACTATTTTAATTATTTAAACTATTTTTAAACAATTTAAATTTTCAAAGTATTTTTGAAAATTCAAACTGGTCAAAGGCTGGAAGATTTATATTTAAATCATGAATTTAAATACTAATTGGGTTAAAATGAAGTTATAGCCTAAATTGAAATTTGAAATAATTTTGGAAGCGAAATCGAAATATTGAGGCGAAAATGATTTTGAAGTGAAATGGTATATTTTTAGTAAATATGATGATCTCGAAATGGATTTAATTTTGAAGCAAATATGCTATTTTGGTATCAAGTTTGAGGCTTTTTCGAAATGTAAAAGTACCAACCGGTGTGTGAAATTGTAAAGACCCAATTTTTCGACGTCCGAAAATCGACATCAATACGTCCATTGTATCAATATCGAACAACTGAATGCCGGAACCGAACCATTAGGGTTAAAGAAGAAGGATGTAGAAGAAGAAATAGAAACAATATCAGAATCTCACAATCGCAGCGCAACAATATATAATAGATCTATGACTAATCTTAAAACAAAAGGAACCATATCTGTTTGTACATTACATCATCAGAGTGTGACAAAATCTATAGCACACAACTGGATAGTTATATTAACCTGTCCTCACAAAACTGACTATGTAGTTAATCAAACATAGTGGAATATACATCAAATACGTGTGATACGTCCGCTATCCAGCTCGTCTCCTGAGCTCCATAGCATCCTTTCATGTATTCTATAATACTCAGTCTGACCCGCGCATTATAATTAAATAACATCTGAGTCAGTCTGCAAAACCAGAGTGAGAAAACACGCTCAATTGGATTATTAAAGTTTCAAAATCCTTTTGAAATCAAAGGTATCTCGTAAGGCCACGCCACAAATAAATATGTTGGGTTTTTACCTTACGATAACCAAACATTTCTTATAAAATCCTCTGATATTATAATAATGTCTATATATAAATACTTATTCAAATATCCAAAATTGTAACATTTACTAAATTCCAGCGTAATAGGTGTACAAACAAGTCCGTAGGCACTTATTAGAGATTGGGTTTCCATCAATGGCAGGGCTACTGTGGTACCGCCCGTCACAGTACGTGGTCTAGATCACCGTATCGAGGATCCAACCTGATCCCTTGCTACACAAGACCAAAGCTACCCTCTCTTGTTACAGTACGTGGTCCGAATAAGATCACCCTGCGGTTGGGATCAGCAACCGCCCACACAGCCGAATAACATCTAGACAGGGATGATCTTACCCTAATTGGTTTCTAGCCACTTAGCCTTGTGTGCACCTCTCCTGTTTTAGCCATTCTCGGTTGATGAGGATCGAGGATACGCGGTACCTTTTTAGCACACATTCACTTAGAATGCTCATCGTCCTCCTGACGATGTTCTGAAAGCATTCATCCATACAAGTCCATTCCGAATCCGAATGGAACCGAAGGCACTACTCCTACTACATCCATTTTGTAGTCACCCTCAGGATTAGTGGCGAATAGCTCTTGCACTTCACTGTTCCATTTTCGACTCCAAGCTCTTGTCTTCCTCACGAAAATGTTCAAATCGGATCGAAGTAGTTTTCGAGAAATTAATCATGATCCTGGTCTCTTCGAAACGATTAGCGCATTGGCCAATATTGATAGTCGATTATTTAACTATCAATTAACATCCACAAACAGTCATCCGATTTAAATAATTTTCCAAATTTCAAAATATCTTCGCAAACTATTTTTCAACACTTCATCTCTTCGAAAATAGTTTTCAAATCACTTTTCTCTCGCGGAATGGATTTTCGAATATTTTTTATTTCCACTGAAATTCACCAAGTCATAATACTTAGATTTTAAAATAATTTGAATCACTTTATCCAAAATATATACTTTAAATCATTTAATATAAAAACTACTTAAAAACATTTTATTTAAATACTAGATATGAAACTTTATAATAACTTCTTATGTAAAACTTAAGCCAAACAAATTTTTAAAATAAAAGTTATTCTATACGGTATAAATATTAAATAATTATCTTTAATACTAGTTAAAACTTTTAAAATAATTTATTTACATAATTAACTTAATAAATAATTACTCTTAAACAAAATTAAATTACTAAGTAATAATTTCTTATAAAACAATCTTTTTTAAACTATTTTAAACTTCTGACTTATACTTGAAAATCTGCTTTGAAAACATTCTTGGCTTTTCAGGAAAATACACTTTCCATTCCACACCTTTAAAAATAAACCACTATTTATTTTTAAACAAATTACCCTTTCCTTATAAGTTCCCATTCTGAATTTATACTTCCAAATTATCCTCTGATAAATATTTCACTTTACTTATAAACCCCGTTTATAAATTCCATAATCTTGTTCTTCTTTAATCCTAGTTTCAAACACTTAATCAGTTTTAAAATCGATTTTTAAAACTAACTCCATTTTAAAATAAGTTCCTTTACTTACCCAAATTTATTTTAAAACCCATTAATTCCATTTTTACTTCTATATTTATGATTTTAAAAACCTTATTTTAAACTGAAATATCCACTTCATACCTCATTCTAAATTCTTCCCTTTAATTTCTTCCCAAACATTTAAATCTTAAATTTTGAAAATGAAATCCTTTAAATTTTAGACAGTGTCACTTAAGTCTCCAAAACTCTTTTAATTTCATTTATTTAAAATCTCCATCTTTATTTACATACTCAGAATTTATTTAATAGAATTTAAAAATTAAACTTTTATATTTTTTAAATCAAATCTTTAATTTACCCAAATTCACTATATTATTTTACTTAAAAAAATTCCCTCTTTTTTTATTTCCTTTTAAAAAAATCCAAGCTTATATATTTTTCATTCTCTCAAATACATATACGTATATTCAATCAAGCCATAGTATTCAATAATTTCAATTCCCAATATAATCAATATAATCATCACAGATTATCACATAAATCACATCGCTAAATATAAAATAAATTCAACGTTTGAGGGATCCAGTTGGATCCCTCCAACCTGTTTCCCTGCATCCACAGATGTTAGTACAATATAAAATACCAATCCCACTTCGAGGTAGAATATCGCGGTATATGGCGTCATCCGCTATTATGTGAGGCGCATAGGGTCTCATCCGCTATATAATGCGGAAAATCAATCACTCCAATATATATATATATATATATATATATATATAGACACACACACACACACATACTATTATATATAATATCACATCCACACCATTCAAACAATCAACCAATAATTTAAATTTAACTATTTAAATTTAGAAGGTAATCCAAATGAGCGAGATTAACTCACCTTTGCCCTTTTTATTTGCAATCTGTTTCCATCCGGCTTGTTTCTCGATTTTTGACCTTGTATAAACATCATGCATATGGCTTATTAATATTTGAATTGATCGAACAATTAATTACTTATTTAACTTAACTAACACTTTGGATTTAAACTAATAATTTATTTTTAAACTAATTTCTTTTAAAAATAAATCTTTTATTTACTAAAATATTAAATAAGTTTATTAAACAGGTAAATCTCCATTATTTTAAAATTAAACTAGTAAATAAATAAAAATAGGTATATATGTACATTTATTTTCCTTTTGCAACTTCATATACTTAAAAAATTAATTTATATAGATTCAAAATCAAATATATATATATATATATAAACTTTCCAACATTTAAAATACCTATATATATATATATATATATATATATATATATATATATATTATTTTATTTTTTTATAATAGTCTTTCAATATAAAATTTTACTCTATTTGTCTGTCTAAATTTAAATTTAGATAGGTATATGCACATTCATATTTATGTTATACCCTTTTTTTTACTGTAAATCACAAAATAAAATTCCTACCTAATATATACATACGTACATATATATATATATATATATATATATATATATATATATTATTAAACTAAAGATACAATATATATACCGCACAACCTCCGACCAACAAAATCGACCATGACAAGCTCCCTTCGACTGCAGCGCTTCAAGTTCGCCTCCGACGTGAGTTGTCCCATTGTACTTTTCCATGCTTGGGTTCGACTCTGGTCATCATGACTCGTCCGAGGACTTCGACAATACCTTCTTCGACTCTGATGTTACCAGACGGTCAAAATAACAGCGCCGTCCCTTGCTCCCCGATTCCCAAAAACCCCATTTTCTCATGATGATCCACACAGCGCAATGTCGGCCCCCTCAATCGCGAGTCTTCCCCTCCGATCGCAAACTAGCTTCGAACGAATTTGGAGTTCGAATCGGATCGAGTTGCAGACCTGCTTCGAAATCATTCAGATTGTCTTCAAGCTTTACTAGATTCGATTCAAGGGCGACGAACTAGAGGACTTTGATTTCGAATAGGAATTTGAAGAAATGAGCGGCCATTTAATTTTTAATCTGCGGTGCTTCATTTTGAACGAAAAAGGGTTTTCATTTTATAAATGAATTTGATTTTTTTTTCTTTTTACTTTTTTTAAAATGCTCGGTTATGATTTAAAAGAAGGAAGGAGATGCGTGTCTCAGGGAGGGACAAGTGTTAGAAAGGCAGGCTACATGTTGAATCATAGTAATTTGCTTTTGACTGGTCACAATACAAAAATTTAGTTTAAATTTAAATTTAAACGTCTCGAAATCGAGCCAAAAATCTCGACCTCCTATCGAGGCATGTCGTTAGGCGTTTATAAGGTTCTACCCTTATTACGAATGCAATGGATAAGGTTTCGAGTCCTAATTCGATCGTATGGAGAAGATAGCTTTTTGGATCTAGTTTATATTAAATTTTAGATATAAAATTCAACGCTTTTATCTACCGTACGATTACACGACAACTCCGAACGCTACAAAAATTGAAATCCGATAATAATACACTATTACAGATCCAATAGAACTGGTTCCGTCGAATTCCGAGACTATGCCTCGGATGGCTATTTTTAAATATCGATTTAAACGATATACCTTTAAAACTGAACAAAACACTTCTAAACTCACATTTAAAACTTCTATTATCCCTAGTATTATAAATATAAATTTTCCAAACCTTTGAAATATTTTTAAGCAGCTTAGAATCCAAGATTCACTATTTTAACCAATTTCTAGTTATTAAATTCAATAATTTAATTGCCAAATAAACAGTGATATTTAAATTCAATTTAAACTAACTTTCAAATATTCAAAATAAATTAAATATTTCAATTTCAAACATCCAGAAATTCCGGGTCATCGCATTCCTCCCTCCTTAAAAGAATTTCGTCCCGGAAATTACCAGTTAAGAAGAATGATCCATAACTCTATAACTATTTTCCTAAAACCGAATAGTTTCAACAACTTTCCAAATCATCTTTTATTAAATACACACTATCAATCCTACTAACTTTCCAAATTCATCCATAAGTTCCAAACAATATTACTTACTCAACAATTCAAATTCAAATTTAAAACCAAATTTTAAATTATCAAATTTTTCTCAAAATTATTCTAACTTCCTAAATTTTCGAAAAATTTCGCCAGCATCTCCTTTGCGCGGCTAGAGTGGTACAGCTACAAAATGCCTCTACGGGTCCGCAAATTTCAAAAGAAAACAAAAGACCAAGTGGCTAGATCAGAAAACCATCAAATTTCATACAAAAAATTTATATATGTACCTCTTTATCAGGCCATTAAATTTTATCTTCAGAAATAAAAATTCCAATTTCCTTTTGCTTTTAAAACAACTGCATCCTACTTAGAAAAAATGTCCAATTACAACATTCAAAATAATTTAATACAAAAAGTTCTATATTTGCTTACTTAAGTCGTGTGATGCACATATATCATCTGTATGCAATACCAACTCAGATGGCTCACTCGATCACACAATTTCACTTCCGAACTAGTATCGTTCACCCGACTTCCTAGTACGGACTCAGATTTCGTTTCTTGATCAAAAACCGTCATTCCCCTTACATAGCCATAACCATGATGGAGAATTTCCAAAATCAATCAAAAATCCATATCTAGGGTTCGCCGTCGAAAATCAAGTGAAAAATCCCAACTCGGGTCGATATAACTATCTCGAAAATCTGTGCTCGAATTTGGATCGAATCGTTATGTGAATAAAATAATACATGTACATCCTATGTATTTATCCCAATTGATTATTAGCTATATCAATTCTCTTTTATTCACATTATTTTGATTCTATTCACTTATTCACAATTATCATTTCACACACCCTTATTAAACCTTCACTCACATTAACTTAGAATATTTCCAGTACCAAATTTTACTTAAGAATTTACCAGTTCTTCTTAAGTTTAATATAAATATTCTGTACACTTCTTATATTCATTTTTACTTCACTGCTGAAGTTATATTCATTTCTATTCACATTGCCTTTAAAATTTCATTTGAATTCAATTTACCTTCCAATTTTAAATATTGAATTATATTCATCTTATCTCAATCCATGTTAGTTTCCAACTTTTATTATTTTTAGTCCACTTCAAATTAATTCTACAACTTCACTTTACTTTTCACAATTTAAATTAAATATCATCCCCATGTTCAATTTCAATTTATTGGCTTACCATTTAAATCAATTAGTTTACTTACAAATTTTAATTTCAATACTTTGTTTTGTTTAGTCCAACATAACTAATTTTTCATTTTACTTTATTTAACACAATTCAAATTAAATTCTAGTATTCAACTTCCATTTTACTTACTTACAAATGTAAATTCCTTTGTTACTCTATTCTTTTGTTTACAATCTTAATAAACATATTTTCAATAATCATTTTCCTCAAAGCTCACTTTTACTTACTTACATTCCGATTTAATTCAATTTTAACTTCTATAAGTTTCCCACTTATTTAAATTCTTTTTGCTAACTTCTTTTAATTCACTTCAATTAATTAGCTTACCTTCCAATTTATTTTGTTTTCATACTCATTTAATTTAACTCTTCTTAAGTTAAATTTTATTCTAAACAAATTTCAAATTGTTATAAGTTTTTCAAACCCATTTATTTTCCATAAACATTTTAAATTAACTTCCAGAGTTTTCAACAATCACTTAAGTATTTCAAATCATTTTGAAATCAATTATATCCAAAACCCTTTGGTATCAAATTATCTCTTGAAATTTAAACTAAACTAAATCTTGCAAACACTCCAATTTAAAACATTTTGGCAGCAATTCCTCCCTTGGAAACTCGAAAATGAAGATTGATGATGTTGCAGTCATCACCGAAGTTATTTTCCAGTGACCGAAAAGACTTCAATGCTTTTATCTCTTTCAAACCCTTCCAAATATTCTTAAATTTCAAATCTCACTAGATTTCAAATCCAATTCAAAAATATTTCTGAAATAATTTCACTATTATTTCTCCAAAACCTTTGAAAACCATTTAAACTTTTTCCAAAATTCCAAATTCCAAATTCTTTCAATTCATATTCAAACATTATTCTGGAATTTTTATTTCAATTTCAATTACAAATCACATTTACAATTCACATTCACAAATCCCATTTGTATATGAATTTATTTCTTAGCTTTTAGTTATGATTTTCAATTTCTTATTCAGTTTCTACACAATAATGATAATAATTTAATATTATCATTCCCTAACAACCAAGCAACTTATACTTATAATAATTTACAAAAATTATTTCCTTTATACAAAAATAACTCGGGCAAAATTATTTCATTTACCCTATTTTAAAACAATACGGTGTCGGTTTATCTTGTTTAAGAGTTTAGAAACTCCTATCGACGACATAACGTCCCACATATCAACCAGAATCCATAAACACTCAACTGATAAATCAACACAATATAAAAACAATTTTTTTATACCTAGTTCGTGGATCGAGCTTTGGGAAGGCTTAAGAAGTACTTGAAGTCCGATTGCAAGGATGGTTCGAAGATTTGGGGTTGAAAGGTGAAGGTAAAAAAAAAGGAGGAAGAAGAAGACAGGCTTTATAGGGAAGAAGAAGAAGGTGAAGAGACTCTGACCGGTTCTACCGGTCAAAACGGTGTCGATCGGTTACTTCAAATCGCTCGGCACTCGTATCGTTCGACAAAGAACGTTCGGCATCCAAAGCACTCGGTGGCATTGCGCGAATTCTGTAGTACAAAGCACACCCTTATCGAATACATGGCGTACTTTGGGGGGCAAAATGTTACCTGAAAAATCGACCAGGCAACTAGAACGTTCGGTATTCAGAGTTGCACTCGGCATCAGAAAACTTTCGGCCATTCAGAATTACACTCGGCATAAGGAGCGCTCGACATACGTGACAACCGGCATCTATAGACAGTCGGCGGGCAAGAACGTTCGGCACCAGATAGTGCTCGGCAGTCCAAGATCGCGCTCGGCATAAGATCGTTCGGCATGAAGAAGCAAAGGATCGTTCGGCCTCCAGAAGATCGTTCGGCGTCCCAGCATCGTTCGGCGTAGTTCACTCAGCACAAGTGCTCCCTAGAGAAGTCAGCATGCTCGGCTTGAGATCGTCCGGTATCCAGGAGATCGTTCGGCCTTGAGTCGTTCGGCTGAAGAAGCCATTCGGTCAAGCCCTTCACTCGGCCAAGCCCTTCACTCGGCATTACTATCGTTTGGCGTTCCTGCCCCATTCGACTTGCATCTCTCATTCAACCTCTCGCCTCGCTCGGCCTAAAGAGGGGAGACCCGGCATGCTTCATTTGGCACAAGGAGTTCGGCTCGGCATGCCTTGTCCGGCCTCCCTGGTTCGGCGTACAGTACATACACTACTTGGACCAAGTTATTCGGCCACCTGGTCCACCAGGGAAGTCCAACCCCCTTTCGTCTATAAATAGAGAGGCAGGGGGACAGAAAACGGGAGGAGATTTTAGAGAGCACTGGGGAGACTCTGCCACATTGAATCCTCATTCAAGACTTATTTCTTTTACCTTGCAATTGTATTCTAATACTTAAGAACGGATTGTATCTGTAATCAAGTATCAAGTGGAAAATAAAGATCAGCTTCAAAGTGGACGTAGGCCACTGCGCCGAACCACTATAAATTTGATGTTCTTACTTCCCGCATTTTAATTTATGTTCTCTCCTCTTTTTCAGTTTATTTTCTTCATTATTCTCTCTACACAATCTTTCTAAGGGTGTTAGTGACCAATTTTGGTGCTAACACGAGGAGACAAATTCTTTATCGAATAGTGTTTCACTTTCAATGCTTCAACTCAAATCCAACTATAGCCATTTAATGGACGCTATGCTATGGTTTAACTATAATCAAAGTGGGGTGTCCATATTGAACTTTCACAATATTCTCATGTCGAGGAAGCCGTGTAATATCGTCGTTTTAAGGTTCTCTGTATGGCCTTAGTTATCTAACCAACAAAAACTCTCGATTGAGTCATTCCATTTCTATCCAACAATTATTAGTATGCAAGTCCTTGGTGCTTCTAACAACCATGAGTTATACACTGTCTGACGTTTGGAGCACTTTACGCACTCAAGTCTCAATGGATGTATCAATATCTCATATCAAAACAACTTGGCTAGGAACATTTAAAATAATATGTTATTTTCAATGTGATAAATTTCTTATAATTACAACACATTGTAACTACTATCACATAACGTATCGTTTAAGGATTTTCTATTTAATATACTTTAAATTAATTCCATAAGTAATTATATCATAATATAACAATTATATAATAGAGAGAAAAGACCCATTACTTTGAATATCATATAGTAGTTGCAGTCTCGATAGGAGAATATCATCTAAAGCTTGCAAGTGGACATGATTTAATTTTGATTAATTAATATTATCTACCGAACTTTATTAGTGGAATAATTTTTGTCTCTTGTTTGACAAAGGATGGATATAGTTTTTCTAATGATAATATTACGAATACTTTTTATGGAAATGAAACAATTGGTTTTGATACTTTAAATAACGGTATTTATGTTCTTAATATAAATCATATATTTGCTGTTGAAAATAATAATGCATCTAAAGTAAATGATAGTTATTTTCGACATTTTAGACTTGACATTATTAATTAAGAAATGACTTAACAAGTTAAGAAACCATGGGTTTCTACCATTTTTTATTTTGAATCATTCAATACTTGGTGTTGTGTCTTAACGGTAAATGATCAAACACCCATCCAGTGGGAGCAATGAAAGAGTTGATGAACTCTTAGGACTAGTACATATGGTGATCTTATGTTTACAACTACAAAGGTGGAACCGCGTATTTTGTAACATTTATAGACAAGTTATATGGATATGGATATGTGTACCTTATGAAATATAAATCAGAGGTCCATTATATATTCGTTAAATAAATGAATGAAGTAGAAAATTAGAACGGTAAGAATATAGAAATACTTTGGTTTGATTAAGGCCGTGAGTACATTAAATCTGAACTCCAAGAGTACCTAAAGGAGAATGGGATTCTCTCAAGTCATTCCTTCATATACTTTACGACGTAACGACATTTCAGAAAAGAGAAATTAAACGTTGTTAGACATGGTTCGATCAACAATGAGCGACACTGACTGCCATTTTTATTTTGGAGATATGGGCTAGAATTATCACATATATGTTGAATTGTATACCATTTAAATATGTTCCAATTACTCCATGCATGTAATGAATTGGGAAGATACCCCACTTTAATTACTGTAAGGTTTGGGGGTGTCTGACTTAGATTATGAAAGTGAACCCCAATAAAATTGAGGCAATATCGCTCTTATGTAACTTTATAGGGTATCTAAGAAATTATCATGGATATATTCTATCGCACTTAGAAATAAAAAGTTTTGTTTATAGACATACCACCTTTTAGGAGAAGGAATTTATCTCATAAGAAATCAGTGGTAGTGAGATAAACATGGATGAGATCCAAGAAACTTCTATAAAGTCTGAATACAAAGGCAGTAATCCAATACCTATTGAAAATACACAACATATTAGAAGGTCCAATTGGGATCTCACTTGCTAAAGAGATATAACAGGTTTCTCGTTGACAATAAGAACGCGGATTGCATCATCCATGATGATGGTCCCCTCACATATCAATATACCTTGGATTGTGAAGACTTAGTGAAGACCCATCATTTGTAATACCCAAAAATCCATGCACTATGGCATTTGGATCTCCATGTACCAAAAATGATGACTCTTAATGTGGTAAAACAAAAATAAAATAGAGTATCTATCACTATATCACATAGCACTCACAACAGAATGACAAAATATAATACTAAGGCATATATATATATATATATATGAACAAGACTGTAAATATCATAATAATATGAAGACAATAGGATCCATCATCATAATACATAACACTCCAAACATATGAAGTTCAAATGGCAAAACATTCCAAAATAATACATCACGTATATAATATAAATCTAACATATCCATACACAAAATACTGGATAGATGATCATAGCAATATAAAGCTTTGGCTCTATAACTTGCTTTAGCTAACACGTCCTATGTTTCTAGTCCATACCAACTTAAGAAACATATAAAAATGAAAAATATAGAACGTCATACATACAGTCTGATGAAAGGGAAACATCGCTACTAAGAATGATATCCGATACATTATATGACTAAGTAATGTACTAAGTGGTACCTTAGAATATCACCCATGTGAAAGCTAAGTTCACATAATACAAATGAGCAAGAACTCTAGAGCAATGCTATATCATACCTAGCCCTTCACTTCTCCTGCATACAACAAGTTAGAATAGTTAATAACAATGCTAACACAACCATCATTCACCATACAAAGGCTTATGTAAACCCATGCGCACAAATAACAATCTGAAGCTCCAAGGTAATACCATATCGTACCTATAACCATTGAATAATGCCATATCATACTCCAATCCAGACCCTAGGTTGATGCTGTATTGTGCCCACCTATATATCTACAACTAATACCAAGTCTATGCCTTTCCAATGAACTATCATGCATTTGGAGAAAACAAAGTGGTAATCGCCAATTTAGGGCGGTTGTTGATAGAGGTTAGTGTCCCCATCTCTCTCTGATTATAACACTGAATGAAAGCCATGGCTAATCCCTGGTAATCTTGATGGAAAACAGCAA
Organism: Allium cepa; assembly: GCA_030765085.1. Classification (NCBI taxonomy): domain Eukaryota; kingdom Viridiplantae; phylum Streptophyta; class Magnoliopsida; order Asparagales; family Amaryllidaceae; genus Allium; species Allium cepa. The sequence continues at coordinate 290,150,260 of CM060937.1, forward strand.
TGCTTAAGTGTAATGCCCTTGCATTTTGATTAAAAAATTTGAGATAGTTAATTGGATAAATTAAATAGAATAATGTGAATAATTTGGGAGATGAGATTAACAAATCCAATGGCCGTGTCTTAATGAATGAACTAAAATATGACTTAACTAAATTTAGAAGGAGGAATTTCCTAAGGGGTAAACTTGAAAATGGGGCTACATTTCTTAGTATAAATCTCTTCCTTTGCCTTAATTAACTTTTACTTTCTCATTCATAACTCCTAACCTACATTTCGGCCTGCTATTAAAAGCTTCAGGAAGAATATAAATTGAAGATAAAAGCTATGGAATTAAAGCTAGGAAATTTTCTCATTCTCCAATCAATTAATCAAGGTGAATAATCATGTTAATCATCTCATTTTCTCTGTTTGGATTGGCCATTGGTTATACCCGATTCATGTTTGCATTTTGGTTAGTATGTAACCATTTAAACATTTGCTTGGATAAGAAATAGGTGTTTTAATTGTTAATGTGCTAATTAACACGTTTTTATTCGGTTTTGACTAAATTTCAAGTTGTTTTAATCTTCATATGCTTTGAAAATTTAATATGTTGAAGAGAACATATTAATAAAAATTTTGGAATTTTCTAGAATTTTTCATGATGTTTTAATAGCTATATAAAATTATTTAAGGTATGAGATTTAAATGTTTTGTATAATTATAAGGGAGAAAGGAGATTTTTAAAATTTATTTAAATTTCCAAATAAGGAAAGTCGGCAGCAATTTGGAATATAAAGTTCTGGCAACCAATCATATATAGACAAACAAGGCAGGTGGGGTACAAAAGAACTGTTTTAAAGTACAATTTTCACTATTTCAACTCTTTCGGCAAGAGTTTATGCCTCCATTTCAAACCTTCCAACAAGGTCGAAATGCATCAAACCTTTCGACTATGCCAAAAATCAATGCACATGGTATCAGGCGACTGATACGTAGTGAATTGAAAGGGGTCAAAAGGTTTAGGGATGAAAGGTTAGAGCTTTCAAAGGAGATGAAACTTTGTTTTGGTTTTAAAGAAAATATGCCTGCTAGCTGTCGACAAAAAGCTTTCGACATTGTCAAATGATTTAAAAGAAAAAGGTTTCGATTGGTTTGCTTTCTTATTTCAAATGAAACCTTTTGACAAATTCGAAAGGTCGGTTTTCAATAGGATCGAAAGCATAGTTGCCACTTCCAAACCTTCAACCCAGATGGAATCAAAGGTTATCATTTTTTCTATAAAACTTTCCACCTCTCTCCATTTATTTCAAAATATTTTGATTTCAAAAGGTTTTGACTTCAAAAGGTTTTCACTTCGAAAGGTTTTCACTTCGAAAGGTTTTGATTTCGAAACGTATTGGTTTCAAAGGGTTTTGACTTCGAAAGGTTTTGATTTTGAAAGGTTTCGAAAGGGTTACCTTCAATGATTTCGAAAGATTTTGAGTTTCATTGATTTCAAAAGATTTTGAGTTTTATTACTTTCAAAAAATTTATAAATGGTTTTATAGTGGGAATACCCCAAGCTTTCGACAAAGTCGAAAGGTGGAACCTTTTGACTAGGTCGAAAAGAAACCTTCCTACAAGGTCGAAAGGTAGTCGACAAGGTCGAAAAGTATGATTTGTGATGCTATAAAAACGAAGGCTTCCAAAGGGGCTAACTTTGGATGTTTATTTGCTTTCAAATGAGGCTTCATTCAAAGGGGTTTAAAAGGGCTGTTTTAGCCATTTTTCTTTAAGTAAAATTTTGCTAATTTGAAGGGGTTACTTCGAAGGGTTATAGCATAAAACACTTATCTTTGTTTGAACATGTAAAGGGGATCCGTATATAGATTAGATGTTAATCAGCCTTAGGGACACCGAAGTGGGTTTTAAGTTTTCGATACATAGTTTAGGGTCATAAAAAGAAATGTGCTTTCGAAAATATACATTCGGGATATTAATGTTTTTTTATTCCAAATTGGTTAAACAGGTGGTATATTTGGGAAAAATAAGTAATCATGGGGATCGTGAATTTTTATAAATAATCATGAGGGATCTAGTATTTTCGATTGGCCAACTGTTAGGTCCTTGGTTAACCTAGAAAAACCATGGAATGTGCGGTGGATAACCCACATCAAATTTCTAAAGAAAAGAATGTTTTGCCCGAGGTGGTTAGCCTTGAGATTTGGCATCCAAGGGTTCATAGTCATCCTAGGAAAAGTATGGAGTGTGCGATGGATAGCCCACACCAACTTTTATAAAATAATGTACGATGGATACTAGGCATTTATTTTTAATGGATTTGGGGATGGATAGTCCTATTAAACTATGACAAATAGTCATTTTAAAGGTATTAGAGGGGAACTCTAATAAATTGATTTTAGATGAATAAATTGCTTTTAGATGGGAAATCTAATGAATGGGTGGATGGGATATACAATATATATTATATATGGCTTTATTTCATATTATGTTAAGACTAATCATTTTGGGTGTAGGAGCATAGTAAATGATTTGCATGTTTTGTGTTGGATATTAATGAGGGGACAACCCTTTCTACTAAGCGGCATGGTCTCACTAGATATCTATTTATGATAAGAGATGTTAGCGGATTATTTATACCAGACTTATTGTCTCACTCAAAGTTTTTGTTTCTCCACAAACTCACAGGTACTAAAAACTAATTTGAGTGTTTGAGAGTAGAAGAATTTCAGGTTTTTGGACGAATAAGCTTCCGGAGATGTGTAGGAGGCAGTACTAGCTATATATAAGCTATTTTGTGTTATACGCTATGATGTACTAAGAACTATAAAATTCATATTTATTAGTTCTCTGATCATCATAAGGGGACATCTTCATATGTCGCCCATATCGTATTTTGTACATGTATGTGTGATCTGAATGTGTTTGACGTCTGGGATTATATAATTAAATATGAATACTATTCATAGGAAATGAGAAATTATGTTTTGTTGAAGTTTAATTTTTTTCATATTCTTGTGTTTCATTCTAGCTAATAGTTTCAATATTTCAATTTCGGTTACTCGGAAATAACACCTATGTATAAATGCAGCATCCGTAGCAGTTAGTTTTGGGCCTCTAGAAGCGGGACATAACCAGTTGGTATCAGAGCATGGCTTCTATAATTAAAAGGAATTTAAACCTTAAAAGATTTTTAAAGCATAATCTAATGAATATAAAATATGGTTGGGCTTGGGTAAGCGTTATAGTAACGTATGTGTACTTTGCGATAAATACCTAAGCATGTATTCTCCACTCTCTTAGACTGTTCTTATGTATCTTACAAAGATGGATTTCAGGTAGTAGGGAAGTAAGATACAGAGACAGGAAATGGAAGAGTGAATCAAGGTAGAAGGCGCACTATAATAAGTGGAAATGTTTGACCCAATACTAGGAGCAACCAGGGTCGACACGCAAATACAAACCCCCAGATGCAAATGCTAATGTTGGTGTTGAGATCCCATCGGTTGATATAGGGATAACGTATCAGTTCTTTATGAATATGATGCAAGCTAGAGCAGCTGCAGGAGTGGCTATAGGGAATGCTGGAGGAGCTATTCTGGTGGCCCAGTTGGCAATAATTATGCCAAGCTGAGCAGGGATTACACTAGTCTTTGAGGGTAGCCTTTTCTGGGAATGGAGGATGCAGTAGTAGTGGAGAACTGGTTATTGCATTGTGAAAGGATATTTGCGGATCTCGACTTGATGGATATGTAGAAGAGAAGACTTGCTTTAAGGCAATTGCAGGGAGTAGCATTATTTTGGTGGAACGGAGTTACCATAGGAGAGCCAGAGGAAGACATGACTTGGGCTGAATTTCAAAGGAGGTTCAAAGATAAATTTCTATCAGAAGTTGCCAAGTCAATGTTGCTCAGGAAGTTTGCAGATTTAGTCTAGGGGGATAGATTGAAGATTGAATATGCTAAGATGTTTGATGAGCTGTCCCGTTACGGATATGCTACTATGGATATAGTCATTCGGAGGAATGATAAGTTTAACAGGGGGTTGAATACTAAGATCGACAGAGCAACCATGCCAAACCTACGGGATCATGTCATATTGTTGTTGAGATGGCTATTTGGAATGAATAGATGATTTCTACTTTTAGAGAAAGGAAACCGGTTGAGGTTCAGAATTTTTAAGGTAAGCGGAAGTTCATCAAGAAGAAAGGTGCCCAGTCGAGGGTAGCAGCTAAGAAGAGCAAGGCTGATATTATTTGTTTTAAGTGCGACAAGAAGGGGCACTATGCTAATGAGTGTCGCTCGGGTGATGAAAGAGCAGTTACAGTGAGGCCGAATGTGAAGTGCTACAACTGTGGCCAGATGGAGCATTACAAGGACAAGTGTCCCAAGGCTGCTAAAGATGGAAAGGGAAAGGTCTTTGTGTTGGAACCATCATCCTCTAGACCAACGGCTGCCGAGAAAGGAAAAGTTGTGATGGAAGGTATGTTTATGATTCATAGTACTCCAATTAGGATACTATTTGATACCGGTGCATCGCACTCATTTATATCTCAGTATTTGGTTAATTTCTTATGTTTGGAACCTTTTTACCTTATTACTCCTTTAAGAGTTGCGAATCCTATAGGAATTCTAATAATGAGATATGACCAGTTAGAACTTGATTTGTTAGGTCATATGTTTGCATGCAGTTTATATGTTTTTGATTTCGTAGGTTTCGGGCTCATATTGGGTATGGATTGGTTAGATAGATATGATGCTAGGGTATTTTCCAAGAAGGGGAAATATCATTGAAACACCCTAATAGTCGTAACCGAGTTATTTACTCGGTAAGGAGTTCGGACGAAATTGCTTATGTGTTAGTGGGTGCCATGGGAATTGAAGCAGAGTTGAAGCAGGTTTATGTTGCAAGAGAGTTTGAGGATGTGTTTGAACCAGTTTCGGTCTTGCCGTCGAAAAGAGCGATTGAGTTTCGGATAGATCTCGTACCGGGAGCTGAACCCGTAAGTAGACCACCTAGCAAAATGTCACCAACCGAGAAGAAGGAATTGAAGGTGCACCTAGTGGAATTGGAAGGAAAGAATTTCATTCGACCAAGTAGAGGACAGGTTTCCATCAGTTAAGAGTGGCAGATGACAGTATTCCTTTGACGGCATTTAGGACCAGATATGGGTCTTACGAATGGTTGGTTATGCTATCTGGGCTAACTAATGCGTCAGCTTTCTTTGTAGATTTGATGAACCATTTTCCAAGAGAACTTGGATAGGTTCATGTTGGTTTTTATTGACGACATTTTGGTATATTATAAGAATAAGAAGCATCATGCGGATCATCTTAGAATAGTGTTGGTGACGCTAAGCCAACATCAGTTTAAGGCGAAGTTCTCCAAGTGTCATTTTTGAAGAAGGAAGTGAAGTTTCTTGGTCATGTAGTTTTCGAGGAAAGTTTGGCAGTTGATTCGGATAAGATCGAGGCTGTGAACAACTGGAAAAGACCAGAGACAATAAGAAAGATTAGAAGTTTTCTTGGACTTATGGGATACTACCAAAGGTTCATTAAGGATTTCTCGCGGATAGCGGCATCCTTGACAATGCTAACCTGGAAGAACATGAAGTTTGTTTGGTCTGACAAATGTAAGGAGGCATTCCTTAAGTTGAAACATTTGTTAACCAATACACCCAGGTTAGTAGTTTTAGATGGGAATCAAGGGTTGGTAATTTACACCGATGGGTGTGGTATTGGGTTAGGTGTTGTGCTAATGCAGAATGGAAAGGTTATTGCCTATGCTTCTAGATAGCTTAGACCGCATAAAGTGAGATACCCGACTCATGATTTGGAGTTGGCAGTGGTAATCTTTGCATTGAAGTATGAAGACATTATCATTTAGGAGAAAGGTTTGAGCTATTAACGGATCATAAGTCTATACGGTATTTATTCTCTTAGAAGAAGCTGAACATGAGACAGCAGAGATGGATGGAGTTTTTTGCAGCTTATGATTTCAGCATCGTGTATACACCAGGAAAATAAATAAGGCGGTGGATGTGCTTAGCAGGAAACATCAAGTCTGGTGTTAGCTATGTTCGTGGAATGGAAAGACTTGGAAGCACTAACTGCTTGCAGTGTGCAGTTGAGATCGACTGCTGGATCTAGTCAGAATATTGCCATGACGTTTTGTTTGGAAGTTCGACCAGTTTTGATCGAACGAATTGCTTTTAGGTAAAAAGAGGATCCAGTGTTAGCCGAGAGGATTAGAAGGTTGGAAGCTGGAACCGAGATTGATGACTTAAAGGATTTTATTCTTGACCGTAGGGGTTTGTTGAGAAAGAAGGAATGATTATGTGTTCTGAATGTTTGAAATCTTTGGAAAGAAGTGCTTAAGGAATGTCATCGATCGAAGTTTACGATTCATCCTAGGGGAACCAAGATTTATCAGGATATGAAGAGAATTTTCTTCTGTGAAGGAATGAAGAGTGATGTTGTCTTATGGATAAAACGGTATTTGAACTGTCAACAAATAAAAGTCGAACATTAGAAGCCTAGTGGTTTGCTTCAGCCTTTGGATGTTCCAGTTTGGAAGTGGGACTCGATATCATGGATTTTATTGATGGGTTGCCAAGGTCAAACCGGAGTAATGAAAGTATATGGGTCATAGTGGAAAGATTGACCAAGAGTTCCCATTTCATTCTGGTAAGGTCAACTAAGATGACACATGTTTTGGCTAAGTTGTTCGTGAAGAACATCATTAGACTGCATGGAATTCCTAGTAGTATCATCAATGATAAAGATACTTTGTTTACTAGCAAGTTCTGGAAGAGCTTGCAGAGTGTGTTAGGCACTAAGCTCAAGATGAGTACCACATATCATCCTCTAATGGATGGGTAGATAGAGAGAGTTAACAAGGTACTAGTATATCTATTGAGAGTTTTTGTGCTGGATTTAGTGGATCTCGGGAAGATTACTTGCATTTAGTGGAGTTTTCCTATAGTAATAGTTATCAGACTACTGTAGAAATGGCGCCTTTTGATGCTTTATATGGAAGGCCACGCAAATCACCAGCATGTTGGTTAGATGTTGAAGATAGATTGGTCCTTGGTCTGGATTTGGTGAGAGAGACAATGGAAAAGACCGAGTTGATACGGAAAAGAATGAAGGAAGCTCTGTCTAGGTAGAAGAGTTATGCAGACAAGAGGCGTAAGGACCTAGAGTTCTCAGTTGGAGATAGAGTTTTCCTCAAGGTATCGCCAATGAAAGGTGTGGTTCACTTCGAGAAGACTGGGAAGCTAGCACTGAGATATGTAGGACCATTTCCTATATCAAAGAGGATTGGGAGACTGGCATACTGAGTAGATTTACCGAGTAGTTTGTCCAGGGTCCACAATGTGTTTCATAACTCTCAACTTAGGCAGTATGTTAATGATCCAGAAACTACTATCGCTTCGACAGCACTGAAGGACTTAGCGGTGGAACCACATATGACTTTTGTGAGGCAATCAGTTCGTGTTGTGGTAAAAGATGAGAAGAGGTTAAGAAACAAGACAGTCAGGTTGATGAAAGTTCAGTGGAGCGACAACGTGAAAGATTGTGCTTGAGAGATATAAGACAGGATTAGAGGTGCTTTTCTTGGGCTGTTTTAGATGGTACGTTCTATACAGGGTTTATGTAGAATTTGTCTGGTAGGTTATACTAGCTTTGCTTGCATGGGCTATATGCTTGTTGTTGTGCCTTTGCTGAAATCTCGAGGATGAAATTCTTTAAGGGGGGAGTCTGTAATGCCCCTGAATTTTAATTAACATTATTCGGGATATTTAATTGGTTAAATTAAATAGAATAATGTGAATAATTAGGGAGATGAAATTAATAAATACAATGGTCATGTCTTAATAAATGAACTACAATAAGCCTTATCTAAATTTAGAAGGAGGAACTTCCTAAGGGGTTAACTTGGAAATGGGGCAACATTTCTTAGTATAAATCTCTTTCTCCACCTTAATAAACTTTTACTTTCTCATTCATAACTCCTCACTTGTATTTCGGCCTAAAAGGTCCAGGAAGAATATAAATTGAAGATAAAAGCTATGGTATTAAATCTAGAAAATTATCTCATTCTCCAATCAACTAATTAAGGTGAATAATCATGTTTATCATCTCATTTTCTCTATTTGGATCGGCTATGGGTTATACCTGATTCATGTTTGCATTTTGGCTAGGATATAACCATTTAAACTTTTGTTTGGATAAGATATGGGTGTTTTAAATGTCAATGGGCTAATCAACACTTTTTTATTCGGTTTTGGCTAAATTCCAAGTTTTTTAATCTTCATATGCTTTGAAATTTTAATATGTTGAAGAGAATGTACTAACTGATTTTCTGGAATTTTCCTGAATTTTTCATGATGTTTTGTAGTTATATAAAATTATTTAAGGTATGAGACTTAAATGTTTAGTATAATTATAAAGGAGAAAGGGGATTTTTCAAATTTATTTAAATTTCCAAATGAGGAAATTTGGCAGCAATTTTGAATGTAAAATTCTAGCAACCAATTAGATTTAGACAAACAAGGCATGTGGGGTACAAAAGAAATGTTTTAAAGTACAATGTTCACTATTTCAACTCTTTCAGCAAGAGCTTCCGCCTCCATTCCAAATCTTCCGACAAGGTCGAAATGTATCAAACCTTTCGACTAGGTCAAAAATCAATGCACATGGTATCAGGCGACTGGTACTTAGTGAATTGAAAAGGGTCGAACGGTTTAGGGACGAAAGGTTAGAGCTTTCAAAGGAGATGAAACTTTGTTTTGGTTTTAAAGAAAATGCGCCCGCTAGTTTCGACGTTGTCAAATGATTTAAATGAAAAAGGTTTTTATTGGTTTGCTTTCTTATTTTAAATGAAACCTTTCGAAAAAGTCTAAAGGTTAGCTTTCGATAGGTTCAGAAGCATAGTTGCCGCTTCCAAACCTTTTGACCCAAATGGAATCAAAGGTTATCTTTTGTTTTATAAAACTTGTCGTTTCTCTCCATTTATTTCGAAAGGTTTTGACTTCGAAAGGTTTTGGTTTCGAAGGGTTTTGACTTCGAAAGGTTTTGGTTTCGAAATGTTTGATTTCAAAAGGTTTCGAAGGGTTACCTTCAATGATTTCGAAAGGTTTTGTGTTTCAATGATTTTGAAAGGTTTTGGGTTTCATTGCTTTCGAAATTTTTATAAATAGTTTTATAGAGGGCATACCCTATGCTTTCGACAAAGTCAAAAGGTGGAACCTTTCGCTAGTTCGAAAAGAAAGATTCCGACAAGTCAAAAGGTAGGACCTTTCGACAAGGTCGAAAGTTATGATTTTTTGACGCTTTCAAAAAGAAGGCTTCTGAAGGGGCTAACATTGGATGTTTATTTTCTTTCAAATGAGCCTTCATTCGAAAAGGTTTAAAGGGATGTTTTAGCCATTTTTCCTTAAGTTAAATTTTGCTAATTTGAAGGGGTAACTTCGAAGGGTTATAGCATTAAATACTTATCTTTATTTCAATATGTAAGAGGGATCCTTATATAGATTGGATGTTAATCAACCTTAGGTACACGGGGGCGGGTTTAACGTTTTCGATACATAGTTTGGGGTTACAAACAGAAATGTGCTTTCGAAAATATACATTGGGGCTATCAATGTGCTTTTATTTAATTTAACCTAATTCGGGCTACCAATGGGAATAGGCTAAACAGGTGATATACCTAGGGAAAATAAGTAATCATGGGGATTATGAATTTTAATAAATAATCACGGGGATCATGATATTTTCAATTGGCAAAGTGTGGGGTTCTTGGTTAACCTAGAAAAACCATGGAATGTGCGGTGGATAACCCACATCAAATTTCTAAAGAAAAGAATGTTTTTCTAGAGGTGGTTAGCCTCGGGATTTGGCACCTCAAGGGTTCATATTCAGCCTAGGAAAAGTATTGTGATATCTCGGAATTTCAAGGAATTTAAAATGTGATAATCTCTTAATTAAATTGTTTAAAATTGATAAAATTGTTATTTCAAATATAAATAGCCAAACAATTAATGATGTGATGTTTTAAATTATGATTATAGATTGATTTTTAAATAAGAATAATTATTTAGTTTGTGTTATTGTATAAATAAAATTTTAATATACTTATTGTTTTCAAATTTAATAAGTGTTATTTAAATATATATGTGTATTTAAATTGATTTTAAATAGGATAATTATTACATTTAATAATGTGCTTGTTTAAAGTTGATATTTTTATTCATTAGAATTGATTTTTAATGGGATTTTAAATTGAATTTGAATTTGAATTCAAAAGAATATATATCTTTAAAATAAAAATAATAATATAGTTTGGATATAAATATGGATTATGTTTTTATGCAAAAATAAGATTGATCTCATATTATTTTCTTTAAAAGAAATTTGTTTATAGAAATTTGGAAAAGAATTTATTTAATAGGAATAAGTAGAAAAGCTTTTAAATTAGAATTCAAAAATGAGTTAAAAATATTATATATAATTTTTATTTAAATTATAATTGGTTTTTATTTTATTTTCTATTAAAGATTGTATTTATATAAAATTTAGAAAGCATTTATAAATTTATAGATGTATTTGTTTATTAGGAAATTTACAAATTAATTAAGAAAAATTAATTTAAAAGCCTTTAAAATCATTTATAAATAATATAAAAATAAATTAGGACAAGTGTTTAAACTTTAAACCTCTTAAGCACATGTGTTAACATGCTAATCAAAGTAATGAGACAAGTGTCTTTTTCTAATTTTTCTTTTTCTTTAAATTTTAATAAAACCATAATTACAACATATAAAACTTCCATTTTCTTTCTTCATCCTTTTCTTATCCTCTCAATTCAAACAAGAAAAAAAATGGCCACAACCTGAAACACTCCTCAGATAAAAATATCAAACCTGTCAAACATTTTTTCTTAAGCCTGTAAAATTCTCAAACTCAAAACATAAACCCTGTAAAGCATTCTTCCCAAATCAAAAGCCAAGCCTGAAAGCCAAATTCCTCTATGTTTAAATTCAAATCTTCTTAAACTAAAGTCTGTAACTATCTCCTCTAAAACAAACCAAACTCAACCCAATAATTGTTTTTTCAAATCAGAAGCCTGTAACAATTTCAAATCAACAAACATGAAATCTATAGCATTCAAAGTTTCCAGAAAGCAACAACCTGAAACAAGCCTTAAACATCAAAGTTGTCCAATGTTTAAATCAAAAACCGTAGCTCAAGCATTTCAGTTTAAAGCAAATCAAAGAAATTCAGTTTTCTGGAATCAAAAACAAATGCATGCAAATTTCATTCCAGTTTCAAAAGCCTACTGCATTTTCAGAGGTGAGTAAACTTTTAAACTAAAATTTAGTAACTAATGTGTGTTGCTTATGAATTACTGTGTTTGATGTTTAATCTGCATGAATGTTTATATGTGAGCTTCTGTGTATGCTTGTCTGTTGATTTTGAAGCATCTCTCTTCCTATATTTTAAGCCTCTGTTTTAAATTTATAATTATAAACCACTTTAAATTTGATGCATTGACATATGGTTGAAGTAAATCTGTGATGTAAGTTTGAAAATATGCTTGCATAATGATTTTAAGATTTTAGAACATATTTATATATAGGAAGATGTTGAGTATTGATTGAGCATGCCTGAATATCAGACAAATGAAAAACTTCCCAAGCTTACAGGCATCAGATATGTTCATAAACCAATTCCTATTTCTATGATTTATTTTAGAAAATAGTTTCTAAACAAAAGATGTGAATTTTAACAAGATTCAAATTTTAAAAATAGTTCAAAGTTAATCAAAGCAAAGTCCCTCTCGGAAATTTGATTTACAGATAAAATTTCAAATATGTTAAAATTCGAACATCATGGTTTGTTGTTTCAGGATTCTAATTTGAATACATTTTGAAAGTAAATATTTTTAAAAAAAAATCCAAATCTTTAATATTGGATTGAATGTGAATTTTGGGGTTGTCTGGAATTGTATTTGTGGTCGAATTCTAATGATCTTGGTGACGCGAAAGGTCGGGGTTCCTGTTGGAGCTAGTCAAGTGATCGGGTTGTTGAGCAAAAATGGTAGGAGCGTCGAATGATCACTGTGGCGACAACGGTGGTCAAGAGAAGTTTTAAACCCTAAATTAGGACGTGTTTGGAATTGAGATGGCCGTATCATCTATGGTGGATCGAGTTGCTTGATACTCAGGGAATTGGAGCCATGGTGTGTCGGTAGGGTGTGGCCAGAGTCATCTGACCTCTGGTGGTCGGAGCAGTAGGGACGAAGGGTTTCTCTGGCATGGATTTTGTTTCAGATTCGATTGGGATTGCTCGATCTTACTCGAGAGCTCGTGATGGCGGTTTAATGATCTGAGAGGGCTGCTGTGATGTAGGATGACATGCCGGAGGGTTCGTCGATGACCGGAGTGGTTTCTGGTAACGGTGCACATGCGCAGGCAGGTGTGTGTGTCAATGGGTAATAAATTATGTAATAAATTGTAATTAATTAAGGATTTATGTAATTAATTTTAGTTAATAAAGTAATTAAGGTTAATTACTTAATGGTTTGTAGATAATTAATTTTTATAATTAATTAAGGGTTAATTACTTAATGTAATTAAGGGATAATTAATCAAGGTTGATTAATTAAGATGATGATTAATTAATTAGTTTAATTAATGTTTATGTAAGCAAGATTTATGGTGATGAAAGTAATTAATTTAATTTATTTTAAATTAATTAGAGATGAAGTAATTAATTTAATTCATTTTGAATTAATTATAGATGGTGTGATTAATAGATCATTGCTTATAGATGTCTGATTGATATTGGATGGCTTGATTGTTTGATATCTTTGATGAGATATGTGTGATATATGATATGAGATGCTTTGGTTGAAGTATGATGATAGTATGAATTATCTGTTGTGATGATAATGTAGATTATCAATTGTGATATTGTGAATTATCTATCTGTGTGTATATAGATAGTAGAATTGAATTGTTTAACCTTAAACAACTTGGACCTAAAAGATACGTTTTGGATTTCGATGAGACCAAGATCGGGTTTCCAGATTTGGATATCCGAAAACCACATCGATCCAAATTTACGATAGGTCGTGAATCTCAAGTGAAGACGAAGATTCAGAGTGCAAGGGTTATTGTCGTTAACTCTGAGGGTGATTCCAAAATGAGTGTAACGAGATAATGTCTTCGGTTTCGTTCGAACCCGTAATGAACTTGTATGGATTGAATGCTTTCATAACATCGTCAGGTGGACGATGAGCATTCTAAGGGATGTGTTCTATAAAGGTAATCGTAGCCTCAAGCCTCATCAATCGGGAATGGCTAAAACAGGGAAGGTGCAGCAAGGCTAAGTGGGTCATGCCCAAGTAGGATGAGATGAACCCCTGTCTAGAGTCCCTTTTTATTCGGCTGTGTGGGAGGTTGCTAGCTACAACCGTGGGGTTATCTTATTCGGAACTATTCAGTAAGGAATGGTTCCGGTTTTGTGTTGCAGGGGATTGGGAGTCATCCTCGGTACGGTGAGCTAGGCCCCGTACTGTGACGGACGGTACCCCAGTAGCCCTGCCATTGTATGGAATCCAAAAGCCAATAAGTGTCATCGGATTTGATTGTATTACCCACTTTTGTGGCTAGTAGCTGGAATTTAATCATGTAACAATTTCGGCTATTTCTTATTTATTTGAAAACCCTAGACCTATTATAATATCACTAGATTTCCTATCAAATATTTTGTTTAGCGTAAGGTAAAATCTTACCCATGTTTATGTGTGGGGAGTCTTACGTGATACCTTTATTTTCAAAAGGTTTTTAAAGTTAAGCAACTTTAACCATTTACTCACACCAGACCCATGTCTGACCCGGAGTTTATTCTGTTTTTCTTAAACTCTTGGGCACTCAAATTTTTTTACGAGTAGCCGAGGGATTCAGGTAAGGTTTGATGAATTCTCAAGGAGAAATGGAGCAGGAGGCTTCAGCATATAGATATATAGTATTCCGCTGTGTGTTCTCTGAGTCGTTTGTCTGTATTATATATTGAGTTGCATAACTAGACAGGTGTTTATAACTGTCTAGTATGTGTTGTTTAAGCTGTGTAACTCTGATGTATGTGATACTATATAATATTTATGTGATTAATATAATTTATTCGTTCCGCTGTTGAGATTATGATGTTGTTTCTTTCTTTCTTCTCTTTATTTTCTCTTCCCTATCCCTTTTTTTCTTAAAAATGATGCGTCTTTCTGTGAAGAGAAAGGCGGGTCGTTTCAAGTATGGAGTGTGTGGTGGATAGCCCACACCAACTTTTATAAAATAATGTACGATGGATAATCTGCGTTTATTTTAAATGGATTTGGGGACAATAGCCCTATTAAATTATAATGGATAGTCATTTTAAACGTTTATATGGGAACTCTAATAAATTGATTTTAGTTGGGAAATCTAATAAATTGCTTTTAGATGGGATATTTAATGAATGGGTGTATGGAATATCCAATATATATGATTTATGGCTTTATTTCATATTATGTTAAGACTAATCATTTTGGGTGCAGGAGCATAGTAAAATGATTTGCATGTTTTGTTTTGAATAATAGTAAGGGGATAACCCATTCCACTAAGCAACGTGGTCTCACTAGATATCTATTTATGATAAGAGATGATAGGGGATTATTCATACCAGACTTATTGTCAGACTTGAAGTTTGTGTTTCTTCACAAACTCTTGGGTACTCGAAATTAATTTGAGTGGTCTGGGGTTGGGAGACTTTCAGATTTTTGGACGAATACGCTTCCGGAGACGTGTAGAAGACAGTGTTATTTATATAGGAGCGATTTTGTATTTTCCACTGTGATGTACTAAGAATTGTAAAGTTCATCATAAGAGGACATCTTCATATTACGCTCTTATCGTATTTTTCACATGTATATGTGATTTGAACGTGGTTAAAGTCTGGGATTATGTAATTAAATCTGAATACTGTTCATAAGATATGAGAAATTCTGTTTTGTTGAAGTTCAAAAATTTGCACATTCTTGTGTTTCTATGTTGCCAGTAGTTTCAAGATTCCAATTTCGGTCACTTGGAAATAACACCTATGGATGACTACAACATTCATAGTGTTAGTTTTGGGCCTACGGAAGTAGGATGTTACACTAAGCCACAGCTATAGGCCTCGAGCGTGAGTAGCATTGTATCATACCCATCCAATATTTGCGTGTCTTTGGTATCCAAATGACTAGATAACGAAGTCATACCTAAAGTTGAAACCGCATAGAAATTTCTTGAAGCGCAACCACCTAATTATCCCCTACATAGATCATTCAAATATCCCAATCCATTACTCACTTCACGATCCCACTTTTTGATCATCTCTGGGTCATCAAACATCACTATACATGTAACGACCCAGTATTTTCAACCCTTCGCATCCGCTCATGTCGGACTTGAAATGTTCAAAGTACTGCGTTGTAGAATAAATTTGGCAAAACTCAGAATATGCAGTAAATAAAATCACAGAATCACATACACAGATATCAGAACTCACAGCGGAAATAAAATTTCAGTGGTTCATGAAGCCACTACAAAACTTTGATCAACAGAATTTACATAGTTTAGAATCTGCAATACAGCTTTAGACATACATAGGAACAGAGTCTTCCAAAGCCTTGCTTGCAATAAGATAAAGACTGAAAAGGCTTCCAGCAGCACGAATGATCTACGGGATGTCCTAGCTCCAGATAGAACTGAAAACCGCAACTCAGGCTGACCCGAGCGTAAAATAAAACATAACACTCGAGTCAGGACATACATACTTATATAATGTAAGCTAATTCAAGTGTACTGTAATATAGAGCAAGTAACTTAAAGGATGCTTGGGACCGTCCATCCTCTAAGGATCCGTTAAACTATTTACTATGTAGTATATTGCGCTATTATAATAGTGTCTATTTATAAAATAAACATACTTTTTTCTTAGCATTAAGGGGTTACCCATATAGCCCTTAACACGTAATAGTCCCAGTAGTCCATCCAATATCATAGCTCCTCCTGATCGGGAAGCAACTAGAGGATACCACACGGGCTACGGGAGAAATCTAAACTCGTACAAGGCTCGGTATGGTAGATGACACGGCACAACTAGGCAATGCCAGGGTAGATATACCAATTGCTATCCAGGCTGGTGGAAACGCGTAGCCGCAGTTACCGCCCACCTCGGACTAACTCCCCAAAATCAAAATATAGAGGTGGCCACCGAATCAATCCAAAATCATAGTATAATATCGAAGAGGAGCGTCCGATCAGAGGAATGACCTCATTGGCCTGGAATTGCTCCTGTTTTAGCCACCTTATGCCAACTCACGGGAGTCGGGTCCACGTATTTACCTTACAGGAAACGCCACCACCGACCTACTTCATTCTGGAATCTCCACCGCGTACACGGTTGGTCAAAGTGGTTTTCGGTATCGACAGAGAGTAATGTCCATATCCGATCCCGGTCTCTTTGCCAACCCATCGTTATTATAACCCGTGGTCATTTAAACGATTTATACTTTAAAACCAGAATAACATTTCTATTTCAAAACTATAGATACGATATCATTTTTTTAAAACCCAAAACCATATGATATCGTTATATTCAAATATAATTCTTTTCCAAAAACCATACTGCTTTAAATTTATAATATCTGGAAACCAATATTTGAATTATACCTTTAAACCATAATATATTGGAAATTTTATTTT
The DNA here is from genome assembly GCA_030765085.1 of Allium cepa. NCBI lineage: Eukaryota > Viridiplantae > Streptophyta > Magnoliopsida > Asparagales > Amaryllidaceae > Allium > Allium cepa. The sequence goes on from CM060937.1 coordinate 290,167,030, forward strand.
AAAACCATAACTCCCAAAACACAAATGGTTTGGATATTCAACGGTCTATAGAATAAATGGGTTAACTTTATGGTCACTTTGTAAAGTAGATAATTTTCATAGCTTTACACATATATTTCTTTATTTAAAGTTTTTAAACCATAATTTAAATATCATTTCATGTTCCCAAACCACTTCAATTCCTATATATATATATCATCAAATTGGAGTATTAACATTCAAAACTAAGGTTGGATTTTATTCTTTCAACAAATTAATGTTTTTTTTTTAGTCTTGAATATTCCCATAAATTCCATAAATAAAACTCCAAATTTTAGCCATTAAAAATCTTCAAAATTTACTTAACATTTAAAACGATCAAATTCTAGACTCTGTAGCACTTAGGAAATGCTACCTAAAGTTACGGGTAAAACTAGTCCAATTTCAAAAGATAGCATTTAAATGCTGTAGTAGATCGTTTTAATAAATATTTCCAAATATAACTTTTTATTTATATATATTTCTTATCTGAAATATTATTCTTTCAAAATCCTGAATTACCAAATAAGTTATATTCCAAATTTCATTCAAATATTTATTTATTTATATTTAACTTATTCAAAAATCAATATAAAATCCTTTAAAGATATAAATCAAATATTTAACTTCCAAAATAATTTTAAATATTTCAGAAAATATTATAAGAACCACGGGCCTGTATATAGTTCTCTAGCCTAGGTCAAGTGATACGGATTTATATCATTTCAACCCGTAATTTACAAAACCCCGGGTTCTATCATTTCAAACCCGCAATCCCAAGTTATCAGTTAAGCAGTTAACATAATAATAGCACAGTAATCATCATTTAGGCCTATCATTTCAGCCCACAACAATCTAAATTTAACAGGGAACTTGCAGTGGTGATTTAAGCAGTAAATAACAATTAATAATATAACTGCAGAAATAATATAACAGATAATACTGATGAGGTGTCAATTTAAATGGGGTCCATCATTCTATATTACATTACAGACAGATAATAGTGAAATACAATTTTACACATACACTTGCAATAATTTACCAAAATATAAATACGTATGTCTGGTGAGAAATACTCACCTGAAAGTTGCAGAAAATTTGAATTCAAAATGACGATTCACTGGTAAAGACCGACAGAAAATAACGATCAAATTTCTTCTGATGTCGCCTAGATTCAAATCTAGAACAAATTCAATATTTTGAAACGCGACTTTAGAATTTATGGTCAAGAAAAGATTAAAATAGAACGGAAATTGATTTGACTTGCTCGACCACTCCACTGTGTAAAGTGCCCAAAATATACCCGAACTGTGAACCGTGCTAACCCCCCCCAAACTTACGACGAAAATATTCCCTAAAACAATTACGACAAAAAGCTAACTACGAACACCCGCACATACAAATTTTTCTTTTCCCCCATGTACGATGACACGGATACGTGCACGCACGTGCATCTCTCCACTGCCAAATTTTCTTATGCACACTGCAACATATATGTGCAGTCTCCCCCTTTTCAAACCCTTCCCAGTTTCCTCTTCAACTTCTTCCTGGTTTCCAAAGCCTCTCTTTTAATTCGTTGCACTAGATCTACAGCTTACATCAAGTTACCAGTTCAGAGCAGACACAACTATCATCAACTACCCTGAGTCACCCACCCAACTTCTTCGAGCCAACATGCAATTTGCTTCGAGTCAGATGTGTCTCTGCTTCGAGACAAATATGTTCATGCTTCGGGTAAACATTTCCACCCAACTTGCTTCTGGAAAATCAGTTCTTACCTATCTCAACCCTGAAACTTCACCATCTCCACATCTACCCAATCCAGTTTATCATCCACATCTACAACTATCAGCCCAGTCCCCAACTCTATGTAGCTTCAATCCAAATCATGCACCACATGTACTTCTGCCGTGCACAATCGTGCACAGGTGCACCTCTCTGCCTCTCCCCTTCTCCACTTTCTCTGCTTTTCCTTATTACTATATATATATCTAACTGCCTCTGGGAGCATATCATAAGATAAAAATGAGACTGTATGCAGTCACACTCTAAGACCCATATGTATGCATCCTTACAACTCATGTTATCACTCAGATTTCATTTCCCATTCTAAATCATGATGTACACATGCACAAAGTCCTAGCCAACACTGTCAAACATTTCCCTTTTCTCCTATTATCTGATCCTTTTCCACCTGGATCTATCTCAGTTAAAGATGTATATTGCTCCTTACCTTGAACTCTCCAGTCCTTTAAACTAACATGCAATTATCTTCCCTATTAAGCATCAAGCAACCCAAGATAGATCAGTACAATTGTATGCAGACTCTTCTATGCATAAATGTAAACAAAACTCACTACTAGTATTCATCTTCTACTGCAAGTTCATCTCAAGTTTTGCAATAATTCTTTGCAAAATTATTTAACTCAGAACCCACTACTTCTATTAAGCATCATCCAAACCCCAGTCGTCAATCTTAACCCATGTTAGATTCAAAACGTGTACAGTGGTAACAGCCTATTTCCCAATCCATATATATGCAGACCCCTTCTCATGAAATCTTCTCTGTAAACTTGAGCTATGCATTTCCTTTTTGAACAGACCCAGTATGAAATGTGTGAGTGTTTCACCATGATCCACTACACCTTATTTTTCTCTAGCATCTACTAAACTCCGGTCTTACTTACACTGCTCTGCAAAATTTCTCCTGGCTAAGCAATAGAACTTCCTATGCACTGAGGCCAAACTTATGACACAAATGCAACCTATGACCTAAATGCAAATCTGAACAATATAGGCAGACAAATCTATGACATGAATGCAACTGCACACTTCCCACTATGATACATAGCTTAAAAACTTACAACTACTTCACCTTTCTACCTACAGATTTACACTTATAACTCAAAACTTTGGGAAAAATGTGCAAACAACCCTGATGTGATATCTATGCAACTGAAGACCCACATACTATAGGCCTAACCTACCCTTTCCATCCTTACCCATGCTTTGCAGATAAAAGAAACTCAGGTTAAAGGTTTGGCCGAGCAAGTCAATTCAGAACCACCAAAAGGAAGAATTGGAAGAATAAAGAAATAGCTATGAAAAAGTTTACCTGAAAGAAGCTTGAATCAGAGAGGAACAGATAAGAGAATGTGAAAAACTTATGTAAATGCATCGAAGTATAAGTAGATAAACTTGAGAGGAAGAAAGATAATAGGCAGGTTGCGTTGATTTTTGAAGGCTGATTGAAGAAACGGAAATCACAAATATATTCATTCTATTAAATGCATGCTTCAGTTACCTTTGATAAAGGCTTGCACGCGGTTGAAGAATTTCAGAGGAAGTAAAAAAAAAAAAAAAAAAAAAACGTATCAGTTACACAAAATAAATGAAATAAAGAAGGGGGCCGAGAGTTACACCCATTACAGTTGAAAATTTGAAATATGTATGCGTGATCAGAGGAATATATAAAGAGAAGGCCGAGAGTTATGTTCCAGGCTTGAAAACTTGATCAAGGGAGTAAATGCATCAGTTTACAAAGTATAAACGTGACATACTCATTAGTTTGCAAAAGGATAATGAATGCACATCAACAAGGAGGCCGAGAGATAATGGAAAGAGCATCAGTTTCTTATGCTAATGTGAATACCTGTGAAGATTCATTTTTTTCAAATAAATTGTGATCTGTATTAAGTATGCTAACAAATGTATTTGATGCATTTAAGGCCAGATCAATGTTCAGTTTTCCCATTTTTGGTTTGTAGGCAAGAAACGGCAGCACTGATTTGATAAATATTTGTTTACATCTTTGTATGAATATAGATGTGGATGTAAAAGTCAGTGTGGTTACAGAGCTGAAGGAATGAATGCATCAGTTACATATATAAATGGGTAAGTGCGTGATATATGGCTTGTTTAAAAAAAGTTTGAACGTTACCAATGCAAAAGGTTGCTCTCGTGATCCATTTGAGTTTAGCTAAATCTTGATTTTTTTTAGTTTGATTTCACCAAAAGAGATGGCAAAATTTATGCAAAGCTTAGGAAAGAAAACGTATACAAATTTATTAAAAATCAAACCGTTAGTTAAAACAACGTAACGTTGGGTAGAAATTTACTGACTGATATTTTTCTTCGAAAATATTTGAAAATATTATTTTTACACTACGCTAAACAGACGCAGTCCAAAACATCAGAAATTTTCATAAAAATAACATTTTAAAAACACCCGTTTTATTACGTTGCTTATACCCTATAATTGACGCGTCCTTTAAACGCGAAACTTTACAGTTCAAACATAGCTTAAATTTTCACAGTTATTATTTAATTTTATTGACATATAAAATATGTAAAATATATCTCTAAATTAAATAATTAAACTATATTGTTAAACACAATTTATACAAAATATATTTCAAAATTAAATAATTAAATAAAATAAATAGCTGAAAACCAGGGCTGTTACACTCTCCCCCACTTAAGAACTTTTCGTCCTCGAAAAGGAACGAAGGAAGGGAAACAAAGGAAGATAAGCTAGATAAACAAGTACCGTACTGGATAGTTCCGGATTTTGAAGCACGAAGAAAATCCTTTAGAGTTGGTTTTACCTTTTCAGTTTGACTGTCAGGCTATGGGTGCTCAGCGGTGCCCAGGGTCACGATGAGTAACAAAGAGTTTCAAAGATTATAGAAAGATTTCTTAAATAGACTGGTATAAGCAATAGCCTTCCCATTCTGTAGCAGATAGAGAAACCAAGGACACTCAAAGGTATTTTGAAAATAAGATAATAAATTTGAAGTCATAATGCCTCTGAGATCATAATACTTTGAAAGTCATTAAAAATTATAGATATTATTATTTGGAAATCATACTACAAAAATCATAACACTTTAAAATAAACTTCATTTAAAGCCAAATAATATTTATTTCAAAGTTGAAATATTCCTGGGTTTATTTATTCAATTATAAATTTTCCAAAGCATTTTATTTTTAGAACAACAGCACTTAAAATATGCTATAGTAGATATGGTAGCATTCCTAACCAGTTTATTATATAACCTACACTTTGTTTGAAATACCTATTTTATAAATAAGATATCCCTTCAATAAGTTATACTTGAAATTCCCATTTGAAAACCAAATTCTCAATTATCAAATTTAGTGATATTAGAATTCGTCTTAACTATTTAAATCATAGTTATTCATTTAGGCATTAATTAAATTATGATTTTAAGATATATAATTCTTACAACAAAATATCCCTTTCAAAAATATTTCTCTTATTCAAAGATACATTGTTTATTACACAACATATTCATTTCAGGAGATAACCTTTATTAAAATTTCTTGGTTATGTTTAAGGTTCCGTATTAAATCAAATTTGATTTTTAGGTTTTTTTTTTTTTTTTTTTTTATATGAAATTCCTTAAATTCCTTTTTATATTGTATAGTATCAATTTCATTTTTAACTTCTGAAAATCAAGGTAAGTTATATTGAAATGAAATTGAGTATTATACAACTAAAACTTTCAAATTCAATTATCTCCAATTGGGAATTCTTATTCAAATTTTATTTTCCTTTTCATTTTATTGAATTTTTCTTAAGATAAAATTTTAGAATTAAATTTCTGATTCCCTTCAAACCATAGATAGATAAATATATATATACATAATATGTCAAATCAATTTTAAATTATATATCTATATATAATTATAAACTAAGTCATTTTCTAGAATTTCAAATCAATTAAATTCTCAAGGTAACGCTGTAGTCAGACCACAGAATGGTCTTTTCACTTCGAAACTCGAAAATGAGTGTCGATGATGCTGCAGTCATCACCGAAATTATTTTCCAGCGACAAAGGGAAAAGCACTAAATTTAAAATTCTTGGGGACAATTTCTACACAAAATACTTATTACATCCTTTTAAAATTTAAACACAAGGTTTGAAATCATCAGAAATTGAATTCTCAAGTTCTTGTTTAAATTCATTTCTGTTTCTAAATTAATTTATAACCATTGTTTATATTCAATTATTTATATTAGACAAAACACATGGCTTATAAAATCATAAATAAAATCAAAACTATTATCTCTTGACAAATAGTTAAATTAATTATAAAATTCTGAAAATTATACTATAATATTCGATTTTATTTCAAAAATACATTTTTCAAACCAAGGATAGAAATTCAATTTCGATGAATTCAAATCAAATAGAATCCAAGGTTAGTTGGAATCAGAAGATCTGATGGTTAAATAACCGAATAAGGAACTGGGTAAGTTATATAAATCGCGGGCAACCTTGACCGGGTCAACCGTGACTTAAAGAGTCAGATCGATGTGGTTGGAATAAGTCTACATTGATCAAAAGAGATAGAGTTCGGAATAACCAAAAATACTAGCATGTAAACCGAGGATAAATATAGATTTCCGGTGAATCAATGCTAATGGTAAAGGAGTTTCACCCCTTTATTAGACAATGGCGAGACTGCCAATTCACAAAAAGATCATCCGAAGTGGAGTTATGGGATACTCCTAGAATCTAAAGAAGATGAAAAAGTGAGGGACACGAATGAACTTTGAAACCATAGGGAACGTTCCAAAATTCGAAAAGAAAGTGGTTCAATCTCGTATGAAAGTGATTCTGTAATTCCAATTTACCATATATTCTAAGTTTTGCCAAGAACCTGGCTCTGATACCAAATGTAACGACCCAGTATTTTCAACCCTTCGCATCCGCTCATGTCGGACTTGAAATGTTCAAAGTACTGCGTTGTAGAATAAATTTGGCAAAACTCAGAATATGCAGTAAATAAAATCACAGAATCACATACACAGATATCAGAACTCACAGCGGAAATAAAATTTCAGTGGTTCATGAAGCCACTACAAAACTTTGATCAACAGAATTTACATAGTTTAGAATCTGCAATACAGCTTTAGACATACATAGGAACAGAGTCTTCCAAAGCCTTGCTTGCAATAAGATAAAGACTGAAAAGGCTTCCAGCAGCACGAATGATCTACGGGATGTCCTAGCTCCAGATAGAACTGAAAACCGCAACTCAGGCTGACCCGAGCGTAAAATAAAACATAACACTCGAGTCAGGACATACATACTTATATAATGTAAGCTAATTCAAGTGTACTGTAATATAGAGCAAGTAACTTAAAGGATGCTTGGGACCGTCCATCCTCTAAGGATCCGTTAAACTATTTACTATGTAGTATATTGCGCTATTATAATAGTGTCTATTTATAAAATAAACATACTTTTTTCTTAGCATTAAGGGGTTACCCATATAGCCCTTAACACGTAATAGTCCCAGTAGTCCATCCAATATCATAGCTCCTCCTGATCGGGAAGCAACTAGAGGATACCACACGGGCTACGGGAGAAATCTAAACTCGTACAAGGCTCGGTATGGTAGATGACACGGCACAACTAGGCAATGCCAGGGTAGATATACCAATTGCTATCCAGGCTGGTGGAAACGCGTAGCCGCAGTTACCGCCCACCTCGGACTAACTCCCCAAAATCAAAATATAGAGGTGGCCACCGAATCAATCCAAAATCATAGTATAATATCGAAGAGGAGCGTCCGATCAGAGGAATGACCTCATTGGCCTGGAATTGCTCCTGTTTTAGCCACCTTATGCCAACTCACGGGAGTCGGGTCCACGTATTTACCTTACAGGAAACGCCACCACCGACCTACTTCATTCTGGAATCTCCACCGCGTACACGGTTGGTCAAAGTGGTTTTCGGTATCGACAGAGAGTAATGTCCATATCCGATCCCGGTCTCTTTGCCAACCCATCGTTATTATAACCCGTGGTCATTTAAACGATTTATACTTTAAAACCAGAATAACATTTCTATTTCAAAACTATAGATACGATATCATTTTTTTAAAACCCAAAACCATATGATATCGTTATATTCAAATATAATTCTTTTCCAAAAACCATACTGCTTTAAATTTATAATATCTGGAAACCAATATTTGAATTATACCTTTAAACCATAATATATTGGAAATTTTATTTTAAAACCATAACTCCCAAAACACAAATGGTTTGGATATTCAACGGTCTATAGAATAAATGGGTTAACTTTATGGTCACTTTGTAAAGTAGATAATTTTCATAGCTTTACACATATATTTCTTTATTTAAAGTTTTTAAACCATAATTTAAATATCATTTCATGTTCCCAAACCACTTCAATTCCTATATATATATATCATCAAATTGGAGTATTAACATTCAAAACTAAGGTTGGATTTTATTCTTTCAACAAATTAATGTTTTTTTTTTAGTCTTGAATATTCCCATAAATTCCATAAATAAAACTCCAAATTTTAGCCATTAAAAATCTTCAAAATTTACTTAACATTTAAAACGATCAAATTCTAGACTCTGTAGCACTTAGGAAATGCTACCTAAAGTTACGGGTAAAACTAGTCCAATTTCAAAAGATAGCATTTAAATGCTGTAGTAGATCGTTTTAATAAATATTTCCAAATATAACTTTTTATTTATATATATTTCTTATCTGAAATATTATTCTTTCAAAATCCTGAATTACCAAATAAGTTATATTCCAAATTTCATTCAAATATTTATTTATTTATATTTAACTTATTCAAAAATCAATATAAAATCCTTTAAAGATATAAATCAAATATTTAACTTCCAAAATAATTTTAAATATTTCAGAAAATATTATAAGAACCACGGGCCTGTATATAGTTCTCTAGCCTAGGTCAAGTGATACGGATTTATATCATTTCAACCCGTAATTTACAAAACCCCGGGTTCTATCATTTCAAACCCGCAATCCCAAGTTATCAGTTAAGCAGTTAACATAATAATAGCACAGTAATCATCATTTAGGCCTATCATTTCAGCCCACAACAATCTAAATTTAACAGGGAACTTGCAGTGGTGATTTAAGCAGTAAATAACAATTAATAATATAACTGCAGAAATAATATAACAGATAATACTGATGAGGTGTCAATTTAAATGGGGTCCATCATTCTATATTACATTACAGACAGATAATAGTGAAATACAATTTTACACATACACTTGCAATAATTTACCAAAATATAAATACGTATGTCTGGTGAGAAATACTCACCTGAAAGTTGCAGAAAATTTGAATTCAAAATGACGATTCACTGGTAAAGACCGACAGAAAATAACGATCAAATTTCTTCTGATGTCGCCTAGATTCAAATCTAGAACAAATTCAATATTTTGAAACGCGACTTTAGAATTTATGGTCAAGAAAAGATTAAAATAGAACGGAAATTGATTTGACTTGCTCGACCACTCCACTGTGTAAAGTGCCCAAAATATACCCGAACTGTGAACCGTGCTAACCCCCCCCAAACTTACGACGAAAATATTCCCTAAAACAATTACGACAAAAAGCTAACTACGAACACCCGCACATACAAATTTTTCTTTTCCCCCATGTACGATGACACGGATACGTGCACGCACGTGCATCTCTCCACTGCCAAATTTTCTTATGCACACTGCAACATATATGTGCAGTCTCCCCCTTTTCAAACCCTTCCCAGTTTCCTCTTCAACTTCTTCCTGGTTTCCAAAGCCTCTCTTTTAATTCGTTGCACTAGATCTACAGCTTACATCAAGTTACCAGTTCAGAGCAGACACAACTATCATCAACTACCCTGAGTCACCCACCCAACTTCTTCGAGCCAACATGCAATTTGCTTCGAGTCAGATGTGTCTCTGCTTCGAGACAAATATGTTCATGCTTCGGGTAAACATTTCCACCCAACTTGCTTCTGGAAAATCAGTTCTTACCTATCTCAACCCTGAAACTTCACCATCTCCACATCTACCCAATCCAGTTTATCATCCACATCTACAACTATCAGCCCAGTCCCCAACTCTATGTAGCTTCAATCCAAATCATGCACCACATGTACTTCTGCCGTGCACAATCGTGCACAGGTGCACCTCTCTGCCTCTCCCCTTCTCCACTTTCTCTGCTTTTCCTTATTACTATATATATATCTAACTGCCTCTGGGAGCATATCATAAGATAAAAATGAGACTGTATGCAGTCACACTCTAAGACCCATATGTATGCATCCTTACAACTCATGTTATCACTCAGATTTCATTTCCCATTCTAAATCATGATGTACACATGCACAAAGTCCTAGCCAACACTGTCAAACATTTCCCTTTTCTCCTATTATCTGATCCTTTTCCACCTGGATCTATCTCAGTTAAAGATGTATATTGCTCCTTACCTTGAACTCTCCAGTCCTTTAAACTAACATGCAATTATCTTCCCTATTAAGCATCAAGCAACCCAAGATAGATCAGTACAATTGTATGCAGACTCTTCTATGCATAAATGTAAACAAAACTCACTACTAGTATTCATCTTCTACTGCAAGTTCATCTCAAGTTTTGCAATAATTCTTTGCAAAATTATTTAACTCAGAACCCACTACTTCTATTAAGCATCATCCAAACCCCAGTCGTCAATCTTAACCCATGTTAGATTCAAAACGTGTACAGTGGTAACAGCCTATTTCCCAATCCATATATATGCAGACCCCTTCTCATGAAATCTTCTCTGTAAACTTGAGCTATGCATTTCCTTTTTGAACAGACCCAGTATGAAATGTGTGAGTGTTTCACCATGATCCACTACACCTTATTTTTCTCTAGCATCTACTAAACTCCGGTCTTACTTACACTGCTCTGCAAAATTTCTCCTGGCTAAGCAATAGAACTTCCTATGCACTGAGGCCAAACTTATGACACAAATGCAACCTATGACCTAAATGCAAATCTGAACAATATAGGCAGACAAATCTATGACATGAATGCAACTGCACACTTCCCACTATGATACATAGCTTAAAAACTTACAACTACTTCACCTTTCTACCTACAGATTTACACTTATAACTCAAAACTTTGGGAAAAATGTGCAAACAACCCTGATGTGATATCTATGCAACTGAAGACCCACATACTATAGGCCTAACCTACCCTTTCCATCCTTACCCATGCTTTGCAGATAAAAGAAACTCAGGTTAAAGGTTTGGCCGAGCAAGTCAATTCAGAACCACCAAAAGGAAGAATTGGAAGAATAAAGAAATAGCTATGAAAAAGTTTACCTGAAAGAAGCTTGAATCAGAGAGGAACAGATAAGAGAATGTGAAAAACTTATGTAAATGCATCGAAGTATAAGTAGATAAACTTGAGAGGAAGAAAGATAATAGGCAGGTTGCGTTGATTTTTGAAGGCTGATTGAAGAAACGGAAATCACAAATATATTCATTCTATTAAATGCATGCTTCAGTTACCTTTGATAAAGGCTTGCACGCGGTTGAAGAATTTCAGAGGAAGTAAAAAAAAAAAAAAAAAAAAAAACGTATCAGTTACACAAAATAAATGAAATAAAGAAGGGGGCCGAGAGTTACACCCATTACAGTTGAAAATTTGAAATATGTATGCGTGATCAGAGGAATATATAAAGAGAAGGCCGAGAGTTATGTTCCAGGCTTGAAAACTTGATCAAGGGAGTAAATGCATCAGTTTACAAAGTATAAACGTGACATACTCATTAGTTTGCAAAAGGATAATGAATGCACATCAACAAGGAGGCCGAGAGATAATGGAAAGAGCATCAGTTTCTTATGCTAATGTGAATACCTGTGAAGATTCATTTTTTTCAAATAAATTGTGATCTGTATTAAGTATGCTAACAAATGTATTTGATGCATTTAAGGCCAGATCAATGTTCAGTTTTCCCATTTTTGGTTTGTAGGCAAGAAACGGCAGCACTGATTTGATAAATATTTGTTTACATCTTTGTATGAATATAGATGTGGATGTAAAAGTCAGTGTGGTTACAGAGCTGAAGGAATGAATGCATCAGTTACATATATAAATGGGTAAGTGCGTGATATATGGCTTGTTTAAAAAAAGTTTGAACGTTACCAATGCAAAAGGTTGCTCTCGTGATCCATTTGAGTTTAGCTAAATCTTGATTTTTTTTAGTTTGATTTCACCAAAAGAGATGGCAAAATTTATGCAAAGCTTAGGAAAGAAAACGTATACAAATTTATTAAAAATCAAACCGTTAGTTAAAACAACGTAACGTTGGGTAGAAATTTACTGACTGATATTTTTCTTCGAAAATATTTGAAAATATTATTTTTACACTACGCTAAACAGACGCAGTCCAAAACATCAGAAATTTTCATAAAAATAACATTTTAAAAACACCCGTTTTATTACGTTGCTTATACCCTATAATTGACGCGTCCTTTAAACGCGAAACTTTACAGTTCAAACATAGCTTAAATTTTCACAGTTATTATTTAATTTTATTGACATATAAAATATGTAAAATATATCTCTAAATTAAATAATTAAACTATATTGTTAAACACAATTTATACAAAATATATTTCAAAATTAAATAATTAAATAAAATAAATAGCTGAAAACCAGGGCTGTTACAATACATTTCTAAAACTTCATCCCCGAGCAACGCATGCCCCTATGTAAAAGAACTCCAAAACATTGCTCCATAGTCAAACTGGACTCTATAAGCCTCTCACGAGTCATCAAAGTCCTACCCGAATTCGCCTGGTAGAGAAAACTAAAAGAATTCCTGCACTGCAAATCCAATCGACCGGTCAACCATAACCAGTCGACTACCACCAGATTCAATCGACTGGTTATGGGTCCAATCCACTGAAAAGTTCAATTTTTACCTATTTTTTATGGGTTGGAAAACTGGCATTTTCCAACCCATTTATTCGACTGACCATCAAATTCAGTAGACTAAAAAACTGTTAGGTTGACACTTGAATCCTGATGGCATGAAATCCCATAAGGGAGTTTTCTTACCTCTTTACTTCATGAAACCACTGTCCTTGCTTTTCACACACTGCTGTCATGTTTCGGGGCACAGCGACCTTGCGACCACCAACTGCACATCGTGTTCGAGCTCATGTTGCCGATGATCCGCCATGGGACGAATGCCACCAAAGGCTATTCAATGAATCATCTTAGAACTATAACACTTTACAACTAAACACCAACTATAAAGTGTCTAACTAATCCCAAAACAACCATAAAACTATACGTCCATCATACTCAAGCAATGCTAACACACAACATTATCATCCTATGATTTCATTTTTCAAATTAGCTTCATTTATTTAACTCATAACTTAATTCATTAATCTAAATCAATGTCTCGTTCAATATAACTAACATACTTCATCAAGCAATCAACTACTCATCATTCCCTAAAGGGAGAAGGTACTCATCGTTAATCCCTAACCCAATAAAATAATTAAATAAGGATAAAAGTAGCAAAGGAGATCATATAGAGTAAAGAATCATTTCCACACACCCAAGCTAGAAGAAAATCCCTAATATTGTTTGAAAACTATTTATCTAAAAATTTATTTTTGAAATTCTAGGATGAATTCTTCAATTCTAATGAAATTAGTTTTATGCCTGTTTCAAAGGAAGATCCAATCTGAATTTAAAATATTTTTGGGGAATTTTAGGTAAAAAGATAAAGAACTTATGGAGAGAGGAAGGAGAGATAAGGCATGAGGAAGATAAAAAGGAGGATGAAGGAAGAAAAGGTGAAAACTGAGAAAGTGACCCCTCATATATCCAAAAAAATCTTTTAATAAATTTTCCTCAACTTATTTACAAGTTTGCCCATTCCTAACCAATTTCTTCCATCCTCCGATTACTTCTAGTCTTATGTGTTTTTCAAACATAAACGATATTTTAAACACAATGAAACCATTTTCTAGTCCTAATATGTCTTCTTCAAAAATTCTACTTCTATGTCCAAAATTACTCTAAATTCAATTAAACACATTTTAGCTCATTAAATAATTTAAACACATTGTAACACTTCTATAAAAATTTGGGTATTTGCATTCTCCCCGTAAAAGGATTTCTTCCTCAAAATTCCCAAAAGCAGAATAATGTAACGTTCAACACAAAAATAGATGGCACACAACAACAACAGCAAGCAAGCATAATTCAAACAAGTCCTCGCCAATCTTGTAAGTATGTGCTAAAAGAAGACAATTTTTTATAAAGCAGAGTGAATCGTACCTTCATTAGACTTCTTCGTCCGGTTCCCAAGTGACATCGCCAATGTTGTCGCTTCATTGAATCCTTACAAGCTTGACCAACATCCTTTAAACCTCTACCGCTAAAACAATATGGATTAGCAACATTGGTCCAGTTGCCTCTGGTTTGAAGTTTACATCTCAAAGTTGATTTGGCTCTATGATGACACTACAATCATGCATGCATTTATACAAATGAGATACATGAAGGACATTATGTACTCCAACCATATTTTCGAGAAGTGTGACCCAATATGTAAGTTTATTGATTCTCTCAATGAGGGGAAAGGTCCAACAAATCTCGATGCCAATTTATCTGAAGTACCAAACCAAACCACGCTTCTCAATGGAAAAACCTTTATAGAAACAAAATATACTACTACAAACTCTAATCGGTGCGTCTTTTATTGACATAACCCTTTTGTCGAACTTAAGACACTTTCGGTCTCTTCCATATTAAATAAATCTTCTCTGAAGTCTCTTTAATCATATCTCGCTCAAGTATTGATTCATCATTCGTCTCTCACCAACATGATAGAGACTTACACAGCCTCTCATACAATATTTTAAGCGGTGTCATGCCAATACTCGATTGAAAATTATTATTATATATGAACTCCACTAAGGGAAAATGATCTTCCTAAGTTCTCCTAAAGTCCACTATGCAATATCTCAACAAATCCCTCAAATGCTCTACTAACTCTCTCCATTTTTCCCATTGGTTTGCGGATGGTATATGGTACTCAAATTCATTTCCTTGCCTAAAGCAAGTTGTAACCTTCGCCAAAACTAACTGGTGAATAGTGGGTCTCTATCACTCCCGATCCCTTATGGAATCCCATGTAATCTCACAGTCTCCTTCAAATACAAAGTGGCTAGGGACATAGCGATCCTTGTAAATTTAATCGGTACAAAGTGAGAACTTTTAGTCAATCGATCAATAATGACCTAAGTATTCTCATCATCTCTTCTACTTTGTAGCAATCCATTAATAAAATCCTTGGAAAATTTCTCCCATTTCCATTTTAAAACATATAGTGGTAGTAATAAGCCACTTGGATTCTTTTGCTCCACCTTCGATCTTTGATAAGTCAGTATTTTGCAACAAAATTCAAAAACATCGCGCTTCATACTCTTCCAATAAAATGAACTCCTTGTATCATTGTAAATTTTATTACCATCGAGATGAATAGTCATCCTAGAACGACGGAACTCCCAAAGCACTTCATCTCTAGGCAATCAGTATAGGAAATGCACAACCTCCCCTAGAGCCAACCATTCTAGTCATAACAAACTAGGCCAAATCACTAGAATCCACTCCACCTCCGAGTTGTATAAAAACTTCCATCAACTTAGCATCATGCTTTTGACAAGACTTAGCCCGCTCAATAAGAGTACGCACCATTTCCATGTTCACTAATCTTATCTAAAATTCTCTTGGGGATCAAAAATCAAATCCCATAAAAAATTCCAACTGTTGTCATACCACGAATATAAGACCCAATGTAGCATGTCTTCTACTGAGCACATTCGGCGATTCCCTTTACCATGAGTGTACTACCAAACTCATAAGAGGTATGGAACTCCAACCAACACCTTTGATGAAGGTTGAAATAGATAATTCAATAACTTGTGATCCATAAATAAATCAAACTTCTAACCTGACAAGGATGACTTCAATTCTTTAATGCGAGCATATTAGCCGCCAAATCCAAATCAGTGAACTGGATAATTTATCTCATGCAGTTTTAGATGTCGTCTTGCATAACCCACAACCTTCCCTTTTACATCAATATCACCCCAAGACCCATGCCATATGCATTTGTGCATATAATAAACAGTTTATCTCTCTCTAAAATAATGAAAATCGGTGCACTCATCAACAATTATTTCAACCTATCAAAAGTATGCTCACAATGTTCATCCGAAATAAATAGTTGATTCTTCTTGGTTAGGTGAGTAATAGGAGTAGCAACCTATGAAATTCTTTAATAAATTTTGATAATACCCAGCCAATTCGAGAAAACTACGGATCTTTGTGGTCATCTATGGTACTTTTCAAATTTGCACCATGACTACCTTAGTTGGATCTACTAAGATCCCATGCTTGGGCACAACCTGACCAGAGAATCACACTTCTCATCTTTAAAAGTGACACTAAAAAAATATAGCTTTCAACTGGTGTTTTCAAAAAACTTCCAACATTTCTCTAATGTGCGATTTATATGCCTCTTCAACTCTAGAATGTACCAGGATATCATTGGAAAACACGACCAAACCCATGTTAAGTTGCCCTCGGGAAACACCGGTCATCAAGTCAACAAAATACACATGTAACAACCTTGATTTCTGCATCGTAAATTAAATAAATTAAGACTAGAAAAAATTGTTCGAATTTGATATTTGATAATTATTATTTTTGAAAGTTAATATTAATATAACCGAAGTCTATTCAATAAAAGGTTTTTGTTTAAATAAATTGAATTGAATTAATAAATTCATTTTGGATCATATTTTAGAATTGAATAAATTATTTTAATTGAATATAAATATTTCTAAAGTATAAATAATTGTTATGTGATTAAAACAATAAAAAATAAATAAGTTCGGGCATTGAGTTGGATAGAATTATCCAATTATTGAAATATAGTTTTGTACCATGAAATGCAAATTAATTTAAAAAAGACTGGATTTATTTATAAATAAGTTAGAAGAGCAAATAATTGGACAAAGTAGAAAAATTAGAATTTAGTCTTAACAAAACCAAGCCTAAGCCCATTTCCTTTTCTCATTGATTCTAGAAAGCTCTCCCTTTTCTCTTAAACCAAACCCACCCAATCATTCTCCCTTAGCCCCAATTGAAATCGCGACTACATAAAAGAAAAAAATTAGAAATAAGCGTGTGGCATCGACGACCCTGGTAACATCGATGACATAAGGAGTGAGATGCATGAATATGGCTCATCTTGGCAACATCGATGGTACCATCGGTGACTTAAGAGGTTGGTCACGATCATCCTGGACTTGCAGCATAGTGGCAGCAGACCGACGTTGCATCATGACCTGGTTGGGTCATTTATGGGTGCAGATGCAATTTGAAGAGGTGGCTGGTTTGTATTTACTATGCACGAAGTTGTCATCAATAATTGAAGGCGGTTGGGACTCAAGAGTGGCGATGAAAGGCGTAGGCATTGTGGTGATGGCAATTTGTAGCTATAAAGTTGGAGCCATGGTATTTTTGGGTGAAGTCGATAGTGCTGCAATGCTTGGGATGTGGCAGTTGCTGATTTGGGAACTCAAGCATCATTAGGCGAGTAAATATTTTTACTCAAAACTATTGCCTATTGCTTTGCAATTTGTGCTTGATTATGTTGTGGCATTGAAAAGTTGATTAAGTTTATCGGCATTGTTTGGGTCAGTTATTTTTGATAACTCACAACTATGATCAAGAACATTTTTTTGTATAAATTTGTTGATTGTTTGACAATGAGTTGTTTATTGATATGGAATAATTGGATGAAATTAATCATTATTGGGTGATGTTGATGGAAAGAGTGTTGCATCCTTTAGATGCATTATGTTGTGTGTGTATGTTGGTTGAATTTGATGGTGGAATTAGTTAAATGTAACACTTGAAATTAATTGGAATGGGGTAAATGAAATTAAAAGGATGAAGTTATGAAATAAATTAATTATTTTGGAAACAAATAGTGAATTTTGAAATTATTTTTCTATTTAATATTATGGTTTATGGTTAATGAAAATTTGAAAGTAGAATGACTTAGAAAAAGGTAAAAAAGTGGAATAATCTTGAGGATTGTGTGAATAGAAGTTATTTAGTAAAGGATGAGTTTTTGGATTTAATTAAATAAGTGGATCTTTCAGAATATTTATAATTTTTATTCATCACTAATCGTAAAAATATTTAAAAGATGCTAATGAAATAATATTTAAATTTATATTTTTAAAGTTATAAGTTAATTTTATTTGGAAATAATGGATTGGAAGTATACTAAATAATATTTTGAAGTAATAGTAAGTTGGCTGCAAGGAATTAGAATAATAATTTATAATTCATACATTATAAATCCCTTAAAATGTATAATTCATACATTAGAAATAAAATTCCAATCCATTAATTCCAAATCCATTAAAATATAGCAAAGTTATCAGCTTATTTATAATTTAATCTTCTTTCAATTGAGTATTGATGCTTGAAATTTCTATTGACGATTTGGGAAAAGTGTATTTGGTGATAAGCTCCCTTTCCAAATTGATAAATAGTAATATTGAGTGTTTTGAATGCTTTATATTCTGTATAACAAGGAATTAGAATAAATGGAGTTATAATATCGTCTGGAATGAGACTTTTGGTAATATTTCTTTGGTTACTCTTTGGACTTGTTATATAGAATAATATTGTATAAAATTCTAGATTATGAAGAAGTTGAGTAAACGGATTACTAATACCGTCTAATAGGGCATTTGGCAATATTATTCTATTACTTTGTTGACTCATGGTATAGAATATTAATGTATGAAGTTCGGTATGGTGAGAATTTTGAGTAAACGGATTAATAACACCACCTGGTATATGACATTCAATAATATTATTCCGATTGCTCTTTTGACTTTTGGTATATGATATTATTATGGGTAAGGAGTGTAGTTTATGAGCATCGAGTAAATGAGCGAGTAATGCCAGATGGTTTGGGATGCCTACGTTGTTATTTGTTTGATTACTTTCTGTAATCGAGGGACACTCTTATTTTATGGGTAAATGTCTAAAGGTAGGATCGGTTGTGTGCTAACTTATGATGCGTGTTGCTTATCCAGATAGACAATTGTCTATCCTAGTTGGCTAATCGCAAGGTCACACCTTCGATCTGCGGCAATACCTTATTACATATACATACGGGCCATGTGCTGATATTTAGATTGTGTAATGACATGGCCCGATGCTACACTAACCAAACAATCTGTTACCATTGGGCAATACGCTCATGACCATAGTGTATAGATGAACGTAGCGTCACGATGATCGAGAGTAACTAAGACGATGGCAGTGCTGTGTGTTATAAGTGTTGTGTGATATCCCCAGGAGTTTGTTGTGTGATGTGAGGCTCCCATCTAAAATATGTGAAATTACATGATTATACTATATTATTTAGATACCCCTTCTAGACATCTATTCAAAGGCGAGGACCTCTTAAGCCACTGGAGCGTGCTGTGTGCCGTGAGGCTTCCAACTAGATTATATGACCTAAGATATATTGAGATACGATACCATACTTATAGAAACTCACTTGATTGTGTGCTTATTAATGGTTGATTACCTTTTGTGTTATGGGTGGTTGGATGATGGATGGATATTTGGTTGATTCGCTCGCTATGTTATGGTTTTATTGATAGGTGTTATGCTGGGATGTTTGGATATATGGATGTCTTATTTACTTATGTGACGTGATGTTTATTTTGAAGGGGAGTGATTTGTGCATAGTATGGTACACGTGATATACGTGAGATTTTCACACATATTTATTAGATATATTTGTAACACAATGTCAGTTATTATTATACGCTGATATCTACTTTCTAGACATAGTTTGACCCATTTTTATTTATATAATACTTGGGTCGGTCCAAGACATTTCAGGTTCAGGGACGAGTTGACCAGTTTGTAGTTGTTGGGCATGGATGAAGGATAGAGTATTTGTATAGCATTTTGTATATTGTAGTTACATTTGTTCATGTGTTGATGAGATGTACATATATGGACATGTTATGTATATATTCGACGATAGTGGGCATTTGACTATTATTTTAGATCCACATGTATTTGTCTATATTTATTATTATATGTTGAAGCTACGTGGATGATGTTGTGATCTCTGTGGTTTACTTTATATCATTTATTGTTTTATCATGTAAACACACATGTTTATTGCTTTACGTATAGATAAATTTATGATTTTGAATGCGTACATGTATTAATCTAAGGGAATATTCATGTGTGATAGCCTAATATCGTCTTGTTCTCTGTATTATCAGACGGTATTACTTAGTAGTACTCTTTTGTAGTACGAGTATAGAGGTGGACGTTACATTTGGTATCAAAGCCAAGTTTCGAATAATACAAAGTATAAGAGACACAAGTCTTGGCTTTGGATGAGACTTAGAGTCCCTGTCTTCATGGTGTATGGTAGATTATTATTTATACTTAAGTGATAGTAGGAGTGTATGATGATTACTGGGGTAATTATTTGGGGATGTACTTGTGATTTTTCCTACTATACACACACACAATGCATATATACACATGCACTCCTTATCTCTGCCTCTTCTGCATAATATTTCTGAATGAAGTAGATGTTGTTGAGGTAGGTAGTGAAGTAAGGAGTGATGAGCCCGACGAATAGTATCGGCATTGATGATGTTGAGTAAACCTCTATGGGGCTTGTGTGTAAATGAAGTAGTGCAGTTAGAGAAGCAGTTAAAGACCCTAAAGCGAATCTTGCATTGAATACTTCACAATTCCAAATTGTAACGAGGAGAGTTAAGTAAAGGATGTAGCAGTGGTCAGAGTTACGTAGCGAAAACGGATAGATAGCTATTCGTTGAAGGCATTTGTTTGCTTGTTTGAAAATGTGTATATTGTTGAATAAAGCTTGTTTGATATTATGGATGGATGACGTGTGATTTTTCATTGTTGTTGATGATTAATGAATTGGATGTATATATGAATTTTGAAATAAATATTTTTATTCAAATAAGCAAATGATTTGATAAAATATGATTTTTATTTTATAAAGCGATGGAAAGTATTTTAGTAGTTTAATTTGGTGTTAATTTGCCCATCAAGTGCTTTAAGAATTCTAGTCGGTGTGGGTACGCACGTATTCGCTTGGGATTACAAAACACTGGGACGAGACATCTCGACACAGTGATTAAAATGAATTACTATTTGAAAAAAAAGTGTAATGATTTTGGAAGTGTCATAAATAATATTTTGGAAAATAACTAATGTTCTGAGGTAAATTAAATATCGTTACAAAAAATGAATATTATTTGGTAATTGTAATGTAAAACTATTTTGAAATCGTTTTGAAAAAAGAAATATTGCTTTGGAGAAAGAAATTATATTTTTGTGTGATGAATTGAAATTTCAATTAAAGTTTTTTAAAGGAAATTCATAATTTTGCAAAGGTTCTCGAATGGTAGAAAACAATATTTTAAGGAAATGTTTGATTATGGGAATGTATATTTTGAATTTATTATGGAATATTGTTTTTTTGGAAAATTATAAATGTAAATCTGTATATATGAAGTGGAAAAAAATTAAATGATATGGATTTTTGCACTTAGGATTAAAAGCTTTTAAAAAAATCCATATAAAAGTTTTTCGATTTTTTGAAATATTAATGGAAAAATTGGTAGGTAATGTTAAATGAAATTTTAATTTTAATGTTTTTAAAACTTAAACGTAATAATTTTAGTTTTATGGTTTGGTATTTTTTGGTTGAACTTTGAACAAGCAATAGCAAGAACTTTAGCTATCCACTTTGATGTGATCTACCATTTCGAGCGTAACTTTTGATTCTTTGATTCGATTTTGATAAATTTTATTTCTCTTGAAAGATATTTTCATAAGGAACAAATTTTATGTTTCTCACTTTTTGACCATTTGAAGTTTGTCGGTGTTAAAACTTGTTTTATGTTGAGATAACAATCCTGTTTCATTTTTATTTCCATTAATTTGTGCCTAAGTGTTTGGCCATAACTTTCGAACAGTTTAACCGATTTTAACGATTTTACACTTTTTGAAAAGCTAAGAACATATGAAATAATTTCTATATTCAGCATTTTTCAAATTTTGTCATTTTACAGGCTTAATATAATGTTTTTGAAGTAGGCCTGCGCTTTTGTATAATTTTAGATTTTGCTGTCTTGTGGAAAAAACACTGTAACTCATGACGTAGTTGATATTTTGTGATCCAAGAATTATTTGGAAAGCTATAACATTAATTTACAACTTTACTTCTGAAACTCATCCTTAATTTAGTGTTTTGACATTTGAAAGTTTATCGAAAAGTGGTTAAACATGAAAGTTGCATCTCGTTTACGTTACATAAATGCTTACTTAATATACTTCCTCATACAAATCTAATATTCAAACTTGAGTCAAGGAGAGGTACACTACAATTATATATGGATAATTTGGAGAGGTTGGATTGCTTTTGCTCGTATAAAAGCAAAATAGTTCGCTTAAATGCTAGTTAAAAGGTACGATTTTATGGTATATCGATATGTTATGCGACATTGTGTTGTCTCCTCATGTTTTGAGATGCCTCATTATTTGGGATGTATATATATTGTTTTATATTGCGTTCTGATTTTCGAATAACTCTTCATATAAAGGAGACTCGGTCGAAATTTTTTGAAAAATCTGATGCTTACAATATTTTCACAAATTTTATCGTATGCGATAATTTAAAGTCGTTTAGTGATTCTGTTTGAATGGTAGCGTGGGATAAGAGAAGTTAGAGAGAAAGCCACATTGAGGGTTGTGTAATTTGTTAGTAATTTTTAGAATATGAAAAAAATTCAGGGTACAAGTTGGATATGACGTTTCCCAATAAGAAATTACGAGGATATAATTTTCTTAATGAGGGAGTCCGTAACAACCCTTATTTCTACGTCATAAATTAAATAAATTAAACTAAAATAAAATTGTTCAAATTCGATATTTGATAATATTATTTTGAAAGTTAATATTTATTTAATTGAAGTCTATTTAATAAAATATTTTATTTAAATAAGTTGAAATGAATTAATAAATTCTTTATGGATAATATTTTGGAATTGAATAAATTATTTTAATTGAGTATAAAATATTTTTAAAGTCTAAATAATAATTATTTGATTTAAATGGTGAAAAATAAATAAATAGGTATCGGTTGAATAAAATTGTCCAATGATCAAAATATAGGTTGTACGAAATGCAAATTAATTTAAAATAGATTGAAATTTATCTAAAAATAATTTAGAAGAGAAAATAATTAGGAAAGTAGAAAAATTAGAATTTAGCCTTAACAAAACCATGCCCAAGCCCATTTCTTTTTCTCTTTGGCTCTAAAAAGCCCTCCCTTTTCTCTTGAATGAATCCGGACCAAATCATTCTCCCCTGGCATTAACTGAAATCGTGGCTATAGAAAAGTAAAAAAAAAGAAAAAATTATAAGCGTGCGGCATCGACGGCCTTGGCAACATCGATGACTTAGGGAGGAAGATGTGTGAGCACGGCTCATTCTTGCAACGCCTATGGTGCCGCAGGCAACTTGAGAGGTCGGCCAGAACGTCCTGGACTTGTTACGAATTAGAGGAAGCATGCAATTCTTAGCAGAGGTTGGAGGCATGGAGGATGATGCAACATGGTGACAGTAGGCTGACATTGTATCACGGCTTGGTTGGGTCATGCATAGGTGCAGACATGATTGAAGAGGTGGCTGGTTTTTGTTTGTTATGCATAAAGTTGTCGTTGACAATTGGAGGCAGCTGGTGACTCGAGAGCAGCGATGGATGGCATAGGGATTATGGTGATGGCAATATTTAGCTGCGAAGTTGGAGCTATAGTATTTTTGGGTGAAGTCGACGGCAGTGTTATGTTTAGGATGTGGTGGTGCTAAATTGGAAACTCAAGCATCGTTAGGTAAGTAAATTCTTTTACTCACAACTATTTTACTTTGCATTTTGTGCTTTATTGGAATTGCTTGATTATGTTATTGCATTGAATAGTTTATTGGTTTATTGGCATTTTTTGTGTGAATTATTTTTGGTAACTTGCTATTATTATCTAGATCCAATTTTTATATGAATTTGTTGATTGTTTGAGGATGATTTATTTGTTGATATGGACTAATTGGATGAAACTAATCGCTATTGGGTGATATTGATGGAAACAGTATTATGTACTTTAGATGCGTTGTGTTGTATGTGTGTGTTGGTTGAATTTGATGGTGGAATTAGTTGAACACAACACTTGATATTGATAGGAATGAGATAAATTAAATTAAAAGATGAACACCTAAAATAAATAAATTATTTTGGAAATAAACAGTGAATTTCATAATGATTTTCTTGTTTAATATTGTGGATATTTATGGTTAATGAAAATTTGAAAGTTGAATGATTTTGAAAAAAGTTTAAAAGTGGAATAATCTTGAGGATCGTGGGAATAGAGACTGTTTACTTTGGAATTTTATTAAATAAGTGAGTCTTTTGAAATATTTTATTTTTATTTATTCATCACTGATCATAAAAATATTTAAAGGGTGTTTATGAAATAAAATTCAAAATTTATATTTCTAAAGTGATAAGTTAATTTTATTTTGATTTAATAGATTGAAATTTTATGAAATAATATTCTAAAGTAATAGTAAGTTGAATGCTATTTATTTATTGAATGAAAATTAACATTCACGGGATTTGTTATATATATATATATAAATGAATTTTTTGAAGTAATATGTTATTGTGTTTGATTATCGAATTATTTTAGGAATGTATTATATAAAGCAGAATTTTAGTTTGATGAATTACTTCTTAATAATAATAGTTTTGAAAGAATTCGAAAGGAATGCGGGTCTTAAACGCATTGGTTTTGGAATTTTGTATTATGGCTTTGGGAGATTATTATTAATACAAAATCCTTATTGGAAAAGTATAATTAATTAAATTTATTGTTTAAAGGAAATCCTAAATTCTAAAACATATTTAATAATACTATTATTTTTTAATATTAGAGAAGAACTTTAAAATGTAGGAGTAATTTTTAGAAGGAGTTTTAAGGGATTTGGAATTGAATAAAGTTTAATGTATAGATTTCCTTGTAATTTGATAAGAGGTTGCAAATATTTATTTTTGAAACTATAAATAGATTTTGAGAAAAGAATAATCTTCTTTCAATTGAGTATTGAAGTTTGAAAATTATGTTGACAATATTAGGAAAAGTTTATTCGGTGATAAAACCCATTTCTGAATCGATAAATAATATTATTGAGTGTTTTGAATGTTTTATATTCTTTGTAACGAGGAATTAGAATAAATAGAGTTATACTATCATCTAGAATGGGAAATTCGGTAATATTTCTTCGATTATTCTTTGGACTTGTTATGTAGAATGATATTGTGTAAAACTCTAGATTGTGAGGAAGTTAAGTAAATGGATTACTAACACCGTCTGGTATGAGACACTTAGTAATATTATTCTGGTTACTCTATTGACTCATGGTGTAGAATATTAATGTGTGAAGTTCGGTATGGTGAGAATTTTAGGCACACAGACTGATAACACAATTTGATATGTGACATTCGGTAATATTATTCCAATTACTCTTTTGACTTTTGGTATATGATATTATTATTGGTAAAGAGTGAAGTTATGAGCATTGAATAAACGAGCGAGTAATACCAGGTGGTATTGGATACCTACATTGCTATTTGTTTGATTACTTCCTATAAGTGAGGGACACTCTTATTTTATGGGTTAATGCTTAGAGGAAGGGTAAGTTGTGCGTTGTTTATCTACATAGACTAGTGTCCATCCTAGTTGGTTGATCGCATGGTCGCACCTTGGATTTGTGGCATCGCCTTATTATATATAAATGAGGTATGTGATGATATTTAGATTGTGTGATGATATGCCCAAACCCCACACTAGCCAAACAGTCTGTTAGCATTAGGCAGTAGGCTCATGACTATAGTGTATAGATGGATATAGTGTCATGATGACCAAGAGTAACTAAGACTATGGGTATGTTATGTGCTATAAGTTTTGTGTGATGCCCCCTAGAGCATGTTGTGTGCTATGAGGCTCTCATCTAGAATATCTGAGATTATATGTTTATACATATTATTTAAATACCCCTTCTAGGCTTCTATTTAGAGGCGAGGACCCCCTAACCCACTAGAGCGTACTGTGAGGCTTCCAGCTGGATTATGTGACTTAAGATATATCTACATACGGTACCATACTTATAGCACCTCACTTGATTATAAGTGTGTTAATGGTTGATTCCCTTTTTTGTTATGGGTGTGATGGATGATGGATGGATATTTGGATGATTCACCTGCTACGTTTTAGTTGAATGTTAGGGTTGGATATTTGGTATATGAATGTCATATTTACCTATGTGATGTGATGTTTATTTTGAAGAGGGATGATTTGTGCATGGTATGGTATATGTGATATACTTGAGATGTTCACATGTATTTATTAGATATATTTGTAGCACAATCCCAGTTATTATTATACACTGACATCTACATTATAGACACAGTCTAACCCATGTATTATTTATTAGTACTCGGGTAAGTCAGAAACATTTCATGTTCAGGGACGAATTGACCAGTTTGTGGATGTTGGGCATAAATGGGGGATACAATATTTGTATATCATTTTGTATATTGTAGTTACATGTGTTCGTGTGTTGATGAGATGTATATATATTGGACTTATTATGTATATTTTCAATGATAGTTAGCATTTGACTATTTTTGTAGACCCACTTATACCTGTGTATATTTATTTTTATATGTTAACGCTATATGGATGACACTGTGTTCTCTGTGATTTATTTTATATTGTTTATTGTTTTATCATGTAAACTCATATTTTTATTGTTTGTTCCGATATTGGATAGGTATAGGTGAGTTGTTTATGATTTTGAACACATACCGGTATTGGTCCAAGTGAATGTTCATGGGTGAAAGCCCCATATCGCCTCATTTCCATATTATCAGGTGGTATTATCTAGTAGTACTCTTTGGTATTATGGATCTAGAGGTGGGGCGTTACAACATCAAAGCATTCGTCAACCCAAACGGCATGACCTTCCACTCAAAGGACCCATCGGGCATCCTAAAAGCGGTCTTCAACACATTATCCTCCTCTGCCCTCAATTGATGGAAGTCCGTCACAAGATCTTATTGCAAGAAAATCTTTGCACACTAAGTTGGCGAAACAAGTCTTCTATGCATGACAATGGATACTTTTTCTTTTAAGTCAACTTATTTAAACCTCTATAATCAATCCAAATTCTCAACAAACCATTGGCCTTGGTAGCAAATACAAGCGATGCACCCCAATCTAAAGTACTTCTTTGAATAAAGCCCTTCCTTAGTAATTCCTTTGTTTTCACTTTCAATTCCCTTTACTTCTTTGGTGCCATGTGCCATATTGGCATAACCAGTGCCTTATCATCATTCTCAAGACCAATACAGAACTCAATATGTCAATGGGGAGGTAAAACTGTAACTTCCTCTAACACATCAACAAAATCTTTGATAATAGGAACCGATAATAACTCATTTTGGAAAATGCTTAATGAATACAAGGAGCTGCTCATGACGGAGCTCTCTGACTCACAACGCATGTCAAACCCTTGTACTTTGCTTCTTCTCTCTCGAACCCATCGCCCTTCACAATTAAGAACTAACTATGTTGCTCATCCAATCCATACTCACGATAAGACCCTACCCTAAAACCCATGAACAAATGCATCATAAGAAAACTTGAATCCATTTCTCTAATGGAACATTTTAGCAAAATAAATTCAAATAAGTCGAACCCCTAATATGATTTGACGCAATAAAAGGTTTATAAAGAAGTTCTAGGACTAAATGCAAGCTATCAACCAAATGACAAGATATAAAGCAATGCCAAACTCCCATGTCAAAAAGAGCTTGAATAGGTGAATTATAAGTAGAAATCAAACCTTCTAAGAAGAAGTTATTTCCCTTTTCTTGAGTTGTGGGTCCACCAGAGTAAGTAACAAAAGGTACTTGAATGGGTGTAGCATAGACCTTTATCGGGCCTCCTCTAAAAAGTAACGGCACTCCCTTTTATAGGCCTCACTTGATCACAATTAACTCATTTGCACTTTGCAAGGTCCACTTTGCAATCCTTGGCAATATGCCCCCCGAATTTGCATCTTCTACATATAATCTCACTTTGTTTGGTCGCCTATTGTTGCTCATTCTTACCTCCTTATCCCTTGTGCTTCATTGAGAACTTTGGTTTCACCTTAACTTTTTCCACCACCTCGACGACTCCCTTAGATCCCTTATAAAGAAGAGATATCTCTACAGAATTTTCAAAGTTTGATCTCATTGCAATTTGACCAAGAACTTAACTTTTAAGAACCAAGTTTAAACCCTATGAAAACTTGGAATCTTTCTTTACTGGAGTGTTGATAAGATCCACCTTGAAATTAGCAAGAGTATTAAACTTGCTTATATATTCCCACATAGAAAGATTCCCTTAGCGAAGGTTGATGAACTCATCAAGCTTAGTTCCACTCTAAACTTCGAAAATGAATTAAGTCTCAAATCGATGCTTGAAATCATTATGTGATTTCCTCTTTATCTACCTCAATAAATACTACTTCCCACCAACTATGAGCTTCCCTTGGGATGTCATGAAGCAAGCCAATGCCTCATTACGCCATCAAGTGCCATGTTGTTGAATATATGGTCACACAATTTGATCCAAGCTTGACTCTTGGAAAAGTCTCTATACCCATGCACGGTTTCCCACCCAAGCCTCTAAAGCCGTGACACATCCTTAAGAAGTCCACCGTTGGTGGCTCGGGCTGAACCATGGCCGAACCACTCAAATCCCCCACCGAAACATCTAGAACTGCCACTACCGAAGGGGTAGCTCATGTCATGGTTGTTATGTATTGTGGAACCAAGTAGGCATCTCTGCTTTATTGTCGACATTTGCATCGGCCCCACTTGGTGTTGCTCTTATGTCTCTTCTTATAGTCGCTTATCACCAAAAGGTATAAAGTAGCAACTTCCTTGATCCTTGAAGTATATGGGATAAATGGTGCATACTTAAGTAGTTATAAGGTAAGAATATACAAATACATTGTTTCAACATTGCACAAATTTCTTATTAGGTAACGTAAGATATAATACCAAATGTAAAGAGATCAACCATTTGTAATACTCGAGAATCCATTCACTATGGCACCCAGATCCCCAAGTATCAAAAAATGTTGAATCTAAAGGGTGGTAAAAGAAAAAATAGAGCATCTATCGCAAGCTCACACAGAACTTACAGCAGATTGATAAAACACAATACCAACACACAAAGTTATATATATATATATATATATATATATATGAACAAGGATGTAAATATCATAGCAATATGAATACAATAGGATCTATCATCATAACACATAGCACTCCAAACATATGGAGTTCAAACGATACAACATCCCAAAATACAATGTCTAGCTATAATATACAGTCTAACATGTCCACATACAAAATATTGGACATAATCATAGCAATATAAAGCTATGACTCCATAACCTATCCCGCTAGAAACATCCCCAAGTCCCTAGTTCGCACATACTCAAGTAATGGATATAAAAAAGGAAAACATGAGAGGGTTAGACATAAAGTCTTGCGAAATGGAAACATCACTACTACTAAATATGACATCCGTTACACTAATATAACATGAATAATGTACTAAGTGTTACCTTAGAGTATCACCTATATTTAAGCCAAGTATACATAAAAAAAATGAGCAAGTGCTCTAAAGTATTACTGTATTATGCCTAGCCTTGTTCTTCTCTTGCATCCCACAAGTTTACACAACAAATGATAGTGTTAATACAATTATCATACAACTCATACAAAGGCCCATGCAAACCTATATGCACGCACAACAAGCTAAAGCTCCAAGGTAACATCCTATCATACCTATAACTAAAACATTAAGTAACTCCATATCATACTGCAGTCCTAACTCTAGGGTAACTTTTTATCATACCCGTTTATGTATATGAAATCTATACTAACGAGTACGCGCTTTTCCATTGAACTACCATATGTTGGAGAAAACAAAGTGGACATCACCACCTCATGTCAATTACCAGTATAGATGAGCATCTCTATATCTCTCCGACTATCACACTTGGCGAAAGTCGTGGCAGATCCCTAATCATTTTGATGGAAAATAACAATGCTTAAGCCATAGTTATAGGCCTCGAATGTGAGTAGCGCTGCATCATACACATCTCCAAACCACGTGTCTTTGATATGCTGATGATTGGATAACAAAGTCGTACCTAAAAATGAAACTGTATAGAAGTCATCATGAGCATAACCACTGAGCTATCCCCTGCATAGATCGTGCAAATATCCTAATCCATGACTCACTTTTCGATCACAATTTTCAATCATCGCCTGATCATTATACATCATAGTACATGCCCAAACTCTCGACCCCGAGCTATGCATGCCCTATGTTGAAGAACTCTAAACCATCACTCAAATAGTCACATCGGACCCCACGAGCATTACCTAAGTCATTAAAGTTCCATTCGAATGTCGCATATTGGAGAAAACCAAAAGAATTCCAACACTACAAATCTAACCAGCTGGCCGACCATAACCAATTGAATGTCACCAAATTCAGTCGAGCACTTATGGGTCTAGTCGACTGAACTAGGCCTATATTGGTATATTCTTTTTATAGGTTGGAAAATTGGCGTTTTCCACCCCCATTCAATCGAATGACCATCAAATTCAATCGACTTAAAAATGTTAGGTTGACAATCTGAACCTTTATGGGGATGAAATCCCCTAAGAGAATTCGTCCTACCTCCTTACTTCACACAACTGCTGCCCAACCTTCCTCACCCCAATGTCATGTTCAATGGCATGGTGACCTCATGACCACCCACTACACTCCATATTCGAGCTCTTTCCGTCGATGATCTGCCATGGGACAAATGCCACCAAAGGAAATTCGACAGATCATCCCAAACCTCCAACACCTTATAACCAAACATTGAAAAAGTGTCTAACCAATCCTACCATAAAAAGAAAACAATGCATCCATCATACTCAAGAAACTCTAACATATAACATTATCATCATATGATTTCATTCAAGTCAACTTCATTTATTCAATTCATAACTTAGTTCATTAATCCAACTTAATGTCTCATTCAATCTAAGTTATATACTACATCAAGCAGTCAATTACTCATCATTCAATCAAGGGACAAGGCACTTATGGTTAAGCCTAACCCAACAAAGTAATTAAACAAGAATAAGTAGCAAAGGAGATCATATATAGTAGAGAACCATTCCTACTCACCCTAGCTAGGAGAAAATCCCAATCTTGCTTGAAACCCACTTATCCAATCTATATTTTAGGAGTTCTGAGATGAGTGCATCAACCTTAGGAAATATTGTTTTATTTGTATCGTAGAGGAAGAAGAGGTTGAAGAAAAGAAAGAAGGAGGCAAAAATGAAAAATGAGAAAGTGAGGCCCCTTATTTCAGAAATTGCTCTTTGACTACTTTTCCTAACATATTTACAAGTTTTCCCCTCCTGACTCGATTTCTTCCGTTCTCCAATTCCTTTGGGTCTATTATGTTTTAAACCGTAAATGATATTCTAAACATAATGAAACCATTTTCAGGTCTTAATTCCATCATCTTTGAAAATTTTACTTTTACATCCAAAATTACTCTAAACTCAATTAAACCAATTTTAACTCATTCAAACGATTTAAACACATCGAAATGCTTTTATAAAAATACAAATTGTTATAAACTCTATCTTATGGCATGATGTGATAAAATCCAAGATGCATTCCGTGTAGAAAAACAAAGTATGGACTTAGGAGAATGTACTTGAAGGGGGTAAAACCCACCGGTTGCAAGTGGATCTTTAAGAAAATGATCAGTGTAGATGAAACCAATAAAGCGAGGTTTTTTGCGAAAGAGTTTTGTCAAATTCAAGGTGTTGACTATAATGAAATATTTTCACCAGTTTCCATGCTTAAATCCATTCAAGTATTACTTGTAATCACCGCTTATTATGACTAAGAAATTTGGAAAATGGAAAATCAAATAATGTTTCAAAATAGTGATTTAGACAAGATTGTTTATATGTCAAAAGAAAAAGGTTTTGAAGTTAGTAAGAGTGACAATAAGGAAGTGGACTCTAAAGATCAAACTTTGCCCTAAGCAAACATCAAGAAGTTGGAAAAAATGTTTTTACACGGTAATTAAATGGTTTGGTTTCTGTCAGAACACAAAGGAAGAGTGTGTGTGTGTGTGTAAGAAAGAGAAAAATGGTGCTATAACATTCTTAATATAATGCATCGATGATCTGCTACGATTGGTAATGATGTATCGATGTTACAATCAGTGAAATCTTTGTTGTTTATTAAATTCTCTATGAATGATTAAGTTGAGGCATCTCATATAATAGGTATAAATATCTATAGAGATAGATCCAAAAGAATATTGACATTATCCCAATCTACATACATAGACACCATACTAAGACAATTTATATAGAAAATTCCAAGCGTAGAAATGCTCCGGTGCGACATGAAACTGTCCTTTATAAGAAAGAATCCCCATCTATGGATGAGGAAAGGCAATGTATGAGTCTAATTCCTTATGTTTCAGCAAAAGGATCAATTACATATGTTATGCTATGTACAAGGTTAGATATCACTTTTGCACTAAGTGCTGAAAGTCAATATTAGTCAAATTCAGGAGAAAATCTTTAGATGGTAGTTAAGGTCACGCTTAAGTATTTGAGAAATAATAAGAATTTTTATCTGATTTATGGACATAAGAACTCACTGTGATGGAGTATTCGAACATTAAGTTTTCAAAGCAATATTGACGAAGGTAGTCTAATCTAAGGGTTTGTGTTTAGCCTCAATGGAGGGTTCGTTAGTTAGAAGAGTTCCATACAATAAGTTGTGGCTTATTCTACCATGAAGGCTGAATACAGTGCCTTGATGATGTCGCAAAAGTAGTATGGATGCACAAATTCATTAAGAAGTTAGGAGTACTCCCAAACAAACATTGAATGTCCGATCCTATTATATTATGAAAATACTGCGGCATTGTATATTTCTAAGAAACCATGAGCTCACAAAAAGTTAGGACACATCCTCTCCAACTACAACATGATATGGCAATTTATTAATGACATAGAGATCATGATCTAGAGAGTAGATACAAAAAATAACATAACAAACATATTCACTAAGGCTGTAAAGACCTATATTTTAGATATCGAATGATCATAAAATATTATTTTTAAATTCATATTTAGTCATATGATCCTATAACTTCGAAAATGCTGAGTAATGGCATTTTTGACCCTTAGAAATTTTATTGGATGATTTTTACTCTGAGAACTCGTAAGGCCTATTACTTTTGATAGAAGACAAATTAGGAATCGAGACCACTTCCATTGAAATGATATAATGGTTTCTCTTTTCCTTGAGCGGTCATTAAAGATTTTAGACTTATGTTTATGAGATATGGCCATTTGAAGTTTGGACAATTACTGGCTAGATTAGTGGGTAAGTAATTAACCATGGATTAGGCCTACTAACTCATTTCGGGAATTATGCCTTATTGGGAAGATGAGACAATTCCCAAACACTTTGCCTACTTTCCTAAACTAAACCAAACCCCCACTAATATGTTTTTAGCTAAAAAGCACCAATTTTCCTTACTTTAGTTATCTTAAACATGTGATTAAGTGGTATTTAGAAAGGGAGGTTAAGGATTTACTGTTTGGACACCTTGGAATTCTTGAGTTTGATGTTGTACCATAGATTTGCTATGGGATTCGGCTATTTTGGTACTAGGTGAGTGATTTTGCATCACTCACTATTCTATGCATGTTAGTATAGTAAAACTATGGTTTTTAAGAAGATTTTTTATGTTAAAACATGTTAAATTTAGATCTAACTTTACCTTTAAACTAGATTTGAAAAGATAAAGTTGCATTTTTTCTTTGTTATCCAATACATACAAATCCGGTCATCATTTTATGTATAGTTAGATCATGGATAATTTATCTGCTTGAATCTTGTTTGTTTGATGATATGTGATGCTTAGATGATGTATGCTTTTGTATGTGATCACTTGATGTGTTTTTAAGTCATTTTGGAATAACTAGAAATAGTTCATCATTTTATGTAAATCGAGGGCAAAGATGTTCGAAATATGATACGACCATAGTATGATTGTTGTTTGAAGCCTAAGGAGACCCTAAAACATGTCACATGGAGTTTGGTAAAGATTTAGTGGTGTTTTTGTGGAGACAAAAACAAGTCGGTGGGGCTGTGAAAACATATCATGGGAAATCGTATCGCGGGTATTGTGCTTTGATTTAAATAAGTGCTTCAGAGTTTTAATGGGAGAGCTTCAAGTCAGGTGGATGATGAGATATTGAGGACATGGACTTCACAGTTTTGGCTAACTAACGAACTCGGTGTTGACATAATGAGGTCTGAGATGATCTTTCAGTTGCTTCAGGGCAATAAAAGGTAAAACTTCATGTTTGGCTTGGACATAAGAACTTAGTCAAGTTTTTGACTAACTAATCATGTCGATGCCGACATGATAAGTCCAGTCAGCACCGACAGGATTGAAGGTTGGTCAATTTTGACTTCATTGACCAATCTTCATGAGGGTAGAGGTGATGCTTTGGGGACATGACATGCATGTTCGTTTGTTCATTTGACGTTTGATTTTAAAGTTATGGCACGTAGACGAATGATGGTTAACAACAAAGCAAATGATGGGATGCTTAAACGTGATGGCTTTCAAACTTTAGGCTGACGGCTCTATGACCTATAATGGATGTATATGGATGTTACGATGTGATGACTTGATGATGATGGAGTTGTATTTAGATGATGACAACTTAATGTAGATGGAGTTATGTCTTGGTGGCGGTGACTTGATGTTGATGGAGTTGTGATGATGATCCATAGAGACAAGTTCGATGAGGATAGGAACTTATGGGTGGAATACAAGGAAAGTGTTCAACTACGGAATGAATGGAATGGAATAAGGATGTGTTCGACTATGATGATATATGGGATCATTAATACGTAAGAGTGTTTCGAGGTGAGCTTATAAAGTAGGGAAATGTGACACTCACTCGAATATGTGGACATGTTATCTCAGGTCATTGATGTGGATCCATGTATCCTGGATCTTAAGGATATATGGGCTTAGATCCTAACATATGGAGTGGCATGGATTCAAATGCCAAGAAACCGAGATTTGTCCATTAGTCTTTGGTAGAGGATAAACCATATGAATTATCATATATCCAATGCATACAAGTGATAGTGAGGATTGTTAAATGGATGTCATGTTTGACATAATTCCTTAAACATCTTGACTAGAAGCATTTAAGGAGTAAGCATTTAGATATCAATTCAATACTCATGATTATGAACATATTCATAAATGCAATCGATAAAATTCTCTCTTGAGGATTTTTTTTTTTACTTGTATATGTTTGATCTATTTAATTCATTGTTTATATCACCATATAACAACACATATAAAAAAAAAAAACCAAAAACCTACTTCATTTTGAACAGGATTCTTGTATAAGAGTTCAGTTATGTGATAAACTACATAATTTCCGTAGGGAACATCCTTAACACTATCGGTATCACGGTAAGTGGTGATCAAGTCAAAGTCTTCGACCAGAGTAAATTATTTAATCGGTAGATGTTATTAGATTCAACCATGAGCTTTAATTTTGTACCTCATAATTAGCAATGGATATTGATAGAGTATTGATTATCGACCGAGCTTAGATATCAATGTAGCAATGAAGAAAAGAAAACATGCACAATATATTATTGTTTAAGTTATAACTTAAATGATTAAAAATATAAGGGCCCGTTTGGTTTCATTTTGTACTTTGAGTTTTGTGTTTTTAACTTGCACTAAGAAACATGAAGAAATAAGAAAAGAAGATTTATAATTCTTAGCCGTTGCGACGACCAACGGAGGACAAAAGAGTTGGATTGTTTCCCTTATCTCTCGAAACACGAAAAACAAAATAAACTTGTTTTTTATTTTACATGTTAATTTTATTTTTCAAAATTGTTTGTTTTTCAATAATACATACAACGGACGCGCTTTTGTATAGATGAAAACACAAAACTAAAATTGACAAGCCAAATGGGGCCTAATTTTTTGTAGATAGTCAGTAAGCAACTGAACACATGCTCACTACCACTCTTAAGCAAAATTCATACATGCTTTAACATTTAAATTGTTTATATATCAGTGAGAGCTGAGTTCAAACTAGGAAGTCACAAAACCATTACTATTAGGGTTCATCTAACCTCAACAAAAAAATTATAAATTATTTTAGAGGAAATCAATATAAATATCATGTTAATTTATATTGTTGTGAAAGGGTCTTAAACTTATTTGATTGAATATATAAAATGTTACATATTTGATTAATTATTTAAATGCATTACAATAATAATTTAAATTATATAAATTAAATGGATATAAAATTTTAATTGCTACTTTATTCAAAATAAGAATTGCGTTTGATAGTCACAAATAGGTTGTCAACCACGATTGCATGGTTAAAGGATGGAAGTTGTAGTAATTATTAGGAGATGCAGTTGTTACGCTTAGAAGTTTCAATTATATGTGTGTGTACACATACGTGCGTACATACATACATACATACATATATATAAAAGAAATCAATTTAAAAATCAATTGCTTGCTTCATTGTATTCAACGTAATAATATATATGGTTACAAGAGTCAAGATAGGCTACAAATAAGTCAACTGATTTGCTAGAACAAAGGTAACTAAATAAATACTAACCAAATAAAGAGGCTACAAATTAGCCAACTGATTTGCTAAAACAAAGGTAACTAAATAAATACTAACCAAATAAAGATATCGTCGTATCAAGGAAAAATGCAAGAAATATTCCAACGTCTATAATATATGTAAAACATATTCTATCAATGTGTGTGTGTATTTGTGAAAATCACGATCGCCTTATATTATTGAAATTTCATTTTTTTACTACACCTCAAATATTCCCGAATTTCAACCACATGTTCCGAATTAAATAATAAAATGAAGTAACAAAAGAGATAAAATATAACACACACACACACACACACATGTATGTATACACACATGTATATGTATGTGTGTGTGTATTTTATATATATATATATAATATTTATACATCCTTATTATTAGTCACTAGACATGTGATATCCAAGACAATATTATAAATTAAACATAATTTATATAGTTAATTAATTATTCAAATAAAATTATAATGTTATAATCCAAGTTTAATTTAATATACAATTAAATTCAAATTCAATTATATTAATAATAATAAATATGATTTAATGTAAATATAAACATCATTCATGTACACATTAAAACATTTGGTGCATATAAATAAAGTAGTTTTTTTAAAACCTGTCTTTTATCATGCTTCTCATGCACATAAGCCAAATAGGTTCTTGCATCATATTATTAAGTCTCAAATTGATGCATAAGCTTAGAATGTTATGCTATTTCTAAACGTTTCACTTATTTGTCATGTCGTACTTTAGTAGAAGTAATGAAGGTGCCAAAATCATGTAATTCTATAATATGATATTGAAGTAATGACAAAGTAGCATGCATAATAAATTGGCTTCTTCCTCTTTTATTTTTCTTTTCTTTTTTTTTTTTCTTTTTTTTTTTTTGGTTCTGTGTCTTGATTCTTAAATTTATTTTCCTCAAACTAGGTACTTCACTTTTGTTCTCTCCTCTTTATCTTTTAGCTCTCTTTCTACTTTTCTCCAAGCAAGATCTCATTTCTTTCTCATCTCTAGCCAATGGATGAAACCCAAGCTCATTGTCAACCAACAAGTTGTCCTTGCTCGTCCAAGTCAACATGCTTTTAAATTCACAACTCCATGAGTCTTATCACCCTTTTATTATCCAATCTCTGTATCTTCCATTTCACCACATATGCTGAAACTCTCCATTAACACAATCATAACCACACAACTTACAAATCCATAACTACTTCTATCCACCTTTAAACCCACCATCAGCACAAATCATTCAACCATCATCGTTTCTTCATACGTTTATCCCTAAACGCACCCGATATACAAAACCTCTACCCATGTTACCCACTCAAAAAGCTACCTTCATGTCACTCACAACTCATTCAACTACTCATGTGACACCCGTAGCACAACAAAATTTAACCCCAATATCCATTATGGATATTTTGTGAAGTTGATGCAAGTGCATTTTGCTGGTTATGCCCAATTTTAATTTAACTATGAAGTGGGGAATGTGTAAATATGTTAGGTGAAATTGAAGTTTTCATCTTTGATCCCGGCGGAATGGGCAATGTAGTGAGCATGTTTGATCTTGAGGACAAAGTCAACATTGAAGGGGAGCTAATCCATACACAAGTCTATGAAGTCTCTAATCAACGCATAAGAATAGGATATGCTACTTTTAAAATTTCCAATTATTTGTCATTTGGTATGTCCGTATGTGGTATGTCCGTGGAAGAAGAAGCAAAAAAAGAAAAAAGAAAAAAACTAGAATCATGCAATCCTACATAATATGGTATTGAAGCGATGAAAAGGAAGAATGCTTAATAAATCATTTTGTGTACTATTTTCTAGGCAATTGCTACACATTGCCCTTTTGACACCTTGACTATGGCTATTTGCAACAACAGCTTTACTGGGTTTTAGAACAAAGAATTTGAAGGTGGCAAAAAATATATAGTCCTCAGAATTTCCCCTCATCGGTTTCAAATTTGAGACATCAATCATGGAATCAAGTGAAATTTTTTGACCGACGAAATGCTCTAAAACAAGGATGGCTAAGTGTGTGTTGGTGCAGCTGAGGCAGAAACGTTGCTCGTGGAGCTACAATATCTCCGAGCAGGCAAAGCACGTGACAGATGATTGTAAGATCAACTTTGAGGGTGGAAGTAATGGCAAATGAGGTGGCATTGTGCTAATTGGTTTTGAGGGTGTGGTTTCGACCAATGGTTCAATTTGGTGAAAACACCAAAATGATAGAGGATCTATCTTTAGAGAAACGAGAAGACGAGGGGAGAAGAAATAGGCAGACAAGGAAGAAGGGCAGGAAGAAAAAACAAAAATGCAGACCAAGATGGAAGCAACCGCTAACTTCTTGTTCATCTCATCTCATTTCATTCATACTAGCATTCTTAAATATAACATTAATATAGCAAGATAAAGCAATGGAACGCTATCCCTACATATTTTGTAACCTATCACATGATGATAATAAAATTCAAAAAATGCTAAAATGGTTACTTTTGTTCGGTGTTGGTCTCCTGTGCAAGCCACATTTGCGTGCGTTGAGTGACAGGATGTAGCCCTATCACTTTTCCCATCATATTTGGTTCTCTTCGTAAGATTTTAAATATAACATATGAAATCAAGAGAAATTGACTTGGTCAAACAAGAACCACTAACCCAAAAACCTTACAGATTTGGGGGAAAAAATTGATCAAAAAACACTGAAAAAATTACAATACCTTCAGTAGGACATGGCTCATCGATTTGTGAAGGATTTTTTTCGATTTGATCTCATTTTTAAACTTCTTATCGCAGATAGCCTCGCTTTAAAACTAATATTAAATATAACCCTGTTTTGATCAGCTCAACGGTAATTGACCAAAATGCACTAACGACTTTTTAAGAGGCTTTTTAAAAGTCGCTCGTGTTTTTCTTATTTCTTTTTTGAAAAGGAAAAATATTTACACTGGTCCTTTTCAAAGGCCGCCAATGTTTTCTTTAAAAAAAAAAAATTTACACTGACGCCTTCTGAAAAGTCGTCTACGCATTTTGACCATCTCAGCGTTGAACTGGCCAAAACAGGACTGATACTAATTTTAAAACTGGGCAATTTACGATAATAATTTTAAAACCAAGGCTAAAATGAAAAAAAATCCACTCGTAAATGTTTGATATTTATTAGTTCCATTCAAACAACATTGTTGATA
Source organism: Allium cepa (assembly GCA_030765085.1). Taxonomy (NCBI): domain Eukaryota; kingdom Viridiplantae; phylum Streptophyta; class Magnoliopsida; order Asparagales; family Amaryllidaceae; genus Allium; species Allium cepa. The sequence goes on from CM060937.1 coordinate 290,207,167, forward strand.
AAATTCAGTGTAAGAATTTACTCCCAAACAAAGCAAATAGTTGATAAAGGTACAAGAAAATAATATGGTAGCACGGAGTATTATCAGATTAATAACGGTACTTGGTGGAGTAATCCTTGGGAGCAATAACAAGACCACGGCCCTTCCTTGCACCTCTAAAGACAGTCTCAACAATATCAATGAACTCCTGCTTGTCCTTCATGGCCCAGTTTATTTTATTGTTGTTCCCAGTGCCCAAATCGATCATGATGTGCTTGTTACGGAAAAAGAACATGATCGTTGATGGATCGTACAGTTCATACATTGTGTTAAAATCTGGTACCTCTGTGATATCTACCAGGTATATCACTGCAAAGTTCTTTATTGTTTCTGCAACCGAAGCCAGCACTTCATCCATCTACAATATTTTACTTCTGTATCAGATTTTGATAACACAAATCAAACTGTTGCACATTGCATTTTCATTATACACACAAATATTTTAAACACTATAAATTGGCCGTAGATAACAACTCATCATGCTGTAACGAAATAACAGTGATGCAGACTAAGGATCCTAAATAAGGAGTAAAGCCAACAAAAGAAAACGCCCGCCCAAACATTGATGAATGACCGCCAAGTTTGTAAAAACTGAAAACACAAATATATAAGAACTAAAAAAAGGACAAGTGTATGGAATAATGACAAAGTGCATCCAAAATTGTATTATTATTTTTAAAATATCAACGGAACCAAATCAGTGGATCTACTCTTGAACTATAATTTTCATACATCCAAAATTTTAGATGTTTCTCCGTCCAATCTTTTAGAATATACGTGTTGAAGGATGCTGCGTCCCCACAAAAAAAAATGGTGATGGTGATGCTAGGGGTATTTAGAGGTGTACCCTAACTAAGACCACAAGGTTTCCAGGTTGCAGAATGAATATAGAAAGCCATCCAGATCCAGACTTCGAAGCACAGGAAGAAGGCTAGTCGAAGAAGAGGGCTAGATCTGTTTGAACCTGATTATAGAAAATTGAGATTCTAATCGGCTATTAGGCTTATTCTGTTAGGCATACTCTGCTAGGTAAGTTATGTTCAGCGCCTAATAGGATATCATGTTTTGAGGCCCAACAGATTCAGATCTATCGACCATTTTCACGGCCCAGTATGGGGCTCAGCACCTTACCAATTCTAATCACTGTATTACCGATTGGTACCTAGTTAATAGTCAAGGTTGGACTTATTTTCTTCATTTTAAATCGGAATTGAGCAGAACTTGAACCAATAGCTTTAGAGCATTGTATCTTTAAGTAGAATACTCTAGCATCTTCGAACGTTGAAGTTGGATAATGTAGCTAGTAGCTACAAATCGGTTAGATTTAGGACCAAATTTTAAAATGACCATTCTTTCAATCCGTAGATCGGGTTGGAATGCAGTTTCGACCAAGATACATATTCTGATCTTAACCATATTTTCAACTAGCCGAGTCCATTTCAAAATTGAGCCAATTTTACCTCTAAGATTGTCCTTCCAAGTATGATTTGTGGATACGAAACATGATTTGTTCAAGATCAAATCAAAATGGAAGAATGGTGAAATCAATGCAGAATTTTCTGGTGCTCATTTGCGACCATTCAACTAACTTGTAAGTCAAAAGGTCCATCCAACTTGTAGGGTTCAAAAGCGTTTCCAATCCAATCATTTCTCCCACGGTCATGGATTTCACATATTCAAGTGGTAAAGTGTTATCATACCCCCTGAGTATTTCTATCAAATATCAATCAAAGTTAATACATAAAAGTAAATCATACATAGGATAAATTCACACTCCACTATCTCTCAGGTTAAGAAGTTTATGATGTCACTGATGGAATTGAGCTCTATCTCTCAGGTTAAGAAGTTTGTATTCCGCTATCTATGGCAAAGTTAAGTTAGTTTATACTACACCATCTCTGATAGCCTTCAAGTTCACACTCCACCATCTCCTATGACACACCGCACCTCCGGACACCCCGATTCAAACCCTAAAGTGACTTTCGAACTCCATTCATGCCAAGAAGTACGAGCCATCGGTTTAAAACATTATTGAGATTAAGATAAATTCTAAAACATTCTACATTTTCAAATCTCACGGCGGAATGAATTAAAATATAAGTACTGGAAGTAGACATTACATAAAAATAATTTGCATAAATACTTGGTTCATAAACAAAGTTTTTAAAGTACAATATAAAGTCTGAAAGACATTTAATACAATAATTAGCTACATAAGGAATAATGAAGAATAAAGGAAAATCAACTACTATTATGTCTTCCTGTGGTGGAGTTAAAATTAAAGGAGTGGGTAGACTTGTCGGGTGAATGAGTTGCATTATTGATACATAGTGATCACGTACAATTGACTTCGTTTATGATCCATGTGACCTAAAGTGTCCTACTTAGTTTTGTAAACTATCTATCAAGGTTGATTTCATTAATTTGAGGAATTATAGCTCTAAATATACATGCACCAAACACATTGTGAAGATTTCCACTCAAGGTCGAACGACTAATCAAACTCCAAATCAACGACGGATTGGACTAATAGCCTCTGGAACTATTCCTAACATAGGATCGCCTATAGTATCAACTTTGGGACTACATTCTCAAACTATAACTACATGTACCGTATTTACGTTTTGAGGTGGAGCCTCTAGGACTAATAGCCCGCAATAATGACTCACGTCAAAGACGCCTTAGAGTCCGCTGCATCTGTGTCTGCTCTCAATGGTAACCTAATGTCACTCATTGCACAGTGTCGAAAATCAATGAACAACGTAGTATCACATCCTCCTCGCCATGTATACTAAGGAAACTCCCGTTAGCGTCGGCCTACACACTTTTTTATGATAGAATCGCCCCAGTCGAATATCGATCACGCCGAATAAATACTGTCTAGACTCATTGTTAGCGTACACATCTATTCAGTCCCATAACATGTCCAAAAGTCATAAACTTAAGGAACTAATTTTTCTATTTATACTGACATTATATATATCAAGGTTTCAAATCTCGCTCATCTCGGCCGAGATCTCGGTCGAGATCTCGTTTTCAAGCCTGGGCGATTCGAAACAAGCAATTTCGTTTGAATCTCGTCTGACCCAAATCTCGGACGAGATTTAACAGCGAGATATCGGCCGAATTGTTGAATTTGGAAAAAATCAACTCTTTTTCCGAATTGGGCTAGCTCATCCTTTACCTTAATTTAAGTCTTCTTAATTGTACTTTTCTTAACCCTTATTTCTTATATAAATCTCATTTAATCTTCGTCTATTATTTTACGGCAGTGACGAGTGTAAGATGATGATAAAATCTACATCGATTATGGTAAGTATTTCAGTCTATGATTTCATTTAGGTTTCTGATCCAGATTAGTTTACATTCAATTTCATTTTTATTTTTTCAACACTTTCTTGATTTTTTTCCTAACCCTATTTTTTGCGGCTATAAATTTTAGGCTTCACTTATTTAACTTTATGTTTCAAATGGATTCCCAATTTGATTTCATTTAGTCTTTGCTGCTATAATTTTTTTCCTCAGGGCTTATTTTTAGGCAATAAAGGAATTCTCTTTCATCTATTAATTTCATTTGATGATTACATGTTCATTCGCACATCATTGTTTTGCTTTTCTTATAATATTACTAAATGTTTGGAAAAAAAATTGTACTATGTATGCTATTTTCTACGTTTGTTTGAAATATATATGTTATTAGTTGCTTGATGAGATTTTGTTTGCTAATAATTAAATACTATAATCAGACATAGAATATCTTAATTCTACTTGTAGACTTTTGTATTTGAAGTTATAAAATTAATATTTCCCTTGCAGCACTATAAATCATAAAAGGTAGAAATGAGACATTATATTATGTAGGAATGTTAAGTGAATGATCAAACAAAATAAATGTGCATATGTTATGGTTTGTTTCTTATGTACTTTATGTCATATGATATTATATTGAACAGTAATCATGATATCTAGTAATTTGTTTATTTTACATGATACAAGTGATATTTTTCCATACTAAATTACTAATGATAAGCGCGTGATATATTCAAGGTAAGTGCATAGTGTTTTCCTTAAGGTGGTGACTAGTATTATAAATTTAGGTGTATGAAAACTAATTTTTGACAAGACATATACTCCGAGATAACTCCGAAATGAATTTTAGAAACCGCGATGTAAATCCGAGATGGACGACCGAGATGCACTCATCTCGTTCGAGATCTCACCCGATACGAGATAAGCTCTCTAAATTCTTCGAGACGAGATATGACCGATATCCGAGATTTAAAACCTTGATGTATATACATATGTATGTATATGAACACTATATATATAAATAAACTTATAACCTAGGTCTCAACCCGAGGTTCGAATTGCGCCTATAAACTGATAATCGGTCAACCGCTGGCTACTAGAGCGGTCGACCGGCTCCAGTGAACATGTCAAACCGGTCGAAGTGATTTATATTATTTTTATCCTTCGTTGTCTGTGGATTATCGTTCTTCCTAATCTGTAAATGTACAATTTTCAATGTTCACGATTTCAATTTCTAACTATTTCATAATTTTACAACAGTGTTTGTCATCAGTTCCAACTAACTTAAGTTTAGGATCAACAGAGTATCGATATGTATTTAATTTAACAAAAAGAGTTTGTATAACCCAAACCAACTTTTATTCAACCGATTTTACTTAACTAAATTTAGATTAAATAAGTATCATGTTAATAAGGGTCAAATTATCTCAATCTATTAAAATCACTGGATATACAATATTTCTGATTAAATTAAACCAATATAGATCAAATAGGGTATAAGCAAACTTAATTATATATAAATCATCATATTAATTGAACCCACTCACATTGATGGAATTCCTCTTCTAATTTGATTTGACTTCACTGCTTCTCTTCGTTGATTAGTTTTCCTTCCCAATTTTTCTTTTAATTCGATTCACTCTCCTGCAATTTGATGTGTGTTCTTTTTATTTTTACTAAGCAAATTTTGAAAAGGGAGTAGGAAATGTTTTAAGAATTTTTGCGAAGGAAGAAGATGGAGGATAGGGTTTTTAAAATGAAAATGATGGAATTTGGCTATGTATCTATAGTTGAAAACCAGGTTCAGAAAAATTACATGTTTATCCACAAATTATTTACTTTCACATATACGATAAATTTATTTCCTTTTCTTTTCATTTAAAGAAGGTGACATCTTTATCTTCCCACTTTCTTGTAATTAATTGTCATTTATCTAATTTATTTCCTTCATTTAATTATTTACCTTTAATGTTTTGCACCTTTGTTATTATTGAATATATGGCAGATAATCGTTTATTTGTATTCAAAACTCAAAAGTACATGTGTATGTATACATAATTATATATGTATATTTATTTGCGTTTTACTTATAGATGGAAATTAAATAAAATTTATTTCTAGAAAAATCATTCCTCCATTCATACCCTCCTACCCTTGCTCTTTCATTTTTTTCTTTGTTAATATAACGATCACACTTACCTTAATTACTGCTACCGATTATAATTTAAGTCAATTAATTACAATTTTAAGCGGATGTCATTAATTATAATCCAAACAACATTTTTAATTAATATTATTTATACACGCACGTGTGTGTTTATTTGTTTATTTTAATTGGAAACCATATCACTTACCAATTAATTAGTATTAAAGTTTTCCAATTCAAATCGATTTCACTAGTTATAATTCAAATCAATTTCATTAATTTTTATCCTACATATATATATTATTAACTTGTACGGAATCCTGAATTTATATTCAAACGTTCATATATGTGTGTGTCTGTGTATTAATTATACACCTATTCATCATCATTAATTGTGCAAACAATTACATTAATTGATTGGTATCTATTTTTTGACCAAACTTACCATTATTCTTTACTGATAAATAAATAGCATATTTGACTTCCTTTTTTAAAATAAAGATTTACTTTCATATTTTGTTACCTTTATTTCTATAATATTGCATGCATACTTATTCTTCTTAAAAATATTATCCTCTCTCTTCTAATATAAGCAACATGTATTTAGTAATTAATTCCACCATTAACACGATAATTAATGTCCTTACATATGTGCACGTAAATACATTCCCTTTAAGGTAAACATTTATTTGATACATATTCACTTTTCAATCATACAATATTATATATATTCTTTTCTTTTAAAATATACTGTTGCATTCTATTTCTAACACATGTAACATATATTCCCATTAACAATAAATTCTATAACATGATAATTAATGTTTTCTTACCTTGCATTAAATACCTTCTTCCTTTTCTTTTAAAGTTCATTAACAACATTGTACTCTTTTTTCAAACAATCAATACATATCTAATTTATTACTTAATAGCTAAGTTTTGATTCAGGAAAATTTTGGCATACCCTTGTAATTATAAGGAATTAGCCTCAGATTCCTTTTAAATTTTTTTACAAATTATATCCCTATTTTCAAAAAAAAAAAAAATAAGGAGGTATCTTGGTAATTTTACTAACCTTAAGATATGCTCTTTGGTATACGTTCATAACTCAGAACCGCATCGTAGCGGTCGCTTTTAAATTTTGAAATGAAAGAAGTAAAAAGGAAAGAAATTCGAAACAGAAATGTGTAGAAAATAGTTTCTAAAAGGAAATGATGTAAAACAAATAATTTTAAAAAAGAAGAATGTGTACCTAATTTCCATTTTGATTTATTCTCTTAATTGATTCTTATATTTAATTCAAAACAGATGTAAAACACAAAATATGTGTTACGGTATGTCTTGACACAGTGGAAAAATCAACTAACTCAAATTCCTTCATTTGTAGAAATTTACCGTGTTGCCGTTTTATGTGAAATTACAATTTCTCTTATTAATATTTTATTTTGCTATTCAAAATTTTGGGGTGTTAAATCTCCAATAGAATTTTCAAATTTATACCACATTATCTCTGATATAGCTTTCTAGCATATACCCCCCGCTATCTTCGGTAGAGTTGAATGCATTTATACTTCACTATCTCTAGTAGAGAAGAAGAGCAACCGACTGATCCTTTCAAGCATTTGGGAATGAAAGGTATACACAACTTCTTGGTCAAATAGCATCCAACAAGGCCAATCATTCACTCGTCGGCAAAAGTGACTTGCATCTTTAAGACAGAGGCATTCAATGAACTCTTCAGTCACTCGTCAAATGAAAAGGACTTACGGTTACTCCGTGTCTCACAATCTGCATGGACATCTTCTCCGAATGTATAATAGGATGTGGACATGCTCTGGTTTTGATGACAATAACCATATAACATTATATATAAAATATAGATAACATTATTTAAAATATAGATACTAATGTTTGTGTCAAGTCATATATAGTATGTAGTGCAGGATATTAAACGGGTATTAATTAACAAGACCATATAGGATCAAATGAAGATTTAAGAGGTTGATATAGAGATTTAATTTTTGAGATTAAAGACTCATAAGTATTGAAGAACTCAAAATTTCTCAGATTAGTTACAGAGTCATAGAATTTTTGTTAAAACTCTAATATCACTTATTTGATCTCTCCATTTTTTCTTTTCAAATGATTTTCAATTTCAAATGTCTTAAAATTCAAAAATAGTTTTTAAATTGAATTCTTGTTTTCAAAATAATCTTTCAAAACAGCCTTTAAATTATTTCTACTTTTTGATTTTATTATACCTTGAGAAATTAAGTTTTTAAATACTTTGAATATTTTATTTTATCATAATTTTAGTTTTAAAGCTTCCTAAATATTTATAAGTATATTATAATATTTGTTATAACTTTGGTTTTAAATATATTCACATATACTTCATTATTTATATTTAAAATCCTTTATATACTTAAGATATTCTAAAATAATTTTATAAAGTTTCCTTAAGTACTGATATAATTAAAATATGTATAAAATTAGTTTAAATGGTTGTACAAAGAATCAAAATATTCCACAAACCTAAATATTTGTAAAATAATCTTTATAAGTGATTTTCAAAATTACAAAGGGTATGTCGACATATGAACCGAAATTTTCAAAATTCAAATTTTGAATGGAAGTATCTTTTCTTCGTATCTCTTCGCGTATGGACATAACTGTTGTTTCTCTGTAAATATGGGGTAAACCAACGAAATTTGGTTAACTACTTCTCCATATTTTTCCTCCTTTTGCACTCACTTGTTTTCTAAAAAGATTATACTCAAATTCAATCAGAATCAAATTCAACTCCACTGATTTGATTCTCTATTGACTACTGTTTGATCTCTCACATCTCCCTCACTCAAGCAAGATCAAAGTGCTATTCAAAAGGTTATATGATCATTTGTATTTAAGACCTACGACCTATCTGCAAAACTCTATCAAATCATACTCGTATATTGGTGGATGTGATTGTAGCCCGCGTAAATCAATTGGGTGTGCTTGATGATCCGGAAATTCAAGTGGGTGTGCTTGTGGCCCGTGTAAATCAAGTGGGTCTACCCAGAACTCAAAAAGTCTAGAAAGTGTATCGTTGACTTGAAATCGAGATTGTATTAACTGAAGAAAAAAAATGTACATGGAATTGTACAGGATTGAATGTAGGGTAACTCATAACCAGTATAAAATCCTGCTGTGTTCTTTTTTTTTTTACTTTTGCTGCATTTATATTTATCTATGTTTAAATATGTGATCGTTAATTGCATTGTTTAAAATATAATCTTAAAAGAATTCTAAAGGATTCACAAAAAATAGAAGACACTATTCACCTATCTCTAGTGTTAAATTAGCCTTAAAATTCATCTTCCGCTAATTAACATAATGTTCATAGAGGATCCAACATCCTAACGCCATGCATGATTCTCTTCCTCCATGAGGGATCGGTTTCATCAAGAGCCCACAAATTTGAGTTTGTGTTACTCTCACTGGAGATGCCTTGAAAGGGCAAAATCAAGCTCAATAGTACATACATTAGTTCCATACTGTTATACTACCAGGCATAACATAGTATTATTGGTTCATATTATATAGAACACGGTTCAACTGGTTCATAAATCAATAATAAAATATTGTTCTATGAGTCTACTAAATCAAATTTATAACTAAATATTTTAAACAAAGTTCATAAAAAGTACATAAATCAAATCTATAGGCACGGATTAAAATGTGTGTTGAGCTTCGGTCCAAAGCATGCATATGAGATCTGTATCTACATCGTACATGTGCAAACATACCAACATATATTCTCAAACTTTATTTTAATAGAAATAAATAAACAAAGACTAAAGTTCATCACTTTGTGCTTTCAAAAAAATGACTACCCCAGGCATGCCATCCGTGCACCATTTTGTGAGTTCTTAACGTACTGCAACAACTTCTGAATGTGATTCATTGAGGTAGAAGTGCTTAATGGAACACGTGTTCTCAGTGCGACTGATCAACCGCGAACAGACCAATCGATCTGAACTCATGCGATCCTATTTTTAGTCAAGGTTTTAAATCTCGATTGAGACGAGATCTCATTTTTAAGGTCAAACGATTCGAAACATGAAAAACAGATACATCTAGCTGCAACTGAACCTCAAGTGAAATATTCAAATCTCTTACGAGCTCTCGGTTGAAATTATATGTTTACGAATTTTAGTTTTTTAATGGGCTAGGCCTGGATTATATCTTGTTGGCTAGGCCCAAAATTCATGTTTTATTTCAATAAATATGTTGGACTCTTAATTTCATTTCCAACCATTCGTTTTTTCTTTTTTCTACTCTCAAGTCGCAAATACACTTCTAAAGTTTTTCTATCTTATTTGAAGCGTTGATTTTCTTCCTAAAATGCGGTGCTCCATCCTCAAATCCAGTAAGCTTTCATGTTAAGTTCTTTTCTTTCAGCAAAAACTTTTTGAACCTTAATTATTTTGTACTATTTCCTTCTCTCGTTTCTCTTCCATTCGGATTTCTATATTTTTTAATTCTTTTTCTATTATATCATCTGTTGAAATAAATTCACCGTGTTAACTTTCAATTTCATAGCAAAACTAGAAATTTTGTAGTTAATCCAATTTTTTTGCGTTGGATCTTAGTATGTCTACTTAATTTTATACTTCTTATTGTGAATTTGTTTTTTTTCACAATTACCTTGAGATGCCAACGTCTCTTGCTAATTCAAATCATTCTTTTTAAAAGACGTTGAAAGATCTTGTTGTTAGATTATTTTCTATTCTTGTTCAACATGGTTTGTTAGCCAATATATCGTATATTTGCTGAAATATATATTCTTGTTTAAAAGAATGATATTAGTGATGTTAGTTTGGGTTAAAATAGTTTACTAATTTATATATTCTCTATTAAAAGAAATTAAGTAATGAATTCAATGTTTCAGCTTTACATATTTTTGTTTAAAAGAGCTTGTTTGAATGCTTGAATGTAAACCAATATTGAAAATATCAAATAGTCCGAGATTGAAAATCAAATAAGTATCATTTTTGTAATTAATATTTATAATTTAGTTGCATACTTTTTTGTAATTAATATTTATAATATTAGTGATGTTAGTTCAAAGAGTAGAGCTAGGGAACTCGACTGCCCGTCAACCAGTCACCCTTTTCAGCTAGCCCAGCTTTAAAGCTTCAATTCTCCATCGTTTTTATTCGGTATTGAAGGGAATAACCACCCCATGCCATTTGGGAAACACAACTCAATTTACCAGGACTCGAACCCGCGACCTCAAGGAACTCTGTTCCAATATTAAAAATATCAAATAATCCAAGATCGTTCTGAGATGTACTTTAGGGTCCAATATGAACACCCGGTATACATTTATCTCGTCCTATATCTCACTCGATACGAAATCAGGTCCCTAAAATCGTTGATGAGACGAAACGTGATCGAAATCTGAGATTTAAAACTTTGATTTCAGCAACCAAGGATGTAGCTCCAGCATCGATGTTCATATCTGATAGCGCGAGTAAACCCTTTAGTTGGTGTGGACTACACCATTTGGTTCAGTACTGATTTGGTCGGTACTAAGGCGAACCGGTTTGAGTCCAAGCCGGTTTGGCTACTTTGGCTATTGTAAGTCTGTATCTTCATGGTTCCTTCCTGCTTTACTCGTTTGTTGGTATTGGCTTCTTGTAGGTCGTCGTCCATATTCCCATTTCGATCTCTTTGGACCTACGTAAGCATTATCTGCTTCGTGTACCTAAGAAACGCTTCCATCGTCTCCTATTTTGCTAAAAAATATGCTTCCATGTTCGCTACCATAGCATGCACTTCGTCTTTGGCCATATATAATGGCAGACTCTTATCATATTGCTTCCATGTGTGGAATGCTCTTCTTCTATCTTTGCTTTCTAGCCTGTGACTTCATACTCTTAAATAAGTTCTCACTGAAAACAAGAAAAATGTTTCCGTCAAAAATGATCAAACTCGGAATAACGATTTGGTGGAGCCCACAATCCTAATTGTCATACTAGTATTGATTTTAAGGTGGTGAGATCTATATTTAACAACATAGTTAAGTTCTTACTTTAATTCAAATCGCAAATCGCATGCAAATATACTAAAAAGCTAGAAATAAAGCACGAGAAAAACAAAATACGAAATTTTTATAGAGGTTTGACAATCTCTGACCTACATCTATTTTATGTTTTTTATTTTGTTTCTCCAATTTGCTACAGCGTTGCTAGAACTCTTTGGATTAGTTACAGCAATTGCACACAATTGATTCTCTATGTTGGCAATTTATGGCCTCCATATATCTTGGTAGAGCAATCCAATTTTTGATGTTTGACGATGGAAATAGAACTGGTTGGATCAGATTTATAATGATGCTTAATAATGGTTCTTTGATGCGCAAAAGTGCTTTAGATGTTTCTTTGTACAATCCGGTGAATATAAGAGCTCTTGGATCCCCTCCCCTAACTAGTGATGTTATAAGATATTTACTGGCGTACTCCTGAGGTTGTGAGGTTGTTGAATGGAGATAGGAAGTCGTCCAAGATATGCCTTGTAGTGCAGGAAGAAGGTCGGGTCCATTTGGACCTGATTATAGGCAACTGGGATTTTGATTATCATATTTTTTATTGGTACCTAGCAGCTAATGATTTTCCAATGTGGACCGAAATCGATTAGGAAGAAAACAATATATAAAAGCGGCCAATCTTTTAATACACAGCTCAGACTGAGAAGCATTCATGTCCTGGCCTTGAGCATATTTTCCAATTAGTTTGGAACCATTCTAAAACTGTGTCAAATTCAACCCTAACCATAAAAGAAAATTATTGATTAGTCCCTCATAACGTTACACGGTTGTATCAAATTAGAACACATTTTTCAGTTACTAGGATTTATCATGGTGCTGGTCAAATTATGTGTGATGTATTTAAACTAAGCTATTTAAATATTTGATTGATGGGAAAGGAGAATAGAACTATAGTTGATTGTTGTCATTTAAATTTGTGATCAATGGTGATAGAAATTTGTGATATGAATGTGAGGGAACTAATGAGTTTTCTCATGTTCTCACACATTTACATCAAAAAAAATTACTCACATCAATCACAAATTCAAATAACGACAAATCAACTACAATTCGAATCTCATTCCTCATCAACTATTCAAATAACTGAGAGTTTAAATACATGAAACATAATTTGACTATCGACAAATCATAGTAGCTGAAAAAGTATGTACAAAATTGAAACATTTACAATGCAATGTTGTAGGATCTGGTCGATTACTTTATTTTATGGTTTGATTTATTGCATTAAAAAATAACGCACTATGACCTTTGATAGGATTATCAAATTAAGTATCAAAACTAAAGATTGATATGAATTCACACTAATCATACTATGTTCCTAAGAAAAAATACGAGACCTAATTTTAAATTCAACAAAAGGAAGACCTCTAAAAATAGCATTTTGTTCTTTTTTTAAATAAATGATTTTTTACTCAGGGAAAGCATCAATTTTGATGTCTTGAGGATTCGAATTCAAGACCTCTAGAAAAAGAATCTAAACACCTACCACGTGATCTAGATTAACCTCTAGGAATGTATGTCTACTCCAAACATACATCCAGTAAATCAAGAATGTGTTTTATGCAAGCACTATGATTCAAACTTGCGCCATCCTCTAACAATTTGGTGCCTAAACACTTACCTACACTTGAAGGCTCCATTTTTTATTTTGCCAGTCAAACTCAAAACGTGTGTAACATGATTCGAATCCTGAACATATAATGACATGTACTATCCACAGAGGCAGTGTGGAAAATAGTTAATGCTGCCTTTGTGGGTATCCAAATCAATATTCACTATAAAAAATCCATCTAGCTAAAGTGATGGGTTGAAGATTCACTAAATGGTTGATATGCAATTACAACTGCATCTTAGAGTATTCACTTTGTAACATTGGAAGCATCCCTCGTGTATCTAAAGGCATGTTCCGTAAAGGTTAGATGCAATCTACAATAGCTAATCATCAAACTTTATATAAAACATTTTAGAAATATTCTAGCTGTCATTTACACATCCAACCCCATGTTTATCTTTTTTTTGTTTGAAAATTTGGACAAACAACTATTCTACATTAATTTCTTACACAAAAATTGCCTTGTTGATTATTATTTTACTATATTTTCATAAATATTTATTAATATACTATTTTTCATACATCTAAAGAAAGTGGAGGTTTATAAAACACATTAAACATTTAGTTATATTAGTTGCAACATATACAAATAGTAATTAAATATGGATTTAACATTCAACCTAACTAAAATGAATATATATATATATATAGAAATATAATAAGTTAACTAAAAAAGTAGTTCGGTAGTGGTGATGATAATAATAGTAATAGTAATGTAAAACAATCGTTTTTACAGAATTTTAGCACAAGAGACGCAACGGGAATTATTACTTGTGGCTAGGCTAAATCCTAATTTTGATAAACATGTTGTTGGTTAAATAAACGATATCTATTTGTATTTTATTCTCCAATGTTATAAATCAAGATAAATACATCAACTCTCATAACATGTAGGCTATGGGGTGACCATTTCGTTTATTAACTCTAAACATCAATCTCACATCACCAATTCCAACGGTAGGGAGAACAATATTCTTTGCAAAACCATGTCTCTATCCTCTTTTTCCATATAGTAACTTGAATGGTACTTAAGAGAGCATTTTAAACCAAGGCATCCTCGCTAATTATTTGGCTTTTTGTTTTTTTTCCCTTTAAAAAAAATGAAACCAGGTATAACTATTGAATCGTGGATTCTGAGGTTCTAGTGAAGAACCCGTGTAGAACTGCACATGCACACCTTTTCCACATTATGGACCAGACTAGTCCATTGTTTTCAGTTATTATTGTCGGAATGAAAGCCCAATCTGATTTGAAAACGATGATGTATAGTAAATTATAACGTCAATGTCAATTCCATGAATTCAGCTCGTAATTTTGTATATGATGCACAAAAAAAGTGTACAGATAAACTGGATAGTGATGAAGTCTAGCTCACATCCAAAACTACCCAAAAGAGCCCACATACAAACAAAATATAACAAAAAGGAAAATAACGTTCATATTTTCTGTTGTAATGACAACTAATAATCAAGTCGAGCCCAAACCAAGTTGGGTAATGATGAAAATGCACATGGTGGCAACAATAACTGGGTCGGACCCGGATCCATGCCCCGATAGTTAGGTTTAAACTCATACCTATATTAACAAGACGGGTTCGAGCTGGGTTCAGATAGAGTTTGGAGCGGGTTTTGGCTGGGTTCTGACCAGTTTGGGTCAGGTTCCGGCCAAAACTCATTTCATTGATAGGCCTTGTTGCCAATGCACAATAAAGTGGTCTCGAGTGAGAAATCCTCTTAACCCATCAATATTATGTGGGAAGCAAACAAGTCACTTTTAGCAAGTATAGTAACGGGAGATGGTGAACAGATTGATAAAATCATAGCAAAAAGAAGATCTTGAACAATGTTGATCTATCAGACGACAATTAATTAAAAAATTCATTGGATGTAATTATCATACATATGTAGAGGAAATTAAGAAATGTAAGATATTAGAACAAAAAGATAAAACGTTATCCATAAACAATTTTGAGTTTTCATAGATATTATAGTCCAACTAAGAGAATAAAAGAGTGAACCTGCATGCAAGTTTCATCCCAATCATGGCCAAATCTTATGACAACGAGACGCTCCTCTTCTGCTAAAATTGCCTGATCAACCGCCCATCCTGAGTGCAAATGTGGCAGCAAATACGACATCTCGCTCTACTTTAAGGCCCTGACAGCAAAATTTTGAAAATTCTGTTCATTCCTCGCTCGTTAATTGTAGTTTTTCTAACAATCGAAATGGAAACTTCAAATAATTAATATTCAATGGAAACTCTAAATAATTAAAATTCTTACTCCCAATCTTTATTCTCATTTCACACAAAAATCAAACAAACAATTACTTACAAAATCTTACGTATCATCTTTATAGACTATCAAACAAAGTAATATCTTAAATTTTCTTATTAAATCCTAATTACTCCCTAAAATTTAGATGAAAACGTCTGCCGTCCATTCTTTTTTCTTGTTGTTGAAATCATAAATTATCTCTTTCTCTCGATGTTACAATTTGACAATAAAAGAAGAAAAGGAACGAAGTTCGGGAACACAATCGATTTGATTAAACAAGCTACCGAATCAGACGATAGTTACCCAAAAAATAAGTGACTGAAAAAACCCTATTAAATTAATTAATCAAATTAGAAGGAGCCCATATGCCTAAAATAGTTTATGGATCAATCGCCTAATTATCAAACCTGTGTTCAGTTAGGAATTTTGAAGCGAATTTACCTGAAAGAAATTGAGAGATCGTGAGAGCTTAAAACTTGCTGTTGCTTGGGGAAGTGGGTGAACGACAGAGAAGCTATAGTTTTATGTTTAATTCAGTTAGGTTAATATCCTGTTTCAAGTTGTTTGGTTTCTTCTAGAGTGTGCTGATTGATCACTTGGATCTCCAACAAGCTCTCGCCGTTGATATATGTTTAATTCAGCCCAAAGTCCACGGCCCACCAAGGTGCATGTATGATATACGCCTTAGGTGCACGTTTAATATAACCTGATTCTTATTTTGATTTTAGTATTTAAAATGCAACAAGTTTTTGTAAAAATATCGTATCAACGGTCGTTTTTACTCTTAAATCACAAATTTTATGATCTTTTAAAATATGTAAATCCAATCATTGAATTTATTTAATGTAGCTTTTCCTTAAAATAACGTTTTAAACTTGCATCATTCAAATGCAGCTATAATTGCATCATTCAAATTAATATGTTCAAAACCAATAAACATGTGGTTAAAAGTCAATTTCACATCTGCTATGTAGTTAAAATTATAACTGTATTATATTAATGCAGTTATAACTGTAGTTTTTTAATGCGATATGTTTCCGTTAAGGCTCGGAACGGTTATCCTCAACAAAACCAAAACAAAATGGAAGGGGATTGATGTTCTGAGTTGGACTAGCTAAAAAAGAAGATCAGTGTGGCGAATAGCCGAATTTCCCAACTTTACTCTCCGGAGTAGGGTTTTTTTAAAAAAAAATTAATTTATACATTAAGATTGAATATAACTTCATTTTCTCAATGCAATTAAATTATAAAATGCAATAAGATTGAATAAAATTACAAATGAAGTCAAAATTATTCTTGCATCAAATAAATGTAGTTAAGTTAATCCAAAAAATGTTGTTACATTATAATTGAGTATTTAAATTTAACTGCGTTTTCTTAATGTTGACCCTCATTTTGTCAAGGCAGTATACAGCGGGATTTAACTCAACAGACTTCACGATTATCGAGGCCGATGGGTCCAAAATGATGATTGTGCGACCCAAAAGTCAAGTACAAACGATCATATATGGTTGGGATTGAATGGACTTGATGGATGTACAATGTAAGATGCTCAAAGTATATAATATGGCTCAATGGATGGAAGGGATTGGCATGGATTGGCTCATTGAGTGAGATCGGCATGCTTCATGAAGGAGGGATCAGCATACATCGAAATACAAGAGCATTCTTGCAGATAACAATCAATGTCTCGAGATGTACAAGTCCGAAGCATATGAAATTTGAAGTGCAAGGTATATGGACCCTAGAGAACCTACCCTAGGGATTGCATATCAAATGGACAAAGTTGGAAGGATCGGTATACACTCCTCAAGAGGGATCGGCAGAAGGCACCATCCAAGTCATGTTGTCTCAAAGATCAAGCGACAGCTTGAGTTTTACTAATCCAATTGATGTGAAACTTGGAGGCTAAGCATACTACAACGTGGAGAAGCTTCCATAAGGATCGCATGGCATTTGAAAGAGATTGGAGGGATCGGTACCTATCCCTCTAGAGGGATCAGTAGAAATCAGAATTCAAGCAACACCACTTCATGGAAAACGCGATATCTCACAAACCGTAGGTCAAAATGTCATGAAATTTGGAGGACAAGTAGCTAACATCATAGGGCACCACTCATAAGAATGCAGCCCATTCAGACACACTAATAGGGATTGGTACTAATACCTATTGTGGGCCCTAATGGACTTGAAATTTTTTCGATGGTTCTCATCTTGGTCTCCCAAATCTTCTATCAAAATTTCAGCCCGATCCATGCACATCTTCCCCTATAAGCACAGTAAGCATGGCGTTAGAAAAGGATTTTTTCTGCTTCTCTTTATCTTCGATCTATTCTACACTCTAACAGTTTTATTCTTGGATTTCGAATTGTAACTGTAAACAAACTTCAATTTAATAAAAATGATTATTTGAGAGTGGACGTGGGTCGGAGTTAGCCGAATCACTATAAGTCTTGTCTCATTTTGCTTGCTTTTTGATTGTTTTAATTTTATTCTTCACTGTGATTGGATTTGATATTGGCACTTTTACATAATTGGGTGTTGGTGGCCAATTTTGATGTCAATACTTAATGTAGTTAAATTGTAACTACATTATTAGAATTGAATTAAACTGTAGCTACACCATCTAAATATAGCCAAAAGTTCTTACTGCATCACCTAAATGCAGCCAAAAAATGAATTAAATTTTCTTAATACAATCATAATTACATTTTCTTATTGTAGTTAAAACTGTTGTTTGCAACCAAGATTATTACTGCATAATATAAATGCAGCCAAAATTGAATAGAATTTTCTTAGCAGTTATAACTGTATTTTCTTAATGAAGTTAAATCTGATATGTAAATTTATGGTTTTTAAAATTTTATTTTTTGGTATCAACAATGGATTTCATTGAAAAATTTATTAAATATGTGATTTAATGGTGAAAACGATTCTTAAATCCTATTAATCTAATAATGTTATCGCATTTTAAAGATTAAAATCAAATGAATTAGCAGATAATGTAATTTGCCGAGTGCGATGTTAAAGGAGTAAGGATCTAATGACAAAAATTTATTAATAGGGACTTGCTTTACATTTAAAACTACAAATAGGGGCGCGAGGTTAATATCTTTTAAAATTCACATTAATTTTGCATTTAATTCATATTTCATATTTCAAGATATGAAAAAAAAATAACTAGAAAATTAATATTTTCACTATATTGCCTATCGTAACCCAAAAATATGTGTATAAATTATAACGAATAAACTAATGAAGACGGTTATTTCTCATTTCCATATTTTCTTCCTCTTTTTTTCACAAATTTAATGTTTCTTCCTCAAATTAAACATGTTCTTTCTTCATCAAATTTAACATGGTATCAAAGCAGTTTCTTTGTGGGAAAGTTTCATTTAAACATTCACTAGTACAAAAAGTGCATATTGTTTCGCCTCATTTGCATCGGTTGAAGTAAAAACTTATGCAAATAGAACTATTTGCATCAGTTCTATCTTAATAACCGATGCAATTGGTACGTGGAAAGCAATAGGCAATAAAAAAATCAAATTTGCATCAGTTGTCATTAACAACCGATGCAAATACGTCGATGCAAATAGTTTTAGTCGCATCGGTTTTAAAGTCAACCGATGCAATTACATGTTGATGGCAAAGATATGAAATTTAGGTGGGAAATAATGAAAAATTGGCTCCAAAGTTACTACTTTGGACAAATGTACTCCATCCTCCTCAATAGCCCACTCCAAAAAAAAAAAATCTCCTCCTCAGAATCTCGGTGCCAGAAAATTTATTTTCCCCCTTTCCATTATTTAAACTCGGCTAGAGAAAAGAAAAAATGTTTGAATTAAAAATTCAATATATAAAAATATGCTCAATATAAAATTACGAAACAAGCCTTAAAATCTTTCATTCGCGGATAGCTTCATTTTCATATGCATTTTTATGGGTGCGTTGCTTGTCTGGGCTTCGACAGTGGGGATTACGAACTAGGGCTTCGGTTTGCATCAATTTGAGGGAGAATTGGTGATAATGGAGGACGGATTCGAGTTCAGCGAAGAAATTAGCATCTATGATCTAGATTGGGTGAAGCTCGATGCCCTGTAGATAATTGCGTTGCTACAGTAATACGTGGAGGGGGGATACGTCGTGTTTCTACTGGAGGTGACGAGCTCGACGATATTGGTATGGTCAGGTAGAGATTCGGAAGGGAAGCTCAACGGAATCGTTGGAATGGAGTTTAGCGGAGCGTTGCTCTGATTTATCTGTCAAAATTAACACGAAGCAGTCATGCTTTCATTGCCACTTACATTAAGATATAAGATTTCAAGATACAGGTACCATTGTCTTACCTGCTTAACATTACCTTCTAGAGTATTGTATTATTAGACTTACCTCTTTCCATTACCTGACTTTAAAATGATAATCTTGTTGTGATTTTATTATCAGACAATAAAACTTCAATGGTTCACTGTGTTCCGTAGGAGCAAGGATGCAGGCATGTCTGATAAAACTTCTAGAGTGGATTCGGGTTTCGTGTTAGATCCTGTAGCTGTTGATGCTAACTCGGTTGTAGTACACAGAGGCAAAGATGCAGGTGTTTCAGATAAGACTTCCGGAGTGGATTCAGGTTTGTTGAAGGATGGCCCATTAGGACCTTATCCGTGGACGAACCATATGTTGCCTTGGCAACGAACCGGGTTTCATTTCCAGCCCGTGAAGAACTGGATGAACGGTAACCGATTGCAAAAAATTTAATATTAATTTTGAATTACATCTTTGTCTTGGTTTTATTCTAATGTTGGTGTTCCTTGTTTTTATGATCGGCGTTGATTACTTTGGATGATGGCAACAGATCCCAATGGTAAGATTCACATGTATTTTGTTTACGTTCACATTCTTGCTTTTAACGCTTACTGAGTGTAATTTAAGTATTTAACGTTGTATTAATTTTAAGTTGCGTAGATAAATGTGAATAATCTAAGAACCAATTTTAAAAGGTTCTTTTCAAAATTAGCACTTCCAGCTGTTTCTTGAAAACAGTTATTCAAATTCAACATGATTCATTCAAGATGGAGGAAGAAATATGGATGCTATTTAGTTCAGTTCAATTTTACGTGTTACAGCATACATATGTTAACGAAAACTGGCCATAAGTAGGTATATTATTTGGCAAAAAATTTACCGTGTGTGATTAGCAGTCAAAAATTAGGTCAGAAAAGTAATGGTTACTAGGAACTTTAGAAGAAAGTAACATTAATTTAGTTAATAATTTTTGAAACAAAATTGTTAGGGGAGTTGACTCAATTCTTTATTACAACAACAATCTATGTGGCTGGCTAATCCACTTTCTTGTAATTAAAGATGTTTTTCTTTCTTATTATATGTAATATATGTATGCCATCTTAGGTTTCTACATAGGAACTTAGTGTATAATAATTTGCTGTATGAAGCAATTTGTTTGTACAAAATAATTGTTTTTCTTCGTGCTGTTCTAGATTTGCTCTTCTGACTCACTCTACTTATTAATCATTTATGTTTCTTTTCATTTTATGCAGAGGGTTCTAAGCATCTCCTATGTAAAATATATGACCCAAAACTGTAACAGTTGTAATATAGTCTTCTCCTTATTAGTTGTAATTGCAGGCAAGAATATTGAAACATGTAGGAAATTTAGAAGCAGCATCCTTTTTTGCTGATGAAGCTAGGTCTACAGATCTTGCAGATTGGTATCTTAATAGTGAATGTGTTAAGCGAATGCTTCAGGCAGATCAAGTAACATTAAGTTTTATATTAAACAAGGAATTGAAGTCATTTACAGCAGGGGATTATATGAAGGTAAAACCCAATCTTTCTTTATGGGATTGTAGCCAAAATAAGGCACTTGTTCCATAATGATGGATCACATTCTTGGTTTGTAGCTGTAGCATAATGACATGCTAGCGGAAACAATGAATGCAACATAACTTAACCCCGCTAGTCAACATGATGTGTCAGCACGTAAATTTTTGTAGTAAAAAATAACTACCATAGCCATAGATGACTTGTATTTACTAAAGTTTTCTTAACAGTACTTTATAGTTGCAGGCTGGATCAATTGAAGGGCAAGTCGTGGAAATGACAACCACAAGTTTTGGTAACTGCTGAGAAATTTACCATCATTGTTCCAAACTCGCTATTCTATTCTCGAGCCAGGTGAACATTTTTTTTTTGCTTGTTGCATTGTTGTTTGAAAATTTGAAGTTTTAAACAAAATATTAATTCAGTTGTTGCTTCTTCAGTAGACTGAATATTTGATAGTTATAATACATCTGGTTATCACACTCTTTTAAGTGATGCAATAGTTGTTGCTTCTTCAGTAGACTGAATAGTTGTTGCTTCTTCAGTAGACTGAAAATTTGTGTGGTTTACTTATTCATAAATAGTGATGCAATACTGATTCTCAATTTGTACAATTTTTTCCCTACTATACTAATATGCACTACATGTGCTTTTTAGTTTATCCCTTGAGAAAATTGTTCCATTCTTTTGTTAAACTGGATAATTCTGATTTTTGCAAGAAAACTGAGAAGCATATAAATGGACGACGAAAAATTGTATATGGTGGCTACTGTGAAACCATATGTTGATTTTACAATCCAATATTCAATGCACCGTTGAACATTAGAACATCGCCACCCATTTTAATTGGGCTATTTCTGGTTTAAGCGGAGATAATTACTTTTACACCAGTTATAACAGAAATATCTCTAATTTTATTTAAAAACATAATATGTGTTCAGAAGTTAGCTTACCTTTAAAATAGATCTTCCGAAAGCTAAGCACAAGATGTCGACATAGTTTAGGAGCATCTGTTGGATGATTAACTGTAGTATAATCAAACATGAATGATCTCTAATAAAGGATGTTTATTGGTTGCTACGATAATTTGATAATAATATGCCTTATTATTCAAGGAACCTTTGCAGTAAACTTCAAAGGATGCCTTATTATTGAAACACTATATGCCTTATTATTTAATATATGACTTATATTTCGTTTAATATCAGTAAACTCATTGAAATAAAGTTTCGGTTTCATTTATGTGCATATTGTAGATCTTATATTTCGTTTAATATCAGTGAAATATGCTCCTATTAGCTAACA
Organism: Allium cepa; assembly: GCA_030765085.1. NCBI lineage: Eukaryota > Viridiplantae > Streptophyta > Magnoliopsida > Asparagales > Amaryllidaceae > Allium > Allium cepa. Next base: position 290,229,785 of record CM060937.1, read on the forward strand.
TAGTGAATTTGTTTCATCAGATTTTGCTAGCTCCAAGCAATTTTAAGAGGTATTTGCTAATTGCTATTTGTCTAGTTATTTGACTTTCCATTTTATTATAAGCTTGCAAGTTTTTGTGAATTGAAATATACACATGACTCTTATGATGTAAGACTCATGTGCATCTATTCTCTAGCTACTATATATCTGCAACTGTATTTTCTTCTTCTCTATCAATTTAAAAATCCTTTTGTTTTCGTTTGGCTGTAATAGATCACTCTCTGTTATGGATTTTATCATAGTTTTTGTCTTCGTGGTTTGTTGTATATTTCAGAATTGAATTGAGGTATAGTGTTTCATCTTATTGATGTTTCCTAAATTTGATCCTTTTTTCTATTTTGTTCAGCTAATTAAAGACTAGAACTTTATCGTATTTCCTCTTTTAAATATTTTTGTTCATTATTAAAGACATGAACTGTTAACATTTTGAATAATTAGGGAAGTGTTGGACATCATGTCGAGAAGGCTAAGCGTTATGCGTTACTTAACAAGTCTACATATTTCTCTTTAATATACTGAAAGTTTTGATGCCTTATAAGATTATTATGATAGCATCTCCTCCATGAAATTTTAATAAATTCTTTATATGAAGTCTTTATTTGAATCATCCATATTGGTTTATCCTTTAAATTTTTACAAACCATGATTAAATTGGTTCTATGTTTTGTTTATAAGTATGAGTCAATTAAAATTCTCAAAGAAAATATGACATTTGTTTCTTATATTTTTAGTAAGGTTCCTATCAGCAGATAAGAAGTTAAAGTATATGTGCTTTTATTTGATTTTCATTCATTACCAAGACACTTGTATGAGATGCTGGCCATTTGATTTTAATTATGCACCAATTCAAATAACAATTAGCATTCATGTCTACAATTGCCTTTACAAAGAAAGCCTCCGCTTGAGGTCTTTTAACCTATGACCAAAATGACAATTAGCAGTAAGTATACAGTCGCTTCTCATCCATGTAGTGTAGATGACAAGGGTATGGAGTGATGAGTGATTGGGTACAAGAATGTTTATGACCATTTTATTTTGTGCCATATAGCGTAGGTTGCAATGTATAAACTCTGTGATGTTTCATCTAATTGAAACTGATCAATTTTCTACAGATTTGAACTTTACTTTTATATGCATGCTTTGTCATTGGTTGGCTGGCTATACATTGGTATGTACTTGTGCCAACATGTAATAATTTACAAAACATTTTATAAATAATAATGTGTTCCAAAAAAAAACACGTAAACCGAGTTATTTGAAAGTGTTGTTTTTATCATTATTGCCTGTTTTTGCCTTGTTCTTCCTAGTTTTTTTTAACTGTTCTCAACCAAAATCAAATTTTCTATAACAGGTAACTATAGTAGATAACAAGAAGTTGTAATTGCATATAATGAATACTAGGTATTATGTCAGATGACTCATTAAAAGCATATTTTAATATTTAATCTGTCTGACCCAACCATTTTTATCAATATGCAATAGTTTATTTCAAACATAAGTGGAACTGAACATCCTTTCAATTACCCAACTTTCGCCAAGTTATAAAAAAACAAATTACAAAGAAAAATGTAAACAATAAAGTATGATCTTAATAAAGTATGAGCTTGCTTTAACCGACTCTCTTCATCATTATGGGTTATTTTTGTATGGTTATATGTTCAAAAGGAACATTTATTCAGATATGGTCGGTGTCATGTAGCTAAAATAGATTGCTGCAATTTTTGTTCTGTTGAGTTAACAATGATAAAAATCAAACCTTGGTCTAAAAACAAAGTTATCATACTTCAATACAAGCACAATATGATGGCTTGTACAGAATAATATGAATAGTTCTGGTTATAGTATTGAAAACAACACTTAGTTTTTGGGCAGAGAGAAGGAAAAATAAAAATGTGCTTATTTGAGCAAAAGGAGAGATTTAGGTAATTTCTTCAACATTATACTATTGCTGTATTGCAGCATCACTTGTTTAGTACCTTAATGTGTGCGTGCAGGAAATGGGTCTTATATGCTTCCTTTAGATAATAATGTGGGAAGCACTGCAGTTTGGAGATCGAATGGATATCCTTCAACTAATTTTTTAAGCCATGAAACATGCTCAGGATCATCACATGACCGTTATATCCATTTTTCATGAGCTGCTAGCTCCAGTCACTTTCCTCTCGATCAATACCCATGTGTACCAGAGTTCAAAAGGAAAATCACTGTTATTTTTGTAGTGTATAATGGAGAAAACATAAATGGATGTTATAGTGCAGTGTATATGATCGTGAGTGAATAGGCAAGACTAGCATGAGTGAAACAGCTGAAATATGATAAGCAGATATGGGTATGCTACATGGTAGATATGCGTGACAGGCATGAATTGAGACAGTGTGTGTGGCATGTAAAATGATGTAAGTAAATGGTGTGACTGGCGTGAGTGAAACCTAATGCGTGATATATGTATCTGACGTGAGAAAACTAGCTTCAAACTGAAGTGGAACTTAGTTTTTTTTATTGTGAGTTTCGAGATAGTTCTGTGGTGGTGGTGCCGATGTGGGGACTAGTGGGTTCGAATGTTGATGATATGAACTTGGTCGAAGAGGGTAGTAGGATGATGGTTGCTTGAAGTGGTAGGTTAGTAATGGAGATAGTTTGAAACAATTATGGTATGTGGAAGGTGGTATGTTTGTGGAGGAGGAGAAACTGATTGTGATTGTGACAGGTAAATTGTGAGTGGAAGATGCTGTGGAGTTGCAGTTTGTAGTGGTGGTTTGAGGCTGTTACAGTGGCAATATCTGATCGTGTTAGAATGAACAGATGCACATTGGCCGGTATGTCAGTTGTGAGCGGAACAGTAAAGATGAATGTATGTGGTGCACTATCAGGTTGTATAAAGTTAGGAGAAGAACTGCAGTTGTGATGCAGGTTGCTGGAAGTGGGTAGAGCTACTTGGTTATGTGTTGTGACAGAAAGAATGTGATGTATTGTGTGAAGTATGTGATGAGGTTGGTTTGGTGATGGGCTTCGTGCAAGTATATTGTCGATATGAGGCAAAAATTGCACAAGGAAACTTTTGAATAAGAAATTCACAGGAAGTTTTTGAACAATGGAAGAACTGCACAAGGAAGAAATGAACACAGGCGATCAAGGAAGGTGGTTGCAGTGGATTTGTTCACTTGAAAGAAGCAGATTTCTCTAAGCACATGCGTAATCTTGCTCCTGCAAGTCGAACAATCCTGCTTTCTGGCCCAACCAGGTAAATAAATTAAAGAAAGAAGCATAATATGATTATGATAGACTTTGTCATAAGTTGCTGGAAACTTTTCTTGCTTTTTGATCTTAAGCAAGTAGCACCATGTGCTTCAACTTATGACACTTTCTCTTCCTAAGTTGATAGTATAAGAATAATTATGTTGTTAGTTTTTTTCTTTTGCTTACATATGCATGCACATTTTCAGATATTGTTTGGCAGATGATCGCTTATTAGAAGTTGCCAATTTTTTGGATTTAAGTGCTGGTGCTGGTTGGGAACTGCTCCAGGTTCAGTTCAGATTTTTACATGATTATAGAGTTCGAATGGAAATACAATAAGATTTTACTTATTTTTCTTAGAGAGATGCCAACCTGAGCAAGAACTAGAAGGCTATATGCTATGCATAAAGCAGAAGTAACTACGAAGATAATGAACGAGTGTTTTGAAAATTGAAGAAGAAATGAGGGAAGATGCATGGAAAACTCATGTTGATTTGCATCATCGGAGAAAGCAGCTTACACGGACACATGTTTGGTAACCTCTTTTTGTACTTACATCATCGTTTTGTGCTTTATTATCATAATTTCATCCTCTTTTAACTTAATTACACATCATGTACAATTGTTTGGTAACCTCTTGCAGAGTGAAAATGGCGGTATTATTGATTGTGTTGATATTTACAGTCAGCCTGATGTTGATCATCCTATGCTTAAAAATCATGCTATTCTGGTTTATTATTTCCCTTACTTTTAGTTTTTGTACTCATAATGGTCAAGGTCATAGTTTTTTTTACCATGATAGTTGGAACATAGTGTTCTTTCAACAATGATAAAACGCAATGGTACCTATAATACTAGGCACTACAAACTTGGCAAAAATCTGGAAGTTGCCCAGAAGGAACTACCCCCATTCAGAGGCTTCTTATTAGCTCTTTCACATCCTATGTTCCAGATGGAGAGTGTTCAAGTTGCAATGTTAAAGTGAATTCTATATTTAAAAATTATTTTTCAAATTCTTAAATAAATGTTTTTCATTCTATATAATCACCAGCAAACTAGTAACTTCCATAGTGCTTATGAAGTCATATGCTAGGATTAGTTCTATCATGTATTTACTTGCTATTCTGATTTAGAGAAGCTTTACTAATTGTGATGTAAATACACATGCATGTTTAGATTTCACAAGTAGAGCTTCATAGAGTAAACTATATTGGAGCTCGAGGTGACTTTAATGTTTGGAATCTCAACGTTGAGAAAAATGAGTGGACTACAAATTATGTTATCGTGTTAACAAACATGACTCTTTTATGGAGAATGAATTAGTATTTCTCTCCCTACCAAAGTAAGATGTAAATGCAATTTTCTCACTTTAAGTGAAACATTTATTACTCTTTATGTCACTCCTTTATCATATCACACTTTCTTTTTGTGTCAAAAGTTTAAGGAGTCAACAGGATATACTTTACGAGATTCGTCTTTGTTCTAAATTTTGGATTCCAGATTTAAAATTACTTGACTTCGTGCTATGATAATGAAGTGAAGGTTGCTTGCGATTTATCCCAAAATTGTTCTTAATATGCATACTAACTGGTTTGCCTATCTGTGAAGAGTTATATCAGCAGTTACTTGCAAAAGGTATGTGGTGAAGTATGGTCAGCAGCTTGATGATGGATATTGGGGGATGTTTGATGTTAAGTGGTGGAGGAGTTTGGGTGTAAGTGATGTCAGTAGTTGCTGCGAAGTGTATGTGTTTTGTTTTATGGAGGAGGTGGATGAGCAGCAAATGTTGGAGGTTGATGCTGTTACTGATGAAGTGTGCACAATGATGCATAGTGGAGATGATAGAAATCAATGTTGTAAATGAAGTTGAAAATCTGTAAACCAAAGCAGAATTTGTAAATGATAACGAAATAATCTTTTTTTCCTTTAATTTTTTGTGTATGTTTTTTTCTTTATATATATATATATAAAGATTATCAACAATATATATATATATAGTTTATTTGAGTACTGTAATAATGGTTTCTAAGGGATTAGTTTGCATCGGTTGTTATAAAAAACCGATGCAATAGAGGGATTAGTTTGCATTGGTTTTCAACAAAAACCGATGCAACAAGTTACTTTGTTGCATCGGTTTTCATTACAACCAATGCAACATGGGGGCTGTGTTCAAGCAACCAACCATGATATTTTGCATCAGTTGTTTTGCATCGGTTTCAGAACTGATGCAAAAGTATTAAGCATGTTGCATCGGTTGCATATGCATCGGTCGTTGAACTGATGCAAAAGGGGGATAAACAACCGATGCAAATGGCTTGTTTTATAGTAGTGATTGTTCTTATTTCATTCATTATAGTTTTTAACAAAAATCAATCTTTATAAAAAAAATCAACAACAAATGAACTATAGATTCGTCAAATTCAAACCGCGTTCATCCTTCAGGCTATCTAAGATCATATGAATGTTTTTGCAAATGTCACGAGTTTGTCTATGTTCTCGAATGTTTCAACTAATTCAGTTTTCAATATGCCTTGGAGTTTTTGATAGTGGTGCGACAAGCCACATCACTTCAGATTTCAGTTTATTGTCCACATTAAACTCATATTCTATATCAAGTGTCAACTTGCCTACATACTTATCAGCTTTTATTTCTTCCACGGAAATATTCATTTTAGCTCCAGCATAACTCTCAATGATGTTTTACATATTCCTTCATTTCATTTAAATTCGACGCTAGAGAGTAAAATTACCACGGCCTTAAATTGGTTGTGTTGACCTTTGTCTTTGATAAAACTTAACTTCAGAAACAATAATTGGTTCAAGCAGACAACAAGGAGGTCTTTGTTACATATCTCACATGCAACAAACTCCAATCTTCCATTATGACTCTCAACCTCCAAATTTATGGCACATGCTTCCTATATATCCGTCTCAATATTATATGAAATTAATTTCTCGTTTAATATCTTCAAAATCAATTGCATTTGATAATAATTGTATTGTTTGGCTCTTAAACATTTGAAACTCATTCGGATGCGTGATTTTTCTTATAATTGTTGATGATTTTAGCAGATGCACATCTTATACAACATAAATTAAAACTCAAAAGAAATCCTTTGATCTTTCATTGCATTTGTAAACTCAATTTCATGCGTTTGTTAAAGCTATACGATTTGAAAGCGGTTTAGAACTTATCTCAATGAAATAATATTTTCAGCTTTATGAAATTGAAAACCAACGAACTTGTGTTTACACTTAACAAAAAAATGGGGGTGTTGAACGCAAGCATCGATATATTATTACTATTGCTCGTGCTTTTCTTTTCCGGTTTCACTTACCTCTAATATTCTTGGGAGAATATGTTTTAACTGCAGATGTTACTCGAATTTCTCACAAGTATAATCAGCAAGCCGATTAAGCACGGCCTGGCCCGATCCGTGTCGGCCCGGCACATCTAATCCCGACCAACATGCCAGCCTAAACTCAGTCCGGTACCAATACATCTCATCTACTCAGCAACCCTTTAGGTCTATTACCGTCTAGCTTAACTCAAGGCAGCTTCTACAACCACCTTATTAGACAAGGCCCGGCTAAAGCTTGACCCATCTTTGACTCGAATTCATCACAGCCCACTTTTGACCGGTCCTATGTCTCGTCATCCCACAATTGATATGACGCATCCCTTGCAACCTGGTCCTTAGTTCAGCTTTCCTCGGCAAGCTTCGGCAATAAGCGACCGACCAACATAGATTGAAAGAAGTTACTTGTCTATCATGCCACATATCATACAACTAGCCGTACTAGGTAATGTAGTAGATCTGTCAAAAGCATACATATTCCTATAGCATGCCTCCAGCATTAAATGCATATTAAATGCAAGACATGCACCTGGTATGGACGGACAATTGGCATACTTCTCAGCTGCACATTGACTTCCACCTTTGTAGTTGTCTTCCATCAACCCATGGAACCAAATCAATGGTCAGACACGATTCCTGTAAAGACCCGTAAATCCGTACTCCTTGAATAGACACTAATCTCCATTCATTAATTCAAGATGAACGAAAATACGAACCCTTAGGGGTTTAAGAAAAAGAAAAAGACAAAAGAAGAGATAAGAAGGTGGAAAACAGAGAGAAAAGAAAGATAGAAGATATAGAACAGAGGGAAGAGAAAATAAATAGTAAATAGAACAGAAAGAAAACAGAAAAATAGAAATTTTTTTCAAATAGAAGAAAAAGAAAATAGAGAACATAGAACGGAACAGAAAACAACAGAACAACATCAGAATCTCACAATTCGCAGCGGAACAACATATAATAGATAAATGAATAATCTTTAAACAAAGAACTATATCAGTTATTACATTACATCACATTTCATTACATCATATCATCAGAGTGTACAATAACAACAACAAACAGTGCAGCGGAAAAAGAAATACTATATAAACTAGTAATACGCCATGCCCTCCATCTTGCCTCCAGCAACTCCAGAATATCCAGAATATCCTGATAAACCTAACTCTTGACTGCCCGTGTGGAAATTGGTGGGCACCCAGAGTTTAGGAAGGAAAACAATAAACTCCGAGTCAGTCATGTGACTGGTGTGAGAACTCAAACAGTTTATTTATCTTTAAAATCAAAATAGAGGAATATTTTTAAATCAATTCGCAATGCTTTTAAAAATGAGACTACCATAAGGCCTCCCGCACACACACACATGCAAACGCAGAATCGGAGGAGATTTCTCCTTATGATAGTCAAAGATGCTTGATACGCATTTAAAATAACATTTGATATTATTACTAGTGCATAGTGTAGGGAAAAATTCATTTTGAAAGTAGAATATAAATCTTAGCCAACATACGACCATTATCGTATGCCTACTATAGCTACCATCCAAACAGTGTTGCGACACCATAAGTGAATGATAGGTTCTACAACTAATACCGTACAAGTTTCGTATTGTTTCTTTGGATTTCCAACAAATGGTCAGGCCAAGGAACTTCCCATTGCCACATGAGAATGCCTCTGGAAAGACATCCCCGAGAACCAAACCGGAACTCTGCCAACACAAGGCCGGGTTACCCCTAACTGGGTAACTACTGACACGAGCACGCCATTCCCCGATCGTAAACGACCTTTCTCACGGGATCCCGATAACCAACAACCACAAAGTAATAAATTCGTAGTAACCACATAGGTTAAATATCTGGGCTCCATACCGTGATACCACCTCTATCCAGAAGGAAATGTACATACCCTAAAGGGAGCTACCCCTCATAACCTTGCCGCATCTTTCCTATTTTGACCATTTCCGGGGTGTGAGGCACGACGAAGTCACGTCCACAAAAACATACTTTATACAAAAGCCATGCTTTGGGTCAACAAATGATCAACACAATGATCACCAAGATAGACGATCAAATAAATGATCCTATCACAAATAATCAACACAATGATCATTTCAGCAACACTCAGCATGTCACATTACCAAATTGGGAATATATCGCTGATAACCTTCAACTATATAACCTCTGAGCTCGTACGTCTCAGAGATGGGTGTTAAGCTAAAAGAATAAATTCTCCACCACCAACAGAAATATATTTGAAAGAAATCGGCTTTATATCTCAACTTGTAATGTCAGACATACAATCCATACAAGTCTGTTCCGGGCTCGAACAGAACCGAAGGCACTTACAAAGAAGTCCTTGCAATCCGGATATCCACAATCCTGATCGGATTCACCATCACATATGGAGAACTCTATACCGGAGCAACTCGGTGCAAAGTAAATCGACAGGTCATCCTATCGCTCTCGCAAATATCCGGTCTTCAACACCGATCTTCAAATGCAATTCACAACGACGTATCACATATTCGGAATGGGTTATACGACCCCATGGTCCTTTCCCGGTTAACCCGAATAGTGAGCGCTTATTCAAAAATAAGTGTGGCATTCAAATTCAAACAAATCACATCAAATACCCATTCAAAGGGAAATATTGATAGTCGATTATTGAACTATCAATGGATATGCACAACATCACCAGATTCCAAATAATTTTCCAAATTATTTATTTTCCAAAATATCTTTACAAGATATATTATTTCATACTTCAAAAATAAATCAATATATATTTTTAAACCAATTCCACTTTCTTTTATAAATTCCTTAGTGAATTTATAATCCAAAATATCTATGAATATTCGATTTCAATATTTCTTTTCAATTTATCTTCAAAAAGATAAATTCTCAAAATATTCACTTTATATTGGAAAACATTTCCATACTTATACATTCATAAGTAATTCATAAATTTTATTTATTTTCAACACTTGGAAAATATTCAATATACTTAAATCGAGATTAAGTATATATTTCATTCTTTAAGGAAATCATTCTCTTAAACATATTTATTTGGGCCAAAACGAATGTTACGTAAAACATCGTTACGACAACCCAAAATCACCAGTATAGGGATTCGAAATTAAAATAGATATATAAATCCCAATACTATACAAAACATTTCCTTTCGGAAATCATTTACTATAACAACAGTGTTATAGTCTACTATTTCCTTTTATTTCTCGAAAACGTCTATTTCAACAATAAATGTTGAAATCTATGGTTTTGAATCTCAACACATTTTAAAACATTGTTCGATCGTTTTAATTCTATTTAAAACATCCAAATCCAAAACAATTTCTTTAACGTGTTATTCACTATTCAAAAACGTGAATATACTTCATTAACAATTTCATCCTTTTATTCATTTTAATTCAAAGGATTATTCACTATTCAAAAATGTGAATATAACTCCACTTATAGGTTTCAACAAATTTTCTTGTCAAAATAAGTCATTTGCGAATTTATAAAACAACGTTTATAAATTCCATTTCTATTTATTTATGAAAACTTCCTTTTTATAAATTCTTTTATTAACCTATTCCAGTTTATAACTCAATTATAAACTAAAAGTTCATATTATAAGTTAAATACTTATAAAACGATTATTTTACAAAGATCGCTCTTTTAAACTTCCCAAATTATAAATCTTATAACTTATAAGATTGTTTATTTATCCAAAATTCATTCTTTCAATAACTTTATAAATCTTATAAACCTACTGTTTATAAAATTCCATTTATAACTTCACTGTTTAAAATTCTATAAATTCCATTCAATTATGAAATTCATTTCCACTTCATTCAAACACTTATAAAAACTCGTTTTATAATGTCCATATTTCAATTTATAAATATCCATTTATAAATCTCTTAATATAAATCAATTTATATTATCCTTTTAAAACGTCTTTAATCTCCTTTATTATTTCACCATTTTGATTCATAAAATAATTAAATTTTATAAATCCTATATTTAAACTTTTCACAATAAATTCTAAAATCCCGATTAAACTATTTTATAAAATCATTAGCATCATATTCTCAAAAATCAGTTTTTAACTATTTTTCTCAAAAATCATAATTTTTATAACATTAAAAATTATGACGTTTATTTATTTAAAATAGATCAAATTCCAAACATAAAGTATATTTTCAAAAATCACTTTATAAATCATTTTAAAATTCCAAAACTTGGTCCAATGATGCTACATATCAAATAGTCAATCACGACAACAACGATATCATATATCGATATGATAATCCATCAAATATCAAAATATCTGGAATGAAATAAATACTGTTGAGGAATCCAGTTGGATCCCTCCAACCTGTTTTCCTGCATCCAAAAACATTAGCACAATACCAATTCCGCTCCAGTACGAAATTATCGCGGTATATGGGATTTAAAATATTATCCGCTTAATAGACGGCGCAATAGGGTCTCATCCGCTAAACAAAAAATGCGGGAAATCAATAACTCCAATATATACATATGCCAATATATATATATTGCTATTATATATAATACCAATTTCACTGTTTATGAAATATTCGCGGTATATGTTTTTAATAAATAACATCCGCTTACTAACGGCGTATAATGTCTATTTTAACAATCAATAGATAACAATCATCATTCAAACATGCATTCAAATATTTTAAATCTAACTATTTAAAATAAAATCGAAACTGATTCGATTGAGTGAGAAGTTCTCACCTTGATTTTAAATTCCGTTTTAGCGATTCATTTCGAATAAAATTAAACGGACGTTTAATTTTATCCAAAATTCTCACTAACTCCAAACGACTCCAATCCAACTCCAACGCGTAGTGCTCGTCCATACGATTCCAACGCAACTGGTTTCGCGCGTTTTCGACCTCGTATGAAAAAGTTATGATTTTATGAAGTTTCTACGAGTTTATATAACATAAATTTACAACAATATTAAATTTTTTAAACCTAGCTCCATCATCACCATCCATTTCCCACGTCCAGATCCTAGCCGCTCATATGTTCTTCCCCACGCACGTTTCCTCTACAGACAATTACACGCAACTAACCCATAGAGCTTCACTTAGGGTTTACAAATTCGGCCTCCACATCGCACTACAACTCGATCCAAGTATACCACGATGAAGCTCGCAACCAACACTACACTCGCCTGGGATGTTATGGAGCTCGGTCACTCCTTGATGCTCGCGCACGCCTATGAACGTGGCATGCACGCAGGCGATTATCACACAAAATACTACTCCATTCGCGATCTCCACGGTTGATATGATAGATCTTGACGTCCTCTTCAATTTGTTAGTTGAAAGTTGTTGGTAAATGTCGATGGATGAGGAGATAATCGAGGTGGAAGCTGGGACGTTTCTGGCCATTGGTCAGGGAGGTGGCGGCTGCAGTTTAGAGATTAGGGTTTTGTGTTTTTTTTTGTTTTTTTGGATTTATGAGCCTATTTATAGAAGAAAATCGAACACTATTCATCCGGAAATTCCGAACTCCGATTTACGCGCCGTAACCAGCGTTTCTAGGGTTTACCCCGCGTTCCGGACACAATGGAACAGGTTTCGAAAGCTAATTCGGACATCTATACGAGTTATGGCTATAAACGTTCAATTTAAATTAAACCGATTTAAACGATTTTCTAGGCGTTTTAATTTGTATCGGACAAACGGTAAATCCAATTGACTTGAAATTTGAAACCTTACAATAATATCACATTACGGATCCGATGAAACTGGTTTCGTCGAAATCCGAGACTTTTTGAAAAATGGCTATTTTAACTCGCCAAATTAATATTAAAAATAAATCGATGCGTTTCGAGCTGCCACGATCAAACGATAGCTCCGATTGACACGAAAATTGAAATCCGGTAATAACTAACTATTACGGATCCAATGGAACTGGTTTCGTTCAATTCTGAGACTGTTCAAAAATTGACTATTTTCACTAGTCGATTTAAATATTAAAATATTCAATTTTCACAAATAAACTTTTAATTCGATTTTAAAAGTTCTAAAATATTTTTCTAACTTCAATATGATAAAATAAAATTTTACAAATCATTTACAATCATATTCAACTCAATTTTCAATTATTTCCATAATTTAACATATTAAATTATCGATTTAATTATCCAATTAAATCCAATAATTCAAATAAAAATTTATTCGACTTATAAATTCACTTATTAATATTTAAAATTAATTAAATATTCAAATTTTAATTATTAAAAATCCAGGGTCGTTACAATCTTCCCCCCTTAAAAGAATTTCGTCCTCGAAATTACAAGTAAGAAAAATTACAGAATTTATTAACTTTCCGAAATACATAGTTATCTTTTCAAAAACAACTACTATTGTTTAACCTTCAATTCCAAATAAAAGTAAGTTTTCAAAATTTTCCCATTTTCTCAAAAATTTTCTAACGCCTTAAATTTTCGGAAAAATTCGTCATAGTCTCCTTTGCGCGGCTCGATCCGAAAAAAAAATGACAGTATATATATCACAAATATACATCTCATCAGGTAATGAGGCATCCCGAAGGGAAAAAAGTATAAAAGTACGGTATGTAATCCGAGATATGTACCTTATATTTTATTGGCAAGCATATATGGCTAATATAGCGCGAAAGCGAGCTCCAAATGCGAAGCAAACGCAATCCGCACCTACTAATCACTCAACAAACAACATGAGAATCATGCATATAGATAATAGTATCGATATACAACATGTAGTAACATAATAACTATATATGTCAATATAGCAAATGTATGAAAAGCAATATATTCAACCATCAACCAACTATCATCCAACAAATCAATAAATATTCATTCATATTCTCATTAATATTCAATGAATTGGTTTTCAATTTAATCACATTTGATTTATTAACATTGGGTTTACTAACATTCATTTTCAATTTGCTTATATTCACTAATTCAAGTTGGTTCACTTCCAAATTAAATTCAATTCTATTCGAGCTTCATTTAACTTCCAATTGAATTCCAATTACTTTAGCTTTCAATTTCATTAACTCTTAACGAATTCATATACAATCAACTAACAATTATATAATAATCAATGTATATCAATTACAACCAAATTCCTTTGCTTTCAATTGGTTTAATTATTGGATTTTCATTCAACCTTTTCAACTTCCAATAACATTAGATTTTAATGAATTAACACTTATATTCATTATTCCATATCAATTATTTTCATTCAATTGATCATCATTCAATCCATTCATTCAATTCAATTACAACAGTTGAATTTTATTTATATAACTTAAGTTCACATCCATCACTTAATTTTATTAATTTACTTTGATACTAATATCAACTTCATTCCATATCACTTAAGTTATATTTCATTTCTAAAGTAAATTTCCATTTAACTTTAAATTCATTTTTATTTACTACTCATATTCATAAATATATTCATATAGTTTCACTTCTTATATATATAAGTTTTATTTCACAATTGTAAATCACATTAATTATAATTTCAATTCTTATAATTCTTTTTACTTATACAATTATTCCTTTATTTAGATTATTCAAACAACCTAACAATCAACTTATTTTCACTTTAATAATTTTGAAAAATTATTCCTTTATATATAAAAATATAATCAAGTAAAATTATTTCATTTATCCAATTTAAAACAATACTGTGCCGAATTGCTCTGTACAAGTGTTTAGAGATCCCTATCAACAACGTTAATTACTCGTATTAACCAGAATCTATATACCACTCAACAAACCAATCATCACAATATAAAACAATTTTATATATTCACTAACAAATACGCTCTCATAGCTATTATTACACTCAAACTCATTCTAGAGTACTACTGACTCTATCTCTAATGAGTCATACCTAACAGAACCATGGTTGTCGCTTAACCATATGCTCTGATACCAACTGTAAAGACCCGTAAATCCGTACTCCTTGAATAGACACTAATCTCCATTCATTAATTCAAGATGAACGAAAATACGAACCCTTAGGGGTTTAAAAAAAAGAAAAAGACAGAAGAAGAGATAAGAAGGTGGAAAACAGAGAGAAAAGAAAGATAGAAGATATAGAACAGAGGGAAGAGAAAATAAATAGTAAATAGAACAGAAAGAAAACAGAAAAATAGAAATTTTTTTCAAATAGAAGAAAAAGAAAATAGAGAACATAGAACGGAACAGAAAACAACAGAACAATATCAGAATCTCACAATTCGCAGCGGAACAACATATAATAGATAAATGAATAATCTTTAAACAAAGAACTATATCAGTTATTACATTACATCACATTTCATTACATCATATCATCAGAGTGTACAACAACAACAACAAACAGTGCAGCGGAAAAAGAAATACTATATAAACTAGTAATACGCCATGCCCTCCATCTTGCCTCCAGCAACTCCAGAATATCCAGAATATCCTGATAAACCTAACTCTTGACTGCCCGTGTGGAAATTGGTGGGCATCCAGAGTTTAGGAAGGAAAACAATAAACTCCGAGTCAGTCATGTGACTGGTGTGAGAACTCAAACAGTTTATTTATCTTTAAAATCAAAATAGAGGAATATTTTTAAATCAATTCGCAATGCTTTTAAAAATGAGACTACCATAAGGCCTCCCGCACACACACACATGCAAACGCAGAATCGGAGGAGATTTCTCCTTATGATAGTCAAAGATGCTTGATACGCATTTAAAATAACATTTGATATTATTACTAGTGCATAGTGTAGGGAAAAATTCATTTTGAAAGTAGAATATAAATCTTAGCCAACATACGACCATTATCGTATGCCTACTATAGCTACCATCCAAACAGTGTTGCGACAGCATAAGTGAATGATAGGTTCTACAACTAATACCGTACAAGTTTCGTATTGTTTCTTTGGATTTCCAACAAATGGTCAGGCCAAGAAACTTCCCATTGCCACATGAGAATGCCTCTGGAAAGACATCTCCGAGAACCAAACCGGAACTCTGCCAACACAAGGTCGGGTTACCCCTAACTGGGTAACTACTGACACGAGCACGCCATTCCCCGATCGTAAACGACCTTTCTCACGGGATCCCGATAACCAACAACCACAAAGTAATAAATTCGTAGTAACCACATAGGTTAAATATCTGGGCTCCATACCGTGATACCACCTCTATCCAGAAGGAAATGTACATACCCTAAAGGGAGCTACCCCTCATAACCTTGCCGCATCTTTCCTGTTTTGACCATTTCCGGGGTGTGAGGCTCGACGAAGTCACGTCCACAAAAACATACTTTATACAAAAGCCATGCTTTGGGTCAACAAATGATCAACACAATGATCACCAAGATAGACGATCAAATAAATGATCCTATCACAAATAATCAACACAATGATCATTTCAGCAACACTCAGCATGTCACATTACCAAATTGGGAATATATCGCTGATAACCTTCAACTATATAACCTCTGAGCTCGTACGTCTCAGAGAAGGGTGTTAAGCTAAAAGAATAAATTCTCCGCCACCAACAGAAATATATTTGAAAGAAATCGGCTTTATATCTCAACTTGTAATGTCAGACATACAATCCATACAAGTCTGTTCCGGGCTCGAACAGAACCGAAAGCACTTACAAAGAAGTCCTTGCAATCCGGATATCCACAATCCTGATCGGATTCACCATCACATATGGAGAACTCTATACCGGAGCAACTCGGTGCAGAGTAAATCGACAGGTCATCCTATCGCTCTCGCAAATATCCGGTCTTCAACACCGATCTTCAAATGCAATTCACAACGACGTATCACATATTCGGAATGGGTTATACGACCCCATGGTCCTTTCCCGGTTAACCCGAATAGTGAGCGCTTATTCAAAAATAAGTGTGGCATTCAAATTCAAACAAATCACATCAAATACCCATTCAAAGGGAAATATTGATAGTCGATTATTGAACTATCAATGGATATGCACAACATCACCAGATTCCAAATAATTTTCCAAATTATTTATTTTCCAAAATATCTTTACAAGATATATTATTTCATACTTCAAAAATAAATCAATATTTATTTTTAAACCAATTCCACTTTCTTTTATAAATTCCTTAGTGAATTTATAATCCAAAATATCTATGAATATTCGATTTCAATATTTCTTTTCAATTTATCTTCAAAAAGATAAATTCTCAAAATATTCACTTTATATTGGAAAACATTTTCATACTTATACATTCATAAGTAATTCACAAATTTTATTTATTTTCAACACTTGGAAAATATTCAATATACTTAAATCGAGATTAAGTATATATTTCATTCTTTAAAGAAATCATTCTCTTAAACATATTTATTTGGGCCAAAACGAATGTTACGTAAAACATCGTTACGACAACCCAAAATCACCAGTATAGGGATTCGAAATTAAAATAGATATATAAACCCCAATACTATACAAAACATTTCCTTTCGGAAATCATTTACTATAACAACAGTGTTATAGTCTACTATTTCCTTTTATTTCTCGAAAACGTCTATTTCAACAATAAATGTTGAAATCTATGGTTTCGAATCTCAACACATTTTAAAACATTGTTCGATCGTTTTAATTCTATTTAAAACATCCAAATCCAAAACAATTTCTTTAACGTGTTATTCACTATTCAAAAACGTGAATATACTTCATTAACAATTTCATCCTTTTATTCATTTTAATTCAAAGGATTATTCACTATTCAAAAATGTGAATATAACTCCACTTATAGGTTTCAACAAATTTTCTTGTCAAAATAAGTCATTTGCGAATTTATAAAACAACGTTTATAAATTCCATTTCTATTTATTTATGAAAACTTCCTTTTTATAAATTCTTTTATTAACCTATTCCAGTTTATAACTCAATTATAAACTAAAAGTTCATATTATAAGTTAAATACTTATAAAACGATTATTTTACAAAGATCGTTCTTTTAAACTTCCCAAATTATAAATCTTATAACTTATAAGATTGTTTATTTATCCAAAATTCATTCTTTCAATAACTTTATAAATCTTATAAACCTACTGTTTATAAAATTCCATTTATAACTTCACTGTTTAAAATTCTATAAATTCCATTCAATTATGAAATTCATTTCCACTTCATTCAAACACTTATAAAAACTCGTTTTATAATGTCCATATTTCAATTTATAAATATCCATTTATAAATCTCTTAATATAAATCAATTTATATTATCCTTTTAAAACGTCTTTAATCTCCTTTATTATTTCACCATTTTGATTCATAAAATAATTAAATTTTATAAATCCTATATTTAAACTTTTCACAATAAATTCTAAAATCCCGATTAAACTATTTTATAAAATCATTAGCATCATATTCTCAAAAATCAGTTTTTAACTATTTTTCTCAAAAATCATAATTTTTATAACATTAAAAATTATGACGTTTATTTATTTAAAATAGATCAAATTCCAAACATAAAGTATATTTTCAAAAATCACTTTATAAATCATTTTAAAATTCCAAAACTTGGTCCAATGATGCTACATATCAAATAGTCAATCACGACAACAACGATATCATATATCGATATGATAATCCATCAAATATCAAAATATCTGAAATCAAATAAATACTGTTGAGGAATCCAGTTGGATCCCTCCAACCTGTTTTCCTGCATCCAAAAACATTAGCACAATACCAATTCCGCTCCAGTACGAAATTATCGCGGTATATGGGATTTAAAATATTATCCGCTTAATAGACGGCGCAATAGGGTCTCATCCGCTAAACAAAAAATGCGGGAAATCAATAACTCCAATATATACATATGCCAATATATATATATTGCTATTATATATAATACCAATTTCACTGTTTATGAAATATTCGCGGTATATGTTTTTAATAAATAACATCCGCTTACTAACGGCGTATAATGTCTATTTTAACAATCAATAGATAACAATCATCATTCAAACATGCATTCAAATATTTTAAATCTAACTATTTAAAATAAAATCGAAACTGATTCGATTGAGTGAGAAGTTCTCACCTTGATTTTAAATTCCGTTTTAGCGATTCATTTCGAATAAAATTAAACGGACGTTTAATTTTACCCAAAATTCTCACTAACTCCAAATGACTCCAATCCAACTCCAACGCGTAGTGCTCATCCATACGATTCCAACGCAACTGGTTTCGCGCGTTTTTGACCTCGTATGAAAAAGTTATGATTTTATGAAGTTTCTACGAGTTTATATAACATAAATTTACAGCAATATTAAATTTTTTAAACCTAGCTCCATCATCACCATCCATTTCCCACATCCAGATCCTAGCCGCTCATATGTTCTTCCCCACGCACGTTCCCTCTACAGACAATTACACGCAACTAACCCATAGAGCTTCACTTAGGGTTTACAAATTCGGCCTCCACATCGCACTACAACTCGATCCAAGTATACCACGATGAAGCTCGCAACCAACACTACACTCGCCTGGGATGTTATGGAGCTCGGTCACTCCTTGATGCTCGCGCACGCCTATGAACGTGGCATGCACGCAGGCGATTATCACACAAAATACTACTCCATTCGCGATCTCCACGGTTGATATGATAGATCTTGACGTCCTCTTCAATTTGTTAGTTGAAAGTTGTTGGTAAATGTCGATGGATGAGGAGATAATCGACGTGGAAGTTGGGAAGTTTCTGGCCATTGGTCAGGGAGGTGGCGGCTGCAGTTTAGAGATTTGGGTTTTGTGTTTTTATTTTTATTTTTTTGGATTTATGAGCCTATTTATAGAAGAAAATCGAACACTATTCATCCGGAAATTCCGAACTCCGATTTACGCGCCGTAACCGGTGTTTCTAGGGTTTACCCCGCGTTCCGGACACAATGGAACAGGTTTCGAAAGCTAATTCGGACATCTGTGCGAGTTATGGCTATAAACGTTCAATTTAAATTAAACTGATTTAAACGATTTTCTAGGCGTTTTAATTTGTATCGGACAAACGGTAAATCCAATTGACTTGAAATTTGAAACCTTACAATAATATCACATTACGGATCCGATGAAACTGGTTTCGTCGAAATCCGAGACTTTTTGAAAAATGGCTATTTTAACTCGCCAAATTAATATTAAAAATAAATCGATGCGTTTCGAGCTGCCACGATCAAACGATAGCTCCGATTGACACGAAAATTGAAATCCGGTAATAACTAACTATTACGGATCCAATGGAACTGGTTTCGTTCAATTCTGAGACTGTTCAAAAATTGACTATTTTCACTAGTCGATTTAAATATTAAAATATTCAATTTTCACAAATAAACTTTTAATTCGATTTTAAAAGTTCTAAAATATCTTTCTAACTTCAATATGATAAAATAAAATTTTACAAATCATTTACAATCATATTCAACTCAATTTTCAATTATTTCCATAATTTAACATATTAAATTATCGATTTAATTATCCAATTAAATCCAATAATTCAAATAAAAATTTATTCGACTTATAAATTCACTTATTAATATTTAAAATTAATTAAATATTCAAATTTTAATTATTAAAAATCCTGGGTCGTTATAATTTCCGTCGGTTTTACTATGCAATCTTAGTCATCCATCATCCATTCTATCTACTTTAAGTACCCCATGTCATGCTTGATAGAGTTAGGTATATGCCCTAGTGGCATTTATATAATTTGTTATATATATATATATATATATATATATAACCCGGTAACAAATCTTGTTCGAAATGAAAGTTGTTTTATTTATGTTATATACTGATATAATATGTTATATTAATTAATTAATTTAATTAAAAGTATATTTAATAGAAAATACATAAATGGTATGTTTTGTGATAGTAGTTATAATATGTTTGTAACCATGAGTGATTTATCACAATAAAAAATAAGTATATCATTTTAAATATTCCTAGTCAAGATATATCGAGACTCGATATCAATACATCCACTAAGACTAGAGTATTTAACGCTTTCCAAATGTTAGGTAATGTATTACGCATGGTTGCTGGTGGCATCAAAGGGTTATATACTGATAGTTATTGGATATGTATGGAATGACTCGCTTGATAGTTTTCTGTTGGATAATATAACTTAGGTCGAACAGAAAATACCGATGTGACAAAATTACATGGTTCTCCTGGCTTGAGTATATAGTTGAATTTCAATGTGGAAGCCCTGCTTTTCTTATAGCTAAATTGTGGCATGACCTCCATCGAATAACTATAGTTGGATCGAGTGAAAGCATTAGAAATGAAACACCATTCAATAGAGGATTTGTCTTCTCGGTTAAATAGTATCATGGTCAACTAAAGTCAACTCAAAGTTAAAGTCTCTGGCCAGAGTATTTTGCTTAATAAGAATTGTTATTATTGAACTAATGACTTTGTGTTTGGACTGTAGAGTTGAAATATATGATACTAGAATTTGACTGTTACAAAATTCCATAAGTCCAAAGTGATATAGTTTTGATGAAGAGAATTGGTGTAAATAATTGTACCAACGGGTAACACTTATAATAAATAAAATTGGATTTTACTAAAAGATGTGCAAGCGAGAAATTCATCCAAAATGCCACACCACCAGCTAAGATGACGCATAAACGTTGACTTTTGAATTGTCAAATATTAATCGCTAACTAGATTTACATATTTAAGTCTCACAAACTTGATGATGAACACTAAAAATAAACCACATGATTTAATTAATTATATTTTACTGTAAATTAATTAATATTTATGAAATATTAAGTATTAAATTTTATTTGATTTGTTTGAATATCGATAGCAATTAATTATTAAGTTTTTTAGGAAAGATATTTTGGAGGCCCACATAGATGATGAAAAAGGGATGAGGTTGATTTGGAAACCCAAAGGAGCTGCTAAAAAAAGAAATTAAATCTTCGTCCTTTACTCCTCTTTATGACTCACTTAAATTCATTTATGAAATAATTTTTTCTATTTTCACTTTAATTCTATTTCTCCTACCAAAAATATGAAGAGAAGGGAAATGATTTGATTTGATTTAATTAGGAATTAAATAGGGAGGTTTTAAAGAGGAAAATCGAAAGGTTACAATATTTCCTTTAAAACATATTCTCTCCTATTCAATCCATTATTCTTTACCCGACATAACATCTTATCTTCATTCTCTTGCTCTCCTCCTCTTCTTTAATGGCCTTCATGAAAAAAAAAATCCTTAAAAAAATCCAGATAAAAAATCAACGACATTCAATGTGGCATTTACATCTAGATCCTTGCAAAATCTAGAGGTTGATTTAATCGAATCGGAGGTTGATTTAATCGAATCGGAGTTCTATTCTTCATTCAAGGTGCAAATCTCAGATTTTAATTTTAAGTAATTCTAAAAAAATTTAATTATATATTCACCGTGTTAATGAAGTTCAACTCCTATACATGCTGCATCTAATCTCATCATTTGTTCATTATGTTAACCCAAAGTTCAAATTCTGTATATGTTAATTGATTATATATTCATCATGATAATATAAGTGGATCCTTCATTTGCTACAACATTTTCATCATATGTTCATATTATATATATGGTTTCTAATTCATTTTACAATAAATTTATATGGGTCTAATTTGTCCAACCTAATTTTTTCGTTGTTTTAGAAATTATTATTTTATAAAAAAAAGCAAATTAACAAACAAACAATTTTGGACTGGAAACTACTTTAATTAATTGATGTATTTTGTACCTCTTTATATAAACAAACATAAAATAACTATATATGAAAATTATTTAAAATTATTTTGAAAATTAAATACATGTTTCACATATTTTTTGTTTTGAATATAATTTTGGTTGTTGTTGATATTTATTTAAAAGTTGTTTCAATTAAAAAAACATAAATGGAATTTTGTATAAAACATTGTAAACCCTTTGAATCCCTCTTAAGTTAAAGTAGATTTTAATTTGTAACTTTAGTTCTAAATATGTAACAGATTACAAAATTCACGCACACACACTCACGCACACGCACGCGCGTGTGTGTGTGTTATTTAATATAAAACATAGTTTGTAGTTATTCATATATGCATACATATATGTGTTTGAGTGTTCCAATTGTTTTGAAATAGTATTAAAGATAAGTTAACGAAATGGGATAACTTCTCCATTTTTTCATCTCTTTATTGGTTGCTTTCTTTAACACAATTGATTGTCATTTTGAATTATGTAAACTTTTGATTAGGTAAAATAAATTTCTAACATATTATATACAAGTAAAATAAGTAAACTATATATACACATATGTTATTATTTTGTATAATTTCAAATAAAGTATGGACAACAAAGGCATGTATAAAGTGAATATGTCCGTTGCGGTGTTGATCGCAACACATATATACGTACATATTAATACACTATTTATTTATTGCACTTGCCCTGTACATGCATGAATGTATTCATTACATTCATTTTTATATATATATATTTGAACTCAAATTAAATTTAAAACTCCTTTTACTTATGAAATTAAATTAAATTAAGATATTGTTTAAAAGGAAATTTAGATAAGATCTAAATGAATTTAGGTTTCATAGACCCAACAAAGATCCAATAAAGGAATTTTCTTGAAATTTACCTTTTAATTCCACTGTAGGCTGGCACGGTTTCTTCAATGGTATCAGAGCACAAAAGCATATGCGCTCTAATCTAGTCATATTAGACTTAACTAATTAAGCCTGCATATTTAGTACGGTGTTTAAAAATGTAATGTCCATAATTGGAATTGGGTAATCAAGTATCATGTTCTAACTGGTTACCGGACTGGCCTAAAAGGTGAAGTGGGCCCAAAGGTTGCCCCTAATAAAAAAGACCCAATTTGAATTGGGTATCTGGCTAATTTTCAAATTTATTTTGAAAATCAAAATATTAAATTAAAATTAAAATGATAAATTTAAAATAAAAACATGTTTGTTATAAAGGTTATAACACAACATAAGTTTATGAGATCGAGTAATATACCCAAGAGGGAGTGAATAACGTACTTAAAATATTTCGCAGATAAAAAAATAATGTCGTGCAGAAACGTAAATGCAGAAAAAAAGGAACTCAAGGTATACGCAGTTTCGGTCTAATACCTACCGCTGCCCTCAAAGCTATTACTAGAGTTAAATGTTCAAACGCTTACAAACAGTAAACTTGCAGACACTGCTAATAAATATTCTAACTCTATGCTTAATAACTTTGCCTGAACTCAATCCTCTGAGATCAGAATCCTTAAACTATAACACATAGCTCCCAAAAAAAATTCTAAAGTTTAAAGAGATTAAAACTCTCCTTGTCTATCACGTGACCACCCCCAACACTTCAGTCGCTTCCTCTATATTTTAAGTTTTTTCCTTCACAAAATTAGTTCTCCCCTAAAACTTTGACTAAATTCGATGCAAATAAAAACTTTGCCAGCAACCCTATGTCACGCCGCTACCTGAAGGAGATGCACTCATCGTCGAAAAATTAGTATTGAGAGTGGAACTCAATGCACTATTACCGTCGATAGTCGCTATTGGGGATGTCACTCAAAGTGACAGTTGAACTCTTTGTCATGGATCAAACGCTGTGTAGTCAGAAAAACCGACTTTGTGGATGTCGAGATGCCTAAGATTAGATATGGAATTGCAATGTCTTGAACTGAACTTTTGATCTGCTATCAATGAAAGTGAATCAAAGATATTTGATGGTTTCTCAATCTTGAGATGCTTGCGCCTTTGTCAAGATGTTTGAGATGATGGGAGGACTAGATTTGAAACTCGTTGCTGTTAGAAATTTACCGGGGTATGAGATTGTCTTCGTTATGTTTATGGTTAAACTATCGTAGCCCACTACTATTTGAGTGATTGATATGAATTTGGTTATGATGAGGCATGTTGTGGTGTATGATGATGGTGAAGTTGTATTACATTGTGCTATATTGTTCAAAACTAGAATTATGGTTGTTGCTGCAGTGCTTGAGAATAATTGCTTGATATTTGGACTAAAGATGATTGTGTTGGCTTTGTCTTGTGATAAAGTTAAGTTATTGAGCCTTTGGTAGGAAGGGGATGATCAGATTCAATTGGTGTCTTGAGTTAAGAGAAAAATCCGATATGCTTGAAGAGGGAAAACTTGTAATATATAAAGCTTGAACTATAGAAGAGATATTTGTAAAATATTCTCCGTTTCAGTTAATCTTCATATTTTCCTTCCTTGAAAGGTTCTCCAATCTTTGATATTTGTTGCTTATCCATTTCCAATTAATTAGAGAATATTGTGTGATTTAGCTTCCACTTTATACAAATCCCATTGAACCGTTCATCGTCTGAAATATATATTCATACATATGGACAAAATATCCAGATCTGATGAGATTGCATACTGAAAGGAAACTTCTCCCCGACCGATATTTTATAACAAAAACCTATTAATATACAACTCTAGATAAGCACATTAGATATAACATATATTTGTTATTATCATTAAAAGGAAATTAGATGCAACATATGATAATATTTCCTTTTTGATAATAACAATAAATAAATATTATTTTTATAAATAAAAATATATGCGTCTAAAATGTAATACGTGTAAATCAAACATATGAGATGTATTGACTGACAATTTAACTATAAATAAAATTGTGACATTTTGATTTCTGAAATGTAGCACAATCAATATACAAATATATTTATTATCATCAAACAAGATGTATACTCCATAATCTACCTATTTTGATGATAACAAACCACAAGTTAAGATTTGTAAAATACTGATTGTGTATTTGATATCATAAAATCCAAAATCATAGCAGAATGTTTCGATAATTATAAATTGCTCTCGCTGTTGATATGCTTCCCTATACATATGTTGTATATATGTTCTAGAATAGAATATTAAACCGATATATTTCTTTCAGTATCAATAATGAATTCAGAATGTAACCAAATCTTAACCACTCTCTCCATCTTTTGTTTTCACGAAAAATATAAACATCTAATTAACATGATGAGAAAGAGATACCGAATAATGAAACTCGATGAAAATATGACAATAAATATTTAATGAAAAATCAACCATAAACCATAGTCACCATATCGATCAAAATCATATCCCATGGATGAAAGAGAGTGATAAAAATAGGTGTAGTTACATGTACTGGGGCTCAAATAACATAGCCCATAAGATGTTACGTAATTAAATATCTTATTTTAATTCATTATGAAATCATATTAGAATAACTTATTCCTAACTCGTCGTAGATGAGATCAAGAACCTTCCATCCATGCATTGCCGCGAGGTCTCTTAGACGAGGATGAATGTTACTTGACGAGTACTAACACACCTATTTTGTAAGCATGTTGGGGCTTGTGTAGGATCTAGTTTTAACCCTAGAGGGGGGGTGAATAGGGTTATAGCAAATTCTTCTCGATTTAAGCACAGAAATAAAAACTGCAGAAATAAAAGTAAATCACACACAAAATTTACCCAGCTTCGGCAAACCCTGCCTACTGCTGCATTCACAGATTTCTATTAGAATTAAACAGTATCACGCTTACAAACACTCTACTAGACTCGCAGACATTTGCTCCACGCTCACAAACACTCTACTAGACTCGCACACCTTGCTCGCAAACATTTGCTCCACGCTCACAAACACTCTACTAGACTCGCACACCCTGCTCCGCCTATAGAGTTTCGCTTACTCGCAAACTTTGCCTCCCGCCTATAGAGCCTCGCTTACTCGCAAACTCTGCTCCCGCCTACAATAGAATTTTGCAAACTCGCACACCCTGCTCACTGATCTAATTCTAACTAGACAATCTGACACTACCTAAACCCTAGGTGGTGATTTACCAGTTTTTGACTCGAAAAGTAAAACAATTTAAACAGTAATTAAAATAAACAACCCTATTTAATTTAAACCCTAAATAAAAACAAAACCCCTTTTTTAAACAATTATAATAAAAGCCTTTTATAATTAACAGGGCCGGTCCCTATTCACTTTTCAACCCGTTGCTTTTTATCTTCTTCATTTGTTTATTCTTCGGCTGGTGAAAATAAATGGCGGCTCCTCTCGCAAAATTTAGGGCTTGAGTCTTTGATCAAATTAGGGCTTTTGATGCACGGTTGATCGGCCGACTCCTTGTAGCTTGCTTCGGTTGCTTCTCTGATATTCAACTGTCGCTCGTTCGCAGCTACTTGATCGAGTTCGTTGTTTATGATTTTCTGGTATGCGTTGTTTCCTTTTTCTTTTCTGGTTTTTCTTGTTCGAACTCGATGATTTGATTGCCGATGATGATTAGGGTTTTATATGCGTTCGAGTTCCTGGATTTTCGTTCGTCCAAATATTTTTGATTTCGTCAAAAATTCTTCTCGGCCACTTGATTTAAATTGAACGTTTGATGATTGATTCTGACTAGTTCATAATCGTATATTTCATTGCTTGATGGTTACGATTTTGATTTATTTCGTGATCATCACGTTGT
Organism: Allium cepa; assembly: GCA_030765085.1. Taxonomy (NCBI): domain Eukaryota; kingdom Viridiplantae; phylum Streptophyta; class Magnoliopsida; order Asparagales; family Amaryllidaceae; genus Allium; species Allium cepa. Next base: position 290,257,014 of record CM060937.1, read on the forward strand.
TGACTACGGCTTCTTGATTGCTACAGCTTCGGCCTTGACTTGTTCATAATTGAATATATTTGTTGCTTGGTTGAGGTCTCTGACTTTGACTTCGACAACCACGGCTTTGACTTGTTGACACCCTGACCATTTCATACCTTGTTGCCTTTGTTCATTTGCTGGTTAGCTTGCATCTGCTTGTAGTTGATGCATATGCTCTCTGATTTGAGTTTGTTGGTTGGGTCTGCACATTTCTATGCTCTGGTCTCCATAACCTTTACCTGTACTTCACTTGAACATCTGGTATTCATGTATGCAGATCCACTGATACATGTTGTGCTTGTTCTTGGTCTCTGTTGCATGCTTCATTCTGATTCACTTGCACCTGATATTCATTTGAGTTGTGCATCATGTATTTGTTGCAGTCCATGTTGTAGCAGTATTATCTCGAGCTCGACAGTGTTGTTTTCTTGCTTTGATGCATTCACATGTTATGTTCATGTTGGCACTAGTTGTTGGGTCTGTTCCATGAGTCTTGGTCTGGTGCATCCTGTTGTTGTTGAGTTGATATAGTCTGACCTGTGTTCCCTGTTGCACACTGTTGTTGGTCTGATCATTCCTGTAGCTTGCCACTGACTTTGGTTCTTCGAATCTGTTGCACTTGGTCTGTCCACTGTCGAGTTCCTGTGATACTCATGTTGATTCCATTGCTGTTGACATGCCTTGTACTGTTTCTGGGCCTTGAGTGTGCTTCATATATGCACAGTTGGTTCATGTTGTTGCTTATGTTGGTGTTGTACACTGTCATGTTGAATTCACTGATGTATCACTGGTATACTTCACTGTGTTGATTGTTGTGCACTTGCTTGACTGAACTACTCTGGTCTTTCATGATGTATTTGCTGTGGCATTTTGTGGTCTGCACTGAGCACTTGAATTGTATCTGTGCACATTGTTCTATGCACTGTTCTTGTATTACTTGGGTTACTTGTATGCACTGCATATTTGGATTGCACCTTTTCTGGTTGGTCTGGCCATTGTAGCTGTATTTATGTACTTGTTCAGTTACATTGTTGTCGTAGATGTTGCACTGTATCACCACTGTTCTTTGCATTTGTACATATGAATGTGCTCGAGCTCTTTGCATACTTCATGACTGCCTTGTGTTGAACCCAGTTTTAAAAACTCGGGTTTGACCTTGTGCTGAAGTTGTGATATTTATATTATTGCACGTGAGTTGAACCCGGCTTTTTATTTGGGTTTGACTTGTGCTCACCTGTCCCTGTAAATCAATCAAGTGTATATATCGGTGTGCACGGCCTTGTGGCATATACAGTAATACACTGTGTATGTCACAAGTTGTTCTTGTATGATGAATTCAAATTTAAATTATGACGAACAACCCAAATAACTGAGGCAAATCTTATTTTCAAAATCATCTTTTATTTTTGAATTGCAAAAATATTTCTTTTTCAATTTTACCGCGTTAGTGTATATTTTTGCAGATTTGCTCAGATGCTGGATTCAAAAACTGGATTTGAAGTTGAAGACAAAATATGAGTGTGAGTGATATGTAGTGAGGAAATTTGTAACTAAAAGATTGTGATGTATTGTAATCAAAGTTGTATAGCTATAGTGAGAGATTGAAATTGTACTATCAAAGTTGTAATAAATATTTGTTTGAATAAAATATTTGTTTGAATTCAAAATCTGTTTAACTTGTTCTGTTTGAATTCAAATTCGAATTCTGTGTAATTTAATTTTATTCAACAAATATTTATTTAAACTATGAAAAACAAAATAGTACATTACCAAATACATTTATATGAATGTATATATGTTTATTATCATCAAACAAAAATCATATAGCGCAAAGCGCATATTCAACAGCTTGGGGAGTCCTTTATATCATATATGTAAAAAAAATTACTTTTTATGGGCTTTCAATGATAAATTTTGGGTATGTCAATTTAGTCAACTCATGTAAGGATAAGAATAATCGATAGAGTATGATAGTCAAATGGTAGATTCAGAGATGATGTGAGATATGCAATAGTCAAAAAATAGAAACTATAATGCATGCTTTATTATCAAAAATATAATAACGTCATTATTTAATGAAGTATGAAATGCAATATCCTTAATCATCTATGTAATCAATGTAAATACTTTTGAAAATCATACAAGAAAATTCAATCGATTGATATGATTTCAAAAGTAAATTCTCTAAGTACCTTAAAAAATGTTATTAATTGTGTATTCTAACCTTAAACATGTAATATGAATTAGTTTTATAGCTATTTGTGTAAAGAGGAGCACATGGTCTAAGGGTATACACGTTAATATATCAAAACAAAAATTCCCAGTGCCCAGTCTTAGAAATTTTCATCATAAAGCTAAAAAAATGTCAAATGCAGAATTGTCAAAGCTCATCTCATAGAAGCAAGTTTATCATAAAAATTTAGTGTCAAAGATTTAGCCAAAAAATCTCATTTCAAAATATTCACACCATGAATAGATATAGAGAGCAAAACAAGAAAACAAATCTTAAGAAGGCAAAACATATTTTTTGGACTTATATTTTATTTTTCAAAAACAAAAAAAATTCTAAGAAGGAAACAAAAATATATTTTTGGATTTTTTTAAATAAAATAAGCGGAAAGCAAGAATATACTCTCCACATATGCATGAACAATTGTATGAAATATCAATCAATCCGTGAGACATATGAGCTATCAAAAATATCGGACTGGAGAAATCACAAAGGTTAGAGGTCATACCAGATGTTTAGAAAAGATAAAACAAGTTATGATTTCACCATAACTTTTTATCTAGGTTGTCAATGGTGGTGAGCAATGATGCTCCTTATGCTCTCTACGTACCATGGTGATCTACAATGGTATCTCAGACACTAGGTCAGGCCTCTAAATGTCTTATCATTAACATCAAGCATGAAAATCAAGCATCATCAAATAAGCGCACTACATACTCCACAATATCAATCGAATTTGCTTCAACATTCGATAATCTTCTTCGCTTATTTTTGATGTTGCATTTGTATTTACATGTTTATCCAAAGTTAGTGGATCTCCACTTCATTTTCCTAGGCTAAGGAAAAATTGTAATTATCGCTCATCAAATCTATGGAACAACTCAAAATCTGCCTCTATCATAGTTGCTTCTTAGCATTTCAACATATATACACATTGTGAGTTAGCGGAATAGGGATCTTAAGGCTAAATTAGTACTAGAAGGGGGGTTGAATAGTGTTTAATGGATTATATGAATATTTTTCAAATTCTTTAATATTCTACTTGGAATGATGTAATTAACAATCACAGGAACAATCACAGAACCCAAGTGCGGATAAAAGTAAATGCAGTAAAAGTAAAAAAAGAAAAGAACACGCTAGGATTTTATATTGATTTGAAGTTACCCTACATTCAGCCCCACACAATTCTATGTACGGATTCTTTTCAACTAGTAAATGTAAACACAATCTCGATTTTAAGCTACGGGACAATCCCTCCAAAATCCTAACCTCTAGGTAGAGTCACTTGATTTTCGAACTGCAAGCTTACCCACTACAGTTACGGGCTACTAAGCAAACCCATATGATTTTACGGGCTACAATCAGACCCAATTGATTTTACGGGCTATAATCACACCCAATTGATTTTACGGGCTACAGTAAGACCCACAAATATAGCAGTAAGATTTGGTAGAGTTTTACAGCCTTAGATCTTCGATCTTAATTACAATTGATCCTATAACTCTTGAATAGCACTTTGATTTTGGTTTGAGTGAGAGAGATGAGAGAAATCATAGAGTAGATGAAGGAGAATCAAACTAGTGATGATTGAATTTGATTTCGATTGAATTTCGACAGAGTTTGGGTATATTTCGATTTAGAAAACGAGAGAGTGAAAGGAGGAGAGATGAATAAGAAAACGGTAATTGAAAATTCGTTTGGAAGTCTGATATTTATAGAGGAACAACGATCATCTCTATTCGTGGAGAGATACGACGAAAAGATACTTCCATTCATATTTGAATTTGAAATTTCCAACCTATATGTCGACATATTTGGAGAGAATATGTCGACATATCCCTTGTATTTTGAAAAATCACTTAATAAAAATTGTTTTTGAAAATATTAAGTCTTGTAAAATATTTTGAAATTTTGTACAAACATTTAAACATGGTTTATACATATTTTAACCGTATTAAAACTTAATAAAACAAAATGGGTTTAAAAAAATAAAATGAATGAATTTGGTGAGGTCGTGAGAAATAAAGCTCATTTAGTCGTGCAAGGTTATTGTCTAGAAGAAAGAATTGATTATGACGAAACCTTTGCAACCGTAGCAAGACTAGAAGCTATCAGGATTCTACTTGCTTTCGCAAACTACAATAATTTCAAGTTATATCAAATGAATGTTAAAAGTGCTTTTCTAAATGGTTTTTAAAAGAAGATGTTTGTGTTGAACAACCTCCACTTTTTGAAGATAATAAATTTTCAAATCATGTATATAAATTAAAGAAAGTTTTGTTGGTCTGAAACAAGCTCCTAGAGCCTGGTATGAAAGACTAAGATCTTATTTACTACAATCTGGTTTTGAAATCGGTAAAATAGATACAACTCTTTTTATTAAAAGAAACAAAAATGATATTCAAATAGTACAAATATATGTAGATGATAAATATCTGGATCAACTAATAACATAATGAATAAAGAATTTTCAGATATGATGACTAAAGAATTTGAAATAAGTCATATAGGAGAACTAAGTTTCTTCTTAGGAATTCAAACCAAACAATTAGATAAAGGAATTTTCATTAGTCAAGAAAAATATGCTAAGGATTTAATTAATAAATTTGGATTGACCACTTCTAGTGGGAAACCAACTCCAATGACAACTAATGTAGCTTTAAGTAAAGAAGATAAATCAAAAGATGTTGATCAAAAATTATATAGGGGAATGATTGGTTCGATGCTTTATATAACAGCAAGTCATCGTGACATCATGCATAGTGTCTGTCTCCGTGCAAGATACCAATCTCAACCCAAAGAAACTCACTTAAAAGCCGTTAAAAGAATTTTAAGATACGTAGAACATACTTTAGATTATCGTTTATTTTACCCTAAAATGATGTAATTGATTTAATTTCATATGGTGATGCTGATTATGCTGGTTGTAAATCAGACTGAAAAAGTACAAGTGGAACTTGTCACTTTCTAGGACATTCTCTGGTTTTCTGGTTTAGCAAGAAGTAAAATACTATCCTTGTCAATAACTGATGTAGAATATATATCTGCTGCTTTGGCTTGTTCTCAAGTTATATATATGCAACAAACTTTAAAAAAATTGGATTAACTATAACTAAATCACCAATTTATTGTGATAATACTAGTGCAATAAACCTATCTAAGAATCCAACTCATTATGCTAGAACAAAACATATTGATATTAGACATCATTTTGTTAGAGATAATATAAGTAAAGAAGTCATGACTCTTGAATGTATTAATACTGAAAAATAAATTGGTGATATATTAACCAAACCATTAAATGAACAAAACTTTACTAAATTTAGAAGAGAATTAGGTATATATTCATTAACTGAAATATAAATTATAAATAATACAAGTATAATTAATAATTAATATAAATAAAAATTTCTCAAAAATTGAACTAGGCATGTTGACATGACCCATCCCCCTATGTCGACTTGCAGGCTGAGATTTTCAAATTTAAATTTCCCTCTAAAATTAATTATTAAGTTATATTTATATATTGCGACTTTTACTCCTTTTCTCTGTTCTATTTTCTGTAATAAACTTCTAAAACAGTAAATTAATAGCTTCCTCTTCTAATAATAAACCTTCTTCACCCACTTCTCCTTATTCTAGTCCTTTTCAACGTTTCACACATGTATGAGTCATCAAATTACAAGAGAAGATGAAAGATTTGTTTCAAATGATGACGGAGATTCAAGTGAGTCAATTGCGAATGACTAGAGAACAAGATAGGCAAGGAAGAATCCTTAGGAATTTACAACACTTCCTTATGGATAACCATGTCAATCCCATTGTTATCGAAGAATCATCACAAGCCATGGATTCTGAAAAAGAAGAGCCTCTAGAAGAACCACAAGAGGATCAAGAAGAAGAACATCCTCTGCCGAATCCGGATGTTCATACGGACGAAGATGATGGCGTACTAATGGGAACTTGGTCGAACAACGCGGAAACTTCTGTCTCCGCTATCTAAATTGTTCGGTCCATAAATCACCAATAGTTAAGGGTCCTCGTGAAGCGTTTTCTTCGTTTTCTTAATTGTATATTGGTTTGTTAATAAGTGTTATCTTAATTATTGTTCTTCTAAAAACAATCTTTGGTGTACAAAATCTTGAATTCCATTTAACTTAGGATGCTATATTTCACTCATACATAGTTATTATTCTAATGTCATATGTTTGTTTATCTCATTTTCTATTAAGTTCAAGGTTCATAGGTTATTTTTTTGTTGATGACAAAAGGGGAGAAGTTATATAAAATAGTAGGCTTGGAGTAAAGGGGGGTTGTTGGTGTAAGGGGGAGTTGTTGGTATGAGTTATGGTATGATCGAAGTGGTAAATATATTTTAAGGTTGTCATCATCAAAAAGAGGGAGATTGTTAGGAACTGGAGATAGTGGTTTTGATGACAACAACCTTTGTAACTTATTTTATTATAATTATATACTAACACTATTGTCTAGATATATATGAATGTTATTATGCATGGTGTGTGTGTGTGTGTGTGTGTGTGTGTGTGTGTGTGTGTGTGTGTATAAGGCAGGTACTGATTATCGAAGATTGTACAGTATAAAGATCAAGACGAAGAAATAACGTTTGAAGACTCATAAGTATCAAGATCAAGATTTCAAAATATGTGTTTAGTTTTTGTTAAAGCTTCATAATAGCACGGAAATCTTCATTCCGAATTTCATTTGGGATGGAACTCATTTCTATCTTCTTAGTGGCTTACAAACCCACGACAAGTAGCTTACAAATCTACGACAAGTGGCTTACAAACTCACAAACATCCTGGTTTTGTATAAGTTCTCGAGTCCTGATGTGATGATATATTCTGCTGGAAGAAGCTTGCAAAACTACTTCAAAATGGTTTTTCAAAATGATTTTCAAAACTGCTTTTCAAAATTTTTAGCCTTAAAAATTATTTTTTCAAATGATTTTCAAAAAGTTGTTTTAGCCTTAAAATATTATTTGTTTTTATTTTAAAATAAACTCTTGTTTTAAACTTCATTTTCAAAACAGATTTTACATTGTTATTAACTAAGGGATGTCGACATCATAGGATACCCCATGTCGACATGATGGCCGTTGAATTCAACAGTTTCAATTTTCAAAAGAAGTGTCTATTCGTTTAAATCTCTTCATGAATGGTTATGACCGTTACTACTCTATAAATAGCCTTCAAAAACGAATTTTTGAACTAATTAATTTCTTATTTTCTTCACTCGTTCTTCTTCACAAATCCATATTCTAAAATTTTCATATTTTAAAGATCGTCCCGAAATTCTACCGAATTCTTAAATGAATCAAATTAGAATCTCATTCTTGTTTGATTCTGTCTTCACTCGAAGATGAAAGTGCTATTCAGAGTTGTAGGATCAATTTATAATCAAAAGTTTATCGAGTCTCTCTATAAGATGTGGTTGTGCATGGAAATCAATTGGGTGATTTTGTGTCCCGTAAATCAAGAGAGTTTTTCCCGAACTCGAGAGACAAGAGGGTGCCTCAAGGCCTTTAGAAATTGAGGATTGTAATCTCGACATTGATATAATAAAAATTTGTATGAGTTGTTTGCCTTGGTACAGGACTAGATGCAGGGTAACTCCGAACCAGTATAAAATCCGATGTGTTCTTTCCTTTTACTGCTTTTTATTTACTTTCTGCATCTGTGTTTGATTCTGTGATTGTTCTGTGATTAAGTTCTGCATTTGTTTATATCATAATTTTTAATTAGTCCATATAAATCTTAGAACCCTTTAAACACTATTCACCCCCCTCTAGTGTTAAATTAGCCTTAAGACCCTTAATCCGCACTCCCTTTCAGCTTTTAGATTTCCGCATCCATGGATATAAACATATATTGGATGATTACTCATCCGATAACGATCGATAAATCGGTAAACATGAACAAATTTTTTGATTTAATATAATTTTTTTTTAATATCATAGATTGTAAAAGCATGTAAAATCAACAAATGTGTGATGATAAATAGATTTGAGCAGTTAATATGCAGTGAATGCGCATGATATAAATAAAAAATTCATATACACATCTTTAGTTGTACTACATACATACAAAATAAACTATAATCATGATAAAAAATGAACGGATAATCATCCGCTTTTCAAACACAAATGCAAGTGGATATCATATTTTTCAGATAGCCATTGCCGGCATCTAAGTAAATGCCCACCCTCAGAGTCATTTATTTCTGTAGAAACTTCTATCGCCATATGTGATATACAAATATTTGTATACTCCCATTGTTTCTGTGAAACAACGGGGAAAACTCAGGTTGAAAATTCTACAAGCTGACAACAATAAAATGACGATCAACAAAGAATACCATTAGCATTTTCGTTTGAAACCATTGCAATATTTGAATAATTTGTTCAATATACCCTATTCTCAACTTAATAAAAGCGCAAGGCCTAAAAAGAAACAAACAAAAAAGCTTCCACAGACTCAAATGTGGATATTTAAAGCGTATCAAACCGAAAGTGGAGTATACAATCATTCAACCATTAACCTCAGATATTTCCAATGACTAGTTCCCAAAATAGAATATAACAAAATAAAAATAAAGACTATAAAAATGCACCATCTTAATCGAAAATCAAGCATCAAAACAGAACTAAAACAAATCACGGATGCTTTTAACTCAATATAAGCAAGAATACCGTAGCTACAACTTATAAGAACACGTCATAAAATTGTAAATAATAACTATGTACATATTTTCTCCAAAAAAGAAAAAAAAAGGAAAAAAAGCCTTGCAGTGTTTGGAACCAAAGAAAAAATGAAATAATGAAAACACAATGAAAATAAAATCAATCAACATCATCCGTTTCTGCTTCTACCGGGATATCAACATTTTGCAAAGTTGCTTTCTTCACTAGCTTCATATCCTCATCGTATTGATCAAAATTCTCACAGGGTGCAGGAAATATGGGACCTATGGTTCTCCCTTCAACATTAGAGCACTGAAAAATATGCTTCTTTTTGTAAGAAATTCCCACAGAAAAATCTCTCAAGGTCACACCCTTAACAGGTATTTCTTTACTTCCATGGATCCGAACTGGGACACGTACTCCATGCCCATGAATTCCACTGAGAGTGATGTTAGTGATGTCTGGTAAAGCTTTAGGGTCGAAGAAATCATCAGGATGTTCTTTGTAATTTGTTTGAAGTATAAAGCCAATTCGAACATTATCGAACATGATATTGCTATATGTTATGTTGTGTATGTAGCCTCCTCTTCCAGGAGCAGTCTTTATTCTTAAACCACGCCTCGATTCCCAAACAGTGAGGTTCTCGATGGTGACGTTGGAGATGCCACCGGACATCTCACTGCCTATTGCTACTCCAGCACTGAAAACAACATATAATTTTGTTACATGAAGTTCTTCCAACGATAATCAAAGGTGAAAATCCAGTGTCATATGCAAGAGGCTGAACTCAAAACCCACAATGCCAGATCGGTGCTTTCTTTATGAATAAATGAAAACATAAAAATCGAAGTTATTTGGGAGGGAGCAAAATCTTGCAGAAACAAATTTAAGGTCCATGACAAACTTGACAAATTCACTTTTCTGATCACACTTCATTAAAATGAAGGGAGGTTGCTGACTTCAACACATAAATGTATAGATATGTTTCAGTGAAACATAAGTTGTAAAAATATTACATGGGAAAACATGCTAGATGGGAAATGGAAATAATTCCAGTGACGTACAATAATTTCATCTTTATAACCTACAAGAACTATAATAATCACCAAGCATGACGATGAAAACCAACCGATAAACCTTTGTTACTATTCAGCTTATTGTATAAAACCTGAGAAAATGATATTCTCGGACATCTACAAAGAATATGAGTTTTCTAGACAATTAAAATAATAATGATGATGGTAACATATTTTTGTAATTTTTTGTAAAAGGGAAACCTTCTGGTATAATTTTCATTTATTTACTGTTGGTGAACAAACTTGAAGGTTTTCGAAATATTTTTGTATAATCTTCCTGTACAATTTTTTAGTTATTTCAAAAAAAATTCAGAAGTTATAACCATTTTTGAAAAATGTACTTTTGAACAAATTTGATTATTTGTAAAAAGGATCCTTTAACAGATTCTAAACATTTCTTTGTAAAGAATTATTTGAAATCATTTCATTTTCTTTAAAAAAATGTTTGGCCTTCTCTGAAAAAGAAAAAAAAAATCAATTTTTTTTTTGAAAATACTGATTTTGTTGAAAATATTTGATTTGGTTATAAAATACATCCGACTTTTGCGAAAATATCATTTTTTTTAAACTTGATATATTAATTTGTCACTATTAAATGTCAGAATAAATATGAAAAAATGATTTGAAAGATTGATGGAGAGAATCAAGAAGACACTTTAGAGTTTCAAGGGAACATTTTAAAAACAAAATTATTCTTTTCTATATTTATGGCTACCAAAGATTTTTTTTTTCCACCAGTAAAAGAAACCTCCCATTTGATAATGCAAAAAATACAATACATCCCCATGATAATCAAAATATCAAGAAACGTTGTAAATAATGAGGTTTGTACATTTTTAGAACGCAAAATGGCATGCGTGCAAGTCAAAAATGTAGGCATTCAAATTATGCAAGTATAACATGCAACACCTGCTGTAGGTGTATCATTAACAAGTGTTTACCTTATTACAGAGCGAACAGTCACGTTACGGATTAATATATTGGCCGATGGCTTCCCATATGCAATTCCATACTGATCCCAACCGCTCTTTATTGCTATTCCATCGTCACCAACACATATGTAAGTATCCTTTATCACCATGCCTTCACAAGAGTCTACGCAATCCACATACATAAGTGGATTCATACAATTATTACTTTCTGAAACAAATATACATTACAATCCTATAGATGTTGAAGAAAAAATGATAGAATCAGCATGATATCATTTAGTTTCAGGTCATATATATATATATATATATATATATATATATATATATATATATATATATATATATTAAAAAGATAATTAAATGTTTATAACAAGCTACAGCAATTGACATGAAAGTTAACAGTTTTCCTTCAAGAATAAAATGGGCAGTGGCCAAAATATATATAACATATTACAGGTCTCGGGCAAAACTCCAGATTTAAGATAAGAATTTGTTTGGCAACCAAAATATTACTCAAAAGTATTATACACATAGTAAATAAATATACAAGCAGGATAAAGTTTTGTGAAAGCTCCTATTTCATAAAATTGTTAGTGCTTTTTACAGCTTTCCTTGTGTTAGAAAATGAGGTTAAAACCAAACAATCTGAAACAGATAGGTATGGTTACAATGCATACAAATCTAAGTTTAAACTCTTTAATTTAAGAAAAACTTAATAAAAATAAATAACAATAAAATATTGTGTTGGAAGAAAAGGGTATATACTACAAAGAGAACAAGTTCAAGTATTGTATTTAATGTTTAATGAATTGTGAACACTTCTTATGAATATGGCAAACAAGATTGATCATGAACCAACAGTACAAATAAATGAGCTGGAAGCAAACTTAGTAGAAATGTAGAATAGAGTTGGCTTTCTACTATTATGAGTTCTCTACAACCAAACTTTTTATGGACTATATATTCATTTTCAAAGTTCAAACATGTGTTTTAGTTACTAATCAAACTTATGCAAAGTAAATGTTAAGATTATCGAAGTTCAGACCTATTGGTAGCAAGCGGAGAGATATGATATCCAAGGTATATAAGTATAAACGGTATTTCATGTTATAATGTACTGTTTGAGGTGCTAAGGAAACTTACGCAAAGTAAAATTTTAAACTACTCCAAGTTCAGGCCAATTGGTCGCAAGTAGAAAGATATCTAAGGTATACAAGTACAGACTGCACTTCATGTTATAATGTACTGTAAGTGACAGCCTAACATAAGCTTAAAATAAAATGTGTGCCCATTCACCTGGATCTATTCCATCAGTATTTGGAGCTCCTTTTACAGGGGCCAGAATTGTTAGATCTGAGATAGTGATATTCTTGCAATCATATGGATGTAGAGTCCAAAAGGGGGAATTGCGGAATGTTAAATTAGAGATAATAATATCACGCGACCACATTATTTGCACCAATGGCCCTCTTGTGTGATTTAGAAGTTTGTTTTTGTATTTTGACCACCATGATTGTCCTTGACCATCTATTGTGCCATTGCGTCCTGTCGTAAAGATTAATGAGCTAAAGTAGCAGTTAATTCTAAACTCTCAAAGAATTATACAAAATAACCTAATAATACACAAGATAAAGGGCTTTGCGCATTTAGAATAACCAAGTCAAGCTGCAATTGTCGTTCTTAAATCAAATGATATTTCATACTATACACAAAAGACATCATAATTGCCTTGCTTGCATGGATTGCATCATAATTTCTTCTCTTTTCTATTAATAATTAAAATATGATGACATGATGATTTTATTTTTCAATATTTTAAGCTGCCCATGCACTCTCTGTTTAATTGTTAAATATACAAACATTCAAAAAAATCTTTACATATAATATTTCAATTCTTATTGTTATGTTTCATATCATGTTTCAAAGCTTATTATTTTGTCATATAACTTCTAAGGTTAGATGACAAAAGACATCATAGTTGCCTTGCTTGCATGGATTGCATCATAATTTCTTCTCTTCTCTATTAATAATTAAAATACGATGATATGACGATTTTATTTTCAATTTTTTAAGCTGCCAATGCACTCACTGTTTCTAAATATACAAACATTCAAAAAAATCTTTGCATATAATATTTCAATTCTTATTGTTATGTTTCATATCCTGTTTCAAAGCTTATTATTTTGTCATCTAACTTCTAAGGTTAGTTATTTAAAATATCACAAGAAAAATGAATCATAATCCTACACTAAAATCAGTTCAGTTTTATTTCCCTTCCCGTGTTTCTAAGGATTGGAAATTTTTTCAAATGATATCAAATTCAATCATACATGCATAAAATTGTTCATCTCAACATGAAACTGCTATAATGTTCTACAATTAAATGCTATTATGACTCCACAACTATACTCTACTGTTATGACTATTACAAAGTGAACATGAATTTCAATGTATATAGATCTATTATTACTTTTCAGCCGTTACAAAAATAATTTCTTTGCAGCCCCACAGCAGAGCCAATGCAATGCTCATTCCCATAATTTAATGATTTAGTGGCATATGCATCTTTACAAAATTTAACTTGTACTAGTACGAAGAAAATTTGAAAATTAAATATAACGAAATAAATTAAAAATCTATAAGAGGTGTTCACCAGTTATTACGACATCAGTAAGATTTTGACCGTGAACTAGACTTGCATATCGGGGTCCCATGTGTTCCCTCCCTAATCCATAAGATGGCAATGGAGGCATCAAAGGCCATAGATTTTCATCCTGATATAAGGAAAAAATAATATGTAAAATACAAAAATAAATATTGGAAAAAAGAAAAAATTAATGGAAGTGAAAGATGCATTTCCATACCGTTACTACAGAGCACACATCCAAAATTAAGAAAAATAATGCAAATTATCGCAATTTTTTTGAAACCTGTAACCAAGGTTGTAAAAATCGCTAGGTGGATGTTACGCGGTTAGTACGGACTAAGAATTAATCATTTAGACAGGGGTTAATCGAGGATTGACATGAGCTAGGAATTTTGGATAACTCATGTATTTTGGATGAAATTTTAGTGTTTTGTTCAGCATCGATTGATATAAATTGAAATTTTGGGATCTTAAATGTGCTTAGGAGCAGTCAAGGAAGCAAAATCGTCTAAAACTAGCATATTGATGCTTAACCTTGCCTAGGCAGGCCTAGGCAAATCGCTATACGGTAAACCTGCCTAATGCCTAGGTGAGACCTATGCGGAGGCCTAGAAGTATTTGTACAACAGTGCTCCTAACTAAGCTTCTAAATACCCTTTTAGCCGCACTCAAAAATAAAATGGACAAAAGTCAAGTCAACAACTATATACAAACCTATGCAATGGCATATTAATCTCGCCTTGTTTAAAGCAAGAAATGCAAATTGGCTTTTGGACGTTATAACATCTTTAAAGTTACATACACTGCTCATTTAGATATGTCAAAAGACTGCTCTATTTAACAAATAAATAATGTCATCAACAAAATTCTAACCTCGCCGTAAGAAGAATTCGTTTGCAAATACAGATTTTTTTTTTTGTTACTCTGTATGAGACATTTTGAAGCTACAAGGAGAGAGTAGTAGTGGGCTTTGATTCACAAACACTTGACTATCTGAACATGACTATTCTGCCTATGGTATATCTGCCAGTGCCGCTAAAGTTCACACTGATTCATTAAGCTGGAGTCCAGATTGCACAGCCGTTTCATTTTTATACATTGACTGAATATTAAACGCCCCCATTTCAGCCACATGTGCGTGCGTGCGTGCGTGCGCATGTGGTTCCTTTTTTTGTTTTTTGGGAGAAGGTTGGGGGTTTTGTGCGCGCGCGCACACACATGTGGTGGCGGTTGGGGGGGGGGGGGGGGTGGCGGTTTTCTTAGTTATCAACCTACCGTATACTGCCCAAAGCTAAATATTTAATCAGTCTTCCCAAAATCAAATTAATTAAGTATCAGATCATCGTCGGATATTAAAAACCATTGCTCCATTAAAGAGATATACAATCAATCAAATAGATCCCACACTCAAAACCAAACCCACATGCCCATAAGGTCTTTTCCAAATTGATTCAATTAACCCCAAAGTACTACATGTACGTATATACGGAACAGTCACTTTGAAGCGCAGCCTCCTTAGGCACATGAATCTTATTAAGATCCATATTGCAAAAATATGATTGCAGGCCAGAAAAAATAATAATTGAAGTTTCGCATTTAGTTTGTAATAAGAGAAAGTGAATTTGAAATAATTTCTTGTAAACCTAGCATCAGTCTATCAGATGAATAGAAGAACAAACGGTACAAAATATGACATACACATCAGGCTTTAAAGCCAAGAGTAGAAAAATGTAGGATATAATTCCAGCAACCATGCACAGAACCCTTAACGTGTTCACTTCGTAGCAAAATGTTTCCTTATTGAAATGGTAAGTCAATCCAAATTCATTCATAGGTTGGGATTTTACATCCTGAGATATTTATGCCACGGATTTCTTTTCCCATTGAAATGTGACATTTAATAAAGCCTAGACATAGTGGGGGACTTGTGCACAAGGTTTACAGACTTCAGCATTTTTAGTTTTGCCATCAGAATTAATGCAACCTCCTACTGCAATACCTTAAATCTATTCTAACCTCAGTTTTATTATCTCAAAGTTTTGTTCTGATTTGTTAAGTGTGCTGCAACTTACTATCAAAAGTTGCATTAGATATTGTAATTTCCTATTGAAAATTGCTTAAACACTCTGTCAATAGCTTAGATCATAGCTCCAAAAATAAGGAAGAATTTTTCTTGTAGTAACCAGCACGTAAACGAGAAAGGAAGAACGTATTAACTTTCCTAATTCTGAAATTTGTATTAGTTATACATTACTCACATTATTTAGTAATCGTCTTGAGTAATGATTATTTCCAATGCATTGATTAAAAACAGAACCACATTTGCTCAATTAATAAAAACAAACTTCCACCTGCCACTTGACATTTATGACTAGTGCCCAGTATCACGCCTGGTATAATCATCGGCATTAAAATAAGAGCAAAGTCTATAAAACATTAAAAAATGTTAGCTCACATGCTACAAGACATATACTAATCTGGCTTTATATAAAGTAATGATTAAATAAACATTAAATTTAACCTGAACGCCAAGAATAACCGCACCCTCATCCAAGAACAACGTCATCCCACTAGTCAGATTAAACGGTGCTGTCAACCAATACCCTGCTTCCACGTTAATCTGACCGCCTCCCGCCGCCACTACAGCAGCCACGGCCTTCTCGAACGCTGCCGTATTCAGCGTAACACCATCCCCAATGGCGCCAAAAGACGTCAAATTAAAAACCGTGGATCGCAGATTGGGAATTGGTACGGGGACCTTTCGAAAGAAGTGACTTTTTTGGAGAGGGATGATGAATTGGGTTTGGTAGACGAGAATGAACGAGAATAAGAGTATCCATAGAAGGGTTAGGATGTTTCTTCGGTTTATTAGTTTGATGGAGCGGCTGCTATGGTGCAGCTGCATCGGCATCGACTGATTTAGGGATTTCGGAGAGTAGGGTTTTGTTGAGATGCATTTTACTTTGGGTTTATAATGATTGGAGAAGCTGTTGAGATTTTGACTCTAGATGCAGATGAAAAGATTTCGTGTTGCAACATATTTTGTTATTTTCGCAGAACAGTGTCCAAATAAACCAGAGTTTAAAAGGATGAGTTGTACGAGTCTCTGCTAGCTGCATTTGTACGGTTTTATACGGAAATGTTGCTTGATTGTTTAAGGTTTAAATATGTCGAATTGAATGCATGTTGCAGACTTACAGACTTTACACAGTTAGCAGAGAGATTTTGATGCAGAAATAAATATCTAAATTTGACCTTCTTATAACATAAAACGAGATAAGAAGCCGTCAGAAAAGAATGAGAAAATGTTATTCATATTGATATCCCTTACATAAAGATTGATTGATACAAGTACATTTCATAAGGTCCTTTATATATAGACCTTGAACATGATATTGAACATATCACATGACGTGGGACTAAATAGAAAAACACAAAAGTATATTCGCTTTTATATTTACATGTATTATAACACTCCCCTTGAACATGCCTCTTCGAAATCTTGGATGCTCATATGATTGCTAGAAATTGTTCCTTTTGAACGTTCATAACAATTGCTTCCCCTCATTATTATCTTGCTTTCATATATCCATTCAGTCGTTATGAATATTGTTTGTTTTTTTCATTAAAAAACTATGTTAGGAAAACCTAATAGAAAAACTCTGAACGAGAAAAAGAGTGCAACTTGAACTCATAGATATCATACAATGATATTTCTTTTAAAGAGTTTGATCTTGGGGATCAAAATAATGCATCATTAAAATCTTACTAAGAAAAACCCTATGAGAAAAATCTTAGTCAATGATAAAAATACAATTTAACTTAAATAACATATTTGAGATGTTATTTTTTGAAAAGACGTTTGATTCTTCTAGATCAAGATAATGCCTGGTCAAAATCTTCGTAAGAAAAACCCAGTGGGAAAAATCTTAAAGAAGAAGAAAAAAAAGGTACATTGAACTTATTTCAAATGTTAACGGAGAGTTGATACTTCTGCATCAAGATAATGTCTCATTAAAACCTTACTAATAAAAACCCAGTGGGAAAAATCTTAGTTAAGGAAAAATAGTGCATTATAAAATATTTATGGATGCTCCTCCGATTTAAAATTTCCCTCTGAATTTATGTTCGTCTTTCGATAACTCAAATTGGTTATAGTTACTTCTGGATCCATAAATATGGATCTCGTTAATAATACAATTTATTAATAGTTTCTTTCGATATAATCAAATTTTCTAAGATTGTTTCTTCCAAATATGATTTGTATTTTATGCATTTTGTATGCTACCTTTATGAAAAATAGTTCATGTGCTTTCATTTTTTTGTGTTTCAAATCAGTTTTACGTATTGCAACTATACATCTTTCATGAATATTAAAAAACTCATTACAACATTACTAAAAGGCAAAAAGTAATATACTCATCTTGAAGTATATCAAGATTTTCATTACAACAATACTTAGAAGAAGGTTGTAATCTACACTTCATGTCTTTTGCATTCTTTATAACTATAAAAGTTATACATATTCTTCAGAAATTTGTATACTTTAATAAGTATTTGCATATCGCAATTACCACTTCAATGGATATTAAAAGTTTCATTACAAAAATACTTAAAAATAGAAAGTAATCTACTCATCATTAAATTGTATCAAGATTTTCATTACAATAATACTTAAAAGAAGTTGTAATGTACACTCCTTGTTCTTTACCTTCTTTATAACCACTAAAGTTATTTATATTCTTCAGGAATTTGTGTAATTTCGTTGTTTATTATGATTTAAATAATATTTATACCTTCGGGGTACTTTAAGTGTTTCAAAACTTTCACTGCTTCAATCAATTCAGTTATCTCTAAAAATAGCATGCCCATGGCACTTAACATGTTGTTGACGCTATATGTGTTTTGATAATTTTATTGTGCTTTTGTCACTTTATATACATGTTTCTAATTTTATTTTGTGGACTACAGGTCCACAATTCTTATTTAGGAGAATTTCATGATGGTCAATCATGTTTTTCTCTAATTCAGGATCTTTAATCCATTAATAAACTTAAGCACTTTATTATTTATAAATTTATAATCAATGATTATTTATTGTCAGTTCTATACATGATTATTGAGATCTCTTTAATTATCATGTTTTAGGTACTTAAACCACCTTTAGGGTTATTTGACAATCATGTCATGGGTCTCTTCAAGAGCAACCTTAAGTGTTTCTTCAAGAACACCTACCTCTTTTATTTGGCATCTTTCTTACTTACTCCAAAAGTATTTTAACCAGACTTTTGTATCACACTTTAGATGTAGTCCACACTTTTTGATCCTTCAAGGATTTAGATCTATGCTAGAGAAAGTTTAATATGGATATTATTGATAATTTATTCAAATTACTTATTATTTTGCATCATTGTATATAATAAGTACTTAATATTGATAGCCAAATGAACTTATATCCCTTTTATCCTTCCCCTCAATGTTTATGAACATTGTCACATTTAATAATAATCTTTTTTTGGATTCTCATTTTGATCTATTATGGAATTGCTACTAGCAAATATATCATACATATTAATTATAGGAGGATAATTCTTTTGTCAGTGGATAAGATGCATACAATTGATAACTTGTTAGAGTTTATTCTCATTTATTGATCTAGCCAATGGGAAGAATTTACTTGTCGTGTAGATCATTTGAATTCATACATGACTTCAGGCCATTTAACATTTATATTGATTGAATTTTAAATCATTAAATTATATCTATGCATAATTTATAAGATGAAGCCATAACGATCTTTATGTTGTTATTTGAATGTCTACATGTACATATAGATATATACGTACGTCCACATGTTACATATATATTATAAATTTGCATATTCTTTCTCATTTGAGTTAATGATTTTGAAAATAAACTATTACAAGGATCCAAACTATTAATTTTTGTTTATAGATCAATGTTAATGTAAATCCTTCAAAACCGCATGATAATGTTCAAAACGTCCGGTTTGAAAACATATCGAACTTCTGGTTCAAATAAATTATATAAACAACTTCAAGTTGTTAAGTTTTTATTCCTCGGTTATATCTCAAATATCACTTTTAAACATTAATTCTAATTATTTATCAGAGAATAATACATAGTTGTAATTGTATATAGACATCTCCATACATCTCATTTGGAAAGTTCAACAAAAAGGGATATACTTATAAAAATAGTAATAATAATAAAAGTAGCTTCTGGCCACTTGGAATTTATAAAATAAGAGATATATACATAACATAGCTCTCAAAATTTTAAAGTTAGAATCAGATCTAAACTAAATCGGAATCCTTCGTAATCAAATTTCTTTACATTTATTTGGTTTAATAAAATTACCAAATATATATAAACAAATCTCTTCTAAAGATATTTTATCATTTCCAAATGTATAAGTATTTTCTAGAGATATTTTACTATCACCTCTTCTAGAGCAAACTTATCTCTTCCAAAGATATGTATGCAAACTATTAGAATGTCATATCAATATATAATATTTCTTTTACATAAATTACATAACTACTACTTTTACAGTAGCATAAAATATCTCTTATGGATATTTTTGTTGTAACTTCTTTTGAAATGTCATATCAAACATTAAATACAGTAGCAAAATTAGATGCACCAAATGAAAGTAAGATGCGAGATGTAAAACCACTAATTTTGGAGTGTGATATTTGGAAATAATACTTTTTTTAGAGATAAATTATTGTTATTAATTCTAAAGTTTTATATCATATTCCTTCAGGGAATGCAGTGTTTCTTTTTAAGGGATTGTAATTCAACAAAAATAAAATTTCTATAACATCTTTTCTAGGATGTTGGATTTTGCAATATAAATTTCAAAGAAAATATCTCTTCTAAAGATTAATATGTACACACACATCCATAAACTTAAATAGTATGTTATATGAGTTATCTCTTCTTGATAATACTAAAATGTATTTCGTCAATTAAATAGTTTGACTAATGGACCCAAAAATAATTTGTCAAACTTTAGTTTTTATAATATAGTGCGGTTAGTAAAGATCAGATCTATATTTAGATATATTAACGAGAAAGCAACAGAGAGAATAATTAAATTAAACCTTCACGTATTGAAATGAAATTATATTTCGCATTGCATATAGCCTATAAATTTAAGATTTGTACATATGCCAAATTTGATGTGTGTTTACACATTAATATGTATTAGAATTTGAATATGCGAGACAGCTCTTATATACTCTGAAAATCAGCACATTTAATACAGATATGTTCTTGAAAGCTGATTTACGCTCAAAGTTCATATATTCGAAGATATAAATCATGGATGTTAATATATTAAAATTCACATAAATTAAAACACGTATGCTCCTGAAATTCATTTATCTAAAAACCTGCTATTCAAAGCCTATTACAAACTCACAATCAGTGTATATATAACACCGATATTCTTGAGGCACATTCGTCCAAAGCTAATATATTACAAATCTAAGGTATTCAAGACCAACATGTGTGTGACATCATATAAAACTCGTCGTATTTAAAATAGCTATATATGCCCGAAAACTTGTCAAGTAAACCGTAGACTTTAGTAACCCACTTACCCGGAGACATATATATTTAGAACAGAAACCTGCATGTTCAGAACTCACACGCATAGGAAACTTTATTGTAGTGCTACTGGATTAGCTATTGGTATTTTTGAAGTTCATATCTTTACCTATTTAAAATTTCACACTTTTGAGACTTACCAAATACACCTGAAACTACAAGCTTCGCAAGCACTTGAAAGCTATATATATATCCAAAATCTTTACTTAATAGAAACCTGAACATATCGTATATGTATTTTAAACTCCATATGTATACCAATCTGGTACACCAGAAGTCTATGAAATTGCATCTGCTTGATAACTTATACATGTGAAAAACTTGTTAAATTTTGTATAAGTAAAGGGAAAACCTTAAGTTTCTCCAAAAATCTGATGTGTTCAACTATATACTTCTAAAAACAACATGTATCAATATTTATTTCACCTGGATTTCTTTGCTAGTCTAATATATACTCAAAGCTAGTGTAAAAATTTGAGTATCATGTATAAATTTTAAACATGTATTTTAGAATTTCATACATACATACAAAAAAATCTTATCCATGTGTAAGGATGATATACTCAAAACTAAGGTATATCTGATATGATACTCAAATCCATTGAAAGGTATATAAGATTTAAATTGGAAAATTTACTTATGCTCGAGATTTCGTTCAAGCTTATACCTAGAATGATGTTAAAGCCTCATTGCACCTAAAGTGGCTGAATTCTGAGAATTGAGATCTGGAGTAGCTGAAATAACCTAAAGCCTCTTGATATTGATTCTGGCACGAATCCGATCTTTTGTTCCAATGCCTCTTTGATATCTCTCCCTAAACCTTGATTTAGTATACCCTTCGAAGCTCTTTAATTATCGACGTCAATCTGATAATCTTCAAGAGTGAAGATGGGCTTTGATTTCGATTTCATTGCTTTGGTCATAATGCCATAATCTTCGATGTGGAACTTTCATTTTTGTTATAGATCTGAGCTTTATTATGAATCCAAGTAGAAACTGGAGACATCTGTGCTGTTTGTGATCATAGCTCTCGAGAGATGCTTTTTCATTTCTTCGAAAGTTTTTTTAGAGCATATTTACGGTCTGATTTCCTAGTATGAAGTATATTTTAAAGCGGCTAGGATAAGAAGAACACCTCTATTCGGGCTCTCCAAGAATATAATTTTTTAATGAAAATTATCATTCCCGCATTTTGACATCATATTGATAACCTGTTATAAACTAAAAAGAGATAAGAAGCCATTAGAAAAGATGAGAAAATGTTATTTACACTGATATCAGTTACATAGAGATTGATTGATATAACTACATTACATAGAATTTTTTTAAATATAGGCCTTGGAGCATGATATTGAACATATCCCATGATGTGGGACTAAATAGAAAAACACAAAAGCATATTCACTTTTATATTTACATTAAGAGACCTTTATTTTTTGAAAAATTAAAAACACAAATAGTCTTGCACTTTTCTGACAGAAAATGCAAGGTAAATTACATTTTTATGATTTCAAAATATTTTTTGAAATATTTGAAAATTTTGAAATTGTTGAATTTTTTAAAAAGCGTATATTAACTTGCACTTTTTATCATGATAGTTCATGCTTTCTGATTTTAAATTTTTTGAAAAGCACAAGTTAATTTATGCTTTTCTATCAGGAAAGCACAAGCTACTTTGCGCTTTTTAATTTTGAAATTTTCGAAAATTTTGAAATGCTATATTAGAAAAACGCAAGCTAGTTTGCGCTTTTTGATTTAGAAAAAATGGAAAAGATTTACATACTTATTGCTGTAAGGACTTCTCCGGTAACATCATCAAAAAGTGTGACCTTTTGAGCAAGGCCCTTTAATTCCCCCTAATTACCCATATTAGAGGTCACAAATTCAATCGCATCGATAATATATAATATACAATATAAAGATGTGTCCAATACATATCACAACGATATATACATCATAGACTATACAACATAAAATAATAATCTACAATACAGAACATCTAGTCTCCTCTATACTTAGAAAATACTAGCTGGTCTCATAGTCCATGCACCTGAAAGGTCTCGGACTGACCTGAGTATTATATCAAAAATAAACAGTTAGACTATATCTATATCCAATGTCAATAAACATATAGAACTCCGAATATACCGAGAATAAGTAAATATAATAATAATGTTATCTCCAATAGTCTCAAACATCCTATATGTAAAACACTACAAACCCAATATAAAAATATCATCACCCATATAATTAAACCAATGGAAGATCAAAAAATCTTATCCAATATGTGAATCATCCATATTCAGAAATCATCATCCAAATCAGAATCAATAAATGGAGGCTATCTCCAAAATACCAAATTAGAAAAGTATGGATATACGAGGACTGCCCGCAATTTAGACTCACCCAGTCTCTAGTATAACCAACTCATTATAAAAATGAGACATACGGGACAATCCACTACACACCTCATACCATGAACCAGATCAGAGATCGATGGACGCCTATTGCATGCCTGCTCTAGAAACCTAGGTCTACTTGCTAACCGTAGAGTAACCGTCTATTCCTACAGTCATCAGCTACCTCGGCGAACATCGTGACCTCATTCACTAATGGCTCGTCTATGTGTAGCCTTGGTTATGAATCTATTTTTCCCCTAATAGTAACCAACTACTGGACTATATGACACAAGGGGCTATCAATTACTAATACCACGATGTGCATCGAATATAATACCCAACAACGTGTCGCGAGTCTGAGGCGAGAACACACGATCAGGTCATCAGGGTGGATGCTGACCAATTTAGTTCACTCTCAAAAAATAAAAGAAGCTGGATGCAACGTGGGTGGTCATATAGTACTCATATCCTATAGCTTCACATATCTCTAATAGCGAGATAACACATATCTCTCATTAGTCAAGAACCGACTATACGATACTCAACATTGAGTATGATACACATACATATGAGTGTAATCCCCGTTCGAGTGACATTTTCTTTTGATGAATAATCAAAAAATGACATAATGATGTCCAATACTACTGCATGTAATTCGGATAATTATTCAAGGCTCATACATTACACTCGATTCACATTAGATATCTCAATATGACAAGTTCGATGAATAACTAAAAAAGTATTATCGAAAGTATAATACCGGACGGTAATACCAAACCGTTTATTCTAAATTCCCATCACACAGAAATGAAATATCACAAATCAAATAGAAGGATGTCATCATCGTATGAAATCACATCAAAAAGGAAAACTAATCAAATAAATATCTAACGGTGAATCATTCATAATAATAAATCAATGTAGTAGAAGAAATAAGAAGTCATCAAAATAAAGTAAAATAATATTTAAAAAATTGGTAAAATAAATATCTTATACTCTTAATTATTGGAAAAATACCATAAATCTGCTTATATAACCACAAATAGGATTTAAATTTAAAATTTCACTTTTAACCTTTACTTGTATATTTCAATACATTCAAGATCACTTTATTACCAACTATCTGTTATAGAAATATTTCCATTCTTTTCCATAATTAGTCATTGCTTAAAATGAATACTCTAACAACCCACTTTTCCGTTTTAAGCTGACAATGAACAACACATGTCCAATCCAAATTGAAAGGAAAGGTGGATAGTTAGGAAAAAAGAAGAAGAAAGAAGACAAAGATGAAGTTAACAAATAACAAAATGTCATAGCGGAATGAATAATCTATAATATATAACCAATCTTTACACACAAAAAAACTATAAAATATGTATATACAAACAACAATCAAAGTATACTAACATATTTAGCACAGACAGTTATAACAACCTATCCTTATAATTGGTGATAAATACAACTATGAATGCAACAGAAAAATAACCATATAGGTGAATATGTCTCTGGGCCTCTAGCCCGTCCCTTGAAAGCTCCGAAAATATCCAACTAAACCAGGAAATATGCTCGGTCTGACCCGAGCATTATAGGAAAACAATGTTCGGGTCAGTCTGAAAACGCCAACGTGAAAAACTCAAATCACAGGGAATTTTATTTATAATAACTTTCAAAATCCTTTAAAATCAAAGGTATCTCATAAGACCACGCCGCACATAAACACAGACGGATTTTTACCTTATAATAACCAAAATATTTATATCATAAATTTAGTGATATTGTAATAATGTCTAAGAGTTCAAACTAAATATATAAAATCGCTGAAATGCTTGCATCTCACATTCCAACATAGTTGTGCACAATCAAAATCGTAATGGCTCATATTGGAGATTGGTTTCCATACAATGATTGGGGTACCGCTCGTCACGGTACATCTCTAGATAACATACACCGAGAGTCTCACATGGACTCCCTACGAGTCAATACAAGCCCTACCCATTACTTGATAGCGCCAAATATGTCATTATCTTGGCTGGGATCAACAACCTAAATAGGTCCTGAGCACACATGATCTATAATATCGATCTAGATTGGATGATGATGATACCCTAATGTTAGTGAACCATAGCCTTATAGCATCTCCCCTGTTTTAGTCATTCTCGATTGATGAGGCTTGAGGCTATGATTATCTTTTATATAGGAAACCATCTTGGAATGCTAACACCGCCCTCTAGATAAAAATGCAATGCTAGCATTCATCCATAAAAGTTCGTTCTAGGTCTGGGAGAAACCGAAGGCACTACCTCCATTACATCCATTTTGGAATCACCCCTAGGATTAGTAGTAGGTAGCCCTTCAACTTCAAAAGCTACATCTTCGATTCCATATTCTTCAAGAAGTCTTCAGTTTGAAACGCTTATGTTGGATCAAAGTAGTTTTCGGATATCATATCGAAACAACTTTCGATAGTTCCAGTAAACTCAATCCCGATTCTTTAGAAAATAAATAGTTAAAGTTAAGAGCGGAGTTCACCTTCTAACCATTTTTCGATGGATTTCCTTATCATTCGTCCTAGAAGAACAAAATAAGTTTATACATATAGTATAAAACCACCGTCGATAACTATATTATATAATTCCCATGTTTCTCCTAGATATTTCCAGGGTTACATTTTTGGTCCAGCATTGACAGTCGGTTATTTAATTATCAAATAAACAACCATCCAAAACAAAGATTTTATTTCCCATAGAAATAACTAAGCCTCATTTTAATTAAATTTCCATTATCTTAAAATTATATTTCAAATACTTGGAAATCACTTCCATATACTAATCTCAACAGGATAAGTATATTCACAAGTCACTATATTTTCGATACTTAGAAAATATAACCATATACTTATCTCAATGGTATAAGTATATTCACAAACCATTTCACTTTTCAAAACTTGGAAACTTTTCCATATACTTATACACTGATATAAGTATGTTCACCAAACACTTAGAAAGATTTTCTATTTTGAAATCATTTTTGAATTATCAAACCGAGCAAGCCTATTTTTGTAAACAGTTTCGGATGAAGCCTACTTTCATAATAATTTTTTTACATAAGTCTATTTCAGTAATTGCCTCTATTTTTTTAAGATGTTTAAAGTTAATAATTTTCATTTAATTATAATGTTTGTTGTTAATAAATATTATTATATAATGTTGGTTTGAAGTAAAGGGTTTTTAATTATTTATAAATGTTTCGAGACCCATGAATAGAGTTGAAAGACTTGGATTTTATAAAGGAGTTCATGAAATAGTTTAAAGACTTAAGGAAAGATTATTTACAGGGTGAAAGTGTTTATAAATGGTTGGATATTTAATAAATGAATTTTAGAAACGAGTTTATAGAATTATAAAGGGAATTTTACAAATAGTTTTATGGATTTATAAAGGAAATTATAAATGATTTGAGAATTGAATAAAGGAGAAAATCTTTCCAAATTTTCTAAATATACTTCTACCATAGAGATAAGTATATGAGTACATTTTCTAAGATACGAGGTGTAATGAGTGTGAATATACTTACACCATTGAGATAAGCACATGGATGTTTTCTATGTATTGAAAATATAGGGATTTGCGGATAACCTTTGTAAAAGTATTTGTATACAAGTAATTTAAAAGTGATTTTAATGAATGAAAATTTCATTAAAGGAGGCAAGTGGTTGCTTGTGTGCTTAACCAATGTTGTTTTCCCCTATGGAATCAAATCTCTGATTGAATGTTTGTTATTCGATAGTTAAGTAACTGACTGTCAAATTTAGATCCAAATGTAACTTTGGAAATATCTTTGAGAAAAACATGCTATGTGGCACAGTCATCTCCGATAATTTTGTACTGTGCGTGTAAATCTCATTTCATTCTTCTAGGATAATGATAAGGAAATCTGTCTACTAACGGTTAGGAGGTGGTCTCTGATCTTATCTTTAACTGTTTATTTCCTAAAGAACCGGGATTAAGTTTACCGAAAAATACCGAATGCTATTTCAAAGAGACCGGGATCAGATATGTTATCTGAAAACCACTTTGATCCAACTTAAGCGTTCAAAGTGAAGACATCTTGAAGATGATGGAAATGGAGATGGAGCTCTCAATCATTTTGTTCAGTTCCAAAATGAACTTGTATGGATGGATGCTGATATTGCATTGTTGCATGGAGAGTAGTCTTAGTATTCCAAGTGGAAAGTGCTACATAAATGGTAAGTACATGGACACTTCGAACCTCACCCCTAGGAAATGAATGAAGCAAGGACATGTGGTAGGGCTAAGTGGGTCGCACCCAAGTAGAACGATCATCCCAAGTCTAGAGTATTATTCATATATGCTTCAAGGTCTTATTATATGGTTGTTGATTGCAACTAAGGAGTGATCATATTCGATGCTATTCAAGACGGGGGTGGTGTCAGTCCTGAGTAGCAGAGGTGCAATATGCTGCAACCCCTTGTACACTTGATCTAGAGGTGTACAGATTCGTTGGGTAGACCCTTATCCATTCATAGTTGAATCCATTATCCACTACTAGCCTTCAGTTTTGATTGTTGAACTTAGTATACTAGAATTTAATTAATGTAACAATTTCGGCTATGATTGATAAGTACTTGTATATTAGACATTATTGTAATATCAGAGGATTTTATATGAAATGTTTTAGTTATCGTAAGGTAAAAATTCATCCGTTTTTATATGCGTTGTATGAGATACCTTTATTTTTAAAAGGTTTCTTATAAATTTAAAAATCCAATTAGTGTGTGTTTCTCACGCTGATTTTCTAGACTGACTCGAGTGTTATTATGAATGCTAGGGTCAGACCAAGCATATTTACAAATTGCTTTGGATGTATTCAAGCTCAATAGACAAGTTGGAGGTCTTCAAGTTGTATTCTTATGTATGTTTATTTCTGTTATTTTGTTGTTGAGATTATCAGCAATTACGAGGATAGATTGTTATAGCTGTCTAGACTGATGATTGTGATTTTTGTTATACTCTGATGATGTATGTATATAACAGTTTTCCTTTTTAAAAGATCATTGATATTATATTATATTATATTATATATTGTTTCGCTACGATTACGAGATTCTATGTTGTTTAGTTTCTTTCTTTCTTCTTCTTCTTCTTCTTCTTCTCCTTTTCTTCTTCTTTCTTTTTCTATAACATTTGTCTTTCCATTTGATTTGGGTTGGTCATGTGTGGTATATTGTCAGCTTGAATTGTACAGAACAGCAGGTCATTGCACTTGGTATCAGAGCTAAAGGTTAAGCAAGAACCTTGGCTTACTCATAAGAGACAGGGTCATTAGCACCCTAGAATAAGTTTGAGTGTGTATATATTTATGAGTTCATATTTATTAGTAATATAAAAATATTTTATATTGTGTTAGTTGATCTATTGAGTGGCTTATGGATTCTGGTCATTACGAGTAATTAACATTATTGATAGAAATTTCTAAACACTTGAACAGAGAAATTCGCTATGGTATTGCTTTGAATTGGGCAAATGAAATAAGTTTACCTTGATTATATTTTATATATAAAGGAATAATTTTTTATAAAATTATTATGGTATATATGGTGTGTTTTGGTGTTAGAGAATGATAATATTTGATTGTTATCATTTGTTGTTTATGTTTATATTCTAACAAAATTTATTATTAATATGCTATAAACAAAGATTAAAAATTAAGAGATGGATTTATATAACCAAAGAAAAATTATATAAATATGTTTTATTAATGGAAAGGAAATGGAATTTCATTAGTCCATCATAAATATAATTTGTAAATAAAAAAGATTTAAGCTAAAAATTTGGAAATTTAAATCCCATTGAGTTTGGAAAATTATTTCAAGATTTTAAAGGAATAATAACTATATTATTTTGAAATATTTTGGTTAGAAATATTTTTAAAAATGGGTTTAAAAGAGATAGAAAGCAGTGAACTCACCTCAGTCGTCGGAAAATAATTTTGGTAATTACTACTGCATCATCGCGTTCATTTTTGAGTTTCTAAGTAAGCAAATTGCTCCCACTAAAGTTGTTTAGATAGAACAAATTTGTTCTATATTTCAAAGTATAATTTGATAGATAAAGGGGTTATTTATGGATATGATTTCAAAATGATTTGAAAATAAAACCGGGTATTTAAAATCCTAAATATTTCTATCTAACTGTTTTGAGAAAACCTAAGATAATAAGTTTTTGAACTTCTAATTTGGAAATAGTATAGATAAGAATAGAAATTTAGAATCGATATATGAAATTAAAATTTAACTTAGGTTAAGTTAAATAAATTGAATAAAGGGTTGAATGAAATCGAAATGGGATTTGAAATGAATTGGATAAGATAATGAAATGAATAAACCCTTAAGTCATAAAGTGATTATATAACCCTGAATTATAGATATAGTATGAATAAACTTAAGTCAAATGGTTTCCATGAAATTTTAAGTGAATAAGTTTGTATAACTTATAGATTTAAGGAACATTAGCTAAAAACAAATTTTAAATTTATTGGATATGAATGTTAAGGAATGAAAATCATAAACTTAGATGGGTAATTAAATTTAACTTAAGTTAATTAGAATAAAATGAATTTTGAAATGAAATTTAACTAAAGCAAAGTTAAATAGAATTGAAAATGAATTCGATTTGTAAAGAATAATGAAATGGACTGATAAAATAAATTAGTGAAACGGAAATGAACATGGGTAATAAAATGAATTAAATATGGTTTTGGACTGTTGGTTGATAGAATTGAATATTGAAATTGAACAATGTATTGAGTTAAATGGAATTGAAATTGACTATAATGGATATGGACTTAAGTTGTGAAGTAGTAATAAACATGAGAAGAGTTGTGTAAAATGTTATAATAAACTTAAGTAAAATTTGCTGAAGTGATTCATAAAATTGAATTTAGTATGAAGTGGAATGTTGTAAACATAAACTTGATGGAATGATTCTTAAGTGACAATAGTATTGAAAGAAATATACTAAGTAATAAATGGATGTGAATAATTGATTGTAGATAAATTGATTCTAAATAAAGTGAATACGAATAAAATGAACGTGAATAAAATGGAATTTGGTATAGCTAAGAAATCAATTTTAATAAATACATATGTTATACGTATATTATATTATTCACATAATGGTTTGATCCAAATTCGAATACATCATTTCGAGATGGTTTGCATTGGTCCGAGTTGGGATTTTTCAATCACTTCTCGACGGTGAACACTGGATATGGATTTTTTATTGATTCTAGAATTCTCTATTATAGTTTATGGGTATGCAAGGAGAATGATGGTTTCTAATCAAGGAACTAGATCTGAGTCTGCACAAGAATGGTCGTGTGAACGATACTAGTTCAGAAGTGTAATTGTATGGTCGAGCAAGTAATCAGATTTGATATTGTGTACGGATGATATATGTACATCATATGGGGTTTAATAAATTAAGTGTTGAAAATTGAAATTGCAGAATAATACGATTATGAATTATATGATTGGATATTATTGGTAAATAAGATACAGGCATATATAAACAATAGTTAATTTGATGCCTTTGGTTTCATAAGTAAAATATGGCTGCCCAACAAAAATGTTCATATTTGTATTGTTGTTTGAATTTGATGGTTTTATGGTTAAGTAGCTTGGCTTTTGTTTTCTTTTATTGGTTGGGCCTGTAGTGGCCATTTGTGATTGTTCTGATCTAACCACGCAAAGGAGACGCTGGCAAAAATTTCGGTAAGATTAAGGCGTAAGAAATTTTTTGATAAATTTTGAAGAAATTTTTGATAACTAAATTTAATTTTGAATTATAACCTGAAGTGATTGAATAGGATGATTTTAGTTGGAATCTATGAATGAATGTTAAAACTTGGCAAAAGTAATAGCAAAGTTTCAATGAGTAGATTTTTGGAAAAGTTAAAGGCTTACAGGATTGGGTAAGTTATTTTGACTAATTGGCTTTAGAAGTTAATGGGTTTGGTCAATTTTTTTCTTACCATAGCAATTTCGATGAAGATATTATTTTTAAGGAGGGAAGAATCTAACGACCCAAAATTTAAGACATTTGAATTTGAATTATCTAATCGATTTGAAATGTTGAAAAGATATTTTTGTAAGTTAAATAACTTGAATTTCCAATGTAGAGATTTCTTTGATAATTTAAAATTTTGAATTGTTTAAATAATTGAATTTTTGATTTTAATTTGGGTGAAAATGATTTCCAAGCTTATTTAAAATTCTGTTGGATAAGAATAGTAATAAGAAACTTTCAAATTATATTAAAGGTGATTATTTTGGTTTTTAATAATAAATTGTTTTATTTAACGAGTGAAAATAGCCTTTCGGGGAACTATCTTGGATTTCGACGAAACTAGTTCCATTAGATCTATAACGGTAAGTTATTACATGCCGACGATTTTCGTGGCAATGTGACATATCATTCGGTCGGGCGAGATCGAAATGCATATGAATTAATTTTAGAAATTTAATATAATATAATTGGGTTTGAAAAGGTATATTCTGCATATGTTCGAATTAGGTATCGAAACAAGTTCCATTCTATTCGAAATAGGAATATAACATATAGAATGTCAGGCGGCATGTCTCGATAGGAATTCGAGATTCCAGACGTTTCGTAGCTTGATATTTTTAATTAAAATAATGCATATACCACTTTTAAGCCATACCCGCACCATTTCCTTCCAATATTCAAACCATACTCCCTACATCCTCATAGCCATACCCTCATGCCATGTATACCATCCCTTCACCCCCTTATATAAAAATCTCCAGTGAAAAAATTTAAAGAGCTCCCCCTCAAAAAAAATCAAAGCAAATTCTAATCTAAAACTCGTAAAATTTGATTCGTTGGAATCGGGTGATTCAGAGCTTCATTCCAGCATGCTTTTTAGATGAGTGCATCGCATTTTGGGTGAAGGCCAAGGTGGGGAAGCAAGAAAGGGTTAGATTTCCATTCGAATTAGGCATTATTTGTAATTTGGAGCTTAGAAATGGTTTTGGCATGTCGGATAATACCTCTAGCCGGAATTTGGGGTCGTAGGGTGGCTTTTGATGGTTTGTGACATGGCTAGTACGAGGAGGCGTGCTGTTCATATCGCATTTTGGGTGGGAGGCATGGTCATTGATTTCAGGTGTCGGGTTGGTCGAGATCGAGGAGAGGGAGCCGATGGCGTTGCCCTTTCGTCAATTGGCTAGGCGGAGCTTCGTGTCAATGGAAGTGTGTACACAGCCATGTCTAGTTCGTGTATAGGGGACGTAATTTGGGAGGGAAGGGGAAGAAGAGGGATTATTATTTTTAATGGGTAATTAAAAATATTAATGTATATAATTAGAAATTGATTTATAAATTAATTCCGTAACATAAAATTTGTATAACTTCTTCATACGAGGTCCAATTGAGACCTGAATTTTTGCATTACGCTCGTAACGATGAAAGCTTTGTAATGGAATTGATTTAGACGAATTTGGAGACATTTGAAATTTGTGCTAAAATCGGACGTCGTTTAATTTTAACTCCAAAATGAAACGTCTCGGCGACGATAGAAAATTTCAATGAGTTAAACTCGCCTTTTTGGTTAACTAATATGATATATAATTGATAAAAATTGTTGGATGATCATTTGGATTAATTACTATATTTATTAGTTGGTCTCAATGTATTTTATGCCCTTGGAGCGGATAAGACATTATTACGTTCCCGTGTAAGAGTGGATGACCCTTTGTATACGAATCCCGCCTCGAAGTGGTTGATTTATATTTTATTATTATATAATATTTGTGATGTAGGGAAAAATAGGTCGGAGGGGTCCAACATTATTCCTCACCAATGTTGATTTTATTTACATATATATATATGCTAATATATAAGCTGTGATACGAGGGGACAGCTTGGAGGGATCCAACGGGATTCCTCACTATTGTATAATTGGTTTTAATTATATTCCAATTATATGAATTATTCGATAATAAACCTGATTTGTTGGGAATATGGGTTTTGACCTTGTTATATGTTAAAAACTAAAATCCCGTAGTGATAGAAAATCAATATCAATATTGGCTGAGTGTTTGGTGGCTATTGGCCTCAAATTTGTATTTTTAAAATGCTATGATTGCCATTGAGTTGGAATTGGCTTTGAGATAAGAAATGGCTTTAAATCCGAAGATGGATTTTTGAAAATATTCTATTTTAAAGAGAATCTATTTATATCAATATTATTTTTAAGTTGTTCAATTATATTTACACTGTTTTTAAGTTATTCAATTATATTAATATTATTTTGAAGTAATTTAATTATATTTATATTTTTTAGATGTTTAAAGTTAATAATATTCATTTATTTATAATGTTTATTGTCAATAATTATTATTATATAATGGTGTTTTGATGTAATGGATTTTTAATTATTCATAATGTTTCCTAGACCCATGAATAGAGTTGAAAGACTTGGATTTTATAAAGGAGTTTATAAAATAGTTTGAAGACTTAAGGGAATATTATTTACAAGGTAAAAGAGTTTATAAATAGTTAGATATTTATAAATGAATTTTAGAAACGAGTTTATAGATTTACGAGTTTTGTGGATTTATAAAGGAATTTATAAATGATTCGAGAATCAAATAAAAGAGAAAATCTTTCCAAATTTTATAAATAGACTTATACTATAGAGATAAGTATATGAGTACATTTTCTAAGATACAGGGTGTAATGAGTGTGAATATACTTATACCATTGAGGTAAGTATATGGATATTTTCTAAATATTGAAAATATAAGGATTTGCGTATATACCTTTGTAAAAGTATTCTTATACAAGTAATTTACAAAGTGATTTTAACGAATACAATTTTTATTAAAGGAAGCCAGTGGTTGCTTATGTGTTTAACCAATGTTGGTTTTCCCTATGGAATTAAATCTCTGATTGAATGTTTGTTATTCGATAATTAAGTAACCGACTATCAAATTTGGACCTAAATGTAACTTTGTAAATATATAGGAGAAACACATGAGTTATATGGCACAATTATCTCCGATGATGTTGCACTATGTGTGTAATCTCTTTTCTTTCTTTTAGGACAATGATAAGGAAATCCGTCCATTAATGGTTAGGATGTGTTCTCCAATCTTATCTTGGACTGTTTATTTCCTAATGAACTAGGGTTGAGTTTACCGAAAACTGTCTAATGTTTTTCCGAAGAGACCGATATCAAATATGTTATCTGAAAACCACTATGATCCTAATTAAGTGTTCGAAGTGAATATACCTTGAAGATGATGGAATTGGAGATGGAGCTCTCAATCTTTTCGTTCAGTCCTAGAATGAACTTGTATAGATGAATACTGATATTGCATTGTTGCCTGGAGGGCAATATTAGCATTGCAAGTGAGAAGTGCTAGATAAATGGTAAGAGGGTGGCCTCCTCGAACCTCACATATGGGAAATGAATAAAGATGGGACATGCAGCTGGGCAAAGTGGGTCGCACCCAAGTAGGGTATGATCATCTCAAGTTTAGAGTGATATCCATGTATGCTTCGGGATCCCATTGTGCTGTTGTTGATTGTAAATAAGGGGTGATTATATTCGGTGCTACTCAAGAAGGAGGTAGTGTCGGCCCTGAGTAGCAGAGGTGCGGTGTGTTGTGGCCTCCCGTACACCTGATCTAGAGGTATACGAATTCAGTGGGTAGACCCTTACCCTTTCATAGTTGGAATCCATTATCCACTACGAGCATTCCATTTTGA
Source organism: Allium cepa (assembly GCA_030765085.1). NCBI lineage: Eukaryota > Viridiplantae > Streptophyta > Magnoliopsida > Asparagales > Amaryllidaceae > Allium > Allium cepa. Next base: position 290,292,476 of record CM060937.1, read on the forward strand.
TTGTAAAACCTAGTATGCTAGAATTTAATTAATGTAACAATTTTAGCTATAATCAATAAGTACTTGTATATTAGACACTATCATAATATCAGAGGATTTCATATGAAATGTTTTGGTTATCATAAGGTAAAAGCCCATCCATGTTTATGTGCGGCGTGGTGTTACGAGATAATTTATTGTCAAAAGGTTTCTTATAACTTTAAAAATTCAATTGGTGTGTGTTTCTCACGCTGTTTTTCCAGACTAACCGGGGTATTATTTTATTATAATGCTCGGGTTAGATCACACATATCTACAGATTGCTTGGATGCATTCGAGCTCAGAAGACAAGATGGAGGCCTTTAAGTCGTATTCTTGTATATGTTTATTTCCACTGTTTTATTTTTGAATTTATCACCATTTCTGAGAACAGGTTACTATAACTGTCCAAGCTGACGATTGTGGTTTTTTATACTCCGATGGATATATGTATATAATAGTTTCCCTTTTTGAAAGATAATTGATATTATATCATATATCGTTCCACTGCGATTGTTAGATTCTGTGTTGTTTAGTTTCTTTCTGCTTCTTCTTCTCCTTCTCTTCTTCTTTCTTTCCCCATAACCTTCCATCTTTCCATCCAATTTGGTTTAGTCATTTGTGGTTTACTATCAGCTTGAACTGTACAAAAAAGTGGGTCGTTACATATGCCTTCCGGATAAGGCAATACACAATATGCAATTAACATCTGAGATCACAGATTCAATCATAGCAATAATATGCAATATACAATTGTGTCCAATACACATCACAATAATATATACCCAAGATACCATATGATACAAAATAATAATATATAATACAAAATGTTTAGTCTCGTTTATACCCAGAAAATACAAGTTGGTCTCATAATCCATGTACCTAAAAGATCTCAGACCGATCCGAAATGGTAATAGACTGCTTGCCTATACAACACAAGGGGCTACCAACTACCAATCTCATGATGTGCATCGAACATAATAAGCAACAATATTATCGTGGCGTGACCTCACGATTAGACCGTTAGGGTGGATAATAGCTAATCTAGTTCACTCCCGAAAAATAAAGTAAGCTGGACATAATATGGATGGTCATATAGTGCATATGCCCTATAGCTTCACATATCTCTAATAGTTGGCTGATACACAACTCCTATTAGTCAACCACTATCCACACTAATCATGATATATATATATATATATATATATATATATATACATACATATAATCCTTGTTCGAGTTACATTTCTTACAATGAATAATCAAATAAATGACATAATGGCATCCAATATCATTATATGTTGTTCAGCTTATTATTCAAGGCTCATAAAGTACATTTGACGTACACTAGAGATCTCTATATGACATGTCCGATGAATAACTAAAAAGGTGTTACCGAAAGTCTTATACAATATGGTATCACCAAATCATTTACTCTCACATAGAAATGAAATCTAGAAAATCATATAGAAGAATTCATCACCGTATAAATCACATAAAAATGGAAAATTAATCAAGCTAATATCTAATGATGAATCATTCATAACAACAAATCAATGTGGTAGAAGAAATAAGAAATCAAAAAGATAAAGTAAAATAATATTTAAACAAATAGGTAAAACAAATACCTTCTACTCTTAATTATCGGAAAATACTATAAACTTACTTATATATTCACAAATAGGATTTAAATTCTAACTTTTATTTTTAACCTTTACTTTTATATTTCAAAACATTCAAGATCACTTTGTTACAAACTTCTATTATAGAAATCTTTCCATCTTTTCCATAATTAGTCATTACTTAAAATGAACATATAAACTTCAAAATAAATTTCATTTTATTTTAAAATATAAATTACCATTTAAAACTTCTCTTTATACTCAATTCATTGATAACCAATATTATAATCACTTAATAACATTTAAAATAATCATTTCATAACCTTTCATAATAATAACATATCCCTAAATAACCTAATAATCTGCAAAATAGATTTTATTCATTCCAAAACATTAGAATATTATCCAAAATCTCCTTTTTACATCCAAAATTATTGATAATAATATTTGAAATTAATTAAATTTAGAAATTATTTCATATTTTCAAGATTATATATATATATATATATATATATATATATAAGTAATGATTTGAAAACCACCTTTTGATTTTAAATATATAATATAATAGTGATTTATAAGAGTTTTATGATCCAAAGAAAACTATATTTATAATGGAAAATAGATCTGTTAAATAATAAAAATAAGTTAAATCGACTAAATAACTTTTGTTAGAATAATTTTAAAATGATTTTAAATACTTAAGATAAATTTTCCCAACTCAAAATCATTTTAACGGGAAAAACGAACAAAACATCTATAAGAAGCACACATATAAAAATTCTAATGTATATAGAATTTAATTTTCAAACACAGAAATCTGTTTGCAAAATAACACATCCAATCAACATAATCATCTAACATCCAAACAACAATCATTCTCAAACTAATATACCAATCAAACGATTCAATCAATTACCACAATCAAAGATATCTAATCGATTGTTAGAATAAATAATATAACTCACAAAAATTGTAGATATAGTTATGAGCATAAACACCCACCGAATTATCGAGCGAAATCATTGAAGTCGCTGCTACGTCCGAGTGCAGTAACTACACAACCAAGCTTTAACATCTTCTGCCTCATAACAATGGCCTGCAACAAAATCATGTGCGCATCACTGCCTCAATTCGCCACCAGGTCAGCATGCTCGTCCTAACCTGCACCTTCACCTCCTCTGTTCAGTGCCTCCCACTTTGCAGCCTAGCCCCATTGCTCAGCATGCATACTTCAATGACCACAGCCACAGTCGCATATCCCTTCACCTGTATATGCAAGAAATGATCAAAGTTCCCCTTGTGCCGTAAAGGTCATTCAACCAGGCATCGTGCCTTCCTTGCTGGCATCGACAAATCCCGAACCACGATTCGATTTTCGAGGCATGTGATTATATTTTTTTTGTGCATCAATTTTGAGTATTAGGGCTTGGGGTAAAAAATAAATACCGCTCTAATAACGATGCCGCTTTAGAAAGAAGGAGGCTTCCAAAGAAATGGAGAAAGGGATATGGGCATTGGGTTTGGGTTTAGTTAATTTGTTTATTTTCTTTTAAGTTATTCTCTTATTAATTTGTAATTAAATTCCATTTTAACTTAAATTAATTTACATTAATGCCATAAATTTTATTTCATCAATTGCGTAATTTTATTTAATTCGATGATGGTATATTCTTGTTTAACCATTCCTTATATTGTCGCTGAACAAATTTATTTTCCTACTGTTTAATCACATAGCAATTATTTACACCTGAAAAATCTTTTATATTTAATTCAAATATTTTACTCAATTTCAATATATTATCAGAAAAGAATTTACTAGATATTTCAAGTTATTAAAACAAATATTTTATTAAATATAATTTAATATAAATATTTTTCTTTCACAAATAATAATTATCAAATATCATATTCAAACCATTTTATTTAATTAAATTTATCTAATTTTAGAAAATGAGGTTCTTATACTGGATATCGATGTATCCATTGAGATTAAAATGCGTAACGCTCTCCAAATATTGGGCAGTATATTACTCAAGACTACTAGGGGCACCAAGAGGTTACGAACCGATAGTTATTGGATAAGTATGGAACGACTCATTCGATATTTTTCTGTTGAAAGTTAAACTGAAAATATTGATGCGACTGATTTACATAGTTCTTTCGATATGAAAATACTGTCAATCTTCAATATGAAATCTCCGCTTTTATTATAGTCAAATCATAACACAACGTCCACCGAGTGACTATAGTGCTAATACCTTAGGTTTTGGTTTTGATGATAAAAATTGTAACACATTTTATATGATAAAGATACTAATTTTTTATTCAAGATATATATATATATATATGTATATATATATATAGTATAGGATATTAGACAGGTACGGAATGAGAAGACTGTATGGTATCAAGATCCTGATATCAAGAGTACGTTAAAGATGCCGATATAAAGTTTCAAAAGTTCAAGAACGAAGACTCATGAGTATTGAAGAGTTAAAGATCTCAAGATATTTCAGATAAGTTATAGAGTCATAGAATTTAAGTTAAAACCTCGATAGCATGTTCCTGATCTCTCTTACCTTCTCTAATTTTTTAAAATTGTTTTTCAAATATTTATTTTAAAATAATATTTCTAAAATATTTATCAAAGTGACTTTCAATTTCTAATACTTACAAAGATATTATTTTAATATTTTTAAGTTTATATCTTAAGTTTTTGTTTATACTTCAATAATTTATAACTATACTGATTGTATATATATATTATTTATATGATATTGAATATTCTTATTAAATCTTTTAAAATTATTTTATAAAGTTTCATCACGATTTAATATGGTTAAAATATGTATAAACTATGTTTAAATGTTTGTACAAAGTTTCAAAATAGTTTACAAAACTTAATATTTTCGAAACTATTTTTATTACGTAATTTTTCAAAATAGAAAGGGATATTTCGACATATCATCTGCAAGTATGATGACATACTAGCCACAAAATTCAAAATTCAAAATTCAAATTCAAATTTAAGTGTCTTTTCATCGTACCTCTTCGTGAATGGATATGACTGTTGTTTCCCTATATATACCAAACTTCCAAATGAATTTTCATTAACTATTTTCTTATTTTTCTTCCCTCTTATCACTCTCTTGATTTCTAATTCAATTTCTGTCGAAACTCGACCAAAATTCAATCATAATCAAATTCAATCATTACTAGTTTGATTCTCTTTCATATACAATCTGATTTCTCTCATCTCTCTCAAGATCAAAGTGTTATTCAAAGAGTTATGGGATCAATTGTAATTAAAATCGAAGATCTGAATCTGCAATCTCTATCAATTCATACTCTTGTACTCTATGGTGTGCTTGGTATCCCTGAAATCCAAGTAGGCATGATTGTAGCATGTTTAAATCAGTTGGGTGTGCTTAGTAGCCCATAAATATAGTGGGTGTGCTTGTGGCCCCGAAATCAAGTAGCTCTACCCAAAGGCCAGGATTCTGGAGGGTATTTCTCATAGCCTTGAAATCGAGATTGTATTTGCATTTGCTAGAAGAAAATAAATCCGTCCAAGAAATTGTGCGAGACTGGATGTAAAGGAACTCCAAACCAATATAAAATATAGTTATGTTCTTTCCTTTTTACTTTTATTGTAGTTACTTTTGACTGTACTTTTATTCTGTGATTATTTCTATGACTGTTAATTCCATCACTCTAAGTAAAATCTTAAAGAATTTGAATAATATTCATATAATCCATTAGACACTACTCATCCCTCCTCTAGTGTTATTTTAACCTTAAGATCCATATTCTGCTGACACATATTAGGTATCAGAGCATTGGTTTTCAAAGTATTCATCATTTGATTTTTGAAAACTTTAAATGGCTACCAACAATGGTAATTGTACTGTTAGTAACACTACTAATACACTTATTAGTAACTTATTTGTTGAAGGACAATCTACTGCTAGACCTCCACATTTTAATGGCAGTAATCACATATATTAGCCATGTAGAATAAAATTTATTAATATTCAATTGGTTTAGATGCTTGGAATATCACACAAACTGAATACGCTGAACCCAAGATAAATTTTGCACAATGGAATGCTCACCAGAAAGCAGTTGCACAAAGTAACTCTAAGGCTATGAATGTATTATTATGTTCACTTGATAGAAATGAATTTAATAGAGTATCTATATATATGTCTGCATTTGAAATTTGGAGAACTTTGTAAGTTACATATGAAGGGACAAATAAAGTTAAATAGTCTTATTCGAAATGAGTCAAAATGAGTCCGCATCTGATATGTATAGTAGATTCCATGATATATTACACTCACTTATTGCGCTGGGCAAAAGTTTTTTCTAAAGATGATCATGTTAGGAAAATTCTCAATTCACTTACTCATGAATGGGATCAAAAGACTCTTGCAAACGAAGAGGCTAATGACATTAGCATTCTAAATATTGAAGAGTTAATTGGCAATTTAATGTCTTTTGAAGTATAAATGCACGGAATGAGAGAAAGAAAAGCAATAGAGAAGAAATCTATAGCTTTTAATGCAGTGACGGATAATCTGGATTCTGACAACGATGACGATGAAGAAATTGCTTTCATGACAAGAAATTTTAGAAAAATTCTAAATATAGGAAGATGAACAATTTCAAAAAGAAATGACAACAAAACCTAGGAAGCAGAAGTACAAACAGAAATAGCATTAGATGTTATAACTACAATGACCCTGGCCATTTAAAATGAGACTGTCCATATTTCAATAAACTGAAAACTACACCAAACACTGATTCATCTAGAAAACGAAGAAGAGCCTATACCGCAACATTGGACAATTCAATACATTCTCAAATGATAATGGATCAGATACAAAAATTGCTAACATATGCTTCAAATCAATACAAAACTCACAACAAAATGGTGAAATGGATCGGAAAAAGGGACACATTTAATATATCAAAAGTTTTTTTAATTTCTTGAATGAATTTTTCTTTTCCTCTGGTTTCTTTATTAGTTGTTAGGAATATCCTACAACTTAATAATAATATTGGTTGAATATTTTCTGATTATATTTTAAATATAAATATTTTATATATTTTATTTATAAAATAATAATATAAAATATATTTAAAATTATTTTGAAGTTATTTTTTTGAAAGTAGAATAACTATAAATAGATCTATATAATAAAATAGGATATAGTTAAACATAATTTATTTTTGAAATTTTCAACCAATATGTCGACATATCCCAAGAGCATATGTCGACATATGTAGACATAATTTGAATTCCAATTTCAAATTAAAAATTTGAATTTCCCTCCACCTTTTCACCAAATCCAATATTTTATAAAATTGCCTTCTAACCATAGAATGATTTTCAATTTACTTACTCTATCTCCATCCATTTATTTCTCACTTTCATTTTCAAATTCAAAATTTATAAACTCTCTTATCACTTTATACTATTCTTTAATGGCATCCCCAAGCAATACTAAAGCAACCATAAGGCTTTCTAAAAAATTAAGTGTAACGACCCATAAAATTTTAGCGATTTTTAATTGGTATTTAACGTATTGAATTGGATTTTGAGAAATTATTAATAATAAAATTTTGAAAAAAAAAATATGTTATGTATATTAATGATTTGTAGTACGAGCTGTGTACATATATTTTAAAGTTTGGTTGTGGTTATACCTATAAGATCTAGTACAAAAACTTTATAAACTATTATTTATACTATAATATAAGTTAAGTTTGATGTAAATTTGGTAGCATAGTTCATTTCTATTGGGTATAAATATCAATAGCGTGGGTAATAAATTTACGGTCTCCTTTTGCTTTTCAGCAAGGTATGTAAATTTTAAGTATGTTGAGTACGTTCCATATATAGTTATTTTGGAAAACCACTGTATATGTATGATGGTCTATTTGAAGTGTATATATAGTAAAGCGTATTTATACCAAGTTTTATTTAATTTATATGTGTTATAATAGCTATATATATATATGTTAGTCTTGATACTAGTATATAGTTTTACTGAAGTTTGATTTCTAGTCATGTTAAATATATATATATATATATATTTGATTTTGGGTTTTTGTGTCACCATTTCCAGTTTGTTTTAGTGCATATTTAGTATATCTATACATATGTCGTCAGCTATAAATACGATAGTTAAGGGTTTCATATATCATATGAACCAAAGAAGAAGAGAAGTACATACTATATTTAACTACATATATGAAGTATATGTTTTAAGGGTTGATTTAAGGTCTGCATTAAAAAAGGTAGTTGTGATTACCATTATTTCATATTGTACCTTCTATATTCCTGACTGACTTTCAGCGTTCATTCATTCATTTTTAATTGTGGGTTTTTCTTTTCTCTCTCTTTTCTTATAAATAATTGTACGCATTCATCTCTTTCCCTTTCTTATATTTTGTCCCTTCATCATCTTTTAGCCGTTAATTTTGTTTCGAAAATCAAGAAAATTTGTATACGTTTTATTCTTTTTGAACGTTTAATAATAAAGATAAATCTGCATAGTATAATCAGATATGAATTGAGATCTAGGAAATAAATAAATATAAAAACGTATAACATGCCACTAATAATAAATTGCATTAATAGTTTTTCAATCAGTGTACAGCTGTGCTCATCCCATGCCATTTCAAAAGTTGGAAACGTATAAAATTCTATACGTTATTTACGCATTCATTTATTACTTTTATTTTCCCCTGTCCATTCAATCTTTCCATCAGTTTCGAAATATGGAAATTTTATTCGTGCATTTATTAAATTTTCAACGGTTCCTTTTGCCTTTATAGCTTTCTCTTTTCTTTAATTGATTTCCTAGATTCACGGGCATGAACGTTCGCCTTTTCTTCTGTTATAAAATATTTAGTGATTTCTTTCTTTTACTGGCTTGTGAATTATCTTTCCTCTCCTCTTATCTTCCTCTCCTTTATTTATTTCTTTCCTTCTCCCCCTCCATAATTTAACTACAGCAAAGCATCCTCTCTCCACCAAGCTCCTCTCACCTTCTTTTCTCCTCTCTCATGTTTTCGCCCATGCTGGTAAAAAGAGAAAAAGAATAGAAAAAGAGGAATCCTCTGTTTATAAGCCTAGCCTGTTCATTTTTCCACCGCTCTCTCTCTCTCACGCTACCTCGCTAATCAAACCTATATAACTCACGCAAAATTCATTTCTCAACAAAATTTCTTCCACTTTCTTGCCTGCGTGTGCTGAAGGTATGACATCTCTCTTTTATTTTTATTTTTTTACTTTATATGCTTTTCATGATTTTATGCTTGGCTCCTTCTCCTCTCTTATTTTTTTTTTTTTCTTCTTCAGTTCTTTTATTTCACCTTTATAAGCTTTACAAAATTTCAAATTTTCTGGTTTTGTTTGTTGGTTTCAAATCTTATTTATATAAATACAGTGAAACTATACATGTGTTTTATTTTATGAGTTAAAATTTTGATTGTATGTATTGGGTTTAAAATGTAAATTTTATATTTACCTGGAATTTTTTTTTATGTATGTGTTTTTTTTTTGATACAATATTGGTTCCAAAATATAATATATGTATAATACGTATATGTGTAAACTTGGTTTTTCAAATTTTATGGATATAGTACGTTTTGGGATTTAACTATTGATTCAAATTTTAGATACATAAATCTATATTTTTGTAAGTTTTAAAAGGCTGTTATTTATTTGTATATATTTAATTGTTGAACGTTATTTATTGATTTTAAATTTTATACGGAATTAAAATAAGGTGGTATTTGCTGTTATTGATGATATTTAAGTAAGATTTTATATATGTTTAAGATTTTTTACTTAGGTGTATATTAATATATTAAAACCGACCTTTGGAATAACATTTATAAATAGGTTGCTGAAATAAAAAAAAAAAAAAAAAAAACTTGAGTCGACATCTTTGTTTACAGTAAGGTTTATACATATAGTATCGACATGCTCAGGTTTAAGTATATATAGTATTTTATAATATAAAGTTTATTTAGTTATATAAGCCTATACAGTTTTAGATTTTTAATAAGTATGAGTTTTGTTTTTCTTTCTTTCATAGTTTTGTGTTTACAGTTTTAATATTTCATAGTTTGTTTTGTTTATAGTTTTATGTTTGCAGTTATTGTTACAGAATAAAGAATTTTTAAGTTGTTTTGTTTTTTTGTTTTTGTTTTTATATATTTTTAAGAGTATGCGATTTTGGTTATATGTATTGATTTAAGTATTTGTTTTAAAATATATAATGTGTATAGATGTAAGTTTATATTATAAATAAGTATTATATATATTATATTATAAAGCTAGTAACCAATCTTATTTATTTATTTATTTCATATACATACATATTGTTGTCGTGTGTTCTAATATATATATATAATATGTTTATAATTCCAGTCTGCATTTATGTTGTTAAAAAAAAACTCGCATAGATACATTTTTTGTATGTTGCATGATTTTGAACAGTTTTTATATACATGGTTTCAAATATACATGGTTTAGTTTATGTAAACTTTCAAGGAGATAACTTTGGATATGCATTAAGTTTTAAATGTACATAAATCTCAAAAATGTGCAATTTGGGTTTCGAAGTTTATTAATTAATAATTTTTTTTTTCAAATATTCTTTAATATATGTTTGTAAAAATTGGGGTTAGAGAAAGTTATTTTATATATATATATATATATATACAACATATGTTTTGTTCTAATGGTGTTAAAGTTAAATTAGTAATTTGAAATAATATATATATATATCTTATTTTAAATATATGGTTAAAAATTTGGTTTTTGAGCAATTTATAACATATATTTTGTTTCAAACTATATCAAGATAGTTCTGATTCATTTTATCAATTCCTTTTGATCAGCTTGGTTGTCCATTCGAATTCGTGCCAATTTTGACTTGCTTTGAAAATCGTCAATTGGATCAGTCATTTCGCAATTCAAATCATAGCTTGTTATGTTGTCTATCTCCTCTCTAGCCTCGAAAGGTGAGCAATCACTCACGATTAACGTTCTTCTATTTATTATATTTGATTTCAATTGAAATGACAATTGAAATAAAAATGTTGTAGTTGTTTTGTTATATATGCTATTATATGAAATTGTTCACCTGCGGGATATGACACCATATCCTGTTGTTATATTTTATTTTTATTGATGATATATGCCTGTTGTTATTATTATTTTCATATCTGTTATCACTCTGCAAGTTCCCTGTTAGTATAGAAATCACTATGGGTTGAAATGATAAACCCAAGCGATTTTCATTTAATTGAATTTGGGATTACGGGTTGAAATGCTATCCACCTGTATACATTTAGTGTACGGATTGAAATGATAAATCTCCGTAACACTTGACCCTAAGATAAGAAATATATGCAGACACCGTTGGTCCATATATGAGTATTTTGAAATTTAATTCATTGTTTTGGAAAGAGATATGGTCTTATTAAATGTTAAATCTTGAATTTTAATATATAAAGGGTAGTGATACATAAAGATTTAATGATATTTAATTTAGTCAAAAGTTGATTTAATACATAAATTATGTTAAATATTTATGAAAATTTTATTCCAAATAGATTTTCTAAAATTAACTAAGATTGGGAGATAAATGTGGGTTTATTTAAGACGGTATTTAAATAAGGATTTATTTAATTAAATCAATTTGAAATTTTTGAATGGGAAATTTAAAGGTATGATTTTACCATTGGATTTTGATTTAAGTGATAAATGAATATTTCACGTTTAATAAATTAAAGGAAATTTCTAGTAAAATGTAATATAAGGTTACTTAAATGATATTGAATCTAATGAAAGAGTATTTGAAGATTAAAATAATAACAAGGTAAATCGAGATCGATATGGAACTGTTAAAGTGAACATTTAAATATTTAACTTTAAACTATATTGAAGTTTAAACGGGTAAATTTGAGATTCAGATCTGTATTTGAAATCAATGTAGTTGAATTTGTTATTTTGAAACTAAATTGAATTAAAGTGAAAATTTAGGTCGAACCAAATTTTGAATGTATTTAGAAAACTAAATTGAATAAAATTTAGTTTGAATGTTTAATATTTAAAGGTTTTGAAATATTGAAATGAAAAGGGTATTTTGTGATTTCAAAACCGGAATTTGAGATTCATAAAATTTTGAAATGGTTATTTTAGGAATTGAGTTGAATTTTAAAGTGATAAATTGAGATTGAATTTAATGTGTAAGGGAAGGTCGGGTTGATGTTGAAGGATTCGCTAAGTAAAGGAATTGAATATACTTCACTTTATAAATTATTTAATCTATATAATATTTTGGGAAATATAGAGATATTTGAAGTGAAAATGATATTTGGTTTTGAAATATAAATTTGAAATGACCTCGGTGTTATAGTGTATATTTCTACCTTGTAGATAGTTCCATGGACCCTTAGAGGATGGTTATCCCAACATCCTTTAAGTTATTTGTATTTCAGTTGATATTTCACTTGAGTTGGATTTATTTATATAAGAATGTTAATCCTGACTCGAGTGTTTTGTGTTTTGCTTTACGCTCGGGTCAGACCGAGTGATACAGCATTAGAGATTCACCTTTAGAGTTTAGAGTTTCATTTGGAGATCCAACTATCGACTCAGATTCCAGCCCTTCCAGTTGATTGGTTCAGAGAAGTCATATGTTGCATTGGAGGCTTCACTGCATTTGAACTATTCGGTTGTATTTTATTTCTAACTTTAATGTATATAGTAGCTTCATGAACTACTATTTTTATCTATTCCGCTGCATCATATTACTCTGTGTCTGTGATCTGTGATTGATTTATTTATTGTATATGTTACGTTTTGCCAAATTTAAATTAACAATTCGGTATTTTGAATTATTCAAATCGGACATGTATGGTTTTATTGTCGATTTGAATGGTTGAAAATAGCGGGTCGTTACAGTTGGTATCAGAGCTTTGGCTCTAGGCAAAACTTAGCATATATGGTAAATTTATTTACAGATTCACTTTCATTCGAGTTGAATCTCTTCCTTTTTGACTCGATTTCCTTTGAATTTTGGAATGTCCCTCGGTCCCGAAATTCATTCTGTCTCTCCCTATTTATATTCGTTTGATTCTGGAGTATCCCATAACTCCACTGAATGATTTGTAAAGGGGGTGAGAACTCCTTTTCAATTGGCATTGACTCACCGAAGATTTTTGTATCCTCGGTTTACGATGCTGAAATATCTTGTTATGCCGAATTCTATATCTCTGGCGATCGAATGTCGAATTTCCTCAGAATTCTACACCGATCTAATTTTGGAATCACGGTTGACCGGTAAAGGTCGCCCGCGATTTATAGAAGTATATCCAACTTCTATTTTGTAATTTAATTATCTCATCTTCGATCGAGTCTATCTTCGAATCAGGATTCTATTGATTGGAGTTCCTCTAAATTAAATCGCTATCTTTGTTTTGAAATCCATTCTTGAATCATCCTTTGTAAATCGGGTTTTGTTTGTATTTTTGAAATTGCTTATACCGAAATTTTATTTTGAATCTATGATTTTATTCTATATATAAAAGTGAAAATGTTACCCTATATATAAAAGTTTTGAAAGGATTTGAAAATTTGAAAATTTATAGAAATAGATTTATATAAAAAAGATTTATAACTGTAAAGTTAAATTTGAAATTCGAGAATTGAATTCCAGTATTTTGAAATTGGATTTAAGATTTTGGAAAATATATATAAAAATAATACGACTTAAAGGTATTTTTCCAAATAAGAAATGTTTCAAATGAGTTCAATGAATTCCAATAATTTTTAAAGAAATTTCAAAGAAGTTTCCAAGAAAATAGAAGTCCAGAACTCACTTATGTCGCTTGAAAATAATTTCGGTGATGAGTGCACGCATCATCGACATTGATTTTCGAGTATCAGAGTGAGGGAGAGGCCACTTTAACAGCTTCGCTATGCAAGTGATTTTGTAAAACCGTTTTTGATTTCAAATTCCGAAGTATAATTTGATATTTTAGAAAGATATAAGTATATATTTGAAACAATTTAAAATATGACCGGTATTCAGTCCTCGAGTTTCGGATTTAATAATTGATTTATTGTTGATTTTCAACTCTTGAATTGAAAATTTGATTTCCCTAATTATTTTGAAGGTTCGAACACTTCCGAGTCAAGGTCTAAAATTTTAAAGCTAAGAAGTTTCGAAGAGTATAAAATATTGGATAAAGAATATAAGTTTAGTTTTGTATGTTCAAAATATGAGGAGTATGACTTAAGTAAATTTGAAACTTTTGTTAAATAAATAATTTGCAAGAAGAAAAATTGGATTTTTTTTTTTTCATATAGAAATAAATAGTCAAAGGTTTTAAAGGGATAACTATAAATTGAAAACCATTTTGAGTATAATTGATATTGAGAAAAATATTTGGTTTTGAAATTTAATTGGAATTAAAAACCAGTACTTATATGGTGATTTTGGAAATGTATTTGTTTGACTTTAGATATTTAATGTGGAAGAAAATTTGGTGAAATCATATATGATTTTGAAACTGAATTGATATTGAAATGATTTGAAATTTGCAAACCTTATATTATTGAGTACTTGATTTGGGAGTGGTCGAACTTATATAAAATGGATTGTATAAGTATGAAGTTGATTTGAAATCTATTGATTTGAAAGGTACTCAATTTGGAAAGAGATTTTATATAATCGAAGTCTATATAAGTATGATTTGATCTACTATTGATTTGGGAAGTATTCGATTTGGGAAAAATGGAATCCTATATATATGGACTTTATATAAGTACGATATTTGAAAGTGATTTGAAAAGGTACTATATGATATATATTTTCGAAGTAAAGATATGGAAAGTGCCTTCTGCTTGATATCCGCTTTGTGGCCACATCGTGGATTCATTCTATCGATATTATTCTCTTTGATTTTCGGTTTTCCGGATGTAATACTCGAGTGTTTCCCACCGTGGCGTAACCCATGGTTTTTTTTTCTCTCGCGAATGCATAGCGCAATTGCCTGGCTGAGTCTTGCCTAGGGGTACGGATTGTTTCCTGGGGGATCCAGGCGTAACCATTGTGTATCCTGCAATCTGTGTAGGTCGCGAATAGTAGCGCAAGTGCCTGGCTGAGTCTTGCCTAGGGGTACGGATTGTTTCCTGGGGGATCCAGGCGTAACCATTGTGTATCCTGCACTCTACTAGTCATCATGGCGTAACTCGCAGGGCTGAGAAAGCTTACGGATATGGATTGTTTCCTGGGGGACCCAGGCGTAACCATTGTGTATCTGCGAACCATGATCGGACAAAGGTTTTGGTTTGGTTGTTTTGTTTGGATTGTACTTTCCATATCTGTTTTTAAAGTTTTTTTTTCAAGTATTTTCACTGGTTGTTGAAACAGGTCTACTAAGTACTTGAAGAATTCTAGCTTTGCGCCTGATCAACGCATGGCCAGAATCTGCAAGAACGAGGATAAACTTGTTGAAACATCGAGTTATAAAAAATATTTTTGAAAGAAAAGATTTATTTCGATATAAAAGGTATTTATTATAAAAGTATTTCCAACAAAGAAATTTTGTGTTAATATTTGAAATTGAAACTCTCATGGTTTGAAATGTACGATTCTTGCCCGATTCTATTCTTTTGAATCTACCTTATCTGCCCTGCTTTATTTATTCAACTATATTCTCTTTTCCGAATCTATCTTCTTTCCTTCTTTCCTTCTTTTGAATATATCCTTTAAAACATTGTTTATTTATATTCTACCTGGTTTAATAAGAGAGAAAAATTAGTGTTTTATAAATAATTGATCTCATAATTAATTGAATGGATTTAATAAAATGAGTAATCTATTAAATATTAATCAATTTAAATAATAACAAAAGAAAAAGTATATGGTTTTAAATAAATTTTTTTAATTTGTTTTTCAAAGTTTAAATTTTTCATCTGGTTGTTTCTATTCTCCTACTTTATTCCTTTTCGGGGACGAAAAGTTTTGAGTAGGGGAGAGTGTAACGACCCATAAAATTTTAGCGATTTTTAATTGGTATTTAACGTATTGAATTGGATTTTGAGAAATTATTAATAATAAAATTTTGAAAAAAAAAATATGTTATGTATATTAATGATTTGTAGTACGAGCTGTGTACATATATTTTAAAGTTTGGTTGTGGTTATACCTATAAGATCTAGTACAAAAACTTTATAAACTATTATTTATACTATAATATAAGTTAAGTTTGATGTAAATTTGGTAGCATAGTTCATTTCTATTGGGTATAAATATCAATAGCGTGGGTAATAAATTTACGGTCTCCTTTTGCTTTTCAGCAAGGTATGTAAATTTTAAGTATGTTGAGTACGTTCCATATATAGTTATTTTGGAAAACCACTGTATATGTATGATGGTCTATTTGAAGTGTATATATAGTAAAGCGTATTTATACCAAGTTTTATTTAATTTATATGTGTTATAATAGCTATATATATATATATGTTAGTCTTGATACTAGTATATAGTTTTACTGAAGTTTGATTTCTAGTCATGTTAAATATATATATATATATATATATATTTGATTTTGGGTTTTTGTGTCACCATTTCCAGTTTGTTTTAGTGCATATTTAGTATATCTATACATATGTCGTCAGCTATAAATACGATAGTTAAGGGTTTCATATATCATATGAACCAAAGAAGAAGAGAAGTACATACTATATTTAACTACATATATGAAGTATATGTTTTAAGGGTTGATTTAAGGTCTGCATTAAAAAAGGTAGTTGTGATTACCATTATTTCATATTGTACCTTCTATATTCCTGACTGACTTTCAGCGTTCATTCATTCATTTTTAATTGTGGGTTTTTCTTTTCTCTCTCTTTTCTTATAAATAATTGTACGCATTCATCTCTTTCCCTTTCTTATATTTTGTCCCTTCATCATCTTTTAGCCGTTAATTTTGTTTCGAAAATCAAGAAAATTTGTATACGTTTTATTCTTTTTGAACGTTTAATAATAAAGATAAATCTGCATAGTATAATCAGATATGAATTGAGATCTAGGAAATAAATAAATATAAAAACGTATAACATGCCACTAATAATAAATTGCATTAATAGTTTTTCAATCAGTGTACAGCTGTGCTCATCCCATGCCATTTCAAAAGTTGGAAACGTATAAAATTCTATACGTTATTTACGCATTCATTTATTACTTTTATTTTCCCCTGTCCATTCAATCTTTCCATCAGTTTCGAAATATGGAAATTTTATTCGTGCATTTATTAAATTTTCAACGGTTCCTTTTGCCTTTATAGCTTTCTCTTTTCTTTAATTGATTTCCTAGATTCACGGGCATGAACGTTCGCCTTTTCTTCTGTTATAAAATATTTAGTGATTTCTTTCTTTTACTGGCTTGTGAATTATCTTTCCTCTCCTCTTATCTTCCTCTCCTTTATTTATTTCTTTCCTTCTCCCCCTCCATAATTTAACTACAGCAAAGCATCCTCTCTCCACCAAGCTCCTCTCACCTTCTTTTCTCCTCTCTCATGTTTTCGCCCATGCTGGTAAAAAGAGAAAAAGAATAGAAAAAGAGGAATCCTCTGTTTATAAGCCTAGCCTGTTCATTTTTCCACCGCTCTCTCTCTCTCACGCTACCTCGCTAATCAAACCTATATAACTCACGCAAAATTCATTTCTCAACAAAATTTCTTCCACTTTCTTGCCTGCGTGTGCTGAAGGTATGACATCTCTCTTTTATTTTTATTTTTTTACTTTATATGCTTTTCATGATTTTATGCTTGGCTCCTTCTCCTCTCTTATTTTTTTTTTTTTTCTTCTTCAGTTCTTTTATTTCACCTTTATAAGCTTTACAAAATTTCAAATTTTCTGGTTTTGTTTGTTGGTTTCAAATCTTATTTATATAAATACAGTGAAACTATACATGTGTTTTATTTTATGAGTTAAAATTTTGATTGTATGTATTGGGTTTAAAATGTAAATTTTATATTTACCTGGAATTTTTTTTTATGTATGTGTTTTTTTTTTGATACAATATTGGTTCCAAAATATAATATATGTATAATACGTATATGTGTAAACTTGGTTTTTCAAATTTTATGGATATAGTACGTTTTGGGATTTAACTATTGATTCAAATTTTAGATACATAAATCTATATTTTTGTAAGTTTTAAAAGGCTGTTATTTATTTGTATATATTTAATTGTTGAACGTTATTTATTGATTTTAAATTTTATACGGAATTAAAATAAGGTGGTATTTGCTGTTATTGATGATATTTAAGTAAGATTTTATATATGTTTAAGATTTTTTACTTAGGTGTATATTAATATATTAAAACCGACCTTTGGAATAACATTTATAAATAGGTTGCTGAATAAAAAAAAAAAAAAAAAAAACTTGAGTCGACATCTTTGTTTACAGTAAGGTTTATACATATAGTATCGACATGCTCAGGTTTAAGTATATATAGTATTTTATAATATAAAGTTTATTTAGTTATATAAGCCTATACAGTTTTAGATTTTTAATAAGTATGAGTTTTGTTTTTCTTTCTTTCATAGTTTTGTGTTTACAGTTTTAATATTTCATAGTTTGTTTTGTTTATAGTTTTATGTTTGCAGTTATTGTTACAGAATAAAGAATTTTTAAGTTGTTTTGTTTTTTTGTTTTTGTTTTTATATATTTTTAAGAGTATGCGATTTTGGTTATATGTATTGATTTAAGTATTTGTTTTAAAATATATAATGTGTATAGATGTAAGTTTATATTATAAATAAGTATTATATATATTATATTATAAAGCTAGTAACCAATCTTATTTATTTATTTATTTCATATACATACATATTGTTGTCGTGTGTTCTAATATATATATATAATATGTTTATAATTCCAGTCTGCATTTATGTTGTTAAAAAAAAACTCGCATAGATACATTTTTTGTATGTTGCATGATTTTGAACAGTTTTTATATACATGGTTTCAAATATACATGGTTTAGTTTATGTAAACTTTCAAGGAGATAACTTTGGATATGCATTAAGTTTTAAATGTACATAAATCTCAAAAATGTGCAATTTGGGTTTCGAAGTTTATTAATTAATAATTTTTTTTTTCAAATATTCTTTAATATATGTTTGTAAAAATTGGGGTTAGAGAAAGTTATTTTATATATATATATATATATACAACATATGTTTTGTTCTAATGGTGTTAAAGTTAAATTAGTAATTTGAAATAATATATATATATATCTTATTTTAAATATATGGTTAAAAATTTGGTTTTTGAGCAATTTATAACATATATTTTGTTTCAAACTATATCAAGATAGTTCTGATTCATTTTATCAATTCCTTTTGATCAGCTTGGTTGTCCATTCGAATTCGTGCCAATTTTGACTTGCTTTGAAAATCGTCAATTGGATCAGTCATTTCGCAATTCAAATCATAGCTTGTTATGTTGTCTATCTCCTCTCTAGCCTCGAAAGGTGAGCAATCACTCACGATTAACGTTCTTCTATTTATTATATTTGATTTCAATTGAAATGACAATTGAAATAAAAATGTTGTAGTTGTTTTGTTATATATGCTATTATATGAAATTGTTCACCTGCGGGATATGACACCATATCCTGTTGTTATATTTTATTTTTATTGATGATATATGCCTGTTGTTATTATTATTTTCATATCTGTTATCACTCTGCAAGTTCCCTGTTAGTATAGAAATCACTATGGGTTGAAATGATAAACCCAAGCGATTTTCATTTAATTGAATTTGGGATTACGGGTTGAAATGCTATCCACCTGTATACATTTAGTGTACGGATTGAAATGATAAATCTCCGTAACACTTGACCCTAAGATAAGAAATATATGCAGACACCGTTGGTCCATATATGAGTATTTTGAAATTTAATTCATTGTTTTGGAAAGAGATATGGTCTTATTAAATGTTAAATCTTGAATTTTAATATATAAAGGGTAGTGATACATAAAGATTTAATGATATTTAATTTAGTCAAAAGTTGATTTAATACATAAATTATGTTAAATATTTATGAAAATTTTATTCCAAATAGATTTTCTAAAATTAACTAAGATTGGGAGATAAATGTGGGTTTATTTAAGACGGTATTTAAATAAGGATTTATTTAATTAAATCAATTTGAAATTTTTGAATGGGAAATTTAAAGGTATGATTTTACCATTGGATTTTGATTTAAGTGATAAATGAATATTTCACGTTTAATAAATTAAAGGAAATTTCTAGTAAAATGTAATATAAGGTTACTTAAATGATATTGAATCTAATGAAAGAGTATTTGAAGATTAAAATAATAACAAGGTAAATCGAGATCGATATGGAACTGTTAAAGTGAACATTTAAATATTTAACTTTAAACTATATTGAAGTTTAAACGGGTAAATTTGAGATTCAGATCTGTATTTGAAATCAATGTAGTTGAATTTGTTATTTTGAAACTAAATTGAATTAAAGTGAAAATTTAGGTCGAACCAAATTTTGAATGTATTTAGAAAACTAAATTGAATAAAATTTAGTTTGAATGTTTAATATTTAAAGGTTTTGAAATATTGAAATGAAAAGGGTATTTTGTGATTTCAAAACCGGAATTTGAGATTCATAAAATTTTGAAATGGTTATTTTAGGAATTGAGTTGAATTTTAAAGTGATAAATTGAGATTGAATTTAATGTGTAAGGGAAGGTCGGGTTGATGTTGAAGGATTCGCTAAGTAAAGGAATTGAATATACTTCACTTTATAAATTATTTAATCTATATAATATTTTGGGAAATATAGAGATATTTGAAGTGAAAATGATATTTGGTTTTGAAATATAAATTTGAAATGACCTCGGTGTTATAGTGTATATTTCTACCTTGTAGATAGTTCCATGGACCCTTAGAGGATGGTTATCCCAACATCCTTTAAGTTATTTGTATTTCAGTTGATATTTCACTTGAGTTGGATTTATTTATATAAGAATGTTAATCCTGACTCGAGTGTTTTGTGTTTTGCTTTACGCTCGGGTCAGACCGAGTGATACAGCATTAGAGATTCACCTTTAGAGTTTAGAGTTTCATTTGGAGATCCAACTATCGACTCAGATTCCAGCCCTTCCAGTTGATTGGTTCAGAGAAGTCATATGTTGCATTGGAGGCTTCACTGCATTTGAACTATTCGGTTGTATTTTATTTCTAACTTTAATGTATATAGTAGCTTCATGAACTACTATTTTTATCTATTCCGCTGCATCATATTACTCTGTGTCTGTGATCTGTGATTGATTTATTTATTGTATATGTTACGTTTTGCCAAATTTAAATTAACAATTCGGTATTTTGAATTATTCAAATCGGACATGTATGGTTTTATTGTCGATTTGAATGGTTGAAAATAGCGGGTCGTTACATTAAAAGAATATCTTTTCGATGATCAAGAAGCCACTCAAGCCTATATTGAGTATTTATCTTGCAGAAAAGTTTTTCCTGGAAGGTTTCTTATTTTTGGAGATTCTCCTACTTATGATCTTTTCAATTTTTGTTTACAAAATAAAATTCTTAGTTTAATCGATGCTTCTAAAAATGATTTTTTTGTTATCTAAAATTAGTAAAGATGTTTTATGCAATAAATGGAAAGTTTTATGATGGTAGCGAAGAAGAAGTTTGGAGTTGTGTCAAAGGGACACGAATTGTTTTAAATTGCAGACTTTCGGGTCACATTCTTGGATGGAAATCTAGCGGAATGGTCCTTTCACCTTTTCAAATTGATTTTCAAAATCGTGAAGTAATTCAAGATATTTTCGAAAGTGATGATGATTTTGAATTCAAATCTAAAACTTGCATCCAAAAGCAAGAATTTTAAGCCTTCTTTTGCAACATAGTTTCACTCTTGGAATGGGTAATTATAATAATCCGATTCAAAAAAAATTAAAGCACTTTTCGCTATTTATGATCAATATGATATAAATTGGTCTCAAGTCATTTTGAATGAACTTTTTTCTAAGAATATTTCTAAACATGAGAACACACTATTTCATGGTGTGTATCTTACTCGTCTTTTCAGTTATTTTGGTGTTGACCTTAAAGGAGAGGGAACAAAAACGAGAGGAAACAATTCCTCGAAAAATATTTGACAAGGCCAACATTTTGCTTATGCATATTTCACCCTTTTTCAAGCCTAATGCAACGCTTACGGATAAGGAATAAACGTTAGCTTGGAAAGAAGAGCATGAAATAAGAGAAGAGGAGGAAGAGGAAGGAGATGAAATGGAAGCCGAGAAGGAAGAACAAGAAGAGAAGGAGGATACTTCTTTGGAAAGTATCAATATGCCATCAAATCCAACCAATAAAAATCTCCTCAAAAATTAAGAGAAGATCATCCATAACGAAAGAAAGCTTAAGAAATCATTTTTAAAGAGATTTACTTCAATTTCCAATAAAATGGATAAATTCTTTGGAAAGAACACCTGGAAGCTTAGTGATTCTTCTATATCTTCATCTGTGTCTTTCTAGTTGTTTGTTTAAACTATCCTTGTATTTGGATTTTTTAGTTTTAGTTATTATTGAATCTCGTGTATCTTTCTTTTATTTCTTGTACTAATTATTATTATCAACAAAATTTCCATTTCTTACCGTTATATATTATCAACTATCTCTGGAAAGTCATACAAGTATAATAGTATAAGCTAAATACATCGGAGTACCAAAACAAAGTTGTTTTGAAAATTTCTGCATATATGTCGACATACCTTAGGTATGTATGTCGACATACAATGGTAAATTTTCAAAAAAAATAAAATTTGAAAATTGAATAGACAGCAGATGTCTATTCATTTCCAGTGAATTTCGACCCTTTAAATATCTCTTAAGACCAAAGGATCATTATTTTCTACTCTCTTTCTTCTTCCTTTATATTCCTAAACTCTAAAATCAAAATAATTACTTCTCTTATCCAAAATCTAAACAAAAACCTTAAACAAACTCTTGAATCATTGAAAAACATTCTTACTTTCATCCCAAGAAACTGAAGGCGCTTAGAAATTGGTCAAATGCAGATGATCAAGGAGCAAGAAAGGCATTTCGACGCAATTCGATGGATGATTTCTGCCTTGAATAAAGAAGAACCAGCCGCCAATCCAAAGTGTACTATCAACAAAGATGATGAAGATTGGATGCTATCAAACTGGATCCAATCGTTGGTGTTGATGGATGGGTTGAAGTTCCTTGAAATGTCTATTTTAAATAGGTTTGATTGTATATAAATAATAATACTTAGTTTGGTTTGGATTTGATTGGTTTTGATATCTATGGATTTGTTTAAATGTTGTGTGACATACACTTTGTTTGATTGGACGAATATTTGGATTGATTATTTCATGATTAATTAATTTTCCATATCACTTATTATTTTCGTTTAATCCTTCTCATCATCATTGTAAAAAGAAATTAATTCATGATAATACATATTCAATAGTATTTCATTTAAGGAGTTAGAGTTATGATTATAGTAAGAGTTAGTGTTAGAATTATGATTTTAGGAGGTTGTTTTTTTGTTGATGGCAAAGTGGGAGATATATATAAAATCTAGACATAGATTAACGGGGAGTTTTGCAACTCAGGGGGAGTTATGTTGTATTTTATATACAAAGTTGTTATCATCAAAAGAGAGGAGATTGTTAGTACCTTAGGTACTGGTTTTGATGATAACAACTACAGTATAATATATAAAATATATATACTAATGTTTTATCAAGATATATATAGTATATAGTATATAATATTAAACAGGTATTGAGTAAGAAGACTGAACAGTATCAAGATGCTGATATCAAGAGTGGATTCAGGATGCTGATATAAAGTTTCAAGAGTTCAAGAATGAAGATTCATGAGTATTAAAGATTTCAAGGTTTCAAGGTATTCCGGATAAGTTATGAAGTCATAAAATTTATGTTAAAACCTTGATAGCACTTTCCTGATCTCTCTTACTTCTCTAATTTCATTTTAAAATAGTTTTTCAAGTATTCTATATTTAAAATGATCTTTCCAAAATATTTCTCAAAATTATTTTCATTCTCTTATACTTATAAAGATAATGTTTTAATAAGTTTATAATTATGTTTTTGTTTATAATTTAATAATTTATAACTATATTGATTTTATATATAAAAGCTGATGCAACTAATATTGCATACCACAAAAAGTACCGACATGTGACATATGCCTTAGGTTGTATTCAGGTCGCCTTAGGTTCTATGATTTTGTCCACTATATTCTTTATCCACTATATATATTTTTCTACGTATAAAAACATATCAAGCTATGAATGTACAATAAAACAGTTCTACTATATGACCTCATATACTGATTTGAAGCTTCTATAAGCAATTGTTGGATCTGTTCCAACATATAGTCCCAACAAACTTAGAATCTTGCTTACCGGTGAAACATCTTTATTAATTCCAGGTATTCTCTTCACCATTTTAGGCTCATTGAATCCTTTATTATACTAAACACATAACTTACCAAACTCGACCATATTTGTCACGACCCGAACTCGATGTCCAACAAACAACATCAAATTCGTTTCGCGGGAGCTTGCAACACCATTAAATGATAAATAACACAGCGGAAATAAAAGATGATATCACTGATATAACATGAATACAATATCCGATACATCAATTTGATACAATGATAATCATCAACATCAGAGAATATACAACATAGAATACAGCGGAACACGATACAATATGAAATAAGTCTTCTCAGAATATAATACCGCAACTCTGATCCAAAAAGCTCCAAAGACAAAGCTCCAAAACTCCTAGCTCAATCCACCATCAAGATTGCACCAAGCTAAGCAAGTCTCGTCCGTATCCAAAGAAAATCGAACTAGCTCCAGATAATCCACTGAACCTAACTATCTGAAAAACCAAACTCTAGACTGCATGTGTGGAAAAATTTTGAGCACCCAGAGTTTAGGAAATAAACAATAAACTCTGGGTCAGTCGTGGGACTGGAATGAGCAAACAAAAACAGTTTATCTTAAAAAAAAACAAACAAAGAAATATTTTAAAATAGATTCGCAATGCTTTTTAGAAATGAGACTACCATAAGGCCTCCCGCACACACACGCAATGCTTTTTTTCTTCTAATGCTCAGGTTTTAGAGGAGAGAAATGGAGATGATGTATATATAAAAATATGCAGGCTTTGTTTCATATACTGGTACAACATTGTCTTTGATCTGATATTTTTCTATTTTTGTTGACTAAAGCTATTATTTTATAAACTGAAATGAAGTTTACACTTCGGCTGAGATGTATTAGAGGTATGTTGCATTAAATGCAATGTCCTATTTGTTTACAACTTATACTATTTGTTATGTATGTATGCTCATATGTACTTGTGCTTATATAAAATTCATTTGATTTTATATTTTTGTTTGTTTGCAGTTTTTATTCACAAGCATACTTCCTTTGTTTTCCTCTTGCTTGTCTCGGCTGATGCATCTTTCTTTGATATGCTTTTGTACATTATTATCTCCTTTGTTTTGTTTTTATATACTTTTGCATGTTGACTTGCTGATTTCCTTTTATGTTCAAAGCCTGTATTTATGTTTTATTTTATTTTATTTTCGTTTTCTTGTTTAAATTCTTCTATTTGTTGTTTTATGTTTTGTTTGATTTTTACTTACTTTATATTTCATATGTACTTAGATTTTCATTTGTATTTCTTTTGTTATTACTCTATAGTTTTATTTTAAACATTTAATTTATAATTCAATTCAATCCATTCGCTTTGAGTTTCAATCCAATTTCAAAAGCCAATAAGTATACTTTTCTTATTAAAATTTGAAAATTTTAAACAAATCCATAATTTAATCCAAAAATTCAATTAAATTATAAATTTAAATTCGTCTTTAAAACTGGGATCGTTACAGACTTCCCCCCCTTAAAAGGAATTTCGTCCTCGAAATTCGCCAGAGAGAGATAACGAAGATAGATGAAAGATAGAGAAATACCTTTCCAGGTCAAACTGAATATCAATTCTGCATTTGGCTTACCAAATCAGAATATCAACAATAGATATGAGAACAACTCGATCAATTATGAAAAATTGGGTTTCCTGATCTACAAAGTATACAGAGGTATTGGTTAGTTCGAAGGGATAACGAACCGTTCGTAGAATATATCGAAACCCAATGAAATAGATAGAAATAGATTCGATTACGATTTCAGATTCAAGATTTAATTCATTTACGATTTGCTGAGAAATACAACTAAGGATAGTTCTAGTGTCGAACAAAATTCGAACAATTTAATCGTAAACGAGAAGATTACCTTATAAAATTTCTTTTCCAAAATCAGCTTGTTGAGGTTGAAGAATCGTCTCTGATTGCATACACTTTCTTTACTAAAGTTTGCTTCTTGGCTGGACAATTTTTGATCCCATGTCCCGGCTTGCGGCATTTATAGCATCCCGTAGATTCCTGATCTGGCCTCATAAATGGCTCTCTCATTCCTAGCTTCCAAGAATTCTTACATTTATCCGAGTAGTGACCTTTCTCCAAGCAATTGAGACAAGTAACATCCTTCTTTTTCTTCTGTATACTCTTCTTTCCTTTATCTTTCCTCGATTTCTTTCCGCCAAACTTCCTTTTTCTCCAATTCAGATTACTTGCATTTCCAATTTCCTCCGGATCTTTTTGCTTTTCCAGAGTATCGTATCGATAGCCCATATCAATTAATTCAGAAAAAGATTCCTTTACGTGAGTAGTCATCCTTTCCTGAAACTCCTTGTTCATTCCTCGAATAAACTTTTCATTCTTCTTTAATGGTGTATTCACCAATTCTGGACCAAATCGAGATAATTCAATAAATTTGTTTAAGTATTCTTCAAATGATAAACTCCCTTGCTCTAAATCCATAAACTCCTGATACACTCTAGAGATACCAGCAGATGACATATATCGCTGCTCAAACACTTCCTTGAAATGACTCCAAGTAAATTCATCCGCCGACTCATCCACGGTAACAGTTTCCCACCAAACTAAAGCCTCTTCCTGGAGTTGCCAAGAAGCTATCAGCCGCATTTGATCATCTTCTAATTTTAGTCCTTTGAAAATCTTTTCACACGATCGAATCCATGCTTGTGCTTCGATAACGGTTTCTTTGCCAGTGAACGACTTTCCACCAAGTCTAGAAAACTTTCGATATAGATCAGCCAAATTCAATTGAGATTGAATAGGAATATCTGTCGTTGCAGGGTGTTGACTAGCTAAAGTAGTACTTTCCTTTCTCCTATTTCGTCCTCTTCTTCCACTCATCCTTACTATCCGTAAATAGTAAGAAATCCGATTTAGGCATTCGGACGAAATATCTTAGAGAATAACAACAGATAAAGAGAATAGATTAAGAAATTTGGGTTTTTGGTTCCACTATTTGTACTCATTCTAGGGCATCCTTCACCCCATCTCTAATGAGCCATCTAAGGTGTTACACTCCGTAGCTAAAGTTCTTACTCAACCTTCAGCTTTGATACCAACCTGTCACGACCCGAACTCGATGTCCAACAGACAACATCAAATTCGTTTCGCGGGAGCTTGCAACACCATTAAATGATAAATAACACAACGAAAATAAAAGATGATATCACTGATATAACATGAAAACAATATCCGATACATCAATTTGATACAATGATAATCATCAACATCAGAGAATATACAACATAGAATACAGCGGAACACGATACAATATGAAATAAGTCTTCTCAGAATATAATACTGCAACCCTGATCCAAAAAGCTCCAAAGACAAAGCTCCAAAACTCCTAGCTCGATCCACCATCAAGATTGCACCAAGCTAAGCAAGTCTCGTCCGTATCCAAAGAAAACCGAACTAGCTCCAGATAATCCACTGAACCTAACTATCTGAAAAACCAAACTCTAGACTGCTCGTGTGGAAAAAATTTGAGCACCCAGAGTTTAGGAAATAAATAATAAACTCTGGGTCAGTCGTGGGACTGGTGTGAGCAAACAAAAACAGTTTATCTTTAAAAAAAAACAAAGAAATATTTTAAAATAGATTCGCAATGCTTTTTAGAAATGAGATTACCATAAGGCCTCCCGCACACACACACAATGCAAACGCAGAATCGGAGGAGATTTCTCCTTATGATAGTCAAAGATGCTTGATACGCATTAAAAAGAAACATTTGATATTATTACTAGTGCATAGTGTAGGAAAACATTTCAAAAGTAAAGATATAAATCTTAGCCAACATAGACATTTCGAACTATGCCTACTATAGCTACCATCCAAACAGTGAGGCGCCACCATAAGTGAATGATAGGTTCTACAACTAAAACAGTACAAGGCTCGTATTGGATGAATGGATTTTTCCAACAAATGGTCAGGCCAAGGAACTTCCCATCGCCACATAGAAACGCCTCTGGAAGGACGCCCCGAGAACCCAACTGGATCTCTGCCAAACAAGGCCGGCTACCCCCCTTCCCGGGGGAATATACAAAACCTCAGATATGCCACTCCGGTCCTTTGGGACCTTTAAACGAGAGCTCTCTAACCAACAACATCACACGGTAAATAATATAGTGTGTCCACATGAGTAAGTATCTGGGCTCCATTCCATGATACTACCCTTTTCCAGAAGGAATGGTCATACCCTCGGGAAGCTATCCCTGAAAACCTTGCCGCACAATTCCTGTTTCGACCATTACCGGTTTGTGGGGCTCGACGAAGTCTCGTCCACAAAGCTATGCTTTGGTACAAAGCCATGCTTTGGGTCAACAAATGATCAAAGTAATGATCACAAAGATAAATGATCAAACAAATGATCATATCACAAATGATCAAACAGTGATCATTTCACAGCAACACTTAGCATGCCACATTACCAAGATGAGAATATATCGCTGATAACCTTCAACTACATAACCTCTGAGCTCGTACGTCTCAGAGAAGGGTGTTAAGCTAAGAGAATAAATTCTCCGCCACCAACAGAAATATATTTGAAAGAAATCTGCTTTATATCTCAAATTGTAATGTAAGACATAACAATCCATACAAGTCTGTTCTGGGTTCGAACAGAACCGAAGACACTTCTAAAGAAGCCCTTGCAATCTGGGTATTCACAATCCCGATTGGACTTCCCATCACTTAGGGAATCTCTATACCGGAGCAACTCAGTGCAGAGACAATCGATAGGTCATCCTATCATTCTCGCAAATACCTGGTCTTCACCACCGGTCTTCAATTGCTATCCATAACGACGTATCACATATTCGGAATGGGTTATACGACCCAAAGGTCCTTTCCCGGCTAACCCGAATAGTGTGCGCAACATTTAAAACATATGGATACAGGATTTCAATTAAGTCACAACTTAATAATTCCAAACTTTCTTTCAAATGGTTTAAACCAATTTCCATTTCAAATCTTTTTAAACAAAAAGATTTATTTCACAAAGTTCACTCAGTTTCACAAAGATTCATTTACAGATTTCAAAACAATTTCCGTTTCAATTGAATTAACTCATTTAAATCTTTAAATCAAAGATTTATCTCATAGCTTTCAAAACTTGTTTCCAAAGATTCATTCATAACTTGGAAAATTATTTTCGATTCAAACTTGAAATCTCTTTAATATAAATTGGAAGTTCATTACTCATATGAAAGCTTTTTATCACTTAGAAACAATAGTTTTGTTTTGGAAAAAAAACCCGATTCCATTTATACAAGTTACAATCTTTGGTTTAATTCAAATTTCCAAATCAACGCTTAAAAATGGTTTAAACCTGTATAACTTGTAAAATCCTTTTTAAATCATAAATACCGAACATAGAATTCGATTTCAGATTTTTGAATTTCAATTTAAATCCGATTATTCAAATTCCAAATCTTTATTAGTTATTCAAAAATAACTTTTATTCTTAAAACAGCTTTTCAAAAGTTTTCCATATTAAAATTTAATTTATTTCCAAAAATATTTGAATTTAAAAATTCAATTTCAAAACTTATTTAAAAATCTGTGACTTAACCGATTTCTACGTGAAATCCATATTTGTGTGTGTATAAGTGTGGTCCAAGGGTTTAACATAATAGTCCAACATCATTCAATCATCACAGATCAAATACGACAATATATCCGATAAGCGATATAAACTATAACGCTTGTCTTCATTCACAGATCACAGATATACATATCACAGGTAATGAATTACATCACAGATCATTAATTACACTACAGATCAAAATATGAATCAGGATATAACACAAAGCATTACATGTCAGGGATGTCAAACAATTCAACATCCAATACAATCTAAACATCCATAAATAGGATCAATTTAAGTTATCTGATTAATTTTAACTCAGATTAATTTCTATGGATAAATTTGCTAGTTAAGGTAAATTAATAATCAGTTAATTTCAAAACATTTAATAAATTATCTTTTAAATGAAATCATTAATTAACTCTTCATTAATAATTAATCCTTAATTTATTATCTTTAAATAAATTTGCAATAACTAAGTAATTACTCCTTAATTAATAAACCTTTAAACCTTAATTAAGTAATTAAATCTTTAATTATTTATTTAATTAACCAAAATCATTAATTAATTTAAATAATAAATTATCCATTTTAATTAACTTAATTTACAAATTAATTCCTATTCCTTTTCAAATTATTAAATTAATAAATTATTTTGAAATCAATTATTAGGTCTTAATTACTAAATTTATTACTTTAAATCATTAAGTAAAAATCTAAATTATAAATCAATGATCACTTAATTTTGTTTTAAAATAGTTTACTTGGTCTACTATTATGATTTTACAGCCATGGGAAGAAAGACCCGAGCCATCTCCCTAATTTTCTCGAGTAACACTCGAATTCCTTCCCTATCTTCCCCGAGACCTCTCTCTGTCCCCACGTTTCTTCTTCTTTTCCCCTTTTTCCTCTTTAGAGTTTAAATTTACTTAAGTTTTTTTTAACTAAACAACAGGAAGTACACTCGTGAACGCGAGTTCCTCCACGAAGCCAAGCCTGCATTTCTCGAGTTCAACTCGAGGCTTCCCATCTGCAACTCACTGATACCCTGATACGTGCACATGCACGCGAACTTCCGCCACCAATGGTCGAGTCGCCACCCACCGCCAAGTCTCAGACCATCTCCACTTTCGATTTCAACCACCAAAATCTCAAAACTTTTTCGAAATCAAAATCGAGCTCATCTGTTCCCACCAGAAACCCAATCATCTCCAGTAAATCGCCTCGCATCCCCACGTCATGTCATTGGGGATCACGAAACTCCATCCGCGGCTGCTTCGATGACCCATGAAGCCTCTCCCCCTGGTCCCATCCCACTCGACGCCTCGATGAGCGTGCACGAGCCGAAAACCCATACGCCATTTTCACCGTCCTTAAACCCTAAAATTGCTTTGTCCTCTCAATCCACTAAATGGAAAAATTATTTGATAATTTTCCTGTAATCTCCAATCATCAAGCTAGCTTCAGACAAGATTTCAACAATCAAAATTTGTTGGATCAACGGGGATTGATTAAAACTTGTTTACTGTAAAACTAGAAACTGCTCATTGAATACTTCAATAAAAATCTTCATCTTTGTTGTAAAAATCTTGAATTTCAGTATAGATTCAGATTATGAACTTGAATTATTATTTTTCAACAATCAATTTTTTTTATCAAAATCCAAGTTGAATACCTGTAAACAAAAATTACAGTGATGTATTCTTTCAAATATGATGTATTCACTTTCATTTTTATTTTCAAAAAAAAAAACTTGATTGATGTTTATCATCCTGTTTGAATGCAAACTGAAAGCTTTACAAAGATTTAAATAAGAAAAATCATGGTTTTGGGACCAACTATGAAATCTGCGTCCTTTTCAGAGAAGCAACAGAACATCACAGAAACATTCACAATTTATATTCAAAGATCAACAGATTTCATATATAATAATGAATCAACTTTATTAATTTTAAATAAACTCAAAAATTTAAAACTTGATGTTTACTCACAGATAAAAACAAAGAAGTCAAATAAAAGAAAGAAAGCTTGCTCACATTGAAAACAAGATTTGAACAGAGGAAACTTTTTTTTGTTTGAAGGCTGTATGTTTGAGCTGCCTTTAACCTGTTCTGCTTCCTTTTAAGTTGAATGATTTTGAGTTTGTAGATGATGATAGTTGTTGATCTAGTTTAGTTTTCAGGTTGTAGTTTTTTTCTTCTTCTAATGCTCAGGTTTTAGAGGAGAGAAATGGAGATGATGTATATATAAAAATATGCAGGCTTTGTTTCATATACTGGTACAACATTGTCTTTGATCTGATATTTTTCTATTTTTGTTGACTAAAGCTATTATTTTATAAACTGAAATGAAGTTTACACTTCGGCTGAGATGTATTAGAGGTATGTTACATTAAATGCAATGTCCTATTTGTTTACAACTTATACTATTTGTTATGTATGTATGCTCATATGTACTTGTGCTTATATAAAATTCATTTGATTTTATATTTTTGTTTGTTTGCAGTTTTTATTCTAAAGCATACTTCCTTTGCTTTCCTCTTGCTTGTCTCGGCTGATGCATCTTTCTTTGATATGCTTTTGTACATTATTATCTCCTTTGTTTTGTTTTTATATACTTTTGCATGTTGACTTGCTGATTTCCTTTTAAGTTCAAAGCCTGTAGTTATGTTTTATTTTATTTTATTTTCGTTTTCTTGTTTAAATTCTTCTATTTGTTGTCTTATGTTTTGTTTGATTTTTACTTTCTTTATATTTCATATGTACTTAGATTTTCATTTGTATTTCTTTTGTTATTACTCTATAGTTTTATTCTAAACATTTAATTTATAATTCAATTCAATTCATTCGCTTTGAGTTTCAATCCAATTTCAAAAGCCAATAAGTATACTTTTCTTATTAAAATTTGAAAATTTTAAACAAATCCATAATTTAATCCAAAAATTCAATTAAATTATAAATTTAAATTCGTCTTTAAAACTGGGATCGTTATAATATTCAGTTCCTCCTATTGCTTAATCATAGAACATGCATGCTAAGCTTACAACAAAGATGCCTCCAGGTTTTAATATCCTATATGCTTTTGCATGTACCTACCATAAAACCATAGAAAAGGTCGTTCCTTTATGACATAGTCTTTGTTTTAAGTTAAAGGTTAATTATTTATGACATATATAGTTAATAAATATGTACAATTTATTTTAGATTCAATACAATAAGTAGTTATCATCAAATGGAGTTGTTTGGGCCAATAAATCATATAATTGCACGTTTGAATTATTAATAGTGAAAGTCAAATATTACTATAATTTGTTTATATAAGTGGCATGCACTACACACGTATCTGGGTTCATAATCAGTACAACATCATGTAATTCAATGTGCTATGCATAATACATACAAATAGCACCTAAACTAATTATACAAATAAAACATACACCCCACATTCAAGGGTAATTGATTTATGATCCATTATATTTTTACCCAGACCAAACTATTTGGTATCTATTTTCAATGCAACATTTATTATATTTTTATTTCATAGTATAATTCATTTGATAGTTAAGATGTTCACTTTTATTGTGCCTACTCATTTCAGCTAATGGGTTGCTCGATACTAGCTGCTTAAGCGGAGAACATGCTTAGTATTCTTGTGAATGGTTCTCTCTCATTGTGCTTGCATTTTCACATTCTTTTTAACAATACATATATTATAATAGATGCATAATACTGCGAGAAAAATATCCATAGAAAATGAAATAATCTAGTCATTTTCATAACAAAAACCAATGTGAAGATTTTTCATATATTAATTTGAAATATTTTGTGATTCATAACAGTCAACTATTTTAGCAATCTCATAATCCATAATGTTAGCCTCATATTCATAGGTATCCATACACCATTACAGTTCATTTTAAAGAGAAGGAAAAGCTAAAGCATACAAAATTGCTTAATTTTGTGCATGCGTTGGTAGGGAGTTTAATTTTTTCATGGATCACTAATACTCTATCCGGTTAACTCTAAAGTAATTGACTGTTGAAGGTGGAAAACAATAGCAGATATGACTAAGTCATTCAAAATACTGACGAAAAATAAGATGAAAATAAGAGCGCAAAAACCACATATCCAACAACTTCCTTAATCAAGTTCCTTGATGAAGGTTTTGCCAGACGTCAAACATGAAAATTTCAAGTACCGTTAATTAAAAGTCAGATACTATAGGGCATAATGAGATAGCTTGCAAAATAAAAAACCAAGTTCCAACAAAAAATACTGGCAAGGATTGTTCAAGCTTAAAACATGCTTGAAAATTTGTGAAGCTCTTAACAATGGTTCCTTATGATGTCAAAACTTAAAACTACTATGACGACCCGAATTTCAGCGCTCCAAAATCGACATCCATACTTCACCCGCATTCGAATGTCGTAGATTCAACCATTGAAATCCGATTCGCCGGATCTTATAACAACATTAGGTGATAACAACACAGCGAAAATAGAAGAATAATATATCATTGATACAACTTTATGAATACAACATCTCTACAACAACTAATCCAACACAGAGCAAATATACATATACCACAGCGGAACACAACAGCGGAAACGTAACTTTAACTTGCTTGGACTACCAAAACAGCTCCATAGATTGCATCTCCATCTCCAAAGCTCCAACGAAAAAGCATAAACCAAAAGCGCAAAATCCTATCATGCTGAACTTAAGCAAACCCAGTGCACAATGCGATTGCCAAACCAAAGACTCCAAAGATTGCCAAAATCTGCGCCTACTAGCTGACAATCTGAAATCCTAACTTCAGGCTGCATGTGTGAAAAATTGTGGACTACTAGTGTTTAGAAAGAGAATAATAAACTCCAGGTCAGTCATGGGACTGATGTGAGCAAAAAAAACAATTTATTTGAAAACGAATAGAAAGAAATCTGCAATGCTTTTTGGAAAATGAAACTACCATAAGAGCTCCTCTCATACACACAATGCAAGTGCACAATTGGAGGAGATTTCTCCTTATGATAGTCAAACATGCTTGATACGCAAAATCCTTTTGATATTACTATTAGTGCATAGTGCAAAAAACATTTCAAAAGTATAATATTAATCTTACCCAGCATAGGTACCATTATATTATTCCTGCTATAGCTACCACTTGAGGTGGCAGGTTATACAACTACAATTGTAAAGGGCGTGTATTGGTTTGTTTGGATTTCCAACAAATGGTTAAGGCTAAGGAACTTCCTTCACCGAATGGGTACGCCTCTGGAGGGACGCATCGAGAACTTAACCAGCTCTCTGCCAACACAAGGCCGGGTTACCTCTGTAACTAGGTAACTAACTATCACGAGTATGCCATCCCCCGGTCGTCACCGACCTTTATCCCGGGATTTGCCAATAATTTGCGACAACCACATAAGTTAAATATCTGGGCTCCATACCATGATACCACTTTTTGTCCAGAAGGAAATGCATATACCCTAAAGGATATTTCCCTCATAACCTTACTGCATCCTTCCTGTTTCGACCATTCACGGGTGTGAGGTTCGACGAAGTCTCGTCCACAAAGCTATGCTTTTCACAAAAGCCATGCTTTGATCAACAAATGATCAGCAGCACTTAATATGCCACATTACTAAATTGGAAATATGTTGCTAGTAACCATCAACTACATAACCTCTGAGCTCGTACGTCTCAGAGAAGGGTCTTAAGCTAAGAGAATAAATTCTCCGCCACCAAACAGAATTGTATTTGATAGAAACCAGCTTTACATTTCAAAGTGTAACATCATACATACATCCGTACAAGTCTGTTCCGGGTTCGAACAAAACCGTAGGCACTTCAAAAGAAGCCCTTGCAAATCTAGATAATGCCTAATCACGTCCGGATTCCCCATCGCATAGGGAAATCTCTATACCGGGGTCGTTCGGTGTAGAGACATTTGACAGGTAATCCTTTCGTTTTCAAAAATACCCGGTCTTCACCACCATCTTCAAATGCTATCCATTCCGTCGTATCATTATTTGTAATGGTTATATGACATAAAGTCCTCTTTCGGCTAAACCGAATAATGAGCGCTTATTTTAAAAACATGTGGATATATTGGGATCTTAGTTCAGTCACAACCTTTAGCCCCAAAACTTTTCTTTTTGAATGGTTTAAACAAATTTCCACTTTAATCTTTTAAACAAAAGATTCATCCTTTATGACCACTTTCAATTTGAAATAAGGTTCACCAATCTTTAACAAAGATTCATTCATAGCTTTTAAAACTATTTTCAATTTGAACTTGAAATCCTTTCAACAAAAACTAGAAGTTCTTTCTTTATATGAAAGTTATTATCATTTGAAAACAAATGCTTTTCATTTCGGGAAAATCCAATTTAAATTAACTCAAGTTATAGCCTTTCAAAGTATACATTGGAAAAATCATCGAATTACCGTATAATCGGCAAGTTCTATTTGAGTTAAATTCAGTTTCAAATTAAATAATTTCAAAACCTTAACAAGCCATATTATTTTCAAAACATCCTTTCCAAAAGTTATTCATATGTAAAACCAATTCCACTTCCAAAACCATTTTGGATTCAAAATTCAACTTTTTAAGTTCTTTTCACCAATTTGAATAATATTAAATTCAAATACCCATGACTTAACTGATTTTCCATTAAATCCATATCTGTGTATGTGTGGTGTTGTCCAAGGGTTTTGCACACAACAATAAAATATTACAACCATCATCAATTCAAGGACAATAATATCGATAAGCGGTATAATCCTATAACGCTTATCTTTCATTCATAGATAGATAAGTAAATTCATCACAGATAAATAGATCATAGTTCACAGCTCAATTCAAAACAATTCACATCACAGAACAATACAATCAGAGATAACAAATAATTTAAAGCATTCAATAGAATTCAATCAACCATAATCAAGATTAATTAATCACCTGATTATAATTAATTTAATATAAATTAATTACTTATTGATCACCTAACTCTGATTAATTAATATTAATTAATTTCAAACCATTTTAATTAATTATCCTTTAATCATTTATTAACTAACCTTTAACTAATCAATAAATAAGCCTTTAACCAAACACATTAATTAATTTAATCACCTTGATTTAATAACATTAAGTAATTAACAATCCTTTAATTACTCCTATTAATTAATCAACCCTTAATTACATCAAAGTAATTAACCTTTAAATGATCACATTTAACTAATTAACCTTTAATTACTTTAAAATTTTAATTTTTGAAAACTTGTTTAAAAACATGATCAATACTTTTATTTAAAACCCTTTTTAAAAATTTATTTAATAGGATTATTATTAACAAATAAACTTAATGATTAACTCAATTTATTCAAGTTAAAACAAATTATATATATATATATATTTAATCTATATAAACATTTATTGTTTGAAGGAAATTGATTAAAGAAAATCATTTTAAATTTCTGATCTGTTTTTGACTTTAAACTTGTTTTAATTAAAACTTGGTTAATAAATTAACCTACCCAAGTCTAACCCGAAGAAATCTCGAGACAAAACTAGAGCCCATACATGATTTACCCGAGAAACAATTATGTTTTAAAACTTTTAAACTGTTAAACAAAGTCCTCACGCAAACAACCTGGTAGCAATGTCGAGCCAACAAACCTAAACCCCGAGATCTAACGCAAGCCACCATTCTTCTTCTTCCTTCTCAAATTCCCTAACACACAAATACATGCGTGCATGTGTACATGAGTTCGCCGACGCTCAGACCATCCTTGTCGCCCCCTCCAAGTTGCCAATGACCTAATTAAACATCATCAATACCCAGAATCACAAATGAGAAGGAAATTCGAGAACGAGCAAGATGAACACCTACAAGAACAAAAGTCAATCGCCCAAATCCACCTCGCGCCACCATTCCAGATCACCGGAGAACTCGGTGTTCCACCCATAGCCGCGTCACCGTCCCATGCTTCTATCCCCCTGGTGTGATTGCTTCCAGTTCGTCCATATTGACGCAGGTGCCTCGACAACCTCATCAACTAAAGCTGCTCGAAAAACCCCAATTCAACGTCGTTCGCTAACCACGACCACTAAAAACTTCGGTCATTTTTCTGATGTTCCCGAATACTTCATCCTTCTCCAGCATCAAACACGATGATTTTTACTTCATCGATCAACGAGAATTGGTGAAAAAGTAAATTCTGATCAACTCGAAATTTCTAATCATCCCCAATCTTAAAAATCTAGATTTTATTATTAAAAATCATCATTTTCCAATTCATAACAGTTTATACAATCAAAATTGGAAAATTTAAAGGTCAAATTTTCGACTTGAATTTATTATCTCAGTAATTTCTTTTTTTTTTAGAGATATTTATTCAAAATTTTAACTGGAAACTATTTTTAAAACAAATATCTTGTTAATTCAAGCATTTTTCATCGATACATCTAAGCTTATAAGTGAATGATTTAAGAGATTTTGATTTTGATTTTTTTTTTGTTTATAGCCTATGAACACAAGAACAGGCATATATGCTTGTACATGTATATTTTAATTCATACACACACACACACATGTAGATATATTTTCATTCTATACAACATTTTCCTCAACAATAACAAGTCAAACACTAAGATATATCACAGATTCAGGCTTAAGTGGGTTAATTTACTCACCTGGAACAAAGAACAGAGAAGCAGAGCCTATGCTTAGACCTGGAATTTGATATTTAGTTTGAATTGCAACATGAATTTGTTACATTCTTGATTTAGTTGAGATGATCTTGCATTAACCTTCACAGGCTTTAGTCTGTTTGATTTAGCTTTAATCTGAAACTCTTGTATTTGAAAACTGGATTTTGTTTTGCTTTTACTTTGTTTCTAGGTTTTGAATTTTGTCTTATTTTTCTTCTTCCAGGTTTTTGTTTTTGATTTCCAAGCATTGTTTTGATCTGATTTTTGATCAAATCTGAAACTTGTATTTGATTTCTCTCCAGTTTTTTTCTTTGTTTTTGAAGATGAAAGATGAAGAAAAATGTAGAAAAGAAAATGAAGAAGCCTAGTTTCTTCCTTTCTATACATACTATCTATATTTTTAAATTAAAAGAATATATAATATGCCACTTGTAAATTATGCTAACACTTGTTAATTTATGTTGTTACTTATTTTACTTTTGTCTATGTATGGTATAATTATCTTACAAATATTGAAAGTATCTATTTTTATGTTAAACCCTTGTTAATTATATTAATTACATGTTTATATAATTTAATATTTACATATGTTTATACTTTTATATACTTATAAATTACACCTAATGTTTTTATTTTAATCTATATACATATTCTTAGATGTTTAATGTTTATTAATACATATATATACACAAATCCTATTTCATGTATGTTTTTAAAAGAAAGAATATTAAATCTTATTTCAATTTTAAAGTCAAGTTACTATTCCTTTAAATAATTAAATATGTATCACAAATGTTTTTTTCGAAAATATATGGTTAAGTTTGAATAACTTTTGAAATAGTATTATATTGAATTTGAACCTACCTTTCTATTTATTCTTGTCTTTATATTTATATTCATACATTTTATATTTTCTATATATGTGTTGTGTTATTTTTATTCATACATTTTCCTATTATCTATATTTATACAATTTTTAAAGAAAATGATTTAAAATTTAATTATATACAGATAAATAAACATACATATATTAGTTCCTTTAAAATATACAGTTAATAAATCCAATTTATTTATAAAGTATTTGAATTTCCAAATCAAATTCTATTTACTATATATATATATATATATATTTCCAAACCCAGATTCTATTTACAATCTATTTTTATATATACATTTTTATTTTTTTAAGAAATTTTCAAATTAAATCACCAATTAATTCACAAAAAAAATTCAAAAATTAATATTAATTACTAGATTTAATTTGGCCTAAAAATGGGAATGTTACAGATTCACCCCTTAAGAAAATTTCGTTCCCGAAATTTTCTAGATAAGGAGACAACAAAGAACAGATGAACATATCAAAGGTAGAGAATTGGTTTACTAGATCAAGCTTAATATCTATTCTACATTTGGCTTACTAAATCAAAATATCATCAATAAATATGAGAACGAACTTATTCAATACTTCACAAGATACACGGGTCATCCGGTCTACTAAATATGTAGGGGCATTGGTTAGTTTGAAGGGATAACTAACCATTCATAGAATGTATGTAGACTCAAAAGAAAAAACAAATGAATATAATCTTTCAAAAATTCTCAACTGATGGAATCCTTGGGCTAGATCCATCATAGAAAAGAATCGATTGCATGGTGCTCGATTCTGGACAAAAGAAATTTATCTTTAAAAGTCAACTTATTAAGATCGCAAAAATCTACACACAATTTCTAAGTTTGGTTGTAATCAAAGTCATTTTATCGATACAATCTAATTTAGCTTCATATTTTTTTAATCGATTTATTCCAATTAAAATTTCAAATTCATTAAAGTCAAAAACAAAAGGCTGATAGAAAACAGATGAAGAGAATACGAAATAAGAGCCTTTCTACAAAGTAAACAAAGATTCGTAGGGCCACCACCACACCAAAGCTTCTTCTTGTAGCTGCCAAGAAGCAATCAAAGAATTGGAATTGGATGATAATTAAAAGAGATTGCTGGGAAAAGATTGTTTCCTTGTTGTTGCAGGATATCGATCATTTGTAGTGGAACACCCCTGTCCCCTATCTTATCCTCTTCTTGCACTCATTCTTACCATCAGTGAATAGTAAGAGAATTTACTGAGGCAAACAGACAAGATATCTTAGGGATACTCATTCTAGGGCATTTATACCCTATCTCTAATGAGTCTCATAATGTGTTATACTCCAAAGCTAAAGTTCTTACTCAACCTTTAGCTCTATACCAAATGTGACGACCAGAATTGCAGCACTCGAAAATTGACATCACCCGTATTCGGATGCCGTAAATTCAATCGTTGAAATCCGATTCGTCGGAACTTATAACAACATTAGGTGATAACAACATAGTGGAAACAGAAGAATAATATATCATTGATATAACTCCATGAATACAACATCTCTACAACAATTAATCCAACATCAGAGAAAATATACATATACCATAGCAGAACACAACAGCGGAAACATAACTTCAACTTGCTTGGACTACCAAAACAGCTCCATAGATTGCATCTCCATCTCCAAACCTCCAAAGCAAAAGCCTAATCCAAAAGATCAAAATCCTGTCATGCTGAACTTAAGCAAACCCGGTGTACAATGCAATTTCCAAACCAAAGACTCCAAAGATTGCCAAAAGCTACACCTACTAGCTGATTATCTGAAATCCTGACTCCAGGCTGCCTATGTGGAAAATTGTGGGCACTCAGAGTTTAGAAAGGGAACAATAAACTCCAGGTCAGTCATGGGACTGGTATGAGCAAACAAAAACAATTTATTTGAACAAAATAAATAAATAGAAAGAAACCCGCAATGCTTTTTGGAAAATAAAACTACCATAAAGCCTCCCTACACACACACACACAATGCAAGCACACAATTGGAGGAGATTTCTCCTAATGATAGTCAAACATGCTTAATACGCAAAATCCTTTTGATATTATTACTAGTACATAGTGCAGAAAACATTTCGAAAGCATAATATTAATCTTAACCAGCATAGGTACCACTATATTATGCATGCTATAGCTACCACTTGAGGTGGCAGGTTATACAACTGCAATTGTAAAGGGCGCGTATTGGTTTGTTTGGATTTCCAAAAAATGGTCAAGGCTAAGGAACTTCCTTCACCGAATGGGTATGTCTTTGGAGGGACGCCCCGAGAACTTGACCAGCTCTTTGCCAACACAAGGCCGGGTTACCTCTGTAACTAGGTAACTAACTGTCACGAGTATGTCATCCCCCGATCGTCACCGACCTTTATCTCAGGATTCACCAACAAATCGCAACAACCACATAAGTTAAATATCTGGGCTCCATACCATGATACTACTTTTTATCCATAAGGAAATGCACATACCCTAAAGGGCGCGACCCTCATAAACTTGCTGCGTCTTTCCTATTTCGACCATTTTTGGGGGTGTGAGGTTCGACGAAATCTTTTCTACAAAGCTACGCTTTTCACAAAATCCATGCTTCGATCAACAAATGATCAGCAGCACTTAGTATGCCACATTACCAAATTGGGAATATATCGCTAGTAACCATTAACTACATAACCTCTGAGCTCGTACGTCTCAGAGAAGGGTGTTAAGCTAAGAGAATAAATTCTCCGCCTACAAACAGAAATGTATTTGATAGATACCAGCTTTACATCTCAAAGTGTAACTTTAGACATACATCCATACAAGTTCGTTTCGCGTTCGAACGGAACCGAAGGCACTTCAAAAGAAGCCCTTGCAAATCCGGATAATCCCTAATCACATCCGGACTCCCCATTACATTGGGAAATCTCTACACTGGGGCCATTTGGTGCAGAGACATTCGACAGGTAATCCTTTCGCTTTCAAAAATACCCGGTCTTCACCACCGTCTTCAAATGCTATCCATTTCGTCGTATCATTATTCGAAATGGATTATATGACATAAAGTCCTCTCCCGGCTAAACCGAATAATGAGCGCTTATTTTAAAAACATATGGATATATAGGGATCTTAGTTAAGTCACAACTTTTAGCCCCAAACCGTTTCTTTTTGAATGGTTTAAACAAATTTCCACTTTAATCTTTTAAACCAAAGATTCACCCTTTAAGATCACTTTCAATTTGAAACAAGGTTCACCAATCTTTAACAAAGATTCATTCATAACTTTCAAAACTATTTTCAATTTGATTCACCTATAACTTGAAGTCCTTTCAACAAAAACTAGAAATTCTTTCTTTATATGAAATTTATTGTCATTTGAAAACAAATGCTTTTCATTTCGGGAAAATCCAATTTAAATTAACTTAAGTTATAGCCTTTCAAAGTATACATTGGGAAATCAATGAACTGTCGTATACTTAACGAGTTCTATTTGAGTTAAATTCAATTTCAAATTAAATAATTTCAAAACTTTAACAAGCCATATTATTTTCAAAACTTCCTTTCCAAAAAAAATTCATATTTAAAGCAATTCCACTTCCAAACCATTTTGGATTCAAAATTCAACTTTTTAAATTCTTTTCACCATTTTTAAGAATATTAAATTCAAATACCCATGACTTAAGCAATTTCCCATGAATTCCATATTGTGTATGTGTGGTGTAGTCCAGGGGTTTTACACACAATAATAAAATATTACAACCATCATCAATTCAAGCATAATAATATCGATAAGCGGTATTATTCTATAACGCTCGTCTTTCATTCATAGATAGATAAGTAAATTCATCACGGTTAAATAGATCACAGTTCATAGCTCAATTCAAAACAATTCACATCTCAAAACAATACAATCAGACTTAATAAACAATTCAAAGCATTCAATAGAATTCAATTGACCATA
This sequence comes from Allium cepa, assembly GCA_030765085.1. Taxonomy (NCBI): domain Eukaryota; kingdom Viridiplantae; phylum Streptophyta; class Magnoliopsida; order Asparagales; family Amaryllidaceae; genus Allium; species Allium cepa. Next base: position 290,335,870 of record CM060937.1, read on the forward strand.
AGCAAGATCGATTAATCACCTGATTATAATTAATTTAATATACATTAATTATTTATTCATCACCTAACTCTGATTAATTAATTTTAATTAATTTCAAACAATTTTAATTAATTATCCTTTAATCATTTATTAACTAACCTTTAACCAATAAATAAATTAGCCTTTAACCAATCACATTAATTAATTTAATCACCTTTATTTAATAACATAAAGTAATTAACAATCCTTTAATTGTTCCTATTAATTAATCAACCATTAATTACATTAAAGTAATTAACCTTTAAATGATCATGTTTAACTAATTAACATTTCATTACTTTAAAATTTTAATCTTTGAAAACTTATTTGAAAAATTGATCAACACTTTTATTTAAAACCCTTTTAAAAATTATTTAATAGGATTATTAACAAATGAACTTAATGGTTAACTTAATTTATTCAAGTTAAAATAAATTATATATCTTTTATCTATATCAGCATTTATTGTTTAAATGAAATAGATCAAAGAAAATCATTTTAAATTACTGATTTGTTTTTAACTTTAAACTTGTTTTAATTAAAACTTGGTTAAAGAATTAACCTACCCGAGTCTAACCCAAAGAAATCTCGAGACAAAACCCGAGCCCATACATGATTACCCGAGAAACAATTATGTTTTAAAACTTTTAAACTATTAAACAAAGTCCTCATGCAAACAACCCGGTAGCAATCTCAAGCTAACGAACCAAAACCCCGATATATAACCCGAGTCACCATCTCTTCTTCTTCCTTCTCAAATTCCCTGATACACAAATACGTGTGTGCACGTGTACATGAGTTCGCCGATGCTCAGACCATCCTTACCATCTCCTCCAGGTCGTCGATGACCTAATTGAACATCATCAATACCCAGAATCAAAAACGAGACGGAAATTCGAGATCGAGCAAGATGAACGCCTGTAGGAACAAAAGTTGAGCGCCTAAATCCAACTCGCGCCACCATTCCAGATCACCGGAGAACTCATCGTTCCACCCAGAGCCGCGCCACTATCCCATGCTCCTATCCCCGTAGTGTGTTTGCTTCCAGTTCACCCACATCGACGATGTTGTCTCGACAACCTCATCAAGTAAAACTGCTCAAAAACCCTAGTTCGATGTCGTTCGCTAACTACGACCACTAAAATAAAAACCGGCCATTTTTCGATGTTCCCCAATACTTCATCCTTCTCCAGCATCAAATACGATGATTTTTACTTCACCGGTCAACGAGAATTGATGAAAAAGTAAATTCTGATGAACTGGAAATTTCTAATCATCCCCAATCTTAAAAATCTAGATTTTATTAATAAAAATCATCATTTTCCAATTCGAAACAGTTTATATAATCAGAACTTGAAAATTTAAAGGTCAAATTTTCGACTAGAATTTAATATCTCTGTAATTTCTTTTTCTAGAGATATTAATTCAAAATTTTAACTGGAAATTATTTTTTAAAAAAATATCTTGTTAATTCAAGCATTTTTCATTCATATATCCAAGCTTATAAGTGAATTATCTAAAAGGTTTTATTTTCATTTTTTTGTTTCTAGCCCGTGAACACGAGAACAGGTATATATGCATGTACATGCATATTTTAATTCACACATACTCACACACACACAAATGCAGATATATTTTCATTCTATACAACATTTTCGTCAATAACAACAAGTAAAACACCAAGATATATCACAGGTTCATGCCTAAGTGGGTTAGTTTGCTCACCTGGAACAAAGAACAGAGAAACAGAACCTATGCTTAGACCTCGAACTTAATATTTAGTTTGAATTGAAACTTGAATTTGCTGCATGCTTGATTTAGCTGAGATGATCTTACATTAATCTTCACAAGCTTTAGTTTGTTGGATTTATCTTTAATCTGAAACTCTTGTATTTGAAACCTGGATTTTGTTTTGCTTTTACTTTGTTTCCAGGTTTCGAATTTTTCTGATTTTATTTTCTTCAAGTTTTTCTTTTTGATTTTCAGGCTTTGTTTTGATTTGGTTTTTGATCTAATCTGAAACTTGTATTTGATTTCTCTCCAGTTTTTTTCTTTGTTTTTGAAGATGAAAGATGAAGAAAAATATAGAAAAGAAATGAAGAAGCCTGGTTTCTTCCTTTCTAATACAAACTATCTACATTTTTAAATTAAAAGAATATATAATATGACACTTGTAAATTGTGCTAACACTTGTTAATTTATGTTATTACTTATTTTACATTTGTCTATGTATGGTATAATTATCTTATAAATGTTGAAAGTATCTATTTTTATGTTAAACCCTTGTTAATTATATTAATTAAATGTTTATATAAATTACTATTTACATATGTTTATACTTTATATATTTATAGATTATACTTAATGTTTTTATTTTAATCTATATTCATATTCTTAGATGTTTAATTTTTATTAATATATATATATACACACACACACAAATCTTAGTTCATATATTTTTTAAAAGAAAGAATATTAAATCTTATTTAAATTTTAAACTCAAGTTACTATTCCTTTAAATAAATAAATATTTATCTCAAATTTATTTTTTGAAAATATATGATTAACTTTGAATAACTTTTGAAAAAGTACTATATTGAATTTGAACCACACCTTTCTATTTATTCTTGTCATTATATTTGTATTCATACATTTTATATTTTCTATATGTATGTTATATTATTTTTATTCATATATTTTCCTATTATCTATATTTATATAATTTTTAAAGAAAATGATTAAAATTTTATTATACATAAATAAGTAAACATACATATATATTAGTTCCTTTGAAATATTAAGTTAATAAATCTAATTTATTTATAAAATATTTGAATTAAATTCTATTTACTATATATATATATATATATATTCAAACCAAATTCTATTCACAATCTATTTTTATAAATACATTTTTATTTGTTTTGGAAATTTTCAAATTAAATAACCAATTAATTCAAAAATTAATTCAAAAATTAATATTAATTACTAGATTTAATTTGGCCTAAAAACGGGAATGTTACAACTACATTTGTCATCGAAAAAATTACACCTCCTACACCATGAAGTTAATGGTTAAACAAATTCTAAAACGACCAAGAATATAGTTAATGTAGTTCATTATTCTGCTTACGTAAATTTTTAAACGAACTAGGTTGAATTTCTTTTTAGGACATGTACTAACACTTTTTATTGCTTTATATCATTCTTCCTAACTTCCAAAACTTACCAATGGAATATAAATAATGATAATAATGAAGGGATGCAACCACCAATTATTTACCTCCTAGTTTCACCGACTAATAGAAAGACTTCAACCATAATTAAATTCTATTTCATATAATACTTAGACTTACCCAAGCACGTTAAAGTAGTACATAAGCAAAGGGTTCTGATCTTATACACAAAAGTTTTCTCACTATTCACATGTTAAAGTTATTGTGCCATCATCTTGTATCACAAAATTTCACTACTTACACTTCTTAAAGACAAAATTTACAGTGCATAGTTCACTTCAACAACATTTCAACCATTAATATGAATAATATTCTAAAGTTAAAGAAAGTATATATATGGTTGGAAAAATTATATAATCCAATCTCTGTTTATCAGCCCTTATATAGTGTGAGACAACAGTTAACAACACATCCTCCTATGCTGAATTGAACATCCATATAATACAATCTAGCTTGTTGTCTAATTTGCAGCAATGGTAATAAGGAACGAATTAGAAAAAAATACATAAGTTTAGAAAATACCTGGTTGAAGTTGGGTATTGGAGGAGCAGCAGTTGAGGAATAGAAGCACAATAACTTAGAGAAGTTGAGCAGTCAGAGCATAATAAATTACGACAGCACAACGGAGGAGGCATAGTTTCCGACAATGGATAGCTTCAGTGATCAAGCGATGGTAGATGACTGGCTTCCGCAATGGCGACGATTGTGACATTAGTGTTTGAGTGGTTAGGGATTTTTAGCTAGCTTGAGAATAGATGTGAAATAGAACGAAACGCAAAAGGACCGGAGATTAAGGAAAAGGGTATTTGGGGGAATCCTAAAAGACACGATCGAAAATAGTTTATCGAATTACAATTATTAACAGTAAAGATTATTTGCATTATATTGAATATTCTTATAAAATATTACAAAATTATTTTATAAAGTTTCGTTAAGCTTTATTATGATTAAAATATGTAAAATAGATGTTTAAATGTTCATACAAAGTTTCAAAATATTTTACAAAACTTAATATTTTCAAAATAATTTTTATTAAGTAATTTTTTCAAAATACAAAGGGATATATCAACATTCCTCTGCAAGTATGTCAACGTATTAACTGTAAATTTCAAAATTCAAATCTTAATAGTGTTGAATATGCTAGTATATGATTTTTATTTGATAATAATAAACATATATATGTATATGTTGATTTAAATATATTTGTTATTGTACTATTTTATTTTTTCACATAATTAAACAAATATTTGCTGAATAAAATAAATAACACAGAATTTAAATTCAAACAAATATTTTATTATAATTTTAAATAGTATTTGAGCTCTCACTATACACACAATTTTTCATTACAATACAGTTTTAAATTATAATACAATTTTTTTCACTATACATACATTTGCACCTCACTACGTATCACTCGTGTTTGTTCAACATATTCCAATTTGTATCCAACGTCTGAATTATCTACAAAATAAACACTGACATGGTAAAATTAAAAAAGAAAATTTTTTGCAGTGCAAAATAAAATTTGTTTTTGTAAATATTATTTGCCTCGGTTATTTGGGTTGTTCGTCATCATTTTCGTTTTTGAATTCATCAAACATGAACAAACTATGACATGCACAGTGTAGCACTGTACATTCCACAAGGCCTTGCACACCGATATACAATTGATAAAACTGCAGGGATAGGTGAGCACAAAGTCAAACCCAACCAAAAGATGGATTCAACTCAATTGCAAATATTCAAGTGCAATACAAATAAAGTCATGACATGAGCACAAGGTAAACCCGAGCCAAAGCTATGTTCAACTCAAGTGCAATACAAATAAGGTCACGACATGAGTACAAGGTCAAACACTAGCCAAAGCAAGATTCAACTCAGGTGCAATACGGAAAACAAATCTAGATGAAAGTGTACACAAAACTTCAGACTATAAACAACACATGCACACATGAACCAACATACCATCACAACCAGAACCCACAAGTTCAAATGCAAGTTTTCTAAGAGAACATAGGATGTGTGTGTGTGTGTGTGTGTATGAGGTACATGACAACAAGCCAGTGGAATCAACATGCACAAACGACAGTGCACCATAAATATATTCAAATCAATGCAGATCAACAAAACAAAGCAGCTATGCATAGCCTCAACAATTTAGTACACATGAAGAACTGCTCTAGACTGCATGAGTAACTATAAAAAGACCAAATGCAACACGTGTTCTCATATGGGATGCAATAAAGCAATGGACTAACTGGCCAGAGCTATAAAATCTATATGTATGCATATATATAACTATATACATACACATATTAGCACAAGTTCAGGTAAACCAGAGAATACATATAACAACTAGTACAAGGCAAATTCAAGAGACTTCAAGTCAACCAACAAATCTAGAACAGAGGCACACAAGGGCATAAGACAGTTAACAGTGAAATGCAACCAAGTCACATGAACATGAACACAATAGCTCAACAAACTGTACAAGCCCATGAAACTAGACTGCACACTGAATTACAGACTACAACTTACAATACAAATGCAACATGAAGTATGAATGTATTCCAGATGAAAAGAAACATATATAGCATGACAATAGAGAAAATATATGAAGCTCGAACATGTGAATTAGACTACACAATGTACTAAAGCTCTGAAACAAAATCAATGGCAACTAGATCATAGAAAAGTCTCAACATACATATATACATGAATACACATGTATACATACATACATACATACATACATACATACATACATACATGCAGTGGAAACTAGACTAGACTTTATATGAAGTATACAAGCATTCAAATGAATACATCATGAACTCAATGACAACATGCAAGTGGAACAACACCAAACATGTTACAAGATCAGAATCATATAAACTACAACCAAAGGCAACAGCAGTTCAACAACACATATCACACATACATATGTATGTATGTATGTATGTATATGGTGGTACAGTAAGTTCATACACAACAAATACAATTATCACAGAAACAACAGGACTCAAATGCAATCGAAATGAGGCGACCAGATCAACATACAATGCAAACCAGGCAGTGAACAAAATGAAGCAGCAGTGCTTAAAAAAGAATCAACAGGGGTCAACTATACATGAAGCTGGATCAAATTCATATACTAACATGATGAACAAGTTAGACCAGGAAAGAATGGAACTTGCAGATGAAGCATAAATTAACCGAAGTCATACTAGAAACTATAGTCAAATTTTCAAATAGCCGAAATCAAAGGAACAAACAATGGAATTGACTCAAAGAAATTCAAGCAACATACAAATGGAAATAGTAAAAACACATCACAAGCATTCGATCAAAAATCATTGGTAGAGCATATCATGTGAAGAATTCAAACCGAAATTATATGAATGTAAACTAAGGGTTTTGATCCCCATATAAATTGCCTTAAGATCATCGACAAAGTTCAAGCAAATTAACCAATAAAGCAAAAGGCATAAATCATATATTAATTTCATGTTATTCAGACTTGATAAAATTGGAGTGACCGAAATCATATCACAGCCAAAGGATCGGTTTTCCAAGCCAAAAAAGCAAATAATCATTGGAATTGATCAAATACTGGCGGCGTCTCCAATTCAAAGCAAAGCCCTAATTTTTGAAAGAGGAACGAATGAAGGAAAGAATAGGATTGACATTGTTTCTGTGAAATAATAATAAAGGGAAGTTCGCACTTCATCTGTATTATAACTAAGTAGGCCAATCTAGTTAGCTTAAGTATAAATAGGATTTTGTGTTTTGTTTTTATTTTGTAATTTTCTTTTAAACTTTTGTAAAATTCTAGTCGTGTCACTAAAGGATGAACTACAGTAGTGTAGTTCGAGAATTCACAACTCAGTGGCTGAGTTGTGGTAGAGTTTTGAGCGTAGAGTTAGGTTAGACGATAGAATGTGTAGCGAGTTTACGTGTGTAAGCGTCAGTTACTTTAGTAGAAACCTTGGGGGCAGCACGTAGGCAGGGTTTTGCCAAAGCTGGGTAAATCTATGTTGTTCTATTTCTGCTTTCTTACTCTGTTATTATCTGTGCTGCAATTATTTTATATATTTCCGCATTAATTTTTATTATTATTAGTATCACCCTATTCATCCCCCTCCCCTTTTAGGGTGAAATCGATCCTACAAGTGGTATCAAAGCTAGGAACAAAAGCCAATTTTTGTTTTAAAATTTTGATTTTTCGAAAACAAATTATTGTTTAAAAATTTGATTTTTAAAAATAGTTTCTTTTAATTTGAGGATCAGTCCACAGTTAGACCACATATGTTCAATGGTGAATATGCATATTAGAAAAATAGAATGAAATTTTTTCTGAAAACCATTAATGCTTCGAATATTGTTGAGACAGGTTATAGGACACCAACTATAGTGATAGATAATCAAAAAATTGAAAAACCGATAGATCAATGGACAGATCTTAAAAATAAACTATAGAATGCCAATGCTAAAGCTATAAATTCTATTATCTGTTCATTAGTCAAATTGAATTTAATCTCGTCTCATATTGTCTAACTGCCTAGGAAATCTGGCACACACTTGAAGTGACTCACGAAGGAACATCTCGAGTCAAAGAATCTCGCCTTGCCCTTGTTAGTAGCAAATATGAAAACTTCACAATTAGCAAGGATGAGGATGTCAAAGAGATGTACGGACGGCTTTCTAATCCTATATAAAAATCAAAAGCTCTTGGCAAACCATACACAGAATTGGAATCAGTCAAGAAAATCCTTAGAGTTAACCTTGAAAATTTGAAGCCAAAGTCACTTCTATTCAAGAATCGAAGGATTTGAAACAAATCAAAGTTGAAGAACTCATTGGAAATCTCCCCACTTATGAGCTAGAAATGAAATTCAAGAAAGTACGTGAAGGAGGTGATACGTGAAAGAAATAAATAGATCTCAAAGGAACAATGGAAAGTGATGATGATAATGATGATGGAGCAGCTGAATTGGCACTATTAATAAAGAGGTTCAAAAGATGGAATCACAAATACATAAATCCATCTGTAAATCAACAATTGAAAAGCAGAATATTTAAAGTACTAGACAACATGGAAGAGCAGGAGATCATTTGTCACAAGTGCATTAGACCCGATCATATCAACCCCAATTGTCCTCTGAATTGACTCAGCCAAGGAAAGAAACTGAAAAGGAGAAGTTTTACAGCTACTTGGCATAAAACTGATGAAGCTGATAAAAGCAGTGGCGGTGAAGTGAATTTTTATCTTCAAGGGGAAACAGCTGACAGTGATGATGACGAGCCAAGCGAGGTATCAAAACTTACTCATTCGGAATTACTTACATATTTTCACGAAGTAAATGGCAGTTTTGGACGACTTAGGAAAAAGTACACCAAATTTAAATCACAAAGAGATAGTTTGATAGAATTAAACAAACAGCTTGATCAATTAGTTAAAACTATCGAAACAAGGGCCCTAAGTGTGATAAGTGTCCATCATTTGAAGTAAAGATTAAAAAATCAAAAGTTAAAATTAAATCACTTGAAAATGAAATTCTGATTTAGAAAGAAAGTGAAAATACTAGGAGAGAAAATTCTATTAAAAAGTGCACTCGATTATTGAATGAAAATGAATCTCTCAAAACACAAGTACAACAATTGTCTACAACTTTAGGAAACTTTTCTGTAACGATTCGGATTTTTGAGTAAAATTTAAAGTGATAATTTATATAAATTTTTGGATTTAATTAGTGAATTTATTTAAAATTTCCAAATTAAATAAGATATTTGTTTATTAAATAAATATATGTATATAAATTGATTTTTAAATAGAATTTTTATTTTAAATCCAAATTAAATATATTTGAAAAATAAATTGGATTTTAAAATTTAAAATTGAATTTGAATTTAAATTTTGGATTTAAATTCGGAATTTAAAAGGGTTTATACCTTGAAAATATTTTGGATATAAAAATATATGTATAAAGTTTTTATTTAAAATAAGATTTGTTTTCCTTAAAAGAATTTATTTATATAAATTAAGATAGTGTTTATTAAATATTAAAATAAATACAAGAGTTTTATATTAATATTTAAAAATAAATTTAATATATTAAATATGATTTTATTTAGAATATAATTGATTTTTATTTTATTTTATTTTAAAGGTTTTATTTATATAAGATTAAGAAAGCATTTATTAATTTATAATTGTACTTATTAATTAGGAAATATAATTTAAAATGCTTTTTAATCATTTTAAAATTTATTAAAAATGAAATCATTACAAGTGTTGGATTATTAAAGCTCGTGAATGCATGCGTAAGTTAATTAAAAATGGGTAATGACAAATGTAAACAATTTGGGCAAGTGTCATAAGTTGTTTCATTTTTCCTTAATTTTTAATAAATTATAATTTACATTATATAAACTCTCATCTCCTCTCTTTTATTTCTTTTCTTATCTTCTCCTTTCTAAAATTCAAAACCATGTAAAAAACTATGCTACAAACCTGAGAAACTCAAGCCTGTAATCAAGAATAAAAACCTGAAAGAAAAAAGAATTCTCAAATTCGAATGAAACCTGTAAATTTTCCTCAAACCAAAATCAAAACCCTGTAAATCTTTTTCAAATCAGAAGCTCAACCTGTAAACCATTTCTTTTCAAAAACCTGGAATTAAAGCAAGCTTCAAAGCTTTAACCTGCATCAATCAAGTCTTTAAGCATTCAAGTTCCAGAGTTTAAATCAAAAGCAGTAATTAAAGCATTTCAAATTAAAAACAAGATCACAGCAATTCAAAAACTTCCCAGTTTTCAAGCCTCTGTTCTTCTCTGCTCTCAAATCTCAAGTGAGCAAACTTCACCTTCTTTATTTTAAAATGCCCGTGAGTAAATATTTGGAAGTAAATCTTTGGTGCTTATTTGTCTGTGTGATAATGATGTAGATGTAGGTGCATGAATGTTCAATTTAAATCAGGTTTGAATTCTATTATGGATTGAAAATGCATGTACATGTTTGCATGTATGTTTCTGTTAAAAAAAATTCTGGCAAGATCAACTACAAAATAATTCCTATCTTCCTAAATAATCAAAATTAGACTTTGATTACTGAAAAGAAAATGTTAATAACAATGTGTTCTTGTTTTTAAAATTAATTTTAAGTGATTATATTTGATAAGTATTCCGTAAGTTTAAAAAATACAATGGAAATCAGGAAATGGGTAAAATTCGAACATGTTAATTTAAATCTCTGATATATAATCTAGATCGTGAAGCCAAACCATGAATTTAGGTATAAAGATAGTGATTTTTAGTTTGAGATTCGATGAGATAATCGGTGTTGAACGTTTTTGGGTATTTTGGCTACCTACGGCGATCGAAGGCGAACAGAAGCTTGGGGTTTGGCCAGAAGGTGGTCGGGAAGCCAGGGGTCTTTGGAAAAATGGCGAAGGGTTTAAATGTTGGCTGTGGTGGCCGAAAAAGGAGGAAGTAGGGTTTTGCGCACAGTTGAGTCATCGATGTAAATGGGATGTGTGCGATGACTGTGGTGGACCTGAATGGTTCGCGATGGAGGGGATCGGTGTTGGAGGTCGAGGGGATTCTCTGATGGGAACGGCGAGGGTGCTCGTGGTCCAGTTCGATGGCTAAAGGAGGTTTTTCGATCGTGTTTTTTTCCAGTTTGATCGAAATATCGATTTTCGGTTTGCCATCATTTTTTGTAGTTTGCATAGTCATGGTGTTTTTCAAGGTCGATTGTGGGTTGGCGAGGGCCGGAAGGATGGTTGACGTCTAGTTATCTGGTTGTGCATGTGCATGATGACTAATATGTGCATCTGGATTTTTGGGTTTGGGGAAGGAGAGTTTTGGCCCAGGGTATTTTGTGATTTTTCACGTGTTCGACTCGAAAATGACGAAGTGGGGTAGCCCTATTTTGTTGTATCGAGTTTTTAAAAGAGATATGAAATGTTTAAGTTTAGAGCATGATGTTTTAGACAAATTCAAGTTTTAAAAGTATGGATTTTAAAGTTTTAAATTTTGTTTTAAAAATAGTTTTGATTTATATAAATATTACATTAAACAAAATTTTGTAAATTTTTCCCTAAATGTTTTCAAATTAAAAGGGTATTTTGTTGAAATTTAATTGTAAATTAAAGTAAAAGTATTAAACTTTAATAATCGAAAGATGATGATTTTGTATAAACCAAATTCAAATTTTTAAATTTAATTTAATTTAAATGGTAGTTATGAGATTAATTTAGTATATGGGTTATCTTAATTTAATCAAGTCTTATTTACAAAAGTAATTAAAGTATAATTACTTAATTAACTAAGATAGGTAATTTAGGTAATTAAATTAAGATAATTTGAGAAATTAATTAAGGGTAGTTGATTACTTAATGTAGGATTGATTAAACTAAGTAATCAAAGGTTAATTAATTAAGGATTAATTAATGGATGTAATTAGGGGCTAATTACTTAATAAAAAGGGTTATTACTTAATGAAGTAAATAAGGGATTAATTACTCAATGAGATTTGTTAAATTAATGTGATTAATTTAAGGTAATTAATTAAGTTTAATTAATTAAAGAGAATTACTTGATGATGAGTTAAGTATAATTACTTAATGTAATTAATGAAGTGTAATTACTCAGTGTAAGTAATTAATGGATAATTAATCGATGTATTTAATTAAAAGGGAATTGCTTGATGGAAAGTGATTAAAGAATAATTACTTAGTGGAAGTAATTAAGTGTTAATTACTCAGTGTAATTAATTAAAGGATTAATTAATTAATTAAGAAGTTAATTAATTATTGTAAGTAATTAGGGATAATTAATTAATTAATAAAGTTGATTTAACCAATGATAAAAATTGATTTGTGATTTATTAATATAAGTGATTAGGAATAATCACTTATGGTAATTAATTAAGGATAATTAATTAAATGGTGACTAATTAAGGGTTAATTAATTTACTAATTAATCAATTAAGGGTAATTAATTTAAAGGATAATTAAATAATTAAAGGTTAATTATTTAATGATTATAGGTTAATTTATTTATTAATCAAGGTTGGTAAATTAATAATTAAAGGTTGATTAATTTATTTTTAAAGGTTAATTAATGAATCGTTAAAGGTTGATTAATTAAGATGGTTTATAATCAATTAATATTAATTAACCAGGATTAATAATTTATTCATAAGCGATTAATCTGATTTAAACTAATTAGATGAGTAATTAATCTTACTTACGGATGTTTGAATTGTATGAAATGCTTTGAATTGTTTGATATCTCTGTGTGTAATGTTTTGTATTATGAATTATTTTGATTCGAGTTGTGATGAATGTAATTTATTTTATGTGTGATGAAGATATATTATTTATCTGTGAATCCGTGAATGGAAGATAAGCGTTATAGGAATATACCGCTTATCGATATTGATGTGCTTGAATCTGTGATGATTGATGATGTTGCACTATTGTGTAAAACCCTTGGACTACACTATACACTCACACAAGTATGGATTGCACGAGGAAATTGGTTAAGTCACAAATTTTGAAATGGTTTTAAAGTTGAATTTTGAATCTAAATAGTTTTGTAAATGGAATTGGGTTAAATATAAAAAGCTTGTGAAAAGGAGTTTTAAAGATAAAAGTTATTTTGAATAACTTGATAAAGTTTTGAAATTTAAATAGTTTGATTTGAATTTAAATTGAAGATTTGAAATTGAATTCTATGTTTGGAAATTATCGTTTAAAAAGGTTATACAAGTAACAAATGTGTTTATATGGATTTTAAACCATTTTAAAGGTATTATTTTGGGAATTTGAATTTAACCCAAGTTTTATACTTGAAGGGCTTTAACTCGTGCAAATGTAATCGAATTTTTCCAAAACGAAAACTATTTGTTTTCAAATAATAATAGCTTTCATATAAAGAAAGGATTTCCAATTTGTGTTGAAAAGATTTCAAGTTTGAAATGAAAATTGTTTTATCTTGATTAAAGATTAGTGAACTTTGTTTCCAAAATTAAAAAGGGTATTAAAGGGTATCTTTTGTATAAAAGATTTAAGATTGAAATGGAATTGTTTTGAAGGGATATAATAAAGATTGGTGAACTTTGTGAAGTGAATCTTTTTGATTAAAGATTGAAAAATGGTAATTTGTTTAAACCATTTAAAAGAAAGGTTTTGGGCAATAAGTTATGACTTAACTGAGATCCCATTGTTCATATAGTTTTAAAATATCGCGCTCATTATTTGGTTTTGCCGGGAGAGGACCTTGTGTCGTATAACCCATTCCGAATAGTGATACGATGCAAATGGATAGCATTTAAAGACCGGTGGTGAAGACTGGGTATTTTTGAGAATGAAAGGATTACCCGTCGAATGTCTCTACACTGAGTCGCGCCGGTATAGAGATCTCCATATGTGATAGGGAGTCCGATCACGATTGTGAATTCCCAAAGTGCAGGGGCTTCTTTGTGAAGTGCCTTCGGTTCTATTCGAACCCAGAACAGACTTGTATGGATGTGTGTCTGACATTACACTTTGAGATGTAAAGCTGGTTTCTATCAAATACATTTCTGTTTGATGGCGGAGAATTTATTCTCTTAGCTTAACACCCTTCTCTGAGATGTACGAGCTCAGAGGTTATGTAATTGATGGTTACTAGTGATACATTCCCAATTTGGTAATGTAGCATGCGAATTGTTGTTGATCATTTGTTGATCGAAGCATGGCATTTTTGAAAAGCGTAGCTTTGTGGTCGTTGAGCTTCAACACCTGAAAATGATCGAAACATGAATGTTGCGGTAAGGTTTTTAGGGGTCGTGCCCCTAGGGTATGTCCATTTCCTTCTGGATAAAAGTGATATCATGGTATGGAGCGCAGATATTGAACAGTGTGGTTGTTTCTATTTGTTGGTGAATCCCGGGATAAAGGTCGGTAATGACCGGGGATGGCTTACTTGAAAGTGTTACTTCTGGGTAGGGGTAACCGGCCTTGAGTTGGTAGGGAACCGTTTTGGTTCTTAGGGGCATTCCCCCAGAGGCATCCCATTTGTTAAGGAAGTTCCTTTGCCTGACCATTTGTTGAAAAATCCAAAGAAACAATACACGCCCTGTACGGTTTTAGTTGTATAACCTACTATGGAATGTGGTGGTAACCAGCTATTGAATGTGGTAGCTATAGTAGGCATACAATAATGGTTGTATGCTGGTTAAGATTAATATTAAACTTTCGAAAGATTTTCTGCACTATGCTCTAATAATAATATCAAAAGTTTTTTGCGTATCAAGCATATTTGACTATCATAAGGAGAAATCTCCTCCAATTATGCACTTGCATTATGTGTGTGGCGGGAGGCTTTATGCTAGTTTCATTTTTCAAAAAGCATTGCGGATTTCTTTTAAATCCTTTTATTTCTTTTATTAAAGATAAACTATTTTTGTTTGATCATACCAGTCCCATGACTGACCTAGAGTTTATTGTTCCTTTTCTTAACTCTGGGTGACCATAATTTTCAACACGGGCAGTCTAGAGTTGGGTTTTTCAGACAATCTAATAGTAGGTGTAGATTCGATAGCATCCAGCCTTTGGATTTTAGCGATCATGTTCATGTCCGACCTTGCTTAATGCATCGATGATGGTGATGGTTCAAGCTGTCTTTGGTTTGAAGTTTTGGAGATGGAGTTGCAAGATGGTGTTGGATTCTTTTAGAGATTCTGAGTTATCTTTCCGCTATCGATGGTTGCAAAGTCTAGACCATCTAGTTGTGTTATTTTCCGCTTTTGTCTTGTATCTCTGATAAATGTTGATTCATATCATTTGTAATCATACTGTATCAACTGTTGTGTATCAATGATATAATCCATTTTCTTCTGCTGTATTGTTGTACGTAATGTGTTCTAAGCTCCGATGAATCGGGTTCGAACGTTTGAATCCGTGACATTTGAATACGAGTGTAGTATGAATGTTGATTTTCGAACGCGAAAATCTGGGTCGTCACATTTCCCAAAGGAGAAAGATCGTTAAATATGCTATTAGAAAAACAAACTGTTAATACCGTTAGACTAGGACTTTGGTATAATCAATCCGAACATGTTAGAAGTGAAAATAATCAAGTCAATTCAAAGCACGATTTGTGGAAAAACTGAACACAATCACAATATTTGCTGGTATAGACCCAAAACGTGAAAATCATTCCAATTTGGGTTCCAAAAGGCACAAATATAAAATCCTTTAAAGTCAAAAAAATCTGGGTGACAAAAAGAACAAATATAAATAGTCTTGGGTCTACGCAAACATATATTTCAAAATCTTTTGCCACTAACAAACATGGACCTATAAAAATAAATAGGTCACGAAAATCTTTTCTCGTGTAGGTGTGGTGGCAGGCTAAGGAACAATAATTGTGTTATTTGTATTCTGGCTGTTCCAGGCACACGACAGGCAACAAATCAAAGTTCCTTAACCTAATACAAAGGTGGCAGAATCATAATGGGTAAGAACGAAAAATTATCATATAGGTAAAATAGGTAACGGTACATTTATCTTGAATGATATATCAAACGTGAAAATCTGCACAATAATCCGATTTAATTCAGCCAGTTATGTGATAAAATAATGAAAGCTGATTATGATTCTGATTATGCAAAATTGTTGGTCAATTATTTTTTTATGTCGAGAACACTATAAGTACCTCTATATTCTCTAAACTGGTTCATATAGATTCATTTGGACTAACGATATTGAAAGTATAGATGATAAGAAATATTGTCTTGTATTGATTTTTGATTACTCATATGCACGTGGATATATTTGTTTATCTTACTGCTTCTAGATCTGACACCATGTTCACTAGTTGTTTATGTGCATGTTTTCAATCAAATCCTTAAGGAATCACATTTAAAAGTTATAGAAAGAATTTTAAGATACTCTTTTCAACTTCACGGTTTGGTCTATGACATCCAGCTAATGATAATCTTAAGTCAAAGGGAAATTCGAATGCAGATTACACTGGTAATCTAGTTGATAGAAAAAATACTAGTGGAATGTGTATTATGTAGAGACATTCATTAGTTGCATCATATTAAAAATCTGCATATTTTTCATTTCAAATGATTTTCAATTAGCATACATTTTATTTTACAAAACCCCTTCAAGAAATTAGTCTTTGTTGACCTTACTTCATATTAGTCATTTTAGGAAATTTGATTTTATAGATATTTTTGGATTTGATCTCAAATGACTACATTAACTAATTTGACTCCCTAAAGATTATCGAAAAATAAATAGTGATTGAAAAAGTGACGAATGTTGATATTAATCATATATTATGACTTGAGATAGTATATTTAATGGATTTCTTTAAAAGTTTAAACAAGATTTATAATAACTTTTGATGGGTAAAAATTCCATGACCATCTCTATTTCTATCATATTTCTAACGACGATCACTCGTCAAAATCCAATATGGTATGTCAATATGTGGTATTTTAAAAGGGAAATTATTCATTTTCATTTTATTTTATTTTTAGTAATAAAAACATCAAAAGAATTCACTTTCTTTTAAAAGTCCTCACGGTTATGCATGGGTGAATTACTTGGAATATTTTATTATGTGCTTTTATGCTTATTTAGAAGTCCTCATAGTTATGCATGTATGGAACACATATCAAAATTGATTATTAAATAGAAAAGTTGATTCTAATCCTATTTAAAAGTCCTTACGGTTATGCGTGGTTAGAAGGCGATTGAAATTCATTGTTTTTATAAAAATTAGGAATACTATTAATCTCATTTAAAAGTCCTACTGGATATGCATGGTTAGTAGATATTCAAATTCTTGATATAGGATATGCATGGTTAGTAGATATTCAAATTCCTGATATAAATATATCATAAATAGACACAGTTGTATGGTTGTATAGGCCTACATCACCCCTATCACTCTAAAGTGGAATATGCGTCTAACAAAGTATTTATGATTTTGTTTGATTTTTTATTGAAATTTAATATTTACACTGATTGTGTTTTAACATTGTATTAATGTCTATCACTTTATCTCTATTTTTCTAACACTATTATTCTTTTGCTGATAACAAAAGAAAGAGGGAAAAGTTAAGATTTTGGCAAATAAAGGTCAAATATTTTATTTTTTATTTACATATTTCCATCTAGGTTCATTTGAATATTTTTATTTATTTTCAGGCATATATGAAGGGGGAGCTTTGTTGTAGAGAGAGAGCATTCAAATAGTGGGAGCAATAGATTTTATCAATGATCAAATACATTTAATAAATTCAAAATCTTAATATATGTTTGTTATCATCAAAAAGGGGAGATTGTCGAATATGCTAGTATATGATTTTTGTTTGATGATAATAAACATATATATATATTCATTTAAATGTATTTTTTATTGTACTGTTTGATTTTTTCACATAATTGAACAAATATTTGCTGAATAAAATAAATAAAACAGAATATAAATTCAAACAAATATTTTATTACAATTTTGAATAGTACAAATTTGATCTCTCACTATATACATAATTTTCAATATAATACAATTTCAAATTATAATACATTTTTTTTTACTATACATACATTTGCACCTCACCACATATCACTTGTTCACTCGTATTTGTTCTTCAACCATATTTCTATTTGTATCCAACATCTGAATTATCTGCAAAATAAACACTGACACGGTAAAATTTAAAAAGAAATATTTTTGCAGTGTAAAATAAAATGTGTTTTTGAAAATATTATTTTCCTCGGTTATTTGGGTTGTTCGTCGTCATTTTCGTTTTTGAATTCATCAAACATGAACAACCTATGACATGCATAGTGTACCACTGTATATGCCACAAGGCCACGCACACCGATATACACTTGATAAAACTGCAGGGACATGTGAGCACAAGGTCAAACCCAACCAAAAGCTGGATTCAACTCAAGTGTAATACAAATAAAGTCACGATATGAGCACAAGGTCAA
This sequence comes from Allium cepa, assembly GCA_030765085.1. NCBI lineage: Eukaryota > Viridiplantae > Streptophyta > Magnoliopsida > Asparagales > Amaryllidaceae > Allium > Allium cepa. The sequence goes on from CM060937.1 coordinate 290,354,138, forward strand.
ACCTGAGCCAAAGCTAGGTTCAACTCAAGTGCAATACAAACAAAGTCACGACATGAGCACAAGGTAAAACCCGAGCCAAAGCTAGATTCAACTCTGGTGCATTACGAAAAACAAATCCAGATGAAAGTGTACACAAAACTTCAAACTGTAAAAATACATGTACACATGAACCAACAGGCCATCACAACCAGAACACATAAGTTCAAATGCAAGTAGTCAAAAAGGACAGAGTATATGAATGCATTTAGAGATGTGTGTGTGTGTGTGTGTGTGTGTGTGTGTGTGTCTATATATATATGAAATGACAAGTGAAGCTTCAACTAAGACACGGTGCAAGTAATGCATCACTAAGGTACATGACAATAAGCCAGTGGAATCAACATGTACAAATGACAGTGCACCATAAATATACTCAAATCAATGCAGACTAACAAAACAAAGCAACTATGCATAGCCTCAACAATTCAGTACACATGAATAACTGCTCCAGACTGCATGACCAAATGCTACATCTGTTTAGATATGGGATGAAATAAAGCAGCGGACTAACTGGACAGAGCTATAAAATTTATATGTATGCATATATGCAACTATATACATACACATATTAGCATGAGTTCAAGTAAACTAGAGAATACATATGATAACTAGTATAAGGCAAATGCAAGAGACTTCAAGTCAAACAACAAATCTAGACTAGAGGCACACAATGGAATAAGACAATGAACAGTGAAATGCAACCAAGTCACATGAACATGAACACACCAGCTCAATAAACTGTACAAGCCCATGAAACTAGACTGCACACTGAATTGCAGACCATAACTTACAACGCAATGCAACATGAAGCATGAATGCAAGCATCCAGATGGAAGGAAACATATACAACATGACAACATAGAAAATAGATGAAGCTCGAAGCATGTGAAATAGACTACACAATGTAGTAGAGCTTTGAAACAAAATCAAAGGCAACTAGATCATAGAAAAGTCTCAACAAACATATACACACGAATACACATGTATACACACACACACACACATACATACATATAAATATGCAGTGGAAACCAGACGAGACTTCATATGAAGTATACAAGCATTCAAATGATACCAGTCATCATCAACTAAAATGAATACAGCATGAACTCAATGGCAGCATGCAAGTGGAACAACACCAGACATGTTACAAGATCAAACTCAAGTAAATCACAATCAGAGGCAACAGCAGATCAACAACACATATATACACACATACATATGTACGTATGTACATATATGGTGATACAACAAGTTCATACGCAACAAATACAATCGTCATAGAAACAAGCAGTGGTAACAACATGACTCAAGTGCAATCGAAATGAAGTGTGACCAGATCAACATATAATGCAGACCAACAGTGAACAAAATGAAGCAGCAGTGCTTATAAAAGAATCAACAGGGGTCAATTATACATGAAGATAGATCAAATTCATATACTAATACGATGAACAAGTTAGAATAGAAAAGAATGGAACTTGCAGATGAAGCATAAATTAATCGAAGTCGTACCAGAAAACTGTAGTCAAATTTTAAAATAGCTGAAATCAAAGGAACAAAAAATGGAATTGACTCAAAGAAATTAAAGCAACATACAAATTGAAATAGTCACAACACATCACAAGCATTCGATCAAAAATCAATGGAAAAGTAAATCATGTGAGGAATTCAAACCGAAATAATACAAATGTAAACTAAGGGTTTCGATACCTATATAAATTGCCTTAACACCATTGGCAAAGATCATCGAATCGAGTTCAAGCAAATTAACTAGTAAAGCAAAAAGCATAAATCACATACCAATTTCGTGTTATTCAAACTCGATAAAATTAGAGCGACCGAAATCATATCACAGCCGAAGGATCGGTTGTCCAAGCCAAATGAAGCAAATGATCACTGAAATTGATCAAATACAACCGGCATCACCAATTCAAAGCAAAGCCCTAATTTTTGAAAGAGGAACGAACAAAGGAAAGAACAGGATCGACATTGTTTCTGTGAAATAATAATAAACGGAAGTTCGCACTTCTTCAATACGTAATTAAATTAGGCCGGTCTAGTTTAACTTTGGCTTAAGTATAAATAGGATTTTATGTGTTGTTTTTATTTTATATTTTTGTTTTAAACTTGAGAATTCGCAACTCAATGGCTAAGTCATGGCAGGATTTTGAGCACAAAGTTAGGTTTGTCGATAGCGGGTGTCGTAAGTTTACCTGTATAAGCGTCTGACTACTTAATTTCTAGTAGAAACCTTGGAGGCAACACATAGGCACGGTTTTGCCGAAGCTGGGTAAATCTATGTTGTTCTTTTTCTTCTTTTATTATTCTATTATTATCTATGCTGCAATTATTTTATATATTTCCACGTTAGTGATTAATATTATTAGTATCACCCTATTCTCCCTCCCCCTCTAGTGTGAAATCGATCATACAAATGGAAGTATCTTTTCGTCGTATTTCTTCGCGAATGGACAAAACCGTTATTTCCTTATATATACCACACTTCCAATGTTTTTTCATTAACTACTTTCTTATTTTTCTCTCCTCTTTTCACTCTCTTAATTTCCAAATCAATTTCTATCAAAACTTTGCCAAAATTTAACCAGAATTAATTTCAAGCATTACTAGTTTGATTCTCTTTGATGTACACTCTGATTTATCTCATCTTTCTCAAGATCAAAGTATTATTCAAAGAGTTATATGATCAATTGTAATCAAGATCGAAGATCTGGGTCTGTATTCTCTGTCAAATCATGCTCTTATACCCTGTGGTGTGCTTGGTATTCCTGAAATCTAAGCAAGTATGACTATAGCCTATTTAAATTAATAGGGTGTGCTTAGTAGCCCGTAAATCTAGTGGGTATGCTTATGGCCCGGAAATCAAGTGGCTCTACCCAGAGGTCGGGATTCTAGAGGATGTGTCTTGTAGCCTTGAAATCGAGACTGTATTTGCATTACCTAGTCAAAAGGAAATCCATACAAGAAATTGTGCGGGACTAAATGTTGGGTAACTCCTAACCAGTATAAAATCCTGGTGTGTTCTATCTTTTTTTACTTTTATTGTATTTACTTTTATCTATACTTTGATTCTGTGATTATTAATTCCACCATTCCAAGTAAAATCTTAAAGAATTTGGATAATATTCATATAATCTATTAAACACTATTCACCCCCTTCTAGTGTTAATTTAGCCTTATGATCCCTATTCCGCTGATTCACATATAGTTCGGTTGAGTGAAAGAATTGTAAGTGAAACACTATTCAAGAGAGGATTCGTCTCCTTGGTTATATGGAGTTAGTACCACGGTCAAATCAAGTCAACTCAAAGTTTTTGCCAGTGCATTTTGGTTAATAATGTTATTATTAAACAAAGGACCGTGTGTTTGGACTATAGAGTTGAATATGGACGATACTGGTATTTTGACCATTACTAAATTCTGTAAGTTTAAAGTAATATATTTTTGATGAAGGGAGTTGATGTAAGTAAAACTCACAACTGGGTAACGCTTAAGGAAGTGAAATTTGATTTTACCAAAACTAAGCAAGCAATAAATTCGTCTAAAATGCCACACCACCTGCTAAGTGAAGTGTGAACATCAATATTCGAAAAGTTCGATATTAATCGCTGACTAAATTTATACTTGACGAGTCACACAACCGTAACGATGAATTCTCCTTTGACCAAACAATTTAATTAGTTTATAATTGTTATAAATTAATTAATATTTATGAAGTATTAATTATAAAATTTTGATTATGATAATGGAATAAATGTTATTCAATATATTGGTAATAGTTCTGAATATATCATTTGATATGCGATATCGATAACCGATTAGATTGGGTTTAGTAAAATAATATTTTCTTTGGGCTTAAATGGGCTTTATGCCCATAATGGTGTGTAAATTTTCGACAGCAACATGGACATAGGGCAGCTCAAATAAGGGTTAGAACAGCTTGATTTTAGATGGCTCGGAACGAAGGAGGGAGATTATTAGATTAGATCCACTTTTCTCTTCTTTATCCACTATATAAGCATTCCTAACCCTAATTAGATATGATCATTTTCCTGCCTCTTCTTCCATTCTTCGTTGGCCAAAATTATACCATGGCATCTAAAAAACTCAAATCCTCATTCGTCATTCGATAGCTGAAGGTTAACGGATCAAGAACTACAATCAACTGAATTGAAAAATGTTTTGAATGGGAGGATTTATCTTTTCAAGGTGAACTTCAAGGCTTTGGTACTTAGGTATGGTTTTTATCAAATTATAATTTATAATTTTTTGTATAATATTTTGTTATAAATTATTATTATTACTATATTCTTTGTTAGGTGACGATTCTAATACGTAGCAATGTTGTCGTAAATTAGTTTGGTTATATGCATATATATACTTATGTAAGCATTAAAAAAAAATTATGTACATCGGATCTGTAATTCCTGCTATATCCTCACTGCATCCTCGCAGTGACTTTTTATGCCTCTGCCGCATTGAATCCGTCGAGCGCTTTAGTCGCACAGATAACACGTGTAATTTTGAATGGATATTCAATCAGATTATATTTCAAAATAAAAATTAAAAATCAACCTTTCCTGTGCTATACACATGATCGATAATTTCATCAAAAAAATTAATAGTTTTACTAATAAATATATGTATGTGTGTGTTTTTTTACATTAAAAATATGTGATCACCCTAAATTTTGGCAGTATTAATGTGATAACCTTCTTTTATAATTATTTTAAGAGTGCAAAATTATTCTTTAAAAATAAATAAAATATGTGTTTGTTTTATATATATATATATATATAAGTAGATTGTAAATAGAATTTTAACTTGAAATTCAAGAGTACATATTTAAAAAAAAATTGGATTTAAAAACTCTATATTTTAAAATTAATATATATATATATATATATGTGTGTGTGTGTGTGTGTGTGTGCGTGTGATTATTTATTAGTGTATTATTTGTTTTAAATCATTTTCTTTAAAGTTGTATAAATATAAATAAAAGCGAAAGTTTAAATTTTAAAACACAAAACATATATAAATTTAAAACTAAATAGAGAATATAATGTAAAATTATATAAAAATATATTAAATCATAAAGGCATGCAAATTAACAAGTGTAAATATTACAACATGCAATTTAACAAGTGTCATTAATTTTCGTTTCATTTTTAAATAATAAATAATAGTGAAAACAAGGCTATATATATCTCTCTATTCCTACTCTCTCATTTTTCTTCATCTTTCATTTTAGAATTTTGTCAAACTAAAAACCTGTGAAAGCTAAACCAGAAAGTAAACAAACAACATCTTTCAATTCAAACTAAAGCTTGCAATTCAAGATCAAGATACAACACAACTAAGTACAATATTCAAGTTTCCAACTTTAAAAAGCTAAAGTTGTTTGATAATCTTGATTGTGAAAAATGCCTGTATGGATGTAAGATATGCCCGCATGTCTATATATATATGTAGATGATTGTGTGCATGTTTTTTTACCAGTATGCTTGCCTCTGTTTTAGATTACGGTTTCGAAACTTATTCAAAATTTAAATTCTCTTCCCCTAATTCTATTTAGGCTTTGATGTTTAAACAAAATATGTTTAAATTTACAAGATCTTAATTTTAAAAACACTTTTAAGTATAAATAACAAATGGATTTACTGGGAGACAGAAAACACATTTAAAATCAAATTAAGTTCAAAAATTAGTTGCTTAAATCTTGGGTTTTGATTACATCATCTAATTCGTTTTCAAAAATGATGATTTTTAAAAGTAAAATCAAAATTTTTATGTAAGTATTGATTGAGAATTTTGGGGTTGAATGGGAACTTTGTTTTTGGCGATTTCTGATGATCGGAGCAAGGTGGGTGGTTGGGTTTGCTACTGTGGGTAGCTTGAAGGTCAAGGGTTTTGAAAAAAAATACTCGGTGGATTTCTTGACCATCTTGGTGGCCTGGCGATAGCATAATAGGGTTTGTCAACCAGTTTTGATCGACATTGATGTCGAAGCAATTGCTTCGTCATGGAGGCACCGGAGATGATCGGAGTGAGGGGGATTGAAGCTAGGTTTCGTGGCGAAGCTTTGGGTTGGTCGGTGAGTGTTCTGATGGTAGTAGGTGGCGGCGCGAGGCGATTTCGTCGATGAGTTTAGGGTTTAGGAAGAGCTTGACTTGCTCGTTTTTGTTTTCATGTTTGATTCGAAGACCTAGGTGGTCGGATTGTTAGAGGAGGTTGTCGTCGTCGTGCTGGTGGTAGCGGCGATGGTCGGAGCGCCGGCATGCATCAGTGCACATGCACGTATGTCAGTGGGTATCAGTGGGTTTGGGTTGTGGGAGAGGGAGTTGTCTCAGGTAGGCTTCGGTTAGTCTCAAGAGAGAGCTCGGGGAGGTTACTTGTTTGGCTCGAGTGTGTTTTTATAACTTTTTCTAAATTTAAACAGAACAAAGTTTAAAAGAAAAGAAGAAGAAAGAGGATTTGGACTCGGGTTTGAGTAAGGGAGCACACGGTTGGTCTCGGGGTTTTTAAAAGTATATTAACAAGTTATAAAAAAGTTAAAATAAATCAAGTTTAAACAAATTTCTAAACTAATTCTTTTAAATAATTAATGTTTGTTCAAGTTTGGGATTAGTTAAAGGTTATAAAATAAATTATTTTAATTAACTAAGTTTAAAGTGTTTTAATATATATCCTTTATTTTTATTTAATTCTTAAGTTTATTTAAATAAATTTAAATTGTGTAATTAAGCAGTTAATTAAGGAAGGTAAAATGTTTTTAATTATTAATTAACTTAAAGGTCTTAAGTTAATTCATATGTTAATGATAAATTAATTCCAAGGGTTATTAAATAGGATTTAAATGATGATTAAGTAATTAATTAAGATAAATGGTTTATCTTTAATTAATTAAAGTCTTGGGTAATTGAAGAATAATTAATTAGTTAATTAAAGGTTAATTAATAAATAATTAAAGGATAATTAATTAACAATTAAAGGATAATTAATTAATAATGAAAGGATAATTAATTAACAATTAAAGGGAAATTAATCAATGTAAGCAATTATAGGATAATTAATTAATATAAGTATTTAAAGGATGATTAATTAATTCGATTAATTAATTAAAATAATAACAAATGGTGTGTAATTAATTAATGTTAGTTAAGCGAGATTATAAGTAATTAATTCATAAATAATTAATTTATTTGTGTTAATTAAATTAATTATAAATTGTGTGATTAATTAATCTTGTTTATGGATGATAAATTATTGAATGTTTGGATTGATTAATGTCTCTAGTATGTTAGTCTGTAATATTCTGTGATATGAATTACTTTGGATTGAGCTATGATAAATGTAAGTTATTTATCTGTGATGAATTGCCATGTGAATATAATATTCTGAATTGAATTAAATTGTTTTACTTAAACAACTTGACCTTTAAGACGACGTTTGGATTTCGAATAAGACCGGGATCGAATATCAAATTTGTTATCCGAAAAACCACATCAATCCAAATTAAACGGTAGGTCGTGAAATCTCATGTGAAGATCGAGATGAAGATTCAGAGTGCAAGTGCTATTAGTCGTTAACACTGAGGGTGATTCCAAAACGAGTGTAACGAAGATAGTGCCTTCGGTTTCGTTCGAAGCCGGAACGAACTTGTATGGATGAATGCTATCAGACCATCGTCAATGGAGGATGATGAGCATTCCAAGATATGTGTGCTTAAACGGTAATCATAGCCTCAAGCTTCATCAACTGGAAATGGCTAAAACATGCGAGGTGCATGCAAGGCTAAGTGGGTAGCACCCAAGTAGGATAATATTTTCCCCTGTCTAGAGGTCCATTTATTCGGCTGTGTGGGCGGTTGTTGGCCTCAACCGCGGGGTTGTCTTATTCGGACAATCCAATAAGGGGTAGCTTTGGTCTTGTGTTGTAGGGGATCAGGATGGATCCTCGGTACAGTGATCTAGACCACGTACTGTGACGGACGGTACCCCAGTAGCCCTGCCATTATATGGAATTCAATCTTCAATAAGAGCCTGTACGGTTTTGATTGTGCCCAACTACGTTGGAACATGAGATGTAAGCATTCCAGCTATTCCCTATTTTATATTGAAACCCTAGACACTATTATAATATAACTGGATTTCCTATCAAACGTTTTGGTTATCATAAGGGAAAAACTTGTCCGTGTTTATTTACGGAGAGTCTTACGAGGTACCTTTTATTTCAAATGTTTCTTCAAATTAAAGAATGTAACCGTTTACTCATACCAGACCATGTCTAATCCAGAGTTAATTTCTGTGTTTCTTAAACTCTTGGGTACTCAATATTTTTATGAGTAGCCGAGTGATCAGGTTGGCTAGATGAGTTTTGGAAGGACTTGGAGCAGGAGACTTGGCGTATAATATCTATTCTGCTGTGTTGGTATTATCTATTTGTATTTTGGATGAATGGATAGACAGATCTTCAGGACTATCTAATGTAATGTTGTGTAACTATATAACTCTGATGTGTAACGAATACTATGTAATATCTATGTGAAATAATATATTTTTCCGTTCCGCTATGAGATTCTGATGTTGTTCCTTTCTGTCTTTCTATTTCCTTTTCTACCTATTTCTTTCTAATCTACAATACGTCATTCTATGGAATGAAAGTCATGTCATCACAAAATATATTTATGTGTGTGTACGTATATTAAAATAAAATAAAATATTATTTTATTATTATATTTATATTAATGTGTACATTTTCATGATTTAATTTTTTATTATTTGTTTTAATATTTACATAACTTACTTAAATTAAATAGATATATTATAATAATATACATATATATATATTGATATTTATTTTATAGTATCGTATATATTTATATTTGAAAATGATACATACATACATACATACATACATACATATATATATATAATATATTTAAATGTATTATACATTAACATAAATTATTTAAACAAACTTAACATGTACATATATAGTATGTATGTATAATGTTTATATATAAGTGATAATATATATATAGATATATACATGCATATATTTGGACAATACACGCTTGCAGTTGTACCTAAGGATTAGGTTTCGATGACAACAATGATAAAAAGTCATATAAAATATAAATACTATTGTTTTATCAGGATATATATAGCATATCATGCAGGATATTAAATATGTGTTGATATAAGAAGACTATGCGGTATCAAGTAAAGATTGAAGAGTTAAAGATGTGCATATAGCGACTCAAGAATGAAGACTCATCAGTATTCAAGTGTTCAAGATTCTAAGATATTCCAGATAAGTTACAGAGTCTTGAATGTTTGTTAAAATTCTGATAGCACTTGATCTCTCTCTCATCTCTCTCTCCCTATTTTTAAATAAGTTTTTAAATATTCTTTTCAAAACAACTTTCAAATAGTTTTCATTTTCTTATACTTATCATTTTAGTTTTTAATATTTTACCAAGTTACTGTTTTTTTAAATTTGATTTATATTGGTTTATTTTTCAAAATTATTATCATGTTTTTTACTTACGTTATTATGATTATAATGTATATGTATATATATAAAGATATTTACAAAAAATAAAATTATTTCACAAAGAAATACATTTTCAAAATAATATTTTAAAATGTTTTTCAAAATTACAAATAGTAGTCGACATGCTTTAACCCTATATGCCGACATACTAGCCGTGAGTTTCAAAAATCAAATTTCAAAAGAAGTATTTATTCGTCGTATCTCTTCATGAATGGACATGGCCGTCATTCCTCTATAAATACCTGTCTTCCCAATGAATTTTTCAATCACTTTTCATTGTTCTTCTCTCCTCTGTCTTCTCTTTCGTTTTCTAAACAAAAATATAAGAACACTCTGCCCAATTTCACCCAGAATCAAACTCAATCACCATTAGTTTGATTCTCTATCATCCGCTCTCCGATTTCTATCACCTTTCTCACTCCAGTCAAGATCTAAGCGTTACTCAAGGATTATAAGATCATTTGTGACGACCCAACTTTCTACTTCCAGAAAATCGCATCATCTTGAAGAAAGAAAGGGATAGAAGAAGAAAAGAAAAAGAAAGAAGAACACGAACAACATCAGAGAACTCACAGCGGAACGAATAAAATATAATATATCACATAAAATATTACATAGTATCTCATTATATCAGAGTACACAACTTATTCAACACATATTAGACAGTTATAACATCTGTCTAATTCATACAACTCAAGTACAACAGAAGAAACAGATACCCAACACAGCGGAACCAATATATATAACTATACGTCGAAGCCTCCTGCTCCATTACTCCTCCAGAATTCGTCAAGCAAACCTGAATCACTTGACTACTCATACATAATATGAGTACCCAAGAGTTTAATAAAACAGAAAATAAACACTCGGGTCAGACAGGGGTCTGGTGTGAGTAAACGGGTTAAAATTGCTTAACTTTAGAAAAACCTTTGGAAAGAAAAGGTATCACGTAAGACTTCCCACACATAAACATGGAAAAGTTTTTACCTTACGCTAACCAAAACATTTGATAGGAAATCCAGTGATATTATAATAGTGTCTAGGGTTTTCAAGTAAATATGAAATAGCCGAAATTGTTGCATCTATTAAACTCCAGCTACTAGCCACAAAAGTGGGTAATACAATCAAAATCGTAGGGTCTCGTAGGGAAAATGGGTTTCCAACAATGGCAGGGCTACTGGGGTACCGCCCGTCACAGTACGTGGCCTAGATCACAGTACCGAGGAGTACTCCCACTCCCCTGCAACACAAGGCCGGAACCATCCCTTACTGGACAGTCCCGAACAAGACCACCCCGTAGTTGGCGCGACCAACCACACACTAAGCCGAAATAAAAAGGGACCTCTAGACAGGGATCAAATCTTGCTCTCTAGTGGGAGCTACCCACGAAGCCTTGCTGCACCTCCCCTGTTTTTGCCATTCCCGGTTGATGAGGCTTGAGGTTACAATTACCTTTATAGGACACATTATCTTAGAATGCTCATCGTCCACCTGACGATGTGTTGAAAGCATTCAATCCATACAAGTTCGTTTCGGGTTCGAACGAAACCGAAGGCACTATCTCATTGCACTCATATTGGAATCACCCTCAGAGTCAACGACCATAGCCCTTGCACTCTGATTTGCCATCTCGAATCTATAAGCATTATTCCGTCAACTCATTACGGAATCACCCACAGAGTTATACTGACGTATAACCCTTACACCTCGAGTCTTCACTTGCTCCACTTGGATTAACGACTTAACGTTATTTGGAATCGATGTGGTTTTCGGATATCCAAATATGGAAATCCGATTCCGGTCTCACCGGAACCAAACGCCATTTTAGTGTCCAAGTTGTACTTAAGGGTTTAAACAATTTAAACTTATATAGAGGATGATATAAAAACAGATAGATGAATCATATTATCACAATAGATAATTCATATCAACATACAAAACAGCATATCACATAACAGATATATCCAACCATCCAGTATCAACCAATTACCAATATCAATCATCATCCAATATCAACCAATCATCCAATATCATTCAACATCCAATATCAATCAATCATCTAATATCCATCATCCATATCAAAACAGAATTGATTAACTCTTAATTTCCTGGATTACCTAAATCCTTCCATTTATTTATTCCGAATAAATAAATTAATCATCTCTAATGATCTTCTTTAATTAATCTTCCTTAATTAATTATCCTTAATTACATTCAAGTAATTGTCCTTAACCATATTCAGTAATTAATCCTTTAACTACTATCATTAATTACAATAATTAATGATCATTCATTAATTAACTATTATTAATTACATTAATTCTTAATTAATTACAATTAATTAATCATACTTAGATTAATCACTTATATTAATCAACCTTGATTAATATCATTAATTATATTAATTAATCAATCCTTATTAATTAATATTTACTTTAATTAATTAAATAATTAGCTTATAATTAATCCTAATTAATCATAATTAGTAATTAACAATTTGTAATTACTTATCTTAATTAATTAACTTCTTAATTATTTATCTTAACCCTTGATTAATTAATTTAATTAATTAATCTTTAATTACCTCATTAAGTAATTATTAATCAATTTAAATTAACAATTAATTCTTAATTATTACTTCATTTATTAATTACATTTTAATTAATTACACTTGGTAATTAATCTTAAGTTAAACTCATTCATTAATTACTTAATCACATTAATTAATTAACTAAAAATAAATTAAGTAATTAATTCTTAATTACTTACATAAGTAATTATTCCTAATTACTTCCATTAATAAACCTTAATTACTTCCTTAATTAATCACTTAACAAACAATTAACTTCATCATTAAATAATTCTTAATTCTTTAATTAATTACTTCATAATTAATTAACTTCAAATAATTAATTTAAATTAATAACCTCAAGTGATTATCCTTTAATCACTTCCTCCATAATTACTTCCATAAGCAATTATTATTCAATTTCATCCAATAATTAATTTCTTTATTAAGTAATTACGCTTAATTAATTATAATTAAGTGATTATTTAAAATTAAATAAACAATTAACTAGTTATTTAAAATTAATTAAATAATTAATTAACTAGCTTCTAATATTTGACAATTCTTAATTACTTAAGAAATCTTTTATTTATTAACAAATCATGTAATCAAGTATTCTTAAGTTCATATCAAGATAAATTAACCATATTTATTTACATAATTTAATTATTTGAATAAATTAAATTTTAATAACCTAACAACAATTTATTCTATTTGGATTACAAATTCATAATAATAACCTTATTGGAAATAAGAAACTTTAGAAACGAATTTCAAATTTAAAACACCTCAAACATCTAATTTAAACTTATTAATTTTCAAAATAAATTTGAAAACATTGCTTAACAATTTACCTAAAACTTTGATTAAATTCAAACATCTCCCTTTTAAATTAACATTCCAACTTTAATGAAGTAAATTACTTCAAAAGAAATCATTTTAAACAAATTTTAAAACTTAAAATAAATTCAATCAATACTTTAGAAATTTGATTTACATTTGCATCAAAGAACGAATTTAGCTTTAACTTATAATTTTCTTCTCTTTATAAAAACTTGAATTTTATTTTTCATTCAGTCAACATTATTTAAATCTGTAAATCATTACAGAACTGGCAAGAATGCAAACTACCCTAAAAATTCGAGCATAAACTAGGCTAGCCGAAAGTCTCGGGTCAAACCAGAGTGAAACTTCAAAAGAGCTCGAGCACGTCTCGAAGCAAACCTAGCTAAACACAGCTTCGAGTCCTACCCAACATCTTCACGAGCCAAAACTCGAGCTCCCAATCATCATCCCCAAAGTTCGATTGCCCAGTGCACAGCCAAGATACGGTGCACGTTGCACGACTTCTCCGGCCGTTGATGATCTGCGCGACGACCAACCACTATCACACGCAACCCCAACATCATGATTATCAACCCAGATCGAACGAAACTTCTTCAATTCAAAATTTCGCCCTTCAGCCAAACTCGCATAAACAACAATCAACAGGAAAAGATCACCGCCGACCACCCTTATCTCGAGACGACGAGCCATCCACACCACACCATCTTCTCAACTTCCAGCTACTCACGGAAGCCATGCGATCACTTCCGGGCCTTCATGCATGTCGCAAAAGTCATGACCCCCAACCAAGCAGCAACCGAAACAAAAACCCTAGTTTTTATAAAATCGAACACCACGATTAATAGAAAAAATCCCTGATATTTTTCCTATAACCAGCAATCTATACACAAGCTTAAATCCAAATTTCAAATCAAATTAATTCATCGATAATCAGAAATTCATAAAACCCCCAATTTCACATAAACCCCAATTTCAACATGATTTCTCAATTAAAAATTATGATATAAATTTTAAAAATCCTAACTTCCCAATTATAATTCGTTTATAAGTTCAAAACTAGAAATTGAAACTATAAAATTTTGCCCAAACTTGGTTTCCACTGTATTTTGAAATTTTTGAGCAAATCATTCATTTAAAAATTCTATAACTATCTCTAGATGATCAATCACTTGACTACAAACAATTATCATTTACAAATCACAGTCCAAATCGCATTCAAAATCAAGTTATTGATTAAAAAGAAAAAAAACACAAACCTGTATAACACAGGATTCATATGCAGGCATTCACTGTATTTTTTTTGTAAACTTACATGCAGGAAAACAAATATGCATCATCTAAATCAAATACTTTAGCATGCAACATTCAAACAAAGATTAAATCAAAACCTGTTTTTGAAATAAGATTTACTCACCTCAGTAAATTTGCAGGACAGATTTACAACAGAGCAGGTTAGTACTTGCAGGCTCTTGAACACTGAATGCATGCCTTCAATTTTTGATTTAAAATGTTGAAACTTCAGTTGTTGATCCTTATTTGAAAATGCAGGTTGAACTGATGTCGAACTCCCCTTTTTAAGTTACAGGTTGTTTGCAGATTGAAGATGAAGTTAGAAATGCAGATTTGAATTGAATAGCAGGTTGAACTTGATTTTCATATGCAGGTTTAAATTTGCAGATTTTGCAGTTTCATTTTGCTTGCAGATTTTAGTTTCAGATTTTAGAGAGTAAATTTTCTGGTTTTAATTAAGAAAACAAACAAACAAAAGTGTTATGTTTTTGTTAGAATTAAAGAAAGTGAATTTTCTTAAAAAAAAAAGAGACACTTGTCACCTTATTACTTAATTAACTTACATGTGTTTATTAAGGGAGTTAACTTGTTTACACATGTTTGAATAATTTTAATTAATTTTTCTCTTAATTTTAAATCTTAACATAAACTAACGTATTTAATTCACTTTATTAATTAATACTTACATGTGAATATAAATTTAATCCTTTTAAAGAAAATTTTAGAAAACTAATTATGATATAAATGAATCTTTGTACTTGTATTTAAAAATCTAATACATTTATACATATACATTAATAACCATTTCAAATTTAAACACTTTTAAAGAAATAAAACAAAACTTTATCTAAATCCTTTTTATAATCTATCATATTAAAAATAAATAATTACCTTATATTTTGAAAGCAAATAAATAAATCTTTAAATTTAATCTTTGAAAACTATTAAGTTTTAAAATTACAATATTCATTCATACATCAATTTGTTAATAGATTAAATTAAATTTCAAAACAACTCAAACTATAACATATACATACATATATATTATAATTTGAAAGTTTATCTTTAATAAAAACAGCAGATATTCTATTCACAATATATATCAAATGTATATATTATAAATAGAATAAAAATTTGATTAGCTTTTGAAAAACAATTCTTATCAACATTTTAAATTGCTAAAAAGATATTAATTCTAATTATTAGATTAAATATTTATTAACCTTTAAAAGATCAAATTCACCAATTTTAAATTAAAATTATAAGGAAAATTATCAAACCAGTTAAATTATTAACACAGATTATTAAATTGTTATTGCCCAAAATTCCAGGTCGTTACATCATTTGTAATCAAGATTGAAGTTCTAAGTTTGTAAATCTCTATAAAATCAAATCAATATACTTTTTGGTGTGATTGTAGCCCATGAAATTAATTTAGTGTACTTAATAGCCCGTAAATTTAGTGGGTGTGCTTGTAACTCGAAAATCAAGTGGCTCTACCTAGAGGCTGGGATTGTATTTGCATTTTGTAGTTGACAAGAAATTCGTACAAGGAATTGTACGGGGCTGGATGTAGGATAGCTCCAAACCAATATAAAATTCTGATGTGTTCTTTCATTTATTGCATTTACTGTTTATCTGTGTTTTGATTCTATGATTGTTAACCTCATTATTCTATATATAAGTTCAAATATTTCAAAAAGATTCATATAAATTAGAAAAACTATTCATCCCCCCTCTAGTGTTAATTTGGCCTTAAGATCCCTATTCTGCAATCTTACGTTTGGTATCAGAACATTGATTTTCAAAGTTTTCATAATCTAATTTTTGAAAAGTTTAAGTGGCTATCAAGGCTAATAATAGCACTATTAGTATCATGTTAATACATTTGTTTATAATTCATTTGTCAAAGGACAATCCACTACTAGACCACCACTTTTTAATGGTAGGCTACACATAATAGTCGTGTAGAATGAAAATTTGTTATAATCGATTGGATTAGATACTTAGAATATCACACAAATTGGGTACACTTAACCTGAGACAAATTTTACACAATGGACTGTTGAACAAAAGGCAGTTGCACAAAGTAACTCTAAAGCCATGAATATATTGTTTTGTTCACTATATAGAAATGAATTTAATAGAGTAACCATGTAACGACGTAGTATTTTGGTTAATTGAATTGGAACATTTAATTGATTTTAAATATTTAAAAGTTAATTTTAACTTGAGTTTCAAATATGATGATTTATTGGATAAATTAATAATTGGAATTTACTTAAATAATTGAATCTTGGGTTTTAAGCTTGATAAATATAATTTAAAAGCTTATTAAATTTATATTAACAAGAGTGAAAATAATAAATTTTTTAAATTGGATATAAAAGCAATGTGCTCGATTTTAAAAATATCCCGTTTAAATTAACAATATAAAATAGCCTTCCGGGGCACAGTCTCGGATTTCGACAAAACCAGTTCCATTGAATCCGTAATAGTGTATTATTATCGAAATTCAAATTACATAGTGTTAGAATTATCGTTTGGTCATACGGGATATAAACGCGTTGGATTTAATATTGGAAATTCAATATAATAATGAGGTTCAAAAAGTTATCTTCTTTATACGATCGAATTAGAACTTGGAACCTTTTCCATTCGTTCATAATAAGGGTATAACATTATGAATGCCTAGCGACACGTCTCGTTAGGGGTTCGAGATTTAAGTTACGTAATCGAGACAGTCTGAAAATTTAAATAATATATATTTGATTGACTTGACTATATTTCACATCAACTTCTTTATCTCACTTCAAAACACTGTAGATGGCTACTAACATGCTAACATCACATCTCCATCCTTTTTAAATAATGCATGCAAGCATAACAATGAAAAAAATCAAACGAAGCTTGAAAAAAAAAATCATGTCTCAGTTATTTCTCTACTAAAAAACGTGAAACCAGTTTTTAAAATCTAATTTTGGCATTCTCTTCAATCCGGTATGCCTTTTGGATGGTGCATCGATGTTTGGATGAAGTCGACAGTGGCAACGAATGCAAGTTTGAGCTAGGGTTAGCTTTCAAGGACTTTGTAGTGAACGATTCAGAAATGGTGTTTGTTTTTGGGATGAGAGGATCGAATAACATCTATGACAGGGTTTCGTTGGAGCTCGGCATAGGAATGGGCGTGCAACTTTTTCACGATCGAGAATGAGAATGAAGCGGGTCACGTTTTTGTTTAGTGGTTTGGACGTTGGTTTTTGGGGATGGTCAGGTCAAGCTCGTGATGGAAGGCGAGGTGATGAAGTCGTATTGATGGTTCATGAGGTGGATGGAAGTGCTTGTAGGAAGAAGAGAGGTTTACTATACATGCACGTACAGAGGCGAGTTGTTTGGGGAAGAAGAAGAAGGTCGAGGAGGTTTGGGCCGAACTTGTTCTTTGGGCCTAGGTAATTTATGTTAATAAGAAATTGATTTAGTATATAAAATGGTTTTATAAAAATTCAAATACTTATGAACATCATATCTCATTCATTTTAGATCCAAATCCAACGCGGTAGGTCGGGTTGGATTCACATTGGCGAATCCTTCGACATGTAATTGGATTGGTCGAGGTATGAGCTTGTAGATTTTCTAGATAAATTCAAACGCATACGAATTTATTTGGAACCAGAACGCAAAAGCGACAATAAAAATCAAAGTGAGTAAAACTCACTCATTTGCATTACTGCAATTAATTTTAAACGATTAAAATTAATTATTGGATGATGTTGATAACTATTATTATCAGTTGGCTATTTACTATAGATATGTATTAGTATATATATTAGTAGTTGGATATGTTTCCCACCTATTGGAGTGGATGAGACCCTATGCTCCCCGCATAACAGCGGATGATCCTATATACCGCGATATCCCACCTCGAAGCGGGATTGATATTTTTTTATTATTTTAACATCTATGGTTATAGGGAAACAAATTGGAGGGATCCAACTGGATCCTTAAAAATGTTGAATTTAATTTTATATATCACCATATATGATATGTTAAATAATCTGTATTAGATTATAGTGTGATTTGAATTTTATTGAATGTTATGGCAGTACTGGCCTAGATTTTAGTATTTTAAAAAAAACATAAATATATGTTTTGAATTTGAAAAGAAATTAAAAAGGGATTTTGGAAGTAAAATATTTATATAGAGTTTTTGGATTAGTTAAAAGAAGTTAACTTGGATAAAATAAATGGGTTGACTTTAAATTTGTACTTAACTATTTTGGAATATTGTAAATAGAGATTTTGGATAGTGTATATAAAGGATATTAAATAATAAAACTTAAGTGATATTTGTTAAGTGTAAAAGGATTTTAAAAAAGCGAGATTTAAAATAGATTGGAAAAATAGAAGGAAAATTTGGGAATAAATAAAAAATTGGTTATATTGGAAGTTAAATAAGATTTTAAATTATGAAATGGAAGTGGAATCGAGATTTGGATGGTTTTGAAATATATTTGGGTTATCTAAGAAATTGAGTTATAAATGGAATTTAATTTAGAAATCGATGTGATGTGAAACTAGTGTAAATTGAAAATGAGACGATGGGATTTATGAACAATGTTTATAAATAAAAGTTAAATGATACCATTTGATAAATTGATGATATAAATTCATAGAGAGAATTTATGATGAGATGGGTAAATCGGTTTAAAAAGAAACGATAGATTTTACTTTTGGAAATGTGAAAAAGAATTTATGAAATGTGGGACGTAAATTGATTTGTGATAAATCGAGAGGAATTTATAAGTACCAGATTGGATATTTTGGAATTGAAAATTATATTTTTATCGAGATTTTGAGTTTGTTTCAAAAAGAGGATTTTTTAATTATTAAACTAGGTAATTTAAAAGTGTTTGAAAATATTCCAGGAAGTTAGTTATTTAAATATTTTTAAATCATTAAAATGAATTATAAGTTTTATAAACAAGCCTTGTAAATCGATTAGGATTTTAATAATAAATCGGAATTAATTAATGTTTCAAATTTATGTAATTTATTCTAATTGTTCAAAAGTATATAAATTATTTATTTAAAGTTATTTAAATTGATTTGATTTAAGGTTAATTTTTACTCAAGGATAAATCAGTATTAAGATATTATTATTAATTCAAAGATAATTTGTTTAAATATTAATAATGCTTTAAAAATAATATATTATATAGTAAGTTTTATAAAGGAGAATTTTCCTAATTAAATTCGAAAAATTTATATAGAAAATTTATAAGCATTATTTTGAGATAATTATTGAATACAGTTTTTGGAAAGTAATGGTATACTTTCTTGATGAAATCGGGAGGCAAAGATTGCCTACAATTAAGTTTGGATTTCTCTGGGAAAGAGATGTAATAATTGAGCTACGAATCCATGGTTGATATCGTAGTGACGCTTTCTAGTTGGACTTAATGATTTCAGTAAAAAATGGAATTTGTGGTTGAATGATTGTTTATTTGATAGTTAAATAAACGACTATCAAATCTGGATAAAAAACATAACTTTGGAAATATCTAGGAGAAACATGGGGTCATATGGTATAGTTACCATTGAAGGTACTTTACTGGACGTATATAGTCGTTGCGTTCTTCTTGGACGATAATAAGGAAATCCATCCACTAACAGTTAGGAGGTGATCTCCAATCTTATTTTCGTTTGTTTATTTTATAAAGAATCAGGGTCGAGCTTACCAGAAATATTGAACGTTGTTTCGTAGCGGCTGGAATCAGTTAAGTTATCCAAAAACTACTTCAATCCAACGAATACATTTTCGAAGTGAAGATAAGAGCATGAAATCGAAGATAGAGCATTGAAGTGCAAGGACTAATTGCTAATAATTCTAAGGATGATTTCAAAATGGATGCAGTAAGAATAGTGCCTTCGATTTCATTCAGACCTAGAATGGACTTGTATGGATAAATGCTTTTAGCACATTGTCATTGGAGGACAATGAGTATTCTAAGTGAAAATTCCATAAAAAGGTAAACGTAGCCTCAAGCCTCATTAAGTGGAATGACTGAAAATCAGGGAAGATGCAACAAGGCTAAGCGAATCACACCCAATTAGGGTATGTTGTCACCTTTCCAGATATCCTCGGATATATTATTAATTATGGATAATGTGGTGCATGGAAAAAGAGCTTACGATAAGGGTGGGAACACCTAGGGTGTTAACATATTTAGTACTATCCAGGTTAGGGGTAGAACCAGTATTGTGTTGTACAGGATCCTTGCGAGGTCCTCGGTACATTTTTCTAGATATATACTATGATAGGTGGTACCCCAGTGCCTAGTCATTGTATGGAAATCCATTCTCCAATACTTGCCTTTACGGTTTTAGTTGTAGAGCCTAGTATGTTGGAATTTAGTAATGTAACAATCTCGGCTATTTGAATAAGTATTTGTACTTAGACACTATTATAATATCAGATGATTTTGATATAAAATGTTTCGGCTATCGTAAGGTAAAAAACCATCGTGTTTATGTGTGGCATGGTCCTACAGTATAACTTTATTTTTCAAAGAATTTTGATAACTTTAATAAGTTTAAATTGAGTGTGTTTTCTCACGTTGGTTTTCCAAACTGACTTGAGTGTTATTTTATTATATTGCTCCGGTCAGACCGAGCAGTACAGATTCAGGTTAATATATTACGGTGCTCAGGAGACAAGCTGGATGACGAAGAGGTATTACACATACTTCATTATATTCCGCTGTGTATTGTAGGTTGTATAGTCAGCACTAGTGTGGACAAGTTAGTATAACTGTCAGTATTGACTTATTGATTCGTTGTACTCTGATGATGTAGTGTATAAATAAGTGTAGTTCTTTGTATAAAGACATGTTATTATCTATTATATATTGTTCCGCTGCGATTATGAGATTCTACGTTGTTTCTCTTTTCTTCTACCTCTTCCTTTTCTTTTCCCCTAATTATCGGGTTTTTCAACATTCGATTTCGCGGCATGCAATATAGTAGATGTATTAATGTCGATTTTCAAGGGTCAAAAATCCCATTTTGACACTTGGTACCAGAGCTGAAGGTTAAGCGAGATTCTTGGCTTTGATGGGGGTAAACCATTAGAGATAGGGTCAGTAGTACCCTAGAATTAGTTTGAGTGTATTAATAGATATAAGCACGTATTTGTTAATGAATATAAATTGTTTTATATTGTGTTGGTTGATCTATTGAGTGACTTATGGACTTTGGTAATACAAGTAATTAATGTTATTCATAGGTCTTTAAATACTTAAATAGAACAATTCAACATGGTATTATTTTGAAATGGATGAAATAATCTAGTCCGGATTATTTTTACATATAAAGGAATAATTTTTTTAGAAATTATTATAGTTATAAATGGCGTGCTTGGTTGTTAGGAACTGATAATATTAAACCATTATCAATTGTTGTTGTGGTGATTGAATAAAAGTTAATATTTTAGTCAACAGTTGAGAAGTAATTTCATATAACGAAATGTGATTTATGATTTGAAATGAAATGAAATTCCAGAAGTATATTTAAACATGATTTGTTAAAAAGGTTTGAAGGCTAGGAATTCGGGAATTTAACTCCCGTTCTGTAACATTTTTCAAGTCTTGGAAAATAATAGTGATATTATTTGGAGGATATTTTTGAATTGAAAATATTTGAAAGGATTTTAATGGAATAAAAGCACTGAACTCACTTCGGTCGTTGGAAAATAATTTCATTGATGACTGCAGCATCTTTGACGTTCATTTTTGAGTTTCCAAGAGAGGGATTGCTACAATTGGAGTTTTGTTTTGGAAAACTGGTTTTGATTTTGAAATTAAAAGGAATAATTTGATATACCAAGGGATATTGTGTGTATATAAAAAAGATTTCAAAAATGATTTTTCAATATTTAAGAAATTGTTTAAACTCTGGAGTTTTGATTTAAAATGTTTTATGGGTTTGATATATAAAAATTTAAAATGTGATTTTTGAATGGAAATTAACTTAAATTAAGCTAAATAAGAATGAGCTTTGAAAATTTAGCCTAAGTAGGCTGGATGGACTAATTAATGAAAATAAAATTTATTAAGATTAAAAATAAATTAGTGGATGAACTACTTAATTTAATTAGTAAGTTAAATGGAATCGAAATTGAATTTGAATAAAAATGGATATAAAATTAAGTGGAGAAGTGGTAATAAACACAAGATTTTTTGTATAAAATGTTTATAATAGACTTAAGAAATTTGGTGGTGGAGTTCTTAAGTGGAATTGGTATTTAAGGGATATACCAAGTAAATACGTGAATGTGAATTATAAGTGTGGATGATAATTGTGAATAAGTGAGTATAAATGTTAATGAAGTAAATGTGAATGAAAAAAATTGATATAGTTAAGAATTAATTGAAATTAATATGAATGTATACGTGTATTATTTTACTCGCATAACGGTTTGATCCAGATTCGAGCATAAAATTTCGAGATAATTTATATCGATCCGAGTTAGGATTTTTGACTTTATTTTTGACGGCGAACTCTAGATATGGATTTTTGATTATTTTTGAGATTCTCTACCATAGTATATAGCCATGCAAGGAGAATGATGGTTTCGGATAAAGAAACCAGATTTGAGTTCGCGCTAGAGTGGCCATGTGAATAATACTAGTTCGGAAGTGAAATTACGTGATCGGGTGAACGATCAGATTTGATATTACGTACGGATGATATATGTACATCGTACGGGTTTTAATGAAATAAATATGGGAAATTGAAAATGCTAAATAAATTGATTTTAAATAATATGATTGGATATCATTAGTAAATAAGATGCAGGTGATTAAGAGAAGACCTAAAATTGATACTCTCGATTTCAAAAGTAAATTTGGGTTGCCCGACAAAAAGGTACACGTTTAAATTGTTGTTTGAAGTTGATGATTTTATGATCGAGCCACTTGTATTTTTTTATGATTTAGGCTCGTAAAGGCAATTTGCAGTTATTGGATCTAGCTGCGCAAAGGAGATGCTAGCGAAATTTTCTAAAATTCAAGGAGTTAGAAAATTTTGAAGAATTTTTTTTATAACTAAAATTTGATTTTGGTGTATAGCTTGGAAAGATTGAGTAGATAATATTACTGGGAATATATGGATGAATTTGGAAATTAGTAAAAGTGATAATGTGGTTTTCAATAAATTGATTTTGGCAACATGTTTAAACTGATTGGTTTTGGGAAAGAGTTAATTGATTTTGGATCATTCTTCTTACCTTAGCAATTTCAGGATCGAAATTCTTTTAAGGGAGAGGAATGTAACGACCTAGAATTTTGGTTAGTTGAAACTATAATATGTAATTGATTTCAAATATTTAAAAATTAATTTTTATCTTGAGTTTCAAATGTAATGATTTATTGGATAGATTAACGATTGGAATTTACTCAAATAATTGAATCTTGAGTTTTAAGCTTGATAAAAATAATTTAAATGCTTATTAAATTTATATTAACAAGTATGAAGATAATAAATATTTTAAATTGGATTTAAAAGCGATTTGATCGATTTTAAAAATATCTCTTTTTAACATATATAATTGCCTTCTAGGGGCATAGTCTTGAATTTTGACGAAACTAGTTCCATTGAATCCGTAATAGTGTATTATTATCGGATTTCAAACTTCCTAGCGTTAGAATTATCATTTGGTCATACGACATATAAATACGTTGGATTTAATATTGAAAATTCAATATAATAACTAGGTTCAAAAAGCTATCTTCTCCATACGATCGAATTAGGACTTGGAACCTTTTCCATAGCATTCGAAATAGGGGTATGAAATTATGAACACCTAGTGGCATGCCTCGTTACGGGTTTGAGATTTTAAGTTATGCAATCGAGATGTTTGATAATTTAAATAATATATCTATTTCATTGACTTGACTATGTTTTCACATCATCTTCTTTATCTCACTTTAAATCACTACAGATTGTCGCCAACACGCTAACATCATGTCTCCATCCTTTTTAAATAACACACACAAGCAAAAAAAATGAAAAAAAGCAAATGAATCTTGAGGGAGAAAAGCGCCAAAATTGGTCACAAACACCCGATAGGTGATAGCTCACAACCACAGATCTCAGATGAATAACAAGTATGGAGATTACTCAGAAAATTCAAAAGAAAGCAGTAAACAACACAGGATTTATAGTGGTTCGATGATCTGGCCTATGTCCACTTTGAACTTGATGACTTTATTGATATTCACTTAGTGATTTCAGTGAATTACAGCAGATTACAGTAGATAATAGCTCTGAAATTCGAGTACAATAGTAATGGTGAAGTGTGAAATGGAATCCAGCAGAGTCTGGACACTTCAGAGTTGAAAGATCCTTTTTCTGTAGGCTTCAGGGGGCTATTTATAGGTGTAGGAGACTGATATCTCGCTCAAACTTCAGGAGACTCCTTCTGGCATGTGAGTGGGCCCATGCGATCGATCCCACCAAGTTTCGACTCGATCTATGATCGATACGAACCAATTTCGTATCGATCAAGGAATGGTCCAATTGGTCTGAAACTTGGTAGGAACATTCTTTAAATTGTACGTAAGCTTCTATGAAAATTTCATGGCATTTGGACTAGTGGATCTCGAGTTATGATCGATTCAAGATGATGTTCCTTGGAGTACTGTTTCGTTCGAATCCATGGCTTCGAATCGACCCACTTTGAATCGATAATGCACGTGTCCATGCGGCGACATGGCACGCTCTTCTCGCACCGATCCTCTTTTTGCTCCGAGTTGACCGTGTCGTATCCACGAGTTTCGCCTCGTTCGTATCGAGCGTCGTTACACAGTTTGAATTAATCAACCATGCGCACCTCGTATCGATTCACAGTATGTTTATTTCGAATCGAGATAGATGGCTTAGCTCGTATCGATGGTGCATTTGTGACGGATACGAACTTAAGCTACCTGATGGATTCGAATAAACACCTCCTTCACGAGTACGAACTAGACATTGGCCGAATCGACACGTAGCGCGTTACTGGTTGATGGATGTGGAGTTGATCGATACGAAACAGTTGCTTGAGAATGGATGCGAAACTGATCGATACAAACGAGGGCACGAGGAGGGGTATGAATCTGATTGATTCGAAATATGGCTCAACGATGGATACGAACCGTATGGACACGAAATTAGAGCTTATTGATGGATACGAAACCAAGGCTGTTTCCTCCAAATTTCACCGATCATAACTTGAACATGCGAACTAGGATTGACCTAAAATTTGGAATGCTGGCTTCCATGGCTTCGCTTGTCGTGTCTTGTTAGTTGTAGCCTGATCCGAACTCGGACAAAATTCATCGATATCCATAGCGAACCTGTATATAATCCATCTTCGTCGGTTAATCTTTTGGTATCACAGCCTTGCTAAACGGCGGTATAACACTTGCCCCCCAAAACATGCCTTACGGTAGGAAGGTGTGTTTTGTAATGCCATACGCTGGATGTTCATATCCTACAGATGACCTGCAAAGAGATTGATAGTCTTATCTGACCACAAACGACGATCGTTCGGGATCGTGTGTCATTTGAGGTGATATACTACCGTTCACGGTCGAATGCCGTTCGCAGCGAGTGGTTACCATTTGCGGTCGGAGTGTCATTCGAGGCGATTTGTAATCGTTCACAATCGAGTGCCGTTCAAGGCGAGTTGTGACCGTTCGAGGTCGGGTGCCGTTCGTGGCGAATTGTGAGCGTTCGAGGTCGGGTGCCATTCGTGGCGAATTGTGACCGTTCGAGGTCGGGTGCCATTCATGGCAAATTGTGACCGTTCGCTGTTGGGTGCCTTCATGGCGAATTGTGACCGTTCGAGGTCGGGTGCCGTTCATGGCGAATTGTGTCCATTTGGGGTCAGGTGCCGTTCGTGGCGAATTGTGACCGTTCGCTGTCAGGTGCCGTTTATGGAAAATTGTGACCGTTCGAGCTCGGGTGCCGTTCGTGGCGAATTGTGACCGTTCACGGTCGGGTGCTGTTCGTGGCGAATGAGTGGCCCGGGTGGGGGGGGACTTAGTATTATCGATACCAGATTTCACATTCGAGTGGGTTTCTGGATCGTTTGTCAAGGCGGTTTGTCGCTATCTCAAAGCATGCCTAAGGACCATTCGCAACCCCGTACATGTGTAAGCAGCTTAGCCGTTTCAGAATTATCAAAACTAAATATCCATTCAACTGATGAGTTTTAAAACAGAAATGTCTGATAAAATCAAATCCAAACATGAGAAGCAAGAAAAACGAAAGCAAAACAGTGACGGCAGAGTGCAAACACCTACATCGACATGATTTATAGTTGTATCAGAGCATGCCTGAGGATCATTCGCGGTCCTGTACATGTGTAAACAACTTAATCGCGTTGATGTGGAGTTTGCCACTCATCCGTCGTTATTTCAATCAATTGATAATTAGCTGACGTCCCGATCCTGAGCCATCATCAGTTGGTGCTGGCAATGGTCGCTCTTGTTCCACCGTTGTGGCTCTCCTTCTCACATATTATGATAGCAAGCCATTTCAGATATGTCCCTCAACTTCATCTTTCAAGTGTCTGCAGTCGTTTGTGCTGTGACCATTCAACTCATGGAATGAACAATACTTGTCTGACCTTCTCTCGTTGTTAGTTGGATCTCTCCTCATCGGCTTTCGATAAGTAACCTGCCCCCTGGTGTCCTTGTAGATCCGTTCCAAAGTCTCGTTAAGCTCCGTATATGAGGTGAATCTTGGTTTTTTCGTGGTCGTGTTGATCCATTGTTGTTGTCCTCAGTCTTTCGCTTCCCTTTGCTTGTTTCTACACCTTTTTCAGTAAGATTTCCGCCTTTAACCGCATAAACATCGATTCCCTCTCCTTCCTCTCTTTCAGCATTTGCATCCTCTAACCGTAAAAATCCTTCAGCCTCATGATAAAATTCCCCTAGATCAATAGGGGGATCTCTTGTTAGAGAATTCTTGAATTCTGTATCATCGGCTATGCCCGATACAGCTGCCATCAAGACCATGGAACCGCGTCAAAAAGCTTCTCAAAGACTCCCTAAAATTTGGAATGCTGGCTTCCATGGATTCTCTTTTCATGTCTTGTCAGTTGTAGCCTGATCCGGACTCAGACAAAATTCATCGATATACATAGCGGACCTGCATATAATCCGTCTTCGTGACGAACTATCTTTGGTTTTCGGTTAATCTTTTGGTATCACGGCCTTGCTAAAAGGCGGGATAACAATCATATTTTGATTATTTCTCTACTAAAAATCATGAAACCAGTTTCTAAATTCTATTTTTGGCATTCTTGTTGTTCTGGTACGCCTTTTGGTTGGTGCGGCAATGTTTGGGTGAAGTCGATAGTGGGAACGAACGCAAGTTTGAGCTAGGGTTAGCTTTCAAGGATTTTGTAGTGAACGATTCGAGAAAGGAATTCGTTTTTAGGATGGGAGGATCGAATAGCATCTACGATGGAGTTTTGGTGGAGCTCGGCTTGGGAACAAGGGGTGCGAATTTTTCACGGTCGAGAGTGAGATGGAGCTGGTCGTGTTTTTGTTTGGTGGTCCGGACGTTGGTTTTTGGGGATGGTCAGGTCGAGTCCACGATGAGAGGCGAGGTGGTGAAGTCGTATTTATGGTTCATGGGATGGATGGCTATGCGTGCACGAAGAGGAGGGGTTTACAGTACGCGCGTGTATATGGGCGAGTTGTTCAGGGAAGAAGAAGAAGATTAGGGGAGGTTTAGGTCGAACATGTTCTTTGGGCTCGGGTAATTTATGTTAATAAGAAATTGATTAAGTATACAAAATGGTTTTATAAAAATTCAAATACTTTTAAATATCATATCTCGTTCATTTAGATCCAAATCCAATGTGGCCGATCACATTGGATTCATATTGGCGAATCCTTCGACATGTAATTAGATTGGTCGCGATATGAGCTTGCAGAATTTCCTTATAAATTCAAAACATTCAAATTTATTCGAAACCAGAACGCCAAAGCGATAATAAAAATCAAAGTGAGTAAGTCTCACTTCTTTGGATTACTGAAATTAATTTTAAATGATTAAAGTTAATTATTGGATGATATTGATAATTATTATCAGTTGGATGTTTACTATATATATATATATATATATCAGTATATATCTTAGTAGTTATGTTGTTTTAACGTTTGTGGTTGTAGGGAAATAGGTTGGAGGGATCCAACTAGATTCCTAAAAAATGTTGAATTTAATTTCATATATAATGATATATGATATGTTTGAATAGTCTGTGATAGATTATAGTGTGATTTGAATTTTATTGGATGTTATGGTGGTACCGGCCTAGATTTTGGTATTTTAGAAAAAAAATATAGTAAATATATTTTTTTAGTTTGAAAGAAATTAAAAGGGATTTTGGAAGTAAAATATTTATATAGAGTTTTTGGATTTGTTAAAAGAAATTGATTTGGATAAAATAAATTGTTTGACTTTAAATTTGTACTTAACTATTTCGAAATAGAAATTTTGGATAATTTATATAAAGGACTTCAAATAATACAACTTAAGTGATATTTGTTTAAGTGTAAAAGGATTTTAAAAAAGCAAGATTTAAAATAGACTGGACAAATAGAAGGAAAATTTAGGAATAAGTAAAAAATTGGTTATCCAGGAACTTAAATAAGATTTCAAATTATGAAATAGAAGTAGAATTAAGATTTTGATGGTTCTGAAATATATATGGGTTATCTAAGAAATTGATTTATCAACAGAATTTAATTTAGAGATCGATGTGATGTGAAACTATTGTAAATTGAAAATGAGACTACGGGATTTATAAAAAATGTTTATAAATAAAAGTTAAATGAGTATTAGTTGATAAATCGAAGATATAAATTGACCGAGAGAATTTATGATGAGACGGGTAAAGCGGTTTAAAAAGAAACGACAGATTTTACTTTTGGAAATGTAAAAAGGGATTTATGGACGTAAAGTATTTATGATAAATCGAGAGGGATTTATATGCACCAGAATGGATATTTTGGAATTGAAAAATATACTTTTATCGAGAATTTGATTTTTTTTGAAAGTTGAATTATTAAGCTTGGTAATTTAAATGTGTTTGAAAATATTCTAGGAAGTTAGTTATTTAAATATTTTTAAATTATTAAAATGAACTATAAGTTTTATAAGCAAGCCTTGTAAATTGATTAAGATTTTATTAATTAATCAGAATTAATTATTTTTTCAAAGTTATGTAATTGTTCTAATTGTTTAAAAGTATATTAATTATTTACTTTAAGTTATTTAAAATGATTTGATTTAAGGTTAATTATTACTCAAGGATAAATCAGTATTAATATATTACTTTTAATTCAAAGATAATTTTTTTAAATATTAATAATGCTTTGAAAACAATATATTATATAGCAATCTTTTATGAAAGAGAATTTTCCCAATTAAACTTGGGAAATTTATATAGAAACTTTATAAGCATTATTTTGAGGTAATTATTAAATAAAGTTTTCGAAAAGTAGTAGTATGCTTTCATGGCGAAATCAGGAGGCGGAGATTGCCTACAGTTAAGTTTGGATTTCTCTGGGATAGAGACATAATCATTGAGCTGCGAATCCATGGTTGATCCCGCAGTGGTGCTTTCCATATTTATTTTAAAATGTTTTCAAATATCTTTGAAAAAAATGGTTAGTGAACGTAATTACTCTGATAAGATAAGTATATACCTTTTGATAAAGAGATTTAATTTGCTAAAATTAAATAAAATAAGACTTAGTGATTTCAGTTGGAAATGGAATCCTTGGTTGAATGATTGTTTATTTGATAGTTAAATAACCAACTAACGAATCTGGACCCAAAAACATAACTTCGAAAATATATAGGAGAAACACAGGGGTTATATGGTACAGTTACCATCGGAGGTGCTATACTGGACGTATAAACTCGCTTTGTTCTTCTAAGACGATGATAAGGAAATCCATCCACTAATGGTTAGGACGTGATCTCCGATCTTATTTTCATATGTTTATTTCCTAAAGGACTGAGGTTGAGTTTACAGAAAATATCGAACGTTGTTTCGAAGAGATCGGGATCAGATAAGTTATTCGAAAACCACTTCGATCCAATTAATACGTTTTCGAAGTGAAGACAAGAGCATGAAAACGAAGTTAGAGAATGGAAGTGCAAGGGCTAATTGCTAATAATTCCGAGGATGATTCCAAAATGGAAGCAGTAGGAATAGTACATTCGATTTTGTTCAGACCTAGAGCGACTTGTATGGATGAATGCTTTCAACACATTATCATTGGAGGACAATGAATATTCTAAGTGAAAATTCCTTAAAAAGGTAAACGTAACCTCAAGCCTCATCAACGGGAGTGACTAAAAATCAAGGGAGATGCAGCAAGGCTCAGTGGATTGCACCCAATTAGGGTATATTATCACCTTTGTAGATACCCTCGTATATATTACTAATTTTGGATACTATGGTGCATGGAAAAAGAGCTCACGATAAGGGTGGGAACACCAGAGGTGTTAACACATTCAGTACTATTCAGGTTAGGGGTTGAACTAGTCTTATGTTTTACGGGATCTCGAAGAGGTCCTCGGTACATTTTTCTAGATGTGTACTGCAATAAATGGTATCCCAGTGCCTAGTCATTGTATGGAATCCATTCTCCAATACGTGCCATTACAGTTTTGGTTATAGAGCCTAGTATGTTGGAATTTAGTAATGTAACAATCTCGGTTATTTGAATAAGTATTTGTTCTTAGACAATATTATAATATCAGATGATTTTTATATAAAATATTTTGGTTATCGTAAGGTAAAAATCCATTGTGTTTATATGACGACCCGACTTTCAATACCCAGAAAGACGTTTCATCAATAAGAAAAGAAAGAGATAGAAGTAGAAAGGATAGAAAGAAAAGAACAACAATCATCAGAATCTCACAGCGGAAACGAACAAAATATAATATTACACATATCCATTACATAGTTTTACATATCAGAGTACACAAAATAATATGACTTCATTACATCTAACATTCTTAAGAGTCTACCAAACCATACAACTCAAAATACAACATCAAAAGTCACTACAGCGGATAGAGATAGATAAGTACGTCTGGACTCCAGCTCCAGCTTCCAAAACATTTGCTACTCCCAACCTAATCACTTGGCTACTCATAAAAATTTGAGTACCCAAGAGTTTATGAAAAACAAAATAAACTCCGGGTGAGACATGGGTCTGGTGTGAGTAAATAAGTTAAAGTTGTTTAACTTTAAAATCATTTGGAAACAAAAGGTATCACGTAAGACTTCACACAAATAAATACGGGTAAGTTTTTACCTTACGCTAACCAAAACATTTGATAGGAAATCCAGTGATATTATAATAGGGTCTAGGGTTTTCAAGTAAATAAAAAATAGCCGAAATTGTTATATCTATTAAATTCCAGCTACTAGCCACGAAAGTGGGTAACACAATCAAAATCGTAGGGTCTCGTAGGGAAAATGGGTTTCCATCAATGACAGGGATACTGGGGTACCGCCCGTCACAGTATAGATCACCATACCGAGGACCACTCCCAATCCCCTGCAACAAAAGGCCGAAACCATCCCTTACTGGACAGCTCCGAACAAGACAACCCCGTAGTTGTGGCCAACAACTGCCCACACAGCCGAAATAATAAGGGACTTCTAGACAGGGGAAAATCTCGTCCTACTTGGGCATGATCCACTTAGTCTTGCTGCACCTCCCCTATTTTAGCCATTCCCGGTTGATGAGGCTTGAGGCTACGATTACCTTTAGATAACACATCTCTTAGAATGCTCATCGTCCACCTGACAATGTTCTGAAAGCATTCAATCCATACAAGTTCGTTCCGGGTTCAAATGAAACCGAAGGCATTATCTCGTTACACTCATTTTGAAATCACCCTCAGAGTTAACGACAATAACCCTTGCACTCTAAAAACTCTATCTCGATCTTCACTTGAGATGTCACGACCTAACGTTTAACGTGGACCGATGTGGTTTTCGGAAAATCAAATTTGATTCCCGATCCCGGTCTCATCGAAATCCAAACGTGTCTTAAAGGTCAAGTTGTTCAAAGATTTAAACAATTCAATTCAATTTGAACATAACATCCACACAGTATTATCTACAGATAATAACAATCATCCAACTCTGATATATACAAATCTCATCACAGAATATCTCAGACTATCATCCAATAGATATCAACCAATTCCAGATATTCAATCCAAAACAATCATCCATAAGCAAGCACATCTTTAATTCATATTATAATTAATTTAATTAATTAATTCAAATTAAATTAATTACTTAAGAATTAATCACTTAACTTTCTTAACCAAGCATTAATTAATTAATCTCAATCATTAAATTAATTAATCACTTCTTAATCAACCTCATTATCAATTAATTAATCTTTAGTTAATTAAAAATCCGTTAATTAACTATTAATTAATTACTATAATTATTCACTACTAAAACTTGATTAAAAATTAATCATTCCTTAATTTATTATTAATTAACCCTTAATTTATAATTAATTAATCTTAATTAATTACTTAATTAATTTATCTTAATTGATTATAAATTAATTAACCTAACCATTTAATTAATTAAGCCTTAACCACTAATTAAATATCTACTAATTATAAATTAATTAATGTTTAACTACTTTATTAATTAACCTTAATCAATCAATTAATTAATTCTTAATCACTAATTAATTAATTACTACTTACTTAATTAATTACTCAATTAATTAATTACTAATCACTTAATTTGTAAATCTTTAATTGCCAATTAATTATAGTTTAATTTAATTCTTAATTTCCATTTATTAATCCATAATTGATTAATTAAACCTTAATAAATTAATTAATCTAAGATTATCAATTAACTTAACCTTAATTACTATATTAATTAATGTAAACCTTAATCATAAAACTTAATTAATTTTCAAAACAAAACAATTTTATTAATTACTAAAAATTTATTACATTTTAAAACATTTCTAATTTGTTTTAAAAACTTAATTACATTTTTAAAAATTAAGTTAAATGAATATAAAATCACCCTAAGCTTAAAAATCATAATAATAAAGTACTTTCATTTAAAATGTTAAACATTTTACAAAGTAGTTTAAATAAAATTTTAAAGTTTCAAACTCAAAACAAATTTGAAAACTCTTTTTTTTAAACAAAACTAACTAGTTCCGGGTTCGAACGACCCAACTCGACCACTTTAACCTAACTTCATCTTCCCTTACCTATTTCTTCATTAGATTAAGTTACAACTAACCCAAAAAAAAATACTGGAAAGAACAACACTTCCTTTTTCCCAATCCGTTACACGAGCAACAACAACATCTCCCCCTTACACAACACGAGCCAAAGCCCAATCGACCCGAACGTTTCTTCAAGTCACCTCAGCCCACAATACTCACTAACACGATCGTTGACTCGTGCATGTGCACGTCGCGCCGACGCCATCGCCACCATCCACGACACCACGCGCAGACCCCACATCGACACCTGATGCGAACCCCCACTGTTGATCAGCAAATACGCGACCCAATCAAAATTTAGGTAATCGCCCTCATTTCTAGATGATCGCCACGCGACCTCGGTCACAACACCACAACGTCTCGACGTAGCCATACCCAAGCGCACTCGTGACTCGATCCACTAAAACACTTCCAGTCACGAAATTCTCGAACTCAGCCAAACACAGAACACAAACCCTAGTTTCCCAAATTTATAATTCCCCGACGAAAGATTAACACTTCAACTATTTTTCTCGGGTTAATCCATCAACAATACAACTTCGCCCCAAATCTCAAATCCTAAAACCTTCACAGTCACCTGAATTTGCTCAAAGACCAATTTCAGGTTATCAACAAAATACTCCTTCAATCCCAATTTAAAAATTCTGAACTTTGCCTTAAAAATCTTGTTATATGAAGTAGATTCAAAATGTAAAATTGAATCAATAAATTTCAATACATGATTTGATCATGTTATTAAAAAAATTCACCGTAACTTCCTGATTTAGAAGATTTTCAAATAATTTCTTTTGAATATCAATTAAATCCTTAATTCATGTTTGAATCAAATTACTGCATTGAAGATTCAAACTTAACAATGATTTGTTAAGTAAAATTTGATATTCTAATTTAAATTTACTCTGTATTTTGAAATTACAGAGAAGCATTCAACAGATTTAACATGCACGGTTTTAAAACAATATAACACCAAGATTTCATCTATATATATATACACATGCAAGTCAGTCACTAGCTCAAAAATTTCACATGCACAATTTTTACTTTACTTAAATTTTCTAATTAAATTTACTCATCTGTTTTATTTTTAAGTAGAGACCAAAATTTTACTTCTGGAAAATGACTGCAGATCCTAAAACTTGAAATTGCTTGGTCAAATAATTTGCTTGATGAAGATGCTTTGATTTCTTCTCAAATCTTGAATTTGATTAGAGCTTAGATACTGAGAAGCTTTGAATATTTACTTTACACTAGATTTTGCAGATTTTTCCTTTGAATTCCGTTTTGCAGGTTTTCTGCGATTCATATTGCAGTTTTTCTTTTTTGAGATTTTGAAAAGAGGCTTGAGTTTGATTAATTTTTTTGTTGAAAGTATGAAGATTTTGAGGAATTTCAGATTTGTTAATGGAGGTGTGCTTTCTTCTTTTTTATCTTGCTTTAGAAAATTAGAATGAGAAAATTAGAGAAAGAATAGGAAGTGGCTTTTTATAGAAATAGTTTTGTTTTATAAAAATTTAAAGAAAATAAATTAAAAACTTTGACACTTGTCATGATACCTTGCTAACATCTTAACACATGTTATAAGTGTGTTTTAAATTTTAACAAGTGTAAATTTTCATGCAAAAAGAAATTTTAAAATGTTTTTATTAATTAATTTTCTAAATTTAAATACATTTTTAATTCATATAAAATCAATTCTTCTTAAAGAAATAAATATAAAACATATTTGCTATTTTAAATAAAACCATAGTAATACATCTTTAAAATCAAAGTATAATTTAAAATATAAATAACACTTATTTTGAAATTTTCAGTTTAACAATTCAAATTCAAATTAAATTTCCTAATTCAATTAAAAAAAATCAAATTTTATATGAATTCAATTTTTAACAAATCCATTTCCCTTTTGTATATAATAATTTCAATTAAAATCAAGATACACTTGCAACTTATTTGTTATTATTGTTTCAAACAACAATTTTTAATTTATTCAAAAGATTATCACATTTAAATTGGGTATGAAATTCCAGAATATCACATTCCCCCCCCTTAAAAGAATTTCGTCCCCGAAATTTAAACAAAAGATAATCCAAAATTTTCATTTTATTTCAACAATTCAAGCATACATATCATCCATACATAAGAAATCAACAAACAAAACATACAAACAACATACATCCAGTACAAACACCACTAGCTATCCGGATACATACCCGGATAAGTCTTCCTAAAACTATCCAGAGTCTCCTAGGTACAATCTCTGGAATCCTCACTCCATTGGACTTTAACGAGCTTCACTATTTTGCTTCTGAGTTGCCTTTCGTCTTGATCAACAATTCGAACAGGATGTCTGACAATTGATAAGTCCGGCTCAATCTCTAAGTCTTCCTGCACAGCTGGCTCCAAAATAAGAGATGGGTCGTGCACATATTTCCGTAGATGAGATACTGGAAAACATTATGAATCCCAGCCACTCGAACTGGCAATTCAATCCTGTATGCTACAGCACCAATCCTCTCGAGTACTCGGAACGGACCAATAATCTCGGAGCGAGTTTCCCTGTTTTCCCAAATCTTACTGCTCCTTTAATAGGGGAAACTTTGACAAAGACTAAATCACCAATCTCGAAATCCAATTGTCTTCGTCTTTTATCTGCATATTTCTTTTGATGATCCTGAGCAGCTCTCATCCTTTTCTTGATAAGCTCGACTTTAGCAGATGCTTCACGGATCAGATCTGGTCCAAGCACAATACAGTCTTTCGACTCTATCCAACAGGCTGGGGATCTACACGGTCTTCCATACAGTGCTTCATAAGGAGCCATCTTGATACTTACTTGGTAACTGTTATTATAAGAGAATTCCACTAGATGTAGATGGTCTTCCTACGATCCACCAAAATCCAATACACAGGCTCTCAACATATCTTCTAGAATTCGATTTAGCCCTCCGTCTGCCCATCTGTTTAGGGATGATATGCTGTACTCAATCTCAAGCTTGTTCCCATTGCCGATTGCAATGCCTCCCATAATTTGCTGGTGAAGATAGGATCTCGATCACTTACAATACTGACTGGAACACCATGCAATCTCACTATTTCTTTCAAGAAAAATTTTGCCAGAGAAGCTACAGTACGGGTTGCCTTAATTGGTATAAAATGGGCGCTCTTGGTTAGACGTTCCATAATTACCCATATTTCTTCATTCCCCTTCTTAGTTCTAGGCAAACCATCGATAAAGTCCATCGAAATCATCTCCCACTTCCACACCGGGATCTCCAAAGGTTGTAACAAACCGGCTGGCTTATGCTGATCTCCTTTAACTTGCTGGCAGATTGCACAACTATTAACGAATCTAGCTACAACCTTCTTCATTTTCGGCCACTAGAAAACTCTCTTCATATCTCTATACATCTTTGAGATTCCTGGATGGATATTTAATCTGGAGCGATGACTTTCTGACAATACTTCCTGTCACAGATCCCTGTCATACGGAATACAAATCCTTCCGTTGATCCTTAGTGTCCCTTGGTCATCAATCTCAAAAATAGGACAGTGACCCTTCCTAACTCTTCTGATAATTCTTTTCAACATTATATCAGATTCTTGCCAGCTTGAAATCCTTTTCAGAAGAGATGGAACCACTTCCAAAAGAGATAGAACTGCATTTCTGCTAAGAGCGTCTGCGACAATGTTCTCCTTCCCCGGAGTATACAGAATATCCAAATCATACGATGCCGAGAACTTGACCCATCGCTGTTGTCTTAGATTAAGATCTTTCTGAGAGAAAAGGTATTTCAACGGTTTGTGATCCGTGAATAACTCAAACTTTTCTCCTAAAAGATAGTGCCTCCAGATCTTTGAAGCAAAAACTATGGCCAACAGCTCTAGATCATGCGTAGCGTAGTTTCTCTCATGTGGCTTCAATTGCCGACTCGCATATGCAATTACCCTACCATTTTGCATAAGCACAGCTCCCAATCCAACAATTCTGGCATCAGTATATACTTCAGACTCGCTCTTCCCATT
The DNA here is from genome assembly GCA_030765085.1 of Allium cepa. NCBI lineage: Eukaryota > Viridiplantae > Streptophyta > Magnoliopsida > Asparagales > Amaryllidaceae > Allium > Allium cepa. The sequence goes on from CM060937.1 coordinate 290,391,851, forward strand.
TGGAATAGACAATACAGGAGCACTTGTCAACCTTGCCTTCAGATTCTGAAAAGCTTCTTCACATTCAGGTGTCCACTTGAATTTAGTTCCCTTCCTTGTCAGCTTTGTTAGGTGAGAAGAGATTTTGGAATAATCCCTAATAAACTTCCTGTAGTAACCAGCCAATCCCAGGAAACTGCGAACCTCTGTTGGTGTTCGAGGCTGCTTCCACTCCAAAAAGTTTCAACTTTAGCTGGATCTACAGAGATTCCCTCACTATAAACAATGTGCCCCAAAAATTTTACTTCTGATTTCCAAAAATGACACTTAGACAACTTCGCCTTTAGAACATGCCTTCTCAGAGTTTTCAAAATTATTCTCAAGTGCTGCTTGTGCTCTTCTTCCGACTTAGAATAAACCAAGATATCATCGATGAACACCAAAACAAACTTATTCAAAACATCTCTAAAGACTCGGTTCATCAGGTCCACAATGTAGGCAGGAGCGTTGATTAACCGAAAGGCATAACCAACCACTCATAGAAACAATTAGGTACCCTAAATACAGTTAAGGGAATACTGTCCTCAGCTACCCTTAACTGATGGAAACCAGATGCTAAATCTAATTGAGAAAAGACTGAAGCTCCATGAAGCTAGTCGAAAGGTCATCAATACGAGAAAAAGGATACTTATTCCGAATGGTCACTTTGTTCAACTCACGATAATCTACACAGAACCTTAGCGACCCATCCGGCTTGGTGACAAATACTGCAGCAGAGCCCCAGCAAGAAAAACTTGGTCTAATCAAATCCTTCTCCAACAGATCTTGAGTTTGCTTCACTAGTTCCTCCCTCTCCCTAGGAGCCATCCTCCTACTAGGTTGAATTACGGGTACTGCTCCAGGAACCAAATCTATATGAAACTCTATTTCTTGGTGCGGAGGCAAACACTTAACTTCCTCAAATACGTCTGAGAAATCCCGGACTACTTCAATATCTACAACCTCCTCTTGAGAAGTCTCAACTCCATGTAAAATACTACTCAAGTGAACTCCAGAGTTATCACACGTTACTCTGGCAATCCTACCTAGATCAGTTTCCAACAAAACTGTTCTCATCACAATTTAAGACTGCCTTATATTTGTCAAGCCAATCCATTCCCAAAATATGGTCAAAACCCTTAAAATTCAATACATAACGGTCATAGTAAAAACTATGGGATAGATAGGAGATTCTCAAATCCTTACAGATCCTATCTAATTTGGTTACCCCTACTATAAGATTAGATACACGGATGGGATTGTCTATGGTACTAGTGGTAAGAAAGAAATTCTCTACAGATTCCAGAGAAATAAAACTCAAAGAAGCACCGGAATCAAACAAAACTTTAATATATTTTCCATTTAAAAGTAAGGTACCTTCTAAAACTCCCTTGCCCTTAGACGAGTTTGATGGTGCGCCTTCTAAAGCAAATACTTTGTTCTTCTGGACTTTATGAAGAAGCGGGAAATCTTTAATCATGTGTCCCGGTTGATGGCAGTTGAAGCAAAGAGACTTCTGAACTAAAGCTGACCCTGGTCCACTATAATGCTGTCGCTGTTGCTGAGACTCTCTTCTTGGACACTTATTTGCCAGGTGACCTTCTTGCTGACAAATATAACATTTGCGTGGTCCATTGTTGTTTCCAAACTTCTTCTTGTTTTGCTTCTTCCAATTAGGATTGAATTTTCTTTTATTAGGATTAGAAGAATTTCCTCCTGATGCAGCTACTCGCACCTCAGATCTTTTGTTCATCAAGTCTTCATATCTTAGCGCCATATCAATGAGCTCCACAAAAGACCCTTTCAAATGTGCTGTCATTCTTTCATGATACTCTGGCCTCAACCCTTGGACAAACATCTCGTTCTTCTTAAGAGGGTTGTCTATAAGTCCTGGGCCATAACAAGATAACTCGTTGAATTTAGTCTCGTATTCAGCTATAGACATGTTTCCTTGTTTTAGATTCAGAAAATCCTGATAAAAACGAGTTCTCCCTGCAGCAGGCATGAACTTCTCCTCAAATAACTCCTTAAACTCTTCCCAAGACATATCATCTTCCGAGACATTCGCAGTCACTGAATTCCACCAAACTGCGGCACCACCTTGTAATTACCACGAAGCCATTATTCTCTTTTGCTCATCCGATAACCTCATGCTCTTAAAGATTTTATCACACGAGCAAAGCCATGCTTGGACCTCTATTAAAGTTTCTGATCCTTGAAATGGTTCTCCTCCAAGATTAACGAAGTCCTTGCATAATGCAGCAAAACTGACTGGAGACGGTACTGGATGAACAGCCTTATTATTAGTCTGTTCTCTCCTATTACTGGTTGATGCACTTCCTACAACCCTTCCCCTTTTGCCTCTTGAACTCATAATGGCTACCTGAACAGGTAACCCAACCAATTTACATAGGGATATAGTTATATAAGAAAATTACAAATATGCACTCTCAAGATCTATTCCAGAGCCTAGGTGTTTCACAACCTATGCTCTGATACCAACTGTGACGACCCGGCTTTCAATACCCAGAAAGACGTATCATCAATAAGAAAAGAAAGAGATAGAAGTAGAAAAGATAGAAAGAAAAGAAAAACAATCATCAGAATCTCACAGCGGAAACGAACAAAATATAATATTACATATATCCATTACATAGTTTTACATATCAGAGTACACAAAATAATACGACTTCATTACATCTGACATTCTTAAGAGTCTACCAAACCATACAACTCAAAATACAACATCAAAAGTCACTACAGTGGATAGAGATAGATAAGTACGTCTGGACTCCAGCTCCAACTTCTAAAACATTTGCTACTCCCAACCTAATCACTTGGCTACTCATAAAAATTTGAGTACCCAAGAGTTTATGAAAAACAAAATAAACTTCGGGTCATACATGGGTCTGGTGTGAGTAAATAAGTTATATTCGTTTAACTTTAAAATCATTTGGAAACAAAAGGTATCACGTAAGACTTCCCACAAATAAATAGGGTAAGTTTTTACCTTACGCTAAACAAAACATTTGATAGGAAATCCAGTGATATTATAATAGGGTCTAGGGTTTTCAAGTAAATAGAAAATAGCCGAAATTGTTACATCTATTAAATTCCAGCTACTAGCCATGAAAGTGGGTAATACAATCAAAACTATAGGGTCTCATAGGGAAAATGGGTTCCCATCAATGGCAGAGCTACTGGGGTACCGCCCGTCACAGTACGGGGCCAAGATCACCGTACCGAGGACCACTCCCGATCCCCTGCAACACAAGGCCGGAACCATCCCTTACTGGACAGCTCCGAACAAGACAACCCCGCAGTGTGGCCAACAACTGCCTACACAGCAAAAATAATAAGGGACTTCTAGACAAGGGAAAATCTCGTCCTACTCGGGCATGACCCACTTAGCCTTGCTGCACCTCCCCTGTTTTAGCCATTCCCGGTTGATGAGGCTTGAGGCTACGATTACCTTTAGAGAACACATCTCTTAGAATGCTCATCGTCCACTTGACGATGTTCTGAAAACATTCAATCCATACAAGTACGTTCCGGGTTTGAAAGAAGCCGAAGGCATTATCTCGTTACGCTCATTTTGGAATCACCCTCAGAGTTAACGACAATAACCCTTGCACTCTAAAAACTCCATCTCGATCTTCACTTGAGATGCCACGACCTAACGTTTAACTTGGACCGATGTGTTTTTCGGAAAATCAAATTTGATTCCCGATCCCGGTCTCATCGAAATCCAAACATGTCTTAAAGGTCAAGTTGTTTAAAGATTTAAACAATTCAATTCAATTTGAACATAGCATCCACACAGTATTATCCGCAGATAATAACAATCATCTAACTCTGATATACACAAATCTCATCACAGAATATCTCAGACTATCATCCAATAGATATCAACCAATTCCAGATATTCAATCAAAAACAATCATCCATAAGCAAGCACATCTTTAATTCATATTATAATTAATTTAATTAATTCAAAATAAATTAATTACTTAAGAATTAATCACTTAACTTGCTTAACCAAGCATTAATTAATTAATGTCAATCATTAAATTAATTAATCACTTCTTAATCAACCTCATTATCAATTAATTAATCTTTAATTAATTAAAAATCCTTTAATTAACTATTAATTAAGTACTATAATTATTTACTATTAAAACTTGATTAAAAATTAATCATTCCTTAATTGATTATTAATTAACCCTTAATTTATAATTAATTAATCTTAATTAATTACTTAATTAATCACTTAATTAATTTATCTTAATTACTTAATTAATTATAAACTAATTACCTAACCATTTAATTAATTAAGCCTTAACCACTAATTAAGTAATTAATTAGTTTATCTTTAATTTCTTATGTTTTTCTTGCTTTAGAAAATTAGAATGAGAAAATTAGAGAAAGAATAGGAAGTGGCTTTTTATAGAAATAGTTTTGTTTTATAAAAATTTAAAGAAAATAAATTAAAAACTTTGACACTTGTCATTATACCTTGCTAACATCTTAACACATGTTATAAGTGCGTTTTAAATTTTAATAAGTGTAAATTTTCATGCAAAAATAATTTTTAATTTTTTTTATTAATTAATTTTCTAAATTTAAATACATTTTTAATTCATATAAAATCAATTCTTCTTAAAGAAATAAATATAAAACAAATTTGGTATTTTAAATAAAATAATAGAAATACATCTTTAAAATCAAAGTATAATTTAAAATATAAATAACTCTTATTTTGAAATTTTCAGTTTAACAATTCAAATTCAAATTAAATTTCCAAATTCAATTAAAAAAATCAAATTTTATATGAATTCAATTTTTAACAAATCCATTTCCCTTTTGTATGTAATAATTTCAATTAAAATCAATATACACTTACAACTTATTTATTATTATTGTTTAAAACAACAATTTTATTAAATTAAATTAATTTATTAAAAAGATTATCACATTTAAATTGGGTTTGAAATTCTGGAATATCACGTTTATGTGTGACGTGGTCTTACAAGATACCTTTGTTTTCAAAGGATTTTGATAACTTTAATAAGTTCAAATTGAGTGTGTTTTCTCACATTAGTTTTCTAGACCGACCCAAGTGTTATTTTATTATAATGCTCCGGTCAGACCGAGTATTACAAATTCAGCTTAGGATGCTATGGAGCTCAAGACGAGCTGGATGGCGAACACGTATTACACGTACTTGATTCTATTCCGCTACGTATTGTAGGCTGTATAGTCAGCATTAGTGTGGACAAGTTATTATAACTATATGGTATTAAGTTATTGATTCGTTGTACTCTGATGATGTAATGTATAAATAACAGTGTAGTTTTTTTGTATAAGACGTATTATTATCTATTATATATTGTTCCGTTGCGATTGTGAAAATCTGCGTTGTTATTTCTCTTTTATTCTACCTCTTCGTTTTCTTTTCCCCTAGCTATCGGGTTTTTCCAGCATTCGACTTCTCGGCATTAAATACAGTGGATGTATTAGTGTCAATTTTTTAGGGTTGAAAATCCTGTCTATGACAATTATATGCAAGTTTGAATTTGAAATTTGGAGAACTTTGCAAGTAACACATGAAGGCACAAGTAAAGTCAAACTAACTAAGATTTCCATGTTAACAAACCAGTTTCAACTATTTCAAATGAGTCCAAATGAGTCCATATCTGATATGTATAGTGGATTTCAATATATTATACACTCACTTATTGTATTGGATAAAAATTTCTCCAAAGAGGATCAAGTAAGAAAAATCTTCAATTCACTTACTGCTGAATGAGACCAAAAGACTCCTGCAATTGAAGATGCTAATGATTTTAGCACACTAAAGATTGAAATGTTAGTTGGCAATTTAATGTCATTTGATGCATAAATGCAGGGAAGAAGAGAAAGCAAGCAATAGAGAAGAAATCCATAGCGTTTAATACAATGATGGATAATCTGGATTCAGATAGTGATAATGATGAAGAAATTGCTTTCATGACAAGGAACTTTGGAAATTTCTTGAAATATGGGTAAATGAATAATTTAAAAGAAATGACAACAAAAATCCTACAAACGGAAGTGAAAGCGAAAATGGCAGTAGATGTTATAACCGCGATGAACCTGGTTAATTAAAACGAGACTGCCTACATCCTGAGAAACTGAAAACCACACCAAACACTGATTCGTCTAAAAAACAGAAACGAGCCTATACTACAATACTAGATGAGTCAGATACATCATCAAGTGAAAATGAATCTGATACGGAAATAGCCAACATGTGCTTCACAGCAATACAAAATTCAGATATAATTGGTAAAATAAGATCAGCATAAGGTACGCATTAAATATTAAAAGCTTTATATCATTTGAATTTTTGATCTACCCTTTGCTGACTACCCCTTAATTTTTGATTAGAAAAAGGTTAGCAAGCTCATGGACTCCAAAGCAACCAAAAGATGAAATTTAGATCTACACTTTGCTAACTACCCCTTAATTTTATGGTTTAGGCAAGATTTTGTAAGAAAAAGAGGAGTTTTTTTAATGGAATTTAGGTTAATTGAGATTTAGACTTGCTTTAGGAAATGTGAAAGGTGATTAATTATGCCCCGTCATCTCCTATGAGGCACAAATCATGAAGGGGTTTAGAGTTATGTTTAGGCTTAACTAATTACCCGCCAATCTGGCCAGCATTAGTCTAAATTTAAAATGGCCATATATCTTAAATGATAAGTTTGCTTTCTTTTTATGACCACTTTACAGAAAGAGACACCATCATCCCAATATAATGGTAGTATTTTTAAACCCTAGTTCAACTCCTATCAAAAATTGTAGGCTTCACAATAATTTCTAGGCCCAAGCCATTTGATAAAAAATCAAAGTATAGAAAATGTCCCTACATGACGACCCCAAATCTGACCCCCGTTTGAAGCGCTAAAAATGGAGAATGTCGACCAAAATCATCAACTAACTACCCGGTAACCAAAGAATATTTCAATAAGATAAAGCATTGTTTATAATGTAATCAGCCGAGATGTGATAGGATCGATATAGTCATACCATACGTAAGTATCAGAGTGGTAAATAGTTACTGATTAAATCGACATACTCTAATTATCTTACAATATAACATCATAAGGACTACTCATAGAGGTATATTTCCTGCTTATTTTTTCCCAATTTTGGTTCAACGTCTACATATGCTACAATCTAATTATATAGAGAAATATACATATACAAAAAAACAAAAAATGGATCTAAACCGCACTCTCGGTTTGGATTAGATTCACTTAGTTTACTTCATATGGATCTAAACCACACATTTGTTGTGGGTTATATCCTAGAATATTTTATCCTATTACAGTTGACATTCGATCACCAAGAATGGACGTACTCTACTTGTTGCAGCACTAAAATGTACCATAGAGTAATAGTGCACTATCCAAGATCTATTGTCTTATACTGTATTGACATACTCAGCCTGCTTTACAAGGATATAAACCGCACACTGGATTTGAATTAGGTCCAAGGTTATTTTATCCCATTGAGGCCGGCATCCGAATATCAAGTAAGGGCGTACTCTACTTATTGTGGTACCAAAATGTACCATAAAGTAATAGTCACAATCTAAGATCTAGTGTCTTACATCAGAATATCCGAAGGCAACCATCATTAATGATCCATTCAAAAACTCTTTCATAAGTGTAAGCAAAGTATCCTCTGAAAATACTTTATATTTTGTAATCGTCTTCCAATATAGGCAACTGTTTTCTTTTTAAAAATAACATAAATTCAAATTTAATAAATCATGTAGGAGGTATTAAGTATAAAAGTTTTAGCCAATAAAATTAACTTTCTGGATCATTTGACAGATCTTAAAAATATCACAAGAGTTAAAAGGTATGGTGTTTGCACTGAAAGACGTCTAGTTTGAATTAAGAAATATAATTCACTTTGCAAGAGGTTTTTGAGGTGGTAACTGTTCAAAATTTACAAAGTATACGAAATAAAGTTATAGATATTAAATTATCTTTCCAATAAGGTAAATTTCGATAAAATTCGTTCATAAAATTAAAAGTTATGCCCAATACACAGCAAGGTGTTTTTGGATGGCCATCATATTTATTTGAGCCTAAGAACATGCCCGACTTAGCTATTTGATTTCAATTATGAAAACGTTCGAATTTGGAAAAGATATAGAAACGAAAGTTGTAGGTATTTGAGTTAGCTTTCTAGAACATTACAAAAAACTAAAATATGTTTAGATTTGCAAAGGTTGTAGTCAAATTACCGAGAGGTGTTCAATCAATTCCGAGCTACCACCGTCTATACTAAACAATTTTATTATCAGATCATGAAATAACATGCGAACATATACTTAAATAGCTTTTCTCATCCCAGTGTTATGTGAATGTAGTCAAGTTTATTTCTTTGATAGAATGTTTTTAAAACTAAGAGAAGAGAAAAGATTCAAAGCGATTTATGAAAAGTGGTACTTTTCTTTATATATTTCAAATGGATAGAATGCTCCTTTATTTATAAGTGTAATGTTTTTCATTTAGAGCCCTTCATAATATTATTTGCAACAAATCCACTTCTTCCTTCGTAAGTAATTTATTTCCTTCCTCCACAAGCTACGTGATTCCTTCCACCATAATCTTCTTAACTCCTTCCATTTCAAGCTTCTTCTTAAGGTGGCAAATGTATGCATGTGATAAATTTTAGTAACATATAAACTTACTTACACTTGCCATTTTATACATATGAACATTTCGTTCTTTATTACTATATGCATTTAACCTACACGTGCATAAATGTATATGCCACTGGGTTTTGATTCATTCTAATTTCTAATCCGTTTAACCAAAATCAAGTTATGCATGTTTTCAGAGTAAAAATGACATTATACACGCAATGAAATAAGTTCCGAAGTCTAATTCCACCTCATGTAGAAATTTATAATTTTTCCCTTTATGTTAAAATTATTATTTTACCACTTCAATTTAATTATTTAATTTTGTAAATTGCAAGGTGATACATCCTAGTCGTCATTTCCTAAAATTATAGAGTCATACGATCTCATATGATTTACGATCCTCCAATACATAAAATACGGTCGTTACACTCTCCTATGCTTTAGGAATTTCGCCCCTGAAATTCCTTATTAAATCAATGAATAGTCAACCATTGTTATCTCCATGCTTAACAATCATAAGCAACGACCAACAAATCAAACAAGTAGCCATGCAATCAATAATGTAGATACACCTATCCTAGCATGCGAGATACTAAACAATCATATATAATATCAAATGTGAAATTAAATATAATAAACAGCAGGCCTTACCACGAAAAGAGTTCTGGATATGTAGCCTTCATGCCCTTCTTGGTTTCCTACATGCAATTGTCTTCACTTTCATCTATGAATCTTCACTAGCTCTACCATCTTCCTTCTAACCAGTTTCATATTGTGTCTGACAATATGAATCAGCCTACGAGGTCTTAAAGCTTCTGTTTTAATCTTAATATCATAAAGTTGATTCATTATAATTGCCATGTCTAAGTCGTGCACAAATGTCCATAAGTGAGAGACAAGAAATACGTTGTGTACGCCCGCTATCTTTTGAGGTTAGTCGACCCTATATGCTCGGTTCAAATCCTCTCTACTATTAGAAAAGGACTTGAATCTCGATGCCAACTTCACTTTACTACCGAATCGAACAACATTCTTCAATGGAGAAATCTTCACAAACAACATATTGCACTTATAGAGAACTCCAATCTCCAACTGTCTCTTATCAGCGTAGCTTTTTTGCTAATCCTGAGCAATCTTCATTCATTATCGAATGATCTCAATCTTCTTTGATGTCTCCCAGATCATATCTAGTCCAAATATAATTTTCTCTCACTTTCCATATAACTACCTGCATCCCAATTGGTTCGAATTTTCAAGAAATCGAAAGCCTAAATCCACTAAAATGTAGATCGTTGATTTAGTATCATGCAAATAATCAAATATATGCATATTAGAGCACTATCGATATAAATCATAACGGCTAAATAAAACAAAACATATAGTACTAACATGATTTGACACTTTCAATATCTAGTATCCTTATTAGTGTCTAGCATGCATTAGGAAACATGTCTTCCACTATTCTTGAATTATACCAGTACCTGTCCCTCTAAAGATATTCTATGGGTCGTAGTAAGGTGGGATATAACAACGTTCTGGTGACTGGTAAGTTACACACTTTGTACGTAACACTAGTTTCAACTGATTTTCTTCCGTTACATTTTATGTCTTTTAATTATTACTTAGTTGTCTCAACTCCATGTGCGCGTACGATATTCCCTATTTACCCAAAGTAGACCATAACTTGTTACACGAATATATAAATATATAAGTACCATAGTCCCCCTTTGGACCAAGATACTATCCCCCTTTTGAACCAAGATACTTTCCCCCGGTATCCGTAATTTTACACCACTGGCATCATCATCAATGTCTAGGCTAAATTTCCCGCGTGAAAAATACAATCTCTCCTTAGTGCCTAATAATGGTGTCATAAAAGTTTGGTCATGTTCTGTCTCGCATTGGATTTACTAATTTGTCTTCTTCCGATCATGGATTTAGCTCCATGGACTACTCCATTGAATTTTGAAAGAAATATTTTATGGATTAACTAGCCTTGATCTAACAAACAAACTAGAAAACAACTATGACGGTGCATCGCCTAATGTGTCCTACCCTAGTAGAAGACATAGCCTATTAGATGTAACCTTGTTTTTCCCATTTTGACTGCTTTGGACCGATGATGCACTCAACCTATGTAGCTCCTACTCCTGATTTGGTGCCACACCTGCTGACATAGCATCGACCTACTCACCATCCTATTTTGATTGTCTAAAGCAATCAAGGAAACACCCTCCTCTTATTCATGGAAGCAGACTCTACTAAGGGTATTACTTCACCTATGCACAAGCATATATACTCTACGGGTCATACAGTTGGATATGTCTCACATCAGTATAATGTACACACAACTGCTGGTAGCCCCTTGCTGTGGGCAGGCTTCTATTATGTAATACTACTAACCTCATATTCCAACTAATTCTAATGCCTATGTCATTCTTATTCATTTAAGTTATTTATATACTAAGGTAATTCACACCCGTCGTTAATGCATACTTGAGGCTACACACACGCATGCATATATAAAAATAAATATGCATATATGTTTATATATATACATATATCTTCATTTGTTATTATTTAAATATTATGCCACTACCGTTCACCGTTGACGATATTTTGTTGCCTTTCTATGCGTTTACATCTTATTTAATTTAAGGTCATTTACCGCTTTCTTTTAAATATCTTTTCTCGTTTACTTTTCCTTTCGTTTAACATCATTGGATGAAATCCCTACTTCCTTTTTAATTAATATCTCTCTTTAATTGCCTACTTAGACTTATTTCTTCCATACCGCTTTAATGGTGTATTCTTTGTTTACCGTTTGTTTTCTACACTATCTTAAATTATGTACTTTAGGTTTCCCATTTAAATCATTTTTATTATTCTTACTTACATTACTTTAGTTATACTTAAGGATTTTCATACCTTAACACATTGAAATTACTTCTTTACCCAAAGAAATTTTTCAATACTATAATTCTTTATAAATTACTTAAAAGAGGACTTGCATTATGCATGAAATAACAAGGAATTATCTTTTATTTTTTTATTGGAACAAACAGTATAGAACACGGCGATTCCCTTATTTTGTGCATCTCTTCCTTTTTGTTTACATTCCTTGTTATTTCACCCAATATACCTTTATTGTATTTTTAGACAATTCATAGAAATTCACATTATTACACAATTCATTCCAATGTATTAAAATATCGTTTAATCTCAGTTTAATTTATAGTTATTTCTAATGTATATTCAACAATCTATATAGACTAACCAAATTTGGAATCCTAATATGACTCCATGAACAAATTATTTATAAATCTAAGGAATATTTATACTCTAACTTTCCAAATCCTAAATGCATACAATATCTATCAATTTTATGGTTTTTCATAAATATAGACATATTTTCCATAATTATTACCCATGTATAATTAAATATCTAAATCGTCATTTATTCAGTTTCTTATCAGAATAAAATTAAATATCCAAATCATGATTCATGTCTAGGCATAAATGAAATAGATTTACAATGGTATAAATCCGATTATTATTATAAAATATGTAATTTCCCACTTACCTTTTTAGCTTCCCAAATCTTCATATCTAATCCCTAATATTCCAATTTGACTCTTTTTCTTCTTATTTAGATTTATATACCGCAAGCGTATACAAAATTTATCAAAGATCTAGACTAGAAGAGAGAGTTGGATTTAGTTCATATTTTAAATTCGAGTTTACAGTTTAGCTTAGCTTTGGCAATTTGATTTGACCATATTTTTCCTTTAATCATCTTCCACAGTTCTCTAATTGTATATAAGTATAAATTATAGTTATTTTTAAGAATTTAGGATTTGGAGGAGAAGAGTAAATGACAGAGCTCTGACATTACTCTTAAAATATGAGTTTAGAGGTGAGGGTATGTCTATTTATAGGAGTTCAAATCAATGCCAGCCATTTGATAAAAATAAATTGAATCAGAGCCATTTAGCTAGCATTTACTACCGATTTTAACAAAAATAGGGTCGACCTATGACACCCCGTAAAATCAAAAAGAATCAAATAAGTAAACTAAATTAAGTAGGGGTAAAACAAAAAATTCAAAAGTTGGAATTTGACCATGAAAGTTATGTCGTAATGTTCATAGCAAAATTTTGATCTGTTTTCATATATAATATGCTGAAAATGAGCTCAAACGAAGAAGTTATGGACATTTAAAGTTTTCAAATTCAAAATAATTGAATTCAAATAAATAATAAAATTCAAAAATTTGAAAGTTAACTGGGGAGTAAGAATTATATTAATAGTAACCAAAGAATATAATAAATTAATAAACAATGACAACACTTATTCCTAAACAAATAATACACATCGGTGGAACCCTTTATTTGGATTGATTGACATGTAGTGCTCGACCGGTTGATGGTGGCGGTCGATCGGCTATGAATGGGTGGCAATTAGGGTTTTTTTTGATTTGAACGTATTGGCATTTATTATTTTTAACCAAGTTTCTTCCAATGGCTCTGATGTGTTTCAACCTCTATAAATAAGGCCCTAGTCCCCTCACTTTTATTCATAACTATTTTGAAAACAATAGCGAAGCTCTGTCGGTTCATCTCTTCTTCGATTTAGAAAACTTCATTAGAGTTTCAGGTAAGAAATCCTAATAACTATCTTCGTTTATTATTAATTTATAAACATTTTTCCTCCAACCTTTCTGAATCTAATATATATGCAAATCCCTTGTGGTATATATCAATAAGAAGAGATCTGAAGGAGATTATAATGAGTGTTTCAAATCCAAAGAAAAGCAAATTGAGCAAGAACTACGAATGCAAATCTTAGTTTTTCTATCTTGGTAGTTCAATAGTATAGTTTGGATTTGATATATACCTTAGGGAGTTTTAGATTATGAAAACATCATACTAAAAATCCCTAAAATTCCATCAAAGCCAAATCCAATTCTTAGGCTGAATCATAATTGTTTTATATTGAAATAATGGAATTTTTGTGGATTTTACAATTTATGTATTCTACCTTCTATTCGACTTCTTATTCTTTTTCTTCAGATCTGATTAAGGGAATTTCACTAAAAAAATGGTATATAAAGCACGAATCTTTATTCATAGTTTACACCGCCTATTTCTATTAATTTTAATAGAATTTTCCTTTTCTAAATTCATGTAAAAGAAGTTGAATGAAGGTAGAATAGATTAAACTGTAAGTTTCCATTTTTGGTTCATTCCATTGTTTTAATACGAGATAAGTTGGATTTAGATTTATATATAAGTCTACTTATTATAATTTTAGGATATGAGTATTGATACCTTGTTATGGATATTAGAATCCCTTGTTATGGATATTGGAATTTTGGCATCATTAATAATATGGAAGAAAAAATTTGTATTATTATGGTTTAAAAGGAAATGACATTTAAACGTTAGTTAGGGCGTAATCTCTGCACGCATAAAAAATAATTATTACATATGTATTTGTATATTAACTAGTGCAATAAACGTATAATTATAATGTATAATTACGCAGTTAATTATAATATGTGTCATCAAATCTCCCTTAGGAAAGTAATTTATTGTTAAGGCATAATAAGAAGGAATTCTCGTATAGCTTAATTAATGGTCACGATGAGGTGTGTGACAATATATTAAGAGTGTGGTAAAATATGACTAAGTCATAAGTGGTACGAGGTCAGTCAAAAGACATACAGAAGTTTGCCTAGTTAACCTGGCAACCAGTAGTGTGACTTTGGGGATGATGTGAGACATCACTTATGATAAGTAACCACGATGACATGAGGTTAGTCCCAATTCTACAAGGTAAATATGCCCAACTAATCTGTCTACCAGTATCTACGAATAATCGGGCTAATGTGAGACGTCACCGTGGGTACGGGTCCTAAGACGAAGGACCTACTTTGGGGTTTAGGAAGTTAAGTGATTGTTTAAGGACCTGGCTACTTCCTAAAATGAAGAGTTAAATGGTCGGGATTGGGTTTAGTCATGGTTAAGGATATCTCGAAATGGTCTACTTCAATAGAAAGTATTAAGTATCCAAAGAGATTTTCAAGCAGTATTGGTTAGACAGATACCTATGTGGAGTCCATCTTCGAAACATGTATTAAATGATAATGGCCTACCTCAATTGAGGTTTTAAATGGTCAGAGTTTGCATATTTTCCATTAAAAGGTATTAAGTGCTTGGGTTTTATCTCTCGTATTGTTAGACATTTATGATTTAGTAAGGTTAGAGGTTTTTACTCACCAGACACTTGTTGTTCTACGCCCTCTTCATTACAACACAGGTTAGAGAAGGAATTGATATGCTTGAAGATGGTGAGAGTGAAGCTTGTGGCAGTTGTTATCTATCTTTTCAAGTTATTTTCTATTGTACCCAATAAATGTATTTTTAAACAAAATGTTGTAGTGGTTGTTGTTGTGTATTATGACATTTAAAAGTTTAAAATGACTTGAAATGGGTACTATTATTGTTATTATATTTTATTCCTTTCGTTTTGTGTTCTGAAAGAATAGATAGATAGCTCTGTATTATTTTTCTTTTTACAATCAACAATCAGCTTTGGAATGGTTCTTAGTTTGGATGGGCCTTTTCTGGATCGGAATTTAGGCTTATTTCGGGGTGGGTTGTTACATTTCATATCAGAACTTGGTTACTCGATCGACGGGAAAAGTATATGTGTGAGTGGCATATTTTTTATTTTTGAAAATATTTTTCAAAAACCCTACAGTATATAAATACATATACTTATTTTTGAATATACGCCTAACTCTGTAAATTCTGACAATAGAAAAAGTTATGACCATATTCCAAAAGAATGGACAAAGTGATTATTGGTTGGAAAAATAAATAGAGTTAAATTTATACTCCTACTCCAATTACTTATGGAGCAATGATCGTATGACAAGGAGTGGACTTAGAAGAGCACGACCACAACATAGGGAAGCACTCCTGAAGCTAAATGTCACTTAACTCCTTTGTCAGACCTAAATTTCCTTATAATTGTGGATCATATAAACATATTGAATAATATGGATAGAAAAAGTCGAAGAAAGGTTGTAACTTTAAAATTTTTAATAGGCAATGAATATGCAATAAGTGAGGAGTTACAAGAAATTAAATAGATTAATGAGGCCGTTAAGATAATTACATAAAATTAAGGAAGAGGTTAAATAGATAAAAACTTGAATAAGTAAATAAACGTCTTTAGGAAACAACCATTGAGATAATAACTATTTAATAAGGATAAAATAACATTTACAGAAATAATAAATAAAACATTAGGCATTATTTGCATTCGTCCAGAAGTAACATATAAAGGAGGAATGAAATAAGCTTCCGTAATAAGGTGTGTATTAATCGCTATAAGAAGATAACCTCATTTTTAAGAGGACTGAATAAGAAAGTTCAAAGGAAAGAACAATTAAGGTCGATTTTTAAATCCTACCTCATGAGAAAGAAATTGATAAAAAGGTTTTTGAAAACTCCTTGAATGTTTTGAAAAGTTCTTTTCAAAGGATCATTAAATGAAGATCTTATATATTATAAGTTGAAGATTTTTGAAAGGAAGTAATTTCAAATAGCTTTGGAAATATACTGCCATTTGTTTTGAGAAAAGTTTTGGGAAAAGAATGTAATATTAAAGTGGAGAAATATTTTAAAATGAAATGGTGGATGAGTTTTATAAAAAAATTGGAAACCTACTGACTTGAAAAGTTGGAAAAAGAGAGAGAAAGTTTTCATTTATTAACTTCTCGATTTAAAATTTGCGGAAATAAAAAGTTTTTAACTTTTTGATTCTTCTATCTTTATATGATTTTTTTACTTTATAAATTTGGTTGTTCTTTTCCTTAATATTCTTTTTTTTTTCAAAAAGGATATATAAATGGAAATGACACTTAATTGGAATAGGGAAGTAGAAAATAAAAGGGTAAGAATTTCCAATAAGATAGGTAGGAGACACAACACCATACAAGGAAATACAGATAATAATAGCTAAAATTTAGGTAGTAATAGAATTGAAATTTTAATCCAATAGTAAATAATATAAGAGAGGAGTAATAAGAATAAGATAAGAAGTTATCTTCGTCTACTCCATTTTTCCATCATTTAAAATTTTAGAAATGTATTTTTAACAAGTAAATGGATTTGGATGGTAACTAATAAATGAGTTGGATATTTTTGTATATAAGGAAAAACATCTATGTAAAGATGATAATTTTATAGATATGTTTCCATCCGAATTTAGAATTTTTTGAATAAGAATACTATTGGGAAAAAGGATTATGAAAGATTTTAAGAGTATTGAACAAAGTTATAAAGAGTGTTTGGTTAAATGGACATTGCATTTTGATTAACAAAGCAATAAATATTGTTGTATATTTTTATAATAATGTAACTATCTTGTAACTAGAAATACCTTTGAAATAATAAATGTTTAACGGAGGAAATCGGTTATTTTGAAATGATAATTTATTTTTGAATGTTTTATGTTAAAGATCCTATTTTTAAAAGGAGTATGTCTTTATTACAGTAAGTCATCAAAAAGTGAAGTTTTTCATAGTTCTTTTTTGAAAACCAAGCAATTTTGAATGTTATGAATTAAAAGTCAAACTTTTAAAGAAATAAACTTTTGATGAAGAAAGTTTTGAAAAACGGAAATTATTTTCCTCCTTTTGGAACTAAGTAATTTGAATTTTTAACAAAGGTTTCTAAGCTATACTTTCAAAAATGAAGATTTTGAATTCAGCACTTCATATTTGTGAAATTTTAGTTTCATAAAAATTTGGTAATAAAAGCTCATTTTGAATTTAATGTAATAAGTTTATTTATATGCAAACAATTTATTAGAAATTATTTTGCATGTTGCTGAAATTTTAGTTTTATAAATAATAGTAAAAACAAAATTTTTATGGAGTAGATAGGGATCACTACCATGGTTGGACGGATAAGGTTTTTAGGATGTAAATTAAAAAGGAATAGAATACACAACTTGATTTGGAAATTTGAAATCAGTCCCAAGCCTCTATTTCAAGAAATTAGTAAAATGTAAAGATATTCCAGATCTATAATTGGAGTATAAATTAGGTCGTCCTAGATAATTTAAAATGTAAATTTCTATGTTTTTAATTTATTTGGAGTAGTTACCATGTAATTTCCATGAATTATCATATTCCAAAATATGTATACAAGCACGTTGTTTGAATTAACAAAGGATGCACCCAAAAGGAAAAGAGATGCGTAGGATATGGATATCCTTTCCATTATTTACGCTGTCTCTTTCACTACAATGAAAAGAAATAGATCTTTTAAATTCAAAAAAGGTAAAATTTTCATTTGTGATTAATTTAAGGGAGGTTATGACGGTGGTTTTTTTAAGATAGCTCTAACAAATTGAAAAGATGGAAATAAGCATTGTAGTTTAGAAATTATTATGCATGCTTAACAACTATAAATAAGAATTTATATGTATATATTTATTGAGAAGTAGTGTAAGTAAGGAAATTTTACGGAGACACTTAACTAGGGATAAACCATAAGTAGGATTGGAAGTTAATGAGCAATTAGGCTAACAACCTGAAGTAAATGAATGTTTCAATTCCAAAAATTTAGAATTTTTGGAAAAATAAAGTTTAGCTCACAGAATTTCCACATTCATGAAAGAGGTAAAATGCACAGGAACGTGGAGAGGATTTCCTATTGAACAAGGATGAAGAAGGTGATAGAATTTTCCATTTAGGGCAATAAGACTGCAGCTTCTCCAACATAGCTTCATGGAGTTGTGTTAGCATCATTAGTGATAGGGACCCTAAGTTTGCTAGCAAATTTTGGAGGAGTTTTCTGGTAGCTTTAGAAACTAGCTTTAGGAACTTCGTTAAATCTTACCACCACTTACCGATCGAATACCGACAGACAAACTGAAGGAGTGAATGAGAACTTGGAGGATTTGTTGAAAGCTTGTATCATGGACTTTGGAGGGCATCAGAAGCAAATCTTGTCTTTAGTATAATTAGCATAGAATAGTAGTCACCAATCGACGATTGGTATAGCATCCTTGAAGCACATTATGGAAGGCCATGCAAATCGCCAAATTGTTGATGGGAAACTATCAACAAAATATTACTCGAACCAGATTTGAATTGCAAGACTTCAAAAATTAGAGTTGATTAGGTAGCATGCGAAGGTTATAAGATTTGGCCAGTTGGAAAAGTTAGCACCGAGATTTAGTGGACCTTTCCCAATATTGAAGAAAAATAAGAAAATATATAAGCTGACAGGAGCTCATGATGCTTTTCACATTTCATAATGAGGAAATACCATCACAACACAGCTGTTGTAGTAGAGCCTAATCAATTGGGGGATATTGAGATGAACCAATAGCGTCCCTTTTTACTACATGCATTATAGAGCATGGAATTAGGAAACTCCGTAATAAATAAATTAGATTGGTCCGAGTACAACGGGGAAAAAGCCTGGTAGAAGGCATGAGGACTTCTCATCCTGAGTTTTTCTCTAGTAAACTCGTCTCTCCAAAATTAATTGTGGTTGCTAGATTGAATGGTAGGAGATGGTTGATACACTTTTTCACTATAACTTGACACTAATATAGAAGTTTAATGCATGTTTAGGGTATTTTCATGCACACTTGCATGATATAATCACACATTCATGCAAGGATTGAGCTTATTTATAGCATGTCTGTAGTATATAATCACATTGCACTTTGGTTAAGTACATAGTTGTGTTGATAATTTGGTTGTATAACCATGGTTGTTATTGCGCATTATGTTGTTCGCCACTTGAAAAGATTTCGAGGATGCAATCCATTTTAAGGAAGGAGAATGTAACACTCCATAAATTTAAGAATAATTAAATAAGAAAATTAAATTAAATAGGGGTAAAAACAAAGATTTTATAGAAGTTGGAATTTGACCATGAAAGTTATGTCGTTGCATTCATGGTAAAATTATGATCTGTTTCCAAATAATATGCTAAAAACAGAGCTCAAACGAAGAAGTTATGGACATTTGAAGTTTTCGGGTTTAAAATAGCTCAAATGAAGAAGTTGTGGACATTTGAAGTTTTCACGTTTAAAATAATTTAATTCGAATTTAAATTAAAATAAATAATTAAATTCAAAATTTAAAGATTAATTGATATTAGATTTGGAGGTTAAGAACCGTTAATGTTAACAATTCACGTTAATAGCAATTAAGGAATATAATAAATTAATAAGCAATAACAACATTTATTCCCAAATAAATATAACGGTCGACCCCTTTATTAGGACCAGCCGACCAGTAGTGGTCGACCAGTTGAAGGTGGCAGTCGACTAGTCGTGAACAGATGGCATTTGAGGTTTTATTAATTTGAGCGTATCATATATATTTTTAACCTAGTTTCATTGTACGGTTCTGGTACATTTCAATCTTTATAAATAAGACCCTAGACCCCTCACTTTTACTCACAAATATTTTAGGAATATCAACGAAGCACTGTCAGTTCATATCTTCTTAGATTCAGAAAACTCCATTAGGGTTTCAGGTAAGAAATCCTAATACCTATCAACACTGATTATTTAATTTCTAAACATCTTCTCCTCCAACCTTTCTAAATCTAATATATATATACAAATTCCTTCTTGTATATATTTCAATAAGAATAGATCTAAAGGAGATTATAATGGATATTTCAAATCCAATGAGAAGCAAAGCTAAGGAGCAACTATGAGTGGAAATCTTAGTTTTTTCTATCTTAGTAGTTAAATAGTATAGTTTGGATTTAATATATGCATTGGAGAGTTTTTAATTACGAAAACATCATATTAAAAATCCCCAAAATTACCCCAAAGAGAAATGTGAATTCTTAGGTTGAATCTTAATTGTTTTTTATTGAAAATAATGGAGTTTTTGTGGATTTTGTAGTTTATGTATTCTACCTTCTATTCCACTTTGTTTTCTTTTTCTTCAGATCTAATAAAGTGTATTTAGCTAAGAAATGGTGTGTAAAGCACGAATCTTTATCCGTAGTTTACACCGTCTACTTCTATAAAATTTAATAGAATTTCCCTTGTCTAAATTCGTGTAAAAGAAGTCGAATAGAACGTAGAATTGATTAAATTGTAGGTTTCTATTTTTGGTATATTCCATTGTTTTATAATGAGATAAGTTGTATTTAGATTCTATATATAAGTCTATTTATTAAAAATTTAGGATATGATTATTGAATCATTGTTGTGGGTATTTTAGAATCCCTTGTTATGAATATTGGAAATTTGGCATCATTAATAATATGAAGAAAAGATGTATACTATGGTTAAAAAGGAATTGACATTTAAACATTAGCTATAGCATAAACTTCGCATGCTAGAAATAATAAGTGCGTATTTATTTATATATTAATTAGCATAACAAATGTATAATTATAATTTATAATTACATAATTAGTTAGGTAATAATTGTTATTAAATTTCCCTTAGGAAAGTATTATAGCATAAAAAGGAATTCTTATACAGCCTAGTTAACGGTCACGGTGAGGTGTGTGATAATATATTAAGAGTGTTGTGAAATATACGATAAGATGGCGAGGGTGAAGCTTATAGCGGTTATCATATATCTTTTTAAATTATTTTCTAGTGTACCCATAAAATGTAATTTTGAACAAAATGTTGTAATGGTTTTTGTAATGTATTGTGATATTTGAAATGACTTGAAATACATGGGAATTATTATTCTTATTATATTTTATTAATTCATTCCATTGTGAGTTCTGAAAGAATAGATAGATAGCTTTGGATTGTTTTTCTTTTTACCAACCAATAGCCAGCTTTGTGATGAGTCTAAGTTTCGATGGGACTTTTCTATGTCGAAATTTAGGTCTATTTCGGGGCGAGTTGTTACATGACCGCCCTCTCCCTACGATCGACCGCTATCGATCTACCATTAAGGATCTCGGGTTAAAACGTGGCTTGTTTTAAGCATTAATTACTTATGGTGTTGATTTATTAGATTCCTTATTTAATTTCTTCGATTCGTTTGCATTTTCTTTTTATCTAATATCACTTGTTTCCCGCTTTATAAATTTCTTGAAATTTATTTTAACACTAACATTACTTAACGTCTAAGCTTCCATTAACATTATTAATTAACATTAAATTTATCTTTATTACCATAATTATATATATATATATAGTTATTTCTAATTCTAAAAATTCATATGTTCATAAATTTTTTGTTTGAATTCTGGACGGAAAATTTTATGTATGAAAGTTTATCAGAAAATTGCTATGAATACAATAGTGCAAGTTTCGTAGCCAAATTCCAAAGTTTGTAAAAATTCTATTTTTAAGCATTATTATTCATTAATTAATTACTTTTTACTTAGTTGTTTTAAAAATTACGGGGTGTAACATTCTCCTTCCTTAAAGAATTTCGTCCCCAAAATTCCTCAAGGACTAAATAGCGTAATACAATGTACAACCATTCTAAACTAAACAATCAATTAGTGTATGACCATTTTTGCAATCAATTGTGTAAAATGCACTGTATCATAACATGTATGACATGCATACTGAGCAATTCTAAATCAGCGCTTCTTATATGAATGCATCTTTTTAAGACAATTTTGAAAATATGATACAAACAACTTAAATATATTGATAGTTCTATATGTAGACAAATTTTGAAAATCAAAAACTTGTTTTGCATCCAAATTTTCCCATACTTCAAAGTATGGAAATATAGTTCAATAATTTTTTCATCAATTCCTACCGTCCAAAATCCTAGCACATCATTGCTAATATCTAAATTCACAAATATCAAGTTTACTAAACCTATATTCTTCTGTTGGAAAAGGGTCCAGATGAGAAATTCCATATTTTCATCTTTCCCTTATGTACCTGTTTCCACTGTACTTTGAAACCTCCTCTTTTACTCCCAATTCACTTCTACCTTTTCCAAGTATAGTCCGCATAAACAAATTTTATTTAAATTTTTTAAAACGGAAGTATTTTAAAACATGTTTAGTTCACCTACCGATGAGGTATGGACAGAATGTCTTCATAGCTAAAATAGCTTTTTCCCTTCTCTCTAACTGTATTCTGAACTTTCCTGTCACTTCTACTATACGGTAAAATCTATACTAGGTAACCTATCAACTATCCTATTCTGTCAAGTATGTGCCATTTCGAAAATTAGAAAATATCTTCCTTTTTGTCCAATAATATTTTTATGTTACTTCTTTTTAAATACCGGTAAAAAATTGGATTTTAAAATTTCTTTCTTCGATTTTTTAAGCTTTTCACAAAGGTATTTTTATTTGTCATAAGTATACATACATATTTTTCTCAAAAACAAATTATGTCACACTACATAAGATTAGGGTCTAGTCAACAATCTAACGTCCACAATGGACTTCATCTATTTACATGGTAAATTTCTACTTTTAAAAAACTTTTCTTTTATTTATAATAATAATATGCATAAAGGTTTATTTGTAAATTTCAGCTTTTAAGGTATAGGAATGTTAGCTCGTGGCTTCGCAAAAAAAATTTCATGTCCTTTGCTTGCCAAAATTTACTACTAAAGTTTTTTTTACTTCTTGGGAATTAGATCTTATTCCTTTTTCTCAAGTAGCTAATTAAATAATGTTCTTAATTTATTTTATACTTCTAACCTTTTACTATTTTCTTTTCTTCTGCATTAGTTAAATGTCTTTACTAAAATTTCCTTATCGTGTTCCCAATAATATCGCTGTCCACATAAAAAACATATAAAAAGGAACATCTCCCTAAACACCGTGCACGCTTTACGTAACAGAAATGACTAATACTTACAACCCAACAAAAGAAAAAAGAATCGATGAAGGAAATATCAATACTATTATCTATGGACCTTTGTAAAATGCCATCATTTTTCAACCTACATATCTTAACTTTCCTTCACGGCTTCTGATAAATAAGATCTATTCATTGCTTCCATTATCACACATAATTAGGGAATATTTATGCATCCCCACACTGTAATGGGTAAGTGTTACCCGGCTGCTTGGCTCGGAAACAAAGCAACAGTTGCAGTGGTTATGGCTGAGCCTAGACAGGACTCAAGCTAAGATAGATATGGAAGTATAAGGGTTTGGTGTAACCCGATTGATTTTGTATATTTATGGTTCGGCATGTTTGAGGTGGCTCGGTATGTTTATGGTTCAGCATTCTTGGGACCGATTCCAGTATCAAAGCCAGGTGTAGGTCGGTGCATGGTTTATAGTTGTGGTTGAGCATTCTTGGGACAAATTCCAGTATCCAAAGCCAGGTGCATAGTTTATAGTGGTTCGGTATTAGGCAATGGGTCGGTCAAGATACTTAAATGGAGGTGGGTCGGTTGTGTATTGGATTGGCATACGTTGATCGATGAGCGTGGTCGATAGTTTAGGGTCGACATAGGTAGTTCAGTGTGAGTGGGATCGGGCTCAGAAGATTTTTTTTTTCATATGGCTCAGCTCTTAGTGGATCGGCTCTAGTGGGTCAGCCATTTTGGGTTGGCCTAGGTGGTTCGGCATACTTGGGTTAGTGTACATCAGGAGATTTAGCATATTCTTAGATTTATAGCAAGGTGGTGTGATTGGCAGTGTTTTGCTTCGTCACACGCCACTAGCTTCTCCAAGTTCCTTGAGAGCCTGCTACGAGTCAGCTATGAGATAACCCTTGGAGCGGCAACAGGTAGCTCGGTTGTAGTGGATCGACCTGCCTAGGTCGGTCACCCTAATCAAGCAGCCATGGACCAAGCTATCTCGGTCATGGACCTGGACACAAGAACCGGCCTATCTTCATCTATAAATAAAGGGGAAGGAGTCCAGTTGAGGGGACCTTATTTTGGGAGAACTACAGGGATACTTGGCCATTTCTATACTCGCTTGTTTTTAGTTAAAACTTGCACTTAAGTTGTTTATTTACGGATTGCATCTGTACTCAAGTGGTTGGAAAAGTAATGAAGATTATATTCAAAATGGATGTAGGCAATTACGCTGAACCTCTATAAATCTGTGTTCTCATTTTTGTTGTTCCTTTTGCGTTCAACTATGTTATTTCCATTCTTTAATTTACTTTCTTCATTAATCTCTCTATACAATTCTATTCAAGGGTGTTAATGACCAATTTTGGTGCAAACATTTTGGTACTTTCACTGAGAATTGAATTCTCAGCTTGATTGGTTCTTATCATCTACTAGTGGATTTTCAAATTCACGAGATGGATCCAGTTGTTTACCAACAAACTACCTATTCTACTCAGATTTGAAAGAGATCTAAAGGAAGCTATTAGCCATGAGATTGGATTCACCGATGTACATAAGTTTTTAGGATTGGATGTTGAAGTTTGCACTGGAATTATATGAAGGTCGACCCCTCTATGAAGGCAATTCAGCCAATCTCTCATATAGTCAACCTCTCACTCAATGCAGATATCTGATCCCTCACAAAAAAGCTTACATACCGATCCCTCTGAAAAGCTTGTATACCGATCGCTCTAAAACCATATGTCCTAATCGCTCCAAAACCATATGTACCGATCGCTTCGAAAACCATATGTCTCGATCACTCCAAAAATCATATGCGTTGATCGCTTCAAGAACCATATGCACCGATTGCCCCAGTGTATACCGGCCCAATCTTACCGACTTAGGGTATACCAACCCCCTGTATACTGACTTAGTGTTTTCGACCTGGTGTATACGGACCCAGTGTATGCCGACCCGGTGTTGCCGACCCGGTATATGCCGACCCCGTGTTACCGACCTGGTGTCTACCGACCCAGTGTATACCGACCCAATGTTACCGACCATGTGTATATCGATCCAGTGTTATCAACTCGATGTGTACCGACCCGGTGTATACCAACCTGGTGTGTGCCAACCCGGTGTTACCGACCCAGTGTTACCAATCGCATGTATACTGAGCCATCCAGTGTATACCGATCCCTCTAGTGTATACCGATCCCTCTATAAAAAACCATCCGATCGGTCCCTGTACCCAAAAAATATGGATCGAGTATGACCCTTATTTTGAAAAAAAAACTTTTTCGGGTATGACCTGAACCCTAACCGCGGTGCAGTGCCTCCGGGTAGTGAATACAAAACTCAACTTAATGAAGGAACATTCTACCCGCTTCCTTTACATCCTATGACCGACCAGAGCATACGGGATCAAGCGGCAGCTTCTGAATGGCAACAAGAGAATGGACAAGCAACCGCTACTTAAATGATACTCCCATAGGTTGGAGAACATAGATGATATGACTCTAGGAAAACGCCAAGATGATTCCAAGCACCATTCTTTATCGACCCAACACTTCAAATTTAGTGACTCCAAGCAAACCAATGTTTGACTGTAAGCGATTTGTTCCAAATGCTAACAAGGATATCATATTGATCGCGTTTGATGGGAGTCGACCTCCAGATGTATTTTGGCAGATTGTTAGCTGGAGAGCCTCCTACGACCATGAATCGTTTATGTTACAAAATAAATCAGAACCAAAGTGAGGCGGAGTGGAGCATACTAGGAAAAATAACAATGCAGGCCTATTGGCTGAAGACTCTGATTCCAATAGACAAAACAAGATTTTGAAATTCAACTCATATGCTCTTTGAAAGATTCAACCGATAGCATCTACTTGGAGACTCACGACTCAGAGTAGTACTGAAAACCTATCTCGAGAGAGTCCATCGAAGTCCAGACAAAATCAGGGGAATGTTGTATAATCCACGATGCACACTGATCCTAACACTGGCAATCACAAACACCTCCAAGGTATGATCGAAAAGCTGATTCAAAAAGGAAAGCGTCAATAGCCATGCAAGCCTCGCAAATGGCGAGCCAGGAACTTGGATACCCCTCAATAAAGAACTCTAATTATCAATTGGACTGTTGGCAGTCGACAACCTACTAGAAGGGGTTAGGGGTAGAGTTGAATAGCTAGCACACGATGTTGCTCCACTTATTAATGAGATTTATACCAATCTTCTTTGGGTTGTTTTTATGTCAATTTCAATTGTTCTTTGAATTACGACCGACTTGAACTAAACTTCTTCCAAAACGATGTAGGTGACCAAGTACTCAGAGTTGGCCGCCAACCAATCCATGCAGACCTTAATCGGACCTATGGAGTTTCATCAAAAAGAGCATGGTTCGATCACTCATCATCAACCATGTGCCTTTGATTTGAGGTCAAGGACTAGAGATTGAAAAGCTTGTCACAGTTAGAGCCCAATACAAAGAAAACATGACCGACCGGCCATTCATCGACCTCTATATTTGACTTGGAGACCTAAGCAAGGCTTGATGAATATGGCCTAATCATCCACTCAAATTGATTCATAAAGCAAAGTTCGACAAAATACAAATGCGTTTCTCAAGCTCAGTGACGTCGGGATCTATCTAGAGTGGACGTGATTTGATCATCTACACCTCAAATCCTACCCTGAACACAAAAGATAGTTCGAAAGTCCGACTTAAAGTAGCTATGGTGGACTGCCTACTCGTCAACCATTGCTCTCAACACATGGACATGACTACACCTTGAAACATATGCATCTTACTTTGTCTACTCAATAACCCATTATCCTCGTTTTCTAGAAAGAGTTACGAAGAAAATGGTGCGAGACTTGATTATCCAACTCCAGCATGGATGTGATCCATCCATCTATCATATACCTCCTTCCTTAACTTGATTGGAAGAGCTATAATCATCAAGCGGATGAGAATAGACCATCCATCTTTCAAGTTTCATCCTTGGTGTTAGGGGAAAAGTCCCATTCCATGAGCAAACGCGGTTCGACCGTTCATTTGCCAACATTATTCTCGATACGGTAAATGAAATAAAAATCAAACGGGTGGAAATACGACTGCTCTCGACAAAAATCTCTAAGTCCATGAAGTGGACTAGAGTGCTCTAAGTCTCCAGAGCATAGAATAGAGTATAAACAACTTTAGAAAAATCTCTAA
Source organism: Allium cepa (assembly GCA_030765085.1). Taxonomy (NCBI): domain Eukaryota; kingdom Viridiplantae; phylum Streptophyta; class Magnoliopsida; order Asparagales; family Amaryllidaceae; genus Allium; species Allium cepa. Next base: position 290,419,604 of record CM060937.1, read on the forward strand.
GTCCCTAAAGCGGACTAGAGTAATCTGAGTCCCCGAAGCGCAGACTAGAGTATAAATGACTTGAAAAAAAATCTCTAAGTCCCTAAAGCAGACTAGAGTACTCTGAGTTCCCAAAGTGCGGACTAAAGTATAAACGACTTGAGAAAAATCTCTAAGTCTCTAAAGCGAACTAGAGCACTCCGAGTCCCCAAAGGACGGACTAGAGTATAAATGAATTGACAAAAATCTCTAAGTCCTCAGAGCATGGATTAGAGTATAAACGACTTGAGAAAAATCTCCAAGTCTCTGAAGAGGATTAGAGCACTATGAATCCTCAGAGCAGGGACTAGAGTATAAATGACTTGACGAAAATCTCTATGTCTCTAAAGCGGACTAGAGTACTCTAAGTCTCAGAACATGGACTAGAGTATAAACGACTTGACGAAAATCTCTAAGTCGCTGAAGCGGACTAGAGTACTCTGAGTCCCCAGAGCGCGGACTAGAGTATAAATGACTTGAGAAAAATCTCTAAGTCCCTGAAGTGGACTAGAGTTCTATGAGTTCCCAAAGCATGGACTAGAGTGTAAATGAATTGACAAGAATCTCTAAGTCCCTGAAGCGAACTAGAGTACTCTGAGCCCCCAGAGTGTGGACTAGAGTATAATTGACTTGAGAAAAATCTCTAAGTCCCTGAAGTAGACTAGAGTACTTTGAGTCCCTAGAGCGCAGACTAGAGTATAAATGAATTGATGAAAATATCTATGTCCCTGAAACGGACTAGAGTACTCCGAGTCATCAGAGCGCGGGCTAGAGTATAAACGACTTGAGAAAAATCTCTAAGTCCCCGAAGCAGACTAGAGTACTATGAATCCCTAGAGCGTGGACTAGAGTATAAATGACTTGACGAAAACATCTAAGTCCCTGAAGCAGACTAGAGTACTCTGAGTCCCCAGAGCATGGACTAAAGTATAAACGACTTGAGAAAAATCTCTAAGTACCTGAAGTGGACTAGAGCACTCTGAGTCCCCGAAGCGCGGATTAGGGTATAAAAGACTTAAGAAAAATCTCTAAGTCCCTGAAGCGGACGAGAGTACCTTGAGTCCATAGAGCGCGGACTAGAGTATAAACGACTTGATGAAAATATCTACATCCTAAACTATGGACTAGAGCATAAACCGTTTGACAAATCTCTATGTCCCCAGAGCGTGGACCGAAGCACGAACATAAATTGGGTGCGAGTCGACCAGGGGAAGAATAACTCTAAGTCATCAGAATGAAGAGTGGCTTATAAACATCGATAAATAGATGAGTGGATTCCGACCATTCTTTATTCCGCAAACTTCCTGAAATCGACAGGAGGAGTATTAACTCGATAAGCATGGAGTTTGAACATACGATTTAGGGCGTGGCCAAATCAATGCTGGGAGGAGGAGTACAAATCACTAAAAGCTGATTACGACAGCTCATTATAGCACTAGCTTGGCGTTCTTTACAACTTAAGGCAATGACTGCAAGGAGACCTCAATACAGAACCAATCAAAATGGCATCCAAAGCTACGGGCAACCAACTATATCATACCTCAGATCGAGAGTCAATATCGATCCGCACTTATCACATATGAATGTGACCCGAATGTCCCTTAAAAACTATGACCACCAGAGTGTGGAAAGGAGAGTAAACCACGAAGACTTGGTCATTAATTCTCCAGCACCCTCCTTTGATCCTTCAAGAGGAGTATGAAACTATATAAGCATGACACGACTCCACTTGAGCCAATTTACACCGCGATCTGATTACAGAACATGTAACAAAGTGGACATGGCTGACCATCCGTACCCAACTTACACCCATAAACTGACGAGGCATCGAAGTACTCCCCTTGGACAATGTAGAATAGGAGTGACTCGGCCTCCCATCAACTGGCCTGATGCCACATTCAACGGGAAAGAGAGTAAAGTTAAAGTGGGCATGACTGGCCTTCCTACTTATCAGTATATGCCCCATGACCGAGGGGCATGAGAAAGAAGCGAGATGAATGTGAATCGACTATTCACCGATCAACTCTATGTCTTTAGAGTTTAGGTAGGAATATAAACATAGCAAGGATGGGACTCATTCGTCCACGTAGTACATTTATCAACTCGAGATTGGGAGCAGAGGCATGATCATCCCAAGATTGGCTACGATAGCTCAATATTGAAACTTATATATAGTGTTTACAACTACTTAAGACTATGACCGAAAGAATTCCTAGAGATGGAATTATTAAATCGATGCCTAAGCTCGTGCACAATTAACTATCACTCCAACCCGAAGGATGGGTAAAGGATCATGAATGCATTGAATAGAAAGCACGTTACTCGAATATACAAGAAAATTCAAACTCAAAGCAAGGTCCAGCTATGTAGCTTCACGCAACTCGATGCTGACCCCTACTCGACATTTCCTTCAATGTGCTTCTAAGACCTGATCTTTGGCCATTTGCGGATAATCGATCAGAGCATTAAGAGCCCTTCACTATCAGACTAACTCATGACAAGACTCTAGGATTCGACCAGAGTAACCATCAACGTTGACCATCCCAACCATATTACACATTGAATGTTATGCAAAATAGTTATATCCAAACTCAAAGAATCCAAGATTGCACCCGCTAAGCTGACAGTCGACATTACAGTTAGCTATGGCGACCCTCCATGGGTGCTGAAGATCGGATCACAACTCAGTGCAATGATGATGAAAGAATTAGTTGGATTTGTCTGAATAAATAAAGATATGTTCCCTTGGACCCATTCTGACATGCATGTGTGATTTCATCGACTATCGCGAGTCATGCATTGAATATCAAACCAAAGCCACAAAAGCTAGTGTAATGTCTATTGATTTCATCATGAAAGCTCAGCTCTTAATTTTAGGCTCACCCTATCAACGTCTATGCCTAACAGCCATTATGATAGGTCATACAACGATCTAAGACGTTTGAAAGACTACTTAAATAGAATATCTAACCAAGCCAATTCGATATCACTTATTTCCCTCGAAGAGCCATCCAAGGACGGAAACTAGCATACCTCGTATATGAATTCACTACATTGATGACTACTAGAAGAGTAGTAGAGAACCAACCAATAGATGGAAAATGTATACGGATGGAGCATCCAATGGTCAGTGTTATGGCACGTGAGTTGTCTCAATGATTCCTGAGGAATGATCGATCTGCTACGTCCTGAAACTCAATTTCCTTGTAACAAACAACGATGCTTAGTATGAAGTCTCGACCGCTAGCCTCAAACATGCTAGAGAACTTGGAGTGGAAACTTTACATATCTTTTTCGATTCCTGATTAGTAGTATGCAAAGTTAGGGAGGTTAATCTTGCCAGGTAGCATTATCCTGCTCCTTATCTCGGCCAGGTCCAAAAGCTACTAGCCGACTTCACATATTACATCATTACACACATCCTCAAGGAACGAAATGAAAAGAGTCAAGTCACTTGCCAAGCTGGCTAGTTTTAGGAATACGCAATAGACATACTTTGTTTTGGTTGAAATACTTAATATTCCAAGCATTGATGGATGGAGATCGGCTAGTTCTTGGAGAAAGAGCCATAAAAGGGGTCAAAGACTATCCATGATGAGGAATTCTTATTGAACAGAGGATGAAAAACAATAGATCCTCCCCAAAGCTTCATGCGAAATCATTCAAGAAGAAGTCATGTGTAGAAAGGAGTTTATCCATTCCGATGCTTTGGTGCATTACCCTCGATGATATCAAATGAGTCTTGAGCGAAGTCTATGAAGAAGAATGCGGCGATTACATCAGAGGAAAACCCTGACAAAGAAAATACTCCACTAGGGGTATTACTAGCCAATTATCAATCAAAATGTGATTGATCATGCTAGACAATGCGACGAGTGCAAGATATGTGCAAAAAATCCAAAGGCCCGCCGATGGAAACTACTCAAATGCTAGTCCATGGCTGTTTGCCACTTGGAGGCATTGACATCATCTTCTTGCCGATCCTAAAGGTGGTGCAAAATAAGTCATCATAGCAGTTGATTACTTCACCAAATGGGCAGATGAAGAACTTCTAACCACGACCAAGATGAAGAAAATAATCAACTTCATTGTCTATAACGTCATCTGTCTTTATGACCATCCATGATCCATTATAACTAAACATGGACAGGTAGAAGTCGTGAACAAAATCATAAAGTCTATTTTAAAGAGAGGTTTGGAAAAGTCTAAAAGAGGTAAATGGGCGGATGAACTCCCAACATCATTATGCGCTTATGGAACTACCCATGAGTCCATGACTGGTCGTGCTCCATTCACCCTTGCTTATGGCGACGAAGTCGTCATCCATGTAGAACTTGAAGTCCCCTCTTATCGAATGGCTGATTACAACCCTTATTTCATAAAAAATATAAACAATGAACTGCATTCGAGTTTCAAGTAAACTAGATGGAATTGGTGACGACTTATGAGCATATAAAAGGCATCCGAGAGCCAATGGCAAGAACGTGTACCCAAACATGCACGTGTATATTCGAATAAATTCGACTCCTTGAAATCATCAGAAATTGAATTCACACTTAGGGTTATTAAGAAAAGACTGGATCAGGTAGTCGAAGCATACTAGCCCTGTAGAATCAGACACAGATGGTCACTTATTAACTACAACCCTGAATTTATCCTATTAGGAATTGACCAAGCGTCATGACGACCAAAGAAGGATATGACATTTTAGGAGGATAAAATTAAAGGATAACGACTATTCAGGAAACATGATGGATTTCTTCTTGGAGACTCTAACTTGCTTCGATTCAAAGAATGTCATGTATGCAAAAAAACATATTTTAGGCAACAAATGTTACCCGGCTACTTAGCTCGACTGCAAAGTGACAGTTCCAGAGGTTATGGGTGAGCCTAGACGGGACTCAAGCTAAGATAGATATGGAAGTATAAGGGTTTGGTGTAACCTAATTGATTTAGTATATTTATGGTTCAACATGTTTGAGGTGGCTCGGTATGTTTGTGGTTCAGCATTCTTGGGACTGATTCCAGTATCAAAGCCATATGCAGGTCAGTGCATGATTTATAGTGATTCAGTATTGGGGGTCGGTAAAGATACTTAAATGGTGATGGGTCGTTGTGTATTAGATCGACATACATGGGTCGGAGAGCATGGGTCGGCATTTCTGGGTCGGCCTGGTTAGTTCAGTGTGAGTGGGGTCGGCCCTAGAAGAATTTTTTTTCATATGGCTCAGCTCTTAATGGATCGGCCCTAGTGGGTCAGCCATGTTGGGTTGGCCTAGGTGGTTCGACATACCAGGGTCGGTGCACATCAGGAGAGTTAGCCTATTCTTAGATTTATAGCAAGGTGGAATGGTCGACAGTGTTTTGCTTTAAGACGCACCACTAGGTACTCAGAGTTCCTTGAGAGCCTGCTTCGAGTCAGCTATGAGACAACCCCCAGATCAGCAACAGGTGGATAAGTGGTAGTGGGTCAGCCTGTGTGGGTCGGTCACCTTAACCTAGCAGCTATGGACCAAGCTATCTCGGTCATACGCCTGGACATAGGAACCAGCCTATCTTCGTCTATAAATAGAGGGGCAGGAGTCCAGTTGAGGGGACCTTTTTTTGGGAGAACTCCAAGGACACTCGGCCATTTTCTGTACCCACTTCTTTTCTATTAAAACTTGTACTCAATTTGTTTGTTTACGGATTATATTTGTACTCAAGTGATTTGAAAAGTAATGAAGATTATATTCAAAGTGGATGTAGGCAATTACACTGAACCACTATAAATCTGGTGTTTTCGTTTTCGTTGTTCCTTTTGCATTCAACTGTATTGCTTCCCTGCTTTAATTTACTTTTTTCATTAATCTCTCTATACAATTCTATTTAAGGGTGTTAGTGAACAATTTTGGTGCTAACATTTTGTCAAGAGTCCAGTTGGGGGGACCTTTTTTTAGGAGAACTCCAGGGATACTCGGCCATTTTCTATACTCACTTCTTTTCTGTTAAAACTTGTACTCAAATTGTTTGTTTATGGATTGTATCTGTACTCAAGTAATTGGAAAAGAAATGAAGATTATATTCAAAGTGGATGTAAGCAATTACGTTGAACCACTATAAATCTGGTGTTCTTATTCAACTATGCCACTTCCCTGCTTTAATTTACTTTCTTCATTAATATCTCCACACAATTTTATTCCAGGGTGTTAGTGACCAATTTGGTGCTAATAGTAAGAAATACAACTATGCACATTTTAAATAACTCATTGGTAATTTGGCTTGGTGGAATAACTTTTCCACCATTCATCTTACCTTCCTTAATTTTTGGTCTACCAATGTTCTCCATGTGTGTTTGCAATCTCATACCCTCTATTACTATCTTATTTTGATCCAAATCTTGGTATTTACTCTCTCTTCTTCTTTGATCCTTCATATCAGATACTCCAGTACCCGTAGAAGTGTACCTAGATACCATTCATCTTTCATATATAGGTTCTTCCTATGACTTGCACACATGTCTAACAAAACATTCCTAGATTCTCTCCATGATTTCTTACACTCTTTGGGGGTTCCTTATTGCCACTCTAAGAGTAGTCATCGCTATCTTCTTCATGGCCTTACGTTTTACTCCATCTTATCTAAACAGTCATCATCATCTACTCCATATACAAAATTTGGTTTGGTCTTCGTAAATTTTTTTTAAAAATTTAAAATTTTTGAAGTATTTAATCTCAAAGCCTTTATCTTTAAATGTACAACTCAAACACCTTTTAACAAATTCAAATATAACTTACACTACAACAAAAATTGATTTTTCGATGTCTAAATGGAGTTGGAAAATATATTTCCAACGCAATACCGATGCCCTTGTTGGCATCAGAAAAACTAGCGTGGGAAAAAAATTCATTTGCCTCTCTGCTGTCGTGTATTATGTGTTTTCCAATGCCATATGTTAGTTGTTTTTTGATGCCATTATGACGCTGTATTTCTGACACCAGTTTCTGACGCTATAGCGACACCAAATTTAGATAAATGTTTTAGTTTTCCCATACCTTACCAACACCATTCCAATGTCGTTTCTAAAGCAAATTTCTAACTTTTTACTATATTTTTAGCCCTCATATACAACATCAAATACATTCATTCTGACAATACCAAACATGCTATGAAACATATATTTTGATAAAATAAAATAATATCACCAATAGCGTTACAAAACAACAAAAAACAATGATATAGTCGATGAAATATTCAAATAACACGCAACATTCATGGTATTATTGATAAAACTTAACTAATATCACCTACAAGCATGTCTAAATAAAAATCATGTCCACATAATACACACACCACAATCCAAAATATCTAAAAGTAAAAAAAATCATAATTGCGCAGCAAAAAAAACTTCATTCGTCTACTGCGTAGTCTTGGTCTTAATGGGGCTCAGTTGCTTGTTCACCCATGCGTTCCTCAACCAATCGGTCAGGCCTCTTATAATTTGACCGAAGTATTTCAACTTTGGCATCCGTCGCTTCCAACTTCTTCACGTGGGCGATATATTGCGTTGGTTGGTCAGGAACATTGTTGTTGTCTCTACTTTTGTACTTTTGCATTAAATTGGTTATTTAAAAGGGAAAAAAATTTAAAGGACAAAATATTTTAAATAATTAGTTACAAGGAAACATGCATTTATTTTCTCTCTCAAGAACAAGCCCAAAATCCATTAGCGAGTTAAAACAATACACTGCCTTACTGATTCATTCAATTCATCTTCCATCTTCGATTTCGAATTCTCTCTCATTCGCTCATGGAATTCTAGTTGACAACAAAAATAGCGCCTCAAACCAAAAGTAAATCGTCATCTCCAATGCAACCGCAAAGTTCGATAAATGATTAACAATCACCAAAAATTAAACCTCGATGACCTAGCTTCAGTGAAGATTCAGCAACAAACTCCAAATCGAAAATTGAAATCGTAGCTCCATTAGTTATTCAACAGTAATACATAATTCTAGAAAAAGAAAACCTAGCTCAATTTGGGTCTAAACTAGAGACGATGAAAGCAAAAGCTAGCAAGTCAAAATTATGAAAACAGCCAGTTGAAGAGGAAACACAACAAAATCAAATAGAGCAGATGAAAACTAATCAAAAATAACAGAAAACATACAAGAAAGGGTAACTGATACTATAAAATCAAGCATAACAAAGTTAATATTTTGTTATAACAATATTGAATTTATTTGGAAGAATATTGCAGAAAACAAGTAGCAAAAAATAGATGCTGAGAACAGGTGCAAAAAAATTACGAAGATCAAATAGAAAAAATGAAAAAACCATTCAAAAGGAAATTCAAACAGAAACTCAAAATACAATTCAACAGGTTAATGATATTGCAAAATTATGAAACTGATACTAACAATATCATATTATTAAATGTATTCTAATAGTATCAAAAATGTTAAACTGGAAAAATCTCAAAAAGAAACGGGAAAACAAATTGCAAATGAAAATTCAAAGACGAACAAATCAATCCGGTAAAATTACAACACTATTGCTTTACGACAAGTTACATATTGTAAAAATGAAACCTACAGTTTATCTGGTAAAAGACAAGGCTTAGTAGTTTTAAAAAAAGTTTTCGTCATCATTTATTACAAAACCGATACTAATATATTGGAAAAGTGATACCCACTATCGTTTGATTTAAATTGGTGCTTTGTAATTGAAGAAATTATTTTCATCCACATATATGATAAAACTAGTACCAATATACTACAAAACTGATACCAACTGCCTGTTTGTGTGGAGCTGATGCCTTGTAATTTAGAAATTAATTTTCCATTTTATTTGTAGCAAATTGATACCAATACCTTACAAAAATAGCATGCACTCTATATTTGTTTAAAGTTTATAATACTAGTTTGGAAATTGCTTTCACTATACGTTGTTATAAAACAAATACTAATATAAATAAAAATGATACCACCAATTTGTTTGTTTGATGTTATTATTTTTCAATTTTAAAACTATATTAACCATACTTTTTAATAAACCGATATCTAAATTTAACAAAATGATACTCATGTTTGTTTTGAGCAGAATTGAAAACTAATAATTTTATAAACTGTTTTCCAAATCATTGGTAACAAAAATTACGCCAATATCTTCAAAACATGGTACAAATAATCATTTTGTTTGAAGTTTTTACTTTGTGCCTTGATAAGTTGCTTTTATTATATTTTTATAAAAACTAATACCGTTGTAAACCAAGAATGATACCTACAGTTTGTATGCTTGAAGGCAATAATTTGGAATTTTAAAAATTATTCAAAATATCTGGTTTATGAAAACTGATATCTATATCTTACAAAAATAATACCACTGACTATTTTGACTAATGTTGATGCCTTTATAATTTTATACATAATTTTCAATGTATTTTAGTAAAAAAAATAGCAATAAAGTGCAAAAATGATACCGAAGGTATCTTGTTTGAAATTTATACTTTTTTGAATTGTTGTCGCTACATTATGTTTAAAAACTTATACCATTATATATAAACTGATACCTAAATTGCTTATGTTTGAGTAAAATGATTTGAAATTTCTGTAACATCCCGCCTTTTCGCACGCTTTAAATCGACACACGTGCCGATTCAAACCATACAAAACGGCGGATTGTTATGCGGTAAATAAGAAGAAGAAAAAGAAATAAAACAAAACAGAATCTCACAGCGGAAAGGATAAAATATAATAATCAAATATACAGTTCATGAAGCTATTTACAAAATATTTAATTTTACTTATACAAAATATCAGAGTTGCACATACCAACGAATAAAAATCGATGCAGCGGTATACAGTGTGTAGAGGAACAATATAATATAGTAATAATAATGAAATCTTTGTCTTCGTCCTTCAGAAATAAAGTCTTTGATCTTGAAATGCTCGGACTGACCCGAGCGAATTGACAAAACACTCGAGTCAGAACTAAAAGATCTTCTGTAAGTTAAATCAACAGAAGTAAATATGAGTGCAGTAACTCAAGAGATGCTCGGGATTTACATCTCTTAAGGATCCGTATGTAGTATATTTCGTTATTATAATAGTGTCTAATTGTAAAATAAACTTACTTTTAAATAGCGTTAAGGCTTTACATTTTCCACCTTAACACGTTTGTATATTCCCATAGTCTATACAGTACCGTAGTCTCCCCCGTACCGGGCGTCGTCAGAGGGCACTCCATAGGTATGGTACAAAACCAAAATCGTATAAGGCGCGCTATGGTAGGTGACACGGCACAACTAGGCAATGCCAGGGTAGATATAACAACTACGCTTTCGGGTCGATGGTAACGCGTAGCAGCTACTACTGCCCACCTTGAACAACACCCCCAAAATGAAAAATCAAAAGTGGCCACCGAATAAATCCAAAGTCAGAGTAGAATATCGAAGGGATGTGTCCGATAAAAGGGGCTACCTTCTTAACCCGTCGATCGCTCCTGTTTTAGCCACCTTATGCCAACTCACGGGAGTTGGGTCCACGTATTTACCTCAAAGGAAACGCCGCCACCATCCTACTTCATTCTGGAATCTCCACCGTGTACACGGTTGTTAAAGTGGTTTACGGAGTTGGCAGAGAGTATGACAACTTCCGATCCCGGTCTCTTCAACAACCAAACGTTATTATAACACCGCGGTCTTTTCAAAATAGTTTATACTCAAAACCAGAATACAATATCCATTTCAAAACCATATAATTACTATATAATTTCTGTTTAAAACCCAAATAAATATGCTATTATTTTATTTCAAAATATATCAATTCCCATAATCATAGCACTTTCCAATCTATATATCTTGAAACCCATAGCTTTGAAACATAACTTTTAATACTTAATGGTTTAGATATTATATTGCTTTATATAAAAATAACTTCTTTAATTTCACCATAAATTCCAAATACTGATTTAGAACTCCAAATAAACCATTTAAATTCATATATTTCAAAGCTTTAACTATTCCACCATTTCAAAACTAATTCTTTAATAATTCCATAAATATCAAATTCAATTACTATTATTTAGATTTGAAATGGTTACTTAATAAATCCAATAAAATTTAAGTAAAACTTTTAACTTCAAACAACTGGATTCTTTTAATTTTTATTTAACTTGATATATTCATTTATCTCAACTTATATTCGTCTAAAACACTTTAACCAAACAAGTTATAAGAATCGTACCCTTTAATATCCAACTTATATTTAAATTCCAAATCAAATTTATTCAAGTACAATTCTTAAATAATTCAATTTAAACAAATGCATTTATCTTCCAACTTAAATTTCACTTAAGTCATTTAAAATTCTATATATATATATATAATACCTTAAATAGGTATTTACCCATATAATATAAACCATCAAACTCCATTATTCAACTCATTTTTATTAAACAATTTTATACATACTTAAATTCAAGAATTTAACTATATATATATTAAATAATATTTATATAACATCATAATTTGTATTTAATAAATCGTATATTCCTTTCCAAAACCATAGAAAACCACTTCAAAATATTTCTATATACAGACCGCGGTGCCTGTATATAATTTTCTGTCCTATGGTCAAGTGATACAGATATTTATCATTTCAATCCGCAATTTAAAAATAAAAATGCGGTTGTACATCATTTCGAACAGCAATCCCGAATGAAATGAAAATGCCTAATAACTTGCAGCTTATTCAATATAAAATACAGGATCCATTCATCCAATATCAACCATCAATCGTTTATCACAATCATTATCCATTCAAATAATAGCATCAATATAGAACGGATAATAAACAACAGGTATTAAATAGCAGTTTAATTCAATAATAAATTAAATAACTGTTAACTGGCATTTTATATGCAATGAATAATTAATTAACAAATTTAACTGGCAGTTTAAATGCAATGAATAAATTAAATAGCAATTTTTTTAAATAAATGAAATTAACCGAGATGATGATAAAAATATGCCAAAAAATCATAAATAAATTTTAAATCACATCATATATCAATTTAACAAACATAACAAATTCTAGAAGTTGTGAGTGGGTTAAAACACTTACATTTGTTTTTAGCCCATAAAAATCCAAACAGAAGCGCAAAACTCAACAATCTCCAAAGTCAAGTAAATCAATTTCATGTTGTCCGGAATATAAATTTGAATCCAACAGAAGAAATCGCGCGTGAATCAAAGTTTATATGCAAAAGATATTCATGTTACAAGTAATATAATTAAAATAAAAATTAGTATGCACAAAAAATATATAAATAAACAAATTTTAATACTTATGTTTTCTCAAGATGAGGCTTTAGGAAAAGATTAAAGAACAACTAAGATGAGGACAAGAAATGTACGAAAATGAAAAAAAATCATTTTTATAAAAGAATGCTTTTGGATTTGCAAGAATAAGAGCTTTTGAATATGAGGTGTTAGGAGAAAGAAGAAATAATATGTACGTTATTTATAATTAAGAAATGAATGTGGAGGGACAAAAATAAATGTCATGTTTTATTATTAAAGCTTCAGGTATTAATAATACATAAGGAAATGTATGAAGGAATGGAAAAGTTTGCAAACGAAAGTAGAATTTTGTATACGTGAAAATGAGGTGGCAAGAATTAAATACAACCTAAAAGTGCTCATGTATTAAACAGATGGAGAAATAAATGGATCAAGTATTAATAGTAAGGTAACTATTTTAAAACGTTCATGAAACAATTAATAATAAAAGATTTTGAAATTCAATTTTTTTTTGAAACGTAACCAAATTAACTTCATAACTCAAGTAATATTCGAATTTCTACGCATTCAGTTTTTTTTGTTTGGGGATCTCTTATTACCAATTAAAACACCCTTTTTGTTTAACCTAAAACGTGCGTTTCTTTTATTAAATCTATTAATTGCAATCAACGTTTCTTTTATTAAATCTCTTATTACCACTTTGTTGAATATTTTTGGAGAAAGAGGGAGAGAATATAAGAAAGGGTAATTTTTATTTTATTTTATTGTAGAATTTTTTTCTTTATTGATGATTTATTTCTTGTTTGTTTGATTGATTACAAAATAAGAGGAGAGCTCCTCTATTTATATGACTCAATAGAACATTCTAGATGTAGAATATTCTAGAAACATGACTCGTTTGACAACTCTAGAACTTTCTTTTTAGACAACTCTAGAAACATAACTATTATACAATTCTTATTTCTAGCAACTAATATAAAATTCTAGAGCTCTCTCCAAATTCTATACAAGAAGATTCTAGAAACTTTAATAATAAGAAACTTCTACAAATTAACAAATCAAGTTTAATATTTAAACACCCCATTTTAGACTTGATTTGTGACTCTAAGCAGTACTTGTAATCTTTGTATTTCACGTGCTTCGGTAGGAATAGAGATATCATCCAAACTTTCTTCATAGCATTGAAGTGAAACACTTGAATTACATTAATAGCAGTTACTTACAAAGTTAAATTTTAAAACAGACAACTAAAATGGATAAAAAATAGAACAGTTGTTTATTTAAACACGTTTATAAATTTATTGTTTATACACAAGAGTAATAAATAGATTATTTTCCTATTCTTGCAATCACTCTGTAAGCTAAAACACAGTTCAAATAAACATATACTTCTTTCTTTAAAATCAATCTTTCTATTCTTTATTTTAATGAAATTAAACCTACATTCACAGATGAAACCTTCATTTTATTTGATGTAAATGTTTTTTTTTCATTGAATCTAAACTTTCCTTATATTTTCACAAAACATACACTGCTTTTAATTACACCTATTAATTTACAATTAGTATTCTCTCTCCTATTAATTATAAATTTTCAGTTACATTCATTTCCGTTGATTAAGTTTCAAAATGGACTAATTGAATGTAATGAGAAGTAAAACAATTTTTCCTATCTAATAGTAATTTAAACATATTTACATTATTGATACAAATAGTAATTACACATTTCTCACTAAATAATAGTTACTCATCTCTACAATCAATCTTTCAGCTAACAAACATTTCAAATAAATAAACATATTTTTACTCTTTTACAAAACTTATTCATTTATATTCTTTTATTTTAATTTTCACTCCTTACTATTAAAGCAATCATTACATTATGAATATTAACATTTCAATTTCTTTTTATTACGTTCACACTACAATTATGGTTTTATTCCGCATTAATGTAACATTTTATTGACATTTATTTGAAATTGATCAGTTAAATTGGTAACAACACCAATTGTCACCATTATACGTTTTGTAATATTTGTAAGTTAATTCTTTATAAATAATTATTACAACAACTCTAATTACACTACACTTATTCCATTTTCATCCATTACACATTGTTTTCTTAATAAATCAACCTTTAAATTATTAATTGCCTTTTAAATCCTACTATAAATCAATGCACATATTTATTAAAATTTATACTCCTAATTTATTTATTCATCTTGATTTCATTCTTTTTATTAAATCCATTAGCACTATATGAATAAAATTTACCTTCTTACCGCATATTACCTAAATTTACATTAACGTAATACCTAAATTTAAATTTACATTATTACCACATATTACCTAAATTTACATTATTACCACATGTTACCACAAATTACATCATTTATTACTTTACAAAATACCCAACATTTCTATACATCTTATTACATTTATATCTTGTAATTATTTTCATAAACTCATAATTGTAATACCAAGTTTCATTTTAAATTTCAATTGATTCCCACTCACAGCTTAATAGGCTAAGTAAACTGGTAACAAATAATAACGATCACTATTTTCCCTAAATCACATTTATAGGTTTATAGTTCACAACAAATGTTGCAATGACTAATATGATATTGATTTTAGCCAATTACCATTGAATTTATACTAATTCATCGATTTGTACAATATATCTCTTGTTTCCTTAAAATAAATTTATGTTTCTATTTAATTTCCATTCACATTTTCATTAATTCATATTAAAATCATTAAAGTAACTTTTATCATCAACACAACCATTATGAATACTTATCAACTTGCATCATCTTATTTCATTAATTTATGTTTTATCCCATTATAAATAAATGCGTACATTAATTAATTCATATTTACATCCACTTCCGTATATACATTTTGTAACCAAGTTATAACTTTTACATTTATTTTTTTCTTATTTTAATTAATTACTAAAATTTCTATTTACACTCAATTATAACTTTGCCATTGGATTACCAAATTTATTCAATACCCTAAATAAATAACATATATTAATTCAATACTTATATTTTTACCTATGTATGTTTTCATTCATAAACAATATTTCAATTGCTACAGGACATTGATTTAATTCAATTTACTATTTAATATTATTAATTCATTAAATTAGTTCACTATTTACCTTTGTTTTCTTATATTCAAATCTTAACCTACTAAAACAATTTACATTACTTCAGTTATTCGTAATTTCATTTCAACTATTAATAATTATCTTTAATTTCCATGGTTTCATTCCATTTTCAACATTCGCTTCATTATTAATTATAATTTTTTTTATTTCTTCCTAAATTTAATTTCAAAAATTAAATTAAGCTAACCAATTTATTTATCAAAATTTACTAGTCGTTACACTCTCCCCCACTCAAAACTTTTCGTCCCCGAAAGGAAAAGAAGGGAAAAGAATAATTAAGAAATCAACCTATCTTATTCAAAATATTAACTTTATAAACAACTAAATTTACAAAATTAATTACTTTAAATAAAATATACAAATTTATAACCATTAAACCCTTTTATACTCAAATTAATAAAATTTGGAAAATATTTTAAAAAAAATTAAGTCCAAAATTTACGGAAAATTTCGGCAGAGTCTCGTTTGTACGGAGAGGCTCGGGAGAAAATATAATACAAAATATCATATATAATTTCCAAAATAATATATATCCCAACATGGAAAAAATAAAATAATAACGCTATAAATCGTAATCCGAAAACGTACCTATTTGTCAGGCAATTTACGCTTATATTATGAAACCAAATGCACTAGCAATTACTTCCATAGCTTGTATTTCACTTATATAATCTGAAAAGAGTTAACAATTATATAAAATGAAATATTTAAGTTGTTTCGACCACACACAACAATCAATACAACAACAACCAATTGCAACAAGGCATACAACCATCATACAAAATCAACACAATTCAATCATTCATTCATATCAAACACAACAAATAGTTGTTCAGGTTTAGACACTTTTAAATTGTATAGAACGACAAATAAACTATTAAGTATACCATTTACTCAACAGTCTTAAATAAAACTAAATAGGTTATTCATACATCCAACCAATTGTAAAGTATCCTTCTCCAAACAACCATAAACCAACAAACAACAATTTCACACATTAAATCAAGTTCATTTTTATTAATTACATTCATACATTTGTTGTTTGTTGTTTCCTTTCCATTCATATAATGGTGTATCTTTTTATTTTACCTTTTATTTCTTAAAGTTTTCATTTATCCATATACAATGCATTACATTCATTTATTCATTCCTTAATTTCTCTTATTTACAGTATTCATTTTCCTACTTATTTTATTTATAAATAGCTTCAACCGTCACTTAAGTTTATAATCTTATATTTACAATACTTACTTCTTATTACCTTAATTACAGTAACATTTCAATTATAACTTAAGTTCACAACAATTACATCATCAAAATTCATTATTTATAAAAGAATTTCCTTACTTACGATATTTGCCTCTATTATATTTAATTGGTAATATTTCAATTATACTTGAGTTTATAACACTACAACACCAAATTTTCATTTATTAAAGCATTTCATTAATTACTTTCATTACCTCAAGTTTATTACTTTGTATAATATCTATTACAATTTCTTATTAAACATTTAACTTTTATTATTTTAATAAGTTATATATATGTTTAAAGAATGCAATTTAAACTTATACAAGTTTTACCTCATTTCTTTTAATTTAATCTAATGTTCAATAATTACATCTTTTGTTTTATAAGTTACAATTTCAACTTTCTTGTTATTTCACTTATATCCTATCCTTTAATTTCTTAGCATTAAATCTCTTATTTCCTTTAGAGGTTTCAATTATTAATTACTTATTTTCAAATTCACTACAATAACTGAAACTATTAATTAATGGAAACATAAGAATTTAAATACCGGGTTAATTTCAAATCATTTTAAAATAATAGATAAATGTATATACTTACACTTTATATATAAAATTATATTTAAAACAATTTAAAATTTTATATTTGGTTTATCAAACAAATCTGCAGTAAACCACTACAGTGGCCTTCCCACTTCGAAACTCGAAAATGAACATCGAAGATGCGTGCACTCATCAACCGTTGATACTTATCTCTAATTTCCATGGTTTCATTCCATTTTCAACATTCGCTTCATTATTAATTATAATTTTTTTATTTCTTCCTAAATTTAATTTCAAAAATTAAATTAAACTAACCAATTTATTTATCAAAATTTACAGGTCGTTACAATTTTCAAAATTATTTTCAAGTGACATTTTTATGAAAATTGACACTAGTTTCAACAAAAATGATATCCACTAGCAGTTAACAATAGAGTTGATGTTTTCTAATTTTATAGAATATTTTTCATGTAATTTGTAGCAAAAATGATATTAGTAAATTACAAAAATGATATCAGTAAATTGCAAAAATAATACCACTAACATGTTTGTTTGAAGCTTGTACTTTTAACTTGTATACATTGTTTTCACTGCATTTTATTTAAAAATTGATACTATTATAAATCAAAAATAATACCAACATTATCTATATTTTGGATTAATGATTTGGCGTTTCAAAATTATTTTCACTGTAAATTTAGGAGAATTGATATCAATGATACTCATTGGACATTTTACGTAGAACTTATGTCTTTCTAATTTTATAAATAATTTTCTATGTGATTTGTAGAAAAATGCTATCAATAACTTCTAAAAAATGATACCACTAACATGTTTGTTTGGAGCTTGTACTTTGTACTTAAACAAATTGTTTTCACTGCATTTTGTATAAAAACTTACACTATTATAAATCAAATATGATACCTACAATTCATACACTTGAAGTAATTAGTTTAAAGTTTAAAAAATTGTTTCGAATATCATTTTTATGAAAATGAAGCTATATTTAACAAAACCGATACCTTTTAACTATAAAAATGATATTCCTTATATAACTGAATAAAGTTGTTTCATTGTAGTTGATACCCAACATATTGCTATGTTTCAACATAATTCGTTTCATTTTCAACTTAATGTCTCTATTTCAAACAATAGTATGATGATGATTTTGTCAATCCACATCCTACAAGCATGTAGGTCATCTTATCTAAAGGATTAGAGCAGGAAATAGCAGAAGCTGAAGATACAAAGCTAGACACAACGTACGGATATGGCTTACAAGCTGTAACGACAAGGATTTTCGACTACGAAGGTCGACACTAATACGTCCACTGTATCAACTGCCGAGCAATCGAATGCCGAAAACTGAACCGTTAGGGTTAACAAAGAGGTAGAAGATAGAAGAAGAAAGAAGAAACAACCGAAACAATAACAGAATCTCACAATCGCAGCGGAACAACATATAATAGATAAATGAATAATCTTTAAAACAAAGAACTATATCAGTTATTACATTACATCACATTACATTATCAGAGTTTAAAACAACAAACAGCGAAAAAAATACTATATACTAGTTCATACACCATGCCATCCACTTTGCCTCCAGTTCTCTACAGCAACTCCTGAGTTCCAAAATGACCTGATTACCTGACTCTAGACTGCCCGTGTGGAAATTGGTGGGCACCTAGAGTTTAGGAAGGAAACAATAAACTCCAGGTCAGTCATGAGACTGGTGCGAGAACTTAATGCAGTTTATCTTTAAAAATAAACAAGGAAATATTTTAAAATAAATTCGCAATGCTTTTAGAAAATGAAACTACCACAAGGGCTCCCGCACACACACACAATGCAAACGCGGAATCGGAGGAGATTCCTCCTTATGATAGTTAAATATGCTTGATATGTAAATTACTTTGATATTATTATTATAAGTGCAAAGTGTAGGAAAACATTTCGAAAGTATGATATAAATCTTAGCCAACATAGACATTCCGAACTATGCCTACTATAGCTACTATCTAAACAGTGGTGACCACAATAAGTAAATGGCAGGTTCTACAACTAAAACCGCACAGGGTTTCGTATTGGAGTTTGGATTTCCAACTAATGGTCAGGCCAAGGAATTCCCATTGCCACATAGGTACGCCTCTGGAAAGACGCCACGAGAACCTAACCGGATCTCTGCCAACACAAGGCCGGGTTACCCTTAGCTGGGTAACTACTGACACGAATATGTCATCCCCCGGTCGCAACCGACCTAAATCTCGGGATTCACCAATAACCACAAAAAAAAAGAAGTTTGCAGCACGACATAGGTTAAGTATCAGGGCTCCATACCATAATACCACTTCTATCCAGAAGGAAATGACATACACTAAGGGGGCGCGATCCCCTAATAACCTTGTTGCATCTTTTTCTGTTTTGACCATTTTCGGGGTGTGAGGTTCGACGAAGTCTCGTCCACAAAGCTATGCTTTATACAAAAGCGACGCTTTGATCAACAAATGCTCAACAGCACTTCGTATGCCACATTACCAATTTTGGAATATATCACTAGTAACCATCAACTACATAACCTCTGAGCTCGTACGTCTCAGAGAAGGGTGTTAAGCTAAGAGAATAAATTCTCCGCCACCAACAGAAATATATTTGATAGATACCAGCTTTACATCTCAAATTGTAACGTCATACACACAACCATATAAGTCTGTTCCGGGATCGAACGGAACCGAAGGCACTTCCAAAAGAAGCCCTTGCAATCCGGATATTCAGTAATCACGACCGGACTTCCCATCACAAAGGGTGACAAAATTTATATATCGAAAATCAGTCGATGCAGAAACATTCGACGGTAATCCTTCCGTTTTCAAAAATATCCGGTCTTCAACACCGATCTTCAAATGCTATCCATTACGACATATCACTTATTCGGAATGGGATTTATGACACAAAGGTCCTCTCCCGGTTAAACCGAACAACGAGTACTTATTTTAAAAATAATTGTAGCATTCAAATTCAAGCAAATCACACAAATACCCATTTAAAGGTAAATATTGATAGTCGGTTATTTAACTATCAATAGATATGCACAACATCACCAAATTCCAAATAATTTTCCAAATAATTTATTTTCCAAAGATATCTTTGCAAGATATATAATTTCCCATACTTTACCCATTTGAAAAAAAATTCAAATTACTTTTCAATTTATCTTTAAAAGATATAATCTCAAAACATTTCACTTCATATTGGAAAACATTTCCATACTTATTTAATTATAAGTAATTCACAAATCCATTTATTTTCAACATTTGGAAAATATTCGATATACTTAAATCACAATTAAGTATATATTTTATTCTTTAAGGAAAACATTCTCTTAAATACATTCATTTGAGTCAAAACGAATGTAGCATGAAACATCGTTACGACAACCCAAAATCACTAGTATAGGGATTTGAAATTAAGATAGATATATAAATCCCAATACTATACAAAAACGATTCCTTTCGAAAATCATTTACTATAACAACAGTGTTATAGTCCATCTTTTCCTTATTTCTCGAAAACGACTTTTTCAACAGTGAATGTTGAAATCTATGATTTCGATCCTTAACACATTTTAAAACAACTTCAAATCGTTTTAATTCCAGTTAAAAGATCACTTCCTAAAACATTTTTTTAATATATTATTCACTGTCCCAAAATCGTGAACATAAATCGTTTACCAAATTCAACACTTCTACACATTTTATTTAAAATAATTGACTTATCAAAATAAGTTGATTTCGGATTTATAAAACAATGTTTATAAATTCACATCTATATAATTTTATAAAAACTTCAACTTATAAAATCCCTTAATTTACAAATTCTATTTAAATCTCATTTAAATGCCAAAATCCGATTTATAGGTTAATTACTTATAATTCTTTCATTTTACTAAATCTATTCATTTTATAACTTCACAATTTATAAATCTATAAATTTCATTTATTTATGAAATCCATTTATACTTCATTTTAACGCTTATAAAAACTTTTTTAAAATTCCAATATTTTAATTTATAAATATCAATTTTTATAAATCTTTTATATAAACCGTTTATAATAATTCAAAAATCCCAATTTAAACCAATTTACAAATTAATCAACTACTTATTTCAAAAATCAAATTTCGGTTATATTTAACAAAAATCATAATTGTTGTAACATAAAAAAATTAACGTTTAGTTATTTAAAATGAATCAATTCGAAAATTCAATAAAAATGTATACTTTCAAAAATCACTTTAAAATCCTTTTTAAATTCGAAATTGTTGCTTTAACATTTTTAATTTTCCAAAATAGGCCTAATGTTGCAACAACACTAGATATAACAATCATGGCATCCAAAACATCATATATCATATGATAACAGAATATATCACAATATCTGTAAATAAATCAATACTGTTGAGGAATCCAGTTGGATCATCCAACCTGTTTTCCTGCATCCACAGATGTTAGCACAATACCAATTCCGTTTCGAGACGGAATATCATGGTATATGGGTTCTTATAAAATATTATCCGCTATTATGCGGCACAATATGGTCTCATCCTCTATATAATGCGGGAAAATCAACTCCAAGTACATATATAATATCAATTCCACTTCAAGGTGAAATATCACGGTATATGTTTTTAATAAATAACATCTGCTTAATATACGACGTATAGGGTCTATTTCAAAACCATAGATAACAATTCATCATTCAATCACAAAATCAAGCAATTCTAAATCCAGCTATTTAAAATTTAAATCGAAACACTTTCGATTGAGTGAGAAATTCTCACCTTATTTCCAATAATAGTCTTCAGCGTTTTATTTCGAATAAAATTAAACGCACGTTTAATCTTACCCAAAATTTTCACTATCTCCAATCAACTACAATCTAGCTCCATTGCGTAGTATTCGCGAATACGATTCCAACATAATTCGTTTTGTCCAACACGGACCTCGTATGAAAGAGTTATGATAGTTTAAAATTTATACGAATTTAAATATAAACTAATTTACTATTTTCTTTTCTATTTTTATAACCTTCAACATCATAGCCATCGATTTTGAGCCAAGCAGATCTGGGCCGCATTACTTTCTTCCTTCATTCACGTTCTTCCCCAGGTTGTTCGAACGCAACTAACCCATCGGCCGCCCATTAGGGTTTCATGTCGCTCCATCTACGATGAACTTTGGTACGATCGGCGACCTCCATCATTTAGCCCATCGCGAGCTCGACCTACGCCATGAACGACATGCAGCTCGGCCCTCCCCCTATCGTGAAAAGACGTGTGCAATCAACGGCCTTTGAGCTGAAATTCCCAACGATCCATCGATCTGATCGCGATCATAACCGTTTATATCGAAGCTCTCATCGAGCTTAACAATATTGTAGTTGACAAATTCTTGTAAAAGTTTACGGATTGGAAGAAAATAAAAGAGGAAGAATTGAAATTCTCGACCGTTGATTATAGGGCCGGTGGTTGTAACCCTAACCTTAGTTTTTGTTGAAAATTGTGAAAATAAAGGTGCTTTTATAGAAAATTTCTGTGCACTATTCATCCGAAATTTTTCCGAACTCCAAACGAAGCATGCCTCCTGGCGTTTATAATGTTTTACCCCCATTCCGAACAAAATGGAATATATATCGGGAGCTAATTCGATCAAATTTGGAAGATAAGTTTTTAAATCGACTATTTAAATTCAAAATTCACTCGAATCGATTCCTACGCATTTTAACTTGCCCTGGACAAACCGTAAGTCCGATTGACACGAAATTTTAAACCATCTAATAATATAACATTACAGATCCGATGAAACTGGTTTCGTCGAAATCCAAGACTTTTTTAAAAATGGCTATTTTTACTCGTCAATTAAATATTAAAATATTCAATTTCTGCAAATTAACTTTTGATTCGAATTTAAAGTTCTATAACATCATTCTAACTCCAATATGATTAAATACAACTTTACAAATCAATTTTAATCACATTAAACCCAATTTTCATTTATTTCTTTAATTTCAAATATTAAATTGTCGATTTAAATTATCCAATTAAATCCAGATATTCGTAATAAAATTTATTCGACTTACAAATTTTACTTGTCAATATTTAAAATCAATTAAATATACGAATTTCAAATGACAGAAATTCTGGGTCGTTACAAACTTCCCCCCTAAAAGAATTACGTTCTCGAAATTACCAAGTAAGAAAAAATTACAAAATCCATTAACTTTTCAAACATCCATTCGAATTAGATTTCAAATTCACTTAAGTGTTTAACTTTTCCAAAATCCATAGTCAAACCTCTTACAATAACTTTATAAGTTTTAAGTCATACTTAGTTATTTTTTCAAAATTTTTCAATTTTCTCAAAAATATTCTAATGCCTTAAATTTTCAGAAAAATTCGCCATAGTCCGCTTTGCGTGGTTCGATCCGAAAAAAAAAGGCAATATATATATCACAAATATACATCTCATCAAAGTAATAAGGCATCCCGCAGGGAAAAAAGTGTAAAAGTACGATATGTAATCCGAGATATGTATCTTATATATTATTAGCGAGCATATACGACTAATATAGCGCGAAAGCGAGATCCAAAAGCGAAGCAAGCGCAATCCACACCTACTAAACACTCATCAAACAATGAGAAACATGTTTATATGAAAATAATGTCAATATACAACATATACCAGAACAACAACTACATATGCCAATATAGCAAATGCAACAAACGACAACCAACTAGCATTCACTTCTCATTAATATTCAATGAATTGGGGTTTTTTTCATTTATTTACATTTGATTCATTAACATTGGATTTTACCAACTTCCATTTATTCATTTTCAATTAGTTTTTTTCACTAATTTACATTCAAGTTAGTTCAATTCCATATTCAAATCAAATTTCATAGCATCCAATTTTTTTTCAATGCAACTTCATTAACAGTTAATGAATTATATACAATAAACTAACAATCATATAACAACCAAATCATAACCAAATTATTAAATTCACATTGAATTTGGTTTAACACTTTTAATTGCTTTAATTGAATTAACACTTACATCCATTATTTCATATCAATTTATTTACACTCAATTGATTTACATTCAATTCATTCATTAATTCAATTGCTAATTCATCTTACCATATAAAGTTGAATTTCATTTATATAACTCAAGTTCACATCCTTTTAATTCACTTTATTAATTTACTTCGATACCAAAATCAACTTCATTCAACATCACTTAAGTTATATTCCATTTAAACATCATTTTTTTAACTTAACTTAAATTTCTACTTATAAATCAAATTCAGATTCCAATTCTAAAGTAAATTCTATTTAACTTTACCAAAGTCAAATTTTTCACTTATTCAAATTCATATCTCATTTTGCTTAACAAAATTGTTTAACCATTTTATCATTTGGTTTCACTTACATTCAACATTTACAACTTGGATTTTAATTTCATTTTCTTGCACTTGCAAATTTTATTTATCCATTCACAATTTATTTTCCAACTTAATAATTGTATTCCAATCATTTTATATAACATTCCAGAGTCTTTTCAATCTTTCAAAACCAATTCAATTATCCTTTGAATTTCAAAATCCAAACTCAAATTTTCCAAACAACTTCCATTTAAAACAACTTAGCAGCAATCCCTTTTTTGAAAACCCGAAAATGAACACCGACGATGTTGCAATCATCATCGGAATTATTTTCCAGCGACCGAAAAGGGTTTAGAGCTTTTATCCCTCCAAAAACATTTTTCCAAATCTTTGAAAACCATTTTCAAACTCAAAAAGGAATTTAATCTTTTCCAAATTGCAAACCCTTTCAAAACATTTCCATATATTCCTCTGTAATTTTTACTTCAAATTACAAATAACATTTACAATTTATATTCGTACATTTTCAACGACCAAACAATCAATTTATATACAATTTAATAATTTTGAAAAATTATTCCTTTATATATAAATATAATCAAGGTAAAATTATTTCATTTACCTTATATCGTGTCGAATTTTTTCTGTACAAGTGTTTAGAGATCCCTATCAACAATGTTAATTACTCGTATTGACCCGAATCCATTTACCACTCAACAAACCAATCATCACAATATAAAACAATTTATATTCACTAACAATTATGCTCTCATAGCTATTATTTCACTCAAACTCATTCTAGAGTACAGTTGACTCTATCTCTAACGAGTAATTCCCAACAGAGCCAAGGTTGTCGCTTAACCATATGCTCTGATACCAAATGTAACGACAAGAATTTTCGACTACGAAGGTCGACATTAATACGTCCACTGTATCAACTGTCGAGCAATCGAATGCCGGAAACCGAACTATTAGGGTTAAAGAAGAGGTAGAAGATAGAAGAAGAAAGAAGAAACAAAAGAAATAATAATAGAATCTCACAATCGCAGCTGAACAACTTATAATAGATAAATGAATAATTTTTAAAACAAAGAACTATATCAGTTATTACATTACATCACATCGTAAAATTTGTGAAAAATGTCGACTGATCCGTAGTCGTAAGACTGAAGGAAAGATGGGTAGTCAACCAGAGGTTGTGCTTCTTTTAAGCTCATCTGCGCGAGCCGGGAGATAACGAGGGGCTATTCCAGAGCTCTGCTTAGGAAGGCTAAATCAATCATGAGGGAGCCATAGCTTCTGTTAAGCCTAAGATTTCAAGCTAATCCGCGAATGAAAGAGCTGAACACCTACGTTACATTATCAGAGTTTACAACAACAAACAATGAAAAAGAAATACTATATACTAGTTGATACGTCATGCCATCCAGTTTGCCTCTAGATCTCTACAGCAACTCCTGAGTTCCAGAATGACCTGATAACCTGACTCTAGACTGCCCGTGTGGAATTTGGTGGGCACCCAGGGTTTAGGAAGGAAACAATAAACTTCAGGTCAGTCATGGGACTGGTGTGAGAACTTAATACGGTTTATCTTTAAAAATAAACAAGGAAATATTTTAAAATAGATTCGCAATGCTTTTAGAAAATGAAACTACCATATGGCCTCCCGCACACACACAATGCAAGCGCAGAATCGGAGGAGATTTCTCCTTACGATAGTTAAATATGCTTGATACGTAAATTTCTTTGATACTATTATTATAAGTGCAAAGTGTAGGAAAACATTTCGAAAGTATGATATAAATCTTAGCCAACATAGACACTCCGAACTATGCCTACTATAGCTACCATCTAAACTGTCGTGACCACAATAAGTAAATGGCAGGTTCTACAACTAAAACCGTACAGGGTTTCGTATTGGATTTTGGACCAACTAATGGTCAGGCCAAGGAACTTCCCATTGCCATATAGGTACGCCACTGGAAAGACGCCCCGAGAACCTAACCGGATCTCTGTCAACACAAGGCCGGGTTACCCCTAGCTGGGTAACTACTGACACGAATATGCCATTCCCCGGTCGCAACCAACCTAAATCCCGGGATTCACCAACAACCACAAAATAATAAGTTTGCAGCACAATATAGGTTAAGTATCAGGGATCCATACCATAATACCACCTCTATCCAGAAGGAAATGACATACACTAAGGGGGCACGATCCCCAAATAACCTTGATGCATCTTTTCCTGTTTTGACCATTTTCGGGGTGTGAGATCCGATGAAGTCCCATCCATAAAGCTATGCATTATACAAAAGCCACGCTTTGATCAACAAATGCTCAACAACACTTCGCATGCCACATTACCAATTTGGAAATATATCGCATCAACTGCATAACCTCTGAGCTCGTACGTCTTAGAGAAGGGTGTTAAGATAAGAGAATAAATTCTTCGCCACCAACATAAATATATTTGATAGAAACCAGCTTTACATCTCAAATTGTAACGTCATACACACAACCATACAAGTCCGTTCCGGGATCAAACGAAACCGAAGGCACATCCAAAGAAGCCCTTGCAATCCGGATATTCACTAATCATGACCGGACTTCCCATCACAAAGGGTGATAAAATTTCTATATCGGAGATCAGCCGATACAGAAACATTCGACGGTAATCCTTCCGTTTTCAAAAATATACGGTCTTTAACACCGGTCTTCAAATGCTATCCATTACGACATATCACTTATTCGGAATGGGATTTATGACACAAAGGTCCTCTCCCGGCTAAACCATATAGCGAGCGCTTATTTTAAAAATAAGTGTAGCATTCAAATTCAAGCAAATCACACAAATACCCATTTAAAGTTAAATATTGATAGTCGGTTATTTAACTATCAATAGATATGCACAACATCACCAACTTCCAAATAATTTCCCAAATTATTTATTTTCCAAAGATATCTTTACGAGATATATAATTTCCTATACTTCAACCATTTGAAAACAATTTCAAATTACTTTTCAATTTATCTTTGAAAGATATAATCTCAAAACATTTCACTTCATATTGGAAAACATTTCCATACTTATTTAATTATAAGTAATCCACAAATCCATTTATTTTCAACATTTGGAAAATATTCGATATACTTAAATCACAATTAGGTATATATTTTATTATTTAAGGAAAACATTCTCTTAAACACATTCATTTGAGTCAAAATGAATGTTGCGTAAAACATCGTTACGACAATCCAAAATCACCAGTATAGGGATTCAAAATTAAGATAGATATATAAATCCCAATACTATACAAAAATATTTCCTTTCGAAAATCATTTACTATAACAACAGTGTTATAGTCCATCTTTTCCTTATTTCTCGAAAATGTCTATTTCAACAATGAATGTTGAAATCTATGGTTTCGTTCCTTAACACATTTTAAAACAACTTCAAATCGTTTTAATTCCAGTTAAAAGATCACTTCCTATAACATTTCTTTAATATATTACTCACTGTCCCAAAATCGTGAATATAAATTGTTTACCAAATTCAACACTTCTACACATTTTATTTAAAATAATTGACTTATCAAAATAAGTTGATTTCGGATTTATAAAACAACGTTTATAAATTCACATCTATATAATTTTATAAAAACTTCAACTTATAAAATCCCTTAATTTACAAATTCTATTTAAATCTCATTTAAATGCCAAAATCCGATTTATAGGTTAATTACTTATAATTCTTTCATTTTACTAAATCTATTCATTTTATAACTTCACAATTATAAATCTATAAATTTCATTTATTTATGAAATCCATTTATACTTCATTTTAACGCTTATAGAAACTTGTTTTAAAATTCCAATATTTTAATTTGTAAATATTAATTTTTATAAATCTTTTGTATAAACCGTTTATAATAATTCAAAAATCCCAATTTAAACCAATTTACAAATTAATCAACTACTTATTTCAAAAATCACATTTCGGTTATATTTCACAAAAATCATAATTGTTATAACACAAAAATTTTAACGTTTATTTATTTAAAATGAATCAATTCCAAAATTCAATAAAAATGTATACTTTCAAAAATCACTTTAAAATCCTTTTTAAATTCGAAATTATTACTTTGACATTTTTAATTTTCCAAAATAGGCCCAATGCTGCAACAACACTAAATATAACAATCACGGCATCCAAAACATCATATATCATATGATAACAGAATATATCACAATATCTGTAAATAAATCAATACTGTTGAGGAATCCAGTTGGATCTCTCCAACCTGTTTCCCTACATACGCAGGTGTTAGCACAATACCAATTCTATTTCAAGATGGAATATCGCGGTATATGGGTTCATATAAAATATTATCTGCTATTATGCGGCGCAATAGGATCTCATCCGCTATATAATGCGGAAAAATCAACTCCACGTACATATATAATACCAATTCCACTTCATGGTGAAATATCGCGGTATATGTTTTTAATAAATAACATCCGCTTAATATACGGCATATAGGGTCTATTTCAAAATAATAGATAAAAATTCATCATTCAATCACAAAATCAAGCAATTTTAAATCTAACTATTTAAAATTTAAATCGAAACAATTTCGATTGAGTGAGAAGTTCTCACCTTATTTCCAATAATAGTTTTCAGTGTTTTATTTCGAATAAAATTAAACGCGCATTTAATCTTACCCAAAATTTTCACTATCTCCAATCAACTCCAATGCAGCTTCATTGCATAGTATTCGCGAATACGATTCCAACGCAATTCGTTTTGTCCAAAACGGACCTCGTATGAAAGAGTTATGATAGTTTAAAGTTTATACGAATTTAAATATAAACTAATTTACTATTTTCTTTTTCTATTTTTATAACCTTAAACATCACAGCCATTGATTTTGAGCCAAGCAGATCCGGGCCGCATTCACTTTCTTCCATCGTTCACGTTGTTCCCCAGGTTGTTCGAACGCAACTAACCCATTGGCCGCCCTTTAGGGTTTCATGTCGCTCCATGTACGACAAACTTTGGTACGATCAGCAACCTCCATCATTTAGCCCATCGTGAGCTTGACCTACGCCGTGAACGATGTGCAGCTCAGCTCTCCCCCTATCGTGAAAAGACGTGTGCAACCAACGACCTTTGAGCTGAAATTCCCAACGATCCATCGATCTGATTGCGATCATAACCGTTCATATCGAAGCTCTCATCGAGCTTAACAATATTGTAATTGACGATTTCTTGTAAAAGTTTACGGATTGGAAGAAAATAGAAGAGGAAGAAGTGAAATTCTCGGCCATTGATTATAGGGCCGGCGGCTGTAACCCTACCCTTGGTTTTTGTTGAAAATTGTGAAAATAGAGGTGCTTTTATAGAAAATTTCTATGCACTATTCACTTGAAATTTTTTCGAAGTCCAAACGAAGCGTGCCGCCTGTCGTTTATAATGCTTTACCCTCATTCTGAACACAATGGAATAAATATCGGAAGCCAATTCGATCAAATTTGGAAGATAAGTTTTTGAATCGACTATTTAAATTCAAAATTCACTCGAATCGATTCCTACGCGTTTTAACTTGCCCCGGACAAACCGTAAGTCCGATTGATACGAAATTTGAAACCATACAATAATATAACATTACAGATCCGATGAAACTAGTTTCGTCGAAATCCAAGACATTTTTAAAAATGACTATTTTTACTAGTCAATTAAATATTAAAATATTCAATTTCTGCAAATTAACTTTTAATTCGAATTTAAAAGTTCTATAACATCATTCTAACTCCAATATGATTAAACACAACTTTACAAATCAATTTTAATCACATTAAATGTAACGACCCAGAATTTTTATTAATTTAAATTTTAATATTTTATTAATTTTAAATATTAAAAAGTGAATTTATAAGTCAAATAAATTTTTATTTGAATTTTTGGATTTAATTGGATAATTAAATCGATAATTTAATACGTTAAATTATGGAAATAATTGAAAATTGAGTTAAATATGATTTAAAATGATTTGTAAAATTTTATTTTATCATGTTGAAGTTAGAATGATATTTTAGAACTTTTAAAATCGAATTAAAAGTAAATTTGTGAAAATTGAATATTTTAATATTTAATAATCGACTGTAAAATAGTCAATTTTTGAACAGTCTCAGAATTGAACGAAACCAGTTCCATTGGATCCGTAATAGTTAGTTATTACCGGATTTCAATTTTCGTGTCAATCGGAGCTATCGTTTGATCGTGGCAGCTCGAAACGCATCGAATTATTTTTAATTTAAATTTGGCGAGTCAAAATAGCCATTTTTCAAAAAGTCTCGGATTTCGACGAAACCAGTTTCATCGGATCCGTAATGTGATATTATTGTAAGGTTTCAAATTTCAAGGCAATTGGATTTACCGTTTGTCCGGTACAAATTAAAACGCCTAGAAATCGAGTTAAATCGGTTTAATTTAAATTGAACGTTTTCAGCCATAACTCGCACATACTTCCGAATTAGCTTCCGAAACCTGTTCCATTGTGTCCGGAACGCGGGGTAAACCTTAGAAACGCTGGTTACGGCGTCTAAATCGGAGTTCGGAATTTCCGGAATGAATAGTGTCGCTCGTTCCTTATAAATAGACCACCATCTTCATAATATTTGCTAAAATAAGAAACCCTAACCCTAATAATTGCTAGCCGCCACATACATAACCTATGGCCAGAAATTAATCTCCTCTCCCCCTTGATTTCTCCAAATCCATCAAGAATTAGCAAGAAAGTTCAACTACAAAGTGATAGAACACGACGAGAGCTACGAGATCAACGGTGGAGATCGCGAATGGAGCTATGGATTGTGAGATAAATGAGGCCGAACCTAGCTTGGGTCGTGGGCTTCGAAATGGCGGAGGTGTGATGGGATTTAGTTGAGTGTGGTGGCCGAGCTATTTAACCCTAATTTTAGCTAATGGGTTCTTGTGTTGTGCGTGTGTTCCTGGAGAAGAACGTGAGGAAGGAGGGGGTTGCGTTCTAGGGCTGAGATGTGTTGGCAGTGGATCCAAAGGCCTAGATTCCATAGGTTGAAAATTATATAGTTTATGTTGTAATTAAGTTTATTTAAATCGTGTAATCTTGTAAAATTCATAACTTTTTCATACGAGGTCGAAAAAATGCAAACTCAGTTGCGTTGGAATCGTATGGACGAGCACTACGCGATGGAGTTGGTTTGGAGTCGTTTGGAGTTAGTGAGAATTTCGGGTAAAATTAAACGCGCGTTTAATTTTATTCAAAATAAAAGCTAAAACGGAATTTAAAACCAAGGTGAGAATTTCTCACTCAATCGAATAGATTTCGATTTTATTTTAAATAGTTAGATTTAAAATATTTGAATGCATGTTTGAATGATGACTGTAAATTATTGATTGTTAAAATAGACATTATGCGCCGTTAGTAAGCGGATGTTATTTAATACAAACATATACCGCGAATATTTCATAAACAGTGAAATTGGTATTATATATAATATCAATATATATATATTGGCATATGTATATATTGCAGTTGTTGATTTCCCGCATTTTTTGTTTAGCGGATGAGACCCTATTACGCCGTTATTAAGCGGATAATATTTAATAAGAACATATACCGCGATAATTTCGTACTGGAGCGAAATTGGTATTGTGCTAATGTTTTTTGGATGCAGGAAACAGGTTGGAGGGATCCAACAGGATTCCTCAACAGTTTTTATTTGATTTCAGATATTTTGATATTTGATGGATTTTCATATTGATATATGATATCGTTATTAGTCGTGATTGACTATTTGGTGTGTAGCATCATTGGACCCAGATTTTGGGATTTTAAAATGTTTTTAAAGTGATTGTTGAAATTATTCTATATTTTTGGAAGTGATCCATTATAAATAAATGAACGTTATAATTTTTAAAGTTATAAAAATTATAGTTTTTGAGAAATACGGTTGAAAGCTGATTTTTGAGAAATATGAATTAATGACTTTATAAAATAGTTTAAACTGGATTTTTGAGTTTATTATTAAAGTTTAAATATAGGATTTATAAAATTTGATTATTTTATAAATCAGAATGATGAAATTATAAAGGAATTTAAAGACGTTTTAAAAGAATAATATAAACTGATTTGTATTAAGAGATTTATAAATGGATATTTATAAATTGAATTATGGACATTATAAAACGAGTTTTTATAAGTGTTTGAATGTAGTGGAAATGAATTTCCTAAATGAATGAAATTTATAGTATTATAAACTGTGAAGTTATAAATGAAATCTTATAAGTAATAGGTTTATAAAATTTATAAAGTTATCGAAAGAATGAATTTTGGATAAATAAACAATCTTATAAGTTAAGATTAATAATTTGGGAAGTTAAAAGAACGATTTTGTAAAATAATCGTTTTATAAGTAATTAACTTATAATATGAACTTGTAGTTTATAATTGAGTTATAAACTGGAATAGGTTAATAAAGGAATTTATAAAAAGGAAGTTTTTATAAATGAATAGAAATGGAATTTATAAACGTTGTTTATGAATTCGCAAACGACTTATTTTGATAAGTTAATTGTTATAACCTATAAATAGAGTTATATTCATGTTTTAGACTGTGAATAATCCTTTGAAATAAAAATGAATAAAAGGATGAGATTTGTTAACGAAGTTTATTCACGTTTTTGAATAGTGAATAACACGTTAAATAAAATGTTTTTGAATGTGATGTTTTAAATAGAATTAAAACGATCTAACGATGTTTTTAAACATGTTGAGATTCGAAACCATAGATTTCAACATTTATTGTTGAAATAGATGTTTCGAGAAATAAAAGGAAATGGTAGACTATAACACTGTTGTTATAGTAAATGATTTCCGAAAGGAAATGTTTTATATAGTATTGGGATTTATATATCTATTTTAATTTCGAATCCCTATACTAGTGATTTTGGGTTGTCGTAACGATGTTTTACGCAACATTCGTTTTGGCCCAAATAAATATGTTAAGTGAATGATTTCCTTAATAGAATGAAATATATACTTAATTCGATTTAAGTATATTGAATATTTTCTAAGTGTTGAAAATGAAAAGATTTGTGAATTACTTATTTTTAATAAGTATGGAAATGTTTTCCAATATAAAGTGAATATATTGAATTTATCTTTTTGAAGATAAATTGAAATGAATGATTGAAATCATATATGCATGGATATTTTGAAATATAAATTCATTATGGAATTTATGAATGAAAAGTGGAATTTGTATAAAAATAAATATTGATTCATTTTTGAAGGTTGAAATTATATATCTTGTAAAGATATTTTGGAAAGTAAATAATTTGGAAAATTATTTGGAATCTGGTGATGTGTGCATATCAATTGATAGTTCAATAACCGACTATCAATATTTCCCTTTGAATGGGTATTTGATGTGATTTGATTGAATTTGAATGTCACACTTATTTTTGAATAAGCGCTCACTATTCGGGTTAACCGGGAAAGGACCATGGGGTCGTATAACCCATTCCGAATATGTGATACGTCGTTGTGAATTGCATTTGAAGATCGGTGTTGAAGACCGGTATTTGCGAGAGCGATAGGATGACCTATCGATTGTCTCTGCACTGGGTCGCTCCTGGTATAGAGATTCCATAAGTGATGGGAAATCCAATCAGGATTGTGAATATCCGGATTGCAAGGACTTCTTTGTAAGTGCCTTCGGTTCTGTTCGATCCCGGAACAGACTTGTATGGATTGTATGCCTGACATTACAAGTTGAGATATAAAGCCGATTTCTTTCAAATATATTTCTGTTGGTGGCGGAGAATTTATTCTTTGCTTAACACCCTTCTTTGAGACGTACGAGCTCAAAGGTTATATAGTTGAAGTTATCAGCGATATATCCCATTTTGGTAATGTGACATGCTGAGTGATGCTGAAATGATCATTGTGTTGATTATTTGTGATAGGATCATTTATTTGATCGTCTATCTTAGTGATCATTGTGTTGATCATTTGTTGACCCAAAGCACGGCTTTTTGTACAAAGTGTGTTTTTGTGGACGTGAATTCGTCGAGCCTCACATCCCGGAAATGGTCAAAACAGGAAAGATGCGGCAAGGTTATTAGGGGTTGCTGTAGCTCCCCTTAGGGTATGTGCATTTCCTTCTGGAAAGGGGTGGTATCATGGTATGGAGCCCAGATACTTACTCATGTTGAAAACACTTTATGATTGTGTGAATTGGATATCGAGCGCTCGGTTGAAAAGGTCCTAAAGGACCGGGGAATGGCGTGCTCGTGTCAGTAGTTACCCAGTTAGGGGTAACCCGGCCTTGTGTTGGCAGAGATCCGGTTTGGTTCTCGGGGATGTCTTTCCAGAGGCATTCTCATGTGGCAATAGGAAGTTCCTTGGCCTGAACATTTGTTGGAAATCCAAAGAAACAATACGAAACTTGTACGGTTTTAGTTGTATAACCTGCTATGGAATGTGGCGGTAACCTGCTATTGAACATAGTTAGCTATAGTAGGCATACGATAATGGTCGTATGTTGGCTAAGATTTATATTCTACTTTCGAAAGGATTTGTTATACATTATGCACTAGTAATAATATCAAATGTTATTTTAAATGCGTATCAAGCATCTTTGACTATCATAAGGAGAAATCTCCTCCGATTCTGCGTTTGCATGTGTGTGTGTGCGGGAGGCCTTATGGTAGTCTCATTTTTTAAAAGCATTGCGAATTGAATTTAAAAATATTCCTCTATTTTGATTTTAAAGATAAATAAACTGTTTTGAGTTCTCACACCAGTCACATGACTGACTTGGAGTTTATTGTTTTCCTTCCTAAACTCTGGGTGCCCACCAATTTCCACACGGGCAGTTAAGAGTTAGGTTTATCAGGATATTCTGGATATTCTGGAGTTGCTGGAGGCAAGCTGGATGGCATGGCGTATTACTAGCTATATAGTATTTCTTTCTCCGCTGCACTGTTTGTTGTTGTATGATGTTGTACACTCTGATGATATGATATGATGTAATGAAATGTAATGTAATAACTGATAGTTCTTTGTTTAAAGATTATTCATTTATTATTATATGTTGTTCCGCTGCGAATTGTGAGATTCTGATGTTGTTCGTTTTGTTTCCTTTCTGTCCGTTCTATTTTTAAAATTCTTCTATCTTCTATTTTTCAAAATTCTCTGTTTTCTAAAAATCGTCTATCTTCTTTCCTCTCTATTTTCTATCTTCTCCCTTCTTCTATCTCTTTCTTTTTCTTAAATTCTTTTTAAAAACCCATAACATTCCGTGTTTCCGGCCTTCGATTTCTCGGCAGTCGATAAAGTGAGTGTCGATGTCGAATTTTCGAAGAACGAAAATCCGTTACTGTTACATTAAACCCAATTTCCATTTATTTCTGTAATTTCAAATATTAAATTGTTGATTTAAATTATCCAATTAAATCCAGATATTCGAAATAAAATTTATTCGACTTACAAATTTTACTTGTCAATATTTAAAATCAATTAAATATACGAATTTCAAATGACAGAAATTCTGGGTCGTTACAAACTTCCCCCCTTAAAAGAATTTCGTCCTCGAAATTACCAAGTAAGAAAAAGTTACAGAATCCATTAACTTTTCAAACATCCATTCAAATTAGATTTCAAATTCACTTAAGTGTTTAACTTTTCCAAAATCCATAGTCAAACCTGTTACTATAACTTTACTAAGTTTTACATCATACTTAGTTATTTTTTCAAAATTTTTCAATTTTCTCAAAAGTAATCTAACACCCTAAATTTTCAGAAAAATTCGCCATAGTCTCCTTTGCGCGGTTCAATCCGGAAAAAAAGGGCAATATATATATATAAATATCACAAATATACATCTCGTCAAAGTAATGAGGCATCCCACAGGGAAAAAAGTGTAAAAGTACGATATGTAATCCGAGATATGTACCTTATATATTATTAGCGAGCATATACGGCTAATATAGCGCGAAAGTGAGCCCCAAAAGCGAAGCAAGCGCAATCCACACCAACTAAACACTCAACAAACAATGAGAAATATGTTTATATAAAAATAATGTCAATGTACAACATATACCAGAACAACAACTACATATGCCAATATAGAAAATGCAACAAACGGCAACAAATCCAATCATCAACTAATTAGCATTCACTTCTCGTTAATATTCAATGAATTGGAGTTTTTCTTCTTCATTTAATCACATTTGATTCATAAACATTGGATTTTACTAACTTTCACTTATTCAATTTTCAATTAGTTTTTATTAACTAATTTACATTCAAGTTAGTTCAATTCCATATTCAAATCAAATTTCATAGCTTTCAATTTTTTTTCAATTCAACTTCATTAACACTTAATGAATTATATACAATCAACTAACAATCATATAACAACCAAATCATAACCAAATTATTAAATTCATATTGAATTTTGCTTAACACTTTTAATTAGCTTTAATTGAATTAACACTTACATCCATTATTTCATATCAATTTATTTACACTCAATTGATTTACATTCAATTCATTCATTAATTCAATTGCTAATTCATCTTACCATATAAAGTTGAATTTCATTTATATAACTCAAGTTCACATCCATTTAATTCACTTCATTAATTTACTTCGATACCAAAATCAACTTCATTCAACATCACTTAAGTTATATTCCATTTAAACATCATTTGTTTAACTT
The DNA here is from genome assembly GCA_030765085.1 of Allium cepa. Taxonomy (NCBI): domain Eukaryota; kingdom Viridiplantae; phylum Streptophyta; class Magnoliopsida; order Asparagales; family Amaryllidaceae; genus Allium; species Allium cepa. The sequence continues at coordinate 290,457,090 of CM060937.1, forward strand.
AACTTAAATTTCTACTTGTAAATCAAATTCAGATTCCAATTCTAAAGTAAATTCCATTTAACTTTACCAAAGTCAAATTTCGTCACTTATTCAAATTCATATCTCATTTTGCTTAACAAAATTGTTTAACCATTTTATTATTTGGTTTCACTTACATTTAGCAATTACAACTTGGATTTTAATTTCATTTTCTTGCACTTGCAAATTTTATTTATCCATTCACAATTTATTTTCCAACTTAATAATTGTATTTCAATCATTTTATATAACATTCCAGAGTCTTTTCAATCTTTCAAAACCATTTTTGAAACCAATTCAATATCCTTTGAATTTCAAAATCCAAACTCAAATTTTCCAAACAACTTCCATTTAAAATACCTTGGCAACAATCCCTCTTTTGAAAACCCGAAAATGAACTCCGATGATGTTGCAATCATCATCGAAATTATTTTCCAGCGATCGAAAAGAGTTTAGAGCTTTTATCCCTCCAAAAACATTTTTCCAAATCTTTGAAAACCATTTTCAAACTCAAAAAGGAATTTAATCTTTTCCAAATTGCAAACCCTTTCAAAACATTTTCAAATATTCCTCTGGAATTTTTACTTCAAATTACAAATCACATTTACAATTTATATTCTTACATTTTCAACGACCAAACAATCAATTTATATATACTTTAATAATTCTGAAAAATTATTCCTTTATATATAAATATAATCAAGGAAAAATTATTTCATTTACCCTATATTAAAACGATATCGTGTCGAATTTGTTCTATACAAGTGTTTAGAGATCCCTATCAACAACGTTAATTACTTGTATTGACCACAATCCATATACCACTCAACAAACCAATCATCACAATATAAAACAATTTATATTCACTAACAAGTACGCTCTCATAGCTATTATTACACTCAAACTCATTCTAGAGTACTGCTGACTCTATCTCTAATGAGTAATTCCCAATAGAGCCAAGGTTGTCACTTAACCATATGCTCTGATACCAAATGTAATGACAAGGATTTTCGACTACGAAGGTCGACATTAATACGTCCACTGTATCAAACCGAACTGTTAGGGTTAAAGAAAAGGTAGAAGATAGAAGAAGAAAGAAGAAACAACAGAAACAATAATAAAATCTCACAATCGCTGCGGAACAACATATAATAGATAAATGAATAATCTTTAAAACAAAGAACTATATCAGTTATTACATTACATCACAGTAAATTACATTATCAGAGTTTACAACTACAAACAGCGAAAAAGAAATACTATATACTAGTTGATACGTCATGCCATCTAGTTTGCCTCCAGATCTCTACAGCAACTCCTGAGTTCCAGAATGACCTGATAACCTGACTCTAGACTGTCCGTGTGGAAATTGGTGGGCACCCAGAGTTTAGGAAGGAAACAATAAACCTCAGGTCAGTCATGTGACTGGTGTGAGAACTTAATACGGTTTATCTTTAAAAATAAACAAGGAAATATTTTAAAATAGATTCGTAATGCTTTTAAAAAATTAAACTACCACAAGGCCTTCCACACACACACACAATGCAAACGCAGGATCGAAGGAGATTTCTCCTTATGATAGTTAAATATGCTTGATATGTAAATTTCTTTGATATTATTATTATAAGTGCAAAGTGTAGGAAAACATTTCGAAAGTATGATATAAATCTTAGCCAACATAGACATTCCGAACTATGCCTACTATAGCTACCATCTAAACAGTGGTGACCACAATAAGTAAATGGCAGGTTCTACAACTAAAACCGTACAGGTTTCGTATTGGAGTTTGGATTTCCAACTAATGATCAGGCCAAGGAACTTTCCATTGCCACATAGGTATGCCTCTGGAAAGACGCCCCGAGAACCTAACCGGATCTCTGCCAACACAAGGCCGAGTTACCCCTAGCTGGGTAACTACTGACACGAATATGCCATCCCCCGGTCGCAACCAACCTAAATCCCAGGATTCACCAACAACCACAAAATAATAAGTTTGCAGCACAACATATGTTAAGTATCAGGGCTCCATACCATAATACCACCTCTACCCAGAAGGAAATGACATACACCAAGGGGGCACGATCCCCTAATAACTTTGATGCATCTTTTCCTGTTTTGACCATTTTCGGGGTGTGAGGTCCGACGAAGTCTCATCCACAAAGCTATGCTTTATACAAAAGCCACGCTTTGATCAACAAATGCTCAACAGCACTTCGTATGCCACATTACCAATTTGGAAATATATCGGATCAACTACATAACCTCTGAGCTCGTATGTCTTAGAGAAGGGTGTTAAGATAAGAGAATAAATTCTCCGCCACCAACAGAAATATATTTGATAGAAACCAGCTTTACATCTCAAATTGTAACGTCATACACACAACCATACAAGTCCGTTCCGGGATCGAACGGAACCGAAGGCACATCTAAAGAAGCCATTGCAATCCGGATATTCACTAATCATGACCGGACTTCCCATCACAAAGGGTGATAAAATTTCTATATCGGAGATCAGCCGATACAGAAACATTCGACGGTAATCCTTCCGTTTTCAAAAATATACGGTCTTTAACACCGGTCTTCAAATGCTATCCATTACGACATATCACTTATTCGGAATGGGATTTATGACACAAAGGTCCTCTCCCGGCTAAACCATATAGCGAGCGCTTATTTTAAAAATAAGTGTAGCATTCAAATTCAAGCAAATCACACAAATACCCATTTAAAGGTAAATATTGATAGTCGGTTATTTAACTATCAATAGATATGCACAACATCACCAACTTCCAAATAATTTCCCAAATTATTTATTTTCCAAAGATATCTTTATGAGATATATAATTTCCCATACTTCAACCATTTGAAAACGATTTCAAATTACTTTTCAATTTATCTATAAAAGATATAATCTCAAAACATTTCACTTCATATTGCAAAACATTTCCATACTTATTTAATAATAAGTAATTCACAAATCCATTTATTTTCAACATTTGGAAAATATTCGATATACTTAAATCACAATTAAGTATATATTTTATTTTTTAAGGAAAACATTCTCTTAAACACATTCATTTGAGTCAAAACGAATGTTGCGTAAAACATCGTTACGACAACCCAAAATCACTAGTATAGGGATTCAAAATTAAGATAGATATATAAATCCCAATACTATACAAAAATATTTTCTTTCGAAAATCATTTACTATAACAACAGTGTTATAGTCCCTCTTTTCCTTATTTCTCCAAAACGTCTATTTCAATAATGAATGTTGAAATCTATAGTTTCGATCCTTAACACATTTTAAAACAACTTCAAATCGTTTTACTTCCAGTTAAAAGATCACTTCCTAAAACATTTCTTTAATATATTATTCACTGTCCCAAAATCGTGAATATAAATCGTTTACCAAATTCAACACTTCTACACATTTTATTTAAAATAATTGACTTATCAAAATAAGTTGATTTCGGATTTATAAAACAACATTTATAAATTCACATCTATATAATTTTATAAAAACTTCAACTTATAAAATCCCTTAATTTACAAATTCTTTTTAAATCTCATTTAAATGCCAAAATCCGATTTATAGGTTAATTACTTGTGATTCTTTCATTTTACTAAATCTATTCATTTTGTAACTTCACAATTTATAAATCTATAAATTTCATTTATTTATGAAATCCATTTATACTTCATTTTAACGCTTATAAAAACTTGTTTTAAAATTCCAATATTTTAATTTATAACTATCAGTTTTTATAAATCTTTTATATAAACCGTTTATAATAATTCAAAAATCCCGATTTAAACCAATCTACAAATTAATCAACTACTTATTTCAAAATCACATTTCGGTTATATTTCACAAAAATCATAATTGTTATAACATAAAAATTTTAACGTTTATTTATTTAAAATGAATCAATTCCAAAATTCAATAAAAATGTATACTTTCAAAAATCAATTTAAAATCCTTTTTAAATTCGAAATTGTTACTTTAACATTTTTAATTTTCCAAGATAGGCCCAATGCTGCAACAACACTAAATATAACAATCACGACATCCAAAACATCATATATCATATGATAACAGAATATATCACAATATCTGTAAATAAATCAATATTGTTGAGGAATCCAGTTGGATCCCTCCAACCTGTTTCCCTGCATCCATAGATGTTAGCACAACACCAATTCCATTTTGAGACGGAATATCGCGGTATATGGGTTCATATAAAATATTATCCGCTAATATGCGATGCAATAGGGTCCCATCCGCTATATAGTGCGAGAAAATCAACTCCAAGTACATATATAATACCAATTCCACTTCAAGGTGAAATATCGTGGTATATGTTTTTAATAAATAACATCCGCTTAATATACGGCGTGTAGGGTCTATTTCCAAACAATAGATAACAATTCATCATTCAATCACAAAATCAAGCAATTATAATTTAACTATTTAAAATTTAAATCGAAACAATTTCGATTGAGTGGGAAGTTCTCACCTTATTTCCAATAATAGTTTTCAGCGTTTTATTTCGGATAAAATTAAATGCGCGTTTAATCTTACCCAAAATTTTCACTATCTCGAATCAACTCCAATCCAGCTCCATTGCGTAGTATTCGCGAATACGATTCCAACGCAGTTCGTTTCGTCCAAAACGGACCTCGTATGAAAGAGTTATGATAGTTTAAAGTTTATACGAATTTAAATATAAACTAATATCTATTTTCTTTTCTATTTTTATAACGTTTAACATCACAGCCATTGGTTTTGAGCCAAGCAGATCTGGGCCGCATTCACTTTATTCCTTCATTCACATTCTTTCCCAGGTTGTTCGAACGCAACTAACCCATCGGCCGCCCTTTAGGGTTTCATGTCGCTCCATCTACAACGAACTTTGGTACGATCGACGACCTCCATCATTTAGCCCATCGCGAGCTCGACCTACGCCGTGCAGCTCGGCTCTCCCCCTTTCGTGAAAAGACGTGCGGAACCAACGGCCTTCGAGCTGAAATTCCCAACGATCCATTGATCTGATCGCGATCATAACCGTTCATATCGAAGCTCTCATTAGGCTTAACAATATTGTAGCTGACAATTTCTTGTAAAAGTTTACGGATTGGAAGAAAATAGAAGAGGAAGAAGTGAAATTCTCGGCCATTGATTATAGGGCCGGGGGCTCTAACCCTAGCCTTGGTTTTTGTTTAAAATTGTGAAAATAGAGGTGCTTTTATAGAAAATTTCTGTGCATTATTCACCCAAAATTTTTCCGAACTCCAAACGAGGCGTGCCACCTGGCGTTCATACTGTTTTACCCCCATTCCGAACGCAATGGAATATATATCGAGAGCCAATTCGATCAAATTTGGAAGATAAGTTTTTGAATCGCCTATTTAAATTCAAAATTCACTTGAATCGATTCCTACGCGTTTTGGCTTGCCTCGGACAAACCGTAAGTCCGATTGACACGAAATTTGAAACCATACAATAATACAACATTATGGATCCGTTGAAGTTTGTTTCGTCAAAATCCGAGACTGTTTGAAAAATGGCTATTTTTACTCGTCAATTAAATATTAAAATATTCAATTTCTGCAAATTAACTTTTAATTCGAATTAAAAAGTTCTATAACATCATTCTAACTCCAATATGATTAAATAAAACTTTACAAATCAATTTTAATCACATTAAACCTAATTTCCAATTATTTCTGTAATTTCAAATATTAAATTGTCGATTTAAATTATCCAATTAAATCTAGATATTCGAAATAAAATTTATTCGACTTACAAATTTTACTTGTTAATATTTAAAATCAATTAAATATACGAATTCCAAATGACAGAAATTCTAGGTCGTTACACAAGCAATTTTCAAGATGATAAAATTAGTGAAAAAAAAGAATAGCCTAACCAAAAAACAAATGGACACATTGAAAAAGACTCCATTCTACAACTTCTTCAAAGTATTTTATGAAGAAAGAATAAAAATGAAGGAATGCAAGAAGCATAACACAACATGGATTCATTATACGAATGCTACTCAATTGAAACTGATACTTTCTTGTTTGGAGAAGAAAAAATGAAAGTAACTGCCATAGACATTAGCTTGCCTTTTGGTTTACCGTTGAAAGGAGTAAACATAGAATCGACACAAAAAATAACAAGCAAAACCGTTCCAATAGAGTGCAAAGAATTTGCAAAAAGAAATTTTGGCAATTGTACTTTCATTACAAAAAATGTGGTTGAAAGAAGAATAAAACAAGACAAAGCAAAAAAAAGAAAAATGAAGGAGACCTACCATTGTTGATAGTAATCATAATACTATTAACATTTTTCTTCCCCGACAAAAAAAATCAAAATGGAGAACTCTACTGTTCTTGATTGATTTTGAAACAGTGCAGAAAATTTCTTAGCCATTGACAATAGAGAAACTTTTTAGCAAATTCATCAAAAATTTATCCATAAACCAAGAAACATATCAAGATGCTCCATGCTTCCATTGGAAAGATATGTTAATCAAAATATTATTATTTGAAATATATATTATTTTTAACAATCATATCTAGTCAGTTTTTTTATATGCTTATAGTACTACATATATGAGAATATGAAACTCATTCAATCAAGAGGACAACGCACTCAAGATTTACAAGATGGGATTTGCGAAAGCTTATATATAAAGTAGTCAAACAATTTTCGACAATGTAAAAGATTATAACGTAAGTTAAAGCTCCATTTTATCTATGTTAATCAATATCACTTTATCTTCTACTTGGAATAAATTTTAGCATTATATCTTTTCTTTTATCATTTCTGACCATACTATCAGTTGTTAAATCATGCATTGTATCAGTTTCAATACTTGGTATCGTTTTTATCTCTGCATAGTATCAGTTTCAAAACTTAATATAATTTATATCTCTACATAATATCAGTTTAGCTTCTACATAGTATCAGTTTCAGTACTTGGTATCAATTTTGTCTCTGCATAGTATAAGTTTTCTCTTGGTATAGTACCTCTTTTTCTTCATAATATTATCAATTAAAATACACAATAATACTTGAAATCATTTTTAACATTGTGCAGAATCAGCTTATAACTCTACATAGTATCAGTTCCATAACTATTATTTTTGCTTTTATTAAAAATTCAATTATCATTATAAGTTATAAGATAATATCATAGCTTAAGACTAAAACAAAATTTCCTGTACCAATTATATAGGTGAAAGAAATAACTAATATTCTTCCACACGAAGAAAGACTTCTTCAAACAACATCTACAAAACAACAATTAAGAAACAAAGAAAAATAAAAGGAAAAGGAAAAAAAGAAAATTTTAAGAAGTTGAACACGGTGTTGGATCATTTGAAAAAGATGTAAGCATTAGAGTCTTCAAAATGCACATAAAAGATTTGGAAGATGAAGCCAAAAAAGAAAGAAGAAATTGGAACAAGAAAGAAAATGAGGATAGAAACCGAGAAAGAAACTCTAAAATTAAAACAAGAACTGAGAGAAATCAAGTCAAAATTGTAAGAATGAACAGAAAAATTCAGCCACTGAAGTATAAAATCTGCATATATTAGATGAACCTGAAATGGACAAAGGCAGTGAGAAAAAATTTGAAGAGACAAATGTCGACTCCAATGTACAAAAACACCATACAACAACTGAAATGAATGAATATACATGTATAGAGATGTAAACCGAAAATGCAAAAAAACATATCCGCAACAGAAGAAAATAAAGAAAATGAAGCACAAAATGAAGAAAGAATAGCAGAGCATGATATAGTAAATCAACTGAAGTGTATGAAAAGGTGCAAATGGAAACAAAAAATGTATTGCTGAAAAAAGTGCAAAATGAAGAAAATAAATCACAAAATGAACAAAGAATTGCACAACATGATATAGAAAAAGCAATTGAAGTGCATGAACAAGTGCAAATAGAGACTGAAAATCAAGTACAAGAAAAAGCACAAAATGAAGAAAGAATTACAGAGCATGATGTAGAAAAACTAGCTCAAATACCAACTGAAATGATCAATAAGTGTAGGTAGAAATTGAAAATCAAGTGCAAGAAAAAGTGCTCTAACCAAACCAAGATGCACCATTGGAGATTGCAAAATAAAAGTATGGACATACTAGACAAAACAAATGAAACAGTTCTAATAAAAAAATGGTAGAAAAAGAAACAGTAGATGCTTAACATATGAAAGAAGATACCATTATCAAAAGTCAAACTTTACCTTACCATGTTTCATTTTTTGACTTCACTCCTCCAACTTTCAAACTATATGGCACACAAGAGTTTAAAATAGAAAAAACTGAGCAAGACGATGAAAAAAACCAACAGAACCAGCTGGTCGAAAAAGGAAAACAACAGTGATAAAATCAACTGGTCGAAAAATCAAAGCAACGCAAAAAATAGCTTCTTATGTCCAAAGAGTAAAAGCAAAAACATGAGTAAGAAAACATAGAAACAGCTTTGACTATGTCAGAAACAATAAAAAATAGCAAATAAGTCAAAACCCAAAAAAACAAAGATGATGAAAATAAAAGTACAGAAGAGGACTTCACAAAGCCACTTGTAGTAATAGAACCAACACTTTCAATGATAGGACTAGGACACTGCAAATGCTTGATATATCTGAACATAGAACAACAAAATGTAATCAAAATTTTCTTTTCTTTGACATCAACACAAAAGTATGTTTATAGATATTTATACTACTGTTACATCCGAAAATAACTCCAATTAATTGATTTAAATCTTTTTCTGTTAATACAGTGAAGTAGCATGGGAGGATAATGACACGATCAAAGGAGGATGTGTGATAACAAAAAAAGAACTACGACATGTACTTGAAGGAAATTATATGGATGGGCATGTACATAAATTTTCTTCTTCTCTAATAATACTGATTTCAATCAAAATAAGTACAACAACCAATACTTAATAGCTATTTGATTGGAATACATGCTTGGTTATTTTATGTTACTTACAACAAAACTGATGCTACATATATATTCAAAAATGATACCTGGTTTCTGTTTGCTATAATTTGATGCTCTGTAATTTAATTATTTAGTTGATCATCATATATAACAAATGCAATACCAAAGTAGTGCAAACTTGATACCAAGTAGTTCTTTGATTAGAATCCATGCTTTGTTATTTTATAAATTATTTTCACTATTATGGTAAAAAAAATGATGCATGTATATATGAAAAACTGATACCTAATTTCTATTTGATAAAAGTTGATGCTCCATAATTTTAATTATTTATTTAACTCTCATATGTGATGAAAATAATACCAAAATAATGCAAAACCGATACCCAATAGCAATATGTTCGGAGTTGATGCTTGCTTGCTTTCTAAATTATTTTCACTGTAATTTACATCAAAACCAATACCATAATAAAAGCAAAAACAATACCTAGTTTTTGGATCATAAAATATGACGATTGTTAATTTTAGAAAAATATTTTGAGTACAATGTACAACAAAATTGATATCAAATCAATGCAAAAACTGATACCCACAAGCTGCTTGATTTGAGTTGATGCTTTATTATTTTTATACTTTACAATATACGCAGCCACTATTAACATTACGGAAACTATTTATTATTTAATATTGCTTCATCAATAGTATGAACTTACGATTTCCTATTTTTAATATAGATAATTGACTGGTATATATCTAAATATGGACTTGCAGAGCCAAACTATGCATTCAAGACCATAATGACGGTAAATAGAACTTTAATATGCAAGCACATAATAATTGCTTCATAAATTAAATTGTAACTTATTTTCATATTCAATAGAAAGGAGTTGTTTGTGATTTAAAAGGTGCTAAAAAAAGTTTAGTCCTGCCTATTGCTGAAAAAATTGTACAGGACAAATACAAAGAAGATGTTTATTTTCCTTTGCATTGTAAAAACCATTGGATGTTGGTCACTTTAACACACCTAACAATGCATTGATGTTATGTAGATTCTAGACATCCTAGAAGATCAAATGAAAAAACCAACTCTAGTTTGAAAAAAACTATGAAATTAGTAGGATAATTTTAAAAAAAATTACTTAATACAACTAAAATGAACAATAACCTAACTTTTTATCATTTTATCTTTACTAGAGAAAACAAATATAAGAAATGCTTCAAGGCTGGAAAAGGAATAATATACAAGATATGGAGGTGAAGCCATACGAAATGAATCAAATCAAGTGTGCACAACAAGGAGATGACGCGTAAGTTATTTTTGTAAAAATGATACCTAATGAGAACAAAATTGATACTAGAATTGAAACTAGTAGTGATACTCAATTGACAGTTACTCATTACTAAAACTTATTGTTTTTTGCATTACAATCCTTTATACAAACTACTTTACATCTTTATATGTCTTTTACATTAAATTGAATTTGATTCATACAGAAGATATTATCTTTCAATTCAATAAACATTTAATTCAGATCTAGACTAATACCTACATAAACAAAACTGACACCTACATAAAAAAAACTGATACGTGAATATACATAATTGATACTAAATGAATTTAATCAAAACTAAAATAAAAAAATTTCAAAAAATCTTAAAATGATACCTACAGGCACTAAAACTCATACTTAAACTAATGCTAAGTGTGGTAGTAAAACTGTTAAATAGTTTAATTCAAAGCATACTATCTATTTGTACCATTATCTCTGAAATACAATGTTTCATATTAGTTACAAACCGGATAATACAAATGATTCCAACTGATACTAACAATATATTTGCTCCAAACAGGCTTGACTGTGGCATATACGTAATGATATTCATCATTTTACTCAACAAAAGTAGAATACTAATCAAAATAGAAACCGGGCAAATATTGTCAACAAGAGCAAGAATTGTACATGCAATACTGATTGACAATGAACACTATTGGAATTTGTCCAGGTCCATGTCAAGCCTTAAAGAACGAAAAAACAAAAGAAGTGAATTTGTCTGCAAAACTTGTTGTTATGCTCATTTGCCCTAATATACATTTTAGATATTATGTTAAAAGTAATAGAAATTAGATTTTTTTTAATGTTGATACAAAGACTTTTTGATATTATGTCAATTTGATGAAAAAACAACGTACTTATTTCAAAAATTGCAAAAATTTGTTTTGTTTAACTTCTCTCACACATGATGTTCTGTTATGATTATAAATATATTTCTATTTAATTATGAAAATGATACCGCATGTGCATGAACTGATACTATTTTTTCATCTACATGTATAATTGGAATTGGTGCATAATTATTTTATAAATAATTTATTTCAAATGTTATTTACAAAAAAATGATACATATATTCATGCAAAATGACATCCATTAGCTATTCCATATAACATGAACCTCTATGAATTAAATTTACTTTATTGTAATATATATAACAAAAGTAATATAAAAATAATGCAGCACTCACACTTAGCACCTATAAAATTTAACCTTGATGATTTTATAAATTGTTTTAAATGTTATATATAATAAAACGATACCTATATTTATGAAAAAATGATACCCAGCAGTTGTTTGACATAATATAATGCTTTATTAATTTAATTATCTAGTTTACTGTCATGCATATCAAAAGAGTTAACAAAATAGTGCAAACTTATACGTAGTAGCTGTTTGATTGAGATTCTTGTTTGTTCATTTTATAAATTATTTTCACTATAATTTATAGCATAATCAATACCTATGTATATGCAAAACTGATACCACGTTGTTGTTTGAAATAATCTGACAATGACAGTATGACAAACTACATTTTTACACTTCTACATCATATATTGTGTCGCCAACTGTTCACCATGACATACTATACAGTATATATTGACATTTAAGATCATAACTCTTTATACAGTTTTGCACTTCACAATTCAACAAACAAATAATTCAGTCACTTCAAGCAGAAAAAAAAATTCTTCGTGTACAAATGATATAAATAGCATGCAAAAAATGATACCATAGTTGTTTATACCCGAAAAAAGTTAAAAAACACAAAAAAATCGATTATGTAATTTGTAATATCTAAAACTGATATTAATATTATACAAAAATTGATACCACATATTTTACATACCTGCAACTGAAACTAATTTAACCAAAAACCGATACCAAACATCCAATAAGAATAAATAAACTGAACAACATGTAAACATTATAACACATCACCTTCCATGCAATATATATGTTCCAACACACATAATAGTCAACTAAAAATGATGCCATATAACAAAGTTCAACTACAAAGATCAAGTCAATGTCAAATTTAGTATATGATAAACCAGTACACTTATATAACAATGTCCACTTACACAAAACTGCCAAAAAAGACATAAAACCAAGTATATCGTCTTAGATGCTTAACAATTATGCTTGTTGTGACCATATTGCTTACATACACCAAATTTATATTGTTTATTTTGAAAATATGGAAATCCTCTTTTCCATTCTATAGAAGGTCTACCAGCATCTCATTTCTCCTTTGATGGCCTAATAACATCTTTAACGCTTGCATCAACAATTGGCTTATCAAATTTAGGAATAGGATTAATAAAATTAGCATAAGAAAAACGATGTGCATCAATGATGAAATAGTACTCAACAAAATCATAAACGGACAACTTTGACTTTTTCATGCACATAATTGTGTGAGCACAAGGAAATCATGTAACTTTCCATTGATTACAACTACAACTCCACTCTTTAAGATTGACACGGTGATATTTTGGTGATTTCACTTCAAAAACAAACTCTGAAGACTTATATACGTCCAATCTGAATCCTTCTTTAATCAATTCACTTAAACGAGATTCATTAGAAGGATAAAGAGTTGTATTTCATAATCGACACTCCTCTCTCCTATTAGCCATTTGTTTCATAATTTTAATTCGAATTCCATCTAAGCATACCATAATAGGTAAGGCCCGTTCATCCAAAATCCAACTATTAAAATTTCTATGACACTTAAACTATATTCACCATATCATTTACCCAAAAAAAAAAATCAGCCCACTTTTTAAAAGGCTTATCCATCAAGAAATTCACAGCAACAACACCACCAAATTCACAAAAATTAGAATGTGTTTCTTCAAACTCATACAAATTAGAAGCTCTAGAATACATCTTGAACAAATCAATGATAAACATATTCGAATTCTTTGCCTTAACCGCTGAAAGTAGATTCTGCTCCATATTATAATGACCCTGACTCGACCTTCGAAAATCGGCACCGGATACGACACTCATATTCAAATGTCGCAAATCCAAACGTCAAATCTGGCTCGCCTGAGCTTATAACACATTAAGTAAAACACAGCTGAAGAAAATGAATAATATCATATTCAACATTTTGATACAATATTCAGATACAATGATGATACAATAAAATGATACAATAGATGTCAATACTATCAGAGATACAAGAAATTGCAGCGAAACAGAATATCTTCAATAGAATACATCTCCAAAATGCAACTGCAAACTATCTCCAACTACAGATAGCCCGAACAACCATCAAGTTGCACCAAGCTATGCAACATCAGCCACGCAAGACTGAAGAAAATTCCAAAGGCTGAAGGCTAACAAATCTACACCTATTGCTTGATTATCTGAAAAACTAAATCTAGACTGCCCGTGTGGAAAATTGTGGGCACCCAGAGTTTAGGAAAGGAACAATAAACTCTGGGTCAGTCATGGGACTGCTATGAGTAAACAAAGGCATTTGTTGAAATCAAACAGTTCATCTTTATCAAAAACAAAACAAAAGAATTTGAAAGAAATCCGCAGTGCTTTTTGAAAATGAAACTGCCACAAGGAATCCTACCACACACACAATGCAAGCGCAAACTTGGAGGAAATTTCTCCTTATGACAGTCAAAAATGCTTGATACGAGAAAAACTCCTTTAAATATTATTATTAGTGCATAATGTGAAAACATTTCGAAAGTATAATATTAATCTTAGCCAGCATAGGCATTCTGTACTATACCCATTATAGCTACCATCTAAATAGTAGTGACCACCATGAGTAAATGGCAGGTTATACAACTAAAACCGTAAAGAGCTCGTATTAGATGATTGGATTTCCAACAAATGGTTAGGAAAAGGAACTTCCCACATAAAATGGAACGCCTCTGGAGGGACGTCCCCGAGAACCTAACTGGATCTCTGCTACACAAGGCCAAGTTACCTCTGTGACTAGGTAACAACTGACACAAGTATGCCATCTTCCGGTCGTTACCAACCTTTATCCGAAGCGCTTCTCAACCGACAACCACAAAGCAATAAGTTTTGCAGCAACCACAAAGTAAGTATCTGGGCTCCATACCATGATACCACTTATAATCCAGAAGGAAATGGACATACCCTTAGGGGGAGCTACCCTCGAATAACCTTGCTGCCATGATTCTTGTTTCGACCATTACCGGGTTGTGAGGTGCGACGAAGTCATGTCCACAAAGCTACGTTTTTCACAAAGCCATGCTTCGATCATAAATGATCAACAAATGATCATCAACACACAGCAGCACTTAGCATGCAACATTACCAAATTAGGAATGTATCGCTAGTCACCATCGACTACATAACCTTTGAGCTCGTACGTCTCAGAGAATGGTGTTAAGCTAAGAGAATAAATTCTCCGCCACCAAAAGATATGCATTTTAAAGAAACCAGCTTTACATCTCAAAGTGTAACGTCAGACACACATCCATACAAGTCAGTTCCGGGTTCGAACAGAACCGAAGGCACTTCCGAAGAAGCCCTTGCAATCTGGGCATTCACAATCCTGATCGGACTTCTCATCATTTAGGAAATCTCTATACCGGCACGACTCAGTGCAGAGATAATCGACGGGTTATCCTTTCGTTCTCAAAAATACCCGGTCTTTACCATCGGTCTTCAAATGCTATCCATATCGACGTATCATTATTCAGAATGGGTTATATGACACAAAGGTCCTCTCCGACTAAACCGAATAATGAGCGTAAATTTAAAACATATGGATAATGGGATTTTTGTTAAGTCAGAACTTATTATCCAAACTTTTCTCTCAAATGGTTTAAACAAATTACCATTTTAAATCTTTTAGATAAAAGATTCATTTCACAAAGTTCACCCAGTTTCACAAAGATCCATTCATAGATTTCAAAACAATTTCCATTTCAAATTGGATTAACTCATCCAATCTTTCGGTTTAAGATTTGATTCATAACTTTCAAACCCTTTTCAATACACCATTTAAAATTCTCTTCGGTTTTAAAACAAGATTTTATCATCTTCACAAAGGTAAAGCTGATTACATTTGCATAAGTTAAAGCCATTCAAGATAAAACTTGGATTTAAATTTAAATTTCCAAAACCATACTTTTAAATGGTTAAAAACCCATATAAACACCTTTATAACTTGTATAATCTTTTTAGACCATAATTTCCAAATCATTGAATTCAATTTCAAATATTGAATTCGAATTTAAATCAAACTATTTAAATTTCAAGTTTTATTAAGTTATTTAAAATAACTTTTATTTTTGAAACTCATTTTCAAAAGCTTTCAATTCCAATTCCAAAACTAATTTGGATTCAAGACTTCAATCTTTGAAATTATTAAAATTCTATGACTTAGCCGATTTCCACGTGCAATCCATATTTGTGTGTGTATGGTGTAGTTTAGGAGTTTAACACAATAGTGCAACATCATCAATCATCACATCACATATTAAAGCACATCGATATTGATAAACGGTATAATCTATAACGCTTATCGTTCATTCACAGATTCACGGATAAATAGTATATATTTATCACAGATAAATAAATTACATTTATCACAGATCACACTGAAACAATTCATAGCACAAAGCACAACATATCAAAAATATCAAACAGTTCAACAATCAATAGAATTCAAAACATCCATAAGTAACTTAATTAATTATCTGATTAATTTATATCAGATAAGTTATCAATCATGGTTAAGTAACATCAATTAATTTCAAATCGTTTGATTAATTGTCCTTTAATCATTTATTAATTAAATTAATCAACCTTTAATTAATTACTATCTAATTAATTATTCTTAATTAATTACAATAAGTGATTATCCCTAATCACTTAATTAGCTTTAATTAATTATTGCCTTTTTAATCAATACTTAATTGACCTTAATTATGTAATTAATTAACCTTAATCATGAAATTGATTATCCTTTCATTAAACACTAACTTATCAAAAAAAATCTTTAATTAACCATCTTTGTAATTAATTATCATTAACAATCTGTAATTAAAAATAAATTAAACACTTAATTACAAATTTACCAATCTTAAATTACAAATTGATAAACCCCTAATTACTTAATTAATTACAATTATAAATAAATTAACCCTTCTTAATTACTTTTCAAAACAATTAACTAATAATAATAGTTGTTTATCTTAATTAACATTTTAAAATCTTCCTAAAACTTTGAAAATCAAATTATTACCAACTTAAAAATCTTTAAATGTTAATTAAATTTTATACTTAACTTAAATTATCTACTTAATTAAAGTTTTAATTAAGATTCTAGAAAACATTGTTAAGTATTAACTTAATTAATGATGTCTTAAAATCAATTCTTCACTTCAACTTTCAAATATTAATTAATTTGTTAATGCTCAACTTGTTCAAGATGATTAACTTCAGATATTACTTTTACTCCGCCTTTGAAACCCAACCCGAGTATGCCTCCTATTTACTCGAGTAAACACCTGAGTTCTTCTCCTATTTTCCCGTGTTAAATTTAGATTTAAAACTCTATTTAAATCTTTAATTTCAGAATTTAAAAATCACTTTATAAAATACTTTAACAATTTAAAGTTGTTAAAAACATTTCATTTTTATAAAACTTATGTATAAAAAAACTGGAATTCAAACTCAGTTTGAATTCAGATTTTAAACTTGTTTCAAAACCTTTTTTTAAAATTTTCTTTACACTTTTAAATTTAGTTTAAGTTTAAAAACTTAAACACTATCAGGTTGTAAACAAAAACCTATAAAAAACAATTTACTCGAGCCAGACAAAAATGACTCTGAGTCAAACCCTACCTAACTTCGAGCAAATCATGAAATAACTCGAGTAAAACTCGAGTATCCATCTCCTGATCCAACCAAAAACAACATCACCAGAATTTATGCACCGTGCACATGTACGGCGCCGCCGAGCATCTTTGGTCGTCATCACATTGTCGAGCAAGTCGATGACCACCCACGCACCATTTCCCGATCGCCAGAACGTCGCCATCCTCTCGAAATCGAATCGAGCACAAAAATGAAACCTATAAACAAAAGCAGCTGAAACTCCTCCATACCTGGAACGCCGCCATCCTCGCAACCCCGACCACCAGAAAGCCTTAAACTCTGGCCATCTACTTGTCGTCGCTTCCTCTACCATCACCCCAAACCCCATTGCACTCGATCAACTATCGATGTCAAATGAAACAAAACATCAACCCTCGACAAAAACTAGGTTACCAGACTTCAAACTACAATCCCCACCTCCACATTGAAATACACAAACATCTAGTAATTTTCCCATCAACACTGATCGCTCCTCCACCTCCAGGAGGAAGCTGGGCCTCTCCGATCAACGAGATCAACCATGACGACCAAAAATACACGATTCAAACAAACCCAAACTGCTCTTCATTCCTTAATCTAAAAAATATGATTTTAACTTTAAAAATCATGTTTGAGTATAAGAATTCAGTTGACACACCTGAATTCATAAATTTAAATGTTTGTATTTTGACTAATTTAAGATGTTACTCAGATGTCTTGATTTCCAGAGGTATCTACAAGTTTTTTTTAACTCTAATAAATTTTCAAAACTTAGCTTACAAATCAAACAAACAACCTTTGTTTATATTTTCAGTTCTATCAGTTGTTAAATCAAAGGATGAGAATTTGTTTGCAAATCTGGTCTAGAAGAAACAAGAACAGAGATAACACAATTTGTACAGACAGGCATATATTTAAACATCAACATACATACACCGGAAACCACAATATACACATTTTTCCAGATATATACTTGCACTAGTCCAGTTCTTAAAATAAAAAAAGAATGTTACTCACCATGGTTTCCAAAATGAACAGAGCCTTCCACTTTGAAACAGGTTGTGAAATGTTAGCTGGAACTTCTTTTTGATCTTCTTGTTTGAATTGATTTAGTTGCTGTTAATTATTGTTATAAGGTTGAATTTTGTTTAAGTTGTAGATGGTATTACTTCAGATTCTTGGCTTTTGCTTGACGAAACTGAAATGAAGGTTTGATATATATATAAAAGAAAGCTTACAGGATAATATGTTTGTACAGGGTAATTATATTGTCTTTGTACAATACAGGATGATGTCTTTTTGTACAATATACTAAAGATTTTTCTTATGTGTTCTTTGACTCAACATATTTTATTTCTTTTCTTTGGTGGCTGAGATAATATTGCATTAATTATCTTCGTCTTATTTCCCAAGCCTACATACTTATCCTTTATATATCTTTGTTCAAACTTAAATATATAATATTGTCTTCTTTTGCAAGCCCTCATAGATATTTACATTTTCCTTTGTTCATACTTATCTATATATTTTTGTTGTCTTGTTTCACTTTATCATTCACATCGAATTTGATTTGTTTACATACTTGAGTATATATTTCTTTCTTTTGTCATATTACTTTGCATTCTAAATGAAGTTCTATATTTAATATGTTGTTAGATTTTAGCTAATGTGTTGACTTTATATTTTACATACATGAGTGTATTTCTAACTTCAATATTTATTATCTTGTATGTCTACATATATAAATTTATTTCTATTATTTTTGTAGTATATTTTGTTTGTATTAACACATACTATTTAAATTTGAGGTATTGTTTTTGCCTTGCATTATTCATATACATATATTTGTCATAATTAGCATTTTTATGTTAAAGACCTTTATGTAAATAAATTTAAAATTTATAGTTTAAACCTTGTTTACAAATTAATGTATAACTTTGTTTTTTAAACCCTCGTTTCATTTTAATTAATTTTTTATTCAAAAATAAAACTAAATGACACTTGTACTTCTCATGAATCAAAAGCTTTTAAATAAAATTTATATTACATTGTTTTCTTATTTTATAAATACATATACATATTATTTAAATTCAAATTTATTCCAAAATTTATTCCAAGATTTACATTAACTATTAATTAAAAATTAATTCAAAATTGGGATCATTACACATATGAAGATAGCAATAACTATGAAAGGCTGAAGGAAAAACTTCATGAACGCCTGAAATTAAATCTAAATGGCGAAGCGACATAAAAAACAAATCACGGTCTTCTTGAAGTATTTTTTTTAAATGAATCAAAATCCATTTCCAACTATCCACATTTTCTAGAGAAACTACACCCATAGCTAAAGGGAAAAATCTGCACATAACAGTTTTAAACAAATATTAAAATAAAATTCAATCAACTCTTAACTTAAAAAACTAATACCTCAAAACTGCTACGTTACCTAAAAACTATTACCGATAACTAAAAACTGATACCTAACAAAAAGGATAACTAAATTCTGACACTATACATTAAAAAATTTTAAAATAAAAACATATCATGATTGCCATTTTTTACAGTAGCACTCATTAAAACGCTTGACTGCCTAGTAGCATCTAAAAATATCATAGGTAGATAATGCTTGAAACTAAGTAAACAAGCACCAAAACTAATAAATACTCTCTCAAATTGATTAGTACAAGCATTAACTTCCATATCAACACAACTATTTGGATTATACTTCTTCAATGCTTCTAAAGACCAATTCAAATCATTGTAGTACATAGCATCATCAGCGTGTAATTCCATCAAGGCAAGTTGTTTTCCACAATAAGTAAAAGAGTAAGACAAATCAAGATTGTATTCTCTTCTAAAATCATATATTATATTTTTAGGTTTTTTATTAGGACAATCACGAATCTCATCAATAATCAACGATTTAACAAATGCACTAGAAAGATGTGGATTATTCAAACTTTTAAGGCCAACCCTACAAGAATGATCACTAGTCATGCTTCTAATGAAAAACCTTTTAAGTTGCCCGGAATCGAAAGAAGCATGCACTTTCACCCATTTGTAGACGAAGAGCAAATAGCAGTAATTCTTTTATAACCATTCTTCAGAAACACAATTCATATCCCTTTTGAATTTGGTATGCCATCAAAAGTTTCCTAAAATTGTTAGCTTCTACAAAAAAAACTAGAAATGAATAATTTCGAACCTCTCTTCAACATATCCTTCAAATAACTTTTATTGTGGACAACAAAATTTAAACACAAAGATCCACTAGAAGATTAATAACTAAGAAGATTAGATGAAATTAAAGTAGAACCACCATCAATATTTTCCAATTGAGGACCCTTGATCTTAACAGTAAAAGGGAAGAATGCTCAATTTTTATACAACTGAAAATAAAGTATACTCTAAAGATCAAAATTGGTATCAACCACAATAACTTTATGCTCAATTACATAAGAAATCTCAATGGATAAAGGATCTAACTAAGATAAATACCAACAATTGTCATTCTTCAAATCATAAAAACCATAATCAATGGACAACTGAGTGCTGAAAGTATTATCATCGAGGCTATTATCACCACTCCAAATGAAAAAAAAGGCAGAAAAAATTATAAATAAAATAAAACAATTTTTACAAAACTGATACATACTAATAGTAAAACTAATACCTAAAAAGAAAATCTCAAATAAATAGTAAAATCGATATAAAAACATACTTCATGAAAAGTTTGATATTAACAAAACATTAATTTAATCCATCTATTATTTGCTACGCATCATCATCTTTACTATGTAACAACTTTATTTTTTTATATACTCAAACAAACAAAATATTAAAAATACTTCCACACGATAGTATTGCGAAAAAATGATACCTAAAAACTTATCCTCACATAAATAAACACAGCAATATATTATCAATCAAACCAATATGAATGCAAAAAACAACAACTAAAAAACGCCTGTTTCAAAATGTCAATTTATCACCTAATACTCAAATTAATGACAAAAATGATACTTCATTGAATGTTTAACACCAACACAATACAGTAATTCAAACCATTGAATTTTAATACATATAAGTATACATGCTCCATAACAACTTCAAATTTATATATACACAGACAAAACATTAAAACGCTTCAAAACTTCATCATTGTTAAAAATGATACTAACAAAAACTAAAAATGATACATAAACACTGATCCACGATAAACTAAACACAGCAATAAATTTTCGTCCAAATCAATACAAATCCAACACATACATTAGTGGAAAAAAAGCAAATAACATTCGATTTAATGCAAATTAAAAAACGTTGCTACATATAAAAGAAAAGAAAAGAGAACAAACCTACTACTACTGTCCAAATTTTCCCTAAAATATGAAAGAAGAAAACACAGCAACAGAACTTATTTCAATTATTAAGAAGAAAAACAAAACAATGTAAGAAACGACCAAATTAGAACTCTGATAGAAGAAAAAGCAAAAAAAAAATCATACCTAAATATGAGAATTTACAATATCGAATTAAAAGAAAAGAGAATCAAAATCATGATAACATGAGTGAATCGTGCACCACAGTAAAGAAGAACGAAGAAGAAAATACAAATTTGAACATGTAAAAGAAAAGGCGAAGAAGAATTAAAGATGAAAAAGAAAGAAATCGAAAAGGAGAAAGCACGCGTGATAGTTATGGTTTTTTAAAATATTTAATGCTTTTGTCCTTGTGAATAAAATATTAACGGGTTGTCCTACCTTGTAGCAAAGCCTTAAGTTTATCCTTGACAATATTTTCTTATATTTAAAATGTCAAACAATAATTTAAAATTTATTTTACTTAAGTGATGTAACTATTTAATTGAATTTTTAGAAATTACCATAGAAATATTTTCATAATTAGGCCCACGGTCCTGCCTTTTGGCCATAGAAGTGCTGAGGGTGCGAAAGACTTCTTCATCAACCTCATATGTGATGTCCACAGCTTTACTTTTTAGTTTGCCAATTTGAGCTTCATATTTTGTTTGTTTTTTAATTTTTCATACTAATTAACATCACAAAAATATGCCTTTTTTATTTAAATCAAGCTTTCTGAATGACGTAATGCAAATTATAATAGCTATTGAACTGGAAATTAAAAAGTAACGTATGAGGTTAGTGACTCGTCATATTGATTGCAGGGAAAATATATGAATTTCATATCATTACATCTCATAGAATTTTAGACTAACCCATCAAAATTTAAAATCTAATAGTTAAATGTAAAAGACACTCCTTTGGTCTGAATTAATCTAATTATATCTAATGTAACAAATCTAAAAGATGAAACCAATAAAGCGGATCTTTCCAAAAGAAGGTGGAGGGACAAGTACTGTGATCTCTCGCACCAAAGCCGAATCACTTAACCACTGGGAGAATAGTGCTTGTCTGCTTTATTTGGAGTTGAATAAATATAAATTTTATCTAAGAAGGCATACGGTTTCACAATACACATGCACTTGTGTATTTGCATGTATGTCCTTCTCATCAAGGCATATACTACTACATTTATGTTTTTGTCTGTATTTTTTCACACACACGCACACACACACACGCACACGCGCGCACACACACACACACACACACACACATATATATATATTCATAAAATAAAAAACATCTAATATGGATCTGAATCCTTTTTTCCAATAAATATCTGGAGCAATGGTGAATATAGGTAAATAATTAGGCAAGAATTTTATTTTATTTTCAGATATGATAGACATCTTATAACGTTAGCTAATTTAATTAATGGGTCATTAGGGTGAATTAAAGGGCCTTGATAGACATCTTATAATGTTAGCTAATTTAATTAAGTGTTTACTATATATTACGCATTGTTCTATCTTGGAGGCACACTACTACAAAACATGCCATTTGCATCGGTTGTTTACCCCCCTTTTGCATCAGTTCAACAACCGATGCATATGCAACCGACGCAACAGGCTTAACACTTTTGCATTAGTTTTGAAACC
This sequence comes from Allium cepa, assembly GCA_030765085.1. Classification (NCBI taxonomy): domain Eukaryota; kingdom Viridiplantae; phylum Streptophyta; class Magnoliopsida; order Asparagales; family Amaryllidaceae; genus Allium; species Allium cepa. The sequence continues at coordinate 290,480,311 of CM060937.1, forward strand.
GATGCAAAAAGGTCCTTTTTGCATCGGTTGTTACTAAAACTGATGCAAAATATCATGGTTGGTTGCTTGGACACAGCCTCCATGTTGCATCGGTTGTAATGAGAACCGATGCAACAAAGGAACTTGTTGCATAGGTTGTTGTTGAAAACCGATGCAAACTAATCCCTCTATTGCATCGGTTTTTTATAACAACCGATGCAAACTAATCCCTCTATTGCATCGGTTTTTTATACCTGATGCAAAAAACCATTCTCATAAACCATTATTACAGTACTCAAATAAACTATATATATATTATTGATTATAACAAACAATTATTGCATGCAATATTACAATCATTCAAAATTAAATTTGATGGAAAATACAAACTGAATAACATAATACCAAAATAAACATATATCATCAATTATAGCGTTAATAATCTATACAAAATAATGATTCATACATTCATTTTAGCAGCATAATTCAGATATTTAGTACAATCATTAAGTGACACATCCACTCCTACATACACTATACGAAAACCCCACAACAATATGTCATCACCTCAACTCAACACTGCTGCATTCTTTCATTCCTCATTGACGAATACAATTGTTCTCACTGTCTACCACAGCATACATACCATATTACTACACCACCTAATCATCTTTCAAGACAATACAAGCAAATTTAGAAGAGAGTCTTCGAGTGGCAGTTATCCATCCCGTGCCACCAATTATTTGGATTAAAGCTAACATTTTGGCGTATTGTAATAGCCAAGAGCAACATTCACCAATTCATATCTTGGTAGAATCAAATGATGAATTTGCTATAGTTTTAATAGAGTGGGCAGAGAGGAATGGGTACTGATGATCAGTTTGGGTACAACAGTGTTTTACTTATGATTTGAAGTTCATATCCATGGTTTTGTCTTCTGTTCTAGTCATGTTAGTTTCTGTTTTTTTTCCTCATGTAAGTTATCTTAATGGTTTGTTTTGTCTCTGTTGTATTCACATGTTTGTTATGCATTAATTCTCATGGATTTTTACTTAGTTTTGTTCTATTTGTGGTTATTTTTTCCTATCTACTATGTATGTTTTTATTCAGGTATTTTTATGCATTAATTCCTATGTTTCTTTACTTCATTGTGTTGTCTCTATGCTTATTTGTTGATCTATTGTTGCATATTTGTATTCGAATGCTTATTAACCATCAATTATCATGCCTCTTTACTTAATTCTACTATCTTTGTACTTATTTGTTCCATCTTTTACATTCATATTTTAATGCCTTATGTCAATGCCTTACTAAATTTAACTTCTTCTACCATTTATGCTCTAAAGATAATTATAATTATCGTTAAATTTTGAATCCTCGTGTGCTAGACCATCCGGCATATATCTTAAGAAAAATTAACCTCTTTAATCTTATGATATTGTTTAAAAACAAATATAAAATCATATATTTTCATGACTTCTTTTGCTGCTTATAATTAGTAACTATGTTAGTATAATTGACTTCTTTAATCATACGGTAATGTTTTAAACCAAATGTATAATCGCATATTTTAGTGCCTTCTATGCGTTGCTTAAACTTAGTATCATACAATATAATAGGATCATAATATAATAGTATCACAATATAGCACAGTAAAAAACGGATGAACTGTTCTTAAATGGTAGTACTATTTCATTGGTTTCATGGATCAACTGTATATAAATGGTAAGACTAATTCATAGGAAAGTTAATATACAAAATTTCTCAATTACCTATGAGAAGATTGACAAATTACAATGAATGTCATGCGTAGTACTTATGACCCTTTATTATTTTTTAGTAACTCCAGTATGACCATCAAAATTACAATGAATTTAACCTTTTCGTATATAACCATCAAAATAATGAATACTAACACTTTAAAATCCTACTAGATTTCCTGTCCCCCAACACACACCACCAACCCCCCTCCCCCGGGCCCAACCACAACTTTTTTTACACTAAAAGTTACATTTGTAATTGCTGCTGAAAATTCAAACAGGTAATAAACTTGTGATGAACGCTGTCTCCATGTTTTTTTACTCTTAGGTTTTTCACGGATCTATGGAGACATACCATGTAAATGTTAAATGTAAATTTTGTAGTACTAACCTAGGGTAATATGGAGTAGGGATGAGAAATGCATCTCCAGGATCAGCAAGACAAAAAACAATCAATTCTTGTGCACCTGTTGCTCCACCACTCATTACTATTCTATCAGGCTCGAATCTGACACGATTACCTCTCACTTTCTCCATGAATCTGGCCACTGCCTGCAGACACATCACATCTCAATTAATTTTTAGTGACGTTTTTTCCTTTCAAATGAACATAACTGACCTATCACTGACTGAAATTGTTTTATTTTACAAGTGCTTATTAAAAAAATACATTTCCACCATATTTTTTTATTGCCGAATAAATTGGTTGCCATCTGACTATTTTGCAAAACTGAAACAATATGTTTGTAAACTGCAGTTCTCTCTGTCAATATTCTGATCAGTGACTCAAGTTAGTTTCATTTTAGCAAGATGAAGTGCATATTCTACTCTTTTTTTGTTACGACTCTAGTTAGGAATTTCTTGAAGATGATCATATTAAATTGAGCGGCATAACTTATGATTCTTACTGTTCTAAATGCTGGAAGGCCATGATAATCCTGAAAATTAGCGATAATCTTGAACTCACACACGCCCTCTGGTGTGCAGATTGAAGCTTGGGGATGTTCTCTAATCCATTCTTGTATCAAATCATGAAAAAGCTACACATTATAAAAGAGCTTACTAGTCAGCAGCTGAATTTGCCTAAATATCTACTGGTATGTATAATAATCATATATACAAAATGAAGCAAGCTAGTTTAGAACATTTACTTTATTCTCAGCTAGACCCATCTGTATAACTCCATCTTGATTGTCAGTTAAATGGAAAGGATCCTTTTCATAAGCTTTCCATCCATTAAAATAACTTGAATTTTCTCCATGACCATCGTTTGTTGCAATTTTGGAAAGAAGTTGGCCGTTGATGGTCTGATATATTGCTGGAAGTGCCATGTCAGGTGTATATATTGGAAGCACTATGACTAAACTATTAAAAGTTGCCTATGTTTAGCTTCTTTTAGTAATAGGTAGATGGTTGTTTTCCAGCAAATTTTCATCGTCCATGCTTCCCTTCAGCACATACTTCATCCTAGGCCCCAGCTTTACCTGCATTTCCAGCCCATTCCTGATTTGGTTACCGGTAGTGGCTACTAGGTACACATCCCGATTTGGAATGATCTGGTTATATATATATATATAATCATTATATTATCATCAAAAAAATTTGCAGGATCAATGGCATTATAGGCACATTAACAAACAAATGAACATAACGAAATAATTTATGAATTCAAATTGAAAATAACATAAGTAAAAGATGATATATGCCCATTTCTACTATCGCATGAAATGCTTGAGCAAAAAGTACTAATAAAAGTAAAAATTGGAACACATAAGAAAACCAATAGAGAAAATATGCAAATCCAAAAACTATATGTCTAACATTTCAGGATAAAATGAGGTAAAACATAGAATAAATGAAAAGTGTAAAGATATATGAAAATCTGCTTGTATTAATTTGGCAATCATTCGCATAACAAAGAGAAATCTTACGAGCTCACCATAGTCCATGAAAACTCGTTGTAGATTTCTGGCACTATTCAACCTAAAAGGAAAAACTTGGAAACTGTAAATATCGATTTTTTGTTAACTTTCATGTTGAAATGTGCTTAGGACCAAGGTAGCCAAGAGCTCCCTTTATATTGGAAGCGTTTTATATTGGAAGCACTATGACTAAACTATTTTTTTATAACAAAGGTTCAACGACTGCAACTGTAAAATAGCTGTTGCAAGTCCGAAGCATTAAACATTTGCTATCACAGAGTGGTCGCTACTTTTCTTTTTCTACGTTCAAAAGAACATAAAACAACAAACTTCTTTAAATAAGAAAAATTATCATATCAAGCAAAAGAATAAAAGTGGGAATAATCTGAAAATAAATCTAAGGTTGTTTCACAAATTACAAGATTTAACAGCACCAGCAAACATTTTGCCTACAAACTAAAGGAATTACATTGCAATGTAATTTAAAATTCAAGAAGAACAAAATTAACTATATCACCAACTAAGCAACCAAATTGGTAATAAAATTGAAATAGTTAATCAAATGACTTACATTGAACATGCATGACAAGTATTTATCGATAAACATTCAATTTGATGAAAGATTTTATAACATACATTTAACATAAGAACAGATTACGCGCTCAGCAATCTTTGTATGGTTTCAAATAAATTCGCTATTCAAACAGGTAATAGTATAATGCCAATGTCTGTCCACCCAATCATAGGCATGAATTGACAAATGGGACTAGAACCGGAGTAAGAAAGAGAGACAATTACTTTTGACTTAAAAGTATAGTCGATGGTTAACAACTCATTTTCAATGGTATTTGCAATCCAAAACCTCTTACATCGACATTCTAAATTCTCACCACTATACTAGTTGTTCTGGACTATATGAAAAGGAATTACAATACAACAAATACTAATTAAACTACACCAAACAACTAATTCCAAAAGATATTCTTACTTTGACACATAGATGTGACTCCTTGCACTCTGTACTTCGATGTTTACGGGGAATCAGCCTCTTATCAGTGCACCTCATATACAAAAATGCACATACCATTCTCAGTTTAGTGCTAGAACGATAGATATCATTCAATAAACTAGTTACAGCAAACCATCCAATCCAACTAAAATTCATTTGCAATTTTGTTCTTATTACATCATAGCATTAGCTCAGTATGTATCATTTTTCATCATCTTTGTCGTTTTTATGTAGATTGCTGCTTATTCTTTATTGCTTTAGTTAAGTGTTGGAAAAGATAAAGATTTAATGTTTTGTTATGTGTATACTACTTGTTCTTTACTGTGTACTCTAAGAACTAAACCTGGCTGCACTCTTGATTAATATTTTGGCACTGAAAGGAATATACTATTAATTATTGATTTTCTTGTTTCACATAAGAAGATTTGTGCAGTTACATTGGCAACTGGCTTGCGAAAACTTTAATTTCAAAAAATTTCATATAACATGGAAATAAAATGCCAATGCGTTAATCCCATAGTTTACATTGTGCATATGAACGTTTATTTTTATTTTTTTTAAATACTTATTTTCTTTTCGATATTTTTTATTAGTGGACCATTTTTATTTATCTTTTTGTATAAATTTGTTCATTAAAAGTCGTTTGACAAGTTTTTCATTTGAGTCATGCTAAAATTGATTAAATTTCGAGGTTTTTTTTGTCTTTCCACTGTACAAAGTTGATCCTTAATTAATAAAGTACGTCGGAAGTAGCAATGCACACAGTATTAGTAAGAAACAAAGGAAACGCTGAATGAATTGCTTCTTGTTTTGGTTGCACTGTACTGACTATATTGTGATAGCCGATGAAATCTTGTACTAGAGAAGTCAAAAAGCACATAGCGTCCGTTCAAAGCAAGTCCAATGCTCTCAAAAGCTTTGTTACCGTAGGATGTTTAAAATGAATGGTTACCAACAGACAATGTTGAATAAATTGATGAATCCAAGCAATTCTTTTATTAAACTAAGCAATTTCAGTATATACAATATGTATTTTTTTAAAGTGGCTAATATTTCAGTTTGTTTATAAAACAAACTGTTGTAATGTTGCATCTCTGCAACATTAATTCAACTCGCATTCATCTCCACAAACAACTATATCCATCAACATTCATTCATTATCATCACCACCACCACATAAATGAAAATAAAAATAAGAAAACATTACCAGCATGGGCAACATCCTACGATGTTGCTTGGCCTGCATCCTGCCAAGCGGCGCCCTCGATCTAATCAAGATCGTCCACATCAACGGCGAGGTCAAAGAGTACGGCCGACCCATCTCAGCCAAAGAAGTCCTCGATGCTAACCCTAATCACGTCATCAGCAAACCCTACTCCCAAGGCGTCACCCATCGGATCCTGATCATTTCTCCGGAGTCAGACCTGAAGCGCGGGTCCATTTATTAAAGATGAAAAGAAGTAAAAAATAAATTCTCTGCCACCGAGAGGAGGAGAAGAATTTTGTTTTTGGGATTGGGTTATCGACGAGGAAGGAGTACATTTTTCAAAGTAGTAACTTTGGGGCCAATTTTTCATTATTTCCCACCTAAATTTTATATTGCCATCAACATGTAGTTGCATCGGTTCACTTTAAAACCGATGCGACTGAAACTATTTGCATCGGTTGTTGGTGAGAACTGATGCAAATTTGATTTTTTATTACCTATTGCTTTCCGCATACCAATTGCATCGGTTATTAAGATAGAACTGATGCAAATAGTTCTATTTGCATTAGTTTTTACTTCAACCGATGCAAATGAGGCGAAGCAATATGCACTTTTTGTACTCGTGGCACATGTATTTATTACTTTTTGTCGATACTGAGCACGTTTTATGATGAGTTATATCTGAGGTTTTAATACGTACCAGTGTTATCCCAAGAGAATATTCATATGCTTACCCCACATCGCCTCATTCTCTGTATTACTTTGCAATATTACTTTGTAATACTCTTCGATAATATAGATATAGAGGTGGGGTGCTACATCCAGTCTCGGTGCATCTTAACAAGGAACATTTAAAATTGTATGTTTGTTTTAATTATGATAAATTACTCACGGTTACAACACTTAGTAACTACTATCGTAAAACATACCATTTATGGATTTTCTATTAATCATACGTTTATTTACATTAATTAATAATATAATGCATTACATCAAGTATGTAATAGAAAGAAAATGTAACGACCCGCGAATTTATTACTTTGATAAATTATATATATTTTTAAAATATTCAGATATAAGTTTTTTAACATAAACTAAGATGTTTTAGATAATAAATAATGATGTTATCTTATTTTGAATAAGTATTTACGAAAATATAAACTTGAAGGAATATCGATAAAATGACCGAAAACTGTTTTATCGATAAACAGCTCAATAATCATCAAAAATCATGCACCGAGTTGGATACATATACTAATTTATCCATATAAGCAAGAATATAAAATAATTTATTTATTTTATTTTTAGGAAATAAAATGTATTTATGACATCGTCAAAATGACATCGTATTTAATAATTGATTTATGAATTTAAATCGATATTTAATGATTTAATAATTATTGCAATTATTCAAATAATTACTTTTAAATGATAATAATACATTTTAATTAGTTATTAAGTGATAATAAATCAATTATAATAGTTTTTATATAGATATATACCTGATTTGCAAATGTATAAAAAATACATATCGCTTTATCGATATAATTGCACTTTTTGTAAACAATTGTTTAATATTAATTTATATGGTTTTATGAATCAAATGCGATCATTTTATTTAATTGAAAATGATAAGAAATTGGTTTTCAATTTTTTTTACATTTATATGTAATTTAATTAATAAGTGAAAATGTGATCAGTGATCAGCTTTCCGATTTTCAACGGTTTAACGACCGGAAGTCGTTGCAACTTTATTTATATGTCTTATGCACATATATAACATACACGTACATCTTTAACATATATATAAACACATATATACATACAAATACACACACACATATTAGAAAATATCTAAGATATTTTCCTAAAAACTTAACCCTTAAATAAATCCAAAGTTAAACCCTTACACACTAAGTACAAGCACATGGGTAAACACACATAGGGGGTAGAAGACTGAAATAGATGAGGTAGGAAGGGAGAGGGGTGGTGATTAAATAGTGATGTATTTATGTGGAAATATCATGATATTTTCTCTCCACTTTTTTCCTATAAATACCCACCATTCTCTTCATAATTTTACACACAAATCTCTTCTCCTTATTTCTCTTCTTAAAGCTCATTAATGGCTTCTCGTTCATAGAAAAAACGTAGCAAAGCTATGGAAAAATATTCCAAAATAAAGTAAAATATACACACATGTATATACCATGTCAACCCACTTCAGACTCAAGTGCAAACATCTCCTCTCTACCTTCCCAACTCACGACCACCACCTTTGTAACGCCCCGCCTTTTCGCACGCTTTAAATCGACACACGTGCCAATTCAAACTATACAAAAGGGCGGATTGTTATGGGGTAAATAAGAAAAAACGAGAAGAAATAAAAGAAAACAGAATCTCACGGCGGAAGGATAAAATATAATAATCAATATACAGTTCATGAAGCTGTTTACAAAATATTTAATTATACTTATACAATATATATCAGAGTACACATACCAATAATAACAATACATCGGAATACGGTGTGTAGTGGAATATAATAAATAATAATAATAGAAATCTCCGTCTTCGTCCTCCAGGGCTAAAGTCTTCGATCTTGAAACGATCGGACTGACCCGAGCGAATTGAAAAGACAAAACACTCGAGTCAAAACTAAAAGATCTTATGTAAGTTAAATCAATAGAAATAAATATGAGTGCCGTAACTCAAAAGATGCTCGGAATTCACATCTCTTAAGGATCCGTTAAACTATTTACTATGTAGTATATTTCGCTATTATAATAGTGTCTATTTGTAAAATAAACTTACTTTCAAATAGCGTTAAGGAGTCACCCAATCTCCCCTTTAACACAATAATAGTCCCAGTAGTCCATCCAATATCATAGTCCCTCCTGATCGGGAAGCCACCAGAGGATACCACACGGGCTACGGGAGAAAACCAAACTTACACAAGGCGCGATGGGGTAGGTGACACGGCACAACTAGGCAATGCCAGGGTAGATATACCAATTACGCTTCCGGGTCGGTGGTAACGCGTAGCTGCTACTACCGCCTACCTCGGACAAACTCCCCCAAATCAAAGAAATCAAAAGTGAAAGTGGCCACCGAATCAATCCAAAGTCAGAGTATAGTATCGAAAGGAAGTGTCCGATCAAAGGTGCTACCTTATTAACCCGTCGATCGCTCCTGTTTTAGCCACCTTATGCCAACTCACGGGAGTTAGGTCCACGTATTTACCTCAAAGGATACGCCACCACCATCCTACTTCATTCTGGAACCTCCATCGCGTACACGGTTGTCAAAGTGTTTTTCGGAGTTGGCAGAGAGTGACAACTTCCGATCCCGGTCTCTTCAACAACCAAACGTTATTATAACACCGCGGTCTTTAAAAATAGTTTATACTTTAAAACCAGAATAAAATTATCCATTTCGAAACCCATAAATACGATATCATTTCCATCCCAAAAAACCTCATTTTGATATTATTTTTATAAAACCCAAATCAATAATATCATATATTTTTTTCAAATATATTTCTTTCCAAATTCATACTGCTTTAAAATTTATAATATCTAGAAACCAAACATTTGAATTATAGCTTTCAAAAACATAATGCTTCAAAAATTCATAGCTTTGAAACCATAACTTCTAAAACTTGAATGGTTTGGATATTCAAACAGTACATAGGATAAAATAGTTGAATTTAAAATTTCTTTATAAAAATAATTTCTACGACTTCACAATTTTATTCAATTAAAATTTTAGGTCTAAACCCCATAAATTTAGATTCACTTTTAGTTTCAATAAAACACTTCGATTTCAATATATTCAAACTTTGAGTATTTAACAATTTCAAAACTAAGGTTGGAAATTCTATTCAACAATTTATTATCCTATTATTTAGTTTTGAAATATTCACAAAATAAATCCATAAAATAAAACTCAAATTTCTAACAATTAAATATTTCCTTCAATTTATTTATACTAGAAATATTCATTTAATTTATCTTGAATAAAAATCCAGTTATAAATATCATACCTTTAAAATTTCCAAGTTTAATAAGTTTACACCAAGTTTAATTTTTTTAATAAGCTCAACTGCAAATAAATTTCCAATTTATTTTCCAATCTTAATTGATTTGAACCATTTAAACTCTATATATATGCAATATCTTAAACCTGTACTTAATCATATAATATAAATTTATCAAACTCCATTATTCAACTTATAGCTTAAATTCAATAATTTAACTATATATGTATATATAAAATAAGATTTTATATAAGATCAAAAATTAATATTTATTAAACCGTATCAAACCCAAACCATAGAAATCATTTTCAAAATATTTTTATATATATAGACCGACGGTGTCTGTATAAAATTTTCTACCCTATGGTCAAGTGATACAGATATTTATCATTTCAATCCGTAATTTAAAATAAAAATTACGGTTATATATCATTTCAAACCGTAATCCCGAATGAAATGAAAATGCATAATAACTTGCAGTTTATACAATATAAATACAACATCCATTCGTCCATCATATCAATCATCAAACATTCATCAATTTATCATCCAATTAAAACAATCACAACAATAAATAATAATTAATTACTGATAGTTAAATTTTCAGCAATGAATTAAATAACTGTTTAACTGTAGTTTATATGTAATAATAAATAAATTTAACTAGCAGGCTATATGCAATAAATACATTAATTAACAATTAAGTGACAGTTTTTAAATGCAATAAATACATTAATTAACAATTTACCGGCAGTTTTAAATGCAATGAATACATTAGTTAACGAATTTACTGGCAGTTTTAAATGCAATAATGAATTAAATAATGCGTAAATTAAATGAATGCAATTTAACTGCGAAAATGATGAAATATACGCCAAACAGCTATAAATAAAATTTAAACACATCATAAATCAATTTAACGAACATAAGAAATTTTAGAAATTGTGAGTGGGTTAAAGCACTCACCTTATGAATTTAAATCGAATTTAAATTCTATTTAAACCCAACAATTTGACCATCTCAGAATTCGTCCAAACTAGCATCATCAAGTCCGGAATTTCAATACGATCCGAACAAAAGAAACCGCGCGTAAATCTGATATAGTATGCAAAAGTTATGATGATAATTGCGATTGAATTCAATTTTAAAAATAATTAAAAAGAAGAACACATTCACCTTGACACGTCACTCTTCCACTTCCATCTCCAGGAATTTTGAACGCACCTATTCGTGAAAACGCACGAATCTTTATGTAGCCGCTACCGATACCCACTTGATTTCGAAACCTAATCCAAATTTTTAGTTCAATCCAGCCGTCAAATCGACAAACCAATCATATAGATGTGATCCCCTTGGCTTCCTCTTCAAAACCCAGAAATGGTTTCCCGATCCGACGAAGTTGATCGCAACGATGATGAACGACCGTCGATAAACCTTTAATTTCAGAGCAAACGATAACTCGAATTCAAAAACGAATTGCACCCGCAGATTATGCATTTCGAGAGCTTCAACATATATTTTTTCTGAATTTTTCTGAGGACTTTGAATTTTTGACTTTGATTTTGGATTGTAATTGGATCTAGGGTTTGCATCCATTGAAGAAGAGGAGGAGCTGATGAAATTTTATGTGTAGATAAATGAGAATAGGCAGAGGCTAGGGTTTAGCAGGGCATTTATAGGCAAACTGAAAAATAGATGGATCGGGTTGATAGATATACGTGCTACCGCTAACGTGGCCCAAAAAGCCCGTTCTGACCCCGGAACGAAATTGGGTAAGCCCATATATCAAAATAGGTGTTTTAAAATATTTTAAACGCGATGGAAAAGGTTTCAGGTTCAAATTGTGTCGTATGAAGAAGTTATGCTGAAATCAATATTTTAAATTGATTTAAATTGATTTCAATTGCATAAATTTCAAGGCGTTTCGAGTCTGTACGATCAAATGACAAGTCCGATCGCTACGAAACTTGAAACACTATTATAATTCACCGTTACGGTCCCGACGAAACTTGTTTCGTCGAAATCCGAGTCAGTGGCCAAAATGGCTATATTTTTATATTAATTAAATAAATTAAAATTAAATTATATGAAATCAAAATTCCCATTTTATTTCGGTAATTGATGAATTTCCACAATTTCAACTTCTTAAACCATTTACTATCAATTTATCGTTTATTAACTTATCAATTTTAGTGAAAATTTTCAATTTCATTAAATTTAGAAAATATAAGTTAATTCTTCATTCATATTATTCAATTCAATGATACACCAGATGAAATCAACATTTGGTTAAAAATCTATTATACTAATATTCTTAGATTCCATTTTAAATTTCTATTAACATAATATTTAGATGTTTGATTTCATTTAATTTCAAATAAACCTATTATTATACACCAATTTCCAATATTTTGACACAACTTAAATTTTGCATTCTTTTCATTTACCAATAGTCATATTATAAATGGAATTTACATTATCTTCAATTATTAATTATCATCAGTTTAGATCTTAACATTTGTTCCATAAATTTTATTTTCCCTGAATTAGTTACTGCATTTACCTAATTCCAATTTCGTAATCACATTCAATCCATTAACTGGTATTGCATTGACATTTAACTTATTAGTTTATATCAATACTATTATCATTAATTGCAAATAGATTACTAAATTTAGTCACTAACCTAAATAACTAACGTAAATTAATCTCCATTATTTCCACTGATTTAACTTTCATTCAATTAATTAATGATTCCCTCAGTTAGCAATAACGTAACATTTTCTTTATTTGTATTGCAAATAATTCAAAATTCAATTTCTAATTCTTAATATCCTCTAAATTGCAACTTCCAAACATGGTATAAATCATCATTTACGTACCTCTATTATTTTAATTTACATTAACATAATAAATAAATTACCTTTAATGAAATCTATCCCCCAATTTATTATATGCAATAAATTTTGACCTTACAACAGTTTCAATTAATTATTTATATTTATTGCGATTAAATACCAAAATTTATTTAACACATCAAATAAATGAACAATCTATATTCAGTGTCACCTATTTTCTTTTAAATCGGTTATAAGTTTGTTACTTACCAACCAGGTTATAATAACACTAATTTTTTATTCCACTGCTATATGATATTTTGCATCACATACTTGAATTTTTCAATTTCATCTTAATTCTAAATTCACGGCAGTATAATTTCTTACTATAAACTCATTTATAATTTGCATACCAATTAATTTGTTTCCAACTAAATAGATTTGATTCAATTCAACTCTTTTATTAAGTCTACGTAAATCAATATACTATTTCATTGGTAAATGTTTATTCCAATTATTCCTTTATTACTTACAAATCTTATTTCATTCATGAATGTCATCATTTATCAATTATTACATAATTTCATTTATTAATATTCATTTTGTTCATGATATTCATGCTTAATTCAATTCCTTTGCATATTAATTTATTTACTAAAGTCTACAATCATTTATCTATATTACTTACCTTCTTATTATATTAAATCTGTAGCATTTCAATTATACTTCTGATTATAACATTTCATTAGTATATTCAATATTCCCGTTTGTTTCTTTTATTAACCTTATAACCAAGTATGACAAATTTCATAATTTCAATTGATTGCACTTACATTTTGAATTTGTAAATCTAAATTTCAATTGCTATATTTAAATTTCTAACATTTGCTTCATTATAACTTCTAAAATTTTTATTTCTTCCTAAATTTAATTACAAAATTTAAATTAAACTAACAAATTTATTAATCAAAATTTACGGGTCGTTACAACCTCCATTACCATTAACGAGAGCTCTACCCCTTCCTTGCTTAGGCTGTGGCTTTCCAAAGTTTATAGGCTCGACTCCATAAACTTTGGTTCGATCATGCGAAACTATAGTCCATTTTTCTAAATCTAATATCCAATAAAGGTGAGAAACTATATATTTATTTTTATATACTTATATACATATTTATATATAATGTAGTATGATTGCTATGGATGTTTACTATGCTTGATCGTCAATTTTGGTTGTTTTAATATAGTTGTGTAGTTGTGTAAACAAGTCATGTTAAATACACGTCAATATTACATAAGAAAATCACTTTCCAAATCAAATTATAAAAGTGATATGTGTAGGATTGATTTCACCTTAGAGGGGGAGGGGGGTGAAAAGGGTGATACTAATAATAATAGAAATTAATGAGGAAATATATAAAATGATTGCAGCACAGATAATAGCAGAATAATAAAAGCAGAAATAGAACAACACAGATTTACCCAACTTCGGCAAAGCCCTACCTATGTGCTTCCCTCAAGGTTTCTACTAGAAATTAAGTAGTCAGACACGTACACACGTAAACTTGCGACACCTGCCATCGACTAACTTAACTCTATACTCAAAACTCTGCCACAACTCAGCCAATGAGTTGCGAATTATCAAACTACAAAACCGTAGTTCGTAACCTAGTCACATGACTAGAAAGACGCAGTTTAAAAATTTACAACTGAAAATAAAAAACTAAACAAAATAAAAACAAAAACAAAACCCTATATTAACACTAAATCCCAAATAGATCGACCCAAAGGAAACAAAAGAAGTTGTTCCCCTTAATCTTTTTATTTTTATCTGTCGATCCTTTTGCTTTTGTTCAATCCTTCATTCGTTCCTTTTTCAAAAATTTAGGGCTTTCGGAAATTAAAACCGTCGATTCTATTTGATCGATTGAATAGATGTTTTCGCGTTGATTTCTTTGTCGACTGATCATCTTTCTTTGACTTCACTTGGCTATTTCAAATACTCGAGTTCAAATTGAATAATACTAATATTGATTTCCTTTACTACTCTCGTTGTTATGCTTGAACTCGATTACTCTGCTGCTGATGATGATTGGGTTTAAATAGCGATGAAAGCCCTATATTTATGTTCATATAATTCCATTTGAATTCTTCAAATTGCTATGCTAGGCCATTGATTTGTAATTGAATGTTGGTGATGTTTTCTAGCTTTTTCATTTCATACTTTTTGCTTGATAAGTTTGAATTTACTCTGGTCTTTTCTCCGGTGACTTTGTTATTTGAAATTTGATATGATCCGGACTTGTTCAATTCATATTATCACTTGGCTTTGACTCTGACTTGTTCGAATTCTACCTTGGTCACCATGGCTTCGATTCTTTGACATTTTGAATTTTTATTGACTGCTGTTACATTCTCTGGTTTGAACTTTGTTTGGTTGGACCTATATATATATATATTTATATGGGATACATGTGTATTCATGTTTAGGCTTTTCAATTTTCATGATATGGTTGCCTTTGATTTTGTTTCAAAGCTAAACTGCATTGTGTAGTCTATTTCACATGCTTCGAGCTTCATCTATTTTCTCTGTTGCCATATTGTATTCTCTGGTTTACCTGAACTTGTGCTAATATGTGTATGTATATAATTGCATATATGCATACATATGGATTTTGTAGCTCTTGCCAGTTGGTCCACTGCTTCATTTGCTGGTCTTCATGTTGTACTGGCTTGTGAACTGTTTTAAGTGTGTTCTGTTGATGTCTGGTTGCATGCTTGTCTTTATGCACTTGCCTGGTCTATTAATTTGAGCACTTTGAGCATGTGATATGGTTTAGTTCATCATGTTCATTCATGCTTTTTTTTGTACCGAGCCTTATAGATATGTAATCTGATTCGTTGCACTGTAGTCTTGTATTCCACTTCGTTGCATACATGTTGACTTCTTCATCCCTCTGGTTTCATGTGTATGCATACATCTCTATTGCATATTCACTTAAGTCTGTTGAGTTTCTTGTAGTTTGGTCTGGTCAGCTTTCCTGCGTTATTGTGAACTTGTTCCAAGCTTGATGCCTGGATTGATTTGCTCAATAGTCTTCACTATTGAGACTGCACTTGTATTTCCATATAAACTTCGAGAAACTGAAGTTTATTGTTGTAAACCATGCAGTTAGTTCTTGATATCTTCATTTATGAGTTGCTGTCACTATGTCGTATGCATTATTGTCATGTGCATATGTGTTTGGGGTTGATGTCTGACTGCAAGTTGTTGTTGTGGACTTGAACTGTAGCTCTGGTTGTCTTAATACATGTTTTCATGCATGTTAATTTGTCCTTGTGCACTTGAGTCTATTTGGTCCATCATTCTCTAGTGTTTGGTGCCATTCATATAGTCTTGTTTACTTGTTGTTTGATGAAAACAAATGTTTGCATCTTTACTTTATTGCACATGTATATACATGTTGCTTCACCGTTCTTTGTACTAGTACTGTTCCACTTTGATCACTTCATTGAACTTCTTACATATACTATGCTTGATCATATCATGCTCATTTGTGTGTGTACTGGGTTGTAGCCTCTGTTGCTTTGAACCAATCCATTGTTTGCTTGTAGTATCTTGAAGTTGCGGCCTTGCTGTAGCTTGATTGCTTGCATATTGAACTAGTCTGTGTTCACCTCAGTTTTGTATTGTTCGAGCCATACTTGTTTGCTCTCTTGTATATATTTGAGATGTTGTATGTTGTATTGCATTCACCCGAGTTAAATCCAGCCTCGGCTCGGTTTTGACCTTGTGCTCACCTATCCCTGCATTTTTATCAAATGTATATCGGTGTGCACGGCCTTATGGCATATACTGTGATACACCGTGCATGTCACATGTTGTTTGTATTTGATGAATTCAGAACAAAAATAATGATGAACAACCCAAATAACTGAGGCATATAACATTTTTCAAACACATATATTATTTTATATTGCAAAAATATTTCTTTTTCAATTTTACCGAATCAGTGTTTATTTTGCAGATAATTCTGATGTTGGATACAAATTGGAATATAGTTGAAGAATAAATATGAGTGAACGAGTGATATGTAGTGAGGTACAAATGTAAATGACAATTGTACAGTGAAAATTTGTGTTGTGATTTTGTATATACAGTGAAAGCTCAAACTTTGTACTACTCAAAAATTGTAATAAAATATTCGTTTGAATAAAATATCCGTTTGAATTTAAATTCTATGTTATTTATTTTATTCAGCAAATATTTATTTAATTACACAAAAATAAAATAGTATAATAACAAATACATTTAAATGAATATATATATATATATATATATTATCATCAAATAAAAATCATGTACTAGCATATGCAACAATCTCCTCTTTTGATGATAACGAACATATATTTAAGATTTTGAATTTATTAAATATATTTGGTCATTGATGAACTCTATTTGCTACCCCTATGTGAATGCTCCCTCTCTGCGACAAAGCTCCACGTTCATATATGCATGAAAATAAATAAAATTCTGCAAATGAACCTATATAGGAACGTGCAAATAAAAAATATAATATTTGATCTTTATTTGCCAAAATATTAACTTTTTCTCTCCTCCTTTTGTTATCAGCAAAAGTGTAGTGGTGTTAAAAAAATAGAGATAAAGCGATAGACATTAATACAACATTAATATCTAATCGAGTATAGACATTAAATTTTAATAAAAAAAATCAAAAAAATATCATAAATATTCTATTAGGTGCATATTCCACTTTAGAGTGATAGGGGTGATGTCGGCATATAAAACTATATAGTTGTGTCTGTTTGTGGTATATTTAATCAGGAATTTGAATATATACTAACCATGCGCAACCCTTAGAACTTTCAAATGAAATTAGAAGTATTCCTAGTTTTTTATAAAAAAATCAATTTTAGGCATCTACTAACCACATATAATCGTGAGGACTTTTAAATGGATTAGAATCAATTTGTTTATTTAAAAATAAATTTTTATATGTGTTCCATACATGCATAACAGTGAGGACTTTCAAATGAGCATAAAAGCACATATACAAATATTCCAAGTAATTTACCCATGCATAACCCTGAGAACTTTTACATAAAAGTAAATACTTTGGATTTTTTATTAAAAAATAAAATAAAAACGAATAATTTCCAGTTTAAAATACCACATATTGACATATTATATTGGATTTTGATGAGTGGTGGTTGTTAGAAATATGATAGAAATAGAGATGGTCATGGAATTTTTACCAATCAAAAGTTATTATAAATCTTGTTTAAATTTTTAAAGAAATTTACTAAATATACCGTCTTAAGTCATAATATATGATAAATATCAGCACTTATCACTTTTTCAATCACTATTTATCTTTTCGATGATTAGTAGGGAGTCAGATTAGTTAATGTAGTCATTTAAGACTAAATCCAAAAATAAATTTTCTAAAATGACTAATCTGAAACGAAGTCAACAAAACTTTTTTCTAGAAGGGGTTTTATGAGAAAATGTCTGCTAATTTGAAAACCAGTTGAAATGAAAAATATGCAGATATTTTCTCTGAAAATGTGATGCAAACTAATGATTTTCTCTACATAAAACACGTTCACTAGTAATTTTTCTATCAACTAGATTACTGGTGTGATCTGCATTTGAATTTCCCTTTGAATCAAGGTTATCATTAGTTGGATATTATAGACCAGACTGAGAGGTTGCAACAAATACTTTAAAATCCTTTCACCGCTTTTTAAAATGTGATTTATTTGGATTTGAATTTGAGACCGTGCAAATAAACTAACAGTGAACATAGTGTCAGATCTAGAAGTAGTAAGATAAACAAATATATCCACGTGTATCTTGAGTAATCATCAATCAATATAAAAACAACATCTCTTATCACCTAAACTTGCAATATAGTTAGTTCAAGAAAATCTATATGAAATAGTTCAAAGAATCTAAAGGTGCTTATAGTGTTCTCGGCATAAAAAGATAATTGGCCAATAATTTTGTGTAGATCAGAATCAAAATCAACATTCATTTCTTTATCACATAACTAGCTGATTTAGATCAGATTATGGTGTAGATTTTTACATTTAATATATCGCTCAAGATAAATGTCCTGTTGCCTATTTTAGCTTTACGATAATTTTTCGTTATTGCCTATTGTAATTCTGCCACCTTTATACAAGGCTAAGGAACTTTTATTTGTTGCTCGTCGTGTGTCAGCCAGAATTCGGGTAGAACAGGTATTGTTCCTTAGCCCGCCACCACACCTACATGAGGAAAGATTTTTGTGACCTATTTGTTTTTATAGGTCCATGATTGTTAGTCATAAATGAATTTGAAAAATATGTTTGAGTAGACACAAAACAATCTATATTTGTTCCTTTCGGCATCCTGATTTGTTTGACTTTAAGGGATTTTATATATGTGCCTTTTGGAACCAAATTGGCATGGTTCTCACATGTTTGGGTCTACACCAACAATTATTGTGATTGAGTCTAGTTTTTTCACAAATTGTGCACTTGGAATTTACTTGATTACTTTCACTTCTAACATGTTTTGATTGATTATACCCAAGTGTTTGTCAACAGTTTGTTTCCCTAATAGCATATTTAGCGATCTTTCTCCTTTGGAAAATTTTCCTAAAGTTGTAGAAAATTGTTGGACTTGTATTTTGAGAGATTCATTTTCATTCACTAATTTTGCACTTTTTAATAGAATTTTCCCTCCTAATATTTTCACTTTCTTTCAAAATCAGAATTTCATTTACAAGTGATTTAATTTTAATTTCTGATTTTTTAATCTCTTCTTCAAATGATGGGCACATATCACACTTAGGACACTTGTTTCGATACTTTTTAACCAACTGATCGAGTTGTTTATTTAATTCTATCAAACTATCTCTTGGTGATTCAATTTTAGCGTATTTTTCCCTAACTCTTTCAAAATAGCCATTTACTACGTGAAAATATATAAGAAATTCCAAATGAGTAAGTTTTGATACCTCGCTTGGCTCGTCATCATTATTGTCGTTTGTTTCTCCTTGAAGACACAAATTTTCTTTTTCACTCTCATTGCTAGTGCTTTTATCAACTTCATCAGTTTCATTCTAGTAGCTACAAAACTTCTCCTTTTTGGTTTCTTTCCTTGGCTGAGTCGATTTTGAGGACAATTAGCCTTGATATGATCGGGTTTATTGCACTTGTGACATATGATCTCCTGCTTTGGTTGTCTAAAACTTTGACTATTCTGCTTTTCACTTGTTGATTTAGAGCTAGATTTCCATTCTTATGATTCCATCTTTTGAATTTCTTTAATATCAGCGCCAGTTCTGCTGCACTATTATCATCATCTCCACTTTCGGTTTTTCCTTTGAGAGCTAATAGTTTCTTTCTAGTATCACCTCCTTCATATTCTTCCTTGAATTTCATTTCTAGCTCATAAGTGGTGAGACTTCCAATAAGTTTTTTGACTTTATTCTGTTTCAAATCCTTCAAATTTGAATGGTAGTAACTTTCGCTTTAAAATTTCGTGGAAGGACTCTAAGGATTTTTTGGACTATTTCCAATTTTGTGTATGGTTTTCCAAGAGCTTTGGATTTTATATGAGATTGGAAAGTCATCCATACATCTCTTTGACATTCTCATCCTTGGCCAATGTGAAGTTCTCGTATTCGCTACTAAGCATGGAAGGCGAGATTCCTTGACTTAAGGTGTTCCTTCGTGAGTCACTTCAAGTGTGTGCCAAATTTCATGCGCAGTTATACAACGTGAGACACGATTAAATTCAATTTGATCCAACGAACAAATAATAGAATTCATAGCTTTAGCATTAGCATTCTGTAGTTTATTTTCATGATCAGTCCATGAATTGATTGGTTTTTCAATTTCTTGATTATCTACCACTATATTTGGTGTCCTATAACCCGTGTCAACAATATTCCAAGCGTCATTGGTTTGCAAATTTTTTTTATTCTATTTCTCCAATAAGTATATTTATCATTGAACATGGGTGGTCTAACTATGGACTGTCCCTCAGCAAAAGCATTATTAAAAGAAGCCAATTAAAAAAATCAGAATTTTTAAACAGAAATTGGATTTTGAAAAATCAAATTTTTAAAACAAAAATTGGTTTTTTTTCCTAGCTCTGATACCACTTGTAGGATCAATTTCACCCTAAAGGCAGGGTGAATAGGGTGATACTAATAATAATAAAAACAAATGCGGAAATGTATAAAATAATTGCAGCACAGATAATAGCAGAATAATGAAAGCAGAAATAGAACAGATTTACCTAGCTTCGGCAAAACCCTGCCTACGTGCTGCTCCCAAGGTTTCTGCTAGAAATTACATAGTCAGACGGTTACACACATAAGCTTGCGACATCTTCTATCGATTAAGCTAACTCAACGCTAAAAAAAACTTCCACAACTCAGCCATTGGGTTGCGAATTCTCGAACTACAAAACGGTAGTTCATAACATAGTCACACGACAAGAAAAACACAATTTAAAATTTTACAACTGAAAATAAAAAAATAAACAAAATAAAATAAAAACAAAAACCTATATTAACACTAAATCCCAAATAGATCGGCCCAAAATAAATAAAAGAGATCGCCCTAAAGGAAATAAAAGTAGTTGCCCCCCTTTATCATTTTATTTTTATCTGTCGATTCCTTTTGCTTTCGTTTAGTCCTTCATTCTTTTTTCTTTCAAAAATTTAGGGATTTTGGAAACTGAAACCGCCGATTCTAGTTGATCGAGTGAATAGAATTTTTCGTGTTGATTGCTTTGTCGATCGATCGTCTTGCTTTGACTTCACTCGGCTATTTCATTTTTTCGAGTTCGAATTGAATAATACTAGTATGTGATTTCCTTTATTACTCTCGTTGATAAGCTTGAACTCGATTACTCTGATGAAGACGATGATTGTGTTTAAATAGGGATGAAAGCCCTATATTTACGTTCATATAATTCCATTTGAATTCTTCAAATTGCTATGCTCGGCTATTGATTTGTAATCGAATGTTGGTGATTTTTTCTAACTTTTGCATTTCATGCGTGTTGCTTGATAATTTTGAATTTTCTCCGGTCTTTTCTCCTGCGACTTTGTTATTTGAACTTTGATATGATCTGGACTTGTTTAATTCGTGTTATCACCTGACTTTGACTCTGACTTGTTCAAACTCTACCTTGGTCACTATGGCTTCGATTCTTTGACATTTTGAATTTTTGTTGACTGCTGTTACATTCTCTGGTTTAAACTTTGTTTGGTTGGACCTATATATATATATTTATATATGAATGCAAGTGTATTTATGTTCAGGCCTTTCTGTTTTCATGATCTGGTTGCCTTTGATTTTGTTTCAGAGCTTTATTGCATTGTCACTACAACAAAAAGACCCTACGATAGCGCCAAAAAAACTATTAAAGCAGATAATATCGGTTTAATAAACGTTGTATAACGACATGTTATTAAAACAATGAACATTTTGTAGTGCATAATAAGCAATCCAAGCTGTGACGCCCCACCTCGAGACCCACATTAACACAGAGAATTACTAAGTAATTCTGCCTATGTGGAGAATATGGCCAGTTAAGGGCAACCATCATAGTCTTGCATTAGATAAGAGCTAAGTATGTCAATACTTATACTCCTTTTTTCCATCACTAGTATTTGACATACTTATTTCCTATCTAATACACTTCTATGGTCGCTGCAGGATCGATCCGAAACAAAACATAATAACTACAACAATTCCGAGTCACAGAACAGGAACACAGAAACGATACATATGAATACATATATCAAATGTTATACAACATGCCACTAGTGTTATACCACCACAATGTATAAATACATTCCCCATAAAAGACTGTATACATCACAAGTTCCCAACAGAAAGACTACTACACAAAAACTATGCCATATGCCAAGTCGAAGGTGAACCCCAAAAGGAAAAGCAAGCTAAGAGTCCAACTACCTAACCTGCAACTCGGTCTGACCCGAGTAATAAATACATGGGTAATGCTAGCTAAAGCTTGGTATTAGTATAAGATAAGTGGAATATAAGTGCACAAGGGAATTCTTTCTTTAACTATAAAGGAAGGGTACAAATATAGTATAATCTCAATGCATGTTATATGTTCACCAAAGGTTGTCGCATGAATATGTTTAATTCAACATAAGAAATCCATACTTAATGGCATTCAACTCAAACGCATGGAATCATACAAAAGTCATAAGAGAAACTCATCAAAATTCCAATATGAATCTCAAGGAACTATAGATACAGTTCAAATCTCATGAAAATGAAATCACCCTATATAACATCTCATGTAGCACTAGCACTAGGCTATCCATGTACAAAAATATCTCAAAATGGTGAAATCATATAAAACTCAAAAAACTAAAAAAAAAACAGAAAATCCGGATTGTCCAGATCCCCGATTGCAATGCCGAAGAAACAATGCACGTGCTAAACTCTTGTCCGGTGCAATTTATAATTTAGGTACCTAACTCGTGGACCCGAAGGTCATACTTGTGGTGACCGATGTCATATAACTCATGGTGATCGAAGTCACATAACTCATGGTGACCGAAATCACATAACTCATCGTGACCAGAGTCACATAACTCAGATTACCCGAAGGTCTATAGCACTGGCAAACTCGTAGATGTGTCTCAAACTCCAGAAAGGAACCCGAAAAATGTTAACGTGCGTCACATGCTACACATTCGCACTAAACTGTTTACTAACCGCTAGTTAACTCCACATCATAAAAATAAGATCTCAAACCTCAAAAATCTCATAATACTATATATCTTTCCTCGTATCATTAGCAAGTGAAAATAAATCTCATAGTGTTTTCTCACAACCCCCGAAAAGGGAAATCTTATCTCAAGATTTGTCTCATCTCATCGGCGAGTAAAACAACATATATAAGTGGTTCTCATCGATTATTAACCCTATAATAGGAGATCTCGAACTTCTCTATTTTCCAAATAATGGCTAACTCTGAAAATTCCTATAATAGGAATTATAAATCTCAGTTATCAACTCAAAACAATATACTCAAGAGGTTTCGATCGTACAAGTCCGAAATTAACCAAAAAAGTAAAATCACATGTCCTATACCACGTGTTTTACTAAATTGTTTAATTCTCTTTCTCATACGTCCAAAAAATGCAAAAACATGTATTACTATATAGAAAATAATTTATTATAGAAAACAAGCTTTCAAAACTATTTTCGAAATCATTTGGAAAATAACTTTTGAAATTCTCTTATTATATGTAATATATAATTTTAATTGCTTTAAATTAATTATAAATATTACATAATATTTACTTTGGAAGCTAAAAAATCTTTCGAAAACTGTTTAGAAAGCACGTGCAAAGAAACAACAAAAATAAACAAAAATTCAATGAAATTACTTGTAAAATCGTCAAATGAAAATTTCCTAAAAACTTACTAATCTAAAATATGGATAAGTGGTAATATTGCCTCTTCCTTCTTAGAATCAAGCCGATCAAAAACATCATCAAAAAAAATCCAAATAAAACAATTCAAATGTTCAACTGGAGCAAAACGTGCTCCGATTCAAAGTTCCAAGCAAATTTTCAACTAGTTAGAAAGGTTTAAAAGCCTTAAAATTTTGCTGGCATATAGTTCAACAACTCTACTTTAAATTAAAAAGAATGGATATAATCAGATAATAAATGAGAGAGATATGATCTCTCAAAGTTGGACTTGCAGCCAGATTTCACTCTCAATAGCTAGAGCAAAACATGCTCCAATTCAAAGTTGGCAGCATGTTTTATAGGCTACAGACGTCAAAATGACCTGAGATATACCATGCATAAAGCTCAACAACTATACTTTAAACTGCAAAAAGAATCATGCAATTTAGATAAGGTATGATAAAGTTATGATGTCTCAAATTTGAACCCAGGCGGTGTTTTCATTGTCAAAATCTAGCAAAAAATGCCCCGAATAAAAATTCGGCAGCATATTTCTATAAGCTATATAGGGCGAAATGAGTTGAAATCTATATGCATAATCTACAAAACATGGTCTAAAAAAAATCTGGCAGCATTTTGTTGGCGTAATAGAAAGATATGACTCTATAAATTTGCAACTCTAGACAGTTTACACAGAAAATCAAAATAGTTCATAAATGAATTTTTAGAAAAAAAATTTATATCAACTTGCAATTTTTGGCATTGTGTAAGCTAGCTTTGTGAGATTGAGGTATAATTGAGTTTGGAGATCCTTCTATATTTGAGATATTTATTGTCATTCCATTGCATTCAGTTTTGTTTATGCCGATGATATGAGGCATATTTGAGTTTTGGAATTATCTTATTTGAGAATGTTTTTATGGTTGCTATTTTAGGCGAGAGTTTGTATTGATATTTCTTCTATTCAGGAGATGTGGTTCTTCGAAACCGTTAATGTTATTTTAGAGATTTCGCCAATGATATGAGGAAAATATGATGTTTAATTGAGTTTTATCCTTAAAGTTTCTTCCTAGAGATTTCATATTCTTAAGTGTATTTAGTCCGCTTGAGATATGAACTCTTACATTTTATTATTTCTATTTATTCAAGAAGAATGATCATCCCTTTCTTAAATAAAGGGGTATCATGCTCTTGGTAGGGCTTCCTTTTGTACAAGAGGATACTATACCCTTCCTTATGCTTCACCTTATTATTATCATCCTTATTAAGCCGATGTTTTAGTTAGACTGATCCGTTTTTTATGCTCAGGTCATACCGAGTTTGTTTCAGGTTGATCTTTTACCATTGGACTTAGTATGGCTTAAAGCTTCCACGTGACTTCTTCTTAACACTATTTGTGACTCTATCTTTTTAGAGTTGTATCTTGAGTTGTATATTCATTTGGCTTGTGTATATAGAGTGGTCATCATACCACTTTGATGTATCATTTGCATTGTATTGAGATGTATCATTGTATATGTGTATATGTATATATCTATTCATCGTTTTACTCTGCAATATTCATTTACTTATTGTATTTTTTCCTAATAGATCCATTAGCCACCTATAGTTTTGTATTAAGTATTTATTGGATATGTCGATCCACTTGAGTTAGAAAAAATATATATAGCATTTGTCGACGTGTTCAACAGATATTTAAGACAAGATTATAGATGGTCGCTCTTAGCCAGCCCTATTCTCCGCATTAATGGACAGAATTACCTAGTAATTCTCCTTGTTAATGTGGGTCTTGGGGTGGAGCGTCACTATTTGGTATTGTTTTCTGAGTTGATACAAACATGACCTGAGTCCATGTTTGAGACAGCATATCTCTTTCATTTCTTGCTATAATTCATCGATTATTTTTTGTTTGAAAGATAAAGTTTTTTAGTTTATGAATAAAAAACTTCAGGTCATTTAGATCTATATAGCTTATAGAGATATGCTTTCAAACTTTGATTCGGAGCATGTTTTTGCCCAGATTTTTACAGTGAAAACACTGTCTGGATTCAACTTTGAGACAACATAGCTTTCTCATAGCTTGTTCAAATTCCAAGATTATTTTTCCACCTTCAAGTACGAGTGTTAAGCGTTATAAAGACCAAATTTTGGGTCATTTTGACCGATGTAGCTTATAGAAATATGCAGCTGAACTTTGATTCAGAGCATGTTTTTGCTCAAATTTTACAGTGAAAACACTGCCTGGGTTCAACTTTGAGAGATCATAACTTTCTCAAACTTTATCTAAATTTCATAATTCTTCTTTTAGTTTAAATTATAATTGTTGAGCTTTAAGCGTGCTAAATTTTAGGTCATTCTAACCTCTGTAGCCTATAGAAACATGCTGTCAGACTTTGAATTGGAGCATGTTTTGCTCCAGCTGTTGGCAGTGAAATCTGGCTGCTTGTCCAACTTTGAGAGATCATATCTCTCGTTTCTTTTCCAATTGTATCCGTTCTTTTTTTGTTTAAATTAGAGTTGTTGAACTCTATTCCTACAAAATTTCAAGGTTTTTAAACCTTTGTAACTAGTTGAAAATTTGGTTAGAACTTTGAATCAGAGCATGTTTTGCTCCAGCTGAACATTTAAATTGTTTTACATGAATTTTTTTAAATGATATTTTTGATCAGCTTGATCCTAAGATGGAACAGCCAATATTACCACTTATTTTGGGTTAGTGAGCTATTAGGAGATTTTCATCGGACGATTTTATGAATAGTTTCATTGAATTTCTGTTGATTTTTGTTGTTTCTTTGCACCTGCTTTCTAAACCGTTTTCGAAAGATTTTTTTTAACTTTCAAAATAAATATTTTATAATATTTATAATTAATTTAAAGCTATTAAAATTATACATTATCTATAAAAAAGAATTTCAAAAAATGATTTCGAAAATAGTTTTAAAAGCTTGTTTTCTATAATAATTTTTTTTATATAATAATATATGTTTTTTTACACTTTTCCAACGTATGAGAATGGAAATTAAACGATTTAGTAAAACACTTGGTATGGGTCATGCGAGTTCACTTTTTCGCTTAATTCCGGACTTATACGATTGAAACCTCTTATATTGTTTTGAGTTGATAATTGAGATTTATAATTCCTATTATAGGAATTATCTGAGTTAGCCAATATTTGGAAAATTGAGAGGTTCGAGATCTTCTATTATAGGGTAATAATCGACGACAACCACTCATATATGTTAGTTTTACTCGCCGATGAAACGAAGCGGGTCTTGAGATGAGATTTCCCTTTTCTGGAATTATGGGTTATGAGAAACCACTATGAGATTTATTTGCACTTGCTAATGATACGAGGTAAGATATATGAGTATTCTGATATTTTTGAGGTTTGATTTTTTATTTTTATGATGTGGAGTTAACTAGCGGTTTGTAAGTCGGTTAGTGCGAACATGTGGTATGGGACGCAAGTTTACACTTTTCGGGTTCCTTTCCAAGAGTTTGTGACACATCCACGAGTATGCCAGTGTTATAGACCTTCTGGTCATCTGAGTTACGTGACTTCAGTTACCACGAGTTATGTGACTTCGGTCACCACGAGTATGACCTTTTGTCCATGATTTAGGCACCTAAATTATAAATAGCACTGGACAAGAGTTTAGCACGTGCATCATTGCTTCGACATTACAATTGGGGATCTGGCCAATCCGAGTTTGTTTCAGGTTAAGCTTTTACCTTTGGACTTAGTATGGGTTGAAGCTTCCACATGACTTCTTTTTAACACTATTTATGATTCTATCCTTTTAGAGTTTTATCTTGATTTGTACATTCATTTGACTTGTGTATATAGAGTGGTCGTCATACCAATTTGATGTATCATTTGTATTGTATTGAGATGTATAATTGTATATGTGTATATGTATATTTGTTCGTTGTTCTATGATGCAATGTTCATTTAGTTATTGTATCTTATTCTATAGATCCGTTAGCCACCTATAGTTTTGTATTACGTATTTGTTGGATATGTCGTTCCACTTGAGTTAGGAAAAATATATATATAACATTTGTCGACGTATTTAATAGATATTTAAGACAAGACTATAGATGGTCGCCTCTAACCAGCCATATTCTATTCTCCGCATTAGCAGAGAGAATTACCTAGTAATCCTCTTTGTTAATGTGGGTTTAGGGGTGGGGCGTCACATGGTCTAGACAAAATTACCTAGTAATATAATAGCGCAAAAAATCCACACTTTTAAACATATTATAGCGGAAAATTATGTGTTATTGATTACTACAGTAGCGCTATTTGTTCGCTATGAAATTTGTTATTAGCCACACAATACTTTCTGTTTTTTTCTAAGATATCACTAATAATTTGCTATAAAAAAATTAATAGCGGATTATGAGCGCTGTATATGGACACGTTATTGTAAATGTTGACTTGTCACAACACCAATATGCCGCTATAAAGATTCAACTACAATAGTGCTTATACATTATTATGATATGTTCTTTTATAGCGCTTTTTATAATACCATAGGGCTTTTTCTGTTATGCATCTGTAATACTGACAGATTTAATAGCGGTTATTCGACGCTATTAAATACTTATAGCTGTTTTCAAGTGCTATGATTTAGTTTCATAATTCAAGTATTTTCTACATCCTATTCATAGACTGCCACATTAAATATCAATATCAAATGCATAATAATAATCATTTTCAACATAAAATCATTTAGATAACACAAGAATCATAAAAATAATAAATATAGAGATGTAACACATTGCATTAAACATATCAAATATTCATACACATTACATCTTATATCTTAAACCACATAAATCAAAACGTTGTAGCAAATGTTTTAAGCACACCCTAAAAAATTGTAGCAAAGTTTAATATAAAAAAAGGTACATATTTGGTTGTTTGCATTAAAAAGAAGACCACAACTTTCGCATCCTTCTTCTTTCACACACCTGCAAATAAGATAAATATTTACGTTAGAACGAATATGAATAAAACACTAATGAAATTTGATTTTTAGATAGCACGATGAAATATGTGTGTATAAAGAGCTGATAAACATGTGTGCATAAAGAGTTGATAAGAGTATGTGTGCATATGATAGTAAACGAACTGACAGTATTTTCATTCACCAACTATAGCAACTCCCTGTACACAAACATCACCTCCCCTTTCTATCTTACCACAGTAACACAACCACACGCAACCACTAAACACCATCCATATCCAAAACCCTGCATCACCAAGCACCAAAATATGTGCAGGCATTTCTAGCTTATGTATATGTGTACAAAGTGATGTCAAGTCAAACTAAGTTACTAAAACATGTGCATGCATTTCTAACTTATATATATATATATATATATATATATATGCAACGTTAAGCTATTAGAAACATGCACAAACAATGTAAGCAAGAAGGAAAATTTTCAGAGCAACAAGCTGGCTTTGGCACAACTCAGGACAACACTATAAAGTGCAATAGGTAGGGATGAAAAATTAAGCAAGAATGCTTTCACAATTTAGGCTATGCGCGCCCATATTTAAATGCGTTGGGACAAATTAAAATATGAACTGACAATACTGAATATTTATTGTGATATTCAAAATCATATCACAATAAATGTATTAACTGATGACATTCTCCTTAATTGAGAGATAATGCTGAATAGTAGTCAAATGCATATCACAATAAAGTGCTAACTAATGATATTCTTTTACTTAAATGTATTCAGGACTGAGGCATATGAACACAGTCGTAGGCTATAAATGAAATTCATTTGTGGCTAGTCGATAACAATAACTATCTTATTTCATTTTTTCAACAATTATTTTATTGTTATTTAGAAACATCATTCTTATTTAGGCTTGGAATTGGCAATACATTGTTTATTTGTTGCACACAAAATAAAATGAATGCATCATTTATTCAACATGTAACAAAATAAAATTGAACACTAAACTTTTTATTATTAATTTGAAGATTCCAAAAATTAGTTGGTTAATCAATTTGAAAAATATATTGATGCAAAATCATTTACTAAATCATTATAATCAGAATTTATAAACTTCCTTTTTAGTATAAAATATTTAGAGCTGAACAATATTAAAAAAAATCTTTCAACCAATAAATATTCAATAATCTAATCAGTTTGGATCTGAATTATTGTTGAGTGTTAGTTGTTTACAAAATACCAAATGATCTGCAATTTAGACTAATTTATGAAAATAAAACATAAACCAATTTAAAATTCAAAATGATAGTATATCTAGTAGACAACAATATATATTTTTCTTCAGTAATTAATATAATAATAAAGTGTCATTGTTTTTTAATAAACTAGGTACTTTTTATAAAACTTGCTTATTTTGATAAAATTCACCGATCTTCGTCTATATACTTAGTTATTTTTTTAGAAATTTATAAAATGAGTTAGATGTAAAGATGTTGAATACTTTATAATTTATTGCTGTTGTTGTTATCTTTATGAACTTAGTTAATTTTCTTAATCTTAGTTAATTTATTATTATTATAAACTTACTTAGTTTTATAAACTTTTTAATTCTTATTAAACTTAATTAATGAAATTAAATTTTATAAACTCAGTTAATTTATTATAATTATCTATATAAATCTAGTTAAATTTTATAAAACTTGGTTATGACTTTTCCATTTATCATTATTATTATTATTATTCTAAACTTAAGTATTTTTCAATCAAACTTAGTTAATTTTATAATTTTAATGAAACTTAGTTAAATTTATTATTGTTATTAGTAGTATTATTATTACAAACTTAGTTAATTTTCATAAATATTAGTTAAATTATTATTATTATTACCGACTTAGTGATTTATAATAAACACTAGTTAAATTATTGTTATTATTATAAACTTAGTTGATTTCTATAAACATATTTAATTATTGCAAAAAATAATTGACAAAGTTAATTATTATAATCTTATTTAATTTATTTTGATTATTATTATATAAACCTAGTTAATTTTCATAAAACTTAGTTATCTTGTTAATTATTTTTGTTGATGTTGTACTTTTTCTTCTTATTATTGTTCTAAACTTAGTTAATTATTATGAAACTTACTTTGTTTGTTGTTATTATTACTATTATGACTTTTGTTGTTGTTGCTGTTGTTGTTAGTATCATTATTTTAAACTTAGTTAATTTTTTATTATCATCATATAAACTTAGTTATTTTTTGTAAAACTTAGTAAACTTGATTAATATTTTATAATTTATTACTTTATTATAATTATTATAAGCTTGGTTAATTTTCATAAACTTAGTTAATTTATTAATACTATTATTATAAATTTAGTTATTTTTATAAAATTTATATAACTTGGTTAATATTTTGTAATTTATTATTATTAGTTTTATTATTATCTTAAACTTATTTAATTTTATAAAATTTATGGCTAATTTATTATTATTATTATTATTATTATTATTATTATTATTATTATTATTATTGATGTTGTTCTAAACTTAGTTAATTATTCAGCTAATGTTTAACCTAAAAAAGGCTAAGCAAAATGTCATAAGAATGCAAACGAATGTCATCCTACACGATAGTTAGTGTGACGCCCCACCTCTATACCCACGCTAGGCAAGGACACTACGGGGTAATACCGTCAACTAGCGCGGAGAATAAGGCTGTTGAGGAGCGACCATCCGTGTAATTGCCTTGTGCGAGTACTGATATGCTAGATAAAAATATAACTTGCATTCATAGCGGCAATCCAACATGCCGATACAAACTCAAAGCTACTACACAGTGGCTATAATATCTTCGGAAACAAATATAGAAATAAGTATAACATAAATCAGTCATAGAAGTTTATATCTCATAGGCGGAAACAGATATGAATATACACAGAGAAGTGTACATCAGAGTAGTGGTTAAAAAAGATCCACAATATCAC
Organism: Allium cepa; assembly: GCA_030765085.1. Classification (NCBI taxonomy): domain Eukaryota; kingdom Viridiplantae; phylum Streptophyta; class Magnoliopsida; order Asparagales; family Amaryllidaceae; genus Allium; species Allium cepa. The sequence continues at coordinate 290,512,520 of CM060937.1, forward strand.
AAAAGAATAGTTACAAGTGCTAGACAAAATAATATGTATATATCAATGAGTCTATATCTCATTTGTATACAACCAAAAACTACTAATCTAAGTAGTTAGCCAAAAGTCAGGATAATAATAAGCCCAGACGAGGAGTCGAGCAGAAGCACCTGTAACATCTCGGTCTGACCCGAGTATTATTTAATAAGAAATAATAAACGGATCAGTCTAGCTATAAATATCAGATGAAATGATATAGAATAATAGATATGACAAAAACGTATAATAACCATAATGTCATACTGTGATAAGTATGTAACTGAAAATCAACTATAGATTAATCAATATCACAAGAATCTTCTCAAAGATCAAAAGAATGTCATACTCTTTATTTTTATTCACCAAACCATAAATATTGACAATTATATCAATGCCAATCACAAAAGATAATGACACACAAATTCACCAATGCACGAATAATGATAAAGCTTATCAATGTAAATCACGAAAATTGGTGAAACACAAATTCTAGAAATCAATCAATAGAAATCCAGAAATCACAAAAAGGGGAAAGAAGCCTGTCACTTGAACAGGAGCATGAAAACTCACCAACACATGTATCACAAAACGGAAAGCTATTCCATGGTTTCTAACCATTAATTTTGAGCCGAGGCTCCACTAAAACGGCCTGAAGACCATGAGCCGAAGCTCCACTAAAACGGCCCAAAGACCATGAGCCGAAGCTCCACTAAAACGGCCCGAAGACCATGGGTCGCTACCCCACCAAGCCGAAGTTCCACTAAAAACGGGGTTTAGTCTCCCTCGAAGACAAAGAGACATTGCACATTGCTAGTCTAAATCACAAAATGATCATCATTGATCAAAAGTGTAAATTACACTAAGCTAGTAAATATATGAGCTGAGCCTCATGTCCCATAACCACTAGCTTAACTTATATATTTACGAATAGATTATAGATTTCCACCATAAAATTGTCATAAGAGATTCAATCGAACAAGTCCAAGAATTAACCGACGAAGTAAATGCAAGCGTTTCATACCACTTGTTTTACTAAGCCGTTTAATTAGATTTATCATGCGAATGAGGTAAAGGTTCGTATATGCTAGTAGATTGAAAAACGGTTTAAGGAAGGAGCTTTTTAATAAAATAGTATTGAAATCGTTTTGATGAAAGAATTTTGATATTTACTACTAGTATAGAAAACCTTTATATTTTTAAAGTGACAAATCACAAAAAATGATTGTAGGAACAATCAATCACTAAAATTCACATCTGAAGACGTGAATAGAATCCAAAGAAATCGATACCGAATCCATCAAAATAGAAATACCAAAAAATTCCAAAAATAGGAGTTATCAAAGTCGACGAAGGTGATAACAACTAATCGGAGAAGAAGAATCGATTAAAGATTGGAAAAGCAAAGCAAAACGAGCATAAATAGGCAAAACAGGGAAATAGGAGCAGGTCGGTCGACTGAACTCTCTGAGTCGGTCGACCGGACCAGAAACATAGAAGTGCTCTGGTAGCAGGTCGGTCGACCGGTCTACTGTGTTCGGTCGACTGAACCCAATTTCCAGCACTTCCCAGCCCATCTAAACGGGGGGACCATTTTCGACCAAATTGCAATCGTTCGAGCAACGGCGCTAAGGGTTTATGCCAATCGACTACCCAGCCCTATATGCTCCCCGATGCATCACCAAAAACATGTTCAAACATCAAAGTTAGGATCTTTAAAGATTTAAAGCCAAAACACTAAAAATTGGAATATTCACAAAACCAATCAAAATCAAAATCAAATGCACATGAATAAGTGTTAGGAATTCATACCTCACAATCAAAGACAATCATAGACTTAGATGTGAGATAAAAATCTCACCTTTTCACAAAATCAATGAAGGAGAAGCTTGAAAGCAAAGGAAGAATCAACCATACTTCAACACAACCCAAATGAGCTTGAATCTAAGCTCACCAAGCTCAAAAGAAGAACATTCCCAAAGTTAGGTTTAGGCATTTTTGAAATTGAAAGGAGAATGAGTTGGAGAAGAAGAAGATGATGCTTACCAATAGCTTCTCTTTGGATTTGGAGCTAGAACTTGATTTGCAAATGAAAACTAGGGCTTGGAGTTTTAATTTCCCATTCCTCTCTCCATTGTCGCTAGAGCTTGAGTATTAGGAAATCTAAAAATGAAGTAATGAAGAGAAGAGGGGTGAAGCTTGGGTCTAATGGGCTAAAACAAAACCCTTCATAGGTGAAACACGAATAAACACAAAATCTTCCACAGAAAATTCTAATTTCCTTCTTCCGTTATCGGCATAGGATTTTTGTCTACTTTGGGCTTCTTTCATCCTATGACGAATAAGATCAATCTTTTCTGTAGAATCACGAATAAAATCTGGACCTAAAACCAGCTTCTCACCGGCCTCAAGCCAATAAGAAGGAGATCCGCATGGTCTTCCATAGAGTGCTTCGAAAGGTGCCATACCAATACTAGATTGGAAGCTATTATTATAGGAAAACTCAACAAGAGAAATATGATCTTCCCAACTTCCACCAAAATCACGAACACATGCACGAAGAAGATCTTCAAGAGTTTGATTCACATGCTCGGTTTGTCCGTCGGACTGAGGATGATAAGCGGTGCTAAAATTAAGCTTCGTTCCTAAAGCTTTTTGAAGACTCTTCCAAAATCCACTAGTAAACAATGGATCACGATCACTAACAATAGAAGTAGGAGTTCCATGTAATTTAACAATTTCTTTAATAAAGAGCTTGGCCAAAAGAGGAACGGTCCGGTTAGACCGAACGGGAATAAAATTGGCGGATTAAGTAAGTCTATCCACTATCACCCATAAGCTATCATGACCTGAACGAGAACGGGGAAGGCCGTCTATAAAATCCATGGAAATTTGGTCCCACTTCCAAATTGGAATTTCTAAAGGTTGCAATAACGCACCGGGCCTTTGATGCTCGCCTTAATGAGTTGGCAAGTCATGCAACACTTAACAAAGTTAGAAATATCAGATTTCATTCCCTCCCAATAATAAAGTCGTTTCACATCCGCGTACATTTTACTACTACGGGGATGAATGGTAAATTTAAAATGATGAGAATCTTCTAAAATGTCTTTACGAAGATCACTAGTATTCGGCACGATAAGTCTACCAAATTTTCGAATACCGACACGAGAATCAATATCAAAGCCTTTCAAACCTCAAAATCAATTTTATCCCTAAAATTTTGGCCAAGAAGAGCCAATTCAGGATCTAGCTTTTGAGCTTCAATAATGCGGTCTAAAAGAGAGGGATGAGCCTCAAGTCTACATAAAACAAGAGATGAACATAAATCGAAAGCACGATCTCGAATCTCACAAGTGGATAAAATTCCGAGATCATTCCATTCGGATATCATCATAGAAACAACCGCTTGTTGCTTGTGACTAAGTGCATCGGCAACACGATTTTCCTTTCCGGGAGTATAAAGAATATCAAGATCATAAGATGCAAGGAATTCGAGCCAACGTTGTTGACGCAAATTAAGTTCCTTTTGAGAAAATAGACACTTCAAAGATTTATGATCGGTGTAAAGAATAATTTTTTCTCCCAAAAGATAATGACGCCAAATTCGAACGGAGAAAACAATAGCCGCGAGCTCTAAATCATGAGTGGCATATCTAGTCTCGGCTGGCTTCAATTGCCTAGAAGCATAAGCAATAACACGTTCTCTTTGCATAAGAACGACACCAAAACCAACGCGACTAGCATCGGTATAAACAACAAAATTTTGATTCCCCTTGGGAATAACAAGAATAGGAGCATTGGAGGAGCTCTTTTAATTTCTGAAAAGAAGCTTCACATTTATCTGACCAAATGTATTTAACACCTTTCTTTGTTAAGCTAGTAAGAGGCACGACAATTTTAGAAAAGTCTTTAATAAAACGATGGTAATAACCCGCTAATCCGAGAAAACTACGGATTTCTGTCACACTCTACGGTCTCTTCCAGTTTTGAATCGCTTCGATCTTTGAAGAATCCACGGAAATTCCGTATTCGGAAATAATATGACCAAGAAACTTCACACGAGATTGCCAAAAGTGGCATTTAGAAAATTTTGCTTTCAATTGATTGCTACTAAGAGTTTCCAACACAATCTGAAGATGCTTTTCATACTTCTCCTCGGTTTTTGAATACACAAGAATATCATCAATGAAGATGAGAACAAACTGATCGAGGAAGTCTTTGAAAACTCTATTCATAAGGTCAACGAAATAAGCCGGAGCATTCGTTAAACTTAATGGCATAACAAGCCATTCATAAGATCCATAACGAGTACGGAACGATGTCAAAGGAATACTATCCTCTGCAATACGAAGCTGATGAAAACTGGTTGCTAAGTCTAATTGTGAAAAGACTCTAGCACCACTAAGCTGATCAAATAAATCATCAATACGAGGTAAAGGATATATCCTTGACAGTAAGATCATTAAGCTTGCGGTAGTCAACGCAATGCCTAAGTGTACCGTCGGATTTCTTCACAAAAATAGGCGAAGCTCCCCAAGGAGAGGAACTAGAGCGAATAAATTGCTTCGTCTCCAATTCGGATAATTGTTTGCGCATCTCCCCATTTTCTTTATTGGACATACGATAAGGAGGACGAGTAATAGGTTGAGCTCCAGGGATGAGATTAATTCTGAACTCAATTGCTCGCTTAGGTGGTAATCCTAAAACGGGCTCAAATAATATGTCGGAGAGTTCACAAACAACGTGAATAAGAGAAATGACATCTTCCTCCTCCTCCTCCTCATCATCATCATCATCATGAGGATTTAAATAATATAAAGACGCTGCCAAGCTGGAATCCGAATCTTTAAGATCAATAGAAATCTGCTTAACAGATTGAGGTTGTCGAATATGAACAGTCCGCCCAAGACAAAGGATTTGAGCTTCATAGCAGTTAAGCCAATCCATTCCCAAAATCATTCCGAAGCCAAGGTAACGCATAACATGCAAATCGGCACGGAAAGAGTAATCACATAAAATAATTTCGACTTCTTTACACAATAAACTGATTGTTGCGGATCCACCAACCGGATTCGCAATTCTCAAAGAAGTCATTAAACACATAACATCCAAAGAAAAAGTATCAACAAGTTCTTTTGAAATAAAAGAGTAAGACGCACCCGTATCAAAAAGAACTCGAATAGGATGATCACGAAATAAAATAATGCCATCAAGGATAGAATGAAAAATGCCTTGGCCACGAGAAGTGTTACTAGGAGTTTGCACCACATTAAGCTTTCCCTCCTTCCTGTTTTGAAGTTTGGGACACGAAGATATATAATGGTCCAGGCTTTTGCAGTAGCGACAAGCATGGGGCTTTGAACACTTATTTGCATAATGGTCCTTAGAATCACAGTTTAGCATTGCCCACCACTTGAGGTAGAAGTCTTAGTTACCGGAGAGGCTTGCTTCCCTTTCTTATTGTTGGGATAAGGACCTCTGAACTTATTAGGCCGTTTCTTGTAAGTGAAGTTCAGTTTAGCACTCCCAACCTCAACATCACTTACTCTATCAGCCTCTTCAAGTCGAAGAGCGATATCAATGAGTTGATCAAAAGAAACTTCTAATTTTAGAAGTAATGGCTTCTTGAGATTTTTGTTCAAGACATAGACAAATCTTTGGTTCTTCTTCAATGGGGTGTTTATGTATTCGACCCCATATTTAGAAAGTGACTCGAAGGATGCGACATAATCTGCCACGGAGGATTCACTTTGAACAAGGTCAATGAAACGACGAGCCAATGTTACTTTCTCAGCTTCTGGCACAAACTTTAATTCGAATCGTTCTCGGAATTTCTCCCAAGTAAGATCCGCTTCAATAATTTCAGAAATAAGAAGCTTATACCAATCTAATGCTCTTTCTTGGAGCATACTAGAGGACATCTGAACTCGGTGAAGATCAATCAGGTTCATGCGAGAAAAGATTCGATCGCATGATCTTAGCCAAGCCTGGACTTCAATAATGGTTTCAGAACCTTTAAATGGCTTCCCACCCAAATTGGTATAATCGTTGCACAAACGTGCAAATCCAGACTTAGGGTGAGTAGACTCTGGATTAGAACCGGCTGCTTGAGCATTCTTTACTAGATCAAGAAGCTGCTGGGCAGACATAAATACTCCATCTTGGGGAGTAGCACTAGATTGACCGGCGCTGGGACGGCCTGGTCTAACCATTTCTCTTCCTTTAGAAAAGAAGAAGAAAAAGGTTATTCACCAAATGGATATCAAGCAATCTTGATAGATAAAACAAGGAATCATAAAGAAAATAGGATGAATCGGTACGAAGACTCGAATTAAATCCTAAAGCACGACTCCTAAGATGGACTAAGGACGATGATCCTTGTTAAATTATTCTACATTGTTCCGAAGTTTGGCTTTGATACCAAGCTGTGACGCCCCACCTCTATACCCATGCTAGCCAAGGACACTACGGGGTAATGCCGTCAACTAGCGTGGAGAATAAGGCTGTTGAGGAGCGACCATCCGTGTAATTGCCTTGTGCAAGTACCGATATGCCAGATAAAAATATAAATTGCATTCAAACGGGGAATCCGACATGCCGATACAAACTCAAAGCTACTACACAGTGACTATAATATCTTCGAAAACAAATATAGAAATAAGCATAACTTAAATCAGTCACAGAAGTTCATATCTCATAGGCGAAAACAAATATGAATACTACACAGAGAAGTGTACATTAGAGTAGTGGTCAAACAAGATCCATAATATAACAAAAGAATAGTTACAAGTGCTAGACAAAAGAATATGTATACATCAATGAGTCTATATCTCAAATGTATACAACCAAAAACTACTAGTCTAAGTAGTTAGCCAAAAGTCAGGATAATAATAAGCCCAGACGAGGAGTCAAGCAGAAGCACCTGTAACATCTCGGTCTGACCCGAGTATTATTTAATAAGAAAATAATAAACGAATCAGTCTAGCTATAAATATCAGATGAAATAATATAGAATAAGAGGTATGACAAAAATGTATAATAACCATAATGCCATACTGTGATAAGTATGTAATTGAAAATCAAGTATAGATTAATCAATATCACAAGAATCTTCTCAAAGATCAAAAGAATGTCATACTCCTTATTTTTATTCACCAAACCATAAAAATTGACAATTATATCACTGCCAATCACAAAATTTAATGACACACAAATTCACCAATGCACAAATAATGATAAAACTTATCAATGTAAATCACGAAAATTGGTGAAACACAAATTCTAAAAATCAATCAATAGAAATCTAGAAATCACAAAAAGGGGAAAGAGGCCCGTCACTAGAATAGGAGCATGAAAACTCACCAACATGTGTATCATAAAATGGAAAGCTATTCCATGGTTGCTAACCATTAATTTTGAGCCGAGGCTCCACTAAAACGGCCCGAAGACCATGAGCCGAAGCTCCACTAAAACAGCCTGAAGACCATGAGCCGAAGCTCCACTAAAATGGCCCGAAGACCATGAGCCGAAGCTCCACTAAAACGGCCCGAAGACCATGGGTCGCTACCCCACCAAGCCGAAGCTCCACTAAAAACGGGGTTTAGTATCCCTCGCAGACAAAGAGACATCGCACATTGCTAGTCTAAATCACAAAATGATCATCATTGATCGATAAGTGTAAATTACACTAAGCTAGTAATTATATGAGATTAGCCTCATGTCCCATAACCACTAGCTTAACATAAATATTTACGAACAGATTGTAGATTTCCACTATAAAATTGTCACAAGAGATTCAATCGAACAAGTCCAAGAATTAACCGACGAAGTAAACGCAAGCGTTTCATACCACTTGTTTTACTAAGCCATTTAATTAGATTTCTCATACGAATGAGGTAAAGGTTTGTATATGCTAGTAGATTGGAAAACGGTTTAAGGAACGAGCTTTGTAATAAAATAGTGTTGAAATCGTTTTGACGAAAGAATTTTGATATTTACTACTAGTATAGAAAAAATTTATAATTTTAAAGTGAAAAATCACAAAAAATGATTGCAGGAACAACCAATCACTAAAATTCACATCCGAAGACGTGAATAGAATCCAAAGAAATTGATACCGAATCCATCAAAATGGAAATACCAAAAAATTCCAAAAATAGGAGTTATCAAAGTCGACGAAGGTGATAACAACTAATCAGAGAAGAAGAATCGATTAAAGATTGGAAAAGCAAAGCAAAACGAGCATAAATAGGAAAAACAGGGAAATAGGAGCACGTCGGTCGACTGAACTCTCTGAGTCGGTCGATTGAACTCTCTGAGTCGGTTGACCGGGCCAGAAACAGAGAAGTGCTCTGATAGCAGTTCGGTCGACCGGCCTACTGTGTTCGGTCGACCGAATCCTGTCTCCAGCACTTCCCATCCTATCTAAACAAGGGGGCCAATCTCGAGCAAATTGCAATCGTTCGAGCAACGGCGCTAAGGGTTTATGCCAATCGACTACCCGGCCCTATATGCTCCTCGATGCATCACCAAAAACATGTTCAAACATCAAAGTTAGGATCTTTAAAGATTTGAACCCAAAACACTAAAAATTGGAATATTCACAAAACCAATCAAAATCAAAATCAAATGCACATGAATAAGTGTTAGGAATTCATACCTAACAATCAAAGACAATCATAGACTTAGATGTGAGATAAAAATCTCACCTTTTCACAAAATCAATGAAGGAGAAGCTTGAAAGAAAAGGAAGAATCAACCATACTTCAACACAACCCAAATGAGCTTGAATCTAAGCTCAAAATAAGAACATTCCCAAAGTTAGGTTTAGGAATTTTTGAAATTGAAAGGAGAATGAGTTGGAGAAGAAGAAGATGATGCTTACCAATAGCTTCTCTTTGGATTTGGAGCTAGAACTTGATTTGCAAATGAAAACTAGGGCTTGGAGTTTTAATTTCCCATTCCTCTCTCCATTGTTGCTATGGCTTGAGTATTAGGAAATCTAAAAATGAAGAATTGAAGAGAAGAGGGGTGAAGCTTGGGTCTAATGGGCTGAAACAAAACTAAAGCCCAAAGTGAAAAAGTGGCAAAATTCCACTAACTTCAAACATATTAAAGTTTATATTCAAAAAGATCGCAAACGATGTTTTGAACTCAATGGAAGTGGTCTCGAGTCCTAATTCGACCGTATGCAAAAAGTAACTTTTCGAACTATAATCCGACCAATAATAAAATATTTAAATAAAATATTTAAATACTCAATCGTAAAATATGTGGGTTGTTATAGTGAGAATACTGAAAGGCTTTATGGAACAATTTAATAGAAGGAAAGGGTCACAAATTTACAGTGCATTAATTATTATTCTATATATCATTTCGGTAATGCATATCAATCTACATTATTAACCAACAAACACAGCTGTCATGAACCTCAAAAGATTACAGCCAACATACACACGTGTGTGTTGGGACAGAAACTGAAACATAATGAAAATGGATTTCATCCAGTGGGTTATTCATTATATCTAAAAATACAAATAAAAATATAACAAGACTCTAACAGATGAGGCTTACTTCATTATGGGCTTTAGTTTGAGGTAACCAATCTGTGATTAAAAAGAAAATAGATGAAGCATTTAATCTGAGAATATAAACATAAAATCCAAAAGTGTGCCACCGATAAGCAAAATAGCTTATGGAATATGTTGAGATTACATAACAGAATATATTGATGTTAAACCCGGGCATACATAGCAAGCATATGAAAAATAAATAAGACAATACGTTCAAGTTTTACATAGCATATCGATAGTATCGCCATTATTCTCATTCAATAGCCTGTAGTGATCCTCTTTTGATCTTTCTTTTTTCTTTGGTACTCAGTGGCAAAGTTTGTACAGGCCCGCCTGACCGATCTGGCATTTCTATAAATGAAGGGAAGAAGTTCTTAACATTTATGAGAAACGATAAACATGCTGTGATAACTAAATCAGATATAATTTCATTTATGGACTGTAAGAAACTTAATTAAACAATAGTTCTTTTATAAGATATGATGTTCGGTTAAGGTTTTCTTCTTATTTCTTGTCCTTTAATAGTAGTGGCTCCTCTAAAATTTTCTCTTAGAAATATAGAAAAGAAGGCTGTAAAATATAAGGTTCGATGAAGTAAACTAACCTTATAATTTATTGTCAATAAAAGATACCATCAAATTTACGATATACCTGAATTAAAGAAAACATAAAATAAGTAAGAATACCTGAGAATTACAAACAACTATATTCCACTACTATTAGTCATATAAAAGAAGTACCATGCAACTACAACGTCGACGTTGTAATGCTTGCGAGAAGCAACTATAAGTACGCTTTGAACAATAGCCACTAACCAACCAAGATTTTTAAGAAACCTAGTAAATTATTAAGTTATTACTGTGCATGTTGTCTTAATCATGGGATACTATATTGTTTTGGGATAAGAACATGAACGAAAGGTTTACCTCTTTGAACCATATTTGTGATATGTATGTATAAATACCAGAGTGAATGTGAGATAAGAATATTAGATCACCACAGCCATATATGATTCCATTAGGAACTAGCATTATAAATACTCAAATGAATATCTAAATAACAATTATTTTTATGTGAACTACAGAAAGTTTATCGCAAAGAACTAAAAACGGTGACAAGGGTAGGCTTGCAGTTATTGAGCAAAAATTCTCATATCTTTTCACGATGTGGCAATGTTGCAAGTTTTGAACCCTTCATAAAAAAATCCCATCGAATCAGAAAGTACATCAAAATCTAATAGAAAATAAAAAGTCAATTTCTTATTGAAGCACCTCGTGGAAATGGCGGTTAGGACCGGGAAGTTGAGTGGAATAAAACGTAATTATCCTTAAAAATTAAGAAGCCTACACATGTAAATTCATTATTAGATATAGCATCAACTATCATTTATGGGATGTTCAAGAAATAATGCTTACACCTAAGAAAGCAAAGACTCTAATCCAAAGCAATATTGTATACATAACTTGATTTGGCTAAATAAGAGCTTAATGCAACATAACATAGATTTTTTGATACATAATGGAATAATGAGAGTTAGATGAGTAATAGTCCATCACCCCATACTAAGTTGTGTATATTGAGAGCCAACCTGGTTGTTAAATCATTTGGTATAGTTATAGAATTACTAATATTTAGATGTAAATACGTGAATTTAGTTTGTAGATCCTTGTATGATACCTAAAAAATGCAAGTACTATTTATTATATGAACATATTATCTGTAAATGATGGCTGAAAAAAAAATGCATGAACACATAGCAAGCAGCAGTAGTCAAAAGGAGATAATAACCAAACAGAAACATTAGCTAAAGGATTGCCAACACCTACCAGCGTATAACTATGCATATTTTTTGCTGGATTTCAAAACCGAATTCTCCTTGGATGAAATTAGTACATATTCTCCATTGCTTAAAAGAAGACGACCTCCCTCTAACCTTGCAATGACAGTATCTTTACCTTTTAATGTTAACTTCTTTGGACGCAACTAAAATGCAAGGTCTGTTCATTACCTTTGCTTCCAAATGCTCCCTAATATTTGGTATGCATAGCGTTTTGTTCTGAGTGTAAAATAATTGTGAGATTGTTTCATTATTTTTTAAGCAGAAGGGCATTAGATCCTCAGGGAACTGCAATTGTACACGAGATAACCAAATAGTTCAATAAACAGTAACAGGTGTACATATACTATCAAATGTAACTAACTGAGATTGTGTAGATTACCAGAATAATTTTTGGTTGCAAAACTTTCTGCAAAGGAAAATTTTGATCCACTCTGGACAAAATGTAAAAATCAGTCGGAATATTAGACAGTAATGGGAGAATCCCGCTTTAACTCCAAGCAATTATGTTCTGTCAATAACTAAATTAGTTGTAATTGTGAAGGTAGATTTACAAATATGTTGGCCATTAAGTGATTTTTGTCAATTACATGGGCGCTATGAAAACATAGCACCTTTGTAGAGTTGAAGTAGATTTTTTTCATGACTTTGTTTAAACATCCATATAGTTTTCTCACAGGAATTGTGTACAAGTTGATAGTTGATTGAGATGCAAACAAAAATTCAAGTGAAGTTCTTATGTAATTTTGTGTCACAATATATCAGTCGTGAGTACCCTAAATACTTAAAAGAAGATAATCCACTTTGCTTATAAACACATGGAGACAAACAAATATTGAGCATGTAATAAAGTTCAGGATATCAAGTTTGAAAAAGAAATTAGTACCGATCGTAGTCCTGATAGAAATGAGCATTGTAGGACTTTCATCGCTATAGGTTTGAAAGGCAAGAGAGCAACTTCAGCATCAACCACTTGCTGCAATTGTGCAACTCACTAAATCTATATTACACGTGTCATCACTGAAAAAATTAACTCTAAGGGCCATAAATATAATAAATTTGTTACCTCTATAATGAGCAAACATCTTTTATCTTCATGCCAACGATGAAGTAAATGGCAACCGAACCCAACCGAAGACTCCAATGAGATGAAAATACAATGCATGATTCTTTCTATATCACTCTACAGGAAATACAAAATCTTATACTAAGATGGGATATATAGTAGTAAAAATATGGATCATCATTATAACATTTGAAGAGAAAATATGAATCAAAGGTGCATAAAAAACACATTAAGACACGAACAATGCTACGACGCCCGAAATAACAAAGTCAGTGAGGTTAGGATAGAAACAAGTTTTAAGGAGAAAAAATAAGAATTCAAGGGGTCCTAAATTTTTTATCTCTATGTCTGATACTTTGACAAAAAAATGGTTGGGGCCTTCTAACATTTTTGCCAAGACACCGCAAGTGAATTACATATGAATAAGACAAGTTATCAACAGAGGGATCGCATCGTCAATAGAGTCAGTTTTACCCTTTTAGAAAAATATATAAACAAAATCATAGTGAATTAACAAAAAGTTAAGTCAATCTCCTTATAAACAAAACATTATCACAATCTTACTGAAAAATTGGTTTTGTACACAAAAGGGTCACTTGAAGAGCATAAATGCCTTCTTTTTCAGGAGTTTTAACATGAGTGACAATATTATCATCCAACCATAAAATGGTAATTGGTACCCTGGCGCCCATCTATCCCACAGTGTCATCAACCCATACTTAATGGCAATCGCACCTGTCCGTTTGGACGTGTTCGTGATTTCTCTCAGTGAAGCAGACAGAACCCAAAGGGCATTCGACTCGAAATCCGAGAAGTTTCTTATTTGAGATGACGGATTATAAAGGGGAGATTTCAATGAGGAGTGGATGACTGTAAACATGATACAAGGTAAAGCTCATGGTTGTGGCAGCGGTAGCGGAGGGGGAACGCGCAGTGGGAAAATAGATGTTGTTGCCCTAGGTCGCTCTTGCCTATGCCTAGTGGCGCGTTGGGTGACAACAAAATTGAAGGAGGTAGTAGGGTTGTAGCGAAAGAGGTTACTGCCTTGGAAGTAGAGGATGATGAAGAAGCAGATTTGGGTGGTCAAAATTTGACAGAGAATTTGCGTTTGAAAATTGGGTGAGATAAACCGAGGAGGAGGAAATGGGGAAATAATTTGGGGACTTGGCAGCCACAAAATCGAAGACCGGAGTGAACATGTTACACGTCCAATTTCTTCTTTAAATCAAACAAATTAAAACCTGCAATAACACTATAGAATATAGTGTTATCTATTAAAGTTACAAAAATCCACTTTTCTTGTAGTGTGTGTAGTCTATTTCAGGTGTTTCGAGCTTCATCTATTTTCTCTGTTGTCATATTGTATTCTCTGGTTTACCTGAATTTGTGCTAACATGTGTATGTATATAATTGCATATGTGCATACATATATATTTTGTAGCTTTGGCTAGTTAGTCCACTACTTCATTTACTGGTCTTCACGTTGTACTGGCTTGTGAACTGTCTAAATGTTCTGTTGAAGTCTGGTTGCATGCCTGTCTTTGTGCACTTGTTTGGTGTGTTAATTTGAGCACTTTGAGCATGTGATCTGGTTGAGTTCATCATGTTCATCCATGTTTCTATTTTGTACGGAGCCTTGTGGATGTGCAATCTGATTCATTGCAGTATAGCCTTGTATTCCACTCTGTTGCATACATGTTGACTTCTTCATCCCTCTGGTTTCATGCGTATGCATACATCTCTATTGCATATTCACTTAAGTCTGTTGAGTTGCTTGTAGTTTGGTCTGGTCTGCTTGCTTGAGTTATATTGTGAACTTGTTCCATGCTTCATGCCTACATTGATTTTCTCACTGGTCTTTATCGTTGAGACCGTACTAGTATTTCGATATAAACTTCGAGTCACTGAAGTTTATTGTTGTAGCTATGCAGTCAGGTCTTGATATCTTTATTTATGAGTTGTTGTCACTATGTCATATGCATTATTGTCATGTGCATATGTGTTTGGTTTTGATATCTGACTGCATGTTGTTGTTGTGGACTTGAACTATAGCTCTAGTTGTCTTGATACAAGTTTTTATGTGTGTTCATTGTCCTTGTGCACCTGAGTCTGTCTGATCCATCATTCTCTAAAGTCTGGTGCCATTCATGTAGTCTTGTTCACTTGTTATTTGATGAAAACAAATGTTTGCATCTTTACTTTGTTGCAAATGTATATACATATTGCTTCACTGTTCTTTGTACCAGTACTGTTTTACTTTGATCACTTCATTTAACTTCTTACAGAAACTATGCTTGATCATATCATGCTCATTTGTATGTATATTTGATTGTAGCTTATGTTGCTTTGAGCCGGTTCATTTTTTACCTATATTATCTTGAAGTTATAGCCTTGCTGTAGCTTGATTGCTTGCATATTGAACCGATTTGTGCTCCCCTTGGTTTTTTTATTGTTGGAGCCATACTTGTTTTCTATCATATGTATATTTGAGATGTTGTGTGTTGTATTGCATGCACCTAAGTTGAATCCAGCCTCGACTCGTGTTTGACCTGGTGCGTATCTGTCCCTGCAGTTTTATCAAGTGTATATCGGTGTGTCCGGCCTTGTGGCATGTACAGTGATACACTGTGCATGTCACGGGTTGTTCGTGTTTGATGAATTCAAAACGAAAATGATGACGAACAATCCAAATAACGGAGGCATATAACATTTTTCAAACACACATTTTATTTTACAATGCAAAAATATTTCTTTTTCAATTTTACTACGTCAGTGTTTATTTTGCAGATAATTCAAATGCTGGATACAAATTGGAATATAGTTGAAGAACAAATAAGAGTGAACGAGTGATATGTAGTGAGGTACAGATGTGAACAACAATCGTATAGAGAAAAATTGTGTTGTGATTTTGTATATATAGTGAAAGCTCCAATTTTGTACTATTCAAAAATTGTAATAAAATATTCCTATGAATAATATATCCATTTGAATTTAATTATGTGTTATTTATTTTATTTAGCAAATATTTATTTAATTATATGAAAATAAAATAGTACAATAATAAATATATTTAAATGAATATATATATGTGTGTGTTTGTTATCATCAAACAAAAACATATACTAGCATACTCAACAATATGGAATCATTAAACCCTTTTGAAATAATTTAAAATGGTTTATAAATGTTTTATAAACACTAAAATCTAATTTGGTGAAGTTTTTACAAGTTATGAAAATTGAGTCAAAATAGACATATCACGCAACGGTAGTTTCCAATTTTGCACTGGGGAAAGTTAAATTCATTTATACGATGGATTCAGAATTCTTTGTAATAAGAATTTTTTGAACTCTTATGTAACGACCGGAATTTAGGGCCATATGAATTTAATAATCTGTATTAATAATTTAACTGGTTTGAAAAATTTTCTTTATAATTTTAATTTAAATTGAAAAATTTAATCTTTTAAAGGTTAATAAATTTTAATCTAGCAATAATTGGTAAGAATTATATTTCAAAGCTAATAAAATTTTATTCTATTTATAATATACATTTGATATATATTGTGAATAGAAATATCTTTTGTTTAAATTAAAAATGAATTTTCAAATTGTAATATATATGTGTGTGTGTGTGTGTGTGTGTTATAATTTGGAATTGTTTTGAAATTTAATTTATTAATAATTTATATATGTATGAATATTTTAATGTAAAGCTTTGTTTTAAAACATAATATTTTTCAAAAGTTAATTTAAGATTTATTCATTTATTTTTAAATATAAGATAATTGTTATTTTAAAAATGATAGTTTAATCAGGAAAAAGTTTTAGTTTTGTTTTCTTTTTTAAATGCTAAAATTTAAAATAGTTATAGATGTATCTATAAAAGTTCTAGATTTTAAATAACATGTATAGGAAAATATATTTTTGTTATAATTAGTTTTAGAATATTTCCTTTAAAAAGTTAAATTTATTTATATATATGTAAGGATTTATTTACTTAGCAAAGTAAATATGTTAGTTTATGTTTACATGTAAATTAAATAAAAAATTAATTATAGTTAAGAACATGTGTAACCATATAAACATATCTTAATAACACTTGTAAGTAATTAAGTAAATTAGATGACAAGTGTAAATTTTGTTAACAAGTGTCTTTATTTTTAAAATTTATACTTTCTTTAATCTTAATAAAACATAACACTTTCATTTCTTGGTTTATTTTTCTTAACCCAAATTAATGGCAAATCTGAAATAAATCTGCATGCAAAGATAAAATCTGAAACTTGAATCAAAAAGGAAATCAAAGATGGAATCTGCAACATCAACTTCAAATCTGCAAAGCAAAGATAAAACCTGCATTTTAAAATAAAGATCATCAGTTTAACATTTCAAATCAACCTGCAACCTTCAAACCTGCAAATTTACAATCTGCAATTTCAACATGCAAAGATTCATTTCATCAACAAAGCTAAATCAAGTTTTTTTCCAGATTTAAAGTTATGCAAAGCCTGGGAAATAAATTCTAAAACTGCTCTGCATATTTTATTAAGGTGAGTAATCATTTTAAAAACAGATTTGGTTTAATTTATGGTTAAATAATGATGCATGCAAATGAATTCTTGCTTTGATAATGAATATTTGCTTATGTGAATGCATGATTATTATAAGTACTTAGTACATGTAAATGTGAATTTAAATTCTGTTGTTCAAGCAGAATTTGATTCGTCGTCTTTAAATCCAAAATCTTCCAAATCTATAACTTAATTGAATTTGTTATATAAATGAAAAATGTAAGTTATAGTTTGATAGTAATTTTAAAATTAGTTTCATAATTTCTAAAGTAACAGATAAGTATAAATAAAGGATTAACAGTAAAACTAAGATATTTGTTAAAAATTAACTATCTTAAATTCTGAATTGAATTACATGCATGTAATCTTGGTAGAAAATCATGAATTTTGATATATAATTTGTGATTTTTAGTTGAGTAGTCATTGAGAATTTGGGGTTTGTTCGTTTGGGGTTTTTTTGTGATTTGCCGATGAACTACATGATGATGGAAGCTTGAATTTTGATCGAAGCATGTTTATAGGTTGTAGATGTTAGGAAAATTGTTCAATAATTTTTCTAATGAGTGATTTGTTCGAATTCGATCGAAATAGGGGTTTTGTTTTCCTTTGTGTTCGGTTTGGATTTCGTGACTTCATGACTTGGATATTCGACCGGGGTTGATCACTTTTGGGGAGAATGAAGCTCATGATAAGGCGGTTCGATGGAGTGGTCGGCGAGGTCTGACGGCGGTGGATGGTCGTTGGCGATGTGTGGTTGTAGTTTGTGTTTTCTGTAGATTTTCGTGTGGATGATCAAATTTTGACTCGCGTTCGAATTGTTGGATCTGGGTTTGGATTTAGGTTCGCGAGTGACATTGTGACCGTCGGCAAAGATCGCAACGACTTGGATTGGCCGGAGGTGTTGGGATATGTGCACGCGTTATGCCGTGTACACTGGGTATTTTGAAGCTTTGGGGAAGACGAGCTTCGCTCGGGTTTGTGCTCGCGTTTTTATCATGGATAACTCGAAGTAGTAGGGGCGTGGGTTTGTTTCGGGGTAGGCACGAGTCTGTAGGGTGATTGTCTCGAGATTTTTGGTCGCGTATTATTTTTCTGATAGTACTGTAATGTTTAATACTGTAATAATAAAGTTGCATAGAACTCGAGTTTGCTTGGCTTGGTTCTGTAGTGATAACTGCAGATTTAACTTAGTGTATAAATAAAAAGAAATCAAGTTTAAGTTTTTATAAAAAAAAAATTACTAATTAAAAAGCTTGTTGTTTAAAAGTAATTGTTAATCAAGCTTTAAAAGTATAAATTGAATTTATTTTAAGAATTCAAATTTGTTTAAAATGGTTTCTTTTGAGAATAATTTAATTAAATTAAATTTTTAATTTAAAGAAGAGTGTTATGAATCTAAATATTGAATCAAGGTTATTAAGAAATATGTAATAACAAAAGTTATCAAATTTTATTGAAAATAAGTAAGTTTGAATTAGGTAATTAAAGTATTTTAAATTTCTAATTTGTTTCTAAATGCCTTATTTTCAAATAAGGTTGTTGATATAATTTTTGAAATCCAAATAGAGTAATTTGTTTTTAAGTTATTAAATTTGATTTAAATTCAAATAATTAATTTATGTAGATAAATATGGTTAAATTAGTTTGATATGAGCTTAAAAATACTTAATTAGATGTGATTTGTAAATAAGTAAAGTTTAATTAAGAATAATGTTTACTTAATTAATTAAGGATTTTGAAATATAAGAGGTTAATTAATTAATTTAATTAATTTTAAATAATTGGTTAATTTTTTATTTAATAATCACTTAATTACGGATTAATTAAGTGTAATTACTTAAGGAAGTAATTAATGGTTAATTATTGAATGTAGTTAAGAATGGTAATTACTTATGAAAGGTAATTAGTGAGAAATTACTCATGGGAGTAATTAATGAAAGTGATTAATGGTTAATCACATGTTTTCATCAATTAAGGAATTGATTACTATAAATGTTTTGAATTTAATTAATTATGGAGTAAATAATTAATTAATGAATTAAGAATTATTTAATGATGGAAGTAATTATTTGTTAAATAATTAATTAAGAGAATAATCAAAATTTATTAATGGAAAAAATTTGAAGATAATTACTTATGTAAGTAATTAAGAGTTAATTACTTAATTATTTAGTTAATTAATTAATGTGATTAATTAATGAATGTGATTAATTTAAGATTAATTACTAAAGATAATTAATTTAAAGATGTGATTAGTTAATAAGTAATTAATTAAGGATTATTTGTTAATTGAATTGAATAATAATCACTTGATGAAGTAATTAAAGATTAATTAATTGGATTAATTAATCAAAGGGATAATATAATTAATTAAGAAATTAATTAATTAAGATAGGTAATTACTGTTTATGATTAATGAGATGATTAATTACAAGTTAATTATTTAATTAATTAAATTAATTATTAATTAATAAGGACCATTAGTTAATTAATGAATTAATCAAGGTTGATTAATAAAAGTGATTAATTTAAGTATGATTAATTAATTGTGATTAGTTGAGGTTTATTATAATTAATTATAATTAATTAATTAATGGAAGTAAATGAAGGATCATTAATTGTTGTAATTAATGATAGTAATTAAAGGTTAATTATTGTATATGGTTAAGGTTAATTACTTGAATGTAATTAAGGTATAATCAATCAAGGAGATTAATTAAGGAAGATTATTAAGAGTTGATTAATTTATTTTGAACAAATAAATGAAGAAGGATTTAGGTAATCCAATTGATTTAGAGTTAATCAATTCTGTTTATGGATGATTGATGATTGATTGATATTGGATGATTGATATTGAGTGATTGGTTGATTTGGATATCTCTGATATATGTGATATGCTGCTTTGTGAGATGAATGTTTGATATGAATTATCTATTGTGATAATGTGATTCATCTATCTGTTTATATCATCCTGAATATAATTTAATTGTTTTAAACCCTTAAGTACAACTTGGACATTAAAATGGCATTTGGTTTCGATGAGACCGGGATTGGGATTCCATATTTGGATATTCTAAAACCATGTCAATTCCAATTAAACGTTAGGTCGTGAATCCAAGTGGAGCAAGTGAAGACACGAGGTGTAGGAACTATACGTCAGTATAACTCTAGGGGTGATTTCGTGATGAGTTTGATGGAATAACACTTATAGATTCGAGATGGTGATTTAGAGTGCAAGGGATATGGTCGTTGACTCTGAGGGTGATTCCAAAATGAGTGCAACGAGATAGTGCCTTCGGTTTCGTTCGAACCCGGAACGAACTTGTATGGATTGAATGCTTTCAGAACATCGTTAGGTGGACGATGAGCATTCTAAGATAGATGTGTTCTATAAAGGTAATTGTAGCCTCAAGCCTCATCAACCGGGAATGACTAAAACAGGGGAGGTGCAGCAAGGCTAGGTGGGTAGCGCCCATTTCAGGACAGGATTTTCCCCTGTCTCGAGGTCCCTTTTTATTTCGGCTACGTGGGAAGTTGGAATCGCGCGCCAACTGCGGGATTGTCTTGTTCGGGACTGTTCAGTAAGGAATGGTCCCGGCCTTGTGTTGCAGGGGAGTTAGGGTGACTCCTCGGTACGTTGATCTAAGCCATGTACTGTGACGCGTGGTACCCCAGTAGCCCTGCCATTGATGGAAACCCATTCTTCCTACGGGACCCTACGGTTTTGTTTGTATTACTCACTTTTGTGGCTAGTAGCTGGAATTTAATAATGTAACAATTTCGGCTATTTCTTATGTGACGACCTGACTTCCTATCTCCAGGAAATCGCATCATCTTGAAGAAAGAAAGGGATAGAAGAAGAAAAGAAAGAGAAAGAAGAAAGACAACAACATCAGAGAACTCACAGCGGAGCGAATAAAATATAATATAACACATAAAATATTACACAGTATCTTATTACATCAGAGTACACAACTTATATTAGACAGTTATAAACATCTGTCTAATTCATACAACTCAAGTATATAAGACACAGACACCAAACAAACATAGCGGAACCAATATATCTACATGTGGAAGCCTCATGCTCCATTACTCCTTCAGAATTCGTCAAGCTAACCTGAATCACTTGACTACTCATACATAATATGAGTACCCAAGAGTTTAATAAAACAGAAAATAAACACTCGGGTCAGACAGGGGTCTGGTGTGAGTAAACAGGTTAAAATTGCTTAACTTTAGAAAAACCTTTGAAAAGAGAAGGTATCACGTAAGACTTCCCACACATAAACATGGAAAAAAATTTACCTTACGCTAACCAAAACATTTGATAGGAAATCCAGTGATATTATAATAGTGTCTAGGGTTTTCAAGTAAAAAAGAAATAGCCGAAATTGTTACATCTATTAAATTCCAGCTACTAGCCACAAAAGTGGGTAATACAATCAAAACCGTAGGGTCTCGTAGGAAGAATGGGTTTCCATCAATGGCAGGGCTATAGGGGTACCGCCCGTCACAGTACGTGGCCTAGATCACCATACCGAGGAGTACTCCCACCCCCCTGCAACACAAGGCCGGGACCATTCCTTACTGAACCGTGCCAAACAAGACAACCCCGGCAGTTGTCCGGATCAACCGCCCCACACAGCCGAATAAAAAGGGTCTTCTAGACAGGAGTAAATCTTGCTCTCCAGTGGGAGCTACCCACGAAGCCTTGCTGCACCTCCCCTATTTTAGCCATTCCCGGTTGATGAGGCTTGAGGTTACGATTACCTTTATAGAACACATATATCTTAGAATGCTTATCGTCCACCTGACGATGTTTTGAAAGCATTCAATCCATACAAGTTCGTTCCGGGTTCGAACGAAACCGAAGGCACTATCTCGTTGCACTCATTTTGGAATCACCCTCAGAGTCAACGACCATAGCCCTTGCACTCTAATCACCATCTCGAATCTATAAGTACTATTCCGTCAAACTCATTAAGGAATCACCCACAGAGTTATACTGACGTATAGCCCTTACACCTTAAGTCTTCACTTGCTCCACTTGGATTCACGACCTAACGTTTAATTGGAATCGATGTGGTTTTCGGATATCCAAATATGGAAACCCGATCCCGGTCTCACCGAAACCAAATGCCATTTTAATGTCCAAGTTGTACTTAAGGGTTTTAAACAATTTAACTTATATTCAGGATGAAATAAACAGATAGATAAATCATATTACCACAGTAGATAATTCATATCAATATTCATCTTCACAAAGCAGCATATCACAAATATCATAGTCATCCAAATCATCCAGTATCAACCAAACACCCAATATCAATCATCCAATATCATTCAACATCCACTATCAATCACTCAATATCAACTATTCAATATTAATCAATCACCCATAGCAGAACTTATTAACTCTTAATTAATTTAATTAATCTCTAATTAAATTAAATACCACCCTTTAATCACTTGGATTATTGATTTATTACAAATTAAATTCATTATCATCTCTTAATGATCTTCCTTAATTAATCTTCCTTGATTAATTATCCTTTAATTACATTCAAGTAATTATCCTTAACCATATTCAGTAATTAACCTTTAATTACTATCATTAATTACAATAATTAATGATCCTTCATTAATTAATTAGCTATAATTAATTACATTAATCCTTAATTAATTACAATTAATTAATCATACTTAAATTAATTACTTCCATTAATTATATTAATTAAAAATCTTTATTAATTAATAATCCTTTAAGTAATTAAATAATTAACTTGTAATTAATCATCTCATTCATCATAAACAATAATTAACAATTTGTAATTACTTATCTTAATTAATTAACTTCTTAATTAATTATATTAATCCTGATTAATTAATCCATTTAATTAATCTTTAATTACTTCATTAAGTAATTATTATTCAATTAAATTAATTAACAAATCCTTAATTAATTACTTTAATAATTAATTTCAATTTTAATTAATTACACTTAGTAATTAATCTTAAATTAATCTCGTTCATTATTAAATCACATTAGTTAACTAACTAACATAATTAAGTAATTAACTCCTAATTACTTACATAAGTAATTATCTCTAATTATTTCCTTTAATAAATCTTAATTACTTTCTTTATTAATTACTTAACAAATAATTAATTCTATTATTAAATAATCTTTCATTCTTTAAATAAATTAATTACTTCATAATTAATTAACTTCAAAACAATTAACTTGATCAATTCTTCAATTGATAACATTAAGTGATTATCCATTAGTCACTTCATTTAATTACCCCTATGAGTAGCTTCCCTAATTACTTCCCTATGTAATTACCATTCTAAATTTTATTCCAAAATTAACCATTGATTACTTCATTAAGTAATCACACTTAATTAATCCATAATTAAGTGATTATTGGAAATTAAATAAATAATTAATTAACTTATTATATTTCAAAATCCTTAATTAATTAAGAAAACATTAATCTTAATTAAACTTTACTTATTAACAAATCAAATTTAATATTTTTATATTCAGAGCAAAGATAAATTAACCTTATTTATCTTATAATGAATTATTTGAATAAATCAAATCTTAACAACTTAAAACAAATTATCCTATTT
The DNA here is from genome assembly GCA_030765085.1 of Allium cepa. Classification (NCBI taxonomy): domain Eukaryota; kingdom Viridiplantae; phylum Streptophyta; class Magnoliopsida; order Asparagales; family Amaryllidaceae; genus Allium; species Allium cepa. The sequence continues at coordinate 290,536,225 of CM060937.1, forward strand.
GGTTTTCAAAATCATAATGATAATCTTATTTGAAAATAGGAAATTTAGAAACAAATTTCAAAATTAAGAATACTTTAAAACATCTATATTAATCTTATTTATTTCAAATATAAATTTGAAAATTTAGTTTTAAAACATTACTTAAATTTTAGCTTAAACCTTGATTTAATATTTAAATCTAAAACATTCTTTTAAAATTGGACTTAAAAATTTAATTAGATAATCATCTTCAAAAACAATTATCTTAAAACACACTTAAATTTGAAATATAAATTTAATTTACATTTTTTTTTCAAACAACAAGTTTAACTTAGGATTTTGTTTCTTATAAAACTTGTTTACAATTTAAATGCTTGATCTCCTTTACTTTATCAACAACAAATTCTATAACTCAGTATTATACATAACCAAATTAAACACAACAACCTATCCCTCGAGTTCGAATGCTCAGCTACTCGAGTCGAAACCTAAAACTCATGTGTTTGCCCCGTATCTAATTCCCCAGCATCATCTACTCGAGTCGTCTCATGAAAACGCGAGAAAATACCCGAGGAAACCTTCTTCCCCAAACTCCCTCTCCTCAACCTGATACGCCACTCACGCGTGCACGTTCCACGGTGATCCAAATGACGACGAGCTTGCCTCCAGTCATCCCCACGTCACCAACGACTACGTCAAGCATTCTATCAACCCTGATCCAAGAAAACTCACTCGAATCGAAATTTCACTCTCGAGCACCAAACTGTACAGCACTCGAACCACACAACCCCTCATCGCCAGCCACTTTCTCACCGTTGACCAACGCAAACCCCACCACCGAGTCGCCACACCCAAGCACAACGTCCATCCCAAAAACGAGCGAGCTCGATTCAACATACACAAGGCAATGCCTCACATTCATGCCGAAAGCAAACTGCAGTCATAAACCCTAATTGTTCCAAATTCCCTTAATTCACTTATTAGAAAAAATTTAATTACATTTTTCCCAAATTCTACATTCCAAATACTGCCTACGATCCAAAATTCAACTCGAATCATCAAGTAATTCAACTGCAATCACCAAAAATCTCATAAAAGTACAAATCCAAAATTCCCACCAGTTACTGATCTAAAAATCGTGATTTGAGTTTCAAAATTATGATTTCTCACTTGCAATAAGATTATAAAATCAACACTTAGGTTTGCATCAAAAAAAAATTTGACCCAATTTATGAATTTATTGTAATTGTCAAATTTTAGAGTTAATTATTCAATTTAACAACCTGAAACTATTTTTTAGATGCTATATGATTTGATTACAATCATCTCTTCTTTACAAATCAAAGGAAAAAACAAATTCAATATAGGATTACTGATTTAATATGAAATTGGTGCCTGTTACATTTATACAGAACATAAGTTTAACTTCTCAGGCAAATTAAAGATTCAAAATTTCAACCATGCATTCAAGTTTAAATCCAAAATAACTCATCAACATCATGCTGATCAATCACAAGATCAAGATAAAATTCAAAAATCAAGAACTGTTTTTAAAAGAAATCCATTTACTCACCACATTGAATTTTGCGGAGCATATTTTGATTCCAGGTTCCTAAACATTTATTTGAAAAGCTTTGATATGCGTGTTGTTGAAATCCTTAGAAATGCAGGTTGAAATTGCAGAACTTATTTTGCAGGTTGCAGATTCACTTGATGTTGCAAATTGAAATCTACAGATTGAAGTTCTGTAGATTCTTCTTTGTTTTGGGTTTAATTTCAGATTTTGATTTGTGTTTTACTTTTAATTTCAGGTTTAGGAAATAAATTTCTGTTTTGAATTAAGTTGAAAACACAAGGTAATGAGAGTGTTATGAAGAAACTAATTTTCTTCTCAAAATATTTATTAGAATTAAAGAAAATGAAATTCAAAATAAAGACACTTGTCACTTATACTCCTTAATTGACTAACAAGTGTTACTAAGATATGTTAATATGAATACACATGTCATTAAGTATTTTTAAATTGAATTTTATTTAATTTTAAATGTAAATATAAATTTACATATTTACTTACTTTATTGATAAATACTTACATATATATAAATAAGTTTACTTTTAAAAGAAAATATCCTAAACTAATTATAATATAATATAATCTTATACATGTATTTAAAATCTAAACATTACACCTAAACATTTAAGATCATTTAAAATTTAAGCATTATAAAAGAAAACAAAACAAAGCTTGTTTAAATCATTTTTAAACTATCACATTTTAAATACTTTAAGAGAAAGACAAAACAAAACTTTGTTTAAAACCTTTTTAAACTATCCTATTTAAAAATAAATAACAATTATCTTATACTTTGAAAACAAATGAATTAATCTTTAATTAACTTTTGAAAAACATTATGTTTTAAAAACAAAGCTTCAATTTCAATATTCATTCATATATAATTTATTAATAGATTAAGATTAAATTTCAAAATAACTCAAATTTTAACATATACAACAATTATCTTATATATTAAAAACAATTGAATTATTCCTTAGATTGGCTTTTGAAGAATATTAATTACACCAAAGTTCTAATTACAATTCATGCATATATAGATTATCAATAGATTTAAATTAAATTTTCAAAACAATTTCAAATTATAACATATACAAACATATATATTACAAATTTGAAAATTCATCTTTATTTAAAACAAAAGATATTTCCATTCACAATATATACAAACATATATATTATAAATAGAATAAAATTTATTAGCTTTTGAAAAACAATTCTAACCAATTTTTAAATTGTTAAAAGATATTGATCACACTTACCGGATTAAATACTTGTTATCCTTTAGAAAAAAAATTCACCAATTTAAATTAAAATTATAAAGAAAATTTATCAAACCAATTTAATTATTATTACAGATTATTAAATCGTTATTGCCTTAAATTCTGGGCCGTTACAATCCTCCCCCGTTAAAAGAATTTCGTCCCCGAAATTTAAAAGCAAAGGTAATTTAATAATCCAACAAAGATTTTAATTTCAATTAGCAAAGCATACTTATCAATCAGTTACTATCAACCAAAGCAATCAATCACACAAACAAACAAAACTAATTATCCTGACATGAATCAGAATAAATCTTCTAACACTATCTCGAGTTTCCCATGTATAAAACACTGGGAGACTCGCTCTTCAAAAGCTAACAAACTAACCACACTACCAAAATCCAGAGCTCCTCTCTTCTCTAGATCCACCAAACTGAACAGAATATCAGATTACTCTCAAATCCAGCTCAAAATCCAACTCCAACTGAACTACAGATTCAACAAGCAACAATGAATCATACACATACTCCCTCAGAGGTACGTGAAATAAAATGAACTCCAGCTATCCAAACTGGCAATTCAATCTCATAGACAACAGATCTTATCTTATCAGAACATAGATAAGAAATCTCAAATGCCAAAGCACCAGCCATCCAATCCTATCCAATTTCTGTTCTCTTAACCAGAGAAATCTCAACAACAATGAAGTCTCCAACTTGGAATGCCAAACTCCTTATCTCATATTAGCATAACTTAATAGACAATCTAGGGCTGCCAATCTCTTCCTGATCAGCTCAACCTATGCTGATACTTCCAGAAACAACTAGACCAAAGCAAACTAGCCTTTGGATCCTATTCAACAGAAAAGTCTTTATAATCCGTCGAAATCCAAAACACGAACACTACTACTCAAGCAATAGCAAACAGAACTTATTTCCTTCCTTGTACAGCTGCTAGCTCGCTTCCGCTGCACAACTCTGATTCTGAAATAGAGGAGAATACTGTGGATGAACACAAGTATGATTTATCCAATATCTGGAAAGATTTGTTCATCCAATCCATAAAAATCTGAGTGACTCATCTGATTTGGTCACACAACTTTACTACAGAATCCAATTCAAAAACAAGATCCAACCAAATCCAAATTCCAAACATAAATTCTTGAGCTGCAACACCAACTCTACTTCTCCAAGAACCATCCTACAACCAGGCTAGCTACCAAAATCACTTCTGGAACCAAAACAATATGGAACTCAACTCCAGATGCATACAACCTTCTGATTACTCTAGCAGCTCCTACTTCCTCATGAGAATCCTCCGTCTCAAACAAAGGAATGCTCAAGAAAATTCCAAACCAATCGCAAGTCACTTTTGCGATCCAGCCTAATTCGAATTCCAAAGAAACTGTCCTCTCTTTACCAATTAGAACAGCTTAAAGCTTTTCCAAACAAGGTTAACTCTTCAAGATAACTTCCACCATCTGCCCAGACTGCTGATAGAAGAACCACTAAGATTCCCGAACCATCGGAGAAACAACCACATTGCTGCTTCCAACTCTACTTGATGATACTACGAAGCTAAAAGACCTTCTTGACAGCACACCGAACACTTCGAGCTGAAACTGCTACCACAGCTAACTAAAGACTTCTAATCCAAAGGCTCCTCCAAAAACCCAAAACTATCAACAAACCACACAACAGAACCTTCGAGATGGCAAACAATCCAAATGAACTCGGGCTCCAAACCAAGCATCAACACCTCACTCTCCTTTAAAAAAATGACAAATGAGACCATGCCGAAGCGAAGCAACTTATAGACCTTAGTCTTATATTCCAGAACAGCCAACTCCATTCTGAAGATCTAGATAACTTCTGCACATATGAGTCTTCCCTGATCAGGTAAAGACTGCTCCCAAACCACCTCTAAAACTGCTTCAAGAAAAAAAAACATCTTTAGAAAATATCGACGGATACTGCATCTCATCACGCAGTTATCAAGATATCATCACTTACTTCTGCACTTCCATCAAATTCAAACTCAAGAATAATTCGCTCAATCGAGCGAAATCCAAACTTATTCTTCAAAGATAAATTCCTAATCTTTAAAAAATTTCCTTCGGATATAAGAATAATCCTTACTTCAAACAACAAAACTTACTCGAGACGGTATTAGGTCTACAGTCTCGACAAATACTTCCAACCTCAACATATGGACCTCTTCCATCAGTGGTAGTCGTGTTACAAACACACACCACTAATCTATCTACCTTTAAAACTTATGCTAGAAAATCCGAACAGAAAACCCAACAGATCAGGTTGATATATAAATACATATATATATAGTTATATATAAAAATTACAAGTACGCTCTCTCAAGAAAGACACCACTACAGAGCTTAGGTATTCGCTCAACCTAACGCTCCATAAAGAAAGACACACTTCAAAGCTTAGGTATTCGCTCATCCTAATGCTCTGATACCAAATGTGACGACCCGACTTCCTATCTCCAGGAAATCGCATCATCTTGAAGAAAGAAAGGGATAGAAGAAGAAAAGAAAGAGAAAGAAGAAAGACAACAACATCAGAGAACTCACAGCGGAACGAATAAAATATAATATAACACATAAAATATTACATAGTATCTTATTACATCAGAGTACACAACTTATATTAGACAGTTATAAACGTCTGTCTAATTCATACAACTCAAGTATATAAGACACAGACACCCAACAAACATAGCGGAACCAATATATCTACACGTGGAAGCCTCCTGCTCCATTACTCCTCCAGAATTCATCAAGCTAACCTGAATCACTTGACTACTCATACATAATATGAGTACCCAAGAGTTTAATAAAATAGAAAATAAACACTCGGGTCAGATAGGGGTCTGGTGTGAGTAAACGGGTTAAAATTGCTTAACTTTAGAAAAACCTTTGAAAAGAAAAGGTATCACGTAAGACTTCCCACACATAAACATGGAAAAGTTTTTACCTTACGCTAACCAAAACATTTGATAGGAAATCCAGTGATATTATAATAGTGTCTAGGGTTTTCAAGTAAATAAGAAATAGCCGAAATTGTTACATCTATTAAATTCCAGCTACTAGCCACAAAAGTGGGTAATACAATCAAAACCGTAGGGTCTCGTAGGAAGAATGGGTTTCCATCAATGGCGGGGCTACTGGGGTACCGCCCGTCATAGTACGTGGCCTAGATCATCGTACCGAGGAGTACTCCCACTCCCCTGCAACACAAGGCCGGGACCATTCCTTACTGAACAGTCCCAAACAAGACAACCCCAGCAGTTGTCCGGATCAGCCGCCCCACACAGCCGAATAAAAAGGGTCTTCTAGACAGGAGTAAATCTTACTCTCCAGTGGGAGCTACCCACGAAGCCTTGTTGCACCTCCCCTGTTTTAGCCATTCCCGGTTGATGAGGCTTGAGGTTACGATTACCTTTATAGAACACATATATCTTAGAATGCTCATCGTCCACTTGACGATGTTTTGAAAGCATTCAATCCATACAAGTTCATTCCGGGTTCGAACGAAACCGAAGGCACTATCTCGTTGCACTCATTTTGGAATCACCCTCAGAGTCAACGACCATAGCCCTTGCAATCTAATCACCATCTCGAATCTATAAGTACTATTCCGTCAAACTCATTACGGAATCACCCACAGAGTTATACTGACGTATAGCCCTTACACCTCGAGTCTTCACTTGCTCCACTTGGATTCACGACCTAACGTTTAATTGGAATCGATGTGGTTTTCGGATATCCAAATATGGAAACCCGATCCCGATCTCACCGAAACCAAACTCCATTTTAATGTCCAAGTTGTACTTAAGGGTTTTAAACAATTTAACTTATATTCAGGATGAAATAAACAGATAGATAAATCATATTACCACAATAGATAATTCATATCAATATTCATCTTCACAAAGCAGCATATCACAAATATTATAGTCATCCAAATCATCCAGTATCAACCAAACACCCAATATCAATCATCCAATATCATTCAACATCCAATATCAATCACTCAATATCAACCATTCAATAATAATCAATTACCCATAGCAGAACTGATTAACTCTTAATTAATTTAATTAATCTCTAATTAAATTAAATACTACCCTTTAATCACTTGGATTATTGATTTATTACAAATTAAATTCATTATCATCTCTTAATGATCTTCCTTAATTAATCTCCTTGATTAATTATCCTTTAATTACATTCAAGTAATTATCCTTAACCATATTCAGTAATTAACCTTTAATTGCTATCATTAATTACAATAATTAATGATCCTTCATTAATTAATTAGCTATAATTAATTACATTAATCATTAATTAATTACAATTAATTAATCATACTTAAATTAATTACTTCCATTAATTATATTAATTAAAAATCTTTATTAATTAATAATCCTTTAAGTAATTAAATAATTAACTTGTAATTAATCATCTCATTCATCATAAACAATAATTAACAATTTGTAATTACTTATCTTAATTAATTAACTTCTTAATTAATTATATTAATCCTGATTATTTAATCCATTTAATTAATCTTTAATTACTTCATTAAGTAATTATTATTCAATTAAATTAATTAACAAATCCTTAATTAATTACTTTAATAATTAATTACAATTTTAATTAATTACATTTAGTAATTAATCTTAAATTAATCTCGTTCATTATTAAATCACATTAGTTTACTAACTAACATAATTAAGTAATTAACTCTTAATTACTTACATAAGTAATTATCTCTAATTACTTCCTTTAATAAATCTTAATTACTTTCTTAATTAATTACTTAACAAATAATTAATTCTATTATTAAATAATATTTCATTCTTTAAATAAATTAATTACTTCATAATTAATTAACTACAAAACAATTAACTTGATCAATTCTTCAATTGATAACATTAAGTGATTATCCATTAGTCACTTCAAGTAATTACCCCCATGAGTACCTTCTCTAATACTTCCCTAGGTAATTACCATTCTAAATTTTATTCCAAAATTAACCATTGATTACTTCATTAAGTAATCACACTTAATTAATCCATAATTAAGTGATTATTGGAAATTAAATAAATAATTAACTAATTATTTAAAATTAATTAAACAAATAATTAATTAACTTATTATATTTCAAAATCCTTAATTAATGAAGAAAACATTAATCTTAATTAAACTTTACTTATTAACAAACCAAATTTAATATTTTTATATTCAAATCAAAGATAAATTAACCTTATTTATCTTATAATGAATTATTTGAATAAATCAAATCTTAACAACTTAAAACAAATTATCCTATTTGGTTTTCGAAATCATAATGATAATATTATTTGAAAATAGGAAATTTAGAAACAAATTTCAAAATTAAGAATACTTTAAAACATCTATATTAACCTTATTTATTTCAAATATAAATTTAAAAATTTAGTTTTAAAACATTACTTAAAATTTTAGCTTAAACCTTGATTTAATATTTAAATCTAAAACATTCTTTTAAAATTGGACTTGAAAATTTAATTAGATAATCATCTTCAAAAACAATTATCTTAAAACACACTTAAATTTGAAATATAAATTTAGTTTACATTTTTTTTTTCAAACAACAAGTTTAACTTAGGATTTTGTTTCCTATAAAACTTGTTTACAATTTAAATGCTTGATCTCCTTTACTTTATCAACAATAAATTATGTAACTCAGTATTATACAGAACCAAATTAAACACATCAACCTATCCCTCGAGTTCGAATGCTCAGCTACTCGAGTCGAAACCTAAAACTCACGAGTCTGCCCCGTATCTAATTCCCCAGCATCATCTACTCGAGTCGTCTCATGAAAACGCGAGAAAATACCCAAGGAAACCTTCTTCCCCAAACTCCCTCTCCTCAACCTGATACGCCACTCACGCATGCACGTTGCACGGTGACCCAAATGACGACGAGCTTGCCTCCAGTCATCCCCACGTCACCAACGACTACGTCAAGCATTCTCTCAACCCAGATCCAAGAAAACTCACTCGAATCAAAATTTCACTCTCGAGCACAAAACTGTACAGCACTCGAACCACACAACCCCTCATTGCCAGCCACTTTCTCACCGTTGACCAACGCAAACCCCACCACCGAGTCGCCACACCCAAGCACAACGTCCATCCTATAAACTAGCGAGCTCGATTCAACGTACACGAGGCAATGCCTCACATTCATGCCGAAAGCAAACTGTAGTCGTAAACCCTAATTGTTCCAAATTCCCTTAATTCACTTATTAGAAAAAATTTAATTACATTTTCCCCAAATTCTACATTCCAAATACTGCCTACGATCCAAAATTCAACTCGAATCATCAAGTAATTCGACTACAATCACCAAAAATCTCAGAAAAGTACAAACCCAAAATTCCCACCAGTTACTGATCTAAAAATCGTGATTTGAGTTTCAAAAATCATGATTTCTCACTTGCAATAAGATTATAAAATCAAAACTCAGGTTTGCATTAAAAAAAATTTGACCCAATTTATGAATTTACTGTAATTGTTAAATTTTAGAGTTAATTATTCAATTTAACAACCTGAAACTATTTTTTAGATGCTATATGATTTGACTACAATCATCTCTTCTTTACAAATCAAAGGCAAAAACAAATTCAATATAGGATTACTGATTTAATATGAAATTGGTGCCTGTTACATTTATACAGAACATAAGTTTAACTTCTCAGGCAAATTAAAGATTCAAAATTTCAACCATGCATTCAAGTTTAAATCTAAAATAACTCATCAACATCATGCTGATCAATCACAAGATCAAGATAAAATTCAAAAATCAAGAACTGCTTTTAAAAGAAATCCATTTACTCACCACATTGAATTTTACAGAGCATATTTTGATTCCGGGTTCCTGAACATTTATTTGAAAAGCTTTGATATGCATGTTGTTGAAATCCTTAGAAATGCAGGTTGAAATTGCATAACTTATTTTGCAGGTTGCAGATTCACTTGATGTTGCAAATTGAAATCTACAGATTGAAGTTTTGTAGATTCTTCTTTGTTTTGGGTTTAATTTCAGATTTTGATTTGTGTTTTACTTTTAATTTCAGGTTTTGGAAATAAATTTCTGTTTTGAATTAAGTTGAAAAAACAAGGTAATGAGAGTGTTATGAAGAAACTAATTTTCTTCTCAAAATATTTATTAGAATTAAAGAAAATGAAATTCAAAATAAAGACACTTGTCACTTATACTCCTTAATTGACTAACAAGTGTTATTAAGATATGTTAATATGAATACACATGTCATTAAGTATTTTTAAATTGAATTTTATTTAATTTTAAATGTAAATATAAACTTACATATTTACTTACTTTATTGATAAATACTTACATGTATATAAATAGTTTACTTTTAAAAGAAAATATCTAAACTAATTATAATATAATATAATCTTATACATGTATTTAAAATCTAAACATTACACCTAAACATTTAAGATCATTTAAAATTTAAGCATTATAAAAGAAAACAAAACAAAGCTTGTTTAAATCATTTTTAAACTATCACATTTTAAATACTTTAAGAGAAAGACAAAACAAAACTTTGTTTAAAACCTTTTTAAACTATCCTATTTAAAAATATATAACAATTATCTTATACTTTGAAAACAAATGAATTAATCTTTAATTAACTTTTGAAAAACATTATGTTTTAAAAACAAAGCTTCAATTTCAATATTCATTCATATATAATTTATTAATAGATTAAGATTAAATTTCAAAATAACTCAAATTTTAACATATACAACAATTATCTTATATATTAAAAACAATTGAATTATTCCTTAGATTGGCTTTTGAAGAATATTAATTACACCAAAGTTCTAATTACAATTCATGCATATATAGATTATCAATAGATTTAAATTAAATTTTCAAAACAATTTCAAATTATAACATATACAAACATATATATAACAAATTTGAAAATTCATCTTTATTTAAAACAAAAGATATTTCCATTCACAATATATATCAAACATATATATTATAAATAGAATAAAATTTATTAGCTTTTGAAAAACAATTCTAACCAATTTTTAAATTGTTAAAAGATATTGATCACACTTACTGGATTAAATACTTGTTATCCTTTAAAAAAATAATTAATTTCACCAATTAAAATTATAAAGAAAATTTATCAAACCAATTTAATTATTATTACAGATTATTAAATCGTTATTGCCCAAAATTCCGGGTCGTTACATCTTATTTACTTGAAAACCTTAGACACTATTATAATATCATTGGATTTCCTATCAAATGTTTGGGTTAGTGTAAGGTAAAAACTTTTCCATGTTTATGTGTGGAATGTCTTACGTGATACCTTTTCTTTTCAATGGTTTTTCTAAAATTAAGCAATTTAAACCCGTTTACTCACACCAGACCCCTGTCTGACCCTTGTGTTTTATATTCTGTTTTATTAAACTCTTGGGTACTCATATTATGTATGAGTAGTCAAGTGCTTCATGTTTGCTTGACGAATTCTGGAGGAGATATGGAGCAGGAGGCTTCCACGTGTAGATATATTATGGTTCCGCTGTGTTTGTATGGTATCTGTATCTTGTGTACTTGAGTTGTATAATTAGACAGATGTTTATAACTGTCTAATATGTGTTGTTTAAGTTGCGTACTCTGATGTAATGAGATACTGTGTAATATTTTATGTGATATATTATATTATATTCATTCCGCTGTGAGTATCTGATGTTGTTGTTGTGTTTCTTCTTTCTCTTTCTTTTCTTCTTCCATCCCTTTCTTTGGTGATGCGACTTTCTGGTATTAGGAAGTTGGGTCGTCTCTTCTTACATTCGTAGTTTTCAAAAAAAGAAAAAGATCGAGATTTTGTTTAGTAGATTTTAAAATATGAGCAAATCAAGCTTCCAAAATAGTCGCGCTTTGGTAGTTCGGAACCAAAGTGATAAAATCTTTGAAAGTAATATTTTTAATTCTTTAAATATATGGAATAAATTATTTTTAAAATGTTTTAAAAGAGCTTTAAGTTATAAAATGAAATTTCTAAATGATAGAAAAGTTGTTTTGATCAAGTAAGCGTAAAAATACTATTCGCAACACTTTTTGCAGCAATTTTACTAACTTTTGAAATATAATTTTAAACTTGTATTCTTTCCCAAATATTTTATAAATGTTTCCAAATTAATCGTTAAGTACTTTAAAAATGATTTAAAGGTTTAATAATTTATTTGAAAAGGTTTAAATAAAAGACTGAAAAACCTATTATAATCAAGTGATTTAATTTTGGCTCTAAAAGCCGTTGAATAGACTGAATTTTTCTACTTGTGAGATCTGAATGTGAGGTGCTTAAACTAAGGAGATATTCAGGAGCAACAAGTGCCCTAATCCACCTGGCCTTTTTCTTGGAGGAGGAATAGATAAGGTCGTAATATCGAAAACAAGGTAAGTATAAAAGATTTAATTATTTTCAAATTTAATACAACTTGGATCGTATAGAAATAGTCTTATTATATTTGATATTAAATTCCGAGGAGGCAACCTATACTATTTATGTGAATTTAAAAGGTGATCTCACATTTATTTGATGGATAGTAAAGGTTGAATACAGAAATTAACGTCGAGTAAAATTAGTGTTATTTCTATGGACCGTTTTACTCAAATACTAACTAATTTCGATTTACCATCTTAGATAACATGTTTTCAAACTATTAAAAAGATATGTAATAGAAATAAGAAATATTTTGTTGAAATTTAAACAAATAATTTGGAATTATTTTATTTCCTGTGGATCTTTTTTCTTAAAATTAATTGTTATGGGTTTACAGTAAACGATGTCTTAAATAACATTATTTTCGACCCATTTAAAAGTTATGATTTGAAAATAGGAAATATTTGTAAAGATTTAAATAGATGATTTGAAAATATTTTCCTAAGTAAATGAAGAAATGATTAAGTGTTATTCCAAGATTTAATAAGGTTTTAATTAAACAAAGATTTGATAAATGAGGTTTAATGATTCTGTATATAATGGAAAGAATGTTTTTTAAACATACATATCTTTAGAAGACATTTATGATAAAGAGAATGTAAACAATTAAATGATATGCACCTATTTACTTAACATCTTTTCATCGATGATTGATTCGGAAGAACCATGGTCGGATTTGGATAAATCTTAATTGAAAACCACTTCGAATAAATTTACGAGTCCGGAAGTAAAGATTTGTTAAAGACAAGCGGGTATCTTCATAATGGAAGGACGGCTTGTTGATAATTTTGGAGTAGCTCCTAAAATAAATGAATAAATAGGGTGGTCCCTACGTTCTGGGATCTTCATATGCAAGGACTACTCATTACTAATCCTAGGGGTAATTTCCTATAGGATGTGGTAGATGAGTGCTTTCGGTTTGTCCTATTCTTGGACAACTTGTATTGATGAATGTGTGACATTGCATTTCTAAGAATACGGTACATTGATCTTGTTACCCATCTAGAGGCCCAAAACTAAGCACTGCAGATGTTGCAGTCATATATAGTATTAGCTTCCAACGACTAAATACGGCTATGTTAATGGTATCAGTAATATCAGAAGCACTTAAACATGAAACAAAACACATATTTCAAAAAAGAACAACTCTTACTTTATTACATTTCAAAGCCAATTGTTTCACATTCACAACAAATAATCCCAAACCATTGCTAGGCACAAATCAAATATAATTATTACAAAATACGCCAAGAGTGGTATATGAAGATACCCCCTTGGTTGATTAGATTCATATGGTCATAATAAATCTAATACAAAACAACACAGCGGAAAATCCATCAAAACATAATAAGTACTACAACTCCTAAATAGCTATCTGTTTGTCTCATATATGCCTTGGGTGGCTTATTTGTCATCCTACTAAAATCTAAAAAAGGCCTTTATCTCTCAGCCTACTCAAATTAATTTTGAGCACTTGAGAGTTAAAGAAAAAACATAAACTTCGAGTCAGACATAAAGCCTAGTGTGAATAATATTATACATCTCGGAATAATTATGCTAAGTGAGACCACACCGTTTAGTGTAATGGGTTTCCCCACACTAATATCCTTTTTAGAAAAAATCTTTGCAAAACCTTTCATAAAACCATGTACTATGCTCCTGCATCCCCAATGGTTAAATACTGTAAAGCAATCATTATGTAAACATACATAAATATCAGGTAATAATGAACTATCTGTTCAAACACACAAGATTTGTCTGGATAATTTTTAACCTTTGGCTGACTGAGGCCTACTAGACAATATAATCAAAATTAACCTAACACATGTTAGATATTCTTCTTCTGGATTATCTATCCTTATCTATCTGTTAAACATTTCCCATCTGGACGGTCCGTCCTTAACTATCTGCTAAATACTTCACTTTTGGATGGCCTATCCCCAACTTAATCATTTCCCATGCCCTCTCAATACTAATGGTTTTTCGTGCTCACCAATGACCTATCTATATACAAACATATGTTCCTTTTGTTGTGTAATCATAATTTTTGTCTACCTGTGACAAATCCTTATACACTGGAATTTTGGACAAACAATTAGCTGGGGCTATTTGCTATTGTATAGGGTGGGACCCCATACTAGTCTCATCTGGTATTCTAATATCTGAGTCATTTTCTCTTAAGGATCCCCATCCATAATTTTCCTTGATGACATTTTTTAAAAGTGATATAAGACCATTAAATCAAACTTAAACAAGGAAAAGTATATTATCTCTATACTTTACTCAAAATCATATCACTATGTCATATATTCTTTACTCAAAATTTAGTTGACGAAAACATTTAACCATTTGAAAGAACCTCTTTCTAAACCTTTGAAATCATCTCTCTTAAAACCACTACCAAACCTTCTGAAATCATTCCTCAAACCTTTCAAAATCATACATCTAACTTTTCGAAACCATGCTCCAAACTTTCGAACCCATTGAAAATAAAATCTTTCGAAAGCTAAAAAACTTTGGACATCCTTCCTTAAAACCACTTTAAAACATTACCTTGGTTAACCTTGGAAAACCTTCCATTAAAACCTTTCGTATCCATTGAATTAAACCTTTTGAAATCATTCAAGTAAAATCTTTTGAAATCATTTAACTAAAACTTTTCGAAACCATTCAATATACCTTTCGAAATCACTGAACTAAACCTTTTTAAATCATTCAACTAAAAACTTTCAAAACCATTCAATAAACCTTTCGAAATCATTCAACTAAAATCTTTTTAAATCATTCAACTAAAACCTATCGAAACCATTGGAAGTAACCATTCGACTTTGTCAAAAGTTCTGCTTTGAAAGCTTTAAACATATCCTTTATTTCGAAAGTTTTGGGTTTTAATTTAGTTTATAAAACAAGGATGAATCACCTAAGTCAAAAGCTTCCTTTCGAAAGCGTGGAGAAGCGGCCAGTTTTTAAAACAAGTAAACCTTTTGTCTTTGTCGAAAGGTTCAGTACAATACATTTATAAAGCGGCAGTAACTCTTTGACCATGTCAAAAGGTTTCAGAACAGCATAGTGCTAAAACAGCAATAACCTTTCGACTATGCTGAAAGGTTTAAAACCCTTACTTTAAACATTTGACCTGGTCGAAAGCAACCAAGTCGAAATCCCTTATTTGAAAGCAAAGCAAGTGAAAGCTTTTGGTTTATAAAACAAACATACCCCAAATTCTTTGGCGATCAACCTTTCGACTTAAAACCTTTCGATGCAATACAAATCATTACATACCAAGTAGCTTAATACCATATGCATTGGTTTAACCTATTAGAAATCTTAGAACCTCTCGACCTTGCTGGAAGGTCTGGGTCGGAAGGTTTACTGCCGCAAAGGCTGAAACATGTTAAAAAAATGTGATTTCTTTGCTTTTAGCTTAAAAAGAAATATTTTCAACTAACTATAGGATCGATTTTAACCTAGAGGGGGGGAGGTGAATAAGGTGATACTATTAAGTATAAAAACTTAATGCGGAAGTATATAAAATAATTGCAATACAGATATAGCAGAATAGCAGCACAGATAATAATAAAAGCTGAAATAGAACAACACAGATTTACCCAGCTTCGACAAAACCCTGCCTACGTGCTACCCTCAAGGTTTCTACTACAAATTAAGTAGTCAGACGCTTACGCACGTAAACTCATGACACCGACTATCGACTAACCTAACTCTACACTCAAAACCCTACCACAACTTAGCCACTAAGTTGCAAATTCTCGAACTACACCACCGTAGTTCGTCCCCTAATCACATGACTTGGCTTTATAAAAGTTTAAAACAAAATACAAATTAAAACAAAACAATAAAATCGTAATATCTTTTTTAACCCAAAAGATATTATAAGTCGGTCCAGATAAAAATGTGATAAAACAATTTCCCTTTCTCCTTTTTATATTGTTCGGCCCACTTTCTTTTTCGTTTATCATAATGGTTGTCTCGTTTCTCTTTAAGAATTTAGGGTTCACGATAAAGTCACCGCTTAGTTGAATTGACTGTTGATGCTTCGAATGCTTTCTTCTATCAGTGATTGCTTGCGGCTGCAAAATCGAGATCTAATGATGCTTTGAATTAAATTGGTACGTTTGTCCCTTTTTTGTTTTTTATTATACTCGACTTGATTCAAGTTCTGGATTGATTCTTTGCTCTGTGATTTTGCTTGAACTCGAATGAATCTCTTGCCAGTGATGTTAATGGGTTTTATAAGGTTTGATTCCCTAAAGTTTCGTTCGAATTAATTTTTTTAAATTCATATGCTAATTTAAGCTCGGCCATTCGACGTTGCTTGGATGTTGGTGATTAATCTTGATTTGTTCAATTCGTACATTTTGTTGCTTAATTTTCACGACTTCAATTTTGGCTTGTTCAATTTTTTCTTGGTCATCACGGCTTTGAATTTGCTAGCATTTCAAATTGACTTGGTTTGAAACAGTTGCTTTAATTCTTATTTGAAATTGTACACTGTGTTATTCTCTGACTTCTTCGGCTAGATCAATTTGAGAAATAAAAACTGCTCTGAATGTAAATATGTGACCATGGCTTTGATTTGTATTTACACTTCATATTGAACTTTCATTAACCACAATTGTGTTATGGTTGAGTCCATTCCGGTTCGAGTGAATTGGAGGCTTTGTGGAGTTTATGTGCTTATGCATGTGTGTATAGTTGTTGTGTGATATTAGTCTAGGTTGCTCTGCATTGCTCTGTCCACTGCCGTGTTGCCTCTATGCCTTTGGTTGTTGTATGCCTATGTTGCAATTTTCATTTGGTTTTAACCATTTGTGTCTTGTAAAGTCTGGATACTCCTACTTGGATCTCAGAGTTGTATTCAGTTGTTTATGTTCATTAATTCACTGGTGGCCTCTGGTCTATATGCGTTAGTGCTTCTAGTCCGTGGCTTGGTTCTCTGGTCTCTGTAGTATATATTTACTTGTTGTTCGTGTAGATATGTACTTGATTCATATGCATATATATATATATATATATATATATATATATATTCACGCATACGTATACAGTCTGAATCGATCAAGTTCACCATTGCCCATGTTTTATAAGTGGTCAGTGTTAGTGATACTATATGTTAGCTTGCATTGAGTTGCTCTGATTGTCTGCACTATTGCATAGTTGTTGTGAATCCGTCTCACTTGAACTACTTGCATTTCCATACAACTGATATGTGCTTGTGTATATATGCATATGTTCTATTTGTCACTGCTGCATTTCATATATATCTGTTCCTTGGTAGCACTGTCCACATGAGTTCAAATGCATTTAGTCCAAACATTATTATTTGCTGTTCTTGTAGTCTCTGGTACCAATGTTGCATCACTGTTTCATTTTTGTTCTTGTCTGAGATTGTTCATTTAAGTTGCTATATTGATTTGAAAACCTTTTATTCTGTGTTCAAGCTTTGAAGTGCATTGATGGTTGCATTCATTTTCATGCTGAATGTATTGCTTCACCTAAACTAATTTGGTCAAGTCTGGAGATTTTTTTTTGGACTGGGTTTACTTGTTATCTTGTAATCTGGTTCACCCCAGAAAAGTTTTGTCCATTGCATGTGTATATACATATGCTATTTTATTTTCTGTTTTGGTCTCGTTTATTTGAAGATATTTGACTTTGATTAAGCCTGGGCATGTGTGCTTGACTATTTATTTGTTGTTGCCTCTAGTTTCACGATGTCTTCATGTGTACATTTGGATTGCAACTGTGTTGAATCCAGCTTATAGCTCGGGTTTGACCTTGAGCCAATATTGTGACATTATTTGTATTTCACTTGAGTTGAACCCGGCTTTTGATTAGGTTTGACCTTGTGCTCACCTGTCCCTGCAATTTTTTCAAGTGTATATCGGTGTGCACGGCCTTATGGCATGTACACTGATACGCTGTGCATATTTCACAAATATTTTGTGTATGATGAATTCAAAATGATGATGAACAACCCAAATAACTGAGGCAAGTAACATTTTCAAAAACACAATTTATTTTACACTACAAAAATATTTCATTTTCAATTTTAATGCGTCGGTGTATATTTTACAGATAACTCATATGCTAGATCCAATCTGGAATAGAGTTCAAGATTAAATACGAGTGAATGAGTGATATGTAGTGAGGTGCTAATGTAAATGATAAATTGTGATGTAATCAAAATTGTGTTGTGTGTGTGTGTGTGTATATATAGTGAGAGCTCAAATTTGTACTGTTTAAAATTGTAATAAAATATTTGTTTGAATAAAATATCTGTTTGAATTTAAATTCTGTGTTATTTATTTTATTCAAAAAATATTTATTTTAATTCCATGAAAGTAAAATAGTACATTAACAAATACATTTAAATGAATATATATATATTTATTATCATAAAAAAATCAAATACTAGCATATTCAACACTAACTTGCCTATGTTTGTCAAATTCTCATTGGTTAAAAATTACTTTTCAAAAATGTGCTGCCACTATTTTTAAAATTAAATAATCATTTTATTTTACAAATGCCCATTTCTCCTTAACTAAATATATAAACATCTAAGTATCATACCTTAAATAATTTTATACATTCATCAAAACATTTAGGAAAAATCTGAAAAATTCTAGAAAATCTATTTTAATATGTTTCCAACTTATAAAATTTTCAAAACAAAATAATCATTATTCTAGTCGTAAATAATTTATAACCCAATAAATAATTTTCTTCACTAGAAAATAAATATAAAATTCATATTAATCAAAAAATTATAAAAATTAAAACTCGTCTCTAAAATATCATTTCTGACCTATATTTAAATTTTCAAGGCACTTGGATGTCAATAAATGAGGTTTTCATATCAAACATATCATACAACTAACATGAACATATATATATATATCCATTAATAATATATATATATATATAATTTTAATCATCAAAACATGACATATACTTGCAACATTATTTCGAATATAATCTTAAAACGAAAAAAAGGAGAAATTGGGTTGTAATGATTAGTCAACTTAGCTTTGAGATTATATGTGTGAGATTTGATGTTGATTTAGTTGATTATCCTCCTTCTCTTGAATCCTAGCTTTAATCTTCTTCTTGAGAATGAAAATGGTGGCCGGCCTTAGGAAATTTTAGTTTGGGTAAAATGAAAATGAACATGAGTTACATTCCTAAGGGTTTAGGGTATAAACCTTACCTGTTTTCCATATTGCCCTTCTCATATCCTAACATATTAATTTATGGCACGATTACCATTTGTTGATCAAATCCCAACCTATTTGTAACAGCCCGCAAATCCGTACCCCTTGAGTCGACACTATTCTACATCAATCAACTCAAGATGTACGGAAATACGAACCATTTGGGTTAAAGAAGAAGAGGTAAAAGAAGAAAATAGAAAACAATACCAGAATCTAACCGTCACCGCGGAATAAAATATAATAGATAATAAATGATCTTTACACAAAAACAAATACATCTGTTTATACATTACATCATCAGAGTACATCAATCACATAACACACAATTAGGCAGTAATCATAACCTTCCCTTATACAACTGAGTAAACAGCTAATCAACACAGCGGAATATATGAAACAAGTATGGAAGTACGTATCGTCATCCAGCTCATCTTCTGAGCTCCATAGCATTATCTCCTGTATCCTATAATACTCGGTCTGACCCGAGCATTATAGTTAAATAACACTCGAGTCAGTCTGGAATACCAGCGTGAGAAATCACACTCAAATTGATTACTAAAGTTTCAAAAATCTTTTGAAAAACAAAAGCATCTCATAAGACCACGCCACAAATAAACATGTCGGCTTTTACCTTACGATAGCTAAAACACGTTTTTATTAAAATCCTTTGATATTATAATAGGGACTATATACAAATACTTATTAAAATAGCCAAAATTGTTACATTATTAAATTCGAGCTACTAGCCACAATCGTGGGTAATACAAACAAAACGCGTAAAAGGCGCGTAAGGAGAATGGATTTCCAACTAATGACTAGGCACTGGGGTACCATCTGTCACGGTACGAGGCCTAGATCACTGTACCGAGGGCTGCTCCCGATCCCCTGCAACACAAGACCTGGACTACCCCTTACTGGATAATCCCGAGTAAGATCACCCCACAGTTGTGATCAACAACCGTACCACTAAGCCGAAATAAAAAGGGGCATCTAAACAGGGATGACCTCACCCTGAAGTAGGTGCTACCCACCAAGCCTTGCTGCATAACCCCTGATTTTCAGTCATTCCCGGTTGATGAGGCTTGAGGCAAAGCGTTACCTTTTAGAAAATATCCCTTAGAATGCCCATCGTCCACCAGACGATGTTCCGAAAGCATTCATCCATACAAGTCCATCCCGGGTTCGAACGGAACCGAAGACACTATTCCTACTACATCCATTTTGGAATAATCCTTAGGATTAGTAACGACTAGCCCTAGCACTTCACTGCTCCATCTTTGAATCCAAACTCGTTTTTCCACGAAAATGTACAAACCGGATCGAAGTGGTTTTCGAGAAATAAATCTCGGTCCCGGACTCTTCGAAACGATCAGCGCATTGGCCAATATTGATAGTCGGTGATTTAACTATCAATTAATATTCACAACATCCATTAACGTAAATAATTTCTCCAAATTATTTATTATTCTCAAAATATCTTCGCAAGATATATTTCCACTTTCAACCCTTTTGAAATCAGTTTCAAATTACCTTCCTTTTACAGAATAAACTTTCCCAAATGTTTTCTATTTCCACTGAAATCACCAAGCACAAAACTTTAAATTTTTAAAATAATTTAAAAACACTTGATTAAAAAATATGCTTTAACATTTAAATTTGGAAAACAACTTTAATACTTAATTAAAGATATTACTTTAGGAATATTTAAAATAAGGTTATTTCATAAAATATAAACTAGATTTTCTCGTTTGAAACAAAATACTAAATCACCATTAAATAATTGGTACGATAATAGATTTGAAAAAAACTTACTTTAGAATTTAAACATTTAGAAATAATAAATTTCCTAAAACATGCTTTTTAAAACAACATTAAAACTTTTATCATATATTTAAAAATTTACTTTGAAAACGTACTTGGCTATCCAGGGAATATACTTCTCTTCGCATCCTTTAAAATAAATCACTGTTTATTTTTAAACAAATTTTCTCATTTCCTTTAATAAATTCCTATCTTGAATTTATTCTTCCCAAATATCCACTGATATTTTTTTTTACAAACCCAGTTTATAAACTCCCAAAGTCTCATTTCTTTTCTTTTTTTAATAATCTCGGTTTTACACAATTAAGTCAATCTCCAAATTGATTTCCAATTTACTTCATTTAGAAATAAATTCCTTCTTTATCTATTTCAGTAAATTTAAACTTGGATTTTAAAATAAATTTTTTATTCCGTTAAATAATGTCACTTAAGGTTTAAAATCCATTATTTCTCTATTTATTCAAAATCCACTTTCCATACTCGAAATTTATTTATTAGAATTTTAAAATCACTTTTATTCTGTTTCAATTCATTCTTAAATCCATTCAAATTTTCTATAATTATTTCGCTTACAAATTCACTTCTTTTATTTTCTTTCCGAAATCCAATTTATATATTTTTGGTAACTCATTATACCCAAATATATCCAATCAAACAATAGCATTCAATATTCCAATATAATCCATCATAGAATATCAAATAATCACAACAAAGAATATTAAATAATTTAAATAAATGTTGAGGATTCCAGTTGGATCCCTCCAACCTGTTTTCCCTGCATCCATAGATATTAGCACAACATAAAATACCAATTCCACTTCGAGGAAGAATATCGCGGTATATGGGATTAAATATAATATCATCCGCTATTATGCGGCGCATAGGGTCTCATCCGCTATAAAATGCGGGAAATCAATCATTCCAAGATGTAATTTATACTATAATATAGCACATCAAATTAATTCAATCATCCAACCAATTATTGAAATTTAACCATTTAAATTAAAATTAAAATACAGCTGAGTGAGATTAACTCACCTTTTATTTTGTTGTTTGCAATCCATTTCAAACTGGCTTGTTTCCATGATGTAAAACCTTGTATCAACATTATACAATTTATTATTATTTGAACCAATCAAACGATTATTGACCATTTATTGATTTAATTTAAACTAATAATATAAATTTAAACTTTTCTATCATAAATAATTTCTTTTGGAACTAAATAAATTGATTAAACTCATTAATCACCAATCCATTAGTCTAAAATAGTAAGTTTAAACATGCATCTTTATTTATTTATCTTTTCTTTTGAAACCACATATATTTTTATAAAATAACCGATATCGATTTTAAAGATCAAATTTTATATAAACTCAAACATTTTAAAAATCTCCATTTTCACAAATCTTATCTCTTTACAAATATCTACTGTTTTAAATATGTATGTGAACACACACACACACACATATATATATATATATATGTATATATATATATATATATTAAATTAAAAACCGAATTATTTTTATATTTTACTGTTATTATTTTTTTCTTCTTTCTGCTTATATATACATAATATGTCTACTGACCTATGTACATATATATTTATTTATTTCTTTATTTATTTATTTTTCAAATTAAAAATCGAAAACTGCAATACCTCACTGCTTGGTCGAAACCGCTATGCCCCTAAAATCACCGCAGCACACTCGAATACTCCCCCTGAGCCATCACTAAGTAGATCGCCATTTCCAGAAACCTCCAGCGAAGATCGCGACCTCCGTCGGAAATGAACCCGAGCACCTCAACTTTCCACGAACATCGCGCTTCCACCTAAACTCGATACAGCAATCGAAACCCACGGTGAAGTCCCAAGGTTCGTTAAAACTTGAACCCTAACTATCGAACTCGACCTGCTCGCTTCGACTCTGCCCGCAGCCTTGAGAATTGCAAAACCCTCTTGTGACTCTCGCTCTCTCCCCTTGCACTAGCCTTCAAATTGAAATTGCGGCCTTCCTATGACGTAGCCTGCCGAGAGATCGAGCAAGGGACACGTTGAAATCTTGATTTGGGATTTTATTTCTCATTTAGGAATTTGATTTTCGAATTAGAAGAAGGATTCGGCCATTAGAATTCGATTCTTACTGCCGTTTCCTCTTTTTTTTTCAACTGAACAAATTTGAAGAGGGATTTGTTTGTTCAACCATTATTTTGTTTTTTTCGAATGGTTTAGAAAGAAGGCTCGGCTTTTAAAAATGAGGAAGGAGGCGTATTGAAGAAGGGATAGAGTAGCGTATAGGGCCGCTGGCTACAGAGTAGGAAAAGCATTGATGGTGAAAGAATTTTGGCTGAAGAAAAATTTGGCAAGTAAGGATATATTATATTTGAATTTAAATCGTTCCGATTTACGTAGCCTAAAATCACGAACTCCTATCGGGGCGTGCCGCTAGGCATTTATAATGTTATACCCCTATTCTGAGCGCAATGGAAAAGGTTTCGAGTCCTAATTCGATCGTAAGGAAAGATAGCTTTTTGAATCAAATTAAAGTATTAAATTTTTGATATTAATTCTAGCGCATTTATATATCGTATGCTCAAATAACAACTCCGATCAATATGAAATTTGAAATCCGATAATAATATACTATTACGGATCCAATGGAACTGGTTTGGTTGAATTCCGAGACTGTGCCTCGGATGGCTATTTTTAAGCGTTAATTTAAACATATATTTTTAAAACCGAACGAATCACTTCCAATTTCAATCTAAAAGCTTTTATTATCTTCATAACTATCAATATAAAATTTACAAGCCTTCAATTATTTTTATCAAGCTTAAATTGAAGATTCAACATTTTACCCAACTTTAAATTATTTAATTTTAATAACTTATTATCAAATAAATAATGATATTTTAAATTCAACTTAGAAACTAACTTTTAAACATTTAAAATCAGTTAAAAATTCTAATTTCAAACATCTAAAAATTTCGGGTAGTCACACAATTAATCTTCATATCATTTTATTTAATTTGCCCAATTAATTATTCTAAATAATATTATAAAAATATGGGTGTTACAGACTCCCTACCTTAAAGAATTTCGTCCTCGAAATTACGATAAGGTACATAACAGGACAATTAAAGGTAGAACATACCTCAAACAAATCAGGGTAAGAGTCTCTATTCCTGCAATCCGTCTCCCAAGTACAATCTCTAGCATCATCACTCCACGAACCTACACTAATTTGACTGTCTTGTTCCTCAACTTCTTCCCATCTCTAGCCACAGTCTGAATCGGCTTTCTAACTATGGTCAAATCTTGTTCTATTACTAAATTCTCTAACATTGCAGGTGTTGTGGTAGTCTACGGATCTCTAACACATTCCTAAGATGAGAAAAATGGAAAACATCATGGACTCTAGCCAAACTACTCGGTAACACTACTCTATAAGCGAGTTTTTCGATCCTTTCAATGATATGGAAAGGTCCAACCAATCTAGATGCTAACTTTCCTGACTTTCCAAATCTAATCACAGTCTTCATTGGTGAAACCTTAATGAACACAGAGTCTTCGACAAAAAATTCCAAACATTTCCTTCTTCTATCAACATAACTTTTCTTCATAGATTGTGCTTCCTTCATCCTAACTCGGATAAAATCAATCTTCTCCACAGCTCTCTTCACCAAATCTGAACAAAGAACTAATCTATCCTCGGTCTCTAACCAACATATAGGAGACTTACTTGGTCTTCCATACAAAGCTTCAAACGGTGTCGTCCCAATAGTAGTCTGATTACTATTATTATACGAGAACTCAACTAGATGAAGAGGTCCTCCTATGATCCCCCGAAATCCAATACACAAGCTCTTAACAAATCCTCCAAGATTTTGTGAAGTCTTTCCGTTTGTCCATCGGTCCGTGGATGGTAAGCAGTACTTATGTTGAGCTTGGTTCCTAATACTTCCTATAGACTTTTTCAGAACTTACTAGTAAGTAAATAATCTCTATGACTGACAATGCTACTAGGAATCTCGTGCAATCCAACTACATTCTTCATAAATAACTTCATCAAAATAGGTGTCGTTCTAGTTGACTTTATCGGAATGAAATGGGCACTCTTAGTCAATCTATCTACTATGACTCAATGCTTTCACTTCCTCTTCTAGACCTTGGCAACCCATCAATAAAATCCGTAGAGATGGAATCACATTTCCACAACGGAACTTCTAACAGTTGAAGCAATCTACTATGCTTCTGGTGTTCAGCCTTTGCCTGTTGGCAGTTCAACATTGTTTAACACACAAACCAATGTCCCTTTTCATACCATTCTAGAAGAAACTTCTCTTCATATCCTGATACATCTTCATTCCTCTTGGAGGGATAGTGAACTTCGAACAAGGACACTCATCCAAAACTTTCTTCCTTATATCTCCTACATTCGAAACACACAACCTTCCTTCCTTCCTCAACCACCCATTTTGGTTAACTGAAATCCTTTGGGTCATCGCTCTTCGTTCCTTCCCTCAACCGTCTGATCCATTCAGCAAAATTGGACCCTGCTCCTGTTTAGAAGCTATCTTCTCAATCATTACTAGTCGAATTTCTAAACAAGACAACATATTGCTTCCCGCACTTGAACTAACCTCGGATCTAAACAGGACACTACAAGCTGATAATGCTTCCAAATCTTTCCACTTAGCAATCATAGTCAGTACTACATTCTGGTGTTTTCGGCTAATGCATATGCCACCTTGTTTCCTTTTTCGGGTGCGTACTCAATTCCAAGATCATAAGCAGCCATAAATTCCAACCATCTCTGCTATCTCATGTTCAACTCCTTCTGAGAGAACAAGTACTTCAATGACTTACGGTCAGTGTAAAGCTTATGTAATGACCCAATTTTTCAATACCTGAAAATTGACATTAATATGTCCATTATATTAAATACCGAACAATCGAATGTTGAAAAACCAGACCGTAGAGGAAAGGAAAAGGAGAGATGAAGAAATAGAAAACAACATTAGAATCTCACAAACGCAGCGGAACAACATATAATAGATAAATGACTGATCTCTATACAAAAAGAACTATATCTATTTATACATTACATCATCAGAGCACAACACAATCAACAGCAAAATACTGGACAGTTATATTAACTTGTCCACGCGAAACTGAGTACACAGCTTACAACACAGCGGAATATACATCAAGTACGTGTGCTACGTCTCGCCATCCAGCTTGTCTCCTTAGCTCCATAGCCATCCTTCCAGAATCTACACTCTACAATACTCGGTCTGTCCAGAGAATTATAGCGAAATAACACCCAAGTCAGTCTGGAATGTCAGCGTGAGAAAACACACTCAATTGGATTATTAAAGTTTTTAAAATCCTTTGAAATCAAAGGTATCTCGTGAGATCATGCCACAAATAAACATGCCGGGTTTTTACCTTACGATAACTAAAATATTTTTATCAAATCCATCTGATATTATAATAGCCTATAGAAAGTAAAATAGAATCCAGCTGAAATGCTTGCATCTCACGTTTTAGCAATAGTTGGGCACAATCAAAACCGTACAGGCGCTTATTGGAGATTGAATTCCATATAATGGCAGCGCTACTGGGGTATCGTCCATCACAGTACCTGGTCTAGACCAGAGTACTGAGGATCCCTCCGATCCCTTACAACACAAGACCAGAGTTACCCCTTAGTGGATAGTCCGAATAAGATCATCCCGCGGTTGGGATCAGCAACCGCCTACACGGCCGAATAAAAGGGACATCTAGACAGGGATGACCTTATCCTAATTAGTTGCTAGCCACTTAACCTTGCTGCACCTCCCCTATTTTTGCCATTCCCGGTTGATGAGGCTCAAGGCTATGCGTTACCTTTTAAGAACACATCCCACTTAGAATGCTCATTATCCCTCTAACGATGTTCTGATAGCATTCATCCATACAAGTCCGTTCCCGGTCCGAATGGAATCAAAGGCACTACATCTGCTACATCCATTTTGGAATCACCCCAGGATTAGTAGCAATTAGCCCTTACACTTTACTGCTCCATCTTCGACTCCAAGCTCTTGTCTTCCTAACGAAAACGTTCAACCTAATCGAAGTGGTTTTTGGGAAATTAATCCCGATCCCGGTCTCTTCGAAAAAAGTCAGCGCATTGGCCAATATTGATAGTCGGTTATTTAATTATCATATAACATCCACAAACGACCATCAGGCCTTAATAATTTTCTAAATTATTTATTTCAAAATATGTTCGCAAGATATTTTTTCTACACTCAACCCTTTGAAAATAATTTTCAAAATCACTCCTTCTCTCCCAGAATAAATTTCTACCCAATTGTTCTGAAAATCACCAAGTCTTATTATCTTATATTTTTTAAATAATTTAAAACACTTTACCAAAAATATATACTTTGAAACGCTTAAACTAAAAGCTACTTAAAACACTTTATTTAAAATACTAGATATGAAATTTTATAATAATTTCTTATGTAAAACTTAAGCCAAAACTAATTTAAAATAAAGTTATTATATAAGGTATAAATATTAAATGATTGCTTTTAAATCATAATACTAGTTAAACCTTTAAATAATTGCTACTATAATTAACGTAATAAATATTTACTTAAAAATATTAAGATGATTAAATAAAAATTTCCTTAACATTCTTTTTAAACAACTTTAAATCTCCAACTTACATATAAAAATCTCCTTTGAAAATATACTTGGCTTTACAGGGAAATAAACTTCCATTTCATTATAACCCATATAATCCTTATAAATCCTGCTTGATTTATCCCAATTTAATTTACGTCCCAATATCGTAAATTCTTTCAACACTTTAAAAATAAAACCACTTTTTAATTTGAAAATACATTCCGCATCTCCTTAAAATCACTTTTAAAAATATATACTCAAATAATTTACATTAAGGCCTCTAAAATTACTTAAATAAAAATAATACTTAAGAAATTCTATAAGAGTTTCCAAGTAAAACTTAAACCAAAATTTCCTTTTGAAATAAAGTTATTATATCAAATATTTATGTTAAAATTTCCTTTTAAAAAATCGTAATACTAATTTACCTTTAAAAATAATTAACTACTAAAATTAACTTATATAAATATTTACTTTTATCTTAAAAATAATTAAAATAATAAATTTTCTAAACATTCTAAAAACTTTTTTAAACATCTAGTTTATACTTTGAAATCTTTTCTTTGAAAATATACTTAGTTCTCCAGGAAAAATATACTTTCCAACTTTTATAAATAAAACCACCTTTTTATTTTTAAAAAGAATTGCGCATTTTCTTATAAATTCCACCGGAATTTGTACTTCCAATTTATCCACTAATAAATATTACATTTCATTTATAAACCCAGTTTACAAATTTCCATTTCCATTTTCCTTTAAATCACAGTTTCCAAAACACTAAATCGATTTCAAACCAATTTCCTAGTATAGATTCCCTTTAAAATTTATTACTCGATTTATCCCATTCCCAGTAATTATTTCCTTAAGAATTTTCTTTTCATTTCCTTTAAATATATATATATATATATTTCCATTTCCCAAAATACCAATGTATATTCAACCAAGCCATAACATTTAATAATTTCAATTCCCAATATAATCAATATAATTTATCACATATCATTAAATAAATCACATCACTGAATATAAGACAAACTCAACATTTTAAGGAATCCAGTTGGATCCCTCCAACTTGTTTCCCTGCATCCATAGATGTTAGCACAATATAAAATACCATTCCCACTTCGAGGGGGATATCGCGGTATATAGGTTCATCTGCTATTATGCGGGGCGCATAGATCTCATTTGCTATATAACGCAGGAATCAATCACTCCAATATATATATATATATATACACTATTATATATAATATCACATCCAGTCAATTCAATCATTCAACCAATAATTTAAATTTAACTATTTAAATTTAAATGGTAATCCAAATGAGTGAGATTAACTCACCTTTGATTTTCGATTTGCAATCTAATCCAACCTTGACATGTTTCTCCATGATTTTTAGACCATGTATAACATTATACGGTTTATTAATATTTGAACAAATCAAATTTTTTTTTTTCCATTTAATAAATTTTAACTCAATCCAATAATTTTACTTAAACTAATTTCCTTATGATAAAATTATTGTCAGTAACCAAGACAAATTAAATAAGTTTATTAAATACATTAATTACCCTAAACACACATTATTATTTATTTATTTTTCTTTAACCTTGCAAAACATATTACCTACTTATCATTTGAAATGAAAATTTTCCTTAACTTATTATGGAGATAATCTTAGAATGAACTAAAAGAAAACTCTACTGTAAACATATTATTAACCAATGTTCGCAGTACATTCCCGAGTTCTGCTCCTTCTTCTCGAACCAGTCCACAACATTGCACTCTTTGCATCTCACGCACCTTCAACCTAAGGTATCGCCGCCCTAGCTCGAAGTGCCGCGCGTGACCCTAGCTACCACATCGACGAACCCACCTTCGCGACAACGCGAAGCTAAACTCCAGCTGCAAAAGTCTGCCTTCGCCTTTTCAAGCTTTGCTACCCCATCTCGAACACCTCACCCACTCCATGTCGCCCTCACTTCCCAAGGCTAAATGAACCCTAGTACGAAGACGCGACTTTTTCCCCTAATCCTTCGATCGTGGCCCTACACTATTTTGTTTAGGGAAATTTGAAGTTCAAACGAGGAAGGAAAGAGGAGTAGTCACCATTTTTTTAAATCGGTTGGCTTTGATTTCGTTTCGAACGAAGAAGACTGGAAGGGAAAGACAAAGTCTCATTCGTTTGCACTTTGATTTACTGTTTTGCGTTTTATTTTTATTTTTTTAAGGAATACGCGTGTCCTCAGGGAAGACACGTGCTTTAAATTCCTTTGCATGTCTGCAAAGGCTTGCCATAGTATTTCAATGCAATAATATTATTTATATTTAAATTTAAATTTAAATTCAAATTTAAATCGACTTGAATTCGCAACTTAAAATCCTGACATCCTATCGAGGCGTGCTGCTAGGCGTTCATAATGTTATACTCATATTTCGAACGCAATGGAAAAGGTTTTGAGTCCTGGTTCGATCGTATGGAGAAGATAGTTTTTTGAACCTACTCATTATATTGAATTTTCGATATTAATTTCAACGCGTTTACCTATCATATGATCACATGACAAATCCAAACACTATGAAATTTGAAATCCAATAATAAGCACTGTTACGGATCTAAGGGAACTGGTTTCGTCGAATTCCGAGACCGTGCCTTGGAAGGATGTTTTTAAATATCGATTTAAACGATATATTTTAAAAACTTAACAAAACACTCCCAAATTCAATTCTAAAGCTTCCATTATCATTTGTACCATTAATATAAATTTTATAAGCCTTTGAAATATTTTAACAAGCATAAAACTCAAGATTCAATACTTTACCCAACTTCCAATTATTAAATTCAATAATTTAATTGCCAAATAAATAGTGATATTTGAAATTCAAGTTAGAAATTAACTTTTCAATATTTAAAATCAATTAAATATTCTAATTTCAGATATCTAATATTCCTCCCCCCTAAAAGAATTTCATCCTCGAAATTATTAGTTATGAGGAATGGTCCGATACCCGTTCATTATTTTCCAAAACCAAACAGTTTTAACAACAACCAAAACAATCTTTTTATTAAAACACACTAACCCTCTTTCTAACTTTCCAAACCCATCCATAGGTTTCAAAACCATTCAAATTATAATTTAAAATCAAAGTCCAAATTATCAAAATTTTCTCAATTTTTTTAACTCCCTAAATTATTGAAAAATTTCGCCAGCGTCTCCTTTGCGTGGCTAGATCAGTACAACTACAAAATGCCTCTACGGGTCCCCTGACTTCAGAAGAAAACAAAACGCCAAGTGGATAGACCAGAAAATCATCAAATTTCATATGACAATGAAATACATACCTTTTAGTCTCGGTCATACAATTTTATCTTCTGAAACCAAAATCATCAATTTCCTTTTTGCTTTTAAAACACCTGTATGTCCTACTTAGAATTATAATATCCAATCACCAAATTCAAAATCATTTTATTCACTTCTTTACATAATTTTCAATACTTGCTTTACTTAAGCCATACGACGTACATGTACCATCCGTACGTAATATCAAATCCGATCGCGCATTCGATCACACAATTTCACTTTCGAACTAGTATCGTCCACCCGACTCCCTTATGCGGACTCAGATCTAGTTGCTTCATCATAAATCGTCATTCTCCTTCTATAGCCATTTACTATGATAGAGAACATCCAAAATCAACAAAAAATCCATATACCGGGATTGCCGTCGAAAATCGAGTGAAAAATCCCAACTCGGATCGGTATAACTACCTCGAAATTCTATGCTCGAATGTGAATCAAATCGCTATGCAAATAAAATGATATACGTACATCCTACATATTTGTCTCAATTGATTATTAACTATATCAATTTCTTTTTATTCACATTTATTTTGATTTTTAATCACTTAACCATACTTACCCTCTCATGCACCTTTATTAAAACTTCATTCAAATTTTAATTTAGAATATTTTTTAATTCCAAATTTACTAAAGAATTTCGTCATCCACTTCTTAAATTCAATATAAATATTTTATATAGCTCCTTATATTTATTTTCACTTTACCATCTAAGCTTTTATATCTATTTTTATTTACCTTAAATTTTCAATTCCATTTTGAATTCAATTTACTCTCAAATTCAAAAATTTAATTCTATTTACCTTATCCAAACCCTATTCAATTAATCATTCCTTAATTAGTTCCACTACTAATTTATTTTAAATCTCAATGGATTTTTTTTCAAACTCTTATTATTTAGTTCACTTCGAACTAACTTTACCACTTTACTTACTTAACCCAATCCAAATTGAGTTCTAATATTCAGCTTAAATTCCAATTACGTACAGTTGAAATTAGTTTGTTTGTTCACAATTCATTTCCAGCTTAATAAATTTTATTTCAATACCCATTCTTTTAGCCCACTTAGGCTTATTTTCCACAAATCCACTTTATTATAAGTTAATTCAGTTACATTCCAACCTAATCCAAATTTCTAACTTCTATAAGTTTTCTAACTTATTCCATTTACTAATCTCTTTAATTTACTTTATCCAATTGGTTTACTTTCTAACTTATTTTGTTTTCACCCTTATTTTAATTTAACTTTTCTTCAAGTTAGATTTTATTCTAAAAATTTCAAATCTTATAAGTTATCAAGCTCAATTATATTCCATAAATATTTTAAATAAGATTCCAGAGTCTTTTAAACAACTCTCAACATTTCAAAATCATTTTGAAATCAATTATATACATAATTCATTTGAAATCAAATTATCCTTTGAATTTTAAAACTAAACCCAGTTTTACAAACAACTCCAATTTAAAAAAATTTGGTAGCAATTCCTCTCTTGAACTCGAAAATGAACACCCGTAATGTCGCGATCATCATTGGAGTTATTGTCCAGCGAACGAAAAGAGTTGGTGCTTTTATCCCTTCAAAAACATTTTCCAAATACTTTTAAATTTCAAATATCACCAGATTTCATATCCAATTCAAAAATATTTCCCAAATAATATCACCTTTATTCCCTAAAACTTTTGAAAATCATTTCCAAACTCAAAGAAATTTAATTCCCAAAATTTCGAATTCCAAATCCTTTCAATCTATATTCAAATATTACTCTGGAATTTTATTTCAAATTATAAATCACATTTATAATTCGCATTTATGAATTCCATTTGTATATGAATTTATTTCTTAGCTTTTAATTATGATTTCAATTTCTTATTCAATTTCCACACAATAACGATAATAATTTAATATTATAACTTTCTAACAACGAAGCAACCACATATAGCTTTAGTAATTTACGAAAATTATTCCTTTTATATATAAAAATAATTTGGGTAAAATTATTTCATTTACCCTATTTAAAATAATACCGTGTCAAATTGCTCTATTCAAGTGCTTAGAGATCCCTATCAATAATGTTAATTACTTGTATTAACCAGTATCCATACACTACTCAACAAATCAATCAACATAGTATAGTTTTTTTACATTCATTAACAAATACGAGATCATATCTGTTAATACACTCAAACTCATTTTAGAGTACTACGGACTCAATTTCTAATGAGTAATCCCCACCAAAGCCAAGGTTCTCGCTTATCCTTCGGCTCTGATACCAAGTGTAACGACCCGATTTTTCGACGCCTGAAAATCGACAACAATATGCCCACTGTATTAAATGCCGAATAATCTAATGCCGAAAAACCAGACCGTAAAGGAAAGATAAAGGAGGTGGAAGAAGAAATAGAAAACAACATCAGAATCTCATATACGCAGCTGAACAACATATAATAGATAAATGACCGATCTTTATACAAAAAGAACTATATCTATTTTATACATTACATCATTAGAGTATAACACAATCAACAAAAAAATACTGGACAGTTATATTAACTTGTCCTTATGAAACTGAATATACAGCTTACAATACAACGGAATATACATCAAGTATGTGTGCTACGTCACACCATCCAGCTCGTCTCCTGAGCTCCATAGACGTCCATCCAGAATCTGCACTCTATAATACTCGATCTGACCCAATCATTATAGTGAAATAACACCCGAGATAGTCTGGAATACCAGCGTGAGAAAACACACTCAATTGGATTATTAAAGTTTCAAAGCCCTTTGAAATCAAAGGTATCTCGTAAGACCACGCCACAAATAAACATGCTGGGTTTTTACTTTACGATAACCAATACATTTTTATCAAATCCATCTGATATTATAATAGTGTCTATAGAAAGTAAAATAAAATCTAGCTAAAATGCTTGCATCTCACGTTTCAGCAATAGTTGGACAGCATCAATACCGTATAGGCGCTTATTGGAGATTGGATTCCATACAATGGCAGGGCTACTAGGGTACCGCCTGTCACAGTACTTGCGCTAGATCAGAGTACCGAGGATCCCTCCTGATCCCCTTCAATACAAGACTGGAGCTACCCCTTACTAGATAGTCCAAATAAGATCAACCCATGGTTGGGATCAGCAACCGCCCACACAGCCGAATAAAAAGGGACATCTAGACAGGGATGACCTTACTCTAATTGGTTGCTAACCACTTAGCCTTGCTACGCCTCCCCTGTTTTAGCCATTCCTGGTTGATGAGGCTCGAGGCTATGCGTTACCTTTTTAGAACACATCTCACTTAGAATGCTCATCGTCTCCCTAACGATGTTCTGATAGCATTCGTCCATACAAGTCCGTTCCCGGTCCGAACGGAACCGAAGGCACTGCTCCTACTACATCCATTTTGGAATCACCCTCAGGATTTGTAGTGATTCACCCTTGCACTTTACAGCTCCATCTTCGACTCCAAGCTCTTGTCTTCCTCACGAAAACGTTCAAACCGGATCGAAGTGGTTTTCAGGAAATTAATCCAGATCCCGGTCTCTTCGAAACGATCAGCGCATTGGCCAATATTGATAGTCGTTTATTTAACTATCATATAACATCCACAAACAACCATCAGGACTTACTAATTTTCCAAATTATTTATTTCAAAATACCTTCACAAGATATTTTTTCTACACTTCAACCCTTTGAAAATAGTTTTCAAAATCACTCCTTCTTTCGCGAAATAAATTTCCACCCAATTGTTTTATTTCCACTGAAAATCACCAAGTCTTAACATGTTAGATTTTTCAAAATAATTTAAATCACTTTATGCGAAAACATATACTTTAAAACACTTAAAATGAAAACTACTTAAAACACTTTATTTAAAATACTAGATATGAAATTTTATAATAATTTCTCATGTAAAAATTAAGCCAAAACTAATTTAAAATAAAAGTTATTCTATAAGGTATAAATATCAAATAATTATCTTTTGAATCATAATACTAGTTAAACCTTTAAATAATTAATACTATAATTAACTTAATAAATATTTACTTAAAAATATTAAAATCATTAAATAAAAATTTGCCTAACATTATTTTTAAACAACTTTAAACCTCCAACTTATATATAAAAATCTCCTTTGAAAATATACTTGGCGTTAAATGGAAACACACTTCCATTTCAATATAGCCCATATAATCCTTACAAATCCTACTCGTTTATCCCAATTTAATTTACGTCGCAATCCTGTAAATTTTTTCAACATTTCGAAAATAAACCACTTTTTATTTTTAAAACACATTCCTTATCTCCTTAAAATCATTTCCAACAATATATACTTAAATTATTTACATTACGGCCACTAAAATTACTTAAATAAAAATAATACTTGAGAAATTATATAAGAGTTTCTGAGTAAAACTTAAACCAAAATTTCCTTTTAAAATAATGTTATTATATCAAATATTTTTGTCAAAATTTCCTTTTAAAAAAATCATAATACTAATTTACCTTTAAAAATAGTTAACTACCATAATTAACTTAAATAAATATTTACCTTTTTCCTTAAAAATAGTTAAAATAATAAATTTTCTAAAACATTCTAAAACCATTTTTAAACTTCTAGTTTATACTTTGAAATCTTTTCTTTGAAAATATACTTAATTGTCCAGGAAAAATATACTTTCCAACTTTTAAAAATAAAATCACCTTTTTTTTAAAAGAATTGCACCTTTTCTTATAAATTCCACCGGAATTTATACTTCCAATTTATCCACTAATAAATATTCCACTTCATTTCTAAACCCAGTTTACAAATTTCCATTTCTCATTTTCCTTTAAATCACATTTTCCAAAACACTAAATCGATTTCCAACCGAATTCCTAGTTTAAATTCCCTTTAAAATTTATTATTCGATTTATCCCATTCTCAATAATTATTTACTTAAAAATTTTCTTTTCATTTACTTTAAAAAAATCCACACTTATATATATTTCCATTTCTCAAAATACCAATACATATTCAGCCAAGTCATAACATTCTATAATTTCAATTCCTAACATAAACAGTACAATCTATCACAGATCATCAATTAAATCACATCGCTAAATATAAGATAAATTCAATGTTTTGAGGAATCCAGTTGGATCCCTCCAAACTGTTTCCCTGCATCCACAGATGTTAGCACAATATAAAATACCAATCCCACTTCGGGGGGGATATCGAGGTATATAGGGTCATCCGCTATTATGCGGGACGCATAGGGCCTCATCCGCTATATACTGCGGGAATCAATCACTCCAATATATATATATATATATATATATATATATATATATATATATATATATATATAATATCACATCCAGTCAATCAATCATTCAACCAATAATTTAAATTTAACTATTTAAGTTTAAATAGTAATCCAAATGAGTGAGATTAACTCGCCTTTGATTTTCGATTTGCAATCTGATCCAACCTTGGCTTGTTTCTCTATGATTTTTAGACCTTGTATAACATTATACGGTTTATTAATATTTGAACAAATCGAATAATTTTTTTCCATTTAATAAATTTTAACTCTATCCAATAATTTTACTTAAAACTAATTTCCCTATAATAAAATTATTTTCAGTAACCAAGATAAATTAAATAAGTCTATTAAATACATTAATTACCC
Organism: Allium cepa; assembly: GCA_030765085.1. Lineage (NCBI taxonomy): Eukaryota > Viridiplantae > Streptophyta > Magnoliopsida > Asparagales > Amaryllidaceae > Allium > Allium cepa. The sequence continues at coordinate 290,573,387 of CM060937.1, forward strand.
TAAACACATTATTATTTATTTGTTTTTCTTTAACCTTGCAAAACATATTACCCATGTATCATTCGAAATGAAAACTTTCCTTTACTTATTATGGAGATAATCTTAAAATGAACTAATAGAAACATATACTATAAACAGATTATTACCCAAAGTTCGCGGTACATTCCCGAATTCTGCTTCTTCTTCCCGAACCAGTCAACAGCATCGCCCCCTTTGCATCGCACGCGCCTTCAACCTAGGGTATCGCCCCTAGCTCGAAGCACCGTGCGCGACCCAAGCCACTACGTCGGCTAACCCACCTTCATGACAACGCGAAGCCAAACTCGGCTTGTAAAAGTCTGCCTTTGCCTTTTCAAGCTTTGCTACCCCATCTCGAATGCCTCACCCACTCCATGTTGACCTCACTTCTCAAGGCTAAACGAACTCGAGTTCGCTGACTCGACTTTTCCCCTTAATCCTTCGATCGTGGCCATACACTATTTTATTTAGGAAAATTTGAAGTTAGAACGAGGAAGGAAAGGGGAGTAGTCGCCCTTTTTTTAAAAATCGGTTGGCTTTGATTTCGTTTCGAACGAAGAAAACGGGAAGGGGAAGACAATGTTTTGTTCATTTGTCTTTTGATTCACTGATTTGCATTTTTTTTTAAAGAATACGCGTGTCCTCAGGGAAGACACGTGCTTTAAATTCCTTTACGTGTCTGCAAAGGCTTGCCACAGTATTTCAATGCAATAATATTATTTATATTTAAATTTAAATTCAAATTTAAATCGCCTTGAATTTGCAACTTAAAATCCTAACATCCTATCGAGGCGTGCTGCTAGGCGTTCATAATGTTATACCCCTATTTCGAACGCAATGAAAAAGGTTTCGAGTCCTAATTTGATCCTATGGAGAAGATACCTTTTTGAACCTAGTCATTATATTCAATTTTCGATATTAATTTCAGCATGTTTACCTATCGTACGATCACACGATAATTCCAAAAGGTACGAAACTTGAGATCCGATAATAATACCCTATTATGGATCCAATGGAAATAGTTTCGTCGAATTCCGAGACTGTGCCTCGGAAGGCTATTTTTAAATATCGATTTAAACAATATATTTTCGAAACTTAACAAAACACTTCCAAATTCAATTCTAAAGCTTCCATTGTCTTTAGTACCATTAATACACATTTTATAAGCCTTTGAAATATTTTTGACAAGCATAAAACTAAAGATTCAATATTTTACCCAACTTCCAATTATTAAATTCAATAAGTTAATTGCCAAATAAATAGTGATATTTTAAATTCAAGTTAGAAATTAACTTTTAAATATTTAAAATCAATTAAATATTCCAAATTTAAATATCTAAAAATTCCCGGGTCGTCAAATCATAAATCGCTCTCCTAAAAGATGATGTCTCCACACCTTCAAAGCAAATATAATGGCGACTAACTCTAAATCATGCGTATGATACCTAACTTCATGTGGTCTGAGCTTCCAAGAAGCATAAGCAATCACTATATCTCTTTGCGTCAACACAGCTCTCAATCTAGTTCCATATGCATCGGTACAAACAACTAAATCTTGATTCCCCTCCGGAACCACTAATACCGATGCATGGGTCAATAAGTATTTCAAGTTCTGAAATGCTTCCTCATACTTATTAGTTTGTACAAACTTCACATCTTTTTGCGTAAGCTTAGTCATCGGTGTAGCTATCCATGAAAAATCCTTCACTGTCTAGGGCCTTTTCCAGTTATTCACTGCCTCAATCTTAGTCGAGCCTACAAACAACCCTTTCTTTGAGACGACATGATGAACGAACTTCGCTTCCTTCTTCCAAAAATGGGACTTTGAAAATTAGTCCTCAACTAATGCTCCCTCAACATTTCGAGCAAAATCTAAGATGAACTTCATGCTCCTTCTCATCCTTAGTGTATATCAAAATGTCATCTATGAAGACCAACACAAATCTATCCATGTGCTCTCGGAAAATTCTATTCATCAAATCCATAAAGAATGTCGGCGCGTTAGTTAGTCCAAATGGCATAACTAACCATTTGTATGATCCATATCTTTTCCTAAATGCCGTTAAAGGAATGTTATCCTCTGCCACTATAAGCTGATGAAATATCATTTCCAAATCCAGCTGAGAGAATACCTTGGCTCCACTTCACTAATCGAATAAATCGTCAATTCTCGGTAATGGGTATCGGTTCTTTATCGTCTTCACATTTACGATAATCGATACACAGCTTTAATGATCCGTCCAGCTTTATAACAAACACTGCGGCAGCCCCCAAGGTGAACTACTTGGTCAGATAAAACTCTTACCTTCCAAATCCATCAACTACACCATCAACTTCTTCATCTCTATAACTCGGCAGCCTACTCACCGGCTTTGCTCTAGGCACCAAATCAATCTGAAACTCTATAGCTCATTTCGGTGGCAGTCCGACTACCGACTCAAATACATTAGAAAATTCTCTAATTACAAAGGCTTGATGAAACTCATCCTCCAACACCATAATACCCAATAAAGCATTCACTTCATCACTCGGGTTCTCTACGGTATAAACTATCCAATCACTACAATCTGGGTGACTAAGTGGTATTTTCCTATCATGGCAGAATATCCTAGCATCATATTTACTTAACCAATCCATCCCAAAGATAATCCCAAATCCCACAAAGTCAAACACGCATAAACAACAATCAAAAGCATGGCCTAGAAAATCAAATTCTAAATGGTCACACCTCATCCCAAGCGTTGCATACCTCCTATCGGATTTGCAACACTTAAGGAAGTAACTAAGTATGAGGGTTTTAGGTTAAGCCTATCTAACAAAAATCAAGAAATAATAGAATGAGATGCCCTAATATCAAAAAGAAAGCTAACAGATATACCGTGAATCTACAGCAAGCCTCCTAGAACAGCCTTCCCTTTTTCTTATACAATTAGCATTGGAATTGCAGGCTCTAGTAAATACATCTATCCCTTTCCATCTCTAGCAGGCTCAGGGCATTTGTTCTTATAATGGCGGATCTGATCACAATTAAAACATATGACATTCTTCTTTCCAATAACTTCTTTTCCTTTTCCTTTGCCAGTTCGACACTCATTAGCATAGTGTCCCTTCTTATTGCATTTCTAGGAAACCACTTCAGCCTTTCCTTTCTTTCGTGCTCCTCCCTTCTGAGTATTCTCCTTCTGGAAAAACTTCCTTTTCTGGCCCTGTCCCATCCAGGCCTCCTTCATCTTCTTCCTCAAGCAAATCAACGCCTCTTCTTGCCTTAATGCCATTTCAACCACTATATCACTTGGATCTCTCAAATTCAGCAAAGTGGCACTTATCAACTTTAGCCTTAAGTCCCTTATAAACTTTTCATTCCTTTTGATCACGGTATCTACTAAAGCATACCCGTGTCTGGCCAACTCCTCAAACTTCCTCACATACTCCAAGATGGACATATCTCCTTGTTCCAACTCTGCAAACATCCTCACCAATGCCAACTACACCATTACCGACATAAAATTTTCTAAAAACCATCTCCTATACTCCTCCTAGGTTATGGTTTCCTCATCAACTCTAGCAGTAATGATATTCTACTGGAATAGAGCAGCTCCATACAGCTGCCTCGTAGCCAATCTCCTCTTCTATGCATCATTCAATCCTAAGTCGGCAAAAATTCCCTCGCAATGCAGTAGCCAATTTTTTGCCTCAATTGCATCTTCAGTATAAATAAACGGCTACCCTCCATGCCTGATGTAGTCTTTATTGAAGTTAGCATGCTGATCGACTATCGGAACATCCTGAGCTCCATCCCCAGCAGCATTACCTCCGACAACTCTGGTTGCTATTCTAGCTTGCATCATGTTTACAAAGAACTGATACATTGCTTCCATGTCCTTCTAGGGAACTCCTGCACCAACAGTTTCATCTTGAGCCTGATCGGGACCTCTCCTAGTGTTTGGTTGGTCATTTCGTTTAGTGGTCGTGCTATCTCCTCTAAGGTTTACTCCGCCTCTTCTTCCCTTCATATCTATATTAAACCCTCATAAGATACGGATGAATAGTCTAACTAAGATAGAAGACTAGAGAGATAGTGTATACTTATATCTATATAGCAAATAAAAGTACGTTACTATAGTGTTATCCCATACCCCAATATTAACTCTAATTACTATGGATTATATTTTCAAAAAAATTTTTTAGTTAAAGTATTTCATAAACCATGCTCTGATGCAAGCTGTAGCATCCCCTATCTAGAGCCCAAAACTAAATGTTAAAGATACTATAGTCATCTATAGTATAGCTTCCGATGATTAAATACGGCTATGTAAATGGTATCAAAAATATCAGAAGTACTTGAATATTAAACAAACCACATATTTAAAAAACAAACAACTTTTGCTTCATTACATTTCAAAACCAATTGTTTCACATTCACAACACATAGTTCCAAATCGTTCCTAAGCACATATCAAATATAATTATTACAAAATACACCAAGAGTGGTATATGAAGATACCCCTTTGGTTGATCAGAGTAATATGGTCATAATAGACCTAATACAAAACAACATAGTAGAAAATATATCAAAAAATAACAAGAACCGAAACTCCTAAATTGCTATCCGTTTGCCTTATGCATGCCTCCGGTAGCTTATTTGTCATCCTACTAGAACCTAAAAAAGCCTTAATCCATCAGCCTACTCAAATTAATTTTGAGCACCCGAAAGTTTAAGGGGAAAACATAAACTTCGAGTTAGACATAAAGCCTGGTGTGAATAATATTATACATCTCGGAATGATTATGTTAACTGAGAACAAGCCGCTTAGCAGAATGGGTTTCCCCTCACTAACATCCTTTTAAAACATATCATTGCAAAGCCTTTCATAAAACCATATACTGTATTCCTACATCCAAAATGGTTAAATACTGTTAAGAAATCATTATGTGAACATACGTAAATATCATGTAATAATGAATTATTTGTTCAAACACACAAGTTTTGTTTGAATAACTTTTAACCTTTGGCCGACTCGGGCCTACCAGACAATATAATCAAAATTAACCTAACACCAGTTAGATATTCTTCTTCTGGATTATCTATCCTTATCTATCTATTAAACATTTTCCATTTGGACGGTCCATCCTTAACTATCTGTTAAATACTTCACTTTTGGATGGTATGTCCCTAACTTAACCATTTTCTCCGGTCTTCCCGTACTAACGGTTTTTCAGGCTCACCAATAACCTATCTTTAGATAAACATGTATTCCTTTCGGTGTGTAATCATAATTTTAGTCTAACCGTGATAAAGCCCTACATACTAGAATTTTGGACAAATAATTAGCTAGGGCTATTAGCTAATGTATAGGGCGGGACCCCATACTAGTCCCATCTGGTATTCCAATATCTGAGTCATTTTCACTTAAGGATCCCCTCCTATAATTTTATTTGAAATCATTTTTGAAAGTGATTTAAAACCATTAATCAAACTTAAACAAAGAAAAGTATATAATCTTTATACTTACTCAACATCATATCATCATGTCATATAATATATATATATATATATATATATATATATATATATATATATATATATTCTTTACTCCAAATTTAGTTGATGAAAACATTCAACCATTTGAAAGAACCTCTTTCTAAACCCTTGAAATCATCTCTTTCAAAACCAATATCAAACCTTCCGAAATCATTCCTCAAACCTTCCAAAATCAAAGATCTAACCTTTCGAAACCATTCTCTAAACCTTTCGAATCCATTGAAAAGCAAACCTTTCGAAAGCTATAAAACTTTGAATATCCTTCTTTAAAACCATTTTAAAACATTGCCTTAGAAAACCTTGTAAAATCTTCCATATAAAACTTTTGAATCCATGGAATTAAACCTTTTGAAATCATTCAACTAAAATATTTCGAAATCATTCAGCTTAAACTTTAGGAAACCATTCAATAAACCTTTCGAAACCACTGGACTAAACTTTCAAAATCATTCAACTAATACCTTTCGAAACCATTTAATAAAAATTTTGAAACTATTAAACTAAACCTATCGAAATCATTCAACTAAAACATTTCAAAATCATTCAACCAAAACCTTTCGAAATCATTCAACCAAAGCCTTTCGAAACCATTCAACTAGAACCTTTCAAAACCATTGGAAGCAACCTTTCCACTTTGTCGAATGTTCTGCTTCAAAAGCTTTAAACATATCCTTTAAAACTACTTTTTCAAAAGCTTTGGGTTTTACTTCAATTTATAACCCAATAAACAACTTTCTTCACTATAAAATTAATATAAAGTCCATATTAATTTATAAAATTATAAAAATCGAAATTCATCTCTAATTTCTGACCTATATTTAAATTTTCTAGGTGTTTAGACGCCATTAAATAGGGTTTTCATGACAAACATATCATAAAACTAACTTGAACGTATATAGTCCTTCAACAACACAGATATATATATTACTTTATTTGTCAAAACATGGCATATGCTTTCAAAATCAATCTGGATCTAATCATAAAACTCAAAAATAAAAGAAATTGGGATGTTGTAATTATTCACCTTAGCTTTGAGATTATATATGTGAGATTTGATGTTGATTATCCTCCTTCTCTTGAATCCTTGTCTTAATCTTCTTCTTGAAAATGATAATGGTGGTTGGCCTTAGGAAATTTTAGTTTAGATGAAATGAAAATGAATGTGAGTTACATTCCTAAGGGTTTAGGGTATATACCTTACCTATTTCTCATATTGCGCTTCTCGTATCGTAACATATTAACTCAAGCTATTTCATTTTAATTAACACACTAACAAGGCAAGGCTACCCATTGTTAACTAAATTTCAACCTTAATCTTCACACTATTTTATTCAACTTACCCAATTAATTATTCCTAACAATGTAATAAAAATATGGGGTGTTACAGATCTCTACAAGCGTACATCTATTTGGTGGTGTAGAAGGTAACCCCTCTTATACTTAATACCCCTCTTTGAGACATACGAGCTCAGAGGTTGTACTTTTATGGAAATCAATAGTGTGCTGTTGGAAATGGCAATATGGAACTTTTAGTGAAAATGTTCTGAGAATGGTAAACGTTACCTCTAGTCTCACACCTAGAGAATTGTGAAACAAGGGTTGCTTTAGGGCTAAATGGTTCGCTACCATTAGGGTATAATATCCAGTTTCTAGATTTATTTTGCGCCCGCTATGATGTCGGGTAAAAAAATATGTGGTGTTTGGTATGATAGATCTTGGATAGGTTGGGAACAGCTGGGGTGATATCATATTCGATGCTATCCGCCACCAGATGGGTCTACGGGTGGGCCGGTCTTAATTCACAGATTTTTCGAAGATGTTTATCCTCGGTACATTCCTCTAGATATGTACCGCATGGGAGATAGTCCCTTACCTCGTTATTTATTAGAGATCCAAATCTCCAATAAGTGCCTTTGGACTTGATTGTAGAGCCTAGTATGCTGAAGTTTAACAATGTAACAATTTATGCTATGACTATGTACATTTACTTGAAAAGTGTTTCAAAATAATATCATTAAAACTAATATTACCAGATTTCACATAATTTTTTTTTTGATTATCATAAGGTAAAAACCTATTCCATATTTATATGCATCGTGACCTTATGAGATACCCTTTCTTTTCCAAATACTTGTACTTTGAGTTATCACACCAGTCCCATGACTAATTCAGAGTTTATTTTCTTTTCCTTAAACACTTGGTACCCTATTTGTCCGAGCAGCCTAGTAGTCAGTTTTTATTTAGAGCATCTTGGAAGAGCTCGAAGTATGAAGTTAGAAGATTCTTTTGAAGATTGTCATACATTTCCTCCACACTCATGTACTATTGTATTCTGCATTTGTAAGGATGGATATTTATAAATATCCATGTTAATATTAAGTTAAACTTTGATAAATGTATTCAAAATTTTCCGCTTTAAAGATTATATGTTGAGATAGTATATGTTATTCCATTCATATAAGATTCTGTTCCGTCTTTATTTTCTTTCTACATTTAACAGTCAAGTTTTCTGACACTTGAATCTATGGCACTCGAATATCAAGGATGTATTAACATCGACTTTCGATGGTCGAAAATCTGGTTCGTCACATTTGGCATCAGAGCTTAGGTTGAGCGAATACCTAAGCCTGGTCGGTGTATGTCTCATCATAGATAAGGTTAGTAATACCCTAGTATGAGTAACTCATTAGAGATGGGTAAGTGACACCCTAGATTGAGCCGAGAGTACTATATACAAGCGCATATTTGTTAATGCTGAAAATGAATTTGTTTTGAAACATTTGGGTAAATGGAATAATTTACCAAATATGATATTCTGTTTATAAAGAAGTAACTTATTTGAAATTTCAATATAAATTCGGGTGGTGCTCACATACTATCCATATATACGAACACCTAATGAATTAAATTTCACGATTTGACTATACAATGTTTGGTAATAATAATGGTTTAAAGTTAAGAAATTTATTTAAGCTAAACAAAATTATAAGCCTGAAAAAATGTGAAAAATAAGATGATCCAGAAAATGAAGGTATAAATCAAGTTTTACAAAAAAAGGAATTGAAAAGTAGAATCTTATGATGACTAGTTTGAGTGACTCGGAAGTAACTAAAAATGAACAGGAGATGTGTTCGGATGGTAAACACTATTCTTAAGTATTACCCTTCTAATTACGGGGATATGTGATATTATTGGTAGTACCCAGTTCTTTGGTATCAATTTAGAGTTACTCAATCTATAAAAAAAATTTAAGTTCAAAGATAATGTGAATCATCAATTGGCAAATTGATTAATGATTATAAACATCTTTATAAAAGTGGTAAACCAAAGATAATTTGGATCACTGATTGATAAAATAAAATGAAATATTCAGCAATTTTGGACAGTCAGAGATTTCTGAATCACATCTAACTTAGAAGTATAAAATTTGAAAATATTAATGATAAACAATTGTGTAATGTTTTGAGCAAATAAAATTATATAAGTATAATTTATAATGTAATTTATAAATAAAAAGGATTTAAAAGCTGAGAATTTAAATCCTAGTGATTTTGAAAATTGTTCTTTAAAATTTAGAAAATAATAGTATTATTTGGAAGTATTTTTGAATAAAAATATAAGAGATAACTTTTATAACTTATGAATTTGAGGTGATAGTAAATTACAACAAGTTTTAAACTTGTCAAACACCCTGATGTAAGTAAGACCAATTGGAAATTTAGGATTTGTATATATACTCTTAGAATGTAATGGAGTATTATTGAAATATAGACTTAAATCATGGACTATTTATACACTTGAGTAATGTTGTAAGAGGTGATTCAACAAAGGATTTAATATGAAGTGAATGGTTATGAAACTTGAAAGTGTTGATAAAATCACAGTTGTGTCTTATAAGTATCTATAAACTTAAGAAATTGTTTTACGAAATGGTTCATTAACTGATAGTGATATAAAATTGATTGTGATTTGGTATTGTTAAGAAAACCAATTTGAAAAATACGTAAGTTATAAATAGATCATTTTTTCGCGTAACCGTTTGACCTCAGATTCGAGTACAGAACTTTGAGGTATTTACACTGGTCCGAAAAAAGGTTTATCATTCGGTTCTTAATGGTGAACATTGGTAAGTGTTTTTGGTTGGATACTTAGGTTTTGTATCACAGTCGAGAGCTATGCAAGAAAAACTAAAGTTCTGATCAGAGAGCTTGATAGGAGCCCACACTAGAGGATTAGAGGATCAATACTAGTTCGATAGTAAAGCTGTATATTCAAATAGTAGATGGAATCGGATATTGCATAGGGACGATCTATATACATCGTACAAGGGTAAGTTTAAAAATAAATATTTAGGGAAAACACCTTCGGGTTTTTTCGTGTAATTTCGAAAACGAAATTCTTTTAAGGAGGGAAGTCTATAACTGCCCGCAAATTTATCACTTCAATAAATTATATTTATTTTTAAAATATTCAGGTTCAAGTTTTTTTAACATAAACTATGATGTTTTAAAAAGTAAATAATTATGGTAACCTTATTTTGAATAAGTATTTACGAATATATAAACTTCGAAGGAATATCGATAAAATGACCGAAAATCGTTTTGTCTATAAACAACACTATAATCATCAGAAATCATGCACTGACCTAGATACATACACTCATTACCCATATAAAAAAAATATGAAATAAAATTATTTATTTTATTTTTGGGAATATAATATGTATTTATGACATTATCAATAATGTCATCGTATTTAATAATTGGTTTATGAATTTAAATTGAGATTTAATCATTTAATAATTATTATAATTATTCAAGTAATTGTTTTTAAACGATAATAATTCATTTTAACTAGTTATGAAGTGATAATAAATCATTTATAATAATTTTATAAAGATATATACTTGATTAGAAAAAAATAAAAAAAAATCGTATCGCTTTATCGATTTAACAACACTTTATAAATAATTGTTTGATATTAATTTGTATGGTTTTATAAATCAAATGTTATCATTTTTATTAATTAAAAATGATAAGAACTTAGTTTTAAAATTTTGTATGCATTTATATTTAATTTAATTAATAAGTGAAAATGTGACCGGGAATTGGCTTCTCGATTTTCAACGGTTTAACGAACGAAATTTGTTCAAAGTTGTTTCAACCTTGTTCATATGTCTTGTGCACATAAATTTCATACACATGCACTCCCTAACATGTACGAGAACACGTGCATACACACACACACACACACACACACACACACATATATATATATGAAAATATCTAAGATATTTTCATAAAAACTTATCCCTTAAGTAAATCAAAAGTTAAACCCTTACACATTAATTACAAACACATGGGTACACACACAAGGGAGGTATTGGCCATAATATATGAGGTAGGAGGAGAGTGGGGTGGTGATGAAATGTTGATGTATTTGTATGTAAATATCATGATATTTTCTCTCCATTTTTTTCCTATAAATACCCACCTTTCACTTCATATTTCTACACAATTCTCTTCTTCCTCTTTCTCTTCTTGAAGCTCACTAATGGATTCTAGTTCATAGAAAAATTGTAACAAAGCTGTGGCAAAATATTCCAAAATAAAGTAAAATATATATACAGATATACATACCATGTCAATCCACTTCAAAACCAAATGCAAATACCTTCTCTCCACCTTCCCAACTCACGACCACCTCCTCCGTCATCATTGGCAAGATATCCACCCCTTCTTTTCTTAGGTCGTGGCTTTCCAAAGGTCCCAGGGTCGACTTCATAAACTTTGGTTCGATCGCAACAAAGTTATATTCTGTTTTACTAAGCTTAATACCTAATAAAGGTGAGAAATTATATATATACACACCAATATATATATATATATATATATATATATATATATTACGATGTTATGATATGATTGCTTTGGATGTTTACTGTGCTTTGATCATCAAGTTTGGTTGTTTTAATATAGTTGTGTAATTGTGTAAACAAGTCACGTTGGATACACGTTGATATTACACAAGAAAAATCATTTTTCGAATCAAGTTATAAAAGTGATACATAATCATTAAATGCCTTTGAAACAATTTAAAATGGATTATAAATGTTTTATAAACACTAAAATCTGATTTGCTAAAATTTTGACAAGTTATGAAAATTGAGTCAAAAATAGACACATCGCGTAATAGCGGTTCGCGATTTCGCTCATGGAAAGTTAAATCCACTTATACGATGGATTCAGAATCGGGATTCTATGTAATAAGAATTTTCTGATCTCTTATAATAATATTTTAAAAAAAACGAGCGATAATTTATTTGGTAGAATTTGAAATATGAGCAAATCAAGTTTTAAAAATAGTCGTGCTTTGACAATTTGGAAACCAAAACGATAAATTCTTTAAAAGTAATATTTTTAATTCTTTAAAATATGGAATAAAATCTATAAATCTCTTAAAATGTTTTAAATATTTTTGAGTTACAAAAATGAATTTCTAAATAATAGAAAAGTTGTTTTGGTCAAGTAAGCTGAAAAGCACTATTTGTAGCACTTTTAGCAGCACTTTTAATAACTTTTGAAATATAATTTAAACTTAAGTATTCTTTTCCAAATCTTTAATAAATATTTTCAAATAAATAATTAAGTATTCTCAATATGATCTAAAGGTTTAATAATTTATTTTAAAAAGTGTAAATAAATGATTTAAAGAAAAGTTGTTATAATCAAGCGATTTAATCTTCGCTCTAATAGCCGATGAGTAGACTGGATTTTCTATTCATGAGATCAGGGTGTGAGATGCTTTAGCCATGGAGATGTTTAGGAGTAGTAAGTGCTCTAGCTCACCTAGCCTTTTTCCTGGGCAAGGAATAGATAAGATTGAATATTGGAAACAAGGCAAGTATATAAGATTTAATCTTTTCCAAATTTAATACTTCTTGGATCGTATAGAAATAATCTTTTTATACTTAGTGTTAAATTCTGAGGGGGAACCCTATACTATCCATGTGAATTTAAAAGGCTTACACTTTTATTCAACGGATAGTAAAGGTTGAATAAGAAAATTGATGTTGAGTAAAATTATTATTATTTCTGTGGATCTGTTTTACTAAATACTAACTAGTTTAGATTTATCAACTTAGATAACATGGTTTTAACCTATTAGAATGAAATGTATTAGAAGTAAGGAATCATTTTTTGAGATTTAAATAAATGTCTTGGAATTATTTTAATTCCTACGGATCCTTTTACTTAAAATTAATTGTTTTCGGTTTACAGTAAAGGTGTCTTAAATAATATTGTTTTTGACCAGGTTAAAAGTTATGATTTGCAAATAGAAGATTTTTATAAAGATTTAAATGATTTGAAAATATTTTCCTAAGTAAAGGATGATATAATTTGGAATTATTCCATGATTTAAAAAAGTTTTAATTAAACAACGATAGAGGTTTAACGATTCCGTATATGCTGAAAAGAAATGTTTTTTGGAAGATACATATTTTTAGAAGATATTTTTGGTAAAGAGAAAGTAATTAATCAAATGATAAGCACCTATTTACCTAACATTTTTTTCTTAATTGTTGGTTCGAAGGAACCGAGATCAGACTTGGGTATTTTTTATCCAAAAACCACTTCGAACCAATTTACGAGTTTGAAAGTAAAGGTATGTTAAAGACAATGAAGTTAAAGGTGAGAATCTTTATAGCGGAAGGACTGCTTGTTTATAATTTCAGAGTAGCTACCGAGATAAATAAATAACAACAGTCCCTTCATTTTGGGATCTTCGTATGCAAGGACTACTCGTTACTAATAATAGGAGTAATTCCCAACAAGAAGTGGTAGGAGAATGCCTTAGGTTTGTCCTATTCCTGGACAACTTTTATGGATGAATGTCTGACATTACATTTCTAAAGACACAGTACATTGATCTCTGCAAACATATATCTATTTGGTGGTCTAGAAGGTAACCCCTCTTGTGCTAAACACATCTCTTTGAGACGAACAAGCTTAGAGGTTGTACTTTTGTGGAAATCAATAGTGTTAATGGAAATGGCAATGTGGCATTTTAAGTGAAAATATGTTAAGGAAGGTAAACGTTACCTCTAGCCTCAGACCCGGGGAACTACGAAATAGGGTTTCTTTAGGGCTAAGTGGTTCACTAATATTAGGGGTATGATATCACCTTTCGAGATTTATTTTGCGCCCGCTACGACATCGGGTAAAGAAATATATGGCATATGGTATGAGAGATCTCGAATAGGTCAGGAATGGTTGGGGTGATATCATATTTAGTTCTATCTGCCACCAAATAGGTCTGTAGGTAGGCCGGTCTTAATTCACAAAGGTTACGAAGATGTCGATCCTTGGTAGATTCCTCCAGAAATGCACTGTATGGGAGGTAGTCTCTTACCTCGCTATTCATTGAAAATCCAAATCTTCAATAAGTGCCTTTTGACTTGATTGTAGAGCCGACTATGCTGGAATTTAATAATGTAACAATTTTGGCTAAGATTATGTATATTTACTTGAAAAGTGTTTTCAAAAGAATGCCATTAAAAATAATATTACTAGATTTCGCGTAGAAATGTTTTGGTTATCATAAGGTAAAAACCTGTTCTATGTTTATGTGTAGTGTGGCCTTTTGAGATACCCTTTGTTTTTCAAATACTCATATTTTGAGTTTCTTATACCAGTCCTATTACTGGCTCGGAGTTTATTTTCTTTCTCTTAAACCCAGGGTCCCCTAATTTTTCATACAGCCTAGTAGTCAGGTTTTGTTTAGAGCATCTTGGAAGAGATCGGAGCATGAAGTTAGAAGATTCTTCTGTAGATTGTTATCTATTTCCACCACAGTCATGTATTATTGTATCCCGCATTAATAAGGACATGTATTTATAACTATCCATGTTAATATTAAGTTAAACTTCGATCACTGTATTTAAAATTTTCCACTGTAAATATTATATATTGAGATAATATATATTACTCCATCGTGTAAGATTCTGTTCTGTCTTTATTTTCTTTCTACCCTTAATGGTTTTGTTTTTCGACACTTGAATCTGTGGCATGTGAATATCGAGGATGTATTAGTGTCTATGTTTGTAGGTCGAGAATCTAGTTCATCACAGAAAACAACTTTTATTTCATACAAGATTGGTTACTGAGACAGGTATATGTAAAAAAATTGCATAATTCCCATAGTACATACCCCTAACTCTATCAATTTTTGCTTACACTTGGGTTCGATTATGGAATTTTATTTCTAATTCTCTAATCGGTTTATTAAAAACCAATTGAATTAGTTCCTCAATGAATGGGTATGCTATTATTCTTTAATCACCTATGTCAATTAAATCTCTTCGGTATTGATAAACTACTTTATCATATGGAACAATTTAGAGTATGTTTCTTGATTTCCAGTGAGCTCTAAGTTCTGTTAGAACTATATTGTGACATTGTTATTACGTAGCAATGTTATGAGACTATCAACATTTTGAATCACCCTCGGCTAAGTTATAAGTTTGTGCTTTTATATTGATATACATGATTTTTTATTGCGGCATTATTCAGGGCTATTTACTTGGACTTTTTCATTGAATTAACCACAGTCTTTCGTTTGGAACATTTTCAACTTAAAGATACTTAACTTGAATTTATTCTTGACATAATACTCAATATTACTTATGAATTTTGAGTTGAACACTCCTTCATAAGGAGTTTGTTGTTTCCATAAACAATTTTCTAGTATTTCATAAATGCATAAGAATATCTAAAACAACCATTTAGTGATATCCTTTTGTATTTGATATTTTCTTCAAGTATCAAATACATAAACAAATCGTGATATTGTAGACAACATAACGTGTATGATAATTCCAATTTCCAATGCATAAGGAACCAATCTTACATGTTTCGTATTAAACATTTGAATAAGGTGTCATCGTGTGATGACTCGAAATTTTTAAGAATTTAAATTGGAATATTTAATTGATTTTAAAAGTTAATTTTTAGCTTGAATTCAAATATTATTATTCATAGTAATTAAGTTATTGGATTTAATAAACTGAAATTGGATGAATTATTGAATCTTCAGTTTTAAGCCTGTTAAAAATAATTTAAGGGTTTGTAAAATTTATATCGATAATACTGAAGATAGTAAAAGTGTTAAAATTGAATTTAAAGATGATTTGTTCAGTTTTAGAAATATATCGTTTAAATCGATATTTAAAAATAGCCTTCCGGGGCATAGTCTCGGAATTCGACGAAACCAGTTCCATTTGATCCGTAATAGTTAGTTATTATCGGATTTCAATTTACGTTGCAATTGGAGTTGTCGTTTGACCCTGGCAGCTCAAAACGCATAGAAACTATTTTAATCGATTTAATTTAAATTCGATCGTTCATTTCCGTCACTCGCTCATATGATTGAATTAGGCTTCCAAACGCGTTCCACTGTGTTTGGAATATGGGTAAAACCCTATAAACGCCTGTCGGCATGTCTGATTCGGAGTTTGAGATTTCGAGTTATGTTTAACGTGATGTTTTGTAATTAGATAATATTATAAAATTCCTAAGTCAAACCTTATTACATCCCATCAGCCAACCTAACCCTTCACCTCAGCTACCCTATACTCTGATGCGAGCCGCCTTCTTCAACTTTAAATCGCGATTTCCATTTCTCAAAAGGAAAAAAATGCGAAAGCGATTTCCAGTTCTCGATTTTAAAAAAAATTCGAATAATGGAGGAAGGACGGATTCGAGTTCGAGTGTCGTGGCAGCGAACGGAGTCGTGATCGAAGAATTAGACGCGAGCAACCAAATGATGGTCACGGTCTGGACGTGAGCTGGAGGGGCGGCATGAGAGGGGAAGGCTCGGCGTTCGCTCATGATTGACTTAGGGAGCACGCGTGCGATCTAGTGGTGGTGACGAATGCGGCGGAGGCTTTGAGACTTCAGGCGTGGGGAAAGGTGGCTACGGCGCATTGTTTGACGAAGGTAGATGGGTGTTAGGTCAACGTTGGCGGCATGCGACTAGAGGTCTTTGTCGCGTGGGTTGAGTTCGGCTGTCTGGTGCTTGCGTGCTTGAACGAAGATGAGTGGGTAACAGTTGTTGCTTTATTTTAGCAATTATTTTATTATTATTTTGTTAGTTATATTTTAATTTAAATCATTACTCTAATTTATTCGTACGTTTGTACGAGGCCTGATTCGAACGAAAGAAGTCGTGTTGCGACCGTATCGACGTGGCTACAGTAAGGGATTGGATTCATATTTATTCATAGCTGAATTTGTTTTCAGTTTCAAATAAAAAGGTCAAACATCAGGAAAACCAAGTCGAAATTAAAGTGGACTGCAAAACAAATTCAAAGGTGAGTTAATCTCACTCTTCGGGATTTTTTTAATATAAATTTAAATGGTTAAATTTAAATAATTGGTTGAATGATTGTATTGTTTTGATGTGCTATATTATATATAGTAGTATGTAGTATATATTGGAGTGATTGATATTCTGTGATGTATATTATTGGAAACTGGAATATTGAATGCTATGATTTGCTTGAATATTTCGGTACCCTGAGTTATCGAAATATATAAAATTGGATTTTTAAAAGAAATATAAGGGTGAATTTTGAAAGCGAAATAATTATAGAATAAAAATAAGAATGAATTGGACAGAAATGAAAGTGATATTTAAAAACTGAAGTTAAATTGTAAAGTAGAGATTTAAAAACTTGTATCAGAGTTAAATCTGGAATTCAAGAGTGAATCTGTGTTTTCAAACAAATAAGTTTAAAATTTAAATTATTTTTACAACTTGAATGTTAAAATGAATTTTTTTAATTGATTGAATTTAAAAATGAATTTGGTTTTAAATTACTTTAAACTTCTTTATAAAATGAGTAATTAGTTTATTTAATAAAATAAATAAAAAGATAGATAATGATAGGATGAGATAAATCAAGAGTGATTAACATTTGTGGTTTAATTAATGATTAATTATTTAATGTAATTAAATTAAATTAGGATAAATTAAAATATAATTGAAAATCAATAATTTATATAATTAATGATGTAATTAAAGATTGATTAATTAAGATTAATTAATCAATAATAAGTGACTTATGAGAAATTAATTAATATAAGTAACTAAGGTATGGTGTAATTAATGTAGTTAATTAATTTATGAAGTAACTAAGATTACTTATTGATTTTGGTTAGGAATAATTAATATTGTGAAGTTAATTTAAGATAAATACTTGAATTTAACTGAAGGATAATTAATCCAGAGTGATTAATTAAGATGGGTAATTATGGGATAATTAATTAATTGATTTGAAATTAATTAATGTTAAGTAAAGGAATTTAAGTGATTGAGGTTAGTAATTCAATTAGAATTAATTAAATTAATTTGGAAGTGATCATGTTTGCTTATGGATGATTGAATGGTATTGGATGCCTCAAATGAGACTCGAAGAGACCGGGGTCGGGTATTAGAAAATACTGGAAACCACTTCAAATTTTTATAAATTGATATTTGAAATCTATAGGCTGGAATGAAATGATTTAGGTGAATTGGACTATTTAATCTAAATTTTGGTAATTAGAAAATTGATGGTGGAATAAGTGATGCTTATAACAAATTGTGGATTTGTGAATTGAAACGAGTTTCCCCGAGTTTTGTATAAGTTGTATGCTTTGTATTCCATGTTAGATGGGTTTACTCACGTTGGTTTCCAGCCTGACATGGGTGTTACTTTGATGTAATGCTCGGGTCAGACTGAGTATTACAAATTTTCAGGTAAGAACATTCTGGAGCTCATAAGGCGAGCTGGATGGCAAGAATGTATGGAGTGTTTCCGCTGTATTATATTTTTGTATATCTGAGATATGATGATTGTGTATATCCAGTGTCTGTATATATGTGTAACTTTGATGTATTAAAATGCAGTCGACATATATAGTATTCTTTTGTAAACTGTTATTATTTGATATTATATTTTATCCGCTGCGGATGTGAGATGTTGGTGTTTCTGATCATCTATTTCTTCTTTTCTTTCTAACTATTTGGAATTTTCGGGATCGAAAATTCCGGGTCGTTACAGTTGGTATCAGAGCGAGGTTAAGCGAGAACCTTGGCTCGGTTGGGATTACTCATTAAGGATAGGGTTAGTGGTACCCTAAACTGAGTTGAGTGTGTATGTGTGTATGTGTGTGTATGAGTGTGTACTTGTTATTTCCTTATATAAAAGTTTTGAATGATTTTATATAAAAATATATTTTGATATATAAAGCAATATTTCCTTCTAATAAATATTAAGGCGATTGGTTGTTAAATTATTGGAATTAAATTAAGAAGTAATATAATACAACCAAATTAAAATCTTGAATTGGAATTATATTAAGTGGTAATAGAAATAAAACCAAATTAAAATTAAATGAATATAAGTTTGAAATGGATCCAGAATTAAATGGTTTAAAGAGATAAGTTGATTTGATTCAAAGGATTAAATCAACATTTAAAAATTTAACTCGAATGTATATAATTAGGGATGGTTTAAATTTGAAATTTGAATTGAATTTGCTCAAATTAAATCTGATTTGAATTAATTGGATTTGTGATTGAAGACGTATAAGTTAAAATTTTAAATGGACAATTTGAATTTAATTGAATTGAAATGATTTGAAATTGAAGTGGGTTCAATTGATATTAGTCCAAACTGATTGGAATAATTTAAAATTATAATTAAAGTTGAACAGGTTTAAAGTCAAATGGAATTTGATTTAAATTGGGAAAGAAATCAGGATTGATTCAACTTGAATTGAGGTTAAATCAATTTCAATGGAAATTGGAGTTATTAAAATTGGAATTGAGTCAATTTAAATGGAAATGGAAATTTAAATTGAATGGATAGGAAAGTGAACGGTTTTGACTCTGGACTATTTTCAATATAAATTATTTTAATATAAACTTACTTTTCCAAGCAATTTAATATATATAACCTTTCTTTTTAAAGCCAAATTATTTTTTATTTGTTTACAATTTTTTTTGGAATTATTTAACAATTTTTCAAATGTTTAATAAATTAATTATTATTTTTCAACTGTTTTACAAATTAATTATAATTTTACAACTATTTTCGAATTATATAAAATTTCTGAAACTATTTAACTATTTTCCAACTATTTTACAATTAGTTAACTATTTTACAGCTATTTTGCAAACTAATAATTATTTTTCAACTCCTTATCTATTTTTAAAATTTTCAAGCTATTTTCAAAATATAAACTGGTCGGAGTTCAAACTGTTATTGATTAAATACCCAACTGAGATAAGAATTGAAGTGATAACCCAAATGAGGATTAAGGTAAATGTAAATAAGTGAATAAAATCTAAGTGAGGATGGATAGAAAGGAAATTGATTTGGCTAATAATCAATGAGGTTAAATACGTAGGATGTACGTATATTATTCTATTCGCATAGTGATTTGATCCAGATTTGAGTATAGAGTTTCGAGATAGTTTATCGATCCGAGTTAGGATTTTTCACTCGATTTTCGACGGTGAACCTGGATATGGATTGTTGATTGGTTTTGGATATTCTCTATCATAGTTATGGCTATACAAGGAGAATGACGGTTTTTGATCAAGAAACCAGATCTGAGTCCGTACTAGGAAGTTGGGTGGACGATACTAATTCGGAAGTGAAATTGTGTGATCGAGTGGGTGATCAGATTGGTATAGCGTACGGATGATAGGTGTACGTCGTACGGATTCGAATGAAATTGATATTTAAAATTTGTGAAAAAGAAATGTGAAATGATTTCTTTTGAAATGAAAGTATATTTTGTGTAATATACAATGGATAAAAGTGAAAGTTGGATATTTTTATGATGATAAGTAAGATGGAAACAACCTTATAAAGAGAGTAATCAAATTTGAGTATTTGATTTTGAATAAACAAAGTTATATATCTTTGTTATATAAGATAAATCTCCACTTGTTGAATCTATTGCCGGAAGAAAATATTTTGAAAATGTTTGAAGTATAAAAGGAATTTTATACAAGTTTGAAATGATCCAAAGTTTTTAAAAATTATATATATTTGTGTGTATATATATGAAGGATCTTATGAGGATTTTGGAAAAAGTTTTGGGAACCTTTGGATTTGGAAAGGCTTTTGATTTTTTGGGTAAAATCAATATCGGAATTTGGAGAGCCTAGTATGAGAATTATCGATTTTGGGATAATCGATTTTGTGTAAAGGAGATTTTTATGAGAATCATACTAGGTGTATGATTTGGAAGATACTATATGTGTATAGTATAAAGTGTTTTGAAAATGGCTCTAGGGAAAAAGGCGCTCCCTTGAAATGAACTTTTCAAGAGTGCCACCGGGTGGTGCTGCCTTGAACCCTAAGGGGTGTTCTAAATTTGATCTTGTGAGGAGTCCGGACAAAACAGTTCCTGAGGATTATGAGTAGTGTGTAGCGAAAGTGGAGGGGCGCTGATGCCTACAGAGGCATTTGGGTTATGCTGTGATGATAATGTAACTCGATGTCACTTCGATCTACTGCAGACTATAGCACAAGTCATGTGTGCCGTTGAGAGACAACAGTCTGCGTTTTATATTATAAATCGGTAGACTGCGACCTATGGTAAAATAGCGAAAGTCGTGGTGCCGCTGAGAGCCAACAGTCTGTGTTTGATTTTACATCGGTAGACTGCGACCTATGTAGGAGTGCAGAAGTTTCATTTTTGACAGCGAAAATCGAGGGCGCTGATGCGTACAGTTACATGGACTTTTACTGCGGTAGCAACGTAACCCTGGAATGTAACTGCGATCTGTTGTGGGTTCCATGGCGTAATCGAGGGGCGCGGAGTGCCTACATTTACATGGACTTTTGCTGCAATGGCAACGTAACCTAGGAAGTAACTGCGACCATGGATGGGGGTGATGATTTCCAGAGCATTCTCACCAAAGATATTTCCTCTATTTTCAAAAACTGATTTCTATGTTTTCAATAAAATTATTTTCCCAAGTATTTTCACTGGGTGTTGAAACAGGCTTACCAAGTACTTATAGATTTTCAATCCTACGCCCGATCGACGTATGACCGAATTTATGTAAGAACAAGAATGAACTAGTTGAGACATCGAGTTATAAGAAGTATTTTTATGAAAAGCTATTTTAATAGTATTATGTGAATTTACAAACTATTTCTAAAATTTTAAAATTAAAATGTTGGAATTTTGGAAAATGAAGAAATCCAAACTGGAATTATAAAAAAAATTGAACTTAGGAAAATGTAATAAAGTGGTTTTTTTGGAATAAAATCGAGTACTGATTTAAAAGTTGGAAGTAAGCTAATTAGCTAAATAAATTATTTGATAGAGTATATTAATAAAATTTAACCCGGTTAAATAAATGGATTGTAAGTTAATAATGGAGTTTGGAAATGAACTTGAGTTAAATAAAATAGAGTTGGATTGAAATAGTGATGGTTTGAATTACAACTAAAATTCAAGTGTGTTATAAATAATATTAAACGTAATTTGCAAGTAAATTATATATAATGGAAGTGTTGTCGAATGAAATTAATGTGAATTATAATAGAAATGGTTTGAGTTGCAAACAAAACCCAGGTGAGTAGAAATAAATTGAGAATGGCTTTGTACTATAAAATAAATTTGAAAATGAATTAAGTAGGTGAATTAAAATTTTAAAATGGGGTGAATAAATCGGTTAATTGAATGAGATAATAAATGGATGAAGTCTGATTGAATAAAAATTAAATCAAAGTTTAAATTGGAATTGAGTTATCAGAATGAACTTAAGCTATGAGGCATATTAATTTGAAGAAAAATTTCTTAAGTCAATAGAAGATTGGTTTCGGGTAAGAATGGAAGACCATTAAATAAAAGTTTGGGTTAAATTTATTTGGAAAAAATGGATATTAATAAAAGCATCAAATGTTGTCAATCTCAATGAAATAGTTTTAAAATGAAACCAATGCAGAGTTGAAATGAAATGCAAATGTATGGTTGGTGAATAAATTAGAAATGAAATGGAATTAAATACAGAATGAGTTGAAATTAATTTGAAGTAGTTATAAACTAAAGTGGATACTATATTAAGCAAATATTGCCGAATTTACATAAAAATAGTTGTTGTTTGACGAAAACAAAAGTAATTAAAATTCTATGAGTTGATAGAGATTAAATAAATTGATTTTAGGATCAATTGAATTGAATATGAGATTGTTTGGATTAAAAATAAATTGAATGTAATAAATTGAGTTGTAAACCATTAAAATTGAACGAAATGGCATATGAATTGGTTGGAAGCAATTGAATTAGCTTTAAATCATATACATCGCTTATGGAAAGCATTTGGTGTTTGTTGCTTACGAAATGCATGTGTTTAGCTATTGAAAGTGAGTGAAATGATAATAAATTTTCTATATATCGGACTTACATATTTAAATTGAGTAAGCACAGGTACCCGTAGGCTGTTTGGCTGGATTTGGTTGCGCTTATTGCTAAATTAATAAGCCGCTTGCTTAAAATGCTAAATAAAGGTACGCCTATACAATAAAAATAGGAAATATGAACTGTTTTTGCTTTTTCGACCAGGTGGGTCGATGTATATATTTGTATCACTTGTCAAATTGCAAAAGCTCCTTCGTACAGAGGAGACTCTACCAAAAATTTTGGGAGTTAGAAAAATTTTTGAATTTTTTTTGTAAATTTTTTGTTAATAACAAAACGATTTTAAATATGAAACTGAAATAAATTAGTGAATGAGACTAATTTAAAATAATGATATGAATCAGTTATAAATGGAAGATAAAAATTCAATATTCAGAGTTAAAGGTAAAATTGAATTCATGTGGAAATGGGAAAACTAATGTAACAACCTGCATATTTATCGATTTTATATTTAAATATTTTATCATTCGTCGGATTTTAGTCCGAAAACCTACTTTTTGCATACGGTCGAATTAGGACTCGAGACCGCCTCCATTGAGTTCAAAATGCCGTTTGCGACCTTTTTGAGTATAAGCTTCGATATGTTTGGAGAAAGTTGATTTTTACCACTTTTTCATTTAGGGCTTTGGTTTGGGCTGAGCCAATTAACCACTTACTAACTCTGTCCCAATCCCCCTCTCCTCTTCATTACTTCATTCCAACTCCTCAAACTCAAGCTCCAACTGAAAATGGGTGAGAGGAAAGGGAATTAGAAACTCCAAGCCCTAGTTCCTCTTGCTAGCTCAAGTTCTTGCTCCAAACTCAAGAAGAACCCATTGGTAAGCTTATCTTCTTCTTCTCCAACTCTTTCTCCATTCAATTTCAGAAATTTCCTAAACCTAACTTAGGGAATGTTCTTCTTTTAAGCTTAGATTCAAGCTTCTAGAGTTGGTTTTGAAGAGTGGTTGATTCCCCTTTGCTTTCAAGCTTCATCTTCATAAATTTAGTTCAAAGGTGAGATTTTTATCTCACATCTATGACTATAATTATCTTTGGTTGTTAGGTTTGAATTCCTAACACTTCTTCATGAGAATTTGCTCTTGATTTGGATTGGTTTTGTGAATATTCCAATTTTTGAGTTTTTAAGTCAATTTGTGTGAAAATCCTTTTATGGATGTTTGATCATGCTTTTGGTGATGCATCGGGGAGCATATAGGGCCGGGTTGTCGATTGGAATAAATCCTTAGAGCCAATGTTCGTCCGGTTGCATTTTGGAAGAATTTGCTCTTCATTTGAATAGGCTGAAAAACAGCCCAGGCATGATTCAGTCGACTGAAAAGTCTGTTCAGTCGACTGAACCTGGAACCCGAAAGTTTCCAGGCATGATTCAGTCGACTGAATCCTCTGTTCAGTCGACTGAACCTAGAAACAGAAAGTTTCCTGAACCTGAAAAATTTCCAGGCACAGGGTCAGTCGACTGAAAACTCTGTTCAGTCGACTGAACCTGCTGTTTGAGTCCATTTTGCCTTTTTGGATTGAATTTCCAATTTAAATCGATTCGTGTTGTTTCCTATTTGTTGTTATCATCTATTATGACTTGATGACCTTTTCTTTGGGAATTTTAGATATATCCACTTTGATGGATTTGATATCGATTTCTTTGGATTTTATTCATGTCTTCGAATGTGAATTTTTATGATTGATTGTTTCTACAATCAATTCTATGATTTGTCACTTAAAAATATAAAGGTTTCAATACTAGTAGTAAATATCAAAACTCTTTCAACAAAATGATTTCAACTCTATTTTCAATAACAAAGCTCGTTTTCTTAAAACGTTTTCCAATCTATTAGTATATACAAGCCTTTACCTCACTCGTATGAGAAATCTAATTAAACGACTTAGTAAAACGAGTGGTATGAAACGCTTGCGTTTACTTCGTCGGTTAATTCTTGGACTTGTTCGATTGAATCTCTTGTGACATACTTCTAGTGGAGATTTACAGTTTGTTCGTAAATGTTTAAGGTAAGCAAGTGGTTATGGGACATGAAGCTAAACTTTTATATTTACTAGCTTAGTGTAATTAACACTTCTCTTTGATCATGACGATCATTTTATGGTTTAGACTAGCAATGTGCGATGTCTCTTTGTCTATGTGGAGGACCGTACCTCATTAAATGGAGCTTCGTCTCATTTCTTCGTGGGCTAGCGACCCATGTACTTTCTAATGTGTTTCGATTCATCGGATGTACCGTTTGTACTACATCGATGTTTTGGCTTTTGGATTCATTGGATGTACCGTTTGTACTACATCAATGTCTTGACCATCCTTTTTATTGTGATTTCTGGATTTCGTGTGTTGATTTCTGGAATTTGTGTTTCACCAACTTTTACGATTGGCATGGATATATTTATATCATTTATTGTGGCTTGGTGAATGAAATCAGGAGTATGACATTCCTTTTTATCTTGAGTAGATTATTGTGATATTGATTAATCTCTTGTTGATTTTCAATTACTTATTTATCACAGCTTGGCATTGTGATTATTATATGTTTATGTCATATCTCTTATTATATATCACTTCATCTGATATTTATAGCTAGACTGATCCGTTTATTATTTTCTTATAAATAATACTCGGGTTAGACCGAGATGTTACAGGTACCTCTCCTTGACTTCTCTTTTGGGGTTATCATCCTGACTTTTGGCAAACTACTTAGATTAGTAGTTTATTTTGTTGTATACACTTGAGATATAGACTCATAGTTGTATTCTTTTGTATAGCACGTATTGCTATTCTTTTGTATTATTGTGGATCTTTTTAGACCGCTACTCTGATATACACTTTTATGTGTAATATTCATGTCTATTTCCGCCTTTGTGATATGAATTGTCTGTGACTGATTTATGTTATGTTTATTTCTATATTTGTTTCCGAAGATATTATAGCTACTGTGTAGTAGCTTTGAGTTTGTGTCGGTATGTCGGATTTCCTCTTGATAAAGTATTGCATGTTATACTATCTGACATATCGATGCTCGCACAAAGTAATTACACGGATGGTCGCTCCTCAACAGCCTTATTCTCCGTGCTAATCGACAGCATTACTCCGTAGTGTTCTTAGCTAGCGTGGGTATAGAGGTGGGGCGTCACAACTAATATGAATAAAGGTAGATGTGAAAACTTCTATAAGAAAATGTATAAAATGATTTTTAAGGCTATGATTGGATATTATTGCTAAGTAGGATATGCAGGTATTATAAGGGGAAAGTAAAATTGATTTTGAATTCCGAATATAAATTTGAATTTGCTCGACAAAAAGGTATGTGTTTAATTTCTGTATGAAATTTGATTGGGTTTTTGATCTAGTCACTTGGCCTTTTGTTTTCTTTTGAAATTTGGGGGTCCGCAGAGACATTTTGTAGTTGTACCGAGCTAGCCATGCAAAGGAGACGCTGGTGAAATTTTTCGAAAATTTAGGAAGTTAGAAAAATATTGAGAAATTTTTGATAATTCAAAATTTAGTTTAAATTTGAAATATGAATGATTGAGCAAAAGGGTATTGTTAGAAAACTGTGGGAGAGTTTGGGAAGTTAGTAAGAATGATAAGGGATCTTTTATAAAGGATAGTTGGTAGGATGTTGAACTGTTGGTTTTGGGGAAAAGTAAATGGGTAATGGGCCATTCTTCCTAACTAGTAATTTCGGGGACGAAATTCTTTTAAGGGGGAGGAATGTGACGACCCGGAATTTTTAACAATTTAAATTAGAATATTTAATTGACTTTAAATATTTAAAAAGTAAATTTTTAGCTTGAATTCAAATATTATTATTCATAGTAATCAAGTTATTGGATTTAATAAACTGAAATTGGGTGAATTATTGAATCCTCGGTTTTAAGCCTGTTAAAAATAATTTAAGGGTTTGTAAAATTTATATCGATAATATTGAAGATAGTAAAAGTGCTAAAATTGAATTTAAAGGTGATTTGTTCAGTTTTAAAAATATATCGTTTAAATTGATATTTGAAAATAGCTTTTCGGGGCATAGTCTCGGAATTTGACGAAACCAGTTCCATTGGATCCGTAATAGTTAGTTATTATCGAATTTCAATTTTTGTAGCAATCGAAGTTTGTCGTTTGACCCTGACAGCTCAAAACGCATAGAAACTATTTTAATCGATTTAATTTAAATTTGATCGTTTATTTCCTTAACTAGCGCATATGATCGAATTAGGCTTCGAAACACATTCCATTGCGTTCGGAATATGGGTAATACCTCATAAACGCCTGTCGGCATGTCTGATTCGGAGTTCGAGATTTTGAGTTATGCTTAACGTGATATTTTTGAATTAACTAATATTATAAAATTCCTAAGTCAAACCGTATTACATCCCATCAGCCAACCTAACCCTTCACCTCAACTACCCTATACTCTGATACGAGCCACGTTCTTCAACTTTAAATCGCGATTTCCAGATCTCAAAAGAAAAAAAATATGAAAGCGATTTCTAGTTCTCGATTTTAAAAAAAAAATTCGAATAATGGAGGGAGGACCGATTCGAGCTCGAGTGTCGCGGCAGCGAACGGAGTTGTGATCGAAGATAGACGCGAGCAACCAAATGATGGTCGCGGCCTAGAGGTGAGCTGGAGGGGCGGCGTGAGAGGGGAAGGCTCGGCGTTCGATCGTGATTGACTTGAGGAGCACGCGTGCGATTTGGTGGTGGTGACAAATGCGGCGGAGGCTTTGAGACTTAAGGCGTGGGGAAAGGTGGCTAAGGCGCATTGTTTGACGAAGGTGGATGGGTGTCAGGTCAACGTTGGTGGCATGCGGCTAGAGGTCTTTGTCGCGTGGGTTGAGTTCGGCTGTCTGGTGCTTGCGTGCTTGAACGAAGATGAGAGGGTAACAGTTGTTTCTTTATTTTAATAATTATTTTATTATTATTTTGTTGGTTATAGTTTAATTTAAATCGGTAGTCTAATTTATTCGTACGTTCATACGAGGCCTGATTCAAACGAAAGAAGTCGTGTTGCGACCGTATCGACGTGGCTACAACATGGGATTGGATTCATATTTATTCGTTGCCGAATTTGTTTTCAGTTTCAAATAAAAAGGTCAAACATTAGGAAAACCAAGTCGAAATTGAAGCGGACTGCAAAACAAATTCAAAGGTGAGTTAATCTCACTCTTCTGGATTTTTTTATTTAAATTTAAATGGTTAAATTTAGATAATTGGTGAATGATTGGATTGTTTTGATGTGCTATATTATATATAGTAGTATATAGTATATATTGGAGTGATTGATATTCTGTGATGTATATTATTGGTAATTGGAATATTGAATGCTGTGGTTTGCTCGAATATTTCGGTACCCTGAGTTATCGAAATATATAAAATTGGATTTTTGAAAGAAATATAAGGGTGAATTTTGAAAGTGAAATAATTATAGAATAAAAATAAGAATGAATTGGAAAGAAATGAAAGTGATATTTAAAAACTAAAGTTAAATTGTAAAGTAGAGATTTAAAACAAGTTTTGAATCAGGGTTAAATATGGAATTCAAGAGTGAATCTAGGTTTTCAAACAAATAAGTTTAAAATTTGAATTTTTTTTACAACTTGAATGTTAAATTGCATTTTTTAAATTAATTGAATTTAAAAATGAATTTGGTTTTAAATTACTTTAAACTTCTTTATAAAATGAGTAATTAATTTATTTAATAAAATAAATAAAAAGGTAGATAAAGATAGGATGAGATAAATCAAGAGTGATTAGCATTTGTGGTTTAATTAATGATTAATTATTTAACGTAATTAAATTAGATTAGGATAAACTAAAATATAACTGAAAATCATTAATTTATATAATTAAAAATTTAATTAAAAATTTATTAATTAAGATTAATTAATCAATAATAATGAATTATGAGAAATTAATTAATATAAGTATTTAAGGATTAATGTAATTAATATAGTTAATTAATTTATGAAGTAATTAAGATTAATTATTGATTTTGGTTAAGAATAATTAATATTGTGAAGTTAATTTAAGATAATTACTTGAATGTAATTGAAGGTTAATTGATCCAGGTTGATTAATTAAGATGGATAATTAATTAATTGATTTGGAATTAATTAATGTTAAGTAAAGGAATTTAAGTGATTGAGGTTAGTAATTCAATTAGAATTAATTAAATTAATTTGGAAGTGATCATGTTTGCTTATGGATGATTGAATGGTATTGGATGCCTCAAATGAGACTCGAAGAGACCGGGGTCGGGTATTAGAAAATACTGGAAACCACTTCAAATTTTTATAAATTGATATTTGAAATCTATAGGCTGGAATGAAATGATTTAGGTGAATTGGACTATTTAATCTAAATTTTGGTAATTAGAAAATTGATGGTGGAATAAGTAATGCTTATAACAAATTGTGGATTTGTGAATTGAAACGAGTTTCCCCGAGTTTTGTATAAGTTGTATGCTTTGTATTCCATGTTAGATGGGTTTACTCACGTTGGTTTCCAGCCTGACATGGGTGTTACTTTGATGTAATGCTCGGGTCAGACTGAGTATTACAAATTTTCAGGTAAGAACATTCTGGAGCTCATAAGGCGAGCTGGATGGCAAGAATGTATGGAGTGTTTCCGCTGTATTATATTTTTGTATATCTGAGATATGATGATTGTGTATATATGTGTAACTTTGATGTATTAAAATGCAGTCGACATATATAGTATTCTTTTGTAAACTGTTATTATTTGATATTATATTTTATCCGCTGCGGATGTGAGATGTTGGTGTTTCTGATCATCTATTTCTTCTTTTCTTTCTAACTATTTGGAATTTTCGGGATCGAAAATTCCGGGTCGTTACAGTTGGTATCAGAGCGAGGTTAAGCGAGAACCTTGGCTCGGTTGGGATTACTCATTAAGGATAGGGTTAGTGGTACCCTAAACTGAGTTGAGTGTGTATGTGTGTATGTGTGTGTATGAGTGTGTACTTGTTATTTCCTTATATAAAAGTTTTGAATGATTTTATATAAAAATATATTTTGATATATAAAGCAATATTTCCTTCTAATAAATATTAAGGCGATTGGTTGTTAAATTATTGGAATTAAATTAAGAAGTAATATAATACAACCAAATTAAAATCTTGAATTGGAATTATATTAAGTGGTAATAGAAATAAAACCAAATTAAAATTAAATGAATATAAGTTTGAAATGGATCCAGAATTAAATGGTTTAAAGAGATAAGTTGATTTGATTCAAAGGATTAAATCAACATTTAAAAATTTAACTCGAATGTATATAATTAGGGATGGTTTAAATTTGAAATTTGAATTGAATTTGCTCAAATTAAATCTGATTTGAATTAATTGGATTTGTGATTGAAGACGTATAAGTTAAAATTTTAAATGGACAATTTGAATTTAATTGAATTGAAATGATTTGAAATTGAAGTGGGTTCAATTGATATTAGTCCAAACTGATTGGAATAATTTAAAATTATAATTAAAGTTGAACAGGTTTAAAGTCAAATGGAATTTGATTTAAATTGGGAAAGAAATCAGGATTGATTCAACTTGAATTGAGGTTAAATCAATTTCAATGGAAATTGGAGTTATTAAAATTGGAATTGAGTCAATTTAAATGGAAATGGAAATTTAAATTGAATGGATAGGAAAGTGAACGGTTTTGACTCTGGACTATTTTCAATATAAATTATTTTAATATAAACTTACTTTTCCAAGCAATTTAATATATATAACCTTTCTTTTTAAAGCCAAATTATTTTTTATTTGTTTACAATTTTTTTTGGAATTATTTAACAATTTTTCAAATGTTTAATAAATTAATTATTATTTTTCAACTGTTTTACAAATTAATTATAATTTTACAACTATTTTCGAATTATATAAAATTTCTGAAACTATTTAACTATTTTCCAACTATTTTACAATTAGTTAACTATTTTACAGCTATTTTGCAAACTAATAATTATTTTTCAACTCCTTATCTATTTTTAAAATTTTCAAGCTATTTTCAAAATATAAACTGGTCGGAGTTCAAACTGTTATTGATTAAATACCCAACTGAGATAAGAATTGAAGTGATAACCCAAATGAGGATTAAGGTAAATGTAAATAAGTGAATAAAATCTAAGTGAGGATGGATAGAAAGGAAATTGATTTGGCTAATAATCAATGAGGTTAAATACGTAGGATGTACGTATATTATTCTATTCGCATAGTGATTTGATCCAGATTTGAGTATAGAGTTTCGAGATAGTTTATCGATCCGAGTTAGGATTTTTCACTCGATTTTCGACGGTGAACCTGGATATGGATTGTTGATTGGTTTTGGATATTCTCTATCATAGTTATGGCTATACAAGGAGAATGACGGTTTTTGATCAAGAAACCAGATCTGAGTCCGTACTAGGAAGTTGGGTGGACGATACTAATTCGGAAGTGAAATTGTGTGATCGAGTGGGTGATCAGATTGGTATAGCGTACGGATGATAGGTGTACGTCGTACGGATTCGAATGAAATTGATATTTAAAATTTGTGAAAAAGAAATGTGAAATGATTTCTTTTGAAATGAAAGTATATTTTGTGTAATATACAATGGATAAAAGTGAAAGTTGGATATTTTTATGATGATAAGTAAGATGGAAACAACCTTATAAAGAGAGTAATCAAATTTGAGTATTTGATTTTGAATAAACAAAGTTATATATCTTTGTTATATAAGATAAATCTCCACTTGTTGAATCTATTGCCGGAAGAAAATATTTTGAAAATGTTTGAAGTATAAAAGGAATTTTATACAAGATTGAATGGTATTGGATGCCTTGAATGAGACTCGAAGAGACTGGGGTCGGGGATTAGAAAATTCTGGAAACCACTTCGAACTTTTATAGATTGATATGTGAAATCTATAGGCTGGAATGAAATGATTTAGGTGAATTGGACTATTTAATCTAAATTTTGGTAATTAGAAAATTGACGGTGGAATAAGTGATGTTTATAACAAATTGTGGATTTGTGAATTGAAACGAGTTACCCCGGGTTTTATATAAGTTGTATGCTTTGTATTCCATGTTAGATGGGTTTACTCACGCTGGTTTCCAGCCTGACCCGGGTGTTACTTTGATGTAATGCTCGGGTCAGACCGATTATTACAAATTTTCAGGTAAGGACGTTCTGGAGCTCAGAAGGCGAGCTAGATGGCAAGAACGTATGGAGTGTTCCCGCTGTAGTATATTGTTGTATATCTGAGACATGATTATTGTCTATATCCAGTGTCTATATATATGTGTAACTTTGATGTATTAAAATGTAATCGACAGATATGGTATTCTTTTGTAAACTGTTATTATTTGATATTATATTTTATCCACTGCGAATGTGAGATGTTGGTGTTTCTGATCTTCTATTTCTTCTATCTCTTTCTTCTTTTCTTCCTATCTATCTGGAATTTTCAGGATTGAAAATTCTGGGTCGTTACACATTGCATATCTTTTGGAACATTCCCAATATATTTTATACTTACTATAAAAGACATCATTTACAAACCTAATGTCGAGTATTAGAATAACTAAAGCTGAATTTAACGTAAGCACATTGTTAACAATCAACGGTGTGTTGTTTACTTATGGTTTTGAAATATCTATGTGCTTTTTAACGTTCTTTCTTATGAACACATGCTTCCTTTGCATTTTGATTGATTACCAAGCTATTTGATATCTCTATCAAAATATTTATTTAATTTTGATGCTTATGACACGATACTTTTTATCTTTTCTTGGATTTAACCCAAAAACCCACAAACTCAGTATCACTTCCACTGACTTCGAGACACTTTTGTTGTTATATGAAAACCATCTAATCTAAATCTATATTTAGAACATTATATTTCAATGCTTATATACCATAACATAAAGTCATAATAAGCGAAAATTTTGTGAATAAAATCCAAACAACTTAAGCATATCGAATGGTGAAACTGATATGTTGATTTCAACAATTGAAATCCACGGCATTATTCTTATCAATGCGAATCACTATATTCCAACTACATTCATCTTTCTCATAAAGACACATTTGTGGCCAGTGAATTATATCCCTTCGGAAATAATTGTCAAATTATATTTTGATAATGTACTTGAAATCTATTTCAGATTAGCATATCATACCGCATCATAGAGTTACTACTCTAAATGGCTTAATTGACCAACCGAGGAGTGTTTGTCCCTGATATTGATAAGAAACTCACAGTTTCTCTTTAGTGTATAAGAATATTCATTTGATGTTTTAATGTGAAAATATTCAACTAGGTCTGGTCAATTTTATTTTATCCATTGTAAGTTTTTTTATCATTAGATCGTATATAAATCCATTTTATACCAGTAAATTTTTAAAGAAATTCCTTCACTATGAAGTTGGTTTTTTGGAACAACGGTCATTTCTCAATGAAAGGAAATGAGAATTCATAAGCATTTTATGAATTGCCGTATATAAAACATATTTTGCATTAGTTCACAATATTTATGTTCACAACATAAATTAGTCGTCTAATGACGATCATTCCCAAAACCCACTTGGGACGATCGAATCAAGATCCTTACTTACAATTACGGGAAGGCTTTTGACTTGCACAAACGCAAACTCCTTGGCCTAGTATATGTAGGCTATTCTTATAAACCCATATCTTGTATAGTTTTGTAAATCATTATTTGAATGATACTAATTTTAACCTTGTGTACTACTCTTAAGTACACGACCTTTTTAAAAGATGTCAACTCAACTTCACTTACAATTAATCGTACTTTGTATAGCAAAGTTTGATTACTCCTTATCGATATGTTATTATGTACCATGGGGAGGAGTGACTTTTGAGTTTGAATCTTTATTCATTTTAAGGTATGTTCAAAACTCATTCTAGTATACTCACCTTCGATCAAATCGAATCGTTTCAGTCGCATGTTATTTTATTTACTTTCGTTTATATTCTATGAGCTTATCATAGAATTGTATATGTGTATCAAATACACATGTCCATATCTGTAAAAATTCATCGGTGAAAATGATTAAGTATATGGAACTTTTTTAATATCAATAGACTTACATTGCATACATCTGTATATATTAATCCGAGTAGTTCATCAACTCTTATAATGCTCCTACTAAATGGATGCAAAGCCTTTTAATTGTTTGAGATATAATTAACAAGTATCATACAATTCACAATCATATAATAAATGTTATTTCTCAAAACTACGGCTTAATCTATAATTCCAAAATAATTGTAAATAATTTTAGATACTTAAATATTTTCAATTGCATCACTTTTTTAGTGAAAAAAAATACCACATTATAGTTTTATTTCTTGACGAATATTCATAATATTCACACAGAAATATAACTATGTGTTTTTTGTAGTCGATACTAGTCATTATTTCATAAATAGTGTTCAGTATGTTTTACGAAAATAATTTTAGTATTCATGTAATCAATAAGTGCGATGTGATATACTTCCACTATTTCCGACATTACTATAAAAGCATACTAAATTCGGAGGTCCATCATTCACTTAATATATATTATTTATTTCATATACTACAACTAATTTATAGTAGAGAGTTCTTTAATCAAATATCTTGAATTCAAAGAACAAATTCCAATACCAATTATTATTGTAAAATGTACATCTTCTGTATTTCTGTAAGAAGTAGAACTGACTATCACCCTCTTCATCTCAACTATACTTTAAATCGTAGCTACCCTTGTGCACTCATTTTCATTTCTAATGATTGAACCATTCAAAGAATTCCTTGTGAAACATTATAAACAACTCTTTACAAAAGTGCACTCGACCATCCTTAACATTTAAGGGTAGTAGAAATGTTGCACATTGTACAAACTGATCATATTAACATTTCAACGATCGAGTTCTTAGATCTATATTGTAGTTTTAGTCTTGTATTATATTTAACACAATATAATCTTTATTGTAATCAATAAAATTGTAACATCCTAGAATTTTGGTCATTTAATTATAAATGTTTAATTAATTTTAGATATTTAAATTACAAAAAAATTTGGAATTTAATAATTTGAATTCAATAAATTAATCATTTAAATGTCTGAATTATATATTAAATATTATTTAAATGAATTTAATAATATTATTTAACTCCGTTTTAATTAATAAAAAAATATTAGTGAGTTCAATCTATAAATTTATTTACAAAAATAAATACATTAGATAATTATCGATAATTGGATCGAAAATATAAAACGATAATTAAATTTGTGAAAATAGCATCACAGGGCACTATCTTGAATTTGACGAAACCAGTGTCATTGATCCAGAATAATAAGTTGATGTACGCCGTCGAGTTTTGTAACGATCAAAAGTACTGTGTGGTCATGCAAGCTCAAAATGCATAAAGATTAAGTTTAAATATAATTTGATTTAAAAAAACAAATTTCATATACTTTGGAATTAGGTCGTGAAACTAGTTCCATTGAGTTTGGAATAGGAGATTTAATATAAAACTCCAGTCAGCATGCATTGGTATGAGTTTTCGAGATTTTCAGGTATGTAATGTCGGATATTTTCAAATAAAATAATATATTCCCCATCAATTCAACTGCATACCCCATCATTCAACCCATACCCATACCATACTCTTCACAAATACTCCCATACCCTGCTCCTCTTGTTAGTTTAACCCATTAACAATGAAAGGAGCCTTTTCTTTTTTAATACAATTTCAAAAACTGAAAATTTTGAATATAAGCGATGCAAAATCACGATTCTTGATTCATTGAACTCGTATAGTGATTATCTTCGATTTTATGGTGGTTTGCTGGTTTGCTATGACAATTGATGACGGCCATAGTTGTGGGCAGTGGCTAGGGCTCAAGTTGGTCGGAGATTTTGGCATCGATCGGCGAATCAGAAGGCGTGGAGGAGTTGCTCGTGCGGAGTAGCACCTATGACTTGGTGGTTGTAGGGATGTGAGCAAGTCATGAGTTCAAAGGGAGATAAGGCTGCGAATTCAAGGTGTTGGGCGGATGGAGATTGTATAGTGGAGTTGGCCGGTGGTTTTCGTTCATCGAACGGTGAGGCATGGAGGAAGAAAAGAGGAGAGGGAAGGTTTGTGCATATCAAGTGCACGGTGTCAAGGCCTGTTTTTCCATACCCTTTGCATCGACAATAAGCCACACATGTCCAACTCAAATTTCATGAAAAGACGGAACATGAAGGGTAACAAAGAAAAATAGAAAGAACAAAATCTTACACGAATGGAATAACATATAATATTGAATTATATCTTTATCGCGGAAAACTTTTAAATACATATATCAGAGTCTAACCTAAATTTAGCTTGGATAGTTATAAACATTTGTCCTTACAATTGCTGACAAACATAAAATGAAGACAAATAGACATCGGTAGATAATAGAATATGTCATACGTCGATGAATACCTCCAGCTCTCCTCTGGAAACTTCAACCATCCTCGACTAAACTTGAAACTACTCGGATCTAACACGAGTATTGAAAATACCTGGATCAGGCTTGATAAAACAACATGAGAAAACTCAATAATAAATGAAAGTGTCATATATTAGCCTTTAAATAAAATCTTTTGAAAAGAAAGAGTATCTCATAAGACCATGCCCACACATAAATACGGACTGGTTTTTGACTTATGATAACTAAAATACTTTTATATCAAAACATTTGATATTATTTCTAATGAAATTCTTTGAAAACATTTGCAAATAAACTTATTAATCTTAGCCGAAATTATAACCATTATTAAATTCCAGCATACTAGGCTCTACAAACAAAACCGTATGTTCTAGAGAATGGATTTCCATACAAATGACCAGGTGAATAGACTACCTTCCAATGGGTACAACTCTAGATGGATGTCTCAAGGCATAGAACATTTGCCCTCTACCAACACAGGACAGACCTACCTCTTTAACTAGATAGTACAGAATATGTCATCCCCCGGTCGTTGCCGACCTCTAACCGAGCATGCTCTAGCATTCACACCACATTAATTTACATCTCGAACGTCATAACGGGAAGAAATATATCTAGAAGGGGATTATCATATCCTAATTGGGAATGATCCGCGTAGCCTTGCTACATCTAACCCTGTTACGGTCATTTTCGGTTGATGATGCTCGAGGCTACGATAACCATTACACATAACACATCTTCTTCTCTTTGAATGTCACATGGCCATTCTACATTCACATGATTGATTTCTACAAACATATAACTTCCTGAGCTCACATGTCTTGGAAAAGGGTGTTAAGCTAAGAGAGGGTGTCTTCTCCGCCACCGACTGATATACATTTATAGAGACCACTCATTATGATTTGGAATGCAAGGTCAAACATTTTTCCTACAACTTCGTTCTAGGACCAAACGAAATCGAAGGAACTTTTCTCGGTCGTTACTAGGCGAGAAGCCCTTGTGGTTTTGAGTTTTTTCATAACAAAGAGACCACTGCTACAATATAGTACATAGGGAGTTTATCCTTAATTAACTAACAAGTAATCCCTCGTTATTATTCATTTCAATATCTCCATCTTCAAGCATCTTCATTCTTCTAACGCGTAAATTGGTTCGAAGTGTTTGTCGGATAGGAATCACCCAAATCCGACCCTGGTTCCTTCGAAATCAAATTATCGATAAAAACTGAATATGAGTATACATGATTTATTAAGTCTCTTTTCACTTTAATTTCAATTCGGATGATTTCGAAATCTCTTTCTTTTGTCTTAGAATAATTCTAAGTAATTTATTCTTTTGCTTTGGGTAATATCTCAATTTTCTTTTATTTAAATCAAATATCTTTCTTAGATATATTCTCTTCAATTTATTCCGTTTTCTTTTCAAGAGTATATGGAATCATTAAGCCTCATTTATTAAATCATTTGATTTATTTAAACCTTTCTTAAATCCTAGAATAATTCCAAATTATTTTCTCTTTTACTTAGGAAAACCTTTCCAAATTATTCATTAAATCAAAGATTTATTTCATTCAAGTTATAATTTTTAACTTAGGGAAAATATTACCAAATCATTTATTAAATCTTTGTCAAAGATTTTCTTCTTAACTTTAAATCATATTCTTGCAAATCAAAAAATATCATAGCAGAGCACTTCTGCCACTTTAGATATGGTAAATTTCACCTCCAGGGACTAATGGGAAGTAAGCCTACATTATGAATATATTTGTCTTCAACGATCTTTATCTTTAACATGGTTTATTTTGATAATTAGTTTGAAGAGGTTTTCGGATAGGAACCACCCAAATCCGATCGCGGCAGCTTCTTATCAATCATCGAATAAAAAATGTTAAGTGGTTAGATAGCATTCAAAGAATTTGTTTCTTTTCTTTTATCTTGGAAAAATTTAAATATGATCTTTTAAAGCATTCGGGCTTCCCTTTCGATCTATTCCTCCCCTTGCCTAAAAAGAGAAAACATAGGCCAAGTAAGCTCAGGGCACTGGTTTTTCCATTCCTAAACTTAGCTAAACACCTTGTTTTATCTTCTCAGATCTCACAAATAGGACAAATGTACTAGTCATTTCTGCATATTCAGTTTGTTAATACATTCAATATTCTTTACATTTTGTTTAAGTGGTATAAACAATTTCTCTTAACCATTATTCAAACCCTTATTAAAATCTCAAATCAACTTAAAATTATTTAATTATTCTTTAAAAATTATTCATAAAATATATAGAAAAGAACTGTTAAGTTTAAAACTATATTCGAAAGTTATTAAAACTACTGCGAAAAGCGTTGCGAAAAGTGTTGCAAATAATGTTTTAAAAATTATATTCTTCAAAATGACTTTTATATCATTTAGAAATCCATATTTTCAACTTTAATCTTTTTAAAATATTTTAAAAGATTTTTAAATTTTATTTCATATATTTGAAAAAATCAATTTTAAACTTTGGTCATTTTACTACAAAAGCGTGATTTTTCTAGAAAATTGTTTTGAACATAATTAAATAATACAAGACGAAAATTTGATTTTCTTCCTTTATTTCTTTAAATATATTTAAATGTTTATAAAACATTTCTAACTCATTCTAAAACTATTTCCAAAAGGTTTAAGCATTCCATATATACTATTTCATTTTCAAAAGGAAAGTGATTTCCTTTGTGCTTTTTGACATATATTAACGTGACTTGGAAAAATAATTTAACAGTCATATCAAACAATCAGTACTTGATGATCAAAGCATATATAAGCATCCATAGCAATTGTAACACATCATCAAACATGTATATATATAAATATAGATATTAAATAGAGTTTCTCACCATAAACCAAAGCGATTAACTTCCTACCAACATTCAAACTAATCCATGCTTCATTATCTACTTCCTACTCCACTTAAACATTAGTAAGCAACTTTCCCTTCCTTCGAAGTGCTCGGCCAAGGCTTGAGATGGAGCTGGGCCGAAATTATAGAGAAGAAGCGGTAGAGCTTTAACCTTGAACTCTCAAAATTACACCCCAAAAATAGGTCATCTTCTCTCTTATTTTTGACTTCCTTACTCTCAAATTTTGAAAAACTTGTTAACTAAAAAATTGTTGCAAATTATTTTCTCTTAAGTTTGAAAAAAATCACTTGATTTGGATTATTTCTTAGGAAGATATAGTCAAAAGAAAATGTGCTATTCTCGGATTCACAAATATAAAGGCTGAAAATGTACTTCAAAGAATTAAGTTTCATGTATAGTAAATCTCAAAAATAGAAAAAGTGATCAACATAAACTTGTAACCACTGGAGTTTCATATGATTTAGAAAAAGGAATTTATTAATTTGGATCTATTATGATCAAAACAAAATGGTCTATTCTCTGACTTAAAAACTAGGCCAGAGAATGCACTCGAAAGAAGTGGATTTTTGACATGGTTAAGTTTAAAATAAGACAAAGTGGTCAACATGAAAGTTGTAGCATAGGAAAATACGTGATTTGAAAGAATTTTTTTTATTTTGATTCTGTTTTGAAGAAGTTATGACCAAGTGTCACGCCCCACCTCTATACCCACGCTAGCCAAGAATACTACGATGTAGTGCTGTCAACTACCACGGAGAATAAGGCTGTTGAGGAGCGACCATCCATGTAATTTCTTTGTGCGAGCACCGTTATGTCAGATAGTATAGCATGCATTTCATTTAAGGAGGAAGTCCGACATACTGATACAAACTCAAAGCTATCACACGGTGGCTATAAATAATCTTCGGAAACAAACATAGAAATAAGCATAACACAATCAGTCACAGACATCCATATCACAAAGGTGGAAGAAGATATGGATATATAACTAACACATGAAAGTGTACATCAGAGTAGTGGTCAAAAAGATCCACAATAATACAAAAGAATAGCAACACGTGCTATACAAAAGAATACAACTATGAGTCTATATCTCAAGTGTATACAACAAAAACTGCTAATCTAAATAATTAGGCAAAAGTCAGAGTAGCAAACCCCGGGGAGAAGTCAAGCAGAAGCACCTGTAACATCTCGGTCTGACCCGAGTATTATTTAAGAAAATAATAAACGGATCAGTCTAGCTATAAATATCAGATGACATGGTATAAAATAAAAGATATGGCATAACATAAAATATCCATACTGACATACTACTATAAGTATGAAAATGATGATCAACAGAAGATCAATCAATAAGAGATAAATCAATATCACAAGAATCTTCTCAAAGATCCAAAGAGGGCATCATACCCTAAACTTGAACTCATAACAAGTCAATGGCATAAATTCCAGAAATCAACACAGGAAATCCAGAAATCATAGAAAAAGGGAAAGAGGCCTATCACATGACAGTCCGAAGACCATGGGGAACTACCCCATATGGATGAGTCGGAATCACCCAGATGAGGTCTAGGCTAACCAAAAAACAAAAAGGTATGTGTGAATGGAATCACACAAATGGTGTCTAGGTTAACCAAAAAGAAAAAAGGTATGTGTGAATGGAATCACACAAATGGTGTCTAGCCTAACCAGGAAGCAAACAAAGAGACATCGCACAATTGCTAGCCTAAATCACAAAATGATCGTCATGATCAACGAGAAGTGTCAATTACACTAAGCTAGTAAATATAAAAGTTTAGCTTCATGTCCCATAACCACTTGCTTAACTCAAATATTTACGAACAAACTGTAGATCTTCACTAGAAAATTGTCACAAAAAGGTTCAATCGAACAAGTCCAAGAGTTGACCGACGAAGCAAACGCAAGCGTTTCATACCACTTGTTTTACTAAGCCGTTCAATTCAATTTCTCATACGAGTGAGGTAAAGGTTTGTATACTAGTAGATTGGAAAATGGTTTAAGAAAAGAGCTTTGTTATTGAAAATAGAGTTGAAATCATTTTTTTGAAAGAGTTTTGATATTTACTATTAGTATTGAAACCTTCATATTTTAAAGTGACAAATCATAGAAGTGATTATAGAAACAATCAATCATAAAAATTCACATATGAAGACGTGAATAAAATCCAAAGAAATCGATAAAGAATCCATCAAAATAGATATTCAAAAATCCATAAAATCAACCAAGAAGCCCAAGATAGTTTGTCTCGAAGGATGGTCAACTCAGCATCTCAACAAAGCAAGTTCTATCGAATGTTTTTCAGATAAGATCCCCTACGGAGTGGGGGTCCGGGGGGGTAGCAACCCCCCAAGGTGGGGGTGCAGGGGCAACGCCCCTGCTACGGGGTTCGACCAGCCCGGTCAGGTCGCGGGGGTCCAGGCCCCCGGCGGGGTGCGGGCAGGCCCCCGGCGGGGTGCGGGCAGCGCCCCGTCCAAAACGTTACGACCTAGTGAACACCCAAGGAAGGATAGGATCGAGCGACTTAAAGGGTTTCGACCTAAAGGGGTCACGACCTAAAGGAATTAAGGTCATGCGACCTAAAGAAATTAAGGTCATGCGACCTAAAGAAATTAAGGTCATGCGACCTAACGACCTGGGTGAAGCTACTTAAGTACTCGCGACCTAAGGGCTCAGGCGACTTAAAATGGAATGGTCGTGCGACCTAAAAGTAAGCAAGGCAGAGCGAGTTAAATTGGTCAAGCGACCTAGTGGTTGTGCGCGACCTAATTGGACACGCGACCTAACGGCTTAATGCTGAGCTGAGGTGAGGTGCGACTCAACCAGGTAAGCGACCTAAGGGTCGAGCGACTTAGTGGAGCAAGGTTATACGACCTAATACTTGTGGTAGGGTTGAGCGACCTAACGTCTTAACAAAGCCGTGCGAACTAGTGAGGGGTCATGCGACCTAGCAACTCTAGGCTAAACGACCTAATCAATATAAAAGCCAAACGACCTAACGACTCAAGCCAGAACGACCTAAAGGGTTAACGCAAATATGCAGGCCGAGACTCCTCGAGGCAGAGCGACCTACGACCTACGACCTACGACCTACGACCTATCGACCAAGCAACCTAGCGACCTAATTCCGAATGACCTAAGAGCGAACGAAAATATGCAGGCCGAGGGTTCAAGGCAGTGCGACCTAAGGCGTTAACACGCGAGCGACCTAAGGCGTTAGCTCACGAGCGACCTAACTCCGAACACGCACAAATGGCCAGAACAACCTACGACCTACGACCTAAGGTCCATACGACCTAATTCCGAAGACGTTAGAAATGACCAGAACGACCTAAGGTCCATACGACCTACGACCTAAGGTCCATACGACCTAACTCCGAAGACGTTAGAAATGGCCAGAACGACCTAAGGTCCATACGACCTACGACCTAACTCCGAAGTGAAAATTCAAGGCAGTGCGACCTAGCGCGATAACACGCGACCGACCTAAGGGTTAGGTCGCGAGCGACCTAACTCCGAACACAGAAAAATGGCCAGAACGACCTAAGTGCAGAAAATTCACCAAAACGCTAAAATTAGAGTTTTTCGCCAATCCAATCCAAACCAAATGCTATATGCATGCAAAAATGATAGGGAATCATTCCCAACAGTCCAATATAGTTATAGGCTAGAATTGTGAGATAAAAATCTCATCTTTGCACCAAAAACCAATGAAAATGAAGAAAAAGCAAGCAAGAGTCAATCCCTCTTCAATCCCAATGCAAAAAGCTTGAATCCAATGTCTTCATGTTGAATTTGGAGTTGAATGATGGATCTGAAGTGGAATTTGAGCTTGGAGTTTTAATTTCCCATTCCCACTACCATTTTTGAATAACCTTAAAGGTTTAAAGCAATTAGAAAGTTATGAAGAGAGGAGGGTGGAGTTTGGGTTTAATAGGTTAAAAGCCCAACTATTGGTCTCAAGTGAAAAAGTGGTGAAATTCCACCAACTCCAAACATATCAATGCTTATACTTAAAAAAGTTGCAAACGCCGTTTCGAACGCAATGGAAGTGGTCTCGAGTCCTAATTTGAAGTATGCAAAAAGTAGCTTTTCGGACTATAATCCGACTAACGATAAAATATTTAAATATAAAATCGATAAATATGCGGGTTGTTACACCGAGAGAAAAGAGGTAAAATGTGGAGAAAAAAGGAGTTTGATTTGAAGAGGATGAACGTTGATTTCTTTTTAATATTGTAAATATTTTACATTATTTCTTTCTAGTTTTTTCCTATGGCTTGGAATCCATTAAAGAGAAGAGGAAAAAGGTGAAGAAGCTTGAGAAAAAGAAATAGAAAAAATGTGAATGAAAGTGAAGGAGGAGATGGGTATTTATATAAAATAAAGAAGTGATAAATTTACCAAAATAACATCTTACCAAATTACTAAAATATCATTACTTCAACCTAAAGCAATACCCTTTCTATCTTAACATCATCCTTTCACTTCTTACTCTATATCTTATTCACTTAAAGATTAAATAAAGAAAAGTAATTGTGTTGTTGGATTTTGATTTGATGTTTACTTTTCTTATTTTTGTTAATTCTTACTTACTTTTACTAATGACTTCTAGAAGTTTTATAATCCTATTTAGTAAAAGTAAACATGTTTAGTTACTAAAATGTGTAATATATATGTTAAAACATGTAAACAAAGGTGCAATAATGTTGTAGCAACTTATTCTGAACAAAATGCTGATTTTTGACAAAACGTTTCCGAGTCATATTTTGACCTTTTTATTAAACTATTTATTCATGTAAACCAAACTTCAAAATAAATTTCTTATTATCTTTAAATAATTAAAACAAATATATTCGACTTATAAAATAATATAAAACAATATTCAAATCTTCATATAAAAATACGACATGGACTTATCGATATGCGAAGAAATTTGTCAATTTTATAAAACAAGTTTTATATATTTAATAAACCATTATAAATTAAATTACTATTATTATCAAATGAGTTTGATATCAATTATATATACTTATATAAAAGGAATTATTTATCCTTTAAATAAATTTCTCGAATATTTATCCTACTCTATCGGAATCCGACTTTTGTCAATTTTACAATGGGAATCCAAAACCTTTATTCAATATCAAAAATAAGTTTATCATTCTTATTTCTCATATAAAATATTATTGTGTAAGTTTAAAAATTCTAAATTTTAATATTTGAAAAAATTAAATATCCCATTTTCAAAGTGTTAAAATTACAGGTCGTTACATTTTCCCCTACTTAAAAGAATTTCATCCCCGAAATAACCCCGAACCTAAACCCACAATCTTTTACCCA
This sequence comes from Allium cepa, assembly GCA_030765085.1. Taxonomy (NCBI): domain Eukaryota; kingdom Viridiplantae; phylum Streptophyta; class Magnoliopsida; order Asparagales; family Amaryllidaceae; genus Allium; species Allium cepa. Next base: position 290,618,192 of record CM060937.1, read on the forward strand.
AGTCATTATTTCACAAACTTAAACCCATAAGACGTACCCAAATCACACGTATAAAATATCTTATTTGATCTGCTATTTGAATCCATAATTTTATTTCCGAACTAGTATTGATCCTTCGATCCCGTAGTGCAGACTCTGATCAAGCTTATAAATCAGATATACTTGCTTTCCTTGCATAGCTCTCAACTATGATGGAAAACTCGAGTAACTAACCACAAAACATCATCAATGCTCGCCGTTAAGAAATCGAGTGATAAACTCTTTACCTGATCAGTGTAAACACCTCAAAGTTCTGTAATCGGATATTAGCTCAAAATTTGTGTGAAAAAATGATTTACGTATAAATTACGTATTTATTCTTATCGGGTTTTCTCAGTTATACCAAATTCTCTTTATTCACATCCTTTATTTTTTTTCACATTCTTTATATTTTTAGCATATTTTCTTTAATACTAATATTGTTCATGAATCATTTCATAAAACTATACTTAAGTTTTATAACGACCCGAAATTTTCGATCCCGAATATTCTAAATAGTTAGGAAAAAGAAGAAAGAGATAGAAGAATAAGAAGATCAGAAACACCAACATCTCACATTCGCAGCGGATAAAATATAATAACAAATAATAACAGTTTACAAAAGAATTCTGTATCTGTCAAAATACCTTTATAACACATCAGAGTTACACATATATGCAGACACTGGATATACAAAATCATCATGTCTCAGATATACAACAATATAATACAGCGGAAACACTCCATACGTTCTTGCCATCCAACTCGCCTCCTGAGCTCCAAAACGTCCTTACTTGAATTCTGTAATACTCACTCTAAGCCGAGCATTACTTCAAAGTAACCTCCGGGTCAGGCTGGAAACCAGCGTGAGTAAACCCATCTAACATGGAATACAAAGCATACAACTTATGTAAAACCCAGGGTAACTCGTATCAATTTACAAGTTCACAATTTGTTATATGTATCACTAACTTCACACATCAATTTTCTAAGTACCAAAATTTAGATTAAATAGTCCAATTCACTTAAATCATTTCATCCCAGCCTATTGATTTCACATATCAATCTATACAAATTTGAATTAGTTTCGGTTATTTCTAATACCCGACCCTGGTCTCTTCGAGTCTCGTGTCATCCTAACCCAAGTTCCCAAATGGAATACACTTCAAACTTTAAATACAAGATGTCCCTTTATACAACAATTCATCATTGACAGATAACCACAATATCCTGTCCGCCCAAACATATGATACTACAAAATAATTGATATCAGAGATATCAAATCATTCAAGGCATCTAATACCTTTCAATCATCCGTAAGAAAACTTGATCACTTCCAAAATAAATTTAATCACTTCGAATTGAATTACTAACCTCAATCACTTAGATTCCTTCACTTGACATTAATTTACTTCAAATCCATTAATCAATCATCCCTTAATTATCCATCTTAATTAATCACCCTGGATTAATTATCCTCAATTACATTCAAGTAATTATCTTTAATTAATTACAAAAATTAATTATTCTTAACCAAAAACAGTAAATATTCTTTAATCATTTCACAAATTAATTAACTATAATTAATTACATTAATCCTTAATTACTTATATTAATTAATTTCTCGTAAATCGGTTATTATTGATTAATTAATCTTAATTAATCAATCTTTAATTACATCATTGATTATATAATTAATTATTTCTAATTACATGTCGATTTATCCTAATCTAATTAATTACATTTCAATTTATCCTAATCTAATTAATTACATTAAGTAATTAATCATTAATCAAACCACAAATATTGATCACTCTTGATTAATCTTAACCGGTAATTAACTACCTTTTTGTTTACTTCATTAAATAAATTAATTACCCATTTTATAAAAGAAGTTTAAAGGAATTTAAACCAAATTCATTTCTAAATTCAAATCAATTTAAAAATGCACTTTAACGTTCAAGTTGTTAAAATAATTTAAATTTAAAAACTATATTTGTTTTAAAACTGAGATTCAATAACTTGAATTCCAAATTTAACTTTGATTTAAAACTTGTTTTAAATCTCTACTTTACAATTTAACTTTAGTTTTTAAAAATCACTTTTATTTCTTTCCAATTCATTCTTATTTTTTCTCTATAATTATTTCACTTCCAAAATTTACTCTTATATTTCTTCCAAAAAAATCCAATTCTAAATATTTTGATGACCCAATGTACCGAAATATATTCAAGCAAACCATAGTATTCAATATTCTAATTATCAATATAATTCATCACAGAATGTCAAATATTCATAACACAGAATATTAAACAATCTGAATAATCTGAGGAATCCATTTGGATCTCTCCAACCTATTTCCCTGCATCCACATATGTTAGCACAATACCAATTCCATTCGTGGTGGAGTATCGTGGTATATGGGATTTATAAAATATCATCCGCTATTATGCGGCGCATAGGGTCCCATCCGCTATATAATGTGGGAAATCAATCACTCCAATATATACTATATACTACTATATATAATATAACACATCAAAACACTTCAATCATTCGACCGATTATTTAAATTTAACCATTTAAATTTAAATTAACCCAAATGAGTGAGATTAACTCACCTTTGAATTTGTTTGCAGTCCATTTCAATTTTATCTTGGTTTCCAAGTTTAACCTTGTATAAACATTAGATTAAAATTTTTTTATCAACATTCGAATCAATTGATCAATTAAATTTCTTGGATAATTTAATTAACCAGTGATTTTATTTTAAACAAATAAATTTAATTTCAAACTAATTACCTCTTTAACAGATTATTTTAGCAACCAAATAATAAATAAATAAATTTCCAAAAATACACACACACACACACAGATATATATATATATTTTATATAGATTAAAAATCTAGCTTTTATAAAACTCTTTGGCATTTAAAATCTTTATATACTTTTTTTTCAATGCATATAAACAACAGTAAATCTTTGTTTTTACTATTTGAATTTTTTAATATATACATATGTTTGTAAAAAAAATCTGGATTTAAACTTCATATATATACACACATATACCCTATAGAATATAACTATTATTATTAAGCAATAATAGTTCAAGATAAGAGATTACCAGAAAATCGACTCGACCTTGTAGCTCTTAGAAAAACTTCGAACCCGCACAACTCCTCTCCATCCTAACATCGAAAATCGAACTTCTCACCGTTGCATGCGAGATGAACTTGCCAGAGAAGACTCTAGCCTTGTCGTCGCACGCGCATCTCGAAGAACCCCGGCGAGCGATTCCTCGAATCTGGCCCTCGTTGCTTTGAAAACGTCTAAATTGATTCGAATCGATTTTCCCCCATTAGCCTAGCTTGCTTGCAGCATCGTGCCTGAGTCGAAGATCTCACATGAAATGATTCGCTGATCCTTGCACGTACCTCCTCATCGTGTCCAAGCTTCAACATCAGAGTAGATCGACTTCGATTCTTCATGTGCCTAGCACTCGGCGATTCTTCGATTTGAGTTATACTTGTTCCTTCGACCATTTATTATTTTTTCGTCGATTTCGGTTTTGATTTATCTGGAAGAAAACGAAAGAGATATTTCCTATTAGAAAGGAAAAGTGGCTTCACGTATAAGCTAGACCGGCTAATCACGTGGTTAGGGTGATTCAATTTAGACTTTTGGTTGATTTTATATAATTGAATATTGAAAATATCTCGTGTAACATACCGTAAAATTTCAAACTCCTATTGAGGCATGCGACCTGGCGTTCATAATGTTATACCTCTATTCCCAATGCAATGGAAAAGGTTCCGAGTCCTAATTCGATCGTATGGAGAAGATTGCCCTTTGAACCCAGTTATTATATTAAATTCCGATTTAAATTTTTAGCGCGTTTACTTATCGTACGGCCAAACGATCACTCCAAACATTACGAAAATTGAAATTCGATAATAGTACAATATTATGGATCCAATGGAACAAGTTTCGTCGAAATTCGAGACTATGCCTTGGAAGGCTATTTTTAAACGTCAATTTAAACAATATATTTTCAAAACTTAACACAACGTTCCTAAATTCAATTTTAATTCTTTTATTATCTTCAGTATTATCTATATAAATTTTACAAGCCTTTAAGTTATTTTAAACAGGTTTAGAATTTCAGATTCAACAATTTACCTAATTCCAATTTATTAAATCCAATAACTTAATTGCTAAAAAATAAAAATATTTGAATTCAAGTTAAAAATTAACCTTTAAATATTTAAAATCAATTAAATATCCCAATTTAAATTGTTTGAAATTCCGGATCGTCACATTCCTCCCCCCTTAAAAGAATTTCGTCTCCGAAATTGCTAATTAAGAAGAATGATCCAATACCCATTACTTTTTTCCCAAAACCAAACAGTTTTATCAACTTGCCATGACATATCTTTTATTAAATACCCACTATTACTTCAACCAACTTCTCAAAACCTTCATAGCTTCCAATAACATTATTTACTCCACTTATTCAAATTTATATTATCAAAACTTTCTAAAAAAAATTCTAACTCCCTAAATTTCCGAAAAATTTCGCCATCGTCTCCTTTGCGCGGCTAGCTCAGTACAACTACAAAATGCCTCTACAGGATCCCAAACTCCAAAAGAAAACAAAAAGCCAAGTGGCTAGATCAAAAACCCAATCAAAATTCATATAGAAATTTAAACACATACCTTTTTGTCGAGCAGTTCAAATTTATCTTCTGAAATCAAAACCAATTTTCCTTTCCCTTTATAATACCCGCATATCCTACTTAGCCATAATATTCAAACATAGATTTCAAAATCATTTTATATATTTCCTTACAGAAGTTTTCATATCTACTTCTATTCAAATTAGTTTTCCCCATTTCCATATGAATTCAATTATCTTCAATTCTGAATATTGAATTTTATCTTCCATTTATAACCGATTCATATCATTATTTTAATTTAGTTTCATCCACTAATTTATTTCAATTTCCAATTTGAAATCGTTTTGTTGCTAACAAAAAACTTTTTCCAAAATTTTCAAAAATTTTCTAACTCCCAAAATTTTCGGAAAATTTTGGCACAGTCTCCTTTGTATGGAGGAGCTTTTGCAATTTGACAAGAGATATAAATATATATACATCGACCCACATGGTCGGAAAACAAAAACAGTTCATATTTCATATTTTTATTGCGTAGGCATACCTTTATTTAGTATTTTTCAGCAAGCGGCTTATTATTTTAGCAATTAGCGCAACCAAATCCAGCCAAACGGCTTCCCGGTACCTGTACTTACTCAATTCAAACATGTAAGTACTAAATATATGAAAATTATTAACATTTCACTTACTTTCAATAGCTAAACACATGCATTTCATAAGCAACATGCACCAAACATTTCCCATAAGCGATTTATATGATTTTAAAGCTAATTCAATTGCTTTCAACCAATTCATATGCCATTTCATTCAATTTTAATGGTCTGCCCTTCCTACTTGAAGTCGAGCTTCTATAAATTTTAAACTTATGTTAATTTACTTTAATTTAGTCCAACGTCAAAACTTAAGCTCATTTCATTTGCACAATAAATTTTCCTTTTCAATTTAACTTGGTTCTATTTCAATCAAATCTCATTTCAATTTACAAATTTATTAGATTAGTTATTATAAATTTAATTTCCAAATTCAATTCATTCACGACTCATTTAACTAATTACAAGGCCATTTTCAATTTATTTCTACCTTCTTGAACTTAATTTGCAATTCAAACTATTTCTATTTCAATCCAATTTCCTTTTTATTCGACAATATTTCAATTGTATTCAATTTACTAACAATTCAAGTCAAATTTAATTTATAACTCAAGTTTTCATTTCCAAACTCTATTGATAACTCCCAATTCAACTTCTATTTACCAATTTAAATCTTATTAACATACTTACTTAACTAATTTATTTAGCTAACTAGCTTACTCCTTTATCTTAAAATTTTAGAAATACTTTTAAATTCGCATAATACTATTAAAATAGCTTTTTTAAAAATACTTCTTATAACTCGATGTCTCAACCAGTCCATCCTTGTTCTCACAAAAATTCGGTCATACATTGATCAGCCATAGAAATAAAAATCTATTAGTACTTGGTAAACCTGTTTTCAACACCCACTGAAAATACTTGGGAAAACAATTTTATTGAAAATATAGAAAACAGTTTTTGAAAATAGAGGAAATATCTTTGGTGAGAATGCTCTGGAAATCATCACCCCATCCATGGTCGCAGTTACATCCTCGGTTACATTACCATCGCAGCAAAAGTCCATGTAACTGCAGGCATTCCGCGCCCCTCGATTACGCCATGGAACCTACAACAGATCGCAGTTACATTCCAGGGTTACGTTGCCATCGCAGCAAAAGTCCATGTAACTATAGGCATCAGCGCCATCGATTTTTCCTATCAAAAATGAAACTTCTCCACTCTCACATAGGTCGCAGTCTACCGATGTAAAATCAAACGCAGACTGTTGGCTCTCAACGGCACACACGACTTTCGCTATGTTAGCATAGGTCGTAGTCTACCGATATAAAACCAAACGTAGACTGTTGGCCTCATCGGCACACACGACTTTCGCTATGGTCTGCAGTAGATCGTAGTGACATCGAGTTACACTGTCGTCACAGCATAACCCAAATGCCTCTGTAGGCATCAGCGCCCTCGACTTTCGTTACACACTAATCATTATCCTCAGGAACTAGTTTTGTCCGGACTCCTCACAGGATCAACTTTAGAACACCCCCTTAGGGTTCAAAGCAGTACCACCCTGTGGTACTCCTGAGAAGTTCATTTCAAGGGAGCGTCTTTTTTCCCAGAGCCATTATCAAAACACTTTATACTATACACGTATAGTATCTTTCAAATCATACACCTAGTATGAATCTCATATAAATCGCCTTTTCTCTAAATTGATTATCCCAAATCGATAATTCTCAAACTAGGCTTTTCAAATTCCAATATTGATTTTACCCAAAAATCAAAAGCCTTTCCAAATCCAAAGGTTCCCAAAACCTTTTTCCAAAATCCTCGTAAGATCCTTTATATATATAAAGATATATATAAAAAAAATTAAACTTTGGATCATTTCAAATTTGTATAAAACTCCTTTTATACTTCAAACACTTTCAAAATCATTTCCTTTCGGCAATAGATTCAACAAGGGGAGATTTATCTTATATAATAAAGATATATAACTTTGTTTATTCAAAATCAAATATTCAAATTTGATTACTCTTTTTTTATAAAGTTGTTTCCATCTTACTTATCATCATAAAAATATCAAACTTTCACTTTTATCCATTGTATATTTCACAAAATATACTTTCATTTCAAAAGAAATCATTTCACATTTCTTATTCCCAAATTTTAAATATCAATTTCATTTAAACCCGTATGATGTACACATATCATCCATACGCTATACCAATCTGATCGCTCACTCGATCACACAATTTCACTTCCGAACTAGTATCGTCCACCCGACTTCCTAGTGCGGACATAGATCTGGTTTCTTGATCAGAAACCGTCATTCTCCTTGCATAGTCATAACTATGATAGAGAATATCCAAAACCAATCAACAATCCATATCCAGGTTCGCCGTCGAAAATATAGTGAAAAATCCCAACTCGGATCAATATGACTATCTCGAAATTCTATGCTCGAATCCGAATCAAATCACTATGTGAATAGAATAATATGCGTACATCCTAGGTATTTAACTTCATTGATTACTAGCCAAATTAATTTCCTTTCTATTCATCCTCACTTTGATTTTATTCACTTATTCACATTTGCCTTAATCCCCATTTGGATTATCACGTCAATTCTTATCTCAGTTGGGTATTTAATCAATAACAGTTTGAACTCCGACCAGTTTATATTTAGAAAATAGCTTGAAAATTTTAAAAATAGATAAGTAGTTGAAAAATAATTATTAGTTTACAAAATAGCTTTAAAATAGTTAACTAATTGTAAAATAGTTGGAAAATAGTTAAATAGTTTCAGAAATTTTACATAATTGCAAAATAGTTGTAAAGTAATTAATTTGTAAAATTGAAAAATAGTAATTAGTTTATAAAACAGTTGAAAAATTGTTAAATAGTTCCAAAAATAATTGTAAAACAAATATAAAATAATCTGGCTTTAAAAAGAAAGGTTGTATATATTAAATAGCTTGGAAAAATAAGTTTATATTAAAACAAATTATATTAAAAATAGTCTAGAGTCCGAACTGTTCACTTCCCCATCAATTCAATTTAAATTTCCACTTCTATTTAAATTGACTCAATTCCAATTTGAATAATTTCAATTTCCATTGAAATTGATTTAACCCAAATTCAAGTTGAATCAATCTTGATTTCTTTCCAAATTCAAATCAAATTCCATTTGATTTTAAACCTACTCAACTTTAATTACAATTCCAAATTATTCCAATCAATTTGGACTAATATCAATTGAACCCGCTTCAATTTCAAATCATTTCAATTCAATCCAATTCAAATTTTCCATTAAATTTTTTAAAGTTATACATCTTCAATCACAAATCCAATTAATTCAAATCATATTCAATTTGAATGAGTTCAATTCAAATTTAAACTATCCTGAATTATATAAATTCGAGTTAAAATTTTAAATGTTGATTAATCCTTTAAATCAAATCAACTTATCTCTTTAAACCATTTAACTCTGAATCCATTTCGAACTTATCTTTATTAAATTTTAATTTGGTTGTATTTCTATTACCACTTCATTCTCATTATTTAATTTTTCAAATAATATAACAACCAATTACCTTAATATTTATTAGAAAGAAATATTTCTTTATATATCAAAATAAATTCTTATATAAAATCATTTAAAACCTTTATATAAGAAAATAACAAGTACGCGCTCATATATATACATACACACATACATACATACATACATACATACATACATATGTAATATATATACACTCAACTCATTCTAGGGTACCACTGACCCTATCCTTAATGGGTAATCCCAACAGAGCCAAGTTCTCGCTTAACCTTCAGCTCTGATACCAACTGTAGCGACCCAAAATTTTCCATCTCGAAAATTCCAGATAGTTAGAAAAAAGAAGAAAGAGAAAGAAGAATAAGAAGATCAGAAACACCAACATCTCACATTCGCAGCGGATAAAATATAATAACAAATAATAACATTTTACAAAAGAATTTTGTATCTGTCAAAATACCTTTATAATACATCAGAGTTACACATATATACGTACATTGGATATACACAATCATCATGTCTCAGATATACAACAATATAATACAACGGAAACACTCCATGTGTTCTTGCTATCCAGCTCGCCTACTGAGCTCCAGAACGTCCTTACCAGAAATCTATAATACTCGGTCTGACCCGAGCATTACATCAAAGTAACACCCGGGTCAGGCTGGAAACCAGCATGAATAAACCCATCTAACATGGAATACAAAACATACAACTTATATAAAGCCGAGATAACTCGTACCAATTTACAAATTCACAATTTGTTATAGGTATCACTTACTTCACACGTCAATTTTCTAAGTACCAAAATTTACATTAAATAGTCCAATTCACTTAAATCATTTCATTCCAGCCTATTGATTTCGCATATCAATCTAAAACAATTCGAAGTGGTTTCAGGTATTTCTATTACCCGACCTCGGTCTCTTCGAGTCTCATGTCATCCTAACCCAAGTTCCCAAATGAAATATACTTCAAACTTTAAATACAGGATGTCCATTTACATAACAATTCATCATTGATAGATAACCACAATATCATATCCGCCCAAATATATAATACTACAAAACAATTCATATCAGAGATATCAACTCATTTGAGGCATCCAATACCCTTCAATCATCCATAAGCAAACTTGATCACTTCCAAAATAAATTTAATCACTTCGAATTGAATTACTAACCTCGATCACTTAGATTCCTTCACTTGACATTAATTAATTTCAAATCCATTAATTAATCATCCCTTAATTATCCATCTTAACTAATCACCCTGGATTAATTATCCTTCAATTACATTCAAGAAATTATCTTTACTCAATTACACAAATTAATTATTCTTAATCAAAAACAGTAATTATTCTTTAATTACTTCATAAATTAATTAACTATAATTAATTACATTAATCCTTAATTACTTATATTAATTAATTTCTCATAAATCACTTATTATTGATTAACTAAACTTAATTAATCAATCTTTAATTACATCATTGATTATATAAATTAATGATTTCTAATTACATTTCAATTTATCCTAATCTAAATTAATTACATTAAGTAATTAATCATTAATTAAACTACAAATATCACTCTTGATTAATCTCAACCAGTAATTAACTACCTTTTTGTTTACTTCATTAAATAAATTAATAACTCATTTTATAAAAGAATTTTACAGGAATTTAAACCAAATTCATTTTAAAATTCAAATCAATTTAAAAATGTACTTCAACATTCAAGTTGTTAAAATAATTTAAATTTAAAAACTTTATTTGTTTTAAAACTCAAATTCACTAACTTGAATTCCAGATTTAACTTTGATTTAAAACTTGTTTTAAATCTCTACTTTACAATTTAACTTTAGTTTTTAAATATCACTTTTATTTCTTTCCGATTCATTCTTATTTTTTCTCTATAATTATTTCACTTCCAAAATTTACTCTTATATTTCTTCCAAAAAAATCCAATTCTAAATATTTTGATGACCCGATGTACCGAAATATATTCAAGCAAACCATAGCATTTAATATTCTGATTATCAATATAATTCATCACAGAATATCAAATATTCATAACATAGAATATTAAACAATCTAAATAATTTTGAGGAATCCAGTTGGACCCCTACAACCTGTTTCCCTGCATCCATAGATGTTAGCACAATACCAATTCCACTTCGAAGTGGAATATCGCGGTATATGGGATTTATAAAATATCATCCGCTATTATACGGCGCATAGGGTCTCATCCGCTATATAATGCGGGAAATCAATCAATCCAATATATACTATATACTACTATATATAATATAGCACATCAAAACATTTCAATCATTCAACCAATTATTTAATTAAACCATTTGAATTTAAATTAACCTAGTTGAGTGAGATTAACTCACCTTTGAATTTGTTTGCAGTCCACTTCAATTTCATATTAGTTTCCCGGTTTAACCTTGTACAAAAATTAGATAATTTTTTTTATCAATATTCGAATCAATTGATCAACTAAATTTCCATTTGATAATTTAATTAACTAGTGATTTTATTTTAAACAAATAAATTTAATTTTAAACTAATTTCCTCTTTAATAGATTATTTTAGCAACCAAATAATTAAATAAATTAATTTCCAAAAATACACCTTATATATATAGAGATTTTATATAGATTCAAAAACCTAGCTTTTATAAAACTCTTCGGCATTTAAAATCCTTATATACTTTTTTTCTTCACTGTATATAAACAACAGTAAATCTTTTTTTTACTGTTTTAAATTTTTAACATATACATATGTTTGTAAAAAAAATCTGGATTTAAACGTAATATATATATATATATATATACATATACCCTATAGAATATAACTATCATTATTAAGCAATAGTAGTTCAAGGTAAGAGATTACCAGAAAAATGACTCGACCTTAAAGCTCTCAAAAAAAACTTCGAACCCGCACAACTCCTCTCCATCCTGACTTCGAAAATCGAACTTCTCACTATCGCACACGAGATGGACTTGCCAGAGCGGACCCTAGCCTTGTCGTCGCATGTGCATCTCAAAGAACCCCAGCAAGCGATTCCTCGAATCTGGCCCTCGTTGCTTTGAAAACATCGAAATCGATTCGAATCGATTTTCCTCCATTCGCCTACGTGACGACCGCCCATGACTCCCGCACTAAACAAGGAAGTAGTGCGCTGAAAGGTGTGCCAGGCAGCCATGGACGATAGTCAGGGTTAAGGTAAAACATTAAACTCTATCGTATTACTCACAGCGCATGGATAAAATACAATAGAAAAGTATACATAGTGAAGCTCCATAGAACAGAATCTCATCGTATAAACTCATAATAGTTTGGTACAACAATCCGAATAGTCAATACATCGAGCCTCACTACATAACACTCAGAGAATCATACAAACAGCGGAACATCCAGTACATATAGTAAGAAAACAATATGCAAAAGTCTCTAGCTCGTCTTTGTCATCAACAGCGTTAGTCACTAAGAACAGCACCTGTCACCTGTTACCTAGTCTGCCCATCCCAAAACATATGAACAGCCCAAGGTAACAAGAGTTGAACATAAAACCTTGAGTCAGAAAAAAGTCCTAGTGAGCAGTAAATCAACTATCAAACATACCAAAAGAGCATAAAGGAAAAAGGAATAGGAATCCAATCCTTCCACTCCACCTCTTTCTACAGTGATAGCCTCCAGACACACTAAGAAGAGACAAGCATAGAAAAGCATACAATTAAAGTAAAGCAATTATCAATCGAGTCAAGATCGGTGTTTTCCAAATACAAACCCCCAAGGCCTAAACCAAGATCAGATAAGCACCCAGAAAACATCGCTCTTGAGACCGAATGACGATACAACCAAACATCCATGACTCTGGCTATCACTGTTATCATTGCTTCGATACCACCGTTAATTGAATGACCGTCACATTCTTTCAGCCGTAAGTCAAGGACTAATGGTAACCCCGGTTCTAGACATAACTCTGCACGTCGTTGCAGCCCGTGCCTAGGACTATCGAATCTGCCCAGAGTACTCGACCGCCTACCTGTAGTCTTTTAGGAATCTGCCCAAAGTACTCGACCACCTACCTGTAGTCTTTGGGGCGTTCCTATGTACTCTTGCTTTGAGTTTGCTAGAACCTTCAACAACGATGAAATCCAAGCCTTCTAGTCATCCTCCTCGACGACTATTCTCAAACTAGCCCAAGCTGCCTCTCGAGCCCACCATTATCAACGAACTCGAACCATATCACCGAGTTATCAACATGCTTGGGATGATCCCGTCTGGATTAAACCAAGGCTATCTCACATCATACTTTTCTTCTTCGCATCATAGCAAAGTCCATCTCAACATCATCATCAAATCTATCCATATAAGCTTTATCATCCGCTTCATATGCCACAAGCAACTTTCCTTATTCAAGAACCTTTCCACTTAGCTAATTGAATCATCTTCGACCAACTTATCCAAATCAAGTCATAAATCAACTAATTCATAACAATCAATCAAATCAATCATTAATCCAAGTAATCAAGCATTCAAACAAGATCTAATAAGCAATTATAACAAGAATGGCAATTTGGTAAATAAAGAGTCCAAATCTAACAAGCATGTATAATGAGCAATATCTCTACAACTTGATAAATGAACTTACATAAGTTATCATGTAGTAAAATGGACATCAAAACTTCATAAACAATGGATCTATATGCAGACTTAAAGAAAATGCAAGAAATCGCTATCTTTAACACACAAACAAACCACCGATCCAATATACTCCTTTGGGTCCGTGTGAGAGATAACTACCACTCACCGAATCACCTAAACACCTCAAAAGCTACCAACTTCAGATCTGGACAGCAAAGGATCTAGCGCGATCTGACAAAATTCCGCTTCAAACGGTGAAATCTCTCTTCGTTGGATGTAGACCTTCAACTTTGGCTCTTGGATCTTTGATCTAGACCTTCGATCTTGGATGGATGTAAGCACTAGATTAAAGAAGAGAAAATAAGTGAAGAAGTGTAGTACTCGAGCTCTCAAAATGGCAGCAATTCGTCGCTTCAAAATCTGGATCCCAAAAATGAAGATAGGCACTTCAATTTATAGGCTGGAAATCCCTTAAGTCGGCCGTCCCCTTAAGTCGTCCACGACCTAACCCTTGCCGACCTAACGACCTACGACTCAAGACACCACACGACCTACGGACTCAAGCCTCTACATGACTCAACGACCTAACTCAAACGCTGCTTAACGACTTAACTATAATGCCGACCTACCGGCTTAACCAGATGCCGACCCAACGACTCATCTCACACTGCCGACCTAACGACTCAACTAGGTGTCGACCTAACTACTTAATGATATGACCGACCTAACACTGCTAAGCCTCTAGTTCCCTTAAACCGTTAACTTCCCTAGATCGGTCGATTCTATAGGTCGGTCCAACTTGTTAACTCCTAAGTCGCTAACTCCTTAAGTCGGTGACCTTCCTAGGTCGGCCCAACTACTAAGTCGGCTACCTCCTTAACTCGGCCACACTTCTCTAAGTCGCTCCAATCTACTCTGGACGACTTAAACTCTAGACGACATAACCAATACTAACGACCTAGTGGCAACTATTCTACGATTTATCGACATGTAAAATACAGGTCGTTACATTCTCTCCCCCTTAGGAATTTCGCCCCCGAAATTCCAAACAAACAAGAACAATCAAACTATTCTACATGCCTACCATCCATAGCAACCAACAAACCATGCATCCAATTACTAGCCTAGCATGCAGAATTCTAAGACTAGAACAAGTTATAAATTCATGAGATGCCATGACACCTTAGGGTCATACCTCGAAGAGTTCAGGATGAGCTCCTTTCATCCTCTCTTCCTCCTCCCATGTACAGTCGTTGACATCATCACTCCATTGTACCTTAAGCAACGTAATCATCTTCCTCCTAAGCTGTTTTGTGTCAGTTTCCACAACACGAAGCGGCTTACGAGGTCTTCTAATAACTAGATCAAACTCAAAGTCTTCACAGCTATCAGCTAAAACCACTGTATTCGAGTCGTGCACATACTTTCGTAGATACGATATATGAAAAACATTGTGCACACTCGACATCTTTTCCGGTAACTCCAATTTATAGGCGAGCTTTCCAATTCGCTCGATGATCGGGAATGGTCCAACAAATCTCGGAGTCAACTTTCCTTTCTTCCCGAATCGAATAACATTCTTCAGTGGAGAAACCTTCACGAAAACCATATCGCCTACGTCGAATTCCAAATCCTTACGACGCTTATCTGCATAACTTTTCTGACGGTCTTGGGCTGCCTTCATTCGTCGCCGAATGATCTCTATACAATCAAAAGTCTGTCGAATCATTTCTGGCCCAAGTATCAACTTTTCTCCTGTTTCCAACCAACACGTCGAAGAGTTACATGGTCTTCCATACAATGCTTCATACGGTGCCATACCAATGCTTGACTGGTAACTGTTATTATACGTGAATTCCACTAAATGAAGATAATCTTCCCATGATCCTTCGAAGTCCAAAACACATGCTCTGAGGAGATCTTCCAAAACTCGGTTGACTCTCTCGGTCTGACCATCTGTTTGAGGGTGATAAGCTGTACTTAAACACAACTCGGTTCCCAAAACTTCCTGGAAGCTTTTCCAAAATCCACTAGTGAACAATGAGTCTCGATCGCTCACTATGCTTTTCGGAATACCATGGAATCGAACTATCCACTTAACATATAGCTCAGCCAATTTCGATGCAGTCCTGGTTGATCGAACAGGAATGAATCTTGCACTCTTAGTCAAACGATCTATGATGGCCCAAATCCCTTCATTTCCTGCTCTGGTTCTAGGTAACCCATCAATAAAATCCATCGATATTTGCTCACACTTCCATGTAGGAACTTCTAATGGCTGAAGTAATCCACTTGGCTTCTTCTGTTCGGCTTTTACCAACTGGCAGTTTATACATTTGGAAATAAAATTTCCAACATCCTTCTTCATACCTTCCCAGTAGTAGGTTCTCTTCATATCCCAATACATCTTATTTCCACCTGGATGAATTGTCAGCTTCGAGCGATGACTTTCCTTCAGAACTTCATCCCTCAATTCATCTATATCGGGAACAACCAGTCGTCCTTGTTTCCGAAGCCAACCCTCTCGATCGACCTCGAATCCTATATCCTTCTCTGGGTCCAACCCCGATTCCAAATCACGGATAATCTTGACAAGCTTATCGTCTCGCTTTTGGCTCTCGCCAATTCTTTCCACAAGAGTAGGTCTTATCGATAAGTTTGCCAACATCTCAGGTTCCAATTCACATCTAGGCCTGAAGTCAAATCCATCCAAATACTCAAGGCTCTTCCATTCTGAAAACATGGCTCCCAATTCTGCATGTCTTCGACTTAACGCATCTGCCACTGTGTTACCCTTTCCCGGAGTATAGGCTATACCAAAATCATATGATGCTAAAAACTCTAGCCATCGTTGATGTCGAAGATTCAAATCTTTCTGGGAGAAAAGATACTTCAATGACTTATGATCTGTAAACAACTCAAATCGAACTCCCAATAGGTAATGCCTCCACATATTCAAAACAAAAACAATCGCCGCTAACTCCAAATCATGAGTCGGATAATTCCTTTCATGCGGCTTCAGTTGTCGACTTGCGTACGCAACAACTTTATCTTTCTGCATTAGCACTGCTCCAAGTCCACTACCACATGCATCGGTGTAAACCACCATCTCATCATTTCCACTTGGAATAGTCAAAACAGGAGCACTTGTCAGTCGCTCTTTCAGAATTCCGAAAGCTTGCTCACACTTAGCATCCCATCTGAATACTTGGTTCTTTTTCGTCAATCATGTTAATGGTGCAGCTATCTTGGAAAAGTCTTTGATAAACCGATGATAGTATCCTGCTAATCCAAGAAAACTTCTCACATCAGATGCATTCTTAGGTCTAACCCAATCCTGGATTGCTGCCACCTTGGCAGGATCAACCGCTATTCCATTTCCAGAGATAACATGGCCTAAGAACCTCACTTCATTCTTCCAGAAGTGACACTTTGAAAACTTAGCCCTCAGCTGTTGTTTTCGCAAGATCTCCAAAACAATACGCAAGTGCGTCTTGTGCTCTTCCTCAGTTCTGGAATAAATCAGAATATCATCCACGGACACAAGTACGAACTTGTTCAACTGATCCCTGAACACTCTATTCATAAGATCCACAAAATATACTGGTGCATTGGTCAATCCAAACGGCATTACCAGCCACTCATAGAAACCAGATGGTGTCCTAAAAGCAGTCTTCGGCACACTATCCTTTGCCACTCTCAACTGGTGAAATCCCATTGCCAAATCCATCTGAGAAAACACCTTAGCTTCGTGAAGCTGATCAAACAAGTCATCTATTCTCGGCAATGGATACTTGTTCTTCTTAGTCACTTTATTCAGCTCACGATAATCCACACACAACCTCAACGATCCATCCGCTTTGGTTGCAAACACAACTGGTGCACCCCATTCGGACACACTACGCCGAATGAATCCTTTCTGTAAAAGGTCATCAACTTCCACCTTCAACTCTTGCCGTTCCCTAGGCGCCATCCGCCTAAGAGGCATCACAACAGGTCTGGCTTCCTCAACTAGATCGATACGAAACTCGATCTCTCTATGCGGCGGTAACCCTTTGACCTCGTCAAAGACATCCTCAAATCCATTCACAATAGGCACCGATGACAGTCCATCCCGTGGAACAACTAGCAAATACATGAAGCTCATGAAGACGCCTTCTTCATGCTTACATCGTATCACAACCCTTCGCCCCTCCACATTCTCGACTGTCACCTCCAGCCCCTTACAATCAACCCTTTCCGCATACTTCCTAAGCCAGTCCATACCCAAAATAATTCCGAACCCCGCAAAGTTCAGAACAAAACAATCACAAACAAAAGAGCAATCATGACTCGATACAACTAGACCACGGCATACCATACACAAACAAGACGAACCCCCAACTGGATTAGTCACAACCAATGGTCTATCAAACCCAATCGGTCTACCAGTTCATTACAAACAAAGGAATGCGACGCCCCAGTATCAAACAACACTCTAACTGGAACACCACAGATGGAAAGAGTACCTTGTACCAACACACTCTTTCCTTTCTCTTCCGCCATAGGAGCTTTTGAAGATGATGGCACAGCCCCCAAAGCATAAGCTTGCACAATCTGTTTGTCCTTCCGTGGTTCTGGACAATTCTTCTTGATATGCCCCGGCTTATCACAGTTGTAGCACTTCCCTGGGACCTTAGAATTCTTGCAATCTTTGGAGAGATGACCCTTCTGCTGACAATTGTAGCAGGTCACTTCACCCTTCAGCTTCTTTTTCCGATTATCCTTACCCTGTTGTTGTTTCCTCTTCTTGTTTCCACCTTGCTGTGGTTTAGACTCTTCCTTTGTTACAGCAACAATAGATTCTCCTTTAGGAAACAAACTCTCGTGCCTGAGAGCTTTCTCCACAAGCTTCTCAAACGGATCGTCCAGATGATCCACTAACTGTCTCCTAAGATAAGTGTCCAAGCCTGTCACAAACTTCTCATTCTTCTAATATGGAGATTCAATATATGACCGAGCATACTTGGACAAGGCTTCAAACTCAGAAACATACTCAAGAACTGGTCTCCCACCTTGCTTGAGCTCCACAAACTTCTTGAAGATAACAGATTTCTAAGTTGTAGAAATGAACTTAGCTTCAAATCTAGCTTGGAATTGCACCCAAGTAATTTCTTCCTCTGGAGTATCAATGATGATAGAGTTCCACCAATCAGAAGCTCTCCCTCGAAGCTGTCTTGATGCAAGCTTCCTCTTAGTTACATCCTTAATTCCCAAGCCACCAAAAATCCTTCTACAAGCATCTATCCATCTCTGGACTTCTATGGTTGATTCTGTCCCCAAGAAAACCTTTCCTCCAAGAGAAGTGTAGTCCTTACACAACTTAGCAAAATCCACTGGTTTTGGAGCTTGAACTTGAACTCCTACATCTACTGATGGCCCTGGAGTTGGCATCCTTCTCATGATCGAAGTCATCATAGCCTCGAACATAGCAACATAATCAGCAACCCCCTCAACAGTACGGCCTTCCCTAGCAGCTGGTCTCCCTCTTCGACTCATTCCTAATATCTATAAGAAAATGATTAATATACCCTGAGAAACAACTGCATAAGGAGTTCAAATCCCTCTAAGCTACTATATTATATATTGTAATCATCCATCAAAATTACAATTACATCTCTCATACGTAGTTATGTCAGTGAGCGTTGGCTAAAATCGATTAACCAAAGCTCTGATACCAAATGTGACGACCGCCCATGACTCCCGCACTAAACAAGGAAGTAGTGCGTTGAAAGGTATTCCAGGAAGCCATGGACGATAGTCAGGGTTAAGGTAAAACAGTAAACTCTATCATATTACTCACAGCGCATGGATAAAATACAATAGAAAAGTACACATAGTGAAGCTCCATAGAACAGAATCTCATCATATAAACTCATAATAGTTTGGTACAACAATCTGAATAGTCAATACATCGAGCCTCACTACATAACACTCAGAGAATCATACAAACAGAGGAACATCCAGTACATATAGTAAGAAAACAATATGCAAAAGCCTCCAGCTCGTCTTCGTCATCAACAACGTTAGTCACTAAGAACAGCATCTGTCACCTGTTACCTAGTCTGCCCATCCCAAAACGGATGAACAGCCCAAGGTAATAAGAGTGGAACATAAAACCTTGAGTCAGACAAAAGTCCTAGTGAGCAACAAATCAACTATCAAACATACCAAAAGAGCATAAAGAAAAAAGGAATAGGAATCCAACCCTCCCACTCCACCTCTTTCTACAGTGATAGCCCCCAGACACACTAAGAAGAGTCAAGTATAGCAAAGCAGACAATTAAAGTAAAGCGATTATCACTCGAGTCAAGGTCGGTGTTTTCCAAATACAAACCTCCAAGGCCTAAACCAAGATCAGATAAGAACCCAGAAAACATCGCTCTTGAGACCGAATGACGATACAACCAAACATCCATGACTCTGGCTATCACTGTT
Organism: Allium cepa; assembly: GCA_030765085.1. Classification (NCBI taxonomy): domain Eukaryota; kingdom Viridiplantae; phylum Streptophyta; class Magnoliopsida; order Asparagales; family Amaryllidaceae; genus Allium; species Allium cepa. The sequence continues at coordinate 290,638,174 of CM060937.1, forward strand.
ATCATTGCTTCGATACCACCGTTAATTGAATGACCGGCACATTCTTTCAGTCGTAAGTCAAGGACTAATGGTAACCCCGGTTCTAGACATAACTCCGCACGTCGTCGCAGCCCGTGTCTAGGACTATCGAATCTGCCCAGAGTACTCGACCACCTACCTGTAGTCTTTTAGGAATCTGTCCAGAGTACTCGACCGCCTACCTGTAGTCTTTGGGGAGTTCCTATGTACTCTTGCTTTGAGTTTGCTAGAACCTTCAACAACGATGAAATCCAAGCCTTCTAGTCATCCTTCTCGATGACTATTCTCAAACTAGCCCAAGCTGCCTCTCGAGCCCACCATTATCAACGAACTCGAACCATATCACCGAGTTATCAACATGCTTGGGATGATCCCGTCTGGATTAAACCAAGGCTATCTCACATCATACTTTGCTTCTTCGCATCATAGAAAATTCCATCTCAACATCATCATCAAATCTATCCATATAAGCTTTATCATCCGCTTCATATGCCACAAGCAGCTTTCCTTATTCAAGAACTTTTCCACTTAGCTTTTGAATCATCTTCGACCAACTTGTCCAAATCAAGTCATAAATCAACTAATTCATAAAAATCAATCAAATCAATCATTAATCCAAGTAATCAAGCATTCAAACAAGATCTAATAAGCAATTATAACAAGAATGGCAATTTGGTAAATAAAGAGTCCAAATCTAACAAGCATGTATAATGAGCAATATCTCTACAACTTTATAAATGAACTTACATAAGTTATCATGTAGTAAAATGGGCATCAAAACTTCATAAACAATGGATCTATATGCAGAGTTAAGGAAAATGCAAGAAATCACTATCTTTAACACACAAACAAACCACCGATCCAATATACTCCTTTGGGTCCGTGTGAGAGATAACTACCACTCACCGAATCACCTAAACACCTCAAAAGCTACCAACTTCAGATCTGGACAGCAAAGGATCTAGCGCGATCTGACAAAATTCCGCTTCAAACGGTGAAATCTCTCTTCGTTGGATGTAGACCTTCAACTTTGGCTCTTGGATCTTTGATCTAGACCTTCGATCTTGGATGGATGTAAGCACTAGATTAAAGAAGAGAAAAGAAGTGAAGAAGTGTAGTACTCGAGCTCTCAAAATGGAAGCACTTCATCGCTTCAAAATCCGGATCCCAAAAATGAAGATAGGCACTTCTATTTATAGGCTGGAAATCCCTTAAGTCGGCCGTCCCCTTAAGTCGTCCACGACCTAACCCTTGCCGACTTAACGACCTACGGCTCAAGACACCACACGACCTACGGACTCAAGCCTCTACATGACTCAACGACCTAACTCAAACGCTGCTTAACGACTTAACTATAATGCCGACCTACCAGCTTAACCAGATGCCGACCCAACGACTCATCTCACACTGCCGACCTAACGACTCAACTAGGTGTCGACCTAACTACTTAATGATATGACCGACCTAACACTGCTAAGCCGCTAGTTCCCTTAAACCGTTAACTTCCCTAGATCGGTCGATTCTGTAGGTCGGTCCAACTTGTTAACTCCTAAGTCGCTAACTCCTTAAGTCGGTGACCTTCCTAGGTCGGCCCAACTACTAAGTCGGCTACCTCCTTAACTCGGCCACACTTCTCTAAGTCGCTCCAATCTACTCTGGACGACTTAAACTCTAGATGACATAACCAATACTAACGACCTAGTGGCAACTATTCTACGATTTATCGACACGTAAAATACAGGTCGTTACAGCCTAGCTCGCTTGCAGCATCATGCCTGAGTCGAAGATCTCACATGAAATGATTTGCTGATCCTTGCATGTACCTCCTCATCGCGTCCAGGCTTCAACATCAGTGTAGATCGACTTTGATTCTTCACGTGCCTAGCACTCGGCGATTCTTCGATTTGAGTTATACTTGTTCGTTCGACCATTTATTATTTTTTCTTTGATTTCGGTTTTGATTTATCTGAAGAAAAAAACGAAAGAGATATTTCCTATTAGAAAGGAAAAGTCGCTTCGGGTATAAGCTAGACCGGCTAATCACGTGCTTAGGGTGATTCAATTTAGACTTTTGATTGATTTTATATAATTGAATATTGAAAATATCTCCTGTTACATACCGTGAAATTTCGAACTCCTACTGAGGCATGCGACCTAGCGTTCATAATGTGATACCCCTATTCCGAATGCAGAAAAGGTTCCGAGTCCTAATTCGATCGTATGGAGGAGATAGCCCCTTAAACCCAGTTATTATATTAAATTCCGAAATTTTCAGGCGTTTACTTATCGTACGGCCAAATGATCACTCCAAACATTACAAAAATTGAAATACAATAATAATACAATATTACGGATCCAATGGAACAAGTTTCGTCGATATCCAAGACTATGCCTCGGAAGGCAATATTTAAACGTCAATTTAAATAATATATTTTCAAAGCTTAACATAACATTCCCAGATTCAATTTTAATACTTTTATTATCTTCAGTATTATCAAAATAAATTTTACAAGCCTTTAATTTATTTTAAACAGGTTTAGAATTTCAGATTCAACAATTTACCCAATTCCAATTTATTAAATCCAATAACTTAATTGCTAAAAAGTAGAAATATTTGAATTCAAGTTAAAAATTAACTTTTAAATATTTAAGATCAATTAAATATCCCGATCTAAATTGTTCAAAATTCCGGGTCGTCACAAGTTTATTATATCTTACGAACACAACTTTATAAATCCATCACTTTTAAAAAACTTAAGTCCAAATCCTTAATTAATTGCAGAATTCATTAATAATACTTTTTCCAGGTTATAATTACATTTTAAAGAGTAATGATTTTACATAAGTGTATAAATAGTTCATGACTTAAATTAGTTTTATATAATACCTTCTTACATCCTCATAGTGTATATATATACACATCCTAAATTCTCGATCGGTTTTATATCCGGATGAGTTACAATTTGGTGTAGGTTGCTATCTTTTCAAATTCATAATCACAAAATTTATTTCTAATTCAATGCTGTTATAAACTTCTCCACTTTTAAATCCTTTTTATTTATAATACGTATCCAATTTAATTTACTTAAAACATTTCGCAGTGGTTTATCTTTTACCAGAATATTCAATAAATTCCTTAGCTTTGAGTTTGGTGTGATTTAGAAATTTTCGACTGTCCAAAATCGTCGAGAATCCCGCTTTATCTTATCAATTAGTGATTTCAAATTTATCTTTGGTTTAAACACTTTTATGAATATTACTAATCAATTTATCAATTAATAATTCAAATTATCTCTTTAACTTAAGAAAGTTATATGCGTCGAGTAACTCCAAAATAATACCAAGGAGTTGAATACTACCAATAGTATCATATTTTCTCTTGACAAGAAGAGTAATACTTAAGAGAAGTGCTTACCATCCGAACACATCTCCTGCCCATTTTAGTTTATTCTCAAGCCATTCGAACTAGTTATCATAAAATATCTCTTTTTATTTGAAATAATACCATTTTCAACATCCATTAGAGATTAGTTTTGTTTATAAAATCTATCTTATAAGTTCTTTTTATAAATTTATCTTATATTAATTAACTTCACTTAAATTACCATAGTTCTTTTAAATTACTCAAATTTAAATTCTCATTCCTTTTAAATTTACCTTTTACATAATCACTTTCTATTTGTTAAATACATTTTTTTCTTATATTTACATTTCTTAAACAAATCTTATTATCAAACACCTTATACTCAAATTGTGAAATTTTTATCACAAGATGTTCATATCTAAATTTCACTAATCTTGATTTCTAACTACATAACGTTTCAAAATATATACTTTATAATGAAAATATAATCCAAGGTAAAATTATTTCATTTACAAATTTTTCAAAACAAAACCTTTACATATAACATTAACAAATACGCGCTCATATATAATACTCTCAACTCATTCTAGGGTGTTACTAAACCTATCTATAATTAGTTACTTATCCTAGGGTATTGCTAACCCTATCTCTGATGAGTCTTTACCCTACCAAAGACAAGGTTCTTTCTTAACCTCCAGCTCTAAGATCAGATGTAACAAATGGGGTTTTTCGGACCCGCCCCGGTAGGCTTTTCAACCATTCTGATACCCTTCCCTTTTCAATATGGGGGCACTCCTGCTTTTCAACATGGAGGTGACTACATGTGGTACCTCGGACCTGCTTTTACGGCAAGCCTCTCAACTATCAATCAACCCTTTCACTCTTGGGACATGTAGGGTAAGAGTCTAAGCTTCGTCATTGTTTACAAAGCGAGAACCCCCTATGATGCTGAACATAATCAAGCAAATCCGTATTTGTTTCTTTAGATAGGAATCACCCAAATCTGATCCCGGTTCCTTCATACCAATCATCGAATAAAATATGTTAAGTGGTTAAATAACATTCAAAGGATTTGTTTCTTTTCTTTTGTTTTGGAAAAAATTAAATATGATTTCTTAGAGATCCGGGCTTTCTTTTCGATCAATTCCACCCCTCGCCTAAAAGGAGAAAACGTAGGCCAGGTAAGTTCAGGGCACCGCTTGTTCCATTCCTAACTTGAGTTAAACATCTTATTTATCCTCCCAGATCTCACAGACGGGACAAATATACTAGTTCTTTCTGCATACTCAGTTTGTTAATACATTCAATATTCTTTACATTTTGTTTAAGTATAAACAATTCGTCTTAACCATTTATTCAGACTCTTATTAAAACTTCCAAATCATCTTTAAATTACTTAATTATTATTTCAAATTTATTCAAAAAATATATAAGAAAGAATTGTTAAGTTTAAACTATATTCAAAAGTTATTAAAACCGCTGTGAAAAGCGTTACGAAAAGTGTAGCAAATAGTGTTTTAAAAGCTATATTCTTCGAAATAAATTTTATATCATTTAAAAATCCATCTTTACAACTTAAATATCTTTTAAAAGATTTTAAAAAAAATTTAGAATTTATTTCACATATTTAAAACACTAATTTTAAACTTTGGTCACTTTACTACAAAAGCGCGATTTTTCTAGAAAATTGTTTTAGACATATTTAAAATATACAAGATGAAATCTTGATTTTCTTCCTTTATTTCTTTAAAAATATTTAGATGTTTATCAAACATTCCTATCTCTTTTTAAAAATATTTCAAAAGGTTTGAGCATTCCAGATACATTATTTCATTTTCAAAAGGAAAGTGATTTCCTTTGTGCTTATCGACGTGTATTAACGTGACTTGGTAAAACAATTTAACAATTATATCAAAAAATCAATACTTGATGATCAAAGCATATATATAAGCATTCATAGAAATCAAAACACATCATCATACATGTGTATATACATGATTGTGAATAGAGTTACTCACCATAAACCATAGCGATTAACTTCCTACCAACATTCAAACTAATCCATGCCTCACTAACTACTTCCTACTCCACTTAAAGATTACTAAAAAAATTATCTTCCTTCAAAGTGCTCGGCCAAGGCATGAGACGAAGGTGGGCCTAAAGTATAGAGAAGAAGTGATAGAGCTTTGACCTTGAATTCTCAAAATTAGACCCCAAAAATAAGTCATATTCTCTCTTTTTTTGACTCTCTTACTCTTAATTTTGAAAATTTTGCTAACTGAAATTTTTTTCTCTTGAATTCAAAAAGAAATCACTTGATTTTGATTTGTTTTGAGGAAGATATGGTCAAAAGAAAAAGAGCTATTCTCGGATTCACAAATATAAAACCCGAAAATGTACTTCAAAGAATAAAGTTTTAGGTATAGCGAACCTAAAAACTGAAAAAAGTGATAAAAATAAAAGTTGTAGCCACTGGAATTTCATATGGTTTAAGAAATAATTTCTTAATTTGGATCTGTTATGATCAAAACAAAATGGCCTATTCTTTGGCCGAAAAAATGGGCCAGAGAATGTACCGGAATGAAGTGGATGTTTGACATGATTAAATTTTGAATGAGACAAATGGTCAACTTGATAGTTGAAGCTAGTGGAAAAATACACGATTTGAAAAAAAAATTGCATTTTGGTTTTACTTTGAAGAAGTTATAACCGAGAGAAGAAGAGGTAAAATATAGAGAGAAAAGGAGTTTGATTTAAAGAGGGTGAATATTGATTTCTTTTGAATATTTTGTAACTATTTTGACATTATTTATTTCTAGTTTTTTACTATGGCTTGGAAGCCATTAAACAAAAGAGGAAGAAGGTGAAGAAGCTTGAGAATAAAAGAAGAAAAAATGAGAATGAAAGTGAAGAAGGAGGTGGGTATTTATAGAAAAAGAAAGAAGTGATAAATTTACCAAAATAACCTCTTACCAAATTACCAAACTATCCTTACTTCAACCTAAAGCAACATCCAATTTTTCAATACTTAACATCATCCTTTCACTTCTTACTTTATGTCTTAGTCACTTAACGTTGCGTCAACTCATTTTGAACAAAACGTAGATTTTCGACAGAACGTTTTCTGGTCATATTTTAACGTTTTTGTTAAACTATTTATTCATGTAATACGAACTTCAAAATACATTTCTTATTATATTTAAATAATTAAAACAAGTATATTTGACTTATAAAATAATATAAAGCAATATCCAAATCTTCTTATAAAAATATGACATCGATTTATCGATATGCGATGAAATTTGTCAGATTTATAAAACAAGTTTTATATATTTATCGAACAATTATAAATTAAATTACTATTATTATCAAATGAGTTTGATATCGATTATATATATATCTATATATTTAAAAGGAATTATTTATCCTTTAAACAAATTTTTCGAATATTTATCTTACTTTATCGGAATTTGACTTTTATCAATTTTACAATAGGAACCCAAAATCTTTTTTCAATATCAAAAATAAGTTTACCATTCTTATTTATCATATAAAACATGATTGTTTAAGTTTGAAAATTCTACAGTTAAACATTTAAAATAATCAAATATCTCATTTTCAAAGTGTTAAAATTATGGGTCGTTACACACGGCCTGTGTGTTTGTGTGGGGGGAGATGGATTAACATTTTGATTGGGGATAATGGTAATTAAGGAATATAATTAGTGGTTTAATTATATTATTGAAATCCGAAACTTATAAGTTGAATAACTTTTGCGTACGAGGTTGGATTCAAAAGCCCTTTTTTGCATTGGACTTATAATAAGATGGCTACGCAATGGAGTTGTTTTGGTTAGGTTAGAGTTAGTGGTACTTTTGGCTCAAATTGAACGTCCGTTCGGGTTTAGACTAAATCGAAACACTTCAGCAGAATATTTGAAACTAATAATAAATTTAATTAATGATATTGAAAAGTAATTAATCATTCTCGATCGAGATAATATCAGCCTTGAAAATTCCGCCTGTAGCAAATCCATTTTCCTGCCTGCTAAATGACATAAGCTCTTGCACTATTTCTGCCAAGCATGTTTCTGCATGTCTGTTGGTCATTGGAGAGAACTCGTTATCGCTGATGTTAGCTAACGTAGGTAATTCTCTTGGACATAATCTGTAGTTGGTTTGAGCGAGGGTTCTGATATTGGACCTGAGGAAAATGAACTTTTCAAAGTTGATAATGGTTCGGTTCCTGCTGTTGTAGTGGGTAGTAACGTACTTGTAGAAGAGTCCAAGGCTGTTGGGTTCAAGTTTGATTTCAGTGATGTTTTACACAGTTGCACACCTAGTGTTTGCGGAAATGCTGAACCGATTATTGCCACAGTTAATTTGCCTTCTTATCGATATTTGCTGTCAAATAGTCTTGTTGCCCTTTGGAACCAACTCCATGCAGGTCACCTCCTCTGTGGACGTCTCTATTCACCAAAATGCCAAATAATGCTAGTTTGCATATTCCAAATTGTTTTGACAATGTTGAGATTGAGGTGTTATGATTCCTCATAAGGAAGTGATTGAGGCCAGTGTTGTTTTATGGAAAGATTATCTGGTGGGATTTTTCCTCGATTCCAATCCTTTATACCATATTGTAAAAGCTAGATGCAATCAAGTTTGGAAGCCAAGCGAGGGCTTGAGTGTTCATTTTTACGGTGAAATTTTTATTTTAAATTCTCGAAAAGTGATGAAAAGCAAAGTACACTAGAGGCTGACCCCATATCATAAAAGGTAAACCTTTCGTTATTACTACCTGGAATTCGTCTCTGGATCGGGCGCATTCTTAGGTTTTATCTATTCCTTTTGGGTCCATTTTTCTTCCTTCTATTATATAGCCTCTTATCGGGATTGATTGGCTTGCAGGCCTTGTTGGTAAGGTTATTTGTTATGATGATAACACGGTAGCAAGAAATAGATTAGTCTATGCCCCAGCTCTGACTAAAATAACCTCTATCAAACCTCTTCCTTCATTGCTAAAAGTTAGAATCGATGAGGGCCATTTTGCTGAGGTCATAGTGCGATAAAGTTGGAAACCAGATATATGTATGTTCTGTCAGTCCTTCGGGCATCTTTCAGAGGCGTGTTCCAGTTCGGCCTCTTCTGGCATTCCTCTATCTAATCGGGTTCCTTTGCCATAACCTCCTATCAAGTGGTGGGTCCAGAAGGTTGCTCCTCCTCCTCCTGTGCCCCCTCCTATTGTCGTTCCTACTGATTTGTCTCTTGATGTTGATGCTCCTTCTTTAGCTTCTCCTGTTGTCGTTTCTGCTGTTGAGACTGCTGCTGTTGGCTCTGCTGTTATTGATGATCTTGTCGGCAAGGCCTGGTCTGTCAAAGCCTCTGCTATTTTATCTGATTCTATTACTTGGGATTCTGAGGAGCGAGCCTGGATTCATGCTCCTTTTGATACGCATTACTCGCCAGAATCTGACACTCACTACGCCTTTATCAGTGATGTTGAGGGTGAGAGTCATAGTCTTTTCTATCATGTCGATGGTGAGGGACTTTCTCTTACTAGGACTAGTGAGATTGGTGAGGAGGATAAAGGTAAGTTTTATGGTGTCACATGGGATAGGAAATTCATTTACTCACCTGCTTTTGATAGTTATGATTCGAATCTGGCAGCTCTATTCTCTAGTTTCGTGCATGTTATTGTCCCGTTTTAGTCCTGGCCCTCCTCTTCGTAGGGCGCCTAGTCTTATTGTTTAGCAGTCTAGGCTCTTTTTGCCTAGCTCCTATGCTTAATTTTATCATTGTGTTGGGTTGTTTTGCTTCCATTTAGCTGTTTTGTGCTTGTGCATAACACTTGTTTTCCCATTATTTATACAATGGCACGGTCCATTTTAAAGCCGGCTAGCTTTGATAACAAAAGTTATTAATCATTTTAAGTAATGATATCTGAATTTAATTAATTCAATCAATTAACAATTACATAAACTTAATTAATTGATTTTTTAATCAATGGTATTTAAATTTTTTTAATCATTTTAATTAATGATATTCGAGATTAACTATTTATTTTAATTAATGATTGTTTGAATTTAATAAATTATTTTAACTAGTGATATTTAAACTAAATTAATTAATTTAATAAAGGTGATTAAAGCAATTATCTAATTTAATGAAAGTGTTTTAAATTTAATAAACTAGTTTAATAAAGATTTTAAAGTTAATTTACCAATGTTATAAAAGTGTTTGTAAATAATTAACTATTTTATCAAAGATCATGGATTTGTTTATTTAAAAGAGATTATAAATGCGATTGATTATTTTTCAGGATACCTAATATTGATTTAAATTCTATAAAGGTATCTAAATTGTTTTATTTTCTTTTGGGATAATAAATATTATTTTAAATTTACAAATGATGGTTTAAATGAGAAAATCCTTCAAAAGGAATTTATAAATAAAGCGAAGTGTAAATTGTTTGGGTTATAATATACAATGTTTTAATGACATTAGTTTTTGACCCTCGTTTTAATGCACTTAGTATTATAGATTTTTTCTTATAAAATAACATTTTTAAAGAGCATTCCTAAAGTGTTTTTACAATATTTGTAATATGGAAATCAAGCAGAAGTTTAGTTTTAAAAAGTAAAATTCGATTCGATTATAGAAAACTAATTTCGTAAATGATATCGCATATATTAAAAGGATCTAATCATACTTTTAGCGCTGAACGTTAAGGCTTGGACTCATTACTACCTTGAAGGTTAAAAATGTCATCAAGGCGATGCATAGAAGTAACACTATCTCAACTTGTCTGGCTTCATTTTCAACCTAGAGATAACATTGTTTGGAATCAACGAGTAGTGTTCAATATATGATATTTAATTTCCATATACGATCATTATAATTATCCCCGATAATTGATTTATTATTTATCGGATTCAGCTTTCTTCATGGTGTATCGTCAACATAAAAATGATTTTCCACTCTTTGAGCTTTGTTATCCTTTGTCGGAAATGAATAAACCAAAGCGTGTGTTTTTGGAGGTCAAGTTATATAGGGTTGCTCCCATTAGGGTATTTTCACATCTCATTTAGGTTGGATTCAGTTTTGCGCATTTAGATGTGAAATGCTCGAACTCTCGGTAGGGATTGGCGGGGTCCGGCTTGGAGTTCCCGAGGGTTTCAAGTATATTTCTAGAGGTATACTTCTTTTAAGAGGGATGCACCATCCTAGTCATTTGTTGGAAATTTCCTTTCCTTATTTGATTCAAACCTTTTGATTACAATGGGAAGAGTCATCCACTCTTTGCGGTGTTTAAGTATTGATTTTGTCCATTCTATCAAGTTTGGACTGTTACCTTATCTTTTCCATTCTATCAAGTTTGGGCGTTATCTTGTTTCACTTGTTCGGTCTCGTTGGATTTTGCTTGAATTATTTTCATTCTTTCAAGTTTGGTTTTTAATACTATTTATGTCCATTCTTATTCATGTTGTTTATCTCTACTCTTTCCTGTATGAATGCTATTCTTGTGAGGTAAAAATCTGTTCCGCTTGGCGGCATGGTCTCACTGAACTTTTAGATATTCCCATTATTTGAGTATTCTCATGCTAATATTTCCAGGCCGATCCTAGTGTTATTATTTTATAATGGTCGGGTCAGACCGAGTATTTTCCCAGGTTGGCTTTGATGTTAAGGAGTTCTTGGAGAGGAGCTGGAGGTTCACCTAGTGTTTTATTTTCTATTGTATTATATAGTATCCCTATCAACAATTGTGAGGTCGGGATTTTAGTTCGAAAAGTTACTTTTTGCATACGGTAAAATTTGGAATCGGAACCACTTCCATTGAGTTCAAAACACCATTTGTGATCTTTTAGAGTATAAACTTTGATATGTTTGGAGTTAGTGGAATTTTGTCACTTTTCACTTTGGACTTTGGCTTTGGTTTAGCCCATTAGCTTAAACTATTTACTCTAGCTCAACCCCCTTCCCTTCATAACTTAACTTTCATTCCTAAAACTCAAGCTTCATCAAAAATGGAGGAAGGAATGGGAAATTAAAACTCCAAGCCCTAGTTCATTTGCAAATTCAACATCCAACTCCAAATTCAAAGAGAATCCATTGATTCAACCTTCTTGTGTAGAGATTCAAGTGTGGTTGATTGCTCCTTTGCTTTTAGGCTTCTCCTTCATTGATTTTGTGTAAAGGTGAGATTTTTATCTCACATCTTTGTCTATAACTATCTTTGATTTTTGGGTATGAATTCCTAACACTTTTACATATGCATTTGCTTTTGGTTTGGATTGAGTTGGTGAAAATTCCAATTTTTAGTGTTTTGGGTTCAAATCTTTAAAAATCCAATCTTTGATGTTTAAACACGTTTTTGGTGATGCATCGAGGAGCCAATACGACCGGGTAGCCTATAGGCATAATCCCCTAGCGTCCGTGCTCGATCGGTTGCAAATTGAGAGAGTTTTTGCACTTCAAACCCTTAGGTCGCTCGGCCTGCACATGCAAGATTCTCGGCCTGCATTTAGGTCGTGCAAACATAGGTCGCAAGTCTTAGGTCGTTAGGTCGCTCGGACCATTAAGTCGCGCTTGCACCTTAGGTCGTCGCTCGGCTTTGTATCCTCTAGGTCGTTAGGTCGTTGATCGGCCTTCTTTACCCTTAGGTCGATAGGTCGCTCGGCCTTGTTTAGTCGATAGGTCGCACGGCCTTGTTTACTCATTAGGTCGATAGGTCGCTCGGCCTTGTTTAGTCGATAGGTCGCACGGCCTTGTTTACTCATTAGGTCACTAGGTCGCTCGGCCTTCCCCTTAGGTCGTTTTGTCCCTAGGTCGCTCGACCATATATATGTTAGGTCGCTCGGCTAAGTCGCGTTTCTTGGGTCGCACCGTGCTAGGTCGCTTCACCACCTAGGCCGCATGCGTACTCCTTAGGTCGCGTACTCCTTAGGTCGCGTACTCCTGAGGCCACGTACCCCCTTAGGTCGCGCAACCTTGGCCGCATCCATTAGGTCGTTCCACCCTTTAGCTCGACCATGTTAGGTCGTTTGCACTGTTGAGCCGCACCATCCCTTAGGTCGCTCGTCTCTGCACTTAGGCCGCTACCACTTAGGTCGCTCATCTACTAGGTCGCGCCGTGTCGTGTGGCAAGGGTTTTTCCACTTTGATGAATTTGGAATCGAATTCTTTGGATTTTATTCACGTCTTCGAATGTGAATTTTTGTGATTTATGGTTTCTACAATCATTTTTGTTATTTGTCACTTTACTTCACTCGTACGAGAAAATCTAATTAAACGACTTAGTAAATCAAATGGTATGAAACGCTTGCATTTACTTCTCCGGTTAATTCTTGGACTTGTTCGATTGAATCTCTTGTGACAATTTTCGGGTGGAGATCTACAATTTGTTCGTAAATATTTAAGTTAAGCTAGTGGTTATGGGACATGAAGCTAAGCTTATATATTTACTAACTTACTGTAATTGACACTTCTTGATGATCGTTGATGATCATTCTTGTGATTTAGACTAGCAATTGTGCGATGTCTCTTTGTCTACGAGGGAGACTAAACCCCGTTTCTGTGGAGCTTCGGCTCAAATTGGTGGGGTAGCGACCCATGGTCTTCGGGCCGTTTTGTGGAGCTTCGGCTCAAAATTAATGGTTAGCAACCATGGAACAGCGTTCCATTTTGTGATACACGTGTTGGTGAGTTTTCATGCTTCCGTTTTGTGATAGGCCTCCCCCTTTTTGTGATTTCTGGATTTCCATTGATGATTTCTAGAATTTTGTGTTTCACCAATTTTTTTGATTTACATTGATAAGTTTTATCAATATTTGTGCATTGGTGAATTTGTGTGTCATTAACTTTTGTGATTGACATTGATATTATGTCAATATTTATAATTTGGTGATTTGGTAAATAAGGAGTGTGACATTCCTTTTGATCTTTGAGAAGATTCTCGTGATATTGATTAATCCCTAGTTGATTTTTCAATTGCATACATATCACAGTATGGCTTTATGGTTATTATATATTTATGTCATATCTCTTATACTATATCATTTTATCTGATACTTATAGCTAGACTTATCTGTTTATTATTTTCTTATTAAATAATACTCGGGTCAGACCGAGATGTTATAGGTGCTTCTGCTTGACTTCACATCTGGGATTATCACCCTGACTTTTGGCTAACTACTTAGATTACTAGTTTTTGTTGTATACCTTTGAGATATAGACTCATAGATGTATCCATATTCTTTTGTCTAGCACTTGTAGCTATTCTTTTGTGATATTGTGGATCTTATTTATTTCTATATTTGTTTCCGAAGAATATATATAGCCACCGGGTAGTAGCTTTGAGTTTGTATCGGTATCTCGGATTTCCTCCTGAAACCAGATGCTTGTTGTACTATCTAACATATCGGTGCTCGCACAAACAAATTACGCGGATGGTTGCACCTCAACAGCCTTATTCTCCATGCTAGTTGACGGCATTACCCCGCAGTGTCCTTGGTTAGCGTGGTTATAGAGGTGGGGCGTCACAGCTTGGTATCGGAGCGAAACTTCGGAACAATGTAGAATAACCTAGCAAGGATCATCGTCCTAAGTCCATCTTAGGAGTCGTGCTTTAGGATTTAATTCGAGTCTTCGTACCGATTCATCCTATTTTCTTTATGGTTCCTTGTTTATCTATCAAGATTGCTTGATATTCATTTGATGAATAACCTTATCCTTCTTATTTCTTTCTTTCAAAAGGGAGAGAAATGGTTAGACCTGGCCGTCCCAGCGATTATACCAATTTGGGAGAGAAATGGTCTGGATTTGCACGTTTGTGCAGCGATTATACCAATTTGGGTGGAAAGGCATTCAAAGGTTCTGAAACCATTATTAAAGCCCTGGCTTGACTGAGATCGTGCGATCGAATCTTTTCTCGCATGAACCTTATTGATCTTCACCGTGTTCAGGTGGCCTCTAGTATGCTCCAAGAAAGAGCATTAGACTGGTATGAGCTTCTGATTTCTGAAATAAATGAAGCGGATCTTACTTGGAAGAAATTCCGGGAACGCTTCAAATTAAAATTTGTGCCAGAAGCTGAGAAGGTGACTTTGGCTCGCCGATTCATTGACCATGTTCAAGTTGAATCTTCCATGACAGACTATGTCGCATCCATCGAGTCACTTTCTAAATATGGGGTCGAGTACATAAACACCCCATTGAAGAAAAACCAACGATTTGTCTATGGCTTGAATAAAAATCTCAAGAAGCCATTACTTCTAAAATTGGAAGTTTCTTTTGATCAACTCGTTGATATCGCTCTTCGTCTTGAAGAGGCAGATAGGGAGAGTGATGTTGAAGTTATGAGTGCCAAACCAAACCTCAACAACAAGAAAAGGCCTAATAAGTTCAAGGGTCCTTATCCCAATAGTAAGAAAGGGAAGCAAGCCTCTCCAGCAACTAAGACTTCTACCCCAAGTGGTGGGCAATGCTACAACTGTGGTTCTAAGGACCATTATGCGAACAAGTGTTCAAAGCCTCGTACTTGTCGCTATTGTAAAAGCCCGGATCATTATTTATCTTCTTGTCCCAAACTTCAAAATAGGAAGGAGGGAAAGCTTAATGTTGCTCAAGCCCCTAGCAACACATCTCGTAGAAAAGGTATTTCTCATTCTATCCTTGATGGCATTATTTTATTTCGTGATCATCCTATTCGAGTTTTTTTGACACGGGTGCGTCCCATTCTTTTATTTCAAAAGAAATTGTTGATACTTTTTCTTTGGATGTTTTGTGTTTAATGAATTCTTTGAGAATTGCGAATCCGGTTGGTGGATCCGCAACAATCAGTTTATTGTGTAAAGATGTCGAGATTATTTTGTGTGATTTTTCTTTCCGAGCTGATTTGCATATTATGCGCTACTTAGGCTTTGGAATGATTTTGGGAATGGATTGGCTTAACCGCTATAAAACTCAAATCCTATGTCCTGAGCGGACTATTTATCTTCGACATCCTCAATCTGTTAAGCAGATTTCTATTGACCTTAAAGATTCGGATTCCAGCTTAGTTGCATCTTTATATTCTTTAAATCCTCATGATGACGATAATGATGATGAGGAAGATATTATTTCTCTTATTCACGTTGTTCGTGAATTTTCCGACATATTTGAGCCCTTTTTAGGATTACCACCTAAGCGAGCAATTGAGTTCAGAATTAATCTCATCCCTGGAGCTCAACCTATTACTCGTCCTCCTTATCGTATGTCCAATAAAGAAAATGAGGAGATGCGCAAACAATTATACGAATTGGAGACGAAGCAGTTTATTCGCTCTAGTTCCTCTCCTTGGGGAGCTTCGGCAATTTTTGTAAAGAAATCCGATGGTACACTTAGGCTTTGCGTTGACTACCGCAAGCTTAATGATCTTACTATCAAGAATAAATATCCTTTACCTCGGATTGATGATCTATTCGATCAACTTAGTGGTGCTAGAGTCTTTTCACAATTAGACTTAGCTACCGGTTTTCATCAGCTTTGTATTGCAGAGGATAGCATTCCTTTGACATCGTTCCGTACTCGTTATGGATCTTATGAATGGCTTGTTATGCCATTTGGTTTAACGAATGCTCCGGCTTATTTCATTGACCTTATGAATCGAGTTTTCAAAGACTTCCTCGATCGGTCTGTTCTCATCTTTATTGATGATATCCTTATGTATTCTAAAACCGAGGAGGAGCATGAAAAGCATCTTCGAATTGTGTTGGAAACTCTTAGGAGCAATCAATTAAAAGCAAAATTTTCTAAGTGCCACTTTTGGCAATCTCGTGTGAAGTTTCTCGGTCATATTATTTCCGAATCCGGAATTTTCGTGGATCCTTCAAATATTGAAGCGATTCAAAAATGGAAGAGACCGGAGAGTGTGATGGAAATTCGTAGTTTCCTTGGATTGTCAGGTTATTACCGCTGTTTCATAAAGGACTTTTCCAAAAAAATTGTGCCTCTTACAAGTTTGACAAAGAAGGGAGTTAAATACATTTGGTCGAACAAATGTGAAACTTCTTTTCAGAAACTAAAAGAGCTCCTTTCCAATGCTCCTATTCTTGTGATTCTCGAAGGAAACCAAGATTTTATTGTTTATACCGATGCTAGTCGCGTTGGTTTGGGTGTCGCCCTTATGCAAAGGGAACGTGTTATTGCTTATGCTTCTAAGCAATTGAAGCCAGCCGAGACTAGATATGCCACTCATGATTTAGAACTCACGGCTATTATTTTCGCCCTTCGTATTTGGCGTCATTATCTTTTGGGAGAAAAATTTATTCTTTACACCAATCATAAATCCTTGAAGTATCTATTTTCTCAAAAGGAACTTACTTTGCGTCAAAAACGTTGGCTCGAATTTCTTGCAGCTTATGATCTTGATATTCTTTATACTCCCGGAAAGGGAAATCGTGTTGTGGATGCACTTAGTCATAAGCAACAAGTGGTTGTTTCTATGATGATATCCGAATGGAATGATCTCAGAATTCTGTCCACTTGTGAGATTCAAGATCGTGTTTCTGATTTATGTTCATCTCTTGTTTTATGTAGCCTTGAGGCTCATCCTTCTCTTTTAGACTGCATTCTTGAAGCTCAAAAGCTAGATCCCGAATTGGCTCTTCTTGGCCAAAATCTTAGGAATAAAATTGATATTGAAGGTTTGAAAGACTTTGATATTGATTCTCATGGCGGTATTCGAAAATTTGGTAGACTTATCGTGCCAAATATTAGTAATCTTTGTAAAGACATTTTAGAAGATTCCCATCGTTCTAAATTTACCATTCATCACGGTAGTAGTAAAATGTACGCAGATATGAAACGACTTTATTATTGGAAGGGAATGAAATCTGATATTGCTAACTTTGTGAAGTGTTGCATGACTTGCCAACTTGTCAAGACCGAACATCAAAGGCCCGGTGGGTTATTGCAACCTTTAGAAATTCCATTTTGGAAGTAGGACCAAATCTCCATGGATTTTATAGACGGCCTTCCCCGTTCTCGTTCGGGTCATGATAGCTTATGGGTGATAGTCGATAGACTTACTAAATCCGCCCATTTTATTCCCGTTCGGTCCAATCGAACCGTTCCTCTCTTGGCCAAACTCTTTATTAGAGAAATTGTAAAATTGCATGGAGTTCCTACTTCTATTGTTAGTGATCGTGATCCATTGTTTACTAGTGGATTTTGGAAGAGTCTTCAAAAAGCTTTGGGAACGAAGCTTAATTTTAGCACCGCTTATCATCCTCAGTCCGATGGACAAACCGAGCATGTGTATCAAACTCTTGAAGATATTCTTTGTGCATGTGTCCTTGATTTTGGTGGAAGTTGGGAAGATCATATTTCTCTTGTTGAGTTTTCCTATAATAATAGCTTCCAATCTAGTATTGGTATGGCACCTTTCGAGGCAGTCTATGGAAGGCCGTGCCACTCTCCTTCTTGTTGGCTTGAGGCCGGTGAGAAGCTGGTTTTAGGTCTAGATTTTATTCGTGATTCCACAGAGAAGATTTACCTTATTCGTCATAGGATGAAAGAAGCCCAGAGCAGGCAAAGATCCTATGCCGATAACCGGAGAAGGAAATTAGAATTTTCTGTGGGAGATCTTGTGTTTATCCGTGTTTCACCCATGAAGGGTGTGGTACGTTTCAGTCGATCGGAAAAGTTAGCGCCTCGCTATATTGGGTCATTTCCTATCACCGAACGTACTGGTTTCGTGGCTTATCGCCTTTTATTACCGGCTCAATTTTCTGCTATTCATGACGTGTTTCACGTTTCTCAATTGCGGAAGTGCCTTCGAGATTCCGATTCTATTCTTGAGCCCGGTGTTGTGGAGGAAATTGAAGTTTCACCTAATTTAACTTATGAGCAACATCCTATTCGTATTATTTCTTCGGAGTTCAAACGCCTTCGAAATAAAGATGTTCCGCTTGTTAAAGTCCAATGGTCCTCAAATCCTAAGGATTGCTCTTGGGAACCTAGAGAGTTCTTCGAGCGAACACATCCGGACTTACTTTCTCGTGCTCTATGAGGTGAATTTCATATTTCAAATTTCTTTTGTGTTGATAGGCTTTCATCGTTGTTACCTTATATTTTCTTCTTAAATATTGCGAGGACGCAATTTCTTTAAGGAGGGGAGTCTGTAACAACCCGCATATTTTACGATTGAATATTTAAAATATTTTATTTTAATATTTTATCGTTAGTCGGATTTTAGTCCGAAAAGTTAATTTTTGCATACGGTCAAATTTGGACTCGGAACCACTTCCATTGAGTTCAAAACACTGTTTGTGATCTTTTTGAGTATAAACTTTGATATGCTTGGAGTTAGTGGAATTTTATCACTTTTTCACTTTGGACTTTGTGCTTGGTTTAGCCCATTAGCTTAAACTATTTACTCTAGCTCAACCCCTTTCCCTTCATAACTTAACTTTCATTCCTAAAACTCAAGCTTCATCAAAAATGGAGGAAGGAATGGGAAATTAAACCTCCAAGCCCTAGTTCACTTGCAAATTCAACATCCAACTCCAAATTCAAAGAGAAGCCATTGATTCAAGCTTCTTGTGTAGAGATTCAAATGTGGTTGATTCCTCCTTTACTTTTAGGCTTCTCCTTCATTGATTTTGTGTAAAGGTGAGATTTTTATCTCACATCTTTGTCTATAACTATCTTTGATTGTTGGGTATGAATTCCTAACACTTTTACATATGCTGCTTTTGGTTTGGATTGAATTAGTGAAAATCCCAATTTTTAGTGTTTTGGGTTCAAATATTTAAAAATCCTATCTTTAATGTTTAAATACATTTTTGGTGATGCATCGAGGAGCCAATACGACCGGGTAGCCTATAGGCATAATCCCCTAGCGTCCGTGCTCGATCGGTTGCAAATTGGGAGAGTTTTTGCACTTCAAACCCTTAGGTCGCTCGGCCTGCACATGCAAGATTCTTGGCCTGCGGTTAGGTCGTGCAAACATAGGTTGCAAGTCTTAGGTAATTAGGTCGCTCGGACCGTTAAGTTGCGCTTGTACCTTAGGTCGTTGCTCGGCCTTGTATCCTCTAGGTCGTTAGGTTGTTGATCGGCCTTCTTTACCCTAAGGTCGATAGGTCGCTCGGCCTTGTTTAGTCGATAGGTCGCACGGCCTTGTTTACTCATTAGGTCGATAGGTCGCTCGGCCTTGTTTAGTTGATAGGTCACACAACCTTGTTTACTCATTAGGTCGCTAGGTCGCTCGGCCTTCCCCTTTGGTCATTTTGTCCCTAGGTCGCTCGACCATAAATTTTTTAGGTCGCTCGGCTAAGTCGCGTTTCTTGGGTTGCGCCGTGCTAGGTCACTTCACCACCTAGGCCGCATGCGTACTCCTTAGGCCGCTACCTCCTTAGGTCGCGTACTCCTTAGGTCACGTACCCCCTGAGGTCCCGCAGCCTTGGCCGCATCCATTAGGTCATTCCACCCTTTAGCTCGACCATGTTAGGTCGTTTGCACTGTTGAGCCGCACCATCCCTTAGGTCGCTCTCCTCTGCACTTAGGCCGCTACCTCTTAGGTCGCTCATCTACTAGGTCGCGTCGTGTCGTGTGGTAAGGGTATTTCCACTTTGATGAATTTGGAATCGAATTCTTTGGATTTTATTCACGTCTTCGAATGTTAATTTTTGTGATTTATGGTTTCTACAATCATTTTTGTGATTTGTCACTTTACTTCACTCGTACGAGAAAATCTAATTAAATGACTTAGTAAATCAAATGGTATGAAACGCTTGAATTTACTTCGCCGGTTAATTCTTGGACTTGTTCGATTGAATCTCTTGTGACAATTTTCGAGTGGAGATCTACAATTTGTTCGTAAATATTAAAGTTAAGCTAGTGGTGATGGGACATGAAGCTAAGCTTATATATTTACTAACTTACTGTAATTGACACTTCTTGATGATCGTTGATGGTCATTCGTGTGATTTAGACTAGCAATTATGCGATGTCTCTGTGTCTACGAAGGAGACAAAACTCCGTTTCTGTGGAGCTTTGGCTCAAATTGGTGGGGTAGCGACCCAAGGTCTTCGGGCCGTTTTGTGGAGCTTCGGCTCAAAATTAATGGTTAGCAACCATGGAATAGCGTTCCATTTTGTGATACACGTGTTGGTGAGTTTTCATGCTTCCGTTTTGTGATAGGCCTCCCCCTTTTTGTGATTTCTGGATTTCCATTGATGATTTCTAGAATTTTTTGTTTCACCAATTTTTTTGATTTACATTGATAAGTTTTATCAATATTTGTGCATTGGTGAATTTGTGTGTCATTAACTTTTGTGATTGACATTGATATTATTGTCAACATTTATAATTTGGTGATTTGGTAAATAAGGAGTATGAAATTCCTTTTGATCTTTGAAAAGATTCTCGTGATATTGATCAATCCCTAGTTGATTTTTCAATTGCATACTTATCACAGTATAGCTTTATGGTTATTATATATTTATGTCATATCTCTTATTCTATATCATTTTATCTGATACTTATAGCTAGACTGATCTGTTTATTATTTTCTTATTAAATAATACTCGGGTCAGACCGAGATGTTACAGGTGCTTTTGCTTGACTTCACATCTGGGATTATCACCCTGACTTTTGGCTAACTACTTAGATTACTAGTTTTTGTTGTATACCTTTGAGATATAGACTCATAGATGTTTCCATATTCTTTTGTCTAGCACTTGTAGCTATTCTTTTGTGATATTGTGGATCTTGTTTGACCACTACATTAATGTACACTTTCATGTGTTATATATTCATATCTATTTCCGCCTTCGTGATATGGATGTCTGTGACTGATTTGTGTTATGTTTATTTCTATATTTGTTTTCGAAGAATATATATAGCCACTGGGTAGTAGCTTTGAGTTTGTATCGGTATGTTGGATTTCCTCCTGAAACCAGATGTTTGTTGTACTATCCAACATATCGTTGCTCGCATAAAGCAATTACGCGGATGGTCGCTCCTCAACAGCCTTATTCTCCGCGCTAGTTGACGGCATTACCCCGCAGTGTCCTTGGCTAGCGTGGGTATAGAGGTGGGGCGTCACAGGAACAATGAAGTCTTTCAACTTCACTAGTTGGTATTAGGGCTCATCCGTCTTGGAATTATAACCTTGAGTTTGCTTGACAAGGTATAGCTCCACGACGATGGATAACTCCTTATCGGTTATATCGCATACAACCCTAACATTTGGTACCTTGTCCTGATTTCACTTCAATTTTGAGTTTTCCCAACAATCCAAAACAAAATTATATACTCATATCTACTAATCGTGTTGGCCTAACTATAGTATATATACGTTGAGTTTGCTCAATAAATGCATATAGTTATTTTAGCTCGTCTATTCAATATATTGGTAATACTATGCATAACATCTCTAGCTTGAGTTTGTTCAACAACTAAGGAGTATGAAAGTGATTTATTAATATATATATACACAACATACATATATATAGGTAGTGGACAACATTATATTGAAAATTCATAATCTTCAGTATATTATATTGAGTGATATCAACTCATGGAATAATGTATACCCCCGTGATTCAAGTATCAAACACATTGCAAATCACGGTATACATACATTTATGTAAGTATTTGTTTCTTAAGTCTATTTAGGATTTCTTAATGTTCCACCTTTAATTTATACATCAATATTATATAAGTTTTATTATTATATAAGTTTTATTATTATATAACTTTTATATTTTGTATTACTTATATAATAGTCTTATATATATTATATTAATTAAATCTTATTTAATTAATTTCAATTAATTAACATTTTAGTTAATTTATATTAATATAATATAATATTTATATTAAATATTTATTATATACTATAACATTTTTTGTATAACACATATATCATATATGTGTATATTATTTAATTAATCAACCATTTAATTAATTTAATTAATTAAATAATTTTAATTAAATTTATATTACTTTTGAAATTTATTTATATACATACATGTATACTTATGTTAACTTAACATTTTAAAACACAATAACATATCTCATAATATCAGTACATGCATATACTTATTAATTAATTAACTTATTTAATTAATATATTTTATTAATCATAATAATAAATTTTATAAATTTTGAAATTAGATTTTATTAAATTTTAAACATTTTGAAACTTTTTATTATATTATAATATTTATAACATGTATATATTATATTTGAAATCTAACTTTCAAATTTAAAAATGTTATATCATCAATTTTCAAAATAATTTGAAAATTTATATTATCATAGTTATAATATTTTTCTAATTTAAAATTCCAAATTTAAATTTAAAAAATTGACTTTTATTTTCAAAACAATTTTGAAATCATCCCATGGACCAATTCAAATCAGGCGTTTTCTATTAGGAATATCTTTTGGGGTAAACTCATCGTTTCGGGTCAAGCTAGTAGCTAGGTAGGGCACATTACTTGATTAACAAAACACAACCTTAGATACTACTTTATTAGACACCCTACTATATGGATAGGCATTAATTAGTTAACCATAACACGACTAATTTAGACCATATAGGCTTTTGGGCTTTGACACCATTGTTAGAATTAGGACAGCTCGACGTGGTAGAAGTTATGGGTGAGTTTTAAAAAAATCCATTATTGGATCTTTGTTGGGCCTATGAAGCCTAATTCACTTAGAACATTTCCAAATATAATTTAAATAAAATCTTTAATTTTATTTAAATTTGCAAATGATAAAGTTTTATTTAATTTATAAGTTGATAATTTTATGTGTGTGCACGCGCAAGCATGCGTATGTAACATATCAACTCGTGTAAGGTATAGTATGTCTTTATATAGATGTTGGGATTTACATTATAACGGACATGTTAGTTCATCCAATATGCAAATGTATGATGTCCAAATATATGCATGTATATAGAATATCAATTATACATAAATATTACATATATATACATATATGTATATGTTTAATTTGTTAAATAATTATGTGAAAATATAATATACATATATATATATGTTTGTGTGTGTGTGTAAATACAAATCTTATAAATAAAATATCAATATACACATATGTATGTACGCATATATACATTTATAATATATATATTTAATATAAATAAGTTGCCTAAATACTAAAATAAATAATAATTTTTTTGAAATCGTGAAAAATTTATATATGTTAATATAAATACAATGACAAAGTAATATTTTATTTTATTTTAATATACACACACACACACATCAGTATATTTTTAATATATAAACACACACAGATATATATATATATATTAAACCATTAATTTTTTTAATAAAATTTGAGGTCGTGAGCTCAAACAGGAAAAATTATTATTTCTTTTGTTAATTTAAAATATATTTTAATTGAATATTCATTCAAATAACGTAAATATTAATAAAAAATCATTTTCGAAACATTTTTGAATTTTAAATTTCTGGTAAATCATAAATGATATTTCAAAGTTTGAAAAAAATCTCATATTTTTTCAGCTCGAATTTTTTTAATTTGTCAATTTTCCACCAATTAAATAATAATTTTTGAAATGACAAAAATATTTTTTATTTATTTTCTAGTCGAGTGCTTATCAAATGTTAAACCAATTTTATAAAATTTAAAAATACTTTTTGACATATTTGATTTTATATGTTTTATTTATGTAGAATATTGATTTAAATAATATTAAATGGTTATAAATAATTATAAAATTATTTCTTTACTTTCAAAATTTTTTATTCTATTACTATAAAAATTTATATATAAAATTATATGACCAATTACAAATGTGGTATAACGTTGTAATTAAATATAATCCATATATATAATAAAATAATATATATAATTGAATAAAAATTCATTATTATATATACATATACGGCTCTACTGATTTGATGTATATTGTAAAGGCCCGCAAATCCGTATGCCTTTTGAGCTGGCAAAATCCCACAACAATTCAGCCCAAAGTGGAACAAATGTACGAGTCTTCAGGTTTAAAGAAGAAAGAGGTAGAAGAAGAAGGAAAGAAAACAACATCAGAATCTCACATTTTGCAGCGGAACATATACAATAGATAAATGAATATCTTTAAAACAAAGAACTATATCAGTTATTACATTACATCACATTACATCATCAGAGTGTTACAACAACAAACAGCGGAAAAGAATATAACATATACTAGTGATACGCTTCGCCATCCAGCTTGCTCTTGATCTCCACAGCTACTTATTGACTTCGCTCCAGAATAATTGACAACCTGACTCTAGGCTGCCCATGCAGAAAATTGTGGGCACCCAGAGTTTAGAAAAGGAATAATAAACTCCAGGTCAGTCATAGGACTGGTGTGAGATCTTAAAAACAGTTATTTTCACAAAGAAAATGAAAAGAAATTCGCCATGCTTTCTGGAAAATGAAACTACCATAAAGCCTCCCGCCACACACACAATGCAAACGCTGAATTGGAGGAGATTTCTCCTTATGATAGTCAAACATGCTTGATACGCAAAATCCTTTGATATTCTTATTAGTGCATAGTGGAAAACATATCGAAAGTATAATATTAATCTTAGCCAGCATACAAGCATTATTGTATGCCTACTATAGCTACCATGTTTAATAGCAGCTTACCGCCACATTCCATGGCAGGTTATACAACTAAAACCATTCAGGATGCGTATTGTTTCTTTGGATTTCCAACAAATGGTCAGGCTAAGGAACTTCCTACTACCACATGGGTACGACTTTGGAGGGATGTCCCGAGAAACTACCCGGCTCACTGCCAACACAAGGCCGGTTACCCCCTTCCCGGGGAGTGAAACCTAAGATATGCCACCCCCGGTCGTTTGCGACCTTTATCCGAAGATCCTCTACACCAATACAACCACAAAGAAAGGTATTTGCAGTAACCACATAGGTTAAATATCAGGGCTCAATACCTGACACCACCCTTTTCCAGAAGGAATGGACATACCCTAGTGGAGCTACCCCTGATACCTTGCCGCATCTTTCCTGTTTCGACCATTACCGGTTTGTGAGGCTCGATGAGGTCTCGTCTACAATGCTAACTTTTCGCGACGTCATGTTTTGATCAACAAATAATAAGTAGCACTTCGTGTGCCACATTACTAAATTGGGAATGTATCACTAGTAACCATCAACTACGTAACCTCTGAGCTCGTACGTCTCAGAGAAGAGTGTTAAGCTAAGAGAATAAATTCTCCTCCACCAATAGAAATGTATTTGATAGAAACCAGATTTACCTTTCAAAGTGTAACGTCAGACACACATCCATACAAGTCCGTTCCGGGATCGAACGGAACCGAAGGCACTTCAAAGAAGCCCTTCCAAATCTGGATATTCACTAATCACGTTCGAAATCTCCATCACAAAGGGTGAACAAATCTTTATACCGGAGCAACTGGGAGCAGAGACATTTGACAGGTAATCTTTTCGTTTTTGAGAATACCCGGTCTTCAACACCATCTTCAAATGCAATCCCATTTCGTCGTATCGTTATTCGGAATCGGTTTTATGACACAAGGTCCTCTCCCGGCTAATTCGAATAACGAGTGCTTATTTTTTTAAAATAAGTGTTACATTCAGATTTCAAACAAATCACAACAATTTCACTTTGATCTTTTAAATAAAAGATCTACCACAATCACAAAGTTTCGATGTGGTTTTCGGATAACCGTTTGGAATCCGACCTCCAGTCGCATTGAAATTCAAATGCCATTTAAAGGCCAATATTGATATTCAGTTATTTAACTATCAATAAATATTCACAACAATCACCAAGATTTAAATAAATTTTCCCAATTATTTATTTTCAAAATATCTTCGCAAGGTATATTTTCATATTTCAACCTTTTGAAAACAAATTTTAAATCAATTTCCACATTTTAATCCTTTGAAAACAATTTTCAATTCATTTTCCTTATGCGGAAAATATTTATTCATTTCCACTGAAAATCTGTCGAGTTAAAATAATTCAAAATAATTTAAAATGCTTATCAAAATATACTTAGAGATATTTAAAATAAAACTATTTTGAAACACTTGCTTAAATATTAGTTATGAAAACATTATACTAATATTTTATATAAAAATTCAAGTCCAAACTAATTTTTAAATAAAATTAATAGATAGGATATAACTATTTAAATATTCAATTCTAAAACCAATATCAATTAAATCTTTAAATCATTACTTCCATAATTAATTAAATAAATCATTACTTTAAAGATTTACAAAGTAGCTTAAAAAAACTAATTTCTCCGAAATATTCTCTTAAAACCAACCTTAGAACTTTTAATTTATACCTTAAAAGCTACTTTGAAAATGTATTCGGCTTTCCAAAGGAAATACACTTTCATTTCAAAATGGATCATTTTTAATCAATTAATCAATCCTTTTGGATTTTTTTAAATTTACGTTCCAAATCTGTAAATTCCTTTCCACATATTTAAAAATAAAACAATATTTATTTTTAAAACAAATTTCCCTTTCTTTTATAAAATTCCCATTATGAATTTAAAATTTCAAATATCCACAGATATACGATTTTCAAATCGATTCTCAAATATTCACCTACAACACCAAATCAATTTTCAAATTGGTTTCCAAATTTATTTCAGATACCAAATCAAATCCCAAATAGATTTTTTTTCAAACATTTACTTCAAAACACCAAATCGATTTCCAAAATTGATTTTTCAACTTTTTTTTAACACCAAGTCAATTTTAGATCGATTTCCCAAATATTTATTATTTCTACCAAATCAATATCAAATCGATTTCTAATTTATTTTCAAAACACCAAATCAAATTCCAAATTGATTCTCAAATTTATTTTAAACACTAAATTTATTATCTTTTGAAACAAATTCCTTCTTTTACATTTATTCAATTTTCTAAGATTAATTTACTGTAAGTTTTCTACTAAATTTCAAAAATCAATTTTTATTTATTTATTTATGGTATCCTACAGTATCAAAAATATATTCGGCTAAATTTTAGCCTACAATGATTTCAATCACAATATAATCATACACAGATTATAAATAAATAAACACACACATATGAAACAAAATCAATTATTTGAGGAATCCAATTGGATCCCTCCAACCTATTTCCCTGCATCCATAGATGTTAGTACAACAATTAAATACCAATTCCACTTCGAGGTGTAATATCGCGGTATATGGGATTTATATAGTATCATCCGCTATTATGCGGCGCATAGGGTTTCATCCGCTATATAATGTGGGAAATCAACAACTCAAAATACATATATAGTACCAATTCCACTTCGAGGTGGAATATCGCAGTATATGGGTTTAAATATAATATCATCTGCTATTATGCGGCGCATAGGGTCTAAACTAATATAAATAATAATAAATCAATCATCTAAGCACACCATCAACAAATTTTAAATTTAACTATTTAAAATTTAAATGAGAAAAATATTTGATTGAGTGAGAAGATCTCATATTTGCTTTTGCATGCAACCCATTTCAATTCCATATTGTTTTCTTCAGAATTTTGACCTCGTATAAAAAATTATATAATTTTTGTTAATATTCGAACTTATCGAAACTAAATTTCCCATTTAATAAATTTAATTAACATTTGCCATATTTTTAAACTACCAGTAATATTCTCAATTTAAATTTCAATCTGTTGGGTAAATAAAATTATAAATTTTACTTTACTGTTAAAATTTACTTTTGATAAACAAAGTAAACTAAAAGTTTTAACTTACTTAATCTTTAAAAAAAATGTTTTTTTTCTTCCTATATATATATTAAAACAAACTGCCTATATATATAACCTTAAATTTCTGTTTGTGTCTATATTTTAAACACGTATATTTCCTGTGAATAACATAAACAATAATTTCATTACTGTTAATTCTCTTCTTCAGTATTTAGACGTAGTTAAATTGTACAGATAAAATAAATGAATGAATAAATAATAATAAAAGAAGAAGAAAAAACAACTGCTCTATACCTTACAGGAAAACGTGAACCACGTCTCGAGCCTTCAATCCGTTAGGGCTCGAACGAGGTCGCACAACCCATCGCGAGCCGCCACCGAAGTCGACTCGTGCTCTAATCGACATCGCCTTTGCCCCACCTCCAGATCGATGCTTGCCGTGCTGTTCGAGCGATGAAGCTCCACATGTCCCTCAGACGAACTTCCTTCCACCATGAAGTCGCGCTTGATTCTGGCCACCGCTCTCCCCTTTCAGCCTACTCACATGCCACCAACGCCTACCCGCATGCATGACTCAAGAATTGAAGCCCAAATCGTGATGATGAACTCGTCGCGAGCCTTCCCCTTGACCTTGCGACCAGGATTGGCTGTGCGAATGGGTTTAGAGGTATAAAAGGGGAAATAGGTTTCGACCATTTTGAACGAGCTTTCAATTCTTTTTTTTTCCGCCACTGATAGGAAGAGTGGAAAGAGGTAAATGGGGTTTTAATTTTGTTTTCAGCAGCGTGAACTTTTAAGTAGATGGAGGAAGATGCCTTGCGTATTGAAGAAGGGACGAGGAGACATAATGTAGGCAGCTGCAATGAATTCTAAATGAAAGGAAAATGTTGCGATGTGAAATAATTACGGCTGAAGAGTAGGTTTATTTAGAAATATTTTTATTTAAAATTCCTATTGTCTCGATAAATGCAACTTAAAATTTCGACCTCCTATCGATGCATGCCACCAGACGTTTATAATGTTAAACCCCTATTCTGAACGCAATGGAAAAGTTTTCGAGTCCAAATTCGATCGTATGGAGAAGATAACTTTCTGAACACGGTTATTGAATTAAATTTCGATTTAATTTTCAGCGCGTTTGCTTATCGTACGACCAAACGGTCACTCCAAACACCACAAAAATTGAAATCCGATAATAAAACACTATTTCAGATCCAACGAAACTGGTTTCGTTGAAATCCGAGACTGTGGCTCGGAAGGCTATTTTTAAATATCAATTTAAACGATATAATTTCAGAACTGAACAAGTATTTCCAAATCAAATTCTGAAGCTTCCGTTAACCTCGGTATTATCAATATACATTTTCTAAGCCTTAAAAATATTTTTAATCGGTTTAAAACTGAAGATTCAAATTTTTATCCAAATTCCATAAATTAAATTCAATATTTTAACTGCTAAATTCATAGCTATAGTTGAAATTCAAGTTTGAATCAACTCCCAAACATTTAAAACCAATTAAATATTTCGATTTCAAATGTCCAAAATTCTGGGTCGTCACATCCTTCCCCCTTAAAAGTATTTCGTCCCGAAATTACTAGTTAAGAAGAATGATCCTCAACCCGTTTAATATTTTCCAAAACAAATCTTTTTTATTTAAGACCCATCATTAATTCGACTAACTTTCCAACTTCAATTATAAGTTCCAAACAACATTGTTTTCTCAATAATTCAAATTTAAATTTAAATTTAAATTCTACATTTTCAAAAGTTTCTCAAAAATTTTCTAACTCCCTAAATTTTCGAAAACTTTCGCCAGCGTCTCATTTGCGCGGCTAGCTTGTTACGACTACAAAATGGCACCACAGGCCTCCAAATTTCAAAAGAAAACAAAAGCCAAGTGGCTAGACAAGAAAATCA
Source organism: Allium cepa (assembly GCA_030765085.1). Classification (NCBI taxonomy): domain Eukaryota; kingdom Viridiplantae; phylum Streptophyta; class Magnoliopsida; order Asparagales; family Amaryllidaceae; genus Allium; species Allium cepa. The sequence goes on from CM060937.1 coordinate 290,668,247, forward strand.
CCAAATTTAATATAGATATTTAAATACATACCTTTTTGTCGAGCAAGTCAATTTTTATCTTCAAAATCCCAATTTCAATTTTTCCTTTTTCCTATAACATACCTGTATATTCTGATATCTGTAATATTCAATTACAACATTCATATATCATTTTTCATATTTCATTACAAAAATTTGGATACTTCTTATACCATTTTTTTACCTCACTGTTGAAGTTATATATCCAATTTCATTCAACTTTACATTTTAATTTCATTTGAATTCGATTTACACTTTCAATTCTGTTTGGATTCGATTTATCTTCCGAATATTGAATTTTAACAATTATCTTTCATTCACAACTGCACTATTTTAAATTAGTTTCATTTACTAATTCATTACAAATTCCAATTCATTTTATCTCAAACCATTTCTTTATTTCACCTTTATTATCTTTAGTTCACTTCGAACTAATTTTACAACTTTATTTTATTTCACACAATTCAAATTGGTTTTCAATATTCCACTTCAATTCCAGTTTTATTCTTTTGCTCATTCAAAAATTTATTTTCAATTCACCATTTTGGTTTATACCCACTTATATTTAAACTGGATTTCAAGTTCCACATGAATTTAATTTACCTTTTGTTTATAATTTATTGAATTCGATTCATTTCAAATCATATTCAATTTCGTCATTCCTTAAATTAGTTTTATTTACTAATTTTATTTCAATATTTCACTTTGTTTTAATTCAATTCCAATTCCAGTTCTATTTACTTACAAATTCGAAATGAATTTCAACATTCAATTTCACTTTCATTTAATTTCAGTTGTAAATTTATTTATTCATTCACAACTTTATTTTCCACCTTATAAAATTTAATTCCATAACTATTTTCTATAAGATTCTAGAGTCTTTTCAACAATTCAAAACCATTTTTGAAATCAATTCAAATTATCCCTTTGAATTTCTAAAACCAAACCCAGTTTATAAAAAACTTCCAATTTTAAATAATTTGGCAGCAATTCCTCTCTTGAAAATTCGAAAATGAACATCGATGATGCTGCAGTCATCACCGAAGTTATTTTCCAGTGACCTAGAAGAGTTTAGAGCTTTCATCCTTCAAAACACTTTTCCAAAACCTTTGAAAATCATCTTCAAAATCAAAAGGGATTTAAACTTCCCAAATCTCCAAAATTTTCAAATTCTTTTCAAAACATTTCCAAGTACTTCTCTGGAATTCCGTTTCAAATTACAAATCACATTTGCAATTTATATTCTCAAATCCATTTGTATGTGAATTTATTTCTTAACTTTTGATTATGATTTCAATTTCTTATTCAATTTCAATGATAATAATTTAATATTATCACTTCCTAACAACCAAGCAACCAAATACTATAATAATTTACAAAGATTATTTCCTTTATCTACGAAAATAGTTTTGGGTAAAATTATTTCATCTACCCTAATTTAAAACAATATCGTGTCGAATTGTTCTGTATGAATGTTTAGAGATCCTTATCAATAGAGTTGTACAGACTATACCGACCAGAATCCATATACCACTCAACAAACCAATCATCACAATATAAAACAATTTTGTATTCACTAACAAATACGCACTCATATCTATTAATACACTCAAACTCATTCTAGAGTACTATTGACTCTATCTCTAATGAGTAACACCGAACAGAGCCAGGGTTGTCGCTTAACCAAATGTTCTGATACCAACTGTAAAGGCCCGCAAATCCGTACCCCTTTTGAGCTGGCAAAATCCCACAACAATTCAGCCCAAAGTGAAACAAATGTACGAGTCTTCAGATTTAAAGAAGAAAGAGGTAGAAGAAGAAGGAAAGAAAACAACATCAGAATCTCACATTTCGCAGCGGAACAAATATAATAGATAAATGAATATCTTAAAAACAAAGAACTATATCAGTTATTACATCACATTACGTCATCAGAGTGTTACAACAACAAATAGCGGAAAAGAATATAACATATCTAGTGATACGCTTCGCCATCCAGCATGCTCCTGATCTCCACAGCAACTTCTTGACTTTGCTCCAGAATAATTGACAATCTGACTCTAGGCTGCCCGTGTGGAAAATTGTGGGCATCCAGAGTTTAGAAAGGGAACAATAAACTCTAGGTCAGTCAGGGGACTGGTGTGAGATCTTAAAAACAGTTATTTTCATAAAGAAAATAAAAAGAAATTCGCTATGCTTTTTGGAAAATGAAACTACCATAAGGCCTCCCGCCACACACACAATGTAAATGCAGAATTGGAGGAGATTTCTCCTTATGATAGTCAAACATGCTTGATATGCAAAATCCTTTGATATTATTATTATTAATAGATAGTGGAAAATATTTCGAAAGTATAATATTAATCTTAGCCAGCATACAACCATTATTGTATGCCTACTATAGCTACCATGTTCAATAGCAAGTTACCGCCACATTCCATGGCAGGTTATACAACTAAACCGTACAGGGCGCGTACTGTTTCTTTGGATTTCCAACAAATGGTCAGGCTAAGGAACTTCCTACTACCATATGGATAAGCCTCTGGAGGGACGTCTCGAGAACCTACCTGGCTCTCTGCCAACACAAGGCCGGTTACCCCCTTCCCGGGGAGTAAAACCTAAGATATGCCACCCCCGGTCGTTTGCTACCTTTATCCGAAGACCCTCTACACCAACAACCACAAAGAAAGGTATTTGCAGTAACCACATAGGTTAAATATCAGGGCTCCATACCTGACACCACCCTTTTCCATAAGGAATGGACATACCCTAGGGGAGCTACCCCTGATACCTTGCCGCATCTTTCCTGTTTCGACCATTACCGGTTTGTGAGGCTCGATGAGGTCTCGTCTACAATGCTAACTTTTCACGACGTCATGTTTTGATCAACAAATGATAAGTAGCACTTCGTGTGCCACATTACCAAATTGGGAATGTATCACTAGTAACCATCAACTACGTAACCTCTGAGCTCGTACGTCTCAGAAAAGGGTGTTAAGCTAAGAGAATAAATTCTCCTCCACCAATAGAAATGTATTTGATAGAAACCAGCTTTAGCTTTCAAAGTGTAACGTCAGACACACATCTATACAAGTCCGTTCCGGGATCGAACGGAACCGAAGGCACTTCAAAGAAGCCTTGCAAATCCGGATATTCATTAATCACGTCCGAAATCCCCATCACAAAGGGTGATCAAATCTCTATACCGGAGCAACTCGGTGCAGAGACATTCGACAGGTAATCCTTTTGTTTTCGAGAATACTCATTCTTCAACATCATCTTCAAATGCAATCCCATTTCGTCGTATCGTTATTCGGAATGGGTTTTATGACACAAGGTCCTCTCCCGGCTAATCTGAATAACGGGTGCTTATTTTTTTAAAAATAAGTGTCACATTCGGATTTCAAACAAATCACAACAATTTCACTTTGATCTTTTAAATAAAAGATCTATCACAATCATAAAGTTTCGATGTAGTTTTCGGATAACCGTTTGAAATCCGACCCTCGGTCGCATCGAAATTCAAATGCCATTTAAAGACCAATATTGATAGTCGGTTATTTAACTATCAATAAATATTCACAACAATCACCAAGATTTAAATAATTTTTCCCAATTATTTATTTTCAAAATATCTTCGCAAGGTATATTTTCATATTTCAACCTTTTGAAAAAAAAATTTAAATCAATTTCCACATTTTAATCCTTTGAAAACAATTTTCAATTCATTTTCCTTATGCGAAAAATATTGATTCATTTCCACTGAAAATATGTCGAGTTAAAATAATTCAAAATAATTTAAAATGCTTATCAAAATATACTTAGAGATATTTAAAATAAAACTATTTTGAAACACTTGCTTAAATATTAGTTATGAAAACATTATACTAATATTTAATATAAAAATTCAAGTCCAAACTAATTTTTAAATAAAATTAATAGATAGGATATAACTATTTAAATATTTAATTTCTAAAACCAATATCAATTAAATCTTTATATCATTACTTCCGCAATTAATTAATTAAATCATTACTTTAATGATTTACAAAGTAACTTAAAGAAACTAATTTCTCCGAAATATTCTCTTAAAACCAACCCTAGAACTTTTAATTTATACCTTAAAAGCTACTTTGAAAATGTACTCGGCTTTCCAAAGGAAATACACTTTCATTTCAAAATGGATCATTTTTAATCAATTAATCAATCCTTTTGGATTTATTTTAAATTTACGTTCCAAATATGTAATTTCCTTTCCACACATTTAAAAATAAAACAGTATTTATTTTTAAAACAAATTTTCATTTCTTTTATAAAATTCCCATTGTGAATTTTAAAATTTCAAATATCCACAGATATGTGATTTTCAAATCGATTCCCAAATATTCACCTTCAACACCAAATCAATTTTCAAATTGATTTCCAAATTTATTTCAAATACCAAATCAAATCCCAAATTTATTTTTTCAAACATTTACTTCAAAACACCGAATCGATTTCCAAAATTGGTTTTCCAAAATTTTTTTTTTAACACCAAGTCAATTTTAGATCGATTTCCCAAATATTTATTATTTTTACCAAATCAATATCAAATCGATTTTCTAATTTATTTTCAAAACACCAAATCAAATTCCAAATTGATTCTCAAATTTATTTTAAAAACTAAATTTATTATTTTTGAAACAAATTCCTTCTTTAAATTTATTCAATTTTCTAAGATTAATTTACTATAAGTTTTCTACTAAATTTCAAAAATCAAATTTTATTTATTTATTTCTGGTATCCTACGATATTAAAAATATATTCGGCTAAATTTTAGCCTACAATGATTTCAATCATAATATAATCACACACAGATTATAAATAAATACACACACACGAAACAAAATCAATTATTGGAGGAATCCACTTGGATCCCTCCAACCTGTTTCCCTGCATCTACAGATGTTAGTACAACAATTAAATACCAATTCCACTTCGAGGTGGAATATCACGGTATATGGAATTTATATAGTATCATCCGCTATTATGCGGCGCATAGGGTCTCATTCGCTATATAATGCAGGAAATCAACAACACTAAATACATATATAATACCAATTCCACTTCAAGGTGGAATATCGCGGTATATGGGTTTAAATATAATATCATCCACTATTATGCGGCGCATAGAGTCTAAACTAATATAACTAATAATAAATCAATCATCCAAGCACACCATAATTTTTTTTTAAATTTAACTATTTAATATTTAAATCAAAAAATATTTGATTGCGTGAGAAGATCTCACTTTTGCTTTTGCATGCAACACATTTCAATTCCATATTGTTTTCTTCATAGTTTTGACCTTGTATAAACAATTATATAATTTTTATTAATATTCGAACTTATCGAAACTAAATTTCCCATTTAATAAATTTAATCAACATTTGCCATAATTTTAAACTACCAGTAATATTCTCATTTTAAATTTCAATCTGTTGGGTAAATAAAATTATAAATTTTACTTTACTATTAAAATTTGCTTTTGATAAACAAATTAAACTAAAAGTTTAACTTACTTAATGTTAAAAAAATGTTTTTTTCTACCTATATATATATATATTAAAACAAACTGCCTATATATATAACCTTAAATTTCTGTTTGTGTCTATATTTTAAACATGTATATTTCCTGTGAATAACATAAACAATAATTTTATACTGTTAATTCTCTTCTTCAGCATGTAGACATAGTTAAATTGTACAGATAAAATAAATAAATAATAAAAAAAGGAAAAAAACAACTGCTCTATACCTTACAGGAAACCGTGAACCAGGTCTCGAGCCATCATCGCGTTAGGGTTCGAACGAGATCGCGCAACCCATCGCAAGCCGCCACCGAAGTCGACTCGTGCTCTAATCGGCATGGCCTTTGCCCCACCTCCAGATCGATGCTTGCCATGCCGTTCGAGCGATGAAGCTCCACCTGTCCCTTAGACGAACTTCCTGCCGCCCTGAAGTCGCGCTCGATTCTGGTCACCGCTCTCCCCTTTCAGCTTACTCACATGCCACCAACGCCTACCCGCATGCATGACTTAAGAATCGAAGCCCAAATCACGATGATGAACTCGTCGCGAGCCTTCCCCTTGACCTTGCGACCAGGATTGGCTGCGCGAATGGGTTTAGAGGTATAAAAGAGGAAATAGGTTTCGGCCATTTTGAACGAGCTTTCAATTCTTTTCTTTGGCCACGGATAGGAAGAGGGGAAAGAGGTAAATGGGGTTTTAATTTTGTTTTCAGCTCCGTGAACTTTTAAGTAGATGGAGGAAGATGCCTTGCGTATTGAAGAAGGGATGAGGAGACACTGTGTAGGCAGGTGCAGTGAATTCGAAATGATAGAAAAAGTTGCGATGTGAAATAATTACGGCTGCATTGTAGGTTTATTTAGAAAATTTTTTATTTAAAATTCTGAATGTCTCGATAAATGCGACTTAAAATTTCGACCTCCTATCGAGGCATGCCGCTAGGCGTTTATAATGTTAAACCCCTATTCCCAATGCAATGGAAAAGGTTTAAAGTCCAAATTCGATCGTATGGATAAGATAGCTTTTCGAACCCAGTTATTGAATTAAATTTCGATTTAATTTTCAACGTGTTTGCTTACCATAAGACCAAACGGTCACTCCAAACACCACAAAAATTGAAATCTGCTAATAAAACACTATTTCGGATCCAACGGAACTGGTTTCGTCAAAATCCGAGACTGTGCCTCGGAAGGCTATTTTTAAATATCGATTTAAACGATATAATTTCAAAACTGAATAAAGTATTTTCAAATCAAATTCTGAAGCTACCATTAACCTCAGTATTATCAATATACATTTTCTAAGCCTTAAAAATATTTTTAAGAAACCGAAGATTCAAATTTTTATCCAACTTCGATAAATTAAATTCAATATTTTAATTGCTAAATTCATAGCTATAATTGAAATTCAAGTTTGAATCAACTCCCAAACATTTAAATCAATTAAATATTTCAATTTCAAATATCCAAAATTCTGGGTCGTCACATATATAATTTTTTTATTTGAAGATAAGTATATATATGCATGTAGCCAAATTAATTTGTGACGACATCGCTACATATTAGAATTGTCACTTAACTAAGAGTATAATAATAATAATAATAATATATACAATAAAATATTATATAGAAAATTAAAAACTATAATTCGATAAAAACCATACTTAAGTACTAAAACCTTTGAAGTACACCTTGAAAAGATGAACTCTCCTTTTTGAAACCTTTTCCGATTCAGTAGATTGCTAGTCTTTGAACTATTAGCCTTCACTTATCGTATAGCTACTGAATCTGACTTAACTTGAATTTTTTTGATGGAGATACCATGGTCTAATTTTTGCCTACAAAGGATGGTAGAAGAGGTAGCCAAAAAGATCATATCTAATTAGGGTTAGGAATGCTTATATAGTACATAGAAAGGAGAGTAAAGTGAATCTAATTTCATACCTTTTCTCCTTTAATCTGAGCCATCCAAAATCAAGCTCTTCCAACCCCTATTTGAGTCGCCCTATGTCCATGCTGCTGCTGAAAATTTACCAATCATGATGGGCCTAAACACGATTAAGCCAAAAGAAATATTATTTAATTGAATCTAATTTAATCGCTTATCGATATCGTATATCGATTGATATATTTATAACTATTATAAATATATTTAATAATATTTATTCCCCAAATCATAATCAAAATTTTATAATTAATATTTCATAAATATTAATTAATTAAATTAATCTGTAACACTTATAAACTAATCAAATCGTTTGGTCAAAGGAGACTTCATTATTTCGATTATATGACTCGTCAGGTGTAAATATAGTCAACGATTAATATCGAACTATTCGAATATTAATATTCACACGTTACTTAGCACGTGATGTGATATTTTGGCCTAATTTATCGCTTACTTGGTTTCTATAGAATCCAATACTCTGTGAAGCGTTTCCCGATTGTAACTTTTATTTACACTAATTCTCTTCGTTAAAACTTTATCATTTTGAACTTATGGAATTTGGTAGTGGTCAAATTCCAATATCGTCCACATTCGACTCTATAATCTAAACACAAAATATTTGGTTCAATAATAACTTTTATTGAGTTGACTTGAGCTAATCGTGATGCTAACCCAATATAATTGAGGAAATGAATCCTCTCTTAAATAGTGTTTTACTTCCAATGCTTCCGTTCGATCCAACTATAGTTACTTGATGGACGTCATACCATGATTTGACTATGATCAAAGCGGAGATTTCATATTGATGGTATTCTCACATCGATGGAACTGTGTAAATCAATCACATTGATATTTTTTATTTGACCTTAGTTATATTAACCAACAGAAAACTATCAAACGATTCATTCCGTGGTAATCTAATAACCATCAGCATGTAAATTTCTAGGTGCCCTCAACAATCATGAGTAATACAATACCCAATATTTAAAGAGCATTGTGTACTCTAGTCTCAACGGATACATTGATATCCGGTCTCGATGCATCCTAACTAGAAATATTTAAAATGATATATTTGTTTTCATTGTGATAAATTACTCACGGTTACAACAGTTTATAACTACTATAAAAAACATATCATTTATGGATTTTTTATGAAATATACTTTAACTAATTTAATTAATTAATATTTGACGACCCGACTTCCTATCTCCAGGAAATCGCATCATCTTGAAGAAAGAAAGGGATAGAAGAAGAAACGAAAGAGAAAGAAGAAACACAACAACATCAGAGAACTCACAGCGGAACAAATGAAATATAATATATCACATAAAATATTACATAGTATTATATTACATCAGAGTACACAACTTATACAACACATATTAGACAGTTATAATCATCTGTCTAACTATACAACTCAAGTACACAGATACAGATACCAAACAAACACAGCGGAACCATAATATATCTACACGTGGAAGCCTCCTGCTCCATATCTCCTCCAAAGTTCATCAAGCAAACCTGAATCACTTGACTACTCATACATAATATGAGTACCCAAGAGTTTAATAAAACAGAAAATAAACATTCGGGTCAAACAAAGGTCTGGTGTGAGTAAACGGGTTTAAATTGCTTAACTTTAGAAAAACCTTTGAAAAGAAAAGGTATCATGTAAGACTTCCCACACATACACATGGAACAGTTTTTACCTTACGCTAACCAAAAAATTTGATAGGAAATCCAGTGATATTATAATAGTGTCTAGGGTTTTCAAGTAAATATGAAATAGCCGAAATTGTTACATCTATTAAATTCCAGCTACTAGCCACAAAGTGGGTAATACAAACAAAACCGTAGGGTCTCGTAGGAAGAATGGGTTTCAATCAATGGCAGGGCTACCGGGGTACCGCCCTTCACAGTACGTGGCCTAGATCAACGTACCGAGGAGCCACCCTAACTCCCCTACAACACAAGGCCGAGACCATTCCTTACTGAACAGTCCCGAACAAGACAACCCCGGCGGTTATCCGGAATGAACCGCCCCACACAACCGAAATAAAAAGGGACTTCTAGACAGGGGTAAATCTTACTCTCCAGTGGGAGCTACCCACGAAGCCTTGCTGCACCTCCCATGTTTTAGCCATTCCCGGTTGATGAGGATTGAGGCTGCGATTATCTTTATACAACACATCTATCTTAGAATGCTCATCACCCACCTGAAGATGTTCTGAAAGCATTCAATCCATACAAGTTCGTTTCGGGTTCGAACGAAACGGAAGGCACTATCTCGTTGCACTCATTTTGGAATCACCCTCAGAGTCAACGACCATAGCCCTTGCACTCTAAATCACCATCTCGAACCTATAAGTATTATTCCGTCAAACTCATTACGGAATCACCCACAGAGTTATACTGACGTATAGCCCTTACACCTCGAGTCTTCACAAAGCTCCACTTGGATTTACGACCTAACGTTTAATTGGAATCGATGTGGTTTTCGGATTCCAAATATGGAAACCCGATCCCGGTCTCACCGAAACCAAATGCCATTTTAATGTCCAAGTTGTACTTAAGGGTTGTAAACAATTAACTTGTATTCAGGATGATATAAACAGATAGATGAATCACATTATCACAATAGATAAATCATATCAACATTCATCTCACAACAACATATCACATATCAAAGATATCCAGTATCAACCAATATCAATCATTCAATATCAATCATTCAATATCAATCATCCAATATTGACCATCCAATATCAATCAATCAACCAATATTAATCAATCATCCAAAGCAGAATTGATTAACTCTTAATCAATTAGGATTACCTAAATCCTTCTTCAATAATTTGTTCTAAATAAATAAATTGATCATCTCTAATGATTTTCCTTAATTAATCTTCCTTAATTAATCTTCCTTGATTAATTATACTTTAATTATATTCAAGTAATTATACTTAACCATATTTAGTAATTAACCTTTAATTACTACCATTAATTACAATAATTAATGATTCTTCATTTACTTCCATTTATTAATTAACTATAATTAATTACATTAAATCTTAATTAATTACAATTAATTAATCACACTTAAATTAATTACTTTTATTAATTAACCTTGATTAATTTCATTAATTACATTAATTAATAATCCTTATTAATTAATAATCTCCTTTAATTAACTAATTAACTTGTAATTAATCAACTCATTAATCATAATCGGTAATTAACAATTTGTAATTACTTGTCATATTAAATTCTTAATTAATTATATTAACCCTTGATTAATTAATATAATTAATCTTTAATTACTTTATTAAGTAATTAACTATTTAATTACATCAATTAAATTAACAAATAATCCTTGATTAATTACTTTATTAATTAATTACAAATTTTAATTAATTACACTTAGTTAATTAATATTAAATTAATCTCATTCAGTAATTAATTAATCACATTAATTAATTAACTAAAATTAATTAAATAATTAATCCTTAATTACTTACAAAAGTAATTATCTCTAATTACTTCATTAATAACTCTTGATTACTTTCTTCATTAATTACCTTAACAGGTAATTAATTCCATTATTAAATAATCCATAATCCTTTAATTAATTAATTACTTCATAATTAATTAACTTCAACAATTATATTAATCAATTCTTTAATTGGTATCATCAAGTGATTAACCAATAATCACTTCCATTAAAATACTCCATGAGTAGTTACCATTAATAACTCCCATAATTAATTTCTTCCATTCTTAATTATATTCAAATATTAACCATTGATTACTTCATTAGGTAATCACACTTAATTAATTAAGTGATATTAAAATTAAATAAACAATTAACTAATTATTTAAAATTATTTAAATAATTAATTAATTAACTTCTAATATTAAAGAAAATCTTAATTAATTAGGGAAAGCATAAATCTTAATTGATTTCTTGCTTATTAACAATTTATACTCAATTAAGTATTTCTTAAATCATACCCAAATAATTTAACCTTAATTCTCTTCATAAATAATTTATTTGAAAATTTTAATTCTTATTAATTCAAAGACAAATTATTAAACTTGTTTTACAAAATCATAATAATAACCTTACTTGGAGATAAAGCATTAGATTTGAAATTTAAAACACGTTAATTATCTAACTTTAAAACTTATTTATTTCCAAAATAATTTGAAACTTTATTATTAAAACATTACTTAAAAGTTTGATATAATGGTTAAATTCGAATACCCTTTTAAAATTAAAATCAAACTTTATTTAAGTTGAATTACTTCCAAAGAATTTATCCTAACATTTTAAATTTGAAAGTAAATTCGATTTACATTTTAAAGTTTGATCAACTTAATTTCAAAACGACAAGTTTAAACTTATACGTTTGTTCCTTTTATCAAACTCAAAGCTTGATTTCATCTTTATCTACAACAAGTTCCATTTGCAACTTCATTTTTTTTTCAAATTTACAGTACTACTACTGTACAGTATCACCCCAGAAAAATGCGACCCTATGAACTCGAGAAAATCGCGGCTACAACATGAACCACTCCCGAGCTAAAACCAGGCATCTCTGCTTCGAGTCGATCTTCGAAATACACGAGTGCTTCTTCGCGTCAATTCGTCTTCTCCAACTCTCAAAATACCCAGTGCACAGTCCCTACACGGTGCACCTTGCACAGCGAACCAAGCATCGCCGATCTGTTCTCCGGCCACCCCCAAGTCATCGGCGACCACTACAGACCCTCCACAAACCCAGATTCAAACGAAACACCTCGCATCAAAATTCGGCCCAAAATCTCGAAACTGCAGAAAACACGCGACACAACAACCCCTCCCAATGCTGACCATCGACGTCGATGAACCATGCCGACCACTCCATCGTGATGCCACAACCAAGATTATCAACCACCCCAAAAGTGAACGACTCCGGTTCCATATCCAAGTCGTAAATCTCACTATAGTCAAACCGTGCAAAATCATACTGTAACCCCAACTTGATCAAATTCGAACAAATCGTTCATAGAAAAAATTCCACGACAATTTTCCCCTCATCCACCCTTCAAATGCTAGCCTCGCTCCTAATTTTAACTCAAATCATCAAGCGGTTCGACGGCAATTCATCAAAACAACCCAAATGTTCAAATCCCAAATTCTCATAAATTACCGAACTAAAATTTATGATATTCATGTTAAAATCATCATTTCCAATTATTAACCCATTATTGGAATCAATTTACAAAATCATGAGTTTTTATTTTTGACATGCAAATTGATTCTTACTGTATATTTTTATTTAAAAATAATTTACTTAAATAAAAATCCTAATTCCCCTTCTAAAATCATCCTTAAACATTTACAAACAACTTCCATTTATATATTAAAGATTAATGTTAATTTGATTCATAGATTTGAATTTCTGAAGCAAATATGGCATGTAAATCATCAGGGAACATAATATACATACAAACATGCTTTCACACAAATATTCATACCAATTCATTTATATAAAAGCTGAAAAAGTTTCGTGCAATCATCAATACAATTCACAGATCAACATATGGTTAGATTAAACTGTTTTTAAATAAAATAATTTACTCACCATAATTGCAGAGCAGAGAACAATTCATATTTCAGGCCTTTGAATCATAAATCTGGAAAGACTTTGATGTGCTTGCTGATGGAAACGAATGCATGCTTCAAATTTTGTTGATTTAAAAGTGTTGAAACATGCAGTTGCAGGTTGATTTAGAACTTTGAAATGCAGTTTGAAGTTGAAAAGAACTGATCTTTGCAGATTTTGATTTGCATATTTCATTTTGCTTTTATGTTTGGAATTCAAGTTTCAAGTTTTATCTTTGCATGCAGATTTATTTTCAGATTTGCCATTAATTTGAAACATGAAATGAAGACAAAGAAAATAAAAGTGTTTGTGAAAACTAATTCTCCTCTTAAAACATTTATTAAAAATAAAAATAAAAATAGTGCCACATGTTATTAATTTGAACAAGTGTCTCAAATATGTTTTAAAAGTTTACAAGTGTTTAAAGATCTTTGAAAAATTATTTTTAAAACCTTATAACAATAATAATTATAACTTATCTCTATGAACATGGATATTTGTATTTATGAAATGTTTTTATGTTAATAAACTTTGAATTTAGATAAATATACAATTTTAAATTTTTTAATTTACTAAATTACTAAATACTTATATATGAAAATATTAACTTACTTATTAATGAAAATATTCTAAAAATAATTATAATATAAATATACATCTTATATATGTATTTAAAAATCTAAAACTATTATATTTATGCATTTATAATCATTTAAAATTTAAGCATTATAAAAGAAAACAAAACTTTGTTTAAATCCTTTATAAAATATCATATTTAAAATAAATAACAATCTTATATTTGAAAAAAAATGACTTAATCTTTAAATTATCCTTTGAAAAATATGAATTAAACAAAGCTTTAAATTACAATTATAAATTATCAATTGATTAAATTAAATTTCAAAACAACATCAAATTATAACATGTACATACATATATATTACAAATTTGAAAATTCATCTTTATTTAAAGCAAAAGATATTTTATTCACAATATATATCAAATATATATTGTTATAAACAGAATAAAATTACATTAGCTTTGAAAAAATAATTCTTATCAATTTTAAATTGATGGAAAGATATTGATCAAAATTACCAGATTAAATATTTGTTATCCTTTAAAAGATTAAATTTACCAATTTAAATTAAAATTTCAAAGAAAAATTTTCAAACTAATTTAATTATTATTACAGATTATTAAATTGATATTGCCTAAAATTCCGAGTCATTACAATCCTCCCCCCTTAAAGAATTTCGTCTCTAAAATTTAAAAGCAAAGGTAATTTAATAAACCCAGCAAAAATTTTAATTTCAAACAGCAAAACATACTTATCATTCAGTAACAAACAACCATAGAAATCAAACAAACAAACCAACCTGGCTAATTATTCTGACACAAATCAAAATAAAACTTACTAACTCTATTTCGAGTTTCCCAAGTATAAATCACCGAGAGACTCAATTTACAGAAGCTAAACTAACAAACTACACCACCAAAATCCAGAGCTCCTTTCATCTCTAGATCCATCAATCTGAACAGAACATCAGACTATACCCAAGTCTAGCTCAACTTCCAAAATCCAACTGAACTACAGATTCAACAACCAACAATGAATCATACACATACTCCCTCATAGATATGTGAAATATAATTAATTCCAGTTATCTAAACCGGCAATTCAATCTTATCCTATCAAAACACAGATAGAAATTCTCAAATGCCTCAGAGCTAGCCATTCCACCTTACTCAATTATAGCTATCTTAACCAGAGAACTCTTAACAACAATGAAGTCTCCAACTTTGAATTCCAAACTCCTTATCTCATATCTGTATAACTCAACAGAAAATCCTGGGCTGCCAATCCTTTCCCTGATCAGCTCAACCAATGCTGATATTTCCAAAAACAACTAGACCAAGCAAACCAGTTTCTGGATCTTATCCAACAGAAAAGTCTTCCATAATGCGTCGAAATCCAGAACACAAACTCTACTTCCCAAGCATAAGCAAACTGAACTTGCTTCCTTCCTTGTAGAGCAGCTACCTTGCTTCCGCTGCACAACTTTGATTCTGAAATAGTTAAGAATACTATTGATGAACACGAGTACAAATTTATACACTAAATCTGGGAAACTATGTCCATCAAATCCATAATAATATGAGTGACTCATCTAACTCGGTCACACAATCTTACTACAGAATCCAATTCAAAAGCTAGATCTGACCAAATCCAAATCCAAAAATTTCTGAGCTGCTACACCAACTTCTCTCTCTCCAAGAACCATCCAACTTCCAGGCTAACTACCAGTATTGCTTCTGGAACCAAAACAATATGGAATTCAACTCCAGATGCAGACAAATTTCTGATTACATCAGTAGCTCCTACTTCCATATGAGAATTCTCAGTCTCAAACAAAAGATTGCCCAAAGAAAAATTTCTAATTTAATCGCAAGTCACTTTTGCGATCCAACCTGATTCGGATTCCAAAGAAACCATCCTCTCTTTACCAATTAGAACAGCTTTAAGCTTTTCCAAACAAGGTTAATTCTCAAGAAAACTTTCACCAACTGCCCGGATTGCTAATAGAAGAACCACAAAAATTCCCGAACTATCGGATAAACGAGCACACTGCAGCTTCCAATCTCTACTTTGATGATACTGCAAAGCTATAAGACCTTCTCGTCAGCACACCGAACACTTCGAGCTGCACTGCTACCACAGCTAACCAAAGAATTCTAATCCAAAGGCTTCTCGAAAACCAAAACCATCAACAAACCACACAACAAACCTTCAAGATGGCAGGCAACCACTCAAAGAAATTCGGGCTCTAAACCAAGCATCAACATCTCGCTCTCCTTAAGGAATGACAAATGAGACCATGCCGAAGCAAAGCAACTCATAGACCTTAGTCTCATATTCCTGAACAGACAACCTCCTTGCTAAAGATCCAAACAACTTCTACATAAACGGATCTTCTCTGCAGCAGGTAAAAAACTGCTCCCCATCCACTTCTAAAACTGCTTCAAAAGAAAGCACCTTTGAAAATATCCAAGGATACTGCATCTCATCACGCAGTTATCAAGATATCATTACTTACTTCTGCACTTCCGACAGATCCAAACTCAAGAAAAATTCGCTCACTCGAGCGAAATCCAAACTTACACTTCAAAGATAAACTCTGAATCTTTAAAAAGATTTCCTTCGGATACCAGAGAAATCCTTACTCCAAACTACAAATCTTACTGTATTAGGTCTACAGTCTCGACAAATACTTCCAACCTCAACATATGGACCTCTTCCATCAGTGTAGTCGTGTTCCACACACACACACCACTACTCCATCTACCTTTAAAATTTATGTTGGAAAATCCGAACAGATAACCCAACAAATCAAGTAGATATAGATTTATATAAATATATATATATAAAAAATTACAAGTACGCTCTCTCAAGAAAGACACCACTCCAGAGCCTAGGTATTCACTCAACCTAATGCTCTGATACCAAATGTGACGACACGACTTCCTATCTCCAGGAAATTGCATCATCTTGAAGAAAGAAAGGGATAGAAGAAGAAAAGAAAGAGAAAGAGGAAACACAACAACATCAGAGAACTCATAGTGGAACGAATGAAATATACTATATCACATAAAATATTACATAGTATTATATTACATCAGAGTACACAACTTATACAACACATATTAGACAACTATAATCATCTGTCTAACTATACAACTCAAGTACACAGATACAGATACCAAACAAACACATCGGAACCATAATACATCTACACGTGGAAGCCTCTTGCTCCATATCTCCTCCAAATTTCGTCAAGCAAACCTAAATCACTTGACTACTCATACATAATATGAGTACCCAAGAGTTTAATAAAACAGAAAATAAACACTCGGGTCAGATAGGGGTCTGGTGTGAGTAAACGGGTTTAAGTTGGTTAACTTTAGAAAAACCTTTGAAAAGAAAAGGTATCATGTAAGACTTCCCACACATACACATGGAAAAGTTTTTACCTTACGCTAACCAAAAAATTTGATAGGAAATCCAGTGATATTATAATAGTGTCTAGGGTTTTCAAGTAAATATGAAATAGCCGAAATTGTTACATCTATTAAATTCCAGCTACTAGCCACAAAGTGGGTAATACAAACAAAACTGTAGGGTCTCGTAGGAAGAATGGGTTTCAATCAATGGCAGGGCTACCGGGGTACCGCCCTTCACAGTACGTGGCCTAGATCAACGTACCGAGGAGCCACCCTAACTCCCCTGCAACACAAGGCTGGGACCATTCCTTACTGAACAGTCCCGAACAAGACAACCTCGGCGGTTGTCCGGAATCAACAGCCCCACACAGCCGAAATAAAAAGGGACTTCTAGACAGGGGTAAATCTTGCTCTCCAGCGGGAGCTACCACGAAGCCTTGCTACACCTCCCCTGTTTTAGCCATTCCCGGTTGATGAGGCTTGAGGCCGCGATTACCTTTATAGGACACATCTATCTTAGAATGCTCATCGCCCACCTGACGATGTTCTGAAAGCATTCAATCCATACAAGTTCGTTCCGGGTTCGAACGAAACCGAAGGCACTATCTCGTTGCACTCATTTTGGAATCACCCTAAGAGTCAACGACCATAGCCCTTGCACTCTAAATCACCATCTCAAACCTATAAGTACTATTCCGTCAAACTCATTACGGAATCACCCACAGAGTTATAGTGACGTATAGCCCTTACTCCTCGAGTCTTCACAAAGCTCCACTTGGATTTACGAGCCAACGTTTAATTGGAATCGATGTGGTTTTCGGATTCCAAATATGGAAACCCGATCCCGGTCTCACCGAAACCAAACGCCATTTTAATGTCCAAATTGTACTTAAGGGTTGTAAACAATCAACTTGTATTCAAGATGATATAAATAGATAAGATGAATCACATTATCACAATAGATAAATCATATCAACATTCATCTCACAACAGCATATCTGTGACGACCCAGAATTTTGAGCATGTAAAATCGGAATGTTTAATTGACTTTGAATATTCAATAGAATAATTTTAACTTGAATTACGAGTATCACAATTTATTTGATAATTAAATTATTGAATTAAATAACTTGAATCTGAATAAAATGTTGAATCTGGAATTTTAAGCCTGTTGAAAATAAATTTGAAGGCTTATGAAATTTATATTGATAACATTGAAGATAATAGAAGTTTTAAAATTGAGTTTAACAGTGATTTGTTAAGTTTTGAAATTTATACCGATTAAATTGAATTTGAAAATAGCCTTCCGAGGCACCGTCTCGGAATTCGCAAAACTAGCGCCATTGGATCCGTAATGTTTTATTATTATCGGATTTCAATTTTCGCATTGTTTGGGTTCACCGTTAGGTCGTACGATAGGTTAATGCCTAGAATAATCCATTTGAATTTAAGAATTTATAGTCAAGCTTCTCTTACACCATTCTTTATTCATTCCTCTACATGCTGCTATCATTTTATTAATAATAATAATAATAATAATAATAATAATAAAATTAAAATAAACCAATGGCTTCCTACATAAGCAAATGAAAATCTTATGTCCCTTATTATTTCACAACCGAGTTACCCCCTTTTTCTTAAACCCCACATTCAGTTCGAACATTATAAAAAAAATGAAACAAAATTTTGGCCGAAGCCTTCTCTTTTCTAAATCAAACTAAATCGAATCGATCAGCTAAAAAAAAAGGGGAACAGGAAAATGGCTGCTCATCCCTGTAGATTCTTATTCGAAATCAACGTTTTCGAGTTCGTGTTCGGTTCGCGAGGCCTGGGAGTGCGCGACATGGTGGGTGCTCGCATGGATGGGGAAACGAAGATATGAAGGCAAGTGACTCTCGTTGGTTGCCTCGATTCATGGCGGCGGAGCAGTTGGCTAGCGTGAGGTCAGAGAGTTCGAGCAACCCAGACGGCAACTCGTTTAGGGTTTCGTGAGGTCGCGCTTTCGAGATTGGGGTCGCGGCTATTGGAATCGCAAGCAGAGCAGCTCGTGTGTGAGGTTTGGAAGCAGCTAGAGGCCGATGGAATCGCGTTCATCGTGATTGGATTGAGGACCGCGAGCTTGAGATGGTGATTTCAGATGGGCAGTAAGGTATTCATGTTAATAATTTATTTTCAAATTGAAAACTAATTTAAAGAATATACATATATGCAGGAGACAGAGAAACATAGGTACATATTGGATTTTTGAAAAAGAAAAGAAAAGGGGCATATGTAGGAATTTATATAAAGATTTTGATTTATGCAGTTTATATTAGTATACGCAGTTCAAACAGAAATGCAAAAATACATATACACCTACTAAACCTGCTATTTAACTTTAGAATAATGTTAGTGATTAACTTATTTATTAACTTATTTAATTAAGTATTACCAAAATTATTTATAAGAAAATTTGTTTAATCAAATAAATAGTTTAGATTACATAAATAAATGGAAATTGACAGTTTGATTTATTTCAAATATTAATAAACTATATAATGATTGTACAAGGTCAAATATGATAGAAGCAAGTCGGGTTGGGTCGGATTGCAAAAACAAGTAGCGAAGGTGAGTTAATCTCACTCAGTTTAAATTTAAATTTAAATGTTTAAATTTAAATTTAAATGTTTAAATTTAAATAATTGTTTGAATGGTTGAATTGTTGATGTGCTATTGTATGCTATATTTGAGAATTGATGCATTTTATTGTGCTAACGTCTGTGAATGCAGGAAAAACAGGTTGGAGGGATCCAACTGGCCCCTTACATTTATTTAAATTATTCAAATTCTCTGTTGTGATTATTTGATATCTTATGATGAGTTATATTGGGATATTGAATGTTATGGTTTGATTAAAAATTTGGGTATAATGAACTACCAAATTATATGAATTGGATTGTTGAAAAGAAAATAGAAAGAAGTAAATTTGTAATCGAAATAATTATAGAAAGTTTGAATAAATTAAGAATGAATTGGAGAGAAATAGAAGTAATATGAAAATAATGCTAAATAACTTCGAGTATGAAGAGAAATGGAATTTTGAATAAAATGAAATCGATGAATTGTAAACTTAAGTTATATCAATTAAAGAAATAAAGAATTATTTAAAATTTAAAGTTTAAATTTATTTAAAGGAACGAAGAAGTAATTGAGAAATCTAAAAAAAAATTGGAATCAAGAAATGAGATCTGAAATTAATAGATTCTGAATTTAAAGGGAATAAATTGGAAATCAATTTGGGAAATTGATTTAAGTGATTGAAGCTAGGATTTTACTCTGGATAACCAAGTACATGTTTAAAGTAAATTCTTAAATAAATTTAAAGGTTTTAAAGTTGTTGTAAAAATCAAGTTTTAGAAATTTATTATTTTTAATATTTAAATTCAATAGTAAGTATTTTCCTAAATCTATTATAGTAGTAATTACTTAAAAGTGACCTAGTATTTGGTTTTCAAAAGTAAAAATCTAGTTTTATATCCTATTACGTAACTTTATTTTCAAATACTCATATAGTATATATTTTTACAAAATATTGAACTAATTTAACTAAAATGCTTAAAAGTATATACGTTTCCAAAAGTAAAGCATTTTAACTTATTTTAAAAATCTGTTTTTGTGCATGGTGGTTTCAGAGGAAATATAAAATATTTGGGAAAGTTGATTCTGAGAAGGATTTTTGTGCATCGTAAGGTAAAAACCCGACATGTTTATTTGTGGCGTGGTCTTACGAGATGCTTTTGTTTTCAAAGGATTTTTGAAACTTTAATAATCAATTGGGTGCGATTTTCTCACGCTGGTATTCCAGACTGACTCGGGTGTTATTTAACTATAATGCTCGGGTCAGACCGAGTATTATAGGATACAGGATATGATGCTGTGGAGCTCAGGAGACGAGCTGGATGACGATACGTATAGTCGTACTTGTTATATATATATTCCGCTGTTTGAGTTGTTGTGTATTCATTGTATTGTTATTGATGTGAGCTGTGACTGATGTACTCTGATGATGTAGTATATGTAAACTGATATATATTTGATTTTGAGTAAAGATTATTTATTATCTATTATATTTTATTCCGCTGCGATGGCTAGATTCTGATGTTGATTTTGTTTTCTCTTCTTCTACCTCTTCTTCTTAAAACCAAATGGTTCGTATTTCTGTGCAACTTGAGTTGATTGTTGTAGAATAGTGTTGACTCAAGGGGTACGGATTTGCGGGCTGTTACAGTTGGTATCAGAGCTTAGGTTAGCGATAACCTTGGCTCTGGTGGGAATTACTCATTTAAATTAGAGTCTATAGTACTCTAAAATGAGTTTGAGCGTATTAATTGATATGAGTGCGTATTTGTTAGTGAATATAAATTGTTTTAATATTGTGTTGATTGATTTATTGAGTGGCATATGAACCTTCGTCGACACAGTCTGCGCAACTGCATCGAAGGGGTTTCTAAACATTTGAATAGAGCAATCGACACGGTATTGTTTTAAATATGGGTAAATGAAATAATTTTACCCAAAAATATATTTTCAATATAAAGAAAGTTTTTGTAAGCTATTCAGCTGATATATGGTTGCTTGGATGTTAGAAATGATAATATTAAAGTATTATCATTGTTAAATGAAAATTTAACTAGAAATTGAAAAAAAATAACCAAAGTTTGAAGGAAATAAAGTCATAATGAAATGAAATGTATAAATATGAATTATAAATGTAATTGTAAAATTGAAATGTATTCAAGTGAGAATTTGTATAAGCATAAACTGTACAAAAGAAATATAGTTAAAACTTATTTAAGCAAGATTTGGAAATTTAAAACCCGGAGATTTGGGAAATATTTTGAAGATAAATAGTAGCATTGTTGTTTTTGGAGTATATCTGAAAGGAAAATTGTTTTAAATAAATTTTGGGAAGAGCTTTAGCATTTGATTTCACTTCAGTCGCTGGAAAATAACTCCGATGATGACTGCAGCATCATCGTTGTACATTTTCGAGTTTCTAAGTGATGAATTGCTGCCAAATTGGTTTGTTCAAGAAAACTTGTTTGATTTTGAAAATTTCAAAGGAAATTTGTTGGAAATAAAAGCTAGGATTGGACTAAAATTTTTGAGAAATGTGGTTTGTGATATTGGAGATTTCAAATAATTTGAAGCCAAAGCCGGGTGTTTAGAAATCATGATGAGATGATTGTAAGCTTATAAATTGAGATGATTTTTAAATCATGAAAGAAATATAAGCTTTGAATGTTGGAATGTAAATTTAAGGAGAAAAGTTAAAAATGAAATTAAATTAGATTGGAGAATAAAATCTAACTGGATTAAAATAAACTGAATAAGCTGAAAATAATATCCAGTTGTATTCGAATTAAGTTAAAATCAAACTGAGTTAAATAAAACTGAGTTAAAATAAAATTGAATTGGAATAAAAATTCAATCAAGTTATTGAATGGAATTAAATTCTTACCTGGATAAATGAAAAACTAAATTGGATAAGACATGAGAATTTAAATAAATAAACCAGAATAACTTATAAGAGAACTAAAAATCCTTGGGAATAAAATATGCTTGGGCTATGAATAAATGGAAGGCTTGAGTTAAAAATAAAAGATGAATATATTCAAGCCTGGAATGGATGCGACTGTATGAAATATAAGTTGTGACTTATAAAATTTAAAATGGAATACGAAGCCCAAATTTAATATTTTGATGAATTGGAAAATGAAAGGAAATCCAAACTTGAATTATAAAGTATATTGAACTTAAGGAAATAAAATGAAGTGATATTTGGAATATAAAAAAATTCGAGGGTTGGATTATAAATAAGGGAAGAACTAATGAGATAATAAATTAGTTAATGAATTAAATTGTGAGTTTATGATGTAGTTGGAAATAAACTCAAGTTATAAATAAAAATTGATTCAAATTGTTGATGAAGTGAAAATAATTGAGAATGGAGCTAAATTGTGAGTTAATACATTGGATGGTAAATTGGAAGTGAATAATAGAATCAGAACTAGAGTTATTAAATTGAAAATTTAGCTTGAAGTGTTAACAAATTAAATATAATTGAAGTGTATCGGATAAAAATGTAAATGGATTAAAATAGCAATGTTTGAATGTGCAAATAAAATCCATAAGTGTAGATAACTTGGAAATAGCCAGGAAATAAATTGAATGGGTTAAATCTGGAAAGTTAAATTTTATAATAACTAATCAAATAAATTTGTAGTTTGAAATGAGCTTGGATTGAGATAGAATCAAATTAAATTGAAAAGAGAGATTTATTTGCAAAAAGGGAAATGAGCTTAAGAATAGAGGAAAAAAAAGAGAAAAGAGATTTACTAGAAAATAAAATGGGTTTAAGTATAAGATTGGAGTGAATAAACTTAAAAAAAAAATGAGTTGAATTGCATTCAACTTAAAATTAAGTTTAATAATAGTGAATTGGATTTAAATCAAGTAAGAATAAATTTTAATTGAAATAAAAGTCGGTGTGATGCCGATGATATTTAATGGAGTGAAATGCTTAAATAAATAATTGTAAACCATTTAAATTATTAAGGGATTGAAATAACTTGAGGCAATAAGAAAAATAGAATGTTTCAAGTTTATTAGAATGGTTTAAGTGAATGTGGGTAAACTAATTTTATTGAATAAATGAATGGATGAGATAAATAAGAATCAAATGAAGTATGGTTTAAATAAGTTGAGAAGTGGTTATTGAATGATATGGCTTGGTTGTTTTGAGCTAAATAAAATAGTTTGGAATAAACAATTACAGAATGGTTTTAAATGTAAATGAATGGATGTGAATGAATTAAAATAAAAAGGAAATTTAATTGGTAATGAAGATGGATCTAAGTTGTTAATGGTTTTGAATGAACTAGTTTGGTTAATAAAATTGAAATGCAATGAAACTGAGAATATATGGATTGTGGATAAATTTAAAAATGGAATAGAATTAAGCGTAAGTTGAGTTGGAGTCAATTTAAATTGATTATTAAACTCAAGCGCTTATTTATTCACATAAATCTCGTCAAATTGCAAAGAATAAATTATCATTTGGTGTAAATAGAAGTAATTAAAAATTCTATGAGTTGATAATAGTAAAATAAATTGATTTTGGAAGCAATTGAATTAAATATGAGTTCAGTTTGCTTAAGAATAAATTGAAGGCAAGCTATTGTGTTTTAAACCATTCAAATTTGATAAAGATGTATACGAATGGATTGAAAACCATTCGAATTAAATGAAAATGGTTATAAATAAATTGAAACAGTTGAGTTGGCATGGAAACTATATAAATTGCTTATGGAAAAATGTTTGCTGTGAATTTCTTTTAGAATTCATATGTTTTAACTATTTTAAATAAGTGAAATGTAGATAGACTTCATTTATATCATACTTACATGTTTAAATTGAGTAAGTACAGGTACCTAGAAACCGTGTGGCTGGATTTGGTTGTGCTATTTGCTAAAAATAATAAGCCGCTTGCTTAAAATGCTAAATAAGGTACGCCTACACAATTAAAATAGGAAATATGAACTGTTTTGGGATTTTCCGACCGTGTGGGTTGATGTATATATATTTATCTCTTTTGTCAAATTGCAAAAGCTCCTCCGTACAAAGGGGACTCTGCCAAAAAATTTCAGAAATTTTGGGAGTTAGAAAATTTTTGAAAATTTTGGAAAATTTTGTTAACGACAAAACTATTTAGAATTGGAAACTAAAATAAGTTAGTAAATGAAACTAATTAAAGTAATGACTTAAATTAGTTATAAATGAAGGATAAAATTTAAAAGTTCAAGGTTGAAAATAAATGAAATACATATGTAATGTGGAAATCGATTTGAATAGACATAGATATAAACTAAAGTCGGAGTGAAATAAATATAAGAAACACATAAAATACTTATACTAACTTAAGTATGAAATGGTGCATTCTTAATTGGAAATGGAATATCACAAATACATTCTAAGTTGATATTTGGGATTAATAAATATTGACATTGGTAAGAAAGTTGATATAATGTTTTGGGAATATTGTGATTGGATATTAGTGCTAAGCAGGATATGCAGGTATTATAAAAGGGAAAAGGAAATTGGATTTGATTTCAAGAGATAAATTTGAATTGCCCGACAAAAGGTACGTATTTAAATTTGGTATGGAATTTGATTGGGATTTGGATTTGGATCGAGCCACTTGGCTTTTTGTTTTCTTTTGGGATTTGGGAGGCCGCAGAGCCATTTTTGTAGTTGTACCGAGTCAGCCGCGCAAAGGAGACGCTGGCGAAATTTTTCGGGAATTTAGGGAGTTAGAAAAATTTTGAGAAAATTTTGAGAATTAAAAATTTGGCTTTAAATTAAAACTTAAATGGTTAAACAAATGGTATGGTCTGGAACTAGGGAAAGGTTTGGAAGTTAATAAGAATGATAATGGATCTTTTATAAAAGATAGTTGGTAAGTTGTTGAATTGTTAGAAACTGTTTGGTTTTTTAGGGAAAAGTATGCGGGTATTGGACCATTCTTCCTAACTAGTAATTTCGGGGACGAAATCCTTTTAAGGGGGGAGGAATGTGACGACCCAGAATTTTGAGCATGTAAAATCAAAATATTTAATTGACTTTGAATATTCAATAGAATAATTTTAACTTGAATTACGAATATCACAATTTATTTGATAATTAAATTATTGAATTAAATAACTTGAATCTGAATAAAATGTTGAATCTGGAATTTTAAGCCTGTTGAAAATAAATTTGAAGGCTTATGAAATTTATATTGATAACATTGAAGATAATAGAAGTTTTAAAATTGAGTTTAACAGTGATTTGTTAAGTTTTGAAATTTATACCGATTAAATTGAATTTGAAAATAGCATTCCGAGGCACCGTCTCGGAATTCGACGAAACCAGCGCCATTGGATCCGTAATGTTTTATTATTATCGGATTTCAATTTTCGCATTGTTTGGGTTCACCGTTAGGTCGTACGATAGGTTAATGCCTAGAATAATCCATTTGAATTTAAGAATTTATAGTCAAGCTTCTCTTACACCATTCTTTATTCATTCCTCTACATTCTGCTATCATTTTATTAAAAAAAACAAAATAATAATAATAAAATTAAAATAAACCAATGGCTTCCTACAGAAGCAAATGAAAATCTTCTGTCCCTTATTACTTCACAACCGAGTTACCCCCTTTTTCTTAAACCCCTCATTCAGTTCGAACATTATAAAAAAAAATGAAACAAAATTTTGGCCGAAGCCTTCTCTTTTCTAAATCAAACTGAATCAAATCGATCAGCTAAAAAAACGGGGGGGGGGGGGGGGGGGACAGGAAAATGGCTGCTCATCCCTGTAGATTCTTATTCGAAATCAACGTTTTCGAGTTCGTGTTCGGTTCGCGAGGCCTGGGAGTGCGCGACATGGTGGGTGCTCGCATGGATGGGGAAACGAAGCTATGAAGGCAAGTGACTCTCGTTGGTGGCCTCGATTCATAGCGGCGGCGCAGTTGGCTAGCGTGAGGTCAGAGAGTTCGAGCAACCCAGACGGCAACTCGTTTAGGGTTTCGTGAGGTCGCGCTTTCGAGATTGGGGTCGCGGCTATTGGAATCGCAAGCAGAGCAGCTCGCGTGTGAGGTTTGGAAGCAGCTAGAGGCCGATGGAATCGCGTTCATCGTGATTGGATTGAGGACCGCGAGCTTGAGATGGTGATTTCAGATGGGCAGTAAGGTATTCATGTTAATAATTTATTTTCAAATTGAAAACTAATTTAAAGAATATACATATATGCAGGAGACAGAGAAACATAGGTACATACTGGATTTTTGAAAAAGAAAAGAAAAGGGGGATATGTAGGAATTTATATAAAGATTTTGATTTATGCAGTTTATATTAGTATACGCAGTTCAAACAGAAATGCAAAAATACATATACACCTACTAAACCTGCTATTTAACTTTAGAATAATGTTAGTGATTAACTTATTTATTAACTTATTTAATTAAGTATTACCAAAATTATTTATAAGAAAATTTGTTTAATCAAATAAATAGTTTAGATTACATAAATAAATGGAAATTGACGGTTTGATTTATTTCAAATATTAATAAACTATATAATGATTGTACAAGGTCAAATATGATAGAAGCAAGCCGGGTTGGGTCGGATTGCAAAAACAAGTAGCGAAGGTGAGTTAATCTCACTCAGTTTAAATTTAAATTTAAATGTTTAAATTTAAATAATTGTTTGAATGGTTGAATTGTTGATGTGCTATTGTATGCTATATTTGAGAATTGATGCATTTTATCGTGCTAACGTCTGTGAATGCAGGGAAAACAGGTTGGAGGGATCCAACTGGACCCCTCACATTTATTTAAATTATTCAAATTCTCTGTTGTGATTATTTGATATCTTATGATGAGTTATATTGGGATATTGAATGTTATGGTTTGATTAAAAATTTGGGTATAATGAACTACCAAATTATATGAATTGGATTGTTGAAAAGAAAATAAAAAGAAGTAAATTTGTAATCGAAATAATTATAGAAAGTTTGAATAAATTAAGAATGAATTGGAGAGAAATAGAAGTAATATGAAAATAATGCTAAATAACTTCGAGTATGAAGAGAAATGGAATTTTGAATAAAATGAAATCGATGAATTGTAAACTTAAGTTATATCAATTAAAGAAATAAAGAATTATTTAAAATTTAAAGTTTAAATTTATTTAAAGGAACGAAGAAGTAATTGAGAAATCTAAAAAAAAATTGGAATCAAGAAATGAGATCTGAAATTAATAGATTCTGAATTTAAAGGGAATAAATTGGAAATCAATTTGGGAAATTGATTTAAGTGATTGAAGCTAGGATTTTACTCTGGATAACCAAGTACATGTTTAAAGTAAATTCTTAAATAAATTTAAAGGTTTTAAAGTTGTTGTAAAAATCAAGTTTTAGAAATTTATTATTTTTAATATTTAAATTCAATAGTAAGTATTTTCCTAAATCTATTATAGTAGTAATTACTTAAAAGTGACCTAGTATTTGGTTTTCAAAAGTAAAAATCTAGTTTTATATCCTATTACGTAACTTTATTTTCAAATACTCATATAGTATATATTTTTACAAAATATTGAACTAATTTAACTAAAATGCTTAAAAGTATATACGTTTCCAAAAGTAAAGCATTTTAACTTATTTTAAAAATCTGTTTTTGTGCATGGTGGTTTCAGAGGAAATATAAAATATTTGGGAAAGTTGATTCTGAGAAGAATGATAGTTTGAAACTGTTTTCAAAGGATTGAAAATAAATATATATCCTGTGAAGATATGTTGAGATAAATAAATAATTTGGGGAAATTATTTATTGATTGATGGTTGCTTGTGAATATTAATTGATAGTTAAATAACCGACTATCAATTGGACAATGCGTTGATCGTTTCGAAGAGACCGGGATCGAGATTTATTTCTCGAAAACCACTTCAATCTGGTTTGTAAGTTTCCGTGCGAAAAACGATTTTTGGATTCGAAGATGGAGCGGTGAAGTGCAAGGGCTAGTCGCTACTAATCCTGAGGATATTTCCAAAATGGATGTAGTAGGAATAGTGCCTTCGGTTCCGTTCGAACCGGGACGGACTTGTATGGATGGATGCTTGCGAAACATCGTCAGGTGGACGATGGGCATTCTAAGGGATATATTCTAAAAAAGGTAACGCTTAGCGTCAACCCTCATCAACCGGGAATGACTGAAAATCAGGGGATATGCAGCAAGGTTAGGTGGGTCATGCCCAAGCAGGACAAGATAATTCCCCTGTCTAGATGTCCCTTTATTATTTCGACTTAGTGGGTGGTTGGTCGCGCCAACCACGGGGTTTATCTTGTTCGGGACTGTTCAGTAAGGAATGATTCCGGCCTTGTGTTGCAGGGGATGAAGGGAGTAATCCTCGGTACGGTGATCTAGGCCCCGTACTGTGACAGGTGGTACCCCAGTGCCTAGTCATTAGTTGGAAATCCATTCTCCCTACGAGCCTTGTACGAGTTTTGTTTGTATTACCCACTCTGTGGCTAGTAGCTGGAATTTAATCATGTAACAATTTCGGCTATTTTATAAGTATTTGTATATAGACCCTATTATAATATCAGAGGATTTCTATAAAAATTGATTTAGCTATCGTAAGGTAAAAACCCGACATGTTTATTTGTGGCGTGGTCTTACGAGATGTTTTTGTTTTCAAAGGATTTTTGAAACTTTAATAATCAATTGGGTGCGATTTTCTCACGCTGGTATTCCAGACTGACTCGGGTGTTATTTAACTATAATGCTCGGGTCAGACCGAGTATTATAGGATACAGGATATGATGCTGTGGAGCTCAGGAGACGAGCTAGATGACGATACGTATAGTCGTACTTGTTATATATATATTCCGCTGTTTAAGTTGTTGTGTATTCATTGTATTGTTATTGATGTGAGCTGTGACTGATGTACTCTGATGATGTAGTATATGTAAACTGATATATATTTGATTTTGAGTAAAGATTATTTATTATCTATTATATTTTATTCCGCTGCGATGGTTAGATTCTGATGTTG
Source organism: Allium cepa (assembly GCA_030765085.1). NCBI lineage: Eukaryota > Viridiplantae > Streptophyta > Magnoliopsida > Asparagales > Amaryllidaceae > Allium > Allium cepa. Next base: position 290,698,062 of record CM060937.1, read on the forward strand.
ATTTTGTTTTCTCTTCTTCTACCTCTTCTTCTTAAAACCAAATGGTTCGTATTTCTGTGCAACTTGAGTTGATTGTTGTAGAATAGTGTTGACTCAAGGGATACGGATTTGCGGGCTATTACAGTATCACATAACAGAGATATCCAGTATCAACCAATATCAATCATTCAATATCAATCATCCAATATTGACCATCCAATATCAATCAATCAACCAATATTAATCAATCATCCAAAGCAGAATTGATTAACTCTTAATCAATTAGGATTACCTAAATCCTTCTTCAATAATTTGCTCTAAATAAATAAATTGATCATCTCTAATGATTTTCCTTAATTAATCTTCCTTAATATATCTTCCTTGATTAATTATACTTTAATTACATTTAAGCAATTATCCTTAACCATATTCAGTAATTAACCTTTAATTACTATCATTAATTACAATAATTAATGATTCTTCATTTACTTCCATTTATTAATTAACTATAATTAATTACATTAAACCTTAATTAATTACAATTAATTAATCACACTTAAATTAATTACTTTTATTAATCAACCTTGATTGATGTCATTAATTACATTAATTAAAGATCCTTATTAATTAATAATCTCCTTTAGTTAACTAATTAACTTGTAATTAATCAACTCATTAATCATAATCAGTAATTAACAATTTGTAATTACTTATCTTAATTAATTAAATTATTAATTAATTATATTAACCCTTGATTAATTAATCTAATTAATCTTTAATTACTTTATTAAGTAATTAATTATTTAATTACATCAATTAAATTAACAAATAATCATTTAATTACTTTATTAATTAATTACAAATTTTAATTAATTACACTTAGTTATTTAATATTAAATTAATCTCATTAATTAATTAATTAATCACATTAATTAATTAACTAAAATTAATTAAATAATTAAACCTTAATTACTTACATAAGTAATTATCTCTAATTACTTCATTAATAACTCTTGATTACTTTCTTCATTAATTACCTTAACAAGTAATTAATTCCATTATTAAATAATCCTTAATCCTTTAATTAATTAATTAATTACTTCATAATTAATTAACTTCAACAATTATATTAATCAATTCTTTAATTGATATCATCAAGTGATTAACCAATAATCACTTCCATTAAAATACTCCATGAGTAATTACCATTAATTACTTCCATAATTAATTTCTTCCATTCTTAATTATATTCAAATATTAACCATTGATTACTTCATTAAGTAATCACACTTAATTAATTAAGTGATATTAAAATTAAATAAACAATTAACTATTTATTTAAAGTTAATTAAATAAATAATAAATTTACTTCTAATATTAAAGAAAATCTTAATTAATTAAGGAAAGCATAAATCTTAATTGATTTCTTGCTTTTTAACAATTTATACTTAATTAAGTATTTCTTAAATCATACCCAAATAATTTAACCTTAATTCTCTTCATAAATAATTTATTTGAAAATTTTAATTATTATCATTTCAAAGAAAAATTATTAAACTTGGTTTACAAAATCATAATAATACCCTTACTTGTAGATAAAGCATTAGATTTGAAATTTAAAACACATGGATTATCTAACTTTAAAACTTATTTATTTCCAAAATAATTTGAAACTTTATTATTAAAACATTACTTAAAAGTTTGATTTAATGGTTAAATTCAAACACTCTTTTAAAATTAAAATCAAACTTTAATTAAGTTGAATTACTTCTAAAGAATTTATCCTAACATTTTAAATTTGAAAGTAAATTCGATTTACATGTTAAAGTTTGATCAACTTAATTTCAAAACGACAAGTTTAAACTTATACGTTTGTTCCTTTTGTCAAACTCAAAGCTTGATTTCATCTTTATCTACAACAAGTTCCATTTGCAACTTCATTTTTTTTAAAATTTACAGTACTGCTACTGTATAGTATCACCCCAGAAAAATGCGACCCTATGAACTTGAGAAAATCGCGGCTACAACACGAACCACCCCCGAGCTAAAACCAGGCATCTCTGCTTCGAGTCGATCTTCGAAATACACGAGTGCTTCTTCGCGTCAATTCGTATTCTCCAACTCTCAAAATACCCTGTGCACAGTCCCTACACGGTGCACCTTACACGGCGAACCAAGCATCGCCGATCTCTTCTCCGGCTACCCCTAAGTCATCGGCGACCATTACAAACCCTCCACAAACTCAGATTCAAACGAAACACCTGCATCAAAATTCGACCCAAAATCTCGAAATTGCAGAAAACACGCGACACAACAACCCCTCCCAATGTCGACCATCGACGCCGATGAACCATGCCGACCACTCCATCGTGATGCCACAACCAAGATCGTCAACCACCCCAAAAATGAGCGACTCCGGTTCCATATCCAAGTCGAAAATCTCACTACAGTCAAACCGTGCGAAATCATACTGTAAACCCTAACTTGATCAAATTCAAACAAATCGTTCATAGGAAAAATTCCACGACAATTTTCCCCTCATCCACCCTTCAAATGCTAGCCTCGCTCCTAATTTCAACTCAAATCATCAAGTGGTTTGATGGCAATTCATCAAAACAACCCAAATGTTCAAATCCCAAATTCTCATAAATTATCGAACTAAAATTTATGATATTCATGTTAAAATTCATCATTTCCAATTATTAACCCTTTCATTGAATCAATTTACAAAATCATGAGTTTTTATTTTTGACATGCAAATTGATTCTTACTGCATATTTTCATTTAAAAATAATTTACTAAAATAAAAATCCTAATTCCCCTTCTAAAATCATCCTTAAACATTTACAAACAACTTCCATTTATATTTTAAAGATTAATGTTAATTTGATTCATAGATTTGAATTTCTGAAGCAAATATGGCCTGTAAATCAACAGGGAACAGAATATACATACAGACATGCTTTCACACAAATGTTCATACCAATTCATTTATATAAAAGCTGAAAAAGTTTCATGCAATCATCAATACAATTCACAGATCAACATATGATTAGATTAAACTGTTTTTTAAAAAAGCCAATTTACTCACCATAATTGCAGAGCAAAGAACAATTCATATTTCAGGCCTTTGAATCGTAAATCAGGAAAGACTTTGATGTGCTTGCTGATGGAAAAGAATGCATGCTTCAAATTTAGTTGATTTAAAAGCGTTGAAACATGCAGTTGCAGGTTGATTTAGAACTTTGAAATGCAGTTTGAGTTAAAAAGATCTGATCTTTGCAGATTTCACTTTGCTTTTATGTTTGGAATTCAAGTTTCAGGTTTTATCTTTGCATGCAGATTTATTTTCAGATTTGCCATTAATTTGAAACATGAAATGAAGACAAAGAAAATAAAAGTGTTTGTGAAAACTAATTCTCCTCTTAAAACATTTATTAAAAATCAAAATAAAAATAGTGCCACATGTTATTAATTTGAACAAGTGTCTCAAATATGTTTTAAAAGTTTACAAGTGTTTAAAGATCTTTGAAAAATTGTTTTTAAAACTTATAACAATAATAATTATAACTTATCTCTATGAACATGGATATTTGTATTTATGAAATGTTTTTATGTTAATAAACTTTGAATTTAGATAAATATACATGTTTAAATCTTTTAATTTACTAAATTACTAAATACTTATATATGAAAATATTAACTTACTTATTAATGAAAATATTCTAAAACTAGTTATAATATAAAAATACATCTTATATATGTATTTAAAAATCTAAAACTTTTATAGTTATACATTTATAATCATTTAAAATTTAAGCATTATAAAAGAAAACAAAACTTTGTTTAAATCCTTTATAAACTATCATATTTAAAATAAATAACAATCTTATACTTGAAAACAAATGAATTAATCTTTAAATTATCCTTTGAAAAATATAAATTAAACAAAGCTTTAAATTACAATTATAAATTATCAATTGATTAAATTAAATTTCAAAACAACATCAAATTATAACATATACATACATATATATTACAAATTTGAAAATGTTGATACACGAAGATTTTGATCAATGACAATGTGCTTCAACAAACAAGGAAGAAAGATATGCAACGCTTAAGGAAGATCATTGAAGACCAAACAAACATAAGTATGATTTTTATATAGGTCTTGGTCTATATTTATTGTTAAAATCTATCCTCAAGAGGCTTGCACGAACACTAGAAAACATTTTATAAACTTCATTTTTACTTAAAGTTTTCACTGTGCATATTTTATAAGTTCAGTCGACTGAACAGGAACAGCCAGTCGACTGAAACTGGAACAAATATATAAACATGCACAGTTTCAGTCGACTGAATTTCCTGCACAGTCGACTGAATTAGCTCCCAAAAATTTTACTTCATATTTTCAGTTGACTGAATTCCCTGCTCAGTCGACTGAATTTGAACCTGCGAATTTTCTCTGAAAAGACACCTTCTTCCTCCCAAGAGTTGCAACCATTCATCAATGGAAATGGAAGCATCTCTTGTTTGCAACCTTTGACAACAAATGCACCTCTTCTACAAGTATATATACATGATTCTAACATCATTTAACTCACCGAATTCTCTTGCTTTAATCTTACTATTCTCTTGTTCATATTCTCTAGATATTCTCAAAGCAATCACCAATCTATTGCTTGAATCACTGTTTTTTGTTTATAATATTCTTTTGATTCATAGCACTTCACATTTCCTAAATCTTCTCAAACACATTGCATACTCTCGAGGATAAGATTATAGGAATATTGTACTACATTAGACTCATTAGTGTTGACAAGAACACAACAAGTCGAATATTGTATTTTAGTAATTGAGTTGAAGTCCTCTTCGGTAGTTGAGGCAAGAAATCCCGTTCGGTTGTTTGGGTAAGGTGTAAACCTATTCCTCTGGGTGAAGCAAGGGTGTTAGTGAAATTCCTAAGTGAAGCTTAGGGACTGGACGTAGGACGAGAGGTCCAAACCAATATAAAATCCTGGTGTCTCCTTGCATTTACCTACTTTATCTACCTAGGCTATTCCGTTATTCCATATTACATGATCCTGCAGCATAGCCTCTTTCAATTGGTATCAGAGCGAGGCCGTCCTATAACCATAACACCGTTATTAGACATATTGATAATATGGAAAATAACGCAAGTACAAGCACAACATCTGCCTATAGTTCTACATTTGCGGAAGGACAATCTACAACAAGACCCCCCTATTCAATGGACTAAACTACAACTATTGGGCTACAAGGATGAGGATTTATATGCAAGCAACAAGTTTCGAAGCCTGGAATGCTACTCAAGTAGAGTTTGTTGTACCCACGACCGATTATCCTACATGGACACAAACTCAAAAGAATGAAGCTAGTGCAATGCCAAAGTTATGAATATGCTATTTTGCGCCTTGGATAGAAATGAATTCAACCGTGTTAGCATATGTACTACTGCATATCAGGTATGGGAAACACTTAAAGTCATACATGAAGGCACAAACAAGGTTAAACAAAAAAAGATATCCATGCTAAAGAATCAATTCCAAAACTTTAGAATGCAACAAAATGAATCCATCAATGACATGTACTCAAGATTTCAAGACATTCATCATGCTCTAATCGGACTAGGAGAAAGATACTCGGATTTTGACATTGTGTCTAAAGTTCTAAATTCACTCACTGATGAATGGGAGAGAAAAGTACTAGCAATCGAGGAAGCAAATGATCTATCTACAATGAAACCAGAAGAATTGATTGGAAATCTTATGTCGTATGAAGTAAATATACAAGCTAAGAAAGATCAAGCTCAAGAAAGAAAGAATGTTGCTTTTCATGCGGAAAAGGAAGAATCAGAGTCTGAAGATGAGGATCTAGCATTTGTAGCCAAAAATTTCAAGAAATTCTTAAAGTATAGAAAAGGAAACAAAAACGGATTCAAAAAGATTTCTTGAATAAACCTTCATCCTCAAATATAGAATGCTTCAATTGTCATAAGAAAGGACATATGCAAAAAGATTGTCAAGAACAAATGAAGGAAAATCAGAAAAGCTTCAACAACAAAAACAAGAAGGATAAATTCAAAAAGAAGGCATTTTCTGTAACATGGGACGATTCAGATTCATCTTCATCCGAAAATGATAGTGATAGCGACAATGAACAGGCAAATATATGCTTCATGGCTCAAGATTCTGATGTAAGTAATTTAACTTTCGATGATTTGATTGAAGTAAACACTGAAATTTTAAACACAATAAAAACTCTTAAAAAGAAACTCAAAGAAACTCGTGAAAATCAAAATAAGGCTGAATTTGAAAGGGATATGTTAAAAGATGAAAAGAAAATTTTAGAAGAAGAACTTGAAAAGGTTCAAGAATCTCATTAAAATTCGGAAACTCAATTATCACTTTTAAGTCAAGAAATTGAAACTCAAAAAACAAAGAATGATATAATTGTTTCTGAAAATCATGATTTAAAAACTAAGATTAGACAAGTTGAGTTACAAAATAATACTCTTCAAGCTAGATTAGATAACATCACTAAAAATGTTTCTAACTTTAACAAAGGAAGAGAAAATTTATGTAAGATTTTAGGAAATTCTCAATCCTCTTCAAGTAAACATGGATTAGGATATAAAAAGGAGTCAAAAATTCCTAAAAAGAAAAATACAAATTTTAAGAGGAATATGGATTCAAAACAACAAATATTGCTAAAGAAACCTATTAAAACAAAAGTAGAAAACAAGGTAGTTAAAATTTGGGTACCAAAAACTAACAATGTATTAATAAGAAATAAATATATTAAAACATTTATGGATAATGTTCATCATAATGAAAACTATATTTATAAAAAGGATACTAAACCAAATTGGGTTTGGTTTCCTAAACTCTAACTTTTTAGGACCCTATTAAAAGGTGGGAACCAATAATTTCATATTTATTTTCAGGTCCCACTCAAAAAGAAGAAATGGATATTAGACAGTGGCTATTCAAAACACATGACCGGAGACAAAGATATGCTTACAAACATCACATACTTTGATGGTGGCTCGGTTACCTTCGGAGACAATTCAAAAGGCTATATCATTGGCAAAGGAGATGTGAAGAATTACGGTACATCAAATTTACCTTTTATAACAAATGTTTCATTAGTTGAAAATTTAAAACATAATCTACTTAGCATAAGTCAACTGTGTGACAAAGGTTTTAAAATAACTTTCTCGGATAATAAATGTAGTATTTTTGATCAAAACCAAAATCTTGTTTCTGAAGGAAATAGAGATAGAAATATTTATGTTCTAAATATGAATATTAATCATAATACAAGTATGTGTTTACTTTCCAAAGATAATGATCCTTGGTTATGGCACAAAAGATTTTGTCATATAAATTTTAAAACTATTAGAAAACTTTCTAAAAATGAATTAGTAAGAGGTTTACCCAAAATGAACTTTAAAATAAACAATCTTTGTGATGATTGTCGAAAAGGAAAATTAACGAAATCATCTTTCAAATCTAAGAAAAATATTTTGACTTTACAACCATTAGGATTACTACATATGGATTTATTTGGACCAACACAAGTTCAATCCATTAATCATAATCGATATTTATTTGTTATAGTTGATGATTTTTCAAGATATACATGGACTATTTTTATGAAAAATAAAAGTGATACTTTTGAGCAGTTTAAAACATTTTTCAAAAGAATTCAAAACACTAAAGATTTGAAAATTAAAAATATTCAAAGCGATCATGGAGGCGAATTCGAAAATAAAGCTTTTGAAACTTTTTGTAAAAAGAGAGGAATAAATCATAACTTTTCATTTCCTAGAACTCCTCAACAAAATGTAGTTGTAGAAAGAAGGAATAGAACATTACAAGAATGCGCAAGAACATTATTAAATGGATGTTCTCTACTAAAACATTTTTGGACAGAAGCCGTTGCTACTGCATGTTATGTATTAAATAGAATATCAATTGGACCATTAACTAAAAATACTTCTTACGCACTATTTAATAATAAAAAGCCAAATATATCTTATTTCAAAATATTTGGATCAAAATGTTTCATTTTAAATACAAAAGATCAACTAGGAAAATTTGATTCAAAAGCTGACGAAGGAATTTTCGTAGTATACTCAGAACGAAGTAAAGCATATCGAGTTTTTAATAAACGAACAAACTTAATTGAAGAAACTTTGCATATATCTTTGATGAAAATTTTAATAAAAAATTAAATATAAAGGATGATGAAGAATTGGTAAATATAGAAGAAACAAACCTTGAAAATAATAATAATGAACTAAGATCTCCTCCTAGAATATTACGAGATCATCCAACTCAAAATATAATAGGAGAAATAAATTCTCAAGTTAGGACTAGAAATAAACTAAATCAAATGGGTCCTGTAGCTTTCATTTCATCAATAGAACCTAAAAATCCTAAAGAAGCATCAACGGATGATTATTGGATTATCGCAATGCAAGAAGAATTAAATCAATTTGAACGTAACGATGTTTGGGAATTTGTTCCTCGTCCTAATAATCAAGTAGACGAACAAGGTAATATAACAAGGAATAAAGCAAGACTAGTAGCGCAATGGTATAATCAAGAAGAAGGTATTGATTTTGAAGAAACCTTTGCTCCCGTTGCAAGACTTGAAGCAATACGTATACTATTAGCCATTGCATGTTTTCACAATTTTAAACTTTATCAGATGGATGTTAAAAGTGTACTTTTAAATGGTTTTATTAAAGGAAATGTACATGTAGAACAACCTCCTTTATTTATACATGAAAAATATCTGGATCATATATTTAAATTAAAGAAAGCACTATATGGTCTTAAACAAGCACCTCGTGCTTGGTATGAAAGACTTAAAAGTTATTTATTAAACTCGGGATTTAAAATTGGAAAAGTAGATCAAACGCTTTTTATTAAAAATACTACCAAATATATTTTAATAATTCAAATATATGTAGACGATATTATTTTTGGTTCAACAAATGAAAATTTATATAAAGAATTTTCAAGTATAATGACTAATGAGTTCGAAATGTCTTATATGGGAGAACTATCATATTTTCTCGGACTTCAAATCAAACAATTAACAAATGGAATCTTTATAAACCAAGAAAAATATTTTGCTAATTTAATTAAACGATTCGGCATGGAAAACACTTCTGCTAAACCTACACCTATGAGTACCACTACACATCTCGATCGAGATGATAATGGCAAAAGTATAGATCAAAAATTGTTTAGAAGTATGATAGGTTCCTTACTTTACTTAACAGCTAGTAGACCTGATATAATGATGAGTGTTTGTTTATGTGCACGTTTTCAATCCGATCCTAAAGATTCACACTTAAGAGCGGTAAAACGAATAATGCGATATCTTAACAAAACTAAAGATTTCAGTCTTTTCTATCCAAAGGAGTGTCCATTTGAGTTAGTATCATTTAGTGATGCCGATTTTGGTGGATCCCGAACAGATAGAAAAAGTACAAGTGGTACTTGCCATTTCATTGGAAAATCACTTGTATCTTGGTTTAGTAAGAAACAAAATTGTGTCTCGTTTTCCACCTGTGAAGCATAGTATATATCAGCTGCTTTAGCTTGCACTCAAGTTATATACATGCAATAAACACTTAAAGATTTTAATATAAATTTAACAAATTCTACAATATACTGTGATAATACAAGTACAATAAACTTATCTAAAAATCCGGTTAATCACTCTCGCACAAAACATATAGATATCCGTCACCATTTTCTACGTGACAATATCGAAAAAGGAATAATTAATTTAAAACATATTTCTACCGAAAATCAAATTGTCGATATATTTACTAAACCTCTATTAGAAAACTCCTTCATAAAATTACGACGAGAGTTAGAAATAATGTCTTTTAAAGATATCATATAGAGAAAAATCTACACAATTCAGTCGACTAACACTATCTGTTCAGTCGACCGAATAAAGAAAAAATGGGATTTTCAATTTAGTTTTCAAATATGTTACATAATATATTATAAAGTAATAGTCATTTATAAACCTTACATTTTTAACTGAATTATGGTAACCATTAAATTATTAAGTGGATGAAAAACTTTAAAGAATTATAACCACTATATATTTAGAAAATTCCTACTATAAATATATTTTAAAAATATTATTTTTTCACAACCCATTCTCACAAATAAAAGCTTGAAAAATTCATTATAAAAATGTCGTCCAATAACTCTCTTTCCCCGATCAACATCACTTCTTCTGTCGATAACACTCCAACATCTCCAAAACTTCCCACTCCAACACCGACACATGAACCAGTTTACAAATGGAACAATTATCGTACCGGCTACACACCAGAATCCAAGAAAGCAAAACTCGGACTCTTTATTTCTCCAGACACAAAAAGAAAGATTGATGAAATTCATCACTTTCAACAACAACAAATAGATCTTCAACGAGAATTATATTTCGAACAAAAGGTTACGGCTAGACGATTAAGCTTCCTTGAGCAAATCGGTTTACGCTTTTGTGGATCAAAAAAGAACGAAGTGGCTGAACCCCTACCTCGCCCCGTTAGCTCACTTGATCCGTCTTCATCTTATCGTATACCAGTCGATCCTGTGAATCCTTGGATATCTCATAAGTCTCATCAATGTCGATACGCCATTACTTGAGTCGGAGAATACAATGGTCCATCAAATTAACCACCGGACCATAAGCCTAATGCAACTCCCATCTTGACCTTCTCACATAATATCACTCACCGAATGGGAAGTAAGGCATCAAGAACAACAACAACAACCTCCTCAACCTCACCACGAAGAACATCTCGAGCAAGATGATGAAATTCGTCTTGTTGTCCCAAGCTTTACTACCAACCAATCTTTGGAGATATTGTCAAGAAATCAACAAATTCTTGACACTCGACTTAAAAAGGTAGATCACAAGCTTGACAAAATTAAAGGATTCTTCAACAATCTATGGGATGCAATCTCGTGCTCAAGCACCACTTCTGCTTCGACATCTCGCGGCAAACGTCCAGCACCTACGTTTACATGGACGACATCCGAAGAGCATACAAGTAGCAGCGCAAGCGGAGCTATTTGTGGCCAAGGAGGAAGACCGCACAGACCACCAACAGGAGGACCCGTCATACGTGAACCAACAGGAAGAGAAGGTTCATATGACTGAAATAGAGATGAGTAATTTTTATGGTTTGATGTGTATTTCTAACTTTCTAAGTGGCTTGTATAAATAGCCATTTTATGCTTGTTTGTCGCAGCATTTTTACTTTTCTTAAGACATGATTATGCAAACATTCTCTATGCTTCAGTGATTGTTTTGATAAATTATTACTACTGTTAGTTCTTCCTTTTTGTCGATGAAAAAGGGGGAGAAAATCTATGGCACTAACTTTGTTTTGTAGGAAAGATAGTGCATACATTCAGGGGGAGAAATTAAGTAAATACATCTCTAGAATAAATCAGTATTGTCATCAATCAAAAAGGGGGAGAATGTTGATACGCGAAGATTTTGATCAATGACAATGTGCTTCAACAAACAAGAAAGAAAGATATGCAATGCTTAAGGAAGATCATTAAAGACCAAAAAAACATAAGTATGATTTTTATATAGGTCTTGGTCTAGATTTATTGTTAAAATCTATCCTCAAGAGGCTTGCACGAACACTAGAAAACATTTTATAAACTTCATTTTTACTTAAAAGTTTTCACCGTGCATATTTTATAAGTTCAGTCGACTGAACAGGAACAACCAGTCGACTGAAACTGGAACAAATATATAAACATGCACAGTTTCAGTCGACTGAATTTCCTGCACAGTCGACTGAATTAGCTCCCGAAAATTTTACTTCATATTTTCAGTTGACTGAATTCCCTGCTCAGTCGACTGAATTTAAACCTGTGAATTTTCTGTGAAAAGACACCTTCTTCCTCCCAAGAGTTGCAACCATTCATCAATGGAAATGGAAGCATCTCTTGTTTGCAACCTTTGACAACAAATGCACCTCTTCTACAAGTATATATACATGATTCTAACATCATTTAACTCACTGAATTCTCTTGCTTTAATCTTACTATTCTCTTGTTCATATTCTCTAGATATTCTCAAAGCAATCACCAATCTATTGCTTGAATCACTGTTTTTTGTTTATAACATTCTTTTGATTCATAGCAATTCACATTTTCTAAATCTTCTCAAACACATTGCATACTCTCGAGGATAAGATTATAGGAATATTGTACTACGTTAGACTCATTAGTGTTGACAAGAACACAACAAGTCGAATATTGTATTTTAGTAATTGAGTTGAAGTCCTCTTCGGTAGTTGAGGCAAGAAATCCTGTTCGGTTGTTCGGGTAAGGTGTAAACCTATTCCTCCGGGTGAAGTGAGGGTGTTAGTTAGTGAAATTCCTAAGTTAAACCTTAGGGACTGGACGTAGGACGAGAGATCCGAACCAGTATAAAATCATGGTGTCTCCTTGCATTTACCTACTTTATCTACCTAGACTATTCCGTTATTCCATATTACACGATCCTACCGCATAGCCTCTTCCAGAAAATTCATCTTTATTCAAAACAAAAGATATTCTATTCACAATATATATCAAATATATATTGTTATAAACAGAATAAAATTTCATTAGCTTTGAAAAAATAATTCTTATCAATTTTAAATTGATAGAAAGATATTGATCAAAATTACCAGATTAAATATTTGTTATCCTTTAAAAGATTTAAATTTACCAATTTAAATTAAAATTACAAAGAAAAATTATCAAACCAATTTAATTATTATTACAGATTATTAAATTGATAGTGCCTAAAATTCCAGGTCATTATATAATATAACACATTATATCAAGTATATAATAAAAAACACCTTTTATTGCATACAAGATTGGTTATCGAGTTAGATATATGTAACAAATTACATAATTGTACCTAGGGCATATCCCTAAATCTATCATTCTGGGTGTTATAGGAGGTGGATCATCATAAGATGAATCATCACTTGAGTAATTTTCGCATCAAATATTTCAACCGGTATCCAGTTATGTAAATAACATAATCGCGATGTCAAATGATTGACCGTAATAAAAGTACAGTCTATACTTAACATCAACAATAATACTCTAAAGTCTAAGGACCACAACATATTGTTACATCCAATCTTCTATTTTGAGTTAGTTTTATTAACCTATAGAAGACTCTTGTTGAGTCGTTCTGTGATTGTTTCTAACAACCACAGATACATATGGTATCTCCAACAATGATGAGTAATTCACCAACCATCATATAGAAATCATTATGTACACTAGTCTCAACGGATATAACAGTATCCTTTATCGATATATCTTGACTATGAACGATTCAAGGATAACTATTTTAAATGTTGATTCAAACCTCACGGTTCTGAATACATTCATAACTACAATCGATTAAATATTTATTCTAAGAATTTTGTTTGTGTAAATTTAATGCACTTAGATCATTACTCATACCACAATATAACAAGACACAAAACATAAAACGAAACCAAAAGTGTTCGAGCAAGATTCTCATACAAAAGTTTAGTTATATAAGAAATCATATATTTGCCCTTAGAGCACACCCTTGACTTTATCAAATATAACGAAGTCAAAGTATGTCCCATGCAGCGATATGCGGTAATCTTCAGCAGAGTACCATTGATCTTAAGTATCTAGACTATACATTGATCAATCACATGACACGACGACCATGTTATAGTTTGGTACATGTTTAACTAATTGAAGCGAAAAGAGAGAGGATTTGATTTGTCTCATTTATTGTATAAAATTAGTATTACCATAATTTGTAGTCAACCTTAAAGTTAAAATTTCCAGTCAAAGTAAATTAGTTAATCAATAAATGCTATTGGACTGAACAAAGGGTTTCAAAGTCGTACAATGCAGTTAACTATAGATATTTCTGGAATTGTTAACCAATGACCAAACTTTAGATATCTCAGTGATACATTGATGACGAAAAGTAAACATTACAAAATATCATTATTTAGGGTGTAATTAATAAATATTGAAATTGGATTTCACCTAAATAATTCATAAGCACGCTAACTTGTACCTAATACTATGCTTTATCAAAGTCCATGTAGCCTTTAATATTTAAATTGTTAAAACATTACTGAGTGTTGAGTTCACATCAAGGAGTCAACACAACAATATTTATTAACATTTTTCCAAGTTCAACTTGATTAAATTTATTTTTAATATTATAATTAATGGAGAAAATTAATATAAATAATATATTAATTTGCAAACCAAGCAAGAAGGAGAATGAAGAGGTAAAAGCTAGCAATATAGCATATCAACAACCTACTAAATCTAAAGGTTAAACATTTAAATATAGATTTAAGTTTTATATAATATATTTTTAAATACTTCCACCCACCATATTTAATAAAAAAATTAACAATATTTTTCTTATTTGAATTAAAGTAATATACATAAATATATATATATATATGCATGCAAGTATGCATGTATGTATATGTTATATATATATATATATATATATATATATATATATATATAGAGAGAGAGACACACACACACATCATAATTATGTAATGTGTGTGTATGTATCTCTACGTGTGTATTAAATAATGTTTTAACATTAAAAAGAAAATTCATTTTCATTCTCGGTTTCAAAAAACTTATTATTTCTCTCATATTTTTAATTTAAAATACATATTTTTGTTCGAATTAAACATATATATTAATAATAAGTTTAAATTTGGATTTTAAATCTTAAATTATGCATACATAGTTTTAGTGCAAAGAATGCACAAATGTTTCTGTGTAAAGCTTTTATAAGTATTAAATTAAAAAAATTCACAATTGAAAAAAAAGATAATACCTAAAAAAATCGAAAATATTTATTATGTATATGCATATTTATATATAAAACTTACATATATTAATTAATAAAAATAATTGGTTTTTAGTTGGGACGTGGGCCTTATTATTAAATTTTTAAAAAATTAAAAGGATCAAAGGTTAGTGTATATGTGTATGCATGGGTATATACATACATACACACATACATGCATACATACACACTAATGCTACAACTTACAACTGCTTAGTTTTATCTCTGTTTTTCTACATGTTTATGCATTATTTTTAAGTCGCGTTTTGTTTTTTACCAGCAATATGTATCATTTTAATCATGTTGAATTATTTTCCTATATGGTTGCTCTATAGTATCATTTCGTACCTATATATTTTATGATGATATTATTTTCTACTAAATTTTTTTCTATATAAATATCATGTAGTATCATTTGTACCTAATACATTTAAAAAAAAAAATCATATAATTAGTGATACTATATAGTATCATTTTCGTAGTGAACGATACATTTTTGTTTTTGTTTTGCTTTTTGAAACGGTACTTTGTGTACAACATGTCTGTGGGACAACATATCACATGTCAATAAACGTTCGAATCATGCTACACAAGTTTCGAACTTGTGACCTCTCACACCCAAGCCGAATCACTTAACCACTTGGACAATGGTGCTAGTCATGATACATTTTTGTTGTTAGAGGTTTTTGGCAATGAGATGATGTAAGAGGAGATGAGAAATATTGTTTTATTGAGATGGCATACCCAATAGGCAAGGCAGGTGCTCGAGGTGAGGTGACATGGTAGGTTATGAACCAATTTAGGGTTTAGTTAGTGGATGTAGATTAGGGTTAAGGGCAGCGATGACTTTTGGGATTGACGGAGAGAGTGGCATTAGGGAATGATACGGCAAGGTGGAGCGATGAGACCGTGGTTAGTGAGAATACACAAACTAGAAGTTAATATTGTCCTTATAGTAAAAAATTTAAGTTGTTATCATGGAGATTAAAATGGATACAATTTGTCCTTTAAAGAAAATTACGCAAAAATAAATAATAAATCTGAGAAGCGGAAAGTATTTTCTGTTGCTTCACCATTCTCAATAAATTAAGAGATTATTTAATAGATTTGATTAGACAAATACATAGATTGTGTTTTAATATCCTTTGGATATCAATAAACGTATCTAAACATGAATGTGTAATAACAATTTGTCGGCATGTTTTTCGTTTTAAAGATCTACAAAATAATTCAAATATTCTTCTAAAAGAATGCATAATTCAGTCAAATATTAATGGAATATTTGATTATGGATCTAAAAATTTTAGAAGTGGAAATAACGTTTGAAATATGAGAATTGTATTGATACTTAATTTGGATAAAATATATGTAGGATCGATTTCACCCTAGAGGGGGGGGTGAATAGGGTGATAGAGTAAAGTATAAAAATTAATCGCGGAAGCTTATAAATTAATTTCAATTCAGATCACAGAATAGCAGCACAGATATCGCAGAATATAAATAACAGACTAAAACAGAACAACACAGAATTTACCCAGCTTCGGCAAAACCCTGCCTACGTGCTGCCCCCAAGGTTTCTACTAGAAATTAGATAGTCCCTCGCTTACACACGTAAACTCGCTATACACCGCTATTGACTAATCTAACTCTACGCTCAAAACCCTGCCACAACTCAACTACCGAGTTGCGAATTCTCAAGCTACGCCACGTAGCTTGTCCCCTAGTCACACGACTAGAAAAAAATAAAACGGTTTAAAAAGGAAAATACAAATTAAAAACAAATTAAAATAAAATAGCCCTAATATAAACAAAACCCTATTTATAAATTTAAAGCCCTTATTTTTACTGCCGGCCCCTTTTATATTTTAGACCGTCACTTTTATTTTCTTCATTCGTTTATTTTTGAGATGCAGCCGTTCCTCTTTGAAACAAAATTAGGGCTTTTTGTCCTGTCGATCCACACTAGGGTTCTTGAAGCGGCCGTTCCTCTTTGATACTGTTCGACTTTGATGCTTTGATACTGTTCGACTTCGATGCTCTTTGATTTGCTCACCGCGGCTGCTTCGTTGATCGAACTCCGGTATATAATTATGTGCTTTTTCTTTACTGATTTATGCTTTCTGGAATTCGATACCGATGATGATAACTGGGTTTGGTATTTATATAGATTCGTCCCCCTTGAATTTCGTTCGTATATGTTGATTTGAATTTGTCTACTGAAATGCTCTGGCCGTATGATTTTGATCGAATGTTTTAGATTGTATTGACTTGTTCATAAAACTATATACTTCGATTGCTTGAATCCCACGGCATTGATTACAACTCCTTGGTCATCACGTTGTTGACTACAGCTTCTTGATTGCAACTGCTTCGGCCTTGACTTGTTCATAATCGTATATTTTTTACTACGGCTACGATTTTGACTTGTTCAACATTGACTTCGGTCATGATTTGTTTTTGTGAATTTCTGATGGGCTTCGACTTGTTGTTGTGATGAATTTCTTGACTACCACGGTATTTTGTTGCATTCATTGGTTGAAGCTTGGCTTCACTTGTGTACACTTGAGTCATTTGAGTTGCTGTGTTGATCTTGGTTTTTGGTGCATTTGTGCATTGACCACTTCGACTTGTGTTTTTTACTATTGCATAATTGTTTCTGACCTGTTGCATGCATTGCTATGACTTGTACTTGTACTTTGTTGTAACTGGATATTGATCATGTATCAATGTGCCACTGTCACTGTTTGTACTGTCATTTTGTATTCATCCCTGTAGTTGGTGGTCTTTCTGAACTGTGCACATTGTTGCATGCATTAATTTAAATGTTCATGTTGCATTCATGCTGGTTTAGTCTTGCACTTGCTTGAGTTTCACTGAACTTGATATCCTGGTGTATCATTGCACTTTGCACTATCCATACTTCAGTTTGGGTTCACTTGTTCATACCACTGTTTCATGTGTGCTCTACTAGTTGCTGTGTTGATCACTTTCACTGCTGTTGCATGCATTTGTCTGGTTCTTGTCCTATTGCATTTGAGGTTCCCTGTTGCTGTTGGTCTGGAGTTGTTTAATGAAGAGGTTGAACCTGTTAGTCGAGCTTGCATACTTCATGTAGCCTTGTGTTGAACCCAGTTTTAAAACTCGGGTTTGACCTTGTGCTCAATTCGAAATTTTCAATGTTATTGCACGTGAGTTGAACCCGGCTTTTCATTTGGGTTTGACCTGTGCTCACCTGTCCCTGTAAATCGATCAAGTGTATATATCGGTGTGCACGGCCTTGTGGCATATACAGTAATACACTGTGTATGTCACAAGTTGTTCGTGTATGATGAATTCAAATTTAAATTATGACGAACAACCCAAATAACTGAGGCAAATCATATTTTCAAAATTATCTTTTATTTTTGAATTGCAAAAATATTTCTTTTTCAATTTTACTGCGTTGGTGTATATTTTTGCAGATTGCTCAGATGCTGGATTCAAACTGGAATGAAGATGAAGATAAAAATACGAGTGTGAGTGATATGTAGTGAGGTGAATATGTAAAATAGTGATATAATTAGAAATTGTAATTGAAAATGTATAGTGAATAGTGAGAGCTTGAATTTGTACTATTCAAAATTGTAATAAATATTTGTTTAAATAAAATATTCGTTTGAATTCAGATTCTGTGTTATTTATTTTATTCAGCAAATATTTATTTAATCTGTGAAAATAAATAGTATATTATCAAATACATTTAAACGAATGTATATATGTTTATTATCATCAAACAAAAATCATGTAAGCGCATATTCAACAATCTCCCCCTTTTGATGATAACAAACATATATTTAAGATTTTGAATATGTTAAATGTATTTGATCATGGATATGCATTGCTCCCCCTATTTAAATGCTTCCTCACTACACGATGCTCCCCCTACATATATGCATACAATTAGATAATATGCAAATGAGCCTAGATGCAAATGGAAAATTATTTGACCTTTGCTTGAATTTATTTGACAAAATCTTAACTTTTCTCTCCCCCTTTTGTTATCATCAAAAGAATAATAGTGTTAGAGAAAATAGAGGTAAAATGATCGATATTAATCCAATATTAAAACTCAATCGAATATAAACTATTAAATTTCAATAAAAAATCAAACAAAAATCATAAATATTTTGTTAGGCGCATATTCCACTTTTAGAATGATGGAAATGATGTCATCATATAAAACCATACAGTTGTGTCTAATTGTGGTATATTTATATCAGGAATTTGAATATCTACTAACCATGCATAACCGTTAGGACTTTTAAACGAGATTAGTAGTATTCCAATTTTATTTAAAAAAAAAATGAATTCAAGTATCTTCTAACCACGCATAACCGTGAGGACTTTTAAATGGGATTAGAATGAACTTGTTTATTTTAAAAAAAACTTTTGATATGCGTTCCATACATGCATAACCGTGAGGACTTTTAAATGAGCATGGAAGCACATAACAAATTCCAAGTAATTCACCCATGCATAACCGTGAGGACTTTTAAATGAGAGTGAATACATTGGTATTTATTTATTATTATTATTATTTTTATTAAAAAAATGTGAAAATGAAAAACGAACGATTCCTGTTTAAAATACCACATATCGACAAACTATATAGAATTTTGATGAGTGATGGTTGTTAGAAAATATGATAGATATAGAGATGGTCATGGAATTTTTACCAACAAAAAGTTTTATAACTCTTGTTTAAATTTATAAAGAAATTTATTAATTATACCGTCTCAAGTCATAATATTTGATTAATATTAACACTCATCACTTTTTCAATCACTATTTTTCTTTTCGATAATCATTTAGGAGTCAGATTAGTCAAAATGTCATTTAAAATCAAATTCAAAAAAAATAATTATGAAATTAATTTTTCAAAATGACTAATCTGAAAATATGGTCAAAAATTGATTTTCTAGAGGGGGTTTTATAAGAAAATTTTCTGCAATTTGAAAATTATTTCAAGTGAAAAATATGCAGATATTTTCTTTGAAAAAAAAATGATGCAGCAAATGAATGTGTCAAAAATTAATCACGTTCCACTAGTAATTTTTCTGTCAACCATATTACCAGTGTAATCTGCATCTGAATTTAAATTTCACTCAAAATTCACTCGTTGAATGTCAAAGACCAGATTAAGAAATTTCAACAAATTTTCTCATGATTATTATCAACAAATTTTAAATGAAATTCTCTTGGATTTGAAATGAAAACCGTGTCAACAATCAAACATATATTAAAGTGTCAATTTTAGAAGCCATCAAACATTATTTTTATTTCAAAGCAATTTCTTAAAAGTTTCAACAATTTCAAAAAAAAAATTAAAATCCTTTTTACAATTTTTAAAATAGAATTCATTAGGATTTTAAATCGAGGCCGTGTCAAAACATGAATATAGATTTAGCCAAATTATAACCAATTGTATAATTATCCAACAAAACACTATTTTTAATCCAAAATGATATATATGAAGTAATTCAAAGAATCTAGAGATTTTTATAGTTTTTTTTTTTTTTTTTTTTTTGGCATAAGAATATAATTGGCCAACAATTTTGAATAAATCAGAATCAAAAATCATCATCTTTTATCAATCTCAATATTGGCTGAATTAATTCAAAATACGGTGCAGATTATCACATTTAATATATCGTTTAAAAACATACCATACCTGTTTTACCTTTACGATATTTTTCGTTGTTGTCCGTTGTGATTCTGTCACCTTTATACTAGGCTAAGAAACTTAGCTTTGTCGCCCGTTGTGTTTCTGCAACAGCCAAAATCCAGAGAACACTATTGTTGTTCCTTAGCCTGCCACCACACCTACACGGAAAAGGATTTATGTGACCTATTTGTTTTTATAGGTCCATGGTTGTTAGTGGCAGAAAATTTTGAAAAATAATTTTGTGTAGACCCAAAACTATTTATAATTGTTCCCTTTGGCACCCAGATTTGTTTAACTTTGAGAGATTTTATATTTGTGCCTTTTGGAACCCAAATCGGTATAGTTTTCACATGTTTGGGTCTATACCAACAATTATTGTGATCGTGTCCAAATTTTCTACAAATCGTGCACCTGGATTTAGCTTGACTAATATTGCTTTCAACAATTTTCGAACTATTATATCCAAGTCCTTGTCTAACCGAATTAACAGTTTGCTTTCCTAATAGCATATTCAACGATTTTTCACTTTTTGAAAATTTATCTAAAGTTGTTGACAATTGTTGGACTTGTGATTTGAGAGATTCATTTTCGTTAAACAACTGTGTGCACTTTTTAATAGAATTCTCTCTCCTAGTATTTTCATTCTCCTTTAAAATCAGAATTTCATTTTCAAGTGTTTTTATATTGATTTCTGATTTTTTAATTTCATTTTCAAATGTTGGACACTTATCACACTTAAGGATCCTACTTTGATAGGTTTTAACTAATTGATCAAGTTGTTTATTACATTCTATCAAAGTATCTTTTTGAGATTCAAGTTTGGCATATTTTTCCCTAAGTCGTTCAAAACAACCGTTTACTTCATGAAAATATATAAGCAACTCAGAATGGGTAAGTTTTGATACCTCACTTGGCTCGTCATCGTCACTGTCAGTTGTATCACCTCGAAGACACAATTCTGCCTTTTCGCTTTCACTGCCAGTGCTTTGATCATTCTCGTCTATTTCATCCCAAGTGGCTGCAAAACTTTTCTGTTTCTTTCCATGGCTGGATTTAATTTGTGGACAATCGGGCTTGATATGGCCGGGTTTGTTGCAATTATAACAAATAAACTTTTGTTCTTCTGAGAAGTCTAGTGCTTTGGCTATTCTGCTTTTTGCTTTTTGATTTCGAGCTGAATTTCCATGTTTTTGATTCCATTTTTTGAATTTCCTTATTAACAGCTCCAATTCTGCTGCTCCATCATCTTCATCGTTATCATCATCACTTTCGGTTGTTCCTTTGAGAGCTATTGATTTCTTTTGAGTGTCACCTCCTTCACACTCTTCTTTGAATTTCATTTCAAGCTCATAAGTGGTGAGATTTCCGATGAGTTCCTCAACTTTAAGTTGTTTCAAATCTTTCGATTCTTGTATGGCAGTTACTTTTGCTTCAAAGCTTCGTGGAAGGACTCTGAGGATTTTCCGGACTATTTCTAATTCGGTGTATGTTTTTCCGAGAGCTTTTGATTTGTATACGATATTGGAGAGTCGTCCGTACATCTCTTTGACATTTTCTTCCTTCGCCATTTTGAAGTTCTCGTATTCGCTGCTTAGCATTGCAAGGCGAGATTCTTTGACTTGAGATGTTCCTTCGTGAGTCACTTCTAGTATGTGCCATATTTCCTGCGCAGTTAGACAATGTGAGACACGATTAAATTCAAATTGATCCAATGAACAAATAATAGAATTCATAGCTTTGGCATTAGTATTCTGTAATTTATTTTCTAGTTCTGTCCATTGTTCCTTTGGTTTCTCTATTTCCTGATTATCTACAGTTATAGTTGGTATACTATAACCTGTCTCAACAATATTCCAAGCGTCAATGGTTTTCAGAAAAATTTGCATTCTATTTTTCCAGTAAGCATATTCACCATTGAACATTGGTGGTCTAACTATGGATTGTCCTTCTGCAAAAGCATTATTAAAAGAAGCCATTTTAAAAAAAATTCAAATTTTTAAAACAAAAACCGATTTTTGAAACACGAATTTTTAAAACAAAAATTGATTTTTGAAACACGAATTTTTAAATTAAAAATTGGTTTTTGTAAAATCAAAATTTTAAAACAAAAATGGCTTTTGTTCCTCGCTCTGATACCACTTGTAGGATCGATTTCACCCTAGAGGGGGGGTGAATAGGGTGATAGAGTAAAGTATAAAAATTAATCGCGGAAGCTTATAAATTAATTTCAATTCAGATCACAGAATAGCAGCACAGATATCGCAGAATATAAATAACAGACTAAAACAGAACAACACAGAATTTACCCAGCTTCGGCAAAACCCTGCCTACGTGCTGCCCCCAAGGTTTCTACTAGAAATTAGATAGTCCCTCGCTTACACACGTAAACTCGCTATACACCGCTATTGACTAATCTAACTCTACGCTCAAAACCCTGCCACAACTCAACTACCGAGTTGCGAATTCTCAAGCTACGCCACGTAGCTTGTCCCCTAATCACACGACTAGAAAAAAATAAAACGGTTTAAAAAGGAAAATACAAATTAAAAACAAATTAAAATAAAATAGCCCTAATATAAACAAAACCCTATTTATAAATTTAAAGCCCTTATTTTTACTGCCGGCCCCTTTTATATTTTAGACCGTCACTTTTATTTTCTTCATTCGTTTATTTTTGAGATGCAGCCGTTCCTCTTTGAAACAAAATTAGGGCTTTTTGTCCTGTCGATCCACACTAGGGTTCTTGAAGCGGCCGTTCCTCTTTGATACTGTTCGACTTTGATGCTTTGATACTGTTCGACTTCGATGCTCTTTGATTTGCTCACCGCGGCTGCTTCGTTGATCGAACTCCGGTATATAATTATGTGCTTTTTCTTTACTGATTTATGCTTTCTGGAATTCGATACCGATGATGATAACTGGGTTTGGTATTTATATAGATTCGTCCCCCTTGAATTTCGTTCGTATATGTTGATTTGAATTTGTCTACTGAAATGCTCTGGCCGTATGATTTTGATCGAATGTTTTAGATTGTATTGACTTGTTCATAAAACTATATACTTCGATTGCTTGAATCCCACGGCATTGATTACAACTCCTTGGTCATCACGTTGTTGACTACAGCTTCTTGATTGCAACTGCTTCGGCCTTGACTTGTTCATAATCGTATATTTTTTACTACGGCTACGATTTTGACTTGTTCAACATTGACTTCGGTCATGATTTGTTTTTGTGAATTTCTGATGGGCTTCGACTTGTTGTTGTGATGAATTTCTTGACTACCACGGTATTTTGTTGCATTCATTGGTTGAAGCTTGGCTTCACTTGTGTACACTTGAGTCATTTGAGTTGCTGTGTTGATCTTGGTTTTTGGTGCATTTGTGCATTGACCACTTCGACTTGTGTTTTTTACTATTGCATAATTGTTTCTGACCTGTTGCATGCATTGCTATGACTTGTACTTGTACTTTGTTGTAACTGGATATTGATCATGTATCAATGTGCCACTGTCACTGTTTGTACTGTCATTTTGTATTCATCCCTGTAGTTGGTGGTCTTTCTGAACTGTGCACATTGTTGCATGCATTAATTTAAATGTTCATGTTGCATTCATGCTGGTTTAGTCTTGCACTTGCTTGAGTTTCACTGAACTTGATATCCTGGTGTATCATTGCACTTTGCACTATCCATACTTCAGTTTGGGTTCACTTGTTCATACCACTGTTTCATGTGTGCTCTACTAGTTGCTGTGTTGATCACTTTCACTGCTGTTGCATGCATTTGTCTGGTTCTTGTCCTATTGCATTTGAGGTTCCCTGTTGCTGTTGGTCTGGAGTTGTTTAATGAAGAGGTTGAACCTGTTAGTCGAGCTTGCATACTTCATGTAGCCTTGTGTTGAACCCAGTTTTAAAACTCGGGTTTGACCTTGTGCTCAATTCGAAATTTTCAATGTTATTGCACGTGAGTTGAACCCGGCTTTTCATTTGGGTTTGACCTGTGCTCACCTGTCCCTGTAAATCGATCAAGTGTATATATCGGTGTGCACGGCCTTGTGGCATATACAGTAATACACTGTGTATGTCACAAGTTGTTCGTGTATGATGAATTCAAATTTAAATTATGACGAACAACCCAAATAACTGAGGCAAATCATATTTTCAAAATTATCTTTTATTTTTGAATTGCAAAAATATTTCTTTTTCAATTTTACTGCGTTGGTGTATATTTTTGCAGATTGCTCAGATGCTGGATTCAAACTGGAATGAAGATGAAGATAAAAATACGAGTGTGAGTGATATGTAGTGAGGTGAATATGTAAAATAGTGATATAATTAGAAATTGTAATTGAAAATGTATAGTGAATAGTGAGAGCTTGAATTTGTACTATTCAAAATTGTAATAAATATTTGTTTAAATAAAATATTCGTTTGAATTCAGATTCTGTGTTATTTATTTTATTCAGCAAATATTTATTTAATCTGTGAAAATAAATAGTATATTATCAAATACATTTAAACGAATGTATATATGTTTATTATCATCAAACAAAAATCATGTAAGCGCATATTCAACAATATATTTTACTTTTTAATCCATTATTATTATTTCAATAATTTTTCTTTTGATGCAACTTAAAAAAATCATGTATTTATATCAAAATAACATCAATTAACATGTGTAATTTTTTATACCTATTTGAATGAAAGCATATTGTCTAAAATTAGAAATGGAAAAAAAAAAAATGAAACATGGATGAATATTTGATCATGTTCCTATGATTTAACATAAAGAAAATCCGTGTTTGATATGGACAAAAAAAAGGTGAATATTAATGTAAGAAGAAAAAAACTAAACGTGAGAATAAGAATTGAAATGCGAGATATTATAATGATATTTTGATTTTGTAAAAGAATGTATTATATTTCCCCGTATGATACTAAATCAAGAAAAAAAATCAAATATTATCTCAAATCACAATTGTGTTTTTTTAGTATAAGAGGACTATCTTATCGGGAAGAGCACACAATGCGGTGTAAATTTATTATTTTTGTATGTACTAATTTTAAAAAAACAAGTTACCCACAATAAAAAATAATGTAAAAGAGTGAAATATAAATAAAATATATCAAATTACCGATTCAATGTGAAAGAAAGTGCTCTTGATATGAAAAAAAATAAGCAAAAGTGAATATTAATGTAAAAATGTAACTTGAACAAAAATTCTAAACTATAAGAACTTTACCATAATATAATTAGAGAGGATTAAGAAAAACAGAAACAAGATTTTCTAAATAACTATTTAATAGATAGTTGGACATGTAAGTTAGCACTGAAATATGAATAAATTTTGAGAAAGAAATTATGTGGACTTGAAAAGTGGAAGAGAATTAAGGAGAGACATAAAATACGTAGAATTAAGGCGAAAACTTTAAATTCTTCTATTTTACGATCATTTAACAAATTTATTTATTTTTTCTAACGAAAATCAGTTTTCGAAAAAGTCAGTTTCTCAATAAACATTCAAAATTTATACATGTTTATATTCTAAGCGCAATAGAGTAGGCAAAAAAAAATCCTTTGTTTGATGTTCTGATCGTATTTGAAGTAATATATTTAAGAATATAAGCATGTTTGACAACTTTTTAGTCAAAACAATTTTCAACTAACTTACTTCAATTTTAATGTTGGAAACTTTGTACAAGTAACTTGCAAAAGATAAAATTAGCAAAATTAGGTAATAAGTAAAAATTTAATAACCAATTATTTGTTGTTAATGACATATGAAACAATTTTAAATGAATGTTTTAACGTAGAAATCAATTTACATTCAAACACTTCTAGTATAAAACTAATTGAAAATTACTATTCAAAACATATTTAAGTAGTTTAAAATAAGCTATTACCAAATCTTTGTCATTTAAACAGTTCAATTAATCTACATCAAAATCACTTCTCTATAAGTCTGTAACATGCATTCAAATCGACATATTTAAACCTTAAAGCATCTCTTAGTTCGAATTAAACACGCAACATTTCTGTGTAAAACCGTACAAATGTAGCTAGTAAAGACTCGTATAACTCATCCTTTTAAATTCTGGTTTATTTGGATACTGCAGCAATGAGTATCTCTACAGCAATGAGTATATAAATTAGTTCTCTGTTTTTTTCTAAATCAGAAAGCACAAACTAGATTGCGCTTTCTTAATAGAGCTTTTCAAAATCTTCGAAAATTTCATGAAAATTTCAAAATTAGAAAGCGCAAACTAGCTTGCGCTTTGCTGATAGAAAGCGCAAGTTAACTTGAGATTTTCAAAAAAAAATTAAAAATATTTCAATATTAGAAAGTGCGGACTAGCATGTGCTTTCTTGATAAAAAGTGCAATTTAACATGCGCTTTTTAAAAATTTTAAAATTTTAAAAAACAGTTCAAATTTACATATTCATTTCTGTATGAGTTTTTCTTATAACAACATCAAAAACAGAGACAACATAAATTTATGAAAGGAATTTGAGGAAAACTGACGAAAGAATTTGCTATACATATGCGAGGACTTGGCTACTATTCTTTGGTGTCGTCAAAATCTTACCACCGCATCTATTCTCTAGATAATGAATGAACACATAAAATCAAGTATCAGCAGAAAAGATAAACAAAATTATTTTTGTTGGTCTGTATAAATAAGATGAGATATAAATTATAAATTTTATGCATCATATATGATACCATGATCACATTTCTAACTTAAATTAAAAAAAAAGGTTATGGAATAAAAAAAAAGGTTATGGAATTGCAGAAACATAGGTTTAAAGTGGAATTTAGTGCCTTTTGTTCTAAAATGAAATTATTCATGGAAAAGATTTCAAATGGACCGTGCGTATCTGTATTAGGTATATGGATAAAAAGTTATTATAGTGAACAAGTTGTTCAGCAAACACTATGCAACAGTACAAACGGAAGAAGAATTTTATTATAGGGCAATGAGTTCATATAAACATGTTTAAGACGGCACAGTACAAAATAATAATTTAAGTTGCAAACAAATATCTTGGAAAAAGATTGGGGGAAAAAAATTAGGGTTGCCCCATGCAACTCAGAAGTTAAGGTGAATTTATTTTGAAAAATATGGTTGGAAGATAGAAATTTGCGCACAACAACCGCACTTGCAAGTGCTTCGTGAATGTTAAATAAAGTACATTGTTTAAAACACTGAATAATATTAACCATCTATCATCTCCACCCTGTTGTCCTAGGCGGTCGCCTGGCTAACCTGGTTCTAAAACCGGGCCCGGGCCTGGGCCTGGCTGTGTGCCAAGAGCATTGTAGTCGACATCCAATATAATCGTAATTAACTAATTTACTTGTAAACAACCAACAAATATCAAAGTATTTGTTATTGTTGTCTCTTCATCACATCCACAGTTTGAAATAATAATCAGAATAGGTAGGAAGCACATATGTGAAACATACTCATTTCGCGGTGTGTAGAAAAGAAGAGCGAATATTGAAAGATAGAACATTGCAGCGAACATCAACCTTAGTTACTATGTATAAATAGTACTGCATTTAGATGGAAAAAAATGTTTTAAGTCACAACTGTTTAGTTCACAACAAATTTTACATTTAATCAAACAACAACAAAAGCAACAAACCAGAATATGTTTCAATTGCAACATAAATCAATCGGTTTGTTAGAGCCATGAGAAAGAAAATTTACTGGTTATCACCAATATAGGTTAGCATTACAAAATGTTTAGTTAATCAACTTGATGGCAGCAACCCAATTTTGTCACTCATTTCTTCCTTCATGAACAACACTCTCGCATATATCTATGTCAACATTGTTAACTACCTCAAATTTGAAACGATTTTCTTACCAAACATGAAAACGGAAATATAAATAAAGACCAAGAACGCGTAACATAAGGTGTTCATTAATTTTCACCTCAAATCCAAAGGCCGACGACGGGGTGGGATGCAACTGTAGGCCTTTGTCGTTCTTTGGTCGGTTTAAATGCGAACAATAACTTTCGCCTAAACTGATGCAGCAGCGCACAGTTAACGAACATCCAATGTAGTTTCCAGAAAAAAAATTGGAATAAATTGGGCTGTAGCGTTACCAGTATCGTAGCTTTAGTGCTTTGCGCGAGAAGTAATCGTGCCAGTAGAAATAAATTGCGTAACAAACTGGAAATTAGGGTTGGCAATGGTAGAAGAAGGGCGGTGTGCCGGAGAAGCAAAAGAGGCGTTTGTTGGATCGTCAGTAGGAGACAGTGGAAAGAAAAGACAGATTGTTTGGGAATTAGGGTTGTGGAAATGGAAAAGGGGCGGTATATGGGAGAAGGAGAAATTAGTTTTAAAGCAGATTCTGCTTTGTTTTAAAAAAAATAAAGAGAGGCACGAGAGCTTGGTATTTTGAAAGGGTTAGTTCTCCTTTGTACACGTCATCGTGATTTGTTTTGTGTTTTTAACCGTCTGCTGTTAATCTCTACCATCGCTCCACATTTCACATTCCTACATTTTCTCACAACCATCTACTTCCCAAAATTCTTTGACAACCCAAAAACAAATAAACAAAACACAAATCAGCGGCGGTCCTTCTGGCCATGGCCGCCGTACTCATCATTTTCATCCTCACCTTCTTCTTCCTCCTTCCAACCCACCCCCTACCACTCGTGAACAACACCGAAATGAACCCTCTCCTCCTCCTCAAATCCGGATTCTCCGACCCATCCCCTCTCTCCTCCTGGAACCAAACCACCTCCCCGTCTCCATGCGACACCGCCTCCCCCTGGCTCGGCGTCATTTGCGACGGCGGTGTCGTTATCGGCCTCAACCTTGAAAACCTCTCGCTCTCCGGCTACGTCGACGTTCCCGCCCTCTCCAAACTCAAATCACTGCGCGCTCTTTCCCTAGTCCAAAATCGCTTCCAAGGCCCCATCCCTCTCTTCAACAAGCTCATTGGACTAAAAGCCCTCTACCTGTCCCACAATCTCTTCTCCGGCGCGATACCTGACAGCTTCTTCGAAGGCATGACCCACCTGAAAAAGCTCCATCTAGACGATAATCAGTTCACCGGCAGCATCCCTTCCTCCTTATCCAAATGCATGATGCTCAAGGAGCTGCAAATGATGAACAATCAGTTTTCCGGTCAGGTCCCTAATTTAGAGCTTCCTAGTCTCAGGTTGCTGAACGTTTCCCGTAATCTGTTAAGCGGCCCAATACCGGAAACCCTAGCAAAAAAATTCAAAAAAGATTCGTTCTCAGATAACCCTAGTCTGTGTGGGCCCCCATTAACCGAAAAGCCCTGCCCACCTCCTGCCCTGCCCGTCCCACCTGCCCCACCGCCGCCTGTGCATAAAAACAACACTGCCCTAATGGGTGGTGCATTCATGGCTGCTACATTAGCAATCTTATTAATCCTGATACTTAGAAGCAAGAAGGAGGAGAAGTTTGACACACTGGGGACGAATACCAGAGAGGTGAGATCGGAGAAAGGGTCGTCGAGGGGGTCGGTGAAGTCAGCCAGCAGCAAAGCAGGGTCCACAAAGGCTGGAAAGAAAGGGGAGAAAGCAGCAGGTGTTGCTAATATGGAAGGCGACCTTATGATGGTGAACGAGGCAAAGGGCGTTTTCGGAATGTCAGATTTGATGAAGGCGGCGGCTGAGATTATGGGCAGCGGGGGGATGGGGTCCGCTTACAAGGCCGTTATGGAGAACGGAACAGTGTTGGCGGTGAAGAGGGTCAGAGAGATGAACAGGGTTGGAAAAGAGACATTTGATGTCGAACTGAGAAGGTTGGGTAGATTAAAACATAACAATGTATTGCCTCCTTTGGCTTATCTTCATAAGAAGGAGGAGAAGTTGATCATTTCCGAGTTTGTTCCTAAGGGCAGCTTACTCTATATTCTTCACGGTACGTCGGTTAACTCCAACACTTCTTAGTTAGATGTATGTTAATATACTATGTCATTTGTACAGGTGATAGAGGAACAGATCATGCAGCATTGAACTGGCCGACAAGGCTAAAGATTCTGGTCGGCATTGCACATGGGATGTGCTACCTTCAGTCAGAGCTCAACCATTTGGACATACCTCATGGCAATTTGAAATCAAGCAATGTACTACTAACTCCTGATTTCGAACCGCTCTTAGTGGATTACGGGTTCATTTCTCTTATGAATCCATCTGTAGCTTCTCATTCGATGTTTGCATACAGATCACCTGAATCTCTGACACAACGTCGATTATGTCCTAAGGCAGATGTATATTGTTTTGGAATCATCATTCTAGAAGTTCTTATTGGAAAGTTCCCTTCACAATATCTGAATAACAGCAAAGGGGGAACGGATGTGATACAATGGGTACATTCAGCGGTTGCGGAAGATATAGTAGCTGAGCTCATAGACCCTGCTATTATAGTAGATGCGAAACCGGCTATACCGGAAATGGAGAAGGCTATTCATGTTGGGGTTGCTTGTGTGGAGTCGAACCCTGATTCGAGGATAGATATGAAGGAAGCGTGTAGAAGACTGGAAGAGATAGCCTCAAATGTTAATATGTCGACGGTGGTTACTTTGTCTAGGAGGGGGAGTTATGCGGAGTTGTTACGTGAAGGATCGGGGAGAAGAGCAACTAGTATTACGGATAGGTCGAGGAGTATGAGAGGTCATGACTCCTCTTTTGCTATGTCATGATTGTTTATAAGGAGATTACTTTTTTTAATTTTTTTTGTAGTTACAGCTATTTATATTTTTACTCAATTTTTAAGTTACGATTATTATTGTTTTTTTTTTTCTATAAATGAAGGTGATCGTGATTAGGATTGAAATTCAATACTTTGTATATATCAAACTCTTGAGATAAAAATATATGATAATTTTCTGTAGGGCGGAGTGCCAAATTTATTATACCAATTATCAGTGCAGGGCCGATGGTCTGGTTTACCTCAGCCAAATAAGAAATATGAAAACTACTGGAATTTTTTTAGTAGGAACGATAAGTATCCAATGGGGTTGTTCTACTAGATTCTATAAGGATAAAAATCGCAAATTTTATATCAACCAGTAGATTTCAGGGTTGACATAATTTCTTTACCAACAATTAAGTAGAGATATAAGTATATTCAAGATCAATAAAGTAATTCTGTATGCTACCCAGTACTCTTATGTTTCCATTTGCTGCTGGTCTCCACCAAGATAAACAATCTACGTAATATCATCAACTATTTCAGTTAGTTGTTGATGGGCTTTAACCCTTATTGATGGCTTTTTAGGCTACAGAGGTTGGCACCAACCAGCCCAAAATAATTCAACCTGTAGACCGATAGGAACATATAGGAGTTGCAACTAGCCATAAAACTATTTTGTCTTCATTTTGCCATCACATGCTTGTAAATTCTTATTGAGTTTCCCTGGATCAATGGCCACCTTTGAGTTTCCTATCAAACTTAGATACATTCCTCTAAGTTCCTTTTTCCTGTCTGAAAATATGTGCTAATGTACTTCTCGCTATAGCAACGCTTAGCTTCAAAAAAAACTTTGCGAACACACCCTATCGAAAGTCCTTCGCACTCGTATAGCAATTTTATTATTACTGGGATAACAACTATAATTTTACTATGAACAATGTTTACTTTATATAAAATCATATTTATTCATCGTCTCAGCAGCATTGACTTCGAAATTCAAATTAAATATTTTAATTCGACAATACTGTTAATTTAAATATAATAGTATCATGAACCTCTTGTATGTTCAATAATATAAAGGAGGCATGTGTGTTATCGGGGTTTATTACCATACATATATATTAATAACAAGCAATGTATACATTATTTTAAGTAATTACTCCACATATGAATATCACTAGATTCACTGCATCAGTGTACGGACATGAAAACAGCATTATCAAGCAACTAAAGTTCAAGCTCCCATTCATTAGAAAAATTTCAGTCCAAGAACTGGCCATGCACATCGAAGCTAATTTGAATTTTAGTAGTGAACCATTGAATAATTGGAAAACATCAGTCATAGGAATGATTACCATGAATATTGGCCTCAGAGGATTGGGATAGGTGTGAAAGAAACCTTCCGACAATTGCAAGGAACTCATCTCCTCTTTCTTCATGAGGCAGATGTCCGCATTTCTTTATTACTTCTAAACTGGAGGTCGGCATGCACCTATGCAGTCGCCTAACATTCCATAATGGGACACAACGATCTGTGTCTCCGGTGATGATCATCACTGGAATATTAATTATCGAAGACTTTGAGGAAAAATACAAAACATAATTCACATTATGAAATGAAGAAAACATATTCATAAGCAAATAAAATAATAAATATTGTGATCCTGTTATGTTGGAGAATAATATTTTTATAGCATAAATAGTAAATACAGACATGTACCAGGACATTTGATGTCATCCAGTCTTCCAGTCGATGGTGCGGCAAGTTCTGCAGCAGTGGCTGTAAGTAGAGATAGCACGTACTCTAATATTGTCATTTCCCACTCTTTTACTCTTAATGGCTGTGCATTAATGATATAATATAATCAGTTCACTTATCTACATGAAATTCATTAGAGGTAATCTTATAAATATTTTAAGGCAGCGTGAATACATTGTAAACATGCAGTGGTCATTCTAAGAAATGGTTGACTTAAGCAAGATGATGAAATGTGCAATGGTTTGCTATGAATATACAACTAAATTTGGAACCAGTAAATGAAATATTGCTAAATTTGATCATCACCGGTGTGAACTTGAAAAGTTGCATAATCAGCGCCAATGAGTACTTAAACATAGTGTTGCTTCAATTAGTAAACTAAGCATGAACCACAAGGAGGAAAACTAACATTGGTGTAACCTTTTAGTAGATCATCGCCCATTCGGCCAGAGTCATACCAAGCAAATTTAACTGCAGATCGGCCTAGCTTATCTATAATCAATCTCACCTATAAACCAGTTTGATAATTTCAAAATATGTTAAAACAAACGAAGTGCCAACTATGGTAGTCTTAAAGAAATAATAAACAATGCATCCGGTAACAAAACGTATAGCTTCAAAGTGGGACTGGATCAGCAGGCTCTGATCAAAAGATTTAAGTGGAGATTAGGGATAAGGGCCTTTTTAGCAAGTGCAATTAGTTTTTAGGACGTAAAACTGAAATAATTACTTTTAAGAACAAGACTTTGTCCTTAAAAGTAATTATTCTATTGACTTTGGTCTTGAAATTAATTTTTGCGGATGTGTGTCCTAGAAACTAATTGGACTGCAAAATTTGTCTTTCCAGTGAAATGCCCCAAGATTTAATATGATTCTTAAAAATTTGTGAATTTTAGCATGTCGTAAAGCTCAAAAGTCTGCTAAAACCCATCAATTGATACAGACAACTAGATTTTCTGACCATTTTCAATATAAAGAAGATGGTCAATTCTGTTTAGCAGTATGTACCTACCATCATGCGAGCAAAAGCTGACCGTAGTATAAAACATGCAGTTTTGGTGTGAATGTAGAACATCAAATCACAAATTCTTTTAAATGTCTTCCAAATCAATCCACCTGTAGCCTTACATATGTGAACAATACTATTCCAAATATTTTGGAACGATAATCTCTTGTTACACGTTGAGTTTGAATTCCAGTCTTCTTTGTTATTATTTGTGCCAAGGCCTGTCATCTCTTCTTGCTTTTGGGAAAGCAAAGGCGCAAATATAGCAGGAGCCACAAGAATCAAAGCAGACACACGATCTGGAGCTTTGAAGTATGTGTTAATTGCTACAAGGCAACCTGCTGAATGCCTGAAATAAAGAAAATTCATAACCATGACCACTAAAGAGATTATAACTTGTTATTCTTCCATTGCATGTAACAATGAAAAAATATATAAAGGCAAGAATTCAACTGAATTATGTTTAAAATACTGCAAAATTAATGAGTTGACAGACTGAAGGAATTTACGGCTTACCCCAGTAGAACGACTTTTTCTGCACCTAGCAAATCTATGAAAGAGAGCGTAGCAAGCACGGAGAAAGCCATTGAATAATGATTGGACGGCCCAGATTCTCCGCCATAATAATCTGAAGTTCTGTTAGTCAATCCAAAACCAGGGCGGTCGTAAGCGAGAACTTTGGCCCCAACCATTTCGCTTAAGGGCTTCAGCAATTTGTCCCAGGTTACTATATTAGCCATAAAACCATGGAGCAATAGTATAGGCAATCCAATAGCATTGTCTTCATCATCATCGTCGTGCTTACATTCGTGTACTTTGTGATGAATCTTAACTCCATTGAATTCATGGAAGAGTGAGTCTGAATCTCCAAGTTTTGTTGAATCTTGGAGATCATCTTGTTCAACACCAGCTACACTCATTGGTGAAACATATTCTTAACACATAATGTTACAACATTAACATATGAACAGATCTTTTCTTTCTCTCTTCCCTTTTTTTTTTCTTTTCAAACAGATCTTTTTTGGGAACCCATGCGGGACTAATAAAAATGCAATCACAAACCCATCCTTTTTCGGATTGTGCAGTAGGAGGAAACATATAGAAACTGACCAAAGCACATGAAGTGGGATATGTCGATCTCTAACAATTCACATGCTACTGCTTACAAAATTATATGCAGACATAGGTACTTGTGTAGTTGTGTCATTAATACTCTGTCGTTACATATGAAAGTTTTTAGTTCTCCCCAATATTTTGTATGTACTTCAGGTCTTCGCAATCAGTAATGCGAATGCAAAGAAGGTAAGAATTTGATAACGTGCAAGCCTGGTCGGCTGGTCCAAGTTAGAGGACCAAAGCTAAAAAAATCTGAAGTCTGAAGTAAAAACGATTTAGAGCCACTAAGTTGATAATTTAAAATTAGACATTGGAAATACAGGTACAACACCGAATTTGAACTCTTGTGTTTAGTACAAAAACATATCAATTTACAACCACATAAATTTACTTTATAACTTTAAAAATAACTGGTTTTGGAAAATCAAAGGTTCTAGTTGATGTTTTGGATCAGGGCTTGGCCCTGGATATAAGACTATTAGAATCCAAGAAAATATCAAAAGTAAAATTAGATAAATGTGTTAAGGAAAAAATTGGTTGAATCAATTATCTTCGACTATGGGTGGATAAATGTTTATAGCTTTGTAAAAAATAGGATCAATCCATTGTTTTCAAATTTTATATCTAAAATCCATTCTAAAAAACAAGTTTCATAAAACACTCATATTAATGATTTCGTAAAAATATGCATTTAAACTGCATATATTTGAACTGCAAACACGTGTAGTTTAAAATGCAAGTACTTGCAGTTTAAATGCAAACACGTGTAGTTAGAATTGTACATATTGTAAAATAAATATTTGCAATGTACAAATATTTAAAGTGTAGAATTCATATTCTTGTAGAGTAAATGCAAATAATTTGCTGTTCTAATTGCAAATATGTGTGTTTTAAAATGTAAATTCTTTTTTAAAATATTGTTAGGATTTTTCACGAAATATGTTTTTGATAGGGTCAGAAGTGAATTTTGAAACTTTTGAAGAATGTTTGAACTAACGTCCCTGTAGCTTTTATGTATTTGAATTTGGACTTTATTTTGGAGAAATCCTATTTGGGAACCACAAATTGCTATAGTCACACTGTAATATATAACAAATCAACATGTACCATATTTTGTTTATTCTACACCAATTCAATCATAATACTTCCCCAATCTATAATAAAAATTACGGTTACTTGTCTTTCATACTTCTAACCATATTAAATGCATATTCGGTAGTACATATAAAGACGATGTGTAGTCAAGGTCTTAGGTTGTAGTACATAATCATACTCTAAGTTTTAGGTAGTATGTAACACTTTACAAGTCATCATATGTCCAGTGGTTCAAATCACGTAACGCGAGATTCGAATCTATGATCTCACAGACCAAAGCCGGAGTGTCTAACCACTGGGATAATAGTGTCGGACTTTCACATTTTTTTATTTAAGTAGTGAATCCAATACTCGTAGTGAACTCACATGTAATTTAGTCTGCGTCGTTTATTTCAAGTGGAGAAATTTCAGATGAGTGTGAGATTTCCACGCTTATTTTATTGGAAATGGGTGGTAAGGCTTACTCATGGTAACTATTTAAACTTTAAGTACTATTATTTATATTTTTAAAATAAGGCCTTGTTTTGTATATTAAGACCTTACAACTAAAAAATATACATTAAGCATTAACTTATAATACTTTTCTATCCTTTGTGTTTGTAATGACCCATCGTTCATGTCACCTGTAATCCATATGCTAATGCAACCAGGTACCATAAGTATCACAGATGACAGTTTATTAAGGGTAAAATTTGAAACAAACAACACAGAGCATATACTATCACCATCTATAAATATATCGAATCTCACAGTTGAAGGAATAAATATAATATCACCATGAACATATGTAAGACTAGGTGTACCATATCCAAGATCATAAGATTAAATATCATAATACATCATTCAAATGGTACATCAAATCTCATATACAAGACGTCTCAAGATGACTATAGTCTAACATGTCAATCTCCAAGGAATACTGGATAGATATATAATCATAGTGGTAATAGTTATGGCTTCAAAACTCGCATCCAACCAATAGAATATCCAACTCAAGGTCAGCCTATGCAAATAATAGATGACAAAAGAGATAAAAAGAAGAGGGTTAGCATAGAGTTTAATGAAAAAGAAATATCATTAACCAAAATGATTATCAATACGCTACTGCACCATGTACAACAACAAATAAAATAGTACGAGATGATGAAACTATGCCTCAATCTGCATCTTCACCTACATCCAATAAGTTAGCTCATTACTAATATAGTGTTACATAATATGTGATAAATCTATATACTTCTAATCACCATGGAAATCGAGTGTGACTTAATCGTCTCACGCTGGGCTAGTGCGCCACTGTCCTTCAGGTAAGACCAAGACCCGATAAGTACGTTTATCACTACTATGATGCTTTACCACATCAACCACCACCTATAATCATATCAAACACAAATGGATACACACATACCCGACTCCTACCATTTATTTAACATGGGGATTAAGGACTAGCAGCCCAAGACAAATAACCCTTGCGATAAAGTATCCCGAGGTCTATTGTCCTTGTTACCAGAACAAAACGTGTTCTATCTCCAAATTTATGTCGCCTAACACGAGCAATCGAGACAAGCATGTTGTTTAGCGAAGGTGGATCTTAAGGCTTATTTGACACTAGAAGGGGGGGTGTGTGAATATGTTTTTACAATTTTTGTGAATCTTTTTGAATTCTTTTAAAATTATTGCTTGAACAATGCAATTAACAATCACAGATTCAAACATAGATAAATATAAATGTAGTAAAAGTAAAAAGAAAAGAACACATTAGGATTTCATACTAGTTCGGAGTTACTCTACATCCAGTCCTATACAATCCCTTATACAGTTTTTTTCAGATAGCAAAAGCAAATACAATCTCAATTTCAAGGCAATGAGACACACTCTTCATACTTTCCGATCTCTGAGTAGAGTCATTTGATTTACATAGACCATAAGCACACCCACTAGATTTTCGGGCTACTAAGCACTCCCAATTGATTTACACGGGCTATAATCACACCTACAAGTATAACAGTATGATCTGATAGAGTTTTATAGACTCAGATCATTGATCTTGATTACAAATGATCCTCTAACCTCTTGAATATCGATTTGATCTTGTTTGAGTGAGAGAAGTGAAAGAAATCAAAGAGTAATTAAAAGAGAATCAAACCAATGGAGCTTGAATTTGATTCTGATTGAATTTGAGAATACTTTGAGTAGATTTTCTTTTAGAGTTCAAGGGAGTAAAAGTGGAGAGAAAATATGAGAAAGTAGTTAGAGAAAGGTTTTTGGTTTAACCTCTATTTATAGAGAAACAACTGTCATGTCCATTCGCGAAGAGATATGATGAAAAAAACTTCAATTTAAATTTGAATTTTGAAATCTATGGTCCATATGTCGACATACATGGATAGGATATGTCGACATATCACTTTGTATTTTTAAAAACACTTTTTTTAAATTGTTTTTGAAAATCCTAAGTTTTGTAAAAATAATTGATACTTTGTAAAATCATTTATGTAACGACCCAGGAATTTTAACGATTTTTATAACATAATTAACTGAATTTTTCTTGAAAATATAAAAACAATTAAATTTGATAATGAAAATTTGATATTTGGTATGCTCTGAAGCATAGCGAATGGAAGATTTTCATTGGAAAATATGGAGGTTAATCCTATTGTGTAATTTTCAATTTCAATTTAAAATCAGTTAAGTTTGATGAAAATAAAATATTTTTGCAATCTAAATATCTTTATATAAGAAAGTGTAAATCATTTTCCTGAGTGAGATGATATGTTTTGTTTCACCAAATTTGGACTATTATAGCTCCGTTTATCTTATTTTCTGTGAATTTACAGCAATTTGACATCGAAATATCAACTTTTGATAGGATGGTCATATCACTCATATATTGTACCATTCTGTTCATCTCGTCATGCCAATCTTCGAAGTATATTCGTTTGTGTGTTTCGGCGTCCGATGCACGATGAAATCTGCATAACGGGTTGCCGTATCAGCTTTTATTCTTCCCAGTAATCAATGTCTATCTTTTGATATTCTTACCATTTTAATATATGTTTTGTTTCATTTTTCCTTTGCTGGTTCATTCCCAATTCGGGTTCGCCCATTCACTTTCTCTCTCTCCTGCTCTTTTTATTTCTATTCTTTGTTCTTGCTTCTGAAAAAATATAATAAATAAATTAAGATACAAAATTTTATATATTAGCTTATATAATGAAATCTGTTCTCCTCTTTCTCTTCCCTTGGCTTCTCAACCATACGAGCACGTCCCCTTCATGATGAACCACCCCTCCCTTTTGACCTTCACTTGCGCTTATATTCTCAGACCTGCCAGTGCATGCAAATGGGTTGGTCAAGCCTTGAACCTGCCTCCTTCATTTTCCATGCCTTCGACCAACCCATTTCGACTTTGCAATCTGATTCGCCTCCAACCCTTCATCCATCAGTCAACCGCCTCTGACCATCTTCCTAGCCTCGCCCATATCTCCTCTGCCTCGAGCACACAGTAACAACCACCATCTCTCCTCCATCCCCTAGCCGCTGCAACTCCAGCCTACATCTCACTACCGTTCCACCCAAAAACCTTGCTTTTACCGACTAACCCACCTTGTACATCACAGCGGTCCCCTCCTTCTTCGAGCTGGCCTTCCATTCCGACTACTGTCCTCAACCCGAAGCAGCCACGCCACTTGTCCTGGCTAAGCCTGAGCCCAGCATGTCAGCCACCTTGACCGAGCGCCTTCCACCTTGCAGCAGCTTCCTCTATAATGACTTTGTTTTGAAAATATATACACAAGGATTTATGCCATAGGGAAATTTTAAAGATATATAATATGCTATGTTGTGTAAAGGTAAGTATTTTGAAAAAAATATATATATGTTACAATAATAATAATAATAACAACAACAACAACAACAACAACAAAGTATGTTAGATATGTATGTTTCGAAATTTTTCATTGGGGCTGTCTTGTTATTATATATATTTATAATAATAGTGATTTTAAAGTATATCTATATTTATAGATTTTATTTTGAAACATATTTAGATTTTAAAATAAATTATATATAGATACCATGATTTAAAAATATATGTATAGATTTCATTTTTATATATGTGTTTTGAAAATAATATTGGTTTGACTATTGATTTTAAGAATATAATGTGTATTATATTTTGATTTTAAATTGTATATATAGAGAGATTTATTCTAATATGTGTTTTAAATCAAATATTGATTTGAATATATATATATATATATTGATTTTATTTTAAATATATGTTCTAAATTGATTTTAGGAAAAATATATATCATATATTTTGTTCAGTTTATATCAAAGCTAGTTCGATTTGTTTTCATTGATTCCAAACTATCAACCTTGCCCGTCGAATTCGCATTCATCATGTCGTACTTTGGAATTTGTGCTTGGATTCGTCTCATCTTATTATTGTTATTTCTCTTGCCTTGAAAGGTGAGCGATAACTCACGATTATCTGTCTTATATGTAGTAAATTTAATTCACACAAAACGACGACTGAAATATGCTGTTAAATTTGAATTGTTAAGTTATTTGATTATTAAATATGATATGCCATAATCTGCAATTTGTTTACCTATGACATATGACACCATAACCTGTTGTATATATTATATTTAAATTTGTTGATGATATATGCCTGTTGTTGATATGTTATATTATTATCATATTTGTTCTCTCTACAAGTTCACTGTTAGTTTAGAAATTCGCTATGGTTGAAATAATACATATCTGAACGATCTTATAGATTATGAGAAAATCGTTATAGGCTGAAATGATAAATCCAAGCGATTTTTATTGATTTTGAAATTTTACCCGTAAATATTAAATTTAAATTGGGGATTGAAATGATAAATATGCATACCACTTGACCATAGGATTGAAAATTATATACGACATCATTAGTCTATTTTAAATGACTTTCAAAATATTGAAAGGAAAATATATGGGTTTTGATAAATATTGATTTTAAATTGTAATATAATATTTATTGTTTTATATATATGTGAAAATTTTAGATTTTAAAATTATATGCTTTGAAAATTTTAAAATTAAGCTGTAAATTTTAAAATTTTACTTATAACTTCATTATTTTTAAAATATATAAAATAAGATTTAATATATATTAAATTATAATAAGATTTTATATAGTAAAAATTTAATTTAATAAAAGTTAATTTAATTAATATATATAATATGTTTTAAAATAATTATTTAAGATTTATATTAATATCTAAAAATAGATCTTGTAATAAATTTAATAAATAAAGGTTGGAAAGATAAATTAAGTTGACTTGACATGTAAATTGGTTAATAATTGAATTTAAATGAGAACTGATTTGTGATTTAATTTAAATAAGAGTTGATTGAACTTATTGATTTTAGGACTTTAAAGATTATAACTTAATAACTAGATTTTATAAGGTGATTAAGTGAATAATTTCAAATTAGATATAATTAAAGTTAGATATTTAATATTGATTTAAATTTGTAATTTGAGATTTTATTTAAACATATTAAAATGATTAAGTGAATGTT
The DNA here is from genome assembly GCA_030765085.1 of Allium cepa. Lineage (NCBI taxonomy): Eukaryota > Viridiplantae > Streptophyta > Magnoliopsida > Asparagales > Amaryllidaceae > Allium > Allium cepa. The sequence continues at coordinate 290,739,958 of CM060937.1, forward strand.
TTTTAAATGTAAATAAAATTAAAGTTGAAATTTGAAATATAAATGAAATTTATCAAATTGGGTTATTATGAATTGTATGAATATTTAAAGTTTGAAACCTATTAATTGGGAGTGATTTATATTTGTATTTCGAACCTGGATTTGAAATCGACTAAAAATGGTTTTAATGAGAATTTTTGGAATTAAAGTTGATGTGAATTGATTTGTAAAATTGGAAGAAACAATTCTAACTTGAAATTATTTTCGATATAGATATTTTAATATATAAACTATTTTTAATATATAAACTATTTTAATTTATAACCTATTTTTAAATATAAACTATATTTTAATTTATAACTATTTCATTATATATATACATACTATTTTCAATATTTAAAATGTTTAAGTTGGAACTGTTATGATTTAGATATAATGGATTTGAATGTGAATATTTTGATATGATGGTTTAACCCATTTGTGGTTATGATTTCAAAAGCGAATATGAGTTCGAAAGTGATGTGATTTTAAAATGAATATGATATTTGACATGAAGTATGAACTATTTAAAATGACTATAAAAGTGATTTTATAAAATGACCAAGGTGTGAAATAAGCGTTTGGTTATTAAAAAGACTAAGATATGATATTGTCATACTCTCTACCAATACCAAAAACCAGTTTAACAACTGTGTACGTGGTGAAGATTCCAAAATGAAGTAGAATGGTTAGGCGAACGATTCTATATGAGGTATTAAAGATGCCCTGACTCCCGTGAGTTAGCTTGATGTGGCTAAAATAGGAGCTATACCGGGCCAAGTAGGGTCGCACCCCCTATCGGCACATTTCCTCGATACCATTCTATTGCTTTGTGATTTATTTGGGTGCACCTTTGATTTGGGAGTGTGTCTCGAGGTGGGCGGTAGGAGCTGCTATGCGTTACCACCTGTCCGGGAGTGCAAAGGGTAGAATCCTACCTTGGCATTGCCTTTGCGTGCCTTGTCACATGCCTTATCATGCCTTTTACGAGTTTTTTTGTACCGTACCTATGGAGTGCCCTCTGGGCAAACTACCGGTTTGGTGGGCTTACGGTATTGTATAGACTACAGAAATATATAAAATAAGTTAAGGGGGATATGGGTAACGCCTTAACGCTATTTTAAAACTTTACTTTACTGATAGACATATTATAATAGCGTATATTACTGCTTATTAGATAGTTCCATGGATCCTTAGAGGATGGAAATCCCAAACATCCTTTAAGTTATATTGTATTATATTTGGACGTTTCAATTGAGTTGATTTACTAGTATAAGAATGTTAATCCTGACTCGAGTGGTTTGTGTTTTGCTTTATGCTGGGGTCAGACTGAGTGTCACGGCATTTGAGACTCACCTTTGAAGATTGGAGCTTTACTCGAAGATCCGTCTTATATCTGTCTAGCCTTCTGTTATTTCTAGTTGCTTATGTTCAGTCTTGTCAATTACTTTTGTATTTGAGACTACTCTGTATTTGAGAATTCTGTAGTATTTTGTTTAAAACTCCGATGTTTATGTAGTAGCTTCATGAACTACTATTTATCTGTTCTGCTGCTTATTGTTATGTTACTCTATATCAGTGACTCTATGATTGATTTATTTACTGTATATGCTAAGTTTTGCCAAATATAAATTAACAATCTGTTGTTTTGAGCAATTCAAGTCTGACATGTGTGGATTTGAATGGTTCGAAATACCAAGTCATTACAGTTGGTATTAGAGCTCTGGTTTAGGCAAAACTTAGCATATGAAGTAAAAAATTGATTACAGAATCATCTTCGTTCGAGCTTGAAAATCTTCGTTGGGATCCTCCTGAATTAGGATTTCTTTCGGATTTTGGAACTATCCCATTTGTTTTGAAATCTATTCTTGCCTCTTCCTATTCTATTCTTTTGATATTGGAGCATCACATAGCTCTATTTCTATTGATCGCTTTAATAAATTTGAGTTCATCTTGCCACCTCAATTGGCAACTTTATCCTTGTGTGAGACTGATCCCTTGGAGGTCCGGCCAACCTTAGTATGATTTGTAAAGGGATGAAACTCCTTTATAGCAAGCGCTGATTCACCGGAGATTTCTAAGTCCTCGGTTGACGATGCTGTTATTTCTTGCAAAGCCCGAAGAGTTTCTCTAATAGACGACCCAAGTAATTCTCTTGTGATCGAATGTCGAACACCTCAGGGTATGCAGGCAGTTCTATCTTTCGCTTGATTCTCAGCCTCATAATCTTGACTCCACTCAGATAGTCATGGATTATCCTAAAGTTTTGGTGAAGTCACTAGTCTTCCTCCTAAGCGGGAAATTGAATTCCACATCGATCTTATTTCTGAAATTCGACCTGTTGTTCTTCCTCTACTATGAATCATTGGTCATATCCTTTGGATTAACCAATGCACCTGCCTTCTTCGTCGATCTCATGAATCGCATTTCTCGCGATGTTCTCAAGCACTTTGTCCCGGTGTTCGTTGATGACATTCCCGTTTTCTAACTCTCGGTTGACCCGGTTAAGGTCATCGTGATTAATATTGTCTATCCATCTTTTCCTTTTTGAAATTCAATTATCTTATCTTCCTTTCGAGCCTATCTTTTTAGCTGGAATTCGCTTTGATTAGGGTTTCTCTAAATTTAAATCTCTATCCTTGTTCAAATTCATTCCTCAATCATCCCATGAGGGAGTGTATTTATAATTAATATAAAATATTTTATATTGTGTTGTTTGAATTGTTAAGTTTAATTTGGGTCTCGATCGATTCGTCTGGCCAAAGCTATTGATAGGAATTCCAAAACACTTAAACATAGCAAACTGACACAATATTGCTTTTCGAAATTGGTAAATGAAATAATTTTATGTATGATTATATTTTATACAAAACTATACTTCTCTAAAATTAGATGGTTAAATAAATTGGTTGTTAGAAATGATAATACTAGATTATCATTTATTATTTTGTTAACATTTCTAAACCATTAACTATTATTGTATATTATAAGGAAATGAAATTTTAAAGCATGGTTTATAAATCTGATTTGCAAATAAAATGAATTTAAATTAAAGACTTGAGAATCAAATCTCCGGTGCTTCTCAAAATTCGGTTTTAAAGTTTTGGAAAGATATATAAATATATTATTTAAAGGTATTTACGAATGGAAATAGTTTTCAAAGAATTTTAAAGGAAATAAGTTGGTACTCTCCTCTCTTATCGTTGGAAAATAATTTCGGTGATGACTGCATCATAATCGACATTCATTTTCGAGTCTCAAAGTGGAGAGACCACTTAGCTTTGCTATATTTTATTTTGGAAAATGGATTTGATTTAAATTTCTTGAGTATGATTTGATGTATAATATATATATGTATATATTTGTTTCAAAATGATTTGAAGTGAAACCGAAAATTAATTCTTAAATTCTGTGTAAAGTGATGGTTTTTAACTATTGAAATAAAGCAAAATTTTGAATAACTGAAGTGTTTAAAATGAGAATTGAAATTTAAACAATTTGAAATAGTTGAACTAGGGAAAAATTAATTTGTATAATACTCAATTGCGTTCTAATAAACATAAATAACTTACCTGAATTATTTAAAAAGTTAGGATGTTAATGTGAAGGAAATTGCAAGTCCACATAGGAGAAAACTTAAGTAATAAAATGTTAAACTAAATTTTGTTAAATAGAGATGTTGTTAATAAAGGTAAATTTGTATATTATTTAATTACGCACAGAAATATTAATATAACTCACCTGGAAAGGGTTTGAATGTATTTGAATAATATAGATTATAAATATAAGTAATATGATGTCCAAAAATGAAATTTTGTTAAGGGAAATTTAATAAATATTGATTGTAATAATAATTGTTTGTACACTTAATCTATTTTATAAGAAGTGTTAAGCGAATAAACTAAATAATAAATGAGCTAAATAAATTATAATTTGATTTGAAAGAAAATGAACTTAAACTAAAAAGGAAAGTGAATTGGATGGAAATGTAAGTTAATTTAAAAGTGAGGTAATTAGAACAATAATAATAAGTGGATATTAAATAAGTAATGAGGTGTATAATATTAACTCTTGAAATTGAAATTTATATGGTTTTTAATTGATTTTTGTATCTGGTACTATGTATTTCAAATCCATGTTTCTTTCTGGTTACTTTAGTTCTCCTATCTCGCTCATTTTCGGGTATGAAAAGGTTTTGAGTGGGGGAGAGTGTAACGACCCAAGAATTTTAGCGATTTTTATAACATAATTAACTAAATTTTTCTTGAAAATAAAAAACAATTAATTTGACAATGAAAATTTATATTTGGTATGCGTCTACTGAACCATGGCAAATGGCAGATTTTCATTGGAAAATATGGAGGTTAATATTGTTGTGTAATTTTCAATTTCAATTTAAAATAAGTTAAGTTTGATGAAAATAAATATTTTGAAATCTAAATATTTTTATGTAAGAAAAATGTAAATCATTTTCTGAGTGAGACGGCATATTTTATTTCACCAAATTTGGACTGCTATAGCTCCATTTATCTTATTTTTGGCGAATTTACAGCAGTTTGGCAGCGAAATATCAATTTTTGATATGATGGTCATATCACTCATATCTGCGTACCATCCTATTTGTCTCGTCGTACTGATCTCCATAGTATATTCACTTGTGTGTTTCGGCGTCAGGCACACGATGAAATCTGCATAACGGGGTGCCGTTTCGGTACACATTTCTGGAGACTTTTGGTTTCTTTGTGTCTTTCTATGTTATCCACCTTATAATATAAATAGCCATCAGCTTTTATTCTTTCCAGTGATCAATATCTAACTTTTGATATTCTTACCATTTTAATATGTGTTGTTTCATTTTTCCTTTGCTGGTTCATTCCCAATTCTGGTTCGCCTATTCACTTTCTCTCTCTCCTGCTCTTTTCATTTCTATTCTTTGTTCTTGCTTCTGAGAAAATATAATAAATAAAGATACAAACTTTTATATATTAGCTTGTATAATGAGATTTTCTCATCGCATCCTCTTCTTTTGGCTTCTCAACCGTACGACCACGTCCCTTTCATGCCGAACCACCCCTCATTTTGACATTTGCTTTCGCCTATACTCTCAGACCCGCCAGTGCACGCAACCCCAAGACCACCTCAGCCTGTTCCGCTGCCTTAGTCTTACCGTGCTCCAGTGCCTCAAGCCTTGAACCCGACCTCCTCCATTTTCCATGCCTTCGACCAACCTATTTTGAATTTGCAACCTGATCCCCTCCAACCCTTCACCCATCAGCCAACCGCCTCCGACCATCTTCCCAACCTCACCCAAATCTCCTCCGCCTCGAGCACACAGTAACCACCACCATCTCTCCTCCATCCTCTAGCCGCTGCAACTCCAGCCTACATCTTACCGCCGTTCCACCCAAAACCCTTGCTTTGTAGACTAACCCACCCTGTACACCACAGTGGCCACCTCCTCCTTCGAACTAGCCTTTCATTCCGACTACCGACCTCAACCCAAAGCTGCCACACCACTTGTCTTGGCCGAGCTCGAGCCCAGCATGTCAGCCGCCTTGACCGACCGCCTTCTACGTTATAGCAGCTTCCTCTATAATGACTTTGTTTTGAAAATATATACACAAGGATTTATGCCATAGGGAAATTTTAAAGGTATATAATATGCTATGTTGTGTAAACGTAAGTATTTTGAAAAGAATTTATATATATTACAATAATAATAAGAACAACAACAACAACAAAGTATGTTATATATGTATGTTTCGAAATTTTACATTTGGGTTGTTTTGTTATTATATATATTTATAATAATAGTGATTTTAAAGTATATCTATATTTATAGATTTTATTTTGAAACATATTTAGATTTTAAAATAAATTATATATAGATGTCATGATTTAAAAATATATGTAAAGATTTCATTTTAATACATGTGTTTTGAAAATATAATTCTTTTTAGTATTAATTTTAAGAATATAACGTGTATATATATTTTTATTCTAAATTATTTATATATAGATTTATTATGATATGTGTTTTAAACTAAATATTGATTTGAATATATATATATATATATATATATGGATTATATTTTGAATATATGTTTTAAATTGATTTTAGGACAAATATATATCATATATTTTGTTCAGTTTATACCAAAGCTAGTTTGATTTTTTTTTCATTGATTCCAAACTATCAACCTTGCTGTCAAATTTGCGTTCATCATGCCGTACTTTGGAATTTGTGCTTAGATTCGTCGCATCATGTTCTTGTTATTTCTCTTGTCTCGAAAGGTGAGCGATCAGTCACGATTAACAGTCTTATATTTAGTAAATTTAATTCACATGAAATGACGATTGAAATATGCCATTAAATTTGAATTGTTAAGTTATTTAATTGTTAAATATAACATGCCATTACCGGCAATTGTTTACCTATGACATAGGACAACATAATCTGTTGTATATATTATATTTAAATTTGTTACTAATGATATATGCATGGTGTTGATATGTTATATTATTATCATATTTGTCCTCATTCTGCAAGTTCCATGTTAGTTAAAAAAAATTCTCTATGGTTTGAAATGATACATACCTGAACGATCTTATAGATTAAGAAAAAATTGTTATGGGTTGAAGTAATAAACCCAAGCAATTTTCATTGATTTTGAAATTTTGGGATTGCGGGTTGAAATGATACATACCCTGTAAATATCCGTATCACTTGACCATAGCATAGAAAATTATATACGGACACCGTTGGTCTATTTTAAATGATTTCTGAAATTTTGAAAGGAAAATATATAGGTTTTGATAAATATTGATTTTAAATTGTAATATAATTTTTTTTACATATATGTGAAAACTTTAGATTTTAAAATTATATGTTTTGGAAATTTTAAAATCATAAGTTTAGTTTGAAATTGTAAATTTTAAAATTTTACTTATAACTTTATTATTTTTAAAATACATAAAATAAGATTTAGAATAGATTAAATTATAATAAGATTTAATTTAATAATATTAAATATATCAAAATTTAATTTAATAAATGTTAATTTAATTAATATATATAATATGTTTCAAAATAGTTGTTTAAGATTTATGTTAATATTTAAAAATAGATTTTGTAATAACTTTAATAAATAAGGGTTGGAAAGATAAATTTGTAACGACCCGTAAATTTCGACAATTAAATTGTTAATTAAATAGGATCTTGTAATTTAATTTTTTGTAGAAAAAAAAAGAAAAAAAAAATGAAGATGATAAATTAGTATTGGAATGAACGCTAAATTAAAATATAGCAACGGTATTTAAAAACTTGATTATTAGTAATTTGAATAAAAATCTAATGATTGAAATAGTGAAAGATTTATACCTTTGTGTAAATTGAAAATAAATAAAGGGAATTTATTATATAAATTAAGAAAAGATTGGAATAAATGATGATTCCATGCGTACTTATAAAAAGTTATTATGAGTTGCATGTTAAAATGGTTGATTGAGTTGAAATTATGAAAAGGGTAATTAAAGACAAGAATTTGATTTTGCCTAAGTATCAATATATTGATAAACTATAACTGAATAGAAATTTTAATTTGCTCAATCCTTTTTTAGAAGATGTTAACTAATTTAACGGTGAAAATTTGAAAATAAATTCAAATTGTATGTTAGATAATAAATTGTAATAATTAAAGTTAGTAATAAATGGAAAACGGAATACCAATTTATTTATGAAGTGGATATAAGGGAATGTAACAAATTTGAATAAGGAATGCTAATTGTGCATTAAGTGAAGGAATGGAGCATAGATGGAATAATTAAAAGGGATTTAGAATTTTTAATTTGTATATATGCATTAATGAATGAATATATAAATATAAAATAGGAAGTAAGTGAAGATATGCATTAATGAATGAATATAGAAATATATTGCAATAAAATAGGAAGTAAGTGAAGATATGCATTAATGAATGAATATAGAAATATATTGTAATAAAATAGGAAGTAAGTGAAGATATGCATTAATGAATGAATATAGAAATATATTGCAATAAAATAGGAAGTAAGTGAAGATATGCATTAATGAATGAATATAGAAATATATTGTAATAAAATAGGAAGTGAGTGAGGATATGCATTAATGAATGAGTATAGAAATATATTGCAATAAAATAGGAAGTAAGTGAAGATATGCATTAATGAATGAATATAGAAATATATTGCAATAAAATAGGAAGTGAGTGAAGATATGCATTAATGAATGAGTATAGAAATATATCGCAATAAAATAGGAATAAGTGAGAATCGATTGAAATATAAAATGATATTGGGTATTACAAGTATGAGTTTAGAAAATAATTACAAGATATAAGTGAAATAAGATGCATAGAAAAGTTGGTTAATTGTTAAGTGATGAATGATGTAATAAAGGAATGAAATCCAGATAAATTAACCTAATTGGGACCTTAATTAATGATGACTGACTAATAGAATAACTTATAATCTAAGGAAATCAAGTAGTACGTTAATTTGAAATAAATTTATAAATTCATTTATGGAATGTAATGTAATTCAATGCTAAATGTCAATTTATTTAATAGTAAGATTGTAAATCAATAAACGAAGTTATGTCGTATCAAGCAGTTTGACTATTATAAGGGGAAATCTCCTCCAATTGTGCGATTGAATTGTATGCGTGGCGAGAGGCCTTATGGTAGTTTCATTTTCGAAAAGCATGAACGGATTTCTTTCCCTTTTCTTTTGTGCAAATTACTGTTTTAAGATCTCACATCAGTCCCATGACTGACCTAGAGTTTATTATTCCCTTTCTAAACTCAGGGTGCCCATAATTTTCCACACGAGCAGCCTAGAGTCAGGTTATCAGTTGTTCTGGAGCGAAGTCAGAAAAGTATGCTGTGGAGATCAGTAGACAAGCTGGATGGCGAGACGTATCACTTATATTATGTAGTATCCGCTGCATATGCGTTGCTGTAAAATTCAGTTTCCATTTAGGCAAGTTGTCATAAATGCCTAGCGTTGTGTTTTGTTGTTGTTGTAATCTGATAATGTAATGTATAAACTGATATAGTTCTTTTGTTTAAAGATTCTTCATTTATCTATTATATATTGTTACGATACGATTATGAGATTCTGGTATCGTTTCTGTTTCTTCTTCTTTCTTCTTCTTCTTTAACCCTAACGGTTCAGTTTTCTGGCATTCGATTATTTGGCATTTGATACAATGGATGCATTAATGTCAATTTTCAAAAGTCGAAAAATCGAGTCGTTACAAATTGGTATCAAAGCAATTGGTTAAGCGACAACCTTGGCTCTGGTGGGGATATTACTCATTAGAGATAGAGTCGGTGGTACTCTAGAATGAGTTTGAGTGTATTAATAGACACGAGCGCGTATTTGTTAGTGAATATAAAAAAATTGTTTTTTATATTGTGTTGACTTATCGGTTGAGTGTTTTGAATTCTAGTCGATATATGAGATGCCATTTTATCGATAGGGGTTTCTAAACTCTTAAACAAGATAAACCGACATAGTATTGTTTTAAAATATGGTAAATGAAATAACTTTACCCAAATTATTTTTGTATATAAAAGAAATAATTTTCCATAAAATTATTATAGTACTATACGGTTGCTTAGTTGTTAGGAAGCGATAATATTAAATTGTTATCATTGTTATTGAATAAGAAATGGAAATCGTAACTAAAAACAAGGAAATAAATTCATATACAAATGGGATTTGTGAATATAAATTATTAATGTGATTTATAATTTGAAATAGAATTCCAAAGAATATTTGAAAATAAATTGAAAGGATTTTAAATTCGAAATTTGGAAAAAGTTTAAATCCCCTTGAATTGGAAAATGATTTTCAAAGGTTTGGAAAAATAATGGTGAGATTATTTTGGGAAATATTTTTGAATTCGATACGGAATCTGATATTTGGATTTGAAAATATTTGGAAAAAGGAGTAAAAGCACTAAACTCTTTTCGGTGGCTGGAAAATAACTCCAATGATGATCGCGACATCATCAGTGTTCATTTTCGAGTTTCCAGAAGAGGAATTGCTGCCAAAATGCTTTAAATTGGAGTTGTTTGAAAAAAACACTAGGTTTGGTTTTGGAAATAATTTGAATTAATTTCAAAAATGATTTTGAAATGTTGGAAAGACTCTGGAATCTTATTAAAAATGTTTATGGAATAATAAATAAGTCTGAAAACTTGGAAAAATTCGAATTGAAATTAACTTGGATTAATTTGAATAAAAGTAAATCTGAGACCTAAGTCTAGTAGACTAAATGGATTAAAATAAAATTATTAAGGCGGAAAATAAATTTGTAAACGACTAAATGAATTTACAATTGTAAGTAAATGAAATTGAAACCGAATGTTGAAATTCATCTTGAATTTGTAAGTAAATGGAAATTAGTCAAGTGGACAAAATAAAACAAAGTATTGAAATCAAAATTAGTAAGTGAAACTAATTGAAGAATGACAAAATAAATTTGGTTTGAAATGAATTGAATTCAATATTTATAAATAAAGATAAATTGAATTCAAATGAATTTGAAAATGAAAACTTGAATACTTATATTGAACTTAAGAAATAAATGGCAAAATTCTTAAGTAAATTTGGAATTGAGGAAATATTCTAAGTTAATTTTGGAATAAGGATCCAGTAAAGCTGTGAAAGGGATAATGGTGAATAATTGGATAGAAATCAATGTAAATGTGAATAACGGAGAATTGACATAGCAAATAATCAATTAGAAATAAATACGTTGGATGTACGTATATTACTTTATTCGCATTGCAATACGATCCAGAATTCTAGCACAGAATTTCGAGATAATTATATCGATCCGAATTGGGATTTTTCACTCGATTTTCGACGGGGAACCCTGGATATGGATTTTTGGTTGATTCTAGAAATTCTCTATCATAGTTTACGGCTATGCAAGGAGAATGATGGTTTCTGATCAAGAATCTAAGTCCGTAATAGGAAGTCGGGTGGACGATACTAGTTCGAAAATGAAATTGTGTGATCGAGTGAACGATCGGATTTGATATTGTGTACAGATGATATATGTGCATCGTACGACTTAAGTGAAATAAATATGGAAACTTTGTAAAGAATATGAAAAATGATTTTTTTAATGTTGTAATTGGACATTATTGGTTAAGTAGGATATACAGGTGTTTTGAAAGGAAAAGGAAATGGGATTTTTGATATCGGAAGATAAATTTAAATTTGTCGTCAAAAGGTATGTATTTAAATTTCTGTGTGAAATTTGATGATTTTCTAGACTAGCCACTTGGCTTTTTGATTTCTTTTTCAAATTTGGGGGCCCGTTGTGGCATTTTGTAGTCGTACCGAGCTAGCCGCGCAAAGGAGACGCTGGCGAAATTTTTCAAAAAATTTAGGGAGTTAGAAAAAATTTCGAGAAAATTTGGGTAATTTAAAATTCGAATTTAAATTTAAAACTGAATTGTGGAGTAAATAATGTTGTTTGGAAACTATGGAAGATTTTGGAAAGTTAGTTGAGGTGATAATGGGTCTTTAATAAAAAGATTTGTTTTGGGAAAGTTGATAAAACTGTTTGGTTTTGGAAAAATGATAAATGGGTTATGGATCATTCTTCTTAACTAGTAATTTCGGGATGAAATTCTTTTAAAGGGGGAAGAATGTGACGACTCGTAAATTTTGAACATTTGAAATTGAAATATTTAACTGATTTCCAATATTATGAAGTTAATTCAACTTGAATTTCAAAAATATCTGTTTATTTGGCAATTTATTGAATTTAATAACTGGAAATTGAATAAATTGCTAAATTGGGAATTTTAAGCTTGTTAAAAATAATTTGAAGGCTTGGAAAATTTATATTGACGATCATGAAGGTAACAGAACTTTTAGAAGTTGAATTTAAAAGTGTTTTTTCAGTTTGAATTTATATCGTTTAAAATTGATATTTAAAAATAGCCTTCCGGGGCAAAGTCTCAAAATTCAACGAAACCAGTTTCACTGGATCCATAATAGTGTATTATTATCGAATTCCAATTTCCATAGCATTCGGAGTTGTCATGTGATTGTACGACATAAAACGCGCTGAAATTATATTGAAAATTCAATATTATAACTAGGTCCAAAAAGCTATCTCCTCCATACGATCGAATTTGGACTCGAAACCTTTTCCATTGCGTTTGAAATCGGGGTTTAACATTATAAATGCCTAACGGCATGTTTCGATTGGAGATCGAGATTTTGAGTTGCATTTACAGAGGTGATTTAAAATTTGAATTTTAAATTTGAATATAAAATAATAAAATTAAAATACTGCTGCCAAACAAGCACATGTAGAGTAACATTCAAACGCGTGTTTCGTTTTTTCTGAAATTTTCAACACGTGTTCGTTGGAAAAAACATTAGAACCAGTAAAATAGAAAGAAATAAATATATACAAACGAAAACCTTTTCTTCATTCAATTCAAATTGAATTCGCTTCATAAAAATAATGGCCGCATCTCTTCGTTCAATTCAAATCAAATCCACCGCAAAGAAAAAAAGTAATGGTCGAAGCCTGAAAGAAAAATCGCAAGCCCCTTCGAATCGATTTTTAAAGGAATGATGTGTCGTGACCCAAGTCGCGATTTAAGGTCGCTTCGCCTGGCTCGACGCAGCTCTGAGGCGGCGGCGCATCGCGATATGGAGAAGACGACATGGCGATTTGGGTGTAATCGCTGTCAAATAGGCAATTGATGGATTGTTCGCGAGCTTGATGGCCACGGTAGTGGAATCGCACACGTTCGAGCGGCGTCGGTGGTTGTCACGAGCAGGCGTGCACGCGCAGGCACGATTGGTTGTAAGGGGGGGTCGATCGCGGTGTTCGTTGGCGATCACGGCAATGGTGATGAGCGTCGAGTTCGACCTCGTTCTTAGCATTCTTGATTTTATTTCCTGATCGATTTTGAGGTAAAATTGATTTAACATTTTAATTATTTATTTATTCAGGTTAAAATTTTCAATCAGAACTATGATTTCATTTCGTTCATCAGAGATTAATAGAGTAAGGTATATGTTGTTTTCAATTTATATATAGATGTACAAAAAAATATAGGTAAACAGCAGAAATAATAATATATATATATATATTTATATGGATAAAAAGGGAAATTATAATTATAGGTAAGGTTTTGAAAAGAAAGTAGGGATTTTAAAATTTTGAAGAGTTTATATAAAACAAATTTTTAAATTAAGATATTATTTTATAAGTATATATATGAAGTTTCAAAGGTAAAAATGCATTTAGGATGGTTAATTTGTCTAATAACTTATTTAATCCATTTTAGTTACTAAAAGATTTTTTAAAAAAGGAAATTTATTAGTTTAAAACAAAAATTTTAGTCTGAAATAAATTAATAAATGGAAATAGACTGCTCGATAATCTCAAGTATTAATCAACTGTATAATGTTTATACAAGGTCAAAACCGTGAAATCAAGTTGGAATGGAAATGGATTGCAAAACAAAAGCAAAGGTGAGATCTTCTCACTTAAATTTGTTTGACTAGTTAATTTAAATGAATAATTTAAATTTTTGGATGTGCTTGGATGAATTTGATAATTTATCTGTTAGATAATATTATATACAGTAGTGTGTCTATATATATATATATTGGAGTGATTGACTTCCCGCATCATATAGCGAATGAGACCCTATGTGCCGTATAATAGCGGATGAGATTATATAATCCCATATACGGCGATATTCCACCTCGAAGTGGAATTATATTTAATTGTTGTGCTAACATCTGTGGATGCAGGGAAACAGGTTGAAGGGATCCAACTGGATTCCTCAGATTGTTGAATTCATTTCATATGTTGTGATGTGATTTATTGATAATCTGTGAATGATTATATTGATGATTGAAATCATTAAAGACTATGATTTGGCCGAATATATTTTTGGTATCGTAGGATAACAGAAATATATATAGTTGGATTTTTGGAAATTAAACTAGAAAATTTTAAGTAAATTAATTTTAGAAATTGGATGAATTTAAAAGAAGGAATTTAAAAGTATAAAAGTTGATTTTTTGTAATCCTATCGAATTAATTCCAAAATATGGGGAAAAGATTTTAATAAATGGATTTTGAGTAATATTGTTTAAAAGTTGAAGAATTTATTTTAAAATTCGGATTTTAAATCCAAATAAAGGTGTGAATATTAGATTAATGGTTTTTGAAATAAATTTGGATAAATAAAGGAATAAATTGTAAATGGAAATAAATTTGGAATTGGATTTGGTGTTTGAAAGTAAATTTGGGAAATAAATTTTGAAAAATTGTATATCAGTGGATATTTGGAAATATAAATTTACAATGGAAATTTACAATGGAATGGGAATTTATTTTAAAAATAAATGATATTCTATTTTTAAAGGTGTGAAAGGAAAGTGTATTTTCTCTGGAAAGCCGACTATGTTTTCAAAGTATCTTTTAAAATATAAATTAAAAGTTCTAGAATTGGTTTTAAAAAGAATATTGTTGGAGAAATTATTTTCATAAATTGTTTTTAAATCTTTAAAGTAAATTTTTATTAAATTAATTATAGAAGTGATTATTTTAAAGATTTAATTGATATTTGATTTAGAAAATGGTTATTTAAATAATTGCACTTTATTTAATAATTTTATTTTTATAATTGTTTGGGCTTAAGTTTTATATGAGATATTAATATAAAAATTTCATAGCTAATATTTTAAATAACGTGTTTAAAGTAGTTTTTATTTTAAGCATTTCCAAGTATATTTTTAGATAAGTAATTTAAATTATTTTAAAGTGTTTGGACTCGGCAAATTTTAAGTGGAAATAAATAATATTGGAAATTTATTCCGCAAAAGGAAAGTGATATGAAAATTGTTTTCAAAGGGTTGAAGTGTGAAAATATATCTTGCGAAGATATTTTGAAAATTAATAATTTGGGGAAATTATTTAAATTTGATGGTTGTTGTGAATATTGTTTGATAGTTAAATAACCGACTATTAGTATAAACAATTTGTGAAATTATTAAGGTTTGGTAGTTGTCGTGAATGTTGTTGATAGTTAAATAACCGACTATCAATATTGGCCTTTGAAACGACACTGGAATTTGTTTTTAAAATAAGCGCTCATTATTCGGTTAAGCATGGAGAGGACTTTATGTCATAAAACTCATTCTGAATAATGATACGATGAAATAGGATTGCATTTGACGATGATGTTGAAGATCGTGTATTTTCAAAAACTAAAGAATTACCTGTCGAATGTCTCTGCACCGAGTTGCTCCGGTATAGAGATTTATATCACCCTGTGTGATGGGGAGTCCGGACGTGATTAGTGAATATCCGGATTTGCAAGGGCTTCTTTCCTTAATTGGATGGAGTGCCTTTGGTTTCGTTCGAACCCGGAACAGACTTGTATGGATGTATGTCTAACGTTACACTTTGAGATGTAAAGCTGGTTTCTATCAAATACATTTCTGTTGGTGGTAGAGAATTTATTCTCTTAGCTTAACACCCTTCTCTGAGACGTGCGAGCTCAGAGGTTATATAGTTGATGGTTACTAGTGATATATTCCCAATTTGGTAATGTGGCATGCTAAGTGTTGATCATTTGTTGATTGAAGCATGGCTTTTGTGAAAAGCGTAGCTTCATGGACGAGACTTCGTCGAACCTCACACCCTGGAAATGGTTGAAACAGGAAAAGAAGCAGCAAGGTTATGGGGGTCGCTCCCCTCAGGGTATGTGCATTTCCTTCTAGATAAAAAGTGGTATATGGTATGGAGCCCAGATATTTAACTTGTTTGGATTATTAAAAGTGGTATTCTGGTATGGAGCCCAGATTATTTACTTATGTGGTTGTTGGTTGTTGAGGCGCCTCTAAAGGTCGGTCTGAACCGAGGGGTGGCATACTTGTGACAGCTAGTTACCTAGTTACAGAGGTAACACGGCCTTGTTGTGATATCCCGGAATTTTTGACAATATCAATTTAATAATCTGTATATAAAATTAAATTGATATTGACAATATTGATTAATAAAATATGTTCTGGTTTAATAATCTGAATAAATAAATATTAAATTTGTGATTTATCTTTTAAAAAGGCTAAAATAAGTGTTTTAAATTATAATGTGTATATATATATATTTGTGTGTGTGTGTCTATATATATATATATATATATATATATTAGATAATCTTTATTTTGGAATTTAATAAATAAATGAATATTTCTTTTTTAAATTCTAATAAAATATCTAGTAATTAGGAAATTATGTTTTAAATTAATATCAAGCTTTTTAAAATCTATTTTAACTAGTAATTATATGGTTTGATAATATTTAAAATAAGTATTAAATTGTTTAAAATTTGTCTTAGCTTAATTTTTGTTTTAAATTTAAATAAAAGTTGATTTTATTTCTTTTTAAATATTATTTGAGTAATATGATTTGAGTATATTTTATATAAGTCTAAATATAAAATATTTTATGATTTAAATTCATTTAATAATAAAAGTGATTTATAATTTCTTTATAAATCATATAAAATTTGTTAAATTGTTATTTTAAGCCATATTAATAAATGTACTTTTTTTCATAAATATAAAAAAGAATTAAAATAGGAAAATAGAATCTTCATTTTTAATTTGAATAAATTGATTCTTTAAAATATTTGTATAAGTTTTAATTTATAAATTGTTTTATTTATATTTACTTTTAATAGAAAATCATATATATTCATATAAACATAAAATAAATTAAAGAAAACTCTTTTTAAACATTTAAAAATATAACTTAATTAAATAAAGACAAATGTTAACAATTTAACAAATCTAAGTTACATGTGTTAATTGTAATACAAACAAAATGACAAGTGTCATTTGATTTTAATCTTTTCTTTATTTTAATTAAAGTATTTTCAGCCCTTAATCATTTTTTTTTCATTCATCCTCTTTTCTAAATCAAAGAAAACATTTCACTTAAAATCTGAAAACTCAAAACCCCTCAAAACCAAATCTGCATGCAACTACATTTGCATCTCTGGAAGATCAACTGCATTTTCAAAATCAATCAACCAGAATATCAACCTGCAAATTCATAATGAAGTCTGCATTTTTACAACCTGAAGATTCTTTGCATTTTCATCTCTGGAATCAACTTTAAAAATAACCTGCATGCATCTAATTTTGGTTGGAGTTTTAAATGCAAGCATTCTTCAAACAAGCATCATTGAACCTGCAACAATTAAATCAGACAGGATTCAAAGTTTTTTTTTTAAGATTGGGAAAACTGCTCTGTTCTTCAGATTTAAGGTGAGTAACATTATATTTTTTTTAAAACTTAAGATTGAATATGGTTGCTTATTTCTGTGGTAATTATTATAGTATGTAAACATGCAAATGAAATCTGCTGTATGCATGACTGTGTTTCCATATGGATGTTCTCTGTTTTTTTTTTAGTTTTCCAGTTACCTGTTTTAGGATTTAAATTCATATTCTCTTAAAATCAAATTGTTGTTAGGATTTGGATTACAAACAAAAGCTGTTTGATTTGTTATGACCTAATGTTTAAAAACTTGATTTAGCTAAACTTCAAGCTTGGGTGTCTCTGAAATAAAAAGAACAGTGTATAATAAACAAAGTGAAAAACTCAATCTTTGTAAATTATGAATTCAGTATATTAAAGTGAGAACAAAAACTATAACATGATTTTTAATACCAAAATCATAATTTTTAATTTGGAAATTAAGGAACAGTTCTTGGACGAACTGGAAATGGATTTGTGGGGTTTTCTGGTGACCCAAACGATTGGGGAGGTCGGAATCTTGGGTACGGATGGTGGACGGGTTGTAGTTGAAGGGAATAATGGCTGTTGGTGATACATTTTGTCATGGAGGCAGCGGTGGTGGATTCTTGGTTTGGAGCCCTAGTTTTGACAAGGCTTGAAAATTTGAGCACCCCACCTTCTACAGTTGATCGAGCGTTAAGGGGTCTTGGATGATTGAAGCTTGGAAGTAGACGATGTGCTGGCCGGAATTTTAGTGACTCTGGTGGTCGAGATCATGCTGGCGAATTGATTTCCAGGTTGGGGGTTGTTCTAATGCTTGGTTCCAGGTTTTGGTTGAGACTGGATTTTCTTGATTTGAGGTGAGTGATGAAGTTTAGGTGGTCGTAGGTTGGAGCATGGCTGGTTGTCGATGAGTTGAGGTCAGGGTGAGGGGCCGGAGGTGATCAACGTCACGGTGCACGTGCACCGTGCATTTCTTTGGCTTGTGATGGTTGTTTTGTTTCAGGAATTTTTGGGTTGTAGTGTTCTCATGTAATGCTCGGGTCATTCTTGTATTTGCCCGAAGTGAAGAGGAGTTTGACTCGGGTTAATTTTTCATAGGCTCGAGTATGTTGGAGTTTTCAGGTTTTTGTTTCTGAGACCTGTCAGTTTCAGGGTTTTCAAAATTTAAATTAAATTAAATGAAAGAAACAAAGTAAGTTTGAATTCGGTTTAAGCAAGATTAAATTATGAATTAAAATAGATTTGAATTCCAAATTTGGAATAAATTAACAGTAATAAAATAAAGTATTTAATAAAATAATAAAACCTGTGCAGTATTTTATAAAATGATTTTTAAATCTGAAATAAGATTTCAAAACAAGATTAAAATTTCTAAGTCAAATCTGAATTTTAAACCTGAATCCAAATTAGAAGTTGAATCTGAAAGTTTCAAATAAAAACAAGTTATAAACCCAAATGTTATAATCAAGTTGAATATTTTTAGAATTTTATAACATATGTAATGAAATTTAAAATAGGGTTTAAATTTAAATCTTTGAATCTAAATCTGAAAACATGATTTGAATTTTGGTTGTAATATAAATAAGATTTGAATTTATATGTTTCAATATCACTTGAATTATTTAAGGTATTTTAAGTTTATTTAAACTGAATATGGGCTAAAGTTAAACTATTCTTTTAAAATTGCTTTAAGAGATAAGTGATCCTTTAAAATGAAAACTAAAGAGTTTTTAAATACTTAAAATCTTGTTTAAGTTGGATTTCATTTTAATTTTAGTTTAAATGAAATTTAGATCAAATTTAAAAGCAAATTACTTTTAAATAATTTTGATAATGATAATTTAATCATTAATGAGATTAATGATTTTCATTGTTTCGAACTTAATAATCTATTATTTGATCAAGGTAATTAAGTTTATGATAATTAATTTAATTAATTAATAATTAGGTTGCTTAATTAAATAATTAAGGGTTTTATTTAATTAATTAAGAGATTAAGTAAGTTAATTAAAATTGATTAAATTGTAATTAAGAAATCATTAATTTAAAATAAGATTTGATTAATTTAATTAATGAATTGAATTATTAATCAAGTAATTAATAATTAAATAAGTTCTTAATTATCACTTGATTAATTTAATAACTAGAAATTAATTAATGGGTTTTATAAATAAATAATTAATATTGATTAATTCAATTAATTACTTTGGAAAAAGTAATTAAAGTTTTGTTATTGGTTAATGAAGGTCATTAACCCAGGATTATTTTATAATTAATTAATGTAATTAATTTTAATGATTAACTGTATTAATTAATTTAAAGATAATCATTTGAGAATTATTTAAGTATAATTACTTAATGAAAGTAATTAAGAAAATTTATTACTAATTGTAATTAATTGAGTTTATTTTGATTAATTAAGTTAATTAATTTAGTTTAATTAATTTAAATTAATCACTGGTTGATTTGAGAAGTAATTACCAATGTAATTAAAAATGAATAATTACTTAGTGAAGTAATTAAGAAGATAAATTACTTGATGTAATTTAATTAAAGGATACTTGGATAATAGAGGAGTTTTGGAAATTTATTACTTTGTGTAATTAATATGTAATTAGTATACAGAATAATTACTTAAGTATGTAATTAATAATTAATTACGTAGTGTAATTAATTTAGGGTTTTGATAATTGAATTATTTGAAGAAAATAAATAGATGTAATTAATTTAATGTAATTACTTAATGTGATTAATCATGAATGATTAATCAAATATGGATATTTGATAATTAATTTAATAGGGTAATTTTATAAATAAAATAATTTGGGATCATTAATTTAAATAATTAATGATGTGATTGAGGATTGATTAATAAGAACAATTAATCAATGAAGGTATTAATTAATGTAATTAATTAAGGATTAATTAATGAAGTAGTTACAGGTTAATTACAGGTTTGGTTTGGAATAATTAATTTGTGAAATTAATTAGAGGTTAATTACTTGAATATAATTAAAGGGTAATTAATCAAGAGGATTAATTAGGGTAACTTGTTAATAGTAATTAATTGATGTGTAAGCAAGATTTATATGGATAAGTAATTAATTTAATTTATTTTAAATTAATTAAGAAAGAAGTAATTAATTTAATTCATTTTAAATTAATTATAGAATGGTGATTTAATAAGTCATTGCTTATGAATGATGATTGATATTTATTACCCTGAATGATTGAGATCTCAGTTATGAGATAAATGATGTTGTGTGATTTGGATGCTATGGTTGTATTGAGTTGATGATATGAATTATCTGTTTGGAATGATAATATTGATTATCTATTATGATGTTAAGAATTATCTATCTGTGTGTATATAGATAATATTGAATTGAATTGTTTTAAAATTTAAAACAACTTGGACCTAAAAGACACGCTTTGGATTTCGATGAGACCGGGATCGGGTTTCCATATTTGGATATCCGAAAACCACATCGATCCAAATTAACGATAGGTCATGAATCTTATGTGAAGAGTGAAGACTCAAGGTGTAAGGACTATACGTCAGAATTACTTTAGGGGTGATTCCGTGATGAGTTTGACGGAACTAGTTCTTATAGGTTCGAGATGAAGATTCAGAGTGCAAGGGTTATCGTCGTTAACACTGAGGGTGATTCTAAAATGAGTGTAACGAGATAATGCCTTCGGTTTCGTTCGAACCCAGAACGAACTTGTATGGATTGAATGCTTTCAGAACATCATCAAGTGGACGATGAGCAATCTAAGAGATGTGTTCTCTAAAGGTAATCGTAGCCTCAAGCCTCATCAACCGGGAATGGCTAAAACAGGGGAGTTGCAGCAAGGCTTCGTGGGTAGCTCCCACTGGAGAGCGAGATTGATCCCTGTCTAGAAGTCCCTTTATATTCGGCTGTGTGGGCAGTTGGTTGCAAACAATTGGGGGGTTGTCTTGTTTGGAACTGTTCAGTAAGGAATGGTTCCGGCATTGTGTTGCAGGGGAGCGAGCGTACTCCTCGGTACGGTGATCTAGGCCACGTACTGTGACGGGCGGTACCCCAGTAGCCCTGCCATTGTATGGAATCCACAATCCAATAAGTGCCAACGGTTTTGATTGTATTACCCACCTTTGTGGCTAGTAGCTGGAATTTAATCATGTAACAATTTCGGCTATTTCTTATTTACTTGAAAACCCTAGACACTATTTTAATATCATCGGATTTCCTATCAACTGTTTTGGTTAGCGTAAGGTAAAAACTTTTCCATGTTTATGTGTGGGAAGTCTTACGTGATACCTTTCTTTTCAAAAGGTTTTTAAAAGTTAAACAACCTTAACCTGTTACTCACACCAGACCCATGTATGACCCGGAGTTTATCTTTGTTTTCTTAAACTCTTGGGTACTCAAATTTTTACGAGTAGTCAAGCGATTCAGGTTAGCTTTGACAAATAATGGAGGAGCAATGGAGCAGGAGGCTTCTGCGTTGTAGATATATAGTTCCGCTGTGTGTTCTCTATGTTGTGATTGTATTGAGTTGTAAATACTTGACAGGTGTTTATAACTGTCTGGTATATGTGATGTGTATGCTGTGTATCTCTGATTGATATTGTATATTATGTAAATACTTATGTTATTAATATAATTTATTCGTCCCGCTGTTGAGATTCTAGTGTTGTTTCTTCTTTCTCTTCTTTCTTTTCTTCTTCTATCCCTTTCTTTCTTAATAGATGATGCGACTTTCTAGGAGTAGAAAGTCGGGTCGTCACTGCTGGTATCAGAGTATTAGGTTGAGTGAATACCTAGGCTCTGGAGTGGTGTCTATCTTGAGAGAGCGTATTTGTAATTTTAATATATTTATATGTATATTTATTTTATTTCTACCTATCTATTGGGTTACCTGTTCGGGTTTTCCAATATGGGTTATAAGGTAGATTGTGGTAGTGGTGTGTATAACACGACTACCATTGGTTAGAGTTTGTATGTTTGAGGTTGGTAGTGTATCTGACGAGACTGTAGACCTAATACCGTCTCGAGTGAGTTTTGTAGTCGTATAAGGACTTCATTGATCTCTGAAGGTAACATGTTAAGGTTCGGAGTACATTTTTGAGGTTGGATGAGTAGAGTTTGGATCTGTTGGCTGAGAAGAAGCAAGTGATGATATCTTAATACCTCAGGAAGTAATAGCTGCGTGATGAGATGCAGTGACTATTGATGTTTCCGAAGATAATTTCTTTGGAACAAGTTAAGGAAGTAGGTCTGCTTCGGTGTTGTGGCTGAATTCAGCAGGATGTTTCTGTTTGGTTTGAAGTCCGAGTTTTTCGAATAGCTTTGGATTGGAAATTCTTTGGCATTGGTATCAGCAATGCAGCTCAGAATGTGCTGTGTGTCGGCAGAATTTTCTGGCTTAGCAGTTTTCTGTAGAAGGAGTTTAGAAGTAGCTGAGTGAATCCATTTCTTCGATGGGTTGGCAAGACCAGCATAAGCTGTTCTAATTGGTTTAGGGAGAACAGTTTTCTTTGGAATTAGATTGAGTTGATCGCAAAAGCGACTTGCGATAGTTGAGTGTTCTCTTGGGTTGTTGGAGATTTTTTTCTGAATATTTTCAGAGAAGTCAGAGTTTGTCTTCATCTAGAGATTCAGTGGTACCGGTGGTTCAACTAGTTGAAGGTTGGTTTCTTGAGATGGAGTTTGTTGAAGCAACTCAGGATTGGAGGAACTTCTGAGTTTTCTCTTGATTATTTGAGATCTTCTTGGTTTTGCTGTCTAGTTGTGCTTGTGTTTTTCATCAACATTCTTTTCTACTTCAGATCAGAGTTGTGCAGCGAAAGTAGTTTGGAAGTGCATCTGCTTTTCTTTTCCGGATAGGAGAAGTTTGTTTTCTTCTGATGATGGTGAGTGGAGTTGTTCTTGATCTTGGTTGATCGAGGAGGATCATTCTGGTGAATTAGGATTGGTCTAGTTTGTTTCTTGAGACATCAGCAAGGATTGAGCTGATCAGGTAGGAGATAGGCAGTCGAATATCTGATTTTGGATAAGTTTCTCAGTTTTAGGAGCTATAAATTTTGGTAAGGTGGGGAAAGCTAGCTCCGAGATATTTTGGATTTCTTCTGTGTTCTGTTTTGGATAAGTGTTTGATATTCTGGATTGAATTGCCAGTTTGGACAACTGGAATTCGTTGCGTTTCACGTATCTCTAAGGGAGTATGTGTATGATCTATCTCTGGTTTTGGAATCAGTTGTTCTGGGAAGTTTGGTGGTTGAGTCAGACTTGTCTATAGTCTGATGTCTTGTTCAGTTATAGATATAGATGAGTAGGAGTTCTGTAGCTTAGTAAAGTTGATTGTTTGGGTTCTATAGAGCGAGTATCCTGATGTTTATTTGGGAAACTCGAGGAAACTCTATCCAGAATTTTGTATGGATAGTTAATTTTGTTTGATTGGATGAATTGATTGCTATGGTTGTTAGCATATGCTTGATATATGCTTGGTTATAAAATTTAAAAATCTTGAATAGGTTATTAAATTACCTTTGTTTTAAATTTCGGGGACGAAATTCTTTTAAGGGGGAAGGAATGTGATATCCCGGAATTTTTGACAATATCAATTTAATAATCTTTATATAAAATTAAATTGATATTCACAATATTGATTAATAAAATATGTTTTGGTTTTATAATCTGAATAAATAAATATTTAATTTGTGATTTATCTTTTAAAAAGGCTAAAATAAGTGTTTTAAATTATAATGTATATGTATATATATATATATATTTGTATATATATATATATCAGATAATCTTTATTTTGGAATTTAATAAATAAGTGAAGTTTTGTTTTTAAATTCTAATAAAATATCTAGTAATTAGGAAATTATGTTTTAAATTAATATAAAGCTTTTTAAAATCTATTTTAACTAGTAATTATATGGTTTGATGATATTTAAAATAAGTATTAAATTGTTTAAAATTTGTCTTAGCTTAATTTTTGTTTTAAATTTAAATAAAATTTTATTTTATTTCTTTTTAAATATTATTTGAGTAATATGATTTGAGTATATTTTATATAAGTCTAAATATAAAATAGCATATGATTTAAATTCATTTAATAATAAAAGTGATTTATAATTTCTTTATAAATCATATAAAATTTGCTAAATTGTTATTTTAAGCCTTATTAATAAATGTACTATTTTTCATAAATATAAAAAAGAATTAAAATAGGAAAATAGAATCTTCATTTTTAATTTGAATAAATTGATTCTTTAAAATATTTGTATAAGTTTTAATTTATAAATTGTTTTATTTATATTTACTTTTAATAGAAAATCATATATATTCATATAAACATAAAATAAATTAAAGAAAACTCTTTTTAAACGTTTAAAAATATAACTTAATTAAATAAAGACAAATGTTAACAATTTAACAAATCTAAGTTACATGTGTTAATTGTAAAACAAACAAAATGACAAGTGTCATTTGATTTTAATCTTTTCTTTATTTTAATTAAAGTATTTTCAGCCCTTAATCATTTTTTTTTCATTCATCCTCTTTTCTAAATCAAAGAAAACATTTCACTTAAAATTTGAAAACTCAAAACCCCTTAAAACCAAATCTGCATGCAACTACATTTGCATCTCTGGAAGATCAACTACATTTTCAAAATCAATCAACCAGAATATCAACCTGCAAATTCATAATGAAGTCTGCATTTTTACAACCTGAAGATTCTTTGCATTTTCATCTCTGGAATCAACTTTAAAAATAACCTGCATGCATCTAATTTTGGTTGGAGTTTCAAATGCAAGCATTCTTCAAACTAGAATCATTAAACCTGCAACAATTAAATCAGACAGGATTCAAGGTTTTTTTTAAGATTGGGAAAACTGCTCTGTTCTTCAGATTTAAGGTGAGTAACATTATATTTTTTTTAAAAAACTTACGATTGAATATGGTTGCTTTTTTCTGTGGTAATTATTGTAGTATGTAAACATGCAAATGAAATCTGCTGTATGCATGACTGTGTTTCCATATGGATGTTCTCTGTTTTTTTTAGTTTTCCAGTTACCTGTTTTAGGATTTAAATTCATATTCTCTTAAAATCAAATTGTTGTTAGGATTTGGATTACAAACAAAAGCTGTTTGATTTGTTATGATCTAATGTTTAAAAACTTGATTTAGCTAAACTTCAAGCTTGGGTGTCTCTGAAATAAAAAAAAATCAGTGTATAATAAACAAAGTGAAAAACTCAATCTTGGTAAATTATGAATTCAGTATATTAAAGTGAGAACAAAAACTATAACATGATTTTTAATACCAAAATCATAATTTTTAATTTGGAAATTAAGGAACAGTTCTTGGACGAACTGGAAATGGATTTGTGGGGTTTTCTGGTGACCCAAATGATTGGGAAGGTCAGAATCTTGGGTAGGGATAGTGGAGGGATTGTAGTTGAAGGGAATAATGGCTGCTGGTGATACATTTTGTCAAGGAGGCAGCGATGGTGGATTCTTGGTTTGGAGCCCTAGTTTTGACAAGGCTTGAAAATTTGAGCACTCCACCTTCTACAGTTGATCGAGCGTTAAGGGGTCTTGGATGATTGAAGCTTGGAAGTAGACGATGTGCTGGCCAGAATTTTAGTGACTCTGGTGGTCGAGATCGTGCTGGCGAATTGATTTCCAGGTTAGGGGTTGTTCTGATGCTTGATTCCAGGTTTTGGTTGAGACTGGATTTTCTTGATTTCAGGTGAGTGATGAAGTTTAGGTGGTCGTAGATTGGAGCATGGGTGGTTGTCGATGAGTTGAGGTCAGGGTGAGGGGCCGGAGGTGATCAACGTCACGGTGCACGTGCACCATGCATTTCTTTGGCTTGTGAAGGTTGTTTTGTTTCAGGAATTTTTGGGTTGTAGTGTTCTCATGTAATGCTCGGGTCATTCTTGTATTTGTCCGAAGTGAAGAGGAGTTTGACTGGAGTTAATTTTCATAGGCTCGAGTATGTTGGAGTTTTCAGGTTTTTGTTTCTGAAACCTGTCAGTTTCAGGGTTTTCAAAATTTAAATTAAATTTAAATAAAAGAAACAAATTAAGTTTGAATTAGGTTTAAGCAAGATTAAATTATGAATTCAAATAGATTTGAATTCTAAATTTTGAATAAATTAATAGTAATAAAATAAAGTATTTAATAAAATAATAAAACCTGTGCAGTATTTTATAAAATGATTTTTAAATCTGAAAATAAGATTTTAAAACAAGATTTAAATTTCTAAGTCAAATCTGAATTTTAAACCTGAATCCAAATTAGAAGTTGAATCTGAAAGTTTCAAATAAAAGCAAGTTATAAACCCATATGTTATAATCAAGCTGAATATTTTTAGAATTTTATAACATATGTAATGAAATTTAAAACGGGGTTTAAATTTAAATCTTTGAATCTAAATCTGAAAGCATGATTTGAATTTTGGTTGTAATATAAATAAGATTTGAATTTATATGTTTCAATATCACTTGAATTATTTAAGGTATTTTAAGTTTATTTAAATTGAATATGGGCTAAAGTTAAACTATTCTTTTAAAATTGCTTTAAGAGATAAGTGATCCTTTAAAATGAAAACTAAAGAGTTTTTAAATACTTAAAATCTTGTTTAAGTTGGATTTCATTTTAATTTTAGTTTAAATGAAATTTAGATCAAATTTAAGAGCAAATTACTTTTAAATTACTTTGATAATGATAATTTAATCATTAATGAGATTAATGATTTTCATTGTTTTGAACGTAATAATCTATTATTTGATCAAGGTAATTAAGTTTATAATTAATTAATTTAATTAATTAGTAATTAGGTTACTTAATTAGATAATTAAGGGTTTTATTTAATTAATTAAGAGATTAAGTAAGTTAATTAAAATCGATTAAATTATAATTAAGTAATCATTAATTTAAAATAAGATTTGATTAATTTAATTAATGAATTCAATTATTAATCAAGTAATTAATAATTAAATAAGTTCTTAATTATCACTTGATTAATTTAATAATTAGAAATTAATTAATGAGTTTTATAAATAAAGAATTAATATTGATTAATTCAGTTAATTACTTTGGAAAAAGTAATTAAAGTTTTGTTATTGCTTAATGAAGGTCATTAACCCAAGATTATTTTATAATTAATTAATGTAATTAATTTTAATGATTAACTGTATTAATTAATTTAAAGATAATCATTTGAGAATTATTTAAGTATAATTACTTAATGAAAGTAATTAAGAAAATTTATTACTAATTGTAATTAATTGAGTTTATTTTGATTAATTAAGTTAATTAATTTAGTTTAATTAATTTAAATTAATCACTGGTTGATTTGAGAAGTAATTACCAATGTAATTAAAAATGAATAATTACTTAGTGAAGTAATTAAGAAGATAAATTACTTTATGTAATTTAATTAAAGGATACTTGTATAATGGAGGAGTTTTGGAAATTTATTACTTTGTGTAATTAATATGCAATTAGTATACAGAATAATTACTTAAGTAAGTAATTAATAATTAATTACTTAGTGTAATTAATTTAGGGTTTTGATAATTGAATTATTTGAAGAAAATAAATAGATGTAATTAATTTAATGTAATTACTTAATGTGATTAATCATGAATGATTAATCAAATATGGATAATTGATAATTAATTTAATAGGGTAATTTTATAAATAAAATAATTTGGGATCAGTAATTTAAATAATTAATGATGTGACTGAGGATTGATTAATAAGAACAATTAATCAATGAAGGTATTAATTAATGTAATTAATTAAGGATTAATTAATGAAGTAATTACAAGTTAATTACAGGTTTGGTTTGGAATAATTAATTTGTGAAATTAATTAGAGGTTAATTACTTGAATATAATTAAAGGGTAATTAATCAAGAGGATTAATTAGGGTAACTTGTTAAGAGTAATTAATTGATGTGTAAGCAAGATTTATATGGATAAGTAATTAATTTAATTTATTTTAAATTAATTAAGAAAGAAGTAATTAATTTAATTCATTTTAAATTAATTATAGAATGGTGATTTAATAAGTCATTGCTTATGAATGATGATTGATATTTATTACCCTGAATGATTGAGATCTCAGTTATGAGATAAATGGTGTTGTGTGATTTGGATGCTATGGTTGTATTGAGTTGATGATATGAATTATCTGTTTGGAATGATAATATTGATTATCTATTATGATGTTAAGAATATCTATCTGTGTGTATATAGATAATATTGAATTGAATTGTTTTAAAATTTAAAACAACTTAGACCTAAAAGACACGCTTTGGATTTCGATGAGACCGGGATCGGGTTTCAATATTTGGATATCCGAAAACCACATAGATCCAAATTAACGATAGGTCGTGAATCTTATGTGAAGAGTGAAGACTCGAGGTGTAAGGACTATACGTCAGTATAACTCTGGGGGTGATTCCGTGATGAGTTTGACGAAACTAGTTCTTATAGGTTCGAGATGAAGATTCAGAGTGCAAGTGTTATCGTCGTTAACTCTGAGGGTGATTCCAAAATGAGTGTAACGAGATAATGCCTTCAGTTTCGTTCGAACCCGGAACGAACTTGTACGGATTGAATGCTTTCAGAACATCGTCAGGTGGACGATGAGCATTCTAAGAGATGTGTTCTCTAAAGGTAATCGTAGCCTCAAGCCTCATCAACCGGGAATGGCTAAAACAGGGGAGGTGCAGCAAGGCTTCGTGGGTAGCTCCCACTGGAGAGCGAGATTGATCCCTGTCTAGAAGTCCCTTTATATTCGGCTGTGTGGGCAGTTGGTTGCAAACAACTGCGGGGTTGTCTTGTTTGGAACTGTTCAGTAAGGAATGGTTCCGGCCTTGTGTTGCAGGGGAGTGAGCGTACTCCTCGGTACGGTGATCTAGGCCACGTACTGTGACGGGCGGTACCCCAGTAGCCATGCCATTGTATGGAATCCACAATCCAATAAGTGCCAACGGTTTTGATTGTATTACCCACCTTTGTGGCTAGTAGCTGGAATTTAATCATGTAACAATTTCGGCTATTTCTTATTTACTTGAAAACCCTAGACACTATTATAATATCATCGGATTTCCTATCAACTGTTTTGGTTAGCGTAACGTAAAAACTTTTCCATGTTTATGTGTGGGAAGTCTTACATGATACCTTTCTTTTTAAAAGGTTTTTAAAAGTTAAACAACCTTAATCTGTTACTCACACCAGACCCATGTCTGACCCGGAGTTTATCTTTGTTTTCTTAAACTCTTAGGTTCTCAAATTTTTACGAGTAGTCAAGGGATTCAGGTTAGCTTTGACGAATAATGGAGGAGCAATGGAGCAGGAGGCTTCTGCGTTGTAGATATATAGTTCCGCTGTGTGTTCTCTGTGTTGTGATTGTATTGAGTTGTAAATACTACACAGGTGTTTATAACTGTCTGGTATATGTGATGTGTATGCTGTGTATCCCTGATTGATATTGTATATTATGTAAATACTTATGTTATTAATATAATTTATTCGTTCCGCTGTTGATATTCTAGTGTTGTTTCTTATTTCTCTTCTTTCTTTTCTTCTTCTATCCCTTTCTTTCTTAATAGATGATGCGACTTTCTAGGAGTAGAAAGTCAGGTCGTCACTCTTGTGTTGGCAGAGAGCTCGTTACGTTCTCGGGGCGTGCCTCCAGAGGCCTATCCATTTGGTGAAGGAAGTTCCTTAGCCTTGACCATTTGTTTGAAATCCAATCACCAAATGCGAGCCATGTACGGTTTTAGTTGTAGAACCTGCCATCTAATATGGTAGGTATAGTAGGCATACTATAATGGTACGTATGCTGGCTAAGATTAATGTTATACATTTGAAAATGTTTTCCACATTATGCACTAATAATAATATCAAAAATATTTTGCGTATCAAGCATGTTTGACTATCATAAGGAGAAATCTCCTCCAATTGTGCGATTGCATTGTGTGTGTGGCGGGAGGCCTTATGGTAGTTTCATTTTCCAAAAGCATGAACGGATTTCTTTCCCTTTTCTTTTGTGCAAATAACTGTTTTAAGATCTCACACCAGTCCCATGACTGATCTGGAGTTTATTGTTCCCTTTCTAAACTCTGGGTGCCCATAATTTTCCACATGGGCAGCCTAGAGTCAGGTTATCATTTGTTCTGGAGCGAAGTCAGAAAAGTATGCTGTGGAGATCAAGAGACAAGCTGGATGGGGAGACGTATCACTTATATTATGTAGTATCCGCTGCGTATGGGTTGCTGTAAAATTCAGTTTCCATTTAGTCAAGTTGTCATAAATGCCTAGTGTTGTGTTTTATTGTTGTTGTACACTGATAATGTAATGTTTAAACTGATATAGTTCTTTTGTTTAAAGATTTTTCATTTATCTATTATATATTGTTCCGCTACGATTATGAGATTCTGATATCGTTTTTGTTTCTTCTTCTATCTTCTTCTTCTTTAACCCTAACGGTTCGGTTTTCCGGCGTTCGATTGTTCGGCATTTGATACAATGGACATATTGATGTCGATTTTCGAAAGTCGAAAAATCGGGTCGTTACAGGACTGATGGGGTATGTAGTTGAATTGATTGGTAATATATTATTCTATTTGAAAATATCCGACATTACATACCCGAAAATCTCGAAAACTCCTACGGATGCGTGCTGACTGGCGTTCTATACTAAATCCCCTATTCCAAACTCAATGGAACTAGTTTCATGACCTTATTCCAAATTATACAGAAGTTAGCTTTTTAAATCAAATTATATTTAAACTTAATCGCTATGCGTTTTGAGCTCGCATGACCATACCGTACGTTTGATCGTTACAAAACTCGATAGAGTACATCAACTTATTATTCCGAATCAAATGGCACTGGTTTCGTCAAAATTCGAGATAGTGCCCTGGGATGCTATTTTCACAAATTTAAATATCGTTTTATATTTTCGATCCAATTATCGATATTTATCTGATGTATTATTTTTGTAAATAAATTTATAAATTGAATTCATTAATATTATTTATTAATTAAAATAGAGTTAAATAATATTATTAAATTCCTGTAATTAATATTTAATATACAATTGAAATATTTAAATGATTAATCTTATTTGAATTCAATTGATTAAATTCCAAAATTCTTGTATTTTAAATATCTAGAATTAATTAAACATTTTTAACTAAATGACCAAAATTCTAGGATATTACAATTTAATTAATTACAATAAAGATCATATTGTGTTAAGTATAATACAAGACCAAAACTACAATATAGATCTAAGAACTCGATCGTTGAAATGTCAATATGATTAGTTTGCGCAATGTGCAACATTTATAATGCCCTTAAATGTTAAGGACGATCGAGTGCACTTTTGTGAAGAGTTCATTATAATGTTGTCATAAGGTATTCTTTGAATGGTTCAACCATTAGAAAGAAAAATGAGTGTACAAGAGTAGATATGATTTAAAGTATAGTTGAGATGAAGAGAGTGATAGTCACTTCTGCTTCTTACAGAAATATAGAAAATGAACATTTTAAAATAATAATTGATATTGGAATAGGAAATATGATTTCTATTCCAAAATTTATTTTCATATAGAAAATTGTTTTAAATGAGATTTATTTCTTTGAGTTCAAGATATTTTGTTAAAGAACTCTCTACTGTAAATTAGTTGTAGTATATGAAATAAATAATCTATATTAAGTGAATGATGGACCTCCAAATTTAGCATGCTTTTATAGTAATGTCGGAAATATTGGAAGTATATCACATAGCACTATTGATTACATTAGTACTACAATTATTTTGTAAAACATACTAAATATTATTTATGAAATAATGACTATTTTTTAGTATCGACTATAAAAAAGACATAGTTATATTTCTGTGTGAATATTATGAATATTCTTTAAGAAATAAAACTATAATGTGGTATTGGTTTTCACTAAAAACGTGATGCAACTGAAAATATTGAAGTATCTAAAATGATTTACAATTATTTTGGAATTATTGATTAAGCTGCAGTTTCGAGAAATAACTTTTATTATATGATTGTGAATCATATGATACTCTTAATTATATCTCAAACAATTAAAGGGCTATGCATCCATTTAGTGGAAGCACCATAAGAGTTGATGAACTCCTCGGATTAATACATACAGACGTATGCATTCGTAAGTCTATTGATATTAAAATAGCTTCATATACTTTATCATATTCACCGATGAATTTTCACAGGCATGGACATGTGATACACATGTATAAGTCTATGATAAGTTCATAGAATATAAAACGAAAGTAAATAAACTAACATGCGACTGAAATGATTCGATTTGATTGAAGGTGAGTATATTGGAAAGAGTTCCGAACATACCTTAAAATGAATAAAGATTAAAACTCAAAAATCCCTCCTCCCCATGGTACATAATGACGTATCGATAAGGAGTAATCAAACATTGCTATACAAAGCATGATTAATTATGAGTGAAGTTGAGTTGACTTCTTTTAATAAGGTCGTGTACTTAAGAGTGGTACACAAGGTTAAAATTAGTATCATCCAAATAATGATTTACAAAACTATACAAAATATGGGTTTATACGAATCCCCTACATATACTAGGCGAAGGAGTTTGCGGTTGTGCAAGTCGAACGCCTACACGTAATAATTGTAAGTAAGGATCTTGAATCGATCGTCCCAAGAGAGTTTGGGGAATAATCATCGTTAGATGACTAATTTATGTTGTGAACATAAATATATTATGAACTAACGCAAAATATGTTTTATATAAGGCAATTCATAAAATGCTTATGAATGCTCGTTCCATTGCATTGAGAAACAACCACTGTTCCAAAAAACCAACTTCATAGTGAAGGAATTTCTTTAGGAAATTATTGGTATAAAAATAAATTTAGATACGATCTAATAATAAAACAAGTTACAATGGATGAAATAAAATTGACTGGACCTAGTTGAATACTTTTACATTAGAACGTTTAACGAATATTCTTGTACATTAAAGAGAAACTGTGAGTTTCTTATCAATATCAAGAATAAACACTGTGAGTTTCTTATCAATATCAAGAATAAACACTCCTCAGTTGTTTAATTAAGCCATTAAGAGTATTTACTGTATGATACGGTATGATATTCTAATCTGAAATAGATTTCAAGTACATTATCAAAATATAATTTGATAATTATATCCGAAGGGATATAATTCATTGGCCGCAAATGTGTCTTTATGAGAAAGATGAATGTAGTTGGAATATAGTGATTCGCATTGATAAGAATAATGCCGTGGATTTCAATTGTTGAAATTAACATATCATTTTAACTATTCGATATGCACAAGTTGTTTTGGATTTTATTTACAAAATTTTCGCTTATTATGACTTTATGTTTTGGTATATTTGCATTGTTAAACCTCATTTATCAAATCTTTGTTTAATTAAAACCTTTTTAAATCTTGTAATAATTCCAAATTATATCATCCTTTACTTAGGAATATATTTTCAAATCATTTATTTAAATATTTATAAAAATATCCTATTTCAAAACCATAACTTTTAAACGGGTCAAAAACAATGTTACTTAAGACACCTTTACTGTAAACCCAAAACAATTAATTTTAAGTAAAAGGATCCATAGGAATTAAAATAATTCCACGACATTTTATTTAAATCTCAATAAAAGATTCCTTACTTCTAATACATATCATTCTAATAGGTTAAAACCATGTTATCTAAGTTGATAAATCCAAATTAGTTAGTATTTGAGTAAAACAGGTCCATATAAATAATACTAATTTTACTTGACATCAGTTTTTGTATTCAACCTTTACTATCCATCGAATAACAGTGAAAGCCTTTTAAATTCACATAGACAGTATAGGTTCCCCCCTCAGAATTTAACACTAAGTATAAGAAGATTATTTCTATACGATCCAAGTAGTATTAAATTTGGAAAAGATTAAATCTTATATACTTGCCATGTTTCCGACATTCGATCTTACCTATTCCTCGTCCGGGAAAAAGGCCAGGTGAGCCAGAGCACTAGCTACTCCTGAACATCTCCTTAGCTAAAGCATCTCACATCCTGATCTCACGAATAGAAAAATCCAGTCTACTCATCGGCTATTAGAGCCAAGATTAAATCGCTTGATTATAAAAGCTTTTCTTTAAATCATTTATTTAAACTTTTTAAAATAAATTATTAAACCTTTAGATCATATTTAGAATACTTAATTATTCATTTGAAAATATTTATTAAAGATTTGGAAAAGAATACTTAAGTTTAAAATTATATTTCAAAAGTTATTAAAAGTGCTGCTAAAAGTGCTACAAATAGTGCTTTTAAGCTTACTTGACCAAAACAACTTTTCTATCATTTACAAATTCATTTTTATAACTCAAAGCTCTTTTAAAACATTTTAAGAGATTTATAGATTTTATTCCATATTTTTAAAGAATTGAAAATATTACTTTTAACGATTTTATCGTTTTGGTTTTCGAATTGCCAAAGCACGACTATTTTGAAAACTTGATTTGTTTATATTTCAAAATCTATTAAATAAAATATCGCACATTTTCTTTTATTTTAAAACTATTATTATAAGAGATTAAAAAATTCTTATTACATAGAATCTTAACTCCGAATCCATCATATAAATGGATTTAACTTTCCATGAGCGAAATTGCGAACTACCGTTACGCGACGCATCTATTTTTGATGCAATTTTCATAACTTGTCAAAACTTTAGCAAATCAGATTTTAGTGTTTATAAAACATTTATAAACCATTTTAAATCATTTCAAATGGGTTTAATGATTCTGTATCACTTTTAATTCTTGATTCGAAAAATGATTTTCTTGTGTAATATTGACGTGTATCTAACATGACTTGTTTACACAACTACACAACTATATTAAAGCAACAAAACTTGATGATCAAAGCATAGTAAACATCCATAGCAATCATATCACATCATCTTAATATATATATATATATTGAGAGAGAGAGAGAGAGAGTTTCTCACCTTTATTAGATATTAAGCTTAGTAAAGCAGAATATAACTTTGTTGCGATCGAACCAAAGTTTATGAAGTCAAGCCCAGGACCTTTGGAAATTAATGACCTAAGAAAGGAAGGGGTGGATCTCTTTCCAATGGTGATGGAGGAGGTGGTCGTGAGTTGGGAAGGTGGAAAGGAGGTATTTGCACTTGGTTTTGAAGTGGATTGACATGTTATATACATCTGTATATATTTTACTTAATTTTGGAATATTTTTCCGTAGCTTTGTTACAATTTTCCTATGAACTAGAAGCCATTAATAAGCTTCAAGAAGAGGAAGAAGAAGAGAATTGTGTAAAAATATGAAGTGAAAGGTGGGTATTTATAGGAAAAATGTGGAGACAAAATATCATGATATTTCCACACAAATACATCACCATTTCATCACCCCCCACTCTCCTCCTACCTCGTCTATTGTGGCCATATGCCCCCCTTGTGTGTGTACCCATGTATTTGTACTTCATGTGTAAGGGTTTAACTTTTGATTTGCTTAAGGGTTAAGTTTTTATGAAAATATCTTAGATATTTTCTAATAAATATATATGTATGTATGTATGTATGTATATCTGTGTGTGCACGTGTTCATGTACATGTTAAGGAGTGCATGTGTATGTAATATATGTGCACAAGACATATAAACAAGGTTGCAACAACTTTGAACAAATTCTGTTCGTTAAACCGTTGAAATCGAGAACCCGATTCCCGGTCACATTTTCACTTATAAATTAAATTACATATAAATGTAAACAAAATTTGAAAACTAAGTTCTTGTCATTTTCAATTAATAAAAATGATAACATTTGATTTATAAAACCATATAAATTAATATTAAACAATTATTTACAAAAAGTGTCGTTAAATCGGTAAAGCGATACGAATTTTTTTTACATTTTCTAATCAATTATATATCTTTATAAAACTATTATAAATGATTTATTATCACTTCATAACTAGTAAAAATGAATTATTATCATTTAAAAACAATTATTTGAATAATTATAATAATTATTAAATCTCAATTTAAATTCATAAATCAATTATTAAATACGATGCCATTATTGATGATGTCATAAATACATTTTATATTCTAAAAATAAAATACATAATTTTATTTCATATTCTTGTTTACATGGGTAAATGAGTGCACGTATCCAGCTCGATGTGCAATTTCTGATGATTATAGTGTTGTTTATCGACAAAAATGTTTTCGGTCATTTTATCGATATTCCTTCAACGTTTATATTTTCGTAAATACTTATTCAAAATAAGATTACCATAATTATTTATTATTTTAAACATCGTAGCTTATGTTAAAAAACTTGAACTAGAATATTTTAAAAATAAATATAATTTATCGAAGCGATAAATTTGCGTGTTGTTACAGACTCCCCTCCTTAAAAGAATTTCGTTTTCGAAATTACACCACAAAACCCAAAGGTGTTTTCCCAAAATATTAATTTTCAAACTTACCCTTGTACGATGTATATAGATCATCCTTACGCAATATCCGATTCCACCTACTATTTGAATATACAACTTTACTATCGAACTATGCCACAAAATTTAACGGCGTATAATAATTCACTATTACGGATCCAACGAAACTGGTTTCGTCGAAATTCGAGACAATGCCCTAAAAGGCTATTTTTACACGTTAATTTAAACGAGTAATTTCAAAAATCAATTTGAATCACTTTTAATTCAAATTCAAAAGTTTATTGTCTCCATTATTATTCAAATAGATTTTAAATCAACTTTTGAAATCATTTTCATTCATATTTAATTCAAGATTCAATTATTTAAACAATTCAAATATTAAATCTTAACAATTTAATTATCAAATAAATCGCTATATCTGAAATATAATTTATTTAACTTATAAAATTAACTTTTCCATATTTAAAATCAATTAAATATTGCAAATTCATATAACTAAAATTCTGGGTCGTTACATTCCTCCCCCTCCAAAAGAATTTCGTCCCCGAAATTACCATGTAAGAAAAATGTCACAAACCCATTAAATTTACAAAAACAGTTAGTTAAAATGGATTACCAAATTCATTTAAACCTTTTAACTTTCAAAATCCATTAGTTAAAACTTCTTATAAAACCTTTTCTAATTCTTCAAATTCGTTCATAGTTATTTACTAATATTATTCTAAAAAATCAAATAATATCATTTCAAGTTATTAAACCAAAATCAAATTTTAGTTATAGAAAATTTTCCAACAAAAAAAATCTAACGCATTAAATTTACGGAAAATTTCACTAACGTCTCCTTTACGCAGTTCAATCGGAAAAAATCACAAATATACATCTCATCTTCAAGGATGAGGCATCCCATAAGGAAAAAGTGTAAAAGTACGAGAGATATATAACTTTTATATTTATTAGCAAGCATATATAATCAATATAGCGCGAAAGCGAGCTCCAAATGCAAAAGTATATGTAAATGAATAACATGTAACAAAAGAAATCATCCAATAAATAATATCCATACAATTAATTCATAATCATATCAATTTGCATTTTCAGTGTCAACTTTTAATTTATACTTTCATTTACATGCAATTCACTTACACTCAATTTACTTACGTTCAATTGATTTACATTCCATTAATTTATATTCCAATTTAAATCAATTGACTTACATTCAATTATTATCCTTCAATTCATTACTTTCAATTTCATTTACATTTATATTCACCACTCACTTTTATTTAATTCATGTTCATTTACATTTACATTCATTCTACCCTTAGTATATTTCTTTAATACTAATAATACTTAATAACAATTCCATAAAGTTCTTTACTTAAGTTTATTTTAAACATTTTATACAACATAACTTATTTTCATTTTCACTTCACAATTTAAGTTTATATTCAATTTATTCATTACATTAATTAATTTAATTATTTCACTTTAAATTATATTCATGTTTAACAACATTTCAAAACATAATCCATATTAAATTCATTTAGGAATCATTTTCATAAAATTCCTCTTTAAGTTCATAAAATTTTTCCTTAGCGCTATTATCCTTTATAAACCATTACTTAAGTTTATATCCATTCCATTATTTTATTACAAATCAAATTCAATTTCATTTTCATTTAACTTTGCTTAAGTCAAAGTTCATTTCAAAATTCGTTTTATTTGACTTAAGTTAAATTCTATTTCATAGTTCGATTATCAAATTTACTTTTCTTAACATTCATGTTCAACATTTTTTTTACTTTACTAATTCTCAAAATTTATAAGTTATAAAACTTAGTTTCTTATGTTTTAGCAAAACATCCGATTTCTATTATTTTCAAATCATCTTGAAATCATATTATAAATTATTTCTTCATTTTTGACTACACTTTGGTTATATAAAACCATTTCTTAATTGTTTACTTTATTTACATTATAATAACATTAACTTTTATTCAAACACAACAACAAATAAAAAATGATAATAATAAAATATTATCATCCACTAACAACCAATTATACCATATATTACCATAATAATTTATGAAAAATAATTCCATTATATAAAAAATATAATCGAGGTAAAATTATTTCATTTACCCAATTTCAAAACCAAAATCATTTATGTATATCATTAACAAATACAAGCTTATATATATAAACTCAACTCATCTTAGGGTGCTACTGACCCTATCTATAATGAGTATCCAACCAAAGCCTAAGTGTTCGCTAACCTAAGCTCTGATACCATGTGTGACGAACTAGAATTTTCTACCCTCGAAAATCGACACTAATACGTCCACTATATTGCATGTCGAGCATTCGAATGCCGGAAAACCGATCGTTATGGGAAAGAAAGAAGAGAGAAGAAGAGAAGAGAAGAAGAAGAAGAGAGAAAAGAAACAAAAAAACACGGATTCTCACAATCGTAGTGGAACAACATATAATATAATATCAATGAGCTTTACAAAAGAGAAATTGTAATCCTTAATATACATACATCAATTAGAGTACACAATCAAATCAAAATCATCAGCCTGGATAGTTATAATAACTTGTCCTTATAAATGCTGATGATTCAAAATAATAATGCAGCGGAAAATAAACACATACGTGGAATACAACCAAAAGACTTCCAAATCGTCTGCTGAAGCTCTTAAGCATCCAAAACTGAATCTATAACTATGCTCAATCTGACCCAAGCATTAAAAGGGAAGAATGTCCAGACCAGTCTAGTAAATCAGCTTGATAAAACATATCTCAAATTTATTTTAAGGTTATAAAGCTTTTCTTTATCAAAATAAAGGTATCTCGTAAGACCAAGCCACGCATAAACATGGATGTGTTTTTACCTTATGATAACCAAAACATTTCATATCAAATCTCTGATATTATACTAGCGTTTAGTATACAAATAATAGTTCAAGTAGCCGAAATTGTTACATTGGTTAAATCTGATGGCATAGTAAGTTTACAAACAAACTGCCAGGCACGTATTGGAGAATGGATTCCATATAAATGACAAGTTGAGGGACTACCTTCAGTATAGTACACCTCTTGAAAAATATACCTAGGATCCAGATACTGAACTCCTAAATCAACACAGAATCAGCTTGCCCTTTCCTAGTTAGTACCGAATATGACATCACCCCGGTCGTTCCTGACCTATCTGGGACCACAACATATACAACATACTCGACATATAGAAAGTAATCTAGAAAGCTGATGACCATATCCTATGGAAGAGACCCACATAGCCCTGCCACTTCTACCATGTTTCTGTCATTTCCTAGTGATGAGGCTAGAGTTAACGATTACCTTTCACATGGCACATTTCACTTCGAATCCCACATTGCTATTCCCATAATCACACAATTGATTTCTACAAACAATAATTCTTAAGCTCGTACGTCTTAGAAAATGGTGTTAAGCTAAGAGAAGTTGTCTACACTGCCTCCAAATAGATGATACGTTCATAGAGGTCAATCTATGTAATTAGAAATGCAACGTTAGACATTTGTCCATACAAATTTTCAAGGAATAGGCAAATCGAAGATACTCTCCTACCACATCCTGTTATGAATTACCCCTAGAATTAGTAGCAAGAAGTCCTTGCATATCATAGATTTTCAAAACGAAGCATCTGCCACCATCAATATATGATATGGTAAATTTCACCTCGAGGGACTAGTGGCAAGTAGCCCTGCATCATAAAGATCTCCTTCTTAAAAGTTATAAACCCGCACTTTTGAATGCATACATTGGTCCGAAACGGTTCTTGAATAAATCCGACCCTGGTCTCTTCAAACTAACAGCGATAAAGAGGTCAAATTTGATAGTCGGTTATTTAACTATCAAAGCTACAAGCAATATCTAACACATAAGCAGTCACTAGGCACATTTAATTAATTTTTTATTAATTAGATCAATTTCCAAATATTTACTTCAAATTATCTTTAAAAAGATATATCTTCAAATCCATTTCAATCTTTCAAGATTGGAAAAATATTTCCCTATACTTATATCAATGGTATAAGTATATTTGCAAATCAATTCATTTTCAACACTTAGAAACTATCTCCATATACTTAATTCGTAATGAGTATATTTCGAATCATTTAAGGATAGCTTTATAATTTTCAAAACACGCTTTATTGGGTCAAAACGAATGTTGCGTAGAACATCATTACGACAACCCAAAACGCTAGTATATGGGTTCGATTAATTAAATATATATATATATACATATATATATATCCCATGTACTATATAAAATATTTCCTTTCGAAAATCATTTACAATAACAACAGTGTTATAGTCCATGCCTTCAATACTTCCCCGAAAATGTCTATTACAATAATAAATGTTGAAATCTATGTTTTAATACATACCACACTTTAAATCATTTTTCAAACTATTAAATTCCATTTGGAATTATTACTTTAGTAACTTCGCTTTTAAAGGTTATCACTTTAAAACCATTGACTTCATCAAAAACATTATTTTCAAAACAATCCTTCAAAAGATTGTTCTAACTTTCCAAAACTTTACTTTAAAACAATAAATTACTTTTTAATGCCATTAATTTTATCGAAAACATTAGTTTTAAAACAATCCTTTGAAAGATTGTTAAACTCTTAAAAACTCAAATATATTTCCTTTATATAAAAATCCATATTTAAATCTCAACACAAATCATTTCCATATTATAAAAAAACTATGTTCTTAAATCTCCTTCCTATTTTATAAAACTTCTATTTTATAAAATCACTTTACTTATAAAATTCTATTTGTAAATCATTCTTTACAAAAACTCATTTTACTATCAAAATCCATTTATAAATCCATTTCTTCACAAATCTAATTTATTTATAAAAATCCATTTATAAATCCATTTACCAAATACTTTTAAAATCCATTTACAAAATATTTACAAATTCCGATTATAAATCTATTTCTTTACTTATAAAATATCTTTTTAAAAATCCTTTATAAACTTATTTAAAATCTCTATATAAAAATATTTTACCAAAACCATATTTTTTATAACATTAAAAATCATACTTTTATTTGTTTAAAAATAAAATCATCCCTTTTAATAATTTTAAACATTATTAAAACATATATACTTCCAAAATAACTTAAAAATCATTTCAATTCAAAAGCGCTATTTTATAGTATTTCAAAATACTAAAAATGTGACCCGGTACTACCATTGCGCTAAATAAGCAAAACAAATCCATGTCATCAAATATGACATCCAACATATCATATATCAAAACATATGTAAAGTAAAATCAATAGTGTCAGGAATCCTGTTGGATCCCTCCAACCTGTCCTCCTGCATCACATACAACATATAATCGAACAATATAAAAATCAACCGCTTCGATGCGGGATTCGTGTATAAAGGGTCATCCGCTCATACACGAGAACGTAATAGTGTCTCATCCACTTTAATATGTGGGAATATGTCCAAACAACTAATAAATATAGTATATCATCCAAACAACTAACAAACATCATAAATAAAATATTTTTTGCCACTTATATAAAAATATAAGCAGGATAGAGAGCTGAGTTTACTAACAAAAATGCCAGAAATCTTCAACGTGCTCCAATTTGAATTAAAATTGAATGGTCGTTCAATTTAACCCAAAATTCCAACTAGCTCCGAATTCATCCAATCCAATTCCATAGCGTATTACTCACTGATACGAACGCAACGCAACTTGTTACTCTCGAAACCGACCTCGTACAAACATGTTACGGATAAATTAGCATTTGACATAATTAAAATTTGAATTAACTTGTAACAACCCGCATATTTATCGATTTTATATTTAAATATTTTATTTAAATATTTTATCGTTAATCGGATATTGGTCCGAAAAGCTACTTTTTGCAAACGGTCAAATTAGGACTCAATACCACTTCCATTGAGTTCGAAATGCCGTTTACAATTCTTTTAAGTATAAACATTGATATGATTGGAGATAGTAGAATTTCACTACTTTTTCACTTGAGACTTTGGGTTGGGCTTTTAGCCTATTAGACCCAACCTTCACCCCTCCTCTTCATAACTTCATTTCTATTTTCCTAAGTCTTCAAGCTTCTTCAAAAATGGTGGAGGGAATGGAAAATTAAAATTCCAAAACTCAAATTCAATTGCAATCCATCTTTCTTCTCCAAATTCAAGAAGAAGACATTGGATTCAAGCTTCTTGTGCTTAGATATAAGAGGGATTGATTCTTGCTGGCTTAAAACTTCATTTTTTCATTGAATTTGTGCAAAGGTGAGATTTTTATCTCACAATTCTAGCCTATAACTATATTGGACTGTTGGGAATGATTCCCTATCATTTTTGCATGCATATTAGCATTTGGTTTGGATTGCATTGGCCAAAAACTCCAATTTTTAGCGTTTTGGTGAATTTTCTGCACTTAGGTCGTTCTGGCCATTTTCGTGTGTTCGGAGTTAGGTCGCTCATGACCTAACCCTTAGGTCGTTCGCGTGTTATCGCGCTAGGTCGCACTGCCTTGAATTTTCACTTCGGAGTTAGGACTTTTCACGTTAGGTCGTATAGGGTTTAAGTCGTAGGTCGTTTCTGACCTATAATCTCCAGGCAAACGTTAAGTCGCTCGCCCTGGTTTATCTCGTAGGTCGTCTCCGACCTAAGCTCCTGCTAAGTCGTTCGAGTTAGGTCGTTGGAACATTTACCTTAGGTCGCTCGTCCACTAAGTCGGCCTGGTTTATCCTGTAAGTCGTCTCCGACCTAGGCTTCTGTTAAGTCGTAGGTCGCGTGGTTTTTAGGTCGCATGACCATTAAACCGATAGGTCGTTAGACCTATAACTCGTTGGGTCGACCCCCTTTAGGTCGTGAACCTTGTTAAGTCGTTCACCCTCCATTTCGTAAGTCGTAAGTCGTTACCGACCTTAAATCTCCTCTGCTAGTTAGGTCATGTGCTTTTAGGTCGCTCGACTCTGTTAAGTCATAGGTCGTTGGACCTTAAGTCGCTCGCCTCCCTTAAGTCGCTCACTATTAGGTCGTATGACCTATAAGTCGCTTGCTCCAGTTAGGTCGCTCGGCCACTTTGTTAAGTCGCTCGTCCTGTTGCTGGGTTAGGTCGCAACCTCTGTTAGGTCGGCCATGTTGGGTCACGAGTCATCGTTAGGTCGCGAACACCACTAGGTCGTTTGACCCCTTAGACCACATTTTGTCTTCACTAGGTCGTACCGTTTTGGAGGGGGCGCTGCCCCCTGGACCCCCGCGACCTGACCGGGCAGGTCGAACCCCGTAAGCGGTGGCGTTGCCCCCGCACCCCCACCTTGGGGGGTTGCCACCCCCCTGGACCCCCCCTCCGTAGGGGATCTTATCTGAAAAACTTTGAGCTGATTTCCTTGGATTTTATTCACATCTCCGTATGCGATTTTTGTGACTGATTGTTTCTACAATTGCTTCTGTGTTTTGTCACTTTATAATATAAAGGTTTCAATACTAGTAGTAAATATCAAAACTCTTTTAACAAACAATTTCAACTCTATTTTTAATAACAAAGCTCTTTTCTTAAACCGTTTTCCAATCTATTAGTATATACCAACCTTTACCTCACTCGGATGAGAAATCTAATTAAACGACTTAGTAAAACAAGTGGTGTGAAACGCTTGCGTTCACTTCGTCGGTTAATTCTTGGACTTGTTCGATTGAACCTCTTGTGACAATTTTATTAGTGAAGATTTACAGTTTGTTCGTAAATATTTAAGTTAAGCAAGTGGTTATGGGA
Organism: Allium cepa; assembly: GCA_030765085.1. NCBI lineage: Eukaryota > Viridiplantae > Streptophyta > Magnoliopsida > Asparagales > Amaryllidaceae > Allium > Allium cepa. The sequence goes on from CM060937.1 coordinate 290,784,700, forward strand.
CATGAAGCTAAACTTCTATATTTACTAGCTTAGTGTAATTGACACTTCTCGTTGATCATGACGATCATTCTGATGATTTAGACTAGCAACTGTGCGATGTCTCTTGTTGCGAGGTTAGACTAGACACCACTTGTGTGATTCCACTCACTCATACCTTTTTGCTTTTTGGTTAGTCTGGACCTTAATCTGTGTGATTCCATTCACACATGTGGGGTAGCTCCCCTTGGTCTTCGGACCGTCATGTGATAGGCCTCTTTCTCTTTTCTATGATTTCTGGACTTCTTGCATTGATTTCTAGAATTTATGTCATTGACTTGTTATGAGTACAAGTTTGGGGTATGATGCCCTTTCAGAATCTTTGAGAAGATTCTTGTGATATTGATTATCTCTTATTGATTGATCTTCTGTTGATCATTATTTACATACTTATAGTGGTATGTCATTATGGATATTTATGTTTATGTCATATCTTTTATGTTATATCATGTCATCTGATATTTATAGCTAGACTGACCCGTTTATTATTTTCTTAAATAATACTCGGGTCAGACCGAGATGTTACAGGTGCTTCTGCTTGACTTCTTCCCAGGGATTCATCACTCTGACTTTTGGCTAACTGTTTAGATTAGCAGTTTTTGTTGTATACACTTGAGATATAGACTCATAGTTGTATTCTTTTGTATAGCACGTGTTGCTATTCTTTTGTATTATCGTGGATCTTATAGACCCCTACTCTGATGTACACTTTCATGTGTTAGTTATATATTCATATCTTCTTCCGCCTTTGTGATATGGATATCTGTGACTGATTTGTGTTATGACTATTTCTATGTTTGTTTCCGAAGATTATTTATAGCCACCGTGTGATAAGCAATTACATGGATGGTCGCTCCTCAACAGCCTTATTCTCCGTGCTAGGTGACAGCACTACTCTGGAGTGTTCTTGGCTAGTGTGGGTATAGAGGTGGGGCGTCACATAACTAAAATTATAATAAAAATTAAATGTTAACACATTCTTCCTCTCCCTCCCTTACGCTACAGACCGCGCTTGCATTTTTGTTTTTTCTTTGATCAAAGTTCACTACGTCATCACCCACGACGCCATGCCGACACTGTGCCGTCTGCTCCCCTGCCGCGGCACCAAGCCACGTCATCAATCACTCGTGCGTACATGCGAAACATCTCGCAGAACCCATGAAAATTGCTGTGAACGCAGGGGAAATTGAGTCACTATCGCCGACCATTCGACGATCCAACAGGTAGTTAAGCTCGTATCAATGCCCTCTACATTTTCCTAGTTGAAGTCAAAGGCTAATTCGGCCTCTAAAGGCTCCAATCAACGTTAGCCATCAGATGGTACAGTTTTAATGGCGGCTGAAATCTATGTTAGGGTTAGGTTTTGCAAATGGAAGAAAGTTAAGGGCTACTTAGAGAAAATAAACTCAACACTGTTCAACCGTGAAAATTTTGAACTCCAAACGACGCGTGCCACCTGTCGTTTTATATGTTATATCGGAAGCCAATTCCATCATATAAAGATAATATCTTTTCAAAAACCAATTATATTAGTTAAATTCCTTTATTTAATTTCTACGCCTTTCGAACTCGCACGAACAAACGATACGTCTGATCGCCACAAAATTCGACGGCATATAATAATTCACTGTTACGGATCCAAAAGACTATTTTTACACGTTAATTAAAACGAGTAATTTCAAAAATCAACTTAAATCACTTTTAATTCAAATTTAAAAGCTTGTTATCTCCATTATAATTCAAATAGATTTTAAATCAACTTTTGAAATCATTTTCATTCTCATTTAATTCAAGATTCGATTATTTAAACAATTTCAAACGCTAAATTTTAACAATTTAATTATCGAATAAATCTCTATATTTGAAATATATGTTATTTAACTTGTAAAATCAACTTTTAAATATTTAAAATCAATTAAATATTAAAAATTCAAATGACTGAAATTCTGGGTTGTTACATGGTTAGAATAAAAAATGGTAGTAATTCATATTAATGGGAAATAAATTAGGAATTCCTATTAACCAAATAATAGAAAATGAATGATTATAATCTAAATTAATGGGTATTTATGGAGAAATAATGGATATTATTAAATTAAGGGCTACAATTGAGAGAGATAAATGGATTAATGAGACTGAATATAACGGAACAGATATAAAAAGGTTACTAATTTGAAATTAGTAATCATACATATATGTCTTAGGAAACGTTCGTTAGGATTTTACAAAATAATTGACATTTATGAGCATTAAAAGGAGATTTATAGGTAGATATGTAAGGTAAATCTTATTGACTTAAATAAAAAGGAAATAGTAAGCTATGTCCAATGTCAACCTAAGGTATTATAAGTAAAGACCTATGATGGTTAGTTGGACTTAATAGGTTAGTGATGAGAGGTCAGTATAGTCACTCAACGGAAGATTACCCTTCACTTTGAGGCTACCAGTAGTTGGGTGCACTTGCTATAGATGTGAGTTATCACTAATCCATGGACCTATTATGGCGTGAGAGATCGGTCCAAATATAGAATTAGGAAGCAGCGAGGGATATCTCTAAAATGGTTTACGTTAATGTTGAGGTATTAAGTGGCTATCTTAGGGCCCGCCTCCCTACCGAAAGAAGCAATCTAATGAGATTCCATATTTATAATTAAGAGTGATAATGGATATTTCAAGAAGGGTTCGCTTTGGGTTTGAAGTACTAAGTGACTGATCTAGTGTTCGCCTCTCTCCTATAAAAGAAGTACTAAGTTGCCTAATAATATTTCCAAGCAATGTCAACTAGATAGTGCTAATGAGGAGTCCGGCTTAGGGTTAGGTATTAAATGGCAAAAGCCTACCTATAAATAGGTGTTAAATGGTCAGAGGTCTGCCTAGTCCTTATTAATGAGGTATTAAGTGGCTTGGGTACAGTCTCTCACATTACTAAGACTTTAATAATGATAGATGCGCTAGTGGTATGGCTATTATAAATTATAAGGCCATATATAGTGGTTAAAGATCTATGTAGTTAGGACCAATAAACGAATAATTACGATGCTAGAAGTCCACCATGAAAATAGGTCTTAAATGGTGGAGTCTACCTCAATTGAGGTATTGGCAAAATTTGCCTATTTCTTTTTTAAAAGTATTATGTAGTGATAGTAGAAACCCACTTCATATTTAGAAGTATTAAGTGGCAAATAGGTATGGAAGTATTTGGTGGTTGATAAGGCTTCTTCAGTATTTTGTACCTTGGGAATGGAAGGCAAGTAATTATGTATGTAATGCAAGGTTATATCAGAATTGCTAGTCTTAATAGACATAACAACTAAATGAGAACCAATTGGTGTAAATTTATGCTATGGACAGTTTATAATTTTTTAGTCACCAAAACATTATTCTGACCCCCATCACATCACAGCCAACAAGATAGATTTAGAGGAACAGGTCATTAGAGTTGGATGTGTTTAGTTGTTGGAGAAGTCTTCTTTTCTCTCATGCTCGATGCTGATGTGACAACCTGCTATCTAGGGAATACCATTAATTCCAAGGTAGTCATAATTAGTATTCTTATCCTATTATTGTTTTCGCTATGAGTTTATATTTCTATCAATCTCTGATAATGCTCATGCTTATTTGAAGGTACCAAATTTAACGATTTATGCTATGATGGGCTTGGGTTTCGATTTTTTTTGAAATTTAGGCTCATTAAGGTACGAGTGGTTATGTTCATTATTTAGTGCATTATCAAGCAAGAAGTGATAGTGAGAAGCTCGATGTGAATGGATTGTGCATGTCTGTGCACTATGCAGACAATTGGGGAAGAAGAGAGTGATTAGGAGATGAGGTAATTAATTAATTAAAGTTAATTAAAAAATCAATTATGTCATTTCATATCTCCTGCATATGAGGTCCAATCTAGATGTGGTCTTCGTCATTGCACTCGTAGTGCGATTATTTACGGCATGGTATTGGATTCTGACATTTGGGAATTTATAGGTTTGTTGAGCAAAATTATAACTCTGAATTTATATTTTTATCCTTAAAATTATGTATATTAAAAACTATTAACTAAAAGAGGTAGAATAATATATGTGTGTGTATGTGTGTGCACACGTGTGTGTAATTATTCCCTATTTGATTTGATTGGTTTGAGTGGATATTCAAGACAATTGATTGAGATCCTGTATATATAAACACTACGTTCTATTCATGTTGAATAAAGTTAGATGGTCTATGGAATTGATATTAATTTATAACATGGTTATAAATTAATTGAACTCTAATTTGCTCGTATTAGTGATAGAAATATCATTATATACTTTATTACCAATCAAAAGTAAGTGTTTGACTTTTAAAAATAAGCTAGACGTCTTAAAATGATTAATAAGCTGGTTATGTATTTTCTAAAATAGTTGCACGATTTTATAAAATAGTAGAAGAAGATATTTGGACTTTTATAGAAAAGATTTAGTAAATAAAATTAATATTTGATTATTAAACAATCGAATTGTTTATTTAAGTATGTGAAAATGTGTGTGAGTTGGTGTGTATTATATGCATTAGCATATAAATATCATCTATAGTGAACGAAGGCAATATGGTAGAATGTAATTGGGTTGCTGTGATGCATATCGCATTTTGGTAACAAATCGATCGGCGAAAGGATTTGTGATCGCACAAAACGCCCCTTCCAAACACTTAAAGAATAAGCATGTAGACTCAACCATATGGCATTGAACTTCAGTCGCGTGACGAAGATAACATGGAGAGATGGTTAGGTGATTTAAAGGAGAAGGCAACACGACGAAATGAGCGAAAATCGAGCCTTTGATCATGCTCCAAGCTAGATATTATTTCCAAGCTCAAAGCATGGACTGGTGGACCGATGGCACTAACTGGCCATTCGGTCAATGGTTGGGCCAGAAAATAATGCCTAAATCTGTAGCATTTTGCTTTCAGACTGACCCTCGTATGACTTCGGGAAGACTTTTGGGCAACTCGGGGAAGTGGTATGCAAGTCCATACCTCTTGGTTTCAATTTTGAGTATATATGGTTGATGAATGATGTTGGTCTTAAGTTTGTGACTATATCATGTATTAATCTTATTAGTAGTTGTGAATATTATGGGTCTTATAGTAGTAGCTATCAGTAGATTGACAATGGCGAGATATCGGTCTTCGTTTATGAATGGCATATTTGATTACATAACATTATATATGATGTTTACATATATCTATACAACATCAGTGTTCCTTTATGGTCCCAATAGTGTATTACAAGATACACAGCCATCATTCTCTTTTTGATAGAGGTGCGCGCAAGTTATTTGAGAAATCCATGATAACCAAAAAGGAAGAGGGATGATGATGATCATCTAGGAGTGGATCGTATATCACCAAAGCTCGATGTTAAGGGTACGAAGATCCCATATCACCAAACTTGATATAAAGGTACAGTGGGATCCCATATTATCAAAGCTCGATGTAGATCGTACAGTGCGATACCATATCACCGAAGCTTGATGTAGAGGGTACGATGAGATACATAGAGGTTTTAAGTAAAAAGAGTAGGTCATATATCACTAATGCTAGATGTAGAAGGTATGTTGACATCAATACATGACCTATCGCTAAGGATGCGGCTTGGGATCTATGGTACAGTTAGATAGTGACTCTATTTATCTTGAACCCTTAGAAAATCATTAGATCATGATAAATGTCCATAGTTAACTTCACCCATCAATAATGATGGGATCAATTTGTATTTTTTGGTTGTCTCTCATTGCTATGTTGTGCATGTTATTAGTTGGTTGATGTCATTACTGTTATTATTATTGTGTACTTTGCGATGGACTTATATTAAGGTACCCATGTTACCTTACTTTTGGATATTGGGTTACCTTTATCATAGTATACTGTTACGAGTCAGTCATATTATATTAGTTGTGATGACTCATTAATTACAGAAGAAGAGCAGTTTATGGTATGATTCCCTACTTTTGTGATGGGTTAATTTATTTGGTTATGGGAAGTTCGGATTATCCTTAAACCACATTTTTGGAAAGAATCAGCTATACCTTTGTAGTTTATGTTCTATATGTATACAGTTTTGACATGCGGTATTTTAAGATAATTCCCCCATACCAGGCTTTATGTATGACCCATATTTTGTCTTCGTCTGTTTGTGTCATGACAACTCCTGGGTACTCATTGAGTAGTTTAGGAGTCAGGTTCTTTTAGGGATACACTTTTAGGATAGTTGAAGCATTATATGGAGGCGATGCTAATGCTTCATACATATACTTGATATTTTATAGTACATGGCAGATACGTATTTATGTATGAGACCTAATGTATCAGATATTATTCTGAAATTTTGTATTGCGTTCATCTATCATTTATTCCCGCTAGTGCGGTCTCTTTATATATATTGCTATCATGTTTTGTTCCTATATATTTAGTATATTTTATGTTATCATTCCGCTATGAGATTTTATCGATATCACTTGGTATAGTATATTTTTTTAAATTTTCTTTTCTCGCCAATCTGTATTTTGTGGTATTCGAGAGTTAGACGTTGTCATTCGATGTTGATTTTAGGGTATTATGAAGGGTGAGTTGCTAGAATTACAACCCGGCCTATGGAACCTTCATAGATTGTATATTCGAAGGTGAAGCAGTTAAGGAAAAAGCAAGTTTCATTAGTCAAAATGTAATGGTCGGGTAATCCCAGGGATTGTACTTAGAAGATAGAGGAACAAATTAGAAAGACACATCCCGAGATATTCAAAACTCGATAGGTATGTATTTTTTTATTTATTCAAATTGAATCATGGATATTTGAATTCAATTGATTGTTGTGTGCATATATAGAAAATACAGTACTCTCCAATGAATCGTGAGGATGCAACTTCTCTAAGGAGGTGAATCTTTGGGTAAATATATTCTGAATTTTATATGGAATTTTGGAAATTTTTATTGAATTTAATTCGAAATTGAGTTTTTTAAATTTATTTGATAATAAATAAAATATTGATTTAAAATTAAAATTAAAATTTGAAATATATTTTAAAGTTCGAAAGTTGTTTAGAAAGTTATATCCCCTCTTCTAAAAGCTAAAACAAAGAAATTAACACATCATCTCCTCATCAAATAAGTAATTTGACCAGGGTTTCAAATTTCTTTATCAAATCAAGAATGAAGTGTGAGTATTACTAGATACTTTAATTTTACATTGAATATACATCTTCTCGGTAAATAATTTTAAGTTGCATTTGATCAAATTTGGTTACATTTTGATTGGTTGATAGCCGAATGTTTGAATTATTATCAGTTGACAGTTGAATTTGATGATCAATGCAATGTTATAATAGGAGATGAATTCATATTGCTAGACTTTGATACTGCCTTAACAACACCTTGCATATATACAAGGATTATGAACTAGTTTTAATACAAAGTGAAGCGAATGTTTGTTGGGTGAGGTGGAATGTAAGCATGTTAGAGTCGACTAAAATCAGGTGATCGACCGAAGTAGTTCCTTGAGCAACTGCTCTAGGAATCGCGATCGCCGGTCGATCGATATGCACACACTGATCGATTGGTGTGCATTCTCCTAGAGCGGTAAACTCCAATAATTAATAATGATTTTTTTTTTTAAATTATTTTATAATACTCAAATACTGAAAATTTTAACTTATTAATTTTTTAAAGTAGATTGAAGCATATATAATATTTTATAAAATTTTAATTTATATGTTTTAAGGAGATTTAAGGAGAATGATTTAAAATTTAAAAGAAGGTTTTGAAATTTTAAACATGTCCAATTTAAAGAAAATATGGGTAAAATGGAAATTTATTGATCTGAAAATTTCAAAAAAAAAACATTTTGGCTATTTTGAGATAAAACAATATGTTTTTAGATTGAATTTAAATTATCCAAAAATATATTAGGATTTGAAATTGAACTAAAAAGACTAAATCCTATTTGTAAATAATTCAAATTAATTATAGTTTGAATGATATGGATGTGTGATGAAATATGCATGTATGATGCTAGTTTTACACGAGACAGAATTCCATTAACGACCACAAATTACTAAATTAAAAATGATCTGAATGACGATATTTAATGAATTTTTCTATGTCATGCTTTATAAATGAATTATTATGAATAATGCTGTAATTTGCAAGCTAATGCTATGTTGCATGAACACGACATCTATATGTGATATAAAATGGGATACGATGTCATTTCTAGTATTAATGGTATTTTGGAAGGTTAAATACAAATGAATTTGAAGTGAATTTAACATATGAAGCAAACGAGACTAGATTAGACTACTAAATGCTTGAATCCATCCTAATGGATAGATTCCAGGTCGCATCTTGAATCATGATGAACTGGTCCCACATCACTTATTGTCCAAAGGATTTGTTACATGGACACAACCACGATGATAGGCACAATGGAAATGGAACAATGAGCAAAGATTTAAGAGAAATCTCATTGATGGATACATAATGCAACTAGTAGATCATGTGCAGGCACACGTAAAGTCCGATTGGAAGGTATACGTATGAATAAGGTTGTGATATCGGTTCAAAACTAGGTCTAGTAAGAGTTAATAATATGTAGGATTTACTATTGATTTTAGAACTCATATGTGAAGAACTTGAGAAATGAAAAGTTTATTTGAATAAAAATTACAACTTATAAATGTGAATAGGATTTAATATTCTATTTGATAAAAGTTGCAGATGTGAGTCACTTTGAATAGTTGTCACAGTCGGATTTTTGACCTTCCAAAATCGACACTAATACGTCCACTGTATTGCATGCCGAGCATTCAAGTGCTAGAAAACCGATCATTAGGGTTGAAAGAAAGAAAAGATAGAAGAGAAGAAACTAAATAACACATAATCTCACAATGCAACAGAACAATATATATTACTCAACATAATATATTACAAAGTCATTTTAAAAATGTTACATCAGAGTAATACTAATACAAATTCTACCCAAGGACGGTTATAACAGTTTTCCCTGCCTAACTGAATACAATACATACATATAATACAGTAGAAAACAAGAAAAATAACTGGCTATCGATGAATCCATCTGCTCCAAGCTCCTCCTAGTAAATCTACGAAAAACCTGAACTACTTGGTTGCCCATTCAAATTTGAGCACTCAAGAGTTTAGGAAAAGAAAATAAACTCTGGATCAGGCATGGGTTTGGTGTGGGTAAAATCAAACAACTTAATTATTACTTTAAAACTCTTTTGAAATCAAAGGTATCTCGTAAGACCACACCGGACATTAACGTGGACCGGTTTTCCCTTATGATAACCAAACCATTTGTACATAAAATCCAATGATATTAAAATAATGTCTAGAGTACAATTACATATCCAAAATAGTTGAAATTGCTACCAAATTAAATTCTAGCATACTAGGCCCTAGAATCAAAATCATAAAGGCATGTATTGGAGATGGATTCCATACTATGGCAAGGTAAGGGACTACCTTCCGATGATACACCCCTAGAAAATGCACTAGAGTCTGACAAGAACTTCTTATACCCCTTCTACACAGAACCGACTGCCCTTTAACATTGAAAACCGGATTACCTCATCTAATTGACACCAAGGCCTTATACTACCATGGTGTTTGCGTGTAAAACAATTCAAATATGGACAATCTAGAATGGGATGGCGACTTCTAATGGTAGTTGACCACATAGCTCTGTTGTATACCCTATTTTTGCCATTTTTCGGTTTGTGAGGCTTGTGAGGTCACATCTTTACCTTCTTCCTCCTAGCAGACCATCTTTGAATGCTAACACTACCCTCCAGGCAGAGATACGATGCCAGCATTCATCCATGCAAGTTGTTTTGCAATTGAACAAACATTCCACATTACTATCCTCATTTTAGAATCACCCTCCGGAAGAATAATATAACTCCACTGCATACTTCAATATGATTTAACAATATTCTTTATTAGTTTGGAGAGGTTCGATTAATCCGAGGGTCGATGTCTCCAAACTAAGCGATAATTTTCGACTAACTCAGTTCTGGTTCTTTTGGAAGTATGCACTAAGCAATCGAGTCCTCATTGGGAAACTCGAATATACACGACATACCTCCTGAGTCAAAGAAGATCCAGATTTGATAGTCGGTTATTTAACTATCAAATAACAAACAACAACCAATTCCATTTGAGATTTATTTATCCACGGTAACCATTAAGCCTAAAAATATCTTTATTTAATAAATCTCTTTCAAAAACGTTTATCTAAAACATTCATATACTCATCTTTCAAACATAAGTATATGCATAAAACATTTGTGAATGACTTCATAATTCCAAATCATGTTAAAAAGGTTAAACTAATGTTGTTAAAATTGGAGGTAAGGACAACCCTAAAAACTGTTACTTCGGTGTTAAGTGTGAAATGGATGTTCCATACCACCATTTCTTAAAAGGTCGTTTTAGAGAAACCTAGATCTCAAATTCTTTTTATATTTCTTTTGATAAATTCTTTTTTTATCAAATCTATTTCATTCATGAAATCTCCTTTTATTTTGAAATCAAAACCGTTTCAAAATACTTTCTAAACTTCCAAATCCATTATAAAACCCTTTTGTAAATATTCAAAACCATTTATATAAGTTCATTTTATAGATATCCATACTTTTTGTATAAATTTATTATAAATATCCAAACCTTTTTTATAAACTCCCTTTATGAATATCCAAATCATTTCCTAAAACTTCTTTTATAAATACCACAAAATCATTTATAAAACTCTTTATAAACCTTTCCTGTTTAAAACAATTTCTTAAATAACCTTAATCAAATTAACTTTCTTTAATAAGTAATCCATTTTATAAATATCCCTTATTTATGAAATCTTCTTTGCTTAAAAATTCAAACCCACTTACATAAGCACCTTATAAATTTCCAAATTCATCTGTAAAGCTCTTTATAAAAAGTTCTTTTTATAACCTGGGAGGCCATTCCCATTAGTTAAAAAAATCTTTAGTAAAACCATTTGTCAAATCATTCTTTAAATATATTGTCCTAATGCAATAATTTTGAAACCAATTCAAAATGAAATGAAATATTTATCCTTACATAATCAATGGAGGCTTAATGACCACAATGTTGTTTTTAATTTGATTTTACTTATCCAGTTGACATGGCATCACACAACAGCAGGTATATAAGAAGTCAATACATAACAATCAATCAACATTCGTGAATGTCCATGTTATTACAATAGCAGAATTATGTTTTATTTTGCTAATAGATGTCATTTAGTTTTCTAGTCATAAGGATTACTTAATGCTTAGCAAAGAGATCCTTCGGTTTGAAAACATTTCACTTAGATAAGAACGGGTTTAAATAAATAACCGATAAATTTTTAAAGAACTCTTAAAATGAATAAACCTTAATTGAATCACAAGGTAAAACTTAATTAAACCTTAATAAATCTTAACTAAATCATAATTAAAACCTAAATTAGCTTATTTAACTCTTAATTTATTTAACTAAAAATTTAAAACTCAATTAAGCTTAGTTATGTCTTAATTAATTAATGATTACACCTTAATAAATTAATAATTAATTAATAATTAAACTTTAATTAATTAAACATTCATTTAAAATTAAACCCTAACTAAGTAATAATTAAGTGAATAATTAACATTTAATTACATAATAATTAATTAAATAGTTAACTCAGATTTAAAAAATTAATTAAAGTAAATAAACTTGATTAAATAATTTTTTAACTTAATTAATCATTATTTCAAACTTCGTTAATTAAAAATAATTAACTTAGTTAATAATTTCTTAAATCTAATTACTTGACCTAATTACTTAATAACCTAATTAATAAATTAAATAAATAAATTATTAAATAATTAAAAACATAAACTTTTGACTTATTTGATTAGTTTGAAATGATTTTTCAAAAAATGCAATCCAAAAGAAAACACTTTAAACTTGAAATCAAGAAATTTTCCAAACCGCATCTGGAGCGACTATTGCTATGAAGGCAGTTCGCTAGAATTGATTTCTAGGTGAAAAATCCACTTTAACTCTAGCTACTACATGTTTGAATACATAAACGGAATTTTTTTGAAAACTTAAACAAAAGGTGAAAACTTAGGAAAACATTTTCGAAATCCAAAACTAGAAGAAAAAAAGCTTTTGTTTTCAAACCGGATCTCAAGTCCTTTGCGACTTTTCAAGGTGCAATTGGTTTTGTTTCAAGAACATACTACTATTATATAATAATCAACCATTCACGTATCCATATCCAAAACATATCATTCAACATCCAAATCATAAATCCAAACTCAGTCACAAACTTATAACCATATGTCATCAAAGCAACATGATTTTTCAACACAACAAGCATTATATTTTTACAACATATAGTTCAATAAAATCAAGTCAATATCTTTTCCAAAAATGAGAGTTTTACTCACCAAAGCTTATTAATTCAAAGCAAACTTTTGCTAAAACTTGGATATAAGCTAGAATTTTGCAAAATGAAGACTTTGGATGCCTACGCACTCAAAATGCGCTCGGCCTTGGATACTTTAGGCTCTTCCATGCACTGTTTGGGCTCAGCCATGTAGGGTTAAGTGGATGATGGTGCTTTTATTTGAATGGGAAGTTAAGAAATGGATGAAGAAGGGTTTTAACAAGCTACGGAAGGAATTTTAAAGTGGAAATGTGACAATTTTATGACATAGAAAATATTTAGGAAGCCATGAAAACTTTCTCAAGTTCTTAGGAGATTTTAAAGTAAAGAGAAGGACTGAAAAATGAGAAATATGAGAGGTAAGGGGTATATATAGGCTTAGGAAAATATTTTTAAAAGATAAAGTGGTTGAATATAATCTATACATATGCATGCAACCCATAACCCCACTCCATACTTCCGCCCACGCATGTACCTCCCTCCTCCTTACCATGCAAACTATTCATGCCATGCACTCTTGTCTTTTGTTCTTGAGATAAATATATTTATATGTTAAAATATACACATTTTTGTATAAAAATCTTACTTACTTATTTATATACATATGCTTAAGTTAAAATATATGCACATGTATATATTCTCGTGACAAAATAGTTTGTAGTGTGTATATATGTGTTTACAATAGTGCTTTAACATTTTAGATAACCTTTAACCAATGAAAAATCAAGATTTCGGAAAATAACTTCTAGTCACATTTTCTATTTTTCTATGAACTATATAATTTAGTAAACATAATTTGAAAATGATTATATCATCATTATTATTATTAAAAATAAGTTTATTTGTAAATAAAAATACATTTATTTATTATTTAAAAATATAATCAAATATATTTATTTAAAAAGCGATTCAATTCTGGGTCGTTACACTCTTCCTCCCTTAAAAGAATTTCGTCCTGAAATTTATTCAAATCCTACCCCGAAAGTATTGTTTAATAAAACCAAGTTTATTTAAAACTTCTTATTTATATAATTCAAATTTAATTTCATTTGTTAATCTATCCTCTAACCAAAATAATTTATGATGGGTTAATCTTTTCCTACCGAGTTAACGTAAAGTCATGAATCTTATTAGCTCTAGTACTAGTCTATCTATAAGGGTAGGAGAGATAAAACTATGATAGAAACCAATATCCATCAAGAAAAAATAGAAGAAACGATACATAGATATAGAATATCATTCAAATAACACACAATCCTAGTAACACGCAAAGTGGCTCCATCACAGATGGGAAGTACACTTCAAAAGATATATACAACAAAAGTTATTAACAAGGCATAACTTAGGTTACTATTCCTAATACTAGTCTCTATCTTGCGAGTGCTAAACCGATCCTCCCACAACTCCTTTTTCCTTTGCTGCTACTAAAGCAGAAGGCTCTATGATTATAACAAAGGGTTTAGGCTACCTCCTTTCCTTGAGCTCAGGACAATTTCTGACAAAATGACCCTCCTCATGGCTGTAGTAACAATTTTTGGTGCATTCTGCTTCCCAAGCTTTTGTATCATAGCCTTTGCTTTCTCCTTTCTCTTTTTCTTACCCAAACTACTTTTCTGAACCAAATGATCTTTCTCTTCATATCCGAAACAACCATATTTGGGCAACTTTGTCTTGAACTTGCGCTTCTCATCATCAGATGGTGCAGTAGTAGGCGGCTGCAGTGCAAAATCTTCAAACCGTAGAGCATTACTTATCGTCATCTCAAATGATCCTTGAATACTCTTTATCATGTCATTACATAGCTTGTCGCTCCATCCCAGCCAATTCTTAACTTCCATAATTGATCCTAACCCAAGAACTTCCTTTGACTTAAAATCTCAAAATCACGGCACAACGAAGCAAAATCCATTGAGGTTTGATCTTGCGGCCCTTCCTCAACAACATACCCCTCAGTTCCAAAATCTCTAGAAATCATAATTCTTGGCTATCTGAATTCATATTAAAACATTTGATTTCAAACCTACTAGTCCTTTCCTAAGTTTAAAGAATGATTTTAAAAGCAAACAAAAATAATTGCACAACATCCAAAACAACTCCAAGGATACATATTATACATAACTTCCCAAAACACCCTCATATTTATGTGTTTAATCTCAAGATAGTTATCCTCATCTACTATTCTCCTCCTCTTTCCGTATACACATCCCCTTTATTATCTCTCTTGAGGTGGTTGGTTTCTTCTTAATAATTCCTCAGTCTTGTAGTGCTCTTTGAATCATAGGATAATTTTTCTTAGTGTGTCCAAGTTGTTAGCAAAAGAAGATATGTTTTTCCCAAACTTTAGGAACTACTAGTCCCTCCTTTACTTCTATACAATAGTCCATAGCATGCCCTGTCTTATGACATAAGTAGCAACTAATTTCCTTTCCTTTTTTAAAGAATTTCCTTTGTGGACCACTCTCTTTTGATTTTTCCTCCCAAGGCCTCTTCCAATGCGGTGGAAATTTCCTCCTTTTGTGTTTATTGATGTTACCATTCTTTGTTGAAGTTGTCGGATTCTTCCAAACTTCAACTACTTCTTCCTTAGAAACCATAACTGCTTTGGCGGCTTGTCTATCAATCTTTCCAACCTTTGTGGTTAACTTCTTCGATCTCTTTCCTTGTCCTCTCCTTCCTTTCGTGTCCATTCTTACTACCTAATTATAGTAAGATACCTTTAAAATACACTTCCAGATCATGTTTATACTGGGAAAGGTATCGTTTCCAAATGATAATAGATGGATATTATCATTCTTTATCACCCATTACACCCTACAATTTCTATTAACTTTGAAAACTTTTTCTTCACATATAAAATATAATCCTAGGTAAAATTGTTTCATTTACCATTTTAAAACAATATTGTGTCAGCTTTCCTTGTTTAAGTATTTAGGAAACCCCTATCGACATTGTGGCATCCCACATCTCGATCAGAGTTCTTAAGCCACTCAATCGATAAACAAACACAATGTAAAACATTTTTTTATATCACTAACAAATACACACTCATATATATAATACACTCAAACTTATAATAAAGCATTCCAAAACCTTATCTCTTAATGAGTTTCCCACAAAATCCTAAGTGCTTGCTTAACCTAGGCTCAGATACCAAAATGAAACAACCGGATTTTTGACCCTCGAAAATCAATACTAATAAGTCTACTGTATTGCGTGCTAAGCATTCAAGTGCTAGAAAACCGATCATTAGGGTTGAAAGAAAGAAAAGGTAGATGAGAAGAAACAAAACAAAACCTCAAAACACAATGGAACAATATAAATTACTCAACATAATATATTACAAAGTCATTTCAAAATTGTTACATCAGAGTTATCTAATACAAATTCTACCCTAAGACAGTTATAAGAGTCTGTCCCTACCTAACTGAATACGATATATATGTAATACAACATAAAACAAGAAAAATAACTAGCTATCGACGATGTCACATACTCCAAGCTGCACCTAGTAAATCTCTCCAAATAACCAGAACTACTCGATTGCCTATCCAAATTTGAGCACCCAAGAGTTTAGGAAAAGAAAATAAACTCCGGGTAGACATGGGTCCAGTGTGGTTAAAATCAAGCAACTTAATTATTACTTTAAAACTCTTTTGAAATCAAAGTTATCTCGTAAGACCATTCTACATATAAACACGGATGGGTTTTTACATTACGATGACCAAAACATTTGTATATAAAATCCTGTGATATTATAATAATGTCTAGAGTACGAATACATATCTAAAATAGCTAAAAAAATTATAGTATTAAATTCCAGCATAGGAGGATCTAGAATCAAAACCATAAAGGCATGTATTGGAGATGGATTCCATACCATGGAAAGGTAAGGGACTACCTTCCGATGGTAAACCCCTAGAAAATGCATCGGAGTCTGACAAGAACTTCTTGTACCCTTACTATAGAAAGCCGGCTATCCCTTTAACATAGCGAACCAAATTACCTCATCCCTTTTGACACCAAGGCCTTATACTACCATGGTGTTTGCGCATAAAACAATACAAATATGGACGATCTAGAATGGGATGGCGGCTCCTAATAGCAGCTGACCACATAAATCTGTTGCGTACCATGTTTTTGCCATTTTTCAGTTTATGAGGCTAGTGAAGTCATGTCTTTACCTTCTTCCTCCTAGTAGACCATCTTGGAATGCTAGCACTGCCCTCCAGGTAGAGATACAATGCCAGTAGTCATCTATGCAAGTTGTTTCAGGATCGAACAAACATTCCACATTATTATCCTCCATTTCGGAATCACCCTCGGAAAGAATAGTATAACTCCACTGTACACTTCAATATGATTTGGCATCGTTTATTATTAGTTTGGAGTGGTTCGGATAATTTAGGGATAAGTGACTCCAAACTAAGTGATAATTTCGGGCAAACTCAATTCTGGTTCTTTTGGAAGTATGCACCAAGCAATCAGGTCCTCATTAGGAAACTCGAATATACACGACATACCTTCTAGGCCAAAGCAGGTCCCGATTTGATAGTCGGTTATTTAACTATTAAATAACAAACAACAACCAATTCCATTTGAGATATATTTATCTATAGATATATTTATCCATAGCAACCATTAAGCCTAAAAAAATCTTTATTTAGTAAATCTCTTTCAAAAATGTTTGTCTAAAACATTCATATACTCATCTTTCTGACATAAGTATGTTCATAAAACATTGGAGAATAACTTCTTGCTTCTAAATCATGTCAAAAGGGTTAAACAAATGTTGTTTAAATTAGAGATAAGGACAACCCTAAACATTATTCCTTCGGTGTTAAGTGTGGAGTTAATGAATGTTCCATAACATCATTTTTAAAAGGTCATTTTTAGAGAAACCTAGAACTCAAATTCTTTTTATATTTCTTTCGATAAATCCTTTTTTTTAAATCTATTTCATTCATGAAATCCTTTTTTATTTTGAAATCAAAACCGTTTCAAGATACTTTCTAAACTTCCAAATCTGTTTATAAAACCCTTTTATAAATATTCAAAACCATTTATATAAATTCCTTTTATAGATACCCAAACTTTTTGTTTAAATTTCTTATAAATATCCAAACCTTTTTTAATAAACTCCTTTTATGAATATCCAAATCATTTCCTTAAACTTCTTTTATAAATATCCTAAATCATTTATAAAACTCTTTATAAACCTTCCTGTTTAAAACAACTTCTTAAATATCCTTAATCAAATTAGCTTCCTTTAATAAGCAATCCATTTTATACATCTCCCTCATTTATGAAATCTTCTTTGCATAAAAACACAAACCCATTTACCTAGACACCTTATGAATTTCCAAATTCATTTATTAATATCTTAATGAAAACTTCTTTTTATAACCCGGGAAACCATTCCCATTAGTTAAAAACGTCTTTAATAAAACCATTTACCAAATCATTCTTTAAATATCTTGTCCAAATGCAATAACTCTGAAACCAATTCAAACAGAAAATAAAATATTTATCCTTACAAAATCAATGGTGGCATAATGACCACAATGGTGCTTTTAATTTGATATTATGTGACGACCCACCTTTCTGATCCCTAGGAACGACACTTAACACATTCTCGGTGTTCATGTGCCGTTGCCTAAGAATCGAAAAGATGAATCGTCGTGGGAAAAATTAAAGAATAGAATAGAAAACCTCATAATGAAACTGCTAAATAAAACGTAACAGTCAATAGTACATTAGGTTACTCCTTAACAGGGAGTTATCAGAGTTACACAAAAGCATTACAAATCGGCTTATGCAGTTATAACTTCTTGCCTTTACAAATGCCAAAAAACTACACTTACACAAACTGGATAAACAAGAAATAGATAGCTAAGTAGATAAAAGCCGCCTGCTCGGACACCGTCTTTAAAAGATCCCACAAAAGACCTGCTACTCTCTGACTACTCAAATAAAATGAGTACCTAAGAGTTTAAGGAAAACAAACAACTCGGGTAAGATGATAGGTCTATTATGAGTAAAACTTTTTAAACAATAGGTGTGAAATTAAACACAAAAATGTTAGACCATGCCACTGAACATGGAATGGGTTTACTCCCACATAAATTAACATCCAAATGTGAAGAATGGATAAATAGTTAAAAACCACGAAGAGTGGTTGACTCTTTCCGATGAAAATAAGGAAATAAATTTGAAGGTTCGAATCAAATAAAAAACAGAAAATCTCTAACAAATAACTTAGAAGGTGCACCACCCTTGAAGTATGCCTCTAATAATATACTTCTGAGAAGCTTATATACTCCATGACACTTCTTGGAAATGCACCAACCGGACCCCGCCATACCTTGCGGAGAATCTGAATATTTCACATCTAAATGTGCAAATGAATTCGATCTAGATGAGATGTGCAAATACCCTAATGGGAGCAACCCTACATATTTAGATGTCCTTTCAGGCTTTGGGTTTAGTCATTTACGGACAAAGGATAACAAAGCTCAACGAAGCAATAAATCATCTTAGAATGACGATAATAAAGAAGCTAAAGTAACCGATAGCTGATAAACCAACTATCGAGGATATAAACGATCCTATATGGAAATTAATTCTTGCATACTCACCACCACTCATTGAATTCAAACTTGTACTATTTCTTGGTTAACAGTAATACCAGACAAGTCAAGGTAGTGTTACCTCAAAGTCATGTCCCATGTTTATTCTTAACTTTCGATAAGTCATGTCCCATGTTTATTCTTAACTTTCGAAATAGCAACAAACCTACTTCTTCGATGTTTAGTGCTAATTATACAAATAAATCATTCCCATGCAAGTGAATCGCTTTATGGAAATTAATTCATTTCCATAAACAATTTAAACTTTTCTTTTAAAAACCCGAATTCATAATTGGCTTCACATTACAAGTATTAGTTTTAAAAAACTTTATTAAAAGAGTTTACTAACTTTGAAACATCATTATAAAAAGGATTTAACAACTTAAAACATCCTTATTTCATTGATTAATTAACTTTTAAAACTTTGTTAACTAAGTTGATTAATTAACTTAAATAACTTTTTATTAAAAAGGGTAAATCACCTTTAAAACATCATTGATTCGATTAATTAATAATATAATTAATTAAATTTATTTAATGATAATTAAATATCATTATTTAAAAGTGATTAATTAATTTAAAACTTTATTTAAGGAAAGACTTATTTAAGGATAAACAGATTTATCAACTTTTGAAACTCATTAATTAAAAAATTGAAATATCTTAATCCATCATTATCAAGATATTAATTAGCCTTAAACATCATTAAATAAAATGATTAATTAAATTTAAAACATTTTTAACTAAGTAACTAGTTTAAAACACATCGTTAATAAGTTAATTAGTTAATTTCAATCCTCATTAATTAATTAATCAATTAATTAATTAAATAATCATTATTAAAATAATTAATTATTCTTGAAAACATCATTAACCAAAAACTTGGTTAACTTGTAAAATAATTCCAAGCACGATAATGAAACCAAACGGTTTCGATAAAAATTGATTTTTCGAAAGTGCCGATATAGCGACTATCGCTATGCGGGCAGTTTGTACTTCAAGCTTATGTCATTTGCAATACAACCAAACATCATATAGTAAGGGCGTAAGCATACATACATGACGATTTACAATAATACAACATATATCAAGCGTTTATTTACAACGTGATTGATTTCACTACTAGATTTTCATATAACTTAAGATTCGCTTACTAACTTTTTGAAGCGACTAACGTCCAAGCAATAAACCAATAAATCAACCAAACCATTATCACAACTATACAATAAGCATTTAATAGCTACAAATATGAGCATGAACATAGTTTAAACTTTATAGTTCAAAGGTGGAAGATTCACTCATCAAAATGCTTACTACTTGAATCGAAATCACACCGACTCTTCGAATAGCACTAGAACTAAGCTTTCCTATGCACTTGACTTGATTTATTGGACTTTTTATAGGCTCGGCCTAGATCATATGGGGCTCGGCCATGGTGGAAATATGGGGGTATAGAGTTTTGTTTAGTAGATAATGTTTTTTGGAAGTGAAGTAAGGAGTTTAGCTTGATTTTTAATAAGTTATTCACTAGTTTATTACTTTTGAAATAATTTTAGAAGCCATGGAAGTGTTCATAAATATGAAGAAATAAGAAATGAATATGGAATGAATATGTAAAGTGGAAAATGTGTGGAGATGGTGGGTATTTATAGGCAAAGAAGTGGAGTATTATTTAAATAAGCTTAAACATTTAAATAATATAAATGTTATCATGTAACATAAAAGCAATGCCTCTCCACTAACCTTAATACACACGTTCCCCCTAGGTATACCTACACCATGCTTTAGGTCCTATCCTAGGTAGTTTAGGTGATGGTTAGGTTATTTAATTAATTTCTTAAGGTTATTTAATATATTTTGTGCATTTTATGTCAAATCAAGTTTTGTATTTACACTAAGCTTGATTATTAAGTTTAATACATTGATTATCTTATCACATGACATGTGTACATGTGTGTGCATGTGTATGTGAGTGATACATAAATTTTCACAACATTTTCAATGACTTTCCGAAGCCGAAAAGTCGAAATTTCGAAAAATGTTTTTCGGTCACATTTTCTATTTTTATTTGAATTAATTATTTTGTTAACAAAATTTGAAAATGATTTTAATATCATTAATTAGTATTTAAAATGTGTTTGTTTAGTTATTAAAATCCATTATTTAAATATTTAAAAAATATATTCAAATACAAATCGATTAGTTTACGTGTTGCTACACTCTCCCTCCCTTAGGAGAATTTCGTCCCCGAAATTAATACACAAAAAGACACTCCAAAAGTTATATATTATACCAAGAAAATCATATAACAATGCAAAGCAGCTATGGCATACAAGAACATACATAATGCATTCAAACAACAACCAACTAACGTGACATTACATCAGGGTAAGTTTCTCTAATATGATCCTCAGTCTCCCAAGTACAATCGTGAGGGTCACCACTCCATTGAACCTTCACAAGCTTTACCACCTTGTTTTTCAATCCCCTTTTATCCCGATCTATAATATAAACTGGGTGTCAGACTACCATCAAATTTGGTTCTATCTTTAATTCTTCCTGAAAAGACGTCTCAACAATCAAAGTTGGATCATGAACATGCTTTCTCAGATGAGATACACGAAAAAAGTTATGAACTTCGGACAATCTCTTAGGAAAATCTACTCTATAGGCCAATTATCCAATTGTCTTAAGGATTGTAAATGGTCCAATGAATCTAGGTGCTTGCTTTCCTGTCCTTTTGAATCTTACAACTCCTTTCATCAGGGAAACTTTTAGAAATACCAAATCCTCGACTACAAACTCTAAGTCCCTACTCCGCTTATCGTCATAACTTTTTTGTCAATCTTGAGCTTCTTTCACCCTTTCCTTGATCATAGCCACTTTCTATAATGCTTCTCAAATTATATCTAGTCCGAGAACTAATCGGTCTCCAGTCTCTACCCAACATAAAGGTGATTTACATCGCCGTCCATATAAAGCCTCGAAGGGTGTCATGCCAATACTAGCTTGGTAATTGTTGTTATAAGAGAACTCTACCAAATGTAGACGATCTTTCCAAGAACCTCCAAAATGCATACTCTCAAGAGATCTTCCAAAATCTGGTTCACCCTTTTGGCTTGTTCGTCTGCCTACGAACGATAGGCTGTGCTCAAATTCAACTTTATACCTAAAGCGGCTTGCAATGCTCCCTAAAAACGACTAGTGAAGATGGGATCTTGATCACTAACTATACTTACTGAAATTCCATGCAAACAAACGATCTTCCTTAAATAAATCCCTGCCAAAGAAGCTTTAGTTCTTATAGACTTCACCAGAATAAAGTGGGGGCTCTTTGTTAATTGATCTACAATTACCCAAATTCCTTCATTACCTCTTCTCATTTTGGGCAACCCATCGATAAAGCCCATAGATACTTGCTCCCACTTCCAATTTGGTATCTCCAATGGTTTGAGTAATCCAGCAGTCTTCTACTGGTCATTCTTGACTTGTTGATAATTCGCACACCAACTTACGAAAATAGAAATGTCTCTCTTCATCCCTTTCCACTAAAAGGTCTTCTTTATATTGTAAAACATTTTGGTGACTCTTGGGCGGATAGATAACATTCATCGATAACACTCTCTTAGCACATCCTGTCTAATTCCATTAACATCAGGCACACAAATCCATCCACTCATTGTTAAAATGCCCCAAGAGTCAATTTGAAAACTAGAAATAATTCCATCTTCAACATCCTTCTTAAGCCGAGCTATAATAGGGTCTTCTTCCTAGAAATATGCAATTCTCTACACTTTGCTGGCTTAACTTCCAAGTTTGCAATCGTCACCACATTCCTACTCAATGCATCTACAACGACATTTGCTTTCCTTTGGGTATAAAGAATCTCTAGTTCATAAGATGCAAGAAATTCCAGTCATCTTTGCTGCCACAAGTTCAAATCCTTTTCAGTAAAGAGATACTTTAATGACTTATGATTCGTATATAACTCAAACTTTGCACCAAAAAGATAGTGCCTCCACACCTTCAATGCGAAGACTACCCCCAACAACTCCAAATCGTGCGTAGCGTAATTCTTCTCATGAGGTTTCAACTGTCGACTCGCATACGCTATTATTTTACCATTCTACATCAAAATTGCTCCCAATCTAGTCCTACAAGCATCCATGTTCATTGTTAATCCTTCACTCCCATCTGGAATAGTCAAGACAGGAGCACTTGTCAATTTCTCCTTTAGCTCATTGAATGCTTGATCACACTTGGGTGTCCAAACAAACTTACCATCTTTCTTCGTCAACTTTGTAAGATGAGAAGAAATCTTTGAGAAATCTTTAATGAACCTTTTATAGAAACCAGCCAATCCCAAGAAACTTCTGACGTTAATCGCATTTTCAAGTTTCTTCCAATCTTGAACCTCAACTACTTTAGTCGGGTCCACTGATATTCCTTCTCCCGAAACTACATGTCCTGGAAATATAACTTCGGATTTCTAGAAATGATACTTAGAAAACTTTGCCTTTAAAATATGACTTCTTAAAGTACTTAGAACAACATGAAGATGGTACTTGAGCTATTCCTCGGTTTTAGAATAAACAAGGATGTCATCAATGAAGAGTAGAAAAAACTTGTTAAGAAAATCCCAAAACACTCTATTTATTAAATCATAAAATAAGCGGGTGTGTTAGTCAATCCGAATGGCATGACTAACTGCTTATAAAAATTATCAGGGGTTCGAAAAGTTGTTAAGAGTACACTCTCCTCTACTACCCTTAATTGGTGAAAACCCGTGGCAAGGTCCAATTGAGAAAAATATCTGAGCTCCGTGGATCTGGTCAAACATGTCGTCAATCCTAGGTAAAGGATACTTATTCTTGATAGTCCTTTTATTTAATTCCTAGTAATTCATACATAATCTAAGAGAACCATCGCCTTTGGTAACAAACACTACTAACGATCCTCAACTCGATGTGCTACGTTTGATCAAACACTTCTACAATAAATCAAATGTCTACTTCTCCAATTCTCTTCTTTCCATCGGAGCCAACCTTCGTGGAGGTTATGCAATCGGTCTGGTTATAGAAATCAAATCAATGCGGAACTCTACTTTCCGATGAGGAGGTAAGCCTTACACATCTTTAAAAATATCCTTAAAGTCCCCAACAATTGGTATATTCCTTATCTCTTCTTTGGGTATTTCGAGGGAATAAAGGAAACAGCTTATCAACTTATTAGGCTCTCCACAATAGAAATGAATGCTTCTGCCTACTACATCTTTTATTACAATAGTTCTTCTACTACAATCTAGGATGACATTGAACGTAGATAACCAATCCATCCCTAAAAGTAACCCAAAACCCATGAACCCAAGAACAAATAAGTCGAACGAGAAGTGCCAATCTCGATAAGAAATAGGCACTTTCAGACACACAGTGTCAAGATTTGTTGGCTCGCCAATGAGGTTCGACACATAAAGAGAATTGACTAAAAGAATAGGTTTGAGGTTAAACTTATCAACAAGATCTACTAAAATGAAACTATGGGATGCATCGGTATCAAATACACTCTAACAGGAATATCAAAAATGGATATTGTACCTTGCAACACGTGCTTTCCATTTGGATCCATAGAAGTAGATGGTTTTTCAATAATAGTAAAAGCTCGTATCTATGATCCCTTCTTTGGAAAATTGCACTGGTTCTTCATATGTCCACGTCTATTGCAATTATAGTAGAGTTGTCCACTAGTCAGGTTCGGGCACTGATTTGCAAAGTGGCCCATTTTTTACACTTATAACAAAGGATCTTGGTCAACTCTAATTGCTTATTCTGACATGGAACTCCACCTTCAGGCTTCTTTCCCGACCACTTCTTCTTCCCTTTGCGCTTAAAAATGGCTTACTAGCAACTTGTATCATCGATAAAGGTTGGGCATTGACTGCTAGCACTAACCCCTTTTGCACTCTTTGCTCAATATCAAGAGCCTCAAATCTCAAAGCCATACTGATCAGATTGGTAAAGGACCGTTGTGATGATTGGTCATTTCCTGATGGAACTCTAGTAGCATTCCTTTCATGAACATTCATTCTTTTTGAGTGGCATATCAATCAATCCTGGTCCAAAGCGGGACAATGCATTGAACTTATGCTCATACTGCGCCACTGTCATCTCACCTTGTTTCAAATCCATAAAACTTCTGAACAACTGAGATCTTCCTGTTTTTGCAATAAATAGAGCTTCAAAAACTACTTTAATTGATGCCCAAAAGATATCTTCTTTCGGTATATTCATTGTGACTGTATCCCACCAATCCACTGCTGCTTTTTGAAGCTGACACGATACCAACATTCTCTTTCTAGCATCTCCTAACTAAAGATCCCTAAAGATCCTTTCACAAGAGCGGAGCCATGTCTGAACTCCCAAAATATCTTCAGTTCCATAGAAAAGCTTACCACCTAAAGTTGTGTAATTCTTGCACAAGGTTGCAAAGTTCTGAGGTGACTGAACTTGCATCACTACTTCCACTACTGGCTCTACAACGGCTCATTTCTAGGAGCTCTGCCATTTGTACTTGTGCTAGTTCCAGATCACCTCCATCTTCTTCCTCTTGTACTCAATTTTAATAACCTGAATAAGTGACAGGTATCATTAGAATTCAAGGATAGGCTCAATGATGATAAAAGGAAAACTGCAATAAAGGATCTAAAACAAAACTTTTAGGGGAGAAAAGGAAACGCTCTCTCAAGAATAACTCATTCTAGGGCTTTACTTACCCCATATCTAATATATTGTACCACAATCAGGCTAAGGTGTTCGCTCAACCAAAGCTTTGATACCAACTATGACGACCCACCTTTCTGACCCCTAGGAACGACACTTAACACATCCTCGGTGTTCGTGTGCCATTGCCTAAGCATCGGAAAGATGAAGCGTCGTGGTGTGAAATAAAGAATATAATATAAAACCTCACAATGAAACTGCTAAATAAAACATAATTGTCAATAGTACATCAGGTTACTCCTTAACAGGGAGTTATCAGAGTTACACAAAAGTACTACAAATAGGCTTAGGTAGTTATAACTTCCAGCCATTACAAATGCCGAAACAAAATACACTTACAAAAACTAGGAAAACGGTGGAATAGATAGCTAAGTAGATAAAAGCCTCCTACTCAGACACCATCTTCAAAAGAGCCCACAAAAGACCTACTACTCTCGGACGAATCAAATAAAATGAGTACTTGAGAGTTTAGGGAATACAAACAACTCGGGTCAAACGATATGTCTGGTATGAGTAAAAAATTTCAAACAATAGGTGTGAAATTAAACATAAACATGTGAGACCACACCACTGAACATGGAACGGGTTTACTCCCACATAAATCAACATCCAAACGTAAAGAATGGATAAATAATTAAACACTGCGAAGAGTGGTTGACTCTTCCCGATGAAATAAGGAAATAAATTTGAAGATTGAATCAAATAAAAATGGAAAACCTCCAATAAATGACTAGGAAGGTGCACCACCCTTGAATTATACCTCTAGTAATATACTTCTGAGAAGCTCATATACTCTGTGACACTTCTCGAAAATGTACTAGTCGGACCATGCTAAACCTTACCGAGAATCCGAATATTTCACATCTAAATGTGCAAATGAACCCGATCTAGATGAAATGTGAAAATACCCTAATGGGAGCAACCCCACATAGTTCGACTTCCTTTCATGCTTTAGGTTCAATCATTTACCGACAATGGATAACAAAGACCAACGGAGTAAAAAATCATCTTAGAATGAAGATAATAAAGAAGCTGAAGTAACCGATAGCCGAGAAACCAATTATCGAGAATATAAAATGATCGTATATGGAAATTAAGTCTTGTATACTCACCACCACTCATCAAATTCAAACTTGTACTATTTCTTGGTTAACAGTAATACCGGACAAGTCAAGGTAGTGTTACCTCAAAGTCATGTCCCACGTTTATTCTTAAATTTCAAAGTAGCGACAAGCCTACTTCTCCTAGTGCTAATTATACAAATATATCATTCCCATACAAGTGAATCCCTTTATGGAAATTAATTCATTTCAATAAATAATTCAAACTTTTTCTTTTAAAAACCCAAATTCGTATTTGAATTCGCATTACAAGTATTAGCTTGACAACACCTTGTTTTAAGAGTTTACTAATTTTGAAACATTGTTATAAAAAGGATTTAACAACATAAAACATCCTTATTTCATTGATCAATTAATTTTTAAAACTTTGTAAACTAAGTTTATTAATTAACTTTAATAACCTTTAATTGAAAAGGGTAAATCACCATTAAAACATCATTAATTCAATTAATGAATAATATAACTAATTAAATTTATTTAATAATAATTAAATATCATTATTTAAAAGTGATTAATTAATTAAAAATTTATTTAAGGAAAGACTTATTTAAGGTTAAAAAGATTTATTAACTTTTAAAAGTCATTAATTAAAAAGGTTAATTAATTTTAAAAAACCATTAATTAATAAATTAATAAATCTTAATCCATCATTATCAAAATATTAATTAGCCTTAAACATCATTAAATAAAATTATTAATTAAATTTAAAACATTATTAACTAAGTAATTGGTTAAATTTAAAATACATCGTTAATAAGTTAATTAGTTAAATTTAATCCTCATTAATTAAACAATTAATTAATTAAATTAAATAATCATTATTAAAATAATTAATTACTTTTGCACACATCATTAATCAAAAACTTTCTTAACTTGTAAAATAATTGCAAGCACGATAATGAAACCAAACGGTTTCGATGAAAGGTGATTTTCCAAAAGTGCCGATATAACGACTATCGCTATACGGGCAGTTTGGAATTCAAGTTTATGTCATTTGCAATACAACCAAACATCACATATCAAGGAATGAGTATACATACATGATGATTTACAATAATACAACATATATCAAGCATTTATGTACAACGAGATTGATTTAACTACTAGATTTTCATGTAACATAAGATTCGTTTACTAACTTTCCGAAGCGACTAACTTTCAAGAAAAAAATTGATCCATCAACCAAACCATTAACACAACTATACAATAAGCATTTAACAGCAAAAAATATGAGCATGAACATAGTTTAAACTTTAAGTTTTAAATGTGGAAGCTTCACTCACCAAAACGCTTGCTGCTTGAATCGAAATCACACTGACTCTTCGAACAGCACTAGAACTAAGCTTTCCTATGCACTTGAATTGATTTAGTTGACTTTTTGTGGGCTTTTGGGCTCGTACTAGATCATATGGGGCTCGAAGATGGTGGAAATGTGGGGGTATAGGGTCTTGTTTAGTAGAGAATGGTTTTTGAAAGTGAAGTAAAGAGTTTAGCTTGATTTTTAATAAGGTATTCACCAGTTTTTCATACTTCGGAAGTAATTTTAGAAGCCATGGAAGTGTTCATGAATATAAAGATATAAGAAATAAAGATGGGAATGAATATGCAAAGTGGAAAATTTGTGAAGATGGTGGGTATTT
Source organism: Allium cepa (assembly GCA_030765085.1). Taxonomy (NCBI): domain Eukaryota; kingdom Viridiplantae; phylum Streptophyta; class Magnoliopsida; order Asparagales; family Amaryllidaceae; genus Allium; species Allium cepa. The sequence continues at coordinate 290,813,386 of CM060937.1, forward strand.
ACAGGAAAAGAAGTGGTATTATTTAAATTAGCTTAAACATTTAAATAATATAAATGTTATCATGTAACATGGAAGCCATGCCTCTCCACTACCCTTATTACACATGTTTCCCCCCTTAGGTCTACCTACACCATGCTTTAGGTCCTATTCTTGGTAGTTTAGGCGATGGTTAGGTTTTCTAATTAATTTCCTAAGGTTATCTAATAAATTTTGTGCATTTTATGTCGAATCAAGTTTTATATTTAAATTGAGCTTGTTTATTAACTTTAATACATTGAATATCTTATCACATGATATGTGTACATGTGTGTGCATGTGTATATGAGTGATACAAAAATGTGCACAGCATTTTCGATGATGTTCGATGCCGAGAAGTCGAACTTTCAAAAAACATTTTTCGGTCACATTTTCTATTTTTATTTGAACTAATTATTTTGGTTAAAAATTGAAAATGATTTTAATATCATTAATTAATATTTAAAATGTGTTTATTTAGTTATTAAAATCCATTATTTATATATCTAATTTTTTTACAAATATTCAAATATGAAGCGATTAATTTACGGGTCGTTGCATTTTACTTATCCAGTTAACATGGCATCACACAACAATAGGTATATAAGATGTCAACATATAACAATCAATCAACATTCATGAATGCCCAGGTTATTATAATACCAAAATGGTGTTTTGTTCTGCTAATAGATGTCATTTAGTTTCCTAGTCATAAGGGTTACTTAATGCTTAGATAAAAAAGTCTTCGGTTTGAAAATAATACACTTAGATAAGAACGGGTTTAAATAAATAATCGACATATTTTTAAAGAACCTTTAAAATGGATAAAGCTCAATTAAATCACAAGTTAAAACTTAATTAAACCTTAATAAATCTTAATTAAATCATAATTAAACCCTAAATTAGCTTATTTACTATTAATATATTTAACTAAAAATTTAAAACTCAATTAAGCTAGGTTACATCTTTATTAATTAATAATTAAACCTTAATAAATTAATTTATAATTAAATATTTAATTAAACTTTAATTATTTACAAATTCGTTTAAATAATAACCTAATTAAGTAATAATTAAATGAATAATTAATCTTTAATTAAATAATAATTAATTAAATAATTAACTCTAATTTAAATAATTAATTAAAGTAATTAAACTTTATTAAATAAAAATTAATTTTATTTTATCTTAATTAATCATCATTTAAAACTTTCTTATTAAAAATAATTAACTTGGTTAATAATTTCTTAAACTCTAATTACTTAACCTAATTAAAATTAGTTAAGTAATAATTATCATAATTAATAGATTAAATAAATAAATAAATAAATTATCAAAAAATTAATCTTTGGACTTGATTAGTTTGAAATGAGTTTTCATAAGAAACAATCTAAAAGAAAACACTTTAAACTTGAAATCGTGAAATTATCCGAACTGCATCCATAGCGACTATCACTCTGAACGCAGTTCGCTAGAATTGATTTATAGGTGATGACTCAACTTCAACTCTAGCTACTTCATGTTTTAATACACAAATGGAAAAGTTATGAAAACTTAGACAAAAGGTGAAAACTTGGAAAAACATTTTCAAAATCCAAAACTAGAAGAAAAAAAACTTTTGTTTTCAAATCGGATATCAAATCCTTTGCGACTTTTCAAGGTGATAACTTCACAAAAATTTCATCATATGCACTTGGTTTTGTTTCATGAACACATTACGACCATATCATAATCAACCATTCACATATCCATATCCATATCCAAAACATATCATTCAACATCCAAATCCCATATCCAAACTTAGTCACAAACTTATAACCATATGTCATCAAAGCAACATGTTTTTCAACTAAATAAGCACTACAACATATAGTTCAATAAAATCAAGTCAATATCTTTTCCCAAAATGATATTTTTACTCACCGAAGCTTACAAATTCAAACCAAACCTTTTCTACTTTGGATGCCTATGCACTCAAAATGGGTTCGACCTTGGATACTTTAGGCTCGGCCATGCACTATTAGGGCTCGGGCATGTAGGGTTAGGCGGATGATGGTGCTTGTATTTGAATGGGAAGTGAAGAAATGAATGAAGAAGGGTTTCAACAAGTTATGGAAGGAATTCCAAAGTGGAAATGTGAGAATTTTATAACATAGAAAATATGTAAAAAGCCATGAATACTTTCTCAAGCTCTTAGGGGATTTTTAAAGTGAAGAGAAGGATTGAAAAATGAGAAACATGAGAGGTAAGGGGTATATATAGGCTTAGGAAATTTTAATAAAAATATAAAGTGGTTGAATATAATATATACATATGCACGTAACCCATTACCCCCCTCCATACTTTCGTCGCCCACACATGTACCCCCCCCCAACCATGCAAACTATTCATGACATGCGCTCTTGTCTTTTGTTCTTGAGATAAATATATTTATATGTTAAAATATACACAATTTTATATAAAAATCTTACTTATTTATTTATATACATATGCTTAGGTGAAAATATATGTATATGTATATACTTTCATGACAAAATAGTTTGTATTGTGTATATATGTGTTTACAATAGTGTTTTAACATTTTAGATAACCTTTAACTAATGACAATGAAAGATATTGGAAAATAACTTCTGGTCGCATTTTCTATTTTTCTATGAACTATATAATTTAGTAAACATAATTTGAAAATGAATTTACTATCATTAATTATTATTAAAAATAAGTTTATCTGTAAATAAAAGTACATTTATTTATTACTTAAAAATACAATTAAATATTTTTTTTGAATAGCGATTCAATTCTGGGACGTTATAATTGTGCCGTAACATGTGTATTTACATCGATATGAGTTTATTTGATGCGATGTGAGTAGGTTTAGATTATGGAGTGTGTGACATATTTATTTCTCTATGTATCACATGTACATAACCTGACATCATATGATTGTATATTTCTGTAGCAGTATTATACTCATAGTTTATTTTTAGCCTAAATCGAGGGTTTGTTTTGCGATATCTTCTCGAGTCAGACTAAGGATTGCCATTATTACAGGATGATTACTCTAGCCCATTTTACTGTCATGACATTGAAGCATGTCTTCTATAAGATTACCCATAGTGTGTCTTTAGTTACCCTTAACTTGTCTTAAAAGATATGACCCACCTATAGAGCTCAATTTTCATTGTTCAATTAGGGTTGTTCGGAATGAGGAAATCATAGAATTATGTCTGAAGATTGATAGATCCAAGGTAGTTCAATAAGTGTCATTTTATATAAAAGCTAGCATTTCGAACATGTTGAAACATCAAAATCAACTAAAATTGCAGCTATCTTAGTCTCATATTATAGACAATTGACCTATACATATAGATATGTACATAAATACATGTGTATGTGGGGGAGCACGCACGCATGTGTACACATATAAATATACATGTACATAAAGAACATACATTTCAATTTAAAGAAAGTAGTTGTAGTGAAATCAAGAATCGAATCGCTCAAGGGGAAAAATGGATGACTAAACTGAAATAGATAAGCAAAAGACTTTTAGAGTATATTGGACTGAAAAGTAATTCCATATTTCATGGGACCAATATTCTAGCATAACTAATAGGATTTAGGTTATCACTAAAACTCAAGGGTGAAGTAAAAAATAGCTTGCTTAAATTTATCCCATGCTAGTAAAAGAAGGAAAGGGCAGTGCAACACCGCTATCACAGTTGAAAATTCCTTATGAGCATTGTCACGGTTCACAGCCATTTTGTCAAGGTATGAAAACATGATTCCATTTTTTTACAGTTTTATGTTATTTGAACCATTTTCACTAATTCAATTTCCCCCTAGTTTTGTTCGTAAATATCTGTTGAATCGATTTACCTTTTTATAACAGTAGACTATTTTCACAATTGCAGTATTAATTGTTAATATGCTTGGCTAGTTTCGTAAAAAGAATGAGACGGTTGATTATCTTAAACACAGTAAGGCTATTCAAGCAATAAATTTCTTGGTAACAAAGTTATGAATTTATTTGATCTAGTTCTTTGATAAAACCCCCTAAATAACATCAGTTCATAGGTAAAATAGAAGTAATATTAACTGTATTTTTTAAATTATCAATAAACAAAGAAAACTTATGTATAAACTAAGCAAGCCTCGACAGCATTAATATTTTTATTTGAATTAAGTTAAATTGAGTAAGAAATTCAGAGCAATCATAGCAGGCCATCAAACATAAATGGAGAAATAAGTTCAACAACTAACAAAAAAGAAATTTAGCCATCAATCTTTACATGAGATAAGCAGTGAAAATAAATTCAGCAAAAAATTTACGAGTAACAAAACAAACATGCCACCTTAAGCATAACAGTGTCATAGTGAAACACTTGCTCAAGTTTAAATGAACTCAATTCCAGCAGTTTGAACTGCTAAACTCCAATGGAATATGAAATCTGGTTTTGATCACTTCGATCATATCTAAAAATTTAATTCGAGTAAATCTATACGTACAACATGTGTCCATTTGAATCATAAATTTAATTCAAATTAGTACTTGAAAATCTATTTTGATTCGGATTTGGCGAAAGAGTAACCCAACATGTGAAGAAGAGGATTTACCTAAAGGAGGACGATTGAAGATGCATGGCAGCAACGACGATGGAAAGTGGCGATGATGACAGAAGGCGACAACGGTTGAAGTTAAATTTATGAAGAATTTGGAATATCCATAGCGATGAATTAGAACCTAGGGTTTGAGGAACTGAGTTTAGGAAAGTAGGCTAATCGGGGGAGAAACAACAGTTTAGGTTTATTGAGCAGGAGGATAAATGGAATTGCGAAGGGCATTTTAGGAATTGTGAAAAGACATGGTTGAAATCAATGAACTGAATTTACATTATTAGAAAGTAGAGATGTATGACTGAGTAGTTAGGCATCGGTTTCCTAACCAGAATTTTGATTGTATAGCTCCGCTGATGCATATATTATGATGTTTTGAGATGCCTATGTATATTATAGTTTGATATATTAATATTTCCTTTCCATTGTGATATATTTACTTGTCATTTATTTATGATTTGTTATGTGAATTACTCTAATCTTTAGGCTACTCCTTCTGAGCCCTTTGATCTGAGCTATCGAGCGGTGAACTCCCTCTGATAATTTGGTCACTGGTACTTGGGCATCACAATCAATTTCAAATCTAATGCCGAGAACTAAACAACCAAAATATAATGATTTTAACATATGTGCATCATTAAAAATCATAAGTTTTTTTATTTACTTATAGTTTTAGAAATATTTTACCTAATAGTTCTTTCTTATATACACATGCTTCCAGTGAAACTCAAACTATATAATTTTTCTGTCAAAGTATTTGCTTAACCCTAATGCTTGTTAAACTATACTTTCATATCTGTTTTTGCATCTATCAAACAACCCACAAACTCAAAATCGTTCCCACTGACTTCATGGCACTTTGGTTATTAAGCGCAAACATCATATTCTAAATTATCTTTCATAATTTCTATTTCAACATACTATACCAAAATTCAAAGTCATATCGAGCATAATTTTGCAGGTAAAATCTGAATTAACATAAATACGTTAATTTCATTAATTGAAATTTACAATGTTATTCTATCAACGTAACTTACCATATTCCAACAGCATTGGTCTTCGTTTTAGAGACACTTTTGCAGTCGGTGGATCATATTCGTTTGGATACAACTATCAAAATCATAATTTGATAATGTACTTAGAATCCATTTGGGTTTTTACATCACGTAGGATAATAGAGTCAATATTCTTAACTGCTTATTGAGAATAGAGAAAATTCTTATTTTCAGTATTGATAAGAAAATCATAGTTTCTCTTTAATGTCCGAGAGTTTTTGTCAGACATCTAATTAGTTATTTCTATTTAGGCCTGGATAATTTCATTTCATCCTTTGTAATCAGTTTTATCTTTGGATCGTACCCAAATCTATTTTACTACCAAATTTTTTAAAAAGAAATTTCTTCATCATGAAGTTGGTGTTTCTTGAAGTAAAAATTATTTCTCAATGCAACGGATTAGTGTGACAACCTGGAATTTTTGGATATTTGAAATTGAAATATTTAATTGATTTTAAACATTTGAAAGTTAGTTTGACTTGAATTTCAAATATCACTATTTATTTGGCAATTAAATTATTGAATTTAGTTATTGAAAGTTGGGTAAAATATTGAATCTTCAGTTTTATGCTTGTTAAACATATTTCGAAGGCTTAAAAAATTTGTATTAATAGTACTGAAGATAATGAATGCTTTAGAATTAAATTTGGAAGTATTTTATTAAGTTTAGAAAATATATCGTTTAAATCGATATTTAAAAATAGCCTTCCGAGTTACAGTCTCGGAATTTGACGAAACCTATTCCATTAGATCCGTAATAGTGTATTAGTATAGAATTTCAATTTTCGTAGTGTTTGGAGTTGTCATGTGATCGTACGATAGGTAAACGCGTTGGAATTCATATCGAAAATTCAATATAATAACTAGGTCCAAAAAGCTATCTTCTCCATGCAATCGAATTAGGACTCGAAACCTTTTCCACTGTGTTTGTAATAAGGGTATGATATTATAAACGTCTGGCGACACTCCTCGATAGGATGTAAAAAATTTAAGCTTCGAATTGAAGTCAATTTAAATTTGAATTTAAAAATATGTATATATTTGGACTGGTCAATATATCTTCCATCAATGCTTTTGTTTTTCATTTCTCAACCATTGTGGCAAGCTTTGCAGACACGTCAAGGAATTTGAAACACATGTTCTTCCTGGGATAACACGCGTCTCTCTAAAAAAATAAAATGGCCAAACATTTTGAAAATGAGGAAATGGTAATAGGAAAGCTTCTCGTCTTCTTCCTCTATTTCTAGTTCAAACGGAAAAAAATGACAGGCGATTAAATATTGCGAATCCGCGTTTCCTCCTCAAATTAAACTAGTACCTTCTTACCTTTTTCTACCTTCAATCTAAACGAAATAGAATTCGAATTTCGAATCAAAGTCGACTCGATGTCGAGAGGAACGCTCGATCGCGTCTTGTTCGGTCGAGATCGAGGGTGATACGTCGCGAAGGGAAGGCGGCCACGACCAACGTGGAGGAACTCGTGTTCGATTTTCAATTATAGGGAAGGGGCCAAGCTAGGGCTTGGGGCCGCGTGGGAACTGGTTGCATGGCAGCAGGGGTTGGATGCGGCGATAATGAGTTTGGCATTAGGCCGCGATGGTGGCTCGAGCATGGCGATGGCGTGTATCTGCAGTCTTATCCTCTTTTTCTTTTTTCTTATAATTTGAAAATATATATGTATATATATGAGGCGTGGACAGAGGATATATGCATATGATATGAAGATTTTTTCCAAGAAGTTTAAAATGTTTTGGAAATTTTTTTTAACAGTAAGATAACGTTTTGTCTTTACTGTTTACTGTAATTGGAAAGAAATATTTTAATTCTAAATTGTTTATTGAAGGAACAATAACAATAACAATAATAATATAGATAGATGATATTTTAAAGCATGAGTTTTAAATCTATATAAATTATTATATAAGTGTGTATATATATATATAGTTTCAAAAGAAAAATAAATGTACATATATACATTTTAAAATTACTTGTATATTTTAAAATAGTGTATTAGGGAGATTAACCTAATTAATTATTTTTATAACTTAAAAATTTATTTATTATAGAAAAAATTGGTTTATTAAAATAATTGGCTAATTAATTTTATTTAGATGGAAATTGATCATTCGATTAGTTCAAATATTAATAAAATATAATGTTTGTACAAGGTCGGAAGAATCGTGAAATCAAATCGAGATTGAAGTGGATTGCAAACAAGCAAAAGGTAAGTTAATCTCACTCACATCTGGATTACCTTAAATTTAAATAGTTAAATTTAAAGTATTAGTTGAATGATTGAATTGACTAGATGTGATATTATATATAATAGTATGTATATATGTTGGAGTGATTTATTCCCGCATTATATAGCGGATGAGACCCTATGCGCCCCGCATAATAGCGGATGACCCTATATACCGTGATATCCTCCTTGAAGTGCGATTGGTATTTTTATATCGTACTAAAATATGTGGATGCAGGGAAACAGGTTGGAGGGATCCAACTGGATTCCTCAAAATATTGAATTTGTTTTCATAATCTGTGATATGATTCATTGATTATCTATGATAGATTATTAATTATATTGGGAATTGGAAATATTGGATGCTATGGTTTGATTGAATATATTTGGGATATGTTGAGTTATCAAAAATATATAGATTGAATTTTTGAAGGAAATAAAGAGAGAATTAAGTAAAATAATTATAGAGAATTTGGATAAATTAAAGAATGAATTGGAAAAGGATAAAGTTATATTTAAATTCTAGTAAATAAATTCCGAGTATGGGAAAGGAGATTTTTGAATAAATGGGAATAAATGAATTTTTAAACTTAAATGATATTATTTAAAGGAATAAAGGATTTATTTTTAAATTCAAGGTTTAAAATAGTTGGGTGAGATAAAGAAGAATTTTAAAAAAGGTATGAAATTGGTATTTTTAGTTTAAATAAGATTTTACATCATAATAAAGGAGTAAAATCTAAAATTAATGGGTTTTGAAATAAAATTGAGTAAGTAAAGGAATGTGTTTTTAAAATGGATTAAATTTTGGAAATTGATTTGAAAATTGATTAAGTGTTTGCAACTGTGATTTAAAAGAAGGATGAGACTATGGAATTTATAAACTGGGTTTATAAAGTGAAATAAGATATTAGTGATATTTGAAAGTATAAATTCATGGTGGGAATTTATAAAGAAATGAGTAATTTGTTTTAAAAATAAATAGTGTTTATTTTTAAAGGTGTGGGAAAGCAATTTACGGGTTTGAGACGTAAATTAAATTGGGATAAATCGAGAAGGAATTATTAACTAATTAAATGGACTATTTTGGAATGGAAAGTGTATTTTCCTAAAAAGCCAAGTATGTTTTAAAAGTAAGATTTTCAAGTACAAGTTAGAGGTTTTAAAGTGGTTTAAAAGAATGTTTAGAAAGAAATTATTATTTAGTTGTTTTAAATTTTTTAAAGATAAATATTTATTAAGTTAATTATATAAGTAAATTATTTTGAACGTTTAACTAGTATTATGATTTAAAGATAATTATTTAATATTCATACCTTATGGAATAACTTTTATTTTAAATTTAGTATTGGCTTAAGTTTTACATGAGAAATTTTTATAAATTTCATAAATAGTATATTTAATAATGTTTTTGAGTGGTTTTTATCTAAGTGTTTAAAAGTATATATTTTTGGATAAAGTGTTTTAAATTATTTAAAAAACCTAAAGTATTAAGACTTGGTGATTTTCTGTGGAAATAAAATAATTGAGTGGAAATTTATTCCGCGAGAGAAAAAGTGATTTGAAACTATTTTCAAAGCGTTGAAGTGTAGGAAAATATCTTGCGAAGATATTTTGAAATAAATAATTTGGGAAATTATTAAGGCCAGATGGTTGCTTGTGGATGTTATTTTATAGTTAAATAACCAACTATCAATATTGGCCAATGCGCTGATCGTTTGGAAGAGACCGGGATCGAGATTAATTTTTCGAAAATCACTTCGATCCGGTGAATTTTTTCGTGAGGAAGACAAGAGCTTGGATTCGAAGATGGAGCAGTGAAGTGCAAAGGCTAATCGCTAAAATCCTAAGAGTGATTCAAAAATGGATGTAGTAGGAGTAGTGCCTTCGGTTCCGTTCGGAACGGGAACGGACTTGTATGGACGAATGCTATCAGAATATTGTCAGGGGGATGCTGAGCATTCTAAGTGAGATGTGTTCTAAAAAGGTAACGCATAGCCTCGAGCCTCATCAACCAGGAATGGCTAAAACAGGGAAGGTGTATTAAGGCTAAGTGGCTAGTAACCAATTAGGGTAAGGTCATCCCTGTCTAGATGTCCCTTTTTATTCGGCTGTGTGGACGGTTGCTAATCCCAACCACGGGGTGATCTTATTCAGACTATCCAATAAGGGGTACCTCTGGTCTTGTGTTGCAGGAATCAGGATGGATGCTCGGTACTCTGATCTAGACCAGGTACTGTGACGGACGGTACCCCAGTAGCCCTGCCATTGTATGGAATCCAATCTCCGATAAGCGCCTGTATGGTTTTGATTTTGCCCAACTATTGCTGGAACGTGAGATGCAGGCATTTCAGCTAGATTGTATTTTGCTTTTTGTAGACACTATTATAATATCAGACGAATTTGATAAAAATATTTTGTTATCGTAAGGTAAAAACCCATCATGTTTATTTATGGCGTGGTCTTACGAGATACCTTTGATTTTAAAGGATTTTGAAAACTTTAATAATCCAATTGAGTGTGTTTTCTCATGCTGGTTTTCCAGACTGACTCGGGTGTTATTTCACTCTAATGCTCGGGTCAGACCAAGTATTATATGATACACGATTGGATGCCATGGAGCTCAGGAGACGAGCTGGATGGCGAGAGGTATCACACGTACATTATGTATATTCCGCTGTGCAGTATAAGCTGTATAGTCAGCTTTTGTGAGGACAAGTTAATATAACTATCCAGTATTTTTGCTATTGATTGTGTTGTATTCTGTTGATGTAATGTATTAAACAGATATAGTTTTTTGTATAAAGATCAGTCATTTGACTATTATATATTGTTCCGCCAGGTTTTGCGAGATTCTCATGTTGTTTTGTTTTTCTCTTCTTCTACCTCCTACTTCTTTCCCTTACAGACTGGTTTTCCGGCACTCGATTGTTTGGCATTTGATACAGTAGACGTATTGATGTCGATTTTTGGGCGTTGAAAAATCAGGTTGTGACATTATGGTATCAGAGTTGAAGGTTAAGCGAGAACCTTGGCTCTGGTGGGGTTTACTTATTAGAAATAGAGTCTGTAGTACTCTAGAATGAGTTTGAGTGTATTAATAGATATGAGCGCGTATTTGTTAGTGAATATAAAATTGTTTTATATTGTGTTGATTGCTTTGTTAAGTGGCTTATGGATTTGGTCAATACGTGTAATTAACGTTATTGATAGGGATCTCTAAACACTTGTACAGAACAATTCGACACAGTATTGTTTTAAATATGGTGAATGAAATAGTTTTGCCCACAATTATTTTTGTATATAAAAAGAAATAATTTTTGTAAAGTATTATAGTATATATGGTTGCTGGGTTATTAGGAAGTGATGATATTAAATTATTATCATTTTTGTGTGGAAATTGATTAAGAAATTAAGGTAATAACCGAAAATTGAGAAATAAGTTTTTAACAAAAGGAATTTGAAATGTCAAAAATATAAATGTGATTTATAATTTGACAACAGAATAAAATGATTTTGGATGTTAAATTCCTTTGATTTGGAAATGATTTTCAAAGGCTTAGGGGAAATAATAGTGATATTATTTCAGGAACATTTTTGAATTGGAGATGAAATCTGGGAAGATTTGGTATTTAAAAATATTTGGAAAATGTTTTTAAAGAGATAAAAGCACTAAACTCTTTTCGATCGCTGGAAAATAACTTTGGTGATGACTGCAGCATCATCGATGTTCATTTTCGAGTTTCAAAGAGAGGAATTGCTACCTGAATATTTTAAATTGGAGTTATTTGCAAAACTGGGTTTGGTTTTGAAATTCAATGAAATGATTGGGTTGGGTATAATTGATTTCAAAAGTGATTTTGAAATGTTGAGTAATTGTTTAAAAGACTCTGGAATCCTATTTAAAATGCTTATGGAATATAAGTAAGTCTGAAAATCTTATAAGAACTTGGAAATTGTTAGAATAAAATCTAACTTGAAGAAAGTTAAATTAAAATAAGTGTGAAAACGAAATAAAGTGGTAGGTAAACCAATTAAGAAAAGTAAATCAAAGGAGATTAGTAAATTGAATGTAAATAAGTTGGAAAACTTATAGAAGTTTAAATTTTGAACTAAACTGGTATTTTACTGAATTATGTTAAATAAAAATGAATTTGAGGAGAGAGTGTAAGTTGGTTAGATGAAATGGCCATGGAAATAAAATTCATTGAATTGGAAATAAATTTGTGAATGAACAAATTTATTAAGTGCAACTAAATGGAAATTGGAACTGAACTTTTGAATAATATTTAAATTTGAATTATGTCAAAATAAATGAGATAAAATAACCGATTAAGTGAAATGGTAAGCAAATGAATGGAAATTCAATATTGGGATGATATTTAATTTAAATTGTGTAAAGTGAAGTGAAGTTGTAGAATTAATTCGAAGCAGACTAAGAATAATTTAAGTTTGGAAATAAAATCCATTGAGATTTAAAATAAATTAGTAAGTGGAACCAATTAAAGAAATGATTAATTAAATATGGTTTGAAATGGATTGAATTCAATATTTAAAAATGAAAGGTAAATTTAATTCAGAATGGAATTGAAATTTAGTTAAATGAAAATAGACGTGAAAGCTTAAGTGGTAAAGTTAAAATAGCTATAAGAAGTATATAAAATCTTCATATTAACTTAAGAAATGGATGGTAAAATTCTTAAGTAAATTTGAAATGGAGAAATATACTAAGTTAATATTTGAATGAAGATTCAAATAAAAGCGTGTGAAAATGATAAGTGTGGATAAGTAAATAGAAATCAAAATAAATGTGAATAAAAAGAGATTTGATATAGCTAATAATCAATTGAAAATAAATACATAAGATGTACGCATATTATTTTATTCACATAGTGATTTTATCCAGATTCGAGCATAGAATTTTGAGATAGTCATATATCGATTCGAGTTGGGATTTTTCACTCGGTTTTCGACGGCGAACCCTGGATATGGATTTTTGATTGATTCTAGAAATTCTCTATCATAGTATATGGCTATGCAAGGAGAATGACAGTTTCTAATCAAGAAACCAGATCCGAGTTTGCACTAGGAAGTCGGGTGAACGATACTAGTCGGAAGTGAAATTATGTGATTGAGTGAGTGATCAGATTTGATATTGCGTATGGATGATATGTGTATATCATACGGGTTTGAAAGAAATAGATATTGAAATTTGTGTAAAGAAATGTATAAAATGATTTTGGCTGTGATTGGATATTATTACTAAGTAGAATATACAGGTGTTTTAAAAGCAAAAGGAAATTGGTGTATTTGATTTCAGAAGATAAAATTGTAAGGCCCGACAAAAAGCTATGTATTTAAATTGTCATATGAAATTTGATGGTTTTCTGATCCAGCCACTTGGCTTTTGTTTTTCTTTTTAAATTTGGAGGCCCGTAGTGGCATTTGTAGTCGTGCCGATCTAGCCGCGCAAAGGAGAAGCTAGTGAAATTTTTCGAAAATTTAGGGAGTTAGAAAATTTTTGAGAAAATTTTGATAGTTTGAAATTTGATTTTAAATTATAATTTGAATGGTTGAGTAAATATATTGGTTGGAATCTATGGGTGAGTTTGGGAATTTAGTAAGAATGATAGTGTGTCTTTAATAAAAAAGATGGTTGGTAAGTTGTTGAACTGTTTGGTTTTGGGAAAATAGTGATGGGGTTTGGATCATTCTTCTTTACTAGCAATTTCGGGGATGAAATTCTTTTAAGGGGGAGGAACGTGACGACCCAGAATTTCTGAATGTTTGAAAATGAAATATTTAATTGATTTTAAATATTTGAAAGTTAGTTTAACTTGAATTTCAAATATCACTATTTATTTGGCAATTAAATTATTGAATTTAGTTATTGAAAGTTGGGTAAAATATTGAATCTTCAGTTTTATGCTTGTTAAACATATTTCAAAGGCTTAAAAAATTTGTATTAATAGTACCGAAGATAATGAAAGCTTTAGAATTAAATTTGGAAGTATTTTATTAAGTTTTGAAAATATATCGTTTAAATCGATATTTAAAAATAGCCTTCCGAGACACCGTCTCGGAATTTGACAAAACCTATTCCATTAGATCCGTAATAGTGTATTAGTATAGAATTTCAATTTTCGTTGTGTTTGGAGTTGTCATGTGATCGTATGATAGGCAAACGCGTTGGAATTCATATCGAAAATTCAATATAATAACTAGGTCCAAAAAGCTATCTTCTCCATGCAATCGAATTAGGACTCGAAACCTTTTCCATCGTGTTTGTAATACGGGTATAACATTATAAAGTATGGCGGCACTCCTGGGTAGGATGTAAAAAATTCATGCTTCGAATTGAAGTCAATTTAAATTTGAATTTAAATATATGTATATATATGGACTGGTCAATATATCTTCCATTAGTGCTTTTTGTTTTTCATTTCTCAACCATTGTGGCAAGCTTTGCGGACACGTAAAGGAATTTGAAACACGTGTTCTTCCTGGGATAACACGCATCTCTCTAAAAAAATAAAATGGTCAAATGTTTGAAAAGGGGGAAATGGTAATAGGAAAGCTTCTCGTCTTCTTCCTCTATTTCCAGCTCAAATGGAAAAAAAATGGCAGCGATTAAATGTTGTGAATCTGCGTTTCCTCCTCAAATTAAAACTGCGTACCTCCTTACCTTTTTCTGCCTTCAATCTAAGTGAAATCGAATTCTAATTTCGAATCGAAGTCGACTCGATGTCAAGAGCAATGCTCGATCGCATTTTGTTCGGTCGAGATCGAGGGCGATACGTCGCGAAGGGAAGGCGGCCACGACCAATGTGGAGGAGCTCGTGTTTGATTTTTAGTTGGAGGGAAGGGGTCAAGCTAGGGCTTAGGGCCACGTGGGAATTGGTCGCAAGGCAGCAAGGGTTGGCAGCGACGACGATGAGTTTAGCACTGGGCCGCAATGGTGGCTCTAGCATGGCGATGGCGTGAGGTATCTGCAGTCTTATCCTCTTTTTCTTGTTTCTTTTAATTTATATATATATATATATATATATATATATATATATATATGAGGTATGGAAGAGGATATATGCATATGATAAGAAGATTTTTTCCAAGAACTTTAAAATGATTTGGAAAAAAAATTAATAGTAAGGTAACATTTAGTCTTTATTGCAATTGGAAAGAAATATTTTAGTTCTAAATTGTTTATTGAAGGAAAAATAATAATAATAATATAGATAGATGATATTTTAAAGCATGAGTTTTAAATCTATATAAATTATTATATAAGTGTGTATATATATGTAGTTTCAAAAGAAAAATAAATATACATATATACAATTTAAGTTTACTTGTTTATTTTAAAATAGAGTATTAGGGAGATTAACTTAATTAATTATTTTTGTAACTTAAAAATTTATTTATTATAGAAAAAACTAGTTTAATTGGCTAAGTAAATTTATTTAAATGGAAATTGATCATCCGATTAGTTCAAATATTAATAAAATCTAATGTTTGTACAAGGTCGGAAAAATCATGAAATCAAATCGAGATTGAAGTAGAATGCAAACAAGCAAAAGGTGAGTTAACGTCACTCACATCTGGATTACCTTAAATTTAAATAGTTAAATTTAAAGTACTACTTGAATGATTGAATTGACTGGATGTGATATTATATATAATAGTGTGTGTGTGTGTGTGTATATTGAAGTGATTAATTCCCGCATTATATAGCGGATGAGACCCTATGCGCCCGCATAAGAGCGGATGACCCTATATACCGCGATATCCCCCTCGAAGTGGGACTGATATTTTTATATTGTGCTAACATCTGGGGATGCAAGGAAACAAGTTGGAGGGATCCAATTGGATTCCTCAAAATATTTAATTTGTTTTCATAATCTGTTATATGATTCATTAATTATCTGTGATGGATTATTAATTATATTGGGAATTGGAAATATTGGACGCTATGGTTTGATTGAATATATTTGGGATATATTGAGTTATCAAAAATATATAGATTGAATTTTTGAATGGAAATAAAGAGAGAATTTTTACAGAGAATTTGGATAAACTAAAGAATGAATTGGAAAAGGATAAAAGTTGATTTTTAAATTCTAATAAATAAATTCCGAGTATGGGAAAGGAGATTTTTGAATAAATGGGAATAAATGAATTTTTAAACTTAAATGATATTATTTAAAGGAATAAAGGATTTATTTTTAAATTCATGGTTTAAAATAGTTGGGTGAGATAAAGAAGAATTTTGGAAAAAGGTATAAAATTGGTATTTTCAGTTTAAATAAGATTTTTAATCATAATAAAGGAGTAAAATTTGAAATTAATGGGTTTTGAAATAAAATTAAGTAAGTAAAGGAATTTATTTTTAAAATAGAGTAAATTTTGAAAATCGATTTGAAAATTGATTGAGTGTTTGAAACTATGATTTAAAAGGAGGATGAGACTATGGAATTTATAAACTGGGTTTATAAACTGAAATAAGATATCGGTGGATATTTGAAAGTATAAATTCACGATGGGAATTTATAAAGGAATGGGTAATTTGTTTTAAAACTAAATAGTGTTTATTTTTAAAGGTGTGGAATGAAATTTACGGGTTTGAGACGTAAATTAAATTGGGATAAATCAAGAAGGATTTATTAACTAATTAAATGGACTATTTTAGAATGAAAAGCATATTTTCCTAAAAACCCAAGTATGTTTTCAAAGTAAGATTTTCAAGTATAAGTTAGAGGTTTTTAAACCTGTTTAAAAGAATGTTTAGAAAGAAATTATTATTTAGTTGTTTTAAAAAATTTAAAGATAAATATTTATTAAGTTAATTATATAAATAAACTATTTTAAAGGTTTAACTAGTATTATGATTTAAAGATAATTACTTAATATTTATACCTTATAGAATAGCTTCTATTTTAAATTTATTTTTGGCTTAAGTTTTACATGAGAAATTTTTATAAATTTCATAAATAGTATATTAAATAAAGTTTTCGAGTAGTTTTTATCTAAGTGTTTAAAAGTATATATTTTGGATAGAGTGTTTTAAATTATTTAAAAACCTAAAGTATTAAGACTTGGTGATTTTCAATGGAAATAAAACAATTGAGTGGAAATTTATTCCGTGAGAGAAAAGGTGATTTGAAACTATTTTCAAAGGGTCAAAGTGTAGGAAAATATCTTGCGAATATATTTTGAAATAAATAATTTGGGAAATTATTAAGGCCCGATAGTTGTTTATAGTTGTTATTTGATAGCTAAATAACCAACTATCAATATTGGCCAATGCGCTGATCGTTTCGAAGAGACCGGGATCGGAATTAATTTCTCGAAAACCACTTCGATCTGGTTTGAACATTTTCGTGAGGAAAACAAGAGCTTGGAGTCAAAGATAGAGCGGTGAAGTACAAGGGCTAACCACTACTAATCCTAAGGGTGATTCTAAAATGGATGTAGAAGGAGTATTGCCTTCGGTTCCGTTCGGACCGAGAATGGACTTGTATGGACGAATGCTATCAGAACATTGTCACGGGGACGATGAGCATTTTAGGTGAGATGTGTTCTAAAAAGGTACTGCATAACCTCGAGCCTCATCAACAAGGAATAGCTTAAACCGGGGAGTTGCAGTAAGGCTAAGTGGCTAGCAACCAATTAGGGTAAGGTCTTCCCTGTCTAGATGTCCCTTTTTATTCGGCTATGTGGGCGGTTGTTGATCCCAACCACGGAGTGATCTTATTCGGACTATCCAGTAAGGGGTGGCTCCGGTCTTGTATTGCAGGGAACAGGGTGGATCCTTGGTACTCTGATCTAGACCAGGTACTATGATAGGCAGTACCCTAGTAGCCCTGCCATTGTATGGAATCCAATCTCCAATAAACGTTTGTACGGTTTTGATTGTGCCCAACTATTGCTGGAACGTGAGATGCAAGCATTTCAGCTAGATCCTATTTTACTTTCTATAGACACTATTATAATATCAGACGAATTTCATAGAAATGTTTTGGTTATAGTAAGGTAAAAACCCGCATGCTTATTTTTGGCATAGTCTTACGTGATACCTTTGATTTCAAAGGATTTTGAAAACTTTAATAATCCAATTGAGTGTATTTTCTCACGCTGGTTTTCCAGACTGACTCGGATGTTTTTTCACTATAATGCTCGGGTCAGACCGAGTATTATAGGATACAGGATGGGATGCTGTGGAGCTCAGGAGACGAACTAGATGGCGAGACGTATCACACGTACTTGATGTATATTCCGCTGTGTAGTATAAGCTGTATAGTCAGCTTTTGTGAGGACAAGTTAATATAACTGTCCTGTATTTTTGCTACTGATTGTGTTGTATTTTGTTGTATCTGTGTTTGAGAGATTCTGATGTGGTTTTGTTTTTCTCTTCTTCTACCTCCTTCTTCTTTCCCTTATGGACTGGTTTTCTGCCACTCAATTGTTCGGCATTTGATACAGTGGACGTATTGATGTTGATTTTCGGGAGTCGAAAAATCAGACCGTGACAGTTAGCTACTCATAAACATTTTATGAATTTCCTATATATATAATTGATTTGGTTTTTAAGTTTACGAAAATTATGTTCATAACATAAATTGGTCGATCAATATTGATCAGTCCTAAACTCATTTGGGATAGCCCGCATAAGATCCCTCGCGATCTAGTATTATGTGCAGTATTTGACCCACACAACTATCAATTCCTTGACGTAGGATACGTAGGGGTTGTTTAATCAATTCTTATATTGTATGATTTTGTAGACTTTATTCAATATGAAATAAAATTTAATCTTATGTACCTACTCTTAAGCATGCATCCTTACAGAAAGAAGTTAACTCAGCTTCACTTATAATTAATCTTGCTTTGTCCAACCAAATCTGACTACCCTTTATCGATACATCATTATGTATAAAATAAGTAGGTCCCCATCCTTTAATATCTAACCCATTTCCAAATTCCAATGTATATATCGCGAGAGAGAACCTTCAAACCACTTAACACCTCTTTCATAGGACTTAGGCAGACTCTGATCATGTAAGACATATAAAATAGGCAGGTCCCCATCATTTAAGACCTAATCCAAGGCGGGTCCCTACATGGTTCTCACTAGTTGAATTCGTAAGAAATCCTATCAGGTCACTTGCTACTTCTCCTAAAAAGAGGCAAGCCCATCCATAACCACTTAATACCTCAAACCTGAAGCGAACCCCTCCAAAGGATTTCACCTACCGAATCTCATACGCAATTTATGGCCCATAACCTACTAATGACGTCCCACCTTAGTCCGACCATTCGTAGGTACTGGTAGCCAAATTAACTGGATAGGTTTTCCCTACAGAATTAAAACTAACCTCGTGTCCACTATGGTTATTTATTATAGGTGATGACCCACATTAGTCCGCAAAGCCATACCGCTACTAGCCAGATTTAATTGGGTAGACTTCCATGTAGCTTTGGACTAACCTTTCATCTTTATAACTTAGCCATAACTTATATGTATATCCATTATATACATACATAATCCTACACGAATAATAGCTGAGGCCATATAAGGTGCCCCTTTATTACGCCCCAAATTAAAGATTTATTCCCTAATTTACTCTAACTACCTTCCTACAAAATTAATATTACTTAACTATTCTCACAATACAAATTATGTAACGGCCCAGAAATTTCGATCCCGAAAATCCTAGATAGTTAGGAAAAAGAAAGAGATAGAAGAAGAAAACAAAAAAACAAGACACAGATTCTCACATTCGCAGCGGATCAAAATATAATATCAAATAATATCATTTACATAAAGAAAGCCGTATCAATAGATTTTCGTTTTAATACATTAGAGTTTTCAACATTTACACAAAAACGCTGGGCAGTAAATATCACATGTCCCAGACAATCTACAATATATTCACAGCGAAATACTCCCCATACGTTCCTGCCATCCAGCTCACCTCTTGAGCTCCAGAACGCCCTTACCTAAAAAGCTGTAATACTCGGTCTGACCCAAGCATTACATCAAAGTAACACCAGGGTCAAGCTGGACACCAGCGTGAGTAAACCCATCTAACATGGAACACAAAAGCATATATCTTATATAAACCTGGGGTAACTTGTATCAATTTACAACTTTACAAGTTGTTATAGACATCACTTACATAACACATCAATTTCTAAGTACCAAAACTTAGATTAAATGGTCAAATTCACTTAAATCATTCCATTTCAGCCTATTGATTCCATATATCAATTTACAAAGAATCGAACTGGTTTCCGGTATTTAATAATACCCGACTCGGGTCTCTTCGAATTCAATACCATCTTAACCCAAGTTATTCAAGTAAAATGCAATTCAAATTTAAATACAAGATGTCACTTTTTACACAGCAATTCATCATTGATAGATAACTACATTATCATTGTCCATCCAAACATATCATATCACAAAACATTTCATATCAGAGATATCAATCAATACAAGGCATTTAATCATTATTCAATCTTTCATAAGAAAGATGGATCATTTCCAAAATCAAAATAATTTTTTTTAAATTAATTACTAATCCTTTAATCACTCAGATTACCTTTACTCAATCATTAATCAATTACAAATCAATTAATTAATGATCTTTTAATTATCCATCTTTTAATAATCCTTAATTATTAATTAATCTCCTTTAATACAAAGTAATCAATCCTTAATTACTTTCATAATCAATTAATTAACCTTTAATTAACTGATTAATTATCCATCAACTATCGATTAATAACCTTAATTATTAATCAATATTTCTTAATACAAATTAATTAATCCATAATTACTTTTATAATTAATTAATCATTAATTAACTAATTAATTATCTCTTAATTATTAATTAATAAACCTAATTATTAATTAACAACTTAATTACAGATTAATTACTCCTTAATCACCAATTAATTAATCCTTAATTAATAGTTTAATAAATCCTTAATTATCATCTGATTAATCCTTAATCACATTTGATTAATCAATTAATTACCACTTAACAACTTCTTAATTAATCTTTAATTATAGATTAATTATCCGTTAATTATTAATCAATAAAACTTAACCACAAGTTAAGCACTTCTTAATTATTAGTTAAGTAAACTTTAATTACTTAACTAATTACTCATTAATCACCTAATCAATCAATCTTAATTACTTGATTAATTAAGTTTTAATTACACTTAATTACTTAATTAATTTATCTCTAATCATTAAATAATAATCTAATTAATGATCTTTAATTCCAAATTAATTAACCTTTAAATTAATTAACTTTTAATCCTTAATCGTTTATTAACCAAGTAAATTAATCATCCTTAATTAATTTCTTAATTAATCCTTTATAATTAATTAAACTAATTAATTATACTTAAGTTCCTTAAATTATTTTCATTAATATCAAGACATTAATCCTTAATTAAGATAAAACATTATCTTGTTAATATCTTTATTACCACTAACAATATTACCCATTTATCTTTAAAATTATCTTTACTTAATTAAACCATTAATTAAGCTTTAATATGAATAATCATTTATCTTTAAGATTTAAAGTTATCAGACATAATTTTAAATAGATTAAACATTTATCAATTAATAGTTCTAAAAAAAACTATTTTCAATTTGAATTTAAAATCTTGTCTTTAATATAAACTTTTAAAACTACATTCATAACTAAATTTTAAATATCACTTTAAATTTTCTTAACAAAGTTTAAATTTATCAGACTTCAAAACTTCTTAATCAAAATGTTTAAGAAAACATTTATTAAACATCAAGTAATTTATATAAAAGTTTTAAACTAATTTGAATTTTTAAATTTAAAAAAAAACAAATTTTAAAATTTTTAAAACCCTTAAAACAGTTTAACATTCTCTGCTTCGGTCGAACCCGAAGCTTACTCGAGCCAAACTCGAGTTTTCCCTTTCTTCCCATTTTCTTTTAAACCTAGACTAAATTTTAAGTTTATAAACTACAGGCTAATCACCCTTACTACTATGAGTTTACGCTCGAGTCAACTACCCCTTAACCCGCACCTTACTTCGAGCAAAACTCATAATCAAAATATCTGATTCGATCCCCCACATTTGTGCACATGCACCACTGCCGGAGCCACCTCCGACCATCGACGAACCCTCCGTCACATCTCTCTACGATGCTACAACCCATATCGACCACCCAAATAAAATCACTAGCCTCGAATTGAAATCGAGCAACACAGATGATTGGAACCCAAAAACAACCTCCAGCAAATTGCTTCGATCACACAGCTCCAACCACCAGCGGTCAGACAACTCTAGCCACATCTCGCTGACCCAACCCGCAACAATTCCCCTAAATTTCACAGCACGTGATCAATCAGAGGAAGAGCAGTTCCTCGAAATTCAAGCTCCAACAAAACTAGGGTTAGAAACTCTTCTGATCTACCGCCGCCGCTACCGTCCACAAACGCATCATCCACTATTTTTTCCAAGCAACCTAATTGTCAATCTAGCTTTAGAAAAAAAACTCGACCCTTCGAATACCTCCGATCACCAGAAAATGATCAAGAACCTTTTTCCAGACATTTCCCAAATTCACATTCAATTCAATATTAAAAATTCTGATTTTTGTCGTAAAAATCCTAACTTTCAGCGTTGATTCAAGATATATATTTGAATTAATATAATACAACATTTGATTTATCACATTATTTAAGTTATCAACTGTATTTTCATGTTTAGAGGAAATTCCCAAACTAAAAATACTTAAACTTGTTTTCATAATCTAGATGGTGTTTAAACTAGACTAATTTGTTTGAAACCTAAAGCCTCAAAGTGTTTAGATGGGAAGTTTTGAATTTTTGGTTCATTTTAAAATCTCTATAACCTAAAAAGAGCAGAGAAGCACCGATATCAGACATGCATATTCAAATGCATTCATATTCATAGATTTTATACTATTATATACACATGCAGGCATCATCATCACAGCAATTACGTAAGCAAACCTACTTAAGTTTAAATTTAAATGTTTACTCACCTATAATGCAGAGAGTTCTATTTTCTGGAAGACTTTGAAAATAGGGAAAATTTGAATGCTTGAAGCTTGAAAAGCTTTGGATTTGCAGAGATGATCTTTAAGACCTTTGATTACTGGTTGCTTGCTTGTGGATTTGAAATTGTTACGGGCTTTTTGAAAAATACTTTTCTGGTTGCAGTTTTGAAAATGTTCCAGGCATTGAATGACATGCTTTGATTTCAGGTTGTGATTTGTTTACAGGCTTCAAAAGGATGGTTTCAGGCATTTGATCTTGAGAATTTTACTGGTTTGAGCTTTTCTTGATTTGGAAATGAATTAAAAAGTTTTGAAAATACTTTGAGGAAGGTTACAGGGTTCGATTTTGAGGATTTCTTGTTTTAGAGAAGATGAATTACAGGTTTGAAAATGCTTGCATAATTTTGGTTTGAGAAATGAATTCAGGTTTTTTTTTTGATTTTGAACTGAGTTGTTTCTGGTTTTAGAAAGTTTTCAGATTTGAATCCTCTTAGAAATGAAGATAGGAAAGAGATGAAAATGGGAAGATTTAAGTTTATATAGATTAAATTAGAACTAATTTAAAATGAAAGAAAAATAAAACAACCTAGTGACGCTTATCTCCACCATTGTCTATTTGTTTACACATGTTACTTATATTACTTAGTTTAATTATACTTGTATTTACATCATTTTTATTTAATTTGAAAAAAAAATTAAAAGCCCCTTTAAAATAGATTTCCTAATTAATTAGTAAGTATCTTAATTTATAAATGCTTTTTCTAATTTTAAATAAATAAAACTTTTAAAAGAAAATAAAATAAAAACCAATTATCCTTTAAATAAAATCATATATAATATTGTAAACTCATTTTTAAATGCTAATACCAAAAAAACTTTTGTATTTATTCCTATTAAATAAATACTTTTCCAAGTTTCTATAAATAAATTTCTTTTATAAGAAAATAATATAAACAATCTTATTTTTAAATAAAACATCTTATCCATATATTTTTAACCCAAACTATATTATTATTTTAATTTTAAGATATATATTCCTTTAAATTCGATTTTTAAATTCAAATTCAAAGTCAATTTAAAATTCAAATTTAAAATCAATTCAAATAAATATAAATATCAATTTTAAACAAACACATTATTAAATTTTGAAAATAATAAGCTTATTTAAAAATCTAGATTTGTAAAACAACACAAATCAAATTTGTAACTAATTATTCCATTTAAAAATCTATTTATAACTATATTTAAAAACAACTCATTATTAAATTGTTTGAAAATATCAAAATTTTCCAATTTTAATCAATTAATTAAGGAGATTATCACATTTTAAATTCCTTGAAATTTTGGGATATCACATTCCTCCCCCCTTTGAATCTTTTCGTCCTCAAAATGGAACGAAGCCAGAATTTATTAAAATACTTAATATTAGTTAAATCATTTTCTAAACATTTTAAAATCTATATAATATTTCCAAAATAGTTTTGTAAAAATATCATTTATAACTTGATGTTTCAACATGTTCATCCTCGTTCCCATAGAAATCCGGTCGTACGTTGATCAGACGTAGGACTAAAAATCTATAAGTACTTAGTAGACCCTTTTCAACACCCAGCGAAAATACTTGGAAAATAATTTTATTGAAAATATAGAAAACATTTTTGAAAATAGGGGAAATATCTTTGGTGAGAATGCTCTAGATATCATCACCCCCATCCATGGTCGCAGTTACATCCTGGGTTACGTTGCCATCGCAGCAAAAGTCCATGTAACTATAGGCACTCCGCGCCCCTCGATTACGCCATGGAACCCACAACAGATCGCAGTTACATTCCAGGGTTACGTTGCCATCACAGCAAAAGTCCATGTAACTATAGGCATCAGCGCCCTCGATTTCCGCAGTCAAAAATGAAACTTCTCCACTCCCACATAGGTCGCAGTCTATCGATGTAAAATCAAACGCAGACTGTTGGCTCTCAACAGCACACACGACTTTCGCTATGTTACCATAGGTTGCAGTCTACCAATATAAAATCAAACGTAGACTGTTGGCTCTCAGCAGCACACACGACTTTCGCTATGGTCTACAGTAGATCACAGTGACATCGAGTTACACTGTCGTCACAGCATAACCCAAATGCCTCTATAGGCATCAGCGTCCTCGACTTTCGCTACACGCTACACAAAATCCTCTGGAACTAGTTTTGTCCGGACTCCTCACAGGATCAACTTTAGAACCCCCTGTTAATCGACGGAATTTCTATCGAATTAGAAAACCATCAAAAAATTTAGAAATAAAAATAACCGCAAGCGCACGGTGTACGAATGTAGCACGTGGCGAATACGGGTCGATCCGCAGGGAATTGATGATTTTAAAAATCTATTCAATCAAATTAAACCAAGGTTGAAGAGAATGTTAAACTAGAAAAGAAGAAACACAAGCAAAAGAAAATTGATAAAAATATGAGTGTTAAGACAATTTAGAGGCAATTTCCACTCTCTATATCACATAAATCAACAAAATGAAGTTATGATCTCTCTTTTCTTGTCATTAGTGAATTAGTTTGATGTGCTTATCATAAGTATGGTATATTTGTGCTATTAATTAGCTCAATATAAACCATCAAACTATAACACAACCACTAGTACACTTCTAAATCTCATAAAATATGACAATAAAGTTGAAAGCAAAATCTATTTTAAGCATGGCCTATTAACTATTAATTAGAAATATAAGCCATCAAATTTTAATTTCAACAATCATTTCTTTGCCATAATCATATGTAAATGAAGAGGCAATTTGTGTTTTGTTTGTTTAAGCATAGCCTATTTGTTATGAACAACATAGACTATCAAACTCAAAGCTAAACAACATCATTAAACCACTTCAATCATTCTCATTAAGCACAAAAAGAGTGCATAAACATCAAATTAAGTTGAAGCTACATGATTAGAGAGCTTCATTACCCCTAAATTGAAGGGGTTTAGCCTCTCATATTTGTTATCATATGAACAAATATAGCGTGCAACATGAGAGAAAAAGAAAAAGAAAAAGAAAGTAAGATAAAGAAAAACTATTCTACTTGCATGAGAAATAAATCAACACTACAACATGAAAGTAAATAAGCATGAAAAGAATAAGAACATGTATTGAAGTTGCATAAAAAAATTACATAAAAGAGAAATGGCTAAGTAGCCATGAAAAGAAAGACGAGAGCTCGGTTTTATTTTGAGCCTAAAACTAACTAAAGAGAGACTAAGTAAGAGAGGAGGGTTACATGAAACATAAAATGTTATTTATACAAGCATGAAACCCTAATCCATAATTTGGGAAATGACCAAACTACCCTTGAGAAAGTATGGAGGCCAAGTAATCATTAGCTTCTACTAATCATCATTTAAGTGTACATGAAGCCATTAATTCCATAAGCATGTGCATTAGCCTCTAACTTGTACATTAAGTGGTGGGTAGGTGGGGTCCTCCATGATCTTCACTTTGAATTATTTCCATCTTCATTCCTTTATATTCTTTGTGCATGCATATTCCTTCATGAAACCACTCCTATTCGAGACCAAATTCCTACAAAAATATATATAAATTTTCAATTAATTTTTCTCAAAGAAATATATGCACACAAGTGACCGTTTTGCCCCTATATAAAGATGGATATGTGATAATTTGGAATTGATATGGATTTTGGTTAAAACAAGTTAAAATACCCAATATGATCATTTATTTAATTTAAAAAGAATAAACATGGTGAAAAAATATGCACATTTACGTGCACATCACCCCCCTTTAGGGTTCAAGGCAGTACCACCCTGTGGCACTCCTGAGAAGTTCATTTCAAGGGAGCACCTTTTTCTCCAGAGCCATTTCAAAACACTTTATACTATACACATATAGTATTTTCCAAATCATACACCTGGTATGGATCTCATATAAATCTCCTTTCTCAAAATCGATTATCCCAAAATCGATAATTCTCAAATTAGGCTTTTCCAAATTCCAATATTGATTTTACCCAAAAATCAAAAGCCTTTCCAAATCCATAGGTTTCAAAAAACCTTTCCTCCAAGATAGTTCTCATAAGATCCTTTATATATATATATATATATATATATATATAACCTTGAAAAATCTTTGGATCATTTCAAACTTGCATAAAACCCCTTTTATACTTCAAATATTTTCAAAACCATTTACTTGTGGCTATAGATTCAACAAGGGGAGATTTATCTTATATATATAACAAAGATACATAACTCTGTTTATTTCGAATCAAATATTTAAATTTGATTACTCTTTTTATAAAGTTGTTTCCGTCTTACTTATCATCATAGAAATATCCAACTTTCACTTTTATTCATTGTATATTTCACAAAATATACTTTCATTTCAAAAACCATTTTACAGTTCTTATCCATAAACTTTCAATATCAATTTTATTCCAATCCGTACGATGTACACATATCATCTGTACGCAATATCAATCTGATCGCTCACTCGATCACACAATTTCACCTCCGAACTAGTATCGTCCATCCGACTTCCCAGTGCGGACTCAGATCTGGTTTCTTGATCAGAAACTGTCATTCTACTTGCATAGCCATAACTATGATAGAGAATATCCAGAACCAATCAACAATCCATATCCAGGTTCGCCATCGAAAATCGAGTGAAAAATCCCAACCCGGGTCGATAAACTATCTCGAAATTCTGTGCTCGAATCTGGATCAAATCACTGTGCGAATAGAATAATATAGTACATCCTACGTATTTATCTCCATTGATTATTTGCCAAATCAATTTTCTTTTCTATTCACATTCACTTAATTTTCTTTCCACTTATTCATAATTGCTTAAATCCTCATTTGGATTATCACCGCAATTCTTATTTCAAATGGATGTTTAAATCATAAACAGTTCGAACTCTGTCCACTTTAAATTTAGAAAATAGCCTGAATATTTTTTAAAATAGATAAGTATTTGAAAAATAATTATAAGTTTGTCAAATATTTGTAAAATGGTTAAGTAATTGTAAAATAGTTGGAAAATAGTTAAACAGTTATAGTAATTTTAAATAATTGCAAAATAGTTGTAAAATAGTAATTAATTTGTAAAATAGTTGAAAAATAGTAATTGGTTTATAAAACAGTTGTAAAATAGTTAAATAGTTCCAAAATAATAGTAAAATAAGTATAAGATAGTTTAGCTTTAACAAGAAAGATTGTATAGTAAGTAGCTTGGAAAAATATATTTATATTTAAAACAATTTATTTTGAAAATAGTCCAGAGCCAAACTGTTCAATTCCCAATCTCCATTTCCATCAATTCAATTTAAATTTCCACTTCCATTTAAATCGACTCAATTCCAATTTTAAATAACTTCAATTTCCATTGAAATTGATTTAATCCCAATTCGAGTTGAATTATTCCTCAATTTTTTCTTTGATTCAGATCAAATTTCATTTGAATTCACTTATTCAACTTTAATCACAATTTCAATTAATTCTAATAAATTTCAAATTGAACCAATTTCAGTTCATATCAATTCCAGTTTGAATTAATCCCAATTTCCGTTTGAATTTGAACTCATTCAACTTCAATTTCTTTTCAAAACAATCCAATTCAAATTTTCCATTTGAATTTTTAAACTTATCCATCTTTAATCACAATTCTAATTAATTCAAATCAAATTCAATTTGAACTAATTCAATTCAAAATTCAAATTTAAACCATCCTGAATTATATAAATTCGAGTTAAATTTTTAAATGTTGATTTAATCTTTTAAATCAAATCAACTTATATCTTTAAACCATTTAATTTTGAATCCAAATTCCATTCTATCTTAATAATGGATATATTACCACACCCCATTTCTTTATTCATTTAAACAAATCCAATTTACAATTTAAAATTATTAATAATAATAGGATAATATCATCCAATTATTTTAAAACATCCATCCATTTCCAATTTCTAGATCTCAACCCATTTTGAGATCACACAAACTTCCAATTCAAATTAACCATTTAACTTTCCAAGTTAAATCCCAGTTTCATCTTGAAATTTTTGATTCAGGTTGCTTGTTAAATTATTTAACTTTCCAAAGTTAAATTCAATTTACTTAATCCAGCCAACTTTATCCAATTTGAATTCTCAATTCAAATTTTAAACTTCACATTAATAATCTTCCCACTTATTAAGTTCAAAAACTTATCACTTTGGGTATCACATCTCATTTCAAATATAAAACTCAATATTTAGAGTTTATTTCAAACCATTTTTGATATCATGTATATCCACACATATATACATATTTACTTCTTGGCCCACCAAGCCAAAAAAAAAATTAAAAAATAAACCACCTTTGGTTTTAATTCAAAAATAATTTTCAAACAACCCTTGTTTGCAACAAGTCCCTTTCATTCAAATAATACTTATTTATTATTTCTTTTAGCACTTTGAAATAACTAGACTTAGGTTTTAAAACTTCACAATTTAAAACCTACTTCAATTTATAAGTTATATTTACCTAAATGTTTTACTTCCTTAAATCATTTCATTTTGCTTACTCATTAACACACATTTCATTATTAATTACAATAACCAAGTTTATCATATCTGAAAATCAATTCGTTAATAACTTATTCTGAAACTCCTTCCCAAATTCAAGATTAAATTTCAGTTTGAATCCATTTCAAACTTATCTTTATTTAATTTCAGTTTGGTTGTATTTCTATTACTACTTAATTAATTCCAATAATTGACAACCAATTACCTTAATATTTATTAGAAAGAAATATTGCTTTATATATCAAAATATATTCTTATATAAAATCATTCAAGGGTACCATTGACCCTATTCTTAATGAGTAATCCCACCAGAGCCAAGGTTCTCACTTAACCTTCTGCTCTGATACCAAATATGACGACCCGGAAATTTCAACCCCGAAAATCCCAGATAGTTAGGAAAAAGAAAGAGATAGAAGAAGAAAACAAAAAAACAAGACACGGATTCTCACATTCGCAGCGGATCAAAATATAATATCAAATAATATCATTTACACAAAGAAAACTGTATTAGTAGATTTTCGTTTTAATACATCATAGTTTTCAATATTTACACAAAAACACCGGACAGTAAATATCACATGTCCCAGACAATCTACAATATATTCACAGCGAAACACTCTCCATACGTTCCTGCCATCCAGCTCACCTTTTGAGCTCCAGAGCGTCCTTACCTAAAATGCTGTAATACTCGGTCTGACCCGAGCATTACATCAAAGTAACACCCAGGTCAGGCTGGAAACCAGCGTGAGCAAACCCATCTAAGATGGAACACAAAAGCATACATCTTATATAAACCCGGGTTAATATCAATTTACAACTTCACAAGTTGTTATAGACATCACTTACATCACACATCAATTTCTAAGTACCAAAACTTAGATTAAATGGTCCAATTCACTTAAATCATTCCATTTCAGCCTATTGATTCCACATATCAATTTACAAAGAATCGAAGTGGTTTCGGGTATTTACTAATACCCGACTCCGGTCTCTTCGAATTCAATACTATCTTGACCCAAGTTATTCAAGTAAAATACAATTCAAATTTAAATACAAGATGTCACTTTTTACACAGCAATTCATCATTGATAGATAACCACATTATCATTGTCCATCCAAACATATCATATCACAAAACATTTCATATCAGAGATATCAATCAATGCAAGGCATTTAATCATCATTCAATCTTTCATAAGCAAGATGGACCATTTCCAAATCAATTTAATTTTTTTAATTAATTACTAATCCTTTAATCACTTAGATTACCTTTACTCAATCATTAACTAATTAGAAATCAATTAATTAATGATCTTTTAATTATCCATCTTTTAGTAATCCTTAATTATTAATTAATCTCCTTTAATACAAAGTAATCGATCCTTAATTACTTACATAATCAATTAATTAACCTTTCATTAACTAGTTAATTATCCATCAAATACCGATTAATAACCTTAATTATTAATCAATATTTCTTAATACAAATTAATTAATCCATAATTACTTTTATAATTAATTAATCATTAATTAACTAATTAATTATCTCTTAATTATTAATTAATAAACCTAATTATTAATGATTAATTAACAACTTAATTACAGATTAATTACTCCTTAATCACTAGTTAATTAATCCTTAATTAACAGTTAATCAATCCTTAATTATCATTTGATTAATCCTTAATCACATTTGATTAATCAATTAATTACCACTTAAAAACTTCTTAATTAATCTTTAATTGTAGATTAATTATCCTTTAATTATTAATTAATAAAACTTAATTATTAATTAATAAAACTTAACCACAAGTTAAGCACTTCTTAATTATT
Source organism: Allium cepa (assembly GCA_030765085.1). Classification (NCBI taxonomy): domain Eukaryota; kingdom Viridiplantae; phylum Streptophyta; class Magnoliopsida; order Asparagales; family Amaryllidaceae; genus Allium; species Allium cepa. The sequence continues at coordinate 290,844,811 of CM060937.1, forward strand.
AGTCAAGTAAACTTTAATTACTTAACTAATTACTCATTAATCACTTAATCAATCAATCTTAATTACTTGATTAATTAAGTTTTAATTACGCTTAATTAATTAATTAATTAATCTCTAATCATTAAGTAATAATCTAATTAATGATCTTTAATTCCAAATTAATTAACCTTTAAATTAATTAACTTTTAATCCTTAATCATTTTGTTAACCAAGTAAATTAATTATCCTTAATTAATTTCTTAATTAATCCTTTATAATTAATTAAACTAAATAATTATACTTAAGTTTCTTAAATTATTTTCATTAATATCAAGACATTAAACCTTAATTAAGATAAAACATTATCTTGTTAATATCTTTATTACCATTAACATTATTACCCATTTATCTTTAAAATTATCTTTACTTAATTAAATCATTAATTAAGCTTTAATATAAATAATCATTTATCAATTCAATACTAAAAATTCTGATTTTTGTCTTAAAAATCCAAACTTTCAGCGTTAATTCAAGATATATATTTGAATTAATATAATACAACATTTGATTTATCGCATTATTTAAGTTTTCAACTGTATTTTCTTGTTTACAGGAAATTCCCAAACTAAAAATACTTAAACTTGTTTTCAAAATCTAGATGGTGTTTAAACTAGACTAATTTGTTTGAAACCCAAAGCTTCAAATTCCTTTAAATTCAATTTTTATTATTATTTTAAATCCAAACTATATTATTATTTTAATTTTAAGACATATATTCCTTTAAATTCAATTTTTTAAATTCAAATTCAAAGTCAATTTAAAATCCAAATTTAAAATCAACTCAAATAAATATAGATATCAATTTTAAACGAATACATTATTAAATTTTGAAAATAATAAGCTTATTTAAAAATCAAGATTTATAAAATAAACAAATTAAATTTGTAACTAATTATTCCATTTTAAAATCTATTTATAACTATATTTAATAATAACTCATTATTAAATTGTTTGAAATATCAGATTTTGCCAATTTTAATTAATTAATTAAGAAGATTATCACATTTTAAATTCCTTGAAATTTCGGAATATCACAAATTATCACGTTCAATACGCTATATACATACATTATATATATATATATATATATATATATATATATTCACACGCAGAATTTAAGGTCTAATCATTATGTTACAAAAATTCATTAATAGTTCGCTTATAAGGTATTTTAAAACGTCAATCTCATACAAATCCATAATTCTAACGAGAGCTGCTACCACCAAAGCCAAATAAAATAGATTTGTACAAACACGAAATATCTACACTTGTTCCATATTAATACACTAGAATCCCTTTTCTATTTTAAAAAACAGATCGTCAAAAATTAGATCGCTTATATTCAATTCCACCTTCGTATACAACATTTTGAAGTAAAAATGGAATTCGTTATTTATTTAAGTGGTAGAAATAGGCAGTGCAAACTACAAACATTCAATTCATAATTTACACATCATTTCTACGTTATTTTTTAACCCTTTGACACTTCAATTCAAAAGAGGGAAAATAATTCAAATTAACTATAGATTATTTAGTTCTAACAGTTAATTAGATTCTAATATACCAATGCCGAAAACAATTATAATTCCAACATATACAAAGATTTATATTTACTTAGGGAAATTCTGAAGGTTTTAGGAGTTATGTTTTCGTTTCCAAAATTTTCTAAGGACATCAAATCCAAATAAATACTATTCAATTACAAAAATATGAAAAACTTGATATTTCCACTCATAGAAAATTATTTGCTCCATAACCGGATTTGATTCCACCATGTCAAACTCTCTTTCAGATCTCCCTCTTTATATTACAAAGTGAATTGTACATAGAGATTAGATTAGTGATCAAAAACTAGAGGAATAGAACTAGGAATCAAAAGAATTAACCTCTAAGCCTTTTACCTGAAAATCCTAACTATTTCTGGAATCAAAAGAAGAAGAAGAGATCTGATTTATATTGATCCTAATCCTCTGTTAAATCGTCCCTTTTTCAAATATACAACAAATAAATTGTATTTATAGATTAGGTTTCAGAAATTAGAAGATAGGAAGAAGAAGGTTTAATTTAAATTAGAGATTAGAAACTAGAATTAATTACCAGAAAAGTTTACTAATTTTGAAACATTAAGGTAAAATTTTGACAGAGCTTCGCTAGCGTTCGTAAAATTTTATAAAGGAAAAGTGGGGGTCCAAGGGTCCATTTATAGAGGTGAGAAATAATCATAACCGTCGGATCAAAATAACCAGATCTGGACCGTTAAAATAGATAAAAACCCTAGCTGCCACCTTCTGAATTGGGCATTTTCACCTTCTAAAAGAATTTCCAACTTTCCAAACATAGTTTTGGGAAATTAAATTCATAAAAACATCTAAACACCATGTTTTATTTTATTTCATATATCTATTCCATTTTTATTAAACATCTGGAAAAAATGTTCCAAAAATATTTGAACCTAACTTTTCAAAATTTTCTAAACATTTACCGCTTTATTCTTAACCCTAATTTCAAAGGTTCTAAAATTACTTAGTGAAATAATTTCCTCTCTCAATCACTTTTTCCTTAAATACCTTCTTCTTTAAAAGTTTGGTCTTTAATCCTGAACATTCAAAAACTCCATTATTGAACAAAAATTATTATTAAATTAAAATTCAAAAAGGATTACTCAATACCACCTTTCAAAACTTCATACATCAAAAATTTATTCCTTTGGAAATTAGTCTTTTAGTTCAAAATATTCAAAAACGTCTTCTATTATTTTACACAATGAAAAGTAGAGTAGACATGGTAAAATCCTATCCCAACATTTTTATACCTCATTCTCATTATTTCTCCTATATCATGTCTTACTAGATTACTAATTGTATTTTATAAGCTCCTAGAGCTATTCCTATCCAAATCTCCTACTATTGCCTTTGTTTATATTTTTCCTACCTAAATGGATCTTCATCATTTTTAATCAAGTTCCATTTCTATTTTAAAACGAATAATTTTAAGGAACTTCCAAATTTATGAAATAAGAAAAATCATCAAGTCCAACCTACGCTCTATTTATATCAGGAAGAAAAATCCCTTTATCAAAAATCATTAAACCGAAAACCTTTTAACCCAGCAAATTTCTTTTACACTAAGAGTTTCAAAAATGAAAATACCTTTTTTATTTCCAAAAATCCTTTTAATCAAAACTTCTGATTCTACAGCTTCTTTTTATTCACAATCATTTGCTGTAACAAAATTTCTAATTTATGAATTTCTAAAATTATATTGTTTTCTTTTTTTTCAAATCAACAGCTGCTCTATTAATCCTTTGAGAAACTTTTCAAAACATTTCAAGGATGTTTCCAAAGAAAACATCTATTTTATTTAAATCTTTCCCGTGGAGTTAGATTTTAGAAAATCTTTTTCAAAACAACAACTTCTTAATAATTGTTTTCTCTACTGCATTTTATTTTTATTTCATCCCTTAATTTCGGATGTCTACAACTATCCTTCCTTATAATGTTTAATCAATACTTAACATTTTTATTATTATTCCTCTAAATGTCACTTGGTTTGTATTAAATGGTTATTACCTGAGTGGACATTTCCTAAAGCCATTTATTTACTTATCCAGCTTCTACCGTAATCGTCTCATTAGTCTATTTAATTCCTTATAATTCCATGCTTATTACACATGTCATTGTTTATTAAATTTTTTTTGGAGTTACAACCTTCCAAATTTTATAATCCTATAATTACCTTAAAAATCTCTTTAATTAGTCTATTCATATCCTAATTATATTATTATAACCCCCTATTTATTTCACATTTGTCATTTATTAACTTGAGTTACAATCTTTTAAATTTACATTATTTACAATATGACCTTCATCGCCCCTTTCCTACTTTATTTATTTTTCCAAGCCATAGTTGCCTCGCCTATCCTTTCGAAATATGGTCGCAGTTACTTCTTTAGTCGAAAATAATAGAGCAAATTCAAATTAAGTATATATATATAGTTGAATTTTGAAAATACTTCCAAAAATAACAAGTACGCCTCTCATACATGTACATATCCCTATTGATCGGGTAACCTAAGCACTGATACCAAATGTAATAACCTGCCCCCAAACGGACCTAATTTCGACCCAATAAAATCCCATTGAACCTTAGGCCCATCTCAAAATGAGCTATTAGGTTGATAAAATTAAAACAATACATAATACACAGAGCTATCTATCTATACTTTTATAATCTCACAATGAAATGGATAAATATAATATCAGAAACAAATACCCCTTCATAAAGATAACAATTTCATAAACATAGCATGTTAAATATTGCAACATGTTTACATAAAGTCTCCATAGTATAATATCTTAGAATAACATAACTGTCTGAACTGGGTAAAATATAAATACTTGAAAAGCATAAATAATGAATATATATATATATATATATATATAACCGACATAAGTCTTCATCTCCACCTTTGCCTCCTAAAATCAGCACTGACTCATCTAACTTTGCATTGCAATAAAGAGAGGGTCAGAACAACAAATGTCTGGTGAAATGGAAATCTCAAGCTTTACCATAGTTGTATTTGAGAAATATTATTTGAATAAGAAACATATCTTACGTATTTAAGACTATACAAAATGTAACAGTAACCCAAAATGTTGGTGCTATAAATACTAATAACTTTAACTGTAAGCCCAAAAGCCTTTCCAGTCTAATTCCAAAATTCTAACCCAACTAACATTATTGATGCAATAAAAAGCATCCTACCAATAAATACCCTAACCATTTAATATCTATATAATAAGCAGGTTCTCATCCTTTAATACCTAACACACTTCCAAATTCTAACACAACTATTGTTAATGATGAGAGAGAGAACCTCCAAACCACTTAATACCTCTTTTATAGGAGTTAGGCAAACTGTGATCATTTAAGATCTATAAAATAGGCAGGTCCCCGTCATATAATACCTAACCCAAGGCGGGTCCCTACATGGTTCTCACTAGCTGACATCGTAAGAAATCGCATCAGATGACTTACACTTCTCCTAAAAAAGGCGGGTCCTATCATAACCACTTAATACCTCAAACCAAAGAAGACCCCTCTGAAGGATTTCACCTACCGCATCCAAACCATAATTTATGATCCATAACCAACTCGTGACATCCCATATTAGTTCGATCGTTCATAGGTACTGGTAGCCAGATTAACCGGGCTGGTTTACCCTACAGAATTGGGACTAACCTCGCATCCACTGTGGTTATTTATTATTGATGATGTCCCACATTAGTCCACAAAGCCACACCGCTGGTAGCCAAATTTAATTGAGCAAACTTCCATGTAACTTTGGACTAACCTCGCATCCCTATAACTTAGTCATAACTTATATGTATATCCACTATATACATACATCATCCTATAGGAATAATAATTGGGCCATATAAGTTATTCCCTTATTATGCCACTAATTAGGGATTAATTTCCTAATTTACTCTAACTACGTTCCTACAAATTAATATTACTTAACTATTGTAACAATACTAATTATCATGTTCAATACGTTATAATCAATAATTTATAGTGTGTGTGTGTGTGTGTGTGTGTGTGTGTGTGTATTTGTATGTGTGTATTCACATGTGGAATTGAAGGTCTAGTCATTATGTTACAATAATTCAATAATAATTCGCTTAAAAGGTATTTTGAAATATCAATCTCATACAAATCTACAATCCAACAAGAGCTGCTACTACCATAGCCAAAAAAATTGATTTTTACAACCATGGAATATCAATACTTGTTCCATATTAATACACTAGAATCTCTTTTTTGTTTTAAAGAATGGATCGTCACAAAATAGATCACCTATATTCAATTCAACCTTCGTATACAACATTCTGAAGTGAGAAATGAATTCCTTATTAATTTAAGTGGTAGAAATAGTGGTGCAAACTACAAATAATTCAACTCACAATTTACACAACATTTCTAATATATTTTCTTTTTGAACCCTTTAACACTTTAATTCAAAAGAGGGAAAATATGTTAAATTGACCATAGATTATCTAATTCTAATAGTTAATTAGATTGTAACGACCCATAATTTTGGATATTTGAACTTGGAATATTTAATTTATTTTAAAATATTTAAGAGTAAATTTTATAGATTTAATAACTTGAATTTCAAATATAACGATTATTTGGGTAATTTAATTGTTGAATTAAATAATTAAAATCATTAAAATAATTTACATCTTGGATTTTTATTTGGATAGAAATAGTTTAAAGACTTATTACATTTTTATTCATAAGAATGAAGGTAATAGAACTTTTCAATTGAATTTAAAAGTGATTTACTCGATTTTAGAAATAACTCGTTTTAATCATCGAGTAAAAATAGCTTTCCAGGACACAGTCTTGGAATAGGACGAAACCAGTTCCAATGGATCCATAATAGTGTATCATTATCAGATTTCAAATTTCATGGCGTTTGGAGTTATCCTTTGGTCGTACGAGATAGAAATACGCTGAAATTTATATCGGAAATTTAATATTTCAATTGAGTTTAAAAATCTAACTCCTTCATATGATCGAATTGAGACCCGAAACTTGTTCCATTGCATTCAGAATAGGGGTATTACATTAGGAACGCCTAGCAGCACGCTTAAATAGGGGTTTGGAATAAATATCTAGATATTTTAAAATTTTAAATATATATTTCCTTCATTTCACATCAGCCGCATTTTTAGTCAAACTCTATCCTACCTTTAGCCAACCCTATGCTTGTGCCTACATATTCCTTCTATAACACACTCCCTTCTTCTTCTTTTTAAAACACAGCAGAGCTGAAAGAATAAAAATGTAGAACTTCAAAAATCAATCTTTTAAAATAGACTTAGCTAAAAAGTATCTAAATTGGTTTTAAAATTAAAGTTATATGGAAAGCTTCCCGTGGATATGTTCAATTGGAGGAATGAATGTAGTTTCACTACGCCATAAATGGCCTTCTGCAACACAAAAAAAATGTTGGCTTAGGCCCGAAAAATGTTGCCATAGGTCTATGGCAACACTTTTAGGGTGATGCAATTTTTACCGTTGCCTTAGACCTCAAAGGCAACATTTTGACTAAGGCAACATAAGTAATATTGTTGCAATAGAACCCTATTTGGGTCTATGGCAACACCCATAGGTATCTATAGCAACATTCCAAAAATGTTGCTATAGATATTAACTTTCTGAAGTTGTGGGGCTCACAATATGGGGCCCATGACCCAACTGGGTCCATCCCTATGGCAACACCTTGAATGACTATTGCAACATTATTTTAAGCAACATTTATAACCCGGTGGCAACACTATTATGAAGCTACTGCAACACTATTCTGAAGCTAGTACAACACTATTCTGAAGCTACTGCAACACTATATTGAAGCTACTGCAACACTATACTGAGGAGACACTAAGAGCACATAGAACAGTACAATATCACATAGAACACTTGCATAATACACAGTACAATATCACATAAAACACTTGCATAATACACAGCATAATACACAGTACAGATAACAATTCATATAGCAGTACACATCACAATTCATGTCAGTTACCCCAAAATATCCAGTTACCCCAAAATACTACAAATCTACCCCAAAATATCCGGTACACATAACAATTCATAAATGAGACTTAAGAGCTGGTGCCTCCATTCAGATTATCAGTCTCACTGGACATGATTGTGGAAGTTAGATCCTCTACATTGATGTTCATCTCCGGGTTGGCATCACCTAATTTCTTAAGCACCCTAGCCAAATTCTCTTGTACCTTCTGATTTACCTTGGATTCCAGCTGTGCTTCCATTTCTTCGACAAGCCTTTGCCTTAAGTCATTTACATAAGCATTTGTTAGAGCCTCGGTTGATTTTTTGCACACTTTGCACGCCTCCCTATAAGCAAAGGACGACCCTGTGATTTTCCATTCGAAATTACTGTTTCAACAGTATTTCCTCCTTCTCCACCGGCCATTGCCTTTTGAACCAAGTCCTACAAAATAAAGCCACATCAAAATTACCCTACAGTAAATGCAGAGAATGCAGCAAACACTTACATACAGATTGTGTACAGCAAATGCAGAGAAAGCCACATTTTGGAAAACAATTTGTTTATGTGCATGTAATTAGAAAACAATTTGTAACATATATACTAGTAAAAACTGGAAAACAATTCCGTCGACAGCTAGCTACGGCTTCGTCATCTGGATTCTGGGGCTTCAAACGGCCATTCATTTTATTTATGCACATATGTGTCTTAGTATAGACATATATTTTTATATAAACCAAGTCAGTAATCCCTTTAACCAAATTCATTTCTTCATTTCCAGTTTTTGTGTCATTTCTACCCAAACGCAAAAGCAAGTCCTCTTCATTCGACTAGAAAAGGAAAAAAATGGCTGAGGGATCAAAATTCTTAATCTCACAATATACTCAATTACAATTTCCAAAGCAAACATCTATGCCATTAGTGCGTTTGCGAAACTCAGGTTCAACAAGTGTTTCAAGGATAGTTTCAAGGCATGATCATACATGCACATGAGCAAGACATGAATAATGTGCAGCATGTGCAAAACAGAAAAAATTTATTACAAAACAGAATTATTACTTACAAGTTTGTAATTCATTACTTGAGGATTAGACACGTACTCACGTCCATCTGTTCTCTTACGACTTTTAAGAAAAAGTGCTGCATCGGATGGTGTCTCCTGATACAAGTTCAATAGATAGTTTAGCATACACTCTTCAGTCAAAAATGTAAAGTATCACATACCATCTTATGACGAAGCTGGGCGAACGACTTTGGACCAGCGGTGTGTGTGTCTTGATACGACTTACGACTATCTAAAACTGAATTTAGGGTCCAACACCTAAACTGAAGGCCCGCATCATGCACGTCACCAAAAGTTTGCAAGTAGGTATATTTATAACCAATTTTACCCTTCTTCTCCAGAAATTTCTGTGATGTGGGACAATTTGAATAGTCTGTAACTGTGAAACCATCGTTTCTCATATTTTCAAAACAAAGCAAATCAGCCGGATGCTTGAAGATAGAATTTGCTAAGTCATGAACAAAATAAATTATTATTATAAAATTCTATTTAATCAAGAACTATACGTTAAGTATAATGTGAACTTCACTTTTTGTTGCATCATTCCATGAAGAGATTTTTTATTTTTATTTACTTTAAAGTTTGACTCTCTGGTGTATATAGAGACTGAAGCAACAGCATCCTCTTTATGTTGCTCTCTAGTGTATTTCACTTAAATTTTCTACTACTTGCGCTAATAAAAACATAAATAGCAATCCTCATGATTCTAACGGCCTTACCGGTTCAACCTTCGATCATCAAAATTCGATGAGCAATTCGGTTCTCATAACTATGACTTCCACAAACATTAAAACATGTGTTTATGTTTTAATTCAACCTTTTCCCTTTGCTTATACCTTTGATTTCTAGTATGTCACACTTTCATGTCTGGAATAAATATATTCTTGAACCTCCATAACTTCCCTCATTTGCACCATTTTCACTTGTTTTTGTACTCTAGCTCACAAATTCACAGAAATGAGTCATTTTATTGCAAACTGAAACCTTAGCTAGTAAACAGAACCATGCCTTTGAATTAATGATGCATACTATGAAAATAAAACTGAAATACAAAACATATTACTCGTATCTACAAACTAGTAATTAAGAATTATGACATGGGAAAAATATGTGGATAAGACCCACAATACATACGGGTGCCACTAGAGGTTTTTATTTTTATTGAACAAAAAGTTTAAAGCCTTCTTGTAAGAAGTTAACATCATTTTTGACAGTTTTTTAATAAAACAAGGTTTATAATCTTCGTTTGGTAAATAGAGGTACTTAGAATTCAAATCTATGTACTAAAATCATAAAGTCCCATGTGTCCATTTCATAACAACAACTAGATAAATAAATTGAATTACTTGATTTAAACATAAATGTAAAATGGATGTTTGAAATTCTAGGAAGTCAAGGAGCACACACAAATGGAGTATAGAGGGTCTCATGTGCTTGAGTCATATCGTATGTAAAATAAAGTGAGAGGTCCTACATGTAATATTTTGAAATATGGGTATGTCAACCAAAATTATTCATTAAGAGAATCTGATATCTAAGTACCACAATGAGCAGCCCTTAAGAGGTAATGAAGGAGCTAACATTGCTGGTAGTTTCCATAGTATCATTTTAGTCAAGTATAGCAGAACATAAGTATGAAAGATTATTGACCTTGTACTTTCACACTTTAAAATGTATAAACATAAGTGGATGGCAGCAAAATGTTTGGGAAAAAATGGCAATTACCACACTTAGTGTATAAAAGTCCTTGTATCATTTGTTGATTCCTCTTATTGACAGAGTACGCAAATATTTGTATAACAATGTCCAACACTTCAAGAAGATCAGGTATAATGTATCATCTTACAGTCGATTCAGCAATTTCAAATGGGTGTGTGTATAGGGAGAGACACATAAAGGACACAAGGACATGTAGTTTTGACTATGCTGAAATTTCATACATCGAGCCATCTTGTGGTGGAAAAAAAAGATTTAGGATTGTATATTATGAACACATCCCTAATCGACTAGGAAACAAGTTCATTCATCAACCAGTGTTTCATGACACCAAAAGAATGCATTGTATAAGTTGATAATCCAGAGTTAACAATGTACATGCTAACAATGATATCTTTCCTTAAAACAGTAAACAATTATCATTATTATTACAAAACTAAGGCGTGTATCACAAAACCTTGATTCTTATGTTTACCTAACCAAAAATGATTGTGATTGGCAACAAAATTTATTGCTTTCTAGCTGAAATGCCAAATTTAAGTGCAAAATGATTAAAGATGATGACAGAGATGCTAATGATTTTCTACATGTATTGAACATGTAATCTTTGTAAATGGTTGTCATTAGACATAATCCAAGAAATGATTGTATATTCTCACATTCTGAACTATTGCCAACATAATTGAAGAATTACCATGGAACACTAAGCCAGTTCTTTCTCACCCTTCACCAAAACAGATCCAATGGTATCAGTCTCTTTAGATGTCAAATCTTCCTCCTTCGCTTTATCCAACTCTTCCCCCTCGTTCTCTGCATACAGCATAGCCTTTTCAGCACCTAAAACTGGCTCGTAATAATCGGAATGAGCATCCATGCATTTCTTCAAAAGCGATGTTATTTCGAAGCACTTTTCCACTATATCTTCTTTGTTCTTCTCACCTTCCTCCACGCAGTTTTCCCAAGCCACAAATTGGTCTTTACAGCCGCCGCCTTTCATAAATAGGCAGAATCCGCATTCTCTTTCTTCTTCCTCTTCTTCTTCTACTTTTTCTTGATTTGGATCTTCAGTGTTTGTGCCCGGATCTAGATTAGAAGTTGGGGTTTGAGCATTGCTAGGGATTTGGTCCATGGCGGCTGCAGAATACGGCGAGAGATTGAAGTTATTTGCGGGGACTTTTTTTCTTCGCGGCTCTAAAAGATCAAGGAGTGGTGTTTGGATTGATGAGGTGTCACGTTCCCCAACGTAGGATTTGCCTTGGTAGATTGACGTGGATCGGTGCGAAAGATATGCAAAGGTATGCTATAGCAACACTATAAAAAAATGTTGCATCAGTTACACTTGTTTAGCCAGAGCAACAAATTTTTATGGCTAAGGCAACACCAAAAATTCAACGTCGCAGTAGGGCCGAAATTGCATAGCTATCGCAACATTTTACCTGGCAACACCTTGCAAAAATGTTGCAGAAGGCCATCTATGGCGTAGTGTTTGGGGTTGCCGATTTTACACAGTGGAAGCTAGGGTTGTCTTTGCGATGGATGTGAGAATCGATTATGGAATCTGAGATCGCCGGCGAGTTGCTCTTGAAAAAATATGCGTTGCCGCCAAATTTCATGTCGTGCGATGCTGTACGGTGGAGTGTGCCATTCACTGTGCATGTATAGAGAGGTTCAGGTCACAAATCGTATGGCCACGGTGGATTTGATGTGGTGGTGAGGAATTAGTCGGGTTCGAGGCGAGAAGTGCATCGGTATTCTCAGATGTGCGAATAAACAACTACAGCACCGTGTCACTCGAGCAACGTGCACGCGACATGTGTTCTTGGTGATTTTCGTGCATAGGAGACATTGGGGAAGAAGGTGAAGCGGGATAGGTCGTTATGGGCTGAGTTTGGGTATGTGGATAATTAAATCTAATTTGAGATTAAGTAATAATTGTTTTTAATAAATTCGAATTCGTATAAATTGCCTAACTCGCTCGTTATAGGTCCAAATCCAACGCGGTCAGTCGCGTTGGGTTCATATTAACGAGATCTTTGCTATAGAATCAAAATGGTTGAATTTAAAGATTGTAGAATTTTAAGATAAATTCAAATGTGTTCGAATTTAATCGAAATCAGGATGCAAAAGCAACAACAGAAAATAAAAGTGAGTGTTTTATAATGCTCACAAGTACTAAAATATTTTTATGCTAGTAAAATTAAAAATTATAAAGTGATATATATTATTGATCGTTGTTTGATAAATTTAATTTTTATTCGAATTAACAGTAAAAAATAAATTTGACAGTTAAATTTGAAATTGGAATTTAATTGCCAGTAAAATACCTGATATTGATAACTATGGAATTGTTGTGAATTATTGGCTGAATTGGGTGTTCATTGTGATGGATGCTATTGGTTGATGTTTTGGATGATTTGGATGTTTATTTATTTTGATATATCCTGTTATCATCATGTATATTATTTATAGTATATAAAACTGTAAATTGAATTATTTTGATTATATTAAGAAATAGATTGAAATGATATATACCTATGACACTGTGATTTGGCTTGAAATGATATATATCCATCCCTGAAATTTAATAGAAATAACCGATCACTTGGCCATATGATAAAAATTATATACGAACATCGAATTGGTTAAATTAAATGACTTTAAAAATTTTGATTTGAAATTTATTTAAATGATTTGATTTTAAGAAAACGAAAAATCAAATTTATAAAAATCGAATTATTTCAAAATTGAGCTCGGAATTGAATTATATTTGAGGATTTGGATTTCAAATTGGGCATTGAAAGTAAATTTGATTTAAGTGTTTTGAATCGATGTTTTGAAAATCAAATTAGGAATTGATAAAAATCGAAATGGAAATTTAAAAGTGATTTGTATTGGAAAATTTGGATATTGAATCAGTTTGACTTTGAAACTATTTTCAAATAAATTATTTTGATATAAACTATTTAAATCTATCTTTTTAAATATTCAAATTATTTTGGATTTTCCAAATTATTCTCCTATGTAAACCATTTTAATACTTAAACTGTTTTAGCCATTTAAACTATTTTTAACTAATTTAACCATTTAAACTATTTTTAACTATTTTAATTATTTAAACTATTTTAAAACTATTCAAACTATTTTCTAAAAATTCAAACTGGTCAAAGGGGTGAAATGTTTATAATTAAATCTTGGATTTAAGTGCGAATTGGGTTAAAATGAAGTTATAACCTAAATTGAAATTCGAAATGATTTTGGAAGCAAAATCAAAATATTGAGACGAAAATAATTTTTCAAATGAAATGGTATATTTTGATTAAATATAATGACTTCGAAGTGGATTTCATTTTGAAGCGAATATGATATTTTGATATTCAGTATGAATTGTTTTCGAAATGTAAAAGTACCAACCGGTGTGTAAAACGACGTTCGGTTGTTAAAGAGATTGGGGCTGGATATGGGCATACTCTTTGACGATACCGAAACCCCTTTAACAACTGTGTACGTGGAGTGATGATCCAGAACGAAGTGGTTTGATTTGGCATACGTTTGTTGGATTTTAAGAAAGAGAAAGATAATGGATTCGCCTAGCACTTGTGCCAATTTGAAATGACTAAAACAGGAGCCGTATGGGCCAAGCGGGCTATCTACCCTGAGCGGACGCACTTCTTCGTATTACCATCATTTACATTGTGATAGATTGGTGCACACCCTCGAATTTTGGGAGCATTGGACGTGGTAGGCGATCATGGCTATGATGCGTTACCATCTGCCGAGAAGGGTAAACTGGTATTATCCTATCTTGGGCATTGCCTCACGTGCTTTGTCATACTTTTATCCCTATATGAGACCATTACTATTTTGGTTTAGTGTTGTTGTATCATGGTGCATCCCTATCCATCGACGGTTTATTGGTGTTTTATATGCAAATTGTACGACAATGCTTAAAAACGCGTTAAGATCAATGTAAGGCCTTTACGCTAAGAAAAGTATTTATTTTACTGATTAGACATTATATATGTAGCGTATTATACTATATATAAGTATTTTGACAGATCCTTAAGAGATGGAAAATCCCATAACATCTCTTAATTTATTGCACGCACGTTATACACTGTATAGGAGATGTGAAATCCCATGAACATCTCTAATGCTATTACACTCATGTTACATGCGATATTGATTTGACTTACATAAGGATATTTTAGTCCTGACTCGAATGTTTTTTCTTTTCATTACGCTCGGGTCAGCCCTAAGTTTTCAACTTATTGAAGATTTATTCTGGAGGACGAAGACGAAGATTTGGTATATTATTACTATTATTATTACTGCATCATGTTGTTCTGCTCCATTATATTTTGTTCTGTTGTATATGTATAACTCTGATAAATGTTGTATAAATTATAATCAAATGGATAGTAAACAGCTTCATGAACTATTTAGTGGATTATTATGTTTTATCGTTCCGCTGCGAGATTTTGTATTTTTTTCTTCATCTTTTTTATTTTTCTTAATCGACCTCATTGATTATGTATGTTCCGGATTGTTTAAGTCGGACATATGTGGATTATTATTGATTTACATCTTTCGAAATGTGGGTCGTCACATAGATTCTAATATACTAGTACCAAAAATAATTATAATTATAACATATAGAAAGACTGACATTTACTTAGGGAAATTTTGAGGGTTCTAGGTGTTAGTTTTTCATTTTCAAAATTTTCCAAGGCATACATCAAATCTAAATAATACTAATCAATTTAAAAAATGTAAAAAACTTGATATTTCTACTCATAGAGAATTGTTTGCTTCCTAACCAGATTGGATTCCACCACACCTAACTCTCTTTCAGATCTCCCTCTTTATACAACAAAGTGAATTATAAATAGACATTAAGTTAATAATCAAAAACTAGAGGAATAGAATCATGAATCAAAAGAAGTAACATCTAAACTTTTTACCTGAAAATCCTAATCGATTTTGGAATCTAAAGAAGAAGAAGAAGAAGAGGATATCTGATTTATACCGTTCCTAATCCTCTGTTAAATCTTCCCCTTTTTAAATATACAACAAATAAATTGAATTTTTAGATTAGGTTTCAGAAATCAGAAGATAAGGAGAAGAAGGTTTATTGAAATTAGAGATTAGAAACTAGGGCCAATTAATCTCTTTTTGTTTATTAATTATATATTACTTAATTTAATTGAACATTACACGTTAACTTTAACCCTTGATTAAACGTTATGCCTCTCTTAACGTTGACTTTTCAAATTCAAATTTAAAATTCAAAATCCATATTTTTAACTTTAAATTCAAATATTTGAATTTTAAGTCCAAAACTTTAACCGTCCATTACCTTTTCATTTTAACTCCAATTTTAACATATTATATATGTAAATTGATCAAAAAATTGCCACGGACACGATGGTCCAATTCCCATGATCGAATTCTGACATTTACAAAATCACTATTTTTAACCTTATTTTGATTACTTAATTTCTTATTAAATTTTACAGGATGCCACAACAATTCACTAATACTATATGATTCATAATTATATGATCAAAGAATTATTTTTTTTAAATGTGGCTTTGCCAATAATTCCAAAATAATTGTAATTTTTTAGAGGCTTCTGTATTTTCTAATACATCACTTTTTCTATGAAAACAAATATCATTTTATAGTTGATTCTTATACTGAATATTCATAATATTCACAGTGAATTAATACTGTCTGTTATTAGTCAATGTCAAAGGCAGTTATTATTTCATAAATAATATTTGGTATGTTTACAAAAATAATTTTTCATAACTACATGCATCCATTAAGAAGTAGTATATGGTATGCTCCTACTATTTCCACTATTACTATAACAATGTACGAAATACGAAGGTTCATTCAATCACATAATACAGGAATTTGTTCCATTCACTATAACTAGTTTACGTTCATGAGTTTTAGATCAATTATCTTGAACTTAAAGAGATAAATTTTAGAGAAAAAAATTATATACGAAATGCATTTGGAATAGAAATCACATTTCTCATTCCATATTAAGTATCTTTTAGTACTTAATACAATTCTAATTTCTAATGTCTCTTTATGAAGTAAACGTGATCATTCACTCTATTCTCCCCGAGAAAGTGATTATTTGGCTATGGAGGAATTCGATCAATTTATTATTCATTGTAATTTGATCGAAATTCCTCTATCCAATAGAGCATTTACCTGGAGCAATAATCGAGATTCTCCCTCTTTTGCTCTTTTAGATAGGTTTTTTGTTAGTGATGAAACTGAGGACAAATTTCCTATCTGTAAAGTGTCTGGGTTACCTTATACCCTCTCAGATCACTGTCCCTCAATTCTTTCTTGTGATTGTCATAGATTTTTAAGTAAAGCTTTTAAATTTGAAAAAATGTGGTTTCTTGAACCAGGTTTTTAAAATTTAGTCATTAATAAATGGTCCGCTATGAGTTTTTTTAGTCTTAAATTTTGTGGCAATTCTGCCAAAGCTTTTGTGCTTAAGCTTAGAAATCTAAGGATTTTTCTTAAAAACTGGAATAAAAACATTTTTGGTAATATTAAAATTAAAAAAGATAACATTCTTAATGAATTGCTTAAACTAAATAAGATTGAAGAAACTAGACATTTAAATTTAGGTGAGAGAAATGTTCTTAATAACTTAAAAGATGAACTTTACTCTATTCTTGAAAAAGAGGAAGTTATGTGGAAACAGAGATCTAATTTTCAATGGATCAATGAAGGTGATAATAATACTAAATTTTTTCACAATTTAGCTAATAGTAGAAAGCGTAGTAATACAATTAATTCCATTTTAGTTAATAATGTGGAATTAGTTGATCAACGCAATCTTAACAATGCTTTTTCTGATTATTACAAAGATATTTTTGGCATCAAAATCAAGCATAGAGTTAGTGTTAGATGGAATGATCTTTATCAATCAGCCTCTAACACTAATCTTTCTGATTTAGATATTCCTTTTACTGAAGAGGAAATCCGTAAAGTCATTTTTGATTTACCTGGGGATAAATCTCCGGGCCCGGATGGTTTTCCTATTTCCTTTTATCAATCTTTTTGGGAGGTTTTAAAAATAGACTTAATTAGTATGTTTAATGAATTTTATAATGGTAAGCTCCAATTAGGTCGTTTTAATTTCGCTAACGTTATATTATTGCATAAAAAAGTTGGTGCTAATACCTTAAAAGATTTTAGACCCATTTCTCTGATTAATTGCTCTGTTAAAATTATTTCTAAAGTATTAGCCAATAGACTTAGTTTAAAAATGAATGATCTTATTGACTGTTCTCAATCAGCCTTCATTAAAGGAAGGAATATTACTGATGGTGTAGCAGTTGTTCAAGAATATATTAATTTTTGTTGTAAGAATAATATAACCTGTGCTATATTAAAATTAGATTTTGCTAAAGCCTTTGACTCGGTTGATTGGAATTTTCTTATTGATATTTTCCTTGCCAGAGGCTTTAGTAATAGGTGGATTAATTGGATTAATATCTTGCTTAAAACGGGCAACTCGAGTATTATGGTCAATGGTGTCCTTGGTAATAAAATTCAATCTAAGAGAGGATTAAGGCAAGGGGATCCTTTATCGCCCCTTCTGTTCAATTTAGCGGCTGATGTCTTTTCTAAGATTATTAAGAATGCTGTTAACAATAACCTTTTGGGTGTTATTGGTAACGACATTTCTAGTTATAGTCTTTCTGTTCTTCAATTTGCTGATGATACTTTGCTTTTTTCCTCTCATCTTCCTAGTCACATTATTGCTCTCAAGTTTATTCTTTATAGTTTTGAACTTTTATCTGGATTAAAAATTAACTTTGACAAAAGTTTTGTTTTAATTTTAAATGATTTTGATAATGTAGAAAATTTAGTTGCTAAAACTTTAAATTGTGAAACAATGAATTTTCCATTTGATTATCTTGGTTTTGTAATCAGACCTTCGAAACTTAAGCATGATGATTGGTTAATTATTATTGATAAAATTAAAAATAGGTTTAATAATTGGAATGTGAGATTCTTATCTAGAGCTGGTAGACTGGTTTTGATCAATTCTGTCTTATCAGCTCTCCCTATCTATTGGATGTCTATGCACCTTTTCCCTGATTGGGTGATAGATAAAATAGATAAAATTAGAAGGGATTTCCTTTGGAGTGGTGTTAATCCTAACAGTAGCATTAAATGTTTAGTTAATTGGGATAAGGTCTGTAAATCTAAAAAAGAGGGTGGTCTTGGAGTCATTAATTTACATAATATGAATTTGTCACTTCTTGGTAAATGGTTATGGAAATTTAGAAATTCTAGTGATAATGCCATTTGGAAGGAGATTATATCTAAATATTATTACAATGGTAGTTATAATCTCTATCATATTAGGCCTTCTATTGTTAGTAATCTTTCTTATTTTTGGAAATCAATTTTAAATTGTAGTGATATTTTCAAATTAGGTATTAATATTATTGTTCATTCTGGTAATAATACTTCTTTTTGGCATGATAGTTGGATTTCTTCTACTCCTCTTAAGTATGAGTTCAAAGATTTATATGATATTTGTAACTTTAAATTTGCATTAATTTCTGATGTTTTCAACCCTGAGAGTGACCCTCCTTGGATTTTCAATTTTAATTGTATTTTAGTTGGCCCTACCCTTAGACAGCTTTTCTTGCTTTATGCTAAACTTAATCTTTATAATTTTGACAATGATAATGACATCATCAGTTGGGAGTGGGATAAGAGCAAGAAATATTCTTCTAATTCCTTTTACAAATTTATCAACTTCTCAGGGGTTTCTGTTAATTGTTTTAAATTTATTTGGAAGTCTAATTCCCATCCTAAATCTAAGATTCATATGTGGCTCATCATTCATGGTAAGTTAAACACTATTGAATTTTTAAAAAAGAAAATTTTTAATATTGATAATAAATGTTTATTTTGCAACTCATTCTCTGAAGATATTAATCATATTTATTTCGAATGCATGGTTACTCATTTTATTCTTATTAAGACCCTTAATATTTTTGAGTTTTACATTAGTTCTATAGTTACTGATTGTTTCTTCTATTGGAACTCTTTTAGATTTATGTTCAATAAGGATTTTAGATTCTTGCTTGATTCTTTATTCACTATTTCTTGTTGGTACATTTGGTTTGAAAGAAATCAAAGAATTTTTAATAATAAATATCATCATAATAATAATTTGATTATTTTAATTTCAAAGTTTTGCTTAAATTGGATATCTAATCCCAAATATAAATTAGCCAAAAATAAGTGCTTTAAGGATTATCTTAACAAGGTTAGAAATAATATTTTCATTTTCACTCTTAGTTTCAATAATTCTGTTTCTAATAATTCTTTTATTATTCCTTATTCTGATTTTAATCATGTTCATATGATGAATCATAATTCTCTTTCTACATTAGATTCATAATTTTGTTGCTTGTTTATTTTCTCTCTCACATATATGTATTAAATTCAATTTATATACATATATGTGATTCATTCTAACTAGACTTCCTAGTTTTGTTCCAGGTTTGGTTTAGGTTGGTTGCTGGTTTTTCTCTTATCCGGTTTGCAGGAGAGCATTCAGGTTTATTCAGCTTTTCAGGATAGCTCTTCTCTGGGATTTGGATTGCATTTGGCTTTTCTCTTCGGTTCTCTAGATCTTCTTTGTGGAGCTCTTCATTTTGGTCCACCTGATGGAGTTCCTCTCTATGGATCTTATCTCATGATACCTCTAACACTCTAGTATTGGGCGGTGGCCTTGTCGGAGCTCGGTATTAGGGTGTAATGGGCGGTGGCTTTGCCGGAGCTCATTTGAGGGGTGTCTTTTCATTTTCTTATTTTTTATATAGTCAGGCCACCTGTCAGGCATGTTGGCAGCTCCTTATTTTTTGTTATATATATAGTGTTCCATGTGTGCTCTCCTCTTCAGTTAGAGGATCACACATTTCTCTCAAAAAAAAATTAATTAATTCAATTAGAAAATTAGTTAAATTATTTCGAATTTCAAAAAAAATCATCTTAAACAATTCAAAATGAATATTAACGATATCATTTATAGTTTTATATACATATATCTTCATATACATATATTGATTTACTTATTAACTATTAATTAATATATGATTATCAAATAAATATTCATTAATTAAAACATTTATAATGAAATGATTTCTTAATAAATTTTGGGAATCAATATTTTACATAACTTGAACATTTTGAGATATGTATGTATATGCATGTACATCAAGATACATATGTTTATTTTAATTTATTAACCTTTAACTAATTATTTATTTAATTAGTCTAATTAATTAATTACTAAGTAATTTTTGAAAATATTAATTTATTTTTGAAATAATTTTGAAAAGTATTTTATACATACATAAAATTCATTTTATATTTTAAATTTAACTTTTAAATTTAAAATATAATTAAAAAAATTCAAACTGAATCTAGAAAACTATTCCAAGCCCCAATATTAATTCAGACCTTCATATTGAAGATAACCGTTTGGATTATATCATTTTTCATGACAGGGCGGTAGCAAGGTTGGAAGAGTATTTGATTACTCAAACTCAACCTTAGACACTAACTTCCTAGCCACCCTAATAAATGGGTAGGATTTAATTAGTTTTCGTAATATTGCAAATTTAGATTTCATAGGCCATTAGGTTCTGATACCATTGAAGGAACCCGGGATGGGTTGCAGCGAGTGAAATGGGTAGATTTCAAAAAATTCCTCTTTTTGGATCTATAAAGTATACAGTGTTTATTAGCTCCAATCCAATATAATTTTAAGTGAAAGCTTATTCTATTTAATTTGTTTAGAAATAGTTTTAATTTAATTTAAATTAAATTATATAATGAGTATATCGAATACACTCATATGTGTATAGTGCAAGTGCAATATATAAATAATATACATGATTAATGTTACATTTATAGGTGAGAATTCAAGATAGGTTTATGGTTTTGATCAAAAATCCACTTATGAATTTTGAATTAAAACAATATTCAAAAGTATGTAAACAATAACCAAATGAATTTATATATAAAACCAACATACAAAACAAGTATTCAATTTCAAAATGATTTCAAGTAATCAACACATGTAGTACTTAAGTTTATGTACATAATATGTTACAAAATTATATCAATTAAACAAAATTAGTTTGAAATCAAAATGATTTTTTTCTAAACATTAATACCCAAATAATAACAAAACTTGATCGGACAACCCAGGCATTTAAAAATTCATTGTAGAAGTTTAGGATCTAAATTATATATACACGATGAACATGTAATCAAAAGAGAAGTAACATATGAGGATCTAAACTATATTAACATTGTGTATCAGATAAACAAAAAAGATTAGAAATTTTTGGAAGAAGAAGCCGGAAATCGTACCTTTAATAAAAAATAAAACTCCAAGATTCGATTGACTTGCCTCCATAAATTGCAACGATTTGAAGCACTACTTATTATTATTTTTAAGTAATTTGTTTTGATTTTGTTTGGTAATTTTTTTCTTCCATTAAGCCGCTAAATTTTGGCTATAAGAGCGGAGCAGGAGAAAATAAATTGTCACGATAATTAAATGAATGAATGAAAGGATTTTTTTTTACATAAACAATTGAAACCTTTTCGCTCCTTTCCTTAAAATCTTCCCTCTTTAATTCTTCATTAAACCTTAATCAAATACCCTCATTTTACCATGCAATGCTCGTAATGAAAGGGCCTTCAAAGGATTTTAAAATTTTGCAAAACCATTTAGTAGTTAATTGCTTTAAATCAAATTAAAATACTTTATGAATATTATATGCCGATAAGCGCAAACTTAACTTTTATATATATGCTTTTTATTAAATATTAATGGTATTAAAACTAAAAATATAGTGTAATAATTAATATTTCATAAATATTAATTATCTTAATTAGTTTATAATGATTATAAATCAATTCAACCGTGTGGTTTTTTTGGAGTATTCACCGTTACGGTTTTGCGACTCAAAGGTGTAAATTCAATCAGTGATTAAAATCAAACAATTAGAATATTAATGTTCTACATCACCTTAGCTAGTGTTATGAAATTTTAGTTGAATTTATTGCTTGCACATCCTTGCATTAAAAATCCAATTTAGCAACTATAATTGGTACTTAGTAGTAATGATTAATCACACATATTCTCTTCGTCAAAACTATATCACTTTAAGGACTATGGAATTTGGTTTTGGTCAAAATTCTAATATCCCCCACACACATCTTGATTAGTTCGAACACAAATCTTTAGTTTAATAATAATAGTTACTATTAACTGTATTCCCTTAATCAGAGACTTTGATATTGAGTTGACTACAATTGACCGCGATAGTAGTCCATTTTAACCGAGGAGATGACTTATTTATTGAACAATGTTTCACTTTCAATGCTTTAACTCGGACCCAATTATAGTCACTTAATGAATCACTATTCCATGAGTTAACTAGAGTCAAAGTGGAGTGTCCACATTGAAGTTCCATAGTATTATCAAGTCGAGAGGACCGTGTAACATCTTCACACAAAGTTTCTTTGTTTGATCTTAGTTATATTAACCAATAGAAAAGTGAGTCAGTCCATAATTATCAATTAACTATCAGTGTGTAACCCCTTGGTGCCCCAGCAGCTATGAGTAATACATTGCTAACTTTTGGAGAGTGTTATGTACTCTAGTCTCAACGGATGGATTGATGTTATTTTTCGAAACATCTTGTGTAGGAATATTTTATTTTAATGTGATAAATTTCTTATGATACAACACATTGTAATTACTATCACACAACATATTATTTAAGTATTTTCTATTTAATGTGTTTTAAATTATTTATTTAATTAATAATATCAAAATATAATAAAGTACATTATAGAAATCAAACATCTTTATTATGATCAAGATTGGTTATCGAGTTAAATATATGTAACAAATTGCATAATTGTCCCTAAGGTATACCCGTAACTCTATCAGGGATGTTTCGACAAGATGACTTCAGAACTTTGACAAGGGGACTCTACGACGTATAATTGTTGTCTAAAGATGTTTCAATGATGATTACTTGATGGTCGGAGTCGTGATGATGAACTATAAGGATGAGTTCAATGATAGAAACTCGTGAGAGGTACTATGACTGTGCTTTATATTGGAAATGAATGGAATAGAAGGTTGACAATGTTCTATGATGGTGTTGTATGTAAATGGATCGTTGATACTCGGAGGATTCTATATGTTCGTGTAAAGGGGGTATGTGGGGACTCCTCTAGATCATGATTGTATCTAGGGCTCATGACTGTGGATTACCCTTGACTTAATGTTGTGAATCTAGTTCCTAGCCTTATGGTGTAACATGGATTCAAGTAGCGAGAAACCGAAACTTTGATTAATTTTCTAGTTAATGATTGAGTCATAAAAGCTATCTTATGTCCAACGCACCCGAGTGATGTAAGGGTTGTTTGATGGATGATATGTTTTCTATGTTTGTTTTATCACCTTAGGATGTCATATAACGTAGGTATTTTTTACTTGGATACCCCTACACTTGACTTTGTACTTTGACTTATAGTACACACATATGATGATGATGATGATGATAGGTTAGCATATATTGATATTATGTGCTAACTCTTTGGATGTTGGGACATGCTAGGTATAATTATACATACCCTATATCTTATATACTATATTGGTTTTCATAATATTTTGAAATTATTTATCGCTCACACCAGACTATTTTCAGACTTGAGATTTTATTATTTGCTTCTTATTATCTCAAGTACTCTTAAATGAGTAGACCATATAGCAAGTGTAGAACGAAACAAGAAGTTATGAAAATGGATGAGCATGAACCTACACTTTCACATATACCTATACCAGGCTTAATATTGCATTATGCCACTGTGAACCACTATGGAACTTCAATAGTGCTTACTTACTTATATTAGAGACATTTTATCACTAAGATACTAATTAATGTACAAAATCTCTATAATTTGCTTTGTATAACTATATTGAACCTATGCTTTGATCCATGATGGTTCATATAGTCATATTTTTGTCTTTCCTGTTTTATATCTATTGGACTATATTATACTTTATTTGATGCACTATAAGAAATATGAAAGGCTTACTTAAGAGATTTCCTATTTTATTTACCTTGATAATCATCCTACATCGACTGGTTATCGCTACTACGTACTATCTAGGTATATTGGGTACAGAAGGTGTAGGGCATTGGTCACATTTGGTGTGAGAGCCAGGTTGCTTAGTTAACAAGAGGAGTTATCACCATTGGATCAAGCGTACATGGGAAAACGTACATGTTATTATATTTCGATTATCAAAACTATATATAGTACATATAGTATGTAAGTCGCATTGGACACATGAGCACCATTGATGCGGTTTTTTCCTTATGAGAGACTGACCATTCTCATTGACTCGAGATTTAGCTAACATCGAAATTAGCCTAGGAATGATGTAAAAGCACAGGTTAGTTACTAGTCTCTAGGCTTAAAAATGAAATATTAGGGAAAATGCAAGCAAAGCAAAGCAAATAACATCAAATATAGAGTGGTTCGGCAAGTTTCCTACATCCACTATGAAGATCTCTTACTATAGTTCTCTCTTATAATTATAAGGAACCATAAGAGAATAATAAGAAATATAGCACTTGAGACTAAAAAATTTTGTTAATCATAAGTACTTAGGGCATTGATTTTCTATGAGGAGATCTCTAGAAAGAGATGATGACCATAATTCTAATATTACCAACCCCTTTGAAGTGGAAATGCGCTGGGTATTTATAGCGACTGAGATGGATGATGAATGGCTGAGAATGTTTAGTAGAAAGGCAGGAAGCATGATTGGTGGTTGATCTGGTGGCATAGGTTGATGGGAGACAGATGTAAAGAAATAAAGGAATAAGTGGCTGAGAAGCAAGCCAATCATCCTTTGGTGGTACGCACATACTTCATATAATGTGCATTAAATTATAATGGTTTACTACAGGAGTAAGCATGCCTTTTACCACTTTGCTACAAATACAGCTGGATGTATAGCTTGTCATTTACTTTTGCATGCCTATATGGCAAGGTGGGCTGAACTGGCTGATTGATTTCCGAAGATATGAAGGAAGCCAAATGCTGCTAAGGACCAGGTGGTGAGGGAGGTGCTGGGTTGGTTATGGTATAATGGGATGGGTCACGGTAATGTCGGACCAAAGCTAGTTCATGCCTGAGCCGGTCTTAACCGATGAATTGGCTAATGATTGACTTGGAGCCATACTTTGTGTGGGTAGGTAGGACATAGTTGGTTGTTGGAATAATGACCCGACCTTGATTGGGCAGGGCTATGCTTGGATTAGCCTAAGTTTGTTAAGAGTTGACTAGTGCCAAGGACAATGTTACAAGAGAGATGCCAGACCAGCCATGAGATGATGAGATGGGCTACTTGGGATCGATCGAATGTAGGTGCAATGAAGTTGGGCCGAAGACAGGCCACGCTGGAGCTAGTACTATCGAATGTTTTGGTCGTCTAGAGCCATATCGGTTAGCAACTGAAGTGATGTTAGGAGGACAAGATGAGCTAGAGTTAGGCTAAATGTAGACCAAAAGGAGGGAGCCAATCGAACTTAAGTTGGGCTGACGTGGACTGGGCCGGGGTATACTTAGCTTTACCCTCATCTAATGGGTTGGCTGTGGAAGCTGCTTTGAATGAGATGGTTGGTTGCCGGCTTGATTTGCTATTTGAGTATATAAGCTAGTCTGAGACCAACCTAAGTTTGGGCCAGTAGGTTTGGGCTGGTAGTAGAATAGTTGGGTCGACTTTGATTGGGCCATGCCATGCCCTAATCGGCTTGCAATTACTCGCGAGAAATTTGAGCAACAATTCTTATTATAAATTAATAATGACCTAAAAATAAGAAATGTTGCTAGGAACTCCATCTCTAAAGTTAAGGAGTAGGAATTTCCAGGGTTGGCTAACCTCGATTTACAAAATATGTTCATTGAGATGGTGTGAAACATGGTTCATAATGCTCAAGTAAATCCTAATGCTGGTGGTGCTCAAGTACAGGCGTCCAAGGTTGACTTCGCTAAATTGAATAGAGATTATTCTAAATTGGAAACTAGACCTTGGAATGGAGTCGACTATGGAAGCCTAAGATTGGATCAACACAGTTGAAAGGATCTTTGAGTATTTAGAATTAAAAAATGCAATAAAGAGCAAGCTGGCCTCTAGACAGGTTCTAGGGAAAGCGATGGTTTGTGGAATGCCATCAAGATTACCACTCCAAAGGATTAAATTACCTGGGAGCTGTTTAAGATGGCATTTTCAAAGAAATTCATATTTTTCGTTCAGAAGTTGGTACTATTCTATAAGTTTGTTGATTTGAGGTAAAGGGATCTGATTGTCTTGGAGTATGTGGCCCAATTCGACATGTTGTCAAGTACGGTCTTTCTTTTATTGATACTCCATTGAAAAAGAATGAAAATTTCATAATTATCTTGGAGAAAAGCTGGTGGGACATATTGACGAGTCCTTCAAGGAGCTAGTTGAGAAAGCTTTGAGACATGAGAATCTCTACCCTAAGCCTAATGTTGTTATTGCTAAAGATAAGACAAAATCATAAGTGGGTATGGTGGGTAGCGAAGGTAAAAGAAAGTGGAACAAGAAGAAGAAGAAGAAGCAACTTTAGAATAAGAACGGTCAAAAGAAGGGCAAGTGGAACCCTACTTGCTACAACTAAGGGGAGAAGGTCATCTTATCAATGACTGCAGAGCTGATGGAAAGAAGTGCTATAACTACAAAAAATTTGGGCATATTCGGAAGGGTTGTCCCAAACTGTTGAAGTAGAACTAGTCAGTGAAAGCATATGCATTGAATGTTGTTTCATCTTCGGCGAATATTCCATCCATGGAGGAGAAAGCAAAGGGCATCATCATTCAAGGTATGTGCTTTCCATTTTTGGTGTTCCCATACATGTTTAATTCGATACTGGGGCTTCACATTCTTTCAAATCTAGTGACTAGGTAGATAGATTGAGATTGATATCTGAGCTAGTTAACCGACCATTGACTATGAAAAACCCTATTGGAGGCTCAACTAGCATGTGTATTGTTTATAGTATTTTGTCTGTCAAATCATGGATGTTCTTTTGTTTATGATTGCTTTATTTTGGGTTTTGTGGAGCTCCTTATTATTTTGGGGATGGACTGGCTGAAGAAGTATAGATTAGTGGTGGAAAGTAAGAAGCCGTTACTAATGTTAGGGGCTGATGATGGGTGAAGATTAGTGTTATACTGCCTACTTAATGACGAGATGATGGTTAGCTTTCTGTATGCACTCAAGATCCTCCATGATGAGTTGTCATTTATGCCTATAGCTAGACAGTATCCGAACATACTTGAGGAGGTAGACGGATTACCACCACAGAGGGAGATAGAGTGCCGTATAGATTTAGTAAGGAATGTCAGACCAGTAATTATGTCTTTGAGATGTATAGCACCCAAAGAGAAGAGTGAATTAGAGGTGCAAGTGAATGACCTATTGAGGTGAGGTTCACTCGATGAAATAAATTTGAGTGGGGACCATCTATAGTATTCGTCCTTAAGATGGATGACTCTTTGAGGTTGTGTGTTTATTACCGTGATCTAAATAAAGTGACGAATAAGAACAAGTATCCACCCATGTGTGTTGATGGCTGATTTGATCAACATCATGGCAAGAAAGTGTTCTATGACTTGGACCTTGCGACGGGGTTTCACCAATCGAGAGTAGCTAGAGAAAGTGTGTTGATTACATTGTTTCATATGTTGTTTGGAGTTTATGAGTGGTTTCTTATGCCGTTTGGGCTAGCAAATGCACCAACATATTTTGTTTATCCCATGAACCATGCTTTCAGGAATTAGCTGAATAGGTTTATGCTTGTCTTCGTTGATGATATTCTTGTTTATTCATGGATGGAAGAGGAACACAAGACACGTTTGAGGACTTTGATAGAGGTGCTAAGGAAACACCAATTGGAGGCAAAGTTTTCAAAGTGTTACTTTCAAAGAGAGTAGCATGATTTTTCGGTCATGTTGTTTCTGAGCATGTGGTTAATCCGACAGGTTGGTACGCCTCTCTCAGGTTAAGGTGCACGAACGCAGAATTTTTTTTGTGTGGACATCTATTTTATTGTAAACAATATGTGTTTAACTTCATAGATTGCAGGGTAATTCCAGGTATTGATTGGATAGTGCATAGTGATGCTAGAATTTATCATGCCAGTAGAGTTATTGGCTTACAACACCCAAATGAAGGATGAAGGATAACGGTAGCATTAGATAAGATGAAGGAGAAGTTTAGAGCTTGCCAATGTGTGTTAGAAACAAAGGAAGGTGAGATCGACAAGGTTCTAGTAGTTTGATATTTATAGATGTTTTTGAGTCAATGACGGGATTACCGCCTAGAATAGCGATTGAATTCTGATCACTGAGTAGAATGTCTTCTAGGGGATGGACGAACTGAAAAAGAAACCAGTGGAACTAGAGCATAAGAGTTTTATTAGGTCGTGTAGTTCACCATGGAGAGCATTCATGACATTTGTAAATAAGTAAGATGGTTCACTTCGAATGTGCAGTAGTCCTAGTATTCCAGGAGACAGTGTCAAATCCAAGGATGATCGAGGAAGCACCTAGAATCAAACGATTACCAGTTGTTTTTTTGAAATTTGGTAAAAAGAAATAGACCTAACGCAAAAGTTCTTTAGTGCTAGGTCAGGTGACAACTTAGCAATTAAACCGCTTAACAAGATAACTTAGGGCTAAAAACCCTAGCTGTCTCATTTATTACTTCTCGAAAAACCTAACTCTTAATGGCAGTGGAGAGAACGAAATAACAGTGATTCCTTAACTCTCTTCTCTTTCCATTTTGATTCTCTCTGTCGTGCTGCTACTATTCTCTCCACTCTCCCAATATGATAAGCAGTCTCTTCTTATTTGGGGTGGCTTTAATTAAAATGTCTTCACTTTTCTCCACTTGAACTTTGGGTCCGAGTTTAGCCTTGTCTATGCTAAGATCCAAAAATTGAACTAAGCGGTTGTCCTATGAAACTTGATTAGCGACTACAACCCTAGCTCTATTGACATTGTTCATCGATGCTACTATTCTATGCATGTTGAAGCTAGGCATAAGGGTAAAGGGAGTTGTTGAAGTTGTGGCTTGTCTGATCTCAGTATGGTGGCTTTACAAATAGGCTTTGGCATCTTTTCTTTTGTCAACATTGCCCCATAATTTAGATAGATTCTACAATCTACATTATTTTTGAGTCTTTTTTATTTTTAGATTATGCTATACTGCTTTCCTTTTAGGTATCTATCCATATATGCTTTACATTAGTAGATTTATGTCATGTAGCTTGAGATTGCTCTCTTTCCTTATGTGATATACTATAGTTGTTAAAAGAATGCTTGCATAGTTTGCTTTATTCGATCTACATTTATATTCTTGTTGATAAATTCCACTTCATTACTGATGGATGATTTACTGCTACTATGTATTCCTATTTTTTCTTTAGATTTTGACCATTAATAACTTGAACAAATACAATCGAAAAATAGATGATCATTAGTTTCGTCAAATAAATTGCATAGTAAACACTTACTATTTTCAACTTGTTTCCACTTTGCTACTTTATCTTTGATTGGTAGCCTCTCCTTGATGGAAAAGTACATATAATAAGCCATTTTTGGGAAGTTTGATCTATTCCAAATACTTTTGTGCTATTCAATTTCTAGTTGACTTCATCTAATGCAGTCCCATACTTTCTTTAAAATAAAAACTATTAATTTTATTTAATATATGTTGCTAATTATCATTTTCATAATTTTGGTCAATGGTTAATTTACAATATTTTCATTATAAAAATTAGTTGTTGAATTAGTCTATGTACACCACGTACCATTATGTATGATTTCGGCAACTTTGGAAATTGCATTTCCGTACGTTATTAAATGGTTCCAATCTATTTTTTCAATAAGCAATTAATTATATAGCCAAGGATCAAACCAGAGGCTAGTGTTTTCCATCCTTAAAATTTCCTTTTAATACTTTTTTTGCGAATTCATTTAATATGTGTTTCCAAACACTTGAATGAGCATTATTGGGTTCCATATTCTAGAGGCATTCATTTTTAAGACACTTATTTCTGGTCCATTTTGCCCAAAGTGATTCACTACTCAAGAATCTAAAAAATAATTTAATAGGACGGGTGGTATTGACACCATTTAAATTCCTTAGTCCTATACCACCATATTTTCTTGGCTTATACAGATTAAACTAGCTTACTTTGTGGTAATTTACTTTCCAAAGGATGTTTGTATGCATTTTTTTCTAAGGATTTAATTAATGAAGATTGTATTTGATGAGTTTGCATCCAATAAGAAATTATTGCATATAACAATGTTTGTATTCACTCTGCTCTACCGGTTATTAACAAAAAAATTAGTGACCTTGAATTAATCTTCTCTAAAGTTTTTTCAGTTAATATTCCACACTTAGAGTCTTTAATTTGATTGCCCGATAATGACAGTCCAAATATTTGATTGGTAGAAAATCTGCTTCCACTTGCAAGATTTTTAGCACTTCATGTTTTTTATTGCAATATTTATTGAAGTATACTTTTCCTTGGCATTCATTAATTTCAATACTTATATATTTATCTATTTTTCCAAAAATGTTTTTTAAAGCCATTGTATTATATTTGTTGGATTCTGTGAAAACCGTTAAATCATCAGCATAAATGTAATGAATTATGCTTTATTTCACTCTATTAATTGGAAAAAAATAAATTTGTTTGAAAATTTTATTTTCATTTGAGTGGAAAAGATTTATATTGCAATAGTGAAGAAGTAAGCGGATAAAGGATCCCTTTGCCTTATCTTCTTTTGCTATGGATATAGCTTGTTGGTTTACACTAGATAGGAATAGAAAACGTTGGGATATTTACACATTCATAAATGAGATTACAAATTTATTTGGGAAACCACATAGCCTTCATCATTAAAGTAATAAATTTCTCATTTATTTAATCATAACTATTTTTTATATCAATTTTCATGCATGAATGGTTTCCCTTTAATGAATTAAAGTTTCTTACCATTCCATGAGCTAAAAGTGAATTTTCATAAATTAATCTACTTGGTATTTAAGCACTTTGATTTCCTAAAATTAGAAAAGGTAAAAATAATTTTAATACGTCACTAAAAATAGTAGAAATGACTTGGTAAATAAAATTGCAACATGAAATTGGTCTACAATCACTTATGACTATTGGATTTTTGTTTTTAGGGACCAAAGTTATAAGTGTAACTGATATTTTTAAGTGGTTTTCCAAAGTTAGAAATTCATTAACGACATTGCAAATTTGCTGTTTAATATATCACCATAATGGAATTTATAAAACTTAGAACTAAAACCATAAAAGGGCTTTTATTCTCTCTAGAATGGAATTGACATTTAAATTTCATTAGTATTTGTTATTACTAATAATATTTCGCTAGCATTTGAGTTTAAAGTTATTTTTCAAATAATTTCTAAATTATTTTCTACTTTTTCTTCAAAGTTATATAAGCTTTCACAATTTTCAGTGGCATTTCTGAAGATTTTATCAAAACTATTTATTATTCTACATTGTTATCAAAGGCATTACCTATATTACTTATATGCCTTCTACAAGACATTTTTTGCATGAAAAATTTTAGCTGATTCATCTCCTTTAGTCAACTAATAAATTTTATCTTCATGTCTTAGGTTCTTTGCATATATTTAAAGATGTTTTGATAGTATAATTTGTTTTTCAAAGAATTTCAAAACATTTTCTTTATTTGAAGGATCTTATCAATATAGTTTTGTAAAGCCTCTCTTCCTCTTTGATTTTATTTATATTATCATTCTCTTTTATTTTATTTTTGTTCCACTCTTTGCTTGAAATTTTGCATTTTTCAAAAACATGGAGAATCGAAATTATTTGTTCATGGTAAGAAAAGGATTTATATTTTCAAAAACTTCTTTATATTCTACTTCCATACTCCATCCATTCATAAATCTTAGTGGTATATTTTCGTGTTGTCGTTATTATTCAGGGCTAGTTTAATTATAACGGGAATATGATCACCTGTATTTTTGTTTAGTAGTGTAAGAACTACATGTAGGGAATTAATTTACGAATAGCTTGCTAGCTACAACTTTTTCCAGTTTACATTAAATGTTTCTATGTTTTCCAGATCTACATGTGTACTTATTTCCACTAATATTAGACTCTATAAGATCGGTTTTAACAATAAAGTTGTTTACTTTGTCTGATTTTCTACTTGATATTAGGATGCCTCCACCTTTTTCAGAAGTATGCAAAATTGTCTTGAAATCTCATTACAATGCCTAAGGCATGTGACAGCAAGAGTAAAATTTTATAAGTTTATACCAAATAATGTATCTTTTATTTTAAAGTTACTAGCATATATGGTAGTTATCTAGATAATTAACCCACCATTGTTCTGTAATACATGATTTATGAACTATTCATTGCATTTAGTGGTAACTAAGTTCTAGATACTAGTGTCCCAAAGTATAATAACCATGCCTTTACTGTTTATTACACTTAGTGGTGAATGGTTTATGATAGTTTATTAGAGAGTAAATAGGAGTTAAGTGCATGAATGATATTAAGTTGTTTTGAGGGTGAGTTCATCCCTCTTATATTCCAAGAAATCGTAAACATTAATATGATAATGAAAGAGATCTAGTAGTCATACTGTAATGATCCATAATTTAATCACTTTGAATTTGAATAGTCAGTGTGTTTTTAAATGATTTAATAATGGATTTTATATTTAAAATAAAATTTTGGATAAAACGTCTCGTATGGATTTTTTTTAAATTGATGTAAAATGTTAGTTTAAAGATGGTTCGAGTTATAAGGCGGTTAGGGGTATCACTTCATTTAACAGTAAGTTTACCTAACAAATTAGAATAGTATAATTACCTACCTAATAAAACAATAGAGAATTATTAACCTTACCTAATAAAACAGAATAGTATGATTACTTGCCTAGTTAGGGGCTCAGCCAGCCTATACATGGTTTGTCAAGACCTTGCCCTTTTGAGTCATGGTTTTTTGTTTATTGGGAATTGATTGTTTAAGGTTTAGTTGGGTTGGTATTATAGTTTAAGAATGGACTGATTGAAGGGGATATGAAATAGCGGTGGATTAAGGGAGGTCGTCGATGGCAATCAGGGTTGTAGAGGAGCGAATGGTAGTGATTGGCTGCCAATAGAGGAGCCGTATATATTCACTCAATATTCCATGTGATAGGATGTCACCTTTGCCTAAAGCTGGAGAGTGTCCGGACATACTCTAGGAGGTGACCGGATTACCACCATATAGAGATAAAAGTTCTGTATCGATCTGGTCAAAGGAGTTAGACCGGTAGATATGCCTTTAAGGCATAGGGTGTCTAAAGAGTTTAAGGAGATTAGAGGTGCGAGCGAATGACCTATTTAAGAAATGGTTCATCCATGGTTGTATATTTTAGGTAGGATGCACCTGTAGTGTTTGTCGGTACAGCGGATGTTTCTTTGGAGTTGTTTGTTGATTGTCATGAGCTGGATGAGATAATGAACATGTTCGTACTCCCATTTGTTGATGACTTGCTCGATCAGCTCTATAGCATGAGGATGTTCTCTTAGTTGGACCCTACCGTGAGGTTGCACCAACTAAGGGTAATTTGGGTAAGTGTGTTGATTATAGTGTTTCAAACACTACCTTGATTTTAGGTTGGTTATACCGCTAGGGCTAACCAATGCATCGACATACATTGTGGATCTCATGGACCGTGATTAGAGTGGTCACTTGAGTAGGTTGTGCTTGTTATCATTAATGATACTCTCATCTAAAGAGCACAAAACATGATTAGTGATGATATTTTGGTAGTATCACTCCTGAAGGAAGGGAGTGAGATGCTTGGGTCATGTTGTTTCAGAGTAAGACATTATTGTCGATCATTTAGTTATGGCAGTCTGAAATCTAGATAGATCTAAGATTGCAGTATCGTTGACCTATTGCATGGGAGAGGATTAGAATTTTGTTTGAGACGTGAGGTGTAGACACGCAATAGTGAGTTTGATCGAGAGGCTGAGGAGTACATTGATGGTACTCATTCCGAGCGAGAATGAAGAGATGATAGTACGCATTTTCCTTTGGTGCTTAACTACGTATGGTAGTGACGTCGATAGGTAATATCCAACCCTTGGTTTGGAGTTAGAGGTGATAGAGTTTGCTTTGGAGATTTGGAAGCACTATCTGTTAGGAGAAGTGCTCGAGCTGTTCAATGATTCCACGTCATTGTAGTATCTCTTCTCTGAGAGGATCTCGACCTTCGCTTGTAACAATGGTTAGAGTTCTTAGCCTCCTATAGTTTTGACATTTCCTAAATGTCTGAATGGAAATGTAGTAGTCGGTATTCGAGTGGAAGACATACCAGTTTGGGAGCGATATTACTAGAGTGGGTATTACCTGAGCTTATCACTAGTTATGACTCCAAAACTCAATGAGTTATGGCTGAGTGTGATGGCTAGTTTGACCATTAGACCTACTTTGATTTAGCTGATTGGAACTAATCAGAGGTGTTAAACTAGACTAGTGGAGATCATAACTAAATTAAAATAGTGAGTAGTGTCTAGAGAGATGATATAGTGCGGACCCAACCGAGGTTGTTGGTTTCATAGAGATTGTTTGTTCTCGAGTAGTAGGAATAAATGTTTTGGGACTGCATCAAAGGATTACCAATGACTAAGGATAAAGAGATAGCATTTAAGTCACAGTCGATTGGTTGACAGATGATGCTAGATTTGTACTCCTTAAGTCCAGTTCTATGGCGTCTTTTTCTTGTTGTGTTGCTTAAGGGATGGTTGGTGTGATTTCATTGTGTGCCAAAATCATTGTAAGTAGTTGATACCCATTTTTCGATAGTGGGTTTTGGGAGAACTTATAAGAGGCGCCTGGATTTGGCACTAAATGGATTGGATGACATCAAGATTGAACCATAGACTTGGAGACCTCATAAGCCTATTTATGCCAGTAAATGTGATACGAATAAGGTTAAGAGGAGGTCGAAGGAGTAGTAGGGTTCAGTGGAATAAAAGCGAAGGCGATGGGGTAAGGTAGACTGTGGGGAGCATGAGGACCGTTAGTCCAGAGCTCTTTTGACAGTGGGATTTTGTTTTTATCGTCAACTTACTTTATGGATATCACATTGGATGTTTATACTAGATGTTTTAGTATTTCGCATGCTAGGATAGGCAGAACGTTATTTTTGGATGTTAGATCTTATGTATGCATGCGTGATTTGATTGTTTGCATTTGAGATGATAGTTTATGTTTTATGGTTATTAGGCATGCGGGATAGTTATTGTTTGGATTGTTTGATGATTGCTATAGATGATCTTGTATAGTTAAAGATATGCGGTGTATACATATCTTTGTTGCAGTAGAGTTTTTGGACTTAGTCGTCCAAAGGAGGTTCTATCGAATTTTTTTGGAATCTGACAATTTTTTTTAGGACCGATGGGTTTGGAGACATTCTCCTTGCCTTTTGATTTCAGGGATGAAATTCTTTAAGGAGAGGAGAATGTAACGACCCGTATTTTTAACAATCGGATATTTAAATACTTTATTTAAATATTTAATCATTAATTAAATGAATGCCCAAAATATGTGATTATTCGCATAAAGCCGTATCGGGACTCGAGACCACTTACGTTGAGTTTAGATTAACGTTGTGAATTAAAATGAGTATAAGGATCGCTATATTTTGAAATCAGACGATCTGATCGCCGAAACAGTCTCAAATTACACGAAATTAGCATCCCAGGGTGTCGTCTCAGATGACGATGAGATTAGTACCATTGGATCCCAAAAAATAAGGTGATGTACACAGACGAATTTCATGGCGATCGAACATGTCATGTGATCGTACGGACTCAAAACGTACAACCATTTATATTAGAAATTAAATAAATGGAAAATTAAAATATCATTACTTAAATACCTAAACTAGATCTTCCCTCCAACTCATTTTCATTTTTACTGTAGTGTCCACATTAAAGAAAATCATGACCGAACTATTATCTCGATCTTTAAAAATAAAATTCTCCAAATCTACTCCACTAAAAATCACTAAACCAATTCTAGTGAACTTGTATCGATGAGGGCTTCGATTTCATACCCTTGATTCAATTAACGATTACCATTAGACGAGATCGACGTTTTCAAGTGGAACTAGGGCTTGTGATCGTCGAATCTAGGAGCGACGATAGGCAGATCAGCAATTATCATTACGTTTCTCATACCGAGATGCACCTACACCTAAAGTTTGAGCACGATCGATGATGAGATGCAATTTCTATCCGTATAAGGCTATTTTCCTGGGAGGAGAATGTGCACTTGTCACGATTTACAAGGATGGGCCGATTTTGATTCTATCGAGTCTAGAGTGATGACGAAGAGAGACAATTTGGCGGAGGCGGATCGAGGTTTCGTTGATTATTGAAAGAGAAATCGAGAAGGGAAGGAGGGAGATATACATGGCCATGTCTTTGTACATGTATAGGCTAATTGGGAAGAAGAAGGATTAGATTAAGTAAGGAAATTAAGGATTAATTATTATTATTTAATTAATCGATAACATCGATTCTTATTTGGGCCATATCTTTTGCATATGAGGTCTGTTTTGGATGTGCTTTCTTTTTTTGCACTCGTGATGGTAAGATCTACACTTTGGGTTAATTTGGACAAATTTGGACGAGGTGAGTGATATTGCCTCTCGTTTTACTACAGTTGATTATTTATTGTTATATTTACATTCGGGAATGATTTTTGGTTTTCTAACATGATATTATTATTATCATACAACAACTATATTTTTATTAAAGAATATACAGTTATTTTAAAATGATTTGTAAACAATATCACATATTTTCCATTGACGTGCCATAGTTAGGGAATTATTAGATTAGAGCTATTATTGATGTTATTTTCCCATATTAATTGATAAGGATGGATTGTTTGTGTTGTATGTATGTTGTTTTGGATGGATGTATGGTTGTTTGGATGTATGTTGGCTTGTTTGGCTGTTTTGGTTGAAAACACCAATTAGCATGATTTGATTTTAGGTAGCATCATGTACGATGGAGTTCTGCACACGGGGAAATCTAATTGTGATAACCTGAATGTTGGAAGTATCTGTAACTAGTAATTAACTAGGTTAAATTATAGAAATACTGAATTATAGATTGAACAAATGAATCTAATAATAGATATTTATATCTGGATAAATATTTATTTGATCATATCTCAATATAATCACTTAAAATTGACAAATTATTCTTTTAAAAATAATTTATATATATATATCTGTGTGTGTGTGTTTGTTTAATTATATATGTGAGTGGATTTTTAATGGAATTTGAATTTGAAATTCAATGAACAAATATCTTAAAATTTAATTGATTTTATATATATATATATATATATATATATATATATATATATATATATATATATATGAGTGTGACGACCCAGAATTTTGAGCAATATTAATTTAATAATCTTTGATAATAATTAAATTGATTTGATCATTTTACAATTATAAATTGTCAAGTTAAAATTATTTCAAAGGCTGATGATAATAATTTGATAAATATCTATCAATAATTTTCTTAACAATATAAAATTTGGCAAGTTTAATTCTTTTGAAAATTTATAATATTTTAATTTGGAAATATTTATTTTGGCAATTTAAAATTGATAAGATTTATTTTCCAGAAGCTAATCAAAAATATTTTCTATTTATAATATATATATATATATATATATATATTGATATATCTTGTAAATAGGAAGTTTTAAAAGCTAAGATATATTCAAATTGTAATATATATGAATATATATATATATATATTATGATTTGGTTTGTGTTTCAAAATTCAATACAGTAATTATCAAAACAAATGATTTAAAGATGTTTTCTATTTATAATATAAATGAATATATATATATATATATTAGAAATAGGAAGGAAATATTGATTTTAATAAATATTTGCAAACTTTAATAAATATATAGTTTTGTAATTTGAAAGGTTAATTCGATTTAGTGCTTTTGAAATGATATTTGAAATTTAAATTTCCATAACTAAGTTAATTTCTTGTTTAATATAGATACATATATATTTTGTACTTAAGTTTTAAATAAGATTTAAATTTAAAAAGTTCATTTGTTTTTATTATTCTTTCATCTTAATTTTATCATAAGATAAAATTGTTTTAATTTTCTTTAAATAAAGAGTTAAACTAAGTTTCTCAAATTTTTAAAACAATGATAGAATTAAATTGATTAAAATATATGTTATTTATAAATGTCTATATGAATTTGCTTTTGAAATATTTATTGAAGTCCAAAGTTTATTTTTATAAGATAAAAACATTTTTATAACTATCTACACATTACATAAATATATGTATATAGCTTAAACAAATTATTAAAAAGAAAATAACATTCAAAGTGTTAATTAAACATTACATAACACTTGTTAACTTATCAATATTTGTTAATAACACTTGTAAACATTATAGAGTATATTAAAGACATTTGTAAATCAATATGTATAGGTGTAAGCTAATAAGGATATAAGGTAGACAAATGTCATCTTTTAATAAAATAAAATTTAAGATGTAAGTGTAAAATTTAAAGAAGAAATTAATCTTCAACAAATTTACTTTCTTCCTTCAGCAAAATGTAAATCAAAACAAAGATTTGAGAGAAAAAAAAGAAGAAAAAAAAAGAAGGAAAATATGCAGAAAATCTGAAACAAAAAGGAAATTGCAGCATCAAGGAACAACAGAATCAATGCTAGAATTTCAAGTACAATCAAGCAGTTCAAATAAGAAATTCAGGAAACATCAACATGCAATTGATAAATTAAGCAACAAATTCAAGAAGAATGCAGAAATTACAAGCCTGGAAACATTTCTGTCTTCGGCAAATTTTAGGTGAGTAAATAAATCTTTTAAAAACAGTTTTAAACATTTGATTCAACTTGATCTTATGATTGAATAACATGGTGATATCTGAATTTACTTGAAGTATACTGAATGCGTGTTAGGATTGTATATAGGAATTGCCTGTACAATTTTTAAAAAAAAGTCACTGTGTTTATAAAAACAGTTCAATCTCATGGTAAATTCAATAACTTGATTTTGATATCGAGTTGGACCTGGATTTGTAAAGAAAAGATGATTGTAATAAAATCATCTAACATCTAATAATAATTATAGGATGTTAAATTAAATAATTAGCTCAAAATTTTAATATTTACAGTAGAATTATAAATTGGGTTAAAAACTTTTGAATGCAAACTAGAGTTTTGATTCTACAATCATATTGCAAATAAGAAAACATGATTTTTGGAACTTGAATCATAAATTCTAGGTTAGTAATTTACGAGAATTTGGGGTTTGAGTGTTTTTGGCATTTCGGTCAAATTATGGCGAACGATGGCGAGTTAGTCGACGTCGTTGGGCATGGAGGTTAAGGGAGTATGGTAGATCATCAGAAAAATACTCGTGTATTTTATTGATGATCGAGTTGGCCGATAATTGTCGAAATAGTGTTTATCATCCTGTAAGTGTCATCGATGTTCTTTGGGTCTGCACGGCGTCAGTAGGCAATCGGTGATGATCGTGAGTGTGCTGTAGGGTTGGGGGAGGGGGGTTGTGATGAAGCTTCGGAGGTGATGGTGGGTCTTCTCGAGTTGGGTGCTACCGTGGAAGGGTGGTTTTTGGTGATGAAGTTTTCGAACAGTTTGGGTTCGAAGGTGAATTTTCGATTCTCGTTTGAATTTGATTTTCTAGGTGGCGCGATTTGAAGTAGAGGTCTTGTGCGACTTGGGGAAGGCTGGCGTGGAGTTCGCCGTCGACCATCGGCGACATGCACGTATACGTGCACGATTTCATGTTTTCTGTTATGGGTTTGGGCGAGTTGAGGAAAACTCGAAGATGGCTTCGGGTTTGCGTTGCTTTTACTCGAAGCAAGTGAAGATCTGGGGGACTCGGGTTGGTCGCGTGAGTTTGCCGAGTGTTGCTCGGGTTTGTTGAGCAAGTGCTGTTTTGAGTTCTTCGGTTTTTAAGTTTTTAAAAATTTGACAGTTTTAAATTTTGAAATGTAATTATAAGATTTTTAAAAAGTTTTAACAAGCTAATATGATTTGTAGATGATACAAGTTGTAAAACAAAGGTGAAGCAAGTTTTATTTATAAATTAGATTTGTTTCAAAAATTAAAATTTAAACATGTTTTATATATAAAATTATGAAAGTTTTAAAATAAAATAAGTGGATTTTGAAATAAAGTTTGTATTAAATTTTTTTAAATAACTTTGGAAAGGTTTAAAAGGTTTAAAAGTTCAATTTAAATTGTGTATAATTATAAATTGATTTCTAAATGTTGTATTTTATTTAAATAAAGTTTAATGCTTTAGAATTTGGTAATCAATTATAATAAAGATTATCTTAAGTATTTAGAATTTTGAATTAATTGAAGATAAATAAAATTGTGAAGACAATTAAGATAATTGAATTATTAACAATTGAAAAGTTATTGGTTAATATAAATGACTTAATTAAGATGATGTTTTCTTAATTAAGAATTTGTATAATATAAGAAGTTAAGAATCATTTTATTAAATTTAAATGATTAAGTTAAGTAATTAATTAAGTAATTAATTAGTGATTAATTTTAAAGATAATCACTTTGGAGTTAATTAAGTATAATTACTGAGTGAAGTAATTAAGTGGTTAATTACAGGAGATAATTAAGTAAAAGATAATTACTTTATAAAAATAATTGAATGGATGTGATTAAGAGTTAATCACTTGAGTTATTAATTAAGGAATTAATTAATAAAATTAATTAAAGGTTTAAATTATTTAATTAATGATTAATTAATAAAAGGATTAAGAGTAGTTAATTATGTGATTAATTACTTGTTAAAGTAATTAATTAAATAGGAATTTATTTAAAGAAGTAATCATTAATAATCAAATAAATTATTAATTAATAATTAAAGAATAATTAACTTATAATTAAGATTTAATTACTTAATGTAATTAAAAGTAATTAATCAAATATGATTAATTAAAGGTAATTAATTAAATATGATTAATTATAAATAAGCATGATTAATTAAAGGTAATTAATCAAGAGTAATTAATCAAGTATGATTAATTAAAGGTGATTAATCAGGTGTGATTAATTAAATAATTATTAAGGTAATTAAGTAATAATTAATCAAGTGTGATTAATTTTAAAGGGGCAATTGAGGGATAATTACTTGAAAATTTAGAAGTAATTAATCAAGATGATTAATTAATATTGTAATTAAGGAATAATTACTTAAAATAATTAAGAGATAACTAATCAAGGGAGATTAATTTAAAGTGGATAAGTAAGTGAAGTTTATTAATTAAAATTGGAATTAATTAATGAATGGTAAGATGGATTGATGATAATCCAAGTGTTTAAGTAAGAATTAAATTAATTAAGTTTGGATTAAACCTGTTATGGATGATGGATGATTGGTTGATAAATATCTTGGGATGAAGTAATGATATTGGATGATATCGTATGTCATTGGTTGATATGTGATGATACGAATGTGTTATATCTGAGATGTGATATATATGCTGCTTTGTGATATGTATGGATGAATATGATAATAGTAAATTATCTATCTTTGTGTTGTGAATCATCCATTCATGTTAAGTAATATTTCTGAATATCTACTGTTTAACCCCTTAAGTACAACTTGGAGATTAAAATGGCGTTTGGATTCGGTGAGACCGGGATCGGGTTTTCATATTTGGATATCCGAAAACCACACCGATCCAAAATAAACGTTAGGTCATGAATCCAAGTGGAGTGCAAGTGAAGACTCGAGGTGTAAGAACTATACGTCAGTATAACTCTAGGGGTGATTCCGTGATGAGTTTGACAGAATAGTACTTATAGGCTCGAGATGGTGATTCAGGGTGCAAGGGCTATGGTCGTTGACTCTGAGGGTGATTCCAAAATGAGTGCAACGAGATAGTGCCTTCGGTTTCGTTCGAACCCGGAACGGACTTGTATGGATTGAATGCTTTCAGAACATCGTCAGGTGGACGATGAGCATTCTAAGATAAATGTGTCCTACAAAGGTAATCGCAGCCTCAAGCCTCATCAAACGGGAATGGCTAAAACACGGGAGGTGCAGCAAGGCTTCGCGGGTAGCTCCCACTGGAGGGCGAGATTCATCCCTGTCTAGATGTCCCTTTTTATTTCGGCTTTGTGGGCAGTTGGTCTGCAGCTAACTGCGGGGTGGTCTTGTTCGAGACTGTTCAGTAAGGAATGGTCCCGGCCTTATGTTGCAGGGGAGTTAGGGTGGCTCCTCGGTACGGTGATCTAGGCCACGTACTGTGACGGACGGTACCCCAGTAGCCCTGCCATTGTTGGAAACTCATTGTTCCTACGAGACCCTACGGTTTTGTTTGTATTACCCACTTTTGTGGCTAGTAGCTGGAATTTAATAGATGTAACAATTTTGGCTATTTCATATTTACTTGAAAACCCTAGACATTATTACAATATCACTGGATTTCCTATCAAATGTTTTGGTTAGCGTAAGGTAAAAACTTTTCCATGTTTATGTGTGGGAAGTCTTATGTGATACCTTTTCTTTTCAAAAGGATTTTCTAAAGTTAAGCAATCTTAAACCATTTACTCACACCATACCCCTGTCTGACCCGAGTGTTTATTTTCTGTTTTATTAAATCTTGGGTACTCATATTATGTATGAGTAGTCAAGTGATTCAGGTTATC
This sequence comes from Allium cepa, assembly GCA_030765085.1. NCBI lineage: Eukaryota > Viridiplantae > Streptophyta > Magnoliopsida > Asparagales > Amaryllidaceae > Allium > Allium cepa. The sequence goes on from CM060937.1 coordinate 290,888,235, forward strand.
TCTTGACGAATTCTGGAGGAGCTTTGGAGCAGGAGGCTTCAGCGTGTAGATATAGATAGAGTTTCCACTGTGTGTAATTCTGTACAATTGTTCTTGTATTGTATGTTAGACAGAAATGTTATAACTGTCTAAATTGAGATGTATAGTTGTGTACTCTGATGTATATGATACTATGTATATGTTCTATATTATATTTCAATCGTTCCGCTGTGAGATTCTGATGTGTTGTTGTTCTTTCTTCTCTTTCTTTTCTTCTTCTATCCCTTTCTTTCTTAATTAGTGATGCGATTTTCTGGTGATAGAAAGTCGGGTCGCTACAATGAGAATGGGTTCAAAATTTATTTCCTTAAAGGTTATATATAAATACAAATAAAAGAAAAGTAGAAATATAAATTTATAACGCACACACATATATAAATAAATATAGTATAAGTAATATAAAGGATATATATTATATAATAACTATTTTCATGCTAAAAACAAGTAACGTAACAAATGTAAATCATTTTACTTAAGAAATAAACAAGTGTAGAAAGAAATAAACATGTAAATACAAATGTTAGTTTGATTTTATCATAGAACTACAAGTGGCAACCTTAAGATTTTGATGGAAATAAAAAAAATCAAATTTGTTAAAACAAGCTAAGATAATCTTCTTTCGTCCTTATTAAAAAAAAGAGTTAGCTTTGTTAAGTATAATCCAGGTTTAAAGAAAAAATTATTTATGTGATATAAGTTGAATTTTTTTCGAAACAAGTAGAACAGTGGAAAATTTTTAAGAACAGGTTAAAATCAAACATAATGATTTGATGAATCCAGTATATAGCCTGAATCTATTTTGAAATTTAGGATTTTTGAAATAAAAATCACAATTTTTAGTAGAGTTTTGATTGAGCATTCATAAGATGAACAGAAAAGGGGATTTTTCCTATTTCTGGCGATCATTGGGCTTTTGGGTTGGTTGGGGTTTTGTAGAAGCTTGATTGGCGATCGGGAATGCCAATAAAAATGGTGGAAGTGACGTTTGATCGGAATAACGTTGGCAGTGGATCGAATTAGGGTTTAAACCCTCATTCTGGTCGTGGTCAGGATTTGGGACACTACGGCGTCTCTAGATGATCGGGGATCATGAGACCAAAAGGGAAGGTTGTGGGAAGGGCCTACGAGTGAGTGAACGGGGTTTCGCGACCTTCGATGATCAGCGACGTCGTGTTGAGGCAGTATTTTTGGTGATGGCTGTTGAGTTTTTTGGATCGAGATAACTCGATTTCGATCTCGAGTATGTTTAGGGGATTTAGTCGTTGTGATCATAAGAGGGGACGACCGCTGACTTGTTGGTGGATGTCGCGAGGGCCGGAGCTTCGCCAGCGATTGGTGTACGTGCACAGGTGCCATGGCGTATCTGATGATGCTAGGTTTGTTCAACTCGGGGAAGAAGCTTGATTTACTCAAGATTATACTCGAGTTGTTTCGCACAAGTATTTTAAGTATAACAGTTTTAAGTTTAAACTAAGTAAAAAGAAAAGGGGGGAAAGCATGGGAAAGTTGAGGAATTACTCGAGTTTGTGTCGGGGTTGTATGTAAGTGAAGCTCGTGTTCGTTTGTCATTTCTGGATTAGTACATCAGGCTTTGAATTTGGGAATATATTGTAGCGGGTTTCCCTTCGAAGATGTTCGAGTTTTACTCGAAGCAGGAAAAGTGTAGTGGTTCCATGTCTTGATCAGGAAGTTAGGGGTTTGCTCGAGTTTTGGTGAGGACAGTTTTAAGAATGTTTCAGGCTTATGATTGTACAGGTTTTATGAATAAAAAATATTTGATTTTTGAAATGTTTCTAGTTTTAAGACAAAAGTAAACAAGTTCTTAACTATTAAACTAAATTGATTCAAGAATAATTGTTTAAATAAGTTTTAAATATTTAAATAGAGAAGTTTTTTTAAAAAAAGAATTAGAAAATGGATTTCTAAATGACTTCGTATTAAAATCTATTTAATAACTTTAGAAGTTTCAAAGATTTTAAAGGTTTAAATTAGATGTTTATATTGTTTAAAATTTAATTGATTTCTAAAATGTTTATTTTTTTTATAAAGTTTAAAGATAAGAATTTAGTAAATCAATTATCATAAAGAATCTAACTTTAAGTGATTAAAAGTTTTGATTTAATTTAAGATAAATAATTTTTCTTAATTAAGAATTTTTTTTAAGTATAAGTAATTAAGAAATTATTTCATTGATTTTAAAGGTTGAGTTAATAATTAACTAAGTAATTAATTAGTGATTAATTAAAGATAATCACTTATGAATTAAGTAAGAGTAATTACTTAATGAAGAAATTTAAGAGATTATTACTTGGTGTAATTAAAATAAGTTAATGTGATTAATTAATTAAAGAGGATTATTTGATTATGAGATTAAGTATAATTACTTAATGCAATTAATGGAGTGTAATTACTTAGTGAAGTAATTAAAGAATAATTACTGGATATAATTAATTAAGGGAAATTACTTGATGGATATTAATTAAAGGATTAATTAATAAAATTAATTAAGGGGTTTATTTAATTAATATAAGTAATTAAAGGGAGTTAATTACTAAGGTGGAGAAAAGGATGTAATTAAAGTTAAAGGTTAATTATTGAATGTAATTAGAAGAATACTCAATCATTGATGGTAATTAAAGATTAATTACTGTGAATGGTTAAGAATAATTAATTTATGTAATTAATTAAGGGTTAATTATTTAGTATAATTAAAGGATAAATTAACCTAGGCTGATTAATTATAATGATGAGTAATTAATTGGTTTGAGATCAATTATTGTTAAAATAAGCAAGATTTTAAAAACGATTAAAGAAATTGATTTGATTTAATTTAGGAATGGGTGACTAATTAATCTTGCATATAAATGATTGATTGATATTCTTGATATGAAATGTTTTGAGACATTATATGTTTGTCTTGAATAGTGTGGGTTAAGATGTCATTGAATTCGAAGAGACCGAAGTCGGGTATTAGTAAATACCCGAAACCACTTCGATTCTTTATAAATTGATTTGTGAAATCAATAAGCTGGTATGGAATGATTTAAGTAAATTAGACCATTTAATCTAAGTTTGGTACTTAGAAATCGATGTGTAATGTAAGTGATAACGACTTGTGTAGTTGTAAATAGTTACCCTGGGTTTATATAAGTTGTATGCTTTTGTATTCCATGTTAGATGGGTTTTACTCACGCTGGTTTCCAGCCTGACCCGGGTGTTACTTTGATGTAATGCTCGGGTCAGACCGAGTATTGCAGATTTTCAGGAAAGGTCGTTCTGGAGTTCAGGAGGCGAGCTGGAGGGCAGGAACGTATGGAGTGTTTTCCGCTGAGATATGTTATTGTATAACTAGGACATGTTGTTTTAAACTGTCAAGTGATTGGTAATGTTTGTAACTCTGATGTATAAAATATAAGTGTACTGATACAGTTCTTCTTTATAAAACTATTTTTTATGTGATATTATATTTTATCTGCTGCGAATGTGGGATGTTGATGATTCTGTTCTTCTTCTTCTATCTCTTTCTTCTTTTTCCTAACTATTTGGAATTTTCCGGATTGAAATTTCCGGGTCGTTACATTTGGTATCAGAGCTGAAGGTTAAGCGAGAACCTTGGCTCTGGTGGGATTACTCATTAAGGATAGGGTCAATGGAACACTAGAATGAGTTGAGTGTGTGTGTGTGTGTGTGTGTGTGTGTGTGTGTGTATGAGAGAGTAATTGTTATTTTCTTATATAAAGATTTTAAATGATTTCATATAAGATTATATTTTGATATATAAAGCAATATTTCACTCTAATAAATATTAAGGAAATTGCCTGTTAAATTATTAGAATTAAATTGAAATTAAACAAAGATAAGTTTGAAATGGATTCAAACTAAAATTAAAATCTTGAATTGGAGAAGTATTTCAGAATAAGATGATAATGGATGGTTTTAGGTATGATAATCTTGGTTATTATCATAAATGATTGTTGTGTGTTTAATAATAAGATGTGTATTAATGAGTAAGCAATATGAAATGTTCTAAAGAAGTTAACATTTAAGTAAAGTATAACTTATAAATTGAAATTGAAAACATCTAAATTTTGAAATTTTATATCTAGGTCCATAAATTTGGAAAATTGTTTCAAAGTGCTAAAAGAATAAATAAGTATTATTTGAATAAAATAGATTTGTTGCAAACAATGAGTTGTTTGAAAATTTGACTTGAATTAAAAACCAAAGATGTTAAAACATAAGGTATAACTTAGTAATCTAATTAAGTCTAATTTATGGGTTAGGAAGCTCCTCTAGAATTCAGTCCTTGAGAGAGATGACTAAGAGTGAAGAAGGGAAGGTTAGGCGTAGAGAGCAAAGAGCAGCTGCATGTAGGGATCGAGAAGAAGGAATTCGAGAGTATGAGGAACATGTTAAGGAAAAGGATGAACCAGGACCTTATGATAATGTCACCTGCTACAGATGTTTCAGGAAGGGACATTATGCAGCCAAGTGCAGTAAAACAAGAGAGGAATTGAAGGGTACATCCCATCGGTTTCGCTCTGAAATCTTGTGCTTTAAGTGTCATAAGAAAGGACATTTTCTAAATCATTGCCCTGAAGTGAGAAAGGCGAAGCGTAAACCTGTGGAACCGGTCAATGAGTCGACTATCTGCTATCATTGTAAGAAGACAGGACACATTGCTAGGAATTGTTCCGAGAGGCAGAAGAGGGGTAAGGCCGTAGAACATACTATTGGAGGCGTAAAGGTTATCCAGATTGATGACAGGGTAGAAACATTTTATGGTAAATGTTATAAGTGGGGATACCCTGTTAAGAAGTGTATGTTCGGGCTCTGCCCTTTGGAAGGAAGTCCATAGGAAGAATACTTGTAGGAGTATTAGGGCTCTGTTCTTTCCAAACCTCTAGGTAATTGGAAAACATCTAGATTTATGACTTTTGTAAGACTCTTATTTTGGATTAATGTATGTAATGTAAGAACTACTAATATGTAGTCAATTAATGTATGGAATCATTTTGTACTTAAGACTGAAATGTTTAAGGTAAAACTTCAAAGGTTGGGCTATAAAAATTTAAGTTTGGTGATAAATTGAATTTCAAAGATTTAGTTGTTTAAAAAGGATTTGAATTATTATTATTTGAACTTTGAAATAGAATTTGGATTCAGAATTAAATGGTTTAAATTTGAAATTTGAATTGAATTAGTTCAAATTAAATTTGATTTGAATTAATCAGAATTGTGATTGAAGATGGATAAGTTTAAAAATTCAAATGGAAAATTTGAATTGGATTAATTTGAAACGATTTGAAATTGAAGTGGTTTCAATTTGAAATTAGTCTGAATTGATTTGAATAATTTGGAATTATAATTAAAGTTGAATAGTTTTGAATTAAAATGCAATTAGAATTGAATTTGGGAGGAAATCAAGAATATTTGAACTTGATTTGGAAATGGAGTTTGAAATTGGGATTAATTCAAACTGGAGTTGAAATGAATTGAAATTGGAACTAGTTCAATTGAATTTATTTGAATTAGTAGAATTTGAGATCAAGGTTGAATAAAGTTAAATTTGGAAAGAAACAGAGGTTAATTTAACTTGAATTGGGGTTGAATCAATTTCAATGGAAATTGAAGTTATTTAAAATTGGAATTGAGTCAATTTAAATGGAAGTGGAAATTTAAATTGAATTGATGAGAATGGAGATTGGGAATTGAGCAGTTTTGACTCTGGACTATTTTTAGTATAAATTGTTTTAATATAAACCTATTTTTCCAAGCTATTCATTATATATACAACTTTTCTTTTAAAAGACAAACTATCTTATACTTGTTTTACAACTATTTTCGAAAATGCTTAACGATTTTTCAACTGTTTTATAAACTAATTACTATATTCCAACTATTTTACAAAACTAATTATTATCTTACTATTATTTTGCAATTGTCTAAAATTTCTATAATTATTTTAACTATTTTCTAACTATTTTACACCTATTTTACAAACTAGTAATTATTTTCCAACTACTTATCTATTTTTAATTTTTTCAAGCTATTTTCTAAATAAACTGGTCGGAGTTCAAACTGTTATTGGTTAAATACCCAATCGAGATAGGAATAGAGGTGATAATCCAAATGGATTGAAGCAATTATGAGTAAGTGAATGAAAATCAAAGTGAATGTGAATAGAAATGGAATTTGGATAATAACCAATAAAGATAAATACGTAGGGTCTACGTATGTTATTCTATTCGCATAATGATTTGATCCAGATTCGAGCACCGAATTTCAAGATAGTATGTCGATCCGAGTTGGGATTTTTCACTCGATTTTCGACGGCGAACCTGGATATGGATTGTTAATTGTTCTGGATATTCTCTATCATAGTTATGACTATGCAAGGAGAATGACGGTTTCTGATCAAGGAACCAGATTTGTGTCCGCCCTAGGAAGTCGGGTGGACGATACTAGTTCGGAAGTGAAATTGTGTGGTCGAGTGAGTGATCAGATTGGTATAGCGTACGGATGATATGTGTACACCGTACAGATTTGAATGAAAATGATATTGAAAGGAGTAATCAAATTTGAATATTTGATTTTGAGTAAACAATGTTAAATATCTTTGTTTTATAAAATGAAACCCCCGTTGTTGAATCTTTTGCCATAAGAAAAGGATTTTTGAAAATGTTTTGAAGTATAAAAGGAGTTTTATACAAGTTTGAAATGATCCAAAGTTTTAAAAATTATATATATCTGTATATTTATATAAAGGGTCTTATGAGGATTTTAGAAAAGGTTTTAGGAACCTTTGGATTTGGAAAGGCTGTTGATATTTGGGAAAAATCAATATGAGAATTTGGAAAGCCTAGTTTGAGAATTATCGATTTTGGGATAATCGATTTTGTGTAAAGGGGCTTTGTATGAGATCGTACTAGGTGCATGATTTAAAAGATACTATATGTGTATAGTATAAAGTATTTTGATGATGACTCTAGGGAAAAAGGCGCTCCCTTGAAATGAACTTCTCAGGAGTGCCACCGGGTGGTGCTGCCTTGAGCCCCAAGGGGGGTTCTAAAGTTGATCCTGTGAGGAGTCCGGACAAAACTAGTTCCTGAGGATTATGAGTAGTGTGTACCATAGCGAAAGTCGTGTGTGCCATTGAGAGCCAACAGTCTGCGTTTGATTATATCGGTAGACTGCGGCCTATGGTAACATAGCAAAAGTCGTGTGTGCCGCTGAGAGCCAACAGTCTGCGTTTGATTTTATATCGGTAGACTGCGACCTATGTAGGAGTGGAGAAGTTTCATTTCGACAGCGAAATTCAGAGGCCACAGAGAGCCTGCAGTTACATGGACTTTTGTTGTGATGGCAATGTAACCCTGGAATGTAACTGTGATCTGTCATGGGTTCCATGGCGTAATCGAGAGGCCGCGGAGAGCCTACAGTTACATGGACTTTTGCTGATGGCAACGTAACCTAGGATGTAACTGCGACCATGAATGGGGGTGATGATTTCCAGAGCATTCTCACCAAAGATATTTCCTCTATTTTCAAAAACTGTTTTCTGTATTTTCAATAAAATTATTTTTCAAGTATTTTCACTGGATGTTGAAAATGAGTCTGCTAAGTATTTATAGATTTTCAGTCTTACGGCTGATCAACGTATGACCGAATTTCTGTGAGAACGAGGATGGACTTGTTGAGACATCGAGTTATAAAAAGTATTTTTATAAAAATGTTTTGTAATATTATATATATTTTAAAATGTTTTAAAAATGATCAATGAAAATTTATCTGATTTTAAGCATTTTAATAATTCTGGTATCGTTCCTTTTCGAGGACGAAACGATTCAAAGGGGGGAGGAATGTGATAACCTGAATGTTGGAAGTATCTGTAACTGGTAATTAACTGGGTTAAATAATAGAAATACTGAATTATAGATTGAACAAATGAATCTGATAATATATATTTATATCTGGATAAATATTTATTTGATCATATCTTAATATAATCACTTAAAATTGACAAATTATTCTTTTAAAAATAATTTGTGTATATATATATATATAAATGTGTTTGTTTAATTATATATGTGAGTGGATTTTTAATGGAATTTGAATTTGAAATTCAATGAACAAATATCTTAAAATTTAACTGATTTTAGATATATATATATATATATATATATATATATATATATATATATATGAGAATGGGTTCAAAGTTTATTTCCTTAAAGGTTATATATAAATACAAATAAAAGAAAAGTAGAAATATAAATTTATAACACACACATATATATATAAATAAATATAGTATAAGTAATATAAAGGATATATATTATATAATAACTATTTTCATGCTAAAAACAAGTAAAGTAACAAATGTAAATCATTTTACTTAAGAAATAAACAAGTGTAGAAAGAAATAAACATGTAAATACAAATGTTAGTTTGATTTTATCATAGAACTACAAGTGGCAACCTTAAGAATTTGATGGAAATAAAAAAATCAAATTTGTTAAAACAAGCTAAGATAATCTTCTTTCCTCCTTCTTAAAAAAAGAGAGAGAAGAAAACCATAAAATCAAACTTTCTCAGATTATCAAACCAGAAAGGGATTAAAACAAGTTCAAACTAGTTTAGAAACAAAGATTTAACTCAGTTTTAGAGGAAAGCAAGATTCAGTAACATGCATACTTATGCATCTCGGTTCAAAGCTAAATCAAAATAGAAAAAGGGCTCGGTCTCTGTTTTCAATTCTCAGGTGAGTAAACCAAACTCTAAATTGCCTAAAATTTTGATGCATGAAATAAATCTTTGATTTTCAGGTGGTTTGCATGTATGTATATAAACATGATTTTCTCTGTTTTTCACCTACAGGTTAAATTTTAAAGAAAAAATTTAGTTCTTCTCCTATTATTTTTTTTCTCTCTAGGTTGAAGAATTTTTTAAAAAAAAAAGAGTTAGCTTTGTTAAGTATAATCCAGGTTTAAAGAAAAAATTATTTATGTGATATAAGTTGAAAATTTTCTAAAACAAGTACAACAGTGGAAATTTTTTAAGAACAGGTTAAAATCAAACATAATGATTTGATGATTCCAGTATATAGCCTGAATCTATTTCGAAATTTAGGATTTTTGAAATAAAAATCACAATTTTTAGTAGAGTTTTGATTGAGCATTCCTAAGATGATCAGAAAAGGGGATTTTTGCTATTTCTGGCGATCGTTTGGCTTTTGGGTTGGCCGGGGTTTTGTAGAAGCTTGATTGGCGGTCGGGAATGCCAATAAAAATGGTGGAAGTGACGTTTGATCGGAATAACGTTGGTAGTGGAACAAAGTAGGGTTTAAACCCTCATTCTGGTCGTGGTCAGGATTTGGGACACTACGGTGTCTCTGGATGATCGGGGATCATGAGACCAAAAGGGAAGGCTGTGGGAAGGGCCTACGAGTGAGTAGACGGGATTTCACGACCTTCGATGATCAGCGACGTCGTGTTGAGGCAGTATTTTTGGTGATGGATGCTGAGTTTTTTGGATCGAGATAACTCGATTTCGATCTCGAGTATGTTTAGGGGATTTAGTCGTTGTGATCATAAGAGGGGACGACCGCTGACTTGTTGGTGGATGTCGCGGGGGTCGAAGCTTCGTCGGCGATTGGTGTACGTGCACAGGTGCCAGGGCGTATCTGATGATGCTAGGTTTGTTCAACTCGGGGAAGAAGAGTGATTTACTCGAGATTATACTCGAGTTGTTTCAAGAGAACGCACAAGTATTTTAAGTATAACAGTTTTAAGTTTAAACTAAGTAATAAGAAAAGGGAGGGAAAGCACGGGAAAGTTGAGGAATTACTCGAGTTTGTGTCGGGGTTGTATGTAAGTGAAGCTCGTGTTCGTTTGTCATTTCTGGATAAGTACATCAGGCTTTGAATTTGGGAATATATTGTAGCGGGTTTCTCTTCGAAGATGTTCGAGTTTTACTCGAAGCGGGAAAAGTGTAGTGGTTCCGTGTCTTGATCGGGAAGTTAGGGGTTTGCTCGAGTTTTGGTGAGGACAGTTTTAAGAATGTTTCAGGCTTATGATTGTACGGGTTTTATGAATAAAAAAAATTTGATTTTTGAAATGTTTCTAGTTTCAAGACAAAAGTAAACAAGTTCTTACCTATCAAACTAAATTGACTCAAGAATAATTGTTTAAATAAGTTTTAAATATTTAAATAGAGAAGTTTTTTTAAAAAAAGAATTGGAAAATGGATTTCTAAATGAGTTCGTATTAAAATCTATTTAATAACTTTGTAAGTTTCAAAGATTTTAAAGGTTTAAATTAGATGTTTATATTGTTTAAATTTTAATTGATTTCTAAAATGTTTATTTTTTTATAAAGTTTAAAGATAAGAATTTAGTAAATCAATTATAATAAAGAATCTAACTTTAAGTGATTAAAAGTTTTGATTTAATTTAAGATAAATAATTTTTCTTAATTAAGATTTTTTTTAAGTATAAGTAATTAAGAAATTATTTCATTGATTTTAAAGGTTGAGTTAATAATTAACTAAGTAATTAATTAGTGATTAATTAAATATAATCACTTATGAATTAAGTAAGAGTAATTACTTAATGAAGAAATTTAAGAGATTATTACTTGGTGTAATTAAAATAAGTTAATGTGATTAATTAATTAAAGAGGATTATTTGATTATGAGATTAAGTATAATTACTTAATGCAATTAATGGAGTGTAATAACTTGGTGAAGTAATTAAAGAATAATTACTGGATATAATTAATTAAGGGAAATTACTTGATGGATATTAATTAAAGGATTAATTAATAAAATTAATTAAGGGGTTTATTTAATTAATATAAGTAATTAAAGGGAGTTAATTACTAAGGTGGAGAAAAGGATGTAATTAAAGTTAAAGGTTAATTATTGAATGTAATTAGAAGAATACTCAATCAATGATGGTAATTAAAGGTTAATTACTGTGAATGGTTAAGAATAATTAATTTATGTAATTAATTAAGGGTTAATTATTTAGTATAATTAAAGGATAAATTAACCTAGGCTGAATATTTAAGATGATGAGTAATTAATTGGTTTGAGATTAATTATTGTTAAAATAAGCAAGATTTTAAAAACGATTAAAGAAATTGATTTGATTTAATTTAGGAATGGGTGACTAATTAATCTTGCATATAAATGATTGATTGATATTCTTGATATGAAATGTTTTGAGACATGATATGTTTGTCTTGAATAGTGTGGGTTAAGATGTCATTGAATTCGAAGAGACCGGAGTCGGGTATTAGTAAATACCCGAAACCACTTCGATTCTTTATAAATTGATTTGTGAAATCGACAAGCTGGTATGGAATGATTTAAGTAAATTAGACCATTTAATTTAAGTTTGGTACTTAGAAATCGATGTGTAATGTAAGTGATAACGACTTGTGAAGTTGTAAATAGTTACCCCGGGTTTATATAAGTTGTATGATTTTGTATTCCATGTTAGATGGGTTTTACTCACGCTAGTTTCCAGCCTGACCCGGGTGTTACTTTGATGTAATGCTCGGGTCAGACCGAGTATTGCAGATTTTCAGGAAAGGACATTCTGGAGTTCAGGAGGCGAGCTGGAGGGAAGGAACGTATGGAGTGGTTTCCGCTGAGATATGTTATTGTATAACTAGGACATGTTGTTTTAAACTGTCCAGTGATTTGTAATGGTTGTAACTCTGATGTATAAAATATAAGTGTACTGATACGGTTCTTCTTTGTAAAACTATTATTTATGTGATATTATATTTTATCCGCTGCGAATGTGAGATGTTGATGATTTTGTTCTTCTTCTTCTATCTCTTTCTTATTTTTCATAACTATCTGGAATTTTCGAGATTGAAATTTCTGGGTCGTTACACTAATGAACGAGATGAGCTATAGAAGAGGGTTTGGGATACGTGCCGATGGATCTGAGTTTCAAAGTGGACGTCAAACGTTTTCGTTTGGTCTGTACTTAGCCGTTTGGTTTAGTACAAGACTAAGGTTGATGGTATTGACCATGGTATAGTGGTCAATGTCCATTACTGTTGTCGATTGGCGTTTGGCCGATATGTGGCTTAGATGTTGATGAGATATTGTGGTGCATGACATGATGCATTATTCGTGCGATCTATTTAGAGATTGGATGTTATTAACCTACGACGGGTGATATTGATGGTGAGGCAATGATGTGGTGCTTCGACCTAGTGATTTTGATGGTGAGGCAGAGATGTGGTGCTTCAACCTGGTAGTTTAATATCATGGATAGTGACTCGATGATGTATGGAGTATGCTCCAGGATGATAGTATCAAGACTGTATGGATCATGCTAGACCTTAGGCTTTGGATGGCATGATAGTAGGTTTCTTCGATCGAGAGCTCAAGCGGAGAGCAGGATCGAGGATGGAAGCTCGAATTGGAGTAAGGCTATGGATAGTAGATTGGGTAAAGTGTTAAGGCTCGTGCCCAGAAAATTTAGTCAGCCAGTAGGATTCAAATCCGTATCGAGTGAGTAAGGCTTGAAGGATGTGTTTGTGCCTAGGGATCATTGATGATTTAGAGCATTTTCTGTTATGCTTGGAGCATGTGTATATATGCGAGTAATACCCGAGGGCTACTAGCGATGGTCATGTACCCAGGGCCGCCCCGTGGGGGTCAAGTATCAAGCGGGTATGGGAGAGTATTGGGTCATGGCAGCATATTGGGGTATGTACAGACCCGTCTGTACATGAGTACAACAGAGAACTGGGATTTCCACTAGTCCTTAATAGTTGCAAAGGGTTTTATGAGTCATCATATATCTAGCACATTGGGTGACTATTGGTATTGTTCGATGGACGCTATGGTTGCTCATTAGTCACCTGTCACCCTAGGGATGTCACATTAGGTAGGTATTGTGGTAGGGATATCTAGATACCCTGTCTTGACTTAGTGTGGAGTAGGTATATATAGAGATACCTAGATACCTGAAGTTTACTTAGTATGGAGTAGGGACTATAGGTGGAGATACTTAGGCACCCTAACAGATACTGAGTATGGTATACCCTTTTTACGATGTTTTAGAGTCTCATATTACTTATGTTTATGTGCTAACTCCTTGGTTGCAGGGATAGGTCCGGTATGGTTTATAGACCCTTTATTCTGTATATTATCGAGTTTTATAGTATTTTGAAATTTGATATCCAACACACCAGACTGTTTTCTAACTCGAGGTTTTATGCTTTGCATCGTATTATATTGGGTACTCTTAAATGAGTAGATTGAGAGTAGGTGGATGATTATGGAGTTCTACAGGTGGACCGATAGGAGGTGATGGTTATATATACTTATATGTGCATTTGTAATTATATTTCTGTTGTGTGACATTATGGAGCTTTGACCGTGTTGATTTGCTATTATGAGATAGTGTATCTGTTGAGTTTACTTTCCTGTTGTATAAACTCTGTTATATCGTTGTATAACTTTGTGGAACTTTATTCAGATGATTATTTCACATTACTATTACTGTCTTTATTGTTTTGTACTTGTATTGATTATTATATCTACTCTAATGTGATGTGAGATAGGCGACAGGTAATTTGGTTAGTTGATGCTTCCTTTTTCTTCATTTTCTATTCCTTTCTCTTTTATTTCTTCATCTTGTTCCCTTTTCTTTCCCTTTACTACAGTTCTGCACCATAGGTGTAGGGCGGTCATTACATTATTCACCTTAAAACAAGTCAAAGAGCCGAAGATGGCCGGGAAAAGAGCGGGTGTGTTAAGGAAAGAGAAAGTGACGGCAGAGGCAATAATGACACTGACATTAGCCATGAGTCCTTTAGTAATGAGAGCGATGTTGATCTTGCACTCCTCTAGCTCAGAGACCTAAAATAAAGACCATTTCTTCTCGGATGTGCGTACAACCTCCACCAGCTACTGTGATAGAGGAGACCCCAATTCCACCTTCTAGGAATATCTATGGGTCCTTTCAGAGTGTCCTAGATGAAATTGTGTCCTTTGGTTTTAGGAGTACCAACATTAGATACATTGGATTTCCTATTTGTCTGCCTGGTGAAGTTCCCATTACTCATGTAAGGGAAATATCCTCTATTAGTGATCTCCAAGTCCACGGTTCATGGGGGACACTAGGACACATTCCTCTTACACGACACTACACCTTTGCTCTGTTTTCACTATGTTTTCATTTGGTCAGTGCTAACTTGTCCATGTTTCATTCACTAATTCTATTGAGCATAGGAATTTATACGACGCTATCTAGAGTCAGGGTGTAAATACAAAAAGCTTAGATCGTCCGGCCATTCTCGTGGTTCGTCCCATGACTCTGATTAAAGAAGGCACTTAGACCGATATTACAGGTGTCGAGACATAAGTAACAGGTCTCGTGAGTCCTCTCCATGACGCATGTCTCATTCACCCTTACCACAGAATGGATAAGCACTCGATGAAACCAGATCATGTTCCTTCCATCGAGATACTGACGGCTCCTATTTCAGTACCTCCAGTAACCCAAATGATGACAACCTCTCACTTGCCACAACGCTTTGAGAAATTGTCAAGATTGGTTCTCTCTGATTCTTTTCGCTTGAGGCTTGATAAGAGGCCAATTGAAACTCTTACCACTACCATAGAGATGGAAGTTGTTTCCAATCCTTACGTAGCTGTAATGAAGCGTGCTTTTTTGAATATTTTCTTTGATGATGTCCTTTTTGTTCCTTAGCTAAAGGATATTCATCTGCATTTAGGTATGATGTCGTGGCTTATGTGGACGATGTATACGATCAATACTTCAAGTGGAAAAGAATAGTTGAGGCAATTTCGGAGGCCTCCTATAAGACAACATTGAAGCTTGATGGGGGTGAAATAGATGCAGGGATAGGACAAGTGCATCATCTCCACTCTTAATAAGGAGGTTGAAAAGCTTAATACATCGTTAGCTGAGCCCAAGAAAAAGCTAAAATATTTGAGTAAGTCAGTTGAGGAAGATCGCCAAAACCAACAAAGGCAAATTGAAGCTACTCATTATAGAAGCCACACTCCATTGTTGGAAAATGAACAACACAAGAAAACTGTGGATGAGCAAGCCTCAGAAATAGTGAAGTTGAAAAACCTGATGGATGATGAGAAGAAAGAAAATGACGATGCTCTGACCTAAGCCAAAGGTCACTGCGAGGAATTACTGGATGCTCACAAAGCGATAGATGATGTAGAGGCCTGAGCGAAGGGTGTTGCAGAACAGGTTGAGGCCGTAGAGAATAGAGTTAAGCTTGGACTTGAGCCCTTCCTTGTGTGATACAATGCAAACATTATCAAGTTTGGTAACCTGAAATGGTTGGATGAGAGATATCCCTAGGCTTTGGTTATGGCTTGGGAAGAGATTATGAGATAAGAACGAGAGCACTCTGATGGGGTCGAGGTCGATGAGGAGAAGCTAAAAATCAACCTTACGAATGAAGAGGACCTAGAAGTGCTTTAGGTCGGTGAGTTTATCTTACACCTTGAGTTAGATATTTGGGTTCAGAAGGATCAAGGCAAGAGTTCCAAATCCGCTCCTTATGATTCATCAGTAAACATCATTACTTCTTTGACTTCTGAGGCACTGATTATTGAGACCGCCACTCCTTCTCTTGGCTCTACTACTATTTCTGCTACCGTGCCAGCTTCTGGTGTCTTAACTGTTTTGGAACCCTCTTCGAATGCCAAGTACAACCCCGATGAGCCTCAACTTCTAAAGATGCTTATTTTATCCCTTACTTGGAGGGAGGTTGTAGCGGCACTTTACTTCATAGCGAGTCTACATCTCCTGGAGGTATATTGCTAACTGCACCTATAGTTAAGATGGCTATATGATAGAGGTAGATGTTAATATTCTCTACCGTTCTGTTTTTCAAGTTTCAGGTCAACCGGTTATGGTCCCTTTGCCAGAAGTAAGCTTGTCAATAGGTACATAGGCCGCTCTAATGGAATGGGTCATTGTATCTGCCCCTCAACTGAATCCGACTCCTCCAAAGTGCATCGCCCAAGGTCTCGATGCCGAAAATATTCATGATTTGAAAGCGGAGGTCATAGGTGACCTTCATGGGGGCATGGCAGATAAAGATATCATCATTACTAGAGTCGTTGAGCATTCATCATGGCCTTCTATGCAAGAGATGAAACAATCCTAAGCCATGCTGACCAGGGATATCAAGACAGAAAAATTTGATGACATTCCTCCTCCAATATCCCTATCGTTGCCCATGGCATCTATCTTTTCTCCCATTATCGATCCCACTTCAGTGGATGTTCAACGCACGACTTCTGAGTCTCTGGGAAGTGACTATGATTGAGAGAAGGACCCAAAGGTTATTTCAACAAGGGAGGAAAAGGTAAAGGGACAAGTAGGAAGAAATCACGCCTGCCTGGCGCTCACTCTTCTTGTAACAACCTTGTATTTTATGATTATTTTAATTGTGTATTTTAAATTTTCTAATCGAAATTCCTGATTTAAACAACTTTATTTTATTTATTAAAATGAATAATTTTTGTTATTTTAAATATAAATTTTGATTTTTACGTGAATTAGAATATCAAACATAAATAAATGGAATATTTTCCAAAAATGTGGATTTTGGTCAATATGGTCAAACTTTGACTTCTAAATTTAAAATTTAAAGATTTGAATTTTTTGAATTTTATATTTTATTATGAAAATTAATTAAATTTCTAGTATTGTGACGACCTGGAATTTTTGGATGTTTGAAATTGGAATACTTAATTGATTTTAAATATTTAAAAGTTAATTTTTAACTTGAATTCAAATATTATTATTATTTAGCAATTAAGTTATTGGATTTAATAAATTGAAATTGGGCAAATTATTGAATCTTCAGTTTTAAGCCTGTTAAAAATAATTTGAAGGCTTGTAAAATTTATATTGATAATACTGAAGATAGTAAAAGTGTTAAAATTGAATTTAAAGGTGATTTGTTCAGTTTTGAAAATATATCGTTTAAATCGATATTTAAAAGTAGCCTTCCGAGGCATAGTCTCGGAATTCGACAAAACCAGTTCTATTGAATCCGTAATATTGTATTATTATAGGGTTTCAATTTTCATAGTATTTGGAGTTGTTGTGTAAGCGTACGACATATAAACGCGCTGAAATTTATATCGAAAATTCAATATAATAACTGGGTTCAAAAAGCTATCTTCTCCATACGATCGAATTAGGACTCAAAACATTTTCTATTGCGTTCGGAATAGGGGTATAACATTATAAACGCCTGGTGGCATACCTCGATAGGGGTTTGGGATTTTATGTTGCCATAAACGAGATATTTCTAATATTATGATATATATTCAAGTCAAACGTCATTATCTCCTAGTCAGCCTATCTTCGTCTTGAAGACTCAAATCTTTAATTTTATAAAGCAAGGGCTTATCTTCATTCAGATAACTGAAATTGAAAAAAAATAAAATAAAAGAATCGATCTTCACAAAAAAATTAACGAACGAATCAATCGTTCAATCGAGCGAAAGCACTATCGCGCTCGCAAGGGACTTCGCGTATTTGAGAGGGGTGTTCGATCGAGGGAAGGCTCGCGGCAGGGAGGTGTTGGCCGAGATCGTGAGAAGGCGAGTTAAAATTGAAGTTCATGGCGCTTGAGATGGGGGTATGGCTATCGGCGCCGTGACATCGTCGACGTGGCTCGGGTTTAGGGCTGCTGCGCGCGAAGGAGGATCGAAGTTTGAGCGGGCGATTTGCTCTACGCATGCCGAGGTAATTGGTCGAAAGCGAATTCGACTTCGATGGAGGCTCGAAGTGGTGACGGTACTCACGATGATCGACAGTGGGAGACTCGCGGTTATAGGGTGTCGCGTGATGGAGGCAATTCGACTTGAGGAGTCGTCGATCTGATTTTGGTCGAGCAGCCTCGTGGATGTCGTCAGCAATTTGGTGAGTTCTCACACGATTTATGATTGTATGTTGTTCGCTATTTCAATTTTAGTTATACTGTTAGCTTCGGGTCGAACGATTTGGAATTTATCTATGTATTCAAGCAGAAAACTTTTAGTCAGGAATATACGGACAAGGTTTTGAGAAAATATTTATTTAAAATTTAAAACAGAAAACGAGAAAATTTAATTTAAAACTTATGAATGCATAAATTTTAAATTTTAAATTTTAAATCTACTAGTTATTTAAAAAATAATAATGAGATTTAAATTACTAGGCTTGATAAAATAATTTATTGAGAGCGTTTAATTTATTTAATCAACTTATTTAATTTTTTATAAATTGTTAAGGAAGATTAGTTAAAACTAAAATAGTTAGTTAATTAAATCTATCTAATGGGAATTTAATTGTTCGATTGGTTTGAATATTAATAAAATCATCTAATGTTTTTACAAGGTCCAATTGTGGAGAAATTAATCGTGATGGAAATGGATTGCAAAACCAAAAATCAAAAGTGAGTTAATCTCACTCGTCTGGATATCTATTTAAATTTAAATGGTTAAATTTAAATAATTGGTTGAATGATTGAATTGATTTGATGTGCTATATTATATATAGTAGTATATAGTATATATTGGAGTGATTGATTTCCCGCATTATATAGCGGATGAGACCCTATGTGCCGCATAATAGCGGATGATATTATATTTAAAACCCATATACAGCGATATTCCACCTCGAAGTGGAATTGGTATTTTATGTTGTGCTAACATCTGTGGATGCAGGGAAACAGGTTGGAGGGATCCAACTAGATTCCTCAAAATTATTTAGATTTTTCTAATAATTATGTGTTATGATTATTTGTTATGCTATGATGAATTATATTGATAATTGGAATATTGGATACCATGGTTTGATTTAATATATTTCGGTACACAAAGTCATAAAAATATTTAAAATTGGTTTTTTGAAGAAATATAAGAGTAAATTTTGAAGTGAAATAATTATAGAAAAAAATGAGAATGAATTTGAAAGGAATAAAAGCGTTTTTTTAAATCCTAATAAATTCCGGGTATGGAAAAGGGATTTTGAATAAACAGAGATATAATGAATTTTAAACTCAAGTGATGTTATATCAAGAAATAAAGAATTTATTTTAAAAATTCAAGGTTTGAATTTATTTAAAAGGATAAGGAAGGAATTTGGGGAAATCTGAAATTGGTGTTTTCAGTTAAAAGATTTTAAATCATAATTAAGGAATAAATCCGAAATTAATGGGTTTTGAAATAAATGAGAAAGTAAAAGAATTTATTTCAAAATGGAGTAAATTGGAAATCAGTTTGGAAATTGATTTAAGTGTTTGAAATTGGAAATTTAAAGGAGAATGTGACTATGAAATTTATAAACTGGGTTTATAAAAGTGAAGTAAGATATCAATGGATATTAAAGAATAAATTCACGATGGGAATTTGTTAAAGAAATGGGAAATTTTGTTTAAAAATAAATAGTGACTTTATTGAAGAATAAAGTATGTTTTCAAAGTAAATTTGTTTAAAGAAATGGGAATATTTGTTAAAGAAATGGGAAATTTTGTTTAAAAATAAATTCACGATGGGAATTTATTAAAGAAATGGGAATTTATTGAAGAATAAAGTACGTTTTCAAAGTAAATTTTTAAATATAAGTTATAGGCTTTAATGTTGTTTTAAAAAGCATGTTTTAGAAAATTTATTATTTCTAAATGTTTAAATTCTAAAGTAAGTATTTTTCAAATCTATTATTGTATAATTATTTTAAGGTGACTTGGTGTTTTGTTTTAAAGGAGAAAATCTAGTTTTATATTTTATAAAGTAACCTCATTTTAAATATTCTTAAAGTATATATTTTTAAATAAAGCATTAAGGTATTTTTTATTTTTAATGTTTTAAAGTATACTTTATAATCAAGTGTTTTTAAATTATTTAAAAAAAATCTAAAGTTTTGTACTAGGTGTTTTTAGTGGAAATAAATATATGGAAATTCATTCCATGAGAAAAGTATAGTTTGAAAACTATTTTCAAAAGGGTTGAAAATGGAATATATCTTACTAAGATATTTTGAGGATAATAAATAATTTGGAGTTTATTTATTGTTTGATGGTTGTTGTGAATGTTAATTGATAGTTAAATAACCGACTATCAATATTGGCCAATGCGCTGATTGTTTTGAAGAGACCGGGATCATGATTAATTTCTTGAAAACCACTTCGTTCCGGTTTGAATGTTTCCGTGTGGAAAACAAGAGTTTGGATTCGAAGGTGGAGCAGTGAAGTGCAAGGGCTAGTCGCTACTAATCCTGAGGATGATTCCAAAATGGATGTAGTAGAAGTAGTGCCTTCGGTTCCCTTCGAACCCGGGAAGGACTTGTATGGATGAATGCTTTCAGAACATCGTCAGGTGGGCGATGAGCATTCTAAGGGATGTGTTCTAAAAAGGTAACGCTTAGCCTTGAGCCTCATCAACCAGGAATGACTGAAAATCAAGGGTTATGCAGCAAGGCTAAGTGGGTAGCACTCATTAGGGTGAGGTCAACCCTATCTAGATGTCCCTTTTATTCGGCTTAGTGGTGCGGTTGCTGATCCCAACCGTGGGGTGATCTTACTCGGGATTATCCAGCAAGGGGTAGTCCCGGTCTTGTGCTGCAGGGGATTGGGAGTAATCCACGGTATGGTGATCTAGGCCACGTACTGTAACAGGTGGTACCCCAGTGCCTAGTCATTAGTTGGAAATCCATTCTCCCTACGTGCCTTTACGGTTTTGTTTGTATACCTATTAGCTAGAATTTAATAAATGTAACAATTTTGACTATTTGAATAAGTATTTATATATAGACACTATTATAATATCAGAGGATTTTATAATAAATGTTTTAGCTATCATAAGGTAAAAACCCAACATGTTTATTTGTGGCGTGGTCTTACGAGATGCTTTTGATTTCAAAGGATTTTTAAACTTTAATAATCCAATTGAGTGTGGTTTTCTCACGCTGGTATTCCAGACTGGCTCGGGTGTTATTTAACTATAATGCTCGGGTCAGATTGAGTATTATTAGATACATGAAAGGATGCTATGGAGCTCAGGTGACGAGCTGGATGGCAATACGTACTTCCGTATTTGAGTTAAATATTCCGCTGTGTATTCAGATTGTGAGGATAGCTTATGATTACCGTCCAGTTGTGTGTTATGTACACTCTAATGATGTAATGTATAAACAGATTTGTTTTTGTGTAAAGATCATTTATTATCTATTATATTTTATTCCGCTGCGATGGTTAGATTCTGATGTTGTTTTCTATTTTCTCCTTCTACTTCTTCTTCTTTAACCCAAGTGGTTCGTATTTCCGTTCATCTTGAGTTGATTGATGGAAAATAGTATCGACTCAAGGGGTACGGGTTTGCGGGTCATTACAGTAGTATCAGAGCTTAGGTTTGTGATAACCTTGGCTCTGGTGGGGATTACTCATTGAAAATAGAGTCTATAGTACTCTAGAATGAGTTTGAGCGTATTAATAGATATGAGTGCGTATTTAATGGTGAATATAAATGGTTTTAATATTGTATTGACTTATTGGTTGGGTGGAATATGAATTCTAGTCGGGTAAGTTGGCCGCTATTCGAGAAGAGTTTATAAACACTTGACACGATAAATTGACATAGTATTGTTTTAAAGGTGGGTGAATGATATAATTGCCCAAAAATATATTTTGATATAAAAGAAATATTTCCTTAAATTGTTATATAACTTGGATGTTTGGATGATAACATTTTAAACAAACAAGATTATAAAAATTGGAATGACTTGGATAATCAAATAGGAATTTGTATGAGCATAAATTATACAAATGAATTATAGTTAAATTTGATTTAAATCAAATCTGAAAATTTAAAACCCCGGAGATTTTGGAAGTATTTTTCGAAGTGTTTTGAAGACAAATAATAGCATTATTATTTTAAAAGTATTTCTGAAAGGAAATTGTATCAAATAAATTTTGAGAAGGGGTATAGCATTGAGCTCACTTCAGTCGTTGGAAAATAACTTCGGTGATGACTGCTGCATCATCGATGTTCATTTTTGAGTTTCTAAGTGACGGATTGCTGCCAAATTGATTTGTTCAGAAGAACTAGTTTGTTTTTGAAGTTTCAAAGGAAATTTGTTGGGGATAAAAATCAGTATTGGTTTAAAATTTTGAGAAATGTGATTTTGGGATAATGGTGGTTGTAAAATGATTTGAACCAAAAGCCGGGTGTTTGAAATCCTGAATCCTTATTTGAATTGAAAATCCTGATGAGGTAAGTTATAAACTTGTAAAGTTGAGATGATTTTTAAATAAGGAGGCAAAATATGAGCTTTGAATGTTGGAATTAAAATTTAAAGTGAAAAGGTTAAATAAATTTAATTTGGAGAAATAAATAGTGCAAAATTTAATGGATGATTGGAAGAAATAATTAGTAAATCTTGAATGTGATTGGAATGGGAAAATAGAAATTAAATTTGGATTGGGAGATGAAATTTAATTGGATTGAAATAAATTGAATTAAACTGAAAATAAAACCCAGTTGTATTTGAATTAAGTTGAAATTGAATTGAAATGAAATAAATAGAGATGTAGATGATATTAAGTGAAAGTAAGTTCTTACTTAATTTAAATTCAAGTGGATTGAGTGGATTAAAGAGAATTGTATGATGCTATATTTAACTGAAGTTAAGTTAAATAAAATTGAATTGAAATAAATTCAGTTAAGTTATAGATAATATTGAATGGAATAAAATTCTTACTTAAATAAATAAGCGTAAACTAAGTAAGTATTGAATTGGGATAAATAAGCTTTGGAAGCTTATCAAAAAATTGAAAAGCATTGAAATAAAAATATTATCCCTAGTTAAAAGTAAAGTGAAAATGTGATTGACTGTAAATGGATGGAGAAGTATGAATATTAATAAGTGAGTAGCTTATAAAAATGTAAAAAGGGAATAAATAAGCCGAAATAAAAGCGTTGGAATTTTGGAAAATGAAAGAAAATCCAAACTGGAATTATAAAAAAAATTGAACTCAGGAAAATTTAATGAAGTGATTTTTGTAATAAAATCGAATATTGATTTAAAAGTTGGAAGTAAGCTAATTAGATAAATAAATTATTTGATAGAGTATGTTAATAAAATTTAACTCGGTTAAATAAAATGGATTGTAAGTTAATAATGAAGTTTGGAAATAATCTCGAATTATAAATAGAATTCGACTTGGATTGATAATGAATTAAATTAAGTGGGGATGTTGAAAAAATAAAATGGAATTGGACTATAATAGAAATGATTTGAGTTACAAATAAAATCCAATTCGAGTATAAATGAGTTAAGTATGTGCTTGGATATTATTTTGATAAATTGAGAAGGTGAATCAAAATAAAGGGATGGGCTAACTAAATTAAATGGAATTTGATTAGATGAGAATCAAATTAAATGGAAGTGAACTTAAATTTGAATTTGGAATAAATCGAAGTAAATTAACTTAAGTTAAAAATAATTAGAAGCCCGACTTCGAGTAAGAATGGAAGTCCATTAAATAAAAGTTTGGGTTAAATTAATTTGGGAATGGTTAGTAGTTTACAAGCATGGAATGTGCCAAGCTAAATAAAATGTTTGTGAATGAATTAAAAAGGAAAGAATTAAATATAAATTGAGTTGGAATCAATTTAGATGGTTATAAGCTTAAGTAATTATTTATTCACATGAACATAGTCGAATTGCGTAGAAATAAATTGTCGTTTGAAGAAAACGAGACTAAATATGTCTTGATAGAAGTGAAATAAAATTGATTTTGAAATCAATTGAATTGAATATGAGCTTGTTTGGATTAAAAATAAATTGAATGTAAGAAATTGAAGTGTAAACCATTGTAATTGAATGGAATGGCACATGAATTGGTCAAAAGAAATTGAATTAGTTTTGAAATCATATAAATTGCTCATGGAAAGTGTTTGGTGCATGTTGCTTATGAAATGCGTATGTTTAGCTATTGAAAGTAAGTGAAATGTTAATAAATTTCATATATTTAGTACTTACATGTTTGAATTGAGTAAGTACAGGTACCGGGAAGCCATTTGGCTGGATTTGATCGCGCAAAATGCTAAAATAATAAGCCGCTTGCTTAAACAAGCTAAATAAAGGTACGCCTACGCAAGAAAAATAGGAAATATGAACTAATTTTTTCGACCGTGTAGGTCGATATATATATATTTGTATCTCTTGTCAAATTGCAAAAGCTCCTCTGTACAAAGGAGACTCTGTGCAAAAAAAATTCGAAAATTTTGGGAGATAGAAATTTTTTGTTAACGACAAAATGATTTCAAATTAGAATTGAAATACAGGATTTTGGAAATGGAAATTGAAACTAGTTGTTTAGTTGGAACTAAAGGATTAGGAAAGTGAATTTGGAATTTTTGACTTCAGAGGATAAATTGAAATTTTCTCTGCAAAGGAATGTATTTAAATTTCTGTATGAAATTTGATGATTTTCTAGTCTAGCCACTTGGCTTTTTGTTTTCTTTGGGAATTTGGGAGCCCGTAGAGGCATTTTGTAGTTGTTCCAAGCTAGCCGCGCAAAGGAGACGTTGGTGAAATTTTTCAAAAATATAGGGAGTTAGAAAAATTTTGAGAAAATTTTGATAATTCAAAATTTGGTTTTAAATTCAAATTTGAATTGTTAAGTAAGTAATATTGTTTGGGACTTATGGATAAGTTTGGAAATCTAGAAAAAGGGTTAGTGGGTCTTTAATAAAAATATGTTATGGCAAGTTGATAAAACTGTTTGGTTTTGGAAAATAGTAATGGGTATTGGATCATTCTTCTTAACTAGCATTCTCGGGGACGAAATTCTTTTAAGGGGGGAGGAATGTGACGACCCGGAATTTTTGGATGTTTGAAATTGGAATATTTAATTGATTTTAAATATTTAAGAGTTAATTTTTAACTTGAATTCAATTATTATTATTATTTAGCAATTAAGTTATTGGATTTAATAAATTGAAATTGGGTAAATTATTGAATCTTCAGTTTTAAGCCTTAAAAATAATTTGAAGGCTTGTAAAATTTATATTGATAATACTGAAGATAGTAAAAGTTTTAAAATTGAATTTAAAGGTGATTTGTTCAGTTTTGAAAATATATCATTTAAATCGATATTTAAAAATAGCCTTCCGAGGGACTGTCTCGGAATTCGACAAAACCAGTTCCATTGGATCCGTAATATTGTATTATTATCGGGTTTCAATTTTCGTAGTGTTTGAAGTTGTGTGAGCGTACGACATATAAATGCACTGAAATTTATATCGAAAATTTAATATAATAACTGGGTTCAAAAAACTATCTTCTCCATACGATCGAATTAGGACTCGAAACATTTTCCATTGCGTTCAGAATAGGGGTATAACATTATAAACGCCTGGCGGCATACCTCGATAGGGGTTTGGGATTTTATGTTGCCATATACGAGATATTTTTAATATTATAATATATATTCAAGTCAAACGTCATTATCTCCTAGTCAGCCTATCTTCGTCTCGAAGACTCAACTCTTAAATTTTATAAAGCAAGGGCTTATCTTCTTTCGGATAACTAAAATTGAAAAAAAAATGAATCGATCTTCACAAAAAAAATTTAACGAACGAATCAATCATTCAACCGAGAGAGGAAAGCACTATCGCGCTCGCAAGGGACTTTGCGGATTCGAGAGGGGCGTTCGATTGAGTTAAGGCTCGCAGCAGGGAGGTGTTGGCCGAGATCGTGAGAAGGCGAGTGAAAATCGAAGTCATGGCGCTCGAGATGGGGGTGTAGCTATCGGCGCCGCGACATCGTCGACGTGGCTCGGGTTTAGGACTACTGCGCGCGAAGGAGGATCGAAGTTCGAGAGGGCACTTTGGTCTACGCATGCCAAGGTAATTGGTCGAAAGCAAATTCAACTTTGATGGAGGCTCGAAGTGGCGACGGTACTCACGATGATCGACAGTGGGAGACTTGCGACTATGGGGTGTCACTCACGGCTATGGGGTGTCGTGCGATGGAGGCAATTCGACTTGAGGAGTCGTCGATCTGATTTTGGTCGAGCGGTCTCGTGGATGTCGTCGGCTAATTGGTGAGTTCTCGCACGATTTATGATTGTATGTTGTTCGCTATTTCAATTTTAGTTATATTGTTAGCTTCGGGACGAACGATTTGGAATTTATCTATGTAGTCAAGCAGAAAACTTTTAGTCAGGAATATACAAACAAGGTTTAGAGAAAATATTGTATAAAATTAAAAACAAAAAACTGGAAAATTTAATTTAAAACTTATGAAGGCAGAAATTTTAAATTTTAAATCTACTAGTTATTTAAAAAATAATAATAAGATTTAATTTACTAGGCTTGATAAAATAATTTATTGAGAGCGTTTAATTTATTTAATCAGCTTATTTAATTTTTAATAAATTGTTAAGGAAGATTAGTTAAAATTAAAATAGTTAGTTAATTAAATCTATCTAATGGGAATTTAATTGTTCGATTGGTTCGAATATTAATAAAATCATCTAATGTTTTTACAAGGTCCAATTGTGGAGAAATTAATCGTGATGGAAATGGATTGCAAAACCAAAAATCAAAGGTGAGTTAATCTCACTCATCTAGATTTCTATTTAAATTTAAATAATTGGTTGAATGATTGAATTGATTTGATGTGCTATATTATATATAGTAGTATATAGTATATATTGGAGTAATTGATTTCCCACATTATTTAGCGGATGAGACCCTACGCGCTGCATAATAGCGGATGATGTTATATTTAGAACCCATATATCGCGATATTCCACCTCGAAGTGGAATTGGTATTTTATATTGTACTAACATCTGTGGATGTAGGGAGACAGGTTGGAGGGATCCAACTGGATTTCTCAAAATTATTTAGATTGTTCTTATAATTCTGTGTTATGATTATTTGATATGATGTGATGAATTATATTGATAATTGGAATATTGGATACCATGGTTTGATTTAATATATTTCGGTACACTGAGTCATCAAAATATTTAGAATTGGATTTTTGAAAGAAATATAAGAGTAAATTTTGAAGTGAAATAATTATAGAATAAAAATAAGAATGAATTTGAAAGGAATAAAAGTGTTTTTTTTAAATCCTAATAAATTCCGGGCATGAAAAAGGGATTTTGAATAAACAAAGAGATAATGAATTTTAAACTCAAGTGATGTTATATCAAGAAATAAAGAATTTATTTTAAAAATTCAAGGTTTGAATTTTTTTTAAAAGGATAAAGAGGGAATTTAGGGAAATCTAAAATTGGTGTTTTCAGTTAAAAGATTTTAGATCATAATTAAGGAATAAATCTGAAATTAATGGGTTTTGAAATAAATGAGTAAGTAAAAGAATTTACTTCAAAATGGAGTAAATTGGAAATCAATTTGGAAATTGATTTAAGTGTTTGAAATTGGTAATTTAAAGGAGACCGTGACTATGAAATTTATAAACTGGGTTTGTAAAAGTGAAGTAAGATATCAGTGGATATTGAAGAATAAATTCACGATGGGAATTTATTAAAGAAATGGGAAATTTTGTTTAAAAATAAATAGTGATTTATTTTTAAAGGATTTGCAGAGAAGTATATTTCCCTGGATAGCCAAGTATGTTTTCAAAGTAAATTTTTAAATATAAGTTAAAGGCTTTAATGTTGTTTTAAAAAGCATGTTTTAGAAAATTTATTATTTCTAAATGTTTAAATTCTAAATAAATATTTTTCAAATCTATTATTGTAGTAATTATTTAAAGGTGACTTGGTATTTTGTTTTAAAGGAGAAAATCTAGTTTTATATTTTATAAAATAACCTCATTTTAAATATTCTTAAAGTATATTTTTTTAAATAAAGTATTTGGGTAGTTTTTATTTTTAATGTTTTAAAGTATACTTTATAATCAAGTGTTTTTAAATTATTTAAAAAAATCTAAAGTTTTGTACTTGGTGTTTTCAGTGGAAATAAATATTTAGAAATTCATTCCATGAGAAAAGTATGGTTTGAAAATTGTTTTCAAAAGGGTTGAAAATGGAAATATATCTTGCGAAGATATTTTAAGGATAATAAATAATTTGGGAGATTATTTATTGTTTGATGGTTGTTGTGAATGTTAATTGATAGTTAAATAACCGACTATCAATATTGGCCAATGCGCTGATCGTTTCGAAGATACCGGGATCGGGATTAATTTCTTGAAAACCACTTCGATCCGGTTAGAACGTTTTCGTGTGGAAAACAAGAGTTTGGATTTGTAGGTGGAGCAGTAAAGTGCAAGGGCTAGTTGCTACAAATCCTGAGGATGATTCCAAAATGGATGTAGTAGGAGTAGTGCCTTCGGTTCCGTTCGAACCCGGGACGGACTTGTATGGATGAATGCTTTCAGAACATCGTCAGGTGGGCGATGAGCATTCTAAGAGATGTGTTCTAAAAAGGTAACGCTTAGCCTCGAGCCTCATCAACTGGGAATGATTGAAAATCAAGGGTTATGCTGCAAGGCTAAGTGGGTAGCACCCATTAGGGTGAGGTCATCCCTGTCTAGATGTCCCTTTTATTCGGCTCAGTGGTGCGGTTGCTGATCCCAACTGTGGGGTGATCTTACTTGGGATTATCCAGTAATGGGTAGTCCCGGTCTTATGTTGCAAGGGATTGGGAGTAATCCTCGGTACGGTGATCTAGGCCACGTATTGTAACAGGTGGTACCCCAGTGCCTAGTCATTAGTTGGAAATCCATTCTCCCTACGTGCCTTTACGGTTTTGTTTGTATACCTATTAGCTGGAATTTAATAAATGTAACAATTTCAGCTATTTGAATAAGTATTTGTATATAGACACTATTATAATATCAGAGGATTTTATAATAAATGTTTTAGCTATCATACGGTAAAAACCCCACATGTTTATTTGTGGCGTGGTCTTACAAGATGCTTTTGATTTCAAAGGATTTTAAAACTTAAATATTCCAATTGAGTGTGGTTTTCTCACGCTGGTATTCCAGACTGACTCGGGTGTTATTTAACTATAATGCTCAAGTCAGACCGAGTATTATAAGATACAGAAAAGGATGCTGTGGAGCTCAGGAGACGAGCTGGATGGCAATACGTACTTCCGTATTTGAGTTAAATATTCCGCTGTGTATTCAGATTGTGAGGACAGGTTATGATTACCATCCAGTTGTGAGTTATTTGTACTCTGACGATGTAATGTATAAACAGATTTGTTTTTGTGTAAAGATCATTTATTATCTATTATATTTTATTCCTCTGCGATGGTTAGATTCTGATGTTGTTTCCTATTTTCTCCTTCTACCTCTTCTTCTTTAACCCAAGTGGTTCGTATTTCCGTTCATCTTGAGTTAATTGATGGAAAATAGTATCGACTCAAGGGGTACGGGTTTGCGGGTCATTACAAGTATACTGCTTTTCGTTTCGTTGAAATCCGATTAATATTGTGAAAGTTATTCTTTTTACACCATTGTGTGTAAATTGTTTTTTTTTAACAAAATTGTTTATTTTAATTTATAAAAATTATATTTTTGTTTGTCATATCATGTTCTAATTTGTGTATATATGTGTAACATGACATGTTATGTATATATTTTATTTTTAAAAGTGTGATTATAATTTTCAAATGTTTATTGTATTTTGCTTACAATTTTAAATTCTAGTTTCAATTAAATAAACAATTTTCTTATTTATTTTCTACTTTTCCTTAAAATATTTATTTATTTTATTTTTTAATTTATTTTATTTTCTTTTTCTATTTTATTTACTCACTTTTTATTAGTTTATTTTGATTAAAAGAAATTAGAAATGCAAAGAGTCAAGACCTTTCATTTTCTTTGTATTTCATAGACCTTTGGCTTTTCATTTCCTTTGCCTTTTCATTTAATTTTTTTGACCGTACACTTTTCAATGTTAGCTGTGTATTCCTCTTCATTTTTCACGTGCGAAATTTCTCACGTCTCAAAACTCACGGCCATTTCTTTTTTTGAGAAAATTTTGTTAATGTCTACTTCCATTTTTCTATCTTTTCTCTTCTTCTTTTCATTATTTTCAATGATTTTGTGCCTTGCTTCTCTTGTGTTTGCTCGGCCTAGCCTCTACCACCATCACCATTAACCACAACTTCATTATCTACGGCAGCAACCTCCCCTTTTCCTCTGACCTATTCAGGTCGTGACCTCCACATGAAGTTAGCATCACAAAATTTGTAAAACTCCACGTAGCATGCTTAGCCGACCACAAACTTCACTATCACCTTCATAGTTCACTTCGGCTACCACCATAGCCACCACCGCCTGATGTACATCACCTCCGACCATCAGCCTCTCCCCTGACCAGACATGTACCAAGCATGGCTGGGCCCAATATTGACCAGGCCGAGCCTATATGTTGAACCAAACTTGCCTATTTTGCCTTGTCCCTTTGTATTCCCTATGTTGTAACTCTCCCACCCCTTCACTTCATGTTGTCGTGCCTATATGATGCTAAACCAGACCTACATGATGCCATACCCGAGCCAAATCACTATCATGGCCGAGCATATGTTCCATCTAGGCCAAGCATTTGAATGGTAAAGGCAAGGTCTTCCTTGTTGCTTTGTATTTCAATTTGTTTCAATGTGTTTTGTGTTAAATATATTCATGTGTATATTGTTTTGTTTTAATTGGTTGTTTACAAGATCAATATCTTGGCTCTCCACTCACTTGAATCAAAAGTCGTGCTGGGTCGTGCTGTTTCGTGCTTTTTGAAATCTATTCTGTGTGTTTTGATTTGCTATCTCCAGCTTGAAAAGGTGAGTATTCACGCATGACATTTATAATTATATAACTGTGAAGTGATAGCAAGTGAATGTGCAGAATTGTTATATGTGTAGAATTATTATTTCATGTTATATCTGCCTGTGATATGAATCATATGATGTTAAACCTGTTTATAAACCTGTCATATCATTTGATACTGCTATATGTTGCTATACTGTTTATTTATTTCTGCTTCCCTCACTGCAAGTTCCCTGTAGAATAGAATCACCATGGGATGAAATGATACATATCCGAACGGACTTTAGAATAGGAAAAAATCGTTATGGGCTGAAATGATAGGCCTGAGCGATTTTTATTTATTTTTATTTGACTTGGGATTGCGGGTTTGAAATGATAGAACCCGGATTTTTCTTTGTAAATTACGGAGTGAAATGATATATTATCTGTATCATTTGACCTAGGTTAGAAAATATTATACAGACCCGTGGTCATTATATATATTTTTCTGGAATTTTTAAAGTATTTTTAAAGTGTAAATTATGATATTTTGATTTAAATTGAATTAAAATGATTTTTATAAAGTGTTAGTGATTTTTCAACAAGTTAAATATGTTAAATAAATGAATGGTTAAGTTGAAATTTGAAATACAACTTAATTTTGAAATTTGAGATTTTGTTTAAAATGGAGTTTAAGTTAAGTAAATAAAAATATGATGATTGGATTTAAATTTGAATTTAAATGACTTAATAAAGTGTTACTGTTTTTTTATCTATGAATTAAAATGGTTAAATAAATGAATGCTTAAAAGTGTAATTTGAAATATAACTTGACTTGGAAATGTAAAATTTGGTTTAAAATTAAAAGTTAAGAAAATAAAATGGAAATTAGGTTTATATTTTGAAATGGTAATTTAAACTTAATTGTTAAGTTAATTCTTAAAATGTAAAGAATGGAAAATTGTGCACTTGAAATTAATAAGTGAATTATTAATAATTTGATTTTTACGTATAAAATTTTACTTTATAAAAATCATAAGTTAAAGGGTATTTAAATGACCATTTTAAAGTGGAAAACATGAAATTTTATAAGTTAAAATGGTTTAAATTAAAGTTTAATTGTTTCTGAAATTGTATTGAAAATCTAGAAATTTAATTAATAGCACTTCAGAAATGCTATCATTTTTGAAGTTAACTTAAAATCTGTTGTAAAGGATATTACAACACTTTGTAAATGTTGTGGTTGATGCAAATGAACTATGGCTAAAATTTAATAAGGGCTATTGCAGCACTTGGTAAGTGTTGTGGTTGCAGAATGAAAACTAAAATCTAAAACAAATAAAAGAGCTATTGTAGCACTTGTTAAGTGTTGTAGTTGGCTGAAATGAAATTTTGAATATAATTGAACTACTGCAGCAGTTTTGTAAATACTGTCTTTGCTGAATTGAACTATTTTTTCAACTAAAACTGAACTATTACAGAAGTTTTAAATGTCGTCTTTGCTGAAATGAATTGTTTTCAAATGTAACTTACCGTTGCATTTTCTAAGTGTTGCGAAAGCTGAAATTTCATTGTTTTAATGTATTTAAGTGAATAAATGAACTCTGAAAGGGCTAAATTTTTGGGAATTGAATATTTGATTTATAAGTATAATAACTTCACTTTTAAATAGTTTAAATGGAGTATTTTGATTTGAAATTTAAACCCTTTCTGAAATGTGATTTGGGATGGTATTTAAAATACATAAAATGAATGAGGTTTTGAAGGGATATGATATTTTGATATTTTGAATGGATATGATATTTTGATATTTTGAAATGGGTTTGAAATGAGATTTGAATTTGAAATGATATTTTATTTTTGAAGTATAATACTATTTTTAAAATTTATAACCACCGGTTATAATAACGATTGGTTGTTAAAGAGACCGGGATCGGAGATGGACATACTCTCTGTCGATACCGAAAACCACTTTAATAACTGTGTATGTGGTGGAGATTCCAGAATGAAGTAGGATGGTGGCGACGATCGTACTGAGGTATGAACGTGGACCTGGCGCCCGTGAGTTGGCTTAAGGTGGCTAAAACAGGAGCGATAGACGGGCCAAGTGAGGTCATTCCTCCTATCGAACACACTTCTTCGATACTATACTCTTACTTGTGATTGATTTGATGGCCATCGTCCGATTTTGATTTGGAAGTGTATTCTGAGGTGGGCGGTTGTGGCTGCTATGCGTTACCACCTGCCCGGAAGCGTAATTGGTATATCTACTCTGGCATTGCCTAGTTTGCCATGTCACCTACCATAGTGAGCCTTACTACGAGTTTGTTTTTCTCCCATAGCCCATGGAGTATTTAGGGCAGCCTCCCGATCTGGAGCTATGCTGATATTGGATGGACTACTGAGACTATTACATGTTGGGGGCTATATGGGTAACCTTCAACGCTATTTTAAAGTAAGTTTATTTTACTGTAGACATTATTATAATAGCGCAATTTTACTACATAGTAAATAGTTTAACGGATCCTTAGAGGATGAGCGGCCCCAAGCATCCTTTAAGTTACTTGTGCTTTACTGCAGTCCACTTGAGTTGGTTTACGTTGTATAAGTATGTGTGTCCTGACTCGAGTGTTTTGTGTTTTGCTTTACGCTCGGGTCAGCCTGAGTATTCGCAGCTTTGGATTCCTCTTTCTGGAGCTAGGAATCGCTGGAGATTCTGCTTATCTAGTTATCTATATCTTCCAGTTCAGTTGTTTTATTTCTGTTCCTGTATTAGTGAACTTCTATGTATTGGGATTTCTATTGTGTTTGTTTTCAGACTGATATTTTGTATTTTTTTGAGACTTTGTTACAGTAGCTTCATGAACTATTATGGTATTTTAATTTCCGCTGCAAGTTATTTTGATATTTCTATGTCTGTGATTTTGTGTGATTGATTTTATTTGCTCCAAATTTTATTACAATATGTTATTTTGAATTATTCAAGTCTGACATGTGTAGATTATTGTCGATTTGAATGGTCCAAAATAGGGGTTGTTACAGTTGGTATCAGAGCTTTGGTTTTTAGGCAAACCATAGCCTACGAAGCAAAAACCCATTAGAGATAGGGTAGAAGTACCCTAGAATAAGTGAAATCAACCTCAGAATCATTTTCTTTGTGAGAGAACGCATTTTCATAGTATAAACTGCTTTTAAAAATGATTTTTCAAAGATTATTTTGATATAAAATTTTCTTGTTTTAAAGGAAAAATTTTCTAAACTTCCTTCCTTTCGTATCTACCTTATTAGCATTTTCTTTCTTTACGATATCTTTCCAAGCAAATCTATCTTT
This sequence comes from Allium cepa, assembly GCA_030765085.1. Taxonomy (NCBI): domain Eukaryota; kingdom Viridiplantae; phylum Streptophyta; class Magnoliopsida; order Asparagales; family Amaryllidaceae; genus Allium; species Allium cepa. The sequence goes on from CM060937.1 coordinate 290,922,426, forward strand.
GTCTTCTCCTTCTCAGAGGCGCCTGTTGACTTTTCTGCCATCACATGCTTCAAATGTGATCAGAAGGGACACTATACTAATAGTTTCCCTACTTTAGCTGGTGCTGCTATTCCTTTTCCTGCTCAGTTGGGTATGTTTTCCGGTATATTTTTGATGTCACCTCTACATCTTCTCCAGCTCCTACTCCTAGTGATGACGAGGTACTCTTCAGGGCACCTTTTCTTTATTTCAGCATCTTGTTCGTGTTTTATTTGATACTGGAGCTTCCCATTGTTTTATTTCTGTTGATTTGTGTGATAAGTTCGAGCATCGCCTTTCTCCTGAGTATGTTTCTGTACCTTTATGTGTTTCAAATTCCATTGGGGTTCCGCAAACCTCAATCGGATTTGTAAGCAAGTGAAACTTTTTTATTATGATCATCGCTTTAGTGGTGATTTCTATGCTCTTGGCTTCGATGCTTTTGATTTATTGCTTGGAACAGATTGGCTTGGTGGGCATGATGCCCATATCTCTTGTAAAACCCGTCTATTTATCTTGTTGTTGATCAAGAAAATCCCTTGATTATTCCATGCCACGTGCCTCAGGATTTTGCTGGCAGTTTTATTTATTCTCTGGATTCTTCTCCTGGTGATCTTCATTCGACCCGTGTGGTTAGATTCTATCCCGATATATTTGGTGAAGTCACTGTTTACCTTCTAAGTGGGAAATTGATTTCCGTATTGATCTTATTCCTGGAGCTCGACCTGTTATTCTTCCTCCTAGAAGAATGGCACCCCGCGAGGAGGTTGAGTTGGGAAAGCAAATTGAGGACTTATTCTCCAAAGGTCTGATCATACCTAGCCATTCAGAATGGGGAGCAGCGGTGGTTTTCGTCACCAACTCCGAAGGATCCTTGAGGATGTGTGTTGATTACAGGGAGCTGAACAAGTTCGCTATGAAAAACAGATATCCAATACCTCGTATCAATGATATGTTTGATCAGCTTTATGGTGCCTCTGTTTTCTCTTAGCTTGATCTTGCCATAGGTTTTCACCAGCTCAGTGTTGCTGAGGAAAGTATTCCCAAGACTGCTTTCCGTACTGAGAATGGGTTCTATGAATGGTTAGTCATGCCTTTTGGTTTGACTAATGCTCCTACTTTCTTTGTTGATTTGACGAATCGTGTTTTTCGTGCTATGCTTAATAAATTTGTTCTAGTCTTTGTTGATGATATCCTTGTCTTTTCTAAGACTAAGAAAGAACATGAGTCGCACTTGAAATCTGTTCGGGAGATTCTTAGAAATCATCAATTGAAGGCTAAATTTGCTTTATGCCATTTCTGGAAGGATGAAGTCTGATTCCTTGGACATGTTGTTTCTAGTAATAGAGTTTCTGTTGATCCAGTCTAGATCGCTCTGATCAATATAAGTCTTTCTTTCTCTTTTTCCTTCGTCATTCTATCTTTTCTGTTGTTCTTATTTCTCCCTATACAGTTACAGGATTGGGAAACTCCTAAGACTCCTTCTGAGATTTGTAGTTTTCTTGGCCTTGCCGGTTATTACTGGAGATTCATTGAGAATTTTGCTCGGATTGCTGCACCTCTCACTACTTTGACTCGTAAGAATGCTTAGTTTATCTGGGTTATTGTGGATAGATTGACCAAGTCTGCCCATTTCATTTCGGTCAAGTCAACCCGTTCTGCTTCTAGCTTGTCTGAGATCTACATGAGAGAGATTGTTTGCCTGCATGGAGTTCCTCTCAGCATTGTTTGTGATCGTGATCTTATCTTTATCAGTCAGTTTGGAAAGCTTTTCGAGAATCTTTAGGTTCTCGTCTGAATCTGAGCACTTCTTACCATCCACAAACTGACGGTCAAACGGAAAGGGTGAATCAGATTTCAAAAGATCTTTTTTCGTGCTTGTGTGCTTGATTTTGGAGGATCTTGGGAAGATCATCTCCACCTTGTTAAAATTACCTATAACAACAGTTATCAGATATAATTTTAATCTTTTTGTCATTTTTTCGTAATCCTATTTCATTCTATCTTTTTTTTTATTTTTCCGAACCTCGTTCGTTTTCGGGGACGAAAAGTTTTGAGTGAAGGAGAGTGTAACGACCCTGTATTTTGTGATTATTTTAATTGTATATTTTAATTATTTTAATTGATGTTCCTGATATAAAAAAATTTATTTTATTTATTAAAATGAATAAGTTTTGTTATTTTAAATATAAATTTTGATTTTTATGTGAATTAGAATTTCAAACATGAATAAATAGAATATTTTCCAAAAATGTGGATTTTGGTCAATATGGTCAAACTTTGACTTTTAAAGATTTGAATTTTTTGAATTTTATATTTTATTATGAAAATAAATTAAATTTCTAGTATATTGCTTTTCGTTTCATTGAAATCCGATTAATATTGTGAAAGTGTTTCTTTTTACACCATTGTGTGTAAATTGTTTTATTTAACAAAATTGTTTATTTTAATTTATATAAATAATATTTTTGTTCGTCATATCATGTTCTAATTTGTGTATATATGTGTAACATGATATGTTATGTATATATTTTATTTTTAAAACATTTTAAAAGTGTGGTTATAATTTTCAAATGTTTATTGTACTTAGCTTACAATTTTAAATTCTAGTTTCAATTAAATAAACCATTTTCTTATTTATTTTCTATTTTTCCTTTAAATATTTATTTATTTTCATTTCTATTTTATTTATTTTATTTTTCTATTTTATTTACTCACTTTTTATTAGTTTATTTTGATAAAAATAAATTAGAAATTCAAAGAGTCAAGACCTTTCATTTTCTTTGTCTTTTCATTAACCTTTGGCTTTTCATTTCCTTTGCCTTTTCATTTCATTTCTTTTGACCGTACATTTTTCTATGTTAGCCGTGTATTCCTCTTCATTTTTCACGTGATAAACTTCTCACATCTCAAAACTCACGGCCATTTCTTTTTTGAGAAAATTTTGTTAATGGCTTCTTTCATTTTTCTACCTTTTCTCTTCTTCTTTTCATTATTTTCAATGATTTTGTGCCTTGCTTCTCTTTTGTTTGCTCGGCCTAATCACCACCGACCACCACTTCATCATCCACGGCAGCAACCTCCCCTTTTCCTCTGACCAATTCAGGCCTTGACCTCCATATGAAGTTAGCACCACAAAATTTGCAAAACTCCACCAAGCATGCTTAGCCGACCACAAACTTCACTATCACCTTCATAGTTCTCTTCGGCCACCACCATAGCCACCACCACCTGACGTACATCACCTCTGACCATCAAGCTCTCCTCTGACCAGACATGTACCAAGCATGGCGGAGCCCAATATTGACCAGGTCGAGCCTAAATGTTGAACCAAACTTGCCTATTTTGCCTTGTCCCTTTGTATACCCTATGTTGTAACTCTCCTACCCCTTTACTTCATGTTGTCGTGCCTATATGATACTAAACCCGACCTACATGATGCCATACCCGAGCCAAAGCACCATCATGACCGAGAATATGTTCCATCTAGGCCAAGCATTTGAATGGTAAAGGCAAGGTCTTGTTCCTTGTTGCTTTGTATTTCAATGTGTCTTGTGTTAAATATATTCATGTGTATATTGTTTTGTTTTAATTGGTAGTTTACAAGATCAATATCTTGGTTGTCCACTCACTTGAATCAAAAGTCTTGTTGTGTCATGCTGTATCGTGCTTTCTGGAATCTATTCTGTGTGTTTTGATTTCCTATCTCCAGCTTAAAAAGGTGAGTATTCACGCATGACATTTATACTATATAACTGTGAAGTGATAGCAAGTGAATGTGTAGAATTGTTATATGTGTATAATTATTATTTCATGTTATACCTACCTGTGATATGAATCATATGATGTTAACCCTGTTTATAAACCTATCATATCATCTGATACTGGTATATGTTGCTATACTGTTTATTTATTTCTGTTTCTCACACTGCAAGTTCCCTGTAGAATAGAATCACTATGGGTTGAAATGATACATACACGAACGGACTTTAGAATAGAGAAAAATCATTATGGGCTGAAATGATAGGCCTGAGCGATTTTTATTTATTTTTATTTGACTTGTGATTGCGGGTTTAAAATGATAGGATCCGGATTTTTCTTTGTAAATTACGGATTGAAATGATATATTATCCGTATCACTTGACCTAGGCTAGAAAATATTATACAGACCAGTGGTTATTATATATATTTTTCTGGAATTTTTAAAGTATTTTTAAAGTGTAAATTATGATATTTTGATTTAAATTGAATTAAAATGATTTTTATAAAGTGTTAGTGATTTTTCTACAAGTTAAATATGTTAAATAAATGAATGGTTAAGTTGAAATTTGAAATATAACTTAATTTTGAAATTTGAGATTTTGTTTAAAATGGAGTTTAAGTTAAGTAAATAAAAATATTATGATTGGATTTAAATTTGAATTTAAATGACTTAATAAAGTGTTATTGTTTTTTTCTATGAATTAAAATGGTTATATAAATGAATGCTTAAAAGTGTAATTTGAAATATAACTTGACTTGGAAATGTGAAATTTGGTTTAAAATTAAAAGTTAAGTTAAGAAAACAAAATGGAAATTAGGTTTATATTTTGAAATGGTAATTTAAACTTAATTGTTAAGTTAATTCTTAAAATGTAAAGAATGGAAAATTGTGCACTTGAAATTAATAAGTGAATTATTAATAATTTGATTTTTATGTATAAAATTTTACTTTATAAAAATCATAAGTTAAAGGGTATTTAAATGACCATTTTAAAGTGGAAAATATGAAATTTTATAAGTTAAAATGGTTTAAATTGTAGTTTAATTGTTTCTGAAATTGTATTGAAAATCTGGAAATTTAATTAATAGCACTTCAGAAATGCTATCATTTCTGAAGTTAACTTAAAATCTGTTGTAAAGGATATTACAGCACTTTGTAAGTGTTGTGGTTGATGCAAATGAACTATGGCTAAAATATAACTAAGGGCTATTGCAGCACTTGGTAAGTGCTGTGGTTGCAGAATGAAAACTAAAATCTAAAACAAATAAAAGAGCTATTGTAGCACTTGTTAAGTGCTGCAGTTGGCTGAAATGAAATTTTGAATATAATTGAACTACTGCAGCAGTTTTGTAAATGCTGTCATTGCGGAATTGAACTATTTTTCAACTAAAACTGAATTATTACAGTAGTTTTAAATGTTGTCTTTACTGAAATGAATTGTTTTCAAGTGTAACTTACCGTAGCATTTTTTAGGTGCTGCGAAAGCTGAAATTTCACTGTTATAATGTATTTAAGTGAATAAATGAACTCTGAAAGGGCTAAATTTTTGGGAATCGAATACTTGATTTTTAAGTATAATAACTTCACTTTTAAATAGTTTAAATGGAGTATTTTGATTTGAAATTTAAACCCTTTTTGAAATGTGATTTGGGATGGTGTTTAAAATAAATAAAATGAATGAGGTTTTGAAGGGATATGATATTTTGATATTTTGAAAGGATATGATATTTTGATATTTTGAAATGGATTTGAAATGAGATTTGAATTTGAAATGATATTTGATTTTTGAAGTATAATACTATTTTTAAAATTTATAACCACCAGTTATAATAAAGATTGGTTGTTAAAGAGACCGGGATCGGATATGGACATGCTCTCTGTCGATACCGAAAATCACTTTAACAACTGTGTACGCGGTGGAGACTCCAGAATAAAGTAGGATGGTGGCGACGATCCTATTGAGTTATGAACGTGGACCCGACTCCCATGAGTTGACTTAAGGTGGCTAAAACAGGAGCGATCGACGGGCCAAGTGAGGTCATTCCTCCTATCGGACATACTTCTTCGATACTATACTCTTACTTGTGATTGATTTGATGGCCATCCTTCGATTTTGATTTGGGAGTGTGTTCCGAGGTGGGCGGTAGTGGCTGCTATGCGTTACCACCAGCCCGAAAGCGTAATTGGTATATCTACCCTAGCATTGCCTAGTTGTGCCGTGTCACCTACCATAGCAAGCCTTACTACGACTTTATTTTTCTCTCATAGCCCATGTAGTATTTAGGGTAGCCTCCCGATCTGGAGGTATACTGATACTGGATGGACTACTGGGACTATTACGTGTTTGGGGGCTATATGGTTAACCCTTTAACGCTATTTTAAAGTAAGTTTATTTTACTGTAGACATTATTATAATTGCGCAATATTACTACATAGTAAATAGTTTAATGGATCCTTAGAGGATGGGCAGTCCCAAGCATCCTTTAAGTTACTTGTGCTTTACTGCAGTTCACTTGAGTTGGTTTACATTGTATAAGTATGTATGTCCTGACTCGAGTGTTTTGTGTTTTGCTTTACGCTCGGGTCAGCCTGAGTATTCACTGCTTTGGATTTCTCTTTCTGGAGCTAGGAATCGGTGGAGATTCTGCTTATCTAGTTATCTATATCTTCCAGTTCAGTTGTTCTATTTTTGTTCTTGTAGTAGCGAACTTCTATGTATTAGGATTTCTATTGTGTATGTTTTCTGACTGATATTATGTATTTGTTTTGAGACTTTGTTATAGTAGCTTCATGAACTACTATGGTATTTTAATTTCCGCAGCGAGTTATTCTGATATTTTTGTGTCTGTGATTCTGTGTGGTTGATTTTATTTGCTCCAAATTATATTACAATCTATTATTTTGAATTATTCAAGTCTGACATGTGTGGATTATTGTCGGTTTGAATGGTCCAAAATAAGGGTTGTTACACTTCTAGAGAAGGATAGAAGGACAAAAGAAGGAACAAGAAGATTTAGCTGCATTTTCTTTGTTTTTCGTCACCTTTTTTTTAATCTGAATCTCATTTGAATAGGCTGATGTTATGTGAGTGCAACCCTTCTATTTTGTTAAAGAAGTATGTTAACAAAGATTATATTTATTTTCTTTCAAATCTTGCATCGGTCTGTTCATGTATCGATAAATGTTTACATTAAGCCAACTTGGTAGCTTGTTTTGTCTATCTTTAGCTGAGGTTCATGTAACGACTCGTAATTTCGCTACTTCGAAAATGAGAGATTTCGTTCATTTTAAATTTAAAAGGAATTCAAAAATTAAATAAATATGTTATATATAATAAATAATTATCTATTCTTACAGTTAATAAATTAAAAAGTGTAAATTTGGATTTTAGAACAAATCAACAAAAGTTAAGTTTTGTTAAAAATAAATAAAGGCTTAAATAAATGGGTTTAAATATTTATTTTAAAAGTTAAATCTTTTAAACACCTAATAAAAAAAATAAAAGTATATTAAAAGATTTAAAAACAAGTTAATAATCGTCTTATAAAAATAACCAAAATTTGTTGCATTTTGTCAGTTTTACATACACTGTAACAATAAAGATTTTGATATTTTTTAAATATGATTTTAAAATATGAATTGACATGTTTTAATTCATTTAAAAGAATAAAAAGTTCATTTTAAATTTGGTTTACATAAATGAATAGTTTAATTAAAACGTCAAAATATGACCGTAAAACATTTTGTCAAAAATCAATGTTTTGTCGATTAAAAGTTGTCGCAACGTTATTGCGCCTTTATTTTCTTATATATAAACATATATTCGAATAGTATAAGTATTATTTAATTCACTTATCAAGTTTACTTTTACTAAAAAAATTTAGAAACAATTAGCAAAAGTAAGCACAAAAGGACAAAACATGTCACATCAAATCCAACCAAATCCTTACTTTTCTTTACTTAAAAATTAAGTGATTACGACATAAAGTGATGGTGTGATAAGGTGATGGTAAGTGTCGAAAAAAGTAAGATAAAATAATGATATTTTGGTAATTTTGTAAAGGGTTGGTTTTGTAATTCACACTCCTTACTTTTTCTATAAACATCCATCCATTCTTCTCATTTTCTTCACATTTCTCATTCTTCTTCTTCATTTTTGAGCTTTCTTTTGCTCATTAATGGCTTCTCTCTTTAAAAGAGGTAGGAGGGCTAAAAATAGTGGAGTGCTTAAGCACTAATCCACTTATTACTCTCTAACCTCTTCTTAATTCGCTTCTTCTCTTCTTTAATGACGCTTGGCCATGAGAAATATGAAGGTGGGGAGGCATGGCCGAAATCAAAGCAAAGGTAGAAGCGATGACCGAGAGTAAAGAGTAAGGAGTAGAATTGTGCAAGTTTTGGTTTATTTTAGTAATGATTTAGATGAAGTATTTTTGTAATTTGAATGTTGGTAAGAAGTTAATCAATTTGGCTAAAGGTGAGAAATTCTCATAGCTTTTTGAATTATATTGATAATCAAGTTTAATTGCTATGTTAGATAATCATAATTTTATGATATGGATGTTTATTTTAATGTTGGATAATCCATAGTAATGTTGTGACATTTATCGTACTATACCCATATTGAAAATGTTAATGTCATATGATTGTTTGTATGGTTGTGGTGTTAATATGGACATTAAATTTCTATCATTATTGATTAGGTAATCACCTTTGTTAAATAAGACCATATTTTGGTGATATGACATATTTTAAAAAAATAATCTCTTTTCAATTAGAAGTGAAACTAAAGTAAAAATAAAAGAGAATTTGAAGTGAAACGAATTTAAAAAGGATAGTTAAATTGAAACTGAAATTAAGATGAATAGTGAAATTAAAATTGAAATCGATTTTGAAAATTGAATTTGAGATTAAGGTTTGAGTGAAGTTTAAATTAAAATTAGATTTGAAATAAATGAGTTTAATTTGAAATTAGAATCGAAATTGAATTGAAATTGAAATTGAAATTTAAAATTTAATATTTAAATAATGGGAATATAATAATATTATAATATGGTAATAGTGAAAATACATTTTAAATCTTTAAAAAGGTGAAAATATTGATTTAAAATGATTTGTAATGATTTTATAAGTGATAAAGTTCAATTTGAACAGATTATTTCAAATGTTAGAAAATAAGTTAAAACTAGGTGCGTCGCGCAACGGTAGTTCGCGATTTTCGCGCCGAAAAGTTCAAATGAATGTATAGAGTGGAACATAGCTTGGAATTCTTCGAGATAAAAAATTCTGGACTATTATATCCATATCTCCTAAACGAAAAAAGAAAATCAGAATTTCAATAAGTAGATTTTGAAATAAGTTCAAATCAATTTTCTAGAAAAATCGCGCTCGTGCAGTTAGTGACCATAATAGGAAATCTGTTTAAATGAATGTTTCTAATTATGAAAAAATATGGAATAAATTTGATAAATTTATTTAAGTAGTTTAAAAGAGATTTGGATTGGAAAATTTGAATTGTCGAATGTTTAAAAGGTTATTTAACCAACTAAGTTTATATAGCACTTTCCATAGCACTTTAAGGTAGCGAATTGTATGACTTTTGATTATGAGTTAAACGTAATGATTTTTTTAGAATCAATTGTGAATGTTTTTAAAAGGGAAATTAAGTGTTTAAAAGATAATATGGAATCTTTATAATCAATTTCAAAATAAAGTTGATAACTGAGTATGCGGAAACGACTAGTACATTTGTCCCGCTTGTGAGATCTTGAGGATAAAACAAGGTGTTTAACTAAGATTAGGGATGGTGCAACCAGTGCCCTAAACTTACCTGGCCTATGATTTCTTTTCTTAGATGAGTTATGGAACAAATCGAAAGGAAAGCTCGAATCCTCTTAAATAAAAGATTCCGTTAAGCTTTCCAAAATAAAAGAAGATTAGTATTATCCAAAATTTAAGCAACCTCCAAAATGAATGATTTCTATTTACTCAAAAAATGTTTGCTAAGATTTTATTTTAGGGTTTATCCTAAACATTGTCTTAAATAATATTTTTTACGCGCCTAAAAGTTAAGAAATTTGGATCGAGAGTTAAGTAAGATGCAAAGCAAAAGAATGAATTTCTTAGAAATTTTTCTAAGTCAAAAAGAAAGAGATTTCAAAATCATCCAAAAAGAATTAAAGTGAAAAGAGACTTAATAAATCCTGTATACTCATATTCACTTTTTATCGATAATTGGATTTCAAAGGAACCGGGGTCGGATTTGGGTGATTCTTGTCTGAAAACCACTTCGGACCAATGTATACGTTCGAATGTGAAGACATGTTGAAGAGGACGATTATTGAAGACCGTGGATCTTTGTAGTGTGAGGACTGCTTATTGACTTGCTCTGGGTAGCTCCCATTGAAGAGTTATATATAACAGTGGTCTCCTCATTGTGGAGATTTTTCGAATTGCAAGGACTACACGCTACTAGTGGTAGTAGGAGAGTGCCTTCGGTTTGTCCTGTTCCTGGATAACTTGTGTGGACGTTTGTCTGACATTGCATTTCTAAAGATTACGTACATTGGTTTTTACAAACGTACATCAGTGGTGGCGGAGAAGGCAACTTCTCTTAGCTTAACACCCTCCTTGAGATGTACGAGCTCAAGGGTTGTATTTTTATGGAAGGCGATTAGTAGTCAATTGGAATGGCAATGTGGCATTCAAAGATGTTATATGTGCTATGTGAAAAGGTAATCATTGCCTCAAGCCTCATCAAACCGGAAATGATCGAAATAGAATTAGGTGCAACAAGGCTAAGTGGGTCATTCCCAGTTAGGGTATGATCATCCCCTTTTGGATATATTTCCTCCCGCTATGACATTCGAGATGTAAATTAATGTGGTGTATGGAAACGAGCGCTTGGATAAAGATCGGTAGCGACCGAAGGATGACATATTCAGTACTATCTAGCTATACAGGTAGACCGATCTTATGTTGGTAGAGGGCAGATGTTCTGTGCCTTGGGACATCCATCTAGAGGTGTACCTCTTCGAAAGGTAGATCCTTCACATTGTCATTTGTATGGAAATCCATTCTCCAATAAGAACCTACGGTTTTGTTTGTAGAACCTAGTATACTGGAAGTTAATAATGGTAACAATTTCGGCTAAGATTAATAAGTTTATTTGCAAATGTTTTCAAAGAATGTCATTAGAAATAATATCAAATGTTTTGATATAAAAGTGCTTTAGTTATCATAAGGTAAAAACCCGTTCGTGTTTATGTGGTCTTATGAGATACTCTTTCTTTTCAAAGGATTTTATTCAAAGGCTGATGTATGACACTGTCATTTATTATTGAGTTTTTCTCACGTTGGTTTATCAAGCCTGATCCCGATATTTTCAATACTCGGGTCAGATCCGAGTAGTTTCTGGTTAGTCGAAGATGATTGAAGTTTCCAGAGGAGAGCTAGAGATATTCATCTACGTATGGACATATTCTATTATCCGTTGTACTTAGTTTGTTTTAGTTGATGTTTGTCAGCAATTGTAAGGACAGATGTTTATAACTGTCCAAGCTGAATTTAGGTTAGACTCTGATATATGTATTTAAAAGTTTTCCGCTGTAAAGATATTTGTTCAATATTATATATTATTCAATTCGAGTGAGATTACGTTTTGTCTTATTTTCTTTATTACCCTTGATAATTCACAATTCCGTGCAATTTGGATCAGACATATGTGGTTTATTGTCAGCACAAAGGGTACCGAATTGTGGGTCGTCACATTTGGTATCAGAGCTTTTGGTTGAGCAAACACCGAAGCCTGATAGAGGTAAGTCTCATCAGAGATAGGATTATTAATATCCTATGATGAGTATCTCATTAGTGATAGGGTTAATAACACCCTAGAATGAGTTATGAGAGTATTATATATATGAGCGCGTATTTGATAATTTTATAAAAGTGATTTTGTTTTAGAGAAATTGGTAAATAAAATAATTTTGCCTTGGGTTTATATTTCAAATATACAAAGATGATATTATTATTTAGTGTTAGAAATTGAGGATAGTTTGTAGTTTAGCTTACTAAAACTAAAATATAAATACCTTGTGATTAGAGTTGCACAATTTGACTATAAGATATTTCATATAGAATCAATTAGTTGACAGCTAGAATTTAAAATTTTAATCATATACCCCTAGACATTTTGTTATTAGGAAATAATGGTTTAATGATCATCAAAAATGATGGATTTAAAAGCTATGTACAAATATCTTATGAAGTAAAATTCACAAATTGACAGTAAGATATTTGATGATAATATTGAAGCTAGAAGTTGTAATTAGAGAATGTTGTAAAGGAAATGCACACTTAGAAAAAAATTCTAATCAACAAGATAGAAAATAGATAAACCTAAATTGAGACTTTTTGTAAATATATTATAAAAGGGTAAGTTCTATAACTTATAAAGGAGATAAGGTAATTTGAAATTTAGACACTTTGATTAGGTTAAAATCAATGTGAAATCTATGAATAAGAGATATAAGAAATATCATCCTAATATAAAAATTGGAATTTGTGATACATTTAAGGTAACATTTGTAACTTGGAATGAATTAAGATTAGAAGTGGATAGTTGTGAATTAAATGCGTAGTAGGTTGATTGTTGGATGAAAATGTTTAAGTAACAAATACCATGTGAATTAAGTTTCATAATTTGACTATAAGGTATTTGATGGATTTAAGGTTAAGAAATTTGATTTAGAAAATGGATAGGTAAGTAAGTTAAGATTGGTAAGAATAAGATGTACACTTAGTAAAGTTGTCTTATTAATATATGGATTAGATAAATACTATTAGCTAAATTGAAACCTTAGGTAAAGAAAACTAAAGGTTAAGTTTTATAACTTAATAATTTGAGATAATAGTAGAATTTCACATTGGTTAAACACCCTAATTGAAGTAATAACAATTTGAAGTTTGGGGATATGTATATATACTCTTAGGAAGTAAAGGTATATTATACAAGTTTAAGTCATATTTGTATTCTTAAGTAATAATGTATTTAGAAGAAAGTAAATGGTTGTTAAATAAACTTGGATTAATAGAAATTTTGAAAAAATGTATTAGGTAAAAATGAATGTGAATAAGTACACAAGTTAAACGTAGATTATTTCGACATATAAATTTTGATCTAAGATTTGAATGCAGAACTTAAAGGTGTTTACACCAGTGCCTAAAAGGATTTATCATTCGATTCTTGACGGCGAGCATTGATGAGAATTTATGATTATGTACACGAGTTTTCTATCATAGTTGAGAGCCATGCAAGGAAAGCAAGGGTTTGTGATCAAGAAGTCTGATCAAAGTCCGCACTAGAAAATCGGAGGATCGATACTAGTTCGAAAGTAATGTTGTGGATTCAAATAATAGATCGAATCAAATATCACATATAGTACGATATTTTGGATCTGTCAACATAGTAGTTGGGTAGTTATCTTAAATAGTAGACTCTAAGAGATAAGGGTTGGACTGATGTTTTGGTATGTCTATATATATATATATACACACACACACACACACACCTCAGGTATAGTACATGCTCAGGCTAGGGGTTGGGTTATGTGGATGTATTCATTTATGTTGTTATAGTATAAGTTTAGTTGCTTTTGGATGTATAGTCTTGTTTGGTTGTTGTATATATTATCTTAAGTGTGCAGTATGCACTAGGATGGATACGATAGAAGTCTGACTTGATGTATGTATATATCACCTGAAGTATTAGTGTGGGAAATCTTTATATGTATGTTTGGCATCATTTTTTTAGTGTTTTTATGATATCGACCTTCTTCTTTTCTATCATCGGTAGAAATAAGCTAGAATGTTTGAGGATAAGAGTATGAGATAGAATCCTTTATCTAACTTTCATTTCGAGGATGAAATGCTTTTATGTAGGGGAGAATGTATCGATCTGTAATTTCGCTACTTCGGAAATGAGAGATTTTATTCGTTTTAAATTTAAAAGGAATTTAAAAATTAAATAAATATGTTATATATAATAAATAATTATCTATTCTTATAGTTAATAAATTAAAAGTATAAATTTGGTTTTTAGAAAAAATCAACAAAAGTTAAGTTTTGTTAAAAATAAATAAAGGCTTAAAAAATGGATTTAAATATTTGTTTGAAAAGTTAAATCTTATTAAAAACACCTAATAAAGATAATAAAAGTATATTAAAAGATTTAAAAACATGTTAATAACCGTTTTATAAAAATAACCAAAATTTGTCGCATTTTGTCAACTTTACGTATATTGTAAAAATAGAGATTTTGATATTATCTAACTATGGTTTTAAAATATGAATAGACATGTTTTAATTTATCTAAAAGAAGGAAAAAATTCATTTTATATTTGGTTTACATAAATGAATAGTTTAACTGAAACGTCAAAATATGCCCGTAAAACATTTTGTCGAAAATCAACGTTTTGTCAATTAAAAGCTGTCGCAACGTTGTTGCACCTTTATTTTTTTATATATGAACATATATTCAAATAGTATAAGTATTATTTAATTCACTAATCAAGTTTACTTTTGCTAAACAAGTTTAGAAACAATTAGCAAAAGTAAGCACAAAAGGACAAAACATGTCACATCAAATCCAAACAAATCTTTACTTTTCTTTACTTAAATATTAAGTGATTAAGACTTAAAGTAATGATGTGATAAGGTGATGGTAAGTGTTGAAAAAAGTAAGACAAAGTAATGATATTTTGGTAATTTTGTAAAAGGTTAGTTTTGTAATTCACCATTCCTTACTTTTTCTATAAATACCCATCCATTCTTCTCATTTTCTTCACATTTCCCATTCTTCTTCTTCTTCATTTTTGAGCGTTCTTTTGATCATTAATGGTTTCACTCTTTAAGAGAGGTAGGAGGGTTAAATATAATGGAGTGCTTAAGCACTAATCCACTTTTACTCTCTAACCTCTTCTTAATTCGCTTCTTCTATTCTTTAATGGTGCTTGGCCATAAGAAATATAGAGGTGGGGAGGTATGGTCGAGATCAAAGCAATGGTAGAAGCGATGGCCGAGAGTAAGGTGTAAGAAGGAGTTGAATTGGGTAAGTTTTGGTTGAGTTTAATAATGATTCAGATGAAGTGTTTTGATTTGAATGTTGGTAGGAAGTTAATTAATTGGGCTAAAGGTGAGAAATTTTCATCGCTTTTTGAATTATATTGATTATCAAGTTTAATTACTATGTTAGATAATTACCATTTTATGATATGGATGTTTGTTTGAATGTTGGATAATCCATAGTAATGTTGTGAAATTTATCGTACTTTACCCATATTGAAATGTTAATGTCATATGATTGTTTGTATGGTTGTGATGTTAATATGGACATCAAATTTCTATAATTATTGATTAAGTAATCACCTTTGTTAAATACGACTTTATATTTTCGTGATATGAGATATTTTGGAAAAATAATCTCTTTTCAATTAGAAGTGAAACTAAAGTAAAAATAAAAGAGAATTTGAAATTTGAAGTAAAACGGAATTAAAAAGGATAGTTAAATTGAAATTAAGATGAATAATGAAATTGGAATTGAAATCAATATTGACAATTGAATTTGAGAATAAGGTTGAAGTGAAGTTTGAATTAAAATTAGATTTGAAATCTAAGTTTTAAATGAGTTTAATTTGAAATTAGAATTGAAATTGAATTGAAATTGAAATTTAAAATTTAATATTAAAATAATGGAAATATAATAATATTATAATATATGGTAATAGTGAAAATACAATTTAAAAGCTTTAAAAGTGAAAATATAGACTTAAAATGATTTGTAATGATTTATAAATGACAAAGTTCAATTTGAAAAGATTATTTCAAATGTTAGAAAATAAGTTAAAACTAGGTGCGTCGCACAACGGTAGTTCGCGATTTCGCATCGAAAAGTTCAAATGAGTGTATAGAGTGGAATATAGCTCGGAATTCTTCGAGATAAAAAAATTCCTGACTATTACATCCATATCGTCTAAACGAAGAAAGAAAATCAGAATTTCGATAAGTAGATTTTGAAAAGGTCCAAATCAATTTTCTAGAAAAATCATGCTAGTGCAGCTAAGTGACCATAATAGAAAATCTGTTTAAATGAATGTTTTTAATTATGAAAAAATATGGAATAAATTTGATGAATCTACTTAAGTATTTTAAAAGAGATTTGGATTGGAAATATGAATTATCAAATGTTTAAAAGTTGATTTAATCAATTAAGCTTATATAGCACTTTCCGCAGCGCTTCTATGTTGTGAATTGTATGACTTTTTGAATATGAGTTTAAACGTAACGGTTTTTCCCAAAATCAATTGTGAATGTTTTTAAAAGAAAAACAAAGTGTTTAAAAGATAATTTAAAATCTTTATAATCAATTCCAAAATAAAGTTGATAACTAATTATGCGGAAACGGCTAGTACATTTGTCCCGCTTGTGAGATCTAGGAAGATAAAATAAGGTGTTTAACTAGGGTTAGGGATGGAGCAACCGGTGCCCTGAACTTACCTGACCTATGTTTTCTTTTCTTAGGCGAGGTATGGAACAGATCGAAAGGAAAGCCCGAATGCTCTTAAATAAAAAGATTCTGTTAAGTTTTCCACAATAAAAGAAGATTAGTATTATCTAAAATTTAAGCAATCTCTAGAATGAGTGATTTCTATTACTCAAAAAATGTTTGCTAAGATTTATTTTAGGGTTTATCATAAACGATGTCTTAAAAAACATTATTTTTGACCCGCCTAAAAGTTACGGAATTTGGATCGAGAGCTAAGGAAATTTGAAATATTATCTAAAGCAAAAGAATGAATTTCTTAGAATTTTTCTAAGTCAAAAAGAAAGAGATTTCCAAATCATCCAAAAATAATTAAAGTAAAAGGAGACTTGATAAATCATATATACTCATATTCACTTTTTATCGATAATTGGACTTCGAAGGAACCGGGGTCGAATTTGGGCGATTCCTATCCGAAGACCACTTCGGACCAATGTATACGTTCGAATGTGAAGACATGTTGAAGAAGATAATTATTGAAGACGTGGATCTTCGTAGCATGAGGACTACCTGTTGATTTGCTCTGGGTAGCTCCCATTATAGATTTATATATAGCAGTAGTCTCCTCGTTGTGGAGATTTTTCGGATTGCAAGGACTGCTCGCTACTAGTGGTAGTAGGAGAGTGGAACAACCCTGTATTTTCTGATTATTTTAATTGTATATTTTAATTATTTTGGTTAAATTTTTGATTTAAAAACTTATTTCATTTATTTGGAATGATTAAATTTTTTTACTTTAAATATAAACTTTGATTTGATATGAATTATCAATCCAAAACATGACAAAAAAGAATATTTTCCAAAAAGTGAATTTTGGTCAATATGGTCAAACTTTGACTTTTTAATTTAAAATTTGGTAGTTTGAAAATTTTGAATTTTATCTTTAATTATGAAAGTAAACAAAATTTTAAGAACACTGCTTTTTGTTTCGTTGAAATCTGATTTATAATGTGAAAGTTATGCCTTTTTAACTATTGTGTGAAATTTGTTGTATTTAACAAAATTGTTTATTTTAAATTATATAAATAATATTTTATTTGGTCATGTAATGCTCTAATTTATGTTTATATGGGTAAATAAAATGTATTGTATATATTTTGGTTTTAAAATATTTTTGAAAGTGTAATTGACATTTTCCAGTGTCAGTTGTATTTTTGTTCAAAATTTCTAATTTCCAGTTTAAATTAATTAAAGAAATTCTTTATGTATTTTTCTATTTTCTCAAAATCTTATTTTATTCTCATTCCCACTTTATTTTGTTCCTCATTTATTTTATTTATTTGACATTTTATTTATTTTAAAGTAAAGTATGAATTTTTTTAGAGTTAATGGTATTTTTTTGTAATTTTCATGCCTTGTTTTCAATTTTTAAACAATTTCTTTAGTTCTTATTCTATTTTCTCTAATTTAAATTATTTATTTCATTTTATAAATGATAAATTAAGTATTTTATTTCAAAATTTTGTTTAGAATATTTTTAAAATGAAATAGAATTTTTTCTAAAGCTTGTGATGATTTAATTGTAAATTTTGAACCCTATTTCGAATTTTTAAGCAATTTCTTTTATTCTTTTTCTATTTTCTTTAAATTTTATTATTTGATTTCATTTTATTTCACTTTATTTTGGTTTTTAAAAATTATTTTCTGAATTATATTTTTTTTATTTGAATTTAAGAAATGGAAAATTGAAGAGACTTAGGCCTTTCATTTTCTAGTCTTTTCATTTCCAAAACTCTTCATTTTTCCATAACTTTTCATTTATTCTTGTTTGGCCGTGTATTTTTTGCTTGTCCATGAATTCATTTGCCATTTCACGTGAAAAAAATACTCCATCTCATCTTCCATTCACGGCTAAGAAAATTTCCTTGGTAATATCTTATTCTTTCTCCTCCTTTCTTTTCAATTTTCATATGTTTTTGCCTTGATTCTCTAGCTTGTTTGGTCGACCTCCACTCCATAGCCAAGGCCACCACCTACTACACCTCTTCCCTGTCATCATCACCTGCTACTCCTCTGGTCTTGACCAAGGCCGAGCCCACCATGGTGCCAAAACTCCAAAAAAATGCAACAATGTCCTTGAACCATGCTAGTTTGACCACCACTTGTTCACCACTTCCATTTCCACCACCACCATCACCTTAGGCCGCTACCACCACCTCTGTCCAGACCTCCCCTCACCACTCCAGTCATTGACCTGATCCACACTCTACTGGCCAAGCCCAAAAACACCAAGGTCGAGCCCTTTTGTTGAACAAAACTCCACTACATTGCCTAAAACTCTTCAGATTCTCATGTATAAACCTCCTCTCCATGTTCCCACTACCTTGGCCATGCATTTACATGACTACACCAAGCCATGTCATGTCCAAACCTGACCATATGCAAACCCTAGGCCGTGCATAACATATGAGAAAGCAAGGCAAAAGATTTGGCATTCAAATCTCTTTTCATTTAAAAGTTATTTCATTTCAAAATGGTATTGAATTTTAATTTGTTTTGATTTTTGTTTTGGGTTGTAACACAAGAATTGAAGCATTGGATCTTGCTCTCTACTCAAAGTCCGTAGTCTTGTCATCGTGCTTTTGATTCCGTTGTGTCATTGGTTTTGTTATCTCCAGCATTTAGAGGTGAGTAAATATCACACGACAATATATACTTATGCAATTGTGAAGCAACAACATTTGAATGTGTAGATTTATAAATGATGCTAAAACTGCCTGCGATTATTTATGTATGATGTTAAACCTGTTAATTTACATGTCATCTCATCTATTACTGTTATATATTGTTAAACTGTTCATTTATATCTGTCACACTGCCAGTTCCATGTAGATTAGAAATCACTATGGGTTGAAATGATATATACCCAAACGGACTTTAGAATAGGGAAAAATCGTTATGGGCTGAAATGATAGGCCTGAATGGTATTTATTTATTTTGTTTTAACTTGGGATTGTGGGTTTGAAATGATAGAACCCGGATTTTCTTTGTAAACTGCGGATTGAAATGATATATATCCGTATCACTTGACCTAGGTTAGAAAATTTTATACATGCCCGTGGTTATTTTATAAAGTATTTTGACTATTTTAAATATTTTAAAAGTGTAAAATTATGAAAATTTGATTTAAAACAGATTTATATGTTTAAATAAAGAAATTTTGACTTTTCTAGAAGTTAAAGATGTAATTTAAATGAATGGTAAAAATTGAATTTTTGAAATATAACTTATATTTGGAAATTTGGACTTTGGCTTTTAAAATGGCATTTAAGTTATATAAATAAAATCTTAAGTGGTTTAAAATGTAAATTTATGATAATTTTATTTAAATAGATTTTTAAAGTGTTTTAAATAAAGGATTTATGATTTTTCTATAAGTGGAAAATGTTAAATAAATAAATGGTTAACTTGAATTATTGAAATATAACTTAAGTCTGAAAATTTGGGTTTTGGTTTAGAAAGGAAATTTGAGTTATATAAATAAATAAAAATGTAAATTAAGTTATAGTTGGAAAAATGGTGATAAAAATTTAAGTGTTAAGTTTATTTATTAAAAATGTGAAGGCTAGAAACTTTTACACTTGAATTTATTAAGTAATTTGTTGAAATTGGATTTAATTATGAGAAATTTATGTTATAAAAATAACATGTTAAATAATATGTTAATGAACATTTTTAATGTTAAAATATGATTTTTGACAATGTTTAAAGTTTATTAATTCCTGGAAATACACTAAAATCTGGAAATCACTTTTAATAGCATTCAGAAGTGCTATGGTTTCTGAAAATGAACTAAAAGAGCTATTATAGCATTTCTGAAATATTGTAGTTAATGTAGTTGAACTAATAGGCTAAAAACTTAACTCTGGTCTATTATAGCATTTCTGTAAATGCTATAGTGGGCTACTGTCTTTGCTGAAATGAATTAAAACCTTTGTTTTGAAACCTGAGCTATTACAACATTTCTGGAAATGTTGTCTTTGCTGTTTGTCAAATGTAGGGTGCAATTGTTTCCTTTTATTAACTTTCCTATTATAAACTACTTTCCCATTATAAAATTTCCTGATTTAACTATTTGGTGTGACGTAAAAACACCTCTTCTTGTATATCAATGAGATGGGATAAATAAAATAAGTTGCTTTTGCTTTCTCCTCTATGTCTGTTCTTAAAAATTATATTTGATACCAAACCAATTAACATGGTATCAGAGCCAGGTTAGAGCAATATCTTAAATCAGAAAATTAATCAAAACCTTTACAATCCCGATTCCACAAAATCAGAAAATTCAAATCTCGTACTCCTTCCCTTCTTTAAATCAGAAAATACACCACAGATTCCAACACAATCAATTCCCAAATTAATTTAATAATATAGCCATGGAAACCACTATTGGATCCATTGACGGACCCAAACCTACTCCCAACGGCCTCGTCGCCGCTCCCCCTTCCACCCAAAGCGCCACCTGCATCCCCTCCTGTCCCATCTCCTCCCCGGCCAACGCCACTCTTGGCCGCCACATCGCCCGTCACCTCGTTCAGATCGGCGTCCGCGACCTCTTCACCGTCCCCGGCGACTTCAACCTCACTCTCCTTGACTTCCTCATCGCCGAACCCGGCCTCACTAACATCGACTGCTGCAACGACCTCAACGCCGGATACGCCGCCGATGGCTACGCTCGTGCCAACGGCGTCGGAGCGTGCGTTGTCACCTTTACCGTTGGCGGGTTGAGCGTCATAAACGCCATCGCTGGCGCCTATTTCGAAAATCTGCCTTTGATTTGTATTGTTGGTGGAACCAACTCCAACGATTATGGAACTAATCGCATCTTGCATCACACTATTGGCCTGCCTGATTTCTCTCAGGAGTTGAGGTGTTTTCAGACTGTTACATGTTTTCAGGCGGTGGTGAATAATTTGGAGGATGCTGATGAGCTGATTGATACGGCAATATCAACCACCTTGAAGGAGAGTAAGCCAGTTTATATCAGTGTTAGCTGTAATTTACCTGGACTGCCCCATCCTACTTTTAGTATAGAGCCTGTTCCTTTCTGCTTGGCTCCTAAAGTAAGCAACCAAATGGGTCTTGAAGCTGCAGTAGAAGCCACAGCAGCTTTCCTTAACAAAGTTGTAAAACCTGTAATGGTTGAAGGTCCCAAACTCCGCGTAGCCAAAGCATGCAAAGCCTTCGTTGAATTGGCTGATGCATGCGGATATCCAGTAGCAGTAATGCCATCCGCTAAGGGCCTTGTACCTGAAACCCACCCAAGGTTCATTGGCACATACTGGGGCGCAGTCAGCACTGCCTTCTGTGCAGAAATCATAGAATCAGCCGATGCCTACATATTCGCAGGTCCTATATTCAACGATTACAGCTCCGTTGGGTACTCCTTACTTCTAAAGAAAGAGAAGGCAATCATTATCCAGCCTGATCGAATTACAGTTGCCAATGGACCTACGTTCGGTTGCGTTCTAATGAAAGATTTTCTGAAGGAGCTGTCTAAGAAGCTAAAGAAGAATACCACTTCCCATGAGAACTATAGTAGGATCTTTGTACCCGAAGGGCAGCCTTTAAAGGCAAGCCCTAAAGAGCCATTAAGAGTGAATGTGTTGTTTAACCACATTCAAGAAATGTTGTCTGGTGATACTGCTGTGATTGCTGAGACTGGTGATTCTTGGTTCAACTGCCAGAAGCTAAAATTGCCTGATGGTTGTGGGTATGAGTTCAAGATGCAGGATTTCTCATTCGTTTCCCCATAGCCCTTTGAACGGGAGTGCAATGTGAATTAAGGTTTAGTTAGGATATTAGTTTGAATCCTGCCAACTTCAAAATTAAGAGGAAGTGGACTTAAATCTCGTGTTCATCTTGCCCCTCTTAGAAAATTCGATTCTCAGAAAATTCGTGTTCAACCAGTAACTTGCCCCTCTCATGGATTTGGTTTCTCAGAAAATTTAGGTTGTGGATTCTCAGAAAATTCGTTGATTTGGTTTCTCAGAAAATTTAGGTTGTGGATTCTCAGAAAATTCGTTGATTTGGTTTCTCAGAAAATTTAGGTTGTGGATTCTCAAAAAATTCGTTGATTTGGTTTCTCAGAAAATTTAGGTCGTGGATTTCAACTCTTAAATGAAATAGGACTGAAAACTATTATTCCAGCTAAATTATGGTGTGATAACAAAGCTGCTATTTATATTGCATCTAATCCTGTGTTCCATGAACGAACCAAACACATAGAGATTGACTGTCATTTTGTTCGGGATAAAATACAAGATGGTTTAATATCTACAGAGTATATGGAGACTGAAGAGCAGATTGCAGATATCTTCACCAAAGCTTTGAATGGAGTCAGAATTAATTACTTGTGTAACAAGTTGAGCCTGATTAACATCTATGCTCCAACTTGAGGGGGAGTGTTAAATACAGGGTGCAATTGTTTCCTTTTATTAACTTTCCTATTATAAACTACTTTCCTATTATAAACTTTCCTGATTTAACTATTTGGTGTGATATATAAACACCTCTTCTTGTATATCAATGAGATGAGATAAATAAAATAAGTTGCTTTTGATTTCTCCTCTACGTCTGTTCTTACAAATTATATTTGATACCAAACCAATTAACACAGTTTGAACTAAAATTTAACTAAAATTGATTTTTAACAGCAGTTTTTAAGTGCTGTCTTTGCTGAGTTAAAATGTTTTCAAGTGTAACTTATAACAGCTTTTTCTAAATGCTGCGAAAGGCTGGAATTTTCAATGTTTATGGTTTTTAACTAAGTAAATGAGCTCAGAATGGTTTGAAACTTTGGAAATTGAATACTTGACTTGAAAGAATAATAACTTCACTTTTAAATGATTTAAATGAATAAATTTAATTGGAAAATAAATCATTTTAAAGGTGATTTGAAAGCATAATAAATGAATGTGATCTTGAATTTAGAAGGTATTTAAAGTTGAATATTTGGATTTGAACTTATATGATGATTTGAAAATAAAGTTTTTGAAAGATATGATATTTTGATATTAAAATGACTTGAAAATGAAGTTTTGAAAGGATATGATATTTTAATGTATTAAAATGATTTGGAAATGAAGTTTTGAAATGATATGATATTTAAATGTATTAAAATGATTTGAAAGGAAGTTTTGAAAGGATATGATGATTTAATATATTGAAATGGTTGGAAATGACTTGATATTTATTTTGATAAATATTTGAATTTGAAAGACATGGTATGTTGATATATTAAAATGGTTTGGAAATAATTTAATCTTTATTTTGATAAAAATTTTGGATTGAAATGATATTTTGTTTTGAAGTATAAAATATTATTTTAAAGTTATAACCACGGGTTATAATAACGATTGGTTGGCAAAGAGACCGGGATCGGATATGGGCATACTCTATGTCGATACCGAAAACCACTTTGACAACCGTATACGCGGTGGAGATTTCAGAATGAAGTAGGATGGTGGCGATGTTCTTGAGGTATGTTACGTGGACCCAACTCCCATGAGTTGGCATAAGGTGGCTAAAACAGGAGCGATCTCTGGCCAAAAGGGGTAGCTCCTCTGGTCGGACACATTTCTTCGATACCATTCTATTGCTTTTGTGATTGTTTGGGCGCCCCTCCGATTTGGATAATGTGTTCCGAGGTGGGCATATGTGGCTGGTGCATTACCACCATCCCGTGTGCGATGGCACCTACCCTATCGAGCCTTTACTACGAGTTTGGTTTTCTTCCGTAGCCCATGCGTTTCTTCTCGTAGTCTACCGATCAGGAGATATGCAGATATTGGATGGACTACTGGGACTATTACGTGTCTAGGGCTATATGGGTAACCCCGTGATGCTATTTTAAAGTAAGTTTATTTTACTATAGACATTATTATAATAGCACAATATTACTACATAGTAAATAGTTTAACGGATCCTTAGAGGATGAGCGGTCTCAAGCATCCTTTTAAGTTACTTGTAGTTTTACTACAGTTCACTTGAGTTGGTTTACATTGTATAAGTATGTATGTCCTGACTCGAGTGTTTGTATTTTTATTTACGCTCGGGTCAGCCTGACTATTCACATATTTGGATTTCCACTTTCCGGAGATTGGAATCGCTGGAGATTATCTACTTGTCTAGTTTTATCTTTTTCAGTCTGTTGTTCCTTTTCAGCTCTTGTATTAGTAGACTTCTATGTATTGAGACTTCTGTTGTAACTCTGATATATTTACATAGTAGCTTCATGAACTACTATTTCTTTTAATTCCGCTGCACTATTATTACTCTGTGTCTGTGATCTGTGATTATTTATTTACTGTATATTCTGAGATTTGCCAAATTTTTATTTACAACGCGGTATTTTAAGCAATTCAAGTCCGACATGTGCGGATGCGAATGGTTGAAAATATCGGGTGTTACATTTGGTATCAGAACTTTGGCTTCGAGGCAAAACTTAGAATATAAGGTAAATTATTTACAGAATCACTTTCGTTCGAGTTTAAATCATTCCTCTTTGATTCGAATTTCCTTTGAATTTTGAAACATTCCTTACGGTTCCAAAATCCATTCGTGTCCCTCACTATTCATCTTCTTTTGATTCTGGAGAATCCCATTACTCCGCTTCGAATGATCTTTTAGTGAGTCGGCGGTCTCGCCAATTTCGAATTGAATTGTAAAAGGGGGAAACTCCTTTACAATTAGTATCGATTCACCAGGGATTTATATCTATCTTTGGTTTAGATGCTAATATCTTTTGTTATTCCAAACTCTATCTCTTGAGATCGAATGTAGATTTACCCCATAAAAATCCACATTGATCTTATTCTTTAAGTCACGGGTGACCCCGGTTAAGGTTGCCCGCGATTTATTTAAGCTTACCCATCTTCCTATTTTATTAATTAATCATCTTGTCTTTTGTTTCCAACCTATCTTCAAACATTTTGAATTGTACTTGTAAATCAATGTTTTGTTTTATATGTTGTGTTGTTTGAGTTGTTGATATTGATTTGGGTTTCCGATCGATTCGTTCGATCAACGCTATGGATAGGATTTCTAAAACACTTTGACAGAACAAATTGACACAATATTATTTTAAAATTTGGTTAATGAAATAAATTTTGATATATAAGTAAATTTATGGAACTTAATAAATTGATTTAAATTGATTATTTGAAATGATAATAATTGATTTATCATTTATTGTTTTATAAATGAATTTATAAATAGTTGTTTATAAATTGATTTGGGAACTGAAATGAATTTAAAACCAGAAATTTGAGAATTTAATTTTCGATGGTTTCAAACCTTGTGTTTAAGTTTTAAAGTATATTATTTGAAGTATTTTCAAATAAGAATATGTTTCCAAAGAATTTTAAAGTTTAAAAAAAATCAGTACTCATCTCTTTATCGTTGGGAAATAATTTCGGTGATGACTGCAGCATCATTGACATTCATTTTCGAGTTTCAAGGTGAAGACACCCTCTGTAGTCTTGCTACAACTTTGTTTTGGGAAATCAAATTGATTTGAATTTCTAAAATATGACTTAATTTATAATATATATAGATATATGATTTAAATTTGATTTGATAAATTATGTACATACATTTATTTATCTCTAAATGGTTTGAAGAAATCAGAAATTTAATTCTTAAATTTTATTTTTAAAGAATAATTTCAATTATAAAAAGAAAATCAAAATTTTGGATGAATATTCAAGCATGAAATGATTTAATTGGAAAGTTTTATTTGTATAATACAATTGCATTTAAATATGACTTACGTTAATTTCAGAAGTTAACAATGTAATTGGATAATATACAATATAAAAAGATTTTATAAATAAAATTTGAATGGTCATAATAAATGTTATACACTTAAATTTTAGTTATAAAATGATTAACAGAGGTAAATATAATAAAGAGTTACTGAATAACTTACAATAAAATAATGTTAAAAGAACTAAAAATAAAATAAAGCAGTTATAATAAGTTTAAGTATATTTAACATAAGTGATAAATATATTGAGAGGAATAAATTTAATTTTAATTAGGAATAAAGGAGAATTAAATTTACTAATTTTATTATAAGTATAATAAATGATTATTTTTCAAACCCATGGTTTTAAAAAAATTGTTAATTTAAGATGGTTGGATAATAAGATAATGAAATTTGAGATAGTTAAGATTTATTTAACTTGTGTAAAAAATTATTTTCTATTTAAGTTGAAATTTCCATGGTTTCAAACTTAATTCCATATTTTGTTTTTCAAACTATCTTTCGGTTGTCCTTATTATCCTTATCTTGCTACAGACTGGTATGGGCATCTTTCTATAAGTTTTCTGTTTAGAAATCTTTCTATAATCTTTGATAATCTTTGGTACTCATTTTGAATCCACCTTTTTCGTGCTTGTGTTCTTGATTCTGGAGGATCTTGGAAAGATCATCTCCACCTTGTTAAACTTACCTATAACAACAGTTATCAGGTGTAATCTCAATCTTCTTGTCGCCTTGTCTTAATCTTATTTCACTCTATCTTTTTCTGTGCTTTCCCGTACCTCATTCCTTTTCGGGAACAAAAATTTTTGAGTGGGGGAGAGTGTAACAACCCTGTATTTTCTGATTATTTTAATTGTATATTTTAAATATTTTGATTAAATTTTTGATTTAAAAACTTATTTAATTTATTTGGAATGATTAAATTTTGTTACTTTAAATATAAACTTTGATTTTGATATGAATTATCATTCCAAAACCTGACTAAAAAGAATATTTTCCAAAAAGTGAATTTTGGTCAATATGGTCAAACTTTGACTTTTAAATTTAAAATTTGAAAATTTTGAATTTTATCTTTTATTATGAAAGTAGATAAATTTTAAGAACACTTCTTTTCGTTTCGTTGAAATCTGATTTATAATGTGAAAGTTATGCCCTTTTAACCATTGTGTGAAATTTGGTGTATTTAACAAAATTGTTTATTTTAAATTATATAAATAATATTTTATTTGGTCATGTAATGCTCTAATTTATGTTTATATGGGTAAATAACATGTATTGTATATATTTTGGTTTTAAAACATTTTTGAAAGTGTAATTGACAATTTTCCGGTGTCAGTTGTATTTTTGTTTAAATTTTCTAATTTCCAGTTTCAATTAATTAAAGAAATCCTTTATTTGTTTTTCTATTTTCTAAAGTCTTATTTTATTCTCATTCCCACTTTATTTTGTTCCTCATTTATTTTATTTATTTGACATTTTATTTTTTTAAAGTGAAGTAGGAATTTTTCTAGAGTTAATGGTAATTTTTTTGTAATTTTCATGCCCTGTTTTCAATTTTTAAATAATTTTTTAGTTTATTTTCTATTTTCTCTAATTTAAATTATTTATTTCATTTTAGAAATGATAAATGAAGTGTTTTATTTCAAAATTTTGTTTCAGAATATTTTTAAAATGAAATAGAAATTTTTCTAAAGCTTGTGATGATTTAATTGTAAATTTTGAATCCTGTTTCGAATTTTTAAGCAATTCCCTTTTTTTCTATTTTCTTTAAATTTTATTATTTATTTTCATTTTATTTCGCTTTTTTCGGTTTTTAAAAATATTTTCTGAATTATATTTTGTTTTATTTGAATTTAAGAAATGGAAAATTGAAGAGACTTGGACCTTTCATTTTCTAGTCTTTTCATTTCTAAAACTCTTCATTTTTCCACAACTTTTCATTTATTCTTGTTTGGCCGTGTATTTTTTGCTTGGCGGTGAATTCTATTTCCCATTTCACATGAAAAAAATACTCCATCCCATCTTCCATTCACGGCTAAGAAAATTTCCTTGGTAATATCTTCTTCTTTCTCTTCCTTTCTTTTCAATTTTCATATGTTTTTGCCTTGATTCTCTAGCTTTTTTGCTCGGCCTCCACTCCATAGCCATGGCCACCACCTCCTATACCTCTTCCCTGTCATCATCACCAGCTACTCCTTTGGTCTTGACCAAGGCCGAGCCCACCGTGGTGCCAAAAGTCCAAAAAAATGCAACAATGTCCTTGAACCATGCTAGTTTGACCACCACTTGTTCACCACTTCCATTTCCACCACCACCATAACCTTAGGCCACCGCCACCACCTCTGTCCAGACCTCCCCTCACCACTTCGGCCACTGACCTGACCCACACTCCACTGGCCAGTCCCAAACATCTCAAGGCCGAGCCCTTTTGTTGACCAAAACTCCACTACATTGCCTAAAACTCTTCAAAGTCTCATGTACAAACCTCCTCTCCATGTTCCCACTACCTTGGCCGTGCATTTACATGACCACACCCGAGCCATGTCATGTCCAAACCTAACCATATGCAACCCCTAGGTCGTGCATAACATATGAGAAAGCAAGGCAAAAGATTTGACATTCAAATTTCTTTTCATTTAAAAGTTATTTCATTTCAAAATGGTATTGAATTTTACTTTGTTTTGATTTTTGTTTTGGGTTGTAACACAAGAGTTGTAGCATTGGATCTCACTCTCCACTCAAAGTCCGTAGTCTTGTCATCGTGCTTTTGATTCCGTTGTGTCATTGGTTTTGTTATCTCCAGCATTTAGAGGTGAGTAAATCTCACACGACACTATATACTTATGCAATTGTGAAGCAACAACATTTGAATGTGTAGATTTATAAATAATGCTAAAACTGCTTGTGATTATTTATGTATGATGTTAACCCTGTTAATTTACATGTCATCTCACCTATTACTGTTATATACTGTAAAACTGTTCATTTATATCTGTCACACTGCAAGTTCCCTGTAGATTAGAAATCACTATGGGTTGAAATGATACATACCCGAACAGACTTTAGAATAGGAAAAAATCGTTATGGGCTGAAATGATAGGCCTGAATGGTTTTTATTTATTGTAACAATCCGGATATTTTAAAGATTTTAAATTAATTTAATTAACCGAATTTGTGTGAAATTTAATAAAAAAATAAAAAATAAAATTTTGAAATATAAATTTGATATTTGGAATATGTCTAGTTTAACATAGCAACTGGTAAATTTTCGTTCGAAAATATGAAAGTTTATTTCGCGCGTAAATTTACTTCAATTCAATCAGTTAAAAAGCGATGAAAATAAAACGTTTTCGAAACCTAAATATTTTTACATAGAAAAATTCTAAATCATCTTCTGAGCAAGCCGTCAGTTTGTCGTTTTTCCAAATTCGGACATTTTTAGTTCCGTCGATCTTATTTTTCTGCGTTTTTCTTGCATTTTCCGCTATTAGAAAATTAGAATTTTTAAAATTCAATCATACCACTGATATCTGTATACCGTTTTGATCGTCATGTTGTACTGATCTCTACGGTATATTTACTTTCGTATTTTGAGTTTCAGTGCGCGGTGATATCTATAAAACGGTTCACCATATCGGTACGTTTGAGCCTTTTGAATTCCCTGTGTCTACGCATTATCTACAGTACAAATCAAATAACCGTTGTTTTTTTCTTCAGAATTTAGGATTGATAATTACTATTCTCGTCAGCTCACTTTTGATGTCCCTTATTCCAACCTGTGCATTTTGACGTGTCCATTCGCTTTGTCGCCCTGTTTTCAGCTATCAACATTTATTAATTAAGCTAGTGGCGTTTGTTTTTTCCATTCCATTTATTGCTGTCATCAAGGCGTTGCTTGTTCCAAGACCATTTTGTTTATTTCAAAGATAAAGATACTTGAAGCAATATTGAACATGAAACATTTACATATTTTACTTTCTCTATGCCTGTATCATGCATGTGTATCCTCTTCCTCTTGGAACAGTTTGCTCATTCAAAACAAAAAAAAATGTAAGCTTTTGTTGCCTGAAAAATAAAAAAACCCATACACATCCTATGCGACCATCTTGTATTTCAGTCTCCTCTGCCGTGTATCTCGACCAACCGAGCCAAGCAGCCCGAGCACCTCTGCCTCTACCCCGGTCCGGAGCGTGCTACCTCCATTAAACCCTTACAGCCCGCCTACCTGTGTTTTCGCCATCCACCATTGAACCGTACGTAGCTTCCGTCAACACAAAACCCGCTCGTCCCTAGCATGAAACCAACACCGCCACCTTCTTCCACCGCATCGGCCTCCAACTTCTCATACTCACCCATCACCAAAGCAACGCTCCACCCTCAACACCTCAACCCACCATGGCAGCCGCAACCATCAACGCATAAACCCGCCTTCTCTCTCCTTTGACATAGTCACTCGGCCGAGCAACTTACGCCTAAGCCTACACCCCTTCGACCAATGCATTCAACCGCCACCGCATACTCCGCCCACGCGCAGTCAAGCGCCGAACCACCCTGCAACGCCTCATTCTCATCTCCTCCTGTTTCTCGCCACATCATTACCAGTGCTCCTCCATGCATGGCCCCATCGGCTCACCCATACCGAACACTCTTGTCTGGACTGCCTATCAATCTCTTTTCCAGCTCCAGTCCCGTGCTTCTCTGAGATGTTATAAGGTATAATATATATGAGTTCATGTATATATTATTTGTTTATAGATAGTTGACATATATATATATATATATATATATATTGCATGGGTACATTTTGCATGCATACGTATTATATTTTAAGTTTTGGAGGATTATATTGGCTACAGTTGTGTGTGTGTGTGTATATATATATATATATATAGTGTATAAGTTTTGTGTGAATGTTGTTTATATATTCATCTTATGATGGTAAGTATATATATATTATATCTACAGTTTACAATATTTGTATTTTGGGCTTTAAAAAAAAGATAGTTCTATAAGAGTTATAATAATAAAGAATATATATGGTTGCTGTTGTATAAAGGTAAGCTATATATTCTGTTATTCTATTTAAGGATATTTATACAGTGTTTATATATAAAGTCGGTTATATGTGCTGTTTATAAGTAGTTATATACGTATGTTCTGGCTTCTGTTTATAAAAGAAGTTTGTATATTAATATATTATGTTTATAAAGCTATTCATATTGTAGTAAGTCGTTACAGTATAAAAACATATATATTTTTTGTTCCACTTACTGATCTGTTTTTAAAATAGCTATAATAGTAGTATTATATATATATTGAAGGTTAGCATTTTGCAAAGCTGCATTCTTTTTATCTTTTGCCTTCCTGTTTGTCCAAGGTTAAGAGTATATATAGTAGTATAATATTGATTTTAATTTTGGTTATCAGAATCTTGTATGTATATTAGTTGATGACGTACATTATACAGATGGATTAATTATAATATGTGTAAGCTATATATTGAATATAATATGTTAAATGATTTAGTTAACTATGTTAGATTTTCTAACTGTTTTATTTAATACAAAATATGATATAGGATCAGTACAGGACATTTTATGTTTCTTATAGAAACGTGTAAATATTTATAATAATCTTATATTTGTTGTTCGGGGATAGGTTTCGTCTATAACTTTTGTATGTGTCTCTGATTTCAAAAGGGAATAAACAGATTTATACATTAGTAATGTATATATGTCAGCTGTATAGGCGTTTATGTAAGTGCATTATTTGTCAGTTATACATATATTATAATACGTTTGCAGTATTGTTTTACTACTGGTTTTAGAGGTTATATATATGGACTTCAAATTTAAATTTTGCATTGTAGTTCATGATAGTACCTAAGCTCTATTCCTATATATGGTATAGTAAATTTCGATTGGATGCTATATTTTTAATATTAAAATTTTTGAACCGCAATTTGTTATATATAAGGTATTTGTTCATATATTGGTCGCAGGCAGTTTGTCTCATTAGTTTTATTTTATAGGTTAGATATATATACGAAGAAAACTTATATGTTTACCTATACCATTGGTCTTCATCAATCTAGTCTAATTTGTTTCCTCGATTCTTATTTATCAGCCTTGATCGTCAATTCACGCCAATCAGCTTTGATCGTTGAATTCGTGCCGATTTTGTTTTATTTGGATTTGCAATTCGATTTCAGTGTGCATATCTGTGTCACCTTTCATATTCTCTAGCCTCAAAAGGTGAGCAATCACTCACGATTAATGTTCTTTTATTTATTAAATTTGATTTCAATTAAAACAACAGTTGAAATATGCTGCTGTAAGTTATTTACACTGTTATATATACTATTACCTGTATCAGTTCACCTGTGACATCTGACACCATTATCTGTTATGTATGCAAAATAATCTAGTTTGGTTGATAATTTGATTGATTGTGTGATGTTGACATTGAACGTTAAACTGTTAATGTTGTAAGTGATAAATAACTTGAAATTGAAATTATCGTTGGATAGTTAGGTTTGATATATGGGTTAAGTTAGATTTGGTGACATTTGCATAATATGACCCCTTAAATGTTTAAATGAATCGACACGTAGAAATATGGTAAATCGCACTTTGAACTATTTAAATGTATGTTGTGTAAATCGGTGTAGTTGAAATTGAATAATGAATGACAGGTAAAAAACCGTATAAATAATATTGTAATAATCTTTAATCTACATGAAATGATAGTGTAGATTCTAGAAATAATTATATTAATTTGCACAAATAACAATGTGAATTAATACGATTATTTCGAGATTATTTGAATAGATTATTGGATTGTTATTGATTGTTGTTATTTGTTATTGCTTGTTTATTTACTTTGACACTATCCCAGTTATCACACTGCAAGTTCTTTTTGTTATGTTTTGATTTTTGAATTGAATTGGAATCGGGTTGAAATGATAAATACCCGAAATGAACTTAACTTAGGATAAGGAATTAAATAAACCCGATTGGTCAATGATTTGAAATAAAATAAAGATTTTATTTGAATAATAAGGTTTTGAAATAAAATTGAAACGTAAATTTTGATGAAAGGAAAATGTTAATATTGGAATCTGAAACAAAGTATTAATGTAATAATTGATGAAATAACGTTGTTTTGAAATAAATTATTTGATAATAAAATTTGGAATTATTCATTGAATTAAGTTGAAATGATTTAATAATTAAGCTTGAAATTATTAAGTTTTGAAATTATTAATAATTAAATTGAAATTATTGAATAAGATTGAATTATTTGATAAGAAAAATTGAACCTTTGAATAAGTGAATTTGAACTTCGTTAATAAATGAAATTGGGTTTCTATTAATTAAGTTTTGGAAAATTTAAGTAAGATGATAAGTGAAATTGAACTTCTCGAATATCTGAAATTTAATTTCTTGTTTAATTGAGTTTTGAAATTTGTAACTAAGTAAATAAATAAGTGAAATTGAATTTCTTTAACAAGAAATAAAAATGTGATTTATTGGAATAAATATAAGACTTGTAATTTGAAGAACTTGATTGACGAATCTAATTGAATTCAATTTGTAGGTTTTGATATAGTGGAATTGAACTTAAATAATTGATTTAATGAATTGGAATTTAAATAGAAATTGTTTTGAATGATAAATTTACTTAACAAATAATGAATGAAATCGATAAATCAATTTAAATTGATTTGAATGTTAAATTAAATTAATTTAAATGTTTTCGGAATGAAATGTATATACGAACTTAAATCAATATTTGGATTGTTTTAAATAAAATTTGAAATTGAATTATAAGATTTTTGAAATAGTGATTTGGAAGTTTGAACGTAGATTTTGGAAATTTATATTGAAAGACAAATGAAATGTTGATTTATAAATTTTAATCGAAATTGAAATTGAATTGGTTTTGAAACATATTGAACGACCAATCGGTGCAATAATTACGAAAGTTATTAAAGAAACCGGAATCGGTTATGGGCATACTCTCTTTCTAAACCGAAAACCACTTTAATAACTATACGAGGAGTGTGATCCAGAATGAAGTGGTTGGAATGATGTACGTGATGATTGAAGAAAGAAAACGATAATGGATAGCCTTGACACTTGTGTCAAATTGGAAATGACTAAAATCAAGAGCCGGGCCGGGCCAAATGGGGTTAGCCACCTCGAGCGAACACACTTCTTCGAATACTACTCATTACTTGTTATTGATTGGTGCACCCTCGTACTTTTGGGAGTGTTGTTTCGCGGTGTTGCGATCGTTGCGGCGATGCGTTTTCACCAGTCCGGATCAGGCAAGCGGTAGTTTCACTACCTTGGGTATTGCCTCATGTGCCTTGTCATACTTGTATCCCTATATACGCGACCACTACGAATTTGTTTTGTGTTATACCTATGGAGAAATCCCTGATATCCCACTAGTTTACGATGGAGTTTACAGTGCTGTATAGATTATAACGCTTATATAAAATGTGTTAAGGGGGATAATGGTAACGCCTTAACACTATTTTGATATTTTATATTACTGATAGACATTTTCTATTTGGCGTATATTACTACATAGTAGATAGTTTAACGGATCCTTAAAGGACGGTTATTCCAACGTCCTTTGAGTTACTTGTATTTCAATTGTTATTTCACTTGAGTTGGATTTATTGATATACGAATGTTAATCCTGACTCGAGTGTTTTGTGTTTTCCTTTATGCTCAGGTCAGACTGAGTGTACCAGCATTCGAGACTCGCCTTTGGAGTTGGAGCTTTGCTTGAAGATCCAGCCATCTATTTTACTTTCAGTATTCGATGATTCCAGTGATGTATTCTGATTTGTACCTGATGTATCGTATTGCTCTTCTGTTGTAAATTCTGATGTATCCTATATATTTATATATTAGCTTCATGAACTACTATCTCATTTACTTCCGCTGCGTATTATTACTCTGTGTCTGTGATTCTGTGATTATTTATTTACTGTATATGTTCAGTTTTGCCAAATTTAAATTAACAATTCGGTATTTTGAATTATTCAAGTCCGACATATGCGGATGCGAATAGTCCAAAATAGCGGGTCGTTATAGTTGGTATCAGAGCTTTGGTAGCTCTAGGCAGAACTTAGCATATATGGTAAATGTATTTACAGAATCACTCTCATTCGAGTTTCAATCTCTTCCTTTTGACTCAATTCCTTTGAATTTTGGAACGTTCCCTCGGTTCCGAAATTCATTCTTGTCCCTCACTATTCATATTTTCTGAATTCTGGAGTATCGCATAACTCCACTTCGAATGATCTTTATAATGAATCGGTGGTCTCGCCAATCTTCGAATTATTTGTAAATGGGTGAAATTCCTTTATAATAGACATCAATTTACCGGAGATTCCTGTATCCTCGGTTTACGATGCTATCTATTCCCTGCTATACCTGAATTCTATCTTTTGAGAACGAATGTCGATTTACCTCGGAATTCAACATCGATCTTATTCTTGAAGTTACGGTCGACCAAGTTAAGGTTGCCCGTGAATTAAGTAAGCTTGTCCATCTTCCGCTTCTGTTAATTGAATTATCTTATCTTCTGTTTCGAACTTATTATCGAATCAAAATTCTCTTTGATTTGATTTCCATAAAATTTAAAATCTTTATACTTATTTAGAAATCCATCTTTGTATCGTCGAACGAGGAAGTGTATTTGTAAATTAATATCAAAAATGTTTTATATATATTGTGTTGTTTAAGTTGTTGATGTTGATTTGGGTTTCCGATCGATTCGTCTGATCAACGCTATCGATAGGATTTCCAAAACACTTGAGCAGAGCAAACTGACACAATATTGTTTTCAAATGTGGTAAATAGAATAATTTTGAATGATTATATTATATATAAGTATAAATTTTTCAGAAATTAAAAATGTTAATGAATCTGTTGTCCGAAATGTTAAAATTCAATTTTCATTATTGTTTTA
This sequence comes from Allium cepa, assembly GCA_030765085.1. Classification (NCBI taxonomy): domain Eukaryota; kingdom Viridiplantae; phylum Streptophyta; class Magnoliopsida; order Asparagales; family Amaryllidaceae; genus Allium; species Allium cepa. The sequence continues at coordinate 290,958,567 of CM060937.1, forward strand.
TAAATCATTGACTATTTCATAATATAAATAAACGAAAATTTATAACTTTGGTTATAATTTGATTTGGAGTTTAAATGAATTTAAATCAAGAATTCGAGAATTTAATTTCCGGTGATTTCAAACTTCGATTTGAAAGTTTTAGAGTGTAATGTATTTAAAGTATTTTCGAATAAGAATTATTTCAAAGAAATTTTAAAAGCTCTAAATCAGTGCTCTCTTGTTTTGTCGCTAGAAAATAATTTCGGTGATGACGGCCGCATCATTGACATTCATTTTCGAGTTTCGAAGTGGAGAGACTATTCTGTAGCTTTGCTGCGGTTTGTTTTGAAAAACAAATTGACTTGAATTTCTTAAAGTATGATTTGATTTGGAATATATATATTGATATATGATTTAAATCCGATTTGATATGTCATATATATATATATATATATTTACCTCTAAATAAATTGAAGTTACCCGGAAATTAAATCCTTAAATTTATGATAAAGAATAATTTCAATTATAAAATGAAATCAATATTTTGAATGAAAAAATAAAAATTTAAGCCTGAATAATTAAATTTGAAATTTTACTTGGATAATTCTAAATTGCATAATATATAACTTACCTAAATTTCAAAAGTTAATTATGTAATTGAACATTATACAATATAAAATGATATCAATGGAATTCAAATTTATGATCTTTGAAATTGTTAATTTAAGAAAATTGGATAATATACAATCTAAATTGTCTTTATAAATAAAATTTGAGTGCATAAAAAAAGGTTATACACTTAAAGTTTAATAATAAATTGGTTAATAGAGATAAATAGAATATTAGGTTAGTTGAATAACAAATGTATTAATAAAATAAATTGTTGTTTGAAATAAATTTTGTGATAAACAATGATAAATTGAAAATAAACCAAGTTAAGGAAATTCCTTGAGTTTAAAGACAATTGTTGAATATAAACAAAATTTAAATTGAAATTTATATGGTTTAAATTAATTTTTTATAATGGAATTCAAGTCTATTTTCTTTTGGTTGTTTCTATTCTCCTATCTACTTCCTTTTCGACGACGAAAAGTTTTGAGTGGGGGAGAATGTAACAACCCGGATATTTTAACGATTTTAAATTAATTTAATTAACCGAATTTGTGCGAAAAGTTTTGAGTGGGGGAGAATGTAACAACCCGGATATTTTAACGATTTTAAATTAATTTAATTAACCGAATTTGTGCGAAATTTAATAAAAAATAAAAAATAAAATTTTGAAATATAAATTTGATATTTGGAATACGTCTAGTTTAACATAGCAAATGGTAAATTTTCGTTCGAAAATATAAAAGTTTATTTCGCGCGTAAATTTACTTCAATTCAATCAGTTAAAAAGCGATGAAAATAAAACGTTTTCGAAACCTAAATATTTTTACATAGAAAAATTCTAAAACATCTTCCGAGCAAGCCGTCAGTTTGTCGTTTTTCCAAATTCGGACATCTTTAGCTCCGTCGATCTTATTTTTCTGCGTTTTTCTTGCATTTTCCGCTATTAGAAAATTCAAATTTTTAAAATTCAATCGTACCACCGATATCTGTATACCGTTTTGATCGTCATGGTGTACTGATCTCTACGGTATATTTACTTTCGTATTTTGAGTTTCAGTGCGCGGTGATATCTATAAAACGGTTCACCATATCGGTACGTTTGAGCCTTTTGAATTCCCTGTGTCTATGCATTATCTACAGTATAAATCAAATAGATGTTGTTTTTTTTCTCAGAATTTAGGATTGATAATTACTATTCTCGTCAGCTCACTTTTGACGTTCCTTATTCCAACCTGTGCATTTTGACGTGTCCATTCGCTTTATAGCCCTGTTTTCAGCTATCATGGCGTTTGTTTTTCCCATTCCATTTATCGCTGTCATCAAGGCGTTGCTTGTTCCCAGACCATTTTGTTTAGTTCAAAGATAAAGATACTTGAAGCAATATTGAATATGAAACTTTTACATATTTTACTTTCTCTCTACCAGTATCATGCGTGTGTATCCTCTTCCTCTTGGAACAGTTTGCTCATTCAAAACAAAAAACAAAAAAATGTAAGCTTTTGTTGCCTGAAAAATAAAAAAACCCATACACATCCTATGCGACCATCTTCTACCTCAGTCTCCTCTACCGTGTATCTCGACCAACCGAGCCAAGCAGCCCGATCACCTTTGCCTCTACCCCGGTCCGGAGCGTGCTACCTCCATTAAACCCTTATAGCCCGCCTACCTGTGTTTCCGCCATCCACCATTGAACCGTACGTAGCTTCCGTCAAAAAAAACCCGCTCGTCCCTAGCACGAAACCAACACCGCCACCTTCATCCACCGCATCGGCCTCCAACTTCTCATACTCACCCATCACCAAAGCAACGCTCCACCCTCAACACCTCAACCCACCATGGCAACCGCAACCATCAACGCATAAACCCGCCTTCTCTCTCCTTTGACATAGTCACTCGGCCGAGAAACTTACGCCTAAGCCTACACCCCTTCGATTCGACCCATGCATTCAACCGCCACCGCATACTCCGCCCACGCGCAGTCAAGCGCCGAACCACCCTGCAACGCCTCATTCTCATCTCCGCTTGTCTCTCGCCACATCATTACCAGTGCAGCCCCTCCTCCATGCCTGGCCCCATCGGCTCACCCATACCGAACACTCTTCTCTGGACTGCATGTCAATCTCTTTTCCAGTTCCAGTCCCGTGCTTCTCTGAGATGTTATAAGGTATAATATATATGAGTTCATGTATATATTATTTGTTTATAGATAGTTGACATATATATATATATATATATATATATATATATATATATATATATTGCATAGGTACATTTTGCATGCATATGTATTATATTTTAAGTTTTGGAGGATTATATTGGCTACAGTTATGGTGTATATATATATATATATATATATATATATATATATATATATAGTGTATAAGTTTTGTGTGAATGTTGTTTATATATTCATGTTATGATGGTAAGTATATATATATATATATTATATCTACAGTTTACAATATTTGTATTTTGCGCTTTAAAAAAAAAGATAGTTCTATAAGTGTTATAATAATAAAGAATATATATTGTTGTTGTTGTATAAAGGTAAGCTATATATTCTGTTATTCTATTTAAGGGTATTTATACAGTGTTTATATTTAAAGTCGGTTATATGTGTTGTTTATAAGTAGTTATATACGTATGTTCTGGCTTCTGTTTATAAAAGAAGTTTGGATATTAATATATTATGTTTATAAAGCTATTCATATTGTAGTAAGTCGTTACAGTATAAAAACCTATATATATTTTGTTCCACTTACTGATCTGTTTTTAAAATAGCTATAATAGTAGTATTATGTATATTGAAGGTTAGCATTTTGCAAAGTTGCATTCTTTTTTCTTTTTGCCTTCCTGTTTGTCCAAGGTTAAGAGTATATATAGTAGTATAATATTGATTTTAATTTTGGTTATCATAATCTTGTATGTATATTAGTTGATGACGTACATTATACAGATGGATTAATTATAATATGTGTAAGCTATATATTGAATATAATATGTTAAATGATTTAGTTAACTATGCTAGATTGTCTAACTGTTTTATTTAATACAAAATATGATATAGGATCAGTACAGGACATTTTATGTTTCATATAGAAATGTGTAAATATTTATAATAATCTTATATTTGTTGTTCGAGGACAGGTTTCGTCTATAACTTTTGTATGTGTCTCTGATTTCAAAAGGGAATAAACAGATTTATACATAAGTAATGTATATATGTCAGCTGTATAGGCGTTTATGTAGGTGCATTATTTGTCAGTTATACATATATTATAATACGTTTGCAGTATTGTTTTACTACTGGTTTTAGAGGTTACATATATGGACTTCAAATTTAAATTTTGCATTGTAGTTCATGATAGTACCTAAGCTCTATTCCTATATATGGTATAGTAAATTTCGATTGGATGCTATATTTTTAATATTAAAAATTTTGTACCACAATTTGTTATATATTAGGTATTTGTTCATATATTGGTCGCATGCAGTTTGTCTCATTAGTTTTATTTTTTAGGATAGATATATATACAAAGAAAACTTATATGTTTACATATACCATTGGTCATCATCAACCTAGTCTAATTTGTTTCCTCGATTCTTATTTATCAGCCTTGATCGTTAATTCGCGCCAATCAGCTTTGATCGTTGAATTCGTGCCGATTTTGTTTTATTTGGATTTGCAATTCGATTTCAGTGTGCGTATCTGTGTCACCTTCCGTATTCTCTAGCCTCAAAAGGTGAGCAATCACTCACGATTAATGTTCTTTTATTTATTAAATTTGATTTCAATTAAAACGACAATTAAAATATGCTGCTGTTAGTTATTTACACTGTTATATATACACTATTACATCTATCAGTTCACCTGTGACATCTGACACCATTATCTGTTATGTATGCAAAATAATCTAGTTTGGTTGATAATTTGATTGATTGTGTGATGTTGACATTGAACGTTAAACTGTTAATGTTGTAAGTGATAAATAACTTGAAATTGAAATTGTCGTTGGATAGTTAGGTTTGATATATGGGTTAAGTTTGATTTGGTGACATTTGCATAATATGACCCCTTAAATGTTTAAATGAATCGACACGTAGAAATATGGTAAATCGCACTTTGAACTATTTAAATGTTTGTTGTGTAAATCGATGTAGTTGAAATTGAATAATGAATGACAAGTAAAGAATCGTATAAAAAATATTGTAATAATCTTTAATCTACATGAAATGATAGTGTAGATTCTAGAAATAATTATATTAATTTGCACAAATAACAATGTGAATTAATACGATTATTTCGGGATTATTTGAATAGATTATTGAATTGTTATTGATTGTTGTTATTTGTTATTGCTTGTTTATTTACTTTGACACCATCCCAGTTATCACACTGCAAGTTCCTTTTGTTATGTTTTGATTTTTGAATTGAATTGGAATCGGGTTGAAATGATAAATACCCAAAATGAACTTGACTTAGGATAGGGAATTAAATAAACCCGATTGGTCAATGATTTGAAATAAAATAAAGATTTTATTAGAATAATAAGGTTTTGAAATAAAATTGAAACGTAAATTTTGATGAAAGGAAAACGTTAATATTGGAATCTGAAACAAAATATTAATGTAATAATTGATGGAAGAACGTTGTTTTGAAATAAATTATTTGATAATAAAATTTGGAATTATTCATTGAATTAAGTTGAAATGATTTAATAATTAAGTTTGAAATTATAAGTTTGAAATTATTAAGTTTTGAAATTATTAATAATTAAATTGAAATTATTTAATAATTGAATAAGATTGAATTATTTGATAATTAAATAAAATTTGAATTCTTTGATAAGAAAAATTGAACCTTTGAATAAGTGAATTTGAACTTCGTTAATAAATGAAATTGGGTTTCTTTATTAATTAAGTTTTAGAAAATTTAAGTAAGATGATAAGTGAAATTGAACTTCTCGAATATATGAAATTTAGTTTCTTGTTTAATTGAGCTTTGAAATTTGTAACTAAGTAAATAAATAAGTGAAATTAAATTTCTTTAACAAGAAATAAAAATGTGATTTATTGGAATAAATATAAGACTTGTAATTTGAAGAACTTGATTGACAAATTTAATTGAATTCAATTTGTAGGTTTTGATATAATGGAATTGAACTTAAATAATTGATTTAATGAATTGGAATTTAAATAGAAATTGTTTTGAATGATAAATTTACTTAACAAATATTGAATGAAATCGATAAATGAATATAAATTGATTTGAATGTTAAATTTAATTAATTTAAATGTTTTCGGAATGAAATGTATATACGAACTTGAATCAATATTTGGATTGTTTTAAATAAAATTTGAAATTGAATTATAAGATTTTTGAAATAGTGATTTGGAAGTTTGAACGTACATTTTGGAAATTGATATTGAAAGACAAATGAAAAGTTGATTTATAAATTTTAATCGAAATTGAAATGGTTTTGAAATATATTAAACGACCAATCGGTGCAATAATTACGAAAGTTATTAAAGAAACCGGAATCGGTTATGGGCATACTCTCTGTCTAAACCGAAAACCATTTTAATAACTATACGCGGAGTGTGATCCACAATGAAGTGGTTGGAATGATGTACGTGATGATTGAAGAAAGAGAACGATAATGGATAGCCTTGACACTTGTGTCAAATTGGAAATGACTAAAATCAGAAGCCGGGCCGGGCCAAATGGGGTTAGCCACCTCGAGCGAACACACTTCTTTGAATACTACTCATTACTTGTTATTGATTAGTGCACCCTCGTGCTTTTGGGAGTGTTGTTTCGCGGTGTTGCGATCGTTGCGGCGATGCGTTTTCACCAGTCCGAATCAGGCAAACGGTAGTTTCACTACCTTGGGTATTGCCTCATGTGCCTTGTCATACTTGTATCCCTATATACGCGACCGCTACGAATTTGTTTTGTGTTATACCTATGGAGTACTCCCTGATATCCCACAAGTTTACGTTGGAGTTTACAGTGCTGTATAGACTATAACGCTTATATAAAATGTGTTAAAGGAGATAATGGTAACGCCTTAACACTATTTTGATATTTTATATTACTGATAGACATTATCTATTTAGCGTATATTACTACATAGTAGATAGTTTAACGGATCCTTAGAGGACGGTTATTCCAACGTCCTTTGAGTTACTTGTATTTCAATTGTTATTTCACTTGAGTTGGATTTATTGATATACGAATGTTATTCCTGACTCGAGAGTTTTGCGTTTTCCTTTACGCTCGGGTCAGACTGAGTGTACCAGTATTCGAGACTCACCTTTGTAGTTGGAGCTTTGCTTGAAGATCCAGCCATCTATTCTGCTTTCAGTATTCGATGATTCTAGTGATGTATTCTACCTGATGTATCGTATTGCTCTTCTGTTGTAAATTCTGATGTACCCTATATATTTATATAGTAGCTTCATGAACTACTATCTCATTTACTTCCGCTGCATATTATTACTCTGTGTCTGTGATTCTGTGATTATTTATTTACTGTATATGTTTAGTTTTGCCAAATTTAAATTAACAATTCGGTATTTTGAATTATTCAAGTCCGACATGTGCGGATGCGAATAGTCCAAAATAGCGGGTCGTTACATTTATTTTGTTTTAACTTGGGATTGCGGGTTTGAAATGATAGAACCTGGATTTTCTTTGCAAACTGCGGATTGAAATGATATATATTTGTATCACTTGATCTATGTTAGAAAATTTTATACAGGCCCATGGTTATTTTATAAAGTATTTTAAATATTTTAAATATTTTAAAAGTATAAAATTATGAAAATTTTATTTAAAACAGGTTTATATGTTTAAATAAAGATATTTTGATTTTTCTAGAAGTTAAAGATGTGATTTAAATGAATGATAAAAATTGAATTTTTGAAATATAACTTAAATTTGGAAATTTGGACTTTGGCTTTTAAAATGAAATTTAAGTTATATAAATAAAATATTAAGTGGTTTAAAATGTAAATTTATGATAATTTGATTTAAATAGATTTTTAAAGTGTTTTAAATAAAGGATTTATGATTTTTCTATAAGTGGAAAATGTTAAATAAATAAATGGTTAAATTGAATTATTAAAATATAACTTAAGTCTGGAAATTTGGGTTTTGGTTTAAAATAGAAATTTGATTTATATAAATAAATGAAAATGGAAATTAAGTTATAGTTGTAAAAATGGTGATAAAAATTTAAGTGTTAAGTTTATTTATTAAAAATGTGAAGGCTAGAAACTTTTACACTTGAATTTATTAAGTAATTTGTTGAAATTGGATTTAATTATGAGAAATTTATGTTATGAAAAATAATATGTTAATGAACATTTTTAATGTTAAAATATGATTTTTGACAATGTTTAAAATGAAGTTTATTAATTGCTGAAAATACACTAAAATCTGGAAATCACTTTTAATAGCATTCAGAAGTGCTATGGTTTTTGAAAACGAACTAAAAGAGCTATTATAGCATTTCTGAAATGTCGTAGTTACTGTAGTTGAACTGATAGGCTAAAAACTTAACTCAGGTCTATTATAGCATTTCTGTAAATGCTGTAGTGGGCTGTTGTCTTTGCTGAAATGAATTAAAACCTTTGTTTTGAAATCTGAGCTATTACAGCATTTCTGAAAATGTTGTCTTTGCTGTTTGAACTAAAATTTAACTAAAACTAAGTTTTAACAGCAGTTTTTAAGTGCTGTCTTTGCTGAATTAAAATGTTTTCAAGTGTAACTTATAACAGCTTTTTCTAAATGTTGCGAAAGGCTGAAATTTTCAATGTTTATGGTTTTTAACTAAGTAAACGAGCTCAGAATGGTTTGAAACTTTGGAAATTGAATACTTGACTTGAAAGAATAATAACTTCACTTTTAAATGAATAAATTTAATTGGAAAATAAATCATTTTAAAGGTGATTTGAAAGGATAATAAATGAATGTTATCTTGAATTTAGAAGGTATTTAAAGTTGAATATTTGGATTTGAACTTATATGATGATTTGAAAATAAAGTTTTTGAAAGATATGATATTTTGATATTAAAATGACTTGAAAATGAAGTTTTGAAAGGATATGATATTTTAATGTATTAAAATGATTTGGAAATGAAGTTTTGATAGGATATGATATTTTAATGTATTAAAATGATTTGAAAGGAAGTTTTGAAAGGATACGATATTTTAATGTATTAAAATGATTTGGAAATGAAGTTTTGAAAGGATATGATATTTTAATGTATTAAAATGATTTGAAAGGAAGTTTTGAAAGGATATGATGATTTAATATATTGAAATGGTTGGAAATGACTTGATATTTATTTTGATAAATATTTGAATTTGAAAGATATGGTTTGTTAATATATTGAAATGGTTTGGAAATAATTTAATCTTTATTTTGATAAAGATTTTGGATTGAAATGATATTTTATTTTGAAGTATAAAATATTGTTTTAAAGTTATAACCACGGGTTATAATAACGATTGGTTGGCAAAGAGACCGGGATCAGATATAGGCATACTCTCCGTCGATACCGAAAACCACTTTGACAACCATGTACGCGGTGGAGATTCTAGAATGAAGTAGGATGGTGGCGACGTTCTTGAGGTATGTTACGTGGACCCAACTCCCGTGAGTTGGCATAAGATGGCTAAAACAGGAGCGATCTCGGACCAAAAGGGGTAGCTCCTCTGGTCGGACACATTTCTTCGATGCCATTCTATTGCTTTTGTGATTGTTTGGGCGCCCCTCCGATTTTAGGAATGTGTTCTGAGGTGGGCGTATGTGGCTGTTGCGTTACCACCATCCCGTGTGTGTAATTGGTATATCTACCCTAGCATTGCCTTGTGTGCCGTGTCACTACCCTATCAAGCCTTTCCTACGTTTGGTTTTCTCCCGTAGCCCATGTGTATCTTCTCGTAGTCTCTCGATCAGGAGAAATGCAGATATTGGATGGACTACTGGGACTATTACGTGTCTGGGGATATATAGGTAACCCCGTGATGCTATTTTAAATTAAGTTTATATTACTATAGACATTATTATAATAGCGCAATATTACTACATAGTAAATAGTTTAACGGATCCTTAGAGGATGGGCGATCCCAAGCATCCTTTAAGTTACCTGTACTTTTACTACAGTTCACTTGAGTTGGTTTACATTGTATAAGTATGTATGTCCTGACTCGAGTGTTTGTATTTTTATTTACGCTCGGGTCAGCCTGACTATTCACAGATTTGGATTTCCACTTTCTGGAGATTGGAATCGCTGGAGATTATCTACTTGTCTAGTTTTATCTTTTTCAGTTTGTTGTTCCTTTTCAGCTCTTGTATTAGTAGACTTCTATGTATTGAGACTTCTGTTGTAACTCTGATATATTTACATAGTTGCTTCATGAACTACTATTTCTTTTAATTCCGCTGCACTATTATTACTCTGTGTCTGTGGTCTGTGATTATTTATTTACCGTATATTCTGAGATTTGCCAAATTTTTATTTACAACGCGGTATTTTGAGAAATTCAAGTCCGACATGTGCGGATGCGAATGGTTGAAAATATCAGGTGTTACAGAGAGTGTCTTCAGTTTGTCCTGTTCCTAGGCAACTTGTATGGACGTTTGTCTCACATTGCCTTTCTATAGATTACATACATTGGTTTTTACAAACGTACATCAATGGTGGCGAAGAAGGCAACTTCTCTTAGCTTAAGACCCTCCTTGAGACGTACGAGCTCAAGGGTTGTATTTTTGTGGAAGGCAATTAGTAGTCAACGGAAATGGCAATGTGGCATTCAAAGATGTGATATGTGCTATGTGAAAAGGTAATCGTTGCCTCAAGCCTCATTAAACCGAAAATGACCGAAACAGGATTAGATGCAGCAAGGCTAAGTCGGTCATTCCCAATCAGGGTATGATCATCACCTTCTAGATATATTTCTTTCCGCTATGACGTTCGGGATGTAAATTAATGTGATGTGTGGAAATGAGCACTCGGATAAAGGTCGGTAACGACCGGGGGATGACATATTCGGTACTATCTAGTTATAGAGGTAGGCCAATCTTGTGTTGGTAGAGGGAAGATGTTCTGTGCCTCGGGACATCCATCTAGAGGTGTACCTATTCGAAAGGTAGATCCTTCACCTGGTCATTTGTATGGAAATCCATTCTCTAATAAGAACCTACGGTTTTGTTTGTAGAGCCTAGTATGCTAGAATTTAATAATGGTAACGATTTCGGTAAGATTAATAAGTTTATTTGCAAATGTTTTCAAAGAATGTCATTAGAAATAATATCAAATGTTTTGATATAAAAGTGTTAGTTATCATAAGGTAAAAACCCGTTTGTGTTTATGTGTGGGCGTGGTCTTATGAGATACTCTTTCTTTTCAAAGGAATTTATTCAAAGGCTAATATATGACACTGTCGTTTATTATTGAGTTTTTCTCATGCTGGTTTATCAAGCCTAATCCAGGTATTTTCAATACTTGGGTCAGATCCGAGTAGTTTCAGGTTAGTCGAAGACGGTTGGAGTTTTCAGAGGAAAGCTGGAGATATTCATCTACGTATGGACATATTCTATTATCCGTTGTACTTAGTTTGTTTTAGTTGATGTTTCTTAGCAATTGTAAGGATAGATGTTTATAACTATCCAAGCTGAATTTAGGTTAGACTCTAATATATATATTTTGAAGTTTTCCGTTAGAAAGATATTTGTTCAATATTATGTATTATTCCATTTGAGTGAGATTATGTTCTGCCTTATTTTCTTTATTACCCTTGATCATCCACAATACCATGCAATTTGGGTTAGACACTTGTGATTTATTGTCGGCGCAATGGGTACTGAATTGTAGGTCGTCACAGTTCATTTGGCTATTGAAAGCCATAGAGTTTATATTACTCTACGTGTTAACTTGGGTTCCTAACTTCGGGCATCAAAGTTTGGTCTTGCCAATCTTCCGGCATTGACCAAGATTGATCGCCTTGAGCGGTGATTCAGACGTCTATTTTTTAGACATTTTTCATCTGATCTTGCCTAACTCTAGGCGTTGTTCACTTATGCCCTATTCATAGGGCTAAGTTAGCGTGACTCCTATCTTTAGGTATCGCAATGTCTATCTCCAAACGTTTGTGTTAGGTATCACCTAACTCTAGGCACTGATCGTTGTTTTTTCCAAACTCCAAGAAATGGTTTGATGTTTTGCCCATCCATGGGCAAAGTTCTTGTGGCGAACTGCCTTGTTCAATCCCTATGTGTTTATACTCTAATGCACAAGTCGTGGGTTAGAGAAGTTAATTGGCATCTAACTCCAGATGCCCTGGAACAATCATGCCCTTTAGGTCCAGTCATGAACCATAGAATTCAATTGGCACCTATCTCGAGGCACTTGGATTCATTATGTGTAAGTTATTCGATTATGTTGTTGTTCACATCATAAGGTTTAGCTAATGAGAATACAAATTCATTGATCCCTAAAGACAATTCATTTTATATCCACAATGATGGCAAATCATTCCTTATTACATTGAAATCAACAAAGTATCTACAAAGATTGTTTTAAGAAAAATTGCTTAGTAAATGCTCGTTATTCTATGCCATCGGGAGTGAAATTCCATCAACAAAATTGCTAGCTTAAATGTCCCATTTCCAAGCTTATGTTCATAGCGTACAGACCTTCCTATGTTCACTAGACCAAGGAAGATTCGTTTAAGAATGAGATCGCCTATCTCGAAGGTACGGTTCTTGACCTTTGTGTTGTATTGCCGAGCTACTTGTTTTCTATGAGCAACGGCTTTCAAATCAGCTTCGCCGCTCTTATCATCAATCATATCGAGAGATTAAAGTAGGAGTTCCTTGTTCTTTGTAGGATCATAATGGATCTTTCGATGAGATTATACTTCTAATTCAGTTGGAATCATGTCTTTCGACCTGTAGGCCAAAGCGAATGAAGTGTGACTAATCGTGGATTTGTGGGTATTTCGATAGGCCCAATGTGCTAGAGGTAATTCATCGACTCTTTTCCTTTGGCCTTTGTCAATCTCTTTTTCAGAATATACTTTTTGATTTTGTCTACTGCTTCCACCAATCCATTCGCATGTGAATGTGCTATCGTAGAAAATATTTTCTCTATCTGATATTTACTACAGAAGCTCGATGTTCTATTTTAGCAATCTCCCGAAATTCTTGGGTCATTGCAAGACCTGTATTAAGGGCTTAATAGTCAGCACCATAATTGGATGAGCTTGGAAGTAGGGATGGAATTTCCTCAATGCGATCAACTAGCAATAGGTCAACTTTTTCAACTTTGGATATCTTCTCTCTACTCCTGCCAATCACTTGTTGATATAGTATACTTGCCTTTGGATTCTAGCATCTTCATGTACAGGGCAGTACCAAAAGCATGAACTAATACTACTAAATAAACAAATAAATCTGCTCCCTCCAAAGGCTTTGACAAGATAGGGAGATTTTCCAAATGGTCAACAAGGGCTTGAAAATCATCCTTGGATTCTTCAGTCCAGGCAAAGTTTCTTTTCCCACTTTGAGGACACGGAAGAATAGTATGCATTTGTCTATAACCTTCAAGATGAATCGACTTAGCGTAGCTACTTTCCTATTCAGACTCCATACCTCCTTTATCATCTTTGGAGCCTCAATATTCCCCAATGCTTCAAACTTTTTATGATTAGCCTCAACTCCTCTTGAGTCCAAAATAAAACCCAAGAACTTTCCTTACGCAAATCCGAATGAGCATTTCAGCAGGCTGAGCTTCATCCCATATCTTCGAAGCATGCCAAACATTTCTAACAAGTCCTTTAAATGATTCCTTAATCATCGTGACTTTACCTACATATCGTCCATGTAGACTTCCATTGAGCGTCCAGTCTGATATTTGAATATTGAGTTCACTAGTTTCTAGTGGATGGCTTCGGCATTTCAAAATGAATGGCATGGCAAGGTAACAATACAACTCCAACTTGGTTATAAAGCCGGTATGTTCTCGGTCTGGAATATGCGTTGGAAATTGATTATAGCCAGAGTAAGCATCCATGATCAACAACAATTCATGGTCGGCGGTTGAGTCCATAGGTTTGTTGATCTTTGGTAGTGGGAAACTGTCCTTCGAACATGCCTTATTTTGGTCTAAATAGTTAAAGCACATCCTCCATTTCCCGTTGGACTTCTTGACTAGGACTAGATTGGATACCCACTATGGGTATAGAGCATCGTAGATGAAGCTGTTGGCTTTTACATTCAATGCATGGCATGCTATCTCTAGCAGTATTCCATATATGTCAGAATGTGTCCAGAAAAACACATCTAGGTTTTCCCAGAGAAACCCTGTTAATTCCTTCTTTATCTTCATGCCGAGTTGAGAACCGATTTTCATGACCTGGGTAGGATCATCCTAACTGACCGGGATGCAGATCATCACCTCGGTCGGGGCCTCTAGGTCTTTCCTCAGATCCATAGCTTTGTTAAACCTACTACGCCGATAGAGCCAGGGCTTAGGCGGTGGTTGCTATGCGTTTACTGATTGATGCAGAGGATCTTCTCTACGTCCTTTCCATTTATACATCGCTTTGCTTCCCTCGGCTCTGTGATATAGCACTCACGTCCCAAATTTTGATCACCTTGAATGAACCCATTTTGTTTTCCATGGGAAATTTCATCAACTAACACTACAAAGCCAGGGCCACTTGGAAACTAGGGAGGCTCGATCGACCTAGAAAGGCGTTATAAGCTAAAAAATATCCATCGCCATAAAGGTCACAACCCGCACCCTTCTGCAATCACCTTCCCTAAAACCACCAGTAAATCAACACATCCCGCTGGCTTTGCGGTCTCGACCATAAATCCTTGAGTCCAGGATTTACAAGGCTTCAGATCCTGACTGTCCATCATCATCTGATCATAAGCTCTCTTAAACAGTATATGGACAGAGCTTTCATAATCAACAAGCACTTTTTTCATAGTTTTTGGCCCAATCATGGCCGCTATCACCAAGGGATCAAGCATAGGTGCCTCGACCCCATCCACGTCATGAATTCTGAAGACAAAATCGTCTTTCATAGTTACAGTTACTTTATGAAAGCTCTGTCTTCAATGGGGAAGCAACTCACTTATAACACATGCTTCAAAGAACTCATGTATCTTTCCATCTCATTCCTACTCTTCTTAGCTGGATAAGGTCCACTAGGCCCAACCTAGCCCGTTGGGGTAGTTGCTCCTGGGTTGAGCATTCCTTTGCCCGCCATCCTACGGGACTTCACATAGTATTAAAGCTCCTTCTTCTGAATCAAATCCTCAATCACATCTCTAAAATGTTTATATTCATATCTGTTATGACCATGAGTCTCGTAAAAGCGATAAAATTTCTTGTACCTTTTTTCCTTCTCGATCGACTTCCTCGTTGCCGACTTCTTATAATGCTCGGTACCCCACGTCGCAAGGTATATGTTCTTAACCGAATTATTCAATGACATGTAAGTATCGTACTTTGGACGTTTTGTGAATCCGGCTTCCTAACTCCATCGGTTTGATTATTTCTTTTTTGATTATCGCCTTTATTTCCTACATTAATAGCAATGTTCCCTAAATTTTCGTCGGAATGCTTCATAACTACATTACTTTGAATCACTTCAGCCGATTGTCCACTATCGGATCTTCTGGTGGTCGTACTTGCCTCTTCTATATGCAAGAACCGAGTTTCCTTTCTGTAAAAATCATCCATAGTTAGTGGGGGTTTCATCCCCAGCCATCTTCTAAAATAAGTATCTAGATGTATCCCATGATCAAAGCCATCAATACTATGTCCCTATTAGCTTTACTGACTTTCGTTACTGCCGTATAAAATCTACTCAAAAAGTCCTTCAATGAATTTTCAATACGTTAGAATAGGTTCGATTACAATATCACATCCCTCAAACGGGTAGTTTGCAAACAAAACTATTTGACAAACTTCCTTATAAACTACCGAACAATGATATAAATCTCGATGGAAGATGGGTGAACCCCATCGTAGCTACACATTCAAGGAAAATTGAGAAACACTGACACATAACATCATCTATTTCCCTTATCATGTCCATATGTGATTTATATTTCAACAAATGCAGCCTTAGATCCGTCGTTCCACTATAGAACAACATCATTGTATAGTAAACCTTCGGGGATATTCCTCACATAATATATCTTCGTTGACCGAGTTCCTACTGGGATAAGAGCCTCATTCATTGTTGTTTCTATGCTGGTTTTCATTTACTAACATTTTTACCATATTAGCCAAAGATTTTGGTTCAATTTAATCTACTAGATGGCGATAATCATGGCATGCCTGAGTGTTTGGTTCTACAAACGGTCTCAGTTAGTTCCATGGTACCTAGGTTCCTCTATCGTTCAAAGGATCGTTCATCCAGTTGATCTGTTTGTATGATCTCTACGCGATAGACCAACGGCAGCTGTTTGAATTTCAACATTCCGGCCATCAACAACATGACCATCTCCACCACCAGCATCATCATATAAGCAAACAATACCCTTTGCACCTACATCACATCGACAAGGTTTGTACCAATCCTTGAGGATGGGTCTATAATGATCCATGCTCTCATACACTGAGCATTTCCTAATTTTCCTTTTGAGGTTCCAGTTTCCTTCCTCTTCATTTTCTGTTTTCCTTCTCTATATTTCTTGTTAGATGATGAGGAACTATCTCCATCTTTTGAATCGAAAGGTGACTGGTCTCTTATATTCTTTCTATGACTACGGGATAACTGGTATATCAACTCCAAGCTTTCCCTCATTTATTTCCTCATTTCTTCCTAGCTTTCATACAGCTTGTCATTCAAATCCTTCATCATCCTGTCCATCTCAACCTGTGTTAACATATATGAGGGCTCTAAATTTCAATAGCATTGGGTTGAGTAACTTCTTCAACATGTTGAGAGCCAGCGTTCTCAACATCATTAGCGGGCCTTAAGGCGGTGAATTTCCCTCTAGTATTTCATGGAGCCATTACTTCACTTAATCCTATGATAGATTTTGCAGTAATCTGAATAGTCATGGATTATAGAAACAAAACTAACAGATCTATGTCATAAACTAAGGCAATCCAAAAGTAGAAAATAAATCCAAATAACTTGAGATCGATACGTTCTCAATGAAAGCATCAAAATGTTTATGCCAAAAGTTGGCATAAACACCCAAGGATTATTAGTAGAGAATAAAATGAAGAAGATAAATGGAAAATAAGGAAAAAAAACATACAACAATTATAGTGGTTCGGCTAAATAAATGCTTGCGTCCACTTGAACTCTGTATATGGTTCTATAAAGTTTTTACAAGGTTGATCTTATGGATCGGTT
Source organism: Allium cepa (assembly GCA_030765085.1). Classification (NCBI taxonomy): domain Eukaryota; kingdom Viridiplantae; phylum Streptophyta; class Magnoliopsida; order Asparagales; family Amaryllidaceae; genus Allium; species Allium cepa. The sequence goes on from CM060937.1 coordinate 290,975,561, forward strand.
GCTATGGATCGGTGATGATCTGAATGATTATAGAAAAAGTGCAGAAATTTATAAAGCAAGCCAAAAGTCCTTTAAAAAATGCCCATCCTTCTCTACTTATAACTGTTGGTCGACGAAATTCTCTCCATCATGTTTTTGCTCACATTCTTCCCGTTAAGAAGGAGCCACTCTCTTAGGATCATGGCCGACTCATCTATGTTCTAGGATCGGTATAGAATCATGCACCGTGGATCAATACCGATCCATAAGATTGTTTTGTGAACCTTCTTCACTCTCTTGTGGACGTTTGGTTGACTTATTGCTTTGTCCTTAACATTTGGTTGCATTGTTATGATCTTGAACTTGAGAGAATTCCTTGGTTTAAAGGTTTGACAAAAGCACTTGACCTATTGATCGATCATTTAAGTCATGGTTGGAAAACGAACCATCCCATATTGGCTTCTGCTAATCGACAATTGCTCTAACATTGCATGGAATGAGTTATATAACAAGCTTGGCCAAACTTTAGGGATTGGTACCAAACCCAGACCATGGTTCGATCCATCACTACACCTAATTTTTGGATTTTTGGGCTTGGCACTTGTAGTGGGTGGTATTTAGGCTATTCTTGAAGATTCTTGGATAGCTTATGACTTCACCTCTTGGTCTTGCATGACATCTGAACTTAGCAGATATCGCTCTAGATTCATCCTTGTTTATTCTTCTGTTCGACTAGTTTGATTCGTCCGAATAGGACTTCAAGGCTAGATAACAGTACATAATGTACATATAATGTTATTTTGGATGTGTCTGACACTTGAATTGAGAAGGAATTTCACAAGAAATACATTATTCCCTAAATCGATATCACTCAATATAAATATATTAAATATTATGAATCTTTGATTAATATTGTTGTCCTCTCTCATTTTATATCAATAGCTTACTTGCATACTCCATAGTTGTTGAAAAAACTCAAGCAAGGGATGTTATGTGTATTACTATTGATTTATTGTTAAGCGAGGTAAGTTGGATGCACATATTTATTAAGCAAACTCAAGTTATGTGCATTATACTTAGGCTGTCGCAAAATGGTAGGTACAAATAAATAATTTCTTTCGATTTGTTAAGCAAACTCAAGGCCGAAATTAAGATTGGGACAATGACCACGAGCTTGTTAGGAATCTTGTATGGACCAACCCAAATTAGTTTAGGACTGATCAATATTGATTGAGCAATTTATACAATCAAAATAATTTCATAAACTTAAAAACACATTAGTTTTATACATATGTATAGGAAAGTAATAAAATGTTTTTATATATATTCTATTGCATTGAGAAACAATTGTAGTTTCAAGAAACATCAAAATCATGGCGAAGGAATTTCTTTTAGAAATTATTGAGAGAAAAATGGATTTGGATAAGATCCACGGATAAACTCATTACAAAAGATGAAAAGAAATTGCCATGCCTAAATGGACACGACTAATTAGAATGTCTAATAAGAACTCTTGTGCATTAAAGGAAAACTATGATTTTCTTATCGATGTGAAAAAAAGAATTTCCTCAATTGTCAATAAGAAATTAAGAGTATTGACTCTACCATAGAGCATGATATGCAAATCCAAAATGGATTTCAAATACATTTTTAGAATATAATTTTGATAGTTGTAGCTGAAGGGTTATGATTTGTTGGCCATAAAAGTGTCTCCAAGCAAAAGACTAATTCAATTGTAATATAGTAAGCTACGTGGATATAATAACATAACATATTCATCATTCAATGTACTTAAGCTAAAATGAATATTACTCGTAAAATTACTACTTGATATGATTTTGTGTTTTAGTATATGTATGTCGAGACAGAAATTATAAATAATAATTTAGAATATGTTGTCTAAGTTAATAATCAAAGTGACTCGAAGTCAGTGCGAGCGATTCTGAGTTTGTGGGGTATTGGATAAAGATCCAAGAAATGATATAAAAGTACCGTTTAATAAGCATTACAGGTGAGCAAATATTTTCAAAGGGAATTCAAATAGTTTGAATTTTGGTCAAAATGCAGAGTAAGTATGTGTCTATAACAAAGCACAATAAAGGATTTAAAATATTTTAAACATAAATAGACAACAAACTCATGATTGTTAAAGATGTACTCATATTAAAATCGTCTTAATGTGGTTGTTGAATTCACATTATTGGAATTGAAATTGACATCTTTTATAGTCAATATAAAATGATGTTGGGATTGTCCAAAAACAATATACACAGACACCATATTAAAATGTTTGATATGGAGCAAGTAAGATGGATTTCTTATGCATTGGAAATAGGAATTATCGTATGTGTTGTATTATCTACAGTATCAAGTTTCGCTTATGTATTTGATACATAAGGCAAGTATCAAAATCAAAATTAAGATCATTGAATGATAGTTTAGAGTATTTGGATTATTTACGAAATACTAAAGAATTTTTTATAAAAATAATAAACTCCTTATGAAGGAGTGTGCGAACTCGAAAATTATAAGTGATATTGAGTATAGAATGTCAATCCTAAATTCATGTTCAATCTTAAGTTAAGAACTTTAAGTTAGAAATGTTCCTAACAGTAAGTAGTGGTTGATTCAACCAAAGGCTATGTACATCACCTTAAATAGCACTGCAATATGAGAAGTACAAATAAATGCACAAATTCATTGTTGAGCTGAGGTGATTCTAAAGGTTGAGAATCATTTAATGTTGTTATGCGAGAACAATGCCACAATACAGATCGTGAGAGAACCTAGAGCTCACTAGAAGTCGAGAAATGTACTCTGAAGAGTTTAATATGATAAAGGAAGTTTACCAATGTCGAAGATAGTTGATTGGAAAAGTAGGTAATTAAAACAATATAGTATAACCATTCACTAAGGGACTGACCTGATTAGTTTTTTGAAAATCGATCGAAGGAGTTGGAATAAGATCCCATAATTGACCCCCAAGTGCAAATGAGAGATTGATAGAGTAAAGGGTGTGCCATAGGGAAAATTATGTAATTTGTTACATATATTTTATTGATAATCAATTTTGTTCACAATAAAGGCGTTTAATTTATATAATATACTTTGTTATATTGTGATATAATTAAGTAATTAATTTAAATAATATTAAATAAAAAATCCTTAAATAATAGTTATGTGATAGTAATTATAATGTATTGTAATCATGATAAATTTATCACATTAAAATAACATATTATTTTAAATATTACTAGTCAAGATTTTTTAAGACATGATATCGCTATATCCGTTGTGACTGTAGTACTGACACTCTTTAAATGTTGGGCAATGTATTACTTATGGATGTTGGAGGCAACAAGGGGTTAGGTACTGATAGTTATTGGATAATTATAGAATGATTCGCTCGAGAGTTTCATGTTGGTTAATAATAACTAAGGTCAAACAGGAGATCTCAAAGTGATGGTATTACATACCTTTCTCAACTTGAGAATACTGTTGAGCTTCAATGTGGATACTCCACTTTGAGTATAGTTAAATAATGGTCTAGAGATCCACTGAGCGACTATAATGGGGTTTGAGTTGAAGCATTGGAAGTGCTACACTATTCAATAGAGAATTTGTCTCTTCGTTTATAAGAGGTTAGTATCATGGTCAACTCAAAGTCAAAGTCTTTGACTACAACAGTACGGTTACAAGTAAATGTTATTATTGAACCAAGGATTTTGTTTTTGGACTAACCAAGTTGAACATGGACGATGTTGGAATTTTAACCAAAACCATATTCCATAAATCCTAAAATGATATAGTTATGACAAAAGGGGTCTAAGTGTTCAAATGTTGATTTGAAATGACATAGAATGTGTTGATTTGAAATGACATTGAATGAATGAGTAAATGAAGGAGAAAATACTCCACTTTTCCTCTTTTTAAATGACTATTTAAACATATTTTTTGTCATTATTTCTCTCCTTCCTCTCTTGATTTTTTTTGCTAAAAACAAGAAGGCAAAGAAGCCACTAAAATTTCACAAAGCAAATCAAATAAAATAAAATTAATATACGTGGTATTCGTCTCTAGATGATAGCAAAATCCGAAGGCTGGTTCAGTTGAATATAGGAATTATTCTTATGCAAATCATAGGCTGCCTCTTTAGGTAACCATTCAGTTTCATTATCGGTTATATATACAACATTTGCTTGTGTGGATTAGAAATTATATATGTTATAACGAATTTATATATGCATGTTCTCTGATTCAATTTGTATATTCTTTTTTTTTTAGTTTGAAGAAATACCCTAATTTCCTCTAATGGCGACTGGTTAACCTGCTGATCTATCTAATCCCTTCTTATCCTTTTTTCTTCAAATTTTACAATCTTCTTTTCTAATCTACTTCTAAATCTTCAATGACGATCAATTTAATGCCAAAGGGGCAGGAAGGAGGAGGTGTGATAGGTCAGGATGAGGGCTGGCTGGATTTTGTAACTCCAAAAATGTGCCATGTAGGGAGACATGGAGATACAAACGGTAAGCCTGTTTCAGAAATTAAAATTTATTTATTTCCAACCATTCTAATCTAGAGTTTACTGGTGTTGGAAATAAGGGAGCTGGAATTAAATTCTCAATTAAATGATGCAAAAAAAGATCTCTTATTCAGATGCTGTCAAAGGAGCTGAAGGTATTGGGGAGTGCTCTTAGAACATGGAGTACATCGAACCTCCATCCATAGAGGATAAAAGGAAAGGTAGATTATCTTAAGATGAATTTATTGAGGCTAAAAGGGGATGGAATTATTGTGTAATGTTCTATATTGTTGGTCTAAGACCTTACTATAAGTTATTTATGCCCAGTCTAATAAATGTGAAAAATAGATGGTAATTTTTCAATTCAATCAAGAGACAATGGTTTATTGGTATCGATATTTGAAAATAAGAGAGACTATAATAAAAATATATTTGAAAGAGGATCGTGGTTTTCTAACAAAAACTTCATCATTATGAAAAAATTAAACCCAAATATGAAAACTGATAGGGATTTACTAACATCAATGTCAGTTTGGATTAGACTACTAGGTTTAAGCTTTAGACTATGGGGCCGTAAAGAATTAAGTGCATTAGTTAGTCCCATTGGAAAACCAATTATGGATAAAGCAATATTGAAGAAAATTGGAATTTAATTCGTAGGAGTATTAGTTGGCAATAAATCCGTTTGGTTTTCCTAACTTTTTAGAAGCTATGGGTGAGAATAGGGAAATTTTAAGCAAGACGTGATTTATGAAAACCATCCATCGAATGTGATAACTGTCTATGTTTTGGTCATGTATTAAAACAGTGTTGTATGAGTAAAATTGGGGTTCCCAAGGCTGAAGAAAACATAATACAACAAAAGGAAAGAGTTCTGATATGGAAGAGGAAAGGAAGCAACCCTAGTAAAAACATGTTCAGAAAAATTTGACAGAGCACTGGTTAACTTTACATGGTTGCATCAATTCAAGGACATAATAGCCAAAGTTATCCCATCTAGTATCAGCGATCACTCACCTACATAATCTCTCTAGTTAATTAGCCACGACCAAGTAATATCCTTTAAATTTATGAATCATTGGACCACATATGATGACTATATCACTATTTTTGACAAAGGCTGGAATGTGGAAGTGACTTGATATCCTCTATTCTGTTTACTATCTAAGCAAAAAGCTGTAAAAGAAGTTTTACAAGGATGGAGTGATGGGAAAACTGACACAAAAAGCAAATGGAGCACTATAGAGACAAATGCGAAGAAATTTAATGAAAACCAGAAGAGAAACTGACTTGATCTAAAGATCTACATAAAGAGCACTGGGATGCAATTCAAAAATTGAAGTGTGATTGGATTATGCTAGAGGATGAAGGCACACCCTTTATTTAGTCCAATAGATGCAATTTTAACAGCTGGGCTGGCTCCATATCAGTCCAAGGAAATTTATATTACAACAGAGAAGATTTCAGGGTGAAAACATCTAATCTACTTTCAAAAACTTTTCAATCAGTGACATATCTATGTATTCCTTAGAACCATAGATATAAAAACTTATTTGGATATGGGAAAACTACCTAAACGTCCAGTTTGACTCGAAAGAAATACGAGAAGCCATTTTAGTATCAAAGATAGTTGTTCCCTTGGCCCTGATGGATTAATTCAAAGTTCTAAAATTTTCATTGGAAGGATTGTCATCACACCTTCATTTACTTCATCCTAAAGAGCAAAGAAGCAAAGGAAATTCAATAACTTAGGCCGATATCTTGCTGTGTTATACAAAATTATTGCAAAAGTCATTTGCAGCACAATGAAGATTCTTATAGATGACTTGAAAACCAATGCACATTTGTCCAAAAATAGGTCTATTGGTGATGGCATCTTACAAGCTCATGAAATTATTAGAGGCTTAAAGAGGAGAATATACGATGGAATGTGTATCAAGGTTGATCATAGAAAAGCCTTCGACTCAGTTAACAGACAGTTTGTCTTGCACATGTTGTAGGAAATGAATTTTCCTTAGAAATGGATAAATATGGTAAAGGACATGATCAACTCTCCTAGTATTTCCATCATTGGCGAAAATAGTCCGTACAGTTTTTTCTAAAGCTCATCGGTTTGAGGCAAGTAGATCATCCATCTTCTTTATCATTCGTCGTAATCATAGAAGCTTTTGCTCTACTTATGGAATAGAAAGTTAGAGAACGAAGTATTAAACCAATCTCATTAGTAACAAAGATCCACCGCCTCATTTAAGGATGATATTTTAATTTTCACTAAAGCAAAAAACTCATGTGTTGAAACAATCAAGGATAATTTTTAAGCATCGGTAGAGATGTTGGAATTATTACTTAGCAATAAAAAATCGAAGTATATTCTATGGATACAAGAAATATTGAAGATTTTGAATAATCGGAGAGGGAGAACTTCCAATTAGATGCCTTGGTATTCTATTGACTAGCATTAATTTATGGGATAGAGACAATGGCGGTTTGATTGACGGTATTAAAATTAAGGTAGAAGAATGAGAGTCTAAGCTTCTGAGCAAGGCAGGTAGACTTGAACTAACAAGATCAACCATTAACTAGAAAATACAGTATTGGTTGCATTGTTTCACTCTTCCAATGGCTACAATTAAAAAGATTAAACACATTTATTTGACTTTTCTTTTGAAAGGGAAAATTAGTAAACCACTATTGGATGCAGTTTGCAATTCTAAAGAAGGACTTAGTTTTCAGAAGTTTGAGGAAATCATCTTGTCCACGAATATCAAACTATTATAAAAATCATTAATAAAGAATGTGCCTAGGCAGAATGGATGCATGAAAGGTATATTAATGATCAATCATTTTGGAAAGTTAGAGCAAGAAGTATAAATTATTTTGTTTGGAAGAAGCTACTGAAACATAGAACAGATGCTTCAAAATGCCTAGGAAAAAGAATCATCAATGGTAAATCAACCTCGCATTGGTATGATCCTTGAATACAAAGGGAAAGAATCATTGATAGATTGGGTATGAAAAAATTAGAAAGAGTTATAGGAGAGAACATGTTAGTAAGTAACATCCTAGAGGAAGGAAAATATAAAAGTGACAAGTACAACTTTCTCATGCAGTTAAAAGATCAAATTGAAATAATTAAGGTACATAATGATTGTGTAGAAGATTACTGGGCATGGTCATGCATAAAAAAGACAAATATATGACAATCCACACCTCCGGAGACACCAATCCAAAGCCGAGGACGACTTTAAGACTCAGATCGTTCCAAGAAGTACGAGCTATTGAGTTTTAAAACATTACAGAGACTAAGATTATAAAGGATGAAATCTAAGACATTCTATACTTTCAGTCTCACAGTGGTAGGTAGTAAAATAAAATACAGAAAAGTATTGTTTTAGAAAATATTCCAGAAAACATAGTCTAAGAATATACGAAGTCCAAGAATCAAGATTTTTATAATATAGCATATAGTCTGAAGAGTACTAAATAGAATAAATAGTTACATGGAGAGTGATAAAGAGTAATAGGCAGTGACAATGCCAAGCTCGGTCCTCCATATACTAGATCTAGGCCAAACACCCACTTCCCTATCCTCCTATGATGGGGGAAAAATAAAGGAGTGGGTCAGACAAAAGTCTGGTGAATGAGTTACATCAATTACGTATGGTCATCACATGGATTTACTTCATTTATAATCTATGGGATCTAGGTGTCCTACTAGTGTGTGAATTACTTACTAGTGTTAGTCATATTAACCTAAGGGATATAGTTCTAAATATACCTACACCCAACATCTTATGAAGGTTTACACTTAGGATCGAACAACTAATCGAACCTCAAATCAACTATGGATCGGACTAATAGCTTTTGGGACCACTCCTAACATAAGATCACATACAATATCTCCTTTGGAACAACATTTCCCAAACTACAACTACAACGTATCATACTTATGCATTAAGAGGAGCTTACAATGTCAACTCAACCAAAGACATCTTAGGATCGCTACATCCATGTCCAAGCTCAATGGTAAGGTCATGGTACTTATTGCACCGCGTTGGACATCCACCAATAAGTCATGTCCTAAGTGTCATATGCATTGAGGAACCTCCCATTAGTGCCAAGTCACACATCTTTCCAGGCATCCACCAACAATGTTGTGTATCCATCGAAGAACCTCCTATGAGTGTTACTGGCGATTGAATCGCCTTTTGTCGAACGAAAAATGTCTAGGCTAAATTGCCTACGTACACTATCTAACTAGTCATGTAATATCCAAAAGTCAAAACTTAGGGAACTAATTTCCCCAATAATATGATAACATATAAATATAAATTATATATATATATAAACCTGGGCCTTAGGCCGAGGTTCAACCCTCGCCTGAAATTTGAAGACTGGTCGACTATTGGATACTGTAGCGGTCGACCGCTTACTATCGACGGGCTATAGTAAGCCTGTCAATTGATCGATTTGAATTTACGTTGATTATTTTTTTCCATTTGTTTTGGTTTGTTTTCCTTTATTTGAATTTTAATTTCATTTTCCAGTAAACCCTATTTTATTAATCTATAATTCTTATAATTCTTAATTTCAGTTTCTAACCATTTTATAGCTTCATAAGTGTATATGTCATCAAATCAAATTGACTCGGGTTTAGAATTAAAAGGGTATCGATATGTCAGTCCATATTCAATCTAACAAAAAGAGTGTGTTCAACCTAAATCAACTTACACCCAACAGATTTTACTTTAATCAAATTTAGATCAGACTGGGATCATATTCATATGGGTTAAATCTCTATCAAATTTCTAATTTATTACAATTACTAGATAAACAATACTTCTGATTAAATTAAACCAATTCTAGATCAAATAGGGTATAAAAAAATTCAATTACATATAAATCAACATTATTATTAATGAAATCACTCGCCCATAGCTATTATCCTATAAATCTACCTTGAATTGCCTCCGCTTTGCTTCGTCGATCTCTCTCCTTTCTGTTTGCCCTTGAGATTAACTTTCTCTTCTATGTAATTTTTATTTTTTAATTTTTAAACATTTATTTTTGATGAAATATTTGATTTGGAGAGAAGTAGAGAGTTTTATTTTGGGAGAACCAGAGTCTTTGTACATTCAGAATTAGATCGGGGTTTCTTATGTGAGATTAACGTAGTACTTATAAAGGTAAGAATCGACCTGAATTGTTAGGTTAAATTTTATAAAATTCGGGCCGTTCGGCCTAAGTAAACTCTAACCGATCATAGTCGACCGGTCCCAATCAAGATGTTGACCAAGTGATGTTTCCTAATTCAAAATTTATTACCATATATTCATATATTAATTATTTTCGATTACGATTCTTTAAACTTTAATAACTTTTTCATACAAGCTCCGATTACAAAACTTTATATCGAAAGGTTGTCTAGAAAATCGCTACGAATGCAATGGTGTAAGTTTCATGATTAAATTTGGATGATTATGAAAATTCCATTTTAACCCTTATTATAATCAATTTAATTACTTTTATCGAATTTTCGATTAGATTTTCATGGCGTTTTTGCATTTTCCCCCTTAAAAGGATTTTATCTCCGAAATCTCCAAGGACAGAAAAATGCAACTCGTACGTACCAAAATTAATTGTTATAACCATCTACTTAATTGTCATCCACTGGCAACCATTGTACTTAGTTTACTTAGTTCACATTTACTAATGCATTATGTACATATGGGCATGCAATGCATATGTAAACTAATGCGAAAATTAGGCGGTTTTCAGATCTTGTCGACCTCTTGAAATGCAAGTGCTTACGCCAAGTACCCGAAATGTATGCAACATCTAATGTAAATATACTTGTAATCCGACATGTGTGCACAATCATTCAATCCATATGAAATAACTATATGCACATAACTTGATGTAATAAAATAAGTGATGGTGTGTGTGTATACGCATGCACGTGCACACACACACATATGTGTGTGTGTGTGTGTGTGTGTGTGTGTGCGCAAAGATTAATAAATACATCCATTAGCTAACATCATCCAAAACATGTCCTAATGACACATTCACATCCATTCCAAACATCCGAACATCTCTATTTGTGTGGTATACTAAGCTAAAGCCTAAGCGCCTAAGCAATTGTACAAATATTAACTAAAATATAAATGTAGTAGAAAAATGTTCTAGATGGGTAGCTCAGATCTTCCCTTCGGGCTCCATGTACTCTCCGCTGGGTTGTCTCCCCCACTGAACCTTAACAAGCTTAATAACTTTATTACAAAGTCGCTTTGTACCATGCTCAGGATACGGGTAGCTGCATGCCAAACAAGTGACTCCATTTCTACTACGACCTCCTTTAATTGACTCGGCTCGACTACAACTGTTGAATCGTATAGACACTTCCACAAGTACGACACATGGAAAATGTCATGTACTCCTGCTAACTTTTTCAGAAACTTCATCCTATAAGTTAACTTCTCTATTCTATCAGTGATCAGAAAAGGCCCTACAAATCTTGGTGCTAACTTTCCTGAACTACCAAACCTCATGACATGCCTAAGCGGTGAGGTCTTCACAAAAACCATATCGCCCACTGTGAACTCTAACTCTATGTGTCTTCTATCAGCATAAAACTTCTTCCTATTTTGCGTGGTTTTCATCCTCCTACGGATTAGGCCTACCTTCTTCGATGCCTCTATCACCATATATGGTCCAAGAATGATCCTATCTATAGTGTCCTACTAACATGACAATGATCTACATGGCCTACCGTAAGATTCCTCAAACGGTGCCATCCCAATACTCTCTGATAACTCTTATATAAGTGAACTCCGCTAGTGGCAAGTAATCCTCTCTTGAGCCTCCGAAATTCAAGATACACATCAAAAGTAAATTTTCCAATAGTTGATACACTCTCAACATTTGTCCATTCTTCTGTGGGTAATACGCAATAATCAAGCTCAACTCACTCCCTAAAGCCTCTTGAAGACTCCTCCAAAACTTGATGATGAAAAGTGGATCTCAATTGTTAATGATGCTAGAAGGAATTCCATGTAACCTAATTATCTCCCTCACATATAGAGTCACCAAACACGCAACAATCCTAGTACTCCTAATCGACATAAAATGAGTGCATTTTCTCAATCGATCGACTATAACCTAAATACTCTTATTCCCTCCCCTTATCCTAGGTAGTCCATCAATGAAATCCATAGAAACTCTCTCCCACTTCCACTATGGAATATCTGATGGCTGCAACAATCCTCCTAGTTTTTTTTGCTCTGCCTTTGCACTTTGGCAAGTCATATACTTAGACACATACTCCACCACATGCTTCCTCATACCCAGCCAATAAAAGACTCTCTTCGTATCATGGTACATTTTTCCTCTGCCATAATGAGTGGTTATCCTAAAACGACGTGACTCGGCTAGTGTCATGTTAATCGAATCCGGAATGAGAGGAACACATAATCTACCATTTCTCCATAACCACCCTTTCGAGCCAACGTGTAGCACCCCAGATGACTTGACTGCTCTCCTCTACCAAGATTCTCAAAAATAGCAAATAACTCTGTATCTTGCTTCTAACTTGACCCAAAGCAGTCTATTAGTGTAGGTTGCACGTCCAAAGCCTCTAACAATTCTGGAGTAATGTCTGATGATGGTCGATATTTGAACATAGAGATAAACTCCAAATGCTTCCACACTCTAAGAACATAGGACTCAACATAGCATGCTTTCTACTCAAGCCATTGGCTATAACATTGCTAGTATAGGAGATATCAAAATCATACGATGCCAAAAACTCCATCCATCCCTGCTGCTTTAAGTTCAAATCCTTTTGGGGGAACAAATATTCAGAGATTTATGATCCACGAACAGCTCAAATTGCTTTCTTAATTAATAATGTCTCCATGAATTAGTGGTGAAAAAAATGGTTACCAACTCAAGATCATGGGTGGGATAGTTTCTCTCATGGACTTTCAATTATTGACTAGCATAGCTAACCACTCTTCCTTCCTACATCAAGACTACATCCAATCCCTTACTGCAAGTGTCGGTATAAACTGTGAATATCTTTAAACCATCGGATAATACTAGAATAGTTGCACTAGTCAACGACTCCTTCAACTTGATAAAAGAATCCTCACACTTTGAGTCCCTTAAGAAAACCAAATTCTTCTTTATATGGCGAGTCAAAGGGGAAAACAATTTGGCGAAGTTCTTAATAAACTTCCTATAGTAGCCCGCCAAACCAAGGAAACTTCTCTCTTCTATGGCATTCTCCGACACAAGCCAATCCTATGTTATAGCGATTTTACTAGGATCGACTACCAATTCATGCTTAGAGGCAACGTGTCCCAAAAAGCAAACCTCCTTGCATAAAAAATGATATTTGAAAAACTTTGCCTTCAACTTATGCCAGTGAAGAGTATCAAGCACTTCTTCTAGATGCAACCCATGATACTCCTTGCTTTTCAAATAGACAAATATGTCATCAACAATTTTCATCACGAATTTATTAAGAAAACCTTTGTAAACTCGACTCATCAAATCAACAAAGTAGAGGGGTACATTAGTTAGTCCAAAGGGCATGATTAACCACTCATAAAGTTTGTCGGATGTACAAAAGCGACCTTTTGGATACTGTCCTCGGCTGCTCGCAACTGATGGAACCTAGTAGCCAAGTCAAGCTGAGAGAACACCTTCGCTCCAACTAACTGATCAAAGAGATCGTTTATGCAAAGAAACTGGTAACTATTCTTCTTCGTTAGTTTATTCAGCTCACGATAATCGATGTAAAGCCTTAGAGAACCATTGGCCTTAGTGGTAGAGACAACTGGTGCTCCCCACTCTAAACTGCACTTTCTAATGAAGCCCTTCTCCAACAGCTCATTCACTTGCTTATTCAATTCATGTCTTTCTTTAGTAGCTATGTGCCTCAAAGGTAAGCAACGTGTCTGGCGTTCTCCTCGAGATAAATCTAAAACTTGATCCTTCTTGGGGGTGGAAGATTGTAACTTTGGAAAAGACATTTGGATAGTCTCTAACTACTGGCACTGAAGCTAATTCATCGTGTAATAGGTTTAAAGTATATAGGTAACTCAATATAACTAAACATTTGGGATTGCAGTAAACCTTTAGACATGTCCACTATAAGTACGCAAACGAATGGCCTTCCTATCACAATCTAAGACTGCCCCATACATGGTCATCTAGTCTATCCGCAAAATCAAACCAAACCCATAAAATTCTAATAAAAAATCATCGCAATCGAACTCAACCCCAAAATGAAAATTTTCAATACATAAATAAGTTTATCCTCCAATAGGGTATGATATAACTATTAGGTCTGTAACTATGCTAGAGTCCAAGAGCAACTCATCTACAAGTCTAATCAAAATAAAAGAATGTGATTCCCCGGTGTCAAATAAGGTATGAACAGGTAAATAAGATAAAGTTAACACACCTTCACTTACGACCTTCTCCCTCTATCCACCACTGGAGGCGCGCTCACACTAGGAACAGTATCCAATGTGTATGGTAGAGGTCTTTGGTGGTACCGAACACTCCCTCCTCAAAAGTCTGAGTTGACTCCAATTAAAGAATTTGATCTTTGAAATTCCCAACCTGCACTCCTTAACAACATGCCCCTTCTTACTGCATCTTTTGCACTTGGTCTCATGCTTCTTAATCTTCCCTTAGGCCCTCATTCCACTCTTATGGATATTTTGCCGAGGTGCATTTTCTCATGACTTCTTAGGCTCGCTCTTCACCCCTTCTTTGGAAACAGTATTTAGTAAAACCATCTCCACCAAACCCTCGAAAGTCGCATCCATGGGAATGTGACTAAGAGCCAAATCTTAGAGAGGTTGATTCAGCCGCTTTGCAAACTTCAAGCCTTCTACCAAGGGGTATTTATCAATTCCATATCAAACCTAGCCAACCCATTAAACTGATTTACATATTCTTTCACCGACATCTCTTCTTGCTACAAATGTATGAACTTCTCCAATAGTACTCCTTGCTCTACCATAGGTAGAAATTTCATCTCAAAGAGCCTCCTAAACTATCCTCAAGTTATCTCATCCTTATTGGTCTCTACCACTACCACATCCTACCAATTCAAAGCTTTTCTTGTAAACGATAGGGACAAGCTGCCTTCTAATGTCATCCCCCAGGCCCATCAATCCAAAAAATCCTCTCACAATTATTAATCCATGCCTTTGAGTCCACATACGACCCGGTCCCTATATATATCTTCCCTCCTAGACTCACAATGTCCTTACAAAGCTCGACGAAATTCGTGAGATGTGGGTGGGCAGGAACTACACTTGGGGCTTGCTTTATGGGTCCCTGTTACGGTAAAGCTCAGCTTGTCCTCTTGCTTACAGATACCGGCAGAACCATATTAGGACTTTCGCGCCTGGAACCTCAACTGCATCGCTTGGGTCGCAATCAGCAGGATCGCTCATTCTCTTTATCTGTGATTTAGGAATTATTAGCAACTTTTCCAAAAATAGTATTGGCAAGAATAAGTTATAGTGTGTTTGTATTATACATATATAAAACCTTCGAAATTTTTTTTTATCTATACATACATATATTGACCTTTTGAAAATCCATTTCGAAAAACTTTTTGAAATACCTTTTTGGAAAAAAAATATATTTAAAGTATGTTCTCTTAATTCATGCCTAGCTAGTAAGAAATTTGAAACCTAAGCTCTGATACCAATGTGACAACCTGCACCTCTGAACACAATGATCCAAAGCCTAGGGTGACTTTTAGACTACGTCGTGCCAAGAAGTACAAGCTATCGGATTTTAAAACATTACGGAGACTAAGATTATAAAGGATGATATCTGAGACATTCTACACTTTTAGATCTTACAGTGGTAGGAACTAAAATATAAATATAAAATAATATTATCCTGGAAAATATTTCAGAAAACACGGTCTCAGAATATATGTAGTCCAAAAATCCAGAGGTTTACAAAGTAACAATATATAATCTAAAGATTACTAAATACAATAAATAGTTACATGGAGAATGATAAAGAGTAATAAATTATGCCAATGCCAAGCTCACTCCACTCCATACTAGAGCTAGGCCACTCACCTGGTGCCATATCCTCCTATGGTAGGGAAAAAAGAAAGGAGTAGGCTAGACAAAAGTCTGGCGAATGAGTTACATCAATAATATATGATGATCGCGTTGAATTGACTTCACTTATAATCTATGTGATATAGGATATCCTACTTGTGTTGTGTATTACTTACTAGTATTGGTCATATTAACCTAAGGGATAAAGTTCTAAATATGTCTACACCCAACATCTTATAAAGGTTTACACTTAGGATCGAACAACTAATCGAACCTCAAACCAACTACGGATCGAACTAATAGCCTCTAGGACTACTCCTAACATAAGATCATATACAGTACCACCCTTGGATCTACATTTCCCAAACTAAAACTACACCAGATCATACTTACACATTGAAAGGTGCTCGCAAAGTCGACTCGCACCGAAGTCGTCTTAGGGTCGCTACATCCGTGTCCAAGGTCAATGGTAACGTCATGCCACTTATTGCATTGTGTCGGGAATCCACTAATAGTGTTACCCCTAATTGGTGTATGTACCAAGGAACCTCCCGTTAGTGCTGGGATACACATCTCTCAAGGCATCCACCAATAGTATTGTGCATCTATCGAGGAACCTCTTATGAGTGCTACTAGTGGTTGAATCGCCTTTGTTGAATAAATAGTGTCTAGGCCAAATTGCTTGCATACACTATCAAACTAGTCCCATAATATCCAAAAGTCGAAAAATAAGGAACTAATTTCCCCAAAAATAAACCAACACATACCAACATACATAACTATATATGTGTGTGCGCGCATAAATTTGGACCTTAGGCCAAGGTTCAACCCTTGCTTGAAATTTGATGACCGATCGACCATCGACTATTGTAGTGGTCGACTGCTTGCTATCGACCGGCTATAGTGAGCCTTTCAACTGGTTGATTTTAATTTACATTGATTATTGGTTTTTTGCATTTGTTTTCCTTTGTTTGATAATTAGTTTCATTTTCCAGTAAACTCTATTTCATTAATTTACAATTCCTAAAATTCTCAATTTCAATTTCTAACAATATCATAATTTCATAAGGTATTTGTCATAAAATCAAATTGATTTGGGTTTAGAATTAATAAATTATTGATATATCAGTCCATATTCAATTTAACAAAAAGAGTATGTTCAATCTAAATCAACTTTACCTAATAAATTTTACTTTAACCAAATTTAGATCAAACATGAATCATATTCATATGGGTTAAATTTCTATGGAATTCCCAATTTATTACAATTACTAGATAAACAATATTTCTGATTAAATAAACTAATTCAAGATCAAATATGGTATAAACAAACTCGATTACATATAAATCAACATAATTGTTAATGAACCCACTCACCTCAAATAAGCTTTTATCCTCTTAATCTGCCTTGAATTGCCTTTGCTTCGCTTTAATGATCTCTCTCCTTTCCATGTGCCCTTGAGATTAACTTTCTCTTTTTTGTAATCTTTGATATTTAATTTTTAAACCTTTATTTTTATGAACAAATTGATTTAGAGAGAAGCAAAGAGTTTTGCTTTGGGGGAGCTAGATTTTTAGTACTTTCATAGTAAGATTATGGTTTCTTATATGATATTAACATTGTATTTATAGAGGTACGAGTCAACCTGGACCGTTACATTAAACTTTATAAAATCCAGGCCATTCGGTCTAGGCAAACCCTTGTCGACCAATCGATCGCTCGACTGGTTAATGTTTTCTAATTTAAATTCATTGTCATGTATTCATATACTAATTATTTTCGATTCTGAATCTTTAAACTTTACTAACTTTTCATACGAGCTTCGATTATAAATTTTATATATGAAAATTGTCCAAAAAATTACACAAACGCAATGGTGCAAGTTTCGTAGCCAAATTCAGATATTTATGAAAATTCCATTTTTATCTTTATTGTGATTAATTTTATTTCTTTTATCAAATTTTTGGTTAGATTTTTGTCGGATGTTACAAAATATAATTTCAAATCCCTTGGGAATAACATTCCCATGTTATATGAAAATGGTAAATGGGCTAAATTTATATAGCATCGAATTCTTGTCCATAAAATGGCTATTTCACTCTATAAAGTGATTAATAACATTCTTTTAACAAAGCATAGACCGATTCAAAGAAGCTTCAACATAGAACCAATTTATGTGTTTGCTACTTTGAAAATGAAGACATAAACCACTTATACTTCCAATGCATGTATGGTGCATATATTTAGAAATTGTGCAGAATAAAGCTAAAATGGCCAGTATCACATCATGACATATTGAATATATACATAGAGGATGAAAACACAAGCGCTAAATTTAAAAATAACATTATGGGAGATATTGGTTGAGTTATAGTTTCAACTTTCAACCTGTATGTGAGTTAACTGGAAAGAAAGAAATCTAAGAATATTAAATAGATGCAGTAATTCGAAACAAGTAATATGTAGGAATATCTCAAACATAGTCAAAATTTGAGCATGTAAATCAAAACATAGAGAATCAATAGACTTATATAAAGATATATGCGCGGAAGTAGTTATAAATGCCTTACCAAATCATCTGGAAAAATGATTACAGTCCATGTGGCTTTATGATTATATGTATCCAAAATTTCCCTACAGCCAACCTCTAGTATGTTTCTTTCCCTATCTTAATTTATATCTTGTTTCATTATATAAAAGAATATTACAAGAATCTAGGAAAATTTTATTGTCCAAGTAAACTATTAATATCCCACGCAATTACTTCAAGCTTCAGCTCTCTCAAAGACCATAATGAAGAGTTAATACTCCATACAGAAGTTAAAACCCAAAGGAAAATAATCTTGGAAAAATATGGATGCTTATCTATTAGATTTGTGATAAAAATCGAGGTTGTAAAGGCATGTTTAATCTTTAGCTTAATCTACCACATCTTTACATATCTGAGTGTATTTGAGTTCGTTGCAACATGGCTAGATATAGTGTTGTACTAGAGAAATAACTCAAACCCAATGAACAAAATTATTCAAGTGGAGTAACAAAAAGAATAAATCTAAAAAAAAATCACGAAAAGGAGGAATTTTTAGAGAAGAATTTTTCATATGCCACCATTTGAGAAAGAAAAGGAAAAGAGGATGTTCTATAAATGAACGATTTCAAAATAAGTAAAATATGTTTTTGTGTATATTATTTTATACGATTTCAAAATAAAAACATGGACAACAAAGTCATATATAAAGGGTGAATGTGTCTGTTGCAGTGAAAATCCTAGCACTTATAAAAGTACACAGTGAGCATGGCACTGGTTATATGTTGTACTTGCATTATACAGATATGAGTATATTTGATATGCTCATTATAGTATATTTAAGTTAAGTTAAATTATACTCATTTTTAAAAAGAATAAATAAAATAAGATTTTATTTAAAGCAAGTTTTAGATTGGATCTAAAATTGATTAGACTTCATAAGCTCAAAAATGATCCAACATGGAATTTATTTTTGAAATTCACCCATTTAACCTGCTTCTGACTGGCCTGGTTGCTTCGATATAGACTCAATAATGTTGGCTTATAGACTCGATAATGTTGGATTAAAGACTCGAAGCATTAGCTGGTGGAATCAATAACATAAAATTTATAGCACTTGTTTATAAACTTGATAACATTAGTTTAACTCGATAGCTTCTATGGTGTAGACTCGATAACAAGTAAATATGATAGCCTAATTTTATAAACTCGATACATGTAGGGTTGGTACTTTATTTACGGGTATAGAAAGGATCATAGTTGCAGGGATGATAGCTCATTTACATAAAATTTATAGAGTCCATATCTTATTTACACGATAGTTATAGCCTCGATAGTATTTGGATTATAAACACAATAGCCAAACTTGTATACATTTATTAACCAAATATGGATGTTATTAGGAGCATTTTGAAAGCCAGTTTCCATGATGTTAACTTGAACATTATAACAAGAAATGTTAGAAAATAAACAATGGTAAATTATATGCAACAGTTTATGTCAAGATGGACATGGCTAAAGCTTAGGGTAGACTAAGAAATGATAAAGGTAATAATTCAAGTAATGTAAAAGGTTAAAATATTTTATTCAAAAGTATTAAAGGGATTTGACCTAATTATGAGGTCCTGTAGAATATGTAGGGTACATAATTACTAAAATAAAGAAAATGATTGAACTCAAGATCTTAAAATTCCCCACTTATAGGGATATTAAATGACAGGGTACCAAGGCTTAGTGAAATCTAAATCCAATTGGCATATAGCAGGGTATCAAGACATGGGAAGTCTAATGGGTTAAATTCATAAACGTAACTCTAGTGTGAATAAATAACATCAAAATGAATGTAGTTAATAAATGAACCAGTGACCTGAAATGAAATATTTTCTAGGGCTAGAAGGAGAAAATGATGCTTAATAAGGACACTTTCTAGAATGTATTCGGTGTGGCTCTAGTCCGGGGGCTTCCAAGATGGACGATGATCATTTTAACAATGATGTTGTTCGAGTAAAATGAATTAGTGATACGTAAACCCAGTAAGGTGAACACTAAATAAATTCAATAAGTTGACACTTAAATAAGATTCTAGGTGATGCATGTGAATCTGAATGATAATATATGACATGGTTCATAATATGATGATAAGAATATGATATACTTGTGATAGTGATGATGTTTCTGTAAGATGTATCATAATATGTTGGTAAGTATAGGGTATACTTATAATAGAAATGTTGCTTGTATGATCACTTTTATGATATGGTATTTTTTATACTACATGATGTGATGTAATTTTTGTTGATGATTAGTGAGGGGAAAATGAATTCTGTTGGATTACTTGATCTCAATATATACTTTGTGTTTAAGAAAAAGTATTGCTCATGCTAAGCTTTATGAGTAACCCATGTTTTTATTATTATTTCCCTCATAAACTCATGAGTACTTGTTTGAGTAGGCTAAGGTTATATGATTGATCAGGTTTCATTCTAAAGATGAATAAAGCTCCAAAAATAAAGGAGACTTAGTAGTTTTTTGGTACTTTGATATTCCACTATTGTAAACCTAGGTTATATAACTAGTTCAGCGTACATGTTAGCATCTTCGTATCTTAGGCATGGCATAATTTTCCATATTTTATTATATTTACCCCTATGTGGGCATGTCATGGGAAATCAGTACGTAAAAACAATTGGTGTAATGAAAAATCCATTTAGCTTCTATGTTTACTTAATGTTGTGTAAAATTATTTATTTCGTTTCATCGCTTGAAAAAATAATTCTAGAGATGACTTCAGCGTCATCGGTGTTCATTTCTAGGTCTCGAAATGGAGGATATTACACACAAGAGATACTTCGTACTAGCATTGTTTAAAGCGAATTCATACCCTTGATATAAGCCATTTGACATTCAAATGAGTGCAACATCGCACTCGATGAACGAATTTAAGGCAATGAACTGCTTTAGTTATTACCACATTCAATTACTCGATTACCATCTCCATTCTACATTTATTCAATAAATGCCAATTACCAATGTCATGAATTAGCACCTTATCATTCTGTCAAATTCAAAACAATGACCATTCCACAATCTGAATCAAGCATAACAATGTTTCATATTAAATATTTAACATATTAATTTTATAATCAGGTTTATTTAAAACAATCGTTAAGCAAGATTCTCATCTCTAAAACCCTAATTCAAGTTCATTAAAGAAGGCACGAACAACATTATATATTTAAATTGAATTCTAGCATATTTATCTATCATATATCATAAAAATAAAGCCCACTTACCAAATATTAAGAAATCCAAGTTCCAATTAAACCCAATGATGCTCCTCTTGGTTTCTAAAATCTAGTCCAAACTTCTCCAAAATGTAAACTTAGATAGATAGATTTGCATATGATCTCTTCACTTGAATTTTGATATTTCATAATTTTTAGTGAAAATTGAAGGAATTATGATGATTTTATTTTTAAAAACCTAGTTTTTTAAATTACAGAGAATGAAGAAGAAAAGGTAGAAAATAATGAAGAATCTTTTCTCATCTCGAAAATATAAATCCAATTTTGGCCAATGACCATTTTGTCGTTGATTTCTCTTTTCTTTTCATTTTATCAATCTAATCCTATTTTAACAAACTTTATAATTATTTTATATACAAATGACATTATGAACATAATGGAATATGTCTCGAGTCCCAATTCATTCATATTTAAAAATTCATCTTTTATGACATTAGTTCATTTTATTCAATTAAAATGAGTAATTATCTTCGTTACTAAATGCTAAAAAATGGGTTGTTACATTCTCCCTCAAGTTTATTTCTCGCCGCATGATAAATTATAATAAATCCACATGCTCGTTGATATAATTCTTATAAGCTACTATAATCATTTTGAATAATATCCTTCTAGAATGGTTTATGTTTCAATAATTCATAAACAATAGCAACGAGCTTGGGTTTTTGGCCCACTCCTTTAATTCTTGCGGTTAATCATTGAATATTTACATATTCCTTGATAGAATCATTTCTATGTTGCTTCACATCAACTACCAGCTCGGTGGAGGTATCTATTGAAGTAAAGAATGAAGTCAAAAAGTATGAAACAGGTTGCTCTCATCAATTCATCGATCCCTCCGGATAATGTTTGTAAGGACCCGGAATTTTGGAAAATATAAATTTAATAATCTGTATTAATAATTTAAATTGGTTAATTTATTCTTTTTATGGTCAATAAATATTTAATCTGATAATTGTGATCAATATCTTTTTAACAATTTAAAATATTGATAAGATTTGTTTGTCAAAGCTAATAAAATTTTATTCTATTTATAATATATACATTTGATTTATATTGTGAATAGAAGATCTTTTGTTTTAAATTAAAGATGAATTTTTAAATTGTAATATATATATATATATGTATACATAATAATTTGAGTTATTTTGAAATTTAATTTAATCAATTGATAATTTATAATGTATGAATATTGTAGATTAAAGTTTTGTTTTAAAATCAATGTTTTCAAAAGTTAATTTAAAGATTAATTCACTTGTTTTAAAATATAAGATAAACAGTTTATTTTTAAATAGGATAGTTTAAAAATGTTTTAAACAAAGTTTTGTTTCGTCTTTCTTTTAAAGTATTTAAAATATGATAGTTTGAAAGGAATTTAAAACTTTTTTTGTTTTAAAAAATGCTTATTATACAATGGTTATAAGTGTATAAATATAAATGTTAGATTTTAAATAACATGTATAAGAATTATTTGCATTTTTATTAGTGTTAGAATATTTCTTTTAAAAATAAACTTATATTTGTTTATAAAGTAAATTTAATAAGTAAGTTATATTCACTTTTAAATTAAGTAAAAATTAATTAAAAATACATAAGAACATGTGTAAGCATAATAGTCATTCTAACAACACATGTAAGTAAATTAAGCTAGTAGAGAGACAAATGTAAGTTTAATTAACAAATGGCAACCATTTCATTTTAATTTTAATAAAATATTTTAAGAAGAAAACTAGTTTTCTCAAAAACACTTTTTCCTTTATCTTCATTTCTTTAAAATTTTAATGGCCACCAGAAACTTTTCTTCAACACGAAGATTTAAAACCAGAGTCAAATCTGAATTTAATTAAGATCTGCAACTTCAAATCTCAACGTGCAAACAAAGTTAGTCACAACATTTCAAATCTGCAAAATCAACTTGCAACCCTCGAATCTTTTGTTAATCAAATGAAGTTCAACTCAGCAATTTCAACCTGTAATGCTAATGGAAATCAACAGCATAATTAAAAGCATGCATGGATTCATCTTCATCAGCAAAGCAAATCTGTAGGCATGCAATAGAATTTCATTAGCAAATCACTTCAGATGTTCAAAGCCTGGAAATTTAAATCTGTTGTGATCTGCAAAATTTAACAGGTGAGTAAACCTTTAAAAAACAGTTTAAACTTGTGATGCATATGATTGGATTTGTGTGATAATATTAGTTGTATATGTTTTGATTGTAGATGCATGCTTGAATATTTGAAGTGCCTGTATATATAAAAGGAATTGCTCCTGTTATTTTACAGGATCTAAATAAACCTTTAAATTTCTTTATCTTCTCTTGTATTAAATTTCAGATCCTGATTTCTAAAAGAGAAATGTAGAAAGTGATGTGATGTTAATTATAAAAATGAACTTGGGAACTTTTATCATGTTTTTATCTTAAAAATGTATAAGATACAGTGAAGCACGGTTGAATGTCAAAAATCAACAATCTTCTTTTCTGAATTGGATTTCATAATTGTGTTAAGGGCTAAAAATTAGGATTTTTAAAATACATATCATAATTTTTAATTGAGTAATTATGATGAATTTGGGGTTTATAAGAAATTGGGGATTTTGTAGATTGTTGATTATCTGTACATTAATTTGGTTTGAGATTTGGATCATACTTGAGTATAGATTGTTGGTTATAGGAAAAATGCAAAAGAATTTTTATATTTGTTGAATCGATGGGAATAGGCACGATTAGGGTTTCAGAGTTGTTGGTTTCAGCTGAACTGTAGAAGCTTTTGCGTCTTGAATTTTTGATCGAGCTCGTTCGTTTTTGGGGTGGATGTTGTGCTTGGATGTGGGGTTCGATGGTGAGTCTGGCGGAGTTCAACGGCGGCGAGAATGGTCGGCGATGGGTTTGGTTTGTGCTTGAGTTTCTGCAGAATGTTCGAGCTCGATACTCGATTTCGATTCGAGGGTTATTTGTTCGATCTGGGTTGAGGGATGGCATGTTGGGGTGGCCGCCGACTTGGTGATGACCGGAGGCAAGCTCGTCGTCGTTTAGAACACCGTGCAACGTGCACGCGTGAATGATGTATCAGGTTGAAGAGAGGGAGTTTGGGGAAGAAGGGTAGACTCGGGTTTTGGTTCGTAAGGGTGCTGGGTTGGACTCGAAGCCGTGTTGAGTTGGGTTTGCTTCGAGACTTGCTCGGGGTTTTTCGTAATTTCACTCGGGTTTGACCCGAGACTTTCAGCTGTGCTAGTATAATGCTCAAGTTTATATTAAAAGATAAGTTTACAAATTGAACATGTTATTCTTAACAAATAAATCAAGTTGAGCTTTATAAAAGGAAAAGAATTTTCAAGTTAAAACTTGTTTCTTAGAAGAAAAAAGTTAATCAATCTTTTTAAAATGTAAATTGAATTTATATTTTAAATTTAAAAATGTTTTAAGATGTTTGATTTTAAAAATAATTATCTTAGTTAAGTTTAAAATTTAAATTTAAAAGAGAAATGTGAATTTAATTTTAAATCGAAGATTTAAGTTAAAGTTTTGAAGCAATGTTTTAATAACAGAATTTTCAATTTATATTGAATTAAATAAGTTTAAAATTTGATAATTTAAAGTGTTTTTAAATTTGGAAATGACTTATTAATGCTTTATCTCTAAGTAAGACTATTATTATGATTTTGTAAACCAAGTTTAATAATTTTTTGAATTAATAAGTTTTAAATAATTCAAATAATTTATTTATGGAAATTAATAAGGTTAAATTATTTGGATAATTAATTTAAGAATACTTATTTAATACGATTTGTTAATAAGTTAAGTTTGATTAAAATTTATAGTTTTCTTAACTTATTAAAGATTTTCTTAATTTATTAAAGATTTTCTTTAATATTAGAAGTTAATTAATTAATTGTTTAATTAATTTTAAATAATTAGTTAATTGTTTATTTAATTTTAAATAATCACTTAACTATGAATTAATTAAGTGTAATTACTTAATGAAGTAATTAATGGTTAATTATTGAAAGTAATTATGGAAAGAGTAATTACTCATGGGAGTAATTAGTTGAAGTGATTAACGGATAATCACTTAATGTTATCAATTAAGGAATTGATTTATATTATTGTTTTGAAGTTAACTAATTATGGAGTAATTAATTAATTAATGAATTAAGGATTATTTAATGATGGAAGTAATTACTTGTTAAGAAATTAATTATGAGAATAATCAAGATTTATTAATGGAAGTAATTAGAAGATAATTACTTATGTAAGTAATTAAGAGTTAATTACTTAATTATTTTAGTTAATTAATTATGATTAATTAATTAATTAATTAATTAATTAATTAATTAATGTGATTGATTTTAAAGATAATTACTAAGCGTAATTAATTAAAAATTGTAATTAATTTATAAAGTAATTAATTAAGGATTTATTTATTAATTTAATTATTTAATAATTACTTAATGAAGTAATTAAAGATTAATTAATTGGATTAATTAATCAAGGATTAATATAATTAATTTAGAAGATTATTAATTAAGAAGTTAATTAATTAAGATAAGTAATTACAAGCTGATAATTACTAATTATGATTAATGAGTTGATTAATTAACAAGTTAATTATTTAATTAATTTAAAGTAATTATTAATTAATAAGGATCGTTAATTAATGTGATTAATGGTATTAATCAAGGTTGATAAATATAAGTAATTAATTTAAGTGTGATTAATTAATTGTAATTAATTAAGGTTTAATGTAATTAATTATAATTGATTAATGGAATTAAATGAAGGATCATTAATTTTTGAAATTAATGATAGTAATTAAAGGTTAATTACTGAATATGGTGAAGGATAATTACTTGAATGTAATTAAAGGATAATTAATAAAGGGAGATTAATTAAGGAAGATCATTAGAGATGATTAATTTATTTGGAATAATAAATAAATGAAGAAGGATTTAGGTAATCCTATTGATTATGAGTTAATCAATTTTGTTTTGGATGATTGATTAATGTTGGTTGAAAT
The DNA here is from genome assembly GCA_030765085.1 of Allium cepa. Classification (NCBI taxonomy): domain Eukaryota; kingdom Viridiplantae; phylum Streptophyta; class Magnoliopsida; order Asparagales; family Amaryllidaceae; genus Allium; species Allium cepa. Next base: position 291,002,021 of record CM060937.1, read on the forward strand.
TGGTTGATTGATTGATATTGGATGATCAATATTGAGTGATTGATATTGGGTAATTGATGGGTGATACTGGATGATTTGAATATCTATGATATGTGATATGTTGCTTTGTGAGATGAATAGTTGATATGAATTATCTAATTGAATAATGTTATTCATCTATATGTTTATATCATCCTGAATGTAAGTTAATTGTTTAAAACCTTAAGTACAACTTGGACATTAAAATGGCATTTGGTTTCGATGAGATCGGGATCGGGTTTCCATATTTGGAATCCGAAAACCACATCGATTTAAATTAAACGCTAGGTCATGAATCCAAGTGGAGCAAGTGAAGACTCGAGGTGTAAGGGCTATACGTCAGTATAACTCTATGGGTGATTCCGTAATGAGTTGACGGAATAGTGCTTATAGATTCGAGATGGTGATTTAGAGTGCAAGGGTTATGGTCGTTGACTCTGAGGGTGATTCCAAAATGAGTGCAACGAGATAGTGCCTTCGGTTTCGTTCGAACCCAGAACGAACTTGTATGGATTGAATGCTTTCAGAACATCGTCACGTGGACGATGAGCATTCTAAGATAGATGTGCTCTATGAAGGTAATCGCAGCCTCAAGCCTCATCAACCGGGAATGGCTAAAACAGGGGAGGTGCAGCAAGGCTTCGTGGATAGCTCCCACTGGAGAGCAAGATTTTCCCCTGTCTAGAAGTCCCTTTTTATTCGGCTGTGTGGGCAGTTCGGTCGCGGCTAACTGCGGGGTTGTCTTGTTCGGGACTGTTCAGTAAGGAATGGTCCGGCCTTGTGTTGCAGGATAGCGGGCGTACTCCTCGGTACGTTGATCTAGGCCACGTACTGTGACGGGCGGTACCCCAGTAGCCCTGCCATTGATGGAAACTCATTCTTCCTACGAGACCCTACGGTTTTGATTGTATTACCCACTTTTGTGGCTAGTAGCTGGAATTTAATCATGTAACAATTTCGGCTATTTCTTATTTACTTGAAAACCCTAGACACTATTATAATATCACTGGATCTCTTATCAAATGTTTTGGTTAGCGTAAGGTAAAAACTTTTCCATGTTTATGTGTGGGAAGTCTTACATGATACCTTTTCTTTTCAAAGGTTTTTCTAAAGTCAAGCAATTTTAACCCGTTTACTCACACTAGACCCTTGTCTGACCCGAGTGTTTATTTTCTGTTTTATTAAACTCTTGGATACTCATATTATGTATGAGTAGTCAAGTGATTCAGGTTTGCTTGATGAGTTCTGGAGGAGATGTGGAGCAGGAGGCTTCCACGTGTAGATATATTATGGTTCCGCTGTGTTGTTTGGTATCTGTATCCATTGTACTTGAGTTGTATAGTTAGACAGAAGATTATAACTATCTAATCTGTGTTATATATGTTGTGTACTCTGATGTAATTTGATACTATGTAATATTTTATGTGATATATTATATTTCTTTCCGCTGTGAGTTCTCTGATGTTGTTGTCCTTCTTCTTTCTCTTTCTTTTCTTCTTCTATCCCTTTCTTTCTTCAAGATGATACGATTTCTTGGGGATTGAAAGTCGGGTTGTCTCAGTTGGTATCAGAGCATTAGGTTGAGTGAATACCTAGGCTCTATAGTGGTGTCTTCCTTGAGAGAGCGTAGTTGTAATTTTTATATATAACTATATATATATATATATATATATATCTACCTAATCTGTTGGGTTATCTGTTCGGATTTTCCAACATAACTTTTAGAGGTAGATGGAGTAGTGGTGTGTGTGTGTAACACGACCACTACTGATGGAAGAGGTCCATATGTTGAGGTTGGAAGTGAATTTGTCGAAACTGTAGACCTAATACCGTCTCAAGAGAGATTTGTAGTTTGGAGTAAGGATTTCTCTGATATCCGAAGGAAATCTTTTTTTTAAGATTCGGAGTTTATCTTTGAAGTGTAAGTTTGGATTTCGCTCGGGTAAGCGAATTTTTCTTGAGTTTGGATTTGTAGGAAGTGCAGAAGTAAGTAATGGTATCTTGATAACTGCATGATGACATGCAGTATCCTTGGATATTTTCTGAAGATGCTTTCTTTTGAAGCGGTTTTAGAAGTGGTTGAGAAGCAGTCTTTACCTGCCGTGGGGAAGACTCGTCTATGTAGAAGTTGTTTGGATCTTTTGCAAGGAGTTTGGTTGTTTTGGAATATGAGACTAAGGTCTATGAGTTGTTTCTCTTCGACATGGTCTCATTGTTATTCCTTAAGAAGAGTGAGATGTTGATGCTTGGTTTGGAGTCCGAGTTTCTTGAAGGGTTGCCTGCCATCTCGAAGGTCCGTTGTGTGGGTTGTTGATAGTTTTGGGTTTTGGAGAAGCCTTTGGATTAGAAGTCTTTAGATAGTTGTGGTAGCAGTGCAGTTCGAAGTGTTTGGTGTGCTGACGAGAAAGTCTTTTAGCTCTGTAGTATCTTTAAGGTAGAGTTTGGAAGCAGCAGTGTTGGTTGTTTCTCCGGTGATTCAGAAATCTTGGTGGTTCTTCTTTCAGCAGTCCGGGCAGGTGGTGATGATTTCTTGGAGGTTAACCTTGTTTGGAGAAGTTTAAGCTGTTCTAATTGGTAAAGAGAGGACAGTTTTCTTTGGAATCCGAATCAGGTTGGATCGCAAAAGTGACTTGCGATTAATTTGGAATTCTTCGTTGAGCAATCTTTTGTTTGAGGCTGAGAATTCTCATGTGTAGTAAAAGCTACTGAGGTAATCAGAAGTTGTCTGCATCTGGAAGTTGAGTTCCATATTGTTTTGGTTCCAGGAGTAATTTTGGTAGTTAGCCTGGTAGTAGGATGGTTCTTGGAGAAGGTTGAGTTGGTGTAGCAACTCAGAAATTTTTTTTTTGGAACTTGGATTTAGTCATATCTAGTTTTTGAATTTGGATTTCTGCTATAAGGTTGTGTGACTGAGTCAGTTGGGTCACTCAGATTTTTAGGGATTTGATGAACAAAGTTTTCCTGATATATATTGGATAAGTTTGTATTCGTGTTCATCAGCAGTATTCTCATCTATTTCAGAATCAGAGCTGTGCAGCGGAAGCGAGGTAGCAGCTGTGCAAAGAAGGAAATAAGTTCTGTTCGCTATTGTTTGGGAAGTAGAGCTTGTGTTCTGGATTTCGACGGATTTTGGAAGACTTCTCTGATGGATATGATCTATAAACTGGTTTGCTTGGGTCCAGTTGTTTTTAGAAGTATCAGCATAGGTTGAGCTGATCGGAAGAAATTGGCAGTCCAGGATTATCTGTTGAGTTATGCAGATATGAGATAATGAATTTGGAGTTCGAAGTTGGAGACTTCATTGTTGTTGAGAATTCTCTGGTTAGGAGAGAACAGTATTTGGGTGAGATTGGATGGTTAGTGTTGTGGCATTTGAGATTTCTTACCTGTTTTTGATAAGATGAGATTGAATTGCCAGTTTGGATAGCTGGAATTCATTGTATATCACGTATCTATGAGGGAGTACGTGTATGATTCATCGATTGGCTGTTGAATATGTAGTTCAGTTAGATTTGGAAGTGTACTGGACTTGAGTATAATCTGATGTTCTGTTTAGTTTATGGATCTGGAGATGAGAGGAGCTCTGGATTTTGGTAGTGTAGTTAGTTTTTGGCTTTTGTAGAGCGAGTCTCCCGGTGATTTATACTTGGGAAACTCGAGAGGGTGTAAGAAGATTTATTCTGATTTGTGTCAGGATAATTAGTTAGGATTGTTTGTTTGATTTGATTGCTATGGTTGTTAATAACTGGTTGTTAGGAATTGCTTTTAAATTTCAGAGACGAAATTCTTTTAAGGGGGAGGATTGTAACGACCCGGAATTTTGGGCAATATAAATTTAATAATCTGTATTAATAATTTAAATTGGTTAATTTATTCTTTTTGTGGTTAATAAATATTTAATCTGATAATTGTGATCAATATCTTTTTAACAATTTAAAATATTGATAAGATTTGTTTGTCAAAGCTAATAAAATTTATTCTATTTATAATATATACATTTGATTTATATTGTGAATAGAAGATCTTTTGTTTTAAATTAAAGATGAATTTTTAAATTGTGATATATATATTTGTATATGTTATAATTTGAGTTATTTTAAAATTTAATTTAATCAATTGATAATCTATAATGTATGAAAATTGTAGATTGAAGTTTTGTTTTAAAATCAATGTTTTCAAAAGTTAATTTAAAGATTAATACATTTGTTTTAAAATATAAGATAAACAGTTTATTTTTAAATAAGATAATTTAAAAAGGTTTTAAACAAAGTTTTGTTTTGCCTTTCTTTTAAAGTATTTAAAATATGATAGTTTGAAAAGAATTTAAAACTTTGTTTTGTTTTAAAAAATGCTTATTATACAATGGTCATAAGTGAATAAATATAAATGTTAGATTTTAAATAACATGAATAAGAATTATTTGCATTTTTAGTAGTGTTAGAATATTTCTTTTAAAAATAAACTTATATTTATTCACAAAGTAAATTTAATAAGTAAGTTATATTCACTTTTAAATTAAGTAAAAATTAATTAAAAATACATTAGAACATGTGTAAGCATAATAGTCATTCTAACAACACATGTAAGTAAATTAAGCTAGTAGAGAGACAAACGTAAGTTTAATTAACAAATGGAAACCATTTCATTTTAATTTTAATAAAATATTTTAAGAAGAAAACTAGTGTTCTCAAAAACACTTTTTCCTTTATCTTCATTTCTTTAAAAATTTAATGGCCACCAGAAACTTTCCTTCAACACTAAGATTTAAAACCAGAGTCAAATCTGAATTTAATTAAGATCTGCAACTTCAAATCTCAACGTGCAAACAAAGTTAGTCACAACATTTCAAATCTGCAAAATCAACTTGCAACCCTCGAATCTTTTGTTAATCAAATGAAGTTCAACTCAGCAATTTCAACCTGTAATGATAATGGAAATCAACAGCATAATTAAAAGCATGCATGGATTCATCTTCATCAGCAAAGCAAATCTGTAGGCATGCAGTAGATTTTCCATTAGCAAATCACTTCAGATGTTCAAAGCCTGGAAATTTAAATCTGCTGTGATCTGCAAAATTTAACAGGTGAGTAAACCTTTAAAAAATATTTTAAACTTGTGATGCGTATGATTGGATTTGTGTGATAATATTAGTTGTATATGTTCTGATTGTAGATGCATGCTTGAATATTTGAAGTGCCTGTATATATAAAAGGAATTGCTCCTGTTATTTTACAGGATCTAAATAAACCTTTAAATTTCTTTATCTTCTCTTGTATTAAATTTCAGATCCTGATTTCTAAAAGAGAAATGTAGAAAGTGATGTGATGTTAATTATAAAAATGAACTTGGGAATTTTTATCATGTTTTTATCTTAAAAATGCATAAGATACAGTGAACCACAGTTGAATGTCAAAAATCAACAATCTTCTTTTCTGAATTGGATTTCATAATTGTGTTAAGGGCTAAAAATTAGGATTTTTAAAATACATATCATAATTTTTAATTGAGTAATTATGATGAATTTGGGGTTTATACGAAATTGGGGATTTTGTAGATTGTTGATTATCTGTACATTAATTTGGTTTGAGATTTGGATCATAGCTTGAGTTTAGATTGTTGGTTATAGGAAAAATGCAAAAGAATTTTTATATTTGTTGAATCGATGGGAGTTGGCATGATTAGGGTTTTAGAGTTGTTGGTTTCGGCCGAACTGTAGAAGCTTTTGCATCTTGAATTTTTGATCGAGCTCGTTCGTTTTTTGGGTGGATGTTGTGCTTGGATGTGGGGTTCGATGGTGAGTTTGGCGGAGTTCAACGGCGGCAAGAATGGTCGGCGATGGGTTTGGTTTGTGCTTGAGTTTCTGCAGAATGTTCGAGCTCGATACTCGATTTCGATTCGAGGGTTATTTGTTCGATCTGGGTTGAGGGATGGCACATTGGGGTCGCCGCCGACTTAGTGATGACCAGAGGCAAGCTCGTCGTCGTTTGGATCACCGTGCAACGTGCATGCGTGAATGATGTATCGGGTTGAAGAGAGGGGGTTTGGGGAAGAAGGGTTGACTCGGGTTTTGGTTCGTGAGGGTGCTGGGTTGGACTCGAAGCCGTGTTGAGTTGGGTTTGCTTCGAGACTTGCTCGGGGTTTTTTGTAATTTCACTCGGGTTTGACCCGAGACTTTCGGCTGTGCTAGTATAATGCTCAAGTTTATATTAAAAGATTAGTTTACAAATTGAACATGTTATTCTTAACAAATAAATCAAGTTGAGATTTATCAAAGGAAAAGAATTTTCAAGTTAAAACTTGTTTCTTAGAAGAAAAAGGTTAATCAATCTTTTTAAAATGTAAATTGAATTTATATTTTAAATTTAAAAATGTTTTAAGATGTTTGATTTTAAAAATAATTATCTTACTTAAGTTTAAAATTTAAATTTAAAAGAGAAATGTGAATTTAATTTTAAATCAAAGATTTAAGTTAAAGTTTTGAAGCAATGTTTTAATAACAGAATTTTCAATTTATATTGAATTAAATAAGTTTAAAATTTGATAATTTAAAGTGTTTTTAAATTTGGAAATGACTTATAAATGCTTTAGCTCTAAGTAAGACTATTATTATGATTTTGTAAACCAAGTTTAATAATTTGTTTTTGAATTAATAAGATTTAAATAGTTCAAATAATTTATTTATGGAAATTAATAAGGTTAAATTATTTGGATAATTAATTTAAGAATACTTATTTAATATGGTTTGTTAATAAGTTAAGTTTGATTAAGAATTATGGTTTTCTTAATTTATTAAAAACTTTCTTTAATATTAGAAGTTAATTAATTAATTGTTTAATTAATTTTATATAATTAGTTAATTGTTTATTTATTTTTAAATAATCACTTAATTATGAATTAATTAAGTGTAATTACTTAATGAAGTAATTAATGGTTAATTATTGAAAGTAATTATGGAAAGAGTAATTACTCATCGGAGTAATTAGTTGAAGTGATTAACGGATAATCACTTAATGTTACCAATTAAGGAATTGATTTATATTATTGTTTTGAAGTTAATTAATTATGGAGTAATTAATTAATTAATTAAGGATTATTTAATGATGGAAGTAATTATTTGTTATGTAATTAATTATGAGAATAATCAAGATTTATTAACGGAAGTAATTAGAACATAATTACTTATGTAAGTAACTAAGGGTTAATTACTTAATTATTTTAGTTAATTAATTAATATGATTAATTAATTAATGAATGTGATTGATTTTAAAGATTAATTACTAAGCGTAATTAATTAAAAATTGTAATTAATTTATAAAGTAATTAATTAAGGATTTATTTATTAATTTAATTGTTTATTAATTACTTAATGGAGTAATTAAAGATTAATTAATTGGATTAATTAATCAAGGATTAATATAATTAATTTAGAAGATTATTAATTAAGAAGTTAATTAATTAAGATAAGTAATTACAAGCTGATAATTACTAATTATGATTAATGAGTTGATTAATTAACAAGTTAATTATTTAATTAATTTAAAATAATTATTAATTAATAAGGATCGTTAATTAATGTGATTAATGATATTAATCAAGGTTGATAAATATAAGTAATTAATTTAAGTGTGATTAATTAATTGTAATTAATTAATTGTAATTAATTAAGGTTTAATGTAATTAATTATAATTGATTAATGGAAGTAAATGAAGGATCATTAATTTTTGTAATTAATGATAGTAATTAAAGGTTAATTACTGAATATGGTTAAGGATAATTACTTGAATGTAATTAAAGGATAATTAATCAAGGGAGATTAATTGAGGAAGATCATTAGAGATGATTAATTTATTTGGAATAATAAATAAATGAAGAAGGATTTAGGTAATCCTATTGATTATGAGTTAATCAATTTTGTTTTGGATGATTGATTAATGTTGGTTGAAATTGGTTGATTGATTGATATTGGATGATCAATATTGAGTGATTGATATTGGGTAATTGATGGGTGATACTGGATGATTTGGATATCTATGATATGTGATATGTTGTTTTGTGAGATGAATAGTTGATATGAATTATCTATTGAATAATGTTATTCATCTATATGTTTATATCATCCTGAATGTAAGTTAATTGTTTAAAACCTTAAGTACAACTTGGACATTAAAATGGCATTTGGTTTCGATGAGACCGGGATCGGGTTTCCATATTTGGGATCTGAAAACCACATCGATTCCAATTAAACGTTGGGTCGTGAATCCAAGTGGAGCAAGTGAAGACTCGAGGTGTAAGGGCTATACGTCAGTATAACTCTATGGGTGATTCCGTAATGAGTTGACGGAATAGTGCTTATAGATTCGAGATGGTGATTTAGAGTACAAGGGCTATGGTCGTTGACTCTGAGGGTGATTCTAAAATGAGTGCAACGAGATAGTGCCTTCCGTTATGTTCGAACCCGGAACGAACTTGTATGGATTGAATGCTTTCAGAACATCGTCAGGTGGACGATGAGCATTCTAAGATAGATGTGTTCTATAATGGTAATCGTAGCCTCAAGCCTCATCAACAGGGAATGACTAAAACAGGGGAGGTGCAGCAAAGCTTCGTGGGTAGCTCCCACTATAGAGCAAGATTTTCCCCTGTCTAGAAGTCCCTTTTTATTCGTTTGTGTGGGTAGTTGGGTCGCGGCAAACTGCGGGGTTGTCTTGTTCGGGACTGTTCAGTAAGGAATGGTTCCGGCCTTGTGTTGCAGGGGAGCGGGCATACTCCTCGGTACGTTGATCTAGGCCACGTACTGTGACGAGTGGTACCCCAGTAGCCCTGCCATTGATGGAAACTCATTCTTCCTACGAGACCCTACGGTTTTGATTGTATTACCCACTTTTGTGGCTAGTAGCTGGAATTTAATCATGTAACAATTTCGGCTATTTCTTATTTACTTGAAAACCCTAGACACTATTATAATATCACTAGATCTCCTATCAAATGTTTTGGTTAGCGTAAGGTAAAAACTTTTCCATGTTTATGTGTGGGAAGTCTTACGTGATACCTTTTCTTTTCAAAGATTTTTCTAAAGTTAAGCAATTTTAACTCGTTTACTCACACCAGACCCCTGTCTGACCCGAGTGTTTATTTTCTGTTTTATTAAACTCTTGGGTACTCATATTATGTATGAGTAGTCAAGTGATTCAGGTTTGCTTGACGAGTTCTGGAGGAGATATGGAGCAGGAGGCTTCCACGTGTAGATATATTATGGTTTCGCTGTGTTGTTTGGTATATGTATCTGTTGTACTTGAGTTGTATAGTTAGACAGAAGATTATAACTGTCTAATCTGTGTTATATATGTTGTGTACTCTGATGTAATTTGATACTATGTAATATTTTATGTGATATATTATATTTTATTCGTTCCGCTGTGAGTTCTCTGATGTTGTTGTCTTTCTTCTTTCTCTTTCTTTTCTTCTTTTATCCCTTTCTTTCTTCAAGATGATACGATTTCCTAGGGATTGGAAGTCGGGTCGTCTCAATGTTGGAACCATTTTATTGTCAAATCTGAGAAGATTGTTCACAGAAACGATATTTCACTTCATTGGAGGCTCTGATGTCTTCGAATTACATTTCATATCTGCTAAGAAAACCTTCGATGTCTATAGACCTATCATGAATAACTTTGGACAACCCCATAGCAGTAAATGCCTGGACCTTTCAAGCTTTCGCTTCAACTGAAGCTCCCCGAGATCACTCCTGCATCTTTGTGATTGTGATGTGCATAATAATCACCCTACACCACATGAAGGTAGCACAACCACTAACACGAGGCCTAAAATAACGGTACACCTACCAAGAAGATTCTTGGACTAAAAGTATTAAAAAGGAGGCTGCAAGTTTTTAGGATATAGGGTGAATATGTCTGTATTTCGTTTTATTTTATTTGTTATTTCTTTTATTTCTTTTGCTGCAAGTTGTTGCATAGGATGGTCCTTATATGGCCACGTAGGAAAAGTTGTTAGAAAGCCGGCTATATATCTTTATGTACAAACAGTTTTCAGGCCAGAATCAATATTTTCAGAAATTCTTCTTCTCGGCATTCTCTCCTTCTCTTCTTCTACTCTTCTTCTTCAATTATCCCTTATTCCCATTAGTGCCATATCATTTTGGTGCTTTCACCGATTGATCTCCCCTTCCTCCCGGAATATCCAAACCACCGCTTTCATTATGACTCGACAGAACGAAGCACTCCAACAACTCAATACCCACCATGAAACCATTTTCACCATCCAATCCACTCAAATAGACCATGGCTCTCTACTTGAAAACCAACACGCCGATATCATCGATATCAAAGCAGCAATCCAAAACCTCACCAAATCTTTGGCCGACCTCACTCAATAATTAGATACTCAAACACCTCCTTCTCCAAACAACCAAACATCCATCACATATAACCCACCCTTCAACACTAACAACCCCCACTATTATCATCCCCTGCCACAAGCCGAAACCCCAAATGCAAATTGTTGTTGTTTGATGGATCCAATCCTCATGATTGGATATTTCAAGGCGATCAATTTTTTGGTTATTACTCTACACCGAAAGATCAATGCGTTGAGCTCGCGAGCTTTCATATGCAAGGCCAAGCACTAACTTGGTTCTAATGGATGCATCGGAACAAACAACTTTCATCTTGGATGGCGCTAACAAATGTAATCGAACAACGATTTGTAGCACCTATATTTTTAAATCCACAAGCCACTCTCTTTAAACTTAAACAAATCACTTCCGTTGACCTTTGTCAATCCATCTTTGAACTCTTTGCAACCGTATTACTACCTTACCTCCCAATTCTATCCTCTAATGCTTCATTTACGGCCTCAAAACATACATACAAAATGAACTCCATCTTCTCAAACCCACCACAGTTTTGGATGCAATTGATGGCGCCAAGCTCATTGAACGAAAATACAACGACCAATCCAGACTGTCCTTCCCCAAAAATAACCAATACTTCCCGAAAAAACCAAATACTCAATATCCTACTTAGTCATTTCCTCAAACATCACAACTACAAACATCTAAACCACCTATTCCAGTCAAACGACTATCTCCATCAGAAATGCACACCCGGAAATAGCAAAGATTATGCTTTAACTGTTATTAAAAAAATACCACTTCGGCCACCATCGAAAACCCACTCACATTCTCATGATCCTACCTAAAATAGCCACCGATGAATTTGTTCCTGAACTCAAACCTTCACCTACCTCTGAAACACAACTATCTTTTACCATTACTCACCATGACTTCATAGACCTAACCATACTACAACACAAGAGATCTCCCTCCATGCCTTGACTGGCTCCACCCATCCACGTTCAATTCGCCTTTCCAAAACAATTAATGACAACCCAATTTCTGCCCTCGTCGATACCGGCTCCACCCACTACCTCCACCCAAAGGCAGCAAAATTTCCTAGCCTCCAATCGGACCACTCAAACTCGTTCATTGTTACAGTGGGCAACGAAGAGAAACTGCGCAGCTCCGTCAGTTGTTCCAGTGTTCATGTCGACATCCAAGTATACAAATTTGTCGTCGACTTTTACTTGCTAAAGATATCGAGATCTGATGCACTGTATGGCATACAATGGTTGGAAACGCTTGGGCTTATAACTGTTGATCATAAAAATTTAACAATGGCTTTTAATTTTAATAATCAGCCCGTTTTCTTAACTGGGTTGGGCCAAACAAAACATCCCTTCCCTATCTCGGTCCAGCAACTTAGATGGTTGGAAGCGACGTCTGTTATTTCTAGTTTCCTCTATTTACAAGTCCATCCTATTACTTCTTCACTGACACCACGTCTAATAGGCCATAGTGACCGATAACTCCACAAACTCCTATCATCCTATAACCACATCTTTACTATACCCATCGAACTTCCACCAAACCATACCCTTGATCACCATATAAACCTCACTCCTAATTCTCAAACCGTCAACATCAAACCATACCATTGTCCCAATTTTCAAAAAAATGAGGTCGAATGAAAAGTTCAAGAAGTGCTCTACTCCAAACTTATCCAACCATCAACTAGCCCCTTCTTTTCACCTGTTCTATTAGTTAAAAAGAAAGATTGGTCTTGGCGATTTTGTATCGATTATAGGGCACTTAATACCATCACTATAAAAAATCGTTTCCCTATTCCAACGGTCGATGAACTCTTCGATGAACTTTATGGTGCAAATTTCTTTTCCAAACTAGATCTTCGAAGCAGTTATTTCTAATACGCGTATATCCACCCGATATTCCAAAAACAACATTTCGTACTCACAAAAGGCATTACGAATTTTTGGTCATGCCATTTGGATTAACAAACGCACTGTCCACCATCCAAGATATAATGAATAATATCTTCTGACCTTGTTTATGAAAATTTGTGCTCGTCTTCTTCGACGACATCCTCATCTATAGCTCCTCTTGGACCTCGCACTTAGACCATCTCCAAACCACCTTGCATATTCTAAACCAACACAATTTTTTTTTCAATCTTGCCAATTGTAATTTTGGACTCACAGAGCTTAATTACTTAGGCCACATTATCTTTGGTAAAGGCGTCCAAGTAGATCCATCAAAAATCGATGCTAGGTTCGATGGCCAACACCTAACTCGGTCACCGCTGTTCAAGGACTTTTGGGCCTTATTGGATATTACAAACGCTTCATTAAACAATATGCTCTCTTTATTGGACCATTAAGGATTTTTTTGAAACATGATTCCTTCTCCTAGAATCCGAAGGCCCAAGAAGCATTCGAAAAGTTGAAATGGGCCATTACACATACCCCAACCCTATCCCTTCCAAATTTCACTCAACCATTCTCACTCACTACCGATGCCTCTTCCTCTATCATTAGAGTCATCCTCTCCCAAGCCAATCACCCAATAGCTTACTTCAGCCTAAAACTACCACGTTACCTCCAAAAAGCTTCAACTTACTCCCAAGAGATGTTCGCCATCACCTCCGCCGTCAAAAAGTGGTGTCACTACCTACTTGGCCGATCGTTTCAGATCTACACAGACCACAAAAGCCTCCGCGAACTCGCTTCCCAATCCATTCAGACACCGAAGCAACAAAAGTGGCTGACAATACTCCTTGGATTCGATTTCACGATCCACTACCACCCAGGAAAGCAAAATGCAGTTGCAAACGGCCTGTCTAGATTCACCAACGAAGCCACCATGAATGTGATTTTGGGACCTACGTTTCCGCTGCAGGCATACATTAGCACCGCCCTGCACGACGTCCCTAAAGCTCAGTCCCTAATTAGTCAACTGCGCTAAGGTATATGCCCTAACCCTAAACTGCATTTGCATAATGATCTCTTATTTTGGGGCACTCCCATTTATGTTCCTGCTAATATTGACTTACAAAAAAGAATTATTACCGAGCTCCATGATTCTAAAACCGGGGGATATTCTGGAATTAAGGGTACATCGCTCGAGTTGCAAGGATTTTAGCCTAAACTTGCCTCATCAGTTCAGTAGTTTGTTAAACGGTTCCCCACTTGTCTCCAAAATAAACCAGATAACACCCCATATAAAGACTTACTACAACCAAAACTAATCCCCACCCAAATTTGGGAAGATATTGTTATGGATTCCATCACATACCTTCCACCATCCATCGGGAAAACTGCAATTTGGGTAATCTTTGATAGACTTTCAAAGTACGCTCACTTTTGTGCACTACCCACTTTAGTTTCAGCAACTCAACTAGCTTCCCACTTTCTTCATGAATATGTCTACTTGCACGGTTTTCCCTGTTCCATTATATCGGATCGAGACCGCCTATTTACTAGTCAATTTTGCAAAGAATTATTTTGTCTTCATGGAAGAAAGCTTCAAATGAGTAGCGCATACCACCTGCAAACTGACAGGAAATTGGTAGTTGTAAATCGATGCCTTAAAACATACTTGCGTGCAATTATGGGTGATGTTCCCACCAAATGGGTGAAGTGACTTCCTTGGGCGGAATGGTGGTACAATACCGCCAAACACACTCCCCTTAACTTATCCCCTTTCCAAGTCGTTTATGGTCGACCACCGCCCATCCTTTCCAATTACATCATGGACAATATTCATTTCCCAGAACTTGAAGCATAGGCCTCCTCTAGGGATCAACTTCTTCAAGCTATCAAGACAAACTACAAATAGCTCAAACCCGCATGTAAAATCTTGTCGATTAACACCGTAGTGGAAAAAATTCAATGTAGGCTCATGGTTAATTGTCAAGCTCCAACCATATCGCCAAACCACCATACGCCACAACCATCACAAACTCTCAAAAAAAAATATGGGCCCTTCCAAATCATAGAATGTATAGGACTCGTAGCTTATAAACTCCTCCTTCCTCAAGACTCCCACATCCACCAGGTTTTTCATATTTCCCTCCTCAAACTATGTCCACACCCAACCTCTACCATACCACAGCCATTACCACAAACTTCCACTTACCGCGACCTTGTGGAAAAGGTCGATCTTGAATGGGTGAGCATTATGTGCATAATGATCTCCCAGTACCACATGAAGGCAGCACAACCACTGACGCAAGGCCTAAAAGAACGATGCACCTACCTAGAAGATTCTTGGACTAAAAGCATTGCAAAAGAAGGCTGCAAGTTGTCAAGATATAGGATGAATATGTCGTATGTCTTTTTACTTTTATTTATTATTTCTATTATTTCTTTTGCTATAAGTTATTGCATAGGATGGTCCATGTATGGCCACGTAGGAGAAGTTGTTAGAAAGTTGGCTATATATGTTTATGTACAAACGGTTTTTAGGCCAAAATCAATATTTTTAGAAATTCTTCTTCTCTGCATTCTCTTCTTCTCTGCATTCTTTTCTTCTCTTCTTCTACTATTCTTCTTCTTTAATTATCCCTTATTCTCATTAGTGCCGTATCAGATTGGTAGGCCAAAGTCAACTTTGACCTTGGCTCTTGGGATGGACCAAAAATCATAACAACAACGAATGTAGGTCGGTTGTGTTAGCATTGGTGAATTAGAAAAATATAACCGTTTAATTTTGACCTACCAGCATAGTTCAAAGTGTTAGCATCAAATGTTTTATAAGAGTCGTATTCTCTTTATTGCTCCTTAATAATTACTTTTTTACCAAGGACTCTGTCTACAAGCCTCAACTATTAGGTAGGAGAAAAAAATCTTAGCAACATCAGTATTCTCAAGAGAACTCTTTGCATCTTTGAAACCATCAGTTTGTTACTAAGCATTCTTGATAAATTAAAGAAACATGCACCCAAATTTCTCCTTGGGATGATTCCATAATGTCAGTAACAATATTAACATTTCAACTTGATTTAGGTGGTTAATTACGTGTTCTTTGACACTCCCCCCTCATTTATAATAGGAGATATGTTCTTAAAATTTGATCTTGTAGCATTCATGGTTATAGAAGAAGCAAAATAGAAGCAAGAATAAACCAATAAGTAGTAAAAAAACAGAAGTAGAAAGTAATAAGATTCGGAGTTTAGAAGAGCTCCTAGCACCAAAAAAGGCCAATGTACTTTTTACTACAACAACA
The DNA here is from genome assembly GCA_030765085.1 of Allium cepa. Classification (NCBI taxonomy): domain Eukaryota; kingdom Viridiplantae; phylum Streptophyta; class Magnoliopsida; order Asparagales; family Amaryllidaceae; genus Allium; species Allium cepa. Next base: position 291,017,638 of record CM060937.1, read on the forward strand.
TCTCAACGCCTAAAAGTTCTTTCTGAGGTGAAAGCTTTAGGTAGTGTTTGGCTTAAAACGAATTTTGTGTTTTTGGGTTTTAATATGTATGTCAAATATGAGAAGACTGGAGTGGCGTTAAAGGGGAGAGAAGGGAGACAGAGGGGATAACAGAGGGGATGGAGGAATGATGGAAGGATGGATTGTTTCTTGTGCTTCTGTTATTTCTCGAAACACGGAAAATAAAAAAAAGTAGTTTTCTATTTTGTATATTAACTTCATTTTCCAAATTGGTTTTTTTCGATAATATGCATGCATCGTGCATATTTTTGTGTGGACGAGAACCCAAAACTAAAAATGAAAAACCAATTGCAACCTAAGGTAGTGTTTGGTTTACGTTTTTAGTTCTGAGTTTTCATCCATATAAAAATGTGCACAATGCATGTATATTGTAAAAAACGAACAATTTAGAAAATAAAGTTAACAAAAAAAATAGAAAACAACTTTTTTATTTTCATGTTTTGAGAAATAAGAGAACCACGAGAAACAATCATTCCTTCCATCATTCCTTCATCTCCTCCATGGTCCCCTCCATCTTCCTTCCATCCTATCCGTCATCCCTCCACTCCTCTCAAATTTTGTAATTATTGTTGAAAACTCAAAAAAAAAAATCATTTCAAACCAAACACCACCACCTAAGTCTCTGAGCTTAAAGTTAAACTTGAGACCGAGAGCCATTGGTTGCCTAAAAGATAGAAAGTAATAACCAAAAATAAGTTGTAAAGAACAATGTCTTATATTGGTTTGTTATTTACCATACATCCACTATCAGGTAATCTTTCTTTAATAAAGCTAAGAAGTCTAAAATTGCTTTGGTGACCATTTGTATATCTCGGTATAAAACTTGATTTTGTTGATTTTTGAGGAAAACTAAAATGAGATCAATCAATGAAATTGTCACCGATCTATTTATAGTATCTTTGGATCTCGATTGTTGGTGGAGAGCTTCTTCTCGTGGTTTCCTAACCTGGAAAATAGCAGGATGCGATGAAGTCACTTTTTGTAATTTGATTACACGTTGAATGATGCAGATTGATGAGGCATTATTTATTGTCGGAGCATGCAGATAACTTTGTACTTTGATTGGTGGCTCTATTGGCTTTGCTTGAGGCATTGATTAGGCTATTCAACTGATGGAATTTACCTTGATATGCTTGTTAAGTTTAGAAATTATTGGCCCAAGGCAGATGAATTAATGTGCTAAAAACCTAGAATTAAGTCGAGGTACTGAATTTTATTAGAGTGGTAACCATCTCGTTGATTGATCTACATCATAGGCAAGTTGGGATTTTCACTCCTTGGTTATTGTTATAAATCTACACTAAAGCTGCTTTTGAGCTTATGTTATTGGGCTTTGACATATGATCATTTACTCTTGAGTTTCTACCAAAGCGGTTCATATAGAGTTTTAAAAGCTAAAAATATCTTTCAGGGGCATGGACTTTCATACAGTGAGTTGCATTGCATTAAAATTGAGTTGCTTGAGCTATTATGATATTTCAACCACTTTGGCTTTCGATATTAACTCTAAAGTTCACGATAAAACTGTATAATAGACTAATGGAATTAGTCGTAGTCTAAAAACCTTTAATCCTTATGATCTTGGACTTTGTTATCTCGATTATCATTAAATAATGCCAAAATCATGATTTAACATGGTAAACATCATGATACAAAGGGTTCAAGTGGACTTTTAATAAATTTAAGGATATTATCACTAAGTATATCATTTCAAAAGGATGAATGAAAGATAATAAGGTTAAATTGTGTTATTGTTTTAATTGCACGATCTCATGCACAAATAGAAGGTTGTGTGTGTATTTAAGATGTGCACCATGCTTTGAAATATTTAATCCTCATATTCTGTCTTTCTCGTTTCCTTAATGAATTGATCTAATGCATGCTGTAACACAAATCCCTATAGGTTGTTAAGAAAAATGATATAATGGTCGTGCAAATAAGAATATAATGATTAACAAACAGAAGCTCTAATGGTCCGGTATTATATTATTACAAGTATATCAATCATCATCAAATTTTGCACTAAATTATCTTGATATGAAACAAAATATTTATTCGATGATGAATGTTGTTTTTCTACTATAATAGTCGTATACTACGTTATGAAAAGTATGCTAAAGTGTGTGAAGCACTTATATTTCAAAAAAGTAACGAATCAAGCGATGAGCTCTTAAGCGCACTTACTTAATTTTATTTATGCTTTCATCAAGTTTAAACAATGGTTAAGAACTACTAAAAACAAAAAAATAAATAGTGTTGGTAAATTAAAAAAGAAAAAAGTTATAGAAAAAAGCATCATTTGCTGGAAAAATTTCCTTCTTTTTGCGATATGGTTTGATGGATGATGAATAACGTTTTACACAGATATATGATTATATTTAATTTACAAATGTGCATGAATCATACTTAATTGGAGTATGCTTAATAAATGAAGTCAATTCCAACTTTTGTCTAAGGAAAATAAAAGTTAACTTCAAAGCTAAATCTTACATCTTTGTGATCAATTTTAACAGGCATAAAAAATCCTTTAGCTAGTGTCTTCCTCGTGCAATTATATAACTAATAGTATGTACATTGGAAAATCAAGCAGGGTTTAAGCGTCATTAAGAGAGGCAAGACTTATATTGTCTCAACTCGCTTATGGCTTAATATAATCTAAGCCATACGTGTTTTAAAATTGTTTACATTGTTTGTCTACGTTGCCATAAATTTTCTTTAGATGGCTTCAACCAGTTGTCTTCAATGTATGTTTCATTTCAATTTTAAAGTATTTCATGCTTTATTGGATGTCTGTTCAGTAAATGAATCAATTAGTATATGATTTATTGAATGAAATTATTCCACTCTTTCTTTATTGCAAAACACTGTTTACATTTTGCATCAATGTTTTTTGAGATATGAAATATACATTCTAAGTGGGAGATAACTGGAAATACGACATGAATGGCGTTTGTTATCAAACTCTCGATCTACAACAATAACTGAAGAAACTAATAGTGGGAATAAGAATTTCATTAGAACATTGCAAAATACATTGTGACTATCTACCAGTCACGGTAAAGAAATGTGTTGGCAATTGTAAATGTTTTCCATGTCGATGTAAATCCAATCATCTCTTGTAAATGTTCATCATAGCAGTTAGTTTTATTTGTGCAGTCCATGATAAAAACACGTGGAAAGCATCTAATAAGTGTCATACTTGGGATATAGATGGAATATAAATATATATAATACTTCTTTTGTATTTTCATTTGTGAAATGAAATTCGGTGTACTTTTAATTAAACTGTACAACATTTGTTGGATATAAATCCTTCCTTCCATTTCATTAATTTGATGTTTAGCCTTAAAATTATAAATGGCCGGGATTGTTAAAGCATTATTTAGGCGGTTTTCTTAAATATTTTTCCCATTTTTACATCATATGTACTTGTTTTGATTAATTCGTCCTCTTCTTTATTTGAAAGTCCTAAAATATGTGAAATCCTTTGATCCTCACATTTTTTTCCCATAGGGTGATACATATTTTATTTTTTTTCTTTTGAAAATGGGTTCCTTTATTGCTTTACATAACAGAAAATTACAAGTTACAGTATAAAACGTTGCCCAAGCAATGAAGTCTGCTTAATCTACTAGAAAATCATATAAATAGACAAAGATACAATAATTTTCCCCTTATATATCTCTAAACTTCGTTGCATATGTTATAACCAAGCCCAAACCTTCAAATGGTTCATCCCACTTCAAGTTGGTCATCAAAGTTTTGAAACTTGCATAACGAGAACACGTGATAAAACTTGCTCCCATGTATTCATCTTCTCCAACATGTGACCATGGTGGAACATCTCCAAACTCCCAGTGCCCACTGCAAACTGAATGACAATCAAACAGTACAAAATGGGTAAGTAAAGCCCGATATTACATCCAGTTTGATATCTTTCCTGGCTGAGTAATCTTCGAAAAACAAATCAAACCACTACAGATTTTAATTTATATCAACACGTAAGTATCAATATAAATACTTGTATGCACACTTTTGCATACATCTAACCCTTAAAGTTCCGACCTTCTTCATTTTAGACCTGGGAGTAATTTTAACTATTGTGGTCAGGAGAACGAATTCACCTCACCTCCAACCCATAACTCCTACATCTCTACGACTTTATGAAATTAGTCATGAAATGTCATACTAATTTTGGCATTCAAGCTCCAAGAGCGAATGAATTAGATAATGAAAGATATCTCGTGTATTGAGATAGTTGTATCTGTATTTTACATCTGGGCTTGGGCCTTACATTTCAGCCCAATATCATACACTGTTTATAAATACAAACCAATATGCATTGTAACGTATCTGAGAAGTTCATAATAAAATTTATTTTTCCTTTTACTTTCTGCTATTTCTCTCTGAATCAATAAAGCATTGATACTCAATATATCAGCCATATCAAAACTCTTATATGGTATCAGAGCCATGTACAGCCTAACGGCAGTATCTAGTGTGCAAGATCATCACTGAAATCGCCATCAGAAAGTTATCATCATTTGACGAGATTCTTTAACCCATCAGATGATATCTCATCATTTGGGTTATTTTTTAGAATTTGCTATTTTGTAAGAAAAAAACAGGTGTCATATCAAGAAATCATTGAGATTTCTGATTGCAACAAGTTTTTCATTAAAAAATTTAAGCAAATTCATTGCAAGAAGGTTCAGAAAATCAAAAAACTCATTCAAGAAAACAGTCAAGGAACATAAAGAAAGCAATTGCCATGCCAAGACCTATCAGAGAGTGACTCATCATCTAAGTCTTGGGTGCAACTTACCTTTTCTTGCCAGTAATCAAGTGTTTTTTGAATTAGCGATATGGGTTTGATTTCAATGAAACTTTTTCTCCTGTGGTCAAACCAACTACTATAAGAATCATCTTAAGTATTGCTCTATATAATAAGTGGAGCATTAGACAATATGATGTTAATAATGCATTTCTGAATGGAACCTAACAGGAAGAAATATACATGGAGCAACCACAAGGTTACAGGGAAAATACAAATCATGTTTGCAAACTGAAAAAGGCCATATATGGCCTGAAACAGGCACCAAGAGTCTGGTTTGATAAACTGAAAGCCAGACTAATCAATCTTGGATATCAGTCTACAAAATCAGACAACTCTCTATTTATTAAAAATAGCAATAAGATAAATGTTTACATTCTAATATATGTTGATGATCTTATCATTATAGGAAATGATGACAATGAAATCAAAAGTCTTGCTCAATATCTAGACAAGGAATTTTCCATCAAAGATTTGGGTTCACTAAACTTTTTCTTAGGCATAGAAGTTAAAAGGAAATCAAAGTCAGAGATTATCCTCAGTCAAAAAAAATACATTCTAGAGTTACTGGAAAAGACAAAGATGGACAATGCCAAATCTCAGCCCACTCCTATGATAAGCCATCTATACTTATCCAAAAACAGGGGAGAATACATAACAAACACTAAACAATATAGAAGTATTGTTGGTGCTTTACAATATCTAACTATCACAAGGCCAGATATATCTTTCAGTGTTAACAAAGTTTGTCAATTTATGCAGGAACCAAAAGATGATCATTGGAAAGCAGTAAAACGAATATTGAGATACATAAAGGGAACTGCAGATTATGGACTACTAATGAAGAAAAGCAATCATCTTAACATAACTGGGTATACTAATGCAGATTGGGGAACTAATCCAGATGATCGTAGATCTACTACAGGATATTGTATATATAGGAGATAATCCAGTGTCGTGGTGTTCTAAGAAATAATCTGTTATCTCAAGATCTAGCACAGAAACTGAATACATAAGTGTTGCAAGTGCAACAGCAGAGATTATGTGGATTCAATCCTTACTGCATGAACTAAATATCAAATCGCAAGCCAAACCAACATTATGGTGTGATAATCAAAGCACGGTATACATGTCAGCAAACCCAATACTTCATTCAAGGACAAAACATATCGAGATAGACTTGTACTTTGTCAGAGAACAAATACAAAAAGGAAATTTACTAGTAAATCACTTACCATCTGCTTACCAAAGAGCAGATACTCTTACCAAAGCATTGTCGAAGCAAAACTTCATCAGATTCAGAGAAGATTTGAAGGTGGTTGAGATTACCACAAACTCAACTGAACAAGACGAAGTTGCAGGGTCCAATCAACAAAAGTTGAAGGCTTTCGTTCATACAACATCTGATTCATCATCCAATCTGACTTTGACAACGAACCAACTCACTCAGATCAACAAGACAACTTCAATTATCTTGAAGAAGCATGGTATAATGATTAAATCACCCAGATCCATGCAATATTGCTCTAGATCTGAGCAATAATCGCTTATCTTCTGTGGCGGCGACAAGAGATGTCACCATGAGGAAACCAAAAAAAAACCCTAATGTTGGTTTGAGGGGGCAAATTAGATAATGAAAGATATCTCGTGTATTGAGATAGTTGTATCTGTATTTTACATCTGGGCTTGGGCCTTACATTTCAGCCCAATATCATACACTGTTTATAAATACAAACCAATATGCATTATAATGTATCTGAGAAGTTCATAATACAATTTCTTTTTCCTTTTACTTTCTGCTATTTCTCTCTGAATCAATAAAGCATTGATACTCAATATAGCAGCCATATCAAAACTCTTATACAATGCCCATAATCTGATGGTGGAGGGCGAATTGCAGTTCACTTTTCTCTAATATTCACAAAGGGATGTCGATGATTAAACTATTATTTGCAGATCACATGAGATACGTATAACCACAAGGAATGTATAAGCAGATTTAATACAGATTCCTTGAAATGGCTTCGCATATATTTAGATCTATAACTAAGCACTTAAGATTGTAACATTTTTGTGCGTACATAAAATCACACTCGTCCCAAAATATTGTTGTGAAAAAATGGCAGCGCTTTGCGGAAGCTTATATCAACGGGTCTTTGTCACCCAAATCACAAAGAGATAACTTGGATTAAAAATAAGACGGAATTGAAATTAAAAGCAATAAGACAAGATATTCCACCCAACCACCCACTTTATTGATTCACCAAAAAATTTGTTTACAATTAATAGAACAACGATAAAATAAACAAAATACCATTGAATCAATAACTAAATTGAGAAAGGGAGCAAATATCTATATGGCTAAAATTGTTGGAGAAGAAGAACAAAGATGGAGAACAGGGAATTAGCAAATAGATTTTCCACCATACATTTACTCTCTCTTCTAGTCTCTACTTATATAATCAATTACTTAATGCCAAAGTTAACATTAGATGGCAAAAAATAATTTGATTAGCCAATTAGAGAAAGAAATAAACATACTCAATATACCTATTAATTAGGGGAAAGAAAATCTTCTCTTTCTTTCTTTTGCATATTTCTTTCCCTCTATTTGTGATTTTGTATCACCAAAATTTAACACTCCACCTTGATGCAAAATCACATATCTCCAACATATCAAACATACCATATCTAGATCTATCGCAACTCCCTATATCTCAATCATACCAAATTACAAAACTTTACCGCCGACTGCAAGTGATGCATCTCCCACATGAGGTGCACCACACAAATCCGGTCTCAAAAATGTTTGTAATACCACAAAGATCTCTGTCTTGTCTTTGTGGATTTTGCAACTCGACACCCGTTTATCACTCGATCTGAGCTCATTACCTGATCACTGTCGATCCCCCAAGCATCATCAACATGAAGACCTCTGTCTAAAACATGATCCTCAATGCTAGAATCATAAGCAGTGACTACATTAACCTTTCCACCTTGTTGTGGACTAGGTTCTTCAATCGCCACTTGCTTTCCATAGTCGACTACAGAACCAACCAAGCTATAAAGGTTTCCTTCTTCCAATACTCCTCTCATCCTTACACGACCACCTTTCTTCACTCTCAAAACTCCACCTTGAGTCTCATAAGTGCAACCACGGCGATCCAACTGACCGAGAGAAATAAGATTATGCGAACAAGTGGGTACATGTCTGACTCCAGAGACTTCTCTAACCACACCATCATGCATACGAAACCGAATAGATCCAATACCACAAATCGGTAGCTCTTCTCCATTGGCTGTCATATTCAGGTCGACACTCTTCTCATAAGAAGAAAAACAATTCACATCTCTACAAATGTGAAAACTGGCTCCCGAATCCATCTTCCAAGGCTTATTTTCACTAAAGAGGACATCATAAGAAGCATCACTATCGGTACCTTCAGCAAAACCTGCATGTGCATCACTACTAGTATCACCGTGCGCAGCCTTTTTCTGATCTTTTTTATAAGCATAACACTTGCTGCGTATGTGACCTTTCTTATTACAGTAATGACAAGTGATAACACCTTTACTATTAGCATCCTTCTTCTTCCAAATTGTATCTTTCTTCGAGTCCCTTGCCACCATAGCCGCACTTTGAATTGATTTCATACCTGACCCTTTTCTTCTAAGCACCTCACTCAAAAGACTACTTCGAACAGTTTCCAAAGAGATAGTTCCATTAGCATTGGAATTACTCAATGAAACAACCAAAGTTTCCCAATTTCTGAAAGCGAACTCATCAATAAAAGAGCCTGTAACTCATCATCAAAATTGACCTTCATATTTGCCAATTGATTTATTACATCCTGAAATTCATTCAAATGCTCTGCAACAGACTTCTCTTCATCTAATCTCAGTTATACCAACTTTCGAACCAGAAAAGCCTTACTAGTAGCACTCTTTGACTCATATAAAGATACCTACTTATCCCACAAAGCCTTTGCGGATTCACAACTAGCCACATGATGGAAAACTGAATCATCAAGATATTCACGAATCAAAGCAATCGCCTTCTTATCCTTCTTCTTCCATTTTCCCTCATCTACATTAGAGGGCTTTCCATCTCCATCAATCGGATCATGAAGATCATTGAGGTACAGAACATCCTCCATCCTAGGCTTCCAAATACCCCAATTTTTTCCATCCAAAATAGTCATCTTCGAAAATGAAATCATATCCGACATCAATAATTTTTCAATCCAAAATTACTCTAAGCTTTGCGATGAACCTAGCTCCGATACCAATCTGTTGTGAAAAAATGTCAGCACTTTGCGGAACTTATATCAACGGATCTTTGTCACCCAAATCACAAAGAGATAACTTAGATTAAAAATAAGACGGAATTGAAATTAAAAGCAATAAGACAAGATATTCCACCCAACCACCCACTTTATTGATTCACCAAAAATTTTGTTTACAATTAATAGAACAAAGCTAAAATAAACAAAATACCATCGAATCAATAACTAAATTGAGAAAGGGAGAAAATATCTATATGGCTAAAATTGTTGGAGAAGAAGAACAAAGATGGAGAACAGGGAATTAGCAAATAGATTTTCCACCATACATTTACTCTCTCTTCTAGTCTCTATTTATATAATCAATTACGTAATGCCCAAGTTAACATTAGATGGCAAAAAATAATTTGATTAGCCAATTAGAGAAAGAAATAAACATACTCAATATGCATATTAATTAGGGGAAACAAAATCTTCTCTTTCTTTCTTTTGCATATTTCTTTCCCTCTATTTGTGATTTTGTATCACCAAAATTTAACAAATATTGCTTTAAAATCTCTGCGGGCTATAAACTAACTAATTACCGAGTCTAGAATCAACGACCGATTGAAGGAGTCTTACCCACAGACTATTTTCCTCTGAATTTATAAACCATAACCGGATCCTGTTTTGTCGTAGGCTGAAGCATTCTTTGAAAAAATCAGCTCGAATACTTCAAATTATTCTTCCCCAAAAAAAATTTGAATTGATGGAAGTGAATCGAGGAATTAAAATGCGAATGCGATTTCGTTGATGCATCCTTACATTCAAATTTTGGCTTTGGTTGAAGTGGATCGGCATAGGATTTGATAGAATGTAAAAAATGGTTTCAGGCTTTGCGTGATCGCCAGTACCAAACAAACCCAAAGTATATTGTTTTGAATCTCTATGGCTATCAAATCTAACATTCTCCAGATCTTATAAATGACAGTTGCAGGAATCTTACCCAAAATCATATGCTTGACAATCGGTCTGAGATTTTATAACACATAGCCTTGGTTTTGCCACTAGTACAATTGGATTTCCAGATCCTACTTTCCAAATCCCAATTTAAAGTTGAATCGTAATGTGGAGATTTATCGATTGCATAGATTGGAATTTGAGACTCGGTTTCGCATCCTTCATTTCCGGCTTCTCGATTTGAATGGGTTTGAGGGCATAAGATTTGGTAGATTTTGGAAGAACATGGTGGCTCTGGATCCTTACTCATGATGGAATGGTGAATTTACTGGTGATGAACAAGGTGTTTGATGAAGTGGAGGAATTGATATGTGGGAAGAAGATGAAGAATTGAACAATTTTATACCTGTGCACAAATTACATGTACACAGCAAGAAATGATAATCTGAAAGTGAATTTGTATTATAGATGAGTTATTGAACCAAGAAACGACAAATTTTGACTTTTACTTGGACGAAGAATGAGACAATGCATTAACAAGGATCAAGAATTTATGGATTGATTTGCAGAAAATTCAGCAGATACGAAATATAAAACTAGACAGTTACATATACCTAAGCCAAATACAAGATTGATATATGCAAGAACAACAGTTTTTACCTTAAAGCTGATACAACAGAGAATTATATAATGAATTTAATAAAAATAATGGAATTGACAAATTGCTTACAGGATTTTGTAACAGAAAATACTGATGTCCAAACTAATGAATATCAAAACAAGGAATTATGGATCAAAGCAAATTGAGGGCAGATTCAAGAATGGAAATATATTGCATAAGAATGATCAAGACTTATGACTGGTACCAAATTTTCACCAAAGAATGATATATATTGGCAAGTATATGGAATAAAGGTTCAGATTTACATAGATTTACAAGCAGATAAAAAGATAAGCACAAGAATCAACAACTATAATGTTTGCATACAAACTGAAAAAGAATTTAGATTCTAATTGAATAACAGAAATCAATTAATAGCCAAATGAGATAATGGAACAAGATCTGAAACAACTAATAACAGAAGTATACTAACAGGATATTGCAAATTAAAGAACAAGAACAGTTAAGATCAAGCACAAGGAATGAAACAATGCATTAACCTGGTTCAAGAACTTGTAAAATAATTAGCAGTAGCTTATCAAAGATAGATGAACTAGCAATTTATTGACAAGACTATATAACAAATGTAATATTGATAAAATGATGTATCTGACAACAACAGCATACAGATCAAGGAATTCAATTGATAAATTCAAGAACAAGGATTATACTTCAATAGAATGATCAAGAACAGATAATAGAAAATCAGATAAGAGGAAATATATGAAAACTGAAACAATGTATAAGCATAGATCAATACTTAACAGGCAATAGAGCATGAACAGAAGAATTGAGCAAGATGAATATTGAAGACAAACATTAATCATCTGGCAATAGAGTCACAATGAACAACAAAATACAATTTTATTTCTGAGTTTTCTTCTCATTTTCAGTTACAATATCACCACTATATATATACACAATAGAGAATTATCACAAACACTTTGCCTACGCAAACCCAAACATCAAATACAGCCCAGTATAACACAAAAGACTCAGACTAACAAAACACTGGTACTGTTGCAACACTCCACATATCAACATACTATGTATTTCAGCGGTGCACGTGCACATATGCCAAACTGTTACATTCCATTATCCCATTGCTCAAGCTTCATCCTCCTCCTTGCTTTCATCACTTTCCTGAAGCAGATAATTTCCTTTCTTCTCGAAAATCAGCGCTAACATTCCACTGTTGTTACATCTCCCCTCCACTTCAAGAAGTGACCTTGTCCCAAGGTCTAATGTAGGGAATTTTTTTATCATTGGCCAATAATCTTCCCATGTAGCTTCTTCTACAGATTTCTCCTTCCATTTAATCAAAATTTGAACCACCGCTTCATTATTTCTGGGTATTATTCTTCTATCAATTATATACTCTGGCTGTTCTACAATCTCTTCCATAAATCTAGGAACATCATTTTGCACCATAACAGAACTTCCTACCTTTTTCTTCAGCTGAGATACATGAAAGATAGGGTGGATTTTTGCAGTGGCGGGTAGTTGGAGTTTATAAGCTACTTCTCCAATTTTTTCAATTACTTCATATGGTCTATAGTACTTGGGTGAGAGCTTGCAAGTTTTCTGATTTCTGGCTGTCAATTGCTTGTAAGGTTGAAGCTTAAGAAACACCCAATCTCCTACTTCGAACTTCCTCTATGATCTTCTTAAATCTGCATACTTCTTCATTCTTTCACGTGCCAATCTCAAACTATCCTTCAAATACTCTAACATTATGTCTCTAGTAAACAACATCTCCTCTACTTGTTCCACTTTAGCTGTGTTTTGGACATAGGATAGGAGAGTAGGTGGGTCAATACCATACACAGCTTTGAATGGAGTTGTGCAGGTTGAAACTTTCCAAGTAGTATTATACCAATACTCAGCTAGTGTTAGCCACTTACTCCATTCATTAGGTTTACGGCAGATTAAGCATCTCAAATACCCCTCCAATATCTTATTAATCACTTCTGACTGCCCATCGCTTTGAGGATGGTAGGCAGTTCTTAGCTTTAAGATACTGCCTTGCAACTTGAAAAGTTCTTGCCAAAATTTGCTTGTGAATATAGAGTCTCGGTCACTAACAATGGTTTTGGGTAAGCCATGTAACTTAAACACACCATTAAAGAACACAGTAGCAACCTCTTTGGCAGTGTAGGGGTGGTTGAGAGGAAAGAAGTGGGCATACTTGCTTAGCCGATCAACAACAACAAGTATAACAGTGTAGATAATGTCGCCCAAGTATTCCAGAGATTGCTTCCCAAAGCTACATTTTGACAATTTAGCCATCAGCATATTCTGTTGCAACGTATGAAATGTAGTCTTGAGATGATCAAGGTGTTCTTTCCAGTCCTTGTTGTAGACTAAAATGTCATCAAAAAATACCAGAACAAACTTTCTCAAATAGGATTTAAACACATGATTCATCAGGGATTGAAAGGTGGATGGAGCATTAACTAGACCAAAAGGCATCACAAGGAATTCATAATGTCCCTCATGTGTCTTCAAAGCTGTCTTGTGTACATCTTCTTCACACATACGAACTTGATGGTACCCTGATCTCAAATCCAGTTTAGAAAAATAGGCAGCTCCCTGTAACTCATCAAACAGGTCATCAATCAAAGGTATGGGAAATTTATCCTTAATAGTACGAGCATTTAGGTTTCTATAATCAACACACAATCTCCACGTTCCATCTTTTTTTTGACCATCACCACAGGGGAAGAGAATGGGCTACTACTATGCTTGATAATTCCGGCTGCTAGCAATTCATTTACAATTTTTTCCAACTCATATTTTATGTGATACGAATGTCTATATGGTTTAAGGAAAATCAGTTTAGTATTAGAGAGAAGAGCAATTTTGTGATTATGTTCTCTTTTTTGGGATAGGAATGGAACAGTGGATGTAATTTCAGGGTATTGGTCAATCAATGCTTGGATGGCTGGGGGTAGGGTTGGAGTCTGCTCTTCTTTCAAGTCAACTTGGTAGCATAGTAACATACTCAACTGACCATGTGCATTTTGTTTATCTATAGCCTTTTTATCAACAATCTTCATCTCTCCTTGACTGAGTCCTTGCCAAGTATAATACTTGTTATTATATCGGAATTTAACCTGCATTTGCTCCAAGTTTAAAGTCACAACACCCAAGCTTTTCATCCATTGAGCTCCCAATACTACTTGGCAACCTTCCAGGGGCAATAATAACAAATCAACGGGCATTTTGCATCCCTGACATTTTAGCATTACATTTCTACATATCCCTGAGCCAGTCAACATTTCACCATTGGCCACAGTCACTTCATAGACCTTGGATTCATCGATAGACAGTTCTAACTTCTTGGCAAGATGTGTATTGATAAACTATGTGTCGATCCTGAGTAAATGAGAACTTGCACTGGCTTCCTATTGATGATCCCCTTCACTTTAATAGTACATAAAGCAGGAATTCCATATATTGCTTGTAAAGTAATGGAGAGGGCTTCTTCTGCCGCTATCTCCTCTTCAGGTTCACAAGAATCATCCTGAGAATTACTTTCTGTATCCTCCACTTCTTTAAGCATCATTATTCCTTCCAAAACATACACATGAGAATTCTTACATTTATGATCCTTTGACCACTTTTCTTCGCAGCCATAACATAGATTATGTCTTCTCATTTCCACAATCTGATTAGGAGTCAACCCTCTACTTCTTGCTATACCTTCAACAGTGGAGTTGCTGCTGCCACGAGATATGGTGTTAGGTTGGTTAAGTGTGGAGTCTTTGACATAAGCAGGTGTAGAATGAGTGGTGGTAGGCTTAGGGATAGGAGTATGGGACTGGTTAGCAGCTGAAGTTTTTTGGTTCTTTCGGGTCTGTATGTACTTGCATTCAAACATTTTAGCTAGTGCTACGGCTTCTTTGAAGTCAACTGGCCTTGAAATCATAACATCATCTCGAATCTCCTCCTTCAACCCTCCAATAAATCTGTCAAGCAAAAATTTAGGTGGTAGGGTCTCAATTACTGCTTGTAACTGTTCAAAGCGACTAAGGTATGCTCTCACTATGGTATATTATTTGAGTTTGGATAATGTTTCATAGGGCCTCTCCATCTCCTTCGGCTTAAACCTCACTAAAATATCTTCTTTAAAGGCCGGCCACAATTCATGATTAAGGACTGTATTGGTATACCAGTGATACCACTGCAGCGCCTCTTTTTTTAGGTAAAAAGAACATATTTCTACCCGGTATTGCTCCTCGGTATGTTGAAATCTGAAAAATTGTTCGACTTGTCTCAACCAGTCAGCCACTCCTTCATCACCAGAAAAACTAGGGAAATCTAGTTTATAAGAGGTCATAGGATTGGGATAATTCATATTGGTATAATTGGGAGGGGGATTGGAATAGTTTGGACCGGGATTTCTTGGAGAAGAAAAGTCTAGATTCACTGGATACGGAGCATTTCTGGGTTGTGGTGGGTGGTTTCTTGAACTGGTGGTTGCAATATAAGGAAGATTCTCATTGTTCTGGATTGGTGGATGAAACTGAGGTATTGGTGGAGGGGTTGCAGGAAGTGCAGGTGGTGTTGCTTGAGATTTGAACTTCATTTGTTGTATGTCATTGGCAAGGGAAGTGAGGACATTGTGAAATCCTTCGAATCTGGTGGTGATGTCATGCTCCATTTTTCGGTTGCTATACTCTAGTTGAG
Source organism: Allium cepa (assembly GCA_030765085.1). Classification (NCBI taxonomy): domain Eukaryota; kingdom Viridiplantae; phylum Streptophyta; class Magnoliopsida; order Asparagales; family Amaryllidaceae; genus Allium; species Allium cepa. Next base: position 291,033,107 of record CM060937.1, read on the forward strand.
TTAGAGATTTGATAATATGTTCATTAAACTCTCCTTGCCATTGCCATAGTATTTCTTGATCAAGGAATGGTGGATGTGTATAAGAATTGTCTTTAATGAGATTTGGATCGACTTAGGGTTCAGCTTCCTCCCCATTGAATCGCTTTGATACCAAATTGGAAGAATATGGTGGCTCCGGATCCTTACTCATGATGGAATGGTGAATTTACTGGTGATGAACAAGGTGTTTGATGAAGTGGAGGAATTGATATGTGGGAAGAAGATGAAGAATTGAACAATTTTATACATGTGCACAAATTACATGTACACAGCAAGAAATGATAATCTGAAAGTGAATTTGTATTATAGATGAGTTGTTGAACCAAGAAACGACAAATTTTGACTTTTACTTGGACAAAGAATGAGACAATGCATTAACAAGGATCAAGAACTTATGGATTGATTTGTAGAAAAATGAAAGTTCAGCAGATATGAAATATAAAACTAGACAGTTACATATACCTAAACCAAATACAAGATTGATATATGCAAGAACAATAGTTTTTACCTTAAAGCTGATACAACGGAGAATTATATAATGAATTTAACAAAGATAATGGAATTGACAAATTGCTTACAGGATTTTGTAACAGGAAATACTGATGTCCAAACTAATGAATATCAAAACAAGGAATTATGGATCAAAGCAAATTGAGGGCAGATTCAAGAATGGAAATATATTGCATAAGAATGATCAAGATTTATGACTGGTACCAAATTTTCACCAAAGAATGATATATATTGGCAAGTATATGGAATAAAGGTTCAGATTTACATAGATTTACAAGCAAATGAAAAGATAAGCACAAGAATGAACAATTATAGTGTTTGCATACAAACTGAACAAGAATTTAGATTCTAATTGAATAACAGAAATCAATTAATAGCCAAATGAGTAATGAAACAAGATCTGAAACAACTAATAACAGAAGTATACTAACAGGATATTGCAAATTAAAGAACAAGAACAGTTAAGATCAAACACAAGGAATGAAACAATGCACTAACCTGGTTCAAGAACTTGTAAAATAATTGGCAGCAGCTTATCAAAGATAGATGAACTAGCAATTTATTGACAAGACTATATAACAAATGTAATATTGATAAAATGATGTATCTGACAACAACAGCATACAGATCAAGGAATTTCAATTGATAAATTCAAGAACAAGGATTATACTTCAATAGAATGATCAAGAACAGATAATAGCAAATCAAATAAGAGGAATATATGAAAACTGAAACAATCTATAAGCATAGATCAATACTTAAAAGGCAATAGAGCATGAACAGAAGAATTGAGCAAGATGAATATTGAAGACAAACATTAATCATCTGGCAATAGGGTCACAATGAACAACAAAATACAATTTTATTTCTGAGTTTTCTTCTCATTTTCAGTTACAATATCACCACTATATATATACACAGCAGAGAATTATCACAAACACTTTGCCAACACAAGCCCAAACATCAAATACAGCCCAGTATAACACAAAAGACTCAGACTAACAAAACACTGGTACTGATGCAACACTCCACATATCAACATCCTATGTATTTCAGCGGTGCACGTGCACATATGCCAAACTGTTACATTCCATTATCCCACTGCTCAAGCTTCATCCTCCTCCTTGCTTTCATCACTTTCTTGAAGCAGATGATCTCCTTTCTTCTCGAAAATCAGTGCTAACATTCCCCTGCTGTTACAGATTTCAACGCAATTTCAGGATATGTAAATAGATCGCCAATCGCCTGGTAGTTTCTCTCCCTGTGGGAGAGGATATATATATATATATATATATATATATATATATATATATATATATATAACAAGAAAGGACATTCACATTATTTTATCGCCTAGCCTATGTACAGAAATTTCAGATTCTTATCGTTATTACTTCGGGACTCAATAGCGCAATCTCACTCTAGTAATATCAGTATTATAAATAATATAATAAGATATTAAACAAAAGTTATATTTAGTATACAAACATATAAAACAATTGTATGAACTATAATTTACCTTGTTAGAATTTGCTTTTTTAGGATTTTCTAAACCTTACTCTATATCACTTTTGATGCTTTTGTTTTCTCCATTTAAGGTTTCAACTAGCCACTCGCTATAGGCTAATTCTACTAACATACCACCTTTTGTCTTTTTCACCTTGTGTTCTTAAAAAAGAAACACGCCCCACTTTTTCTTTTCCCCAATTCATTTCCAAAATACCCTTACCCCTCTATTACACTGTCTCGTTTACTTCAATCTTATTATCCAATTCCTTTACCCAAAAAAACCCAGCTTAAAATCATGAAAGGAAGATCAGATCAAAGCAAAAACAAAGTAATCCTTATTTAATCTTTTAGCAATTTCAGTTTAGAAATTGTTTACAATATATTTTGTACAAATATTTTTAGGTCTGGCGGTCTTTTTCAATTTTGTTCGATTTTGGGTTTGGGAGAAATTAAATTTAGTTAAATGTAGCATTTATAAAGTAGAGATAGGGTAATCCATGGCCGTATCTGATGTTATATGGGTAAATTAATGCTAGTCATTAGCATGGGTTAGCAAAAGATAATCGTCTGCAAAGGGTGATGTTTTCCACATATCAATGCTACAGTGTAACATGGTTTAGAAAAAACCTCATTTGTGCTTGGCGCGGATGATAATTTGTGAGAATCTGTGACAAATGTCAGAGGTTTGTGAGAAGATGTGACAAATGTCCGAGGTTTGCAAGTATCCATAGACAGCCATCGCATGAACTCATACCCCATGCTAGTCCATGGCCATTCAACGTATGAGGCATGGATCTAATAGGACCACTAGCTATGTCAAGGGGAGCGAAGTACGCTGCGATGTCTATAGATTACTTCACTAATGGGTAGAGGCAGAACCCCTAGCAATAATCACCACGAAGAAGATAGTCACTTTTGTGGTAAGAAACATAATCACCAGGTTTAGGATTCCCAAAAAGATAATTCTGATAATGGGACCCAATTTGAAAGTAAGGAATATAGAGCTCTACGAGAAGAATGACATAATTAGCATTTTCTCCTCTATCGCACACCTACAAGCAAATGGCAAAGTCGAAGTGACAAACAAAAATATCAAGACGTTAATTAAGAAAAGAGTGCAGAAGGCAAAGGGGAAGTGGACGGAGGAATTTTCTTCGGTGCTATGGGCCTGTAGGACCTCGACTAGATCCCCAACCGGTCATACCCCATTTTCCTTAACTATGGATACAAAGTTATGCTTCTCGTCGAAGTAAAGGTCTCATCATATAGAAGAATATCATACATGACCAAGAAGAACATAAAGCCGCCCTCGATCTCATTCAAGAAAAAGAGATGATGCAGCAGTCGTATCCACCGCATACCAAAAAAGGATACAGAAATACAATGTTAGGCTCAGGGAAAGGAACTTTTAAAAAGGAGATTTTGTACTATGAGGAGTAATAGCTAAGATAAAAGACCCAGCGGATGATGATCTGGGTCTGAGTTGGAAAGGACCACTAGTTATAGCAGAAGTTTTAAATAACGGGGCGCACCGACTATCAAAACTGATGGAAACCTAGTTTCAAGAACATGGAATTCGGAGCACCTTGGGCCCTATTTGGTATGACCTGTGTTACTTTTGTAAGAACATTGTAATTATTATGAATGGTAGTAATACAATGAACTGCATGTAAGGATATTGGATGGCCCAAACCAGTATAAAAATATCTGTGTGTTGATTTATCTAATATAATTAACAATAAACTAGACATAAGGATATTGGACGGCTCAAACAGTAAAAAAAATCTCTCTGTATTAGTTTATCTAAAATTGCTAGCGCTTACACTGGACGTAAGGATATTAGACGGCTTAGACCAGTACAAAAAACCGTGTGCATGAATTAAAGAGGTTGTAAATACATTACTTGACTTCTCAGTCAAAATACAGTCTTCCCCCAAATAGCAAGGTGGACCGTGTCAAGCGCACGAATATGAAACCGCCCCTACACAGTGGGGAAGATCATACCAACCAAGCATCAACACGTTCATGACAAAAACATTGTTCAAGGTCCATGAATTATGCAAGGAACCAAGCAAAAATGGCAAAAAGAGATGATATATGGAATGTAAAGCAACCTACAAATCAGGTGCAGTTCCATAAACTATGTAGAGCTTACCAGGAAACATCAAAAAGCAAGGATTTCTTCATATTTACATAGCTCTATTAACACTCACTGAAATATGCATGTATTAATACAACCCATACATTAAGAAATACTATAAAAGTTTAGAAGAAAAATGGAAAACTACAATTTATAATAAGACAAGGCAATATCATGGGTCTAACTCGGACTTGGACTCGAAAGAAATGCTAGCCATGATTGTTCTTTGGTGAGAAGATCTACGGCCATCCAACGTCGGGCGCTAAGTAAGACTATCCCTAAGTTGGAGAGTAGGAGATGGGACATCCAACTCAGTAATAACAATCGAAGAGCAACTAGGAGCAACGCTGCTAAAAGAAATACGATGGTCATAGTTAGCATCAGCCCAAACGTAACTATAATCCTATGGATCAAACTGATAGTATGCATGATTGTATAAAAAGATCAAATCAATTCCAATCCAGAGACGAGTGAGGACATCGATCATGCGCGTCATAGAAATATCTTCCATCACCCTTTTTACCTTTTCGTTATGGAGTTGCTCCATCAAGGATGCCCTATCTAAACTACCCAGAGAAGTGGCAGCGGAATCAAAATTGGATTGAGATTTTAACATAGAAACTTTGTTATCAAGAGCATTCTTGCACTCCATGGCCACTCTCCTAACTTGTTCAATCTCACTTAAAAGTTGATCGCTTGTTCTCTTAGCAGTTTTAGAATAGGATCCAAAAAGCTCATGTGTAGTAGAACAAACATGCGAGCTGCTACTACTAGTAGTTTTTGATTCCTTTTTATAATAATTCTCTAACCTAACAAACTTAGCCTCATAATAGTCTTTCAAATAATTCTTCCACTTAAAAATAACACCAGGATCTGCCCAAACTTGGTGGGGGTAATGTAACGACCCGAAATTTTCGAACACGAAAATTCCAGATAGTTATGAAAAAGAAGAAAGAGATAGAAGAAGAAGAACAGAAACACCAAACATCTTACATTCGCAGCGGATAAAATATAATAATAAATATTAATAGTTTACAAAAGAATACTACATCTGCCAATTACATTTAATATACATCAGAGTTTCACATATATACAGTCACTGAATATACACTATTATCATGTCTGGATTAACATAATATAAATACAGTGGAAAAATTATACGCTCCTGCCATCCAGCTCGCCTCCTGAGCTCCAGTACGTCCCTACCTGAAAATCTGTAATACTCGGTCTGACCCGAGCATTACACCAAAGTAACACCCGGGTCAGGCTGGAAACCAGCGTGAGTAAACTCAACTAATATGGAATACCAAAGCAATTAACTTAAATAAAACCCGGGTAACTCGATTTAATTTACAAGTTCACCATATGTGATAGACATCATTTATTTCTCATATAAATTTTCTAAATACCAAAGATTTAGATTAAAATAGTCCAATTCCTTTAAATCACTTCACCCCAGCATATAGATTTCACATATCAATCAATAAAAATTCCAAGTGGTTTCGGGTATTCCCTAATACCCGACTCCCGATCTTTCCGAATCCAATTTCATCTTAGGAACAAGCTGTTTAAGTTTAAACTATTCTAGTATCAAATCCAGAATTTATCACAAATAGACAATCCATGCTAAACAGTTCAATCCAAACATAGCATATTAAATCACATATCAGCGATATCAACTAATCCAAGACATTCAATATACTTTAATCATCAATAAGCAAGATTAATTTGTCATACCATTTCTAATAAATTTAATATAAATTAAATTGATTACTTTATCCACATTTACCGTGCTTATTCAGGATTAATTAATTACAACTATTAATTAATTATTCCCTAACTTCCTCCTTAGATTCCTTAAGTAATTTGCCTTAAAATAACACAAATCTATTTATCCTTTCATTTATCACTTATTAATTCTTAATTACCTTCTTAAGTAGTTTACCTTAATTATTTTTATCAAGTAATTATCCCATTGCTATTATTATTTAAACTTTAATTATTAATTTTATCCTTTGATTACTAAAGAGATCTATTTACACCTGAACAAGTTAATCCTTCGCTTACTTCCATAAGTGATTACCTTTTAAGTAACTATTCCTCTAGTTACTTATAATAATTAATCTCTACCCTATAAATTAATTAATCTAAATTTAATTAACTTATAACCCTTAACCCATAATTAATTAACTCTTTACCATAACTTGATTAGTTTCTCTTTAGTTGCTTAACTACTAAATAAATAAAAAATCTTAATCACCCAAACCCAAATTAATTAAAAGTCAAGTCAATTAATCAATTTCTTAATTATATCACTTTAAAATCTTATTCTATAAATCTGGAATTTAATTATCATTAATCTATAATTTAACTTAAGATCTTTACGTCTAATTTATAATAAACATTTTATTTCCTTAATTTCTTCTTAATCACCCTATTAATTAAATTTCAAATCTGACTTACCTGCTTAGTTTAAATAAAACATACAACTAAGATTAATATATATTAAACAACATCATTATTTAATAGAAGGGTTTAAGAAGTTAATTTAAAACTTGATTCGGTTATATTTTAAACCTAGAGGATATTCTCAAATTTGACTCGAGATAAATTCGTGAAACTCACCTGCTAGATCATCACCACAAGTCTCCAAAACCCTAGCCAAACTCCCCCTCACCACCAATCGCTGGCCACTGCCAGAAATTGCTCGCCATCACTTCCAAAAATCCTCCACGCTTCTTCCCATCACAGCCACCACCAGGCACCGCGAGCACGCTTCATCTAGTCGCCCACATCTTCGTCCCCAGATCCCACTACAACTCGAACCACCAAGTTGCCTGATCGCGTACCTCACTTGAAGTCGTCGCCCCACTGATGCTTCGCACGAGAGCCTGACCGAAACCCTAGCGCGGCCCTGACCTTCCTCCCCCTAGAAACGATCGCTCGAGTTCACCATCGCGAGATCAACCCCCCTCTATTGAAATCGATCGAACTCCGTTCGATTTCGCGGCCGTGGATACAAACACTCGGTCGCCATTTTATTTTTGAATACGTTTCGTGAGTTTAACTGAAGGGGGTGGAAGAGAGTAGATGTGATATAAAGTTGGGGAAGCGTATTGGAGAAGATTACTGTTTAATTGATTTTACTTTTATATATTATTTTTTCAAAATATCTCAAACTCCTATCAACTCGTTTACATACCGTACGATAACACGACAACTCCAAACATTACGAAAATTGAAATCCGACAATAATACAATATTACGGATCCCATGGAACTGGTTTTGTCAAATTCCGAGACTGTGCCTCGGAAGGCTATTTTTAAATTCCAATTTAAACGATATATTATTAAAATTGAACAAATTACCTTTACATTAAATTTCAACCATTCTATTATCTTCAGTATCATCATTATAGATTTTATAAGCCTTCAAATTATTTTAAACAGGCTTAGAATCTCGGATTCAATAATTTACCCAATTTCAATTATTAAATTCAATATTTAAACTATACAATTCAATGATTTAATTATCAAGTAAATATTGATATCCTGAAATTCAAGTTAAAATTAATTTTTAAATATTTTAAAATCAATTAACTGATCAAATTTAAATTGTTAGAAATTCCGGATCATCACATTCCTCCCCCCTTAAAAGAATTTCGTCCCCGAAATTACTAATTAGGGAGAATGGACCAATACCCGTTTACTTTTTCCAAAACTCACAATTCAACTTCCTACCAACTATCTTTTATTAAAGGCCCACTATCACCTTAGCCAACTTCCTAAAACCTTCTATGGTTTCAAACAATACCCTTTTGCTCAATCATCTAAATTTCAATTTAAAACCAAATTTTGAATTATCCAAAATTTTCTCAAATTTTTCGAACTCCCTAAATTCCCGAAATTTTTTGCCAGCGTCTCCTTTGCGCGGCTAGCTCGGTACTACTACAAAAGGCCTCTACGGGCTCCCAAATTCCAAAAGAAAACAAAAGCCAAGTGGCTACATCTAAAACCCAATCCAATTCCATTCAAAAATTTTAAGTACATACCTTTTTGTCGGGCAATTCAAATTTACCTGCTAATATCAAATCTAATCTCTTTTTTCCTTTATAATACCTACATAACATACTTAGCAATAATATCCAATCATAGCCCTTTCACATCTTTACGTACCTTTCCTTACAGAAGTTTTCATAAAACCATTTTTATTCAAACTAGTTTTCCCCACTTCCATACAAATTCAATTTACTTTAAATTTTGAATATTAAATTTATCTTTCAAGTATAATCGATTCATATTAATTCATTTACTAATTTACTTTAATTTCCAATTTGAAATCGTTTTGTCGTTAACCAATTTTCTCAAAAAAAAAATCAAAAATTTTCTAGCTCCAAAAATTCGGAAAATTTTTGGCAGAGTCTCCTTTGTACGGAGGAGCTTTTGCAATTTGAAAAGAGATATAAATATGTATACATCGACCCACACGGTCGGAAAAAGAAAAAACAGTTCATATTTCCTATTTTTTTGCATAGGTGTACCTTATTTAGCATTTTAAGCAAGCAACGTATTAATTTTAGCAAAAAGCACAACCAAATCCAGCCAAACGGCTTCCCGGTACCTATACTTACTCAATTTAAATATGTGAGCACTATATATATGAAGTTTATAACATTTCTCTTACATCCAATAGCTAAACACATGCATTACATAAACAACAAGCAGCAAATGCATTCCATAAGCACTTTATATGATTTAAAGCTAATTCCAATTGCTTCCAACCAAATCATAAGCCATACCATTTAATTTTAGTAATTTGCAACTCAACTTCTTACATTAAGTTGATTTTAATTCAAACAAGCTCATACTCACTTCAAATGATTTCAAAATCAATTTAATTTAATCTCAATCGACTCATAGAACTTTAATTGCCTTTGTTTACACCAACGATAGCTATTTTTATGAAAATTTTGATATTTACTTAATAGAGTATCCATTTTAGTTTGTAACTACTTTAAATTAATTTCAACTCATTCTGTATTTAATTCCATTTCATTCTAATTTATTCACCAACCATTTATTTAGCTCGACACATTCCATTCTTGGATACTTCTAGTCATCCCCAAATTAATTCAATCCAAGCTTTTATTTAATGGGCTTTCACTCTTATTCGAAACCAAACTTCCATAAATTTTAAACTTAAGTGAATTTTCTTTAGTTTATTCCAACATCAAACTTAAGTTTGCTTCTTTTTTATTCTCATTTAATCAACTTCCATTAAATTTAGTTAGCCCATCAATTTTAAATTTTAATTTTAAATTCACCTTCTCAATTTATCAAAATAATATCCAAGCACATTCTTAACTCATTTATACTTCAAATTACTATACCACCAAATTTTAAGTTCAGTCTGATAATCCAATTCCAATCACAACTTGATTTAGTTTTTATTCAATCAGCCTTCATCCAATTAATATTTAATTCAATTAACCTATTTAAAAATTTTCATTTACTTATTTAATTCATTTCCGAATTTATTTTATTAATACAAGGCCATTCTCAATTTATTTCTATTTACTTGGGTTTTCTTTGCAACGCAAACCATTTCTATTATAATTCAATTTCATTCCATTTAACAACACTTCCATTATATCTAATTTGCTTGCAATTTACGTTGAATATTATTCAAATCACCCTTGAATTTTATTTGTAATTCAAACCATCCCATTTTCCAATCCAACTCTATTTTATTTTTATTTTTACAACATCACTTCTAATTTATTACATTACCAAATCCAAGTCGAATTCTATTTCAAATTCGAATTTATCCCCATAACCATTATCAACTTACAACCCATTTATTTTCCCAAGTTAAATTTTATTAATATACTCAATCAAATAATTATTTAGTCAATTAGCTTATTTTCAATTTCTAAATCAATATTCGATTTTAATTACAAATTCACTTCATTAAAATTCCAGTCTGGATTTCCTTGATTTTCCAAAATCCCAACATCTTTATTTAAAAATTTTAGAAATGCCCTTTTAAATTCACATCATACTTATTAAAATAACTCTTTATAAAAATATTTTTTATAACTCGATGTCTCAACCAGTCCATCCTTGTTCTCATAGAAATTCAGTCATACATTGATCAGGCGTAAGACTGAAAATCTGTAAGTACTTGGTAAACCCGTTTTCAACATCCAGGGAAAATACTTGAAAAATAATTTTTGTTGAAAATATAGAAAACGGTTTTTGAAAATAGAGGAAATATCTTTGGTGAGAATGCTCCGGAATCATCACCCCCCATCCATGGTCACAGTTACATTCCAGGGTTACGTTGCCATCACAGCAAAAGTCCATGTAACTGCAGGCTCTCTACGGCCTCTCGATTACGTCATGGATCCCACACAACAGATCACAGTTACATTCCAGGATTACGTTGCCGTCATAGCAAAAGTCCATGTAACTGCAGGCTCTCTGCGGCCTCTCGATTACGCCATGGATCCCACACAACAGATCACAGTTACATTCCAGGGTTACGTTGCCGTCACAGCAAAAGTCCATGTAACTGCAGGCTCTCCGCGGCCTCTGATTTTCGCTGTCAAAATGAAACCTCTCCACTCCTACATAGGTCGCAGTCTGCCGATATAAAATCAAACGCAGACTGTTGGCTCTCAACAGCACACACGACTTTCGCTATGTTATACCATAGGTCGCAGTTACATCCTAGGTTACGTTGCCATCGCAGCAAAAATCCATGTAACTGTTGGCTCTCAGCGGCACACGCGATATTCGCTATGGTATACTCAACTCATAATCCTCAGGAACTAGTTTTTTCCGGACTCCTCACAGGATCAACTTTAGAACCCCCCCTGGGGCTCAAGGCAGCACCACTCGGTGGCACTCCTGATAAGTTCATTTCAAGGGAGCGCCTTTTTCCCCAGAGCCATCATCAAAACACTTTATAATATACATATATAGTATCTTTCAAATCATACACCTAGTATGATATCATACAAAGCTCTTTACACAAAATCGATAATTCTCAAATTAGGCTTCCAAATTTCAATATTGATTTTACCCAAAAATCAAAAGCCTTTCCAATTACAAAGGTTCCAAAAACCTTTTCCAAATTCCTCATAAGATCCTTTATATATATAGATATTATAAAATTTAAAAACTTTGGATCCTTTCAAACTTGTATAAAACTCCTTTTATACCTCAAAACACCCTCAAAATTCTTTTCTTCCGTCGATTGATACCACAAAGGAAGATTTATCTTATATAACAAAGATATATAACTTTATTTATTCAAAATCAAATATTCAAATTTTGATTACTCTTTCCAATATCAATTTCATTCAAATCCGTACGATGTACACATATCATCTGTACGCTATACCAATCCGATCGCTCACTCGATCACACAATTTCACTTCCGAACTAGTATCGTCCATCCGACTTCCTAGTGTGGACACTGATCTGGTTTCTTGATCAGAAACCGTCATTCTCCTTGCATAGCCATAACTATGATAGAGAATATCCAGAACCAATCAACAATCCATATCCAGGTTCGCCGTCGAAAATCGAGTGAAAAATCCCAACTCGGATCAATAAACTATCTCGAAATTTTGTGCTCGAATCTGGATCAAATCACTATGCGAATAGAATAATATACGTACATCCTACGTATTTATTTCCATTGATTATCAGCCAAATCAATTTCCTTTCTATTCACATTTCCTTAAATTCCCCTCCACTTATTTACAATTGCCTTAATCCCATTTGGTTTATCACTTCAATTCTTGTCTCTGTTGGGTATTTAAATCAATAACAATTTAAACTCCGACCAGTTTATATTTAGAAAATAGCTTGAAAATTTTTAAACATAAATAAGTAGTTGAAAAATAATTATTAGTTTGCAAAATAGCTATAAAATAGGTAACTAATTGTAAAATAGTTAAGAAATAGTTGAATAGTTTCAAAAAATTTAGATAATTGCAAAATAGTTGTAAAATAGTAATTAATTTGTAACATAGTTGAAAAATAGTAAATAGTTTAGAAAACAGTTGAAAAATGATTAAATAGATCTAAAAATAATTGTAAAACGAGTATAAAATAATTTAGCTTAAAGAAAGAAAGGTTGCATATATTAAATGGCTTTGTAAAATAAGTTTATGTTAAAACAATTCATATTGAAAATAGTCAAGAGTCAAACTATTCACTTTCCCAACAATTCAATGTAAATTTACACTTCCATTTAAATTGATCCAACTCCAATTTGAATATCTCCAATTTCCATTGAAATTTATTTAATCCCATTTCAAGTTGAATCAACCTTGATTCCCTTCCCAATTTAAATCAAATTCCATTTGATTTTAATCCTGTTCAACTTTAGTTATAATTTCAAATTATTCCAATCAATGTGAATTATTATCAATTGAACCCATTTCAAATTCAAATCATTTCAACATAATCCAATTCAATTTCCCATTTAAAATGTTAAACTTATACATCTTCAATCACCAATCCAATTTATTCAAACCAAATTAAATTTCGAACTAATTCAATTTCAATCCTAATTTAAACTACCTCGAATTATATAAATCCGAGTTAAATTCTCAAAGGTTGGTTTAATTTTCTAAACCAAATTAACCTTTATTTAAAGTTTTTAAACAATTTAATTCCTGAGTCCAATTCTCAAAATTCCTTTTTAAATTATCTTAACTTATGTATTTCAAGGTTCAAATAAGAGTTCAATACAATTTTATTTTAAAATTTTAATTTATTATTAAATTTTATTTTCCCGTTTGAAGCCAGTTCATAAACAATTTTAATTTATAACTCAATTATTCAAATTTATTCTATTTATACACTACCATTCTCAATTTATAGATTTTCATTAACAACAAGATGCTATCATCCAATTTATTTTAAAACGTCCATCCATTTTCAATTTTTAAATCTCAAACCAGTTTTGAAATCACACAAATTTCCAATTCAAATCAACCATTTAACTTTCCAAGTTAAATTCCAATTTCATCTTGAAATTTCCAATTCTGGTTGCTTTTCTACACTTATTTAACTTTTCCAAAGTTAAATTCCAATTTACTTAATCCAATCAACCTTACTCAAATTGAATTCCCGCTTCAAACTTCAAAATTCTTTCCCTCACCTAAGTTCAAAGCTTATATCACTTTGAGCTTTTATATCACATTTCAGGGAAAAATCAAAACTCAACCTCTTAGAGTTTATCCTAAATTATCTCTGATATCATGTATATTCATACATATATACATATTTATTTCTTGGCCCTCCCAGCCATATTTTAAAATTTTAAACCACCTTTGGTTTTAAATTCAAATCAATTTTCAAACAACCCATTGTTTGCAACAAGTCCTTTTTCCTTTTTATATTATTCTTATTTTTATAAATTCAAGATTAAATTTCAGTTTGAATCCCATTTCAAACTTACATTTATTTAAAGCTTTTAAATAATTTAATCCCTGAATTCTAATTTTTAGAATTTCATTTTCAATTAATTAAATTTAATTTGGTTGTATTTCTGTTTCTACTTAATTTAATACCAATTCAAGACTTCAATTTGGTTGTATTATATTACTTCTTGATTTTAATTTCAATAATTAACAACCAATCACCTTTATATTTATTAGAAGGAAATATTGCTTTATATATCAAAATATATATATATATATAATATAAAATCATTTAAAATCTTTATATAAGAAAATAACAAGTACGCTCTCATATATATACACTCAACTCATTCTAGAGTACTTTGGACTCTATTTAATGAGTAATTCCCACCAGAGCCAAGGTTCTCACTTAACCTTTCTGCTCTGATACCAAATGTAACGACCCGAAATTTTCGAACCCGAAGATAGTTATGAAAAAGAAGAAAGAGATAGAAGAAGAAGAACAGAAACACCAAACATCTTACATTCGCAGCAGATAAAATATAATAATAAATATTAACAGTTTACAAAAGAATACTACATCTGTCAATTACATTTAATATACATCAGAGTTTCACATATATACAGTCACTGAATATACACTATTATCATGTCTCGGACTAACATAATATAAATACAGCGGAAAAATTATACGCTCCTGCCATCCAGCTCGCCTCCTGAGCTCCAGTACGTCCCTACCTGAAAATCTGTAATACTCGGTCTGACCCGAGCATTACACCAAAGTAACACCCGGGTCAGGCTGGAAACCAGCGTGAGTAAACTCAACTAATATGGAATACCAAAGCAATTAACTTAAATAAAACCTGGGGTAACTCGATTTAATTTACAAGTTCACCATATGTGATAGACATCATTTATTTCTCATATAAATTTTCTAAATACCAAAGATTTAGATTAAAATAGTCCAATTCCTTTAAATCACTTCACCCCAGCATATAGATTTCACATATCAATCAATAAAAATTCCAAGTGGTTTCGGGTATTTCCTAATACCCGACTCCCGATCTTTCCGAATCCAATTTCATCTTAGGAACAAGCTGTTTAAGTTTAAACTATTCTAGTATCAAACCCAGAATTTATCACAAATAGACAATCCATGCTAAACAGTTCAATCCAAACATAGCATATTAAACCACATATCAGCGATATCAACTAATCCAAGACATTCAATATACTTTAATCATCAATAAGCAAGATTAATTTGTCATACCATTTCTAATAAATTTAATATAAATTAAATTGATTACTTTATCCACATTTACCCTGCTTATTCAGGATTAATTAATTACAACTATTAATTAATTATTCCCTAACTTCCTCCTTAGATTCCTTAAGCAATTTGCCTTAAAATAACATAAATCGATTTATCCTTTCATTTATCACTTATTAATTCTTAATTACCTTCTTAAGTAATTTACCTTAATTATTTTTATTAAGTAATTATCCCATTGCTATTATTATTTAAACTTTAATTATTAATTTTATCCTTTAATAACCAATTAGATCTATTTAAACCTGAACAAGTTAATCCTTCACTTACTTCCATTAAGTGATTATCTTTTAAGTAACTATTCCTTTAGTTACTTATAATAATTAATCTCTACCTATAAATTAATTAGTCTAAATTTAATTAACTTATAACCCTTAACCCATAATTAATTAACTATTTACCATAACTTGATTAGTTTCTCTTTAATTGCTTAACTACTAAATAAAAAAATAAAAAAATCTTAATCACCCAAACCCAAATTAATTAAAAGTTAAGTCAATTAATCAATTTCTTAATTATATCACTTTAAAATATTATTCTATAAATCTGGAATTTAATTATCATTAATCTATAATTTAACTTAAGATCTTTACATCTAATTTATAATAAACATTTTATTTCCTTAATTTCTTCTTAATCACCCTATTAATTAAATTTCAAATCTGACTAACCTGCTTAGTTTAAATGAAACATACAACTTAGATTAATATATATTAAACAACATCATTAGTTAATAGAAGGGTTTAAGAAGTTAATTTAAAACTTGATTCGGTTAAATTTTAAACCTGGAGGATATTCTCAAATTTGACTCGAGATAAATTCGGGAAACTCACCTACTAGATCATCACCACAAGTCTCCAAAACCCTAGCCAAACTCCCCCTCACCACCAATCGCCGGCCACTACCAGAAATTGCTCGCCATCACTTCCAAAAATCCTCCACGCTTCTTCCCAGCACAGCCACCACCAGGCACCGCGAGCACGCTTCATCCAGTCGCCCACGTCTTCGTCCCCAGATCCCACTACAACTCGAACCACCAAGTTGCCTGATCGCGTACCTCACTTGAAGTCGTCGCCCCACTGATGCTTCGCACGAGAGCCTGACCGAAACCCTAACGCAGCCCTGACCTTCCTCCCCCTAGCAACGATCGCTCGAGTTCACCATCGCGAGATCAACCCCCCTCTGTTGAAATCGATCGAACTCCGTTCGATTTCGCGGCCGTGGATACAAACACTCGGTCGCCTTTTTTTTTGAATACGTTTCGTGAGTTTAACTGAAGGGGGTGGAAGATAGTAGATGTGATATAAAGTTGGGGAAGCGTATTGGAGAAGATTACTGTTTAATTGATTTTACTTTTATATATTATTTTTTCAAAATATCTCAAACTCCTAGCAACTCGTTTACATACCGTACGATAACACGACAACTCCAAACATTATGAAAATTGAAATCTAACAATAATACAATATTACGGATCCCATGGAACTAGTTTCGTCGAATTCCGAGACTGTGCCTCGGAAGGCTATTTTTAAATTCCAATTTAAACGATATATTATTAAAATTGAACAAATTACCTTTACATTAAATTTCAACCATTATATTATCTTCAGTATCATCATTATAGATTTTATAAGCCTTCAAATTATTTTAAACACGCTTAGAATCTCGGATTCAACAATTTACCCAATTTCAATTATTAAATTCAATATTTAAACTATACAATTCAATGATTTAATTATCAAGTAAATATTGATATCCTAAATTCAAGTTAAAATTAATTTTTAAATATTTTAAAATCAATTAACTATTCAAATTTAAATTTTTCGAAATTCCGGGTCATTACAGTACAGGAGCGGCGCTAGGTCTCGAAACTGCACCTGAAGTCAAGGCCACATTAGGAATGTCTCCAGCGGTAATTTGTCTCGCAAGCTGCTTGTTTAATTTCTCAACTTTGCATTCCAGAACCTTAATCTCATCTATGTATACCACCTTATATGCACTTTGGCATCTCTTAACAAACCTACCAGTTCAATAACTCATGCCAGAGTGGACTTAAGACTCCCATCTAGGTCGACTGCCCTTGACCCTTGATCAGAAGAGGTGGCTGAAAGTCAAACAAGCCCACACAAACAAGATTTAGAAGAAGTTCAATCAAGCAAAACATTCACAAATAACCAACATTCCTTTACAAAGAAATATACTCACAAATAACCAAACTTCATTCATAAAGAAATATATTTTACACAACACCTACATGAGTATTTATGCATTTAAAAAGGTACCCTACAATGTAAGTTTACTAAAGCATCCTTAGTTATAGGGTCATTAAACACTGCACTAACCATAAGAACACCAAAGGTATGCTAGCTAGAGGTGGAACAGTGTCAATACGAACGGTCTTTCTTGGGCCGTAACCGGCACTTGCCAAATGGTCTATTGGGTCCCCTATAGTTACTTCAAACCAGGTGTATTATACAGGAAACTAAGGCCAAGCAAGGGGAGGAGAAAACCAAAAACGTCTATGGCATGCTGTAGGGCGATTTGCCCATCGTGCTTTTAACCTTCTCTTGTTTAAGTTTCTCTGTGAAGGTCGCAATCTTATCCTGGCCAGGCACATTTATAGGTGCTGCTATAGCACGGGGATAACTTAAGCACTACGCAAAGAATCCACAAGTTCGTAGATCCCGAGCATAGCTTTTTTCCTCATTTCTTTCGAAGTATCAACTAGCTCGGCCTTAATTTTTTGGAATTTCTAAAAAACAACCGAAATATTTAAAAGCATCCACTTTCCATTCATTCCTCCATGAGAGAAGAAGCACCTTCAATCCCTGTTATGCCATTTGTTGTTCATAATAAGCTTCCATCTCTTTAAGCTTTCCCTCAAAGTGTACTTCCATTTTCCTCTTCCATTCATTTACCAAAGAGGAATCCACACCCATAGGGCAACAGGAGTCGCACCTAAATTGAGACATTTCACTTTCTTCTCTCCTCTGGTACCTTCTTTCTTCAATTAAATAGGAGATATAAGCAAACATATCCACTATATTTTTTTCCAGCTTCTTTATTTCTACCTTATAGACAATCCTGTAACGACCCGGAATTTCCATCCCGAAATTTCCAGATAGTTAGTGAAAAGAAGAAAGAGAAAGAAGAAGAAGAAGGAACAGAAACACCAAAACACAGAAACCTCACATTCGTAGCGGATCAAAATATAATAATAAATAATAGTTTTACAAGAAGAACTATATCATTACACTTATATCTTTATACATCAGAGTTACATCATGTACATAAACATTGGACAAAACAATCATGTCCAGATACTACAATATCACAGTTGATACTCTCTATACGTCCCTGCCATACAGCTCGCCTCCTGAGCTCTAGAACGTCCTTACCTGGAAATCTGTAATACTCGGTCTGACCCGAGCATTACATCAAAGTAACACCTGGGTCAGGCTGGAAACCAGCGTGAGTAAACCCATCTAACATGGAATACACAACATGCAACATATATAAACCCGGGGTTACTCCTAACAAATTTACAACTTCACAATTTGTTATAGACATCACTTATTTCACACATCATTTTCAAAATACCAGTACTTAGATTAAATGGTCCAATTCACTTAAATCATTCCATTGCTCCAATTGATTTCACATATCAACTCATAAAGAATCGAAGTGGTTTCGGGTGTTTACTAATACCCGACTCCGGTCTCTTCGAAACCATTGTCAACTTAACTTACATTATTCAAGTGAAATACAACTTTACTTTTAATACATGATGTCACAGTAATTCGTCATCAGTAGGTAATCACATCTTCACAGTTTAAATCAATCGTATCATATCACAAATCATTTCATATCAAGGTATCAATCAATTCAGGGCACTTAAACATCATTTAATCACACATAAGCAGGATAAATCAATCACACCATCTCGAATAAACCTAATTAACCATAAGTGAATTAAATCAATCACCTTTAAAAATCCTGCTTATAAATTAATTTCAACCCAATTGATTAGCTATCCCATAATCATTCATCTTAATAAATCCTCCTTGATAAATCAATCATTAATTACATTTAAGTAATTAACTCTCAATTAATTACATAAATTAATTAACCTCAAACAATTTCATTCATTAATTAATCCTGATTAATTACCTTAGTAATATAACTTTCCTTAACTACTTATATTCATTAAATCAACTCCTTGAATAATTACATTAATTACTCCTTTAATTACATTGAGTAATTATCTCTTAATTACTTAATTGAGTAATTATTTTTAATAATCTTCCTTTAACATAAGTAATTAACCTATTAATTACTTATTTCCTAATTATTTCTTAACTGATTAATCCTTGATTAATCAAATATTTAATTTAGTAATTAATTACACTCGATTAATTACACAATTCAACTTATCTTAATTTAATTACCTAAATTAGACATTTAAGTTAATTAAGTAATTATACTTCAATTACTTTTGAATTAAAATTCAAAACATTTCTTTGAATTAAAATTCAAATTTTTATTAAGTTAATCACCTTTGAAAGAAATCATCTTAAAGCATTTAAATTTAAAAATAAATTCAATTTACACTTTAAAGTTTGACTAACTTTATTTTACAACAACAAGTTTTAAATTTTGAAAATTTGTTTTCTTTTTAAAAACTTAAGCTTTGATTCATTTGTAAAAACAACACCTAGAATATTACCAAAGCAAACTCAAGTTGAAACCATCCTCAACCCGAGCCTGAACAACGAACCCAACCCGTTCGAGTCATTTCAAGAAACGCACGAGCTCTGCTTCGAGCAAACATCAACTTCCCAAAACAAAACCCTATCTACACAACAACTTCGGGCCAATACCCTGAAAACACGAGCGTCACTTCGAGTTCTCCAACATCTTCCCCAACCCCCCATTTCCAGTGTACACAATGTACACCCGTGCACGTGCCCCCTTGCCTCCGGCCACCGTAGGTAGTCGCGTCCCTCGTCGACGATCACATATTCACATGCGAGCGTAAAAAGAAACCCAGATAGTTAAAATCACTAACAAAACAAAAATGAGCCATACGATCGAAACTGGATCGAAACCCAAATCCAAAATCATTTCGCCGTCGACGAACGCCACCACCTGAAATTCTACCACTTCGGCCATAACTACTTCAACATCCAAGCAATCATTACCCCAAGCCTCGACTTACTCGATCCTCTATACACACCTAAATGCTCGAAAATTAAACACAGCCAAAAACTAGGGTTCTAAAGGAATTCTATTGTCGCATCTCCTCTGGTGAATTTCATCACCATCCACTATTTTTCCTATCTTCCATGATCACCCTACCATCTCTAGCTAAAGCCTTGACCACTAAAAACAACTCAGTCGACTGATTTCGACCATACTTTCATTTTTGGTCAACCCAGAAATACTATCCAAATATTCATCTAAAATTCGAGATTTTTGATTTAAAAACCAAGTTTTGAAAAGGGGAAACATCTTATAAAGATGAATTTACAAATCAAGGCATTTGATTTTTAACCAAAGCCAATGTTCCCCTGCTTATTTCTTCATTTCCAGTAATTATTTTTATCTTTATTTTTAAAACCTAAATTTTTTTTTGTTTAATTTTAACCAAACATACTTTTGTTTAAGTATCCTAGCCTAGCAAGGATTAAAACAAGAAAAGGTTGAAATTTTTCTTAAATTGTTCTCTGCACTATTGAACAGAGATAAACTGTGATAACTCTACACATACAACCAGGTTATATTCAAATGCATTCAGTAAAATGGCATGCAGCACACTTTTCATTAAGCTTCTAGACATGCATACAGATTTAAGTTAAAACAATTTAAAGTTTACTCTCAAGCATAAATCTATAAAACAGAATTTAGCATTTAAAAGGTAGCAGTTTACTCACAGAATATTGCTAAACAGGGTTGATAAAGGTTGTTAACAGACAAGCATACACCATCATTATATTATATATATATGTGTGTGTGTGTGTGTGTGTGTGTGTGTGTGTGTGTGTTTCATCCTAAACAAACAGGCAACCAAACTACTCAAACATATTTCAAGATTACTTCATGCATTCATAGAAAAAAACAGATCAGGCTTAAAGATGAGATTACTCACCGATTTTAGGGCCAGAGCATCCAATATTTGATAATCTTGAACCTGAATGCTTTATGTTGCTTCAGTAATTTAAAAAATGCAGTTTGCTTCTTTTATTTTTGTAAACTTTAAATCCTATTTGCATTTGCTCCCTGATTATGCATGCTTCCAGATAAGAAATTTGCAGGCTTGTTGACCTTGCAGTTGCATGCAGGATTGGGAATTTGCAGAATTGGATTGCAATTTTGATTTTAGGCATTTGAATTGTAATTTGATTCATCAGGTTGATGAATTGCAGAATTTGATGATCAGGTAAATACTTGCATTTCAGGTTTGAGGAGATTTCATTTCAGGTTTTAGTTAGGAGAAGATTATAGGTTTTCAAATTTGTTTTGAGAGGAAATTACAAATTCTACTTGAACAGAATTTTCTGTTTTATGGAAGATGAATTCAGATTTTTAGATCTGAAAACTTTCTCAAGTTTTTTGAAGAAAAGAAGAATAAGATGAGGAGAAATGTTTACATAAACAAATTTTTAATTTAATTAAAATAAAAGAAAAAGATAATTAAAGAATACACTTGCTCTAACCTTAACACTTGTCACTTGGTTTAATTAATGGCTTACACATGTCTTTTTAGGTATTAGGAGATTAACATATGTCTTAAATGTATTTTAGTTTTAATTTAATTTGTTTATAAACTTTTAAATCTTAATTTACTATTCCTTACGTATATATAAATGAATTCCTTTATAGAAAAAAACAAAACAAAACAATTTATAGATAAAAGCTTATTCAAAATTTTTATATATTTACTCTTTTAAATTTCAAAACATTCAATTCAAAATCAAATTAAATTATAAAAACTCCAATTTAAAAATCAAGTTATATATATGCACATATAACTCTTATAAAAATTAAAAATAACAAATCCTATTTCTAACAAAGTTTATTTATGTTTATACAAATTAGATATTATCATTGTTATTTTGAAAATAACAAATTAAACAATATTTAATATCGGGATTTGTAGATCTAGTCTGACTTAACAATCACATATAAATGTATACACATTAATAACTGTATATGTAAACACTTAAAATTTTAATATCATAAAGTTTGCATATAACTATATTATATATATATATATTTTTTTCTATTTACCACAATAGTTATAAATTTTCTCATATCTATAATCCAGTATTTATTTTAACTCAAATCCAATTATATACACTTAGATATTATTAATTACCAGAATTTATTTGTTAAATCTATAAATTATTATTTTCCAATAGTTTAAATCAGAAGATTATACAATTATCTGATGCCAAAGAAATCCGGATTATCACAAATCCCATAAACTGCCTCGCCATCTTTCAAGAATTGTTGCAGTTCATTCAATTTTCAATCAGTAGCTTCAACCCCCGCATGTAATTAACATTATGTCGATGTTGACGATCTAGCACATCTTTAGCATCCTTAAGCTCCTAAAGGGCTTCCTTCAATTCCTTCTCAAGCCTTTCATTGGCAAGTGTCAGATGGATGTTCTCCTCTTCCAAGGTCACAGTAGGAGTCGAGGCCGTAACATCAAACTCGGGCACACTAGTGCCAGCTAGACCATGTATGGTAGGATCCAAGGGAACATTATTAGAGTTAAGAGCTCTGGTGAACTCAGATGGAGATTCATGAGGACTGGCCTAGTTGGTAGTAATTAAAAAAATTTGATTCAAAGGAAATAAAGAAAGACAAGGTTCAGATTAAATAAAAACATATATCATAAAGAACATCGCTTATGTTGTAAGTCCAATAAATTCGTATACAAGAAGTAATAATAAGCATCGCTCAATCCTAATGTAAATCTCAATGCCTACACCTGAATCACTCCAAGTGAGAGCAGTCGGGTGGGAAAGAGACACTTTCTAGAGTATACTACCATCAGCGTAGTACAAAATGACAGAGCGCCTTTTTTTTTCTTTAACTATTTGGTTAATCTTAAAGAGCAACCCTTGGGTTTCTTCTCTAAGTAGCACAAACAACTCATTTAACTCCTCTTCATGCCTACGAATTATCATTGCACTAAGACTAAGATGATCAATGGTTTGAATTTAGAGTTTGTCCATGCTTTCCTTCGGAAGTTTAATAAATAAAACTTCCTTAGAAGACTATAAAGACAAAGTAACAAATACAGCATGGTCATTCACAAGACAATAACAAAATAGAGTAACAGCAAAAGAAATTAACCATAACACAACTAAGTAACAAGCTAATTTTCACTACATGTTAAAAAAAGTTTAAGATCACATAAAAAATTAGGTAATTACATAAGATTAGGAATTTGAAGTAACCTCATCTTCCTTAAACGTCGTAACTTCTTTGGATACCTCATCCCCGTTTAAATGCAAAGAATCGGAAGGGGTGGCATTCTTTGCAGCTACCTCCTCAGCTAATTGAGTCCTGTAGTAGGTGAGAGCATCCTTTATCCTCTCAGGGTTGTCTAAGAAGTTGAGATCGACTTCGATAGGGAACTGGCGCCGAGTTAGAACGTACATATGGTAAACCACATCATAAGTAATTCGTCAAAGCTTCCCCTTGGATGTCAACGATGCCTCCTCCTTCTCCTTTAGCTCACAAACATTTTCTTCTATCTTATACCTTTCAATGCCAAAGCCTCTTCCACAGCTTTCGCCGCCCTCTCAACCTCGGCACGGTACGCCTTAAATTTTTCTTCGACATTAACTGTAACATCATGTATCTAAAGGCCAAAACCTAAGCGCCACGGATGTTGAAGTCATCGATAATATTAACCTCTGGTGATGAAATACGGTAATGCTATATATCAGAAGCACTTGAATATGAGCAAAATCATAGATTTTCAAAAATAATAATTAAAGTGATTATATTTCAAATAAAATCATATCCAAGTTACAAAATCCCCAAAATGTATTCCTAGGTGATGATCAATTATAAATTTACAACAATACACCAAGAGCGATATATGACAGTGCCTCTTAAATGATCAAAGCAATATGGTCATATCCGACTTAATGCACAACGGAAACAAAATAAAAGACGGAATTCCTAATACAGCTATCCATCAGCCACCTTCTCATCTCTGGATGCTTTATTCATCTAAACTATGAAACCTGAAAAGCTAAACCCTCACCCTACTCAAATCAATTTTGAGCACCCGAGTGTTTAAAGGGAAACAAAAACTTCAAGTCAGACATAAAGCCTGGTATGAATAATTCTGTTACATCTCTGTTAACTGATATTAAATGAGACCACGTTGTTTAGCAGAATGAGTTACCATCACTAATATCCTTGTTCAAAACGTATATTTTGTAAATCCTTTCCTGCAACTAAACTGGTTAATCAACTAAATTTAATAATATAGCAAGATCCATTATGCAAAAAATAGGAAATAAATGGACTAACTGTCCGAATTCCGAGCTAACTGCCCTCTATTGGACTAACTGTCCTAAAACTGATTATACCAAAATTGCAATATCCTTTATGCTAATAAATGGACAATCTATCATAAAACTGGTAAAAAGGTGGACTAACTGTCCTTAAGAAGTAGCAAGGTCCGTTATGCTAACAAATGAACTAACTGTTCATAACTGGGCTAACTGCCCTTAACTGGATTAACTGTCATTTAGGCTGGCTGCCCTCAAAATGGACTAACTATTCGAATTTAAATGATCTAACTGCCCGAATTTTCTTTGGGTTAACCGCCCATTAAATTTTCCTCAAAAATCTTTCTCAAAATGATTTAGTCCGTCAAATCGTACATATACAAGGAAAATATGTCTTTAGCTTTACTCTAAGCTATTTTGCCATGTTATATATACTTTACTCAAAATAATGTTGATGATGTTCAATAAGGATTATCTATCCTTTTAAAATAAGTTAAAGTCCTTTATAACTTAAAACACTTAGGCTATTCTGCCTATTTATCTTGTTCGAAACCTTTGTTTAAAACCTTTAAACACCCTTTCAAAACCATTGAAGGTAACTTCTTCGAAACCATTGAAAGTACCCCTTTCGAAAACATTGAAGGTAACTCATTCGAAACCAATAAAAAGCCTTTCCATTAGAAGCTTTAAAATATATGACATCCGCCTTTAAAAGAATTTAAATCTTGCCTTTTGAAAACACTGGAATAACCTTCCTTTTCATCTTTGTCGAAACCCTGGGGACCACCCCTTTCGAAACCATTCATAAAATCTTTCAAAAGCATCAAAACTAAACTCTTTCGAAAGCACTTTGGGTTCATTTTTAAAACAAGTGGAAACCATTCGAAGTTGACTACTTCGAAACCCTTTAAAACATTTCGACCCAAAACATTTGAATTATGCCTTCAAGTAAAGCAAAAGGATCAAAAAACATTGGATTGAAAGCATCTGCTTTGAAACCCTTTGAAAGTAACTCTTTCAAAACCATTTAATAAACAATGAAGTGATGGTGTCGAAACCATCCCTTCGAAAGCAAAGAGAGGTGGCCAATTTTTAGAAAACAAAAGGTCATCTTCGAAACCTTCTGGATCGAACGGTAGGAAGCGGCAGCCATAGGCTTCGACCATGTCGAAAGCATTCATTTGAAAAAAGAAACCAACCCAATCGAAACCTTTCTTTTTAAACCATTTGATTTAGCCGAAATCATTGAGGTCGAAAGCAACCTTGTCGAAAGCAAGCAAGTATATTTTCCTTAAAACCAACAAAGCCTCATCTCTTTCGGAACCTCTTGGTTTCCACCCTATACCTTTCACCCTCTTCCAATTCCATACGTAACAGTTGCATGTACCATGTGCATTGGTTTCGACCATGTCGGAAGGGGAGGAACGGAGGCAGAACCTGGGTGCCGATGGAGATGAAATAGTTAAAAACCTGTTTATTTGTGCTTTAAAGTTATACTTTTGAACCTAACCTGCTTTGTATGTCTAAATCTGATTGGTTGCCAGATTTTTATATTCAAAAGTGCTTCCATCTTTCCATTTATAGAAACATTTTATAAAAAGCCCCTTCTCCTCCCTAATTATATAAAACATTTAAGTCACGTACCTTAAATAATTTTATAAAACTATTAAAACACCTTGAAAATATCTTGAAAAGTTCCAGAAAATCACTTTATGTATGTTTTCCAACATATAAAATTTTCAGACACAAACAACAAATTATTTACCCATAAATAATTTTATAATCCAAAATACAATTTTATTCCTTAGAAAATTCATCATAAATGCAAAAAAATTCAAAAAAAATCTGAAAATTGAAACCCATCTCTAAAATATCATTTTAGATCTTCATAGAAATTCGTAAGGCAATTGGATGTCATTTAATAGGGTTTCATCTCAAAACATGTCATAAAATCTATGTGAACATATATAAATCATCAATATGTATGTATAATCATTCTATCATTCAAAAACATGGAAAATCATTGCAAAATATTCGAATTTAACCTTGAAACTGAAACCAATAAAAATTAGAGGTGTAAAAATTATTCACCTTTGCTTTAAGGATTAAGGAGCTTGATATTTGGATGAATTTGATTTGAATTAGCCTTTCCTTTAGCTTCTCTTAGTTTCTTCTTCCTCTTTCCTTGCCAATGGTGGCCAACCTCTTCTTTTTAAAATTTTGAAATGAAAAAATGAACGTGTATAATACACGGCTATGGGAAGTAGATATAGGAATGGCCTCATTCTCATATTACCCATCCTCTAATTCATTTTAAAACCCTTCTTTTAATTCATTTGTTTTAGTGGCTAGGCTACCTTTACTTAAATTTAATCTCAATCTCCTAATCAACATATTATTTTATTTAGTTTAACTAATTAAATCTCCTAAATAAAGTTACCAAAAATCTGGGGTGTTACAGACTCCCCTCTTTAAAGAATTTCGTCCTTGAAACTACGAAAAGGCACACAATAAATCAAATAAAAAGGTAAAACATACCATCAAAAAAGTCAGGATAAGTATCTCTAATCCTGCTCTCAACCTTCCAAGTACAGTCCCTGTCATCGTCGCTCCACTGGACTTTAACTAATCCGACCATCTTGGTTCTAAGCTTCTTCTCATCTCTCGCAACAATGCGAACTGGCTTTCTTACTATGGTCAAGTTGTGTTCTACTACTAAACCGTCTAGCACTATCGGTGCAATAGCAGTCTTCGGGTCTCTAACACTCTTTCGGAGATGAGAAATATGAAAAACATCGTGGACACTTGTCAAACTGCTCAGTAAATCAAGCATATACGCGAGCTTCTCAATCCATTCAAGAATAGGAAAAGGTCCAATGAATCTCGGAGATAACTTCCTCAATTTTCCAAATCTAATCACACCCTTCATCGATGATACTTTGACAAAAACTTGGTCCCCAACAAAGAAGTCTAAATCTTTCCGTCTCTTATCTGAAAAACCTTTCTGCCTAGACTAATCCCCCTTCATTCTTGCGCGAATGACCTCAATCTTTTCTACAGCCTCTCTAACCAGATCTGGACCAAGAATCAACCTATACCCGGTCTCCAACCAACATATGGGAGATTTGCATGGTCTTCCATACAAAGCTTTGAACAGTGTCATCCCAATACTAGTCTGATGACTGTTGTTATATGAAAACTCGACTAGATGCAGATGGCCTTCCTATGATCCCCCGAAATCTAAAACACAAGCTCTTAACAAGTCCTCCAAAACCTTGTGAACTCTTTCTGTTTGCTCATTTGGCTGCGGATGGTAAGCGGTACTCATCTTAAGCTTGGTTCTTAAAACTTCCTGTAGACTCTTCCAAAACTCTCTAGTGAACAAGGAATCTGTGTCACTAACTATACCACTAGGAACTCCATGCAGCCAAACCACATTCTTCATGAACCACCTCGCTAAAACAGGTGTCATCCAGGTTGACTAGACTGGAATGAAATGGGCACTCTTGGTCAGTCTGTCCACTATGACCCATATACTTTCATTTCCTCTATTCGACCTTGGCAACCCATCAATAAAGTCCATAGAAAGAGAATCCCACTTCCACACAGGCATATCTAGCGGTTAAAGCAAACCACTTGGCTTTTGGTATTCCGCCTTTGTCTGTTGGCAATTCAAGCACCGCCTTACACATAAATCAATATCCCGCTTCATTCCTTCCCAGAAGAAGCTCCTCTTCATATCTTGATACATCTTGGTAACTCCAGGATGTATAGTGAACTTAGAACTATGGCATTCCTCTAATACTTCCTTCCTTATGTTTCCTAAACTTGGAACGCATAATCTTCCTTTCTTTCTCAACCATCCATTCTGGTCAAGACTGAAATCTTTCAAGTCATCACTCTTGGTTCCTTCCTTAAGCTTCCTATTCGATCAGCTAACACTGGATCCTCCATCTGCTTAGAAGCAATCTGTTCGATCAACACTAGTTGAACTTCCAAACGAGATAATACAACTGTATTTCCACTAGACTTAGCCTCGGATCTCCATTGCACTCTACACTCTACAATCTGCTAATGCTTATAAGTCTTTCCACTCAGCCATCATTGCTAACACTACATCATCTATGAACTCTAACCATCTCTGCTGTCTCATGTTCATCTCCTTCTGAGAGAACAAATACTTCAGCGACTTATGACCTATATATAACTCAAACCTTTCTCCCAAAAGGTAATGTCTCCACACCTTCAAAGCAAAAATCACTACAGCCAATTCCTAATCATGCATCATATGACCTCATGCGGTCTAAGCTATCTAGAAGCATAGGCAATCACTTTACCTCTCTACATTAGCACAACTCCTAATCTTGTTCCATATGCATCGGTATAAACTGCCAAATCCTGATTTCCCTCTGGATCAATCAATAGGGTGCATAGGTCAATAAGTGTTTCAAACTCTGGAATGCTTCGTCACACTTATCCGTCCACATAAACTTCACATCTATTTGCTCAAAAATTGGGCAAATACTTGTTAATCTGATTTTTACTTTAGCCTTGTTGGCTTATGTTTATCTTGTGACTCTTTAGACGTTTCAAGTTATAATGAAGTGATCCTTAGAAGACACCCAAGTAATTAGCAAATTCAAGATTCATAAAAGCAAATAAGTAAATAAAAAGTGACATACTGTTTTTATAGTGGTTCAGCCAGAATGTTCCTATATCCACTTTCATCTTACTATCCCTTCTTAGATTTGGTTACAAGTATAAGGCTACTTGGAATGATTAGAGAAATTAGAATAACTAGGGTGATAGATCTCAGTAGAGTTTCTCCCTTTCTTCCCGAACCTCTCCCCATTGTTGTTAAGAAGCTTCGGTATTTATAGAGTGAGATTGTAAGATATGGAGGAGAGGTTATGGCTGCCTGGGTCTGGTTCGATACTAGTGTCTGGGACTAGTGGCCTAGTAAGCTTGGATCGACAATCTTCATCCTTTGTTGGTTCGGCAATCTTCAGCTTCCTTTGGTTCATCGATCTTCATCTTGCTTTGGTTCGGCAATCTTCACCTTCCTTTGGTTTAGCAACCTTTACCTTCCTTTGGTTCGGTGATCTTCATCTTTGGAGGATCCTCTTTGCCAGTCCAAGTATTTTGTTCGGCGTGCCTGTTGTACCGAACTAAATGTTTGGCTCGGTAAATGGTGGGTCGTGTCAGACCAAATATTTGGTCCGGCATACCAGAGAATGTTGGACCAAACATTTGGTCCAGTACTTCTAGGGATGCTGGTCCAGATACTTGGTCCGGTATACTACAGGGTACTGGACCAAATATCAAGTCCTGCATGCCGGTCCAAATGATTTGTTTGGCATTTTTGCCGAGCCAAATGTCTGGTCTGGGTAGCTCTTGCTCAATTTTCTTGCCTTGGGCTTCTTCTTCCTTTGCTTGCTAGAAAACCGGCCCAACAACTTGGCCCCCAAAGCATGTTGGGCATTTGCTCGACACACTTTTTTCTAGTCCGGTCAGTAGCTCCTATCACCGAATGCCACATACTATGACTATTCGTCTTCCCATCTTCTTCCTTAAATACGACCTTCCTTCTCCATTTTTCTTCTTATTTTCCCGATCGAAATTTCCTAACTTATCTTATTCAGTTGTAAACAACTTCTAGGTTCTATTATCACCGCCGACCTTTAGTGCTTACGTGTCTTTTGCAATCCTGAGGTAAGCGCTTTCTCTATTCGATACTAGGTTTCAAAATTCTAGGTTTTCGATGCTAGGTGACTTGATTTAAATCGTTGAGAGACTAAAGTATTTAGGTCCTCGTTCTCCTAAGGGTGTTCGAGGTGTTGGGAGATTTGCATTAGGCGAGAGCTAAGGTTTTCCTCGATGAAGCCATGGGAAGGTACACTCTGGACCGGCAATCGGTGTGTGGCCCTATCTGGTTCGGCATTGGCTCTTGGCAGTGCCGGACCAAGTTCGTCGAGCGTTTTGTCCATGGATTTGTCGAGCAAAATTTGGTGAGGCTGGGGATGTGCAATTCTAGTTAGGTTTGATGATAGGAGATTCCAAACATGTTTTTAACCTCTATTCATATTTTGGACCTTTTTGCTGATGTTTGCCTCCCCATTTTTTTCACAGGAACATGTCTTCTAGTCATGAAACCTGTTCCAAGTTTGTAGCGTCACAGCCTACGAAAGCAGGTTCCTCTTCTGCAGATGTTCCATCTTACCACCCTAAGCAACCCAACTCTGCTTATTCATTAGTGGAAGGTTATGCTCCTAACTAGATGTTGGCTAGGCCTTTTGAATGTTATCCTAGTGTACTAACGACTAAGATGTTAAACTCCGTAGCTATCGCGTTTGGGATAAGTCGTAGAGATATTATATTGCCTGGCTCGGATGACAGAGCTGCCTTCCCGCCAAGCGGGTATATGGCATACAACAAATATCATTGCATGTGCAGAGCGATCCCGCTGCTTAATGCTTCGATTACAGGCTTCGTCATTTATTTGAAGGTGGCTCCAATGTAACTTCAGCCAAATTCTTATGTTATCCTGTCGTCCTTTTATCTAACGTTCATGAAGCGGTATCAGAGGCCTCCAACTCATAGGGAGATTAGGTATTTGTACAACATGATGAGCTATAGAAAGGCTAGCCCCTTTATCAGCTTGGAGTCTGCACACAAGTTCAAGCTCGTCCTGGATTTGTATTCCAAATTCAGCATGTTCAAGCAGGAGTATTTCTTTGTTCGTGACGACGTTGTGGCTCAACATTCATTCACCTCTGTATGTAAGTAGCTACTTTTTCCTTTCTCGGTTTTCTTTTGCCTTGGTTACTTATCCTTTTATAACTTCTAGGTTGCGTGAAAGCGATGGAGGACGACGGTTTAAAGAAGACAGCCAAAGAGATATCAGCTATTCCAAAGGCCGAGCGAGAGGCCTCGTTCCTACTTCATGATGCAGCCCTTCGATTTTACAATCAAATTGGGCCCAGGCAATCCATGTACAAGATTAGGCTGAGTTCGACTGAGAGAGAGAAGAGGGCTGAAGGAGACAAAGGGGATAAGGGTAAAGGTCCAGATGAGGAGGTTGATGCAGCTAAGGCCCCAAAAAAGCTGAGACATAAGAAGAGTGTGGTTCGCTGTCCCCGGTTTAGGAAATCCCTGCGCATTCGAGACGTCTCCTCTCCTGGTTATGAGGAAGGCTTACATTTGGAAAAGGACGGTGAAGAAGAGGAAGGGTCAGAGAGTGATTCCAAGGCGACGATAGGGGAAGCTAGTGCATCTCCAAATGTGGACATAATTGCTAGTGAAGTCCCTAGTGTGGATCCTTTAAAGGATGTTGAGGTTGTGCGGGGGTGGTCCGAACAGTTGGAACTCCCTGACTTAACCCCCGTACCGCCTCCTATTGCAGAGCCTCCTCGAGAAAACGTGGCTCCGAGTGACTCAAGTGAAGTGCCGCCTCTTCCAGTATTAGGTGTAGCTGGCATTGGCGAGGAATTCGGGCTTTCCCCGGGTACTTTTGACTATTGTATGGACTTTTAGATTCTTCTTAAGAACTTTTTGTTTTTCGACGGGTCTCAACCCCTGCCTGATTCTCAATCCAATTGTGTCCTATCGCCGAGAGTTCTCCCTATGTCGAGCAGTGTTCCGTTCCAGAGTGTTTCCCACCTAAGTAAGATCCCGCCTTGGCCACACGATCCACCTTATTCTAAGAGTTTGTAACGGCTTGAAGTCTCTCTAGTGTCATAAGTGTTTTGTTTCTTGAATTTTTTATGCTTCTCAGTTCTAATGCGACTAAGCATATTTCATGAAAAGGAGAAATCCAAGGAGGAACGAAGTGTCTAGGCGTCTGAAGAAATTTAAATGAATGAAGATGGCTCCCATTCCGTATCTCAAGAGGAAGGAACCATGGTAGAGGAAGTCAATAAGACCTCGTTGGGTTTGGATAAGAGAGAGAGCCATGGATCTTCCTAGAAACACGCAAGGTCCCTAGAGAAGGTGTAACGGTCCATAATTTTCGATCCCGAAAATTCCAGATAGTTAGGAAAAGAAGAAAAGAGACAGAAGAAGAACAAAAAACCAAACTCAGAATCTCACATTCGCATCAGATAAAATATAATATCAAATAACATTCTTTACACAAAGAAAGCTATAATAGTCAATTATATTTTAATACATCAGAGTTACAACATTTTACAATCGCTGCACAGTTAAAATAACTTGTTCCAGATATACAACAATATAACACAGCGGAAACATTCCATACGTTCCTGCCATCCAGCTCGTCTCTTGAGCTCTAGAACGTCCTTACCTGAAAATCTGTAATACTCGGTCAGACTCGAGCATTACATCAAAGTAACACCCGGATCAGGCTGGAAACCAGCGTGAGTAAACCCATCTAACATGGAATACAACAGCATGAAACTTATATAAAACCCGGGGTAACTCGTATCAATTTACAAATTCACAATTTGTAATAGACATCACTTATTTCACACATCAATTTCTAAGTACCAAAACTTAGATTAAATGGTCCAATTCACTTAAATCATTCCATTCCAGCCTATTGATTTCACATATCAACCTAAAAAAAATCGAAGTGGTTTCGGGTATTAACAAATACCCGACTCCGGTCTCTTAGAATCCAATGTCATCTTAACCCAAGTTATTCAAGTGATTAAATTTTAAATACTGGATGTCACTTTTACACAGCAATTCATCATAGATAACCATATTAGATCTGTTCAACCCAACATATCATATTACAAAAACATTTCATTTCACAAAGCATTACAATCACATATCAGGGATAACAAATATCCAAGGCATTCAAATATCATTCAATCATTCATAAGCAAGATAAATTAGTCATACCATTTCTGATTAATTTAATTAACTACCAATGAATTAAATTAATTACTTTATTACTTATAAATCTTGCTTATTAAACATTAATTAACTACTCAATTAATTAATCACCCCTTAATTATTCATCTTGATTAGTCGTTTCTTAATTAATTAATTACACTTAATTAATTACACAAATTAATTATTCTCAACAATTATAGTAATTAACCTTTAATTACTCCTATTAATTAATTAATTAATTATAATTAATTACATTAATCCTTAATTAATTCTTTAATTAATTGTTGTTCTAATTAATCAAATCTTTATTTATTTATCAGCTTGATTAATCACATTTAGTAATTAATTACCCTTGATTAATTACATTACTTAATTAACTTCTAATAATTTTATTAATTAATTAATTCTTAAATTAATTACACTAAGTAATTAATTCATAATTACTTTTACTAAGTAATTATACTTCATATTAATTACACAAGGTAATTAAACCCAAAACAACTACCATTCTTCAATTAATTACAATCCAGTAATTATACATTAATTACTTCACTAAGTAATTACACCTCATTAATTACATTAAGTAATTATACGTAATAAAACAT
This sequence comes from Allium cepa, assembly GCA_030765085.1. Lineage (NCBI taxonomy): Eukaryota > Viridiplantae > Streptophyta > Magnoliopsida > Asparagales > Amaryllidaceae > Allium > Allium cepa. The sequence goes on from CM060937.1 coordinate 291,067,083, forward strand.
CAAATGATTACCTTTAATTAATTAAACTTAATCAATTAACTAAAATTAATCACATTAACTTAATTAATTACACCGACTAATTAATTACTTTAATTACTTCATTAAGTAATTACCCTTAATAATCCACTTACATTAAGTAATTAACTTCTTAATTACTTAATGCATAATTATTTCTTAACTAATTAACTTTGATTAATTATCTAAATAATCGAATGAATTAATATTCCCTGATTTCAATAAATCAATTAACCATTCTTAATACATGAAATAATTTATACTTACCTAATTACATCACTTAGGTTACCTTTGAAAATATTATATAATATCTTAAAACAAAAATTAAAAGAAAATATTAAAAACCTTAAACTTTTTTAAAACAACTAATACTTTTTCTCTAGAACTTGGTATATAAATTTTCTTTGAAACAAATTCTTTCCATAACATAAAAACTTGTTTAACTTTGTTTTTAAAACTTGTAAATATTTGAAAAGAGAATCAAGATTCTTTGTTTTTAAAACTTAAACATTTGCCTTAAAACCTTAAATCTGCTCAACACAAAACTCGAGCAAACTCTCAATTTTCCCTAACCAAACGCAAGACAACCACGGCATCTCCTGCTTCGAGAAAAAGAAACAAACTTCCCTAGCTTAAACCCGAGCAAACCACCTCGTTTCCAAACAAACCCATCAGATGCACGAGAATGTGCACATCCACATGCACATCACCTCTGATTGTCGACGAACTTTGCTCCGGCCTCCGACAAGTCGACATCCACCTCGTCCTCATGCACGACCACCCAAACTCCCTTGATTCGAACGAGAATCGAATATGACCCCAAACCCACTCAGCCTGAACCATACACTATCGAAATTCGACCGCCTCTGACGATCCCTGCCTCGAGAAGCTCTGCCACCTTCACCGTAACTCCGTCACGTCTCCCAGCACCTATCGCAGGCCTCACGGTCACCACCGATCATCTCTCGACGTCTCAAAACCCTATTGAACACTCACGACAAACTCAGGGAATAAAACCCTACATCGTCGATTTCTGGCCATCTCGACCAACGATAAATCACCATAGTACTTTTTCGATGATCCTCATCTTCCACTCGACCTTCAAGCCCAATCACGTCAGCCAGTTCATCGTTGATCGACGGAAATTGCTCAAAACATCATAAACGTTCAACTCGAGGAAGCTCACTGATTTTCAAACTAAAAATCGAGATATACCGATTAAAATTCATGATTTTCCATCACGAATTCAACAATGCAATCCAATCTTAAAATTGAATTGATAAAATTTGAACCAAATTACAATTTCACTGTTATTTTTAAAATTTCCAAACAAATATTCAATATAAATTCCTAGAATGATTTTTAATAGTGTTATTGCATGATTTCAAACTCTTTTTATTTACAAATCATAAGCTAACTATGATTCAAAGATGAGATATCGGATTTTAAAGGAAATCAAACCCTGATAAAACAACAGAGCCTGTATTTGCATAGTCACAGACATCCAATACTTATTACACATACATGCATTCATCTTAATCCAAGCATTTCAGGTAACAGCATAATTTTCATTCACAACTTCAAAATGAAATCCAGGATCAAACTGTTTTTAAAATAGGTTTACTCACCCGTAGAAGATAACAGAGAAGTTGAAATAGTTTGTATTTTGAAAAACTTGAATGCTGCTCCTATGAAACTTGAATCTGTGAAATGTTTGATGAACTGAACTTAGTTGAGTTTGCTTGATTTATTTTTGATGATTCAGGTTGAGAGAGTGGTTGCTTACAATTTCTTGGTTTGCTAATTTTTGTTTTACAGGATTGATTTTTGTGTTTTCTTTTTCTTTTTTTGAAAATAAAAAGAAATTAATCTACATTTCATTTGTACAATTTTGATAACACTTGTCACTAAACACATTTCTTTTGCTTACATTTGTTACTTTGTGTTTTAAAATTTTAACACTTGACTTTAACATGAGAATTTTTACTATATAATGCATATATCTTTTGTATTACTTATATTATATTTATGTTTATATATATATATATATATATTATAAATTTAAATCCAATTTCATTTTAAAATAATTATCTTTTAGATTTCATATTTAAATCCAAATCCAAATTCAATTTAAAATCAACACAAAAACACAAATTCAATTTGAAGACAATAATTCTATTTAAAATATATTTATATCTATATATAAACAATCATTATTGTTTGTTTTGAAATAAATAACAATTTTACAAATTTTAAATAATATACAGAAGAGATTATCACATTTGAATATGCTTGAAATTTTTTGGGATATCACAGATATCCTTTATTATATTTTCAAATTCATTTACATATCTAGATATCTTTTACTATCAAAATTCTTATCTGTTTCAATCTATAAACCAGATAATTATCCAACTATCAGATGTTCAAAAATCCGGGTTATCACATCCCTCCCCCCTTTGAATCCTTTCGTCCCGAAAAGGAACGAAGCCAGAATTTATTAAAATACTTAATATTAGTTAAATCACTTTTGATCATTTTTTAAAAATACTTTAAAATCTATATAATATTGCCAAAATAGTTTTATCAAATAATTTTATAACTTGATGCTTCAACAAGTCCGTCATCGTTCCCACAGAAATTTGGTCATACCTTGATCAGGCTTAAGGCTAAAAATCTATAAGTACTCAGCATACCCGATTTCAACACCCAGTGAAGATACTTGGAAAATAATTTTATTGAAAATATAGAAGACATTTTTGAAATCGAGGAAATATCTTTGGTGAGAATGCTCTGAAATCATCACCCCCATCAACGATCGCAGTTAACCCGATGGTTACGTTGCCGTCCCGGCAAAATCCATAGATAACTGTAGGCCTCCGCGCCGCTCGATTATGCCATGGAACCCGTTACAGATCGCAGCTACAACTGGGTTTATGTTGCTATCACAGCAAAAACCCATATAACTGTAGGCATCAGTGCCCTCGAATTTCGCTGCCAAAATAATGAAACTTCTCCACTCCTACATAGGTCGCAGAATACATCAGTCAAGTCCCAATGTAGCCTTAGGCTCTCACGGCCTCTCGACTTTCGCTATGTCTTCATAGGTCGCATTCTACCGATGTTACGTTGCCATCCCGACAAAATCAAACGTAGACCATTGGCTCTCAGCAGCACACACGACTTCCGCTATGGTTAGCAGTAGATCGCAGTGACATCGAGCTATGCTGTCGTCACAGCATAACCCAATGTCTCTGTAGGCATCAGCGCCCTCAACTTTCGCTACCTACTACACATAATCCTCAGGAACTAGTTTGTCCGGACTCCTCACAGGATCAACTTTAGAACCCCCCTTAGGGTTCAAGGCAGTACCACCATGTGGTACTCCTAAGAAGTTCATTTCAAGGGAGCGCCTTTTTCCCAGAGCCAATCTCAAAATACCTTATACTATACTCTTATATTATCTTTCAAATTATACCCTTTATGATTTTCATCAAAATCTCCTTTACACAAAATCGATTCCCAAAATCGATAATTCTCAAACTAGGCTTTCCAAATTCCAATATTGATTTTACCCAAAAATCAAAAGCCTTTCCAAATCCAAAGGTTCCAAAAACCTTTTCCAAAATCCTCATAAGATCCTTTATATATATATATATATATATATATATATATATATAATTTTAAACTTTGGATCTCTTCAAACTTGTATAAATTCCCTTTTTATACTTCAAATACTTTCAAAACTCTTTCCTTCTGGCAATAGATTCAACAAGGGAAGATTTATCTTTTATAAAAAAGATAAATAACTTTATTTATTTCAAAACAAATATTCAAATTTGATTACTCTTATAAAGTTATTAACCATATTACTTACTTATATAAAGTAAATTTCTATCATAGAAATATCAAATTTCCACTTTATTTCATCATATATTTCACAAAATATATTTTCTTTTCAAAAACCATTTTACATTTCTTATCCATAAATTTCTCAATATCAATTTCATTCAAACCCATACGATGTACACATATCATCCGTACGCTATATCAATCTGATCGCTCACTTGATCACATAGTTTCTCTTCCAAACTAGTACCGTCCACCCGACTTCCTAGTGCGGACAAAGATATGGTTTCTTGATCAGAAACCGTCATTCTCCTTGCATAGTCATAACTATGATAGAGAATATCCAAAACCAATCAACAATCCATATCCAGGATCGCCGTCGAAAATCAAGTGAAAAATCCCAACTTGGATCGATAAATTATCTCGAAATTCTGTGCTTGAATCCGGATCAAATCACTATGCGAATAGAATAATATACGTACATCCTATGTATTTATCTTTATTGATTATTAGCCAAATCAATTCACTTTTTTATTCACACTCACTTACTCACAATTGCTTAAATCCTTATTTGGATTATCACCTCAATTCTTATCTTAAATGGTTATTTAATTATAAACAGTTTGAACTCTGTCTAGCTTGAATTTAGAAAATAACTTGAAAAATTAAGAATACATAAGTAGTTGAAAATTAATTATTAGTTTGTAAAATAGCTGTAAAATAGTTAAGTAATTGTAAAATAGTTGGAAATAGTCAAATAGTTAAAGCAATTTTAAATAATTGCAAAATAGTTGTAAAATAGTAATTAATTTGTAAAATAGTTGAAAACTAGTAATTAGTTTATAAAACAGTTGAAAATTGTTAAATAGTTCCAAAAATAATTGTAAAACAAGTATAAGATTGTTTTAGGTTTAAAAAGAAAAGTTGTATAGTAAATAGTTTGGAAAAATAGATTTATATTAAAACAATTTATTTTGAAGATAGTCCTGAGCCAAACTGTTCCCAATCTCCATTTCCAATTAATTTCCCATCAATTCAATTTAAATTTCCACTTCCATTTAAATTGACACAATCCCAATTTAAATAACTTCCATTTCCATCGAAATTGATCTACCCCAATTCAAGTTGAATTAATCCTCAATTTCTTTCCTAAATTCAAATCAAATTCCATTTGAATTTACTTATTCAACTTTAATCACAATTTCAATTAATTCAAATAAATTTCAAATTGAACCAATTTCAATTCATATCAATTCCAGTTTGAATTAATCCCAATTCCCTTTTGAATTTGAACTCACTCAATCTTCAATTTCATTTCAAATTAATCCAATTCAAATTTCCCATTTGAATTTTTAAACTTATTCATCTTCAGTCACAATTCTAATTAATTCAAATCAAATTCAATTTGAAATAATTCAATTTAAATTTCAAATTTAAACCATCTCGAATTATATAAATTCGAGTTAAATTTTTAAATGTTGTTTTTATCCTTTAAATCAAATCGACTTATATCTTTAAACCATTTAATTCTAAATCCAAATTCCATTTTCAAAGAAAATGATTTTATATTAGATCGTACTCCCACAAAATATTACATACATTGATAGAATGCACACTAGCAGTTCGAACATCACATCTATTATCACAATAAAGCCTTACAAAGTCATAAATCTAGATGTCTACATCATCACCTAGGTTTAGAGTCCTAGCATTTTCGACCAGAATCCTTCCTATGGACTTCCTTCCAATGGGCAAAGCCCAAACAAGCACTTTTCAATAGGATGTCCCCACTTATAGCATTTTCCATAAAAGGTTTCTACCCTCCCATCAATTTGGATAACCTTCACGCCTCCTACAGGACGTTCCGTAACCTTAATCTTCTTCTTCTGTCTCTTGGGACAATTTCTAGTGATGTGTCCCAACCCTTTACAATGATAGCGAATGGTTGACTCGTTGACTGGTTCCACTGGTTTACACTTCACCTTCCTCACTCCACGACAATGGTTAAGGAAATGTCCCTTCTTATGGCACTTAAAGCATAATATCTCGGAGCAAAATCGTTGAAATTTACCCTTTAATTCCTTCCTTGTTTTACCACACTTGGCTGCGTAATAACCCTTATTGAAACATCTATATCAGGTGACATTATCATAAGGTCCTGGTCCATTCCTTTCCTTAATCCGTTTTTCATACTCCTGTATTGCTATTTCCCGTCACTTAGGTTACCTTTGAAAATATTATATAATTTCTTAAAACAAATTTTTTTTAAAAACATTAAAAACCTTAAACTTGTTTAAAACAACTAATACTTTTTCTCTAGAACTTGGTTTACAAATTTTCTTTGAAACAAATTCTTTCCATAACATAAAAACTTGTTTAACTTTGTTTTTAAAACTTGTAAATATTTGGAAAGAGAATCAAGATTCTTTGTTTTTAAAACTTAAACATTTGCCTTAAAACCTTAAATCTGCTCAACACAAAACTCGAGCAAACTCTCAATTTTCCCAAACAAAACGCGAGACAACCATGGCATCTCCTGCTTCGAGAAAAAGAAACAAACTTCTCTAGCTTAAACACGAGCAAACCACCTCATTTCCAAACAAACCAATCAGATGCACAAGAACGTGCACATCCACATGCACAACACCTCTGATCGTCGGCGAACTTAGCTCTGGCCTCCGACGAGTCGACATCCACCTCGTCCTCACGCACGACCACCCAAACTCCCTTGATTCGAACGAGAATCGAATATGACCCCCTAACCCACTCAGCCTGAAACATACACTATCGAAATTCGACCGCCTCTGACGGTCCCTGCCTCGAGAAGCTCCACCACCTTCACCGTAACTCTGTCACGTCTCCCAGCACCTATCGCAGGCCTTGCGATCGCCACCGATCATCTCTCAACATCTCGAAACCCGATTGAACACTCACAACAAACTCAGGTAATAAAACCCTACATCGTCGATTTCTGGCCATCTCGACCAACGATAAATCACAATAGTACTTTTCCGATGATCCTCGTCTTCCCCTCGACCTTCAAGCCCAATCATGTCAGCCAGTTCGTCGTTGATCGACGGAAATTGCTCAAAACATCACAAACGTTCAACTCGAGGAAGCTCACTGATTTTCAAACTAAAAATCGAGATATACCCATTAAAATTCATGATTTTCCAACACGAATTCAATAATGCAATCCAATCTTAAAATTGAATTGATAAAATTTAGAACCAAATTACAATTTCACTGTTATTTTTAAAATTTCCAAACACATATTCAATATAAATTCCTGAAATGATTTTTAATAGTGTTATTGCATGATTTCAAACTCTTTTTATTTACAAATCATAAGCTAACTATGATTCAAAGATGAGATATTGGATTTTAAAGGAAATCAAATCCCGACAAAACAACATAGCCTGTATTTGCATAGTCACAGACATCCAATACTTATTACACATACATGCATTCATCTTAATCCAAGCATTTCAGGTAACAACATAATTTTCATTCACAACTTCAAAATGAAATCCAGGATTAAACAATTTTTAAAATAGGTTTACTCATCTGTAGAAGATAACAGAGAAGTTGGAACAGTTTGTATTTTGAAAAACTTCAATGCTGCACCTATAAAACTTGAATCTGTGAAATGTTTGATGATCTAAACGTAGTTGAGTTTGCTTGATTTAGTTTTGATGATTCAAGTTGAGAGAGTGGTTGCTTACAATTTCCTGGTTTGCTAATTTTTGTTTTACAGGATTGATTTTTGAGTTTTCTTTCTTTTTTTTCTTTTTTTGAAAATGAAAAGAAATTAATCTACATGTCATTTGTACAATTTTGATAACACTTATCACAAAATACATTTCTTTTGTTTACATTTGTTATTTTGTGTTTTAAAATTTTAACACTTGTCTTTAACATGAGAATTTTTACTATATAATGCATATATCTTTTTTATTACTTATATTATATTTATGTTATATATATATATATATTATAAATTTAAATCCAATTTTATTTTAAAATAATTATCTTTTAGATTTCAAATTTAAATCCATATTCAAATTCAATTTAAAATCAACACAAAAAAACAAATTCAATTTGAAGACAATAATTATATTTAAAATCTATTTATATCTATATATAAACAATCGTTATATTGGTTTTGAAATAAATAACAATTTTACTAATTTTAAATAATATATAGAAGAGATTATCACATTTGAATTTGCTTGAAATTTTTAGGATATCACAGATATCCTTTATTATATTTTCAAATTCATTTACTTATCCAGATGTCTTTTACTATCAAAATTCTTATCTGTTTCAATCTATAAACCAGATAATTATCCAACTATCAGATGTTCAAAAATCCAGTTTATCACAGAAGGAGACCACCTCCCTAGGCTCTCAAACCTCCTCATGACGTCGGCATCATTTCCCTATGGGTATGGAAGTGCATGAAGTGCTAGATGAGTTGAGAGAAGGTATCACAGACCCTGCTTCTTTAATTCATCAGCATCGCATGCGGAATCCTTTCGGAAGTCATCCTGATGTCCACTCTAATTATGCGGGTCGTCGTGCCACGGACCTCGATACTGAGTTTCTTCTTCCTCGCAATCCCTTGGTCCGGATATTAGATGAGGCTAAATCTTTGGATTTTGCTTATCTGACAACTAGGATCGTTCAGATCACTAATGAGGCTCGCAATATTGTTGACTGTCAGACTCACTTGGCCATAGTTAGTGAAGAGGTTGGGTGTGCCAATGTGCGGTTATGTTTAGTGATTGAGGATCTCCACAAGGCATTCAAGGAAACAGAGGCTGAATTGGCAGTGGTTGAAGCATATCACGAGTCTAAAATGAGAAAAGCCATGAAGAAGCCATAAAAGAGGCCAAGGATGAAGCAATGAAGGGGGCTACCACTATATGTTAAGCCCAGATTGATTTGGCCATCAGCTCCATGGATGAGGCCTAGGAAAAAGATATGAAGCGACTTCACTCCCTTAAAGATAGAGTAAATGTGATGACCTGGAATTTTAGGCAATAACAATTTGATAATCTTCATTTAAAAATTATTTAAATTGACAGTATTGATTTAAAATTTGATTATATTGTATAATAATTTTCTTTCAAAGATATCTAATGTGGCAAAATTTATCTCTATAAAATTAATAATTAAATTGGATTGATAATTTTCCTTTATCATTTTATTTTAAATTGGTAAATTTAATCTTTTAAAGGCTAATAAATATTTAATTTGGTAATATTAGATCTTTCCTAACAATTTAAAATTGGTAAGATTTATCTTTCAAAGCTAATAAAAATTATATTATATTTATAATGTATATATTGGTACATATATTGTGTATAGGAAATATTTTGTTTTAAATAAAAGATGTATTTTCAAATTGTAATATATATGTATGTATATATTATGATTTGTAGTTTGTTTTAAAATTTAATATAATTATTCTCAAAACTAATGTTAAAAATATTTTATATTTAAAATGTATATATATTTGTATATATTGAAAATAAAAAAGTTTTGGTTTGAGTTTAATAGAGTGCTTTCAAATTTTAATGTATATATATATATATATATATATATTTGGAAAGTATAATTTAATATAATACTTTTCAAAGGGTACTTAGAATTTTAACTTATATTTCTTAAACAATAAAGATAATTATTTTGGATTTTGAAATATATGTATAAGATTTTATTTATATATAATTTGTTTTATAATATTTTTTAAAGTAATTTATATATACATATATTTAGATAAGTGTTTACTAATTAGTAAATTAAGTATAAAAGCTTTATATTAATATTTAAAATAAATAAAAATTTAACTAAAATGCTTAAGGACATGTGTAAATACATTAACACATGTTATGAACATGTGTAGGGTAATTAGATGATATAAAGGACAAATGTAAGTTTTTTTTAACAAGTGTCAATCTTTTATTTATTTTCTTTTATATTTTTTTAAAATCATATTTTAATTTGTAAGAACACACACATCCTTTCTTCAAATCTTTTTTCTATTCTCAGCTGAAAACAAAGAAAAATTCCAAACTAAATCCTGTAAAACTTTTCACCAACTCAATAATCAAAATCTGGAACCAAACTAATGAAACCTGAAAACAAATGCAACTTAAAGAAAAAATGGGAATCAAATTTTCAAAAGAACAGTTCAACATTAAGCTTCAACCTGAGATTTTGCAAATCAAAAATGAAGATTAAGAACAAGCTTCAAGCTAAAGATTTCAACAGCAAAGAAATTCAAAATTAACATTTTCCAGATCAAACCCTGGGAAGAAAACCAATCCTCTGTTCTCTACTTCCTTAAAATTCAGGTGAGTAAACATACATTTTTCTTAAAAACAGTTTAAACCTGTGATTTTAATTAAATGCTTGTGATAGAATTTGTGTGACAATATTGTTTGTATATGTATCTGAATGTGAATACATATATGAATATATGAAGTGACTGAGTGCATATAAAGTTTGGCCTCTGTTATTTATACAGGATTGAAATAGGCTTTTAAAAAAATTATCTTCTTATATATTCGATTTCATACATTGATTTCTAAAAAGAAAATGTGTATAACAATGTGATATTAATTATAAAAATAAACTCAGGAAGTTATATTATGTTTTTGTCTCAAAAATTTATAAAATACAGTGAATGTTCAAACATGGGTTAAAATTAATCGAGTTAAATTCAATCTTTGGTTATAAAATCTGACAAAATGATGAATTATGATGGGAGAATCATGATTTTTAGTTGGGAAATTGGTGAGTTATCCTGGGTTGTTCGATTTTGGGTGTATTGGCAATTGCCGATGACCTGGGATGATCTAAGACTCGGGGTTAGGATTGGAGTTGGCTGAGTTGTCGAGGAATGCAAGAAAATTGGTGAGGCAATTTTTCGATGGACGTGATGGTCTGACACGATCTATCTAGGGTTCGGTGGTCATTTGGGAACGATGTGTTTCACAAGGAAATGGTGATAGCCATTGGGGATCGGAGTGAATCGCAAGGTGGGGATGTTGTTCGTTGGAGTGTGGCACATCTTCAGGTAGGTCGGCAAATGATTCCGAGGAAGGAGGCGACGTCGATGGGTGGTTCTAATCGAGGTTTGGGTTGCAGTTTTTGATCGTTTGCCTCGTTTTTATTTGCTATCGATTTGGTTGATCGGAGTGGGCAAGGAATTCGGTGTCGTGATGTTCAACTTGTTGATGGCCAGAGAGATGGTCGGAGAAGGCTGGAATGACCGTGCATATGCACGGTGCACCTCTGATATCTGGTGAAGATTGGAATTCGAGAAGAAGCTGGATTCTCAGGTCGAACTCGATGTTTTGTCGTAGTATTCTCGAAGCAGTGTTTGAACGCGAGCGTATCGTGTTTTGTTTCGGGTAGGGATCGAGTTTGTCTCAGTAACTTTGAATTTGCAGCAGTTTTTCTTCAAATTGGTAGAGGAAAATGTTGTCAGGCTTGAAAGTAATAAAGCATAAGTTTTCTTAAGGAATCAAGTTTTGAAATTGTAAAACAAGGTAAGTCAAGTTTTTTTTTCAAGTTATGAAAATAATTGTTTCAAAGATGATTATTTAACAAGTTTTAAAATATATATAAAATAGATAAGTTTTGAAAGGTTGAATAAGTAGGTTTTAAAAATGATTATGTATTAAAGTTTATTAAATATATTTGAAAGGTTTTTAAAGATTTAAAGGTTAAAATTTAATGTTTAAATTGCTTTTAATTATAATTGATGTTTAAATGCTTTATTTTTAAAAATAATGTTTGACGATATAATTATGTAAATCAATTATAATAAAGAGTTCATCTTTAAGAAATTAAGATTTTGATTAATCTAAGATAATTAATTTATGAAGATAATAAAGGTTAATTAATTATTGTTATTTATTTAAGAATGGTTAATTAATGTAAATGATTTATTAATAAGTAAAATTTTAATTAAGATAAATGATTTTATTAATTAATTAAGGATTTTTAAATATAAAGAATTAACTAATTATTTAATTAATTTTAAATGATTAGTTAAATTGTTTGTTTAATTTAAAATAATCACTTAATTATGAATTGATTAAGAATAATTACTTGATAGAGTAATTAATGGATAATTACTGGATGTAATTAATTAAAGGGGAATTATTTAATGTAGTGGTTAGAGGATAATTATTTAATGGAAGTAATTAAGGGTTAATTACTTAGTGTAATTAATTTAGTTAATTAATCAATGTGATTAATTAATTAATTAATTAATTAATGTAATAAATTTGAGATTAATTATTAAACGTAATTAAAAGTGTGATTAATTAATGAAGTAATTAATTAAGGATTATTAATTAATGTGATTAATTAATAATTAATTAATGGAAGTAATTAAGGATTAATTAATTAGTGTAATTAATCAATGAATTAGTATAATTAATTAACGAGTTAATTAATTAAGGTAAGTAATTACAAGATGGTTAATTACTGTTTATGATTAATTAAGGCTAATTAATAAGGGTGGTTAATTAAAGATTAATTATTTAATTAATTAGAAGGATAATTAATTGATGAAGTAATTAGAGAATCGTTAAGTAATATAATTAATGTAATTAATCAAGGTTGATTAATGAAAATGATTAATTAAAGTATGATTAACTAATTGTAATTAATTAAGGATCGGTGTAATGAATTATAGTTAATTAATTAATGGAAGTAAATGGAGGATCATTAATTTATGTAATTAATGATAGTAATTAAAGGTTAATTACTACAATGGTTAAGGATATTTAATTTGTGTAATTAATTAAAGGTTAATTACTTAATGTAACTAAATGATACTTAATCAAGGAAGATTAATTAAGATAGATCATTGAGAGATGATTAATTAATTAATTTGTAATTAATTAATGTTAAGTAAGCAGGATTGAAGTAATCCAAGTGATTAAGGTTAGTAATTAGTTTAATTAAAGGTTAATTAAATTGATTAAGAGTGAATCAAACCTGCTTATGGATGATTGATTGATATTGGATGATTTGGATGTGATATCTCTAATATGAGTTCTGTGCTGCTTTGTGAAATGTTTGGTTGATATGAATTATCTATCTGTGATAATGTGAATCATCTATCTTTATATGTTATTCTGAATATAAGTTTAAATGTTCAAACCCTTAAACAACTTGGACATTAAAACGGCGTTTTGGATTTTGGTGAGACCGGGATCGGATTTCCAAATTTGGATATCCGAAAACCACATCGACCCAAATTAAACGTTAGGTTGTGAATCCAAGTGAAGATCAAAGTGAAGACTCGAAGTGTAATAACTATTCATTGTTAAAACTCTGAGGGTGATACCAAGATGAGTTAACGGGGATAGTACTTTCGGGTTCGAATTGGGATAGTAATTAATCAAGGGCTATGGTCGTTAACTTTGAGGGTGATTCCAAAATGAGTGTAACGAGATAGTGCCTTCGGTTTCGTTCGAACCCGGAACGAACTTGTATGGATTGAATGCTTTCAGAACATCGTCAGGTGGACGATGAGCATTCTAAGATAGATGTGTTCTTTAAAGGTAATCGTAGCCTCAAGCCTCATCAACCGGGAATGGCTAAAACAGGGGAGGTGCAGCAAGGTTAAATGGGTAGCACCCAAGTAGGACGAGATTTACCCCTGTCTAGAGGTCCCTTTTTATTCGGCTTAGTGTGTGGTTGGTCAGGCCAACCACGGGGTGGTCTTGTTCGGGACTATTCAGTAAGGGATGGTTCTGGCCATGTGTTGCAGGGGATTGGGAGTAATCCTCAGTACGGTGATCTAGGCCCCGTACTATGACGGGCGATACCCCAGTGGCCCTGCCATTGATGGAAACCCATTCTTCTTACGTGCCCTTTACAGTTTTGATTGTATAACCCACTTTGTGGCTAGTATGCTGGAATTTAATCATGTAACAATTTCATCTATTTCTTATTTACTTAAAAACCCTAGACACTATTATAATATCACTGGATTTTCTATCAAATATTTTGGTTAGCGTAAGGTAAAAACTTTTCCATGTTTATGTGTGGGAAGTCTTACGTGATACCTTTCTTTCAAAGGATTTTTAAAGTTAAGCAATTTTAAACCATTTACTCACACCAGACCCATGTCTGACCCAAGTGTTTGTTTTCTGTTTTATTAAACTCTTAGGTACTCGTATTATGTATGAGTAGTCGAGGGATTCAGGTTAGCTTTGATGAATTTTGGAGGAGATTTGGAGCAAGAGGCTTCAGCAAGTAGATATATAGTGGTTCCGCTATGTCTGAATTGTGTCTGTATCTCTGTGATATCTTGAGTTGTATAGTCTGACAGGTGTTTATAACTGTCTAATTTTTGATGTATTAGTTATGTAACTCTGATGTATATGATACTATGTAATATTTTATGTGATATATTATATTTCATTCGTTCCTCTGTGAGAATCTATTGTTGTTGAGTTTCTTCTTTCCTATCTTTTCTTCTTCTATCCCTTTCTTTCTTAATTCATGATGCGTCTTTCTGGGCTAAGAAAGACGAGTCATGACAGTAAAGAAGTTGGAAACAGCCCTAGCTGAGCTGAAAGTCCAGGGGTTTATGGGTAAAGGAGAAAGACTCCTACCGGGCTGAAATTGATAGGCTGAGGGCAGAGTTGATACACTCGAAGAAAGATAAAGAGTTATATATGAACATGGTGGTATCCCTCTAGACTGAAGCTGATAAGGCCAGTGAATTTTGGGACGCTGTTAACCAGATGTTGAAGGATACGTATTACATGTTCTGGAAGAAAAGAGCCTTCGGTGGATGGATGACTACCCTCAAGTGATGGCTGGAATTCATGCTCGGCTTATTAAGGAGGCCAAGGCTACAGCTGTGCAGGAGGAAGGGCCGGCTTATGATGTTATGACGGAGAATAGCAAATTTTCCTTGGAGGAAACCAAAGCCATCGCAAGATACGAGTTATTAGAGGAGGAGGAGGAGGAGGAAGGTGATGATGATGGTTCTGATCTTGAAGGGCTTGGTGATCCGCCTCATGCTACCGCAGGTATCGTATCCTCCTATTTTGTCATTACTTATTTCGTATTGAGAAGTTTGTGATCTTTATCATTCGTATTATGCAGGGACGCCTTTGGGACGAGTCAAGCCTTCAACAGAGCCTACCGGAGGAAATGGGCCAAGTGGCAAGATGTCCCCTCATCTTAAAGAGGCTTTGTTCTTCCATTTTTGTTTTTGGTCTGTGAGAAATGTATGGCTGTTATGTACCTGTAAATACGGATAAAAACATGTGTCTTTAAAAAGGTTTCTGATGTTTAATGTTTCAGTTTATGCTTTTCACATGCTTGCAATTGTTT
Organism: Allium cepa; assembly: GCA_030765085.1. Classification (NCBI taxonomy): domain Eukaryota; kingdom Viridiplantae; phylum Streptophyta; class Magnoliopsida; order Asparagales; family Amaryllidaceae; genus Allium; species Allium cepa. Next base: position 291,082,329 of record CM060937.1, read on the forward strand.
ATATGATGCATGACTTTTATAGATTGTGTATGAATTATTTACGACTTGTTTATTCATTATCATGCTGAAATTTATAATTATGTGCTTTTCGTCATGGCCGATCGCTAACGACAACTACTTGGGCTAGTGCTTGTATCGTGAGTACAATTCGATTTTTCATTGCTGGCGTAATGCCGGTCATCAAGTATGAACAACCCCTGGCAGTAGCAATTATTTAATCGAGGCGTTTATAATCAGTTTGCAGTTGTCGGTGAGTCGAACGCCAATGACAAACTTCCCAGGCTATGAATCGTTCCTAATCTGTGGCTTATAATCGATTCGTCATTACCGGCCTAAGGATGCCTATCGTCAGCAATGAATTACCTGGGTTTAATTTGTACCCTTGATCATGGCTATCTCATTTTCATTGCTGTTGACGAGTGTCTACGATCGCTTGCAGTAGGGATTTTCATTGAATGAAAAAGTTTGTGATTAATATAATTAACTTACGACATCAAGATTATTATAGTGGTTCGGTCGAAATATGCCCGCGTCCACTGCCTTTCTTTTATTACTTTATTCAATACATATTTCTTTACAACTCAAGAGAAATATCGACGGAGGTGTTGAAGATTCTACGCCTTTCTGAACACCTCTCCATCTACCATTGACAGGATGTGGGCTCTATTATGAAGATCTTTACGGACAACAAATGGTCCTTCCCAAATTGGATCCAATGCCCTAGGTTGTAGGAAGACTCGTTTGAGAACCAAGTTTCCTTCTTGCAATGTTCGAGGCTTCACCTTTGAATTGTATTGCCTTGCCACCTTCTGTTTATGAGCGGTTGCTTTGAGGGTGGCATCATTTCTCTTCTCCTCGATCAGGTTAAGTTATATTTTTAATAGCTCCTCGTTTTCTTCTGGATTATAGTGTATTTTTTGGTGTGGGGGGACAATTATTTCAACGGGGAGCATGGCTTTGGTTCCGTATGCTAGTGCGAATGGAGTGTGCCCTGTCATGGTTTTATAAGAAGTTCGATAGGCCTACAAACCCGTAGGTAGGGCTGTCAATGGGTCGTGTTGGGTCGGGTTCGGGTCAAATCGGGTACGGGTCATTTTTTAATTGGGTCGGGTCAACCCATTTATTAAACGGGTCATATTTTTTAAACCCGTACCCAACCCGTTTATAAACGGGTTGACCCGACTCGACCCACGTAACCCGTTTAACTAAACGTGTCGTGTCGGGCCAGGTTTAAACAGGTTGACCCGTGTACCCAATAACCCGTTTACACAATATTTGCAAAATTAACAATTCTTTTCAGGTGCAGAAAAGCATACACATATTGTAACTCATACATGAGCATTAAGCCTAGGTCATTAAATATAAGAAAATAGCATCATACATGAGCATATTCGAGTAGAGTAACACAATTTTTAACATGATACAACATTCGAGCAAATAAATCTACCTAAATAGTCACTATAAATTTGCAAATATTCAATATTCAACATGAAAATGATATTCAAATATATTATGACAACGACAATATGACAACGATAATACATTACGAAAACAATCTTGCAAGAAATTCGGCATATACGATAGAAGCTTCCCAATTTGACCCATACGGTACCCTTGCTCTGCCTGCAATAATTGTAAAAAAAGGTAGAATTATTCACTTCAGAGAGAATAAAAAACAGCAAAGTGGGTTATATTATATTTTGTTAGACCATTACCTAACATGCAATATATGTTATAACATATAATGTCAAAGGATTAACTCAGCACTTCAGAGAGATGGTCATAAACAGTGAAATAATGTTACTGAACATGTTCAGAGAGAGGGTCATAACTCAGCACTTCAGAGAGAGGGTCATGTTACTGAACATTACCTAACATGCAAAACTGCTCACCTAAAAAAAATATCCGAAGTGTAAGAGAAAGCTCTGAGCAAAGCACTTTTTTTCTTAAATAGCAATGTTAAAATGGCTAAAATTACAAACATCCACCGCCACATCTGAAAACTTAACCGCTATTTTGGGCATAACCAAATTGCAATTAATAAAACATCACATAAATTACACACTACAATCAAGTAAAATGAGAATAAAGAGCATACTACATCCTTGGGCACAACACATGCGTAATCAGCAAAATCATACATTGTTAAATCTATAAGGTTAAAAACATATTAAGGCATAACAAAGTGAGAGTTTGAAATACCTGAACTGCAAACGAAGTGGAAAGTGGAATGTGAATCGAATATGGATCGAATTTGAAAGCGCGCATAACAGAAGGTGTGCTTGAATGAAACGAACCAATATAAATAACTCAGCACTTCAGAGAGAGGGTTATATTTTGTTAGACCATTACCTAATAGCAAAGTGAGAAACATGAGATATAATATTACTTGTTTATTTATGGAAACATGAGATAACTCAGCACTTCAGAGTTCAGAGAGAGGGTCATATAATGTTACTTGTTTATTTATAATCTAATCTATGCTAAAATTGTAAGGGAACAAAGGTTTCAGAAAAAGTTACTTGTTATATAAAATGCAATTATAAGGGAACAAAAGTTACTTGTTTATTTTAAGTTTGGAATATAGATCTGTGTAAAATTTCAGTTTTCATCCCTATTATAGTTTTGCTTATTTTAAGTATTTTTAAACTGCCTTTATGAATCGGTTTTCATTTTTGCATAATCTAATCTATGCTAATATTATTATAACTAAAAATTAAACAAATACTATAATTCTAAAATATGAAGTTTAATAAATAAAGTAATACGTACCTCTTATACTGTTAAACATATGTGTCCATAATCATATATCTATTTGTTGATTGTTAGAAGAACACTCAGCGGTTTGAGAGAGGGTAGCGCTGATTTCTAAATTGCTAATGTCCTCCGTTAACTCTTCAAGATTAGGTGGCAACATAGCAGCACCTGTCAAGTTATTAAATTTTTAGAAAATCAAATTTTATGCAGTAGAAAATACAAAATAGAATAAGAAAGTTAACCTCCATCTCCAAATATCCAATCTCGTGTACATATGATTGCCTCAACAACTTCGGGCTTAAGTGCACTTCGGTATTGATCAAGAACTCGACCATCTACACTAAATGATGCTTCTGATGCAACCGTAGATATAGGAATATATAGCACATCACGAGCCATAATAGACAATTCTCGAAATCTAAACTGGTTAGCTTTCAAATAGTCAAGAATATCCAAATTTGTCTTCCTATCCAACTTTGGCTCATCCAAGTACAATTCCAATTGACTTTTTTGAGCTGAAAAGGTAAATTCTTCACTCTCAAAATTGTCAAAGTCCTACATATATGTAAGATATAGTAAATACTAAATAGTGTAAAGAGGAAAAATTGTAAAGTTCAATACGTCGTTATATAAAGTTTACGTTCATAACATCCAAACATTCTTTAGAAACTAGGATATCACCAGAAGAAGATTGACTCTGACTACTAGAAACGACATCTATTTTTTTACCATACATTTTCATGTAAATATCAAAAAGAGCAAACAAAGTTTCACGAACTTTGTTCATTTCTACAGAACCACCACCATAAAGCCTCTTATACAAAAACTCCACGAACTGAATCTTATATCTAGGATCTAGAATAACAGCAATCGAGAGAACAAGACTGTATGTCTTCCAATACTTCTCAAATTTTCCAATCATACCACATGCAATTTTACTCATAAAACTATCACCATCAGCCTTAGCTCTTTGCAAAGTGTCTTGAACAACAAATACTTGAGGAAAATACAGATTTGCAGTAGGATATTTGGAGCCAGGAAAAAGACAAGTCACATCATAAAAAACCTTCAAAAACTTACATATTTGTTCCACTTTCACCCATTCAGATTGAGAAAGAGTGTGCTTATAGTTAGAATCACTCAATTGTAAATGGCGGAAAGCACGCTGATAACAAAGAGCACTCTCAAGCATGAGAAATGTGGAATTCCATCTAGTAGGAACATCCTGACGTAAACCTTTTTTACACTCCAAAGAAACATGAGATATGCACTCTAAAAATTTTTGTTTCCTCGCTTGTGAACCTCTTACATATTTAATGCTCTCTCTAATTTTAGACACACATATATCAACTTCTTTTAGCCTATCTTTCACTATAAGATTAAGAATATGAGCACAACATCTAATGTGAAAAAAATCACCATCCATCACTAAAGACTCTCTTAACAAAACTGCTCCTTCAGCAAATTAACAAATACATCATTTGCACTAGCATTGTCTAAGGTAATGGAAAATATTTTTTTGTCAATGCCCCAATTAGTCAAAAGATTATAATTTTTTTCGGACAAAGCAACTCCGGTATGTGGAGGAGGCATGAAACTAAAATTCAACACACTTTTTGAAGTATCCAATTAGAATCGATAAAATGAGCAGTCAAACAAATATACCCATCAGTTGCTATAGAAGTCCATAAATCAGAAGTCAAACAAATTCTCCCTGGAATTGAAACTAACATTTCTTTAAGTTTCAATTTTTCCTTTTGGTACATTTTCTTCACATCAGCTCTAGCGGTATTTCTAGAAATCAACTTAACATCCAAACAAACGTAAGAAAATAATTGTCTAATTCCAGCATACTCGACAAATTGAAATGGCAAATCATGCATCAATATTGACATTACCAATAATTCTCTGAATTTATCCGGATCAAATTTAGAAGACCTTGTTATAATAGAGCCGTCGGTCTGACTTAGAAGCAATTGACCTAGATCACGATCAGTAGTTTTGGAACAAGTTTTAATATGACGTTTTAGGTTTCCGGTGCCATAAGTACTATCACATAAATAAATAGCACCACATTTCATACACTTAGCTCTTTGCTTTCCATCATTTTGCAAGGGAATAATTTCAATAGTCCATACCTCAGAAGTAAGCTTCCTACGTCTCTTACCAACTTTTACAGTTTTTATTTCTATGTCGTCTAATTCCAATGCTTTCATATTGGCATCTCCAATTTGTTCACCACTCTCACTACTTGGTGTAAAAGGGTCCATCTCTTTTCTGCAAAATTAAAGAAAAACAAAACCCATCACTAGTGATTCATTGTCGAAGTTTGCTGCTATCGAAAAGGGAAAAAATAAATTGGTGAAAATACACTTTAACAACCACAAAAGCAATCTATGGTTAGAGATAAATTTGCTGCAAAGCCTAGCTATCCAAATTAGTGAATATCAAATTAGTTATAAAAATTTCTCTGAAGGGTACGTTGAAATGCTGTCATGGTGCTCCCTTATTATGTACATATGCGCTGAATTTCTTTCTACATTTTATTTAATTTTTTTTGTGAAGCTAACCTTGATGTGCAACGTTCTTGTGTATGTCTCTTTTGGCATGGTCTTTATATGTAGGATGATGTAACATAAATACATACATGCATAAGTAGATATACAGGTACTGAGGCACACACATATTTTCTTAAAATCCCCTTCGGTCTTCCACTCTTCCCTTAAGTTTGACATACCTAAAAGCGTTAAAATGCAAAGTCTCCTCAAATAAGAGAAGGACGTGAACCCATCAGTGATTGCAAAATGCAAAGTCTCCTCAAATAAGAAACATAGAGGAATATTAGTTTAGGTTCATGGTCAAAAAAGGTTTCCAGGTACTAGCGATGAATATGTAAGTAAACTAATAATCATATAGGAATATGTAAGTTACATACGTAATCATAAAGGTACGAGTCGTTTGTGGAGTGAAATTTGGTTATAAAAATATACGAGAACAACAGCAATTTCCTTTCCACACTAATAAGACTCAGTACGAGCGATTATTAGTTTCCAGGTTCATGAAAGTTACATACCTCTTGGCTGATTTCGATTTCTTCTACAAAGCTTTCCATGTGCAAGCGATTATGGCCGGGGGACGAAGTGGAGACGCCAAGCAAGGCCGTACGATCGATCGGGGGGTGATGTGGAAATGAAAAAGGAGAACGATGGAGAAATAAAAATGAAAAGTGAAATAAAAACCCTAGCCGCCTGCTGTGAGTTGTGAATATGAGCTGTAGACTTGTGAAGGAAAAGGAAATGATAATTATTAATTATCAGATAATAAATGGACGAACACAAAAGTGAAGAAACTACTAAAGTCGGCCCAGAATCCAGAATGATAAAAAAACAGTTTATAATAAACGGGTTTGGCGTGTCAAAATCGGGTTCACGGGTCAACCCGAAACCCACCCGTTTATAAAATGGGTTATGGCAGGTTGACCCGAAATTGGCCCGCCCTTGTTATCGTGTCACCCAAACCCGCTAATTTTCGTGTCATCTTCGAGTTGTGTTTCAGGTCGTGTTGGAAATTGACAGCCCTACCCGTAGGCAATTCGTAGACCCATGCCCCATTGGATTTTTCCATTTTCTTCATGATCGGTGTTTTCAACACCTTGTTCACTACTTCGACTTGTCCGTTTTCCTATGGATATGCCACGGTTGAAAAGCTTCATGCAATCCCATGTTCGTGGCACCAATTGCTGAATTCCTCGCTGTCGAATTGGAGTCCATTGTCCGATACGATTTTCTATGGCACCCCATACCATCACATGATGTTACGTATTAGAAAATGTATCACTTTGGTAGATGAAATCTTGTTTAAAGGTTTCTCTTCCACCCATTTGGTGAAGTAATCCACTACTATTATGGCATATTTCACTCCTCCTTGACCCATGGGAAGTTCCCAGATTAGGTCAATCCCTCAGATGGCAAAGGGCCAAGGACTGACCATCTGGGTTAGACCAGTAAGTGGCAGTCTTAGGATTTTGGAAAATCTCTGGCACTTGTCGGATTTCCTAGCAAACTCGGTTACCTCTTTGTTTAGTGTGGGCCAAAAGTACCCACAGGTAGGATCATTTTACCTAGAATTTAACAGTCGGTGTAGTCGCAGCAACTTCCTTGGTGTATGTTGTTGATTATATCTTTCGCTTCGTTTCCTGCGACACACCTCAGTAAGGGTTTGAAAAACCCATGACGGTACAAGACGCCCTCCTAGATGGTGTAGCGGGATGCCTTCCTTAGGATTTTTCTAATCTCATTGCGATTTTCTTGTAGGATTCCTTCTTGTAAGTATTTGATGATGGTGGTCATCATGTCTCTTCGTTACTATTGATGGGTGTGATCTAAAGACATTCGAAGCTTGATGTGGCTTGCATCATGACGGGGATTGCTGCCAGCATCGGATTGTTTCTCATGCTAGCTTCTTTGGCAAGGGCATCTGCTTCTCGATTCTCCTCCCATGGGATATGTTTGATTAAATAGTAGTCTAGCTCATTCAGGAGGGTTTTAGTCTTGTTAAGGTAAGAGGCAAGTCTTTGCCCATGAGTCTAGAATTCCTCAAGGCTTTGGTTTACGATTAGCTATGAGTCACTGTGTATGCATATCGACTTAATCCCTATTTTCCTAGCGATTTCCAAGCCAGCTATTACCGCTTCGTATTCAGCGTCGTTATTGGTTGCGGTGAATTCTAGCCTCAGCGTGCAACTTAACTTTCTTCCTCGGGGTGTGATGATTACTATTCTTGCCCCTAAGCCAAGCTCATTGGATGCTCCATCCACAAACATATTCCACTTGATTTTTTCCTCTATTTTGATGGTCGTATCCTTGTTCTGAATGGTGAATTCAACTACTAAATCAGCCAGGGCCTGCCCTATGATTGCGGTGCATGGATGGTAGGTGATGCCATACTGGCTTAGCTCGATGCACCATTTTAGCAGGCGTTCTGATGTATCCGGTTTATGTAGGACCTGACGCAATGGTTGATTTTTTTAGCACCCTTACGGAGTGAGATTCCCAGTAATGCCGTAATTTCCTGGACGCTATGAGCAAACAGTAGGCTAATTTTTCGATCTTCGGATATCTGGCCTCTGCCCATGTAAACCTCTTGCTGATGAAATACATTGATTTTTGGATATGGTCATCTTCTCATACCAAGGCAGCTCAATGTATGGGGGGATACAGGTAAGTACAAGTAGAGGCTTTCTCCATCTACCGGGATGGAGAGTACTTGTGGTTTCTGCATGTGTTCCAGTAGGCTTTGGAAAGCCGAGTGGCATTCGTCGGTCCATTCAAACTTTTCCTTGTCCTTTTTTAGAGCTTCGAATAATGGGACGTACTTGTCTGTGGCCTTGGATATAAATCTGCTTAGAGCAGTTACCTTCCCATTTAGACTCTGCATTTCCCTTCGTGTGGCTGGTATTTTGATGTCCTTCAAGGCTTGGACTTTTTCGAGACTCGCTTCAATCCCCGTGCACAATAAAACCCAAGAATTTTCCTGAGGATACTCCAAAGGAGCATTTCAATGGATTCAGCTTCATCTGGTATTTGCATAATATAGGAAACATTTCATTTAGGTGGTGTAAATGATCTGTTTCTTTTCTTGATTTGACAAGCATGTTGTCGACATACACTTCCATAGAGTGACCAATCTGCTGCTCAAATATCTTATTAACCAAACATTGATAGGTTGCACTAGCATTCTTAAGCCCGAAGGGCATGACCTTGTAGCAATATAGGCCCAGATCTTTGATAAAGCTAGTATGTTCTTGGTTTAGTGTATACATGGGAATCTGGTTGTACCCCGAAAAGGCATCCATAAATGATAACAATTCATGCCCTGCAGTTCCGTCCACTAGTCGGTCGATTCGTGACAGGGAAAAATAATCCTTGGGACAAGCGTTATTGGTTAGATCTATGTTTAGGTAGTGACAAGCTATCTCGAGGGATATTCCCACCATGTCTTCATGGGTCCACGCGAACACATCAAAATTTCTGTATAAGAACCCTATCAATTGGATTTTTAGATATTTTTTTTCTAGCTACGACCCTATCTTAAAAAGCCTTGTGCCATCGTGATCATCTGCTGCAACATGTTCCATAGCCTCGATGGGTTCGGCGCTGGCCTCCTCCTCTCTATCTCTCGAATGTAATTCATTAAATGGATCGCTAGTATATCCGAGAGGAGGGGCCTTCTTTGGTTACTATGCTTCCACAGTTTTGGCACAGAGGGCAACCTCTACGTTTTTACCTTTTTCCTTCCTTTTGTTCTTGCGAAGTTCTGTCACATAACAATCGTGGGATGCATCTTAGTCGCCTTCTACATCTCCTATTCCCCCATCGATAGGAAGCTTCATTTTCAAGCATCAAGGGGCTAAGACTATCTGGAAATCTGATAATGCAGGTCTACCTAGAAATGCATTACAAGTAGAATGTCCATCTACCAGCATAAATGTTTGCTTTTGGATAACGGATTGAGGGTGACTTCTTAGTTCAACAAACAAGTCCAACTGTCCAAGCGGAATTATGGCTTCTTCACTGAATCCGTGTAGGGTTTTATTGCATAGTGATACATCTTTCATTGATAACTTCATTTTATTAAAGGCATGTTTGAACAATATATTCACTGAGCTTCCCATATCAACCAAAATGCGGAACACCTCTGCTGGGTCGATCCATGCGGAATTGACCATGGGATCGGTATATGGGCACTGCTTTCCAACCAAATCCTCATCACTGAAGGTCATATTAGTCCTTTCACTTCGTTTGGTGAGGCATCCTTCTATAATGGAATGAACATATCCTTCTTCATCCTTTAAAGAGTTTTCATACCACTCCATCTTGGCCTAACTTTCACCGACTGAATGCGGGCCTCCGGATATAGTATGGACAATTATTTTTTCCTGATTAGGGCGGCTCGCACTTGCTTCTTCTTTGCTATTTCCGTGTCAGAGCGGCCCTGTCCCATCGTGGATAGGAGTGGGAGAATTATGATTTTTCTGCATGTATTGTTCCAGTTTCTTTTTTCGAATGTATTCTTCAATAAGGTCCCGCAAATGCTGACATTCTTCTGTGTTATGTCCATGAGACTCATGGAAGCAATAGTACTTTTTCGTCCTAATCACAGCTTCTAATTCCTTCTTATATGGACGGCGTTTGTACTTCAATTCATGTTGAGTGGCCAAGTAAATATTTTCCAGGGTGTCATTCATAGGAGTATAGGAATCAAATCTAGGTCCTAGTCTGTATCGTTGTTTATTGCTTTTTTCAGTTCTAGGGTTGCTTTGACGGTTACTTTTATCGTCATTGTTTGGCTTGCTCCCTTCTCCTCGAGGTAGGACTCTCGTGTTCCATAGGAGCCGGAACCCCCTACGGGTTGCTCGCCATGCCAGAGAGCCGGTGCGTCTTATGATCTCATATATTTTCCTACTTCATGGTAGAATTCTTAAAGAGTTAAAGGCTTCTCCTTCATCAGTCATCTTGCAAGTTTCGAGTCCGGGTGGATGTCTCCACATAGTGCCATCAATGTAAGTCTTTCATCCGCGTTTTGCATCGCTGCTGCAGCTGCGTTAGAAAGGGTAAGGTATTGCTGTAGAGATTCCCCCATTTTCTATTTTGTGTCGGATAAGGAATAAGCGTCTCTAGGCTGTTCCACGTGAATTCAAAACTGGCTTATGATCTTTTCCTTCAACATTTCCCAAGAACTGATGGATCCGTGAGGTAGGAGATAGAGCCATGTGGTTGCTAAATCTGACAAGAATAGCAGAAAACATTTACATAGTACACCTTTAGTTACTCCATTCATGAGAATGTGCTGAGAGTATCGTTGTTGGTGGATGATTGGGTTAGAAGTGCCCTTATATTAATCCATGGTGGGCATCTTCCATTCTCAAAGCGTGGTTGTTACCTCTAAGTCCCTAGTGAAAGTCCTGGATACTCTGGCGCCTATCCTCCTTCGTGTTGCTCGTGCCTACGGTACTTCCTGAAGAGACATGTCATCCTTTCTTCGGACTCGGGAGCAGCCCTGGGAAAAGCAGGGCTCTCTCTTTAATGACGATGGCATTTGGTGCCTTGATTAAAGCCAGACTGGCAATTATTGGTTCGAAGCATGACAGGATTAGCCATAGATGGTCCATGTCTGGGGCCCCCTAGACTGGGCCTAGCTCTTAATGGCCTCTTTGGACCAGCTTCGGGTTGAGTCCTGGATCGGCTTCGACCCTATGGATCTTCCAGATTGAACTCATCATTGGTGGGAGATCTGTTCCTTCTACGTGTCTCTCTAGACTAGGATTCACCCTGGGATCCAGTATTGTGAGTGGATTCCTCTATGCCCCTTAAGCATGTCATGAGTTAGTCCACCAAAGCTTCTTGTTGGGCAGCGAAGTAGTCAGTCATCTCATTTACAACCCTTTCTGAGTCTTCTCGGGTGACAACTGAGCCTAGAGGTAGGAAATGAGTAATTGGGTTTTTTTGATCTTCTTGGACGGGGTTGAGCGTATTTGCAGTAGCTACATTCTTGCCCTTGTGAGCATTTCACTCAGAGGGAGTCACGATCTAATGATGCGCAAAGGTTGGAAGAATAATGGACAGGAGAGTTTGGCTTTCTATGCCCGCTCTCAATAAAAGCATCAAAAATGTTTGCTCAAAAATTGGGCAAACACTTGTTAATCTGATTTTTAGTTTAGCCACATTGGATTGTGTTTCTCTTGTGACTCTTTAGATGTTTCAACTTATAATGAAATTATCCTTAGCAAATACCAAAGTAATTAGCAAATTCGAGATTTAGAAAAGCAGACAAGTAAAGAACAAGTGATATATGGTTTTTATAGAGGGTTCAGTCAGAATGTGCATACATCCACTTTCCATCTTATTATCCCTTCTTAGATTTGGTTACAAGTACAAGATTTCTTCGAGTGATTAGAGAAATTAGAATAACTAGGGTGATAGGTCTAAGTAAATTTTCTCCCGTTCTTATCGAACCTCTCCCCATTCTTATTGAGAAGCTCCGGTATTTATAGAGTGAGAATATGAGGTATGGAGGAGAGGTTATAGCTGTCTGGGTCTGGTTCAGTATTAGTGTCTGGGACTAGTGGATTGGTAAGCTTGGAACGGCAATCTCCATCCTTTGTTGATTCGACAATTTTCATCTTACTTTGGTTGGAAATCTTCCTCTTCCTTTGTTTCGGCAACCTTTACCTTCCTTTGGTTCGGCGATCTTCATCTTCGGAGGATCCTCTTTGCCAATCCAAACATCTAGTTTGGCATGCCTGTTGTACCGAACCAAATGTTTGGCTCTGTAAATGAGGGTCGTGCCGGACCAAATATTTGGTCCAGCATACCAGAGAATGTCAGACCAAACATTTAGTCCAGTAATTCTAAGGATGTCGGTCCAGATACCCTGGACCGGTATACTATAGGGTACCGGACCAAATACCCAGTCCGGCATGCCGGTCCAAATGATTTGTTTGGCCTTTTTGCCGAGCCAAACATCTGGTCTGGGTAGCTCTAGTTCTTGCTCCATTTTCTTTCCTTGGGCTTCTTCTTCCTTTGCTTGCCAGAAAACCGGCCCAACAACATCCTTCCTCGTTAGCTTGGTCCTCGGTGCAACTATCCACGAGAAATCTTTAATGAATCTTCGAAAAAAGCCATCCAACCCAAGGAAACTCTTTATTTCAGTGGTCCCTTCCAACTATTCACTGCCTCAATCTTAGTCGGATCCACTAACAAATCTTCTTCTGGGACTACATGACCAAGAAACTTCACCTCCTCCTTCTAGAAGTGACACTTTGAAAACTTTTCTTTCAGCTGATGCTACCTCAACGTCTCAAGCAACACTCTAAAATGAACTTCATGCTCTCTTTCATCGTTATAGTATGTCAAGATATCATCTATTAAAACCAACACGAACCTATCCAAGTGCTCTTGGAAAATCTGGTTCATCAAATCCAAAAAAGAAAGCCGACGCATTCATCGGTCCAAACGGCTTAACTAACCATTCGTACGACCCATACCTGGTCCTAAATGCCGTCAAAGGTATACTAACCTCTGCAATCTCGAGCTAATGGAATCCCGTCATGAAATCCAATTGATAAAATACCTTTGCTTCACTCAACTGGTCGAACAAATCGTCAATCCTGGACAATGGATATCGATTCTTTGTCGTTCTCTCGCTCAACCTACGATAATCGATATGGCCTCAACGATCCGTCCTACTTCTTAGCAAACACTATGGTGCACCCCAAGGTAAACTACTTGGCCTAATAAAACTCTTGCTCTCTAAATCCACCAACTTCATCTTCAACTCCCTCATCTCTTAAGGGGTCATCCTCTCGGCGGCCTACTCACTGGTTCTGCTCCCAGAACCAAATCTATCTGAAACTCAATGGCTTATTTTGGTGGCAACCCAACTACAAGCTCAAAAACATTTGCAAATTCTCTAACCATTAAAGCTCAGCTCAGCTCATTATTTGATTCCAATGCACCCAACAAAGCAAACATCTTACCAAAAGAACCTTCCATGGTATAAATAATCTGGTCGCTACTATCAGGGTATCTAAGAGATATTTTTCTATCCTGACAAAATATCCAAGCATCATACTCACTTAACCAATCCATCCTAAGGATAATCCCAAACCCCACAAAATCAAACACATGCAAACTGCAAACAAAAGTATGAGCTAACAGGTCAAACTCAAATTGGTCGCACCTCAACCCTAGAGTTGCATACCATCCTATTAGATTCGAAACCCATAAAGAAGTAACTAAATATGTGGGTACAAGGTTAAGCTTATCTATCAAACATCTAGATATAAAAGAATGCAGTCATACCATGAATCTGAAGCGTAACTTCTAAAACTGCCTTTCCCTTCTCCTGGTCTATTGGCTTAGAAGCAGCAGACTTCAATGCATACACCTTACCAACTCTAATAGGCTTCTTGCACTGGTTCTTGTAGTGGCATATCTGGTAATAGTTGAAGCACCTGACATTCTTTCACTTAGCTGCATCCTTTGCCTTCCCAACACGACACTCATTAGCAAAGTGCCTCTTCTTGTCGCATTTATAGCAGACAATCTCAGACTTCCCTTTCTTGGCTGCTCCACCCTTCTAAGCACCTTTCTTGGGAAAGAACTTCCTCTTCTAGCCTTGCCCAACCTAGGCCTCCTTGGCCTTGCTCTTCTCTAGAGAATTGAGAACCTCTTCTTGCCTCATGGCCATCTCCATAATAATATTACAAGGATCCCTAATGTGAGATAAAGTAGCACTAGCCAATTTTGGCTTCAATCCCCTGATGAACTTCTTGTTCCTCTTCATCATAGTGTCTACTGAAGCATACCCAAACTGAGCCAACTCTTCAAACTCCCTGGAATACTCTGCAACCGACATATCACCCTGATCTAACTCAGCAAACTGCCTAATCAGAGATGATTTTGCCATAACAGACATGACCCCCTCCTGGAATCTCCTATTGAAATCTTCCTATATCATTATCTCCTCATCAACCGTCATAGTCATACTATTCCACTAGAACAATGCGGCTCCCTGAAGCTGTCTAGATGTCAACCTTCTCTTTTTCTCATCATTGAGCCCCAAATCTACAAAAATCCTTTTGCAGTGCAATAGCCAATTCTCCACCTCAATGGCACCCCTCGTTCTCATAAACGGCTTCCCTCCAAGCTTCACATAATCCCCACTCAACTTAGCAAAATGATTAATTACCGGAACCCCTGCTCCTGCAACATTTCCTCCTAACCCTCTAGCTGCAACTCCCACTTACATCATATTCATGAAAACCTATTACATAGCTTCCATTCCGACCTGCAGGACATCAGCACCAACATTCTTTGCTTGAGCCTGACCTTGGTGTCTCCTGGCATTAGGTCTGGCATTCCCTTCAGCGCTTCCCCCTTAACTTTACTTATTCTACTATCCATATCTGTATTCAAACCTCATGAGATACAGAAAGATAACACAAATCAAAGATAGGAGAATAGAGATAAAGCGCATACTTATATAGCAAATACAAGTACATTACTATAGCGTTGTCACAACCCCAATCTTACTCTAATTCCTTTGGATTTCTGTTTTCAAAACCATATTTAGTTATATTTTCCATAAACCTATGCTCTGATACCAAGTTGTTACATCCCGTATCTGGAGGCCAAAAGCTAAGCGCTACGGATGTTACAGTCATTTATAGTATTAACTTCTAGTGACGAAATATGGTAATGCTAATGGTATCCATAATATCAGAAGTACTTGAATATGAGCAAAATCATAGATTTCCAAAAACAATAATTAAAGTGGTTATATTTCAAATAAAATCATATCCAAGTTACAAATCCCCAAAACATATTACCAGACAATAATCAATTACAAATTTACAATAATACGCCAAGAGCAACATATGGCGATGCCCCTTTGAATGATCAAAGCAATATAGTTATATCCAACTTAATACACAGCGGAAACAAAACAAAAGACGGAATTTCGAATTTAGGTATCCGTCGGCCACCTACTCGTCTTCGAATGCTTTATTCATCTAAACTGCGAAACTTGAAAACCTATACCCTCAGCCTACTCAAATCAATTTTGAGCACCCGAGAGTTTAAGGGAAAACAAAAACCTCGAGCCAAACATAAAGCCTATATGAATAATTATGTTACATCTCTGTTTACTGATATTAAGTGGGACCGTGCCGCTAAGCGGAACGGGTTTCCCCTCACTAATATCCTTTTTCAAAATGTATATTTTATAAATCCTTTCCTACAACCAAACTAGTTAATCAACTGATTTTAATAGTAATATAGCAAGATCCATTATGCTAAATACAGGAAATAAATGGACTAACTATCCGAATTCCGAGCTAACTGCCCTTTACTGGACTAACTATCCTAAAACTGATTATACCAAAATCGCAATATCGTTTATGCTAATAAATGGACTATCTGTCCACAAAATAGGTGAGAAGGTGGACTCACTTCCCTTAAGAAGTAGCAAGGTCCGTTATGCTAACAAATGAACTAACTGCTCATGACTGGGCTAACTGCCCTTAACAGGACTAACTGTCCTTTGGGTTGACTGCCCTCAAAATGGACTAACTGTCTGAATTTAAATGAGCTAACTGCCTGAATTTTCCTTGGGTTAACTATCCTTTAAAGTATCCTTACAAACCTTTCTCAAAATGATTTATTCCATCAAATCATATATATACAAGGAAAATATACCTTTAGCTTCACTCTAAGCTATTTTGCCATGTTATATATACTTTACTCAAAATAATGTTGATGATCTTCAATAAGGATTATCTATCCTTTTGAAATAAATTAATATTATCCCACCTTTTGGTCAAGGTCGGGATATCAACAAATTGGCTGGAAATGATGGATATCAGGATTGGAGATCGATTGAAAACAAGGCTATGATCGATGTCATCAAAATTTGGTCGAGCTTTAATCAAGACAGGATCAATTGGGAGTGATGAACAAGGCTAGGAGAGGCTACATTTCAAATTTTAGGTCAATCGAAGTCTGTATGCTCAAAATATGGATGGATCAAGATTCATGGAGATTGGTTCGTATCGATATTGTTTGTATCGATCACGTGGCAGCTCATGTCGAATCGATGACTTCGTATCGATAGGGATGGAAATGGCAACATACTTCAAATCGATGGCTTCGTATCGATGCAGCATACATCGATTGAATGGTTGCAGCAAGGCACACTTCATATCGATCAAAGTTTGGATCGATACGAAGGGACATAACTTGGGATCGATACGAACAAAGGAGCAGCTGATGGATACGAAGAGG
Organism: Allium cepa; assembly: GCA_030765085.1. Lineage (NCBI taxonomy): Eukaryota > Viridiplantae > Streptophyta > Magnoliopsida > Asparagales > Amaryllidaceae > Allium > Allium cepa. The sequence goes on from CM060937.1 coordinate 291,098,930, forward strand.
TGCATCTTTAATCGATACGAAGGCTATGGACTTGGATCGATGGATGCGAACAGAGGCACGGTTGATGGATACGAATAATCCCATATGCACTTGTGGATGGATACGAAGCATGGAGGCGAAAGGCTATGGTCCGATGGATACGAAGAGCATATCATTCGATCGATACGAAGGAAACGTGTTTTAATGAAGAAGCGGTCAACTCGGCATCAAAAGTGTATCTCCCTTGGATTTCCAAGCCATGTCATCAATACGATTATGATGGATACGAAAGCAGGAGGATGGATGGATACGAATTCATGGATATGAATGCGACAGCCAACAGGTGAACACAAAATTGCATCGATCATATATCACAATCTACAAGTCTAAACGCAAGCTTCCTGATGCACTCGAGAACCTCCATGATCGATCTCAGTTCGAGCGGACCACTTCTGGATCAATACGAAATGAACACGCATCGATCCCAAATTACTCTGGATCTGTCTGGTTGGCCCACTTGCGCAAGAGAAGAAGTATTCTAGGTTTTAAGGAGGATATTTGCAAGTCTGCACCTATAAATAAGAGTTATATGGAAAATTCAAAGGGGGTCTTCTTGGACTCTGGACGCCGAAACTTTGCTATTTTGTTTACTAATCAAAAAGGCTTGTAATTGTAATCTCAACAACACAAAAAGGAATAAAAAGGATTGATTCAAAGTGGACGTAGGCCGGATTGCCGAACCACTATAAATCTTGTGTTCTTTCTTGCTTTCTTCTATTTTTAATTTTATTGTTTCTTCAATTTTACTCTTTACATTATCTAGATCTGAGATCTATGTGTGAATATTATGGATCTATGTGTAAACACTGGTGCTTTCTTGGCTTTTTGGGGTTTGTTACCAATATTGGCGCAAACACTTTGGTGCTTTCACGAAGAAGACTAGCACCTGCTATACTGGACTCAGAGTTTAGATTTGGAAAGCTGAAGGATCAGATCTAAAAAGGACTATGGTTAGGCAATCAGCTAGAAAGATATTACCAGAAAGGAGTCTCGTGAATGGAGTCAGCAGGCTTCCTCAAAAGCAAATCAGACCTCAGCTTTCATTATCAGAGATGATGATGGGAGCTATGCATAAAAAATTGTTGAAAAGACAAGAGGAAATGATGAAGAACCTTCTCAGAAAGTTTGGACAGGCAGGAACAGCTGGAGCTGCTGGAGTTCAGATCCATGGAGATGGAATAGAATGACTAAACAGGAAATTGGATGGAGCAGCTCAATAGGGCGCAACCCCTAATCAGCACACAACTGTTAATGTGGATGGATCCAGGCTCGGAGGCACACCACCTGGCAACGTGGACCGATTCATGGAGGAACTCTAGGTGACACTGCACAACAAGATGCTGGCAAAAGCATAAGAGTACGTGATGAAGAGTATGTACCAGAATTCCCTCAGGGACTCAAGGGGAAACCCTTGCTTGACAACGCTGGATTGGCTGAGATTATCAGGCGAACTATGCGTGGAGGTTTTGCAAATAGAGATCTAGAAGGAGTAAACAGGAGTCCATTTACCCGTGACATCAGAATGGCTCGGAACCCACCAGAGTTCAATCTACCTACTCTGGAGTTATACGGTGGCAAGGTTGAGCCTACTGATCACTTGATGAGGTACATGAGACACATGGAAGTGCTGGGGCATCGGAGGAAGTTATAGCCCGATGTTTCCCCCTATACCTGACAGATATAGGTCCAGGCAGTTGGAAGAGGGATCTATCAGGACATAGAAAGAATTGGTGGACAGTTTTCTAAAGCGGTTTCGGGTTCATATCAAAAGGTCGAAAAACGTAATGATGCTAACGTCGATAAAATAAAAGACAGGAGAATCGCTCAGGGCTTTCTTAACTCGGTTCAATACAGCGATTACTTCGATGGATCGGCCAGATCCATCAACGGTTTTAATGGCAGCAGTGTCAGGAGTCAGAGATAATTCAGATTTCAAAGTATCATTGATACGGGACTCACCAATGGATCTCGGGGAATTCTTTCACGAAGCCGAGAGATTCCTTCGACAAGAGGATGCATGTTCGGATATGAAGTTGAAGGAAGTGAACGCGGCCGAGGATGGAGAACCATCCGGCAGAAGCTTGGGTAAAGATAAAGATAAAGGAAAGAGGAAGTTGGATGACGAATCAGGAAAAGCTAGAAAGCGATGGAGAGATCCGAAATTCTCCACCTACATAGGATTGAACGAGCCGCTAGAATGGATATTCATGGAGACTCGCGATAGCCTTCCCTATCGAAGGCCAGCAAGGAGGTACCCTCGAAACGTGAAAGGGCATAAGGAAGGCACTGTCTCTTTCATGATTTGGACAGACATGATACCAATAGCTGCAGGCATCTAAAGGATATAATCGAGGAGCATGTAAGAAGTGGTTAGTTGTGACAATATATCGAAGCTAGAAATGCAGCGGTGGAACAGGAGCAGCCACCATCTACCTCAAAAGACAATGGCATGTGGTCCAGGAATAATGGTCGATTGGTTATCAATTGACAGGAATGATATGGAATAAGTAGCAAACTCTATGCGAACGACCAAGTCACTTACTCATGTACGGAGACGGAGATAGCCCCTAGGCATGCTCTGAGATGATGATGAACCGTGACACTATAGTTTGTGAAATCTATTTTTTTTCTTTTTTGGTTTAGACATTTTCTTTTTTCTGGTTTGGTTTCGGAGTTTAGTTTGAACTCCAGGTTTTGTTTGCATTCTGTTTTCGACTTTAGTTTGGATGCTTGTTTTCTGGTTTGGATTTCTGGTATGGATTTTTGGTTTTCTTATTTAATCTGGATTTTGAATTGGATTTTGATTGGATTTTTATCTGGTTTTTGGTAAATGGTCGTCGGGTATGGATTATGCCTAGCAAGGGGTAAGTCTCTTCGTCCAAACATGGTGAATTGGCTTATTCATCTCGTCGAGTATGGACTATGTGCGGAAACGGTCCGGAGAGATCAGGATTTAGCCTAGGACTTAGGCCCTATATCATCGATTACTATTACAGGTCGTCGAGTATGGACTATGCTCAGCAAAGGTCCAGAGTGACCAGAACACGGCTTAGGACTTAAGCCATGGTATTACTCAGCGTTCAGGGACACTGAACCAAGGACGCCAATGTGTTCTTCAATACAGGTCGTCGAGTGTGGACTACGCTTGGCAAGAACCTAAAAAGGTTATGGATTCGGATATCAGCTGTAAACAACTAAAGATTTAGATATGGACTCGGAGTGGTCCCGGATTTGGATATTGACCCAGAGAGGTCCTGGATTTGGTTATTGGATATGGTTGGATTAGAACTTGGTTGTCGGATTCAAATAGATATGAAATTGGCTAAGGATTTGATTACTGGACTCGGAATCGGACATCAACTCGAAGCAGTCGCGGATTTGGATTAGGATATGGATATGGCGCTCGGATAGGATGTTTGGCAATGGATTGGATTATGAATCGGATGGTATGGCTATGGATGGAATATGGACTTCGGATGTTGGAATCGGAGCTTTTCAAAACACACCTTCTTACCACAAGGTATGTTTTGGGGGGCAAATGTTATCCCACCTTTTGGTCAAGGCCGAGATATCAACAAATTGACTGGAAAGGATGGATATCAGGATTGGAGATCGATTGGAAACAAGGCTATGATCGATGTCGTCAAAATTTGGCCGAGCTCCAATTAAGACGGGATCGATTAGGAATGATAAGCAAGGCTATGAGAGGCTACATTTCAAATTTTAGGTCAATCGGAGTTCGTATGCTCGAAATATGGATGGATCAAGATTCATGGATATTGGTTCGTATCGATACTGTTCGTATCGATCACGTGGCAGCTCATGGGTTCGAATCGATGACTTTGTATCGATCGGGATGGAAACGGCGGCATACTTCGAATCGATGGCTTCGTATCGATGCAGCGTACATCGATTGAATGGTTGCGGCAAGGCACACTTTATATCGATCAAAGTTTGGATCGATACGAAGGGATTTAACTTGGGATCGATACGAACAAAGGAGCAGCCAATGGATACGAAGAGGTAAAGCTTTGATTGATACAAAGGCTATGGACTTGGATCAATGGAACCGAATATAGGCATAGTTGATGGATACGAATAAGCCCGCAGGCGCTGGTGGATGGATACGAAGCGTGGACGTGAAAGGCTATGGTCTGATGGATACGAAGAGCATAGCATTCGATCGATACGAAGGAAACGTGTTTGAATGAAGAAGCAGTCAACTCGGCATCAAAAGTGGATCTCCCCTGGATTTTCGAGCCACGTCATCGATATGATTGTGATGGATATGAAACCAGGAGGATGGATGGAAACGAATTCATGGATACAAATGCGACGGCCAACCGGTGAACACAAAATTGCATCGATCATATCTCACAATCTACAAGTCCAAATGCTACGAAATTTTCAAAGAAGCTTCCTGATGCACTCGAGAACCTTCATGATCGATCTCAATTCAATCGGACCACTTTTGGATCGATATGAAATGAACACGCATCGATCCCAAATCGCTCTAGATCGGTCTGGTAGGCCCACTTGCGCAAGAGAAGAGGTATTCCAGGTTTTGGGGCGGATTTTTTCGAATCTACACCTATAAATAGGAGTCCTATGACAACTGCAAAGGGGATCTTCTTGGACTCTGGACGCTAGAACTCTTGCTAATCAATTGTAATTGTAATCTCAACAATAAAGGAATAAAAAGGATTGAATCAAAGTGGACGTAAGCCAGATTGCCGAACCACTCTAAATCTTGTGTTCTTTCTTGCTTTCTTCCATTTTTAATTCTACTGTTTCTTCACTTTTACTCTCTGCATTATCTAGATCTGAGATCTACGTGTGAATATTGTGGATCTGTGTGTAAACACTGGTGCTTTCACGGCTTTTTGGGGTTTGTGACCAATTTTGGCGCACAAAGTTAAAGCCATTTATAACCTAAAACAGTTAGGCTATTCTGCCTATTTGTCCTATTCGAAACATTTTTTTAAAACCTTTAAACACCCTTTCGAAACCATTGAAGGTAACCCCTTCAAAATCATTGAAAGTACACCTTTCGAAAACATTAAAGGTAACTCCTTCGAAACCATTGAAGGTACCCCTTTCGAAAACATTGAAGGTAACTCCTTAGAAACCAATAAACATCCTTTCCATTAGAAGCTTTAAAATATATGACATCCACTTTTAAAACCATTTAAATCTTGCCTTTCTAAAACACTGGAATAACCTTCCTTTTCATCTTTGTCGAAACGCTGGGGAACCGCCCCTTTCGAAACCATTTATAAAACCTTTTGAAAGCATCAAAACTAAACTCTTTCGAAAGAAGTTTGGGTTTAATTTAAAACAAGTGGAAACCTTTCGAAACCATTCGAAGTTGACTGCTTCGAAAACCTTTAAAATGTGTCGACCTAAAACATTTAAATTATGCCATCAAGTAGAGAAAAAGGATCAAAAAACATTTGAGTCGAAAGCATATGCTTCGAAACCCTTTGAAAGAAACTCTTTCAAAACCATTTCATAAACAATGAAGTGATGGTGTCGAAACCATCTCTTCGAAAGAAATGAAGAGATGGTCAATTTTTAGAAAACAAAAGTCCCTTTCGAAACCATCTGGATCGAAAGGTAGTGGACCGAAAGGTAGGAAGTGGCAATCATAGACTTCGACCATGTCGAAAGCATTCATTTAAAACAAGAAAGCAACCCAATCGAAACCTTTCTTTTTAAACAATTTGACTTAGCCGAAAGCATTTAGGTCGAAAGCAACCTTGTCGAAAGCAAGCAGGCGTATTTTCCTTAAAACCAAAACAAAGCCTCATCTCTTTCGAAACCCCTTGATTTCGATCATATACCTTTCACCCTCTTCCACTTCGCTATGTATCAATTACTTGATACCATATGCATTGGTTTTGACCATGTCAAAAGAGGAGGAACAGAGGCGGAACCTAGGTGCTAAAGGAGACGAAATAGTTAAAAACCTGTTTATTATACTTTAAAGTTGTCCTTTTGTACCTAACCTACCTTGTTTGTCTAAATCAGATTGGTTTCCATATTTTTATATTCAAAAGTGTTGCCATGTTTCCAATTTTGGAAATTTAAAATTTTTATAAAAAGCCCCTTCTCCTCTATAATTATATAAAACATTTAAGTCTAGTCCCTCAAATAATTTTATATAACTATTAAAACACCTTGGAAAAATCTAGAAAAATTCCAAAAAATCACTTTATATATATTTTCCAACATATAAAATTTTCAGACCCAAATAATAAATTATTTACTCGTAAATAATTTTATAATCCAAAATATCATTTTCTTCCTTGGAAAATTCATAATAAATCCATGAAAATTCAAAAAAACCTGAATATTGAAATCCATCTCTAAAATATCATTTTAGATCTTCATAAAAATTCGCAAGGCAATTGGATGTCGTTTAATAGGGTTTTCATCTCAAAATATGTCATAAAATCTATATGAACATACATAAATCATCAATATGTATATATAATCATTTTATCATTCAAAAAAATGCAAATCGTTGCAAAATATTCGGATTTAAACTTAAAACCAAAACCAATAAAAATTATTGATGTAAACATCATTCACCTTTGCTTTAAGGATTAAGGAGTCTGAGATTTAGATGAATTTGATTTGAATTAGCTTTTCCTTTATCTTTTCTTAGTTTCTTCTTCCTATTTCCTTATCAATGGTGGCCGGCCTTTTTAAAATTTTGAAATAAAAAAACGAACGTGTATAATACACGGCTATGGGAAGTAGACATAGGAATGGCCTATTTCCCATATTACCTCTCCTCTAATTCATTTTAAAACCCTTCTTTTAATTCATTTGTTTTAATGGCACGGCTACCTTTAATTAAATCAAATCTCAATCCCCTAACAACACATTATTTTATTTAGTTTAACATACTAAATCTCCTAAATTATGTTACCAAAAATCTGGGGTGTTACAGACCTTATCGAAAGTAGCCAAATTAAGGTCCACTTCAAGTTTGACAATGCGGGCAAAGTCGCCTTCCCACTTCTTCCTAGCCACAATCATCAAGGCTCCAAGCTTTAAAATATGACAACAAATGAGGAGTAACTGAGTAAGCCACCATTAAAGAAGAAGGAAAGAAAAATACTTACAAAAGTCCAAGACTTCCCCATTTCGATCACGAGCTCAAAAGGGGAGAGCTCAGGAAGTGTGAGGGAGAGAAGAGAAGATGAGGTGATATTAGAAGGGTTATCCAGGGCAACCCTTCCTAACCTCTCAATAAGGTCAGTAATGACACTCTCAAGCAAGGGCTGGTATTAAGTGTGAGGGTCTTAAAAAGACTACAAATGTGGAGACTGCCAAGGTGGAACAGGGAAAACTTCTAAAGAATGAAGATGGTAGGTACAGTAAGCCTCTTGGATGGTTGGCCAGGGGCCTTACTACCACCACCCTCCCTTTTTCGAATTTTCTGCTTCATCGATTTCTTTGCCTCAAGAAACGCACTACACCATATTGGCTGATTTGTAACTCCCCAAGCGAAAGAATCGCAATGATTTTGAGCCATTGCTAAATAAAAATGGTTTGGAGCCGTTGTAAAATCTTTAAGAACGGGTAAGGACCATTTTACTTTTGCAATGGCTCAAAGCCGTTGTGAAGTTTTTTTATATATATTTGTCGGACCACTTGCGTACATAACCCCCTCCCCCCTCTCTCTCCGTTTCCCAAAACAGCACGCCCCTTAGTTTCATTTCCCAGCTCTACGTTTGCCCTAATCGCTCCCCTCCCTTTCATTTTCCTCTGTTTGCCCTAATCGCCTCTTCTAATTTCATCTTCCAGATTGCAAATCATCATCGACCTGAGATTTGAAAGGAGACTGCAAATCATCGTCGGATGTTCAAAATTGAATAATAAGGTTAGTTTTCTTTGATACTATTTTCTGATTCAAATGGTAAATCATGGAGTTTAAACTTTATATCGGAATTTAAAGTAATGCAACGATTTAAAGCAAAAGTAACACAATTTTTTATATAAACATGGTTTGTCATACAAAAATTAATGTATTAACGTGTGGTTTATTAACATTGCTAGTATATTCTATGTTCATGTGCTCCTGATGTTAAATCTTAGGATATTTTAATAAAAATTGGTTGCATTTAATTTTTTGATTAGAATTTAATTGATGATAACGAAATGAAATTGGTTCCTTTTTCAACAAATAATATTGAATCAAATTTTGAAGTCTATATTTAAATTTCACAGCTTTACTATTTTTTGTTTGAATCTAGGAATGTGTCTGAATGGGGCGTATTTATTACGTACCAATTTATGTTCATTCAGATGCTTCATTAACTGAGATGCTGATATATTAGTCTATCATCTAATATGATCTTACCTGCTTGTTCCTTGCTTCAATAGTAAATCAAGTACACCATGCTGACGTAGTTTAAAATTTTGATTGTCGGACCTCTTTTGTTAAGTTTTTGATAGATCTAAAAATTCGGCTGTTTCTTTCATATCATATACACCATACTAACGTAGATAATCATAATAAAGGACCTAAATATTTTGCTTCATTTTTTCTCTGTTAATTGACTTTGGATGTATGCTGCTGCTACACTAACTGTTTCCATTGCATAACTGTTTGCGAATTTAAGACTAGTTTTACATCATTCCCATACCTTATTTGAATAGTGACATTCATAGAATAAATGATTGCAACATTAATTTCATATAAAACACATACCTGGTTAGTAATATTCCTTTTTTGCAATAGGCTGTCCATAGTTGATAATTTATTACTAATTGGACTGTATTGACAGGTGGACATTCTTTGGTTATGAATTTGGTCTCATACCACCTTGTACCGGTTTACAATCAATTGATTGTTCCTCACTTGTTCCTTAATCTATTTGAAATGATATTGACCATCAACAAGAATCTCACCCACTAATAATCAAAATTGGCATTATAATATATATATATATGTATATATATATATATATGTATATATATATATATATGTATATATATATATATGTATGTATATATATATATATGTATGTATGTATGTATGTGTGTGTGTGTGACTACGTTATTAATTTCATCAAAAACTGACCTAGTGTGTCTTTGCTCATGTTGTACCCATTGTTTCTTTTCAATTGATTTTCTTAACTATCAATTTTTCACCTCTCATAGTTGCAAGTGCATTGCAACCAGCTTTATTGATTAATCTTAACTCTTGAATCCAGGGGTTAAAGCATACTAGTAGTTCTACCATCAAAAAAGTTTCGTCCTGACATTTGTCATGCATGATACCTTAAATATCCATGTACCTGAACAATTTGATAAGTATGAATAATCCTACAAAGATCGTTTTCCTACGTGATTTAGACAAACTCCGTATGGATAATCTAGTGATTTAGACCAGTTTCATGGGGATGCATTTACATTCTTCAGAGTTTGACATAAATTTAAAAACTAATTTCCAAACTGTTAGACTTTTAGACAATAGTGTCGTTATAACCCTCCATTAAGGACCAACAAATTGATACTTGAAAGGCTTAGGCTTGTTCAAATTATTGAATGGTAAATTGAAGTATAAAAGAAGTAGGGAATGATCACTACTTGTAGTTGATAGTGTATTTACACTTGAACTTGGATGATCATTTATTCATTATATGTTACATGCAATTATGTTCAATTTGCAAGCAATATTTTTCATTGGGCTAGATCTCCATGTAAGTTTTTAGCCAGCAAATGTTTAACTCCATCAAGTTATTTTTAATCAAATGGTTATTTAATCCACTTACTTTATTATCTGAAAGGGTGGCGCCTCTGACTTATTAATAAGACCCACACAATTAAAATCAATAGAAATTACGCATGGTTAAGTAATTATAACAGCTTCATGTGCAATACTTTTCCATAACCATGTTCTGTTACTAATCGGATCATAAATAGGAATCGTTCTATTGTTTTGTATTTTTGAATATCTGGTTTATAAAATGGTTTGAATTCCACAACCAGACCAAACTTGCACACACTAAAAAAACTACACATTTCTAGGAGCTCTGTATAATCTACCCTTTTTATTTTTCATGTACGACAGTACAAGGATGCTTGCGAGTGGCATTTTGTAGTTGTCATTACTACATGTCCATACATTTGTCTTGAGATATTGATACGCGTCAATTTTTGGCTCTTCAATTTGATATCCGAGTATTTTAAAATTATCTAGGATGAAGCACTGATAACATCTGACCGTTAAATTCGAATTTAAATGACAAAAAATATGAACAGAACTAGAATTTATAAAGTATTCTTTTTAAATTTGCTTTTTACTCACGAACCAAGTTTCCTTTGTAATATTCTTTTCTAGAAGACCCAATAATTATTTCTCTTAGGTATGTATGGTCCAACTACTCAATTAATTAATCGCTGCTTAAACATATATAACACTTATATCCTATTTTTGCACTTCACATCATATAAGCGTATACTTCATATTTTTATTTTAAACAAAACTGTACCAAGGGAATTATCGGATCAATTTCTTGCAAGTAAATTTGTTGAAGTAGTATGCTAATGCATCACTAAGCCTGTGGAAAAGTTAATGCTTCTGTTGACATCATCATTCAAAATTCTACTTGGAATACACAAGCATTCTCTGCAACTACCATTTTTAATTCAACAATCAATAAAATAGAGATTGATTCAGATATTGATGAAAATGCTTGGTGCTGGAAATTATCTATAAAGAACAAATTTTCTTTTAAAAACACTTGGGACTTTATAAAAGGTGAGGAAATGGAAGTGGACTGGCACAAATCAGTTTGGAATCCTGCCAATTGTCCTAAAATGGCCTTTTGCACATATTTTGCTCTTCTTAATCGTCTTCCAACTAAAGAAAGATGTGGAAAATGGTATAAAAATGCTGAAAATATCAATTGCTTACTTTGCAAAACTGAGACCGAAAATATAGATCATCTCTTTTTTGACTGTCCCTACTCAAGACATGTTTGGTTCATAGCCAAAAACAAGCTCAAAATAAATCAAAGATTGGCTCTCCAAAACATTAGAGACAGCATTCAGTATTTTCAGGAAACGTACAAAGGCAGGAAAATTGATTTTAACAAAGCCACTGTTATTCTAACTACAGTCATTTACTTTATTTGGAAAGAAAGAAATAACAGACTTCATAACAAAATTGAAAAAGATAGCATCCAGCTTTGGAAAACTATTGAAATTGAATACAACATCATTCTTCTCAAATCCAGCAGAATCAACAACAGTTCCCATAATATTGCAATTGAAGACAATTATGAGAACCTAGTTGAAGCTTACTTACATAAAGAGAACTCTGACAAAAGTTCTCAATCCCCTGCTACAAATAGTACTACAATGGATAAGGCAGCTAGTTTTATAGATCACAGTCCCTCGGATGAAGGTTGCTGGTCCACATTGCATACCAGAGATTATCTCTGCAAGGGAAGTAATAATAAATTCAATTTCTCTTATAATTTTAAAAAGAAATTGAATAAAAATCTACCTTATACTTTACCTGATATGCATAGGGTTAGCCATCCATTCTATCCTGAGCATCTGTTCTCTTGTGACATTCATCTACATAACAACGCTATGTCAACCAACGCTGCTGTGCTTAAAAATAAAGCCAATGACAATATCTATCACTTATCTGATAAGGCCCATTCCAACGCCGCCAGCAAGACTTTAGCTTGCAACCTATCAAACAATCAGATCTCCAATTGTCAGGGAAGATACAAGGCTTTTACTTCCAATAATAATAATATTAAAATTAATAAGGGTATTTGCACTAACAATTGTTTTCTTTTGCATGACTATAGCAAGAGGAGCCGCTGTAATGCTGTGACCAGCAACAACATCAACTCCCCTCTGCCTAATCATGAGCAAAGATTAGGAAACTCGTATTACATCAGTAAACTTAACAATCGAATCTACCACTTATCTGTATGGGAAAAAGGAGAGAGCAGTCACCAGCATGATGATAATTGCATCAAATTTGCCAGTCCAGATCTTAATAAGGCTCTGTCTACCTCTGTTCCCTTAGATCTGAAGCTTGGTGACAATTGCAATTCCAAAGAGACCAACCATGAGGATGCTACAACTAAAACAGCTTGTCAAAGTCATTTTAGCCTAGATCCAAGCCTCTCTAGGCTTCGAGGCAAAGAAATCAAGGAGTGGAAGCCCCCCTAAGCTTAGCGATGGCCATATCATGTTTTTCCATCGTGTTTTGCTGTGTTTTCTTTGTTTTGGCTGCTCCGCCATTTTTTTCTTAGTTTTGGAGGCGCTGTGTTGTGTGTTAGGGTTTGGGAAGGTTTCGGGTTGTATGTGCTGTTTTCGGCTATTGATTTACCCTTTATTTCCTTTGTATCATTCTGGGCCTGGCCCACTTCCATTTTCAAAAAAAAAAAATACTAGAAATCACCTAATCGTATTTATTGCTATATATGCAGGGAGATGCTGATAGTGCTATAGAAGAGAGTAACAATGTCAGAATCCGCAGAAGCGTCACTCCATTCATCTACGCAATCATCATCTATACAACAGGAGAAAATTGAGGCAAAAGCATTTGGTGCTCCAATTTCTAGTAATGCTGGAAGAATAGGAAGTCGAGTTGTTAAATTGTTATGTATGCATGTGCCGATCCCATATAAAAGTTGGGATAAAGTACACAACAAATATAGAGATGACGTTTGGGCTGAATTACAAGTAAGTTAAAATATATCACTTTCAATTTTCTCTGTAAGTATATTTTTCCACATTGCTTTTTTAAGTAAACAACCCTTAATTTTCACATACTTTTTTTTGAACTAGAGTCAGGTGCAAAAGTGTTTTATTTTAAAAAAATATGTGAGTCATTTAGGAGATACAAGAGCGAAATGAGGACAAGCTACTATGGAAAATTTGATAATGATGAAGAGAGGATAAAAAATTGTCCTCCAAAAATCAGCCTAGAAGATTGGGATGGTTTCTTGAAAAACGAAGCAAAATCTGATGCACGCGAAAGAAGTGATCTAGGTAAAATAAACATATCATTATACAACTATGGCCATCACACTGGTCATACAAGTGATGCTATATTAGAACATTGACTGGTATGTTTGTTTCGTCTTTTTTATTAAATAAACAATATAGAGGTACGAACCAACTAGCCTGACCCAACATAATATTTGTCATGGTTATATATTTCATACATTATTTGTTATACTAAGAGGCTTTCAATAAAACTTGATAACTTTCAAAATTATTTGCACATGAATGTTTGAAAACACTACAAAAAGGGCACCAGATAGCGACGGCTTTTAGCCGTCGCGAGCCGTCGGTAGCCGACACTAAAAGCCGTCGCTATATTGGTCGTCGCCCAATAGTATAGTGACGGCTTTAGCGACGGCTCCGTCACATAAATAGCGACTGCAAATGTGTCATGTGAAAAAAATTTCAACGTCTAAATGACGTCGCGAGCCGTCGCTAACCTGAACCAATTGGCCGTCGCTGGCCGTCGCTGGCCGTCGCTAAACTGAACTAGATAGCCGTCGCTAGTCGTTGCTAACCTGGGTAAATTTCTGTGCACCTGCACAGCCCATATACACTTCAACCAATCTGAACCAAACAACCGCTATACACTATATTCATCAACTATAACCATCATATATCCATCACTATACATTCAAACAATATAAAATCCAACCAAATCTCATTTTCAAATCCAATCAAATCTCATTTTCAAATCCAACCAAATCCATTAACCAGAATATGTACATAGTAAACCGAAATTTCTACATAATATCCCGACATATATATACATAATATCCAACCAAATCTGTGACGCCCCACCTCCATACCCACGCTAGCCAAGAACACTACGGAGCAATGCTGTCAACTTGCATGGAGAATAAGGCTGTTGAGGAGCGACCATCCGTGCAATTGCTTTGAACGAGCACCGCTATGTCGGGTAGTATAACATGCATTTGACTTCGAGAGGAAATCCGACACACCGATACAAACTCAAAGCTACTACAAAGTGGCTATAATAATCTTCGGAAACAAATATAGAAATAAACATAACACAAATCAGTCACAGACAACCATATCACAAAGGCGGAAAAAGATATGAATATATAACACATGAAAGTGTACATTAGAGTAGTGGTCAGAAAGATCCACAATAACCCAAAAAAATAGCAACATGTGCTATACAAAAGAATAAGTATACATCATAGAGTCTATATCTCAAATGTATATGTCCAAAAACTACTAATCTAAATAGTTAGCCAAAAGTCAAGCAGATAATCCTAGAAGTGAAGTCAAGCAGAAGCACCTGTAACATCTCGGTCTGACCCAAGTATTATTTAATAAGAAAATAATAAACGGATCAGTCTAGCTATAAATATCAGACGACATGATATAGAATAAGAGATATGGCATAAACATATGATAACCATAATGGCATACTACTATAAGTATGTAATTGAAAATCAACATGAGATTAATCAATATCACAAGAACCTTCTCAAAGATCCAAAAAGGGTTTCATACCCAAAACTTGTATTCACAACAAGTCAATGACACACGAATTCACAAATGCACAAAAATTGATAAATCAAATCAATGAAAATCACTAAAATTGGTGAAGCACAAATTCCAGAAATCAACACACGAAATCCAGAAATCATAAAAAGGGGGGAGGCCTATCACACGAACGGGAGTATTAAAACTCACCAACATATGTATCACATGAACGAGACGCTATCTCATGGTAGCTAGCCATTAATTTTTGACACACGAACGGCCCGAAGACCATGGGGCGCTACCCCACATGTATGAGTCGAAATCACACTGAAACGGGGTCTAGTCTCCCTCGCAGACAAAGAGACATCGCACAATTGCTAGTCTAAATCACAAAAATGATCGTCATGATCATCAAGAAGTGTCAATTACAGTAAGCTAGTAAATATATGAGCTTAGCTTCATGTCCCATAACCACTAGCTTAACTTAAATATTTACGAACAAATTGTAGATCTCCACTAGAAAATTGTCACAAGAGATTCAATCGAACAAGTCCAAGAATTAACCGACGAAGTAAACGCAAGCGTTTCATACCACTTGTTTTACTAAGCCGTTTAATTAGATTTCTCATACGAATGAGGTAAAGGTTTGTATATGCTAGTAGATTGGAAAACGGTTTAAGAAACGAGCTTTGTAATAAAATAATTTTGAAATCATTTTGATGAAAGAGTTTTGATACTTACTACTAGCATTGAAAACCTTTATATTTTTAAAGTGACAAACTATAAAAATGATTGTACAAACAATCAATAATTAAAATCCACATACGAAGACGTGAATCGAATCTAAAGAAACCGATAAAGAATCCATTGAAATGGATATTCAAAAATCCCTAAAAAGGAGTCATCAAAGTTGTAATAAATGATAACAACAAATAGGATCATCACGAATCGATTCAAAATGGAAATTCAATCCCAAAAGGCAAAGTGGGCTAAAATAGCAGGTTCAGTCGACTGAACAGAGTTTTCAGTCGACTGACCCTGTACATGGAAACTTTGCAGGTTTAGGAAACTTTTTGTTTCCAGGTTCAGTCGACTGAACAGAGATTTCGGTCGACTGAATCA
The DNA here is from genome assembly GCA_030765085.1 of Allium cepa. NCBI lineage: Eukaryota > Viridiplantae > Streptophyta > Magnoliopsida > Asparagales > Amaryllidaceae > Allium > Allium cepa. The sequence continues at coordinate 291,114,623 of CM060937.1, forward strand.
TGCCTGGAAACTTTTGGGTTTCAGGTTCAGTCGACTGAACAGAGATTTCAGTCGACTGAATCATGCCTGGGCTATTTTTCAGCCTATCCAAATGAAGAGCAAACTCTTCCAAAATGCAACCGGACGAACATTGGCTCTAAGGGTTTATATGTCAATCGGCAACCCTGCCCTATATGCTCCTCGATGCATCACCAAAAGCATGATCAAACATCCATAAAAGGATTTTCACACAAATTTGACTTAAAAACCCAAAAATTGGAATATTCACAAACCAATCCAAATCAAGAGCAAATTCACAGGAAGAGGTGTTAGGAATTCATACCTAACAATCAAAGATAATTATAGTCATAGATGTGAGATGAAAATCTCACCTTTGAACCCAAAAGCACAAGATTGAGAAGCTTGAAAACAAAGGAGGATCAACCACTCTTCAATCCCAACTCAAGAAGCTTGATTCTAAGCTTTAAAAGAAGAACTTTCTCAAAGTTAGATTTAGGAATTTCTGAAATTGATAAGAGAATGAGTTGGAGAAGAAGAAGAGGAGGAGGCTTACCAAAGCTTCTTCTATTGATTTGGAGCTAGAACTTGATTTGTAAATGGAAACTAGGGTTTGGAGTTTTAATTTCCCATTCCACTCACCATTAATCTCTTTAGAACTGAAAAGTAGAGGAAGAGGGAGTGAATGAAGAGGGGTTTCAGTTTTGGGGTATTAAGTTAGAACATTGGGCTGAACCCAAACCCAAACCCAAAGTGAAAATGGTCAAATTTTTGGCTAGCTCCAAACATATCAATGTTTATACTCAAAAAGATCGCAAACGTCATTTTGAACTCAATTGAAGTGGTCTCAAGTCCTAATTCGACCGTATGCAAAAAGTAACTTTTCAGACTATAATCCGACTAACGATAAAATATTTAAATACTCAATCGTAAAATATGCGGGTTGTTACAGACTCCCCTCCTTAAAGAAATTGCGTCCTCACAATATTTAAGAAGAAAATATATAGTAACAACCAAGAAAGCATATTCAACACAAAAGAAATTTGAAATAAGAAATTCACCTCAAAGAGCACAGGAAATTAAGTCTGGATGTGTTCGCTCGATGAACTCTCTAGATTCCCAAGAGCAATCCTTAGGATTTGAGGACCATTGGACTTTAACAAGCGGAACATCTTTATTTCGAAGGCGCTTGACCTCCGAAGCAATAATACGAATAGGATGTTGCTCATAAGTTAAATTAGGTGAAACTTCAATTTCTTCCATAACACCGGGCTCAAGAATAGAATCGGAATCTCGAAGGCACTTCCGTAATTGAGAAACGTGAAACACGTCATGAATAGCAGAAAACTGAGCCGGTAATAAAAGGCGATAAACCACGGAACCAATACGTTCGGTGATGGGAAATGGACCAATATATCGAGGTGCTAACTTTCCCGATCGACTGAAACGTACAACACCCTTCATAGGTGAAACACGAACAAACACAAAATCCCCCACAGAAAATTCTAATTTCCTTCTTCAGTTATCGGCATAGGATTTTTGCCTACTTTGAACTTCTTTCATCCTATGATGAATAAGATCAATCTTTTCTGTGGAATCACGAATAAAATCTGAACCTAAAACCACCTTCTCACTAGCCTCAAGCCAATAAGAAGGAGATCGGCATGGCCTTCCACAGAGTGCCTCAAAAGGCGCTATACCAATACTAGATTGGAAGCTATTATTATAGGAAAATTCAACAAGAGAAATATGATCTTTCCAACTTCCACCGAAATCAAGCACAAAAGCACGAAGAAGATCTTCAAGAGTTTGATTCACACGCTCGATTTGTCCATCGGATTGGGGGTGATAAGCGGTGCTAAAATTAAGCTTCGTTCCCAAAGCTTTTTGAAGACTCTTCCAAAATCCACTAGTAAACAATGGATCACGATCACTAACAATAGAAGTAGGAACTCCATGTAATTTAATAATTTCTTTGATAAAGAGTTTGGCCAAAAGTGGGACGGTTCGATTAGACCGAACGGGAATGAAATGGGCGGATTTAGTAAGTCTATCGACTATCACCCATAAGCTATCATGACCCGAACGAGAACAGGGAAGGCCGTCAACAAAATCCATGGAAATTTGATCCCACTTCCAAATTGGAACGTCTAAAGGTTGCAATAACCCTCCGGGCCTTTGATGTTCGGCCTTGACAAGTTGGCAAGTCATGCAACACTTAACAAAGTAAGTAATATCAGATTTCATTCCCTTCCAATAATAAAGCCGCTTCATATCCGCGTACATTTTACTCCTACCGGGATGAATGGTAAATTTAGAATGATGAGAATCTTCTAAAATATCTTTATGAAGATCACTAATATTTGGCACAATAAGTCTACCAAATTTCCGAATGCCGCCACGAGAACCGATACAAAGTCTTTCAAACCTTCAATATAAATTTTATCCTTGATATTTTGGCCAAGAAGAGCCAATTCGGGATCTAGCCTTTGAGCTTCAAGAATGCGGTCAAAAAGAGAAGGATGAGCCTCAAGGCTACATAAAACAAGAGATGAACATAAATCGGAAACACGGTCTCGAATTTCACAAGTGGATAAAACCTCAAGATCATTCCATTCGGATATCATCATGGAAACAACCGCTTGTTGCTTTCGACTAAGTGCATCCGCAACGTGATTTCTCTTTCCGGGAGTATAAAGGATATCAAGATCATATGGTGCAAGAAATTCGAGCCAACGCTGTTGACGCAAATTAAGTTCCTTTTGAGAGAATAAATACTTCAAGGACTTATGATCGGTATAAAGAACAAATTTCTCTCCTAAAAGATAATGACGCCAAATACGAAGGGCGAAAACAATAGCCGCGAGCTCTAAATCATGAGTGGCATATCTAGTCTCAGCGGGCTTCAATTGCCTAGAAGCATAAGCAATAACACGTTCTCTTTGCATAAGAACGGCACCCAAACCAACGCGACTAGCATCAGTATAAACAATGAAATCTTGATTCCCCTCGGGAATAACAAGAATAAGAGCATCAGAAAGAAGTTCCTTTAGTTTCTGAAAAGAAGTTTCACATTTGTCCGACCAAATGTATTTAACACCTTTCTTCGTTAAGCTAATGAGATGCACGACAATCTTAGAAAAGTCTTTGATAAAACAGCGGTAATAACCCGCCAATCCAAGAAAACTATGAATCTCCGTCACACTCTCCGGTCTCTTCCAATCTTGAATCGCTTCAATCTTTGAAGGATCCACGAAAATTCCGGATTCGAAAATAATATGACCGAGAAACTTCACACGAGATTGCCAAAAGTGGCATTTAGAAAACTTTGCTTTTAATTGATTACTCCTAAGAGTTTCCAATACAATCTGAAGATGCTTTTCATGCTCCTCCTTGGTTTTTGAATACACAAGAATATCATCAATAAAGATGAGAACAAATCGATCAAGAAAATCTTTGAAAACTCGATTCACAAGGTCAACGAAATAAGCCGGAGCATTCGTCAAACCAAATGGCATAACAAGCCATTCATAAGATCCATATCGAGTACGAAACGATGTCAAAGGAATGCTATCCTCTGCAATACGAAGCTGATGAAAACCGGTAGCCAAGTCCAATTGTGAAAAGACTCTAGCACCACTAAATTGGTCAAATAAATCATCAATCCGAGGTAAAGGATATTTATTCTTGATAGTAAGATCATTAAGCTTGCGGTAGTCAACGCAAAGCCTAAGTGTACCATCGGATTTCTTCACAAAAATTGCCGAAGCTCCCCAAGGCGAGGAACTAGAGCGAATAAATTGCTTCGTCTCCAATTCGGATAATTGTATGCGCATCTCCTCATTTTCCTTATTGGACATGCGATAAGGAGGACGAGTAATAGGTTGAGCTCCAGGGATGAGATTAATTTTGAACTCAATTGCTCGCTTAGGTGGTAATCCTAAAACGGGCTCAAATATGTCGAAAAATTCACGAACAACGTGAATAAGAGAAATTATATCTTCCTCATCATCATTATCGTCATCTTGAGGATTTAAAGAATATAAAGATGCAACCAAGCTGGAATCTGAATCTTTAAGGTCAATAGAAATCTGCTTAACAGATTGAGGATGTCGAAGATGAATAGTCCGCTCAGGACATAGGATATGAGCTTCATAGCGATTAAGCCAATCCATTCCCAAAATCATTCCAAAGCCTAAGTAGCGCATAACATGCAAATCGGCTCGGAAAGAAAAATCACACAAAATAATCTCGACATCTTTACACAATAAACTGATTGTTGCGGATCCACCAACCGGATTCGCAATTCTCAAAGAAGCCATTAAAGCAGCAACACTTAAAGAAAAAGTATCAAAAAGATCTTTTGATATAAAAGAATGGGATGCACCCGTATCAAAAAGAACTCGAATAGGATGATCACGAAATAAAATAATACCATCCAGGATAGAAGGAGATGTACCTTGACTACAAGATGTGTTTTCAGGGGCTTGAGCAACATTTAACTTTCCCTCCTTCTTGCCTTCAAGTTTGAGGCATTGATGTATATAATGATCCGGGCTCTTACAATAGCGACAACAACGGGGCTTTGTACACTTGTTCGCAAAATGGTCCCTAGACCCACAGTTGAAGCATTTCCCACTACTAGGAGAAGGAGCCTTTGCAGCAGGAGTTGCTTGCTTACCCTTTTTGTAACAACCTAGAATTTTGAACAATTTAATTTGTGAATATTTAATTTATTTTAAATATTTAAATGATGATTTGACGTGAATTTCAAATTATCAGCATAAATTGGCGATTAAATTTTTGAATTTAATCTATTTAAAGTTGAATAGAATTTGAATTTAGCTTTGAAATTGAATATTGAATTGGTATTTAAAATTTGAACGAATGACTAGGAATAATAATTTGGATTTTGAGAATTATTATTTATGTGAATTTATAAATCGATGTTTAGTTATAAATAACATTTTTCTTTAACTAAAATAAAATAGAATAAAAATTTTAATCGATACAAAATAAATATCAATACCCATAGTTAAAAATTCAAACAACATATTTATAAATTTTGTAAAATATAATGTAACTACATTGGAAAAATTTTAACAACATAATTTTAACAAAACAAAACAAAGCAAAATATACAAAACTAATTGAATTTAAATTGAAAAAAAAAAGAAAGAGAAAAGGATAAAAAGTAAATAAAAAAAATATAATACATATAATATAAGTACACTGCCTTATACTTTCATCAGCTACACACGCCATTATTTACGCCCAAATTCGTGCCTTCAAACATGCCAAAACCCACGCCCTAAACCGCCTCTCTGCAAAAACACGTTCTCTCTATTCTTTTATATCCGATACCCCCTTTTCCTCATCTCAAATCATCAGAAGAAAAAAAACGAAAAATTAATGGCGGCCTACCTCGTTCGTTCAACAAAATTGGGGCTTTTCAAATCAAAGGCGCCGGCCTCGTTCTAATTTGCGTTGCTCCATTTCGATTCGGTGAAAGGTGAGTTCTTTGCTCACGATTGGTTTTAATTCAAGTTTTTATATTTGTTTGAATTGAATCTTGGTTGCATGCTATGATTTGGGGGGTTATTCGTTATCAATTGCTCGGATTTTTTGGATCTAGACTGTTGAGCACAGATGCTACTTAAATGTTAATTTAAATTGATAAGAACAGATGCTATCAATTTTGTTTTTTAAACTGATGAAAACAGATGCTATTTGAATTGCGTTTAAACTGTTGAAAACAGATACTAAAATTTTGTTTTTAAATTGATGAGAACAGATGCTATCTGAATTTGTTTTTTTTACTGATAAGAACAATTGCTATTTGAATTTTTGTTTTAAACTGTTGAGAACAGATTCTACCCAATATTTGTTTTTAAATTTATAAGAACAAATGCTATTTGATATTTGTTTTTAAACTAATAAGAACAGAGGCTATTTGTGATTGTTTTTTTTACTGTTGAAAACTGATACTATAAATTTTGTTTTTAAAACTGTTAAGAACAGATGCTACTTGAATTTGTTTTTAAACTGTTGAAAAAGATGCTTGTTAGTAATTTATTACTTGGAACTTTGTCCATGCTTTGCTGTGTGCTCGTATGTCCTACTTGATGCTGCACACTTGTGCTTTGCTTTGATCACTTCTGTTGTTGTCATTTTGTGTTGGCTCTGTTAGCTTTGGGTTCACTGATCAGTACATGTACATGTTGAGTCTCATGACTTTGTCTCTATTTTGACCCTTGATCATTTCATGTTGACATTTACTCCACTTTGCATTTGTGCATTGCTGTCATTTAAGTTGGTCACTGTTGCATTACTTGTGGCAGTTGCTATGTTCACACATTTTCCCATTCACTGTCACACTGTACTTGCTTCACTTGAGTTTTTGTAACTTGTACATGCTGTGTTCATTCGAATTGCTTCACCATTGAGTGTTTCATTTCATGAACATATTGGTCTGCATCCCTTTGTTTGATCATCATGTAGCTTACTGTGTTCATTTGAATACTTTGTATTTCCAAAATTTTGATATGTTGTCCACCTGAGTATGGGGTCTGCCTTGTTGCTATGTCATTTCTGTTGACATGTTGTTGCATTCTCTTGAGTCTGTTGGACTTGGGTCTAGTTGTGCACTTGCATTTGAGTACTGTGTCTTGTTTCATTTAGTTTGCATTGTTCAAAGTCTTTTCCTATGAGTTGCTGCCCAGATTTTTACTTGGACAGGATCTGATTGAAGAAAAAGCCAAAACTCAAGTTGATTCAAAGAAGAATCCCTCTTACATAATATGAAATATACAACTTCAAATAGTTGGAATTCTATGTTATTGATTATGTATTTTTAGTTGATTTTGCGTTAATCCATGAGTACATGTTTGATTAAAATAATTTAGTTAAAATTATAATAAACACAAAAGCGTGTATTGATGGATTGTGCCAATATTTCACAAAATCTGTCAAAACCGATACTCAACTGTTCCAATTGGTACTCCTAAACTCCTTAGAACAGCCACTACAAAACGGGTCTGGATATATGGATATAAATTCCAATAATCTCCTCTTTTGGATCATCCATTTAACACTCATGTTTTACAAATGTTATATTATTAGTTACAGTTGTTTAAAATTTGAATTTACTAAAATCTACAATGCTTGAAGTTTTGATTTATTTATAAAGAAATTTTAAGTCTACTATAAGATGAAATTTTGTAAAACTTGAATATTTCAAATAAAAAATGTTAATGAACTAAATTTTAACCCAGTTCAAACAACAAAGAACACGGATTTTCTATAATTAAAATTGTATTTTCAGATTCTAAATTCTTTAAATCTAAACATTTAACATGTTCAGTATTATTTTTTTTGAAATTCGAAAATTAATTTTGTTGATTTTTTTTGAAACTTGGATTTCATTGTATTTGAATATTCAAAATAATGATTTTAAAAGAAAAAAAAATGCAGAACTTGTTCGCACATAAACCAAACTGTTTATTTAGTTCTAATATATCGTATCAAAAGTTTGCTACTTTCATAAACTACGAGACAAGGTACTAATAAAGAAAACTTATGCTTCCACATGTAAAGATTATTAAACTTTTATGCAAGTAGCTCAGTACATAAACACCGTACCGTAGTTACTCTGTTATGCCAAAATAACATGAATAGAATTTCACATTTCTTACGTAATAAACGATGATGATTTGAGAAGATACATACAAAAATGATGATGGTTTGACCACATCTTGTTTTTCCAACGTGACAATAACATATTCAATCACCTAAAATGATCATGAATTCGGTCATTTGGATATGTTTCAGTTTGTATTAAGTTGCTATGAGAAACACAATGAATTCTTAGCACTGTTAGGTTTAGTATGATGTTATGCCGTTCTATGCACATGAGATGAGCAATATAGCTGAAATGCTGAATGAATAATTTTTGACAATGGGAACAATTCATTATGTTATTTATTTTTCGTAGTTATTAAGGTTGTTGTTTGTGTTATATAATTCTTTTTATATTTAGTTACTAAACTCACCTTAACTCTTTTCTGCAGGACTATTCTCTGCTAGATAATTTTTGAAGTGTGAGTAATTCTAAGTCGCAAGTAATGGTAATTTTTTAGTCTACTTTATGCTTCAATCTTTTGGTATAATTCAATTTGATTAAGTTCAGTATCACTCGTCAACTGAGGTTGCTTTGAATTAACATGACAACTTATTTACTATTAACCGTATCCTTAATAATTTTGTTCTTGATCTAGTTAGTTTGTTTGATGATAAGATTGTGGAAGTTTGATGTTTTATTGTTACATTTTGCTAGAGGACGAGTACCAAAACAGTTGAATTTGACTTTTCTCCACAAAAAAAGATGTGTGTAATCTTGTATCTTGTACATGTTTTGTTATTACTTTATCCTCGTTTTAGTCTATGGTTTATCGCCCTATCTTTTGAATTAAAATAGTTAGTCAGCATGGCAGCCATTCTAATAATATTTGGTCACAACAACACTATACTTAATTTTGATCATTTCTATTTGGCATGATCATGAATCAAAGGAGTTTCATTTTTATGTGTTTTATATACACCGTTGAATCCATAAAAAACGTGGCATAACATAAAAGTTGATCAAAATAAAATGGCAGCTTATAATACATAAAAATGCATTTAAATCAATTGATTGCAGCATGATATCATAAACCTTAGGAATAGAAATAACACTTTAACTTATAAAAAGAGGGAGATTTGTAGTCAGACTTGGATGCAGTTGAAGTGGTTTCCTATGGGTCAGAGTATGGGGTTTTAGAGGGTTCAAATGTGCATGGTTTTAATGTTATTAAAGCAAGCGTTATCCTTTGTTATCAGGTTAAGTTTGTTATATTTGTAAATGCCTATACTAACAGATACCTCTGTTTGTTTTATAGAGATGATGTTGTGTAACAACCCGCATATTTATCGATTTTATATTTAAATATTTTGTCGTTAATCGGATATTGGTCCGAAAAGCTACTTTTTGCAAACGGTCAAATTAGGACTCGAGACCACTTCCATTGAGTTCGAAATGCCGTTTACAATTTTTTAAGTATAAACATTGATATGATTGGAGAGAGTAGAATTTCACTACTTTTTCACTTGAGACTTTGGGTTAGGCTTTTAGCCTATTAGACCCAACCTTCACCCCTCCTCTTCATAACTTCATTTCTATTTTCCTAAGTCTTCAAGCTTCTTCAAAAATGGTGGAGGGAATGGGAAATTAAAATTCCAAAACTCAAATTCAATTGCAATCCATCTTTCTACTCCAAATTCAAGAAGAAGACATTGGATTCAAGCTTCTTGTGCTTAGATAGAAGAGGGATTGATTCTTGCTTGCTTAAAACTTCATTTTTTTCATTGGATTTGTGCAAAGGTGAGATTTTTATCTCACAATTCTAGCCTATAACTATATTGGACTGTTGGGAATGATTCCCTATCATTTTTGCATGCATGTTAGCATTTGGTTTGGATTGGATTGGCGAAAAACTCCAATTTTTAGCATTTTGGTGAATTTTCTGCACTTAGGTCGTTCTGGCTATTTTTAGCTCGTTCGGAGTTAAGTCGCTCGTCCATAGGTCGTGAGTCGTTCACGAGTTAACCCTAGGTCGTTCTGGCCATTTTTAGCTCGTTCGGAGTTAATTCGTTCGTCCATAGGTCGTGAGTCGTTCACGAGTTAACCTTAGGTCGTTCTGGCCATTTTTAGCTCGTTCGGAGTTAAGTCGTTCATCCATAGGTCGTGAGTCGTTTACGAGTTAACCCTAGGTCGTTCTGGCCATTTTTAGCTCGTTCGGAGTTAAGTCGTTCGTCCATAGGTCGTGAGTCGTTCACGAGTTAACCCTAGGTCGTTCTGGCCATTTTTAGCTCGTTCGGAGTTAAGTCGTTCATCCATAGGTCGTGAGTCGTTTACGAGTTAACCCTTAAGTCGTGCAGCCCTTCAGTCACGCAACTCTTAAGTCGGTTACGAGTTATCCCGATAGGTCGTTGGACCCTTAACTCGTAGGTCGTTGGACCTTATCTCGTTAGGTCGCTCCTGGCCTAACCCTTAAGTCGTGCAACCCTTAAGTCGTGCAACCCTTAAGTCGTGCAACCCTTAAGTCGTGGAACCCTTCAGTCACGCAACTCTTAAGTCGGTCACGAGTTATCCTGTTAGGTCGCGACCTTTGTTAAGTCGGCCATGTTGGGTCGTGAGTCATCGTTAGGTTGCGAACACCTCTAGGTCGCAACCACTAAGTCGCTTGACCCCTTAGACCCCTAGGTCGCAACTGTTAGGTCGCTCGACCCTATCCCTCTTAGGTCATTAGACCCCCTTTTTGTCTTCACTAGGTCGTACCGTTTTGGACGGGGCGCTGCCCCCTGGACCCCCGCGACCTGACCGGGCAGGTCGAACCCCGTAAGCGGTGGCGTTGCCCCCGCACCCCCATCTTGGGGGTTGCCACCCCCCCCGGACCCCCCCTCCGTAGGGGATCTTATCTGAAAAACATTGAGCTGATTTCCTTGGATTTTATTCACATCTCCGTATGAGTTTTTTGTGACTGATTGTTTCTACAATTGCTTCTGTGTTTTGTCACTTTATAATATAAAGGTTTCAATACTAGTAGTAAATATCAAAACTCTTTTAACAAACAATTTCAACTCTATTTTTAATAACAAAGCTCTTTTCTTAAACCGTTTTCCAATCTATTAGTATATACAAACCTTTACCTCACTCGGATGAGAAATCTAATTAAACGACTTAGTAAAACAAGTGGTATGAAACGCTTGCGTTCACTTCGTCGGTTAATTCTTGGACTTGTTCGATTGAACCTCTTGTGACAATTTTATTAGTGAAGAATTACAGTTTGTCCGTAAATATTTAAGTTAAGCAAGTGGTTATGGGACATGAAGCTAAACTTCTATATTTACTAGCTTAGTGTAATTGACACTTCTCGTTGATCATGACGATCATTCTGATGATTTAGACTAGCAACTGTGCGATGTCTCTTGTTGCGAGGTTAGACTAGACACCACTTGTGTGATTCCACTCACACATACCTTTTTGCTTTTTGGTTAGTCTGGAGCTTAATCTGTGTGATTCCATTCACACATGTGGGGTAGCTCCCCTTGGTCTTCGGACCGTCATGTGATAGGCCTCTTTCTCTTTTCTATGATTTCTGGACTTCTTGCATTGATTTCTAGAATTTATGTCATTGACTTATTATGAGTACAAGTTTGGGGTATGATGCCCTTTCTGAATCTTTGAGAAGATTCTTGTGATATTGATTATCTCTTATTGATTGATCTTCTGTTGATCATTATTTACATACTTATAGTGGTATGTCATTATGGATGTTTATGTTTATGCCATATCTTTTATGTTATATCATGTCATTTGATATTTATAGCTAGACTGACCCGTTTATTATTTTCTTAAATAATACTCGGGTCAGACCGAGATGTTACAGGTGCTTCTGCTTGACTTCTTCCCAGGGATTCATCACTCTGACTTTTGGCTAACTGTTTAGATTAGCAGTTTTTGTTGTATACACTTGATATATAGACTCATAATTGTATTCTTTTGTATAGCACGTGTTGCTATTCTTTTGTATTATCGTGGATCTTACTGACCGCTACTCTGATGTACACTTTCATGTGTTAGTTATATATTCATATCTTCTTCCGCCTTTGTGATATGGATATCTGTGACTGATTTGTGATATGATTATTTCTATGTTTGTTTCCGAAGATTATTTATAGCCACCGTGTGATAAGCAATTACATGGATGGTCGCTCCTCAACAGCCTTATTCTTCGTGCTAGTTGACAGCACTACTCCGGAGTGTTCTTGGCTAGCGTGGGTATAGAGGTGGGGCTTCACATGTTGGCAATGATGATCAGGCGCATGAACAAATTGAAGGAAGGCGTTGCCAAACTATGTATTGTATACTATAATATTGTTGTTGTTGCTACTGAACTATGTAGTGTGATGTATTGTTGTTGGACATTGTAATTAAAAGATTTGTTATGTTTGGTTTTTGTGTTGAATCTATGAAATATATTTGGTTTAACGATCTTTCTTTTGTGATATTATGTTAAATTTGCAAATGTTTATATTAAGTATGATAATGAAATGACTATTATTGTAGAAGGGAAGAAAAAGCAATATATATTTTTTTTAAATAAAAATACTAAAATTAGCAACGGTTTTGAGCGGTTACAAAACCAAATTAACAAAGGCTAGAAACTGTTGTACAATAAGGTTTTCCAATGGATTTTAGACTTTGCGAAACTAAAATTAGAAACGGCTCTTAGCTGTTGTAAAATAAAGTTTTACAACGGCTTTGAGCCATTGCTAATTTTAGTTTCGCAACGGCTGAAAGCCGATGCTAATTTTTTGCCACTGCCAATTTTGCAACGTCTCTAAGCCGTTGCAAAACGCTTTTGCAACGGCTCAAAACCGTTGCAAAATGACGTTTCTAGTGTAGTGACGCATCTACAAGATCATAGGTCATCTCACCTATACATAAAAGTAATCTCAAGGTCATTAAAATTCCTCATATAGGTCACACACCTATAGGACTTTTGTTAATATTAAACAAAAATTAGAGCAAGTAGGAAGGGAACTATTCTCCACATAAAGGATGAAAGTAGCAAATATAAGAGAATAAGAAAAGAGGGCAACTTGAATGGAACAAGATCAATGATGGTCAGCCATTCACGAAGAGCTGGATCTAAGGAGAAATAAAGCCTACATCGTATATGCTCATGAGAGAGATAAACCTATCAAAGGGAGTGTGAATGCGATCATGAGACTTTGGAGCCTAAACATCATAATCTTCGAACACAAAATGATTCAGTATATCCTTAATATCTTTTAGCTGAGTAATTCTAAAGGGTAAAAATAAGGGAGAAGAGGAAGAAGAGGCCATGCCAAAATCACAAGATTAATTGTCGAAAAATTGCTAAAATATAAAGGGGATTACAAAAGAAAGAAATCCTAACTTCGGTTCGTAAAAGAAACAAGACTTGGAAAAAAAATCGATTAGCAAATAGGACTTTCTATTTTCTTTCTTTCCTTTTTCTTTTGTTTTAAAAAAGACCCATGAAAAACAAGAAAAGGAGAAAAATATACTCACCTTGACAAGAATCACAACCACACAATCGGAATGATGAGAAAATCTCTCAAATTACAGTTGATTAATGACAAGCAAGATAAGCGCAAGGATCAAAGGAAATTTTCATAGGAGATGAAAAGACAATGTCTACAGCTTTTCAAAAGGTTGGCAATAAAGAGATAACACATGTGCTCATGCATTAAATGTGAAATGGCTATAAAGACGTTTTGTTTCTAGTGAAAGAAGGAAGAGATACGATGTGGGAATAATATTAAAATAAAGGCAAGTCTTGTGACGACCCGACTTTCCACTCCCGGAAAATCGCATCATCTTTAAGAAAGAAAGGGATAGAAAAGAGAAAAGAAAGAAGAGAAAGAAGAAACAAAAAAAGAATCTTAACAGCGGAACGAATAAATTATATTAATAACATAAGTATTACATAGTATACATCAAATATCAGAGTACACAGACATATACAACACATACTAGACAGTTATAAACACCTGTCTAGTTATTACAACTCAATACACAATACAGAAACACTCAGAGATACCAACACAGCGGAAAACTATATAACTATACGCAGAAGCCTCCTGCTCCATATGCTCCTCCACAATACGTCAAAGCTATCCTGAATCCTAACCTGAATTCCCTTGGCTACTCGTAAAAATTTGAGTACCCAAGAGTTATAGAAAAACAGAAATAACTCCGGGTCAGACATGGGTCTGGTGTGAATAACAGGTTAAAGTTGCTTAACTTTGAAAAATCTTTTGAAAAGAAAAGGTATCACGTAAGACTTCCCACACATAAACATGGAAAAGTTTTTACCTTACGCTAACCAAAACTTTTGATAGGAAATCCGATGATATTATAATAGTGTCTAGGGTTTTCAAGTAAATAAGAAATAGCCGAAATTGTTACATTCATTAAATTCCAACTACTAGCCACAAAAGTGGGTAATACAATCAAAACCGTTGGCACTTATTGGATTTTGGATTCCATCAATGGCTGGGCTACTGGGGTACCGCCCGTCACAGTACGTGGCCTAGATCACCGTACCGAGGATTACTCCCTTCATCCCCTGCAACACAAAGTCGGACCCGTTCCTTACTGAACAGTTCCAAACAAGACAACCCCGCAGTTGTGATCAGCAACCGCACCACTAAGCCGAAAATATAAAGGGACCTCTAGACAGGGATCAATCTTGCTCTCAAGTAGGGCCTACCCACGAAGCTTTGCTGCACCTCCCCTGTTTTAGCCATTCCCGGTTGATGAGGCTTGAGGCTACGATTACCTTTATAGGACATATCACTTAGAATGTTCATCGTCCACCTGACGATGTTCTGAAAGCATTCAATCCATACAAGTTCGTTCCGGGTTCGAACGAAACCGAAGGCATTATCTCGTTACACTCGTATTGGAATCACCCTCAGAGTTAACGACAATAACCCTTGCACTCTGAATCACCATCTCAAATCTATAAGCACTATTCCGTCAACTCATTACGGAATCACCCACAGAGTTATACTGACGTATAGCCCTTACACCTCGAGTCTTCACTCGCTCCACTTGGATTAACGACCTAACGTTATTTGGAATCGATGTGGTTTTCGGATATCCAAATATGGAAACCCGATCCCGGTCTCATCGAAATCCAAAGCGTGTCTTTTGAGGTCCAAGTTGCTTTAAGTTTAAAACAATTCAATTTAATTATCTAAATATACACAGATAGATAATTCACAACACAATAGATAATCATCTTTATCATTACCAACAGATAATTCATATCATAATCAGATAATCCATATGATCATCCAAAAGCAACCAATGCATCCATATTACATACACTACTCATCTCATAACTGAGATTACAAACCATATATGGCAATCAATACCAATCATCAATCATAAGCAACTATCTAATGATCACACCATTTATAATTAATTTAAAATGAATTAAATTAATTACTTAATCTCTAATTAATTTAAAATGAATTAAATTAATTACTTTATCATAAAAAATCCTGCTTAAATTAATCTTCAATTGATTTCAAATCAATTTATAAATCATCATCTCGTAACTTATTTCACTTAATCCTTACTGATTAACCATTTCTAATTACAATAAGTAATTAGCATTTAATATTAATTATACCTTAATTAATCAATTCCAAATTACATCATTAATTAATTAATTAATGATTACTGATTATATTTAATCAATTTCTCAAAATAAATTAATTACATAAGTAATTAATCTTCAATTTAAACCTTATATATTAATCACCCATGATTAATCATCAGTAATTGACTACTCTAATTACTCATCCCATAATTAATTACCCTTAATAAATTATCTTCAATCAATCCTTGATTAATTCTAAAGTAATTTAAATCCAAATTACTTATATAATAAATATCTTAATTACATTCAGTAATTATTATTTAATTACTTCCTTAAGTAATTACAAATTCATAAATTACATAAGTAATTATCAATAATCCCCAAATGTTTAAATTAATTTAACTTAATTAATCTAACTAATCACCTTAATTAAATTAATTACACCAAGTAATTAATTCATTAATTACTTCATTAAGTAATTAAACAATTGATTATTATTAATTAATCTAATTAATTATTAAAATTAATCACATTAATTAATTGTTAAATAATCTTAAGTTAATGACCTTCATTAACATCACTTAATTTTATAATTAAGAAATTAACTTCAATTAATCATTATTAATTATCAATTAATTAATCTTTAATTATTAATTAATTAATCTCTAATTATTAATTAATTAAGTGTTAATTAAAATCTTAATTATCATTAATCACTTGATTAAATAAATCTTAATCATTAATTAAAATTTAATTAATCATCCTTAATTAAAGATTAATTAACCTTAATTAATTAACCTCAAATCTTAATTAATTAATCTTAAAAATAATATTAATTACTTAATTAAACATCCACATTATTCATTAATTAAATAATTACAATTCCATTTAAATTAATTTAATAATTTAAATGAAACCAATTTCCTTAAGTTCAAAATTAAGAACATTCTTCCTTATACAAGTAATTTAAATACTTTGTTTCAAACACAAATTCAAATTTAAAAATTTCTTTTTAAATTTCAAACTGAAACAAGATTCAAATTTCATCCAAGATTCAAACTTAAAATTTAAAACTTTAATTACTCTTTCATCTCAATTTTTAAATGCAAGTTATTTAACCCTTTCTAAAAATGGTTGAAACAAATTTAAATTTAAAAACTTATTTAAATTTAAAAAAAACTGTCATAAAAATCAAATTCCAGATTAAAACTGAATTTAACCTCATTTTAAACCTTATTCCATAAATTTAAAACTTATAGTTTTAAATTTAAAACCAAAGTTACTGTATACTTTAAAAGGTTTAAAAACTAAATTTAAATTCCAGATTTAAATTCAAATCAGATTCATCTACTCAAAAATTCAGTTTTCCAGAATTAAACTTTATTTAAAATTTCAGTTACATTTTTTTAAAATCTGCCTTTAAATTCAAAACAGAAAAACAGTTTTCTGTTAAAACATCTTAAATTTTGAATTCAAACTGTTTCAAAAACCAATATTTAAATTACTGAATTCATAATTAAATTCCAGGTTTAAAAATTCTAGATTGAACTCATTTTACAAATTTTAAATTTACTTTTAAATTTTTAAATAGAAAGACAGTTTCTGTTTTTAAGTTTATAACCAAACTTGGTTTTAAAAACATTTCAAATTTATTACAAGGATCTAAAATTTAAACTAATTGAATTTAAATTCAATTTCAGGTTTAATTTAGTTTCAGATTTTGGTTTTGCAATCAACTTTTACTTCAAATATAATGAACCTGGAAAACAGGTTTTCTGCTTTTAACTTTAGAAACCCAAACTAAGATTTTAAAAACTGAATAATTTATAAATTCCCAGATTTAAATCATTTGAACTTGTAATCCAAATTCAGGTTCCAACTAATTTTCAAATTTTCAAGTTTGCATTCCTATCATCACCTCAAATTCTATATTTAAGAACATGGAAACAAGTTTTGTTTCAAAACTAAAAACCTGAAACAGTATTACACCCGAGCTGTCCTAAAATTACTTCGAGTCTGAGACCGTAACGCTTCGAGTCACTCCCCAATTTCCCCCGAGACCAACCCGAGAAAATAAACCCTGCAACCACTTCAACACTCATAAACCCCAAACCTGGAACAGGTCAAACCACCACCACCTAAAACCTGCCAACGCAATTCCCACGCCCCTCCGGCCACCATCTCCACTCAAAATTCGGCAACGACCACCTCAATACATCATCTACCAACTCGCAAAACAAGATTGAACTCGATCAAGTTATGAACCCGTAGCACTAAAATTCTTAAACCCAGAAAAAACTAGGGTTCATACTGAAATCCCCAAATTCAACATCAACATGTAATCGTAATCCAATTTAGTATTTTTCCCAATAATTTAGTTAACTTCTCCACCTCCAGAACAAATTTCAACACGTCCAGACACTTGAGGAATCAACAATGCTTCAAAATGTAAAATGCAGAGAATAGGGAACTGCATTTTGTGTAAAGCATTAAAAATTGTAAATTTTCTTTTAAAAATCATGATTTAGTATAATGATTTGATTTATAACTCTGAATTCATAAATTTCCAAACTTGAAATTTCACTAATTTAATGTTTGATCATCATTTTGTGATTCCAGAGCCATTTCCATATATTTTCTAACTTAAGTACAATTTTAACCTGAAGTTTATAATAGAACAAACATATTTTGTTTAAGTCTTAAACTCAAACGAAGAACAAATCAAAAGACAATGGGTTTTAAACTGACTGAAGCTAGAAATCAAAGAAACAGAGATGCTTCAGGTAAAACAACCATGCACACACATAACATGTTCATAGATACATCCACAGCCAATTTATAATATATTTTCTTGTCTAAGTAAAACATGCAATCAATTTTTACCTACTTTACTAAATGCAGAGCAAAGTCCTGAATGTTGAAAACCCCCTTTGAAGACTTTTTGAACATCCTTTGCAACTGCTTCAGGTTCAAAAAAAAATGAATGTAGGAACCATTTGAAGCTGCAATTCAACTCAAGTTGTTTCTTGAAAACATGCAGGCTTTTGAATAATTGAAATGCAAATTTTTCTTGACAAAAATTTGAAATGCAGGCCTTTCTTTGTTTCCAGATCAAATGCAGGTTGTAGTTTGTTGCTTGCAGTTTTAAAGAGGGGTTACAGGCTTTGTGTAAATGCAGGTTTTCTGAATATTTGAAAAAGAGGAATTGAATGCAAATGTTTACTTGTTTGAAAAATGTATTTGAACAAAGTTTTCAGATTTCTTTTGTTCAGAAATGGAAAAATGAGAAAAGGGAATGGAATGAGTAAATACATGTTTATATAACAATGTTTTATTTAAATTAAAATTAAAGAAAAACAAAATATGACACATGTAAAAAGAATGGACACATGTTAACTGCCTATCTTAAACACTTAACACATGTATTTGTAAATGTTTTGTTATTTAATTAAGTGTTAAAGAAGATTATACTTAATGAATGCATGTTCATATTTAAAATTGTATTTTAAATCTCAAATTAAATTAACAAATCTCATTTTATAAATTAATAGTTTAAAAAGAAAAACACAAACATTTTATAACTTATTTTAAATATCCAAACTTTAAGTCAAAAATAAATTTTAAACCAATTAAAACATTTTTCTCTTATTTAAAAACATATGGTTATTTTATTAAATATCTTTGAAAAGCTTAAATCAAAAATAAATCTCAATTCCTATTTTCAAAACATTAAAACTAATTTAACAACTTATCTATTTATAATATATATAAACACATATACATTATTAAATAGAAAACAATTTTATCAGTTTATTAAAAATAATTTCACTAATTAATAATTAAATAAAGAAGATTATTAAATCCAATCAAATTTATTAACAAAAATCATCAATTCAATTTAAATTTAAACCCAGATTATTAAATTTATATTGTCCAAAATTCCGGGATATTACAATCCTTCCCCCTTAAAAGAATTTCGTCCCCGAAATTTAAAACAAAGGTAATTTAATAATCTATTTACAGATTTTATTTTAAAACACAGCATATGTTAACCATATGCCAACAACCAAATCAACCAATACAATCAAAACAAATCTAATTATCCAAAAGAATTTTGGATAAAACCTTCACGAGTTTCCCCGGTATATATATATATATATATATATATATATATATATATATATATATATATCGGGATACTCGCTCTATAGAATCCAATCAATCAATACTACTAAGCTATAGAGCTCCAAACAACAATTCTATACAGAATATCAGACTACAAACGAGTCTGACTCAACAACCAAAACATCCTAAACTGCTGATTCAACAACCAGAAATATCAAACACGTACTCCCTCAGAGATACGTAAAATACCCTGAATCCCCGTTTTCCAAACTGGCAATTCAACTCTAGAAAACCAAATACTGATCTAACCCAAAACACAGAAGAAATCCAAAACACCTCGGATCTAGCTTCCCAAACTTATAGCTCTTTGAATCAGAGAAAAACTTATCCCAAACAAATCTCTGATTCCAGAATCCAAATTTCTCCATCTCTTATCCATAAAAACTCTTCGGACGATCCTGGGCTACCAACATCCATCTTGATCAGCTCAACTCTTGCTGATTTCACTAGAAACAGACTGAATCAAAACAATCCAATGATCTCCTCAAGATCACTCAAAAACCAAGAACACACACCCTGCTTCTCAACAACAGAAGACAGAACAAACTTCTCCTCCGGAAAAGAAAACAGAAACACTCCAAACAGCTTCCGCTGCACAACTCTGATCCAAACAGAAGAAAAATGCTGATGAACACAAGCACAGACTAGACAACCCAATGCAGAAATATGGTTCCACATATCCATAAGAAAACTCAGATGTTCCTCCCAAACCTGAGTTACTTTACCAACTTCTATCTCATGGAACCATCCATCTACTAACTGAACCAACTATTCCATCTCTGGAAAGAAAACTCGATCTCCAGATACAGACAAACTCTGACAATCCAAAAGACATCTAGACAATCTCCAAAAACCCTATCGCAAGTCACTTTTGCGATCAACTCAGCCTAAATCCAAAGAAATTTGCTCTCTCTCTACCAAACAGAACAACTTATGCTAGCCTAGCCAACTTTCCAGAGAAAAGATCCACTCTGCTGCTTCTGAACTCCACTTCAGAAAAACTACTCAGCCAGAAGGCTCCTTACCAACTCAGAATACTCTACTAAACTCAGCCACATCACCTAGCAGACTCACATCTTACTCTTGTTCCAAAGAAACATCTTCGGACACATCCATAGTCAATGCATCTCATCACGCAGCTACAACTTCCTGAGATAATAAGATACCATCACTCACCGGCTTCTGCCCAACCGACAGATCCAAACTCAACTCTGCACTTCAAAGATGAACTCCGAACCTTTACAGGTTACCTTCAGAGATCAATGAAGTCCTTCACCACTACAGAACTCACTTGAGACGGTATTAGGTCTACAGTCTCGACAAATACACTTCCAACCTCATCCATCAAACTCCAACCAATGGTAGTCGTGTTACACACACTTCTACCTCATCTACCTTTATAACTTATATTGGAAAACCTGAACAGGTAATCCAACAAATAGGTAGAAATAATTATATATATATAATGAAAATACAAATACGCTCTCTCAAGATAGACACCACTACAGAGCCTAGGTATTCACTCAACCTAATGCTCTGATACCAGCTGTGACGTCCTAGGCTTTTCAACCATCAGCAATGGCTCACGACTGGTAGGCTTTTCAACCATCTCAGCCCCGCTGTGGCTCACAGTGATACCTCGAATTTGCTTTTACGGCCACCCTCTCGAGTCGCAACCAACCCCGCAAGACCTTATACTATCCCCGGGGGCATGTAGGGGTAAGAGTCTCCCGTTCGCCACCTAACGCAAAGCGAGAACCCCCTATCACGCTGTAATGTAGCAAATCCGATCCCGGTCTCATCGAAATCCAAAGCATGTCTTTTAAGGTCCAAGTTGTTTTAAGTTTAAAACAATTCAATTTAATTATCTAAATATACACAGATAGATAATTCACAACACAATAGATAATCATCCTTATCATTACCAACAGATAATTCATATCATAATCAGATAATCCATATGATCATCCAAAAGCAACCAATGCATCCATATTACATACACTACTCATCTCATAACTGAGATTACAAACCATATATGGAAATCAATACCAATCATCAATCATAAGCAACTATCTAATGATCACACCATTTATAATTAATTTAAAATGAATTAAATTAATTATTTAATCTCTAATTAATTTAAAATGAATTAAATTAATTACTTTATCATAAAAAATCCTGCTTAACTTAATCTTCAATTGATTTCAAATCAATTTATAAATCATCATCTCATAACTTATTTCACTTAATCCTTACTGACTAACCATTTCTAATTATAATAAGTAATTAGCATTTAATATTAATTATACCTTAATTAATCAATTCCAAATTACATCATTAATTAATTAATGATTACTGATTATATTTAATCAATTTCTCAAAATAAATTAATTATATAAGTAATTAATCTTCAATTTAAACCTTATATATTAATCACCCATGATTAATAATCAGTAATTGACTACTCTAATTACTCATCCCATAATTAATTACCCTTAATTAATTATCTTCAATCAATCCTTGATTAATTCTAAAGTAATTTAAATCCAAATTACTTATATAATAAATATCTTAATTACATTCAGTAATTATTATTTAATTACTTCCTTAAGTAATTACAAATTCATAAATTACATAAGTAATTATCAATAATCCCCAAATGTTTAAATTAATTTAACTTAATTAATCTAACTAATCACCTTAATTAAATTAATTACACCAAGTAATTAATTCATTAATTACTTCATTAAGTAATTAAACAATTGATTATTATTAATTAATCTAATTAATTATTAAAATTAATCACATTAATTAATTATTAAATAATCTTAAGTTAATGACCTTCATTAACATCACTTAATTTTATAATTAAGAAATTAACTTCAATTAATCATTATTAATTATCAATTAATTAATCTTTAATTATTATTTAATTAATCTCTAATTATTAATTAATTAAGTGTTAATTAAATCTTAATTATCATTAATCACTTGATTAAATAAATCTTAATCATTAATTAAAATTTAATTAATCATCCTTGATTATAGATTAATTAACCTTAATTAATTAACCTCAAATCTTAATTAATTAATCTTAAAAATAATATTAGTTACTTAATTAAACATCCACATTATTCATTAATTAAATAATTACGATTCCATTTAAATTAATTTAATAATTTAAATGAAACCAATTTCCTTAAGTTCAGAATTAAGAACATTCTTCCTTATACAAGTAATTTAAATACTTTGTTTCAAACACAAATTCAAATTTAAAAATTTCTTTTTAAATTTCAAACTGAAACAAGATTCAAATTTCATCCAAGATTCAAACTTAAAATTTAAAACTTTAATTACTCTTTCATCTCAATTTTTAAATGCAAGTTATTTAACCCTTTCTAAAAATGGTTGAAACAAATTTAAATTTAAAAACTTATTTAAATTTAAAAAAAACTGTCATAAAAATCAAATTCCAGATTAAAACTGAATTTAACCTCATTTTAAACCTTATTCCATAAATTTAAAACTTATAGTTTTAAATTTAAAACCAAAGTTACTGTATACTTTAAAAGGTTTAAAAACTAAATTTAAATTCCAGATTTAAATTCAAATCAGATTCATCTACTCAAAAATTCAGTTTTCCAGAATTAAACTTTATTTAAAATTTCAGTTACATTTTTTTAAAATCTGCCTTTAAATTCAAAACAGAAAAACAGTTTTCTGTTAAAACATCTTAAATTTTGAATTCAAACTGTTTCAAAAACCAATATTTAAATTACTGAATTCATAATTAAATTCCAGGTTTAAAAATTCTAGATTGAACTCATTTTACAAATTTTAAATTTACTTTTAAATTTTTAAATAGAAAGATAGTTTCTGTTTTTAAGTTTATAACCAAACTTGGTTTTAAAAACATTTCAAATTTATTACAAGGATCTAAAATTTAAACTAATTGAATTTAAATTCAATTTCAGGTTTAATTTAGTTTCAGATTTTGGTTTTGCAATCAACTTTTACTTCAAATATAATGAACCTGGAAAACAGGTTTTCTGCTTTTAACTTTAGAAACCCAAACTAAGATTTTAAAAACTGAATAATTTATAAATTCCCAGATTTAAATCATTTGAACTTGTAATCCAAATTCAGGTTCCAACTAATTTTCAAATTTTCAAGTTTGCATTCCTATCATCACCTCAAATTCTATATTTAAGAACCTGGAAACAAGTTTTGTTTCAAAACTAAAAACCTGAAACAGTATTACAATCGAGCTGTCCTAAAATTACTTCGAGTCTGAGACCGTAACGCTTCGAGTCACTCCCCAATTTCCCCCGAGACCAACCCGAGAAAATAAACCCTGCAACCACTTCAACACTCATAAACCCCAAACCTGGAACAGGTCAAACCACCACCACCTAAAACCTGTCAACGCAATTCCCACGCCCCTCCGGCCACCATCTCCACTCAAAATTCGGCAACGACCACCTCAATACATCGTCTACCAACTCGCAAAACAAGGTTGAACTCGATCAAGTTATGAACCCGTAGCACTAAAATTCTTAAACCCAGAAAAAACTAGGGTTCATACTGAAATCCCCAAATTCAACATCAACATGTAATCGTAATCCAATTTAGTATTTTTCCCAACAATTTAGTTAACTTCTCCACCTCCAGAACAAATTTCAACACCTCCAGACACTTGAGGAATCAACAATGCTTCAAAATGTAAAATGCAGAGAATAGGGAACTGCATTTTGTGTAAAGCATTAAAAATTGTAAATTTTCTTTTAAAAATCATGATTTAGTATAATGATTTGATTTATAACTCTGAATTCATAAATTTCCAAACTTGAAATTTCACTAATTTAATGTTTGATCATCATTTTGTGATTCCAGAGCCATTTCCATATATTTTCTAACTTAAGTACAATTTTAACCTGAAGTTTATAATAAGACGAACATATTTTGTTTAAGTATTAAACTCAAACGAAGAACAAATCAAAAGACAATGGGTTTTAAACCGACTGAAGCTAGAAATCAAAGAAACAGAGATGCTTCAGGTAAAACAACCATGCACACACATAACATGTTCATAGATACATCCACAGCCAATTTATAATATATTTTCTTGTCTAAGTAAAACATGCAATCAATTTTTACCTACTTTTAAATTGTAAAAAGTTGAGTTACTCACATGTACTAAATGCAGAGCAAAGTCCTGAATGTTGAAAACCCCCTTTGAAGACTTTTTGAACATCCTTTGCAACTACTTCAGGTTCAAAAAAAAAATGAATGTAGGAACCATTTGAAGCTGCAATTCAACTCAAGTTGTTTCTTGAAAACATGCAGGCTTTTGAATAATTGAAATGCAGATTTTTCTTGACAAAAATTTGAAATGCAGGCCTTTCTTTGTTTCCAGATCAAATGCAGGTTTTAGTTTGTTGCTTGCAGTTTTAAAGAGGGGTTACAGGCTTTGTGTAAATGCAGGTTTTCTGAATATTTGAAAAAGAGGAATTGAATGCAAATGTTTACTTGTTTGAAAAATGTATTTGAACAAAGTTTTCAGATTTCTTTTGTTCAGAAATGGAAAAATGAGAAAAGGGAATGGAATGAGTAAATACATGTTTATATAACAATGTTTTATTTAAATTAAAATTAAAGAAAAACAAAATATGACACATGTAAAAAGAATGGACACATGTTAACTGTCTATCTTAAACACTTAACACATGTATTTGTAAATGTTTTGTTATTTAATTAAGTGTTAAAGAAGATTATACTTAATGAATGCATGTTCATATTTAAAATTGTATTTTAAATCTCAAATTAAATTAACAAATCTCATTTTATAAATTAATAGTTTAAAAAGAAAAACACAAACATTTTATAACTTATTTTAAATATCCAAACTTTAAGTCAAAAATAAATTTTAAACCAATTAAAACATTTTTCTCTTATTTAAAAACATATAGTTATTTTATTAAATATCTTTGAAAAGCTTAAATCAAAAATAAATCTCAATTCCTATTTTCAAAACATTAAAACTAATTTAACAACTTATCTATTTATAATATATATAAACACATATACATTATTAAATAGAAAACAATTTTATCAGTTTATTAAAAATAATTTCACTAATTAATAATTAAATAAAGAAGATTATTAAATCCAATCAAATTTATTAACAAAAATCATCAATTCAATTTAAATTTAAACCCAGATTATTAAATTTATATTGTCCAAAATTCCAGGATATTACAAGTCTGCGTCCATCTACGATCGTTATAGACTCAGGGGGTAAGTGTTACACTCATATTACCAGAATATAGTCAAGGCAAGAACGATACAAATACTGAGCCAGAAAAATTCCCATCACGACAGTGAGAGCAAAAAGGGAGAAAGAGAACAAAAACTAAGATCAGGTAGTGTCGTATCGAGATAATATGAAACTGCGGCAGGATGAAGGACTACTCCCATAAAAGAGGCCAAGCTATGAAACAAATGTAGTGACAAAACCCAAGTAATACTGCACCAAGGCCCAAAAGACAAAAACACAGCTTCACTCTCCATCGATTACATATTCAATGTTATATATTGCATTGAAAACATGAAACACCTGTAAGTTATAAAGGTCAATCCAAAACCCTAACTTGGCACTGTAAAACGGCGACACGTCTATTTAAGCATTATTCGCTAATGGGAATGCACCGCAATCCTAAAATAACAACTAATAGTAGTAAGTCTGCACCGCAATTTGGTATCAGAAGAAAGAAGGAGGGGTCTCCATCTTGATGCGACAGAACAACGTCGTAATCCTATATCGATATCAAATTAATAAAGGCTGCACCACAATCCCACAAGCTCTGACCACAAACATGAAGAACCTAAGGGATGGAACAAGGTAAAGTGACTGCTCCATAACCAGTGGTCGAACCTCATACCATGAGGGCAAATCAAGAGGACCCATCTTCATCCCTAAGGTCAACAGATCCGACTCAAAGACAAAAGCAAGGGCGCAATCCTCCAATGATTGAGAGAAGATCAGAATAGGATCGCATAGAACAACCACCTCTAAATATAGCAGCTCGATCTCTCCTGCCAAGTAATGCAGCCCAATTCCAACTACCCTACAAGGTAATATGTTAACACCGCAGAGCAGAAGGCTTGGTATGCCTTTAGAAATGTCAGTGTAGAACTATGACAGTGTGGCGTCACAATGTTGAATGAAACAAAGAGACATCCTGAAGTACCAATGAAGGAGTGAACAATCATTGAAAAGAAGAGCAGCGCCCCATAACAATATCATCCACCTTTGGAGGTAAAAACATAGGCATGGCACTATGCAGAATCCAAGGTATACAAGCAATTCAAAGCATTGAGTTTTCCCATCTCGATTTCAAACGTTCCCTCTACAATTTCGGGTTTTCTACCAATGTTCAGAATTCAACCGCTCAAGTTATGCTTTTCTACCGAAGACATGTCGGTAATCCACGTACATCAAATAAATGAGATAGACAGATGATACGTGACACGATCCAAAGTTGGAAACTAAAATAGCGGAAGAAAGATTTTGGCGATCCACATGCATCTCCATACTATAAATGAAAAATGCACTGCAGCATGAGGTGGGGATCTTTTTCCTTTACTATTTTGAGCAAAAAAAACAAGAAATGTATCGACCCGTATATTTATCAATTTGATAAAAATATTTATTTTTCAAATATTCAAATATAGGCTTTCTAAAACATAGATTAGGATTTTTTGAAAAAGAATCATGGTAATCTTATTTTGAACAAGTATTCATGAAAATATAAACTTTGAAGGAATATCTATAAAATGGTCGAAAATTGTTTTACCAATAAACAGCTCTATAATTACCAAAAGTCACGCACAGAGCTAGACACATACAATTATTATCCATTAAACATGAATATGAAATAAAATTATTTATTTTATTTTTGGAAAATAAAATGTATTTATGACATCATCAATAGTGACATCAGATTTAATAATTGATTTATAAATTTAAACTGAGATTTAATAATTTAATAAATATTATAATTGTTCAGTAATTGTTTTTAAAGGATAATAATTCATTTTGCTTAGTTAAATAGTGATAATAAGTCATTTATAATAGTTTTATAAAGATATATATTGATTTGAAATTATAAGGAAAACTGATATCGCTTTATCGATATAACAGCACTTTTTATAAACAATTGTTTAATATTTATTTATATGGTTTTATAAATAAAATGTGATAATTTTAATTAGTTAAAAATGATAAGAAATTAGTTTTGAAATCTTTTTACATTTATATGTAATTTAATTAATAAGTGAAAATGTGACCGGGAATCAGTTTTCAGATTTCCAACGGTTTAGCGAACAGAAGTTGGTCAAAGTTGTTGCAACCTTGTTTATATATCTTGTGCATATGTATAACACACATACACACCCTAATATATACATATATCCATATATATACATAACACATATATACATCTATATATACATATATGGTAAAAACATCTATGATATTTTAGAAAACTTCATCCTTAAGCTATGCAAAGTCAATGCACATGCTATGTAGTGAATTGAAATGACGGAGTCACATAGGGAGGGGGAAGCATATGTATGATGATGGGAAAGGAGAGATGTGAGTTGAGGGTAGAAAAGGAAATGCACATTTAGATATTACTCACACATTTTTGCCCATAAATACAAATCCTTAGCACTCTTATTTCATTCATACATTCGCTTCTTCTTGCTCCTACTTAAAGCTCTAAGAGCTCTTCTCTAATGGCTTTCATGCCTTGAAAAAATATTTGCAAAGTTATGGAAAAATAAAGTAAAATATACACATATATATACCATGTCATTCCACCTCAAAACCAAGGCAAACCACTCCGCATCTCAACTCAAAGATCATGAACACCACCTCCAACCACCAAGGCTGAGCCCATCTCCATTTGCTAGCATAGGCCGAGCATTCCCAAAGGTCTTGGGCTTGATTCCATAGGCTTTGATTCGAGCATAGTGAAACTGTAACGAATCTTCATAAAGTTAGAAACAAATAAAGGTGAGAAACTATATATATGTGTATGTATGTATAATGACAATGTAATATGATTTCTATGGTTGTCTACTATGTTTGATCATCAAGTTTGGATGTTGATTGTGTATTTATTTTGATGCTGAAATAATTCACGTTTAATACACGTCGAATATCACAAAGGAAATCACTATCCTTTAATAAATGAAACGGTGTATATAAGATTTTTAAACCTTTTTAAGATGGTTTAAAATGATTTAGAAATATTTTATAAAAGTGTTTCGAAAAAGTTTGGAAAGAATATGAAAGTTTAGTTAAAATAGGCGCGCCGCGTAAATGCAGTTCGTGATTTCGCATCGTAGAAAATTAAATCCATTTAAATGATAGATTCAGAGTCGGAATTCTTTGAAATAAGAATTTATAAAACTCTTATAATTATAGTTTTCAAACAAAAGAAAATGATGGATATTTCATTTAGTTTAATTTGAAATATAAGCAAATCAAATTTTCAAAGTAGTCGTGGTTTGGCAGTTCGGAAACAAAGCGATAAATTCTTTAAAATGTATATTTTTAGTTCTAAAAATATGAAATGAATTCTATAAATATGTTAAAATGTTTTAAAAGAGATTTGAGTTATAAATATGTATTTCTAAATAATATAAAAGTTGTTTTGACCAAATAAGCCTTAAAAGCACTATTCGCAACACTTTTTGCAGTATTTTTTAATAACTTTTGAAAAATGGCTTTAAACTTAAGTACTATTTCCCGAATCTTTTATAAATGTTTTCAAATAAATAATTAAGTATTTTGAAGATGATTTGGAGGTTTCATAATTATTATAAAAGAGTTTAAATAAATGATTTAAAGAAAAGCTGTTATAATTTAGTGATTTAATTTTGGTTCTAAAAGCCGATGAGTAGACTGGATTTTCTATTCGTGAGATCGAATGTGAGGTGCTTAAAGTAATAAGATGTTTAAGAGCAACCATAGCTCACCTAGCCTCTTTCCTCGAAAAGGAGTAAATAAGGTCGAAATGTTAGAAACGTTGCAAGTATAAAAGATTTAATTTTTCCCAAATTTAATACAATTTGGATTGTACAGAAATAATCTTCTTATACCTGGTATTAAATTACGAGGAGGGAACCCATACTATCCGTGTGAATATAAAGGTGATTTCACCGTTATTCAACGGATAGTAAAGGTTGAATACGAAAATTGATGTTGAAAAGAATTGGTATAATTTCTATAAACCCATTTTAACTCAATAATTTTTTCCAATATGACTTATGAAAATGATTTGGTATTTTCAAAGTTAAAGAGTGGTTTAGTGATTCCGAATATACCGGAAAGAAATGTTTTAAAGATATATCTCTAGAAGATATTTTTGATAAAAAGAAATAAATAATCAAATGATAAGCACATGTTTACTTAACATCTTTTTATCAATGATTGGTTCGAAGGAACTGGGGTCGGATTTGGGTGATTCCTATCTGAAAACCACTTCGAACTAATTTACATGTTCGAAGGTGAAGACATGAAATGATAATAAATGGAATGAAGGGATACTTGTCAATGACCCTCGGGGGGAATTTCTCATATCATATATATGTGCCAGTGGTATCTTCATTTGATCTTCTATGCAAGGGCTGCTCGCTACTAATCCTAGGGTGATTCCCGATAGGATATAGTTGGAGAGTTTCTTCGATTTGTCCTATTTCTATACAACTTGTATGGACGGATGTCTGACATTGCGTCTCTAAAATGCAAGTATGTTGATTTTCACAAACGTACATCTGTTTAGTGGTGTAGGAGATAACTCTCCTATACTTAACACCCTTCTTGGAGACATACAATCTCGGTGGTTGTACATTTGTGGAAATCAATAGTGTATAATGGAATTGGCAATGTGGCATTCAAAGTGTAATGTGCTATATGAAAGGTAATCGTTACCTCAGGCCTCATCACCCGTAAATGGCTTAAATAGGGAATGTCGTAAGGCTTTGTGGTTCGTAACCATTAGGGTATGATCGTCACCTTTCTAGATTACCCTCTATATCGGGTATGTTGTGTTATGAGAGCTCTCGGATAGGTCGAAAATGACCGGAGTGATGTCATATTTGGTTCTATCCGCTACCAATGGGCTGCGATTAGGCCGGTCTTACCAGATGCGGAGGTTTCAAAGGTGTTGATCCTCGATACATCCCTCTAGAAATGTACTGTACGGAAGGGGGTTCCTTACCTGCCACTGTATGGAAATCCATTCTCCAATAAGTGCCTTCAGACTTGATTGTAGGCCTATTATGCTGGAATTTAATCAGTTTAACAATTTCGACTAAGATTATATAAGTTTACTTGAAAATGATTTTCAAAGAATGTCATTAAAAATAATATCATTTATTTTGCGTACGAAATGATTAGGTTATCATGAGGTAAAAACTTGTTCCGTGTTTATGTACTGTGTGGTTTTATGAGATAACTTTTTTTTAAATATCCATATTTTAAGTTTATCATACCGGTCTCATGACTGATCTGGAGTATATTTTTCTTTTCCCTTAAACTCTGGATGCACTATTTTTTTCAGACAGCCAAGTAGTCAGGTTTAATTTGCAGCATTTTGATAGATCTTGAAAGTCTAGAGCAGAAGATGTTCCTATAGATAGTTCTTCATTTCCATTTTCGCTGCATTAGAGCATTTATAAGGATATAGATTTATAATTGTCCAGGCTGATTTAGAAGATAGACTCTGCTAAATGTATTTAAAATTTCCGCTATAAACATCATATATATTGAAATAATATATGCTATTCCATTCATGTAAGATTTTGTTCTGCTTTTATTTTCTTTTTAGTCCATGATAATCTGCATCTCCGGCACTTGAATTTGCGGCACGTGAATACCGAGGATGTATTAGTGTCGATTTTCAAGGATCGAGGAGTAGGTCGTCATAAGAAACTCTGTACTCTCTACCATTTTTTGTTTATACAAAGAATATAAAAGGAAGAAAGTGATATTTTTCCATGGACGTAGGATTCCTTAACATCTGAACCACGTAAATTCTTTGTGTCCCTTTACTAATTTTTAGTACTTTATTTTGTAGCTTTACTATTATCTGTCAGCTCGAATGCCTAGGTAACTAATTGATTCTTTAATATTTTACACTTTACAATGCTGTATGCAAGAATGGTAATATAATTACTCCTCTTTAAGGCTAAGTTAATATCACTTAATTTTGTTGATTCATGATCACGAAAGCATTCAACGTCGCGATTACTTCATCAAGAATACTTGGGTGTTTCTGAAACGAAAAATCTCGCCAACAACTACACTTCTTTTCTTTTCTTTTTTGAAATGGTACTTAGATACAACATGTCACTGGGATAACAGAACACAAACCACATGTCAATGTATGTTCGAAGCATGCTACGCAAGTTTCGAACTTGTGACCTCTCGCACCAAAGCCGAATCACTTAAGCATCGGGACAATGGTGCTTATCAACAACTACCCTTCTTCATTGTTAAGTATTCACTCTTGTTTTAAATAACTGATTTTGTGATTAATTTGTTACTGGTACTTCTAAACTAGTAATGCATATTCCACAACCAACTTCTCAAAGAAATCGCCTGTAAAAGCAAAAAAAAAATAGTAAAAACTAAACCGGGGAACAATCTACGAGTAGCTCAACATTCAAGAGTAAAATATTGAGCAAATTGTGGAGGAGAAAATTCAGGAGCAATATATTGAAGATCAAATTTTTTAAGAGAAACACTCATGACGGGATAGGTACTTTTATTGGCACACGTAATACAAAAATATCTTTCCGTGGACCAAATATTACTGATGTTTTTAGCGATGACGCTCGTATTGCTTTGTTAATACGGAATAGCAAGTTATATCTTGAAAATTGAATTAGATAAATTATTTTTTCAAAATAGTGTAATATAATTTAAAGATGTTTTACCCTAACACTTATGTATAATCATGGTATGAATATTTAAATTGGAAAATTCCAAGTAACGCAATTATTTTTAAAGAATATTTGGAATCTTCGGGATTATATCTTCTAATGGAGACTTGTATAGCTTGATTAATAATCTTTTGTATCTGCTTTTATCATCCATTGTCATCTGAAACAAACACATTTAAATACCATTTGATGAAATGACCTTAACATCAAATGATGTTGTTTCTATACTACATATTCTAGTTAAAGGATTACCGATATATACATTTGATTACTCCAAAAATGATATATAAATCTAGTGGTCAACAATTTAGGGATAATTGCTAGTGCAGTGAAAATATTACGAGGGATGGTGTTGGATATAAATTAACTTATACTAAACTGTATGAATTATTATGTTGTGTTTGCGATGATTAGGAGGAAGAAGAAAAAACCAACAAGCTGCTCGTGTATATCTTTTGTATTTAGTAGGTAATATAATATTTGTGGATAAAAGCAAATTGCTTGTATCCGTGCAATACTTAAATCAAACTTCTAATTTGGATGAAGTTCGCAATTATTCTAAGGGTTCAACAACTCTATGTTAGCTATATTTATAACTTGGTCTTGCGAGTTGGGTAGAAGTGATACAACTTGCGGGTTTTCTAGGATTATTGGAATCATGGATATATGTGAATATTTCTTATTTGCATCCATCAACTAAAAATCACTAAGACCGGCTTGTTGGGATCAAGTGAATGACCATCATTCATCATTTTTAAGGAATTAATAATTTATCTTGATAATATTTAAGTATGTGAGGTATTATATTAAGTTTGAGTCATCATATTATGTTTATTTTTTTTCTTTCTAAATTATAATAACATCAATTTGTTTACGAATTATTTTAGGTAATTTTGATCCTTGCATGCAAGAGAATTTCATCTATTTTCACAAATTGTTTGTTATTTGAGTTAATTATTATCCCTAAATATTGTAAACCGTATTACCCCTTTAGTGTTTAACGACAATTTCGTAGGGTTCAAAATATTTCACGGCATATTATTCAATCAATAAGAAAAAAGACTCATCGAGGTATTGCTGCTTCAACATATAAAGTCTTTTATGGGTTTGTAGAATATGGAATGAGCGGCCAAATCATGTTGTTAGAGTGCAATATCGTTTTATTTCTTCACTTGAATCAAACGAAACTGTGACAAATGATTATTTTAACTGATATTTTCTCTATACCATATTAAGAGTCCATCTATTAATGAACAATCAACAAAACAATCTACCTAGTTATACAATGTGACAAGCAATAAAATATACATTTATATAGTTACACTAGCTTTTTTTATGCTAATATATTTTCAATTCAAATTGTAGAGTTAAGAAGAACTTAATGATGTGCTTTGTGAAGGAATCGTCACTTCTATATGTAAAACAATATAATTTTTCAAGGAAGTAATACAAAATTATCAATATATTGAATATACTTTTAAATGAAGTACCTTTGTTGTCTTCAAACAACTATTATTATTTTTCACTGGAAAATGAGGATCAAATTCTGGTTTTTTCCCACACTACATTAATTTGAAACACTGCCCAACTCAAATGCACTAGGAAGTGTTTTTGTCAAATTAACTATTTGATTTTGAGATCTACCACGAGTTTTCGCTTTACTAAATGTATATACAAGAGATAATGGTTATAGGTAAACAATTTCTCTCCATTTTGCAAGCTTGCATTTAACTAGGTAATTCCAGTTTCATTAATTCGAACAATAATTCTTCCATTTTCTTTCTTATACCTAACCCTTTCGACTCTCCGTTTTCAATAATATGTACTCTCGTCCAGCATACATGAATCAAAGTAATAGCTAGATCGACATTTGAGGAACGTTTTTCTATCTCATGTGCACATGGAATTCCTTAAGTTTTGCGAACACAACTACATAATTCTTATTTCTGTATCGACACAGCGTGACTTTAACAAGCTCGGAATGAATAAGTCTTTGCACCGCAAGAGAAACAACTATACACCAATTTTTAAACCCATTTTATGGTAGACACGATAAAAAAAATTCAATTAAAACTTTCAGTTTGGTATATGAAAGCTCTAATAAGGAGTATATACTCTCCCAACATCTTTCAAGTTGCCTTGGCTTACGGCCAAATGTTTTCTCAATTTAGAGTGAGCGGCCTTGGCTCTACAAATTTAAAAAAGTTTAAAAAATAAGATTACAATGATATAAATGTTTAACAATTAAAATATACAAAAATGAGTGTATTGCCTATTCGAAGTATAATTTCCAAATGCATAAAACCATCAATCTACGAACAAACAAAATGATCCTTACACATATCAAGCCAAACTTCATGAACATGATTTATTAACCTAGGTTATTGTTCGTACTTTGCATGTAAATCCTGTAAATTCGAGCTAAACTCGTTAATGTTTTACGAATATAGCATAATTTTCCCAGTCTTAAAAAAAACTATTATTGCCTCTTTCTTCATACTTACCACTTTTCTTTGTATAAATGCAAAAATATTTTTTTTGAATATATCAACATAAAATATGAGTTATTTGAGGAAAAACAATATTAATAGTATTTATCAAAGCTATCCGTCGATTCATAATTATCACAAGACATTATAACATTGCAATCAAGCATTATAAATTGTGAATGCTTTAAATTCCAAATATAATAATTTTTAGGTTCGGATACGAGATAAGCTATAGCAATACAAAATATATGGTTCGTGGAGGTGACACCACCAATTCCCAACAATGACATTATATATTTATTTGTTCTATAGGTGCAATCCATGATAAGAAAATGTGAAGATGTACACATTGGATCTATACTTCTAGGATGGGCCCAAAATATATCAGTGATTATGTCACTTCCTTCCAAAGTACTACAATGCCACTCAAACTATCCATTTTCTTTCAATTTTATTAAAAGGTACTATATTTGTGACTGTCATTATTGTAAAATGTCTTCATTACTGTACCATTAGATGGGTCATTTTTTAAGATATGTAAATTAAATTTGTCAATAGATACCTAAAAAGTTCAAATTCCTTCAGCATGCATATCCCAAAAGCAGATAAATATTGGACATCTGGAAAAACGGATGCTAGTAATACGAAAGTATCCGTTTTCGAAAATTATCAGTCAGGTTTTTGTGATAATTATAGTTTATATTATGTAGTTTAAATTATGTGTATTTTAGTATAATGATATATATATATATATATATATATTGTTTCATTAAGTTAATAGCTTTTGTTGATGCATATTGACATCTTAAATTTTTTTATTATCATCCTATATGTTTTTTTCATATGTTTATAGTCAGTGGGATTGAAAGAAAAAATATGTTAAACCAAAGTTTTCTATTTATTTTTCTTATTTATCAATTATTAGGGGAAAAAATAATTTTCTGATATTCGTCCATATCCACGAATGAGGATATTCAATATCCAAACATGATTTCAGATGCAGATACGAATATATAATTATTCGCATCTGAAAGTATCAATTGATAAGCCTATGTAAAATAGATCTTGGCTTCATCAATTTTTTACATATCAATAGCTATTTTGTTTATTGTAAATTTACCAAGAAACGAATGTCCCTCAATATTATAAAGTGCATGATGATTGTGCATGCCGCATTGTAAATCTGATCGTTACTCGTTTGCACTAGGAAGCTTAACATCTTTCAACTGAAATTAGCAGTTACATTTTTTTATTTTGGTTAATACAGGTTTTGTTTTTTCTTTTATACTTTTTGTATACTCGACTTCGTTCGCATCCCTAAAAGTTGTTGGATTTCTATTTTTGCAATTAATATCAAACTTTAAAACAAATATAACGAATTCAACTCTTTTAGTTGTGCAATCAATCACTCTTTCATTTTCTCTTTATTAGAAAATATATATATACCATAAAAATATTAAACGATAAAGTAATCTAATACAAAATTAAATGAGTTAATTAGGAACACATATAAGTAGTGAACTCGGTGCTATAGTCCATGATAATTTTAACATCTTGTTTTGTATGTAACAATTTAATCTAAAATAGAAAAATAAGTTACGGTTTAGGAAAGTAAAATTATGATAGAAACTTTATACAATGTATTTCACTTCATTGGATTTAATATCATTTTTAGTGAACTTCACATTGGTTTATTAATATTCTGGAATAGTAAATTGCTTAATACCGGTGGTCGAATTGAATCAGTAAAAACAGTTATCTATCCTATGATTCAATTCTGGCTACAATTTTTCCAATTCCCAATGGTTGTTATTCATACAATCAATTCTATCTGTGCTAATTTCTTTTGGAAGTGTAAAGCCCATAAAATGTCCTGGGAAGATGTTTGTAAACCCAAGAATGAGGGTGGACTGGGCATCAGAAAAATAGATGATATGGCAAAAGCAGTGGCTGCTAAACTGCTATGGAAATTTTTACAAGGAAAGTCTAATTTGGCCAAAGGATGCCAAACAAATACTGTCATAATTCAAAT
Organism: Allium cepa; assembly: GCA_030765085.1. Lineage (NCBI taxonomy): Eukaryota > Viridiplantae > Streptophyta > Magnoliopsida > Asparagales > Amaryllidaceae > Allium > Allium cepa. The sequence goes on from CM060937.1 coordinate 291,151,603, forward strand.
GTATGGTCTGCTAACATTAACAGTTGTGCATCACATACATGGAATTTATTGCTTAAAGCTAGAAAATGGTGCACTGGTTTAGTTAATAGAATAATTGTAAATGGTGAGAACATAGACATTTGGACTAATCCATGGATCAATGGATCCTCCTTGGTGGAAAAATTAGGCTGGAATTTTATGGACATTTATGGAGGCAACAACAGAAAAGTATCATCTCTTATAATTAATAATGAGTGGAAAAATAATCTTGACTACATTCGTATTCAATATCAAGACACAGTGCACAAAATTAAGATAGACAAACAAAAGCAGCATGACTATTGGTGTTGGATTCCTAGCAACAATGGTCAATTCAATTTAAACTCGACCTGGGATCAATTAAGAAGCAAACAAACTGAAGTTGAGTGGTCCAAAATCATATGGGACAGTAAATGTGCTCCAAAAATGTCGGTATGTTCATTACTGGCTATGTTAAACCGTTTGAACAGCAAAGACAGAATTTACAGGTGGAACAACAGTATTAATTAAATATGGGTTCTTTGTTCAAATCAAAATGAGAATAAAAACCATCATTTTTTCAATTGCGCGTATTCCAGACAAATTATTGAAGAAATTATGCTAAAATTTAGAATTAATATTGGCAACTCATATGACATTAATCAGATACTGGAATCTTTATGCCACACTCAACTCAGTAACAGCATGCATTATCACATCATGAACATTTTATTTACTACGATTATTTGGCATTTATGGTGCGAACGGAATTCTAGAGTATTCAAAGGAGTTGAAATGTCAATTATTGTTAGAAGGAGTCTCGTAATGCAAGATTGCAAACATTTATTGCAGAATTTAGTGGATTCGAAAAAGATTTCAAGGGATTTGATACTTATCTTGTCTGAATTAGATATCATAGCTGAATTCAACGTGGAGATCCAACCTCCCTGAGTTTGATCTTGGGTAGCTCGCGTTTTCACTGATTCTTTTATGGATCTCGAATTCGCCCTCGTGAAGAATACTTCGACCGCCATTATTAATTTCTTTTGAATCCTTTTTAGATCTGAGATATTTTGCTCACTTAATCTGGAAGCTTTCATGGTTAAAATCTTTAGTTGCATTCGATTTGAACCGGTCGCTGTTTCATATTTGGGCCTTGCTGGCGTTTCCACGTGGCCGTATCTTGGTCTCTTTTCTTTTTGTTGTGTTTGTATATTGTTTATGTTGAGTTGTTTGTTCATGCCCCGAGTTGCAAATATGGATTCAATTTGAGCTAGTCGCTGTTTCATATTTGGGCCTTGCTGGCTTTTCCATGTGGTCGTGTCTTGGTCTCTTTTCTTTTGTTGTGTTTGTATTTTGTTTGTGTTGAGTTGTTTGTTCATGCCCCGAGTTGCACATATGGATGGTTTTGAGTGCGTTGTTACTTCTCCGTTTATTCGTCAACTCAGCTTTTGACATCTGTATTGTTATAATGTTAATATATGGACATGATATGTACTCTTTTTCCTGGCAAAGCATCCATTTAGGTTAGGGGGATTGCTAGGTTTTAATGAGGCATATTATGGACATATATGCTTTTTCTTCATTTATAAAGTACATTTTTCCAAGAAAAAGCTTGGTTGTTGTCATATCCTTAGAGGTGGGCATAAACCGCACGGCTATACGAAAACCGTCAAAACAATGCGGAAACTCACACCGAATCTTTTAACCAAAACAAATACCCAAAACGAAAGACCGTGTCGATACGGTTAGGTTGCGGTTTGAACGGTTGAACCGGCCATATTAAACCGAACCGCTGGAAATTTACATTAGTAATCTTATGATAAAAATATAAGCAACTCCTATCTCATTTTAAATTCTAACGATATCATTCTATTTTCAACGTATGTTGTTGTTATATTAATAATGATCGTTGTCATAAAGAAATAAGTTTTAATATAATCTTTTTCATCTTATTTTTTTAGGATAAATGCTAATTATAATCTTATTCTAGTTATTTTACTTAACGATTATGAATTGATTAATGTTCATGTCTAGTTAATCTACTAAAAATAATTTCATTTCTAGCTAAATGTCAAATTTAAATATTCATACAATTAAAAACTAATCTTTTATTTCAATATAACATTGTGTATTTTAAACTTTAAGTGTAAAAGCTTTACACATTTGTCTTCGTAAATTGATTGTTGATTGAAGTAATTCTTTTATTTCATATTTAATACGGCTTCAAACCGGACCGCACTATGTTAAACCAAACCAAGTAAAAAATTTGTTTAATGGTTTATACTTTTGGTTAACTGTTTGATGCGGTACGAAAACGGTTTGAACTTCAAACCGCACCAAATCGATCCGTGTCCACCCAAACATATCCTAGTTACTATGAATAAAATTCTGGAAAACGCAATCCAAAAGATAAACAAACTTGATATCCCTAGATATATTACTAAATTGATCCCAAATTTATATTCGAAATGCAAAACAAACTTGATATCAGATAAACAACGATTATTATTTAATAGCAATAACACAAAATAACGAAATAAGGTTACCAAGAAAATACTAAAATCATAATAATAAAACATCATTTGAAAGGATGATAAACTATCACCGATTCTTAATGCTAAGGCAATGTAAAAGCAAGGCAAAACATTTAGGACAACAAGGGCATCGTCAACCCAAGTTCCAGGTAGCAAGAAAGTCTTGAGATTTGAAGAGAAACAAGCAGCAAAGGCTCAAGAGACGGCTAAATTAAATATAGATTCAGATGTAATTTTAGACGGAAAAAATTGCTGACGTTAAACGGAGAGATGAAAGAAAAAACCATTAACATGTTGACGAATTAAACAAATTTTAAATTTGAAGATCCAAACATCCTATTTTATAGGGTTTGATCAGATCATTGACTGAAATGAAACTTAAATAATCCTCTTTAGTCAAAACTCTAGTTTCAAATCTCATGAATACAACAAGATCGTTCTTCCTCACCAATAACTAAAAGTTGTTACCACGGAAAATCACTGAAGACCAAATTTGATAAAAATGGCACTACGGCCGTCCACTTATTAATAGTTGGCTTGAAAACGCAATCTTTTGATTCGAAACTTCTTAGAATACACTTCATTCATATATAATTATTATCTATATAATTCCCTTTACAAGCATCTAAAACACACAAAAAAAATTATGTTCCAATTTATTATTTCTAGACTGAACTAAAACAATTCAAACCAAGTTAAAACTTGAATGTTTCAATAAATATATTTTTAGGTTTGCGTGTTCACCAAAATAGAATAGGTCAAATACGAAAATCTAGACAATAAAATATTCTTCTAGATAATCCAACACATCATTAATGACAGTTATAATACTTTCGATGTCATATTTTTTTATATACGTAAAATATAAAAAAAAAATGCTCTTTTATCTTAATATCACTTAAAAATTAAATTCAACTTCTTTTATAAATTCAAAATTCCTCTCTATAAATAGTATTAAATCTTAATATCTTTTAAATATGGGATCTAATAAATAAACCTACATAAATATTACTAAATCTTAGTTTTGCTTAAATATAGTATGCAACAAATCAATTTTCTTTACAAATTGAAAACTTCTCTTTACAAATATTACCAAACCTTAATGCCACTATAAATAATATCTAACAAATTAACTTCTTTCACAAATTAATAGAAATAAAAATTCAAACTACCACCAATATAGATGTAGCAACTAAAATAGAATTAGAAGAATAAAAATTCAAACTCACACCAAATAAACATTTTGAACATGTTAAACATATTCACTTTATAGAAAAATAATTCACGCGTAAAACGCAATTTTATGATCTGACCGCGAAATTCCAAAAAATACATTTATATGTATTTCCTTATTGATGGTTGTAATATATTTGTCATCGCACTCATTTGGTGTCGGCATAAAATACCAAAAATGTCTCTCTACATGTATTATTATTAAGATTTAACATCACTTAAGTATAGGATCCGACAATTAAGCTTCCTCTACAAATTCAAATTTTCATCTACAAACATTCACCAAGTTTTAATAGCTTGAAGAGGGATCTAACAAATAAATTACTTTAGAAGTTCTTTTTTATATTATTAATAATATAAACAAAAATTTAAACTAAGAAAAAATAGAATTGCAGCTGAGAAATAAAAATTCAAATTAACCATATATGATTTAACACAAAAATATGGCTGAACATTTGTGAAATTTTTTTATTTTAAACTTATTAAACAAATACAATTTGTAGAAAAATAGTTTAGATGCTTTGAATGTGCATAACGTTCGTTTTAATTGTTCAAGCTTATGCACTGGTCTTGATAAGATGGGTATGCATGCAATTTTCAACACCAAAGGCTAGCATATGCCCCTTTTTTTAATATACTAAAGAAAATCCAACGAACCGGTAACTTCTAAACGAAATTAAGTTGTACATATCCGCTTCAACTCATGACACTATAAATCCCAAGTACTATTTTTTACGAGAATGTGTGCAAGACAGGACTAGAACCTAGATTTGTCAACAGATCTAAACACCACATTTTCGTTGCGCCACACCTACCGACATTAAATGTCCAATTTTCGTTAATACAGATATGAAACTTCAATTAATCTACTGAGCCTTAACAATTCGAAGCTCCAAACAGGGCAGAATACTACTCCTTTCACACAATACATCCCATTTCTAATAATAACATCAAAAAAGCAAACAAGAAAAAATATCAAATAAAACCACCTACAAACGTATCATCCAAGGCAGGCATTCCATATCATAGAAGAGAGAAACTTGAATGACACGTTATCATGCCCATTTGGTGGTTCCATGTATCTTAGTCTCGTTCACTAATAGCTGTGAGGTGCTCATCAATCTCCTCTGTTGATAGAACTTTAAAGATTGGATCGTCCTTCTTCACCACTCCAACCTAAAAGCATCCACAAATCCACAGTTAAAAGTAAGAAAATACATATAGCTGAAATGAGCCAAATATCACAAGGCTTCTCATAAAATAAAATAAAATTGAGGATGAATTTAGCATCATAAGTTATATGGGGTTGCATTCATGTTTGCACAGGGATATTTTTAGCTCAAATTCTATGTGTGTAATGATTAGCGTCATGAGTTAAAACATTTATCGCGTCTAGCTATTGTTTTAGCTAGTGTATTGGGAAGCTTGATATACTTTCGACTAATTTCATGTATGTTTTAAATAAAATAAGCTTATCGTTGCTTAATTATGTGTCGGTTAATTTTGTAATTATTACACTAGCTAAATTTAGCAAATTTGAGTGCTAGTCAAGCTTAGATTTAACTAAATTAAAATGTATTAACTTTATCACTTATGAGCCAAGGTTTAACTCAGTTAAAACGAGCGTGTCTATTGTAAATGCTCTAAGAGTATATATAAAAAAGGACATGCATAGACGAACATGTTTCAGTTTCCTTCAAGTTAATGGGTAAATCTTCAGAAATCAAGTTGGATAATTAAAAAAAAAGTTTCTCTGCTATAATGGTGTCTATAAGAGAGTGCCAAGTAATATCCAAATGACATTCTTTATCCCCTATAACTTCTACACGTGTACCATAAAATAAATAAATAATCACAGCTTTGGATTTCAACAACTGATTCATTTAATCATTGTTTGCTAAAGCTGAAAAAAAAGTTTATGAGTTATTTGGAGCATGGGAGCATGCAATTTGGGGATAAAGATCATTGGTACAGCGATCACCACTATTACCTCAATTTCTGTGGCTTTGAAGTCCTCCTGGAGTACAGATTGTAGAGCTGATATTGCTGTCTGCAAGGACAAAAGAATTTAAGAAACAGAATAGATGAAATGTCTGGTCATATGGTTGTCAAATTTTTAGCATGGTAAATACAAAATGCAGTAGAAAAGATTATGACAATAAAAATTGGCGTTGTTGTTGAAAGAAGTATTTATATTCATCGTGCCCTTGATGCAAAAGTGATAAAGAACATGTACTTTTTAAGAGATGATAACCAAACGTAAGGTATAGTATGAGACAGTTCAGTGACCAATGTTTGCTTATATTTGATGAAACTATTGACGTAAAAGCAAATATTTGATGGGACTATTGAGGTAAAAGGGGCGGTATGGGACGACTTTCCCACTAGAAATCAGTGTTATCATGATTGCCCTACTGCTGATCGCCATAATTTTGTGATCGTATCGTAAAAAGCTAGTGCGACCACCACTTGCAAGTACTAATGTTGTGAGTATATTACCAACCTGAACAGTCTCGTTATAGGAAAATGCAGGATCATTCTTCATCTTTTTCTCCAAAAAGTTTACTGCTTCTTGCTCTTTTAGACCAGCACTAGTAGCCTATAAGCAAGTAATAATTCAATTACATCACACACATCCAAAATCATGATACATTGCGGTATGCACACATAGTGACTGGTTTGTCATATCATCATCATCAATAATAACAGCAGGAACAACAGCAGCAACAATAATAAATGCAGAACATCGTATCTTTGCCACAAACAAACAATAGAACAGATGTGTGCTTGCTCATGTTTTACAAAGATGTTGAGCATTGTGTACAATGGGCAAAAAAAATTAATTTCAGCATGAAAATCAACTTTAGACAGTATAAAAGTATACTAAAAGCTAATCCTTCTATGCACCTTGTCCGAAAATATAAATTCAGCACAAAAGTAAGATAGTCAAAAATAAGAGGAAGTGTACCTCTGTTAGCACCATTAAATGATATGACAAATCCATTATTCCAAAATATATCAGTAGAGAAATTGACAGTCAAATTTACCTTATGACCAAAAAAGTGACCAGCTGGGTCACATTTGAAGAGTTGGGGACCATTTTCTTCATCAATGCCCAATATCATGGCAGCTGTGGTACATGAACGTGTTGTTAGAAACCGTATTATTATAAATGACAGTGGATAAATTTGAGCTGCAGAAAATACATGAACCGTTAAAGAAAATACTACCAACCTACTCCAAGTGGTCTCATGTATGCATGCTGAGTATATACTTGAGCTTTGTCCGCTATCCTGTACATAATTTGGAGTATGAATTACAATCAAACATTGTAATCTAGAAGTCAATAAAATATATAAACTTTACATCTGAACTATCATAATATGATAAACGGAAAGCGGAATCATGTGTGTTGATAAAGAGATGGTGCATGCACCAGCTATTAAATATCAGGAAAAATAGATTATTAGGATAACTTCTTGTATTAGACATGAAAAATCACACACAAATTTTGAGACGCATATTTAATTTGTTTGGGTTCAAGGTCCTTGAGAATTGTATAATAGATATATCATGACAAACTGGAAACTCAAACAGTAAAGGCGGATATGGATAAGGCAGTACTTTTATTGCTTAGATGATGGTATCTTAATTGCTTACACTTATCCTTTTGGCTTTCTCAGAAACCATTAGCTCTCTCAAACAAAATACAAAGCATAAAACCCTCGAATGCCCTCTAAAGACGGCCTTTAGCTTATAAAGACTACGGAATCCAATCTCAAAATGTTCATCCTAATCTCAATGACCTATTTACACATGCATCACTTCATATCTGCTAACAAATTCTTTGGAGCTGTAAACAAGACTGCTTCTTGATTGACAATATTTCGAGTCTTTATTTATTAATATCGTATTTCAAGCTATAGCACCAGTTTCAACACATTTGAACTAACCCTTGAAGTTTTTGATGTTGAGGCGTTATGGGACACTGACTGTTATGGTAATGGTAAATTTACCGTTACTATACCAATACCAAGCAATTGGTAACCAATTGTGCGTTACATTAATATATCAATGCTATCTGTATGGTAATAGTAAATGTAGTGATAAAGAAACATCAAAATCAGTGATAAGTGATCACGGTATACTTACCAATTATATTAATTTTGGTTTTCACTGTTTCAGTTAATCCTAACCACATGCACTTCTGAAATCATCTCACTTTTTACGATGTTTGCAGTATTATTTATGATAATGTTGCTTCTTTGATTTTATTAGGTTCAAAGTCAAATATTAGGAACGCTATTATTTTATGTTGTTGTAAATAACATGATGAATCAAGAAAATTTTCTATGTCAACTAAAACAAGTCCAAATGATAAGGATTAAAAGGGGTTAAAACAAGTAACAAAATATATATTTTTTTTCGTTATCAAAATTTTAATATGATAAAATTTTATTGTTTTTATTTATTGGTAAATTTATCATTACCAATCAACTGTTTACCAGTTTATTGGTATACCAACAATCATTTTACCATTGTTAACGGTAAAATATAGCTAGTCGTTTTTAACGTAACGGTAACAGTTTTCTCGTACCGGTAACAGTGGCCATCACCATATGCGCCCAAGCCACAACGGTGAATTTTTAGAGACAACTCTGGCTCTTAACATAACCGCTTAAAAATATAGCTAGTCGTTTTTAACATAACGGTAACAGTTTTCTCGTACCGGTAATACTGGCCATCACCATATGCGCCGAAGCCACAACGGTGAATTTTTAGAGACAACTCTGGCTCTTAACATAACCGCTTGAAAATACCTACTTTTTTAGATGCCACCAGGGTGCTAATAGGCACATAATTCCTGGGCATGATAAAGTGTTTTGAAGCTTTCTCTGTTTCTGTTAAACATACAGTATCCTGTATGTTAATTTTTTAAGATACAATTATTATCTAACATTTTCTGATATGTTAATTAGTGAGTTTTGCTGAAACCCTTGGTGCCTATCCATCCTAAACAGCTTACGCGTGAAACACCAAACAGGTAAATACAGAGAATACTATCGCATGAATTCTCGTTTGTTGGCCATTAATAAATGCTTCGTTTAAATTGTACTTACAAAAGCTGTGATTGAATTTGTTAAACACACTATATGAGTACATCAACATAAGCACTTTAAACACATCGTGTAAATTGCAATTCAAATAAGCAAATTTTTGTTGTTGATGCAACACCGTTTTGAGAAATAGTACAAAATTCAGTTGGAGAGACAGTTGACCTACCATTTGGCTAATACATCAGCAGGCATCTCATATCCCCATTTGAAGCGAAATTCGGCTGCTTCCTTTCTTGCTTGAGCTACTAAAGACCTTGAATCGGCTGAAAAATAGTGCAAAGATGTGATATGTTATGATAATTAATTCTCCCACAACACACACAAACATATACATGTGTACATACATGTGTGTGCGCACACATACACATATCTACTTACACGAGTGTGTATCCTTTTATTTATCCCTCTAAAATCACCCTCCGTTTTGTGCTAAAAAATTCCAGATTGAAACGAATTTTTGTAGATATGTTCATTAGCACGATCAACGACGTCTATCCACTTCAAAGAATAAATTTCAAATCGATGATTAAAATAGATATTTTTAATGATTGATGTTAACTTGCAATTTTGAATGAGTTAAAAGTTCCAAACCTATTTCAAATATTGCATTAATGCTCTTACAAATGAATATAACCTATCTACGAAAATTCATTTCGATCAAGAAATTTTTTGCACAAAAAGATGGATGTGGGATCAAGGGAGATTTATTAGAAAGAGGATATACATCTTTCCACACACATATATCACTCGTTTACCAAGGCAACCACATCAACTATTGATTATTGGATACTCAAATTTGTTTGTATTCATTCAGTATACATAGGTTCAAGCTCAAGGTTTTGATTTCCATCTTTGAGATTAGAAATTTTGGTCAATTGTGGAGAAAATTAGACATAAATTTTAATTTGGATTCCATCAGGCAATGATAATAATTAGTCTCTTTAATCCAAATATCAACTATGACAACAACTATTCTAAAGCTCATACATTAAATCAAATTTTATTATTTAAAATCCTTATCGTCAAAATCAATCCAAAACTTTAGCAGGTAATAAATTATAATATTAAAACCTAAAAAAAATAGCCAAAATAAATATTATTCATAACCAAAACAAAAGCATACATCTTCCATAACAACTTTTTTTGGGCCGAAAATTTTTTGTCCTCAATTTTCTCGGTAGACTAGGGCTCAGGTTGCAAAAATATTAGGGACACTATTATCAAAATCTTTAATAATAGTTGTAATACCTTCGGTGTCATACTTTTTTGGTATCAACGTAAACCACCAAAAATGCCCTTTTATAAATATGATTAAATATTAATATCACTTAAAAATAGGATATACCAGATAAGTTTTCTTTATCAATTCAAAACGCTCATCTACAAATATTATTGAAATCTCAATATCATCTAACAAATAAACTTTCTTTTCAAAATCGTTCTTTGTTAATTAATAGTAAAAATAGAAATTCAAATTAATAAATAATTAAATTTATTCTTTATTAATTAAATAATAAAAAAATTTAAACTAACAAAAAAAATTAATTGTTGCAATTTAGAAAGAAAAGTTAAAACTAACCGCATATCATTTCAATGCAAAAAATGACTAAATATTTATTGTGCAAATCATATTTTTTCGAACAAGTTAAACATATACAATTTGTAAGAAAACAATTTAAGCACGAAGTGTGTACCATTATCACGTGCAAAGCACGTGTCGTAACGTTCATCAATAAAATTAGCGAAGAAATGGAACTTACAAAGATAATTAGCCAAGAACTGTGAAGTGACTAGTGGTATTTCTCTGGTCAAAGCACACTATTTGGATTTTAATTCTTTCGGTATGATGAAATCAAAAGTTGCACTACGAATATTCTATATGAAAATATGAGTATCAAATCACCATTCAACATATATGTGTTAGAACCATGTGTGTATGTTTTAATGATGATAACTGTGTGTGTAATATTATATTGTGCAGGTATCAGAAAGATATTCAATCGAATAATCAAACAAAAAAGCAAACCGATCATCGACATATCAAAAGACAAGAATATATGGATCATCTAGTCAAATGGATGCATTCGGTCTTAGATTTATTTGTAAAATCTCCTAGATGGTTCATATGTACATACACAGCCTATCTGCACAAAGATTTTCAAAAAACAAAATAAAAGCTAAACAATTTATGAAAAGGCTGACTATATAAAAAACAATTTTATATAGGTTCAGTCGACTGTAATTATTTTCGGTCGACTGAACCGATACATTTTTATTCACATAATTTAATTTGGCCCTTTATTTTTATTGATTTCTACAAATACCTTTTTATTTTTGTCAATTGAAAACAATAGGGCAACTCTTCAACATCTATAACTATAGTTTAACATTCAAAAATTAAAATAACTTGCTTCTTGGTTTCTTCTCTCTTGAATATTTTTGCTCTTAAACTCTATTGCTCACTCAAGAATCATTTTACACTTTCATAATCACGGTGCACGCATCTTAAATCATCAAGGAGATTATAGAAAGTTTTGTGCTATCAGTCAAAGTCAACGTTGAACGAACACAAGTTTGTCAAGTGGAAAAACTATTGTACTCCATATTCCTCCGAGCTAAGAGAGGTTATATTGGCTATTACAAATGTTTGGGTTTTTAAGCCGAAATTCGACCTGTTTAACTCAAACCTGATGTCAACTTTTATCTAAATCTTGTGCTATTACAAATATTCAACAAAGAAAAAAAAAATCTGTAGCTGTTGGTTTCAACTCTCAATGCTGCCGATTATGACCGCCACCCCCTTCCAATTTCAACTCTCCAAATTTTAATTTTCGTAGCAGTTTTGAAGTGCCTTTTCTGTGCTTAAAACAGAAAATGTCACGCTCGTTCAAGACGCTTAGAAAGCGTTAGGCGAGTAATTTGAGTTTATAGGATTTCAAATTTCAGATATTAGCTGAAGGTAGACCACGTTGAAGATGATGACGAAAACGGAACTGACCTGCGTTGTTTCAGTGAAAGGATTGTGGACTTGATATTTTTCAACAGAGATGTAAACCAAAATATCCCTACACACACTATATATGCGAAAGTTGCGGCACGCGCTTCGCGTGTGGATTGTTTTTTTATATATTTAACACATTCAAAAAAATATTTTGCATAAATATTTAATCATATTTTTACGTTAAAATCATGTGTAGTTAGTTTGAATTTTTATTTCAAGTTGCAACATCAAATTTTTTTTGTTAGTTTGAATTTTTATTTGTTAGATCTTAATTTTAAATGATATTAAGATTTGGTAACATATGAAGCGGGACGTTTCGAATTTGTAAAGAAAGTTTATTTGTTAGATCCTATTTTTAAATGATATTAAAATTTGCTAATAATTTGAGCAATTCTATTATAGGAATATGATTCAAAATCGACATCTGAGTTTGAATAAGTCTAAAGTAATTGTAGGATGATTTTCACCTAGTTTATTTATTTAACTGATTATTTGAAATAGCTTTTTCATAATTAAAAAGTTATATATAAGGGACATTTTGGAAACTTAACGATCGGACCAAAATGTTGTGCTTCTATTCCAACTATTAATAAAGATACATACACACATGTCTTATATATAAAGCAAATACTTGATCAATGTGGTCAAAGTGAAGCTTTTTTTGTTTTTTCCGAAAATAATCTACATCATTTAGCATTGCCAAGCATACAAAAGGGTGTTTTTGTCATTTGAACAAACAGTAAAGGTTAGGTATTATACGTTCTCAACCATTATTACCGCATCCCTCTCCATCCTTATCTTCTTTTGTCCATTCAACCCTACCCCATTATTTCTAAACATCACGCGTAAATCAAAAACGAAAAAAGGGAAAAAATATCGCACAAACCGATGACAACAAAAAGTAGGACGAAGGCTAGCAGCTTCGAGAGGAGGGCGACGTAAAGGAAGGTGAGGTACGTGTAACCATTATTTTCCTTTTCCATTTCAAAATATCGCATTTCAGTTTCGTTTCTTTTTTTTAACATACCATGAACTGAATTCCTTCCTACCTAATACTCCCAAATTAATTTTGCTACTTCGATACCAACTAAACTCGGTATAATCGCTCCTCAAATGATTTTCCTCCTTTCTCATGCTACTGCATATTTGGCAATTTCGTTTCCAACGTCATCTCCCTTTGCAAAATTAAGTTTCCTTCTTATCGGAATGTAGTGGTAATGATTTTAACCTCTATTTAGCATGGTGTTCAATGCTACTACAATAAGCTCTTATTGGAAGATGTGAATTTCGCAACGTGCAAACTTGAATAGACATACCAGGACCAATTAGACTTTGCAAGTTTGGTGCAAAAGGTAATGTCTGCAGAAATATAGCCAACATATAGTTAATTGATATCTGCAAATTGGAACAAAATTCCCTTTTTCTAATTGTAAGCCATTGGTTATGTATTTTGTTTTACTTGCACAATATTGAAACTATTGGATATCACAATATCTTTTACACACAGCAATACGTTGCACTATATATTACGTTGTTCGGTCTTTGTACGGTTTCTATAATAGTGAAAAGCTTTGTGTATCGTGAGTTTAATGCATTTTGCTATTTTTATTTGTTTTCTGATGGTGGCTAACGACCAGATTCATTTACATACCTCAAGTTATGAAACAATATCATTTAGTTTCTTGAAGTCCACTTGTGTGTGTGTGTGTGTGTGAAAAATCATAATTTTCCATGCTAAATAACTGAATAACGTATTAAAGTTGGTTTATGGATTATATTACGTGTTTAACTGATTACACACACATAATATTTCTAAATATAATTCTTATAATTTGTGTTAACATGCTTGATCGTTGTTTGCTTTGTTGTGCATTGACTGCATGTACATGATTGCATGCCTATCTACTTAATTTGAGAGTGATGTAAAATGTTGAAATTCCAAAATTAGATTGGATTGGAGTTGCGGCACCGTAGAAATTCAACAAAATGGCAAATAGGTTGGAAATGTTGAAAATAGAGATCAACCAGACTCGAGCAAGGGAAATTAGGTGATTAACCCGGTTTACAACAAGAGAAAACTAGGTAATCGCGATTTGGGTAACAAATTTTATTAAGTGCTATTTAAATGGTTAGGTCAATCATAATGATAGAGAATCAACGAACAACAAAAGGGGCACGCATCAGGGCAATGGAAGATCGAAAACAAAACGATGACAGGGAGGAAAAGTTGACTTGGCCAAAATGGTCCCTTCTTCAAGGTGCCAATTAAATCGAATAATTTATTCCATCTGGTACCAAATGAAACTTTGGTGCAGCCAACATCAGCTGACCCGAAGCAAGCTAAACATCAGCTGACCTAGAGCAAGCTCCAAGTAATGGTAGTGCTTGGCCTGGAGCAAACAACAGGCCCCAAACCGAAATTCCCCAAGTCATGACTCGAGGATGAGTGAATTGCTGAACCCAAAGCAAGTTATGGGCCTGGATCACGCTCGAAGAAGAGAAAGCTCCAATTCCAGATCTTAAGCTAACGATTGAACCAGGTTAGAATGGTTCTTGACCCAGGGTGAGCCAAGGGTCGATCACTTGATCGACTCATATGGAAAATCGGACTTCTGATGTCCGTAACTTCATCTTTTCAAGTTCGATTCAGACAAGAGTTCAACCTGTGTGCACGAAATGTTCAATGCAACATTTTCGAAAGTTCTTGCTATGTTCAAGGAACTTTAATTTTTTGGTCGATGAAACTACTAATTAGTATTTAATGGACAAAGATAAGTACATTCAAGCAAATTTAGGAGAATATGGATTGACATGAATGTAATACAACTACCAAAGGTCCTTAGGAGCTAAAATTTGATACATAACGACTTTATATAATGAGAGCCAAGCAAGGTCACGAGAGGATTGTGCGAGTAACAAAGTAATAACATACAGTTATTCTGCGACAGGAAAGAGTTCCATTAGTTTATAGATGGCATGGACATGATAGGAAGCTCTGATGACTTAGAGCCATGAAGTAGGTCACGAAGAGACCTTTACTGGATGTGGGGCCTCACACCTTGGGATACTTCAAACATAGAGTTCTAAAGACACGATACCAGCGATATGGTTAAGGGTATTATCGCACGAATTCTTTGCACATAATACCAAAATCTAACACTCAAAACCTGACCTCACAGCGACATGCCCATATCGTCACATTATCCCCCTAATCACGAGGCCCGAAATTATAGTTCTCTTCCATATTGATACCAAACCTCTCTACCATGCAACACAAATCAACCTTGATGCCCATGCAAGCCAGCTCAGGATCCAACCCCAATCCTTACTAAGTCTGCCAACAGCCAACTGGAACATATGTGCAAAAGGCCCATCAATGACGTTAACATGGTTGTGCCCACTTCTCTCTCGACCGTACCATAGCAGAGTGGAATGTTAACAATCATGTATGGCCTCAACGAGGGGCCTAGGGTCACACATTTCATTGCACACAATTCAAACAATGTTTGGGGCCTATGATAGCTAAGAAAACTACAACAACATCAAATCTCAGACTAAAGCATGCTTTGACTTTGACATTTGTAGCCTGACAAGAGTATGCTACCGAGGACAATGACTTCTACCAATTTCTCTTTAAATGGCATAACGGCGGCACAGAGCTCAAAAGGAGATGTTTGGAGATAAATTAGCATCCAACGGCTCAGGAGATACATAGAGGGAAAGACATGAATCTGAACCGTCTAGTCCTCATTTTAAATAGCTATTTATAAGAAAAGACCCACATTAGTGCAAAAGACCAAGTTTTCTAGTAGGACTCTATTGCTCTTTTTGTATTCACTTTAATCCAATTATAACGCACAAAACGAGAAGAACCAATGTGAATGTAGATATTTCAATCAAACCAGTCTAAAACCCAACATATTTCTCTCATATGCATTAGTAGAATCACTCTCATTGCATCCTAAATTTTTTACCATGCACTCAACGGCTAAAGATCTCCATAAACCATGTAACTCTTAGGTTGACTCGAACAATTCAATCAGCAGATACGCCTTTGGGAAAATTGTGTGTTTTGATTGTGTACTTAACTCATATAACGAATCTTATTCCAAAATAAATGTATGTTTTTTATTATATGTCTATATAAATATACATGGATAATTGATTGAAATGTTGTATACAATTATTGAGATAAACTAATTGAAGTTGCGTATTAAATAAAGATAGAAATTGTTCTTAAAATACTGTTAAAAATAAACCCTTACATCTTTACCTGAATCACAAAGAAGTCAAATAAAAATAATAAGTCAACAAGCCTAGAAACATCAAGTCAGATATATGAATTGATGACCAAACGTCTGAATTTCAAGAGACATGACATAAAAAGGAATCAGTTCAAATCTGGCACGATTCAGACATTTGGAATTGAAATCGGATGAATTGAAAATCAAACATCTGAATGACTTGGGTAATCCCAGGTCGAACATGGACCTGGTGCAAGCCAGATCAGGCAAAACTTGTATGCATATACATACATATATATAGCACTAGCAAAATATGGTCTCGTTATAGTAGTTGTGAGCTTCACTTCAAATACGTGGAGAATGTAGATTTATAACACAACTTAGCAAGTGCATTCATCATTGTACTCTCAACAAGAAAAAAGTTGGAAGTAAGAGAGCAAGAGAAGGTCAATTGTCAAAAGGTTATCTATCCATGAAGTTCTATTTCACCTCAATATACCCAAACGGTCTTTTCTGAAGCACAATTTATAAAGAAGAAATAAAGTAAAAATATTAATCGCTTCGCTTGATATATAAAATGGACTATCAGAAACGTTTGCTCAAAGTGGAGACATAGAGTTGTACCAGTCATTCCAGTTGCCAGTAATCCAAGAAATTTTGTAATTGGAAACAGATGGGACACACTTGTTTGATCCAATAGCTTGTCCTGCACAAAGCACAGTTATTTAGGAAAAACAATAACAAGAAAATCCATCATGTTTAACCCTGGTCACATAGCCATGTAGTTAGTTATTAGCACATACCCTCCAGATACTCCTGACTAGTATCAGAATGCATGTACTGTAAAATTTTAGTTCATATATTCTCCTAATTAGTATCGCAACTTCAGAAAATACTCACATTGCATGTTTGCAAAGCAATGTCGCAATTACATTTTGCTTAATTCAGAAGTTTATTCTACAACAAATATTTTCAAGAAAAACTAATCATCTAATTTGACAAATCAATTCAAATTTATTGCAATAGGCTACTAACTTGACCAAAACAGTTAAAACAGCAATAAGGTAAAGCCAGTTGTTTGGATCAGCAGCTTTTCTAGCACATGCGCGCAGCGTGCACGCACACACAAAAAAAGTCTAAATTGTATTATATTTGCTTGCACACCCCTATCAAAACCAGTGTTGTCAAGGCGTTCGCCTAGATGCCAAAAGGCGTCTGGCGCCAACTTGAATTTTTTGCTTGTCAACACGTTGCTCATGCTTGATGCACCATAAAAACAAGGAAAACGCCTGAAGCCTAAGGCGCTGAAAAAAGCATGCTTTTTTCAATTCAAGGAACAAAAACAATTTTGGGGTTTCAGCCCAAAATTGAGCATAAATTTGATACATTTAACCCCAAACCCGATGTACCTTCTATCTAAATCTCGTGCTAGCAAAAAAAGTAACAAACATAAGAAAAATGTCCAAAGTTGCCGATTTCAACTCTGTGTCAACTGCCAATTTCAACTATCTAAATTCAAGGCTTCCAAAAAAGGCTAGGCGCTGGCCTTGCGCTTTACGCGGCTTTTTGGCCTTGACAAATTCGACCAAACTGAACATAAATATACAAAATTTTCCTAAGTCAATCGTTTGCATGAATACCCCTAAAACTACTCTGAAATAGCTTAGATTTGCATTAAAAAAACAAAAGTTTAACGATATTCAGCTACTTACTCGGCATAAAAATGTTAAAAATACGGTCTATACTCCAAAAAAATAAGTAGATTCTATAACTTACTGTAAAAATACCAAATCAGCTTTCAGTTTACTAACTAAATAGAAGGTAAATAGAAAGTAACTTACAGGCACTTTCTTCTGAGTCACCACGCACACGGAGTCCGCTCCTCTGACTCCGATAGAAGTGCTTCCAGCAGCCTTTACGGCTTTAAATGCATACTCTGTTTCAAAATCCAGATCCAACCATCGGGAAAAAATTATACAACTATTAAAGCATTTCAAATCGAATAAAATTATCAAAAGTTAGGGTTCGCTTACCGACTTGGAACAGTCGTCCTTCGGGAGAAAATACTGTTATATGCCGATCGTAGCCTGTTCCGCTCCCCCTGCTCATAATCTTAATTATAAATTTTTCAACGGGAATTTGATCAGATTTGAAGCTAAAACTGAGAAATAGAGGTTTTGGTCCAAACTATCGTCCGGCTGTTAACCAGTCGAGATCAACAGCTACAACCCTAACCAAATCAAAGCCCGAGCCCAATTTGGAATCAAGAGGCCGATGTCCAGGACCGTTAATTGGTCGATCGGACAGGATATCTAATGTTAGTGTAATCCCAAGTTTTCCAAGTTGTAAACTGGACTAGAATTATCAATGGACACGCGTGTAAAATTAACATCCTCACCTAGAGTTTCCATAAAAATTGATTCAGGGATATGTTATTTAAAATATTAATTTAAAGACTGTTTCTCAGTTCGATAGCTCAAGTAGAAAGTGTATGGCTTTCTAGACCGAGGTTTTAGAAAGCATAGCGTCAAACATCTGAGACATCAAATAAATGTTTTATTTAGATAAAGTATCACTTTTATTCTAAAAAAAAAAATTAAGTAAATGCCTCAAAGTTTTGTTACGTCATCTCCAAGGCATATAGGATGTATCCATTTTGACCATCAATTGCAGGTTAAGTTTAATTAGATTTTACTACAAAACCACGTTTGGAAGTTTTATTTTCATGCATTATGAAACATTTAAAAAGTATATATACCTAAACAAAAGATACACACACTAAAATAAATATTCCAAAACTAAAAGATTGGATTCTTAAAACAAGAATATATGGAGAAGGGAAAACTTCGGCAACATTTTCAAATGAAGGACACAAGTATTCAACTTTAGTGTAAATGACACTAAATGACATATTAATATAACTGTTGAGCCTAGAAATGGCACAACACTTAAACGAACAGTAATATAGAGATCTAGCAGAAGGAGTAAAACATGAAGAACGTCTAGTTTTTATAGTGGTTCGGCAAATCTATGGTATGGGTTCACTTTATTGTTATCGATTATAAATTATTAGTCACTAGTACAGGGCTTGGCAAATCTAACAACCAAGAACAGTTAAGAGTAGGTTTCTTAGTGACTATGATTGAGGACTGATAGAAGATGAAGAAACCAAAGTGCCCCACCTAAGTCGGAAAACCACAAGTTACCAGTTTCAGATCCAGGTCCAAGAAAGTATTAGGGGAAGACAAAGTCCCCTGGTCAAAAAATCATGTCAGTACCGACCCGAAGTGGTCGATACTGGCCACTTTTTTTCCTCTTACCTTGCTCCATCTCCTAGTACTTGGTCTTCTAACTTTGATCCAATATGCTTTGAGCACTTTTTCCTTAGAAATCAAGTCGTTACCTAGAGGTACTGATATCATTTGTACATGTTTGCTTTCCTTCACAGCCTTCTTAGAGTTGTTCGCGTATTCTATAAGCATTAAGCCTCGTGATGTCCATTAAAGCCAACAATACACAAGCCATGATTCCAGAGCCCCCCGGGAGGCTCAAAAAGAGCTCGGTGCTGATCAGGAGGTGGTCGATACTGACCTCATCGTCTCTCTCCAAACTTGTCTAAATTCTTCCATGTTGTTTCTTATATCCTTCTAAGCATGTCTTTAGGACCTTGAACCATTCCGTCTTCATCCTCCTGACGTTCAGATTCGATTGAAATCCCTTTGGTCTAAAAGCTGGATAATATTTGCCCTTAGAGTATGCTTTTGTTAGGAAACAAAGCGTACTGTGAAATAAGACGAAGGTATATCACTGTCCCTGTACGTCAATTGGTTACCCAAAGATGTCTTCAAAATGTTAACTTCATTCCGCAGATATTCACTCAATCGCTTTATATAGTAGAAATTTTGTTCTTCTTGCTAAGGACAAAATCTACACTCTAAAGACCGGTTCACACCTTAGTCAAGTATGTATTGCCTTCTTGCTTTTCCTTTCCTAATTTGGGTCAAAAATTCATCTCGGTACCAACCTGTTCTATTCGGTACCGAGAAGAATTTCTTAGTTTATTCAGTAGCAGTATATAACCTAGGCGCTTAGAAGAATTTATCTACACTTTCATTTCATCTGGCTTTTGTCCTTGTGTTCTCGATACTAAAATCGTGCAACATCGATTCGAATCGCTCGCCGCTGTTTCCTTTGGACTGCTGTTGATGGCCTGAGGCCGCCGTCATCACCAGATCTCTACTTTGACTTTAACTGTATCACTAAGAGTTCTCATCCCCGATCTCAACGAACCCTATATGTAAACTTGTAATCCTAAGGTAGGCATTGAAGTGTGGTCGATGATCACTGAGTCATTGTTGATCATGCCAAAGGTCACTTATGGTCGATACTCGTCCAAACCATGGAAATTGCAATTTAGTCATGTTTTTTCTTTTGGCTATTGTAAACATGCCAACTTTCTCAAAGGGGAACTCAAGTACAACCTGAAGCTAGCATTGCAATCATCTGAGTCATGATGATTATTTGTCCTTCTTGTTCTAACTTCGAGTTTTCAATAGCCCTACTTTTGGTTCATCTTGTTTTGCAATGGTCATAGGAACTTTACTATTTGGAATGCATAAGTGAATTTTTCCAAGGCATTGTCAAGCACATGTTACCACTTTATGTCTCGATAAAACGGTTCTTTCCAAAGAATAGTCATGACAAATGCATCCTGGCACTAAAAAAATTCCATTGCATAGCATATCTAATAACTGCACTTCTAGTATTCCTGTGAAAGAACGCTCTACGTTGCTTTGGACAACGGTTCTGTTATCGATTATCCGACGAAACCGGGTAAGAGCCGATGCACAGTTCCTTTATGCAATATGACTCGTTTTTCTAGCATGAATGAGCTATCAACACAAGATGGTTCGTTCGTCGTGTACAGGACACATGACTCACACTACATAGGTTAACAGTTTCACTTGCCCCATTCAACGTCTAAAATCTAATTAGTCAACACATGTCGACATCTGTTGGGTCTTAAATGTTGGTCAAAGGATTCACATTTAAAGTAAAATTCTAAAATAAAACATACCTGACTGTGTTGAACGTCAAGTTTTTCTGTCCAGAATGACTCATAATTCTCCCGAATCCAATGTTGGCACGGGGCCATCAACTCCTACTAAAGCTGGGTTTACTACTGCTTAGCCCTCGACTTCCATGCCTTCTGAGCTTAGGCATCCAATTACCGTTGTATTACAAAGGATGATAGTTCCGGTAGAACCGATTCAAGAATAGCATCTTCCTTTAGATGAACGCTTTAGCTTAAGAGTTATGGACGATCCGCCTAAACTAGTGCTAACGATTCTTCAAACTCCCAAAATGCTTCAGACCATCTATCCACAACATGGAGTTCCCAAAAGTCACGTCTTGCTTCCTACTCAAGGCCAACGAGTGCACATTCCTCTAATGGACTATGCGGCTTGCAATAGATACATGTCTTAGGCGGCGTCATACCGCCTTTTATTCTGCTCCTGTGCATGTTTCTCCAAGAGCTCGGGATAGCTTCATCCCAATCCATCCCAATGGATATGCACTACCGATCTCCTTATACGTGTTATTTACGAACCAAATCCAGTGACCTATGAATTTCTGAGAATTAACTCACATTTTGAGTGTTAAACATCAGCGTGATTTATCGTCTCATATGATCATCAAGGCCCGGTGCCAATGTAGGGTCATTGAAAAGCTCATTTATATTTCAAGAACAAGTACTTCTTCATATGATGCTCATATGGCTTCAACTGGCTTTGGCTCTTCGGCAGTAAGATCCATTTCTCTTCGCACTTCCTGCACTTGGATTTCTCCCTTCTAAGCATTAATATTATTATCCAATTCCTTTGTAGATATTCATGCTCGAGACACAAGTGACGAGCATGATGAAACCCTAAAAACTCTCAAGAGAGTTAGCTTCCTACCTCACACCGCCACTGCTTATCTTCTAACAAATAAGAATCTCCGTCGGTGCGACCTATTACATCATGAACGCTTTGATGTTCAGGTCGTCGCTTCTCCAAGCGGTTCTATAATGCCTACCCAATCTTTGACCCCCACTTGCAGCTCTGGTGGCAATCTCCAAGGGGAAGTTGAAAATCCATCTAGGATAGCACACCGCACACGTTGATGAACCATTTGATAAAGCACAAAAGGATACATTGATGGCGAAGGGCTGATAGAATGAGAAGAATGAGTTGAGATGGGAACGATTCAACAAACAGAAGATAAAGAAGATGATAGAAAAGAAGAATAAGGATAGGAAGAAGAAGAAGAAGACAATAAAGAAAATGATGAAAGTGATGAAGTGGATGACAAGGATGATGACTCTAACCATGGAGGAGACTAGTCATACGGAGAGAAGTTTCCCGAAGGCACTGACCTTCCGGCTTTGCCACATCCACAGCTTATATTCATCAAGACTTCTTGAAACACTCCACCGCTGTATCCATACTATCCAAGAGTATTACCAAATAATGCTGCTAGATAATACGTAGAACGAGTCTATATGGGGTACACACATGAATATATTTTGGGCTAACACTGGTGCATATATAAACGCTGAATATAACTCGCTATAAATATACACGGTATCGGCACAAAGCAATAAATACGTGTGCCTCCAAGATAGAATAATACACAATATACAATAAATATCAAAGATCACAAAGTCAATACCGCAATGATAATATATATAATATAAAATGTACAACATATGTCCAATATATTTCACAGTGATGTACACTCAAGAAACTATACATGTAACATCCCTAATTTTTTATAAGAATATTCAGGAGATTTAATTAGATAAATTAAATAGAATAATGTAAAGAATTAGAATGATAAGGGGAATTGAGATTTGAATAAATTATTATAGGGTCGTGCTTAATGAACTAAATGGGCTCAAAATGACTTTTATGTTGTTAATCAAAATGTGGGCATATAAGTAAATAGCCGCTTCACTCGTTATACAAGGCTACACACCCATTCACGTCTCATTATTCTCACGTTATTTTGCACAAAAACATAAAATCAAATCAAAACTAAGAAGAGCCAGCAATTAACAAGGGAAAAGAGGGAAAAAAATTAATCAAGCTAAGGAATTAGAGCAAGAGGATTAATTTCAAATCAAATCTCAAAGCTCTTATCATATTGAAGGTGAAAAATAATTCATTCCATCTCTATTTTGTTTTTACGATCATATGTTTTCATATTTAAGATTAAATTCGTTTTTATGATGTTTTAGATGATGATATGCTTGAGTTATAATATGTTTGATTTAAATCAAATTACTATTATATGTATTTATACGGTTTTAGGACAAAACCGATTGTTAATGATTTTTGAATGCCATGGAAAAATTATATGTTATGTAAATTATGATTTTGGAGATGTGTTTCAATTTTTATAATTTTTCAGGCCATGGAAAATTTATTATGAATTTCTAAAAGTTATAATATTGATTATTTTGGGAAGAATTTGAGTCAAAAATTTTAATATGTTAGATAACACGACGAAAGTAAACTTCTGCGATTTTTGAGAATTTTTCCTAATTGATTTTCTAGGGAAAATATATTATTTTAAAAGAATGACTTATTTGCAATATCGGTTTTGCTTAATGGAAGGGCTTAAACATTAGTTTTTCCTTGATTTAGATCTGATAAATGCGGCATTTCTTTTTAGAAAGGATTTGAAAAGTTTTAAGGCCACCGATTAAAAGATTACAAATAGGCAGGTATGTTATAAAGCAATTACTAAAATTAGCATGATTTCAGCCTTTATTCAGAAAAGAAGGTTCCGCTTTCTTTAGTAGCACTTTTTGACTCCAATGCTTCCGCTTCGACTCATTCGAAACCAACCCCGCTGAAACCCACCTAATTGAAACCAATACACAAGGTATCACTTCGATGGTACATAGTGGATTGGAGGAAAGGCATGAGCTATGGTGTCGAAAGCAATGCTTCTGATGGAGTCAAAATCTTAGTTTTGTTTTCAAATGTTAAGTGCCTGCCTTGTTTTACTTAAAGCTTTCAGCGTAGTTGAAACATATGTTTTCGAAATGGATTTTCTAAATAGCTTTTGAAGGAGGTTGCCATGCTATTTTTTAAAGCAGGAGCTTTCAGATGAATTCCTTTATTCTTAATAAGACTTTCGAAGATGATGGTTCCGAGCTAGTCGAAACCTCGCTGTCGTTCATGTGCCTTTCGAGTGTATTGAAGTCATCAATGTTTTTGAAGAGTGCTTCTGTTTTAAACTTATACTAAGTCACTTCTTAAATGCTTTTGAAAGAGTTCAGTGGTTTCGAAGGTAATGGTGTCGAAAAGGGGTTTTGATGCTATCTTACAAAGTTTTACTCAAAGGTTTTGAGCTTTCGAATAGATGGTTCCGAAACCATCAAATTTTCCCCAAATAATTTTATTAAAGGTTTTGAAAGAGATACTTTCGCATATAACCACTTTGACCCAAAACATATTTTTAAAAGTAAAATCCAATACTTTTGAAAAAGGTACTTTCATTGGTTTCGAAGGTATATTTAAGATAATGTTTTTGATACATTCGGAAGGTATATTTTGGTTTCGAAAGGAATAAGTTAAAGAGCTTCGAAAGGTATATACTTAATGTTTCGAAAAGAAGTTTTCAATGCTTTCGAAGGAGGTTATCCAGGGGTTTCGAAAGTTATGTTTTAAGATTTCAAAACAAACAACCTAATCTCATTTTAAAGGAAAAACCATGACATAAATAAAGAGTTTTAAAATGAAGTTTTTCAAGAAGTTTACCTTAATTAACAGGTTAAAGGGATTAACTGAGTTTTATATAAAAAGGGTTCAAGGATATTAAACCACATGTGTTGGTATTATTTTGTTGTTGTGATTGCTTTTTCATATATTTATTCACATTGTAGTTAACCATAGTGGTACTTTGGGGAAGGGCAAAATAACTAGCTAGGTTGACCTAGTAGTGAATATGACTTAAGAAATGTTAAATTCTAAATTAAAGATATTGGTAGGGGTCAATAGGTTCATAGTAATCCCATGAAAACTATGTATAGCAAAAGATATTGGTAGGGGCTAATGGTCAGCCCATGAAAACTATGATTTGATATCGGCAGGGGCCAATAGGTTTGTAGTTAGCCCATGAAAACTATATCTTGATTAAGATATTGATAATAGTCAATAGGTTCCTAATCATTCCATGAAAACTTGGATAAGATAAAAGATATTGGAGTTGCCAATAGGTTCTTAGTGATCCCATGAAATATGAAATCGAACAAGGAGTCCATAAACATTTCACAGATTATTAGTAAGCCCACGAAAACTAATAGGTTAATAGTGACCCTAGAAACTACGAATCGGACTAATAGTCAAAATGAACGGGGATGGGTAATCCAGATTTCATATACTCGTTTGAATATCATCGTATTATTTTAAATTGTGTTAACCATCGTAGTTGCAGGACCACGGTATATGGTTTCATAAAGTTTTTAAGATAGTAGTGATGGGAAAACCCGTTCCGCTAAGCGGCGTGGTCTCACTAGATATCTAAATGAATTGAGATGGTAGATTATTATTCATACAAGGCTTTATGTCTGATTCGAAGTTTTTTTCCCTAAACTCTCGGGTGCTCAATTTAATTTGAGTAGTTTGGGGGTTAAGGTTTTCAAGGTTTCTTTTAGACGAATGAAGCTTCCGGAGACGTGAAGGAGGCATGTTATTTATTTGGGGTTCTTTTTTCCGCTGTGTTTTGGTTGTAAAGGCAAATTTGTTTTATTGCCTTATTATATACTCTAATCAACCAAGGGGTCATCTTCACATGTCGCTCTTTGGGTATTTTGTATTAATTATACGTTATCTAAATGTAGTCCGCGTACTAAGATTATGTAATGAATTTGAAATATTTTGAAATGGAATGTGGAATTTGTTTGCTGTTTAATTTTTTTTCATATTCATGTGTTTCTGTATATCAATGTATCTAACATTGTCGTATTTGGTCGTCGAAGATTAATAGCTATGGATGACCGCAACATCCGTAGCCGTTAGTTTTAGGCCTCCAAGTAGGGGGATGTTACAAGTTGGTATCAGAGCATATGTTTATGAAACTTAAAAGGAATTTAAATAAAAGATTTTTCAACACATAATCCAATAAATCAGATAGAAAGATTTGGTTTGGGTTAATGTTATAGTAATGTACTTAAAATTGATATATATATATATATATATATATTTATAGTTATATATATATATAGTTATATATATATAGTTATATATATAAGTACATATTTCCTGCTCTCTTAGACCGTTCCTATGTATCTTACTATGGCTTGTATGTAGATTTACGAGAAAGGAGATATGGAAGTAAAAAACAGAAGAGGACATCACGGTGAAGGCAGCACCACAACTAATGGAAATGCTTGACCCACCACCACGAGGAACCTAGGTCGACCGGCTACTGCCAGTAACCAAAATGCTGAGGCCAATATGGGTGCTGGAAATCCACCAGCAGGTATGAGGGGGATGTATCAGTTCTTCATCAATATGATGCAAGCAGGAGTTGCTGTTGGATATATTGGAGGAGCTAATCATGTAGCTCCAGTTGGGAATAATTATGCTAAGCTGAGTAGACACTACACCAGTCTTGGTGGCAAGTCATTCATGGGGACGGAGAATGCTATGAAAGTTGAGAATTGGTTGTTGCACTCTGAGAGGATATTTGCTGATTAGGGTTTAGATGATGAACGAAAGAGAAGGCTGACCTCTAGATAGTTGCAAGGGTCAGCGCTTCACTGGTGGAGTAGCATTACCATTGGAGTTTCGGAGGAGCAGTTGACTTGGGCTGATTTTCAAAGGAGATTTGAGCAAAAATTTATGTCTAAGTTTGCTAAGTCAGAGCTAATGAGGAAATTTATGGACATGGACCAGGAAGAGATGTCGGTTGTTGAGTATGCCACTAAGTTTGATGAGTTGTCCCATTATGGATATAATACTATAGACATCGTCATCAGAAGGAACGGGAAGTTCATTAGGGAACTGAGGCCCGAAACTCCTTGGGCGACCCTACCACAACTTTGTGATCCTAGTAATTTAGCAGTGGAGATGAACATTCGTTATGAGGAGATGCTTGCCGATTGTGTTAGAGAGAAGCCAGTGGAAATCCAGGGTTCTCAGGGAAAGAAAAGAAAGTTCTTTAAGAAGAAGGGAGTCCAGAAGGGAGATGTTGCCAAGAAGGCAAAGGCTGAGTTAGTTTGCTTCAAGTGTGACAAAAAGGGTCATTATGTGAATGAGTGTCAGTCGGGTTAATGGGAAGATGGCTGCAAATAAGAAGAATGTGAAGTGCTTTAACTGTGATCAAGTTGAGCATTACAAGAATCAATGTCTAGAGCCATTCAAGTGGGCAAAGGAAAAGTTTTTGCTATTGGACCAGCATCAGCTAGGCCTACTACAACTGATAAAGGGAAGACTATGATGGAAGGTATGCTTTTGATTCAGAATATACCAGTTATGGTACTTTTTGATTCTGGTGCATCACATTCATTTATATCTTAGTATTTGGTTGATAAATTATACTTAGAACCCACCTACCCTGTTACTTCCTTAAGTGTTGCGAATCTAATAGTAGAGTATACAACTCTAGGGTTGAGATGTGACTAGCTAGAACTCGATTTGTTAAGTCATAAGTTTGCATAAAGTTTGTATATTTTCGATTTCGTAGATTTCGAAATCATTTTGGGTATGGATTTGTTGGGTGGGTATGAGGGTAGAATATTTTGCCAAGATAGGGAGATATCACCGAGACATCCAGATAGTCATAACCGAATCATATTCTTAATGGAGAATTCTAACCGGGATCGTTGTGCTTTTCTAAGAGCTATGGAAGTAGAAGAAGAGCTAATTCAGGTTCGAGTGGTAAGAGAATTTGCAGATGTCTTTGAGCCGGTCATGGGACTACCACCAAAATGAGCGCTTAAGTTTCGGATAGATCTTATACCAGGAGCTGAACCTGTAAGTAGACCACCTAGTAGGATGACACCGATCGAAATGACGGAATTGAAGGTGTAGCTAGTGGATCTAGAAGGTAGAAATTTTATTAGACCAAGCAGTTCGTTTAGAGGAGCGGCCACGGTATTTGTGAAGAAACCAGATGGGTCATTAAGGATGTGTATCGACTATTGCAAGTTGAATGAGAGGATGATCAAGAATAAATATCCTTTGCCAAGAATAGTTGATATGTTCAATCAGTTGAGTGGAGCCAGAGTGTTTTCCTAATTGGATTTGGAGACATGTTTCGATCAGTTAAGAGTGGCGGAAGACAGTATTCCTTTGACAGCTTTTTGGACTAGGTATGGTTCATATGAGTGGTTAGTAATGTCATTCATGTTAACAAATGCACTTGCTTTCTTTGTGGATTCGATGAACCGAGTTTTCAAGAGTACTTGGATAGGTTTGTGATGGTGTTCATAGATGACATTTTAGTATACTCTAAGAATGAAAGAGAGCATGAGGATCATCTTAGAGTGGTGCTTGAGATGCTGAGGCGGAATCAGATGAAGGCGAAGTTTAACAAGTGTCATTTTTGGAAAAAAGAGGTTAAGTTTCTTGGTCACGTGGTTTCAGAGAATGGGTTATCAATCAATCTGGATAAGATCGAAGCTGTTAATAATTGGAAGAGGCTGGAGACGGTGACTGAAATTAGAGTTTTTTGTGGACTTGCTGGCTATTATCGATGATTCATCAAGGACTTTCTGGCGGATAGCAGCACCTTTAACAATAATGACCAGGAAGGATGTGAAGTTTGTTTGGTCTGACATATGTGAGGAAGTATTCCTTAAGTCAAAGCATTTGTTGACCAATGCACCGGTGTTAGTAGTCCCAGATGAAAACCAATGGTTGATGGTGTATACTGATGTGTGTGAAACTGGATTGGAAGCTGTGTTGATGTAGAAGGGAAAAGTGATCGCCTACGCTTTACGACAGTTTAGGCCGCATGAAGTGAGATATCCTACTCATGATTTGGAGTTAGCTGTGGTGATTTTCACATTGAATATTTGGAGATATTATCTCTTATGGGAGAGATTTGAGCTGTACACAGATCATAAGTCTTTAAGATGCTTATTCTCTCAGAATGAGATGAATATGAGACAGCAGAGGTGGTTGGAGTTTTTCACTGCTTATGATTTTGGTATAGAGTATACTTCTAGAAAAATGAAAAAGGTAGTAGATGCTCTTAGCAGAGGATATCAGAATGTGGTGTATGTTGGCGGAATGAAAGGATTTAGAAGCTTTGGCAGTTGTGGTGTGCAGTTAAGATCGACTGCTAGTTCTAGTCAGAGTATCGCCTTGTTATCTTGTTTAGAAGTTCGACCAGTGTTTATTGAAAGGATTGCTTTTAAGCAGAAGGAGGATTCAGTATTAGCCGCGAGGACTAGAAGGCTTGAGGTTGGAACTGAAATCGATGATCTAAAGGATTTTAGCCTTGACCAAAGAGGATGATTGCGAAAGAAAGTACGGTTGTGTGTTCTGAATGTTGAGGACTTAAGAAAAGAAGTTCTTGGAGAATGTCATCGGTCCAAGTTTACTATTCATCTGGGAGGGACTAACATGTATCAGGATATGAACAAGAGCTTCTATTGGGAAGGTATAAAGAGGGATGTTGGCTTGTAGGGTAGGCAGTGTGCAAACTATCAACAATTGAAAGCCGAACATCAGAAGTCGAGCGGATTGCTTCAGCCTTTAGAGATTCCAGTTTGGAAATGGGATTTGATATCCATGGATTTTATAGATGGGTTGTCATAGTTAAGTAGAGGAAATGAAAGTATATGTATCATGGTGGAAAGTTGACCAAGAGTGCCCATTTTATTCCAATTAAGTTAACCAGGACGATTCCTGTGTTAGCTAAGTTGTTCATAAATAACATAGTTAGACTGCATGGAGTTCCTAGTAATATAGTCATAGAGATGCCTTGTTCACTAGTGAATTCTAGAAGAGTCTACAGGAAGTGTTGGGTATCAAGCATAATATAAGTACTGTATATCATCCTCAGACAGACGGACAAACAAAGAGGGTCAAAAGGTACTTGAGGATTTGTTAAGAGCTTGCGTATTAGACTTTGGCGGACCTTGGGAGGATCACCTACATTTGGTTGAGTTTTTCTATAATAATAGTTATCAGATTAGTATAGGAATGACGCCTTTTTGAAGCTTTGTATGGAAGGCCATGTAAATCACCAGCATGTTGGTTGGAGACTGGAGACCGATTAGTCTTAGGTCTAGATTTGCTTAGGGAGGCGTTAGAGAAGATTGAGTTGATCCGAGAAAGGATGAAGGAAGCTCAGTCTAGACAGAAGAGTTACGCAGACAATAGGCATAAAGACCTAGAATTATCAACTATAGATAAGGTTTTCATCAACGTATCACCGATGAAGGATGTGGTATGATTTGGAAAGTTAGGGAAGTTAGCCCCGAGATATGTTGGTCTATTCCAGATTACAAAGAGGATTAGAAAGCTCACATACAAAGTAGAATTGCCAAGCAGTATGGCAGGTATCCATAATGTATTTCATGTGTCTCGTCTTCGCAAGTATGTGCATGATCCAGAGACTACTATTCCTCCGATAGGGTTGGAAGACTTGGTAGTGGAGCCTAATTTGACTTTTGTTAGATAACCAGTTCGAGTTGTAGCGAGAGATGAGAAAAGATTGAGAAACAAGACAGTTAGGTTGGTAAAAGTTCAATGGAACGACAACGAGAAGGATTGTACTTGGAAGACAGAAGACAGGATTTGAGATACTTATCCTGATCTTCTTTAAGGGTATGTCAATATTAGAATTATATAGATAGTTGGTAGTCAGATCGACGAGTATGGTTGTTAGGAGTTGTTATAGAAGATTGCTATGTCTAGTATTTAGTCCTTACTAAATTTCGAGGACGGAATTCTTTACGGAGGGAAGCCTTTAACATCCCTAATTTTTGATAACATTATTCGAAAGATTTAATTAGATGAATTAAATAAAATAATGTAAAGAATTAGAATGATAAGTAGAATTGAGATTTGAATAAATTATTATAGGGTCATGCTTAATGAACTAAATGAGCATAAAATGGTTCTATGTTAATCAAAATATAGGCATATTAGTAAATAGCCGCTCCACTCATTATACACCGCTATACACCCATTCACGTTCCATTATTCTCATGTTCATTTTCAAAAAAACATAAACACAAATCAAAACTTAGAAGAACTGGCAATTAACAAGGGAAAAGAGGAAAAGAAATTTAATCAAGCTAAGGAATTAAAGCAAGTGGATTAAATTCAAATCAAATCTAAAGCTCTTGTCATATTCAAGGTGAATAATAATTCATTCCATCTCTATTTTGTTTTTATGATCATATGTTTTCGAATTTAAGATTAAGTTTGTTTTTATGATGTTTTAATTGATGATATGCTTGAGTTATCATATGTTTGATTTAAATCAAATTGTTATTATATGCATTTATATGGTTTTAGGGAAAAACCGATTATTAATGATTTCTGGATGCCATGGAAAAATTATTTATTATGTAAATTATGATTTTGGAGATGGGTTTCAATTTTTGTAATTTTCTAAGCCATGGAAAATTTCTTATGAATTTCCAAAGGAAATATGATAAAATTGGGTTTAAAATTAACATTATTAATTCAGGAAGAATTTGGGTCAAAAATTTTAATATGTTAGATAACATGATGAAAGTGAATTTCGATGATTTTTGGGGATTTTTCCTAATTGATTTGCTAGAGAAAATAAATTACTTTAAAAGAAGATTATTTTCAGTATTGATTTTGCTTAATGGAAGGGCTTGAACGTTAATTTTTCCTTGCTTTAGATCTGATAAATGCGGCATTTATTTTTGTAAAGGATTTGAAAAGTTTTAAGGCAACCAATTAAAAGATTACAAATAGGCAGGTTAGTCGTAAAGCAATTACTAAAATTAGCACGATTTCAACCTATATTGAGAAAAGCAGGTCCCGCCTCCTTTAGTAGTGTCTTTCGACTCAAATGCTTCTGATTCGACTCAGTTGAAATCAACCCCACCGAAACCTACCTAGTCGAAACCAATACATAATGTATCAATTAGATGGTACATAGTATATTGGAGGAAAGGCGGGAGCCATGTGTCGAAAACAATCCTTCTGATGGGGTCAAAACCTTAGTTTTGTTTTCAAACGTTAAGTGCATGCCTTGTTTTACTTAAAGCTTTCGACATAGTCAAAACATATGTTTTCGAAAGGGGTTTTCTAAATAGCTTTCGAAGGAGGTTGCCATACTATGCTTTAAAGTAGGAGCTTTCGAATGAGTTCTTTTATTCTTAAATAAGACTTTTGAAGATAATGGTTCCGACCTAGTCGAAACCTCGCCGCCGTTCATGTGCCTTTCGAGTGTATTGAAGTCATCAATGCTTTCGAAGGGTTCCTTTGTTTTAAACTTATACTAAGTCACTTCTTAAATGCTTTCGAAAAGGTTTAGGGGTTTCGAAGGCAATAGTGTCGAAAGGGGGTTTTGATGCTATCCTTCAAAGTTTTGCTCAAAGGTTTTGAGCTTTCGAATAGATGGTTCTGACACCATCAAATTTTCCCCAAACAATTTTATTAAAGGTTTCGAAAGAGATACTTTCTCATGTAACCACTTTGACCTAAAAGATATTTTTAAAAGTAAAAGCCAATACTTTCGAGATGGGTACTTTTATTGGTTTCGAATCTATGTTTAAAGGTAATGTTTTGTTCGAAAGGTATATTTTGGTTTCGAAAGGAATAAGTTAAAGAGCTTTGAAACTTAGTGTTTCGAAAAGATGTATTATATGCTTTTGAAGGAGGTTATCGGGGGGTTTCGAAAGTGATGTTTTAAGGTTTCAAAACAATTAACTCAATCTCATTTTAAAGGAAAAACCATGGCATAAATAAAGAGTTTTGAAATAAAGTTTTTGAAGAAGTTTTCCTTGATTAACAGGTTAAAGGGATTAACCAAGTTTTATATAAAAAGATTTCAAGGATATTAAACCACAGGTGTTGGTATTATTTTGTTCTTCATATATTTACTCACATTGTAATTAACCTATAATGGTACTTTATAGAAGGGCAGAATAACCAGATAAGTTGACCCATTATTGAATATAACTTTAGAGATGTTAAAATATTAGTTAAAGATATTGGCAGGGGCCAATAGGTTCACAATAAGCCCATGAAAACTATGTATAGTAAAAGATATTGGCAGGGCCCAATAGTCAGCCCATGAAAAATATGATTTGATATAGGCAGGGGTCAATAGGTTTGTAGTTAGCCCATGAAACTATATGCAGATTAAGATATTGGCAGTAGTCAACAGTTTCCTAGTCATCCCACGAAAAATAGGATAAGAGAAAAGATATTAGAGTTACCAATAGGTTCTTAGTGTTCCCATAAAAACTATGAAATCGAACACGGAGTCCATAAACATTTCACAGGTTATTAGTAAGCCCATGAAAAATAATAGGTTAATAGTGACCCTAGAAACTATGAATAGGATAGATAGTCAGAATAAACGAGGATGGATAATCCATATTTCATATACTTGTTTGAATATCATCATATTTGAATTGTTTTAACCATTATAGTTGCAGGAGCATGGTATATGGTTTTATAAAGTTTTTAAGATACTAGTGAAGGGAAAATCCATTCCGCTAAGCGACGTGGTCTCACTAGATATCTACATGATTTGAGATGGTAGATTATTATTTATACCTGGCTTTATGTCCGACTCAAAGTTTTTGTTTTTCCCTTAAACTCTCGGACGCTCAATTTAATTTGAGTAGTTTGAGGGTTGAGGTTTTCAGGTTTTCTTTTAGATGAATAAAGATTTCGGAGACGTGAAGGAGGCATGTTAGCTATTTAGAGTTCATTTTTTTCCGATGTGTTTTGGTTGTAAAGCCCAATTTGTTTTATTGCCTTATTATATACTCTGATCAACCGAGGGGGCATCTTCATATGTCGCTCTTGATGTATTTTTGTATTAATTATATGTTATATGAACATGGTCTACGTACTGAGATTATGTAATGAATTTGAAATATTTTGAAATGGAATGTGGAATTCTTTTATTGTTTAATTTTTTTCTATATTTATGTGTTTCTGTATATCAATGTATCGAACATTGCCTTATTTGGTCGTCAATGATTAATAGCTATGTATGACTGCAACATCCGTAGCCATTATTTTTGGGACTCGGAGCAGGCGGATGTTACATTACGATAAAAGATGATAATCTACAATACTAAATATCTAGTCTCCTCTATGCCCAAAAAACACAAGCTTGTCTCATCATCTCAGAACTTAAAATGTCTTGGACTGACCCAAGCATTACGTAAACAACACACGAGTCAGAATATGTTTAAATATAGATGTCGACACATATATAGATAAAATATGCATAGTATAATAGTGATGATGTGAAGAACAATAGTATAACAAAATAATAACAACCACGAAACTAAGCTTAAAGATGTCATCACCCATATAAAATCACTTTAAATATCATCCAATCGAAACAATATCAAATGGGTGAATCATCCGTTTTGAGAATTATCATCAAAGTCCATGGATCATCAAATATGAGATATCATCAACTAAAGTTTGGCTAGCATACAGCAATGCCCAACTATATCTCTAAATATCAAATAAAATGATCATCATCATTAGTTCACATAGGATAGGTTGCCTAATAGTATAATAAAAAAATATGAAAATCCATAATACTTTGGACGTCTATCCAAATATAATCTCATCTCCTTATATAAAATATCATAGAATAAATCATAACGGGTGAATAAAATTACCACAAACACGAAGTCCCAAGTAGAGTAATATCTCAACATAGGAAGCTAATGGCTATACCCCTACTCCACGAGCCATGGGTTATCCACCCGGATGCGCTCTTAATACTCAGTTGAGGTGTATAAAATAGTATATGCTAATTTATCGCTCCTCTAGAATCAGAAGGGAGACTAATAGCCACCCGCTTGCTCTAGGGAACCAAGGGTTACCTACAAGGATCCGCTCCTACGGTCTTGTGTTACCTCCATGGTAATCGTGACATATATCCACCAGGGCGCTCGTCAATGCGAAGACTTCCTGTCATGACCCAAATCCCGACCCATATGGTAACAGACTGTTAGCCTAGGTGCCATAAGGGGTTAAGTGTAAAGATCCGCCTTTTCGACCCTCAAAAGTCAATGTTAATATATCCATGTTATTCATGTGTCGAGCATCTAAGTGTCGAAAAGACAAATTGTTGGGTGAAAGAAAATAAAAGACAGAACAAAATCTCACGTCGTAACTGGTAAACTATAATATACACAATAATCTTTACAAAAGGAAATTTTTATATATACACAACATCAGAGTGCGCTAACCTATCATCAGCCTAGACAGTTATAGCAACCTATCCTTACAATTTCTGATAAATACAATAAGAAAATGCGGCGAAAATAAAACGATACGCGAATACTTCTTGAAGGCATCCAGCTCATCTCCTGAAGCTCCAAAGCATTCAGAACAAAATCATAAACATACTCGGACTGACCCAAGCATTAGAAGAAAACAACATCCAGACTTGTCTGGTAAACCAGTGTGAGAAAACTCAATTGATTCACATTGATTTCCATATTTATAAAATCCTTTTCAAAATAAAGATATCTAATAAGACCACGCCGTACATAAACACGGAGTGTCTTTTACCCTACGATAACCAAACCAATTCAAGGAAAATATAGTGATATTATAGTAATGTATATGATTAATGTAAATATTGAATCATAGCCGAAATTATTACATTAATTATATGCCAGCATAATAGATATGCAATCAAGTCTTAAGGCTCATATTGGAAAATGGATTCCAACCATGAAAAGGTAAGGGTCTGACTTCCGAATCAATACACCTCTAGATAAAATGTATTGGAGGTTGCCTTAATTTACACTTCTGTTACTCAGGAACAGCCTACCACTTATTGGATAGTACTGAATATGATCACCCCTTGTACATCGACAACCATAATGGGCCTTAAAGCATACACAGAAATCGACCCTAGATAAGGGACGGTCAAATCCTAATGGGAGCGACTCATATTGCCCTGCTGCACGCCCCTGCTTTAGTCATTTACCGGATGCGAGGCTCGTTGGGTAATGATTACTTTATTCCTCCTAGCATTTCCCACTTGGAATGCTCAAACCGCCATCCATGTAGAAATGCAATGCCAGCATTTGTCCATATAAGTTCATTCTGGGTTTGAACGAAACCGAAGGCACTATTTCTACTACATTCATTTCGGAATCACCTTCGGGATTAGTAGCTAGTAGCCCTTGTACATCAAAGATCACCATCTTCGATTCCATCATCTTCAAGATGCCTCCAATTCGAATGCTTATGCCAGTTCAAAGTGGTTTTCGGATAATACATCTGATCTCGGT
Organism: Allium cepa; assembly: GCA_030765085.1. NCBI lineage: Eukaryota > Viridiplantae > Streptophyta > Magnoliopsida > Asparagales > Amaryllidaceae > Allium > Allium cepa. Next base: position 291,188,235 of record CM060937.1, read on the forward strand.
CTCTTTGAACCGACAATGATAGTTTAAAAATGGGCCAATATTTGATAGTCCGTTTTTTAACTATCAATTAAACATCAATTCAACTACAGATTTAATTCCATTAGGAAAATAACACTGGTTAAGCACAAAGCACCCAATAAGCCTCTTTAATTGACCTTTTCATTAATTAAAGCTACTTCATAAATTCTCATATCAAAATACTTTTACAAAGATATATTCACAGACCCTTTCTACTCTTTTCAATACTTAAAAAATATTGATATACTTATCTCAACTTTATAAGTATACTCACAAATCATTCCACTTTTAAAACTTAGAAAAGCCTACCTATATACTTATATTAACAGTATTAGTAGGTTCACAAATCGCTACAATTTCAATATTTAGAAAATGTACTCATATACTTATCTCAATGATATATGTATATTTACAAATCTTAGGAAAGATTTCATTTCAAACCACACTTAAATTTAGGTTAAAACAATGTCATTTTAAATAGAGATAATAATAACCCGAACACTATTTCTTCTGTGTTAAATATGGAAAAAGAATATTTAATACCGGCATGATTAAGGAGGTCAATTTTGGAATCAAATTATATTATAAAAAATAACTCTTTTATAAAAGTCTCTTTAATAAGTACAAGCTCTAAATTCATTTTCAGCATTCCTTTCATAAAATATTATTATAAATTCCTTTATAAATATATAACATAATTACAGCCTCCTTTTATAAATTTTCAAATTTATTTAAATAACTCCTTTTATAGCATTCTTTATGTTATTTATAAAACTCTTTATGAACTTATTTTATACAATATCGCTTATAGAACTCATTTTATAAATTCTTAACTTTATCGCAACTATTTTTATATACCTCCAATTTCATTTACACTCCTCCAATTTCATTTATAAACTCCTTTTGAAAATTTATGTCTACAATCGCAAAACTACATTTACAACCAAATATCGAATATAAATCCAAACTCCAATTTCTATTACAAAACTCATTTACATTTCATAACACAATCCTTCAACATATACAATAAATTCACAACAGTAATTTATTTCTCCAGTTGGACCAAATTATAATATTTCCCTCTATAAAATACCATTTACACATTCCTTTATTTATAAAAAATTGCTCATATATCTCTCTTTTGAATATATAAAGTTTCCTTTTCATAAATCTATTCTTTTATTTCAACATTTTATAAAAAAAAATTCTCACAAATCTTTAAATCATAAAATCACTCTAAATAAAAGATAACCCTTTTGATTTTCCTTCTGAAAAAAGATATCTATTGTTATAAAAGAAAATCATAAAACCAATACTTATAAATAATTATTTAAAACATTTACATACATACATACATATATATAATTTAAAAAGAATAAATAAAGAAGTTGAGTTAAAATAGGAAACTTCAAAAACTGATTTTGAAAAAAAATATCATAGAAAACCCAAAAGATCAAATTTAAATCATTTTCCAAATCGGAAATCATTTCCAAAGTTATACTTCACCTAACAGGATTTTCAAAATATTATACTGTTATAGGTCAATAGTACTATAACACTTAGCAAATGCTATTACTTCCCTTTTCACTAAAAAGGTTTAACTTTCACAAGTGTCAGTGTCACATCCAATATGGTCAAGCAGTCAAATTTTAGCATTTTACAATCTATTTAACATGAATACAACAAAAATAATCAACAGGTAAATAACTGGAAATTTAAAATTTCTATGGTGAGAAATCCAGATTTCTCAATAAATTTCTCTATATTTTAATTTTAAATGTCAATCGCTTTTCAAAAGCGGATATTTTAACCAATCAACCAATAATTTCAACCAAACACAAATCGAAAAATTTAATCTACTATATATCTTATCGATTAACCAAAAAGATGAGTCTAACTCACCGAAATTCTAGTTGGTGTTGAAGCATTACGGTTTGAACTAAAATCGAATGACGTCCGATTTTAGTCAATATTTCCACTTGCTCCAAATTCATTCAAACCAATTCCATCGCATATGTTTCGCCATTACGAGCATAATGAAAAAGGTTTCATCTCAATTGGAACTCGTATGAGCAAGTTATTAAATTTATAAATTATCGGAATTAAATAATATGATTTATTTACTAATTACATATTAATTTGTAATACCCATAGTTAATTTGTTTTAAACTCTTCTTCCCCAAAAAACTTCCTGATTAATCCTGCTACTAACCACCACCATAGCCGAACTCCTCTTCCCGTGTGCCCTCCCCGACCCATAGATTTTAGGTCTGACCTTCCCTAATAAATCGCGTCATCTGTAGCAACCCTGGTTTTGGAGATTACCTGTAAATATTAAATTATAATGGTAGATATGATTTAATATAGTGAAGTAAGATTAAGTTGGATAGTTTAAATTGCTTATTTGGAATATACAATGGATTTTGGGGAATAAAATATGGAAAATAAAGTTTTGAAACTTTACTGGTTAATTAAGTTAAAAATGAGCTAATCATGATTTTAATGTAAAGAAATGCAATAATTTTGATAATTATTGTCAAACGTTTCTTTTATATATTTTTAAAAGAAACATTTCATTTAATAAGTGATATATTATAACTAAAAATGGAAATTTGGTTTAAAAATAAATTTTGGTTGTAAAATGTTGAAAAAAATGGTTTGTTATATTTTATTGCACAAGAAAATAATTTTTATGTAATTGTTGGAGTTAAAAATAGAGTTTTATATGAATTATTGTGTAAATTGTGTATTTAAGCAAAATAAGGCTTTTTAATAATGAAAAATATTTTTTTATAGCTAGATTATCTTTTTAATTTTTGTAAAAAAAAAAATGTTTGTGAAACATAAAAATATGTTTGTACAATTTGTAGAGATGAAATCATGTAAATACACATATGTTGTATTATGTAAATATGAGAGTGTTAGGGTAAATTTAGTGTTAATTAGATTATTAGGCTAATTAATTCTTTTGGGTCAAGCCCATTTGTTCACTAACCAGTAGAGTAATGAGAAAGCTTCTTCTTCCTCAAAACAGTATACGTACATTTTTACTAAAAACAAAAAGAAGAAACTATTCCTCTTTCAAACCCTAGGCTTTCAATCTTCAATCTCTTCACAGATTTATTGATTTTAATCAAATTGAAGATAATCGCAACAGGTAATTAACTCCGAAATGAAGAATATCTCATCAAATTCTGATTTTTATTTGGCTTTGTCTGCAACTTCATTTTCTTCTTTGCATGTTTCTATTTTCTCCTCTTTTAGGTTTCTAACTCCAAATCAATGCCAAATTTTCCTACTTTGCTTGCTAAATCCGCTAATTGGCTGCAAATAAATCTTAAGGTGAGTTTAAACACTCACTTTTCTAGTTTACTCAAGTTTTCAGGTATGTTTTTGGTTGTATTAGATGAATCTTTGGTTGAATTTGTGAATTAGAAAGATGATTTTTGGGTTTCTATGCTTGCTGAAAATGAATTAGAAAAATGCACAGAAGTAAAATAGTGATATCATGCATGTTCCTAATCAGTTTGAGCTCATTCTTTTTGGGTTAGAAACTAGACTCAAGGAGAAACAATTTCTCTTTTGGTTTCATTTCGATTTATGGAAGTTTGATAGACCTGAAATAGAATTGAAAGTAAAAGTGCAACTCTGTCCTAAAAGAAAATTTCCTGAGTTTATACCTGTAATATATTTTGCAATATGTTTTACATTGCTTATCCAAATTAGATAATTTAATATGCACTGGAAAGCCTTATGAATTATTCTATAAGTTTCATGTTTTGAGTTTTATGAAATTTTAAAGTTAAGTTAGTCAAAATTGCATTTCTTTCTTACTATCCCGAGAGCAAAGTGACAGTTTTGTAATTTTAGACCTGAGAAATAAAATCATCATAACTTTTGACTCATTAGTCCAAATTAGGTGATTCTTTTTCTGTCTTTTATATATTGAAATTATCTTCAACTTTTGTGTTTTATGATTTATCAAATTCTGAGATCTACAGGGTCAAAATGGCTTATTAAGCTGCAGCCCTGTTATTATGCACATTGCTCACGGTCTTGTAATATTAGACCTGAGAAATAAAATCATCATAACTTTTGACTCGACTATCCAAATTAGGTGAATCTTTTTCTGTCTTTTATAATTTGCAATTATATTCAACTTTTATGTTTTAGGATTTATCAAATTCAGGGTTCTACAGGGTCAAAATGGCTCTTTAAACCGCAGCCCTGTTGTTATGCACATTGTTCACAGTTTTGTAATTTTATACATGAGAATTTGAATTGCCATAACTTTTGACTCGTATGTCCGAATTAGTTGAATCATTTTCCGACTTCAAGATATTGGAATTATCTTCAACTTTTATGTTTCATGTTTTCTCAAATTTTGTGTTTAAAAGGGGCAAACAGGCAAAACAAGCCGCAGGCCTGAGTTCTTTTGCAATTTTGAGCATTTCCCGTTGAATTGTTTTTTTTTTGAATTCAATGATTTTGAGCATTTTTTTCGAGATGGTTCTAAAAGGCTAACTCAAGTCGACATTAACATCGATTTGCACTACGAATTGACGGTTTCATTTGGATTTTATCGTATGTTAATTTTATTGAATTTTCATCGATTTTTGCTATTTCTGTGCACGTGTTTTCTAAACCGTTTTCGAAATGATTTTCAAAATGAAAAAGCTTTCAAATTAAATGTTTTACAAAAATTTATAATTATTTTATATATACAATACACACTTTTATACTATTCGAACGTATGAGAAAGATAATTAAACGATTTAGTAAAACAAGTGGTGTGGGACATGTGCGTTTCCTATTTCGGTTAATTCCGGACTTGTACGATCGAAGCTATTTGAGTTTAATGATTCTGAGATGTTTTGCCATTTTATGGCGTATTTTGAGTTTTATAATTCCTATTTATTGGAATTATTTAAGATGACCAATATTTGACAAGCACTATGGTTTGAGATCTCCTATATAGGAGTATTGTCGATGAGATCCATCACGATGTCTTATTTACTTACCAATGATATAAGGCAAGTCTTGAGTTTATGATTTCATATTTTGAGATTTATGGTTCATGAGAAACCATCATGATGTTTTCACTTGTCGACGAGACGAGACAAATTACGATGTCATTTAATGCTTGTCGATGAGATGAGACAAGTATGGTGGCTCTTTGTCACTCGTCAATGAGACTAGGCGAGATATAAATTTCTGAGTTTTATGATGTTTCTAGTGTGGCATCGACTAATGGCTAGTAAACCGCTAAGTGCGAATGTGTGGTATGAGACACACGTTAACACTTTTCGGGTTCCTATCCGTGAGTTTGTGACACATTCACGATGTTTACCTGACGGAACTGCTTGAAGAGGTGTCAGCGACCTTGTCATGAGGACAAACTGCTTTGGAAGGTATTAGCGACCTTGTTAGGGCTGACAAAATGGCTTGAAGAGGTGTCAGCAACCTTGTCATGAGGACGAACTGCTTTGGAAGGTGTTAGCGACCTTGTTAGGGCTGACAAAACGGCTTGAAGAGGTGTCAGCGACCTTGTCATGAGGACGAACTGCTTTGGGAGGTGTTAACGACCTTGTTAGGGCTGACAAAATGGCTTGAAGAGGTGTCAGCGACCTTGTCATGAGGACGAACTGCTTTGGGAGGTGTTAGCGACCTTGTCCAAGGCTTCGGCCATCTGAGTTTAGCACATGCAGCATTGCTGCGGCATTATAATTGGGATTTGGCCAATCCGGATTTTCTGAGTTTTCTGTTTTATTGTGATTTCACCTTTTTAGGATGTTTTATTACATTGATAGCCTAGTGCTATATGAGATGTTATATATATGGTGATTTCAATTAGGATGTTTTGAACTCTTATCGAGTTCCTTGAGTTATGAGTTTAGATAATTTCAGGATTTTATAGGATATTCTATGTTTTTCCATTTTGGCTAGTTGAGATTGAGATTTATATACATTTATACCGATGAGACGAGGTATAATTGAGTTTGGAGATTCTTTTATATTTGAGTTTTGGATCATCCTACTTGAGAATATCTTATGTTTTCCTTTTTGGCGAGATTTTATATTAATGTTTCACCTTTTGAGGAGATATGGTTCATGGAAACCATGTAGACATTTTGTGATGTCGCCGATGATATGAGGCGAATGCTTATATTATTTGAGTATTATTATTGAACTTACCTCTTTTGAGGTCATTGTATACTTAAGTGACATTATTTCACTTAAGTCATGAGTTGTATTCTTTCTGTTGCCTCTTCTCATTCGAAAATAATTATCACTTTGTATCTTATGCTTCATATTGTCATCTATCCTCATTAACTGATTATTTTAGCTAGACTGACCCGTGTACTTTGTACTCGGGTCAAACCGAGTTGTTTCAGGTTAGCTATCAGTTATGGGACTTTGCTTTGATGCATCTGCTTGGATATCAGCCTAGAACTTTTGTTTAGTTTATATTTCTTTCCGCTTGACTCTGATGTATTTATATTTGATTCGATGTATATAGTGTGGTCGAATACCACCTTTATTGTATTCATATTGTATTGTACTAAACACGTATCAGTGTATATGTATATATATGATGTTTATTACTGTTCTGTGATGTGCTTTACATATAGTTATTGTATTTTGTTCTGATAGATCCATTAGCCACCTATAATTTTGGATTAAGCATTTACTATGTATGTCGATCCATTGAGATAGAAAAGAAAAATCGTAATGCATTTATCGACGTATTCAGTAGATGTTTAAGACAAAGTTATAGATGGTCGCCCTTAACCAGCCCTATTCTCCGCTTTAGTAGACGGAATCACTCGTTAATTCTCTTTACTAAGGTGGGTCTTGGGGTGGGGCGTTACAGCTTGGTATCAGAGCTGTGGTCAGAATAAAGTAGAATAAACACAGAACAGTACATATATCATGATACATCGAAGTACAGTACAAGTGAATCATTGTCCTTTATTCGAGCTTGTTTTCGAATCGTGCCTTGATTCATTTTCGAGTTTTGGGATTGTTGAGATGGAATATGTCTAGGAATATAGATATATTGTATTCCATAGTATTCCATAATAGTGTTTGATGTCATCTTATCTTATATAAAATCTCGTTTGGGATTATTCTATTCTTATTTTTGTTGATACGAGTGAGTTCGTATCGTTGGAGCTTATTGATTTCTTTAAACATTCTTGTTTCATTCCTTTGAGAGTTGTGAATCCTACTGAAGGGATCCGCAACGATTGGCTTGTTGTGAGCATTTTGAGTTCTCTATTTGTTGCTACTTTAGTGAGTATTTGTTTATTACTCACTATCTTGAGATGTATCTGATTTGAGATGGATTGACTTATTTGATGTTAAGTCCGATCCTTTTGTTGTTATAGGATCCTTTATTTATTTAGGCATCCTAATTTGCTTGGTTTATTACTTCTATCACTTTGGAATGTTAATGATGATTTCGAAGTTTTTGTATTCACTCTTGAGTATCGATATGTTGATGATATATCTCGAATTCCAGTTAAGGTGACTTTGTTGAGTTTGATAAGTCCGTTTGGGTTTGATATCCAATCGGGAAATCGAGTGTTGAATTAACCTTATTCCTGGCTTTTAGCCTTCGGCTATCCTTCCACGAGGATATCCACTAATGAATGAGGTGAGTTTCTAGATTGTTCTAGTTTGATTTAGTTTCTTTGAGTAATCCTTTTCGGATACTCAATCGGTATTATTCTTTGTAGCATTACTTTGTTTGAAGTAATAATTTATTGTTTGTGTGCTTCTTCTCCTTCAAGAAGAATATCTTGCTTATCCTGTATCTTGATGACTTTTGGGAGTGGTTCGTGACATCGTAAGATTGACGAACACTCAATCTCCTTCTGTTGATTTTGAGAATCGAGTATTCTTGGAATATCTCGATGCATTCTCTTAATGTTCTTTGGTTTGAGTTTTGAAGCTATATAAATATGAGTTTTAAAGAGAAATTGGAGTTTTGAGATACTTTAAAGATCAAAGAATGTTTTGAGAATATATTTATATGAGTAGTATTCTTTCATGGAAATAATTTGAGAGTGTTGGGTTATCCATCGAGTAGTTAAGAGTTCCGGTCGATACGCCTGATCAACGTTATCGATAAGAATCTCCTAAATGCTCTGATGAGGCAATCAAACACGATTGTTTGTATTTTGAAAATTGAGATTTTGAAAATAATATTTTGAGATTATATATTAAATTTATTTTTAAATGGTAATTGCAGCCATTGATTTTAGAGACGAGTAACAGAGTGGCAAGGCAGTTTTGATCGTTCGATCAACTCTGCAGCCAATGGATATATCTATTTATTAAAGGTTCAATGGCGAGGCAATGCCATTTATTTATAGATTTACTTTGAAAATACAAAGATGAGAATATGTGAGAATGAGAATATCCTTGAGCTATACTTTATTGAAAGTATATTTTGAGATTTTAGAATCTATATTATATACATTGGATGTTTTAAGAGAAGAGTTACAAGAGGATTTAAAGATTGTTTTTAAACGATTTAAGTGGTTTAATAAAAAGAGTAAAGAGAATTTAAACCCTTAATTTATTTTGAGGGATATTATTATGGATTTACAAAATTCTTTGGAAATTAATTTTGAAGTAAGAGAAGAAATTCGAATTTTAATTTTGAGTTTTTATTACTTACTAAGTAATTTAGTAAAGAGTTTGAGAAATTTTCAAATATTGAAAATTGAAATTTAAAATTTTAAAAGATGTTGAGGTTTAAAATTCTAAATATCTTGGATTAAAAGATAATTCGAGCTTATATCCTTGTTCTTGAGTATATTCTATCTTTGAGCTATTATCAACGACGTGCATTTTTTTGCGGTCGTTCGAGTTTGGTGGCCTTGTAAGAAGCCATCTTGTGATTTATCTATCTTGTCTATTGTGTCTACCCTGCTGTGAGAATGTTCTTTCCGTATATTTATACGGAAAGTCGTACTGATGATCTTCTTTATTACTTAGAGTTCGGGTTTAAGTGAATTTTATCCCGACTCTATTCGTAGAGTTTTTTTTGGAAATCAATCATTTTAGATTGAATAATTGCTGAGCATCTTATTGAGTTTTGATTCGAAGACGGGATATCTTCGAAATTCTTTCGAGATACTAGGAAAATAATATGGTTTGCTAATCACTATATTAGCATTTGATGGACCATTGGATTAACCAAGTGAGTTTTTCCTTATTTCTCTCTACCATTCTATGTTAAGAGTATGAATGGTTTGAGTTTCGAGCTTATCTTTATCCTTTGTCGATTGAATTTTTGAGTTGTTTCTGGCTTTTTTCTAGAAAATTGCAGGGACGCAATTTTCGTAGGGGGGAGTCTGTAGCAACCCTGGTTTTGGAGATTACCTGTAAATATTAAATTATAATGGTAGATATGATTTAATATAGTGAAGTAAGATTAAGTTGGATAGTTTAAATTGCTTATTTGGAATAAACAATGGATTTTGGGGAATAAAATATGGAAAATAAAGTTTTGAAACTTTACTGGTTAATTAAGTTAAAAATGAGATAATCATGATTTTAATGTAAAGAAATGCAATAATTTTGATAATTATTGTCAAACATTTCTTTTATATATTTTTAAAAGAAGCATTTCATTTAATAAGTGATATATTATAACTAAAAATGGAAATTTGGTTTAAAAATAAATTTTGGTTGTAAAATGTTGAAAAAAATGGTTTGTTATATTTTATTGCACAAGAAAATAATTTTTATGTAATTGTTGGAGTTAAAAATAGAGTTTTATATGAATTATTGTGTCAATTGTGTATTTAAGCAAAATAAAGCTTTTTAATAATGAAAAATATTTTTTTATAGCTAAATTATCTTTTTAATTTTTGTAAAAAAAAATGTTTGTGAAACATAAAAATATGTTTGTACAATTTGTAGAGATGAAATCATGTAAATACACATATGTTGTATTATGTAAATATGAGAGTGTTAGGGTAAATTTAGTGTTAATTAGATTATTAGGCTAATTAATTCTTTTGGGTCAAGCCCATTTGTTCACTAACCAGTAGAGTAATGAGAAAGCTTCTTCTTCCTCAAAACAGTATACGTACATTTTTACCAGAAAACAAAAAGAAGAAACTATTCCTCTTTCAAACCCTAGGCTTTCAATCTTCAATCTCTTCACAGATTTATTGATTTTAATCAAATTGAAGATAATCGCAACAGGTAATTAACTCCGAAATGAAGAATATCTCATCAAATTCTGATTTTTATTTGGCTTTGTCTGTAACTTCATTTTCTTCTTTGCATGTTTCTATTTTGTCCTCTTTTAGGTTTCTAACTCCAAATCAATGCCAAATTTTCCTGCTTTGCTTGCTAAATCTGCTAATTGGCTGCAAATAAATCCTAAGGTGAGTTTAAACACTCACTTTTCTAGTTTACTCAAGTTTTCAGGTATGTTTTTGGTTGTATTAGATGAATCTTTGGTTGAATTTGTGAATTAGAAAGATGATTTTTGGGTTTCTATGCTTGCTAAAAATGAATTAGAAAAATGCACAAAAGTAAAATAGTGATATCATGCATGTTCCTAATCAGTTTGAGCTCATTATTTTTGGGTTAGAAACTAGACTCAAGGAGAAACAATTTCTCTTTTGGTTTCATTTCGATTTATGGAAGTTTGATAGACCTGAAATAGAATTGAAAGTAAAAGTGCAACTCTGTCCTAAAAGAAAATTTCCTGAGTTTATACCTGTAATATATTTTGCAATATGTTTTACATTGCTTATCCAAATTAGATAATTTAATATGCACTGGAAAGCTTAGGAATTATTCTATAAGTTTTATGTTTTGAGTTTTATGAAATTTTAAAGTTAAGTTAGTCAAAATTGCATTTCTTTCTTACTATCCCGAGAGCAAAGTGACAGTTTTGTAATTTTAGACCTGAGAAATAAAATCATCATAACTTTTGACTCATTAGTCCAAATTAGGTGATTCTTTTTCTGTCTTTTATATATTGAAATTATGTTCAACTTTTGTGTTTTATTATTTATCAAATCCTAAGATCTACAGGGTCAAAATGGCTTATTAATCCGCAGCCCTGTTGTTATGCACATTGCTCACGGTTTTGTAATATTAGACCTGAGAAATAAAATCATCATAACTTTTGACTAGACTATCCAAATTAGGTGAATCTTTTTCTGTCTTTTATAATTTTCAATTATATTCAACTTTTATGTTTTAGGATTTATCAAATTCAGGGTTCTACAGGGTCAAAATGGCTCTTTAAGCCGCAGCCCTGTTGTTATGCACATTGTTCACAGTTTTGTAATTTTATACCTGAGAATTTGAATTGCCATAAATTTTTACTTGTATGTCCGAATTAGTAGAACTTTTTTCCAACTTCAAGATATTGGAATTATCTTCAACTTTTATGTTTCATGTTTTCTCAAATTTTGTGTTTAAAAGGAGCAAACAGGCAAAACAAGCCGCATGCCTGAGTTCTTTTGCAATTTTGAGCATTTCCCGTTGATTTGTTTTTTTTTGAATTCAATGATTTTGAGCATTTTTTTCGAGATGGTTCTAAAAGGCTAACTCAAGTCGACATTAACATCGATTTGCACTACGAATTGACGGTTTCATTTGGATTTTATCGTATGTTAATTTTATTGAATTTTCATCGATTTTTGCTATTTCTGTGCACGTGTTTTCTAAACCGTTTTCGAAATGATTTTCAAAATGAAAAAGCTTTCAAATTAAATGTTTTACAAAAATTTATAATTATTTTATATATATAATACACACTTTTATACTATTCGAACGTATGAGAAAGATAATTAAACGATTTAGTAAAACAAGTGGTATGGGACATGTGCGTTTCCTATTTCGGTTAATTCCGGACTTGTACGATTGAAGCTATTTGAGTTTAATGATTCTGAGATGTTTTGCCATTTTATGGCGTATTTTGAGTTTTATAATTCCTATTTATTGGAATTATTTAAGATGACCAATATTTGACAAGCACTATGGTTTGAGATCTTCTATATAGAAGTATTGTCGATGAGATCCATCACGATGTCTTATTCTCTTGCCAATGATATAAGGCAAGTCTTGAGTTTATGATTTCATATTTTGAGATTTATGGTTCATGAGAAACCATCATGATGTTTTCATTTGTCGACGAGATGAGACAAATTACGATGTCATTTAATGCTTGTCGATGAGATGAGACAAGTATGGTGGCTCTTTGTCACTCGTCAATGAGACTAGGCGAGATATAAATTTCTGAGTTTTATGATGTTTCTAGTGTGGCATTGACTAATGGCTAGTAAACCGCTAAGTGCGAATGTGTGGTATGGGACACACGTTAACACTTTTCGAGTTCCTATCCGTGAGTTTGTGACACATTCACGATGTTTACCTGACGGAACTGCTTGAAGAGGTGTCAGCGACCTTGTCATGAGGACAAACTGCTTTGGAAGGTGTTAGCGACCTTGTTAGGGCTGACAAAACGGCTTGAAGAGGTGTCAGCGACCTTGTCATGAGGACGAACTGCTTTGGAAGGTGTTAGCAACCTTGTTAGGGCTGACAAAACGGCTTGAAGAGGTGTCAGCGACCTTGTCATGAGGACGAACTGCTTTGGGAGGTGTTAACGACCTTGTTAGGGCTGACAAAATGGCTTGAAGAGGTGTCAGCGACCTTGTCATGAGGACGAACTGCTTTGGGAGGTGTTAGCGACCTTGTCTAAGGCTTCGGCCATCTAAGTTTAGCACATGCAGCATTGCTGCGGCATTATAATTGGGATTTGGCCAATCCGGATTTTCTGAGTTTTCTGTTTTATTGTGATTTCACCTTTTTAGGATGTTTTATTACATTGATAGCCTAGTGGTATATGAGATGTTATATATATGGTGATTTCAATTAGGATGTTTTGAACTCTTATCGAGTTCCTTGAGTTATGAGTTTAGATAATTTCAAGATTTTATAGGATATTCTGTGTTTTTCCATTTTGGCGAGTTGAGATTTAGATTTATATACATTTATACCGATGAGACGAGGTATAATTGAGTTTGGAGATTCTTTTATATTTGAGTTTTGGATCATCCTACTTGAGAATATCTTATGTTTTCCTTTTTGGCGAGATTTTATATTAATGTTTCACCTTTTGAGGAGATATGGTTCATGGAAACCATGTAGACATTTTGTGATGTCGCCGATGATATGAGGCGAATGTTTATATTATTTGACTATTATTATTGAACTTACCTCTTTTGAGGTCATTGTATACTTAAGTGACATTATTTCACTTAAGTCATGAGTTGTATTCTTTCTGTTGCCTCTTCTCATTCGAAAATAATTATCACTTTGTATCTTATGCTTCATATTGTCATCTATCCTCATTAACTAATTATTTTAGCTAGACTGACCCGTGTACTTTGTACTCGGGTCAGACCGAGTTGTTTCAGGTTAGCTATCAGTTATGGTACTTTGCTTTGATGCATCTGCTTGGATATTAGCCTAGAACTTTTGTTTAGTTTATATTTCTTTCCGCTTGACTCTGCTGTATTTATATTTGATTCGATGTATATAGTGTGGTCGAATACCACCTTTATTGTATTCATATTGTATTGTACTAAACACGTATCAGTGTATATGTATATATATGATGTTTATTACTGTTCTGTGATGTGCTTTACATATAGTTATTGTATTTTGTTCTGATAGATCCATTAGCCACCTATAATTTTGGATTAAGCATTTACTATGTATGTCGATCCATTGAGATAGAAAAGAAAAATCGTAATGCATTTATGGACGTATTCAGTAGATGTTTAAGACAAAGTTATAGATGGCCGTCCTTAACCAACCCTATTCTCCGCTTTAGTAGACGGAATCACTCGTTAATTCTCTTTACTAAGGTGGGTCTTGGGGTAGGGCGTTACAGCATCCCTTTGCATATTCACGAACTACTGTACGTCGCGCCTCCCCAAAGACAACAACATGCCTCCATATCGACTACCCAGGTGCTAATCTCCTTCACTAACCCGAATCTACGCTTCGTTTTGCTTAAATCCACTTCTAAAGACCAAAACTCAAAACCCTAATCTGCCTCTTGCTCACGTCGTACTGCTAGACAACACCAACCACTGCCATAGCCCATCCAAACCTCTAGCCTTGTAGATCAAGCTTTAACAAGTTCAAGGGTGCTTGCATTTGAATTTTTATATTTTTATATGAATTGTTGTTGAATTTAAAAGGAGGTGGATTTATATGTTTTTTCTTCTTTTTCCATTGTTCAACAATGAAACGGCAAAAGATAAAAGAGAGGGGTGGTGATTTTTACATGTGTGTTAAGTTATTATAATTTTAGTTTTTCGCATCTCGCTGCATAGATTTTCATTTGCGTACGAACTCCGAATGACAAAACAAAAATACATTCCCGCTCAATACAACGTCGCGGCCTTGAAACTATAATAGTATACACTAGTTATTTGATTTTGAAAAATCACAAAACATTGTCGTTTGTCAAAAATCGTCAAACAAAATTTAAAGAATTTTCAAATTAAAAATTATCGTAAAATCAAATAAATTAAATGAAATATACATAAATAAAAATCGGATCGTTATATTAAAAATATATTTCTTGATTATATTCGAACCATTTATTGTTGTAAATAAATTTATAATTGAATTCACCGCTATTATTTACTAATTAAAATGAGTTAAATAAAACCATCAAATCCATTTAATAAATACTCAATTCAAAATCCAGATATTTTAAATCACTATTCAAATATTAAATTCCAGGTTCAAATATTTATAAAAATCTCTATATTCGAATTTAAGTTATTTAACTAAAAACCAATATTTTAATATATAAAATTAATTAAATATTCAAAATCAAATGACCAAAATTCCAGGCTGTTATATTCTTTCCCTTTTAAAAAAATTTCACCTCGAAATTCCTAAGGTAGGAGAAAATGTCTCCATACTCTTAAACCTTCCTAATAAATTAGTTGAAATGGTTTATTAAATTTTCAGTTCTCCTAAAGTTACAAAAAATTTCGACAGCACCTCCTTTGTGGGCTCGATTAGAAAAACAACAAATCACCACTATGGACCCAAACCAACTAAAGAAAACAAAAGCCAAGTGGCCTCCCATATCTGGGGCATAAAATCATCCAACCAAAAAAATATATAAAAATGTACTTATTGGTCGAGCAAACAAAACTCCACTCATGAAACCAAAAGCATCAACTAGCATTTGCTTCCATATACCTACATCTTACTTACATATACTATCCAACCATATAACTTACATTTGCTAATAAAGAAGCACACGAATATTTAAAACCCATATAATGTACATATTTCATCTATACGCAATACTCAATCTGATCACTTGCTCGATCACACAAACTTCATTTTCGAACTAATATTATTCACTCGACCACTCTAGTGAGAACTTTGATTTGGTTCCTTGATTAGAAACATCTGTTCCCCTAACATAGCCATATACTATGATAGAAAACTTTAGAATCAAATTGGAAATCTGTATCAAGTGCTCGTTGTCAAGAATCGAGCGAAAAATCCTAATTCGGACTGGTGTAAATCACCTCGAAAACGTGCACTCGAAACTAGACCAAAACACTTATGCGAATAAAATAATCTATGTACAACTTACATATTTATTCCAATTGGTTTATTAACTGTACCAATTTTTTTCATTCACGTACATTGTTTTCTTAGTATATTTCCTTTAATACTAATATCACTTATGATCCATTTCATAAATTCATTTCATTTAACTTTACTTAAGTTAAATTTCATTCATAGATTAATTTCAAATTTTCTTTTCTTAACATGAATATACAACAAACTTAAATTTTGTTTTAACTTAATATTTTGTCAAATTTTATAATTTACCCAAAACTTAATTTCTTATAATTTCTCAAAAACACTTAACTTTTATTTCACAATTAACATGGAGTTTTCGACTGTTCAAAATCATCGAAATCCCATTTCATTTTAACAAACGAAAATTACTAAACATCATCTCAAAATGAGATGTGCATACCAAACTATCTAATGGATGGAATACATGAGTCTATAATATCACTTAACTGCAAATCTAAGAACTAAACACACGGTCTTATTTCAAATCATTTTTGAAATTATATATACATATCCCTTGTATATCAAATCTTACCTTTAGAATCCAAAACAAATTTTTTTTACCAAAACAAAACTTCTATGGCAAACCACTATGGTAGCAATCAGTTACTTAGAAACTCGAAAATAAATGCCAATGATGCTGCAGTCATCACTAGAATTATTTTCCAATGATAGAAGTGAGTTCAGTGCTTTTTACCTCTTTTAAAATCCATTCTAAAACATTTCTAGTCAAAAATAATTCCAAAATAATACTATCCCAAAACTTTTAAAAAAAACATTTCAAAAAACACCGGGACTTAAATTCTCAAATTCTCAGCTTAAATCCTTTTTTTTATAAACTACATTTATAAATCATATTTATATAATTTTCGCCTCCCTATATAAAAGCATTTCACAAATGTATATCTTTATTTAGATTATAATAAACAACTTTATTTAAAATTAAATTTTAATCCAACCTTATCACCAAACGCTTTATGGTAAAACTGTGAAACTAAATACACAAGGTGTTCGTATTTAATTCAATCAAAATAATAAATGCACATAAACTATCTAAGCATAAACGATCAATCAAAAAATGATAATTAATGTTCCTAAACTAGACGAGCAAAACTAATCAACCATAAATGATAATTACTGAATATTATCATTTCCTTACAAATGAACACATCATAAATTACTATATAATTTTTTTGAATATTCTTTTATATATAAAATATAATCTGGGTAAAATTATTTCATTTACCTGTTTTAAAACAATACCGTGTCAGTTTGTCTTATTCAAGTGTTTAGAAACCACTATTTATACATTTTTATATTTATACATTTTAATATAACTTACCAACACGTTCTCAGAAATATAATACTCTCAAACACATCTAGGGGATCGCTTACCCTTTCTCAATGAGTCTACCCCACCAAAACCTAAGTGCTCGCTCAACCTAAGCTCTGATACCACATGAAACGACCTGCCCTTTCGACCTTCGAAAGTCAACACTAATATATCCATAGTATTCATGTGCCGAGCATCCAAGTGCCGGAAACATGGATTGTTAGCATGAAAGAAAATAAAAGATAAAACATAATCTCATATTGTAACGTGTAATCTATAATATACATAATGATCTTTACAAATGAAAACTTCTATATACATACACAATATCATAGTACGCTAATATATCATCAACCTGGACGGTTATAACATCGTGTCCTTACAATTTTTGATAAATACAACAAGAAAATGCGGCGGAAATAAAATGATATGTGAATACGTGTTGAAAGCATCCGGCTTGTCTCCTGAAGCTCCAAAGCATCCAGAATTAAATCTCAAACATACTCGGATTGACCGGAGCATTATAAGAAACCAACGCCCATATCAAGCTGGTAAACCAGCGTGAGAAAACACAATTGAATCATATTGATTTTCATATTTATAAAATCCTTTTTATAAAAGTACTTCGTAAGACCATGCCTCATATAAACATGGATGAGTGTTTACCTTACGATCACCAAACATTTCATAGGAAAAATCCGATGATATTATATTAATGTCCAGGGCTAAAGAAAATATTAAATCATAGCAGAAATTGTTAAATTGATTAAATTCCAACATAATAAATATGCAATCAAGTCCAGAGGCTCGTATTGGAAAATGGATTCCAACTATGAAAAGGTAAGGGTATACCTTCCGAAACAGTACACTACTAGATAAAATGTACCAGAGACTGCCCTAATTTGCACCTCTGCTACTCAGGACCGATCTACCTCTTACTAGATAGTACCGAATATGATCACCCCTTGGTTGATCAACAACCATAATAGGTCTCAAAGCAAACATAGATATTCACTCTAGATAAGGGATGATCATACCCTAATGGGAGCGACCCACATAACCTTGCTGCACGTTCCTATAGTAGTTTTTACCAGGTGTAAGGCTCGTCACGCAATGATTACCTTATTCCTTTTTGCAATTCCCACTTAGAATGCAAATGCCACCCTCTAGGCAGAAATCCAATGCCAGAATTTATCCGTACAAGTTCGTTTTGGGTCTGAACGAAACCAAGGAACTATTCCTACTATATCCATTTTAGATCACCCTAAGAATTAGTAATAAGTAGCCCATGTACATCAAAGATCTCACCATCATATTTAAGATGTCTCCAATTCGAATGCTTATGTCGGTTCGAAGTGGTTTTCAGATAATATATCCAATCTCGGTCTCTTTGAACCAAGAACGATTATTTAAAAACAAGCCAATATTTAATAGTCGGCTATTTAACTATCAAACAAACAACAATTCAACTAGGGATTTAATTCGATAATGAAAATTACACTGGTTAAGCACAAAGTATCTACTAAGCCTCTTTAATTGATCTTTTTATTAATTAAAACTAATTTGTAAATTCTCGTATCACAATAATTTTACAATGATATATTTATAAACCTTCTCTACTCTTTTGATTACTTGAAAACTATTAATATACTTATCTCAACTGTATAAGTATACTCACAAACTGTTTCATTTTTAAGACCTAAAAAAACCCTCCCATGAACTTAGATTAACAGTATCAGTAAGTTTCGCAAATCACTATAATTTCAATACTTGGAAAATGTACTCATATACTTATCTCAACGGTATATGTATATTTACAAATCTTAGGAAAGATTTCATTTCAAACCACACTTAAATTTGGGTTAAAATAATGTCATTTTAAATAGAGATAAAAATAACCCAAACAATATTCCTTTAGTGTTAAGTATGTAAAAATAATATTCCATACAACCATGATTAAGGAGGTCAATTTTGGGAAATCAAATCTCTATTATATGATAACTCTTTTATAAAACTCTCTTTAATAAGTATAAGCTCTAAATTTATTTTCAGCATTCCTTTCATAAAATATTATTATAAATTCCTTTATAAATATATAACATAATAACAGTCTCCTTTTATAAATTTCCAAACTTACGTAGATAAACTCCTTTTCTAGCATTCTTTATATTATTTATAAAACTCTTTATAAACTTCTTTTATAAAATATCGCTTGTAGAACTCATTCTATAAATTCCTAACTTTATTGCAACTCTTTGCATAAACCTCCAATTTTATTTATAAACCCGTTTACAACTTTCTATAGACTATCACAAAACTACTTTTATATCCAAATCTCCAATATAAATCCAAACTCTAATTTCTAATACAAAACTCATTTACTTTGGTAACACAATCCTTCGTATATACAATTAATTCACAACTGTGATTTATTTCTCCAGTTTGACCAAATGATAATATTTTCCTTTCTAAAATACCATTTATACACAAATTCCTTTATTTATAAAAATTCTACTTATATATCTCTCTTTTAAATTTATAAAATTTCATTTTCATAAATCTAGTTCAACATTTTATAGAAAATGTCTCACAAATATTTATTACCAAAATACTTCAATAAATCACTTTAAATAAGAAATAACCCTTTTTATCTTCCTTTTGAAAATAAACATCTATTATTATAAAAAATTCCATAAAACCAAGACTTTTAAATAATTATTTAAAACATTTACATACATACATACATAAATATATTATATAAAAGAATAAATAAACAAGTTGAATTAAAATAGGAAAGTTCAAAAACTGATTTTTAAAAATAAAATTTCACAATAAACCCCAAAAGGTAAAATTTAAATCATTTTCCAAATCGGATATCATTTCCATAGTCAAATATTGAGTCCAATAGTTACAACGTCACTTAACAAATGCTATCACTTCCTTTTTCACTAAAAAGGTTTAATTTTCACAAGTGTCAGGGTCACATCCAATGTGGTCAAACAGTCAAATTTCAGCATTTAACAATCTATCTAACATGAATACAATAGAAATAATTAACAAGTAAATAGCTGGAAATTTAAAATCATTATGGTTAGAAATTCGGATTTCTCAACAAATTTCCTTGTATTTCAATTTATACCAATCGTTTTCAAAAGCGAATATTTTAACCAATCAGCCAATAATTTCTACCAAAAATAAACAATAAAATTTACTCTACTATATATTTTATCGATTAACCAAAAAGGCGAGTTCAACTCACCGAAAATCCAGTTGATGTCGAAGCGTTCCAGTTTGAACTATTTTAGCCTAAATTTTCGCTTGCTTCAGATTCATCCAAACTCATTCCATCGCGTAGATTTTTCCATTATGAGCACAATACAAAAGGTTTCATATCGATCGGACCTCGTATGAGCAAGTTATTAAATTGGTAAGTTATCGGAATTAAATAATATGCTTTATTTACTAATTACATATTAATTTGTAATTACCCTTAATTAATATGCTTTAAACTCTTCTTCCCCAAAAAACTTCACGCTTAATCCTGCTACTAACTACCACCATGGCTGAACTTCTCCCCCTTCCCTCTTGCTCATCTCTCCATGGAAACCCCTCAAACGAACTCCGACGAACTCTTCTTCCCGAGTGCTTCCTCCCTGACCTATAGTTTTTAGTTCCGACCTCCCCTAATAAATCAAGTCATCCCCTTACCTATTCACGAACTGCCATAGGTCGCACCTCCCCAGAGACCACTATGCGCCTCCACGTCAACCTCCCGGGTGTTAATATCCTCCATGAACCCAAATCCAAGCTTCATTTTGCTTAAATCTACTTCCAAAGACCAAAAATCCAAACCCTAATCTTCCTCTTGCTTATGTCTTACTGCTAGACAACACCAACCACTCCTGAAGCCCATCCAAACCCCTAACCTTGTAGGTCAAGCTTTAACAAGTTCAGATGTGTTTATATGTTTTTTTCCTTTGTTCTGCAATGAAATAGCAAAAGATAAGAGAGAGGGAGTAGTGATTTTTCCAAGCGTGCCGAGTTATTTATAATTTCAGTTTTTCGTGCATCTCGCTGCATAAATTTTCATTTGCCTACAAACTCCGAACGACAAAATAAAAATATGATCGCGCTTAAAACAACATCGTGACCTCAAAACGATAACAATATATAATAGTTATTTGATTCTAAAAAATCATAAGACACTGTCGTTTGTCGAAAAATCGTTAAACGAAATTTAAAGAAATTCCAAATTAAAAATTATGGAAAAAATCGAATAAATTAAATTAAAAATATGTCAATAAAAATTGGGTCGTTATATTAAAAAAAAAATTCCTGACTATTTGTTCGAACCATTTATTATTATAAATAAATTTACAAATGAATTCAACGCTATTATTTATTAATTGAAAGGAGTTAAATAAAACCATTAAATCCATTTAATAAGTACTCAATTCATAATCTAGATATTTTAAATTGCCATTCAAATATTTATAAAAAACTATATATGGGAATTCAAGTTATTTAACTAAAATCCAAATTTTAGTATTTAAAATTAATTTAATATTCAAAATTAAATAACCAAAATTCCAGGTTGTTACATTAAGAGTTTCATACCCTAAGGGTTAACTACCCTCTGATGCACATCTTATATTATATCCAATGAAGGTGTTATAGATCTAGGGTGTGACCCCAAGATCAGGCCGCTAGGATGGATGTTAGCTATCTGGGCCTCTCCAAATTAATATCTAGGAGTGCATCATGACAATGGCACATAACACCAGTAAATATGTAGTCATCTTACCAAATGCTTAAACCCATAAGCTCACCTTATGTAAGTATCTCTTCATACTACTCTCATCACATGTGTGTTATAATGAATAACCGAATAAATATCACAACAATATCTCATATCACAACGTGATTCTCATACATTTATTTACTTCTCATAAACTACACTCAATCTCCACTAATTCTATATGACGATTCTAAAGAATAACCGGAGAACTATTACCAAAAGCCTAATCCTAAATGGTATTCTAACTCCGTTTATTCGAATGTCTTGTTATACAAAATGAAAACAATTAACATAATCAAATATAAATTAAGAGAGTGATTATATTTGTAAAATGTAATAAAACTTCTTAAATTGATTTTACATTCTGAAAACCATAAAAAATCTACAAGATATATATATTATAACCTACAAGACATACATACATACATATATATATTAAGTAATACATTCACTATATTTATATAATCACAAAATAAATTTTAAATACCAAAATTAATTTCCAAATCTTTGCTTATATATTTAAAAACATTCAAGGTCACTTTACAAATCAAATATCCTTTATAGAAGGCTTTCCATAATTTTCTATAATCAGTTACTATTTTTAAATAAATTGATATACTTCAAAATAAATTATATTTATTTCAAACCATGTAAAATAATTTAAAACCTTCACTGTTATCTGGCATTTTAACCCGACTATGTTGAACTGATTGCACAAGTCAGATTCGATTACCATCAAGGTCGATGACTCTAGAGTGATGGTTGTGGGGCCCAAAAGTTAAGTACAGATGGTCACTTAAAGTGAACGCTAAATGGACTTGAGGAATACGCAAGCAGAGTGTTCGAAGTATGAAGTACGGTCCAACTTCTAGGAGGGATTGTCATGAATTGGCTTCAATGATAGGGATCGGCATGCTTTAGGGAGTGAGACCATTCCTATAGAAAACAATTAATATCTCAAGATCCATAAGTCCAATGCATATGAAATTCTATAAGCAAGACATGAAGATCCTACCCTAGGGATCGCACCTCAAGGGGAAGAAGTTGGAGGGATCGGTATACTACACTAAATAGGGATCGGTAGAAAGCAGCATGCAAACCATATTGAAGCAAAGATCAAGCAATAACTAGGGCTCCACTAATCTAATTAGCATGAAATTTGGAGGCTAAGAAAATTTTAGCATGAGGAAGCCACCATAGGGATTACACCCTAAAATCCAACCAAGAATGGATTGGTACCGATCCCTCTTCTTTGGTTATTGGGCCATGCGACCCCTTTTTTGGGCCTATATAGTTTTGTGGATCTTTATGCCGAGTTTTCAACGAGATATTTATCCATCTTCATCTATAAACACATACTTGTATCGTTCATTTTCGAGACTTTTATGCTGCCAGTTGCTTTATACTCTTTTGTAACTAAGGATGTTGATCTGATCCATATTGTACTCAGATTATAAAGTAATTAATAAAGCAATCTATTCAAAGTGGACGTAGATGAATAACGCTGAACCACTATAAATCATTATGTGTGTGTTATTCTTTCACTTAATTGTTGTTTCTTTGTTATTATCCAATGTTTCCATTTTATTCTCTTTAAAAAAATCTCTGTTGGGTGTTTGTGCTAATTTTTGGTGTAAACCTTTTGGTGCTTTCATTGAGAACCTTGATTCTCAGTTTATTAGGATCCCTTTGTTGATATTGGATTGCATAAATCCCCTAAAGGATATTCATAGTTATCTTAAGGAAGTTTGCTCGTTCCACTCAGATTTGCAAAAATCTAAGCAAAGCTATCAACAATGGTGTGGAACACTAGATCTATTTCTCAAAACGTGGAAGGAAATGAGAATGCTAGTATCTAGCAAGGAGGCCCGAGAAGCCAACCAATGGATGTGAATGCTGAACCAGTTGAAGTCCAGAATCCATTTGATTCTATTACAAGAGCTGAATTTCAAAATCTGATGAGAGAGCCAATGGGTAGGACAGTTAAATTAGCAGATTTGGACCAATATCAACCTAATGAACCTACTTAGTCAGTGACAGTAAGGAAAAGCTAGGAGGGACCCTACCCCTTACTCAGCATCGGAGAGTTCAGTTCATTGAATGAGTATCACAGACATAGCCGTCGTAGAACAGACGGATATCATGTAGAGACTTTGAGGCATCAACAAGCAGACCATTATGGTCTTCCAGGATCGATCGATGCTGATCTCTCCACAGGGATCGGTACCGATCCCTCCTCCAGAGGAGGAAACTTACCTCTGCACACTAGGATTCAAGCTGGAGCTGCTGCGGCCGATTTGTATAAAGGAGTTCAATTAAATATTTACCAAATGTTTCCCTAGAATGACGATGAAGTAAATTTATGAGATCCACATTGGGAAGATTTTAAACAGAAAGGCATGGAATGGCCCATAGACATCAATCAGATCATTCACGTGAGGTGGAACAGGACCACCACTTGGCATCAACTATCCAAACGTCGGACTTGTCGGCTATGGTAAGACAGTTAGTAAGAGGAAGCTAAGGCTTGACCAATGATGACTAGGGAATCTCGAGAAGCCATAACCAGTTCACTAATAATGTCTTATACGAAGAGTATCCAAGGAGGTTCAACATGCTATTGATGGCTATCTACGAGGGAAAAACCGACCCCAAGCAGCACATCATGATATATAAATGGCTGATGGATTCTACACGAGCAGATGATGCAACTAAGTGTAGATGTTTTCCCACAACTCTCTTTGGAATAGCAATGATGTGGTTTACAAGGTTACCCTATGGTCGATCTCCAGATTTGATGATTTGGCAACAAGGTTTGTGGAACAAATTCGAATGCATGCAACTTGCCCAAAAGATGTGATGTCCCTGTCCAGCGTGATCCAGGCTCTAGGAGAATCGTTGAAAGGTTATTTGAAGGGATTCCATACAACTGTTACATAAATTAGTAATCCGAATGACCATGCAACATTGATGGTCGTGACAAGAGGGATTGATCCAGAATCTGATTTTGACGATTGGTTAGCTGGCAAGCCACCCGCAACGTTGAAACGCTTTTACACAAAAGCGGCTCAGTATATGAGGAAGGAGGAACCGAGATCCTCCAGGAAGAAGAATGATGTAGGACTAAATAGATAAGGAGTATAAAGTAATATTGCTGTAAAGCAGTATGATGATAGTTCTGGAAAAGTTCAAGTGAATGTCCATAACAAATCGAATCAACAAAAAGAAAGGTGGAGATAGTAGCCAAGAATGAAAGAGGGATTCTAGAAGAGGGAAGCCTAGGATTCTGTTGTACAATACTTACATGCCACAGAATACGTCCTTGGAGAATGTCTATTTGTCTACCTACAATACCATGCAGTACAGGAAGCCGACTCCAAACGAATCAATAGAGAAGAAGAAACAAACCGGGAAATAGTGTCAGTTTCATGAATGCTATAGGCATAACACAAATGAATGCATGAATCTCTAGGATATTATTGAAAAGTTGATTCGAGAAAGGAAGTTACAGCAGTTTATGAAAACCCCGTAGGATGGTGGGCAGGAGACATCTGACCCTAACCGAGAAAAAGCACTGCACAAGGCTGAGGGGCCTGTGCAGATTGATGGAAGATTGGTGATCAATACAATAGTCAGAGGACCGCATCCGACTGATAAGAGTTGGCATAAAATGGAGCACTATATTAGCGCAATTAGGCATATCGATTTGGAATGCTATTCAAATATGAAAGATGGAGCTTTGGCAAAACTGCAACGTATAATGGTAGATGATATCGTGCTTAGAAACAAAGATGCAGACAAGGTGGAGGCTCTAACGATCGACCCATTGGTCATTTCGGCCATGATTGGCTCCGATTTAGTGAGAAGGATATTGGTTGACTGTGGAAGTTCTATAAATATACTTTTAAAAAAGCTTATAATTGGATGAGGATTAAAGCCTAGGACTTGAAACTGTCTAAAGCCTTCAATTATGGCTTTAACGGTGCTGCAACTGAAACCATTGGTTATGTTGAATTACCTGTAAAGTTAGGAGAAGGTGACCGTTGGAGAATGCGAAATCTGCCTTTTGTTATTTTGGATGTTGAGTCTCTATACCATGCTTTTCTGAATTGATTTTGGGTTGAATTTAAATTGAACATGAATTGAATTCAAGTTATCGGGTTTGAGCTATCTTCCTTGTTTTTCCTTATTTTCAAGCACGGTTTTCCCCAAACTATTTTGAAATAATTTTTGAAATAAATGAACATTTCAAAATAATTATTATATTTATTTTATTGTATGTTAAAAATATAAATTCTATTTATTCCCTATAATAAAGGAATTTCAAACATGGTTTCAATAATCGTTTTCGGAAAAAGGTTTTAAAAGCTAGTTTTCTCTAATAAATTATTTTAAATATAAAATGCATATTTTTGCACCATTCGAACGTATGAGAAAGAGAATAAAATTATTT
Source organism: Allium cepa (assembly GCA_030765085.1). Taxonomy (NCBI): domain Eukaryota; kingdom Viridiplantae; phylum Streptophyta; class Magnoliopsida; order Asparagales; family Amaryllidaceae; genus Allium; species Allium cepa. Next base: position 291,214,509 of record CM060937.1, read on the forward strand.
AGTAAAACACGTGGTATGGGACACGTGCGTTTACTGTTTTGGTTAATTCCGGACTTGTCCGATCGAATCTATTCGACGTTATCGATTCTGAGTTGCTTTGCCATTTTATGGTGCATTTTGAGTTTTATAAATCCTATATATAGGAATTATCTAGGATGGCCAATATTTGGCGAGTTTTATGGTTTGAGACCTTCTATTTTGGAAGTTATGGTCGATGGGAGCCATCACGATGTTTTTATACTTGTCGGTGATATGAGGCAAGTTTTGAGTTTATGATTTCCTATTTGAGATTTAGGGTTCATGAGAAACCATCATAAGGTCTATTTATACTTGTCGATGAGATGAGACAAGTCATGAGATTGTATGAGTTTGATGATATTTTCTAGTTTGGCATTAGCCAATGGTTAGTAAACCGTTTAGTGAGAACATGCAGGATGGGACGCACGTTACTGCTTTTCGAGTTCCTAGCTGAGAGTTTGTGACACATTCACGAGTGAATGGCAGTGCTCTATTGGGTTCTACGTGTACATATATTTATATACATATATAACCGAGGAGCTATTTAGGGGTTGTTGGGTCCTAAAAGAGGCCGAGGGTTTCCAGTACACGGTACTTGGCAAACTATTAGGTCATAGATTAGGCTGTTGATTATAGCCGTTGGGTTTTTTATTGGGCTGTTCGATCCAATCTAGGTTTTGGTAGCTACAAATGGGCTATTGGGTCCTTTCTCTTTCTATAGCGGTGGGGTTATTATTGTGTTGTTGGGTCCACATTTTATTTATAGCTGTTGGGCTTTTTATTGGGTTGTTGGGTCCTATTTCTGAGATTGAGATTATATTCTCCTTTTGGAGATGTCTGAATTTGTCTTTTTGCGTATTTTGAGTTTGAGATTTCTCTATTACGAGAACATATCTGAAATTTCCATTTTGGCGTATTTTGTGTTTAAGGTTTCTCCATTTTGAGATTTATCATTTGAGTTTTCTTCTATTAAGATAAGTTTATAAAAACCGCTATAGCAAATTTTGGCTATCGTCGATGATATGAGGCAACTATTATACTTGATAATTTATTTCGAGTTACTTCTTTAGAGGTTCTTTATGCTTAATTGACATTTATTCACTTAAGATATGGACATGCTTTGCTATTATCTCTTCTCATTCGAGAAGAATTATTTCCTTGTATCACATGCTTCACATTATCGTCTATTCTTCTTAATCGATTGTTTTAGCTAGACTGACTCGTGTATTTTATACTCGGGTCAAACCGAGTTGTTTCAGGTTAGCTATCAGTTATAAGACTTAGCTTTGATGAATCCGCTCATATATCAACCTAGCACTTTTGTGTAGTTTATATTTCTTTCCGCTTGACTCTGATATGTATTTTGATTAGATGTATAGTGTGGTCTCTGAACCACTTTTGTGTATCATTTTGTATTGTACTAGGATGTATCAATGTATATGTATTTATATATATGATGTTTACTATTCTATGATATGATATGCATTCTATTATTGTATTTTATTCTTATAGATCCATTAGCCACCAATAGTTTTGTATTAAGCATTTATTGGATATGTCGATCCACAAGAGATAGAGAAAAAAATATAGAGCATTCACTCACGTGTTCAGTAGATGTTTAAGACAAGATTATAGATGGTTGCTCCTAACTAGTCCTATTCTCCGCATTAGCAGACAGAATTGACTGGTAATTCTCTTTGTTAATGTGGGTCTCGGGGTGGGGCATTACAGCTTGGTATCAGAACTGAGTTCAGAATAAAATATGATAAACACATAACAAAACATATTTTACGATACATCAAAGTACAATATGAGTGAAATCATCATTCTTAATTAAAAAAATTCGAATTGTGCATTTACCCTTTTCGAGTCCTTAGGGGTAGATGAATGGGAATACGTCTAGGAATGTGGTTTTATAATTCCATAACATTCCTTAATTGAAGAACCTTGTTAATAATATCCATCCCTGTGGATAATCCATTCTATCTTAACTTTCAGCTCATGGCTGGAAGAGAAAGAGGTCACACTTCGGAGGCTGAGCAGTCCAGTGGCTCACGCCTTGAAGGTGTGTACATGTCGACTGATCAGATTTTAGAGCTTGTTCGGAGCATCCAGCCTTATGCTCCATCCCATTCTTCTCCTCCATGTAAATTTGTATTTGTATGCATGTGTAATGATTTTTATCATTTAGGAGGCAGACCTTTCAAAGGTTCCGAGACTGTTCTTGAGGTCTAGGATTGGATTAGGACTTACGAGGGCATCCTATCTCGCATGGATTTATCTGATAATCACCGAATTCTTGTACCATTGAGTATGATGCAAGAGCGTGCTCTCGATTGGTATGAGCCTCTTATTACCGAGATAGATGAGTCCACCCTTACTTGGCAATAGTTTAGAGAGCGATTTGAACTCAAATTTGTGACTGAATCCGAGAAAGCTTTTCTAGCCCTTTGCTTCCTTGAGTTGAAGCAAGGGAGATCATCCATTTTCGAGTATGTATCTTATTTCGAGTCCTTATTCAAATACGATCTTGAATTTATCAACACTCCTTATAAGGAGAATCTTCGTTCTGTCTCTAGTTTGAAGAAATATTTGAAGAAGTTTTTTATGCTCCAGCTTAAGCTATCATTTGAGGAGTTAGTAGACTCGGCGCTTCACCTCGAAGCCGTCGAAAAAGAGAGAGATGGTAGTGATGAGTTTGAGGTTTGTAAGAACTCCAATAAAAAGAAGTTTCCCTTTCAGAAATCTAAGTCTTTTCCTCAAAAAACGAAGAAGCCACTTGCCTCTGGTTCACATTCAGATGCAAACCTCATTCTCATAAGTCGTGTTTTAATTTTGGTTCTCATGATCATTTTATTAAAGAATGCCCCAAACTTTTCGTTTACCGTAGTTGCAAGCAAAAGGGACACTGGTCTTCCCAGTGCCCCAATTCATCTAAAGGTCCTCATTTGGGAAAGCTTCTTGTAATGGATGCTTTAGGCATTTCCTCTCATCTTGAAGGTACTTCCTTTTTCCTTTTTAGAGCTTTATATTATTTTATGTCTATTCTATTTAAGTTCTCTTCAGTACGAGTGCTTTATATTCACTCGAATCGAAGAAGCTTATTAATGCTATACCTTTAATGTTTCTTACTTTATTATTATTTGGGGATTGTGAATCCTATTGAGGGACCCACAATCTTAGTATTTTGAGTATGGGGTGTTGAACTTATTTTGAGTATTTTCCTTTTCGTGTGAATTTTCATATTATTCACCATCTTGTGATTTGTATATTTTGGGAATGGATTGGCTTGATTGTTTTCAGGACCAATCCTTTGCTTTGGAGGGATCCTATATATATTAGGTATCCTGATTTGGTTGATGTGTTGATTCTCGTCCTTTAGAATGTTGATGATAATTCCGAAGTATCTTTATCTGTTCTTTAATATGTGATATCCCGGAATTCTAGACATCTGTAATCGATAAATTATTGGGTTAATTAATAGAATATTGATTTATAGATTGAACAAATAAATATGATGATAAATATTTATACTTGGATAAATATTTAAAATATTTTGGATATAAAAAAATATGTATAATAATAATAATAAAATGAAAAAAAAACGTGTAAGATTATTAATAATTTGTTTTGTTTTATTTTCTCTAAAATAATTCATATATATATATATATAGATAAGCATTTATAAAATATTAAAGTAAATATAAAGGTTTTTATTAACATATAAAATTAATAAAATAAGTACTAATTACTTAAAAGGCAAGTGCAAATCTATGAAAGCATGTTTAAACAAGTGCTAAGTAATAAATGATACCTTATGACAAATGTTGAAATTTATTTACAAGTGTCAAATTCTTATTTTAATTTTCTTTTATCTAATTTAAAACTGATATAAACAAACAACATTCTCTTCACTGTTCTCTTTTCTATCTTCTTTCAAAATTCTAAAAAAACCAAAGGCTGTAACCCTTTTACAAATCAGAGAGAAAAAAATTACCAAAGACCCTTAACCAAAACCAGATGCTTATTTAAACTACATATTCAACAACAAAATAAATAAGGATCAAAGGAAATCATGCTTGCAACATCTAGGATTTAATCTCTGCTTATATTTTTGCAGGTGAGTGAACAGTTACTCTTAAATTTGGAAAGTAATAATTGTTGCCTGAATAATTGATGGGTGATGATGCTTGTTTATGTATGTAGGAGTATGAAATCTGTGAATATGAATGTTTCTGAATACTCATGACTGATGGCTGTGCTACTCTGTATTTTTGGTTTACAGAGATGTTAAAATAAACTAAATTTCAAAAGATTTTCCATCTAATCTCTCTGGAGTTTTGAGTTTTCAAACAAAACAAATTAGTTTGAACATCATCAAGATTTTGAAAACAAGTTAAAGTATTTTAACCCTGGAAGTCACCTGTAAACATGGAAATGCAGTTGAAACTCAAATAATGGAATAAATCAATGTGTTGTAATGTATTGATCCAAGAATATATCTCGAATCATCTTTGGAAGCTATGATTTTTAAAACAAAATAATACAAATTTTAAATATCATGTTGAATGCAAATTTTGGGTTTGTCTATAAATCGAGTTTTGGGTAAATTCTGAAGGATGGAACATTTGGGGTGGTCAGGAATGATGTTGGAGGTGAAGAATCGATCATTGAATCTAGGAGAAATATCTGATGACGATTTTTTTTTTCATTTAAGAAGGCGACAGAGGTGGATTTTTCCTAGAACCCTAGTTTTAACCGGGTTTAGTGATTCGACTGCCACCACTTCTACAAGTGATCGAGTTCAACAGGATCTGGCGTGGTGGGAGCTTGGTCATTGACGAGTTCAAGGCTGGGATTGTAGATTTTCCTGGTGGTCGATGATGTGAATTCAGGGAAGATTCAGGTGAGGTTGTCTTATTTCTGAAGGCTCGAGTTTACTCGATTTGGTTTCAATTGATTTAGTAGAACCTGGATGGCCGGAATTGTTAGAGTGTGTGATCGTCGACTTATCAGGGATGGTGGTGATGGTCGAAAATGCTCCGACCATCTGTGCACGTGTACGAGAATTTCTCGTATCGGTGTTTAGCTAGATTCGTCGTTATCAGGTGCGTTAGTAATGGGCTCGGGATTGATCTCGAGTATGTGAGGTTTCATCTCGAGTTTGTTTTGTGTTGTGCGTGTGTAATTCTGTTTTGAGTACAGTTTAAAACTTAAACAAGTGAAGAAAAAAAAAGAAGAAGAAGGGAAAGGGTTGAGCTCGGAATTGAAGCTGAATGACTCTGTGTTTGTCTCGGGTATTTTGCTTGTTGGGCCGAGAAGAAGCGTGGCCAGGGATTTTGTGTGCCGTGATTTTGTATAAATTTAATTTGCTTTAAATTAAGGGTAAACATAAAGAACACAAAAACCAGATTTTGCGTCTAATATTAGTAAGATTAAACAGGATTTTAAGGTTATAAAGGTGTCCAATTTGTTGAACTTAGATGACTATATAATGGGTTAAACCCTATATTAGGAATGTTTAAATGATGAATTTAATTAAATATAATTTATTTAATGTATTAGGAATGTTTAAATTAATTTATAGTATCAGTTAAGTAAATTCTTTAGATAATTAATAAGAATAATCAATTTGTAATTAAGGCTTATTAATTAGATTTTAATTAATGATTTAAGAATTAGTTAATCAAGTAATTAAGGATTAATTAACATTTTAATTAACACTAAATTAATTTAATAATTAGGGATTAGTTAATTGGTGATTAAATATTAATTAATAATTAATGAAGGTTAATCTGAGTTAATTTCTTAATAATGTAATTAAGAATTGTCAACGAAGGTCATTAACTTAAGATTATTTAACAATTAATAAATGTGATTGATTTTTAATAATTAATTAGATTAATTAATTAATAATAATCATTTATGGAATTGTTAAGTTTAATTACTTAATGGAAGTAATTTAGAAATTAATTACTTAATGTAATTAATGTAGTTTAATGTGATTAGTTTAAATTAATTAAGTTTAATTAATTTTAATCACTTGATGATTTGATAATAATTACTTAATATAGTTGATGAAGTTTAATTACTTAGTGAAGTAATTAATGATAATTACTGGATGTAATTAGTGGAAGATGGGATTGTGAAAGTAATTTAGATTAAATTACTTTATAAATTAATCAAGGGATTAATTAGAGATAATTAAGGAGTAATTAATTTATTTGATGAAGTAATTAAGGGTAGTTAATTACTGATGTTATTAATCAAGGGTGATTAATATTTATGGTTAGCAATTAATTAATGAAATAATTAAGGTGAATTACCGTATTAGGTTAAAGATAATTAATTTGTAAAATTAATTAAGGGTTAATTACTTAAATGTAATTAAAGGATAAAAAAAAAGATATTGGAAGTCTTTGATTAATTGTTATTCCTAATATGTGATTTGTGATGCTATGTGATAAGATATGTTGATTTAAACTGTGATGATGTGGTTATCTATTGTTGATAAATTAGGTGACATACTGTATTAAAAATTGAGTTGTATTTCACTTGAATAATATAAGTTAAGATAATATTGGTTTCGAAGAGACCGGAGTCGGATATTAATAAATACCCGAAACCACTTCGATTCTTTATGAATTGATATGTGAAATCAATTGACTAAAATGGAACGATTTAAGTGAATTGGACCACTTAATCTAAGTTTGGTACTTAGAAATTGATGTGTGAAATAAGTGGAGTCTATAACAACTTATAAAAATAGAAATCTATATAAGTTACCCCGGGTTAAATAAGTTATATGTTCTGGTATTCCTTGATAGTTGAGTTTACTCATGCTGGTTTCCAGCCTGACCCGGGTGTTACTTTGATGTAATGCTCGGGTCAGACCGAGTATTACTGCTTTTCAGGTAAGGACGTTCTGGAGTTCAGGAGGCGAGCTGGATGGAAGGAACGTACGGAGTGGTTTCCGCTGTGTAAATTATTGATGTTTAGTTGGGACATGTTTTCAAATTTAAAACTATTTTGTGTAATAGTTTGTAACTCTGATGTATGATTGTATAAGAGTATTGATACAGTTCTTCTTTGTAAAACTGATATTATTTATTATTTTATTTTGATCCGCTGCGAATGCGAGGTTTTCTGTGTTTTGGTGTTTCTGTTCTTTCTTCTTTTTCTTTCTTTTCCTAACTATCTGGAATTTTCTGAATCGAAAATTTCGGGACGTTACATTTGGTATCAGAGCAGAAGGTTAAGCAAGAACCTTGGCTCTGGTGGGATTACTCATTAAGGATAGGGTAAGTGGTACCCTAGAATGAGTAGAGTGTATATATATATGAGAGAGCATACTTGTTATTTTCTTATATAAAGGTTTTAAAAATGATTTCAAAAGTAAAATGAATCTTATATAAGAAATAGATTATCTATTATATTAAGGAAATTGGTTGTAGTATTAATTAAATTAAAAGTAATAGTAAGAATTAAGAAGTAATATAATACAACCAAATTGAAATTAAATAAGCATAAGTTTGAAATGGATTCAAACTTAAATTAAAATTTTAAAGTTAAGAAAGAATTTCAAAATAAGATGAATCAGAATTGGTTTCAAATCAGGAAATTGAATGGTCATTGTGTTTAATAATGGGATGATTGTTTTAAACAATATAATGTTTTAAGGAAATAACCATTTGATGAGAATAATTTGTAAATGTGAAAGGATATAAATAAAAGTGGGTTTCAAATTGTGAAGTCCTGAATTCTAAGTTTAAAAACTTGAATTGATTTCAAAATGTTAAAGGAGATAATATTATTCAAACTATTTTGAATATGATCTTATTTTAAAATAAAAGATGTTATTTAATATATTCAAATGAAAGGGTCCTATTTCAAACAAGGGTTGTTTGAAATTTTAAAAGAATTAGCTTGAATTAAAACCAAAGGTGGTTTAAAATTTTAAAACATGGCTGGGAGGGCCAAGAAATAAAAATGTATATATGTATGGATATACATGATATCAAGAATAATTTGAAATAAACTATAAATATTGAGTTTTGAATTTGGAATAAGATGTGATACCCGAAGTGCTAAGTTTTTGAACTTAATAAGTGGGAACATTATTTATGAGAAGTTCAAAATTTGAAATGGAAGTTCAAACTAAGCAAGGTTGACTGGATTAAGTAAATTGAGTTTAACTTGGGAAAAATTAAATATGTTGGAATGTTCAACCTGATTTTTAATTTTTAAGATGGAATTAAAATTTAACTTGGGAATTTAAATGGTTGATTGTAATTGAGGTTTGAGTGATCTCAAATTGGGTTTGAGATCTAGAAATTTAAAATGAATGGATGTTTTAAAATAAATTAGATAATATCATCCTATTGTTGTTAAAATCTTTAAATTGTGTGATTGGATTTGTTCAAATAAATGAGAAGTGAAGTGTGGGGATATATCCATTATTGAGATAAAAGAAAGTCTAACTTTAATTTGAAATTAAATTATTTAAAATCTTTTATTAAAGGTTAACTTGGTTTAAAGAGGATAAACCAATCTTAGTGAATTTAACTCAAATATATATAATTCGAGATGGTTTAAATTTGGAATTTAAAATTTGAAATTAGTTCAAATTGAATTTGATTGAATTAATTGAAATTGTGATTAAAGATATATAAGTATAAAATTCAAATGGAAGATTTGAATTGGATTAATTTGAAACAATTTGAAATTGAAGAGGGTTCAATTTGAAATTAGTCCGAATTGGTTTGAATAATTTAGGATTGTAATTAAGGTTGAATAGTTTTAAATTCAAATGGAATTTGAATTTAATTTGGGAGGAAATCAAGAATAATTCAACTTGATTTGGAAATGGAGTTTGAAATTGGGATTGATTCAATCTGGAGTTGAAATGAATTGAAATTGGAACTAGTTCAATTGAAATTTATTTGAATTAGTAAAATTTGAGATGAAGGTTGAATAAAGTTAAATTTGGTAAGAACTGAGGAATTCAACTTGAATTGGGTTAAATAGATTTCAATAGAAATTGAAGTTATTTAAATTGGAATTGGGTCAATTTAAATGGAAAGTGGAAATCTAAATTGAATGGATGATAATGGAGATTGGGAAGTGAACAGTTTTGACTCAGGACTATTTTTAATATAAATTATTTTAATATAAACCCATTTTTCCAAGCTATTCATTATATAAACAACCTTTCTTTTAAAAGCCAAACTATCTTATACTTGTTTTACAATTATTTTTGAAACTGTTTAACAATTTTCCAACTGTTTTATAATAATCACTATATTTCAATTATTTTACAAAACTAATTACTATCTTACTATTATTTAGCAATTATCTAAATTTCTATAATTATTTTAACTATTGTTTTAACTATTTTACACCTATTTTACAAACTAGTAATTACTTTTCAACTACTTATCTATTTTTAAATTTTCAAGCAATTTTCTAAATAAATTGGACAGAGTCTAAACAGTCGTTGGTTAAATACCTAATCGGGATAAGAATAAAGGTGATAGTCCAGATGGATTGAAGCAATTGTGAATAAGTGAATGAAAATTAAAGTAAATGTGAATAGAAGAGAATTGATTTGGCTAATAACCAATAAAGATAATACGTAGGGTGTACGTATGTTATTCTATTCGCATAGTGATTTGATCCAGATTCGAGCACAGAATTTCGAGATAGTTATATCGATCCGAGTGGGATTTTTCACTCGATTTTCGACGGCGAACCTGGATATGGATTGTTGATTGGTTCTGGATATTCTCTACCATAGAATGACTATGCAAGGAGAATGACGGTTTCTGATCAAGGAACCAGATCTGTGTCCGCACTAGGAAGTCGGGTGGGCAATACTAGTTCGGAAATGAAATTGTGTGATCAAGTGAGCGATCAGATTGGTATAGCGTACGTATGATATGTGTACATCGTACGAATTTGAATAAAATTGATACTGGAAATTTGTGGATAAGAAATGTGAAATGGTTTTTGAAATGAAAAATATATTTTGTGAAATATATGATGAAGTAAAGTGAAAATTGGATATTTCTATGGTTGAAATTTTGTTTATGGAAGTAAGTGATATGGTAAGTGGTTTTGTAAAGAGTAATCAAATTTGAATATTTGATTTTGAATAAACAAAGTTAAATATCTTTGTTTTATAAAATGAAACTGCCCTTGATGAATTTTTTGTCGGAAGAAAATGGTTTTTGGAGGTGTTTGAAGTATAAAAGGAGTTTTATTCAAGTTTGAAATGATCCTAAGTTTTAAAAATTATATATATATATATATATATATATATATATATATATATATATATATAAAGGATCTTATGAGGATTTTAGAAAAGGTTTTGGGAACCTTTGGATTTGGAAAGGCTTTTGATTTTTGGGTAAAATCAATATTGAATTTGGAAAGCCTAGTTTGAGAATTATCGATTTTGGAATAACCGATTTTGTGTAAAGAAGCTTTGTATGAGATCATACTAGGTGTATGATTTAAAGATACTATATGTATAGTATAAAATGTTTTGATGATGGCTCTGGGGAAAAAGGTGCTCCCTTAGAATGGACTTCCCAGGAGTACCACCGGGTGGTGGTGCCTTGAGCCCAAGGGGGGGTTCTAAAGTTGATCCTGTGAGGAGTCCGGACAAACTAGTTCCTGAGGATTATTAGGTAGCGAAAGTCGAGGGCGCTGATGCCTACAGGGGCATTTGGGTTATGCTATGACGACAGTGTAACTCGATGTCACTGCGATCTACTATGGGGACCATAGCGAAAATCGTGTGGAGGATGAGTGCCAACGGTCTACACTTGATTTTGCCGGGAAGGCAACGCAACATCGGTAGACTGCGATCTATGGTCAAGTGGAGTGGAGAAGTTTCATTTTTTTTTGGCAGCGAAATTCGAGGGCGCTGATGCCTACAGTTATATGGGTTTTTGCTGTGATAGCTACGTAACCCCAGTTGTAGCTGTGATCTGTAGCGGGTTCCATGGTGTAATCGAGGGGCGGGAGGCCTACAGTTATCTGTGGATTTTGTCGGGACGGCAACGTAATCGTCGGGTTAACTGCGACCATGGATGGGGGTGATGATTCCAGAGCATTCTCACCAAAAATATATCCTCTATTTTCAAAAACTGTTTTCTAAATTTTCGATAAAATTATTTTCAAGTATTTTCACTGGGTGTTGAAAATGGGTCTGCTAAGTACTTGTAGATTTTCAGTCTTACGCCTGATCAACATTTGACCGAATTTCTATGAGAACGAGAATGGACTTGTTGAGACATCAAGTTATAAAATGATATTTTCTATAAAAAATATTTTGAAAATACTATATGGGTTTTTAAGTGTTTTAAAATAATCAAAGAATATTTTAACTGGTTTTAAAGTATTTAATAAATTCTGGTTTTGTTCTTTTCGAGGACGAAAAGATTCAAAGGGGGAAGGAATGTGATATCCCGGAATTCTAGACTTCTGTAATCGATAAATTATTGGGTTAATTAATAGAATATTGATTTATAGATTGAACAAATAAATATGATGATAAATATTTATACTTGGATAAATATTTAAAATATTTTGGATATAAAAAAATATATATAATAATAATAATAAAATGAAAAAAAAATGTGTAAGATTATTAATAATTTGTTTTGTTTTATTTTCTCTAAGAAAATTCATATATATATATATATAAGCATTTATAAAATATTAAAGTAAATATAAAGGTTTTTATTAACATATAAAATTAATAAAATAAGTACTAATTACTTAAAGGGCAAGTGTAAATCTATGAAAGCATGTTTAAACAAGTGTTAAGTAATAAATGATACCTTATGACAAATGTTGAAATTTATTTACAAGTGTCAAATTCTTATTTTAATTTTCTTTTATCTAATTTAAAACTGATATAAACAAACAACATTCTCTTCATTGTTCTCTTTTCTATCTTCTTTCAAAATTCTAAAAAAACCAAAGGCTGTAACCCTTTTACAAATCAGAAAGAAAAAATTTACCAAAGACCCTTAACCAAAACCAGATGCTTATTCAAACTACATATTCAACAACAAAATAAATAAGGATCAAAGGAAATCATGCTTACAGCATCCAGGATTTATTCTCTGCTCATATTTTTGCAGGTGAGTGAACAGTTACTCTTAAATTTGGAAAGTAATAGTTGTTGCCTGAATAATTGATGGGTGATGATGCTTGTTTATGTATGTAGGAGTATGAAATCTGTGAATATGAATGTTTCTGAATATTCATGACTGATGGCTGTGCTACTCTGTATTTTTGGTTTATAGAGATGTTAAAATAAACTAAATTTCAAAAGATTTTCCATCTAATCTCTCTGGAGTTTTGAGTTTTCAAACAAAACAATTTAGTTTGAACATCATCAAGATTTTGAAAACAAGTTAAAGTATTTTAACCCTGGAAGTCACCTGTAAACATGGAAATACAGTTGAAACTCAAATAATGGAATAAATCAATGTGTTGTAATGTATTGATCCAAGAATATATCTCGAATCATCTTTGGAAGCTATGATTTTTAAAACAAAATAATACAAATTTTAAATATCATGTTGAATGTAAATTTTGGGTTTGTTTATAAATCGAGCTTTGGGTAAATTCTGAAGGATGGAACATTTGGGGTGGTCAGGAATGATGCTGGAGGTAAAGAAGCGATCATAGAATCTAGGAGAAATATCTGATGATGATTTTTTTTTCATTTAAGAAGGCAACAGAGGTGGATTTTTCCTAGAACCCTAGTTTTAACCGGGTTTAGTGATTCGACTGCCACCACTTCTACAAGTGATCGAGTTCAACAGGATCTGGGGTGGTGGGAGCTTGGTCGTTGACGAGTTCAAGGCCGGGATTGTAGATTTTCCTGGTGGTGGATGATGTGAATTCAGGGAAGATTCAGGTGAGGTTGTCTTATTTCTGAAGGCTCGAGTTTACTCGATTTGGTTTCTATTGATTTAGTAGAACCTGGATGGTCGGAATTGTTAGAGTGTGTGATCGTCGACTTATCAGGGATGGTGGTGATGGTCGGAAATGCTCCGACTATCTGTGCACGTGTACGAGCATTTCTCGTATCAGTGTTTAGCTAGATTCGTCGTTATCAGGTGCGTTACTAATGGGCTCGGGATTGATCTCGAGTATGTGAGGTTTCATCTCGAGTTTGTTTTGTGTTGTGCGCGAGTAATTCTGTTTTGAGTACAGTTTAAAACTTAAACAAGTGAAGGAAAAAAAAGAAGAAGAAGGGAAAGGGTTGAGCTCGGAATTGAAGCTGAATGACTCTGTGTTTGTCTCGGGTATTTTGCTTGTTGGGCCGAGAAGAAGCGTGGCCAGGGATCTTGTGGGCCGTGATTTTGTATAAATTTAATTTGCTTTAAATTAAGGGTAAACATAAAGAACACGAAAACCAGATTTTGCATCTAATATTAGCAAGATTAAACAGGATTTTAAGGTTATAAAGGTGTCCAATTTGTTGAACTTAGATGATTATATAATGGGTTAAACCCTATATTAGGAATGTTTAAATGATGAATTTAATTAAATATAATTTATTTAATGTATTAGGAATGTTTAAATTAATTGATAGTATCAGTTAAGTAAATTCTTAAGATAATTAATAAGAATAATTAATTTGTAATTAAGGCTTATTAATTAGATTTTAATTAATGATTAATGAATTAATTAGTCAAGTAATTAAGGATTAATTAAGATTTTAATTAACACTAAATTAATTTAATAATTAGGGATTAGTTAATTGGTGATTAAGTATTAATTAATAATTAATGAAGGTTAATCTGAGTTAATTTCTTAATAATGTAATTAAGAATTGTCAACGAAGGTCATTAACTTAAGATTATTTAACAATTAATAAATGTGATTGATTTTAATAATTAATTAGATTAATTAATTAATAATAATCATTTATGGAATTGTTAAGTTTAATTACTTAATGGAAGTAATTTAGAAATTAATTACTTAATGTAATTAATGGAGTTTAATGTGATTAGTTTAAATTAATTAATTAAGTTTAATTAATTTTAATCACTTGATGATTTGATAATAATTACTTAATATAATTGATGAAGTTTAATTACTTAGTGAAGTAATTAATGATAATTACTGGATGTAATTAGTGGAAGATGGGACTGTGAAAGTAATTTAGATTAAATTACTTTATAAACTAATCAAGGGATTAATTAGGGATAATTAAGGAGTAATTTATTTATTTGATGAAGTAATTAAGGGTAGTTAATTACTGATGTTATTAATCAAGGGTGACTAATATTTATGGTTAGCAATTAATTGATGAAATAATTAAGGTGAATTACCGTATTGGGTTAAAGATAATTAATTTGTAAAATTACTTAAGGGTTAATTACTTAAATGTAATTAAAGGATAAAAAAGATATTGGAAGTCTTTGATTAATTGTTATTCCTAATATGTGATTTGTGATGCTATGTGATAAGATATGTTGATTTAAACTGTGATGATGTGGTTATCTATTGTTGATAAATTAGGTGACATACTGTATTAAAAATTGAGTTGTATTTCACTTGAATAATATAAGTTAAGATGATATTGGTTTCTAAGAGACCGGAGTCGGGTATTAATAAATACCCGAAACCACTTCGATTCTTTATGAATTGATATGTGAAATCAATTGACTAAAATGGAATGATTTAAGTGAATTGGACCACTTAATCTAAGTTTGGTACTTAGAAATTGATGTGTGAAATAAGTGGAGTCTATAACAACTTATAAAAATAGAAATCTATATAAGTTACCCCGGGTTAAATAAGTTATATGTTCTGGTATTCCTTGATAGTTGAGTTTACTCACGCTGGTTTCCAGCCTGACCCGGGTGTTACTTTGATGTAATGCTCGGGTCAGACCGAGTATTACAGCTTTTCAGGTAAGGACGTTCTGGAGTTCAGGAGGCGAGCTGGATGGCAGGAACGTACGGAGTGGTTTCAGCTGTGTAAATTATTGCTGTTTAGTTAGGACATGTTTTCAAATTTAAAACTATTTTGTGTAATAGTTTGTAACTCTGATGTATGATTGTATAAGAGTATTGATACAGTTCTTCTTTGTAAAACTGATATTATTTATTATTATATTTTGATCCGCTGCGAATGTGAGGTTTTCTGTGTTTTGGTGTTTCTGTTCTTTCTTCTTTTTCTTTCTTTTTCTTCTTTTCCTAACTATCTGGAATTTTCTGAATCGAAAATTTCAGGACGTTACAGAATATCAAAATGATGATGATGTATCTCAAATTCTATTTACTGTGACTTTGTCATTTCTATGTGTTCGTCAATCGAGTATTGTTACCCAATCGGGCAATCGAGTATTGTGTTGATCTCATTTCTGGCTCTTAGCCTTTCGGTTATCCTTCCACAAGGATCTCCATAAAGGAATAAGGCGATTGATTGAGTTCAATTGATATTATCATCCTTGTTTCTTTCGAGATATCCTTTTGGATACTCATTTGGTGTTATATTTTGTGGCATTACTTCACCCAAAGTAATGATATGTTGACAGTGTGCATCTTCTCAACAAAGAAGAATATCTTACTCTTATCTGCATATCTCGTTGATCTCTTATTTGATCTATTGTGCAGTGCTCAAGTCTTTCCTTTCCTTGACCTTGCAATAATATCCTTCAAACTATGAGTCACGGGGGATAGCATTCCTTTCACCACACTCCGCACTCGTATAATTCTTGTGAATGACTCGTTGTATCGTTCTGATTGACGAACACTCCACTCTAATTCCGTCAATCTTGTGAATCGAGTATTCTGGGAATACCTCGATGAAATCTCTTTGTGTTCTTTGATTTCATGTTTATGCAGCTATATGATATGTGTTTTAGGAGAAATTGGAATTTTAGTTACCACGAAATCAAAGAATAATTTTGTGTATTATTTATGAGATATAATTCTTTTTATAGAAATGATTTTTGTGTTAGGTTGTCTAACGAGTGCTTTAAGAATTCTGATCGACGCGCCTGATCAAAGTTATCGATAGGAATTTCCTAAACGCTATGATGAGGTATTAAGACACGATAATTGAGTTTTTATGAGGTTGAGTCTGGAAATAAATTATTTTTGGAAATTTGGTATTAAATTTTTATTTTGAGTGGTATATGCAGCCATTGAAACATAGTGATGGTTAATTAAGGGGCGAGGCAGTTTTGATTACTTGGTTAACTCTGCAGTTAATGGATAAAGTCGTTCATTATAAACCGATGGCGAGGTAATGTCTATATATTTTTTGAATTTATAGAATTAAATATAAATATGCTTATTGTTAAAAATGTTGTTTGTTAGATAAAATATGTTTTGGTTTTCAAAATTTTAAAGTGTCTATTGAATTTAATTTGTAATAAGAGAAATATGAATTGAATTTGAATCTTTGTAATACTTATTAAGTATTGCAGTAAAGAAACTTGAAAATTTTCAAGCGTTGAAGATTTTAGTTATAATTATAAAGATATTGAATTTTTGAAACTCTATGAATTTTTGGTTAAGGGAATACATATATTTTAGTTCCTTGCGATTATCTTACCCTTGTGCTATAGCCTAACGACTAACAATTTACGATCGTTTGAGTAGGGTGGTCTTTGAAGTGACCACCTCTCATTGGGTTTTCTTACCTCAATTATTTTTAACTTAGTATCAGTATGACTCCTTTCGCAGTGACATACAGAAAATCATCAGTTTATTGTTGGAGTTTGGATAAAGCGATTATAAATCCTAACTCTATTCGAGAAACTTTTGTGAAATTAATCTCCTTCAATAGATTTTTGAGTAGCACCTTGTTGTGTTTTTGTTTTAAAAGTTAGATACTTTCGAAATCATGATGTATTGCTCAAAGAAATTTAATGGTCCGTAAATGCTAGCAATTATACTTCGAAAAATCATTGAATTTACCAAGCAATTTTATCTTGGTCTTCTTTCGTCTTGGGTAGAAAGTGAGGAATTTCGATCTCGTGCTTGTCTATCCTTCCTTTGATTGATGAAATAATTATGTTGAATACAAACTCTTCTCTAGAAATCGCTAGGACGCAATTTTGTTAAGGGAGGAGTCTGTAACAACCCTGGTTTGGAGATTACCTGTTAATATTAAATTATAACGGTAGTTATAATTTAATATTGTGATTAAAATAAAAAATTTGAGATTTAAATTGTTTATTTGGAATAAGCAATGAATTTTGAATATAAAATGTGAAAATGAAGTTTGGAAACTTTATTTGGTTTGTTTGGGTTAATAATGAATGGAAAATGATTTTTATTTAGAGAAAATGGAATAATTTTATTAATTATTGCCAATTACTTATTTTAATAATTTTAAAGGAAGTATTTGATTTTTTTAAAAGGTAAACATGGTTTAAAAATGAGTTTTGATTATAAAATTGAGTTTGAAATGGTTTGTCATATTTTTCTATGCAAGAAAATAATTGTTGCAGAATTTTTGGAAGTTAAAAATGTGGATTTATGTATTTATTAGTGTAAAAATTGGTTATTTGTGTAAAATAAGAATTTTAAAAACAAAAATATTTTAAAAACTAATTTTTTTCTTTTATTAAGCGTAAAATATTTTATTTAAACATACGTTTACATGTTTTATTTGTATTAAAAACATAAACAAAAGGTTGTTTTAATTTATTACATAAGTAAGTAAACTAGTTTTAGTATTAACTAGTTTACATAGATTAATTGATTTATTATATTGGGTCCAAAGCCCATTAATTAGAAGTAACCAAAAGAAATGAGAAGTGAGAAACTTACCTGTATGTACTTTACTCCACCTTCTTCTTCTCCAGCAAAAGAGAGAACCAGTAAATAAGAAACTTCACTACTTTTCAAATTCAAAGCTATAAATCGTCAGTTCTCTACAATAAATTGTTGTTTCTAGCTAATCTAAGGAGAAAGCAAAAGGTAATCCATTTCAAAACTAAATATTTGATCAAAAATTCAAATTTTAGAATTTATATTGTCTGTTAATTGTTTGTCACCTTTGCATGACTATATATTGAGTTCTACAGGAAACTTAAGCTGTTCTTGTCCGAAAACATCAACTCTTTCAAGCAAATTCAGGTTTTATCTTCTCTAGTGCAAGGTGAGTTAACAAACTCACAATCCAAGATGAAACAAACCTCTAATGCAAAGATCTGTGCAAATTATTGTTTACCATAAATAGTTTTTGATTTCTTTTAGTTTACAGTTATTCCCTGTTTCTGGTTGCCACTTTGACAGTCTATATCTTCTTGTTCTTTTAATGAACTGTTGCTGAATCTTTTCCGAATCATAGTTTAGATGTTGTTTTGCATGCATGTCAAATTTCATAGCATTTCATTTTCATTTGAAATGTCAAACTGGTGCTTGAAAATCAGGTCGATGCTGGAAAATTTATTGGGTAAAGTTCGTACCTTTGGTCGACATGCATGTCGACCTAGTGGTCGACCTCATGCTCTCTAGGTCGACCATATGGTCAACCTAGAGGGGAGAGAGGTTGACCTACATGTCAACCTTTGAGGCACTTTTGCCAAAGCCCCTTTTCTCTTTTGCTGTGTAATCCTGATGCTTGATTTTATTATTTTGTTCTCCTCTTCACTTGATTTTGATGTTGTTTTTTATGATGTTTTGAAGTGCTATGATGCCTATCAGTAAGCTAGCTAAATTTAGAGGATTTGGAATTCAAATTCAAATTTAATTTGAATTGATTTTGGGTTGAATTTAAATTGAATTTGAATTGAATTCAAGTTATCGGGTTTGAGCTATCTTCCTTGTTTTCCTTGTTTTCAAGCACGGTTTTCTCCAAACCTTTTTGAAATAATTTTTGAAATAAATGAACATTTCAAAATAATTATTATATAATATTTTAAAGTATTTTCAATATATAAAATCTATTTATTCCCTATAATAAAGGAATTTCAAATATGGGTTTCAATAATCATTTTCGGAAAATGGTTTTAAAAGCTAGTTTTCTCTAATAAATTATTTTAAATATAAAATGCACATTTTTGCACCATTCGAATGTATGAGAGAGAAAATTAAATGATTTAGTAAAACATGTGGTATGGGACACAAGCGTTCACTATTATTGGGCTGTTGGGTCCATATTTTATTTATAGCCGTTGGGCTTTTTATTCGGTTGTTGTGTCCTATTTCTGAGATGGAGATGATATTCTCCTTTTGGAGATGTCTGAATTTGCCTTTTTGCATATTTTGAGTTTGAGATTTCTTTATTATGAGAATATATCTGAATTTACCATTTTGTCCTATTTTGTGTTTAAGGTTTCTCCATTTTGATATTTATCGTTTGAGTTTTCTTCAATTTAAGAGATAAGGTTATGGAAACCCCTATAACAAATTTTGGCTATCGTTAATGATATGAGGCGACTATTATACTTGATAATTTATTTCAAGTTACATCTTTAGAGGTTCTTTATGCTTAATTGATATTTATTTACTTAAGATATGGACATGCTTTGCTATTATCTCTTCTCATTTGAGAAGAATTATTTCCTTGTATCATATGCTTCATATTATCGTCTATTCTTCTTAACTGATTGTTTTAGCTAGACTGACCCGTGTATTTTATACTCGAGTTAGATCGAGTTGTTTCAAGTTAGCTATCCGTTATGAGACTTAGCTTTGATGAATCTGCTTGGATATCAGCCTAGCACTTTTGTGTAGTTTATATTTCTTTCTGCTTGACTCTGATACGTATTTTGATTAGATGTTTATAGTGTGGTCTTTGAACCACCTTTATGTATCATTTTGTATTGTACTAGGATGCATCAGTGTATATGTATTAATATATATGATGTTTGCTGTTCTGTGATATGATATGCATTCTGTTATTGTATTTTGTTCTGATAGATCCATTAGTCATCTATAGTTTTGTATTAAGCATGTATTGGATATTTCGATTTATGAGAGATATAGAAAAAAAAAGTATAGAGCATTCATCGACGTGTTTAGTAGATGATTAAGACAAGATTATAGATGGTCACTCCTAACCAGCTCTATTTTCCGCATTAACAGACAGAATTACCTAGTAATTCTCTTTGTTAATGTGGGTCTTGGGGTGGGGCATTACATTCGTGGATCGGTTAGCTGGTGGGCTCGATCGTGGGGCACGAATTGCTGTCTTTCATGGATGCGTACTTAGGGTATAATAAAATCCCAATGCACATTCCCGATCAAGAGCACAATAACTTCATTACCGATGTTGGATTATGTTGCTATGTGGTGATGTCGTTTGGACTAAAGAATGCAGGAGCGACCTACCAGCACCTAGTTAACATAATGTTCAAAGATTTGATCGAAAAAACGATGGAGGTATATGTGGATGATATGCCCGTGAAGTCATGACAGTCTAGTGACCATATTAGAGACTTGGAAAAAATGTTCGACATCCTCCGACATTATAAAATGAAGGTTAATCCTCTAAAATGCTCCTTTGGCGTTGCATCGGGAAAATTCTTGGGTTTCATCATTAATGCCCACGGAATCAAAGTTAATCCCTAGAAGATCTAAGTGATTCACAATATCCAAGCGCCAAAGACTATCAAACAAGTACATAGCCTGAATGGGAAGGTTGTTGCCTTAAGCCGATTCATTTCCAGGGCTACCGATAAATGCATTCCTTTCTTTGACTTGATTAGGAGAGGATAATGAATTTCAAATGGACACAGGATTGCAAAGACGCGTTCAAATCTTTGGTGAACCACTTAGAGAAACCCCTCATATTATCAAAGCCAGTGAATAATGAAGATTTATATATCTACTTCGCTGTGTCGGTACACGCTATAAGTGTTGCGTTGCTTCGCGAGGAGAATCGAATTCGGATACCAGTCTATTATGTTAGCAAGTAATTGACAGGAGCTGAAAGAAACTATTCAAAGATACAGAAACTAGCATATTGTTTGTTGACTGCATCGTGAAAGCTCCTCCCTTGCTTCCAGGTGCACCTTATCAATGTTTACACAGACCAGCCGTTATGACAGGTCCTACAGCTACCTAAGACGTCTGGAAAGTTACTCAAGTGGAATATTGAGCTCAGCTAATTTAATATCACTTATCTTCCCCGAAGGGCCATCCAGGGTCAGGAACTGGCAGATTCTATAGCTGAATTTACTACGCAAGATGATTTCCCAAAGAACAGTGAAACCCCTATCATATGGTGGAAGTTGTATATAGATGGTGCATCTAATGATCATTGTTCTGGAGCTGGGATTATGCTTGTAACTCCTGAAGATCGATCAATTTTCTATGCTTTAAAGCTTGATTTCTCTACAACAAACAACAAAATCGAGTATGTGGCTCTGATTGCTAGACTTAAACTTTCTAGAAAACTAAGAATAAAGTCTCTTGAAATCTTTTGCGACTCACAATTGGTTGTATACCAAGTCAGGGGAGATTACCAAGCTAAATGACAATGGCTTGCTCCATACCTTACCCAAGTCCAAGAGTTGTTGACCGACTTTGAGTACAACGACATTATGCACATTCCTCGGGATTAAAACAAAGAGGCTGATTCATTGAAAAAGTTTGCTAGCACCTGAGACGCGTAACAGATGGGCTTGGTTCTGGTCGAATTATTAAATGCCCCGAGTATTAACCTGATGGAAATAGACCATGCACTAGAGACGACGGTTGAGAGGGAATCATCGATGACTGCGATTAAAAACTCTTTTTTACAAGGAGTCCTTCCTATACAAAGGAATAAAAGCGACAAGTCATTCGTAAAGCTTCACAATATATCATACAGGAAGGAGTTTTGTGCAGAAAGGGTTTTTCCGTTCTCCTGCTTCGGTGTATCACTCATGATGAGTTAAAACAAGTCCTAAAAGAAGTTCATGAAAGATAATGTGGCGATCACACTGGAAGGGAAAACTCTAGCAAAGAAAATACAACATTACGGGTATTATTGGCCAACCATCAATTGAGACGCTGCTGATTATGTAAGACGATACAACAAGTGCCAGATTTATGCAAAAGTCTTAAGAGCTCTGCTAATGAAAATTACGTAAATGGTCAGTCCATGGCCGTTTTCCATGTGGGGACATATATATCATTGGATCCTTGCCGATCTCTAAAGGTGGTGCAAAATATGCTATCGTCACGATTGATTTCTTTTCCAAATGGGTCGAAGCGGAACCTTTAGCTACGATCACAACGAAGAAAGTAATCAACTTCATCGTTCGGAACATCATCTGTCATTTTGGTCTAACACAAAATACTGTAACAGACAACGGGACTCAATTCGACAACACTGAGTTCTAAGACTTCTGCCGTCGGCATCATATTGAAAAAAGATTTATGGAGTCGCTCACCCTCAAGTAAATGGGCAAGTTGAAACTGTAAACCAAATCATAAAATCCATTCTGAAGAAGCTTTGGAAAAGGCTAGAGACAAATGGGTGGATGAACTACCGACAGCATTATGGGCTTATAAGACCACCCATAAGTCCGCGATTGGCTATACTCCATTCACCCTCGCTTACAATTCCGAAGATGTTATTCCTGTTGAGCTCGAAGTTCATTCCCATCGAGTGACTTACTACGATCCCAGAACAAATAATTGTAACGATCCCAATTTTGATTTAAATTTAAATTAATAGTTAATGTTAATTTTGGAATAAATTTTGGAATTAATTTGAATTTGAAATACAAATGTATATGTATATATGAGTAAATTTGAATTTGACTTTAGAATTTGAATTTGAATATGAATTTGTATTTAAATAAATGACTTAGAAAAATGATTTGGGTTTAAAATTATTATTTATGTAAACTAATTATGGGTAGTTAGTTTTAATAGCATTTTCTTTTAAATAATATGTATATAATAATGATTAAGAAGATGTATTTATAAAATAAGAAAATAATGTAATATAAATTTATTTAAAAGCTTTTGATTCATGAGAAATACAAGTGTCATTCAGTTTTATTTTTGAAAAAAGAAATTAATTTAAATGGAATGAGGGTTTAAAAACAAAGTTATACATTAATTTGTAATTAAGGTTTAAACTATAAATTTTAAATTTATTTACATAAAGGTCTTTAACATAAAAAATACTAATTATGACAAATGTAAATGAAGTATGATATTAACAAATGTAGGCAAGATAATAAAAAAAATGTATGCAAGAGAAGAAAAAAATATGCAAAAAGTATACAAAATATCTATGTATAAAAAAAAGTGTCTACAAATAAAAACCTAAGCACATACAAAAAAATCAAGTGAGATTAGGCTGTAAACAAAATAGGAACCATTGCATTAAAAACTATCATCTCAGCACATACAAAATAACATCATTTCAGCCTCCAAAGAAAAATCTCTTTGGTAAAAAATGTAGGCAGGAAGAAAAATCTGATCATGAAAAAAAAAGAGGAAGCTTACACCAGTTATAGCCTCCCCTATACAATCTGTGCCTTTTCTATATATACATCTACTCTATTTCATTTCGTCCATCAAAACATAGTGAACTAAAAAAATTAAACATTATTATTCTACTAACTTAAACAATTCATTCAACAACAAAGTAAGATTAAAGGAAGATAAAAGAAAAAAAACTGCAGTTTTCAACACAATATTGCTCTCTGTTCACAAAAACATTTCAGGTGAGTAAACATTCTTTAAAGACAGTAATTTGGATTTATATCTAATATATGTGATGATATTGTTTTGACTGGAAGTCTTTTTGCTTGAATCTGTTTGAATTGATATATATATTTTAGCAAGTCTGTATGTACAAACATATAGATGTCTGATCTCTGTTATTTCATGGTTCTGTTTGGTCTTCAAAAATTCAAGTATCTCAATCAAACCCATATTAGCCTCTGATATTCAAATGGAAGTTGTTTATTGAAGTCTACTAATGTTTATTAAAATAGTTTCTGGATTAAAAATTCAACAAATAATTTGAAAAATGGAAACAACAGTTAAATTCATATTTATGATTAAAAATCAACAATCTTAATCTCTGACTTGAACTTCATGAATGAATCAGAGATGGAAAATCATGATTTTTAACATGCATTCCATGATTTTTTGTTTGATAATTTGTTGGAAATTTAGGGTTGATCAGTTTTTGGGTTTCGAGTAAATTCCAACGACTGGTGAAGCTTTGGAGGTCGGTGCTTTGGTTGGAGCTAGATTGGCGAATGTCGAAGCATGGAAAAATGGTGGAGGTGGTTCACGATCGCTGTGGCGACGGAAATTGTTCGATTAAGTTTAGAACCCTAGTTTTTATCTCGTTTGAGTTTTGTTTCGGTTTGACTTCCTCAGTGGATCGAGTGCAACGAGGCTTTGGGTGATGAAAGTTGGTGGGTTGACGAGGGCATGGCCGAAGTTGTAGAGTTTTCGGTGATCAGAGCTTCAAGGATGAGGCGTTGACAGGTTTGGTGATGGTTTCTGTTGCCTGCTCCAGGTTTGGTTTGAAGGCTCTTTTCGGTTTTGAGCACAGGGAGGACAATCTGATGATCGTGGTGGAACGGGAAGTAGTTTGTCGATGTGGGTAGATCGGCGAAGTTGGCCAGAGTCGATCAAGGCCACCGTACATATGCATGGTGCATAAATTCTGGTGATGCTGTTTATGGTTGGAGCAGGAGATGGTACTCGAGTTTTACTCGAGTTATTTCGTGATTTGCTCGAAGTTAGGTAGGGTTTAACTCGAAGTCATTTTGACTGGCTCAAGTAAATTGTTTTTACAGGGTTTTGTTTAAAACCTGACAGTGTTTAAGTTTTTAAACTTAAACTAAATTTACAAGTGTAAAGCAAGTTTTAAAACAAAGGTTTTGAAACAAGTTTAAAACCTGAATTCAAAATGAGTTTGAATTCCAGTTTTTTTATAAATAAGTTTTTATAAAAATGAAATGTTTTAACAACTTAAATTATTAAAGTATTTTATAAAGTGATTTTAAATTCTGAAATTAAAGATTTAAACAGAGTTTTAAATCTAAATTTAACTCGGGAGAAATAGTGGATGACTCGGGTGGAAACTCGAGTGAACTGAGTATTTACCCGGGTTGGGTTTCAAAGGCGAAGTAAAAGTAATATTTGAAGTTAATCGTCTTGAACAAGTTGAGCATTCACAAATTAATTAATGTCTGAAAGTTGAAGTGAAGAATTGATTCTAAGACATCATTAATTAAGTTAATATTTAACAATGTTTTCTAAAATCTTAATAAATATCCTAATTAAGTAAGTAATGTAAGGTAAGTTTTAGATTTAATTAACATTTAAAGATTTTGAAGTTAGTAATAATTTGATTTTCAAAGTTTAAGAGAAAATTTAAACGTTAATTAAGATAAATAATTATTATTAATTAATTGTTTTGGAAAGTAATTAAGAAGAGTTAATTAATTTATAATTGTAATTAATTAAGTAATTGGGGGTTTATTAATTTGCAATTTAAGATTGGTAAATTAACAATTAAGTATCTAATTTATTTGTAGTTAAGAATTGATAATGATTATTAACTACAAAGATGGTTAATTAAAGATTTCTAATAATAAGTTAGTGATTAGCGAAAGGATAATTACTTATGGGTGTTTGGATAATTAAGGATAATCAATTTCACGATTAAGGTAAATTAATTACATAGTTAAGGTCAATTAAGTATTGATTAAAATGTAATTAATTAATTAAAATTAATTAAGTGATTAAGATTATTGTAATTAATTAAGGTTGATTAATTTATTAATGAATTAATTAAGGGAAATTAATTAAAGGTTAATTAAATAATTAAAGGTTAATTATTTAAAATTAAAGGTTGACTAATTTAATTAATAAATGATTAAAGGACAGTTAATCAAATGATTTAAAATTAATTAACGTTAATTAACCATGATTGATGACTTATCTGATTTAAATTTATCAGATAATTAATTGAGTTTACTCATGGACGTTTGAATTCTATTGATTGTCGAACTATTTGATATTTTTGATATGTTGTGCTTTGTGCTATGAATTGTTTCAATGTGATCTGTGATGAATGTACTTTATTTATATGTGATAAATTTATTTTATTTATCTGTGAATCTGTGAATGAACGATAAGCGTTATAGATTATACCGCTTATCAATATCGATGTGCTTAGATATGGGATGTGATGATTTATGATGTTGCACTATTGTGTAAAACCCTTGGACTACACCATACACACACAAATATGGATTGCACGAGGAAATCGGCTAAGTCACAGATTTTTAACGATTTTAAAAAAAGAATTCTTGAATCCAAAATAGTTTTAGAATTGGAATTGAAAGCTTTGAAAATGAGTTTTCAAAAATAAAAGTTATTTTAAATAACTTAATAAAACTTCAAATTTAAATAATTTGATTTAAATCTGAATTCAATATTTGAAATTGAATTAAATAATTTGGAAATTATGGTCTAAAAAGATTATACAAGTTAAAGGTGTTTATATGGGTTTTAACCATTTAAAAAGTATGGTTTTGGAAATTTAAATTTAAACTCAAGTTTTATACTTGAATGGCGTTAACTTATGTGAATTGTAATCAGTTTTCCCAAAACGAAAACTATTTGTTTCAAATAATAATAGCTTTCATAAAAAGAAAAGATTTCCAATTTGTATCGAAAGATTCAAGTTTGAAATGAAATTGAAAATAGTTTGGAAAAATTATGAATTAACCTTTGTGAAGACGATTAAATCTTGTTTTGAAATCAAAGAGGATTTTAAATGGTATATTTTCCATATACAAGATTTGAATTGGTTTGAAAGTTATGAATTAAATCTTAAAATGAAAGATTGGATGAGTTAATCCAATTTGAAATGGAAATTGTTTTGAAATCCGTGAATGGATCTTTGTGAAACTGGGTGAACTTTGTGAAATGAAACTTTTATTTAAAAAGATTTAAAATGGTAATTTGTTTAAACCATTTGAGAGAAAAGTTTGGATAATAAGTTGTGACTTAACTGAAATCCCATTATCCATATGTTTCTAAATATTACGCTCATTATTCGGTTTAGCTGGGAGAGGACCTTTGTGTCATATAACCCATTCTGAATAATGATACATTGATATGGATAGCATTTGAAGACCGGTGGTGAAGATCGGGTATTTTCGAGAATGAAACGATAACTCATCGATTGTCTCTACACTGAGTCGCGTCGGTATAGAGATTTCCTAAGTGATGTGAAGTCCGATCGGGGTTATGAATACCTGGATTGCAAGGGCTTCTTTGGAAGTGCCTTCAGTTCTGTTCGAACCCGAAACAGACTTGTATGGATGTGTGTCTGACTTTACACTTTGAGATATAAAGCTGGTTTCTATCAAATACATTTCTGTTGGTGGCAGAGATTTATTCTCTTAGCTTGACACCCTTCTCTGAGACGTACGAGCTCAGAGGTTATGTAGTTGATGGTTACTAGTGATACATTCCCAATTTGGTAATGTGGCATGCTAAGTGCTGCCGTGTGTTGATGATCATTTGTTGATCATTTTGTGATCGAAGCATGGCTTTTTGTGAAAAAGCGCAGCTTTGTGGACGTGACTTCTTCGAGCCTCACAACCCTGTATGGTCGAAACATGAATCGTGGCAACAAGGTTATTTAGGGGTAGCTCCCCCTGAGGGTATGTCCATTTCCTTCTGGATTATAAGTGGTATCATGGTATGGAGTCCAGATACTTTGTGGTTGCTGCAAACTTATTGCTTTGTGGTTGTCGGTTGAGAAGCACTATGGATAAAGGTTGGTAATGACCGGGAGGTGGCATACTCGTGTCAGTTGTTACCTAGTCACAGAGTTAATCCGGCCTTGTGTAGTAGAGATCCGGTTAGGTTCTTAAGGACGTCCCTCCAGAGGCGTTCCATTTTATGTGGGAAGTTCCTTTGCCCGATCATTTGTTGGAAATCCAATCATCCAATACGAGCCCTTTACGGTTTTAGTTGTATAACCTGCCATTTACTTATGGTAATCGCAACTATTTAGATGGTAGCTATAGTAGGCATAATACGAAATGTCTATGCTGGCTAGGATTAATATTATACTTTCGAAATGTTTTCCACTATGCATTAATAATAATATTTAAAATTGTTTTCACGTATCAAGCATTTTTGACTATCATAAGGAGAAATCTCCTCCAAGTTTGCGCTTGCATTGTGTGTGTGGTAGGAGGCCTTATGGTAGTTTCATTTTCATAAAAGCATTGCGGATTTCTTTCAAATTCTTTTGTTTTTCTTTTGACAAAAATGAAATGTTTTATTTCAACAACTTTCTTTGTTTACTGATACCAGTCCCACGACTGGCTCGGAGTTTATTGTTCCTTTCCTAAACTCTGGGTGCCCACAATTTTCCATACGGGTAGCCTAGAGTTGGGTTTTCAGATTCGATAGCCTTCGAAGCCTTTTGGATTTGAGGATCACATTTGCTACACTTTAGTTATCACGGCTGACCTTACTTAGCTTGGTGCAACTTGATGGTTGTTCGAGCTATCTTTAGTTTGGAGATGGTGTTGCGGTTGCAGTTTGGAGACGTATTCTATTGAAGACATTATCTTTCTGCTGCTATTCCTTGTATCTTCGATAGTGTCGATATCTATTGTATCATCATTATATCTGAATATTGTATCAAATGTATTATTTATTTTTCTTCCGCTGTGTTGTACTAAATGTGTTATAAGCTCCAGCAAGCCATATTCAATGTTTGGATCTGTGGCATTTGAATACGAGTGTCGTATTCGGTGTCGATTTTCGAAGGTCGAGTCAGGGTCGTTACAATTGGTATCAGAGCTATAGGTTGAAACTTTAGCTCAGGAGTATAACACATTAGGTAGCTCATTATAGATAGGGTGAAGTATACCCTAGAGTGAGTAATCCCTTAGAATGCCTCAGTAAATTCTCTTACTATCCACTGATAGTAAGTATGAGTGTAAGAAGAGTACGAGATAGGGGACAGGGAAATACCACTATGAATGGTCAATACCCTGCAACAACGGAAATAATCTTTCTCTATTAATCTCCATTGGTTCGGTTTTAATTCTTTGATTGGCTTTGTGGCAGCTCGAGGGAGAAGCTTCGGTGTGATGGTGGCCCTACGAATCATGTAGATAAGTCTCTATTTGGTGTTCTCTTCGTTAAATTTCTATCAGCTTTCATTTTAACTTTAGCGAAATTGAAATTCTATTTGAAATAAATTGGTAAATTAAATATAAAGTTGAATATGAAGATTTGTATCGATAAATAATTTCGACTAAAACCAAATTCGAAATTCTATTGTAATTTCTTGTGAATATCAAAGTTCAAAAAGGGACAAGTTATATATACTTTGGGGTATTCCGACTTGAGTTTGGAATCCATATCTAGTGTTTGAGAATTGTGGAAGGTTAAATCCATTTATCTATTGTTTGGGTCTCGATATATTCTACGAACGGTTAGTTATCCTTCGGACTAACTAGTGCCTTGCATATTTCGTAGATTTGATGACCCGAGTATCCTGTGTAGTATTGAATAAGTTTGTTCTCGTATCTATTTTTGATATTCTGATTTGATAGGCCAAATACAGAATAGATAATCGGCTTGATTTGTGAGTCGATTCTCTATCTTTGTGTATCTATCCATTTTTTTGTTGTCTCCCAGGCAAATTTCGGGGACGAAATGTTTTTAAGGGAGGAATCTGTAACGATCCCAATTTTGAGTTAAATTTAAATTAATAGTCAATGTAAATTTTGGAATAAATTTTGGAATAAATTTGAATTTGAAATACATATGTACATGTATATATGATTAAATTTGAATTTGACTTTAGAATTTGAATTTGAATATTGAATTTGTATTTGAATTTAAATAAATGACTTGGAAAAATGATTTGGGTTTAAAATTATTATTTATGTAAACTAATTACGGGTAGTTAGTTTTAATAGCATTTTCTTTTAAATAATATGTATACAAGAATGATTAAGAACATGTATTTATAAAATAAGAAAACGATGTAATATAAATTTATTTAAAAGCTTTTGATTCATGAGAAATACAAGTATCATTTAGTTTTATTTTTGAAAAAAAGAAATTAATTAAAATGAAATGAGGGTTTAAAAACAAAGTTATACATTAATTTGTAAACAAGGTTTAAACTATAAATTTTAAATTTATTTACATAAAGGTCTTTAACATAAAAAATACTAATTATGACAAATGTAAATGAAGTATGATATTAACAAATGCAGGCAAGATAAAAAAAATGCATGCAAGAGAAGAAAAAATATGCAAAAAGATAATACAAAATATCTATGTATAAAAACAAAAAAAAATATCTACAAATAAAAACCTAAGTACATACAAAAAAAATCAAGTGAGATGAGGCTGTAAACAAAATAGGAAACAATTGCATTAAAAGCTATCATCTCAGCACATACAAAATAACATCATTTCAGCCTCCAAAGAAAAATCTCTCTGGTCAAAAATGTAGGAAGGAAGAAAAATATGATCATGAAAAAAAAAGAGGAAGCTTACACCAGTTATAGCCTCCCTTATACAATCTGTGCCTCTTCTACATATATACATCTACTCTATTTCATTTCGTCCATCAAAATATAGTAAACCAAAAAAATTAAACATTATTATTCTACTAATTTAAACAATTCATTCAACAATAAAGTAAGATTAAAGGAATATAAAAGAAAAAAAACTACAGTTTTCAACACAGTATTGCTCTCTGTTCACAAAAACATTT
This sequence comes from Allium cepa, assembly GCA_030765085.1. Taxonomy (NCBI): domain Eukaryota; kingdom Viridiplantae; phylum Streptophyta; class Magnoliopsida; order Asparagales; family Amaryllidaceae; genus Allium; species Allium cepa. The sequence continues at coordinate 291,245,271 of CM060937.1, forward strand.
CAGGTGAGTAAACATTCTTTAAAGTCAGTAATTTGGATTTATATCTAATACATGTGATGATATTGTTTTGAATGGAAGTTCTTTTGCTTGAATCTGTTTGAATTGATATATATATATATATATATATATATATATTAGCATGTCTGTATATATATACATATAGATGTCTGATCTCTGTTATTTCATGGTTCTGTTTGGTTTTCAAAAATTCAAGTATCTCAATCAAACCCATATTAGCCTCTGATATTCAAATGGAAGTTGTTTATTGAAGTCTACTAATGTTTATTAGAATAGTTTCTGGATTAAAAATTCAACAAATAATTTTAAAAATGGAAACAACAGTAAAATTCATATTTATGATAAAAAATCAACAATCTTAATCTCTGACTTGAACTCCATGAATGAATTAGAGATGGAAAATCATGATTTTTAACATGCATTCCATGATTTTTTGTTTGATAATTTGTTGGAAATTTTGGGGTTGATCGGTTTTTGGGTTTCGAGTAAATTCAGGCGACTGGTGAAGCTTTGGAGGTCGGGGCTTTGGTTGGAGCTAGATTGGCAAATGTCGAAGCAGGGAAAAATGGTCTAGGTGGTTCACGATCGCCGTGGCGACGGAAATTGTTCGATTAAGTTTAGAACCCTAGTTTTTGTCTTGTTTGAGTTTTGTTTTGGTTCGACTTTCTCAGTGGATCGAGTGCAACGAGACTTTGGGTGATGAAAGTTGGTGGGTTGACGAGGGCATGGCCGAAGTTGTAGAGTTTTCGGTGATCGGAGCTTCGAGGATGAGGCATTGACAGGTTTGGTGGTGGTTTCTGTTGTCTGTTCCAGGTTTGGTTTGAAGGCTCTTTTCGGTTTCGAGCGCAGGGAGGACGATCTGATGAACGTGGTGGAATGGGAAGTAGTTTGCCAATGTGGGAAGATCGGCGAAGTTGGCCAGAGTCAATCAAGGCCACCGTGCATAAATTCTGGTGATGTTGTTTTTGGTTGGTGTAGGAGATGGATACTCGAGTTTTACTCGAAGTTAGGTAGGGTTTAACTCGAAGTCATTTTGACTGGCTCGAGTAAATTATTTTTACAGGGTTTTGTTTAAAACCTAACAGTTTAAGTTTTTAAACTTAAATTAAATTTAAAAGTGTAAAGAAAGTTTTAAAACAAAGGTTTTGAAACAGGTTTAAAACCTGAATTCAAAATGAGTTTGAATTCCAGTTTTTTTAAAAATAAATTTCTATAAAATTGAAATGTTTTAACACTTTAAATTGTAAAAGTATTTTATAAAGTGATTTTAAATTCTGAAATTAAAGATTTAAACAGAGTTTTAAATCTAAATTTAACTTGGGAGAAATGGTGGAAGACTCGGGTGGAAACTGGAGTGAACTGAGTATTTACCCGGGTTGGGTTTCAAAGGCGAAGTAAAAGTAATATTTGAAGTTAATCATCTTGAACAAGTTGAGCATTAACAAATTAATTAATGTCTGAAAGTTGAAGTGAAGAATTGATTCTAAGATATCATTAATTAAGTTAGTATTTAACAATGTTTTCTAAAATCCTAATAAATATCTTAATTAAGTAACTAATGTAAGATAAGTTTTAGATTTAATTAACATTTAAAGATATTGAAGTTAGTAATAATTTGATTTTCAAAGTTTAAAGAAGATTTTAAATGTTAATTAAGATAAATTATTATTATTAATTAATTGTTTTGGAAAGTAATTAAGAAGAGTTAATTAATTTATAATTCTAATTAATTAAGTAATTGAGGGTTTATCAATTCGCAATTTAAGATTGGTAAATTAATAATTAAGTATCTAATTTATTTGTAATTAAGAATTGATAATGATTATTAACTACAAAGATGGTTAATTAATGATTTTTAATAATAATTTAGTGATTAGTGAAAGGATAATTACTTATGGGTATTTGGATAATTAAGGATAATCAATTTCACGATTAAGGTAAATTAATTACAAAATTAAAGTCAATTAAGTATTGATTAAAAAGGTAATTAATTAATTAAAGTTAATTAAGTGATTAGGAATAATCGCTTATTGTAATTAATTAAGAATAATTAATTAAATGGTAATTAATTAAGGTTGATTAATTTATTAATGAATTAATTAAGGGAAATTAATTAAAGGTTAATTGAATAATTAAAGGTTAATTATTTAAAATTAAAGGTTGATTAATTTAATTAATAAATGATTAAAGGATAATTAATAAAATGATTTGAAATTAATTAATGTTAATTAACCATGATTGATGACTTATCTGATTTAAATTAATCGAATAATTAATTAAGTTTGCTCATGGACGTTTGAATTCTATTGAATGTCGAACTGTTTAATATTTCTGTTATGTTGTGCTATGAATTGTTTCAGTGTGATCTGTGATGAATGTACTTTATTTATCATTGATAAATTTATATTATTTATCCGTGAATCTGTGAATGAACGATAAGCGTTATAGATTATACCGCTTATCAATATCGATGTGCTTAGATATGGGATGTGATGATTTGTGATGTTGCACTATTGTGTAAAACCCCTGGACTACACCATACACACACAAATATGGATTGCACGAGGAAATCGGCTAAGTCACAGATTTTCAACGATTTTAAAAAAAGAATTCTTGAATCCAAAATACTTTTGGAATTGGAATTGAAAGCTTTGAAAATGAGTTTTCAAAAATAAAAGTTATTTTAAATAACTTAATAAAACTTCAAATTTAAATAATTTGATTTAAATCTGAATTCAATATTTGAAATTGAATTCAATGATTTGGAAATTAAGGTCTAAAAAGATTATACAAGTTATAAACGTGTTTATATGGGTTTTAACCATTTAAAAAGTATGGTTTTGGAAATTTAAATTTAAATCCAAGTTTTATACTTGAATGGCTTTAACTTATGTAAATTGTAATCAGTTTTCCCAAAACGAAAACTGTTTGTTTCAAATAATAATAGCTTTCATAAAAAGAAAAGATTTCCAATTTGTATCGAAAGATTCAAGTTTGAAATGAAATTGTAAATAGTTTGGAAAAACTATGAATTAACCTTTATGAAGACGATTAAATATTGTTTTGAAATCAAAGAGGATTTTAAATGGTATATTTTCCATATACAAGATTTGAATTGGTTTGAAAGTTATGAATTAAATCTTAAACTGAAAGATTGGATGAGTTAATCCAATTTAAAATGGAAATTGTTTTGAAATCCGTGAATGGATCTTTATGAAACTGGGTGAACTTTGTGAAATGAATATTTTATTTAAAAAGATTTAAAATGGTAATTTGTTTAAACCATTTGAGAGAAAAGTTTGGATAATAAGTTGTGACTTAACTGAAATCACATTATCCATATGTTTCTAAATATTACGCTCATTATTCGGTTTAGCCGGGAGAGGACCTTTTTGTCATATAACCCATTTCGAATAATGATACGTCGATATGGATAGCATTTGAAGACCGGTGGTGAAGACCAGGTATTTTCGAGAACGAAAGGATAACTCGTCGGCTGTCTCTACACTGAGTCGCGTCGGTATATAGATTTCCTAAGTGATGGGAAGTCCGATCGGGATTGTGAATACCCGAATGGCAAGGGCTTCTTTGGAAGTGCCTTCGGTTCTGTTCGAACCTAGATCAGACTTGTATGGATATGTGTCTGACATTACACTTTGAGATGTAAAGCTGGTTTCTATCAAATACATTTCTGTTGGTGGCGGAGATTTATTCTCTTAGCTTAACACCCTTTTATGAGACGTACGAGCTCAGAGGTTATGTAGTTGATGGTTACTAGTGATACATTCCCAATTTGGTAATGACATGCTAAGTGTTGCTGTATGTTGATGATCATTTGTTGATCATTTTGTGATCGAAGCATGGCTTTGTGAAAAAGCGCAGCTTTGTGGACGTGACTTCGTCGAGCCTCACAACCTGGTAATGGTCGAAACAGGAATCGTGGCAGCAATGTTATTTAGGGGTAGCTCCCCCTGAGGGTATGTCCATTTCCTTCTGGATTATAAGTGGTATCATAGTATGGAGCCCAGATACTTACTTTGTGGTTGCTGCAAACTTATTGCTTTGTGGTTGTCGGTTGAGAAGCGCTTCAGATAAAGGTTGGTAACGACCACAAGGTGGCATACTCATGTCAGTTGTTACCTAGCCACAGAGGCAACCCGGCCTTGTGAAGCAGAGATCCGGTTAGGTTCTCGGGGACGTCCCTCCAGAGGCGTTCCATTTTATGTAGGAAGTTCCTTTGCCCAACCATTTGTTGGAAATCCAATCATCCAATACGAGCCCTTTACGGTTTTAGTTGTATAACCTGTCATTTACTTATGGTGGTCACCACTGTTTAGATGGTAGCTATAGTAGGCATAATACGAAATGTCTATGCTGACTAGGATTAATATTATACTTTCGAAATGTTTTCCACTATGCACTAATAATAATATTTAAAATTGTTTTCGCGTATCTAGCATTTTTGACTATCATAAGGAGAAATCTCCTCCAAGTTTGCGCTTGCATTGTGTGTGGGCGGGAGGCCTTATGGCAGTTTCATTTTCATAAAAGCATTGCAGATTTCTTTCAAATTCTTTTGTTTTGCTTTTGATAAAAATGAACTGTTTTATTTCAACAACTGTCTTTGTTTACTCATACCAGTCACACGACTGACCTGGAGTTTATTGTTCCTTTCCTAAACTCTGGGTGCCCATAATTTTCCACACGGCCAATCTAGAGTTGAGTTTTCAGATAGTCGAATAATAGGAATTGATTCGATAGCCTTCGAAGCCTTTTGGATTTGAGGATCGCATTTGCTACACTTTAGCTATCACGGCTGACCTTACTTAGCTTGGTGCAACTTGATGGTTGTTCGAGCTATCTTTAGTTTGGAGATGGTGTTGCGGTTGCAGTTTGGAGACGTATTCTATTGAAGACATTATCTTTCCGCTGCTATTCCTTATATCTCTGATAGTATTGATATATATTGTATCATTCTATTGTATCATCATTGTATCTGAATATTGTATCAAATGTATTATTTATTTTTCTTCCGCTGTGTTGTACTTAATGTGTTATAAGCTCCGGCGATCCAGATTCGACATTCGGATCAGCGATTTCCGCTTCTATTCCTTATATCTCTAATAGTATTGATATCTATTGTATCATCATTGTATCTGAATATTGTATCAAATGTATTATTTATTTTTCTTCCGCTGTGTTGCACTTAATGTGTTATAAGCTCCGACGATCCAGATTCGACATTCGGATCAACGACATTTGAATACGAGTGTCGTATTCGGTGCCGATTTTCGAAGGTCGAGTCAGGGTCGTTACAATAATGATCTCCTCTTGGAATCTCTAGACTTTATAGATCAGAAGCATAAGGAAGCTGATTTGGGAGCAGTTGCACACCGACACCAAGTCGCCCGATACTACAACACTAAAGTCCGACCTAGAACCTTTGAAATCGGCGATCTTGTTTTAAAACGGATTTTTCCTACCCCATTGCATATGAATCCTACTTGGGAAGGACCATACGTTTCTTTGAGCAGAGGCTTGGAGAGGGAACTTTTAAGCTAGTGATTGTTGATGGCATCACATTCTCAAGGGCGTGGAATAGTGAGCATTTACGATGCTATTTCACTTAGTTTGTTTATTTTTCATTCAGTTGTATTCAGTTTTAGAATTTGTTTTAGCATTTTATTTTTCAAGTATGTAATAAGACAAACTATGTCATTTCCTTTCATTTAGCAAATAAAGTTTTGAACTTCATTTATATCTGTATTTTCTGTAGCATTACATGTTAGTTACATTACGAAACTGACTGATGTCGATATGTCTGAACATGTTCCCAGAGTTTGGAACCAACCAATTACACTAGTTCCCGATTGAATTAAACAAGACGAGTGTGGTCTAACCATTAATTTGATAACTCTCATTTATTACCCGATGGACGAAATACATAACGAGGAATGGATGTGACTTGACCATCTGATGACCGAATAAATCCCTTCGAGTGCTGAGATTGAAATAAATCAAAAGCGATCATGACATGACCAATCGCTCGCTAAATCAAATCCCCGGATCTTGGAGGGCAAATCAATCAATTAAGGAAAGTACGATCCTATTATTTTCTAAAATAACTCTAAGGCCCTAGAGTGCGGACTGGAGTATAAACACAAATTGGATGCGATTCGACCACCCACTAACTAATTCTTATCCCCAAAGTGCAAATATGAGTATAAATAAATAGATGGGTGTGGTTCGACCACTAACTATTCCATAAAATCCGGCCTAAAATTGACAGGAGAGTATAAACTTGCAAAGGGTGGAGTTCGACCATCCACCGTCTAACTCCGCTAACCTAAGACTGGGAGCAGAGTGTAATCCTTCAAACCGCTGAATCTGACAGCACAACATTAGGGGTCAAGGTCCGTGTTTGGTATGACTCAGGGCCATGACCGTATGGAGACCTTGGGATAGAATTAACGGATTATCATCCAAAGCAATGAGCAATGAACTACAAGTACAATGAATGGAAAGTAATAGCTCAACTACTTAGATAACAATTCACATGGGGGTTCAACAAAAAATAAAAATATACATTCACATAATAAGCTTCAAAATTGTGATACAAGTTTATCTAGAAAACGGGGGCCGTACCCATACAATCATGGCCAACATAAAGAAAAACACCTATACAATCTATGTGCAAATAGAGCCAAAAAGACGGTTATCTCTTTTGTCTTCTATCCTTTTCAGATTTTTCGGAGTGGCGCTACATGAGCTTTCGCTCATCCGCTTCCTCGATCCTTTACCGCCTTAGGCAGGGGAGCTTTCAAAAGTAGGAGGGAGTTTTTTGGAAATCAACCTGCCAGGTGGGATGACTTGTAATGGGATGAGATTTGGATCGTCAATATCCACATCAACGGTTCAAACTTAGCTTGTTTCTTCAACAACTCCTCCCTCTCAACACGCTCCTTTAAGATGAGCTCTTCAATGTGTTTAGTGGCGTTGGTGATCACAACATTATTAGATTCGTACAACGGTAGTGGATCTTCAGTCTTATCATCATTAAATGCTCTAATAACTTGAGCATCGGACCCTGGAGCATCGATAGCTGCTGGAATCTTAGTTGATGTCGATTATTGCTCCATGGCAACACCACTTTTTGGAATTTGGCCGAGACCCAAAGATCTATAGATTCACGAAAACAAGAAGATAAGCCCGTAACTATTGGACATGAAGAAAGAAATCGAATGAAAAGTGGAAAGTAGAGCAGAATACCTGTATCCGACTGGCTTTCAGTCATCGTCGGGGTACCCCTTTCCAAAATATGGGTCAATACTTTATATTGATAACCTGGTTTGTCCGGATCGTAGCTTAGATCCTGTTCCAGCTCGAAAGAAACTAATGCTTCGACTACTTGAAAAGAATAGGGGCCCTTAGGATCAGGCTTCGAAGACTCGCTGATATTTTTCCCTTTGTCGAAAAATACTAGAATGTCAAAATATCCGAGTCTCATGGAACCAAGGTCTAGGGATTCATTTCGGCGAAGGATCTCCTGCACTAATGTCTCTTTGTCTAAATCAGCTTCGCCAAAGTCTCTCCTTTTCATTTCGAAAATATACTCCCAAGCCTCAGTGAGCGACTCAAGATAACCCTCACCAAGGAACTCTGATCATGGTGGAGAAAGACTTTAGCATTGTATACGATGGTCAAAGGATTGAATATGTCCTTGATTTCATTTCGACCAGCTTCCTTGGCATCCTATACCTGAGCCTCGAGCTTTTCTCTCATCTTATTGGGGCCCACTTCCTTCGCCTCTTCTTTGAGGACTTCAAATTAAGCAAGTTGTTCATCAAGTTTACTCTTCAAAGTCCGGGCCTCAATAGATTCTTCGTAATATCTTTGTGATTCTTATTGAGCTTCGATCTTATCCTCCCTCTCTTCCTTAAGAAGCTCCTCAATGCGGTGGGCCTAGATATTTTTCTCCTTCTACAGGGAATCATATTCTAAGTTGAGTGCACCACTGCGGTTGAGGGCAGCATCAAGTTCCTTTTTATAAGAAGCTTCTAGACGAATTGTTGCCTAAGATGTTTCCATGGAACTCTTTGCTACTTCAGTTTGTTTTGTCATCAATTTCGAGATCACATTATCTTAGTGCTTAATTATATCTTTATCATGGATTGACTCTAGCTTGAGACGATCTATCTCATGTTGTCGCTCGATAAACACCTTGGAGATTTTTTCTTCTAAGTGCTGGAATGATTCATGCTGCATGAAAACATCGTTGACGCTTGTGGGAGAGCTTGCTTTGACAGTCTCTGGGATAGTGTGAATGGAGGAAAGGAACATAAGCCCGTCAAGACAAATCTTTGCGAAAATAATCTTAGATCTGGCCAATATCTCTACGTGGAAGCTTTAGGAGAAGCCGTCGGCAAAGATGGATCAGAAGCAATGATTGGACGTTTGCTAGACCTACGGTCATGGGATTTCTTGGCTGGATGAACCAGAATATTGCTCAGGCGGTATGGGAGCTGAAGGACGTGAAAAGAGGTCTGATCGTCAATATGCACGGGAAAATTAAGTTGCACTTGCTGATGGGATGAACGAGATTGGGATTTAGTTTTAAAGATGAATATTCCCCCAAGCGACGACTTCTTTCTCGGTCGTCATCCCTCTCTCTGCGCCTACCCGATTCTAAATCACTTTGGATCCTATTGCACCGAGGATCCCTTCAAGCGATCAAAAGCTCGGGATTAAGACATCAAAACTGCAAGAAACTAAATACTAGAGTATAATTGACCATTTCATAAAAGATAGATGGAAATCATAAGGTGAAGTGCACGTAATTGTGAGTGTCCTAGTGCCCTCCCTAAAGAACCGGTTGCTACAACCTTGCTTACGGGAGTTTTCACTCCTTTACCTGTAGGAAGAATGCCATCACCACTTCTGGTGGGAGAATTGAGCCTATTGACGTCGATTTTAGGGAAGTCATAAGTCATAATGTCATCAGAAATTTGGAAATTTGAAACCCATTCACCGAACCATCTAAATGTTGGGAAGACGACTCTTCATCGATAGAGGTGATAACGAACTCCGGACTGCTATCAGTTTTTCTCTTGCTAAGCTTATATGCAAGCTTCTTTATTCTCTTAGCAGGTGTGTGGGGTTGTACGCCCTGTGATGGTATGACCACAGACACCCTGCCTAGGACTGCATCAGCGTCCCCAGGCTCATTGATCGGGGTTCCCATAATTTTGCCTTATTCAGCATCATCCCGAGTCACCTCGACTAGGGGCACGACAAGGTTATTGTTATCTTGTTCAATAGAGCTTCTTGGTTATGCAAAACTTCGAGGAAGCCTAATGCTGTAGCCTTCTTCCAGTAGCCTAAATAGAGATAACAACTCATCGGTTATGAGGAGTCTGATATCCCTGTTTTCAACAGGAGTAACACGAATTGCGGAGATCGCTCTTGAAAAACTAGTGCCCTCTGGACGTAGGCAGTGTAGATATTTAGAATGTTAGTTGATGCAGAATATAACTTGGATTAGAGAATTTGAAAATAAAGCGAAGATGACACTTACGCCCTTCCAACCATCGCCTTGCAAAGCCAGTCGGACATCAAACGTAGAACCATTCATGTTTGAAGAGGGTAAGTTTGTTTCAATCATGCATTAAGACTTGACAGTTGGTTAAAGGCTAGAGAAAAACATAGGAAGAACTTCCTGCTCGTCGTTTAAATTTATGAATGAACCTTATGTCCTCAGGAGTTGACGGGCAAAACAAAATGCTCATGAATAGTAAAAAAATTCCATAAAGACATAGCTATTCGGGTGAAGTTAAGTGGGAGCTATTTTAAGATATCTTAACATTTCTCGAACAAACTAATTGAAGGGTGACATGCATCCGGCCTAGCACATGAATTTGTTGCATGTCGTGTACCCCTCCGGGGGTAAGTGAGCCCCGTCATTCATTGAAGGAGCTGGGATGTCTTCAAATGGAATTCCATGTCAACATAGTCTACGAAGGCGGCCTCATTAATTCTGGAGGCTTGAGAATCTATCGGGTTATCTAAGAGTATAGCGCCTTCTACAGTGTCGGGTGCAGGATTTAAATCTTCAGCCGAGAAGACGAGAACATAAAAAAGGGTTGGCTGACAGGCTAGAAACCTCCGTTTGTTTAGTTTGATGACGAGGGGAAATCCTGTCAGATAAGGTTGCGGAACTCGACTCAACGTCGAAATCGCTATGTTGTGAGGCTTATCCAAAAGACATTACAGCTAGACGCTCTGAACTTCTGAAGACCATGTCAATTATACTTAGTATATAATCGAGGTTAGAAAAGTCTACCTGTCCCCCAGTGCTGAGCGTGAGCTAGTTAGTGTGATGTGGTGCAGTATGGTGTATTACAGAAATAAGCAGCTTAAAATAAGAAAGCAAAATGAAATGAGGGGACTTTGGATTCTGACCAGAGTGACAATCATCGCCGACCATCTCAACTGGCAAAGAGATTGATCGGTTGTGTAAGCTTTGGATCGACTATCGACATATTAGAGTGTGAAATCTGTTAATTGAGTACATATGTTGAGTTTTAGTTCATGTTCTAAGTCCAAAGGATTTTATCATTAAGTTTTGAGTACAATAATAAATATGCAAGTCCTGTTGTTCATCATCGTCATATGTTCAAGTTATTGAGATGGGATTAGTTGTAATCGCCCAAACAAGTGATTATGGATTAGGTTTTGAGTTCAATTCAAAACCTAAGAATTAGCCAAGTACATAAATGCCGACCCCTATATGTCGATCCCCATATGCCGACTCATACCTGCCGATCTCTATACCAAAGTAGTGGTACCGATCTGTCTCTTCAAACAAATGATGCTGATCCATTTCCTTTAACAAAATATGTCGATCTCACCATGCTACCCAGTGCCACTGATCCCTTCTTTCCTAACTTCCAATACTGAACCTTCCACACTAGCCCACTCCTTTTTTCAACAAGGATGCCAATCCCTCCATGATCCATTAGTACCACCAAACCCTCCCTGTGAATCGAAAGCAACCGATCCCTCTCCTTCCACCTTCCCGTGCAAGCCTTCCAACCTTATAACCGAACCCTAACGCATTCAACTTCTCCTCTCCTCTAAGTAGTTTCGGCCTTCGATTTTCCATCGCATCGAACTCCATATTGTCACCAATAGAACAAAATCCACCATCTCATCATAAAATCAAAATTTAAAGGCGAATAACCTACCTAAATGCATTAGAGATGGGTGTTTCAAAGAGAAAGAATGAAGTATGGTTCAAATTAAAGGTAAGATAACTATCCAAAGCTAAGTTGAAAGGTTAATGTTTGGATGAAGGCAATGTTTGAGTTGGGAAGGAAGGGTTCGGATTTTTTATGGTAAAAGAGGGTTCCGTCTTAAGGGTATGAATGAGAAGAAAGTAAAAGTATTGGGTACGTTAAGGTTGGGAAGAAGGGATGTTAGTTTATAGAAGGGAACGAAGGGGTCGGCCCACGGTTTTAAGCAAGAGAAGAGGGATCGACATAAAAGGTGTTGATCCTTGCAAACATAAAGAAAGAAGGAGGGATCGGCTAAGCATATGCCGATTCCTACATATAATAAAAAACAAAAATAATGATGAAATTAGGGATCGGCTATGAGCATGTATACAAATCAGCATGAGCATGAGAATTATTAAAAGCATGTACATACAAAATACAATCAAAATCGACGACAGATCGTGAACGTGTGAACACACCTAGAAACCAACAACAAAGAACGTGTATATAAATGTGCACGTGCATGACCCAAAAAGTTCAAATTTTGAAATCGACAGAAATTAAAATCGAACCTGAAGCCTTCAAGTTCAAGGCTGGACCAGATAACCAAAGCTTGTAAGTCTTATAGAACTTGATTTATACATATCAATTGATGGAGTATAACCTTGGATTCATACTATTGGAAACCGACCAAGCGTCATAACGACCAATGAGAAATACAACACCTTGAAAAATAATTCGAAAGATGGATGACAACTATTTAGGAAACTAGACGGATTTCTTTTTGATGACTCTAACTTGCTTCAATCCAAAGCACATCATGTTCATCGGAAGACGTACTTTGGGGGGCAAATGTTTTATGGCATTTTAACTTGGCTATATTGAACCGATTGCACAAGTTAGAGTCGACTGCCATCAAGGCGATGATTCCAGAGTGATGATTGTAGGGCCGATAAGTTAAGTACATATGGTAACATGAAGTCAATGCTGAATGGTCTTGATGGATATGTAAGGCAGAGTGTTCGAAACATGAAATATGGTTCAACTTCTAGGAGGGATCGGCATGAATTGGCCTCAATGACAGGGATCGACATGTTTTAGAGAGTGAGAGCATTCCTATAGAAAATAATTAATATCTTGAGATCCACAAGTCCAATGCATATGAAATTTTTTGAGCAAGACATGGGGATTTTAGGGAGCCTACTCTAGGGATCGTACCTCAAGAGGATGAAGTTGGAGGGATCGGTATTCTTCCCTAAGAAGGGATCGGCAGAAAGCAGTATGCAAATCATATTGAAGCAAAGATCAAGCAATAACTCGAGCTCCACTGATCCAGTTGGTAAGAAATTTGAAGTCTAAGCATATTTTAGCATGAGGAAGCCACCATAGGGATTGCACTATAAAATTAAACCAAAGAAGGGACCAGTACCGATCCCTCTACCTTGGTTATTGGGTCATACGACTCCTCTTGTAGGCCCATATGGTTTTAAGGGTCTTCCTGTCGAGTTTTCAGAAAGATATTTGTCCATCTTCGTCTATAAACTTAGGTTTGGTTGTTCATTTTTGAGACTTTTACGCTGCCAATTGCTTTATACTCTTTTGTAATTAAGGATTTTGATCTGATCCCTTTTGTGCTCATTTAAAAAGTAATTAATATATCAATCCATTCAAAGTGGACATAGGCAAACAACGTCGAACCACTATAAATCTTTATGTTTGTTATTCTTTCACTTAACTGTTGTTTCTTTGTTATTATCCACTGTTTCCATTTTATTTTTTATTTAATTCTCTTCAAAAAGTCTCTATTGGGTGTTTGTACCAATTTTTGTGCAAACATTCATTGTATATATTTAAAACCTTCAAAAATCACTTTTCAAGTCAAATATAATTTACAAAAGTCATTTCACAATTTTCTATAATTAAATACTATTTTAAAATAAATATATGAATCACTTTATACTCGAAACTGTTAATATTTAATATTAGAAATCACTTAATAGCGTTTAAAAATCATTTCACTCTAATCATTCAAATCCTCAAATTCATTTTGAAAGAGTAGAATTTTCTTTTCTAAAGACATAAAACAAATAAACCTCATTTTTAAAACTCTTTCAGGAGTATTTAAGCGACCATTTATAATAAAAACCACTTAAAATATTATCATTACTTCCAAAAAAATTCTTTTGCCTTTGAACACTACCAAATTTATAATACAATAAGAATAGTGATTTTAAAAATAGCTTTGTAACCGAAAGAAAACTATATTTGTATACATAATTAAAATAGAATTTTAAACATGAAAATAGTTAAATTGACTAAAATTTTAGTAAATTATTTATGAAATACTTTTTAAGTAAACTTTAATACTCTGAATATTTTTCAAATCTTTCCAAATACCTTTTAAAACAAGAAAATAAATAAATATCTAAATATATAAATGGTGGAGTAAAATTAACCCACGAACATCTCAATAAAACATTTGTATAAATTTATCGAGTGACCCAAGTTGAGTTCCGTCGAACTCCGATCATCTATATATGCACACATCTCAAAATACAAATATATATATATATATAGTTTAATTTGCAACTGGACAAAATTCCATTTGCAAATTGACACTTCTAATTAAAACAATCAACCAATGATAATTAGTTTCATCCAATTACAATACCAAAGTGGATTCTTCCATCAAATCAAAAATCAAGTTAAAGCAAATAGAGAATATACTAGATCATAGTCGTGAGTAAGCAATTTTACCCACCAAATCGTTGAATGCTTGCACGAATCATATACCCCGCTTCAGCTTGAGCATCGTTACCACTTGGCGCACTCCATTCTTCAATCCAGCCACATCATCTTCCTCCCTTACTGCCAACATGAATCAACGCACACCTATAAGCTCCTCCACCTTCAGGCCCTGCTACCAACTATTGCTGATTACCTTGAGCTCGCACATTTCCCTGTCAATGTCGCTTTGAGCTTCCCTACATCGCAATAGCCAGGTTCGCGCTACCGCCTTGAATCGCGAAATAGGTATGTCGCGCCTCTTACATTGCCACGAATCACTTCTCTTTGAATCGCTTTCTTATGCCTGGCTCCCTCATGATCGGGCTTTGTTTGTTCGTTTTTTTTATAACGTCGATTATTATTATTTTGGGCAAAGGGGGGGTTTTATGGTAGAGAATGGATATAGACTTATTTGAGTAGTGAAAAAAGAAAAGGAGTTCTCTAGAGAAAAGGAGAAAGTTTAAATAGGCTTGGATTTAGCTTTTGGGTCTTGTTAATTAATGTTTCTTCCTTTTCTTTTGAATAACCCTTTTTTATTAATTTGTGACTAATTTTAATATAATTTAAATTGATTTACACTACATTTTACAAAATAGGTTTCAATAACTACAAATTTCATTCCATTAGTATTTTTTTATTTGTTTATTATTCATTATTTTATCATTAAGTAATTTTATTTTTCAACTATTTCAATCAAATAAAAATTATTAACAAATTACAAATATATTATATTTATTAAAATATTTTATTTGAGTTTAATATGTTTTCTGAAAAGAATCTATTAAATTAATCCAATTTATTAAAACAAAATAATAGTTATTAAAAATTCAATTCAAATATTTTTATTTTAATTAAATTTATTCACTATTACGACAGATAAAACAAGGTTGTTACAGACCTCCCTCTTATGAAAATTGCATCATCGAATTCCTTATATGAAATCGTCAAACACAGCTCATACGCATACTTTCTACGTATTATACAATCATATACTAAAATTAATCTTAAACAATCCTCTACGTGGCTCTCACTCTCTAACTTCGCTTATCGTTTGCTACAATTTAAATAGACTCATTTAACGACTTTGTACTTTCGCATACGACAAATTTTTGTGAATTTTTCGAATTGTCGGATTTTCTTGAAAATTTTGGTAGAGTTTCCTTTGTACGGAAAGCGTTCAAAAAAATCACAACATAATATAATCACAATAAATATACATCCCATTAATGGAGCATCCAAAAACACGGGAAAGTAATATAATATCACATCATATACAAACATAATGTAAAAGAGTACATTTATTTAGTATTTTCTAAGGATTGCGGCGTTGTTTTATCACATCAAGATGGCGGTGCATTCCTTGTAGCCTTTTGATACCAAATTGTGGCGTAGACCTGCTACGCTAGATGTTAGTTTAAGATGGCGGCACATCCCCGTTTGCATATAATCGCTTAAGAGGGTGTGTCACGGTTTTGTAATCTTTGGATTGCTTTCGAGGACATGGTATAACCTTCACTTCTTGTTGTTACTTAAAGATTGTGCCTTGTTTCCCACCTGTTAATGCTCATTTTATGGTGCCGTAGCATAACCTTCGTATTTGGTATTTGAAAGTTATGCCACAGTTCAACCTGTTGAAGTGGGTGTTCAATTTGCAGATCAGCTTTCACCCTTTGTAGTTATCTTAGATTTCCAACGCAGTATTTTAGTACCGAAGCTATATTTGATGGTTAGCGCAGTCGTTACGTTGTGTTACCGTGATGCAGTATTACCTGGGTTTCATTTTTTGCTTGCTTTCCATATTTCGACTCCTATTGTGGAAGCAATTCGTTTGGGCTCAGTGATGTTAATAATTTCACCTTGTTAACGTTTGGAAAACATGGGTGTAACATACCTTAATTTTCATTATGCTGGGTCTAACAGGCCAATACCCAATAGACTTAGATGTTTATTCCAATCGACTAAGCCCGCCTGAAAATGAGCTAAATAGGTTTTGTTGCAAATGAAGCTTCAATGCAACATATACAACCAACATGAACATCTTCAAAGCATCACATTCCTGGCAGCGATATACACAACCTTTAAAATATGATATCTTCTACATACTATCTTTATGAAGCTTAACACAAAACTCTTTGGTTCCAAATGTATGCATGAATATGTGTGTGTATGGCAAATTTTACATGTTAACACAATGGAGTCCAACGGTCAAGATCTACTTTGTCACATGTTGTTTTATTTTAGGTCCAAATAGCCACTATTTATTTATTTATTTATTACTTAACATTATAAAACATTTATCAAAATATTTCATTATTCTTTAGCTCTCCAATCCAGTAGCTCTTGGTAATTGATATTTTTATTTGGCTATATGACTATCAAAAATGAATGTAAATGAAGTTTGCTACATCACTCGAAATGGATTCGGACGTTTCAGTCGAATAAAAGATCAATTGTTGGGACCCTAGTTCGAAATTTAATGTGGATTTCAAGGAGGTACCATAGTTCATCTCACAATCGGTTATTATACCTGAATCATATCCGGGAATTGTAGCTATTTCGAAAGTGAACGAAGTAGGGTTTTTTGTCTATGTAAATGCCCTTAAATTGTGGATCGTACTAAACATCATTTCAGTTTTCTGTTATTTCTTCGTTTATTTAATTTGTATTGCTTTTCATTATGGAATTTTTTTTTCAAATACCATTCTATAAGTTTCAAAATATATTTTCACCCCCTTCGAAAAACAAGTTTCATGATAATTATTTTAGAAAAATTGCACACATTTGCAGTTTTCAGAAACTGCTATTACTGTAGTTCAAAGTGCAAATATTTATATTTTAAACTACGAAGTGCAAATATTTGCATTTTAAACTGCAGATATTTGCACTTTTATAAAAATGTAAATAATTGCTAAAGAAGGTTTACTTTGCTCATATTAACTCATGATTAAATGTAGATGAAATTCTCGTCAAATGGAAAATATTGACTGAAAATAGTTCTAGGGAGTTAATTTAAAACTTGCTTTCCAAAAGATACGACAGTGTATTAAGTTCAAAAATAGGGGTGCCTCTCCAATCTCCACATTTATTAATTTGCATCTGCTTCCAAATAATATGATTTACTTCTCCCCCACTTTTCTACCGTTATACAGAAATTTGCAGAGTGTCAAAAACTCAATTTTAGTTTGCAATGTTATTGCATTTTTCTTTAAGCTTGTATAATTGCATATCAAGGGATCCTTGACTAGCATTGGGTTGATAGTATTATCAAAGGTACTGAGATTCTCTAATCATTACACCTGGACTAGACACGCCCGACGTTCAAATTATGGACATTTCATTCTGGTTCCTACGGTGATCGAGACGAAATACGATCAATATTTTGATATTGGACGGAAAAAATAAAATAAGTTTTAAATTGTGGAATGTACATTTGAATTGTTTTATATATATATATATATATATATATATATATATATATATATATATATATATATATATGCATACATATGCATACATATGTATACATATGTGTATATATATGTGTGTGTACACACATATATCGAGAGTGTTTTAGTCAAAATACCATCAAAGCACAATTTTATTTTCAATACAATCAACTTGTTATCTATTATTTTCAATCAACAAATCACATATCAAACATATCTACTTTTGATATATGTTTACTAGCATCAAAAGAAGATATTGCAATCAATTTCCATTTGGTATTAATAACCATATATTGTGTTTAACATGTCGTTTAGGGCTGTGTATTTACGGATAACAAGTGAGTCACAACTATCCAAACTTAATATATACAATTCAACGCCAAGGGTCGTCTTTAATTCAATACCAAACGATGTCTTCAAAGACAACATACAAGGAGTAACTATAATATTCTCAGTGAATCTCAAACTCAAAATTTTCATATTCATAAATGTCAAATCATTGTTTTATTCTGGGATCATTTATTGAGTAAGAATAATTCAAAAAAGAAAATATCAAGTATATGAAGATCTTTTATGGAGATTTGATCACCAATACAAGTCCAGAACATACAAAGTTTCAAGTATTTTTAATCTCCATCGGATTCAAATAATGCATTTTAGAGCAAAAATCTATCATCTCATTTACTCAAGCCCGATCCATCAAAAAATAAAATAAAAAAAATAAGGCAAAACTTCATTCCTCTTTCTTCTGCAGAAGTATCAAGTATGCACTCTTGCGTTCATCGGCGCCAAGTATTTCACGGGAAGAATTTCATTTCAGCATACAACAACTTCGCATATATACTGGAAACGATAATTTCATCAAACTCAAGCAAGTCAGATATATCAGTCAACTCATATCAAATACCTGATACAGCCAGTATCAGATCTCACAAAGTTCAAAAATATTTCATCTCAGTCTACCAATTCGTTTCATCAACAAGCTGTTATGATCTTTGTTCTTTAAGGCTTGGATTATGGTGTCAGACATGGTGTTGTGCGTTAGTGATGGGTTGAGGGTGGTATTTCTTGACGTTTGAGAAGTTTGGTGAAAACAGTTTGGACTAGAAGAGGGTGGTGAGGTAGTACGAAGTGGTGAACAACAAGTAAAAAGAAGAAAGGGGTGAAGCAAGAAACAAGCAAGAGGTGAAGGATTCAGAGTGCAACAGGTTGAAGGAGGTGAGCATCAGGTGAAGGTGGTGAGGCAAGAAGAATAACAGAAAGTTGCAGTAGAGAGAAATTCACAAGTAAAAGACAAAGAAAAACCGACTTCATTGACTTATCACACCTTACATGCGTACACACCAATAATATATATAGTCAATAACGGGTAACGGCTCTAAACTAACTATAGTAAACCCTAATAAGTTAATTAAACAATCCAATTACAATTCAATCCAATATTAATTTGTACAAGCACAAAACATGCACAACCAATACTTTCAGTTTTCTTCAACCAGAGGCTTCAAGCCCTTGAAGCAGTGACATCCCCTTCCTTCACTGTTCCATGGCCTTCACATCTGAAGAACTCCGGTACTAACGCTTATGAACTATGGCCGGTGCGTTATTTCTGCAATCCCCCGTCTGTACAAATGACTGATGCCAATTTTTGCGCATAACACAAGCAAAACCTAGCGATGTACAAACAAAATCAGAAAATCTTACTAATAAATCGCATCGCCATTGTTTAGAATTTGCTAATTGTCATCACAAAGCAACCACGAAGACGGAGTAACCAATTTATACTAGAAAATTTTGAACAACCACCAATCAGAGCATCACCATACATATCCTAGAGCATCTACGATTGCATCATTTAATCAAAGTGGTGCATCACACAGAGATAACAATTTCAAGCAGCTCTGTCAGGACAATTGGCATCTATAAATCAACTACCCATCTCCAGATCCAAGTGCGACATCCATGTGATTGTGAAATGACGTTAGCATCAACCTTAGACGAGCTTCTGGGCGACAGCTATTTTAAACACGTCTCCATATCAAGAAACAGTCGACGTCGAACTCTTTAGGCATTGTGAACTCTGATTTAGCAGTGCAAAAGCAGTGCGAGGACATCACCCTAAAACCACCTTCAGATCTATAGTGTCTCCAGACGTGGTGGTGTTGATGGAATGGAAATTGCTACTACGATCGGGGCTATACCCTTGATTTTCAACCGGCTTTGAGTATTCTTTTGAAATACTCAAATAAGTTCCTTAAAAGCAATAAACCATGTTAAAACAAAGGAAATAAATGCCTAGGTAGAATAATTTGAGTTGAGCACGGAAATGATAGGTTTTCAAGCAAAGTTAGCAGCATGTTTTAGCGAGTAATTTTCTTTTTAGTGCTTTAAATTATTAAGTTGAATCGAATATTTGAAATATATTTAAGGTTTTGATGTTTATGGAAACGGCTGATGTAATAATAAAAGGTTGTTTAAGGTTTATATTTGTTATATTGGGTTATGTGCAGAATCTGTGGTAATGGGCCGAAGTGTTGGTCTTTTGAAATTTGTTTTACTATGCAAAAATAAACAATACTGAATACAATTGGGCTTTGAATATAACGTGTTGATGTATTTGAGATGATAGACATGAAAATAGAAATGAAATGGCACTAAAAACTATAGTAATCTCAATCTGGATTTGCAAGTGAGTTTTCTAAATTTCTAAAACGGAAGAAACCAAATTATTTCAAATGAACGGACCAGAATCAAAACCCGAAATTTAAACCTTGGATCACACACTTCTAAGTTAGCAAGTGCAGACCCCAAAATCTATCACTGAGGTAACAAACCTGAACTTCACTGCGAGTATTACTAAGTGGTGAAGTCAAAAACTTCATTTGTGTGTCCCTAACAAGATTGATTACTACGAGCTGTGTATTGTTATGGAAGGACTTTGAGAAAGTAATCGACGACTACAACAATGATGTCAAGAGGAAATAAATATGACTATATGAGCATCCATTGGGATTATAATAATTATTACTATTTAAGTTAGGACTATTGGAATATCATTCACATTATATTTCTGAACAACTCCTTGATTGGTGATATAAGGTATTACAAGTGAACTATTCTAGAAGTTACTTTTGTAAGAAAGAGGCTATCCTGTGAATGATATGGACTTTAGCGAGCCTATTTACGTTCATTTATCTTTACAAGCCTACCCTTTATCTAATGTGTTTTCTAAACTTGTGCCTGTCTTTCTGCTATTAATTTGTTGTGGTCACTGCCTGTTTTAGCCTTTTTGTTGAAGCCAAGAGCCCTGTGTGGTGGTTATGGTCACTTGCTGCTAAGTCAATTCCCTGGTGAAAGGGGAATTGATAGCGTCCAACCATTTCAAATCCTAGAACTTGGGATTGGAAAACAAAGCTTCTTGTGAAAAGATTTTGGCAACTTTATATTACCTCCTTTTTGCCAAATTCTGGCACATCACATTGCGGTAAATATTTTAAGCCTCTTCTTAATTGCAGCTTAACATAGTAAAAGCAGTTGTTATTATCAGCTACAATTTTCCTTTTCTTCTTTTCGGTGTAGTATAACAGCGATACTTATGTTCCTAGTTAGAGAATGCTAGTCGATTAATTTTTATTTGAATGACGTTGATAGCATATACATATCACTATTTCAAATACCATGATTAAGTTTCAAATATACAGTACTTTTGTTAAGTTATGAACTTGCACTTATTAACCTTAGATATATTTCAAATAGCAAACCCACAAAACAGCTCTTATATCTTGTACAACTGTATACAACATACTACAGTATGCTTGGCTTTAATTCAAGTCATAACACTATCATGAGCTCTATATAAACCCACACAACAAAGCCCACTGTGTCATACAAAGGGAGGATAACAATGAATAACCAAACCATAACTGGCCTTGCCATTATCCTCTCCCTCTTCGCTTACCACAGCTATGCCCTAGACTTCTGTGTAGGTGACCTAAAAGGCCCAGTCACCCCATCAGGTTATACATGCAAAAAAGAGAGCGACGTCACCGGTGATGACTTTGTATATACCGGGCTGGCCAAGGCTGGAAACACTACCAACATCATCAAAGCTGCAGTGACACCCGCATTTGCAGGCCAGTTCCCTGGCACTAATGGGCTTGGCATTTCTGCAGCCCGGCTGGACATAGCAGTTGGAGGAGTAGTGCCGATGCACACCCATCCCGGAGCCAGTGAGTTGCTTGTCGTCATTCAGGGCACTATCTGTGCTGGATTCATCTCTTCTGCTAACTCCGTTTATGTTAAAACTCTTAATAAGGGGGATGTTATGGTTTTTCCTCAAGGGCTGCTGCATTTCCAGGTACTGTTATATATCTAAATACTTCATCAATGCAGTTATTGATTTGTGGAAAATTGCAGATTAACGGAGGGAATGGAGAAGCCGTGGCGATAGTGAGCTTCAGCAGCCCACAGCCCGGACTGCAGATTACCGACTTTGCCTTCTTTGCAAACAATATACCTACTCCTTTGCTTGCCAAAACTACGTTCCTTGATGTTACACAGATTAAGAAGCTTAAAGGCATTCTCGGAGGATCTGGCTGATTCATCCTGCATTTGTTTTTTGCTGCATTTTTTAGTTATTTGATTTCTGTTTTGTTTCTCTTCTTCAATTTTCATTCTGCGTCCTTTGGAACAAATATTGCATTTTGTAATGCTTTGT
Source organism: Allium cepa (assembly GCA_030765085.1). Taxonomy (NCBI): domain Eukaryota; kingdom Viridiplantae; phylum Streptophyta; class Magnoliopsida; order Asparagales; family Amaryllidaceae; genus Allium; species Allium cepa. The sequence goes on from CM060937.1 coordinate 291,267,512, forward strand.
CGTGGTTGGTTGAAGTTCATGAATTTGGGAAAATGAATGTTACCTGTTTATTTGTGTTTTGTTATTTGTATTTCAACCTCCACGCTATATATATAAAGGAGGAAGAGGATATATATATATATATATATATATATATATATATATATATATATATATATATATATATATATATATATATATATATTATATGTTTATATTTTGGATCTCGCTACACATTCTCAAGATATAAAATTTGTGTCCGAAACAATCTTAACAACAAATTATGTGAGCGTCTGCTTTTGCATTACAGAAAGCGCACAACATTCTGACTGATAACGAACATGAATAATTTTTTTCTTGTCCCAGTGGTTAAGTGATTTGGTTTTGGTGCGAGAGGTCACAAATTCGAAACTTGTCTAGCGTGATTCGAACGTTTATTGACATGTGATATGTTGGCACAATGATTTGTTGTATATAAAGTACCGTTTCAAAAAAAAAAAAACGAGTGATTCACTTAAGATGCAGATCATTTATTTAATTTTATTCCATACATAATAAGGGCTGCCAACAAAGTCGACGAGTAACAAAAAACCCCTCCAACAGGTTTAAAAGAAACCCACCAGAGTAATAAAAACAAAAAAACAAAGGAAATACCAAAAAAGGAAAAAAAAGAAAAACAAAATTCAAACCAAAAATGAAATGTTCATAATATGAGATATACTAGGGACGAAGATAATGCTGACTCAAACATTGGTTGAACAAACTCCGAAAGAGCTAGTCCAACCTGAATGGATGAACCTACAACATTGGTTCCGCATCCACATCCCACTCGCAGTAACTCCCTAGTCTAGACTGTACAAGCCAAAACAACCTGCTAGACCTAAAAAAGCTCAACAAAAGATGTAAGACGAAGAGTATTTAAACTTTATCTTTAAGTTGTAAATGTGAATTTTTGCACTTTTAGGAAAATCTTTGAAGAATACATTTTTGGCCAATTGTAGTTAGGATTTGCAATCCAGTTGTAACTAAACAACGCAATAGCGTAGGTCAGGTTATCAGAGGACATGTTATTGCTACTAAACATTCTTTGATTTCTTTCAAATTATTAGTACCAAAAAATGATTATAAAGATGGTATCAAGTAGGATTCTATAACATTTGGTGTAGCGAAGTCTAAGGTTATTCCAGTAGTAACCATAGTTAAAATCAGAGTTGCTCATATTAAACTCGAAAATATGGAGAGTATTTACGAGTATAGAATTAGTTAGCGGACATAGTATAAATGTGTTATGTCTTCCAAGATTAAGTTACAAAAAGTACATTTTTTTTCTCTATAATCGTATGTTTTTTCTTTACAAATTTAATTGTGTTTAATTTCTTGTGTAATATTAGCTACATATGTGGCTTTGCTTTGGCGGAAGCATCGATTTTCCATATTAATTTGAACATGTTTTGCTTAATTTTAGGGAAATTTAAAAATTTGTAAACTGAGGAAGATAAGTATATTTTTGTACTTTCCCCAACCCCAACTCTTATTGTCGCTCTTGTCGTCTACGTTATGTAATTCGAACTTAGTACAAAGTGTTTTGAATTGAGTCAAGGTACGACCTTCAAGGGTGCTATTGAAACTAAAGTTACAGGGAAAATCATTTTCAGGATTAGAGTGCTAAAAAAATTAGTGCATTTTTGATGTTGAAAATATCAAAAAGTTCCTCGAATTCAATTTTAAAGGAATAGCTTAAATCCAACTTCATGCTAAAAGGCAGTGCTACTACCAGAATGAACAATATTATTAATACTCAAACTAAAAATATCGAAAGATGTCAAAATGGATTTCCAAAACGATGACACATTATTGAAGCTAGAGGAAATATGATGAGGGTTATGGTATCTATCATAAAACTGGTTTGAGATCATTGCTTTCCAGATATGATTTTCGTTGCTATTATTAAATTCTCCAAGCCATTTTTCAACTGAAGATACATTAAGGTTGTAGAGATTTATGATTCCTAGACTCCCTTTCTCTCTGGATTTGCAGACCGTTTTCCAATTAACAATACAGTTAATACCAAAGCAGGAGTGTTCCCCATTCCGAAGAAAATTTCTTTTGATTTTATCAATTTTTTCAGTTGCCCGTTTTGGATAAAGATGGTAAGACATCAAATAGATCGAAAGGGCCAATAGAGAAAAGTTAATTAGGATGATTCTATCAGCTCTAGAAAGAAGTCTATTGTTCCAACTTGACAGTTTTCTGTTAATCTTATTAATTATCACTCGTCAATCCTCCTTTTTTAACTTGGTTGGCCTAATCAAAAATCCTAAATATTATATTGAAAATTTCATGATTGTATGGCCGAGGATTTCAGAAACTAGTTTTTCAAACTTACATATATCATTTAGAACTAAAATTGAGCTTTTATCAAAAATAATTTTAAGGCCCCACAACATCTCAAAGCTGTATAAAATGAGCATATGAGCTACGATGTGTTTCGGTAATTGAGATGTAAAAAAGCATGGTATTATCCGTGAATTGGTGAACTGATATTCCATCATTTTTATTACCATTGCCCACGCTTTCCAAACCTCGTTTGAAATCAAAATCTTAATGATCTTAGTAAAAACATCCGCAGCTAAGTTGAATCGTAAAGGAGACAAAGGATAGTCTTGTCTAAGTCCGCACTACAATTGTAACGATCCATAATTTAATCACTTTGAATATGAATATTTAACGTATTTTTAATTAGTTAATTAAATAATTTTATAATTCAAATAAACATCTTTCAAATAATAACTAGTGATAGTGAAATGCTTTTCAAAATCTGTTTATAAAAATAATCAATTCGAAGAAAAATCGAAAATGTTACTAGAAATCATTCTTCGAATTTTCGACTTTTCATCGTCTAAAAGTTGACGGAAACGTTCTGAACACTCTAGCATTGATTTACACATGCATATACTAAATAACGTATGTACGGTTAAATTATACATGGTATATATTTTATATACTTAAGTAGAAAGGGGCGAGATGTGACTTTTTTGTCCAAAAATTTAAACAAAAATAAGGTAAGAAGTAATGTAATATTTCATCACATCATTAGTACAAGGAAGTGTTAAACATGAAGGACAAAAGGGGGATTTTCATGACTTTCATGCGGAATTGGCAAGGGAGGAGGGTGATGATGATGTGGAGTAAAATGAGTAGAGGGTATGTAAAGGCATTTTAGTAATTCAATATCCCACTTTTTGTAATAACAAATTTCTTATTTCTCCTTCTCATTTTTTTTCATTTCATTCTTACTTTTCAAAAATCCCATCACCTTCCTTAAGCTTTTAAAAACATTCTAGTGGCTTTCTAAGTTCTCCATTTTTTTCATTTCTTCCTTAACGAAAATCACTAAAGTTTTCTTTCTCCTCTACACCTCCTAAATAACCAAAACAAAGACCCATATCTCCTCAAACCAACCATGGTCGATCCCACCTTCATCTTGGCCGAGCCACCTATCCCTTTTTGGGCTTCGAAATTTCATCTTGTGCAAGTAGAATCCAAGTTCTAGTGACGGTTGTGAGTTCATGTCGTTCAAGTGAGTAAAATCTTGCCTTCTTAAATTAAGTTATTAGCTTTTTTATTATATATAATAGTAGTTGCTAGTTACTTGTTTGTATGTATTGTAAAGTGATGATGGCTGGCTTAGTTTCTGCTTTAACAAGACACATCTTGGTATTTAGTAAGTGACTTGAAATTAGTCGGGAAAAGTTTAAGTAAATAATATAAATGGTGCTCTCTTCATGTCGTATACTTGTTACTTGTCTTTGTATTTGTCCTCATACTTATGTTATGTGATGCTTGGATGAATATGCGATATACGTAAGTGTTTATGAAAGTGTCCATATAGCAACTATCGCTATATCGATAATACGAAAATTATCATCTTTTTGGAAACCTTTGGGTTAAATATTGTGCTTGGGTTTTTGCAAAGTTAATTAATTATTCTCATAATGATGTGTTTAAAATGAATTAATTATTTTAATAATGATATTTAAAATTAGGTAATCATTTGAAATGATGATGATTAAGGTTATATAATTATTTAAATAATAATGCACTTAAAGTTAATTAATCATCTTATTAATGGTGTTTAAGATTAACTAATCATTGTAACGATTTGATGTTTAAGGATAATTTATTATTTAAATAATGATGTATCAAAGTTAATTAACCATTTAATAATGATGTTTTAAGAATAATTAATCATTATAACGATGCCCCTAGGAAACTTGATACTCGTGGAGCTAGGAGAGGTGGCCAAGCCTTCTTTCGAGGAAAAGGTGTCGGTTCCTGTCTCTGCATAATACGGGGCCCATACCATCGCTCGGATTTATACTCCGGCGTCCGTGGTATTTTAAAGTTAAGTAATCAGTATAATCATAATGTTTAAGCTTAATTAATCATTTTAATTATGATGTTTTAAGGTTAATTAATCATTTAAATAATATTGTTTTAAAATTAATTAATCACTTCAATATTGATGATTAAAGTCAATAAATTATTTTAAATAATGATGTTTGAAGTAAGTAAGCAAGGTTATAGCGAATTAATTATTTTAAATAAAGATATTTGAAGCAATCAATCATTGATTAAAGTTGATAAATCATTTTTAAAATAATGATATTGAAGAAGAATCATGTTTTAAAATTAATTAATCATTTTGATAATGTAGTTTCAAGTTAATATCTATAATGTGAAATCTTAGCACAAGTTCGGTTTCAAAAGTCAAAAAGTTTAATTCGATTATGGAAAGGATATGCAATTTAATTTTCTGTGATCCGATATCACTTATATACTAAGGATTTAATCATGCGCTCAGCACTAAACGTCGAGGTATGGAAACTCGTCCCTATCTCGAAAGTTAAAAATCTCGTCAAGGTAATACTTAAAGGTAACACTACATTCACTTATCTAAGTTCAATTTCAACCAATAAATAGTACAACTTTGAGATCGACTAGTATTGATAAGAATGTGAGATTTAATTTCCATATATGATCATTTTTAATATTCCCAATAGTTGATTTATTGACTGTTGATTTAGCTTTCTTCTTTGTGTATCATCAATTTAAGATGATTTGTTTCTCATTTGAGCATTGATATCCTTTGTTGGAAATGACTAAACTAAATTGCAAGCGGGGGTCACGCTATGTAGGTTGCTCCCATTAGAGTATTTTTCACATCTACTCTAGATTTGTTTTGGTTATATGCGCACTAAGATGTGAAATACGAAGATTCTCAGTGAAGGTTTGGGGGGGTTTCGACTTGGAGGTTTCCGAAAGTCAACGTAGTTCTCAAGTATATTCTAGAGGTATACTTTCAGTAAAGGGATGCACCCTCTCAGTCATTAGTTGGAATTTTTTTGTCACAATCCACCCTTTGTAATACCACGCCTCACACCGTCACATGACTTTTGAACAATCACAAAAGACAGATCATCGGGGTAGAATTATAACAAAACACTAAACCAAGACATCGATAAGATCTCAAAATGGAATGACAACATATAAATACCAAATATACATGAATAAAATAGAATAATGATATATAAGAGACTGCATTAGCAAAAGCAATAGACAAATAAATATCAGTATAAAAATCAGAATACATCAGCTCCTAAAAACATGTAGTTCTGAATGAATATCTGATACAACAGTCTCATATAGAAATAACAGGCATGCCGTGCACAAATAAAATAAGAAGTGTGTGTGTATCTTTAAACTGATTCCATGCCTCAAAAATGCTCCAGCTACGTACTCTACTAACGTATTCCCAAAAGCACCTGACTTTCGAAACTCAATTGAGTACACGAAAGTTTTCATGACATAAGCAGAAAAAACAAAACGCGAGTCGGACATAAATTCTGGTGTGAGTGGAGCTATCTCAAAATACTGTATATTAAAATAATATTCAAATAAACATGAACTACTAAATAAGAACCGGCCCTCTCCTCAAATGTGGCTCAAGAGAAGTCCAAAATTTCTATAAACAAGTACAGTAAATCCATCTCAAAGGTAAGGGATCCTACCATAACCTGCACTTCTCCTATAACAACAAGTGAGCACAATATCTTCCATTTCATTACACTAGCCCAAAAATACTAATAAAATAGTACAAATACACCATGATCAAATCGTGACCCCAAAACAATGATCGCCACTACTAAGATCAACCAGATACGCCCCAACACGTATGGTTATTACTGCTATAATGCGTATGGTCACTACTGTTAAAACCAAATAGGTATGCCACAACACGTATGGTCACTACTACTAAGACTGAATAGGTACTTCATAACACGTATGGCCACTACTGGTAAGACCAATCGTTCGTAACATTACAAACGTAGGACCCAAACATGTCCAAGAGATCACAATAAGATAAAGCTATTCACGATCTCAAAAGACAGTGTCGAATGTGTCATAGCCATCAACAACGCTCCAGGTACACCATAACAAGGTCGATACCTAAGTAGGTCACATAAGACGATACCTTGGTTAGGTCACATAAATTCATACTCTTGGTATGTCATAATAATTTAAAAAAATAAAATCGTATATTACTCTAAGGTTGAAATCATAGAGTACAGACTCACTCTGTATGTAACGTATGGAATCACCATGCATGACTCCAGTCGTAGGCCACCTAAACCCACCGGAAAACTCTGATAAAACCCTATACTAGCCTAAATCCCATTCCACATGGAACACATGACCTTAATATCATAATACTCTTTCGGTATACCTTCTCGATCTACCTCAAAATCTATGGTTTTGGAATACATGCCGGGATGGGTTCCACGTGGGCCCCAAAATCAAACTACTTCAAAACCTAGCAAAATTTCACAATTTGTAGCCATTAAAAAATGGTGAACAATAGTCCAAACCTTATCTCAATCTGACTTTGTGTGCAAAAGTAATCGCGTTTTGAAGTTTGCATAATACATAGCAGGTTAGCTGACTGAAGGGTCATTCAGTCGATTGAATTAGGGCCGAGGTGGACTTTTTTCCTCTCGAACAGTCGATTGAACTAATAGGTTCTAGGCATTGAGCCTGGGAAGGAAGTAAATTTCCCGAACAGATGCCGATTCGCGCACTGTTTCTTTCGTCGCTACACCCGATGAGTCGCCTTACTACTGGAGCCTGCCTTCAATCCATTGGACATCTAACGAGGTTCATTTGCTAATATTTTGGTAGTGAATTCCATAATTAACTGAAAACCAGTTTCCATACCAAAATTTACTCTTTGCACAAGTAGAATTCTAAGGGCGATTATAGCGATCCGGCTTCCTCTAACATGTCAAAACGACGTACCTGGTTTTCTTGCCTTGTGTGTGGCCTATATATGTGTAGATACATTCATTCATGCATTCTTATGCATACACGCTCATGCAATGCATAACAAAACACAAATCACATTTCGGACTTCACCGGTACGATTGCTTGACCCAATATACTCTCACGCAACTTTAGCACATGCGATGTCGCTATGGCTATATGAAATTCCCCCAACGAACTTGTAATTAATTATATTTCTCTACAATGAAACAATCATATAACATTTCTAACTACAATACAGTCTTTTTCTTAATTTTCGCTTAACTCCAAATGCACATATAAGTATACCCGTTCGTGCACATATACGTAAACATATATTCAGATAAGTAATTCAATTATTACTTAAATAAAAACTTACTTTTATTTACAAAACTTTATCGGTAAAAGTGAAATATATCCTTATATCATTTTACAAAATCTAATAATATCTTACATAATCTCATACTTGCTCATAAATCACTTTATAAAATACAATACTAGCTTGTAAATCTATTTAGCCCTTTAAAATACTTATTTCGCCTCATTGAAAATCAAGCATTCAACATTTTACTATTTCATAAAATCTAACATCTATTTTATAAAATATATTTTTCATTTATAAAATCATGAAACCATTTTATAATTACTAATTAAGCTTCATTAGTCTCTAATCACTTTAATAATAAGTGTAGAGTTCACAAACCATAAATTAGCTTACTAACATTTTTCAAATCAATTCAAATGGATTAATTAATACTTTCTAATGCTGTGCACATCATTACACTACTTAATTAATCACACATTATAATAAATCATCCAATTAGCCTAAATTAAATCTATAGCATACTAACTATTTTCAAAAGTATTAGGGTCTTAAACAACAAATTAGCTAAGGAAAACATGTTTATAACATGAATACAAGTCTAAAGCCTGGCAATGAAATCTCCAAATCATTCCATGTACTTCATAATTATAAATGAATGAATTAATGAAGTATAATACACAAATTTAATAGGAGAATCATCCCACTGACCTCTTCTTCTCCAAATCAAGCTCCAAATCACTAAAATCCCAAATTTGCTCTCGTTAAATTTTGAAATCTCCATCATAGTCTGATTCATGCCAACCCCTTGGTGGGTTTTGTAGAGAATAGGAAAGAAGATTTATGGTCATTTTTATCTGAATTTAGGAATTATATTTAGCGCGTTTAGGGCTTGGTGATTAGAAGGTGATTAAGGGGTAAGTAGGAGGCCATTAGAGAAGAGGAGGATGATGGAAATGTGAAATGAAAATGAGAATCAAAATTATGAGGGGTGTAAGCCTCGTATTGGCTATGTAAATGGATTTAGCCCAATTCCATCTCATTTATCAAAAATCACTATTCACTTTAAATTTTCACTGTCTTCAAGCATAGTCATATTTTATACTCGTTTTACTCCCATCAAAAACGCAAAATCAACCACGGGTGTATCGAGTCTCAATTTGCTTATTTGTAAAAAGTGAGTACAAGAGATGTTCCATCGTTTAACGATTAAAATTTTAAATTAATTATTTAAATATTCGATCGTAAAATTACGGGGTATTTCATTCTCCCATCCTTAAAAGAAATTCATCTCCGAAATTCACACGGGTAAAAGAAAGTAACAAGAGTGACCAAACTCTACGAATATTAGTTTCAGAAAGTTCTAACAGTACTTTTCCTTGTACTTTCAGCACCACGGAACCTCCAAATTAGAATACATAACACGCTATGAAACATGCGATGACCTACATCATCCCGTGTTTCGAAAAAATTCACACCTCCTTTAAGAAAGTTTCCACTACTACAAAACATGTCATTTGCGACAGTTGTATACCCCCTATTGCGTCGGTTCAACAACCGTAGCAAATCACTAGTATAAAACAAATCAGTTGCTTCGCCTCATTTGTGTCGGTTGTCCATAAAACCGTCACAAATAGTGTAATTTGTGTCGGTTGTTCATTAACAACCGAAACTATTGACTTATGGGTAAGAAGAAAATGTTAAAAATGTAATTTGCATCTGTTGTTCTTAAGAAACAGACACAATTGAAGGGAAGCAATAGATCTACTCGTGTCGGTTGTTTGAACAACCGACACAATTAAATACAATAGCATCGGTTGTCCAAAAACCGACACAATAGGCACACAACTTTTCCCCCCAAATCCATTTCTGCCGCCCCATCTTTTCCCGCGAACCCTAAATTTTAGAGGAAAAATTTAGCCATCACGTACCCGACCCGTCTCCTTCTTTTCTTCTTCGTAAAAAAAAGAAGAGAAAACAGCAATCGCTTTTATTCCTTCTTCTCTCTAGCCATTATACTACCGTTCTCTCTAGCAAAAAAAAAAAGAGAGAAAACAGCAATCGCTTTTATTCCGTCTCCTTATGCTTCTCTCTCTCTTGAACTAAAGTCGAGTGATTGAAGAGTTTGCGCTGCGATTTCGTCTGCTTCTAGATCAAGATTTTCGATCTTTTAGGTATGCCTTATTGAATTATTGAAGACTTTGGTTTTTTCGATTTGCGATTTTGGGTTTTTTCGATTTGCGATTTTGGGTTTTTTCGGTTGAATTTATGAATTATTGAATTATTTAAGACTTCTGATTATGGAAAAAACGAACAAGTGCAAACTTGCTAGGATTACATAGTAACTTAAGATGTTAAAAGATTGATAATTTTAGAAAATCATGCCATTCTTTTCTTTGAATAATTGTGTATTTACTGAAATGTATGTATGTGTGTATATATATCATAATATATTTTTTCATTTCAAGCTGAATTGCTTCAACGTAATGATTGGGTCGTTAAATGAATAGTTGATATTTTAAAAATATTGGGTCGTTACACATACTTCGATCTCTGCAAAAGAATTCAAAAGGCATTTCTGTTTTGACTCATTGCAATACTAGCAGGTTAGCATTATTTCTTGCATTAGTATCTATCGGATAACAATTTAATGATGAAATTTAAATGCATTAGCTTATCTTCCTGAATCTATCATATAATAATTTATTGCAATACTGTCTGCTTGATATGAAAAAAATAACATATGAAATCATTTTCTTATATTGAAATGTGTGTCGTTGCTCATTACAATGTGAACTAGTTATGTGTAGCTTTCTCAGATATATGCATTTATTGGTCGGTTGCTTGCTCTGAAATGTAAGCAACCATGTATGTTTTGCTTAAGTGGTTAAATCATGAGCTTATAGAATGCATGTAAAATATACATGGTTGTAGAATATATACCTATAGAAAGCTTTTTCTTGTTAATTTCGACTGCTCGCTAAAAAAAATTCTTCTAAAATTTTGAGCGTGATTAACAAACATGACATAATTGTTAGTAGTAGCACCATTATCCTTTTTACTTCGTTTATAGATGTTGTAAATATAGCATTCATTCATGAAATGTATTGTTTATAGATATAAAAAACACTTACTCCATTCATGTCATAGTTCCTATAAATTTTTAAGTGAGATTTAATGGATGTTGTTTTGTTACTAAGAAATGACACAGTGCCTGTAAATTTTCAAATATTCCCCCAGATATGTCATATTTTAATATATTTGTTTATTACTGAATTATTAAGTTGTTATTATATCAGTTATAAAGCAATTTAGTCAAGATTACTATATTAGTTAGCAGACTTTCAATTTTATAGTATACACTCCAGATTACAACATGTAACTAGCATATGATTCACATTAAAAGTATTTACATCCTGAATCTACCAAAAAAATATAGTTCTGCATACAACAAAAGAAATTTACATCCTAAATCTACCACAGAAAATATAGTTCTGCATACAACAAAAGAAATTTACATCTTGAATCTACCCCAGAAAATATAGCTCTGGATACAATAACAACAACAACATGGTTTCACTCTTTAAGCTTCAAAATGAACTGCCAAAGCTCATGTTGATGTTACTGCATATGCTTGTAAGCTCCTAAAAACCGAGTCCTATTTTGAAACTCTCTTATGAAGCAAAAATATGCACCCTAAAAATTTGAATGGAATATATTAAATACATAAACATATTTTGAAATACAAAATGTGCTTTAATTATCTTTAATATAAATTTCTTGACAGAGCCTAGTCACCAAATTAACTTGTAAATTACACCAGTATTATTAAATGTTAACACTTAATGCAACAACGTTCCAAGATACGGAGTATCTTTTACATACAAATATGCCCGTTTATATAGATGTTGAGTTGTTATTGTACATCAATACTATATTATTAAGTAGTTCAAGGGCCAACACAGGAGGAGAAAATATTAATTAATTTTGTATAGTTGGAACAAATAAATATTAACAAAATATCAATAATTTAGTATAGCTGAAACAAATTAATATTCAAGAGTAAAAAAATTGTGCAAAATAATCATTTTTTGAACTTTAAAGTAAGGGAAAAATTACACTGACCATGAAATAAATTTATAGCACTGGCAAAATACATTGACCATGAAATAGTTTTATCGCACCTTAAGACCGAATTTCAATTTTAAAATCATCGATGTGCGTTACAAATATCACCATACATTATATGTCACACTGTTTCATTAATTGAAAGGATATATAGCACACGTCAAAAGCAAGTGGAAAACAAATATACGAACATGTAAAAAGGTATACATGAAATGACAAAGGTGCATACATAAAAATAACTAAAATATTATAAAGGAAAAAAAGTGAGTAGAGTTTAAAAGTAAAAAAACAAAGAAAGAAATGAAAAAAATGACTATGTTCAGTTAGTCAATAGATTTACAAGATCAACCGATACATACTCTAAAATATGAAACAAAAATAAATGCAAAACAGGTAAAGTATACGTAACATGTGATCGTAGTTTTTTTTAGAACAACTTTATACAAAACCATATTCAAACTCAATTCCTAAAACATAATCACGTATGCACTCAACCCTGTTCAAGCATGTCTTCATGCACATATGTTGGGTGCTGCCAATTTCAAACATGTACACATGTTTCGTTAGCAGGCAAGAATGCATGTAACCAAGTGAAACATGAGACCATCTGAAAATGCAATCAAGCAAATATCTCTTCAAATAAGTTCTGGCTGTGTGCATTTTGCAATCAAGCAAAAATGCTCTATTTCATAAGCTCTTTACTTTATAGGGATTTCCAATGATTCTGTCCATATTACAGCAACGTAATTTTCCGGTTATTTCCATATTTATAATATTGACGTAGGTACGACAGTTGGATACTGTTAGTTACTAGCCACCAAGCATACCATTAAACAAAGATTGGTGAATTACTTGATGTTTCTGTAAGCGGATAAACCTGATTTATGTATAATATATACATGCTACGGCTGTTGCATTGTTTTCAAATTAACCATGACCATAATTCAAATCTTTCTTTCTACCTAACCATTGAGACTGTTAACTACACAACATTTAATTGTGAAAACAACAAACATTATTACATATTACACAGGCAAGTAACAAATCACCTCTAATACAGATAATATGATCATGGTACACGGTGAATAACACAGGTCCCAAATTACTGTTTCCAATATTCAGCTTATGGTTCAACCTGTGTTTGAATTACATTCCTCTCAGATTCTTTTATGCAGAGTATTCCTGACTTAATTATTGTCTTTTGTATAACAATTCTCTTAATTGCAGGACTTTGTACGATACGGTTCTTATAACCAACAAGTGAAAGACGAGATTCGAGAGAATATAGCTAGTTATATCATGTATAATTGGATGTAGTTGTTTTTTGTTTTGTACGCTGATCTTTTGTAACGTACGTTGGTATTTTGTTATGTACGTTATGTTTGTGATAGATTATATTCTATTTTGATCTGTAAACATGAAATATGTTGATGGATAATATAACTATATTTTTTGTTCAATCAGTTCATAGTAACGTTCGTTTATAAAAAATTAAAATTCAATTTCATACTGTTTTTATAATCTTAAACGGTAATAATATATTTTTTTGGCTTCAGATATAACTAATGTCGGTTGTTACTTCAAAGGGAACCGATACAACTGTATATCAATTGTGTCGTTTGAAAAAACAAACATAACCGACACAAATATCAATCATTTGTGTCGGTCGTCAATAAAGAACCGACATAAAACAAGCAACAGTTGTGTCGGTTTTTCCAAAAGGACCGACACAATAAACGGCGGTTTGCTTCACTATACAAGCTGATTTGTGTCGGTCCTACATAGTTTTGTGTCGGTTCTTTATTAACAACCGACACAAATGATTGATATTTGTGTCGGTCGTACAACCGACACAACAGAAAAATGTCTTTTGTGTCGTCTTCATTTGAGTCGGTTGTAAAACCGACACAACAGGGGTTACACAACCGACACAAATGACCAGTTTTGTACTAGTGAATACAGACGTCGCAACAGGGAAATTTTTGTTGCGACGGTGTTTAAACCATTGCAATAGGCCTACTTTTTAGGACGGTTCTTCATAACAACCGTCGCAATAGACGGTCATTTTGGCTTCGAAATGATGACCTTTTGCTACGGTTTGGTTAAATAAAGTACAAATATGAAGTTAAGCTCAAAACAAGAGTTGCACAATTCACATGTCCAGTATCAAAACAAGACCTTAAACTGTTATAGAACCCAGAGTATAACACCTATAACTATCTCTTGCTAAACATTTTGCAAATGAATTGATCCAAACCTTTTGCTAAACCAAAGAGGATTAGCACCAAAGCTTGCATAAATATTTTTTCTGATTCGGTTTTCAAATTGATGGCACTCTCATTGATAAATGACTCATCGAATCTCTCAATAGTATCTCAAATTCTTCAAAAAGTCCTAGGTTATCTAGGTCAAGATCAGTTCTAATCCTTTGTTACATTCAACATATTAATAACAATGAAGTCTAAATCTCACAATAAACAATGTTATGTTGCAGTTTGTATCATATCATACCTTGTAATATTCATATCCTGCTTGCATTGCATCTTCCAGTGTAGAAGGACCTGCTTGCAGCTGCAAGGAAAAAAAACACAAGTACATTTTTGATTTCAGTATATTTCATTAAAACATAATGTTAAATTTCATTTAAACATAATAGACACCTGATTGAGCTTATGAAGAATTAGTAAAACCCAGATTGACATATTATTAATCACCAGCATCCCTATTAATAATACATACCCAAAGTTCTACCTTATGGTAACTCTAAAATTGCAGAAACAGCAGTAAATCTTCCGAAGATATATCCCTTATCACATACCACTCATAACATCTAATCATACATTACGAAAACAGCAGGAAATCTTCCGAAGATATATCCCTTATCATATACCACTCATAACATCTAATCATATATTCTAAATATATCATAATATCTTAATCATATATTCTAAATATATCATAATATCTTAATCATATATTTTAAATATATCTCAATACCTCCCCTCAAGTTGGAGCATGAGATTCAAAAATGTCCAACTTGGAGAGAAGAAAATCAAATTGAGCCTTGCCGTTGTCTTCTTGACCCTATATCTCATCCTTCATGGAAATGCGTCACTCATCAGATTTCATGGCTTCTTTAAATGATTTAGGGTCCTTACCGTTAATTATGGCTGAGGAGTGATTGGAAGGAGGAGAACGATAATTTATAGAAAAATTATCACAATTTATGTAATGTGCTAGAGGATAAGGATTACCTGAGGAGTGATTGGAAGGAGGAGAATCAGAAGATAGACCATTAGCAAAAACCGTATGTGTCATAAAATCTCGGTACAGAACATTTGAGAACTTTTTTCGAAGACCACGACCCATTTCCTATGGACTAGTAGACTAATCCAAAGCAAAACCATGCGCAGACCCATCAAACCCATTACCATTGATCAAAAGATCAACATCCTCATCTTCATAAATTATTTCAGCAAAATCTTGATGAATATCATGATCATTATTCTCACTAGATATTATATTGACATCTTCCGAACACCTAAACAGGAATACCTCCTCTACAAATTTCACATCTCTAGACACGAAAAATTCCTTTGTATCAAGATCAAATAATTTCCACCCCTTCTTACCGAATGGGTAACCCAAAAAAATACACTTTCGACTCCGACTTGCAAATTTATCTCCCTTAGTCTTTTGATTATGAGCAAAACACAAGCACGCAAAGGTTCGAATAGCACCAAAAGAGGGTGGTTTACCAAAAAGTATCTCAAAAGGTGTTTTATTTTGTAACATGGAAGATGGTGTACAATTAATTAAATGAGCGGCAGCAGAACACATTCACCCTAAAAATCAATAGGCAAGTTTGCTTGAAAGCGTAATGTCCTACCCACATTCAAAATATGTTTATGTTTCCTTTCAACTCTCCCATTTTTTGTGGAGTACCCACACACAAAGTTTGAAACAAAATTCCAGTTGCATTAAAATAATCAATCAAACAATTAAACTCTGTTCCATTATCACTTTGAATGACCTTAATTGTTTGAGAAAATTGCCTATCGACCATAGCAACAAAAGACATAAACATTTGAAACACCTCTAATTTGTCAACCAACAAATAAATCCAAACTGCTCTCGAAAAATCATCAACTATTGTCAAAAAATAACGGGCCCCATACGACGAAACGTGTCGATACGGATCCCACAAATCACAATGTATTTTCTCAAAAATTCTAGAAGCTTTATTGTCACTTAAAGAAAACTTGTCTCTAGGATGTTTAGCACGCATACATACTTTACACCCTTTATCTAAACTATCTTTATTATTTTTGACGTGAGGAATTAAATTAACTACTTTTTCGGAAGGATGCCCGGGCCGACGATGCCACAACTCCAAATTTGATGTTGCTTCAACTGTTGACACAAATTCCGGTTTGCTAAAGTAGTACAGTCCATCTCTCCTAACTTCCGTTCCAATCAGCTCCTTCGTTTGGTCCTGTATAGCACAAGTATGAGAATCAAATTGGTCAATAGTTCGTAAATCATCATTAAGTTGAGAAACAGAAATTAAATTGCAACTCAAGTTTGGAACATAAAGTATTCCGGTGGGAGTAATTTTGTCTGTCACACATACGGATCCCACCAAAGTAGTAATTACTTTTTCACCATTGGACAAAACACTCAAGTTTTTGTGTGTCAAATAACCATGAACGTTGCCCTGTAACATGATGTGTTGCTCCGGTATCCATAACCCATGAAGTATCATCAAATTACAATTCAATCGATTTTTGAGAATTTTACTATTACCAATCACGCCCGAAATAGCTTTTCGCTGCTCACTCATGAACAATTGACCCAAGGCTGACAACGTCGACAAATTGGATGCGATAGAGGAGCTGCTACCAGCAGCCGCATTAGCGCGTACTTGCCCCTTACCTTGCCCAGCGGAGTTGCCTCGTCTGCCATTGAACCAACCATCGGGGTATCCATGAAGCTCGTAACACCGGCTAACGCCATGACCTGTTTTCTTGCAGTGGCTGCAAACGGATTTCTCCCAGCAACTTGAGGCCTCATGGCCCTACTTCTTGCACTGAGAACACGTCGGTCTATCAGAGGTTCCTCGACCCCGACCAGCCCCTGTATGTACAACGAAACCGACTGCTTCAGAGGGCTTTTGCTCGACTTCCTGATTCGATTGACGAACACATTCTTCTTGTGACACTAATTGACAAGCTCGATCAAGATTAGGAAGAGGATCCTGAGAGAGGATATGTGTGCGTAAAGGACCATAAAATTCAGAAAAAAGGCCCATCAAAAAATTGTGTAATTTGGCATGTGCTCGTCGTTCCTCATGTAATCTGTCAGCCGAGCATGAGGAATAACAAGAACAAGAGATTAAAGGTTCATGGTGATCCAATTCTTTCCACAAAGCGTGCAATTTACCATAGTAAACCGAAACATGCATCGTTTTTGTCTGCTCACATCGCGCAATTGAAGATCGTAATTGTTGAACCTAGGTCCGTTTGTTTGGGAAAAACGTTGCTTGAGATGATCCCAAAAGGTTTTAGCTTCCCTGAATTTCGACAAAGAGGACCTAACCTCGGGGTTGATAATATTTGAAATCCAAGAAATAAGCATAGCATTAATCGCGGTCCACTCGGACTTTGTACAGGGAGGCGCTGGTGGAATGATACTGCCATCAAGAAATTCAAACTTGTGTCGAGCTTCTAATGCCGTTTGAATATCGGCCGCTCGGTTATCATAATTATCGGCCTTGAGTCGAGTGGGTGTAATGAAGGCTCCTGGTCTATGTAATGAAGGCTCCTGGTCTGTCTTGTGAGCCGTGGTAATAAGGGGAATTGGGTTCAATTTTAGGCGGTGGAGGAGGCGGTGGACCTTCAACACTAGGCATGAAAAATTATTCTTGAAGAAAAAAATCGTTCTTTGGCTCTGATACCATGAAGAATTGGTAAAACTCAGCTTGACATATTATTAATCACCAGCATCCCTATTTATAATACATACCCAAAACTCTATCTTGTGGTAACTCTAAAATTACGGAAACAGCAGAAAACCTTTCGAAGATATATCCCTTATCACATACCACTCATAACATCTAATCATACATTGCGGAAACAGCAGGAAATCTTCCGAAAATATATCCCTTATCACATACCACTCATAACATCTAATAATATATTCTAAATATATCATAATATCTTAATCATATATTCTAAATATATCATAATATCGTAAATCATATATTCTAAATATATCTCAATAACTTAGAATAGCAACATGCGATATTATAGCTGCAATTGAAGCCTCGTTGTATTCTGGTTTTGATCCCAGTACTGATTCGAATTTCTCCAGTGCCTCTTCATAATTTCCACCCCTAAATATTCCAAATAAACAGCAGCTTATTAAGCTACTTCAATTTCTTTCAAATAATTTATGATGAAACGAAATGTTTGTATGTTACTTATATAGCTTCAGTCCTTTACGAAGATTATTCTCCCTTTGCTTCTTCTGTTCCAATTTTCTCATGCAGTTTTGCGCCTAAATTCAATAAATTTCAAAGTTAGTTGCTAAAAATGATATCTACATGTTGGATCATCTGAGCTCATGAGTATTTGGTTTTACAGCTATACCTTATAAGTATTCAACTTTATTCATTTATGAGACATAGGGATAAGAACTCAATTACGATTTTTTATTTTATTTTTTTTATAATAAGATTTATCATTTTATTCGAGTAGAACACTCATTTTGACATCTTATGGGTTTGGACTCATAACCTTCTTGCAAATTGAGCTAGTGGTTCTTGACAAGAATTAAAGTGCAGTTGTAACTTATGTAAAGAAAAAGCTAGAGCTTATATGATGCCTGTATTTCTCGCAATGTACTGCTAATTACACCCGAATTTCTTTCTGCCCTTATAACCTCCTTTTTAGTAAGCTCGCCTTCATCTATAGGTTTTCCTTCGATTTTATTATAATAAATAATAAAAGTTAGAATAACAAGAAATGTTATCATAAACATTGCTCTATGTAAAATGAACTGATCCACCTAGACCATTTCATTGTAAATGTAATAAGCCATTTGAGAATAATCTCACCAAATCTCCTCAGCATTTTCATAAGCAGAGGTCCAATTCTTTGTTGAATAGCATACACGGTTCTTCCATATTCTGCCGCTGGCCAAATCTCGGTTCCAAACACAGCACTACATAATAACAGTCATTGAAAGAAGTTGCAAGTTTAAATTTAAATTTATGCATCTAATGATATATACCAATGGTAACATATAACATATGAATAATCAACAATGAAAAGATAAAACTCACATGCAGAGTGCGCCACCTCCATTTTAAGGCCCTTGCATTTTAGTGGCAATCACAACTTCGAGATGTCGGTCCTCTGCACTGCATCGAAGGCTATATTGAGCAGTGAAATCATTTACATGATAACTAAGCCAACACAATAATATAGCACATTATTATGGTAGAAACTAACATAATGTTTTGAATTGTTCATGTAGTCAATGTGTCTAACAAAATAAATTAGCTGAAAGATAACATGACCATATAGGATTAAGTATAAAGAAATTACCTTTCCCACTGTATAAATGTTGGAGATTTTCCATCATGGTAATAAATTAGCATTTTCTAACTGTCAATGGTGTAAGTTCCATCATCAGTATCATATAATTTCAAATAATTCGGGAGAAGACATGCCGCCAAAAGTGACCATTCAGGGTTCCCTGCATCATATATCTGTATAGAATAACTGAGCAATAGCAACCTATTGACACCAAATATACACCCATTAATTAAATCCAAACAATTAATGTAAATACGAACTTAGCGTCGATTACTTACAGTGAACATATTTTCCAACCAATAGTACTGTATTATCACACAGTATAATACTGATTCCATGTGGCATACAACTAGCTATCTCTATATGTAAATCTTTATCGGATTGGAGATGCTCTCTGCCTAGAGAATAAAAATAGCTATGAAACATGAGGCATGTTCTAACATAATAAAAATATTTTTCGATATTTATGATTTGACCACTTAATGAGTATTACTTACGCTAAATATAGATGGGACCTGTTGTTCATCGACTTTTGGAACAGAGAAGAGTTTGCGAATTATTTTTGGCATCAGATGGTCAAATAGTAGTCATTTTGACCTTCATGTTTATCAATTATTTTTGACATCCTATATTGAAAAAGAACAGAGCTCGTTATTTTAACGGTTGGATAGATTTTTATATGACGTGCTATTCAGTGTGTATAAATATCTATTTTTGAATGATTATGTAATGAAACAAGCATGATTTTGGTACTAATTGCTACTTCTTCTTTTCTTATTGCCATCATTCCAACCCATTTATATATTTACGAATTATTTTATATATTTGTTCATCCATTAATGTGCTCTAATGTTGATTTAGAAAATTTTGCATGCTCGTTTACTTTTTTATGTCTTTATTTATAAATTATTTTCGAAATGTTATTGAGACAACATGGGGTTTGATTCTTATAATGTCTACTGAAAATGGCATTTCTTTTGGAATGAAATCAAATTTTCGCAATATCAAATTTGCAGAAGCAAATCGAATTTATAAGAACAGTGGCTATAGTAAGTAATTAAGCCATATTGCTAGTGTACATTTCTTCCAAAATATGATGAAAAACCGTCATGTGCATTTTATCCGTAAGCTGTTTGTATAGTTTGTGCCCTCAGCCTTTACACATTACTTTTCACATTTTGTTCAGCAAATATATAGTACGGCAACCAAATTAATGAAATTGAAATTTACAGTAATCAGACTTCTGATTTTCGGTGCTGGAATCATGCAAGTAATGGAGAATTCAATTTTAAAACTGTCTGGTAATGCACATGAGCTAGAGATTCAACCAAAGTATGGAGTCATCACTTATGGAACGATACAATACCACCAAGTTTGCTGTGTACATACTTAATTGTGCTAAATAAGCATAAGACTTTATATAGAATTTGTATGGTCGAACATTCAACCAACCCATTTGCAAACTATGTACTAAAGAGAATGAATCAAGGAATCAACTATTTTTTCGATGCGAGTATAATAGCAGCTTATGATCAACAATCAAAACCATATTTCAATTACATATTAATTAGAACAAAAATATACTATAAACTTTTGATTCAGTATCAACTAAATTCAAGTCAAAAATCTTATACTTAGATCTAGTAGATGCAGCCATTTGCACAGTACTTTAGCATATTTGGGTGGACCATTCCAAACAAATTTTTTAAAGCAAGGAGTTAACTACAAGCATCATATTATAGCTTATTTTGTGGGATTGCAAATATATTATCTAGAAATCTGAGTACCTAAATGAAGTGGAAATTAATAGAAAGCAAAAATTTATTGATTTTGGACTTATTTGATCTAGAGATTGAGCTCATGTTTTGAGAAAAAGCTTTCCTTGTAACAACTGGTATAACCACCGCGGCTGGTTTGAGATCCTCCTCTTGGTCATGATTTGCTGATGGTCAATAAAGTCTAGAATTTATTCAGAGTGTTATCCCGTTCAGACTTATTTCTACCATTATTGGTATTTCTCAAAGTGTAGGTTAGGAGTGAGACAAAAAAAATTAAAGAAATAAACAAAGATATGGGTTGCATGGCTTTCCATTATTCGGTTTATGTGAAGACCAATATTAATTAAGTTGGTTGGCTTAATTAATATATATTTTTTAATTACATTGTAATCTTTTTGTTTTTTGGCCTTATGTTTTTCCTTTTTTATACGTTGCTACTGTAAAAAGGTGTTGCTCTAAAGATATTAATCTATACTGTAATATTATTATTGATTTAGATTTCAAGAGCACACAGACCACCTTCATATTTTAGAAAATGAACAGTCACATTTTTAATTTCTTTCTATTCCAAACTTTGAAATATGATAAATTTTTCTATATTAATTGGATTTAAGAATCGATTTCACTATTAAATCTCAAATTTAATATATTTTCCAATGATATTCATTGTTGATAGTTAAAAATAAATTTTTTAAAATCATAGTTTTTCGGATTATTCATATTATTAAAGTTATTAAATCTGTTTTACTTTCTTTCTTTTAACTAATCTATGTCGTTGATTGTTTTGAAAATTTTCAGCCTCTGATTCTACTTTCACAAACTGCAGTCAAGTCTGATGAAATCCAACATTACCAAAATACAGTGACGATGTTTGATGGAATTAGAAATGGAACCAGAAAGCTCAAAAACATTAAAGATAATTATATGCTTCTTATTATATTGAATTTGCTTTGACTGTAAAAGAAATACAATGATATTCTTCACAATAAAATAAATATTGTTGAATAATGGTTGTTAGTTCCAACACTTCAGACATAAAATATGTATGCTTTAGATTTAGCATATTTTTCACAAGAATCGTTCAAAACAGAAATAAATCTTTTTATCCTCTAATCTTATCATTCTACAATAATACGATGCTGCATAATGTGTTCCTAGACATAGTCAGTTATGAGATCATCATCAACACTTGCGTTCTCATGAATCATGTCAACGTTGCTTTTGGCCTTTTTGGATCAATGGTCAAGTGTGAATCAAATGTTGTTATCTGCATTGCTCTTATAGATAGTTATTACCGAAGCAGCAAATGGAATCAACGACATCAAGTATTAAAGGAAATGATTGATAAAGGTATCTCACCAAATGAAGTTACATATAATATAGCTGATGCATGGAGCAATAGCTCATGCACACAATAAATTTATGTGTATAATTTATATGTGTATTTTGTGGAAATTTTATCTTTGAAATCATTTTTACTCGATATTTTGCAATTGTTTATCAAGCACCAGTACTATCTGCATTACTGTTTTCAAAGATTTATACACAAGTTTTAGACAAAATGCAAACTTATTTGAAAATTGATAAAAAAGATCACTATTTCTTATCAATGAACCATATAAATCATTTAAACAAGTTATGATGATAAGAGATTGAGTGCGGTCCGTATGCGAAGCACGGGTTCGCATTAGTATATACTATTACATCATTAGTGAGTTCAATTTTAAGAGCACACGGGCCTTTTTGCATTTTGGCAACCGAAAAGTCTCTAAATCTATATTATTTATACATATTATTATTACTGAGTTTTGTTTCTGTAGAGCTGAAGTCTCCTGCTTTTATTTTACACTCAAATGTCTCATCTTTAATTCTTCTTTTTGTACACGGCTCTATCCTTCCTTCACATCAATTCACTTCCAAACCCTATGTATTCAAGTTCCCCCGATTTGAGCCTTTTACCCAACAAGTTGATCTCTCCTCCTACCGGCGTTGCCAATCCCTTCGAATTCGAATTTCCCACCAATCGGCTGGCAACTATCTTCAAGGCGCCATTCTTTCCCTTTTTCTCCTCCTAACGTCGGCAGGTATTCGCCTTCTCCGACCATCAGAATAGCTATCGGCATGACATCGTCGACAGGTTGTCTTCGACCGTGCCAATTCTTATTCTCCTGTAAGTACTTCTTACTTTTTCCTATCATAAACTTATTCCCACTAACTTAGATCTTCTCAAGTTAAGTAAACTATATTATCCTCTTTAACCGTATTGATTAATAATAATTGTAGCTTAGATCTGTGGTTCCAATGAATGGAGAGATGTTCATACTGGAAGAGTGGTTCCAGGGTTTGATCAATTTGCTGCTTTGTAATATTTATCGTGGGGGAATGCTTTTCTCCAACAAGGTGAGTACTCGGTGGTTTAAAACAGGTATAATGTTATTTATGTTAGCTTGTGCTTTAACTTTTTTATGCACAGGATTGCAATTGGGCGAATTTTAGTGTTGTAGGTTGATTATGTAAGGCACTAATTGATATTGATACTGCCAATTTTTTGTCTCGGTTCTATTTTATGAAAATTGTTGAGTTTATTGATGGTACAACCTTTTGAACTAGCTGTTTATAATGGTTGGCAATTAATTTGCGGTTTGTATTGTTGGATATACAACCAATATATCAAAGGTTTTTTTTTTGCACACTGTTTTATATGCATACAGAGGGGCAAATAATATAAACAAATCCAACCTATACAATTGTGAATTGCACGTTTGATACCAAAGTCAGACATATATGTTGTATCCAGTCATACATATTATCTGCATTTGACATTGCTTTATCCAAAGTAAGAGTTTAACATTTTATTATTTTTATTTGATCACTACCTTCCTTTTTTGTCAAGAAAATGTTACGTCAAATAGAATATGTTTTAGTCAATATTTTTATGTTTTGTTAACAAATTATTTATATAAAGGTCGCATTATCTCACTTTAGGAATCTGAGCATTTATGAGAATATGAGACCCTTATCTGTGAAACCTATCATGGATGACTAGAAGACAAGCTATACACATCTTTAAATTAAATTTACCACATTTAGTATTTTTTCCAATGATCAGGCCTTAGGCTATAAACATAAACGTTCATTATTGGAATGGTTGGACTATTTTTCACTATAAGTTTAAAATAAATGTTGTCTACATACCTTTAATCTAATTATAATGCATCTATTGTATGATCGACAATGAGTAGACTGATTCTTTTAGAAGCTCATGCAATTGTTGAGAGGAAGGTGATTGCATTTGAAAAAGAACCTTGGAGAGTCTCAATATTGATCTAGCCAACTGAACGATATGACAATATAGTTTTTATGTTGCATTTAAGCACCCTATTAAGTATTTCCTAAACATTATACTAAATGCAGTAACTTGGGTGTTACGTAAAAATCAGTTTGCTAAAATTCTATGCTTCATGTATAAAATCTTAGTAGATATTTTGATGTTTTATGAAATACGATAAGGTTTTACATTAAAAGCAGTTCACTGGCATGTTGTAGGTAATATATTAACTTAACTGGCATATTCTCAACTACAGTTCGAACTTCTAGGTTAATTATATAAACTTTTTCTCTGTTTGCATCAGCATCTTACATGAATTTGGCTATTATAGTAATGAATTATACCGATATCCAATTGATTTAATCTACAGCACGGTTCAGGCTTATTTTATATGTCAATGCATATTTTGTGTTATAACGGAGTCGGCAACTTTTTCTTTCCGAATATAAGTACATAGTACAAAGGTGTTTTCCATCATTAGTTACTTTATGTTGAACAAGTGCTATTTGAAAATTTCCTTTTTGCTCAGCTGTTTAAATATTGTACGCACAGAAGTACTACATTTTTCTCTTTATGTTGATTATATTTAGTATGAAGTTAACAAGAAACTACAGTTATAATAAAACATGTCGATGTATTTATATCGAGTTTTTATATGTTGGTTTTGTGGACAACTATAGTTGTATAAGAAGACCTGAAACCTATAAAGTAAAATGTATTGCTATTGTCTTGATAATAATAACAGTATCCAATTGATAAGATGTGCATGCTTATGTAATGCATTTGAATGTGATACAATTTGGTTTATTTCACTATGTTTCAGAAAGGGTTTGCTTCTACTTGGATCCTTGCCGTGTAATTTAAAACTTGGTATAATATGTGATGTTACCAACTAGAGCTTCTAACTAGAAAAGTTGTCACAACGAAGATTGTTTTCTTATATGTATGGAAACTCATGCTTATGTAGCATCTAATCGGATCATCACTTTAAATGCTAACCTAATTAATTACAACTTCTTGAGGTATGTGAATATATGATTGATCAACGGCCTTCCAAACGGATGAAATCCGCACCATATGCAAAATTTTAACTACTGAAGATTTGTAACTAATAGCTTATAATTAATTAAAATTTTGAAATTAGCTAGCTTCAAAATGAAGCATATTTTATCATGATATAACGAATTGAATTAAAATGACAAAACGATCGGCTTCTGAGTAAGTGGCATATTAGGCTATTAGTCTTTCCTATATACCTTCAATGTTCAGTTTTATCTTTTTAAAGGTCCACAAATCTTTACAATTCTTTCGTAACGTACTATAATCACCATACTCCATACTAACACAGCTATATCAATATTATTTTCTTTGTGGTAATATCAAGACATCTTTTTCCTACTATAGTCAAAGTATACTTTCACTGTTGTTTTCTAATTTGGCATATCTGAATAAATAGGACAGACTGCAATCGTTGCAGGGAACCAGGATGGATTTCATGTTAGCTTTCAGTGCAAAACAGGAAGTAACTGAATAAAAGAGATATTACAACACAGAACTGAACAAAAAATGCAAGTGCATGTAGCATCATATTGGCTTTCAATGATGAGTTTACCAAAGACAGTCGCAACCAAGATGGCTTGACTGTAAAACAGGTAACGAGGGAGTGCAATAGAGGTGTAGACTAAACTATGCTTTGACTAAACAACTAGAAACGACTGAGTTGTTGGAATTCCTAAAGAGGAAAGGTGAATGAAAAATACATAAAGTCCCACATCGCCAATTTGTTAAGAGGTATACTAGTTTATATATGCCTTTCTCAAGTGGAGGTTGGGGGCCTGTGGCTCCCAAATGTATGCTTCGTTGTGAGGAGGGAGATCATGCATCTCCATCACACGCGCGCGCGCCGCCATCCGACCGAACCGGACCGGGCCGGGCCGGGCCGGTTTGGGTCTAATATGATACTCGTATTTTTACTGCAACTGGACCGGGCTTTTTAACAGTTGCAGGCTATACGAACGGACGCGGATTGCTTAGGAGGTGCGACTTCTGAAGCGAGCGGGTTGAATAGACGCGAACATTAGAGGGTGCGACCCGTTAGAAGCAAACAGGCGCGAGCCGATTGACGCGGACGAACAGATGTATGCTTCGTTGTGAGGAGGGAGATCATGCATCTCCATCACACGCGCGCGCCGCCATCCGACCGAACCGGGCCGGGCCGGTTTGGGTCTAATATGATACTCGTATTTTTACTGCAACTGGACCAGGCTTTTTAACAGTTGCAGGCTATACGAACGGACGCGAATTGCTTAGGAGGTGCGACTTCTGAAGCGAGCGGGTTGAATAGATGCGAACATTAGCGGGTGCGACCCGTTAGAAGCAAACAGGCGCGAGCCGATTGACGCGGACGAACATATGCGACCCGACTGTAGAGGTACAAGCGGGTGCGAAACAGTACCGTTGGACGCAAGCAGATGCGACTAGTAGCAGGCGGATGCGACCCGTTAACAAACAGCAGCGACCAAAAGGCAAATGGGTGCGACCCGTCAAGCGGACGCGACTGTTTGAAGGGATGCGGACGAAATTATAAATAGGAGAGAATACTGATCACATTCTCATCCAATTCCAATCTAATTTCTTCTGCTTCTTTGCTCTACTGCTCTATATTCCATACATATCACAGAGTTGACATACTCATTACAATCTCGTGCAGATTACGTCTGTTGTATCTTGGGAGAGTTTTGAAATAAAATTCTTAAGGAAATTGTTACGACAAGCCTCAGACGGAATTTCCTTTATATACTGGTTAGATTCACTGTAATCTTTCCCGTTTATAAGTTGTATTATTTCTTACAATAGTATAACATTGTTGTTGTAATTTATTTACAACGTAACTTATTGTTACATTTATCTAATACAGAATTCCAGCGTAGTGGAATTCTAATTAATAAACTTGTGCGACGAGTTTATTGTAGCATGCTATCTGTTTTAGTACACTAGAAATATAACACGAGTAAAGTAGATATAGGCTGAATCGTCTCTCGACAGCAATACAAATACACTGGTGGTGATGCTGCTGAGACAAGGACAGGGTGGAAATGCACGTGGTAGAGCCTAAATGTAATGCAATGCAAAGGATCGATAAAGTGTTAGATTAAATTATGAAGCGTAGACTAGGAGATATGTAGCATTAAATGAGTTGTAGTATGTATCATGTGGACTGGCCGACTGAGTTGTGATATGAGGCAGTGCAAGAAGCCTGAAGTACACGGTTAGATAATGAATGAGCCGAGAATCGTGTGACAACTTTACTTGGTAGGAAGGGCAGATGCAAGCAGTGGACCATAACTGCAGTTGGTAGATAAAAAGGTAGATGCCTCAGAAATGAAACAAAATGCATAGAATAGAGGAAATGGTATGCACACCATCTATCAAGCTATAAATTATTACATATCCAGTATATATTCACCTGAATATCAAGTAGAGTATATACAGTAGCGTGTGACTACTGCTGTTTTAAAGTGATAGAGGGCAGTTCGGGTCTGAAGCGGCAATGTGAAATGCAATAATGAAGAAAATGCAAAATTGAGGTCATTTCAAAACTGATATGCCTAACGATCTAAAGTGGCATAGAGCATTCAACATTGTCGCGGCAATACTTGAGCGACATCATGGAGGCACTAAAGCTATGCAAGCATTTTAAAACTGATGCAGCAGAAATTGAGCAACACATTGGCACTGAATCAATGCAAACAGGGTGTAGAGGTGGATGACATTATAAGCGGGTAAAATAATTAACATAGAAAAAATTAAGGACAACATGACTGCATGAGTGAGTAGCATACCCAACAAGAGAACTTAAAGCAAGAAGAAGAATGCCTGAGAGGTATAATAGAAATAAAATTCCAATTGAGCACATCATTCAGGTAGAGCATAAAACAGGAAGTGAAGTAAATAAAGTGGCTAATCTATATAGTCGAAGCTCGCTGAGTGTAACCAAGCTGAGGATGAGGAGCTGCAAATGAATAACTGCTGCTTCAACTGTAAGTAGGAAGCATGCTGCAAGAAACCTGATTGAATCTTTGAGGTAGTTTTACTGGAGTAAGATTGCTACTGATATGTCAAGTTACCAAATTTTATTTTATCCGCTATGGCTACGACCTATTTCTGAATAAACAACTGACTAATCCATATTTTTGTCTCCAATTTATAACCTTAATCGTTTTGGTAGTGGAAAATGTCTTCCAAATTTATTTAGAAAAAGAACTTATTCCACAACCATCTCTCACGCTTTGAAATTTCATATGTGAATCAGGTTTCAGCATAAGTTTTATGCATATAATGTTTCTGATTTTTATACTAAAAACATTCAAGTACAGAATGTAGGAAAAAAAATCATATGTTTTACAAAAATAAAGGACTTTCAATTACTTTATACCTTGACAATATAATTCATTTCATAATTGGAGCATTAGACAGTTAGTACTAATAAAATCAAAACAAATAAGTAAATAAAGAAGTAAATTAATCAGAAATGACTCGATGTCATAAATACCCACCTTTATCCTTAAACATGCCTTAGTGTTGGCATATACATCTGAATATGTTAATGCGACTTCAATATAAATTATGTTCTTTAGTATTACTTTTGAAAAAAAGATAATTTTAAGTTTAGAGTTATTCCTATCACCACTTAGTTGATTAATATTATCTTTATTTTGTGAATTAGAGTAGTAAAACATGAGACTTTGGTTTTATCATTTATGGAATTTTGGCTGTAACAAGTTTCATCTGGCTGAATGCTAGCTTACATTATGTTTTAGTATGCAAGCATAGAATGGTTTTAGATGTAGATAAATTTTATTTAGCACCCAAATTTTGTGCAAATGTATACTTTTGGCTTTAAGGTAAATTTATTTATTTACTTCATCATTTGATGTTATCCTTCATTACTTTTTACCAGTTCATATACTTCATTGTACAACTTTATTATTGGTTACTAACTCACATATCCAACAATTTATTATAAAGCATGCGAATTATAAACTGTAGCTAAAGATTAACATATATGATTATCAAAGGATCAAGAAATTGTATGCATAGTGTGAACATGCTATTAAAATATGTGGTTTACAGTTTTATTTTAAACATATATCCAATATTTTATAAAATTGGAACAATGTCATTGATTTTTATTTTTTAACATAATTTTTAGAATTAAATCTCAAACTCTCCATTACTCCCATTGTGGTTTTGTGTATTTGGCTTGAATGCTCATATGCTTTTGTAGTCGACCCTCTTACTCCTTCCCTTTCAGTTCTTTTTTCCCAAAACATCATAATGAAGTGGCAGTAAAATAAAATAGAAAGTTTGATTACTATTTAGTGTATAGTATTACAGATAGAAATATTCCATTTTTAGTTTACTTTAGTCTCATTTTAATGGTGCATCTTATAGCAAAGCATAATGGTTTATAGGGTTTATTTCCAAGTTGTAACTGAGACTGCATAAGAAATGATGATTTATTTTCATTAAAATTTATGGAAATTATGATGCTCATTAGTAAGTATTAAATGACCTCCTTTTCCTTTAAAGCTCTACACAAACTTGATAATTAAGTTGTCAATAAAATATAGGTTAAGATGTTCTATAAGTAGATAATACATCCAATCTTACTTATAGGATGAAAATTAGTGAAAATAAATTAGTGCCTAAATAAAAAACTGCTGGGAATATTATTTTTAAATGTCATCGCCATGTTATTTTGTCTAATACCTTTTTATGTCTAAAAAACAATAATGCTTAATTTTGATAGTAAATCAGTTGGTATTATGATATTATATCTAATGGTTTGTAGAAGTTATGCTACAAGAATCTACTGTAGTAGGTTTGAGGATTATGGAACTATGTACCAGAGATGTTTCGAGGATTAATTTTGCAATTTATGTAGACAAAGTAATAGCCTATAGCTATCAGGTAACCAAAAGATCAAGTGACAGCTATCCAGGTGCAAGGCATTGGGTCTATTAGATCAACTTTACAATTTCCAGGCAACTTGAGGATTCAACTCTATAAAGCAAGGTATTGTAGAATCATTTGTATTTAAAAAGTATATTTTATGATAGGTGGCTTTCAAGTTTTAATATGCAAGTAGATGGATTGTAAGTGTGGTCTTCCTTATGAATGGCAAGTATACTTCTGTTAAATTTTATTTTTTGATCATCATAGATACAACGCTAAACTGCGTTAATCTGATATATTCACAACTTTGTGAATACGTTAGTTTCAACCTGTTGAATAAATGTTATAAATTACACATAATCTAATAGATTGAAACTCAATATTATTATATATGCTGTAAGGAAATATTGAGGTTGATATAGTCGACCAGTTGAATAACTGCATAGAAGCATTTGTATATGTTGAGCAATAGATTCCAAGTGAAAATATACGCAATGAATATATAAGAATGAATAAAACAGTATAATCATAGTAATAGAACTAAAAGTCATAGACGAGTTTATGGCGTCAAACTTATTTACTCAACTTTGGCAAAACAACCATGTTAGTACTGAAAATCAGGTTCAGGCAATATTCCTCCTTTTCCTAACCCAAATTTTAGAAGTTTAATTTGTATCTTACGATTATCTGGTCCACTTCTTATTAAAAATTCATTTTCCCTTAATTCTTTGAAGATTTAGATATATTCTGCTATTTTCAGGTTAAAGGGGATAATTGTGTTTTATTCTACGCTGAGCCCAATCCTCATTCACGGCTAATTTAATCGAAAAACCATATAAATACATGTAAATGGTAAACTCTTGAATTTATTAAACACTTCAGCCAGTAAGCTTCGTTATTCTATGCTTATTATTATTTTTAATTTTTTTCAATATTAGTTGCTAAGTTGCTTTTTTGAACATATCATTCACAAATATATGTATATTAGTTTATGTATCAAATTCAATTTTTATAACTTGAGTTCTAATGTACGAAATTGTTAGTTCTTTGGTATTTTGATAATTTTAAAACAATATGAAAGTCGAGGAATCACGTATAGAGGAAAGTGATAACACTTCAATTTTCATTTCGCGCTCACATTCAACTTTGTTTTGCGTTTTTGAGTATTGTACTCCCTAAGTTTCATGACCTTGATGAATGTGAACAGTATTTGGAAGGAATATTTTGGCAAGCCTTCTTTTCCATGTTTTGATTTTCTACTAATTTACTCATATTTTTCACTTTGCAATCTTAAAAGCAAGATCGAGTTATCTTGTCAAGTTTTAAGTCCCAATCATCCTACTAATGCTATAAGGAACATTTGCATGTCCCTCATCTTTTTCAACAAGTTTCTTTGCTCTTATGTACAAGAATTATATCCCTTGCAATCAGTTATCCGATAAATCTTAGGTAGCTGCATAATGATTTAGTTATAGGTTTATTTCTTTTTACATTCCATTACAGGTTAATTTCATTACTTGAAGTCCAATGGATTCTCTTATGTCATATATTATCAGAATTCACTTAAGTTTAAGGCTTGAGTGTTCGAATATGTTCAATATTTCTAGAACATAAATTACTTAAGATCTTTATAACTACTTTCTCCATTGATTTTGATGGTAGTTATCATCACATATGAGATAAGCTTTCGTATTATTCTTAGTGATTTAAATTAATTAATAAATTAAAATATTTATATTAGTTGAATTTCACTTCTTTTCACAAATTGTGATATTCAAATTAGTTAATGTCAATGTCCACATATACTTTCATTTTATATTCTTATAAATAATTTGAATTAGTTAGTCCAAATATAGTGCATATTATTTTATTGTTATATAAGATCATTCTTTGTATGCTTATAAAACAATATGTTCATTGACATACCATATCAATATATGTAAATTTAATTGCACTCCATTGAGTAAGGATATGCAAAACATCAAATATAACTTTAAGCTATTTGTTCCAGACATTTTATGATATCCAAATATACCCTAAACTCACCATGCTATACATAATAATTGAGTTTGCACATCCTATTATTCGCAACTACCGTAAAGCGTTACGAAACCAACTGTAACTTAAATAACAGTTACAGAATAATACAGAAGTAGTAACGGCAAAAAACTGTCACTAATTTTGATAAATTGTAACACAAAAATGCTTGACTAGATCTGTATGAAAAGTATTACCGATCAAAGAGTCCGAGTCCAGCAGAAACTGTTTCCTTGAAACAATATTGCCGCCGTATGTAGTTTCACGGGTGTTAGCAATTTGTTTCCCAGGATGAAACGGACCAGCCCCGCAACATGGTTGCGGACGGATCGCCGACGAACTGAAGAGACTATAGCACTAGAACAGAGAGATGCTGGAGGAAGAAGGAACAGAATTTGAGATAAAACTGAATCATTCATTCCCAGATTCTGGCCGCCTATTTATAGGCTGGAGGAGGTGCCTATTCGGAGCGGTCGTGACCGTTGGAAAGGTTGCGACCCTTAAACCAACAGTAGTGACTGTTGTGTGCGCGCGCCTGGAAGTGAATGGTTGCATCTGGTGA
Source organism: Allium cepa (assembly GCA_030765085.1). Taxonomy (NCBI): domain Eukaryota; kingdom Viridiplantae; phylum Streptophyta; class Magnoliopsida; order Asparagales; family Amaryllidaceae; genus Allium; species Allium cepa. The sequence goes on from CM060937.1 coordinate 291,300,564, forward strand.
CCATTCAAACGAACAGACTCATCCGATCGAAAAATAGCCGTTTTAGCGCATGCAGGCCCAAGCGGTAGTCGGTGGCCCATTTAATCACGAGACCCCAAGAGCCCCAAGGTCCAATCTTTGACATTTTAAATTTAATATGAAGGCCCGAAGCCTACATTGCCACAAGTCTTCATGTCACCTTCTTCTTTTCTTTTGAATTAGTATAATGGGTTGTGATATATAAGGTGATATTGAAACAAATATCCCATGATGTGGGACTTTGTTTCAATACACACTCTTATTCTCCCTCTTCCCCACTTCCTCATTCATTCATTTCTAACAATCCCCCACATGAATGAACAGTTGTTCTTAGTTTCACGAACCATTTATCGTATCGGTTAAAGTAGCACGGAGGCCTTGAACTTTCCTAGTGTTTACCTATTTGAATTACAGGCGAATCAGTAGACATAGAATGTCCTTGAGCTGTAAGCCTTTTGTGTAATTCTACAATAGATAACACACGACCAATGTTTCTTATAATCCTTCGTTCTCTGTATGTGTTCATTTTTGCCTTGAACACCTGCCTGGTATCGTAAGTGCTTAGAGAATTTGGCCTTATAATTCTCTTTGAAGCGGCGCCTTCGCACTTACGTAGGTGATTCTGTAAAGGGTATTCACAATTCCTCAAGTACAGACATCATTAAAAGTATCAATACTTATCCTATTTTTCCAACAAACAAGGCACTGACTTATCATAGAAATGGTTTGTGTGTAACAGTGCTGTCAAGTTTCTCTTAAACTTAGTTGTCCCTTTGAACCTAGATCTTGGGATCTCCAGTCAACTAGGTGGGGTTTTCATTAAAAAAAAAACTTTTATTCTATGGGCCTTAACCTCATTCCCATCGATAAGGTTTGAACTTTCTCTCTTGGCAAGCCTTAAGTTAGTGGATCCGCTATGTTATGTTTTGACCTTATGTAGTCTATAGTGATAACTCCGTTAGAGAGAAGTTGTCTAATTGTTTTATGTCTACGACGAATATGCCTAGATTTACCATTGTATAGTGTACTATTAGCTCTTCCAATTGCTGATTGACTATCACAATGCATACATATTGGAGGCACAGGTTTGCTCCAATTTGAAATATCTTCCAAGAAACTTCGAAGTCAGTCTCACTACAAGAAAAGTTGGTTTTGACAGCAATGGAAGACAGCGTTGGGATGGGTATTGCTGTTGTTGATTCTTAGGTAAATAGTAAAAATAAAAGACAGCGTAACATATTGTCGTGTGTCAGATCCACTCTATACTAAAATTAAGCCCGCCTAACTTCCCTCTATAATTTTCATTCACCGCGTAAACATATTTCCCCCTTCTTCACTGAAATAAGCAACCCTGAATCTCAAAGCGCCCACTCCTGCAAACCTAAATTTGCTATGCCTCCATTGTTCTAATCCCTAAATGACGCCTCTCTGTTATGCCCAATGTCGTTAATGAAGAGGTCCCCATGGCTCCGCTGCGCTCTTGTGCTTGCACTTGAGAGTTAGCATCCATTGATTCAACTCGCCACTGCTATGGAGGAACACTCGCATCTTTTTCTAAAATAGATCCTGCAATCCAGGCCCTAAATTTTTGTGAAGCTTCAATATTTCTTAGGTTAGAATTTTTCCCCCAATAATTTTCAACCCAGAATTCTAATTTCAGAGATCATATGATTCTTGCTTCAAGTATTTTTGGACATCATGGTATGAATTTTTCAAATTAAAATGTTTGGACTTGTATTATTATCATTAAATTTACTGACTTTAGATTAGATAGTAATCATGTTGGTAATGGAACTATTCATATGAATAAGGATACAATTGGTTAAATAATAAATTTAAAGGTATTTGAAATAAGTAGGGGCCAAACGGGTATACAAATATATTTGGATGTATTAAGTGCTTATTGCTAGAGTGAACTACATCGACTTGTGGTCAGTCCATTGTCAGGCAATTTGATGTCCGAATGTTCATTCTTTTATGCAATAAAATAATTATATTAGTACTGTACCTGCCATTTATTCATCTAAAACAGGATATGTATGTATGTATATGTATATTACTCTGAGTTCTTTTAGAGATTTTGGATGGTCATGGAGATACTTAACAGCCATCATTGAAGCAGTAGAAATTGTTTCATAACTCGAATATATTAATGCAATTATCTAATCAATGATTTTCTCATTGTTAGTTTTATCTATCCTTCTTCATTGTTTTTTAGCAAGCAATCAAGCATGTCATCATTGCTTAAACTTGCACTAGATATTCTCTCAATAATGAGCTTTGTTAGCAGGCTTATAATTTTCGTTCTTGCCTAAAATAACGTATGTATATATAAAATTCCTTTAGTTAGTAACTATGTGTTTTCTATATCATTAACCATCACAAAAACATTTTTAATTACCCGAAAGACAAGTCTATAGTTTGTGCCAGGAAGATTAATTGGCAAATCAAGTATGCTATGAACAAAATGATATATCTCTTCTTTAAGAGCTTCAGCAAATTGGCCATCAACATGTCTCTTGTGATGTGTATACTATCACAATATTTTGCTACAATAAAAGCCATCAACACGTTTGATAGCTGATAGTACAATTTACGTATATTTATACAAAATGTGAGATCATCAAATGTATGATCAACATAAGCGATAAAAATGAAAAGGAAATAAGCCGAAAGTTATTAATATACAAAAACAGAATATAAAAATAATGTGGGAATTCATTGTTGTTTGAAGTATGTTAGGTAGGACCATCAGACGAAAGCTCTAGAACTGAATAAGTGTTGCATGGTCTGTGAAAAGTTGAGACTAGTGATAGCAAGTGGACAAGGTAAACTGACTGAATTGCATGGAGAGTGATGCGTGATGTGAGATGAGAAGCTTATGGACAGGGACTTGTATCTGAAATGAGCAGAGTGGAATATGAGATACATTAACTAAGTTATGAACTGGGAAGCGCATGAAGCCTGCGAACGTGATAGTGACAGAAATTTGTAGTAGTAGCATGAGTAATAAATTATGAGATGCCAGGCAGGAAGGAGGCAAGTGAGTGCGGTAATTAATAGATAAGCCGGTGTATGAGTATATAGGAAGGGAACTGCTCCCATTGCTTAAAGAGCATTGTTGAGCCTGGATTTAACCATAACTCGAGCGTGCATTTCCATAGAAAATGAGCATAACTAAAATGAATATTGAGCGAAGTGCCAATTGAAACAAAGGAGCTAAAGCAAGCTGAGATTAAACAGGCTTGAAGCTTAACTTATAATCTGTACTAAAACAATTGTTGAATGCAAGATGAAATACTTGTGTTGAAATGCAGAGCCGAAACAAAGAGATTCCACTAAGACAATTGCTGAGCCAAATTGCATGGGCTGCTATTCAATTAAATCCCAAAACTGTAGCATTGATGCAAGTCCAAGAATGGAGGTTGAAACATGACCGAGGCTTATTTTCCTATTTGAAATTGTGTTTTCTTGTTCGTGTTTTTAGCAAGCAATATATTTATTTTGCCAACATACTTATTATTTTGTACAGTTGGTTGTGTTTCAAATTAATAGTAGGACAGTGACATTCACTTTACTGTCTACTACTGCCAATATTTTATCCTAAAATAGTATGGTGTGTACTTCTTAACCACTTAATGACTGATTATACTAATTTCGACATCACTTTTTTACTGCTTGAAGCTAGTTTTGTCACAACAAACTCACTGGAATTTGTACTCTTTCCTCTGCAAACATTGTAAAAATACTTCAGTGAATAAATTACAATCCTATATAAAAAAATTACAGTGTTCTAGAAGTTGCATTTGGAGTATTATACAAAGTGAGCAACAAATATATATACATCATAATATAAATCAAAAAAATAAATTTCATTATAAATTAATTCAAATGCATATATTCTTCGATAAAATGTATATTGGATATTAAAATAGAAAATAAAATAATGAAATGTAAATTGGTCTGAAGTATTGTCCACACAAGATTAAGAAAAAGTAAGCAAGTATGAGTGTGGGATATTAAAATATTCAAACAGTGGTCATTTATGTTGCTTAGATTAAATAGTGAAATTTATGTTCTAATGTGGATATGAATTATAGTGCATTCATTGTTTTCTAGTTGTATAAGTTATAGGCATGATATTTGGATCTTGGGTGATGGAGTAGGAATTTCATGATATTAGCAGATTATTATTTGTATGGAATTTGTATGATGACTCATTACATGTTATTAGCAGATTATTGATTCTGAAAAAAATAGCAATGTACGTGAGATGTGCATCAAGCCTACAAAGAGAATTATCATCTTTCAAGAAAGGGCACAGTGCGAGTGCAGCCTACTTTTGGTGAAGTTCTTGACTACCATCCCTTCTGCATGTCTTTCTTAGATCACTAAATACATGAATGGTAAGAAATATTAATGGGATTCTGAAATGCTTACAACTAAAGAAATCGATTTTGTTATGAAGGTCAAGGTCAATTTAGATGGAAAAGACAATTGGGTGTTTAATGCTAATGAAAACATCTTTCTAATCTGCCTTGTTACAGAGGCAACGGATTTGGGTATGTCGATTTCTTTTTACTTGCAGAAAACTTATAATCACTTGACTTTCATCATATATTGATCAAGAGCATTCAATGAAATGCCTTTCAATACATTGGTTGACTTAGCAAAGGCTTCAGCAGTGCCTGCAAGTTTAAAATTGTATAGACACTGCAAGTTTTAAATTGAAAAGGCAATTGTTTAATAAAAATTTAAATCAACTAATTTTTCAAAGAATCAATTAATTTTCATAAATAGTTAGTTGAGTTAACAATGTTTCTTAAAATTAACCGGTTTTAAAAAAAATAGAAAAGTCCATAAAAACTAATAGTATTAGTAATAATAATATAAATAATAATAGTTAGTACACTATTTTATAGAGATATTAATACATCTTTACTTGGTTAGTTATGTGTATTGTTTTGTACGCTAAATAATTGGATGACTTGGTTCTGTCCCCATGCTCAATCTGATCTGATTTTGTCCAACTTTGGCTGCAGGAATAGGCGAATGCAGCTGACAGCTCAAACAACTTATTTTGGTAAGCTGTCATCTATGACGTGTTCCTTGCTTGACTGGTTGCTTTCCTTGTGTTTAACTAGCCAAATATATTAAGCATCTTGTATCAGTTCTGGTTGCTTTCCTCGTGTTTAACTAGCCAAATATATTAAGCATCTTGTTTCAGTTCTCCTAGTCAATCTAACTATCCCACAGCCTATCTGTATTATTGATTATTGCATCTCTAATATGCTTCAGTTATCAGCCTTTTTAAATGCTAATTTATATTTAGACAACACATAATGTGGTTAGACCCTAAATGAATGCACATACTAGGTTTGATCAGATAGCTTGAGAGCTTCAAATTCACATCATATATATGCATTCAACTAATGAAAAATGTGTTTTGATCAGATGGCTTGGAGTTACTCTTCAAATTCACAAAGTATGTGCTTGTTTTGTAAAATGCATATGTATGTGTGTGTGTGTGTGTATATGTATATGTGTGTGTGACCGATGTATATAACTTTTGTAACATTTTTCTAAAACCGATGATATAAACAGTTACTTTTCCAAATAATGTAGAGAGTTATAAATAATACAGGGAGAAAGGTGGATAGAAGAGTACAGTAGCCTTTCTATTTTTCTAAACCGATGATATTTCCCATAATAATTTTCTTTTACTTTCTATGTCCCATGATATGAACAGCTGCCTTTCTATGTCTCCACCATATTTCCCCATAATGTCTTTCTTTTCCAAATAATCTACTTTTCTAAACCGATGATATGAACAATTGCCTTTCTATGTCTCTACCTTTCTATGTCTCCACCATCTCACAATATATTATATATACACAGTTACATACATATGAAAAAAAAGGATGGATAGATAGTACAGTAGCAATCAAACAGTCTAGTAAATGTACATACATAATATAACTATGTCTGTGATGGATGCAGCTACCTTGATATATAGTCATGATGCATGTAGTACCTACGTATGTATGTATCTTTATATATAGTCTACTAACTTTAGTGTCCTATGTTTTGCAAAATGTGAGTATATACACGAAAAGATGATGTGACCAGTCAAGATATACATGAAGATTTAAAAATGAAAAACACTTGCATCACCTGTCCCTGCACTTTATTTGAAACAACTCTTTTTCTTTCTTTTTAAAGTAACAAGTGCAAAGTTGTACCTAATCATTGTATCAATGTCACTGATACATAGTAAATGCTCTTTCCATGAACTCTGGCTGATCTTAGCTTGGGCCATCTTACACAGTAATCCATGAACTCTGGATAAACAAACCATCGTCATGCAAAATCAAATTTCAGAGTTAACCGCGATGGTTCAAATGCTTGTGAAAAATCAGGTATGCACTGTGATATTAAGGCATATTGACTCTGTTTGAATTTAAAATAAAATCAAAGGCATATTGACTCATATAGCTCAAAACATATTTTATTTCCCTGTTTAATAATCACAAAATGCCAGTAAAATAAAATAAAAATATCTTATAGGTTATAGGCAGCTGAAAATTGAGACCATAAATTTTATTTCTTTGGTTTCATTTCTACGTTTTAATGAACCTGCCAAAATTCTTATTATACAAGAAACCTATGTTTAACACACAACTTATTAATAGAAAAATAAATAATACTGAGAAAAAAGCCTAGGAATAAACGGATTAAATATATTTTGATAATGAAATATATTTCTTTTCTAACATAAGAGATCTTAAAGTATTTTTTAATTTTAGAAACTTAGAAAATACAAAAAAGAAATAAACAAAGAGTAGCTGGAAAGCTTCAATGATATCATCTTATGGACAAATACACATCAAATTTGCCATTCAAAATTGAATATTGAAAGCAAGTCCTCTTAACAAAAACATAAATACAATATTTCAAAAGAAAGAAAGCTTTTAAAGCAAGATTTCAAAACATTTAACTGGCTTTGTTTGAATATGTTATGCAGTCGGTTCCAAAATATGATTCTACCATTCAAAATATATTTAATTCTAACATTAAAACCATAAGTAAGGATATTAAAAAAAATTACTAATTGGAAATCATAGGTTAATTCTAACATTAAAATCAGAAAATGTACACGGTACCTAGGTATATATATATCTTCCAATTTTGTTGATGATGGGCTTTATTTCTTTTTCCCTTAATTATCAGTAAGACTCACTCCACTAATTCACCGAATATTGTTCTTTCCTGGGTAAAATGGAACTTTACTGCGGGGTATTTACCGGGACACCTTTTTAAAATAGCCTTAATCCCGTTCTTCCCTTCTCTAGTTCAAATTAAAACACATGAAATTAAAACACAACCCCAATACCAGAGAACAAAAACACGCGAAAAAAAATTGTAGAAAAAAAAAGTGAACAAATACGATTTTGTAATTTGCGTATTGGGTAAGGTTGAAGTCCTGAGGGCTTGGGTTTGATGCAGGCGATTACTTGAGATTGGTCGTGGTTGAATCTGAGTGGTTGTTTATGGTCGGTTGTAGTAGTGATTGGAGGTTCGCGATTTGAGAAGTTGGAGGAGAGTTGATGATTCAGGATTGGAGGCAAGGAGGGGATTTACGGGCGATTGGCAGTGAGGTGATTTTGGTCGGGTTTGGGTTTGGTTTGGATTGGAGGCAAGAAATTGCAGTGGTGGTTGCTGAGCGCTGGTAGGCTGTAGTTGTAACTGGAGAGGAGTGGTGTGGTTAGTAGATGGTCAGGGGTGATTGAACTGTGCACATGCACAGTTTTGAGCAGCAATAGTTTATGGCAGTTGATGCACAGTTTTGTGATATTGAGGCAGAGGAAGTGGTATTGGGTAGGAGGAACAATATGAATGAATGAATCGCAGAGGAAGGGCAGTTTGGTTGTGGTGAAGGTTGAATGTTTGTTGCACTGCAGTGGTGATGTTTGGAAGGGTAGTTTGGAAGTAAATGTGGAGTACACTGTTTTGTATGACTGATGTGTTGAGGGGCAGGGAAATGGAGGAGATCGTAGAGGCAGTGAAGTGCACTGAAATGTTGAGGCAGGGTGCACTAAAATGTTGAGGCAGTGTAGTGTAAGAAGTTGGCGGAGGTGGGAAATGAATGGTATCACTGTGCAGGTCAGGTTGTGGTGATTGTTGTACTGTTGAATTGTGGTAGTTGACAGAGAGGAAGATGGAGGCAGTAAGAAGTTGGTTGATATTAGTAGTTGTATGGTGCAGTGTTTGTACATGGTTGCAGTGGCAAAGAGATAAAGTTGGGTTATGCAGATATGCATAGTCAGGCAGGGGTGTGCATTGCTGTAGCAGTGATTGGTGAAGTGGTATGTAGTTGTTTGGTAGGGGAGGAAGTTTGATGTGCAGTGAAGTGTTGTAGCCGTGGCAGTTGTGTCAGTTGTGGGTGGTTTGGTTTGAGACTTTTAATGTAACAGTTTTGAATATGGCAGGGAGATAGGATGCTTTAGGATTGTATTCAGTTGTTGTGATTGAGTTGTGTGAGTTGTGTTGGAAGTTGTTTGTTTATTGGGAATGGTGCTGTATTTCAGGCGTTCGGGTGGTTTGGATTCATTGGGTTTAGTTGTTGGAACTTTACTGCGGGGTATTTTTCTGTAGATGGTTTCAACAAAAACAAAATGAACAGAAACAAAATGCTATACAACAACTAAACCCAATGCACATAAAGAAAGGGAATAGAGAATAGCACAAAATAATACAAAAATGAAATAGAAAATGAAATGGACAGAGAATCAATTAGACAGCGAAAATGTTACAATTTTTATTTTGTGAATCAAACGGACAAATAACGAAAAACTTGATTTGGGTGAAGGTGGAGGTAGACAATTTTGTTTGGGGACATCCAATGAAAAGTGTTTTTACACACTTTTCATTGGAGAAGTTCTGTTGTTGCTTCATACATGCAGTGTTCTTTGAGAGTACTTTCCTTTGACTATGTCGTTGGAGCAGTTTAATTGGAGCATTGCGATGGTTGGTAGCTTGTACTCTTCAAACACGAGATAACATGGTACAAAATTCACAGTGCCTTGGATGTATTTGAAACATGTGTAGTTTCGGTTAGATGTAGCTTTAGACTCGGTTCAGTTTATACTACAGTGATCACACATATTGAAAACTCCATGTATCTCTGATTTGCGCTAACAAAGTGTGCATTTATGAGGCTCATTCACTTAGATTTCTCGATATTACTTATTTTTCTAAGTGACAGATGGGTGTAAAACTTGCTTTTTATGCCTACACTGAAGCATATTGGGACAGAATAGTAATTCCAAGACTATCTTTTCATTGGTCAAGTTACCCACTTTTGCACTAAATGCTTTTTAGTTTTTACCCACTTTTGCACTAAATTTTTAGATGGCGTTTACTCACTGACGTCAAATTTCTTCATTGCAGGTAATTAAAGATGACGATGACACATTCTTCTTCCGTAGCAAGTAGCAAGCATATGAAACTTTTTAGATGCACGTTTTGTTGTTGGCATTTGGTGCGGACTTACTGTATTGATATTATATTTTTGCTTAACATATAACGTATCTTTGTTTAACAGAATTTGTGGCAACTTGGTTTACTTTGTTATTTTTGTTTATAGATATTATTGAAATTTGGTTTATGGATGTCTTTTGTTTATTAATATTGTCTTAACTAGTTTATGTAATTAATTAATAGTTATTAGAACCTGTTATATATACTAGTTGCTTGAATATACTCAAAATATAGTTTTGGAATATTCAAAAATAGAGTGGAATATTAAAGTTGTTATATAAATAGAAGACAGCGTTTGATTAATGCTATCAATGAAGAAACAACGGCGTTCAATTCGTGTTGTAATTATCTTGAAATAGTTAATAACAGCGTTTAGTACATGCTGTCGAAATTGTTGATGATTCAATAACAGCGTTTATAAAAAGCTGTTGTAAACAGTTAAAGTAGAATTAAAACATCTCCGACAACTAAATTATTAACGCTGTAGAAACATAATACAGCATGTTTGAAAACGCTGTAAAAACATTATTGACAGCTTGTAAGAAACGCTGTCAAAGGGATGTTTCAACAGCGTTTATCGAAAAGCTGTTGTAAGTTCTGTATATACGATAGCATGTCGTTATACAGCGTTTGAACTAACGCTGTTGTATCGTATTACAGCGTTTTTCAAACGCTGTTAAAAGCCTTTTGTGGTGTAGTGTTTGCTTCTTCTGCGGTCTTATCTAGTGCAATAAACTCTGATTCCATCGTAGATCTAGCTATACAAGTCTGTTTGGATGATTTCCATGATATTGCTCCATTTCCTAATGTGAACACATATCCACTTGTAGACTTTGTATCTTGTGATCCAGTTAACCAGTTGGCATCACTGTATCCTTCCACTGTTGAAGGGTAGTTTGTATAGTGTATACCATAGTTCTGTATATACTTTAGGTATCCTAGAACTCTGATTATCGCTTTCCAATGATGTTTACCAGGATTGCTGGTAAATCTACTCATCTTACTTACAGCGTATGCGATATCTGGCCTAGTGCAGTTCATAACATACATGATACTTCCTAGTATACGAGAATATTCAAGCTGGTAGATACCATCACCAGTGTTCTTTACCCAATTCTGGTTCATATCTACGGGTGATTTTGCAATAGTTATATTATATTGCTTGAATTTTTCAAGTATCTTACCGATGCAATGTGATTGGGATAATGCATATCCCTTTGGTGTTCTCAAAATTTTGACACCCAATATCACATCAGCCAGTCCTAGGTCTTTCATATCAAATCTAGAGGATAACATATTTTTTGTAGATGTTATTATGGTTTTGTTATTTCCTAGGATCAACAGGTCATCAACATAAAGACAAACAATGACATATCCTAAATGTGTGTGTTTCATGTAGACACATTTATCTGATTCATTTATTGTGAATCCATTTGAGAACATAGTTTCATCAAATTTCTCATGCCATTGTTTTGGAGCTTGTTTAAGGCCATAAAGCGACTTTACTAATTTGCATACTTTATTTTCCTTTCCATAGCTCAGAAACCCTTCAGGCTGCTTCATATATATTTCTTCCTCTAGGTCACCATTCAAAAATGCAGTTTTTACATCCATTTGATGTATTTCTAAATCAAGTATGGATGCAATTGCAATAAGCATCCTAATTGATGTTATCCTCATCACTGGTGAATATATATCAAAATAGTCCAGTTCTTCCTTTTGTCTGAATCCTTGGACTACAAGACGAGCTTTGTACTTGTCTATTGAACCATCAGGTTTCAATTTCTTATTAAATATCCATTTATTACCTAAGGTCTTGCATCCTTGAGGTAAATCAACTAATTCCCAGGTATGATTAGCCATAATGGATTCTATCTCATTGTTAATAGCCTCTTTCCAGTAAGGGGCATCACTGGAGGACATAGCTTGTTTGTATGTCAATGGATCATCTTCTAACATAAAGGTATAGAAGTCCGGTCCAAAGGTTTTTGACGTTCTAGACCTTTTACTTCTCCTTGGTTCCTCCACTTGTTGATCAGCACTTATTTGCTGAAGGTTGTCTTCAGTGTCCTCAAGAGAATTGAAGATTTCATTTTCCCTTGGTCTCTTATGAGTATCACTGTCAGTGCCCTGCTTTAAAGGGAATATATGTTCGAAAAATCTTGCATTTCTCGACTCAATGATGGTATTTTCATGAATATCATCAATTTCAGATTTGTGTACTAAAAATCGATAAGCAGCACTGTTTTGTGCATATCCAATGAATACACAATCAATTGTTTTTGGTCCTATCTTGACCTTCTTTGGTTTAGCTTCTCCGCAAAATTTATCTGGCAAGCCAGAACTGATTAATAAAACATTCATCATTTCTTTAAGAGTTCTATTTTTCCGTTCGGCTATACCGTTGGATTGAGGTGAATATGGTGCTGTAGTTTGGTGTATAATACCGTGCTCAGTGCAGAATTCCTCAAAAGGAAATTCATATTCTCCTCCTCTATCACTTCTTAAAGCTTTAATTTTCCTGTTGAGTTGATTCTCAACTTCAGCTTTATACTGTTTAAACATATCGAATGCTTCATCCTTGCTTCTAAGGAGATACACATAGTAGTACCTAGTACAATCATCAATAAACGTAATGCAATATCTTTTTCCTCCTCTAGTTTGACACATTTTCAAATCACATATATCAGTGTGTATAAGGTCTAGAGGTTCAGTTTCTCGTTCAACATGATGAAACGAGGTTCTTGTCAATTTTGCTTCTGCACAAACTTGACATTTATAGTTGGAGTCTATGTTACATTTTGGTATACATTCTAGATTAATCATTTTTCGCAGTGTATCAAAATTAACATGCCCTAATCTAGAATGCCATATGTTAGAAGAGTCAACAATATAAGCAGAAGATTCACTTTTATTCATATCAATGTTTGGTACAATAGTTGTTACATTTGCCTTGAATAAACCATCACATACATATCCTCTTCCTACATACACTCCATTCTTTGATAATACAAACTTATTGGATACAAAGGTTAATTTGAACCCATGCTTGCTGAGCAAGGACCCTGATATCAAATTATTGCGGATTTCTGGAACGTGAAGAACATCACTCAAAGTAAGCTCTTTTCCAGAAGTTAGTTTCAGCACAACTTTTCCCTTGCCTTCGACCTTTGATGTAGATGAATTGCTCATGAAAAATTGTTCATCATCAGTTGCAGTTTTATAAGTTGTAAACATCCACTTATTAGCACATATGTGTCGAGTGGCACCTGTGTCTACAAACCATTCCCTTGAATTACCAACAAGGTTGCATTCTGATATTACTGCACATAAATCCATATCAGAAATGCCATTTGTAACTTCAGCCGTATTTGCTTCTAATTTCTTCTTTTTGGGAGCGCGACCTTCGGCTGCTTTATGCCCCTTCTTTCCACAGTTATGGCAAGAACCCTGAAATTTCTTCTTCGACTTCTGAGGCGCAGTCTCACGTTTTCTCTTGTTAGGTTTATCTGACTCAACAACATTTGCTTTGGCAGCCATATTCTGAGAGATCTTTTTCTCAGAATTTCTATTATCTTTCTCTATTCGTAGACGAACTATGAGTTCTTCCATTGTCATTTCCTTACGCTTATGCTTGAGGTAATTTTTGAAGTCCTTCCACGATGGAGGAAGTTTCTCAATGGCTGCGGCAACCTGGAAAGATTCGCTAAGTATCATCCCTTCATCACGCAGTTGACGGATGATCAGTTGTATTTCTTGAGTCTGGTTGATCACAGTCTTTGAATCTACCATTTTGAAGTCGAGAAATTTGCCAGCGATGAATTTCTTCATGCCTGCATCTTCAGTTTTGTACTTTCGGTCCAAGGCCGTCCAGAGTTCCTTGGATGTTGCAACAGTACAATAGACATTGTAGAGGCTATTATCCAGACCATTCAGAATATAGTTTTTACACATGAAGTCAGAATTTTTCCAGAAATTTGCGGCCTCCGCTTTGATTGCATCGGGTTCGAGTTCGCCAACTTCAGGAGCATCTTCGGTCAGAAAGTTGGCGAGGCCTAATGTTGTTAGATAAAACAACATTTTCTGTTGCTAACGTTTGAAGTCTGTCCCGTTGAACTTTTCTGGCCTTTCTCCATGAGACAGTGCCATTGTCGGAAGCAGAGGCGTTGGCTGAGTGTTTGTCACCGTCTGTGTTGGTGCAGCATTATTATTGTTGCTATTTTGAGACATTGTCGTCTACAACAATCAATATTGTTTCAAGAATGTTATTCGCAACTACCGTAAAGCGTTATGAAACCAACTGTAACTTAAATGACAGTTACAGAATAATACAGAAGTAGTAACGGCAAAAAAATGTCACTAATTTTGATAAATTGTAACACAAAAATGCCTGACTAGATCCGTAAGAAAAGTATTACCGATCAAAGAGTCCGAGTCCAGCAGAAACTGTTTCCTTGAAACAATATTTCCGCCCTATGTAGTTTCACGGGTGTTAGCAATTTGTTCCCCAGGATGAAACGGACCAGCCCCGCAGCGTGGTTGCAGACGGAGCGCCGACGAACTGAAGAGACTATAGCACTAGAACAGAGAGATGCTGGAGGAAGAAGGAACAGAATTTGAGATAAAACTGAATCATTCATTCCCAGATTCTGGCCGCCTATTTATAGGCTGGAGGAGGTGCTTATTCGGAGCGGTCGTGACCGTTGGAAAGGTTGCGACCCTTAAACCAACAGTAGTGACCATTGTGTGCGCGCGCCTGGAAGTGAATGGTTGCATCTGGTGACCATTCAAACGAACAGACTCATCCGATCGAAAAATAGCCGTTTTAGCGCATGCAGGCCCAAGCGGCAGTCGGTGGCCCATTTAATCACGAGACCCCAAGAGCCCCAAGGCCCAAGGCCCAATCTTTGACATTTTAAATTTAATATGAAGGCCCAAAGCCTACATTGCCACAAGTCTTCATGTCACCTTCTTCTTTTCTTTTGAATTAGTATAATGGGTTGTGATATATAAGGTGATATTGAAACAAATATCCCATGATGTGGGACTTTGTTTCAATACACACTCTTATTCTCCCTCTTCCCCACTTCCTCATTCATTCATTTCTAACACATCCAACCTCTAATATCAACCCTGGCATGATTCATTATATTTGGTTTGATAAGTCTTAACCTTGGTTCATGTAATAACTTTTTTGTTTTAAGAATAATGGTAATGAAACCATGTTATTTTAATCGCTGATGTACTTCTAATGCTTCTTTCAGTCACATTATTCACTATGAGCTTCTTCTATTTAGACAAAAAAGTGTTATTTCGTCTGTCCTCTAAGATAGTCTATGTTTTACATATGCAAGTACCATGCCTTATAGATCAACAACAAGTTCACAATTCATGGTTGTTCTCGGTGTATTTTTTGATAGTGTTTGCTGAAGTTGAGAAGATAAAGAGACATATTTCTTTTGTTCTACATAGTTAAATATTTTATTTAGAATAATGGTAATGAATCCATGGTTTACTATTTTCATTTGATTTTGGCTATTTGATTGTTTTATTATATAACATGTAATTTCATATTTATTTTAAAGATGGTGTTCACTGAATTTGTTAAACTAAAAAATCATATAGTTAACTAATGACTAATTAGCAATCAGCTACTATACTCTACAGTTTCAATGCGTCATATATCTTCTCTTTGATTATTTAACAATTTACTACCATTCAAGTCAATTTTTTAGCCATGCTATAGGCCTACTTATTATCAGAATTACCATGTATTTTTTGCATATAGTTTCTCTATTCCTAACTAGGATAAAGAAGCGTGTTTCAAAAGTCTTGGTGACTTTTTGTTGTTACTGATGAAATGTATCTCTCTTTTGGCTTTTAGTACTGTGTGGTTGAATGTTCATTACGTGAATACAGTATGTGTTATTATTTATAATGCTAAAATATTGGAGCTACAAGAATGTCAATTATTTAACTATGATCGAGTTACACATTCATGATTCAAAAAATAATGCCTACTATTTACGTATAGGCATGCTAGATAATTTAAAAATAATCTATATATGTGTAGTTATGCAAGTATGTAAGCTACAAAATATTTAAAACAAAAATAGTTCTAATTCCGTGTGCGAAGCATGGGTTCGCACTAGTTACATTGTAATCCTTTCTTATTATTCTGAAAGCATATTTCAATCTGGTTTCTTTAACTATGTTAGTATCCATCCTGATTGGTCTCTCTCAAAGTACTTGTTATTCTACTAAATGCGTCCTTATTCCAAAATTTCAATTTTAGATCATTCAGTTTAATTTAGTTCAGGATCGATGAAAAATAGTTAGTTATCAAATCCATCCTGGTTTCCACATCTTTAAAATAATAATTCTTGAATTAAATGCGTACGTACCAGACTTGATTACCTTTATACGATCATCCCATTGCTCAAATCTAGTACTTATAAAACCAGATTGTTTATAGAAAATATCGAATTTACCAATGGGTTATCGATTTTTCTCAACAAACGTGCAGAATTGGTTGTACTAGGGTCTGCTACCTCTAACGGTAATGGCCAAATATGGTGGAATTGCAGAAAGAACAAAATAAGTTCTCTTTTTTTCAATCGACAACCGAAATAAGTAATTTCAATATCATGTCGAAAATTTTAAACTAGCTAAAATGCATTGAACCTCTGCTATAGTTTATCAATATCTGATCATATTTCAATCTCTTTGTTGGTTGCAAGAATGCAATGTGTCTGTAAGTACAGTCACTCTTATTAAAGTGTATATACAACTGTTTACTACTAATATAATAACTATTATATTTCTATTACAGTCGCTAAACATCTACAATGTTCATGGTCTTGAGATGAATAACTTGGGATTTGAAAATAGTCCTCAAATGCATATTGGTGTTAATGGATGTGTGGGTGTAACTATAAGCAAGTTGAATATCAAAGCACCTGAACGCAGCCATGACACATACGGTATTCATGTTCAAAACACTCAACGTGTTCGCATTGTCGATTGTAACATTGGAACAGGTAAATATTGTTGTGCATGCAAATAGGTTTATAGTCAATGTAAAAGATAACAACTTCGTGTAAGTGGTCAAAAATACTTATAAGTAGCTTATTTGAGAACTCCTTAGCATAAGTAGCTTAGAAGTTAAATTTGGGGAATCAAATATTTCTCTTTTATGACAAATGATAAAAAAAAAAGTAAATGACTATTGATATCCATCTTATTCCAAATAAAGTAAAGTAAAAATGCCACTATTTATAATGTCAATCATAATTCATTAATTATTAGTCATTGATTCAATCAAGCTCAAAACAAACTTATTTTAACTTCAAATCAAATTACATCCACAACTTTCATGTTTTATCATTCAATCAAAAATACTTACAAGTTGCAATTCTTTTTCGTTTTCATTTTTTCTTATATATAGGGGATGATTGTATTTCTATTGGAACCGGGGTGACCGATCCTACTATTTCTATATAAACTATGGACATGGACATGGAATAAGGTTAGCTTAAAACCAAATCCACTTATTCATATTCGAAAGTTTGAATCATTTAGTAAATGCTCAATTAGAATATTTATGACTTTGCTATGAATAAGCAAGCTCAAAATTCATATTTATGACTTTAAATTTTGTTCAATTGTTTAGTGTCCAAATTTACCTTGGGTGTAATATTTCAAGTCCTCTTCCACCACCACCAGCACCTTCAATGAACTGTAGTTCCTCAATCAACGTCGTTTAACAGCAATACACGCTCAACCATCATCACCTAAACACTCACCTCCTACAGCCGCTCTGGTCGTTGATAGTCGTTCGGCTGCTACCACCGTCGATGTTTGTCTCAATACCACCCACACCATGGCTACGACATCCCAATATCGCCTGGCCCAATCTCTACCGCACTTCTCCACTCCACCATGCAAGCATTCCAAGTCACCACTTATCCACCATCGACTAATGTCGTCGATTCCTTCCTAAAAACCAAGTCGCAGCTCGATTCAGTCGTGCGCATTTTGTTTTTTTCGTTCGCAGTCGATTGAAATGGATAGGGTATTAGGGTTTCAGATTGAGCTACAAGAGCATCACGCAGAGAAGAGAGAGAGGAAGAGACGAGGTCCCTATCTTGTTTCTAGGTGAAGAGGAATTTTTCGAAGAGAATTTTTTTTTAGATCTAAAACTTTTAGGTGGTAGGTTTTTTTTGGTAGAGCGAATTAGTGCATAATGATGCAGGAAAGAAATGAAGCGGAGGGACAAATGAAAAGTTTCAGAAGGAGATAGATTTAGTTTTTTTGAAGAAGGAAATGAAATTAGGTTATACACGATTTTCTTATGTATTTGTTGTATTATACGACGGTCGCAAATTATTTTTAATTTTTTGGTCGCATTTGCAATAGGTATTTGCTACGGTTATAAAAATAATAGTCGTAAATAACAAAGTATTTGCTACATTTATAGACAAAACTGTCGCAAATTTACTTTATTAAATTTTCTTCTGCTTCTCATAGACCAATTGCAACAACTTGAATTCCAATAAGTTCTGATTTTTCTCAAAATTGCTAAAATCCGAGCTCACTAAAACCCGAATTAGGTATTTGGTATCCTGCAAATAGGCAAAGATAAATATATCAGAGCTCAAATAAATATCTCACAGCGGAACTGACTAAAATATAAGAGTAAGTATATACTCACCAAGGTAACAACACTTTCTAAACAAGTGTCTTAAAACTGAAAAATCTCTGTCATCTATCTAACTTGTGGGATGATATAAGGAGGGGTTCAGAACTAAAATTCTGGTGAATGGACAAATTACACACTTCTAAGCATAATTCGACATATACCGTTCTATTTCCATTTTTGTTATATTAGGTTATTGGATTTATAATACTCTCGTCTATGTGCATGAATCGTACCCATCTACTCCCTAGTAAATTAAAACATAATAACCAATATATATGTAGCTACATACCCAAAGACCATATCGGTCCTAGATACTACCCAGAGTACCTTCCGTATCCTTCTCGAAAAGGACTCCATCATCTCGCTACTAGAGCATATTGTAACTATATCTGTAAAGGACAGCTTCATGAGGCCTATAATACAGATGTTCCGTCGTCTACTATGAAAACGTGAAACTGCATCCGTGCTAGTTTATACTAGTGCTCGGACATCCACAATGTACCACCCAGTGCGTACCTTGAGAACTACACGTAATCATTCTATCTATTCCCTGAATCCCGCCAACAAGGTCTACCTTGTACGAAACTCGGTCATGGATTTTCTATATCTGCAAAGGTCCGTTTCGTTAGGCAAACATATATTCTACTTGGTCTGTCTCTTTTCTCATCGTGGCTATGGCCCCACACAGCCCCCTTCAACTAATTGAAAGACCTTTCAAAAGCTAAGTGGTTGTCCCCTACTGCAAACAATCTATACATCCAATTGGCTGTGCCACTTATCCAAAGTCTCGATAGTGAATGAATCATTGGCATGTTGGTTTAACTTTAGTCTTTCCCGAACTCGCACTGACTAATGAAAGCTGATACCCATGTGCGACTATTCTTATGGGTCCTTCCCATTGTAACCTACTTTCAAACTAGAGTACGGTTTCATATGAATATCCTACTCCATCATCAACCTTTTGACTGCCTACAAAGGTCCGCTTCATTGGTCATGTAATGCAAAAGTAGTCAAGGCATACTCTCTTGATGGAACACCTATAGACCTACCTCCGGGGGTGCAGCTTCGTTAGGCCTACCCCATAGGGCCATCCTAGAGTATCATTACGTCTCGTTGAAGTCTTTACTTCCTTTTAGCCTAAAATAACTAAGTTGGACGTGCACTTTTTGTACTAAAAATTTACGACGAATTGCTTCGTTAGGCTCTTTGTCCAGATTCTCTTTGGACTACTTCAAATGCACCTTACAATTTTATTAGATCCTACGTCTAATCTTTTATTATGCATTTAGTTTACTTTTCTTATTTTGTTGGTTACTTATTTACGCCAATCGACATGCCCAGCCCCACATACGTGTGAGACCATCAGTCTTAGACCTGAAAGGGAATGCTGCCAGTACTAGCCACTGCTTTTTTTTTCTTATTAACTTAATCCAAGATCTTTGTTTGATAAAATAAGCCTCTTCTATTTCTTTCTTTTTAATTATAACCTACGTGCTACAACTATACTTGCAATTGTCACTTTTATATTATTTTCTATCTTTTATAACCTACATGTTATAAATGTAATTACAGGTGTCTCTTTTCTATTACAGTCTGTCTTCTTTTATTATGATATTAAATTTTCTTTAGTTCATTTATGTTATATGACAGTCTTAGCTTAGGACTACGACTAACTATCACAAATTACTTATCATGATAACAACGTTACTTTCTATCCTACTATCCATGCAGTAAATGCAGATCTGATCACATTTTCTGTTTATTATTTGTAGTCTTGTCAAATATTTAACTAGATTATTTCCTCTTCTTTAATTTCATTAATGCTTCACATTATTCTCTTTATTCTAGGAAGTAGTTCTATTCTATATGGTTAATTACAAAAACTGTACTGAAATCCATTCCATTTTTTAATACTAAGTAATGCCATAAACAATAACTCGTAACTGCAAGATATTTCTTTTATTATTTCTTTAATTGTTGGACAATGCAAAAGACAGTAATGTCTCTATGTTACACTGATTCCATTTTTCTTACTTTTATTCTTGCAACTACGTTTACCATTTTTCTTACAATATTAAACTATGGAAATGTATTACCTTTTCTAAACCAACCAAATAATCTATCACTAACTTCCAAATCAAGTTATTTTTCCCTTTTTATTTCATTCCCCGAGTTTTAACATAATTTACTGTAAATTTCTCACTTTTAGGCTTATGCCTTCTCTATAATTTTTAATCCTAAAATTACTTATATTTAATTAGATTCCTTTATTTTTCTAAATAATTTTTTTAAATATAAGTACAATTCTCTTATAAAATTTATAGTTTCAACATAACTAACTGCTGAAATTCGTTCAAATGTTGAATTAAAATATTTAACGGGAATCTAACGATGTTATATATCATCAACATAAAAGATATATAATTTAAATCCACTCATCTGAAAAGAAAACACTCCAAATTCCAGATCTGACTTTTAGTCCAGTTCTGTTATTATAGCCTTCCCTGTGATGCCCCACCTCTATACCCACTCTAGCCAAGGACACTACGGTGTAATGCCATCAACTAGCACGGAGAATAAGGCTGTTGAGGAGCGACTATCCGTGTAATTGCTTTGTGTGAGCACTGATATGTTAGATAGAACAACATGCATCTGTTTAAGAAGGGAAATATGACATACCGATACAAACTCAAAGCTACTACACAGTGGCTATATATATTCTTGAAAACAAATATAGAAGTAAACATAACACAAATCAGGCACAAACATCCATATCACAAAGGCGGAAGTAGATATGAATATATAACACATGGAAGTGTATATCAAAGTAGTGGTCAAACAAGACCCACAATATCACAAAAGAATAACTACAAGTGCTAGACAAAAGAATATAGATACATCTATGAGTCTATATCTGAAATGTATACAACAAAAACTACTAATCTAAGTAGTTAGCCAAAAGTCAGGGTGATAATTCCAGAGGTGAAGTCAAGCAGAAGCACCTGTAACATCTCGGTCTGACCCGAGTATTATTAAATAAGAAAATAATAACGGATCAGTCTAGCTATAAATACCATAAAAAATGATATAGAATAAGAGATATGACATAAATATATGATAACCATAAAGCCATACTGTGACAAGTATGCAATTGAAAATCAACTAGGGATTAATCAATATCACGAGAATCTTCTCAAAAGATCAAAAGGAATGTCATACTCCTTATTTACCAAATCACCAAACTATAAATATTGACGATAATATCAATGTCAATCACAAAAGTTAATGACACACAAATTCACCAATGCACAAATATTGATAAAACTTATCAATGAAAATCACGAAAATTGGTGAAACACAAAATTCTAGAAATCATCAATGGAAAGCCAGAAATCATAAAAAGGGGGAGGCCTATCACAAAACGGGAGCATGAAAACTCACAAACACGTGTATCACAAAATGGAACGCTATTCCATGGTTGCTAACCATTAATTTTGAGCCGAAGCTCCACAAAACAGCCTGAAGACCATGGGTCGCTACCCCACCAATTTGAGCCGAAGCTCCACAGAAACAGGGTTTAGTCTCCCTCGTAGACAAAGAGACATCGCACATTTGCTAGTCTAAATCACAAAAATGATCATCAACGATCATCAAGAAGTGTCAATTACAGTAAGTTAGTAAATATATAAGCTTAGCTTCATGTCCCATAACCACTAGCTTAACTTAAATATTTACGAACAAATTGTAGATTTCCACTCGAAAATTGTCACAAGAGATTCAATCGAACAAGTCCAAGAATTAACCGGCGAAGTAAATGCAAGCGTTTCATACCATATGATTTACTAAGTCGTTTAATTAGATTTTCTCGTACGAGTGAAGTAAAGTGACAAATCACAAAAATGATTGTACAAACCATAAATCACAAAATTTCACATTCGAAGACGTGAATAAAATCCAAAGAATTCGATTCCAAATTCATCAAAGTGGAAATACCCTTGCCACACGACACGGCGCGACCTAGTAGATGAGCGACCTAAGAGGTAGCGGCCTAAGTGCAGGGGCGAGCGACCTAAGGGATGGTGCGGCTCAACAGTGCAAACGACCTAACATGGTCGAGCTAAAGGGTGGAATGATCTAATGGATGCGGCCAAGGTTGCGCGACCTAAGGGGGTACGCGACCTAAGGAGTACGCGACCTAAGGAGGTAGCGGCTTAGGAGTACGCATGTGGCCTAGGTGGTGAAGCGACCTAGCACGGGGCGACCCAAGAAACGCGACCTAGCCGAGCGACCTAACATATATATGGTCGAGCGACCTAGGGACAAAACGACCTAAGGGGAAGGCCGAGCGACCTAGCGACCTAATGAGTAAACAAGGCCGTGCGACCTATCGACTAAACAAGGCCGAGCAACCTATTGACCTAAGGGTAAAGAAGGCCGATCAACAACCTAACGACCTAGAGGATACAAGCCAAGCGACGACCTAAGGTGCAAGCGCGACTTAATAGTCCGAGCGACCTAACAACCTAAGACTTGCGACCTATGTTTGCGCAACCTAACTGCAGGCCGAGAATCTTGCATGTGTAGGCCGAGCGACCTAAGGGTTTGAAGTGCAAAAACTCTCCCAATTTGCAACCGATCGAGCACGGACGCTAGGGGATTATGCCTATAGGCTACCCGGTCATATTGGCTCCTCGATGCATCACCAAAAACGTGTTTAAACATTAAAGATTGGATTTTTAAAGATTTGAACCCAAAGTACTAAAAATAGGGATTTTCACCAATTCAATCCAAACCAAAAGCAAATGCATATGTAAAAGTGTTAGGAATTCATACCCGACAATCAAAGATAGTTATAGATAAAGATGTGAGATAAAAATCTCACCTTTACACAAAATCAGTGAAGGAGAAGCCTAAAAGCAAAGGAGGAATCAACCACACTTGAATCTCTACACAAGAAGATTGAATCAATGACTTCTCTTTGAATTTGGAGTTGGATGTGAATTTGCAAATGAACTAGGGCTTGGAGTTTTAATTTCTCATTCCTTCCTCCATTTTTGATGAAGCTTGAGTGTTAGGAAATGAAAGTAAAGTTATGAAGAGAAGGGGGTTGAGCTAGAGTAAATAGTTTAGGCTATACCAAACCCAAAGCCCAAAGTGAAAAAGTGACAAAATTCCACTAACTCCAAACATATCAAAGTTTATACTTAAAAAGATCGCAAACGATGTTTTGAACTCAATGGAAGTGGTTCCGAGTCCAAATTTGACCGTATGCAAAAAGTAACTTTTCGGACTAAAATCCGACTAACGATAAAATATTAAAATAAAATATTTAAATATTTAATCGTAAAATATGCGGGTTGTTACATTACCCTTTGCAACTTTATTTGGATCCACAATCTGGAATTTGTATGGATTTATAAATCTGCATCTAATTGAAGAAGAAAAAACAGATAAACTAGAAAACCAGATCTAAAAACCTACCTCATACGGACGGTTTAGTTTAGACATCTCTTCTCTTGATCTACTGTTTCTACCTCCAAATTGCATATTAGAAAACCTAAATCTAATATTGATTTTTGAAGAATTAGAAGGGAAAGAAATGTGATAGGGTTTCCGTGCCCATTCAGAAAAATATGGGTTTGAAGGCTAACCATGCATGTTTATTTATAGAGAGCTAAAGCAACGTCGTCCGTTCGTTTAAAACGATTGAAATCTAGCCATTAAAAACAAGCAAAACGTGTCTGTTTTGATGTATCTAGCCTTTTTGTTCTATACATATTAATTTATTTCCTATATTTTTAAACGTTATAAATTATTACACGTTAACTTTTAACCATTGCATATTCATTCTAACTAATTTCCATCCATTGCAAATTAATTCCCTTTATAACACGTGTTTATTTTGAAATTCAAACGTTGCTGATTAATGTAAATTAATTTAATTTAATTGTTGATTTGATTAACATTGCCCATTAATGTTAAATAATTACCTCTAATTGCTGATGTCAATTAATTTTCTTTATGACGTGCGTCTATTTTGATATTCAAACGCGCGTTATTTCTGAAATTTATAGGCGCATATATTTATAAACAAATATATTTACGCGCGTTTACACGTATAATTATTTTTCGATACGGAACTTCGAACGTTAATAGCTTTTTCATACGAAGTCCGTTCAAGGCATATTATGTATGTAAATTAATTAAAAAATCGCCAAGAACACAATGGTATAAGTTTTGGGCCATATTCTGATAATTCCACGGTTTATGATTATTTGATTATTTGAAAATGCGGGGTGTTACAATCTCCCACCCTTTAGGAAATTTCGTACCTTAAATTCGACAAGGGTAAAACTATGTAATTCCTCGCATTAAACACATCTATCTTGTGTACATCCAATTTTGCGACTATCTGTATCCTTGTGCAAAGTATCGTTCAACATAAAATATATGCATGTACATGAATTTCTAAGTGGTACCTCCTATATGAATGCTTTTATTCTTTGAAAACTCCTTTTTCAAATTTGATGCACACATCCTAAATATACTTGCAATTTTTATATGAATGCGATCTTTTGAAAACTCAAACATTTTTTCATCCAATTTTTCTCACACTACTACCGAATATGGACGTAGTTCAACGAATTTTACATCCAATTGCTACCACACAACTTTTAATATTCGAATTTCAGAAAAATCTATTTTTTTTCAAACTCGATTTCTTATGTCAGAAAGAAGGTAGAAAACGAAAAACCTCACATTTATCGTTTTATTTTTGTGCACCTCTTTCTCCGTACTTGAAACTATGCCACTATTCTATTAAAATCTCAATTTTCTTTCCCAAATATGGTTTACATAAAAGAACTTTTTTTTCCAAAAAATTTCCAAGCTTAATTTTTAGAAAAGGATGTATTTTTCTTTTGCAACTCTCATTTATTTTTATTGACTTTTTTGTCACTTTCTTTAAATATGTTGTTTTCCTTTCAATTACTCTCTTTTGGCTTTTACTTTTCTTTTATCACTTACATTCGATGATTTTATTCTCTTCTTGTGAACATCATAAAAAAAGAACATCATACTAATCATCACTGATTTACTACGATAGGAACTAAATGCTTACGTAGGAGTACAATCTCATAAATAAAAGAGAAAACAAGTCCTACTACAAAGCAATACTAGATAGATAAATATAGCAGCAAAACGCTGTTATCATCTAGGGCTAGGAGGTCTTGCACCATGTCCACTCTGACACAGAAAGGTCATACTCTAGGAATCCAAGTAACTCATATGCTCCTCCTGCCGTCCATTACTCATTACTAACTTACATGTATTACTCACGATTAATAAGATCTATTCATCTCTTTCATTCTATACTCAAAATAGAATAACCAAGTCTCATTTACTGCAATGAATAAGGATTTCAATCCATGCAGTCTCTATCTAAAAAGGCAAATAAGCTTGGGGAAATTTTCTCTTTACCTTTACTTTTCCTTTTTCTCCAACTAAAGTCTACCTTTCTCAACCACTTGTGTCTTACTACCTTACTAATATCACTTCACTATTCCTCTATAGTCAACACACATGAAGCAACATTCCTAACTTCTCACTAGTGTCCTATACAATTTAAGAGAACTTTTATTATTACTATTAAAAGTAATTACTGCAATAGCCTTACACTTTTTCCGTCACACATAGGAAACGATTCTCATCTACTCCATATTTAAAGTTTGGTTTGGTATATATCATTTCATTTCAAAAATTAAAGCTTCTAAATTTTTGAAATATCAAATCCCAAAATTCTTGCCTTTAAAAGTGTTACTTTGAAATTTCTATTAAATTCAAAGGTACGTGGTTATGTAAAATTTTATATTTCTAGAGTTGCATCTTTATAGCTCTTTGAATTTAAATTATTACCCAAACCTAAAGGGGAAAACTTACAAATTCTAAATTCAAAACTTATTCCTCTATTCTTTTTAAAGACTTTTACAGCTTTTCATAAAAAAATTATATTTTTAAATTTAACCGTTTACTAAGTTTTTCTCTTCCAAAAACTTGTTTACTTTTTCACCAAACCATTTTTCTTTAAAACATGCCTTACTTGTCCTTAAAACAATTTTTTCTTGACTTTCAAAAATGTCCCCGCGTGGTTTCAAAACATCTCCTTTTCATAAATTTTCAAATCTATAAAAACTAGAATATATAAGAACAATTATTTTATCAAATATCTCTTAACTTTTTTACTCTTCCAATTACCTAATCTTAAAGGAGTTTATTACTTACTACAAAGGCAAGCAACCAATGCGCATAATCAATGGAAAAATATAAAATTTCCATGACTTAGCTTTCCTACTAAGACTCTTTATAATATCCCTCCTTACTAACACTGTCTCTAATTATTACACTTTTTATTACATCTAATGATTTTATACCGTGACGTATTGGAACTACTTTCTCTTGTGAGAAACCATTAAAGCTAAAACCTTCTATGAATCCTTTAAAAGAGGATTTCATGTTTATGTGAAATTACATGAAACTTATTTTATATTTTATCGAATAGACTGTACAAAATATGGTGCTTTCCACACCATATACATCTCTTTCACGTATTTTTTATAACTTGCACAAAATGTCTTTATTTGTGATTTGGTTTAATAGAAAATTATATCATTATTCATTTCATTCCAATAGATTAAAGTATGTTTAATCTATATTCACTTACAATTGACATTTCCTATGAAATTTTAATCTATGTTTTAATATTTTCATAACTAGAAAACATTTCTATATACTTATTTAAATAATAAGTGTATTTACAAACCACTTTATTTCTATACTTGGAAATTATCTTCAAAACACATTTTTATTTGGGTCAAAACAGTGTAGCGTAAAACACCGTTACTACAACCCAAAAATACTAGTATGTGGATTCAATTGAAAAAAATATTAATAAATCTTATATGTTATGTAAAAACATTTTCTTTATGAGTCACCTACTATAGCAATAGTGTCATAGTCTATGTTTTCTTTATTTTTCACGAAAACATCTATTACAACAATGAATGTTATAACCTACATTTTCGATACTTAACACACTCAAGGTTTTTATATTTAATATCTTTGTTTACCTACAAAGAAACTAGCGAGCTATACATGCTCTATAATTTTTCAAATAGAATTTCACTTTCAAAAAATTTACATCATATAAAAACCAATTTAAATTTCATACCACATTTTTTCAAAAACCTTATATTTACTTCCTCAAACATATTAACAATTATATTTTTCAACTTTTCAATTCTAAAAGTTTCATTTTATTGGGCTAGACATAAAGTGTATTTTCTTCTTTCTACCCTAGTATACTCTTCCTAAACCTTGGAAATCTCATTTCCTTACTAAAATCTCTTATTCCTTCCAAAATAAAAATACTCTCCCTACCATCCCTATGGAACTTTCCTACTTTCCATAACATATGGATACCAATATTCTCTCAAAATATAGCTTAGTGTACACTATAAATCATAAATAACGTAGGACTCAACATCCTTGGGTCATCCCAAACCCAATTATCAAACTATGCATAAACATACTTCAAAAACTTTCCATATGTTAAAATTTACAATTGGGGACTATTTGGATTTTAGTACATAATATATTTGTATTATGTTCAAAAATACAAATATGTTCACTTATATTTCCTAATTTACTTAGAATTTACTAACCTAAGCTCTGATACCAAATGTAACAACCGGAATCCCAGTGGGTCTGGATTTTTCGCAAAAATGCTAAAATCCAAGCCCACTAAAGCCCAAATTAGGTATCTAGTATCCTGCAAATAGGCATATATCTTACAGTGGAACTGGCTAAAACTATAATAGTAAGTAAATACTCATCAAGGTAATAACACTTTCTAAATAAGTGTCTCAAAGCTGGAAAATATCTGTCATCTATCTGACCTGTGGGATGATATGAAGAGGGGGTCGGAACTAAAGTTTTGGTGAATGGACAAATTGTACACTTCTAAGCATAATTCTCCATATACCGTTTTATTTCCATTTTCTGTTATATTTTAGATTTATTGGGTTTATAATACTCTCGCCTTTGTGCATGAATTGTACCCATCCACTCCCTAGTAGATTAAGCCTGAATAACACACACACACACATGTGTGTATATATATGTAGCACATGCCCAAAGACCGCATCGGTCCTAGGTACGACCCATAGTACCTTTCGTATCCACCTCAAAAAGGACTCCATCGTCTCGCTACTAGAGTGTATTGTAAATACATCTGTAAATGATAGCTTTGTGAGACCTATAATACATATGTTCCGTCTTCTACTACGAAAACGTGAAACTGCATCCGCACTAGCTTATAGTGGTGCTCGAACATCTACAATGTACCATCCATTGCGTACTTTGAGGACTACACGTAATCGTTCTGTCTACTCCCTGAATTCGGCCAACAATGTCTACATTATACGGAACCCAGTCGAGGATTTTCTATATGTAAAGTT
The DNA here is from genome assembly GCA_030765085.1 of Allium cepa. Taxonomy (NCBI): domain Eukaryota; kingdom Viridiplantae; phylum Streptophyta; class Magnoliopsida; order Asparagales; family Amaryllidaceae; genus Allium; species Allium cepa. Next base: position 291,329,337 of record CM060937.1, read on the forward strand.
TCGCTTCATTAGGCCTACAATACATATATTCTACTTGGTCTTTTCTCATTGTGGTTATGGCCAATGCAGCTCTCCTTTAACTAATCGAAAGACCTTTGAAGAGCTAAGTGGATGCGCCCTACTGCAAACAATCTAAACATCCAATTAGTTGTGTTCGTCATCCTATGTCTCAATAGTGAGAATGATTGGTCCAATTGTTTAACTTTAGTCTTTCTCGAACTCGCTTTGACTGATGATGGCTAATACCTACATGCGACTATCCTTATAGGTCTTGGCCATTGTAACTTTCGCAAGTTAGAGTTTGGTGTCATACGAATATCCTACTCCATCATCAACATTTTGACTGCCTACAAAGGTCCGCTTCATTAGGCCTGTAATGCAAAAGAAGTCAAGGCATACTCTCTTGATAGAACACCTGCAGACCTGTCTTCGGGGGTGCAGCTTCGTTAGACCTACCCCAGAGGGCCATCCTAGAGTATCCTCACATCCCGTTGAAGTCTCGTACTTTCTTCTAGTCCAAAATAACTAAGTTGGACGTGCTCTTTCTATACTAAAAATCTACGACGAACTGCTTCGTTAGGCTCTTTATCCAGATTCTTTTTGGACTACTCCAAACTCACCTTCCCATTTTATTAGACCCTACATATAATCTTTTATTATGCATTTAGTTTAATTTTCTTATTCTGTTGGCTATTTATTTACTCTAATCGGCATGCCCAACCCCATCCACATGTGAGACCATCAGTCCTAGACCTAAAAGGGTATGCTGTTGGTACGGGCTACTGCTATTATTTTGTTTGCTTATTAACTTAATCCAAGATCTACTTGATAAAATAAGCCACTTTTATTTCTTTCTTTTTAATTATAACATATGTGTTACAATTATACTTGCAATTGTCACTTTTATAATCTTTTCTTTCTTTTATAACCTACATGTTATAAAGTTAATTGCTAGTGTCTCTTTTTTATTCTAGTCTGTCTTCTTTTATTACGATACTAAATTCTCTTTAGTTCTCTCATGTTATATGACAATCTTAGCTTGGGACTACGTCCAACTGTCACAAATTACTTAACATAATAACTGCTTTACTTATTATTCTACTAACTGAAAGTAAATGCATATTTAGTCATTTTTCTATTTATTATTTCTAGTCCTGTCAAATATTTAACTTGATTAATTCTTCTTCTTTAATTTCTTTAATGTTTCACGTTATTCTCTTTTATTCTAGGAAGTAGTTCTATTCTATTTGGTTGGTTACAAAAAACTTTACTAAAATTCATTTCCATGTTTTAATGCTAAATAATACCATAAACAATAAATCGTAACTATAAGATATTTCTTTTATTGTTTCTTTAATTGTTGGATAATACAAAATACAATAATGTCTCTATTTTATACTAATTTCATTTTTCTTGCTTTTATTCTTGCAATTACGTTTACCGTTTTTCGTACAATATTAAACTATGGAAATGTATTTCCTTTTCTAAACCAGCCAACTAATCTATTACTAACTTACAAATCAAGTTATTAGATTTTTCCTTTTTATTTCAGTTCCGAGTTTTAACATAATCTACCATAAATTTCTCACTTTTAGGCTTATGTCTTTCTCTATAATTTTAAGCCTAATATTACTTATATTTAATTGGATTACTTTCTTTTTCCATATAAATAACATTTAAATATATGTACATTTCTCTTACAAAATTTATAGTTTCAACATAACTAACTAGTAGAACTAATTGTTGAAATCAGTTTTGACGTGTTTGGCCTTTTTGTTTTATACATATTAATTTATTTCCTCTATTTTTAAAAGTAATAAATTTTTAATTTTTAACTTTTAACTATTTCCTATTCATTCTAATTAATTTTTTATTAATTGCAAATTTAATTCCCTTTATAACACATATTTATTTTGAAATTTAAACGTTGCTAATAATGTAAATTAGTTTCCTTTAATTGCTGATTTGATTAACATTGCCCATTAATGTTAATTAATTACCTCTAATTACCGATGTCCATTAATTCCCATTATGACGCGCGTCTATTTTAAAATTCAAACGTGCGTTATTTTTGGAATTTATATGTGCGTATATTTATAAACAAATATATTTACGCACATTTATACGTATAATTATTTTTCGATACGAAACTTCGAATGTCAATAGCCTTTCAATGCGAAGTCCGTTCGAGGCATATTATATATGTAAATTAATTCGAAAATCGCCACGAACACAATGGTATAAGTTTCCTGGCCATATTCTGACAATTCCAAAAATGTTCATTTTCACTGTTTATAATTATTTGATTATTAATTATCTAAAATTGCGGGGTGTTACACTAATTGTTATGGTTTTTAAAAAGAACCGTCGCATATTATACTATTTGCTACTGTTTTTAAGAAGAACTGTCACATATTATACTATTTGCTATTTTTTTTAACGAAACCGTCGCAAATATGACGACTTAACAGATAGATTATGTACTAGAGTTCTCGCTATTTAAATTCCAATCTAAGTAAATAAGCATTTAAACAGCTATTCATCAGCTCCTAAGTACCTAATTGTACTATACAAAAAGGATTGTGCATTGATACGAAATTCAAACATGTATAACCTTAGTGTAGTACCAATACTACTATAGTCAAACACGATAATTAATTGAAAAGTAAGCTCAAGTGAGCCAGTGTCAAAATATACCACTGACTCCAAATCACATCAAAAGGCAGTGGAGTCGTATAGATCACATCCCACCCCTTAGAAGGCATGTATGATAGGTGGTCTATTCTAGATAGCTAAGAAATACAAATTGATACCTGTCATTCCTGAGGGTGGAGTCAACAATGGACATATATTATGATCAAACGATTCCAGATAAACAAGGCAAGTAGATTAACGTGCTCAGACGTCTATCTCGATCTAATAATGTGCATAGCCACTAATATAAGGCCCATGATCTACAAGGCCACAAATATAAGGCTAATACAATGTACAATCACTAATATAAGATCAATATTGTATACAATCACTAATATATGACCGAAATGATTTATCTAACTATACATATCCTGTGCCGATCATTATTGATTCCACATCACTAAACATGAAATCAAGCAAATCAACAATAATAAAATCTTCCAACATCAAAGTCAACCAATAGCGACAACAAACAATGTCAAACAGTAGCAACAACAGCAACAAACAATAGCAAGCATACAAAACAATAACAAACAACAAACAATAGCAAGCAGCAAAAAATAGCAAGTAAACACAAGCAGTATCAACAACAGTAAGCTACAAGTGATAACAAACAACAAGCTATAGAAAGCAACAACACAAGCATACAATGAAATATTTAAAAGACTCTACACCAACATGCTTAGTAACCATCAAGATTCAAACACGCATGTTGAACCATAAACTCCAATGAGTCCGTTCGACATTCAGGAGGAATAAATGCCTAAGTGGTGCAACTAATTTCGTGAATATAACACAGGAATGACTACTACACATCTCGGCTACAAAGAGGAAAACCTATGTGATATGCAGGATCGTTGAGTCTCTAAACTCTCGAATAAATCCGGCAATTAATGCATCTACTTTTTTCTTCTTCCAAATAAAACACATTCTCAAAAGGAGAAATTGTACTAATTAAATCATCATTAAATAAAGATTTACAATTGCCTAGGTTTGCTCGGGTTCAAATTCATCTAGACCGCACAATACTAATAAGGATAAAATACTAGGTGCACTATGATGCTGGCCTAGGAAAGCATCATCTTATCACTTAGTAGATCCGAATCGCTATAAAACTAGTCGAGAAGTCCTTCCCCGAACTATCCCACATAATAATTATACTATACTAAAATTTTATAATTTCCACAGACCATTCCAAATGACACGATACCCGTTCCAACCCTTCATTTGCTCGCAAAATTTCTTTGTTAAATTAGGTTCGACCACCCAACTCCATCCGTGCAAACTCTGATCCGGTTCCTTGATCTGACTACAGAAATTTCCTTGAACGACTATGATCGTGCTTCATAAATCTCCTAGTCATCTCAAAAATCTGACTCAAGTGCTTGTCTGTCAAAATCAACTGAAAAACACTATCCTAACTGGTGGAAAATCTATGCTCGAACTATAGGTTAGGAACTAGTATGTGTGGACCAATCTTTAGAAAATATCTTTTCCGGTACATGGAGTTACTCCCATCACCTGAGGTTTACTGACACAAAGAAAAATAATTATAAACTCTAGGAATACGCCCATAAGTCATCCCCTCGGTCTCTTCTCATTACTGGAAATCCATCGAACCCTACCTGGATATAAATCCAAGTCATACTTCATCGATCGAACCTACTCAACTTGTAAGCTCGTGCATCAAGTTCGAATAGTAACACTTCGATCGCTTTACCTAACATATATAAGGTTTATCTTAACCGAAGGATTCACAAACTATGCAATATGCTAAGCTTAGCCTATCTACCGAGTAATTAGCAACAGATAAATATACCATTCAAGTGATAGATGGAATAGAAGTGAGTTTCCAAAAATAGAGCACACCTCACTACATAAGCTCCTTCCAATTTTCCTAAGACGTATGCCCGTTAGGACCCAGTAACGCCTGAGAGGAACAAGTCAACATCACTTACACGCGCTTCAAAAATGTAGGACAGTCCTTCTTCAAGTGATCAAGCTGATCGCAAATGAAGCACTTACGCTTCTCTTTAGCTGGATGACATTTCATAAAGAAATGCCCTCCATATGCCATCGGAGTGACATACTAGGTCAACTTTTCTTTTTCGAACAAGCTCGATCTTCTTATAACATTATCTTTTCAACTCGATCTGGGTTTGGGTTATGTTCCACTTTCATTACCTAAATAGTATCTCATGGGCATTCTCACGAAGGAGAACTATCCCAATCAGATATTCAAAACTGCACCCTAATAGGGGTAAGGCTAAGTAATAAACCCCTAACCAACACCGAGACCTAAGGAAAATCTCTTTGCCCACAAAAATGGAGTACTAACCACCTCAAACCCTAAAAAAAAATGTTGAACCAGTCAACACTTCTTCAATGATAAGTTATCCTACTCAAGATGGATGGAATACCCAAGCTACACGCTCTTCTCAATCTCAAAAATGTACTGAGAACTTAAAGCGATGCTTGAATAAATTCAAAATCACAGGTCTGGTTATCAGCATACAAACACTGCATCTTACCTAACCAAAGTCTTCCTTCTCAAAATGCCAAGAAATAATCTTACTTACGAGAACATTTCCCAAACTTATATCGATGGAAGCCTTGTCATGCTTATGTCCAAGACCGTGTTTCAACAACAGTCTCAGGAACCAGTTGTGGCTTCCATCCAAGGCTAAGAAAATTCTGGCACTGCTTCGAAGAGTCTAAATCTAGTAGAGCTAAAAAAAAATACCGATGCCCAAAGGGCAACACCGCTTCTAGCGCTAACCGCAATTTGTTGGAAGCGTTCACATGCGATGGTGCATCGTTTGTAGTAGCTAAATAGTCTCTGAACAAATCAGGCATCTCAAACTGCCTATCCGTAGTCACTTTTGTATTTCGTCTGCTCATATAGATAACCTGACAAAAATATTTTAGCAATTAGCGGTTAAAATAATTTAAGTTCAAAAGACAAGCGATGTATACAGTATTATACAGTAGAAAAATACAAGCATGCTCTCTCAACGTATCTCATTTGATCAGATTGATTAACTCAAACTAGTTTACTTGGTCCGAATGTTAAGCCTAAGCTCTGATACCAATTGTAACAATCCACCCTTTATAATACCTAAAAATAGGTGTCTTACATCATCCAACGACTTTTGAATAATCACAAAAGACAGATCGTTAGGGTAGAATTAGAACAAAATCCTAAATCAAGACATCGATAAGGTCTTAAAACGAAATGACAACATATAATATACTGAGTATACATGAATAGAATAGAACAACAGTATATAAGATACCGTACTAGCAGAAGTAACTGAAAAAAATCAGTATAAAAAATAGAATACATTAACTCCCAAAAGCATGGAATTCCGAATGAATATCTGATACAACAGTCTCATGTACAGAAACAGGTTCGTCGTGTACAAATAAAATAACAAAGTGTATATATATATATAAACTACGATTCCATGCCTCTAAAATGCTTCAGCTACGCACTCAGCTAACATATCCTCAAAAGCACCCGACTCCCGAACTACTCAACCGAGTACCCGAGAGTTGTCATGACACAACCAGACAAAGACAAAATGCGGGTCAGATATAAAGTCTGGTGTGAGGGAACTACCTTAAAATATTGTATATTAAAACTATATACAAATAAACAGAAACTACTAAATTATAGCCGGCCCTCTCCATAAATGTGGCTCAGGGAAAATCCGAACTGCCTATAAATAAGTACAGTAAATCTATCTCAAAAGTAGGGGATCACACCACAACCTGCTGTTCTTATGTAATAGCAAGTTAGCACAATGTCTTTCATTGCACTATACTAGCCCAAAACTACTAATAATATAGTACAAATATCCATGATCTCAAAACAATGATCACTACTACTAAGATCGATAAGATACTCCCCAATGCGCATGGTCACTGCTGCTACAACATGTACGGTCACTACTACTAAAACCATATAGGTACGCCACAGTGCGTATGGTCACTACTAGTAGGACCGAATAGGTACTCCCCAACGTATACAGTCACTACTGCTAAAACCAATCATTCGTAAGATTACAAATGTAAAATCCAAAAACGTTCAAACGATCAGAACAAGATAAAGCTATTTGCGGTATCAAAAGACCTTGTCGAGTGTGTCATAGCCATCAACAACAATCTAGGTATACCACAACAAGATCGATACCGGGCAGGTCACATAAGTCCATATCATGGATATGTCACATAAGTCCATACCTCTGGTGTGTCACAACAAGTCAACACTAAACAAGTCGTATATTACTCTAAGGTTGAAATATTAAAGTACTGACCAACTCCATATATAATGTATGAAGTCACCACGCATGGCTCTAGTCGCCATGGCCTAAAAACCCACCGCAAAACTCTAACAAAACCCCACACTAACCTAAATCTCATTCCAAATGGAACGAATGACCTCAATGTCATAATACTCTTCTAATATACCCTCCGGTCTACCAAAAAATCTACGGTTTTGAATACGTGCCGAGGTGGGTCCCTCGTTGGCTCTGAAATCAAAATCTCCAAAGCCTACCAAAATTTTGCAGGTAGTAGCCCTTGCAAATGGTGAAAAATAATCCAAATCTTACCTCAATCCGACTTTGTATGCGAAAGTTGTCGCGTTTTGAAGTTTGCGCAATACACAACAGGTCAACCGACTGAAGGGTCATCCAGTTGTTTGAACTAGGGATGAGATGGACATTTTTCCTCTCGACAAATCAACCTAATGGACCAGGTTAGTCGACTGAACTGATAGTTTCCAGACATGAGCCTAGGCGTGGAGTGAATTCCCCGAACGGATACTGATTCGCACGTCGTTTCCTCCAACGCTACATCAATGAGTCGCCTTGCCACCAGATCCTGACTCCATCCCATCAAAAATCTACTGCGGTTCATTTTTTGACATTTTGGAAGTGAATTCCATAAGTAATCGAAAACCAATATCAATACCGAAATTCATTCTCTGCACAAGTAGAGTTATACGGGCGGCTATAGCGACCCAACTTCCTCGAACACGCCAAAACGACATTCTCGGCCTTCTCGACTTGTGCGTAGCCTATACGTGTGTTGATACACTCATTCGTACAAGTTTATGCACACACGCTCATGCAACGCATAATAAAACACAAATCACATTTCGAACTTCACCGGGATGATTGCTCGGCCCGGTATACTCTCACGCAATTCTAACTACAATACTATCTTTGTTTTTAATCGTCGATTAGTTCCAAATGCACATATACGTATACCCACTCGTACACATATACGTACACGTATATTCAGATAAATAATTCAATTACTACTTAAATAAAAACTTACTTTTATTTACAAAACTTCATCAATAAAAAGTGAAACGTCTCCTTATATCATTTTACAAAATCTTGTAGCGTTCTGCAAAATATCATACTTTCTCATAAATCACTTTATAAAATACAATACTAGCATGTAAGTCGATTTAGCCCTTTAGAATACTTATTTCGCCTCATTGAAAATCAAATATTCATCATTTTACTATTTTGTAAAATCTCATATCTATTTTATAAAATTTATTCTTCATTTATAAAATCATGGAACCATTTTATAATTACTAATTAAGTTTCATTAGTGCATCACTTTAATAATAAGTGTAGACTTCACAAGCCACTTAAATTAGTTTACTGACATTTTTCAAATCAATTCAAATCGATTAATTAATATTTTCTGATGACGTGCACATCACACCACTTAATTAATCCCACATCAAATTAAATCACCCAATTAGCCCAAATCAAATACATGGCTTACTAACTATTTTCAACATAGTATTAGGGTCTTAAACAATTAATTAGCTAAGGGAAACATGTTTATGGCATGAATACAAGTCCAAACCATAACATAAAAATATTTAAATCATTTCATAATACTTAATAATTATAAATGAATGAATTAACGAAGTGTAATACACAAATTTAATAGGAGAATCATCCTAAAAACCTCTTCTTCTTCAAATCAAGCTCCAAACAACTAAAAATCCAAATTTGCTCTCTTTAATTTTCGAAATCTGCATCCATAATTGAATTCACGCCAATTCCTTGATGAGTTTTGTAGAGAATAGGTATAGAAGATTTATGGTGATTTTTATTTGAATTTATGAATTTCATTTAGCCGGTCTAGGGCTTGGTGATTAGAAGGTGATTAAGAGGTAATTATAAGGCCATTAGAGAAGAGGAAGATGGTGGAAATGTGAAATGAAAATGAGAATCAAAATTACGAGGGATCTATCCTCATAAAGGCTAAGTAAATGGACTTAGCTCGGTTTCATCTCAATTATCAAAAATCACTATTCACTTCAAATTTTCATTATCTTCAAAAATAGTTAAGTTTATACTCATTTTACTTACGTCGGAAAAGCAAACACAACTAAGGGTATATCGAGTCCTAATTTGCTCATTTGTAAAAATCGAGTATAAGAGGTATTTCGTCGTTTCATTTAAATATTCGATCATTAAAAGTACGGAGTGTTACAATTTCTCTTTCCTCTCTTTGATTCAAAACCTTTGAATTTAATTTTTTCTTAATTCCATCAGAAAATATCTTGCACACTTCGCGATGTTTAATTATTTATACACGTTACTTATGGTTGGAAGTTGTTGTGAGAAAAAACTCGTTCCGCGTTAGCTGTGTGGTCTCACATATTTTTATTTTTTTCCCCCCCACTGTTTAGAGATTTACTCATACCAGACTTATTGTCTGGCCCGAGTTGTTTGTTTTCCCTAAACTCACTGGTACTCAATTATTTTTTAGTAGTCCGAGAGTAGCAGGTTACGTTGGGTTCTTTTGAAGATGATGGACGAGCAGGAGGATCTTTATTTATTTGGTTATCTATTTCCGCTATTATGTTAATTATGCTTGTATTTTTGATCAGCAAGTGTAAAGGCGAGGTATATAACTGCATAGGCTGATAGTAGTTGTACTTTTCTGAAACTTCGATAACCCCATGTTAAGAAGCAATCTTATGTATATATTATTGTTGTATTATATTTAAGGGTCAAAAAGATGGTTCGTCGCATTGATTGAATTTTATTTTCTGAGATACCATTGACCATAATACTCAAGATTCTTGATTTGATCTAGTCATAATCCAACGTAACCATCTAAATTGAAACCCTTGGCCAACAGTAATTCTTTGAGAAAAAACCAATCAATTGAATCAAAAGCTTTAGCGAAATCAAGTTTGAAGAGAGCATAAATAATATTATTCTTACAACAATAATTAATAAACTCTTAGACGATGGCGACTCTTTCTATAATATTTCTTCCTTTGATAAAAGCAGATTAGATAGTGTCAATTAATTTGTTCATTTTAGTACCTAGCTTATTTGCTAGGACCTTTGAAATAATTTTAAGAGAACAACTTATTAAAGCAATAAGCCTAAACTCTCTATCACCCCCACTTTCTTGTGAAGCAAATAACATTAGAAGTTGGATCTTCCTACTTGCAGGTTATCATTGCAAAATTCTTCAAACATTTTAATTAAGTTGTATTTTAAAATGTGCCAAAAATTTTATATAAAAAAGAACGGAAAATCCATCCGGACCAAGCGATTTATCACTATGCATATCGCTAATGGCCATAAAGATCACATCCGAGAATGGACCAATCCAGATCATCTAAAGCAATCCCGGATTTAATTGGGTATAACTCAGTCCATCGTGCAATAATTCTATGCCCACTTATAGTTCTAAAAATGTACTTATAGTTGTTAGTGTAGACATTATTTGGTTCATTTGGTTTCAAAATTTCCACGCTGTTAACGAGTAAGGAACTTATGGTATTACTATGTTTACGATCGTTTGCTACCTTATAGAAAAATTTGGTATTTTTGTCTCCATCTTCCATCCATTAGACCCTTGACCTTTGTTTCCACATTATTTCTTCCTGTTTAATGACTTTGTCAGACTCTTCTTAAAGATTTGAAAGTACGTATTGTTGAGACAGGTTTAAAATTATTGTTTCTTCCACTTTATTTAATTTTAAGATTTCTGAAAGTAAGGTCTCCATTTTTATTTTCAACGTTACCAAAAAGATTTTTATTTCATTTTTTAAGAAATATTCTTGGTCTCTAAGTTTACTTACGAAAACTTTAGCGATATTTTCGAAACATTTATTATTATCGCAACTTATAGAAAACCATTTATTAGTAATTAAATTAGTAAATTTACTTTCTAACATCCACATCTTATCTAAAAGTGCAATGTAGAGGCAGACGATTCTCACAAAGAAGAATAATGAGACAGTGATCAAAATAAACGGTAGGCAACCCTTTAACATGCAACATCGAGAATTTGTCTTCTATTTCCTCGATGGCCAAAAAAACAATCTAAAAGCGCCATCGAAGCAGCTTCTCTTGATTTTGACCATGTGAACCGTCTATTAACAAGTGATAATTTGATCAAATTACCCTTATCAATGAACTGGTCAAACTCTTCCGTTGTAGAGATATCATCTTCTCTAGACGAGTGTTCTTCTATACATCTAGTCACGTTAAAATCACCTCTTACTACACACAGACCGACGGTCAAGGATCTAAATTCTAAGCATTCTCTCCAAAGATCCTTTCTATCAATTTTATTATGAGATCCATAAACAATGAAGACGTTTAAAAGAGAATCGTCGCTTAAATCTATGAAAATAAGATGCATTACATCTGTGAAAATAAGACGCATTGAATGAATGTTGGGGACAAATTGCAAAGTTTAAAACAGATATGTTTCCAACCCACCATTAAACCCCTCGAGCTGCCCCTAGCCGGGAGGCAAACCCAATTACTAAGATAAAAGGCCCCCTAAACTTTTATAAAAGTGGTAACCTGGACAATCGGTTTTAGTTTCCTAGAAGAGCGCTTTGAACCCTTTGAAGTGTCCCTAGAAGATAAAGATACCGCGCTTAGTGAATCTAGCACCGTAATATCTGAATAGAGCTTCGGGGTGAGCTTACTGGCCATGACCGGAATCTCTTCCCTCAATGGTGAACAGTCAACCTGGTCATGCTTGTTTGCAAACCCAACGGATTCATCCAAACTTCCCATGACATTCTTCTGAAGTTCTGCGCATTCTCCATAGTCAGTACACATATTCACATTTAAATCTACACAATGCACCCGCAGGACCCATCTGCCGTCATGTTTGCCAACAATACCATTCTTTATTCCCACACACATTATCTCACTACTATGCACTACGTCAGTAGGAACAAAGTGTTTGTCCCCTTTTACAAGCCTTGATCCTGCTTTAAGCACTTGCACCCCCCACTTTATCATTAGGAACTGAGTGTTCGTTTACTATTTCGTTGTCAACAATTATTTCTACACAACTTGCTGCCCAATCAGAACCACCTTCCATTATCTCACCTTCTTCCCACTCTAGTTCACACCCCGTGTCAACATTATCTTCTTGTTCATGCACACCAGATAAATGTACACAAGAAAAAATTTCTTCTTGCTTCCAAATCACCAGATAAACTATGAGTAAAATCTAAACATGCTTTACAAATGCCACATGCACATATAAAAACACATTAACATATGGAACACATAAAGAGATAGAGAGAATTGAAACACACACCGCGTCTTTTTTTTTTTAGTCTCCCGTTCTACATCCTACTTCTTTTGTTGTATTTGCATTATACTTATCTTCAACATCATCTCTACATAAATATATCTTCTTTCGATACATCTAATCCATCAAAATTATATTGTATGTTAAAAATATTTATTTCGCTAGACAAATGAGCACAATGATATCAACCATCATTTATTAATCATAACAAAAGTTATTATTGAATCAAAGTTGCATTACTCCGTTTACTTTTCAAAAGAACCTAAAATAATTGACGTAACACCAACCTTGTCAACACAGAGCAAACTATACTTGTGCAATTTTGGCACTGAATCACCTAAAAAGATCAAAGGAGCAGTCAAACGACTCCTAAGAGTAGATAAACCTTCTATCTCAGTTTTATTTCAAAAATAATTACTGTTGTGCTCGCCCATTTTACCATAAGTAGTCAGAGTCAAAACATCTTCCACCACAATGTAGTTAATGATCTATAATCATTGACAGTATCAGAAACCCATCTGTGGACACAATTATGAGCAGAAGTGCAAGTATTTTCGTGTGCCTTCATCCTCATTCCACTCAATATGATCATCATTCAGGCATGCTGAAGAAAGATTGTTATTTGCTACACTATCTCAAATGCTACAGAATTTTGTGCATACGATCACATCATATGACCTCCACTAAAAGTAAGCACATATAAATAGATCTAGTATAATAGGCTGATGTTTTAAATCAATCGTTTAAATACATATTCTAATAGTTAATGCCAATTTATGATTTAATTTACGAATTTGAAGAATCCTAAAATTTGTCAAGGATTGTCAGCTCAAATGACAAATGTTATGACGCTTTAAACCGATGTCTTAAAGGTCATGGATTCGAAATCTTAAGAAATCAAAATAAATGTTCTACTTGAATAGAAATCACTCTTATTCTTAAAAATAAAAAAAATAAAAAAAATCCTATAATTTCAAAACAACCTCAACTTTTAGAGACGATATTAATGTTGTAAATTAGGCATTTCGAAAATTTTGTAGCAACTAAAACAGCATAACTCAAAATACGACAAGGAAACTAAAATAGTATATTAAAAAGGTGTCATAGAACCTTTGTGCGTGCATGTGTGTGGTGTTGTTGTTATATATATACACTAGTGTGAAACCGTGCGTAGCACACGGATTTCAGTTAACTCTTTTTGTTATTAATAAAAATGGATCTTAACAAATTTACCGTTAATTATAGTCAAATTCACTTCTAAAAGTTCTTACCTTCAGTTATAGTCAAATTTACTTCTAAAAGTTCAAGATCCATGTCTTATACTCTTTTGATTTAGCAAAAACATATTAAACATAAAAATTAGTTAATTAAGTTATAACATGAAAATCTAATGTTGTATAGCGTTCAATCATAAAGAATATTTTCATAGAAAAGAAATATATTTCTACATGATTATTGGCAAAAATAAACAACTCATTCCACAATTCACAATTACAGTTTGTAAAAATTGTTTCAGTATATAACCTCAAACAAACACCTAAAATATACTATAATTGATGTCCTAATAAATAAGCATAAAATAATTGCTGAATGACTTATTGTTACAACTTCCCTGAAACATTTCCAAAGAGGGGGGTCACAGCACACACCTACCAAGACATCTTCTCCCGTCCTCCAACACTTGCCAGCATCATCACCCACCAACATCCCTGCAAATACAAAATGTTAGTTTATGGAGTCCTTTGACTTGACAAAAAAAAGAGAAAACGGAACAAATTTATGAACTTGGGGTAAAAAAAATCTCCTTACTATTACTACATAATTTCCAGATGATTACATCTAAGCCTTATTTGCATGACATTCAACTTATCCCATCAAGGAAAAAAATATTGCTTTTGATGTTTGATCACTTCATAACTTATTTACTTGATACTCAACTTCGGCCACTGAGTTAAAAATTTTTTTTTGCCTTTAACGCTTAAATTGTATTGAGTTTGCCATCCTTCCAACCCATGATTATTTAATATACACTTTAACCTATGACTTCATTCTAATACAGAGTATGACCATCTTTACTTTCCTTGCATTGGCTTTATAATGATCCTAGAGTGGAATATCATTATTTTGCAAATAATGACAGTATTTTTTTTTTATCTAATGGCCAAGTAAAATAACAACAAAATCATTGGTACATACTATTAGATGATAGCCATCTGCAACTATAAACATTAGCCATGGTTGCTATTTTCAATACCGCAAAGGAAAAGTCCAATTTCATAAAACAAATTATGCAGAAGAATTCTATTGCTGCAACACTTAATGACATTAGCACGGATTCAACCCAAATTTAAGGCATCTCAAATGATGCCAAAGCTTTAAATGGGGATAGGGTCAATTACAGGATTTGTAGAGCTTCATTGATGTTTTTGCATATCATAGTGCAGGAGATGGCTATATTTTATCCTAAATGTTGTTTATAACTTTGAAAATAGTTAAAATATTGTGGTCGATTAAAATAAATCAAGTACTACTAAATCAAATAAGAATCAATTTTCACCAAAGCATAAGTATCTGAGTGAAGAAACACAACAAAAGGCAACTTAGATTATTCATCATAGGATGGAAATACAAAAGAGATAAATTCTTGAATCGACTCCGAACCTTACCCATGATTCAAATTGAATTTTCAATTATATCATTTTATGATGTTAGCTAGAGATAAACTTCTTCCAAATCGGAGTAACAGTACAGTTATAGGAAGGCATTTGCAACATATGAACAGTTTTTAACCATTGTTCAGTCTTATGCTTTCCTTAAGTTTAAATACATGCATTTTGAGCCAATGAATTATGGAATCTTTGGAAAATATGTGAGCCTTAGTCAAAGTGGAAAATGATATGCTAAACTGGAAATAGTTCAGGTCAGAACAAAAGTAAACGATAAATTGAGAAATCATTTGGTCTACATAAAAATAATATAATATAATAGGTGAGTAAAATAATTTGTTAGATAAAATAACAATATAAAGACAAAATTTGAAGAACAGAAAGTACCATAAAGAGAAGCCTTCTAGAACATGTTGTCCAAAGATAAGAGATTATCGGTAAGGCATTGTTTCTGGCTTTAGTATTCTGGGGATTGTTCACGAAGCTGGAGCAATAATGATTCCTATATACATGCACTGCAAGAATTTCTATGATAAGGAAATACTTTTGTAACATTGAGAAACATACATAAGCATATAAGCCTTGAATTGATAGTCTAAGGGGTACGGTACGCCCAATCTATTTCATAATTTACATCCTTACTTTTCAAGAAATTGATGATAGAAGCAAAATTTATAAAGTTAGAGCTTAGATTGTGCAATTTGCAACTTAATAATGCAAATCGATCATTCTATTTTTGCGTTGTCAAACAATGATAATATCAGGTAAACAAAATTGTACGTTTCACAGTGATCATATAAAATTGCCTTATAGTTTATGCCAAGAGTAATTATCTAATGCAATGCCCTAACTAATTTTTGTACATACTGCAATTGAAGGAAAAATGATGCAATAGTTACCCAAATTTAGGATCAATTCGTATTAGAGAAATGGTATAAAAGTTCGTATTTCATGCGTTAAATAGAAGCAAAAATATACCGAATAAAGTTTTGCTCGGGAAGGTTTTTTAAGGAGTGTAAGGTAATATGTGTTCGGTTAGTAATGAACTGCAGCATTATCTGTTGCAAGTATGACACAAGTTTTGGATAAAAGGCTGATGCGTAAGTATACAATTTAAATACATAAATGGACAATGATGTTCAAAAATTGATCCAGTGAAAACACATTAGCATAAAGTTCAATATGTCTCCTAGCTAATATGCGTTGTCAGTATGATGAAATTACGTTGTTGGTTTAACATTAACAGAAAAAACAACGTAAACTAAAATTATAGTAGACACATGGTAAATAAAAGCAGAACCTAAATTATAGTGGGCACTTGTTATTATTGTTAAATCTTACAATTTCCCAATTATGTCTGACGATAACAAATGTACAATGTCATGGCAGAGGAAGTAGTGGAGAGATTTAACTACCATATGAAGCTAGATATTCACTTTAGCGTAATCACATTAATAGTTGTATTGATAGTTATCTTCATTTAGAAATCAGTATTCATAGTTACAGTTTAGGTGACATCGAAAATTACAGCAACAGTTACATTTCTAGTTTCCATTCAAAGTATATACCAAAACTATTAAATGAGAAATCACTTTTTTTTCCAATACAATGAATTCAAAGATAACTGCCTTATCCTTGCATTCAAAATCAAGATTATCAAATGAAAATAAGGTTAGACTGCAGCTAATTATCCATTACGTACTGTACTAATCACTAAGCAACCTACTGCTAATACATAAAGCATGTTAAAAATGAAATTAATAATTGAATGAAATATACAAACAATTTTAAACAATAAACTTGCGTCCTATTCAAACTCTTGCATAATCGACAATCTCACTAACTATAAGATTAACCATTCCCTTTGCTTTTAAATATGAAGAAACTAAACCTAATAAATTAATTTTATCTAGTGAAAAATAAAAATTTAATAGCGTAAATATATTGAATTCATCAATATGTATTGAATGAATTTTCTCTACCACGGCTTTAACTGAGTTTGAATCGGAATGTAAATTGAAGCATAAAGGGAAAAATTTGATCTGAAACGAGATTTAGATCGTAGGATTTTTAAGATTTTCGACAAAATCATGCAAAATACTTATTATATTTTTTTACCAACGTAAACTCAAATTGCATGTTCGAAATTGCAAACTATAAATTTCGTAGTTCAAAAGTTATTAAGTTATATTATTTTGTTGTTGAACTGGTGTATCATAGTGAGGCAAGGACTGTTAGTTCAGTCATTTAAAATCTATCATATCAAATTGTTCAATTTGGTTTTTTAATAATAGTTGTACATTCAAGGTGTGATTAAATAAAGTAACTATGCTCCAATGTTATGGGGGAGAAAAAAGAAAAAAATTGGTGATATGTATTTCCAATTGAATTAGCATAAATGTATATATATTTTATGAACCATATTATACTTTCCTTTCATAAATGTAATTTTATTACAATATTATACAGAGAAAAATATTTTTTTTCCCTTTTGCCCTTGGTGATAATTTTGGTTCTGAAATGTAATTTTTCATCATTTTTCAAAACCATTTCGTTTGCACCTTTTGGCAATCCTTTTTTCTCAACTTCAAAACAAAGTCATGTATATTATCAATGTACATTTTAACGGTCTTCTAAAAATTTCCAAGTGGAGTTTAGTTTGATGTTCTTTTAACAGAAAGCCCCTGCAAAAAATAGCAATAAAATTAATATGATTTGTGGTCGATAAGATAAATTAGTTTTGAATTATTATTTTTTGAATGTAAAATTATCCACATTCATTAGATTATTTTACAAAAGAGAGTGTGTAATAAATAGACATTCTTAAGTCTACAATGATAATATGCAC
Organism: Allium cepa; assembly: GCA_030765085.1. NCBI lineage: Eukaryota > Viridiplantae > Streptophyta > Magnoliopsida > Asparagales > Amaryllidaceae > Allium > Allium cepa. The sequence continues at coordinate 291,347,169 of CM060937.1, forward strand.
TTAATTTTTTTCTTTTTTCTGACCTTCTTTCTTATTTTTGTAGTGTGCTTTGATCTCCATAGGTAATTTGTTCTCCATATATTCTATAAGTACAAATAATATTAAACGATGACAACCTTCATCGACTGAAGATGTAAATATTATTCTACTTTATTTAAGTTTTCCTCACCGCGCTAACCTTTAACATTATATTGGCTAACTTCGGCTCGAAGAAACAAAATGATGGGTTTAACAAATAATGATAATGAATAATGTAGAAAAATAATAAAATGCAGATGCATGACAAAGAAGTCAAAGTTTATATAAATGGTAAATGTAAAAGATCTAAATAAATGGCAAACATAAATCATTCACATTGTAATTGTAGCCATTCACTGTGTTGTCTGCTCATCTCAAGTATTATTTGCTTTGCATCTGGATGAATGGATATAACCAATAACATAGTTCATATAATTTTCCTACTATAGATATAACATATAGTTGATAGGAGCAGGATCATTATATAAGAGATGTAATGTTTTGAGTTCATATATATATACCTGTAATTGTCCTATTATTTGCACTGGAGTTCCGAATCCAAGAACAATGAAAGGTAATGATGTTACCACACTGGTATTGATTTGTGCAATTAGTTGAATACCTAATGAATTAAAAAAATTGAAATACATCCAATACAATTCATATGAAAAACCATAACAATGTTTGCAATATAAAAAATATATGGTTACCTTCTTTGGCCAGAAGTTACATTTATATTATACTTGAACAATAGTTAACATGATAGAAACTATTTTTTTCCCTGATGATAGCAACTTGGGTAAAATATAGTTATGATAGTTTCAGTATTAAGAGCTTGTCTAAAAAAAATATAAGGAGAAATAATCTTCATTTATATCATGTCATGTAATTAATAACATATTTGTATCGGTAAAGTGAGTCTTTGTTGCCATATTATTCTGTAAATATTCTTTGCTATGACAGCCTATTACATTGTATTTGTTAACTTTGGCTTAAAGAAACAAAATGGTAGATTCTAGAAATAATGATCAATAAATAATGTTGAAAAATGATAAATTGCAGGTGCATGATAGTCAAAGCTTTAATTAAATGGTGAACGTAAATACTCTACTAAATGGCAAACATGATGGGATTTTTTTTTCCCCTATTTAGAACTTGGGTAAAATATAATTGTGGCTGTTTCACTATTTAGAACTTATCTAAAAAAACAAAATAATACTCATCTAGTAGCATACCATGCAAGCAACAGAATATTTGTTTCGGTACATGGGTCTTTGCTGCCATGCTATTCTGCTAATAGAAACAAATCTTAGTTCTCACAAATATAGGGGATAAGCAAAATCTTGGAACGTGTGAGCAGTTAGGTAATCTTCAGTTTACTGATTTTAAGGACCCATCACTACAAGATGAATCAATATTTTGTATGTTTCATAGATTAAGGCAATAGCTATTATTTATTTTGTCGGTTATTTTCCATGAGACGATAAATTGATATTTGCAACAATATTGTATGAATATAACACTCAATCTGGAATTTGTGTTGCAGTTTTTATCTGGAATCGACGAAAGTTTGTAGAGTAGAATCGAAATTAAAATCATTTCTTTTCAAGATTCAGTTTCGTCCCCAGGTTACAAATTTTATGTTCCTATTGAACAACATCAATACAGGAAATGGGTTAATAACTTTTGCTATTCCCCCCCCCCCCCCCACCCCAAGATTACAGATCTTAGAAAAAACTTGCTCAGCGTTAAATTTGCTAGTGAAGAGGTAACACAAATTCTGCTTCATTTATGGATGTCATCAAGACAGTAATGGTTTTGCATTTCAGATTTGGAATTCTGATAAACTGAAGGAGATTATGAAGAGAATTCTCTTTCTCGAAAATACATTGAATCAAGGAACTGTAAGAGGTAACCATCAAAACTTTCTTCTCATAACTGTGACATAAGCCTCAGCGGAAAATGTAACATATATTCTGCCTGTCCATTTGTTCAAACTATAAAATATGTTTATTAGCCTTATGCGGTCGACCCTTATGTTCGGTTTTACTTCTGTATCCATTATACACATAATTAATAATTAGTAAATTCCGTCAATGGTTCAAAATTAATAAATTAGAACCAATGATCAATAACTTATAACAAACACTTAATAAGTTACATTTACTATATTACAACTAAGAATCGGTAACTTTCGTATTATTTAATTAATAGTTAATAGCTAATAATCAATAATTAATGATTAATATATTGTGATTATTACTCAATATATTATGAATAATAATCAATAATTATAATTAATAATCAATAAATTAAAGTTAATATTTAGTGAGTTGTAACTAATAATTAATATTTGTGTAGTACTTAACTATAATATTCATGAAGCAATTTATGATACAGTTTGCAGCATTTAAATAGACCTGTAATAAATTCAATAATAAAAAATAAAAAAATTCAAACTTATTTCATATAGGTGCAAGCGTTAGGTTAGTTCGGTCAGTTTTGTGGAAAATGTCAAACCGAATAAGAATTGATAAAATTGAACTAGACCAGATTAATTCTGGTTGATATTGTAGATAATTTATTTAACATAACGAAATAGGTAAATAAGAGAAATTATCATATGTCATTATTCAAATGTTCTATTTACCAAAAAACACATATTTGTGTTTGAAGAGTTTATACCGAGTATTCTTACATGTTTATAAACAAAATAGGTCTTTTTTATACACGTAAACTCTATTTTTTAATTACTAAATCAGTTATGAAACTACTATGACCCTATAAATTTGGTTATAATAAAAAAGTTTGGTTAATACGATTACACCAATAACTGAATAAAATAATTTACAGACCGAACTAATTTAATTTCATAATTGAACCAAAACAACCGAAATGAATTAATTTGATTGGTTAATTTGATTCTAATCGAATATTATTGACCTCTTATTTCAAAAATAAGGTATCTTCAGTTCGGCCTAAGATGCATAAATCAGATGTAAAGTTTGAATAGTCGTCAAACTATGAAATTTTGGCATTCAAACGATCCTAGTATGACCGTAGATGTATCCTTACATCCGATGCATCTTCCCTTACCTTAGACATAAGAGTTTTGCGATTGCGATAAACGACTGTTCCCTATTTCTAAGAGCATACTTTATGTATGTGTGTGTGTGTGTATATATATATATCTATTATATTATTACTGAGTTCCATTTCAAGAACACACAAGCCTCCATACCAAGTGGTTGCGTATAAAAAAAGGCACATACATATTATACTTGGTATGGAGGCTTGTGTGCTCTTGAAATGGAACTCAGTAATAATATAATAGATATATATATATACACACACACATACATAAAATATGCTCTTAAAAATAGGGAACAGTCGTTTATCGCAATCGCAAAACTCTTATGTCTAAGGTAAGGGAAGATGCATCGGATGTAAGCGATACATCTACGGTCATACTAGGATCGTTTGAATGCCAAAATCTCATAGTTTGACCACTATTCAAACTTTACATCTGATTTATGCATCTTAGGCCGAACTCAAGATACCTTATTTTTGAAATAAGAGGTGAACAATATTCGGCTAGAATCAAATTAACCAATCAAATTAATTCATTTCGGTTGTTTTGGTTCAATTATGAAATTAAATTAGTCCGGTCTGTAAATTATTTTATTCAGTTATTGGTGTAACTGTATTAACCAAACTTTTTTATTATAACCAAATTTATAGTGTCATAGTAGTTTCATAACTGATTTAGTAATTAAAAAATAAAGTTTACGTGTATAAAAAAGACCTATTTTGTTTATAAACATATAAGAATACTCGGTATAAACTCTTCAAACACAAATATGTGTTTATTGGTAAATAGAACATTTGAATAATGACATATGATAATTTCTCTTATTTACCTGTTTCGTTGTGTTAAATAAATTATCTACAAAATCAACCAGAATTAATCTGGTCTAGTTCAATTTGGTTTCAATTTTATCAATTCTTATTCGGTTTGACATTTTCCACAAAACTGACCGAACTAACCTAACGCTTACACCTATATGAAATAAGTTTGAATTTTTTTATTTTTTATTACTGAATTAATTTAAATTTATTACAGGTCTATTTAAATGCTGCAAACTGTATCATAAATTGCTTCATAAATATTATAATGAAGTACTACACAAATATTAATTATTAGTTACAACTCGCTAAATATTAACTTTAATTTATTGATTATTAATTATAATTATTGATTATTATTCATAATACATTGAGTAATAATCACAATATATTAATCATTAATTATTAATTATTGATTATTAGCTATTAACTATTAATTAAATAATACAAAAGTTATCGATTCTTAGTTGTAATATAGTAAACGTAACTTATTAAGTGTTTGTTATAAGTTATTGATCATTGCTTCTAATTTATTAATTTTGAACCATTGACGGAATTTACTAATTATTAATTATGTGTATAATGGATACAGAAGTAAAACTGAACATAAGGGTCGACCGCATAAGGCTAATAAACATATTTTATAGTTTAAACCATGGTTTGAGGTATCGGACGACACCCCGAAATTTCAGAGATACCGTACCGGTACCGGTGGTGAGCGAGCCGAAATCGATCGAAAAAATCGGTTTTGGTAATGATATAGAAAAAAGAAAAAGCCAACCAAGATCGCAGCGAACCAAAATCAACCAAGATCCAAACAAAAACAAAAAATCAGCTCACTGTAGGAACAAAAAAAGAAAAATCAACAAAAACAAAACGGAAAATTGATAATCGAAATTAAAAAGAACATACCCGAGCAAGATCGACCTCGATTGTAGCTTTCGAACTCATCTTCAGCTTTCGAGCAAAATAGAATGAGCAATTATTCGATTTGTCTCCAGCCCTAATTTTGGTCGATATGAATTTGAGCGGTACATTGTATTTGAGACAGTGCGCCAGAATTATTTGCCCTAGATCTGTTGAAGTTATGCTGGACCTGGTCTATGTTGGGCTGAAATTATATAATGTTGGCTTAATGTTGTATTATTAAGTAAAATTTGGTGTAAGTTTAGCTGGTAGAGTTAATATTGCATTATTTCAAATTCAATTTGAAGTCGTTTAATTTAATTTAGCATATGATTATTAAGTTTAATTTGATTAGGATTTGGTAGAATTTGTTGTTAAGTTCAATTTATATTATATTTTATATATTTTATTTACAAAGACCGTTGTTACACTTTCATTAAGAAACCATTAAAACTCAAAATGGGGTCAGAAACCGAAACTTTCGAAATTTCCGAAATCATCTTAAACTATAAAAAATTCAAAGGACCGAAACCGAGTTCTCAAACCTTGGTTTAAACATAAATAAACCGATACACGTGTTGTGACCCTTATAAACACAATAACAAAAGAAATAAGCGTCCAAGACAAGGGTGGTGTTAGCACAAGACACAATCCACCTAAAGCCCAATACACATACGGAACCAATGAACTAAGTCCGAAAAATAATTAGGGTTCGATGGCGTGAATATTTAGTTTCTATCTAACACTGGATAGACTAAGTAAGATAGATGCGTTATTCCCCTCAAACTATACTGTGCAAAGAGCTAAGTCGTGGCCTCCGGCTTGTAGAAAAGCTCCCTCTCATCATGCTCGTCATCAAAGATCCACTTGTAAAAAACATGAAATTTTGCACGAGCAGAAGCCTCTTTCTAAATGGTTCAAAGTACCAGCAAGCCAGTGGAATACCTTATGAAACATAATCCGCCATCTCAACAACAATCTTTTCCGCCGCCACAGGATCATCCCTGAAAGCAATAATTAAGCGTTTAAGGATCCTTAAGCGCGCGGATTCATTAACAAGTGATCCAAAGGACCAGGGAACCAGTGAAGTTCAACAAAGTCGACGAAGAGACTCATTTGTTATTTGAAACATGTGAAATTCAAAGGTTAGTTGAACGGCTTCCAGAAAGGTATAATGCGTTACTGCATATTTGGTTAGTAAGTGCATCTGTTTAAACATTCACTGCTACAGTAATGTAATGATGACTTTAAAAAAGATCATAGCGCACTTACTTGCAATGCTTAGCCGCCAAAAGTTCCCCCCATCTCAATCATAAACCAACTTGATACACATATGCTGTAAGCCTCTCCAGAGAGTTAAGGCGATATAGCAGGCCAAATGCCTACTCTTGTCAACAATAGCATCGATTGAGAATTCAAACTAAGTTAAACAGATCGTAGAAGTTATCTTTACTATATAGATGGTAACACAGCCAACTGAATACCCAGATCAGAAGCCATGTCCAAAACTCGCTTAGCTTCGCTAGGCATTGAAGCCCTCAGAAGAAGTGACACGGTCTTACAAACAACCACATTATCAGGCATACAACCTTCATCCACCATTCTATTAAAAAGTTCAAATGCTTCCATCGCCTTCCCTTTCATGCAAAAACCAAATATCATGATAGTATAAGTATGCTTGTCAGGTTTGCATCCCCTCCCCACCATCTCCCTCATAATCAAACTCGCTTTCTCCACATTTCCTGCTTTGCTAAACCCATCAATAACTGGATTATAAACAAAAGCGCCAACTACAACATCTTTTCTTTCATTCAATTCCTTTAAAAGCTCACTTGCCTCACTCAACCTATTCTTCTTGCACAATGCATTGATAAGAATAGAAAACGTATAGCCATTTGGCTTAACTCCCATATCACTCCATATCTTCATTGCATCATCCAAAAGCCCTTTTTGGCAATACCCATTAATCAAAGAAGTAAACGTGTAGACATCAGGTGTACACCTGTTAACCCGCATCTGCTTGTAAACCAACCCTGCCTCATCCAAATCACCGACTCTACCATATCCATCAACAAGCACGTTATAACTAACTCTGCTAGGCACAATTCCAACCCGAATCATTTCATCAAACACATTTCTTGCCTGACCCATCCTCCCCGATTTACAAAAACCTGCCATTACCGATGTGTAACTCTTCACATCACAAGCTAATTTCCTTTCTCTTAAAAATCCCCAAGCCTGATCAACTCTCCCGCCTTTACACAAGCAATCAATAATTATATTAAAAGTAACGACATCTGCAACACATCCGAATTCCCCCATTTCTTCCAAAAGCCCAAATGCGCCATCAATATCACCAGATAAAAAGCAAGCATTAATGCCGGTATTAAAAGTACATGTATCTGGAGAGAAGAGCCTCAGCTTTAAACCTTCTTTAAGCCAGAAGACGACCTCATTGAATCGGTTTCCAAGCAACAAACTTTTAAGGAGTTCGTTGAATGTGTATCGTCTAATTAGGGGTTTGAAGGTGGACAGTAGATGTAAGGTGAAGTCGAGGTGGCCGGATTGGATGGCCGTGCAGAGAAAGGAGTCATGGTTGATCAAGGACTCGTTGCTGCTGTTGGTTAAGTGAGAGAGTTGGGTGAGAAGGGAGAAGACAGAGGAGTAGTGGTGGTTGAGAAGGAGGCGGAGGAAGGAGAGGTGGGAGGTGCGGGGGGTGATGAGGTGACGAAGGAGGGGGAGGTGGTGGGGATGGGTGAGATGGACGGTGGAGATGAGTTTGGCGACTGAGTGGTTAATGTTGATTTGACTGCGGCCGTGGTGGTAATGGCGGATGAAGAGAGAGAGCATTTGGGAGGCATGGTATGGGAAAAGAGCAAACTTAGGGTTTTAGTTGGTCTTTTGGTTGCTTTATTGATTGGGGAGTAAGAAAGGAGAAACGTTAGTTTCAGGGTTGAGCAATGTCTAATTGGTGGGTTGGGTTACTTTTTTGGATCCGTTCACCGTGTGATGGGTGAATTGGTTCTTCGTTAACATTTATTTTATTGGCATCGCACAACCTCACAAATCCATTTGGGATTTTACCTGTTTCGCAGTTTATCGTATAAGTAATGGTTCAACCTTCCTTTTGCCAAAACTACACGATATGTCAACGGGATTTTAGGGATTTTTCGTGAGGGGGTAATAAGTTCAACACTTTTGAAAAATTCAGTTTAGGGACAATTTACAAAAAAAAAAAGATAAATGAAATTATCATTTGAGATTTTTTAGACTCGAGAAAAAAGTTAAAAAAAATTCAGTTTAAGAAACATATATTTGTTTTTTAGGCTGAATGACACTTCTCAACGTAAATCACAGAATAATAGTTGCAACTGTCATTTTCTGTTTACATTCAAAAGTGTCTCTTAGACTAAAAAACAAACTTGTTCTACCTGAAACTATATTTTTTTTTACAACTTCTTCCTTATGCTTATTTTCTTGTTATCATTTTCAGTGATACAGAAATAATGATAAATGAATTTATTATTTTCATCTATAACTTAAAAAGATAAATGAATTTATCATTTTCCTATAAATTGTCTTTGAAATTAATTATTCAGAGATGAAGTTCTTAAAACTTATTATCCTGGAATTAGAAGCCTTCAGCCTAATTTCCACGTATGTCAAATGATGTATTCAATTAAAAGAGGCTTTGCAATCTGACCATTTATGTTTTGAGGCCACTAATATGGTTAAAATTCCGCAAACGGTGATCGATGCACTTTGTGATACTTCGGTCCACATGGTATAAGCTCCTCTCCTTCGCAATATCTTTTTTTACTCCATCGCATTTCAAATGTTCCTTGAAAATTCGTGCTATTTTATTTTTCTTGGTTTGTTAATTGACCGGTGAGTCAATCTTCCATCCCGCGTCTTTGTTTTGCGATATTTCATTTTGTTTGCTTTTTTTTTTTTTGCATTTGCTCGAATGCCCATGAGATCTCTTTATGCTTTTCCTTTCCCTTTTTGTACCTTATAATAATTTGTTAAAAGTTTCTTATTAATAAGACAATTTTAACAACAGTGATGACCTTTGGAAGAGTTTTTCTATTTAATTCTATTTTCAATGTCGTCTATTCGATTGTGTTAAGTAGGTCATATCTTGCTAAAATGTCGAACACAACACTTCCAATAATTCTTCCAAGGTTAAGTACATGGATCTTTTTTCAATCATTTCTTCATATAGACTAGTTATCAGGAATTTATTGAATTATGTCTTTGCTAACTACACATATTGGGTACTTCAACTTTTTAATAACATTCACCTTCCACGAGCTAATTATATTACTCTAACTTCTAAACACTTTTGGTAATTCAGTGTATTTGAAATGTGACACATTATCGCCTTTGACGAAAATTTGTATCGAATGGGGTTACTGTAGGTCTACAATCACAGTGTTCGAATTTTCTTTCCTATTGTGAGAACATATCCTTCAGACTTCATATCTATGTAAACTCGTATCGCATCTGTTATTCTCATGTCTTTCATGTAAAAAGACTAATATTTGCTTTATGTGATTAATCACCTCCGTTTATTCCCATTATAAGCACCAGTACCCATGCATATGCGATGCACGTGTACATAGAAAAAGAACAACCATATTATTTATCTTTTCAAATAAATTTGGTAAAAAAATGGTGAAATTTGTAGCGATATAATTTTTGCGTCTCTGGATTCAAACCAAGAACTATAAGTCCCATTCTAAAGTTGTAACATCCCCTATCTTGAGGTCCGAAACTAAGTGCTACAGTTGCTGCAATCATCTATAATATTAACCTCTGACAACAAAATACGGTAATGTTAATAGTATTCATAATATCAGAAGCACGGGAATATGAAATAAAAACCCTCACAGATTTCAAAATAACTTTTTCGATTACATTTCAAACTAATATTTCATATTCAGTTTCATAATCCCAAACGATTCTCAGGTTTCGATCAAATATAATTATTACAAATTACGCTAAGAGTGACATATGAAGATGCTCCTTGGACGATCAGAGTATTAAATAGACATAACAGTCATAAATAAATCACAGCGGAAATAAACGAAGTGGCTCCTACATAGCTAACTTTGCCTACTGCATGTCTTCGGAAGTTTATTCGTCTAACCGACTAAACCTGAAAAATCTTAACTCTCAATCTACTAAAACTAAACTTTGAACACCCGAGAGTTTGAGTGGGAAAATATAAACTTCGAGTCAGACATAAAGCCTGGTGAATATTATTACCTCTCGGTTTATTGATATTAAGTGAGACCATGTCGCTTAGCGGAATGAGTTTTCCTTCACTGATATCATCTTTAAAAGCATACCTTTTGCAAATCAAATCTTACAATCAAACTAATTATAACAATTAAAGCATATATATACACAAAATAAACAGAAATCAATGGACTATCTGCCCACACTATAGTTTTTATTTGGTTAACTGTTAACCATTGGCTGACTCAGGGCTACCAGTTATACTCAATAATCTAACTACTGTTAGACATGATACTGGGCCGACTGCCCTTAACTTTCTTTTTCTAGGGTCAACTGAGCCTAATGGTTTTACGGGCTCACCAATAACCTATATGTAAGTCACTATGCGATAGGATCGAGTAATATGGATAAACTACTTATACGGAATAAGTAAGTGAATAGTAAAAACAGTAAAGTAAATGACACCGGAGATTTTTATACTGTTTCAAACTCTCATTCTACGTCCGGTCCCAAACTCTTTTTGGATTTAACTTAGCAACCCTCACTTAATTCGGAGGAATAGGTTTACACCGCCTGAGCAACCGAGTGGGACTTCAACCACCTAAGCAACCGAATATGACTTCTACTGTTTGAGCAACCGAACACGACTTCTTTACAAATAATAAATGTATTTGATTGTAGTATGTTCTTAAATAACATTGATAAGTCAATTGAGTACAATCTCCTTATAATCTTCTTTATGATACATAGTATGATGTGCTTTGAGAATTGTGGAAGATAAAGTGATCAATGATCAAAGTATGTAAGCAATTTGAAAACTGGAGAATAGATGAGAATCCAAGAATATTAAAAGTAAATTCGGTGAATTGTTTATTGAATTCTGTAATCTATTTATAGTGTATAAAGAGTTGCAAGTATAGATGAAAAGTTATTTTGAAAAGAAGGTGCATTTGAAAACGTTTCTCTTTGGTGAAGAGAAGTGACTATTCAAGAAAATAGCAGTTAGAGATATTCAGACATTTGAATTAAAATAATTCAGACTTTTGAATTAGGTTAAAACGCAAACAACGAGCTTTTATGCAAATTTTGACCTTTTGCAGACGTCTGAATATTTTCATTCAGACGTCTGAATATTGTGAAACAATATTCTAGTTTCAGCATTCAGACGTCTGAATGAATGTATTCTGACGTCTGAATTTAGACATTTGTGCATGTATGTGCATATACATACATACATATATATATATATATATATATATATATATATCGATTCAGGAGAGATTTTAACAAAATTCTAAACAAAATACAAACTCTAGACACAACATACTTAGCTTTAAAAATCTGAAAATGAATCTGCAACAAATCTCTTGCAAAAATGATTAATATACATAGAATATTATATATAGCTTGTCATAATCAAAATCGAGATTCCAACATTCTCCTCCTTTTGATGATGACAAATGACAATTATATAATCAAATAATATAAATATTCATAGTACTGTAACGAGCTGCCTTTTTGGACAGTTTAAACCGACGATCAAATACACATGCCGATTCCAAACCATTCAAAAGGGCAGATGGTTATTGGGGTAAATAAGAAAAGAAGAGAAAAGAAATAAAGGAAATGAAACAACACAGAATCTCGCAGCGTAACGATAAAATATAATAGTCAAATAAACAGTTCATGAAGCTGTTTACTATACTTTGACAATTATTTATACAATATTTATCAGAGTTATACATATACAACAGAACAATTAAAATAATGTAGCAGATAGCACGATGCAAGGGTAATAATAGTAATAGTATACCAAATCTTCGTCTTCATCCTCCAGAATAGATCTTCAAAAATCTGAAAAACTCAGGACTGATCCGAGCGTAATGAAAAGACAAAACACTCGAGTCAGGACTAAAATATCCTTATGAAAGTTAAATCAATCGTAAATAAATATGAGTGTAACGGCGTCAAAGATGTTTACGGGGTTTGACATCTCATATCCAGTGTCAACGTGCGTGCAATAACTCAAAAGATGTTACGGGATTTTCCATCTCTCAAGGATCCGTGAAACTATCTACTATGTAGTAATATACGCTAAGTAGATAATGCCTATCAGTAATATAAAGTATCAAAATAGCGTTAAGGCGTTACCATAATCCCCCTTAACACATTTTATGTTCCCAAAAGCATATACAAGACCGTAGTTTCCCAAAACCGGAAGTCACCAAAGGGCAATCCATATACTCAAGGTACAAATGAAAAACGTAGTGGTCGCGAATAGGATAATCAGTATGACAAGGTACATGAGGCGATACCAACTAGGATACTAGTAGTTGCGTGATCCGGACTGATGTTGAGCATAGCCAGCAGCTACCCCAACACCGCGAAACAACACTCCCAAATCAAGGGGTGCACCCAAGTCGCATCACAAATGTAATAGATATGGTATCGAAGAAGTGTGTCCGCTAGAGGTGGCGAACCTCAATGGCCCGACGCGGCTCCTGTTTTAGTCATGTCAGGGGTCATCCAATAATCGTTCTCTTTCTTCAGTCAACGCGTTCACCAAACCATCCACTTCATTCTGGATTAACACTCCGCGTATAATAGTTATTAAAGTGGTTTTCGGTATCGACAGAGAGTATGTCCATATCTGATCCCGGTCTCTTTAATAACTACGTATTATTACACCGTTGGCTCTTTTATATTTCAAATCAATTCATAATTGATATCAAAATATCATATTCGCTTCCAAAAATCAAATCCATTTCAAATATCATCGCATTAATTCAAATGTAAGATTCCGTTTCAAAAATCATTTTTCGTCTCAATATCTTATTTCGATTTCAAAATCATTTCGAATATCAATGTTAGGTTGCAACTTCATTTAACCTAATTCGTATTTTTAAATTCAAGATTTAAACATAAACACTTCACCTTATTGACCAGCTTAGAATTTTAGAAAATAGTTTTAAATAATTAAAATAGTTAAAATACTTAAAATCTTAAAATGGATTTGAAATAGATAAATTAGTTTAAAATAATTTAAATTGGGTTTAGTAGATTTAAAATAGATCAAAATAGTTTAAGTATTCAAAAATGGTTTATACAGCAGAGTAATTTGGGAAACAAAATAAAACAGCTTCAAACCAATCCATTTCAATTTATAACTTCCCAATTCAAATCAATTTCAATTTCCATTCTACCGATTCAATTTCGACTTCAATTCAAATCAATGTCAACTTTGACTTTAATTTATTCAATTTTCATATTCACTTTCAATTAATTCAATTTCAATTTATATCGATTTGGAGCTTGATTTTCAAAAATATCCATTTATAACACTTGACAAAATTATTCATCAATATTCAAGTTTAAATCCAAATTTCAATATATGATTCAATTCCAAGCTCGATTTCAAAATATCATTTTTATATCACTTTTACGTAGTAATATTCAAAGCTCGAATTAAGGTTAAATCTTTATACAAATCAAATTTCGAAATTCAGTCAAATCCTAATTTTTAAATTTCAAAGTCTCGACTTATATTATTTAAAAATTTCTTTTAACCAAAATTTATTTCAACATTCCAAACTCAATTTTTATGATAAATTCGATTTCTATAAATTTGATTTCTATTTATAACTTTTACATCAAACATTTAAATAAATTTCAAATCGACGATTTTAAAAATTATTAATTTAGCCAATTCGGTGTCCGTATATAATTTTCTATCCTATGGTCAAGTAATTATTTATTTCAATTAAATGTCAGGGATGAGTATATATTACTTAAATTAAATCACAGTATCATATGTATGCATAACAGGATATATATATAAGCAAATAAACATCCAAACATTCAAATATCAACCAATAGCATCCATCGAAATACATCATCCAATAGGCAATACAATTCATGGCAATTTCATAGTTATCGATGTCAGGTAATTAAATCGCAATTCAATTTTAACTTCAATTTAACTGTCAATTAAATTTTTAATGGTTAATTCAAATGACAAGCTATATGACAATTAAATTTTTATCAAACAACGACAAATAAAATCATAACACTTCATAATATCAAATTTAACTAGCATAAAGATATTTAGTACGTTGTGAGCATTATAAAACACTCACCTTGATTTTCCCATTTTAAATCAAATCGAACGACGTTCGATTTAATCCAAAATTTCCTCTAGCTCCAAACGGTTCCAATCCAGCTCCATAGCGTAGTATTCAACAAAACGAACCCAACGCAAAAAGTTTCGTCGAAATTCAACCTCGTAGCAAAAAGTTATGATAGTTTAAAGTTTATTCGAATTTCAATATAAATAACATTTACAACTTTAATTTAATTTTTAAACCTTAACAATCATAGCCGCACGTTTCCCCTACCCAGATCTGGACCGCAACCTCCCTTTTCCATCTTCATTCGCGCACAGGCAAAGCACGAACCCACGGCCGCCCCTATGCCCTAAATCACGCCATCAATACAAGTACCTCCACCTCGATCAGGAAGCACCACCACGAAGAGCATCTTCCACTCCACCACCGCCCCGAGTAGCTTGAAGCTCAGTTCACCCTCCTCAGAAAACGCGCATGAACGTGCGAACTTGCAGCCCCAATTGCCACCAATCCATCGCTTGTTTCTTGATCATAGCCGTTGATCACCATCGTCTCGTGATGCTCTACGTTTTCCATGTTGAAGGTTTGTTGAATCAATGAACGGATTTGAAGATAAGAGGAGGAGAACGAAACTATTTTCTGGCCTTCAGTTTTAGAGGCCGGCGGCTAGGGTTTAAACCCTAATTTTTTTTATTTTTTTTTGGTGATAAAAAGGGGGCTATTTATAGGAAATATCGAACACTATTCATTCCGGAATTTCCAAACTCTATTTACGCGCGGTGACCGGCGTTTCTAGGGTTTATCCCACGTTCCGGACACAATGGAACGGGTTTCGAAAGCTAATTCGATCATCTGTGCGAGATACGGCAATAAACGTTCGATTTAAAATTAAATCGGTTAAACAAATTTCTATGCGTTTTGGCTCGCCCCGGACAAACGGTAAATCCGATTGACACGAAATTTGAAACCATACAATAATATCACATTACGGATCCGATAAAACTAGTTTCGTCGAAATCCGAGACCGTTTGAAAAATAACTATTTTAACTCGTCAAATTAATATTAAAACAATTTCGATGCGTTTCGAGCTGCCACGGTCAAACGACGACTCCGATTGCTACGAAAATTGAAATCCGATAATAACTAACTATTACGGATCCAATGAAACTAGTTTCGTCCAATTCTGAGACTGTTCAAAATTTGGCTATTTTCCAGTCGATAATTAAATATTAAAATATTCAATTTTCACAAATAAATTTTAAATTCAGTTTTAAAAGTTCTATAGCATCATTATAACTTTAATATGATAAAATAAAATTTTACAAATCATTTTTAATCATATTAAACCAGTTATTCAATTATCCAATAATTTCCAATTTTAAAATCTTATTAACTCTATTATCAATCCAATGTAACTTACATTCAATTTGGAAACCAATTTGAATCATATTGAATCAAATTTCAATTATTCACTCTATTTTCATATATTAAATTCAATATCAAATTAACCGTATTAAATTCGGAATTTAATTATTCAAACATTGTAATATTAAACTTAACAAATTTGATTATTCTTACATCACCATCTTTTGAAATATTCAAACGAACTTAAAATTTTAACTTTTGAAACGAGTTGAAATTATAGAACAACTATTTCCATTATACGGTTATTCAATTCCCGTTATTCAATTTATTCAATAAATTCCAAATATAAATTTAAACAATTTAATTGTTCAATATTTGACGGATTTCAATATTGGATTTTTTTTAAATAAAAATTTCATTATCAGTCGATTTACTATATTACATCAAATGAACTCTACATTATTATTAATCCACAGTTAGAGATAATGCCCTCAACTAATATATGAACTTTCATTTCAATTGCAATTGGTTTACAAATTCAATTCGACCAACTAAATGAATAGGTAACTTAAATAATTATCACCGTTAACTTTTAATTTCTTATAAGTTTATTATTTACAAACAAGTGTCACACTTACCTATACAATACAAATTAATTCAATTACCTGAGACTACATAACATTTCAATTGATTTGGGATTTCATTCAATTCATAAATAATTAACTTAGATAAAATTTGTTGCATTTCATTCTAGTATTTATTATTCCAACGACTTACAATTTTTTTCTAACACTAAATCACGAAATCTTATTTAAATTATCTATTTTAATTATCGAAAATTTACGGGTCGTTACACTCTCCCCCACTCAAAACTTTTCGTCCCCGAAAAGGAAAAAGAAGGGAAAATGAACTAAGTAAAGAATTCGACATTTGATATATTTTATTAAAAATTATCCACTTATAAACAATGAAATTCCATTTATAAAGTCATAACTATGCTTCCACTAAGTTACTCCAAACGGCTTCCTAACTTTAAAAGTTAGTAATCAAAACAAGTTATAAAAATTTTTAAAACTTGAAAATTTTTCTAACACCCGGATTTTACGAAAAATTTCGACAGAGTCTCCTTTGCGCGGCTTGATCGGAAAAAAAATAACAGTATATATATCACAAATATACATCTTATCAAGTGATGAGGCATCCCGAAGGAAAAAAGTGTAAAAGTACGGTATGTAATCCGAGATATGTACCTTATATATTATTAGCGAGCACATACGACTAATATAGCGCGAAAACGAGCTCTAAATGCGAAGCAAGCGAAATCTGCACCTACTAAACACTCAATAACTAAGTTAGAACCATGCATATAAAGATAGATCGATATACTTAGCCTACACAACATACATATAACATATTTAGCTTCAAAACTGAGATTCCAATTTCAGGACAGCAAACAAATCTTAGTTTTAGGACACCTAAACGATAAAATTCGACAACCGAATCTAAACAAAAGTTATTGCATTCATTTCAGGCTTTCTGAAATGTCCAAAATCATCAAATTCGGACTATACGTTCAAAAATTATGGCCGTTTTACTTAGAGGATACGCCTCAGCCTGGGCAATGAATTGCGTAGGTCCGCGACGTTCACCCACGTTTTCGACCTTCTAAACGACATTAAAACACAAAACACTTAAAACAAAAGTTTTATCTTAAGTTCTTAGTTTTCCATAAAGTGCAAGATCATCAAAATCCGATAAACTAGTCAAAAGATATGGCAAAAATACTAAGGGTTTATACTACTGATTTTTCTTATTTTTACACAGGACGACGAGTAACATTCAAGTTTTTAACCTAGTAGACGAAGGAATTTTCTCAAGTCATCTAAACAAAAGTTGTGATATAATTTCTAAGCTTTCCGAAAAGTCCAAGATCATCGAATTTCGTTCATCCATTTAAAAGTTATGGTTGTTTTCGTTTCAGCATATATTGGACAATTTTGGATTTTTCCCAAAAATTTGCTTTTATTATTTCAAAGTGCAAACCATCAAAACTTCAAATTTTCTAAAGAACAATCATAAACACAAAG
This sequence comes from Allium cepa, assembly GCA_030765085.1. Lineage (NCBI taxonomy): Eukaryota > Viridiplantae > Streptophyta > Magnoliopsida > Asparagales > Amaryllidaceae > Allium > Allium cepa. The sequence continues at coordinate 291,364,820 of CM060937.1, forward strand.
ACATTTATTTTCTTATTCATCCATGCAATAGGTTTACATTCAATTTGTTTTCGATTTATTCAAGTTTGTTTCATTCACATTTTAAATTCAAGTAAATTTGTTTCAATTTAAATTGAATTCAATTATATTTGATTTCACTTTGCTTCAATTTGAATTTTATTATTTAATATTTTATTCCGTTTATTCAATTCCATTAACACTAATGAATTCTATTTAATCAATTTTCATCCATCTAACAACCAATGCATATCAAACATTAACAACCATCCAAAATCTACACTAAATCAATTATACATTTCCAAGTCAATTTTAATTTCATACACTTCCAAGTTTATTGACATTTAGTTATATTCAAATTTAATTAGTTTCCATTTACCAATTTTATATTTCATTAATTTTAAATTTTATTTATTCACTTAGATATATCATTCATGTTATAGCTTAAATTTCTTCTATATTTACAACTATCAATGGATCTTCACATTTTATTATTCACTCTCACACTGGTATATTATTTCTCTACTTATCCTTATTAGCATTTTAAACCTTTTAAGTATTTGGTAAGTTATAGTTATGCAAATAGAATGTAGTTAAACAACATACAACTTTTTATTTAAAGTTGAATTTTCAATTAATTAATTCTTAAGTCATTATTTAAATTTCACTATAATTTAATTTCACATTTACATTCACATATAGTATTTCCATTTTATATTAACATAATTGTGAATCACCTTTAAATGTTAATTTAAATTCCAATTATTTACTAACAATTTTATTTATATTTGCAAATCATCAATTAAATGCATATTTCATTATTCAAACCTATACTTGTATATTATCCAATTAACAATTCATATAACATTTTTGAACTTCTTAAACATTTTGGTAGGTTATATCTATGCTATAGAATGAAATTTAATACTAGGCGAGTTTTTCCAGATTTTTTTTTATTTTTTTATTTTATTTTTTAAGTTCATTTTTCCTAATTCTAAGGATTTCTACTTCAATTGATATTTTCACTTAACTCTTAGGTTCATTTCTCATTTCAAAATTCAGAATTTCCTTAATGATTCAAGTCTAAATTCATTTCAATCATTAAAAAAATCATTGATTATTAAAGGACTTAAGAATTCCAATCCCGGTTTCATTTCAAATCAAGTTTTGAAATAATATATACTTATATAATTTATATATCAAATCATACTATAGAGAATACAAAATAAAACAAAATTTGAATCAACAAGGTTTAGACAAGCTATTAAGTGGTCTCCCCCACTCGGACTCTCGAAAATAAACGCCGATGATGCGTGCACTCATCACCGAAATCATTTTCTAGCATCAAGAGAAGGGAATATAACACTTATCCTTAAAAAAAATCCTTCGAAAGCAATTTCAACTCAATTGTACTATCATATAATACTCATATTATATTTTTCAAATTCTTGTAAGTCAATTTCGAACACCGGAATTTAAATTCCCAAATCCAAGTTAAAATTCATTTATATTCATTATCAATTGTGTTTACAAGATTTCATTTTCCTAAATCCATTGTTATTTAATCAATTGTTGTAAATATTGACTGATCAAACAATAACAATAATAATCTAATATTATCATCTCCTAACAATCAATTCAATCAAAATGAATAAATATTCGAATAATTCTTTTATTTAAAATATATTCCAAAACGATAATGTGTTGGTTTGTCCTATTCGAGTGTTTAGAAATTCCTATCGACGCCTTGGCGTCCCAAGTATCGACCAGAATTCATAAATACTCAACGGAACAAAGTTAACACAATGTAAAACCATTTTATATCAAATAACAAGTACACTCTCTCATATACACTCAACTCATTCATATAGTTTACCTCTATTTCAATGAGTTATTCCCCACTAGAGCCAAGGCTTATCGCTAGACCAAAGCTCTGATACCAACTGTAACGACCTGCCTTTTTGGACAGTTTAAACCGACGATCAAATACACATGCCGATTCCAAACCATTCAAAAGGGCAGATGGTTATTGGGGTAAATAAGAAAAGAAGAGAAAAGAAATAAAGGAAATGAAACAACACAGAATCTCGCAGCGGAACGATAAAATATAATAGTCAAATAAACAGTTCATGAAGCTGTTTACTATACTTTGACAATTATTTATACAACATTTATCAGAGTTATACATATACAACAGAACAATTAAAATAATGTAGCAGATAGCACGATGCAAGGGTAATAATAGTAATAGTATACCAAATCTTCGTCTTCATCCTCCAGAATAGATCTTCAAAAATCTGAAAAACTCAGGACTGACCCGAGCGTAATGAAAAGACAAAACACTCGAGTCAGGACTAAAATATCCTTATGAAAGTTAAATCAATCGTAAATAAATATGAGTGTAACGGCGTCAAAGATGTTTACGGGGTTTGACATCTCATATCCAGTGTCAACGTGCGTGCAATAACTCAAAAGATGTTACGGGATTTTCCATCTCTCAAGGATCCGTGAAACTATCTACTATGTAGTAATATACGCTAAGTAGATAATGCCTATCAGTAATATAAAGTATCAAAATAGCGTTAAGGCGTTACCATAATCCCCCTTAACACATTTTTATTCCCAAAAGCATATACAAGACCGTAGTTTCCCCAAAACCGGAAGTCACTAGAGGGCAATCCATATACTCAAGGTACAAATCAAAAACGTAGTGGTCGCGAATAGGATAATCAGTATGACAAGGTACATGAGGCGATACCAACTAGGATACTAGTAGTTGCGTGATCCGGACTGATGTTGAGCATAGCCAGCAGCTACCCCAACACCGCGAAACAACACTCCCAAATCAAGGGGTGCACCCAAATCGCATCACAATTGTAATAGATATGGTATCGAAGAAGTGTGTCCGCTAGAGGTGGCGAACCTCAATGGCGCGGCACGGCTCCTGTTTTAGTCATGTCAGGGGTCATCCAATAATCGTTCTCTTTCTTCAGTCAACGCGTTCACCAAACCATCCACTTCATTCTGGATCAACACTCCGCGTATAATAGTTATTAAAGTGGTTTTCGGTATCGACAGAGAGTATGTCCATATCCGATCCCGGTCTCTTTAATAACTACGTATTATTACACCGTTGGCTCTTTTACATTTCAAATCGATTCATAATTGATATCAAAATATCATATTCGCTTTCAAAAATCAAATCCATTTCAAATATCATCGCATCAATTCAAATGTAAGATTTCGTTTCAAAAATCATTTTTCGTCTCAATATCTTATTTCGGTTTCAAAATCATTTCGAATTTCAATATTAGGTTGCAACTTCGTTTAACCCAATTCGTATTTTTAAATTCAAGATTTAAACATAAACACTTCACCTTATTGACCAGCTTAGAATTTTAGAAAATAGTTTTAAGTAGTTTAAAAGTAGTTTTAAATAATTAAAATAGTTAAAATACTTAAAATCTTAAAATGGATTTGAAATAGATAAATTATTTTAAAATAATTTAAATTGGGTTTAGTAGATTTAAAATAGATCAAAATAGTTTAAGTATTCAAAAATGGTTTATACAGCAGAGTAATTTGGGAAACAAAATAAAACAGCTTCAAACCAATCCATTTCAATTTATAACTTCCCAATTCAAATCAATTTCAATTTCCATTCTACCGATTCAATTTCGATTTCAATTCAAATCAATGTCAACTTTGACTTTAATTTATTCAATTTTCATATTCACTTTCAATTAATTCAATTTCAATTTATATCGATTTGGAGCTTGATTTTCAAAAATATCCATTTATAACACTTAACAAAATTATTCATCAATATTCAAGTTTAAATCCAAATTTCAATATATGATTCAATTCCAAGCTCGATTTCAAAATATCATTTTTATATCACTTTTACTTAGTAATATTCAAAGCTCGAATTAAGGTTAAATCTTTATACAAATCAAATTTCGAAATTCAATCAAAACCTAATTTTTAAATTTCAAAGTCTCGACTTATATTATTTAAAAATTTCTTTTAACCAAAATTTATTTCAACATTCCAAACTCAATTTTTCCGATAAATTCGATTTCTATAAATTTGATTTCTATTTATAACTTTTACATCAAACATTTAAATAAATTTCAAATCGACGATTTTAAAAATTATTAATTTAGCCAATTCGGTGTCCGTATATAATTTTCTATCCTATGGCCAAGTAATTATTTATTTCAATTAAATGTCAGGGATGAGTATATATTACTTAAATTAAATCACAGTATCATATGTATGCATAACAGGATATATATAAGCAAATAAACATCCAAACATTCAAATATCAACCAATAGCATCCATCGAAATACATCATCCAATAGGCAATACAATTCATGGCAATTTCATAGTTATCGATGTCAGGTAATTAAATCGCAATTCAATTTTAACTTCAATTTAACTGTCAATTAAATTTTCAATGGTTAATTCAAATGACAAACTATATGACAATTAAATTTTTATCAAACAACGACAAATAAAATCATAACACTTCATAATATCAAATTTAACTAGCATAAAGATATTTAGTACGTTGTGAGCGTTATAAAACACTCACCTTGATTTTCCCATTTTAAATCAAATCGAACGACGTTCGATTTAATCCAAAATTTCCTCTAGCTCCAAACGGTTCCAATCCAGCTCCATAGCGTAGTATTCGACAAAACGAACCCAACGCAAAAAGTTTCGTCGAAATTCAACCTCGTAGCAAAAAGTTATGATAGTTTAAAGTTTATTCGAATTTCAATATAAATAACATTTACAACTTTAATTTAATTTTTAAACCTTAACAATCATAGCCGCACGTTTCCCCTACCCAGATCTGGACCGCAACCTCCCTCTTCCATCTTCGTTCGCGCACAGGCAAAGCACGAACCCACGGCCGCCCCTATGCCCTAAATCACGCCATCAATACAAGTACCTCCACCTCGATCAGGAAGCACCACCACGAAGAGCATCTTCCACTCCACCACCGCCCCGAGTAGCTTGAAGCTCGGTTCACCCTCCTCCTCAGAAAACGCGCATGAACGTGCGAACTTGCAGCCCCAATTGCCACCAATCCATCGCTTGTTTCTTGATCATAGCCGTTGATTACCATCGTCTCGTGATGCTCTACGTTTTCCATGTTGAAGGTTTGTTGAATCGATGAACGGATTTGAAGATAAGAGGAGGAGAACGAAACGATTTTCTGGCCTTCGGTTTTAGAGGCCGGCGGCTAGGGTTTAAACCCTAATTACTATTTTTTATTTTTGTGATAAAAAGGGGGCTATTTATAGGAAATATCGAACACTATTCATTCCAGAATTTCCAAACTCCGATTTACGCGCGGTGACCGGCGTTGCTAGGGTTTATCCCACGTTCCGGACACAATGGAATGGGTTTCGAAAGCTAATTCGATCATCTGTGCGAGATACGGCAATAAACGTTCGATTTAAAATTAAATCGGTTAAACAAATTTCTATGCGTTTTGGCTCGCCCCGGACAAACGGTAAATCCGATTGACACGAAATTTGAAACCATATAATAATATCACATTACAGATCCGATGAAACTAGCTTCGTCGAAATCCGAGACCGTTTGAAAAATGACTATTTTAACTCGTCAAATTAATATTAAAACAATTTCGATGCGTTTCGAGCTGCCACGGTCAAACGACGACTCCGAATGCTACGAAAATTAAAACCCGATAATAACTAACTATTACGGATCTAATGAAACTAGTTTCGTCCAATTCTGAGACTGTTCAAAATTTGGCTATTTTCTAGTCGATAATTAAATATTAAAATAATCAATTTTCACAAATAAATTTTAAATTCAGTTTTAAAAGTTCTATAGCATCATTATAACTTTAATATGATAATATAAAATTTTACAAATCATATTTAATCATATTAAACCAGTTATTCAATTATCCAATAATTTCCAATTTTAAAATCTTATTAACTCTATTATCAATCCCAATATAACTTACATTCAATTTGGAAACCAATTTGAATCATATTGAATCAAATTTCAATTATTCACTCTATTTTCATATATTAAATTCAATATCAAATTAACCGTATTAAATTCAGAATTTAATTATTCAAACATTGTAATATTAAACTTAACAAATTTGATTATTCTTAAATCACCATCTTTTGAAATATTCAAACGAACTTAAAATTTTAACTTTTGAAACGAGTTGAAATTATAGAACAACTATTTCCATTATACGGTTATTCAATTCCCGTTATTCAATTTATTCAATAAATTTCAAATATTAAATTTAAACAATTTAATTGTTCAATATTTGACGGATTTCAATATTGGATTTTTTTTTAAAAAAATTCATTATCAGTCGATTTACTATATTATATCAAATGAACTCTACATTATTATTAATCCACAGTTAGAGATAATGCCCTCAACTAATATACGAACTTTCATTCCTATTGCAATTGGTTCACAAATTCAATTCGACCAACTAAATGAATAGGTAACTTAAATAATTATCACCGTTAACTTTTAATTTCTTATAAGTTTATTATTTACAAACAAGTGTCACACTTACCTATACAATACAAATTAATTCAATTACCTGAGACTACATAACATTTCAATTGATTTGGGATTTCATTCAATTCATAAATAATTAACTTAGATAAAATTTGTTGCATTTCATTCTAGTATTATTATTCCAACGACTTACAATTTTTTTCTAACACTAAATCACGAAATCTTATTTAAATTAGCTATTTTAATTATCGAAAACTTACGGGTCGTTACATATGTGCATATATATATATATATATATATATATATATATATATATATATATCGATTCAGGAGAGATTTTAACAAAATTCTAAATAAAATACAAACTCTAGGCACAACATACTTAGCTTTAGAAATCTGAAAATGAATCTGCAACAAATCTCTTGCAAAAATGATTAATATACATAGAATATTATATATAGCTTGTCATAATCAAAATCGAGATTCCAACATTCTCCCCCTTTTGATGATGACAAATGAGAACTATATAATCAAATAATATAAATATTCATAGTATTGTTACTCCTCTTGTCAATATGCACAATTTTTAGATTTCTCCCCCTTTGTCATCGACAAAAAGAAATAAAGGCATGCATGTAGAATATTTAATACATGAAGGAATAATATAGATTATAGGTAAGAAAATATTTCATACGACTCGACAAACAAAATTAAAGCATAATTGTGTCAAACATAATTTAAAACAAACAAAGATAATTAAAATTGACTAGAAATAGACGGAACATCATTACCAGAACTTGAACTTGAAGAGGACCACTGAAATGGGGATGGGTTGTAAGTTTGAGTGGATGAAGAACCGGAGTAAGAAATTCGATCCCATATTTTTTTGAGAAAGCCTTTGATCGAGTTGAATTTTCTTTTCATCTTATTCTCAAGTGACTTAATATCCTGATGAATCTTTGATTAATTTCGGAAGAGAGTGATAATGGCTTGTCTTGAAGAAGTGTCCGGGCCAATCTCATAAATGGCATCATCGTCCTCCTCTTCTTCTTCATGTTGAGTTTGAGAAGAAGAGCAGTACTAGTGTCTCGAGGTTGAGGAACACCTTGTTGAACATTTTGAGACCATTGATGAAAGGAGATGATTTGTTGAGGAGGAGGCCATGGTGGAAGACCCATAAATCCTAAAGTTTTAGCACCTAACTCACTAATAGTTTTAAAATCGGAGTCGAGCATGGAACACTGATATTAAGAAGAATTCGCATAATATAAGAACCATAATGAATGGTTTTATATTTCTCCAGATTGTGATGTCTTGAAATTCATCCAAAATAGTTTTGCCGCAATTCACTTGTTGGTCGGAGTAAATTGAATAAAGAGCTTGGAAATTTTATTTATAAACTTTTTCGTAACTCCTCGTTCTTGGTTGTAAAGAACGAATAAATACACAGTGAATGAGTTGAGCTTGTGGCCTTAAGAAAGTAGATTTTAAATTACCCAAATTTGTAAGTTGATCGGACAAGAAATGATGTGAAATTTCGTCTCGATGATCCATATCAACTTCAATATCATTAAAATCAATTCCTTGATACAGAAAATTTAGATTACTACATAGTCTTTGTAAAGGTAAGAAGATTTTTATGCCACAAACTATTGACCAAACACAATCTTGTCGATTTTGGGGATTATGATGATCCAAATTTAAATTTGCAAGAAAAAGTTTGATCATAACATGATTAATCTTGACATTGTTAGGAGCATACCCAATTAAGCTATCAAAGTGGAATTGTTCCACCAAATCTCTAATATGGTAAGCTGCAAAAACCGAAAATTTCATGAATGCTCCTTCGAAGATGTTGGAATTCTTCATAGAATTATATCGAGAAACTGCAACATCATTCCATAGCCATTGCCGAATCTGATCTTTGGATGGTCCGAAGGTTGATTCTCTAGTGCGTTTTGATCTTGGTGCCATTAGAGAGTAAGAGGAAAAGAGCGAAAAATTTGAAAGACTTGAAAATGGGGGCTAGGGTTCTGAAATAATTGGCAATGAAGTAAGAAAGGTAATATACAGTGGGTTAAAAAGCAAGGGTATTAGTGGAAAGAAAAATAAAAGAGGCAGGGAGGAAAAATGACTCAGACTAAATTCAACCATCTGAAATTTTATGCTCAGACGTCTGAATTGCTTTGAGTTGCAACCCGTAAAGAAATAGTTCATTTTCGACCTAATTTAGACGTCTATTTTAATAGATTCAGACATCTGAATCTGGGGTAAAAAAATTCTTCCTTTAATATACAGACGTCTGTTTTGTATTAAAAAAACGTCTGAATTTGCATAGAAGTACATAACAGCTTTATTGATTATTGTAAACAATATATATAAATAAATATTTTGCAAAATACAAGTTTAGAACAATCAAAAAAGAAAAAAAAATAACAAAATGAACAATAGTATATTAAAAAACAAAATTAAAGAGATTTGGAAGAAGAGCTTGGAGTATGATATGCATCTTCTTCAATTTTAGTGTTCTCTGCAAACGGTCGAAGAGGAGACCATCTGTTGCCACGTTCCCAAGAATTTGGTGATGTCGGTGGACGTTGTGGTGATGGTTCTCAAGGATTGTGACGATTTGGAGAATGAACAAGAGACGGTTGATGAACAGTGTCTTTGGAGGAAGAACCACAGAATTTTAACGCGACTTATTCCAAAAAGTTCAACCGCTTGGCATTAACTTTTTGTTCATAGTATAGCTCGCGCTATAAATCTAATGTTTCCCTCTGGTAGTGATGAATATCATCTATTTTCTCCTTTGTAGATGGTGAACCAAAAAAGGGAGACTGTTTTATTATTTTAGTAGGTGGAGTATATCCAGTATAAGTTGAAGGTGGAACAATCAAAACCGGTTCGTAAATTGGTGTTGGAGTTGGTAAATTTACCGATCCTGAGGATGGAGAAGTATAAGAAAGATCAGATGATTCTGAATTGTATTGAGATGACATTCTGGAAAAAAAAAATGAAACTTAAATTTTTATTTGAATTCTGATGCAAAAGAAGAAAGGAAGGCAGAGATATATATAGTTAGAGTCGAATAAAAATAGAAAGAGTTTTTATGGTTATGATTATAATAACCATAGAAAAAAGAGGATGAATGAACGGCAAATAGAAATATACAAACAAACTAAGATTTTATAAAAGGACAAACTAGAGTACTGGTAGAGCAGTAAACTACCGAGTATGAGATCCTGAGTTCGAGTGCTGGAAGACTCTCCTCATTTTTTTTGAAAAATATTTTATTGATACGATTCCTGGTTCTCTTCTAATTTTATAAAAATATTTTCATTTAAAGGTTTTATGAATATATCAACCAATGGATTTTCAAAGGATACAGATTCTAGTTTAACTAAATCCTTTTCAATATTGTCACGAAGAAAATGATGACGAATATCAATGTGTTTAGTTCGTGAGTGATTTACAGGATTTTTGGATAAGTTTATAGCACTAGTATTATCACGGAAAATTGTTGATTTAGATAAGTGAACACCAAAATCTTGAAGTGTTTGTTGCATATAAATGACTTGAGCACAAGCTAAAGCAGCAGAGGTATATTCTACTTCACAAGTTGAAAGTGAAACACAATTTTGTTTCTTGCTAACCAAGAGACTAAAGATTGTCCAATGAAGTGACAAGTCTCACTTGTACTTTTTCGATCCGTCCGACATCCTCCAAAATCAGCATCACTATATGAAACTAATTTAAAAGGACATTCTTTCGGATAGAAAAGTCCAACATCTTTGGTTTTGCTTAGATAACACAATATGCGTTTCACTGCTCGCATATGCGATTCTTTAGGATTTGCTTGAAATCGAGCATACAAACAAACACTCATCATTATATAAGATCTACTAGCTGTTAGATAAAGTAATGATCCAACTATACTACGATATAATTTTTGGTCAACACTTTTGCCATCGTCATCTCTATCGAGATGAATTGTTGTGCTCATTGGAGTTGGTTTAGCATACATGTTTTCCATATTAAATCGTTTAATTAGATTATTACAATATTTCTCTTGATTAACAAAAATTCCATTATCTATTTGTTTAATCTGTAATCCAAGAAAACAAGATAATTCTCCCATATGTGACATTTCAAATTCTTTGGTCATTATCTTTGAAAATTCCTGACATAACTTTTCATTTGTAGAACCAAAATAATATCATCAACATAGATTTGAATAATTAAAATATTATTTTTATCTCTTTTAATAAAAAGAGTTTGATCAGCCTTTCCAATTTCAAAACCAAAATCTATCAGATAGGTTTTAAGATGATCATACCAAGCACGAGGTGCTTGTTTTAGTTCGTACAATGCCTTTTTATGTTCATAGACGTAGTCTGGAAATTTTTCGTGAGTGAATAGAGGAGGTTGTTCAACAAAAATATTTTCTTTTATATAACCATTTAAGAAAGCACTTTTAACATCCATTTGAAAAAGTTTGAAATTATGAAAACATGCAAAGGCCAGTAAGATACGTATTGCTTCAAGTCATGCAACTAGAGCAAATGTTTCTTCGTACTCAATTCCTTCTTCTTGATTATATCCTTGTGCGACTAATCTAGCTTTATTCCTAGTTATATTTCCTTGACATCTTCTTTATTCTTGAATGAATACCCATTTAGCACCAATGACTGTTTGATCACTTGGTCTAGGAACTAGTTACCAAACTTCGTTTCTTTCAAATTGATTTAGCTCTTCTTGCAATGCTATAATCCAATAATCATCAGTAGATGTTTCTTTTGTATTTTTGGGTTCGATTTTAGAAAGAAAATCTACATGGACCATTTGATTAAGTTGATTTCTAGTTCTAACATGTGAATCAATTTCTCCAATGACATTTTCTACTGGTGGTCACGTAAACTCCTTGGAGGAGATCTTAATTCATTTTCATTATGATCAATGTTTTCATTTTGTTCAATATTATTAGAAAAGTCTTCATCTTCTTCAAGTTTATTTTGAGTAACAGTATGTATTGCTTCAAGTCAATTTTTTTTAAAAATCTTTTATTGATACGATTCCTGGTTCTCTTCTTAATTTTATAAAATATTTTCATTTAAAGGTTTTATGAATATGTCAACCAATTGATTTTTAAAGGATACAAATTCTAGTTTAACTAAATCCTTTTCAATATTATCACGAAGAAAATGATGACGAATATCAATGTGTTTAGTTCGTTCCATTATCTATTTGTTTAATCTGTAATCCAAGAAAATAAGATAATTCTCCATATGTGACATTTCAAATTCTTTGGTCGTTATCTTTGAAAATTCCTGACATAACTTTTCATTTGTAGAACCAAAATAATATCATCGACATAGATTTGAATAATTAAAATATCATTTTTATCTCTTTTAATAAAAAGAGTTTGATCAGCCTTTCCAATTTCAAAACCAAAATCTATCAGATAGGTTTTAAGATGATCATACCAAGCACGAGGTGCTTGTTTTAGTTCGTACAATGCCTTTTTATGTTCATAGACGCGGTCTGGAAATTTTTCATGAGTGAATAGAGGAGGTTGTTCAACAAAAATATTTTCTTTTATATAACCATTTAAGAAAGCACTTTAACATCCATTTGAAAAAGTTTGAAATTATGAAAACATGCAAAGGCCAGTAAGATACGTATTGCTTCAAGTCATGCGACTAGAGCAAATGTTTCTTCGTACTCAATTCCTTCTTCTTGATTATATCCTTGTGCGACTAATCTAGCTTTATTCCTAGTTATATTTCCTTGTCATCTGCTTTATTCTTGAATACCCATTTAGCACCAATGACTGTCTGATCACTTGGTCTAGGAACTAGTTCCCAAACTTCATTTCTTTCAAATTGATTTAGCTCTTCTTGTAATGCTATAATCCAATAGTCATCAGTAGATGCTTCTTTTGTATTTTTGGGTTCGATTTTAGAAAGAAAAGCTACATGGACCATTTGATTAAGTTGATTTCTAGTTCTAACATGTGAATCAATTTCTCCAATGACATTTTCTACTGGTGGTCACGTAAACTCCTTGGAGGAGATCTTAATTCATTTTCATTATGATCAATGTTTTCATTTTGTTCAACATTATTAGAAAAGTCTTCATCTTCTTCAATTTATTTTGAGTAACAGTACTTGTGATTGTCTTAGGAATATTACCAAAAATTTTACTAAATTTGAAATTTTCATCGAATGAAACATGAAGTGTTTCTTCGATTGTTTTAGTTCTTTTATTGAAAATTCGATAAGCTTTGCTTCTATCTGAGTATTCTATGAAGATTCCTTCATCGGATTTTGGATCAAATTTTCCAAGATGATCTTTTGTATTTAAAATAAAACATTTTGAACCAAAAGTTTTGAAATAAGAATTGTTTGGTTTTCTATGATAAAACAATTCATATGGAGTGTGTTTTGTTAATGGTCGAACGGAGACACGATTTAGAACATAGCAAGCAGTTGCTACAGCTTCTGCCCAGAAATGTTTTAGTGATGTGTTTCCGTTTAACAAAGTTCTTGCACATTCTTGTAATGTCCTATTTTTCCTTTGTATAACACCATTTTGTTGTGCTGTCCTAGGAAAAGAAAAATTATGGTAAATTGCCTTTTTATTACAAAAATGTTCAAATGCTTCATTTTCAAATTCTCCTCCATGATCACTTCTAATATTTTTAATTTTTTTAGATTTTGAATTCTTTTTGCGAAATTTTTGAAATTTTCAAAAGTATCACTTTTATTTTTCAAGAAAATAGTCCAAGTGAATTTAGAAAAATCATCTACTATAACAAATACATATCTACTGTGATTTATAGGTTGAATTTGAGTTGGACCGAAAAGATTTAGATGTAATAGTTCTAATGGTTGTATAGTAGAAATATTTTTCTTTGATTGAAAAGATGATTTTGATAATTTTCCTAATTGACAAGCATCACAAATATTGGTTACTTTAAAGTTCATTTTTGGTAAACCATTTACCAAATTATTTTTAGATAATTTATTTATAGTTTTTAAATTAATATGACAAAGTCTTTTGTGCCATGACCATATATCATTTTCTTTGGCTATTAAACACATATTTGAATTATAATTTATATTCATATTCAAAACATAAATATTTTTATCTTTAAAACCTTTAAAAATAAGATTATTATTTTGATCAAAATGCTACACTTATTTTCAGAAAAAAGTGATTTTGAATCCTTTATAACACAATTGGCTGATACTAAGTAAATTGTGTTTTAAATTTTTAACCAACAAAACATTGGAAATAAGAGGTAAATTAGACGTACCGACATTGCAGACATTTCCTTTTTCGACTATTTATCCTTTAGAATTGGATCCAAAAGCGACAGAGCCTCCACCTGAGTAAGTAATGTTTGATAGCATATCTTTGTCACCCGTCATATGTTTTGAGCAACCGCTGTCGAGAATCCATTTTTTTCTCTTTTTAAGAGGGACCTCATTATCTTTTGCCATGAATCATACATTTGCTTGTTTATTATCACTGTCGCTTTGGCTTTCAGAAGATGAAGAATCTGAGTCATCCCATGTGACTAAATAAGCTTTCTTTTTGAATTTGTCTTTCTTGTGTTTATATTTGTCTTTCCTTTTCTCATGACAGTTTTTCTTGATGTGACCCTTTTGTGACATTCATAACATTCTAGAGCAGATGAAGATGGTTTGTTGATGTTGCTATTATTGCTGGAGTTGTTCTTATTAAATCTAAATTTAGTATATTGCTTGTATATGCTCTGATCATCCAAGAAGGCATCTTCATATGTCGCTCTTAGTGGATGTTGTAATAAGTAAATTTTCTCCAAATTTGGTTTACAATTGTAGGATTCTGTAATGAATTGAAAATGATTTGAAATGTAATGTGATCCTATTTGAAGTTTTAAAATTTTCTATATTCATGTGTTTCTATGTATCAATGAATCTAACACCGCTGTATTGTTCATCGAGGATTGATAATTATGGATGACCACAGCATGCGTAGCCATTAGTTTTGGGCCTCCAAGTAGGGGGATGTTACAATGCGCCTATTACCCATTCAAATCAAGGGATGTGCTTGTTGCCTGTTCAAATTATATGGGTGTGCTTATTGCTTGTACAAATTAAGTGGGTGCTCTTGTTGTCCGATTAAATCAAGAGAGTTTACCCTGAACTCAAAAATCAAGAGGGTGTAGCTCATTTCCTTGAAATCGAGTCTGTATACTAGTTTTCTTACTACCTGTTTAAAGTAGGCATTAGAAAGGAAACCTGTACATATACTGTACAAGGACTGGACATAGGATTGGTTAATTTGAACTAGTACAAAACTCCCAGTGTCATCTTTCTTACTTTTACTTTTACTATATATATATAACCGCCTATTTGTATTGATTATTCATGTTTGAATCTAAATCTTGAAATAATTCAAAAGAGTTTCGTATGAGTTATAAAACACCGTTCACCCTTCCTTTAGTGTTAAAGTGGTCTTAAGATCTATTCACATTAGCACTACATAATTTCTCACGTTTGGTATCAGAGTGTTAGGATTTCAGAAAAAAAATTATTTGATATTTGAAAAGTATAAATGGCTAGTAACACTTATAGCACATTTTTTAACACTTTTGTAGAAGAACAATAAACTGCTAGGCACCCACTATTTTATGGTAGTAACTATACTTACTGATCATGTAGGATTGAATTTATTTATAATCCAATGATTTAGATATTAGGAATATTGCACAGAGTGAGTATACTGAACCCCAAACTGAATACTCAACATGGATACCAAACCAAAAGACACAAGCATTCAATAATGCTAAGGCCATGAATATTTT
The DNA here is from genome assembly GCA_030765085.1 of Allium cepa. NCBI lineage: Eukaryota > Viridiplantae > Streptophyta > Magnoliopsida > Asparagales > Amaryllidaceae > Allium > Allium cepa. The sequence goes on from CM060937.1 coordinate 291,380,209, forward strand.
ATTCTGTTTATTGGATAAATTGAATTTAATTGAGTCTCTGTTTGTAAAACTAATTATGAAATTTGAAGAATAATGCAAGTTACACTAAGGGTACTAATAAAGTAAAACAAATTAAGATTTCTATGGTAACTAACCAGTTTCATCTTTTTAAAATAAAACCAAGTTAGTCTATTTCTGCCTGTATTCTAGATTTCAAGATATAGTTCATTCATTAGTATCATTAGGTAAAGTTTCTCAAAAGAGGATCAAATTAGAGAAATCAATAATTCACTCTCTCTTGAATAGGATCAAAAGAAATTAACCATAAAGGAAGCCAATGATATTAGTTTATTGAAAATCAAAGATTTAGTTGGTAATCTAATGTCCTATAAAGCATGGTTGCTAGGTAAAAGGGAAAATATGGTGACCGAAAAAAAAACTTTTAATGCTACAACTGACGATCGAGATGATGATGATAATGATAAGGAGATTGCTTTTATGACTCCAAATTTCAAAATTTTCTAAAATACAGAAAGATGAACAACTTTTATAAGACTGAAAACAAAAATTTCGAAAATGGAAATATTTTTAAATGTTACGATTGTGGTGGATCTGGCTTTCTATGAAGAGATTGCCTGCGGCAAAAGAAAAACACTAAACACTGATTCATTCAAAATGAGAAAAAGGCTTACGGTGCAACTTTAGATGATTCTAATACAACATCTAGTTGTAGCGAACCAGACACTGAAAATATCAACGTATTTTTCATGGTGATGGAAGATTAATTAGAACAAACAAAGGAACTAACAAAATCGATACCTTTTACTTTAATTTTGTTTATTTTTTATTGGAAATTACTCAATATAGCAGTATATATATGAATATAAGTGAGTGAGTGTGTGTGTATTATTAACTATTAAACATTGAAATTTCGACCTATATGTTGACGTAGGTCACATGGGTATGTTGATATATCAGACTGAAGTTAGAGAATCTTTTCAAAATTCTAGCTTTTGAAATTCCTTCTCTTTTTCATTAATTTAAGATTTTGAAAAGTCATATTTTACCTGTCACATGACAATTCAATCTCTATTTATTCACTCTCTCTTATCTCAACTTCACACATGCTTTATTTCAAAAATTCGAACTTATTATTCACTCTCTTTCCTCTATAACAAATCAAAAATAACTTCTTCAAACCAACTCTCCTTATCCAAAGCCATTAGACTTACCAAAAGAATCAAAAGTTAACTTTTCAATGATCAAGAGTCTGTTGAAACCTATATTGAGTATGCTACTTATGGAAAATTCTTTTCGAGAAGGTCTGCAAATTTTAATGAATTTGATTCTTGTGGTTTACAAGAACTCGCTTTAGAAAATGGTATCTTTAGTTTAACCGATTTATCTCAAAAGTTTAGATTATAATCCAAATTTGGTTAAAATGTTTTATGCTAATTTGAATGGGAAGTTTCTTTAAGGAGAAGAATGTCAAATTTGGAGTAGTGTAAAAGACATTACTATTGTTTTAGATTATGAAATTCTTGGTCAAATTTTTTGTTGAAAGCAATGGAAATGACCTCTCAACTTTTAAAATCGATTATGGTAGTAAAGAAGTTATGCATAATTTATTTTCTAATGATGAAGAGTATGGTTCTAAATGCAAAAATCTTAGGCCTAAAGCAAGACTAATGAGTCATATTTTACAACAAGTATTACGCCGAGGATGGGGAATTACAACAACCCTACTCAAAAAGGTTCCAAATCTCCATTTGCTATTTTTAAAAATATGATATAAATTAAGATCAAGTGATTTTTGATGACTTTGTTCAAAAGAAAATCTTTAGGCATGAAAACATACTTTACCATTATGTGTATCTTACTAGAATTCTCAATTATTTTGGTATTGATCTAAGAGGTGAAAACATTTTGTCTCACAATTTTTTTGACAAACCAAACCTTTCTCTTATGCACATCCCTCTTGAATTCGAACCCTATGAATCTCTTAACGAAAAGGAAGAGAGATTGGCAAAGGAAGAAGAGCAATGGATTCAAGAAGAAGAAGAAAGTTATGATATGGAAATTGAAGAGTATAAAGAACAAGAAGACGAGGGAGAAGAAGTAGAGAAGGAAATGGACACTTCTCTAGAATGCTTTGAAAAACCATCCTGCTACACTGACAAAGAAATTCTTAAAACCCAAGAGAAGCTTCTCAATAATCGAAAGAAGCTTAAATGTTCCTTTGGTAATAAGCTCACTAACCTCTAAAACAAAGTGGACAAATATTTTGGAAAGATTATTACAAAAATTAGTGGAAATTCTTCATCTTCATCAACATCTTTTTAGATCTCTTAGCTACATTATACTCACTAGTTTTAAGTCCCTTTAGCTTTATTCATGTCATTTTCTTGTATTTTTTTTCCTATGCTCGTGTATTCTTATTTTTATTAATGAAAATTACTTAGAGACTTAACATTTTTGTTTTTTAATGTTCCTTTATTCTTCGGATATCATAAACTAAAATAGCATAAAATATAAGAAAAAATTAGAACAAAAATAAAAAAACGTACAAATTACTGCATATATGTCAATGTAGGCTACATATGTATGTTGACATACACTGGTGGTTTTCTAAAGTTTTTAAATTTTAAAAGTTGGTTAATTTTTGGAGGGATTATTTACTAATCCAATCTTTCACTTTTATAAAAGAATTTTTCTTTCAGAAAAACTGAGAAAATAATTCATCTTCTTATCTTATTCCTTTCTACACATTTCATTTCATTAAAATGAATTCAAACAAAACTTCTCAAAACAAAACCTAAGTAAAAATCTCTAAGATACTCTTCAATCCTTCAAAAATGTTCTTTGCTTCATTCTTCGCAATCAATGACACTTGGAGTTGGTTCAAATGCAAATGGTCAAAGAACAAGAAAAACAAGTCGAGTCTCTTTAACATTTTATCTCTAGTTTTTCCAAACAAGTTCAAAGCAATGCTCTTGAATGCTCATACTCTAAAGTGAAAGTGGATATTGAAGATTGGGAAGTTGTTAACCCCAATCCTATCTTTGGATCCCAAGGATGGGTTGAAGTTCCCAAGAAAATCTTGGTTTTTATTTGAATTTATAATGACTATTTTATAATATAAACTTATAATATGTATTTGTTATACATTTAAATCATATTTGTATAATTAACTCTAGTTATTTTAGTACTTTTCATGTAATTAATAAATAGATGTAAAATTTATGAGTATAGTTGGAACAACTGTAGTTGTAATTGTATATATACATATTTAATTCTTAGAAATATTATTATTACAGTTATTATTGGTTTTCATTCCATATACAACATAATTACATAATTATTTCGTATTTAGAGGAATTTTATTTTCACATTTTTTGTTGAAAATAAAGCGTAAGAAAAATGTAAAATATAATTTATACATATGCTAAGGAGGAGTTATTCAAAATAGGGAGAGTTAACCAATTTACGGAGAGTTATATTATATTTAATAATAAATATATTTACATGGTTGTCATCATCAAAAGAGGGAGATTGTTAACACCATAGATTTCGATTTTGATGACAACAGCCATAAAAATATAAGCACTGATGATTTTCCAAGTTGTATAGAATATTTTGTTGGATATTATATAGGTTTATATAAGTATAGGATAAGTGAGTTTGGAGACTGATTAGTAAAAATATTAGAGATCAAGATTCAAAGATGTTCAAGATATTTGAAGACTCATGAGTTTAAAGATAAAGACACTAAGACTTCAAGACTATAGTTTATAGATAATAGTTTAATTTGTTAAAGTCCTTAAATAATTACTTTCTTTCCTTTGAATTCTCTCTTATCAAATTATTTATTTTATTATCTAAATATTTATTTTATTTTCAAATATATTTTTACAAATATTTTATAATATTTTTATATATTAAAGTATTTAGAAACCACACTCAAGTTTTTACAAAAGTTTGGAATTTTACAACATATTTAAAGCGTTTCTTCTTTTCAAAACATACATCAGTATGTCGACATAAGTTACATAGGTATGTCGATATATGTACCGTTGGAGAGGTGTCTTATGAATTTTGAATAGTTGTGATTTTTGGTTATGCCTCTTTGCAAATAGACATGTCTCTTCAAACACTGTATAAATGGGACTGAAAAACAAATTTTATTAACTACTTTCTCTACTTTCTTATAACTCCAAATTCTCATCATATACTTCACAAAATCCATTTTCTATACTCTTTAAATTCATTTGGATTCAATCTCTACTTTACTAAATTCAATCTCTATAATCTACTTGCTGATTTGAAAGTATTCTCTCATCAATTTAAAGATCAAGTGCTATCAAATGGCTATAGGATATTTTGAATCCAAAGTACAACTATGTGTATTTGGAATCAATAACTCTATACTACTATTTTTTGGGTGTGCTTGTTGCCTATTCAAATCAAATGGGTGTGCTTGTTGCCCATTCAAATCAAGTAGATGCGCTTGTTACACGTACAAATCAAGTAGTGATCTTGTTGCCGATTAAATGAGAGAGTCTACCCTGAACTAAAAAATTAGAAGGGTGTATCTCGTTGCCTTGAAATCGAGAATGATTCTGGTTCGCTTGCTACTTATTTAAAGCAGACATTGGAAATGAAATAAGTACATACTGTTGAATATGCGCTTATATGATTTTTGTTTGATGATAATAAACATATATACATTCGTTTAAATGTATTTGTTAATATACTATTCTATTTTTCACAGTTTAAATAAATATTTGTTGAATAAAATAAATTACACAGAATTTGAATTCAAACAGATATTTTATTCAAATAAATATTTATTACATTTTTGAATAGTACAATTTCAAGCTCTCACTATAACTATACAACTTAGATTACAATTACATCACATTTCATATTTACAGTTCACCTCACTACATATCACTCACACTCGTATTTATCTTCAACTTCCTTCCAGTTTGAATCCAGCATCTGAGAAATCTGCAAAAATATAAACTAACGCAGTAAAATTGAAAAAGAAATATTTTTGCAATTCAAAAATAAAAGATAATTTTTGAAAATATGATTTGCCTCAGTTATTTGGGTTGTTCGTCATAATTTAAATTTGAATTCATCATACACGAACAACTTGTGACATACACAGTGTATTACTGTATATGCCACAAGGCCGTGCACGCCGATATATACACTTGATTGATTTACAGGGACAGGTGAGCACAGGTCAAACCCAAATGAAAAACCGGGTTCAACTCACGTGCAATAACATTGAAAATCACGACTCTCAGCACAAGGTCAAACTCGAGTTTTAAAACTGGATTCAACTCAGGTGCAAATCAAAAAGTACACATGAATGCTATGTTCAAACACGACACAGCCTCAAATCAATGGACATGCAGTCAACTCAAGTACATCAACTACAAGTTCAACAATATCAAGTTCAAGCCAGTGCCAACAAAGAATCAAAGCTCGACCAATATAATGCAAACTACACAAAGACCAAGTGATCAACTACATGTTGAACAAATGAAAACAGTATGCAAGCTCGAGCACAAATTATGAATACTGCAACAATATCCAACAGCTACATGAAGCATCAAAACTCATGAATGCAGTAGCAAAGTTGCAAGCATATGAAATGCAGACAACAAGTGACAACATACTACAACGACCAGAATATAAATACAACTCGAATGAATGCAAGTTCATATGTACAGCAACCCAACAGTGATACAAGTGCAACAACAAGCCCAAATATACAGAAGTTAGAGCCGAGCAACAGAATTATCTACGCAACAGGAAATTGAAGCATCACAAATATACAATGCAGACACAAGTCAGTAATGAAATATACAAAATGCTCAAGTCACGTTCATGTTAAAACTGACCAGAGAAGATGGCCAGAGACGAAGACTACGAGCTCAAGACAGTACAACTACAACTCGATGCAACTAACAAAAACAACTACAAAACCATCAAGCTACAACTCAAATGAAACAACTCCACTGACTCAAATGAACATACTAAACAGCGGCAGTTAAAGCAACAGTCAACAGGCCAGAAGCTCAAGAACACCAGTGACACAGTGATGCAATGCAAGGAGCATGGTACAATGCAAACTACAATATCTACAACAAACAACTCAGTGAAGCCAAATATACACAAGTGCAGATGAACAGATATGGTCGAAGTATGATCAAGATCAAATGCAAACTCAATACAGAAATGCACAGTGAATAATGCAACATGGTAAAGGAACAATGTCAATGCCAGAGACAAAGCATCACAAACATATTCAAGTTGAAGCCGTGAATGACACAAATACAGGCAATGAAGAATACTGAAGTGAATGAAGAGTAGTAAACAGGTGAAAGTGCAACAGGGAACACAAGACAGTGGCAAATGCATATATATCAGAGTGAACTACGAAGATCAACAAGTAAAGGCCGCAACAGAATACATCAAAAGCAAGCCGAGTAAATGTGCTCAAAGCTACATACAATGATACATGTGCCAGTGAAACAGGGTGACTCAGGCAAATATACAGATCAAACACCAAATGCCACTGTGATTTCGACAAACCACTAAAAGAATCAATGACTGAGCCGATAAATCAAAATATATAACCAAGTCAAAGCCGGTGGTCATCACAAAATCCAAGTCGAAGTCAACCAGAGAAAACCATTAAATTAATCAACACCGTAATGTACAAGCAATGAAAATATATACGCATATGTCCAAAGCACAGTGAAGACGAATTCAAACATCAAAACATTATCAAGCGGCCAAAGCACAGTGAAGACGAATTCAAACAAAACTCAGACGAACGCAATTATAGGATTTTGAAATCTATATAAACCCACTCATCATCGGCTTTCAAATCTATCGAGTAAAAGAGCAAGCAATCAAACGAGCAACAAAAGAAATTACATACCGAAATCATCAACAACTCGATCATCAGAGAACGAGCTAGCAACAAGCATCAATTATCAGAGAACAAGCGATGCAACAATCGATCATCAGAAATCGAGCACGAGCAAGAGTCGAAAGCCTCAATTTGGATCGATAGCACAAAAACCCTAATTTCAGAAAGAAGAAGATCGGCCGACATTATTCTCAGGAGAAGAAAGGAACGAATCAAAGAATAACAGTGGATCGGGTTAAAGAAAAGGGGTCGGCCTTTATTATCAAAAGGGAGTTTAATTATTAAGGGGTTTTTTAGTTTTTATTTTGAGCAAAAATTACGGGTCCAAAGTTGTATTTTAATTTTTGCTCCTGTTTTAATTTTGAAGTTGTTTTTACTTTTCGAGTTAAAAGAATTTGTAAATCACCACATAGGGTTTAGGTAGTGTCAGATTGTCTAGTTAGAATTAGTTCAGTGAGCAGGGTGTGCGAGTTTGCAAAACTCTATAGGCGGGAGCAGTGTTTACGAGTAAGCGAAACTCTATAGGCGGAGCAGGGTGTGCGAGTCTAGTAGAGTGTTTGTGAGCGGAAGCAAAAGGGTATGCGAGTCTAGTAGAGTGTTTGTAAGCGGGAAACTGTTTAATTCTAATAGAAATCTGGGAATGCAGCAGTAGGCAGGGGTTGCCGAAGCTGGGTAAATTTTGTGTGTGATTTACTTTTCAGCATATTTATTTCTGCAGTTTATTTCTTTGTTTAATTCGAGAAAATTTGATATAACCCTATTCACCCCCCTCTAGGGTTAATCTAGATCCTACAAGTGGTATCAGAGCCCGGTATTTTGTTTTTAACTCTAGTGTCATGAATTCACCAAACAATGCTTTTTCTAAGGGGCAATCTATTGCTAGGCCATCCATGTTTAACGGAAACGATTATGCTTATTGGAAAGTTAGGATGGGTATCTATCTTAGTTCTGTTGATTATGATGTTTGGGATATTATTGAAACTGGCTATAAACCTCCCACTATAATCGTTGGTGATACTGAGATTCCTAAACCTAAGGATAGGTGGGATGCTAACGATAAGAGATTGAAAACGACAAATGCTAAAGCCATGAATGCTTTGATATGTGATCTTGATAAAAATGAATTTAATAGAATTTCTCATTGTACAACAGCACAGGAAATTTGGCACACTTTGGAGGTGACACACGAAGGAACTTCTCAAGTCAAGGAGTCTCGTCTAGCCCTATTCAGCAATGAATACGAAAACTTTGTGATGGACAAAGGCGAGAGCATAAAGGATATGTTTGGACGCTTTTCAACCTTGGTATACAACGCTAGAGCGCTTGGGAAGGTATTCACTGAGGTAGAGCTTGTGAGGAAGATACTACGAGTCCTACCGATGAACTTTGAGGCAAAAGTCACGGCAATGCAAGAATCGAAAGATCTGAGTAAGCTAAGCATGGAGGAGATGATTGGCAACTTGATGACATATGAGCTTGAGCTAAAAGCAAAGGAAGAACGCAACAACTCCGAACCAAAGAAGAAAACAGTTGCCTTAAAGAGCAAACAAGAGAGCGATGAAGATGAAGAAGATCCAATTGAAGAGCTTGCAATGGCTGTCAATAATCTTAGAAGATGGTCTAGATTCAAGCCACGCAAGAAGAAAACAAGTCATAATAGGCCAAAAGATTCTGAAAATTCCGATAATGAACTGACGTGTTATAACTGCAACAAGCTTGGCCACATCAAACCAAAATGCCCACTTCTCAAAAACAACAAAGGAAAGAAAAAGAAGAAGAAGGCCTTTGCAGCAACTTGGGATGATGAAGAAGGAGAGGAAGTTTCGGGTAGCTGCTCAGAGGAGGCTATCTTGTGTTGTATGGCAAAATCAGAATCAGAAGCAACCTCCGAGGAATCTAGTGAGGCAGGTGAGTATTCCTATAGAGATCTTGTTTTTACGTGTCTTGATCTTACTAAGGTAGTGGATACTCTTGAATCTAAAATTGAAAAACTGAATTCTGATAGGAGAGAATTTGCTCGTCAAAATTTTAGGTTAAAACTGAACTTGAAAATATTCAAAACCTAGAATGTAAAAAATGTAAGATTTTAGATTCAGAATTATCAAAACTTAGGAATAACCTTGAGAATCTTGAAAAAGAAAACTTGAATCTTAAGGAAACCATCGACACTAGGAAAAATGATTTTATAAATCGATGCACCTCACTTGTCACTGAAAACACAACATTAAAAACCAAAGTTCAAAATCTTGAGAAATCCCTGAATAACTTTTCAAAAGGAGAAAAATCTTTCAAAATGCTTTTGGGAAATCAAATTTTTGCTAACAATAAAAAAGGGCTAGGTTTTGGGAAATCACAAGATGATGATAATGCAAAAGGTAAAAGTGTCTTTGCTCGATCTGAAATAATTGGACATCATAGTCATAGGAACAAGAACACAAAATTTAATCAAGTCAATTCAATGTGTACAATTTGTAGAGCAGATAATAATTGTTGGTATAGACCCAAACACGTGAAAACTATACCAATTTGGGTTACAAAAGGCACAAATATAAAATCTTTGAAAGTCAAACAAATTTGGGTGCCAAAAGGAACATATATAAATAGTTTTGGGTCTCCACAAACATATTTTTCATATTCTGCCACTAACAATCATGGACCTATAAAAACAAATAGGTCACATAAATCTTTCATCGTGTAGGTGTGGTGGCAGGCTAAGGAACAACAACAGTATTCTCTGGATTTTGGCTGTTCCAGAAACACAACGGGCGACAAAGCAAAGTTCCTTAGCCTAGTACAAAGGTGACAGAATCACAATGGGCAATCACGAAAAATTATCATAAAGGTAAAAAAGGTAAATTTGTTTTGAACGATATATTAAATGTGATAATCTGCACCATAATCTGAATTAAATCAGCCAACATTGAGATGAACAAAAGATGATGATTTTGATTCTATGATTTTTTTTAAAATATTGACCAATCATCTTTAAATAGAATTACTTGGAGTAATTATAATGGTTGACTGATTTGGACTTACTTGATATGATCCTACATGACTTGTTCTTATTTATGACCTTGATTTGTGCTTAAATGATGACCAATCAGATTTTCAACTTTGAACTAATCCATATAAATTGTTCGATCAAATGATGGTATTTTATTGATCTTCGATTACTCATGCTACACGTAGATATATTTGTTTTGACATTTTGGTCACTGCTTGTAAATTTGCACCAAATTTCATGTGTAAAGCTGTTAAAAAGGATTTTAAGAAATTGTTGAAACTTCAAGAAATTGTTTTTGATTGACTGTTGATTACTCATGAAAATAACTGTTTTTGAAACTGACACTATGATATTTGGTTGATTGTTAACACGGTCTCAATTCAAATTCAAGAGAATTTCATTTAAAAATTGTTGAAAACAATTATGAGATAATTTGTTGAAATTTCACAATCTGGTCTTTGACATCCAACGAGTGAATATTGAGTGAAACTTAAATTCAGATGCAGATTACACTGGTAATATAGTTGATAGAAAAATTACTAGTGGAACGTGATTAATTTTTGAAACATTCATTTGCTGCATCGTTTTTTTTTTCAAAGAAAATATCTGCATATTTTTCACTTGAAATAATTTTTCAAATGGCAGAATTTTTCTCATATAACCCCTTCGAGAAAATCATTGTTGACCATATTTTCAGATTAGTCATTTTTATTTGATTTTAAATGACAAATTTTGACTAATCTAACTCCCTAATGATTATCAAAAAGATCAATAGTGATTGAAAATGTGATGAGTGTCGATATTTGTCATACGTTACTCAAGACAATATATTTAGAAAAATTTCTTTAGAATTTCATAACAAGAGTTATAAAAGCTTTTTATTGGGTAAAAATTCCATGATCATTTCTATTTCTATCATCTTTCTATCGACCATTACTCATCAAAATCATATATAGCATGTAAATTTGTGGTAGTTTACAAAGGAAATTATTCGTTCTTCAATTTATTATTATAAAGGAAATTATCTATGCTTCATTTTATTATATTCTTCAATAAAATAAATATCCAAAGTATTCACTCTCATTTAAAAGTCCTCACGGTTATGCATGGGTGAATTACTTGGATTTTTGATTATGTGCTTCCATGCTCATTTAAAAGTCCTCGCGGTTATGCATGTATGGAACGCATATCAAAATTAATTGATTAAATAGACAAGTTGATTCTAATCCCATTTAAAAGACCTCACGGTCATGCGTGGTTAGAAGATACTTGATTTCATTTTTAAATAAAAATTGTGAATACTACTAATCTCATTTAAAAGTCCTAACGGTTATGCATGGTTAGTAGATATTCAAATTTCCTGAAATAAATATACCACAAATAGACAGAACTGTATTTTTTTGATGATTTTATCCCCATCATTTCTGAAAGTGGAATATGCTTCTGACAAGGGTAATTATGATTTTTGTTTGAGTTTTATTGAAATTTGATATTTATATTCAATTGAGTTAAATGTTTGATTCATGTCTGTCACTTCATCCCTATTTTTATAACACTATTATTCTTTTGCTGATAACAAAAGGGGGAGAGAAAAGTTAAGATTTTGTCAAATAGAATCAAGCAAAGGTCAAATAATTTTCCATTCGCATCTAGGCTTATTTATATATTTCTATTTGTATGCATATATGTAGGGGGGGTATTGTGTAGAGAGGGAGAATTCAAATAGGGGGAGCAAATTGAACGATCAAATACATTTAATATATTCAAAATCTTAAATATATGTTTGTTATCATCAAAAGGGAGAGATTGTTGAATATGCGCTTTTATGATTTTTGTTTGATGATAATAAACATATATACATTCGCTTAAATGTATTTGTTAATATACTATTCTATTTTTCACAGTTTAAATAAATATTTGTTGAATAAAATAAATTACACAGAATTTGAATTCAAACAGATATTTTATTCAAATAAATATTTATTACATTTTTGAATAATACAATTTCAAGCTCTCACTATAACTATACAACTTTGATTACAATTACATCACATTTCATATTTACAGTTCACCTCACTACATATCACTCATACTCGTATTTATCTTCAACTTCCTTCCAGTTTGAATCCAGCATCTGAGAAATCTGCATAAATATAAACTAACGCAGTAAAATTGAAAAAGAAATATTTTTGCAATTCAAAAATAAAAGATAATTTTTGAAAATATGATTTGCCTCAGTTATTTGGGTTGTTCGTGGTAATTTAAATTTGAATTCATCATACACAAACAACTTGTGACATACACAGTGTATTACTGTATATGCCGCAAGGCCGTGCACGCCGATATATACACTTGATTGATTTACAGGGACAGGTGAGCACAGGTCAAACCCAAATGAAAAACCGGGTTCAACTCACGTGCAATAACATTGAAAATCACGACTCTCAGCACAAGGTCAAATCCGAGTTTTAAAACTGGATTCAACTCAGGTGCAAATCAAAAAGTACACATGAATGCTATGTTCAAACATGACACAGCCTCAAATCAATGGACATGCAGTCAACTCAATTACATCAACTACAAGTTCAACAATATAAAGTTCAAGCCAGTGCCAACAAAGAATCAAAGCTCGACCAATATAATGCAAACTACACAAAGACCAAGTGATCAACTACATGTTGAACAAATGAAAACAGTATGCAAGCTCGAGCACAAATTATGAATACTGCAACAATATCCAACAGCTACATGAAGCATCAAAACTCATGAATGCAGTAGCAAGGTTGCAAGCATATGAAATGCAGACAACAAGTGACAACATACTACAATGACCAGAATATAAATACAACTCGAATGAATGCAATTTCATATGTACAGCAACCCAGCAGTGATACAAATGCAACAACAAGCCCAAATATACAGAAGTCAGAGCCGAGCAACAGAATTATCTATGCAACAGGAAATCGAAGCATCATAAATATACAATGCAGACACAAGTCAGTAATGAAATATACAAAATGCTCAAGTCACGTTCATGTTAAAACAGACCAGAGAAGATGGCCAGAGACGAAGACTACGAGCTCAAGACAGTACAACTACAACTCGATGCAACTGACACAAACAACTACAAAACCATCAAGCTACAACTCAAATGAAACAACTCCACTGACTCAGATGAACATACTAAACAGCGGCAGTTAAAGCAACAGTCAACAGGCCAGAAGCTCAAGAACACCAGTGACACAGTGATGCAATGCAAGGAGCATGGTACAATGCAAACTACAATATCTACAACAAACAACTTAGTGAAGCCAAATATACACAAGTGCAGATGAACAGATATGGCTGAAGTATGATCAAGATCAAATGCAAACTCAATACAGAAATGCACAGTGAATAATGCAACATGGTAAAGGAACAATGTCAATGTCAATGCCAGAGACAAAGCATCACAAACATATTCAAGTTGAAGCCGTGAATGACACAAATACAGGCAGTGAAGAATACTGAAGTGAATGAAGAGTAGTAAACAGGTGAAAGTGCAACAGGGAACACAAGACAGTGGCAAATGCATATATATCAGAGTGAACTATGAAGATCAACAAGTAAAGGCCGCAACAGAATATATCAAAAGCAAGCCGAGTAAATGTACTCAAAGCTACATACAATGATACATGTGCCAGTGAAACAGGGTGACTCGGGAAAATATACAGATCAAACACCAAATGCCACTGTGATTTCGACAAACCACTAAAAGTATCAATGACCGAGCCGATAAATCAAAATATATAACCAAGTCAAAGCCGGTGGTCATCACAAAATCCAAGTCGAAGTCAACCAGAGAAAACCACGAAATTAATCAACACCGTAATGTACAAGCAATGAAAATATATACGCATATGTACAAGCCATAATTGACCAAGTTAAAGCCGTGACCATCAAGTTATGATAATATACGCTTTTTGAACAAGTCGAAATCATCTCAAGCATCAAAACATTATCAAGCGGCCAAAGCACAGTGAAGACGAATTCAAACAAAACTCAGACGAACGCAATTATAGGATTTTGAAATCTATATAAACCCACTCATCATCGGCTTTCAAATCTATCGAGTAAAAGAGCAAGCAATCAAACGAGCAACAAAAGAAATTACATACCGAAATCATCAACAACTCGATCATCAGAGAACGAGCTAGCAACAAGCATCAATTATCAGAGAACAAGCGATGCAACAATCGATCATCAGAAATCGAGCACGAGCAAGAGCCGAAAGCCTCAATTTGGATCGATAGCACAAAAACCCTAATTTCAGAAAGAAGAAGATCGGCCGACATTATTCTCAGGAGAAGAAAGGAACGGGTCAAAGAATAACAGTGGATCGGGTTAAAGAAAAGGGGTCGGCCTTTATTATCAAAAGGGAGTTTAATTATTAAGGGGTTTTTTAGTTTTTATTTTGAGCAAAAATTACGGGTCCAAAGTTGTATTTTATTTTTTGCTCCTGTTTTAATTTTGAAGTTGTTTTTTCTTTTCGAGTTAAAAGAATTTGTAAATCACCACCTAGGGTTTAGGTAGTGTCAGATTGTCTAGTTAGAATTAGTTCAGTGAGCAGGGTGTGCTAGTTTGCAAAACTCTATAGGTGGGAGCAGTGTTTGCGAGTAAGCGAAACTCTATAGGCGGAGCAGGGTGTGCGAGTCTAGTAGAGTGTTTGTGAGCGGGAGCAAAAGGGTCTGCGAGTCTAGTAGAGTGTTTGTAAGCGGGATACTGTTTAATTCTAATAGAAATATGGGAATGCAGCAGTAGGCAGGGGTTGCCGAAGCTGGGTAAATTTTGTGTGTGATTTACTTTTTAGCATATTTATTTCTGCAGTTTATTTCTGTGTTTAATTCGAGAAAATTTGCCATAACCCTATTCACCCCCCTCTAGGGTTAATCTAGATCCTACACATACACTGTACAGAAGATGTAGATTGGTTCATCTAAACCAATATAAAACTCCTGGTGTTATCTCACTTACTTTTACTTCATTATATATATGTGTGTGTGTGAATGCATATTTGTGTTGATTATTTGTGTCTGCATTTAAACCTTGAAATAATTCAAAAAAGTTCCATATAAGTTATTATAACAATCTGCTTTTTTTACACCTAAAGATGACACTTAATACATCCTTGGTATTCGTGTGTCAATCATTTATGTGTTCGAAAGACATGTCATTTAGGGTAAAGAGAAAGAAGGCATAACAGAATCTCACATCGTGACGAGAAATATATACTATACACAAAATCTTTACAAAAAGAAATCATCTTTATCTATATACGACGTTGGAGTACACTATCATATTATCAACTTGGATAGTTATAACAGTCCGTCCTTATAGTTGCTGATAAATACAGACAAGAACAAAATAAAATAGAACACTGAAAGAATATAAAGTAGTCTTGGACAATATAGCTCGTCTACTAAAAGCTCTAATGGATTTAGCTAAATCTAGAAAACATGCTCGGACTGACCCGAGCATTATAAGAAAAATAACAATCGGATCAGTCTGGTAAAACCAGCATGAGAAACTCAAATCACATGGAATTTTATTTATTATAACTTGTAAAATCCTTTGAAATCAAAGGTATCTTGTAAGACTATACCGCATATAAACACGGACGGATTTTTACCTTACGATGCGTCTAGGATACAAATACATATTAATCATAGACGAAATTGTTGCATTATTAAATTCTAGCATAATAGGTATACATTCAAGTCCAAAGGCTTGTAATGAAAAATGGATTCCAACTATGAAAGGGTAAGCGTCTACCCACTGAATCCGTACACTCTAGATAAAATGTACCAAAGGCTACAACACGCCGCACCTCTACTACTTAAGACCGACCCTACCCCTTACTATGTAGCACTGAATATGATCACCCCTTGGTTGATAAACAACCAGAATGGCCCCAACCATACATAAATATTGACTTTAGATATGGGATGATCAAACCTAATATGAGCGACCCACATAGCCCTACTGTACATCCCTGCTTTAGTCATTTACCGGTTGATGGGGCTTGATGCTACGATTACCTTTTATGCACTTCCCTCTTGGAATGCTAACACGGACCTCTAAGAAAAAATGCAATGCCAGCATTCATCCATACAAGTTTGTTCTATGTATGAACACTACCTTTACAACATCCATTTTGGAATTACCCTCAGGATTAGTAGCAAGTAGCTATTGCACTTCAAAAGCTCCATCGTCACCATTTCAAGACTTCTTCAGAACGAAATGCTTGAGTTGGATCAAAGTGCTTATGCTTATCCAATCCCAATGTCTTCGAAACAACATTCGACAGTTTCTGATAAATTCAAATTCGGTTCTTTTAGAAATAAATAGACAATAGATAAGAGCGAAGATCGCCACCTAACCGTTGAGTGAATGGATTTCCTTATCGTTTGTCTTAGGAGAACAAAACAAGATTTATATGCGCAGTACAACATCATTGAAGGTGCCCGCTTAATTGATTAATCATTAATTAAATACTTAATTAAATAAACAATTACTTTTCTTAAAATTAATATATGTTTTAAAAACATTTTCTAAAAATATTTGTATGTGAAAATACTTTTTCAAAATACACTTATGATGAAAACAATTTTTAATTTTAAAAAGAGTTCGTTTTTACGAACTTCACTTATAGCAACTATCGTTATGTGACTCGTGCTTTCAAAAAAAATTTATATTCTAAATTACTTTCAAAATTACTACTTTATATTTTAAATACCTTATAAACTTATAAAAACGTTTTTGGGAAACCAAAAGTAAGGTTTTAGATCTTTATAAAACCATTTCTAAAAAATAGTGTTAGAAACAATTTTCACACCCAAAGGAACTCGATGTCGAAATTACAACTCTAACTATTATGTTTCCTTTACCACATAGGAATCCAAGCATGAACATAACATATAAATATGTCATCACAACATACAACTAGTAAATAAACTAATTTTTCTTCATTTTTCTAAGTTTTTTTAACCATTTGTATAATCATACAAATGTTCATTCAACATTAACAACATTTACCCAAACAACCATTGTATATACATATACTAACATCTTCAATTTCATCCAAATAGAACTTAGTAACAAAGACAAACAATATTTATAGTTAAAAACTTTAGGTAAAAGAGTGAACTTTCCGAAAGTTATTCAAATCAAACCGGATTTCTGCTAAACTTGCATACAACCTTGATCTATGATTTTGCTTATGGAAAAACAAGACTTTGGTGGCCACAAGGCCATGGTGTGCTCAGCGTAGATGGATTCATGGCTCGGCCATGGTTGTAGGGATGGAGTTTGGGCATGTTTTGGAAGGTAGAAGGTGTAGTAAGGAAAGAGGCGTGTTTACATAAAGTTTTGAAGTGTTTAAGATGGAAAAGAATTAATTTCCAAATATTGAACTAAGGTAGCCATTATAGGTTTCATGGAGCTTAAGGAAGAAGGAAAAAAAATGAAAATAAGAACGGAAAATTGTTAGAATTTTAGTTTTATACAAATGGGAATTACCAAATTACTAACTTAGCCTTAAGTACTTAACCTCCACACCATGAATGTCACATCATCTTGCTGTGGACCCATTCTCTTTATTTCAAGATTTCTTGTCCCCCTATCCTTCTTGATTATTCAACATTAATTAAATGCAACCATGTGCTTATATTTCTAAAGAGATGGCATTTTATGTCACTTATGTTTACATTTTCTTAAATGTACATAATATGTCACATCATTACTATTATATTTATCTTTAAGTAAATATTTACATATTTATCAAAATATAACTGATAAACAAATGTGTATATATGTTACATAAATATGCACAACGTTTACCGACAAGTTTTAGACGTCGGAAAGTCAAAAATTCGAAAAACGAATTCCGGTCACATTTTTTATTTTCATCGAACTAAATATTTTTGTAAAAAAAATTAAAAAACCTTTTCACCATGATTATTAATTATTTAAAAGAGTTTTATTTTAATTATAAAATATATTACTTGAATATTTAAAATTAATGAAATATTCGCAAATCAAAGTGGTGAAATTGCGGATCGTTACAGTTATAAACACTATTCATCCCCTCTAGTGTTAAAGTAGCCTTATGATCTATTCAAATTAGTACTACACTATTTCCAACACGAAAGCTTAGCTAAACCACTTTATATTTTATGACATTTATTTTAATTGCTCATTTACTCCTCGTTTTCAATTTTTAAGCATAGTACTAGCAAGTAACCTTTGCTGATACGAACATATTGGCATAATTTCGAGGTTGGATAAATTTTTAGTCAACATTTTAGCACTAGAAGAAGGGCTTCCACTAAAATCTCTCATCTTTCTCCACGTTTTCTTCTATACTAAAAATATGTTATAGTTATCGCCATGAATCCTAATGGTGATAAAGAAGCTAACAACTCTAATGACCATGACATTAACAGTAAAACTATTTCCAACGCTGCTTTTCTCATCCTTGGGCGAGTCATGACATGTGGCAGAGTGTGCATTAAGGCTTAACAAATGTGGGAATTCCAACCTGCGAAGTGAATGGGCTAAGGATAAGGCTAGACACTCAGACTGTTTTAAACTTCGATCCTCCAACCTCTAAGCGGCTGATCTAACTTCTACCCAACCTACTATCCCTAGCACTTATAATCTCATTAATACCGCCTAGGAAAGGGTGTTGTTGGAAACCCTAACTGGGGTAGCACCTATTCATAATAGGAAATGCACAATGTGTGTGAGCCAAGGCATGCTATTGAAATCATGGACCTAGAATTGGCCATGTACAGACAATCGAGGAAGCATCATTCCCCTCCAACATAACGACCGTCTTCTTTTGAATGCATTAGGATGGCAAAAAGGAAATCAAGAACTAATATTTGACCATCTTAACATGGCACTCATGCCATTAGTAGAGAATACGGAGCCCTGTCGATGAACTCCTAGTCCCATAGGCGGTAGTAAAGTAGAGTCAAGGGAATGCCAAGCTAAACGCTCACGATCACTTTCTTTGTATAGAGGGAGGTCCCCCTCTCCAATCCACTATCGTTGCTCCCATTCATATCATCACCATCGTTCGCCTACTCCACACAGATGCTAGTTGAGTCCTTTACCGATAGGAGGCTAGCCTTGGGTGGAAATGACCCATCTTTGCCAATAACTCAATAGAATGCAAGCCAAGACTGTCGGGGCCGAAGCGTTATCTAGGGACGAGAATAGGGAGTTATTTTCTAAGGATATGTTAAGTACATACATCCACAAGTTGTATGCCTTGCTGCCTATAGGCAAGTATAATGGAAGCGTTGATCCATTGGATTACATCACTGCTTTCAACTCCATCACACGGGTCGGCCCATAATCTGGCCCTACAAAGAGTCTTATCTTCCAATGCATTCTTAGAGGGCTAACCTCACATTGGTTCCTACATCTACAATTGGGCAACATCCACTTCTGGGCCCAACTTTATGTCACATCGATTCCTACATCTTCAAAGACCCATGTAATGATGTCTAGCGAATTAGGTAACATTAGACATGGACCAACTGAGAATATTTAGTTGCATACAAACCATTTTAACAAAGATTCCATCAAGCTAGGGGTGTCGACAAGAACACCCTAGTTGTAGCCCTCTTCTCAGGGGTAGGATACAAGTCAAGGATATGGAAAGAGCTTCAAAAGCAACCAGCCATGTCCCTAACCGACTTCTATAAGTGGGTGAACAACAGTATGCAGATGGAAGACGCCGATCTCTTAGATGGTGAAGATGAGGCCTTGCACCCTTGTCCTAGCCAAGGACTCGGATAACTTACCTGGATAAGTCACAACTATCAATGATATGTTACCTAGGAGAGTGCTCGAGCCAGCCAATGCTCCAACTTGTGTTTGGACCGTCCCTAGCTCTGAAGAAACTACCACCAATGGTGTGCCATTTAGGAATAACCTCGAGCCTATCACCGCTTTGGCTCGACCTCGGACCACCCAAAGCAGTGGAGCTACACCGATTGGCCATGTTTCAACTAAGAGAACCCTCGAGCTAATCAGCGCTTCAGTTCGCGTCGAGACTGCCCACCACTATGAAGGATGGAATGGTAAAGATCTTATCCCTAGGTCACTCCCTAAAGAACAAAAGATCTCATCACAACATGGAGTGAGAGAGTCGCACCCCATTGGCAAGTGGGGATGTCGAGGGCAATGTCGAGGGCAAGGCTGAGGGGAAAAGCCTGGATAAGAAAATCACCCAGCAAGGCCATACTATTCTGCTATGAGTAAGGACTCTGTGGACTACATCAAGAGGTGCAACCGGTATCGGCAACACCATAGCCAATCCTGTCTACATACTCACTATAGGCTATCTAATAAGGGTAATTTATACGTACTCACTTCCTTATCAAAGATTGAGATTTACACTACCAAGGACCGCATGAGCCATTCAACTGTCCCTTACTTGCTGAAAGGATATCCAATGAGGATGAATTACTATGCATTCACTTCCTTATTTTAGGACTGCTACCACTGTAGGATATCCGATGTGGGTGAGTTATTATGTGCGCACTTCCTTGTGTTGGGACCGTCGATCGACTCCACCAAGGAATACGCAAGCCATTCAACGCTCTCTCTTATGCTTAAGGGCTATCCAACGATGGTGGATTACCATGCTCTCATTTCCTCATTCAACGATCGACCTGCCCATTGAGTTTGGGTGAGACATCTCTCCCTTGCGTGCCGGGGTGCATCCGTGACTGGATGGTGCGACTATAATGGTCCCAATTTCCTCCCCCATGATGTCGCCCTTCCCACTTGTGGAATGAAGCATTGTTGTCGAGACTGGTTCTGTTACCTTAAGTGACATCGAAGTTCGACATCCATATTTTACCCACAAACAAATAAGCCGAGCACCATATCAACTGGCTATGCATCACCTAAGAGAACCCTTAAACCACTCAATGCTTCCATTCATACTGTGACTGCCCGCTATTCCATACCAATTGGCCGCACATCACCCAAGAGAATCCTCGAGCTAGTTAGTGGAATAGTTCGTGGCGAAACCTCCCGCCACTCTATATCAACTAGTTGCGCATTACCTAGGAGAATCCTCGAGCCACTTAGTGGTCTGGTTTATACCAGGATCGCTCGCTACTCCATATTAACTGGTCGTGCATCATCCAAGAGAACCCTCGAGTCATCAACTGGTTGTGCATCACCTTAGAGAACCCTCGAGCCATTCAGTGCTTCAATTCATGCCGGGACTGCCTACCATTCTGAACACTGTCGTATATTACCCAGGTGAACCCTCGAGCCACTTGGCACTTTTGTTTGTACCGGGACCTCTCAACATCATAAAGCAACACAATAAGGCCCGGAAACCATATGTATGCCTCTATGCCTGACTACAACCGGGCTTAATGGTAGATGCTCATATCTGATCACACCAAAAAATCTAGCCTATCATCAAGACAAGCTCACATGTCTACAATTTTCATGTAACTGTATGATTCATATGAACAAGCCACACTTACAGTCCGGCTCAAAATCACATACTTTATAATTTATCTACCTTGCGATAACATTACATTTAAGCACAGATAACACATTTGAACTATGCAAGCAACTCAAAGTATATGCATTAAATGCAAAGCAGGCATCCCGACCGATAGGATCTTCATGAGGTGACAAGTCCGCCCATGCTCACAGAGACGAGCTTGGAGGGAAAAATGTTACTCAATTTTCTTGCACATAAAGGATAAGCTAGCCAGCTCATCCAAGCTTGGCCCGATCTAAGTCAATCTACATAACAGATGTAAACGAACATCGAAGATAAGTCAACCAACACTGCCAAGCCCATCCCAATCCAAGTCAATCCACTAGGAAAACACACTAGAGATACAACCGCTTGGCCCAACTTAAGATGATTTAGCCAACTCATTTGACTGGCTCTTGCTCAAAATCGATCAGTGTCTGACTCTATCTTAGCTCCCCTACGACCGATCCCATGCACCCCATCTCATCACCATATGAACGACTTGGCTCATCTCCTTCAACTTTTAACTTAGAAATCTTCGATTTTGTTATTTGAAACCTTCAGCAATAAACAACCGAACATTACTGGGCAGATAAGGCTTCTCTTCAGCCTTGCTTCCAAGAAAAGTGTATTGTATGACAAAAAATATAAATAGGCATACCAATTACTGTAGCATGTCAGACAAAATCGCACCCACTCTTGTGCCATGTCACTTTTCCCTAAGCAAAGCACGATCCTAGTACAAAACGATAGCAACTTGCATCCTAGCCACTCAATTGTACTACCTTTCCAGTTATTCCTCATCAGCTAAAGAGCTTGAATCTTTGGCTAGGAGTGATTCCCACCTATTTACTATGCAATCTCAACCATCCAGTGATCAATCTCATTTTCCATAAATACCACTAGCTATTCCATTTCATAAGGGTTGATTTCCTACTTTAAAATTTTATCTCTAACATAAAATATACAAGAGTTCTTAAGTTTAGCATCATTGTAATCTTAAGTGCTTATAATTTCTTATTTTTCTCTTATAATTCTTGTAATTGTAAGTGATCAACATAGTAAGAGATCTTGAAAGTGGATGTACGCAAGCTTAGCTGAACCACTTTACCTTTTGTGTCATTTATTTTAATTACTTATTTACTCCTTATTTTAAATTTTTGAGCCTGATATTAGCATTTAACCTTTGTTAATATGAACGCATTAGCATAATTTCGAGGTTGGATGTGCTAGAAGGATGGCTTCCATTAAAAGCTCTCAACTTTCTCCACTTTTTCTTCTTTACTAAAAATCTATTCTAGGCATCAGTATGAATCCTAATGATGATAACGGAGGTAACAACTCTAATGACCATGACATTAACGATAACACTATTGCCAATGCTGCTTGTCCATCCTTACGTTGAGAAATGACATGCGGCAAAGGATGCTTTAAGGATTAACAAACATAGGAATTCTATCCAACGAATTAAATGACCTGAGGATAAGGCTAGACAAGTAGACGATTATAAATTTCGATCCTCCACCCCTTCCAACGGTTGACCTAAATTCTGCAAACCCTATTGTCCCTGACACTTATAATGTCATTAATACAGCCTAAAAAAGGTGGTGCTTAAAACCCTGACCAAGTTAGCTCATGTTCACAATAGGAGAAAGTATGATGTGCGCATGTGCATGCTAAGACACGCTATTGATATCATGGACCCAGAATCGGCGTGTTCGTATTGAGAACTAAGGAATAGTAATTCCCCTCCAATAGAATGACCAGCTTTTTCTGAATGCTTTTGGGCAAAAAACGGAGCTAGAAACCTGAGATTCAACCATTTTAATGTGGTGCTCATGCTATCAGCAGAGAACATAGAGCCCTATCAACCTCGTCCTATAGGGTAGTCAGGTCGAGATCAAGGGAATGGCGAGCTAGGCACAAACGGTCGCCTTCTACGTATAAGCGGAGGTTCTTCTCTCTAATCCATCATCACCATCACTTCTTCCCTATGTCGTTGCTACCGATCGCCTACTCCACATAGATGTCGGTTGAGTACAATACTAGTTTGAGACCAAACACGTCCACAATAAGTGATGGCTAGCCTCCGAGAGTAAATGGCCTGTATTTTCCAATAACTCAATAGAATGCAAGCCAGGGCTGCTGGGGGCAAAGAACTATCTGATTGTGAGAATGGATAACCATTCTCTGAGGAGATCTTAAGTACACATGTCCACAAGCAGTATGGACCCATCAGATCACATCACTACTTTCAATTCTATCAAATGGGTCAGCTAGCTCTCTAACCCCATCAAAGTAGCTTCTCTTCCTAACCACTCTTATAGAGTCAACCTCTTTATGGTTCCTACATTTGCAATCGAACAACATCCACCTTTGGGCCTAGATTTGTGTTAATTTCAAGTCCAGGTTCTTTTCTTTAAAGACTTATTTGATGATGGCTAGTGAACTAGGTAACATCAAATATGGTTCAACTAGGAATATTCATTCATATGTAAATCGATTTAACAAGGAGTCCACTCAAGCTAGGGGTCTCAACAAGAACACCCTTATTGTAGCCCTCTTCTTGGGGGTAAAATATAAGTCAAGAATTTGGAAAAAGCTTCAAAAGCATCCGGCCACATCCTTAACCGACTTCTATCAACAGGAAAATGACATCATGTAGATGGAAGATGCTGATCTCTCAAACAGCGAAGATGAGGCACAACGCTTTTGTCTAAGCCAAAGGGAAAGATAACCTACCCGGTGAAGTCACAACTACCAATGACATGTGACCCAAGAGAGTGCTTGAGTCGGTCGGTGCTCCCACTCATGTTGGGACCATCCCCAGCTCTCAAAAAACTACTGATGACAGTGTCACACAAGAGTAACCCTAAGCCAATCAGCTGTCTGGTTCGAGATGGGACCATCCAAAGTAGTGAAGCTACACCAACTGGACACGTGTCACCCTAGAGAACCGTTGAGCCAATCAACATTCTAATTCATGCTGAGACCACCCACTGCTATAAAGGATGGAATAGCAAGGAACCTATCTTCTTGGCCACTCCCCAAAGAACAAAAGAGCTCATTACAACATGGAATGAATGAGTCGCACCCGATTGGAAAATGGGCACATTCAGCTTCGATCATGTCGATAGGCAAGGTTGAGGGACGAAGCCTGTTTGCTTGGCAAGGAAAGCCACCCGATAAGGCCACCACTAGCCTGCTATGATTGAAGAATCGGTAGACTATGTCAAGAGGTGCAGCCGGGTACCAACGACCGTAGAGCCAATCTGGTCTACATAATCACTATAGCCTATCCAATAAGGGTGAGTTATTAGTGCTCATTTCCTTATTTGAAGATTGACAACCTACTCTGTCAAGGAACGCGTGAGCTTTTGATGCTTCCCTTCTTGCTGAAAGACTATCCAACGAGGGTGAATTATTGTGCATTCGTTTTCTTATTCGAGGGCTGCCACTACTATAGGCTATCTGTAACATCCCTTATCTAGAGGCTCAAAGTTAAGCGCTATAGGTACTGTAGTCATTTATAGTATTAACTTTCGGTGATAAAATACAGTAATGCTAATAGTATCCATAACATCAGAAGCACATGAATATGAAACAAAGTCACAGATTCCAAAAACAGCAACTTTACTTATTATATTTCAAATGTTTCATATTCCATTACATAATCTGAAATGTTTCCCAGGTTTTGATCAAATATAATTATTATAAAATATGCCAAGAATGACATACGAAGATGCCCTCTTGGATGATCAGAGTGCTAAATAGACAAAACTATCTTAATACATCACAGCGAAAATAAAAATATCAATTCCTAAATAGCTATCCATGCCTCCTGCATGCCTTCGGAAGCTTTATTCATCCACCTACTAAACTTGAAAATCCTGACTCTTAGTCCACTCAAATTAATTCTTAGCACCTGAGAGTTTAAGGGAGAAAACATAAACTTCGAGTCAGACATAAAGCCTGATGTGAATAATACTATTACATCTCAGTTTACTGATATTAAGTGGGACCACATCGCTTAACGGAATGGATTTTCCCTCACTAATATCCTTTTCTAAACATTTCTTTTGCAACTCAAAATCCTGCAACCAAACTGGTTAAAGAAATATAGCAATATCATGTATGCGTATATATCAGTTAATCAATGGACTACCTATCCAAACACTATAGTTTACTTGGCTAACTACTAACCATTGGCTGACTCGGGCATACCAGACATAACAAATAATCTAACTTCTATTAGACACACTTCTGGACGGTCCGTTCTTAACTTACTTCTCCAAGGGTCACCTGATCCTAATGGTTTTTCGAGGTCACCAATAAACTATCCTCCATCTTTGTATATATTCCTTTATGTGTGTAACCATCATTTAAGTCTTACATGTGACTAAGCCCTACACACTAGAATTTTGGACTAAATTAGCTAGGGGTTATAGCTAATGTATAGGGCGCGACCCTATAGCAGTCCTATCTGGTATACAATTACCCGAGTCATTTACTTAGGGTTAACTACCCATTAATTTTTTTTCTTGAAAACCCTTTCAAATTGATTTAACCCTTTAAATCATAGGTAAACAAGGAAAATATACTATTTGTTTTACTCGAGTCTCTTTATCATGTTATATATATATATATACACACACACTTTATACAAAACATTGTTGATGAAAACATTCAAAACCTTTGTTTAAAGCCTTAAAATAATCTCATTCGAAACCATTGAAAGTACCTTTTTTGATACAAGTAATTACTTTATTTTATATTCTTAGGCTGAAAGACCAAAACATACCTTTCGAAACCATTTACAATAGCCTTTTGAAAACATTGAAAGTATCCTTTCGAAAGCTTTATAAAACCTTGTACATCCTCTTTTCAAAACACTTTAAACACGCCTTTCTAAAACATTGAAAATCCTCCATTTAAATATTAAGGAAAATCTTTCGAAAACATTAGAGAACCGCTCTTTTGAAACCTTTATCATATACCTTTTAAAGCATTATGTCCTTTACTTAAATCAAACCTTTCAAAAGCATTGGGTTTAAGCAAAAATACGTGGAACATAGTTTCAAAACTATTTAAAACCATTCCTTTTGAAAATTTTGGGTTTAACTTTCAAAATCTCAGAAGGGTCTAAAAAGAACTAAGTCGAAAGAAATTTCCAAAGTAAAAGAAGTGGATGGTGTCGAAACCAATATCTTCAAACGCATTAGAAAAGCGGCTCAGGGTTTAAAGTGAAATGACCCTTTCGAAGGCATTGCTTCGAAAGATAAAATGCAGTAGCAGGGGTTTCGACCCCTTCGAAAACATTTTCTTAAAAAAAGGTGGCAACCTCTTTCGAAATCTTTCTTTAAAATAATTAACTTTTTCGAAAGATATCTAATTCAAAAGAATTCTTTTCGAAAGCAAAGCAAGCAGCATTTCCTTTTAAAAGCAAAGTAAGGTCTCGACTCTGTCGAAAGCCTTGTTTCGACTCTATACCTTTCGTCTATCTCCAATCCACTACATATCAAATCTTTGATACTATGTGTATTGGTTTCGAACTGGTTAGAGGCGGAAGTATGTAGTCGAAAGTGGCTAAACAGCGAAACCTTTTAAAACTGGTTTTTGCTTCAAAAAGCAATTTCTTTCCAACTAACTTGCTTAATTTTCATCATATAATTGCTTGTCGGTTTCTTTTCCAGAATCTTTTCTATAAGTACTGCCGTATTTCAAAGACTAATAATTTAAAACATTACACATTGCCCATTCTCCTTTTATAAATATACAAAACATTTAAGTCTCACACCATAAATAATTTTACATACTTATTATGAAACTTATGAAACTTGAAAATTATTTAAGTCCCACATTATTTATTTAAGTCCCACATTAAATATTTAAGTCCCGCATTAATTCAGAAAATTATGAAACTTGAAACCCAACCCTAAAATAATATTTCTGACCTTATATCAAAATAATAAGGCATTTTCATATCATTTAATAGGTTTTTCAAGTTAAACCTTGACATAAAATCTATATGAAATAACATGAATTATCAACGAGCATGTATATCCTTTTAAACAATCAAAACAGTGCAAATCATTTGCAAAATAAATTTGAATCTCAACTAAAACCGAAAATAATAAAATGATATGTAATCTATTATTCTCCTTTAGCTTGTGATTAAGGAGTTTGAAATTTGCTTCTTGAGTTAGATTGATTAAGCTTCCTTCCTCTTGATTTTAGCTTCTCTTCTTCTTACTTTTTCTAATGATGGTCAGCATCTTCTTTAATTTAGTTTTGCTCGTGAACGTGTAGAATGAAAGTGGCATGAGGGTTTAGGATATTAGAATATAACTCATTTCTATTTTGCCCTTATCTATTTCTCTTATCCATTTCATTTTAACTTCCTCTTAGCCTATTATTTAATTTGGCACGGCTACCCATTACTATTCAAATCACAATTCCTTTAATCATTTACATTATTTCATTTAATTTGACTAATTAAATGTCATAAATAATGTTAATCAAAATTTGGGTCGTCACACTATCCAATGAGGGTGAGTTATTATGTGCTCACTTCCATGCTTTGGGACTACCAATCAACTTTGCAAGGACCGAGCGATCCATTCAATGCCCCTCTCTTTGCTGGAAGGCTATTCAATGATAGTAAATTACCATGCATTCACTTCCTTGTTTGAGGGTTGACCTACCCCATTGAGTTTGGGTGAGACGTCTCTCCCCTTCGTGCTAGGGTGCATCAACGACTAGATGGTATTGACTGTAATGATCCCAGTTCCCTTGCCCATGATGTTGTCCTTTCCACTTGTAGGATAAGGTATCTGTAGTGCACCCGCATACAAATAAGTCGGGCACCATATCAACTAGTCATGCATCATCCAAGAGAGCCCTCGAGCCACTTAATGCTTTAGTTCATACTGCGAACTCCCACCTCTCCATATCAATTGGCCGCCTATCATCAAAGAGAACCCGCAAGCCAATTTGCACTTCAGTTCATGCAAGGACCACCGACCATTCCATATAAACTTGTCATGCATCACCCACGAGAAACCTCGAGCCACTCAACGCTTCGGTTCATGCCAGAACCGCCCACCACTTTGTATCAATTGGCCATGCATCACTAAGGAGAATCCTCGAGTCATCAACTGGTCATGCAACACCTTAGACAACCTTGAGTCACTTAGCACTTCGGTTCATGCTAAGACCCCTCGCCGCTCCGAGTCTTTACCACATGTCACCCAGGATAATCCTCGAGCCATTCAGCACTTTAGTTTGTACTAAGGCTGCCCAACATCGTAAAGCAACACAATAAGGCTCTAATATATATATATATATATATATATATTATGTATGTATGTATATTTATATTAACAAAAATAGTTTAAAAAAATCCGCTCAGTTACAAAGATACACATATCACATAGATTAATATGTACCAAAAGATAATGATAAAGCTGATTTGTAAAACAATTATAACCATTTATCTCAAAATTTATCGTGCATTGCATTATAAAATTCTTTATAACCTTAAATAACTCCGCATTAAAATTTCTATAATTTTTTACAAAATTGTTCTCAATTTTTTCTTACGTGTTACCTTTGAGTCCAAATATTTAAACTAATTACCTAATTTTAAATTTAACATGTTTAAACTAATTAATTAAGTAATATTTGTTAATTCGCCTAATAAATCATTAAAATATGCCAGTCTCAAAATGCATACCATATTCATATGAACAAAAATGATAAGTTTATTTGTTTCTACTCAAATATAAGGATATATAAGCTACATAACACGAATTGTACATAAAAATAATTAAAAATTTAATTTATGGTTTATTTATTTCACTTAATTTATTGTATATTAAGTAACGAAGTTCTAATTTTAACCTTAGAAGTATAAATACCATATTTTACAATATTACCTTGTAACATAATAATTAAATTATAGTAAAACAGAAGAATTTATAGCTCTGTTATTAATTTTAGGAGTTTTCTCCAATTTCCCTGATTCTTTATAGATGTTTTATTTTTGAATCCTTATAATTTATCAATTTACAATTAGTCTATTAAACTTTCCATACCATTTTACATTTAAATTCTTATTTTTTTAAAATTTCATTAATCATTTACAAAGGTTTTCTCAATTCTCATAAAATTTTACATTTGAACCTTTATATTTAAATTAATTACATAATCCAAATTTAAATTATTTTACAATCCAAGCTAATATATATATTCATGTATCTAATAATTCTTAAAATATGACACTTTCAATATATATATATATATATATATATATATATATATATATATATATATATATATATATATATATATATAATTTACTTGTTTGGTTGAAAAGCGGCGCGGATTAGAATCTATTTTTACGCATACCTAAATGCTTATTTTTTATTTTATCTTTTTTTCTATTTTATGTACAATAAGTTTCTATTTATTTACTATAAGAAATGTAGAAATGATTTGCAGAATATCTCATCCGTTTAAATTATCCATATGATATTGGATTACCCCCAAAATAGATTGATTCCTTCTTTCTTGTTGCTTCGTAAGATAAGAGTTAATGAGTGCCAGAGCCTCTATTATATATAAATCAATCAATAGAAAAAGCTTCTATTCCATTGTGCAAAAACATCATAAGAAAAAAAAGAATAGAGTGGTTTGAAAGATCAGAGCAACGGATCTATTTTAGCATTTATACCAATAGAAAATTTTGATTATATTGATTAGATAATTTTCCAATTTGTATGTTATGGAATAGACCAAAGTCTCCTGCCGCTCTAAGAGTAAGAAAAGAGTAAGAACGCGACGGTACCATATATATATATATATATATATATATATATATATATATATATAGCTGCAATAACAAATAGGTAAAATTAACTTTCATTCAGATACAAAGATATGTGCAAATTACACATCATAAATTATATTAATTAACAATAACAACAAATTTATTTTTATAATTCATTTATCCCAATTAATTTACCATCAATTGCACTGTAAAATTCTACTTCGTAACTTCAAATACCAATATTTTATATTTCTACGCATACTTACTAGCCCATCTCAATTATCTCTAAACATTTTACATTGAAGTCCATATACTAATTATGTAATCTTAAATTTAAACTGTTTAAACGAATGCAATTAGCTAATATTTATCAATTCATCTAATAAATCTTAAAAATATGATAAAATCAATATATATACAATATTCGTATATATGAGCAAAAATTAAAGAAAATCATTCAAATAAAAGATATATAAATCACATAACATAAATGCATATAAAAATAATACTTTTTTAAATATATTATTAAATATATAGTTCATTTATCTCAAAAAATTGTCATACATTGCATAACAAATTTTCATTTTTGACACCTTTTAAATGATACGATATGAGCATATGGATTACACTCATAAAAATTAGGTTATATAAACATTCTCATTTTCAACATGATATTAATTAACCTTACACAACTCATCACTCAACTTGGTGCTACGTTACTTTATTTTGCAATTAGCATGATTTTCCTGAAATAACATGAAATCCATGATTAACTGTAAAGTTAAAATGGTTTAATGATTGAAATCTTGAATAATGGATAAAAGCTCATGTATGGATAAGTTGGTCCTACCATGCTTTCCTCGATTATAGTTACATACAAAGCACTATTCAATTTTCTCATGTTGATTTACATTCATATTCCTACATTTTGATTAGCTAAATTGATCATTAATTTAAATTACTTAGATAAAAAAAATTAGTCAGTTAATACTCACCTAATCATTTAATAAATTCTTGAAAAATGTCAAATATACAAATACACACACCATACACACACAGAACACACATTTAAAAAATAATAATGTTGTTTCTTCATTTATATACTTAAAAAATATCATATAACATCAATTATTTTAATATACAATAATAAAAAGTCAGTTATATATATATATATACATGTATATATATATATATATGTATATACATGTATATATATATGTGTATGCATGCATGTATATATATATGTATATATATATATATATATATATATCTATATATATATATATGTATATACATGTATATATATATGTGTATGCATGCGTGCGTGCATTTAGTTGGAACATTAGTTTCAACAGTGACAACGATTAAACTCTCGATCTTACATTTAAGCATCGCATTCAATCTTAATTTACAATTCATTTATCTCAATAAATTTATCATAATAGAATTCCATTTTTATCCATAATTAAAATATAAATGTTAATTTTTAATAATATTACTGTGTGCGATGCACGGGTTGTACACTAGTTAGCTATAGTATTAATTGGCAAAAAGGAAAAAAGTGATTCATATGGAAAGGAAATTAAAACTGATACTAGTAGCCTGTAACAAGGGTAGCATATTGTCACTCAGAGGCTCAGTGCACATACTGCTATAGATCATCCTTGTATAAAAAATATAGCGGTAGTGCAGTTATGTTCATGTATACCATAATTTGAATCATACGTTTGACAATATGAATGTAAGATATTGGAGGAAATTAAACCTAAAAGAAATATTGTTGAAAGGTTTAATGTCCTCCAATTCTCATATTCAAAACATCAATTGAACCTATTCAAATATACGAAAGTAAGGCAAAAGGAAAATACACATTGAATAGATGAAGGTGAGATATTGGAAGTAACCAAACCAGCTTAATTCGTTCGGTGTGGTTACCACCAATTCTCACATTCAGATTATTCTTGAATGCATAGCCATCTTCTAAAGAAAATCAAAACTTACAACTGCGATACTTATAGTAAGGAACACTCTAGTTGAATTGTTCAATTCATGTACATATAATGATAGTTGTCCTTCACTAACAAACAAAATGTAAATTGCATGAATATTTAGACATCTCCACAAGCATTTAAAGATTACTGGAACTATGATTAGGACATTAATATAAATTAACGTATTGAAGTAATGAACACAATTACAACAGTACGTACCTTATTCGAAATGAATCATTAAAAGACAGTTATGTACAACCACAAGAAGATATGCATTGTTTACAAAAAGAGAAAAAAACAGCTAAGAACTTGAAAACTACTAAACCAGAAAATCCAACGTCTATTTCACAGAATTAAGGTTTTGCCAAACAACTATGCTACTACATAATCACCAAAAGTACAGCAGACTAACAAGTTTGTGAATTCATCACCCAAAAATAACAAGTCCGCTGTTCAAATATGAACCATATCTTTGTTTAGATCCATTTACCAAAAAATACAAGTCTGCAGGTATTGTATCCTGCTCCAAGAAAAGACTAAGTAGCAGTATCTCCTCAGATATAAACTGGCTCCTCCATTTCGTCTAAAATTGAACCACCCTTTGATCCTACAATTTTAACATTCGGATTTGAGTGTCCTTCCAGAAATACGTCGTCAATCTGTAACAAACGAATAAATAAAATAAATAAAGTTGATGACTGTTGCACTATCCAACTGTAATTAAAAATATAACGACAGTCCTTATTTCAGAAGAGGCGAAAATCAACATGGTTACAAGCATTACATATGGTATATCATATACCTGTGTGCAGCCAAAGAGTTTGAGAAGTTTTAAGCTTGAGCAGCTGTCAACAATCAACCCAACACCTTCATTAGTCATGCTGCGGCAAAATGAAAGATCCAAACTTCTCAAATTTGAACACCTCTTGGCAATCGCGACCGCAGTCTGTTGAGAAACCTGAAAATTTGAAATGAAAAATCCATATATCACTTTCTACTCCAGTTTGATGAAATGCCACTCTTATTCAAATTAACTTTCAAGCCACTTTTCTGATTTCGACAAGCAACTCTCACTTGCTATTGATATATTTGTTTCTTCAAAAAGGAATTTCAAAATAGACCCAAACTAGCAAAATTTGATTAAATCATGAAACAGCAAAAATAATGTGGAACACATACTTCCAGTACATAAGATATATATGGATTTTCTTACTGATCAGAAGATGCACGTTGTATATACATAGTAGAAAAAAAGAACCACATATGTATGCACCATAACGTAAATCAAATTAACAGTTCATCGTTAGTAAAATTCTCTGTTAAAATGCTACTCGAAATAATCTGCATATTTAACTGAATTTCATTTCATCTTTGAATATATATGGTACGTTTGTTGGCTTAATAACATGGCAATAGCTTTGCCTAAACTATATATCATGTGTAAATTAGAATCTATAGACTGATTTATTATATATTCCAAAAATATAAGTAACAGATAACAAGTGCACTTCAATGTAGCAGGAGATTTTGATTGTAAAAAGGTAAATTCCTCTAATAAAAGGCATGACTATAACTAGTATAAGTTCGCATTTATAAACAATGTCTTGTAAACAACAAGCTCAATAGGTTGATTTCCTATGAGAAAAAGGGGAGGAAAAAAAGTAAGATGTATCCTGTTTACCAAAAAGAAAAAAAAACAAGGATACCTTTTGAATATTGTTAAGTGACAGTACACTTAATGACCCTCCTGATGCTTCTACAAATGCAGCAACAGCTTCATCGCTGACATACCAATGCAACGGTTAGTTTGAAAAATACAATCAATATTGATTTACTAAGTAACACCAAATCAGTTGCAGAATAAAATAAAGCAATTATGTTTTTTTGTAGTATTTATACTTTTTAACCAATGCATATGTACAGTGGTAGAATAGATGAAATTGCAACCTACTTGTACCTTTCTCTTAGTTTTAGTTATATCTTCAAATACAATACATACCAGATGATAAAATCATAACAGATACGAAAATAATCGATGTGCATCTGATACACATTAGAAAAGATTTATCCTTATAAAACGAGTAGTGTAGCATAACATGCAGCATAGCAGGAATTTTGGGAAACGGTTCTCGATTAAAGATGGATAAAAAACAGTAATACTTTTTTTTCACCAAAGTGGCAGATCTTTTTTAAAATAAAAAATATAAAAAATCTCGGAAAAACCAAGGTTACATCTGAAAACTCTGAGGGAGTACGCAACCCTCCAACACATATTCCAAATGACACAAATATTGTTACAGTTAACTTTGAAGAATGCCTAAAAAAATTCAGGTTCTTTATTTTACAGTTAAATGGACCTGTCATAAAAATACAAAACTTAGAACTGATTGGCAAGAATGGACGGAAAACATAAGGCTGTCGATGGATATCTGAAATTCATTCGCATCCATATCCGAAAAGTGGTTAAATATCTGATATTCGAAAAAGCAAATACAGATGCGGATAAGAAGGCATTCGCATCCGAAAATTATCTGTCCGGTTTTCGTTAAGATTATAGTTCATCTTATGTGTATTTTAATACAACGAAAAATATGTATTTATTGTTTTATTAAGTTGGTAGTTTATATTATATGCATTTAATGCATATTAGCAGTTCAAAACTATTTATTATCATCGTATTAGGTGGTTTTGCACACTTTTTATAAACAATGGGATTGAAAAAATAATTCTGTTAAAACAAAAGTTTCTACTTTACGTTTCTTTATTTATCGATCATTAGTGGATAAGATAATTATCCGATATCCGTCTGTATCCACGGATGCGGATATCCAATATTCGAAAACGATTTTGAATGCGGATACAGATACAACACTATCCACATTTGAAAATATCCGTTGACAGCCTAGAAAAACATTCTTTGTTTAACACTATTGAGACAAGGTCAAAATATGACAATTATTCAAGTACATATAATACAGACGGTAACACATAAAAATGTAGGGAAACAGCACTCATTCCGTGACATATTCTGAAGATGTGCATATATTTTTCCATTATATTATTATTATTATTGCAAAGTTATGCCAGAAGCATCAAGACTTTAAAGGGGAAAAAAAAGATAATGTGGTCCATAGCTAAGATTCAACTCAAACTAACAGTTCACCAAAGAAACAACTTAGGTGAAAAGTATATAAACAATGCTCAATAGTATCCCAAAGGTCAGTTATATACACATGTATAAAAGCATAGAATAACGTAGAATGTAAGCTATCTGCAACACACACCTAAATGCATTACGGCGTAGCTTAAGCTTCTGAATTGATCTACAACCATTAGCTAGGTGTCCCATTGCAGTATCATTCAACCTATTTAAATTTTGAAGATCAAGAGAGCATAAATGTGGGCAATTTTCTCCAATGACTTTGACTGAGGAACTAGTCATCTTTCTGCATAAAAATTCAAAGCTTTCAGCTATTAGCCAAAGTAAATCTTAAAATAGTATACTAAAATTTTGTTTTAAGAAAATGAGAATATCCGCTGTTTAAAAATACAATATAATTAAAGAAGCTCATATTTTAATATGTTATAATACCAAAATAGTGACAAATGAAATTTATGAGTCCACTTCATATAGCAATTGCAACTTTGTTCCAAGAAATGATTTTTATTGAATTTGAAGGTATGTATCAACTAACATCTGGAATAAAACGTTATTTGTTTCATGATTTGAAGTACTGCATTAGGCACGGTTTTAGATAAGTAATACAAGTTCGGACGTATTGTCACTTAAATTGATTTAGGCAAATTCTTCATAATCAAATGCTTACATCCAAAGAGCAGAAGCTTCAAAATGAAAAGAGATATACTTACCGACAATTCGAGAACACAAGCTCCTTCATAGTTGAGCCGCAGACGGAAAGCAATTTTTTGACAAACTTATCAGTAACAGTTTCAATGCCAGCTACTGACAAAATTTCTAAATGCTTAAGCTTAATCAAACAAGGCAGAATTAGCATTGGTTTCACATCTGGGCATTCATCAATATAAAGCTCTCTCAATACTAATTCCAGCTTATCAACTAAACTAATAATACCAGCTGATGTGATAAGTGAACATTGACTAAGATTTACAGAACTTAACAATGGCGCTGAAGTGGTGATTGCATTTAGCCCATCATCTGAAAGACGGTAATTCCCCTTGAGAGACAGTTTGGTCAATAAAGGCATGCTATTTGGAGACTTGGCAAAAATGCCTTTAAGTACATAATCAGACAAACATCGTCCAGAGAGATTAAGTTCCATTACCTGTAAAAGAATAAAACAAAGTAAAAAGTTTGCAAAAGAAATCAATATAAAAATCCAGTTTGGTTTAAAATCCAAATAGAAATTTGTTTTAATACATGTCTATCAAACTCTAACTTCAAGTCTACTGAAAACTGACTTCCAACCCAGTTTAGTTTAGAACTCATATAGTTACAGGTTATGAATACAAGTATAAAACTTCAGAGATTGAAGATTCAACTCTACTGAAAACCAACTCCAATTTTAGACAAATCATAATAAGCCCTGAATGAAATTTTTGTACTGCCTATTAAACACAAGTGAGTATGTAGAGATCTCAGATTATCTATGTATAGATCTCAAATTATTTACTAAACCCAAGTTAATAACCAAAATTCACCACAATAAGCTTAAATGTAAAAAACCTTTAATTTCTCTAAGTTACATGAACCAAATGCCATCTCAAATTCTCCCTCTGTTGCCCAGGAACAATCACTGATATGTATCTCAGCAGGTGAACCATTAGCAAGAAGGCCAAGAACTCGAGGACCCATTTTTCTCACACGGCAGAGATATGATGCTAATCTATGTCTTAAAGCATCAGGCACACCGTCAAGAGATTCTATTTCTTCTGCATTTTCACAAAGTACTTTCATGCACAAATCATACAACGTAGGAGGTGTCTTTGCAAATGCCTTCAATTTGATGATTTTGGAAGGGCTCCAATTGATTTTCACCTCATCTTTGACAATTTTTTTTGAAGAATTCAACTCGCGAGTCATCAAAATTTGTTCTCTGTCTCTTATAATTTTCATAGCTGTTGAAAATGGACCAGGCCAATCTTCCACTTGATTATTATCGACCAATAATTCCTCTTGCTCTTCCTCGTCGCTATCCTTTTCATCATTTTTAAAAAATGCAAATTTTGGAGCCAATTGCATAGCTCTACGTCTTTCCTTTGCTTTTCTAGACTCCTTTGAGATCCTTGGTCTGTTCCTTCCCCTTCTAGCATTTGATCCTTCGGATAAAACTTCATCTTTATCAGTGAATAAATTGACTGGTTCAGCTACCAACTTTCCCTCCAGAATCTCTCCATTCTCAGTACAA
Organism: Allium cepa; assembly: GCA_030765085.1. NCBI lineage: Eukaryota > Viridiplantae > Streptophyta > Magnoliopsida > Asparagales > Amaryllidaceae > Allium > Allium cepa. The sequence continues at coordinate 291,417,915 of CM060937.1, forward strand.
GAAATTTCATTAAATATCTCAAAATTCAAATTATCTTCTTCATTTTCTAAGCCATTTTCTTTATTGTCATACAATGCTTCAATTCCTTCATTGTTTTCCACAACCATCTTTCCCTTTCTAACCCTATCATCGTCAGTTTCACTATTATGATTAAAAGTTCCTACGCAATTTTCTTTATTGTCACACGATGCTTCAATTTCTTCACTGTTTTCCACAACCATCTTCCCCTTTCTAATCTTATCAACTTCAGTTTCAATATTTCGATTAAAAATTTCAACATTCTCATGCTTTTCGCCTTCCGATTCAATGCCATTCCCTTTTAAGTTCAATTCATAACCTATCTTCTCCTTCTCTACATCCAAAACTCCGCTGCATGTTTCAGAACGAGCAACCATCATTTGGTTTACCATGTCTACCTTTTCTTCTAATAACGTTTCACCTTCCATTTTCATTAATCTTTTACTACTTCTAGTCCCAGATTGAAAATTCATTGATGTATTTCTATTAACCTTGGTTTCAATATTTTGATTGAAAATTTCTACATTGCCATGCTTGTCTCCTTCCGATTCAACACCTTTCCCTTCAAAGTTACTCAATTCAAAACCTATCTTCTCCTTCTCCTTCTCCTTCTCTAGTCCCAAAACTCCACTATCTGGTTCAGAATGAGCAACCATCAATTGGTTTACCATGTCTAACTTCTCTTCAGCCAATAATTCATCTTCCATTTTCATCAATCGTTTACTACTTCTAGCCCCCGATCGCAAATTCATTGACCCGGTATCCTTATTAACCCTGGCTATCGCCCTATCCACTTCCTTTTCACTGCCCTCGTCGTAACTAATTATCAAACTATCCCCCTTTGCATTTGCACTCACATTTAAATCATGATCAAAAGCCATACCTTTCCTTTTCCTTGTTCTGATTGGCGCCACATCAGGAGAGGTGGAAATTCCAGAGAGGCGGAGGCTTCGGCGGCGAGGAGCAACGCCTCCAGCGGTACCTCCCTTGGAGATTGCATTGGCCACTGAGGGAGTTGATGGAATGAGAGGCGATTCATTTTGCAGGGATCTATCAGGCGAACCTTTTGATACAATTTTGCGTGATCGCAAAGTCGGCATGTTTCAGTTTCGTTAATTGCTAGGGTTTGAGTTATTACAGAAGAAGTTAAAAGGGTGAAGATGACATTATCACTTCCCGCGCAAAATCAAAGGCAGACGAGAAGCTGACACGTGGACGTATAGTTGGGTCGAATGGGCACGCCGTTTCGGAAACCCTATTTTTCATCATAAAACCGAGGCTTACAGAACAAGCTTGGTTCAAGGGTGGGGCATCTATCTCTTTTTACAACGCTTCTTGATCTGCTTCTGGTTCATTTTCACGGTATTATCTTACCGAACGACAATTTATGGCTGAGTGGAAAATGTGAGAAATATGATATTTATAAGAACAAAAATTAATTCAGTTTTACTTAAAAAATCATGGTATTAGGAATAAGGAATAATTGTGCCTTCAGCATTTCACTTTCCGAAGAGATGTTAAATTTAAGCTTTTTTCCAATGATGCTATTTGCATATACAAGTCAATACGGTACGGATCATGTTCATACAATTACAGACCTCTACATAAATTCCTCTAATCTGATTTTACTTTTAGCGTCTACTGTACTAAAATCTATTTAAAAAAGAAGAAGTTAAAATCCCATAAATAAATGTGCAAATTTATGCGTGAATGTTCAAATTCGTTCTTATCTTTAGAGCCTTCGTATTTCCATCCTTGTTTCCGATTCAACTCTTTCATACTTGTTATTTTTGGGATTTGCAACAAGCTCTTTCGTTTTTTTAGCTCAGCGTATGGATTCAATATACATATTAGACGTTGAAGCTCTGAGAAGCACTAATTCAAAGTTCTATTTTTTTCAATTTAAAATTATATGTCACGATGTTGAATAAAACGCGGTTCCTATGTAACATCAACTCTTGGGATGTGCTTTGCAATATGAGTTCGACGAACGCTAAAGTTCGAATGCCATAGTTCATTTAGTTGATGTTTTGAACAAAAATTCAACTAAATTTCAATTGGAGTTAAATACGGATGTAAGGTTTGGCCATTATTAATTAGTTAGTTATTACTGGTTAAGCAATATTGAAATGACACAACAAAAAATAAAAATTGAAAACTCAATCGAAATCGAATAAAGAGCTACTTAATTCAATGCGGTAACAATTGAAAACTCAAATCAAATACAAGAAATCAACAATATAAATAAATGTTGTCTTACGTCAACCTATGTCTTTATAATCTTATTATGTGTTGCAACATCCTATAGTGTATTTGTTGACCATAACCATCATGCATTTGTTGACCTCGTTTACCCATTTGTCTACATATATTTGTTGACTGTAACAATTATTTCGTATTTAGTATCCAAATTGTTGTACTTTATTATAAAATCATGAATAGCTCATTTAACAATGACAACATTTAATTGTTTCAAAAAACTATATGTTAGCTCGTAAAATGTTAAGTTTCTTTTTAGAAAGTCCAAACATCTATATAACAGTTATATTGGGTTTGTCACATTTTGGCAGCAATTGAAATTGGCAACTTTAAAAAAAAATTCCATATTTAGATCTTAACTATACTATGTAATCTATTAATTGATATTGGATACAATCTATTTATTAAAGTAAAATCATACTTTATTTTAAAATATTTCATATGTGTTTAACTAATCGTGTTAATAAAGTTATTTAATATTTATTTTGAATATACATAACATATTCATACACTAACATGATATCATAATAATAAATGAACATGTGTATAATTGAACACACACACATATAGTTAAAGCCTTGCTATATCGTCGCTATTGCCCCGCAAAACTTCGTTACACCTGCTAGATTATGGGTTTTTAGCAACCATTGTAGTAACTTACTATAAAATAGTTAATTTGACAAGTTTTTCTTATAAATTAAATCAACAAATTTAAGCTATATGTCTAAATTCAAGTCATAAGCGCTCAACATAAATTTGAATTCTGCTATATGCATTAAGTTTGAACTGCACGGATCATGATATTTTTCGATTTTGTTATGCAGGAGTTAACAATGTTTCTTTTTTATATAATTGATGTGGGAATGAGAATAAATAGACTTTGGAGAGTTGATTTTATTTTCAATAAAGATTTTTACACCTCTGTTGTTTTTTGATATATCCTCACTTTATCCTCGCAATAGCTTTTTGCACCTTCACCGCTATAAAACCGTTAAACGCTTTAACTGCATAGATATACATATAGATATTGGGATTATACCTATTGGATATACATATATATTTACATGTGATAAATTCATACGCATATCAGGATAGAAATGCCCAAGTGTGTATGTATCTGTGTTTGAATATTTTATAATATACGTGTATGTTTGTGTGTGTATGTGTGTTTATATGTGGGTGTATCTATGTATGTACGTGTATGTATGTATTGTCATGTTATTAAGAGAGATAACTCTCATCAAGTGCCTTTTAAATGCCAAATCAAATAATCTTCAAATCTCATTTAGATCTACAATTAGATCCAATTTGTTATATTCCATATATGTATTGTATACCAATATGTGTGTGTGTGATTGTGTGTGTATGCGCGCGCATGTATGCATGCACGTATAAAATTTGCATATATTTAGTTTTGAAGAAGATTCAAATTCCTTTACTAACGAAAAGAAGAGCAAACTGCACATGGTTGTGACAAATATATACAACCAACTCAACCGAAATTACACAAGCCAAGATAGATTAACAAGAATCCTTACGGCCCAAAGGCGGAAATAACTCCGGCCTTTGACCGCTAAACACATAAAAAAAGGATACCCTAGACTATCTTCAGATCATTTAATTCCACAAGAAAAAATACCAAATACTCAAAATCTTTATCTTCAACTACCATGGTAATTCCTCAAATTTGTGCAAATCACTTAAAAGCATGCCCGCTAGTTAAACAATCTCTGCCAGAATCTTCTTCAAAAAACAACTTGAAACAATCAAGCTAAGACGATGTATTAACGCACCAAGATCTGACCAGATCTGAGAAACCAAGCTCCAACTGATAAGGTTTACTATCTTCTTCAGATCCAGCTTTCAATACAACTATGGCTTCTAATCATCATGAATTTGCAGGAGTAATGAAGGCCAGCACCGAACTTTTCGATTGATCGAACCTTGTAATAAAAGTCATGTAATAAAAAGACGTAAACTAATACAGGTAGAGACCATACCATCGCCAGGCTAAGATCCAGAAATGGAAGGAAAATATTCATGAATAAGATCTAGTATATTCATGTAACCCATTCTACAAAGATATCTCTATCTTTGTTGTTGGTGATACTTTGAATGTGTTTCGATATATGAATTTTGATTTTGATGAACTCTTGAATTTGTTGATACAGAATGCGTTTAGTTTTAAAAACACGATTGAAAACTCTATCATCCCTTTCTCTCTATATGCACCACACAACAGTAGATAACACTTATTTTGCAATATCTGACCATATATTGTTTGAGTTGAATTTGATTTGCCAATTGTTCACTTCACTGTTTAGCTTCAATTGATCGATTTGAATGGCTGGCCAGTTAATTTTAATTTGACAACACTTCTAAATAAAAGTTGATAATTTGTCCTCGAAGAACAAATGATTCGCATCTTCATCATGCTCACCACAAAGAACACATTTTACATTAACGTCTATATGTTGCTATGTGAGTTTATATTTTGTTAGGATAAAGTCATTCAAATGCCCTACGTAGGTAAATTTCCATTCTAGGAATATGAATTTCATGCCACGCTAGACTTGCCACTTTTTATTGCCGGAGTTAGCTTTAATAAAAATCTAAATAGACTTTAACAATATTTACTAGTTGAAGTGCATGACCAGAACCAATAGTTCTCATTCTAATTGTTAAATACCCACTCATTGTCAATTTCTTGAGTTAAGGAACCCAAAAAGCTAAATCTACTATGCCTCCATTGCATGTTAGCTAAGATGTCTCTTGATAGAGTTAGAAGTATGTCCTAAGGGCAATTATGTAATTTTTTACATATATCTAACTCGTTGACCAATCTTTATTCGAAGTAAATGCGTTTTCTTTCTATTATATACTTGATATAATATGTTATATTAATTAGTTAATTAATTTAATTAAAAGTATATTTAATAGAAAATCCATAAATGGTATGTTTTCTGATAGTAGTTACAAAGTGTTGTAACCATGAGTAATTTATCACAATAAAAAATAAATATACCATTTTAAATATTTCTAGTCAAGTATATCGAGACTGGATATCGATACATCCATTGAGACTAGAGTACGTAATGTTCTCCAAACGTTGGGGAGTGTATTACTTATGATTACTGGAGCATTGAGAGGTTACGTTGTGATAGTTATCGGATAGTCATGGAAAGACTCACTCAGTAGTTTTATGTTGGTTAATATAACTATGGTCAAACAGAAAATATCGATGTGGCCAATTTACACAGTTCTCTAGACTTGAGAATACCGTTGATCTCCAATGTGGAAGCACTGCTTTGATTGTAGTTAAATCGTGGTATGACGTCCACCGAATGACTATAGTTAGGTTAAGTGGAAGCATTGGAAGTGAAACACTATTTAAAAGAGAATTCATCTTCTCATTTATATGAGGTCAGTATCACGATCAACTAAAATCAACTCAAAGACAAAGTGTCTGGTCAGAACATTTCGGTTAATAATAATTGTTATTATTAAAATAAGGACTTTGTGTTTGAACTATAAAGTTGAATATGGATGATACTGAAATTTTGATCATTACTGAATTCCATGAGTCTGAAGTGATATAGTTTTAACAAAGAGAATTGGTGTAAATAATTATCATTAAAAGGTACCGCTTACATGTTTGTGAGATTTGATTTTACCAAAAAGAGATGTAATCGATGAATTTAGCCAAACTGTCACACCACTAGCTAAGGTGATGTGTGAACATTGATGTTTGCATTGTTTAATATTAATCACTGCTTGAATTCACACCTCTGAGTTGCATAAATGAATTTGTGATTTCTCTGAAAATCACGCGATTTAATTAATTTGTAAAATGTTATAAATTGATTAAATTAATTAATATTTATGAGATATTAATTATTGTTGATTTATTTGATGTTTTGAATGTTCTTGGTAATTATTTAAATGCATATTGCATATATCGATATGCGATATTAGTGTAATTTTAAACATGTTTTAAATAATAAAATAATTACACAAAATTTTCTTTTCTTTTACTTGGAAATTTTGCACATTAGGAATGTGCTTGGACCAACCATATAATGGTGAGTGAAGCAAATCAATTAATTGGATTGATTGAATTTAAAAGGGAATAAAAGAAGGAAGTTTTGAAAAGAGAGTGTGGGAAAGGTTCCTTAGTTCTATTAAAACAGAATCTCCTCATTTTTTTTATTTCTGGAATAGAATGTAAATTTTACTTCCTCTCCTTTTTTCCTCTTCTCTATCATTCTGTAACATCTTGCCTTTTTGTATATTTAAATCGACGATAAACCACACACGTCAGACTCAAACCATACGGAAGGGCGGATTGTTATTGGGGCGAGTAAGAAAAAGAAGAGAAAGGAAAAAAATAGAATCTTGCAGTGGAACGACAAAATATAATAATCAAATAAATAGTTCATGAAGCTGTTTACAAAACCTTTGATTATACTTATACAACACAGAGTCAGAGTTACACATACCAAAGAATAATAATTACAATGCAGCAAAACAATATGATGCAGCGGAACAATATGATGCAGTGGAACAATATAGTAAATAATAGTAATAAAATCTTTGCATTCGTCCTCCAGAAATAAGGTCTTCAAACCCTGAAATGCTCAGGATAACCCGAGCGAATTGAGAAGACAAAACACTCGAGTCAGAACTAAAAGATCTTATGTGAGTTAAATCAACAGAAATAAATATGAGTGGAACGACGTCAAAGATGTTCACGGGTTTTGACATCTCCTATCCAGTGTCTAACGTGTGTGCAGTAACTTAAGAGATGCTCGGGATTCACATCTCCTAAGGATCCATTAAACTATTTACTATGTAGTAATATTTCGCTATTATAATAATGTCCATAGTAAATAAACTTACTTTTAAATAGCGTTAAGGAGTTACCCAATCTCCTTCTTAACACAATAATAGTCTCAGTAGTCCATCCAGTATCAACGCATCTCTAAATCGGGAGACTACTCTAAATACTCCATGGGCTACGGGAGAAAACCAAACTCGTAGAAGGCACGCTAGAGTAGGTGACACGGCACAACTAGGCAATGCCAAGGTAGATATACCAATTATGCATCCGGACTGATGGTGATGCATAGCGCACAGCTACTGTCCACCTCGAGCCACACCCCAAAATGAAAGGGCCACAATCAATCACAAAGTAATGGTATCGAAGGAGTGTGTCCGATAAGAGGGGCTACTTCACTGGCCCGTAAGCGCTCCTGTTTTAGCCACCTTATGTCAACTCACGGGAGCGGGTCCACGTATATACCTCAAGGGAACACCGCCGCCATCCTACTTCATTCTGGAATCTCCACCGCGTAAACGGTTGTTAAAGTGGTTTTTGGAGTTGGCAGAGAGTATGACAACTTCCGATCCCGGTCTCTTTAACAACCAAACGTTATTATAACACCACGGTCATTTTAAAAATAGTTTATACTTTAAAACCAAATATCATTGCCCTTTTCAAAACCAAATCAATACGATATCATTTTCATTTCAAATATGTCCTTTCTAAAATCATAACACTTAATCAAAACACTTGAATATAACACTTCCAAATTTAATACCTTGAAACATAACTTCCACCACTTAAATGGTTTAAATATTTAAAATACTTTATATAATAAAATAGCTTCTTCAATTTCACAAATCAATTCCAAAACAACTCGAATTTCTAAATTTTAAATTTAACCAAATCCCAATTCATAAATTTCAATAAAATTCAGTTGCCAAATGAACTATCCCAAATTATATCGATTTCAAAACAGATTTGATCCAAATAATAAACCATTTTAAATTCAGTATATTTCAAACTCTAAGTATTCACAATTTCAAAACTAGGTTTGGTAATTACGATTCAACAATTCACTTTTCTATTATTTAGTTTGAAATATTTTACATAATAAATCTATTATCATCTAAATAAAACTCAAATTACAAATAACTAAATATTTCCTTCAATTTATTTATACTAGAAATATTCATTTAATTCACCCTAAACCAAAATCAAGTTATAAAATCATACCTTTTAAAATTTCAAATTTTATAAATTTTACATCAACTTAATTTAATTCTTAAATAAATTCAATTTCAAATAAATTTCTAATTTATCTTCCAACCTTAATTTATTTAAATCATTATAAACTCTATATTAAAATAAAATTTAAATACTTATCCATATTATCTCAATAGAAATCAAACTTATTATTAAGCTTATTCTATATTAAAACAATTTATACATAGTTTAAAATCAAGGATAAAATAAAATTTATGTAATATCTAAAATCAATATTTATCTAAAACCATATATTTCTTTACAAAACCATATAAATCATTTCAAAATATTTATATACATAGACCACGGTGTATGTATATAATTTTCTATCCTATGGTCAGGTGATACAGATGTTTATCATTTCAATCCGTAATTAAAATACAAATACGATTATATATCATTTCAAACCGCAATCCTGAATGAAATAAAAATCCATAACAACTTGCAGTTTATAACAATATAAAATAAACATCCATTCATCCAATATCAATCATCAAACATTTATCACAATCATCATCCAATTCAATCAATAATATCCATATAGAACATAAAATAAATGACAGGTATTTACTGGCAGTTTATATTCAATAATAAATTAAATAATTATTTTATCCATATAAATTCAAATAAACTGAGATGATGATTCAAAATATGCCAAACGGTCATAAATAAATTTCTAATCACATCATAAATCAATTTAACAAACATAAGAAATTTTCGAAGTTGTGAGTGGGTTAAAATACTCACCTTTCGAATTTAAATTTAATTTAAATCCAATTTAAACCCAAAATTTGAATGTTCTTAGAATTCATCTAAAGCAGCGTCAAATTGTCCGGAATTCCAATACAATCCTAGAGGAGAAAACCGCGCGAGAAACGGACCTCGTATGTGAAAATTATAACGATTAGAAGATTGGAATCAAAATTAAAATAAAGTAAAATAAAATAAACGCACCATACAGAAGCAGACACGTTGCCCTCCCCAACCTCGTTCAACAGACACAATAGCTTGAGACCCAGCCCACTGCTACACGAAGCCGCCGCAGTTCGGAAGCCACCATGACCAGCCGTCGTGGCTTGCCAGACTTTGCCGTCGACCGTAGCCGTCCCCCACGACCTCGCGGCCACACTCGCCCCCCGCATGAACGCAGCCGCCGCTGCCACAAATCAACCCTAGTTCAAATTAATCGAGGCAATCCAGCCGTTGATTCGATACATAAACCACATAGATGAAATCCCCTCGGTCCACTCTACAATACCCACAATTTGATTCGAAGATCGGACAAGTTTAGTCGAGAAGCGATGAACGGCCGTGAATAGTTCATCGATTTCCGGCCACACCGAAACCCAGATTGGAAAATTAATCATATATTTGACTTGAGCTCGTCGAGTGCTTCAAATCCATGTATAATTCGATATAGTTTTTGGAGTTTAATTTCTAAAGTTGTATTTTGAATTGAAATTGGATTGGGAAGATTAGGGTTTTCAGCCATTGAGGAAGAGGAGCAACAAAAGTTTCTGTACATATAGAAATGAGAAATAGAAAGGCTGCTAGGGTTTATAACTGGATATATATAGGCAGATTAGAAATAGGAACAAATGGATCGAACCGGTTCAAAGTTGAACGATACACAGTCCGAAAAGCTCGTTTCGACTCCGGAATGCAAATGGGTCAACCCATATATCAAAATAGACTTTTTAAAATATTTTAAAATCAATGGAACAAGTTTCAAGTCCAAATCCCTTCGTATGAAGAAGTCATGCTAAAATCAAGTTATTTCAAATTGATTTCAATTGATTTTAATTAAATTGATTCGAGGCATTTCGAGCCCGTACGATCAAACAAAAAATCTGATCGTTACGAAACTTGAAATCCTACAATAATTCACCGTTACGAATCCGATGAAACTGGTTTCGTCGAAATTCGATTCAGTGGCCAAAATGCCTATTTTCCAGTTATTAAATTAATAATTAATTAATTAAATCACCTTTTCAGTTTAAATTTAATTATTTACCCTTTCTATCATTTTTGATTTCTTAATCGTTTACAATAACTTAAAACAATTTAGATGTCAATTTAAAGTCGATTAACTTATCAATCTCAGTGTTATTTTTCAATTTCATTAAATTCAGAAATTATAAATTAAAACTCCAAAATCCATTTATAAAATTTTTAAACCTCGTAATTCGATTCTTTTTTTACAATAAAGATATAACTAACATTGTTCTAAATTTTGGCACTTAATATTTCCCAATTTCCTCTAAATTTCTATTTTCGTAATAATTAAATATTAATTTTCATTTAATTCCAATTAGTCCAATTATTAAATTTAAATTAATAATTCTTGATTCTCATTCTTCTTATTCAATCAATCATTATCTTATGGATAAATTTAACATTACTATATATCCAATTGCCCTAATGGTCTATAATCATCAACTAAATTCATATTAACGTAGTTTTTAATTATGTTTAATTGCAATGGATTTAGATCTAATTCAATAAATTAAATAAATGGATAAACAATTAATAATTATCACTATTAGCCTAATTTAATCACATTCATACTTTATTATCAACCAACAATTATTATAATTACTTATCTAGCATTGATTCTATCAAATTACCATTTATTACGTATTATTTCATTAATTAATATAACTTTGAATTTATTTTCCTATTTACTAATTACAATCAGTTATAACGTTACAATTGTTTCAATTAATTGGGATTACCCTAAATTAGTTATTTATCAACTTGCATTAACATTATTACCTTAATTTACATTTAGTTACTAATAACCAATATATTGTTTCATTGGTTAATTCAATACTTACTTTTGTTTACTTATTTTCAAATTTATAACCAAGTGCAACAATTTACACTATTTCATTATTGGAACTTCATTTCAATTGTTACTAATAGTTCAAATTACCATTGTTCAATGATTAAATTATAATGTTTTTATTTCTCTTCATATTAAATTACCAAAACTTATTAATTTTACGAATTAAATTATTGAAAATTTGATGGGTCGTTACACTCTCCCTCACTCAAAACTTTCGTCCCTGAAAAGGAAAAAGAAGGGAAATGAAAGAATTGAATAAACAATACATCTTATTCAAAAATATTAACTTTATAAACAAATAAATTTACAAAATTAATTCATTTAAATGAAATATACCAATTTATAACCATTAAATCTTTTTATACTCAAATTAATAAAGTTTGGAAAACATTTTTCCAAATTTTTCTAAGTCCAAAATTTTATGGAAAATTTCAGCAGAGTCTCCTTTGTACGGAAAAGCTCGAGAGAAAATATAATATCAAATATAACAATATATCACAATATTTCAAAATGATATATATCCTAACACGGGAAAATATATAATAGCGCTATAAAATCGAAATTCGAAAACATACCTATTTGTCGGGCAAACAAACGCTTATTCTATGAAACCAAAAGCAGTAGCAATTGCTTCCATAACCTGTATTTCACTTATATAGTCCAAAAAGAGTTAATAATTATATAAAATGAATATTAAAGTTGTTTCAACCTCTAACAAATAATCAATATAAACAACAACCACTTGCAACCAACATACAATCATCATACACAATCAACACAAATCAATTTATTCATCCACATCAACCAAAACAAGTAGTTAGTTTAGGCTTAGACACTTTTAAATTGTATAGAATGGAAAATAACTATTAAGTATACCATTTACTCAACTAGCTTAGATAAAACTGAATAGATTATTCATACCTCCAAACAATTTTAAAGCATCCTTGCCCTAACAACCATAAACTAAACAAACAACAAATTCTAACATTATTTAAGTTTATTCTTATAAATTTTCTTTCACAACATTTTTTGTTTATCCTTTTTTTCATTTGGTGATTTCTTTCTTTAATTTTACATTTACTTCTTTTTAATTCCACTTCCAAATGATCATTTCTTTAGCTTACATTCATTCCTTAAAACTTTCAACTCATTCATTCAGTGTTTATTTCATTTATTCCTTCCAAAAATCCATTTTCATTTATTCATATCATGTCCATTTATTTTTATTGCATTATATTCATTCATTCATTACTGAATTTCATTTATTTACATTCATTTATTAATAGGATTCATGTTCCATTCAATGGCTTAGCATCTAAATTCATTTACTTAAGTTTCTAATTGCTTACTTACAATACTTACTTTCTATCATATTTTATTATAGTAGCATTTCAATTATTACTTAAGTTTATAACAACTACAACATCAAATTATTATTTATTAAAGAATTTTCTTGGACACCTTCATTACTTCGAGTTTTACTTGTACAATATCCATTACATCTACTTATTAGACATTTCAACTTTTAAATCTTTTGGTAAGTTATATTATGCTTTTTAAGAATGCAATTGAAATTTTTATACAAGTTTATCCATTTCCTTTAAATTAATTTGATGTTCAAAAATCATATCTTTTGTTTTTATAGGTTACAAATTTCAACTTTCTTGAAATTTCGTTTATAACCTAGCATTTAATCTCTTATTTTAATTAGAGATTCTAATTATTAATTAGTTACATTCCATTTCACTACAATAATTGAAACTATTAATTAACGAAAACTTAAGAACTAAATACCGGGTTAAATTTCAAATCATTTAAAAATAATAGATAAATATATATACTCACAACTTATATATCTAATTATATTTAAAACAATTTAAAACTTATATTTGTTTATCAAAATAAACTGTAGTAAAACTACTATAGTGGCCTTCCCACTTAGAAACTCAAAAATGAATTTCGATGACGCGTGCACTTATAACCGAAATTATTTTCCAGCGACAGAGAGGGGAGTACAGAACTTATTTCTTTCCAAAATTTCTTTAAAACAATTTTTTTCAATTTATGTTAAAATATTTACATCAGAAAATACTTATAAATAATATTATTATATTCCAAAACCTTGAGAGAAATTTTCAAAATCCCGGAACTTAAGTTCTAAAATTTCCAATTTTTATTTATTTTCTTCAGATCTTGTTTCCAATCAATATTTATAAATTTCACTACCTAACAACCAATATAATACAACCAAATATAACCTTTATAAAAAATTTATGTTATATAGAAAATATAATAGGCAAAATTATTTTATTTACCTATATTTCAAAACAAATATTGTGTCGGTCTGTCCTATTAAGTGTTTAGAAATCTGTCTTGATGTCATAGCGTCCTATGCACCAACCGGAATTTTTAAATACAAACAAAACAAATTAACACAATATCAAAACCTTTTTATAGCACTAACAAATATGCTCTCTCATATATATGCTCTCAGTGACTCATTATAGGGTATTACTACCCTATTAATAAAGAGTCAGACCCCACGAAGCTATGATTTTCGCTAAACCAAAGCTCTGATACCAAATGTAACATCCCGCCTTTTTGTACATTTAAATCTACGATAAACCACATACGTTAGACTCAAAGCATAATGAAGGGCGGATTGTTTTTGGGGTAAATAAGAAAAAGCGGAGAAAGAAAAAAAACAAAATAGAATCTTGCAGCGGAATGACAAAATATAATAATCAAATAAACAATTCATGAAGTTGTTTACAAAAACCTTTGATTATACTTATACAACAAAGAATCAGAGTTATGCATACCAAAAAATAATAATTACAATGCAGCGGAACAATATGATGCAGTGGAACAATATAGTAAATAATAGTAATAAAATCTTCACCTTCGTCCTTTAGAAATAAGGTCTTCAAACCCTGAAATGCTCAGGATGACTCGAACGAATTGGAAAGACAAAACACTCGAGTCAAAACTAAAAGATCTTATGTGAGTTAAATCAACAGAAATAAATACGAGTGGAACAGCGTCAGAGATGTTTACGGGTTTTGACATCTCCTACCCAGTGTCTAACGCGTGTGCAGTAACTTAAGAGATGCTCGGGATTCACATCTCCTAAGGATCCATTAAACTATTTACTATGTAGTAATATTTCGCTATTATAGTAATGTCTATAGTAAAATAAACTTACTTTTAAATAGCATTAAGGAATTACCCAATCTCCCCCTTAACACAATAATAGTCCCAGTTGTCCATCCAGTATCAGAGCATCTCCAGATCGGGAGACTACCCTAAATACTCCATGGGCTATGGAAGAAAACCAAACTCGTACAAGACGCGCTAGGGTAGGTGACACGACATAACTAGGCAATGCTAGGTTAGATATACCAATTACGTATCCGGACTGATGGTGATGCATAGCGCGCAGCTACCGCCCACCTCGAGCCACACCGCCAAAAATCAAAGGGTCTCAATCAATCACAAAGTAATAGAATGGTATCGAAGGAGTGTGTATGATAATAGGGGCTACCTCACTGGCCCGTAAGCGCTCCTGTTTTAGCCACCTTATGCCAACTCACGGGAGTCGTCCACGCATATAAGGGAACGCCGCCGCCATCCTACTTCATTCTGAAATCTCCAATGTGTACACGGTTGTTGAAGTGGTTTTCGGAGTTGGCAGAGAGTATGACAAGTTCCGATCCCAGTCTCTTTAACAACCAAACGTTATTATAACACCGCGATCATTTTTGAAATAGTTTATACCTTAAAACCAAATATCATTGCCCTTTTCAAAACCAAATCAATATGTTATCATTTTCATTTCAAACATATTCTTTCTAAAATCATAACACTTTCAAAATTTTAAAATTTCGAAATTAAAATAAACATAAACAACTTGCAATCCCGAATGAAATAAAAATCCATAATAACTTGCAGTTTATAACAATATAAAATAAACATCCATTCATCCAATATCAATCATCAAATATTTATCATAATCATCATCCAATTCAATCAATAACATCCATATAGAACAGAAAATAAATAACATGTATTTACTGACAGTTTATATTCAATAAATTAAATAACTATTTTATCCAAATAAATTCAAATAAACTGAGATGATGATTCAAAATATGCCAAACAGTCATAAATAAATTTTTAATCACATCATAAATCAATTTAACAAACATAAGAAATTTTCGAAGTTATGAGTTGGTTAAAACACTCACCTTTCGAATTTAAATTGAATTTAAACCTAAAATTTGAACGGTCTTAGAATTCATCCAAACTAACATCAAACTGTCCGGAATTCCAATACGATCCTAGCGGAGAAAACCGCGCGCGAAACAGAACTCGTATGTGAAAATTATAACGATTAGAAGATTGGAATCAAAATTAAATTAAAATAAAATAAACTAAACGCACCATACAGAAGCAGACACGCTGCCCTTCCCTACCTCGTTCAACACACACAATAGCTTAAGACCCAACCTACTGCTGCATGAAGCCGCCGCAGTTCGAACGCCACCACGACCAGTCGCCGCAACATGCCAGAGTTCGCCGTAGACCGTAGCCGTCCCCCACGACCTCGCGACTACACTCACCCCCCGCATGAACGCAGCCGCCGTCGCCACAAATCAACCCTAGTTCAAATTAATCGAGGCAATCCAGCCATTGATTCGACACATAATTCACATAGATGAAATCCCCTCGGTCCACTATACAATGCCCACAATTTGATTCGAAGATCGGACAAGTTTGGTCGAGACGTGATGAATGGCCGTGAATTCATCGATTTCCGGCCACACCGAAACCCAGATTGAAAAACGAATCACATATTTGACTTGTGCTTGTTGAGTTCTTCGCATATATAATTCGATATAGTTTGTGGAGTTTAATTTCCAAAGTTGTATTTTGAATCGAAATTGGATTGGGAAGATTAGGGTTTTTAGCCATTAAGGAAGAGGAGCAACAAAAGTTTCTGTACGTATAGAAATGAGAAATAGAAAGGCTTCTAGGGTTTATAACCGGATATATATAGGCATATTAGAAATAGGAACAAATGGATGGGATCAGTTGAAAGTTGAACGATACACAGCCCGAAAAGCCCGTTTTGACTCCAGAATGCAAATGGGTCAACCCATATATCGAAATAGATGTTTTAAAATATTTTAAAATCAATGGAACAGGTTTCAAGTCCAAATTCCATCGTATGAAGAAGTTATGCTAAAATCAAGTTATTTCAAATTGATTTCAAATGATTTTAATTAAATTGATTCGAGGCGTTTCGAGCCCGTACGATCAAACAAAAAATCTGATCGTTACGAAACTTGAAATCCTACAATAATTCACCGTTATGGATCCGATGAAGCTAGTTTCGTCGAAATCCGAGTCAGTAGCCAAAATGGCTCTTTTCCAGCTATTAAATTAAATTAATAATTAATTAATTAAATCACTTTTTCAGTTTAAATAATTATTTACCCTTTCTATCACTTTTGATTTCTTAATCATTTACAATAACTTAAACAATTTTAGATTTCAATTTAAAGTCAATTAACTCATCAATCTCAGTGTTATTTTCCAATTTCATCAAATTCAGAAATTATAAATTAAAACTCCAAAATCCATTCATTAAATTTTTAAACCTTGTTATTCGAGTCTTTTATTAAAATAAGGATATAACTAACATTGTTCTAAATCTTGGTACTTAATATTTGCCAATTTCCTCTAAATTTCTATTTTCGTAATATTTAAATATTAGTTTTCATTTAATTACAATTAATCCAATTATTAAATTTAAATTAATAATTCTTGATTCTCATTCTTTTTATTCAATCAGTCATTATCTTATGGACAGATTTAACATTACTATATATCCAATTGCCCTAATGGTTTATAGTCATCAACTAAATTCATATTAACATAGTTTTTAATTACGTTTAATTGCAATGGATTTAGATCTAATTCAATAAATTAAATAAATGGATAAACGGTTAATAATTATCACTATTTGCCTAATTTAATATCATTCATATATTATTATCAACCGATAATTATTATAATTACTTATCTAGAATTAATTCTATCAAATTTCCATTTAAACGTATTATTTCATTAATTAATATAACTTTGAATTTGTTTCCCTATTTATTAATTACAATCAATTATAACCTTACAATTGTTTCAATTAATTGGGATTGCCCTAAATTAGTTATTTATCAACTTGCATTAACATTATTACCTTAATTTACATTCAGTTACTAATAACAATATATTATTTCATTGGTTAATTCAATACTTACTTTTGTTTACTTATTTTTAAATTTATAACCAAGTGCAACAATTTACACTATTTCATTATTAGAACTTCATTTCAATTGTTACTAATTAGTTCAAATTACCATTGTTCAATGACTAAATTACAAAGTTTTTCTTTCTCTTCATATCAAATTACCAAAACTTATTAATTTTACAAATTAAATTATTGAAAATTTTACGGGTCGTTACACATTCGTTCATGGCTGAAACTTCTTCCAAAGAAAAAAGAAAAAACATCAAAACAAATTCAAATCAACATCAAATTAAATTTAAAAAAATGGTTCATCCTTCTCTTGCAAGGTGGAATGCTAATTTACTTGAAATCTAAGGAGAAGTCACAAACCAAGATGTGATGAAGGGCAAGGTTTATCGGTTTGAGAGCTAGCAACTCCAAAATTAATGATTTGATTCAAGGAGAAAACTCATAATTCCAAGGTACAAATTCAAGGCAATGGAGAAAAGGTTTATCTCTTATCTTGAACAATTTTTTTATTATTCCTATTAGATTGCTTGATTATGACTAATCGTGTATATCGATTTATCGTCACGTAATGGATGGATATATGTTCAAGTGCATAAATTATTGTTAGCATTTTGTTTATTTGCAATGGCTATTATGCTCTCTACGTTAAAATGAATTTTTTCCCTTTCCCTTTCCAATTTTGAATCTAGTATTGTTTAATTGACTTTATGCAAATTTAGAATTAAATGATTTGCATTTATAAACTTATGTTTTAATCTAAAAATTTTGTTTAAGCCTAAACGACATTTTAAATACACATACACATATTGAATTTGTACATAAATTCCTTTGTTAATTAATTTAAATTTGATTAAGTAGATTATATTTATACATATGTATTTTTAGAAATAACAAACATGCACATTGTATAAGAATTCTAAAGCAAAAATATATTTCTCTTACAACCATGCCGTTTCAATTAATTAATAAATAAAAATTAAAATAAGCTTTTATTTGATGATTGAAAGCATCTTTTGTGGTTATACAATATGTTTATCGTTATAAAATATATTCTTTTACTAAACAATCACCACACTTTGAATACATTCATTCTTTGTTGAATTTTGAAATGAAAGGTTCTTTTAAAGAAAATTAATGATCCTATTAATCATGACATTAATTATCTCTGTCTCTTAGTATAACTTAACTTTTCTTTCAAAACCTATATTCATTCCAAAATTAATTTTTAAGCCGTGGGCCCTTATTTAATAAAGGAGCATATTCTACAAAACTCATCCTGAATTATATTAGCATATAAGTTTACAAATATCTTTGTTTAGAAATAAGGAGGCCATGTAAGTTATATAGAGCATTAATCACTACATTATTTTCTCTTTCTTTAATACGACTAGTGTTTTCATTCCTCAAACTTTCACACTCCAAAACTTATGTAACTGCCTCATTTATGTTATATAAACCTCATTCATATTTGCATTTATACATGCATTTCATATATACATAAATTATACAGACTATTTGATATAATGACTTTTAGTACATATACATATATTTTCATTATATTCATACCACTTTGGTGCACATATACATATAGGTATAATCAAATGCAAGGAGAGATAACATGCCTGTAGTAGTGTAAAACCTAAAACCTAAACACATACATGTTAAACCATATACACGTTATAATGTTGCACGTGGACGTTTACACATATATGTATATAATATAAATGTTTAAAATATAATACAAATAAATAAAATAAAACTATTTATAAATCTAAATAAAATAATGATTTATTTAAAAGAAAATCTAGAAAAGTTCTAAATATATTTAAACTTCGTAGGCCCGTTAAAGATTCAAAATGGTAAAAAAATCGAAATTCACCCATTTCTTTTGCTGCGAGCTGGCGTAGTTCCAACAATGGTATTAGATCCCAACAGCCTATGCGGTCTATATTAGTCATGTTAGGACTATCTAATTAAGCTTGTCCACTTAATACGGTGTCTAGATAGGTATCATCTAAGGCTAGAATTGGATAATCAACTACCCTGTCCTACCTGGTTACCGACCTGGCTTAAAAGGTGAAGTGAAAACAAAGGTTGCTCCTAATAGAAAATGCCTAATTTTAATTGGCCCGTGGGCTAAGTTTCATAATAGTTATGGAAGTTAAGACAAGATTTTAAATTTAAAAGTTAAATTTAAAAGTTAAATTTAAAATGGACAATTTTATTATAAAAGGTTATAATATAACATAAATTTTCAAAATGTTTGAAAATATTTAAATATTAATTTTAAAATTTAAAATTTATTAATAAGATTAATAAAATAAATCAATTAAATAAGTTAAAATTAATAGTTATACGCGTGCATTATACATATTGATATATGTTATGTTATTTTAAATTGTTTAAGATAACACAAGTATACATGTATATATATAAGACAAATTTTCGAAATTGATATAATTTAATTAAAATTGTTTGACTAAATAAATTAGTTAGATGTTAATTAATTGAATAAAAATACACATATATAAGATATATATGATATACTATAATGGTTATAGCATGAATACACACACATGTATGTGTGTGTGTGTGTGTATATATATGATATATAGGTATTACTATAAAAGTTATAATATATACTATAAAGGTTATAGAAGACATGTCTAATATAAAAGTTGTATTAGAATACTAATATAAAATTAATTAAAGAGTTAATTAATTAAAATTAATTAAATAAGATTTAGTTAATATAACATTATATATAAGATTATTACATAAGTTAATTAAAATAGAAAAGTTACATAATAATGAAACTTATATAATATGAGTGCATAAATTAAAGGTGAAACGTTAAGATACCATAAATAGGTTTACAGAATAAATACATGCATACACACACACACACACACACACACATATAATGCGCATACCATGATTTTAAATGTGTCCAACACTTGAGTCACGAGGGTATTTCTTTGAAATACATTATTCCATAAGTCGATATCACTTGATTTAATATATTAAAGACCGAATATTTAATATAAAGCCGTCCTCTATCATTTATATATTAATAAATTACTTGCATACTCTTTAAGTTATTGAGCTTTCCTTAAGCTAGGGATGTTACGTGTAGTATTAGTAATATATTGAATAGACGAGGTAAGATAACTGTTTGTATTTGTTGAGCTTTCCTCAAGGTACGTGCATTATACATAGGCCATCGCGAAATAATTGGTCACAGTGAATAATCTCACTTTACTTATTGAGCTTTCCTCAAGGTAAACGTAGGATTAGAACAAGGAACCATAGGTTACAAGTTGCATGTGATACAACTGATAAGGAGTTATCCATTGTATTCAAACGTATCAATTGTTGAGCTTTCCATAAGGTCAAAATCTCAAGGCATACGTGTCCTAATACACATCAGTGAAGTCAAAAAACTTCTACATTTCGCTTAGGTTTGGAGAAACATAAAAAAACTAGCAGAAGCCTTATTAGAAAAATAAAACGATAACATTTAAATTTTGTAATATTGTAGAACATATGCTATGTAATGTTATAATAATCAACATTGATAGATTTATGCATTTAAAACTATTGATAAAATGTTTATCAATTAAGATATATAGCTGAACTAAATTGAAGATTGACAAATAGAAATATAAAATATACTTGCTAATAAATGATTATTGCATGTTAAAGTTTCAACATCCATGCAAGCGCCTGATTTTACAACCATTTAATATGTTTTTAATTTGTTCACTTACATGCTTATTTGGTCAAGACCATGTATTACAATCTATGAGTTCCAAACTCAAAAGCAATACAAGCGTATGAATATTTGATCCACATAAGATCACATATAAGTGTTATATGATGAATGGCCACTGTTCATAATATATGATACTTCAATAAAATTAGTTCTTTGAAGTAAGCAAATAAACTATATCATGAGATTGAGTATTCAACTTGATTGATTACAATAAAGATCGTATTAAGTTAAATGTGACGCAAGACCAAGATTACAATATAAATATAAGAACCCGGTCATTGAAGTGTCAGTTTAATGTAACGGTCTGCTTTTCTTACACTTAAAGATGAGACTTAATACATCCTCGATATTCGTGTGCCGATCATTGAATCGTCCGAAGACAGATCATTTAGGGTTAAAGAAAGAAAAGATATAACAGAATCTCAAAAATGTGACGAGAAATATATAATATAACAAATGATCTTTATAAAAAGAAATCAACTTTATTATATACACACAACATCGGACTACACTAACCTATTATCAACTTGGACAGTTATAACTGCCCGTCCTTACAAATGTCGATTAACACAAATAGAAATTAAACCAATAAAAATAGTAGATGATATACATGAATATGACTTAGGGAAATTGTAACGACCCCGGATTTTTTAAATATTTAAATTGATAATTAATTGAATTTTTGAATTTAAAATTGTTAAGTAATTTCATTTTGAATAAAATTTGTGAAATTAATTGATTAAGTGATGCGAGTTTCCCCGGATCCAAGTATATTCTGTATAAATCATTTACATTTAAAATACTGTAAATATGAGTATATATTGAATGTATATATATTTGGGTATATATGAGCAAATTTTATATAATATATATATGTATATATTGAACTTGAGTTAAAATCTCAAGTAAATGGTTTAAAAATAATCATAAAATACAGATATTTGACATGAGTATAAAATAAATAAATAAGTAATAATAAATATTTGAATTGATGGTTAATAATGATTTGAGTTTATAAAATAACATAAGATAATAAATTTGAAATAAAATAATAATTATTATTATTTCTTCTAAAAATAGAAAGTAGAACATTTGCCAAATGTAAACAAGAATTTTAAAATAGAAGTTTATTTGTAAAGTAAAATAATTCATACTTAAGCTATGAATAAAAATAAGAACATTGATATATAAAAATATAATCAATAAGGATTTAAAACAAATAAAATTAAAACAAAGTATGAATCAAAACAAAGTACAAATATGCATGAACAAGTAAGTGAGAACTGTACATAACATAACAAACAAGATAACATTAACTTGTACAAATAATAATATCTATGTATATAGTATCACCTCCAACACAAGATCACTTCAGCTGAAGCAAGAAAAAGGATAGATTGAGGTAGGTATGGAGACACATATCTTGGCATTAAATGCAATACACCTCTAGCATTGAATGCAAGAATCTTCAGCATGCTTATTTTACAAATATATATCACCCTGTTGTACTAACTACACCTATAGCTTCACATATACATCACCACCAGTAAACTTCTTTTCTCATTTATATCAAGCATCTTCAGTTCGTCCATAAGCTATGCAAAACTGAAATGAATGTTATTTCAAAAACAAAATTATCAAAACAATGAATCAAATCAGAAATCTAGAAGATTTCAGCAAGCAATTTCAAAACTGTGTCAACATGAAGAAGCCTCTGTTCTCCTTTCCAAGTGAGTAATATCACTCTAAAAACAAATTTAAAAGTAAAATTTTGTTGCAAGTATGTATGTGGATGAGTATGTTTAAATTTATATACATATAAATGCCTGTGAATATTGAAAGCTTATATGTACAGGCTGTTATTTTCTCTGCTCTTTGTTTGGAGTTTTCAAAACAAAACTTTGATTTAAAATCCATTTCTACTTGATCTATTAAACATTTGAACTCGAGATCAAAACAAATTTCGTTTGTTATGGTACGATTTATCATCTAAAAATGATTGTGTGAAAGATAAAGGTATGTGGAGTGAAAGAACGAGTTTTACAGTAAAAAAACTTAAGTCTCTGGAAATTTCGAATATCATGAATTATGGATTAAATCATATAGCTTGAAGTAACAGCCCAAGATAAGATTTTTAAAAGAAGTATGGTGATTTTTAGTTGTGGGGATCATGAGAAATTAACAGTAGGACAAAATTTGCGTTTAAATCAATTCCTCGTGATTGGGTGATTCGTGTTTTGTGGGGTTGCTCGGGGTGGTAGACGAACCTACGGAGTGGCTAGGAAAATTGGCCGGAGTTGGTGGAAGTGATGGTGGCGTTGGCGGTAGCGAGGCAAAGTTTTTAACCCTAGTTTTTAGGTGGGGCAAAATCTTGGTTTCGTTCGACACCACGATGCATCGAGTGGCACGCGACTTCGGGAGGTGGTAAAGAAGAGGTTGACGAAGCTATGGCCGGAAGCGGAGCGTTTCTGGTGGTCGGTGGAGGAAGCGGTGGCTGTTGACAGGTTTTGGAATGGTGGTGTGGTTTTCGTTTCCAGGTTTTGTTCCTGGAACCTAAATCGAGCTTGAATGCTCGATTTCGTTTAGATGAGGTAATCATCGATCTGATGATCGAAATGGCTATGAGGGGAGATAGCTGATGGGGGAGGATGGACAGCGTTGGCCGAAGGTGGCTCTGGTGGAGGAGCACGTGCACCGTGCACTAGTGCACGAGTTGGAGATTCTGGAAATGGGTATAACAGAGAAGAAGCTGGGCGATTCGCGTATGTTGACTCGAAGCATACTCGGGAGATTTGAGTAGTTTACTCGGAGCAAAAATTTAAACAAGTACGCGTGGAATTTTGTTATCAGGTCTTTAAACCTGAACTTGTTTTCTGGGTCAGGTTTTTAAATTTAATTTTAAACTTATAAATCCAGATTTTGAATTGAGTTGTAAACCAAAATATAAATATAATTCAAGTTTGAATTAAAATTTAGTTTGAACATAAATAAAGTTTAAAAGTTTAAATTGGTTTAAATAACTCAAAAGCAATTAAATGTTTGAAGAAAATTGAATTTAAAAATAGATTTGAAATTTGTAGATGAAGAATTTATAGCAAGATAAACTTTAAAGTTTAAACCTAAAATAAATTCCCAGATTTTGAAGTAAATAAATTATTACTTTAACTTGTAAATTTAAAGGTTTTAAAAGTTAGTTTTTATTTTAAAACTTGAATATTTAGAATGAAGTTCAAAAGTAAATTTAAAATAAATGGTTTCAAAAATATTTGTAAGTGATAAAAAAAAAAAATTATGAATGCTACTGTAAGTTAATGAAAATTAAAAAAAAAAAAAAAAAATTAAAATGGATAGTTTATTAATTTGAATAAGTAATTAAAAGTTTAAATTAAGTAAGGAATAATTAATTTGTAAATTAAGGGTTACTAATCAAATATAAATTAATGATAAAAAAACTGATTAATCAAGTGATTAAGCAATAATTAATTTAAGGATAGCGTAATAAATTAATTATTGCAATTAATTAAGAATAATTAATTTATTGAGGGTTAATTATAAAAAAAAATCTTAAGGTTGATTAATTTGAATAAATAAATGATTAAAGGACAATTTATCAAATGATTTGGAATTGATTGGTGTTAATTAACCACATTGATGACCCATCTGATTACCCATCTGATTTAAGTTTATCAGATCATTATATAATTGAGTTCACTTATAGAGATCTGAATTCTATTGATAGTTGAACTGTTCGATATCTCTGATATGCTATGTTTTGTGCTATGAATTGATTTAGCGTGATCTATGATGAATGTAATTATTTATGATGCATTCATATTTTATATCTGTGAATCTGTGAATGTATGATAAGCGTTATAGTTTATATCGCTTATCAATCATATTTCTGTGTTTTGATCTGTGATAATTGTATGATGTTGCACTACTGTGTATAACCCTGAACCACACTCATACACACACAATTATGGATTTCACGAGGAAATCGATTAAGTCGCAGATTTTTGAAATAGTTAAACTTGAATTTTTAAATTCAAATGTTTTGGAAATGGAATCGAAATAAATGTGAAAAGCTTTTAGAATGAAATTTCAAAATAAAATTTATTATTTTTAAATTACTTGATTAAGTTTTGGGATTTAAATAATTTGATTTAAATTTAAATTCAATATTGAAATTGAATTCTGTAATTTGAAACTAGGGATTAACGATATTATACTAGTTATATATGAGTTAAACCATTTTTAAAGTATTGTTTTGGGAATTTGAATTTAACCCAAGGATTTCAACTCGTATAAATAAATCAGATTTCCAAAATGAAAACTGTTGTTTTCAAATGATAAACACTTTTAGATAAGAACTGAGATTCCAGTTAATTAGGGGAATTTCAAGATTGAATAGAGAAGGATTTTCCTAAGTTATAGATGATTCTTTTTTCAAAGCTATGAATTAAATCTGTTTATTTTTAACAGATTTAAATGATGATTTGTTTAAATCAAATTGAAATGGAATTGTTTTGAAGGCTATAAGTTAAATCTTTGATTTAAAGATTTAACGAGTTAATCAAATTGAAATGAAAATTTATTTGAAAAATCGGTGAATGAATCTTTTGTGTAAAAGATAAAAATGTGAAAATTGCTTAAACCGTTAAAGGTTGTGAAAATGAATCTTTTTGTTTAAAGATCGAAATGGTAATTGGATTAAAACCATTTGAAAGAAAGTTTTGAATTATTAAGTTGTGACTTAATTGAAATCCCATTATCCATTGTTTTTGAAATATTTTCGCTCACTATTCGGTTTAGCCGGGAGAGGACCTTTGTGTCACATATCCCATTCCGAATATGTGATATGTCGTTATGGATAGCATTGAAGACCGGTGTTGAAGACCGGGTATTTGCGAAAGCGATAGGATGACCTATCGATTGTTTCTGCACCGAGTCGCGCCGGTATAGAAACTCCATATGTGATGGGAAGTCCGAACGTGATTAGTGAATATTCGGATTGCAAGGACTTCTTTGGAAGTGCCTTCGGTTCTGTTCGAACCCAGAACAGACTTGTATGGATTGTATGCCTGACATTACAAGTTGAGATATAAAGCCGATTTCTTTCAAATATATTTCTGTTGGTGGCGGAGAATTTATTCTTTGCTTAACACCCTTCTTTGAGACGTACGAGCTCAAAGGTTATATAGTTGAAGTTATCAGCGATATATTCCCAGTTTGGTAATGTGACATGCTGAGTGATGCTGAAATGATCATTGTGTTGATTATTTGTGATAGGATCATTTATTTGATCGTCTATCTTAGTGATCATTGTGTTGATCATTTGTTGACCCAAAGCATGGCTTTTGTATAAAGTATGTTTTTGTGGACGTGAATTCGTCGAGCCTCACACCCCGTGAATGGTCAAAACAGGAAAGAAGCAGCAAGGTTATGAGGGGTAGCACCCTTTAGGATGTGTCCATTTCCTTCTGGAAAAGGGTGGTATCATGGTATGGAGCCCAGATACTTACTCATGTGGAAAACACTTTGTTATGATTGTGTGAATTGATTACGAGCGCTCGGTTGATAAAGGTCCCAAAGGACCGGGGGATGGCATATTCGGTCAGTTGTTACTCAGTTAGGAGTAACCCGGCCTTGTGTTGGTAGAGATCCGGTTTGGTTCTCGGGGATGTCCATCCAGAGGCATTCTCATGTGGCAATGGGAAGTTCCTTGGCCTGATCATTCGTTGGAAATCCAAAGAAACAATACGTGACTTGTACGGTATTAGTTGTAGAACCTGCTATTCACTTATGGTGGTCACCACTGTTTGGATAGTAGCTATAGTAGGCATACGATAATGGTCGTATGTTGGCTAAGATTTATATTCTACTTTCGAAATGAATTTTTCTACACTATACACTAATAATAATATCAAATGTTATTTTAAATGCGTATCAAGCATCTTTGACTATCATAAGGAGAAATCTCCTCCGATTCTGCGTTTGCATTGTGTGTGTGTGCGGGAGGCCTTATGGTAGTCTCATTTTTCAAAAGCATTTCGAATTGACTTTAAAATCTTTTGTTGATTGTTTAAAGATAAACTGTTTTTGTTGCTCACACCAGTCCCATGACTGACTCGGAGTTTATTGTTTTCTTTCCTAAACTCTGGGTGCTCATTATTCTCTACACGAGCAGTCTAGAGTTGGGTTTTTCAGATAGCTAGATTTAACAGATTATCTAGAGTTAGTTCAGTCTTTGGATCGCACCAGTCTTGGTTATCTTGGTGCATTGTTATTGGGAGTTCTTGTTATTTCTGGATTGATTCTTGGAAATGGAGTTACAGTTATTTTTGGAGTTCTTCCTTGAAGACTATCTTAGAGTTATTTGTTCCGCTGCTATTTTATTGTATCATCTCTGATGTATATTGATATCTACTGGATCATCTGTTGTATCAGATATTGTATCAAAGCTGTATATCAATGTATTATTCTTTTATTCCGCTGTGTTATTTACTTAATGATTGTTATAAGCTCCGGCGAATCGGATTTGAACGGTCGAATCTATGGCATTCGAATACGATTTGAAGTATGGATGTCGATTTTCGAGCGGGCAAAATCCGAAACGTTACATTTGGTATCAGAGCTAAGGTGAAACTTTAGCTCAGGAGTGTAACACATTAAGTAGCTCATTAGAGATAGGGTAAAGTAAATCCTAGAATGAGTAATCCTTAAGATATCCGTTTGAATGCCTCAGTAAGTTCTCTTACTATCTACTGATAGTGAGTATGAGTGCAAGAAGAGAACGAGATAGAGGGCAGGGAAATACGACTATAATTGGTCGATACTCTGTAACAATAGTGGAAACATCTTTCTTATCAATTTTCTTTGATTCGTTTCTAAATTCTTTTGAATTCTTCGCGACAGCTCCAGAAAGAAGTTTCGATGTGATGGTGGCCTTACGAATCGTTGCAGAAAATTATAACTTCGTACTTCATCGATTTCTTATCGGCTTTTCGATTTAAACTCTAATACATGAATTAGAAATTGAAAATTTTAATTGAATTAAATTGATTAATCGAATATGAAGAATGATTAGAATTGTATCGATAAAATGATTTTGTTTAAAACCAAAATTTGAAATTTTAATTATAATTTCCTGTATCTATTATTGATATTCTGATTTGGTGAGCCAATTGCAGAACTGATATCCAGTTTGATCTGAAAAGATATTTCTTTATCTTTCATCCATCTGAGTTGTTTTCGTGCCTGCGAATTTCGGGGACGAAATTCTTTTAAGGGGGGAAGTCTGTAACGACCCCGGATTTTTTAAATATTTAAATTGATAATTAATTGAATTTTTGAATTTAAAATTGTTAAGTAATTTCATTTTGAATAAAATTTGTGAAATTAATTGATTAAGTGATGCGAGTTTCCCCGGATCCAAGTATATTCTGTATAAATCATTTACATTTAAAATACTGTAAATATGAGTATATATTGAATGTATATATATTTGGGTATATATGAGCAAATTTTATATAATATATATATGTATATATTGAACTTGAGTTAAAATCTCAAGTAAATGGTTTAAAAATAATCATAAAATACAGATATTTGACATGAGTATAAAATAAATAAATAAGTAATAATAAATATTTGAATTGATGGTTAATAATGATTTGAGTTTATAAAATAACATAAGATAATAAATTTGAAATAAAATAATAATTATTATTATTTCTTCTAAAAATAGAAAGTAGAACATTTGCCAAATGTAAACAAGAATTTTAAAATAGAAGTTTATTTGTAAAGTAAAATAATTCATACTTAAGCTATGAATAAAAATAAGAACATTGATATATAAAAATATAATCAATAAGGATTTAAAACAAATAAAATTAAAACAAAGTATGAATCAAAACAAAGTACAAATATGCATGAACAAGTAAGTGAGAACTGTACATAACATAACAAACAAGATAACATTAACTTGTACAAATAATAATATCTATGTATATAGTATCACCTCCAACACAAGATCACTTCAGCTGAAGCAAGAAAAAGGATAGATTGAGGTAGGTATGGAGACACATATCTTGGCATTAAATGCAATACACCTCTAGCATTGAATGCAAGAATCTTCAGCATGCTTATTTTACAAATATATATCACCCTGTTGTACTAACTACACCTATAGCTTCACATATACATCACCACCAGTAAACTTCTTTTCTCATTTATATCAAGCATCTTCAGTTCGTCCATAAGCTATGCAAAACTGAAATGAATGTTATTTCAAAAACAAAATTATCAAAACAATGAATCAAATCAGAAATCTAGAAGATTTCAGCAAGCAATTTCAAAACTGTGTCAACATGAAGAAGCCTCTGTTCTCCTTTCCAAGTGAGTAATATCACTCTAAAAACAAATTTAAAAGTAAAATTTT
Source organism: Allium cepa (assembly GCA_030765085.1). NCBI lineage: Eukaryota > Viridiplantae > Streptophyta > Magnoliopsida > Asparagales > Amaryllidaceae > Allium > Allium cepa. The sequence continues at coordinate 291,447,662 of CM060937.1, forward strand.
GTTGCAAGTATGTATGTGGATGAGTATGTTTAAATTTATATACATATAAATGCCTGTGAATATTGAAAGCTTATATGTACAGGCTGTTATTTTCTCTGCTCTTTGTTTGGAGTTTTCAAAACAAAACTTTGATTTAAAATCCATTTCTACTTGATCTATTAAACATTTGAACTCGAGATCAAAAAAAATTTCGTTTGTTATGGTACGATTTATCATCTAAAAATGATTGTGTGAAAGATAAAGGTATGTGGAGTGAAAGAACGAGTTTTACAGTAAAAAAACTTAAGTCTCTGGAAATTTCGAATATCATGAATTATGGATTAAATCATATAGCTTGAAGTAACAGCCCAAGATAAGATTTTTAAAAGAAGTATGGTGATTTTTAGTTGTGGGGATCATGAGAAATTAACAGTAGGACAAAATTTGCGTTTAAATCAATTCCTCGTGATTGGGTGATTCGTGTTTTGTGGGGTTGCTCGGGGTGGTAGACGAACCTACGGAGTGGCTAGGAAAATTGGCCGGAGTTGGTGGAAGTGATGGTGGCGTTGGCGGTAGCGAGGCAAAGTTTTTAACCCTAGTTTTTAGGTGGGGCAAAATCTTGGTTTCGTTCGACACCACGATGCATCGAGTGGCACGCGACTTCGGGAGGTGGTAAAGAAGAGGTTGACGAAGCTATGGCCGGAAGCGGAGCGTTTCTGGTGGTCGGTGGAGGAAGCGGTGGCTGTTGACAGGTTTTGGAATGGTGGTGTGGTTTTCGTTTCCAGGTTTTGTTCCTGGAACCTAAATCGAGCTTGAATGCTCGATTTCGTTTAGATGAGGTAATCATCGATCTGATGATCGAAATGGCTATGAGGGGAGATAGCTGATGGGGGAGGATGGACAGCGTTGGCCGAAGGTGGCTCTGGTGGAGGAGCACGTGCACCGTGCACTAGTGCACGAGTTGGAGATTCTGGAAATGGGTATAACAGAGAAGAAGCTGGGCGATTCGCGTATGTTGACTCGAAGCATACTCGGGAGATTTGAGTAGTTTACTCGGAGCAAAAATTTAAACAAGTACGCGTGAAATTTTGTTATCAGGTCTTTAAACCTGAACTTGTTTTCTGGGTCAGGTTTTTAAATTTAATTTTAAACTTATAAATCCAGATTTTGAATTGAGTTGTAAACCAAAATATAAATATAATTCAAGTTTGAATTAAAATTTAGTTTGAACATAAATAAAGTTTAAAAGTTTAAATTGGTTTAAATAACTCAAAAGCAATTAAATGTTTGAAGAAAATTGAATTTAAAAATAGATTTGAAATTTGTAGATGAAGAATTTATAGCAAGATAAACTTTAAAGTTTAAACCTAAAATAAATTCCCAGATTTTGAAGTAAATAAATTATTACTTTAACTTGTAAATTTAAAGGTTTTAAAAGTTAGTTTTTATTTTAAAACTTGAATATTTAGAATGAAGTTCAAAAGTAAATTTAAAATAAATGGTTTCAAAAATATTTGTAAGTGATAAAAAAAAAATATTTATGAATGCTACTGTAAGTTAATGAAAATTTAAAAAAAAAAAAAAAAAAAAAAAAAATTTAAAATGGATAGTTTATTAATTTGAATAAGTAATTAAAAGTTTAAATTAAGTAAGGAATAATTAATTTGTAAATTAAGGGTTACTAATCAAATATAAATTAATGATAAAAAAACTGATTAATCAAGTGATTAAGCAATAACTAATTTAAGGATAGCGTAATAAATTAATTATTGCAATTAATTAAGAATAATTAATTTATTGAGGGTTAATTATAAAAAAAAATCTTAAGGTTGATTAATTTGAAAATAAATGATTAAAGGACAATTTATCAAATGATTTGGAATTGATTGGTGTTAATTAACCACATTGATGACCCATCTGATTACCCATCTGATTTAAGTTTATCAGATCATTATATAATTGAGTTCACTTATAGAGATCTGAATTCTATTGATAGTTGAACTGTTCGATATCTCTGATATGCTATGTTTTGTGCTATGAATTGATTTAGCGTGATCTATGATGAATGTAATTATTTATGATGCATTCATATTTTATATCTGTGAATCTGTGAATGTATGATAAGCGTTATAGTTTATATCGCTTATCAATCATATTTCTGTGTTTTGATCTGTGATAATTGTATGATGTTGCACTACTGTGTATAACCCTGAACCACACTCATACACACACAATTATGGATTTCACGAGGAAATCGATTAAGTCGCAGATTTTTGAAATAGTTAAACTTGAATTTTTAAATTCAAATGTTTTGGAAATGGAATCGAAATAAATGTGAAAAGCTTTTAGAATGAAATTTCAAAATAAAATTTATTATTTTTAAATTACTTGATTAAGTTTTGGGATTTAAATAATTTGATTTAAATTTAAATTCAATATTGAAATTGAATTCTGTAATTTGAAACTAGGGATTAACGATATTATACTAGTTATATATGAGTTAAACCATTTTTAAAGTATTGTTTTGGGAATTTGAATTTAACCCAAGGATTTCAACTCGTATAAATAAATCAGATTTCCAAAATGAAAACTGTTGTTTTCAAATGATAAACACTTTTAGATAAGAACTGAGATTCCAGTTAATTAGGGGAATTTCAAGATTGAATAGAGAAGGATTTTCCTAAGTTATAGATGATTCTTTTTTCAAAGCTATGAATTAAATCTGTTTATTTTTAACAGATTTAAATGATGATTTGTTTAAATCAAATTGAAATGGAATTGTTTTGAAGGCTATAAGTTAAATCTTTGATTTAAAGATTTAACGAGTTAATCAAATTGAAATGAAAATTTATTTGAAAAATCGGTGAATGAATCTTTTGTGTAAAAGATAAAAATGTGAAAATTGCTTAAACCGTTAAAGGTTGTGAAAATGAATCTTTTTGTTTAAAGATCGAAATGGTAATTGGATTAAAACCATTTGAAAGAAAGTTTTGAATTATTAAGTTGTGACTTAATTGAAATCCCATTATCCATTGTTTTTGAAATATTTTCGCTCACTATTCGGTTTAGCCGGGAGAGGACCTTTGTGTCACATATCCCATTCCGAATATGTGATATGTCGTTATGGATAGCATTGAAGACCGGTGTTGAAGACCGGGTATTTGCGAAAGCGATAGGATGACCTATCGATTGTTTCTGCACCGAGTCGCGCCGGTATAGAAACTCCATATGTGATGGGAAGTCCGAACGTGATTAGTGAATATTCGGATTGCAAGGACTTCTTTGGAAGTGCCTTCGGTTCTGTTCGAACCCAGAACAGACTTGTATGGATTGTATGCCTGACATTACAAGTTGAGATATAAAGCCGATTTCTTTCAAATATATTTCTGTTGGTGGCGGAGAATTTATTCTTTGCTTAACACCCTTCTTTGAGACGTACGAGCTCAAAGGTTATATAGTTGAAGTTATCAGCGATATATTCCCAGTTTGGTAATGTGACATGCTGAGTGATGCTGAAATGATCATTGTGTTGATTATTTGTGATAGGATCATTTATTTGATCGTCTATCTTAGTGATCATTGTGTTGATCATTTGTTGACCCAAAGCATGGCTTTTGTATAAAGTATGTTTTTGTGGACGTGAATTCGTCGAGCCTCACACCCCGTGAATGGTCAAAACAGGAAAGAAGCAGCAAGGTTATGAGGGGTAGCACCCTTTAGGATGTGTCCATTTCCTTCTGGAAAAGGGTGGTATCATGGTATGGAGCCCAGATACTTACTCATGTGGAAAACACTTTGTTATGATTGTGTGAATTGATTACGAGCGCTCGGTTGATAAAGGTCCCAAAGGACCGGGGGATGGCATATTCGGTCAGTTGTTACTCAGTTAGGAGTAACCCGGCCTTGTGTTGGTAGAGATCCGGTTTGGTTCTCGGGGATGTCCATCCAGAGGCATTCTCATGTGGCAATGGGAAGTTCCTTGGCCTGATCATTCGTTGGAAATCCAAAGAAACAATACGTGACTTGTACGGTATTAGTTGTAGAACCTGCTATTCACTTATGGTGGTCACCACTGTTTGGATAGTAGCTATAGTAGGCATACGATAATGGTCGTATGTTGGCTAAGATTTATATTCTACTTTCGAAATGAATTTTTCTACACTATACACTAATAATAATATCAAATGTTATTTTAAATGCGTATCAAGCATCTTTGACTATCATAAGGAGAAATCTCCTCCGATTCTGCGTTTGCATTGTGTGTGTGTGCGGGAGGCCTTATGGTAGTCTCATTTTTCAAAAGCATTCGAATTGACTTTAAAATCTTTTTTTGATTGTTTAAAGATAAACTGTTTTTGTTGCTCACACCAGTCCCATGACTGACTCGGAGTTTATTGTTTTCTTTCCTAAACTCTGGGTGCTCATTATTCTCTACACGAGCAGTCTAGAGTTGGGTTTTTCAGATAGCTAGATTTAACAGATTATCTAGAGTTAGTTCAGTCTTTGGATCGCACCAGTCTTGGTTATCTTGGTGCATTGTTATTGGGAGTTCTTGTTATTTCTGGATTGATTCTTGGAAATGGAGTTACAGTTATTTTTGGAGTTCTTCCTTGAAGACTGCTATTTTATTGTATCATCTCTGATGTATATTGATATCTACTGGATCATCTGTTGTATCAGATATTGTATCAAAGCTGTATATCAATGTATTATTCTTTTATTCCGCTGTGTTATTTACTTAATGATTGTTATAAGCTCCGGCGAATCGGATTTGAACGGTCGAATCTATGGCATTCGAATACGATTTGAAGTATGGATGTCGATTTTCGAGCGGGCAAAATCCGAAACGTTAGAGAAATCCAACTCGTCTCTTGGCAGCTCCAAAGGATCTAGCGAAATCTAGAAAATATGCTTGAGTTGATCCGAGTATTATAGGAAAACAGTGCCCGGGCCAGTCTGGTAAAACTGGCATGAAAAATTCAAATCACAAGGAATTTTATTTATTTAACTTGTAAAACTCTTTAAAATCAAAGGTATCTCGTAAGACCATGTCACACATAAACACGGACGGATTTTTACCTTATGATAACCAAAACATTTTCTATAGAAAATCCGGTGAAAGTCTAGGGTTAAAGTAAATATTGAATTATAGCCAAACTGTTACATTAATTAAATTCCTGCATAATAGATATATAATCAAGTCTGAAGGCTTGTATTGGAAAATGAACTCCAACTTTGAAAGGGTAAGAGTCTACCCACCGAATCAACATACCTCCAGATAAAATTTACGGGAGGCTATAACATGTTGCACCTATGCTACTTAGGACTTGCCTTACCCCTTTCTGGATAGCACCAAATATGGTCACTCCTTGGTTGATCAACAACCATAGTGATCCCCAAAGCATACATAGATTTCGACTCTAATAAGGGATGATCATACTCTTGGAATCGACCCACATAGCTCTGCAACACGTCCTTACTTTAATCATTTTACTGGTTCATGAGGCTAGAGGCTGCATTTTACTTTTTAGGTAGCAATTCCACCTGGAATGTTAACACTGCCCCCAAGAAGAAATGCAATGCAAGCATTCATCCATACAAGTTCGTTCTGGGTCTAAACAAAACCAAAGGCACTACCTCTACTACATCCATTTTGGAATCACCCTCGGGATTAGTTGCAAGTAGCCCTAGCACTTCAAAAGTTCAATCTCCAATCATCTTTAAGATGTCTACAGTTTGAAATGCTTGAGTTGTATCAAAGTGGTTTTTGAATAATTTATCCTTATCCGATCCCGTTCTTTTTGAAACAACATTCGATAGTTTTCGATAAACTTAACCCCGGTTCTTTTAGAAATAAACAGACAATATATAAGAGCAGAGATCACCTACTAACCATTGAGTGAACAAATTTCCTTATCATTTGTCCTAGGAGAATAAAACGTGACTTATACGTATAGTACAACATTATCAAAGAGAATTTGTAACATGTAACTTGCGTGTTTCTCCTAGATATTTTAAGAGTTAAGTTTTGGTCCAAATTTGATAGCCGATTATTTAAATATCAAATAAACAAATAGCCAATAATTCAATGATTTAATTACCCATAGCAACCACCAAGCCTCAAAATAAATATTTCATTTATTTAAATCTCTTTGTAAAATATTTATCAAAATATCCATCTACTTATCCCACCGGCATAAGTATATTCACAAAATATTATGAAAGATTTCCCATATCAAAATTCATATTAAAAGGATCAAACAAAATTTACTTAAATTAGAGATAAGGGTAACTCCAAACACCATTCCTTTAGTGTTAAGCATGGAACAAAAGTCCATACCACTAAAATTAAGAAGGTCGGTTAAAGAAAATCTCATCTCAAATTTCTTTTATAAATTTCTTTAATAAATCTATTTAATAAATCTCTTTCATTTATGATATCTCCTTTACTTAAATTCCAAGATTCATTTGTAAAACAATTCATAAATCTCTAAGTTAATTTATAAAACTATTTTATAAATACCCAAAACCATTTATAAACTCATTTATAAATATTAAAAATCATTTACAAAACTATTTTATATATATCCAAAATCATTTATTAAACTCCCTTCATAAACTTTAACAAATGAAGTTTGATAAATAATCCATTATCTAAAACACCTTTATATAAATAAGTTATTATTTAAACATCCCTCTTTTCATTATCTTTAAATCACATTAACAAGATAATGATTTTAAACAATCATTTAAAAAGTATTAAATTAATTCAAACATTTTAATAAAGTAATTATTTAATTATCCTTTAAATATCATATTTAAAATGATAATAAACTTTAAATCATTTCAAAAAAAATATCTGCCTTCACAAATCAAAAAAAGGCTTAGTGACCACAATGATTCATTTTTAATTGAGTTTAACCTTCTATGTTATAACATGGGTATTTACATAACAAGAAGATATGTAAAAATGGTAACGACCAATAACAATCAATCAACATATAGGTACATGTCCAAGTTACAAAAATAGCAGAGCTGGGTTTATATTCTGCTTAGCAGATGTCAACATAATCTACTTGGTGAATTATGGCAGAATTGTAATTTATTCAACCAAACAAAAATCAAATATAACTTAATTAGCAGAATGGTTTTTTATTCTACTAATTGGATGTCAAATACAGTTCAATTAGTAGAATGGTGATTTATTCTGTTAAATAGGTGTCATTGGGTTTCTTACCCATTTGAAGTTACTTAAGGGTAGTCGATAAAGAAATCTCTTGGATTTTAAATTCTCTTTGAAAGAGAGTTGCTTAAAACAAAATCCAATCTTCGAAAATAAAATGGTTTAAACTTTCAAACTTTCATTTAATAATTAAATAACATTTAAACCCTTTTATTTAGTAGTAATTAAAACTTTAAGTAATAATTAAACAATAACTAACTATCAAATAGTTAAATAATAATTATCCTTTGAATAAATATTTAAATAACAATTAACCTTTAAATAATAATTAAGCCATAATTAATCTTCAATTAATTATTAAATAATAAATAAAACTTTAAAGAATTATTAAATATTAATTGATCTCAATTAATTAATTGTTAGTTAAAACTTAATAATAAATCAAACCTTTATTTAAAATAATTAAATAATAATTAAGTTTTAATTAAATCTTGACTTAAATTTCACTTGATTAGAAATAAATTAATAATTAAACCCTTTATTAAATAAATAATTTAATTAATGTTAATTAAATAATAATTAATTATTAGTTAATTAATTAATAATCAACCTTTTATTAATTAACAAATTATAATTTACTTAAAAATAATTAATACGTACTTTGACTTAATTACTGATTGAGTACTAATTACCTTGCTTAATCACTTAATCAAACAATCATTAAATAAATGAATAGATAAGTAAGTTAAATAATAATAATAATAATAATAATAATAATAATAATGACTACTTATTCATACTTAAAATATATTTTGAAAATATTTTTAAAAGATACTTAAATGAAAATAATTTAAATTTGCAAAAAAAGTTCGTTTTTACGAACTGCATTTATAGAACTATCCGCTATATGACCCAAAATTTCAAAACTTCATTTTCATATTAAATAGCTTCAAAATTTTTAAATTTTATTCTTTGACCACTTTTCTAAACCTTGAATATAGTTTTGAAAATAAAGGTAAGGGATTTAGAAGCCAAACTAAAGTTTAAACTTATAAAAATTTAAAATTCAATACTTAAGTAACTAGTTTTAGAAACAAAGGATTTCCTATGTCATAACCTAACAAAATTCAAGTGCTAACTTGCCTTAATATACAACATCATAAGCAAGTGTACCAACATATATCCACAACGTAATCAACATACACAAGCAAGGGGCATTAACTTGCAATTAATTAACTAATTTTCATTTTCAAGTTTCCTACACTACATCCAAGCACATACATTTGCATACATAAGAAAAACAACTACAACAATGTCTAAACAAACATCCAACAAACTTAACAACCAAATAACAATATTAATTATCAAAGTAAGCATCATATTTAGTATTTAATACACTCCGAACTTCCACTAGAACTTGAAACTACCATAGAACTTGCTTTTTAACTTGGAAAGAAGGAGTTTTTTGTCGACTTTAAGTGGCAAGAGGGTTCGGCCCTAAGGCATTTGGGTTCGGCCATGAAGATTAAAGGGAGATGGAGGTTGAGCTTGGAAGGAGGAGGTGTAGAAGATGTTTAAACAAAGTTTTAGTAATTTAAAGTGAAGAAAAATATAGTTTTTCTAACTTTGAAAATAAAAGTGGGTGCCATGGATGGTTTTATGAAGCTTAGAGGAAGTTTTAACAAATAGGAATGAAATGAAGAAAATGAAGAAAAGGTTAGGAATTTGGATTTTATATAAAGAGCTGTTCCTAAGTTACCTAAATACCTTTCTACTTCACCCTTCTACCTTTGTTGGACACCTCATTCTCTTGCTTCCCTATCACCATGTTCAAAAATATCCTTGTCCCCTTCATGAACACTTGAGCCAACATGCCATTAAATGCATGTGTACTTATGTTTATATATGTCTCACTTTACCTTTTTCATATTTCTTTACATATATTATACAACATTTAACCATATTATCTTAAGTGTGTGTGTACACACATACACATTGTTTGCGTAAAAAATGGCCGCAAACACCCAAAGTCGTATGAGTTGGTTGATTTTATGTTGTATTTAGTGATTTGGGTGATTTATGCAAATATATAAAAAGCAGGGACTAAACTGTAAAAGACACACAGATTTATAGTGGTTCGGCCAGAACGTGCCTACGTCCACTTTATATGTTATTCTCCTTTTTTCTTTAGATTACAAGTACAACTTTGATTACAAGTATCTAAAGTTGTTTGAGAGTTCCTTCCAGGCTTGAGCTCTCAAACTTGTCTGTCATTATTATACCCCTGCCCCTCTATTTATAGAGTGAGGCCGGGGGCAGGGGTCTTGGATGTTTATAGCTGCTGGTGGGCTTGGGCTGAAGCAATCTGGACTGGCAACTTTGGTTCGGCATTCCTTGGTTCGGCTATGCTTGGAGAGAAGGATGGAGAAGCTTCGGTTCGGTGGTCACCTGGTTCGGTGGTAGGAAAGGAGTGGACCGGTGGAGCTTGGTTCGGTGGTGACCGAATGAGATCCGGAACTCTAAATGCCGAATGAGGCTCTGCTTCATACTGCCGAATGAATGAATACCGAATGTACTTTGGCACTGGGAATGCCGGATGACGCTGCCGAATGAAGCCTTATTCTAGATATGCCGAATGACTCTGGTGATGATTACCGAATGAACCATATGTTGTAGACGCCGAATGGGCTTGAGTGTTGGAGCGCCGAATGAACTTTTATATGTGAACTTTGAGTGAAACCCTTGACTTATGTATGCTTACTTGCTTCTTTTTGCTCCGGTCGTGGTGGAAACGCGCACAACATGGATATCCTAGTTTTGACCAAAAAATGGGATAACACACATAACTAATGCATACATGAATACACACATATCCTAAATTTATTATAAATGTATGTGAATATATTTATTCTAGGGCTTTCAACATTTCCAACCACTTTTAGCCGATGAAAAGTCAAAAATTCGAAAAATAAATTTCGGTCACATTTTCTATTTTCTTCACACTAAATATTTTTATAAACAAATTTTGAAAACTATTCCACCATCATTATTTATTATTAAAAAGGAGTTTAGTTCAATTATAAAACCTATTATTTGAATATTTAAAATTAACTAAATATTTGTAAATCAAAGCAGTAAAAATCCAGGTCCTTACAGATCAATTTACGCACAGCGGAACATATTTGATGTCCTTAAATGTTAAGGATGATAAAGTGCGCTTTTGTAAAGAGTTTGTTATGATATTGTAGTAAATGTTATTATTTTGAATGGTTCGACCATTTAGAAAAAAATAATGTACAAGATAGACGTTATTAAGAGTTAATAATGTTAATGAGTTAATAATATTAGTCTGAATCATTTGTAACGTAAAATACATTAACGCCTATTTCTAAACTTATACGTTCTGATATTAAATTTCCTTTTAATTGTTTTTTTGATTACATTAATTTTGAGAGATAAATTAAATACTATTTATATATTTATATATATCATTTAGAAATATGCGAATCTTATGGTTATATTAAACAATTTAACTTATATATGTATGTGTGTGAGTGTATACACTTTGAATAACTGAAATTATTTTCAACTTCATAATTGTATAAACACACACACACACATAGATATATAGATATATCTATATGTATATGTATATGTTGTAGGATCGATTTCACCTTAGAGGGGGTGAATATGGTGATACTACTAATAATAAAAATTAATGCAGAAATATATATAATAATTGCAGCACAGGTAAAAGCAGAATAATAAAGGAGAAATAGAACAACATAGATTTACCCAATTTCGGCAAAACTCTACCAACGTGCTGCCCCCAAGGTTTCTACTAGAAATTAAGTAGTCAAACACTTATACACGTAAACATGCGACGCCCGCTAACGACTAACCTAACTTTACACTCAAAACCCTATCACAACTCAGCCACCGAGTTGCGAATTCTCGAACTACACCACCGTAGTTCGTAACCTAGTTACACAACTAGAGTTTGACATGATTAAAAAAGAAAAGTTACAAATAAAATAATAACTAGACAAAATCTAAAACAAATCCCAGTTTTAACAATTTAAGCCCAATACAAATATTAGAAGGCCCAATTAATAATTAAAGAGATAGTCTCCATTTTCCTTTGAGTACAACTTTCGCCCGTCCCCTTTTGTATTCGTGGCTGCTTCGTTTCTTTTTCGTTCTTCTTCAAAATCTAGGGTTTTTCCAAAATTGAAGTCGCCTTTTATTATCGATCGATTGGGAGATTAATATGCTTGGCTTCGTCAATCGTCTCCTTAGATTTCTTAGCTTGTGGTCGCTTCAATTTAGTGGAGCTCGAATGATGGTACATGAATTGCCTTTTTGAATTTTTGATGATACTTCAGTTAATTTGCTTTCGAAATCTCTTTCGATTCGAATTATTGATTTTTGATTTTCTTCAATGGATTGCTCTCGTATTTTGCTTGAACTCGAATACCCCTTTGTCGATAATGAATTTTGGTATGATTTATTGGGATAAAATCCCTAAATTTAATTTGTATACATTGATTTAATTCTTCGTGAAAATTTTGTTCGACCGTTCGATTTTGATTGAATGCTCGTGATTAATTGTTGACTAGTTCGTGTTGGATTTTTCTTGAATATATTTTTTAGTCGGTTCTGTTCATTACTCCTTGTGTGATATATGCACTTACGTTGATTTACGATTGCAAGGTTGAGATGATTCTGACCTGTTTATATATTTGTGAAATATTGTTGCTACTACCTTGGTCACCACGGCTTTGACTTTGGCATGACATGATCATTTTGAAATAATGACTTTGTTTGAAAACACTTCATCATAGTTTCAATTGATAATATTCGTTTTGAAACTGCTCTGATTTGTTCGTACTGCTACTATGTTGACTAGTTGATTACATCTGTAGTTGTATCGTGACTCATGTAACTGCTTTAATGTTTTATATGATCGCCTAATGTGATTCTCTGGCATAGCTTTGCATTCCACTATGTGTCGAGTTGTTGTCCTATTTCATATGAATGTAGTCTTCATTGGTCTTGATGTACTTGTTTGTTGAGTTTGTTGTGTCCACTAAAATTATCTTTCTTTGTACTCTATTGTGTTGATTTGAAGTCTGGTTGCATTGAGTCTGGTTATGTTGACTGATCATATGCATGTTGAGCCTAGTGCTCTAAACTTTGTTGTTGCATTGCTTCATATTGAGTCTGGTTGTCATGTTGTCTGGTCTGAGTTGTGTTGCATCCCTGGCGATCTTCTTTTTTAGTTGCTGTGCACGGCATATATATGTATATATGTGTGTATACATATGCGTAGATGTATATATGTATTGTGGTTTCTTTGTATAACCTTCATCTCATGCTTGTGTACTGCTCCCATTATTGTCTGTATTTCATATGTTTGGGTCTGTTGCACCATGTAGTCTATTGTCTTGTACATTTGTTTGCATGTAGAGTGTAGCCTTGTTCCATTGCTTCATTGAGTTCATGCCTCTGACTGGTCCGGTACCTTTGTTCCACTATTTCATGTTGTATTCATCACTGTCTCCTTTGAAAATGATTCATGTGGTATGAAACTTTATGTATATGCACTTATTACTGATTTCATTTGTACACACTTGTTTGGCTTATTTTGGTCTTGTCTACCTCTGGTTCATTTTGTTTTGTTGCTCTTGCCTTGAGTTTGAATGGTTGAGGCTTGAACTGTATGTATGTTGAATGCATATGTATTGGCTGTCATATGTATGCATTCATCTATATAGTCATCGTAGTCTAGTTTATTTTGTGTACATGTGTGGGTTGTTACAGCCACTTGAATCTAGTTTCTTTGGAGATCATTTTTGTCGAACCATTGAACTTGAGTATGGTTCCATGTGTACATGAGCATTGCATCCATGTTTGTGTGATCTTCTTGAAGTCTGGTTTACTTGAGTCTACCACTGCTTGTCTCTAAATAGTCTTGTTCTGGTGCATGGCCCTGATTTGGTCCAATATGTTTTAGTGTGATTTCATATTCATTGTGCATGCTCGTCGAGTCATGTGACATGTTTTGATTTGAGATTTCATGTTGGTCTTGCTCATTTATCTGGTCTGGTTCAATATTAAATCTAGTTTTATTCATATTCATGTGTACTGATTTCTCTTGGCTGAAATTCGAGATGTTAAGGCAGTGCACATGTGTATATGCAGGCTCTAGTGTATTTGAAAATGTGTGACTTGTTTTCGTATTGCACCTGAGTTGAATCAAGCCTCGGCTAGGGTTTGACCTTGTGCTCACTTGTTCACGCAAGTTTATATTGGTATGCACGACCTTGTGGCATGTACAGTGATACACTGTGCATGTCACAAGTTGTTTGTTTATGATGAATTCAAAAGGAATGATGACGAACAACCCAAATAACCGAGGCAAATAATGTTTTTAAAGCACACATTTTATTGTACACTGAAAAGTATTTCATTTTCAATTTTACCGCGTTAGTGTTTATTTTGTAGATATTTCAGATGCCGGATACAAACTGGAATAGAATTGAAGATAAAAAATATGAGTGCGAGTGAATATGTAGTGAAGTGAAAGTTGTAGATTGAAAGATGTGTCGTAATTAAAATTGAATTGTAATTGAAAATGTATATATGTAGTGAGAGCTCAAATTTGTACTATTCAAAATTGTAATAAAATATTTGTTTGAATATGAATTCTATGTTATTTATTTTATTCATCAAATATTTATTTAATTATGTGAAAAATAAAATAGTATAATAACAAATAAATTGAAATGAATATATATATATATATGTTTATTATCATCAAACAAAAATCATATACTATCATATTCAATATATGTATATGTATGTATTTTATTATTTTTTTTGAAAATGGGTTTCTTTTGTTGCTATTATATAAATTAAGGTCCAGCAATAACATGCCTATAGAATAAAATTACAACTTTATACATCATATTTCTAACTACTTGAGATGTTCTCTTAGCATTCTTCAATCGAACTTCCGCGAGGGTCTAAGTTACTTGAACGTTGTTCTTCACATCATGTGTTCCACTCAATTAGCAAATACTTACCCAAAATGTAGTGGCCCAACTCCTTTTTCCTTTTGATTGTAGAGTAACCACATCATGCGACTTCGCGTTGCAACAATTCAAGCCATTCCTTCCATATTGAAAACGGTTCCTTCTTCAACATCATAATACACGTAGGCTTCTTTCTTCGTTTTGCAGGGGAGATAACCGTTCCAAGAAACTGCTTTGTGTGAAATGCTATTTCTCACATGTCAACTCAGGTGACCATCATCTTCCTCTACTCTTGGGCAAAAAAGGACAGATGCAAGATTAGATCTATGTATCTATGTCCTAGATCCAAAATTGAGGTCGGAATGAATAATCAGGGTTCACGGTCATCCATTTTGACATCAGATATCTATCCTTGTCACGCTTGTCGGCTTGCATTACATACCATAAATCTCAGATCAATTCCAAAATCCATGTCTCTGTTATGCTCTGATCTACTAAATTGCTTTCGATAATAACAAAGGATGATTTGCAAACTCAACCTAGAATCGTTAATAGGGATAATAGAATTTGTTGATTTTCATAGGATCCATAATACCTTAATATCGCCAAGAAGTGCCTTTCATTTTCATATAACTCCATGTTTTTGCAATCATGTTTCCAGATCTGGGTTCGACTTTGAAAAGCGAAAGGCGACAATTTTGTGAAAAACGTGAAAATGGTTGAAATAGTCATTTTTTTATCAAATTCAAGCCACAAACATATCAATTAACTTGGTTACAAATCTGTTCTCTAAATTTCAATTGAAATATAAAACCAAATTGAACAGATTACCCCATCTCTTTTACCATTGTGGAGTTCCTCTCTCTACAAGAGAGTTCCTCTCGTGACAAGAGAGTTCCCCTCACACAATTATATATATATATATGTGTGTATGTATATGTATATGTGTGTGTATATATATGATTTTAATATTAATTTGTTAAGGTTATTTTTACATTAATCAAATATAATCTAGATTTGAATGTTGAATAAAATTTGCCGAACCAAATTTATAGTTCTAACTTTAAATTTGGATTTACTTCTAGTCAATTTATATTAAGTTTTGTCTAACGATCATTGTTATTAATATTCAGATTTCATAATATTTTGTAATCAGACATGCATTTTACATTAATCAAATTAAAATTAGGCAATTGATATGTACATATAAATGGCGAATATATACGTGGTAGTTATAAATCATAATATATACACATGTATATATTGACTTTGTTGTTTTGCACAGGCAAACCAGAATATAGTATCTGTACCACTTTACAAAGGATATATTAGGTCTTAATCACATGTGCCTCAGCAACAATGAATTTGATCTTGTTGTTGTATTGTTGTTATACGTCATGTTAAGTATTTTATTATCATATATCATTTTGTATAATGATTAGTTGTAGTTTTAGTAGAATGGTTGCAAGAAGGTAGGTGTATTTAACTGTTGATATCACCTTTTTATCTCTTTCCTCTTAAATCTTTAAGAGTCTTACCTAATTTAGTTTGGAGTTATGCCGCTGGAGCTTTAAGTGTCTGTAATCAATCCTTGTAATGTGTTATCATTAATTTTAGATTTCGAGATCCATCGAACCTTTTACTTTCGTCACTTAAGGATTTGAGCCTATAGTGTCTTAGTCTTAACGCAGATTCTACTAAGGCTGTCTGAGTTATGATGTTAGTCTTATAGCCTATCTTTTTTGATTTGAACCAGCTTTATGGCCTAAATTTTTTATCATAGCTTTGTGGTCATTTTGAACTATGCTTCGCAATCTACCATGGTTTTCTTGTTGCCAGTCTCATGGCACATATTATTTTGATTGGGAATCCACCGTAGGCACTTGGGATTGTTCCCCAAGATGTTTTCCATAGAAATCCACCACTAGGTGCTTGGGAATTTCCCAAAGACATTATATTTTGATGGAATCCACCCACTATGTATTTAGGACTATTCCCCAAGACTTTCTATTTTGATGAGAATCTACCCAGGTGTTTGGGATTACTTCGCTAAGACTTATATTTGGTTGGGAATCTACCTACTACATACTTTGGTCTATTTCTAAAGGTTTCCTTAACCACGTGGCACTACTTTGACCATGGCTCACTCTTGCATGCAATTGACTGCCAATAAAACCCAGGTGATATGGTCTTCTATTACTAGCAACGATAAGAGTTTTGCCAAAGATGCATCATGGAGGGTACATTGGGAATGTATCTCCCTTGAGGTTTGTCCACTTCGCCGAGAGCACCCACCCGAATTTATTACAAAAAGGGTTGGGTCGGGATATACTTATGAAATATTATTATTAATGAAGCACACCACTTATGGTAGAATTTAACCTTTGAAATAATTTTTATTTACCACTCAGTATGTTCGGGTGGAGTAACGCATTTTTCTCTACCACACTACTTTGAAACAAGAAAGGTTTTTATTTTTTGAATAAATGTATCCTCAATGGAGAAGCTACACATCAATTTTTCTTTTGGTATTGAAAATTTCAACAAGGTAGCACTTTAGGATAATATTGTTTTTCAAAAATATTTTCTTTTGGAAAATTTTTGGTTTGGCATTTTGGTATACGACTTGTAAACAAGACCTCAGCTCTCATTTTGAAAGAAAATAATGAACGAGTGTCACCCAGCCAAAAATAATAGAGACACAAAACCTTAGACGCAACTCTTCACGGTCTTCTCTTAACCTCGTTGATGATTATTTTAGACGCAATTCTCCTAACAAGGAGGATGATGGTTGTAGGAAGGTGATCTTAAGGAAATGGAGATATTGGCAACTATAGAATTTCATAGGAAAAGGTAGCATGAAAAGAATAATCAACTTAAGACAACCTACCAAAATATAATGGACAAAGGTAAAAACCCTATTTTCTCCCATTCAGATGTGCCTATATCTGTTTGTACCAAAATTGGTTACAAACACCAAATAGTTGATAATTCACAATCACAGATCTCAGATGAATAACAAAATGTAGATCATTCAGAAAATTCAAAAGAAAGCAGTAAACAACACAAAATTTATAGTGGTTCGGTGATCTGGCCTACGTCCACTTTGAAGTTTTTGACTTTATTGATTCACTTGATGATTTCAATCCGTTACAGCAGATTACAGTAGGTTATAGTTCTGAAGTTTGAATACAACGTTGATAGAAAGATATAGAATTGAATCCGATAGAGTTTGGACGTTAAATGGCCAAAAGATCCCTTGTCTATGGGCTTCAGGGGCCTATTTATAGGTGTAGGAGGCTGATATCGCGCTCAATCTTAGGGAGACTCCTTCTGGCATGTGAGTAGGCCCACGCGACCAGTCCCACCAAGTTTCGAATCGATCTGTGATCGATGCGAATTGATTTCGTATCGATCAAGAAATTGTCCAATCGAGCTGAAACTTCACAGAGACATTCTTTAGCATGTACGCAAGCTGTTGTGAAAATTCATAGCATTTGGACCTGTGGATCTTGAATTATGATCGATACAAGTTGAAGTTTCTCGGTTGGCTGTTTGCTTCGAGTCGATCACTTCGAATCCATGTCTTCGAATCGATGGATGCGCGTGACAACGCGGCGACGTGGCACGCATATCTCGCATCGATCCGCCTTTTGCTCCGAGTTGACCGTGTCGCATCCATGAACTTCGCCTCGTTTTTATTGATGACCGTTGCCTTGTTCGATTCGATAACAGTTGCCAGTACGTATCGATGGAAGTAGGCTTGTTCGTATCGATAAAAATGGCCCTGTTCGTATCGATCAAACACGATGGGTACGATCGATGGATACGAACTAATGAGCCTCGATGGATTCGTACAATAACTTTGGGTAGATCGATACGAGCAAGCATACTCCTTCAATGGATACGAAATGGCATATCCTGACCGATTCGGAAAAAGCTTGCTGATGGATACGAAGTCGACCGATGCACTTTATGCTAACAAGGCTGCTAAGTGAGAGAGCTCTGGTCGATACGAAGTGACTAAGCCCAATGGATTCAAACAGTGTGATGGTGGATCGATTCGAATGTGATGGATTCGAATTGATAGAGGCGGACTTATCCTGATGGATACGAATCTGATCGATGCGAGTAGACCATCACCTTGACCTTCTGACGGATATGAACAGCACATTTTAGCTAAACTTGTATCGATCATATCTCACTCATACGAACTCCGATTAACCTGAAATTTGAAAGGCTGGCTTTTATGGTCGTGCTTGTCATGTTTGGTCAATTGTGACCCGATCCAGACTTAGACAAAATTCATCGATATCCATAGCGAAGCAGTGTATAATCAATCTTTGAGGCGAACTATCTTTAGCTTCCAGTCAATTTCTTGGTGTCACGGCCTTGCCAAAAGGCGGGATAACACTTGCCCCCTAAAACATGCCATGCGATAGGAAGGTGTGTTTTGTAATGCCATAAGATGGATGTTCATATCCTGTCGACAACCTGTAAAGAACTCGACAATTTCATATGACCTCAATTGACGATCATTTAGGATCGTATGCCATTTGAGGTGAAACGGGACCGTTCGCGGTTGATGCCATTCGCGGCAAATAATGGAATGGGACTGTTCGCGGCTGGATGTCGTTTGCTGCAAATGATGAAATGGGACCGTTCGCGGTCGGATGCCATTTGTTGCAAATGATGAAATGGGACCGTTCACGGTCGGATGCCGTTCGCGGCAAATGGTGACCATTTGCGGTCGAGATACCGCTTCAAACAAAGGGCGGCTGTTTGAGGTTGGATGTCGTTCTAGACGATTTGCGATCGTTCGCGATCGGGCGTCGTTCTTGTCGAATAGTGACCGTTCGCTGTCGGATGCCGCATGAGGCAAAATGTGATCGTTCGCGATCGAATGCCATACTAAGTGAATTGTGACCATTTGCGGTCGGGTGTCGCACAAGGCAGAGTGTGATCGTTCACGATCAGGTGTCGTACGAGGCAGAATGTGATCGTTCGCGATCGGATGCCGCACGAGACAGAATGTGATCGTTCGCGATCGGATATCATACTCAGTGAATTGTGACCGTTCATGGTCGGATGCCATACGGGGAAGAGTGTGATCGTTCGCGATCGAACGTTGAAGGAGACTTAGCATCACTAGAGTCAGATATCACGTTCAGGTGAATTTCTGAACTAGCGGCTTTAGCGGCTCATCGCCATACAAGTTGTGCTTGTGGACCGATCGCGATCCAACAGGTATACAAGTAAATTCTTTCACAGAATTGCAAATATTCAAGCAATGTTTACATGAATTCAATAACTGAAATGTTCAAACAAACTGAGTCCAAATGTCTAAACCAAAACAAAATAGAAGCAAGACTGGGATGTCAAAGTGTAAACTCTTACTATGATACGGTCAGTAATCGTTCAGAGCATGCCTGTAGATCGTTCGCGATCTCATACATGTGTAAATGATTTAACCGTGTTAGTGAGAAGTTTACGACTTGTTCATCGTTATTTCAATCAATTGATAACCATGCGGTGTCTCGGTTCATGGTCACCCCTAGCTGATGTAGACGGTGGTCGCTCTTGCTCCACCATTGGAGCTCGCCTCCTCACATACTGAAGTAGCATACCGTTCCTGATATGCCCTTCCACCACATCCTTCAGATGTCTACAGTCATTTTTTTATGACCGTTCAGTTCGTGGACTAAGAAATATTTGTCTGATTTCCTCTCGTCAACAGTTGGATCCCTTCGCATTGGTCTACGATAGGGAACTTGCTCTTTGGTATCCTGATAGATTCACTCCAAACTCTCATTCATCTCAGAATAAGTGGTGAATCGCGGCTCCCTCCGCGACCGCTTTGACCTGTCGTCATCATTCTCAGCCTTTCGTTTCCCTTTACCAGTTTCCACACCCTTTCCAGGTGGATTTCCACCCTTGATTGCGTAAACGTCGATTCCTTCTTCTCTTTCTGCACTAGCATCTTCCAATCACAAAAACTTTTCCGCCTCGTGATAGAATTCTCCTAGATCCATAGGCGGATCTTTAGTTAATGAATCTTTGAACTCTGTGCCATCAGCTATTCCGGACACAGCTGCCATTATAACCATGGATGTATCTGGTCGATCCACCGATGCTGCTGCCGCATTGAATCGCGTCAGAAAATTCCTCAAAGACTCCCCAGCTTTCTGCTTTAAAGTTACCAAACTCATCACATTATTGGGCCTTGCGATGTGAATCATAAATTGCCTCATGAACTTCTCGGCTAAATCAGCCCACGTTCCTATGGAGTTGCTCTCCAGCTGCCTAAACCATAATGCTGCGATATCTGTCAGGTGCAATGGAAAGCACCGGGCCATCACTTCCTGTGATGCCCCCAGCACTTCCATGTGCCTCGTATACTTTGTCAGATGGACCGTGGGGTCCATCCTCCCATCGTACATCTCCACTGATGGTAACTTGAACTCTGGTGGGTTCCTAGCCATCCTAATCGCAGAAGAAAAGGGACTCCTATTTACATCTTCAAGATCTCTATTTACTAATCCGCCCCTCATGGCTCGCCAGACCATCTCTGCCAATCTGTTATTGTCTCCAAGATGTAGTCCTCGTTCATTGCCTTCGACCTGCCCCCCGAGTCCATGAGAGCTTTTAGGAATCTGCCCCCCGGCTGAGCTTCATCCCTCTACTACCACCAGGTTGCTCAGATGCCCATGTCTCTCTCCCCGGGATAGGATCAACATGCTCCAAGTGTGTGCCCCCTAATCCTGGTGCTACGTCGGATGGTCCTGCTCCATTCTGAACTCCATCTGCTCCCCGATTTTGCGCTCCAAGTTGCCCAATCTGGCAAACCAGATTCTGGATTATTTCCTCTTGTCTCCTCATCACTGCCTCCATCTCATCCCTAGTGATGAAGACTGAAGCTTGGTTCGCTCCTGAGGAAGCCTCTTGACTCCCTTTGTGTTGGCTTCTCTCCGATCTCTGCCTTCTACTAGATTGTCTTGTCATGACTCTTCTGATCTGAATCTCTAAACCTTCTGATTCAATTCTCAAACGATGGAACTCCTGAATTAGCCTTCTCAGTGAAAGCACCAAAATGTTTGTACCAAAATTGGTCACAAACACCCAATAGCTGATAATCACAATCACAGATCTCAGATGAATAACAAAATGTAGACCACTCAGAAAATTCAAAAGAAAGCAGTAAACAATACAGAATTTATAGTGGTTCGGCACTCTGGCCTACGTCCACTTTGTAGTTTTTGACTTTATTGATTCACTTGATGATTTCAATCTGTTACAGCAGATTACAGTAGGTTACAGTTCTGAAGTTTGAATACAACGTTGATAGAAAGATATAGAATTGAATCTGGCAGGGTCTGGACGTTGAATGGCCAAAAGATCCCTTTTCTGTAGGCTTAAGGGGGTTATTTATAGGTGTAGGAGGCTGATATCACACTCAAACTTCGGAAGATTCCTTCTGGCACGTGAGTGGTCCCACGCGACCGGTCCCACCAAGTTTCGACTCGATCTGTGATCGATGCGAATTGATTTCGTATCGATCAAGAAATTGTCCAATCGAGTTGAAACTTGGCAGAGACATTCTTTAGCATGTACGCAAGCTGCTGTGAAAATTTCGTAGCATTTGGACTTGTGGATCTTGAGTTATGATCGATACGAGTTGAATTTTCTCGGTTGGCTGTTTGCTTCGAGTCGATCACTTCGAATCCATGTCTTCGAATCGATGGATGCGCGTGACAACGCGGCGACGTGGCGCGCATATCTCGCATCGATCCTCCTTTTGCTCCAAGTTGACCGTGTCGCATCCAGAACTTCGCCTCGTTTGTATCGATGACCGTTGCCTTGTTCGATTCGATAACAGTTGCCAATACGTATCGATGGAAGTAGGCTTGTTCGTATCGATAAAAATGGCCATGTTCGTATCGATCACACGTGAGGGTACGATTGATGGATACGAACTAATGAGCGTCGATGGATTCGAATAATAACTTTGGGTAGATCGACACGAGCAAGCATACTCCTTCGATGGATATGAAATGGCGTATCCTGACCGATTCGAACAAACGCTTGCCGATGGATACGAAGTCGACCGATGCACTTTATGCGAACAAGGCTGCTAAGTGAGAGAGCTCTGGTCGATACGAAGTGACTAAGCCCAATGGATTCAAACAGTGTGATGGTGGATTGATTCGAACGTGATGGATTCGAATTGATCGAGGCGGACTCATCCTGTTGGATACGAATCTGATCGATGCGAGTAGACCATCACCTTGACCTTCTGATGGATACGAACAACACATTTTAGCTAACTTGTATCGATCATATCTCACTCATACGAACTCCGATTAACCTGAAATTTGAAATGCTGGCTTTTATGGTCTTGCTTGTCATGTCTGGTGAATTGTGGCCCGATCCGGACTCAGACAAAATTCATCGATATCCATAGCGAAGCACTGTATAATCAATCTTTGAGATGAACTATCTTTAGTTTCTAGTCAATTTCTTGGTCTCACGGCCTTGCCAAAAGGCGGGATAACAATATCTAACCCCAAGATGTTATAGAGGGATGGTTCTCAGAAGGCCAATATATGGAATAATGGGAACCATTGATGAGAAGATGAATAGGTTGTTAAAGGGTTACAAAATTCCAATCAAGATACCGCTCAAAATTTTGAAACCTACCGATTTGACTAATATAAACTATGTTAAAATGTCAAGTGATGTAGTTGAAATAGCGAAAAAGCAATGAGATGATGCTATTGTAATGTATGTTGTAGTATCTAAGTCATTATCCCTATTTCACATAGAGTCTAGAAGCCATTAGGTGAATTTGTTGAATATGCGCTTATATGATTTTTGTTTGATGATAATAAACATATATACATTCATTTAAATGTATTTGTTAATATACTATTCTATTTTTAACAGTTTAAATAAATATTTATTGAATAAAATAAATTACACAGAATTTGAATTCAAACAGATATTTTATTCAAATAAATATTTGTTACAATTTTGAATAGTACAATTTCAAGCTCTCACTATAACTATACAACTTTGATTACAATTACATCACATTTCATATTTACAGTTCACCTCACTACATATCACTTGTATTTTTATCTTCAACTGCATTCCAGTTTGAATCCAGCATCTGATCAATCTGCAAAAATATAAACTAACGCGGTAAAATTGAAAAGGAAATATTTTTGCAGTTTAAAATAAAATAAAATGGATTTTGAAAATAAGATTTGCCTCAGTTATTTGGGTTGTTCGTCATAATTTAAATTTGAATTCATCATACATGAACAACTTGTGACATACACAGTGTATTATTACTGTATATGCCACAAGGCCGTGCACGCCGATATATACACTTGATTGATTTACAGGGACAGGTGAGCACAGGTCAAACCCAAATGAAAAACCGGGTTCAACTCACGTGCAATAACATTGAAAATCACGACACGAGCACAAGGTCAAACCCGAGTTTTAAAACTGGATTCAACACAAGGCAACATGACATGAATGAAACGAAGACCAACAGCAAAATGGACTGCAACAATCATGGCAGTTCACATGTCAAAAACAGTTGCAACATGGATATCACAAAACAAAACTCACTGGAATGAACAATGCACAGCTAGTCCAAACTCGAGTGCAATAGAGAAGCTATGGTACCGTGCAAGTACAAGCTGCAGCATACCAAACAGTGATACAAGTGCAAACACATCAAGTAAGTGACACAACAAACTCAACAATGAAAGTTCAAGTCAGACCAACACCAAACAACCAAACAAGGGACAGGCTAACAGGTGCAAACAAAAGACATAGTGCAGATTCGACAATGTTCACAAATGCATATTCAAATGCCCATACTACATGAAATACATGGAGACAGAAGCAACTACAAACTACTCACGACAATGCACCAATGTCACAAGCATGAACACAAATGTACATGACTGTGTACAACTACAAGGTCAGGGAAGCAACTAAAATGCAACAGAGTATAGACTAAGCCTGTAAGCATCTCAAAGCAAATACAAGTCAAGACAATATGATCGAGTGAACATGTCACAGTGAAAGACCAAGACTACAAATGTGCAGTCAAATGATCAGAGGCATCAATATTTGTAAGTGACACAACAAACGTGAAGCATGCAAGCTCGGGAACAAAGTAGTGGAACTGCAAATATCCAAGTACAACACTGCACAAATTCAACACAGCACCAAAGCACAAAGGCTTAAATGATTCAGTGCTCAAAGATACAGCAAACCCAGATGAACACATATGGCCGAAGTATGATCAAGATCAAATGCAAACTCAGTAAACATATATGCACAGGTACAAACAACAGTGAGCACACTCATATGAACAAATGCAAAGAACAGTGAAGCATGCACATAGGCCACTAGTGAAACAACTCATATACAAGAACAAGTGAACAACATGGCAGTAAGGATATAATGGCTGTGAACAGCAAGAGGGATGCATTTCATTAAGCCGCAGTTTTCAAAACAAATGACCAAAGTCGAGTATGCTATAAAAATAGCAAATCAATTTTATCAAGCATCAGAATTCAAAGCCGTGGATATAATGAACAAGTCAAAATTGACCAAGTTAAAAATCGACAGTGTGGTCATCACGAAATAATTTTAAACCAAGTCAACCGAGCAATATCAAGAATATTCACATGTGAATTAGTCAGAATCAATCTCAAACATTCAAGCATCATCGAGTGGCCGAGGTGAATAACTTGACAAATTCAAATATATTTAGATGAACGAAAATTCAGGAGTACGACTCCTATAAATTGCCATAATCATCATCGGCATATGAGTATCGAGTTCAAGCATCAACCCAGTAAATCAAAAGGATAAATTACATACCGAAATCGCAAGCGTCGAACTCGATCGAGCAGCAGTGAGCAACTCAGAAAAATAGTCGATCGGCATAGAGAGGAGCTAAATCAATCATACGATCAAACTACTATCAGCTGCTTCTAATTTACAACCCTAATTTGGAACAAAGAGCGCAAGGAGAAGATGCCCTAATTTGCACAGACAAATACAACCGCCATCATCTCAAAAAAAAGGGAACGAGCCAATAAGAAGATAAAGAGAAAAGAAAGCATGGGCCGGCCTTAATTTAGTTTGGGGTTTTTAAAATTTATAATAAGGGTTTTATTTTAGAATTAGGGTTATTTTATTTACATTGTTTTTAATTTGTATTTTCTTTTTAAACCGTTTATATTTTCTAGTCGTGTGACTAGGGGACAAGCTACGTGGCGTAGCTTGAGAATTCGCAACTCGGTAGTTGAGCTGTGGCAAGGTTTTGAGCGTAGAGTTAGATTAGTCAATAGCGGGTATAGCGAGTTTACGTGTGTAAGCGAGGGACTATCTAATTTCTAGTAGAAACCTTGGGGGCAGCACGTAGGCAGGGTTTTGCCGAAGCTGGGTAAATTCTGTGTTGTTTTGTTTTTTCTGTTATTTATATTCTGCGATATCTGTGCTGCTATTCTGTGATCTGAATTGAATATTTTATAAGCTTCCGCGATTAATTTTTATAATTGACACTATCACCCTATTCACCCTCCCTCTAGGGTGAAATCGATCCTACAGAATTATCAATTTATCCTAAAGAGAGCGACTTCTATGTCATTATGTTTGATAAGGAAGATGATTATGTAGAGGTTTTGAAGGAGTCTCTTATTCTTATGACCGCAAGCTAATGATGATGTAAAGGTGAACATTAGGTATGCAACTTAATAAATAATTCTTACAAACAATACCAATTTGGATACGTTTATCAAGTTTTCCACTTGATTACTGGACAGAAGTTAGATAAGTTGAATTGCCTCTAAAATATGTGTATATTACAATGGATAAAGCTACAAAATGCCTAATCAAGTTTGAAAATGCTACAATTTCAGTGGAAATTGGTAGTGCATCTACTTTTCCCAAACAAGTACTGATTCATAATGAATATGATGAAGTTATGATTCAAGCGGTTGAGTATGAATTGGACCCCATAATTTGTCAAAATAGTCAAAAAATTTGCCATGTAGAAAGCTTATTCCAATTTCAAAAAATTTAGGTTCCAAAAGAAACAAAACCCTTTTAATAATCATCGCAACGAGAATGGACTTCACAACAACTCTCAACACAATGACAAGGAATTGGACAAAGTAGCTGATAATATACTAATGAACAGTGCCAATCTCTTAATAAAAACGATCAAACTATGGACGTTCAGAAGGGAACAAATTAACTCATAATTCAGATGAGTAAAATAGTGCAAACAACACTATTAGAAATCCCTATACATCCTGGTTTATATATAACTTGTTATGTTATAATCAAATAAAAGTTTGGACATACAATCTTAACTGGATTTAAACATTAATGGTTCAGACAATATTACTTTAGTACATATTTGTGAACCTATATCAATGGATCTATAGGCAAGCTCCCTAACCATATTATTGCTCAAGCATCATAATCTGAACCGAGTCTAATAACTTCTCCGAAGCAGCAATCATCTCCTCACCAATACCCCAACAAATAGGTAGAATTAGAGCATTCAAGCAAGCCAAAGATGACCAAGCTCCCTTCCAGTTCAAAGCCTCAAATGAAGACATAATTAACAACCCTGTGTGGAACAATACGATGATCCAAATTAAAATCAAAGGCATAAAAGTGAAAAAAAAATGTAAAGTAGGATAGCTTTCTTCCCCAGAAGAAAGAAGCAACCGAACAAACAATCAATAATGGAAATTTTCGTTTGGAACGTTACGGGAATGAATTCCCCATCTAAACAATTGGATATAGTTCAATATATCAAAAATAAAATTCTTTTATAGCCGTTTTGGAGAATAAACTGCCTAAATAGATGATTGGAAACATCCTTAATAAACTATTTCCTAATTGGTCCTTCTCCCATGAATCTTCCAATGGTAGGAAAAGTAGAATTAATTTTGTGGGATCTGAATCAATGGACTAATATACATATGCACTTAGATGAGTAGTTTTCACTAGTATATTTCACAATGCAAGGGAGATGAGTTTACTAGGCACAGTGGTATATGCGCACAGTAATGTAGAAAAAAGAGCTACTTTTTGTAGCTACTTATCTGAATGGTCTATCCACTTTAAACTTCTTTGGATTATAATTGGGGATTTCAATGCTATCCTATACAATCATGAAAGAATAAATGAAGGATCCTTTGCAAATTCTATTGATAAAGACTTCTTGTGGTGCATCACATTAAAAAACTACAAGAACTAGAATTTATATGCAACGACCTACCTTTTCAACCATCGAAAGTCGGTGCCAAATACATCCATGGTATTTCAATGTTGTACGATCATTGAAAAGGCAAATAATTAGAATAAAAAGAAAAAGAAGAAAGAAAAATAATAGGAGAAATAGAATCTCACAGCAAAACAACAACATACGATATAACAAAGACAGTAAAAGTCGTCGCTCTAAAAATACATGGATGTCAAAGTTAAAAACAAAGCTCATCAATCTAAACAGATATAATTTTATGACCTTACAGTTACTGATGGGTATGTATAATAATATAGCGGAATTAAAATGCTAAGGCTGACCATCCAATTCTACTCCATAAGCTCCGAGTCCCACTAATGACAATATGGAAAAACACTCAATCTGACTCAAGCATTATAATAAAATAACACCAAGATCATTTTGAAAAATCAATGTGAGAAAAAAATAAGTAATGCGACGAGCATATAATAATTCTATGAGACTACACCACTAAACAAGGAACATGTTTTACCTCACAAGAACAACTTCCACACATGAATGAATGAAAGTAAATTAAAAAATCCAAACTTGAAAGGATGGGCATAAACAAGATCAAAAATCCAAACTGATAGAATGGACATAAATAATTAAACATCAAGAACAGCTCCAATCACTTCTCAATGCAATTATGAAAACAATTCAAAGATTTGAATTAACAAGGAAACAAATTTTTGAACAATGACTAGGAGGTGCACCCCCTACCGAAAGTATACCTTTCGCAAATATACATGAGAGGGTCATTTTATCCTGTGAATTCTCTTGAGAACTCCAAGCCAGACCCTCCAACCTTACCGAGATCCGAGTATTTCACATCTACACACGCATACCATCGAAACCAATCTAGAGAGATGTGATAAACCCTAGTGGGATCAACTCCACATAGCTTGGCCCCCACTCGCTTTCTATTTTTAGTCATTTTCGACATAGGATATCAACATCATATGAGCAACAAATCATCTTAAAATGAAAAAACTCAAAGAAAAAAGCTAAATCGATAGTCAATAAATCAACTATCGAGAATAATCAAAATGATCGTATATGGAAATTAAATCTCCTATTCTTACTATTAATTGTTGATTTCAAACTTGTACTATTTCTCTGTTGAAAATGCAGCAGGATAAGTTAAGGGAGTGTTGCCTCTTAGTATTGTCTGACAACAATTTTAACCTTCGGGATAGAGATGAGTTTCCATACTTTGACGTTTAGTGCTAAGAGTATGACTACATCCTTTCCATATAAGAGATATCGTTTACGGAAATTAAATTTCTCATCATTTCCATAACCGAATCAAACTTTTAAACTTTTAAAACCCGAACATGGGCTTGGTTTTCACATCGCAAATATTTGTGAAACACATTTGAAAACACTCATGAAAATATTATTTTTAAAGAGCAAATTATATTTCCAAGTTAATTGAAGAGAAAGGTCAAAAAAATGTTATTAAAACATCATTTACTAGTAATCTAAGGCAATTTATGCTTAGCTTTATTTTCAAATATAATTGTTTTTAAATATTTTCTCATTTATAAACTATCATTTATAAATTTCAGATAATAAATCAATTAAATACTTTTATAAATTAAAAACCACATTAATTATCCCAATAGAGAATATATCGGCTTTATGACTCCTTTAATAAATCAATCAATTATCTTTCAACATCTTCATTAAATCAAATAATTGATTTTAAGCACCTTTATTTCAACCAATTCATTAACTATAAATATCATTTATTAATAACTAACCTTAAACATCATTATCAAAAATGATTAATTAACTTTAGAACATCATTATTAAAATGATGAATTAACCTTAAACATCATTAATAAATTTATTAATTAACTTTGTTATAATTAAGTAAAAATTAAGAATATATTTAAACCTCTAGTTCCTTTCAAATACTTATATAATCCTTACAAACCCATCTGAAAAGAATTTACAAAATATTTAATGTAAATAACCTTCGTAAATTTCACCAACATTTATTATCCTAAAAGATAATTAAATCCAATTTATAATTTTTTTAAATTTAAATCGACATTAATTATCTTGAAAATAATTAATTAAATTTATAATCTCTTTATAAATTTAAAACAACGTTAATTATCTTGAAAAATAAACTAAATATACAACTCCTTTTTATAAATTTTAAATCAACATTTATTCTATATTTTCAAAATTATCAAAATATTGAAAATATAGTTTAAACAACTTTCAAAGTGTAAAAACATGGCCAAATGTTTATTTTGTAAATATACAAGCTCAAGTTCAACAAACAAAATGGTTCAAGGAGATGATACTTTACAAGTGATGGTATAGCGAAAATTGCTATAACGACACTTATTTAAATCAAATAGTATGTCACCAATATTTGAACCAAGCACCAATATATGCAATATAGGAATATAAGTAAACAAATTAATATTGATGAGAAATCCCTTAGGGTCTCTCTAAAAAAGTCCCATGTCAATTACACAAATGCATTTGTATTTTTGAAGTGTTCCATAGCGACCTATTCGCTACGTAAACTTCGACTTTCCTTCCTTTTTTGTTCCGTACAGCACAATGGTATTTACGTCATCCTCTTTTCAAGCGGGAATTTAGATAAAAACAAACAACCAAACTATAACATAAACTATCATCGAAGCATTCAAAAATAATGTATAGAAACACGAATATTATATAGTTTATTTAAAGTTGAGTAACTCACCAAAATTCGAGTTAATGCTTTCACGTTCTAAGTTGGTCTAAAATCCCTAAAAGTTTACTTGCTCCAAATTCGAAGAAACCAGTCCCAACGTGCAGCTAACGTCCTTACGAGTCTGATGCAACCGACAGTGTCCAATTTCGAGCTTGTATGCAATAGTTATTGATTTAATAAGATTCGAGATTAATTAAATTAAAAATACTATAATAAAAATCGAGTCGTTTTATTGACAATTGATTTTCTTGTTATTTATTCAAACTATTTATTATTTTAAATAAATTTACAAAATGAGTCCACCACCATTATTTATTAATTAAAAGGAGTTAAGTAAGACAATTAAATCCATTTATTTAATATTTAATTCATAATTTAAATGTTCGATTCACAATTCAGATATTTAAATAATCCATATATTTGAACTTAAGTTATTGAACTCTAAATCCCAATTATATAAATATGTAAATTAAATAAATATGTAAAATTAAATAAATATAAAAAATCATAACGATAGAACTATGGGAAGTTACATTCTTCTCCCTTAAAAGAATTTCATCCTCGAAATTCCCAAGAAGAAAATGTCTCCAAACCCTTATGTTTAAAGACTATTAATTAAAATAAGTTATTAAACCTTTAAAGTCCTTTATTTTACGAATTTTTTTGGTAGAACCTCCTTTGCGCGGCTAATTTGGAATAATCACAACTCCACAACTGGCCAAAATCAACTAAAAGAAAACAAAAGCCAAGTGGACTTACATATCTGGGGCCTAAAATTATCAATTAAAATATCTATCTCTAAATCTACTATGCACCTCTTTTGCATTAAATTTTTAGTTTTGCAAGCAACTATGATCTCAATGTGAATGCAAGTGTGCAAGAAATCAAATAGCAATCTCTTGTTTTCCTATACTTATCCTATACTCATAATCCAAAAGTGAACTATGCTGACAAAAGTAACACACAAATTATTTCTACCATAAGCAATGTCAACATTAATAATATAATAACCATATGCCATAAAAGTACAGAGAATACTCTGTAATAAAATACAAAACATCCAATCTTTTTCAAAATATGAATTAAGAATTAAATGCCCAGGTTTTTATATTCAATTTTTTTTTTCAAATTCCCCCAAAGGCAAATAAATCAAAACTAAAATCAATTATGATAAGGAGGGGGCTTCACTTACCGAACCATGGTGTAACTCTAGAATCAAAACAACATGGAACATCCAATGGTATATCGGTTCCTCCTAAAACCACAGCTAGAGAAAACAACTACACCCGACGATTCTCTTAAATAAAAAAGGTCCCAATCGCCCAACTTTAGTCATAACCAAAAATATTTAAAAACCTACTTCACAAAGACTCTTTTCAAATATCCTGAAATAATAATATTTCACTAAAGTTCTCAAAATAATAATAATATTATAATTTTCACAATTTTTTCGAAATCACTTCTTTCAAAAGCATCGAGATTTAAATCCTAATAAACAACTTTATAAGCTATAGTCTAAAAATCACGCTGTCAATCAAATCAAATTCCATAAGGGAATAAACTAACACTTAATATCATTAAAAATGTTAAGTGACTTAACAAAAAAGATTTACAATTTTTTTAGGTTCACAATTTCCTCGATCATCTAAAGATATAGACAATTTCCTAAGCATACCATTATGCTCATCAGCCTTTAGATATTGCTTAGAAGATTATCTAAGCTCCCATAGACAAAATCGAAAGTCGCTCACTAACTTTTCTAAGCTATAGAACAAAGCATATAAATATACCTAAGCCCGTATGATATACATAAATCAACTGTATGCAATATTTGATCCGACCACTTGCTCGTATACATAAACTTTACTCCCAAACCAGTATCGCTCACTCGACCTCCCTAGTACGGACTCTGAACGGGTTCCTTAATTATAAATTTCTATTCTCCTTACATAGACACTATGATAGAAAACCTCAATATAATATCCAGAATTCGGATCAAGTGTTTGTTAACGAGGATCTAGCGAGAAATCCTTTTTTGGATTGGTGTGAACCACCCCAAAGTTATGTGTTCGAACCGTAGATCAAGAACTGTGCGAATAAAATAATCTACATATAACTTATGTAGTTAATCTAATTGGTTTCTTAACTACACCAATCTCTTCCTAAATTACTCTCATTTATAGTATTTTACTAAATACTAATATTATTTTTGAATTACTCCATAAATTTTTACTTACTTTTATAAACATTTTATAAGAGACAACTATATAAAGGATTAATTTAAAAACTTACTCCAATTTTATTTACTTGTACAATAACCTTATACATTCTACGTGTATATACAAAATATCAAATTTTTTTTCAAAATTCAAATGGAGGCCCAATAAAATATGATTCTGAAAAATCGAGTCAACTTTTCGACCTTTTCACCTTACAGTGTCCTAAGGAAAGATGTTGACGGCTTAGCCGAATCATATTCAATAGTTTATGAGACTTGGATGTTTAAACAAAACTATGGTTTTAGTAGAACAATGCTTATTAAAATCTTCCTATCCAATTTAACCCATTTAAAAACATGAGTTAAATTATCTCTTATCTATCCAAGAGTTTAGAATTTTCATTTATCAAATTATTTATCAAAATACCTTTTATTTTAAATCAATTTCCTTAAGTAAACTTAAGAACTAAATACCCCATTTTAATTTTGGAATTCCTTTTGAAAATCATACCATGTATATTTCTATATATATTTTTGTATATATAAAATAATCTTAACAACTTATTTACTAAAACTCACTTTAGGTTTTGTTCAGATTTGAACTCATTTCGATCGTACAATGACAAAGAGAATAATTTATGCTCTACAACGTGTGCATAGGAAAACATTCGATCATCACTTAGAAGATTATTCAAATTACTACAAAACTAATCGACATGTTTTCACCAAACTATCCAAAGAAAAGTATTTTCATTAAAATTTCTCTTTGAAATATCTATACTTACAAATATTCCCAAGTAATACTACCATTATTTTCCTCAATAATCCTTTTCAAATCATTTTAAGTAATACCGAGATTTAAATTCTTAAATAATCTTCTTACTTATAAATACTCTGTATAAATCACATAAATCATTTTACATATACATATTCATATAAAATGTACCATTAAAATTATCTTACATTATAATAACTTTCTTTTTTACAATAAACTTTTCATGATTATTTATCATCTAAATACTTATTCTCCCATTTAGATTATATTAAACAACTTTATTAAAAGTTTTAGTTGTAACTCAACATTATTAAAAGACGACTTTTAATTTAACATTTTCTCCAAACACCTTAGGTCAAGTTGTGAAACTCAATTCACAAGGGCTTCTTTTTAATATACTCAAAATTTTCAAAACAATAAAAGGCCATTAAGAGGTCGAGCATAAATCAACACCAGCAAACATTAGTCAATGCTCCTAGACTATCCGAACATGATAAATCAAACCACAATTACAATAAGGAAATATTATCCATTTTTTAACAACCAAACGCACCACAAATAACTATATAAATTTGAAAATTATTCCTTCATATATATAAAATACATAATCCAAGGTAAAATATTTGATTTACCAATTTTTCAAAATCAACATCCTGCCTGTTTGCCTTGGTCAAATGTTTAGAAATCCTTATCAACACCATGGCGTCCCATATCTCGACTAGAATTCATAAACCACTCGATAGATCAATTAACAAAATACATATTTATAGCAATAACAAATACGCTCTTATATATATAGTACTCCAACTTATTCTAGGGAGTCACTTACCCTATTCTAATGAGTTTACCCCACCAAAGCCAAGGTTTTCGGTTAATCTTCAGCTCTAATACCAAGTGTAACGACCCATCTTTTCAACCACCGAAAGATGGCACTAGATACATCCACGGTGTTCCAATGCCGAAAATCCGGTTATCGAAAAGGAAGATGATAAACGTAAAAAGAAAATAAATAAAGAAAACAAGAGAAATAGAATCTCAAAGCGGAACGAAAACATATAATATAACAAACATAGTAAAAGCCGTCACCTTAAAAATACATGATATATCGGAGTTAAAAACAAACTTCATCGGCCCGGACAGTTATAACTTCCCGACCTTACAATTACTGACAGGTATATATAATAATATAATGGAGTTAAAATACTACGGTAGATGAACATGATCCCTACTCCATGAGCTCCGAGTCTCACCAATAACAACCAAGAAAAATACTTCGTCTGACCCGAGCATTATAATAAAATAACACCCAGATCAATCTACAGGCCAGCGTAAGAAAACTCAAGTAATGTGGTGAGCATATAAATAATTTTGTGAGACAACACTGCTAAACACAAAACGGTTTTTTACCTTGCAAGAACAACTTCTACACATGAATGAATGGAAGTAAATTAAAACAAAATCCAAACTTAAAACGGTGGGGATAAACAAGATCAAAACTCCAAATTGAAAGAATGGACATAAATAATTAAACATTCGAAAGAGCTCCAGTCACTTCTGGATGAAACTAAGAAAATAATTCAAATTTGAATCAAGGAAAGGAATTTTCCAACAAAGACTAGGAGGGTGCGCCCTACTTAATGAAATTATACCTCTAGAAAATATACTTGCGGTGGTCATTTTCTTCGGTGACTTCCCTCGGGAACTCCAACGCGGACCCCAACAATCTTACCAAGAATCCGAGTATTTCAAATCTCCGCATGTATACCACTGAAACCACTCTATAGTAGATGTGCAGCTAACCTCCCTACGAGTCTGATGCAATTGACCACGTCCAGTTCCGACCTTGTATGCAATAGCTTTTGGTTTAATAAGATTCGAGACTAATTAAAAATACTACAATAAAAATGGGTTGTTTTGTTAACAATTGATTTTTTATTATTTGTTTAAAATATTTATTATTGTAAATAAATATATAAAATGAGTCCACCATTGTAACAACCCGGGATTTTGCACCAGTTAATTATCGTCATTAGGCGATTAAATTTCCTAGCTATTTGCTATTGGGAGTTTTTTCATAGGGTTGAAATTCTTTTAAAATTCGTTACGGGTTATGTGGGATTTAAATAAAATTTTAGCCCACATTTCTTTTTATTTTGGGCTGTGTTATTGAGGTGAATACCCGTTCCTTTCCCCCTTCATTCATTTTTAGCAAGCCCTAACAAAATACACAAGAATGGCTACACTCGTTCTTTCTTCAGAAATTAGGGTTTTCGGTAATTCGTTGTTGCCGATTTCAAACGCTCGATTCAACTCGATTTCCTTGCTTTGTTAGTTGATCGTCTCTTGAGATGCTTGCGGCTGCTTAATTGAGTTCGTCTTTGCTTCGAAATGAGGTGAGTGATTTTCACTCAGTTCAATCTACTGCTTGTATATAATTCGATGCCCTTGAATTTTTGTTCGTATCCATTTGATTGAATTTGTCACTTGAGTATTTTCGGCCATTTGATTTTGTTTTAATGCTATGGATATGTTCTGACTTGTTCAACTTTGATTTTGATTTGACTTCCATTTTTCTGATGGCTTCGGCCTTGACACTGATTTCTTAAATTGCTGGTGATATTGTTCGAACTGTACACTTGATATTGTGATGGAAAGAATAAGTATTGGTTTTGTTCGACTGTTGCTTGTTGTTTCCGGACATCTAATGGCTTCACCTGATATTGTCACAGACCACTGACTGTTGACACTCTGTATAATTGTTCTCACTATTGCACTGATATCGCAGCTCCACTATACCTCAGCCTTGCTTGTGCATTTTGATGTTGTTGAGCCACCGTTGTGTACTGAGAATTGCATTTTGATGTTCACCTGACATCTGTTTTGCTTCGAACTCGATTACGTTGTGCTTTGTTGCTGTGTCGCCTTATCTTCGGTGCACATGCTTGTTTCACCTGTAGCCTTTGTGCTTGGTGGCTGTGTCGCCTTATCTTCGGTAAACATGCTTGTTTCACCTGTAGCCTTTGTGCTTGGTTGCTGTGTCGCCTTATCTTCGGTACACATGCTTGTTTCACCTGTAGCCTTTGTGCTTGGTTGCTGTGTCGCCTTATCTTTGGTACACATGCTTGTTTTACCTGTAGCCTTTGTGCTTGGTTGCTGTGTCGCCTTATCTTTGGTACACATGCTTGTTTTACCTGTAGCCTTTGTGCTTTGTTGCTGTGTCACCTTATCTTGGGTACACATGCTTGTTTCCCCGACCTGTTTCATACATGTAGGCACTGCCTTTGTATGTCTCATATGCATTCATCTTTCCTACTGTGTATGTTGACATATTGGTTGAACATGTGCACTGAGTGGTCCTCATGTGTACCGATGCATCACTTGTTGCCATTCACTTGAAATCAGTTGCATTCGTCTGGTTTGGTGCAGTTTCATGTTGCCACCTCTGCTTGCATATTTACTTCGATTGTTTTGAGTATATTTGTATATATGATGCTTTGACTATTGAGGCTGTGGCATTGATATTTGAATCTTCAATTGCTTTTGATTCATTGAGCTTTTGTGTATTTCATCACTGTAGTGGCGAGGCAGTGCATGCGAGCGTGTACTGCAGCCCTATCAGAATTGACGTTTTAATTGATATTTCAATTGCTTGAATTGTTTTATGTGTTCAATTCAATATTTTGAAATTGTATTTTGATTTGAGTTGATTTGATTATTTTGTTGCTATCTAATTATCAATTGGATAACTAGATTATGTGTTCTAATTATTTATTTAATAATTAGATTTTGTTGTTAATTGTTGTTTAGGAAATTCTGTGGTTTATAAATTATCTTCATTGATAAGCCTTTTATTTATCTTTGTTGATGATTTGGCTTTGTTGATTGCTGTTTATTGCTGTTACGTGTTATTTCTACCGTTCTTCGATTCTCTTACAAAGGATTGGATATACGAGATTTATTGAGACTGTCATCTATTTGATTATTTAATTATTATTGCTTCCGTGCATTAATAACTGAGTTTGAATTAGATTGACCCGCGTGTTATTTTCTTTTGAATTAATACTCGGGTCAGATGGAGTTATTACAGGCTGTTGATATCTTTCTTTGGGTTGCTGCTTGAGCTATGAAGTCTCTTTATATCTTCTGGAGTAGTCGTTGTCATTTCATAGGATGATATGTATTCATGTATATTATTTACAATAATGTACTTGTATATGTAACTTCCAGTGTCGACAGTTTTAGTTGTATCACATGTATTGTAACTGACTTCAGTTATATATATATATATATATATATATATATATATATATATATATATATGAGATTTGATATTATCCGTTTATTTTATCTGTGTTATTATTATATATGTGTCCTAAACTATTATGAACCATTGTAGTTTGTTTTATACTGGAATTGAATATGTCGATGAGAGTAAATAAACAAAGAGATGAAAAATAAATATATATACCACTCCTATCGAGATAATCAATACTAGTGTAAGGCCTAACTACGGATGGCCGCTTCTATATAGCCTTATTCTTCGTAATAACAGACAGTATTTCCTTTTAATACTCTTTGTTATTGTGAGCATAGAGGTGGGGCAACACAACCACCATTACTTATTACGTAAAAGGAGTTAAGTAAGATAATTAAATCCATTTAATTATTATTTAATTCACAATTCAAATATTTGGTTCACCATTTAAATATTTAAATAATCCATATATTTGAATTTAAGTTATCAAACTCTAAAACCCAATCATTTAAATATTTAAAATTTATTAAATATTAAAAATCTTAATGTTAAAATTGTGGGATGTTACGTTATAGGCAACTAATTTACTTAAAGGGGCGGCATAAAATTTTCAATCCATGGTAAAATTGATATAGTTTTTGTAAATGATCAATGGCTAAATACCTTTCCAAATTTTTAGGTTCATTTTGCAAATCATTCTCTTGGTGATTGCATCCCAATAATGGTCTATATTTCTACCACTTTTTCTTATATATAAGAAGTGGTAGAAAATTGTCTATCCTTCAGCTTAATTGGCAGCCCATTGTTTAAATTACCATATAAACTGAAAGCTTCTAAGCAAGATCTAATGGAATGGCAAAAAAGTTTATATCCTAAGAAACTTGTGGCAGCAAATTTAAGGAAAGAAAATGATGAACTATATATAGAACAAATCAATAAAATGCAGGATGAAAATCCGATCGAAAAATATAAAGACAACATAGATGCTCTTCACAATCTTATTAGAAAAATACCAACGAAACATCTAGAGATGTAAATTCAAATAGCTTACCCAAGGGGAAAGTCCCGCTAGATTATTCCATTACAAGATGTCGATTATTAATCCTAGTTCAAAGAGAAATTACATTATGGATAATTAGGGTAACCTCTTATCAGCATCGGAATAACTTGCAAACCAAGCTATCTCATATTATTAGAATCATTCAATGCTAGTTCAATGAAAAAACATTTTTTAGGCATAGAATGTAAAAGGATTTTAACTGAAAATCCTTAATCCTTGTTAGTAAAACCTTTTACCATGGGTTAAGTGAAGTGCATTATTTCAAATAGAAGAGAATTACCTTGGTCGGATGGATTTAATGTAGAGTTCTTTAAATTCCTTTGGGAGTGTTAAAACATGATTTACTTGATGCAACGTTAGGTATACAATTTTTAGGGAAAATCATAAAAGAGAATAACCATTCTTTTATTTTCCTCATTCCAAAGAAACCTAACCCAGAACATATCACAGATTATAGGCCTATTTCCAATTATAATGTACTATATTATGTATTAGCAAATTTATTGTACAATAGAATGAAAGGATATTTGAATAGCTTAATTTCATTTATTTTGAATGCTTTTATCCTTAGCAGAATGATAACTGAAAACTCTTTGATGGCATATGAAATGGTGAGAAGCCTTGATAGGAAAACAAGTAATAATTTATGCCTGAAAGTTGATTTTACATAAAGTTATCGATAAATTTAACACGGACTTAATTCATCATATGTCGGTTGAAATGAGTTTCCCTATAAAATTTGCTAATCTAGTTTTTGAATGCATTTTTACACCATCATGTACAGTTTCGATTAATGAGGACGCTTATGATTTTTTAATAGTAACATGGCTCTGAGATAGGGAGACCCTTTATTTACTCTTTTGTTCTCAATAAATATGGAATATCTAATAATTTGATTGATTTAGAGTACTACAAAGGATATTTTATGCCTATATGTCACACTGAGTTCGTTATCATACATTTGTTGCATGCAGACGATATTCTAATTTTTGATAAAAGCTTTATGGACAATGAGAGAGCTATTAAAGAAGTTATGGCTTTACTAGATATTAATATTGGACTGAAAATGAATGAACATAAATTTAACATGATCATATTCGGTGAAGTAAAAAAAAAAAGACAACATCTTTAACATAATGAACATTCAAACAGGAAACCTGCCAATTACCTACTTGGGTATTCCTTTGTAAAATAATAAGCTAAAAATGAGTGATTTTGGGCCTTTGATTGATAAGATTAACAAGAAATCAGGCATGGAGAAAAAAAATTACTTAACATTAGTGGGAGAGCATATCTAATCCAAACTGTCATATACCCTATAATATCGTTTTGGCTTCAATTTTTTTCAAATTTCTAAGAAGGTCAACTCTATTTGTTATAATTTTTATGGCAGAAAAAAACCTTAAATAATGGCTTGGGAAGATATGCACGGAACCAAAATGGAAAGAGGATTGTGGATTAAATTTTTAGAAGACAAAATATTGCTGCCCTTAAATTGCTTTGGAAGTATTTACAAGGGGATAGCTTATAGGCTGTTTGGTTGTGGAATAGATAATGGCATGGGAAATTTTGTTTGGAAGATTTAAAATAAAAATAATGCTTTGAACATTTAGAAAACCTTGCTTAGAACAAGACCACGTTGCAAAGGTGTAATATCCTACATCGCCTAATATGGTATGGGTGATGACTATATAACCAACTAGGCACCCTCCCCATGCAAGTTAGCTTTTGGGGTGGGTTTTACATAGTTTGGTTCATATTAAATGGTCTCATTGGGAGGAAAATTGCTAATGGAGAAGACATCAATTTGTGGATTTACCTATGGATAAATGATCAAACACGGGTAGAGAAAGTGGGATGGTATCACATGACAGTAGTTGGTGGCCCCAGTAAGAAAATATCCTTTATAATACATAATTAATGCATGGAGAGATCCCTCTTTCTATTTTCCAACCCAAGTGTGTGATCAAATCACGAAACCAGCAATATAAGAAGGGACAACAACATTTCTATGAATTACTAGTGTTGGATTCCAGGCAACTATGGTAATTTCAACTTTAAAAATGCTTGGGAAAGTAGAAGATCCAAAAACACTAAATATGAATGGTGAATACTGGCTTGGGATAATAAACATTCACCAAAATTGTCTTTATGCAAATTTCTAGCTAACACCTAGGACAAGGTTAGTGTTTTTGCCAAAAGTTGGCAAAAACTATAGATAGAGAAATAGAGAATTGAAGGAAGAAGGTAAATTGAAAATGTTAAAAAATAGAACGCACAACAATTATAGTGGTTCGGCTAATCATTGTCTAACACTATTTAAACTTTGTTAATATTTCTAATGAGATTCTTACCATGCTGCTCTTACAGATCAGTTATGATCCCTAGAATCATATAAATGATACAAATGTTTGTTTTTCGAGCTAAAAGATCCCCCAAACTATGCCTTATCGCTATATTTATAGATGTAGGTCATCGAAAAACCCTATCTCATGTTCTTTTCCACATCTCCTACATTCTAAAGAAACCAAACTAAAAAATTATGGCTAAATTGGCTTGTATCAGGGATTGGTACTGAACCATGCCTTAGGGATTGATATCGACCCATGCCTTAGGGATCGGTATCAATCCATGAGATGGACTCTAAACCCTTTTTCAACCTCTTGTGAATACTTGGTTGACTCTTTTCTTCATTTTTCGTACTTGATCGTATGGTTACGGATTTGAATCTGAATGAATTCCTTGATTCAAAAGTTAGGCAAAGACACGTGATTCATCCGTTGGTCATCTAGGTTGACATGGCCTTGCGAACCATTCCAAATTGGCATGAAATAGCTTGTGCTTGCTTCATCTCCATATGGCATGAGGCAAGTGGTGATTAGGGGGATAATTTAGGGACTGGTACCAGATCCAGAATAAGGATCGGTACTAAACCCTAAATAAGGATCGGTACCGATACATGACTTCTCTCGCATCTTGGAAATTTGAATTCGTTGCTCATAGTAGGAGGTATATAGGCTTTTTTGAAGATTATTTGTTATCATTGGACTTCACTTGTCGATCTTATTTCGCATCTGAACTTGACAGTTGTCGCTATAGATTCTTGTATGATATGTTTTTAGTTCGACCGATCTGGTGCGCCTGGATATGGCCTACTCATAAGACTAGATAACATCTTCCCCCCAAAGTATATCTTGTTTTAACAAGATGTACTTTGGAATGAAACAAAGCTAAGGTTTAATCAGGATTCAAGCTCTAGTTCGAATGGACATTATCTTTTCCTTTGAATCGCTTTCGTAGAGTATAGCGTCTTTTATCAATCATTACGGTACTTCGAGCACTTTTGAACTTCTCTCTTCAATTGACTATAAAAAATAAACTTTATTCTTCCAAGTTCAGAAAGCTTTCAACAATTTCCTTCTTTGAATTAATCAAGTAGGACTCTGGCTTTTTGAAATTCTAGTTATCTAGT
The DNA here is from genome assembly GCA_030765085.1 of Allium cepa. Classification (NCBI taxonomy): domain Eukaryota; kingdom Viridiplantae; phylum Streptophyta; class Magnoliopsida; order Asparagales; family Amaryllidaceae; genus Allium; species Allium cepa. The sequence continues at coordinate 291,489,693 of CM060937.1, forward strand.
GTCGTGCATGCATGCACATGTATACACACACATGTCCATTGTCATACACACAATTGCATATGCATATGCATTATTATATTACTTTTTTAAATGGTTCAGTACCGATCCATGAACCAAGGATCAATATCGATCCAATACACCCTGTTTTCCATGCAATTATTATGCCTAAGTCTTTGGTTCGGTTGTTACATATACACCGAATCCTCACATCTTTCATTTCCATATTCATTTGCCTTGTGCCTCAAAGTCCCTCTTCTCCTAGCTTCCAATCCACCATCTCCAAACTTCACATTGATGATCCATCGCCCAAAGTCATCACTTCTAGTCATCATCACCACCAGAGGCTTTATTCTCTTAGCTCTTGAGCATTGAACTTCCTAAACAATCGAGATTCAAATTTGAGCATAACCAAAATTAAACACATCAAATTACCTTAGATAGGTGACACAACCTGGTGATGGTCGCTGTTGGATTGAGCTTCAGTTAAGTTTAATGTCGATCCTTCTCTTTGGCCGTACTCACCCAAAAAGAAAAGGGGGAAAAAGAATGAAATATTTTCTAATCGATCCTGCCATTAGAGAAGTTATCAATGAAAAATTGAGTGCATAGGGGGCGCTTTACACACAACACATATTTGCTTGGGCCTTATCCTTGTTTCCCGGAAGCATGACTTAGGTTTGAGCCTTTAAAGTATTGGCTTGTATTGGATTCAGGCTACAGACTCGCCAACTCGAGTTTCTGCCCATGAACTCAAGTTTTTGTTGAAAGGACCTTATAAATTCCTTAAAAGGTTACTAATGTAATTTTATACTAAAGTTTGGTCAGGTTATGGTCGATGATGTATGGTATGTTAGGACGGTTTCTGACAATGGTCATATCGGATGTAGATTGATTTGACTTGTATGGCTAATAATGCACACATTGTACGATCCCAAATGTTTGCATTGCATAACACTTTTAACTCTACCCGACAACCCCATTCGATTTATGAGACTCGATACATCGTCACACTTTGACATTCATTGGGTTTGTTACATTGATTTATAGGGCTCTTCTCCAACATGAGGATTACATTTTAATGTGTCTGATACCATTTATGTATGAAGCTTTGTTAGTTATGGATCATAGACGTTCTGAGCGTCTCGTCGCTATGGTTGCAAGTCCTTCGGCACCTACATATACAGAATCTGACACAAAATCCAGCTCTACCTCACTTTCTGCATCAAGATAGACTCTTGAAAAGTCTGGACCTCAATTAACTAGTCATCATGTGGAACTGCCACTTTACATGATTCCTTTTGCACCAATCGAGAGGCCTGCAATTAGGGTTGCTGCTGATGTAGATTTGGGCGATGCCATTATTTTGGATGAACCTCAAGATTGCCCAGCATCAAAAGTTGATGGGACATCTCTTCGAAGAATATGCAAGTGGCATGGTATCCCTTACAAGGACATGTTGGTTCCGTTACGCCGCCAACGGGTGCATCTCCCACTAGTAGGATATATGGCTTATAACCGATATATATGTATGGCCAGTTATGTCCCGCCATTCAGCAACTCCGTCTGCATAATTTTGCAGTTCATGGAATTAGCTTCGGCATAACTACACTGTAATAGCTAGGCTTTCATGAATAAAATTTGTATTATTTTCGCTCGCTATTTGAATCTTGAGCCCAACACTTGGGAGATCCGCTATTTGTACAACTTTAAACATAAAAAAGAATCCCATTGGCTTACATATCTAGAACCTTCTAAGGGTTATCAGATATTCATGGGCTTTTGGAACAAACTGGGCTATTTCAAGAACGAATTTTTCGTCGTTGTCTTCTTGGCTTTGCACAGAGATGGTTGTTTGGATGTAAGTCTTACCCTCATCCATTTTTATGTAGACAATATAGCTTCAGCTACTCATACCATTATGCCTTGTTTTTGCAAATAGCTCGAGAAGGTCTAGCGGCGCAGCTTTAGCAAGCACTCTTGCATCTCCCCATCAAGTTCCACTTGAAGAATGGAAGATGAAAACACTCCTTATGGTTGAGAATTTGCATGCATACCACTTGCTAGAAGAAGGCCATAGTGTTAGCTACATTTTGAAAATTGCGGAAGATGATGACAATGAAAGTTCTTCATTAGATAATGGCGGTAGAGGCCAAGAGGTGCCCCAGTTCCAAATCCCGATGTTGAGACCTGTGCAGTTAAAGCACTCGGCAGATTCAATGCGGCAAAGGTGAAAAAAGTCATAGCGAAGATACAACGAGGATATAGCGGGATATAACGGATGACTCTAAAATAGCATATAAAACTCATACTTAATTTTTTTACAAATATATAAATGTTAATTAAATGAAAAATTAACATTCAATTGAATTATAATTAATACATAAATAGTTTTAAATAAAAACATGTGCGAATAAACTGTAAATAAACGTAAAACTGTTATATAACATAACTGAATTTAGTAGAATGTTAGAGTATTTTCATTTCTAAAAGTATATTAAAAGTTCAATTAAATAAATTAATTTCATAATTTTAAAAATGTTTAAATATCAATTTTCAACTCATTTCTTTTAAAGAAGATATAGAGGAAATAACGGAATATAGCGGGAATAACATGATATAGTGGAAATAGCGGGGCTTAAAGCGGAAAGGCTATATTTAGGGCTATATGGAAAAATCATAGCTGTAGAAATCCTCTATGAGTTATACCAGGGTTATAGTGAGGTAATAGTGGGGCATTAACTGCACAGGTTGAGACTAAAGAAGCAAGTGAGCACACTGAGAAAGGTTGGCAGAGGAGATAATGATGATGCTATGTTGGTTGTGAGTCCTCGGTGGCAACCAAGCTTTTATTCTAAAGCGGCAACCAAAAATAAAGGTCATCCCATTTTGAACTCCCATAAAACCTCCACCAATCATTGTAACAAATGAAAATCCCATTCCACCTTCTAAAGACATTTATGGAAGCCTCGGTCAGATTCCAAATGAGTTTGCTTCTTATAGCCAGGGCAACATCAACATCAGGGATATTGGATCCCTTATAAAGGAGATCGCCCTGTTAGCAAACTCCAAGCTTGTAGTCTATGAGGGGACACTAGGACACACACATACGACATCACATCTTATTTAGTTCGCACCGTGCTTTTATCCTATTGGGTCTAATTCAATCTTGTTTCACTTGAAGTTAAAATGGAGCACAGGGGATGTACTATACTATTAAGGTCCAAGGGAGCAAACACGGGAGGCATGGATCATATAGTGGTCCTCATGGCACCTCTTACGACTCTGATTCAAGGAGACGTTCAGGTCGAGACTACCAGAGTCAAGACAGAAGCCATACATCTCATGAGTCATCTCCATGACATAGGGCGAATATGCATCCTTTAAGAGCCGATCATACACCATATGTTGATGTATCATGCGCTCCTATCTTTTTTCCATTATATATATAGCCGACAGCATCTGCTCATCCGATACGATGCTCTAAGCAGACATCGGGGCTAATTATTGTTGATATTCCTCAATCGAGCCTGATAAAAAGTAAGTTCAAATAGAAAAGGAGACCACTTCCAATCCCTACATGGATGCTTTGTAGTGTAAATTTCCAAAACTTTTTCTTGATGATGCCGAGTTTTTCCCCAAGAAGGACATTCCTTTACATGTCAGAACTGATACTATGGCTTACCTGGACAAAATGTATACAACCAGTACTTTAATGGAGATGGTTTACTGAAATTATCTCTGAAAGTTCTTATAAAATAATGGAGCCCAAGGGATGAAACTCGAGAAAAAGCAAGATAAGCGCATCATCGCTAACCTCGATTAGGATGTTGAGAAGCTCAAAGCCTCATTAGCTCTGTCTAAGAAACAGCTGGGTGACCTAACCATGTTGGCCACGCAAGAAGGCTAAATCAACAAAATTAGATCGAGGCTACCAAATCAGCAAAATTAGAACAAGGTCGCTTACCACGAGAGTCATAGTCTTTCACTGAAGAATGAGCGGTTTACTAAAGAAGTTGAGGAGCCAAAGAAACGGTTGGAGAAAGAGAAGAAGGAGAAGAAAGAGAAGATGATGCTCTTGTTGAGGCCCAGTGCTACTATGAGAAATTGTTAAATGCTCACAAAGCGAGAGATGAGTAGAATCTTGGGCAAAAGATGTTGAAAAGCAAGTTAAAGTCGTAGAGAAGAAAATCAAGGATGAATTCAAGCCAGTAATCATCTGTTATAATGTAAATGTGGCCAATTTCAAAAGTTAGAAATGGATCAGCGAAGGATATCCTGTGTCATTGGCCCTAGAATGGGAGGAAATTGTGAACAAATAGTGGGAGCTTTCCAGTGAGGCTGAGGTCGATGTAGAAAAGTTGAAGCCAACTTATAGATTCAAAGGACTTGGAAGCACAAAGGATTGGTGAACGTATGTTGCACCCCAAATCACTATTGAGGATCAAAAGGACCATGGTAAGAGCTTTGGATTCGCTTCTCACGACTTGACAACAAACATTATTCCTTGGACTTCAACTGCTTTCGCACATCCATCGGATGTTGGATACAATCCCGATAAGCCTCAGCTTCATAAATCATCTATTGTTTCTCTTATCCTAGAGGGAGATTTTGGTGGCACTCCAACCCATGTTGAGCTCAAGTCCCCTAGAGGCATGTCACTAACTTCGCCCGTGTATGAGATGGTTCGTATGACACTAGTCACGTCATTAATCTCAGCTTTTATGTTTCTTAAGTTTTAGGTCAACCTCCCATTGTTTTCCTACTCTAGGGAGGCCCACTGTTGGGCACATAAGCTTCGATAACTGAGTTTACAACTGTGCTTACTTCTTAAAAAAAATCCAAACGTTCCAGCTAGTCCAACTCCAGGTTTGGGCATCAAGATGATTCATGCCTTGGAGAAAGAGATAACAGGTGACCTCCACAGGGCACAAGATGAGGAGGACGTCACTATAACAGAGAATTTTGATCCTTCATCGAGGCTTGTTAACCCACCTTTTGGCAAGGCAGTACACAGACGGATTTAACCCAACATACTTCACGATCATCAAGTCAGAAAGCCCGGAGAGATGCTTATCAGGATTGAAGATCGATTATATTTGAAAGTACGGACTATAGTTGAATGAATTTCGATAGACAACACTTAAAAAATGGCTAAGTATGGAACTGGCACTCCCCTAGGAGAGGGATCAGATCAGAATATTCACTCTACAAAAAGGGATCTTCTTTCTGCTTCATTTTATCTTCTACCTAGGCTATAGTATGTCAATTTTATTCTAGGATTTCAAGGATTTGTAATTGTACTAGCAACATAAACAAATAAAAGGAAAATCGTTAGAGTGGACGTAGGTTGGAGTTAGCCAAACCACTATAAATCGGTGTCTCTCTTCACTTTCTTTCTATTTTAATTTTTTTATTCTTCAATTTATATTCTCTATATTATATTATCTATGATCCGTGACTGGATATTGGTGCTTTCACATAGCTGGGTGTTGTTGGCCATTTTTAACGCTAACATTTTGGTGCTTTCACCGAGAAAGCTAGCCCTCTGGATCTGGAATTTGGATTTGGAGTTTGGAAAAGATCTAGAGCTTAGGTTTGGAGCAATGGTGGGACAATCAATAAGGAAAGTGCTACCGAAAAGTAACCACCACGGAGGGAGTTAGGAGGCTTCCTTAAGAGCTAGATCTAATCAAGCATCTATTTACATCATCAAGGATTATATGGAAATAGTGATAGATGTTATGTAGAAAATATGCTAAAAAGACAGGAGGAGATGATGCAGAATTTACTCTAACAGAATGGACAAGCTGGAGCACAGAACCAATGGAATAGAGTAGCAGGAGCATGGCAACTTAGATCAAGGAGTTAAAGTAGTAGGAATCACTAGAAATTAGAACCGAGAACATGTAGATGGAGCTATTGGACAAAGGAATGGAATAGAGCAACCAAAGGCAGTCCCCGGCTATTTTACAGGGATCGACCATGACCCCTCCAAAGGGATTAACCCCAATCCCCAAAGGCTTTGAGGCATTCCCCTGGGTCCGGTCGATCGTGATGCTGGAGGACCTGCAGTCCATCCTATGGAGCTTGGTGCGATCAAAATTTGGATGCTCGTCTAGAGGGGCGCGTTTTAGAATTCCCTCATGGACTCCGAGGGCAATTTGGAAATAATGATAGGAGACTACCACTGGATGACAATGAAATGTTTGCAGAGATGATCATGCAAGTTATGCGTAGAGGATTGGTAAACATATATTTGGAGGATGTAAATAGAAGTCCATTCATTCCTAATATCAAGAATGCAAGGAATCCACCGGAGTTCTAATTACCAACACCGGAAGTATATGACGGAAATTCGATCCCAACTATACATATGATGAGATATATAATGCATATGGAATCACAAGGGGCATCAGAGGAATTCATGGCATGATTTTTTTCCCTATATCTAATGGTTATAACTACATTGTGGTTTAGGCAATTAGAGAGCGGTTCTATTGGCATGTGGACAGAATTGGTCGAAAGATTTATAAGGCAGTTCAAAGTTCACGTTTCAAGACCTAAAAATGGGATGAGTCTGGCAACACTGAAATAGAAGACCGAAGAGTCTGTAAGGATTTTTCTAGCACGATTTATTGCCGCAATGGCATTAGTGGATCGGCCAGATCCATCATCATTTTAATGGCTGCTATATCAGGAATTGCCAATTACATAGATTTCAAGGATTCATTGGCATGGGATCCACCTATGGATCTCAGTGAGTTTTATCCTGAAGCAGAAAGGTTCCCGTGGCAGGAAGACGAACGAGTCAGACCGAAGGTGAACGTTATGAAAAGTGGAGGATCATTAGGAGATGCAAACAAGAATGATAAAGAAAAATGGAAACTAGATGATGGAACAAAAAGGCGTTGAAAAGAGCGGGAGCCGAAGCTCTCCTCCTACTCGAATTTGATGGAAAGTTTAAAACGGATTTATTTGGACACTAAGGGGCAACTCCCCTATTGGAATCCGGTAAGGAGGGATCCCACGGGGCGGGAGAATATGACTGGTAAGTACTGCCAGTTCCACGAATTGAATGGGCACACCGCAGATGATTGCAGACAATAAAAGAATATGAATAAGTAGCACGTCAGGAATGGAAGACTACCGCAGTACGTGAGGAATCAGATAACGGTGGTGGAATAGGAGCAGCCACCGTCCGCATCAAATGGAAACAAGAATGGTCCTGGATCGTCATCAACTGATCGTGATGGTAAGGATCAATTTCAGGACTTAGACCTTAGCCATAATAATGATAATAAACAACTCTATAATAAGGTGGCTAAGTCACTTACACATATACGAGATCAAGGACGGTCCCTAGGCATGCTCTGAAATGACGATGAACCATCATGCCCGAAGAGGCACTCTTTGGATATTTTAGATTTTTGGATTTCTAGTCGTACGAATTCTTATTTATTGGGTTACTAATGATCTGCATTACTATAATAAACAAAACAAGATGCAATTATTGCCCCGACCGAAGTGACGGGCCAATAATCGCAAGGTGCAAGTCCATTTGCCGTAGAACAACAGAATGGACACGTACATGGATTAAGTCCTCAGTCGAAGATCGAGGTCGGAGAATAAAACCCAATAGGATGTTAGGTATGAAATATGCCTGATAAGGAGTAGGTCGCTCCACCGGAAAAGCAACATGATCGGTCTATTCAGGTCATCGAGTATGGATTATGCTCGATAAGGGTTCGGAGAGACCACGATATACCTAGGATTTAGGCCAAGACATCGCTAAATTTTCAGGGACACTGAACGAGAGTATAGAAAGTACCGTTGAATCATCGGAGGGTAACAAGATTAGTTTACTCGATCATCGAGTCTGGATTGTGCTCTATAAGGACCCAGAGAGGTCATGGATTTGGATATCAGCTTCAAACGACTATGGATTTGGACATTGACCCAATGCGGTCACAGACTTGGATATGGGTCTGGAGCGGTGCTGGATTCCGCTAATAACCCAGAGAGATCACGAATTTGGATATTAGCCTCGAATGACAATGGATTTGGCTTGGGATGGATACATATTTGGATAAAACGATTCAGAAAGAATGATCGTGAATCTGGAATTGGATATCGAATTGAAATGGTCATGGATTTCACTGATGATCTAGAGAGATCATGGATTTGGATTGGATAATATGGCTAGTGATGGATTATTGGTTTCAGATTTTTGATTTTAGATTTATGACAATTCAAAACATACCTTCACAAGGCATGTTTTAGGAGGCAGAGTGTTGACCCGCCTTTTGGCAAGGCAGTATACAGACGGATTTAACCCAACGGACTTCATAATCATCAAGACAAAAAGCCTAGAGAGATGGTGGATTGAAGGTCAATTATATTTGAAACTATGGACTATAGTTGAATGGATTTGGATGGACAACACTTAAACAATGGCTAAGTATGGAACTTGCACTCCTCCTAGGAGAGGGATCAGATCAGATTATTCACTCTATCTAAAGGGATCTTCTTTCTACTTCATTCTATCTTCTACCTAGGCTATACTCTCCCATTTTTAATCAGGATTTCATGGGTTTTTAACTGTCACAACAGCATATATGTATAAATGGAAAATGTACGGAGTGGACGTATGCCAAAGTTAGCAGAACCACTATAAATCTGTGTCTTTCCTTACTTACTTTCTGTTTTAGCTTTATTATTCTTCAATTTATATTCTCTACATTATATTAGCTGAGATCTGTGACCAAATATTGGTGCTTTCATATAACTAGGTAGTGGTGGCCATTTTTGATGCCAACAGGGCCCATTATGGAAGAGATGCCCCAAACTCAAGTCTTGATATCTACGGAGATCAAGAAACAGAAAGATCTTGATATACTTCCTCCTCTATCATCTTGTTGCATAGTCAACCAATCTTTGTGCCTCTTGAAACTTCGACGAGCAATCTTCCGAAGGGTTATAAAGGAAAAGATAGAAGTAGGAAGAAGTCTGTTGTGTTTGGAATGCACTCTTCCAAGGAGAAGAAGAAGAAGAAGAAGTCAAAGTGGAGGAAAAGACTTAGTCGCATCCTCCCATGTTTTTGTCATCTCTTATTTTGCTTGAATAACTGAGCAAATAGGCTGAAGTAGTGTGAGCACAACCCTCACGCTATGTTTAAGCTTATGTCAATAAGAATTTGACATGTTTTCTTTCCAAGGCTTGTGTAGATTTATATGAGATTTGAAAAGTGCATTTATCGTTCTTGCTTATATATATGCGAATCATTTCTCTGTTACTAGCAAGCTAACTTAATGGAGTATCTTGTTATATCTTTGGTCAAGTTCCATCCAACCAATAAAAGTGATGAAAATTACAATATTTTTATGTTCGAGAAAGAATGGTATGGAAACCCATCTCTGGGTGCTTTTTTGTTGTTGTGCCTGATTCGGGAATTGACTGGGTCTGGTTTCAATAAATGATGGTTTGTACAACTGTTTCATGTATTCTTTTAACCCAAATACGCCTGGCCTTAGGCATTTGATCAGAATTATTCACCTGAAGTGGCAATTCAAGTGTGTAATGCTCGATTTTTGTGTAAGATCTCATCTAACTCCAAGCATTGACCTTCTGCTACACCATCTTTTGGGTAAGGCGTCGATGCTCAACTAAACTCCGGGTATGAGCTGTTAAGTTGAGCTATCTCGTTCCACCCTTAGGCATTTATACGCTTGCCCCTAAGTCGTTGCTTGGAGGAGTTGATTAGTATCTGTCTTCGAATACTTGGAAAAATATTACTTTATGGGGTTAATCATGGATATTGAAGTTTAGGGTGGTGCCAATCTCTAGGCAGTTGAATACTGACATCGTTAACATGCAGATATGTGTAACATTATTGTTGATCACAGTGCACAATCATGCAAATGAAAACACATATTCGTTGATTTAGGAAGCCAAATCACTTTATATTCATCGAAAATGACGGATTTTGTCCTTTTACATCAAAGCTAATTAAATATATACAAAGTTTAACTCAACTGAAATAGCATCGTAGATGTTCGTTATTCCATGCCTATGAGAGGGCAATCCCGTCAACAATTGCTAGCTTGAATGTCTCTCTCCAAGGTTATGTTCAATAATATACGTACCTTCTCAGCTCGAGCCCATAGTCACAGGACCAGGGAAGATTCTTTTGAGGATAAGGTTGCCGATCTTGAAAGTACAATTCCTGACCTTGGTGTTGTAATATTAGGCTACTTGCTTTCGATGAGCAACTGCTCGCAAGTCGGCTTCATTACGCTTCATGTTAGTTATGTCAAGTGACTCCAATAAGAGCCTCTCCTTTGTTTTGGGATCATAATGGGGTTGTCTAATGAGAAGGTACTTCCAATTCGATCAGAATCATAACTTCTAATCCATAGGTCAAGGCGAATGGAATATGACCGATTGTGGACTTATGTGTTGCTCTGTAGGTCAATATGTTAATTGTAATTCATCAATCCACTTGCCCTTGGCCTTCTCCAATCGGTTCCTCAGAATGAACTTGATTATCTTATTCATAGCTTCTAGTTGTCCATTCACTTGCGGGTGTGCTACCACTATGAACATTTTCTCGATGCAATGTCAATTGCAAAAGGATTTAAACTCGGCGCTATTGAATTGGGTCCCATTGTCAAAAAATCATTCTCGGGACCCCAAAACAACAGATTATATTCTTAACCACAAAGTTGATCACCTTCTTTACGATGATCGTGGATAGAAATTCCCCTTCTGCTACTTTGTGAAATAATCAACAACAATGGCTACTTCGCTTCACTATTAGACATCGGCAATACAACAATGATCCCCAGAGTGCAAATGGCTATGGACTAGCCATTTGTGTAATCACCATTGGTGGGACTCTAGGAATCTTTGCAAACCTTTGGCATTTATGGCACCTCCTAGTGTAATCAGCTACGTCCCAGTTGACGGCTGCTCAAAAATATCCATAGCGAAGAATCATCTTTGCTAGGATCTGCCCCTCAGTATGGTCACCACAAGCCCTTCATGCATGTCCTCTAGGACTCTTTTGGCTTCGTCACTAGTAACACATCATAGTAGGGTGACAAAGAATCCTTTCTTATACATGACTCCTTCTGAATAACAATTCTTGAAGCATCACAGAGGATATTTCGTTCCTCATTCCTTCCTTTAGGATGGATTCTCTATAGTAGATAATTCTTGATTGGAGTTATCCATGACTTCTTCTCACATTCTGCCACCAAGATCCAATCGACGTCTATCTAGTCAATGTTCGGAGCTAACAACACTTCCATTGGGACCAAGCCCATGAGTTGTGCATCCCCTAAACTAGCTAATTTTGCTTGTGAATCAGCTTTCTCTTTTTCCTCTTTGGGAATATGCGTTATCATGTAATATTCAATGTCATTTAGCAACTCTTGGGCTTTGGTTAAATATGGACCTTGCCTTGCCCCTTTCGCCTGAAACTCCTTTCTCACTTGGCATACCACAAATTGGAAGTCGTAGTAAATGTGCAATGTTTGATTCCCAGTTCCTTAGCAATCTTGAGTCCCATGATTATTGCTTCATACTCAACCTCATTATTTATCATGGGAAACTCAAGTTTCAAGGCATGGCAGATTGAGCAATCTTCATGGGTCCCCAAGACAACTCCCATCCCTAAGCAATGTTCATTGGATGTCCCATTGGTATACATTTTCCTCTTAGTACTCTATTCCTTATCATCCATTTCATAATCATCTCGAATGGTGTATTTGGTAATGAAGTCCATCAAAGCCTGACCTTGGATCATTCTCAGGGGATGATACATTATGTTGTACTAACTTAGTTTGATATTCCACTTTAATAGCCTTTCAAAAGTCTCAAATCGTTGTGAAACCTGCCTTACTAGGTGATTGGTAGTACTTTAAATGGGTGAGCTTGGAACTATGGACGGAGCTTCCTTGAAACGATCAACTAGAAATAAGCTAATTTCTCTAGTTTTGGGTAGTTCCTTTCTACTCTTATTAATTGATTGATGATGTAATATACCAGCCTTTAGACTTGGATTCTTTATGACGAGTGTTGTAGTCAATGCGTGAATCTATATTGCTAAATAGATGAATAAATTATCTCCCTACAAAGGCTTCGATAAAAGAGGCACCCTTTCCAGTTGACCGACTAAAGCCTGCAAAGCATTCTTGCATTCCCGCATCCATGCAATGTTTTATTTTCCTACTTTGAGGACCTCGAAGAACGTATGCATTTTTCTGTCCTCTCAAAATGAGTTGGCCTAGCACATCTATTTTACATTCAAGCTCTGCACCTCATTTATCATCTTCGTGGCTTCCATATTCCTCAAAGCCTCGATTTTATCTGGATTAGTTTCAATCCCTCTCGAATTCATAATGAAACCCAAAAACTTTCCTAACACAGCTTTGAGCGAGCATTTCGAAGTATTGAGCTTCTGTATTTTTAGAGTACGTAGACATTTCTGCCAAATCCTCCACATGGTTTGTCGACCATGACGACTACATAAGCATATCGTCCATGTACACTTTTATCGAGTTCTCAATTTTCTTCTTGAACATGGAATTAACCAGTCTTTGATATGTCGCCCCAGCATTCTACAGGCCGAACAACTAACGAGGTAACAATACAATCCCTGGTCGGTTATGAAACTAGTATGCTCCTTACTCGGGACTTGCAATATTGTAGCTTGAATAAGCATCCATAAATGACAACAGCTCATGTCCAATAGTCAAATCCATAAGCTAATCGATATTTTATAGCGAAAAATTATCCTTTGGACATGCCTTATTCAGGTCTGAATATTTAGTGATGTTCTCCACTTTTCGTTGGTCCTTTTGACTAGGACCAGGCTCGATACCCATTTTGGTATAAAGCATCGCGGATGACTTCATTGTCTCTCAGCTTGTCTACTTCTTCTTTAAGTGCAGCAGATCACTCCGGACCCAGGCTATATCGCTTCTGTTTCATAGGTACACATTTAGGGTTCACATTCAATGCATGATATGCTATCTCTAGCAATATTCCAAACATGTCAAACTATGTCCAGGTGAACACATCCAGGTTCCCCTGGAGAAAACCCATCAACTCCTACATCACCTTTTACCGAGTTGAGATCTGATCTTCAGGACCCGAGTAGGATCATCCTGTTCGACCGAGATGCGATTGTCAACCAGGCCAGGGCCCTCACATCATCTGGCTCTTTCGTCGAATCCATAGCCATATGGAATAAGCTATGCCAACCGAGCCAAGGCTTAGGCTGTGGTTTCTATGCGTCCAATGATTTGACGTAGAGCGTTTTCTCTACATCCTTCCCTTTTCATGCCACTTTGCCTCCTTTAGCTCTACGATTAGCACTCACATTTGACAGTTTGGTCTCTTTGAATGACTCCTAACCCATTTTTATTGGAAATTTATTTGTTAAGCACCACCGGGCAAGGGCCACTCAGAAGCTAGCTAGGGCCGGGAGGCCCAAGAAAGTGTTGTAAGAAGAAAAAATATCGGACACCATGAAGGTCAAAATCAACACAATCTTGTAGTGGCCTTCACCTACGACCACTGGTAGATCCATACAACCCATAGGCTCCGTCGACTCTTTGTTAAATCCCTGAACCTAAAATTGACACGACTTTAGATCTTGGCCATTCATCAGCACTCAATCATTAGCTTTTTTGAATGAGATATTCACTGAAGTGCCATGCGACCAAACCATATTCACAGCCACCGGCCTAATTAAGGCCGATTTCACTAAGGCATCAAGTATATGGCTTCGACCCCATCTGCGTCCTTGTTACCAAATACAATATCCTCTATCATCATCTTGAGCTGTTTTCCCCAGAGCACTATCTTCGATGGCAAAACAACTCTTATTCACTACATGCTTTGAAGAGCTTGCATACCTATCCATCTTGTTCCAGCTTTTCTCAACTTGATGAGGTCTACCAAAAATAATGTTAATATTAACCTATTTTCAAGCTGCATAGGCTTGTCTTCACTAGGCCCAGCTTGGCCTTGTTGGAATAACTGTCCTTAGGGACCAACACTTCTTTGGCACCACCCTGCACGGATTTAGCAAACTATTGCTACTTATTTTTCCTAATCAGATTTTCAATTACATTACGCAAGTACCTAAACTCATTCATGTTATTACCATGAGTTTCATGAAAGCAGCAGTTCTTACCAGATCTCCTTTTGTTTTCCTTCGACTCCCTTGGAGGTAGTTTCTTATATTGCTTAATAAATTGCATAACAAGTTAAATATTCTCATCGAATTTTCAACAGTGTGTAATTTTCATACTTTGGGCTTCTTAGGTGCTTCTTAGAACCCGACTTCCTATCCCATCTCCTTGGTTATCCATTTTATGACTACTGCCCTTGTTTTTAACATTCACATCTATATCGCTAGAACTCCCACCGGTTTTCTTTATTACAACATTACTATGTACTGTTTTAGCTGACTATCCACCACCTTCAACCATCTTTCAAAATCAGTATCATGATGTACCCTCCTAATCAAAGCCATCGGCATGATATCCTCTTTCACATATCTACTCAAGAATTCTTCCAATGACTCTCTCACCCCTGGAAGAGATTAGACAATGACATCACATCCTTTGGGCGAGTTGTATGCAAGCAGAACTGCTCAACAAACTTCCTTGCTAACTGATCGAAAGACGATATAGACCTTGACAGAGGCCGAGTGAACTACATCGTTTCTACACCCTCAAGAAAAAGCAAAAAACATCGACACCTAATGCCATCGGTTTTCCTAGCCGTGTCCATATGCATCTCGTACTTCAACAAGTGTTGCCTTGTATCTATCGTTCCACCATAGGACGACATTGTCGATATTGTGAATCAATGGGGATATTCATCACGTAAAATCTCCTCGATGAATGCGTTCCTACTAGTAGAAGTGCCCCATTCATCATTTCTCCCACGATAAGTTTCATTCACTAGTTTTTTCATCGTTTTCGCCAAAGATTCTGGTTCAATCAGATATGTTGAATAGTGATATTCATAGGCAGCCTCGAGTGTTTAGCGTAGCAAACGGTCTTAGTTAATTCCACAATACCTGGGTTTTTCTGACTTCGAGAAAACCATTCGTTCGGTTGTTCCGTTATTTCGCTTTCTATGGGGCAGATTAGCAGTAGCCAGTGAAACTCCAGCATTCTAGCTGTCAGCAACATGACCAACATCATTACCTACATCATAATCTAGGTCGTCAGCACCTTCATTGACCAAATCAAGAACGCTGAGATTGGTAATAATCCCTTGAACTTGGATCAGTACCGATCCGTAGACATTTACCTCGTGTGGTACTTCATCTTACCTTTAAAGCATCGATTTCTTTCTCTTTATTTTCTGCTTCCTATCTCTATGCTTTCCACTAGACGATGAAGAACATTACTCTGCTGAATCAAAAGGCGTCAACTCTATCATGTTCCTTATGTAGCAGTAGGTCATTTGTTTTAGTAAACCAGGGATCTTATTCACCTACATATTCATCTCATCCCGACTTTCATGCGGTTTATCATTCATCGCCTTCATCATCCTGTCCATCTCGACTCTCACTACCATATCCGATGGATTTTTATTTCAACAGCACTCGACTTTGCAACTTCTACAACATGCTTTGATCTAGCATTCTCAACATCATTCGTAGGCCTGGAAGCGGCGGATTTCTCTTTTTGTGGGACTATAACTCAAACTAATCCTTTGGTAAATTCTACCAGAATCTGAATAGCCATGGGTTTCAACAATAAAACTAACGGATCTACTTTATGGATTTAGGTTATTCAAAAGTAGAAAATAGATCCTTACGAACTGCGATCGATGCTCTCAGTGAAAGCATCAAAATGTTTACGCCAAAAGTTGGAAAAAACACCCAGATATGAGAAATGGAGAATTAAAAGAATAAAGTAAATTGAAAATTCTGAATAAAATAGAATACACAACAACAATAACGGTTCAGCTAATCGTTGCCCATATCCACTTAAACTTTGTTCATGATTCTGATGAGATTTTTACAAGGCTGTTCTTATGGATAAGTGATATCCCTAGAATTGTAGAAATGATACAAGAGTTCTTTTAACAAGCTATCAGATCCACTGAACTATATTTATAGTTACAGGCCGTCGGAAAAATCTATTCCACATCCTTGCCCACATCACCTACATTCTAAAGAAACCAAATTAAAAGGACCTTGGCCAACTTGGCTTGTTTCAAGGATCGGTACCAACCCATGCCTAAGGGATCGGTACCGATCTATAAGATGGACTTCGAACCCTTTTTCAACCTCTTGTGAATGCTTGGTTGACTCATATCTTCATTTTTGGTAATTGATTGTATGGTTACAGACTCGAACCTAAATAAATTCCTTGGTTCGGAGGTTAGGCAAAGACACATGATTCATCCATTTGTTGTCTAGGTTGATGTGGGCTTGCGAACCATTCCAAATTGAGCTGAAATAGCTAGTAATTACTTCATCTCCAAGTGGCACAAGGTAAGTGGTGATTATGGGGAAAATTTAGGGATTGGTACTAGTTCATGACTTCTCCTGCATCTTGGAACTTTGAATATGGTGCTCATAGTTGGAGGTGTATAGGATTTTATTTGAAGACTATTTGTTATCTTTGGACTTCACTTGTCAATCTTGCTTTGCATCTGAACTTGGAAGTTGTCGCTATGGACTCATGTGTAATAATTTTTTAGTTCGACCAACCTGATATGCCCGAATATGTCATGGTCACAAGGCTAGATAACAGTTAATAAATGGAAAATCCCAGTGGACACTAAATATAATCTTTGCCTACAACATGATGAAAATATTGATCATTTATACTTTCAATGCTCATACTCTAAATGATTTGTGGTAGCCTGTGATGAACAAACTTCAACTAAGCGTTAACCCCAATAATAATTTAACTGAAATCTTGAACTAGTTTTGCACTAGTTATATTGGATCTAGTTCTATGAAGCATTTATTATCAATTACAATTTTATGTCTAACTTGGCATATCCGTTGTGAGAAAAAAAATAGAGAATTTAAAGGACCATAATGCCATTTCAAATCAAAATGATTCTACTTTTTCAAGACTATAAACATCTACATAAAGATGCTAACATCAAAATGGAAGTGATTAAAGGTAAAGAACATATCTTTAAGGAATTTGGTCTCAAATTCCATGCCAATTAGCAACAACGAATCAGATATGATAGAGAAAGGCAAACTACCAGTGACATATAGCTATTTAAACCTCCAGTGAGCCTAGTATGTGGCATTGGAAGGGATGGCAAGTAAGAGACTAGAACAACTTGCCAAACTGAGGATTTGCTGCGATTTCCTATGAAGTGACGAACTTGCATTTTTCAGATCTGCCATTTTTGAGTATACTAGATGGAAAATTAAA
Source organism: Allium cepa (assembly GCA_030765085.1). Classification (NCBI taxonomy): domain Eukaryota; kingdom Viridiplantae; phylum Streptophyta; class Magnoliopsida; order Asparagales; family Amaryllidaceae; genus Allium; species Allium cepa. The sequence goes on from CM060937.1 coordinate 291,507,128, forward strand.
AAGATAATGTATTTTTTATGTATGCTGCTATTATAATTTTATTAAACATCAATATTTTTTATGTATTCTTTCACCATGCCATAGATAGCCGTGTCTTTCATCTCTGCCCAACAATTCATACATATTTCTCAGATATTCCTAACCCTAAACCTAGAAAAAATTTCTCCTTTTACTGAGTAGATGAATAGTATGGGTCTGTGCTTCGCACATAGGCTATTTATATTATTGTAAATGGAAAACAAAGGCATTTTCGGAATTTCAAAAAGACACCGAGTAAATTAGTTCAAAAATTTTTCTTTATTAGTAGTAGAGATGGAAGGGAAGATTTAGTGGATAGTTCCAATTGTGATGATCACATAGTTTCCTTTTCATATGTTAAAGTCTATTTTTCTTCAACAAATCAATCATGGATATATTTTTTAGAATTTTTTGATTCCGTAATAAATCAATCGATCACGATCAATTCAACCGTGATTTGAATTCACGAAAAATACTGGAGAAGGAATGCTTACTCGATGACTGCATAATTTGTTGTGAGGTAGTGAGTTTCTGACTTGTTGACAAACGACTTTACTTTTCATTTTCCTTCGACGGAAACATTCGTTTTGAAAGGAAGATGGAAATAAACAATTTGAATTTTGATTGCCCTTTCATGTGAAGAAAAGAGTAATTGGTCTTAGAAAGAGTGAAATGGAATTATTGAAGGTGGCATTTAGTTTGGTGGCCAGAAGAAAAAAATTATATGCCAATAGCAATACACTTTATTTCGTGTGAGGGGTCGAGAAGGGAACATGTATGAATTGGCATTAGAAATATTATTTTTCTTTTTTGGGACATGTTGTAAGTATTAATGACTCATTATTATATAGGGACATTTTGCAAAGAGGATTTTGATACACCCAATTACATACTCCTCCCTTTATTTGAATCTCCAACACTACTTATTCTCTTCTCCCCATTTCACTTTCCTCTTTTCTTCTGTGCACTATTGTAAATTAATAGATGGAGATAATATGTACTTTTTCCTTGCAAAGCACCTATTTAGTTAAGGGGTTGTAAGGCTTGAATAAGGCAAATTATTAAAGTACATCGCTTTTTATTTAGTAGTAATAAAGACTTCATTTTCAAAAAAAGGTTTGTAGAAATTTGCATTAGAAAAAGCTCATAGCTAACCATAAAGAGAAAATAATGTGGGCCAGGTGAGACAATGCATAGAGTACCAAAATAAAATGCCTTAGGTATAAACCTGGCTGAAAGATTGATTGCCGAGGCAATAAATAGAAACTCCAAGAATACTGAGAGAAATCCATGAAATCCTAATAAGAATCCAATGAAATCCCATAAGAAATCCAATAAGTGCCCATTAGGAATAAATTGGTTTAAAGGGAAATTTACTGTGTACCATGGATAGGAAATCGAAGAATACAAAAGTGAGAATCTAGGAATATTGAAGGAAATCTAATGGGTTCCCATAGGTATAAACTTGGCCGAAAGGGCAATTTCTAAAATCCATGGATGAAAATTCTAAGAATAATGAAGACCAGTGATAAGAGAACTAAAGGAGATTGAGAATTTCAAAACTAGATTACCATCATTCGAAATCCTAAGAGTATAGAGTTTCTCGTAACACTAAATAATATGCTTCCTTATTTTTCTGTCAATATATATAATTCGAAAGTAGTAATTGCATTAATTGGAAGAAAGAGAGTCCAGTCACATTGTTTTTCCTAAAAAGGAAAGAGGCATATAGCTATAAAAAATATATTAAAAATGGATAATAAAATTTCTTAATGGATTTGAAAATTCCCCCTTTCGAATCATTCTCTCAATGACATATGCAAGCTTTCGACAGTTATATGTCTTATGCCCATTCATAGATGATAGATGCAGTAGTTTTCATTCTTTGGACCTTTTCTTTTCAGGGCAGGACAATTTGAGTATGGGAATTTGTCATGGTTTTTGAAAGAGTTTGGAAAAATTATCATTAACTGGAGCGAGGATTCCATCCTTTTTCTGTTTCATTCGGATTCATTGGTTCTATTTGCAGGAAGAGGCCTCTTAGCATTTTGGCTTTGATGTTCATATGACATCAACTTACACTTAACTCTCTTATTTCATCATTCACGAACTTGGATATTTTTATAAGTCTGTAGGATTCCTAAAATTATTCCTAAAGGTATCCCAAAAGTTGTCTTATACAAGAAGGATGAAGTTCATAGACAAGGTTGTAATCTTCTGCCTTCTCATTTGCTGATATAAGAGTTGTTGAGAATTCTTTGTTTTATTCTTTTATGAGCTAAATTTGAAGATTAAGAGTTATTGTTGAGCCAAAGTCCTCGTTATTACTTTCACAGTTAGAACTGCTCATGACTGGTTACTGAAGATGTCTTTCTGTTAAGGAAATAGAGAGAAATGAGGCCCTTCTTGTAGCATCAAAAATGTTGGTGATAATTTTTGTAACACCAACATTCAAGAACCGAAAGGCTTGCTTGAATAGATTCTTATATTTATAGGGCTTTAGTAGGCTGATTACCGAAGGATTTAGGTGCATACCTAAAGTTAAATTAAGTCTTTGGAATATTACTAAGAGAAGGGGTGTTGAATGGACTAAGGGTAAGTTTTAAGGATGATGCTAAAAATAAAAGCACGAATAGTACAGACACCAAGATTGATAATGGTTCGTGCTAAATCCTTATGTCCACTATACACTTTATCCTTTCCTTCTATAGAGTTCTATATCAAAGTCAAAAGGCTATTACAATGCTGAGTTGACAAGATCTACCATTAATGAGGATTTACAAGGAGCTCTAATATAGGCCAGTACAATTTTTCTTAGTATTTTAATTATGTGATTTCCCAAAAGGATCTTTGTTGCAATGGGATCTGTGCTAACCTATAAACATCTTGTAGATTTGTCATTGGTGGAGAGCTTTACCCATGGATTTTTGATTTGTCCCTTACGTGAGACTAATATTTATACACATGATGATATCTAACTTACTTGAAAATTGACATGGATTAATATCATGGAATTCTATATACATAGCTATCTGTATTATGAAATTTACAGTTTATATAATCTTTAGGATATCTAAGACATTGACGTATCTAATGCTATCTTAGCCATTGACTCTGGTGGCCTTTTGAGGCGCTTTCGATTTTGAATCATTATCGTAGGTTGAGTTTTCAATTTCCTCATGTAAATAAAAATAAACTGAATATACGTTTTATGTTACCTTAGCCTTTCAGGTTTTAGGCTTTAGCGTTCACATATGATTTCTTGACATTTTGGGGCAAGTTGTTAGATCATTCATTCGATCATATGCCTTTCTTACAAATCATTTCAGATATATATTTAATTTAATTTAATTTATGCCTTTGGCAATAAATATCTAAAAAAAATTTGTGTACAAAATTTTTATATTTTAAGTTATACCCTAAATGGATAGTTAATTATTTATATATATACCCATAAAATTTGAGATTAAATAAAATATAATTTATATAACATTATTAACATGATTAGCATGAATTAATACAGAAGTATAATACAAATATTATAATATGTGTGTGTATTATTTTGGATTTCATTTATAAAACAAATTTTTTAAATAAAATCAAAATCAATGCCAGTAAATTATATAACATACATCAATTTGGGTCATGGGTGAGCATATATGAACATTTAACATAAAATAAGAATTGTAACTAAACAAATATAGCCTCTGTGATACCTTTTGAGAATTGACTCCTAGATTGCTTAAACCACCACACGATGCTGCAAAGATTGAATGAACTACCTTGTTTGATTTTGTTTGATGTTTATTTAGGCAATAATTACTTTTGACCATATAAAGGCATGAACGAGATGGTGATCATGAATGAGAGGAAAGAAAGAAGGGAAAACTATATCGAAAGTAATGGGGAGGATTTATTTTAACGGATAGAACGAAAACATTTCTCATTATTCTCTTTAAAAGCTTTTATTAATTCCCTACTAAATATTTTGGGCACTTATTTCCTCTTAAGGCTAGCATATGTGATGTCTTATATGGACATATATTATACCCAAATCTCGTTTAAGTAATTGAATATATTTAAAACCTGATTAAATATATACTGATATCGCATATCAATACGTGCGTATATAAATTTTATATACACATCAAAAATTTACTAGTAGCACCCAGAGCATTTGTAGGATGTACCCCACTTACTAGTAACCCCCCAAACATCAAATTTATTAATAATTAATATTTTTTAAATATTAATTAGTTTATAACACTTTATAAACTTGTGAAATCATGTGGTTTTTGAATAATTTAAAAAAAAAATTGTGAGACTCAGTGGTGTGAATTTAACCGGCAATTGATATTAAACAATTTAGATATTAATGTTGATAGGTCATATTTACCACTGTAGGACTGTTAGACCAAATTCACCACTTATAGATCTTTTTGGTAAAATCATATTTTGTATTACTTTAAGCGATATCAGTAGTGACAATAATTTACATGTTCTCTTCGCGAACACTATATCACTTCAGGATATGTATACTATGGCAACTTCAATATTATACACATTCAACTTGACTAGTCCATAAACAATGTCCTTCGCCCAATAATAACATTTATTATTAACTTTTAACTCTGGCCGAAAATTTTGACTATGAGTTAACTACAGTTGACCATGATACTAACCTCATACAATCGAGGAGATGAATTCTCTATTAAATAGTGCTTAACTTCCAATGCTTCAACTCAGACTCAACAAACACCCTGTCACAATTTAACTATAATCAAATTGGATTATCCACATTAAAGTTCTATGATATTTTTAATTCGAGGGAATGTGTAAAATTGCCTCCTAATATTTCTCGTTAGATGTAGTTGTTTTCAACCAATAGGAAACTCCCAAATGACTCATTCTACGTGTATTTAATAACTATGAGTACGCAATCCTTTCGTTCCTCCAACAACCAGGAATAATACAATACCCAATATTTGTAGAGTGTTATACACTCTGTTCTTAACAGACGAATTAATATCCTTTCCGGAAACATCTTGACCAGGAAATTTAAATAAATTGTTAATTTATATTTTGATTAATTACTCACGATTGAAATAGTTTGCAACTACAATGCCATAACATTTGTTCAAGTATTTTATTATTAATATACTTTAAATAAATAAATTAATTAGTTATATTAGAATATAACAAAGTATATATATATATATATATATATATATATATATATATATATAAAAGAAAAAATACCTTTATCATGAACAATAATGATTACAAAATTAGAATGTATATAACAAATTACATAGTTGCCCATTGAATATACCACTGACTCTCTCAGTCTCCCAATCACACTTAGGGTTAATTATGGATTCCCTTTGGTTAACCTTTTATCAAACTTTATTCTGGGACGCACCACACAAAATGGGGACATCAAGGTTGACCTTCCATCCTTAATCTAAATTTCAGCCATTGTAGCATTAAACCAAGTCATGTACTGCAATATTGACTTGTTTTCTCTTTGCTTCACATCAGGCAATGAGTATAAGTCATTTAATTGTTTGACATGCACCCAAAAATAACTAATAAACTTCTCCCTTAGAATTACCCAATAGTGAATTGATCCCTGGGATAAACGACTAAGATTGCAAAGAATAAAGGAAGCACTTACACAAGACTTCCTTTGTAGCTCTGCTCATTAGTAATTAAGGGGTTACCATTGTAAAAGTACATGGGGTTAGTCAGTACTATATGTGGCTTTATAGTATGCATCATGAAATCTTTGGGGTTCTAGGCTGTCTCTATCTCTAGGAAAAAGGGACTCCTGACCCTATCCTGTATACCTTGCTCCACTTATATGTATCAAACATATTCTCAAATGATTCATGTCAGCCTATCCTATGGCTCAGGAGATTGATGGTGATAGTCCAATTTTCCTCCATAAGGAAGAGATCCCTTTCTGCCTCTTTATGACTACTTGATTTTCGGTCCTGGCCTTGACCATGGTTCTTAGATTAATCTTAATGATCGCTTTACCAACCACTATTGTAACACCCCTAATTTTGATTAATATTATTTAGGATATTTAATTAGATAAATTAAATAGAATAATGTGATGTGTAGTAAGATAAAGGAGACAAGATTTGATAAATAACTAGGTCAAGCCTTCACTAATTAAAATATTTGGATGGTTTTAGAACTTAAAACATAAAAGAAAGTATGAGATGGAAAAAATAGGAATAGATCTATCTTTCGTCCCTTAAACCATCCCTCTTCCATACCATTCTCACTTTTACATAAAAACAATCAAGGGAAAAACGCAAAGTGGCCGACCATTAATCAAACTTAGAAGTGGAAAATTAAGGGGAAATTAAAAGGAAAAAGATAAGGAAACTATTGTGCGTCAAATCTCAACTCTATTATCTAATCTAAGATGAAAAATACTCATTTTTATACTTATTGATTTCGAATGTTGATGGATTTTGTCCATGATGATGCTATGATGTGACATGTTTGATTTTATTGTTGTTTGGATAGAATAAATATTTATTGGAATTTTTATGAAATTATTTTAACAGGTTTTAAGGGTAAAACCTAAGTTTTTGATCTCCAAACGATTTGATTTTCTAATATGATGCGTAAACATATTTTGGAGATGGATTTCCCGATTAATAGGAGTATTTTATGAATTTCCTAAGAGAGAAAAGATATTTATTTTAGGTTTTAATTATTAAAAATAATTAAACAATGATTTTGGATATTTTATATCTTAAAGAATATGATAATTCTAAATTTTTGGTGAATTTTGGAGATTTTTCTAAAAAGATCATGATTTTATATGAATTTATTAAGCTAGAAAAGCTTATAATAATTTTAAATAATTAATGATTATTTAATGGATGCAAAAATTATTTAAGGATAGAAAATGGGTAGGCAGTAGATTTTTGAAAAGAAAGTTTGTTAAAGTTATTTTAACTAATAAAAAATTGACAAGGATTTGGAGTTGGTGATAAGGTATTGCTTGTTTGAGAAATAAATCAGTTTACTTGTAATGACCTTGAATTTGGTCGCCTTCAAATATAACATTTAAAATGATTTTAAATATAAACCATATAAGATTTTATGTTTTAAATAATATTAGATAGGATTTGCAAAGTGAAATATACACAAATAAGGAATAATTGCTTATATTGACAAAAGTGACAAAATCTTGATTTCAGAAAAGTAAGTTCGAAGGTTAAATAAACTATTTTAAATAATTTATGAGTGTTTATATTTTTAAATAACAATATAAAAATTTATTTTTAAATTTGGATTACATAAATAAATAGTTTAACTAAAACGTCAAAATGTGATCGTAAAACATTTTATCGAAAATCAAAGTTTTTCGATTTAAAGTTACCACAACGTTGTTACACTTTTATTTCCTTGTATATGAACATGTATTTGAATAGTATAAGTATTAATTAATTCATTAATAAAGTTTACTTTTACTAAACATGCATATAAAATTTTAGAATACAATTAACAAAAAGTAAGTATAAAAAGACAAAAAAAAGTTGCAAAAATGAAAAACGAAAACAGCAAATCAAGACAAACATAATTATTATTCTTTACTTAATACTTAAGTGAAATGACACAAAGCAATGATTTGAAATGTGATGCAAAATGTTTAAGAAAATAAGGTTTCTTAAAAAGTAAGTAAGGTTATTTTGGTAATTTGGCAAAAGGACATTTTGGTAACTTACCGCTTCATTTTTTTCTAAATACCAACCACTTCCTTCACTTTCTTTCACACCATTTCCACCTTCTTCTTCATCCTTGAAGCTTTTTTAATGGCTTCTTCTTCTCTCTTTTTCTTATTAAATTTTCTTAAAATCGTATCAAATAAACTCTGAACACCACCAAACTTTTTCAAATACCTTAAAATACCATAAAAACATGGTTTAGCATTTAAGAAGTGAAGAAATGATGGAGGAATAGGTGGAACCCATCAAGGCTGAACCTTGTGAGAAAAGGATGCAAGTTCGGGAACTCCGGAGCAAGAGGAAGAGAAGGAAGTGCTGTCGATTTCATTCCAAGGAGTTAGGAGCAAATTTAAGGTTCTGCGGAAGCTCTGCCGGATTTTTGAGAGTTTGGAAGAAGAGGTCGATAGCATAAAGCAAAAGGAATGTTGTATAAGTTGATTAGTTGAAATTTAAATGAAGTATTGTTAGTAAGAATGTTGGTAGGAAGTTAATCGATTTGGTTAAAGGTGAGTACTCAAATCTTCATTTTATTTTAATAAAATTTAAGGTGATAATACACATGTTAAATTAGAAATTAATATGTTGAATATTGATTAATATTATGGTTGATTATATGGTTATGAAATGGTTGATAATTTGGTTTGATAAATAATAAGAGAAATGGTTAGAAATTAAACAAATAAAATTATTGGTAATTAAATCCATAATAATGTGTGTATGGAGTGATTTATCCTTTAAATGATTTTAAAAAGGTCACAAATGATATTATAATAATATAACATTACAAGATGAAATGAAATTGAAAATGAGTTTGAAATTTGAAAATATTATTTAAAATGATTTTGAAATGATTTAAAAATGTTTTACAAACATTTAAAAGCGTTTCAATGAAGTTTGGAAAGAAATTGAAAAACAAGTCAAAACTAGGCGCGTCACGTAAAAGTAGTTTGCGATTTCGCGTTGAAAAAGTTAAATAAGAATACAAGGTGGAAAATAGCTCAAAATCCTTCGAAATAAGAATTTTCCGGACTATTATACCCATAGTTTTCTAAAAAGAAAGAAAATCAAGATTTCATCCAGTAGATCTTGAAATATATCCAAAATAATTTATAAAACACCGTAGTTTTGCAGTTCGAAATCCAAAAAGGGATTTCTTTAAAAATGATACTTTTAAAATGTTTAAAAATTTGAAATAATTTTTAAATCTTTAAAAATGTTTTAGAAGTAATTTAAGTTGAAAGTATGGATTTCTAGATGATATAAAATTCGTTTTGAAGAATATATCATTTTGCAACTCTTTTTGCAACGTTTTGCAACACTTTTTAGTAACTTATGAATTAAGGATATAAACCCAACAATTCTTTTTCAAATATTTTATAGATATTTTAAAATAATTATTTAGTATTTTAAATAATGATTTGGAAGTTTAATGAATCATTTCTAAAATGAAGATTAATAATTGCGTATGCGGAAACGACTAGCACATTTGTCTCACCTGTGAGAGCTAGAAGGTAAAACAAGGTGTGTGACTAAGGTTAGGGATGGAGCAACCAGTGCCCTGAACTTACTTGGCCTTCGTTTTATCTTTTAGACAAGGGGTGGAACATATCGAAGGGAAAACCCGAATACTCTAAAATTTATATTAAAATTTTTCCTAAATAAAAGGCGAAATAAAATAGAATTATTCCAAGTTCAAAAAGTTTTAAATAAATCAAATGATTCGATAAATTTCAAAGAAAGGCTATAACGATTCCATATTTACTAGGGGACTATTTTGTTAAGATTTATATCTATCGAAGATAGTTGATAAAAGGAAATGCATAAATCAATCATCAAATCTTCCAATAATCATTTTGTATCGATGATTGGTACGAAGCAACCGGGGTCCGGTCTGATCTGGCACTTACCCCATGTGTTGGACTATGCTCCATCAATTGGAGTCTGTAGCATGATAGGGGGTTCTCACTTTCTGTTTGGTGGCAAGCAAGAGACTCTTACCCCTACATGGCCTTAGATGGAAAAGGGTTGGTTGTTAGTCGCGAGGCTGGCCGTAAAATCAGATTCGAGGTACCAATGTATGCCATAATGGTGTTGAAATGGTTGAAAAGCCTACCGGTCATCACTGATGGATGGTTGAAAAGCCTACTATCAATACATTTGGTATTAGAGCTTAGGTTAAGCGAACACCTAGGCTTTGTTGGGGGTAAAACTCATTATAGACAGGGTTAGCAATACCCTAGAATGAGTGACTCATTAGAAGATAGGGTTAGTAACACGTTAGAATGAGTTTTGAGAGTATTATATATATATGAGTGCGTATTTATTATTTGATATAAAAATGTTTGTGTTGATTTATCCGTTGAGTAGTTTATAGATTCCGTTCGATGCGCCTGTTCACCGTTATCAATAGGGAATTCTAAACACTTAAACTAAACAAACCGACACACCATTTAAAATGATTATATTTGAAGTATAAAGGAATATCTTTTGAGAAATGTAGATATTTGTGTGTGTCAGTTTATGGTTAAAGGAATGATAATATTCCGTTATTATCATTTGTTGATTTGATGAACATCTTGTGAATTAAGTTTCACAATTTGACTGTAAGATGTTTGATAAGAATATGGGGTTAAGGTTAATGACTTTATATAAGATATAAAGTAAGCACGTGGCATAAAATGTACTTATCAAATACTTTTGGAAACTGTATGATAGATATGTTATATAAATTTAAGAAACTAAATTTTGGGTATTTTGGAATAGATTTGTAAATTCTAAAAGAAAGTAAGTAAATATAAGATGATTTTATGAAGGGATTTATAAAATGGATTTTATAAACAAATAAAAAATGGTTTTATATAACAAGGTGAAATTAGTGAAATTATATGTAAGTACAAAATTTATAAATGTGGTTTATAAAGTAAAAGGGGGAATTTAAAAGATATATGAAAAAGCACTAAATTCACTTTATTCGTTGGGAAATAATTCGTGTGATGGCTGTAGCATCATCAGTATTCATTTTTGAGTCTCTAAATGATGAATTGCTACCTTAATAATTTACTATTGATGTTTTTTTATGGTAAAACAAGTTTTGATTATCAAATTCCAAGTATGATTTGATAAATAAAAAAAATAAGTTTTTGAACTTACTAATTTAAAAATGGTATAAAAAAGAGAAATAAGTTTACACCTTATTAATTTGAACAGGAAAGTAAAACGAAAATTTAAAAATGGTTGAAAATTTGGTTAAGCAAACAAATGGAAATCTAAAATTGAGACATGAAAGAATTAAATTAAGTGAATTTAATTTAATTTGTAATGAAATTAATGATCAAGATTAGGATTTGACTTAAATAAGATGAACTTAAATTGTAAAGTAATAATAAACATGGGATTATGTTCTAATGTTTAGGAACTTAAGTAAATAATATTATGGAATGGATGTATAATTATGATGTTAATTAATTAAACTTCTCTTTGGATTATCCTCTAATAGCACTTCTTATTTCTTATATCCGATCAAATTTAATAAGATATTTTGAAAAAAAAAAGATTATGTAATATAAAGAAGTGTCTTTATAAAAAGTGTTTATTAAGAAATCATTTAAGAATATATTTTATAAAAGTATATTCTTTAAAATGAAGTGCAATTAGAAAAAATAAAATAATGTTTGAGAAAGATGGTTTTGAGAATTCATATCATAATGTTTTGAAAAAGTATAAAACAGAAAGCTATATAACATAAAACAAGTTTGGAATTAAATTTTTAAGGAGATTTATAAACAAAGAAATTTCAAAGGAATTTTGAAATAACAATTATAATGGTATTATTCCAATGAAAGGATGATCGATTTCTTTTGGAAAAAGAATAATAATAGTATTATTTCTAAAAAGGAATTTTGAACACGAAAAGATAATATTATGGTTAATCGATCCGAGTGGCTCGAAAGCAATTAAAAATGGGCAGGAGATGTGTTCGGATGGTAAATGCTTCTCTTAAGTATTCCCCTTCTCGTTAAGGAAATATGTGATACTACTGCTAGTACCCAGTTTCTTTGGTACCATTTTTGAGTTACTCGATTAATATAATATTCTAAAGTTAAAAAGCATAACGTGAATCACTTATTTGACAAATTAATGGCTGTCAATTTTTATCAAAGTGTATTATATTAATTGATAAGCATGGTTATGCTTTGATCTTTACAATAAATATTTTTCACAAATACCTTTAAATTTTGTTTTGGGGTAATTTCGAGGACGAAACTCTTTTAAGGGGGAAGTATGCAATGACCTAAAATTTGACTGCCTCCAAGTATAAAATTTAAAGTGATTTTAAATACAAAATATATAAGATTTTACGATTTAAATAATATTAGACAGGATTTGCAAAGAAAAATATACACAAAAATAGGAATAATTGCTTATATCGACAAAAGTGACAAAATCCTGATTTTAGAAATGTAAGTTCAATGGTTAAATAAATTATTTTATTTAATTTATGATTGTTAATATTTTTAAATAACATTATATAAATTTATTTTTAAATTTGGATTACATAAATAAATAGTTTAACCAAAACGTCAAAATGCGACCGCAAAATATTTTGTCGAAAATCAATGTTTTGTCGATTTAAAGTTGTCCAACGTTATTGCACCTTTATTTCTTATATATGAACATATATTCAAATAGTATAAGTATTAATTAATTCACCAATTAAGTTTACTTTTACTAAGCATATGTCGAAAATTCTAGAATATAATTAACAAAAAGTACACATAAAAAGACAAAAAAGTTACAAAAACAAAAAAGCAAACATCAAATCATGGCAAACATAATTATTATTCTTTACTTAATACTTAAATGAAAATGACATAAAGTAATGATTTGAAATGTGATGTTAAGTGTTAAAAAAACAAGGTTTCTTAAAAAGTAAGTAAGGTTATTTTGGTAATTTACAAAGTGATATTTTGGTAATTTACCACTTCATTTTTTTTACAAATACCAGCTACTTCCTTCACTTTCTTTCACACCATTTCCACCTTCTTCTTCATCCTTGAAGCTCTCTTTAATAGCTTCTTCTTTTCTCTTTTTCTTACTAACTTTTCTTAAAATCATATCAAATCAAGTCCAAACACCACCAAATTTTGCCAAATACCTTAAAATATTATTAAAACATGGTTTAACATTTAAGACATGAAGAAATAATGGAGAAAGAGGTGGAACCCATCAAGGCCGAACCATGTGAGAAAAAGGAAGCAAGTTCGAAAACTATGGAGAAGGAAGTGTCGTCGATTTCATTCTTAGAACTAGGAGCAAATTCAAGGTTCTGCGGATGCTTTGTCGGATTTTCGGAAGTTTGGAAGAAGAGGTCGATAACATAAACAAAAGGAATGAAGTAGAAGTTGATTAGTTGAAGTATAAGTGAAGTGTTATTAGTAAGAATGTTGGTAGGAGGTTAATTGATTTGTTTAAAGTTGAGTACTCAAATCGTAGTTTTATTTTAATAAAACTTTAGTTGATAATACACATGTTAAATTAGAAATTAATATATTGAATATTGGTTAATATTGGATGATAACTTGGTTGGTATTATGGTTGATTATATGGTTGTGAAATGGTTGATAACTTGGTTTGATAAATAATAAGAGAAATGATTAGTAATTAACCACATTAAATTTAATGGAAATTAAATCTATAATTATGTGTGTATGGAGGATTTAGCCTTTAAATATTTTTAAAAGGTCAAAAATGATATTATAATAATATAACATTATAATATGAACTGAAATGGAAAACGATTTTGAAATATGAAAATATTGTTTAAAATAATTTTGAAATGATTTAGAAATGTTTTATAAACATTTAAAAGTGTTTCAATGAAGTTAGGAAAGAAATTGAAAAACAAGTCAAAACTAGGCGCGTCGCATAATGGTAGTTCTCGATTTTGCGTCGAAAAAATTAAATAAGTATACAAAGTAGAATATAGCTCGAAATCCTTCGAGATAAGAATTTTCTGGACTATTATACCCACTGTTGTCGGCTTGGTTTTTCAGCGGGTAGAGAGAAAAGGAAGAGAGGAAGCAAGGTTGAATTATGGCATAGAAGGTAGAACCGCCAGAACAGGTTTTGCTCCAACATTCACTAAAGTGCCAGACCAGATATTTGGTATGGCATTCTCTGATATGCTGGACCAAATATTTGGTCCGGCATGACATACCCAACGCCGTACCAAACATTTGTTCCGGTAAATAAGCTTGCCGGACCAAATGTTTGGTCTGGCAAATAAGAAGTCCCAAAGCAAGAACACCGAGCCAGACATGGAAAAGCAACCAAACGAAACAAGCTCCATGACCAAATGCCGATCCAAATGCTCCTATCCAGATTCCAAACCAAATCCAGGAAGTTATAATCTCAACCTCCACACTTCACAACTCCAATTTATAAATACCAAAACTCCTCATCAACAATGGGGACCGAATCTGAAAGAAAAGGGAAAACTCTACTGAGACTTATCCACTCCAACTGCTCTAAGTTTTTGCTCTTTCTATTCAAACTTGTACTTGTAGTCAAATCAAAGAAGTAAAATAGGATGGGCAGTGGATGTAGGCACGTTCGGGTTGAACCATTATAAAATTTGGTGTGATTTATTTCCTTTTGTTGCTTTCCAACTCTTAACCCGTGAACTATTCCGTGACTACAAAAACTATCTGTTAACATACTGAAACAAATAAAACTTCATATCAAAAGACTTAAACATGACGTAGCCAAATTCGAACTTAGAGGTGTTTGTCCAATTTTTGTGCAACATTTTTGGTACTTTCACTGAGAGTGGCGTAGAGAGCCGAACTCTTCTATCCACTATTCTTCTAAGTCTTAACACATCATTAGAACATGGCTCTCTCTAGGTGGAACGCTGATAAGGGTAAGAGCACGACCACTACTAGTCCCCTTAATCCCATCCAAGAGGATCAAGAAAATCCAACCACCCACTCTCAACTTCCAGGTTCAGTTGTCACCCAAGAAGACGTAGACAGGGTTGTGAATGAGATGACCGACCTCTCTGCTGCCTAGCAAAAATCTTTAGTGGACCAACTCATGAAATGCTTGAGAGGCACAAAGGAATCCACTCACAACTCCGAATCTCAAGGCGAGTCTCAATCTGTAGAGTAATGTAGATGGAATAGATCCTCTACAAATGAAGGATTCAATCAAAAAGGTACAAGAACTTGAAACTGAGCCTGGAATCAGCCCAAATCTAGTCCTGAAAGATCACTAGGAGCTAGGCCCCATCAAAGGGGCATAAGGCAAGGGCCGGCTGTGACTGACAATGTCATGCTTCAAGCCAACCATCGCCAATCCAACCTAAACCATGGTTCTAGACATCATCAGCATCAAAGGGAATCCCCCACTTCTCCCGGGGCTACCCCATCATCCAAGGAAAGGATGACACGCTTCTTTAGGGAGTATCTCTGGTGCGAACAACTCAAAAGAGGGGTGGGATCAAGGGTGTCCATCCCATTCATCAGGGACATAGAAGCAACCACCACTCCTCAGGAATGGAAGATAGCACCATGGATCCCTACGAAGCACATTCGACCCAATCATCCACTTACAGCGCTACACCCAACACATGTTCATGAATGGAGCAGCGGAAGGTGTAATGTGTAAATGTTTCCAGTTATTCCTATTAGGCTTAGCGACCACATGGTTTTGTCGCTGCCTCGTGGCTCTATTAGCTCTAAGGAAATGTTGAAAAAAAGATTCATAAGTCAATTACGAATCCACGTGGAACTGTCCAAGGATGCCTATTCCTTATCAGACATAAAACAAAACGCAGGAGAACCGCTACAACAATATCTTAACCCTTTTAACACTACCGCAGTAGTATTGTAAGACACCGATGAGAGACTTATACTGATGGCGCTGTGCGGAGGCATCCACCTAGATTCAAAGCTCACGAGATGAATGAAAAAGGAAAAGCCTCTAACTCTTCAGGATTAATTTCATGAAGCTGGAAAATACATGAGATTAAAAGACGTGGTGGCCCACCAACATAGCAAGTAACTCGCAAAGGCTTCTAGCATCCAAAAACATGGTTGCCACACCCCGAGGGGATGGGAATAAGAAGAATGGTAAAGTAAAAGGTGGCCACCATGGCAACTTTGGAAATGAAAAGAGGTAATAAGCGACGATACTGACCCAGACCAAGATTCTATTCATACACGCTACTAAATGACACTGTGGAGAACATTTACATGGCTACTCAACACGAGTTGAAATACAAACTCCCTTCATAGAAAAAGAGTCGGAGGCTGCAATTAGAATAGGGAAGTATTGTCCCTTCCATGAGTCTCATGGGCATAACAACGAAAAATGCCAGCACTTGTGGGATCTTATTGAGGAATAAATCCGAAAAAAGAAACTAGTGCAATATGTGCAGAAAGGACACAACTCTCCTGTTTCGACCTACGAAGGCTCTGGGAAACCCCCGAAGGGAATAATAAGGAAGGAACATAATGCAAGCCACTCCGGCCAAGAAAGGATGATTATACACACCAAATCTAGAGGCCCTTATATAGCTGACAGAAGTTGGGCGGAAATGGAGAGGTATGGAAAATCCTTAAAGGATAAGGAAGGATATGTTCATTCCATGACCAAAGGTCGCATTACGAAAAGGAGAGAAAGAATCGACATAACCTTCAATGATGAAGATTTGGTTGGGAAATAGTATCTGCACACTAACCCCCTGGTTATCACTGCCTGGATCGGACCGGTAGAGGTGTTTCGCATTTTGGTTGATACAAGAAGCTCGGTGAATATTTTATTTAATCATGCATTCAATAAAACGAAATTGTAAATGAAAGATGTATCCCCATTCCATAAGCCTTTACACAGGTCCACCGGAGGGGCCACAATGCCACTCGGGCAGCTAAGCTTTTTTATTGAGCTTGGAAGTCAACCTTGGTCAGTTGTGCGAAAGAAAACCTTCATACTAGTGGACGGGCACTCTGCATACAATGCTACAATGCCTTCTTGGGAAGGCCAGCCTTGTTAGTCTTCCAGATAGTATTAGTGTCGTGGTGCTTGAAGATGAAATTCCCAACTGATAACGGAATAGGACAAGTGGAAGGAGACCAGGATGCAGCTCACGATTATTATGTGATTGAAGTTTGCCAAAACAAGAAAAAGGAAAAGGGGAAAGACATGGGGGTAGTCTTCTACGCCAAAAATATGGAAGCATAGCAATCAAAGAAGTCCCCTCCTCTCAAGTGTACCAGTGACTCATTCAACGAATTGAACCTTAGAGATAGAGAGGAGAAGGTCAACGTCGAGCCTGTGAAACATGAGATGGTAGACGAGCACGATAAAACAAGGTCTTTAAAGATAGGTCGGTTAAACTTGAACCTCAAAGTCCAACTGATAGGATTCCTATGAAAGAACTTGGACGTATTCGCATGGACCCACGAGGACATGATGGGGATATCCCTTGAGGTAGCTTGCCATTCCCTCAATATTGACCTGACCAAGATCCCGATCAAACAAAAGAAAAGGAGCATGGGGGTAAAATGATCAACCGCTCTCAACAAAAAAGTGAAGAATCTACTCGCCAATGGTTTTATCTATGAAGCAATTTACCCAGAATGGATCACCAACCCGGTCATGGTGAAAAAGTCTAATGGTAAGTGGCGGACCTACATTGACTTCTCCAACCTTACTGATGCTTGCCCCAATGACTATTTTCTATTACCTCGAATCGACCAATTGGTGGATGGAACCGTAGGGTATGAGTTGTTATCATTCATGGATGCATATCCAAGATACAACCGGATTCCCATGTATGTGTTGGATCAAGAACACACTAGCTTCATCATGGATCTGGGCCTATACTGCTACAAGGTCATGCCCGTCAGGATTAACAATGCCAGTGCTACCTATCAACGTCTAGTTAATAAGATGTTTAAGCAACAAATTGGTCACTCCATGGAAGTCTATGTTGACGACATGCTTGTCAAATCAAGAAGTGCAGCGGATCATTTGAGCCACCTGGACGAGATGTTCCAAGTATTATGCAAATAGAAAATGAAGCTGAACCCACTAAAATGCTCTTTTGGAGTATCTTCAGGTAAATTCTTAGGTTTCATTGTACATGCTAGAGGGATAGAGGCGAATCATGAAAAGATGCAAGCCTTGATAGATGTCAAAATCCTGGCAACACGAAGGGAAATGCAGAGCCTAAATAGAAAGGTAGCCACTCTGAGCGGCTTTATATCCAATGTAATGGACAAGTGCGTCCCGTTCTTCGAAGCCCTCAAAAAGTACAAAGGGAAGTTTGAATGGATTGATGAATGCTGCTCAACTTTCTAGAGTTTGCTCGAACATCTGCAGAAACTGCTAGTACAATCCACTCCAAGGGATGGAGAGAGCCTTTATTTATACCTAGCTGTATCCTCCCACGCCCTAAGCGCCGCACTAGTATGAGAAGATGATCGTGTCCAAACACTGGTATACTTCATTCGTAAAAGATTCACTGGTTCAGAAGCTATATACCATAAGATCAAAAAATTGGCTTACTATCTGCTCATAGCATCTACGAAATTATGACGTTACTTTCAATCACACTCCATTAGGGTTCTAACGGATCAACCCTTGAGACAATTCCTACGTAAACCAGACAAGTCAGGACGCCTATTAAAATGGTGCATTGAGTTGAGCCAGTACGACATTACTTACCATCTACATGCCGCCATAAAGGGACAAGCCTTAGATGATTTCATAGCTGAGTTTACGATGCGAGATGAGGAGGCAACAATAAAAATTGAGGAAACTGTCAAATGGAATATGTTCGTTGATGGAGCGTCGAACTAGCTCGGCTCGGGGGCAGGAGTCATAATAGTCACATCCCGAGGAAGAAAGTAAAGCTATGCACTAAGACTAAAGTTCGCTACAACCAATAACGGGGCTGAATACAAAGCAGTGATAGATGGCTTAGAGATCATTAAAGAAATTGGGGTTAAATCGATATATATTCACGGTGATTCACAATTAATTATGAACAAGATGCTTGGAGAATTCCAGACTCGTGGACAAAAGCTTACATCTTACTTCAAAAGGGCCCAAACCCTCCTTGATGAGCTAGACTACGATGTAATAAAACACATCCTGCGAGGGGAAAATAAAGAGGCGGATGCCCTAGCCAAGAGGCAAGCGTAAGAACCGAGCCAATGCCAGGGGCAACCCCTATCATGAGCTAACTCACACCAAGTTTCGAGTGTCTTCAAACCACAGCGACCGTAGACGAGGAGGAGACGTGGATGACCCCCATCATCAAATACTTATAATAAGTTAGGATAATACTAAGAAGGACATCTCGCTACACCATCCTGAATAATATACTGTAACGTCGTGGTTTTTCCAACGCACTACTAAGGTGTGTCGCTGGGAACGAAGCAAAATATATCCTTAATAACACCCATCAAGGGAGTTGTGGCGATCACACTGGAAGAAAAACTCTAGCTAGGAAGATTCTACACGGTGGATACTTTTGGCCTATGTTGAACAAGGACGTAGCTGAGTTCGCTAAGAAATCTGACAAATGCCAAAGATTTGCCAAAATCCCGAGACTGCCACCAACTAGTTTGATCTAAAAGGTCAGCCCCTGGCCCATTGCAATCTAGGGAATTGATGGGGAACACAACATGGGCCGAGGAGAGTGAAATATGCCATAGTGGTAGTTGATTATTTCACTAAATGGGTGGAAGTAGAGTCTTTGAACAAAATTTCGTCTTCTAAGGTAATAAACTTCCTAATACATAACATCTGTGCAGGTAAGGGGTGATGTAGAAGATCATATCGGATAACGGACTCCAATTCGATAGTGAAGAATTCTTCAATTGGTGCCAAGAACATGGGATTGCTCGAAGCTTCTCGCCGTAGCTTATCCCCAGGTAAATGGGCAGGTCGAAGCGGTAAATAAGGTTTTGAAGACACTGAAAAAAATAGCTAGAGAAGTCCAAAGTGGCATGGGTCGACTAACTGCCTACTGCACCATGGGCCTACCAAACTTCCTACAAGACCGCGACAGGGCACACGCCATTCACATTAGCACACGGGGTTGAAGCCATGCTCCCAGTCGAAATAGTCATCCCCTCGCACCCAAGGATGCATTACAATCCAGAAGAAAACGAGGAGCTCTTGAGTGTCACTCGACCTGAACAAGGAAAAGAAAAACGGCGCCGCCCTCAAAGCTGCCACACATAGATAGAAGGTGGCAAGGCAATACAAATCTAAGGTGAAGAATCAAACGCTACAAGAAGGAGGCTGGGTACTCAAGCAAATCTTCCCATGGCCAGGGGCACCAGACCTAATTTGGGAGGGGTCGTTTGTCGTTCATAAAGGTCTTCATAATGAAGCTTACATCTTATCAACAGTAGACGGGGAGGTGTTTGGGAAAGAATGGAATCTCCAACACCTCCGTCGTTATTTCTCTTGAACTGTAAGGAAGCATGTATTAACTGAAGAAATAAAAGAAAGACAATGGATGTAGGCATATTTCGGCTGAATCACTATAAGAATTTGATTTATCATATTACTTATCCTATTTAAACTTTCCTTCATTTAATTGTTTATCTGTTGACTATCCCTACTGCGAGCAATCGCAAGCACTCGCGGGCAGTGGTGAAAATAAGATACCTGCAATAAGAGTAACGAAACAAGCCTCGACAATTCACTATTGACAATCGACACCCTCAAGGTGGCAATGATGAACCGACTATAAGCCACAGATTAGGCATGATTTATAGCCTAGGTAGTTCATCATTGTCATTCAGCTCGTCGATAACTACGAACCAATTATATAACCCATGATTAAGGCGTGGTTGCAGCCAGGGGTAGTTCGCAGTTGATGATCGACATTACTCACATTGGCAACGATAAATCGAATAATACTCACGACAATGGAAATAGCCCAAGTAATAATCGTTTGTGATTGTCCCTGAACATAATAATGCGTTTATGGTTTTCTACGTCTCAGAACACAATAACGATTAAATAAGTCATAAGAAGTTCACAAGTAGACAAGGAAGACTATAAAAATAATACATCACAAAAGTCATTCCAGATAAACATGCAAAAGACAATAGGCGAACATTGCAACATTAAGATATACATGTACAAAAAATTTCGTTTATGTATATATTCATATGTAGAACAACCATATATCCTCCAAAGATACACATAAAAAGAGAAAGGAAAATTTCCTTGACTAAGAAGGAGGGACTCCCTTGTCACTTCGCCTGCTCCCTCCGGCTATGTCCTTCGAAAGCCCGGACCACCCAAAAGACTTACCCTCTATTTGCGACACCTCATTGTCCACCTATCCTGAAGACATCCCTACAAGATGTAAGTAAGAAAAATCATAATTTTTACAATCTGGAATAAGTAATAACGAAGAAAAAGTAAAAAAACGAGATACTTGTAGTAATATGGTGTGGATCACTAATCCCCTCGAGGTCTGAACCATCTTCATCGTCCTCATCCTTTGCCAGCAACTCGTATCCCTTGGTGATGGCCTTGGTCTCTTCCATTATGAACCGACGGTTCACCATCCCAACATTGTGCACGGCTCCTTCCTCCTATGCATTTGCGGCCTTAGTCTCCTCAACGAGCCGAGCGTGGTTTCCTACCATTACTTAAGGATAGTCGTCCATCCACTGAAGGCTTCCATGTTTCCAGAACGTGTAGTAAGCGACCTTTAGCATTTTGGTTAACTGTATCACAAAATTCGTTGGACTTGTCGACTTTGGTTTGGAGGGACACCACTTTATGCATATATTGTTCCTATCCTTCCTCAGTTGAATATGCTCTGCCTTCAACATATCAATCTCAGCCTTGTATGAATCCTTTTCCTTCTTCCACTCACCCTGAAACTTCTTCAGCTCATCCAAGGTTTCCTACGATTTCTTCATCTTACCATTGAGAGAGTGGATCCGCTCCAGATATTTCTGTCTAGCTTTGTCTACTGAACTTATAGCCTCATCGATCTGTACCTTACATAAGTTAGTAGCCTCTCATGTCTCTTCTACCTTGGCTATCTTTATCTCGACTACACGGGACGCTTCAACGACCTCCAACTTCACCTCCTTCTCCATGAGCGCTCTATGTAGATCCTCCACCTCCTAGGAAATCGTACATTAGCGCTCCCCACTTCCTCACTAGCCTTAGCTAAGCGGGATTGATAATCGATGATTTTTCTAGTCTCGTCAGGAACCTGGACCATCCTCATCGCTAGATTAGCAAAGTCAAGAGTTTTTTCCTGATCTAGGATTTGGACCAGAGGATTTCGAGGCAGAAGGAATTTGGTATCAAAATCTAGTATCGAAATCCACTGGATGACGACACACATAGCCAGGTTTGATATCAAGGTGACTCTCGAAGGGGTTCCTCATTGGCTGTTGAAAGTATGGGAAATAAACATCGATATTTTATTCCCCTAAGTCACCAGGAACCCATGCACTTCAGGATCAGGTGGGTTTTGACGATGGCAACGAGAAGAAGTTTGAGAACCAAGGAAGGTAGCGTCCTTATCCGAGACCTTACGCATTTTTGGGTTCTCTCGTGGCTCTCTCCTCTACCCATGCCTGACAGAGTCTCCTCGACATTCTCTTGCATAGTCTTTTCCTTTTGAGGGGCCGTCTTAAAAGGAACGGAGGCCCCCTTCATCCATTTGAACTATTCAAGTCACCGGGATATTTAATTCCTCTTTGGATTTCATCTTTTCCCTGCAAAGTAAATAGCAACTTTAGAGCAGGGAAACGAAGAAAGCATAAACACAAAACATGCGAGATACTTAGACACTGCAAGCTACCACAAACCCATAGAGGAGACTGGATCAAGCGGTTGGGGTGGGGTTTCAATCAAGTGGGGAATACATCGGGACAGGACTCCATTCAAAGGAAGAGACACACGGTGATAGGACTTCATCGGATTAAGTAGCAAGTGGATACTGGGATTTGTCTAAAAACAAAAATTCTCAAGAAGTACCCTAAAATCTAGGCAAAAAAGTACATGGGGAAAGCCCGAATGCCTTGCTAATTCCCACTCTGTTTTGCACCGAAAGAAACGACATTCCACCCAAAATCACCCATAGCTACATTCTCTTGAAAGTGGTCAGCAGCGAAATTTGGCCTAGGAATCGGCTCGGATTGATCTAATTGCTCGGTCCACTCCTGCACAGCCTCGGCATTCTTCAAGGGATTCGTGCCCATGCCTTCGCAACTAGTAATCTCCACATTCTGAGAAGCATGGACCTTCGATTCTATCGTCCCATAATCTCCCTCCGACCCGTCCTCCTTCTCACTATCACCATCTAAACAAGAATCTTCCTCATCATTTAGAGAAGGAGCATCCCATATGCGCAAATAATTCCCCCAACGGGGAGGACAAACTGCGCTTTTCTTATGCCTCAACTTCTTTGGGGCTCTGGCCCCTTCACCCTCTTCCTTCGGATCCTTACCTTGTCCACATCTCCCCATTCTCCTTCAGCTGCCGTTGCTCTCTCATCTGAGCTTGGCCTGATATTGAACACGGATTGACTAGGACCAATTAAGTTGTAAAAGCGAAGGGCTATGCCATGGAGCAAGAATGAAGCTTCCCTCTCAGCCTCTGGGATAACCAATATTTCCTTGGCCATTTTTTCAAACCCTCGTCCTCTGCCGCCTTCCACAACCTGAAAAATACGGAGCATCAAGGAAGCGAGTCGACATAGAACTAGAAGAAGATATAAAGGAGACTTACACCCAGAAGTGAAGATATGTTGAGGAACGGCATCATCACGCACAAAGAAGTACTCCTTCTTAAACATAATAAAATTCGAATATAGATCAATAACGGGCTTGAATTTATGAGTCGACTCTAAGCTGATGAAGGGAATCCACTTTCGGTAACTTCTCACATTGTACAAGTACCTGACCTCTCTATGGGTAGGGGCTCTTTGATAACGCTTCATGAATATCAGATATGCACGTCAAGATAGCATAGGAGTTGGGTTGAAGCTACAGTGGAACAACTTTCAAATAGACCACGAAGCTGACGATATAACGAGCGAGCGGAGGGATTGCACCACACATGTAGTGATATTTACTGTATACCATGTATCCCTTTTGGGGAGAGCAAGCCCTGTCATTTGGTCCAAGCAGTGTCATGTCTCGGCGAACAATCCTAAATGTCGTAGTTATGGAATTAAGCTTTTCTATTGTCAGCATGTTAGGAAAACATTCAGAATGCTTTACCGGCATTTGGTTGGAAGCGCAATCCTCCACCAAAGAATATGCAGAGCTAGGTTGTTTTGGAGGATTGGCAAAAATGTTAGAAGAAGAAGCACCAGCCCCTGCAGGATATGATGACGCATGTTTAGATCGGAGCTCATGATCAGACGACGTTTTTCCTACACAAAGACTAAAAAGCAGGCATAAGTTCAAAATCCCAGTAGATATGCAATCATAAATGGAAATTTAAGTGCTCCTCTAAAGCCTCCCATCGCCTGGTCCGGTTAAAACCATACTCCAAACCTAACCCTATAGAACTCAAACTACCATTTCAAGAATCTACCCCTTTGGCTGGACATACCTATGATCACTGTGCCCGAACTAATTTGGTCCGGCATTACCATATCCCAGAGATCGGACGACATCACAATGACGAATCAAACCGACAGAATGATAACTATATTAGCCCAAAGCTTGCCCTCCTACAAGCCAAGCCACGCACACAATCATACCACATAGAAACATGTTTCGTTCCCTAGCCTAGCCGAACTTGGTAACGCGAGCTTGTGACTAAGTGGAGCATCAATATGATGATTTTTTGGAGAATTTTTACCGAATCCATTGTGGGAATAAAGTACAACACTACCTCCTATGCTATAGCCAGCATAGTCAGACCTTACAGCCCAACCGCACAGGCCACTGGTTTAGGCAGACCAGCTAATTGCACAATGCACCCAAATCCGATAACATGAACCAACATTCCATTAGGAATTGCTAACCTAATAGCAAAACCCTTTCACCCTCTTTAGTCACGGCCACCCTACCTTCACCAAGCATGAATTTCTCCCTCACCAAATCACTCTCGAATCCCCTCGCTCGCTTGCTTTCCTTAATTAAGAGCAAAAGCAATTCACTCTCACACCACGTACCAAACTCCCCTAAAATCTAAACCCTAAAACCCCAGAAAAAAATCGAATTAAGAAAGCTTTACCTCGAGTAATGAAGATATGGAAATATCAAGAGTTCAGGCACTAAAAAACTAGCAAAATTTGAAGTTCAATCGATTTGAAGTAAACTGAAGAAATTTCGTTAAGAAAAGTAGGGAGTGGTATTTAAAAGGGAAAAGGAAAGGAAGATGAACGGTCTCGAATTTTCAACAGGTTGTAGAAGCTTAGTGCCGAACAAAACAAAGCACGTCATGTAACTATACAACACACTTTTGGAGGCAAGTATTGGCTCGGTTTTCAGCATGTAGAAAGAGGGAAGAAAGGAGGCAGAGTTGAATTATGGCATAGAATATAGAACTACCGGACCAAGTATTTGGTCCGGCATTCACTAAAATGCCAAACCAGATATTTGGTTCGGCATTCTCTGATATGCTGGACTAATTTTTTTGTCTAGACGCCGGACCAAACATTTTGTCCGGTACACAGGCATGCCGGACAAAATATTTGGTCTGGTAAATAGGAAGTCCCAAAGCACTAACATCAAACAAGACATGGAAAAGCAACCAAGCGAAACAAGCTCCATGACCAAACGTCGGTCCCAACGCTCCTACCCAAATGCCAAATCAGATTCAAGAAATTAGAATCTCAACCTCCACACTTCACAACTCCACTCTATAAATACCAGAGCTCTTCAACAACAATGGGGACCAAATTTTTGAAAGAACAGGAAAAACTTTGCTGAAACTTAACCACTCCAGCCGCTCCAAGTTCTTGCTCTTTCTAATCAATCTTGTATTTGTAATCAAATCAAAGAAGTATAATAAGATGGACAGTGGATGTAGGCACGTTCTGGCTGAACCACAATAAATTTGGTGTGATTTATTTCCTTTTTCCGCTTTCCAACTCTGAACCTGTAAACTGTTCTTTGACTGCAAAAACTATATGTTAACATATTGAAACAAAAAACTTCATATCATGCAACTTAAATGTGACTTTAGCCAAATTCGAAATTAGAGGTGTTTGTCCAATTTTTGTGCAAACAATAGTTTTCAAAAAAAGAAAGAAAATCAAGGTTTTATTAAGTATATTTTAAGATATATCCAAACTAATTTTATAAAAACATCACAGTTTGCAGTTCGAAATCCAAATAGGGATTTCTTTAAAAATGATCTTTTTAAAATGTTTAAAAATATGAAATAAATTGTAAAAATCTTTTAAAATGTTTCAAAAGTAATTTAAGTTGAAAGGATGGATTTCTAAATGACATAAAATTCGTTTTGAAGAATATAGCTTTTTGCAATGCTTTTGCAGCACTTTTTAATAACTTATGAACTATGGATTTAAATCAACAATCCTTTTACAAATATTTTATACATATTTTTAAAAGAATAATTTAATGTTTTAAATAATGACTTGGAAGTTTAATGAATCATTTCTAAAATGAAGATTAATAATTGAGAATGCGAAAACGACTAGTACATTTGTCTCGTTTTGTGGAAGCTAAACGGTAAAACAAGGTGTGTAACTAAAGTTAGGGATAGAGCAACCAATGCCCTAAACTTACCTGGTCTTCATTTTTTCCTTTAGACGAGGTTGGAACAGATCGAAGGGAAAGCCCGAATACTGTAAAATTTATATTAAAGTTTTCCTAAATAGAAGGAAAAAATATAATTATTCCATGTTCAAAAAGGTTTAAATAAATCAAATGATTCGATAAATTTCAGAAAAAGGCTATAACAATTCCATATTCAATAGAGGATTATTTTATAATGATTTATATCTTTTGAAGATAGTTGATAAAAGGAAATGCATAAATCAATCATCAAATCTTCCAATAATCATTTTCTATCGATGATTGGAACGAAGGAATCAGGATCAGATTTGGGTTATTCCTATCCAAAAAACCGAGATCAGATTTGGTGATTCTTATCTAAAAATACCTTCAAACTAATTTTCAAAATAAAATATATTGAAGACAATGATCATTGATGAAGAATATCTTCATGATGTAGGACTACTTGCCTTTAGTCCCTCGAGGTGAAATTTATCATATCTAGTGTGGCAGTAGTGCTCTGTTATGAAAATCTTCGATTTGCTAGAATATGATTTAAAGTTAAGAAAGAAGTCTTTGATTATGATTTAATGAATGATTTGGGAATATTTTCCCTAAGTAAAAGTTATAACTCGAATATAAGAAATCTTTGATTAAGATTAAAAGAATGATTGGGAAAGTTTTTCCTAAGTAATAGAGAAAATGATTTGGAATTATTTCAGGATTTAAGTAAGGTTTAAATAAACCAAATGATTTGATAAATGAAGCTGAATGACTCCATATACTCTTGAAAAGAAAATAGAATAAATTGAAAAGAATATATCTAAGAAAGATATTTGATTTAAATAAAAGGTGAAGTAATTGACTGATGATTGATATCCATATATGAACTAGACATATTTTCATCGATAATTGGCTTCATAGGAACCAAGCTCGGATTTGGGTAGCTCCTATCCAAAAGCCACTTCGAACCAATGTATACGTTCGAAAGTGAAGACATGTCGAAGATGATGATTATTGAAGACCAAAGATCTTCATAGTGGAAGGACTTCTTGTTGACATTCTCTAGGTAACTCCCACTATAGAGACATTTATTATAGCAGTGGTCCTATCATGTTTGAAATATTCGGATTATAAGGGATTCTCACCATGTAATGGCTGAAGAAAGCGCCTTCAGTTTCGTTCAGTCCTAGAACGAACTTGTATGGACAAATGTCTGACACTGCATTGCTAAGACCACAAATGTTGACTTATACCAACATATTTCTGTGGTGGCAGAGAAGGCAACTTCTCTTAGCTTAACACCCTTCTCAGAGGCATAAGAACTCAGAGGTTGTATGTTCATAAAGGCAAATGGTGATCGAAGGAATGGCAATATGGCATTCTAAGTGGATTGTGCTTTATGAAAAGTAAAGCATAGTTTTGTACGAAAAGCGTGGCTTTGTCTAAGTTGAGCATAAACTCACTCCCAAGCCTCACATCTCAGAAATGATATGTGAATTATATTACATATTTCAGGCTTAGTATGATGACGGTGGCATATTGTGACCCCCCACCTCTATACTCACGCTAGCCAAGGACGCTACGGAGTAATGCCGTCAACTAGCATGAAGAATAAGGCTGTTGAGGAGCGACCATCCGTGTAATTGCTTTGGCGAGTACCGATATGCCAGACAGAAGGTGTGATAACCCTGATTTTAGAATATCTGTAATTGATAAATTAAATGGGTTTAATCAGTAGAAATACTAATTTATAGGTTAAATAAACAATTCTGGTAATAAAAATATGTACTTGAATAAGTATTAGTTTGATAATTTTTCTAGTGTAATTATGCTGGCAAAATAGATATTTTAAAACTATAAGAATAATGTGTTGTTTATAGGTAAAAATAGATTTTAAATGGAATTATCATTTACAAATTGAATTGGTGTTTGTTTATTTGTTTTTTTAGATCGTTTGTTGAATTGGAATTTGAATTTGAATTGGACATTAAAAGAGTAAAATATCTTAAAATAAATTGGATACAAAATATATATATATGATTTCATCAAAATATAATTTGTTTATATTATTTTCTTTAAAATATTTTATATAAATTAAGGAAAGTAAATTTCTCAATAGAAAATTTAATATAAAAGTATAATTGAATTTTTTATCATTTTCTTTTTAATTGTAAATTGGTGGATAGAAAGGGAGTAATTTAAATATTAATACACTTAAGATATTTTTAAGTATAGAACTAAATTTTAAATTTAATATAAATATTTATTAATGTAAATAAGCATATGTAAATATTTGAAAACATGGAATTAATACAAGAGTAAGCAATTTAAAAGATATTAAACATTTGTAAAACAATAAAACAAGTATTGAACAAGTGTAAGAATTTTAGAAATATAATTTAACATTTGTAAGTTAAAGTTTATATGCATTAAACATGTGTTAGCTTAGATTAACAAGTGGCAAGAATAATTTTCTTTTTGGACAAGAATTAGAGAAACCAGGTTTTTCTTTTTACTTCTCAAATCCTCTCTTCACCTCTCAAAAGCTAAATTAAGATCAAGCTCAACTCTGAAAACAAACAGATCAAGTTTCAGATCAAGTAAGTTAACATTCAAGTTCAAATCATCAAACATGCCAATTCAACAACTCAGTAAGCAAATCAAGCAAGAAGCATTTCAGTTCTTAAGTTCAAGCAATACAAGTTCAGAAATCAAAATATCAATGTGCAGTTTTTAATTTTTCTGAAACTTCCTCTGTTATAACAAAGGTGAGTGAACTTTATTTTATTTTAAAAATAGAAAAAAATTTGGATCTGGTTTACATCTTGATGTTTGTGGCAAAAATATGAAGTTGTTGTGGAAATGATTAATAGATGATGAAAATATGCCTGCATGTCAATGTATATATATCTGTACAAATTCATTCTTCTAGTTTTGTTTTCCAGGATTGAAATTTTATTATAAAAATTCCTATCTGACATTAGGAACCATTTTAGGCTTTGATTTCTGAAGAGTAAATGTTTTAAAATGAGGTAATCTCATTTATAAAAATGAATCGAGCTTAATGGTGGAGTACTCATCTCTAAGATGGAATTTACAATGGACTTTTGAAATTTGAGAAAAATCAAATATCTTGATTTTGTGATTTGAATCCATAACCAGGTTTGTGTTAGTGAGTGATGAATTTAGGTAGGAAAATTATGATTTTTAGATAAGTAAATTGTAAGGAATTGCTTGTTGAACGACAATTGGGTTTCGGCCGTTTCTTGATGATCGGCGAATTTTTGGGGGTTGAAGTCAGAGTTGAGGCAAGTATGGGGGACGTGGCATTTAGGAAAATTGGTCATGGAATTTTCAGACCATCGTGATGGTTGCTGGCGTCAATTTAGGGTTTTAGTTACAGTTTGTCGTCGCCGTTATTTTCGATATGATTGAGGTGACAATGGCGCACCGAACATGATCGCGAGTTGGAAGTCGAGATGAAGATTTTGGTGGTGTCGGCGGTGGACCTCGTGGTCGAGATTAACGGCGAGGAGGGTTCCGACCATAGTACTTTGGGTTCCATTTTGGGCTTTACACTCGATTTTGATGCTCTAACTGGATCTTTGAACTAGGGTGTCGTGAAGGACGGTGAAGTCATGTTCGACATGCTGGGGGCCAGGGAGTTGGATGGCGTCGCGTAGTTCGCGGTGCTTCATGCACACGTGCATGGTTGATGTCGATGTTGAATCTGGCAAAGGGAGACGATTGTTTGTCTCGAATTTTGACTCGGATAGAAGTGGAATTTGCTCGGTGATAGATTCGAGTATGAGAATGTTTTAGAAATAAGAGTTTTAAAAATTTATACAAGTAAAAAAAACAAAAGAAATGAGAAAGGAGGGGAGGAAGCTCGGGAATAAGGGAAAATAACTCGGGTAGCAGTTTGAAGTTAATTCTGGGTTGCCTTGGTTAAAAGATAAGTTGTTATCAAGTTTTAAGCTTAACAAAAATCAAGTTTTAAAATTTATTTCTTAAACTATTCTTTCAAATAATAATTATTTTAAAAGCTTGGTTAAGTAAAGATATCTAGTCTATTTTAATTTAGACTTGGTAAAATTTTAAGTTTATTTTAAGCTTAATTTATAATGTAATTTAGTAGAAACTAAATAATGAAATGATTATAGTTAATTTAATTTAAGGAATTATGTAAATTCTCAATTTAATAATAATTAATTCCGAAGTTTATTATATTCTGATGATGGTTAACTGAGTTATTAAGATAAGTGAATTATCTAAAATTAATTAAGGATGGGTGATTAGGATTTATTAATTAGTTAATAAATTGATGATTAATTAAAGATTTATTTAAGGGTAGTAAATCAAAGGTCGATAAATTGAAGGACAATTAATCAATGTATAAACAAGTTTTAAGTATTTAAAATTATTATTTACTTATTATGATTAAGAAATGAATCATTAATTAGAGTTTGAGTGTTGATTAATTGATTAATTAATAAATTAATTAAGGAAATCAATTTTAATTAATCTGTCTAATTAATTAATTGTAATCACTTAATTATGAATTAATTAAGTATAATTGCTTAGAGAAGTAATTGGTGGACAATTACTGGATTTAATTAATTGAAGAATGGTAATGGGTTTGGATTTAATTACTTTGTGTAATTAATATGAAGGATAATTACTTTGTGAAAGTAATTAAGAATTAATTACTTAGTGTAATTAATTTAAGACTTAATTAATGAATAAAATTTATTAGAAGTTAATTAAGTAATGTAATTAAGGATAATTAATTAATATAATTGATGAAGTAATTAAAGGATGGTTAATTAATTGAATATAATTAATTAAGGTTAAATAAGCAGGATTTTTAAGTAATAAAGTAATTAATTTAATTCATTGGTGATTAATTAAATTAATCAGAAATGGTATGACTTATTTATCTTGCTTATGAATGATTGAATGGTATTTGAATGCCATGGATTATTTGTTATCCCTGATATGTGACTGTGATGCTTTGTGAAAGGAAATGTTTTTGTAATATGATATGTTGGGCTGAACAGAGATAATGTGGTTATCTAGGATGAATTATTGTGTAAAAGTGACATCCAGTATTTAAAATTTATCACTTAAATAACTTGGGTTAAGATGACATTGAATTCGAAGATGCCGGATTCGGGTATTGGTAAATACCCAAAACCACTTCGATTCTTTATTGATTGATATGTGAAATCAATAAGCTGGAATTGAATGATTTAAATGAATTAGACTATTTAATCTAAGTTTTGATACTCAGAAATTGGTATGTGAAAAAGAGATGTCTATAACAACTTATGAAGTTGTAAATTGATACCAGATACCCGGGTTTATATAAGTTGTATGCTTTTGTATTCCATGTTAGATGAGTTTACTCACGTTGGTTTCCAGCCTGACCCGGGTGTTACTTTGATGTAACGCTCAGGTCAGACCGAGTATTACAGATTTTCAAGTAAGGATGTTCTGGAGCTCAGGAGGCGAGCTGAAGGGCAGGAACGTATGGAGTGTTTTTTGCTGTGATATATTATTGTATAACTAGGACATGTTGTTTTAAACTGTCCAGTGATGGATAATGGTTGTAACTCTGATGTAATAAATATAAGTGTATTGATACAGTTTTTCTTTGTAAAACTGCTATTTATGTGATATTATATTTTGATCCGCCGCGAATGTGAGTTTTACGTGACTTGTTATTGTTTCTTCTTCTTTCTCTTTTCTTCTTTTCTTAACTATCCGAAATTTTCTGGATCGAAAATTTCGGGTCGTTGCATTTGGTATCAGAGCTGAAGGTTAAGCGAGAACCTTGGCTCTGATGGGATTACTCATTAAGGTTAGGGTCAATGGAATCATAGAATGAGTTGAGTGTGTGTCTATATATATATATATATATATATATATATATATATATATGAGAGCGTACTTGTTATTTTCTTATATAAATATTTTAAATGATTTTATATAAAAATATATTTTGATATATAAAAGCAATATTTCTTTCTAACAAATATTGAGAGAATTGGTTGTTAAATTATTGGAATTAAATTAAGAAGTAACAGAAAAACAACCAAACTGAAATTGAAATTGAATAAAGATAAGTTTAAAATGAATTCAAACTGAAATTAAAATCTTGAATTTGGGAAAGAGTTTCAGAATAAGGTAATAATAAATTGGTTTTTAGGTATGATAGTCTGGGTTATTATCATAAATAATTGTTGTGTTTAATAATAAAATGTGTATTAATGAGTAAGCAAAAATGAAATGTTTTAAGGGGGTAACCTTTAAATAAGTATGACATGTAAATTGAAGTGGGTTTCAAACTGTGATGTTCTGAATTCTAAATTTAAACATCTGAAAATTGTTTTCAAAGTTTTAGAGGAAATAATATTTTTCAAACTATTTTGAATGTAAACTTATTCTAGAATATGAAATTGTTTGTTAAATTTAAAGGAATTTGTTTTGAATTAAAACCAAAGGTGGTTTAAAATTTAAGGATAATTTGGTGTGTAAAGGAAATAAATATGTATAGATGAGGCATGTACATAATATCAAAGGTGATTTAAGATAAACTCTAAGGTTGTGTATTCAATTTTACTTGGACTGTGATATGAAAACCCAAAGTGATAAGTTTTTGAACTTAAAAGTGGGAAAGAATTTTGAAATTTGAAGTGGGGATTCAAATTTGAGTAAGGTTAACGGGATTTAAATTGAATTTAACTTAGAAGAAGTTAAATATGTTTGAATGAACAACCTGATTGGAAATTTCAAAATGAAATTGGGATTTAACTTGGGAAGTTAAATGGTTGATTTGAATTGGGAGTTTGAGTGATCTCAAAATAGGTTTGAGATCTGGAAATTTGGAACGGATGATATTTAAATAATTTGGATAATATCCTGTTGTTATTAATAATCTTGAAACTGTGAATTGGATTTGTTTAAATGAATGAAGAAATGGGGTGCGATAATATATCCATTATTAAGGCAAAATGGAATCATTTTGGACTTAAATTTTGAATTTAGTCCAAATTGATTTGAATAATTTGGAGTTGTAATTAAGGTTGAATAGTTTTAAATTCAAATGGAATTTGAATTGAATATGGGAGGAAATCAAGAATAATTCAACTTGATTTGGAAATGGAGTTTGGAATTGAGATTAATTCAAACTGGAGTTGAAATGAATTGAAATTGGAACTAGTTCAATTGAAATTTATTTTAATTAGTAGAAATTGAGATCAAAATTGAATAAAGTTAAATTTGGAAAGAAACTGAGGTTAATTCAACTTGAATTGGGGTTAAATCAATTTCAATGGAAAATGAAGATATTTAAATTGGAACTAAGTCAATTTAAATGGAAGTGGAAATTTAAACGAATTGTTGGGGAAGTGAACAGTTTTGACTCTGGACTATTTTCAATATAAATTGTTTTAATATAAACTTATTTTATTTTCCAGCTAGTTAATATATACAGCCTTTCTTTTTCAAAGCCAGATTATTTTATATTTATTTTACAATTGTTTTGGAACTATTTAACAATTTTTCAACTATTTTATAAATTAATTACTATTTTTCAACTATTTCACAAATTAATTACTATTTAACGACTATTTTGCAATCATCTAAAATTTCTGAAACTATTTAACTATTTTCCAACTATTTTACAATTAGTTAACTATTTTACAGCTATTTTGCAAACTAATAATTATTTTTCAACTACTTATCTATTTTTAAACCTTTCAAGCTATTTTCGAAAATTAAGCTGGACAAAGATTCAAACTGTTATTGATTAAATACCCAACAGAGAAGAATTGAAGTGATAATTCAATGGAATTGAAGCAATTGTAAGTATGTGGATAGGAATTAAAGGAAATGTGAATAGAAAGAGAAATTGATTTGGTTAATAATCAATGAAGATAAATACGTAGGATGTACGTATATTATTCTATTCGTATAGTGATTTGATCCGGATTCGAGCACAGAATTTTAAGATAGTTATATCGATCCGAGTTGGGATTTTTCACTCGAATTTCGACGACGAACCTGGATATGGATTGTTGATTGGTTCTGGATATTCTCTATCATGGTTATGGCTATGCAAGGAGAATGATGGTTTCTAATCAAGAAACCAGATCCGAGTCCGCACTAGAAAGTCGGGTGGATGATACTAGTTCGAAAGGGAAATTGTGTGATTGAGTGAGCGATCAGATTGATATTGCATATGGATGATTTGTGTACATCGTACGGATTGGGATGAAATTGGTATTGAAAGTTTGTGGATAAGAAATGTGAAATGGTTTTTGAAATATATGAGGAAATAAAATAGAAATTGGATATTTCTATGGTAGAAATTTACTTTATGGAAGTAAGTAATATAGTTAATGACTTTATAGAGAATCAAATTTGAATACTTGATTTGGAATAAACAAAGTTATTTATCTTTGTTAAATAAGAAAAATCTTCCCTTGTTGAATCTATTGCCAGAAGAAAATGATTTTGAAGGTGTTTTGAAGTATAAAAGGAGTTTTATGCAAGTTTGAAATGATCCAAAGTTTTAAAAATTATATATATCTGCATATGTATATAAAGGATCTTATGAGGATTTTGGAAAAGGTTTTGGGAACCTTTGGATTCAGAAAGGCTTTTGATTTTTGGGTAAAATCAATATTGAAATTTGGAAAGCCTAGTTTGAGAACTATCGATTTTGGGATAATCGATTTTGTGTAAAGGAGCTTTGTATGAGATCATACTAGGTGTATGATTTGAAAGATACTATATGTGTATAGTGTAAAATGTTTTGATGATGGCTCTGGGGGAAAAGGCGCTCCCTTGAAATGAACTTCTCAGGAGTGCCACCGGGTGGTGCTACCTTGAGCCCCAAGGGGGGGTTCTAAAATTGATCTTGTGAGGAGTCCGGACAAAACTAGTTCTTGAGGATTATGAGTAGTGTGTACCACAGAGAAAGTCGTGTGTGCCGCTGAGAGCCAACAGTCTACGTTTGATTTTATATCGGTAGACTGTGACCTATGGTAACATAGCAAAAGTCGTGTGTGCTGCTGAGAGCCAATAGTCTACGTTTGATTTTACATCGGTAGACCGCGACCTATGTAGGAGTGGAGAAGTTTCATTTTGACAACGAAAATCGTGTGTGCCGATGAGAGCCAACAGTTACATGGACTTTTGCTGCGATGGCAACGTAACCCTGGAATGTAACTGCGATCTGTTGTGGGTTCCATGCGTAATCGAGGGGCGCGAAGTACCTACAGTTACATGGACTTTTGCTGTGATGGCAACGTAATCCAGGATGTAACTGCGACCATGGCTGGGGGTGATTATTTTCAGAGCATTCTCACCAAAGATATTTCCTCTACTTTCAAAAATGTTTTCTATATTTTCAATAAAATTATTTTCCAAGTATTTACACTGGGTGTTGAAAATGGGTCTGCTGAGTACTTATAGATTTTCAGTTCTACGCCGGATCAACGTATGACCGAATTTCTGTGAGAATGAGGATGACTTGTTGAAACGTCGAGTTATAAAATAATCTTTTTATAAAACTATTTTGAAAATATTATATATATTTTAAAGTGTGTTAAAATTGTGTAAAGAGAAATTTTAACTGATATTGAGTATTTTAGTAAATTCTGGCTTCGTTCCTTTTCGGGGACGAAAGGTTCAAAGGGGGGAGGAATATGATAACCCAGATTTAGAATACCTGTAATTGATAGATTAACTGGGTTTAATCAGTAGAAATACTGATTTATAGGTTAAATAAACAATTTTGATAATAAAAATATGTACTTGAATAAGTATTAGTTTGATAATTTTTCTAGTGTAATTATTTTGGCAAAATAGATATTTTCAAACTATAATAATAATGTGTTGTTTATAGGTATAAATAGATTTTAAATGGAATTATCATTTACAAATTGAATTGGTGTTTGTTTATTTGTTTTTTTAGATCGTATGTTGAATTGGAATTTGAATTTGAAATTAAAAGAGTAAAATATCTTAAAATAAATTGGATACAATATATATATATATATATATATATATATATGATTTCATCAAAATATAATTTGTTTATATTATTTTCTTTAAAATATTTTATATAAATTAAGGAAAGTAAATTTCTCAATAGAAAATTTAATATAAAAGTATAATTGAAATTTTTATCATTTTCTTTTTAATTGTAAATTGGTGAATAGAAGGGGGTAATTTAAATAGTAATACACCTAAGATATATTTAAGTATAAGACTAAATTTTAAATTTAATATAAATATTTATTAATGTAAATAATCATATGTAAATATTTGAAAACATGGAATTAATACAAGAGTAAGCAATTTAAAAGATATTAAACATTTGTAAAACAATAAAACAAGTATTGAACAAGTGTAAGAATTTTAGAAATATAATTTAACATTTGTAAGTTAAAGTTTATATGCATTAAACATGTGTTAGCTTAGATTAACAAGTGGCAAGAATAATTTTCTTTTTGGACAAGAATTAGAGAAACCAGGTTTTTCCTTTTACTTCTCAAATCCTCTCTTCACCTCTCAAAAGCTAAATTAAGATCAAGCTCAACTTTGAAAACAAACAGATCAAGTTTCAGATCAAGTAAGTTAACATTCAAGTTCAAATCATCAAACAGGCCAATTCAACAACTTAGTAAGCAAATCAAGCAAAAAGCATTTCAGTTCTTAAGTTCAAGCAATACAAGTTTTAGAAATCAAAATATCAGTGTGCAGTTTTCAATTTTTCTGAAACTTCCTCTATTACAACAAAGGTGAGTGAACTTTATTTTTTTTTTAAATAGAACAAAACTTGGATCTGGTTTACATCTTGGTGTTTGTGGCAAAAATATGAAGTTGTTGTGGAAATGATTAATAGATGATGAAAATATGGCTGCATGTCAATGTATATATATCTGTACATATTCATTCTTCCAGTTTTGTTTTCCAGGATTGAAATTTTATTATAAAAATTCCTATCTGACATTAGGAACCATTTTAGGCTTTGATTACTGAAGAGTAAATGTCTTAAAAGGAGGTAATGTCATTTATAAAAATGAATCGAGCTTAATGGTGGAGTATTCATCTCTAAGATGGAATTTACAGTGGACTTTTGAAATTTGAGAAAAATCAAATATCTTGATTTTGTGATTTGAATTCATAACCAGGTTTGTGTTAGTGAGTGATGAATTTAGGTAGGAAAATTATGATTTTTAGATAAGTAAATTGTAAGGAATTGCTTGTTGAACGACAATTGGGTTTCGGCCGTTTCCTGATGATCGGCGAATTTTTGGGGGTTGAAGTCAGAGTTGAGGCAAGTATGGGAGACGTGGCATTTAGGAAAATTGGTCACTGAATTTTCAGACCAACGTGATGGTCGCTGGCGTCGATTTAGGGTTTTGGTTACAGTTTCTGGTCGCCGTTATTTTCGATACGATTGAGGTGACAATGGCGCACCGGACATGATCGCGAGGGAGAAGTAAGGTGTTGGAAGTCGAGACGAAGATTTTGGTGGTGTCGGCGGTGGACCTCGTGGTCGAGATCAACGGCGAGGAGGGTTTCGATCATAGTACTTTGGGTTCCAATTTGGGCTTTACACTCGATTTTGATGTGCTGACTGGATCTTTGAACTGGGGTGTCGGGAAGGACGGTGAAATCATGTTCGACATGCTGGGGGCCAGGGAGTTGGACGGCATCGCGTAGTTCGCTGTGCATCGTGCATACGTGCACGGTTGATGTCGATGTTGAATCTGGCAATGGGAGACGATTGTTTGTCTCGAATTTTGACTCGAGTAGAAGTGAAATTTTCTCGGTGATGGATTCAAGTACGAGAATGTTTTAGAAATAACAGTTTTAAAAATTTATACAAGTATAAAAAGAACAAAAGAAATGAGAGAGGAGGGGAGGAAGCTCGGGAATAAGAGAAAATAACTCGGGTAGCAGTTCGAAGTTAATTATGGGTTGCCTTAGATAAAAGATAAGATGTTAACAAGTTTTAAGCTTAACAAAAATCAAGTTTTAAAATTTATTTCTTAAACTATTCTTTCAAATAATAATTATTTTAAAAGCTTGGTTAAGTAAAGATATGTAGTCTACTTTAATTTAGACTTGGTAAAATTTTATGTTTATTTTAAGCTTAATTTATAATGTAATTTAGTAGAAATTAAATAATGAAATGGTTATAATTAATTAAATTTAAGGAATTATGTAAATTCTCAAGTTAATAATAATTAACTCCGAAGTTTATTATATTCTGATGATGGTTAACTGAGTTATTAAGATAGGTGAATTATCTAAAATTAATTAAGGATGGGTGGTTAGGATTTATTAATTAGTTAATAAATTGATGATTAATTAAAGATGTATTTAAGGGTAGTAAATCAAAGGTTGATAAATTGAAGGACAATTAATCAATGTATAAACAAGTTTTAAGTATTTAAAATTATTATTTACTTATTGTGATTAAGAAATGAATCATTAATTAGAGTTTGAGTGTTGATTAATTGATTAATAAATTAATTAAGGAAATCAATTTTAATTAATCAGTCTAATTAATTAATGGTAATCACTTAATTATGAATTAATTAAGTATAATTGCTTAGAGAAGTAATTGGTGGACAATTACTGGATATAATTAATTGAAGAATGGTAATGGGTTTGGATTTAATTACTTTGCGTAATTAATATGAAGGATAATTACTTTGTGAAAGTAATTAAGAATTAATTACTTAGTGTAATTAGTTTAAGACTTAATTAATGAATAAAATTTATTAGAAGTTAATTAAGTAATGTAATTAAGGATAATTAATTAATATAATTGATGAAGTAATTAAGGGATGATTAATTAATTGAATATAATTAATTAAGGTTAAATAAGCAGGATTTTTAAGTAATAAAGTAATTAATTTAATTCATTGGTGGTTAATTAAATTAATCAGAAATGGTATGACTAATTTATCTTGCTTATGAATGATTGAATGGTATTTGAATGCCTTGGATTATTTGTTATCCCTGATATGAGACTGTGATGCTTTGTGAAATGAAATGTTTTTGTAATATGATATGTTAGGCTGAACAGAGATAATGTGGTTATCCAGGATGAATTATTGTGTAAAAGTGACATCCAGTATTTAAAATTAATCACTTAAATAACTTGGGTTAAGATGACTTTGAATTCGAAGATACCGGATTCGGGTATTAGTAAATACCCGGAACCACTTCGATTCTTTATAGATTGATATGTGAAATCAGTAAGATGGAATTGAATGATTTAAATGAATTGGACTATTTAATCTAAGTTTTGGTACTCAAAAACTGATATGTGAAAATAAGAGATGTCTATAACAACTTATTAAGTTGTAAATTGATACCAGATACCCGGGTTTATATAAGTTGTATGCTTTTGTATTCCATGTTAGACGAGTTTACTCACACTGATTTCCAGCCTGACCCGGGTGTTACTTTGATGTAATGCTCGGGTCAGACCGAGTATTACAGATTT
The DNA here is from genome assembly GCA_030765085.1 of Allium cepa. Taxonomy (NCBI): domain Eukaryota; kingdom Viridiplantae; phylum Streptophyta; class Magnoliopsida; order Asparagales; family Amaryllidaceae; genus Allium; species Allium cepa. Next base: position 291,547,204 of record CM060937.1, read on the forward strand.
TCAGGTAAGGACGTTCTGGAGCTCAGGAGGCGAGCTGAAGGGCAGGAACGTATGGAGTGTTTTTCGCTGTGATATATTATTGTATAACTTGGACATGTTTTAAACTGTCCAGTGATGGATAATGGTTGTAACTCTGATGTATAAAATATAAGTGTATTGATGTAGTTCTTCTTTTTAAAACTGCTATTTATGTGATATTATATTTTGATCCGCTGCGAATGTGAGTTTTCTGTGACTTGTTATTGTTTCTTCTTCTTTCTCTTTTCTTCTTTTCCTAACTATCCGAAATTTTCTGGATCGAAAATTTCCGGTCGTTACAGAAGGTCACGTATTTCATTTAAAGAGGAAATCCAACATATCAAGTACAAACTCAAGGCTACTACACAGTGGCTAAGTGGTATTCGAAAACAAATATACAATAAGAATAACACAAATCAGTCATAAATATTCATATCACTAAGGCAAAAACGGATATGAATATAACACATATAAGTGTACATCAGAGTAGTGGTCAAACAAGATCCCCTACATCACAAAAGAATAGTTGCAAGTGCCAGACAAAAGAATAAGTATACATCAAGGAGTCTCTATCTCAAATGTATAGTAACAGAAACTACTAAACTAGTGTAGTTAGTCAAGAATTCAAGTGGAAGCACCTGTAACACCTCGGTCTGACCTGAGTATTATTTAAGAAGAAAATAATAAACGGACCAGTCTAACTATAAATATCATATAAAATTAGATAGGATATGAGATATGACAAAAACGTATGATAAAAATAATGCCATACTATGAAAAGTATACATTAGATAACAACAAAATAATACAATAACTCTAATATTCCCAAACACAAAAAAGAATGTCATATTCTTTAACGTATTCACCAAACCACATATATTGATAAAACTTATCAATGTAAATCAAAAAAATTGATGAAACAAAAATTCTAGAAACCATCAACTAGAAATCCAGAAATCACAAAGTGGGAGGCCTATCACAAACGGGAGCATGAAAAATCATCAACAGGTGCATCACAAACGGAATGCTATTCCATAAACCAAACAACGACGCACCTAAAAAGATACGTCCCCTGCTTAGTCAAACATCGACGCACCTAAATAGATACGCCCCATGCATAAACAAACATCGACGCACCTAGAAAGATACGCCCCATGCACAGTCGAACATCGACGCACCTAGAAAGATACGGCCCATGCTCCAAACTGTGGAGCCGATTACTCCACGAACGGTTCAAAGACCATGGGTTGCTAGCCCATAAAAAAATGAGACGAAGCTCAATAAAACGAGGTACAGTCCCCACGTGGACAAAGAGACATAGCATATCGCTAGTCTAGACCATAAAATGATCATCATTGATCAACAAGAAGTGCGAATTACGCTACGCTAGTAAATAATTGAGTTTAGCTTCATGTCCCATAACCATTGGCTTAACTTAAATATTTACGAACAAATTGAAGATTTCCACTCAAAAATTGTCACAAGAGTTTCAATCGAATGAGTCTTAAAATTAACTGATGAAGTAAACGCAAGCGTTTCATACCACTTGGTTTACTAAGTCGTTTAATTGGATTTCTTGAACGAATGAATAAAAGGGTTGTATATATTAACAGATTGGAAAACGATTTTATAAACGAGCTTTCTATTAAAATAGATTTGAAATCAACTTTGTGAAAGAGTTCGAATATTTACTACTAGTATAGAAACCTTTGTATTTCAAAGAGATAAATCACAAAAATGATTGTAAAAACAATCAATCACCAAAAATTCACATACAAAGACGTGAATCAAATCCATAGAAATCGATACCAAATCCATCAAAAGGAAAATAACCAAAAATCCCGAAAAAGAAATTATCAAAGTCAAGAAAAGTGATAACAACTAATTAGATCAACGAAAATCGATCTAAAATTGGAAATCTACACAAAAAGGCAATTTGGATGAGATAAGAAGATTCAGTCAACTGAACACAGTGGTCAATCGATTGACATTGAACCTAGAAATTTTCGGTTTCCAGGTTCAGTTGACTGAACTGTGTGGTCATTCGACTGATACTGGCACTAGAACCTCTCTGGTTCCTGGTTCTGTCGACTAAACTGTATGGTCATTCGACAGATACAGGGCTAGAACATTTTCTGTCCCTGGTTCAATCGACTGACCTTACAGTTCAGTCGACTGAACTTCCATTCCCAGTTATTTCAGCCTAGCCCCAAGAAGGGAAAAAATCCTAACCGAAAGCGATCAGATGAGCAACAGAGACTAGGAATTTATGCCAAGTGACAACCCAGCGTTAGAGGCTCTTCGATACACCCCAAAAACATGTTCAAACATCAAAGATAGGATTTTTGAAGATTTTGACTTCAAAACACCAAAATTGGAGTACTCATCAAACCAATTCAATTTAAAGGCAAATGAAAAAGAAATAGATGTTAGGAATTGCTTTCTAACAACTATCAAAGATATAGACATAGATATGAGTTCAAAAACTCACCTTTTAATCCCAAAACAACAAATGTGAGGCTCAAGAACAAGCAAAGGTTGATCTCTCTTCCACAACACCTCTAGAATCTTCAATCTATCATCAAAGGTGAAGTTTTTCCTAAGTTAGGTTATAGGAATTTCTGAAAATTGAAGAGTGATTGAGATGGAGAAGATGAACAGGATGCTTACCTAAGCTTCTCCTTGATTTCTAGCTTGAATTTGATAATTTCTAAGAGAATTAGAGCTTAGGAATTTCTAATTTCCAATCTTTTCCCCCCATTTTTATCTTGAGCTAGAGTGTTAGGAAACAAGGAATGAAATGAATGAAGAGGAGATGAGTTAGAGTGTTTGATAAAGGAGTTGGATTCTCTGATTGGGTTAGTGGGCTGAACCCAAACCCAAAGCCCCAAATGAAAATATTAAAATTCTAATCAATTCCAAACATATTGATGTTTGTACTCAAAAGGGTCGCAAACATCGTTTTGGACTCAATGAAAGTGGTCTCGAGTCCCAATTCGACTGTTTGCAAAATGTGACATTCGGACTTAAATCCGACTAACGATGCTAGATTTAAATAAAATATTTAAATATACAATCATAAAAATGCGGGTTATTACAGATTCTCCTCCTTAAAGAAATTACGTCCTCGCATTTCTTAAGAAGAAAACAAAGAGTAACAACCATAAATGCATACCAACACAAAAGAAAATTTGAAGTAAGAAGTTCGCCCTAAAGAGCACGAGAGAGTAAGTTCGGATGTGCTCGCTCATAAGTCCAATTAGGTGAAACTTCAATTTCTTCAATAACACCAGGCTCAAGAACAGAATTGGAATCCCTAAGGCATTTTCGTAGTTGAGAGACGTGAAAAACGTCACGAATAGTAGAAAATTGAGCTGGTGCAATGACGTAGTTCAATAATGGTACGCCCGAGGAATCTGAAACTCGAATAATTTGGAACAACGACGCAGTACAATAACGGTACGTTAGACGAACCTGTCAAAAAGATTATTCCATTCGGACAACATCAAAGAAATAACCATTTTTTGTTTACGATTAATGGCACAAGCAACACGATTTCCCTTTCCAAAGTATAAAGAATATCAAGATCAAAAGATGCATGGAACTCTAGCCAACGTTGTTGATGAAAATTAAGTTCCTTTTGAGAAAATAAATACTCCAAAGATTTAGGATAGGTGCAGAGAACAAATTTCTCTCCTAAAAATAATGATGCGAATTCTAAAAGCGAAAACAATAGCCGCGAACACTAGATCATGAGTGGCATACCTAGTCTCAATAAGTTTTAAATGTTTAGAAGCATAAGTGATAGAACGTTCCCTTTTGCAAGAGAACGACAGCCAAACCAATACGACTAACATCGATACAAACAGTGAAGTCTTGGTTCCCTTCGGGAATCACAAGAATAGGAGTATCGAAAAAGATTTCTTTTAATTTATCCTCTATCCCGAAAAGCTAAGACTTTCAAAATTACAACTAACTTTATATAGTCATCTTTCTAGAAAAAATTTACTTATTCCAAGTCAATTTACTATGTTTGATTGTCTCATCATAGCATTTAGGAGATTCCTATTGATAACGTTGATCACGCGTATCAACCAGAATTCTTAAAGCACTCAATGGGAAATACAACACAAAATCATCTTCCTTGTGCTCTTAAAAAACTTTACGAATATTCTTTGTTCGTTTTAAGAACAAATTCCAATTATACTTATAAATGTATCATATTAACAAGATTCACAAATTTTAAATTGCTGTTTTCATCCATAATCAATAAATTCAAAAACGGACTCATTAAGATATTCATAGAATACTTGATTCATAAGATGGATGAAATAAGCTGGATGGTTCGTCAAACCAAATGGAATGACAAGACATTCATAAGAATCATAATGAGTGCGGAATGCGGTTAGTGGAACACTATCATCCGCAACTCAGAGCTAAAGAAAACTGGTGGAAAAGTCGAACTAAAAGACCGTAGCACCACTCAATATATTTTCTTAGGTGATAATCCTAAGATAAGCTCAAAAATACCGGAAAATTCACAAACTACTTGAATGAGGAGAATAACATCTTCCTCAACAAGTGGGTCTAGAGAATAAAATGATGCCACCAAATCGGAATCGAAATTATCAAGAAAAATAGAAATCTACATAACAGATTGAGGATGTCAAAGATAGATAGTCCACTCAGGACATAAGATATGGGCTTCATAACGGTTAGGCCCATCCATTCCCAAAATCATTCCGAAGCCTAAGTAACGCATAACATGCACATCATATCGGAAAGCATAATCACATAAAATAACCTTGACAATTTTACAAAGTAAACTGAGTGTTGCGGATCCACCAATCGGAGTCGTAATTCTCAGTGAAGTCATTAAGCCTAAAATGTTTAAAGAAAAAGAATCAACAAGCTCTTTTGATATATAAAATAATGAAATGAACCTGTATCAAAAAGCACTCGAGTAGGATAATCACAAAACAAATGTCATCAAGGACTGAATGAGAAATGCCTTGACTAAGAGAAGTGTTACTATAGGCTTGCACAACATTAAGCTTTCCCTCTTTCCTACTTTGAAGTATGGGTCAGGCAGGTATATGGTGACCTGAATTTTTGCAATAGCGACAATAAAGAGGTTTTGGACACTCCTTTGCATAGTAGTCCGTGGAACCACAATTGTAGCATTGTCCATGACTAGAGGTAGGAATCTTTGCTATCGGAGTTTCTTGCTTCCCTTTCTTGTTGGCATTGGGGCCTTTGAACTTAATAGGCCTCTTCATGTTATTGTTGAAGTTCTGTTTGGCACCCACAACTTCAACATCACTTTCTTTATCGGCCTCTTCAAGTCGAAGAGCGATATCAATAAGCTGGTCAAAAGAAACTTCTAGTTTCAGAAGTAATGGCTTCTTGAGGTTCTTATTCAACCCATAGACGAACCTCTGATTTTGCTTCAATGGGGTATTAATATACTCGACCCCATATTTAGAGAGAAATTCAAAATATGCGACATAGTCTATCACGGAAGATTCACGTTGAACAAGGTCAATAAAGCACCGGGCAAAAGTTACCTTTTCAGCCTCCAGCGTAAACTTTAACTCGAACCTTTTCGAGAATTGCTCCCAAGTAAGATCTACCTCGATAATCTTAAAAACCAAAAGCTCCTACCAATCTAATGCTCTTTCTTGGAGCGTACTAGAAGCCACTTGGGTACGATGTAGATCAATAAGATTCATGCAAGAAAAGATGCGATCGCATGTTCTAAGCCAAGCTTGGATTTCTATAACACTTTCGGATCCCCTGAATGGCCTTCCACCCAAATCGTATAGTCTCCGCACAAGCGTGCAAACCCAGATCTAGGATGAGTAGGCTCTGGAATGGGTCCGACAGCTTGAGCATTCTTTACAAGATCTAAAAGCTGCTGGGCAGACATGAATACTCCATCCTAAGGAGCAACAATAGATTGACTGGCGCTGGAATGACCTAGTCTAACCATTTCTCTTCTTTAAGAAAGAAAGAAAGAACAAGAAAAAGGTTATTGTCAAAATGAATATCAAACAATCTTGATTGATAAAATAGCGCATCATAAAAGGAAATAGGATAGAATGTGTCCAATGACTCGAATAAATCCTACGGCACGATTCCTAAGAAAGGCTTAGGACAATGATCCTTGCTATAATATTCTATGTTATTCTGAAGTTTGGCTCCGATACTAAGCTATGACGCCACACCTCTATACTCATGCTAGCCAAGGATGCTACAGAGTAATGCAATCAACTAGCATGAAGAATAAGGCTGTTGAGGAGCGACCATCCATGTAATTGCTTTGTGCGAGTACCGATATGCCAGACAGAAGGTTATGTATTTCATTTAAAGAGGAAATCCAACATATGAAGTACAAACTCAAGGCTACTACACAGTGGCTAAATGGTCTTCGAAAACAAAAATAAAATAAGCATAACACAAATCAGTCAAAGATAATCATATCACTAAGGCAGAAACAGATACGAATATAACACATAGAAGTGTACATCAGAATAGTGGTCAAACAAAATCCACTGCATCACAAAAGAATAGGTACAAGCACTAATACAAAAATACCCTATTACAACGCCCTTTTTACAACGGGCATTTGCCGCCCGTTGTAATAGAAGGCTATTATAACGGTCCACCCAGGACCGTTTAATAGATGCCCTATACAATGCCCTTTTTACAACGGGCAATGAATGCCTGTTGTAATAGAATGCTATTACAACGGTCCTTTCATGCCTATTATAATAGATGCCAATTTTACAACGTTTACAAATTGCCCGTTGTAATAGATGCAAATTTTACAACGGTCACAAAATTCCCGTTGTAAGAGGTTCCAATTTTACAACGCTCATAACGGCCGTTGTAATAGGTGCCAATTTTACAATGGGCTAAAAATGCTCGTTGTAATAGCTGCCAATTTTACAATGGTCATAAAATGCCCGTTTTAACCGATGCCAATTATACTACGATCATAAAATGCCCGTTATAATAAATTTCTGTTGCAACTTTCGACAATCAATAATTAATAATTAAAAAAACTTTCACAAAAGTAATATTTAATATTTATTAATGTTTAATAATTAATCATTAATTATATTATATTAATCATATTTTTCTTACTAATTATAATATTATATTACTAATTACTAATCATTAATAATATTATATTATTTATTAATATTTAATAATTTAGTTTAAACTCTTCTTTTTTGCAGTTGTAATAGGGCATATTACAACTTTTTTGTTTTCCTATTGTAATAATTAGTTAATAATTTTAAATAATAGTAGCTAATAATTAATAATTATAAGAAAATTAATAATAAATAAGAATTACTATTAAATAATAATACTTAATCTAAAATATGAAATAATTAATATTAATAATTACTATTTAATATAATTAATAATTAATATAATAAAATAATAATTATTAAACAATTAATAAGTTAATTTTCTATAATTAACATTAGTAATTAAAAAATAATAATTAATGTTAATAATTAATATTAATAACTAATATTTAGTAATTGATATTAAAAATTAGGGCACTTCTCTCCACAATTATCTCGTGGTTTATCACGCGGTTTATCGACAACGAATTAATAATAATTAACATTAACACTTAAGAATATTTAACACTAACCTTACAAATTAATAATAATTAACATTAATAATTACTATTAAATAACTTATACTTAATAAAAAATAATTATAAATAGTAGTTATACTATTAAATATTTAATAATCGTTAATTGGTAACATATACATAATTATTAACTTTTAATAATTAATATTCAATTATGAATAAATAGTAATAAGTAATAATTAATAATAATTAAGAAATAATATTTAATATTTTAATAAAAATTAATTTTTAAGAAATTCATATCATATTTACTGTAAATTTTCACTTATTAACTCTAACTCGTAATATTAATTTTTGCAAATTGTGATTAAAATTTGACCGTGACTCACGAAAAAATAATGGCAACTTTGCGTGGCTATATAACTAATTTTAATATTTAGTACATACTTTAATAATTAGTAAACAATAATTATTGTTAAATAATTGTTGATTAAGAGTGATATTTAATATTTAACAATTAATAATCATATTTAATATTTTTTGATGAAAAATAATATTTAATCAAAATTACTAGTTTGCAACTTTGCATGACACGAAGTATTACAAGTTTTCTTTAAACTTCAAATCCAAAACTTTGGACGTCAAATAAAACAATTTGGCTCCAAACAAAATTTTTGCACTCTTTTCCTTTAAAATTTCATTTCCTGCTTACCATTGGACCGTAGATTTCAAATACCATCCCTGAATTCTCCACTTCACTACCATAATCTTCATCCTTGTCAGATCCCCTTTCTCCGAAATCTACACATCTAGATTTACACTAAGCCTAGCCCCCAAATCTGAAACCAACCACCTGACCTCACCACCTAAATCTGAAACTGACCCCGAAATACCTCACCAAATCACAACCAAGATCCTCAACCAAAGCCGTGCGAACTACCACAACCACATGCTTCTTCAAGGTCTTCGCCCGGTTTGAACCCTTAATCCAACTTTCCTCATATGGTAGTCACTGTACTCTTATTAAATTTATATTTTAGGGTTTTATGTTATGTCTTATTGAGTGGGAATTCATTAGTGAAGTTTGTTGATTGGGTATAGCATTTCTTGGAAGGCCTGGGCCTGTTGAATTTGAGTTTTGGAAATTTTGTTTTCGTTATAAATATGATATTTGTGTTGTTTAATTTTATTGGTGGTTTTCTTCATTGTTGGTCATGTACCTAGTCAAGCAGAGGCAGTTCGATTAGGATTTGAGGACGGTGAGATTGCATAGGTGTAGAATTGGACGAGGCTGCTTGGGTTTCGCGGTGATGATTCGGCGAGGGTTGTGGTTGAAGGTGATGCGACAATGGACTTGGTTTTGCAGTTGATAGAGCACTGATGAGGTCGTGCCTAGTTGTAAGGTCACGGTGGTAGCACTTCGGAGGTGATGGATGCAACGGTTTGGGGAGGGGGTAAAGGACTGTGTTCGTTGTAGAAATATATGTGTCTATAGAGGTCAGGTGTGTTTTTTATGGGGTTCGGTTGCAATGTGTTATATTTGATGATGAACTATCCGCTGTTTTATATGCAGCAAGAAGGATGTTGTGTGGTCGGAGAAGTTTTGTTTGAAGAGGTGCAGTATCATGGTGAAGATGGAAGGTGTGTAACGATAAGGAGTTGAATGGTTGAATGTTTGTTGTAGGGTATGTATGCAAGGGAGGTTGGGGTGAAATTGCTGCAGAGGGGTTTGAAATGAATGGTTGTGATTGGTCGTAGGGATGGTAGTGATGGGAGTTGCAGTGGAAATGTTGAAGTTTATGGACATGAGTTAGTGGTGGAGAACGGTGGTACTGTGTGCATGTATTAGTATGTTTTCTTTTATGGAGTTTATGGGGCAGAGAGAAGAAGGCAAGTCGGCAGTTGTTGAAGCTGTTTGTAGTGGGTTAATATGTGGTTGTCAGGTGGTTCAACTGTGGTTGAACAATGGTTCTGTGATGGTTCTATATTTTTTGATGGATGATTTGGTTGTAGTTGGTATGCTTTGTGAATGTGCACATGCACAATGGAGAGATGAAGGCAGTTTGTTCAAGTAGAAGTATGGAGGATGAATGACGGTTGTCATAGAGGGGACTGCTGCTGTTGATGGCCGGGTTGTAGTTTGAAGAGGTGCACACTGAAGACTATGTTAGACCGAAGGGAGTTGTGGCAAGGTTGGAGTTACAGGCAGTCAAAGATGATGTTATATGTGTTGGTAGAACAGGAAGACAGTAAGGCGGAAAGATTGTTGGTTGTAGTGTAGCAATGGTTGGTTGCTGTAGTTAGAGGTGGTACACTGGTAGGTCAGGGATGAAGGAGAAGTGTGCATGGTATGAAAAAATGACTCTGAGAAGGGATGTTGTATATAGCAGTTGTAAGGTGCATGAAAATGATGTTTGTACTATTGTGGTTTGTATGAATGTGAAGTATTATTATGGATGTATTGCATGGATGCTTCTGTAATTTTTTTTAAAATTTGCATTTAATTTGCAACGGGCAATGTGCGTTGTTATATGAGCTTCTTACAATGGTCACAACACGTTGTTAAATATGCTTTTTTACAACGATCAATGCATGTTGTGAAACAGGCTATGCAACTAATATGGTTAGTCTATTGCAACGGGTTATGGCCGTTGTATTATAGTCTATTACAATGGTCATAACCCACTGTAAAAAGATATACTGCAACGGTTTTTACAACGTGCTTTGCCCGTTGTAAAATGTGGTGGATCTATTAATACGAGGCCTATTACAATGGGCACATGCTCGTTGCGAAAACATATTACAACGGGCATTGACCGTTGTAAGAAGACTGTTTTGTGTAGTGAAGTGCTAGACAAAAGAATAAGTATACATCAAGGAGTCTCTATCTCGAATGTATAGTAACAAAAATTACTATATTAAAGTAGTTAGCCAAAGTCAAAAGCTAGTCCCAGCTAAGAAGTCAAGTGGAAGCATCTGTAACACCTCGGTGTCACCCGAGTATTATTCAAGAAGAAAATAATAAACGGATCAATCTTACTATAAATATCATATAAAATGAGAAAGGATATGAGATATGACAAAAACGTGTGATAAAAATAATGCTATACTATGAAAAGTATACACTAGATAACAACAAAATCATATAATATCTCTAATATTCTCAAACACAAAAAAGAATGTCATATTCTTTAACGTATTCACCAAACCACATATATTGATAAAACTTATCAATGTAAATCACGAAAATTGGTGAAACACAAATTCTAAAAACCATCAACTAGAAATCCAGAAATCACAAAAGGGGAGGCCTATCACAAACGGGGGCATGAAAACTCACCAACACGTGCATCACAAATGGAACGTTGATCCATAAACCGAACAACGACGCACCTAAAAAGATATGCCCCATGCTCAGTCAAATATCGACGCACCTAAATAGATACACCCCATGCATAAACAAACATCGACGCACCTAGGAAGATACGTCCCATGCACAATCGAACATCGACGCACCTAGAAAGAGACGGCCCATGCTCTGAATTATCGAGCCGATTGCTCCACAAACGGTCCGAAGACCATAGGTCGCTAGCCCATAAAAATATGAGACGAAGCTCAATAAAACGAGGTACAGTCCCCCCACGTGGATAAAGAGGCATCGCATATCGCTAGTCTAAACCATAAAATGATCATCATTGATCAACAAGAAGTGTGAATTACATTAAGCTAGTAAATAATTGAGTTTAGCTTCATGTCCCATAACCACTGGCTTAACTTAAATATTTACGAACAAATTGTAGATTTCCACTCGAAAATTGTCACAAGATTTTCAATCGAACGAGTCTAAGAACTAACCGACGAAGTAAACGCAAGCGTTTCATACCACTTGTTTTGCTAAGTCGTTCAATTGGATTTCTCGAACGAATGAGTAAAAGGTTTGTATATACCAATAGATTGGAAAACGATTTTATAAACGAGCTTTGCATTAGAATAGAGTTGAAATCATCTTTATGAAAGAGTTTGAATATTTACTACTAGTATAGAAACCTTTGTATTTCAAAGTGATAAATCACAAAAATGATTGTAAAAACAATCAATCACCAAAAATTCATATACAAAAGCACGAATCAAATCCATAGAAATCGGTACCAAAAAATAAATTATCAAAGTCAATAAAAGTGATAATAACCAATCGGATCGACGAGAATCGATTTAAAATTGGAAATCCGCACAAAAAGGCAATTTGGCTGAGATAAGCAGATTCAGTTGACTGAACACAGTGGTCAGTCGACTGACACTGAACCCAGAAACTTTCGGTTTCCAGGTTCAGTCGACTGATACTGGCACTGGAATCTCTCTGGTTCTATGTTCGGTCGACTGAACTGTATGGTCTGTAACGACCCGGAATTTTGGGCAATATAAATTTAATAATCTGTATAAATAGTTTAACTGGTTTGATATTTTTCTTTATAATTTAAATTTAAATTGGTAAATTTATTCTTTTTATGGTTAATAAATATTTAATCTGATAATTGTAATCAAAATATTTTTTACAATTTAAAATATTGATAAGATTTATTTTTTTTCCAAAGCTAATGAAATTTTATTCTGTTTATAATATGTACATTTGATATATATTATGAATAGGAGATCTTTTGTTCTAAATAAAGTTGAATTTTCAATTTGTAATATATATGTTTGTATATGTTATAATTTGAGTTATTTTGAAATTTAATTTAATCAATTGATAATTTATAATGTATGAATATTATAGATTGAAGCTTTGTTTTAGAATCAAAGTTTCAAAAATTAATTTAAAGATTTATTCAATTTGTTTAAAATATGAGATTGTTATTTATTTTAAATATGATAGTTTAAAAAAGATTTAAACATTTTGTTTTGTTTTCTTTATATTGCTTATTATAAAATGGTTATAAATGTATGTATAAATGTTTTAGTTTTTTAAATAACATGTATAAGAATTATTTGCATTTTTATTAGTGTTAGAATATTTCTTTTAAAAATAAACTTATATTTATTTATAAAGTAAATTTAATATGTAAGTTATATTTACATTTAAATTAAGAATTTTTTTTATAAGTAAATGCTTAAGTACAAATGTAAACATACTAACTTGTGTATGACATATGTAAAGCAATTAAGCCAATTTAAAACATGTGTAATCATATTAGTTATTCTATTAACACATGTAAGAGGATTTAGAAATTTAATGACAAGTGTCTTTATTTTGGAGTTTAATTTCTTTTACTTTTATTTGAGTAATTTAAACATAAAGAAGCTTGTTTTTCCCTTCTTCAACTTTTTCAAATTTATGGCTTCTATAAAATTTCTTTAACCTGAAATTTAAATCAAATCTGCAAATAAGATTCAGTTTCAACCTGAAAACTTCAAATTCAACATCATGCTGGAGAATTAGGTTGGAAATGAAAATTGCAAAGCAAAATAAAATCTGCTGGAGTTCCAATCTACAAATTGAAGTTCTCATCAACCTGCATTTTAAATGGAATCAAGTTCAACTTCAATTTAAAAGCTGCAGTTCAATTTCATCAAGCATCAGCAAATCAAAAGCAAAAGTATTTTATGATTTTGTTCTAGAGCCTGGAAATAAATTCGCTCTGCATGTTTTAAAATGGTGAGTAAATTATATTTTAAAAACAGTTTTGATTTAATTTTTAATTGAATGTTGCATGCAAATGTATTTGATTTAGATGATGCATATTTGTTTACCTGCATGCAAGTTATAAAATAAAAGGATAAAATACAAAAAAATGGTGAATGTTGTATATGTATACTGTTGTATACAGGTTTGTTTTCTTTCTTTTTGAAATCAATAACTTGATTTTGAATGCAAATTGGACATTGATTTGTAGATGAAAGTTATTTGTAATCAAGTGATTTATCATCTAAAAATAGTTATAGGGTTTTGAATGAATTGGTTATTCATATTTTTTTTATTTACAGTGAAACTTGAATTTTGGTCAAAAATTAACCGCTTTAAAATCAAATTTTGATTGCATGTATGGAATTGTGATGAAAAATCATGATTTTAGATGTTACTATCATATTTTTTTAATTGAGTAATTATGATGAATTTGGGGTTTAAATGAAATTGGGAATTTTGTAGATTGCTGATTATTTGTACATTAATTTGATTTGATTCTTGGATCGTAGCTTGTATGTAAGCTATAGATCATGGAAAAAATGTAAAAGAATTTTTATATTGGTTGAATAGATGGGAATTGGCACGATTAGGGTTTTAGAGTTGTTGGGTTTCGACCGAACTGTAGGAGCTTTTGCATCTTGAATTTTCGATCGAGCTTGTTCGTTTTTGGGGTGGATGTTGTACTTGGATGTGTGGTTCGATGGTGAGACTGGCGGAGTTCAACGGCGGCGAGAATGGTCGGCGATGCGTTGGTTTGTGCTTGAGTGTCTGCAGATTGATCGAGCTCGATACTCGAATTTGATTCGATCGCTATTTCTTCGATCTGGGTTGAGGGATGGCACGTTGTGGTCGCCGCCGACTTAGTGATGGGCGGAGGCAAGCTTGCCAACGTTGGAATTGCCGTGCAACGTGCACGCGTGGGGTCATGTACACTGGGTATTCGAAGCTTTGGGGAAGACAATGGGAAACTCGAAGAAGCTCTCGGGATTTTCGCGTGTTGGACTCGAAGACAGTGGGGTTTGGGTTTGCTTCGGTGTTGACTCGGGTTGAATCGTTGGTTGCTTCGGGGTTTTTGAGCTGTTGTTTTGGTAGTTAGATTTATCACTAAATTGCAATATAACTTGGGTTGATTAAATTAAAAAAACATCATGTATTTTATTATAAACAAGTTTTATAAAGGAATTAAAAATGCTAAGTTTAAACTTGTTGTTTAAAATTAAATGTTAATCAAACTTTTAAAGTATAAGTTGATTTTTTTTAATTTTATTTTACTTTAAATTTATTTAAAGTGATTTCATATTTTTAAAGTAATTTAATTACATTTTGGAGTTCAATTTAAAAAGGATATTTTGAATTTAAATATTAAATCAAAGTTTAAGTTAAAATGTTAAGTAATGATTCAAACCTAAGATTTCAAATTTATATTTGAAATAAATAAGATTAATTTAAATGTTTTAAAGTATTGAAAATTTTGAAATTTGTTTCTAAATTTCCTATTTTTCAAATAAGATTATCATTATGATTTTGAAAACCAAATAGGATAATTTGTTTAAGTTGTTAAAATTTGACTTATTCAAATAATTCATTACAAGATAAATAAGGTTAATTTATCTTTAATATTAATATGATTCATTAATAAGTAAAGAATTTAATAAAGATAAATGTTTTCCTAAGTAGTTAAGGATTGTTAAATATTCGAAGTTAGTTAATTAATTATTTAATTAATTTTAAATAATTAGTTAATTGTTTATTTAATTTTAAATAATCACTTAATTATGGATTAATTAAGTGTAATTACTTAATAAAGTAATTAATGGTTAATTGTTAAATGTAATTAAGGAGGTTAATTACTTATGGAAGTAATTAATGGTAATTACTCGTAGGAGTAATTAGTTGAAGTGATTATTGGGTAATCATTTGATGTTATTAATTAAGAAATTGATTAATATAATTGTAGAAATTAATTACTAAATGAAGTAATTAATTAGTTAAAGGATTAAGGAATATTTAATAATAGAATTAATTACTTATTAAGGTAATTAGTTAAGAAAGTATCAAGAATGATTAATAAAGGTAATTAGAGATAATCACTTATGTAAGTAATTAAGGGTTAATTACTTAATTATCTTAGATAATCAATTAATGTGATTAATTAGTTAATGAATTTAACTTAAGATTAATTACTAAATGTAATTAATTAAAATTGAAATTAATTAATATGTAATTAATTAAGGATTTATTTATTTATTTAATTGTTTAATAATTACTAAATAAGTAATTAAAGGTTAATTAATTGGATTAATTAATCAAGAATTAATATAATTAATTAAGAAGTTAATTAATTAAGTTAAGTAATTACAAATTGTTAATTACTGATTATGATTAATAGAATGATTAGTTATAAGTTAGTTAATTATTTAATTAAAGCGATTATTAATTAATAAGGTTCATTTATTAATTAATCAAGGTTGATTAATAAAAGTGATTTAATTTAAGTATGATTAATTAATTGTAATTAATTAAGGTTTAATGTAATTAATTATAATTAATTAATTAATGTAATTAAATAAAGGATCGTTAATTATTGAAATTAATTATAGTAATTAAAGGTTAATTACTGAATGGCTAAGGATAATTACTTAAATGTAATTAAATATAATTAATCAAGGAAGATTAATTAGGGAAGATCATTAGAGATGATTAATTTATTTTATTTGGAATAATAATTAATGAAGAAGGATTATGGTAATCAAATTGATTAAGAGATAATCAATTCTGTTTTGGATGATTGATTAATAGGGGTTGATTGAGTAATATTGGTTAATTGATTAATATTGGATGATCAATATTTGGTGATTGATATTAGATGATTGATATTGGTTGATACTGGATATCTCTGTTATGTGATATGTTGTTGTGAGATGAATGTTGTTATGAATTATCTATTGTGATAATATGATTCATCTATCTGTTTATATCATCCTGAATTTAAGTTTAACTGTTTAAACCCTTAAGTACAACTTGGACATTAAAATGGCGTTTGCTTTCGGTGAGACCAGGATCGGGTTTCCATACTTGGAATCCGAAAACCACATCGATTCCAATTAAACGTTAGGTCGTGAATACAAGTGGAGCAAGTGAAGACTCGAGGTGTAAAGGCTATAAGTCACTCTGTGGGTGATTCCGTAATGAGTTGACGGAATAGTGCTTATAGATTCGAGATGGTGATTTAGAGTGCAAGGGCTATGGTCGTTGACTCTGAGGGTGATTCCAATAATGAGTGCAACGAGATAGTGCCTTCGGTTTCGTTCGAACCCGGAACGAACTTGTATGGATTAAATGCTTTCAGAACATCGTCAGGTGGACGATGAGCATTCTAATATAGATATGTTCTATAAAGGTAATCGCAGCCTCAAGCCTCATCAACTGGGAATGGCTAAAACAGGGAGGTGCAGCAAGGCTTCGTGGGTAGCCCCCACTTGAGAGTGAGATTTACCCCTGTCTAGAGGTCCCTTTCTATTTCGGCTTAGTGTGTGGTTGGTCGCGCCAACTACGGGGTTGTCTTGTTCGAGACTGTCCAGTAAGGGATGGTTCCGGCCTTGTGTTGCAGGGGAGCGGGCGTACTCCTCGGTATGTTGATCTAGGCCACGTACTGTGACGGGCGGTACCCCAGTAGCCCTGCGATTGATGGAAACCCATTCTTCCTACGAGACCCTACGGTTTTGATTGTATTACCCACTTTTGTGGCTAGTAGATGGAATTTAATGAATGTAACAATTTCAGCTATTTCTTATTTATTTGAAAACCCTAGACGCTATTATAATACCACTGGATTGCCTATCAAATGTTTTGGTTAGCGTAAGGTAAAAACTTTTCCATGTTTATGTGTGGGAAGTCTTACATGATACCTTTTCTTTTCTAAGGTTTTCCAAAGTCAAGCAATTTTAACCCGTTTACTCACACCAGACCCCTGTCTGACCTGAGTGTTTATTTTCTGTTTTATTAAACTCTTGGGTACTCATATTATGTATGAGTAGTCAAGTGATTCAGGTTTGCTTGACGAATTCTAAAGGAGACATGGAGCAGGAGGCTTCCACGTGTAGATATATTATGGTTCCGCTATGTTTGTTTGTTATCTGTTTCTTGTGTATTGTAAGAGGTATAGTTAGACAGATGTTTTAACTGTCTAGTATCTGTTGTATGAGTTGTGTACTCTGAGGTAATATGATACTATGTAATATTTTATGAGATATATTATATTTCATTCGTTCCGCTGTGAGTTATCTGTTGTTGTGTTCTTCTTTCTCTTTCTTTTCTTCTTCTATCCTTTCTTTCTTCAAGATGATGTGATTTCCTGGAGATAGGAAGTTGGGTCGTCTCAGTTGGTATAAGAGCATTAGGTTGAGTGAATACCTAGGCTCTGTAGTAGTGTCTTTCTTGAGAGAGCGTACTTTTAATTTTTATATATAACTATATATATATATCTATATCTACCTAATTTATTGGGTTATGTGTTTGGATTTTCCAACATAATTTTTAGAGGTAGATGGAGTAGTGGTTTGTGTGTGTAACACGACTACCACTGATGGAAGAGGTCCATATGTTTGAGGTTTGAAGTATTTGTCGAGATTGTAGACCTAATACCGACTTGAGTAAGATTTGTAGTTTGGAGTAAGGATTTCTCTGATATCCGAAGGAAATCTTTTTGAAGATTCGGAGTTCGTCTTTGAAGTGTAAGTTTGGATTTCGCTCGGGTGAGCGAATTTTTCTTGAGTTTGGATCTGTCGGAAGTGCAGAAGTAAGGGATGGTATCTCAATAACTACGTGATGAGATGCAGTATCCTTGGATATTTTCTGAAGGTGTTTTCTCTTGAAGCAGTTTTAGTAGTAGTTGAGGAGCAGTCTTTATCTGCCGTAAAGATGATTCATCTGTGTATAAGTTGTTTGGATCTTCAGCAAGGAGATTGGCTGTTTTGGAATATGAGACTAAGGTCTATAAGTTATTTGCTTTGGCATGGTCCCATTGTTATTCCTTAAGGAGAGCGAGATGTGGATGCTTGGTTTGGAGTCCGAGTTTCTTGAGAGGTTGTCTGCCATCTTGAAGGTCTGTTGTGTAGTTTGTTGAAGGTTTGGGTTTTGGAGAAGCCTTTGGATTAGAGTCTTGGGTTAGCTGTGGTAGCAGTTTCAGCTCGAAGTGTTCGGTGTGCTATCGAGGAGATCTTTTAGCTTTGCAGTATCACCGAGGTAGAGTTTGGAAGCAGCAGCGTGGCTTGTTTCTCCGATGGTTCAGGAATCTTGTGGTTCTCTTTCAGCAGTCCGGGCTGATGGTGGGAGTTTTCTTGAAGGGTTAACCTTGTTGTTCTAATTGGTAAAGAGAGGACAGTTTCTTTGGAATCCGAACTAGGTCGGATCGCAAAAGTGACTTGCGATTTGTTTGGGAATTTTTCTTGAGCATTTGTTTGTTGAGACTGAGGATTCTCATGTGGATAGGAGCTACTGAGGTAATCAGAAGTTTGTCTGCATCTGGAGATGAGTTCCATATTGTTTTGGTTCCAGGAGCAATTTTGGTAGTTAGCCTGGTAGTAGGATGGTTCTTGTAGTAGGAAGAGTTGGTGTAGCAGCTCAGAATATTTTTGGATTTGGATTTGGTCAGATCTTGTTTTGAGTTGGATTCTACTGTAAGGTTGTGACTGAGTCAGATGAGTCACTCGGATTTTTTATGGATTTGATGAACAAAGTTTCCCGGATATAGTGGATAAGTTTGTACTCGTGTTCATCAACAATATTCTTATCTATTTCAGAATAAGAGTTGTGTAGCGGAAGCAAGGTAGCTGCTGTGCAAGGAAGGAAGTAAGTTCTGTTTGCTATTGTTTGGGTAGTAGAGCTTGAGTTCTGGATTTCGACGGATTTTGGAAGACTTTTCTGTTGAATAGGATCTAGGAATTGTTTGCTTTGGTCTAGTTGTTTCTGGGATTATCAGCATAGGCTGAGCTGATCAGGAAGAAGTGTAGCAGCCCAAGATTGTCTGTTGAGTTATACAGATATGAGATAAGGAGTTTGGAATTCAAAGTCGGAGACTTCATTGTTGTTAGGATTTCTCTGGTTATGAGAATAGTAATTGGATGAGTAGTTTTGATGCATTTGAGATTTCTTATCTGTGTTTTTGATAGGATGAGATTGAACTTCCAGTTTGGATAGCTGGAATTCATTATATTTCACGTATCTCTGAGGGAGTACGTGTATGATTCATCGATTGATTGTTGAATCTGTAGTTCTGTTCGATTTGGAAGTTGAGATAGACTTGAGTATAGTCTGATGTTCTGTTCAGATTGAAGGATCTAGAGATGAGTGGAGCTCTAGATTTTGGTTGTCTAGTTAGTTTGTTGGCTTTTGTAGAGCGAGTATCCCGGTGATTTATCTTGGGAAACTACAGATAGTATTAGAAGATTTATCCTGATTTGTGTCAGAATAATTAGTTAAGTTTTCTTTTATTTGATTGCTATGGTTGTTAGTAACTGGTTGTTAGTAATGCTGTGCTGTTTGGAATTAAAATCTATACTGGGTTATTAAATTACCTTTGCTTTTAAATTTCGGGGAAGAAATTCTTTTAAGGGGGAAGGATTGTAACGACCCGGAATTTTGGGCAATATAAATTTAATAATCTGTATAAATAATTTAACTGGTTTGATATTTTTCTTTATAATTTTAATTTAAATTGGTAAATTTATTCTTTTTATGGTTAATAAATATTTAATCTGATAATTGTGATCAAAATCTTTTTGACAATTTAAAATATTGATAAGATTTATTTTTTTCCAAAGCTAATGAAATTTTATTCTGTTTATAATATATACATTTGATATATATTATGAATAGGAGATCTTTAGTTTTATATAAAGTTGAATTTTCAATTTGTAATATATATGTTTGTATATGTTATAATTTGAGTTATTTTGAAATTTAATTTAATCAATTGATAATTTATAATGTATGAATATTATAGATTGAAGCTTTGTTTTAGAATCAATGTTTCAAAAGTTAATTTTAAGATTTATTCAATTTGTTTAAAATATGAGATTGTTATTTATTGTAAATATGATAGTTTAAAAAAGATTTAAACATTTTGTTTTGTTTTCTTTATATTGCTTATTATAAAATGGTTATAAATGTATGTATAAATGTTTTATTTTTTTAAATAACATGTATAAGAATTATTTGCATTTTTATTAGTGTTAGAATATTTCTTTTAAAAATAAACTTATATTTATTTATAAAGTAAATTTAATATGTAAGTTATATTTACATTTAAATGAAGAATTTTTTTTATAAGTAAATGCTTAAGTACAAATGTAAACATACTAACTTGTGTATGACATATGTAAAGCAATTAAGCCAATTTAAAACATGTGTAATCATATTAGTTATTCTATTAACACATGTAAGAGGATTTAGAAATTTAATGACAAGTGTCTTTATTTTGGAGTTTAATTTCTTTTACTTTTATTTGAGTAATTTAAACATAAAGAAGCTTGTTTTTCCCTTCTTCAACTTTTTCAAATTTATGGCTTCTATAAAATTTCTTTAACCTGAAATTTAAATCAAATCTGCAAATAAGATTCAGTTTCAACCTGAAAACTTCAAATTCAACATCATGCTGGAGAATTAGGTTGGAAATGAAAATTGCAAAGCAAAATAAAATCTGCTGGAGTTCCAATCTGCAAATTGAAGTTCTCATCAACCTGCATTTTAAATGGAATCAAGTTCAACTTCAATTTAAAAGCTGCAGTTCAATTTCATCAAGCATTAGCAAATCAAAAGCAAAAGTATTTTCTGATTTTGTTCTAGAGCCTGGAAATAAATTCGCTCTGCATGTTTTAAAATGGTGAGTAAATTATATTTTAAAAACAGTTTTGATTTAATTTTTAATTGAATGTTGCATGCAAATGTATTTGATTTAGATGATGCATATTTGTTTACCTACATGCAAGTTATAAAATAAAAGGATAAAATACAAAAAAAATGGTGAATGTTGTATATGTATACTGTTGTATACAGGTTTATTTTCTTTCTTTTTAAAATCAATAACTTGATTTTGAATGCAAATTGGACATTGATTTGTAGATGAAAGTTATTTGTAATCAAGTGATTTATCATCTAAAAATAGTTATAGGGTTTTGAATGAATTGGTTATTCATTTTTTTTTTATTTACAGTGAAACTTGAATTTTGGTCAAAAATTAACTGCTTTAAAATCAAATTTTGATTGCATGTATGGAATTGTGATGAAAAATCATGATTTTAGATGTTACTATCATATTTTTTTAATTGAGTAATTATGATGAATTTGGGGTTTAAATGAAATTGGGAATTTTGTAGATTGCTGATTATCTGTACATTAATTTGATTTGATTCTTGGATCGTAGCTTGTATGTAAGCTATAGATCATGGGAAAAATGAAAAAAAAATTTTATATTGGTTGAATCGATGGGAATTGGCACGATTAGGGTTTTAGAGTTGTTGGGTTTCGGCTGAACTGTAGGAGCTTTTGCATCTTTAATTTTCGATCGAGCTTGTTCGTTTTTGGGGTGGATGTTGTACTTGGATGTGTGGTTCGATGGTGAGACTGGCGGAGTTCAACGGCGACGAGAATGGTCGGCGATGGGTTGGTTTGTGCTTGAGTGTCTGCAGATTGATCGAGCTCGATACTCGAATTTGATTTGATCGCTATTTCTTCGATCTGGGTTGAGGGATGGCACGTTGTGGTCGCCGCCGACTTAGTGATGGCCGAAGGCAAGCTTGCCGATGTTGGAATTGCCGTGCAACGTGCACGCGTGGGGTCGTGTACACTGGGTATTCGAAGCTTTGGGGAAGACAATGGGAAACTCGAAGAAGCTCTTGGGATTTTCGCGTGTTGGACTCGAAGACAGTGGGGTTTGGGATTGCTTCGGTGTTGACTCGGGTTGAATCGTTGGTTGCTTCGGGGTTTTTGAGCTGTTGTTTTGGTAGTTAGATTTATCACTAAGTTGCAATATAACCTGAGTTGATTAAATTAAGAAAAAATCAAGTATTTTATTATAAACAAGTTTTGTAAAGGAATTAAAAATTCTAAGTTTAAACTTGTTGTTTAAAATTAAATGTTAATCAAACTTTTAAAGTATAAGTTGAAAATTATTTATTTTATTTTACTTTAAATTTATTTAAAGTGATTTCATATTGAAAGTAATTTAATTACATTTTGGAGTTCAATTTAAAAAGGATATTTTGAATTTAAATATTAAATCAAAGTTTAAGTTAAAATGTTAAGTAATGATTCAAACCTAAGATTTCAAATTTATATTTGAAATAAATAAGATTAATTTAAATGTTTTAAAGTAATGAAAATTTTGAAATTTGTTTCTAAATTTCCTATTTTTCAAATAAGATTATCATTATGATTTTGAAAACCAAATAAGATAATTTGTTTAAGTTGTTAAAATTTGACTTATTCAAATAATTCATTACAAGATAAATAAGGTTAATTTATCTTTAATATTAATATGATTCGTTAATAAGTAAAGAATTTAATAAAGATAAATGTTTTCTTAAGTAATTAAGGATTGTTAAATATTAGAAGTTAGTTAATAATTATTTAATTAATTTTAAGTAATTAGTTAATTGTTTATTTAATTTTAAATAATCACTTAATTATGGATTAATTAAGTGCAATTACTTAGTAAAGTAATTAATGGTTGATTGTTAAATGTAATTAAGGAGGTTAATTACTTATGGAAGTAATTAATGGTAATTACTCGTAGGAGTAATTAGTTGAAGTGATTATTGGGTAATCATTTGATGTTATTAATTAAGAAATTGATTAATATAATTGTAGAAATTAATTTCTAAATGAAGTAATTAATTAATTAAAGGATTAAGGAATATTTAATAATAGAATTAATTACTTATTAAGGTAATTAGTTAAGAAAGTATCAAGATTGATTAATAAAGGTAATTAGAGATAATCACTTATGTAAGTAATTAAGGGTTAATTACTTAATTATCTTAGATAATCAATTAATGTGATTAATTAATTAATGAATTTAACTTAAGATTAATTACTAAATGTAATTAATTAAAATTGAAATTAATTAATAAAGTAATTAATTAAGGATTTATTTATTTATTTAATTGTTTAATAATTACTAAATAAGTAATTAAAGATTAATTAATTGGATTAATTAATCAAGAATTAATATAATTAATTAAGAAGTTAATTAATTAAGTTAAGTAGTTACAAATTGTTAATTACTGATTATGATTAATAGAATGATTAATTATAAGTTAATTATTTAATTAATTAAAGCGATTATTAATTAATAAGGATCATTTATTAATTAATCAAGGTTGATTAATATAAGTGATTTAATTTAAGTATAATTAATTAATTGTAATTAATTAAGGTTTAATGTAATTAATTATAATTAATTAATTAATGTAATTAAATAAAGGATCAATAATTATTGAAATTAATGATAGTAATTAAAGGTTAATTACTGAATATGGCTAAGGATAATTACTTAAAGGTAATTAAATATAATTAATCAAAGAAGATTAATTAGGTAAGATCATTAGAGATGATTAATTTATTTTATTTGGAATAGTAATTAATGAAGAAGGACTATGGTAATCAAATTGATTAAGAGATAATCAATTCTGTTTTGGATGATTGATTAATAGCGGTTGATTGAGTAATATTGGTTAATTGATTAATATTGGATGATCGGTATTTGGTGATTGATATTGGTTGATACTGGATATCTCTATTATGTGATATGCTGTTGTGAGATGAATGTTGTTATGAATTATCTATTGTGATAATATGATTCGTCTATTTGTTTATATCATCCTCAATATAAGTTTAACTGTTTAAACCCTTAAGTACAACTTGGATATTAAAATGGCGTTTGGTTTCGGTGAGATCGGGATCGGGTTTCCATATTTGGAATCCGAAAACCACATCGATTCCAATTAAACGTTAGGTCGTGAATCCAAGTGGAGCAAGTGAAGACTCGAGGTGTAAGGGATATATGTCAGTATAACTCTGTGGGTGATTCCGTAATGAGTTGACGGAATAGTGCTTATAGATTCGAGATGGTGATTTAGAGTGCAAGGGCTATGGTCGTTGACTCTGAGGGTGACTCTGAGGGTGATTCCAATAATTTTAGCATCGCTATGATGCCGCATGTCGTCTGTTTTAATAACTATAGTCTTAAGGCAGTGATGCCCCTAACCTTATTTTCGAAACTTTTAGGACAACGATATCGTTATGCTATAGTTTCCACATTCCATATTACAGCGTCGCAGCCGCTGTTTTTAAAGCGCCCATTATCAATGTTTTATGATAACAGTGCCGCATGTTATCAACGTTGACTTGAATGTCTTTTCATATATTAAATAATAGGTTCGGCAACCTATTTCTTTCTATGTTGCGACAACATTTACTTCGGCATTATGGCCTTATGTTTTATAAATCAGAATTATTTTAAAGGATTTGATATGGAGGGATGCGACACCCATGATGGGTATATCAATGCCGCTAATTTTTAACAATGAATGTATTCTAATGTATTCTAATTTATGGTGTTAAGCCCTATTATTTCTAATATCAACGACAGCTATTTGATCCTATTACTTCTAAGTATACATGGAATATTAAATTGGTTTATTAAGTAGCATGAGAAAGTGGTAAAGTATTTTTCCTTGTTTTAAATATGAATTAAAAGGATTAATCATATATAATGATAGATGTTTTCAAGGAATAAATTATTGGTTAGCCCAAATTTTTATATGAAATTACAAAAGAGGGTTATTACTTAAGGGAAAGTAATTATAAGATCCAGATTGACTGAACGTATTTGAATGATGGATGTTATATGTTGTTGTTATTATTATTATTATTATTTAATCTGTTATTTTGCATGATTATCGTTGTCATGTTCACATCTTCATGACCCATAACTACATTTTTGGATATACAAAGTGCAGAATAACTAGCTAGGTTGACCCATTAGTGAGTATACTCGGATTTAAAT
Organism: Allium cepa; assembly: GCA_030765085.1. Classification (NCBI taxonomy): domain Eukaryota; kingdom Viridiplantae; phylum Streptophyta; class Magnoliopsida; order Asparagales; family Amaryllidaceae; genus Allium; species Allium cepa. The sequence continues at coordinate 291,572,587 of CM060937.1, forward strand.
TCTGAGTGAGTGGAATAGCATCCAAGAGATCAGGTAGATCAAAGATGTAGGATGCCAAGACTGTCAAAGATTATAATTTGAGACATGACGTTAGAAAGGTCCAATAAGTACATAGTCATCCCATAAAAACTATAGTTGAGTAGTGTTAGTAGAGGATATCCAATAGGTTCCTAGTGATCCCATGTAAACTATGATTTGGACGTATAAAATATTGAAAGAATCCAATAGGTAGATAGTGATCCCACGAAAACTATTATTAGAGACATGGTATTGGAGAGTTCAAATATGTTCATACCGGTACCATGAAAACTATGATTGGAAATTATTATTGGTAGAAACTAATAGGTTCTTAGTGATCCCATGAAAAGTATGATTCCAGACAGGTAGTCCTTAAGAGCTTTGATCAATTATAACTTTGCCTTTGAAAACTAATAGATTCATAGTGACCCCAGGAAAACTATGGATTGAGATAGGTAGCTAGTTTTTAAAAGGATGAATTTATGGTAGATATAACCCTATGTTGACAGATGAATCAAACTTACCCAAAATGCATACTTGCATATGATTACGCTATTATGTTTAACCATTGTGGATGCAACACCACAGTATATGGTTGATATGTGTAACATCCTCATACTTGGAGGCCCAAAACTAGCGCCTACGGATACTGCAGTCATCTATAGTTATTTATCCTCGACGACCAAATACGATGGTGTTAAATTCATTGATACACAAAAACATATGAATATGGAAAAAATTAAAACTTCGAACAAGATCACCTTCCATTTCAAGTCATTTCCAATTCATTGTATAATCCCGCAATCATAAACCATGTTCTTAGAAAATATATTTATTACAACAAAAGCTAGGAGCGACATATGAAGATGCCTCCTTGGACGATCAAAGTATATATAGGCAAGATAACCACTTTGCCATTACAAACAACACAACAGAATCAAATAAATGGGAACTCTAAATATCTACTATGCCTCTTGCACGTCTCCAAAAGCTTTATTGGTCTATTGAGGTACCTGAAAACCTCAACTCTCAAACTACTCAAAATCAATTATGTGCCCGAGTGTTAAAGGAGAAAACATAAGCTTCGAATCAGATATAAAGCCTGACATGAATAATAATATAACATCTCAAACCATTTAGATATCTAGTGAGACCATGCCGCTTAGTGGAATAGGTTTTCTCGTCACTAATATCTTAAAACCTTTATAAAACCATATACTACGTTCCTACATCCACAATGGTTAAAAACTTGGTCATTTCAAAATATTACGATGATATGCATACAAGTTAAAACATTCTGGATTTCCCGTCCTCTGTTTAATTGACAGATATAGTTTTTGTAGGTTCACTACAAACTAATTGGCCCCTGCCAACCACTCTTTATAACATAGTTTTCATGGGATCATTATGAACCTATTGGTAACTCCAATAACTTCCTAATCATAGTTTTCATGAGTGCACTATGAACCTATCTCTCTGACAACCTCTATACTTGGGAATCCTAGATTCTGGTCTCCCAGACCTCTTGGATGCAATTCTACTCATTCAGGAGTATAATCAATTTATGTTCATTACTGGACCAACCTAGCTGGTTCTTCTGCCCTTTATCTTCAGAATGGAGTTATGGGTCCATTATAACACAAATATATTTATATTTGATGAAGCAAACAACATAACATAACAAATACCACTCCTGTGGGTTTAATATAAAACGTGGTTAATTCCTTTAACCTATCATTTTATCAAGGAAAGCTTCTTCTTAAAACCATTGCAAAAACTCCTTTAATTTACCCGCGAGTTTCTCCTTTTAAAAATTGAGTTTGGGTTATTAGTTTTGTTTTTCTTTCGATCTCACGGATACCCTTCTTAGAAAGCATAAAAATCCATTTCCAAACATTAGACCCCTGCCTTTCAAACGCTTTAAAACTTTCTTTCGAAACCTTTCAAATGTATCAAAGAATTAGCATTTAAAAGTTATAAGTATAGCTTCAAAACCAATTGAATGTCCCCCTTTCGAAACCATTGAGTTTATATTTAAAAATATCTTTTGGGTCAAAGTTGCACACATAAAAGCACCCGTTTCAAAACCTTGCTATATCTTATAAAAGCATTATGGGAAAACTTGATGGCGTCGGCACCATCCTTTCGAAAGCATAAGTCCTTTGGGTAAAATACTTGAAGGTTAGCTTCGTAACCCTTTTCGATATCATTGCCTTCGAAACCATTTACCCCTTCGAGACCCATGAGAAGGGCTTAAGTTTTTAAACAAGGATTACCTTCCGAAAGCAACAATGTTTTCAATGCCTTCGAAAGGCAAAGCGGAAGAAGGGTTCCTAACTTGGTTGAAACTATCCCTTTCGAACACTTCAATTTTGAAAACTAAGTAGCCCCTTCAGAAGCTACTTTCAAAAGCATCGGTCTCGATCCATTCAAAAGCATATAAAGAAGCAGGCAAGAACTTTTATTTTAGAAAACAAAACATTGTATCGACCCCATCGGAAGCCATATCGACACCCTACCTTCTACCCTTCTCCAATCCACTATGCACCAACTAAGTGATACCATGTGTATTGGTTTTGGCTTCTATGTTTTGACCTGGTTGAAGGCCGAAGCTATGGGTCGAAAGCTACATCCAAAGGAAGCGGAACTCGCTTTTTTGAGTAAGATGCCATTTTTACCAAATAAAGTAATTTCTTTGTAACTAAGTTGCCCACTTGTAAACACTTGATTGGTTGCCTTAAACTTTTTGAATTATTTCACAGATAATTGCTGCATTTTATCAAATCTAAAACAAGGTTAACTTTAAGCAAATAAGCCCTTCCCATTTAACAACAATTAAATCATTTAGATCCTCCGTTTTGAATTAATTTAATTTCCATAGTAAAGCTATTAGTAAAAATCCCTAAAAATCACCGAAATTCACTTTTAATATTTTATCTAACATAAAAAAATTTAGATCGAAATTCACCATATAATAACCGAAAATAAATTTCTAAACCCAATAATACATATTTTCCTTTGAAAATTCATATTAAATTCTCCATGGCTTAGAATTATAAAAATTGAAAACCAACTTCAAAATCATATTTTCCATAACATATTATTTTCCCATGCGTTCTAAAATCATTTACTATCGGTTTTTCCTTAATACTGTGCATATACATCTATTAACAGTTTGATATTAAATCAAACATGTTATACAACCAAGCATATCATCATTCAAATCATCATAAAATTGATTAATTCATAAATCCAGAAAATATGATTAAAAACAAAATAGAGATGATTAGGATTATTATTTACCTTAGATTGGATTAGGAAATTAGAGATTTGTTCGAGATTGATTCCTATTAGCTTAATTCTAAGATTTTACTTTGATTTCTCTTCTTCTTCTATTAATAACTGGCTTGCTCTTTTCTTTTCTTATGCTTAAATTTTTGTGATAAAATAAACGTGGATAATAAGGTAAAGTGAGTATAGGGTGGTGAAATATGGGTGTGGCAATTACCCTAATGCCTTCATGTTAATTTAATTATCATTTATCCATTTATAAGCCTATTCAAGTTTCTTAAGCACGACCTCTAAGTTTATTCACCAATCTCAATCCCCTTATCACTCTACATTATTCTATTTAACTTATCTAATTAAATCTCCTGAATAATATTATTTAAAAATTAGGGCGTTATAGGCTCCCCTCCTTAAAGAATTTCGCCCTCGAAATTCAGCAAGAACTAAATACTAAACATAGCAATTATCTTTAACGACTCCTAACAACCATACTAGTCTACCTAACCGACTTATATCTATATAAATCTAATATAGACATACCCTCAAAGTAGATCGAGATATCTCAAATCATGTCCTTTGTCTCCCAAGTATAGTCCTTCTAGTTGTCGTTACACTAAAATTTCACAAACTTGGCTCTCTTGTTCCTCAATATTTTCTCATCTCTCGCTACAACAGGAACTGGTTGTCTAATAAAAGTCAAATCAGGCTCTACTACTAAGTCTTCAGACCCTATTGGAGGAATAGTAGTCTCTAGATCATGCACATACTTGCGATGATGAGACATATGAAATACATTATGGACACCTACCATACTACTCGGCAACTCTACTTTATAGCGAGCTTACCAATCCTCTCTATAATATGGAATGGATCAACATATCTTGGAGCCAACTTCCTTGACTTTCCAAATCATATCACACCCTTCATTGTTGACACCTTAATGAAAACCCTATCTCAACCTGAGAACTCTAGGGCTTTACGCTTCTTATCTGCGTAATTCTTCTATCTGGATTGAGCTTCCTTCATCCTTTCTCAGATCACCTTAATTTTATCTGACGTCTCTCTAACTATATTTGGACTTAGGACTAATCTGTCTCCAGTCTCTAACCAACATACTGGCGATTTTCATGGCCTTCCATGCAAAGCTTCAAAAGTGCAATTCCTATACTATACCGGTAGCTATTATTATAGGAAAAATTAGCTAAATGTAGGTGATCCTTCCAAGATCCACCAAATTTCAATACACAAGCTCTCAATAAATCCTCGAGTATCTTATTGACTCTCTCTGTCTTCCCATCTTTCTAAGGGAAATATGCGGTACTCATATTAAGCTTTATACCTAACATGTCTTGTAGACTCTTCTAGAATTCGCTAGCGAATAAAGCATGTCCATCATTGACTATGCTACTAAGAACCCCATGTAGTCTAACTATGTTCTTCATGAATAGCTTCGCCAAAATATGTGTCGTCCTGGTTGACTTTTCTGGAATGAAATGGGCACTCTTGGTCAATCTATCCACTATGACCTATATACTTTCATTTTCTTTATTCGACCTAGGCAACCCATCAATAAAATCTATGGATATCGAATCCCATTTCCAAACTGGAATCTCTAAAGGTTGAAGTAACCTACTCGGCTTCCGATGTTTGGCTTTCAATTGTTGACAATTTGCGCACTGCCTAACCCACAAGCCAACATATCTCTTCATACCTTTCCAATATAAGCTCCTCTTCATATCTTGATATATCTTCGTCCCTCCAGGATGAATCGCAAACTTGGATCGATGACATTCTCAAAGAACTTCTTTCCTCAGGTTCTAAATATCTAGAACACATAATTACCCCTTCTTTCTCAACCATCCTCTCTAGTTAAGACAAAAGTCTTTCAAATCATCGATCTCAGTTCCAACCTCAAGCCTTCTGATCTTCATAGCTAATAATGGATGCTTCTTCTTCTTAGAGGAAATTCTCTTAATCAACACTGGCCGAACTTCTAAACAGGACAACATGACAGTACTCTAACTAAAACTAGCAGATGATCTTAACTGCACTCCACAACTGGCCAACTAGATCCTTCCATTCAGCCAATATAGTCAACACCACATTCTGGTATCCTCGGTTAAGAGCATCCCTTACCTTATTACCTTTCCCTGGTGTATATTCTATACCAAAATCATAAGCAGCCAAAAAATCCATCTACATTTGCTGTCTCACATTCAGCTCCTTATGAGAGAATAGGTATCTTAAAGACTTATGATCTGTGTAGAGCTCAAATCTCTCTCCTAAGAGATAATGGCTCCAAATCTTCAATGCGAAGATCACCATATCCAACTCCAAGTCATGAGTAGGATATCTCACTTCATGCAGTCTAAGCTATCGTGAGGCGTGAGTAATCACTTTACCCTTCTACATCAACACAGCTCCCAATCAAGTTCCATATGAATCGGTATGCACCACCAACCCTTGGTTTCTGTCTAAAACTACTAATACTGGTGCATTGGTCAACAAATGCTTTAACTGAAGGAATGCTTCCTTATATTTATCGGACCAAACAAACTTCACCTCCTTCTTGGTAAGCTTAGTTAAAGGTGCTGCTATCCATGAGAAACCCTTGATGAATCTCCGGTAGTAGTCAGCATGTTTAAGAAAACTTCTGATCTCAGTCACCATCTTTGGTCTCTTCCAATTATAAACAGCTTTGAACTTATCTAGATTGACTAACAACCCTTTCTCTAAAACCACATGACCAAGAAACTTAACCTCTTTCTTCTGCAAATGAAAATTGGAAAATTTCGCCTTTAGCTGATTTTGCCTCAGCGTTCCAAGCACAACTCAAAGATGATCTTCATGCTCTTTTTCATCCTTAGAGTATACCAAAATGTTATCTATAAACACCAACACAAATCTTCCAAATACTCTCGGAAGACTTGCTTCATCAAATCCACAAATAAAGCAGGTGCGTTCGTCAACCCGAATAGCATTACTAACCACTCGTACGAACCATACCTAGTCCGAAATGCTGTCAAAGGAATACTGTCCTCTGCCATTCTTAACTGATGGAATCCCATCGCCAAATCCAATTGGGAAACACTCTAGCTTCACTCAACTAATCAAACAGATCATCTACTCTTGGCAAAGGATACTTATTCTTTATCGTCCTTTCGTTCAACATATGATTGTTGATACACATCCTTAACGACCCATCTGGCTTCTTCACGAAAACTACGGCCGCTCCCTAGGGCGAACTTCTTGGTCTAATAAAATTCCTTCCTTCTATATCCACTACATGCACTTTCAATTCCTTCATCTCAATCGGTGTCATCCTGCTAGGTGGTCTACTTACAGGTTCAGCTTCTGGCATAAGATCTATCCGAAACTCGATGGCTCATTTCGGTGGTAGCCCTGTGACTGGCTCAAAAGCATCTGCAAACTCTCTTACAACTCGAACCTGACATAGTTCTTTTCCCACTTCCATTACACTTAACAAAGCATAACTACTCCAGTCAGAATTCTCCACTGACAATATAATTCGGTTATGACTATCAGGGTGTCATAGTGATATCTTCCCATCCTGGCAAAATATTCTAGCCTCATACTTCCTCAACCAATCCATACTCGAAATGATTCCAAAATCTACAAAATCGAAAACATACAGAATGCGTGCAAACTTATAACCTAACAAATCAAGTTCTAATAGGTCACATCCCATCTATAGAGTCGCATACCCTCCTATTGGATTCGCAACCCTTAAGAAAGTAACAAGGTATGTGGGTTCTATGCATAACCCATCAACCAAATACTGTGGTATAAATGAATGTGATGCACCGGTATCAAATAGTACCCTAACCGACGTATTCTGAATCATGAGCGCACCTTCCATCACCTTTTTCCATTTATCTAAGGCAATTGGCCTAGAAGAAGATGGTGGTCCAATAAAAAAAACCTTCCATCTCTCCGCTCTGATTGGCTCTAGACACTGGTTCTTATAATGCCCAACTTAGTCGAAGTTATTGCATTTCACATTCTTCTTTTCTGCAGGCTTCATTCCCTTGCCTGACCAGCAATCATGGGCATAATGACCCTACTTATCACACTTGAAGCACACCAAATTAGCCTTCGCTTTCTTGGTAGCATCTCCCTTCTAGGCTCCCTTCTTCTTAAAGAAATTCCTCTACTTTCCCTGAGGAATCTGGGAGTCAGTTAGCTTATCTCTAGCACAACTAGCAAGAATCTCTTCATGGCAAATGGTCATCTCCACCACCAAATTACAAGGATCACGGATATGGGTCATGGTCATTCTAGCAAGCTCGGCCTTTAATCCCCGAATAAACCTCTCATTCCTTCTTATGTTAGTGTCTATAGTGGCATATCCATATCAAGATAGCTCATCAAACTTAGTAGCGTACTCGATTACTGACATCTCTCCCTGAACTAGATCCATAAACTTCCTCATCAATACCGACTTAGCAACCTCAGATAAAAACTTCTACTCAAATCTCCTTCTGAAATCATCCCACGTCGGCTCTTCGTTCGAAACCCCGGCAGTCACACTATTCAACCAATGAAGTGCTGCCCCTTGCAACTGCCTAGAGGCCAGCCTTCTCTTTTGCTCATCATCCAAACCTAGATCAGTAAAGATTCTCTCACATTGAAATGACCAATTTTCAACTCCAATTGCATCCTCCATTCCAACAAACGGTTTTCCATCTAGACTGGTGAAGTCTCTGCTCAACTTAGCATAGTTATTCCTAACTGGAGCCATAGGATTAGCTCCTCCAACATTTCCAACCATACCAGCAGCAGCTCCTGCTTACATAAGATTAACCAAGAACTGATACATCATTCCCGCATCTACTGGCGGATTACCAATACCCACATTGGCTTTAGCATTTTGGTTAGCATTAGCCCGTCGACCTTGGTTCCTTCGAGTATTACGTCAAGCATTTCCATTGGTTGTGGTGCTTCTTCCACCAAGATTTCCTCTTTTGTTTCCTACTTCCATATCTTCATTCTCGTAAATCTGCATACAAGCCTTAGTAAGATACAGAAGAACGGTTTGAGAGAGGGGAATACTACCTATGTATGTGTGTGTGTGTGTATATATCAAATACAAGTACATTACTATAGTGATATCCTACCTCGATCGTATTTCTGATTCATTGGACTATGTTTGAAATAGCTTTTAGGTTTAACTTTCTTTTAAAGTTTCATAAAACTATGCTTTGATACCAACTTGTAATACCCCCTACTTGGAGGCCCAAAACTAATGGCGACGGATGCTGCAATGATCCATAGTTATTAATCCTCGGCAACCAAATATGGCAGTGTTAGATTCATTGATACACAGAAACACATGAATATAGAAAAAAATATAAAACTTCAAACAAGATCACATTCCATTTCAAATCATTTTTAATTCATTACATAATCCTACAATCATAAATCCGTTCAAAGAAAATATATTTATCACAAAAAAGGCCAAGAGCGACATATAAAGATGCCTCCTTGGATGATCAGAGTATATATAGGCAATATAACAACTTTGCCATTACAAACAACACAACAGAATCAAATAAATGAGAACTCTAAATATCTATTATGCCTCTTGCACATCCTCGAAAGCTTTATTCGTCTAACGAGGTACCTAGAAAGCTCAACCCTCAAAATCAATTGAATACCCAAGAGTTTAAGGGGAAAACATAAACTTCGAGTCAGACATAATGTTTGGTATGAATAATAATCTAACATCTCAAACCATTTAGATATCTAGTGAGACCACACCGCTTAGCAGAACGGTTTTCCCCTCCCTGGTACCTTTATAAAACCATATGCTATGCTTTTGCATCCACAATGCTAAAAAACATAGTCGTTTCAAAATGTTATGATGATATGCATACAAGTTAAAACACTCTGGATTTTCCATCCTATGTTTAATTGACTTAGTGTCATGTTTATAGTTTCTAGGGTCACTACTAACCTATTAGTTTTCATGGGCTTACTAATAACCTTTATACAATATATGGACTCCCTGTCCTATTTCATAGTTTTTACGGGTGCACTATGAACCTATTGGCTCCTGCCAATTAACTTAATTAATTCATGGGTTCCCCTAAACCTATTGGTGACCCTAATAACTTCTCTCTTATCCTAATTTTCATGGGTTGACTAGGAACCTATTGACAACTATCAATAACTTAATCCGAATATAGTTTTCATGGGTTCACCACAAACCAATTGGCCCCTAACTACCACTCTTTATAACATAGTTTTCATGGGATCACTATGAACCTTTTGGTAACTCCAATAACTTCCTAATCATAGTTTTCATGGGTCCATTATGAACCTATCTCCCTGACAACCTCTATACTTGGTCGTGCTAGATTATGGTCTCCCTGACCTCTCGGATGCATTTCTACTCATTTAGGAGTTTAATCAATTTATATTCATTACTGGGTACACCTAACTGGTTCTTCTGCCGTTTATCTCCAAAATGCAGTTATGGGTCCTTATAATGTGAATGTATTTATATTTGAAGAAGCAAACAACATAGCATAACAATACACTCATGTGGGTTTAAACTTGGTTAATGCCTTTAACCTATTATTTTATCAAGGAAAACTTCTTCTTAAAATCATTACAAAAAACTCCTTTAATTTAGCCATGGGTTTCTCCTTTTGAAAATTGAGTTTGGGTTATTAGTTTTGAAAAAAAAACCTTCCGACTCCTTCGAATCCTAGCTTTCGACTCACTGGATACCCTTCTTCAAAAGCATAAAAATCCATTTTCCAAACATTAGGCCCCTGCCTTTCAAACACTTAAAAACTTTCTTTCAAATCCTTTCAAATGTATCAAAGCATTAACATTTAACATTTCGAAGCATAGCCTCAAAACCAATTGAAAGTCCCCCTTTCGAAACCATTGAGTTTATATTTAAAAATATATTTTGGGTCAAAGTGAACACACATGAAAGCACCCCTTTCAAAACCTTGCTATATCTTATAAAAGCATTAGGGGAAAACTTGATGGCGTCAGCACCATCCTTCCAAAAGCATAAGTGTATTGGGTAAAATACTAAAGGTTGGCTTCCAAATCCCTTTCAAGACCATTGCCTTCGAAACCCCTAATCTCTTCGAAAGTAAAAGGAAGTGGCTTACGTTTTAAAATCAAGGGTTATCTTCCGAAAGCAACGTTATCTTTAGTGCCTTCGAAAGGCAGAGCGGTAGAAGGGTTCCGACTTAGTCGAAACTGCCCCTTCCGAACACTTAAATTTTGAAAACTAAGTAGCCCCTTTAGAAGCAACTTTTTTTAAACAATGCGGTAGCTCTCTTTTGAAAGCAAGTTAAAAGTCACATTCGAAAGCATTGGTCTCGACCCCTTTGAAAGCATATAAAGAAGCAGGCAAGCACTTTTCTTTTAGAAAATAAAACATTGTACTGACCCCATCGGAAGCCATGTTTCAACACCCTGCCTTCCACCCTTCTCCAATCCACTATGCACCAACATGTGTATTGGTTTTGGCTTCTATGGTTTTAACCTAGTCGAAGGCGGAAGCTCTGGGTCGAAAGCCACTTCCAAAGGAGGTAGAACTCACTTTTCCGTGTAGAAGGCTGTTTTTACCAAATAAAGTAATTTCTTTGTAGCTAACTTACCCGCGTGTAAACAATTGATTGGTTGTCTTAAACTTTCCAAATTATTTCATAGGTAATTGCCGCATTTTCTCATATCAAAAACAAGGTTAACTTTTAACAAATAAGCCTTTCCTATTTAACAACACTTAATTCATTTAGGTCCTCCTTTTTAAAATAATTTAATTTCCATAATAAACCTTTCAGTAAAAATCCCTAAAAATCACCGATTTTTTTAAATATGTTATCTAACATATAAAAAAATTTGACCTAAATTCACCATATAATAACCGAAAATAAATTTCTAAACCCAATAATACATATTTCCTTTGGAAATTCATATTAAATTCTCCACGGTTGGAAAATTATAAAAATTGAAACCCAACTCTAGAATCATTTTCCCATAATATATAATTTTCCCATGTCACTCTAAAATCATTTGCTATCGGTTTTTGCCTTAAAACCGTGCATATGCTTATTCAAACAATTTGACATTAAATCAAAAATGTTATAAAACCAAGCATGTCATCATTCAAATCATCATAAAATGGATTAATTCATAAATCCAAAACATATGATTAAAGGCGAAATAAAGATGATTAAAATTATTATTCACCTTGTATTGGATAAGGAAATTAGAGATTAGTTTGAGATTGATTCCCCTTAGCTCGGTTCTAAGCTTTTACTTTGATTTCCCTTCTTCTTCTCCCAGTAATGGCTGGCCGGCTTGCTCTTTTCTTTTCTTACGTATAAATTTTTGCGATAAAATATATGTGAATGATAAGGTAACGTGAGTATAGGGTAGTTATGGGTGCGACAATTACCCTAATACCCTTATGTTAATTTAATTATCATTTATCCATTTATAAGCCCATTCAAGTTACTTAAGCACGGCCTCTAAGTTTATTCACCAATCTCAATCTCCTTATCACTTTACATTATTCTATTTAATTTATCTAATTAAATCTCCTAAATAATGTTATTTAAAAATCAGGGGTGTTACAATATGTTGGTTTAGATACCAATGAGGGGGGAAACCTGTCCTTCTTAGCGGCGTGGTCCCACTGGATATCTATTTTGCTTCTAGATGGTTGATTATTATTCACACCAAAGTTTTTGTCTAACTCAAAGTTTTTGTTTTTCCCGCTTAAACTCTTGGATGCTCATTTTAGTAGGTTGGGAGTAAGGGTTATTAGTGCTTTAGATATTGGTTTTGATGATAACAACTATAAACATTATATAAAATATAAATGCTAAATTTTATCAAGATATATATAGTATATATTGCAAGATATTAGACGGATGTTGATTAAGAAGACTGTACGGTATCAATAATTGATTCAAGATGCTAATATAGAGTTCCAAGAGTTGGAGATTGAGGACTCATAAGTATTGAAGTGTTTAAGATTTCAAGATATTCCAAATAAGTTATAGAGTCGTAGAATTTTTGTTAAATTCGTGATAGCACTTTCTAGATCTCTCTCTCTCCCTCTCAATTTCAGTTACGTTTTAAATATTTTTTTAAATATCCTAGTTTCTAAAGTAATCTTTTCAAACATCTATTTGAAATATTTCTCAAAATAGTTTCTTTACCTTTTATATTCAAAGATATCATATTAAGTTTTTAAGTATTTTTTAATCTATTATATTTTTTGGTATTTTAGTTTATATCTTCCTTATGTTTATTTTTGATATTTTTATTTTGATTTTAGATGTTTACTTATACTTTATAACTATATTGATTATATATATATTATTTATATTATATTGAATACAATTATTAAATCTTTCAAATTTATTATTTAAAGGTATACTAAGTTATTTTGATTAAAATGTGTATAAACTATATTTAAACGATTCTATAAAGTATCAAATTATTTTACAAAACAATGGATTTTAAAAATAATATTTATTTACATGTTTTTCAATTTTATGAAGAGTATGTTGACATACTCTATTTATATATGCCGACATAGTGGCCATAATTTTCAAAATTCAAATTTGAAAGGAAGTGTCTGTTCGTTGTATCTCTTCGTGAATGGACATGACTGTTGTTTCCCTATATATACCAGATTTCCAAACGAATTTTTAATCATCATATCCTTATTCATCTCTCCTCCTTCCACTCTTTCATTTTCTAAATTAAAATATACCCAAACTCTACCGAAATTCAACTAGAATCAAATTCAATTATCAGTAGTTTGATTCTTCTTTATCTACTCTCTGATTTTTCTCATCCTTCTCACTCAAACTAAGATGAAAGTGCTATTCAAGAGTTATATGATCAATTTTAATCAAGATCAAAGATCTTAGTCTATAAAACTCTATTAAATCATATTGTTATACTTCTAGGTATGATTGTAGCCTGTAAAATCAGTTAGGCGTGCTTAGTAGCTCGTAAAGCTAGTGGGTGTACTTGTAGACCGGAAATCAAGTGGCTTTACTCAGAGGTTGAGATTCTGGAGGGTATGTCCTGTAGCCTTGAAACCGAGATCGTGTTTGCAATTACTAATTGAAAAGAAATCCATACGAGGAATTGTACGGGACTAGATGTAGGGTAACTTCGAACCAATATAAAATCCTAGCATGTTGTTTCCTTTTTTACTTCTACTTCATTTACTTTAACCGCACTTTGAATCTATGATTGTTTCTGTGATTGTTAATTACATCATTCTAAGTAGAATCTTAAAGAATTTGAAAAATATTCATATAATCCATTAAACACTATTCACCTTCCTATGGTGTTAATTTAACCTTAAGATCCCTATTCCGCTGACTCACGTTTGATATTGAAGCATTTTTTTCAATGTATTCTTCATCTGACTTTTGAAAAATTTTAAGTGCCTATCAACAGTGGTAATAGTATTATTAGTAACATTGTTAAAGCATTTGTTAGTAACTCATTTATCGAAGGACATTCTGCTACCAGACTTCCACTTTTTAACGGCTGTAATTGCACATATTGGTCATGTAAAATAAAAATTTGTGTACAGTCAATTGGCTTAGACACTTGGAATATCACACAAACCAAGTAGACTCCCGAGACTAATTTTGCATAGTGGACCACTGATCAAAAAGTAGTTACACAAAGTAACTCTAAAGCTATGAATATATTATCTTATTCACTAGATAGAAATGAATTTAATAGAGTATTTATATGTAATCCTGCATTTGAAATTTGGAGGACGTTGCAAGTTACACATGAAGGCACAAGTAAGCTTAAACATACCAAAATTTCCATTTTAACAAACCAGTTTCAATTATTTAAATTGAGTTCAAATGAGTCCAAATCTAATATGTATAGTAGATTCTAAGATATAGTACACTTACTTATTGCACTAGGTAAAAGTTCCTCTGAGGAGGATCAAGTTAGAAAAATCCTCAATTTACTTACTTCTGAATGGGATCAAAAGACCCTGGCTACCGAAGAGGCTAATGATATTAGCACTCTAAAAATTGAAGATTTAATTAACAATTTAATTTCTTTTGAAGCACAAATGTAGGGCAGGAGAGAAAGCAAAGCAATAGAGAAGAACTCTATAGCTTTTAATGCAATGATGGATAATCTAGATTCAGACAGGCACGACGAGGAACAAACACAGCAAGGAATTTAAAAAACATTCTAAAATATAAGAAGAAGAGTAATTTCAGAAGTAATGACAACAAAAATCCAAGAAGCGTACGTGGAAGCGGAAATGGCATTAGATGTATAACCGTGATGAATCTAGCCATTTAAAATGAGACTGTCCACATCCCAATAAACTAAAACCTACACCAAACACTGATTCACCCAGAAAATGGAGAAGAGCTTATACTGCAACATTAGACGATTCGGACACATCCTGAAGTGATAATTAATCGGATACAGAAATGGATAACATGTGCTTCACAGCAATACAAAATTTAGAACAAAATGGTGAAATGGAACGAAAGAATATGCTTTTAATTATCAAAATTTTATTTTCTTAATTGAATTTTTTTGTTTGCTTTATTAGTTGTTAGGATTATCCTATAGTTTAATAATAATATTGGTTGAATGTTATGTGATTATATTTTAAATTTAAATATTTTATATATTTTAATAATATAATGATAATTTAAAATATATTTAAAATTGTTTTTTTAGATTACTTTTCTGTAAATAGAATAACTATAAATATATATAATAAAATAGGGTATAGTTAAACAAAAATCATTTTTGAAAAATTTGGCATGTATGTCAACATACACCCCTAACATATGTCGACATACTTATACAGATTTTAAATTTCAATTTCAAAATTTGAATTTCCCTCTACCTATTCACAAACTCCTATGTTTTGAAAAGATGTCTCTTGACTAAAGAGCATGTCCTTTGATTCTCTATTTATTTACTCAATCTCCATCCATTCATTTTTCACTTTCATTTTCAAATTCAAAAATCATAAACTCTCTTATCTTTCAAATAACTCTTCAATGACATCCTTAAGCAATACTAAGGCAACCATGAGGCTTTCTAAGAAAATAAAAGAATATCTTCTTAATGATCAAGAAGCTCTACAAGGTTATATCGAGTATATATTTTTGGAAAATTCTTTCGCGAAAGATTTGCTATTTTTGAAGATTTCCTGCTTACGATCTTTTTAATATTTATTTGCAAAACAAAATTATTGGTTTAATCGATGCTACACAAAGTAATTTTGTTTGTTATTCAAAATTGGTAAAGGCGTTTTATGAAAATTTAAAAGGAAAGTTGTATAATGGAAGAGAATAAGAAGTTTGGAGTAGTGTCATGGGGACACAAATTATTTTAAATCATGAACTTTTGGGTCACATTCTTGGATGCAAATCTAGTTGAATGGACCATCCAACTTTTCAAATTGATTTTCAAAATCGTCAAGTAATTCATGAAATTTTCGAAAGTGATTATGAATTTGAATTTAAAAACACAAATTAGCATCAAAAAGTAAGAATTTTAGGTCTTCTTTTACAACAAAGTATCACACCTAGAATGCGTAGTTAGAGTAACCCGACATAAAAGGTTTTCAAAGCTCTTTTCGCCATTTATGGTCAATGCGACATAAATTGGTGTTAAGTCATTTGGATGAACCTTTCCATAAAAATCTTTCTAAACATGAAAACATACCATTTCATGGGGTGTATCTTGCTCGTGTTTCTCAATTATTTTGTTGTTGACCTTAAAGGAGGGGAAACAATTCCTTAAAAAAAATTTGACAAGGCTAACATTTCACTTATGCATATTTTACCCTTTTCGAGCCTTAAGAAATTCTTACGGAAAAGGAACAAAGGTTGGCTTGGGAAGAGGAGTGAGATATAAGAGAAGAGTGGGAAGAGGAAGGAGAGGAAATGGAAGTCAAGAAGGAAGCGCAAGAAGAGGAGGAGGATACTTCCTTGGAAAGTATCAATATGCCACCTAATCCATCCAACAAAGATCATCTCAAAAATCAAGAGAAGTTCATTCACAACCAAAGAAAGCTTAAGAAATCATTCTCAAAGAGATTTACCTCAACTTCCACAAAATGGATAAATTCTTTGAAAAGATCATTCGAAAGCTTGGTGTTTCTTCTTCATCTTCATCCATATTTTTCTAGTTGTTTGTTTAAGCTATCTTTGTATCTGGATTTTTTTAGTTTTAAGTTTATGTTAAACCTATTGTATATTTCTTTTATTCCTTGTACTCATCATTGTTATCAATGAATATTCTTTTTCTTACTGCTATACATTATCTATCATCTCTGGAAAACATACAAGTATAAACATACAAGCTAAATACATTAGAATATCAAAACAAAATTGTTATGAAAATTTCTTTATATATGCCAACATACCTTGGGTATGTATGTCGACATACAATGGTAATTTTCATATTATTTAATTTTGAAAATTAAATAGACAACAAGTGTCTATTCATTTCCAACGAAGTTTCACCCATTTAAATACCTATTCACTCCAGAAAATAATTATTTTCAGTCTCTCTTCACTCTTTTTCCTATATAAACTTATCTCATCAATAATGGCTTCCCCATATAAAAAACATTATGAAAATCTCGAACAAACTCTTGAATCAATGAAGAAAATTCTCTCTTTCATCCCAAGAAACTGGAGGCACTTAGAATTGAGTCAAATGCAGATGATAAAGGAGCATGAAAGACATTTCGACACAATTCGGTGCATGATTTCTGCCTTGAACAAAGAAGAACCAACCACCAATCCATAGTTTACCATCAACAAAGATGATGAATATTGGGATGTTATCAAAGCGGATCAAGTCTTTGGCGCTGATAGATGGATTGAAGTTCCTTGAAATGTTTAGGTTAAATAGGTTTGATGGTATATAAATAATAGTACCAGATTTGGTTTGGATTTGATTGGTCTGATCTGTGTAGATTTGTTTGAATGGTATGTGACACTAACTTTGTTGGATTGGATGAATATTTAGATTGATTTTGATCATTTCATGAATATCTGATTTTACATATCACTTATTGTTTTTATAAAATCATTCTCATTATATGTCATTAGTCTATAATATTTTCTATAGGGGGAGATAGAGTTAGAGTTAGTGTTAGAGTTATAGTTTTAGGTGATTATTTTTGTTAAGGAAAAACGAGAAGAAATATATAAAATCTAGGCACAGATTAAGGAGGAGTTTTGTACCCCAAGGTGAGTTATATTATATTTTATATACAAAGTTGTCATCATTAGAAAGGGGGGGATTGTTAGTACCTTAGGTATTGGTTTTGATGATAACAATTATAGACATTATATAAAATATAAATACTAATGTTTTATCAAGTTATATATAGTATATAGTGTAGGATATTAGACACGTGTTGATTTAGAAGACTGTAAAGTATCAAAAATAGGTTCAAGATACTGATATAGAGAGAGTTGGAGAATGAAGATTCATGAGTATTGAAGAGTTCAAGATTTCAAGATATTCCAAATAAATTATAGAGTCGTATAATTTTTGCTAAAACCTTGATAGCACTTACTTGATCTCTCTCTATTTCAAATAAATCTCAAATTTTTTCAAATATCACGGTTCTCAAAACAATCTCTTCAAGCATCTATTCGATATATTTCTCAAAATAATCTCTTAACCTTTTATATTTACAAAGATATTATATTAAGTTTTTGAGCATTTTTTAATCTGTTATATATATTTTTGGTTTTAGTTTATACCTTCCTCATGTTTATTTTTTATATTTATATTTTAATTTTATACATTTACGTATAATTTATAACTATTTTGATTTTATATATAATATTTACAATATGATGAATATTCTTATTATATCTTTCAAAATTATTTTATAAAGTTTTATTAATTTATATTTTGTTTAAAATGTGTATAAACTATATTAAAATGATTCTACGAAGTGTTGAATTATTTTACATAGCAAAGAGTTTTCAAAATAATATTTTTAAAGTGTTTTTCAATTTTATAAAGAGTATGTCGACATACTATATATGTTGACATAGTGGCCATAATTTTCAAAATTCAAATTTAAAAGGAAGTGCCTTTTCATCATATCTCTTCACGAGTGGACACGACCTTTATTTATCTATATATACTAGACTTCCAAAAAAAATTTAAATCACCATTTTCTTATTCATCTCTTCTCCTTTCACTCTCTCATTTTCTAAATCAAAATATACCCAAAAACTGTCAAAATTCAACTAGAATTAAATTCAATCATCACTAGCTTGACTCTCCTTCATCTACTCTCTGATTTCTTTCATCTCTCTCACTCAAACTAAGATCAAAGTGCTAATTAAGAGTTATAGTACCAATTGTAATCAAGATCGAAGATCTGATTCTGTAAAACTCTATCAAATCACACTGCTATACTTCTGGGTGTGATTGTAGCCAGTAAAATCAATTGGGTGTGCTTAGTTGTCCTTAAATCTAGTGGGTGTGCTTGTAGCCCGTAAATCGAGCGACTCTACCCAGAGTTATGGATTCTGGAGGGTGTGTCTCGTAACCTTAAAATTGAGATTGTATTTGCATTTACTAGTTTGAAATAAATCTGTACAATGAATTATGCGGGACTTATTGTAGGGTTATTCTGAACCATTGTAAAATCTTGGTATGTTCTTTCGTTTTAAAATTTACTGCATTTACTTTTATCAGCATTTTGATTTTGTGATTGTTTCTATGATTGTTATTATATCATTCCAAGTAGAATCTTAAAGAATTTGAAAAATACTCATATAATCCATTAAACACTATTCACCCTCCCTCCAATGTTAATTTAGGCTTAAGATCCCTATTCCGCTGACTCATAAGGGTTTCTAGATTTCCAGTAAGACGAACAAGCTTTTGGAGACGTGCATGAGGCAATAGGAGTTCTTATCTTATCTGCTATGTTGTTTGATTTTGTCTGTATGGATGTAATGACAAGTTATATAATTTCCAAGTTCTAGAATCTGATCAACCAAGAGGGCATCTTCATATGTTGCTCTTGGAGTATTTTTTAATAATTATAATTTCTTTGAAAGTGGGATTACAAATGGGATTATGTGATGAATATGAAACGATTTATGAAATGCACTGAAAAAAAATTCTATTGAATTGTATTTTTTTTTATTCGTGTGCTTCTGATGATGATTAACATAGCCACATTTTTTCATCGAAAATTAATAACTATTGACTGCAGCATCTGTAGCATTTAGTTTCGGCCTTAAAATGATGATGTTAAATTTTGGTATCAGAATGCGGTTTATGTAAAACTTAAAAGATTTTAGAAAACATTATCCTAATGAATCAAACAATAGGATTGGGACTTGGGATAATACTATAGTAACGTATTTGCTATTTATAAATATGCATTCTTCCCTCTCTCTTAGACCTTTCTTTTGTACCTTATTAAGGCTCATATGCAAATTACAAGAAAGCAAGGCAACTTGAACTCAAAAATCTCATCAAATCTCACTTTCTCCAATTACTTTTTGTGTCTGAAACAAAATTAAATCATGGCTTAACTTATGAAGCTTGAAATTTTATTAATCCTTCATGGTCCATCCTTCATAACTTATCTCAAGCCCCCTATGGCAGATTATTATTAATCTAGAACCCATCAATATACTCTATTTCTCCTATCATTGTTCATAAACAATTCATTCATTTATCTATCACTTACCTTTCCTAGAACTCAACTTTCCTTTTTACTTGTGATTATGTTGAAAATTCAAAAGATCATAGACAAGTGATGCTTGATATCATCCCCATTCTATCAACTAATACTACTCATTTGCTTTTTATTGGGGATTGTAACTGCATGGAATTTTCTCACGATAA
The DNA here is from genome assembly GCA_030765085.1 of Allium cepa. NCBI lineage: Eukaryota > Viridiplantae > Streptophyta > Magnoliopsida > Asparagales > Amaryllidaceae > Allium > Allium cepa. The sequence goes on from CM060937.1 coordinate 291,592,822, forward strand.
ACTGGGTGGTTCTTCCTCTTTCTATTCAAGATGCTAGACCTTTACATAATTATATTTATGCTTCTATTCTTATCCCTATAAACTCTACTAACTGTTTTTTCTCTTGGAATAATTGTAGCCACTTTAATTCAAGAACAATTGCAGCCTGGATAAAGCTTACCATAATTCTCAATCAATATCTTAGCCCAATCTTGTTGCATCGTTTCCCCCTCCTTCTCTATCTAGTCATTCACTTATCATCCTTTCTTGGGTAGGGCTGCCATAAAAAGTCCTTCCATATTTTCATTTTTTAATAACTGGACCGAACATCTAGACTTTTTGGATATTGTCAATGATTACTAGAGTACTAACTTTTATGGTAACCCTATGTATGTTTTTAGGTGAAACTAAGGCAGTTGAAGGATACTTTGAAGGCTTGGTGAAAAAAATATGGTGATGATTATAAAATGAGTTTTGACACTAAAAACAAGCTTCATGCAGTTCAAATTGCACTTCTCTCCTTCCTTGGGAACTCTCTACTGGCTATAGATGAGCATGTCCTTAAAAAATCTCTTCAAAAACTCTATTAGAAGAAAATAAAATTACAAGGAAAAAATCAAAGCACTTATGGACATTGCATGGTGATAAAAGTACTTCCCATTTTCATGATTCATTAAAAGTTAAGCAAAAACAAAGAAGCATATCCTCTATCAATGACATGAATAACTTCCTTGTTCTTCCTCAGATAACATTCAACAAGCTTTTCTTCCTACTACCACAGTTTACTTGTCAACCCAAATCTCATTGCCTTTACTTTTTTAACCCTGCCTCATTTCAACCTTCCTAAAGTATATGATAATGATAAACATGCTCTTATCCATGAAGTCTCCTATGATGAAATCAAGCAAGTTATATTTTCTATGAATTCCTTAAGTTCCCTTGATGTCATTGGCTTAATGTCTCATTTCTACAAACTACAAAGCTTGTTGGGAAATCATTAGAAGTGATGTTATTAAAGTAGTTATGAACTTTTCGAAAGCAACGAAATGCTTGGGGGTATCAATGCTAATAAACTGGCATTGATACCAAAATCTTGTATGCCTTCAAATGTTTCACAATTTCACCTTATAGCTTGTTGTATTGTGATATACAAATGCATATTGAAAATTATGGCTAGTAGAATGAAACAGTCTCTTGCCTCTATTATTTCCTCTAACCATAGTGCTTTTCTTCCAAACCGCGGTATAGTTGACAATATCCTTCTAACACAAGAGCTTATGAGAGGCTACTCAAGATCAAATTCTTCCTCTAGATGTTTCTTGAAACTTGACATTCCAAAAGCCTTTGATTTCATTCAGTGGACTTCTATACTCAATATACTCTATGTCATGAATTTTTCTCTCCTATTTCTTACTTAGATATATACTACCATTTCAACTGTTACTTATTCACTTGCAATAAATGGTGGAAGTTTTGGATATTTGAAAGGAACTCAAGGAATTAGAAAGGATAGCCTGTCTCTCCTTACCTCTTTACTACTGTAATTGAGCTGCTAACTTGTATGATTAATAAAGAAACTTATGAGAAATAGATAAGCATACATCCTAGGTGCAAAAACCGTAGAATATCCAACTTATTGTTTTTTGATGACTTAATATGGTTTTTGAAACCTAATGTTAAATACATTTGCACTGCCATGAACTTGCTTGATCAATTTCATGCTATTACTGCGTTATCAATAAACAAAACGAATTCAAAAATCCTAATTGCTGGAATGCTCATGATTCTATGATGACATTACTTACCATCTCTTCACATCAGGTGCTTAATCCCAATGGTCCATCCCAATGGACCATACCTTGGTGCTCCCCTTCTCCTTTTTGCCTCTATTTGAAAAGATTATCAATAGACTATCCTCCTTTCATGTTTCTAAACTCTCAACTACTGGTAGACCGTTTAACGTGGAATTTCTATCGAATTAGAAAACCGTCAATAAATTTCAAACTAAAATTTAACTGCAAGCGTACGGTGTACAATTTCAGTACGTAGCAAGTACGGATCGATCGTGGGGAATTGTTTTAGATTTAAAAAAATCAATTCAATCAAATTAGACCAATGTGAGAGGAAATTGTTAACTACAAGCAAAATGAAGCTAAAACTATAAATAAAATGAGATTTAAACTATTAGATTAGAGAACAATTTAGAGGCAAATCCACTCTCATATTTTTGTAAATCAACAAACAAATAAATTATGATCTCTAGTTATGATAATCGGTGAAAAAAATTGTTGCATTGATCATAAGTATGGTTTATTTATGTCATTAATTAATATAACTCAAACCATCAAACTATAACACAACAATTATACCACTTATAAATTCTCATGAAAATGAAGCCAAACCAAAAGCTATTTTAAGTATGAACTATTTGATATTGTAATTAGTAAGATAGATCATCAAATTTTGTTTTTACTTTCAATTCAAAATCAAAAATCAATTAGAAAATTATGATGTAAATTGTGTTTATGTTGAATAAGAATAACTCATTTGCAAAAGCAACATAAGCTATCAAACCCAGTTGTATAAAATTGCATCAAAATCTACTCACATGAAGCACAAATAAAAGAGATCAGAAATCATAGAAAAGTTGAAATTACATAAATTTAGAGAGCTTCATAACCCCTAAATTAAAGGTATTTAGCTACTCATCCGTGTTATCAAATCAACACTTGTAAATTTCAACATTAAAAAGAAAAGAAATGAAAACTAAACAAAGGAAGAAAGAGAGATTAACTACTAACTACTTGCGTAAAAAAACAAAGCTACACTACTTGCATGAATGTAAATTTAATCTACTAACAAAGAAAAGAGAATAACATTGAAATAAGATTAATCATAAAAGTAAATAAAAACAAGTAGAAAAGAGAAGAGAAAGAGGCTAGGAAGCCATTTTTATTTCATGAAACATAGAGCTTACAACTTTCATTTTGATTTCCTAACTAATTTAAGAGAGTAAAAGATGTTTACATGTACATAAGAGGGCTATTTATACATTCATAAAACCCTAATTCAATTTTCAGGGTGCTTTCTAAAATTCCCTTTAGGAAGTGTGGCCACCAAGTAATCATTAGCCACTAATCAATCCATCATTTAAGGTGCATGAAGCTTTAACCTCCACTTAGTTATCCATTAGCTTCTAATAGTAGATTTAGGCAAGTGGGTAGAGTCCTCCATGATCATGAATTTGAATTACTTCCTCTTCATTCCTTTGTATTCCCTTGTGCATGCATATATCTTCATGAATCCCTCTTCCATATGCATCAAAATTTCCTATAAAAATCATAAAAAATGTCCAAGCAAAAATATCAAATTGGCACATGCACAAAAATGACCATTTTGCCGCAGAATGAAGATGAAATATGATGATTTGACAATAATTGAATTTTGGTTTTCAACACGTTACAATGCCTAAATATGACTTTTAAATAAATATAGATAAAATATGGATGAAAATATATGCACATTTACGTGCACATCAATGACTAGTGATTGTGAAATCCATTGCTTCCTCTATATGCTTGTATTATGCCAGAATTTATGTCCTTCCAACAAAACTGATTGACATGGTTAACTCTACCTTAAACCATTTCCTATAGCATGGCAACCCACGTTCGACCAAGCTTATTCCTATTGCTTTTAAGAAGGTTATGCAACCTTATGGTTAGGCAGGTTTGGGTGTTCTATACTTAAAATTATGTAACAAGGTAGCTTGCTCCTCCCTCATTAACAAATTATTAAACACTAAGCACAATCTTTGGTCTGATTGGATTAAGTCCAATCTTCTTAAAAGTGCTAACTTTTGGACCTTAAATATACCATCTGGTTATAGTTGGGTTTGGAGGAGCATTATGAATATGAGAGATAAATTCCTTCTATTTTCCATTTCTCAACTATGAATGCATTATCTATCTCCTTTTGGCATGATCCTTGGGATGGTAAAGGTGTGATATTCTCAAAGTTTATTGCCAATCCTTTGAGATCTCTTTCTGGTACACCTGAATCTTCAAAACTTGTTAATTACCTTCATAATGGCATGGTTTCCCTATCATACTTTGGCTCTTTCCTATTAGAAACTTTTGGTCTTCGGTGAAGAATGTTTCTTTCAATAGGTCTGAAGTTCACTGTACATGGGCATCTAAACCTTATTCCATCAAGTCTATTTATCAATCCATGCTTTCTAATAAAATTCATTTTCCTTAGAATTCAAGGATTTGGAAGTGTGATGGTAAGCCTAGAGAAAACATTCTACTTTGGAAAATAGTCTCCAATGCAATTCATTCGCAGGACAACTTGGTTCGTAAAGGGATGCTTATGTCTTCCTCATGTATGATATGTCATCAAGCTACTGAGAATGCTCTTCATATGTTTTTCTCATGTGATTATTCTTATTTCATCAGGATAAGCATTTTCTCCTTGACAAACCTTCACTACCTAGTTATGGACTCTAAAGCTGAATGGTATACAATATTCAAGGCCATGAGATGGAGAACTATTAAAGGTAGGCTCTTCTCAAAATTCTAAAAATGTTTGTTTACATCATTTGGGAGGAAAGAAATTCAAGATTATTTACTGGAAAGAAAAGTCTGCCTTGGTTGTTTATGGTCATTTAGCTAGAAATTTATGTAATAGTTAGAAAGCCTAATTAATATGTAATACATATCGACTAGGGTTTTTAAATCTTTTTTATTTCTTTTGCTTTTGTATCATTTCCATTGTAATGTTTGTTTTATTAATAAATAGATATGTTTGAACCAATACAACCATGGAAATGAAAGAGTGAATCTAAGTGAAGGAAGCACTACATCCATTGGAAATGTTCGAACCAATGCCAGAAGGAACCAAGGTGGATAGGCAAATGCTAACCAAAATTAAAATTCCAATGTAGGTCTTGGAACCTTACCGATAGATATAAGGATTATGTATTAGTTCTTCGTCAGCCTAATGCAAGATAGAGCAGCTGCAGGGGTAGCCGGAGGAAATGTTGCTAATGCAGGAGGAGTTAATCCTATGGTGCCAGTTTGTGATAACTATGCTAAGCGAAACCGAGATTATATTAGTCTTAGAGGAAAGCCTTTCTTGGAACTAAAAATGCTATTGAAGTAGAGAACTAACTATTGCAGTATGAGTGGATTTTTGCTGACTAGGGGTTGAACAATGAGCAAAAAGGGAGATTGGCTTATATGCAGTTGCAAGGTGCAGCATTGCACTAGTGAACAGAGTGATCGTTGGAGTGCCAGAAGGAGAAATAACTTAGGTTGAATTACGAAGGAGATTCGAGATTCTTATCTGAAGTAGCCAAGTCAACCTAGCCTCGGGAAATTTATGGAATTGGAGCAAGGGGAAATGTCGATGTTGAATATTCTATGAAGTTTGACGAGCTATCTAGGTATAAATATGCTATTATTGACACCGTGATTAAGCGAAATTAGAAGTTTATCTGGGATTTGAAGCCATTACTAAAACGACTACGCCACATCTCCAAGACCTGAGTAGTGCAATGGTGGAAATGGCTATAAGGCATGAGGAGATTCTTCCAACTTTTGGGAAAGAGAAGTCAGTGGAGACTCAAGGTTTTCAAAGTAAAAAGAGGAAGTTCTTCAAGAAGAAGGGAGCTTGGTAGGTGGAGCTGCCAAGAAAGGGAAAGTTGAAGTTGTTTGCTTCAAGTGTGATAAGAAGGGATTTTTTCCTTATAAGCGTCGAAACGGTAAGGGGAAGAAGGTTGTGGAAAAGAAAGACGTAAAGTGCTTCAACTACAAATAAATAGGGTACTATAAGAATCAGTGTGCAGAGCCAGCTAAAGCTGATAAAGGAAAGATTTTTTCTTTAGAACCATCAATTTCTTGACCAAAAACTCTTGAGAATGAAAGTCTATGATGGATGGTATGCTTTTAATTCAGAGCATGCCAGTTAAATTGTTGTTTGATATTAGAATATCACATTCATTTATCTCTTAATGTTTAATAGACAAGTTAAATTTAGAACCATCATACCTTGTTACTTCCTCAAAGGTAGCTAATCCAATAGGAGGGTTTGCAACTCTGGGGTTGAGATGTGACTATCTATAGTTTGAGTTGCTAGGTTATACTTTTATTTGCAGTTTTTTGTGTTTGATTTTGCGGGTTTCAGGATTACTTTTGATATGGATTAGTTGAGCAGATATGATGCTAGGATATTTCTCCAACATAGTAAAATATCATTGAGCACTTTGATAGTAGTGACCGAATCATATACTTAGTTGAGAATTCGAGTTCATAAGTTTATGCTTTACTGGGTGCATAGAATTGGAAGATGAGTTAAATTAGGTTTATGTTGTAAAAGAGTTTGTAGATGTTTTTGAGCCTGTTACAGGATTACCACTGAAATTAGCTATTGAGTTTCGTATAGATTTTATACCTAGAGCTGAACCCGTAAGTAGACCCCATAGCAAGATGACACCTACTGAGATGAAAGATTAAAGGTGCAACAAGTGGACATAAAAGAAAAGAGTTCTACTAGACCAAGCAGTTTTCTTCGGGGAGTAGCTATGGTGTTCATGAATAAATCGAATGGGTTGTTAAGATTGTGTATTGATTATCGTAAGTTGAATGAGAAGATGATAAATAGTAGATATCTTTTATCGAGAATTGATGTTTTATTTGATCAGTCGAGTGAAGCTATAGTATTTTCCTAGTTGAATTTTTGGACGGGGTTCCATCAATTGAGGGGTGGGGGAGGATAATATTCAATTGATAGCGTTTCAAACGAGATATGGTTCGTACAACTGGTTAGTAATGCAATTCGAATTGACTAACACGCTGCATTCTTTATGGACTTGATGAACCATATTTTCCTAGAGCACTTGGATAGGTTCGTATTGGTGTTCACTAATGACATTTTTATATATTCTACGAATGAAAGAGATCATGAGATTTATCTTAGGATAATGTTGACTCATTGAGGCAACATCAACTAAAAGCAAAGTTTTCAAAGTGTCATTTCTGGAAAAGAGAAGTGAAGTTTCTTGGTCATGTAGTTTCAGTAAAAGTATTGTCTATAGACCCAACCAAGACTGAAGCAATTAATAATTGGAAGAGACCTGAAATAGTGACCGAGGTAAGAAGTTTCCTTGGATTAGTGTGCTATTACCAAATATTTATCAAGAATTTCTCGTGGTTAGCAGCATCCCTGATTAAACTAACCAAGAAGGATGTGAAGTTTGTTTGGTTTAATAAATACAAGGAAGCATTCCTTAAGTTAAAGCATTTGTTAACTAGTGCACCCATGTTAGTTGTTCCAAATAGTAGTTAGGACTTAGTGGTATATATAGATGCATGTGGAATAGGCTTAGAAGCTATGTTAATGCAAGGGGTAAATTAATTATCCATGCTTCTCGACAGCTCGGACCGCTTTAAGTCAGAAATCTGACTAATGATTTGAAGTTGGCAGCGGTAGTTTTCGAATTGAAAGTGTGGAGACACTACCTCTTAGGAGAGGGGTTCGAGTTGTATATGGATCATAAGCCTTTGAGATATATATTCTCTTGGAAAAATTGAATATAAGACAGCATCAGTTTTTGGATTTTTTAAAATCTTATGATTTTGGTATTAAGTATATGTTAGGGAAAGGAAACAAAGTGGTGGATGCACTTAGTAGAAAACATTAGAATGTGGTGTTGGTTTTATTGTCAGAATGGAAGGATTTAGGGGCGTTGACTACTTGTAGTGTGTAGTGACAATGGACTACTAGTTCTAATCAAAGTACCGCCATGTTTCATTGTTTGGAAGTTCGACCAGTATTAATCAAAAGGATTCCTTCTAAAAGAAGAGACGATCCACTGTTAGCTGAAAGTGTTAGAAGATTGGAAAGTGAAACAGAGATTAAGATCTAAAAGATTTTAGTCTTAACCAAAGAGGACGGTTAAGCAAGAAGGAACGGTTATGTGTTTTAGATGTTGGTGACCAAAGGAAGAAGTTCCTAGGGACTGTCATCAACCGAAGTTTACTATACATCCGGAGGAACTAAGATGTATGAGGATATGAAGAGAAGTTTCTTATAGGAAGTTATGAAAAGGGATGTAGGCTTATGGGTGAAGCAATGTGCGAATTGCCAATAAGTAAAAGCAGAACATCAGAAGCCAAGTGGTTTGCTTCAGCCCTTTGATATACCAGTTTGGAAGTTAGATTCGATTTCAATGGATTTTGTTGACGGTCTTTCAAGATCGAACAGAGGTAATGAAAATATTTGGGACATGGTAGATAGGCTGACCAAGAGTGCATATTTCATTCCCGTTAAGTGAACTAGGACGGCGCCTATATTGATTAAGTTGTTGATGAAGAACATTATTAGGCTACATAGGATTCCCAGTAGTATAGTTAGTGAAAGAGATGCTTTGTTCACTAGTGAATTTTGGAAGAGTCTACAGGATGTGTTAGGTACTAAGCTTAAGATGAGTACTACTTATCATCTATAGACAGATGGGAAAATAGAGAGAGTCAATAACGTACTTGAAGATTTGTTGAGAGCTTTTTTACAAGATTTTGGTGGATCATGGGAAAACCATTTGCACTTAGTTGAGTTTTTCTATAATAATAGTTATCAGACTACTACAAGAATGGCACCTTTCAAAGCTTTGTATGGAAGGGCATGCAAATCACCAGCATGTTGGTTGGAGATCAAAGACGGATTGGTCTCCAAATATGTGAGAGAAGCCACAAAGAAGGTTGAGTTAATTCAAGTTAGGATGAGGGAAGCTCGGTCTAGGTATAAAAGTTATGCAGATAAGAGGCATAAAGATTTAGAATTCTCAGTTAGAGATCATGTTTTCATCAAAGCATCACCAATGAAGGGTGTGGTACGGTTTGGAAAGTCACGAAAACTAGCACCGAGATATGTTGGACAATTCCCTATTATAGAAAGGATCGGAAAGCTCACGTACCGAGTGTAGTTATCCAGTAGTTTGGCAGGAGTCCATAATGTTTTCATGTTTCTCATCTTAGAAAGTATGTGCATGATCCAGAGATTACTATTACTCCGACTGCATTGGAAGATTCAGTTGTAGAACTGAATCTGACTTTTGTTAGACAAATAGTTCGTGTTGTAGTGAGAGATGAAAAGAAGCTAACGAATAAGACGGTCAGATTGGTAAAGGTCCAGTGGAGTAACAAAGGGAAATAATGTACTTGGGAACTGAGGATAGGGTTAGGGACACTTATCTTGAGTTGTTATGATGGTGTGTTCTATATTTGATGTATATAGACTTTATATCTGGTAGGATATACTAGTATTGTTTGCATGTTTGATATGTTATTATGTAGTCCTTACTTAATTTTGAGGATGAAACTCTTTAAGGAGGAGAGCCTGTAACACCCCTCGTTTCGATTAAATTATTAAGGAGATTAAATTAGATAAATTAAATAGAATAATGTGATGTGTAGCAAGATAAATGCGATGAGATTTGATAAATAACAAGGTCGAGCCTTTACTAAATAAACAATTAAGATTTTCTTAAAACATAAACCATAAAAGAATGTATGAGTGGGACAAAATAGGAACAGATCTATTTTTCATCTCTTAAACCCTCGCTCTTTCATATCATTCTCACTTTTACTCACACAAAATCAATCAAGGGAAAAACCGCAAGGATGTCAGCCATTAATCAAACATTGAAGTGGAAAAGTAAGGGAGAATCAAAGGGGAAAAACTATGGAAACCATTTTCCATCAAATCTTAACTCCATTATCTAATCAAAGGTGAATAATAATAGACTATCTCATTTTTATACTTGTTAATTGCGAATCTTGATGGATTTGATTCGTAATGATGCTATGATGTGCCACGTTTGATTTTATCATTGTTTGGATACAACAATGATTTATTGGAATTTTTATGAAATAATTTTAATAGGTTTTAAGGGTAAAACATTGGTTTTTGATCTCTAAAAGATTTGATTTTCTAATGTGATGCATAAAACATAATTCTTAAAATGGGTTTTAATTTCATAATTTTTCAAATTAATAGGAATATTTACTGAATTTCCTAAGAGAGAAAGGGCATTTACTTTAGGTTTTAATTATTAAAAATAATTAAATAATGATTTTGGCCTCAAATTTTTTATATGTTAAGGAATATGTTAACTTTGAATTTTTGGTGAATTTTGGAGATTTTCCAAAAAAATTTATGATTTTATGTGAATTTATTAAGCTAGAAAAGCTTATAATAATTTTAAATAATTAATGATTATATAATGGATGCAAAAATTATTTTAAGGATAGAAATCGAGTTAGTGGTAGATTTCTAAGAGGAAAGTTTGTTAAAGTGATTTGTAACCAATAGGAAATTGATAAGGATTTGGAGTTGGTGAAAAGATATTGCTTATTTGAGAAATTAATCGGTTTTAATGTTATTTACGAGATTGCCATAGTGTTGATAGTTGATGTTGTAGTCCATCTATGAAGGTCGATGTCAATATGTATGGAGGCATACGATATCAAAGTAAGTTGGTATGTACTGGACCCATTCAGGTTGAAATGTGGTTCGACGTCCTCTATTCAATGTCGACATTTACCTATCTCGTCATGCCACATATTTTCACCTAGGTTTTAAACAATGACGCCACCCACTATTTTCGATATTAAACAACTTTATAATGTTGATGGCACAAACCTTTAGTTATGTTACTAAACTATTCACGATGCTATTGCCGCTATCGTTTCGGCGTTAATATGATGCTGCATGTCATCTATTTAAATAACTATGTCTTAAGGCGGTGATGTCGTCGACCTTACATTCGACATTGAATCTTTTACGACAACGATGCCACTATACTATAGTTTCAGCATTCCTTATTACGGCTAGCAGTCACTGATTTTAAAGCGCCCAATATAAACGTTTTATGATATCTATGCCGCATGTTATCAAGGCTATATTTAGTAGGTTCAGTAACCTATAAGTTTATATGTTGCGACAACATTTATTTCGGCATTATAGCTTTATGTTTTAATAAAATCAAATTTATTTTAAAGGATTTGATATGGAGGGATGTGACGTCCCATGACAACTATACAATGCCGCTAAGTTTTGACAATGGACATATTCTAATTTATGACATTAAGCCCTATAATGAAGGGGCGAGACATCCTCCTATTATTTCCAACATATACATGGAAGTATTCAAATATTTTACAATGTGACATGAGAAATTAGTAAAGTAAGGGCTATATTTTCCTTGTCTTAAATTTGAATTAATAGGATTAATCATATATAACGATAAACTTTTTCAAGGAATATAGCCCAAGTTTTTATATGAAATTACCGAAGAGGGTTATTACTTAAAGGTAAGTAATTATAAGATGCAAATTGATTGAACATAATTGAATAATGGATGCTATATGTTCTTATTATTATTTGATCAGTTATTTTACATGATTGTTATTGTCATACTCACATCATCATGACCTATAACTGCATTTTGGGGTACAAACTGGACAAAATAACCAACTAGGTTGACCCATTAGTGAGTATGATCAAATTTAACTCTAGAGTGAGTAGAATAACATTCAGGTGGTTAGGTAGATCAAAGTGTAGGATGCCCAGACTAATCAAAGATTATAATTTGAGATATGAAATTGTTAAGGTTCAATAGTTTCATAGTCATCCAATAAAAATTATAGCTTGAGTAGTGTTATTGGAGGATATCGAATAGGTTCCTAGTGATACCATGAATACAATGATTTGAAAGTATGGTATTGGAAGAATCCACTAGTTCATAGTGATCTCATGAAAACTATGATTAGAGAGATGGTATTGGAGCGTTCCGATAAGTTCATAGTGATCCAATGAAAACTATGATTGGAAATTATTATTGATAAAAACTAATAGGTTTTTAGCGATCCCATGAAAACTAGATTCTGGACAGGTAGTCCTTAAGAGCTTTAACTGGTTATTAGTCAGCCCATGAAAACTAATAGGTTCATATTGACCCTAGGAAAACTATGGATTCAGACAGGTGGCCAATTTTGTAAAAGGGTGAATTTAGGGTAGACATAACCCTACGTTAATAGATAAGTCAGATTTACCCATAATGCATACTTGGATATGATTATAGTTAACCATTATCGATGCAGAAGCATAATATATAGTTGATTTATTGGTTAAGATATTAGTGATGGGAAAATTAGTTCCGCTAGGTGGCGTGGTCTCACTAAATATTTATTTTGGTTCGAGATGGTATGTTATTATTCACACCAAACTTTTTATCTGACCCAAAGTTTTTGTTTTCTCCTTAAACTCTCGAGTACTCATTTGAGCAGGTTGGGAGTAAGGGTTTTTTGGTTTCCAATAAGACATGTATGCTTTTGGAGAGTGCAGGAGGCAACCTATTATTTAGGAGTTCTTATCAAATCTGCAATGTTGTTTGATTTTGTCTGTATAGATGTGATGCAATTTATATAACGTCAAATGTAAAACTCTGATCAACCAAGGGCGCATCTTCATATGTCACTATTGGAGTTTTTAGTAATAATTATAATTTCTCTGAACGTGGGATTATGAATGGGATTATTTAATGAATATCAAATGTTATTTATGAAATGTAATGAAAAAAATTGCTATTGAATTTGTTTAAAAAAATTCATATCCATATGCTTCTGATGATATGGTTAACATAGCCGCATTTTGTCGCAAGAAATTAATAATTATGGAGAACTATAGCAACTGCAGCACTTAGTTTCAGGCCTCAAAATATGGGATGTTACAACTAGCCACTTGTAAGGGTATAAGAGTTTCGACGGGAATGGGAAGCATTAGCCACAACTGGCCCTGGTTCGGCACTGTCCCTGTTCTTTTTGGTAATAAACCACTCCCCAAGCCTTACTTTGAGTTGAACCCTTTTTTATTCTTTCTTCCTTGCATTCCTTCTTCTAGCTCTTTGACTTTCTCAATTAGATTCGCCATCAGTGTGCGACCTCCTTCTTCTTATAGATCCCTTAAAATGAGAATGTCCTCGTACTATAACGTTATAACTAGCAGTTTGAGTTCGCCCCAAGCATGTCATTAGTTGGTCCATCATTTCTTGTTGTTTGACAATGAAATGTTTATTTAGTTCGTTCGATACTCATGAGTTGGTTGCCTTTAGTAATTATGTCTGTAAGCACTGGAGTGCTTGTTTAATGACCATCTAAATTAGCAACTGTCTGATTAGGTGCACTAGTGTTCCCTACATTCAAACGGTAGATCTATCCTTGTTCTTTGATGTAAAAGGCATGTTGAGAATTAGTTTTCAATGAAAGTACCAAAATGATTTCTTAAAAATGGGAAAACATCTCCCAATGTTGTTAGAAGAACCATAAGTATGAGATGCAAAACACAACCATTAGATGTTGTTATCCGGTATTTTGAACTGGCAATATCCAAACTGACTGGACAAGTTAGACTCGATTGTCATCAAGGCCAATAGCCTAGAGTGATGATTGTGGGGTCCAAAAATCTAGTGCAGAAGATAATATGAAGCCATGATTGAACGGAATGAAGAGATATGCTATACAGAAGGTAAGCATGGAATATAGTCTAATATAGAATAGGGATCAGGTACGATCCCTCTCTACCAAAGGGATTGGATTGCTTCAGCTAAACAGTCTAACTTAACAGAAAACGATCGATATCTAAAAATCCAGAAGTAAGATACACATGAAACTTTGCGAACAAGAAGAGGGGACCGTGGAGAGTCCACCCTAGGAATCGCGCCCCGAAGTACAAATAAGAGGGATCAGCTTAAATCAGACAACATCACATGTTTCAACAAAGATTGATCAATAACTCAAGTTCTACTAATCTAATTGGCATGAAGCTTAGAGGCTAAGCATAATACAACAGGGATAAGCTCCCATATGGATCGCACCCTCAAAATAATCAATCATAGGGAATGGCCTTGATCCTAATTTCTTAGGATCTGGGCCATGCGATCCCTCATGTGGGCCTTATGGTGCGGGAAAGCCTTCTGCCGAATTTCCAAGGAAATATTTCCCCATCTTCCTATATAAATATAGACTTGATTGTTCATTTGCGAGATCTTTAGATCATTTGGTTCTTTGTATTATTTTGTAATTAAGTATTTTCATCTGGTCGCTCTTGTACTAAGTTTACAAAGTGATTAATAAAGCCATCTCTTCAAAGTGGACGTAGACAAAAAATGCCGAACCACTATAAACTGTCATGTCTCTGTTATTTGCTTATTTCTTATTGCTTTATTGCTATATTCTCTCTGTTTACATTTAGATTCTTCATTTATCCCTCTATTACGAATCTCTTGGGTGTTTTACTAATTTTTAGTGCAAACATTTTGGTGCTTTCAAATCAAAATTGAATTCTCAGCTTGGTTGGATCTTGTCATCTACTAGTGGATTTCATTATCTATGAGATAGGTCCAGATTTCTACCAATAAGTTTCCTATTCTACTAAGATTCATAAGGAAACTACCTACAATGCCTCCTAGAAAGGAGAAGGCTATTGCTACCTCCTCATGACCTACTGATGAAGTAGTAGAGAACATGGAGTTTCTCTTCTAGAAGTTTGAGCGCAGCCGGGAGCCATGGATATACAAGCTTCCTTTGGAATAATCACTAACTCTGATATGGAGAGACCTCCAAGAAACCTTTGTAGAACTAAAAAAACAACTCAAAGTCCATATTCAAGTATGCTTGAATACAAAGTCCATATATTCGAGTTCATATCATAGGCAAGCCCTACTCATTCCATCATGAGTTTAAGTTCATGTGCATTTCTCAATTTTATGTTCAAAGTTCAAGACCGATGCTCATTATCAAATTCAACCATGTGCTCAAGTATATGGGATTAGATGTTTAATTTCAGGCTCGTAATGCTAAAAACTGGCTAAGTCACCATAGGGGATGGAATCATACATGATCCCTCCCCTAGGAAAACTTGCTTTGTGCAATTCACAACCCCAAGTACTACAACCGATCCCTCCTCGGCATTGCAACCGGCCACATGCCTACAACCATCTCCACGCTTACCAACAACCATTCAAAGCCTCAATGCCGATCGCTTTCTACCACTCCACCTCATTTCCTCCATAATTGTAACTGATCCCTTTACTCATTCAATAGCAAATCACGACTGATCCCTCCATACACTTCCCTATGCCATAACCGATCCTATTCTTGAACTGCTTCTCCCCTTCATCCCTTCCAATATGCTAGAAGGAACGAGTGCAAACGAATAAGAAAAAGTAGGAAAGTGGTCAGTGAATAAGTGTGAGTAGGAGGGATCAGATCGATGAGCAGATGTGAAATAAGGGATCGGTTGCAAATGAGAGTGGAGACGGATTAAATAATTGGATTTACATGTATACTCAAGCAGATTTGGGTCCAAAAGAATGCTGTGAATATATATAAGGGATTGGTTCCAAAATGATTAATGTATGTAAAAACATCCCAATACAGGATCTGTAACTATATTTTTTATATAAATAAAGAGCTCTAAAAAAATTGTCGCTGCGCAGGGCTGAGCAATAGAATAACATGTTTGCCTTGAAAGTTGGAGTAAAAACTCACAAAGCGGATGTAATTCGACTATCCACTCACTAACTCTCGCTCTTGGTTCGATATAGGGTGCTTATATCAGAAAATGGACGTGGTTCGATTGTCCATCAATAATTCTAGTTCCTAGAGCATAAGATGGAGTATAAACACGAAATGGGTACGACTGATCGACCACCATCAAATTTTGGTCCCCGGAGTGTGGATAAGAGTATAGGTAGAAACGTGGTTCTATCGTTCATTCATCAACTCTTCCTTATAAACCGACAGACTGAGTATAAAACATAGAATGGATGTGACTCGACCCTCTTCTAATCAACTCCTTCCCATGATTCGATAGGAATAACAAAGAGTAAACATGATACGACCGACCACTCTTCGACTTTCACCCTTGATTAGGGCAGAAGAAATGACTAAGGAAATGTGGTTCGACTATTTTTCGGAATAACTCCAATTTCCAGAGTGTGGACTAGAGTACAAACATCAAACGGGTGTGGTAAACCGGCCATCGACTAACTATGATCCCCAAAGTGCAGATAAGAGTACAGACAAATAAGTGAATTCGATTCGACCATTCATTCAAAAACTCCTGCCTTGATTCGCCAGGTGGAGTAAAGACTCATAAAAATGGGTCGGACTAACCATCCATCATATAACTCTAGTTCCCAGAGTACGGACTAGAGTATAAACACAAAAAGATGGATGTGGTATGATCTTCCATTGATCAACTTTGGTCCCTAGAGCATGGATAGGAGAATAAGCCATGAAAGAGCATGACTTGACGTTTCATTCTTCGACAGCTTCCTTTGATCCGTTGAGAGGAGTATGAAACCGAATGAGCATAACTCGACTGCTCTTGAGCTAATTCTATCCGTTGGTCCGCTAGGAGAACATAAATCAAGATTGATGCGATTGACTGTCAAGCTCCGAATGAATGCGACATGAGCATTCATTTACTAGCTCTGACCATGATTCGACTAGAAGAGCAGTTTGAAATGGACGTGACTTGACCATGCACACATTGATCCTTGCCCTTGGTTCGATAGGAGGAGCATCATGGATTGGATGTGACTTAATCATCTATTCTTGGCCCTTGCCTAGAGTCCGATGACATCTGCATCAAAAGCGAGTGTGGTTGACCATTCAACACTCAACTCATGCCCAAAATCTGATGGTGCATTGAAGTATTCTTCTAGAAAAGGAAAAGCCAAAATCAGTTAAGAATAGGCATGACTCGTCCCTCTATAAACTAACTCAATCCCATGATTTGACGGGAAAGAGTTTAAAACCAAAATAAATGCGACATGCTCATCGAATTATTGACATTTACCCCTAACTTGGGGGCACAAGCGAGAAACAAGATGAATGTGAACCTACCATCCATCAATCAACTCTAAGTCTTCGAAGCTTCGGTGGGAGTATCAACACGACTAGGACTAGACTCGATCATCCATGCAGCACATTTATCAACCCGAGACAGGGGGTAGAGGTGTGATCGTCCAAAAATTGACTGTGATAGCTTAATACTGTGACTCATACCTACTGTTTACAATGGCTTGAAGCTACGACCGAAAGAATGCTTAGAGATAAATCATCGGATCGATACACTGGCTCCTGGGCGACTGATTATCATTCCAACCTGAACGAAGAGCAACAGATCGCAAATACATTGAATTAAAAGCATGTTACTCGAATACGCAAGTGGATTCAAACTCAAAGCAAGAGCCAGCTATGCAGCTATGTGCAACACGAGACTGAACTCTACTCGACATTTGATTCGACATGCTTCTAAGCTTGATGTTCAGCCATTACAGATAATCATTCAAAGCTTCTAGAACCCATCATTATCAAACTCACTAGCTCATGATGAGACGAGATCTAAATGTTCAACCGGAGCGACCGTCATCATATGCCGTCCTAACCGGCTATCATTCCATTCACTACGCGGTAGAGAAATGCACGAACATAGGGATCGACATCAAATCCAACTGTTCTCCATGCCTACATGCACCACCAGAGTGTTGAAGTTACAAGACTTGCCTAGGCAAGGGCCACACCCGATCCCATCATCTATGCGACTTTGCAAACCCAATTCAGACGTCCCTCATGCTAAGTATACTTTAGTGCAATCTTATGCAATGTAATATTGTTTAGTACTATGTGGCTATTATGGAAAAACTTAAGAGTTCAACCGGAGTGACCGTCATCGCCGACTGTTCCAACCGGATTTCATGTCGATGGTTACTTGAAACAGTTACATTCAAATTCAGAGATTGGATATCGGTGTATAAAAATTTAACGTTCATATTCAAGTTCATTTGGGGCATGTGTTACAATTCGTACAAGTACAAATATGTTAATCTATTCAAGTCTAAAGTGGTAAACATATGATTCAAGGCCATATGCTAGTTTAAGTATGCAAGTCCTACATGGCGTATCCTATTGTTCCATTACGAGTTCTTAGGGTCTAATATGTTCATGTCAAACCAAAAAAATCTTAAATCCCACTAATACAAGGGATCGAAATCGATCCCACTGCTTGGGCTGAAGCATTTTTCAGCTCACAACATAAGGCCAACATCAAGCAACAACACCGCAGTTGGTTATATAAAGACATACACTCGAGAGATGAAGAAGAGTAGCCTAAAGAATCCAAGGCCTCACCTAGTGAGCTAACAATCGACATTATGGTCAGTCATGATGACCCATCATGGGTCTCTAAGATCAGATCACAGCTTAGTGCAACGATGATAAAGGGATTAGCTACCTTTCTCCAAGCGAATCTTGATGTGCTCGCTTGGACCCATTCTGACATATGTGTGATCTCACCGAATATTGCGAGCTATGCTTTAAATATTGACCCGAGGGATGTCCCGTGAAACATAAGCGACCCAACATGGATCCGAAGATATTTGCTGCACTTAAAGAGGAGGTGAATAAACTCAAAAACAATAGGTTTCTTCGCAACACCCTCTAACCAAAATGGGTATCCAATCTAGTTCTTGTAAGAAAAGCTAATGGAAAGTGGCGGACATGCATCGACTACACATACCTGAATAAGGCATGCCCAAAAGTCAGCTTTCCACTTCTGAGGATCGACCAGCTGGTAGACTCAGTCGCTGGATATGAACTGCTTTCATTTATGGATGTGTACTCCAGATACAACCAGATCTCAATGCACATCCTCGACCAGGAGGACACCGGCTTCATTACCAATCTAGGGCCATATTGTTATGCTGTAATGCTGTTTGAAATAAATAGCGTTGAAGTTACTTATCAAAGACCAGCCAACTGGATGTTCAAAGATCAAATTAGGCGATCAATGAAAGTATATGTGGATGATATGCTCACGAAGTCACGGCGATTGAACGACCACATCGAACGACAACATCGATGACTTGGTGGAGATGTTTGGTGTTTTCTAAAATTATGGAATGAAACTCTATCCCCTGAAATGCTCTTTCAGGGTTGCGTCAAGCAAATTTTTGGGTTCCATTGTTAACTCTCATGGAATCTAGACAAATTCTGATAATATACAAGAAATTCGAAACATCCAAGTGCCGAAGATGATTAAACGCGTATAAAGCCTCAATGGGATGGTCGTCGCCTTAAGAAACTTCATCTCTAGGGCCACCAACAAGTGTTTTCCCTTCTTTTATTTGATTAGGAAAGGAAAGAGGAACTTTGAATGGATGCAGGATTGCATGGATGTGTTTCAAGCACTGGTAGATCACTTAGAGAGACCTCACATCCTATCCAAGCCATTGGATCGTGAAGACTTATACATCTATTTATCGGTGTTAGTACACGCCATAAGTTCCACACTATTACGTGAAGGGAATCAGATCCCGAGGCTAATAGATCATGTTAGCAAACTATTGACAAGTGCTAAGAGAAACTGCACGAAGCTAGAAAAGCTTATGTACTGCCTGTTGATTGTGTCATGAAAGCTTTGCCATTACTTCTAGGCTCACCCCACTAATGTTTACACCAACTAGCCATTACGATGGGTCTTATAGCGGCTTAAGATGTCGGGAAGGTTGCTCAAATGGAATATCGAGCTAAGCCAGTTCAATATAACTTATCTCCCTTTGAGAGTTATCCAAGGACAGATATTGATGGACTTCATAGCTGAATTTACTTCATCAGATGACTCTCTGGAGTAGCGGTGGAGAACCTACCAAATGATGGAAAATGTACACGGATGGAACAGTCAACGATCGGTGTTCTGGCACCGGAGTCGTGTTAATGACTCCTGAGGAATGATCAATCTACTATGCCTTGAAATTCAACTTCCTTGCTACAAATAACAAAGTTGAGTATGAAGCCTTGATCGCCAGACTCAAACTTGCCAGAGATGTGGGAGTGAAAACTTTACAAATCTTGCGTGATTCCTGGTTAGTAGTATGTCAAGTCAAGGGAGATTATCAGGCTAGAGGGCAACAACTTGCTCCTTATCTTGGTCGGGTCCGAGAGCTTCTGGTAGAATTTGAGTGTTACACCATTACCCATACCTCTAGAGAACAAATTGAGAAAGTTAACTCACTGGCCAAGCTGGCCATTTCCATGGATGCACATTAATTGGGATTAGTATTAGTTGATGTACTAAATGCTAAGAGCATCGACCAAATAAATATTGATTAGGTTCTGGAGATAGAGCCGGAAAGGGAGTCGTGGATGACTCTTGTCAAAGGTTTTCTACAACGAAGGATCCTTCCTAGACAGAGGAATGGGAAATGATAGATCCTCCATTAAGCTTCATGCTACATCATCCAAGGAGTCATGTATAGAAAGAGTTTCTCCATTCCCCTACTTCGATGTAACGCCCTTGATGAAATTAAACGAGTCTTAAGAGAAGTCCATGAAGGAGAATGTGGCGATCACACCAGGGGCAGACGTTAGCAAAGAAAATACTCCACTATGGGTATTGATGGCCAACTATCAATTGAAATGCAGCTGATCACACTAGACAATGTGACAAGTGCTAGATGTTTGTAAAAATTTCGAGAGCCGAGCGATGGAACTTGCTCAAATGGTCAGTGTACACAGAAATGTTAAGCCTCTTTTGTTAAATCCTTTCGGTTAATTAAAACCTCTTTTAACTTTTAGAAATCTTCAAATTAGTTTTCTTTAAATTACTTAGGAAAATATTTCCATATTTTATTATTAGTATAATTCCAATCCTAATGGAGATTTCATATTTCCAAAACATATCTCTAATGGGTTAAAAATGATGTTATTACTTTATTTATAAAAATGCCATTTATAAATATATCCTGTTATTTATAAAATGCCGTTTACAAATCTATCACTTTATTTATAAAATAATATTTTATAAATTTTTACTTTTATCTTAGAATAATGTGGTCCGAGTAAGTCAAATTTACTATCCCCTCTGCCAGGCCAGTCCGGATGGCTGGGGGAGCAGACAATTGGTTTTCCAAACTCCAGTCTAGAGACTACCTCTTTGTCACATATAAGATGGTCAAGTTATTTGGCTGACTCTAAACCTTTAAAATACTTTTATAATTTGGAAAACATTTCCAAAAGATTTGGGAAAATAAATCCAAGTTTAAATCATTTATTCAAAAATTGCCGAATTTAGTCGTTAAATTTCTGGTGAATAGTTGTTTTAAAGCTTTGTAGATCAAAAGACTTATTCCATTATATATATATGCCCACTTTTATGACTCAAATGCCTTTTAAAACATTCTAACATATTTATGGAATTTATTTCAAATTTTTAATGATTAAAAATATCCACTTTTGAAGTGTTGAAAGCTATATTTATATGTAGCACACGAAAGTGTTGAAAGCTATATATATATATATATATATATATATATATATATATATATATATATATATATATATATATCACAGAAAGCAACTATGTGCATGTATCCAGTCAAGAAGTGTACCACACCCTTGAGCATTCAATTATGAACCAGGTCATACAATTAGTCGTTATTCATTCATCCATCGCCTAATCTTTTGTTTTCAGCTTTTCTCGTTAAATTGTCATTAACTTGTTTTAGTGTTTGCCTCCCTACGCATGTCTATCACTATTTTATCTTTAGTTAGAACAACGACCCCTGGTGAAAATATCGACTCGTTTCCCCATGGGAGCTACCCCGAATAGAGTCCCATGGACTCTACTAAGAGTTTGAATGTAAGCACTATGAATACTTTCTAAAAGCATCCCTACTAGGCGTCAATAGTCCCTCTTAGTCCCTAAACCATTATCGTTTACGTTACTGATTTATGTATAACACCACCATGATGTTTTGGTACTCTACCATGGCACCCTACCATAGCTCCTCTGTAGAGTTTTATAACATTCTTAGGTTAAACCCTACCATGGCTTGTTGTCATATACCGTTGGGCTTTTAACTATCAATCAAGATACTCTGCCATCCAATGACTCCATGAGTTGGTATACATTTACGATCATGGTTTAATCCTTTTTTTTATTCATTAATTGTCTATCCTACATATTCTTTAGACAAAACATTTTTATCCTTTATTTAAATGATGCCCTATCATTTGTTAGCTTTTCCAGCTTTCTTCCTTTTCAAAATAAGTCAATGAATTTTTAGCTTATTAAATTATTCCTTTATTTCATCCATATGAAATAATTCAATAATACTTGGACTATTTTCCAAAGCGTCCTAAGTATCTCTTATTTTACTTAGAAAAATATAACTTCTCATGCTATTACAAGTTGCATTTAATTGTTGTGTATTAGCTATCTTAGAGTCGTAATGAACCATGCCGGCTTTTTAATTAATATACTTGATCCCTCTAATTTAATTAATCATGCAGATTATTGCACCATGTAATATTCATATGCTAATCTCCAGAATATATATAGACATGCACACATAGATATATATATGTATGTATGTATGTATGTATGTATGTATATGTATGTATGTGTATATAAATATGCTTAAAAGGATAGTCTCTTAGAATTTTATAATCAAGACATGCATGTTAAATTTAGCCAAGTTTATCTATATTTCGTGAAAATAGCTTTGATAGTTTGTGTATATAAGTGTACTTCTCAAGCAATCTTTGGACCAATAGATTCAAGTATATATTTTACTACCTTTTTGCCTAGTTGGATTTCGTGAATTTTGCTTTTTTTACCTTTGTGTACCTGCTTTATCCCATATTCTTACCTACCTTTGTGAATTCTAAGTTGTCCCTCCATTCATCTTTTGTGACGACCCGGAATTTTTAACAATTTAAATTGGAATATTTAATTGATTTTAACATTTGAAACATTAATTTTAACTTGGATTCCAAATATCACTATTTACTTGATAATTAAAATTTTGAATTATATAATTTGAAATTGGGTAAAATGTTGGATATGGAGTTTTAAGCCTGTTAAAAATAATTTGAAGGCTTATAAAATTTATAATGTTGATACTGAAGATAATAGAATGGTTGAAATTTAATTTAAAGGTGATTTGTTCAGTTTTAATAATATATCGTTTAAATTGAATTTAAAAATAGCCTTCCAAGGCACAGTCTCGGAATTCGATGAAACCAGTTCCATTGGATCCGTAATAGTTAGTTATTATCGGATTTCAATTTTCGTAGCATTTGGAGTTACCATTTGCTCGTACAGGTGAGAAACGCGTTGAAATTAAAATCGATAATTTCATATTTAAACTCGATTCAAAAAGCTATCTTCCACATATGATCAAATTAGCCTCCGAAACACATTCCATTGTGTTCGGAACACAGGTAAAACTTTATAAACGCCTATCGGCATGCGTTGTTTGGAGATCGTTTGAAAACGTTGTTTTAAATGAATTTAATATTAAATTATTATTTATAAACGTATATATACGCGTTTTGGGGCCGAAACCCTCGTTTTTCCCCAGCCGCCATGGAATAATTTAATGGCTGAGACTTTACATTTTCTTCTCCCATTTTCGATCAATCCACGCATTTATCTCAAAAACCTTCAACTACGAAATTGTGGTGCTAGCCGAGCTCGATGTATCCAGCGGTGGAGATCACCATTGACGCCCTAGATTTGCCAGAATTGGGCGATGAACGACTTGCGTTCGAGATGGGATTTCGCAAAAATGGTAGAGCTTTAGGCGTGCGGTTGTTGCTTGTGGATGGAGGTCGGTGCGGCACTCCTGGTGGCAAGCTCTGATCTAGTTCAAGGTGATGATGGAGATGGTGTTCGATTAGTCAAAGAATGGTTGGTGGGTTCGTTCGTTCAACCCTAGAACGTGAGAAGGAAGAAGCTTCCTTCGGCCTAGATTCTCCAATTCAGAAATTAACGGCCATGATTTGTTTAGGTATAAAAAAATTTGTTTTAAGTTATATTAATATATATACAAATTTTAACAACTCATATCTCATGCATATGAGGTCGAAATTGGACGAAACAAGAAGTGCCGGAATCGCAGCGATGCGATCTACGCGCTGCAGCAGGTCCGAAGATGTTTGGCGCAGGTGGAAATTTTGGATTAAATCGAATGGTTCAATTTAATTTAAAATTCGAACGCTCGTCGAAACTCAAGGTGAGTTAATCTCACTTACATCTGGGTACCATTTAAATTTAATATTTAATATTTAAATTGTTGATTGGTTGTTTAGTCATATGTGATCATTATTATTAGATTGAAATGAAAGAAAATTTAAAGTAAATTGTTTTTAAATGCTTTGTTAATGATAATTTAATCATAAATAAGAAAAATGTTTTTATATTTTAATAAATGAAGTTTTAATGATTTGTAATTCATTTAATTATTAAGTTAATTAAAATGGATAATTAATTTATTTAATTAATCATAGTTAAGCACTTAAATAATTGAGTAAGTAGAAATTAAGTAATTGGTTAATAAGAATTAATTAATTTGGATTAAGAGATGATTAATTAAAGTTTAATTTCTTAAAGAGTAGTTAAAGGATTGTTATTAGTTAATGAAGGATCATTAACTAAGGATCATCAAATGATTAATTAAGATGATTAATTTGATTAATTAATTAAAGATAATCAATTTATGGAATTGTTTAAGTATAATTACCTAATGAAAGTAATTAAGGGATTAATTACTCATTGTAGTTAATTAAATAATGTGATTGAACAAGTTAATTAATTGGTTTAATTAAGATAATCACATGATGGTTTGTTAAAGTATGATTACTGAATGTAATTGGAAAGAGTAACTACTGAGTAAATTAATTAATGGATATTTACTGGATGGTAATTTAATTGGAATGGTAATTTTAAGGGAAATGATTTGGGATTGATTACCTTGTGTAATTTAATAAGAAGGGTAATTACATAGTGGAAGTAATTAATAATTAATTATTTAGTGTAATTAATTTAAGAATTGATTAATAAGTTATTTGATAATAATTAAGTAATGTAATTAATGAAGGGTAATTAATTACTAATGTGATTAATCAAAGTTGATTAATGAATAATTAATTTCAGATTTATTATTAAATATAATTAATAATTAATTGAAGAAGTAATTAAGGATCATTAATTAATGTAATAAATGAGAGTAATTAAAGGTTAATTACTGTAAATGGTTAAGGATAGTTAATTTGTGAAATGAATTGAAGGATAATTACTCTATGTAATTGAAGATAATTAATCAAGGTGATTAATTAAGATGGATATTTGAAGAATGATTGATTAATTAAAAGGTTATAATTAATTAATGGCTGATTAAGCAAAGTTAGGTGGTTTATTCTAAAGTAATCGATTTAATTTAAGTTAATTAAATTAATCATAATAGGCATTAACAATGATTGCTTATGAATGATCGTTTGAGTAAAATATCTGAATTGAATGATATCTATTGGATGCTATGCTGTGTTATTCTATGATATAAAATGTTTTGTGATATGAAATGTTTGGATGGGCATTTATAATGTAGTAATTAATGATGATGAATTTCTGTGTAAAAAATGACATCTTGTATTTAAAGTTGAATTGTGGTTCACTTAAATAACTCGAGCTAAGATGGTATTAAATTCGAAGAGACCGGAATCGGGTATTAGTAAATACCCGAATCCACTTCGATTCTTTATAAATTGATTTGTGAAATCAGTAGGCTCGTATGGAATGATTTAAGTGAATTGGACCATTTAATCTAAGTTATTGGTACTTAGATATTAAGGTGTGAAATTAGTGATGTCTATAACAAATTGTAAATTTGAAAATTTTCATGAGTTACCCAGGGTTTAAATAAGTTTTATGCTTTGGTATTTCATGTTAGATGAGTTTACTCACGCTGGTTTCCAGCCTGACCCGGGTGTTACTTTGATGTAATGCTCGGGTCAGACCGAGTATTACAGATTTTCAGGTAAGGATGTTCTGGAGCTTAGGAGACGGAATGGATGGCAAGAACGTATAGAGTATTTTCGCTGTATTATATTATTGTAAATCCAAGACATGATAATTGTGTATATCCAGTGTCTGTATATATGTAGTAACTCTGATGTATTATAAATGTATTTGACAGATATAGGATTCTTTTATAAACTGTTATTATTTGTTATTATATTTTATCCATTGCGAATGTGAGATGTTGGTGTTTTTGATCTTCTGTTCTTCTATCTCTTTCTTCTTTTTCCTAACTATCTTGGATTTTCGGGATCGAAAATTTCGAGTCGTTACAATTGGTATCAGAGCTGAAGGTTAAGCGAAAACCTTGGCTCTGTTGGGATTACTCATTAAGGATAGGGTCAATGGTACCCTAGAATGAGTTGAGTGTGTATATATATATATGAGCACGTACTTATTATTTTCTTATATAAAGGTTTTAAATGATTTTATATAAAAATATATTTTGACATATAAAGCAATATTTCTTTCTAATAAGTACTAAGGTAATTGGTTGTTATATTATTTGAAAATTTAATAATGAAAATTAAGTGGTAATAGAAATACAACCAAATTAAAATTTAACGAAGATAAGTTTGAAATGGATTTAGAATTAAATGGTTTAAAGAGATAAGTTGATTTGATTTAAAGGATTAAATCAACATTCAGAAAAAATTAACTCGAATTTATATAATTCGGGATGGTTTAAATTTGAAATTTGAATTGAATTCATTCAAATTGAATCTGATTCGAATTAATTGGATTTGCGATTGAAGATGTATAGGTTTAAAATTTTAAATAGAAAAATTGAATTAGATTGAATTGAAATGATTTGAAATTAAAGTGGGTTCAATTGATATTTGTCCAAATTGATTGGAAAAATTTGGAATTGTAATTAAAGTTGAATAGGTTTAAAATCAAATTTAATTTGATTTGAATTTGGAAAGAAATCAAGATTAATTCAACTTGAATTGGGGTTAAATCAATTTCAATGGAAATTGAAGTTATTCAAATTGGAATTGAGTCAATATAAATGGAAGTGGAAATTTAAATTGAATTGATGGGAAAGTGAACAGTTTTGGCTCTGGACTATTTTCAATATAAATTGTTTTAATATAAACTTATTTTTCCAAGCCATTTAATATATTCAACCTTTCTTTTTAAAGCCAATTATTTTATAGTCATTTTTGGAACTATTTAACAATTTTTCAACTTTTTATAAACTAATTACTAATTTTCGACTATTTTACAAATTAATTGTTATTTTACAACTCTGCAATTATCTAAAATTTATGAAACTATTTAACTATTTTCCCACTATTTTACTATTTTACAGCTATTTTGCAAACTAATAATTACTTTTCAATGACTTATCTATTTTAAACTTTTCAAGCTATTTTTTGAATTTAAGCTGGACAGAGTCCAAATTGTTTATGATTGAATATACATTTAGGATAAGGATTAAAGTGATAATCCAATGGAATTGAAACAATTGTGATTATGTGGGTAGAAATTAAAGGAAATGTGGATAGAAAGAGAAATTGATTTAGTTGATAATCAATGAAGATAATTACGTAGGATGTACGTATATTATTCTATTCGCATAGTGATTCGATCCAGATTCGAGCACAGAATTTCGAGATAGTTATATCGATCCGAGTTGGAATTTTTCACTCGATTTTCGACGGCGAACCTGGATATGGATTGTTGATTGGTTCTGGATATTCTCTATCATAGTCTTGGCTATGCAAGGAGAATGATGGTTTCTGGTCAAGAAGCCAGATCTGAGTCCGCACGAGGAAGTCGGGTGGACGATACTAGTTCGGAAGTGAAATTGTGTGATCGAGTGAGCGATTAGATTGGTAAAGCGTACGGATGATAAGTGTACATCATACGGATTTGAATGAAATTGATATTGAAACTTGAGAATAAGAAATGTGAAATGATTTCTTTTGAAATGGAAGTATATTTTGTGAAATATACAATGGATAAAAGTGAAAGTTGGATATTTTTATGATGATAAGTAAGATGGAAACAACTTTATAAAAAAAAGAGTAATCAAATTTGAATATTTGATTTTGAATAAACAAAGTTATATATCCTTGTTATATAAGATAAATCTCCTCTTATTGAATCTATTGCCGGAAGGAAAAGATTTGAAAGTGTTTGAAGTATAAGAGGTGTTTTATACAAGTTTGAAGTGATCTAAAGATTTTCAAAGTTATATATATCTATACATATGAAAATGATCTTATGAGAATGGTTTTGGAGGAAAAGGTCTTGGGAACCTTTGAATTTGGAAAGGCTTTTGATTTTTGGGTAAAATCAATATTAGATTTGGAAAGCCTAGTTTGAGAATTATCGATTTTGAGAAAAGGAGATTTATATGAGATTCAAACTAGGTGTATGATTTGAAAGATACTATATGTGCATAGTATAAAGTGTTTTGATAATGGCTCGGGGAAAAAGGCGCTCCCTTGAAATGAACTTCTCAGGAGTGCCACCGGGTGGTGCTGCCTTGAACCCAAAGGGCGGGGTTCTAAAGTTGATCCTGTGAGGAGTTCGGACACAACTAGTTCCTGAGGATTATAAGCAGTGTGCAGTGAAAGTTGAAGGGCGCGGATGCCTACAGAGGCATTTGGGTTATGCTGTGACGACAGTGTAACTCGATGTCACTGCGATCTACTATAGACCATAGCAAAAGTCGTGTGCACCGTTGAGAGCCAACAGTCTGCGATTGATTTTATATCGTAGACTGTGACCTATGGTAACATAGCGAAAGTCGTGTGTGCCGCTGAGAGCCAACAGTCTGCATTTGATTTTACATCGGCAGGTTGCGACCTATGTGGGAGTGGTGTGACGACTCGGAATTCTTGAGCATTTAAAATCGGAATATTTAATTGATTTTAATATTTAAAATAATTTTTAACTTGAATTCAAGTATCACTAATTATTTGATAATTAAATTATTGAATTGAATAATTTGAAGTTGAGCTAAATGTTGAATATGAAGTTTTAAGCCCGTTGAAAATAATTTGAAGGCTTGTAAAATTTATATTGATAACACTGAAGATAATAGAAGTTGTAAAATTGATATTAACAGTGATTTATTCAGTTTTAAAATTTTATAGTTTAAATTGAATTTAAAAATAGCCTTCCGAGCCACGGTCTCGGAATTCGACGAAACCAATTCCATTGGGTCCGTAATATTGAATTATTATCAGATTTCAAATTTCGTATTGATTGGAGTTGTTGTGTGAGCGTACGATAAGTAAACGCGTTGAAAATTAAATAAAACTTTAATTGGTCATCAATGTCATCGGTGCTTCTTAAACACGCTTCCTTTTTAATATTTGGCCGACTTCCTTTCATATCCATGTTCCTTTGTTTTATAACATCACGCAACCCTTTTCTTTAATGATAGACCGAACCTCTTCTCTCAAATCAAAAAAAAAATTCAGGAAAAGAAAAAAATGGCCGTGCGTTTCCATTCAAGACCAGAATCGCGAATCAAACGCGCCTCCCTGTATATCTCGAAATCGAATCATTTTAGCTGTGAACTCGAGATCGAGCTCGAGTCGAAGTCTCCAAGGAGGAAGCTCTCGCGATGAGGTGGCTTGTACGGCAATGTGGGTTCGTGGATCTCGTGCTCGAGTGGAGAGGGTCGACTTCGAATCGAAATCGAAGTCTAGGGTTTCGAGTTGTTCACCTAATCTTCGTTGATTCGCGTTGGATTCGCGATAGGCAGGGCTGCAGCTTGAAGGAGGAATTTGCGATGGGCATTTAGTGTTTGCGTAAGATGGTCTCGCGTAGGATGATGGCGCGATCGAGGGTGGCTCGAGGTCGGCAGTTCGTCGATTATTGGTCGCTAGGGTTCGTGGCTTGGGTTCGTCGAGGCTTCTGGGTCGAGGTGAGGTATTTGTTTTTAACTGTTAATTTTGATTAATAGATATATGTATAAATTTCTTATTCGATTTAAATATAAAAAGTTTGTGTGTAAAAATAAAAATAAAACAGTATTTGATTTTTGATTTAAACATATATATACATAAATTAGATGCACATGTTACAGTAAGAATAAGTTTACAGTAAGGTGTATCAGTTTGTTTAATTTAAATTAATGAATATCTATAGATTCGAAAAGAAATATATATATACACACACCGTATACCTGCAGCTTAATTTTAAAAAAGGGTATATTAAGCCGACTAACTTGTTTTATCAACTTATTTTAGTCACTAAAGATTTTTAAAAGGGGAATTATTAGTTTAGATTAAATTAAATTAAATTATTAGTAAATTAAATTCCGTTAATGGTAATAAAATGTGTAGTTAATTAAATTATAAATGGAAATTTAGTTGTTCAAATTGACTTGAATGTTGATAAAAAAAATATGTAATGTTTATACAAGGTTATAAACTGGGAACCAAGTCAGAATTGAAGTGGACTACAAACGAAAGCAAAGGTGAGTTAATCTCACTCAGCTCAATTTTTAATTTAAATTTAATTGGTTAAATTTAAATAATTGATTGATTGGATTTGGTGTGTTATATTATAAATAGTAGTATATAGTATATCTTGGAATGTTTGATTTCCCGCATTATATAGCGGATGAGACCCTATGCGTCGCATAATAG
Organism: Allium cepa; assembly: GCA_030765085.1. Classification (NCBI taxonomy): domain Eukaryota; kingdom Viridiplantae; phylum Streptophyta; class Magnoliopsida; order Asparagales; family Amaryllidaceae; genus Allium; species Allium cepa. The sequence goes on from CM060937.1 coordinate 291,623,403, forward strand.
CGGATGATTTATATCAATCTCATATACCGCGATATTCCATCTCGAAGTGGAATTGGTATTTTATGTTGTGTTAACATCTGTGGATGCAGGGAAAATGAGTTGGAGGGATCCTACTGGATTCCTCAACATTTATTTAAATTATTTAATATTCTCTGTAGTGATTATTTGTTATTCTATGATGAATTATATTGGAATATTGAATGCTATAGTTTGATGGAATATATTTGGGTATAATGAGCTACCAAAAATATATAAATTGGATTTTGGGAAGAAAATAAAGAAGTGAATTTGTAAGCGAAATAATTTTAGGAAAATTTGAATAAATTAAGAATGAATTGAAAAGAAATGAAAGTGATATTAAAATACTAATAAATAATTTCGAGTATGAAAAGAAAAAAGATTTTGAATAAACAGAAATTAATGAATTGTAAAATTAAGTGATATTATTTTAAAGGGATAAAGAATTATTTTAAAATTTAAAGTTTAAATTTATTTAAAAGGATTAAGAAGTAATTTGAGAAATCTAAAATTGGTATTTTCAATTAAAAGCATTTTAAATCATAATTAAGGAATAAAATATGAAATTAATGGATTTTGGAATAAAAGGGAGTAAATTGGAAATCAATTTGGAAATTGATTCAAGTGTTTGAAATTGGAAATTTAAAGAAGAATGTGAAGAGAAGTATATTTCTCCGGATAGCCAAGTACGTTCAAAGTAAATTTCTAAATATAAGATAAAAAGTTTTAATGTTGTTTTAAAAAGCATGTTTTAGGAATTTATTATTTCTAAATATCTAAATTCTAAAGTAAATATTTTTCAAATCTATTATCGTAGTAATTATTTAAAAGGTGACTTAGTATTTTGTTTTAAAAAGTGAAAACCTAGTTTTATATTTTCTAACGTAACCTTATTTCAAATATTCATATAGTATGTACTTTTAACAAATTATTGAAGTAGTTTTAACTTAAATGTTTAAAGTACATTTCAAAGCAAAGCGTTTTAATTATTATAAAAATCTATGGTTTTGTGCTTGGTGATTTTAGTGGAAATAGAAAATATTTGGGAAATTTATTCTGAAAAAGGAAGATAGTTTGAAACTGTTTTCAAAAGGAATTGAAAAGTAGAAATATATCTTGCAAGGATATTTTGAGAATAATAAATAATTTGGAGAAATTATTTATGGTTGATGGATGTTTGTGAATGTTAATTGGTAGTTAAATAACCGAATATCAGTATTGGCCAAATGCGATGATTGTTTCGAAGAGACCGGGATCGAGATTTATTTATCAAAAACCACTTCGATTTGGTTCGTACATTTCGTGGAAAAACGAGTTTGGATTCGAAGATGGAGAAGTGAAGTGCAAGGGCTAGTCGCTACTAATCCTGAGGATGTTTTCAAAACGGATGTAGTAGGAGTAGTGCCTTCGGTTCCGTTCGAACCTGGGACGGACTTGTATGGATGAATGCTTTCGGAACATCGTCAGGTGGACGATGGGCATTCTGAGGGATATGTTCTAAAAAGGTAACGCTTAGCCTCAAGCCTCATCAACCGGGAATGACTGAAAATCAGGAGTTATGCAGCAAGGCTTGGTGGGCAACACCCATTTTTGGGTAAGGTCATCTGTCAGGACCCGATTCTTCGTCTTCCGAAAATTCGACATCGATACTCACTTTATCGACTGCCGAGAAATCGAACGACGGAAAACCGAACACTGAGGGTTTTAAGAAGAATTTAAGAAAAGAAAAAGACAGAAGAAGGGATAAGAAGGTAGAAAATAGAGAAAACATAGAGAAAAGAAAATGGAAAATAGAAATATAGAACGGAACAAAACAGAAAACAACAGAATCTCACAATTCGCAGCGGAACAACATATAATAATAAATGAATAATCTTTAAACAAAGAACTATATCAGTTATTACATTTTATACATTTCATTACATCACATCATCATCAGAGTGTACAACATCATACAACATCAAACGGTGCAGCAGAAAAAGAAATACTATATACTAGTAATACGCCATGCCATCCATCTTGCCTCCAGCAACTCCAGAATATCCAGAATATCCTGATAAACCTAACTCTTAACTGCCCGTGTGAAAATTGGTGGGCACCCAGAGTTTAGGAAGGAAAACAATAAACTCCAAGTCAGTCATGTGACTGGTGTGAGAACTCAAAACAGTTTATTTATCTTTAAAATCAAAATAGAGGAATATTTTTAAAGTCAATTCGCAATGCTTTTAAAAATGAGACTACCATAAGACCTCCTGCCACACACACAATGCAAACGCAGACTTGGAGAAGATTTCTCCTTATGATAGTCAAAGATGCTTGATACGCATTTAAAAGAACATTTTAATATTATTGCTAGTGCATAGTGTAGGAAATTCATTTCGAAAGTAGAATATAAATCTTAGCCAGCATAGGTACCATTATATTATGCCTACTAATAGCTACCATATTAGATGGCAGGTTCTACAACTAAAACCGTACAAGTTTCGTATTGTTTCTTTGGATTTCCAACGAATGATCAGGCCAAGGAACTTCCCATTGCCACATGAGAATGCCTCTGGATGGACATCCCCGAGAACCAAACCGGATCTCTACCAACACAAGGCCGGGTTACCCCTAACTGAGTAACAACTGACCGAATATGCCATCCCCCGGTCCTTTGGGACCTTTCACCGAGCGCTCGTAATCAATTCACACAATCATAACAAAGTGTTTTCAACATGAGTAAGTATCTGGGCTCCATACCATGGTACCACCCTTTTCCAGAAGGAAATGCACACATCCTAAAGGGCGCTACCCCTCATAACCTTGCTGCTTCTTTCCTGTTTTGACCATTCACGGGGTGTGAGGCTCGACGAAGTCACGTCCACAAAAACATACTTTATACAAAAGCCATGCTTTGGGTCAACAAATGATCATAGAAATGATCACCAGGATAGACGATCAAATAAACGATCCTATCACAAATAATCAACACAATGATCATTTACAGCAACACTCAGCATGTCACATTACCAAATTGGGAATATATCGCTGATAACATTCAACTACATAACCTCTGAGCTCGTACGTCTCGGAGAAGGGTGTTAAGCTAAAAGAATAAATTCTCCGCCACCAACGTTCAATTTAAATTAAACCGATTTAAGCGATTTTCTAGGCGTTTTAATTCGTACCGGACAAACGGTAAATCCAATTGACTTGAAATTTGAAACCTCACAATAATATCACATTACGGATCCGATGAAACTGGTTTCGTCGAAATCCGAGACTTTTTGAAAAATGGCTATTTTAACTCGCCAAATTAAAATTAAAAATAATTCGATGCGTTTCGAGATGCTACGATCAAACGGTACCTCTGATTGACACGAAATTTGAAATCTGGTAATAACTAACTATTACGGATCCAATGGAACTGGTTTCGTCCAATTCTGAGACTGTTCAAAAATTGACTATTTTCACTAGTCGATTTTAATATTAAAATATTCAATTTTCACAAATTAACTTTTAATTCGATTTTAAAAATTCTAAAATATCATTCTAACTCCAATATGATAAAATAAAATTTTACAAATCATTTTCAATCATATTTAACTCAATTTTCAATTATTTCCATAATTTCACATATTAAATTATTGATTTAATTATTCAATTAAATCCAATAATTCAAATAAAAATTTATTTGACTTATAAATTCACTTATTAATATTTAAAATTAATTAAATATTCAAATTTTAATAAATTAAAATTCTGGGTCGTTACAATCTTCCCCCCTTAAAAGAATTTCGTCCTCGAAATTATTAAGTAAGAAAGGTTATAGAATTTATTAACTTTTTTCCAAAATTCATAGTTAAACTTCTTATAATAACTTACTAAGTTTTTAAATCATACTTAGTTATCTTTTCTAAAACAACTACTATTGTTTAACTTTCAATTCCAAATCAAAGTTAAAGTTTTCAAAATTTTCCAATTTTCTCAAATTTTTCTAACGCCTTAAATTTCCGGAAAAATTCGCCATAGTCTCCTTTGCGTGGCTCGATCCGAAAAAAATGACAGTATATATATCACAAATATATATCTCATCAAGTAATGAGGCATCCCGAAGGGAAAAAATGTAAAAGTACGGTATGTAATTTGAGATATGTACCTTATATTTTATTAGCAAGCATATACGGCTAATATAGCGCGAAAGCGAGCTCCAAATGCGAAGTAAACGCGATCCGCACCTACTAAACACTCAACAAACAACATGAGAACATGCATATATGAAAATAATCTCAATATACAACATATATCTCCATAACAACTATATATGTCACATAGCAAATGCAACTAAACAACAAATGCAATATATATTCAACCATCAACAAACTAACATCCATAACCAATAAATATTCATTCATATTCTTATTAATATTCAATGAAATGGTTTTCAATTTTAATCATATTTGATTCATATACAGTGGATGTTTTTACTAACATTCATTTTCAAGTAGTTTATATTCACTAATTCATATTCAAGTTGGTTCACTTCCAATCAAATTCACTTCTATTCAAAATTCATTTAACTTCCAATTGAATTTCAATTACTTTAGCTTTCAATTTCATTAATACTTAATGAATTATATACAATCAATCAACTAACAATCATATAACAACCAATGTATATTTATTACAACCAAATTCCTTTGCTTATATCAATTAGTTTAACATTAAATTGATTTCCATTCCAATTTATTCAACTTTCCCATAACATTAGATTTTAATGAATTAACACTTATATCCATTATTTCATATCAACTTAATTCACATTCAATTGATTTACATTTAATTGATTCATTCAATTACAAAAGTTGAATTTCATTTACATAACTCAAGTTCACATCTATCACTTGGTTTTATTAATTTTCTTTGATACTAATATCAACTTAATTCCATATCACTTAAGTTATACTTCCATTTAACTTTAAATTCATTTTTATTTACAACTCATATTCATATAGTTTCACTTCTTATATATATAAGTTTATTTCACAATTGTAAATCACTTTAATTATAATTCAATTCTTATAATTCTTTTGCTTATACAATTATTCTTTTATTTAGATTATTCAAACAACTAAACAATCAACTTATATACACTTTAATAATTTTGAAAAATTATTTCTTTTATATATAAAAATATAATCAAAGTAAAATTATTTCATTTACCCAATTTAAAAACAATATTATGTCGAATTGTTCTATTCAAGTGTTTAGAAACCCCTTCGGCATAGTTTGACAGACCGTGCTGACGAAGGTTCATATGCCACTCAACAAACCAACCATCACAATATAAAACAATTTTATATTCACTAACAAATACGCTCTCATAGCTATTATTACATTCAACTCATTCTAGAGTACTACTGAGTCTATCTCTAATGAGTAATACCCAACAGAACCATGGTTGTCGCTTAACCATAAGCTCTGATACCACCTGTGAGGACCCGCAAATCCGTACTCCTTGAATACACACTAATCTCCATAGATTAATTCAAGATGAACAGAAATACGAATGCTCAATGTTTAAGAAAAAGAAAAAGAGAAGAAAGAGAGACAGAAGAAGAGATTAGAAGGTAGAAAATGGAGAGAAAAGAAACATAAAATAGATCATTTTTAAAATAGAGAGAAAAGAGAATAGAACGGAACAGAACAGAAAACAACAGAATCTCACAATTCGCAGCGGAACAACATATAATAATAAATGAATAATCTTTAAACAAAGAACTATATCAGTTATTACATTTTATACATTTCATTACATCACATCATCATCAGAGTGTACAACATCATACAACATCAAACGGTGCAGCAGAAAAAGAAATACTATATACTAGTAATACGCCATGCCATCCATCTTGCCTCCAGCAACTCCAGAATATCCAGAATATCCTGATAAACCTAACTCTTAACTGCCCGTGTGAAAATTGGTGGGCACCCAGAGTTTAGGAAGGAAAACAATAAACTCCAAGTCAGTCATGTGACTGGTGTGAGAACTCAAAACAGTTTATTTATCTTTAAAATCAAAATAGAGGAATATTTTTAAAGTCAATTCGCAATGCTTTTAAAAATGAGACTACCATAAGACCTCCTGCCATACACACAATGCAAACGCAGACTTGGAGAAGATTTCTCCTTATGATAGTCAAAGATGCTTGATACGCATTTAAAAGAACATTTTAATATTATTGCTAGTGCATAGTGTAGGAAATTCATTTCGAAAGTAGAATATAAATCTTAGCCAGCATAGGTACCATTATATTATGCCTACTAATAGCTACCATATTAGATGGCAGGTTCTACAACTAAAACCATACAAGTTTCGTATTGTTTCTTTGGATTTCCAACGAATGATCAGGCCAAGGAACTTCCCATTGCCACATGAGAATGCCTCTTGATGGACATCCCCGAGAACCAAACCGGATCTCTACCAACACAAGGCCGGGTTACCCCTAACTAAGTAACAACTGACCGAATATGCCATCCCCCGGTCCTTTGGGACCTTTCACCGAGCGCTCGTAATCAATTCACACAATCATAACAAAGTGTTTTCAACATGAGTAAGTATCTGGGCTCCATACCATGATACCACCCTTTTTCAGAAGGAATTGCACACATCCTAAAGGGCGCTACCCCTCATAACCTTGCTGCTTCTTTCCTGTTTTGACCATTCACGGGGTGTGAGGCTCGACGAAGTCACGTCCACAAAAACATACTTTAAACAAAAGCCATGCTTTGGGTCAACAAATGATCATAGAAATGATCACCAGGATAGACGATCAAATAAACGATCCTATCACAAATAATCAACACAATGATCATTTACAGCAACACTCAGCATGTCACATTACCAAATTGGGAATATATCGCTGATAACATTCAACTACATAACCTCTGAGCTCGTACGTCTCAGAGAAGGGTGTTAAGCTAAAAGAATAAATTCTCCGCCACCAACAGAAATATATTTGAAAGAAATCTGCTTTATATCTCAATTTGTAATGTCAGACATACAATCCATACAAGTCTGTTCCGGGCTCGAACAAAACCGAAGGCACTTCTTACGAAGCCCTTGAAATCCGGGTATTCACAATCCCGATCGAATTTCCCATCACTTAAGGAAATCTCTATACCAGGAGCTACCCAGTGCAGAAACAATCGATAGGTCATCCTATCGCTTTTGCAAATACTCGGTCTTCAACACCGATCTTCAAATGCAATTCACAACGACGTATCACATATTCGGAATGGGTTATACGACCCCATGGTCCTTTCCCGGTTAACCCGAATAGCGAGCGCTTATTCAAAAATAAGTGTGGCATTCACATTCAAACAAATCACATCAATTACCCATTCAAAGGGAAATATTGATAGTCGGTTATTGAACTATCAATTGATATGCATACATCACCAGATTCCAAATAATTTTCCAAATTATTTATTTTCCAAAATATCTTTACAAGATAAAAAATTCAATATCTCAAAAATAAATCAATATTTATTTTTAATCAAATTCCACTTTCTTTTATAAATTCCATAGTGAATTTATATTTCAAAATATCAATGAATATTCAATTTCAATTATTCATTTCAATTTATCTTCAAAAAGATAAATTCTCAAAATATTCACTTTATATTGGAAAACATTTCCATACTTATTAAATAAGTAATTCACCAATTTTATTTTCAACACTTGGAAAATATTCAATACACTTGAATCGAGATTAAGTATATATTTCATTCTTTAAGGAAATCATTCTCTTAAACATATTTATTTGGGCCAAAACGAATGTTGCGTAAAACATCGTTACGACAACCCAAAATCACTAGTATAGGGATTCGAAATTAAGATAGATATATAAATCCCAATACTATACAAAACATTTCCTTTCGGAAATCATTTACTATAACAACAGTGTTATAGTCCACTATTTCCTTTTATTTCTCGAAAACGTCTATTTCAACAATCAATGTTGAAATCTATGGTTTCGAATCTCAACATATCTTAAAACATCGTTGGATCGTTTTAATTCTATTTAAAATATCACATTCTAAACATTTCCTTTAACATATTATTCACTATTCAAAAACGTGAATATACTACGTAACAAATTTCATCCTTTTATGCATTTCATTTCAAAGGATTATTCACAGTTAAAAATGTGAATATAACTCCATTAATAGGTTTCAACAATTTACTTATCAAAATAAGTCGTTTGCGAATTTATAAAACAACGTTTATAAATTCTATTTCTATTTGTTTTATAACTACTTCCTTTATAAAATTCCTTTAGTAACCTATTCGATTTATAACTCAATTATAAATCAAAAGTTCACATTATAAGTTAAATGCTTATAAAACGATTATTTACAAAATCGTTCCTTTGAACTTCATAATTATAAATCTTATAACTTATAAGATTCAATTATTTATCCAAAACCATTCTTTTAATAAATTTATAAATTTTATAAACCTACTGCTTATAAAAATTCCTTTTATAACTTCACCGTTTATAATTCTATAAATTTCATTTCTATTTATGAAATTCATTCACAGTTCATTCTAACACTTATAAAAACTTTCAAATGTTTTAATTTATAAATATCAATTTATAAATCCTTTATATAAATCAATTTATATCATTCTTTTAAAACATATTTAATCTCCTTTATAATTTCATCCTTTTGATTTATAAAAAAAATCAAATTTTATAAATCCTATATTTCAACTTTTTATAATAAATTCAAAAATCCCGATTAAACTCTTTTTATAAAGTTAATAACCCATATTTTCAAAAATCAGCCTTTTACTATTTTTCTCAAAATTTCATAATTTTTATAACATTAAAATTATGACGTTTATTTATTTAAAATGGATCAATTTCCAAACATATAGTATATTTTCAAAAATCACTTTAAAAATCATTTAAAAGTTCCAAAATTTGGTCCAATGATGTTACACACCAAATAGTCACTCACGACTACAACGATATCATATATCGATATGATAATCCATCAAATATCAAAATATCTGAAATCAAATAAATACTGTTGAGGAATCCAGTTGGATCCCTCCAACCTGTTTCCTGCATTCACAAACATTAGCACAATACCAATTTCGCTCCAGTACGAAATTATCGCGGTATATGGGATTTAAAATATTATCCGCTTAATAACGGCGCAGTAGGGTCTCATCCGCTAAACAAAAAATGCGGGAAATCAATAACTCCAATATATACATATGCCAATATATATATATTGCTATTATATATAATACCAATTTCACTGTTTATGAAATATTCGCGGTATATGTTTTTAATAAATAACATCCGCTTACTAACGGCGTATAATGTCTATTTTAACAATCAATAGATATTAATCAACATTCAAACATGCATTCAAATATTTTAAATCTAACTATTTAAAATAAAATCGAAACCTATTCGATTGAGTGAGAAGTTCTCACCTTGATTTTAATTTCGTTTTTAGCGATTTATTTCGAATAAAATTAAACGGACGTTTAATTTTACACAAAATTCTCACTAACTCCAAACGACTCCAATCCAACTCCATCGCGTAGTGCTCGACGATACGATTCCAACGCAACTGGTTTCGCGCGTTTTCGACCTCGTATGAAAAAGTTGTGAATTTTACAAGTTTGTACACGATTTTATAAAAACAATTACAACATTACTTAACTATTTTTAAACCTAGCTCAATCCAGGCCTTAGGATCTTGCATCTGCTCATCTGGACCGTGCATTGTTTCTTCCCCATCCACGCGACATCTCCAGTAATACGCACGCATATGAACCCATCACTTAGAAAACTAGGGTTCGACAACACGGCCTCCACGATGCATAAAAATTCGATCGGGGAGTTTCATTTCGAAGAGCTCGACAAGTACCATACTCGGCTGCAGCACCTTGGAGTTTGGCCATCTCTGGTGCACGCAACACGAGGCCGAATGGCCTGCCTTTGAACACGATTTGCCGCCAATCCATCGCATGATTTTCGATCATAACCGTTGAATATAAGGATCTCACGTAGCTCTACAACTTTGTAGTTGGAGATTTCTTGAATGGGTTTGTGGATTGAAAGATAATTGAAGAAAAAAAACTGCAATTTTCGGCCATTGATTGAAGCTCCTGGCGGCTAGGTTAAATATTAGGGTTTTATTTTATTTTTTTTAATTTATGAAGGTGTTGGTCTCTATTTATAGAAGAACGAACGAACACTATTCATCCGGAAATTCCAAACTCCGATTTACGCGCCGAAACTGATGTTCCTAGGGTTTATCCCGCGTTTCGGACACAATGGAACAAGTTTCGAAAGCTAATTCGGACATCTGTGCGAGTTATGGCTATAAACGTTCAATTTAAATTAAACCGATTTAAGCGATTTTCTAGGCGTTTTAATTCGTACCGGACAAACGGTAAATCCAATTGACTTGAAATTTGAAACCTCACAATAATATCACATTACGGATCCGATGAAACTGGTTTCGTCGAAATCCGAGACTTTTTGAAAAATGGCTATTTTAACTCGCCAAATTAAAATTAAAAATAATTCGATGCGTTTCGAGATGCTACGATCAAACGGTAACTCTGATTGACACGAAATCTGAAATCCGGTAATAACTAACTATTACGGATCCAATGGAACCGGTTTCGTCCAATTCTGAGACTGTTCAAAAATTGACTATTTTCACTAGTCGATTTTAATATTAAAATATTCAATTTTCACAAATTAACTTTTAATTCGATTTTAAAAGTTCTAAAATATCATTCTAACTCCAATATGATAAAATAAAAATTTACAAATCATTTTCAATCATATTTAACTCAATTTTCAATTATTTCCATAATTTCACATATTAAATTATTGATTTAATTATTCAATTAAATCCCATAATTCAAATAAAAATTTATTTGACTTATAAATTCACTTATTAATATTTAAAATTAATTAAATATTCAAATTTTAATAAATTAAAATTCTGGGTCGTTACATCATCCCTGTCTAGATGTCCCTTTTTATTTCGGCTTAGTGGTGCGGTTGTTGATCCCAACCGTGGGGTGATCTTACTCGGGATTATCCAGTAAGGGATAGTCCGGATCTTGTGTTGCAGGGGGTCGGGAGTGATCCTCGGTACTGTGATCTAGACCACGTACTGGGGCAGGAGGTACCCCAGTGCCTAGTCATTAGTTGGAAATCCATTCTCCCTACGCGCCTTGTATGAGTTTTGTTTGTACTACCCACTTTTGTGGCTAGTAGATGGAATTTAATAGATGTAAAAATTTCGGCTATTTTAATAAGTATTTGTATATAGACCCTATTATAATATCAGAGGATTTTATAAGAAAATGTTTTAGCTGTTGTAAGGTAAAAACCCGACATGTTTATTTGTGGCGTGGTCTTACGAGATGCTTTTGTTTTCAGAAATTTTTTGAAACTTTAATAATCAATTTGAGTGTGATTTTCTCACGTTGGTATTCCAGACTGACTCGGGTGTTATTTAACTATAATGCTCTGGTTAGACCGAGTATTATAGAATATAGGATATGATGCTGTGGAGCTCAGGAGACGAGCTGGACAGCGATACGTACTTCCGTATTTGATTATTATTCCGCTGTGTATCCAGTTGTATGTTATTGATGTGAAACTTTGATGATGTACTCTGATGATGTATGTATAAACAGATATAGTATTTGTTTTTGTGTAAAATCATTGAATATCTATTATATTTTATTCCGCTACGTTGGTTAGATTCTGATATTGTTTTCTATTTTCTTCTTCTACCTCTTCTTCTTTAACCCAAATGGTTCGTATTTCTGTACGTCTTGAGTTGATTGATGTAGAATAGTGTTGACTCAAGGGGTATGGATTTACGGTTCATTACACTTAGTATCAGAGCTTAGGTTGGTGATAACCTTGGCTCTGGTGGGAATTACTCATAGAATAGAGTCCGTAGTACTCTAGATGAGTTTGAGTGTATTAATAGATATGAGTGCGTATTTTTTAGTGAATATAAAATTGTTTTTATATTGTGTTGACTTATCTGTTGAGTGTTTATGGATTCTGGTCGATGTGTGGGACGCCACGTTATTGATAGGGATTTCTTGTAATATCCCGGAAATTTGGACAATATAAATTTGATAATCTGTGTTTAAATTTATATTGAATTGATAATTTTTGATTAATAAATTTGATTTGATTTAATAATCTTCTTTATTTAAATATTTATTTTGTGAAATTATTTTTAATGAGTTAATAAATTGTTTTCTATTTTATAATGTATATGTATTTGTATATATTTTAAATAGACAAGTTGTTTTTAATTAAATTAGTATAGCAAATTTTAATATTTTGAAAATAGGAATTGTGATTTATTTTTAATTTAAGATTTTCAAAAATATTTAATTAAATAACTATATGATTTTAAATATGTAAGATAAATATTTTATTGGTTTAAAATTTCATTTTAACTTAAGTTTGTATATTAAAATATGTTACATAAATGTTTGTGTAATTCTTTTTAAATTATTAATTGATAATTTTGATTTGTAAATTTAATTTGAATAAAATACAATTTAAAATGTGAACATGTATTCAATAAGTTACAAACTCTTGTGTAAATTTATTTTAATTGTTTAAAAGTTTCTTTTTCAAATAGTTAATTTGTATATTGTTTTCATAATACTTTGTCTTGTTCTTTAAAATAATTTACTAAGTTTAAACATTCATTGAGCTTAATTTTTCTTTAACATTTAATTAAGATAACTAATCATTTAAAAGATACATGTGTATGTAATTTAGAACATGAATTTACATGTGTTGATAGCTTAGGACAAGTGTCAATTTTATTTTAATTTTTCCTTTAATTCATTAAATCTAAAAATTACCTTTATATAAACATGCTTCTTCATTCATATCTATTTTTTTCATTCCTTAATAAAAAGAAAGATCAAATTTCATTCTCACATCCATATTCAAGTCTGCATACCTCAAAATTCAAGCAAATCTGCATATGCACTTTCTAAAAATAAAATCTACACTTCCTCAAAATCAAAGAAGAGCCTGCACATTGTTTTGTCTTTCTGCTCTCTGTTTAAACCTGGGAGTAAAAGCATCTGCATGCCAGCATTTGAGTCAGGGAAAATATATGCATCTGTATATCAATTCAACTTAAAGTAAAACAAGATCTGACAAATGCATCGACACCATTTTCCTGCATTTCTTTGCATCTGAAACAAAAGACCTGCATGCAACAATTTCAAGCTACTGCATGTTAAAAATCTGGACAGTGCTCTGCATTTTGGCATATACATGTGAGTAACTCATTTTAAATCTTATTTAATAAGTAATGTTGTGCATGCTTTTTAAACTAGAAATGAATTTATATGAAACTTCTATGAATATTTTACCTGTAAGTAATTGCATGTATCCCTGATATTCACAGTACTTTGTTTGAGTTTCAAAATTTCAAGCCCTGATTTATTTCTTGAATTCTGTCCTTAACTTGTTGTTGTTATAATTTAAACAATTGAATAATATCTGTTATTTTAGAATAGGGTAGGTATAGATTTTATAGAAATTAGATAGAGTTATTTAAAATCTAAAAAAAAAAATTAAGATTCTCAGAGCAAAATAGAATAGAGTGAGAATTCAAACTAGTTGATTTAATGTTTCAGGTTTACTAATAGAATAATCAAGTGAATTCAAGAATTTTAGATCAAAAATTAAAATTTATAGTGTTAAAAATAAAATGCAGTTTTGGAATTAACTGTATTTTACATTTTGGTCTAGTTCAGTTGATCTTTGCAATTGAATTAGTTAAATTTGTTTCTGGTAATAGTTTATCTATCATAGATTATAGGAAAATTTCTAAATTAGATTAGAATTAAAATTTGAGATTTTAATTTGGGAATTTCTGTTATGAACCCTAGTTTCACTGGGTTACTGTGTTTGCTCGAGTATGATCTCATGGGTTGATCGAGTTCAAAGATCTTTGGGGTGTGAATAGACGATGTGTTGAAGGAGTCATCGTCGGAGTTTGGATGGAGTTGGTGGCCGGAGGCGTGTGGGGTCGCCGTTGACAGGTTTGGTTGAGTTTGCTGACTTCTGTTCCAGGTTTTGGTTCTAAACTTGAAATTCAAATTCAAGTTGAGTTTTGGGAATTTGAGGTTTGAAGGGAGTTGTAGGTTTACTGATCGATGGAGGATGGCCAGAGTTGATGGCCAGTGATGGCCGGAGAGAGGAAGTGGGTGCATAGTGATAATGTTGTGCAGGTTTGTGATGTTTGTTGGTGGCAGGTTTTTGTCTCGGGTTGGTCTAGGGTAAATTGGGGGAAAACTCGAAGAAAGTAGGGTTTTGATCGAAGTCTTTTAGGGTTGTCTCGAGTCTACATTGTTTCAGGTTTTAACAAAACAGAACCTGTTCTGTTTTAAGAATTTTAAAAGTAAAGTATAAATGTAATCTGGAAATTTAACTTAGGATTAAACCTGAATCTAAAGATGAATTCAAATAGTTTGAATTCAGACTTTGAAATAATTTGAATTAAGAAATTTAAGTTTGGTTTAAAATAAAAATAAAAATAAAAGAACAGAAAAACCTGTTTCCAGTTTTATAAAGTTTGAAAGAAATGCAAACTAAAATTTTAACTTAGGATTTTAAAACTGAGTTTAAATATGAATTCAAATACGTTTGAATTATGGTTTTTTTTGAAATAATTTAAATTCAGAAAATTTCAAAGTTTGGGTTTTAAATAAAAACATAAACTGTTTTCTGTTTTTTTAAATGTAAAGGTAAAGTTTAAAATTTCAGGCGGAAATTTATTCTGAGTTTTTAAAATCTGTAATTTGGATATGAATTCAAATTTGTTGGTCAGAGATTTAAATTCATTTATGTTTTTAAATTAAAATTTGATTTTCAAACTCACAAGTGTAAATGCATATGTGATTTGCATTTGAATTGATAGGTTAAATATTTAAATTAGAAATTCAAAATGAATTCAAATCTGAGTTTTTAAATCTGGAATAAAATTCAAACTTCTGTTTTTAAATAAAGGTTTAAATTTAAATTGCTTTTAAATGATTAAAATGATATGCATTTGAATTGAAGTTGTAGATTGTAGGAAGAGTTTTAAAGAGTTAAAACTAAAATGAGTTTGGAAGTTGTATTTCAATTTTGAAATTTTAAAGTAATTTTTAAATTGATTTGAATTTAAATTGAATTTGTAATTTTTTTTTAACTTGTTGATAAAGTAGATGTTTCTTTTAACATATATAATAAAAAGTTTTGATTTGTTTTAAAAATCTTATTTAAGATAAATTTGAGTCTTAAGTTCAAAATGAAGTTAAATAGAATTTAAAGTAAATTTAAAAACATTTCTTTTTTAAATGTATAATTAAATAAGAAATGTTTATCTAAAAGATAAATAAAATTAAATGATTGGATTCATTTAATTATTAAGGTAATTAAGATGAAAACTAATTATTTAATTAATTAATTATGTGCATGTTTAGTTAAGTAATTAATGATTTTTTTTAAGTTAATTAATTAAATTTGAGATTAATTAATTAAGGTTAATTAATCTATAATTAGGGATGATTAATTAAATTTTAATTTATGATTAAGTTTTATTTAATCAAGTGATTAGAGATAATTTAGATTTTAATTAATACTTAATTAATTAATAATTAAAGATTAATTAAATGATAATTAAATATTAATTTATTGATAATTAATAATGATTAATTTAAGTTAATTCTTAATTAAGTAATTAAGTAATGTTAATGCAGGTCATTAACTTAAGATTATTTAACAATTAATTAATGTGATTAATTTTTGATAATTAATTAGATTAATTAATTAATAATAATCAATTGTTTAAGTTTAATTACTTAATAAAAGTAATTAAAGAATTAATTACTTAGTGTAATTAATTCGATGAATGTGATTAGTTTAGATTAATTAAGTAAATTAATTTAAACATTTGTTGATTGTTTGATAATTACTTTATGTAATTTATGAATTTGTAATTACTTAAGGAAGTAATTAATTAATAATTATAGGATGTAATTAAAGATATTTGATATAGAAGTAATTTAAAATTTAAATTACTTTGAAATTAATTAAGGGTAATTAATTTATGGGATGAGTAATTAAAGTAGTTAATTACTGAATGGTTATTAATCATGGGTGATTAATATATATGGTTTAAATTGAAGATTAATTACATATGTAATTAATTTATTTTAGAAATTGATTAAATGTAATCATTAAATAATTAATGATGTACTTTGAAATTGATAAATCAAGGTATAATTAATAATGAATAATTGATTTATTAATTAAGTAATTACAAGTTAATTATTTGCAAAGGGTTTAATATAATGAACTTGTGTAATTAACTTATAAACTAATTACTTATTGTAATTAGGGATAGTTAATCAGTAATGATTAATTGAAATGAATATTGAGATGGTGATTTATAAATTGATTTGAAATCAGTGGATGGTTAAGTTAAGCAGAATTTTATTGATAAATAATTAATTTAATTCATTTTAAATTAATTAGAGAGTAAGTAATTAATTTAATTCATTTTAAATTAATTATAAATTGTGTGATCATTAGATAGTTGCTTATGTTGATGATTGGTATTGGTTGCTTGGAATGGTTTGTAATCTCAATTATGAGATGAGTAGTGTATGTGATATGGATGCATTGGTTGCTTTTGGATGATAATATGGATTATCTGATTTTGATATAAATTATCTATTGATAATGATAAGGTTGATTATCTATTATGTTGTGAATTATCTATCTGTGTATATTTAGATAATGAATTGAATTGTTTTAAACTTTAAAACAACTTGGACCTAAAAAGACACGCTTTGGATTTCGATGAGACCGGGATCGGGTTTCCATATTTGGACATCCAAAACCCACATCGATTCCAATCAAACGTTAGGTCGTTAATCCAAATGGAGCGAGTGAAGACTCGAGGTGTAAGGGCTATACGTCAGTATAACTCTGTGGGTGATTCCGTAATGAGTTTGACGGAATAGTACTTATAGATTCGAGATGGTGATTCAGAGTGCAAGGGTTATTGTCGTTAACTCTGAGGGTGATTCCAAAATGAGTGTAACGAGATAATGCCTTCGGTTTCGTTCGTACCCGGAACGAACTTGTATGGATTGAATGCTTTCAGAACATCGTCAGGTGGACGATGAGCATTCTAAGTGATATGTCCTATAAAGGTAATCGTAGCCTCAAGCCTCATAAACCGGGAATGGCTAAAACAGGGGAGGTGCAGCAAAGCTTCGTGGGTCGCACCCACTGGAGAGTATGATTTACCCCTGTCTAGAGGTCCCTTTATATTTCGGCTGTGTGGACGGTTGATCATGACAACCGTCGGGGTTGTCTTATTCGGAACTGTTCAGTAAGGAACGGGTCCGGCTTTGTGTTGCAGGGGATTGGGACTAATCCTCGGTACGGTGATCTAGGCCACGTACTGTGACGGGCGGTACCGCAGTAGCCCTGCCATTGTATGGAATCCAAAATCCAATAAGTGCCAACGGTTTTGATTGTATTACCCACTTTTGTGGCTAGTAGCTGGAATTTAATAATGTAACAATTTCGGCTATTTCTTATTTATTTGAAAACCCTAGACCCTATTACAATATCATCAGATTTCCTATCAAATGTTTTGGTTAGCGTAAGGTAAAAACTTTTCCATGTTTATGTGTGGGAAGTCTTACGTGATACCTTTCTTTCAAAAGGTTTTTCAAAGTTAAGCAACTTTAACCTGTTACTCACACCAGACCCATGTATGACCCAGAGTTATTTCTGTTATCTTTAACTCTTGGGTACTCAAATTTTTACGAGTAGCCAAGGGAATTCAGGTTAGGATTCAGGTTAGCTTTGACGAATTGTGGAGGAGCATATGGAGCAGGAGGCTTCTGCGTATAGTTATAGTTCCGCTGTGTTGGTATCTCTGAGTGTTTCTGTATTGTGATTGAGTTGTAATAACTAGACAGGTGTTTATAACTGTCTAGTATGTGTTGTATATGTCTGTGTAACTCTGATATTTGATGTATACTATGTAATACTTATGTTATTAATATAATTTATTCGTTCCGCTGTTGAGATTCTTGTGTTGTTTCTTCTTTCTCTTCTTTCTTTCTCTTTTCTATCCCTTTCTTTCTTAATTCATGATGCGATTTTCTAGGAGTGGAAAGTCGGGTCGTGACAGTTGGTATCAAAGCATTAGGTTGAGTGAATACCTAGGCTCTGTAGTGGTGTCTATCTTGAGAGAGCGTATTTGTATTTTTAATATATATATATATATATATATATATATATATATATATATATAATTGGTTCTACCTATTTGTTGGATTACCCGTTCAGGTTTTTCCAATATAAGTTATAAAGGTAGATGAGGTAGAAGTGTGTGTAACACGACTACCATTGGTTGGAGTTTGATGGATGAGGTTGGAAGTGTATTAGTCGAGATTGTAGACCTAATACGTCTCGAGTGAGTTCTGTTGTGACGAAGGGCTTCATCGATCTCTGAAGGTAACCTGTTAAGGTTCGAAGTTCATCTTTGAAGTGCAGAATTAAGTTTTGATCTGTCGGTTGGGCAGAAGCAAGCAAGTAAAGGTGTCTTGATATCTTAGGAAGTAGTAGCTGCGTGATGAGATGCAGTGACTATGGATATTTCCGAAGTTATTTCTTTGGAACAAGAGTAAGAAGTGAATCTGCCGGTGATGCGGCTGAGTTGATCGAAAAAGTGACTTGTGATAGTATGTTCTCTTGTGTTTGTTGAAGATTATCCAGATTTCTTTCAGGAAGTCAGAGTTTGTCTGCATCTGGAGATCGAGTTTTCTTTTCAGGATTGGTACTGGTGGTTCAGTTAGTAGATGGATGGTTCCTTGAGATAAAAGTTGGTGAAGCAACTCAGGTTTAGGAGGAACATCTGAGTTTTCTTATGGATCTGTGGAACCATATTGCTGTGCTGGGTTGTCTAGTCTGTGCTTATGTTCTTCATCGGCATTTTCTTCTGTTTCGGATCAGAGTTGTGCAGCGGAAGCAGTTTGGGGGTGTTCTGTTTTGTCTTTTCCGGGTAAGGAGAAGTTTGTTCTGTCTTTTGTTAAGAAGCAGGGTTTGTGTTCTTGGTTTTTGAGTGATCTTGAGGAGATCATTGGATTGTTTTTGATTCAGTCTGTTTCTTTTGGAATCAGCAAGAGTTGAGCTGATTAGGAGTGATGTTGGTAGCCCAGGATCGTCCGAAGAGTTTTTATGGATATGAGGCAGAGAAATTTGGATTCTGGAATCGGAGATTTGAGATAAGTTATTCTCTGATCCTAGGAGCTATAGGTTTGGGAAGCTAGCTCCGTAGTGTTTTGGTTTCTTCTGTGTTGGGTAAGATCTGTGTTAGATATTTCTAGTTGTAGAACCAGTAGTTTAGGATGGATGGGTTGTTGAGTCAGACTCGTTTGTAGTCTGATATTCTGTATAGAATTGTTGTTAGGAGCTCTATAGTTTAGTAGTATTGATTGATTGGATTTTATAGAGCGAGTATCCCGATATATATCTATACCGGGGAAACTCGTAAAGTTTTATCCAAAATTCTTTTGGATAATTAGATTTGTTCCGATTGTGTGAATTGGTTGCTTTGGTTATTGGCATATGATTAGCATATGCTGTGTTTTAAAATAAAATCTGTAAATAGATTATTAAATTACCTTTGTTTTAAATTTCGAGGACGAAATTCTTTTAAGGGGGAAGGATTGTAATATCCCAGAAATTTGGACAATATAAATTTGATAATCTGTGTTTAAATTTATATTGAATTGATAATTTTTGATTAATAAATTTGATTTTATTTAATAATCTTCTTTATTTAAATATTTAATTTGTGAAATTATTTTTAATGAGTTAATAAATTGTTTTCTATTTATAATGTATATGTATTTGTATATATTTTAAATAGACAAGTTGTTTTTAATTAAATTAGTATAGCAAATTTTAATATTTTGAAAATAGGAATTGTGATTTATTTTTAATTTAAGCTTCTCAAAAATATTTCATTAAATAACTATATGATTTTAAATATGTAAGATAAATATTTTATTGGTTTAAAGTTTCATTTTAACTTAAGTTTGTATATTAAAATATGTTACATAAATGTTTGTGTAATTCTTTTTAAATTATTAATTGATAATTTTGATTTGTAAATTTAATTTGAAATTTAAAATACAATTTAAAATGTGAACATGTATTCAATAAGTTACAAACTCTTGTGTAAATTTATTTTAATTGTTTAAAAGTTTCATTTTCAAATAGTTAATTTGTATATTGTTTTCATAATACTTTGTCTTGTTCTTTAAAAATAATTTACTAAGTTTAAACATTCATTGAGCTTAATTTTTCTTTAACATTTAATTAAGATAATTAATCATTTAAAAGATACATGTGTATGTAATTTAGAACATGAATTTACATGTGTTGATAGCTTAGGACAAGTGTCAATTTTATTTTAATTTTTCCTTTAATTCATTAAATCTGAAAATTACCTTTATATAAACATGCTTCTTCATTCATATCTATTTTTTTTCATTCCTTGATAAAAAGAAAAATCAAATTTCATTCTCACATCCATATTCAAGTCTGCATACCCCAAAATTCAAGCAAATCTGCATATGCACTTTCTAAAAATAAAATCTACACTTCCTCAAAATCAAAGAAGAGCCTGCACATTGTTTTGTCTTTCTGCTCTCTGTTTAAACCTGGGAGTAAAAGCATCTGCATGCCAGCATTTGAGTCAGGGAAAATATATGCATCTGTATATCAATTCAACTTAAGGTAAAACAAGATCTGACAAATGCATCGGCACCATTTTCCTGCATTTCTTTGCATCTGAAACAAAAGACCTGCATGCAACAATTTCAAGCTACTGCATGTTAAAAATCTGGACAGTGCTCTGCATTTTGGCATATACATGTGAGTAACTCATTTTAAATCTTATTTAATAAGTAATGTTGTGCATGCTTTTTAAACTAGAAATGAATTTATATGAAACTTCTATGAATATTTTACCTGTAAGTAATTGCATGTATTCCTGATATTCACAGTACTTTGTTTGAGTTTCAAAATTTCAAGCCCTGATTTATTTCTTGAATTCTGTCCTTAACTTGTTGCTGTTATAACTTAAACAATTGAATAAAATCTGTTATTTTAGAATAAGGTAGGTATAGATTTTATAGAAATTAGATAGAGTTATTTAAAATCTAAAAAAAAAAAAATAAGATTCTCATAGCAAAATAGAATAGAGTGAGACTTCAAACTAGTTGATTTAATGTTTCAGGTTTACTAATAGAATCATCAAGTGAATTCAAGAATTTTAGATCAAAAATTAAAATTTATAGTGTTAAAAATAAAATGCAGTTTTGGAATTAACTGTATTTTACAATTTGGTCTAGTTCAGTTGATCTTTGCAATTGAATTAGTTAAATTTGTTTCTGGTAATAGTTTATCTATCATAGATTATAGGAAAATTTCTAAATTAGATTACAATTAAAATTTGAGATTTTAATTTGGGAATTTCTGTTATGAACCCTAGTTTCACTGGGTTACTGTGTTTGCTCGAGTATGATCTAGTGGGTTGATCGAGTTCAAAGATCTTTGGGGTGTGAATAGATGATGTGTTGAAGGAGTCATCGCCGGAGTTTGGATGGAGTTGGTGGCCGGAGGCGTGTAGGGTCGCCGTTGACAGGTTTGGTTGAGTTTGCTGACTTCTGTTTCAAGTTTTGGTTCTAAACTTGAAATTGAAATTCAAGTTGAGTTTTGGGAATTTGAGGTTTGAAGAGAGTTGTGGGTTTATTGATCGATGGAGGATGGCCAGAGTTGATGGCCAGTGATGGCCGGAGAGAGGAAGTGGGTGCATAGTGATAATGTTGTGCAGGTTTGTGATGTTTGTTGGTTGCAGGTTTTTGTCTCGGGTTGGTCTAGGGTAAATTGGGGGAAAACTCGAAGAAAGTAGGGTTTTGACTCGAAGTCTTTTAGGGTTGTCTCGAGTCTACATTGTTCCAGGTTTTAACAAAACAGAACCTGTTCTGTTTTAAGAATTTTAAAAGTAAAGTTTAATTGTAATCTGGAAATTTAACTTAGGATTAAACCTGAATCTAAAGATGAATTCAAATAGTTTGAATTCAGACTTTGAAATAATTTGAATTAAGAAATTTAAGTTTGGTTTAAAAAATAAAATAAAAAAAAAGAACAGGAAAACATGTTTCCAGTTTTATAAAGTTTGAAAGAAATGCAAACTAAAATTTTAACTTAGGATTTTAAATCTGAGTTTAAATATGAATTCAAATAAGTTTGAATTCTGGTTTCTTTGAAATAATTTAAATTCAGAAAATTTCAAAGTTTGGGTTTTAAATAAAAATAGAAACTGTTTTCTGTTTTTTTAAATGTAAAGGTAAACTTTAAAATTTCAGGTGGAAATTTATTCTGAGTTTTTAAAATCTGAAATTTGGATATGAATTCAAATTTGTTGGTCAGAGATTTAAATACATTTATGTTTTTAAATTAAAATTTGATTTTCAAACTCACAAGTGTAAATGCATATGTGATTTGCAATTGAATTGAAAGGTTAAATATTTAAATTAGAAATTCAAACTAAATCCAAATCTGAGTTTTTAAATCTGGAATAAAATTCAAACTTCAGTTTTTAAATGTAACGTTTGCGATTTTTCGTTGCCGAAAAACCGAAATGTTATGGGTTTAAGAAAGAAGAAAGAAAGGAAAAGAGAGAAAAAGGCAGAAAAGATAGAGGGCAGAGAAAATAGAAGATAGGAAATTTTAATAGGGAAAAGAAGATAGAACATTTTAAAATAGAAAGAAAAGAGAAGAGAAAGGAAACGGAACACAGAAGAAAATAGGACGGAACAGAAAACAAACAGAACAACATCAGAATCTCACAATTCATAGCGGAACAACATATAATAATAAATGAATAATCTTTAAACAAAGAACTATATCAGTTATTACATTACATTTCATTTCATTACATCATATCATCAGAGTGTACAACAACAACAAATAGTGCAGCGGAAAAAGAAATACTATATAAGTAATATGCCATGCCATCCAGCTTGCCTCCAGCAACTCCTGAATATCCAGAATATCTTGATAAACCTTACTCTTGACTGCCCGTGTGAAAATTGGTGGGCACCCAGAGTTTAGGAAGGAAAACAATAAACTCCAAGTCAGTCATGTGACTGGTGTGAGAACTCAAAACAGTTTATTTATCTTTAAAATCAAAATAGAGGAATATTTTTTTAAATTCAATTCGCAATGCTTTTAAGAATGAGACTACCATAAGGCCTCCCGCACACACACACATGCAAACGCAGAATCGGAGGAGATTTCTCCTTATGATAGTCAAAGATGCTTGATACGCATTTAAAAGAACATTTTATATTATTACTAGTGCATAGTGTAGAGAAAAATTTATTTCGAAAGTAGAATATAAATCTTAGCCAACATACGACCATTATCGTATGCCTACTATAGCTACCATCCAAACAGTGTTGCGACACCATAAGTGAATGATAGGTTCTACAACTAAAACCGTACAAGTTTCGTATTGTTTCTTTGGATTTCCAACAAATGGTCAGGCTAAGGAACTTCCCATTGCCACATGAGAATGCCTCTGGAAAGACATCCCCGAGAACCAAACCGGAACTCTGCCAACACAAGGCCGGGTTACCCCTAACTGGGTAACTACTGACACGAGCACGCCATTCCCCGATCGTAAATGACCTTTCTCACGGGATCCCGAAAACCAACAACCACAAAGTAATAAATTCGTAGTAACCACATAGGTTAAATATCTGGGCTCCATACCATGATACCACCTCTATCCAGAAGGAAATGTACATACCCTAAAGGGTGCTACCCCTCATAACCTTGCTGCATCTTTCCTGTTTTGACCATTTCCGGGGTGTGAGGTTCGACGAAGTCACGTCCACAAAAACATACTTTATACAAAAGCCATGCTTTGGGTCAACAAATGATCAACACAATGATCACTAAGATAGACGATCAAATAAACGATCCTATCACAATAATCAACACAATGATCATTTCAGCAACACTCAGCATGTCACATTACCAAATTGGGAATATATCGCTGATAACATTCAACTACATAACCTCTGAGCCCGTACGTCTCAGAGAAGGGTGTTAAGCTAAAAGAATAAATTCTTCGCCACCAACAGAAATATATTTGAAAGAAATCGGCTTTATATCTCAACTTGTAATGTCAGACACACAATCCATACAAGTCTGTTCCGGGCTCGAACAAAACCGAAGGCACTTACAAAGAAGTCCTTGCAATCCAGATATTCACAATCCTGATCGGATTCACCATCACATATGGAGAACTCAATACCGTAGCTACTCGGTGCAGAGTAAATCGACAGGTCATCCTATCGCTCTCGCAAATACCGGGTCTTCAACGCCGATCTTCAATGCAATTTACAACGACGTATCACATATTCGGAATGGGTTATACGACCCCATGGTCCTTTCTCGGTTAACCCGAATAGTGAGCGCTTATTTAAAAATAAGTGTGGCATTCACATTCAAACAAATCATATCCAATACCCATTCAAAGGGAAATATTGATAGTCGGTTATTGAACTATCACTGGATATGCACACATCACCAGTTTCCAAATAATTTTCCAAATTATTTATTTTCCAAAAATATCTTCACTAGATATATAATTTCATTTCTTCAAAAATAAATCAATATTTATTTTTAAACAAATTCCACTTTCACATATAAATTCCATAGTGAATTTATATTCCAAAATATTCATGCATATGATTTCAATTATTCATTTCAATTTATCTTCAAAAAGATAAATTCTAATTATTCACTTTATATTGGAAAACATTTCCATACTTATTTAATAAGTAATTCACAGATTTTACTTATTTTCAACACTTAGAAAACATTCAATATACTTCAATCAAGATTAAGTATATATTTCATTCTTTAAGGAAATCATTCTCTTAAACATATTTATTTGGGCCAAAACGAATGTTGCGTAAAACATCGTTACGACAACCCAAAATCACTAGTATAGGGATTCGAAATTAAAATAGATATATAAATCCCAATACTATTCAAAACATTTCCTTTCGGAAATCATTTACTATAACAACAGTGTTATAGTCCACTATTTCCTTTTATTTCTCGAAAACTTCTATTTCAACAATGAATGTTGAAATCTATGGTTTCGAATCTCAACACCATTTTAAAACATCGTTAGATCGTTTTAATTCTATTTGAAATATCACATTCAAAACAATTTCTTTAACATCTTATTCACTATTCAAAAACGTGAATATACTTCATTAACAATTTCATCCTTTTATTCATTTTATTTTAAAGTATTATTCACAGTCAAAAACGTGAATATAACTCCATAAATAAATCATAACAATTTACTTATCAAAATAAGTCGTTTGTGAATTTATAAAACAATGTTTATAAATTCCATTTCTATTTATTTATAAAAACTTCCTTTTTATAATTTCCATATTAACCTATTCCAGTTTATAACTAAATTATAAACTAAACGTTCATATTATAAGTTAATTACTTATAAAACGATTATTTTACAAAATCGTTCTTTTTTAAAGACTTTCCAATTTATAAATCTTATAACTTATAAGATCCATTTATTTAACCAATCTATTCTTCAAATAATTTCACCAAATTTATAAATCTTACTATTTATAAATTTCTTTTATAACTTCACAGTTTATAATTCCATAAATTTCATTCATTTATGAAATTCATTTCCACTTCATTCAAACACTTATAAAAACTCGTTTTATAATGTCAACATTTCAATTTATAAATATCCATTTATAAATCTCTTGATATAAATCAATTTATATTATTCTTTAAAACGTCTTTAATCTCCTTTATTATTTCACCATTTTGATTCATAAAATAATTAAATTTCATGAATTCTATATTTAAACTTTTCACAATAATTCTAAAATATCTCGATTTAACTATTTTATAAACTCAATAGCATCATATTCTCAAAAATCAGTTTTTAACTATATTTCTCAAAAATCATAATTTTTATAACTTTAAAAATTATAACGTTTATTTATTTAAAATGAATCAATTCCAAAAATATTTTATAAACGTATACTTTCAAAAATCACTTTGAAATCATTTTAAAATTCCAAATTTGGCCCAATGATGCTACACACCAAATAGTCAATCACGACTACAACGATATCATATATCAATATGAAAATCCATCAAATATCAAAATATATGAAATCAAATAAATACTATTGAAGAATCCAGTTGGATCCCTCCAACCTGTTTTCCTGCATCCACAAACATTAGCACAATACCAATTTCGCTCCAGTACGAAATTATCGCGGTATATGTTCTTATTAAATATTATCCGCTTAATTACGGCGTAATAGGGTCTCATCCGCTAAACAAATAAATGCGGGAAATCACTAACTCCAATATATACATATGCCAATTTATATATATATATATATATATATATATTGCTATTATATATAATACCAATTTCACTGTTTATGAAACATTCGCGGTATATGTTTTTAATAAATAACATCCGCTTACTAACGGCGTATAATGTCTATTTTAACAATCAATAGATAACAATCAACATGCATTCAAATATTTTAAATCTAACTATTTAAAATAAAATCTAAACTGATTCGATTGAGTGAGAAGTTCTCACCTTGATTTAAAATTCCGTTTTAGCGATTTATTTCGAATAAAATTAAACGGACGTTTAATTTTACCCAAAATTCTCACTAACTCCAAACAACTCCAAACCAACTCCATCGCGTAGTGCTCGTCCATACGATTCCAACGCAACTGAGTTTGCATTTTTTCGACCTCGTATGAAAAAGTTATGCATTTATGAAGTTTGCTCGTATTTATATACACAAATACAACATAAATTATAATTATTTTATAACCTAGCTTGCATCCACCGTCCCTAGCAGATCCAACGCGCCAAAATCTTCATCTCCCTCATGCGTGAATCCCTCCAGTATAACACGCACAAGCCGAACCCACTTCACTAGATTAGGGTTTTACTTTGCCTCCTCCACGCCAACCTATATCACGATCTGGAACTTGCATTCGACACGTCTCCCCTAGCTCCACCATCGGCCTGACCAGTGGTGAACTCGGCCCCCACATCTGCATAGAATTCCGTGCGCAAGTTGAAGCAAACGGCCCCATTTATCTCCCTCCACACGACACCAAACACGATCTCCACCGTTGATCTTGTAGAACTCATCGTCCTCTTCAATTTGTTAGTTGAAACCTAAGGCTAATTATCGACGGATTTGGAGATTTGGAGGGATGAATGTCGCGTGTTTCTGGCCGTGGGTTATGTGGGTGGCGGCTAGGGTTTAATATTTCTTTTTTTTTTATTTTCTTGAGTGAGGGGCTATTTATAAGGAACCGACGAAACACTATTCATCCCGGAAATTCCGAACTCCGATTTAGGCGCCGTAACCAGCGTTTCTAGGGTTTACCCCGCGTTCCGGACACAATGGAACAGGTTTCGGAAGCTAATTCGGACATTTGTGCGAGTTATGGCTGTAAACGCTCAATTTAAATTAAACCGATTTAAGTCGATTTCTAGGCGTTTTAATTTGTACAGGACAAACGGTAAATCCAATTGACTTGAAATTTGAAACCTTACAATAATATCACATTACGGATCCGATGAAACTGGTTTCGTCGAAATCCGAGACATTTTGAAAAATGGCTATTTTAGCTCGCCAAATTTAAATTAAAAACGATTCGATGCGTTTCGAGCTGCCACGATCAAACGATAACTCCGATTGACACGAAAATTGAAATCCGGTAATAACTAACTATTATGGATCCAATGAAACTGGTTTCGTTCAATTCTGAGACTGTTCAAAAATTGACTATTTTCACTAGTCGATTTTAATATTAAAATATTCAATTTTCAAAAATTAACTTTTAATTCGATTTTAAAAGTTCTAAAATATCATTCTAACTCCAACATGATAAAATAAAATTTTACAAATCATTTTCAATCATATTTAACTCTATTTTCAATTATTTCCATAATTTAACGTATTAAATTATCGATTTAATAATCCAATTAAATCCAATAATTCAAATAAAAATTTATTCGACTTATAAATTCACTTATTAATATTTAAAATTAATTAAATATTCATATTTTAATTATCAAAAATTCTGGGTCGTTACATTAAATAAAGGTTTAAATTTAAATTGCTTTTAAATGATTAAAATGATATGCATTTGAATTGAAGTTATAGATTGTAGGAAGAGTTTTAAAGAGTTAAAACTAAAATGAGTTTGGAAGTTGTATTTCAATTTTGAAATTTTAAAGTAATTTTTAAATTGATTTGAATTTAAATTGAATTTGTAATTTAAATTGTTTTAACTTATTGATAAAGTAGATGTTTCTTTTAACATATATAATAAAAAGTTTTGAATTGTTTTAAAAATCTTATTTAAGATAAATTTGAGTCTTAAGTTTAAAATGAAGTTAAATAGAATTTAAAGTAAATTTAAAAACATTTTGTTTTTAAATGTATAATTAAATAAGAAATGTTTATCTAAAAGATAAATAAAATTAAATGATAAGATTCATTTAATTATTAAGGTGATTAAGATGAAAATTAATTATTTAATTAATTAATTATGTGGATGTTTAATTAAGTAATTAATGATTTTTTTAAGTTAATTAATTAAATTTGAGATTAATTAATTAAGGTTAATTAATCTATAATTAGGGATGATTAATTAAATTTAAATTTATGATTAAGATTTATTTAATCAAGTGATTAGAGATAATTTAGATTTTAATTAATACTTAATTAATTAATAATTAAAGATTAATTAAATGATAATTAAATATTAATTTATTGATAATTAATAATGATTAATTTAAGTTAATTCTTAATTAAGGAATTAAGTAATGTTAATGTAGGTCATTAACTTAAGATTATTTAACAATTAATTAATATGATTAATTTTTGATAATTAATTAGATTAATTAATTAATAATAATCAATTGTTTAAGTTTAATTACTTAATAAAAGTAATTAAAGAATTAATTACTTAGTGTAATTAATTTGATGAATGTGACTAGTTTAGATTAATTAAGTAAATTAATTTAAACATTTGTTGATTGTTTGATAATTACTTTATGTAATTACTTAAGGAAGTAATTAATTAATAATTATAGGATGTAATTAAAGATATTTGATATAGAAGTAATTTAAAATTTAAATTACTTTGAAATTAATTAAGGGTAATTAATTTATGGGATGAGTAATTAAAGTAGTTAATTACTGAATGGTTATTAATCATGGGTGATTAATATATATGGTTTAAATTGAGCATTAATTACTTATGTAATTAATTTATTTTAGAAATTGATTAAATGTAATCATTAAATAATTAATGATGTAATTTGGAATTGATTAATCAAGGTATAATTAATAATGAATAATTGATTTATTAATTAAGTAATTACAAGTTAATTATTTGCAAAGGGTTTAATATAATGAACTTGTGTAATTAACTTATAAACTAATTACTTATTGTAATTAGGGATAGTTAATCAGTAATGATTAATTGAAGTGAATATTGAGATGGTGACTTATAAATTGATTTGAAATCAATGGATGGTTAAGTTAAGCAGAATTTTATTGATAAATAATTAATTTAATTCATTTTAAATTAATTAGAGAGTAAGTAATTAATTTAATTCATTTTAAATTAATTATAAATTGTGTGATCATTAGATAGTTGCTTATGTTGATGATTGGTATTGGTTACTTGGAATGGTTTGTAATCTCAATTATGAGATGAGTAGTGTATGTGATATGGATGCATTGGTTGCTTTTGGATGATAATATGGATTATCTGATTTTGATATAAATTATCTATTGATAATGATAAGGTTGATTATCTATTATGTTGTGAATTATCTATCTGTGTATATTTAGATAATGAATTGAATTGTTTTAAACTTTAAAATAACTTGGACCTAAAAAGACACGCTTTGGATTTCGATGAGACCGGGATCGGGTTTCCATATTTGGACATCCAAAACCCACATCGATTCCGATAAAACGTTAGGTCGTTAATCCAAGTGGAGCGAGTGAAGACTCGAGGTGTAAGGGCTATACGTCAGTATAACTCTGTGGGTGATTCCGTAATGAGTTTGACGGAATAGTACTTATAGATTCGAGATGGTGATTCAGAGTGCAAGGGTTATTGTCGTTAACTCTGAGGGTGATTCCAAAATGAGTGTAACGATATAATGCCTTCGGTTTCGTTCGTACCCGGAACAAACTTGTATGGATTGAATGCTTTCAGAACATCGTCAGGTGGACGATGAGCATTCTAAGTGATATGTCCTATAAAGGTAATCGTAGCCTCAAGCCTCATAAACCGGGAATGGCTAAAACAGGGGAGGTGCAGCAAAGCTTCGTGGGTCGCACCCACTGGAGAGTAAGATTTACCCCTGTCTAGAGGTCCCTTTATATTTCGGCTGTGTGGACGGTTGATCATGACAACCGTCGGGGTTGTCTTATTCGGAACTGTTCAGTAAGGAACGGGTCCGGCTTTGTGTTGCAGGGGATTGGGAGTAATCCTCGGTACGGTGATCTAGGCCACGTACTGTGACGGGCGGTACCGCAGTAGCCCTGCCATTGTATGGAATCCAAAATCCAATAAGTGCCAACGGTTTTGATTGTATTACCCACTTTTGTGGCTAGTAGCTGGAATTTAATAATGTAACAATTTCGGCTATTTCTTATTTATTTGAAAACCCTAGACCCTATTACAATATCATCAGATTTCCTATCAAATGTTTTGGTTAGCGTAAGGTAAAAACTTTTCCATGTTTATGTGTGGGAAGTCTTACGTGATACCTTTCTTTCAAAAGGTTTTTCAAAGTTAAGCAACTTTAACCTGTTACTCACACCAGACCCATGTCTGACTCGGAGTTATTTCTGTTTTCTTTAACTCTTGGGTACTTAAATTTTTACGAGTAGCCAAGGGAATTCAGGTAAGGATTCAGGTTAGCTTTGACGAATTGTGGAGGAGCATATGGAGCAGGAGGCTTCTGCGTATAGTTATAGTTCCGCTGTGTTGGTATCTTTGAGTGTTTTTGTATTATGATTGAGTTGTAATAACTAGACAGGTGTTTATAACTGTCTAGTATGTGTTGTATATGTCTGTGTAACTATGATATTTGATGTATACTATGTAATACTTATGTTATTAATATAATTTATTCGTTCCGCTGTTGAGATTCTTGTGTTGTTTCTTCTTTCTCTTCTTTCTTTCTCTTTTCTATCCTTTTCTTTCTTAATTCATGATGCGATTTTCTAGGAGTGGAAAGTCGGGTCGTGACATTTCTAAACCCTTAAATAAGATAAACCGACATGATATTGTTTTAAATAGGGTAAATGAATTAATTTTACCCAAAATTATTTTTGTATATAAAAGAAATGATTTTTCATAAATTGTTATAGTTATTTATGGATGCTTGGTTGTTAGGAATAATAATATTAAGTATTATCATTATTGTATGAGAATTGAATAAGAAATTGAAAATAATAACCAGAGATTAAGGAATTGAAATCATAATTAAAAACTAAGAAACAAATTCATATACGAATAAGATTTGTAAATGTGAATTATAGTGTGATTAATAATTAAAATAAGATAAAATTCCAAGGTAATGTTTGAATATAAATTTAAAGGATTTGGAATTTGGAAATTTAGATTCCTTTGAAGTTGAAAATGGTTCTCAAAAGGTTGAAAGATAATATATATTGAGAAATATTTTTGAATCGGATTTGAAAATCCAGTGAGATTTGGAATTTAAAAATATTTGAAGGGTTTTAAAAGAGATAAAAGCATTGAACTCTTTCTGTCGCTGGAAAATAACTTCGGTGATGACTGCAGCGTCATCGATGTTCATTTTTGAGTTTCCAAGAGAGAAACTGCTACCAGATTATTTTAAATTGGAACTGTTTGCAAAAGATAAATTTGATTTTAGAAATGCAAGGAATTTTGGGTATAGTTGATTTCAAAGGGAATTTTGGAAATGTTAAAAGACTGTTTAAACTCTGGAATCTTAACTAAGAATGTTTATGGCATATAATAAGTTTGATAACTTGTAAATTTGGAATTTGTTGAAATAAAATTCAACTTGAAAGAGTTAAATTAAAGGAAGTAGGAAACAAAATAAGATAGTAAACTAATACGATGTACCGAATTAAAAAGAAATGGGAATGGAATATAGATAAGTTGGGAACTTAAAGAAGTGTAAAAAATTTAATGGAAATAGAATGTAATTGAACCTAGTAAATAAAAGTAAAAAAAATTACTGGAAGTGAATTTGCGGGAGGACAAATTTATTCAAATTTGTAAGTCAGTAAAATGAAAACTGAATGCTGGAATTTAAAATTGAATTATGTTAAATTATGTGGAATGGGAAAATTAGTCAGGTTGGACTAAATTAAACAAAGTATTAGAATTAAGATTTGTAAGTACTAATTGATTCAGGTGAGTAGGCACATGAGTTGAAAATTTGTATATTGGAATGATAATAAATGGAATTAAGTCCTTGCTTAACAAAATTCAAAAAGAATGGTGTGTGGCTAGATTTAACTGGAGTCAAGCTAAATAAAATTGAATTGAAATGAATTCAGTTGAGTAATAGATAATATTAAATGGAATAAAATTCTTACTTAAATAAATAAATGTAAACCAAGTAAGTATTGAATTTGATTAAAATAGATTTGGTGTGAATTGTAAACAAATCCAATTCAATCATAAATTGAATGGCCTTATTATTAATAAATTCAATAATGAATTGTTAATGTAAATTAAAATTTAAAAATGGATAAAAGAATAAACTAATCGAATAAATCAGTAAAATGGTTGGGATATGATCAAAGGAAAATCAAATCAAAGATTGTGAATAGATAATAGAGTTGGAAATAAAGCTTGAGTTATAAATAAAAATTCAACTTAGAATTGTAAGTGAATTAAATATGAATTGAAGTTGTATGGATTTGGATTAAAATAAAAATGATTTGAGATGAAAATAAATCCAATTCGAGTATGAATAAATTAAAAATGAGAATGAACTTAAGTTATGAAATGGGAGTGAATTGAAGTAAATTAACTTAAGTTTAAAGTTAATAGAAGCATGGGATGATGTCGAGTATAATAAAATGGTTTGGAATCAAACTTTTTGGAAATGAAAGAAAATGCAATGAAAGTTTGTGAATAAATTAAAATGGGATGGAATCAAGTGCAAATTTAGTTGGAATCTATTTAAATGGTTAAAAAGCTTAAGTAATTATTTATTCCCATTAATATTGTCAAATTGCATTAAAAAAATGAATCATGTAAACGAGGTTAGATAAAATCCTATGAGTTACTAGAAGTGAAATAGGATGATTATGAAATCAATTGGAATGAATATGAATTTGTTTTTCTTAGAATGAATTAAATATAAGCGTGTAAATTGTAAATCACTTAAACTGGATGGAATGGTTTGAGAATTGGTTGTAAGCAATTGTAATAAGTGTTGGAACCTTATTTGTGCTTATGGAAATTATACAACATGCATTATATGTGCAACTTATGTGTTTGCTTTTGAAAGTAAGCGAAATGTTAATAAATTTCATATATTTAGTACTTATATGTTTGAATTGAGTCAGTACAGGTACCGGGAAGCGTTTGACTGGATTTGGATGCACTAAATGCTAAAATAATAAGCCGTTTGCTTAAAATGCTAAATAAAGGTGCGTCTACGCAATAAAAATAGGAAATATGAACTGTTTTTTGTTTTTCCGACCGTGTGGGTCGATGTATATATATTTATATCTCTCGTCAAATTGCAAAAGCTCCTCCGTACATAGGAGACTCTGCCAAAATTTTTCGAAAATTTTGGGAGTTAGAATTTTTTTTTAAAATTTTCACTAACGGCAAAGGATTTAAAATTAGTAAGCAAATAGATTTTAAAAAAAAAAACTTAATATTTTAATCTAATTTAAAAAGTGTGAATGTAAAGTAAGGTGAAATTGAAGAAATTATTTGAAGAAACTAAAGGAAGAAAAAGTTTGCAAGTAAACTTTTATTTGAGATTTTAAATAAATTAGTAAGCTGAACTAATAAAAGGAAATGGTTAATTACATATGGGTTGAGATAAGGCGAATACAATTCAATATTCAAAGTTTGAAGACAAAATTGTATTCACATAGAATTGGAAGATGGAAATCTGAATGGAAATTTGGAAAAAGTATTTAGATTGGAAAGCAATTAGTAAATTGAAGCTAATTGAATTCAAATGGGATTGTGAAAGCATAGTGAATAGAAACGGATATAAACTCCAATAGTGAAGTGAAAATAAATAAAGAAGCATATTAAATGCTTATACTAAATTTAAGAAAGGAATGGTGAATTCTTAATTGGAAATTGATATTACAAATATATTCAAAGTTAATATTTGGATGAATAGATATTAACATTGGTAAGGAAGTCAATAAAATATTTTGAAAGTTGTGATTGGATATTAGTGCTAAGCAGGATATGCAGGTATTATAAAGGGAAAAGAAAATTTTGGTTTTGATTTCAGAAGGTAAATTTGAATTGCTCGACAAAAAGGTATGTATTTAAAATTTCTATATGAAATTTGATTGGGTTTTTGATCTAGCCACTTGGCTTTTGTTTTCTTTTGAAATTTGGGAGCCTGTAGAGGCATTTTGTAGTTGTACCGTGTTCGCCACGCAAAGGAGACGCTAGCGAAATTTTTTCATAAATTTAGGGAGTTAGAAAAATTTTGAGAAAATTTTGATTATTTAAAATTTGAGTTTAAATTATAATTCGAATTGTTGAGTAAGTAATATTGTTTGGGATTTATGGATAAGTTTGGAAAGCTAGAAGAGGGTTTATGTGTCTTTAATAAAAAGGATTGTTTTGAGAATTGTTTGAAATTGTTGGTTTTGGAAAAAGTAAACGGGTATTGGACCATTCTTCCTAACTAGTAATTTCGGGGATGAAATTCTTTTAAGGGGGGAGGAATGTGACAACCCGGAATTCTTAAGCATTTAAAATCGGAATATTTAATTGATTTTAATATTTAAAAGTTAATTTTTAACTTGAATTCAATTATCACTAATTATTTGATAATTAAATTATTGAATTAAATAATTTAAAGTTGAGCTAAATGTTGAATCTGAAGTTTTAAGCCTGTTGAAAATAATTTGAAGGCTTGTAAAATTTATATTGATAACACTGAAGATAATAGAAGTTGTAAAATTGAAATTAACAGTGGTTTGTTCAGTTTTAAAATTTTATAGTTTAAATTGAATTTAAAAATAACCTTCCGAGGCACAGTCTCGGAATTCGACGAAACCAGTTCCATTGGGTCCATAATATTGAATTATTATCAGATTTCAAATTTCGTATTGATCGGAGTTGTTGTGTGAGCGTACGATAAGTAAACGCGTTGAAAATTAAATAAAACTTTAATTGATCAAATCAATGTCATCGGTGCCTTCTTAAACACGCTTCCTTTTTAATATTCAGCCGACTTCCTTTCATATTCATGTTCCTTTTTTTTATAACATCACGCAACCCTTTTCTTTAATGATAGACTGAATCTCTTCTCTCAAATCAAAAAAAAATCAGGAAAAGAAAAATAAAGGGCCGCGCGATTCCATTCGAGACCAGAATCGCGAATCAAATCACGCCTACCTGTATATCTCGAAATCGAATCGTTTTAGCTGTGAACTCGAGCTCGAGCTCGAGTCGAAGTCACGAAGGAGAAAGCTCTCGCGACGAGGTGGCTTGTACAGTGACGTGGGTTCGTGGATCTCGTGCTCGAGTGGAGAGGGTCGACTTCGAATCGAAATCGAAGTCCAGGGTTTCAAGTTGTTCGCCTAATCTTCGTTGATTCGCATTGGATTCACGATAGGCAGGGCTGCAGCTTGAAGGAGGAATTCGCGATGGTCATTTAGGGCTTGCGTAAGATGTTCTCGCGTAGGGTGGCGGTGCGATCGAGGGTGGCTCGAGGTCGGCAGTTCGTCGATTACTGGTCGCTAGGGTTCGTGGCTTGGATTCGTCGAGGCTTCTGGGTCGAGGTGGGGTATTCTTTTTTAACTGTTAATTGTGATTAATAGATATAGGTATAAATTTCTTATTCGATTTAACTATAAGAAGTTTGTGCGTAAAAATAAAAATAAAACAGTATTTGATTTTTGATTTAAACATATATATACATAAATTAAATGCACATGTTACAGTAAGAATAAGTTTACAGTAAGGTGTATCGGTTTGTTTAATTTAAATTAATGAATATCTATAGATTAGAAAAGAAAAAAAATATACACACACCGTAAACCTGCTGCTTAATTTTAAAAAAGGGTATATTAAGGTGACTAACTTGTTTTATCAACTTATTTTAGTCACTAAAGATTTTTAAAAGGGGAATTATTAGTTTAGATTAAGTTAAATTATTAGTAAATTAAATTAATTTAATGGTAATAAAATGTATAGTTAATTAAATTATAAATGGAAATTTAATTGTTCAAATTGACTCGAATGTTGTTAAAAAAATATGTAATGTTTGTACAAGGTTATAAACTGGGAACCAAGTCAGAATTGAAGTGGACTACAAACGAAAGCAAAGGTGAGTTAATCTCATTCAGCTGAATTTTTAATTTAAATTTAATCGGTTAAATTTAAATAATTGATTGATTGATTTGATTTGGTGTGTTATATTATATATAGTAGTATATAGTATATCTTGGAATGTTTAATTTCCCGCATTATATAGCGGATGAGACCCTATGCGTCGCATAATAGCGGATGATTTATATTAATCCCATATACCGCGATATTCCGCTACGAAGTGGAATTGGTATTTTATGTTGTACTAACATCAGCGGATGCAGGGAAAACAGTTTGGAGGGATCCAACTGGATTCCTCAACATTTATTTAAATTATTTAATATTCTCTATTGTGATTATTTGTTATTCTATGATGAATTATTTTGGAATATTGAATGCTATGGTTTGATGGAATATATTTTGGTATAATGAGCTACCAAAAATATATAAATTGGATTTTGGGAAGAAAATAAAGAAGTGAATTTGCAAGCGAAATAATTTTAGGAAATTTTTATAAATTAAGAATGAATTGAAAAGAAATGGAAGTGATATTAAAATACTAATAAATAATTTCGAGTATGAAAAGAAAAAAGATTTCGAATAAACAGAAATTAATGAATTGTAAAATTAAGTGATATTATTTTAAAGGGATAAAGAATTATTTTAAAATTTAAAGTTTAAATTTATTTAAAAGGATTAAGAAGTAATTTGAGAAATCTAAAATTGGTATTTTCAGTTAAAAGCAGTTTAAATCATAATTAAGGAATAAAATCTGAAATTAATGGATTTTGGAATAAAAGGGAGTAAATTTGAAATCAATTTGGAAATTGATTCAAGTATTTGAAATTGGAAATTTAAAGAAGAATGTGAAGAGAAGTATATTTCTCTGGATAGCCAAGTACGTTCAAAGTAAATTTTTAAATATAAGATAAAAAAATTTAATGTTGTTTTAAAAAGCATGTTTTAGGAATTTATTATTTCTAAATATCTAAACTATAAAGTAAATATTTTTCAAATCTATTATCGTAGTAATTATTTAAAAGGTGCCTTGGTATTTTGTTTTAAAAAGTGAAAATCTAGTTTTATATTTTCTAAAGTAACCTTATTTTCAAATATTCATATAGTATGTATTTTTAACAAATTATTCAAGTAGTTTTAACTTAAATGTTTAAAGTATATTTCAAAGCAAAGAGTTTTAAATTATTATAAAAATCTAAGGTTTTGTGCATGGTGATTTCAGTGGAAATAGAAAATATTTGGGAAATTTATTCTGAAAAAGGAAGATAGTTTGAAACTGTTTTCAAAAGGAATTGAAAAGTGGAAGCATATCTTGCGAGGATATTTCGAGAATAATAAATAATTTAGAGAAATTATTTACGGTTGATGGATGTTTGTGAATGTTAATTGATAGTTAAATAACCGACTATCAATATTGGCCAAATGCGCTGATCGTTTCGAAGAGACCGTGATTGAGATTTATTTCTCGAAAACCACTTCGATCCGGTTTGTATGTTTCGTGGAAAAACGAGTTTGGATTCGAAGATGGAGCAGTGAAGTGCAAGGGCTAGTCGCTACTAATCCTGAGGATGTTTCCAAAATGGATGTAGTAGGAGTAGTGCCTTCGGTTCCGTACGAACCCGAGACGGACTTGTATGGATGAATGCTTTCGGAACATTGCCAGGTGGACGATGAGCATTCTAAGGGATATGTTCTAAAAAGGTAACGCTTAGCCTCAAGCCTCATCAACCAGGAATGACTGAAAATCAGGGGTTATGCAGCAAGGCTTGGTGGGCAGCACCCATTTCCGGGTAAGGTCATCCCTGTCTAGATGTCCCTTTTTATTTCAGCTTAGTGGTGCGGTTGCTGATCCCAACTGCGGGGTGATCTTACTCGGGATTATCCAGTAAGGGATAGTCCGGGTCTTGTGTTGCGGGGGGTCGGGAGTGATCCTCGGTACTGTGATCTAGACCACGTACTGTGACAGGTGGTACCCCAGTGCCTAGTCATTAGTTGGAAATCCATTCTCCCTACGCGCCTTGTACGAGTTTTGTTTGTATTACCCACTTTTGTGGCTAGTAGCTGGAATTTAATAGATGTAACAATTTCGGCTATTTTAATAAGTATTTGTATATAGACCCTATTATAATATCAGAGGATTTTATAAGAAAATATTTTAGCTATCGTAAGGTAAATACCCGACATGTTTATTTGTGGCGTGGTCTTACGAGATGCTTTTATTTTCAAAAGATTTTTGAAACTTTAATAATCAATTTGAGTGTGATTTTCTCACGCTGGTATTCCAGACTGACTCGGGTGTTATTTAACTATAATGATCGGGTCAGACCGAGTATTATAGAATACAGGATATGATGCTGTGGAGCTCAGGAGACGAGCTGGATGGCGATATGTACTTCCGTATTTGATTATTATTCCGCTGTGTATCCAGTTGTATGTTATTGATGTGAAACTTTGATGATGTACTCTGATGATGTATGTATAAACAGATATAGTATTTGTTTTTGTGTAAAGATCATTGAATATCTATTATATTTTATTTCGCTGCGATGGTTAGATGCTGATATTGTTTTCTATTTTCTTCTTCTACCTCTACTTCTTAACCCAAATGGTTCATATTTCTGTACATCTTGAGTTGATTGATGTAGAATAGTGTTGACTCAAGTGGTACGGATTTGCGGGTCGTTACAAGTGGAGAAGTTTCATTTTTGATAGCGAAAATCGAGGGCACTGATGCCTACAGTTACATGGACTTTTGCTGCGATGACAACGTAACCCTGGAATGTAACTGCGATCTGTTGTGGGTTCCATGGCGTAATCGAGAGGCGTTGATGCCTACAGTTACATGGACTTTTGCTGCGATGGCAACGTAACCCTGGAATGTAACTACGACCATGGATGGGGGTGATGATTTCCATAGCATTCTCACCAAGATATTTCCTCTATTTTCAAAAACTGTTTTCTATATTTTCAATAAAATTATTTTCCTAAGTATTTTCACTGGGTGTCAAAACGGGTTTACCAAGTACTTATAGATTTTCAGTCCTACGCCTGATCAACGTATGACTGAATTTCTGTGAGAACAAGGATGGACTGGTTGAAACATCGAGATATAAGAAGTATTTATATAAAAAGCTATTTTAATAGTATTATGTAAATTTAAAAGTATTTCTAAATTTTTAAAATAAAAGTGTTGGAATTTTGGAAAACGAAAGAAAGTCCAAACTGGAATTATGAAAAAAAATTGAACTCGAGAAAATTTAATGAAGTGATTTTTGTAATAAAATCGAATATTGATTTAAAAATTGGAAGTAAGCTAATTAGCTAAATAAATTATTTGATAGAGTATGTTAATAAAATTTAACTCGGTTAAATAAAATGATTGTAAGTTAATAATGTAGTTTGGAAATAAATTTGAACTATAAATAGAATTCGATTTGGATTGATAATGAATTAAAATAAGTGGAGATGTTGTAAAATAAAATGGAATTGAATTATAATAGAAATGGTTTGAGTTGCAAACAAAACCCAGGTTAGTAGAAATAAATTGAGGATGGCTTTGTATAAATAAAATAAATTCGAAAATGAATTAAGTAGGTGAATTAAAAATATAAAATGGGGTGACTATATGGGCTAATTGAATTAAATAATAAATGGATGAAGTCTGATTGAATAAAAATTAAATCAAAGTTTTAATTGGAATTGGGTTATCAGAATGAACTTAAGTTATGAGGCGTATTAATTTGGAGTAAAATTACTTAAGTCAATAAAATTTTGGTTTCGAGTAAGAATGGAAGACCATTAAATAAAAGTTTGGGTTAAATTTATTTGGAAATGGATATTAATATAAACATCGAATGTTATCAAGCTCAATGAAATAGTTTTAAAATGAAACCAATGCGGAGATGAAATGAAATGCAAGGTATGGTTGGTGAATAAATTAGAAATGAAATGGAATTAAATATAAAATGTGGTGAAATTAATCTGAAGTAGTTATAAACTAAAGTGGATACTCTATTAAGCAAATATCGCCGAATTTGCATAAAACTAGTTGCCGTTTGACGTAAATGAAGGTAAATAAATTCTATGATTTAATAGAAGCAAATAAAATTGATTTTTGAATCATTTGAAGTGAATATGAGCTGTTAGGTTAAAATAAATTGAATGTAAGCAATTGAGTTGTAAACCAATAAAATTGAACGAAATGGTATATGAATTGGTTGAAAGCAATTGAATTAGTTTTGAAATCATATAAATTGCTCGTTGAAGTTATTTAGAATTCCTTTTTTTGAGAGTTGATGTGTTGTAGTTATTTAGGTAAGTGAAATGTTAATAAACTTCATATATATAGTGCTTACATATTTAAACTGAGTAAGTACAGGTACCGGGAAGCCGTTTGACTGGATTTGGTTGCGCTAATTGCTAAAATAATAAGCCGCTTGCTTAAAAATGCTAAATGAAGGTACGCCTATGCAATAAAAAATAGGAAATATGAACTGTTTTTGTTTTTTCGACCGTGTGGGTCGATGTATATATATTTATATCTCTTGACAAATTGTAAAAGCTCCTCCATACAAAGGAGACTCTGTCAAAAAATTCCAGAAATTTTGGGAGTTAGAAATTTTTTTGGAACTTTTTGGAATTTTTTTTTGTTAGCGACAAAACGATTTCAAATTAAAAATTGAAATAAATTAGTGGATGAAAGTAATTTAAAATAATGATATGAATCAGTTATAAATGGAAGATAAAATTCAATATTCAAAATTGAAGATAAATTGAATTCATATGGAAATGGGAAAATTAATTTGAATAGAAGTAGATATGAAAACTTCTGTACGAAAATGTATAAAATGATTTTTAAGGCTATGATTGGATATTATTGCTAAGTAGGATATGCAGGTGTTATAAAGGGAAAGGAAAATTGGTTTTCATTTCTGAAGATAAATTTGAATTTGCTCGACAAAAGGTATGTGTTTAAATTTCTGTATGAAATTTGATTGGGTTTTTGATCTAGCCACTTGGCCTTTTGTTTTCTTTTGAAATTTAGGGGCCCGTAGAGGCATTTTGTAGTTGTACTGAGCTAGCCGTGCCAAGATGACACTGGCAAAAAATTTCGAAAAAAAAGAGAGTTAGAAATTTTTTAAGAAAGTTGTGATAATTTAAATTTGAATTTGAATTTTAAATTTGAATAAGTGGAGTGAATAATGTTGTTGGGAACTATAAAAGGTTTTGGGAAGTTGGTTGAAGTGATAGTGGGTCTTAAATAAAAGATGGGTTATGGCAAGTTGATAAAAACAGTTTAGTTTTGGAAAAATAGTAATGGTATTGAATCATTCTTCTTAACTAGCAATTTCGGGGACGAAATTCTTTTAAGGGGGAAGGAATGTGACGACCCGAATTTTTAACAATTTAATTGGAAAATTTAATTGATTTTAATATTTGAAAGGTTAATTTTAACTTGGATTCCAAATATCACTATTTACTTGATAATTAAATTTTTGAATTATATAATTTGAAATTGGATAAAATGTTGGATATGGAGTTTTAAGCCTGTTAAAAATAATTTGAAGGCTTATAAAATTTATAATGATGATACTAAAGATAATAGAATGGTTGAAATTTAATTTAAAGGTAATTTGTTCAGTTTTAATATATATCATTTAAATTGAATTTAAAAATAGCCTTCCGAGGCACAGTCTCGGAATTCGACGAAACCAGTTCCATTGGATCCGTAATAGTTTGTTATTATCGGATTTCAATTTTCGTTGCGTTTGGAGTAACCGTTTGCTCGTACGGGAGAAACACATTGAAATTAAAATCGATAATTTCATATTTAAACTCGATTCAAAAAGCTATCTTCCACATATGATCAAATTAGCCTCCGAAACACGTTCCATTGTGTTCGAAACACGGGTAAAACCTTATAAACGCCTGTCGGCATGCATTGTTTGGAGTTCGTTTGAAAAAGTTGTTTTAAATGAATTTAATATTAAATTATTATTTATAAACGTGTATATATATATATATATATACACGTGTTTTAGGGCCGAAACCCTCATTTTTCCTCAGCCACCACAGAATTATTTAATGGCCGAGATTTCACCATTTTTTCTCCCATTTTGATGATAATTAAGTAATGTAATTAATTAAGGGTTATTAATTACTAATGTGATTAATCAAAGCTGATTAATGAATAATTAATTTAAGCTTTATTATTAAATATAATTAATAATTAATTTAAGAAATAATTAAGGATCATTAATTAATGTAATAAATGAGAGTAATTAAAGGTTAATTACTGTAAATGGTTAAGGATAGTTAATTTGTGAAATGAATGATAATTATTCTATGTAATTGAAGATAATTAATCAAGGTGATTAATTAAAATGTATATTCGAAGAATGATTGATTAATTAAAAGGTTGTAATTAATTAATGGTTGATTAAGCAAAGTTAGTGGTTTATTCTTAAGTAATTGATTTAATTTAAGTTACATAAATTAAGCATAATAGGGATTAACAATGATTGCTTATGAATGATTGTTTAAGTTAAATATCTGAATTGAATGATATCTATTGGATGCTATGCTGTGTTATTCTGTGATATGAAATGTTTTGTGATATGAAATGTTTGGATGGACATTTACAACGTAGTTATTAATGATGATGAATTTCTGTGTAAAAAATGACATCTTGTATTTAAAGTTGAATTGTGGTTCACTTAAACAACTCGGGCTAAGATGGTATTAAATTCGAAGAGACCGGAGTCGGGTATTAGTAAATACCCGAATCCACTTCGATTCTTTATAAATTGATTTGTGAAATCAATAGGTTCGTATGGAATGATTTAAGTGAATTAGACCATTTAATCTAAGTTTTTGGTACTTAGATATTGAGGTGTGAAATTAGTGATGTCTATAACAAATTGTAAATTTGAAAATTTTCACGAGTTACCCCGGGTTTAAATAAGTTTTATGCTTTGGTATTTCATGTTAGATGAGTTTACTCATGCTGGTTTCCAGCCTGACCTGGGTGTTACTTTGATGTAATGCTCGGGTCAGACCGAGTATTAGAGATTTTTAGGTAAGAACGTTCTGGAGCTTAGGAGACGGGCTGGATGGCAAGAACGTATAAAGTATTTCCGCTGTATTATATTATTGTAAATCTGAGATATGATAATTGTGTATATCCAGTGTGTGTGTATATATGTATAACTCAGATGTATTATAAATGTATTTGATAGATATAGGATTCTTTTATAAACTGTTATTATTTGTTATTATATTTTATCCACTGCGAATGTGAGATGTTGGTGTTTTTGATCTTCTATTCTTCTATCTCTTTCTTCTTTTTCCTAACTATCTTGGATTTTCGGGATCGAAAATTTGGGGTCGTTACATCTTTCGTGTGCTACATATATTTCATGTGTGGAACCTTCATATCCCATTTTTATCTTTCGTGTTCCGTGTACTTCCGTGAGTTGCTACATATTAATTGTTGCTATACATACCTACGTGCTAGGGATGCAGATTAAGGATCTTAAGGCAGAAATAACACTAGAGGGGGGGGGGGGGTGAATAGTGTTTTAAAGAATATATGAACTATATGACTAAACTAAAACTTTCAACACAAATCTAAACAGAATTCTAACACAGAATGATCACAGAACATATAACAAATGCAAATAGTAAAGTAAAGCAAGTAAAAGGAAAGAACACACCGGATTTTATACTGGAACGGAATCCTCCTACATCCAGTCCTGCACCAAGGAAATATCCTTGTACAGATTTTTATAAGCCAATATCATATTACAACCCTCAATTTCTAAGGCCTTGAGGAACCCTCCTATCTTCGAGTCTGGGGTAAACTCTCTTGATTTACGGGACACAAGATCACCCTAATACTTCTTAATAACAATCCTTTTGAATGGATAGACTCTATGGATTTTTTGAATACAAATTAATCCTATAACTCTGAATCGCACTTTGATCTTTAGTA
Organism: Allium cepa; assembly: GCA_030765085.1. Lineage (NCBI taxonomy): Eukaryota > Viridiplantae > Streptophyta > Magnoliopsida > Asparagales > Amaryllidaceae > Allium > Allium cepa. The sequence goes on from CM060937.1 coordinate 291,668,283, forward strand.
GAATGATGGAGAATCAAATAGAGAGAGTATCTAAATGATTTCCTATTGAGAATTTGGCAGAATGATGGCACGATCTTGAAAATATGAATTTTTATGGATATGGAATGGTGGAGAAGAAAGAGTGAAGAAAATAAGAAAGTAGTTGTTAAAAAATTCATTTTGGAAGCCTTTATATAGATGTACAACAGTCATAACCATTGGCGAAAGGTTTTCGAACGAATGGACACTTCTTTTGAAAATTGAATTTTGAATCCAACTGTCACCATATCGACATAGGGTATCCCCTTATGTCGACATCCCTTAGTTCAAAATTATGGAGATGTTGTTTTGTAAAGACAATTGAATTTAAAACAAGTTGAAACTTCTCTGAAGCAAAGTAAAGTGTTTAAACAATATTTTGAGATAGAGAATGAATATGAAACATTATTTTAAATATATATATATAATTGATATAGACCGTCAATTATATAAGTAATATTTAAAATCAGAATAAGTTTTGATGTTTTAAAAATAGAAGTTTTTAAAATCAGAATAGAGGAATATTTCAAGGCTAAAAAAAAGTTTGAAAACATTTTTGAAAACATGATTTTGAAAGCTAAAACATTTTGAAAACAGATTTAAAAAAAATTTTGAAAAATCTATTCAAACTGAAATTGCAAGAACCTTCCTACAGAGCTCCTCCATAGGACTCGAGAACTTGTACAAAGTAGTTTAAATGATTTTGATTTTCGTGGGTTTGTAAGCCACTTGTCGTAGGTTTGTAAGCTACTTGTCGTGGGTTTGTAAGCCACTGGTTTCGATAGAAATTGGGTTCCATCCCAAAAGAAAATTGGAAGAAAGATGAGAGTGCTATTATGAAGTTTTAACAAAATACTAGACATTATCTTGAGATCTTGATTCTCTAGAGTCTTGAATCTTGAATCTCTAATCTTCATCTTGATGCTTGAGTCTTTATACTGATCAGTCTTCGATGATACCTGCATATACTTCCTATATACATATATATATATATATATGGAAATGTTAGTATATATTTTATAAAGTAAAGTATAATAACTATATAAGGTTGTTGTCATCAAAACATCATCAACTCAGTTCCTAACAATCTCCCCCTTTTTGATGATGACAATCTTTATTTATAAAATATTCTTACCATACCATAACTCTCCATAACTCCCCCTTACTCTGTGACTTCTTCTTAAAACTACAACTCCCCTTTATTCCATGACTCCTCCTTACACCAAGCACATATATTTTTATAACTTTCTCCCCCTTTGACATCAGCAAAAAGGAATAAAGATTTACCTGTTCTAAGATAATCAAGTATATATAGAATAAAAGTGTAAAGTGAACGTGTAAATGATCAAGTGTTTGAGCATATATATAAGTGTAACTTGACAATCAATATCATACATAGCAAACCAATCATGTATAGTATATGAAGTTATATACAAACCAAATCCAAATCAAACTTAAGTAAACAATTCAATCAAATCCTAATCAAATCTAAATCAAATCAAATCAAACAAACAAACAAACATACATAATGATCAGACATTCCTTGGGACTTTCACCCATCCACCTTCTCCAAAGATAGGATCAGTTTTGATAACATCCCAATTATCTTTGTCGAGAGTGACCGCTGGATTTGCTTTGGGTTCGTCTTTGCTAAGGCTTGAGATCACCCAACGAAGTGCGTCGAAGTGTCTCTCTTGCTCTTTGATCATCTGCATTTGGCTTAATTCTAAGTGCCTTTGATTTCTAAGTATAAAAGAGAGAATATTCTTGAAAGAAGTAAGAGTTTCTTCAAGATTTTCACTTAAATTCTTAATTGGAGAAGCCATAATTCAAGAAATAAGTTGAAGTATGGGAGGAGATGAATAGAAATGGAGGTAGAAAAGTTTTTCTGGAAGAAATAGGTATTTATAGGAGTTATTGGCCGTTCAATATGAATTGTCACTTGGTAGTTACAAGAATTTGAAGTTAGAAATTGTAACTACTTTCTGACTGTTATATGTCGACATGGGGGGGGGGGGGGGGGATGGGGCATGTCGACATGGTCTAGACAGAATGACCAAGTTGAGTTATTTTTGATTTCTAAGTTTATTTTTATAATAGTGGATCTATATAAACTTAAAATAAATAACTATCAGAGATATATAAAGCTGGAAAACAGAGAATAAGATAACATTACTTATATTAGTTAACATTACATAATAGTAACCAAAAAAATAGAAAATACAAAGATAGGTAAACGATAGCTAGAGAGATAATGGCTAGGATTAGTTTGATGAAGATGATGATGAGGACAAGCCAAGTTTCCTGCCTATCTTCCCAAAGAACTTGTCGATCTTGGTAGAGATTTTATCCATTTTCTTGCTAATAGATCTCTTAAGAACCTTTTGGTTTTGAGCAAGTATCTTTTGGTTCTTAAGTATGGTTTTGTTGGACGGATTGGCGGATGAATGTAGATACTCTATACTTTCCAAAGAGGTTTCTTCATCTTCCTCTTCTTCTTCAATTTCCATTCCTTCCCCTTCTTCTTCCACTTCTTCCCCCTCTTCTTCCATCTCTTCATGAGCAAGTCTCTCTTCCTTTTCGGTAAGTGTTTCATACGGTTGAAACATAAGTGAGATTTTCATAAGGGAAATGTTCTCATGATTGAACACTTTCCTACTTACAAACTCTTCCTTTTTAACATCCACACCAAATAATTGAAAATCCGAGTAAGATAAATTCCATGATAAAGAGTGTTTTCTCCCATAGTAAAATTTTTGGGTCTTAACTCATCCAAAATAGTTTGTGCCCAATTAATATCATATTTTCCAAATATAGCAAAACGAGCTTTACACACTTTTGAGGTGGGATTATTGTAGTTTCCCGACCTAGGAATAACGGTGTGTTGAATAAGAAGGTTGACAATTCTTGCTTTTGGGCGGAAAAAGTGATTCTTAAAATCCATGTGGTCATCCCTTTCAATAATGTGATGAAAAGTCTCTCGATCGGTTTCATTGATTTGAAATTGTGAAAGATTCATACCGGTAGATTTGCAACCCAAAATATCGGAGTCCAAAACAATAAGTGTTCCTTTAACACTACTCCAAATTTGATCTTCATTTCCATTATAAAATTCACGGTTTAGGTTTGCATAAATTTTTTTGACAAGGTTTGGATAACAAACGAAATCATTTTGCTTGTTATCAATCAAGCTAAGAATGGAGTTTTCTTCAAAAAGTTGATCGATTTCATAAGAAGGAAAATCATCAAAAATAGCAATTTTCCAGTATTGACTTTACCATAGTTTACATAACTTATGTAAGCTTTGATAGCCTCCGGGTCATTAAAAAGATCATTTTTGATGGATTTGGTCAGCCTCATAGTTGATGGGGTACTTGAGGAAGCCATTGATGAGTGTTTGAGAGGAGTAGAAGATAATGAAGAAAGTTTGAATTATGAGAATAAAGTGAAAAGAGATGATAAGAGAAGTATATTAAATAGATTCTCTAAAGTCATGTTCTCTGGTCAAGAGGTATCTTTTCAGAATTTTGAAGCAAGTGAAAAGGTGGAGGGAAATTCAAAAGTTTGAATTCAAATTTTGAAATTAAATTTCTGAGAGACATGTCGACATGGGGTATCTTGGCATGTCGACATGTGACTGTTGAATTTGAAAAGAGGTGTCTTTTTCTAAAATCTAAGAAATTCCTAAAATCTTAAGAAAACTAATCTATATTCTATATCTATATATAATTCCAGTAATAATATTAAATATAATAATATTAAAATATTTTAAAATTTAAAATATTATTAAAATAATATTATTTTGACTTTAAAAATTCAAATTTCAAAGGGTGATTTTGAAATTAAAAATTCAAGAAATTGCAAACAAAATCAAAACAAGCAAGTATCCAATAAAATCAAAATAAATGTGTACCTATTTTTAGATCCAAACTCCGATCGTCTTCCGATTCGAGAATAGCAGTGAAGCGCAGATTTGAATTATCAGTTTTCTTCTTGTCATCTCTGGATGAATCTGAATCGTCAAGAGTTGCTGCATATGCCTTCTTTCTTTTCCTTAGTTGCTTGTTGTTTGGTTGAAATGTCTGTTTGTCTGGATATGGACAATCTATCTTATAGTGCCCTGTTTTGTTGCAGTTGTAGCATCTATCACCATTGTTGTTGTTGTTGTTGTTGTTGTTGTTGTTGTTGTGATTGTTGTTGTTCTCCGAAGTATTTCTGGAATTTCTTTGATCATTTCTTTTAAAGTTATTCATCTTTCTATACTTCAGAAACTTTCTGAAATTTCTGGTCTTGAAAGCAATTTCTTCATCACTATCTTGTTCTGAATCTCCAGTTGTTGCTTTGAATGCGATCGATTTCTTTTCCGTTGCCTTAGATTCTTTTCTCCCTTGTAGTTGAACTTCATAAGACATTAGATTACCGATTAGCTCTTCGATCTTCATTTGACTAACATCATTTGCCTCTTCAATAGTAAGTGTCTTTTGATCCCATTCTGGAGTGAGTGAATTGAGTATCTTTCCGACTTGATCTTCTTCTGAGAAACCCTTTCCTAAAGCAATCAATGAATGTACAATATCTTGAAATCGAAAATACATGTCGGAAATGGACTCATTTTCATGCATTTTAAACAATTGAAACTGGTTAGTTAATATGGAAATTTTAGTCTGTTTAACTTCGCTTGTTCCTTCATGAGTTACTTGCAAAGTTTTCCAGATTTCAAATGCAGATTTACAAACAGAGACTCTATTAAACTCATTCCTATCTAGTGAACAAAATAGTATATTCATAGCCTTAGAATTGTTTGTGCAACCGTCTTTTTCTCAATAGTCCACTGGGCAAAATTAGTAGTTGGTTCAACATATTCAATTTGTGTGTAACGACCCGGTATTTCAACCATTCGCATCCATTATAAGTGTATAGGTAGACACTCATGCCGGAATTGAATTGCTCAAAATACCGCGTTGTAAATAAAAATTTGGCAAATCTCAGAATATGCAGTAAATAAAAATCACAGATCACAGACACAGAGTAATAATAATACAGCGGAAGTAAAAGAGATAGTAGTTCATGAAGCTACTATATAAATATATCAGAGTTACATAAGATACAATAGAAGAAATAAAGTACAACAGAAGTTTAAATAAGATAACCAAGTACAAGCTGAATAGAACAACCTAACCTAAAAGATGAAACTTGACAAGTAGATAATCTCCAGCGATTCCAATCTCCAGAAAGTGGAAATCCAAATCTGTGCATAACTCAGGCTGACCCGAGCGTAAATAAAAATACAAACACTCGAGTCAGGACATACATACTTATACAATGTAAACCAACTCAAGTGAACTGTAGCATAGGTACAAGTAACTTAGAAGATGCTTGGGACCGCCCATCCTCTAAGGATCCGTTAAACTATTTACTATGTAGTAATATACGCTATATACACTAGTGTCTAATCAGTAAAGCATAATCATATAGAAAATAGCGTTAAGGGGATGGTGAACCTTAACGCGGTCGGATCTTTAAAACCAAAATCGTAGTGGGCTCGCTATAAGGAGATGACACGGCACGCGAGGCAATGCCAGGGTGGATACACCGTTTGCACTCCCGGACCGGTGGTGACGGCAAGCCAGCAGCTTCTGCCCACCTCAAACAATACCCCCGAATCAAAGTGGCGCCACATATCGAATCACAAAAGTAATAGAATGGTTTCCGATGGAGCATGCTCGATGAAAGGGTGCGACCCTTTGTGTAGCCCGGTATAGCTCCTGTTTTAGTCATTTATGCCAACTCACGGGAGTTGGGTCCATGTAATATACCTCGAGAACGTCGCCACCATCCTACTTCATTCTGGAATCACCACCGCGTACACAGTTGTTAAAGTGGTTTTCGGTATTAGCCGGCTATAAGACAATATCCGATCCCGATCTCTTTACCAACCAATCGTTATTATAACACGTAGTTATAACTTTAAAACAATATTTTATACTTCAAAAATAAAATGTCATTTCGACCCAAATCTTTATCAAAATAAAGATTAAATCATTTCCAAACCATTTCAATATATTATCATACCATATCTTTCAATTCAAATATTTATCAAAATAAATATCAAGTCATTTCTAACCATTTCAATATTTTAAATTATCATATCCTTTAAAAACTTCCTTTCAAATCATTTTAATACATCAAAATATCATAACCTTTCAAAGCTTCATTTTTCAAATCATTTAATATCAAAATATCATATCTTTCAAAACTTCGTTTCAAATCATTTTAATATATCAAAATATCATATCTTTCAGTACCACATTTCAAATCATTTTAATATATCAAAATATCATATCTTTTCGAAACCACATTTCAAATCATTATTCATTTTATTCAATTTAAAATACCATTTCAATTCATATTTCAAAACAGTTTATATTCCCAAAAAAATCATTTTTAATCATAAAAATGAAGTTATTATGTTAAAAATTAAATTATTAAATTTCCAAAATTTTCAACTTTCAAAGTTCATTTATTCACTTACGTTTATCAAAACAGTGAAATTCCACTTTTTCGCAGCATTTAGAAAACGCTACGGAAAGTTACATTCAAAACAGTTCAATTTAACAAAAGACAACATTTTAAAATGTTGTAATAGGGTTTACTTAAATTCCAAATATACTTAGTTAAATTCAAAAATTATAGCAATTACAAAATTGCTATAATAGTTTTTAATTCAATTTAGCTTTTTAGTTCATTATCATCAACTACAGCATTTACAAATACTGTAATATCATTTACATTGTAATTAATAGCATTTCAAAAATGCAGTCAATTAACTCCAAATATTCAATATAATTTCTCAACCGATTATATTTTTATTTAAAAACATTTTTAACTCATAAAATCATACATTTTCACATTTATAAACATCATTTAATTTTCCTCAAGTTCATGATTTTATAAAGTTAAATTTCTATTCAAAAATCAAGATTTAATAATAATTCACTTATTAAATTGCAATGTTCAATTTTAAATTCCTTGCATTAAATTTCAACTTAAAACTTAAGTTCAAATTCTCAAATATAACTTAGTTTTATTTTTATTTGCTTAACTAAAAGTTCACTTTTAAGTCAATTTCATAAATTTTCAATTTTAGTTATATTTCAAAATTTCAACTTAAATATTCATTCATTTCACATTCAACTTTATCAAAAATCATTAATATGATATAAAATCACTTTAAGTTAATTTAAATTCAAAATATCATAAATTTATCATATTTTCAAAGTTAATTTAAATTCCATTAAAAATTAAATCAAAATTTCCAAATAACTAACATTCATATTTTCTAACTTTTCCATAATTTATTTAACTTATAGATTTCCGGAAAATAATAATACTTTACAAAAGTTATATTTTTATTAAATTTAAAATCAAATATTATAATAATTAAATTTCTAAAATATTTTAAATTTTTTAGAAAAACATATTTTAACTACAGGCCTGTATATAATTTTCTACTCTAGGTAAAGTGATACGGGTAATATATCATTTCAACCCGTAATTTACAAAGAAAATCCGGGTTTTATCATTTCAAACCCGCAGTCCCAAGTAAATAAAATAAGTTGAAAATCGTTCAGGCCTATCATTTCAGCCCATAATGATTTTCCCCTATTATAAAGTCCGTTCGGGTATGTATCATTTCAACCCATAGTGATTTCTAATCCACAGGGAACTTGCAGTGTGATAAACAAATATAAACGAACAGTAACAACATATATAAATAACAGATGATATGATATGAAATTTAACAGATTGAACATCATAAAAAAAATCACATGGCAGTTATAACATCATATTTAATTCTACACATTCAGTTGTTATTGTTGTTTCACAATTGCATAAGTATAAATGTCGTGTGAGCTTTACTCACCTTTATGTGCTGGAGATTGCAATACAAATGACACAACGGATTCCATAAGGCACGATGACACAACAATAGGCTCAAGTGGGAAGAGATCCAAGCTTAGAACTTGTGTTACAACCCAAAACAAAACAAAATAAAATTACAATTCAATACAACATTGAATAGGAATAACTTTGAAATAAAAAGAGATACGAATACACAGTCTTTTACCTTGCCTTCTACACTTGCTAGCACGGCTTAGGGAATGTTTTGGCTAAGGTTTAGACATACTTTGGTTCAGGTTTGGGTCCTATAAGGCATGGCTAAAAGGTATTGAAGTGGTGGAGGAGTTACTATGCATGAATATGAAGAGGCTTATGCAAAATAGTGGTTTTTGGTTCATTTTGGGCTAGGCTACATGGATCTATGGCTCGGCTATGGCATGTTTCAGATCTGGACAGAGGATGAAGGTGATGGTTAGAGGTGTGTCAAGGTGGTGGTGGAGCAATAGGAGGTGGCCAAGGTCATCTAAGGTGATGGTGATGAAGACTAGGTGGCTAGACATGATTTTAAGGAGTTTTGTGCAACTTTTGAGGTGTTTGTCTTCATTTAAAAGCCATGGCCTGATCTGGTCAGAGGAGGAGAGAGGGATTTGAAGCCATGGAAGGGGAGGAGGAAGGTGGAGGTGTTAGGCCAACCAAAGTAAAAGAAGCAAGGCAAAAATCAAGCAAAACAATACAAAAAGGAAGAAGAAAAAAGAGAGAAGAGAGGAGACCATTACCAAGGAAGTTTGAAGAAGCCATGAGAATGAAAAGTGATGAGTAGTTTTTCATGTGAAAAGTAATATAATACATGGCTATAAAACTGAAAATGGGCAGCCAACATGAATAAATGAGATGGTTATGGCATTGAAAGTTTTTGGACAATGAAACGTCTAGAAACTAAACGTCTAGAAATGAAATGCCTTAAACGTTTCACATTTCCGTTTCTAAAGATCAAATAAAAACAAAATAAATCAGAAAACACCTTTAAAAACCGAAAACAAGTAAAAATATAAGAAAATAAATAATAAATTTTAAAGAAAATATAAAAAGAATGAAAGAAATTACTTAAAAATACAAAACAGTGTCCAGAAATTACAAATAAATCACTACTAGTCTTGGAAAAATATCCACTTCATTTTAAAAATATTATGAAGTGAAATTTGAAATAAAATAATTTATTTATCATTTTCAAAATATAATAAATAATTAAATTGGAGAAAAATAGAAAAGAACTAAAGAAAATGTTTAAAAATTGAAAATAGGGCATGGAAATTACAAGAAAAATACAACAAGCTCTAGAAAAATTCCTACCTCACTTCAAAAATATTAAAAGACAAAAAAATACGTAAAATAACATATCAATACATATTACAAAAAAAATATGACAAGGAAAAATAAAATTTATACTATTTAAAATAACAAAATTGCAGAATAAACGAATTGCACTCAATATTGAAATATACATAACTTTCACAATTTAAATCCGTTTCCAACGAAACAAAAAGCAGTGTTCCTAAAATTTTATGTACTTTCAAAATAAAAGAAAAAAATTTAAATTTTCAAACTTTTAAAATTTTAAAATAAAAGTCAAAGTTTGACTATTTTGACCAAAAATTCACTTTTTGGAAAATATTCTTTTTAATCATGCTTTGGAATGATAATTCATATCAAAACTAAAGTTTATCATTCAAAATAAATAAAATAAGTTTTTAAATCAAAAATTCAATAAAATATACAAAAAAATAAATCACAAAATACAGGATTGTTACATTGTGTCATATTCCAAGTATCAAAACTTATGGATTGTAAATAAATTTTCATCCTACATGCCCAATATGCATAATTACTGCCATTGAAAAGTGGTGGTCTGACAGTGGACTGACCTTCTACAAATGAACCAGTGTTAGTGCTTGTATTGATAGAAGTAGTGGTGACAGGAGTGACATTATTAGTGTTTTGTGCCATTAAAACTTTTCAAAATTTCAGATTATGAAAATAATGAAAACCAATGCTCTGATACCAATTGTTAGGGATGCGGATTAAGGATCTTAAGGCAGAAATAACACTAGAGGGGGGAGAATAGTGTTTTAAAGAATATATGAACTATATGACTAAATTAAAACTTTCAACACAAATCTAAATAGAATTCTAACACAGAATGATCACAGAACATATAACAAATGCAAATAGTAAAGTAAAGCAAGTAAAAGGAAAGAACACACCAGATTTTATACTGGTTCGGAATCCTCCTACATCCAGTCCTGCACCAAGGCAATATCCTTGTACAGATTTTTATAAGCCAATATCCAAATTACAACCCTCAATTTCTAAGGCCTTAAGGAACCCTCATATCTCCGAGTCTGGGGTAAACTCTCTTGATTTACGGGACACATAATACTTCTTAACAACAATCCTTTTGAATGGATAGACTCTATGGACTTTTTAAATACAAATTAATCCTATAACTCTGAATAGCACTTTGATCTTTAGTAGAATGATGGAGAATCAAATAAAGAGAGTATCTAAATGATTTTCTAATGAGAATTTGGCAGAATGATGGCACGATCTTGAAAATATGAAGTTTTATGGATATGGAATGGTGAAGAAGAAAGAGTGAAGAAAATAAGAAAGTAGTTGTTAAAAAATTCGTTTTGGAAGCCTTTATATAGATGTACAACAGTCATAACCATTGGCGAAAGGTTTTCGAACGAATGGACACTTCTTTTGAAAATTGAATTTTGAATCCAACTGTCACCATGTCGACATGGGGTATCCCCTTATGTCGACATCCCTTAGTTCAAAATTATAGAGATGTTGTTTTGTAAAGACAATTGAATTTAAAACAAGTTGAAACTTCTCTGAAGCAAAGTAAAGTGTTTAAACAATAGTTTGAGATAGAGAATGAATATAAAACATTATTTTAAATATATATATATAATTGATATAGACCGTCAATTATATAAGTAATATTTAAAATCAGAATAAGTTTTGATGTTTTAAAAATAGAAGTTTTTAAAATCAGAATAGAGGAATATTTCAAGGCTAAAACAAAGTTTGAAAACATTTTCGAAAACATGATTTTGAAAGCTAAAACATTTTGAAAACAGATTTAAAAAACATTTTGAAAAATCTATTCAAACTGAAATTGCAAGAACCTTCCTACATAGCTCCTCCATAGGACTCGAGAACTTGTACATAGTAGTTTAAATGATTTTGATTTTCGTGGGTTTGTAAGCCACTTGTCGTAGGTTTGTAAGCTACTTGTCGTGGGTTTGTAAGCCACTGGTTTCGATAGAAATTAGGTTCCATCCCAAAAGAAAATTGGAAGAAAGATGAGAGTGCTATTATGAAGTTTTAACAAAATACTAGACACTTATCTTGAGATCTTGAAATCTTGATTCTCTAGAGTCTTGAATCTTGAATCTCTAATCTTCATCTTGATGCTTGAGTCTTTATACTGATCAGTCTTCGATGATACCTGCATATACTTCCTATATACATACATACATACATATATATATATATATGGAAATGTTAGTATATATTTTATAAAGTATAATAACTATATAAGGTTGTTGTCGTCAAAACATCATCAACTCAGTTCCTAACACTACGTACGTATATGTATGTATGTATTTATATTTCATGCTTGTACACTTTCGTGTGCGATAATATATATAGGCTTTTGTGTCCTATGTATATATTTGCTGCAATATATATACATATACATGCTTTCGTGTGCAATAATATATATACATATATGTATTATGTATGTATGTATGTTGTTATGTATGTATGTATATATGTATATCTGCTTTCGTGTACTTGACTTGTTAACGCCAATGTGTGCAAACATGTAAATATATTTTAGGCTTTTCATTTTGTTTCCATGTGTTGGTTGTTGGCTATTTCATTCTTAAAATGGACCATCCATATGTGTTGGCTGTCCCATTTTAATTTCTCATGTATTGTATATTTACGTTTTTGTGTACTATTTTCCCCTTCTCACTTTTTTCCACATCTTATTAAGCTGTCATTTCATGAGAAATATTTCCCCAGGCTATATCGTTATGTCTCCTCTTCTTTTTCCTTCGTCTACCATGTGCCCCTCTCATTCTTTCTGATTTCGTTCTTTAAGCCTTCATGTATTACATCCTAGCCTTCGTGACCTATAATGTTTAATGCCATCACGAGTGTTCACACATTTGTTTACTTATTTTTTGCTTTCGTTGGTGTGCTGACCCAATTGAAACTGTCCCAATTAAACTCAAAACTAATTTATTGATTGCTTAAGTAATTATTTTATATCTAGCATCATTTAATGTTGAATTTCTATTGATTAGTTTTGTTCTTTTCGGTTTTTTTAGAAAATTTTAACCCCCACAATTAATTTAATCGAATAATTAATTTTTTGCTTATTTAATTATTGCTTTCCTTCACTAAATAATTCGTATAAGATAGAAAATTATAGGAAAACCCTAAAAAGTATCAAAAATATATTCTACCTCATATAAAATTTTTAGATTAGTTAAGTTTATTATTTTTAATAATCAAATAACCATGAAATTAACCATTTTTTCAACTTAGGAAATTCATACAATATTCATATTAACCAAAAAAATCACGAAATTAAAAACCCATCTCTGTTCATCACTACTTATATCATGATAAAATTTAATGGCGCTTAGAGGTGACTTAACCATGTTTTAGCATAAACACCAACTAATTCACCTTAACTAAATTTTAACCTATAAATAAAATGATATTTAAACATACTAACATATTAAACATCATTCAAACATTCATTTACAGCAAAATCTGAATTTAAATATGCTAGAAAGGGTTTTAGAGAAAGATTTTACTTACCTTCAAACGCTAAAAAACTTAGTTTAATCTTCTTCTCTTTAAAGTTGAAAACTTGGATCTTTTCCCTTCTTCTTCCCTTGAAATTTTCTCCTTCTTCTTTAATTGGTTAAGATTTGTTATGTACGAAATAAAATGAAGAATGAGGGGATGGAATGAGAGGATGTGGCTTAGGAATATGGTTAGTGGTTTTAGGCCTTACTAACATACTCCTCTTAATATATCCTTTCCATTAAAATTTAAATTGTCTATTTTCATTCATCAAGGCCAAACAAAATTGTTATAATTGCATATGGTCCATCCAATTAACTTCTCAAAGTTTTCCTCACTTAATTAATTAAATTTTCCTTAGGCAATTCTTGCAAATAAATCAGTTTATTAATTTAATAATATCTTCTTATTATTAATTCAATTTAATTTTCCATTTTATGGACCCTCCAAAATATGGGATATTACAGTCTCTCTTCTTTATAAAAATTTCATCCTCGAAACTTCGACAGGAATAAGATTTACTCGAACACCTTGGAAGTGTAAGTCATTGTCATATAAGTACACACAAGTACAAAAGATCACACTAGTAATCTACTAATATAGACCATCAATCATCAAACAAAATGTTCCAGTGCAATTATTAATACACTGTCATATCACATATGAATATACTAGTACCCTACTAGTCGATACCTAAATGTCTAAAACTACTTGGTTTAGATATTCCTAACCTTATCCTCTACCTTTCAAGTATAATCACTCTTACCTTGACTCCATTAGATACGAAGAAATCTAATAACATTGTTCTCCAGTTTCTTCATATCACGACCCACTATTTCTTTTGGCTCTCTCACATATGTCAAATTTGGTTCTACAGATAAATCCTTTATCGCCCTTGATTGCAGAACTTGTTTTGGGTCAAGCACACATTTTCATAAATGCGATATATACATATTATGCACACCCACCAAACTACTCATAAGCTCAACTATATATGTAATTTTAGCGATCCTTTCGGTTACTGGAAATCCATGACATGCGCTCTCTGTAAATCTTCTAACAGACGTTCGTCTGATGATCTATCTATGGCTGGTAAGCCATGCTCAAGTTCAACTCTATACCCAATGTGCTATTTGAGTTTCTCCAAAACTCACTGGTAAATAACGGGTTTCTATCCATAACGATACTACTCGGTATCCTATGCAATCTCGCTAAATTCTTCATATATAGCTTCGCTAATCTACCTATTGTCCGTACTGACTTCATAAGGATGAATTAGGCACTCTTAGTCAGTCTATCAACTATCATCCAAATGCTATCATTTCACATCCTCAACCTAGGCAGCCCATCAATAATATCCACAGATGTAGAAGACCATTTACAAGTCGGTATTTATACAGATTGAAGTAAGCCACTCAGCTTTTGGTGCTCAACCTTCACTTGTTGACAGGTGAGACACCTCTTCACACATTCTTCTATATCTCTCTTCATCCCTTCCCAAAATAAGACTCTCTTCATGTCATGATACATCTTCGTGCCTTTGGGATGAATAGTAAATTTTGATCAATGACTTTTATCCAATACTTCCCTCTAAAGATCTCCTATATTCAGAACACATGGTCTTACTTTCTTTCTTAGCCATCGCTTTAAGTCTTTCTTGAATCCTTTTAGATCCTCAATGTATGCTCCTATCTCTAATTGCCTAATTCTTTTAGCAATTAGTGGGTCGTCCTTCTTCCTTGCAGCAATTCTTTCCACAAGTGTTGGGCGTACTTCAAGATTTGCTTACACGCCCAGATCTCTATCGATCCAGTATTATGTCTAAAATGCACTTCTTAAGAGGCTAATGTCCCAACATCTTCCATTCCTCAATCATGGCTAACACTTCATTTTGATGCTTCCAACTCAAAGCATTGCCAACCTTGTTTCCCTTTTCTTGGTACTATATTCTATCCTAAAATTACATGATATTAAGAACTTCAGCCATCTCTACTCTCTCATATTCAACTCGAGAGTATGAATACTTAAGGAATTAGTGGTCTATAGGCGACTTAAACCATTCTACCAACAAGAAAGGTCTTCAAATCATTAACGCAAACACCACCGCTGCCAACTCTAAATCATGAGTGTAACACCATGTGTTTTTGTAATTAAAATTTAGCATATAACAACAAGTAATAAAAATATTTTTTTTGAAACTATCGGAATATGGCTACGGAATTTGTACCATTGCGTCCGTGGCCATTTTTTGATCGGTTTCCATATATAACTTGTCAAAATCTGAATTAATATGAAGAAGTTATGAATGAAACAAAAACAAGAAACTAAACGAAAATAATAGTAATAATAAATATATATGCATATGGGCCGACCATAGGTCGAACCAGTGGGAACATAGATCGACTGCACAGTCAACCGGTGCTTAGAGGTGATCGATCCACGTATGACCTGGACGAATTTTCGTCCAGGTACGTATAGTGACGTGTTTTCTCATTTTTGCACGATCTAAGCCATACGTTCTTCGATCCTATGGCTCCGAACGACCCTATGACATGGTGGCTCCAGGTTAACTCCAAGAATCCAACGGACTGAGGTCTCTAAGCTTCAATATAAATAGGACCCCAGGCCTAGCTTTCTTCTCACAATTAGATTTTCTCCCATAGGTTCATTGCCCAAGTTTGAACCCTAACGAGAAAATATTTCTTTGGGTTCTTGGCCTAAGGTTGAACCCTATAAAGAAAATAATTTCTAGGGCGAAGATCTTCTAAATTAGAATATTATACACCTTGGAAGAAAGGGATCCAGAAGGACTGTGGAGCAAAGCCAAGCACAATCGAAGCTAAGGACGATAGTTGGGTGGATTCATTTATATATTTTTTAAGTTCAAGATATATTACGGTTAGATTCCCGTTTAGAAAATTTTATTCAGCAATTAGTCATATCAATTAAATTTTGCTGAACTATAAGAAAACTTGCAGTTATTTACAGTATTAGTATTTATACACCGTTTCTATGCCTTATTTAAATTCTTTTCTACGTTTTAGATTCTTATGCAAGCATTAGTTTTCTTTTATCCTCTCCTTTTTCTTCGCATATGGATTAGAGTAGATTAAACGCGAATATGGATTAAATAATTAAGAATACTGAAATGAATGAAATTAGATGTAAAATGATAAAAGTTGAGGAATAGAATTACTATAAAAAATTGCATTAAAACGGAAAAAATTAATTTGGGAGTAATTATTAGATTAATTGGTTGCTTTAGAAAATAGAATACATTTCCATAACTTAATATCTAAAAGAAACGATAAACGTAACCGCCAGAATAAAAGAAATAAATAGGGGGGAAATTAGGGTAAAATTGAGAAACCACTTTAATTTACACTACTTGAGAATAGTAAAAGAGATATATTGCAGTTACGGATTATTATTTATAGTATTATCCAATATTAAGATATGGAAATGGATTATATAGTTTTCATAACCAACCAAATAAAATAGAATTACTTCATAAAATAGCAGATAACAAAGTGAAGTATGATTTGAGACAAGAAAATTATTGATTTAAAAATTTGAGGCTATAAAAAAATAATGAGCCATAGTCTGCATTTACTGCGCAGGCTATTTAACTAGGCAATTATATGATAAGTGAATTATGTAATATTAGAGAATTATAGAAAATTCTATATCATAATAAAAGAAGGCAGAATAGAGAAGACAAGAAACGCTTGTAATATACTGGACTATAAAAGAAGAAGAAATAACAATTACAGGTAGAATTATAACATAGGTTCTAATTATAAATAAGAACGGAAAACCTTATCATGAGACTTATAATAAATTGGTAAACAATGATAGTAGATAATAATGCTAGAAGCTTAATTAAACAACTTATATTAAGTTGATATGAAAATAAAACATAACTAATAAAAGAAGTTTATTTTATTGAATTAAGGATTTATATATTAAGTTAAATAAGCAAGATAATGAATGTGGCTCATACTAATAGCATTCCCTATTAGACCTATGGTTATCTCGCAATAGTTAGAAGTGAGACGATGGGCAAGAATATGCTAATTAAATTAAAATAGTAGCCAACAGAATAAGAAAGAAAACTAAATGCAAATTAAAAGATTAGACATAGGGTCTAGTAGAAGAATCGAAGTGAATTTGGAGCTACCCACAGGATGAAGCGCCTAATGAAGCAGTTCATCACGGATTTTAGCAATGGAGAAGCACATCCAACTTAGTATTTTTGGGCTTCAAGGAAGTACGAGACTTCAATGGGACATGAGGATATCTAGGATGGCCCTCTCGGTAGACCACGAAGCTGTATCCCCAGAGGCAAGTCTGTAGGTGTTCCATCAAGAGAGTATGCCTTAATTGCATTTGCATTGTAGACCTAATAAAGAGATCTATATAGGCAATCAGAAGGGCTTGGTGTTTGGAGTAGGGGTATTCGTATGTTCAGTACTTGCAAGTAAGTTTAAGGATAGTCGCATGCGGATATCGACCAGCATCAAGACCAAGGGTGATTTAGGAAAGACTAGAGTTAGACCAGCAGGCCAATAATTCTTTTTCTATCGATACATTGGATGGGGGCACCACCAATTGGATGTTAGATTGTTTGTAGTAGAGCACGACCACTTAAGTCTTTAAAAGTCTTTCGATTAGTTGAGGGGTGGCTGCGCGGGGCCATAGCCACGATGAGAAAGAGGCAAACCAACTAGAATAGCTGTATTGTAGGCCTAACGAAGTAGTCCTTTACAGATATAGAAAATCCCCGACTGAGTTCTGTATAAGGTAGACCTTGTTGGTAGGATTCAGATAGTAGACGGAATGATTACGTAGTCCTTAATGTACGTACTAGGTGGTACGTTGTGGAAGTCCGAGCACTGGTATAAACTAGTGCGGACGCAATTTACATTTCTATATTAAGTAATGAAGCGTCTATATTATAGGCCTTATGAAGTAGTCCTTCACAGATGTTTCTACGAAACGCTCTCGGAGCAAAGCAATGGAGTATCTGTATTATAGGCCTTACGAAGCAGTCCTTTACATATGTACTTATGGAATGCTCTTGAAGCAAGACGATGGAGCCCTTTTCGAGGAGGATATGGAAGGTACCATGGATGGTACCTAGGACCAATACGGTCATTGGGCATATAGCTACATATATGTATATATTAGTTATTAGGTTTTAATCTAGTATGGAGTAGATGGGCACGTTTCACAAATAGAAGTGAGAATATTGTAACCTAATGAGCCTAATATAAGAGCAAATGGAAATAAAATGATATATGTAGAATTAAGCCTAGAAATATATAATTTATCCATTCACTAGAATTTTTGTTCTGACCCCTCGTCGTAACATCCTACAAGTTAGGTAGACGGCATAGACTTCTCAACTATGTGACACTTGCTTAGGAAGTGTTATTATTTAGGTGAGTATTTACTTACTATTATATTTTAATCAACCCACTTTGAGATAATTAATTGAGCTATGATATATTTATCTTGCCTATTTGCAGAATACCAGATACCCAACTCGGACTTCAGTGGGCTTGGGTTTTATCATTTCTGCGAAAAATCTGGACCCACTGGAATTCGAGTTGTTGCATTTGGTATCAAAGCCTGGGTTTAGATCCCAAGGTAGATAGTGAGTGAACATATTTTTATTTTTAATATAAATATATATACACTTAAAACCCTAAAGAGAAGTCCGTTCTTTTGAGTATTCAATATTTGGAGAAAGTTTAGAAAGCAATCTGATGTATCAAAACATGGAGTAAGGAAATTCCAGAAGCTATAAGATTAAGAATGGAAAAGGTTTTTGGATTCAGTAGAGAATATTTAGGAGGGTGAAAAGCAAACTAAAAAGCCACTTTTTAGTCTAGCCCAGCAATTAAACTCTTAAGAATTTGAAAAGTTTGGAAGATTTTCAAGGTTTAAGTCTAGAATTTACAGCTTTATAATTGTATTAGTTGAAATATGGAAAGTTGGAGAAAAACAATTTTAGAGCATTTTTTAATTGGAAAATAGAAAAATATACAGTTTATAAAAATATAGGTATTATTAACTTTAATTGAAAACTAGTATTTTGGGCCGTATTGACAATGTTTTACGCAACGCCCGTCTTAGCCACGTAGAAACGTATTTGGAAAGCCTTATTTAAGCACAAAATGGTTTATAAGTATGTAAAAATATTTTTCTAGCTGTAAATAAATTAAAGCTGTTTTGAAAAGGTAATATTTATGGGTTAGACGATTTAAATGGTTGGAGCAAGCTTATGGGCTTAAAATAGGTTCGGTTGAAGTATAGAAGACGTCAAGACTCCACATAGAGGGTGGAGAGCAGACAAGGATATTTTGCCAAGGATATTTAGCCAAAATCATAACCGCAACTCAGAAAGCCGATAATAGATAGCATTTACTTAGGCTTGAATTGGTTAGTGAGGAGACGGACAAGCAAGCATGACATAGAAGTAAAAAAAGGGCCAGGTCGACCAAGCAGTCGACCTAATGGTCGATAGGCCAGTCGACCAGTGCCCTGTCATTTGCACGCGTACAAACGCGTGCTTTCCCCTCTCTTTCTTCACTTTCACTTCCCCCTCTCTAGACTCCAGCCGAAACCCATTTCCCCCACTTCCATCAACCAAAACTCCTCCAAAACTCTACTGTTCCGCTTGCGGTTAGTATCAAATCAAAGCATGTCGCAAGGTCACATGGATCCATACTCTGTTTCCATAGATCTAAGATTTTTTCACCATGCCTCCAAGATCCTCTCTAGTTCACCTTTTTCCCTATCTCAAACCACAGGAGATAGCTTGATGTCAGAGTGATAGGTGGATAGTGCAGTCTTACACCGATACAGCCGCGTTTTCTGTAAGGAAGGGCGGTGAAGTTTATTGATTTTCTAGGAATACGTTTAGAACAACTCTTCTTGGACACAGGGCTATGAAAGATTCTTAGCCATGAGACGTTCGAACAGCGAGCGTATCCTAGGTTAGCATTTCTTTTTAATGCTAACTTACGTACTAGCGATAACGATGAAGAGTTCACCTTTCAGTCAGAGGTAAAGGGAGTTAGGATAGTTTTCACCGAGTCTCAGTTGGCTAGTATTTTAGATATCCGAGGGTATGGCTTAGAGGTAGGGCGGATTGGGACGACGAACATGGTCGTTTTGTAGCAGATTCTTTTAGTGTAACGACCTGCAATTTTCGATAATTAAAAATAGTTAATTGAATGAGGTTTGTAATTAAATGTTGGAAGAAATAAAATTTTGTGATTTGATAATAAGAATATAACTGGATTAAAACGAAATAGTATTAGTTGAAGGTAACTGATAACGCTTTAAATGTAATTCCAATTAATTAAAAGGATTAAAGAATTATAATCAGTATGGGTTATAGATAAATTTTAGTAATGTACATATTAATGGATATTTTGATTAAAAGAGCAACTAAAAATTTAAAAGTTGATTGATTTATGAAATAATGGGTAATGAATTGAAACTGAATAAATTACTGTTGTAGTAGTAATTATAAAATTGTTGTCGATAATAAACTAACAGATGTTATTGAGTATAGTGATGGTGACAATTGTTATTTATTACCAATTTATCTAAATCAATTGCAGTTGAATGTCACTAAATGTTACAGTAATGTGAGTTAAGACAGTAACTGCCAATTTGTGAATGTAATAAAATGAATAGAAATGTTAATTATATTCATAGGGTGATAATTGATTAATAAAGGAATGAAACTAAGATAAACAAATTAACTGGGATTTCAAATTTTAATTAATGTGAAGAATCGACAAAATTCAATAAAATTGAAAATAGTAGTTATACAAATAAAAGATGAAAATTGTGGCATATTAGTGAAATAATATATCAACAAATATTAACTATATTATTAGAGTTATAATCGATTGAATATAATGATTGAATCAAAGTATATTCAATTTATTGGAATAAAATTTTAATTAATTGTATTTAAATACAGTTGAAATTGAACACTATAACTAGTGAAATATTTAACACTGAATTTGATATTTAAATTTGCTTTATTTTATTATAAATGTCTAAGTAATAAAAAATGATGAAATTTGTTAGTTTATAAATGTTGAATTAAAAAGTGAATAATTAATCTAATTTTAATTTATTCAATTAACGTAAAAATAGTCATTTTTTCCACTGTCTCGGATTTCAATAAAACCAGTTTCATCAGATCGGTAACGATGAAATATTGTAAGGTTTCAAGTTTTGTAGCGATCGGACTTGTCATTTGATCGTACGGACTCGAACGCGCACAAATCAATTTCATAAAATTCGATTGAAATCAGTTTGAAATAGGCTGATTTTAAAGCAACTTCTTCATACGATGGAAATAGGACTTGAAACCTGTTCCATTGAGTTTAAAATTATCGAAAACATTTATCTTAATATATGGGATGACTTGTTTCCATTCCGGAAGCAGAACGGGCTTTTTGGGTCGTACTTGTCGTTCAAATCTATTCGGATGTTTATATTTCTTACTGGGTTGTGTTGATATAAATAGATCTCTCCAAACCCTAGCAGCCTTTTTATTTTCTCATTACTGTACGTACAATTCCTTCTGTCTGTTCTTTCTTCGATGGCAGAAGCCAATCCAACTTCAAACCCTAATTCAATCTCCAAACAAATTTTCAAAAACTATACCTCCTCAAAATATATCGAATTATATATCAGTTTGAAGCTCTCGATGAGCGTAATTCACTAGTGCGATTCGTTTTTCAATCGGATTCACTGTTTGCCCCGAATTCATGAATAAATTCTTGCCGATCATATTGGATTTTGGACGATCCAATGGTGGATCTGCATCCGATCGACGATCGGGTGGTGCCGTTGTGGAGGTGGTGTCGAGCATGGATTGGGGTAGTCGTCGTTTGTCGTAGCACATTCTGGATTGCCAAAAAGTGGCCAAGAGTGACACGATGCGTTGGGCATTTGAGAGTGCTGGTGATGGCAGCGACGTAGCCGTAGGCGCGGGTTGAGGCGGGAAGGTCGGCGACGTTCTCTGATTGGGTGGAAGCCGTGTGGTGGCGGCATAATTCTTGGTCGAAGTTTTGAATGGTGATGGCTCTGACATCTTCGTTCGCGATTAGGGTTTGTGCATAGAGTGTGACATGGACGATTCCAAGTGGTGAGCTTGTTTGTTTATTTAATTATATTTTAAATTTTCAAATTTAATTTTTTTATCGTTCTAATCGTCATACTTTCACGTACAAGGTCGAATTTACGCACGATTTGTTCCTTTGGGATCGTATTGAAATTCTGGACATTTAGACATGGTTTGGACAAATTCTGAGACTATTTGAATTTTAGGCTTAAATTGGTTTTTAAATCGATTTAAAATATAAGGTGGGTGTTTTAAGCCACTCACAATTACTAAACTATCTTATGTTAGTTAAATTTAATTAATTATGTTATTAGAAATTTATTGACTGCTATTTGGTATGTTAAATTGTCATTCTTTTTGAAATTTAACTTTTATTACATTTAGTCATCGTTTAATTTAGTATTGAATTTAAATTGTCAATTTAATACCTGTTATTGATTATCAGTTATCTATTTATGTTTATTGATTGATTTGGATGATGATTGTGATCGATGTTTGATTGTTGAAATTGGATGACAAGATGTTGTATTTTATATTGTTATAACACTGCAAGTCCCTACGGGTTGAATTGATACATACCTGAACGATCTATAAATTAGGGAAAATCGTTATGGGTTGAAATGATAGACTCGGGTGATTTTATGAATTTTTATTTAATTCGAGATTATAGTTTGAAATGATATATAACCGTAAAATTGTAAATTGTGGAATGAAATGATAAATATCCTTATCACTTACCCTAGGGTAGAGAATTATATACGGATACCGGATTGGTTAAAATAAATGATTTTTAAATCTTTAAATTTTGAGTTCAGTTAACTGATATTTTGAAATAGAAAATGATTTACATAAACTGAATTATTTTCGATAATCCAAGTGTTAAATGTTGAAATTGGAATTGATTTAATGAATTGTTCAATGAAATTAAATTGGAATTTTAAAATTGAAGTGTAACAGCCTGCAAATCCGTACCCCTTAAGTCAACTCTATTAACCAAAATCAACTCAAGTTGTACAGAAATACGAACCATTTGGGTTAAAGAAGAAGAGGTAGAAGAAGAAAATAGAAAACAACATCAGAATCTAACCATCGCAGCGGAATAAAATATAATAGATAATAATGATCTTTACTCCAAAATCAAATGTATCTGTTTATATATTACATCATCAGAGTACATTAATCACAGTTAACATCAATAACATACAAAAGGATACACAGCAACTCAATACAGCGGAATATATATATATAAAACAAGTACGAAAGTACGTATAGTCATCCAGCTCGTCTCCTGAGCTCCACAGCATCAAATCCTGTATCCTATAATACTTAGTCTGACCCGAGCATTACCGTTAAATAACACCCGAGTCAGTCTGGAATACCAGCGTGAGAAAATCGCACCCAATTGATTATTAAAGTTTCAAATATCCTTTGGAAACAAAACCATCTCGTAATACCACGCCATAAATAAACATGTCGGGTTTTTACCTTACGATAGCTAAAACAATTTTTATAGAAATCCTCTGATATTATAATAGGGTCTATAGAAAATAAAATAGAATCTAGCTGAAATGCTTGCATCTCACGTTTCAACAATAGTTGGGCACAATCAAAACCGTACGGGCGCGTAGGGAAAATGGATTTCCAACTAATGGCTAGGCACTGGGGTACCACCTGACACGGTACCTGGTCTAGATCCGCGTACCGAGGAGCCACCCTAACTCCCCTGCAACACAAGACCGGAACCATCCCTTACTGGACAGTCCCGAGCAAGATCACCCCGCGGTTGGGATCAGCAACCGCCCACTAAGCCGAAATAAAAGGGACATCTAGACAGGGATGACCGCACCCTTAAGTAGGGGCTACCCACGAAGCCTTGCTGCATAACCCCTGATTTTCAGCCATTCCCGGTTGTTGAGGCTTGAGGCTATGCGTTACCTTTTTAGAACATATCCCTTAGAATGCCCATCGTCCACCTGACGATGTTTCGAAAGCATTCATCCATACAAGTCCGTCCCGGGTTCGAACGGAACCGAAGGCACCATTCCTACTACATCCATTTTGGAAATATCCTCAGGATTAGTAGCGACTAGCCCTTGCACTTCACTGCTCCATCTTCGAATCCAAAATCGTTTTCCCCAAAACGTACAAACCGGATCGAAGTGGTTTTCGAGAAATAAATCTCGATCCCGGTCTCTTTGAAACGATCAACGTATTTAGCCAATATTGATAGTCGGTTATTTAACTATCAATTAATATACACAACAATCATCAACCAATAAATTATTTCCCAAATTATTTATTAAGCTCAAAATATCTTCACAAGAAATATTTCTATTTTCAACTCTTGAAAATAGTTTCAAATCATCTTTCTTTCCATAATAAGCTTTCCAAATATTTTCTATCTCCACTGAAATCACCAAGCACAAAATTAGATTTTTAAAATAATTTAAAACACTTAACTTTAAAAAAACACTTTAAAGTATTTAAGGTAAAATTACTTCAATAATTTGTCAAAATACATATTATATGAATATTTGAAAATAAGGTTACTTAATAAAATATAAAAACTAGATTTTTACTTTTAAAAACAAAATTCTAAGTCACTCTTTAAATAATTACTACCATAATAGATTAAAAGATAATACTTACTTTAGAATTTAAATATTTAGAAATAATAAATTTTTCAAAACATACTTCTTAAAACAACTTTAAACTTTTAATTTATATTTGAAAATTTACTTTGAAAACGTACTTGGTTATTCAGGGAGAAATTTCCAATCTCAATCACTCAAATCAATTTTCCAAATTGATTTCCAATTTATTCCATTTGAAATAAATTTCTTTACTTCTCGGTTCATTTCCAAAATTCATTAATTATGGATTTTATTATTATTGTTATTATCTTCCGTTTGATTTTAAATCTTTTAACTGAAACATACAAATTTCAGCTTCTTCCCAATTTCTTCTTTATTCTTTCAATAATTTAAATCTTAAAATTTAAATAAATGTTTTGTTCTTTTAAAATAATAATACTGAAGTTTAAAATTCATTAATCTTCTGATTATTCAAAATTTCCCTTTCTATACGCAAGATTTATTTAGTAGAATTTTAAAGTCACTTCATTCTTTTCCAATTCATTCTTATATTTATTCTATAATTATTTTATTTACAAATTCACTTCTTTATTTTCCAAAATCCAATTCTATTTATCTTGATAACTTAGTGCACCGGAATATATTCAGGTAAACCATAACATCCAATATTCCAATTATCAATAATATTCATCACAGAATATAAAATAATCACAACAGAGGGTATTAAATAATTTGAATAAATGTTGAGGGATCCAGTTGGATCCCTCCAACCTGTTTTCCCCGTATCCACAGACGTTAGCACAATATAATATGCCAATTCCAAAATATCATACTATGTCACATCAATCAATTCAACCATTCAAACAATTATTTAAATTTAATCACTTAAATTTAAATTTAAATTCAACTGAGTGAGATTAACTCACCTTTGATTTTGTTCGTAATCCATTACCATCACGCCTTGTTTTCTTCATGATTTTTCCTTGAATAAATATTGGATGATTTTATTAATATTCGAACAACTTGAACGATTTATTAAATTTAAAACTAACAAATTTTCTTCTACGCAAATAATGTTAATTTAACCCAATTCTTTTTATAAATTACTTTAAGTAACTAAAAATTAAATGAGCAAATTAAACAAGTAAACCACTTTAATACATTAATTTAAATTCAACTGGTAAGTTTAAAATGTGCATGTGCATACTTATGGTTATTATCATTATTATTATTACTATTATATATATTTTTTTGAAAACACACATACGTATATAAATAACCTGTATAGATTTAAATCCAATCTTTATGTAAATTTTATAGGACCATTATTATTATTACCAATATTATTATTCTGTTTTACCTTTATAAATTAAAACCTGACCTCACTGCAAATAAATTATTTTTAAAACAGTAGGTGAATATATATAAATTTAAACTTATAAAATTCATACCCAAAACTAGCTCTGCTCAGAAGGTTTCTTCCCTAGCTTGCTCGAGCTTCCCTCTGCCTGCTCCGAGAACAACACCGAACACGCTATGACCACCCAAAATCATGACTGCAAGTACTCGTATCCGCCTCATCGGGGCACCATCGCGCCTCACCGGTGCATCCACTCCCCTCGCATCGACGTCACTCTCATACATGATGCCTTTCCTTCAAGTCAAAGTCGCGTCTTCCTCACCTAGCAACATCCATTGAAGCTACAACAACGGCCCTCCCTCCTCATGGGCGATGCCTAAGTAGCCACAAACGATTCGACTGCACGATGCTATTCTTCCTCTTTTGTTTCGAGTTTCGAAATTTGATTTCGAAACAAATCTAAAGGCGTTCGAGCTGGAAAAGGAAGCGCGATCGACTCGATTTGTTTAAAATAGAGGAAGCGACCCCCTTTGATTTTCGAACGAAAAGAATGAATTTTTTTTTCATTAATTTGATTCGGTCGGAAAAGAAATGGCAAGCGGCCATTATTTATTTTTCCTATATTCGTTTGAATCAATGAGGATAAGGGTTCGCAAAAGACCTAGAAGGGCTTAATTTTTTTGGCTTCCAGAAGAAGGATAAGGAATCGTGTATGGTAAGCCAAAGGAAGCGTGCTTCAGAAGACGAAAGGAAATCATGATTTGATTTCTACGCGTTGAAAATATTAACGTGCCTGAGACAATTTGCTACAATGACCATGAAATGAAAGCTTTAAAACTTCTGATGTGAAATTATTTCGGCTATGATTTGAACGGTATATTATTTAAATTCAAATCGTCTCAATAAAATTTTCAATGCGTTTATATATCATACAAGCATACTACAACTCCGATCAATACCAAATTTGAAATCCGATAATAATTCACTATTACAGATCCAATGGAACTGGTTTCGTCTAATTCCGAGACTGTTTCTCGAAAGGCTATTTTCAAATTCAATTTAAACTATAAATTTCAAAACTAAACAAATCACTGTTAAATTTAATTTCAACACTTCTATTATCTTCAATATTATTAATATAAATTTTATAAGCCTTCAAATTATTTTTAACAGGCTTAAAACTCCAGATTCAACAATTTACCCAACTTCACTTATTTAATTTAATAATTCAATTATCAAATAAATTGTGATATTCGTAATTCAAGTTAAAATTACTCTATTGAATATTTAAAATCAATTAAATATCCCATTTTAAATGCTTAAAAATTCCGGGTCGTCACATTCCTCCCCCTTAAAAGAATTTCATCCCCGAAATTACTAGTTAGAGAAAATGATACAATACCCGTTTACTTTTCCTCAAATCCAACAATCCAACATCTAACAAACTATCTTTTTATAAAAGACCCACTATTACTTCAACCAACTTCCCAAAACCTTCCGTAGTTTCAAATAACTTTACTTATTCAACCATTCAAATTTAAATTTAAATTTAAATTATCAAAATTTTCTCAAAAAAAATCCAACTCTCTAAATTTTCGAAAAATTTCGCCAGCGTCTCCTTTGCGCGGCTAGCTCGGTACAACTACAAAAGGCCTCTATGGGCTCCCAAATTCCAAAAGAAAACAAAAGGCCAAGTGGCTAGATCCAAAAACCCAATCAAATTTCACAGAAATTTAAACATATACCTTTTGTCGAGCATTTCAATTTTTATCATCGGAAATCAAAACCAATTCTCTTTTCCCTTTATAATACCTGCATATCCTGCTTGGTACTAGTATCCAATCACAAAATTCCAAAAACATTTTATCGACTTCCTTAGGAAATGTCAATATTTATCCATTCCAAATATTAACCTAGAATATATTTAAAGATCAATTTCCAATTAAGAACTCACCATTTCTTTCTTAAGTTTAGTATAAGCATTTTATATGTTTCTTATATTTATTTCCATCTTACCACTTCAGTTTATATCTATTTCTATTCAAATTGGTTTTCACATTCCATATGAATTTTATTTATCTTTAACTTTGTATATTTGAAATTTTATTTTCCATTTTTAACTAATTCAAGTCATTATTTTAGTTAGTTTCATTTACTAATTTATTTTAGTTTTCAATTTAAATTTGTTTTGCCGTTAACAAAATTTTCCAAAATTTTCAAAAATTTCCAAGTCCCAAAATTTCTGAAAATTTTTGGCAGAGTCTCCTTTGTACGGAGGAGCTTTTGCAATTTGACAAAAGATATAAATATATATACATCGACCCACCCGGTCGGAAAAACTAAAAGTAGTTCATATTTCCTATTTTTATTGCGTAGGCGTACCTTATTTAGCATTTTTAAGCAAGCATCTTATTTATTTAGCAGTTAGCACAATCAAATCCAGCCACACGGCTTCCAGGTACCTGTACTTGCTCAACTTAAACATGTAAGTGCCAAATATATGAAGTTTAACAACATTTCACTTATTTGTAATAGTTAAACACATGAATTCTAAAAGAAATTCACACCAAACATTTTCCGTAAGCAATTTGTACAGTTTTCATACTAATTCAACTGTTTTCAATTAATTTATAACCATTTTCATTATATTTGAATGGTTTACAATCCATTCATATACAACTTCATCAATTTGAATGGTTTAAAACTCAATCGCTTATATTCAATTCGTTTTTAATTTTCAACAAACCAATATTATTACATTGATTTAAAAATCATTTTTATTTACCTGCAATGATTCATAGAATTTTATTTTCTTCTATTTCCGTTCAACGACCAAATTTTTTTCTTTTGTTTTCTCATGCAAATGGGTAATATTCATTCAATTAAATAACCACATAAGCCGATGACCATTATATTGATTCAACTCAATTTATTATTTAATTCTTTTCATTTTAACTCATTCACAACCATTTGATCTAGCTCAACACATTCTGTTTAAATTTCATTCACAATCCTTTCAATTACAATTCATTCCAAAATTGTTTATTCCAAACTATTTTATTTAGCTCGAAGGCAATCCAGGCTATTTCATTCAATAACCATTTCAATTTTATTCACGATCTATTCATTTGCGTTTCATTTCTTATCCGCATTCATTTAAATCCTTTCTATTAACTTGAAAACATTCTATTTTCCTTATTGTCTCTAGTTATTTCAATTCCTTAACAATTTAAATGGTTTACTATTATTTAATTAAGAATTTCATTCCATTAAATATTATCTATAACTCACCGAATTTTATTTCGATTAAAATTTATTTTCACTTGATTTAAAACCAAACCAATATTATAAACTTAGTTTTGAGTTGATTTCAATTCAATTATCCTCCATTTATTCATCTTAAGTCAATTTATTTTAATTTATTCAAATTTATACTTAAGCTCTTTTCGTCTTACGAGTAATTTTTTTTTCCAGCTTAATTCCATTTCAGTCCAATCTCGTTTTAAATCTACAATTTCATTTGATTTTTATTTATTCCATCCATTATGAATTTTTCGTTTCCTTACTCAATTCATTCGAAATTATTTTATCAATAACTAGGCCATTTCCAATTTATTTCTACTTATTTGAATTATATTTGCAATTCAAACTATTACTATTTTAATCCATTTTCAATTTTATTCGATACCTTCCCAATTATATTTAATTTGTTAACACTTCAAGTTAAATCTTTATTTATAACTCAAGTTCCGATTCCACCATTCTCTTTTAATTTACCATCCAATTTCATGAACTCATAATTCAATTACATTCTCAATTCATTTAATTAATTGCAAGGCCACTTTCAGTTATATTTCTTCACTAATGATTCAAGTCGAATTTGATTTATAACTTGAGTTTTATTTTCCCAATTTCATCATAAACTCACAATTCAGCCTCTACTTAACTAAATTAGGTTTCCATTACATATTTCATTATCTAATTTATTATCTAAATAATCCTTTCCCAATATATAATTCAGAACTTGATTTTAATCTCAAAAGTCTCTTCACTAAATTTTCTTAAGTTCAATTTATTTTATAATTCATGTTTTGATTTTCATTTTATTTTTCAATTCATTATTAGCTCACAATCCAACTTATTTTCCATTTATTCAGGTAAGAATCTAATTCCATTCCATAACCAAATTGAATTTTATTCCAATTCAATTTTATTTTAACTCAGATTTATTTAACTCAATTCGATTTCAACTTAATTCGAATACAACTGGATATTATTTTCAACCTATTCAATCAATTTCAATTCCAGTTAAATTTTTATTTCCCAATCCAAGTTAATTTCATTTTTAACTTTTCATTTTGAATGTAAATTCCAACATTCAAAGCTTATATTTCCTTCCTAATTTAAAAATCATCTCAATTTATAAGCTTACGACCTATCTCTTCAGGATTTTCAAACACTCGGTTTTTGGTTTCAAAACATTTTGAAAACTTCAACATCTCAAATCACATTTCTCAAAAATTAAACCAATCCTGGTTTTATCCCCAACAAATTTCCTTTGAAATTTCCAAAAACAACTAGCTTTTCTGAACAAATCAATTTGGAAGCAATCCGTCACTTAGAAATTCGAAAATGAATACTGATGATGCGGCCGTCATCATCAGAATTATTTTCCAATAATCCAAGTGATTTCAATGCTATTTCACTTTCAAAATCCATTTAAAACACGTTTTCTTTGAGAAATACCTTCTAAAGAATAATGCTATTATTTATCTTCAAAACACTTCCAAATCTCAGGGATTTAGATTTCCAAATCTTGCTTAAATCAATTTTAAGTGTAATTCATTTGCACAGCTTATGCTCATACAAATTCTCATTTGATTATATTTCAATTTATAATTTACATTTATAATTCATATTTATAAATTTCATTTCGTAATTGAATTTATCTCCTTAATCTTTGGTTATATTTACAATTTCTAGTTAAATTTCCACTCAAAGATGATAATAATTTAAAT
Source organism: Allium cepa (assembly GCA_030765085.1). NCBI lineage: Eukaryota > Viridiplantae > Streptophyta > Magnoliopsida > Asparagales > Amaryllidaceae > Allium > Allium cepa. Next base: position 291,699,228 of record CM060937.1, read on the forward strand.
ATCATCATTCCTAACATCCAAGCAACCATATATTAGCTAAATAGTTTACAATTTTTTTTTTATATCAAAAATATATTTTTGGGTAAAATTATTTCATTTACCCACATTTAAAACAATACTGTGTTGATTGTTCTATTCAAGTGTTTAGAAACCCCTTCGATACAGTTGTCCAGACTGTGCCGACGAAGGTTCATATGCCACTGAACAAACCAATCAACACAATATTAAAACAATTTATATTCACTAACAAATACACGCTCATATCTATTTATACACTCAAACTCATTCTAGAGTACTACGGACTTTAATTTAAATGATTAATTTCCCACCAGAGCCAAGGTTATGACCAACCTAAGCTCTGATACCACTGTAATATCCCGCAAATCCGTACCCCTTAAGTCAACTCTATTCTACCAAAATCAACTCAAGTTGTACAGAAATACGAACCATTTGGGTTAAAGAAGAAGAGGTAGAAGAAGAAAATAGAAAACAAAATCAGAATCTAACCATCGCAGCGGAATAAAATATAATAGATAATAATGATCTTTACTCCAAAATTAAATGTATCTGTTTATATATTACATCATCGGAGTACATCAATCACAGTTAACATCAGTAACATACAAAAGGATACACAGCAACTCAATACAGCGGAATATATATATATATATAACAAGTACGAAAGTACGTATAGTCATCCAGCTCGTCTCCTGAGCTCCACAGTATCAAATCATGTATCCTATAATACTCGGTCTGACCCGAGCATTACAGTTAAATAACACCCGAGTCAGTCTGGAATACCAGCGTGAGAAAATCATACCCAATTGATTATTAAAGATTCAAAAATCCTTTGGAAACAAAAGCATCTCGTAAGACCACGACACAAATAAACATGTCGGGTTTTTACCTTACGATAGCTAAAACAATTTTGATAGAAATCCTCTGATATTATAATAGGGTCTAAAGAAAGTAAAATAGAATCTAGTTGAAATGCTTGCATCTCACGTTTTAGCAATAGTTGGGCACAATCAAAACCGTACGGGCGCGTAGGGAAAATGGATTTCCAACTAATGGCTAGGCACTGGGGTACCACCTGACACGGTGCCTGGTCTAGATCAGCGTACCGAGGAGCCACCCTAACTCCCCTGCAACACAAGACCGGAACCATCCCTTACTGGACAGTCCCGAGCAAGATCACCCCACGGTTGGGATCAACAACCGCCTACTAAGCCAAAATAAAAGGGACATCTAGACATGGATGACCTCACCCTCAAGTGGGGGCTACCCACGAAGCCTTGCTGCATAACCCCTGAATTTCAGCCATTCCCGGTTGTTGAGGCTAGAGGCTAAGCGTTACCTTTTTAGAACATATCCCTTAGAATGTCTATCGTCCACCTGACGATGTTTTCAAAGCATTCATCCATACAAGTCTGTCCCGGGTTCGAACGGAACCGAAGGCACTATTCCTACTACATCCATTTTGGAAATATCCTCAGGATTAGTAGCGACTAACCCTTGCACTTCACTGCTCCATCTTCGAATCCAAAATCTTTTTCCCCGAAACGTACAAACCGAATCGAAGTGGTTTTCGAGAAATAAATATCGATGCCGGTCTCTTCGAAACGATCAACGTATTTGGCCAATATTGATAGTCGGTTATTTAACTATCAATTAATATTCACAACAATCATCAACCAATAAATAATTTCCCAAATTATTTATTAAGCTCAAAATATCTTCACAAGATATATTTCTACTTTCAACTCTTGAAATACGTTTCAAATCATCTTTCTTTCCATAATAAGATTTTCAAATATTTTCTATCTCCACTGAAATCACCAAGCACAAAATTAGATTTTTAAAATAATTTAAAACGCTTAACTTTAAAAAAAATACTTTAAAGTATTTAAGGTAAAATTACTTCATTAATTTGTCAAAATACATATTATATGAATATTTGAAAATAAGGTTACTTAATAAAATATAAAAACTAGATTTTTACTTTTAAAAACAAAATTCTATGTCACTCTTTAAATAATTACTACCGTAATAGATTAAAAGAAAATACTTACTTTAGAATTTAAATATTTAGAAATAACAAATTTTTCAAAACATACTTCTTAAAACAACTTTAAACTTTTAATTTATATTTGAAAATTTACTTTGAAAACGTACTTAGTTATTCAGGGAGAAATTTCCAATCTCAATCACTCAAATCAATTTTCCAAATTGATTTCCAATTTATTCCATTTGAAATAAATTTCTTTACTTCTCGGTTCATTTCCAAAATTCATTAATTATGGATTTTATTATTATTGTTATTATCTTCCGTTTGATTTTAAATCTTTTAACTGAAACATACAAATTTCAGCTTCTTCCCAATTTCTTCTTTATTCTTTCAATAATTTAAATCTTAAAATTTAAATAAATGTTTTTTCTTTTAAAATAATAATACTGAAGTTTAAAATTCATTAATCTTCTGATTATTCAAAATTTCCCTTTCTATACGCAAGATTTATTTAGTAGAATTTTAAAGTCACTTCATACTTTTCCAATTCATTCTTAAATTTATTCTATAATTATTTTACTTACAAATTCACTTCTTTATTTTCCAAAATCCAATTCTATATATCTTGATAACTTAGTGCACCGGAATATATTCAGCTAAACCATAACATCCAATATTCCAATTATTAATAATATTCATCACAGAATATAAAATAATCACAACAGAGGGTATTAAATAATTTGAATAAATGTTGAGGGATCCAGTTGGATCCCTCCAACCTGTTTTCCCTGCATCCACAGACGTTAGCACAATATAATATGCCAATTCCAAAATATCATACTATATCACATCAATCAATTCAACCATTCAAACAATCATTTAAATTTAATCACTTATATTTAAATTTAAATTCAACTGAGTGAGATTAACTCACCTTTGATTTTGTTTGTAATCCATTACCATCATGCCTTGTTTTCTTCACGATTTTACCTTGAATAAATATTGGATGATTTTATTAATATTCGAACAACTTGAACAATTTATTAAATTTCAAACTAACAAATTTTCTTCTACGCAAATAATGTAAATTTAACCCAATTCTTTTTATAAATTACTTTCAGTAACTAAAAATTAAATGAGAAAATTAAACAAGCAAACCACTTTAATACATTAATTTAAATTCAACTGGTAAGTTTAAAATGTGCATGTGCATACTTATGGTTATTATCATTATTATTACTACTGTTATATTATTATCTTTTTGAAAACACACATACGTATATAAATAACCTGTATAGATTTAAATCCAATCTTTATGTAAATTTTATAGTACCATTATTATTATTACCAATATTATTATTCTGTTTTACCTTTATAAATTAAAACCTGACCTCACTGCAAATAAATTATTTTAAAACAGTAGGTGAATATATATAAATTTAAACTTATAAAATTCATACCCAAAACTAGCTCTGCTCAGAAGGCTTCTTCCCCAGATTGCTCGAACTTCCCTCTGCCTGCTCCGAGAACAACACCGAACACGCTCTGACCACCCAAAATCGTGACTGCAAGTACTCGTATCCGCCTCATCGGGGCACCATCGCGCCTCACCGGTGCATCCACTCCCCTCGCATCGACGTCACTCTCATACATGATGCCTTTCCTTCAAGTCAAAGTCACGTCTTCCTCACCCAGCAACATCCCATCGGAGCTACAACTACGGCCCTCCCTCCTCACGCGCGATGCCTAAGCAGCCACAAACGATTCGACTGCACGATGCTATTCTTCCTCTTTTTTTTCGAGTTTCGAAATTTGATTTCGAAACAAATCTGAAGGCGTTCGAACTAGAAAAGGAAGCGCGATCGACTCGATTTGTCTAAAATAGAGGAAGCGACCCCCTTTGATTTCGAATGAAAAGAATGAATTTTTTTTCATTAATTTGATTCGGTCGGAAAAGAAATGGCAAGCGGCCATTATTTATTTTTATGATATTCGTTCGAATCAATGAGGATAAGTGTTCGCAAAAGACCTAGAAGGGCTTGATTTTTTTGGCTTCCAGGAGAAGGATAAGGAAACGTGTATGGTAAGCTAAAGGAAGCGTGCTTCAGAAGACGAAAGGAAATCATGATTTGATTTCTGCGCGTTGAAAATATTAACGTGCCTGAGACAATTTGCTACAGTGACCACGAAATGAAAGCTTTAAAAATTCTGATGTGAAATTATTTCGGCTATGATTTGAATGGTATATTATTTAAATTCAAATCGTCTCAATAAAATTTTCAATGCGTTTATATATCGTACAAGAACACTACAACTCCGATCAATACCAAATTTGATAATAATTCACTATTACGGATCCAATGGAATTGGTTTCGTCTAATTCCGAGACTGTATCTTGGAAGGCTATTTTTAAATTCAATTTAAACTATAAAATTTCAAAACTAAACAAATCACTGTTAAATTTAATTTCAACACTTCTATTATCTTCAAGCTTATTAATATAAATTTTATAAGCCTTCAAATTATTTTTAACAGGCTTAAAACTCCAGATTCAACAACTTACCCAACTTCACTTACTTAATTTAATAATTCAATTATCAAATAAATTGTGATATTCGTAATTCAAGTTAAAATTACTCTATTGAATATTTAAAATCAATTAAATATTCCAATTTTATATGCTTGAAAATTCCGAGTCGACACATGAAGTGTTGAAATATAAATAAATTCAATGGGAATTGAGTTATTGGAAATGTTTGGATATAAATTTGAAATTTATTTTAAACTAATTTAAACTATTTTTATTAATTTACACTATTTTAACCAATTTAAACCATTTTCAATTTATTTTAATCTACTATAACCTATTTAATCCAATTTAATCTATTTACCTATTTTAAACTAATTAAATTTATTTAATCTATTTTAAATCTATTTAACATAATTTAAATCTATTAAATCTATTTTAAATTTATTAAATCTATTTTAAATCTACTTAATATAAATCAATTTATTTAAAATCCATTTAAACCATTTTACTATTTCAATCTATTTTAACTATTTGCAAAACTATTAAAACTATTTATGATTATCCAAACTATTTTCTAAAATTCAGACTGCATAAAATTGAAGTATTTATATTTAAATCCTTGATGATGATACAACCTAAGTTGGAGTTTGGAATTTATACCTTTTGTGAAATGACATATTTGAGTGAATATGATTGATTTTGAAATGAAGAATTAATTTACATAACTTACCAATAATTTAAAAGTAAATATGATTTTAAAAGTGAATATGGTTTAAAAGCGAATATGATTTCAAAAGAGATATGATTTGAAATTGGATATGATAGTTTGATATAAATTGTGAATTGACTTTTTGAAATATAAAAGAACCATCCGATGTGAAATAAGCATTTGTTGTTAAAGAGACCGGGATCGGGTATTGTCATACTCTCTGCCAATATCAAAAACCACTTTAACAACTGTGTACGTGGTGGAGATTCTAGAGAAGTAGGATGGTTTGGCGAACGATTCTATATGAGGTATTTATATGAACCTGACTCCCGTGAGTCAGCTTGATGTGGCTAAAATAAGGAGTTACGCCGGGCCAAGTGAAGTCATTCCTCCGATCGGACACATTTCCTCGACACCATATTATGACATTGCGATTGATTTGGTGGCCACCTCTTGATATTGGTTTGGGAGTGTGATCCAAGGTGGGCGGTAGTATCAGATATACATTACCACTAGTCCGGATACGCAATTGGTATATCCACCCTGGGCATTGCCTTGAGTGCCTTGTCGCATGCCTTATCGCGCCTTCTATGAGTTTGGTTTGTACCATACCTATGGAGTGCCCTCTGATAACCTCTAGTTTAGGAAGGAGTTACGTTACCGTATAGACAATGAGAATATATTAAATGTTTTAAAGGGGATATTGTAACGCCTTAACGCTATTTTAATACTTTTACTTTACAGCAGACATACTATAATAGCGTATCATAATACATAGTAGATAGTTTACCAGACTCTAAGGAGATGTCAATCCCGAACTTCTCTTAAGTTCTTGCATTCACTCTAGACACTGGATAGGAGATGTCAAATCTCGTAAACATCTCTAACGTTGTTCCACTCATATTTATATACCGTTCATTTAACTTACATAAGATCTTTTAGTGCTGGCCCGAGTGTTTTGTATTTTCAATTCACTCGGTTCAGCCTGAGCTTTTTAGTTTATCGAAGACTTTCTGGAGGATGAAAATGAAGATATAGTACTATTAGTATTTGTTTATTTGTTCTGTTGCATCATGTTGTTCTGCTGCATTTATTTATTTATTCCTTTTACTGTAACTCTGATTTTATGTTGTAAAAGAATAATCAAACGTGTTTATAAAAAAAAGCTTCCTGAACTGTTATTTGATTTTTATATTTTATCACTCCGCTGCGAGATTCTATATTTGTTTTATTTTTTTCTCTGTTTTCCTATTTACCCCATAACAATCTATCCATTTGATTGGTTTGAGTCTGACATGTGTGCTTTATCGTTGATTTAAGCCATCCAAAAAGGCAAGTCGATACAGTTGGTATCAGAGCTTTGGCTTAGCGATAACCTTAGCATAATGAGGTCCGACTCATATAAATAGGGTAGTAATACCCTAGAATGGGTCGTTGAGTGATATATATATATATATATATATATATATATATATATGACATAGTGTATTCGTTAGTGTTATAAAAGATTTTTGTATTGTGTTAATTTGTTCCATATTGTATTTATAAATAATGGTCGGTGCATACGATGCTATGACATCGATATGGATTTCTAAACACTAAATAGGACAGACCGACATAATACTTGTTTTGAAATATAGGTAAATGAAATAATTTTTCCTGTTATATATTTTGTATATAAAATAATAAATTTTATAAATGATATAGTTGGTTGTTATATATTTGTTTGTTAGGCAGTGAATTTTATAAATACTGATGGAAAAAAATATAAGATTTACAAATAAAATGGATGTAAATTGGAAAATTTTAGAACTTAAGTTTCGAGATTTTGAAAATTTCTTTCGAAAGATTTTGGAATATAATATTAGTAGTGTTTAGAAGTATTTTCTGATAAAAATATTTCAATATGATTTGGAAGAAATGTTTTAAAGAATTTTGGAAGGAAATAAATTATGTACTCCCCTCTCTGTCGTTGGAAAATAATTTTGATGATGAATGCATGCATCGTCGACGTTCATTTTTGATTGTCAAAGTGGGAAGGTTGTTGTAGTAGTTTTACTACACATCTATTTTGATAACAAATCTAAATTTTAAATTTCCAAATATGAATGGATAAATATAAAGGATATGATTATATATATTGCTTTAAAATAATTGAAAGGGAACCCGGTATTTAGTTCTTAAGTTGCTGCAAATTGGAAATTTCAATTGTTATAATGAAGTGAAATCTTGACTATTTCAATAATTGAAAACTTTTAATACGTGTGACTAGAAACTAGATGCTAAATGATAAATGAAATAGATAAGAAATTGAAATTTTGTAAACTGTAAATAAAAGGGAAATGAAAATAAGGAATGTAACTATTGAACATTTTGTTAATTAAAATAAATAGGATAACTTGTGCAACCTTCTATGGCATTCTGAAAACATATATATAACATATATACAACTTACCAAAATGTAAAAGTTGAAATGTTAATAAGAATAGGTAATAGAATATTGTACACATAAAACTTTAGAAATGAAAGTGTTCAATGAAATTTCTTTTATAAATAAGAATTTTGATATTATAAATTGTTATAAATTTTGGTTAATAATTTGAAATGTTACTGATTAGATGTAATAAAAGTGAATAATGTAAGAAATGATTATAAACTTAGGTTAACACTTGAGACTATTTATAATCAGATTTAATGGTAAAGATGAATATTATAAGCAAATACTTATAAACTTGAATTAATATTGAAGCCATTCATAATTAAAATTAGTACTATATAGATTGAATGATTATAACTTCTGAAACGATTGAAATGGCTTAAGAAATGGAGCTATAATACTCAATAATACTATATATGGGAGAATGAATGTGAAAAGGAATAATCTATAAATGGTGAATTAATTGTGAAGAAATTTACTTAGTAATGTATAATCCAATAATTGGAAAAAAAACAAACTTATTTAAACAATGAATGTAAAATAATAAAATTGAAGAAAATGGCACTGTATGAATAAAGAAGAAATGAACTTTTGTAAGTAATAACGAATGTGAATTAATAAAAACAAACATTATATGAATGGGGAAGAAAGGAAAAGAATGAAGAAAAAATGGAAATCAAACTAAATTGTAATGTGAAGTAAACTGAAATAAAATGTATACAATACTTCAATAATGAATTCATTTATGACCAAATAATTGAAATGGATGTAATTGATGTAAGCAAAGAATGTAAACTAATGAAATAAGCCTTACACAAATGAATAAAAATTTAAAATTTTGTAAGTAATGAACGTCAATTAAAGAAAAACATTGTATGAAAAAAATGAAAAATAAGAAAAATATGAACAATAAATGATGTAAAAAAGATAAATAGAATAAACTTAAATATTATTTGAAATTATTATTTGTTTGACTTATGGTTTGGTTGGGAAAGGATACTTCAATTTTGTATAGAGATGTATAAATAATCTATAAGGTTATCTATGACTGTTGAGTGTATGCTTTACTTCATAGTTTATTTATCATTTTATTCGATTAGAAGTTCTGAACCCAAACAAACCATTTGTTTTGGTCAAAATAGATGGATGATTGTTTTCTTCATTGAAATAGTGTTTGTTCTGCTTGTTTGCAAGTGATTGTTGTTATGTTGTATTGATTTGTTTGTTATTAGTTGACAACAACTTAAAATTTTCTCTTTTACTTAATTATTAACTCTTTTAGACTGTATAAGTGAAATACAGGTTATGGAAGCAATTGGTACTACTTTTGGTTTCATAAATTAAGCTTTATTTGCCTGACAAATAGGTACTTTCTTGGATTACGGTTTTCTAGCGATATTATATTGTTTTTCCTATGGTTTGTGATATATTATTTTAAAAACATGATATATATTGTTATTATTGTTTTCCCTAGACCTCTCCGTACAAAGGAGACTCTATCGAAATTTTCCGTGAATTTTGGTCTTAGAAAATTTTATGAAATATTTTTTCCAAACTTTTGTTTACATAAATATAAAGGATTTAATTATTATAAATTAATATATTTTATTTAAATTATTTAATTATGTAAATTAATTGTTTATAAAATTAATATTTTAAACAAGATATATTGATCACTAAGTTCCTTCTTTTCTCTTTTCGGGGATGAAAAGTTTTGAGTGGGGGAGAGTGTAATGACCCGCAATTATCGATAATTAAAAATATTTAATTGAATGAGGTTTTGTGATTAAATGTTGGAAGAAATACAAATTTGTGATTAAATAATAAGAATATAACTGGAATGAAATGAAATAGTTTTAATTGAAGGTAACTGATAATTGCTTTAAATGTAATTCCAATTAACTAAAAGGATTAAAGAGTTATAATTAATATAGATTGTAGATAAATTTTAGTAATGTATGTATTAATGGATAATTTGATTAAAAGAGCAATTAATAATTTAAAATTCAATTGATTTATGAAATAATGGGTAATGAATTGTAACTAAATAAATTAGTGTTTTAGTAGCAATTATAACACTTTTTATGGATAATAAACATACAAATGTTATTAAGTATAGTAATGGTGACAATTGTTATTTGTTACCAATTTATCTAAATCAATTGCAATTGAATGTAACTAAATAATACGTTAATATTAGTTAATACAATAACTGCCAATTTGTGAATGTAATAAAAGGAATAGAAAAGTTAATTATATTCATAGGGTGATAATTGATTAATAAAGGAATGAAACCAAGATAAAGAAATAAATTGGGATTTCAAATTTTAGTTAACGTGAAGAATCGACAAAATTCAATGTAATTGAAATATAGTGGTTAATACAAATAAAAGATGGAAATTGTGGCATATTAGTGAAATAAGATATCAACAAATATTAACTATGTTATTAGAGTTATAATTGATTGAACATAATGATTGAAATCAAAGTATAATCAATTTATTGGAATAAAATTTTAATTTATTGGATTTAATTACAGTTGAAATTGAACATTGTAACTAGTGAAATATTAACACTGAATTTGATATGTAAATTTGCTTTAAGTTATTATAAATGTCTAAGTTATGAAAAATGATGAAATTTGTTAGTTTATAAATATTGAATCACAAAGTGATTAATTTATTTAATATTAATTTATTTAATTAACGTGAAAATAGTCATTTTGGCCACTGTCTCGGATTTCGAAGAAACCAGATTCATCGGATCCGTAACGGTGAATTATTGTAACATTTCAAGTTTCGTAGCAATCGGACTTGTCGTTTGATCGTACGGACTCGAAACACATAGAAATTAATTTTATAAAATTCGATTGAAATTAATTTGAAATAGTCTGATTTTAAAGAAACTTCTTCATGCGTTGGAATTAGGACTTGAAACTTATTCTATTGAGTTTAAAATTATCGAAAACATCTATTTTGATATATGGGATGACCTGTTTCAATCCCGAAAGCCGAACGGGCTTTTTGGGTCGTATTTTTCGTTCAAATCTATTCGGATGTTTATATTTCTTATCGGGTTGTGTTGATATAAATAGATCTCCAACCCCTAGCATCCTTTCTATTCCTCATTAATATACGTACAATTCCTTCTGTCTGTTCTTTCTTCAATGGCAGAAGCCAATCCAACTTCAAACCCTAATTCAATCTCCAAACAAATTTCAAAATTAAAACTCCTCAAAATATATCGAATTATATATCAGTTTGAAGCTCTCGACGAGCATAATTCAATGATGTGATTCTTTTTTCAATCAGATTCGCTATTTACGTAGAATTCACGAATCAATTCTGGTTGTTCATATTGGATTTTGGACGATTCAACGGTGGATCAGCATCTGATCGACGATCAGGTGGTGCCGTTGCGTAAGTGGAGTTGAGCAGGGCATGGGGTAGTCGTCGTTCGTCGTAGCTCATTATAGGTTCAACAGAAAGTGTCCAAGAGTGGCACGGCGGCGCTGGGCATTTGGGAGTGCAAGCGATGGCCGTGACATGGCCATAGGCGCAGGTTGAGGCGGGGAGGTTGGCGACGTTCTCTGATTGGGTGGAAGCCGTGTGCCGGTGGCGCGATTCTTGGTCAAAGTTTCGAACGGTGGCAGATCTAGCATCTTCGTTCGCGATTAAGATTTGCGCACAGAGTGCAACATGGCCACTTCTGAGTGGTGAGCTTGTTTGTTTATTTAATTATATTTTAAAAATTCAAATTAATTTTTTTTTTATCGTTCTAATCATCATAACTTTCACGTACGAGGTTGGATTTACCCATGATTTATTCCTTTAGGAACGTATTGAAATCCCAGACATTTTGACGCTGGTTTGGACAAATTCTGAGACTGTATGTATTTTAGGCTTAAATTGAATTTCAAATCGATTTAAAATCAAAGGTGAGTGTTTAAACCACTCACAATTACTAAACTATCTTATATTAGTTAAATTAAATTAATGATGTGAATAGAAATTTATTGATTGTTGTATGATATGTTAAATTGTCATTCTTGTTAAACTTAACTTTATTGCATTAAATCATTGTTTAATTTAATATTGAATTTAAATTGTCAATTTAATACATGTTATTGATTATCAGTTATCTATTGATGTTTATTGATTGATTTGGATGATGATTGTGATGGATGTTTGATTGTTGATATTGGATGACTAAATGTTGTATTTTATATTGTTATAACACTACAAGTCCCTATAGGTTGAAATGATATATACTCGAACGATCTACAGATTAGGAAAAAATCATTATGGGTTGAAATGACAGACTTGAGCGATTTTATGGATTTTTATTTAATTCGGGATTGCGGTTTGAAATGATATATAACCGTGAAATTGTAAATTGCGGATTGAAATAATAAATATTTGTATCACTTGACCCTAGGGTAGAGAATTATATACGGATACTGGATTGGTTAAATTAAATGTTTTTTGAATCTTTAAATTTTGTGTTCAGTTAACTGATATTTTGAAACAAAAATTGATTTACATAAACTGAATTATTTTCGATAATCCAAATGTTAAATGTTGAAACTGAAATTGATTGAATGAATTGTTCAAAGGATTTAAATTGGAATTTTAAAGTTGAAGAAATATAAATAAGTTCATCGGAATTGAGTTATTGGAAATGTTTGGATATAACTTTCGAATCTATTTTAAATTAATTTAAACTATTATAATTAATTTACACTATTTTAATAAATTTAAACTATTTTCAATTTATTTTAATTTATTATAACCTATTTAATCTGATTTAATCACCTATTTTAAACTAATTAAATTTATTTAATCTATTTTAAATCTATTTAACATAATTTAAATCTATTTACTCTATTTTAAGTTTATTTAATCTATTTAAAATCTACTTAATATAATTTAAATCTATTTATTTTAAATCTATTTTAACCATTTAACTATTTAAGCTATTTCAATCTATTTTTAACTCTTTCTAGAACTATTAAAACTATTTGTGACTATCCAAACTATTTTCTAAAATTTTAGACTTTATAAAGTTGAAGTATTTATATTTAAATCCTTGATGATGATACAACCTAAGTTGGAGTTTGGAATTTATACCTTTTGTGAAATGACATATTTGAGTGAATAAGTTTGATTTTGAGATGAAGAATTAATTGACATAACTTATCAATAATTTTAAAGTGAATATGATTTTGAAAGTGAATATGGTTTGAAAGTGAATATGATTTCGAAAGAGATATGATTTGAAATTGGATACGATATTTTGATATGAACTGTGAATTGACTTTTTGAAATATAAAAGAACCACCCGGTGTGAAATAAGCGTTTGGTTATTAAAGAGACCGAGATCAGATATTGTCATACTCTCTGCCAATACCAAAAACCACTTTAACAACTGTGTACATGGTGGAGATTCTAGAAATGAAGTAGGATGGTTTGGAAAATGATTCTATATGAGGTATTTACATGACCCTGACTCTCGTGAGTCAGCTTGATGTGGCTAAAATCAGGAGCTACGCTAGGCCAAGTGAGGTCATTCCTCCGATCGGACATATTTCTTCGATACCATATTATGATTTTGTGATTGATTTGATGGCTATCCCTTGATTTTGATTTGGGAGTGTGTTACGAGGTGGATTGTAGTAGTTGTTATGCGTTACCTCCAGTCTAGATACACAATTGGTATATCTACCATAGACATTGCCTCGAGCGCCTTGTCGCATTCCTTATCGCGCCTTCTGTGAGTTTGGTTTGTACCATACTTATAGAGTGCCTTCTGATAGCCTCTAGTTTACGAAGGGGTTACGGTACTGTATAGACTATGGGAATACATAAAATGTGTTAAGGGGGATATGGTTATGCCTTAATGCTATTTTAGTACTTTTACTTTACTGTAGACATATTATAATAGCGTATTGTACTACATAGTAGATAGTTTAACAGATCCTTATGAGATTTCAATCCCGAACATCTCTTAAGTTATTGCACTAGCATTAGACACTTGATAGGAGATGTCAAACCCCATAAACATCTTTGACGCCGTTTCACTCGTATTTATTTACAGTTGATTTAACTTACATAAGATCTTTTGGTTTTGACTCGAGTGTTTTGCCTTTTTCTATTCACTTGGGTCAGCCTGAGCTTTTCAGTTTATCGATTACTTTCTGGAGGATGAAGACGAAGATATATTACTATTAGTGTTTGTTTATTTATTCCACTGCATCATGCTGTTCCGCTGCATTTATTTATTTATTTATTCATGTTTTCTATAAATCTGATTTTATGTTCTAAAAGAATAATTAAATGTATTTATTAGAAAATAGCTTCATGAACTGTTATTTGATTATTATATTTTGTCATTCCACTATGAGATTCTGTATTTTTTTTTTCTCTGTTTTTTCTATTTACCCCATAAAAATCTACCCATTTGAATGGTTCGAGTTTGACATGTGTGGTTTGTCGTCAATTTGAACCGTCCAAAATGGCAGGTCATTACATTTAGACCCCCAGCACCCTGGTTGGAGCGCTAGGCAGTTGACCCTGTTAGCTAGGTTAGTTATCCATATTCTACAGCATAACCTTTTCCCTAAGACGGAGAGTTTTGATCAGATATACCCTATTATGAGGTGGGCCACCTAAGAGACGTTCGGAGGATTATAGGTGAGCTGGGCTAGGACGATTATGTCCAATTATATGACAGCGACCGAACTTTGTAGATCTACGATGATTTACTGTCACCTTTGGATACGGGTCTTCAAGTGGGATGGGGTTGAGGTTGAGAGAAAGACTTACCGTAAGCAGACCCACCCCATGATAGATTCATCCACTTTTAGGGGATGCATATAGGATTGGCTCTGATTTAGGCTCCACGGAAGGAGCAGAGCACGAGCAGCAGCCATCAACACAGCCCTCACCACATTGACAAGCACCCTAGTACTTTCATGATCATCAGCACTTTCCCATGCCACCGTTTGGAGGTGGCGTAGTACATACCGAGTCGCCATGGCCCGCTTGGCCATCTAGTCCCGCAATGCAGAGTACGTGGGGATATGGACATGGATATGGATCTTGGGGAGTGGGAGCAGGACCCTCTCAGCCCCCTCCACCAATCAGCTACGAGGATTAGTATAAGGCCCTTGCCGAGAAACAAGAGCAGCTTGCTAAGGAGCATGCAGAGATTCTACAGGGACATCAGGAGGTGATTAGGAGACAGGATGAGTTAGCTAGATCTCAGCGTGAGGTTGAGGCAAGCACTAGGCGGTAGGAGGAGCACCTTAGCTATTTGGATTCCTTTATTATAGCCTTCCCGTGTTAGGGCGGATAGGGGCATAGGCCCCCTAGCCCAAGATGATAGCTATATTAGCCTACGTATGTCATCTATTTAGTATCGCATTGTAGTAGGGTTTGTTTTCTCTTTTTAGTTACAAAATTGTATCCTTATATATGCATTTAAAATTCTATGGTAGTTTATCAATATCGATGTTTTTTCTCTTTATTTTTGTGATGTTCACAAATGGAGAATAAAGACATAAGAACGTTATTATAAAAAGTAAGAGCGGAAATAGGAAAATAGCAAATTAAAGAGGCGATGGTAACGTCAATTAAAGATTTAAAAACCTATTTTCTTATGTAAACTATGCTTGGGAAAATAAAATGGAGTTTTTTTAGGATAGCAACAAAAATTCCAAATACGGGGGAAGATGTACGAAAAAGAAAACTGGAGAAAATTGAAGTTTCTCTATTTTCTATCTTCTTTCTAACATAAGAACTCGAATTCAGAAACTTAGATTTTTCTAAAATTCGAATATTAAAAGTTGTGTGTTAGGATTTGGATGAAAAATTGTTGAACTACACCTTATTCAATAGGGGAGTGGGAAAAATTGGGTGAAAAATGTTATAATTTTTCAAAAATTACATTCATATAGAAATTGCAAGTATATTTAGGTTGTGTGCATCATGTTATAAAAATAAAATTTTAAAATAAAAAACATTCATATAGAAGGTACCGCATAGTCATTTATGTACATGCATATATTTTTTTCTTGAAAAACACTTTGCACGAAAGTACGGATGGTTGCAAAATTGGATGAACACAAAATGGTTGTAATTAATACGAGAGATTACATAATTTTTACCCTTGTCAAATTTCAGGGACGAAATTTCCTAAGTGTGGGAGAATGTAACACCCCACATTTTTATAATTAAAATTTTGTGTACAATGATAAGTAATAAAAATAAACATTTTTTGGTTTATTGAAATATGACTTCGGAACTTATACCATTGCATCCAGAGAGATTTTCTGATCGGTTTCCATATATAACTTGTCAAAATCTGAACCAATATAAATAAGTTATGAACGAAACAAAATGAAAATAATAATAATAATAATAAATATATATACACATATGGGTTGACCATAGGTCGACCCTGTTGGCACGCAGGTCGACCGCATGGTCGACCAATGCTTAGAGGCGGTCGACCACCCGGTCGACCCGCGTACGACCTGGACGAATTTTCATCTAGGTACGTACAGTGACGTGTTTTCTCGTTTTTATGCGATCTGAGCCATACGTTCTTCGTTCCAATGGCTCTGAATGACCCTGTGACGTGGTGGCTCTAGGTTTAATCTAAGAATCCAACGGTCTGAGGTCCCCAAGCTCCAATATAAATAGGACCCTAGGCCTAGCTATCTGCTCACAATTATATTTTCTCCTATGGTTTCATTGTCCAAGGATGAACCCTAACTAGAAAATATTTCTTTGGGTTCTTGGCCTAAGGTTGAACCCTAAAAAGAAAATAATTTCTAGGGAGAAGATCTTCTAAATTAAAATATTATACACCTTGGAAGAAGGGGATCCAGAAGGACTGTGGAGCCAAATAGAGCACAAGCGAAGCTAAAGATGACAAGTGAGTGGATTTATTTATATATCTTCTAAGTTAAGATATACTATCGTTAGATTCTCATTTAAAAAATTTAATTCGGTAATTAATCATATTAATTAAATTATGCTGAACTATAAGAAAAGTTGCAGTTTATTTACATTATTAGTATTTATACACTGCTTCTATGCCTTATTTACATCCTTTTCTATGTTTTGGATTTTTATGCAAGCATCAGTTTTCTTCTATCCTCTCTTTTTTCTTCACATATGAATTAGAATAGATTAAAAGCGAATATGGATTAAATAATTAAGAATACTAAAATGAAGGAAATTAGATGTAAAATAATAAAAGATGAGGAATAGAATTACTGTAATAAGTTGCATTAAAACGGAAACAGTTAATTTGGAAGTAATTATTAGATTATTAGTTGGTTTAGAAAATAAGATGCATTTCCATAACTTAATATCTAAAAGAAAGGATAAACGTAACTGCCAGAATAAAAGAAATAAAAAGGGAAAATTAGTGTAAAATAGAGAAACCGCTATATTTTACACTACTCCAAAATAGTAAAAGAGATATCTTGTAGTTACGGATTATTGTTTATAGTATTATCTAATACTAAGATACGAAAATGGATGATATAATTTTCATAACCAACCAAATAAAATAGAATTACTCCCTAAAATAGAAAACAATAAAGTAAAGTATGATTTGAGACAAGAAATTTATTAATTTAAGAATTCGAGGCTACAAAAAAATTAATGAGCCTAATTCTGCATTTACTTCATAGGCTATTTAACTAGGCAATTATTATGATAAGTGAATTATGTAATATTAGAAAATTAAAGAAAATTCTATATCATAATAAAAGAAGGCATACTGGAGCAGACAAGAAACACTTGTAATTATATAACGAACTATAAAAGAAGAAAAAGTAACAATTACAAGTAGAATTATTACATAGGTTATAATTATGAAATAAGAGCGGAAAAGCTTATTGTGAGACTTATAATAAATTGGTAAGAAATAATAGTAGAGAATAATGATAGAAGCTTGTTTAAACAACTTATATTAAGTCGATAAGCAAATAAAACAGAAACAATAAAAGAGGCTTATTTTATTGAACTTAAGGATTTATATATTAAGTTAAATAAGCAAGATAATGAAAGTGGCTCATACTAACAACATTCCCTATTAGACCTATGGTTATCTCGCAATAGTTCGAAGTGAGACAAGGGAAAGAATATGCTAATTAAATTAAAATAGTAGCCAACATAATAAGAAAACAAACTAAATGCAAATTAAAAGATTAGACTTCGGGTCTAATAGGAGAATCGAAGTGCGTTTGGAGCAACCCAAAGGATGAAACGCCTAACGAAGCAGCTCATTACAGATTTTAGCAATGGAGAAGCACATCCAACTTAATATTTTTGGGCTTCAAGGAAGTACGAGACTTCTAACGGGATGTAAGGATATTCTGGGATGGCCCTCTTAGTAGACCTAACGAAGCTGTATCCCTGGAGGCAGATTTGTAAGTGTTCCATCAAGAGAGTATGCCTCAACTTCATTTGCATTGTAGGTCTGATGAAGCAAACCTTTGTAGGCAGTCAGAAGGGCTTGGTTGTTAGAGTAGGGTATTCGTGTGTCCAGTACTTGTAAGTAAGTTTAAGGATAGTCGCATGCGGATATCGGCCAACATCAAGACCAAGAGCGATTTCGGGAAACACTAGAGTTAAACCATCATGCTAATGATTCTTTAACTATCAAGACATTGGATGGGGGCTCCGCCAATTGGATGTTAGATTGTTTGCAATAAGGCACGACCACTTAACTCTTTAGAAGTCTTTCGATTAGTTGAGCGGTGGCTACGTGGGGCCATAGCCATAATGAGAAAGAGACAGACCAACTAGAATATCTGTATTGTAGGCCTAACGAATCAGTCCTTTATAGATATAGAAAATACCCGACTGAGTTCCGTACAAAGTAGACCCTGTTAGCAGGATTCAGATATTAGACAGAACGATTTTATAGTCCTTTATGTATGCATTAGGTGGTACATTGTGGGTGCCCGAGCAGTGGTATAGACTAATGTAGACGTGATTTATGTTTTCATAGTAAGTAGTGAAGCGTTTGTATTGTAGGCCTTATGAAGCAATCCTTTATAGACGTAGCTACGAAAAGCTCGTGGAGCAAAACGATGAAGTATCTGTATTGTAGGCCTTACAAAGCAATCCTTTAAAAATATGACTACGTAGCAAGACGATGAAGTATCTGTATTATAGACCTTACGAAGTAGTCATTTATAGATGTAGTTATGGAACTTTCTCGAAGCAAGACAGTGGAGTCCTTTTCGAGGAGGATACAGAAGGTACCATGGGTGGTACCTAGGACCAATATGGTCATTGGGCATATAGCTACATATATGTATATTTTATTTTTTAGGTTTTAATCTACTATGAATAGATGTGCACGATTCATGAATAGAGGTGAGAATATAGTAACCTAATGAACCTAACATAAGAGTAAATGGAAATAAAACAATATATGTAGAATTAAGCCTAGAAATATATAATTTATCCATTCACCAGAAATTTTGTTCTGACTCCCTCCTCATACCATCCTATAGGTTAGGTAGATGGCAGAGACATCTCGGCTATGTGACACTTGCTTAGGAAGTGTTATTATTTGGGTGACTATTGACTTACTATTATACTTTAATCAATTCCACCATGAGATAATTAATTGAGCTCCGATATATTTATCTTTGCCTATTTGCAGGATACCAGATACCCAACTCGGACTTTAGTGGGCTTGCGTTTTAGTATTTTTGTGAACTCACTGGTTTTCGGGTTGTTACAGTGAGCCAGATATCTAACCTCATGTAGTCTCAACTGCCTTCATGCAAACTCTATCACTCATCCTCTTTGCATCAACAGTGCTCCTAAGCCTGTTCCACATGCAGCAGTATATACGACTAAATCCTGGTTACCTTCAGGCACGATCAAGACATGGGCATTAATCAAAATGTCTTCAACTCTTGAAATGACCCTTCATACTTATTAGTCCATACGAACTTTTTCTTCTTCCTGGTCATCTTATTCAAGGGTGCTGCCATACGTGAGAAATCTTTGATGAATCTTTGGGTAAGTAGTACTTAGGTAGTAATTTTGTTGATAACAACTGCAGGACATTATATAAAATATAGATACTGATGTTTTATCAAGATATATATAATATATAGTGTAAGATATTAGATAGGGATTAATTAAGAAGACTGTACAGTATTAAGATGTTGATATCTAGAGTAGATTCAAGGTGTTGATATAAAGTTTCAAGAGTTCAAGAAAGAAGACTCACGAGTATTGAAGAGCTCAAAATTTCAACATATTCCAGACAAGTTATAGAGTCATAGAAATTATTTTAAAATCTTGATGGTACTTTCCTGATCTCTCTCGTCTTCGCTAATTTTTTTTAAATTTTTTCTAATATTCTGGTTTTAAATAATCTTTTCAAAATATTTTCAAAAATGATTTTCAATCTCTTATACTTATATAGATATTATTTTAACATTTTTAAGTTTATATATATATATATATGTTGAATTTTTGTTTATAATATAATAATTTAATACTATATTGATCATATATATATATATATATTATTTATATTCTATTGAATATTCTTATTAAATCTTTCAAAAAAAATTTGTAAAGTTTTAATAAATTTTAATATAATTAAAATATTTATAAAATATGTTTAAATGTTTGTATAATGTTTCCAAATATTTTACAAAACTTAATATTTTCAAAACAATTTTTATTAAGTTATATTTCAAAATACAAAGGGATATGTCGACAAGTATGTCGACATACTAGCCGTAAATTTCAAATTTCAAATTTTAAAAGGAAGTATATTTTGTCGTATCCCTTCGCGAATAGACAAGACCGTTGTTTCCCTATATATACTAGAGTACCAAATGAATTTTCATTAACTACTTTCTTATTTTTCTCTCCTCTTTTCACTCTCCTAATTTCTAAACCAATTTCAATCGAAACTCTACCAAAATCCAACTAGAATTGAATTCAATCATTACTATTTTGATTCTCTTTCATATACCGTCCGATTTCGCTCATCTCTCTCGACATCAAGTGCTATTCAAGAGTTATACGATCAATTATGATTAAGATCAAAGATCCGAGTCTATAACTCAATCAAATCATACTCTTATGCTTTGTGGTATGCTTGGTATTCCTAAAATACAAGTAGGTGAGATTGTAGCCTATTTAAATCAATTAGGTGTGCTTAGTAGCCTATAAATCTAGTTAGTGTGCTTATGGCCTAGAAATCAAGTGGCCCGAATCAAAGCCCGGGATTCTAGAGGGTGTGTCTTGTAGCCTTGAAATCGAGATTGTATTGCACTTACTAGTTGAAAAGAAATCCGTACAAGGAATTGTGTGGGACTGGATGTAGGGTAACTTTGAACCAGTATAAAATCCTGGTGTGTTCTTTTCTTTTTACTATAATTACTTTTATCTGTACTTTGATTCTATGATTGTTTCTGTAATTGTTAATTACATCATTCTAAGTAGAACCTTGAAGAATTTGAAAAATATTCATATTATAATCCATTAAATACTATTCACCCCTCCCCGTACCCTCTATTGTAATTTAGCCTTAGGTTCCCTATTCCACTAACTCATATTTGGTATCAGAGCATTGGTTTTCAAATATTCATAATCTGATTTTTGAAGAAGTTTAAATAATTACCAACACTGGTAATAGTATTGTTAGTAACACTATTAATACACTTGTCAGTAACTCATTTGTCAAAGGACAATCCATTGTTAGACCTCCACTTTTTAGTGGTAGTAGTTACACATATTGGTCATGTAGAATGAAAATTTAGACATTTAGAATATCAATTGATTATATTTAACCACGAGACAAATTTTGCACAGTGCATTGCTGACAAAAAGCAGTTGCACAAAGTAACTCAAAGGCAATGAATATATTATTTTGTTCACTGGATAGAAATGAATTTAATAGAGTATCTATATGCAAATCTACATTTGAAATTTAGAGAACTTTTCAAGATACACATGAAGGGACATTAAGGTCAAAGAGACCAAAATTTCCATGTAACAGACCAGTTTCAATTATTCAAAATGAGTCCATATCTAATTTGTATAGTAGATTCCAAGATATAGTACATTCACTTTGTAACATCCCCAAATTTTATCAATTTAAAAATTAGTAATTAATGTGAATTTTTGAATAAATTGTGGAATTAATTTGAATTTTTTTCAAAATAAATAAATAAGTGTTGATTTATGTATATAAGATTGTAGAATTGCATTTGAAATTAAGAATTCAAGAATATAAATATTTTAAAACTATTTGAATTTAAATTATACAAGTATATATGTATATGGGTAGATTTGAATTTGAATTTAAAATTTAAATACTTAGAAAAATAATTTGCATTTGAAATCATAAATATGTAACTTATTTAATGAAAAATAAGTCTAAAACATTTTTTTTCTTTAAATTTCTGTACACAAATAAATTAGGAAATGTGATTAATAATTAATATAAATGTTAAAAGACAAGTGTTAATCTATAAAACAAAAATTAAACAAGTGTTGAAATCTTAACTTACAAATGAACAAGTGTTAACAATGAAGTATTAAAATAGACAAGTGTCGTTTTGTTGTTTTTGTGTTTGAGAAAATTTATAAAAAAATAAAATAAAACTTTATAACATTTCAAACCCCCTCTTTCTTATTTCTTTTAACTTTTGAAAACTTTAGAAAAAAAATCTGTAAATTTTTTAAAACCAGAAAACAAAGGGCTGTACATTCTAAACTCGAATCAGACAATCAAACCAGAAAGAAATCATCAACCAAACTAAGAACAAATCAAATCAGAAGATCAAAAGGAAAAGGAATTCAAACTTTTTCTTTTTACAATCTGCAGCCTGCAATTAATCATCTCAACTTAGAAAGTAGCAAATCAAGAAGCAATTTCAAATGTTAAACAAGTGAAGATTTCAACACAGCAATTTAACAAACTTCAATTCAGCAGATCAAAGTTTCAACATCAACAAAAAGAAATCAAACTGTTCCCAGTTCAAATTATCTTCCAGACATCTCCTTTGCTCTTCAAAAACAAGTGAATAAACACCATTTTAAAAGCATGAATCTGGATTGAACTTCTGATGCATGTGTTAAATGATGAATATAGGAATGTAGGAAAGGCTTGCATGTATACCATATACAGATATTTGTATGTGCATGTTAGTTACAGGTAGAAATGCTTGGTTCCAGGTTTACAGAGTAAATCTATTTTTAAAATCCAAATCTCTCTCTCTCTGTTTTTCTTAAAGGATTAAAATCTAAACAAAAATTGTTTGTTTAAACATGCTTTATGTTTTAAAAATAAATTAGAGCAAAAACAATTTAAGTTCTCTGGAAAATCTAAAAAAATACAGACAAAACAAAAATAAGAAAATCAAAACATAATGATCTCTAATTTCAAATATGTCAATTGAAAGGCTTTTGAAAATATTGATTTTTGAGAGTTAAATCAAAAAATTTAACCAAGCATTCACTGGGTAATGTAAGGATAAACAGATTGGAGTTTTTTGGTAATTTCTGGTGATCGGCAACATAGTTAGTCTCGCGATCATGGATGAAGCTCGCTGGAGGGTAGGGTAGCTTGAGAAAAATGCTCAAAAAATTTTGCGATCAACTTGGGTGGTGGTTGAGATCGATTTAGGGTTAAAAGTTCATATTTGATCATGGTCGGAATTGGGATTACCACATCATCATCGATGGACCAGAGCCGTTCGCACCGGTGGGATTCGAAACGTGGGGGTTCGTCGCTATTCTAGCTAGCGTCGCGTAACCTCTAACGGTTGGAGGTGGAAGCACGAGGAAGATAGGTCGATCGAACATCTATTCCAGGTTGGGTCAGATTGCTAATTTGCGATTTTTTTGCAGTTCGTGTTTTCTGGGTGGTCTGGGGATTTGTCAGGTGGTTGATGACTTGATGATGGCCGGAGCTTCGACCAGAGTGGCCATTCCGTTCGTGCATGTGCACGAGGCCCGGGTTGTATCAGTTGGCTTGGTAGAGGAAGGAGGGTTGAGTGTCTCGAAGTAAACTTCGAGGAGTTCGTGTGTTGACCCGTGTTTGGGATCGGGTTTTGCAAGTTAGTTCTAGGTATAAAAAGACTTAACCAAAAATTTAAGTTGAAAATGAAATTTGGGGTTAGTTTTGGGGACAACTCGAAGCAAAGGGAGGTTTGGCTCAGAGTGGCACTCAGGGTTGACTCGGGTAATAACATTTCCAGTTTTAAAATTATAGAAATATAAGTCAAATTGATTTCTAAATTTGTTCTTTATAAAATGATGATTATTTGTTAAGTGGAATGCGAAGTTAAAGATTTTGAAATAAATTAATTTTAAATTAATTAAGTTTAAAAAATATTTTAAACTTATATGTTTAAAATAGAGTTATTTTAAAAAAAACTTAACAAAGTAATTAAGGAGATAATTAAATGTTTTACCTTATTAACTTAACTTAAAAGTAAATTAATTTATACGGTTAATGATGATTAAATAATTAATGATTTATAATTATTTAATAATTAAAAAATATTTAATTAAAGGGTAATTAATTATTAATTTGAGTTAATTAATTTATAATTAAAGATTAATTAATTAAAGTAATTAATTAAGGAATAATTAATTAATAAAGGTAACTAAGATTTAATTAATTAATAATTAAGGATTTAATTAAATAGTAATTAAGGTTTAATTAATTAAAAATTAAGGATTAAATTGAGCTGGTTATCCGAAACCCACACCGAACCCTGAAAGTGAATCTTTGTGATTGATATATCCACGTGTTTTTAAATTGAGCCCTCATTATTCGGTGTAACCGGGAGAGGACATTTTTGTCATATAACCCATTCCGAATATGTGATACGATGAAATGGATAGCATTTGAAGACGGTGGTGAAGACCGGGAGTCTTAAAGAACGATAAGATAACCTGTTGAATGACTCTACATTGAGTGGCTCCGGTATAGAGATCTCCATCTTTGATGGTGAGTCCGATCGGGATTGTGGATTCCCGGATTGCAAGGGCTTCTTTGGAAGTGCCTTCGGTTCTATTCGAACCCGGAACAGACTTGTATGGTTGTATGTCTGACATTACACTTTGAGATATAAAATTGATTTCTTTCAAATAAATTTCTGTTGGTGGCGGAGAATTTATTCTCTTAGCTTAACACCCTTCTCTGAGACGTACGAGCTCAAAGGTTATGTAGTTGATGGTTATTAGTGATATACTCCCAATTTGGTATTGTGGCATGCTGAGTGATGCTGATCATTTGTTTACCGAAGCATGGCTTTTGTCAAAAGCGTAGCTTTGTGGACGAGACTTCGTCGAACCTCACAACCCGGTAATGATTGAAACAGGAATGTTGCGGCAAGGTTTTTAGGGGTCGCACCCCTAGGGTGTGTCCATTTTCTTCTGGATAAGAGGTGGTATCATGGTATGGAGCCCAGATATTCATCTCTATGGTTGTTTCTATTTATTGGTGAATCCCGGGATAAAGGTCGGTAACGACCAGGGAAGGCTTACTTGTAGATGTTACCTAGTTACAGAGGTAACCCGGCTTGTGTTGGTAGGGAACCAGTTTGGTTCTTTGGGGCGTCCCTCCAGAGGCATCCCATTTTGTAAGGAAGTTCCTTAGCCGGACCATTTGTTGGAAACTCAAAGAAATAATACGAGCCTTGTACGGTTTTAGTTGTATAACCTGCCATGCAGCCTGGCGGTAACCTGTTACAAAACATGGTAGCTATAATAGGCATACGACGAAATGTGGTATGCTGGCTAAGGTTAATATTATACTTTCGAAAATGTTTTCGACACTGTGCATTAATAATAATATCAAAAGAGTTTTCTCATATCAAGCATGTTTGACTATCATAAGAAGAAATCTCCTTCAATTCTGCGATTGCATTGTGTGTGTGGCGGGAGTCTTATGGTAGTTTCGTTTTCCAAAAGCATATCGAGTTTCTTTTATAATTTTTTTTTTCAAAGAACTGTTTTTTTTTACTCATACTGGTCTCATGACTGACACGGAGTTTATTGTTCCCTTCCTAAACTCTAGGTGCCTATAATTTCCACACGGGCAGCCTAGAAGCAGGTTATCCGTGTTTTTGGAGCTAGCTTGGAATAGGAGTCTTTTCAGAAGCTATCGGATTTTGGAAGCTTTGGCCTTGGAAATCTTTTGAGGTGTTTGGAGTTTTTGGAAGATCATCTCAAAGTTGAAGTATGTTAGAACTCTCTTGAAGTTGAGGTAAATCTATTATTGCTTGTTGTTATATCATGTATATGAACTCTGATGATTGTAATCCAATATTGTGATGGTTTTGTATTTGTGTTGTGATCAATGATAATTCATTTTGTTTCCGCTGTTTATATTCATCTAATGTTGTTATAAGCTCCATCCGAACTGGAGTTCAACGTTTGAACCTCCGGTAGTCGAATACAAGTGAGGTATTTGATGTCGATTTTCAATCGCTGGATTTCGGGTCGTGACACACTTATTGCACTGGGTAAAAAAAATTCTAAAGAGGATCAAGTTAGAAAAATCCTCAATTCACTTACTTCTGAATGGGATCAAAAGACTCTTGCAATCGAAGAGGCTGATGGCATTAACACTCTAAAAATTGAAGAGTTAATTGGCAATTTAATGTCTTTTAAAGCACAAATGCAGGGCATGAGAGAAAAGCAAAGTAATATAGTAGAAATCTATAGATTTTAATGCAATGACAGATAATTAGGATTTAGACAGCGATGAAGATAAAAATTGCTTTCATGACAAGTAATTTCAAAAAATATAGGAAGATGAATTTTTTATAAAAGAAATGCCAACAAAAATCTAGGAAGCGGAAATGGAAATGGCATTAGATGTCTTAACTACTATGGCCCTAGTCATTTAAAATGAGACTGTCCACATTTCTATAAACTGAAAACTACACCAAACACTGATTCATACATAAAATGGAAAAGAGCATATATTGCAACATTAGACGATTCAGATACATCCTCAAATGATAATGAGTCAGATACAGAAATTGCTAACTCACATAGCTTCACAGCAATACATAATTCATAACAAAATGGTGAAATGGATCAAAAAATTATATGCATTTAAGATATCAAAAGTTTTTTTGAATGAATTTTTTCCTTTTCTTTTTGCTGCTTTATTGGTTATTGGGAATATCCTATAGATTAATAATAATATTGGTTGAACATCATGTGAAAATATTTTAAATATAAATATTTTATATATTTTAATAATAATATAAAATATGTTTAAAATTATTTTTATAAAATAGAAAAACTATAAATATATCTATATAATAAAATAGGATATGGTTAAACGAAAATCATTTTTGAAAATTCGACTTGTACGTCGACATACCCCATAAGCATATATCGACATATGTAGACAAAATTTCAATTTCATATTCAAAATTTGAATTTTCGTCCACCTTTTCACCCACTCCTATGTTATGAAAAGTTGCCTTTTGATCGGAGAACTTGTTCTTTGATTCTCTATTTACTTACTTTATCCCCATCTATTAATTTCTTACTTTCATTTTCAAATTCAAATATCATAAACACTCTTATCTCTTCAAACTATTCTTCAGTGTCATCCTCAAGCAATACTAAGGCAATCATGAGGCTTTCTAAGAAAATAAAAGAACATCTTTTCAATGATCAAGAAGCATTCAAGCCTATATAGAGCATTTATCTTTCGAAAAAGTTCTTCCCAGAAGATTTGCTATCTTTGAAGATTTTCCTACTTAAGACCTTTTTAATCTTTGTTTGCAAAATGAAATACTTGGTTTAATTGATGCTTCTCAAAATGATTTCGTTTGTTATCCAAAGTTAGTAAAATTGTTTTATGCAAATTTAAAAGGAAAGTTTTATGATGGTAGAGAATGAAAAGTTTGGAGCAGTGTTAAAGGGACACGAATTATTTTAAATTGTGAACTTTTAGGTCACATTCTTGGATGCGAATCTAGTATCATCTTTTCAAATTAATTTTCAAAACCATGAAGTAATTCATGATATTTTGAAAGTGATGATGATTTTGAATTCAAAAACAGAAACTTGCATCCAAAAGCAAGAATTGTGGCCTTCTTTTGCAAAAAAGTATCACTCCTAGAAGGGGTAGTTAGAATAACCCGACTCAAAAAAAATTCGAAACTCTTTTCGCAATTTATGGTCAGTACGAAATAAACTTGTCTTAAGTCATTTTGGATGAACATTTTCTTAAGTATATTTCTAAACATGAAAACATACTATTTTATGGTGTGTATCTTACTCGTATTTTCAATAATTTTGGTGTTGATCTTAAAGAAGAGGAAACAATTCCTCGAAAAATATTTGACAAGGCCAACATTTCATTTATGCATATTTCACCCTTTTTCAAGCCTTATGAAATGCTTGTGGAAAAGGAACAAAGGTTGGCTTGGAAAGAAGAATTGAAATAAGAGAAGATGAGGAAGAGGAAGAGGAAGGAGATGAAATGGAAGAAGAAGAGGTAGAACAAGAAGAGGAGTAGGATATTTCTTTGGAAAGTATCATTATGCCACCAAATTCATCCAATATAGATCTACTCAAAAATTAAGAGAAGATAATCCATAACTAAAGAAAGCTTAAGAAAACATTTTCAAAGAGATTCGATTCAATTTCCAACAAAATGGATAAATTCTTTAGAATGATTATCCACAAGCTTGGTGGTTCTGCTTCATCTTCATCCATAT
The DNA here is from genome assembly GCA_030765085.1 of Allium cepa. Lineage (NCBI taxonomy): Eukaryota > Viridiplantae > Streptophyta > Magnoliopsida > Asparagales > Amaryllidaceae > Allium > Allium cepa. The sequence continues at coordinate 291,727,679 of CM060937.1, forward strand.
CTTCCAACTTTTTTAGACTCTCTTGTTTATGGATTTTCTAGTTTTAGTTTATGTTGAATCTTATGTATCTTTTCATTTCTTTGTGTTCTATGTAATCTCTATCTAAGTATTAATGAAAATTTATTTCCTTGCTGTTATACATTATTTACAATCTCTGGAAAAAAAATATAAGCTAAATACATTAGGATATCAAAACAAAGTTGTTTTGAAAATTTCTACATATATGTCGACATACCCTAGGTATGATGTCGACATTAAATGGTAATTTTTAAAAAAATTAAAATTTCAAAATTCAAGTCATTTTGTTAGAGTTATAGTATTAGTTAGTTATTTTTGTTGATGACAAAGGGAAAGAAATATATAAAATCTAGGCATAGAGTAAGGAGGATTTTTGTAGCTCGGGGGGAGTTATATTATATTTTATATACAGATTTGTCATCATCATAAAGGGGGAGGTTGTTAGTATTTCTGATATTGGTTTTGATGATAACAACTATAGGATAAAATATATCGTATAGAAAATTAGACAGGTATCGATTAAGAAGATTGCACAATATCAAAATGCTGATATCAAGAGTAGATTCAACATGTTGATATAAAGTTTCAAGGGTCCAAGAATGAAGATTTACGAGTGTTAAAGAGTTCAAGATTTCAAGATATTCCAAATAAGTTATAAAGTCGTTGAATTTATGTTAAAACCGTGGTAGCACGTTCCTAATCTCTCTCGTCTTCTCTAATTTTGTTTTAAATTATTTTTCAAATATTCTTGTTTCAAATAATCTTCTCAAAATATTTCCAAAAATGATTTTCAATCTCTTATACTTATAAATATAGTATTTTAATATTTTTAAATTTATATCTATTGAATTTTTGTTTATACTTTAATAATTTATAATTATACTGATTATGTATATACTATTTATATTCTATTGAATATTCTTATTAAATCTTTTAAAATTATATTATAAAGTTTTGTTGGGCGGATTTTCACCCAGAAGATCTCAAGACCAAGAAGCCGCAGTTTCACCCGGGCTCGCGAGCAACCTCTACTTTGTTATCCCGTTTTTTGGTCAAAACTGGAATATCAATGTCGAGCGCGTCTCCACCACGATCAAGCTAAGAAGAAGCAACCAGCAAGCGTATGTAAGCCCAGAGTTCCACTCAAAATCCAAATACAAAGTCCATTCGGCCTTATACTCTCATGTTCATTCGGCTATGCAAGCATACAGTCCCATTCGGCATTCACATGCGCAAGTTCATTCGGCATAAGCTACCGAACCAACTCCCTGCTACCCCATGCCGAACCAACTCCCTGCTACCCCATGCCGAACCAACTCCCTGCTGCCCCATGCCGAACCAACCACGAGAACTCACCATCAACCGAACCAAGTAACCACCGAATCAAACCCAAGGTGGCACCGAACCACACTCCTCTCCTCTACCACCGAACCAAGCTTCGCCGAACCAGAAAGCTGCCAGTCCAGATTGCTTCAGCCCAAGCCCACCTGCAGCTATATACTTCCAAGACCCCTGCCCCCTACCTCACTCTATAAATAGAGGGGCAGGGGTACAACAATGAAGGACAATTTTTGGGGACAAGTTTGAGAGCTCAAGCAAGGAAGGAACTTTCAAACTACTTTCATACACTTGTACACAACGCATTGTACTTGTAACCTGAAAGAAAGAAGATAATAACATATAAAGTGGACGTAGGCACATTCTGGCCGAACCACTATAAATCTGTGTGTCTTTTACATTTCAGCCCCTACTTTTCTCATATTTACATACTCATCTAAAATCATTGAAAATTACATATAATCAACTAAATAATACGACTTGGAGGTGTTTGTCCATTTTTTGTGCAAACATTTTTGGTGCTTTCACTGAGAACTGAACTCAGGCTTCATCTTCTCCCACTCAACCTTTTTCCTAACGACATCACTCGTTGCTTAGAAATCATGCCTTCCAAACAGAGAAGGGATGTTAACAAAGGAAAGAACATCGCAACTAGCAGCCTTCCAGATCCAGCAATCACAGATCAGCCCACTTCAACAGCAGTACCAGATGAAAATCAGGAAAATCCAACTGGTCCCGCAACGGAACAACCAATCACTAGGGCAGATCTGGACAGGGTTGTGGCTGAAGTAACTAACCGCTTCACATCCCAACAAGAAACTTTGGTGGACCAACTCATGACACGCTTAAGGGACGCTGAAGAGTCCAACCGCAACACTGAATCATGGGGTGAATCCCAATCCGGAGGATCCCGGAGGCAACAAAGGTCTTCACTCTTCGAACAAGCTATCAACAGGAAAAACGATGATAGGGGCCGCGCCCGGACTCAGCCCGAATTCCGACTCGAGGAAGCCCTTGGAACCGAACCTAGCGGGGGAGGCACCAGGCGAGGGTCGGATGTAGCTGAGCCAGTCATGCCACCTAATCATAGAAACCCCGCTGAACGGAGCCGAGCTAGAACCCAGCCCGAAGTTGACCCCATGGATGTGCTCGAAACAGAACCCCACAGGGGAAGATCAAGGCAGGGGGCAACTGTAGCTGGTCCTAGCGTGCATCCAAGCAGCCAAAGACAACCACTGGATAATGCTAGAGGTGATAGACTGTACCATCCCTACAGGTCATCTGGGCGAGATAGATCCCGCAGGGAAGAACCGAGCTCATTTTTGTCCGCTCCAAGTTCTGACGAGCGGATGGCACGATTATTCAGAGAATGTGTCCAACGGGAGCAAAGGGACCGGGGAATAGGCGCTAGGGTCACCAGTCCCTTTACCCGAAATATCGAAACTGCCATCACCCCCCGGGAATGGAAAATGCCAACCATGGAACCTTACAAAGGAACTTCCGACCCCATCGTACACCTGCAGAGATACACCCAGCATATGCTCATGAGTGGAGCAACAGAAGGAGTATTATGTAAATGCTTTCCGCTATTCCTATCAGATCTAGCTACCTCCTGGTTCTGCCATCTACCCCAAGGATCCATCAACTCATGGGAGATGTTAAAAGAAAGGTTTATTAGCCAGTTCCGCATCCATGTGGAACAACCCAGGGATGCTTATTCTCTATCCAATGTCAAACAGAAAACCGGAGAGACGCTACAACAATATCTAACACGGTTCAACGCCGCAGCGGCAGCAGTTCAAGATGCCGATGAAAAACTCACTCTAATGGCCCTCTGTAGTGGTGTGCATCCAGACACCAAGTTTGCCAGAAGATTAACTAAGGAAAAACCAGTTACCTTGCCTGATTTCCTCCATGAAGCTGGAAAGTATATGAGACTCGAAGACGCTGCTACGGAGAGGCAGCCAGGGCAACAAGGCAAGATAATTCAGGACAAGGTTCCCACTGCAGCTAAGGACGCTCGAAGAAATGAATCTAGAGACAATGCTGGGGGCAGAAAGGGTGAGAAGCGCCAATATCGACCAGGGCCAAGATTTGACTCCTACACTCCTTTGAATGAAACAATCGAAAACATCTACCTAGCCACTCAGGGCGAACTCGGATACAAGCGCCCCCCGCACAAGAAAGAATCAGATAACGCACTCAAGTCCGGAAAGTTCTGTCGCTTCCACGAATCCCACGGACATGACACCAATGAATGCCACCATCTTCGGGACTTGATCGAAGAACACATTAGAAGAAGAAGACTGGAACGTTATGTGAAAAGTCAGAACAGGACTCCAACTCCTGCCAATGAGAACTCAAAGCAACCCCTCCCAGAAGTAGGCGGAGGGAGTCGCAACAATCACAACACCAGTGGCTCTAGTCAAGAGAAGATAGTAGTCCTTACCATCTCAGGAGGACCACACATTGCCGACAGAAGTTGGGCAGAGATGGAAAGGTACGGCAAGTCGCTTAGAAATACCGAAGGATACGTTAACTCCGTCACAGAAGAACGCCAACCGAAACGAAAAGAGAGCGACGACATCATATTCAGTAGACGCGATTTGGAAGGAAGACAGTACCCACATATGGATCCTATGGTCATCTCTGCCTGGTTCGGCCCTGCTAAAGTTTTTCGGATTCTAATAGACACGGGAAGCTCCGTAAACATCTTGTTCAAACATGCTTTCGACAAAATGAAGTTATCAATGAAGGATGTGTCTCCCTGCGACAAACCCCTGCACGGTTTCACTGGAGATGCAAAAATGCCCCTCGGGCAACTTGACCTCTTCGTCGAAATAGGAAGTCATCCCCGCTCCGTGGTGCGAAAACAAACGTTCGTGCTAATAGAGAACCACTCGGCTTACAACGCCTTCTTGGGGAGACCAGCCTTGTCTGACTTCCAAATTGTCCTAGCCCCCTGGTGCCTGAAGATGAAATTCCCGACAGACAACGGAATAGGAGAAGTAGAAGGAGATCAAGACGCTGCCCGAGACTGCTATGTAACTGAGCTTCGCAACAACCGCAGAAAGAATAAAGGAAAAGATGCAGAGACTACTCTCTGCATGAAAAGCTTGGAGGCATAGCAACTAAAGAAAGCCCCTCCTCTTCGATACACAAGCGATCCCTTCAATGAACTAGACCCCCGGGATAAAGAGGAGGAGGCTACCGCCGAGCCTGCAGAGGCTATGGAATTCGTATCTGTAGATAAGCATGATTCAAGTAGACTATTAAAAATCGGATCTCAGCTGAAAACGGAATTGAAGGATCGACTCATTGACTTTCTCCGCCACAACTTAGATGTATTTGCGTGGACCCATGCCGATATGACAGGAATCTCCCCAGACGTAGCATGCCACATGTTGAACATCGATCCCACCAAGGTACCAGTAAAGCAGAAAAAGAGGAGCATGGGGGCAGAGCGATCAGCAGCCCTTGATGAGGAAGTAAAAAATCTACTTGCTAATGACTTCATACGGGAAGCCATCTACCCAGAATGGATCGCTAACCCAGTGCTAGTAAAAAAGGCCAATGGAAAGTGGCGAACATGTATTGACTTCTCCAATCTGAATGACGCTTGCCCGAAAGACTGCTTCCCACTTCCCCGAATTGACCAACTCGTGGACAGCACAGCTGGGCACGAACTCCTATCTTTTATGGATGCATACTCCGGATATAACCAGATCCCCATGCACGCTCCCGATCAGGACCACACTAGCTTCATCACCGACCGCGGATTATATTGTTACAAAGTCATGCCTTTTGGACTCAAAAATGCTGGAGCTACCTATCAACGCCTCGTCAACAAAATGTTCGCAGAACTGATAGGACGTACTATGGAAGTATATGTGGATGACATGTTGGTGAAGTCCAGGAAAGCCAACGACCATGTAAGCCATCTGGACGATATGTTTCGGGTACTTCGCCGATATGGAATGAAGCTGAATCCTCTAAAGTGCTCCTTCGGAGTATCATCGGGAAAATTCTTAGGATTCATCGTCCACGCCAGAGGAATCGAAGCAAACCCTGAACAAATCCGAGCTTTAAAAGAAATAAGGATACCTTCCACTCGAAAAGAAATGCAGAGCCTAAACGGAAAGGTGGCCGCCCTAAGCAGATTCATTTCCAAGGCAACTGACAAGTGTGTCCCTTTCTTCGAAGCACTCAAGAAAGACAAAGGGAGGTTCGAGTGGACCGACGAATGCTTAAAAGCCTTCCTCAACCTAATCGAACACCTTCAGAGACCACCAGTACTCTCAACTCCAAATGAAGGTGAAGTGTTATACCTATACCTCGCTGTATCATCTCATGCTCTAAGCGCCGCCTTGGTAAGAGAAGAAGACCGCACACAACGTCCGGTTTACTTTGTAAGCAAGAGATTTACGGGGGCAGAAGCCAGATATCCTAAACTTGAGAAGTTAGCATATTGTTTATTGATCGCGTCACGGAAACTGCGACACTACTTCCAGTCTCACTCCATCAGGGTTCTAACCGATCAACCACTAAGACAAGTGCTCCATCGTCCTGACACTTCTGGGCGACTCCTCAAATGGTGCATCGAACTAAGTCAGTATGATATCACCTACCATCCCCGCACCGCTATCAAAGGACAAGCCATGGCTGATTTCATTGCCGAATTCACTACCAACGAAGGCAAGGAACAATCCGAAGTAGCAAAAAACATCAAGTGGAACCTCTTTGTAGACGGAGCATCGAACGAACAAGGCTCGGGGGCAGGTATTGTGATCGTCACCCCCAGGGGAAGAAAGTTGTACTATGCATTAAGATTGGAGTTCACGGCCACTAACAACGATGCTGAATATGAAGCAGTAATAGCGGGATTGGAACTGGCCCTAGAAATTGGGATCAATTCCTTATGTATTCATAGTGATTCTCAGCTTATCGTAAACCAGGTACTAGGAGAATTCCAGACTCGAGGAGAACGGCTCACAGCATACCTAAAGAAAACCAGACTGCTGCTCGATCGATTGGACCATTATCTAATCAAACACATTCCTCGAGAAGAAAACCAAGAGGCAGATGAACTTGCAAAGCAAGCTAGTATGAAGGACAGCACCATTCCCGGAGCACTAGTAATCTCAAGGCAGCTAGCCCCAAGTTTCGAACAAGTAAATCTGATAACTGCAATCGAAGAAGGAACCTGGATGACTCCTATCCGGAAATATTTGCAAGATGGCATACTACCCGACAGGCGTGACGAAGCCAAGAAGATCTTGAGAAAAGTTCCCCACTACACAATACAAGAAGGCATCCTCTACCGGCGTGGCTTCTCTAGCCCCTTATTAAGATGCGTCGCCGGGAGGGAAGCCAAGGAGATATTAACAAACATCCATCAGGGAGGATGCGGAGATCACACTGGAGGACAGACTTTGGCAAGAAAGATACTCCGATATGGATATTACTGGCCCACACTAAACAAAGATACCCTAGACTTCGTTAAGAAATGCGACAGATGTCAGAAGTTCGCCAAGATCCCTCGACTGCCCACAAACGAAATTACTCAAATGACCAGCCCTTGGCCCTTTGCTGTATGGGGAATTGACTTAATTGGCGAACTGCCAACGGGCCGAGGCGGAGCCAAATATGCTATAGTGGCAGTCGATTATTTCACCAAATGGGTGGAAGCGGAACCTTTAAATAAAATATCTTCAGCAAAAATTATTAACTTCTTGATCAAAAACATTCTGTGCAGGTATGGAGTCCCCCTCAAGATCGTATCAGACAACGGACTCCAATTTGACAGCGAAGAATTTGCCGACTGGTGCCAAGAGCATGGAATTCATAAAAGCTTCTCATCAGTAGCTTACCCTCAGGCAAACGGACAAGTTGAAGCTGTCAACAAAATTCTCAAAACCCTAATCAAGAAGAAACTTGAAAAGTCAAAAGGCGCTTGGGTGGACGAACTTCCTACGGCACTATGGGCATACCGCACATCTTTCAGAACATCAACGGGACATACTCCTTTCTCTTTGGCATATGGATCGGAGGCAATGCTCCCAGTTGAGACTATTGTGCCTTCCCACCGTAGGATCCACTACAACCCAGAAGAAAACGAAGAACTCCTCCTCATGTCTTTGGAACTGATTGAGGAAAGGAGAAACGATGCAGCACTCAAAGCAGCAGCTCACAAACAAAAAGTGGCAGCACTATACAATTCCAAAGTCAAGCATCGCAGCTTACAAGAAGGAGATCTTGTCCTCAGGCGAATCTTTCCGCGCCCCGGGGCACTGGACCCCATCTGGGACGGACCATATGTAATTCACAAAGATCTCCACAACGGAGCTTACATTTTGTCAACAGTGGACGGAGAGGTGTTCCAGAGGGCATGGAACATCCGACACCTCCGTCGATACTTTTCTTAACTTGTACTGCCCATATGAAGTGAATTAACAAAGAGAACCAGTGGACGTAGGCATTTTCGTGCCGAACCACTTTAAAAAATCTTGTCTCTTTTTAACTTGTTCCTTTATGTCTTGGCTACTTGTTAAGTTTTATCCCTTTCTGTTGAACAAAATCCTATGGCATCTCCACTCAAGACGCACCGCGGCCTCATCTACACTAGGCCTAACAGGTACGCCACGATTCTATGCACTCGCCAATGAGACTCTTTTGCTCCAGCATCCCTCTGCTGCGGGTTAACTCATTGCGCGCCTGCCCTCAAAGCCAACTGTAATGAGCCGATTATAAGTCATCATAAAGGCCGACTATAGCCGATGGCAGCTCATTACGGCGTTCGGCTCGTCGGTAACCGTGAACCTACTTTAAGCCCCAACATAAGGTGTGGCCAGCCAGGGGTAGTTCACGGCCAACGGCACCCACGCTAGCCGGCCATGGTAAATCGAATAATACCCACGATTACGGACCATAACGGTTCGGGTAGTTACCGTGCGCGATCTCGGCTCCGATGTGTCTTAAGTGCGGCTGTGGTAAAAAAGAAAACTCCCCGCGGAGGCGTAAGATGGGTGACAAATGTCTCCAAGACCCACAGCTAGGGAAAGTGACTACAAAACCCGTTTGCCACGAACTTAAGCACATCGACGGCCTTCCGTGACTGGAAGTTTTACTTTTACTATATTTCCATTTCATTTAAATATTTTTCTCCTATCCTGTATAACAAACTCTAAAGTACAGGAAACCAAATAGGAAGCATTCACTCATGAGGCTCTAAGCCTGCGTGCTGGGTAGCAGGGCGCTCTGCTATACCCGTGAACAGTTACACAAGACACTCAAAGCTACCGCCTGCGAATAAAACATAAAGGGCGGTACTCTCTTCTCTTGTACATAAATGCGTAACTATAACTTATTCATACACTGACATTGCAAAACGTGAAATTATATTTCAAGCAAAAACTTAACATCAAACACAAGTGGAATCACAGGCATATACATAATTATACTTCTCACACAGCACATAAAGATAGCAACAACATTTAAACATGACAAAATCAGCTTATATTATAAGATCACACGAAGTTATTCTTTGCAAATAATTTTATTACAGTTGCATATCAAAGACTAACATGAACAGTGATAAAAAAGAAACAAAAAGATGGCAGATGCATCCACACTCCATCACCAACTCCCCCAGCCTACTTAGCCGCAGGATCGGAGCCCCCAGCATGTGGATCTGAAGTCCCACCTGTCCAGATCAGAAGAGGAATTCATTAAACGAACGATCAAGTTATGAAAACACGGAAAGAAAAGAAAGGGAAAAGAATAACTCACCAGCATCCGCCGCTTGATCCTCATCATCCAACTGCACGCCCGCTTCCTCCGCAGCAAGCAGCCGCATCCCCTCCTTCACCGCCGCTTGCTCCTCCTTTGAGAACTGAGCAGTAACCGCACTCAAGTTGAAAGCCTCTCCGCCTTCCTTACCCGCGTTCACCCTGGCCTCCTCTAAAGCCTGGAGATACACCTTGGCCATGACCCGAGGGTAATCGTCCATCCAAGACAAGCCGCCCTCTTTCCAAGTATGGAAGTACATATCCTGAAGCATCTCATCCATCATCCCCTCATTTTCCTCAAACTCCCTCACCCGAGCCTCGGAAGCTTGCAACTTAGCGACGGCGACGTCCCTCTCTGATTGGTATCTCAAGCAGTCAGCCTGGAGTGACCTCCTCATTTCCTCCTCCTTCAACCTAAGGGACCTCCTCATCTCCTCCATCTCCTCCTTCAACTCAGCCTGAGCCATCTCCGCAGCCTCGAGTCTCCCCGACAACTCCTCTACCCGCTCGAGATCCGCATTTCGAACCTCATCCACCGTTGTAATGGCCATGTTAATCCGCTCCCTGCAGGTAACCTCCATCTTCCGTAACTCCGCCCTACTGGCCTTCTCCATGGTCTCTTTCAGACGCTGGGAGGCTTCCTCATGCTGGGAGATCTGGATGGCTTGGTCGGCAAGCTGCTTGGCCTGATCGGCAACCTTTAGCCTTAACCGAATATTAGCACTCCCAATCTCCTCCCCGGCCTTGACCAATCGAGCATGATGCTCCATTAACTTCTTAGTCTCTTCGGCCACCCGGTCAATATTAGCCTTGGCCTCGTCCCCCATAGTAACTACCCGAGTAGTAAGCAGATCAAGATCTAGGGACTTGGCCTCATCCAGCACACGTACCATGGGGTTGCGGGGAAGTAGGTGCTCGCCCGTGGTCTCATCAAATGAAATGTCCCGAAAACTTGGGTCTAAATCAGGATGACCGGCAAAAGGGTCACGAGGCACGGGGCGAGGCACATCGGGACGCCTTATATGAATGACAGTAGATCTCTTGGAAGGAGGAGGAGGGGGGCAGGGCTCCGTGCTCTCCTCCGTAGTATCACGAGGAGGCTGAGTAGGGGGAGACAGAGTAGGAAGCTGCGAAGCAGAAGAAGACTCAAATAAGGAACGGCTCCGCTTCCTTTTCTGAATGCCCTCTTCGATGACCCCAAGAAGAGGGCGGTACTTGACTACGTCCCCAGTGCGATCAGTAGAAGGTTTCGCGGAAGCTCTCCTCGACTTAAATTGTTCAAGGCGGTGTCGAACATCCGACGTTTTACCCGCCTGGCCTGCCCCTGGAATAAAGAACAAGTGTTACAAACATTTTTACAATAATCCGCAATTCAAAAAATGTGCTAAGTTAAAAAGAAAGAAAAGTGAGGAGACACATCTGTTATACAAACCCGGCGGAGGAGTGGGATACTGCAATAAGTCCTGGATCTCATTCCAGGACGGAAGTGAACCGTAAAAAATTTCTAAGTCCCTATCGAAAATGGAATCGGCAGAAGACAAAAGTTCACCTTGCATCGCCGGGGTCACCCTAGCTGAGGAACCCTTAGAGGATGGGTCAGTGCTAACCACAGCTTTGCCGGTTTCCTCTGCCTTCTCCGTTTCCTTCTCTGTTTCCGACTCCCCCTCTGACTCCCCGAAGGCCCGACGGAGAGCCTCATCCAGTTCGAGGTCCTGCTCAGAGGTTAGAGCAGCAACACCGCTACCACCCTGACCATCGCCATCTCCTCCACCCTCCGACCCTTCTCCAACTTCACCTCCTTCCTCCTCTTCTACACCTTCCTCCTCCGGGACATCCGGGCAAGTACTTGGAGAAGGGCCATCGGACTCCTTGAGCTTCTTGCCTCCTACGACTGGACGTTGTGCAAAGGGCTTCCTCTTGCCACCCTTCGCTGTCACCCCACCTTTAGGCTGGGCAGCCTTCTCTTCTGCCGTGTCCCTCTGTTTGACTACGGACTGATGTGGGAGGATCAAATTATACGACAAGAGCCTGGCATTCCTAATCAGATAAGCAGCCGATCTGTCTCTCCCGGAAATAGCTTCAATTTCTGCTGCCATCCGAACCAAGCGATCATCTTCCACAACCGCAAAACCACCTGTCGCTAGCAAGAAATAAAAGCGCATAAGAGAGTGAATTACAGCCAAGACAGGAATTATGAGTAGAGTTTTTACTTACATCCGGAGGTAAATCGGCGAATAGAGACGGAGTCATCCCTGACAAAGAACCACTCCTTCTTGAACATGCTATACTTCGAGTATAAATCCAAAACAGGCTTGAAGGAAACGGCTGACTCCAAGCTAATATATGGGGACCCCTTCCTGTACCCCCTCAGATTGTACAGATATCGTATTTCCCGGTGGGAGGGGGCGCGCCCATATCTCTTCTGGAAGATAGCATATAAGCATACCAGAATGGCATAAGAGTTGGGCTGAAGCTGGAATGGAGCCACCTTCAGATAAGTGACGAAGCTTAGTATCCAGGCGTTGATTGGAGGAATAGCCCCGCACATGCAATGGTACCGGCTATAAGCGAAGTACCCTTCAGGGGGATCATATGGCATGACCCCTTCCCCCGGTAACAACATAAGAGCCCTGTCTATCCCAAAGGAACGGGATATAACGTCAAGTTGCTCCTCCTTTAAGGAGCTTGGGAAGCAGTCAGGGGGAGAGTTCAAAAGTTCCTGTGGACCACATCCGTCCACTAGAGACTTCGGAATAGGTCGGTGTTGCCCGGATCCTGATTGGACTGGGGGCGAGGAAGAAGAAGGCTCTCCTGTGCCTCTAGACTTCTTTCTGTCTGATCGTGTTTCCGCTTTGCGAGACATTTTCTGCAGCACAAGAAAAACCTAATATTAGAACAAGGAAAATAGAAAAGTAAACAAACAAGTGCGTGCAAGTGTGGAATTTCATTCGCAAGCTGAAGTCTTCCAGATCACAAGTTCATTCGGTTTCCATGTTCATTCGGCTTCCAAGTTCATTCGGTTTCCAAGTTCATTCGGTTTCCGAGTTCATTCGGTTTCAACCCCATTCGGTTTTCATCTCATTCGGCTCCAAGGCAGTAGTCCCATTCGGTGAAGCAAGGACATACGTGTGTATTCGGTAATAAGTATATACCTGGTTCGGTATAAGGTTGGTTCGGCAAACACTTGATTCGGCAATGGAGTGATTCGGCTCTACTCGTTCGGTAAAGAAAAACAAGGGGGGTACGGCCTCTATATATAGGCAAACTCACAACCACCGAACCAGATGTCTCGCCCAACCGGACCAATGATACCGGACCACCAGAAGCCGGATGAGAATAGCCGGACCAACCAAGAACCGAATGGAACCCTCTATCTACCGTCCAAGACCAGGAACTGGGGGCACGCAGGGCGCTTCACTCAGATAAGTGCCGAACTCTAAGAGCTTACTAATAAAATAAAAAATATGATAACAATGGATAAGTCGTGAATCTCTCACTAACATGGATTAATCATTTACACGTGCACGCGACCACGAACGGTCCATAGGCACGCTCTGAATGGCTATTAACCCTATCGTCATGAGAATTTACACTTTGACATCCCTTTTTAAGCTCATCAGTCAAATGGATATTTGATAATTATGAAATGGCTAAGCTACTTACACATGTACGGGGTCAAGAACAACCCCTAGGCATGCTCTGAGCTAGCGATAAACCACCTTGACAAACGATCCAGGGAACCACTCTAACGTGAACCTGGCATCGATAACCCCCTCGGGGTACACTAACTCGCCTCGAACGGCGCAATTCACTTGATCACAAATATTTCGACCCCGAACGGTCGTTATTTGAAACCACACTAAAACTATAAATCTCTTTGCAGGACATCCACAAGATATAAACATCCAGCCCATGACATTACAAGACGAGTCTTCCCACCAACGAGAAACAAAGCGCGACACGTGCAAGCACGTGCCCCACTTTGGGGGGCAAATGTTGGGCGGATTTTCACCCAGAAGATCTCAAGACCAAGAAGCCGCAGTTTCACCCGGGCTCGCGAGCAACCTCTACTTTGTTATCCCGTTTTTTGGTCAAAACTGGAATATCAATGTCGAGCGCGTCTCCACCACGATCAAGCTAAGAAGAAGCAACCAGCAAGCGTATGTAAGCCCAGAGTTCCACTCAAAATCCAAATACAAAGTCCATTCGGCCTTATACTCTCATGTTCATTCGGCTATGCAAGCATACAGTCCCATTCGGCATTCACATGCGCAAGTTCATTCGGCATAAGCTACCGAACCAACTCCCTGCTACCCCATGCCGAACCAACTCCCTGCTACCCCATGCCGAACCAACTCCCTGCTGCCCCATGCCGAACCAACCACGAGAACTCACCATCAACCGAACCAAGTAACCACCGAATCAAACCCAAGGTGGCACCGAACCACACTCCTCTCCTCTACCACCGAACCAAGCTTCGCCGAACCAGAAAGCTGCCAGTCCAGATTGCTTCAGCCCAAGCCCACCTGCAGCTATATACTTCCAAGACCCCTGCCCCCTACCTCACTCTATAAATAGAGGGGCAGGGGTACAACAATGAAGGACAATTTTTGGGGACAAGTTTGAGAGCTCAAGCAAGGAAGGAACTTTCAAACTACTTTCATACACTTGTACACAACGCATTGTACTTGTAACCTGAAAGAAAGAAGATAATAACATATAAAGTGGACGTAGGCACATTCTGGCCGAACCACTATAAATCTGTGTGTCTTTTACATTTCAGCCCCTACTTTTCTCATATTTACATACTCATCTAAAATCATTGAAAATTACATATAATCAACTAAATAATACGACTTGGAGGTGTTTGTCCATTTTTTGTGCAAACAAGTTTTATTATGGTTTATGGTTAAAATATGTATAAACTATGCTTAAATGTTTGTGCAAAGTTTCAAAATATTTTACAAAACTTGATATTTTCAAAACAATTTTAATTAAGTGATTTTTCAAAATACGAAGGGATATGTCGACATATCCTCTACAAGTATATAGACATACAAGCCGTAAGTTTCAAAATTCATATTTTGAAAGAAAGTGTCTTTTCGCTATATCTCTTCACAAATGGACATGGGCATTGTTTTCTTATATATACTGGACTTTCAAACAAATTTTCATTCCCTACTTTCTTATTTTTCTCTCCTCTTTTCACTCTCTTAATTTCTAAATCGGTTTTTATCGAAAATCTTCTGAAATTCAACCAGAATTGAATTCAGTCATTACTAGTTTGTTCTCTTTCATATATTCTTTGATTTCTTTCATCTATCTCAAGATCAAGCGCTACTCAAAAGTTATAGGATCAATTGTAATGAGGATCGAAGATCTGAGTCTGTAAACTCTATCAAATCATACTCATATACTCTATAGTGTGCTTGCTATTCCTGAAATCCAAGTAGGTATGCTTAGTAGCCTATATATCTTATGGGTGTGCTTGTGGCCCCGAAATCAAGTGGCTCTACCTAGAGGCTGGGATTCTAGAGGGTGTGTCCCATAGCCTTGAAATCGAGATTGTATTTGCATTTACTAGTTGAAAAGAAATCCGTATAATGAATAATGCGTGACTGGATGTAGGGTAACCCCGAACCAGTATAAAATCCTTGTGTGTTCATTCCTTTTTATTTTTATTGCATTTACTTTTAGCTGTACTTTGATTATGTGATTGTTAACTATATCATTCCAAGTAGAGTCTTAAAGAATTTTAAAAATATTCATATAATCCATTAAACATTATTCACCCCATTCTAGTGTAAATTTAACCTTAAGGTCCCTATTCTGCTAACTCACAGGTAACAGCTAGCCAATCACAAGAAGCTTCTTATCTCAGTGACCGACTTTGGCCTCTTCCAATCATTTATGATTTTTATCTTCGATGGATTCGCTACTAATCCATTCTCCAAAACCACATGCCCTAGAAAATTAACTTCATATTTTCAAAAATGGAACTTCGAAATCTTTGCTCTCGGATTGTGTTGTCTCAACGTCTCTAGCTCAAGGATTTTATGAGGTAATAATTATATCCATACAATAGATCCTAGCGCCATTTGGCAACAACCAATCCATACCCAAAATTACTCCATTCCCTACGAAGTGAAACACATATAGATCATAAACAAATAAGTGTCCTTACAAGTCAAATTCAAGTTCAGTGTACCTTAACCCGAGAGTGACATATCACTAATCGGATTAACCACATGCAAGGGCATAATCAAATAGGCAGTGTCTAATTCTAACCTATTAAGCTAATCTCTCAAATTACAATAGTTAGTGACACCTGCATCTAATAATACCCTAACTGAAATACCAACTACAAAAATCATACCTCCAAGCATGATGTCCTTTCATTTTTCTTAAACCATTGGTCCATTCAATGGGCACACTTAGTTGAGTAGTGTCCCTTCTACACGTAGTTGAAACAAGCTACATCCACCCCATTTGGCTTTTGAGTTCCTCCCATCTAGGTATTTCACTTCTACTATTGTCCCTTTTTACTTTTTTGATGAGGAGTAAACTTCTTCTTCTTATCAACTTAAGACTTCTGTCTTGCACTATGTCTTATGTACAATAATTCTTACCTCTCCTTGCCATGTCTACCACTTCATCGAATGGAAGTGCTAGATAAGCCATTGTCTTATCACTCTATCTTAGCATCAACCCTAGGAAAACTTCTCTACTTTCTTTTTCGAGGTCCCTATCAAATCAGCCATATACTTAGACAATGCATTGAACTTTTTCACATACTCTGGCATAGTTATATCTCTTTGCTAAAACTCCATAAACTCTCAAGACATCGCTTATAATTCTGGCTAGATAAATATTTCTCCTCAAACACCACCTTAAACTTATCCAAGTAATTTCTTTCTTAAGAATCTTAGCCCTCTTAGTCCCCCGCTAAACAATTACCAGCCCCTTGAATGGTCTAGGCACATGCTTCCCTTTTAAGCCTCTGTTAGCTTCAGATCCTCGCTAATCTTTCACACATCACAAGCTAATCATCCGAGATAGGCATTCTAGTGCCAGCTTCAACATGAACTTTCAGGGCTTCCTCCTCTCCTTAGCCGGTAGTTTGGGTACTAGCGGTTCTTCCTCCTTCTCCAAGTGTTAAACACCCATCTTTTATATCCATTCTAGCTTTTTGCACCACCAAGCGTTCATAAGAAACAAAAGTAATAGGGAGCGAGAATAATAGTAGAGGGATAGATATATCCACCTATATATCTATGTTAAAATACATGACATTATGTATATGGTATATACCCTTTCCCAAGGTGTTCGTTTTCTAGTTATCTAACTTATACTTATATCTATGTTTTGCTTAGGTGTTTCTTTAACCAAAGCTTTGGTACCAAGTTGTAACATCCTTCGCTTCAAGACCTGAAAATAAATGTCGACGAAGCTGAAGTCCTCACTAGAATTATTTTCAAGCAAGAAAGCGGATTCAGTGTATATATTTTTCACAACATAAGTAAATAGAGCGGCTAAATATCTTTTTCACTACATCAAACTCGAGTTACATAATTTATTACATCTGTTAAAACCAAAATCATTGCCCACGTAGGGGTAAACATATGATAAGAAAATCAGATTAGTGTATGTCCAATATATAAAGATGCCAACACCACACCTAACAAGCTATAAATCCTGGTTTATATAGTGGAATTTTGAAATACTATTATTGAAATAGCAAGCCTTCTACTTTATATTTGGAGTCTTTATTTGCCCTTCAAAAGAGATATCTATATAATCCATTAACTTAGTTTACCCGAATGAGTACTCGTGAGTTTAAGGAAAATAATAAAACATGGGTCAAATAATAAATCTGATATGAGTAAAACCTTTACCCTAAGCATCCACGGTGAGACCACGCCGCTAACGTGGAACAATTTTTCCCTCGCTTTATCATCATCAATATACATCAAGATATACAACAAAAAACTACATATATATATATATATATATCACAGGAGGAAACTATGTGCGTGTAACCAGTCAAGAAGTGTACTCTACCCTTCAGCATTCAATTATGAACCAAGTCATACAATTAATCGTCATTCATTCATCCATCGCCTAATCTTCTATTTTAGGCTTTTCTCATTAAATTATCATTCACTTGTTTTAGTGATTACCACCTAGGCATGTTTATCAGTAATTTATCATTTGCTCGAACAACGTTACCTGGCGAAAATGTCAACTCGTTTTTCAATGGAAGCCACCCTGAATAAAGTCTTACAAAATATTCTAAGATGTTGAACGTAAGCATTCCCAATACATTCTAAACGTCCCTACTGGGCATCTATAGCCCCTCTTAGTCCTTGAATCGCCATTGTTCACATTGTCAATTTATTTATAACGCCACTCTGATGTCTTGGTAATCTTCCATAGCGCACTACCTGACTCCTCTATAGCATTTTATAATGTTCGGTTGAACCCTATCATGGCTCATTGCTATATACTATTGGATTTTAGGCTATTAGTCAAGGCATCCTACCATCCAATAACTCAATGAGTTGGTATACATTTAAAATCATGGTTCAACCATTTTTCTTTTATTCATTAATTGAGTACCTTACAATTCTTTAGAGAAAAAATTATCCTTTATTTAAATGATACCGTATTATTTGTTACCTTTTTTTCTTCCTTTTCAAAATAAGTTAACAAATTTTTGACTTATAAATTCTTCCTTTATTTCATCCATACAAAATAGTTTAATAACACCGAGAAACTGTCTTTCAAAATGCATTAATTATCCGTTATTATACTTAAAAAATTATGGCTTCCCAACCTATTACAAGTTGTATTTAATTGTTGTATATTAGTTATAGCATAGCCATCATGAATTATGCCAGGCATTTTAATTTATACACTCAGTCCCTCCAATTTAATTAATCATGCAGATTATTACAACACGTAATATTCATATGCTACTCCATAGAATATATTTGTGTGTATTTATGTATGTATTTATGTATGTGTGTGTATACACACACACTTAAGAAGATGATCTCTTAGAATTTTATAATCATGACGTGCATGTTAAATTTATTCAAGTTTGTCTATATTTCTTGAAAATAGCTTTGCTAGTTTGTGTATAATTATACTCCTCATGCATTCTTTGGAGCATGTAAATTCGAGTATATTTGCCTGCCTTCTTGCCTAGTTTGATTTTTTGTTTTCCTTTATTTTATCTTCATGTACTTGCTTTATTTTGTATACTTTCCTACCTTCATGAATTGTAAGATGCCCCTCCTTGTATCTTTCGTGTGCTATAAATTTCATGTGTTGAGCCTTTTTGTTCCATTTTTATCTTTTGTGTTTCGTGTACTTTCATGAGTCGCTATATATTTAATTGATTATATATATTTTTGTGTGTGTGTATATCATGCTTTCATACTTTGTGTGCATTAATATATAGGCTTTCGTGTACTTCGTGTTTCGTGTACTATACACACATACACTTATAATGATTGCATGCTTTTGTGTGCAGTAATATATATATAGGCTTTTGTGTACTTAACATGTTAATGCCAACATGTGTAGACATATATATACACACATATATATATTGGGCCTTTTATTTTGTTTCCATGTGTTGGTTGTTGGCTATTTCATTCTTAAAATGGAGCATCCGTATGTATTTGTTATCCCATTTTAACTTCTCATGAAATATTCTTGATTTCATGTACTATTCTCCCATTCTCTTTTTTCCTTCCATCTCTTAGCAAGCTGTCATTTATGAGAAATATCTCTCCAAGCTTTAGTGTTCGATCTCCTCTTCTTTTGCCTTCATGTATCACGTGCCCCTTCCATTCTTTTTGATTTTGTGTGTTTTAATAAATTTTATTCTTTTCTTTAAGCCTTCGTGTACTACGTCCTAGCCTTTGTGAGCTATAACACATCGGAAAAATATAAATAACTTATATTCAAATATAGGAATTATTTAAATATTTGAACTAAGAAATAAATATTAATTAAATGGATCTAATAGTTTTATTTAACTCCTTTTAGTTAATAAATTATAATGGTGAACTCATTTTATAAATTTATTTACAATAATAAATAGTTCAAATAAATATCGATAATGGGATCGAAAGTATAAAACGTTATTGAAACGCGTGAAATTATCGTTATAGGGGACTATTTTTAATTTTGATGAAACTAGTGCCATCGAAAGCAGAATAACAAAATGATGAACCTCGGAGAGTTTCGTGGCGATCAGGCATATTGTGTGATAGTATGAGCTCGAATAGCATAACAGTTAATTTTACAGAATTAAAATAATAATATAATTTGATTATAAAAGATAACCTTTGTATATTATGGAATCAGGTCCCGATACTGGTTCCATTAGGTTTGGAATAGGAGTATTTGGCTATGAAAGCCAGTGACATGCCTCGATTAGAGTTCATGATTTTAGGGGATGAATAGTGTCAAAAAAATCTATAGAAGGATCTCACCGCTCTCTCATTTTCCCAAACTCCTTGAAATCCTAACCCTCCGTCCAATAGCCGAGATTGTTCCGACCGCTAGAGGACGAATTGGGCGATGATCCCAACATGAAAAATGTGTCGAGAAATTAGATGAAGGAGTTGACCAATTGAATTGGGGTATGATGCCTTGAGGCGGTGGGGATCAAGGTTCGACGGTGTTGATTTTTTAGGCTCAATATCAAACAACAGGCATTGCGGGGAGGCGAGGTTGGTGGCAGTCGGTTCGTCTTAGTCTGGGGAGGTCGTGGCTGAAGTGTGGTGATCGGAGGTAGCCTGCGACGACGGCGGTGTTCAAACAATCGAGGTGGCTGGGTTTCGAAAGAAGAAGGATTAGGGTTTTTGAACATGATTAGCAAATGTAATTAGTTCATTAGTTAGTTATTTAGGTGGTTAATTAATTAATTTTCATTAGTCCATATCTTCTTCATACAAGGTCAGCTTTTACATTAGATTTGAATCAATGTTATCTGTACATTAGAGTTGGATTCGTTAAATTTGAAGCTAATAGAATTTTGAGCTAACATTGAATGTTGTTCGATTTTGATCGAACCGAAATGTGAAAGCGTCAACTAGAATTTTGGTGAGTTAACTCGCCTTTAAATGAATTCTATATGATGTATATGTGATGATATAAATTATTATCTGCATGCTTGAATGATTTCTTTGTTTGGTTTCATTGAATTCTCGCATTGAAAAGCAAATGACATAAATAACCATTGCTTTGCAGGGATCAAAAGAAAAAGGAAAGTCGAAGCGTATGCGTAGAGAATAGGTCGCTATGGAACACTTCATAATACACATGCATTTATGTGATTTACAGGGAACTTTTGTAGAGAGACCCTAAGGAGTTTCTCATCAATGTTGATTTACTTATGTTCTTATACTGCTTATATTGATGTTTGGTTGAAATATTTGTGACATACTGTTTGATTTGTGCAAGTGTCGTTATAGCAAATATCGTTATACCATCACTTATGAAATATAATCTCCTTAAACTTTTTTGTGTGTTGAACATGCACTTGTTTTTTGAATAAATAACTGTTTGGTCAGGTTTTTGTACTTCTAAAGTTGTTTATATTATACTTTCAAGTATTTTTGAGAAATTTTAGAAACATGATAAGTGTTGTCTAAAATTTATAAAAATATTATTGTAACGACCCGCTATTTTGGACTATTCGCATCCGCACATGTCGGACTTGAATAACTCAAAATACCGAATTGTTAATTTAAATTTGGAAAAACTGAACATATACAGTAAATAAATAATCACAGATCATAGACATAGAGCAATAAATGCAGCGGAAACAAAAGATAGTAGTTCATGAAGCTACTATATAAATAACAGAGTTAAATAAGTTACAACAAAATTCTCGAATACAATAATCAAATACAAGAATCAGAATACATCACTAGAATCAACTGAATATCTGAAAGCTGGATAGATAGCTCGATCTCCAAGCGAAGCTCCAAATCCAAAGGTGAGTCTCGAATACTGGTACACTCAGTCTGACCCGAGCGTAAAGCAAAACACAAAACACTCGAGCAGGATTAACGTTCTTATATCAATAAATCCAACTCAAGTGAAATAACAACTGAAATACAAGTAACTCAAAGGACATTGGAATAACCATCCTCTAAGGATCCGTTAAAATATGTGCTATGTAGTAGTGTACGCTAAGTAGATAATGCCTATCAGTAATATAAAGTATCAAAATAGTTTTAAGGCGTTACCATTATCCCCCTTAACACATTTTATATAAGTGTCATAGACTATACAGCACTGTAAACTCCACCGTAAACTAGTGGGATATCAGGGAGTACTCCATAGGTATAACACAAAACAAATTCATAGTGGTCGCGTATATAGGGATACAAGTATGACAAGGCACATGAGGCAATACCCAAGGTAGTGAAACTACCGTTTGCCTGATCCGGACTGATGAGAACGCATCGCTGCAACGATCGCAACACCGCGAAACAACACTCCCGAAATTTCGAGGGTGCACACCAATCAATAACAAGTAATGAGTAGTTTACGAAGAAGTGTGTTCGCTCGATGTGGCTAACCCCATTTGGCCCGGCACGGCTCCTGTTTTAGTCATTTCCAATTTGACACAAGTGTCAAAGCTATCCATTATCGTTCTCTTTCTTCAGTCATCATGTACATCATTCTAACCACTTCATTCTGGATCACACTCCACGTATAGTTATTAAAGTGGTTTTTGGTTTAGACGAGAGTATGTCCCTAAACGATCCCGGTTTCTTTAATAACTTTCGTAATTATTACACCGATTGGTCGTTTAATAAATTTCAAAACCAAATCAATTTCAATTAGGATTTGTTAACCAACATTTCATTTGTCTTTCTAAATCAATTTCCATAATTTACGTTCAAACTTCCAAATTCATAATTTCGAAACGCTATGATTCCACTTTAAAATTTGATTTAAATTAATTCAAATATTTATTTAAACTTGTATATAAGTTTCATTCCGTAATCATTTAAATAAATTTAATTTAACATTCAAATCAATTTAAATTCATTGATCAATTTCATTCAACGTTTGTTAAGTTAATTTATCATTCAAAACAAATTCTATTTAATTTCCAATTCATTAAATCAATTACTTAAGTTCAACTCCATTATATCAAACTTACAAATTGAATTAAATTAGATTCATCTAATCAAATTCTTTAAATTACAAGTCTTACGTTAATTTTAATAAATTACATTTTTATTTCTTGTTAAAGAAATTCAATTTCACTTATTTATTTACTTAGCTACAAGTTTCAAAACTCAATTAATAAAGAAACTAAATTTCACTTATTCAGGAAGTTCAATTTCACTTATTAAAGAATTCAATTTTATTTAATTATTAGATAATTCAATTTTATTTAATTATTAAATAATTCCAAACTTAATTATTAAATAATTTCAAAACTTAATTAAATCATTTCTTAAATTAAACAACATTCTTTCATCAATTACTTTGTTAATATTTTGTTTCAGATTATTAAATATTAACATTTAAATTTCACAAGAATTCAAATTCCAACTCCATTTAAAACCCTTATTATTTTATTCAAATAAAATCTTTATTTTTATATTTTAAATCAAATTATTGATCAGTCGGGTTTTTATTCAATTCTCTATCCTAAGTCAAAGTTTTATTTGGGTATTTGTCATTTCAAACCGATTCCATTCCAATTCAAAATCAAAGCATAGCAAAGGGAACTTGCAGTGTGATAACTGGGATGGTGTCAAAGTAAATAAACAAGCGATAGCAAACATTAATAACAATCCAATAATTCATTTCTATAATCCCGAAATAATCGTATTAATTTACATTCGTTGATTATGCAAATTAATATAATTATTTCTAGAATCTACACTATCATTTCATGTAGATTAAAGATTATTACACTAATATTTATACGGTTCTTCAATTGATGTCTATTATTCAGTTTCATACTACATCGATGTAAACAACATACATTTAAATGGTTCAAGGTGTAATTAACCATATTTCTGCATGTCAATTTATTTAAACATTTGAAGGGGTCATATTATGTAAGTGTCATCTAATCAAATTTAACACATATATCTAATCTGACTATCCTACGTCAATTTCAATTTCAAATTATTTATCACTTACAACATTAACAATTTGACGTACAATGTAAACATCAACAATCAATCAATCATCAACCAAACTGGAATATCATCGTATAAATAACAGATAACGGTGACAGATGTCACAGGTGAACTAATACAGGTAATAACATATATAACAGTGAAAATAACTAACAGCAGTATATTTCAATTGCCGTTTCAATTGAAATCAAATTTAACAAATAAAAGAACATTAATTGTGAGTGATTTCTCACCTTTCGAGGCTGGAGATGATCGAGAATGAGATAGTATGAATCCAAGCACGAATTCCAAAGAAAAACTAGATTGGCACGAATTCGACAACAGAGCTGATAACAGGAATTGACGAAATTAAATCAGAACTGGATCGACGAAGATAATTGATATAAGCAAACTTATATATTATAATCCTAAACCAATACCTTATATAACTAATACATGGAACTAATACATATAACCAGTATACATTTTAAACCTTTACTAAAATCATGAATAAACACATTATATATAAGAACTTTTTCAAACTATCAATATAAATATAAACCAACATAAAATATAAATTTACACAAAACAAACTGTAAATTACATATATTTTTATATAAACTCAAGTATATATTTCAAGTCAATATATATAATAAAATACCCTTTCCACACATATATTGCAGCCTGAACATAAATTTACGCAATCAACATAACTTACATCTATTGATACAACTGACACACAAACTATAACTATATATAATATAATATGCAGACTGATAATATATATATGCAGATACTTAACGTATGTTTCCTTTATATAAAACATAATAATAGATTGTGTTCAGACCTATCCAACTTTATATATAGAGAGCATTGTATATACAATCTTATATAAACAACAGATGTAACTTATACTGTATAAAACTTTTAACTGTAATAACATAATATATACTAATATATTATATGCCAAATTTCAAGACATACGTATAACATACTTATATATCTATGTAAAAATCAAATAAGGCCTTGATATAATTTAATGTAACTCAAAATCTATAAATATATCCACTGTACAAGAAATATTGTAGTCAATTTATATATAACATAGCTATACTAACCTACAACACAATATACATATTGAATACAAAATGATATAAGCAACGTATACTGACATATAACATAATAGATGAGTTATAAATAGACAGGTATATTAATATACTTACTATAACAACAGTATACATATAAAAATATATAAACTGAACTTATAGCTAAACTATACAACCCTTATAAAATTATTCTGTGACAAACTTAAACAAATAAACATGTATATAAGCTCACATGAGATCTCGGCAGGCGATGGGTGGCTTCATGTGGAGCTGACGAGGTGGCGGACTCGATGGAGGAAGTTTGGGTGGTTTTGGCCACGTTTCTGAGGCTAATGTGTTGCATGCGAACTGGGCGAGAAGTAGGAGGAGGCAAGCTCGGCTTGTGGATCAGGGAGAGAGGAAGACAGGTCATGGTGTAGCTTGGCTAGTGGTTCTATGAGCTCAGGACGAGGTAAGGAGGCCGATACATGGCGGCTATGGGAGGTCTGTTGGATCGGGGGGCGGTGTGGTCGAGGCCCGGGTGCTGCGGAGTGGTTGTGATGGGTGGTGAGCTCGACAGAGACGTGAGGCGTCGGGTGGTGAGGCAAGCGCGAGAGGAACAGAGAGCAAAAATGAAGGAGAGCTTTCAATAGTGGCTTCAGACAAAATCTAGATATGTATTTTATTTTGGAACAGAGAAGAATAGTGAAGGTAGTAGTTTCAAGAGGCACAAGTAATAAATGATATCGAACGAGTGAGATTCTCAAAGTAATATGAATGCCCATCAAACATATGAATACAAGACGGCAACGCACAGTATTTAACAAAGCTTGCTGGATGACACGGTGGACAGTGGAAGGATAGGAAATCAAAAAGACTCGGTTGTGGAACCGATATGTTGGGCATTTCGCAGATTTGCACCGTGCACCGGACTCCGAAATTTAAAATTGAATATACCGTAGAGATTAGCACGACGAGACAATCAAAACGATATACAGATATCAGTGGTATGATTGAATTAAAAAAAATTGAATTTTCTACTAGCGGAAAATGCAGCAAAAACGCAGAAAAATAAGATCGACGGAGCTAAAGTAGTCCAAATTTGAAAAATTGAAAAATGGCGTCTTGCTTAGAAGATGATTAAGAATTTTTCTATGTAAAGATATTTAGGTTTCGAAAACATTTTATTTTAATCAATTCCTAACTGATTAAATTGAAATAAAATTACACACGAAAATAAACATCCATATTTTCGGATGAAAATTTACCAGTTGCTATGTTTAACTAGATGCATTTCAAATATTAAATTTGTATTTCAAAATTTTATTATTTAAAATTTCTCAAAATTTCAATTAAATATAATTAATAAAACAAATAAAATCATCGAAAATTTACGGATCGTTATACCCTCCCCCACTCAAAACTTTTCGTCCCCGGAAAGGAAAGAGGTATGAGAATAGAAACAACCAGAAAGAAAATAGATTGAAAACAGAGTAAAACAATTAATTCAAACCATATTATTTTCAATTTACCTTAATTAATACTCAATATTTGATTTATAAATTCAAGGTATTTCAATAAGTTGATTTAATTTCAATTTATTAATATTTGATACCAAAAGATTTCTTCAAAACAAACTTTATTTTATTTGTCTCATTTATTCATTGTTTTATTATCCAATTATCCTCTATTAACAATTTCCTAAAATCTTAAATTTGAATAATCATTTATTACAATCATATTTTATTTAACAAGTTTAATTCTTCTTTGTTCCAAATTATTATTAAATTTATTCCACTTAAAATATCCTATCGCATATATTAAGTATATTTACCCTTATTATAACCACTCAAATTTATTTATAAATTCCTTTAATCATTTTATACCGTATAATATTCAATTACATAGTTAACTTTTGAAAATTTAGGTAAATTATATATAATGTAATTGAGTATTATCCAAATAAAATTTTCAATTCACTTATTTCAAGTTAATTATTTATTCGAATTTTTTGGCTTTATTGAAAATCATCCTTAAATCAAAATATTAAGAATTAATTTCCGATTGACTTCAAACCATTTTATAGATAAATATACATATACTATATATATATATCAAATCAAATCTATAATCATATACATATACATATACATATATATATAATATTATAAATCAAGTCATTCTTAAGAAGTTCAAATCAAATTCATTTTCCAAACAAAAGAGTAGCAAAGCTACTGAATGGTCTCTCCACTTCGAAACTCGAAAATGAACGTCGGTGATGCGGCCGCCATCACCGAAATTATTTTCCAGCGACAAAATATGAGAGCACTGAATTTAACATTTAAAATTCTTTGAAAACGGTTTCTATTCGAAAATACTTAATATAATATGCATTTTAAAATTTACACCCAAAGTTTGAAATCACCAGAAATTAAATTCTCAAATTCTTGATTTAAATCCATTCCAAATTCCAAATCAAATTATAACCAAGCTTTATAAATTCATTTACTTATATTATGCAATAGTCAATAGTTTTCAAAACAATGAATGAAAATCAAATATTATCATTTCTGACAACAAATTCATTAACAGTTAAATTTCAGAAAACTTATATTTATATGTCATGTAATCATACAAAACTATTTTGTTTGCCAAATTTGAAAACAATATTATGTCAGTTTGTTCTGTTCAAGTGTTTTGGAAATCCTATCGATTGCGTTGATCAGACGAATCGATCGAAAACCCAAATCAACATCAACAACTCAAACAACGCAATATATATATAAAACATTTAATATTAATTTACAAATACAGTTCCTCGCTCGACGATACAAGAATGGATTTCAAAACAAGGATAGAGATCCAAATTTGATGGACTCAAATCAAAGAGAATTTTGATTCGAAGATAGATTCATAAAAAATAAGATGATTTAAATAACAAATAAGAAGATGGATAAGTTAATTAAATCGCGGCGACCTTAACCGGGTCAACCGTGACTTAAAGAATAAGATCGATGCAGAATTCTGAGGCAAATCGACATTCGATCTCGAGGAATAGAATTCGGACATATTAGGAGATAGATAACATCGCAAACCGAGGATACAGAAATCTCCGGTAAATCAATGCCTATTGTAAAGGAGTTTCACCCATTTACAAATAATTCGAAGATTGGCGAGACCGCCGATTCATTATAAAAATCATTCGAAGTAGAGTTATAGGATACTCTGGAATTCAAAAGAACGTGAATAGTGAGGGACAAGAATGAATTTCAGAACCGAGGGAACGTATCAAAATTCAAGGGAATCGAGTCAAAAAGGAAGAGATACAACTCGAATGAAAGTGATTTTGTAAATACATTTACCATATATGCTAAGTTTTGCCTAGAGCTACCAAAGCTCTGATACCAACTGTAACGACCCGCTATTTTGGACTATTCGCATCTGCACATGTCGGACTTGAATAACTCAAAATACCGAATTGTTAATTTAAATTTGGCAAAACTAAACATATACAGTAAATAAATAATCACAGATCACAGACACAGAGTAAATGCAGCGGAAACAAAAGATAGTAGTTCATGAAGCTACTATATAAATAACAGAGTTAAATAAGTTACAACAGAAGTCTCGAATACAATAGTCAAATACAAGAATAAGAATACATTACTAGAATCTACTGAATATCTGAAAGCTGGATAGATAGCTGGATCTCCAAGCGAAGCTCTAACTCCAAAGGTGAGTCTCGAATACTGGTACATTCGTCTGACCCGAGCATAAAGCAAAACACAAAACACTCGAGTCAGGATTAACATTCTTATATCAATAAATCCAACTCAAGTGAAATAACAACTAAAATACAAGTAACTCAAAGGACATTGGAATAACCATCCTCTAAGGATCCGTTAAAATATCTACTATGTAGTAGTGTACGCTAAGTAGATAATGCCTATCAGTAACATAAAGTATCAAAATAGTGTTAAGGCGTTACCATTATCCCCCTTAACACATTTTATATAAGTGTCATAGACTATACAGCACTGTAAACTCCACCGTAAACTAGTGGGATATCAGGGAGAACTCCATAGGTATAACACACAAAAAATTCGTAGTGGTCGCGTATATAGGGATACAAGTATGACAAGGCACATGAGGCAATACCCAAGGTAGTGAAACTACCGTTTGCCTGATCCGGACTGGTGAGAACGCATCGTCGCAACGATCGCAACACCGCGAAACAACACTCCCAAAATTTCGAGGGTGCACACCAATCAATAACAAGTAATGAGTAGTTTACGAAGAAGTGTGTTCGCTCGAGGTGGCTAACCCCATTTGGCCCGGCACGGCCCCTGTTTTAGTCATTTCTAATTTGACACAAGTGTCAAAGCTATCCATTATCGTTCTCTTTCTTCAGTCATCATGTACATCATTCCAACCACTTCATTCTGGATCACGCTCCGCGTATAGTTATTAAAGTGGTTTTCGGTTTAGACAGAGAGTATGTCCCTAACTGATCCCGGTTTCTTTAATAACTTTCGTAATTATTACACCGATTGGTCGTTTAATAAATTTCAAAACCAAATCAATTTCAATTAGGATTTGTAAACCAACATTTCATTTGTCTTTCTAAATCAATTTCCATAATTTACGTTCAAACTTCCAAATTCATAATTTCAAAACGCTATGATTCAACTTCAAAATTTGATTTAAAACAATTCAAATATTTATTTAAGCTTGTATATAAGTTTCATTCCGTAATCATTTAAATAAATTTAATTTAACATTCAAATCAATTTAAATTCATTGATCGATTTCATTCAACATTCGTTAAGTTAATTTATCATTCAAAACAAATTCTATTTAATTTCCAATTCATTAAATCAATTACTTAAGTTCAACTCCATTATATCAAACTTACAAATTGAATTAAATTAGATTCGTCTAATCAAATTCTTTAAATTACAAGTCTTACATTAATTTTAATAAATCACGTTTTTATTTCTTGTTAAAGAAATTCAATTTCACTTATTTATTTACTTAGTTACAAGTTTCAAAACTCAATTAATAAAGAAACTTAATTTCATTTATTCAAGAAGTTCAATTTCACTTATAAAGAATTCAATTTTATTTAATTATTAGATAATTCAATCATATTTAATTATTAAATAATTCAAAACTTAATTATTAAATAATTTCAAAACTTAATTCAATCATTTCTTAAATTAAACAACGTTCTTTCATCAGTTACTTTGTTAATATTTTTTTTCATCTTATTAAATATTAACATTTAAATTTCACTAGAATTCGAATTCCAACTCCATTTAAAACCCGTATTATTTTATTCAAACAAAATCTTTATTTATATATTTTAAATCAAATTATTGACCAATCGGGTTTTTATTTAATTCTCTATCCTAAGTCAAAGTTTTATTTGGGTATTTATCATTTCAACACGATTCAATTCCAATTCAAAATCAAAGCATAGCAAAGGGAACTTGCAGTGTGATAACTGGGATGGTGTCAAAGTAAATAAACAAACGATAGCAAACATTAATAACAATCCAATAATTTATTTTAATAATCCCGAAATAATCGTATTAATTTACGTTCGTTGATTATGCAAATTAATATAATTATTTCTAGAATCTACACTATCATTTCATGTAGATTAAAGATTATTACACTAATATTTATGCGGTTCTTCAATTGATATCTATTATTCAGTTTCATACTATATCGATGTAAACAACATACATTTAAATGATTCAAGGTGTAATTAACCATATTTCTACATGTCAATTTGTTTAAACATTTGAAGGGGTCATATTATGCAAATGTCATCTAATCAAATTTAACACATATATCAAATCTAATTTTCCTACGTCAATTTCAATTTCAAATTATTTATCACTTACAACATTAACAATTTAACGTCCAACGTAAACATCAACAATCAATCAATTATCAACCAAACTGGATTACCATCGTATAAATAACAGATAACGGTGACAGATGTCACAGTTTAACTGATACAGGTAATAACATCTATAGAAGTGAAAATAACTAATAGCAGCATATTTCAATTGTCGTTTCAATTGAGATCAAATTTCATAAGTAAAAGAACATTAATCGTGAGTGATTGCTCACCTTTCGAGGCTAGAGATGATCGAGAATGAGATGAGTACAAATCCAAGCACGAATTCCAAAGCAAAACTAGATTCGCACGAATTTGACAACAGAGCTGATAACAGGAATTGACGAAATTAAATCAGAACCGAATCCATGAAGATAATTGATATATAAGCAAACTTATATATTTTAATCCTAAACCAATACCTTATATAACTAATATATATAACCAGTATACATTTTAAACCTTTACTAAAATCATGAATAAACACATTATATATAAGCACTTTTTCAAAATATCAATATAAATATAAACCAACATAAAATATAAATTTACACATAACAAACTGTAAATTACATTTATTTTTATATAAACTCAAGTATATGTTTCAAGTCAATATATATAATAAAATACCCTTTCCACACATATATACGCAGCCTGAACATAAATTTATGCAATCAACATAACTTACATCTATTGATACAACTAACACACAAACTATAACTATATATATAATGTAATATGCAGACCGATAATTTATATATATATATGCAGATACTTAACGTATGCTTCCTCTATACAAAACATAATAATAGATTGTGTTCAGACCTATCCAATTTTATACAGAGAGAGCTTTGTATATACAATCTTATATAAGCAACAGATGTAACTTATACTGTATAAAACTTTTAACTGTAATAACATAATATATACTAATATATTGTATGCCAAATTTCGAGACATACATATAACATACTTATATATCTATGTAAAAATCAAATAAGGCCTTGATATAATTTAATGTAACTCAAAATCGATACATATATTCACTGTACAAGAAATACTGTAATCAATATATATATAACATAGCTATACTAACCTACAACACAATATACATATTGAATACAAAATGATATAAGCTACGTATAATAACATATAACATAATAGATGAGTTATAAATAGACAGGTATATTAATATACTTACTATAACAACAGTATATATATAAAAATATATAAATTAAACTTATAGCTAAACTATACAGCCCTTATAAAATTATTCTGTGACAAACTTAAACAAATAAACTTGTATATAAGCTCACATGAGATCTCGGCAGGCGATGGGTGGCTTCATGTGGAGCTGACGAGGAGGCGGACTCGATGGAGGAAGTTTGGGTGGTTTTGGCCACGTTTCTGAGGCTAACGTGTTGCATGCGAACTGGGCGAGAAGTAGGAGGAGGCAAGCTCGGCTTGTGGATCAGGGAGAGAGAAAGAGAGGTCATGGTGTAGCTAGGCTAGTGGTTCTCTGAGCTCAGGCCGAGGTAAGGAGGCCGATACACGACGGCTATGGGAGGTCTGTTGGATCGGGAGGCGGGATGGTCGATGCTTGGGTGTTGCGGAGTGGTTGTGCTGGGTGGTGAGCTCGGCGGAGACGTGAGGCGTCTGGTGGTGAGGCAAGCGCGAGAGCAACGAAGAGCAAAAATGAAGGAGAGCTTTCAATAGTGGCTTCAAACAAAATCTAGATATGTATTTTATTTTGGAACAGAGAAGAATAGCGAAGGTAGCAGTTTCAAGAGGCACAAGTAATAAATGATATCGAACGAGTGAGATTCTCAAAGTAATATGAATGCCCATCAAACGTATGAATACAAGACGACAACGCACAGTTTTTAACAAAGCTTGCTGGATGACACGGTGGACAGTGGAAGGATAGGAAATCAAAAAGACTCGGTTGCGGAACCGATACGTTGGGCATTTCGCAGATTTGCACCGTGCACCGGACTCCGAAATTTAAAATTGAATATACCGTAGAGATTAGCACGACAAGACGATCAAAACGATATACGGATATCAGTGGTACGATTGAATTATAAAAATTCGAATTTTCTACTAGCGGAAAATGCAGCAAAAACGTAGAAAAATAAGGTCGACGGAGCTAAAGAAGTCCGAATTTGGAAAAACGAAAAATGACGTCTTGCTCGGAAGATGATTTAGAATTTTTTTATGTAAAGATATTTAGGTTTCGAAAACATTTTATTTCCATCAATTCCTAATTGATTAAATTGAAATAAAATTACACACGAAAATGAACTTCCATATTTTCGGATGAAAATTTACCGGTTGCTATGTTTAACTAGACGCGTTTCAAATATTAAATTTTTATTTCAAAATTTTATTGTTTAAAATTTCTCAAAATTTCAATTAAATATAATTAACAAAACAAATAAAATCATCGAAAATTTACGGGTCGTTACAATTTTAGACTTGATTAATTATCTTTTGGATAATTAACGTTGTTTTAAATGTATAAAAAGATTATAAATTTGGTTTATTATCTTTAGGGATATGTAATTTTGTTTAAAATTTATAAAAAGATTATAAATTTGATTAGTTACTTTAGGGATGATTAACATTGTTTTAAATTTATAAAGATATTTTAAATTTATTTATTATCTTCCGGGATAATTTTTTTTTTAAAGTTATAAATGATTGTTTATAAATAATTAAATCTTTAAAAAAGAATGTTTAAAAATAAAGGTACGTGTAAATTGTATTGGGTTTATAGTAAGAGATGTTTTAATGACAGTTCTTTCCGACCCTTATTTTTAATACATTTAGAAATATATTTTTCTTTTTGAAATGAATACTTTAAAGAATGTTTTTAAACTGTTTAACAAATATTTATGATGTGGAAATCAAGCATAAGTGTGAGTCAAATGTTTTAAAAAGTTTGATTCATTTATTGAAAATATTTAGTCTCACACTTGGCACTAAATTTTGAAGGAACTCTTGCTATTCTTAAAGTTAAGAATGCTCTCGAGTCAAGGTAGGAAGCAACATTGCCCTAACTTATCTGACTTCATTATTTTCCCCAAGGCAGTGCTATTTCTAGATCGATAAGTTATTATAAGTGTAAGATATCTAAGTTTCATATACGATCTTTTTTTCATTACCACTGGTTGATTTATTGACTATCGATTTTGCTTTCTTCTTCGAGTTTCATCAACCTAAGATGATTTGTTGCTCATTTGAGCATTAATATCCTTTGTCGAAAATGACTAAAACCAAAGGGGTGAGTGGACGTCAAGCTATGTGGAGTTGCTCCCATTAGATTATCTTCACATCGACTCTAGTTTGGATTCGGTTGTATGCACACAGAGATGTGAAATACTCGGATACTCAGTAAAATTAGCAAGATCGGACTTGTACATTTCCAAGAGAGTCACAGAGTACATGACTTTCTTAAGTATATTATATAGAGGCATACCTTCGCTCTTAGTCATTGTTGGAAAATTTTCCTTTCCTCATTTGATTAAAATCTTTGAATTGTTTTCTTAATTGCATCGAGGAGTGCCTGTAGTTCTTCTCAACATTTAATTATTTGTGTCCATTCTTTAAATTTGGGTTTTGATCTTGTTTATGACCAATTTTTCAAGCTTAGATTTTGGTCTCATTTATTTCATCCTTTCATGTGTGGAAATTTTTTTGTGAGGAAAACTCGTGCCATTTTTTCAATTTTGGATTTTGTTTTATTATCATGCATGGGTCGGGCCGAGTTTTTTCCAAGTTGTCGTTGGTAGGACATGAAGCTCATGGAGCAGAGCTGGATGTTCACCTACCGTAGTATTTTTTATTTTCCACTGTATTATTATATATATCCATCAGCATTTTTTCGGTCAGGAAGTTATAACTATGTAGGCTGATTATACTTGTTTTTAACTTTGATATACCATGTATCTTAGAGTTACAGCTTTTACTGTTTTGTTGTATTATATGTTATCGTTCCACAATGAGATTCTATTTCCCACTGTTGTATTTCTTTTTCTTTAACCTAAAAATCTGCCTTTCCAGCACTTGGATGCTCGACACTCTAATAACGTGGATGTATTAAGTGCCAACTTTCGACAGTCAAAAAGGCCAGTCGTTACATGAGCTATAATGTTTAATGTTTCATGAGTGTTCACACATTATTTACTTATTTTTTTCTTTCAGAAATGTGCTGACCAAATTGAAATTGTCCCATCATTTGTTAACAATTGTTATCCCTAGTTAAGCCATAGTGCTACACCTTACTTGGTCAACTAAGGTCCAATGGCCATTTTGTAATTAAATTGAAAATAGATTTATTGCTTACTTATGTAATTACTTTATAGCTAACACTGTTTGGTGTTGAATTCCTATTTCCAATTTCATTCTTTTCAGTTCTCTTTTCAGAAAATATCTACCTCGTAATTAATTTAGTTAATTAATTTTCCCTTTACATCATATGAATATTTCAAGTTAAAATAATCATTTTATTATTTCTAATAATTAAATAATCCTAAGTTAAACATTTTTCTAACTTAGAAAATTCATATAGTATTCATTAACCCTAAAAATTATGAAATTAAAAATCCATCTCTATTCATCATCAAATATATCATACTAAAATTTTATGGAATTTGGAGGTAACTAACCATGTTTTACCCTAAAGATAAACTAATCCACCGTAATTAAATTTTAAACCATAATTAAAATGATATTCAAACATTCCAACACATTGAACATCATTCAAATATTCATTTACAGCAAAATCCGAATTTAAATATGCTAGGGAGGGTTTGAGAAAGATTTTACTCATCTTTAATCCTTGAAAAACTTAGTACAATTATCTTCTCTTTAAAGTTGAAAACTTTGATCTTTTCTCTTCTTCTCTTGAAATTTTCTCACACTTCTTTTATTATTTAAGATTTTCTTTGTACGAAATGAAATGAAGAATGAGATGATGGAATGAGAGGATGTGGCTAAGGAACATGGACAAGTGGTTTTGGGTCTTACAAACATACTCCCCTTAATAAATTATCCCCATTAAAATTTAAATTGTCTATTTTTATTAATCAAGGTTAACCAAAATTGCTATAATTGTCTTTGGTTCATTCAATTAACTTTTTAAAATGACCCTCACTTAATTACTTAAATTTTCCTTAGGAAATACATGCAACTAAATTACTTTTTTATTTAATAATACCTTTATATTATTAATTCGATTTCATTTAATTTAATTTTTCATATTATGGACCCTCCAAAGTATGGGTGTTACATTTTCTGTCGGCATTTTGAAATTACTTGGGACCCTTTAGAGCTTATTATAGGAATATTTTACAGTGGAGAAACGAAGAATAAATTGGTTTAAACTCGAAAATTATCGGTTTTATAAGTGTATTTTAAATTTCAAAAAATAAGAGGGAAATTCAATTTTTGTTGATTGGAACATATGTCGACATATAGTTTAAGGGTACGTCAACAAACTCCTATCAACTTTGAATATAAAATTTTTTGTTCAATTTTTTATTAATATATTAATATGTATTTTATATTCATTCTATATGTTAATTTTATACCTCTTAAAATTAGAAAATACCTAGTTCTTGTTGTAATATAATGAATGTATTTTGTATTAGAGGTTTTGTTAAAATACCAAATATCCGATTTTCGATATTTATAAATTCTATAATTACATTTCGTTTACATACATTATCTCTTAGAAAATAATGCCTTATGTTTATCTTTTGTCCTAGCATGTTGTGATGGATTATTAGATAAGTTTATTATGGTTGTTTTATCATAATATATTGGTGGTTGTTTAATATTTAAGTCAAAATCCTTTAACATGTGTTGCATATACATTACTTGAGAATATGTCAGTGCTACAGATAAATATTCCGCCTTTGTAGTGGATAGATACATAGAATTCTTCTTTTTACTAAACCAAGATACAAGTGAATGTCTTAAAAAGCGACAAGTTCCACATGCACTTTTTCAGTCAGATTTGCAGTGTGCATAATCTGCATTACTGTACGATATTAAATCGGATGAATCTTCATATGGATAGAATAGTCCATAATCTAAAAGTATTATCAATGAATATGAGATTTATTTTAACCGCTTTTAGGTATGTTTTCATTGAGTTTAAGTGATATTTTACATATACATACATACACTATTCATTATACCAGTTCTACTTGCAATGAGTAAAGTAGAGAATCGATCATACCATGGTATAGTTTTTAATCTACATCTTTAGATTTCTCTTCTTTACTTAAGTTTACTTTGATTGCCATAAAAGTAGGTTTTCCACTTACATTAGACATTCCAAATATGTTTATAAGTTACGTAGCACATTTTTCTTGACTTATAAAAAAAATTCATTATCTAATTACTTAATTTGAAGTACTAAAAAAAGTTATTTCTCCAGTATGACTCATTTCAAATTCATTTGTACATTGTCATTATTTTTGAAAAATATAAGTTTTATTGTTCACTAATTGATCCAAAAACAATTCATTTACATAATTTGTATTAATTGTATGTCATTGTTAGTTGTTTTTATAATTAGTGTTATATTAGTTTTTATAAATAGTATTGATCCACTTTTCCTATTTTAAAATCTGATTGAATTAAGTAGGTTTTAAGTCTTTCATACCAAACACATGGTGCTTTTTAAAACATATAAGACTGTTTTTAATCTATAAACATGGTTAGTGAACTTTTCACCTTCAAATAATGAGGGTTGTTCCACATATACATCTTCTTTAATAACCCCTTTTAAGAAAGAATTTTTTACATCCATCTGATATAGTTTAAAGTTATTATTGTCTACAAACTCGAGTAAAGTTCTTATTGCCTCCAACCTTTTTACTATTGGTCTATACCTTCTAATTGATTATAACCTTGTGCAACTAATTGTACTTTTATTTTTACAACCTATCTAAGTTTATTCAAGTTATTTTTGTAGACCCATTTGGTTCCACTAATCCATTGGTTTTTAGGTTGGGAAACTAATTCGCATACATCATTCCTTGTAAATTGATTCAACTCTTCTTGCATAACAAGAATGCATGAATCATCAATAATGCTTCTTTTGGATCTTTAGGTTCGTTGATTGAGATGTACACCATGTTACTCATTTTGTTTAATTGATTTCTATTTTTACAAAGGGTTCAAATGTAAAATTTCTAAAGGACGTATACACACACACATATTTATTCATTTATTGTTATGCAAAAAATATATTTAAATAAAGAAGTTTCAGTGTTGTCGATCAATTGGAACTTTGGTCTTTTCGGCCAGAAAGGATAGATCAACACTTTCATTATCTAAAACGATGTTGCTTGATGTTGTGTGAAAATCATCGCATGTTGTTGTAAATGCTTGTTTCCTTTTTTGATTGAATCGATGTTGGGTGAGTTCTTTACCTTATTTAGATTTGGTCAGTCTCGCTTCAAATGTCCAAATTTGTCACATTCAAAACACTTGATATTGCTCCCGTAACTTGAGTTGTTTGTATCATTCACCAAACATTGGAATTTGTTCATTTTACCATACTTTAAGAATTTACTAAAATTTCTTGTCATGAATGTGATTTCATCATCATTATCTTTTTCCTGTCCTTGATTCTTTATCGTAGTGTTAAAAGCTAGAATTTTCTTTTCATCTTCTTGCCTTTCTTTCCTTCTTTGCAACTGTACTTTAGATAACATTACTTAACAATTAAATTTTCTACTTTTATTGTACTAATATCATTGGTTTCTTTCATCGCCAAAGTCTTTTGATCCCATTCACTAGAAAGTGAGATTAAGATCATATGGACTTGGTTCTCTTAAGTAAAATTCTTTTCTAATGACATAAGTGTAACGACCCGTACCGTACGTGTCGATAAATCGTAGTATAATTATAATTAGGTTGTTAGTATTAAGTGTCGTCTAGAGCCTAAGTCATGTGTAAGTTAGCCCGTGAAGAATTAGCTCGCGTGGAGCTTAGGTCGTGTGAGAGTTAGGTCGAGTGGAGCGACCTATAGAAGTAACAACCTATAGGATTGGGCCGACCTAGGCGAGTTAACGACCTATAGGAGTTAGCAGGCAGAGCGACCTAAGTTGCAGTTAGGTCGTTAGACGACCTAAAAGAGTTAAGGAGTGAATGAGTTAGTGGAGCTAACGACTTAAGGTGGTAAGCGAGTTAATGAGTTAAGGATTTACCGACCTATAGATTTGAGCGACTCATAGGTAGTGACCGACTTAACGGGATAACGACCTAGTAGTTAGCAAGTGGCGACTTATAGGATGTTACGACCTAAGATAGTGAGCGACCTATAGAATGGTGGCTTAGGTCGGTAGGACGAGTTAAAGATAGGTTGTGGGTATCGCTAGGTCGTGAGAAGGAGTTGTGGTTAGGTCGGCATCTCAGTTAGGTCGTAAGACTTTCTATGTTTAGTTAAGTCGTGTGGCCCGGGTTATCATTAGCGCGAGGAGGCTTATGTCGCTATGTCGCATATAGTTAGGTCGCGCTTACATTAGGTCGTTAAGCTGTTGTGTGTTGGGTCGTGTCTGTGTTGAGTCGCGCATAGGTTAAGTCGTGTGCGTGTTAGGTCGTTGAGCCGTGTAGAGGCTTGAGTCGTTAGGTCGTAAGTCGTGGGGAGTCTTAGGTCGTAAGTCGTGGGGGATTGTTAGGTCGTGGACGACCTAAGAGCGGACGACTTAAGGGATGTTTCAGCCTATAAATACACGTCCATATCTTCACTTTTTAGCACCGGATTTTGAAGCGACGAAGTGCTACCATTTTGAGAGCTCGACTACAACATTTCTTCACTTCTTTTCTCCACTCTAATCTAGTGCTTACATCCATCCAATATTGAAGATCAAGGTTGAAGATCCAAGATCCAAAGTTAAAGATCTACATTCTTCAAAGAGAGATTTCATCGATTGAAGCGAGATTTTGCCGGATCAAGCTTAGTTCTTCGCTGTCCTGATCTGAAGTTGTTATCTTTTGAGGTGTTTAGGTGTTTTGGTGAGTGGTAGTTATCTCTCACACGGACCCAAAGGAGTATATTGGATCGGTGGCTCGTTTGTGTGTTAAAATAGTGATTTCTTGCATTTTCCTAAAGTCTGCATGTAGATCCATCATCTATGAAGTCTTGATTCCATTTTTACTACATGTTAACTTATGCAAGTTCATTCATCAAGTTGTAGAGACATTGGCCTATAATTCATGCTTGTTAGATTTTGGACCCTTTAATTACGAAATTTCCATTATTGTCATAATCGTTTATTTAGATCATGTTTGATTTCCTGATTACTTGGATTAATGATTTTCTTGATTGATTGTTTAGAGTTAGTTGATTTATGGTTGGATCTAGACAAGTATGGTCGAAGATGATTCAAAAGCTAAGGGAGAGGCTAAGGGATGAGAAAAGCTGCTCGTGGCATATGTAGCGGATGATGAAGCTCATATGGACGGATTTGATGACGATGTTGTGATGGAGCTTTGCTATGATGAAATGAGGCGAAGCATGATGTGATGTAGCCTTGGCATAATCCAGACGGGATCATTCCAAGCATGTTGATAACTCGAGGGATGGTTCGAGTTGGTTGATAATGGATTGCTCGAGAGGTAGCTTGGGCTAGTATGGGAATAGTCGTCGAGGAGGATGACTAGGAGGCTTGGATTTCATCGTTGTTGAAGGTTCTAGTAAACTCAAAACAAGAGTACATGGGGCGCCCAAAACGACTACAGGTAGGTGGTCGGGACACCCAAAAGACTACAGGCAGGTAGTCGAGTACTCTGGGCAGAGTAGGTAAGTCCTAGGCACGGGCTGCGACGACGTGCGGAGTTTGTCTAGAACCGGGGTTACCATTAGCCCTTGACTTACAGCTGAAAGAATGTGCCGGTCATTCAATTAACGGTGGTTTCGAAGCAATGATAACAGTGATAGCCAGAGTCATGGATGTTTGGATGTTTGGTTGTATCGTCACTTGGGTCAAGAGCGATGTTTCCAGGGTGCTTATCTGATCTTGGTTTAGGCCTTGGGGGTTTGTACTTGGAAAACGCCGACCTTGACTCGAGTGATAATTACTTTGCTTTGAATGTCTGAATTGCTATGTTTACTTCTGCTTAGTGTGTCTGGGGGCTATCACTGTAGAAAGAGGTGGAGTGGGATGGTTGCGTTCCTATTCCTTTTTATCCTTTATGCTCTTTTGGTATGTTTGATAGTTGATTTACTGCTCACTAGGACTTTGTCTGACTCAAGGTTTTATGTTTAACTCTTATTACCTTGGGCTGTTCATCCATGTTAGGATGGGCAGACTAGGTAGCAGGTGACAGGTGCTGATCTTAGTGACTAACGCTGTTGATGACGAAGACGAGCTGGAGGCTTTTGCATATTGTTTCTTACTATATGTTCTGGATGTTCCGCTGTTTGTATGATTCTTTGAGTGTTATGTAGTGAGGCTTGATGTATTGGCTATTCATATGTTTGTATCAAATTGTTATGAGCTTATATGATGAGACTTCTGTTCTATAGAGCTTCACTATGTATACTTTTCTATTGTATTTTATCCATGCGCTGTGAGTAATACGATAGAGTTTATTGTTTTAACTTACCCTGATGATCGTCTATGGCGGCCTGTCACACTTTTCAGCGCAATATTTCCTTATTTAGTGCAGGAGTCATGGGCGGTCATCACAATAAGGCATGTAATATATCTTGAAATCTAGGATACATGTCAAAAATAGATTCATTTGGTTTCTTCTTGAAAGGTTGGAACTGATTAGTTAATAGAGGAAATTCGGTTTGTTTTACTTTACCAACACCTTCACATAGGACCTGCATTGTCCTACAAATTTCACATGCACTTTTACAAAAAGTACGCTATTGAACTCATTTTTATTTAGGGTATAGACTAAAATATTCATAGCCTTTGAACTATTGAGTGCTTGTATTTTTTGTTTGTTAGTCCACTACGCATAGTTCATTTGGGCTTAGCGTACTTAGTTTGTGTAATGTTCCAAATATATAAACCATTAGAATGTAAATAAAATTTCATTTACATGACCAATATGCATGATTACTACCACTAAATAGTGGCGTGGATTTTTTTTTAAATGTGTTACAGACGGTATTATTACTATTACTAACAGTAACAACCTAGAATTATGGTCATTTGATTTTAAAATATTTAATTGATTTGAATATTTTAATATTGGATAACTCAAGATTCAAATATAGGGATTTAATTTAAGTTAATATCTAGAATTCTAATATAAGGGTTATTTAAAGTATTTGAAATGGAGAATTTGATCTTTGAACTTTAAATTGAATATTAACTTAATTTATGGAATGGACTTGCTTAACTCCTTTTGATTTATAAACGATAATGGTGAATTCAATTGTAAATTTATTTGCAGTAATAGACGGTTTGAATAAATAATCAGAAAATTTATTGTTAATGCTTCGACTCCATTTCTATTGATGCATTTTTATATAGTTTATTTGAATTTTTTTAATTTTTAATTTGAAATTTTTTTAGATCATTCTTTTGACGATTTATCGGCAAATGGCACTGTTTTTCAATTTCTAAAAACTCAATAACTAGTGTATATTATTATTGTTTTGAAATCATACCATTGTCCTGAGTGCCGTCGTATTTTTGTTCTATCGTTTGGAGTCCATATGCAAACCAAAATCTTCACAACGATGCCGAAAGTTTTGAATTATAAAAATTAATCATTTGGGTACAAGACAGCACACAATCGTGTCTCCATTCCGCACCACTGTAGCTATTCGAATTTTTTGTTTGCCTTCTTTTCTTTAAATTCAAAATCAAAATAAAAAAGGAAAACCAGCAGTATACTTTTCTCACTTTTACTCTTTAGTTCTTATTATTCTGAAAGTAAGAAAAATATTAATCCACCTCTTGCAAAAAAAAAATCCAATAAAATCATAAAAAGGGAAAGTTGGTATCTTTGAGTGTTAGAGGGTGTTCAAAGGGTATTAGGAGGGATGCGACATCGATTTTCTAGGTTCGAAGATATTAGCCATTTTTTGGCTAGCTAGGGTTCGGTCTCAATGACAATAAGGGAGGATTTAGAGCAAGAAGAGGCTAGCGTTGGACTGGGAAGAGGTGAGGCGAGTTAGTGATGGGGTTTACGGAGAATGCAATCGTTGTTTTGTAATCGCAATATGGCAGTCAATCTGGGTGTGAGGTACGGTTGTGTTTGGTCCAAGATGTCGGAGATCATTTTGAGATGGCCATTGAGATCGTTAAGCAAAGGGGAGTTGATTGACATGGGTGAGGGGAGCTGTATGTATCAATGGCGATGCGCGAGATCGGGACGAGATGGAGCAGGGCGATGTCAAGGTAGTACATTGGGCTTCGATTAGTAGTGATGAACGTGGAGAGGAGGTCAAGGGCGAGTCATAGGTGAGATTAGCTCAGGTTTCGTTAAGGAATGATGGAGTTACCGTGGATGGAAGAAATCGAAGGATGGTTGTGTACGTACATGCTTATGTAAATATCGCTAATTTAACTCGGAAAGTTAAATAGAGTTTAATGGTAGCTTGTTTAAGTACCATTGTGGTTGCTAAGCCTCTTTCTGAATTTGGAAAGTTATGAGTTTTGTTTAACTTTAAATTTTATAATTTGAAGTAAATTGTTTTATTTAATTATATGTCCAAAATGTTTTTGTAAAATTATTTTTGTAGTAAGTTAATTATGTTTAGAATTAATTATTTATTTAATGTTGTTTAAAGATAATAAATTAATTTATTATTGGATGCTTAAAGCTAGACAATTGTTTCGTTGATAATAATATTTGAATTTAATTAATTTTAATTTAAAGGATGATTAAAGTTATTATAATATATTTGATTCTTAAAAATGTTTTAGAGGTTAATTATTATTATATGATTTGAAAAGTTAAAAGTCTTATTATTATACTACTAAATATGTTTTAAAATTTTATTTTTATGTTATTAAAATGTTTAAAGTTTATTTATTAAAATCAAAATAGTAAATTGTTTGTAAAAATGGATTGGAAAAGGGGATCGTAAGTGGTATAGTGTTTTGGAAAGGGAAGTTTTATAAACGGTTTGAGATTTATAAAAGAGTATTTTTTTAAGTTAAACTTAGAAATCTATAAAGAGGCTTCATAAATAGATTTCGAGATATTCATAAAATAAAGAGATTTGGAAAGAAATAGTTGATTTTTTGGCGTAATTCGAGGGACAGAGATTGCCTATATTTTACCATGGATTCACTGGGATAGTACGTAAACATTGAGTAAACTGCAATCCATGATTCATACTGAACGGTGCTTCCCATATCTATTTTTAAACGTTTTCAGTATTTTGAAAGCAACGGTTTGTGAATATACTTATTCCGGTGAGAGAAGTATATGAGTATTTTGCTAAATATTCTAGAAGAGATTTTAAATAATGGAAATTTAATTAAATGAGGCTTAGCAATTCCTATGGAAAATGTAATCTTTGTTTTGAATGTTTTTTTGATTGATAGTTAAATAACATACTATCAAATCTTGGCCTGGATATGTAATCCTCCTTAATTTTGGTGGCAGGGAAGCAATTCTCTACTTAACACCAAAGGACTTTAACTTTGGAATTATCTAGGAGAAACATAGGAATTGTATGGTATAGTTACCGTCGATGGTGCTATACTGTACATATAAACTTATTTTGTTCTTTTAGGGCAAAAAATGAGGAAATCTATCCACTTAAATGGTTAGAGGGTCATCTTTTCTCTTATGTATTGTTTGATTATTTCCTAAAGAACCAATATTGAGCATTCCGAAAAATCGACTGTTGGATTTTGGAGCGTCCAGGAAGCGAAAAGAGTGTACTTGTAAGAGATGACTCGGAACCGTAACCACTCCAAAACCATATACGGTTCTATGGAGGGGTTTCGTGATATATTGAGATTTTGGAATTTATGTGCGATTCCGAAATCCATTGAGGAGTGGGAATCCATGTGTAATTTCAAGATCTGTTTAAAATATGAGAATCCATGTGTGATTCCAAGACCCATTGAGGTATGGGAATCCATGTGTGATTCCATAATCTAATTTGGACGGTGCATGTGTTGGAATGCCGGACGTA
The DNA here is from genome assembly GCA_030765085.1 of Allium cepa. Taxonomy (NCBI): domain Eukaryota; kingdom Viridiplantae; phylum Streptophyta; class Magnoliopsida; order Asparagales; family Amaryllidaceae; genus Allium; species Allium cepa. The sequence continues at coordinate 291,772,132 of CM060937.1, forward strand.
GCCTCACCAGCGGTAATGAAAAATTCCATAGATAGGAGGCATGGCCAGTAGGGTTGATAAACCCATAGAGTTCCATCTCCACCTAGATGTTACCTTCAGTTGTTATGCATGTATGAAGCGATGCACTCGGTCTTAGCGAGATCAGCTATATTTTTCATATCGTACATCACTCAAGTGAAATATCAACTGAAATACAAGTAACTCAAAGGATGTTTGGGATAACCATCCTCTAAGGATCCGTGGAACTATCAACTGTGTAGTAAAATAAGCTATTATAATATGTCTATAGTAAAGTAAACTATTAAAATAGTGTTAAGGAGCTAACCATATGCCTCTTAACACACCTTATAGTGCCATAGTCTATACAGTACTATAATACCCCGTAAACTGGTGCTACCAAAGGGCACTTCATGGTACGACACAAAACAAACTCGTAGTGGTCTCGATATGGGAGGTGGTCTCGATATGTGCATGTAAATGTGCATATTTTTACCACCATATTTATTCTATTTAAATTAAATAAATGATCATATTGGGTATTTTAACCTGTTTTAACCAAAATTCATATTGATTCCAAATTGCCACATATTCATCTTCATCCAAGGGCAAAACGGTCATTTCTGTGCATATATTTCTTTCAGAAAAAATTAGTTGGAAATTTATATATATTCTTATAGGAATTTGGTCTCAAATAGAAGTGGTTTCATGAAGGAATATGCATGCACAAAGAAGATACAAAAGAATGATGATGTAAATAATTCAAAGTAAAGAACATGGAGGACCCTGCCTACCCACCACCTTAATGTACAAATTAAAGGCCAATGCACATGCTTATGGAGTTAATGGCTTCATGTACACTTAAATTGGGATTATGACATGCTAATGATTACTTGGTGGCCACACTACCTCATGGGCATTTTGGGCTTTCCCCAAAAATATGAATTTGGGTTTCATACATGTATAAATACCCATATGTTTCATGTAATCTCTCCTCTTCTCTTAGTCTCTCTTCTCATTAGTTTAGGCTCAAAATAAAAGAAAGCTCTCTTTCTCTTTTCATGGCTACTTAGCCATTTTTATTTTATGTAATTTTCTTTTCATTTTATGCAATGTTAATTATTATTTCTTTTAATTACATGTTCATTTCCTTTTATGCAAGTAGTGTAGATCTCTCTTATTTCATGCAAGTAGATTAGTTTTTCTTTATCTTGCTTTCCTTTTTCTTTTTCTTTTTCTTTAATGTTGCTAGCTACATTTGTTCACATGATAACAAATATGAGAGGCTAAACCCCTTCAATTTAGGGGTAATGAAGCTCTCTAATCATGTAGCTTCAACTTAATTTGATGTTTATGGTCTCTTTTTGTGCTTAATGAGAATGATTGAAGTGGTTTAATGATGTTGTTTAGCTTTGAATTTGATAGTCTATGTTGTTCATAACAAATAGGCTATGCTTAAACAAACAAAACACAAATTGCCTCTTCATTTACATATGATATGGTAAAGAAGTGATTGTTGAAATTAAAATTTGATGGTTTATATTTCTAATTAATAGTTAATAGGCCATGCTTAAAATAGATTTTGCTTTCAACTTTGTTTTCATATTTTATGAGATTTAAAAGTGTATTAGTGGTTGTGTTATAATTTGATGGTTTATATTGAGCTAATTAATAGCACAAATATACCATACTTATGATAAGCACACCGACTAATTCACTAATGACAAGAAAAGAGAGATTATAACTTCATTTTGTTGATTTATGTGATCTAGATAGTGGAATTGCCTCTAAATTGTCTTAACACTCATATTTTTATCAATTTTCTTTTGCTTGTTTTTCTTCTTTTCTAGTTTAACATTCTCTTCAACCTTGGTTTAATTTGATTGAATCGATTTTTAAAATCATCAATTCCCTGCGGATCGACCCGTATTCGCCACATGCTACATTCGTACACCGTGCGCTTGCGGTTATTTTTAAATTTAAATTCGTTCGACGGTTTTCTAAACCAATAGAATTCCGTCGACGAACAAGTTTTTGGTGCCGTTGCCGGGGAATCGCTTCGATATTGATTTTCTATTCTTTGGATTATTTTCGTTAGATTATATTGTGTGTTTGTTTTGTGTGTTGAGTGCATTTAAAAAAAAAATTGTTTTGTGTGTTTGATTTGTGCTTGCTTTTGTTTGTGTGTTTGTAGTTTTTCATTTTACAGTTACATTTCTATTTCCATTAAAAAAACATACAAAATTTCAAAACAAAAACATTTTATTTCCTGTTCATTTTTTTTACAATTTCAATTACAATTTACAACTCAATTTCTTTTACAAACTTGATTGCCTAAAAACTGTGCAGTTCTCCCCCTTCTCTATTACTGTTACTGCACAATCTTCTCACTGTAATTCACATCTTCAAACTGTAATTCACTTCACCACTTCAAACCATAAACAATCCACCACCCAGAGAAACTACCATATCACCTTGCTCGTAGCCACCCCGACATTCAACTACCATCAGGCTGCACACATCCCTGTCAACCCCCCTAACATCTACCGGCCCCGACTTCCTCATCCCCTTCATTACAGACCAATTCCAGTGCACAAACAATCTTCATCTCAATTCACTTCTACATTCATCCTACTGCAACATCTACTTCCTCCTTGAAAATCCCAAAATTCCCTAAGATGATTCACCAAAATAATCAGAGCACATAAGACCACCATCATCTTCATCTTCAGAAGTGTCCAACCACACATATCTCCACCTCACTGCTTATCCTCCTCCATATTCCCATTCACATTTGCAATCATCATATCACCCAAAATTATGCACTGCTTCACTGCCTAACTCACATCGCTCTCAACTGCTAACTGCCGCTTCCCCTCAAACTCCCGACTACCATCTTCCCATCAAATAATCTAACTCCACCCCACAACACTCAAACCACAGCAGCAGCCCACCAAACTACAGAACCACAGTCACCATCCTCTTTCAACAATACAAACTGCCTTTCAATAGTCATTCCAACCACATAACTGCAACTACACTTCGACCACCCCATTGCTCGTCCGCATACATACAACTGTTGTACCATTGCACCGTGCTTACCATTCTTCTTGCTGTCATCCTCACTTCCTCTGCCACAAAACCACTTCACCATAAAACTGCTGCATGAATCCCTACATCATCCCCCTTCTGCCAACTCCACCCACTCAAAACTCAACAACATCGACAATCCCCTGACCACCAGTATTCCACAGCAGCAACACATAGTTCGACCACATCACCATCAGTATCACCAAGTCGCCGCGAACTCGACTTCTTCCAATAGCAAGCCACACGAACTTAATTCCGCCACTGTCCTTTCAAGCAAGCCAGACTTCGCCCATAAGAAAATCGCGAGCATCACCAATCCCATCACCATTCCGAAACCCAAGTCCACACGCTACCACAAGCAAACCACAATTCCTCATCACCCAATCGCCAATAACCGAAACTGATTGACTCACAGCTACTCGCGTGACCATTGACCTCATTCCATACGAAACCCAAATCATCGAACAGCCTCGGCATACTAGCTTGCATCGTTCCTCTCCACCTTCAAACCGAAGCTTGCCTTCATCGACATCGCAACCACCATTGCCACCTACCAATCACACTAAAACCCAAACTTACTAGACAACGCTTCATCAACCCCCAAAATCGAACCGCCTGCAAGCAATCGCCTGAACCACGACTTCGGCATCCTCCCACTCTCCAATCATCTGAACACACGAATTGCTTTTGCTTTCTGCAAATTGAGTAATCTCGGTTAAGCAAGTTTTTGATCGTGAGTTGCTTGAGTTCAATAGCGAGTTGTTGTTGCTTTCGATTTCGATTTCTGCAAGTTGCTTGAGTTTTCGACTTGATTTCGATTTCGATTTCTAGTGGTCGACTTGTTTTGTATTAAGAAATAAGAAGGGAGTGATTTTTAATTTTTGATTTTTGACTTTCCAGAGTAATTCTCTGTTTACACGAACTAAATAGAAAAGGAAGGGGTTTCGGGTTTGACAGTTATAATTGATTTTGGGCCGGTTAGATTTAGTTTGGGTGTGTGTTAGTGTGTTCTTTTAATTCCCTTTTTGTTCTTTGATTCTAAAAAAACAAAAACAAAACAAAAAAAACCGAGTAAGTCAAGTGTCGTTTTTTTTAGAAATTTGTTGTTTTGATTTGCTTCTTTAGATTTCAATTGTTTTGGTTTTCCATTTTTTTCCCTCCCTCTTAAAAAAAATAGTAATTTTTTTTTTACTTTCCACTTATTTTTTTTATAGTTTCTTGGGTTAGTCAATAAAATTTTTGCTTTATTTTTTATTTTTCTGAAAAAACAGAAAAAAACTTTATATATATATATATCTTGTTTTTATTTTCAGGTTACCAAAGCAAGAAATAAAGGAAAATAGCTTGTTGAAAACTGCTTTTTCGCTTGCCAAATAAATTAATAAATTGCCTGCTTAAAAGAAAATTTGCACTCTTATCTCTTGTTTTTATTTTAGTTGCATTGTTGGTCGTTTGCATTTGCATTTATATATTAAAAAAAATTCAAAATCCAAAAACAAAAACAAATTTCATCATAGTTGCATTGTTAATACACGTTTAATTTTTGTTTTGCATTTCATGGTAGATTTTGATTAATAATAACGATTAGAAATAGAAAACTCTTAATTGTATATTGGCAATTTGTCTTCTTTGAACAATTTAATTTCTTGGTGTCTAGGCTACGGCAGAGTAATAACCATTTATAAATATTACGGTGATTCGTAAATATTATAGTGGTTGTTCCTCTTAAGGTACTTAAACCTTCGGCTGCATTGCTACGGTGATTCGTGGTGCACTGATAACTCCTGTCCGTTACCTGGCTGAGAACTATCTTGTTTATCTAAGACAACTTGTGAATATACAATTTTGTGTTAACTTAGGATAAATCATTTGTAATTAACCCTTGCATTCATTTAGTTGCATTAGTTCATGCATATTTAAAAAAAAAAAATCCAAAACAAAAAAAAACTGTAAATATTCCTTTTACTTTTCCTTTGAAAATTTTAAATCCTTTTCTCTTGTAATTGTAAAATTCCAAAAAAATTTAGAAAAACAAAAATCTAAAAATATATATAAAACCTTCCTAAAAAAGCCAATTTTTTTTTGAAAATCCAAATACAAAACAAAAAACAATTTCCCTTTTGAAAAATAAATTCTATTTGTAAATATTTTTCTTTAAAAAAAATTCTTGAAAATGTCCGAGTTTCCCCACTTACGTGAATTTTACAATAGTTGTGAAAATCAATATAATCCATATAATTTCACTCCAAATTCATATGGATATTTTAGCGATAACTATTGTTTAAATGATTTGAGTTATGAACCATAAAATTTTCAAAACGATGACCAACCTTCGACTCTTGAAAATAGCATTGAAATGATTTCATCCTTACTCGAACTTTCTACACGACAAAATCAAGAGATAAATGATTTATGTAATTCTTATTTGTGTAATAACTCGAGTCAAGGATTTCAAAATTTGAATTCAATTCAAAATTCAAACGATTACGATTATAACCCATGCCAATTTAATTTCGAACTCCAAAATGAATTTCAAACTCAACATGAAAATGGAAACAACTTTTCAAACGAATTTGGCAATGGGAATAACCATGTTACGAGTGAAAATTTTTGTTCTCAACAAATCCAAATCGGAATACTCAATTTAATAACTATAAATTGGATTTTGTTGAACAAATGAATGAAATTTACGATGATCACATGGATTTGTTGTTTGAGACTTATATGAAACAACGTGAACAACAAAATCAAATCTCAACGTGTGATGAGTCAAGTGATAATTCACCTTTTACCCAAATCGACGATTTTCAAATAACAACTTTTGAATTTGATAATGACGATCTTAATCAAGTTGTTGAGAATATGGTAATTAAGTTGGATTTCAATTCTTTTGAGGGTGCGAAATTCGATTTAAACTTCGATCTTCCTTTTTTTGAAAATTTGAATACGACAACTTTGAATTTTAAACTCGATTTACATGGTGAAGTTGTTGATAATCCAACAAAGGAAGTCGAATTTAACGAACATGAGTTTTATGGACTTTTTGAAAACGAGGTGTTGAATTCTAAAGGGGAAAATTTCGATCACCATTTTGATTTTGAAATCGATACTTTGGAAGAAATTAAACTTCAACCAATTTTTCTATCTATCCCAAAAATCATCGAAAATAAAACAACTCGTATGATTTTTAATAAAATGACTTTCGTTTTTCCAAATCCACATTCAACTTCGAAATCTTTTACGATTTGGTTTTTCGTGCTTAAGCCGTGTCTCACACATTTGACGAGACAAATGAATCGGTCTTTAGAAGACCGTTTCATTTACTTTTTGACTGTATACTTTCTCATCTCTTGTAAATAATAATCTTTCATGTAAATGTAGGATTTTTATTTTATTTTTTCCTTCCACTTAGGTTGACTGTGGGGACACAGTTAAAATCAAGTGTGGGGGTACATTCATCTACATTTTTTTCATAGTTTACTTTTGCTTTATTATCTCAAAAAAAATTAAAAAAATCCCAAAAATAAATTTTCTTTTGATTTATTTTTAAAAGAAACACTATAAGATAAATGTATGGTTTTGGTTTATTAAATTGAAATTTTTGAAAATTTATTTGTCTTAACAAAAATAAGATTGAAGTTTCATTACAAATAATAATGGTTTAACTAGTATATAGGAAGATTCATACGTGTTAATTATGAAGTACATCCTAATTGAAAATCTTTGTTTTAAAAAGTGGTTGATTTAAAGTAAAGGATATAACATTTTTTTGTCTTCCAAGTTAAATGGTGCTAAGATGATTTTGCAAAACTCTCTCTCCCTATTAAAAAATAAAAATAAAAAAATAAAAAATAGTAACATCCAAGTATTCACTCTTATTTAAAAGTCCTCACGGTTATGCATGGATGAATTACTTGGAATCTTTGATTATGTGCTTTCATGCATGTATGGAACACATGTAAATTTTTTTTTAATAAAAACCACCTACGATCGATAGGTGTATGCACGAAAGTGTGTGCACTCGCCATGCTCTGTACTCCCCTCACATAAGCCTGAAAGGCAGTGCATGAGTGGTATATCTGGCCTCAGTTTGCCTGAGCTAGGTGTGTAATTTTTCTTTCAAATAATGAGAGAGCAAGAAATTGTAATCCTAGCACTATTTTTACTTAGTTGATTTGATTTGTTATTGAAAATAAATGAAAATACCACTTTGATAAATTTTGATAATCAACTAAGGATCCTTTTCATGATTACACTTTGTTATCAACCGAAATAACGAGTTAAACTATTGTCTATTTGTTATGATAACATGATTTTTATTGGAAATTTTGACGAGTAAATGACTTAAATCTCAAGATAATGACCAAAACCTATGTTTAACTTATTTGTGTCAATTTAAAAAGAAATCCTTCATTTGTAAATATTTTCAAAAACTCACATTCATCTCTTTGTAAATAAATGTTGCATTTTGTAAATATTTTCATCCCGCACTTGGATTTTGTGGGCAGTATCCACTGAAAGCCCTCACGAGACAACACTCGTCCTACTGGGGACACCCGGAGGTTTAACGGCTTGTTGCATATGCTCAATGCAATCGTGCTCCCTACGAAAACGGATTTATCTTAGTTTTTTTTCTTTATTCGAGGACGAAGAAAAAGATAAGTGTGGGGGTATTTGCATGTAAATGTGCATATTTTTTCCACCATATTTATTCTATTTAAATTAAATAAATGATCATATTGGGTATTTTAACTTGTTTTAACCAAAATTCATACTAATTCCAAACTGCCACATATTCATCTTCATCAAAGGGCTAAACGGTCATTTGTGTGCATATATTTCTTTGAGAAAAAATTAATTGGAAATTTATATATATTTTTATAGGAATTTGGTCTCAAATAGAAGTGGTTTCATGAAGGAATATGCATGCACAAAGAAGATACAAAAGAATGATGATGTAAATAATTCAAAGTGAAGAAAATGGAGGACCCACCTACCCACCACCTTAATGTACAAATTAAAGGCCAATGCACACGCTTATGGTGTTAATGGCTTCATGTACACTTAAATGGGGATTATGACATGCTAATGATTACTTGGTGGCCACACTACCTCATGGGCATTTTGGGCATTCCCCAAAAATATGAATTAGGGTTTCATACATGTATAAATACCCATATGTTTCATTTAATCTCTCCTCTTCTCTTAGTCTCTCTTCTCATTAGTTTAGGCTTAAAATAAAAGAAAGCTCTCTTTCTCTTTTCATCGCTACTTAGCCATTTTTATTTTATGTAATTTTCTTTTCATTTTATGCAATGTTAATTATTGTTTCTTTTAATTACATGTTCATTTCCTTTTATGCAAGTAGTGTAGATCTCTCTTATTTCATGCAAGTAGATTAGTTTTTCTTTATCTTGCTTTCTTTTACTTTTTCTTTTCCTTTAATGTTGCAAGCTACATTTGTTCACATGATAACAAATATAAGAGGCTAAACCCCTTCAATTTAGGGGTAGTGAAGCTCTCTAATCATGTAGATTCAACTTAATTTGATGTTTATGCTCCCTTTTTGTGCTTAATGAGAATGATTGAAGTGGTTTAATGATGTTTTTTATCTTTGAATTTGATAGTCTATGTTATTCATAACAAATAGGCTGTGCTTAAACAAACAAAACATAAAATTGCCTCTTCATTTACATATGATTATGGAAAAGAAGTGATTGTTGAAATTAAAATTTGATGGCTTATATTTCTAATTAATAGTTAATAGGCCATGCTTAAAATAGATTTTGCTTTCAACTTTGTTGTCATATTTTATGAGATTTAAAAGTGTATTAGTGGTTGTGTTATAGTTTGATGGTTTATATTGAGCTAATTAATAGCACAAATATATAATACTTATGATAAACACACCAACTAATTCACTAATGACAAGAAAAGAGAGATCATAACTTCATTTTGTTGATTTATGTGATCTAGAGAGTGTAATTTCCTCTAAATTGTCTTAACACTCATATTTTTATCAATTTTCTTTTGCTTGATTTTCTTCTTTTCTAGTTTTACATTCTCTTCAACCTTGGTTTAATTTGATTGAATAGATTTTTAAAATCATCAATTCCCTACGGATCGACCCGTATTCGCCACGTGCTACATTCGTACACCGTGCGCTTGTGGTTATTTTTAAATTTAAATTCGTTCGACGGTTTTCTAAACCGATAGAATTCCATCGACGAACATCATATCATTTCAAACCAATAAATCCAGTATCATTACTCACTTGAAAAAAATTCATTTCAAAAATCATAGCACTTTCAAAGTAATAACACTTTGGAAATCTTCACACTTTGAAATCGTAATATTGTGGAAATCATAACACTTTGAAATCATGATTCTTCCTCTTAAACAGTTTAGATATTAATAATATTATATATAATAAAATAGTTTATATAATAAAATAGTTTATATAATAAAATAGCTTATAGAAAATAGTTAAAAATTAAAATAGTTTATGTATTAAACTAATTAGTATATTAAAATAGTTAGAAATTAAAATAGTTTATATCAAAATAATTTATAAAGCAAAATATTAAAAATAGTATTAAATATATTTTAAAATACTTTATATAATAAAAATAGTTTCCTCAAATTTCACAAATCGACTCAAATTCTAAAATTCAAGTTTAAATCAAATCTTAGTTCTTCCATTTCAATTCAAATCTCAATAAACCATTTTATATCTATTTAAAATATAGATATTAACTACAATTTAAACCATTCCGATTTTAATAGATTTCAAAGCTTTAATATTCAAATATTTACAATAACTAAATTTGATAAATTCATATATATCTTAATTTAACCTCATCGTTATTTAGTTTTGAAATATTCACTTAATAAATCCAATATCATTTAAATGAAACCCCAAATTAAAAATAAACTAAATATTTCTTCAATTTATTTAAACTTGAAATATTCATTTAATCACATTAAACCAAAATCAAGTTATAAAATCATCTCCTTTAAAAATTTCAAATTCAATAAGTTTCAGATCGATTTAATTAAATAAAATCCCTAAAAGAATACGATTTCAAACAATTAAATTTTATCCTCCCCACCTTAATTTACTAAAATTATCATAAAATCCATTTTGAAATATAAACTTTTAAATGAATACTTAAACATAATATATACTAATTAAATTAAATTTTATTAAATTAAAGCTTATTATTAAATTTATTTTTATAATAAAACTTATTTATCTATATTTAAAAATAGTAAGATCATAAGAAAATCTTTAAATTTTTATGATTTCAATCTAACTATTAAAATTTAAAATTTTCGAACATATATATTTTAAAGTCAAAAATTTAAACCTTTACAAAATAACATTTATATATATAATATCTTAAAATCAATACTTATTAAAACCATATATATTTATTTCAAAGCCTTGGAAATCATTTATCTATATAGACCAATGGTGTTTGTATATAATTTTCTATCCTTTGGTCAAGTGATACGGATATTTATCATTTCAATCCGTGATTAAATATCTTCTGGTATATATCTTTAAAACCCGCAATACCAAAATTCAGTTCAATGAAAATCGCTTGGGTTTATCATTTCAATCTGTAACGATTTTCTCCTATTCTAAAAGATTGTTTGGGTATGTATCATTTCAACACATAGAGAATTCTATATTAACAGGGAACTTGCAGAGTGAGAACATATATGATATCAGCAACAGGCGTATATTATCAGTGATTAATTAAATAAATGTAAACAACAGGATATAGTGACATGCATCATAGGTGAACAATTACATATAATAGTATATATATAGCAATTTAAATAACTATAACAACATATTTCAATTGTCATTTTGATTGAAATCAAATTTAATAAATATAAGAACGTTGATCGTGAGTGATTGCTCACCTTGTGAGGTTAGAGCGAATAGACAATGAAATGAGTTACGGATCCAAGCATGAATTTCGAAGCATAGCAGGCTAGCCTCAAGTTTGACGGAAAAGCTAATAAATCAAAATCAATGGAAAAAAATCAAATTAGTTGATGTAAATGGTAAATATATGCTATTATTGTTATTATCATCATAAAATCAATATTTTAAAACTTATATAAACTAATATAGTATACTTTAAGGTCCACATTCATATAAAATCAATAATAAATTTTAAAACACGTACATATTAAAATCTATGTATATACAATACTGTACACAGTATATAAAATATATAAACTAAACTTATCCAATTCAAAACAAGTATACAAACCTTAGCCGAACAACAATTATATATATATATATATAAATATATAAACTGCAACCATTACATTCTTATATATATACTATAAGAACAGAACTCGGACAAGATATAACTTACATATATATCCTCTCCAAAATAAATGTTTAAAAAAATATAAACTATATAAACAGATTAGATATATATATAATACCAATATAAGACTGTACAACAGATAAAATATTTAATACGATTATAAACTTATACAAACCTATACATATATCTCAGTGAAACTACACTAACTATATATAAAGCTTATATATTCAAACAGATAAAACTTCATATGCAAATAGCATATTATTTAACTTCCACAACACATATATAAATATAAAGATATTATAAAATATATAACCTATGACAAATTATTTTAAACTTATACATAAACAGGCTTATAATTTATATATATAACTTTATATATATATATATACAGTCATATTATTACTGTGCGAAATATGTACTAATATAATTAAACTTACACTATATATAATAAATACTGTAACATTATATGTAGGCCTTCAATGGGCATGGTTTGGTCTGGGTTTTATAAACCCGGACCCTAGTCCAATTATAATAATTAAAACCCGAGCCCGACCCGAACTTGCATGGTATTTCAACCGAATATCCGAGCTCGGCCCGTCGAGCTTTTTAAGCCCGTTGGGTAATAACTATATACCAAATTCAGAATATTTATGTTAAAATCATATTTTAAAACTGCAACTTTGGTGAAATTTGTATACAAACAAAGTTAACATATAAATTGGAAGGTGATGTAGTCAAGCTCATAACAAAAGTATGCAAAAACATCTACATGTAAACAAATAAAATGGTAAATAAATAACATACACACTCATGGTTTAATAGATGAAAAAATAATAGTCGGGTTGGACCTAACTGGGCCGATATTGATAAAACCGTACCCTACCCGGATCGGGCCTGAGTCGGGCTTGGGTAGTAAAAGACAAACATGTACCTGCACAAATAGGGTGGGCTCGGGCCAGGCTTGGGCCGAAACCCGTACCATTGACATGCCTAATTATATGTATACAACATGAAACATTTCATCTGCTTATGCAAATCATATATATAAACTTAAATAGGAGGATGCAACCTAAGTTGGCCCAATAGAGAAGCTAGCAGCGGAACAAGAGGCTGACAAGGCTTCGGCGAGATGGATTGTGGGCTAACGGTGGTTGCCATGGGCGTGGGTTTTGGGAAGGCTCGTCTTAGCCACTTTGGATGGCGAGAGGTTGTAGGTGAGGACACGCAGCTATAGGTAGCGAAGGGTGGGAATGTTTTGGAAAACTGGCAAGGGTGGAGTTCAAGGTGGGAAGAGCATGATGGGGTGGAGGTCAGTGGCTCGAATAGGCTATGGGTCTGGCAAAGTAGTGGAGGCTGGAAGGAGGTTAGCATGGAACGGTGCATGGAGAACGGAACGAGCAAAGTGGGTTGGGTTTGATAGCAAAGAAGAAGGCGAGCCGATCAATAGGTTTCGAATAAACGTCGAAACCGTATTTTTTTTAATATAAGAAGAGGACGAATTAGAGAATTGTTGTGGAACGAGGGAAGCAAGAAGAAAATGGAAAGGTTCTCAAGCAACAGGGAGAGAAGACGAGCAGGTGGTAAAGTAAAATGAATAGGCATGGTAATTTATGAATCAACAAAAGCAAAGAGTTGTTTTTTTTTCAACCGTCGGGAAATTGAATGGACATGGGAAAAAGTTAAAACGAGTACCGATGTGGTTATCTGTTTCGTCGATATCGCCGCGTATCAAACACTAGAATGCACATATGAATATACTGCTGAAATCAACATGACGAGACGATCAAAACGGTATACAGATACAAGTGGCACGATCATCCCATCAAAAGTCGATAACCGGTACCGAAAGTGCCGCAAACCGTCAGAATTAAGATAAACGGAGCAATAGCGGTCCAAATTTGACGAAGCGAAATATGACGTCTCACTCAGAAAATGATTTACAAATTTATTATATAAAATATTCAGGTTTGGAAACCATTTTATTATCGTCAAATATTAACTGATTTAAATTTAAATAAAACTACGCAATAAAATAAACTTTCATATTTTTTGATGAAAATTTATCGTTGGCTATGTTTAAATAGACGTATTCCAAATATCAAATTTTTATTTTCAAATTCACTTTTTTAAAATTGCATAAAACTTCAATTAAATTATGTTACTAAAACAGTTAAAGTTTACGAGTCGTTACACTATTCCTCACTCAAAATTTTTTGTCCCCGAAAAGGATGGGGATAGGAGAATAGAAACAATCAAAAAGATAAATAAATCAAATGACAAGATAAAACAATTAATTTAAACCATATAAATTTCAATTTTAAATTAATTAACATTTAATAATTGATTTTAAATTCAAGGTATTTCATTAAGTTGATTTGTTTTCAGTTTATATTAATATTTGTTACAAAAATTTCTTTCAAAACAAAATTCATTCTTATTTATCTCATTTTAGATCCATTTGATTTTTATTTAAGTAAATTTCACTTATAATTCAATCTTAACTATTTGTTTATTCACTATCTTACTATTCAATTATCTAAATTAACATTTTCTATAATCATAGATTTAGCGTACAAACACATATTACAACCATTCAAATTTTATTTAAAATTCCTTTAACATCATTTTGCATTGTATACTACTCAATTACATAGTTAACTTCTGAGTAATTTATGTAAGTTATATATATTGAAATGCAATTGAGTATTATACACGTAAAATTTCCAAATTTAATTATTTCAACTTTTAAATATTTATTCAAAATTTTCTCTTCATTTAAAATTGAAGTCATCCTTTAACACGATTTAAGAATTAAATTTCCGATTAACTCCAAACAATTGAGAGATAAATGTAATACATATATATATATACACACACTATATATCGAATCAAATCTATAACCATATACCTATATACATAATACAACAGGCCATACTTAAGAAATTTAAACCAAATTCATTTTTCAAAACAAAAGTGTAGCAAAGCTACTAATGGTCTCTCTACTCTGAAACTCAAAAATGAATGTCGATGATGTTGCCGTCATCACCGAAGTTATTTGCCAGCGACAAAAGAGTAAAGCACTGATTTAATTCCTTTTAAAATTATTTGGAAACGGTTTTTATTCGAAAATACTTTTAAATAATATACATTTTAAAATTTTAATACCAAAGTTTGAAATCTTCGAAAATTAAATTTTCAAATTCTAAAATTTAACTTCATTTCAATTCCAAATCAGTTTATAAACCATGTTTTAATATTTCATTACTTTATTTATATCATAATGCAATAGAGAATGTTTTACAAAACAATCAATGAAATCAATATTATCATATTCAATAACAAATTTATTTAACTGTTTAATCTCAGAAAATTTATAGTTATATATAATATAATATAATCATACAAATTTTTTTCTATTTACCGATTTGAAAATAATATTGTGTCAGTTTGGTCTATTCAAGTGTTTTGGAATTCCTATCGATAGCGTTGATCGGACGAATCAATTGAAAACCCAAATCAACATTAACAACTCAAACAACACAACGTATAAAATAATTTTATATTAATTACGAATACACTCCTTTACTTGAAGATTATAGAATGGATTTCAAAGCAAGGATAGAGATCTAAATTAGAGGAACCCAAATCAAAAGAATTTTAACTAAAGATAAACTTGAATGGGAGATAAGATGATTAAATTATATAATAGAGAGATTGGTAGACTTATATAAATCGCGGACGACCTTAACAGGGCCAACCGTGACTTCAAAGATAAGATCGATGCGGAATTCTAAGGCAAATCGACATTTGATCGCAAAAGATAGAATTCAGGCATAGCAAGAGAAGCAGCATCTAAACCGACGATACATAAATCTTCGGTGAATCAATGCTTGTTGTAAAGGAGTTTTGCCCCTTTACAATTCATACAGTGGAGCTATGGGATGCTCCAGAATCAAGAAAACACGAATATGGAAAGACAGAATGGATTTCAGAACGAAGAAGGAAAGTTCCAAAATTCAAAGAAACCCTAGTTAAAGAGGAAGAGTTTCAAGCTTGAACGAAAGTGATTCTATAATTAAATTTACTACATATGCTAAGTTTTTCCTAAAACCAAAGATCTGATACCACATGTAACATCCCAATATTTCGTGCCTTTTGCATCCATACATGTCGGATTTGAATTGCTCAAAATATCAGATTGTTAATTTATATTTGGCACAACTCAGCATATACAGTAAACAAATCAATCACAGAATCACAGACACAGAGTAATATAACAATAAGCAGCAGAAACAAATAAATAGTACTTTATGAAGCTACTATATATATAATAGAGTTAAACAAGATACAATAGAAGTCTCGAAATCATAGAAGTCTCAATACAATAATCAAATAACAAGATCTGAATATATTGCTGGAGTCAACTGAATAACTGCAAGATGAATAGATAAATGGATCTCCAAGCGAAGCTCCAACTCCAAAGGTGAGTCTCAAATGTTGTGACACTCAATCTGACTTGAGCATAAAGCAAAACACAAAACATTTGAGTCGGAATTAACATTCTTATATCAATAAATCCAACACAAGTGAAATATCAACTGAAATACAAGTAACTCAAAGGATGTTTGTGACAACCATCCTCTAAGGATCCATGGAACTATCTACTATGTAGTAAAATACGATTATAGTATGTCTATAGTAAAGTAAACTATTAAAATAGCATTAAGGCGTTACCCATATCCCCCTTAACACATTTTATAGTGCCATATCTATACAGTACTGTAATACCCCATAAACTTGAGCTACCAAAGGGCACTCCATAGGTACGACACAAAACAAATTCGTAATTGTTTCGATATAGTAGGTGACACGGCACAACTAGGCAATGCCAGGGCAGATATACCAATTACACTTCCGGACCGTTGGTAATGCAGAGCCGCAGCAATCGCCCAACTGATCCACACTTCCAAAAATCAGAGGGGTGCACCAAATCAATCGCAAAGTAATAGATTGGTATCGAAGGAGTATGTCCGATCGGAGGAGCTACCTCACTTGGCCCGTCAATTGCTCTTGTTTTAGCCACCTTAAGCTAACTCACGGGAGTTAGGTCCACGTATATACCTCATATAGAATCGTCACCGACCATCCTACTTCATTCTGGAATCTCCACCACGTACACAGTTGTTAAAGTGGTTTTCGGTATTGGCAGAGAGTATGACAATAACCGATACTGCTCCCTTTAACAACCAAACGTTATTATAACACCGTGGTCATTTTATTTCAAATAGTTTATATTTCGAAATAAAAATATCATATCATTTCAAACAATATAAATCCGATATCATTACTCACTTGAAAAACATTCATTTCAAAAATCATAGCACTTTCAAAGTAATAACACTTCCGAAATTATAAAACATAAAAATTATAACACCTTGGAAATCAACACACTTTGAAATCATAATATTTTGGAAATCATAACACTTTGAAATCATAATTCTTTCCTCTTAAATAGTTTAGATATTAATAATGTTGTATATAATAAAATAGTTTATATAATAAAATAGTTTATAAAAATATAGTTAAAAATTTAAGTAGTTTATAAATTAAATTTATTAGTATATTATAATAGTTAGAAATTAAAATAGTTTATATTAAAATAATTTATAAACTAAAATATTAAAAATAGTGTTAAATATATTTTAAAATACTTTATATAATAAAAATAGTTTCCTTAAATTTCACAAATCGATTCAAATCGACTCAAATTCCAAAATCAAATTTAAATCAAATCTCATTTCTTCCATTTCAATTCAAATCTCAATAAACCATTTTATATCAATTTCCAATATAGACAAACTACAATTTAAAACATTCCAATTTCAATAGATTTCAAAGCTTTAGTATTCAAACATTTACAATAACTAAATTTGAAAAATTCATATATATCTTAATTTAACCTCATTATTATTTAGTTTTGAAATATTCAGTTAATAAATCCAATATCATTTAAATGAAATCCCAAGTTACAAATAAACTAAATATTTCTTCAATTTATTTAAACTTGAAATGTTCATTTAATCACATTAAACCAAAATCAAGTTATAAAATCATATCCTTTAAAAATCTCAAATTCAGTAAGTTTTAGATCGATTTAATTAAATAAGATCCTTAAAAGATTACGATTTCAAATTAATTAAATTTTATCTTCCCAACCTTAACTACTAAAATTATTATAAAATCTATTTTGAAATATAAAATTTCAATGAATACTTAAACATAATATATACTAATTAAATTAAATTTTATTAAATTAAAGCTTATTATTAAATTTATTTTTATAATAAAACTTATTCATCTATATTTGAAAATAGTAAGATAATAAGAAAATCTTAAAAAATTTATGATTTCAAATTAACTATTAAATTTAAAATTTCCAAACATATAAATTTTAAAGTCTAAAATTTAAACCTTTACAAAATAACATATATATATATATATATATAATATCTTAAAATCAGTATTTACTAAAACCACATATATTTCTTTCAAAGCCTTAGATATCATTATATATATACACCAACGGTGTCTGTATATAATTTTCTATCCTATGCTCAAGTGATATGGACATTTATCATTTCAATCCGTAATTAAATATCTATGGGTATATATCTTTTCAACCCGCAATCCCAAAATTCAATTCAATGAAAATCGCTTGGGTTTATCATTGTTATCCCACCTTTTGGCAAAGCCGAGATACCTAAAAATTAACTGAAAACCAATGATTATTAGTCATGAATGTCGATTATGCATTGCAGGTTCGCTATGGGTATCGATGAATTTTGTCCGAGTCCGGATCGGGCCACGATTGACAAGACATGACAAGCAAAGCCATGGAAGCATGTATTCCAAATTTCAGGTCAATACGAGTTCATATGCTCAAGATATGATCGATGCAAGTTGAAGGAAAAGTCACATTTTCGTATCCATAAGAGAGCTTAACTTCGTATCGATAGGGTCCATATCCATCATCACATCTCATTTCATATCCATCAACCCCGCATCGATCAGGCTCGAATCCATCAAGGAACCTCGGCTCGCACCGATCAAGTTCGTATCCATCAAAAGGGCATGCGCTTCGTATCGATTGGCTATGTCCTGTTTCATATCCATCCAGCTAGACATGGTCCGTATCCATGGATGAGCTTCCATTTGAATCCATCGTCTTCGTATCGACCAGGGATACAATTCCCTCTTATCCATCTGTCTCGAATCCATCAGATGACTTCACATCCATCAGACGGTGACCACTTCGTATCCATCAGGAGTTCTTGTTTGAATCTATATCCATAGCTTGTTCGTGTCCACTAAGTCAAATGCGCTTAGATTGATGCCACGGTCATCGATGATAACGAGACGAGAATCATGGAGTCGAAACGGTCAAACCGGAGCAAAGAGTGGATCAACGCGAGGAGTGCGCGCCACATCGCCGCAGAATCACGTGCTTCATCGAGTCAAGGCAGATCGATTCGAAATCATGGTTTCGAACCAGACAGCCACCGAGGAATCCAATTTCGTATCGATCATATCTCACAAACCATTGATCCAATTGCTATGAAATTTTCACAGAAGCTTACGTACAAGTCGAGGAACATTCTTGCCAAGTTTCAGCTCGATTGGATCATTTTTTGATCGATATGAAATTGATTCGTATCAATCACAGATCGAGTCAAAACTTGGTGGGGTCGGTCGCATGGGCCCACTCACGTGCCAGAAGAAGTCTCCCGAAGTTTGAGCGCGATATCGGCCTCCTACACCTATAAATAGCCCCCTAAAGCCTACAGAAAAAACGATCATTTTGCTATTCAACGTCCAGACTCTGCCGGATTCAATCCTACACCTTACCATTGCTTTTGTACTCAAATTACTTCATTATAATCGCTGTAATCAACTGTAACCAGCAAGGATAATCAATAAAAGATAAAACTTTGAAGTGGACGTAGGCCTGAGATAGCCGAACCACTATAAATCTCGTGTTTCTATTTGTTATTTCTGGATTGTTTTTTGTTATTTGCATAGATCTGAGATTTGTGTTTGAATATTGTTGATCTGTATTCATACACTGGTGCTTTCACGATACTTGGGGTTTGTGACCATTTTTGGCACAAACACTTTGGTGCTTTCACTGAGAAGAACTAGCACCTGCTACACCAGACTTGAAGTTCAGATTTAAAAGCTTAAAGGATTCAGATATAGAGACAATGACTCGACAAACCAGTAGAAGACAGAGGGCTGAGAGAAGCCAACAAGGAGGAAGCCATGAGGCATCCTCTGGAGCTGGAGAAGGACAAGCTTTGATTTACATTACCAGGGACGAGATGGAAGCTATGGAGAATTCAATGCATGAAAGGATAATGAAGAGTCGGCAGGAGATGCTGTAGAATTTTTTCGAACAGATAAGAGCAGCGAATGTGCAGAACCTTGGACCAACTACAGCAATTGAGAGTGTTGAACGAGGAGTTAGGTTTGCAGAAACCAATGGAGGTCAAGCTCAAGGTCAGAATGCAGAACCAGAAGGCAATCAACAGGGACTTGGGGGCAGACCCTCAAGATCCGATACTGGAAGACCAATGGATAGAGCTCAGCAGGCTAGGGTCAATGCTAATGTTACTGAGCCACATGAAGAGTATATACCAGAATTCCTTTCGAGACTTGGGGGGGCAGGCCCCAGATGGAGATGAAAGAATGATTGGTCTAGTGTGGTGAATCATGAGAGGAGGAATGTCGAGTGGAGGATTGGAAGAAGTTAGTCGGAGTCCGTTCACTCCGAATATCAGAAATGCAAGGAACCCTCCAAAGTTCAAACTACCAATGCTGGATCCTTATGACGGGAAGTCAGACCCGACCATGCATATTACCAGATACATTAGACACATGGAAGTTCTGGAAGCGTCGGAGGAAGTGATGGCACGATGTTTCCCTTTATTCTTATCAGATTTGGCTACGCTTTGGTTCAGACAGCTAGAGACTGGATCAATCAGAACATGGGACGAGCTCGTAGATTGCTTCATGAGATAGTTAAGGGTCCACGTGATGTGACCCAAAAGTGTGATGACTTTGGCTTCGATAAAGAAAAGGACCGGAGAGTCCATAAAAGATTTTCTACTGAGATTCAATGCAACAGTGGGTTCTGTAGATCGCCCGGACCCATCGATAATTTTGATGGCGGCGGTGGCAGGAGTTGGGAAAGGCACCGAATTCAAAGATTCTTAGGCAAGAGATCCAACACATGATCTTGGAGAATTCTATCATGAAGCTGAAAGATTCAATCGGCTAGAAGAATCACGAGTCGAGAGGCAAGAAACAAACGCTGTGCAGGGCGAAGGAACCGCCAAGGAACAGTCTGGAGCAGACAAAGGAAAGAGAAAGCAGGATGACAGATGTGATGGTCCTGATAAACGAAAGAAATTCCGAGAGCCCAGATTCAGGCAATACACAGATCTGACGGCAAGCCTGGAACGGATTTACACGGAAACTCGGGGGCAACTCCCCTATCGAAAACCACCAAGGAGAGATCCCACAGAGCGGGAGCGTAGAAGTGGAAAATATTGCCTATTCCATGAGCTGGATGGGCACACTACCGATGAATGCCGCCACCTAAAGAATGAGGTGGAAGAACATGCTAGAAGTGGTAGATTGCCACAATATATCAGAGAACGGACAACGGCAGTAAGACCTGAGCAATTACCGCCTCCGCCTAACAGAACTGATCCTGGATTGGGATCGCGACTCGTCATCAAAATATTATGATGGCATGGGCCAAGTTCATGATTTGGACTTTAGTCGATTAGATTTCTTAGATTTAATTTTAAAAAATAAAGCGGCTATTCCACTTACTCATGTACGGGAACCGGAGAGATCCCTAGGCATGCTCTGAGATGGTAATAGATCACTTCGCCTAGAGAGGCAATGTCTAGTTTTTTCCTGATGTTTGAGATTGAACATCTAGGACTTGAATTTAATAAATAAACTTGAATTTCTTGAAATAAACCTTTGACCAGAGAGTTAAAGGATGAATATTAAATACCAACATAAAAATGATCGCTTTATGATCCTACCCGGAGAGGCGGGGTCCGAAGTGCAAGAAGTGAGTTGCTTCGCCAGAGAGCGACTGAATCGACTCACTTAACGTCGTTTCCCATTCACCGGAGAGTGATTGGATCGGGGTTCGATAAGAACCCGGAGAGGCTGTGATCGACCCACAATTTAGGCCATGACATCGCTTAATGTTCAGATACACTGAACCGGAGTGTAAGGGGTGTTGCCGCTTCGTCGGAGTGCGACAGGATCGGCACACTCAATGCTGCTTCCCTTTCACTGGAGAGTGACAAGATGGGATCCAGCAAGATCCCGGAGAGGCTATGATCGGTCTATAACAACCAAGACATCGATATACACCCTAGCTGGGGCCAAAGTGCCACAGGATCTTTCTATTCGATCGCTAAGTCTGGAATGGACTGGGCAAGGGTCCGGAGTGACCGCTGATAGTCCAGAGAGACTGTAGAACTTCATTCTTAATTTCCACAGGAAGAAATAGATAATGATTTGGCTTCGAACAGCCGTAAACTTGGTTGACACTACTATAAGCTTTGAATAAAACATGAACTTGCTGCATTTGATTTAAAGCTATTCAAAACTCACCTTTTTCCAAAAGGCATGTTTTGGGGGGCAAAGTGTTATCCCACCTTTTGGCGAAGCCGAGATACCCAAAAATTAACTAAAAACCAGTGATTATTAGTCATGAATATCGATTATGCATTGCAAGTTCACTATCGATATCGATGAACTTTTTCTGAGTCCGAATCGGGCCACGATTGACAAGACATGACAAGCAAAGCCATGGAAGCCTGTATTCCAAATTTCAGGTCAATCCGAGTTCATATGCTCAAGATATGATCGATGCAAGTTGAAGGAAAAAGTCACATTTTCGTATCCATCAGACAGCTTAACTTCGTATCGATAGGGTCCATATCCATCATCACATATCATTTCGTATCCATCAACTCCGCATCGATCAAGTTCGAATCCATCAAGGAACCTCGGCTCGCACCGATCAAGTTTGTATCCATGAACAGGGCATGCGCTTCGTATCGATCGGCTATGTCCTGTTTCATATCCATCCAGCTAGACATGGTCTGTATCCATGGATGAGCTTCCATTCGAATCCATCGTCTTCGTGTCGATCAGGGATACAATTCCCTCTTATCCGTCTGTCTCGAATCCATCAGATGACTTCACATCCATCAGACGGTGACAACTTCATATCCACCAGGAGTTCTTGTTCGAATCCATATTCGTAGCTTGTTCGTGTCCACCAAGTCAAATGCGCCTAGATTGATGCCACGGTCATCGATGATAATGAGGCGAGAATCATGGAGTTGATACGGTCAAACGAGTGGATCAACACGAGGAGTGCGCGCCACGTCACAGCAGAATCACATGCTTCATCGAGTCAAGGCAGATCGATTCGAAATCATGATTTCGAACCACACAGCCGCCGAGGAATCCAATTTCATATCGATCATATCTCACAAACCATTGATCCAAATGCTATGAAATTTTAACAGAAGCTTATGTACAAGCCGAGGAACATTCTTGCCAAGTTTTAGCTCGACTGGAACATTTTATGATCAATAGGAAATTGATTCGTATCGATCACAGATCGAGTCGAAATTTGGTGGGGTCGGTCGCATTGGCCCACTCACGTGCCAGAAGAAGTCTTCCGAAGTTTGAGCACGATATCAGCCTCCTACACCTATTAATAGCCCCCTAAAGCCTACAGAAAAAAGGATCCTTTTGCTATTCAACGTCCAGACTCTGTCGGATTCAATCCTACACCTTACCATCGCTGTTGTACTCAAATTACTTCATTGTAATCGCTGTAATCAACTATAACCAGCAAGGATAGGAGGAGTCAAACTGAGTTAGCCCAGTAGAGAAGCTAGCAGCGGAACAAGAGGCTGATAAGGCTTCGACGAGATGGGTTGTGGGCTCGTGGTGGTGGCCATGGGCGTGGCATTGGGGAAGGATCGGCCTGGTCACTTTGGATGGCGAGAGGCTGTATGGTGAGGACACGCAGCTATAGGGGCTAAGGGTGGGAAGGTTTTGGCGAACTGGAAAGGGGTGGAGTTCAAGGTGGGAAGAGCATGATGTGGTGGAGGTTAGTGGCTCGAATAGGCTACGGGTTTGGCACAGCAGTGGAGGCTGGAAGGAGGTTAGCGTGGAACGGTGCATGGAGAATGGAACAATCAAGGTGGGGTTGGGTTTGATAGCAAAGAAGAAGGTGAGCAGGTCAATAGGTTTCGAATAAATGTTGAAGCCATATTTTTTTAATATAAGAAGAGGACGAATTAGAGAAGTGCTGTGAAACAAGGGAAGCAAGAAGAAAATGGAATGGTTCTCAAGCAATAAGGAGAGAAGATGAGCAGGTGGTAAAGTAAAATGAATAGGCACGATAATTTATGAATAAACAAAAGCAAAGAATTGTTCGTTTTTCAACTGTTGGGAAATTGAATGGACACTGGAAAAGGTTAAAACGAAAACCAATGTGGTTATCTGTTTTGCCGGTATCGCCGCGTACCGGACACTAGAATGCACATACGAATATACTGCTGAGATTAGCATGATGAGACGATCAAAATGGTATACAGATATCAGTGGCACGATCATCCCATTAAAAGTCGATAATCGGTACCGAACGTGTTGTAAAACCGTCGGAATTAAGATGAACGGAGCAATGGGGGTCCAAATTTGACGAAACGAAATATGATGTCTCACTTAGAAGATGCTTCAAAAATTTATTATGTAAAATATTCATGTTTGGAAAACATTTTATTATCGTCAAATTTTAACTGATTTAAATTAAAATAAAATTACGCAATAAAATAAACTTTCATATTTTCTGATGAAAATTTACCATTGGCTATGTTTAAGTAGACGTATTCCAAATATCAAATTTTCATTTCCAAATTCGTTTATTTAAAATTTCACAAAATTTCAGTTAAATTACGTTATTAAAACAGTACATTCTATGTAAACTTTTTGGTTATCATGAGGTAAAAGCACGTCCGTGTTTATGTGCGGTGTGGTCCTACAAGATACCTTTATTTCAAAAGGATTTATAACATTAAAAATCCATTAAGGTATGTTTTCTCATGTTGGTTTACCAAAATGACCCAACGTTATTTTCTTATCATTCTTGGGTCAGACTGAGCATATGTTTATATTTATATTGGGATGCTTTGGAGCTCAGCAGACGAGCTGAAGGTCCAAGTTGTATTCTCGCACTTGTTTATTTCCGCTGCATTGGTTGGTTAAATCATCATTTGTAAGGACAGGTTGTATCCAGGCTGATGATTAGTGAATTGTGTACTCTGATTGGAGGTATGTATATTAGTTTTTCTTTTGTAACGATTTGTTGTATATTATAGATTATCAAATATGTTGTGATATTTTGTGATTGTTTACATTTTTCTTATCTCCCTTCTTCATTCTTTCCTCCTAACTATCCACCTTTTCATTTAATTTGAGTTAGACATGTATGGTTTATTGTTAGCTTAAACTGTTTGGAAAAGTGCATCGTTACACTAACCATTTAAACTTTTTCAAAAATTAGACGATGAGTTTCTGAAAATCACGTGTTTTGATACCAGTAGGTTATGTGAGAAACCCTAATAGTTATACGGAATGAATCTTAAGACAATTATAACACTGGAGGGGGTTAAATAATGTATTTAAACTTCTTAATGCTCAATTTTTAGTTTTCAAGTTATTAAATTTAGAATCATAGAAATAATTTGATAAATGTAATTCAATGTTGTAACATAAGTAGTAAAGCAAAATGAGCGAAAACAAGAGAAAAGTTGGCTAATGAGATGACAACCATTATCACCAATGACATCTCTTTTTTATGTTAAAAAGATGGTAGTTGGAACCACCTAGAAGGTAGATTGCATTAGCACTCTGATTCAATATTTTCGCTAACTTGGTCTTTGATAACGAGAATGATGAAAGGGGTGTTTTTATAAGCTTGATGATAATTTGTTTCTATGCATCAAGGAATAATCTAGAAATAATAATACTATGATATTTTTTGACACGTATTAGGATAGAAACTTCATATTTTTGCTATCTGGTGCTAACCGCTCTTTAGCTGTGATTGACTGATGCGTAGATTTAATGATATCTAGGTGGGGTATCTTGTTTCAATACATTGTCTCCTTACTTAGACATTTGTATCCTTATGGTGTGGCATTGGTCTGTTTGGAACTCTATTATATGGAACATTCCCAATAGTTATAACTTTTGTATAGTTCATTTTATAAACACACGAATTTATATAGTATAACTAAGTATATCCCTATAGATACATACTCTTTTAATAAAATAATCAAGAAAAATCATGTAGAAATGTAAGGTTAAACCCTATTTTTCAGACGAAATAAAACCATTGGGTTCATTTATTGTGGAAGATTACAAGAAGAATACAAACAATAATGTGATGTCATATATTTACCGTAAATAACATTAAAAGTCAACTATCTAATAAATGAAGAGTAATACTTTACAACGAGTGCGAACCCGTGCTACGTACATGACAACAATGCACTTATGGGAAAAAGAAAAATAATAATTTTAAAAAACATCTAATACATCATTAAGTAGAGAAGTAATTTATGTTCATGTAAAATGCAAGATGTTGAACCAAAAAATGGCACAATCCCTTAAAACAAACTGAAATAAAGAGATCTAGCAAAATAAATAAGAAAGACAGGAAATTTTTATAGTGGTTCGACGAATCTGAACCTTAGGTCCATTATAAGGTTGTTGCTTATAGATTTTGGTCATAAGTATCAGAACTCTCTTATTGGATTTTAATGAAAATAACTATACAATTATGTCAAAGAACCTCTAAGCTAACATACATGTACATGAGTATCAAAAAGAGACAAACACGAAAGAGATTAACAAGATCATAATATATTTTGTAGTTAGATATTATTAATCCAAAATCCGTAAATCCTAAATAAAATATTAAAGGAATTTAAATCTTACTATTTTTAAGCGAAGACATCTTTAGGCAGAAGCATTAGTACTAATCTTCAAAGGTTTTCCTCGGATTTGATGATGGAGATCCTTTTATGTTTTCATTTCCTTTCTCCTTATGCAAATACTATTGGACTTAAAAACGTTTTAGAAATGATCCCTTAAATACAAAATGAGAAGAAGAATGTTTTAATTTTGGAATATCATCAGTCCAAACAGAGAATGGGTTTATATATATTTTGAGGCAACCTTTGGGAACAATATAAGTATTAATAGCATTCTAAATTTTTCCATCAAAAATTCAGATATCTTTTCATTAATTCGTTAAATGAAATTGATGCACAATAACAACTTAGGCCACATAATAAATAAAACTAGCATTCTCTCACTTGGTCGTAATGTTATAACATAATAAAGGACACAATCAAAATTGGCCAATATAGTTTTGATTAATCCTAAACCTGCTCAGTTTGAAATACCAAACCAAACTAATGTAATCAGCATAACAAATGTCGTTATTTGATCTCTGATTATAACATTGGTACTCTTTCCAACGATGATTAATAATATTCATTCAGTCCTTATAAGTAATTTGCTTAGATTAAATAAGTTTATGTGCACCATATTAAGTAAATTTATAAATTCAAAGTAAATACATAATTAAAGACTTAGTACATAGCATTATATATGTATGTACGTATGTATGTATGTATGTTTGCATGTATGTATGTATTTTGCAACACCAAAATTATAATACATTAATTAAACCTATGTCGCAACATGCTCTTTGTAAAGAGTGGATGGATGCGCTTTTGTTAGAGAATCAGCTAACACAACTCCTGTGATAATATGTTATATCATAATGGTACATCTTTGACTCTGTTTCTAACAACAAGATATTTGATGTCATTCTACTTAGATGCACCACTTGATTTGTTATGCTTAGAGAAGCAAATAGCAGCTTCGTTCTCACAAAATAAAGTGAGTGGCCTTGTATTACTGTCAATTACTTGAAGTCCTAATATAAAATTCTTTGACCAAACTGCTTGACGGGGAGCATAGTAACATACAATAAATTCTGCTTGCATAGTGGAAGATGCCATTGTAGAATGCTTAGCACTCTTCCATGAAATTAGTCCCCTACGAGCATAAATATGTAAGATGATGTAGATTTCTTACTATCGACACATTCGGAAAAATCAGAATCATAATAACCAATAACTTCAAGTTTATTTGACCTCTTATAAATAAGAATATAATCTTTTGTCCCTTGCAAATAGTGTAAAACTTTCTTGGCAGCTTTCCAATGTTTCATTCCTGGACTAGTTTGATATCGGCCAAGCATACCAATTGCAAATGCAATTTCGAGACATGTATAAACTAAGCATACATAAGACTCCCTACTACCGAAGCATAAGGAATTTGCTTCATTTGATCACGTTCTATTTCATTTTTAGGACATTGAAACTAGCTGAATTTATCACCCATGATAATTGGAGCAACACTAGAAGGGTAATTGTGCATGTTATCTCTTTTACGCATTTTATCAATATATGCTTTTTGAGATAAGCTTAAGATCCCACAAGATCGATCTCAGTAAATTTCAATTCCTATAACATAAAAGGCTTCACCAAGATCCTTCATTTCAAACTTAATAGATAAAAAACGTTTTGTCTCGTATAACTTGTCTAAATCACTACTTACTAATAAAATATCGTCCATGTACAAAATAAGAAAGATATATTTACTCCTGCTAATCTTGAGGTATATGCAATGATCTATTGTATTTTCTTAAAATTCAAATTCGGTTATAACCTCATCAAAATTGAGATAACATTGTCGTAAAGCTTGTTTTAACCCATATACTAAACTATTTAAGCTACATGTCATATGCTCCTTGCCTTCTACAACAACCCCTTCAGGTTATTTCATAAGAACTTTTTCATGCAAGTTACCATTAAGAAGTGCATATTTCACATCCATTTGATGCAATTCTAATTCATAATGAGCTACAATGGCTAAAACAATTCTTAATGAATCATTTTTGAGACAAGAGAAAATGTATTATCTAAATGTATACCATTTTGTTATGTAAACCCTTTAACGACTAGTCTGGTCTTAAATCTTTCATTGTTACCTTTAGAGTCAGTTTTAGTTTTTATAGACCCACTCACAGCCTATAGGTTTAACCTCGATAGATAACTCAATAAGATCCCAAACTTCATTAATTTCCATAGATTTCATATAGTCATTCACGGCTTCTAACCACTTAGATGATTTATCACTCAAAACAGCTTGCTTGAATGAGATAGGACCATCTCCATTACCTATATCACATCCTTCCTCAATAAGGTATACGATATAATCATCAAGTATGGTAGATTTTTTCTCTCTTTGCGATCTTCCTAGAGGTTCTTGTGCAGCATGGGGGTTTCATCAACATTAGGAACATCATAAACATGAGTTTCTTCATTAGTCTTTTGAATAAGGTATAGAATTCGTTTCCTCTTAAATTATCGAAATTGAAACGTAAGTACGATTTTCTTCGAGGTTTATTGTTCTATTTACATTACTCCCACTTATGTTGCCATCTGTAAAAAATACAGCATGTCTAGTCTTTATTATTCTAGTTGTATGTGATGGGCAATAAAATTTAAAACCATTGGATGTCTTTGGATAAACAATAAAATAACAACTAATGGTTCTGGAATCAAGTTTCTTTATTTTCTGATCATAAACTTTTGCTTCAATAAGACAATCCCACACATGCAAGTACCTTAATTGTGATTTTCTACCATTCCACGGTTCATAAGGTGTTTAGCGAACAAATTTACTAGGAACCTGATTCAATATGTGTGGTTGTTTTTAAGCTGATGTCCATAAAAAATTCCGGCAATGTGGTATTGCATATCATGCTTCATATCATATCCATTAGCGTACAAATATGACTTTTAGCAACTCTATTCCATTGGGGATCTCCCAACATAGAGTATTGATGAACTGTACCCTTTTCTTGAAGAAATAAAGTGAATGGGCTTGAACTTTAACCGAGGTCAGTTAGTCTACCATAATAGTCACCACCTCTATCTGATCGCACTATTTTAATTTTAAGGTTATGTTGACTCTCAACTTCAGACTTAAAATTTTTGAATTTATCTAGTGCTTTATATTTTTCATTAATCAGACACATATTGTTAACATTTGAAATAATGGAACTTTTATAAATCAAGAAAAATAGTGTAAAGAATTACTAAAACAATTTGAAATGGATAATACATCAAGTAAACCCACTCCAATGAGTACTACTTTGATCTAGAAAAAGATGAAAATGGAAAAGAATTCGATCAAAAATTATATCGAAGCATGAAAGGATCCTTATACTTAAAAGCCAGTAGACCAGATATAATGATGAGTGTTTGTTTACATGCAAGATTTCAACCACAACCTAAAGAATCACATCATCGGGCAGTCAAACGGATGTTACAATATTTAACGAACATTAAAGATTATGGTCTATTTTATCCAAACGACAGTACGTTTGAACTTGTATCTTACAATGATGTGGATTTTGGTGCATGTAAATTGGATATAAAAAGAACAAGTGGCACATAACGCCTTAATGGTCAATCATTAGTTTCATGGTTTAGTAAAAAGCAAAATTGTGTTTCTCTTTCAACATGTGAAGCCAAATATATTCCTACTACCTTAGCTTGCACTCAAGATATATACGCAATAAACACTTAAAGACTATGGAAAAATAATAACAAAATCTCTAATATATTGCGATAATACGAGTGCTATAAATTTATCTAAAAATCCAATTAATCATTCACGAATAAAACAAATAGATATACGTCGCCATTTTCTGAGAGATAATGTTGAAAAAGAAACAATAACTCTAGAATTTGTTAATATTGAAAACCAAATAGCTGATATTTTTACAAAACCATTAAGTGAACTAATTTTTATTAAGTTAAGACGGGATCTAGGGATTTGTTCATATAATGAAATGGTTAACTAAAGTCATAGAAATAATGTTTTTGTTCACTTAAATTTTAGCTTATATGCAATTTCAACTGAACAATTAATTTTATAACTTAGAATCAACAACAACCACATAATTTTTTTCAAATAACAACCATTTAAAAACAAACTAATATTTGTCAAATTCCTATGCCTTAAATCATTTTTCTCAACTTATTTTCTAAATATATCAAAATTTTATCTTATAAATTCAGATTATATTCTACTTAAACGTAAATAAACACAAATAAATTTTTAAGGCAAATAATACAATGTCTTTAGATCACGACTCCACCTATTCAACTATCGACTATAAATCCCTGTCATCAGATAGCACTTACGGATCACCAATTAAATACACACCTACATCAACTAATTCAGTCTCTCTAAACATTGTTGCATCACCAACTTACCACACCGGCTTTTCCCCTAAAGGAAAGAAAGCTAAACGATCAATTGATCTGAAATCAAAGTCTCTCACCGACAAAGTCAATGAGATATATCACTATCACCAGGAAATGTTTGGAGTTCAACGTAAAATGTATTACAAGAAACAACATCAAGGATCTCCTCTAACTTTTCAAGAAAAGTCTATTCTATCAATTAGTGATTATTCACCAAAAAAACTGTATACATCAAAAGTCTCCTCGGTTACAAGAAACTCCTATAAAAACGCATAACATTACTCCAAGAAATTTATGCAAAGCAAGACCATCAAACCAAGCTTGGATTGACACTCCAGCTCGTCCAAGTTGGTCTCCACTAAATCCATTACTTGATGATACAAAAGTTGAACCAAATTCGTGGGATATACAACAAATCAATAATTCTGAATTCTTTGACAAAAACTAAATCTTATATTACACATCATATAAATTATGT
Organism: Allium cepa; assembly: GCA_030765085.1. Lineage (NCBI taxonomy): Eukaryota > Viridiplantae > Streptophyta > Magnoliopsida > Asparagales > Amaryllidaceae > Allium > Allium cepa. Next base: position 291,803,586 of record CM060937.1, read on the forward strand.
TTATTTATTTTTGGTATGTATACTGTTTATTATATTATTCATATTAAAATTTTCTTCTAGATGTTAGAAATTACACATATGTCTATGAATATACCACAGACGTCTGTCACCAGTTATGGGTAACTTTTAGCTATAACCACGTACGTCTGTGGAAACCTCCCAAATGTCTGTCAAGACTCTTTGTTTAAATCTTTTATAGCCATAGATGTCTATGGAACCATCACAGATGTCTGTCGAATCTCTTTGCTTCAATTTTACTAAAGCCATGCACGTTTGTGACTCACTCACAGACGTCTCTCGCTGCTATAGCAACAGTTTTCCAGCAGCCATATAAAAAGAACTTTACCCTCTCTTCACTTTACCTTCATATCAACCCCTAATTCCTAAAACACTAGCTATCAAAACATTCAAATTCTTCAATCACCCAAGAAGGTTACCATCTCTAAAAAGCAAAAGCAAGGTCAATCTTCCCCGTCCTCTTAAGCCCTGGTCAAACAAGCTCATATAAACCAATGGCTCCGTAATAATCCCAATGCAATCAAACAATTCGAGGTGCTTTCCCGAAAGAAGATCCACTCTGGTCCTTTTTATCGCCTTGGCAATGTGATGGAATATGAAATTCTAGGAACTACTACTGATGCCTGTTGTTGCAACTTAATAGGCTATGATGCAAATAAGGTAATCGTTGATCCTCTAACTATTTACCGCTTCTACTCCAATCTGTGTAGTTTGGAGATTTGGAATCCAGAGAATGATGATGGTTGATTGTGGTCAAGTGTTTGCAGAAAAGAAGTTAAAATTGATGTGTATACCATTGGTCTTATTTTAGGATGTTCTTGTGAGGGGATTGATTTAACTAATATATCGGATAACGGTCTTCTACCTAGGGATGAAGTTACCCATCAAATATGGAAAGATAGAATGCCGCAATGGAAATCCATTTACCTTCGACCAGGTGCTAGACTATTAAATTGAATGATGATTAATATCATCATTCCTTGTCTAGGTAGTGACGAACAAATTTATCCCAATGATCATCGAGCTTCGTATGCAATATTTGGTCGCCTATCGGTTAATTGGGAAAAATTTAATTCATGACAAAATTAAAGGATTTTGGTCTCAGCATCATCGTTCCATTGTTTATGCTCCATATATAATGCGCATCTTGCAAAATCTTGGAGTTCCTTCATACATATCACAATATGAAGAAACTCCAACAAAATATAGTGGTCTGTGTTATCTATCACTGATGCATCTTCCCAAAAGTCCACCATGTATCATCCCCTTCAACCAATGGACTCAACAACAACAACAACAACAACAACAACAACAACATGGTCCTCCTCCAACTAGCGCTCCTCATCCTTCCCAACAACTACCTTTCACTAGTTATAGTATCGAATATTATTCAAACTCGGAAATACAAGAAGCTCACGTTGAACTAATGCCAAATGAATCTCTTCATGATTTGGTAGTAAAAAACCAAAAATAATCATAGCCAATTAGCGAGCTTTAAACACAAAAATGATTAGATTGGAACATTCTTTCCCTATTTGGATGACAAAGACGGAAAAGACTTTGGACAAAGTGGTTTCCACTTTAGGCAAAGTGATTCACAAAGTACGTGCTTGTCTTCCTCATGCTCATCATCTTTGCCTTCCCCAACACCTCCACCACGGGTTCAAACACCAGTTTATCGCCCTCAAGCCTCGCCCGAAGGTACGTCGCATGATAGAGGTAACTAAGGGAAGACTCCTATTCACGCACAAGCTGAGGAAGAAGAAGAAGATAGTGATGAAATGCACGTGTCTAATACTCCACATTTTCAATAACCATCTTACATGGCATTTCAAGGCCTTTCAATTCACGAAAATGAGGAGTACAACGACCAAACGCAATGTCCGGGTACATATAAGCAAGATTCATCCTCTTACTGGGAGTATTACGAGAAATGCAGAGGCTTTCCTTATTCTCAAAATCAGTATAATTAGAGTTTTTTTTATATTTTGCAACTCTTACGCTTGTTTGTTTTCCTATTTATGACTTTTGATTCAATAGCTTCTAATTTTATTTTTAACTTTCATATTTGATTTTCCATGATCTGAAGTGAAACATTCTGTGACTATTTAATATCTCTGTATCTTATAATGTTTCCCTCCATTTTGGTAATGACAACGGGGGAGAAATCTATGCATATATATATAGGGGGAGATGCATATACATAGGGGGAGACAAACACAATAATACTTCCATTCTATAGTTGATATTTGACTGTATAGTTGACTTTTGATTATATAGTTGTCATCATCAAAAAAGGGGAGATTCTTAGAACCTTCAATTTATATTTCAATGATAACAACTATACAATTATATACATACGTAGACCTTATCAAGATTGCAGGTATATGCTACAAGAAGACACCATGCTCGAAGATATTGAGACTCAAAGAGAAATGAAGTTTCATTGACCATACTAAGGTTATTCTACTATAAAAGAGTTCTAGATATAATATTTTTTAGGTCTCCTTTAGTGTATATGCATAGACGAGCACACATAATTTCATGTACATCAAAATTAAGGTGAAAAACTGTTTTACACCTCACGGACGTCTGTGATAAAACCACGGACGTTTGGGACAATTCTCGGGTTAAAATTTAAACATGTCACAGACGTCTGAGGATTTCACCACAGATGTCTGTCATGGGCTAAAACTATCAATTCTGAATAGATACTTCCATTTTGAAACAAAAGGAAATCACCTTTTAACGAAAGGTTGCAGCCATTAAAATGAATAGACTTTCTCAAATAGTAACAACTCTTCATCTTCACCTTTTTAAATCTATAAATACCACTTTGATTGAGAAGTAGAAATCATCTAACTTGAATTAATCTATTCCTTACTCTTTTGATTTCTAAACACTCTCTTACATATACGTTATTCACATACTCTCAATCTATTATAACCAAAATAGAATTTTGGTTAAATCACTTCCTACAACCGAAAGCATTCATATTCATTTACTCAAAAGGATATCATAGGAAGATTTGTACTATAAGTCAAAACCGTATTATTTGGAACACACGATTGTTAGAGATACTTTTGAATTATCCTATTCCTCCTGGCTAAGTGAGGGTAATTTCTTTAAATGAAATACCGAAGTGGAGCTTTGGGACTGAACGTAGGATGGGAAATCCAAACCAATATAAAAACTACGGTTTGTATGCTTTTTATACTTTACTATTTATTGCCTACTATTGCATTAACTTATACACTTGCATATTATACAAAAGTTAGATAATATACGATCCATAAGACTTTCACACATAACCATGGCGAGAATAATCATCAATGAAAGTAATAAATGATTTATGTCCCTTAATACCCGGGGTAGGGAAAGGACCACATATATTAGTATGAGTTGTTTCTTATAGTCCCCCACTCCAAGTGGCTCCTTTCTTATTTCCCTTAAAAAAATTCCTTTAACACATCCTATGCAGTTCTTGAAATAAAAAAATCTAATGAATTTCATTTCTAATGAGATGTTGCATCCTATCTCTTGAAATATGACCCAATCTGTAATGCCGTAATTGGGTAGTGTTCCCAATATCGCAATTTCTCCTAACTCCACATTTATAATTAGCACTAGGAATATTCGCATATAATAGAGATTCATAAAAGGAAGAATTCAAACATAATTTATATAGAATGTCACATAGTAATTCAAAACCAACAAACTTAGAGTTTTGATATAGTTTCAACTCGTTATTTCCAAACTAAAATGTAAAACCACATGCATCAAGTCTAGAAATAGAAATTAAATTCCTAATCACACTAGGAATATAAACTACATCATGTAAATCAAGAATAATGCCATTCTTCAAAATCAAACGAAGAGTCCAATAGCCTCGACTTCAGCCTCTAATTCATTCGCAACTTTCAGTGCCTTTCTCTTTTTAAAGTATCCTCATGAATGGAATCCCTGCAATGAGTTCCTAATGTGCACAGAGGCACCCGCGTCAACCCACCACATATTTAAGGGAACGTCAACTAAAAAGGTTTCAAAAATCATGGAATTTAAATCATTACCCTTTTTAGTCAGCCAACCTTTAAACTTCACAAAGTCCTTCCTCGTGTGTCCATGCTTCTTATAATGCCGACACCTAGGAGAATGCATGGGTTTTGTACCAGATATTCTAGTCTTGTTAATACCACTAATCATATTCACTTTTTTACCATTGCCCTTATTTTTCGATGTTGGACTTTAAACCGCAATATGTGCATAGTCGGGTTTCTCAAGCTTAATCCTTTCTTCTTCATCAACACACATATCAATTAATTTGCTCATTTTCCACTTTTCTTTCTACGTATTATAATTGATCTTGAAAGAACCAAATTTTGCAGGAAGAGAAGTCATAATGAAATGAACTAAAAAAATCTTTAGAACTTGCCATATCCATGTCGTTTAATTTTGCGGACATATCATTCATGATCATGACATGTTCACATACACCACTTGTGTTGTTATACTTGGTAGCGAGCATTTTCATTATGAGAGTACGTGCATTAGCTTAGAAGTATTTTTAAAATTCTCTCCAACAGAAGCCAAATACTGTTTTGAAGTGAAAATATTACTTGCATCATCGTTCTCAGGAATACCTCCTTTTATAACAGCTGTAATAGTACCTTTTATAATTATGAGTGAAATGTGGTTTGACCGCTTCTATTCTTCAAAATTAGCCTTTTCATCATCAATACTTGTCGTTATAATAGTAGTTTTTTCCATTTATAATGCCTAATCAATAGGAAGAATACCAAGACAAATCTCATTTTGCTCTTTCTAAGTGGAAAAATTAATTCCGTTCAATGGTACTATTCCAGAGATTTAAGCATAAACATTATTCAATGCTGCTTTAGATTCATAAAAAATGAAATGCTTACTGTTATCAACTATAAATCCACAAATAGCATAACAACATTAAATCAACTGTATATAGAGGGACTAACAGTAATTATGTTGAGATAAATAATAAAATGCCAAATTATATTTCAGCCTTATCATAACAGTTGTTTGCATAAAATTCAATTCATATTATTGTTGGCAAAAACAAAATGAATTGTTAAAATAAATAAATTCATTTAGTAAATAACAATGGCAATTATAGTTGACAACATTACCATTCATAATTAAATGTAAAAATGTAATTTCATGAAAATCAATTTGTATCACCGTTGGGTAGAAATAAACCGAAACATTAAAACAAATAAATTCACTTAGTAAATCATAATGGAGATTAAAATTCGTAAGATTACTGCTGATAATTTATTAAATGTAAAACGTAATTTCATGAAAATCAATTTGTATCACCGTCGGGCAAAAACAAACCAAACCATTAAAACAAATAAATTCACTTAGTAAATCATTGTGGCAATTAAAGTTCATAAAATTACCAGTCATAATTTATTAAATGTAAAAACATAAATTCATGTAAATTAATTTGTATCACTATTGGCAAAAACAAATCGAACCATTAAAACAAATAAATTCATTTATAAATCATAATGGCAATTAAAGTTGGTAAAATTACCGTTCATAATTTATTAATTGTGAAAACGTAATTTCATGGAAATCAATTTATATCACCATTAGGAAGAAACAAACTAAACCACTAAAATAAATAAATTTACTTAATAAATAATAATGGTAATTAAAGTCGGTAAAATTATCGTTCAAAATTTATTAAATATAAAACATAATAGTGAATTTAAATCCAAAAATTCAATTTAATAAAGTGGCAGTTACAATTCAAAGTTGATAGAAATTGAAAATAACCAATTATAAAAAATAATGTTATATGGTTTAAATTATTTATAAAAAAAATATACAATAAATTATAGAGAATAATAATAGATTCAAAATGCAACATATATAGACATATCAGAAGTCTTGGTCGTGATCTAGTTTGGACCAAAATTTCATACAAACTTAGTTGTATTAGATCAAACATATGAAAAGGAGAGTGCCCATATGATTCATGACATGATGCCTCTTGGTTAAAGGTCTTCAACATTTTATCTTTATGGAAAATATATGTGACAGCCCGCAAATCCGTACCCCTTGAGTCAACACTATTCTACCTCTATTAACTCAAGTGGCACAGAATTACGAACCATTAGGGTTAAAGAAGAAGAGATAGAAGAAGAAACTAAACTATATCAGAATCTCACAGTCGCAGCAGAATAAACTATAATAGTAAATATAGAACTTTACACAAAATGAAATCTATTACTGTTTATACATCATATCATCAGAGTATCTCATACATCAACAATCACAAATCAGACCTACCATACAATCACAGCAGCGGATATATATATAGGTACATATAATACGTCTCGGACTCCAGCTCCTTTCCTACTCCATAGCATCCTGACCTGAACATATAATACTCGGTCTGACCCGAGCATTATAATGAAATAACACCCGATTCAGTCTGGAATACCAGCTGATAATAATGCATCCAAATTGATTTTTTAAAGTTTCAAAAATCCTTTGAAAACAAAAGCATCTCGTAAGACCACGCCACAAATAAACATGTCGGGTTTTTACCTTACGATAGCTAAAACTCTTTTTATAGAAAATCCTCTGATATTATAATAGGGTCTATTTACAAATACTTATAAAATAGCCGAAATTGTTACATCTATTAAATTCCAGCTACTAGCCACCGAAGTGGGTAATACAAACAAAACTCGTACAAGGCTCGTAGGGAAAAATGGATTTCCAACAATGACTAGGCACTAGGGTACCACCTGTCACAGTACGGGGTCTGGATCACCGTACCGAGGACTACTCCCTTCATCCCCTGCAACACAAGGCCGGAACCATTCCTTACTGAACAGTCCCGAACAAGATAAACCCCGTGGTTGGCGCGACCAACCACCCACTAAGCCGAAATATATATAAGGGACATCTAGACAGGGGAAATATCTTGTCCTGCTTGGGTATGACCCACCTAACCTTGCTGCATATCCCCTGATTTTCAGTCATTCCCGGTTGATGAGGCTTGAGGCTAAGCGTTACCTTTAGAATGTTTTCACTTAGAATGCCCATCGTCCACCTGACGATGTTTTTGCAAGCATTCGTCTATACAAGTCCATCCCGGGTTCAAACGGAACCGAAGGCACTACTCCTACTACATCCATTTTGGAAATATCCTCAGGATTAGTAGCGACTAGCCCTTGCACTTCCCTGCTCCATCTTCGACTCCGAACACGTTTTTCGCACGAAACGTACAAATCAGATTGAAGTGGTTTTCGAGAAATAAATCTCGATCTCGGTCTCTTCGAAACGATCAACGCATTGTCCAATATTGATAGTCGGTGATTTAACTATCAATTTATATTCATAAACATCCATAAACATCCATCACACCATAAATAATTCCCATATTATTTATTTACCCAAATATCTTTACAAGATATATTTCCAAAGTTTCAAAACTCATTTGAAAACAATTTCCCAAAACTCTTCCTTTACAAGGTAAATCCTTTACCATATATTTCCATTGGAAATAACCAAGTTCAAAACAACTTAGTTTGAAAACAGTTAAAAACATTTTATATTGAAATATACTTTAAAATACGTAAATTCACTTCTAGTTACTTACCCAAAATATAATTTCAAAATATGTACAGTAAAACCATTTATTAAGATATAAACTTTGATTTTAAATAAGGTTTTTAATAAACTAAAATTTAAAAGTAGTGTTTTTAATAAGATAAATACTCATTTCAAATGACTTAAGTCCAAAACTAGTCTTTTAAACAAATCCATCTGTAAAAATAATTATTAAGGTATTTATAAAATTTACTATTGCTAATTATTAATAATTATTTTAAAATAATAATTTCCAAACACACTTTTAAACAAGTTTGAATTTTTAAAACTTTCTTTTTATAAAATCAGTTTAAACTCGAACTTGGTTATCCCAAGGAATCTCATTTCCACTTAAACATCACAGAAATCCTTCTCACGATTTCTGTCGATTTATTTCAATTTAGTTTTATGGTTTAATAACATAAATTTACTTTCACATTTATCAATTAATAACATTTTTCTTTGTTTATCATTCCAGATTTTACAAATTTTCAATTTCCATTCTAAACAAATTTCAAATTTTAATTCTTTAAAATTCATTATTTAACAATATCTTTTATTCCTCTAGAATTCAATTTCTCCATTTATTATTAATTATGGATTTATAATTTACTCAGCAATATTCCAATACAAATTTCATTCCAGTTTTTCACCCAAACAGATTCTAATTTTTATATTCCTTTAAATTCCTTATTTATAATTTTTCTTAAATTCTTTTGAAAATCCAATTTAATTTTTTTAAAATTAAAACTCCAAATTTCTTTATAATTTAACATCCTGGGCTTATAGTTTATCCCACAATTTCACAATACAATTTAATCCCAAATTTATCAATCACAATATATAACAGGCATCATCATCAATTATAAAAATATTACTACATTGTGAGGAATCCAGTTGGATCCCTCCAACCTGTTTTCCCTGCATCCACAAATATTAGCACATCACATATATAAATATCAATCCTGACTGATAATAACAATAATATGCAACCAATCACATAGATATTTAAATATTTATTATTTAAATCAGCCAATATCCAGATGTGAGTGAGAATAACTCACCTTGAGTTTCGGCGAGCGTTCGAAATTTAAATTAAATCGAACGACGTTCGATTTTACTCAAATTTCTACTTGCCCGAAATGAATCCGGATCTGCACCATCGCGTAGTACTCTTTCCTGCGATTCCAACGCCACCAAATTCGTTGAATTCATCTTAACCGTTCAACCCAGCAGATGAAATCATGGCCGCCTGAAGCTTCTTCCCTCCTTCCCTCAAGCGATCGTACAGAACGAAAAAGAAATCGAACCCACTATCGTCTATTAGGGTTCGACGCCCCCCTATACTCGGTCGGAGATCGATCGGCCTCCGCCATTGAGTTCGCCTTCCCCAACTCCACCCTCGGCCCGAGTGCGGTGCCCCCACGTGTTGTCGTTCTCTCGTGAATCGCACCCAAACGCGCTGCCTATCCGAGCATATTCTGGCCTCTACAGCGCCTTGATGGTGATCGCCACCGTTCATCTAACAGATCTTGACATCCCCTTCATTTCTCTAGTTGAGAGATTTTGGAGTGGGAAACGAATTGATGTCGGCCATTGAACAAATATAAGCGGCGACAACGAAGATACTAGGGTTTTGAATAAAATATTGAGATATATAATGGTTTTAATATTATTTAATTAATAAAATTCTCTATTTAACCGTTTACACAAACGACCTCCAAACTTCGCGATCCAACAGGAGATTCTAGGGTTTTTCCGCGTTCCGGACACAATGGAACAAGTCTCATAAGCTAATTCGGTCGTATATACGAGTTACGGAATTAAACGATCAATTCTAAATTAAATCGATTAAAACGATTTCGATGCGTTTCGAGCTGCCGGGGTCAAACGACAACTCCGATTGCTACGAAAATTGAAATCCGATAATAACTAACTATTACGGATCCAACGAAATTAGTTTCATCGAATTCCGAGACTATGCCCCGGAAGGCTATTTTCACTCGTCTATTTAATCGGGCGATTCTCAAAATTGTCGTAAACGCTTAAAATTTCGCTTTTAAAATTTTAATAACTTAATGATAAATCATATAAAATTTATAAACACATTAAAAATCATTCTGGCTCATTCCGGACTAAAATCGGATAAAATGCAATATTTTATAATATTAAATTCATTCTTAAATTAATATAAAATTCCAAATATTAATTTATCAACTTTAAAATTTATTTAAATTTCCCACCATACTATTTACACTCAAACAATTCAAAATAAATTTTTAAAACCATTTTATCACCATTTACACCCAAATTTATCTTTATCTCAATTCTGAATATTTAAATATTATTCTCTCGTTATTCAAATTCAACCAGAATTACTACAATTAAAAATTATAGCTTATTTTCATTGATTGAATCCGAAGTCATTCATTTAAAAATCAATTAAGGATCCACATTAAACATTTAAAACGAATTAAATGTTCAAATTCAATTACTTAAAAAAATACGGGATGTTACAATATATGTATTAACATCTTTGCGCATACACAATAGATAAAAAAAATCCTCCTTTTAAATCTTTCGTCCAAAATTATAAGAAAATATTTACACATAAATTAGTTGAATCTGTATAGCTTTTATACGAACCACTGAAAATCAATTTCATAAAAAAATTCATCTTATATACATTTATGATTGTTTTTATACCACATAAAAGAGACTACCAAGATCATAATATGTTTTATAGTTAGAACAGAATCAATCTAGAATCCTTAAATCTAAATAACATAGCAAAATAATTTAGATCTTACAGTTGTGAAGTGAAAACATCTTTAGGCAAAAGCGTTAATACTAATCTTCAATGGTTTTTCTCAAATGGTGATGGAGACCCTTTTGCATTTTCTTCCCTCTCTCCTTTGCAAAAATTATTAGATTTAAAAATGTTTCAAGAATGATCCCTTATATACAAAATGGGCAGAAGAACGTTTTAATTTTGGAATATTGTCAGTCCAAATAGAGAAGGGGCCTATATATATCCTGAGGCAACCTTTGGGACCGGTAAAATTATTAATAACAAGCTGAATTTTTCCATCAAAAATTCAGATGCCTTTTCATTAATTCTTTAAATGAAATTGGTACATAATAATAACATAGGCTACATAATAAATAAAACTAACAAAATAAATATAATTGAAGATAGAAGTATCCAACACAAAGATACGCCTACGAAAGAGGATAAAAGTATATATATGGAAATAGAAGAATCTATAAAAAGCTCAAAACGAAGAAAAACTAATATATGAGTCATGTGTCATGTATCGGTGCCATAGACATATATGTAAAATCTCCTTTACGATGATCACACACAAACACAAATGTTTTTGAAAAGCTAAATTTAAAAGCGATTTGAAACATAAACATTTCTTTTTTAACAATTCATCTGTCTGAATTTATAATTTAAATGTCTGAATAAGAGAAATATAAACCAAACATTTTTAGGTATTGGCCATTTGAATTTATAAATCAAATGTTTGATTAAAAATTCAGCCGTATAAATTATAATTTTAGACGTCTGATTTAGCGCTTTTTTTTAACTATTTTGTTTTTGTTTTATACTGCCAATTTTCAGCCATCTAAATTTAAATTTTAGCATTCTGATATGTATGAAAAGAAGTGCTTCTTCATAGCAAATTCAATTGAGAGTTGCCTTCTTCTCCAAAGGTTGCATTTTCTCGAATGGTGACAACCTTTCAAATACAATAAATACAAGCGAATTTTGACTTTTAAAGACATGGATTCTTACTTACTTTCTACTCTACTCTCTCTTGTAAATTATTAAATAGCAATCAAGTTCCTACTTTTGCAATCTACACATTAAAATCATCATCTAAAGGAGATTATAGGAAGGGTGCACTTTATTAACTCATAGGTGTTATATCTAGAACACATAAAGTCAACTACTTACTGCTTTTGTAGCCGAAATCCGAAGTCCAGTTGGAGATTTTCAGGCAAGTGAAGTCATGTTCAGTTGATCGGGCATTTTGTAAGATACATGTTCCTTCGAGTTAACCGAGGGTTGCTTAGTTAATTCCAAAAGGAGTCTGAGACTAGACGTAGGACGGGAAGTCCAAATCCATATAAAAATCTCCAGTGCACTTTACTTTAGAGTATTTTTATTTAAGATATTATTGTACAAGTTTTAATTTAGTAGAACAATTCATATTACTCAATCCATGGTGACTTTCATTTGGTATCAGAGCCTGAGATTCTAAAGAATTATCTAAAGAATTGGATATTTTAAAAGATGGTAATAATATTTTGGAAAAGAAAGTTTGTGATTCTAAAGAAAATATTGAAAGATTAATTGGAAAAAAGACCATAAATTCTAACAAAGGTAAAAAATATCTTATCTTCCTCGGTTACAAATTTAGAAACTCACAATGATAAAAGCAGTTTAGGCTATAAACAAGCTAAAAGTAAAAATAGCACTAGATATGGTCTTTTGGCAGCGACGTTCCGTTTCTGGTGGAGTGTGGTGCATGGGAGGGTGGTATGATGGTTAAGGTCGGTTATGGTAAGAGAATGTCCATTTTATGGTGGGGGTTCGGGCGGTGAGTCAGAGGGATGGTTGGAGAGAGGTTAGGAAGGAGATATTGATGACGAAGTCGGTTTCAAATTTTGTTGAGGGATAGAGTAAAAATGGAATGAAGAACATCACGTGCATGGTGGTTAGCTAATGTAAAGGAAGCGCTATTTCATAGAAGACAGGGAAGAAAAATTTAAGTGTTGATATATATATATATGTATGTATATATATATATATACACGAGTTATGATGCAAGTGGAAATAGGTCGAAGGAATCCAACGGGATTCCTTGCCATCATTAAAATGTTTCTAGTAATAATTTTTTGAATGGTTATATAATATCAAACCTGATTGTTAACCCTATTGGTTATGGCATTGTTTATGTTCAAAACCAAAATCAATAGTGACAGAAAAATCAGTATCGATACTGGTTAAGCGTTTGTTGGCTATTGGCCTCAAATTAGTATTTTAAAAGTACTATAAATTACCATTTGAGTTGAAAATTTGTTTTTAGACAGGAAATGATTTATAAATCCAAAATTGGGTTTTGAAAATATTTTGTTTAAACGGATTAAATTTCTATTTTATTCCAACGTATTTTTCTATATCGTTTTAAAGTTATTTGTTTATAATTAATATAGTTTAAAGTTATTTATTAATATTTTGAAATTTAATTATTGTTATTTATAATAAAGATAAATATTAATTATTATTATTTTATTTGTAATTTTTTGAATTACTAATTATTATTTTTAAGAAAATCCAAGGTTAATAATTATTACTTATTTATAGTGTTTACTATTAATTATTATTATGATAGTGTTTTAAAGTAAATGATTAGAAATTATTTATAAATGTTGTCGAAGATTTATAAATAGAATTGTATGAATAGATTTGGGTTTTATAAGAGAGATCTTATAACATGGTTTGGAAACTTAATGGAAGATTAGTAAAATGGTAAAAAGAGTTCTATAAATGGTTTTAGATATTTATAAAAATTTAAGTAAGAGGTTTATAGTTCCATTAAAAGAGTTTATAAATGTTTTGGGATTTACAAAAGAGTTATAAATGTTTTGAAATTTATAAAAGAGTTTATAATTGGAAATGGAGGTTGGGTTTATAAAGGGTTTCTATAAAGAGTTTTATTAACGGTTTCAGAGATTTATAAAATAGTTTTATAAATGGTTTTTTAGATTTGTAAATAAGGGATTTATAAATGATTTTAGAATTGTATTAAAAGGAAATCTTCCTTCGATTATGAATATACTTATACCACTAAGACAAGTACAAGGATATTTTCCAAGTATTGAAAATATAGGGTTTTATAGATATATCTTTGTAAAGGTTTTCTTATAAAAGTAATTTATAGATGATTTTAATTAATGGAATGATTAAATAATAAGAGGCCAGTGGTTGCTTATGTGCTTAACCAATGTTGGTTTTCCTTTTTTAAAATAAATCCTTGATTTAAATGTGGGTTTGTTAATAGTTACTTAACCGACTATCAAATATGGAACCAAATGTAAGTTTGGAAATATCTAAGAGAAACACATGAGTTATATGGCAACAGTTATATCTAGGAAATATCCACCTCAAGCTGCAGTTGTGTCCTCATGTCGAGGGTGGTGATTGTTGAGTACATAGTTAGTCACGTGTACTTTAAGTCGAGCTCCCTGACTGCCTCCTAAGTTATGGGCAAGAGTTAATTTGTAGATGATCTAATCACATCTATTTTAGTTGGTCCTCGGATTTGTTAAGCTTTAGGAGAGGCATAAATACTTTGGCGAACTTTAAGTCAAGGGCGAAAGTTGATGAGTGGACATTCAGTTGTTCCACTTTGTATTGGATTCCGACCTTGTTGGGCTTTGAGGAAGCCATGGGTATTCTACCAGAATTGAAGCATATAGTAGGAAGTGGATTGTCGAGTTACGCCCACTTTCCATTTGGATTCATTGCCCTCAATTTAAGGGCAGATGGTAGCCGATGAACGGTCGAATCACGGTCATCTGATGATCCTCTAAAGGTCCGGTCATGGTCCGTGGAGGTTGGTTGGCGCCTAACTCTTAGTACTTGGTCACTGCATCGTTTGGAAGTAGTTTAGTTCAAGTTGGGCATAGTTCACAACATAATTGAAATTGTAACAAATCTTATTGATAAGTGAAGCAGCGTCGTATGCTCGCTATTTCACTTTGCTCAAGCCAGTCTCAGTTGGAAGACGACCATGGGCGGTTCAATAATAATCAAAGTTCTTTATTGATAGGGTCAGATGTTCTCTACCCAATATTCCATGGGCTTGCACATATTGCTGAAACTTTCCTTTTCGGATTAGGTTTCCCATCGGAGGTGTTTGCAATTTCCGGTGTTATGACTATGTGTATCTTGCAACATTTCTCAAAATTTCCTTTGGATTTCGGTGGACTCTCTCAAGGCTGGCTTTCAGCACTACTCTGTGTCGTGAGTCTCCAACTGTATGTCATCGATTGAATCGTTCGAAGCAATATATTAGTCAAATTTCGAAATTCGTTGTCTCCTAAAATCTGAGTCCTTAGCCAACAGGCCTACATTGTTCTTTCTCCTATTCTGCTATACCACCTCCTTGCTTTGGTTATGGTTCACTTTGTAATGTAAATGATCCAAGTCGTAGGTGGCTCTTCAGGTTACTAGTCGCCAAATTCCATCTCGAGGGCGATACCCTATTTCAATGCCATCAGTATGATATTCTTGCTGTGATTGCTTGCTTTAGTGATGACAACGTTGAATCTCTATAGGAAGTCTTTGAGCGGCTCACTTGGCATCTGGAATAAATTGGATAATGGCATCGCATCCATGGGGTGATTCACATGCATTCTGAATTGCTCGACAGACTTCTTAGCCAGATGATTGAATGAGGAGCTGGATTTGGGATATAATCGCATAAACCACATGATCAATATACCTTCGTGGAATATAGGAAAGCGTTTGCATCCGACGGCGTCTATTACTCTGGTGGAATTCATATGCCACTCGAATTTCATGAGATATAGTCCAGGGTTGGTTTTCCCAGTGTAAACCGATATGATTGGTACATTGAATCTTCTCGCATATTCTGCACGTTGAATGAATTCAATGAATAGGCTTCGACTGGGGGAGATGCTTCATTTATCATCAATCCAGTTTTTTTTCAAGTTACAACTACTTGTTATGCTTGTGAATGTGTATGCATGGTTGTCCAACATTTGAATAGTTGAGAATACTGGTCGAATGGAGAATCAGTTAGGATGGGGTCATTGATAAGTGGTGATCCTCAAAATTTCACCCAAATGGGGCGCAATCCATAAAAGGTAGTAAGGAGGGCCTCTTGAGGTTGAACACCAAGTTTCAAGTCATTTGGAGTCCGTATGACCAAGATATGAGCAAAGCAAGATGGACCGGTATTGGGTAATTTACGTGGAGTCGGACCCAAGAAAATCTGCTATTTTCTTGTAGCCAGCAACTGGTTTGCTTGGAGTCACTGAATTCAAAGTGCTAAAGTCAGTGTAGAACGGTGCTTGGAGACATATTACCGTTTTGTTGGAGAAAATCTTGGTTTTACCCGAGTTTGGCTTTGGGCCAAAGTTTCTTGGGTTTGCCTAGACTCAGATCACCTATTTTCTCCAACCTTTGGGAGTACCGTTTAAGTAGTGGTTGCTTGTTCGTTCCTTGGTTGCAATTCAGAAGTTGTCGCTTTATCCTCTATGCCTCAGTCAATCACAAGATGTAAGGGAAGTAGATATAATGCACCGTCTTTAAGTTGAGTTTCGAATGCAGAATGTAGGGGCTCTGCACTACGGTTGGAATGTCAAAGCGGTGGAACGATCAGTTATAGTAACGATCAATTAGAATACCAAGGGAGTTCAAATGATCGGTGGAAATGTTAACCTAGAACGATCCATGATAATGTTAACTGGAATGATCGGTGAAAAAGTTAGCTGGAACGATCAGTGAAATTATTAACTAGAATAATTGGCGAAATCGTTAACTAGAACGGTCGGTGAAATTGTTAACTGGGACAATCATTGTAAGTGATGTTATGGGATTGTTAATAACGATTAGTTGAAAATGATCGGTATAAATTATAGGCTAGAACGATCTTATAGGAATAATCATACAAAAATGATCGATATGAGATGATCGTTCAGGAAAAATGATCGGCCAAATTCATGTTGGTGGTACGACCAATGAGGAACGATTGTACAGAAAAATAATCGTACAAGATGATGCAACGTATGGATTTATAGGGAATGATCATTCATTGAGGATGTATGGAGCATGGATGATGAAATACATGATCGATCATACACTAGTATCACGATTTCCTTCTTCTACAAGAAAAGTTGACTTAGTTCCTCTGGCCATGGCTGATGGTTTCCTTGGAGATTCCCTTCTTCAAATCTGAGTAGAATATGAAACTTTTCGGTCAAAAGCTGGATCTATCTCACGAAATGAAAATCCACAAGTAGAAGATGAGATCCAATAAAGCTAAGAATTCATTTCCCAGCGAAAGCACCAAAATTTTAATGCTAAAAATGGGCATCAACACCCAAAAGAATCTCGTAGAGATTAAAAGATGAATGAATTAAAACATAGCATAAAAAGTAAATGAACATGCAAATTTTTATTGTGGTTCAGCAATCTTGGCCTACATCACTTCATATTTTTATTGATCTTGTGCTTGATTATGATTACAAGAATATTTGGATTAACTAGGATCCATTAGTACAAGAGTGAAGAATAAAAATGGCAGAGCCTAGATAGCAGAAAGAAGGATCCTCTTTATAGAGAATGGTGGCTATATTTATAGGGGACGATGTGCATGGATTAGGTTGACAATTTGCCAGAAGAATCTCTAGATCTGTAGGGGCCCACCATTATGACCGGTGGACATAACTCTTTCTTTTGGAACGATCGGTAAGAATTACACGGATCATTATTTTGGCCTCTGATTGATGTGTGATCGATAATATAGGCTCTTCATGATGTAAGATACTTGTTCTTCAAATTTCATGCAATTCGGATGTACTATTTGTGAGATATCTCATTTTTCGTGAAACGATGGATCGTTCTGGCTGATTTTTATGATCATTATGGAACGATCGACATGTTTTTCCAAGATTTAGGAGTTTTTTCATGCGATCATTTTTGTGGCTCCACTCTTAATACATTGATGCTCTGGAAGTTTCAAGTGCATTGGCTTTATAAATTTTGAGACATCAACTGATCTTCGTCGATTTATGTTGTTTTTTGGATCGTTCTAGATTGATCCATATAAATTCTTCATTTATCCATAACTCGAGAATATAAACACTAATTGGCTTGAAATTTGAAATATAGCCTCATGGGGATTTTCTTATTACTTCATACCGATT
Source organism: Allium cepa (assembly GCA_030765085.1). Lineage (NCBI taxonomy): Eukaryota > Viridiplantae > Streptophyta > Magnoliopsida > Asparagales > Amaryllidaceae > Allium > Allium cepa. The sequence goes on from CM060937.1 coordinate 291,821,214, forward strand.
ACACCTTGATCTGGACCCACTCTGAATCTGCTCGACCATCATTCATAGTCTTGTATATCACTAATTCTCAAGGTTGGTAACCACCCATTTTAGCCAAATCTACGGTTTCATGGCCTTACCAAAAGGCAGGATAACAATAAATAATTAAGAAATGGTTTTACATAACCATAATGAAATTACATGTAAGGGAATTTATAAGTATGATTCGTAAATAAAAATTATTTAAAAGCTGAGAATTAAAGAATTTAAATCCCATTGATTTTTAAAATTGTTTTTCAAAGTTTTGGAAAATAATAAAATTATTTGGAAAATATTTTTGACTAGAAATATTTTAAAATGAAATTTAAAATAGATAGAAAGCACTGAACTCACTTCGATTGCTAGAAAATAATTTCGATAATGACTGCAACATCATCGACATTCGTTTTTGGGTTTCCAAGAGAGGAATTGGTACAATTGGAGTTTTGTCTTGGTAAAACTATATTTTGATTTTAAAATTCAAAATTATGATTTGAATACAAAGAAATTACTAATAGTATTGTTCCAAAATAATTTGAAATAAGAATAAGGTGTTTAAACTCTTGGAAATTTTCATTTAAGCGCTTCACGGAAATATGAGAAAATAAATTTTCTAACTTATAAATTTGGGAATTAGTAAGTTAAAGCAGATTTTTAGATCTGCTACATATAATTTGTTAAGAAAAGCAAATTTGAAATGAAACTTAATTTAAGTTAAGATAAATAAATGAATTATGAAAATAAATCTAGCCTAAGTTAAGTTAAATGAAGTAATTTTTGGAAATGGAATTGATTATGATTTGAAATGAACTAATGGATAAGATAACTAAATGAATTAGTGAATTGAATATGGTTTAGAATGTGGAGTATTGAAATTAAACAATGAACTGAGTTAAATGAAATTGAATTTGATTTAAAACGAATATGAACTTAAGTTGTGAAGTGAAAAATAAACTTGAGAAGTATTGTATAAAATGTTCATAAACTTAAGTAAAATTTTATGAAATGATTCATAAATGAATTAAGTATGGAGTGAAATGTTGTTAAATATAAAATTTAGTGGAATAATTCTTAAGTGATATTAGTATTAAAAGGAATATACTGAGTAATGAATGAATGTGAATAAAGCAATGTGAATAATGATTATGAATAAATAAATGTAAATAAAAAGAATCTGAATAATAAAGACTAATTGAAATAGATATGTAATTTGTACATATATTATTTTATTCACATAATTGTTTGATCCAGATTCGAATATATGATTTCGAGATGATTTACATCAGTCCAAGTTAGAATTTTTCACTCTATTCTCGACGGCGAACACTGGATATGGATTTTTGATTGATTTTGGAGTGCTTTATCATAATATATGGCTATGCAAGGAGAGTAACGGTTTCTAATTAAGGAATCAGATCTGAGTCCGGGTTAGAGTGGTTGTGTGAATGATACTAGTACGGAAGTGAAGATCGAGTGAACGATACTAGTATGGAAGTGAAGATCGAGTGAACGATCAGATTTGATATTGCGTATGAATGACATATGCACATCGTATAGGCTTTAATAAATTAAATATTGACATCAAAAAATGTATATTGATATGGGTATAAGTAAATTGCATGGATATTATTTGATTGATGGTTTCTCTGGTTACATTTGCTACATTAGCATATGGTTATTATATAGTCTACGTTATATATTCATATTGCTTTCTGTCACGACCTAATATCCAACATTCGAAAATTGACATCAAATACCTCACTCGTATTCGACTGCCAGAGATTCAAACGTCGAACTCCAGTTCGGATGGAGCTTATAATAACATTAAATGAATATAAACAGCAGAAACAAAGAAGATTTCATTAATCAACACCACAAATTCAACATCAGATACAATATATAACCACCAACATAAGAGATTCATTTATACATGATACAACAACAAACGATAACACCAAAATGGAACCACAGATTCTTCAAAAAGAAAGAGTGAGAATCCCAACCAAGCACCTTCTAACAATCTTCAAAGCTTCCAAAATCCGATAACTCCAAAAGACTTCAAAGATCCAAATCTACTATCCAAGCTAGCTCCAAAACACAGATAACCTGCTTCTAGGCTGCCCGTGTGGGAATTATGGGCACTCAGAGTTTTGGAAGGGAACAATAAACTCCGGAACAGTCATAGAACTAGTATGAGTAAACAAAAATAGTTGTTTGAATAAAGAAAATAGTTTATAAAAGAAATCCGATATGCTTTTTGGAAAATGAAACTACCACAAGACCTCCCCGCACGCACATAATGCAATCGCACAATTGGAGGAGATTTCTTTTTATGATATCAAACATGCTTGATACGAAAAAAACTCTTTGATATTATTATTAGTGCATAGTGTAGAAAACATTTTCGACAGTATAATATTAACCTTAGCCGGCATAGGTACCATTATACTATGCCTACTATAGCTACTATTAAAGAATGGCAGGCTATACAACTAAAACCCCACTGGGTGCGTATTGGTGATTGAATTTCCAACTAATGGTCAGGCTAAGGAACTTCCTATTGCCACATGGGTACGCCTTTGGAGGGACATCCTGAGAACTTAACCAGATCTCTGCCAACACAAGGCCGGGTTACCTCTATAACTAGGTAACTACTACATGAGTATGCTATCCTTCGGTCGTTAACGACCTTTATCCGAGGGCCCTCAACTACAAAGCAACAACCACAAATTAATGAATTTGCAGCAACCACATAGGTTAAGTATCTGGGCTCCATACAATGATACCACCTTTTTCCAGAAGGAAATAGACATGCCCTAAAAGGCGCGACCCTCGTAACCTTGTCGCATCTTTCCTGTTTCGACCATTTCCAAGGTGTGAGATCCGACGAGGTCTCGTCCACAAAGCTATGCTTTACACAAAAGTCATGCTTTGATCAACAAATGATCAGCAACACACAGCAGCACTCAGCGTGCCACACTACTAAATTAGGAGTATATCACTGATAACCATCAACTACATAACCTCTAAGCTCGTACGTCTCAAAGAAGGGTGTTAAGCTAAGAGAATAAATTCTCCACCACCAAACAGAAATGTATTTGTTAGAGATCAGCTTTATATCTCAAACTGTAATGTCAGACATAGTTCGAACAGAACCGAAGGCACTTCCAAAGAAGCCCTTGCAATTCAAGCATCCACAATCCCGATCGGACTCCCCATCACATATGGAGATCTCTATACCGGAGCAACTCGGTGCAGAGTCGTTCGTAAGGTTATTCTATCGTTCTTGAAGACACCCGGTCTTCACCACCGTCTTCAAATGCTATCCATTTCGTTGTATTATATTATGAATAGTTTATATGACACAAAGTCCTCTTCCGGCCAAACCGAATAGTGAGCACTCTATTTAAAAACAAATGGATATATCAAACACAAATATTCACTTTTAGGGTTCGATGTGGGTTTCGGATAATCAATTGGAATCCGACTCCCTGTCACATCGAAATTCAATTGTCGTTTTACGGGCCAGTGGGTTTTCACATTTTCACAGAAACAAATAAAGATATCAGGGCTTAGCACAAAGCAATTTATATCACACAGATCACAATCACATATCACAAACATTCATCAATGCAAAACATTCAACAATAATCAATCATCTATAATTAAGATGAATTATTCGTGTGATTATATTAAATTAATCACATAATTATTTTCTTAATTATCCTTAATTTTGTATTAATTAATCCTTAATTATTTATTATATATTTATTATTTATTTATTAATTCTTAATTATTTATTAATTAATTCTTAATTATTTATTAATTAGTTCTTAATTAAATGATTAATTAATTCTTAATTAATAATTAATTAATTCTTAATTAAATGATTAATTAATTCTTAATTAATAAATTAATTAACCTTAATTATTTATTTAATCAATCTTTAATATTTAGTAATTAATTAAGTAATTATTCTTTAAGTAATTATATTAACAAATCATTAATTACTTAATAAATTAAAAGATAAATCTTTTTATCTTTGTTAATTACTTTGATTAATTTATAAACCTTGTTAAATAATCATCCTTGGCACATTAGTTGCTTTAAAAGGTTAAGGTTAGTTTAAGTAACATTTAATCTTAATTACCCCCTTTAATTACATTATTTATTTAATATAAATAACTTTATAAAATAATATAACAAAATTAAATAAATTAAATTTAATTACTTTAAAAATATCATACTTAAATCCATAATTAATTCAAACTTCTATTAAAATAATCATTTGAAAACATGGATTGAAAATGTTTAAAAGTTTGAATTTTATTTTAAAGTAAAAACTGTTTGTATGCCAAACCTGAGACCACTTCGAGTCTCTCCCGAAAAAATAGCCACTTGCTTCGAGTCATTTCCAAAACCCACCCGTATGCTTTAAATTTTTAGACTTAAATTTTGTTTAAGTAGTAAACCCGGTATGTTCACAAAATTCCCCAAACTCATACTCGAGCCATCACCTTAGTTCCCCGAAGACTACATCAAGTTCTCCCCCTTCTTTTCTTCAAAACATCTCCCTGTCGCATCCAGATACATTATGCACATGCACAATGGTTCCAGCTACCACTGATCGACGCTACGATCGTCAACACATTGGCGATGGCCCCCACGAACACCCAGATACCCAAAATGTCGACGAACTCATGAACGAGCTATACGACCATATCTGGAAAAAAAAATGATCGCCAAAGGAACACCTTGCTCCGGCTCCACAAGCCACCAGAGACCACGCAACTCCGGTCAAAGCTTCGCTGACTTCAATGCTTCGATCGCCACCGGTACGATCAACTATGGTGCGACGACGAAGCTGCAGCAACCAGAATTCTCGACTTCGACCAAATATTGGTTTAAATCCTAAAATTCCGCCACGTCGATGCCACAATGGTCGGAAAAATCTTTGATGATTTTTTCTAGCTCAACAACCCCCCAGGCACCTTTAGCCACGATCACAACAATCCATTGATCGCCAAAAATTTGACAAAACCCAATTTACCTTCATCTTACGAATTCTCAAGATTTACTAAATTAAAATTTGTGATTTTTCTTTTAAAAACCATCATTTTCGAAAGTAAAACATATTATATAAATGAATCAAGGATTTATGATACTTGAGTTTTGACACTTATTTGAGTTTACTGCATATTCCTCTTCCCAGTGAAGACTATGTCCAAATCTATCCCAATACTATTTTTAGAAGTTAGATTTTTATTATATGAGCATAGTTTGCTTAGATATTGAAGTCTAATAATAATCAAAAAAGAAGAATTTGAGATTTTAAACAGGTTTGTGAAACCTCGAAACAAATAGAGGATATATGTCTGTTTAACAGACATGCACAGATCATTCATATGTGCATATATACATGCAGGTATATTTCACAATTTTACTTCAAGAATTCATCATAAACATCAAGATTTTAGCTCAGATTTTAAAGTAGCTTACTCACCTGTAAAGAAGAAAACAGAAAGCTTTTTGGTGAAGCATGGAAGTTGTTTGAATTTGAAAACCTAGAAATGTTCTCTGGATTTGATCTTTTTGAAACTGGTTTAACCTTGACCTGATTACTGTTTTTAGTGATGATCCTTGCTTGCTTTAGTTGTTGAAGGTTGATATCTTGTTTTGATGTTGAACTATTTGTTGAAGAGTTGAAGTTGTTTTAGTTTTAAAAACTTGATTTGCTTTTGATCTTTTGAATTGGCTTAATGATTTTTCTGGTTTGAGTTTATACAGGCTTTTGATTTTTTTTCTCAGATTTTTTTAAAGTTTTGAAAAGTTAAGAAAAATGGGAAGATTAGAGATGAAATGTTTATATAGCTTATTTCTACTATTTTCGAAATAAAATAATAATAATAAAAAAGAATTTGACACTTGTTAATTTTCTTTCTCCATAAATTCCACTTGTAAATCTAATTGTTAAAACTTAAACACTTGTTAATTGGTATGCTAAAAGCTTAACACTTGTCTTAGGCGTGCATAAATTTTTTTATAAATTTTTTTATTTAAAATATATTCTCCTATTTATTATTATATACTAATTTAAAGAAGAAATGTTTAAACTAATTCCACATTAAATAAATTACATATTTATTATTTTGAACGCAAATTATTTTTCCTAAGACATTTATTTAAATTTCAAATTTCAAATTCAAACTCAAATTTTAAATTTAAATTTTAACCCATTATATATGTATTTTTAAAATTCAATAAATTTGAAATATTCACTAGTTTGAATTTTTTTAAATTCTAATGCAAACACAATCTTATTTGTATATACACAAATTAACACTTAATTTATTTGTTGTTGAAATTTTCAATTTAATTCCCATAAATTCAAATTAATTACTAATTTTAAATTGATAAAATTTTGGGGATGTTACAGATTTCCCTCCTTAAGAAAATTTCGTCCTCGAAATTTGAAAGAGTGAGAAAGACAAACAAAGAATATAAGAAAAAAGAAAAGGATAGGGAAATGGCTTACCAATCAAGCTGGAATACCCACTCTACAATTGGGATAGGACTTCTACACGCTATCCTCTGTTTCCCAAGTACAGTCGTTTAGATCACCACTCCATTGTACTTAACTAATTTCACAACTTTATTCCTCAATTTCTTTTCATCACGATCAATTATTTTCAATGGCTCTCTTTTAACTGCCAGATTTGGTTCAATTTCCAAATCCTGCTGAGCAGCTTCTTCAATGATACTATCTGGATCATGCACATATTTCTGAAGATGTGAAACGTGAAATACATCGTAACGCCAGATAACCAGCTGGGCAGCTTCACTCCATATGCCAGAGGACCGATCCTTTCCAGTATAGGAAAAGGACCAATATAACGCGGTACCAGCTTACCATTTTTCCAAACCTCAACACACCACGCATTGGAGACACCTTTAAGAAAACGGAATATCCAACCTGGAATTCCAAATCCTTCTTCTGCGATCAGCATAACACTTCTGACGACTTTGAGCCGTTTTCAACTTCTTTCGAATAAAATCAACTTTCTCTGTAGCTTCTCTAATCATATCTGGTCCAAGGACGAGTCTATCATCTGACTCAATCCAGCATGCAGGTGATCGACACGGACGACCATATAAAGCTTTAAAAGGAGCCATTTCGATACTGGCCTGATAGCTATTGTTATATGAGAATTCAACCAGATGTAAATGGTCCTCCCGAGAACCACCAAAATCAAGTATACAAGCACAAAATAGGTCTTTTAAGACTCTATTAATCCTCTCAGTCTACCCATCAGACTGCGGGTGATAAGTAGTGCTGAAGTTTAGTTTGGTTCCCAATGTTGCTTGAAATGCTCCCAAAATCTACTAGTGAAGATCGGGTCACGATCACTCACTATACTGCTAGGTATACCGTGGAGACGAACAATCTCTTTTATATACAACTTTGCCAGACTTGCTTCCGTTCGACTAGATTTTACTGGAATGAAGTGGGCGGTCTTGGTTAAATGATCCACGATAACCCAAATCGCCTGATTCCCTTTTTGAGTTCTTGGAAAACCGTCTATGAAATCCATAGACACTTGATCCCACTTCCATTTAGGTACTTCCAATGGCTGAAGTGAACCTGCCATCTTCTTCTGATCGCTTTTAATTTGCTGACAAGTAGCACAACGACTCACATATATAGATATATCTCCCTTTATTGTCTTCCACCAGAAAGTTCTTTTGATATCTCTATACATCTTATTAACTCCTGGATGGATGCTGAGTCTAGACTTGTGACACTCGTCCAAAACATCCCGCTTAAGGTCAGGGATGTCTGGAACACACATTCTGCCTTTCAATCTTACAATTCTATTCTTATCGACCTCAAAAATGGAACTTTCACCATGACGAATTTTCCTCTAAATTTCTAGAATAAACTTGTCTTCTTTCTGTTTACTGGCGATCTTCTTAAGAAGAGTAGGAGTGACAACAAGGTGAGAAAGAATAGCATGTTTTCTACTCAAGGCATCGGCAACTACATTGACTTTTCCAGGCGTACACAAAATATCTAGGTCATAAGACGCTAGAAATTCTAACCAGCGTTGTTGCCTCAGATTTAGATCTTTCTAGGTAAAGAGATATTTTAGAGATTTGTGGTTGGTGAATAATTCGAATTTTTCACCTAAAACAAGAAGGATTTATTAAGTATATATCTTAAGTTAATTTAAACTCTTAAATCGTTAGGAAAGCTGAAAGAGATTCTTACCTAGAAGATAGTGTCGCCAGATTTTCAAAGCGAAAATAACAGCTAGAAGCTCGAGAATGTGTGTTGGGTAGTTTTCTCATGCGGACGTAATTGTCTACTCACGTAGGCAATTACTTTCCCATTCTGCATTAGCACCGCACCCAAACCATCACCACAAGCATCAATATAGACAGATAAACCTTGGTTCTCGTTAATGATAGCGAGAACGAGAATGGTAGTTAATCTCCTCTTCAACTCCTGGAAAGCTTCATCACACTTAGGCGTCCAATCAAATTTAACATTCTTCGTCGTTAGCTTAGTTAATGGACTGGCCAACTTGGAGAAATCTTGCAAAAACTTTCTATAATATCCCGCTAAACCCAGAAAACTTCAAACTTCTTTTGGAGTAGTAGGTCGCTTCCAGTCTAGAATAGCAGAAATCTTGCCCGAAACAACAGAAATCCCTTCTTCACTAAAAATGTGCCGGAGAAATCTGACTACGTTAACCTAAAAATGGCATTTAGAAAATTTTGCAAACAGAATGTTCTTCCTTAATATCTCTAAAACAATTCTAAGTTTCTCAGCATGCTCCTCTTCGGTTTTGGAATAGATTAGAATATCGTCAATAAACACCAAAACAATTTTATTCAATACTCCATGGAATACATGGGTCATTAAGTCTACGAAATATGCGGGAGCATTGGTTAGTCTGAAAGGCATGACTAACCATTCGTAGAAAATATCTGGACCCCTTAAAGCAGTCAAATGAACATAGTCTTCGGCAGTTCGTAGCTGATGGAATACCTGAGCTAGATCAATCTTAGAAAGCGCCACGAAGTTGATCAAACAGATCATCGATTCTAGGTAAAGGAAACTTATTCTTGAGAGTTAGTTCATTGAGATCGCGGTAGTCCACACACAATCTCAAAGATCCTTTAGATTTGGCTACGAACACCACAGCCGAACCCCAATCAAAAACACTAGGACGTATTAGTCATTTCTCTAACAAATCTCGAGTTTTCTTGACTAACTCTATCCTTTCCCTGGGTGCCATCCTGCGACTAGAATTAGGTACTAATGCAATTTTGAATTCTATTTCTCTGTGTGGAGGTAAAGATTTGACTTCTTCGAACATGTTTGGAAATTCCTGGACAATGGGTATGAACTTCAGACTAGGTTCGGGATATCCCAAGGTATACATCAACTCATCTCTTTTAGGACTCGGGTCCTCATAAGAAATCTCAATGAAATCTCCAAATTTGGTTTTTATCGAAATCAATCGATTGTTACAATTAAGTTGGCTTTGTATTTTGTTAGCTAATCCATTCTGAGTAAGATTTCAAACTCATTAAAATCAATGACGAAGAGACTGATAGGGAATTGGTAATAAGAATATGAGATATGAACGTCTCTGCATCGTAGACAAAGGTTCATAGGGCCACCAACTAGATTTTCACACAAATGGGCTCGTCGATGAATTTGGGTTCAAGATTTTATTCATTTACAGTTTGTTGGGAGATAAAGCAATGGGTGGCTCCCGTGTCAAAAAACTTTAACAATTCTATCATAAGTTGTAAGGTTACCTTCTAAAACTCCTTTCCCTTTATTTGCTTTAGAGGTTGCAGGTTTATCTTTGATTGTGTACACATTTGCTGTCTGAGCTTGCTTCATTGTTGGGCAATCTTTAACTTCGTGTCCCGGTTTCTGACAATAACAGCATTTCCTGGGTCTTGTTTGTACAGATTGGTACTTGTCTCTTAGGCTTTGTACATCTGCTCGAGTAATGGCCCTTTTCCAAATAATTAAAATAAGTAACATTCCTCGCCGTGTTTTCCTGATTGCTCTTCTTCTCCTTACCTTGATGTGGTTTCTTGCCTCCGAACTTTGTTTTTTTCCAATTTGGATTGCTCGTAATTCCTTTCTCCACCGGGTGTTATTGCATATCCAGGGTAGCATATCTATACCCCATATCGATCAGATCAGAAAAAGATTCTTTAACGTAGGCAGTCATTCTTTTATCGAACTTCTTATTCATCCCACGAATGAATCTTTCATTTTTCTTTAGAGATGTGTTTACCAACTTCGGACCAAACGAGATAATTCGTTGAATTTGTTTAAGTACTCCTCAAATGATAAACTCCCCTGCTTCAAGTCCATAAATTCCTGGTACATTTGAGATATACCAGCCGACGACATATAGCGTTTCTCAAACACTTCCTTAAATCACTCCCAAGTAAATTCTTCTTTCGGCTCGTCTACTGTAACTGTCTCCCACCAGGCAAGGGCTTCTTCCTGGAGTTGCCAAGAAGCTATTAGTCGCATTTGATCGTCTTCCAACTTTAGCTCTTTAAAAATCCTTTCATATGATTTGATCCAAGCTTGTGCTTCAACAATAGACTCCTTGATGGTGAATGGCTTTCCACCAAGTCTCGAGATGCTTTTATATAGATCAGCCAGATTTGGCTGAGATTGAGTAGATAAAGCTGCTTCTGCTATGTGCGGACTTGGCCAGTTGTAGTGGTATTTCCCCGACCCCTAGCTCTTCCTCTTCGCCCACTCATTCTTACTATCTATAAATAGTAAGAAAACTTGATTTAGGTATACGAACGAGATACCTTAAGGAATATCAATAGTTAAAAGAAATAGACCAAGAAATTTTAGAGTTTCGGACTCTCGGTTTATACTCATTCTAGGGTATACTTCACCCTATCTCTAATGAGCTACCTAATGTGTTATACTCCGTAGCTAAAGTTATTACTCAGCCTTTAGCTCTGATACCACTTATCACGACCTGAAATCCAGCGTTCGAAAATCGACATCAAATACCTCACATGTATTCGACTGCCGGAGATTCAAACATCGAACTCCAGTTCGGATGGAGCTTATAACAACATTAAATGAATATAAACAGCGGAAGCAAAGACAATTTTAGTAATCAACACCACAGATACAACATAAAATACAATATATAACCGCCAACATAAGAGATTCATTTATACATGATACAACAACAAACGATAACACCAAAATGGAACCACATAGTCTTCAAAAAGAAAGAGCGAGAATTCCAACCAAGCACCTTCTTCAAAGCTTCCAAAATCCGATAACTCCAAAAGACTTCAAAGATCCAAATCTACTATCCAAGCTAGCTCCAAAACACGGATAACCTGCTTCTAGGCTACCAATATGAAAATTATGGGCACCTAGAGTTTTCGAAGGGAACAATAAACTCTGGGTCAGTCATGGGACTGGTATGAGTAAACAAAAAAGTTGTCTGGATAAAAAAATAGTTTATAAAAGAAACCCGATATGCTTTTTGGAAAATGAAACTACCACAAGACCTCCCCGCACACACACAATGCAATCGCACAATTAGAGGAGATTTCTTCTTATGATAGTCAAGCATGCTTGATACGGGAAAAACTCTTTGATATTATTATTATTAGTGCATAGTGTAGAAAACATTTTCGAAAGTATAATATTAATCTTAGCCGGCGTAGGTACCATTATACTTTTCTTACTATAGCTACCATTTAAGAATTGCGGTTATAAAACTAAAACCGTACTGGGCGCGTATTGGTAATTGGGTTTCCAACAAATGGTTAGGCTAAGGAACTTCCTATTTCCACATGGGTACGTCTCTGGAGGGACGTCCCGAGAACTTAACCAGCTCTCTGCCAACACAAGGTCGGGTTACCTCTGTAACTAGGTAACTACTACACGAGTATGCTATCCCCAGGTCGTTAGCGATCTTTATCCAAGGGCCCTCAACCATAAAGCAAAAACCACAAAGTAATGAATTTGCAGCAACCGCATAGGTTGAGTATCTAAGCTCCATATCATGATACCACCTTTTTCCAAAAGGAAATAGACATACCCTAAAGGGCGCGACCCTCATAACCTTGCGGCCTCTTTCCTGTTTCGACCATTTTCGGAGTGTGAGGTCCGACAAGGTCTCGTCCACAAAGCTACGCTTTACACAAAAGCCATGCCTTGATCAACAAATGATCAGCAGCACACAGCAGCACTTAGCATGCCTCACTACCAAATTGGGAGTATATCACTGATAACCATCAACTACATTACCTCTGAGCTCGTACGTCTCGGAAAAGGGTGTTAAGCTAAGAGAATAAATTCTCTGCCACCAAACATAAATATATTTGATAGAGATCAGCTTTATATCTCAAAGTGTAATGACAAACATACAACCATACAAGTCTATTCCGGGTTCGAACAGAACCGAATGCACTTCCAAAGAAGCCCTTGCAATCCGGGCATCCACAATCCCGATCGGACTCACCATCACATATGGAGATCTCTATACCGGAGCCACTCAGTGCAGAGTCATTCGATAGGTTATCCTATCGTTCTCGAAGACACCCAGTCTTCACCACCGTCTTCAAATGTTATCCATTTCATCGCACCACTATTCGGAATGGATTTTATGACACAAAGTCCTCTCCCGGCTAAACCGAACAGTGAGCGCTCTATTTAAAAACACATGGATATATCAATCACAGAGATTCACTTTCAGGGTTCGATGTGGGTTTTGGATAACCAATTGGAATCTGAATCCTTGTCGCATCGAAATTCATATGCTGTTTTACGGGCCAATGGGTTTTCACATTTTCACAGAAACAAATCACAAATATCACGGCTCAGCACAAAGCAATTTATATCACATAGATCACAATCACATATCAGAAACATTCATCAATGCAAAACATTCAACAATAATCAATCATCTATAATTAAGATGAATTATTCGTATGATTATAATAAATTAACCACATAATTATTTTCTTAATTATCCTTAATTTTAAATTAATTAATCCCTAATTATTTATTAATTAATTCTTAATTATTTATTAATTAATTCTTAATTAAATGATTAATTAATTCTTAATTACTTATTAATTAATTTAATTAGATGATTAATTAATTCTTAATTAGGAAATTAATTAATCTTAATTATTTATTTAATTAATCTTTAAATTAATTAAGTAACCATTCTTTAAGTAATTATATTAACAAAATCATTAATTACTTAATAAATTAAAAGATAAATCTTTTTATCTTTGTTAATTACTTTTGCTAATTTATAAACCTTGTTAAATAATCATCCTTATCACATGAGTTGCTTTAAAAGGTTAAGGTTAGTTTAAATAACATTTAATCTTAATTATCCCCTTTAATTACATTATTTATTTAATATAAATAACTTTATAAAATAATATAAAAAAATTAAATAACATAAATTTAATTACTTTAAAAATATCTTACTTAAATCCTTAATTAATTCAAACTTATATCAAAATAATCATTTGAAAACATGGATTGAAAATGTTTAAAATTTTGAATTTTATTTTAAAGTAAAAACTGTTTGAATGCAAAACCTGAGACCACTTCGAGTCTCTCCTGAAAAAACAGACACTTGCTTCGAGTCGTTTCCAAAACCAACCCATATGCTTTAAATTTTCAGATTTAAATTTTGTTTAAGTAGTAAACTCGGTATATTCACAAAATTCCCCGAAGTCATACTCGAGCCATCACCTTAGTATCCCGAAAAATACTTCGAGTTCTCCCCCTTTTTTCATCAAAATAACTCCCTGTCGGATCCAGATATATTGTGCACATGCACAATGGTTCCAGCCACCACTGATCGACGCTACGATCATCAACACATCGGCGATGGCCTCCACGAGCCCCACAAACATCTAGATACCCAAAACGTCGACAAATTCATGAACGAGCTATACGACCATATCTAGAACAAAAATGATCGCCAAAGGAACGCCTCGCTCCAGCTCCACAAGCCACCAGAGACCACGCAACTCCGGTCAAAGCTTGGCCTGACTTCAATGCTTCGATTGCCCCCGGTGCGATCAACTCTGGTGCGACGACGAAGCTGCAGCAACCAAAATTCATGACTTCGACCAAATATTGGTTAAAACCCTAAAATCCCACCACACCAATGCCACAATGGTCAGAAAAATCTCCGATGATTTTTCTAGCTTGACAACCCCACAGGCACCTTCGGTCATGATCACGACACCCAACAATCCATTGATCACTAGAAATTTGATAAAACCCAATTTGCCTTTAACTTACAAATTCTCAAGATTTACTAAATTAAAATTTGTGATTTTTCTTTTAAAAATCATCATTTCCGAAAGTAAAAAATATTATATAAATGAATCAAGGATTATGATACTTGAGTTTTGACACTTATTTGAGTTCACTGCATATTCCTCTTCCCAGTGAAGACTATGTTCAAATCTATCTCAAAACTATTTTTAGAAGTTAGATTTTTATTATATGAGCATCGTTTGTTTAGATCTTGAAGTCTTATAATAATCAGAAAAGAAGAATTTAAGATTTTAAACAGGTTTTTGAAACCTCGAAACAAATAGAGGATATATGTCTGTTTAACAGACATGCACAGATCATTCACATGTGCATACATACTTGCAGGTATATTTCAAAATTTTACTTCAAGAATTCATCATAAGCATCAAGTTTTTAGCTCAGATTTTAAAGTAGCTTACTCACCTGGTAAAGAAGAAAACATAAAGCTTTTTGGTAAAGCCTGGAAGTTGTTTGAATTTGAAAAGCTGGAAATGTTTCTGGATTTGATCTTTTTGAAACTAGCTTAACCTTGGACTGATTACTGTTTTTGTGATGATCCTTGCTTGCTTCAGTTGTTTAAGGTTGATATCCTGTTTTGATGTTGAACTGTTTGTTGAAGAGTTGTAGTTGTTTTAGTTTTAAAACCCTGATTTTCTTTTGATCTTTTGAATTTCTTTGATGATTTTTCTACTTTGAGTTTATACGGGCTTTTGATTTTTTTCTCAGATTTTTTTTTTAAAGTTAAGAAAAATGAGAAGGGTAGAGATGAAATGTTTATATAGCTTATTTCTACTATTTCCAAAATAAAAGGAAAATAAAATAAAAAGAAAAAGAATTTGACACTTGTTAATTTTCTTTCTTCATGAATTCCATTTGTAAATCTAATTGTTAAAAATTAAACACTTCTTAATTGATATGCTAAAAGCTTAACACTTGTCTTAGGCATGCATAAATATTTTTATAATTTTTTTTAATTTATATTTCCTATTTATAAAATACATTCTCCTATTTATTATTATATACAAATTTAAAGAAGAAATGTTTAAACTAATTCCACATTAAATAAATTACATACTTATTATTTTAAATGCAAATTATTTTTCCTAAGACATTTATTTAAATTTCAAATTCAAATTAAAATTTTAAATTTGAATTTTAACCCATTATATATGTATTTTTAAAATTCAAATAAATTTGAAATATTCACTAGTTTGATTTTTTTTAAATTCTAATGCAAACACAATCTTATATATATACAAATTAACACTTAATTTATTTGTTGTTGAAATTTTCAATTTAATTTCAATTTAGTTCGCAGAAATTTGAATTAATTATTAATTTGAAATTGATAAAATTTTGTATGATACCCTAAATGTAACGACCCATTTTTTTCGACTTCCGAAAGTCGACGTCAATACGTCCACTGTATCAAATGTCGTACAATCGAATGCTGGAAAACTGAACCGTTAGGGTTAAAAAAGAAGAAGATAGAAGAAGAAACAGAAACAATAATCAAGTTCTCACATTTCACAGCGGAACAACATATAAGAGATAAATGAATATCTTTAAAACAAAGAACTATATTAGTTTTACATACATCACATTAACAAAGTTTACAACGACACCATTCAACACTAGGCATTTACAACAACTAATCCATATTAAAACTGAACTTGCAGCAATCTCAACGCAGCGGATAATACATAGTATAATGATACGTCTTGCCATCTAGCTTCAACTCCTGATGTCCACAGCATACTTCTAGACTTCACTCCAGAATAATGATAACCTGACTCTAGGCTGTCCGTGTGGAAAATTATGGGCACCTTGAGTTTAGAAAGGAAACAATAAACTCCAGGTCAGTCATGGGACTGGTGTGAGATCTTAAAAAAGTTATTTTCACAAAGAAAGGAAAATAAATCTGTTATGCTTTTGAAAAATAAAACTACCACAAGGCCTCCTCGAACACACATAATGCAAGTGCACAATTGGAGGAGATTTCTCCTTATGATAGTCAGACATGCTTGATATGCAAAATCCTTTTTGATAATATTATTATTAGTGTATAATGCAGAAAACCTTTCGAAAGAATAATATTAATCTTAGCCAACATAGGTACCATTATATTATGCCTGCTATAGCTACCTCCTGAGGAGGCAGGTTATGCAATCGCAATCATAAAAGGCTCGTATTGTTTCTTTGGATTTCCAATAAATGGTCAGGCTAAGGAACTTCCTATTGCTACATGGGTACGCCTTTGGAGGGATGCCCCGAGAACTTAACCAGCTCTCTGCCAACACAATGCCGGGTTAACTCTGTAACTAGGTAACTACTACATGAGTATGCCATCCCCTGGTCGTTTGTGACCTTTATCCGAGGATCCTCAACGACAAAGAAACAACCACAAAGTAAAATAAATTTGCAGCAACCACATAGGTTAAATATCTGGGCTCCATACCATGATACAACCCTTTTCTAGTAGGAAATGACATACCCTCTGGGGGCGCTACCCCCAAATAATCTTGCCCCATCCTTCCTGTTTCGACCATTTTCGGGTTGTGAGGTCCGACGAAGTCTCGTCCACAAAGCTATCCTTTTCACAAAGCCATGCTTTGATCAACAAATGATCAGCAGCACTTCGTATGCCACATTACCAAATTTGGCGTATCACTAGTAACCATCAACTACATAACCTCTAAGCTCATATGTCTCAGAGAAGGGTGTTAAGCTAAGAGAATAAATTCTCTGCCACCAACAGAAATGCATTTGATAGAAACCAGCTTTACATCTCAAAGTGTAACGTCAAACACACATCCATACAAGTCCATTCCGGGATCGAACGGAACCGAAGGCACTTCAAAGAATCCCTTGTAAATTCGGATATTCACTGATCACGTCTGAAATCCCCATCACAAAGGGTGATAAAATCTCTATACCGGAGCAACTCGGTGCAGAGACATTCGACCTGTAATCCTTTCGCTTTCGAAAATACCCGGTCTTACGCACCATCTTCAAATGCAATCCCATTTCGTCGTATCATTATTTGAAATAGGTTTTATGACACAAAGTCCTCTCCTGGCTAATCCGAATAACGAGTGCTTATTTTTAAAATAAGTGTTACATTCGAAATTCAAGCAAATCACAACAAATTTCCACTTTGATCTTTTAAACAAAAGTTCCAACGCAAAGATTCTACGTGGTTTTCGAATATCCATTTGGAATCCGACCCCTGATCGCATCGAAATTCAAAAGCCTTTTAAAGGCCAATATTAATAGTCGGTTATTTGACTATCAATCAATATTTACAATAATCACTATCAAACAACAATCACAACAATCACCAAGATTTAAATAATTTTACCAAATTATTTATTTCCAAAATATCTTCGCAAGATTTTTTTTTAACAATTCAACACTTCAAACCAAATTTCAAATTACTTTCCACATTTCATTCCTTTGAAAACAAATTTCAATCATAAATTACTTTTCACATTTTAATCCTTTGAAAACAAATTTCAAATCATTAATTACTTTCCACATTTCAATCCTTTGAAAACAAATTTCAAATCATTTTCCTTACGTGGAATATATTTCCAAATATTTATTCATTTCCATTGAAAATTTGCCGAGTTCAAATACTTTAAAATAATTTAAATCACTTACCAAGATACACTTGGAAACATTTAGAATAAAACTATTTTAAAACACTTGCTTAAATATTAGTTATGAAAATATTATACTAATATCTCATACAAACTTAAGTCCAAAATAATTTTAAAATAAAATTATTAGATAGAGTGTAATTATTTAAATAACTATTTTCTAATCAAATATCAATTAAATCTTTAAATAACCACTACTATAACTAATTAATTAAATCTTTTACTTTAAGGATTTAAAAACAACTTAAGAAATAATTTCTCCACAAACATCCTTTTTAAAACCAACTTCAAAACTTTTAATTTTGAAAGCTACTTTAAAACATACTCGGCTTTCTAGGGAAAATACACCTTCCATTTCAAAATGGACCATTTAAATCATTAAATAAATTCTTCTTGATTTATCTCAATTTATATCCCCAATTCGCAAATTTCTTTCCACGCTTTGAAAAAAAATCAATATTTATTTTTTTTAAACAAATTTCCCTTTCCTTTTTAAATTCCCATTGTGAATTTAAATTTCCAAATATCCACTAATATACGATTTTCGAATTGATTTCAAAAATCATTTACAAACACCAAATCAATTTCCAATTTGATTTCAAATTTTATTTTAAACACCAAATCAATTTTCATATTGATTTCCCAAAGATTTATTTTTTTAACCAAATCAATTTCAAATTTATTTTTAAAATAAATCCCTTTATCTCTTCCAAACTATTTAAAACTGTATTTTAAAATAAATTCTTCAACTTTTGAATAATATTATTTGAAATCCGTTAATTAAAATCCTTTCCCATATTTTTGGAATTTATTAAATAGGATTCAAAAATAAAATTTTATCCTTTTAAAATTCCTTCTTTTAAATTTATCCAATTCTCAAAAATAAATTTTACTATAAACTTTCAACATGAATTTCATAAATCCAATTTTATTTATTTCTGGTATCCTACGATACCAAAAATAAATTCGGCTAAAGTATGGCCTTTAATGATTTCAATCACAAATATTATAATCATACACAGACTATAAATAAACCATCACACAACATATGAAACATATTCAAATTTTTGAGGAATCCAGTTGGATCCCTCCAACTTGTTTCCCTGCATCCACAAATGTTAGCACAACAATTAAATACCAATTCCACTTCAAGGTGGAATATCTTGGTATATGGGATAAATATAATATCATCCGCTATTATGCATCGCATAGGGTCTCATCTGCTATATAATTGGAAAATCAATCATTCCAAATACATATATAATATCAATTCCACTTCGAGATGGAATATCGCGGTATGTGGGTTTATATATAATATCCTCCGCTATTATGCGGCGCATAGGGTCTAATCCAATACAACTAATAATAATTTATCATCCAAGCACACAATCAACAATTTTAAATTTAACTATTTAAAATTAAATCAGAAAATCCGATTGAGTGAGAAGATCTCACCTTTGCTTTTTATTTTGCAATCCATCCAAATTAACTTGCTTTCTTCACAGTTTTGACCTTGTATAAATATTAGATGATTTAATTAATATTCGAAATAAATCGAATAATCAACTGCCATTTTAAAATTTTAATTCAACTAATATTTTAATTTTTTTAAGCTAATGATTTAATTTTAAACAAAGAATTATTTTTTAAAACCAATTCCTTTTTTATGAAATCTTTTAATAACAAAAAAGAAAATCAAATAAGTTAACTAAACAAATTAATTACTTTAATAATTTATTTTAAAAATAATTAGTAATTTAAAATGTATATATATTATTATCATTTTTCTTTGAAACTACCTAAAAATAAACAATATAGATAAAAATCAAATTCTTATATAAGCTTTCAAATATGTAAAAATTTCTATTTTTTTCCAAACTCTATCTTTATAAAATAAATTTCTGTTTTTATCTATATTTCAAACATGTATGTATATTTTCTGTAAATAACTTAAATAGAAATTTTATTACTGTAAATTTTATTTCTTTTTATTGCATGAAATGAACGAATTAATTCCAAACTTTAAACTTAAATAACACCGAATCTAAGTTTTTTTTTGAAATGCAACAACCCAAAATTTTATCAATTTTAAAGTAGTAATTTGTTTGAATTCTTGGAATTTAATTTGGAGTTAATTTGAATTAATTTTAAATTTTCAAAACAAATGGATATTGTGTTTGTTTATTTACATATCTATATATATAGAATGGATTGTAATTCAAATTTGAATTTGAATTTGAACTTGTATTAGAATTTAAATTTAAATAAATATCTTAAGTAAAATATTTAGATTCAAAATATTAATATATATGTATAATTTTATGAATTTATAAATTAGTATTAAAAACATCTTCTTTTTAAAGTTGTATAAAGTTAACAAAGGAATGTAAATTATATAAAAAAAGAAAAAGTAATATAAAAATTTATTTAAATATTTATTCATCCATAACAATTGTTAGAATCATAAGTAAATAAATTTACAAGTGTAATGATAGAATTAACAAGTGTGATTTTGTTATTTTTATTATTTAAACTAAGAAAACAAGATTATAAAAACACTACATCTCTTTCCTTTCT
Organism: Allium cepa; assembly: GCA_030765085.1. Classification (NCBI taxonomy): domain Eukaryota; kingdom Viridiplantae; phylum Streptophyta; class Magnoliopsida; order Asparagales; family Amaryllidaceae; genus Allium; species Allium cepa. The sequence goes on from CM060937.1 coordinate 291,841,848, forward strand.
AACTTCTTTTACCTTCATTTTCAATTACAAAACCAGTACAAATTCTCAAACCAGAAATGGAAGAAAAAAAGAAATCAGAAAAACATTTCAAAACAGTAAAGCAATTCAAATAAAACATCTCAAGCAATCAACCAAGTCTGTAAGCAAACAAGATAGTAAAATCGTCTAGTGATTAAGCATATTCAGAGATCAAGCACTGTAAAACAAAAATTCAACTCAACAAAACAAGGACTCCAAGATCAAGCCCAGATCAACAGTTCAACAATCAAAATCTATTTCCCAGTTTTCAAATTTGACAACACCAACTTCTTCTCTATTTTTCCAAATTCACAAGTGAGTAAACATTTTTAATCAAGATTCTACCTGTTGTTTGAATCATGTTTTGCAATAAAAATTGTTAAGTTCTGACATGCATACAAAGATTAATATATGTGTGTGTTAAAATTATTGTGCATGTCTGTTACAGACATGAGCCTTCTATTCCAGGTTTACAGGCATAAGCCTGTTTAAAAAATTCGATTTCTTCTTCTTCAATCATTATTAGACTTTAGAATGTAAACAAAAGTTGTTTGTTTCATCATAGATTAAAGTTTAAAATTTGGTTTGAGTTAAGATGAATTTGAAATTGCTTTGGAAACTAAAAGAACAGTGCAAATTTTAGGTTATGTTAAAATTCAAACTTCTTAATTCATTAATTCAGGAATATAAACTGAATCCTTAACCCAAAACTTGATTATCTTTAATGAAATCACAAATTTTAGTATTGAATTTTATGAGCAGTTCGAGTTTGTTTAGATTTTGCATTTTGGGTAGTTTTTGATGATCTAGGTGATCGGGATGGTGGTGGAGTTCGCTGGTGGTAATGGAGTGATCAGAGAGTGTGGGAAAATTAGCTGGAGGGTGTACCAATTACTGTAGCGGCGGGTGATCGATTTAGGTGGTAACCCTAGGTTTTGTCTAAGTCTGGAACTAGGTAATGTCGGCACCTCTGGTGGATCGAGTTCCACCAGACTATGGGAAATGGAAGCAGGGATGTTGGCGAAGGCGAGGCCGGAAGTTCAGACTCTCCGGTGGTCGGAGGAGTGAGCACTAGGGTTTTCCCAGGTTTGGGTTTGTTCCAGTATTGTGCAGAGAGTCTCGATTTTTGATTTGAGGGAGAATCGGAGTTTTGGTGATCGGGACCTGGTGCGAGGATGATCACCGATGTGAGGAAGTCATCGTGGATGGTCGGAGGTGGTGGCATCCCCGGTGCCTGTGCACAGTAGTGGTTTTGGTATCAGTGCTTGGGTTGTGTTCTGTCTCGAAGTAGGTCTCGGAATAGAGGGGTGTTGACTCGAATGAAGGCTCGGGCCATTCGAGAGTGATTTGTTTTCAGATTTTAAAACTTAGCAAAAAATTTGAAAAGCAAAGAAAGAAAAGGTTTTCTCGGGTAAGTACTCGAGTAGGCTTCGGGTTGAACCCGAAGCAGCATGTTAAAACAGATTTCTTAAAAGTTTTTAAAATAGGACAAGATTTTGAATTTAAATAAATTTGGTTTAAAAACTCTTATGAATCTCTTTTATATAAGATAAGTATTTTTCTTTAACATTTGATTTAAAAACATTTGTAAATTGTTTTAAATTTTGTTAAAGTTAAATTTGAATCATTTTTAAATCTTAAATTTGAAATGAAATTTAAAAGTAAATTTAAAAGTAAAAGGTTTCAAATGCGTTTGTAAATAGTAATTATGTAATTGATGAGTAAAATATTTTTCTTAAAGTTAATTATGATTTAATGATTTCTGATTCATTAAATTAATAAGGAAATTAATTAACGAATAATTAATTAAGGAATAATTAATAATGAAGGTGATTAAGATCCAATTAATTTATAACTAAGGATAATTAATTAATCTATTAGTTAATCATTAAGGGTTAACTAAATGATAATTAACGTTAATTAATTATTAATTAAGATTAATTAATTAACAATTAAGGACTTATTAATGTATAATTAGGAATATTTAATCATTAATTAAGGTTAATTAGTGAAGATAATTATGTGGTTAATTAATTTAAATCACCTGATTAATTCATCTTAATTGAAGTTGATTGATTATTATTGAATGTTGTGTATTGGATTGATATCTTTGATATGTGATTGTGATGCTATGTGATATGAATTGCTTTGTGCTGAGCTGTGATATCTGTGATGAATATATTTCTGTGTGAATGTGAAACCCATTGGCCCATAAAACGACACTTGAATTTCGATGCGACAGGGAGTCGGATTCCAGTTGGTTATTCGAAACCCACATCGAATATTAATGATGAATCTTTGTGATTGATATATCCACGTACTTTCAAATTGAGCGCTCACTATTCTATTTAGCCGGGAGAGGACTTTGTGTCATATAACCCATTCTAAATAGTGATACGACGAAATGGATAACATTTGAAGATGGTGGTGAAGACCGGGTGTCTTCGAGAACGATAGGATAACCTGTCGAATGACTCTGCACTGAGTTGCTCTGGTATAGAAATCTCCATATGTGATGGGGAGTCCGATCGGGATTGTGGATGCCCGAAATGCAAGGGCTTCTTTGGAAGTGCCTTCGGTTCTGTTCGAACCCGGAACAGACTTATATGGTTGTATATCTGACATTACACTTTGAGATATAAAGATGATCTCTTTCAATTGGATTTCTGTTGTTGGCGGAGAATTTATTCTCTTAGCTTAACACCATTCCCTGAGGCATACGAGCTCAGAGGTTGTGTAGTTGATGGTTATTAGTGATATACTCCTAACTTGGTAATGTGGCATGTTGAGTGCTGCTGTGTGTTGCTGATCATTTGTTGATCGAAGCATGGCTTTTGTGAAAAGCGGAGCTTTGTGGTCGAGACTTCGTCGAACCTCACAACCCGGTTATGTTCGAAACAGGAACCGTTGCAACAATGTTATTTGGAGGTAGCACCCCCTTTAGGGTATGTCCATTTTTTTCTGGATAAGAAGTGGTATCATGGTATGGATCCCAGATACTTAACTTTTTGGTTGCTGCAAACTTATTGCTTTGTGGTTGTTGGCTGAGAGGCGCCTCGGATAAAGGTTGGTAACGGCCGGGAGATGGCATACTCGTGTCAGTAGTTACCTAGTTACAAAGGTAACCCGACCTTGTGTTGGCAGGGATCCGGTTAGGTTCTCGGGGATGTTCTTCCAGAGGTGTTCCATTTGGTGTAGGAAGTTCCTTTGCCTGACCATTGTTGGAAATCCAATCATCCAATACGAGCCCTATACGGTTTTACTTGTAGAACCTGCCATCTAATATGGTAGTTATAGTGGGCATACTTTAATTGTACGTATGCTGGCTAAGATTAATATTATACTTTTGAAAATGTTTTCTGCACTATGCACTAATAATAATATTAAAAGAGTTTTCTCATATCAAGCATGTTTGACTATCATAAGAAGAAATCTCCTCCAATTGTGCGATTGCATTGTGTGCGTGGCAGGAGGTCTTATGGTAGTTTCATTTTCCAAAGCATATCGGATTTCTTTTATAAACTGTTTTGTACAAACAACTATTTTTGTTTACTCATACCATTCACATGACTGATCCGGAGTTTATTGTTCCCTTCCTATACTTTGGATTCCCATAATTTCCACACGGGTAACCTAGAAGCAGGTTATCCGTGTTTTGAAGCCAGCTTGGATTTTGAAATCTTTTGGAAGCTGTCGGATTTTGAAGAGCTTTTGGCCTTCGAAATCTTTTGAAGTGCTTGGAGTTTTAAAGACCTTATCAGAGTTGAAGTATGTTGGAAACTTTTTGAAGTCTCTGTTTTTCCGCTGTGGAGTTGTCGTTTTATTGTAGTATCTTAGGTGTAGCACTCTGATATTAGTGATCGATGTTGTAATGGATATTGTTTCAAAGTTATATTTGTGTGGTGATCAATGATAGTTCATTTTGTTTCAGCTGTTTATATTCATCTAATGTTGTTATAAGCTCCATCCGAACTGGAGTTCAACGTTTGAATCTCCGGCAGTCGAATACAGGTGAGGTATTTGATGTCGATTTTCAATCGCTGGATTTTGGATCGTGACAAGTGGTATCAGAGCAAAAGGTTGAGTAAGAACTTTAGCTACGGAGTATAACACATTAGGTGGCTCAATAGAGATAGGATGAAGTATACCCTAGAATGAGTATAACCCGAAAGACCGAAACCCTAAAATTTCTTGGTCTATTTCTTTAAACTGTTGATATTCCCTAAGATATCTTGTCCGTATGCCTAAATCAAGTTTTCTTACTACCTACAGATAGTGAGTATGAGCGTAAGAAGAGGAAAAGGTAGGGGACAGGGAAATACCACTACAACTGGTCAAGTCCCTGCAATAGCAGCTATACCTACTCAACCTCAGCCGAATCTGGCTGATCTATATAGAAGTTTTTCCAGACTTGGTGGAAAGCCGTTCACTGGCAAGGAATCTATTGTCGAAGCCCAAGCCTGGATTAGATCGTGTGAAAGAATTTTTAAAGGGCTAAAGTTGGAAGACGATGAAATGCGACTAATAGCTCCTTGGCAACTCCAAGAAGAAGCTCTAGCTTGGTGGGAGACTGTTACTGTGGATGAGCCGGAAGATGAGTTTACTTGGAGATGATTTAAAGAAGTGTTTGAGCAATGATACATGCCATATGCTGGTATCTCCCGGATGTACCAGGAGTTCATGGATTTGAAGTAGGGAATTTTACGTTTAAGGAGTATTTGAATAAATTCAACGAATTGTCTCGATTTGGACTGGAGCTGATGAACACCCCCTTGAAGAAAAATGAAAGATCTATTCGGGGAATGAATAAGAAGTACCATGAAAGGATGGCTGTCCACGTAAAAGAATCCTTTTCAGGCTTGATCGATATGGGTTATCAATATGCTACCCTAGATATGCAGGAAATTCCGAAAGAGAAAAGGAGTTCAAGCAATCCGAATTGGAAAAAAAGGAAGTTCGAAGGGAAGAAGCCAGATCAAGGCAAGGAGAAGAGGAGTAATCAAGAGAACCCGGCGAGAGGTATTACTTGTTACAACTGTCAGGAGAAAGGCCATTATGCAAACGATTGTAAGAAACCAAAGAAACGAATAAAGAAAGATCAACCTGTAAACACAAGTCAAAGATCCAAGGAATGCTATTGCTGTAACCAGCCAGGTCACGGAGTTAAAAATTGCCCGAAAAAGAAACAAGCACAAGTAGCGAAAATATACGCGATAAAAGATGACCCCTCATCTTCAAAGGCGGATAAAGAAAAACGAGTTTTAGAGGGCAACCTTACTATTTATGATAGAGTATTAGAGTTTTTTTGACATGGGAGCTTTACATAGCTTTATCTCCCAATAAATCATGAATGAATTAAAATTTGAACCTAAATTTGTCGACGACCCTATTCGCTTGAAGAATCCTGTTGGAGGACCTGCAAATCTTTGTCTATATTGTAGGAAAGTGCCTATCTCGTATTCTTTCCATCAATTTCCTATCAACCTTTATGTTCTCGACTTTAATGAATTTGAAATCCTACTCGGAATGAATTGGTTAACAAGATACGAAGCCAAATTAGATTGTAACAATCGAACGATTCTGGTTAAAACAAAACTTGGAAATTTCATTGAAATCTCTTGTGAAGACCCTAGTCCGAAAAGGGATAAGTTGATGTATACGTTGGGATATCCCAAACCTAATCTGGAGTCCATACCCATAGTTCGAGAATTTCCAGACATGTTCGAAGAAGTAAAATCCTTACCCCCACACAGAGAAATTGGATTCAGAATTGACTTAGTTCCAAATGCTCGTCCTATCGTTCATGCAAGTCGCAGGATGGCACTCAGGGAAAGGATAGAATTATTCAAGCGAACCCATGAATTATTAGAGAAAGATTAATTCTTCCTAGTGTTTCCGAATGGGGTTCAGCTGTGGTGTTTGTGGGTAAATCTGACGGATCCTTGAGATTGTATGTGGACTACCACGATCTCAATAAATTAACTCTCAAAAAAAAGTTTCCTTTACATAGAATCGATGATCTGTTTGATCAACTTCATGGCGCTCGATTCTTTTCTAAGACGGATCTAGCCTAGGGATTCCATTAGCTACGAATTGTTGAAGACTGTATTCACTTAACTGCTTTCAAGGGTCCAGACATTTTCTACGGATGGTTAGTCATGCCTTTCAGACTAATAAATGCTCTCGCATACTTCGTAGATTTAACGACCCGTGTGTTTCGAGAGGTATTGAATAAATTTGATTTGGTGTTCATTAATGATATTCTAATCTATTCCAAAACCGAAGAGGAGCATGCTGAGCATCTAAGAAATGTTTTGGAGATATTGAGAAGGAACATTCTATTCGCCAAATTTTCTAAATGCCACTTTTGGGTCAAAGAAGTCAGATTTCTTGGGCGCATTGTTAATGAAGAAGGAATTTCTGTTGATCCTAGCAAAGTTTCTACTATTCTTAACTAGAAGAAACCCACTACTCCAAAAGAAGTTCGAAGTTATTTCGGTATAGCGAGATATTATCGGAAGTTTGTTTAGGAGTTTTCTAAGATAGCTAGTCCATTGACTAAGCTAACAACGAAGAATGCAAAATTTGATTGGACTCCGAAATGTGATGAAGCTTTTCAGGAGTTGAAGAAGAGATTGACTACCGCTCCCATTCTCGCTATTATCAATGGGAACCAAGGCTTATCTGTTTATACAGATGCTTGTGGTGATGGTGTGGGTGCAGTGTTAATGTAGAATGGAAAGGTAATTACCTACGCGAGTAGACAATTACGTCCGCATGAGAGAAACTACCCAACACACGATTTGGAGCTCTTGGCTGTTATTTTCACCTTAAAAATTTGGCGACATTATCTTCTGGGCAAGAATATTCTTCAGCTTTTCTAAAGGAAAATTTTAAAATTCAACTTAACTTAATATATACTTAATAAATCCTTCTTGTTTTAGGTGAAAATTTTGAATTATTCACCAACCACAAATCTTTGAAATACCTCTTCACCCAGAAAGATCTTAATCTAAGGCAACAACGCTGGTTAGAATTTCTAGCGTCTTATGACCTAGATATTCTATATATGCCTGGAAAAGCCAATGTAGTTGTCGATGCTTTGAGTAGGAAACATGCTATTCTTGCTCATCTTGTTGTCACTCCTACTCTTCTTGAGAAAGTCGCTAGAAAGAAAAAAGAAGACAAGTTTCTTCGAGATATTTATGAGAGGATCCTTCGAGGCGAAGATACCAGTTTTGAAACCAATCATAGTGGAGTTATAAGATTAAAAGGCAGGATATGTGTTCCAGTTATCCTCGATCTGAAATGGGAAGTTTTGGATGAGTGTCACAAGTCTAAAATTAGTATCCATCCAAGAGTTAATAAGATGTATAGAGATATCAAAAGAACTTTTTGGTGGAAAACAATAAAAAGGGACATATCTATTTATGTGAGTCGATGTGCAACGTGCCAACAAATCATAAGTGATCAAAAGAAAATGGCGGGTTTACTTCAGCCTTTGGAAGTACATAAGTGGAAATGAGATCAAGTATCAATGGATTTCATCGATGGGTTGCCACGAACTAAGAAAGGAAATGAAGCAATTTGGGTCATAGTGGATCGTCTGACTAAAACCCCTCACTTCATCCCAATGAAATCGACCCCAACGGTGGCAAGTTTGTCAGAGCTATATATAAAAGAGATTGTTTGTCTCCACGGTATACCGAGCAACATAGTGAGTGATCGTGATCTGATCTTCACTAGTAGATTTCGGGAGGCGTTTCAAGCCGCATTAGGAACCAAACTGAACTTTAGTACTGCTTATCACCCGCAGTCTAATGGGTAGACTGAAAGGATAAATTAAATTTTAAAAGACCTTTTGCGAGCTTGTATTCTCGACTTTGGTGGTTCTTGGGAGGACCATTTACATCTGGTTGAATTTTCATATAACAATTGCTATTAGGCCAATATCGAAATGGCCCTTTCGAAGCTTTATATGGTCGTCTGTATCGATCACCTGTATGTTGAATCGAGTTAGGTGATAGTCTCGTCCTTGGACAGATATGATTAAAGAAGCCATGGAAAAAGTGGATTTTATTCGAAAGAAGTTAATAACTGCTCAAAGTCGTCAGAAGAGTTATTACGACCGTAGAAGAAGAGCTTTAGAATTTCCGGTTAGAGATTCTGTATTCCTAAAAGTGTCTCCAATGCGTGGAGTATTGAGGTTTGGAAAGACTGGTAAGCTGGCACTATGGTTTATTGGTCCTTTTCCTATTCTGGAGAGGATCGGTCCTTTAGCATATCAAGTGCAGCTACTCAACTGGTTATCTGGCGTGCATGATGTGTTTCACATTTCTAACCTCCGAAAATATGTGCACGATCCAGACTATATCATTGAGGAAGCTACTCAGCAGGATTTGGAGATCACGCCAAATCTGGTAGTAAAGAGAGAACCGATAAAGATCATCGATCTCATGATGAAAAACAGCCGAGGATTAAAGTTGTGAAATTAGTTAAAGTGCAATGGAGTGATTATCCAAAGGACTGTACTTGGGAAACAGAGGATAGCATGAAAAAGTCCTATCCCAATTATAGAGTGGATATTCCAGCTTGATTGGTAGGCCATTTCTCTATCTTTTATATATTCATATGATTCTTTGTTCGTCTTTCTCTCTCTTTCAAATTTCAAGGACAAAATTTTCCTAAGGGGGAACCTGTAACATCCCCTAAATTTTATCAATTTAAAATTAGTAATTTGTTTGAATTTCTGGAATTTAATTTGGAGTTAATTTGAATTAATTTTAAATTTTCAAAACAAATGGATATTGTGCTTGTTTATCTATATATATAGAATGGATTATAATTCAAATTTTAATTTTAATTTGAATTTTAATTTGAACTTTTATTTGAATTTAAATTTAAATAAATATCTTAAGTAAAATATTTGGATTCAAATATGAATATATATATATATATATAATTTTATTAATGTATAAATTAGTATTAAAAACATCTTCTTTTTAAAGTTGTATAAAATAACAAAGGAATGTAAATTACTTAAAATAAAAGGAAAAAGTAATATAAAAAATTATTTAAATCTTTATGCATGCATAACAAGTGTCAGAATCATAAGTAAATAAATTTACAAGTGCAATGATAGAATTAACAAGTGTCATTTTGTTATTTTTATTAATTAAAATAAGAAATAAGATTATAAAACCACTACCTCTCTTTCCTTTCTAACTTCTTTCACCTTCATTTTCATTTACAAAACCAGTACAAATTCTCAAACCGGAAAAGGAAGAAAAAAAGAAATCAAAAAAACATTTCAAAACAGTAAAGAAATTCAAATAAAACATCTCAAGCAATAAACCAAGTCTGTAAGCAAACAACATAGTAAAATCATCAAGTGATTAAGCAAATTCAGAGATCAAGCACTATAAAACAAAAATTCAACTCAGCAAAACAAGGACTCCAAGATCAAGCCCAGATCAACAGTTCAACATTCAAAATCTTTTTCCCAATTTTCAAATTTGACAACACCAACTTCTTCTCTGTTTTTTCCAGATTCACAAGTGAGTAAACTTTTTTAATCTAGATTCTACCTATTGTTTGAATCATGTTTTGAAATAAAAATTGTAAAGTTCTGACATGCATACAAAGATGAATATATGTGTGTTAAAATTATTGTGCATGTCTGTTACAGGCAAGAACCCTCTATTCCAGGTTTACAGGCATAAGCCTGTTCAAAAAATTTGATTTCTTCTTCTTCAATCATTATTAGACTTTAGAATGTAAACAAAAGTTGTTTGTTTCATCATAGATTAAAGTTTAAAATTTGATTTAAGTTAATATGAATTTGAAATTGCTCTGGAAACTAAAAGAACAGTGCAAATTTTAAGTTATGTTAAAATTCAAAGTTCTTAGTTTATCAATTCATGTATATAAACTGAATCCTTAACCCAAAATTTGATTTTTAAAATTGAAATCACAAATTTTAGTATTGAATTTTGTGAGCAGATCGAGTTTGTTTAGATTTTGCATTTCGGGTGGTTTTTGACGATCTAGGTGGTCGGGATGGTGGTGGTCTTCGCTGGTGGTAGTAGAGTGATCGGAGAGTGTAGGAAAATTGGCAGGAGGGTGTACCAGTTACTATAGCGGCAACGGGTGATCGGTTTAGGTGGTAACCCTAGTTTTTATCTAAGTCTGGAACTAGATCATCTCGACGCCTCTGGTGGATCGGGTTCCACCAGACTATGGGAGATGGAAGCGGGGATGTTCGCAAAGGTGAGGCCGGAAGTTCAAACGCTCTGGTGGTTAGAGGATCAAGCACGAGGGTTTTTTCAGGTTTAGGTTTGTTCTAGTATTGTGCAGAGAGTCTCGATTTTGGATTTGAGGGAGAATTGGAGTTTTGGTGATTGGGATCTGGTGCGAGGATGATCGCTGATGTAAGGAAGTCATCGTGGATGGTCGAAGGTGGTGGCATCTCCAGTGCATGTCCACAGCAGTGGTTTTGGTGTTAGTGCTTGGGTTGTGTTCTGTCTCGAAGTAGGTCTCGGGATAGAGGGGTGTTGACTCGAAAGAAGGCTCGGCTCATGCGAGAGTGATTTGTTTTCAGATTTTAAAACTTAAAACTTAGCAAAAATTTTGAAAAGAAAAGAAAGAAAAGGTTTTCTCGGGTAAGTACTAGAGTAGGCTTCGGGTTGAACCCGAAGAAGCATGTTAAAACAGATTTTTTATAAGTTTTTAAAATAGGACAAGATTTTGAATTTAAATAAATTTGGTTTAAAAACTCTTATAAATCTCTTTTATATAAGATAAGTATTTTTCTTTAACATTTGATTTAAAAAGGTTTGTAAATTGTTTTAAATTTCGGTAAAATTAAATTTGAGTCATTTTTAAATCTTCAATTTGAAACGAAATTTAAAATTAAAAGGTTTCAAATGCATTTGTAAATGGTAATTATGTCATTGATGAGTAAAATATTTTATCTTAAAGTTAATTAGGATTTAATGATTTCTGATTCATTAAATTAATAAGGAAATTAATTAAGGACTAATTAATTAAGGAATAATTAATAATGAAGTGATTAAGATCTAATTAATTTATAATTAAGGATAATTAATTAATCTATTAGTTAATCATTAAGGATTAATTAAATCATAATTAAGGTTAATTAATTGTTAATTAAGATTAATTAATTAATTAATAATTAAGGACTTATTAATGTATAATTAAGAATATTTAATCATTAATTAAGGTTAATTAGTGAAGATAATTATATGGTTAATTAATTTAAATCGCACGATTAATTCATTTTAATTGAAGTTGATTGATTGTTATTGAATGTTGTGTATTGGATTGATTTCTTTGATATGTGATTGTGATGCTATGTGATATGAATTGCTTTGTGTTGAGCTGCGATATCTGTGATGAATATATTTCTGTGTGAATGTGAAACCCATTGGCCCATAAAACGACACTTGAATTTCGATGCGACAGGTAGTCAGATTTCAATTGGTTAAACCCACATCGAATATTAACGATAAATCTTTGTGACTGATATATCCACGTGTTTTTAAATTGAGCGCTCGCTATTCGGTTTAGCCGGGAGAGGACTTTGTGTCATATAACCTATTTTGAATAGTGATACGACGAAATGGATAGCATTTGAAGATGGTGGTGAAGACCGGGTGTCTTCGAGAATGATAGGATAACCTGTCGAATGACACTGCACTGAGTTGCTCCGGTATAGTATCTCCATATGTGATGGGGAGTCCGATCGGGATTGTGAATGCCTGGATTGCAAAGGCTTCTTTGGAAGTGCCTTCGGTTCTGTTCGAACCCGAAACAGACTTGTATGGTTGTATGTCTGACATTACACTTTGAGATATAAAGCTGATCTCTTTCAAATACATTTCTATTGGTGGCGGAGAATTTATTCTCTTAGCTGAACACCCTTCTCTAAGATGTACGAGCTCAGAGGTTATGTAGTTGATGGTTATTAGTGATATACTCCCAATTTGGTAATGTGGCATGCTGAGTGCTGTTGTGTGTTGCAGATCATTCGTTGATCGAAGCATGGCTTTTGTGAAAGCGTAGCTTTGTGGACGAGACTTCGTAGAACCTCACAACCCGGTTATGGTCGAAATAGGAATCATTGCAGCAAGGTTATTTGGGGGTAGTGCCCCCTAAGGGTAGGTCCATTTTCTTCTGGATAAGAAGTGGTATCATGGTATGGAGCCTAGATAATAAACTTTGTGGTTGCTGCAAACTTATTGCTTTATGGTTGTTGGTTGAGAGGCGTCTCGGACAAAGGTTGGTAACGACCGGGAGATGGCATACTTGTGTCAGTGGTTACCTAGTTATAGAGGTAACCCGGCCTTGTGTTGGCAGAGATCCGTTAGGTTCTCGGGGACGTCCCTCCAGAGGCATTCTATTTGGTGTAGGAAGTTCCTTTGCCTGACCATTGTTGGAAATCCAATCATCCAATACGAGCCGTGTATAGTTTTAGTTGTAGAACCTGCCATCTAATATGGTAGCTATAGTAGGCATACTATAATGGTACGTATGCTGGCTAAGATTAATATTATACTTCTGAAAATGTTTTCTACACTATGCACTAATAATATTATTAAAAGAGTTTTCCCGCATCAAGCATGTTTGACTATCATAAGAAGAAATCTCCTTCAATTGTGCAATTGCATTGTGTGTGTGGTGGGAGGTTTATGGTAGTTTCATTTTCCAAAAGCATATCAGATTTCTTTTATAAACTGTTTTGTACAAACAACTATTTTGTTTACTCATACCAGTCCCATGACTGACCCGGAGTTTATCGTTCCCTTCCTAAACTCTGGGTGCCCATAATTTCCACACGGGCAGCCTAGAAGCGGGTTATCCGTGTTTTGAAGCTAGCTTGGATTTTGAAGTCTTTCGGAAGCTGCTGGATTTTGGGGAGAATTTGGCCTTGGAAATCTTTTGAAGTGCTTGGAGTTTTGATGAATTATCAGAGTTGAAGTATGTTGGAAACTTTTTGAAGTCTCCGTTGTTCCGCTGTGGAGTTGTCGTTTTATTGTAGTATCTTATGTGTAGCACTCAAATATTGGTGATCGATGTTGTAATGCATATTGTATCAAAGTTGTATTTGTGTCGTGATCAATGATAGTTCATTTTGTTTCCGTTGTTTATATTCATCTAATGTTGTTATATGCTCCATCCAAACTGGAGTTCAACGTTTGAATCTCCAACAGTCGAATACAAGTGAGGTATTTTACGTTGATTTTCAATCGCTGTATTTCGGGTCGTGACAAGTGGTATCAAAGCTAAAGGTTGAGTAAGAACTTTAGCTACGGAGTATAACACATTAGGTGGCTCATTAGAGATAGGATGAAGTATATACTAGAATGAGTATAACCCGAAAGACCGAAACCCTAAAATTTCTTAGTCTATTTCTTTAAACTGTCGATATTCCCTAAGATATCTTGTCTGTATGACTAAATCAAGTTTTCTTACAATTAACAGATAGTGAGAATGAGCGGAAGAGGAGGACAAGGTAGGGTACGGGGAAATACCACTACAACTGGTCAAGTCCCTGCAACAATAGCTATACCTACTCAACCTCGGCCGAATCTGGTTGATCTATATAGAAGTTTTTCCAGACTTGGTGGAAAGCCGTTCACTGGCAAGGAATCTATTATCGAAGCCCAAGCCTGGATTAGATTTTGCGAAAGAATTTTTAGAGGGCTAAAGTTGGAAGACGATCAAATGCGACTAATAGCTTCTTGGCAACTCTAAGAAGAAGCTCTAGCTTGGTGGGAGACTGTTACTGTGGATGAGCCGGAAGATGAGTTTACTTGGAGACGATTTAAAGAAGTGTTTGAGCAGCGATACGTGCCATCTGCTGGTATCTCCCGAATGTACCAGGAGTTCATGGATTTGAAGCAGGGAAGTAAATAAATTTATTTGGTTTATAAATGTATAATGAGATTAATAAAATGTTTAAACTTCTTTCTTGTGAAATTTTAATTTATACCTAGGCTATAGTTTATTAAACAAGGTTTTAAACATAAAATTTTAAATTTATTTAAGGTGAGGGTTTAAACACAAATTACCTTCATTTTAACAAATGTAAGGTTGAGATTATATGAATTAACAAGTGTAAGATTTTAATAATATACATTGACAAGTGTTAGATTGATTTTATTTTAGAAATACAAGTGGAAATTAAAAGATTTTTTTCTTTTAATCTAAAATTTAGAAAATATGAGTAAGAAATAAACCAGGCTTTGCTTCTCAAGTCCTGTTATCTTCTCAAAAACCTGAAAACAGAAACAAAACCAGAGAAGAAAATTCAAATCATCAAATCAAGCATAGATTCAACAAAAGTAAAGTAAAGATTCAAACCAAATAGCTTCAGTTGAAAATCTGTGAGCTAAAAAGGAAATTAATTTAAGCTTCAACCTGTGATCAGTATAAATCAAAACAAAGATAAATCAAAAACCTGGAAAACTAAAAAAGAAGCAAAACTAGAGAATAAAAAGCTTCAAAATCAAAACCATAGAAAAGGAAAATCAAAACATGCAAGTTCAAACCAGTTTCAAACAAAGATCAATAATAAACATTTCCAAATCAACTCAATTTCAACTATAGATCAATGTCGATTTCCAGATTTCAAAAATCAAGTCCTCTGTTCAAATATCCAGGTGAGCAAACTTCTAATTTAAAATTTTAATCTATTTATCTGTTGGTGTTGTGAGCGAACCCCGCTTAAACTTTGCTTTTATGGTTTGATTTACATTTAAAAAAAATGTTTGTTTAGTTATTAAATGAGCCTGCATGTCTGTGTATATATGAAAATAATGTTGTACATGTATGTGTTGCTCTATTCTCTATTTACAGAGTTTAAAATTTAATTAAAAATCCTAATCTCCTCTTTTAATTTCTTATAGGCTTACGAATTCAAACAAGTTATCCTTATTTAAACATAAACTAAGATTTAAAAATATTTTAAGTATGATTTGTTCATACATTATCTGGAAAAATCAAGAAATACCGTAGCATTTTAATTATACCAAATGTTCGACTTAAATGATTTCTGGTTTCAAAAATATAATTGATTTTGTTTCTGAAATCAAGGATTTTTAAATATTAAATCATGATTTTTAAAGAAGTAAATTAGGAGAAATCTAGAGATGAATGCTAATTGGGTTTCAAGTATTTTACGGTGAATGAAGATGACTTGGGTCTCGTGATCGAATCTGGTGGTATTTGGAAGATTTTTGATCACAAGAAAAATGATCACTAAAATTCTCGAATGCTGTGATGGCTGGACGTGGACAAACTAGGGTTTTATACC
The DNA here is from genome assembly GCA_030765085.1 of Allium cepa. Classification (NCBI taxonomy): domain Eukaryota; kingdom Viridiplantae; phylum Streptophyta; class Magnoliopsida; order Asparagales; family Amaryllidaceae; genus Allium; species Allium cepa. The sequence goes on from CM060937.1 coordinate 291,857,203, forward strand.
CATTTTTGGTCGACGAAGTTATCAGGTTTGTACGTCGACTAGGGGGATCGGAGGCGATCGCACCCAAGGGAAAAGGATTATTGGATTCTGGCGAAGTGTTGGACGAGCGGGCGAGGCCTATGGCGATCGGGTTGGTCGGCACGAGGCATTCCCAGATGATCACTTTTTGTTTCAGTTGGTTCAACCTTGCTCAAATTCTAATTCAACGTTGCTTCGTTGATCTGAGTTGTTGTGATGGTAAAATAGATAGTCGGCGACACGTTGGAGGCCAAGACGATGGTCGAAAGTCCCTCTAGTGGTCGTGCACGTTCACGCGAGAGTGTGGTATCAGGTGCAGTTGTGGGTTTGGGGGAGAAGAAGGATGCTCGGGTTCGACTCGAAGGATTTGGTGGATTTACTCGAGGAAAAAGAAGATGTGGGTTTACTCGAAGATGGGCTCGGGGGGAATAGCGTAGTAGCTCGGGTCTGTTTAAAAACAGATACCAGATTTTCAAATTTTAAGTAGAGAAATATGTTTTCAGGTTTAAAATTTGAAAATAAATCATGCACAGGTTTAAAAATACTTGTCACAACCCGAAATCCAGCGTTTGAAAATCGACATCAAATACCTCACTTGTATTCGACTGCCGGAGATTCAAACGTCGAACTCCAGTTCGGATGGAGCTTATAACAACATTAAATGAATATAAACAGTGGAAACAAAGACGATTTCATTAATCAACACAACAGATACAACATCAGATACAATATATAATCACCAACATAAGAGATTAATTTATACATGATACAACAACAAACGATAACACCAAAATGGAACCACGGAGTCTTCAAAAAGAAAGAGTAAGAATCCCAACCAAGCACCTTCTTCCAATCTTCAAAGCTTCCAAAATCCGATAACTCCAAAAGACTTCAAAGATCCAAATCTACTATCCAAGCTAGCTCCAAAACACGGATAACCTGCTTCTAGGCTCATAACCGTAACGGTCTAGGCTTTTCAAATATCGACAGCAGCCACTCTCGGCTGGTAGGCTTTTCAACCATCCCAGCCCCACCATCGCATACAATGGTACCCTGCCCTTGCTTTTATGGCCAGCCTTTCGATTTCTTCACCTACCCGGTTAACCAACCCCTCCCAGGGGACATGTAGGGGTAAGAGTCTCCCGTTCGCCACCAAACGCAAAGCGAGAACCCCCTATCACGTTGTATTAAGCAAGGTCAGTCATCGGTGTGATCGCCAAGATCCAAGGACTAGATGCTATTGATTCTACACCTACTATTTGATCATCTGAAAAACCCAACTCTAGATTGCCCGTATATACATTTTCTTATTGATTGTTGAGTGATTATTAGGTTGATTGCATATGCTTGCTAATGCTAATAAAAAGGTACACATCTTGGATTACGTACCCTTTTTATATTATTCCCTACGAGATGCATTATCTTTGAAGATGAGACGTATATTTATGATTATATATATATTGTAAATTTTCCGATTGAAGATGAGATGTATATTTATGATAATGTATATATATTGTATATTTATCATTATATATATATATATGATTATGTGTATATATATATATTTATGATTATGAACAATGAATGGAAGGAAGTTAGTTGGTATAGGTCCATGAATCTAAAAGACATAGAAATTTTATAATCTATTTCAACTAATTGGTTTTAAATGTTGAAAAGTTAGTCATTTGACATTGAAATATTTAATTGATTTTAAATATTGAAAAGTTAATTATATAAGTTATATAACTTGAATTTCAACTATAACGATTTATTTGATAATTAAATTGTTGAATTTAATATTTTGGGATTATTTAAATAATCAAATCCTGAATTTAATGTGAATAAAAATAATTTTGAAAATTGATTTAAATTCTACTTAAATAAGAATGAAGATTGTATACTTTTAATTGAGATTTAAAAGCGACTAATTTGGTTTTCATAATATTTTGCTTAAATTAACATATAAAATAGCCTTCATGAGCATTGTCTCGGAATTGGACGAAACCACTTTCATTGGATCCGTAATAGTGAATTATAGTATGTCATCGAATTTTGTGGCGATTGGATGTGTCACTTGGTTGTGGGAGTTCGAAACATGTAGAAATTAATTTGAGAAATTAATATAATAATTGGGTTCGAAAAGCTATCTTCTGTCTATGATCTAATTAGGTCTCTAGACTTGTTCCATTGTGTTTGGAATGAGGGTATTACATATAGAATGCCAGGCGGCACGTCTCGATAGGAGTTCGAGATTTTCGGACGTTTAAAGCTAGATATTTTCGAATATAAAAATATATATAATAATATATATTCTCACACACCCTTCACGTCCTTCAGCGTACACACCATACCCCTCACGTATAAAACCCATACTCCGCTCTCCTTTTATAAACATTCTGTAAGCAAGAAAAAGAAAAAAATTAGATCCAAACTTTGGAAATTCCAAATAAAATCATAAAAATAAAAGATTACATCTTTGGGTCACAAATTGGGAAATCTATCATATATGAAGAGAATGGAAGGTCGGAAAAGGCTTGGGGGAGGCGATAGTTTTACACTAAAATTAAAACGAATAGGGTTCGCAAATTCTAATAGTTTATGTATTGATTTGTTAAATGGAGTTCAGATATGGGTAGAGGTGGTCGTTTGGCGGCTACGGTCGGTTTTTGGTGGAATACGATGCATGAGAGGTTGGTGTGATGGTCAGGGTCGGATGTGGTAAGGAGCATATTGCATTTTTTGGTGGGGGTTCGGGCGGTAAGTGGTAGGGATGGTCGGAGAGAGGTCCGGAAGGAGACGTCGATGACAAAGTCGGTTTGAAATTTTGTTGAGCGATGGAGTAAAGATGGAATGAGGAACATCACATCCATGGTAGCTAGCTACTGTAGAGGAAGCGGAATTTCAAAGAAGATGGGGAAGAAGAATTTAAATGCAATTAGAAAGTTAATTATACAATTTGTGATTTATAATATAATTAAAAATCGACAACTAAAAAAAATTGTATATCTTGTTCATACAAGGCCCAATCGAGACATGGTATTTTGTGTTGCGCTCGCGGCGATATATGCTTCGCGATGGATCTGGTTTGTTTGTCTTTGGTGACTGTTGGAATTTGGGCTAAAATAGGACATCATTCGATTTTAGTTCCAAAATAGAACACCTTGGCAACAATAGAAGTTTTAGTGAGTTAATCTCACCTTTTTGGCTAAGCAGTAATATTATATAGTTAATAAAAATTGTTGATTTGATGTTTGGATGATTTACTAGTTTTATTAACTGATTTGGATTCATTCTCGCTCCTCGACTGGATAACCTTTTAAATATACCCACCTAGAAGCAAATGACCCTTATTATATAACTATATACTATTTGTGATGCAAGGGACAGGTCGGAGGGATCCAACAGGATTCCTCACCAATGTTGATTTTATTTACATATATATGTCTTGAAATATATACAAGTTATGATGTGGGTGGAAAAAGGTTGGAGGAATCCAACGGGATTCCTCGTCATTTATTGAAATGTTTTCAATATATTTTTGTTGAATGGTTATGGAATATCGAATCTGATTGTTAACCCTATTGGTTATGACATTGTTTATATTTGAAACCAAAATCCAGAAGTGAAAGAAAAATCAATATCGATATTGGTTAAGCATTTGTTGGTTATTGGTCTCGAATTAGTATTCAAAAAATATTATAAATTGACATTGGAGTTGGAAATGGGTTTTTAGAAAGAAATGATTTTTAAATCTGAAATTCGATTTCGAAAATATTTTTTTAAAAGGATTAAAATTTTATTTTGTTCCAACCTATTTATCTATATTGTTTTAAAGTTATTTATTTATAATTAATATTGTTAAAGTTATTTATTATTGTTTTAATATTTTGAAAGTTAATTATTATTATAGTTAGGATAAAGATTAATTATTATTTTTATTTATTAATGTTTTGAATTATTAATTATTATTTTTAAGAAAATCCAAGGTTAATAATTATTATTTATTTATAATGTTTACTATTTATTATTATTATTTTGATGATAGTGTTTTATAGTAAATGATTAAGAATTATTTATAAATGTTTTCGAAGATTTGTAAATAAATAAAATTGTATAAACAGATTTGGGTTTAATAGGAGGGATCTTATAACATGGTTTAGGAAACTTAAAGGAAGATTAGTAAAAGGTAAAAAGAGTTCTATAAATGGTTATAGATATTTATAAAAGAATTTAAGAATGGGGTTTATAGATCTATTAAAAGAGTTTATAAATGTTTTGAGATTTAGAAAAGAGTTATAAATGTTTTGAAATTTATAAAAGAGTTTATAAATGTTTTGAAATTTAAAAAAGAGTTTATAATTTGAAATGTAGGTTGGGTTCATAAGGGGTTTCTTTAAAGAGTTCTATAAACGATTTCAGAGATTTATAAAATACTTTTATAGATGGTTTTTGAGATTTATAAGAGATTTATAATTGATTTTAGAATTGTATAAAAAGGAAATCTTCCTTCGGTTGTGAATATACTTATGCCATTGAGATAAGTATATGGATATTTTCAAGTATTGAAAATATAGGGATTTGTGGATATATCTTTGTAAAGCTATTTTTATAAAAGTAATTTACAATGATTTTAATTGATGAAAGGATTGATTAATAAGAGGCTAGTGGTAACTTATGTGCTTAACCAATGTTGGTTTCTTTTTTTGAAATAAATCTCTGATTTGGATGTGTGTTTATTGATAGTTAAATAACCGACTATCGAATATGGAGCCAAACGTAACTTTGGAAATATCTAGGAGAAACACATGAGTTATATGGCACAGTCATCTCTGATGATGTTGTACTGTGAGTATAAATGTTGTTTCATTCTCATACGACAAACGACAAGGAAACACATCCACTAATGTTTAGGAGGTGATCTCCGCTCTTATCTTTGACTATTTACTTCCTTAAGAACTGGGGTTGAGTTCACCGGACATTATCGAAAGTTGTTTCGAAGAGAACCAAGTCGGATCCATTCTTCGAAAACCACTTCGATCCAACTCAAGATTTGTGAAGTGAAGACATCTTCAAAGCGAAGACATCTTGAAGATGATGGAATTGAAGACGAAGCTCTCAAACATTTCATTCAGTCCCAAAATGAACTTGTATGGTCGAATGCTGTCATTGCATTGTTTCCGGGAGGGTAGTGTTAGCATTCCAAGTGGGAAGTGCTATATAAAGGGAAAAGGTAGACTTAGACCTCATCACCCGAGAAATGAATAAAGCAGGGACATGTGGAAGGGCTAAGTGGGTTGCACCCAAGTAGGATATGATCATCCCAAATCTAGAACGATATTCATGTATGCTTTGGGATCCCGTTGTATGGTTGTTGATCACAACCAAGGGGTGATCATGTTTGGTGCTACTCGAGAAGGAGGAGGTGCTGGTCCTGAGTAGTAGAGGTGCAATGTTTTGTAGCCTCTCGTACATTTTATCTAGAAGTGTGTGGATTTGGCGGATGGACCATTACTCTTTCATCGTTGGAATCCATTATCCACTACTACTATTTTAAAGCTACCAAAGGTACTGGAAAGTATTTACTATTTGATAATATTGTTTCATTATTTATATTTCTTTAGAGGGTATAACCACACCTATGTTTGTATGGTTTTCACCCTATGATTAACCCTTGGACCCTAATATAGTAAGTGGATGTTATCCGAGTTTTTGGCCCAACAGGACCTACTAGAAAGCAGGACAATCTCTTAATATCAGGATGGCTTAAAACTCAACCCGAATGGCTAAGGGAAGGAGTGAAAGAGAACCAAGCGATGTTACTAAGGCAACGACTGAGATCGACTAAACCAAGGGACCAGCATTCTTTTAGCCCAATCAACAACTGAGCGCAAACGGTTAGTGGATTTCCATTGAAATGAAACAACTATGATAAAAGACTATCAAACATCTCCAATTCTGAACTCTAGAAAATTTTAAGTGCTTGGATCATCAGCGACCCATGCCTCTCCTCAAACCTTCAAACAAGATAGCTGAAGAATACTGTGGAAAGAGGCCAAGGCATTGGATCACAAATGATCCAAGTCTATGGGTCGCCAGCGACCCATGTCTCTATCTTATTTTACGAGCCAAACTCTCCTTGGGTCGCCTATAACCTACCTGCAAGCTGATGAAGACAGGCCTGGCCCAGAAGCTCTCCGATCTCTATAAATAGCATCTTACCAGCAACATAAACATGATCTTCTTCGGATGGGTTGTTGAAGCTCTGCTGGAATTATTCTCCACTATATACCTCCCTCATAACAATCTCCAAAGAATACATTGTGATTCTCCAATGGATTCCAACTCTGGAGATTCAATCTAGCTAAAAAACAATCAATGCCTTGTAATCAAACATCTATTGTAACAGCAATCGATCTATAATAAAACTATAAAGTGGACATAGGGTTCATTAACAGCCAAACCACTATTAAAATTCTTCGGTCTTCTTTCTTTTACTGTTCTTTTATTATATCTGTGATATGTGATATTGCTATGTCAGAACAGGGCTGGTGCTTTCAAACTCTAACTAGGGTGTTGGTCCATTTTTTGGGTCAATGTGGGTACCAATAATGACTTATTTATTGCAGATACATGGAGAAACGAAAGGAAAAGGATGGATTTTGAATTTTAAGGATGTTTCATACATTTGATGGAACTATGTGCTTATAGTGAAATAAATACTTCAACAAATTCGGTAAAATCTAATTTATTTTCTCTATATAAAATAGTAGGTTGACCCTTTATTTTTGAGGAATACTAAGCTATTTCTGAAAAATAATACTCATTTTTTGGGACATAGTATAACTTGAATCTTTATGAAATGACCAAAATTTTATATAACATTCTCAATGTTTTGCAAATAATGATATACTCTCTACCTTTTATAATTTGATCCCTTTTTCTAAAGCAAAAGGGGAGAAAATTAGCGCTTATTTATAAGGAGAGTACATAGATATAAAGAGAACGTAAACTAAAAGAATATATTTCTTAATAATATTTTCTTAGAAAGATATATTTACTTAAATAATCTTCATTTATACTTAGAAATATTGCAGTTAAGAAGAAATTAAGTATTTTCTATGTACAAGATATTTTATAAAATTTATTATTAACTAAAAGGCAATATTTTTAAATTCCCTCATTCTTTTTTATAGTGACAAAGGGGTAGAAATACATATGCATATTGATAAGGGGATATATCATACTTAGAGGGAGATTTAATTATATTAGAATATCATTTTTATAGAATAAATATTTTCAAAAAATATATTGTCATCATCATCAAAAGGGGGAGAATTAGAACCTCTCTTATTGGATTTTAATGACAACAAGTATACAATTATGCCAAAGAACCTCCAAGCTAACTTACAAGTACATGAGTATTCAAAGGGACAAACAAATAAACAAATTGAAGATACAAGTACTCAATATGAAGGTACATGATACAAAGAGGATAAAAGTATATACATGGAGATACAAGAAGATAGAAGGAGCTCAAAATGCAAACAAACTAATGGAAGAGTCATATGTCATGTATTAGTGACATATACATATATGTAAAAACTCCTTTACAATATCACACACAAGTAAATACGTTTTTGAAATGCTGAAACTAAAAGAAATTTGAAACACAAACTTTAATTTTTCATTTTTAACAATTCAACCATCTGAATTTGTAATTCAGACGTCTAAATAAGAGAAATATAAATAAAACATTTTAAGATAGTTTAGTCGATGGAATATTTAAACCAGATGTCTGAATAAGTTCAATCCTTGAATTGTTTCGTCTTTATCTTGATGTCCAAATTCAATTGAAAGCCATTGGGTCTAAAATCCGAATAACACTTGCCCCCAGATTATGTTTCTGTTGGAAATAAAGCATGTTGTGGAACGTGAGAAGCATATACTGTTGTCCATGCAAGTCTGCCAATTATCCCAAAGTTTCTTTGAAGTGTTGTCCTTATTCCATGCGAAGGGCAAGATTTACACTCTAGAGACCGTTCCATGCCTTAGCTAGTTACATACTACCTTCCTATGCTTTTCCCCTTCTTTTCTCTTGGATTTGATTCCAAAAATCATCTTGGTACCGACCTCTTCTGATCGGTACCAAGATGATTTGTCGGGTCAGCCTTATTCCTACAAGTTCCAACACTTAGAGAATTTCATCCATACTTTCATACTTCCATTTTCTTTTGAGTTTTCTAACCATTTTTGATTTCGTATGATCCAAATCCTTCCACTAAAACCGCTTGCAATTCATTGCCTAAAGCTGCGGCCACCTCCTTTAGGCTGCCGCCACCATTAGATAATTGCTCCAACCACTACTGTCTGCTCAAAAGAAGTCAACCCCGAACTCTTTGTGACTTCAGATCTAGATCCATCTCCATAAGGTGGATCAATGAAGCTTCGTGGTATGGGCGAAGTTTATGGTGTTGATTCACATGGGTCGAGTTGTCATTGTCCATAACCAGAGGTTTCCTACAGCCTATGGGTGATTAGAGTTGCTTGGTTGCAAATTTTCTTGGGTTTTCATAGGGTAGACACACGCCTGACCTGAAGTGGGCTCTTGCTTTGCCCAGAAATTTCACTTGCCTTGTGTTGAATTGGTGTTGGCACTTGCTCCGCTTCAGGTAGGGCATAGGGACCTAAACATTGTTACAATCTAGCCATTCTTCTCTTTAAGATGTTCAAAATGATTTCAACAAAGTTAGTTGATCACTAAATATAGATTCAGGTTTCGACGAGACGGTTCTTTTCCAAAAAATGGTTATGTCGAACGTATTCCAATATACGGGAAACTCCATTGCACAACATATCCAATCTCTTCTTCCTATGTTTTCCTATGTTCCTATAAGTGAACGTTCTGGATCACCCTAGACAGTAGTTCCGTTATTGATTATCCATCGATAACGGGTGAGACCTAATGCATAGTTCCATTGTGCGACGTGGCTCATTTTCAGCAAGAGCGGGCTATCTACACAAAATGATCTGTTCATCGACACATTCGTGTGCCTAGGTCAACCTTTAGAATCTAATTAGCCAACCCATGTCGCCATCTGTTGGATTTTGGGAGCCGATCATATGGATTGAATTTAAAATAGAATTCCAAAATAAAACATACCTGACCGTGTTCAACATCAAGTTTATCTATCCATAATGACACCTCATTCCCCCAAATTCGATATTGGCACCAGGCCATCAACCCTCCTGAGGTTGGATCTACCATTACTCAGGCTTTGACTCTACGCCTACTGGGCCTAGCATTCTGTAACGAACCGGAAATTTCGATTCCAAAATTTCCAGATAGTTAGTGAAAGAAGAAAGAGAAAGAAGAAGGAGGCAGCAACAAGTCTCAGAATCCTCATATTCGCAGCGGATAAAATAAAATATCAATAATAATAGTTATACCAAAGAAAACTGTGTCTATCAATTTATATCGATATATCAGAGTTACAACAATTTTATACAACATTGGACAGATACAATTTAACAGGTCTCAGATATACAATATCATAGTGGAAACTCTCCATACGTCCCTGCCATCCATCTCGCCTCCTGAGCTCCAGAACGTCCCTACCTGAAAAGCTGTAATACTCAGTCTGACCCGAGCATTACATCAAAGTAACACCCGGGTCAGGCTGGAAACCAGCGTGAGTAAACCCATCTAACTTGGAATACAAAAGCATACAATATATATAAACCCGGGGTAACTTATATCAATTTACGCTTCACAAGTCATTATAGACATCAACCATTTCACATATCAACTTCTAAGTGTCAAACTTGAATTAAATGGTCCAATTTACTTAAATCATTCCAACCCAGCTTATTGATTTCACATATCAATCTACAAAGGATCGAAGTGGTTTCGGATATTTACTAATACCCGACTCTGGTCTCTTCGAAACCATTGTCAACTTAACTTAAATTATTCAAGTGAAATACAGTTTTACTTTTTAATACAGGATGTCACATTAATTCATCATCAATAGATAATCACATCTTCACAGTTTAAATCAAACATATCTTATCACATAGCATCACAACCCACATATTAGGAATAACAATTAATCAAGGGCATTCAATATCATTCTATTTATCCTTCAATTCCACTTAAGTAATTGACCCTTAATTAAATTAATTTTTCCAAACCGTTCACTATAAATAACCTTTAATTACCTCCACCAATTAATTATTCTTCTAATTACACTTAATAATTAATCAACCTTGATTTATCACATTAGTAATTACTTCCTTTAATTACTTATCAATTAAATCAACCCCTTACTTAATCTCGCTAATAAATCCTTTTATTCACACTGAGTAATCGCTACTTAATTACTTCCATCGAGTAATTATCCTTAATTACTTCCTTTAAGTAATTTCATTGGCTAATTAACCTTAATTAATCAACCTCTAATTATTAATTAATTAATTTATAATTCATTAACTTATAATCTTGAATTATTAATTTATTAAACCTTAATTTATCACATGGATAAATTAGCCTAAACCATTCTCATTAAATAAAATTTTAAATTACTCTCATAAATCAATTAACTATAATTGACTTACCTTTAATTAATCATATTCATTAATAAATCCTTAATTAATCCCATTCGTAATTAACTATCCCTTAGTTACTTACATGAGGTAACTTAATTAATTAAGTTCATAGGTAATTATCATCTCATATTCCCTAGTTTAAATTAATTATAAACATTAACTATTCTCCAATTACTTATGCTAAGTAATTACTTTTTTTTCATCATTAATTAATTAATCTATGAACCTCATTAACTAATTAACTTATAACAAACTCCATTAATTAATCTCAATTACCTTCCTAATTAATCAAATAATCTTAGAATAATTATTCAACTTAAACTTGAGATTCCAGATTTTTTTTAAAACTAGGTTGAAAACTTATTTTAAATTTCTATTTTACAATTTAAACTTCCATTTTAAATTTAAAACCAAATATATTTTACACTTAAAAGTTTTTAAAACCAAATTTAAATAAAAATTCAAATTATTTTAAAAACTCAGATTTGAACTAATCTGAAATCAGATTTCAAACTCAGGTTTTAAATTTATTTTAAATTTCAGTTTACATTTTAAACTTTTACTTCTAAGAAAACTAAATCAGGTTCTGTTTCTATTTAAAACCTGAAACAACATAATATATATTCGAGCCCTACCTAGACATGACTTCGAGTCACTAACCCACAATTCTCGAGCAAATTCCAACAACCTCCTCTACTTACAAACTTACCAAAACATCTTCAGTTAATTTTGCTTCGAGTCGAACACTGTATTCCACGAGCACTACTTCGAGTATACTTCATCTTCCTAAACTCCCAACCTTCACTGATACAATCAATACACCGTGCACATGCACCCCTATCCCGATCACCTACCATCGACGCCGTGACCACCCTTACGTCTCCGATGACCATCTCACCCAATACGATCACTCAGAAACTAAAATAACCTATCGTCTCAAAATCGAACAAATTTTGAGCATTCGATTACCATCCGAAACCCAACTTGCATCGACAAATTTCGTTCGCCACGGCGCCACCGTGCGCCAGAGCCCTCGCCACTTCGTCCACAACTGCTCCACGATATACTAAGATGTTTCCCCCTGATGCGATCGGCTATCAATCCTTAACCCCATCGAAAATTGCTTCCCAAACCTCGTCGTCAATATCAAGGTACAAAACCCTAAATCTGTAATGCTTATCCACAACGATGAACCGGAACACATGCGAACATTTTTCCCATGACCATCAACGTCGTGGCAATGTCCAGACTCAAAATCAAGGAACAGTTCATCGTCGTTGGTTGGAATTTACCACAAATACAAATTTTAGTAAATTTGAGATAACCTACCAATTACTTACTTAAAAATCTTGCAACCATTTCCTAAATTCATTAATTTTCAACACAATTTTGTTTATATAACTAAATTCAAATTTCCAGATGGTCGAATATTTGACCTGTCATTAGTTTCCTGTATTTTCCAAAATTTTGAATTATTCATCACATATTTTTACTTGTGATTATTTTTAAAAATAAGTTTATGATACTATATACATTTTCTCTTCAGAGTTCTAAGCTTAATATTTATTAGACAAAGTGAATTTAAATTTTAAAGCTTGGATTTGGTACCCTGAGACTAAGAAGCGAACTAGATCAGAATCTACTTTCCTATATTCAGATAAATGCACTCAGTCATTCACAAATATACAACATGCAGGCCAATATACGCATCATTCAAACACATCTCATTATCATACTTCATAAATCATTCAGATAAAATCAGGGAAAGATGAGTTTGCTCACAGAATATATTTCCTACTGTAAATTTACTAATTTCCAGCTAATTACTTCCTAATACTTCCAGATCATAACACATGTATCAGGAAATAAGAAAAATATAGTTACTCATAGAATATTGATAAGATTTAATTAAGTTGCAGTTTACTCACCTCTAGTAAAAACAGAGAACATGCACCCTGGTTTTGATCTGTTTCCCAGATTTGATGATAACCTGAAAAGTGCTCACTTGAATCTTTATTCTGGTTATTTAGTTGAACTGAGTTGCTTACTGATCTAAGTTGAGCTCCTAGGTTTTCTTGTTCCAGATTTTGAAATAGGTGGAGAGATTGCTTTTACAGGGTTTGCTATTTTTTTCCAAGTTTCTAATCTTTGGAGATGAAGGAGTAAAAACTTGGTTTTCTCTCTTTTCAGATTTTTTTTCTGAACATTAATTACAAACAAAGTTTTCTTTTAAAACAAAGGTTGCCACTTGTCTCATGAATAAATCCGTGTATTTACAAATGTCAAAACCTTTATTATTATGTATACAAATGTGTTTTTCCTAAGTTCTTATATTGCCAAGTGTTTTAAGATGTCATTTTTAAATTAATTTTCTTATTATTATAAATAATTTAAACCTTAACTACAACATTAACCTACATACTTATGTCTAATATAAACTATGAAACATATTTATCTCTTATATTTTATTTATTTACAAATTCATTTTCTAAAGATGAGTTTAAAAGAAAGAAAGTGAACATTTTTTTTTTATCTAAAAGTTTAAACTAAAGCTATTACATCTAACATTGATATAATATAAAGAAAAAAAATTACTAAATTTATTTTCAAAAACCAATTTAAAAGAAAACAAATTAAGCTTTTATAATAATGTATTATTTTCAAGCTATTATACTTTTAGTAAAATAAACTTTTCTTTAAGTGTTTTAAAAATATAAGATTAATTTTTAACTAGCTTTTGAAAAGCATTTTATTAAATCAAATCAAAATCTTCCAAATCACCATATATACATATGTATATTATAAATTTGAAAACACATTTTCTACTTAAGTTTACCTATGTTATAAGAAGACTTAAGAAAATAACACTTGTCTCTTTAAGTATTTTATTTAAATTTTAAACATTAATAAAATGCTTTTAATTTATAAATTTATAATACTTATATATATATAGAAACAATCACTATTATTTGTTTGAAAACATAAATTTTGCCACTTTAATCAATTATACTAGAAAGATTATCAAACCAATACCTAATCAAATATATATTTCCATTACTATAATTATTTATTTAACTTATAAATAAGTACTTCCATTAATCAAATTCAGTTAATCTATAAATTACAGGATTCTGAAATTACGGGTTATTACATTCCTTCCCCCTTTGAATCTTTTCGTCCTCGAAAAGGAACGAAATCAAAATTTATTTAATATTTTAAAACCAGTTAAAATATTCTTTGATCATTTTAAAACACTTTTAAAATCTATATAGTATAGCTAAAATAGTTTTTATGACAAAAATACTTTTATAACTCGATGTCTCAACAAGTCCGTCCTTGTTCTCGTAGAAATTCGGTCATACGTTGATCAGGCGTAGGACTGAAAATCTATAAGTACTTAGTAGACCCATCTTCAACACCCAGTGAAAATACTTGGAAAATAATTTTATTGAAAATATAGAAAACATTTTTTGGAAATAGAGGATATATCTTTGATGAGAATGCTCTGGAAATCATCACCCCCATTCATGGTCGCAGTTAACCCGATGGTTACGTTGTCGTCCCGACAAAATCCACAGATAATTGTAGGCCTCCTCGCCCCTCGATTACACCATGGAGCCCGCTACAGATCGCAGCTACAACTGGGGTTACGTAGCTATCACAGCAAAAACCCATATAACTGTAGGCATCAGCGCCCTCGAATTTCGCTGCCAAAAGAATGAAACTTCTCCACTCCACTTGACCATAGATCGCAGTCTACCGATGTTACGTTGCCTTCCCGGCAAAATCAAGTGTAGACCGTTGGCACTCATCCTCCACACGATTTTTGCTATGGTCCCCACAGTAGATCGCAGTGACATCGAGTTACACTGTCGTCACAACATAACCCAAATGCCCCTGTAGGCATCAGCGCCCTCGACTTTCGCTACCCCATAATCCTCAGGAACTAGTTTTGTCCGGACTCCTCACAGGATCAACTTTAGAACCCCCCCTTGGGGCTCAAGGCAGCACCACCCAGTGGTACTCTTGAGAAGTCCATTCCAAGGGAGCGCCTTTTTCCCCATAGCCATCATCAAAACATTTTATACTATATATATAGTATCTTTAAATCATACACCTAGTATGATCTCATATAAATCTCCTTTACAAAAAATCGATTATTCCAAAATCGATAATTCTCAAACTAGGCTTTCCAAATTTAATATTGATTTTATCCAAAAATCAAAAGCCTTTCCAAATCCATAGGTTCCCAAAACCTTTTTCCAAAATCCTCATAAGATCCTTTATATATATATATATATATATATATATATATATATATATATATATATATATATACACACAGATATATATGACTTTTAAAACTTTGGATTATCTCAAACTCGTATAAAACTCTTTTTGTACTTCAACATTTCCAAAAACCCTTTTCTTCTGGCAAAAGATTCAACAAGGGGAGTTTCATTTTATAAAACAAAGATATTTAACTTTGTTTACTCAAAATCAAATATTCAAATTTGATTACTCTTTTCAATACCATTTTAATTCAAATCCATACGATGTACACATATCATCCGTACGCTATACCAATCTGATCGCTCACTCGATCACACAATTTCACTTCCGAACTATTATCGTCCACCCGACTTCCTAGTGCGGACACAGATCTGGTTTCTTGATCAGAAACCGTCATTCTCCTTGCATAGTCATAACTATGATAGAGAATATCCAGAACCAATCAACAATCCATATCCAGGTTCGCCATCGAAAATCGAGTGAAAAATCCCACTCAGATTGATATAACTATCTCGAAATTCTGTGCTCGAATCTGGATCAAATCACTATGCGAATAGAATAACATACGTACACCCTACGTATTTATCTTTATTGGTTATTAGCCAAATCAATTCCATTTCTATTCACATTCACTTTCTCACAATTGCTTCAATCCATTTAGATTATCACCTCTATTCTTATCTCGATTGGGTATTTAATCAATAACAGTTTAAACTCTGTCCAGTTTAATTTAGAAAATAGCTTGAAAAGTTAAAAATAAATAAGTAGTTGGAAAATAATTACTAGTTTGTAAAATAGGTGTAAAATAGGTAGAAAATAGTTAGAATAATTATAAAAAATTTAGATAATTGCAAAATAGTAGTAAGATAGTAATTAGTTTTGTAAAACAGTTGAAATATAGTAACTAGTTTATAAAACAGTTGGAAAATTGTTAAACAATTTCAAAAATAATTGTAAACTAAGTACAAGATAATTTGGCTTTTAAAAGAAGGTTATATATATAATGAATAACTTAGAAAAAAATAGGTTTATATTAAAATAATTTATAGGTTTATATTAACATAATTTATATTAAAAATAGTCTAGAGTCAAAACTGCTCAATTCCCAATCCCCATTCTCATCAATTCAATTTAAATTCCCTTTTACATTTAAATTGACCCAATTCTAATTTAAATAACTTCAATTTCTATTGAAATTGATTCAACCCCAATTCAAGTTGAATTAACCACAGTTTCTTTCCAAATTTAACTTTATTCAACTTTGATCTCAAATTCTACAAATTCAAATAAATTTTAATTGAACTATTTCCAATTTCAATTCATTTCAACCCCAGGTTGAATTAATTCCAATTTCAAACTCCATTCCCAAATCAAGTTGAATTATTCTTGATTTCTTCCCAAATTAAATTCAAATTCCATTTGAATTTAAAACTATTCACATTTTAATTATAATTCCAAATTATTCAAATCAACCATTTAACTCTCCAAGTTAAATCCCAATTTCATCTTGAAATTTCCAAATCAGATTGACCATTCCCACTTTTTAACCTTTCCCAAGTTAAACTCAATTCACTTAATCCAGTCAACCTTACCTAATTTGAACTTCCATTTCAAAATTTAAACTTCACATAAATAATCTTCCCACTTATTAAGTTCAAAAACTTATCACTTTGGGTATCATATCTCATTCCAGATTTAAAATTCAATATCTAGAGTTTATCTCAAACCATCTTTGATATTATGTATATCCATATGTATACATATTAATTTCTTTTACATACCAAGTTATACTTTAAAATTTTAAACCACCTTTGGTTTTTAATTCAAAACCAATTTCTTTTAAATTTTCAAACAACTCTTTGTTTGAAATAGGACCCTTTCATTTGAATATATTAAGTAACATCTCTTATTTTAAAATAAGATCATTATTCAAAGTAGTTTGAATAATATTATTTCCTTTAATATTTTGAAACCAATTTAATTTTTTAATCTTAGAATTCAGAACTTCACAATTTGAAACCCACTTTTATTTATATCCTTTCACATTTACAAATTATTTTCTTTTTAAATGGTTACTTCCTTAAAACATTTTATTGTTTATTGAAAAACAATCATCCCATTATTAAACACAATATCCATTTTATTTTCTGGTTTGAAACCAATTTCTAATACATCTTATTCTGAAATACTTCTCCAATTCAAGATTTCAATTTTAGTTTGAATCCATTTCAAACTTGTCTTTAATTTAATTTCAATTTGGTTGTAATTCTATTACCACTTAATTCTTACTATTACTTTTAGTTTAATTAATAATACAACCAATTTCCTTAATATAATAGCTAATCTATTTCTTATATAAGATTCATTTACTTTTGAAATCATTTAAAAACCTTTATATAAGAAAATAACAAGTACGCTCTCTCATATTTATACACTCAACTCATTATAGGGTACCACTTACCCTATCCTTAATGAGTATCCCCCAGCAGAGCCTAGGTTCTCGCTTAATCTGGCTCTGATACCAAATGTAATGACCCGGAAATTTCGATTCCGAAATTTCCAGATAGTTAGTGAAAGAAGAAAGAGAAAGAAGAAGAAGGCAACAACAAGTCTCAGAATCCTCACATTCGCAGCGGATAAAATATAATATCAATAATAATAGTTATACCAAAGAAAACTGTGTCTATCAATATATATCGATATATCAGAGTTACAACAATTTTATACAACATTGGACAGATACAATTTAACAGGTCTCAGATATACAATATCATAGTGGAAACTATCCATACGTCCCTGCCATCCAGCTCGCCTCTTGAGCTCCAGAACGTCCCTACCTGGAAAGCTGTAATACTCGGTCTGACCCGAGCATTACATCAAAGTAATACCCGGGTCAGGCTGGAAACCAGTGTGAGTAAACCCATCTAACTTGGAATACAAAAGCATACAATATATATAAACCCGGGGTAACTTATATCAATTTACGCTTCACAAGTCATTATAGACATCAACCATTTCACATATCAACTTCTAAGTGTCAAACTTGAATTAAATGGTCCAATTTACTTAAATCATTCCAACCCAGCTTATTGATTTCACATATCAATCTATAAAGGATCGAAGTGGTTTCTGATATTTACTAATACCCGACTCCGGTCTCTTCGAAACCATTATCAACTTAAATTATTCAAGTGAAATACAATTTTACTTTTTAATACAGGATGTCACATTAATTCATCATCAATAGATAATCACATCTTCACAGTTTAAATCGAACATATCTTATCACATAGCATCACAACCCACATATTAGGAATAACAATTAATCAAGGGCATTCAATATCATTCTATTTATCCTTCAATTCCACTTAAGTAATTGACCCTTAATTAAATTAACTTTTCCTAACCGTTCACTATAAATAACCTTTAATTACCTCCACCAATTAATTATTCTTCTAATTACACTTAATAATTAATCAACCATGATTTATCACATTAATAATTACTTCCTTTAATTACTTATCAATTAAATCAACCCCTTACTTAATCTCACTAATAAATCCTTTTATTCACACTGAGTAATCGCTACTTAATTACTTCCCTCGAGTAATTATCCTTAATTACTTCCTTTAAGTAATTTCATTGGTTAATTAACCTCTATTAATCAACCTCTAATTATTAATTAATTAATTTATAATTCATTAACTTATAATCTTGAATTATTAATTTATTAAACCTTAATTTATCACATGGATAAATTAGCCTAAACCATTCTCATTAAATAAAATTTTAAATTACTCTCATAAATCAATTAACTATAATTGACTTACCTTTAATTAATCATATTCATTAATAAATCCTTAATTAATCCCATTCGTAATTAACTATCCCTTAGTTACTTACATGAGGTAACTTAATTAATTAAGTTCATAGGTAATTATCATCTCATATTCCCTAGTTTAAATTAATTATAAACATTAACTATTCTCCAATTACTTATGCTAAGTAATTACTTTTTTTTCATCATTAATTAATTAATCTATGAACCTCATTAACTAATTAACTTATAACAAACTCCATTAATTAATCTCAATTACCTTCCTAATTAATCAAATAATCTTAGAATAATTATTCAACTTAAACTTGAGATTCCAGATTTTTTTTTAAAACTAGGTTGAAAACTTATTTTAAATTTCTATTTTACAATTTAAACTTCCATTTTAAATTTAAAACCAAATATATTTTACACTTAAAAGTTTTTAAAACCAAATTTAAATAAAAATTCAAATTATTTTAAAAACTCAGATTTGAACTAATCTGAAATCAGATTTCAAACTCAGGTTTTAAATTTATTTTAAATTTCAGTTTACATTTTAAACTTTTACTTCTAAGAAAACTGAATCAGGTTCTGTTTCTATTTAAAACCTGAAACAACATAATATATATTCGAGCCCTACCTAGACATGACTTCGATTCACTAACCCACAATTCTCGAGCAAATTCCAACAACCTCCTCTGCTTACAAACTTACCAAAACATCTTCAGTTAATTTTGCTTCGAGTCGAACACTGTATTCCACGAGCACTACTTCGAGTATACTTCATCTTCCTAAACTCCCAACCTTCACTGATACAATCAATACACCGTGCACATGCACCCCTATCCCGATCACCTACCATCGACGCCGTTACCACCCTTACGTCTCCGATGACCATCTCACCCCATACGATCACTCAGAAACTAAAATAACCTATCGTCTCAAAATCGAACAAATTTTGAGCATTCGATTACCATCTGAAACCCAACTTGCATCGACAAATTTCGTTCGCCACGGCGCCACCGTGCGCCAGAGCCCTCGCCACTTCGTCCACAACTGCTCCACGATATACTAAGATGTTTCCCCCTGGTGCGATCGGCTATTAATCCTTAACCCCATCGAAAATTGCTTCCCAAACCTCGTCGTCAATATCAGGGTACAAAACCCTAAATCTGTAATGCTTATCCACAACGATGAACCGGAACACATGCGAACATTTTTCCCATGACCATCAACGTCGCGGCGATGTCCAGACTCAAAATCAAGGAACAGTTCATCGTCGTTGGTTGGAATTTACCACAAATGCAAATTTTAGTAAATTCGAGTTAACCTACCAATTACTTACTTAAAAATCTTGCAACCATTTCCTAAATTCATTAATTTTCAACACATTTTTGTTTATATAACTAAATTCAAATTTCCAGATGGTCGAATATTTGACATGTCATTAGTTTCCTGTATTTTCCAAAATTTTGAATTATTCATCACATATTTTTACTTGTGATTATTTTTAAAAATAAGTTTATGATACTATATGCATTTTCTCTTCAAAGTTCTAAGCTTAATATTTATAGACAAAGTGAATTTAAATTTTAAAGCTTAGATTTGGTACCCTGAGACTAAGAAGTGAACTAGATCAGAATCTACTTTCCTATATTCAGATAAATGCACTCAGTCATTCATAAATATACAACATGCAGGCCAATATACGCATCATTCAAACACATCTCATTATCATACTTCATAAATCATTCAGATAAAATCAGGGAAAGATGAGTTTGCTCACAGAATATATTTCCTACTGTAAATTCACTAATTTCCAGCTAATTACTTCCTAATACTTCCAGATCAT
The DNA here is from genome assembly GCA_030765085.1 of Allium cepa. NCBI lineage: Eukaryota > Viridiplantae > Streptophyta > Magnoliopsida > Asparagales > Amaryllidaceae > Allium > Allium cepa. The sequence continues at coordinate 291,877,788 of CM060937.1, forward strand.
AACACATGTATCAGGAAATAAGAAAAATCTAGTTACTCACAGAATATTGATAAGATTTAATTAAGTTGCAGTTTACTTACCTCTAGTAAAAACAGAGAACATGCACCCTGGTTTTGATCTGTTTCCCAGATTTGATGATAACCTGAAAAGTTCTCACTTGAATCTGCTTGAATCTTTATTCTGGTTATTTAGTTGAACTGAGTTGCTTACTGATCTAAGTTGAGCTCCTAGGTTTTCTTGTTCCAGATTTTGAAATAGGTGAAGAGATTGCTTTTACAGGTTTGCTATTTTTTTCCAGGTTTCTAATCTTTGGAGATGAAGGAGTAAAAACTTGGTTTTCTCTCTTTTCAGATTTTTTTTTTCTAAACATTAATTACAAACAAAGTTTTCTTTTAAAACAAAGGTTGCCACTTGTCTCATGAATAAATCCATGTATTTACAAATGTCAAAACCTTTATTATTATGTATACAAATGTGTTTTTCCTAAGTTCTTATATTGCCAAGTGTTTTAAGATGTCATTTTTAAATTAATTTTCTTATTATTATAAATAATTTAAACCTTAATTACAACATTAACCTACATACTTATGTCTAATATAAACTATGAAACATATTTATCTCTTATATTTTATTTATTTACAAATTCGTTTTCTAAAGATGAGTTTAAAAGAAAGAAAGTGAACATTTTTTTTATCTAAAAGTTTAAACTAAAGCTATTATATCTAACATTGATATAATATAAATAAGAAAAAAAATTATTAAATTTATTTTCAAAAACCAATTTAAAAGAAAACAAATTAAGCTTTTATAATAATGTATTATTTTCAAGCTATTATACTTTTAATAAAATAAAATTTTCTTTAAGTGTTTTAAAAATATAAGATTAATTTTTAACTAGCTTTTGAAAAGCATTTTATTAAATCAAATCAAAATCTTCCAAATCACCATATATACATATGTATATTATAAATTTGAAAACACATTTTCTACTTAAGTTTACATATGTTATAAGAAGACTTAAGAAAATAATACTTGTCTCTTTAAGTATTTTATTTAAATTTTAAATGTTAATAAAATGCTTTTAATTTATAAATTTATAATACTTATATATATATAGAAACAATCACTATTATTTGTTTGAAACATAAATTTTGCCAATTTAATCAATTATACTAGAAAGATTATCAAACCAATACTTAATCAGATATATATTTCCATTACCATAATTATTTATTTAACTTATAAATCAATACTTCCATTAATCAAATTCAGTTAATCTATAAATTACAGGATTCTAAAATTATTGGTTATTACACATTCAATCACTGCTAGGTTACAAAAGATGATCGTTCCAACAGAACCAATCCAAGCTAGCCTCCTCCTATTAATGTCCATGTTAGTATAAGAGTTATGGATGATTCTCTAGAACATATGCCAACAATCCTAACTGATAAATCACTCCAGACCATACGCCAATAGCATGAAATTCATAAAGGTGACATTCTGCTTTCAACATAGAACCAACAGGTGCATAATCCTCTGATAGGCTATACATCTTGCAACAAATACATGGCTTAGGCGGCACTTATGATCCTTCAACCCATTCCTTTGAATGTTCCTCTAGGAGCTTGGGCTCACTCCTACTCAAATCCATCCTAACGGTCATGCACTATTGAGTTCTCTAAACGTCCAGTTTACAAATTCACTCTAATGACCTCCAACTTCCAAGGATTTCATGTCCTAAGCTTCAAACAACATAATGAGTCTTTCTCTTATATAAATATCGAAGCCAGGTGCCAATATAACGTCATTGAAGTGCTCCATTTGGAATCCAACATTCATACTTCAAGAATGATTACTTCTTTTTCTGATGTCCATATGGCTTCAATCAGCCTTGGCTACCCAGAAGTAAGCCTTCCCCCATTCTGCTCTTCCTAATCCTTGGACCCTTACCATTCAAGTGTTTAACCTTATATTTCCTTTCTTTCTAGATATTCCTACCCGAGACATGAGCGTAAAGCACTCTGAGACTCTTAAGGCTCTCAAGATGGTAAACATTCGATTTTACACCACTACCTTCCTGCTGATGAATGAGAATCTTCGTCGATGCAACTTCTACATCCCGAATGATTTTCCATTCCCATTGAAACTCCACCATGTTGTTCCAGAATGCCAACTATTCTCTTATTTCCCCATTCGCAGCTCCAGTGAAGACATCCAATGGGGGAATCAAAGGCTATTCGGCACGATGAACATTGATGAATCCATCGATAGGGCTGTAGAAGTACATGTTGCTAGTGAAACTCAGGTGGAAGTAAAAGAAAGAGCCAAAATTGAAACAATTCCTGAAGAAGGAGATGGAAGAGAGGAAGAAGGAGAAAGAAGTGACAGAGAAGGTGATGATGACAAAGACATTGATCAAAGATGAGACAAATCATATAGAGAGACATCTTAAGAAGGCACCAAACTTCCTACCTTGCCACATCCAAAATGAATAGTCATTAAGACTTTCTAACAAACTGCATAACTAAACATAATGCCAGTAGCCAAGGCAACTCCTCCAATTGGTTCTTTAAAAGACATTTTTGGTTCTTTGAGTGACTTTGACATTCTGATTAGCAACCTTCTTAAGGAGTGCTCTTCGAGCTTCAGCTTCCCGTCTGAGGGTATCTTAGTTGAAGGAGGCGAGACTCCATCCTTACTACCTTCCAAACAAGATCCATAGAGTCTTTAAGGGACACTAGCACTCTATATACTTCTAGGATCATCAACACACATTTCTTCCATTCAGTTACATTCCAATGTTGCAAAACTAATACGATCCTTTTTATCATTTCCGGTACAAATGGCAGTGACCAAGTTAGCTATCTTCATCACAGTGTTTGCAGGCCTAATCCATATCCGCCTCACTATAGCTTTCATAGGGAGTAAGAAACAAAAGAAGAGAGAGCCCACCAAAAAGAAAGGGAATGCGAAGTGAAAAGTGACCTCTAAGTAGAAAGCGATAGGAAAAAAGGCAGATCGAAGAGAGACAATCCTACGACCATGAGAAGAGACATAAAGATTCATGCCGCCACCATAGTTCCTCTTCTAGCATACCTCTACCTCGATCCCAACCACAACTCCCTCCATAATAACAAGCTCCTGCATCACTCTCCCTGAGTACCATTGTTCCTCCTCCTACTTAAATCAAAGGTGTTTCTATATGTCTAACTCCTCCTCCAGTCCCATCAAGTAGGACGCAAGTTGCCTTACCAGATCTTGGCTTGACTTGGGTCATGTTCGACCATGGCCTCAAAGATATTCTTAAGGAAGAGGCTAACCGTTAGGTTAGAGGGATCTAAGAACTCATTGACCAGAGATATGAATGGAAGAAACTTTGCTTTGCCCTCACTAAAGTTGACTGGATTAATCAAAGGAATATCCAAGCGTTTGGGTCAGAGAAGAAAACCTATGATAGACTCATAAGAGGGTACAAGAGGGATTTGGAAAAAGTTGAAAACAAAGAGATGCAGCTCAATAATCATAGGCAAGGAACAAAGACTTGGTTGTAGAGATGACAAAGGCTTATAATTAGGTAGAGATCATGATGAAAAATGTTATAGAAACTTCTCATGAAGATAATGCCGCTCTTAAAATGTAGCTTGCAAGTAAGGACTTAACCCCTCACGGAGAAGGATAAAACTCTTAAAGATAAAGAGACCGAAATCCTGGATGTCTACGTCGAAAATAAGACACTTCAATTCAAATTGATCTTGGTGAAAATAGAGAGACTAGTGGCTCAGGTTAACCAGATGCAACTATGAATGACCTACTTGAGCCGAGGGAGCTGAGGGACAAAGAGAAAGAAGAATTGAACTCCACCTTTCAATAGTTCTTTACCAATGTCATCCAATATAAGAACTTGAAGTGGCTTGGAACTATCAATGCCGTCATTCTTGCTGATGCCTGGGAAGAGGTACTGCGTTGTATAGAGACATTTAATGAAGGCCTCATTGATGAGTTAAAAGCCAAATATCTCAACACCGATGAAATTTTGAAACTTGAAGAAGGAAAGGCGATCCTGGCTACAAAGGACGCCGCTGCTACTAAAGCTGTCACTGAAGCTTCTATTGGTTCAAGTGCATCAGGCCACATAGAATCATCATCTCCAAAGATCCAAGAGTTTACAATGAAGATTCCATCATCCAAGGGTCTAGCTCTGAGACCACCTAGATCATTCCAACTTCTGTAGCTACCACTCTTGTAGAACCATATATTCCCCCTTTCGTTGATCTACCGATGCAACCCACACTCGAAGGGGAAGAGATTACTAAATTTCCCATCCAATAATCCAATCTTGGTGAAGGTATTTCTCTTGTTTCTCTAGTATTAAAGTTCCTTTAGTTCTTACCCAAGAATATAACTAATCTGTACTTCTTTGTTTGTGATCTCATAGGTCACCCGCCACTTCCTCCTCCTTCGCCATTCGAACAAGGCTCGAGTCCTGCTATAATTACTATCGTGTCTACCATTGTAACTGCAAGGTTGTTCATTCCAAGCCTCCCTCTAGCCCCATACCTAGTCTCAATTCGGAGAGAATCACAGCTCTGGAGGGATTGGGTGATGCCTCCTAGTCCTTGGGAGAAGACATCACTGTTACAAGCACTTCGGTCCCGACTGGTTCCATCCTTATGGTAGAAAAGCTGAAGGTCAACATTTCCAAAGTTAAAACACAGACCTAGACTAAACATGAAAAACCAATGGGTATTGAGGACCGTTCCTAAGATTCCCTCCTATCACCATCTAACCTCTAAAAGGCAGTGGTGTTGGTGCATCCACAAGAAGATCTGAGCCTCCAATTGACTAACCCGAACATCCTGCCACAATTGTTACTGAAGATGACAGCAAGGTAGCACACCTAAGGGTGAGAAAGAGAATAAGAGATCTCTTAATGACACGGGTAGTAAGGACAGCAAGAAAAAGAAGACACGCAAGAAGTGGGCTCCTCAGTTGGCCTTCTGTGATGATGAGATGGTGTCCTTTTGTTTCTTTGTATGTTGTATTTTTCTATTTTCCTGTTGTACATAAGCCTTGCTTCTGTGGGAATGGCCCCCGCATCCATTGTATGTAAAGCTTGAATGTAATGAAAGATTGTTTTTAACTCCAATCTTTATTCCGTTTATATTTTTGTACTTTACATGTTATTCCTGCTTATATACAATTGCATATATATATAACTGTGTATACTGCAATTTATCCATATTATACATGCCTATGTCCGTGCAGTGCTTTACCTACTGTATCTATGTATATATAAATACAATTCCTGCAATTTCTTTAGTTGTATTCCATTATTCATCTCTTTTTGGAAAAACGAAACTAATATTGAAACAACTCTGCGGTTATTCTAGTTTACCTTTGGGCAAGTCGCCTTCGACTATCAAAAAGTTATAAATAAGCCAAGTTCCATACCATGTCCTATCTACAGGAAACAATGATTTGGACATCCATGTCCTAACATTTTCAATCTCGCTAATAAACAGGCATGATCGAGATTATCCATTGATTTCCATCATTCGACTATGCCCAAGCATATTCCACAAGGTCATGAGTGAGACTATACCATCCGTTAGGGCGTAACGAGTCCTGTCTTCAGGACATAGCGTTCTAAAAGCTAGACTCCCGACGTCAATTCTAGTTTGGCCTACCTTTGAGCATCAGTCGAAGATTAACGACGTGGGGCAAATTATTTGATTGCCCCATGTATGACTATACTCTCTCGATCCTGATCCTGGACCGAAGGAGTCCAGCGGTACCTGTTTTCAGATCTTGGCTTTCAGCCTTACCTATTTTTGGGCGTTGATTGAAAGCATTCATCGACTATCCTCGCTTATTCTCAATTGAGCATGTCCTATTGGGGTGATAGATCGAGAGTGAAAAAATAGGCTGTACATGAGTTCTTATATCCATCAGCCGATGCTTCAGACGTCTATCTTCGGGCATCCTCTATTAGTCTTAGCTATCTCTAAGTGTTGACCGAGAGTGTCCTTTGGCCATTTTTTCTTATCCTCGACCTTGCACATCCTACTAGGATGCAAGCGTAGTCAATAGATTTCCATTCATGCACTAGTTTCTAACTCCGAAAAATGGTGTTTTTAGCTACCTGACCCTGATATTCTATATTAACCTTCCCTATCTCCAGGTACCAGGTTGCACTGCTAATCATGTAGTATAAGATTTTATTTATAAGAACAACATTCCATTAGTTCAAAAGGCTAACTTTATTTATAAATGAAAAACATGGCAAGTCCTGCCATATTACATTCCTTTTAGAATTCTTGGGTGGCTTATTTTTTGAAAAGAAACTAAATAAAATAAAGTTAAATAGCATAATAACAAGTTGGTATTCCATGCCTGTGGAATTGGGATTCCATCAATAGTGGCTAGCTTGAACGTTCTATCACCAAACTTCTATTCAATCGCATAAGGACCTTTGCGATTCAGACTAGATGCCCCTACACCCGAGAGAATAAATTTCAAAATTAGATCCCTTACCTTGAAGGTACGATTCTATATTTGGTGTTGAAATGTCATTCTACTTATTTCTCGTGAGATGCCACCCTTAATTTCGCCTCTTCTCACTTTTCGTCAATTATATCGAGGGTAAACAAGAGTTCCTCGTTGATCTTTGGGACATAATTCCTTTTCTAGTAAGGAATGACTTCCAGTTTAATTGGGGTCATTGCCTCTGATCCGTATGTCCAGTTGTGGACTTGTGAGTCATCCTATAAGCTCATAATGCCAATAGAAGCTCATCGACCCAATTGCCCTGAGCTTTAGTTAACTATTTCTTCAAGATAGATTTGATGATTTTATTCACCGCTTCCACCTGTTCATTGCCTATGGGTGTGCAATTGTTGAAAATCTCTTCTTGATCTTGTGCCATTTGCAGAAATTTTTGAACTCGATACTTTTAAACTGAGTTCCATTATCCTTTATAATCTTTTGAGGTATCCAAAATCTATAAATAATATTCTTCATCATAAATTTGATTTCTTCATTATGATCACAGCAATGATTCTGCTTCGACCCACTTTGTGAAGTAATCTGCTACAACAAACGCGTATTTAGCTCATCTTTTCGACATCTGTAGCATACTGATTATATCAATTCCCCAAACCATAAATGTTCATGGGCTAACTATTTGTGAAAGCTCTTTAAATATGACTTTTGGAATCTTTGCAAACCTCTAGCATCAGTTGCATCATTTGATATATTCAACAACATTGCGGTTTATTGTTAGCTAGAAGTATCTGTAGCAAAGTATCTTCTTCACTAATGTTTACCCCCCAGTGTGATCACCATAGCTACCCTCATGGACATCCATGGGGATTTTCCTAGCTTTATTCCTGGTTACACACCAAAGCATGGGGGTTGAGAATCCTCTCCTGTACAGCACTCCTCTTTGCATTATGAACCACCGTACCTTAAGAATGATTTTCAATCGTTCATTATTTCCTCTCAGGAGAGCTACCTTAAGCAAAAAAATCCTTGATTGGAATCATCCATGACTCCTTCTCCTCAGTCTCTAATATCCAATAGACATCCATTTGGTCGATACTTAAAGCTGATAAGCCTCCACTGGAATTAATCATAACAATATCGCATCTCCAATACTTGCTAACTAGGTTGGGAATCAACCTTCGCATTCACCTTCCTAGGGATGTGTGTAATCGTGAAATGCTCTATACTATTTAACAGTTCTTGTACCTTAGTCAGGTAAGAGCTAAGTCTCGCACCTTTAGCCTAGAATTCCTTCATTACCTGGCATACCACAAACTAGGAGTAATTGAATATATATAGTGTCCTTACACCAGTTCCTTTGCTATCTTGAGTCCTACTATCGATGCCTCTTACTCAGCTCATTGTTACTCATGGGGAACTCCAACAGAAATGCAAAGAAAATCGATTATCCTTCTAGAGTTATGAGTACCACTCCTGCCTTAGAACCATGCTCATTAGAAGCTCCACCTACAAATAATTTCCATTGAAAAAGTGTGAACATATCGTCTTCCTCTTCACCATCTCATGTGGTAAATTCAACAATGAAATCCACCAATGTCTGTCCATTTATTGCCATCCCCAGATGATAAGTGATATCATACTGACTCGGTTCAATATTCCACCTCTGCAACCTTCCCGATATCTTGGGTCAGTATAACACTTGCTTTAAAGGTTGATCTATAAGCATCTTAATTGGATGAACCTAAAAATACGGCCACAACTTTCTCAATGCAATCAGCAAGCAATAAGTGAGTTTCTCCAACGTTGGATGGTTCTTTTCGGCTTCTGTAAACAGCTTGTTGATATAGCAAACTGGCATCTAAATTGTTACCTCCTCATGTACTAATGTTGCACTTAATACATGAGCAGACACTATCAAATAGATGAACAAATCCTCTCCGCCCAATGGTTTGGATAGAATTGGTGGTGTTTCCATGTGCGTCAACAATTCCTCGAAGGCATCATGACATTCCTTCGTCCATTCAAATTTCTTCTATCCCTTTTTGAAAGCATCAAAGAATTGTATACACTTATCTGTTGTCTTTGAGATGAAGCGGCTCAATATGGCAACCTTTTCGTTCAAGCTTTGTAACTCCTTCTTTATGGTTGGGGCAGTCATCTTCCTAAAGGCATTAATCTTCTTTGGATTAGCCTCAATGCCTATCGCATTTACAATAAATCCTAGAAACTTCCTCGGTGCAACTTTAAAAAAACATTTCAATGGATTTAACTTCATTCCATACTTTCATAGTGTTTCAAGCATTTTCAAAAGGTCAACCATGTGGTTCGTCAATATCCATGACCTCACGAGAATATCATCCACGTACAGTTGCATCATCCATCTGAACTGAATCCTGAACATATAATTTACAACCTTTGATAAATAGCTCATGTGTTCTTTAGGTCGAATGACATCACTCGGTAATAATATAATCCCAATTTTTTTATAAAGATTGTGCACTCATGATCTAGAAGATGCATTGGTATTTGATTATAACCAGATATGCATCCATTAAAGAGAGAAACTCATGTATGTTGGTCCCATCTTCTAGCTGATCAATCCTGGGTAAAGGAAAGTTATCCTTTAGGCATGCTTTGTTAAAGTTTGAATAATCAATAAACATCCGCCATTTTATGTTTTCCTTCTTAACAACACGAGGTTTGATACCTATTAAGGGTATAAAGCATCGTGAATAAAACCATTCACTTTCAACTTTTCTACTTCCTTCTTCAAATGCAGTGGACCGCTCTGGACCTAGACTGCTTCTGTTTCACGGACAGATATTTAAGGTCCACATTTAATGCATGGTACGCTACCTACAGCGGAAATCCATACATGTCCAAATGTGTCCAAGAAAACACATCAATTTTTTCTTGGAAAAAATTAACCAATTCCTTCATCAATCCTACACTGAGTTGACATCTAATCTTAAGAGCCCGAGTTGGATATTCCATCGGAACATTGACCGTTAGCTCAGTTAGCACTGCCCGCACTTCATTTGACTTCTTCCTACGATCCATAGACTTATAGAACTTATTATGGTTCCAAGGAAGGGTTGGGTTGTAATTGCTATGTTTTCGAGTTTTAAATGCAGAGATTTTTCTCTAGATTCTTCTCTTTCTACCGTCGCTTTGCTTCTCTTAGCTCGAAGACATAATATTCGGGACCAATGCTCTGGTCTCCTCGTATCGATCCAACTCTATTTCCATGGGAAAATTCATTATTAATCACTAAGGAGTTAGTGTTGTCCTAAAAGCAGCAAGGTCCAAATGGCCCAAAAAGGCATTGTATGTTGAGTACGCATCCGTGATTACAAACTTTTAACCCCGCACAATCTTGCAATCTCCATCTCCTAGTTCAACTACCAAATCAATTATCCCATAGATCATTTTTCCTCGATGGTAAATCCTTGAATGTTTGATTTATAAGGCTTAACATCCTTCATACTAACACTCATCTGATTGAACATTCTTTTGAACAAAATATTCATGGAGCTTCCACTATCTATCAAGATTCTGTACACTGTAGTAGGGCAAACAGTAGCAGTAATCACTATTGGATCGAAAGTCGAGGATTATACGTTTTCAAAATCCCTATTTCAAACCATAATATCATCAGTCGTCATCCTTTGTTGCTTTTCCAAAGCTCCGTCCTCAATGGAAAATTGGCTCTCCCATGGTACGTGCCTTAATGAACTTATGTACCATTCCATTTCATTCCATCTTTTCTCTATTGAGTGAGGTCCTCTGATTATGGTATTATTAACCATCCTTCCATCTAGCCACCTGGGCCCCTCTCCATTGGGTCCAAGTTGGTCCCCTTGGGCATTTAGCCATTAGGGCCTAGCATTTTGTCTGCCATTCTATGGCTCTCTCACATATTGTTCAATTTCTTCTTTCTTATCAAATCCTTGAGGAAGTCCCTAAGATGCCAACACTCATTCGTGTTATACCTATGAGTTTTATAAAAACCAGCAATATTTTTCAGAACATCTTCTTCCTCGGTCATCTCCCTTCTAGGTAGCTTTTTATACCTTTCCAGATTTGAGTGGCAATGTATATGTTTTCAGGTGTATCGTTCAGAGGCATATATTCATCCGGCCTTATATTCCTTGGGAGCTTTTTGGCTACATTCCCCTACATCTAGCACCTTGGTTTCTCTTCCTTTGATTGCGAGAATTACCAATGTTCATGGCCATGTTAATAGAATTCTCATCGGTTTGTTTAATTTCCACATTACTATGAATCACTTCCACGATTGCCCACTATCTGTCTTCACAGCAGCCCAACTTGCTTCCTCCAAATGCAAGAATATTTAGCTTTCTAGTGGAACTCTTCCATAGTTGTTGGCTACTTCATCTATAGTCATTTTCCAAAGTTTGACCCCTGACATATGCCCCATATCAAAGTCATTAACACCATACTTTCATTTGGATTGTTAATTTTAGTAACTGCAATATTGAACCTATTTAGAAACTCCTTCAATGACTCTTATGTCCCTGAGAAAGGCTCAATAAGGACATCACATCTTTAGGCCAAGCAGTATATAGCTTGAATTGCTTTAGAAACTTCTTTGTTAATTCATCAAAAGTTGATATAGACTTCGGTAGGAGCCAAGTAAACCACATTGACACAAATCCATCTAGAGAAATAGAGAAACACTTGCATCGACTGCATCTGTTTCCTTGGCACCATTCATGTGCCATCCGTACTTAAACAAGTGTAGCCTGGGATCATTGTCCCGTTATAAAATGGCATGCTTATCATTGTAAACTTCTTAGGATACTCCTCCCTTAAGATATTCTCCATGAATGGAGCTCTACTATGTGTAGAACCCCAGTCTTTATACTTCCTTTACTTATTTTACTCTGACAACCACTTGTTCATGTCTGCTATGTGCTCCTCACATGCTTGGTATTATGAAGGTCGAATATCAAAAACTGCACCAGTGTTTGACTCCGCAATCGATCTCGGTCTGCTCATTTTTGTCTAGGTTCTCCAGTCTTAGGGAGAACTACTCCTTTCAGTCTTCTTATATGTTTGATTGGCTTCATAATGGTTGTTTGAACACCAACATCCCAAGCTTCAACATCCAATCAATCATTATCACCAATATGCTGCAAATTTTCCTTAGAATTAGATAAGTTAACGGCCTCAACTTCCACCCCTTCAAGAGCCTCGGATTCATCTCGATACAGATCTGATTATGGTCGGTATCGATATGGATCCCCTTTGCTATGGCTCTCCCACTCCCTCCAGCACTCATCCTTGTTGCTTCAGTAGCCTTTTCCTTATGCTTTTATTTTCCATCCTTTCTATTCTGACCAAAAGTAGATGAGTTATCCTCTTAAGATCCAGCAGGCAAGCCTATATCTTGCTTCTGATCCTCTCCGGCTACTAGGTCAGCAAGGATATGCTAGCATCCATTTTGTCCAACAAAGGCCTAACTATCTGCCATCTCCTGATTCAACTCTACTGTTATCTTATCAAACTCCACTTTTTTTACCATCTCCTAAGGGGTAGATAGTTCGGGCAATGCTGCTATTGGCTACTAACTTAAGTATGACGAGATGCTCCTTCATTTGCGGTAGATACTACTCCAATCTACTAGACTTCCTTGATGGCACCATTGATTCCAACCTAATTCCTTCAAATTTAGATAGAAAACCTTCTAGATCTAACCACTGGATACCCCAATCCATAATAGATAGCCAGATCTACACTTGAGAAGCGCCTTTCTCAATGAAAGCACCAAAGACGTTAAACCAAAAAAGGGCACAATTCCCTAATACAAACTGAAATAAAGAGATCCATCAAAATAAAGTAAGAAAGATAGGAAAGTTTTTTGGTAGTTCAGCAAATCAAAGGCCTATGTCCATAGTAATGTTTTTGCTTATAGATTTGGTCACAAGTACAAGGTTTTTACTGATCTAACAGTCTAGAATAGCAAAATGCAGCTTCCATTGTGACTAGGGTCATGTAGAGAAAGAGAGTGAAGAAGCCGAGTTCCTAAAGTCCTTTTTCAAATGCTCTAGTCTTATATTTATAAGAAATCGCCCCCAAAGAAGTTGTAGATCTACGTAATACCATTCTAACATCAGATCTGAGAATGTAGGAGGGGAGTCGAAGTCCCTCGACCAATAGAATCATCTCGATACTGACCATAAGTGGTCGATACCGACCTGATTTTACGATTGTGGCTTGTGCCATCTTCCTTCACCTGATCTCCTATCTTTGATCTGTTAAGTTCCGAGCACATTTTTGAAATCATGTTGTTTTCAAGAGGTTTTGATATCTTTAATGCTTGTCCTCTTCCTCTAGAGCTTCCTTGGTAGTGCTCACTGTTCCTTTAGAAACATGCCTCAAGATGATCATTTTTATTAGTAGTCTATAACCCATAGTTTCGAAGCTCCATACAATGCATAAAAAGTGCTTGGCACAAACCTAAAGGAGGTCAGCACTACGTTTTTCCTTGGCACCCATTGCTCTCTAATTTATTGAGACCACTTCCAATATCCTTCCAAGCATACCTCTAAGTCCTTAAACATTTTCGTCTTATCCTAACATCCAAATTCAATTAAAGCCACTAGGTCTAAAATTCGGATAACATAAGCCTCAAAGTAACATGGAGACATTTCGAATTGCATTAAATTAGCATGTAGTGATCATAAAATGTATTTGGTCTTAATGCCACTATATATGTATGTATGCATATACATATACACACATAAAGATGTTTTATAGTAATGTGCAATGGCTAGTAGCATTAATGAATAACACATAAATACAATCATGTGGAAACTAATATTGTTTATAAATTAAGATGTGATGAATATGTAAACTCGAAAACAAATGAGTTTAACATAGGAAAAATGGATGCTAGCATAATCATGTTCAACTCATAGAATAATTTTAGGAGTTGATTAATGGTTTTTTAAATTTTCCGAATACGGACAATGTATTTATGTACTGGTTCGTTCTTCGACTCTACTACAAGTTTTAATGAAAAATAATCACATATGTATTGTAACGACACGTATTCTACATGTCAAAGGATCATAGAATATTTATATTATTTTCGTATATTAGGTCGTATGACTCTATAATTCTGGAAAATGAGTACTATGGCCATTTCTTTTCCTTAGAATTTTTATCGAATTTTTTTATGACCATTTTGACCCTATGAAATCTTGCATGCTTATAACTTTTGGTAGGAGCCGAAGTAGGTATGAAACCACTTCCATTAGATTCAATGATGGTTTCTTCTTCCGCACAGTGGTCATATTGAAAAAAAAGGACTTACCATTTGAGATTTTCAGCAATTTGAAGCTTCCTTTGATTTTGAGCAGCCTAAGTGGGTAATTGGGATCATTAACCTTGAGGTTCATGACCCATTTTGGGTTTGGAGCATATAGAGGCAGATGGGACATCATCCCCATCATTTTACTATTTCCAAAATAGTTAAAAACCTCCACTAACTTCCATTAGCCAAAAAGCCACCCTAAAACACACTTTAATTAGCCAAATTATATCATTAAGAGGAGATCAACAAGATTTTCACCTAGGAGCAGAGATTTTCTATTGAGAGAGCCTTAGAGTCCAAGCTTTTGTTGTTCACTTCGAATTTAGGTTCTTGCTTTGGACTAAAGTGGGTGACTAGTTCTTTTACTTGCTAATTAAGCTATTTTAAATACCAAAAAGAAATTTATACAATATTGCACCATATATGTGACTTCTAGATGACTTGGACTTAATTTGTGAAAATAAGTTCTTATGGGTCCTTAAACATGTTCTTATGTATTTTAACCTTCACCTTTGTTAGATCTTCTTAAAATGGTATTCTTGAATGTTTGGCTATTGTTAATATTTGTATATGATGTATGTGTGCTTACTCAATGCTTGAATGGTTAAAATGTTGTTCGAATGGCAAATCAAATAGGTAAGCATTATGGGTCGGTGATGACCCATAAAATTCACTATATTGGCATGCAAATTATATAGGGTGACAAGGAAGGCCTCATGAGATTGCACACCAAGTTTCAAGTCATTTAAAATTGACATGATCAAGTTATGGGTCTCCAAAGTAGAGGTCAACGGTAACTCCAAAGTATGGGTTAATGGTAGCTTAAGGGCATGGATCTATGGGGAGCTAAGTGCTATGGATCGGTGGGAAGCCAAGTTTTATGGATCAATGAGAAGCTAAGCTTATGGTTTCATATGGCTTCAAATTCTAATGGGTCGACGATGCTTCAAAGTCTTACGGGTCTGCAATGCTACAAATTCTTACGTGTCAGTGGTGCTTCAAAGCCTTATGGGTCAAAGGTGCTTCAAAGTCTTATGGTTCAGTGAAGATCCAAATGCTATGGGTCGGTGGAGTCCTGAGGGTTATGGTTTGGTGGAGACTCAAGCATCGTAGATCAATGAGAAGTTCAACACGAGGGTCGATGGAGCCAAGTTCTCATGAAATTGGCTAAGGGTCGGTTCGACCTCTTGGGCTGGACCAACCCATAGGGTTTGACCAAATCAGGGCGCAAGTCATAGTGGAGTATAAAGGGGCGTGTAAGAGCTCAAGTGTGGAGTCTTGTATCGATGGTGATGGTTCTGAGGTTATGGGTCGGTGGTGATCGCTCAGTAGTCATGGGTCGGAGGTGACCCATAAGTTCTATTCTAAACTCGGTGTTGTCGATATGGGATGACAAGGAAGTCCCTATAATGCTACATTCTGAGTTTCAGATCATTTGGAGTTCGTGTTCTTAAGTTATGATCATTTGATGATGGATAGCCATACTCCTAGAGGTAGGGTTGGCGATGATGAGTCGGACCGAGGGGACTATTAGATGTTGGTTATGAGACACACGATGACACTCTATGGCTTACGATGGTTGCCAAGAGTAGTCCCCTATCGCGATGACTTCAGACAGGAGTCAAAAGAACGGTTTCGAGATGAGCTTTGCTATGGATGACGTGTGCAAAAGGGATCGTTACTATTCATAGGTTTCGATGTGTAATCATAAAGCAGGGGTATATGAAGATGCTCATTTGGGCATATGGGGAGCCCCAGATCACACGATGTTTCAATTTGAGTACCTTGGACTATCTACGGTGGTGCAGTCTAGGTCCTGGCCTATTGAGTGGCATGGATTCGAATATCGAGAAATTGGGACATTGGGTAGCCTTGGTTGTATAGGGGTGGTCATACGAGTATCATATATCCAACGCACTGAATGAGTGAACGTGAGGATGGATGATGGATGTTATATTTGCTTGATTGTTTTTATCACCTTAGTGATGTCACACGATGTAGACATTACCGATGCTGATATCCAGAGACTCATTAGCACTTTGGTGTGTAGTACACCCATGATGACTATGACATAGAGTAGCATATATCTTATGTTATGTGTTAATTCAATGGATGAGGGATAGGTTAGGTATGATTTTCCATACCATTTGTCCTAGATTATTACCTTTATAGTATTTGAGATTTCTATCACTTATACCAAACTGTTGCCTGATCTAGTGTTTTATTCTTTGCTTCATATTACTTTGGGTACTGTTAAATGAGTAGATTAGGGATACCAAGTCTGGTGTGCACGTGGAGCTGGACAGGTGGCTAGCAGGAGACTATTCTCGTATTATTATATATACTCATTTTCTATTCTCTTGCAAAACACTATAGAGCTTGCTAGTGCCTTACTATTTAGAGGCAGTTTTATGAGTTACTGTTTGATATATAACTCTATTACTTATGTTGTTTGTTGTGTGGAACTATATAATCTTATGTTGTGATTCATTTAGTTATTTACTGTCTTGCCTATTTTATACCTAAGATATTTATTATTATATTTTATTTGATGCGTTGTTAGATTTACGATAGGTTATACGATATATTTTTACTTTAGAACAATAGATGATCGTCGCTCATCGGTCGAGCATTGCTACACCATACTATACAGGTATATTAGGTGCCAGTGGTGTAAGGAGGTCGTCCCATTTGGTATCAAAACTTAGATTGCATTGTTTGACCTAAGGGATTCATGATTCAGTAGAGAAAAGGAAGGAGTTCTCACCTTAGTCTAAATCGAGAGTGCGTGTGTGTATACGAAAGCGCGTACTTGTTATACATTTTTGTTTTTAAAACTATATAGTAGTATATATAGTATATTAGTCGCTATGTACATATGAGTACTACCTAAGCAGGATCCCTTATAGGGAGACTGATCGTCCTTATTATAGATTGAAGGATGAGTTGCTAAACTAGGAAAGGTTCTAGGAACTCTATCTCTAGAGTCGAGGAAGGAGCTGGCTTGGGAGATGCAAATCTCAATTTGCAGACCATGTTTAATAATATAATGAGGAACATGATGCAAAATGCTCATGTGGCTGCTCCGAATGTTGTTAGTGAGAGTACTGCTCTAGTCTTGATCCCTAGAGCTAATTTCGCTAAGTCGAACAAGGACTTTGCTAGCCTTATTGGCGAACCATTCCAAGGAACAAAGTCGATGATGGAAGTGCTGGATTGGCTTGATACTTATGAAAGAATTTTTGATGACTTAGAGCTAGATGATGCTATGAAAAGGCGACTAGCTTCCCGATAGCTTCAAAGGTGAGCCATGAATGGGTGGAATGTAGTAAGGGCTACCACTCTCGATGATCAGTTCACTTGGGATAGATTTAAGGAGAAATTTATTCCTATAACTCAGAGGTCTGTTCTTTTCCGTAATTTTATGGATCTAAAGCAAGAGAATATGACTATCTTCGAGTATGTTGCTGAGTTTGACGCTCTGTTGAAATATGGGATGTCCTTCATCAATGCTCCATTAAAGAAGAATGAGAAATTTATAATTAGCTTGGATGGATACTTGGAGGAGCGAATCATGGGCTGCATTGACGAGACTTTTGAGATATAGTCGAGAAGGCCCTAAGGCATTAAAGTCTATGTCCAAAAACAAAAGCTTTTGTTCCTAAAGAAGAGCTAAAACGACAAATGGGCTAGGGTGGTAAGAAGAAGGAGGACAACAAGTGGAAGCAGTTTTAAAAGAATAGTGGCCAAAAGAAAAAGGTTAAACTAGTGCTGACTTGCTACAACTGTGGGAAGAAGGATCACTATAGTAGAGACAGCAAATCTGAGAGGAGGAAATGCTACAACTATAATGAGCTAAGGCATATCAAGAAATACTATCCCAAATGCGTAAGAAGAAGCAGGTGGTGAAAGCATATGCTATCAATTTCGTTCCATCTTCGTCGAATGCTCCATCAGCGAAAGAGAAGGGGAAAGGCATCTTTATTCATTGTATGCGTTTCCATTTATGATGTTTCTATATGAGTTTTCTTCTATGCCAAGCTTCACGTTCCTTCATATCTAGTGGCTTGGTAGATAAGTTAGGATTGTAAACGAAATAGTTGACCGACCTTTGATTGTAGCAAACCCTTTTGGAGGCTCCACTAATTTGTATGGTTTGTCGGGGTTTGGACTTATTGGGTCATGAATGTTCTTTTGATTGTGATTGTTTTGTTTTGGGTTTCGTTTGGTTTGGTGTCATCTTGGAGACAAACTGGCTTCATAGATAAGGAGTGATGGTGGATTATGAAAAGTCATTGGTGACGATAAGGGTAAATGATGGGCGGACGGTAGTGGTAGGCCGCCTTCCAGATGATGATGTGATGGTTATCTTTGTATGTTTGCTTGATATCCCACATGATGAGTTTTCATTAGTGCCTGCTGCTAGTGAGTATCCGAACAGATTTGAAAAGGTGATTAGGCATCGCCACACATAAAGAGCTCGAGTTCCGTATTGATTTAGTTAAAGTTGTCAGACCGATGGTGATGCCTTTAAGGAAGATGGCACTTAGGGATCATAGAGAGCTTGAGGTGCAGGTAAATGACCTTTTGTGAAAAGGGTTCTTTGTAGGAGTATATCTAAGTGGGGGCGCCAGTAGTATTCACCATGAAAACAGACTTCTCTCTTAGATTATGTGTTGATTACTATGAGCTGAATAAGGTGACGAAGAAGAACAAGTATTAACTCCCATGTATTGATGACTTATTCGACCAGCTTCATGGCGATAAAGTATTTTCTCTGCTGGATCTTATGATGCGATTTCACCAATCGAGAGTAGCGAAGGAGTGTGTACTGTTTACAACATTCCATATGATGTCTGGTTTCTATGAGTGGTTGGTTATGCCATTCAAGGTAACCAATGTGCCGACATACTTTTTTGATCTCATGAGCGGTGTCTTCAGGGGTCAGCTAAATAAATTCATGCTTGTGTTCGTCGATAATATTCTTGTCAATTTATGGATAGAGGAAGAACATAAGACACGCTTGAGGATCGTGCTAGAGGTGTTGAGGAAGCACTAATTAAAGGTAAAGTTTTCTAAATATCACTTCTGGAAGAGGGAAGTGCGATTCTTATGTCACATTATTTTTGAACAAGGCATTATCATTGATCCTGCAAAAGTTGTAGTAGTCCACAATTGGATTAGACCTAAAAATGCTACATATGTAAGAAATTTCTTGGGGTTAGCTAGATATTATAGATGATTCATCCATGACTTCTTTAAGGTACAACACCGTTGACCCGCTTGATGAAAAAAAATCAGACTTTTACTTGGATGCAAGAGTAAACATACATTTATGAGTTTGAAGGAGAAGTTGATAAATGCACAAGTATTGACTATTGCGAGCGGGAATGTGGAGATGATGGCATACACTTATGCTTGTAGTACTAGGTTGTACACGGTATTGTTGCAGAGAGGCAATGTTTTTACATATGATAGTCAACAGCTGAAGCCACATGAGAAGAAATACCCAATGATTTAGTGTTAGAACCGATTGTGTTTATGCTGAAGATTTGAAGGCACTATCTTTTAGGAATGATGGTTAGAGTTCCTGACCTCCTATGACTTTGATATTGCATATACACTGGGTAAAGGTAATGCAGTTGTTGATGCCTTTGGTAAGAGACATGCCAGCTTGGGAGCTATGTTCTGCGTGAACACAGTTAGAGTATATTGCTAGTAATGATTTTCGACTGAGATGCGAGCTAGAGCTAGAGATGTTGGCAGCTTGACTATCAAACCTATTCTTATTGTGCGAACTGGAACTAGTCAAGGCACGATGCTAGATTAGTCGTGATCATTTCTAAGATTGAAGAAGGAGTAGAGTCTAAGGATATGAGATAGTATAGACTCGATTGAGGTGGTTGGCTCCGTAAAGACCGGAGATTGTTTATTCCGGATGTCGATGGGTTGAGGGATGAAGTGCTCAAAGAGTGGAGTAGTAGGAGATGGAGATCTCGATTTCCTTGATAATTTCTCTCAAAATTTCCTTATGAAGTTTTTAGTTTCTAATGACACATTTTCAATAGTTTTCATTCTTGAGTTACTTTCTGAAAGATGGATCTTAAGGATTTTTTTTTTGATTTTAGGACAAAATGAGGTTGTGGTATGTCGAAATTAGTAATATTGGAAGAAAGAACACTAACAGATTCGTCACTATCATCTCTTGCACTTTCATCACTCCCTTCTTCCTCAATTTCTTGGTGAATTTCTATACCTTTGCCTTTTTCATTTTCACTTGTAGTGGAAGTATGTTGTTGTAAGAATTGAAAATATTTGTAACGACCCGCAAATTCGTACCCTTTGAGCCAACACTATTCTACCTAAATCAACTCAAGTTGTACAGAAATACGAACCATTTGGGTTAAAGAAGAAGCGGTAGAAGAAGAAAATAGAAATCAACAACAGAATCTAACCATCACAGCGGAATAAAATACAATAGATAATAAATAATCTATACTCAACAAGCAAATATATCTGTTTACATATTACATCATCAGAGTACATCAATCTCAGTTCAACATCAATAACATACAACTGGATACACAGCTACTCTACACAGCGGAATATATATAAACAAGTACGAAGGTACGTATCGTCATCCAGCTCGTCTCCTGAGCTTCACAGCATCATATCCTGTATCCTATAATACTTGGTCTGACCCGAGCATTACAGTTAAATAAAACCCGACTCAATCTGGAATACCAGCTGAGAAAATCACACTCAATTGATTATTAAAGTTTCAAAAATCCTTTTGAAAACAAAAGAATCTCGTAAGACCACGCCACAAATAAACATGTCGGGTTTTTACCTTACGATAGCTAAAATAATTTTTATAGAAATCCTCTGATATTATAATAGGGTCTATATACAAATACTTATAAAATAGCGGAAATTGTTACATGATTAAATTCCAGCTACTAGCCATAGAGTGGGTAATACAAACAAAACTCGTACAACGCTCGTAGGGAGAATGGATTTCCAACTAATGACTAGGCACTGGGGTACCACCTGTCACGGTACGTGGCCTAGATCATAGTACCGAGGAGTACGCCCGCTCCCCTGCAACACAAGATCGGGACTACCCCTTACTGGACAATCCCGAGTGGCATCACCCCGCGGTTGGGATCAGCAACCGCGCGCCAAGCCGAAATAAAAAGGGACATCTAGACAGGGATGACCTCACCCTGCTTGGGTGCTACCCACCTAGCATTGCTGCGTAACCCCTGATTTTTAGTCATTCCCGGTTGATGAGGCTTGAGGCTAAGCGTTACCTTTTTAGAACATATCCCTTAGAATGCCCATCGTCCACCTGACGATGTTCCGAAAGCATTCATCCATACAAGTCCGTACCGGGTTCGAACGGAACCGAAGGCACTATTCCTACTACATCCATTTTGGAAATATCCTCAGGATTAGTAGCGACTAGCCCTTGCACATCACTGCTCCATCTTCGAATCCAATCTCGTTTTCCACGAAAACGTACAAACTGGATCGAAGTAGTTTTCGAGAAATAAATCCTGATCCCGGTCTCTTTGAAACGATCAACGCACTTGGCCAATATTGATAGTCGGTTATTTAATTATCAATTAATATTAACAAACAACCATCCAACAATAAATAATTTTCCAAATTATTTATTTATCTCAAAATATCTTTACAAGATATATTTCTATTTTCAATCCTTTGAAAACATTTTCCAAACTATCTTTCTTTTCCAGAATAAACTTTCCCAAATATTTTCTATCTCCACTGAAATCACCAAGCACAAACTAGATTTTTAAAATAATTTAAAACACTTTACTTTGAAATGTACTTTAAAACATTTAAGTTAAAACTACTTCAATAATTTGTTAAAAATACATACTATATGAATATATGAAAATAAAGTTACTTACTAAAATATAAAACTAGATTTTCACTTTTAAAAACAAAATACTAAGTCGCTCTTCAAATAATTACTACCATAATAGATTAAAAAGAAATACTTACTTTAGAATTTAAATTTTCTAAAACATGCTTTTTAAAACAACATTAAACTTTTTATCTTATATTCAAATATTTACTTTGAAATCGTACTTGGCTATTCCAGAGAAATATACTTCTCTTCACATTCTTCTTTAAATCTCCAATTCAAACACTTGAATCAATTTCCAAATTGATTTTCGATTTACTTCCTTTTTAATTCCAAAATCCATTAATCTCAGATTTTATTCCTTAATTATGAATTAAAATACTTTTAACTGAAAGTACCCATTTTAGATTTCTCAAATTACTTCTTAATCCTTTTTAAATAAATTTAAACTTTAAATTTTAAAATAATTCTTTATTCCTTTAAATTAATATCACTTAATTTTACAATTCATCAATTCCTGTTTATTCAAAATCTTTTCTTTCATACTCGAAGTTATTTATTAGTATTTTAATATCACTTCCATTTCCTTTCAATTCATTCTTAATTTATTCAAATTTTCTATAATTATTTTACTTACAAATTCACTTCTTTTATTTTCTTTCCAAATCCAATTTATATATTTTTGATAATTCATTATACCCAATTATATCCAATCAAACCATAGCATTTAATATTCCAATATAATTCTTCATAGAATATCAATAATCACGGCAGAGAATATTAAATAATTTAAATAAATGTTGAGGGGTCCAGTTGGATCCCTCCAACCTGTTTTTCCCTGCATCCACAGACGTTAGCACAACATAAAATACCAATTCCAAAATATACCATACTATAGCACATCCATCAATTCAACCATTCAAACAATTATTTAAATTTAATCTTTTAAATTTAAATTTAAATTCAGCTGAGTGAGATTAACTCACCTTATTCCATTTGCAACCCATTTCCAAACCAGCTTGTTTCCTTTCGGATTTTGACCTCAGCTTAGTCACTGAATTCCGAACGAAACCCTAGCCTCACCACGTCGCCATGTCGCCTGCCGCTCCACGTCGAGCCAAGCTCCCCTAATCTCGAGCAACGAGGCGATCTGGAATCGATTGCCGAGCCACCCAGTCGCGCGCAACGTCGATTCGAGCATCCCCGCAACTCCAGAATCGAACGCACCTATCGCAAGACACGCTACCACGCCGAGCCCTCCAAACTATGCTCGAAATCGTGTTACCCCTTTCACTGATTTGATTGCATTGAGAACGAGGAGGGGATTCGGGATTTCGGACCACCAGAAGAGAAGGGGAGAGAACGCGGCCATTTCGCTTGATTTGAATTGGTCGGGTTTCGATTTCGTTTGGCACAATATAATTTTTTTTCTTTGATTTAGAACCGAGGAACAAGAAAATGGTTTGCGTGATTAAAACGAAGAAGAAGATTTTCTTTCCTAACTGAGTTCGGCCATTGTTTATTTGTCAACTGAGATGTTCGCTTTCTCCCAAGAAATATACAGCGAAAGATTGTTTTAAGATGGAAAAGGGAACAGGAATAGACGTTATCGTACTAGAAGCTGAGAAAAAGGGGACAAGATAGTGATGGTGAATTGAAAGGGAAAAAGTTGCGATGGGAATAGAATTCGGCTGAAGGTTGACTGGTATTTATGAATATATTTTATTTAAATTTAAATCGTCCCGAAACTTGCAACTCAAAATCTCAACCTCCTATTAAGATGTGCGCTAGGCGTTCCTAATGTTATATCCCTATTCCGAACGCAATGGAAAAGGTTTCGAGTCTCAATTCGATCGTATGGAGAAGATAGCTTTTTGGACCAATTATTAAATTGAATTTTCGATATAAATTTTAGCGCGTTTATATATTGTATGCTCATACAACAACTCCGAACACTACGAAAATGAAATCCGATAATAATACAATATTGCGGATCAAATGGAATCAGTTTCGTCGAATTTCGAGACTGTAACTCGGAAGGCTATTTTTAAATTTGATTTAAACGATATAAATTTCAAAACTTAACAAACCATTTTTAAATTTGATTCCAATACTTCTATTATCTTAAGTATCATCAATATAAATTTTAAGGGCCTTCAAATTATATTTTAACAGGCTTAAAACTCCAGATTCAACATTTTTCCCAACTTCAACTTATTTAATTCAATAATTTAATTATCAAATAAATAGTGATATTTGAATTCAAGTTATAATTAACTTTTAAATATTTAAAATCAATTAAATATACCAATTTAAATGCTCAAAAATTCCGTGTCGTCACATTCCTCCCCCCTTAAAAGAATTTCGTCCGCGAAATTACTAGTTAGGAAGAATGGTCCAATACCCGTTTACTTATCCCCAAAACGAAACAATTCAACATCTAACCAACTATCTTTTTATAAAAGACCATTATCATTTTTATTAACTTCTCAACTCTCCCATAGTTTCCAAACAACTTTGCTTATTCAACTATTCAAATTATAATTCAAAACCAAGTTTAAAATATTCAAAATTTCTCAAAAAATTTCTAACTCTCTAAATTTCCGAACATTTTTGCCAGCGTCTCCTTTGCGCGGCTAGCTTGGTACAACTACAAAAGGCCTCTACGGGCTCCCAAATTCCAAAAGGAAACAAAAGGCCAAGTGGCTAGATCCAAAAACCCAATCAAATTTCACAGAAATTTAAACACATACCTTTTTGTCGAGCAATTCAAATTTATCTTCTGAAATCAAAACCAATTTTCCTTTTTCCTTTTATAATACCTGCATATCCTGCTTAGTACAAATATCCAATCACAGCATTCTAAAAACATTTTATTGACTTCCTTACCAATGTCAATATCTATTCATTCAAATATTAACTTAGAATATATTTGTAATATCAATTTCCAATTGAGAATCCTTCATTCCTTTCTTAAGTTTAGTATAAGCATTTATATGCTTCTTATATTAATTTTCACCTTACCACTTTAGTTCATCTCTATTTTTATTCAAATTGATTCTTTCAATTCCATATGAATTCAATTCATCTTTAACTCTGAATATTTGAATTTTATTTTTCATTTATACTGACTCATGTCATTATTTTAAATTAGTTTCATTTACTAATTTATTTCAATTTCCCATTTGAAATCGTTTTGTCGTTAACAAAATCTTCCAAAAATTTTCAAAAAAAATTTTAACTCCCAAAATTTCTTAATTTTTTTGGCAGAGTCTCCTTTGTACGGAGGAGCTTTTGCAATTTGACAAAAGATATAAATATGTATACATCGACCCACACGGTCGGAAAACCAAAAACAGTTCATATTTTCTATTTTTATTGCGTAGGCATACCTTATTTAGCATTTTTAAGCAAACAACTTATTTAATTAGCAGTTAGCGCAATCAAATCCAGTCCAACGACTTCCCTGAACCTGTATTTACTCAATTTAAACATGTAAGTGCCATATATATAAAGTTTAACAACATTTCATTTATTTGCAATAGTTAAACACATGAATTCTAAAAGAAATGCATACCAAATATTTTCCTTAAGCAATTTATACAATTTTCATACTAATTCAACTGTTTCAATTAATTTATAACCATTTCCAATAAATTTGAATGGTTTTCAATCCATTTGTATACAACTTCATTCAATTTAAATGATTTAAAACTCAATCGCTTACATTCAGTTTATTTTTAATTTTCAACAAACCCATATTATTCCAATTGATCTAAAACTCAATTTTATTTACTTGCAATGAATCATAGAATTTTATTTTCTTCTATTTCCGTCCAACGACCAATTTTCCTCATGCAAATTGGTAATATTCATTCAAGTAAATAACCACTTAAGCCGATGACCATTTTATATTGATTTCAACTCAATTTATTATTTAATTATTTCTATTTAGAATTCATTCACAACCATTTTATTTGGCTCGACACATTCCATTTCAATTGTATTCACAATCCATTCATTTGCGTTTAATTTCTTATCCGCATTCATTTAAAACCGTTCTAGTAAACTTGAAACATTCTATTTTCTTATTGTCTCCAAGTTATTTCAATCCCTTAACCATTTAAATCGTTAACAATTATTTATTTAATAATTTTCATTCCATTAAATATTATCTGTAACTCACCGAATTTTATTTCGATTAAAATTTATTTTCACTTAATTTAAAATCAATCCAATATCATTAAACTTAGTTTTAAGTTAAATTCAATTCAACTCCCCCATCTATTTAGCTTAAGTCAATTTACTTCAATTTATACAAATTTTATACATAAGTTCATTTTCATTTTACAAGTAAATTTTTTTTTTTCTCTTCTCTATTCAACTTCATCCTATTTCAATTAAATCTCATTTTAAATCTACAATCTCATTTGATTTTTATTTATTCCATCCATTTATTTATTCAATATAATTAGTTTATCCACTCAATCCATTATGAATTTTCATTTCCTTACTCAATTCATCCGAAATTATTTTATTAATAACCAGGCCATTTCCAATTTATTTCCACTTATTTGGGTTTTATTTGCAATTCAAACCATTACTACTTTAATCCATTTTCATTTTTATTGAATACATTTCAATTATATCTAATTTGTTAACACTTCAAGTCAAATTTTAATTAATAACTCAAGTTCTGATTCCACCATTTACTTCTAATTTACCATCCAATTTATTAACCCACAATTCAATTACATTTACTTCATATCGATCCAGGTCGAATTTGATTTATAACTTGAGTTTAGTTTCAAACTTCATTATTAACTCACAATTCAGCTTCTATTTAACTACATTAGGTTTCCATTACATATTTCATTAACTAATTTATTATCTAATTAGTTCTTCCCTATTTAAAGTTCAATCCTTGATTTTAAATCTCAAAATCTCTTCATTTAATTTTCTTAAGTTTAATTTATTTAATAATTCAAGATTGGATTTTTGCTTCATTTTCCAATTCATCAAAATATTAATTTTGGGTTTTCTATCCCACTTTTTAATTTTACAAGCCACCACTTGTTATTTTACACATTTCCATTCATTCTAGGCTTGAATATATTCATCTTTATTTTTAACTCAAGCCTTACGCTTATTTACAACCCAAGAATATTTTATTCCATGCATTTTTTTATTACCATGGATTTTTAATTCTTTTATAAGTTGTTCTCATTTATTTATTTCAGTTCAATCCTTATCCAACTTATTTTCCATTTATTCAGGTAAGAATCTAAATCCATTCCAATAACTCAATTGAATTTTTATTCCAATTCAATTTTATTTTAACTCAGATTTATTTAACTCAATTCAATTTTTACTTAATTCGAATACAACTGGATATTATTTTCAGCCTATTCAATTAATTTCAATCCGGTTAAATTTTATTTCCCAATCCAAGTTAATTTCATTTTTAACTTTTCACCTTGAATTTAAATTTCCAACATTCAAAGCTTATATTTCCTTCCTGATTTAAAAATCATCACAACTTATAAGCTTACAACTATCTCATCAGGATTTTTAATCATCCGACTTTTGGTTTCAAATCATTTTGAAATCTCCAACATCTCAAATCACATTTCTCAAAAGTTAAACCAATCCTGGTTTTATTCCCAACAAATTTCCTTTGAAATTTTAAAAAACAACTAGCTTTTCTGAACAAATCAATTTGGTAGCAATCCGTCACTTAGAATTTCGAAAATAAATACTGATGATGCGGCCATCATCATCAGAATTATTTCCCAATAATCCAAATGATTTCAATGCTATATCACATTCAAAACCCATTTAAAACAATTTACTTTCAGAAATACCTCTAAAACAATAATGCTATTGTTTACCTTCAAAACACTTCGATAAACACTTCCAAAATCTCCGGGATTTTAAATTTCCAAATCCTGCTTAAATAAAATTTAACTATAATCCATTTGCATAGTTTATGCTCATACAAATTCTCATTTGATTATATTTCAATTTATAAATTACATTTATAACTCATATTTATAAATTTCATTTTTATAATGAATTTATTCCCTTAAACTTTGGTTATATTTTCAATTTCTAGTTAAAATTATTTTTTTACACAACAATGATAATAATTTAATATTATCATTTCTAACATCCAAGCAACCATATATTAACTAAAATAGTTTACAAAAACTTTTCTTTATATCAAAATATATTTTTGGGTAAAATTATTTCATTCACCCACATTTAAAAACAATACCGTGTCAAACTGTTCTATTCAAGTGTTTAGAAACCCTTTCGATACAGTTGTCCAGACTATGCCGACGAAGGTTCATATGCCACTCAATAAATCAATCAATACAATATTAAAACAATTTATATTCACTAACAAATATGCACTCATATCTATTAATACGCTCAAACTCATTCTAGAGTACTACGGACTCTATTTTAAATGAGTAATTCCCACTAGAGCCAAGGTTATCACCAACCTAAGCTCTGATACCAAGTGTAACGAACCGCAAATCCGTACCCCTCTAGTCAACACTATTCTACCTAAATCAACTCAAGTTGTACAGAAATATGAACCATTTGGGTTAAAGAAGAAGAGGTAGAAGAAGAAAATAGAAATCAACAATAGAATCTAACCATCACAGCGGCATAAAATATAATAGATAATAAATAATCTATACTCAAAAAGAAAATATATCTGTTTACATATTACATCATCAGAGTACATCAATCTCAGTTCAACATCAATAACATACAACTGGATACACAGCTACTCTACACAGCGGAATATATATAAAACAAGTACGGAGGTGCGTATCGTCATCCAGCTCGTCTCCTGAGCTTCACAGCATCATGTCCTGTATCATATAATACTCGGTCTGACCCGACCATTACAGTTAAATAACACCCGAGTCATTCTGGAATACCAGCTGAGAAAATCACACTCAATTGATTATTAAAGTTTCAAAAATCCTTTTGAAAACAAAAGCATCTCGTAAGACCACGCCACAAATAAACATGTCGGGTTTTTACCTTACGATAGCTAAAACAATTTTTATAGAAATCCTCTGATATTATAATAGGGTCTATATACAAATACTTATAAAATAGCCTAAATTGTTACATGATTAAATTCCAACTACTAGCCACAGAGTGGGTAATACAAACAAAACTCGTACAAGGCTCGTAGGGAGAATGGATTTCCAACTAATGACCAGGCACTGGGGTACCACCTGTCACCGTACGTGGCCTAGATCATAGTACCGAGGAGTACGCCCGCTCCTCTTGTAACATCCCGCCTTTTCGCACACTTTAAACCGACACACGTGCCAATTCAAAGCATACGCAAGGGCGGATTGTTATGGGGTAAATAAGAAAAACAGAGAAGAAATAAAACAAAATAGAATCTCACAGCGGAAGGATAAAATATAATAATCAATATACAGTTCATGATAACTGTTTACAAAATATTTATTTTACTTATACAATGAATATCAGAGTTACACATACCAATACAATCAATGCAGCGGAAATTTAGAGTGTGGTGCAATACTATAGATAATAATAATACGACTCCTTCGTCTTCGTCCTTCAAAGCTAAAGTCTTCGATCCTGAAACGCTCGGACTGACCCGAGCGAATTTGAAAAGACAAAAACACTCGAGTCAGACTAAAAGATCTTATGTGAGTTAAATTAACAGAAATAAATATGAGTACAGTAACTCAAGAGATGTTCGGGATTTACATCTCCTAAGGATCCGTTAAACTATTTACTATGTAGTATATTGCGCTATTATAATAGTGTCTATTTATAAAATAAACTTACTTTTAAATAGCGTTAAGGGGTTACCCATATAGCCCTTAACACAAATAATGCCAATAGTCTATACAGTACCGTAATACCTCCTGATTGGGAAGCTACCAGAGGATACTCCATAAGTACGACACAAATAGAAACTCGTAGTAAAGGCTCGGTATGGTAGGTGACACGGCACAACTAGGCAATGCCAGGGTAGATATACCAATTGCTATCCAGGCTGGTGGAAACGCGTAGCCGCAGTTACCGCCCACCTCGGACTAACTCCCCAAAATCAAAATATAGAAGTGGCCACTGAATCAATCCAAAATCAAAGTATAATATCGAAGAGGAGGGTCCGATCAGAGGAATGACCTCATTGGCCTGAGAATCGCTCCTGTTTTAGCCACCTTATGCCAACTCACGGGAGTCGGGTCCACGTATTTACCTTACAGGAAACGTCGCCACCACCTACTTCATTCTGGAATCTCCACTGCGTACACGGTTAGTCAAAGTGGTTTTCGGTATCGACAGAGAGTATGTCAGATATCCGATCCCGGTCTCTTTGCCAACCCATCGTTATTATAACACCGCGGTCATTTAAAAATAGGTTATACTTTAAAAATCAGAATAAACATTCCATTTCATAACCATGAATACGATATCATTTCAAAACCCAAAACCATATTTTATCACTTATCCCAAATATAATTCTTTTCCAAAATCAAAATGCTTTAACTTCATATCGTCTGAAAATCAAATATTTTCAAAGCATAGTATTTTGAAAATCATAATTTAAAACCATAACTTCTATAAAAAAAAACTTGAATGGTTTGGACATTCAACGGTATATGAATTAAATGGTTTAACTTAAATGTTACTTTGTAAAGAAAATAGTTCTCATGGCTTTACAAATACATTTCTTTATTAAAGTCTAAACCAAAATTTATATTATCTCTCTCAAGTTCCAAAACCACTTCAATTTATTTATATATACGTATATCCATTTTGAGTAACAATATTTCAAACTAAAATTGGATTTTATTTTTTCAACAGATCAATTGTTCTATTAATTAGTCTTGAATATTCACATAAAATCCATAAATAATAAGACTTCAATTTCTAGTAATAAAATATATATATTTTCCCAATTCAAATTATACTAGAATATTCATTTCAATTTATTTTGGGAAAAATCCAATTATAAATATCATATCTTAAAATTTCCAAACTTAACATTTAAACATATGATATGAATTATTAAACTCCATTTTCTTAATTTTCTTCCATTTTTAATAAAGATTTTTATACACCTTTTAATTTCAAAATTTTCAACTTCATATGTATATATATGGAAGAATAATATTTATACAATATAAAATTTAAGATTTTTAGAAATCGTATTCCATCCAAACCATAGAAATCACATTAAAATAGTTATATATAGACCGCGGTGCCTGTATAAAATTTTCTATCTTATGGTCAAGTGATACGGATATTTATCATTTCAATCCGCAATTTAAAAGATATAAAATTTTGCGGTTGTATATCATTTCAAACCACAATCCCGAATGAAATGAAATATGCATGATAATTCGCAGTTTTATGATATTCAATAAACATCCATCAACATCATCCATCATCCAATCAAAATCATCAAGCAATATCAATCAATAACAATTTATATTTGATAATAGATAACAGGTAATAACTGGCAATTTTATTCAGATTTAATTTAACAACTATTAATCTAATAGTTTATATTCGGTAATAATCTATATAACTGTTAACTAGCAGTTTATAGGCAAACAAATAAATTCTAACTATCAATTAATACGCAATAAATAAATTAAATTAACAGTTAAACTTAATAAATGCAATTCAACAAATATGAGTGAAATAAACATGCCAAATACTCATAAATAAATTGCTATTCATTTCTAAAATTAATTTAACAAACATAAAAGCTTCTAGTAGTTGTGAGTGGGTTTTAAACACTCACCTTTGGAATTTAAATCGAATTTAAATTCAATTTAAACTCAAAATTTTGACGGTCTCCAAATCCATCCAAACCAGCGTCAAAACGTCAGAAATTCCGATACGATCCCAGCAAAACAAACCGCGCGTGAATCCGAGCTCGTATGCAAAAGTTATGAAAATTTGAAAAATGAAAAATTCTGGTCCTGGGTCGACTTAGGGTTCTACTTCGGTGCGCCGCCTCAATTCCTCAGTGTCTGCTTGGAGTTTTCGCCAAAACGACCCGGAGCGACCCGAGTCATTTTCTTCCTGACCCGAAGTTGCTCTAGGGTTTTCTCCCCTGAAACCCGAAGCGCGACCAGAAGCTGCTGCAGATCCGCAATTTTTTTTTTTTTTTTTTTAAATTTGATTTTTTTTTTTTTTTTTGGAATTTGGGAATTAGGTTTTTTTTTCTGCCATTAGAATGAGGAGGTGAGAAGGAGATGTATGTATAGAAAATGAAAATAAGGAGTGGCTAGGGTTTATAACTGTATATTTATAGTTAGGGTTGAGTTAGAGCATATAGACTAGAAGAATGAACGTACGCCACAAACTATGGCCCAAAAAGCCCGTTTAGCCTCCGGAACAAAATTTATTAAACCCATATATCCAAATAGGTATTTTAAAATATTCTGAACGCGATGGAAAAAGTTTCACGACCAAATTCGATCGTATGAAGAAGTTATGTTGAAAACAAAATTTCCAAATTGATTTCAAATTGATTTCTTAATTAAATCGATTTCAAGGCGTTTCGCGTCTGTACGATCAAACGACAGGTCCAATTGATACGACACTTGAAACCCTATAATAATTCACCGATACGGATCCGATGAAACTGGTTTCGTCGAAATCCGAGTCCGTGACAAAAATGGCTATTTTTAATATTCATTAAATAAATTAAATAAATTATAAAAATCCAAATTTTATATTAAATTCTAAAATTGGCCAAATTTTATTTCTTATATGATTCGTAATCAATTGAAAAGATTTAACAGGCTTAGCTGTGAATTAAAAGTTGACAGTATATTAATTGCAATGTTAATTTCTACACTTTCTTATATTTAAGAATTTTATAAATTATATTCTCAAAACCCATACTTTAGATTTTTAATCTTTATATTCTCAACTTTCACTTAAAATAAAGATGCCATAAACATTAGTTCCTGATTCACATTATTATTCTTTAAGTCTAATTTAAATCTCAATAACGTAGTATTTAACGTTAGAATCCATTTTATTATGCATAAATTACAAATTTTACTGACCCAAATTTTCTTCTTTTCATTCCATATCGATTGTCAATCCTATAAGAAAAATTAACATTAGGTTCATACTTATTACAAATAACTCCAATTTCTTCCAAATAATAATTACATAACTATTAAATATTAAATCCATTTAATTGCAATAAATTCAATTGATTGCAATTAATTTCGAAATAAATTTGGATCTTTATTTGGTTATACAAAAAAAATCCATTATCACTTACCTAACAAAGTTATTATTACTTAAGATCTCATTGCATCCACATTTTCACATTTTCATTTCCTGGTTTCTTTACTTTATTCTACATAAATTATTATGAATGGGATTTTTCTTGGTTACATCTTATTTGTATTTAACATTACTCATTCACCAATTCATTTCACTTTAACTACGGTAAATTGGCGGATAAATTGAATTTGATTCCCAAAATTTA
Organism: Allium cepa; assembly: GCA_030765085.1. Taxonomy (NCBI): domain Eukaryota; kingdom Viridiplantae; phylum Streptophyta; class Magnoliopsida; order Asparagales; family Amaryllidaceae; genus Allium; species Allium cepa. The sequence continues at coordinate 291,911,070 of CM060937.1, forward strand.
AATTAACAAGCAACAAGAATAGGTAACACACAATAGTCGTTACGCTAAATTCTAGTCACCTAAATAAGCTTTTATTACTTTACAAAATGGAATAACTTTTAAACTCATAAATGTAATACCAAAACCGTTATAAATCCAATAAATTTCCAAATCAGAGTTTGTACACATTTTACACAACTATTATGATTTCTCACAGAACGTTGAATTTATTAAATGATCATTTATTATACTTTAATTCCCTTAATTGAATCAAATGCTTATAATTTTTACATTCTTACCATTCCTTCCCATTATAAATTCATTAACGGATTTACAAATCTCTATCTTCAAACATTAAATAACCAAACTGATTACAACCACTGTTCTTATCAAATTTTCATAAATTTGTTCAAATCTATACTCTTTTTCCATATAAATAAATTTTATGTTACTACTAGATTTTTTTTTATCCACTACAGCCATTAAATTTTTACTATCTACACTTATTACATCTTTGTATTAATGAATCCCATTCAAGTTAAAATTTATATTAATATTCACAAATTCAACATTTATATGTTTCTTAAAATTAACTTTCAACCAAATGTGCCAATTTACATTTCATTTCCATTCAATATATATTCATTTTATTCCGTTCATTCGGGTACTGCATTGAAATATATTTATTCTCTAATACTAACGTTATTATCATTAAATTATGATTGGATTCCAAGTTTTTATTCAATATCTTGAACAATAACTTACATATTAACCAAATCCTTCTTCTACTTAATTCAAATTGGATTATGTTCCAATTCCTATAACCTAGGTCTTGAGTCACTATTGACATAATTAAATTTATCGTTTATTTCAATCTTCATTTATAATTTAAAGTTCTACTAAACTAAATTACAAAACTTATGAATTTTAACAAATTTAATCCACCAATTAAATTTTTCTGATGTTTATATATTGCAATTAAATTCAGTTATTATTTCATTAATACCATTTTAATCAACTAATTATGACTTATAACCACAAACACAAATTTTCGTTATTTCAATCTATGTCATATAAACATTTTAAATTATTTACTTTTAATTACAGTTACTAGCTAACCCCTACATTTACTCCATTAAAAATCCTAAGACTTCTGTTTCAATTTAAATTAGATTAGAAAACATATCAAATTGATTCATTTAATATCATTGAATTTAACGGGTCGTTACACCCCTGCAACACAAGACCGGGACTACCCCTTACTGGATAATCCGGAGTGAGATCACCCCGCGGTTGGGATCAGCAACCGCCCGCTAAGCCGAAATAAAAAGGGACATCTAGACAGGGATGACCTCACCCTGCTTGGGTGCTACCCACCTAGCCTTGCTGCATAACCCCTGATTTTCAGTCATTCCCGGTTGATGAGGCTTGAGGCTAAGCGTCACCTTTTTAGAACATATCCCTTAGAATGCCCATCGTCCACCTGACGATGTTCCGAAAGCATTCATCCATAAAAGTTCGTCCCGGGTTCGAACGGAACCGAAGGCACTATTCCTACTACATCCATTTTGGAAATATCCTCAGGATTAGTAGCGACTAGCCCTTGCACTTCACTGCTCCATCTTCGAATCCAAACTCGTTTTCCACGAAAACGTACAAACCGGATCGAAGTGGTTTCGAGAAATAAATCCCGGTCTCTTCGAGACGACCAACGCAGTTGTCCAATATTGATAGTCGGTTATTTAACTATCAATTAATATTCACAAACAACCATCCAACAATAAATAATTTCCCAAATTATTTATTTATCTCAAAATATCTTTACAAGATATATTTCTATTTTCAATCCTTTGAAAACATTTTCCAAACTATCTTTCTTTTCCAGAATAAACTTTCCCAAATATTTTTTATCTCCACTGAAATCACCAGGCACAAACTAGATTTTTAAAATAATTTAAAACACTTTACTTTGAAATATACTTTAAAACATTTAAGTTAAAACTACTTCAATAATTTGTTAAAAATACATACTATATGAATATATGAAAATAAAGTTACTTACTAAAATATAAAACTAGATTTTCACTTTTAAAAACAAAATACTAAGTCGCTCTTCAAATAATTACTACCATAATAGATTAAAAAGAAATACTTACTTTAGAATTTAAATATTAGAAATAATAAATTTTCTAAAGCATGCTTTTTAAAACAACATTAAACTTTTTATCTTATATTTAAATATTTACTTTGAAATCGTACTAGGCTATTCCAGAGAAATATACTTCTCTTCACATTCTTCCTTAAATCTCCAATTCAAACACTTGAATCAATTTCCAAATTGATTTCCAATTTACTTCCTTTTTAATTCCAAAATCCATTAATCTCAGATTTTATTCCTTAATTATGAATTAAAATACTTTTAACTGAAAGTACCCATTTTAGATTTCTCAAATTACTTCTTAATCCTTTTTAAATAAATTTAAACTTTAAATTTTAAAATAATTCTTTATTCCTTTAAATTAATATCACTTAAATTTACAATTCATTAATTCCTGTTTATTCAAAATCTTTTCTTTCATACTCGAAGTTATTTATTAGTATTTTAATATCACTTCCATTTCCTTTTAATTCATTCTTAATTTATTCAAATTTTCTATAATTATTTTACTTACAAATTCACTTCTTTTATTTTCTTTCCAAAATCCAATTTATATATTTGTGGTAATTCATTATACCCAATTATATCCAATCAAACCATAGCATTTAATATTCCAATATAATTCTTCATAGAATATCAACAATCACAACAGAGAATATTAAATAATTTAAATAAATGTTGAGGGGTCCAGTTGGATCCCTCCAACCTGTTTTTCCCTGCATCCACAGACGTTAGCACAACATAAAATACCAATTCCAAAATCAATCAATTCGACCATTCAAACAATTATTTAAATTTAATCTTTTAAATTTAAATTTAAATTCAGTTGAGTGAGATTAACCCACCTTATTCCGTTTGCAACCCATTTCCAAACCAGCTTGTTTCCTTTCCGATTTTGACCTCAGCTTACTCACTGAATTCCGAAGCGAAACCCTAGCCTCACCACGTCGCCGTGTCGCCTGCCGCTCCACGTCGAGCCAAGCTCCCCTAATCTCGAGCAACGAGGCGATCTGGAATCGATTGTCGAGCCACCCAGTCGCGCGCAAACTCGATTCGAGCATCCCCGCAACTCCAGAATCGAACACACCTATCGCAAGCCACGCTACCATGCCGAGCCCTCCAAACTATGCTCGAAATCGTGTTACCCCTTTCACTGATTTGATTGCATTGAGAACGAGGAGGGAATTCGTGATTTTGGACCACCGGAAGAGAAGGGGAGAGAACGCGGCCATTTCCCTTGATTTGAATTGGTCGGGTTTCGATTTTGTTTGGCACAATATAATTTTTTTTCTTCGATTTAGAACTGAGGAAACAAGAAAATGGTTTGCGTGATTAAAACGAAGAAGAAGATTTGCTTTCCTAACTGAGTTCGGCCATTGTTTATTTGTCAACTGAGATGTTCGCTTTCTCCCAAGAAATATACAGAGAAAGATTGTTTTAAGATGGAAAAGGGAACAGGAATAGACGTTATCGTACTAGAAGCTGAGAAAAAGGGGACAAGATAGTGATGGTGAATTGAAAGGGAAAAAGTTGCGATGGGAATAGAATTTGGCTGAAGGTTGACTGGTATTTATGAATTTATTTTATTTAAATTTAAATCGTCCCGAAACTTGCAATCAAAATCTCAACCTCCTATTGAGATGTGCCGCTAGGCATTCCGAATGTTATATCCTTATTCCAAACGCAATGGAAAAGGTTTCGAGTCTCAATTCGATCGTATGGAGAAGATAGCTTTTTGGACCAGTTATTAAATTGAATTTTCGATATGAATTTTAGCGCGTTTATATATCGTACGCTCACACAACAACTCCGAACACTACGAAAATTGAAATATGATAATAATACAATATTACGGATAAAATGGAACTGGTTTCGTCGAATTTCGAGACTGTGCCTCGGAAGGCTATTTTTAAATTTAATTTAAACGATATAAATTTCAAAACTTAACAAACCATATTTAAATTTGATTCCAATACTTCTATCATCTTCAGTATCATCAATATAAATTTTATAAGCCTTCAAATTATATTTTAACAGGCTTAAAACTCCAGATTCAACATTTTTCCCAACTTCAAGTTATTTAATTCAATAATTTAATTATCAAATAAATAGTGATATTTGAATTCAAGTTAAAATTAACTTTTAAATATTTAAAATCAATTAAATATACCAATTTAAATGCTCAAAAATTCCGGGTCGTCACAATATTCTTCGCATGAAATATATTAAGGAACTTTTAAAGGTAGATGCATTAGAGAGAAGAACTTTTTGTCCTCATTAGCAACAATGTCAGGATTATCACGCATCAAAGGAACATTTTCAGATGATAAAAGACGAGTGATGTCTGCTCATAGAAAATGGTTTTTATTAAATAATTATAGAATGACAACATCTTGTCTTGAATAAGTTTTGCCCAATTTACCTCAATACCATGAACTATAACTTATAATGCTTTATAATCCTTATCATAAATTTGCTCATGGCTACCAATACGAGAGATTATAATGTTTATTATCATTCATTCTAAAAGTCTTTGTTTAGGGCGTAAATCTTTAGAAATTCCATTTTTAACCTTATTTTCCCACAAGTGATGCCATATAGTATTCCTCTTACGATTATCTGACTTGATATCTTTCAGTTCAATTCCTTTATAACTAGTGTTTAAAATATTCTTAAAATGGTTATAATGTATTACAATGATTTTACCATAAACATTTGTCCAAAGGTAACCATTGTCCCTATGAAGAGTTCCAAACTTTCCTCTCATGTTAGCATAAAATAAACGGATGGCTAGAGTGCCTATTTGGACGTTATTTGAGGCAAATTGAATTAAAGAAGTAATTTGTGTTCAATGCATCAAAGATCATAAATTATATGCCGAGAAATCATAGATGTTATAAAATAAACCATTAAATAACTTCATATTGTAAAAAAATTATACCTTTTATGCTTCTTCATCATGATGAAGCCAAGCTTTCAGTTTTCATGAGTGACGATTAGAGGATGCTCCGAGGATGACTCATGCTTTCCTCTATTTTGGATTCTTGGATTTGGTTATTAGTTTGGGACCACTGGATAATTGGATTTATGGTTTTGAAGAAAAAAATTGGGTAAACTTTAATGATTTTGAAAGAAAGAGAGTCTGTTTAAAACTGAAGAGATGGAATTAATGTGGTGGTTTTCTTAAGAGACGAATAATAAATTTCAATTTTTTTTAATTCAGAAATCCATCAGGCGTCTGAATAAGTCCTCTCGGACGTCTGATTTATTACTCAAACATCCGACGTTATATAAAGAATAGAAATAATAATTATACGCACTATTTTATTTATTTGAATAAAATGTTAAATTTTAAACATAAGTGTATGTGTGTAAAGAGAAGATGACAACTTTTATTGATCAAATGACCTACTCCAATCATGAAATCCAAAGGGATTGTCGAATTGGATTCGGATAGTGGCAATCTTTATGGATTATATACACCCAAAGATCTAGAGTTAACTATGACTTATGTTATTCCTTGTTTGAGTGTTTCCACAAAAAGGCCGAAAGAATTCATTCGGTGATATTTAATTTTCCGCCTTGCCTTTATTGTTTCGTCCGAATTCATCTTTGTTCGTAAATAATAGCATCATTCTATCTTTTTAGTTTTCATTATATTCTTAATCTTTTTAAAATTTTCATCATGCCTCCTTATTAAGTAATCATCAAAAGTGATCTCCTCCTTGACTCTTTTTCCTTTTGGTGAATATTCATTTAATTCTTCGAAAGATAAAGGTGATGATGAGGTACTGCGAATGGACGAAGATGAGCTTTGGTTAAAAGCCATTTGGGTACAATGAAAGAGGAAGTGGTTTGATATTTTTAAGAAAGAAGTGTAAGACAGGATATAAAAAAGACTAAATGAAAGTTGAAAATAACTGTTTTCCTAAATAATTTATGTATTATCTTTGAGATTAATTGAAACCAAACATTTATTTAAGTAGTTAAGAATAACCATTTATATAAATTTTAAAGAATGTCATTTTGTGAACAAATACCTAACATCTTCTTAAATTGATAAATATATTTTCAGTAAAAGGTTAGTGAAAATGTCAACAAGTTGGTTTTCTGGTTTGACAAAATCTAAAAATACAGTTATTTTCTCAATATTGTCTTGTGGAAATTGACGTCGAATATCTATATGTTTTGTTCTTGAATGGTTAATAAGAATTTTGTACTAATAGCGCTATTTTTATTAGAATATATAGGTTTGAATTATTTAGATTAACACTAAAGCTTTGTAATAGTTGTTGAGTGTAAATTACTTGAGCATGAATCAGAGTGGTAGAAGTATACTCTGCCTCCCCAGTCGAGAGTGAAACACAATTTTGCTTCTTGTTGAACCATGAAACAAGAGATTGACCGATGAAGTGGCATGTTCCACTTGTACTTTTTCGATCCGTTTTGCATCCTCCAAAATCAGCATCACTATTTGATACAAGTTCAAAGAGGAAATATTTTGGATAAAAATGTCTATAATCACTTGTGTTGATTAAGCAGCGCAAAATTCTTTCCAATGCTTGCAAATGTGATTCTTTGGGACAAGATTGAAATCTTACGCAGAAGAAAATGCTCATCATTATATATGGTCTACCTACCATCAAATATAGTAAAGGTCATATCATGCTTCTATATAGTTTTTGATCTACACCTTTACCACTTTAATCTTTTTCTAATGAAAACTAGTACTCATTGGTGTTGGGTTTCTAAACATATTATCCATTCCAAATCTCTTTAATATATTGCTGCAATATTTTTCTTGATGGATAAAAATTCCATTATTTAATGGGTTTATTTATGAGCCAAGAAAATAATTCAACTCACCCATGTACGACATTTCAAAATCCTTTTACATTATATTTAAAAATTCGGTATATAAGATTTTATTTGTAGATTCAAAAATAATAGCATCTACATATATTTGGACTATTTAAGTATCGTTTTCTTTCTTCTTGATAAATGACGTAGAATTAAATTTTCCAATTTTAATATACAATTCTAAAGATAATTTTTCAAATGATCATACCAAACATAGAGTGCTTATCTAAGACCGTAGAGTGCTTTCTTAAGTTTAAAAACATGATTTGAAAATTTTTCATGTTTAAAAAAGGCGGTTGTTCTACTAATACATTTTTTTTACAAAACCATTAAAGAACGCATTTTTAACATCCATTTGAACTATTTTGAGATCAATGATGATAGGTAAAGACAAGCAAGTTTCTAATAGCTTCTAGTCTAACAGCGAGGGCAAACGTTTCTTCATAGTCGATTTCTTCCTCTTAATCATACCCTTGGACTACTAGTCTTACTTTGTTCCTTACTATATCACCATTTTCGTCAACTTTAGTTTTGAAAACCCATTTTGTACCCACTACAGTTTGATTATTTGTTCTTGGAACCAATTCTCAAACATCATTTTGTTGAAATTTATTTAGCTCTTCTTGCATAGCTAATATCACAAAATCATCCTTAGATGCTTCTTTAGGATATAAATGCAACTTCTTTCATTTGATTTAATTGATTTTTTATTCTTACTCTCGTGTTAACTTCTGCTATTACATTATTGAATGGATTATCTTTTAGAATACGAGGAGGTGATTTAAAGAATTTTCAACATTTTCATTTTGAAGGGGGTTTTCAAAACTAGTTGGTTGATTTATTAAGGTATTTTCATTATTAACTATTTTATGATTCTCATCAAAAGATACATACAGAGTTTCATCTACAATATTTGATTTATTATTAAATATTCTATAAACCTTTACTTCTTTTCGAATATCCGATAAAAATTACTTCATCGAGTTTCAGATCGAATTTACTTAAATTATCTTTTGTGTTTAATATAAAACATTTTGAATCAAGAATTCTAAATATGATGCGTTTGGTTTTCTACCATTAAATAATACATATGGTGTATGTTTAGTTAAAGGTCTTATAGAAACACGGTTTAGAATATAGCAAGCCACAACAATAGCTTTAGCCCCAAAAAAATGGCAAATGGTTACTACCTTATAAAGTTCTTGTACATTTTTGTAGAATTATATTTTTCCATTCTACAACATCATTTTGTTGGGGTGTTCGAGAAAAATAAAAAGTATGACTTATTCCTTTCTTATTGCAAAAATCATAAACATATCATTTTGAGTTCACTACCATAACACTTCTTATATTTTTAATTTTTTAATTATTTATATTTTGAATTATTTTTGCATAAATTTTAAAAGCTTCAAAAGTATTGCTTTTATGTTTTAAAAATAAATCCATGTATATCTAGAAAAATATCTACAATAACGAATAAGATTTATTATGGGCAAGAGACCTTACTTGAGTAGGTCCAAAAAGATATAAATGAAGAAATGAAGTTCTAAAGGTTGTAAAGTACAAATAACTTTCTTTGATTTGAAAGATGATTTTGTTAATTTTTCAAGTTGACATGCATCACAAAGATTATTAACTTTAAAACTCCTTTTGGGTAATCCTTTAGCTAATTCATTCATAGCCATGGATCATGATCATTGGCTAAGAGAAATAAGTTATAATCATTATTGATCTTCATATTTAAAACATGAATATTTCTCTTTCTAATTCCTTCAAAAATTTAATTTTTGTTTTGATAAAATATATTGCGTATTCTTTCTCAAATAAATCATAAATCCCTTATTGCAAAGTTGGATAATGCTAAGAAGGTTGTGTTTTAAATTTTCCTCTAATATGACATTAGTAAGTAAAGGAGATTTAGATATAAGCACCATATTCTAGGAGCCCAAACTATGTGATTGAATAAATCCTCCTCTATTTATTATGTGTCAAGGGCCCCTTCCCACCTAATTTGGCCTATTTGGGTCTATCACCAGCAGGACAACTCACCTTCCCTTATTGAAAAAGATCGAGAGGTAATGCGCTCTCTATGATTCTATGACGGACCAAAACCAAACCAAGAATGGAAATGAGGAGCGGACAACTGCAACTTAGCCTAAAAGAAGCGATTCGATACCCAACTAAAAGGGTAATCACTAGGCAAAAAACACTTGATCAGTCAGGGTAATTGAACTAGAGAAAATCACCTTCATGGAAAATGTCGCTGATTCCAATGACATATCCTTTAGTCTTATCTCTAAAGGTGACAATGCCTCCATCCTTGCATTTGAGATTAGTAAGCATGTTCATGTTTTCCATCATGTACTATGAACGTCCACTGTCAAGAATCCGTATCTCCTTTATCATGTTGGGCACATCATTTGTTTTTGCTATAAAACATAATTGGCTTTCTCAGTATCGCTCTCGCTTTCTGTTAAAGATGACGGAGACTCTGGATCATCTCATGTCACTTGAAAAGCTTGTTTCTTCCATCTAAATTGCTTGTCGCTTTTTTGGAACTTTGATTTTTAATTGAAGTTTCGGAAAATATCTCTTAATGTGACAAGTTTTATTACATTCATAGCGCTTTAAGGAGGATGAGTTGTTATCATTTTTGCCAAAAAGTTCGTTCTTGCCATATTTCAAAATTTTCTTGAATTTTTTGGCAAGAAAAACAAAATCATCCTCCTCAATATCAGAGTCATCTTATGCTTGAAAGGCTATAATTATCCTTCCCTGAGCTTGTGTATGTTTTGCTCAATGCTATTAGAGAATGAATAATCCTTTAGCTAAACTCATTCCTAGAAAGCTTATTGATATATTAAAATTAATATGACAAAATATCTGATGCCATAGCCATGGATCGTGATCATTGGCTAAGAGACATAATTTATTATCTTTATTGTTCTTCATATTTAAAATATGAATATATCTCTATCTAATTCCTTCAAAATTTTAAATTTTGTTTTGGCAAAAAATATTTGCATTTCTTTTTCTTAAAAAAATCGTAAATCCCTTATCGTAAAGTTGGATAATGCTAAGAAGATTGTGTTTTAAATTTTCCACTAGCGTAAAATTAGTAAATAAAGTAGATTTAGATATACCTTCATGGAAAACATCGTTGATGTCAATGAGATAACCTTTAGAGTTATCTCCAAAGGAGACGGTGCCTCCATCCTTGCATTTGATATTAGTAAGTATGTTCATGTTTTCTATCATATGCTTGAAAATCTACCGTCAAGTATCCATCTCTTCTTTATCTTGTTGAGTCCATCATTTGTTGTTGTTATAATATATATGTTTGCTTGCTCGGTATTGCTCTCGCTTTTTGACGAAGATGACGAGGACTATGAATCATCCTATGCCACTTGAAAAACTTATTCTAAATTACTTGTCACTTTTTTTGAAACTTTGCTTTTCTTTTTGAATTTTTGGAAAATCTCTCTTAATGTGCCAATTTTTATTACATTTATAGCACTTTAAGGAAGATGAGTTGTTATTTTTTCCGAAGCATTTGTTCTTGCCATATTTCAATTATTTCTTGAAATTTTTGGCAAGAAAAACAAAAATCATCATCCTCGGTGTCAAAGTCATCTTCGGCTTAAAAGGCTATCGTTTTCCTTTTTTGAGCTTGTGTCAATTCCATTAGAGCATGAGTAATCATTTAGCTAATTCATTCCTAGCAAGCTTGTTAATATATCAAAATTAATATGACAAAATCTCTTATGCCATATCCAAAGATCGTGATCATTAGCTAAGAGACATAAGTTATTATCATTGTTGATCTTCATATTTAAAATACTAATATTTCACTTTCTAATTCCTTTAAAATTTTAATTTTAATTTTCAACATAATATTGCATTTTTCTCTCAAATGAAATTGTAAATCCCTTATCACAAATTGGATAATGCTAAGAAGATTTTATTTTAAATTTTCCACGATTATGACATTAGTAATTAAAGGAGATTTAGATATAACCTCATGGAAAACACCGTTGATGCCTATGGCATATCCTTTGGAGTTATCTCCAAAGATGATGATGCCGCCATCCTTGCATTTGATATTAGTAAGCATGTTCATGTTTTCCATCATGTACTTTGAACATCCAATGTCAAGAATCCATCTCTCCTTTACCTTGTTGGGTGCATCATTAGTTGTTTCCATAAAACATACATTGGCTTGCTCAGTATTGATCTCACTTTCTAACGAAGATGACGAGGACTCTGAATCAATCTATGTCACTGAAAATCTTGTTTCTTCCTTATCACTTTTTTTGAAACTTTTCTTTTCTTTTTGAAGTTTTGAACAATTACTCTTAATGTGACAAGTTTTATTACATTCATAGCACTTTAAGGAAGATGAGCTGCTATTATTTTTTTCAAAGCATTTGTTCTTGCTATATTTTAGAAATTTCTTGAAAACTTTGGAAAGAAAAACAAAATAATCCTCCCAACATCGGAGTCATCTTCGGCTTGAAAGACTATAGTTTTCCTTTCCTGAGCTTGTGTCTGTTTTTCCCAATGTTATTAGAGCATGAGTAATCGATTGGCTAATTCATTCCTAGTAAGCTTGTTAATATATTTAAAATTAATATGACAAAATCTCTTATGCTATGGTCATGGAACATGATCATCGGCTAAAAGACATATGCTATTATCATTATTGATCTTTGTATTTAAAATATGAATATTTCTCTATCTAATTTCTTCATAAATTTAGTTTTTGTTTTGTTAAAAATATTTCATTTTTCTATCTCAAAAGAAATCGTAAATCCCTTATCGCAAATTTGGATAATTCTAAGAAGATTGTGTTTTAAATTTTCCACTAGTATGACAATAGTAATCAAAGGAGATTTTGATATACTCTCATGCTAATGACATATCCTTTATAGTTATCTCCAAATGTAACGGTACCTCCATCCTTGCATTTGATATTAGTAAGCATGTTCACGTTATCCATCATGTGCTTTGAACATCCACTATAGCGAATCCATCTCTTTTTTATATTGTTGGGTACACATTTGTTGTTGCCATAAAACATATGTTGGCTTGCAAAGTATCACTTCTCTTGCTTTCTACTGAAGATAACGAGGACTCTAAATCATCTCATGTCACTTGAAAATCTTATTTCTACCTTCTAAAATACTTTTTACTTTTTTTTAAAACTTTGCTTTTCTTTTTGAAGTTGTGGACAACCTATCTTAATGTGACTAGTTTTGTTACATTCATAGCACTTTAAGGAAGATGTGTTGTTGTTATTTTTTTCAAAGCATTTGTTCTTTCCATATTTCAGAAATTTATTGAAATTTTTAGCAAGAAAAATAAAGTCTTCCTCCTTAATATCATATCCATCTTCAACATGAAAGGCTGTAGTTTTCCTTTCCTTAGCTTGTGCCTATTTTGCCCAATACTATTAGGGCATGGGTAATGTCTTGAAACCTTGAATATATATTACCAATTGTTTCAATTGGTTTTATTATTAAATTTGAGAAATAATTCTTAAGCAAGGAAATTTTTCTTTGTTTAACCTTATTTGTTCTTTTATGAGTAATTTGCAAAGTACGCCATATCACATATGTAGTTTTGCATACACTAATCTATAAAATTCATTTTTATCTAACAAAAAAATAATATATCAATGACTTTAGCATTGTTAGTAACATCAATTTTTTAAGGAATTTTCCAAGTACTATATTTAGTAGTAGGTGTTATATAATCAACTTGTGTGACATTCCATATTTCACAACCACTGGCTTGCATATATATTCTCATCATGGTACACCAATATGCATAGTTTGAACTAGTGAACAACGATGGTCGTGAAGTAGACTATCCTTCTGCAAATGTTGCAATAGTGTTATCCATATTTAAAAAAATCAAAAACTTTGTTACATTGTAGTGGTTAACCTTGTTTTAATACCAAATAAAAGTGAGTAGGAATTAATATGGATCTTAATACTTATATATAGGTAAGTACTTAGGTAAATAATCATAGTAAATAAAAAGATAAAATCACATTGGGATTTTACACTGGTTTGGACCTTCTGTCTTACATCCAGTCCCTAAGCTCCGCCTAGGATTTTCACTATCAAAGATCCTTACTTCACCTAGAGGAATAGGAATATAGACTTTGCCTAAGCAAACGATAAGGACTTCAAAGAATTACAAAGCAATAGGTTTTATTCACTGACTTTGATGTGTTCTTAATAACACGAATAAACCACACTACGGTATGCCCTTCCTATAATATCCTTTGATGATTGTGAATCGAACGTGCAGTGTTATAGGAAGCAAATATTCAAAATTTGATTGCTTTCAAATTCAAAGTATAATAAATAGAGATTTCATAGCAAGAATTTGATGATTGCAAATAATAGAGTTAGTCTATATTTATAGAGGTGAAGAGATCTATCGAAAATAGAGTTGGTCTATATTTATAGATATGAGGATATTTGTCGAAAGGTGATCAGTGTTCAAGAGATCGTAACTTTATATAGACAGATGCTCCTTTCATAAATAAGTGTCCATTTAAAAATATAGTAATTTTTATTTTTCAAACGTTTAAGGTAAAAGGTCAGACGTTTATCTATTTATAAAAAATGTTTGAAACAGGGTCAGATTTCTTAATTTCAAGGTCAGACATTTGAATCTATTCCAGAAAGGAATACGTTGATTTTTTCCTGCTTCAAATGTCTGGCTAAGAAATTAAGACGTCCAAGTTCTTCTTTTAGAAAACAAGCTTATAAAGGGTCAGACGTTTGAGAGGTTCAACCAAACGCCTGATACCCTTATTGGACATCCAGTTGAACTTGTCAGACGTCTGACTAGTTCAAAAGGTAAAAAAATATATAACAACTCAAATGTCTGAATAAATGGACTAGACATCTGAATTTATGCAAGGTATCATCCTGAAACTTTCAAGGCTAAAATCAATTTTCTCAAACATTTGGATTTACACGGTCAGATATCTAGCACTATAAAAAACTTATTATTTTACTTACTCAAATGCCTGTTATGTTATGTCAGATGTCTGGATTCTAATAATTTTGAAAATATGATTTTTCTTTTTAGACAATATTTTTCGATCATGCTTGAGTGTGTGCAATCATGAATGGATTTGTACGTATGTTCTAGACTTATAATGATGACATTTCTTGATGATTTGATCTTCAATCTTTGATTATAGAAGCTTAGCGCTGATATTTTGGAAATATCATGCAGAATGTGTGATGTGTGTAGTTACATCATCAAAAATGCTAAAAGACGGTATTTAACGGTACACACATATATGTATATGATACACGTATTCAAAATAATAATACAAAATAATGTAAAGTAAAACTTTATTCATAAAGTTAAATAAATAATGATTTTATTTAAGAAAAATTTGTAAATTTCTAAATGGATTGGACTTCATAAGCCCATTGAAGATCCAATAAAGGAATTTTTTTGAAATCTACCCATTTCTTCTTCTACAGGTTGGTCCAGTTCCAGTAATGCTATTAGAGCCCAATAGTCTATGCAGTCTAACTTAGTCATGTTAGGGCTAATTAATTAAGTAAGATATCTAGAAAAGTAGTGTCTAGGCTTTACTTTAGGTAGTCAAGTACCCTACCCTCCTTAGCTACCGGCCTGGCTAGAAAGGTGAATCAAGCCCAAAGGTTGGCCCTAATAAAAAAGGCCCAATTTGAAATAGACCTTGGGCTAATTTTCAAAATTGTTTTCAAAATTAAAAATATAGATTTTAAGGTTAAATTTAAAATAAGATATACATACATACATACATACATACATACATACATACATACATACATACATACATACATACACACACACGCACGCACACACGTGTATATATAAATATATACATACATATATATATTACAAAAGTTATAATATAACGAAAATTTCTAAAATGATTGAAAATAATATAAGTTAATTTCAAAATTAATTTTTATTAATAAGATTGACAAAAGAATTAAATTGATTTTTTGTTAATTAAATAATATCATGTATGCATGTACAATATAAAGTGATATATGTTATGTTGTCTTGAAATGTTTAAGATAATACAAGTACACATGCATGTAAGTAAAATAATTTTTTGAAATTAATAAAATTAAATTGTTTGATTAAATAAATTAGTTAAAAGTTAAGTAATAAATTAAAATATAAACACGCACACACCCACACACACACACACACACACACACATATATATGTATGTATGTATGTACGTATGTATATTGCATAAAAGTTATGGTGTATAAATATTCATTATAATATGTTAAAATTGAATAATAAACAATCAATAAAAGAGTTGATTAATTAAATACAATATCATATTATACATAATATTACTATATAAGCTAATTAAAATACAAAAGTTTCAGTGTGCTCTTTTGGTTATTAATGAAATCGAGTAAGGGTATAGTCAACAATGCTTGCCTAGGAAAAAAAATATAAAAGTTATATAATCACGAAACTAGTATAACATAAGTGTATAAACTAGAGGTGGAACATTATAGGAACCCTAAATAGACTTAAGGAACAAATATATACGTAAATGTTTGTATACCGTCATTCTTAATGTGTCTGACACTAGAATCACGATGATATTTAATTAAAAATAAACTATTCCATATAAGTCGATATCACTCTATAAATATATCAAAAATTATGAATCTTTGATATAAAATTATCCTCTACCATTTATACATTAATAAATTACGTTCATACTCTCTAGTTTTTGAGCTTTCCTCAAGCTAGAGATGTTATGTGTAATATTATTAATATATAGGGTAGACAAGGTAAGATACTTAAACATATTTGTTGAGCTTTCCTCAAGGTATGCAGAGTATATTTAGGCCATTATGAAATTGTGGGTATGAGTGCATAATCTCTTTTTCTCTTTGAGCTTTCCTTAAGGTAAAAATGAGATTACGATAAGGAATCATGGATTATGAGGTGTATATGATACTACTGACAAGAAGTTATCCATCGTATATGGGAGTATGATTTGTTGATCCCCGCTCAAGGTCAGAATCCCAAGATATACGAGTCCTGACACCTACTAATAAAGTTGAAAGATTTCTATGTTTCGACTTAGGGTTTGGCAAAATATAAAAGAATAGTAGGAGCCTTATTAGAAAAATGAAATGATAACATATACCTTTCTAATATTGTAAGAACATATGTCATATAATATTATAATAATGTACATTGATAAAGTTGTGATTTAATATAATTGATAAAATATCAACTAAAATATATTGAAACGAATTGAAGATTGACAAAATAGAAATATAATATATACTTATTATTAAATACTTCTTGCATGTTAGTATTTTATATACCCATGCAAGTACCTAATTTTACAACTACTAAAAACATTCGTGATTTGGTCGCTTACATGTTTATTTGCCCGAGACCACATATTTCTTTCAATGAGTTTCAAACTCTAAAAGCAATACAAGATTATGAATATTTAATCCATATACTATCGCATATAAGTGTTATATAGAGAACGGTCATAGATAGTATCGTATGATACATCAATGAAATTATTTAATTCGAAGTAAGTAAATAAACCATATTGTGAGATCAAGTATTCAATCTAATTGATTGTAGTGAAGATCGTATTGTGTAAATGTAACACTAGAAAAAACCTACAAGATAAATCAAAAAACTCGATCGCTGAAATGTCAATTTGATCAGTTTACGTAAAGTGCAACATATTTGATGTCCTTAAATATTAAGGATGATCGAGTGTGCTTTCGTAAAGAGTTCATTATGATATCATAGTAAGGGTTTTCTTTCGATTGGTTCGACTAATTAGAAAGGAAAATGAATGTACAAGAGTAGATGTGATTAAGGCATGGTTAGGATGAAGAGAGTGAATGGTCAATTCTACTTTATAAAGAAACATTAGAAACGATAATTGTAAAATAATGATTGATACTTGACATTGGAATAAGAAATACGATTTCTATTCCAAAATGTATTTTCATATAGAAAACTGTTTCCTATGAAGTTTACTTATTTGAGTTCAAGATATTTGATCAAAGAACTACCTACTTTAAGACAGTTATAGTATATAAAATAAATAGTCTATGCTAAGTGGTTGATGTCCATATTTGGTACGCAGTTATAGTGATGGCATAAATAGAAGGAGCATGCCGTTTAACACGTATTAGTTGCATCAAGTTACAAAAACGCTTTCATAAAACATACCGAACATTATTTGTGAAATAATAACTGTTTTTTGGTGTCAACTGAAAAATAGACATAGTTTTATTTCAATGTGAATGTTGTGAATATCTGTTATAAAATAAAACTATAATATGGTATTTGTTTTCATAATAAAAGTGATGCATTGGAAAATACTGAAGTATTTAAAATTATTTACAATTATTTTAGAATTATAGATTAATCCATAGTTTTATTTTATGGTTATGGATCATATGATACCAGATAATTATATCTCAGACAATTAAGGATAAAGCATACATTCAGTAGGAGCATCAAAAGAGTTTGTAAACTCTTCGCTTTGATACATATAGATGTATGTAATCATAAGTATGATATACCAAAACGGTTCCACACACTTCACTGTATGCACTAATGAATTATCACAATAATGAATATGTGTATTTGATACATATGAATCATGTCTATGATAAGTTCATAGAATGTAATATAGTAGTAAATAAAATAATATGCAACAAAATGATTCAATATGATCGAATAGGTATATTGGAAAGAGTTCCAAACGTACCTAAAATGAATATAGATTCAGTCTCAAGAATAACTCCTCCCTGCAATATATAATGATGTATTAATAAGGAGTAATTGAACTTTGTTGGACAAAGCACGATTAATATTGAGTGAAGTTGAGTTGAATTCTTTATATAAGGTGTGCGCTTAGTACATAATGTTAAAATTAATATCGTCTAAAGAATGCTTTACAATATCATACAAGATAAGGGTTTATAAGAAACCCCATCATGTCATAAGCCAAGGAGTTGGTGGACTGTGTAAGCTGAAAGACTGGACGTAATAATTGTACGTAAAGGATCTTGGGTGAATCACACTAAAAGAAGTTTAGGAGCGATAGTCATTGAATGACTAATTTATGTTGTGAACATAAATATTGTAAACTAATACCAAATCAGTTTTGTATAAGGCGGTTCATAAAATGTTTATGAATGCTCGTTTCTTTGCATTAAGAAATAACTATTGTTTCAAGAAATACCAACTTCGTATCAAATAAATTTCATTTAGAAATTATTGGTAGTAAAATGGATTTTGAAACGATCCAAAACATAAAACTAATGACGAGGAAGAAACAAAATTAACCAAACCTAAATGAACACAACACATTAGAATGTCTAATGACTATTCTTGCACATTAAAGAGAAACTATGAGTTTCATATCAATATCAAGCATAAATATTCCTTGGTTGTTAATTAAACCATTAAGAGTATTGACTCTATGATATAGTACAATGCACAAATCTAGAATAGATTCCAAGTATATTATCAGAATATAATTTTAATCGTTGAACCCGAAGGGATATGATCCAACGGCCATAAATGTATCTTTATGAGAAAGACAAATGCAGTTGGAATATAGTAAGCCACATTGATAGGAATAATATCATGAATTTCAGTTGTTGAAATTAGCATAGTAGATTTGCTATTCGACGTGCTTAAGCTGATTTGGATTTACTCACAAAATTATCACATGATATGACTTTGCTTTTTGGTACATATGCATTGAAACCAAAAATTCAAAATAAAAAATTAGAATTGGCTATTTACACATAATAACCAAAGTATCTTAAGGTCGGTCGAAGAAAAATTGAGTTCTGGGTTTTGGATATGATCCAAAAGCAGATATGAAAGTGTCGTTCGACAAGCATCAAAATTGAATAAATGTTTTGATAGAAATATCAAATAGTTTGATTTTTAATTAAAACACAAAGCAAGCACATGTTCAAAAGAAAGAATGTTAAAGGTACATGGATATTTCTAAAGCATAAGTAAACAACATATTTCTGATTGCTATCGATGTTCTTATGTTAAAATCACATTTAGTTCTTTTAATACTCAATATTGGGCTTGTAAATAATATCTTTTATTATGAGTATAAAGGATGTTGGGAATGTCCTAAACGGTATGATAAGACACCATATTAAATTGTTTAATATGAAACATAAGATACATTTCTTAGCAATATGAATTATCACACATGTTGTGTTCTATCTGTAATATCCTAATTTGCTTATGTCTTAATGCAAAGATCAAATATTAAATCCAAATTATGGTCACTAAATGATAATGCGAGATGTTCTCGTGTATTTAAGAAATACTAGGGAATTTTTGCATAAATAACGAACTCCGTAGGAAGGAGTATTCAAATTTAGACTTCATAAATGATATTAAGTATGGTATGTATAATATCAAATTCATGTTCAAAGTTTGGTTAAGAAGCTTTAAGTTGGAAATGTTCCAAAAGAGAGGTTATGGCTAATGCAATGAAAGGGCTTAATACATTGCCTTGGATAGTGCCATAATAAAAGAAATGTATATATGATAAATGCACAAATTTACAACTGAGCAAAGGATGATTTCAAACACTGAAAATATTGTAACACTGCTATGTGATAACAATGTTGTCGTATGGTTCGTAACAAAACTGAGTGCTCACTAGAGGTCAAGAGATGTACTCTAAATTATTCCACATGATAAAGACAGTTTATCGGGGTTGGAGAGAGTTGATTGACATAATAGATAACTGAAACATAATAGAGTACTCGTTCATTGAGGAACTGACCTGATTGGTTTTGAAGACCAATTGGAGAAGTTGGAATAAGATTCCATAATTGACTCCAAGTGCAAGTGAGAGATTGATAGAGTTAGGGATATGCCTAATGGGCATTTATGTAATTTATTACATCAATCTAACTCGATACACTACTACAAAACATGCCATTTGAATCGCCTCATTTGAAAAGTAAAAAATAATGCAAATTGAACTATTTGCATCAGTTATGTCTTAATAACTGATGCAATTGGTACGTGAAAAGCAATAGGTAATAAAAAATCAAATTTGCATCAGTTGTCACCAACAACCGATGCAAATACGTCGATGCAAATAGTTTTAGTCGCATCGGTTTTAAAGTCAACCGATGCAACTACGTCTAAAATAATAATTTTCGCATCGGTTCCCTAACGGAGACGATGCAATTTCAAATTATTTAGGTTATTCGTTGCTCACCTGTTACATCCCGCCTTTCCAATTTTTTTTTCCCGCTCCATTCTTTTCCCCAAATAATACGGCTGCTTCAAAACAAAAAAAACCCTAAAATTGATGTAAAAAATCCAAATCATCCAAAATCCTAAAATCGTATTCGAGAGCGATTCCACGATGGTAGCCGCTTTGGGTGATTTAGGTTTACGAGGTGGTTCGCGGCAACTTGGCAAGGAAGACTTGGGTATTGTGTTCGAGATGTTGGCGATTGCCGTTTGGAGGAGATTGGGTTGCCATTGTTTGTACGTGGGTTCGATTGGGGATTGCGGTGATGCTGCGCTTGGGTTTCTCGAGTTGCTGCTCTGGTTGGAGAGGATTTGTTATGGTGCTGCAGTGTGGGATTCGAGCAGGGAAGTGAACTGCGGGCAGTGGTCAAGTGAATTCGAACAGAGATGCTTTGGTATGTATTTTTTTCTTTTTTTAAATGGATGATGGGTATTGATGGTTGGCAGTTTTGTAATGGTGGCAGCGATTGTTTGTGAAGATGATTGATGTTGTGCAGTTTTCTAATGGTGGCCAGTCCCTAAAGATCTTATTGAACTACAACGTTCGTATGAGCAGGTATTTTTTCTGAGCTTTTGTGTAGTTTACTATGTTTTATCTATAGATTTGATGTTATCTTACAAGGAATCATATTTCTGATTATCCCTTGTATCTTAATTAATCCACTCTACTATTTGGAAGCTGCAGTTTCAACAGCACATTCACTGATTATGTAATCACCTATTCCTTCTACAATACTGAATCAAAAAGATGGCTACAGAACAAAATAGCATAGTTTTCTATTTTGAAACAACTTATTCAAGACAACATGGTATAAAACACGTTGAAATATATTTCTAGGCCAATATTATCTTATTATTATATATTTGTAATTATAAATACTTGGAAAGGTCAATATTAGGACACGGTTGGTGGAAGTAAGATGGCTGGGAGCAGGTGGGCTGAAAGAAGAGGGAGAGATGGACGGACTGAATTACGGTGTTCTTAGTCACTTTTTTGGAGTTAAGACTTGAGACTTGAGAGAATACCGTCAAAGAAAATAATCAATTTGTGCTTAGTGTATTTACTGTGTGTATTATTTAGTATAAATTTCATTGTTATATGTTATTTCAATACTTTGCTCACACAACAAATAATCATAAATAAAAATCCATTATTACAAGTTGAAAATTATGTCCATTTGCAATAACTTGAATACAAGGTTCATTATTTTTTATATTCCTAAATTAATCATAGAAATTTGAAGTGCAATTGTAAAAATTGAACAACAATTTTTTAATTTGTCAATAAACAAAAGCTACGCATTCGATAATTTGTAACATTACAGATTTAAAAGTAGAGAATATAAGGAAAAAAATGAAATTGAAAAAAAAACTCTTTCAAGAAAAATTGAAATTCCATGCCACAAGCCTAACTGATGTCAACTCTTTTAACTCTACTGCTAGTGCAGCTGATCGGCACCTGATCCAACATGAAGGTGGAAGGAAAAAGAGTCGTTTTGGCCACTTTTATTAATTTGAGCACTTGATGTGACAAACTTGATCAATTCGTGGTTAGTGTATTATTTAGGTAGAAATTTTTATTGCTGTATATTACTTTATTTATTATGCTCATACAAAATATAACTGAAAGTTATGCACATTGAAAATTAACTTGCTTGCACGAATCATTAATTTTTGACAGACCTTAGCGAATAACTGAAAGTCAATATGGGACAACAAAAAATGATATTATTGTTGTTGTTGCCGCCGCCGCCGCCTCCAGTACTATTACCATTATCATCATTATTATTTTTATTACTATTTTATATTTCTGAAGACATAGTTAAGTTTGACAGATATGAAGTATGAACAATTCGAAGGATAAGGATTCTTTAAATAAATATTATACCTCTGAGTATATTTATTTTTCCCCGGCAATAAACAATATAATATGCTACAGGAACTTGTCAAGAGTTTTCAGAAGCTCTTTGAACCTTGAGATGCTTTAAAAATACAGAATGCAGCAAAGCACATAGTCATGTTACCAGCAACAGTTAGGCCAGCTTGCATGGCTACCAGTACCTTCATAACAAAATGATTTATTAACATGTTTATGCTTGTGTATATAGTTTAAATTGTCAAGAACAAAATCATCGTTGATCAAGTATAAATAGGTAAGGTAAATTTACTTAAACAATTCGAACATTATTAGTCTATTTCAGTGTAGCAAGTGTATAGCAATTTCTTGATACTTGGACATGAGGTCAAATTTGATACAACCATGAGGGTATCAAAATTTGGTAGAGATGATCTTTGTTATTGACATGTGTACTAGAAGTTAAAATGTGATCAATGTGAGCGATGTGATCTTTGTTATTTTAATCTAATACTGGACACTGCTCATAAACTTCTGAAAAAGCGTATAGTAGCTCACACCATATACTTCTGTTTTTTCTTCTCTTTTTTCTTGTTGTCATATGAAATAGTTATTGATTCTCGATTAGGCATGCTGTAGTCGAAGAATTGAGTAGACTTGGTGCCTACGTATACAGTTGTTCACGCAAAGAAAATGAGATAAACGATTACTTGAGAAATGGAGAGATATGGGTTTGAAGGTAAATAGATCCATTTGTGATCTGTCAATCCGAGAGCAGAGACAGGAGTTGATGAAGAAGGTGGGATCAACTTTTGACGTGAAGCTTAATATACTGGTGAGTTTGATTTCCATAACTTAAAATGTGCATTTATTCTTCTGTATTTGTGTACTATAGTGATGTCATTGATTAATTGTTTACATCCTGTACAGTGACTTTGGATATGTTTTTTAGTAGATGTTACATATATAATGTTTTAATGGTTGAAGTTGGTTGTATGGTTTGATAGAGGATATGCGTTATCAAATGAATTTAGGGTTTGATACGTTTCTTGCATCTGCAAAGGCAATGCATCCACAAATGCAGGTCGGCAACATCTGCGGAAATAAAATATTTGTTTCCAACTCAAATTTAATTTGGTTTTTGCATTCAGAAAATATGTTCAGGAAACTACTTATTTTGCAGAAGAAGCTAAGAAGAAAGAAAAAAGGATGGCGGATGAGGAAGAATACGAGAAGGCAGTGCTTGTGAGTAATACTGAAAGAAGAATCGGGATGATTCATTGATTGAAGCAAGGTCAGTTGAGGAGGCAATTGCAAAGATTTCGATTGCAGAAGGAAGTTTGTCACCCGACCGTCATCCTGAAAGAAGACTTAAGGCTTCTTTTAAGGTATGGATTGTTATAACTGGTCTTCTAATTAACTGTTGGGTTTGAACTTTTTATTTGAATATTACTTGCATGCATGCAAACAAGTTTGACAACTTACTTGAATTAAAAATGTTAAAAGACGACTGCCATGGCTACTAGTTCATTAGTTTGCTTGACGACTACAAGTTCAAATTCCAACCGTACAGTGTAAACTGGATTAGGAAGATGTGGGCAAATTGGGACTTTTGAGTATTCCCCTTCTTCATCAATCCATTCAGGATACAGATCTTCCCAGGTAACATTTTTCTCAGCATTTTTTAAGCTTATGATTGATGTGTCTGCATGTGGATAATTGTTTTTCCAGTACTTAACCTCAGTGGTATTGAAATTTAGTAGTCCTGTATTTAGCTTTCCCTTTTTACCATTGAGTACAATTTCCATAAGTTTTGATATTTGAGTCCAGTTTACATTAATATGTGATATATATCGTGAATCTGTTACCGGTTTGTGCTCTGTTTGATGAACTTCTTCTTTGAGCCTGCATTTTATTGGTATATTATAGGATCAAAATTGCCTGAGCTAGTTAAATGAATTGAAAGGATATGAATGTACAAAAAAAGTACTTATTTTTGGTATATTTTAGGGAAGAGCAATTTGATCATGTGTTAATACTGCAGAGATTTAGCAATATATCTTACCTTATACTTGATTGTGAGACATGGTTGGTACGAACAATTGGTGAAAAGAGAAATGTTCCAAAGACGATAATGACAAGAACTAGTTTTAATGAACTGAATTTGTTGCTTGATTTTTTTCCTGGAATTTTTTCGTTAGTCTCTCTTTGTCTTTGGTTGCTTTTTTTGCTTGCTTCATCCCTGAAAAATCAAATATCATTACACATCATCTTTTTGTCAAAGGAGAATTCTATTAGTTCATTGAAAAAAATTGATAAACAGGCAAGTTATGCCTTCATTGTTTAAGAAATAACATTTTTAAGTCTTTGCTAATTTTGTAAATCACCAAATGGGAAAATAATAGGTGATATAAAATATTTCCTTTATATATGACAAACCAAGGAAGAATATGTTGGTGATCATTTACACGATATACACTCTCCTAATCATTAAAACTTACTACTTAATAGCACACGAGATCTTTTATAGGGATAAAGAGAACAAATTCTGTTTGTTTCCATATATAACTTGCAAGAAAATGATCAGATAGCAACTATATATGTTAGTTACGTCTGTAAAATACAGGGAAACTAAAACGTAATTATAAGGCAAAACAAAATTGTGAAATTCAAGAACTTACCAGCCAAAATTAGATCAATGTCTAGTCTCCATTGAATAAACAAACTTTTTAAACAAACTTTTTTTTAAACAAACATATTTTAAGATCAAAATATGTTCAGGTTACATAACATATTTTAAATAAAGAAACATATTTTAAACAAATTAGATCGATGTCTAGTCTGCAAAATATGTTCAGGTTACATAACATATTTTAAACAAACTTTTTTTTCCTTGATAAAATAATAATAATAATAATAATAATAATAATAAGAAAAAAAGATCAAACTAGTAATCCCGATACTATGCCAGAGCAGTTTTACTGAAATTATCAATAACATAAATATGAAGCTAAATTTAGATAAATTTATTGATTGATTTTACAAAATTGAAAAAAAAAATTCTGCAATGAAAATTATCTAAGATTTCACTACATAATCCATTAGAAGGTAAGATCATGAATGGTTGTAAGTTGCTTGTATAGATTATAGCAAATTGCCCGTGAAACCGACAAAATTATTCAAAGCTGCCCTAAGGGGTGCTATTGTAAGAGAAAATGTATGATATGTTGTGATATTTTTGAAAATTTATGCTTTGCGATGATATTTTGTAAGCTGGCATCAAATGTTAAAATTTCAAAGGTGTTAAATATTGCTGTCAGTACCGTTGGAAAACATTAAAACCATAAAGCACAACATTATATAAAGCTAATATTGCAAGGAAAATGTTATTAACAGTAGCTACGATACATTTCTCTTTTTCTAAATTGATTTGTTAGTTTAGAATGGCATTTACTCAAGAATTTATTGTCCACCTATGCCAGTAGTTAGCTCTCGAATGTTCTTCCTTGTTCTGCCACCAAAAAAATAGTTAGTTATATTCACTGTTATGATTAACAATTGGGGGTTCACAGTATATATTAAAACACATATAATTGGAACTAGCTGATATTAAAATTTCAGTTTGCTATGCTAATAGCAGCTGATGTTCATATTCGCGTTCTGTTTCTCAAAATCAGACGTTTACAATGAAAGACTTCGTGATATGTATATATAACCATAGAACGAAGCGGTATGAAATATGTGGAAAAACAATAATGGCAATGCGTTTCAAGTTCATGTACCTTGATGGATAGATTTGAATCCACAAGTAGTTAAATGGCTTGCAAGTATTTGTGCCAACTCTTGCTGCCAATTATCTGTGGCTTTTGCTTCTGGAACAACCCAAATAACCGCTTGTTCCTTCTCAAAGCTTACTATTGCTTGTGATACTTGAGGCTGTACAAAATAAATAATTGCAATCACATGAAAGCGTAGATACTTACGCTGTTTTCTTATGTCAGCATATAGTAATTTCCACTTCAGTGTTACTGAATTGCAGCTGAGTTTCACACAGCGAAGCACAAAACTGAAAGCAGCTAACAGATTTTGAGCCATCATATGTTAACTCTATGTTATTATTTAGTCAAACTTAGACCCTGCGCTGTGGGTAACTTTATTATATTCCTTCTTTTTTTTGGCTTCAAATGTTTAAACAGTAGATTTAAAGAAGGTTCAGTAACTCTTTGATGATGCAAAGTGGGATTTATGGTCTGTCACCAGGAATATTCTTTGATGATCTTCAGCAGGTAACATTGTTATCCAACCAATTATTGTCCAGTATATTATTTTGGGGTGTTATTGTCATGATGTGAATTTTCTTGTGAAATTAGGTAGGTTTTTGTTTGTTTTAGTAATAATAGGTCTTGAATCTATTTTTTCAGTTTCTTTGGCCTTGTAGTATATTTAAACTACACCTAATTCGTATATGACAATACACTTAGTAATAGAATAAGCATTCTGTAGTCTGTGCCATTATTCTGATAAAGATTTAACTTAAGCAGTGTAGAATCATTTTCGCTTAGCATGCAGTATCAGTTTCTGCTGCCTCAATCCAAAGCATATGGAACACACCTCTATGATTTAGCTAGTAGCACAAGTCCACTTGGGCCTTTGCAGCACATAGTATTCATATTCAAAAGACTCATTCAACTTCATATACGTATATCAATGCAGCACAGTTTATGTGCACCTGGATTTCGTACACCTTGAAGGCTCAGCTTATATGTATATCAATGCAGCAGAAGCTCTCTAGGCTGGTCATGTCCTCAGCACTTTTCAGCATAGTGTCTTCGCAGCACAACTTAGCGCCTTGCACAACACCTGTAACGATAACAAGCTCATACATTTCCGAGCACAGCACCTTGCAGCAACAGCCCTTTTCAGCACAGTGTTTGCTGTAGTTGTTTTGGAACTAGGCAGTGATGTGGTGGTTTGAGTTGCAGTTTGTGGCAGTGAGAGAAGACAGTCGTATAGGATGGCAGCAAGTTGAAGAGGTATGATTGATGGTCGGTTAATGGAGATGGCGCTGGTATGTATAGATTATTAACACTATAATAATGTGTTGCCAACAAGAGATAGATGAATGTACAACTTAATGATTGTACTAAAGATCTGAATTATGCTGCTAAAATGAATGTATGAATCATTATTTTGTACAGATTATTAACACTATAATTGATGATATATGTTTATTTTGGTATTATGTTATTCAGTTTGTATTTGCCATCACATTTAATTTTGAATGATTGTAATATTGCATGCAATAATTGTTTGTTAAATAATATATATGTATATATGTGTATGTATATATATATAGTCTATTTGAGTATTGTAATAATGGTTTCTGAGAATGGCTTTTTTGCATAAGGTATAAATAGCTGATGCAATAGAGGGATTAGTTTGCATCGGTTGTTATAAAAAACTGATGCAAATAGAGGGATTAGTTTGCATCGGTTGTTATAAAAAACTGATGCAATAGAGGGATTAGTTTGCATCGGTTTTCAACAACAACCGATGCAAAAAGGACATTTTTGCATCGGTTTCAGAACTGATGCAAAAGCGTTAAGCCTGTTGCATCGGATGCATATGCATCGGTTGCTGAAATGATGCAAAAGGGGGGTAAACAACCGATGCAAATGGCCTGTTTTGTAGTAGTGATAACCAATCCTTTTCGAAATAAAAGGTGTTTTCTTTATGTTATATAATTGTTGTAAAATGTTATAAATAATTAATTAGTTGATTTAATTATATATGTCAGAAAGTCCAAAAATGATGTGTTTGTAAAAACAGTTATATATTGTTGTAACTGTGAGTATTATATCATAATATGACAAGAACATCATTCTAAATATTCATAGTCAAGATGTATTGAGACTGAACATCAATGCATTCATTAAGACTAGAGTATGTAACACCCTCTAAATGTTGGAAACTATATTACTAGTGGTCGCTGGGCATACCATGGGGTTACCTACTAATAGTTATTATATAACTATAGAATGACTCATTCGATAGTTTTCCGTTGGTAATATAAATAAGGCCAAATAGAAAATATCAAAGTGACTAATTTACATATTTCTCTAGACTTAAGGACATGGTTAATCTTCAATATGAAAGCTCGTCTTTGATTATAGTTAAATCATGTCATGGCATCCATCGAAAGAATATAATTGGATCGAGTGGAAGTATTGAAAGTTAAACACTATCTAAAAGATGATTCGTCTCTTCGATTATATAGGGTTAGTATCACGGTCAACTTAAAGTCAAAATCTATGGCCAGAGTAGTTCAGTTAATAATAATTGTTATTATTGAACTATGGAATTTGTGTTTAGACTATAGAGTTGAATATGGATGATATTGGAAATTTGACCGTTACCAAATTCCATAAGTCCAAAGGGATATAGTTTTGAGGAGAGAATCTTTGTAAATAATCACCACTAAATGTTAACACTTAACAAAGTAAAATTGGATTTTACTGAAAACAAGTTAGCGATAAACTTAGCCAAAATGTCACACCACCTACTAAGTGATGTGTGAACGTTAATTTTTGAATTGTTTGATATTACTCGCCGACCATATATACACCTAAGAGTTATATAATAGAAACGTTGAATACTCCTTTGACCACCTGATTAGTTTCTTTGTTATAAATTAATTAACATTTACTAAATATTAATTATAAAATTTTATTTGATGTATCGAACAATATTAAACCGTGTGATTTTAATAGTTATAAATATATTGATCGATATATAATATCGACACGTGTTCATATTATACTTACGTGTCGAAATCTTTTGCTTTGGCTTAAATGTGTTTAAGGTCCATAAACCAAGCATGGCTGGCCAAGGTTGGTTTAAGATGAGGAGTTTTTTTTCAATTTGAAATGAAAAGTTGGTCTTAGTTACAAAAGGATGAAAAGGCTGTATTAATCACATACTTATTTCTCTCCTTTAATAACACATATCTTTTTCATTCTCTTTCATTCTTCTCTAAAAAAACTCCAAACCTGCAAAAGAAGGATAACCATGGCGTGCTAAACACACAAAAATCCTAAAGTTCTAACTACATCAAATTCAATACTATTCAGTATTTGGGGTCAACAATTCGAAAGCCAGCACCTCCGCGAATGGATTCAAGGAGATCAATTCAAAGTATGCAAAGGCTTTGGTAAAAGGTAAAACTCTGATTTAACCTTATTTCATTATATATATATATATATATATGCTATTTTATTTATGTGATAGGATGTTTGATTACATTATGAATCTTATATATTGAAATGCTATTACAAATTGGTTGGTTGTGTATATTGTTGCATATGTAAATAAAGAAATTATTTTATGAATGTTTATCATGCTAACATACATGGCCAGTAAATAGAAAAACTAATTTTATAATAAAATACTATTATAGTTGATTTTGGTAAAACTAGTAATTATTTCTAAACATTGTTCATCATATATTACATATTTTATTTTCATAAAATCTATTTATATAAAATATACAATCAAAAAAATTATTTTGTTTAACATACATACATACATTGATTATATTTTATACAAATATATATATATATATATATATATATATATATATATATAATTTTAAAATATTAAGGATGTCTTAATTACAAGGAGATAAAAAGGCTATGTAAACTAGTATTGATCATATATTAATGTTACATTCAATTGCTCTTTTAATAAGAGATTAACGTTTCATTTTCATTCATTCTTCTCTTTAAGCTAATACTTTATAATAGTATACATATATTAATGCTTCCATTCAATTTCTCCTATAATAAGTGTTTCCCTTTTTATTTCGTGATGCCCCACCTCTATACTCACGCTAGCCAAGAACACTACAGAGTAATGCCGTCAACTAGCACAAAGAATAAGGCTGTTGAGGAGCGACCGTCTATATAATTGCTTTGTGCGAGCACCGATATGTCAGATAGTATAACATGCATTTCATTTCAAGAGGAAATCCGGCACATCGATACAAACCCAAAGCTACTACGTAGGGGCTATATGATCTTCGGAAGCAAATATAGAAATAAGCATAACACAATCAGTCACATATATCCATATCACAAAGGCGGAAATAGATATGAATATACAACACTTAGAAGTGTTTATCAGAGTAGTGGTCAAACAAGATACACAATATAACAAAAGAATAGATACAAGTGCTAGACAAAAGAATAGGTATAGATCAAGGAGTCTACATCTCGAGTGTATAACAACAAAAACTACCAATCAAATGTAGTTAGGCAAAAGTCAGATAATGATGATCCTAGATAAGGAGTCAAGCAGAAGCACCTGTAACATCTCGGTCTGACACGAGTATTATTTAATAAGAAAATAATAACGGATCAGTCTAGCTATAAATATCAGATAAAGTGATATAGAATAAGAGATATGACAAAAACGTATGATAAATATAAAGCCATACTTTGATAAGTATGTAATTGAAAACCAACCAGAGATTAATCAATATCACAAAAATCTTCTCAAAGATAAAAAAGAATGTCATACTCTTTATTTTTATTCGCCAAGTCACAAATATTGGCAAACCTCTCAATGCCAATCGTAAAAGTTGTTGAAACTCAAATTCACCAATGCACAAATATTGATAGAACTTATTGTGGAATATGCGAGTATATGATTTTTGTTTGATGATAATAAACATATATATATTCATTTAAATGTATTTGTTAATGTACTATTTTATTTTTCATAGATTAAATAAATATTTTTTGAATAAAATAAATTACACAGAATTTGAATGGAATTTGAATTCAAACAGAAATTTTATTCAAACAAATATTTATTACAATTTTGAATAGTACAATTTCAAGCTCTCACTATACATATACAGTTTTGAATACATCACAATTCAATTTACATTAATAACCTCACTACATATCACTCACACTCGTAGTTTTATATTCAACTTCATTCCAGTTTGAATCCAGCATCTGAGCAATCTGCAAAAATATTCACTAACGCAGTAAAATTGAAAAAGAAATAATTTTGCAATATAAAATGAAATATGATTTTTGAAAATATTATTTGCCTCGGTTATTTGGGTTGTTCGTCATCATTCACATTTAAATTCATCATACACGAACAATGTGACATGCACAGTGTAACAGTGTACATGCCACAAGGCCGTGCACATCGATATACACTTGATAATGCTACAGGGACAGATGAGCACAGGTCAAACCCAAATGAAAAGCCGGGTTCAACTCATGTGCAATATATTTAAAATCACGACACGAGCACAAGGTCAAACCCGAGTTTTTGAAACTGGATTCAACGCAAGTAAAATTTCAAAAATCAACATGAATGGATGCAAAGACCAGCTGCGACATGGATGTCACAAGCAATACCAGAGACAGTCTCACAAGACAATAACATGCAGTTTTGCAGTGGTACAAGGAAAGTACAGGGAACAACAACATGGTAAACAATGTCAACAGCAATGAAAGCAACATGACAAACAGATCACACTATGCAGTGTACAAGAACAAGTCGAGATGAACAATGCAAACAATAATGCAACAGTGTGGAAGTGAAACAGTGATGAAGCTGGAAATGCAAAGACCAGGTTACAACATCAAAAAATCAAGTACACATGTATGCAGTGACACATCAATGAAGACTCAGCCCAATGAACCAGCGATAATCAAAGTAACTCAAGAAAACAATATGCACCAATGCAAGTGACTCAAGCAACATGTCCAATTACAACAAAGACCAAGTGCACGACTAAACCAACATAATGCAAACTACAACCCAACATCAATATGCTTGAAGACTACAGCACGACCAAGTATGGCAGTGAAGATAACAAGTGCACCAACATTTACAACATACAAACAGGTACACGAGCTAATGAAGACTGCATCATGATGCAAGGCCAGAGACTACAATATCAAGTGCAAGTGCAAACTCAAATAAGTATGTGCAACTGTGAAAACTTCAGTGAGCTTGTGCAATTTGTACAAAATTGCCACCAACATAACAACACAAATGAATACTGCAACAACCAGAGCCAAAGTTCACAAGTGAAGCCAAATATACACAAGTGCAGACCAAATGAAGACCACAAGTATACAACAACAAGCAGGAGTGTGCAAGTGCAGATGAACACATATGGCCGAAGTCAATGAAGCCCAAGTATACAGAAGACAATGCCGAGAAACAATGTATACAAATGATCAGGTCAAAATAAAGCCAACTACTGAATCAAGTGCACCAGAAAAATGCAATGCATGAAAGCTTGAACAAGTCCAAATACAACCCAAAGTGCAACAAGAATGTTGCAGTGATACAATGCAAGTTCATATGTACAGCAAGCTACAAGTGATACAGAATCAAGGTGAACAAACAGTGATACATGAATAATGCAAGAACAAGCCAGCAGATACATGAATAATGTAAGCATATTCGAAGTCGAAGATCTTAATGCAGAGTTGTGGATTGGTATACACAAAATCAAGTGTGCGTACTGTTTGAAAAAAATCACAAACTAAAAGAGGAAAGTCACTGCCGTATCAAACAAGAAAAATCGAACGTTCTCAAGATAAAGCCGTACGCATCAAGTCAGGAAATCAAATTTTAGGAAAGTATCGAATTGATCAGGGTATAGGAATTCATATAAATACCAACCCGCAAATCATCATCGGGAGGGTGGAAAAGATCGAATCAAATCCAAATATAAACCTAAATTCATCATCGGCAATTGGTACCAAGTTGAAGTATTAAAATCCAAATTCATCATCGACATCGTGTGCAAAAAGAACGATCGAGTTCAAGTACGAAAAATCAGAAGAAGCAAAAGCACAAATTACATACCGAAGCAACAACCATCGATCAACAGAGAAGCAACGCAAACCATCGATCATCCGAGAAGCCGCGAGCAAGAACAACACCAGAGAATCATATTTGAAGAAACCCCTGATTTGGATCGAAGAACGAAGCCCTAATTTAGTGGCAAAGGGGATCGGCCGACATTATTTTCAGAAGCCAGAGAAAAGGATCGGGTTAAAGAATAAAAGGGTCGGGCCTTGTTTTATAAAAGGGGTTTTATTTTGAGGGCTTTAGTTTATTGGGTTTAATTTTTTATTTGAGCAAAAATTATGAATTCAAGTTTGTATTTTAATTTTTGCTCTTGCTTTTATTTTTGAAGTCAGTTTTTCTTTTCGAGTCAAAATATTGGTAAATCACCACCTAGGTTGTAGGTAGTGTCAGATTGTCTAGTTAGAATTAGTTCAGTGAGCAGGGTGTGCGAGTTTGCAAAACTCTATAGGCAAGAGCAAGGGTTTGCGAGTTTGAAAAACTCTATAGGCGGGAGCAGGGGGTGCGAGTCTATTAGAGTGTTTGTAAGCGGGAGCAGGGTTTGCGAGTCTGTTAGGGTGTTTGTAAGCGGGAGACTGTTTAATTCTAATAGAAATCTGGAAATGCAGCAGTAGGCAAGGGTTGCCGAAGCTAGATAAATTTTGTGTGTGATTTACTTTTCAGCATATTTATTTATGCAGTTTGTTTTTGTGTTTAAATCGAGAAAATTTGCTATAACCCTATTCACCCCCCCCCCTCTAGGGTTAATCAAGATCCTACAAGTGGTATCAGAGCACGGTTTTTTTTTCTTTAACTCTAGAGTCATGAATCCACCAAATAATACTTTTGTTGAGGGTCGTTCCAATATTATTCCTTCTATTTTCGATGGAACGGATTTTTTGAACTGGAAATTGAAAATGGAATTTTATTTAAAATCTGTTAATATTAAATGTTGGGATATTATTGAAAATGGGTGTGATATAACAAATAAGGAAATTATCTCGATTAATGCTCTTGCTATGCATATATTATATTCTCATATTAATCGTGATAATTTTTATTTCGTCTCTCATTGTGAAAATGCACAGAAAATCTAGAATACTTTTGATGCAATATATGGAGCAAAAGTCAAAAGCAATGAGATGTCCTCCACAACCGACTCAGTTAAAGAAATGTGCTTAACAGGAGTGGTAAATAGTAGTTGTGATGAGGATGATGATGATGGAGCAGCCGAGCTGGCATTACTAATAAAGAAATTCAAAAAGAGGAACCGCAAATACGGAAATCCAGCTCTAAATCAAAAATTAAAAAACAGAGAGCACAATATGAAGCCAAGAGAGGTATCAAAACTCACTCACTCTGAATTATTTATTTATTTCCACGGAGTGAATGGCTGTTTTGAACGACTTAGGGAGAAGTATGCCAAACTTGAATCACAAAAAGACACTTCGATAGAATTAAATGAACAACTTGACCAATTAGTTAAAACCTATCAAAGTAGGATCCCTAAGTGTGATAAGTGTCCAACATTCGAAGAAGAAATTAAAAAATCATAAATTAATATAAAATCACTTGAAAATGAAATTCTGATTTTGAAAGAGAACGAAAATACTAGGAGAGAAAGTTCTATCAAAAAGTGCACACAATTATTGAACGAAATTGAATCTCTCAAAATAAAAGTCCAACAATTGTCAATAACTTTAGATGAATTTTCAAAAAGTGAGAAATTGTTGAATCTGCTATTAGGGAAGCAAACTGTTAATACAGCTAGACAAGGACTTGGATATAATCAATCTGAAAATGTTGAAAGCGATATTAATCAAGAAAATTCCATGTGCACAATTTGTAGAAAATATGGACACGATCACAATAATTGTTGGTATAGACCCAAACATGTGAAAACCATACCAATTTGGGTTCCAAAAGGAACGAATATAAAATCTCTCAAAGTTAAACAAATTTGGGTGCCAATAGGAACATATATAAACAGTTTTGGGTCTCCACAAAATTATTTTTCTAAATCTTCTGCCACTAACAACCATGGACCTATAAAAACAAATAGGTCACATAAATCTTTTTCCGTGTAGGTGTGGTGGCAGGCTAAGGAACAACAATAGTGTTTTCTGGATTTTTGGCTGTTCCAGAAACACAAAGGGCGACAAAGTAAAGTTCCTTAGCCTATTATAAAGGTGATATGATCACAATGGATAAACAACGAAAAATATAGTAAAGGTAAAACAGGTAATGGTATATTTATTTGAATGATATATTAAATGTGATGATCCGCACCATAGTCTGAATTAAAATTAGCCAATATTGAGATGGTGAAGAGATGATTATTTTAATTCTGACTTGTTCAGCATGGTTGGCCAATTATATTTATGCCAAAAACACTATTCTTTGATTTACTTCATATATATTAGTTTGGATTAAAAATAGTGTTTTGTTGGATGATAATATTTTTGGTTACGGCTAACTCTATATTCACGGTTTTCTGATTATTTATATGGCTTCAATCCAAATTCAAAAGAATGCCATTTAAAATGCTGTTGAAAATTGAGTTTGAGTTTTTTATGCACTCTTCATGGTCTGGTCTATCAAATTTAATTAGTGATATTTTGGAGTGAAAGAGAAATTCAGATGCAGATCATACTGGTAATCTAGTTGAAAGAAAAATTACTAGTTGAATGTGATTTTTGAGACATTTAGTAACTGCATCGTTTTTCATAGAAAATATCTGCATATTTTTCATTTCAAATAATTTTCAAATAGCAGAATTTTTTTTTCATATAACCCCTACAAGAAAATCATTTTTGACCATGTTTTCAGATTAGTCATTTTTATTTGATTTTAAATGACAAATTTGGACTAATCCGACTCCCTACTAATTATCAAAAAGATAAGTAGTGATTGAAAAGGTGATAAGTGTTGATATTTAGCATACATTACTCAAGAGAGTATATTTGGAAAATTTCTTTAGGAATTCAAACAAGAGTTATAAAACTTTTTTGTTGGGTAAAGATTTCATGACCATTTCTATATCTATCATATTTCTATCGACCATTGTTTATCAAATCTTAAATATAGTTTGTCGATATGTGGTACTATAATCAGGAATCACTTGTTTTTCATGTCACATTTTTTGTAAAAATAAATAAATATCCAAAGTGTTCACTCTCATTTAAAAGTCCTCACGGTTATGCATGGGTGAATTACTTGGATTTTTGATTATGTGCTTTCATGCTCATTTAAAAGTCCTTACGGTTACGCATGTATGGAACACATATCAAAATTAATTGATTAAATAGACAAGTTGATTCTAATCCCATTTAAAAGTCCTCACGGTCATGCTTGGTTAGAAGATACTTGATTTCATTTTTTAAAATTAAATTGGAATACTACTAATCTCATTTAAACGTCCTAACGGTTATGCATGATTAGTAGATATTCAAATTTCTGATATAAATGTACCACAAGTTGATACAATTGTATGATTTTATACGAGAACATCATTTCCATCATTCTAAAAGTGGAATATGCGTCTAACAAGGGTAGTTATGATTTTTGTTTGATTTTTATTGAAGTTTAATATGTATATTCAATTGAGTTTTAATGTTGGATTAATATTGATCATTTTATCTCTATTTTCTCTAACACTATTATTATTCTTTTGCTGATAACAAAAGGGGGAGAGAAAAGTTAAGAATTTTTCAAATAGAATCAAGCAAAGGTCAAATAATTTTCCATTTGCATCTAGGCTTATTTGTATATTTCTATTTGCATGCATATATGTAGGGGGATCATCATGTAGAGAGGAAGCATTTAAATAGGGGGAGAAATTAGAGTATATCATTGATCAAATACATTTAACGCAGTCAACATCTTAAATATATGTTTGTTATCATCAAAAGGGGGAGATTGCGGAATATGCGAGTATATGATTTTTGTTTGATGATAATAAACATATATATATTCATTTAAATGTATTTGTTAATGTACTATTTTATTTTTCATAGATTAAATAAATATTTGTTGAATAAAATAAATTACACAGAATTTGAATGGAATTTGAATTCGAACAAAAATTTTATTCAAACAAATATTTATTACAATTTTGAATAGTACAATTTCAAGCTCTCACTATACATATACAGTTTTGAATACATCACAATTCAATTTACATTAATAACCTCACTACATATCACTCACACTCGTAGT
Organism: Allium cepa; assembly: GCA_030765085.1. NCBI lineage: Eukaryota > Viridiplantae > Streptophyta > Magnoliopsida > Asparagales > Amaryllidaceae > Allium > Allium cepa. The sequence goes on from CM060937.1 coordinate 291,948,386, forward strand.
TTTATATTCAACTTCATTACATTTTGAGTCCAGCATCTGAGCAATCTGCAAAAATATTCACTAACGCAGTAAAATTGAAAAAGAAATATTTTTGCAATATAAAATGAAATATGATTTTTGAAAATATTATTTGCCTCATTATTTGGGTTGGTCGTCATCATTCACATTTGAATTCATCATACACGAACAACGTGACATGCACAGTGTAACACTGTACATGCCACAAGGCCATGCACATCGATATACACTTGATAATGCTACAGGGACAGGTGAGCACAGGTCAAACCCAAATGAAAAGCCGGGTTCAACTCATGTGCAATATATTTAATATCACGACACGAGCACAAGGTCAAACCCGAGTTTTTGAAACTGGATTCAACGCAAGTAAAATTTCAAAAATCAACATGAATGGATGCAAAGACCAGCTGCAACATGGATGTCACAAGCAATACCATAGACAGTCTCACAAGACAATAACATGCAGTTTTGTAGTGGTACAAGGAAAGTACAGGGAACAACAACATGGTAAACAATGTCAACAGCAATGAAAGCAACATGACCAACAGATCACACTATGCAGTGTACAAGAACAAGTCGAGATGAACAATGCAAACAATAATGCAACAGTGTGGAAGTGAAACAACGATGAAGCTGGATATGCAAAGACCAGGTTACAACATCAAAAAATCAAGTACACATGTATGCAGTGACACATCAATGAAGACTCAGCCCAATGAACCAGCAATAATCAAAGTAACTCAAGTCAACAATATGCACCAATGCAAGTGACTCAAGCAACATGTCCAGTTACAACAAAGACCAAGTGCACGACTAAACCAACATAATGCAAGCTACAACCCAACAGCAATATGCTTGAAGACTATAGCACGACCAAGTATGGCAGTGAAGATAACAAGTGCACCAACATTTACAACATACAAACAGGTACACGAGCTAATGAAGACTGCATCATGATGCAAGGCCAGAGACTACAATATCAAGTGCAAGTGCAAACTCAAATAAGTATGTGCAACTGTGAAAACTTCAGTGAGCTTGTGCAATTTGTACAAAATTGCCACCAACATAACAGCACAAATGAATACTGCAACAACCAGAGCCAAAGTTCACAAGTGAAGCCAAATATACACAAGTGCAGACCAAATGAAGACCACAAGTATACGACAACAAGCAGGAGTGTGCAAGTGCAGATGAACACATATGGCCGAAGTCAATGAAGCCCAAGTATACAGAAGTCAATGCCGAGAAACAATGTATACAAATGATCAGGTCAAAATAAAGCCAACTACTGAATCAAGTGCACCAGAAAAATGCAATGCATGAAAGCTTGAACAAGTCCAAATACAACCCAAAGTGCAACAAGAATGTTGCAGTGATACAATGCAAGTTCATATGTACAACAAGCTACAAGTGATGCAGAATCAAGGTGAACAAACAGTGATACATGAATAATGCAAGAACAAGCCAGCAGGTACATGAATAATGTAAGCATATTCGAAGTCGAAGATCTTAATGCAGAGTTGTGGATTGGTATACACGAAATCAAGTGTGCGTACTGTTTGAAAAAATCACAAATTAAAAGAGGAAAGTCACTGCCGTATCAAACAAGAAAAATCGAACGTTCTCAAGATAAAGCCATGCGCATCAAGTCAGGAAATCAAATTTTAGGAAAGTATCGAATTGATTAGGGTATAGGAATTCATATAAATACCAACCCGCAAATCATCATCAGGAGGGTGGAAAAGATCGAATCAAATCCAAATATAAACCCAAATTCATCATCGGCAATGGGTACCAAGTCGAAGTATTAAAATCCAAATTCATCATCGACATCGTGTGCAAAAAGAACGATCGAGTTCAAGTACGAAAAATCAGAAGAAGCAAAAGCACAAATTACATACCGAAGCAACAACCATCGATCAACAGAGAAGCAACGCAAACCATCGATCATCAGAGAAGCCGCGAGCAAGAGCAACACCAGAGAATCATATTTGAAGAAAGCCCCAATTTGGATCGAAGAACGAAGCCCTAATTTAGTGGCAAAGGGGATCGGCCGACATTATTTTCACAAGCCAGAGAAAAGGATCGGGTTAAAGAATAAAAGGGCCGGGCCTTGTTTTATAAAAGGGGTTTTATTTTGAGGGCTTTAGTTTATAGGGTTTAATTTTTTATTTGAGCAAAAATTATGAATTCAAGTTTGTATTTTAATTTTTGCTCTTGCTTTTATTTTTGAAGTCAGTTTTTCTTTTCGAGTCAAAATATTGGTAAATCACCACCTAGGTTGTAGGTAGTGTCAGATTGTCTAGTTAGAATTAGTTCAGTGAGCAGGGTGTGCGAGTTTGCAAAACTCTATAGGCGGGAGCAAGGGTTTGGGAGTTTGAAAAACTCTATAGGCGGGAGCAGGGGGTGCGAGTCTATTAGAGTGTTTGTAAGCGGGAGCAGGGTTTGCGAGTCTGTTAGAGTGTTTGTAAGCGGGAGACTGTTTAATTCTAATAGAAATCTGGGAATGCAGTAGTAGGCAGGGGTTGCCGAAGTTAGGTAAATTTTGTGTGTGATTTACTTTTCAGCATATTTATTTCTGCAGTTTGTTTCTGTGTTTAAATCGAGAAAATTTGCTATAACCCTATTCACCCCCCCCCTCTAGGGTTAATCTAGATCCTACAAGTGGTATCAGAGCACGGTTTTTTTTCTTTAACTCTAGAGTCATGAATCCACCAAATAATACTTTTGTTGAGGGTCGTTCCAATATTATTCCTTCTATTTTCGATGGAACGGATTTTTTGAACTGGAATTGAAAATGGAATTTTATTTAAAATCTGTTAATATTAAATGTTGGGATATTATTGAAAATGGGTGTGATATAAAAAATAAGGAAATTATCTCGATTAATGCTCTTGCTATGCATATATTATATTCTCATATTAATGCTGATAATTTTTATTCGTCTCTCATTGTGAAAATGCATAGAAAATCTAGAATACTTTTGATGCAATATATGGAGCAAAAGTCAACAGCAATGAGATGTCCTCCACAACCGACTCAGTTAAAGAAATGTTCTTAACAGGAGTGGTAAATAGCAGTTGTGATGAGGATGATGATGATGGACCAGCCGAGCTGGCATTACTAATAAAAAAATTCAAAAGGAGGAACCGCAAATATGGAAATCCAGCTCTAAATCAAAAATTAAAAAACAGAGAGCACAATATGAAGCCAAGAGAGGTATCAAAACTCACTCACTCTGAATTACTTATTTATTTCCACGAAGTGAATGGCTGTTTTGAACGACTTAGGAAGAAGTATGCCAAACTTGAATCACAAAAAGACACTTTGATAGAATTAAATGAACAATAGGATCCCTAAGTGTGAATAGTGTCCAACATTCGAAGAAGAAACTAAAAAATCAGAAATTAATATAAAATCACTTGAAAATGAAATTCTGATTTTGAAAGAGAATGAAAATACTAGGAGAGAAAGTTCTATCAAAAAGTGCACACAATTATTGAACGAAATTGAATCTCTCAAAATAAAAGTCCAACAATTGTCAATAACTTTAGATGAATTTTCAAAAAGTGAGAATTTGTTGAATCTGCTATTAGGGAAGCAAACTGTTAATACAGCTAGACAAGGACTTGGATATAATCAATCTGAAAATGTTGAAAGCGATATTAATCAAGAAAATTCCATGTGCACAATTTGTAGAAAATATGGACACGATCACAATAATTGTTGGTATAGACCCAAACATGTGAAAACCATACCAATTTGGGTTCCAAAAGGCACGAATATAAAATCTCTCAAAGTTAAACAAATTTGGGTGCCAATAGGAACATATATAAACAGTTTTGGGTCTCCACAAAATTATTTTTCTAAATCTTCTGCCACTAACAACCATGGACCTATAAAAACAAATAGGTCACATAAATCTTTTTCCGTGTAGGTGTGGTGGCAGGCTAAGGAACAACAACAGTGTTTTCTGGATTTTTGGCTGTTCCAGAAACACAACGGGCGACAAAGCAAAGTTCCTTAGCCTATTATAAAGGTGATAGAATCACAATGGATAAAAAACGAAAAATATCGTAAAGGTAAAATAGGTAATGGTATATTTATTTGAACGATATATTAAATGTGATGATCAGCACCATAGTCTGAATTAAAATCAGCCAATATTGAGATGGTGAAGAGATGATTATTTTAATTCTGACTTGTTCAGCATGGTTGGCCAATTATATTTATGCCAAAAACACTATTCTTTGATTTACTTCATATATATTAGTTTGGATTAAAAATAGTTTTTTGTTGGATGATAATATTTTTGGTTACGGCTAACTCTATATTCACGGTTTTCTGATTATTTACATGGCTTCAATCCAAATTCAAAAGAATGTCATTTAAAATGTTGTTGAAAATTGTGTTTGAGTTTTTTATGCACTCTTCATGGTCTAGTCTATCAAATTTAATTAGTGATATTTTGGAGTGAAAGAGAAATTCAGATTCAGATCATACTGGTAATCTAGTTGAAAGAAAAATTACTAGTTGAACGTGATTTTTGAGACATTTAGTAACTGCATCGTTTTTCATAGAAAATATCTGCATATTTTTCATTTTAAATAATTTTCAAATAGCAGAATTTTTTTTTTCATATAACCTCTTCGAGAAAATCATTTTTGACCATGTTTTCAGATTTGTCATTTTTATTTGATTTTAAATGACAAATTTGGACTAATCCGACTCCCTACTAATTATCAAAAAGATAAATAATGATTGAAAAGGTGATAAGTGTTGATGTTTAGCATACATTACTCAAGAGAGTATATTTGGAAAATTTATTTAGGAATTCAAACAAGAGTTATAAAACTTTTTTGTTGGGTAAAGATTTCATGACCATTTCTATATCTATCATATTTCTATCGACCATTGTTTATCAAATCTTAAATATAGTTTGTCGATATGTGGTACTATAATCAGGAATCATTTGTTTTTCATGTCATATTTTTTGTAAAAATAAATAAATATCCAAAGTATTCACTCTCATTTAAAAGTCCTCACGGTTATGCATGGGTGAATTACTTGGATTTTTGATTATGTGCTTTCATGCTCATTTAAAAGTCCTTACGGTAATGCATGTATGGAACGCATATCAAAATTAATTGATTAAATAGACAAGTTGATTCTAATCCCATTTAAAATTCCTCACGGTCATGCGTGGTTAGAAGATACTTGATTTCATTTTTTGAAATTAAATTGGAATACTACTAATCTCATTTAAAAGTCCTAACGGTTATGCATGATTAGTAGATATTCAAATTTCTGATATAAATGTACCACAAGTTGATACAATTGTATGATTTTGCATGAGAACATCATTTCCATCATTCTAAAAGTGGAATATGAGTCTAACAAGGGTAGTTATGATTTTTGTTTAATTTTTATTGAAGTTTAATATGTATATTCAATTGAGTTTTAATGTTGGATTAATATTGATCATTTTATCTCTATTTTCTCTAACACTATTATTATTCTTTTGCTGATAACAAAAGGGGGAGAGAAAAGTTAAGATTTTGTCAAATAGAATCAAGCAAAGGTCAAATAATTTTCCATTTGCATCTAGGCTTATTTGTATATTTCTATTTGCATGCATATATGTAGGGGGAGCGTCATGTAGAGAGGAAGCATTTAAATAGGGGGAGCAATTAGAGTATATCATTGATCAAATACATTTAACGCAGTCAACATCTTAAATATATGTTTGTTATCATCAAAAGGGGGAGATTGTGGAATATGCGAGTATATGATTTTTGTTTGATGATAATAAACATATATATATTCATTTAAATGTATTTGTTAATGTACTATTTTATTTTTCATAGATTAAATAAATATTTGTTGAATAAAATAAATTACACATAATTTGAATGGAATTTGAATTCAAACAGAAATTTTATTCAAACAAATATTTATTACAATTTCAAGCTCTCACTAAACATATACATTTTTGAATACATCACAATTCAATTTACATTAATAACCTCACTACATATCACTCACACTCGTAGTTTTATATTCAACTTCATTCCAGTTTGAATCCAGCATCTGAGCAATCTGCAAAAATATTCACTAATGCAGTAAAATTGAAAAAGAATTATTTTTGCAATATAAAATGAAATATGATTTTTGAAAATATTATTTGCCTCGGTTATTTGGGTTGTTCGTCATCATTCATATTTGAATTCATCATACACGAACAATGTGACATGCATAGTGTAACACTGTACATGCCACAAGGCCGTGCACATCGATATACACTTGATAATGCTACAGGGACAGGTGAGCACAGGTCAAACCCAAATGAAGAGCCGGGTTCAACTCATGTGTAATATATTTAAAATCACGACACGAGCACAAGGTCAAACCCGAGTTTTTGAAACTGGATTCAACGCAAATAAAATTTCAAAAATCAACATGAATGGATGCAAAGACGAGCTGCAACATGGATGTCACAAGCAATACCAGAGACAGTCTCACAAGACAATAACATGCAGTTTTGTAGTGGTACAAGGAAAGTACAGGGAACAATAACATGGTAAACAATGTCAACAGCAATGAAAGCAACATGACCAACAGATCACACTATGCAGTGTACAAGAACAATTCGAGATGAATAATGCAAACAACAATGCAACAGTGTGGAAGTGAAACAGTGATGAAGCTGGAAATGCAAAGACCAGGTTACAACATCAAAGAATCAAGTACACATGTATGCAGTGACACATCAATGAAGACTCAGCCCAATGAACCAGTGATAATCAAACTAACTCAAGTCAACAATATGCACCAATGCAAGTGACTCAAGCAACATGTCCAGTTATAACAAAGACCAAGTGCACGACTAAACCAACATAATGCAAACTACATCCCAACAGCAATATGCTTGAAGACTACAGCACGACCAAGTATGGCAGTGAAGATAACAAGTGCACCAACATTTACAACATACAAACAGGTACACGAGCTAATGAAGACTGCATCATGATGCAAGGCCAGAGACTACAATATCAAGTGCAAGTGCAAACTCAAATAAGTATGTGCAACTGTGAAAACTTCAGTGAGCTTGTGCAATTTGTACAAAATTGCCACCAACATAACAGCACAAATGAATACTGCAACAACCAGAGCCAAAGTTCACAAGTGAAGCCAAATATACACAAGTGCAGACCAAATGAAGACCACAAGTATACAACAACAAGCAGGAGTGTGCAAGTGCAGATGAACACATATGGCCGAAGTCAATGAAACCCAAGTATACAGAAGTCAATGCCGAGAAACAATGTATACAAATGATCAGGTCAAAATAAAGCCAACTACTGAATCAAGTGCACCAGAAAAATGCAATGCATGAAAGCTTGAACAAGTCCAAATACAACCCAAAGTGCAACAAGAATGTTGCAGTGATACAATGCAAGTTCATATGTACAGCAAGCTACAAGTGATTCAGAATCAAGGTGAACAAACAGTGATACATGAATAATGCAAGAACAAGCTAGCAGATACATGAATACTGTAAGCATATTCGAAGTCGAAGATCTTAATGCAGAGTTGTGGATTGGTATACACGAAATCAAGTGTGCGTACTGTTTGAAAAAGTCACAAATTAAAAGAGGAAAGTCACTGCCGTATCAAACAAGAAAAATCGAACGTTCTCAAGATAAAGTCGTGCGCATCAAGTCAGGAAATCAAATTTTAGGAAAGTATCGAATTGATTAGGGTATAGGAATTCATATAAATACCAACCCGCAAATCATCATCAGGAGGGTGGAAAAGATCGAATCAAATCCAAATATAAACCCAAATTCATCATCGACAATTGGTACCAAGTCGAAGTATTAAAATCCAAATTCATCATCGACATCGTGTGCAAAAGGAACGATCGAGTTCAAGTACGAAAAATCAGAAGAAGCAAAAGCACAAATTACATACCGAAGCAACAACCATCGATCAACAGAGAAGCAACGCAAACCATCGATCATCAGAGAAGCCGCGAGCAAGAGCAACACCAGAGAATCATATTTGAAGAAAGCCCCAATATGGATCGAAGAACGAAGCCCTAATTTAGTGGCAAAGGGGATCGGCCGACATTATTTTCACAAGCCAGAGAAAAGGATCGGGTTAAAGAATAAAAGGGTCGGGCCTTGTTTTATAAAAGGGGTTTTATTTTGAGGGCTTTAGTTTATAGGGTTTAATTTTTTATTTGAGCAAAAATTATGAATTCAAGTTTGTATTTTAATTTTTGCTCTTGCTTTTATTTTTGAAGTCAATTTTTCTTTTCGGGTCAAAATATTGGTAAATCACCACCTAGGTTGTAGGTAGTGTCAGATTGTCTAGTTAGAATTAGTTCAGTGAGCAGGGTGTGCGAGTTTGCCAAACTCTATAGGCGGGAGCAAGGGTTTGCGAGTTTGCAAAACTCTATAGGCGGGAGCAGGGGGTGCGAGTCTATTAGAGTGTTTGTAAGCGGGAGCAGGGTTTGCGAGTGTGTTAGAGTGTTTGTAAGCGGGAGACTGTTTAATTCTAATAGAAATCTAGGAATGCAGTAGTAGGCAGGGGTTGCCGAAGCTGGGTAAATTTTGTGTGTGATTTACTTTTTAGCATATTTATTTCTACAGTTTGTTTCTGTGTTTAAATCGAGAAAATTTGCTATAACCCTATTCACCCCCATCCTTCTAGGGTTAATCTAGATCCTACACTTATCAATGTAATCACAAAAATTGGTGAAACACAAATTCTAGAAATCATCAATAGAAATCCAGAAATCATAAAAAGGGGAGGCCTATCACAAAACGGGAGCATGAAAACTCACCAACACGTGTATCACAAAATGGAACACTATTCCATGGTTACTAACCATTTATTTTGAGCCGAAGCTCCACAAAACGGTCCGAAGACCATGGGTCTCTACCTCATCAATTTTGAGCTTAAGCTCCATAGAAACGGGGTTTAGTCTCCCTTGCAGACAAAGAGACATCGCACATTGCTAGTCTAAATCACAAAATGATCATCATCGATCATCAAGAAGTGTCAATTACACCAAGCTAGTAAATAAATGAGTATAGCTTCATGTCCCATAACCACTTGCTTAACTTAAGTATTTATGAACAAATTGTAAGTCTCCACTCGAAAGTTGTCACAAAAGTTTCAATCGAACGAGTCTAAGAATTAACCAACAAAATAAACGCAAGCGTTTCATACCACTTGTTTTACTAAGCCGTTTAATTAGATTTCTCATACGAGTGAGGTAAAGGTTTGTATATACTAATAGGTTGGAAAACGGTTTATAAACGAGTTTAATATTGAAAATAGAGTTGAAATCATCTTTGTGAAAGAGTTTGAATATTTACTACTAGTATAGAAACCTTTGTATTTAGAAGTGACAATCCATAAAGATGATTGTAAAAACAATCAATCACCAAAATTTCACGTTCAAAGACGTGAATTAAATCCAAAGAAATCGATTCCAAATCCTTCAAAATGGATATACCCAAAACTTCCAAAATAGAAGTCATCAAGTTCGATAATAAATGATAACAACAAATCGAAAAACCATGAATCGATAGAAATTGGAATTTCAAACAAAATAGGCTAAATAGGCAAAAGCAAGCAGGTCAGTCGACTGATCCAGAAACTTGGAAGTTTCATTTCCTGCAGTCATTCGACTGATTACAGAGGCCAGTCGACTAATTGCAGGAAACAGAGACTTCCAGCCTCTGTAAACAGTCCCAAGAACCCTCATTTGCTACAGCCAGTCGACTGCCTGCAAAGGTCAGTCGACTGACTGGCATTGGGGTTGTTTTTCAGCCTATCAAATGAATAGCAATCACAAGCCAATTCGCGATCGGACGAGCAATGAGCGCTAGAGGTCTATGTCAATCGACAACCCAGCCCTATAGGCTCTTCAATGCATCACCAAAAACATGTTCAAACAACAAAGCTAGTATTTTTAAAGATTTGACTTCAAAACACCAAAAATTGGAACATTCATAAAACCAATTCAATCCAAAGCTAATGAACACGGAATAGAAGTTAGGAATTCATACCTAATAACCAAAGATAGTTATAGACCAAGATGTGAGATAAAAATCTCACCTTTTGCACAAAAACAAGGAGGAATAAGCTATAGAGCAAGGTAAAAACAATCACTCCTCAATTCCAACCCAAGAAGCTTGAATCTAAGCTTAAAAGAAAAACATTTCCTAAGTTAGACTTTAGGAATTTCTGAAATTAAAGGTAGAATGAGTTGGAGAAGAAGAAGAGGATGCTTACCAATAGCTTCACTTTGAATTTGGAGTTAGAACTTGGATTTGCAATGGAACTAGGGCTTAGGAATTCTAATTCTCTTTCTCTTCCCCCATTTTTATGAAAGCTTGAAGGTATTAGGAAATGAAAGTGAATGAAGAGAAGTGGGGGGGGGGAGCTAGAGTTAATAGTTTAGGCTAACCCAAACTCAAAGTCCAAAGTGCATAGGTCAAATTTTAGCTAGCTCCAAACATATCTAAGTTTATACTCAAAAAGGTCGCAAATGGCGTTTTGAACTCAATGGGAGTGGTCCCGAGTAGTAATTCAGCCGTATGCAAAAAGTAGCATTTCGGACTATAATCCGACTAAAAATGCTATATTTAAATAAAATATTTAAATACACAATCATAAAATATGCGGGTTGTTACACATTTTCATTCATCTTCTCTTTAAGCTAATACTTAATTAATTATATAATATGATTTTGTGTGATATATATGCACACACGTACATAAACATAGTTTATAAATGTTTTAATATTGTTCACATTTATTGTTTTAACTTAAATAAAAGTGGACATATATATATATATATATGTACATTTATATATATACTCGTTTATATCATATACATATAATATTTTAATGCATACACACACGCATTTAGACAATGAACCGAATACAAGAGGTGTAAATTCTAGAACCTACTCACATGCATATTATACCATGCATAAATTATTATGTTGCTCATGCACATACACACGAATGTGTATATGATACATGTATTCAAAATAATAATACAAAATAATATAAAGAAAACTTTATTTATAAAGTTGAACAAAATATTGATTTTATTTAAAAAAAATTTAGTGAAATTCTAAATGGATAAGACTTCGTGGGCCCATTAAAGATCCATAAAGGGAATTTTTTTAATTTACTCATTTCTTTCGCTGCGGGCTGACCACGTTCCAATGTTTACTAACTATAAATCCTTGAGATACTTGTTCTCTCAAAATAATTTAGATATGAGGCAAAAAAGATGGTTGGAGTTTTTAGCATCTTATGAACTTTGGATAGAGTATACCCTAGGGAAGAGTAATAAGATAGTTGACGTTGTAAGCCGCGAGCAGCATAATTGTGTTCTGGCAATGATCAAAGAGTGGGATATGTTAGAGATTCTATCTGCATGTAATGTGCAATTTCGATCTAGTGTAGGAATGAGTAGCACTTCTAGAATGCTATCCAGCTTAGAAGTTCTGCTTGCACTCGTAGAGAAGATTATAGAACTACAAATGGTAGATTACGTCTATGCTAGCAGAATAATAAACATAAGGTAAGAAACCGAGGCTGTTGAGCTAAAGGGATTCAGTGTTGATAGAAAAGGCAAACTATGGAAGAAAGGAAGGTAGTCTATACAAGATGTAGGCGACCATTTGAAAGAAGGGTTGGACGAATGTCATCACTCAAAGTTCACCATTCACCGTAGAGGTACTAAGATGTACCAATACATGAAGAGAAGTTTCTTTTGGAAAGTAATGAAGGAGGATGTGGAAGAGTATCTGAGGATATGTCTCACGTGCCAACAAGTAAAGGCAAAGCAGCAAAAGCAAAGTTGGCTTTTGCCACCTTTGGAAGTTCCAATTTGGAAATATAATTCGGAACCTATGGATTTTGTTTATGACCAAGGTTTAGAGGTGAGGATGAAAGTATATGGGTGATAGTTGATATACTAACAAAGTGTGCTCATTTCATTCCGATAAATGCCACAAGAACGGCGTCAAAGTTAGCCGATGTATAAAGCAATAGCACGATTGCATGGAGTGCCTAGTACTATTATTAGTGACCAACCCCACTATTTACTAGTGATTCTTGGCATAGTTTGCTTAGTGCTTTGGGATGTGAGTTGCACATGAGTACCGTGTACCATCTAAGCATATCATCCATAGGTGGAGGGACAGAGAAAAAGGGTAAACGGAATTCTAAAATATATATATTAAGAGCGTATATTTTAGATTTTGGAGAATCTTGGGAAGATCACCTATACTTAGTGGAGCTTTCATTCAACAACACCTACCAGAGTAGTATTAAGATGGCATCATTCAAAGCGCTGTATGAAAGGCCATGTAATGTTGGCTAGAGACTGAAAATAGGCAAATATTAGGGCTTGATATGGTAAAGGATGCTACTAAGAAAGCGTAGTTAATTTGGACTAGAATAAAGGCGGCGCCGTCTAGGCAAAAGAGTTATGTCGATAAAAGAAGGAAAGAGCCAGAGTTCGTAGTAGGTGACCATATGTTCATGAAGGTTTCACTAATACGAGGTGGATGTGCTTTGGGAAGGCTAGGAAGTTAGCACCTAAATATGTGGGTCGGTTTTAGATTATAGAGAAAGCCAAAAAGGTAGCATGCTGAGTAGATCTACCAAGATTTATGCAGGGACCCATGATGTGATTCATATATCACATTTAAGAGTGTGCATTAGAGATCCGGAAGCAATAGTAAGTCAGAGAGCAGCAGTGGCTTGGTCATAGTTTCAAACATGACCTCTGTAAGGAAACCAGTTTGGATAGTAAATCAAGACGAGAGGCGGCTTCAAAGTAAAGTGGTGAAGCCAGTATCTGTCCAATGGAATTAAGACTGGAAGGATTGTATATGGGAAATAGAGGATAAGGTAAAGAGAACTTATCTAAAGTTATTCATTTCATCTTAGCACATATATTGGTTATGTGTCATATTGTTGTAGACCATATTTATATAAGTATTATGGTTGATTGTTTTGTATTAGTAGTTGCACTAGTACATTTGTGTTATGCCATATCGGTGGAGAATTCATGTGGTTATGCTAGAAGGGATAGTAGATTGATAAGCAATCACTACCATGCCTTAATTGAGTTTCAATGGCAATTCCTTTAAGGGATGAAGCCTGTAACACCCCATAATTAATAACTAATCAAAGATTTAGTTATTGAAATAAGGAACCAAATGGGAAAAGGATTATAAAAATAAGTAAGAAATATGGTTAACATTTTGGTGGACACTTGCTTACCATTTGAGGCCGGGTATAAAAGAATAATTAAATAAGAAGGAGGGCAGTGAACAAATGTGAAAATAGGTATGAGGCCCAAGTTATCGTGGGATAATAAACATAACACTTTTCTCATTTGTTCATTTCATTTTCATTCCACTGAAATGTAAAATAAAAGCTGGAAAAGAGAATTAATGGTGGTGGCTTAGATAAATCAAATAAGAAGATAGAGAAGATAATGTGATTTAAAAGGGATTAAGAAGATTAAAACAAGATTATCTAAAGATCTATGCAAGCAATGCAAAACCTTTTTTTTACCATTTTCACCGTGTTTGACTTTGGTTTAGATTTAAAGTGATGGAGTTCATATGAGATAAAGTTTAAATAATATAAATGATGTACTAATTAATGTTTTAGGAAGTACAACTTTGAATGGGATGTTTAATTATATTTCCTTACTCTATCGATTTTGAAATGCTATGAAAATTTAATCTGATGTTTCAATCACTGTTCTAGAAATGGGTTTTAATTTGAATAATTTCCATGCTAAAATCATTAGTTATGAAATTTTAAAAGAAAAATACCTAAGGAATAAGAAAAATATCCAGGAAATAGAAATGAGAGTAAAACATGTTAAAAGAATTATTCACAAATTTTCCAGAACTTTATAAGGATTTTTCGAGCTAAAATTAATTCACCTCCGATGGGAACTACGTTGGCTAAAGTTGATTATGCAGGGACCCAAGGTTTATTAAATAAACTTAATGAAATTAATGTTAACCAACTAAGGGGCAAGATTCCACATAAATGCTAAATAGATAAATAAAAGACATTGTCACTAATAGAAAGTTGAGTTTGAAGTATCCTATGGCAATACGTGGAAAGGGGATAACATACATGTCAAACGTTTTCTAATATGGTGCTGAAGCGATAGCCAAACGTTAAGATCATAAACTAAGCATCTAAAGACAAAGTTAGTAAATTTATACAAGAGTTTTCGACTTTCGAGAAGGATCAGTACTGCATGGGACTCTAAAAGGTGAAATTTTGGCTAAGGTTTAAAGCGAAAGGTGTATGAGAGAAGCGAAAGGTGTATGAGAGAACCGCATCGAAAACCGAATGGCACAGTAGGGAACGGTATTGGAGCCGTTAAGTAGTGTGAGCTGAAACGTAGCTAAATATACTACTCTAAGGCCAAAAGAAGTCGGGAAAGTATCGCAATATGAGTAAGGCATACTGTGTTGCATTATAAATAAGGGTTGGATTATATTGCATCGAAATGAAATGAAATTGGATCCTAAGATATGGGAGTTAAATAGAGATCGAGCAGCTTAAGTGAAAGAGAATTTGCAGAAGTAAAAGAAAATGAAATGCTCTTTATTGTATTGAACTGAAAAAATGAATACATTCAGTACATGCAGTAACCTTTCTTTTGTACACATTTATGTGGGCTGGGCTGAAGTAAGAATATGCGAACCGGGTTGTACATAATACTATCTGACCTCTTGCTACTAACAAATAAGTATACGATATTATAATAATGTACATTATTATTCCCCCTCAAAAATATCTAGGGTTTTTTTTTACTCTTGCTTTAGCGCCGCCATGAAGCAGAACTTGTGAGAGAGCAGCCAGATCTGAAGAATTCTTCGGATCTGGCTTCAGATCTAGCTTGCTTTGAGTAGCTCCTTCTTGTATTTCAACTGCCTTGTCGCTGGTGTTCCAGTCAACCACCTTTAAATCAGCTTTGAGTCTCGAGAAGTTTTTGGTGGAAAGAGCCTTTGTTAAAATGTTGGCACGTTGATATCCTGCAGGGATGTGACGAACATCAAGTCTTCCTTTGCTTATTTGCTCTCGAACGAAGTGCAAATCGATCTCAATATGCTTCGTTTGAGAGTGGAGAACTGGATTTGCAGAAAGAGCAACGGTACTCAGGTTATCACACCAAATTATTGGTTTTTTTGTTGACTTTATTCCAATTTCGAATAGTAACTGCTCGATCCAAATTAATTCTGCAGTTGTGCTTGCCACTGCTCGACACTCGGCTTCTGTACTCGAGCGCGAGACTGTGGCTTGCTTTTTGGAGCACCATGATATTGGGTTGTCACCGAGATAGATACAGAAACCAGAAGTGGATCTTTTGTCGTCTGGGTCAGTAGCCCAGTCGGCATCAGCGTAAGCGTGTAAATTCCATTCTTTGCATGAATGTAGAGATATTCCATGATTGATTGTTCCTCTGAGATAGCGCAGAACTCTTTTAACGGCTTTCCAATGCTCGTCTCTTGGACGTTGCATAAATTGACAAATTTTGTTAACACTGAAGCATATTTCTGGTCTTGTGATAGTCACGTACTGTAATGCGCCTACTATACTTCTATATTGTCGATCGTTAGAGATAAGTTCTCCTCTGTCTTTTGAGAGACGAAGATTACTGGTCATAGGTGTAGATAGAGGTTTAGCAAGGTCCATTTTTGCTTTTACAAGAATCTCTGTGATATATTTGCTTTGACTTAGAACAAGCTCTGTGTTGCTTTTCTTTACAACTTCTATGCCCAAGAAGTAATTTAAATCACCAAGTTCTTTGATAGAAAAAGTGTGATTCAACTGCTGAATGATTTTGCTGATTTCACTGTTGTTACTGCCAGTAATCAATATATCATCTATGTAAACCAGTAGATAGGTAATTTCCCCATGATTTGATTTTATATACAAAGAGTTGTCTGACTTGGTTGGTTTGAACCCTAATCTGATCAGAGTTGCCTAGAATTTTTCATGCCATACTCTTGGTGCCTGCTTAAGTCCATAAATAGCCTTGTGAAGTTTGCATACCAAGTTTGCATTGTTACCTTGAATGTATCCTTTTGGTTGTTGCATATAAACCTCCTCTTGTAGATCCCCATTCAGGAAGGCATTGTTTACATCTAACTGTTTAACATTCCACTGACTGTGTAGAGCTATGGTTAGAATAATTCGTATAGTGGTTGGTTTTACTACAGGAGAAAATGTCTCACTAAAATCAAAGCCAAACTGCTGAGTGTATCCCTTTGCAACAAGTCTTACCTTGTATCTTGATATGCTGCCATTTGGGTTTTTCTTTACTTTATATGTCCATTTACTTCCAATAATGTTTTTGTGACTGGGTGGATGAACTAAGCTCCATGTTTTGTTTCTTGTGAGGGCATTATATTCTTCGTCCATGGCTGATTTCCAGTGATCATATTTGATGGCTTCTTCATATGTAGTAGGTTCCTTTTGATTTAGACAAGCTGTGTATACTTTAGGTTTAAATATACCACTATTAGCTCTTGTGATCATGTGGTGTTCTGTTTTTGCAGGAATGCTGGGTTGTTCATTGACATTAGAGTGTTCTGAACATGGAGAATTGCTTTCATTGTGTTCAGAACTTTCTTTAGAGTTGGAACAGTTTTGTGGTGAGATATTGAGCTAATCATCTGACTCAGTTGAACTATGACCTGGTCTGATGGATGACAGGTTGTGTTGTGGTCCTGATGTCTTATCAGCCCCTTGCCCACTGTTCCAGTCAATAACTTCAGGTATTGGTGGTATAGATACCTTTGTGTTATATATTTTCTGTGTAGTTTGTATTGTTTTATCTGCAAAAGGAAAAACAATCTCATTAAATACAACATGTCTTGAGGTATACACTTTGCCATCATTACTGAGACACTTATATCCTTTCTGGTTACTTGCATATCCTAAAAAAGTGCATGGAACAGACCTAAGGCTTAACTTGTGAGTGTTATATGGTCTAAGGCATGGAAAACACAGACAACCAAAAGTTCTTAGATCTGAATAAACTAGTTTTATATGAAATAACACTTCACTTGGACTTTTCCAGCTAAGAACCTTAGTTGGAAGTTTGTTAATTAAATAGACTGATGTGGTAAATGCATCAGGCCAGAATTTCATTGGTAGAGACCCTTGAGCCAACAGTGTCAGTCCAGTTTCAACTATATGTCTGTGTTTTCTTTCCACTAAACCATTCTGTTCAGAAGTATGTGGGCAAGTAACTCTATGTATAATTCCTCTCTCTTGAAAATAGTCTTTTAAAGGTTTAAATTCACTACCTCCATCTGACTGGATAATTTTAACCTCACTGTTACACTGTTTTTCAGCCTGATTAATAAATTGAATGACTACTTTGCATACCTCTGATTTAGCCTTGAGAAAATATATCCAAGTATACCTAGAATAAGCATCAACAAATGAAATATAGTACCTGAATCCATAGTCTGAATTTATTGGAGTGGGTCCCCAAAGATCTGTAGCTATAAGTTCAAGTGGTTTATTGTAAACAGTGGTAGAGTCTGCAAAAGGTAGTTTATGACTTTTGCCAAGTTCACAGCTTGTACATATGTAAGGAACAGAAATATTATCAAAAGGAATATTATTACTTTTCAGAACATGTTTTACAGTTTTAACATTGGGATGACCCAATTTGCAGTACGATACATCAAATACACTCTTTTTATTATTGACATTAGTTTCTAAATTGTTGCACCATGGTCTTTTATGAATGAGTTTCTTTGTATTCCCAGGATTGAATTTGTATAGCCCATTGTGCAGTCTATCCTGTAATAATATATCTTGACTTAATAAGTCTCTGACAATGCAGAATTTTGGGTGAAACTCAAAGTATACATTGTTGTCATTGGCAAATTGTGATACACTGATCAAATTCTTTTTAATTTGAGGAACAGTTAACAAATTATTCAAATAAAGTTGTCTTTTACCTTTGATGCTGCCATTTCCAACATGAGTTATACTTACAGCTTCACCATTACCCATAAAAATAGACTGTGCACCTGAATATTCTTTGCTACCAAGATTTAGATTCTGAATGTTATTAGTTAGATGGTTTGTAGCACCTGAATCTGATACCACTCTTCACAGTGGATGTCTTCAGGTCTGTTAAGAGTTTCTGGATTCGCTTGAATACTTTGAGTATCTCCATTCTGACTTCTTGTGATGTTTCTTAATTGGGCTACATTTGCATTTGGATTAAATCCTTTTTGTATGCCCTGACTTTGATTAGTACTATAGCCATCAGTATTGTATCTGAAATAGCATTTGCTTGCAATATGACCAAATTTCTCACATATTTGACATTTTACTCTGTTACTGTTGTTCCATCTTCCACTTCTCCCTCTTCCTCTCTGATTAAGACCCCCTCTGTTAGCTTGTGACTTTTCTTGATTCTTGTTTCTTGAATTTGATGCATAGTTGACCGAATAATCTGATGTATTTAACTTTCTTTGTTCAACTCTACCTTCATGAGCAAGAAGAGACGAGTGAACAAACTGCATATTGGGTAGTGTCTCTCTAGAAGAGATGACTGCAATAACAGACTCATATTCTTCGCCAAGACCATTCATTATGGTCAAGATCTGCTCTGTTTCAGAGATCTTATGACCTGCTGTTTCAAGTAGATCACAAAATGACTTAATTTTGGTCAAGTACTCTCTCATGGACATATTTTCCTTTTTCAAATTTTGTAGTTCTCTCTTGTAATGCATAATACGAGCAGCAGATTGAGTATTGAAAATCTGTTCTACAGTTTTTCAAATTTCAAAAGAAGAATTGCATCCAACAATTTGATGTAATAGATTAATACTGATTGATGATAACAACCATGCTGAAAGTAGACTGTCTTGTCTCTTGTATTTCACATATTCTTGATTGCTTATCAGATTGCATTCTCTGTCTTTTGTCATTACAGGAGGAATCGTAACAGTTCCTTTGATAAATGCTTCAAGGCCATAGCCATTTATGGCAGTTTCAACTTGATATTTCCAGAGCAAGAAGTTGTTCTCATCCAGTTGAATATTATTGATGTGGCTTTTGGGTTTAATCAGAGACAGAGTAGTGGTGGCTTCAAAGGTAGAAGTGGCAGATGATTCATTGTCTGCTGTTTCTGACATGGTGGGTACAGAATTAGCAGGTGAGCAACAAACTTTGGCAAGACACACTGAAGTTGAGTATCACACTGGATTTCAGTGTGTAGCCAAGTGTAAAGATAGAGATCAGTGATGAAGAGACTGATGCAAATCTTGATGACGCCTGAGATGCAGCCAAGATTCTGTTGATTACAACTTGAGTCTTCAGGCAGGGCACTCTGCGGTGAATATAACCAAGAACCTGTTTCTTGATTATCAAAAGAGATCTCTAATGATGATTCTTGATCTGAAGAGCAAGGAGAAGAAACTCCAAATGATGAATTCTCTCTGATGGAGTTTAATTACCACAGAAATGGATCAGCCAATGATGCCGTTAGGCAGAGGCTCTGATACCATGAAAGAGAATTTGCAGAAGTAAAAGAAAATGAAATGCTCTTTATTTTATTGAACTGAAAAAATGAATACATTCAGTACATGCGGTAACCTTTCTTTTATACACATTTATGTGGGTTGGGCTGAAGTAAGAATATGCGAACCGGGTTGTACATAATACTATCTGACCTCTTGCTACTAACAAATAAGTATACGATATTATAATAATGTACATTATTATTAAGATGTCTAAGTAGAAGAAGAACCTATATAAGAATATAGTTTCGAAACGGCTATTGATGCCGAATAAGGACATTCATTTGAATGCGCACCATGGAAGGTGAAGAAAGAATTCAACTTTCGAAGGGTTGTATGCTCTCATAACTGCAAGTTTCTAATTATTTATAGCGTGAATTAAATAAGGATGAAACTTCATATGGATGATTCTTTGCGGTATCTCTAAATAAGAATGAAACTACACATGAGTGATTCTTTGTAGTGTAAGTTAAACAAAGATGTGATTGCTTGTCGGTGATTCTTTATAGTCTAAATTAAATAAAGACGAAATTGCATGTGCATGATTCTTTGCGTTGTAAATTAAAGAAAGAATACACTTCATGTAGTTGTTCATTGCAGTATAAATTAAAGAGAAAACAAAATCGCTTAAGATTGTACTTTGCAGTTCAAATGGAGAAGTCAAACTATGCTAGGGGTGCATTTCATGGGAATATGTTTCGAATGCCGAACTACACTACAACGAACAGCGTATTTTGGAAGTGAGGAATACAAAGGGAACACTTAGCAACCGAACTGTATGGGAGGTACCTTCATTAGTTGGGTTATCATGCGCAGCTTTAGAGGGAGGATTTGTTCAGGGGTCGGAAGAATTCGGAGACAGTTAGGGGCTTCGAGGCAGCCAAAATTTGAGTTGTGTATTGCTAATGTTGCATTTGTTATTAATGTTTATAGTAGTGAAGAAAAAACCCACTCCATGTATGGCGGTGTGGTCTCACAATACCTTATGCTTTAGGCAATGTATTATTAATACCAAACTTTATTTCTAACTCGTATTTATATTAATGTTTTCCCCATAAACACAGGGTACTTTTTTGAGTAGGTTGAGTTTATGGGTAGGTAATCTTAGAATTGAAGGACGAAACCGAAGACAAACCATGAGGCTTTGTTAGCTGACAAAAAATTATTATTTTTGTTGTTTAAAAAGCTCGGAACATCATCATATGTCAAGTTGACACTCTACTTTGTTATTTTTGGCCCCTACATGGATATGACTTTGGGGTTAATTTGAAAAATGTATGAATGAATATTAAGACTATTTATGTGTATTGTAAATACTTTAGCTACTCTGGTCACTTAAACTGTTATATATATATATATATATATATATATATATATATATATGACAATAATTCTGCTGATGACTATAGCACTATAATGTCCATTTTCGAGTTTAAAAGTGGGGACGTCACGGTATCCTTAAATGTACAGTTTTTGCAAGTATGTCCTACAATAACAACCCATTATTGTTCCTTATTTGTTGTTCAGTAAACATGAAACACTTCATTTAAATGTTAAGAAATAAATAAATTTAGAAATATTATTTAGTAGAAGTCAACTTTCGTTTACATTAGTTGATAATAGAAAATGTAACATGAACAATAATAATAATTAATATTCAAAAAGAAGATAAAACACCATAAATGTTAATACTAAGAAATTATAAATTTACCACTTAGATTAACGTTGTTTTCATGTAGTAATGATTAGTATATAAATAAATTCTAAACAGACACATATATAAAAAAATTAAGCAAATTTCCAATAATACATAACAGTAGTTTCAAAAAATATTCACTAAAATGAAAATGTTAACTCTTAAACTAAATAAATATGAAGATTTATTGATTATTGTATATGTTTGTTATTATTTATGCTACAAATGATTTATTAGTTTACTTTTTCACTCTTAATAATTTTACTATACATGTACAATATATTTTTTTACCAAAGTTTTATTTTTGAAAAAGAAAATTAATAAATACCATAATGGATCATGCTTTCTTATTTAAAATAACTGCAAAAGGACTCTAGGATTTGGTTTGAATAGAAATTTTAGTGTAAGAAGAGATCTGAAAGAATAAAGAAAAAGTATATTATTAAACTTCATTATTCTGAAATATATTAGATAAAATGAAGATAATGGAGTTCCAAATTGCATCTTATTTATATTTAGATAAGTAGAATTAAAGAGGGTAGATGATTTTGAAATATATTAGAGAATTAGAGGCATCACAACTTGGGTGGAGTTCTCATTAAATGAATAAGTCTTAAGAATTAAGTAAATTATGGAGAGTGAAGTATTTTAATTTCAATATTATGAGAAAATTAAAAAAAATGTTGAGAGGGATCCACTAATAAGAATATAATATAAAATAAGGATAATGATGTTCTAAACTGCATCTTGTTTAAGATAAAGGGAGTCAAATAGGGTCGAATAATTTTGAAATATATTAGAGAAAATGTGGTTAGTGGGATTCGAACTTGGGTGGAGTTCTCATCAAATGAAAGAATTAAGTGAACCAAGAAGAGTATATGGTTTCAATTCTAAAATGATGAGAAAATTAGAATAAGGTCGAGAGAGAGATACACTAATAAGTAGAAATTCGATGAAATTATGGAATTTTTAACATAAATAACATTAGAGAGTAGATAATATTGTATCAAAGTCTTCTGTTAATTCAATCAAGTTTCATAAAGGATCCAAATGCGAACATATTTCTTAGCATTCTATCAAGCAAGGAATACAGCGGACTCACCAAGTTTATTTAAATTCAGGTATTGATAATTTAAATTCAACCAATGATAAGACCATGATATTTGGTACCCATAGAGTAAGGGTGTAATAACCCTGAATTTTAATTAACATTATTTGGGATATTTAATTGGATAAATTAAGTAGAATATTATGAATAATTACAGAGATGAGATTAACGAATCCAATTACCATGTCTAAATGAATGAACTAAAATAAAACTCAATAAAATTAAGAAGGAGGAATTCCTAAGGGGTAAACTTGGAAATGGGGCTACATTTCTTAGTATATATCTCTTCCTCCACTTGAATAAATTTCCACTTTATCATTATTAACTCCTCATTACTTCGGTCGGCCATTAAAAACCTCCAGGAAGAGTTTAAATTGAAGAATAAGCTAAGGAATTAAAGCTAGGAAATTATCTCATTCTCCAATCAACTAATCAAGGTGAATAATCATATTTATCGTCTCATTTTTCTATGTTTGATCGGCTATGGGCTATACCCAATTCATGTTTATGATTTTGGTTAGGTTATAACCATTTGAACCTTTGTTTAGATAATACATAGGTGTTTTAAAATGTTAATGGGCTAATTAACACGTTTTCATTCAGTTTTGGTTAAATTCCAAGTTATTTTAATCTTTATATGCTTTGAAAATTTAATATGTTAAAGTATATGATTTATTTGATTTTTGGTGATTTTTGGGAATTTTTACTTAGTGATTTACTAAGGTAATTAAATTATTTAAGCCTAAGGGCTAAATTGAAAAATGTCTTCCACGTTTATTTAGAGTCGGAGATTGTTTAGGGAAAAAGAATAATGTTTTAAGAAAAATGTTGACTTTTGTATACTTTTTACTATTTGGAAGTACAGGAGAAGGTTCCTCGGCCAATCAAAATTAGACAAACAAGATAAAAACATCACTTCAGTGGGCTCAGTTCTACGTTCAACTCAAACAAGCCTGCTTTTACCCTTTCGATGATTTTGAAAGGTACCTTTTGCCTAAGATAGAAGTTAAACAATTACCCTTCACCAAAGTCGAAAGGTAGGAACGGGGCCTAAGGGAAGAAAAGGGAAAAGGAATGAGGAGACCGCTTCTTTTGCATTCGGATAGAAATATAATTGCTTTCAAATTAGTTGAAGAGGGATCCTCGACTCTAACATTCTATAAGAGACTAAATTTTTTATATATTCAAGAAGGGGTTTTGAAGGGGATCTTCGAAAGCTTAAACCTTCAAGAGTACTGCTTTAAAATATTTTCTGAAAAGGTGTTTTGATTCCTTTCGGCAAGCCAAAGGGTTAACCTTCCGACAAGGTCGGAATTATGCTTTCGAAGGGTTGATTCCAACACCAACACTTCATCGTTTTTGATTGATTTTGAAAGGTTTTGATTTCATAAGGATTGATTTTGAAAGATTTTAAAGGGGTTATCTTCAATGATTGCGAAAGGTTTTAATTTCGAAAGGACTGATTTTGAAAGTTTTGAAGGGGTTATCTTCTTGCGAAGGGTTCTGATTTCGAAAGGTTTTGATTTCGAAAGGTTTGATTTCAAAAGGTTCGATTTCAAAAGGTTCAATCTTGAAAGGTTTGAAGGGGTTATCTTCAGTGATTGTAAAAGGTTTTGATTTTGATTTCGAAAGGTTTGATTTCGAAAGGTTTTGTAAGGATTATCTTCAATGATGCTTTCAAAAAGAAGGTTTCCGAAGGGGCTAACTTTGGAGGGTTACTTGCTTTCAAATGGAACTTCATTTGAAGGGTTTTAAAGCGCTGTTTTATCTATTTTCCTTAACTAAAAATTTTCTAATATGAAGAGATTACTTCGAAGGATCATAGCATAAAATACTTTTTTTTGAACATGTAAGAGGGGAGCCTTATATAAATTTGATGTTATTAAACCATGGGGACACCGTGGTGGGATTACTAATTTCGATGCATAGTTTGGGGTTATAAACAGAAATATGCTTTCAAAATTATACATTGGGGCTATCAATGTGTTTTCATTCAATTTAACCAAAATGGGGCTACCAACGGAATAGGTTAAATGGATGGAATACCAGGGGGAAAATATATAATCATGGGGATCATGAGTTTTTATAAATAATCATGGGGATCGTGATATGTTTGGCCAAGTGATGGGTTCTTGGTTAACCTAGGAAAACCATGGAATGTGTAGTGGATATCCCACATCATGTTTCTAAAGTGAAGAATGTTTTGCCAGAGGTGGTTAGCCTCGAGATTTTGCACCCAAAGGTTCATAGTCATCCTAGGAAAACTATGGAGTGTGCGGTGGATAACCGATACCATTTTTTATAAAACAATGTACGATGGATAATCTGCATTTATTTTAAATGGATCTAGGATGGATAGTCCTATTAAACTATGGTGGATAGTTATTTTAAATATTTTAGAGGGGAACTCTAATAAATTGAATTTTAGATGGGAAATCTAATAAATTGCTTTTAGACGGATATCTAATAAATGGGTGGCTGGGATATCTAATACATATGATTATAGCTTTATTTCACATTATGTTAAGACTAATCATTTTGGGTGCAGGGGCATAGTAAATGATTTGCATGTATTGTTTTGGATACTAGTGAGGGAAAAACCCGTTTCGCTAAGTGTCGTGGTCTCAATAGCTATCTATTTATGATAAAAGATGATAGGGGATTATTCATACCAGATTTATTGTCTGAGTCGAAGTTTGTGTTTCTCCACAAACTCTCTGGTACTCAAAATTAATTTGAGTAGTCTAGGAGATGGAGACTTTTAGGTTTTTAGACGAATAAGCTTCCGGAGACATGTAGGAGGTAATATTAGTTATATAGGAGCTATTTTGTATATTCCGCTGTGATGCGCTAAGAACGGTAAAGTTCTTATTTATTAGTTCTCTAATCATCATAAGGGGACATCTTCATATGTCGCACTTATCATATTTTGTACATGTATACGTGATTTGAACGTGGTTAACGTCTGGGGTTATGTAATTAAATCTTAAATTGAAATTCATAAGAGATGAGAAATTATGTTTTGTTGAAGTTTAAAAATTTTCATGTTCTTGTGTTTCTGTGTTGCCAAAGTTTCAAGATTCCGACTTTGGTCACTCAAAAATAACACCTATAGATGACTGTAGCATCCATAGCAGTTAGTTTTGAGCCTCCGGAAGCAGGATGTTACATAGGAGTACGCCCTAGGAGCAATTTTCTAATTTATTGTAAATTTATTAACTTTGTAATCAATTCTCGTTCATACTAAAGGTGTTTTCATTGTTGTTGCAATCAGTTAAAGCTTGGCTTTTCAAGAACTTCTCCATGAAGGATTTGGGAGAAGCATCTTATATATTTGGTATATTGATCTATAGAGACAGATTTAAAAGGTTATTGGGATTTTCCCAGTCCATGTATGTAACATCCCTATTTTAAGTTGAATATTAATTTAATAAAGAATATAAAAATTTGAATTAATTGTGAATTGATTTGAATTTTCCAAAGCAAATATGATAAATGCTTGACTTTATATGTATATATGAATACGCTGTAATTTGAATTTGAGTTGGAAATTCAAAAAAATAAATATCCTAAAAATAAATTGGATTTAAAATAATATATATATGATTTTTATTAAGGTATAATTGGTTTTAAATTATTTTCTTTAAAATTTTATCAATGTTAGTACAAGGAAATGTATTTGATAAAGATATAAAAATATACTAAAACACACATATATATATATAAACCAAAGATAATAATATAAATAAATATATATATATAAACCAAAGATAATAATAATTATATATATATATATCAATTTTCTCATGCAAAGGACACACGTAAGGTAAGTAACATATTAACTAACAAGTGTTCAATTATTAACACATAATATTAATAAGTGTTATAATTCAAGTGAGAAATTTAACAAGTGTCAAGTTTCGTATTTTTATTTTTCTTTTATTTTTAAAGATAATAGAAGTAAGATATACGACCCTTTACAATTTTTTCTTATCATTTCTTTTCAC
This sequence comes from Allium cepa, assembly GCA_030765085.1. Lineage (NCBI taxonomy): Eukaryota > Viridiplantae > Streptophyta > Magnoliopsida > Asparagales > Amaryllidaceae > Allium > Allium cepa. The sequence goes on from CM060937.1 coordinate 291,974,848, forward strand.
TCTTTAAAAAAACTAAGAAAAATCAAAACCTCAAACCAGCAAGTAATCAAACCAGAGCAAAGAAAATCAAAGAAAGAAAAATCATCAAAACCTGTAAAAAAAACTGAAACCAGAGGAATTAAAATCAAAAGCAAGGCAATCCTTCTTCACAAATTCAACATAAAATTTTTAGATTCAAACCAGAAATCAAAGCATCAAGAGCTACAATCAGCTTAAAAGACCAACACCAGATTTTCAAATTCAAGAATCCAGTTTTCAAAGAAATCAAACAAGTTTCCAGATTTTCAAAGTAAATCAACTCCCAAGATTTAAAGCATCTCTGTTTCTTCTTCTAACAGGTGAGTAAACCTTTATGAGATCTGAATTTTTGAATGTTGTTTGAATTTATGTTTGAAGTAGAGTTAAAATTTATTTGCATGTAAATAAATCTTTGAATATATGCATGATTTGGCTGTGCATGTCTGGAGAACAGATATAAGCATCTCTGCTCCAGGTTTACAGGCATCAGGCCTGTTCATAAATCAATTTCCATTTCTCTGATTAATTTCAGGCTATGGGATCTAAATAAAAGTTGTTTATTTAAATATGATTTAAGTTTTAAAAATAGGTTTAAGAAAAAATAATTTCAAGTGTTTTTGGAAATTGGAAAATACAGGTACAATTCAAATTATGTTAAATTTCAAACATAATAAATTCTAACTTTAGGTATACGATTTGAAAAGGTTTCGAAAACAAACATTTTAAAAGTAAAATCATAATTTTTAAGTATGTATTCGCTGATTAATTAGAGGATGATTGAAATGGGGATTATTGTCAAATTCAGGTCATCGATGTGATAAGGATGGTCGGGGTTATGGCTGGAGATGGCCTGGGTGATGTGCGTTTGGGGAAAAATGCTCGAAATTTTTTAATTTGATCGTGATGTCCGAACGACGTTCATCTAGGGTTTAGGCTAGTGTTTTTATAGCGGAATCCCTATTGTTGTGTCATACTCAGGTGACCGGAGTTGATCGCTCCAGTGGGGATAGCAGTATAGAGTCTGGACGAAGCTTCGGTTGAATTTACATTGCCTCTGGTGGCCTGAGGAGGCGGGACGAGGTGAGCTTAGGTGGTTCATTTTTGTTCCAAGTTGAGCTAGATTGTTCGATTTCGATTGGGATACGATTATGTCAATCTGGGTGGTTTGCAAGCTTGAGTAGGCGATCGTAGACTTGTGGAAGGTGGCGAGGTTGGCTGGAGTTCATCGAAGCCCCGGTTCATTTGCACAAAACTCTTATGTGTATCAGTGGTATATGTTTGGAGAAGAAGGCCATGGACTCGAAGTAGCCTTCGGGGAATCAGGGTGATAGCTCGAGTATGGGTTCGGGTAAATTTAGTTGCGCACCGGTCTTAACACTTAAACACATTTTAAGTTTGAAAAAAAAATATACGGGTGGGTTTTGGAAAAACTCAAAGCAAGTGGCACGTTAGCTCGGGTGGTACTCGAGTCAGTCTCGGGTAAACATGAACTGCTTTAAAAATCTAAAAACAGTTTTCAAATTTTAAAATAAATTTAAGTTAAAAAAGTTTTTAACCAATTCTTTAAAGATAATGTTGTTTAAGTTTAAGATTAATAAAAAAACTAAAAATAAATTCGTTTGTAATTTAATTAAGTAAAGTGTTTAATAAATATATAACCTTAATTTTAAATTTTTATTTTAAATAAACTTAATCTTTGTAATTAATAAAATAATTATGAAAATGAGATGTTTTGTAAACATTAATCAAACTTTAAAGTCTTAAATTAATTAGTGTCATAATGATGATCTATTAAACAAGGTTTAAATGGTAATTAAAGTAGTTAAAAATGATATAATGGTTTATCTTTAAATTCATTTAAGTAAATAATGATTTGTTAATTTAATTAATTAAAGAATAATTACCTAATTAATTACTTGATATTAAAGGTTAATTAAATTAATAATTAAGGTTAATTAATTTATAATTAAGAATAAATTAATTAATTAATTAGGGAATAATTAATTAATGAAAATAATTAAGGATTAATTAATTAATAATTAAGGATTAATTAATTTAAAATTAAGGACTAATTAATTTATAATTAAGAATAATTAATCATTAATCAAGGATAATTATGTGATTAATTAATGATAATCACCCGATTAATTCATCTTAATTGTAGATGATTGATTATTATTGAATGCTTTGTATTGATTTATATCTTTGATATGTGATTGTGATACCATGTGATATGAATTGCTTTGTGCTGAGCTGTGATATCTAGGATATGTTCTCTGTATGAATGTGAAAACCCTTTAGCCTGTAAAACGGCATTTGAATTTTGATGCGACAGGGAGTCAGATTCCAGTTGGATATCCGAAACCACATCGAACCTTAATGGTGAATCTTTGTAAATGATATATCCACGTGTTTTTAAATCAAGCACTTACTATTCGGTTTAGCCGGGAGAGGACTTTGTGTCATATAACAAATTCTGAATAGTGATACGAAGAAATGGATAGCATGTGAAGACTGTGGTGAAGACCGGGTGTCTTCGAGAACTATAGGATAACATGTCGAATGACTCTGCACTGAGTTGCTCCGGTATAGAGATCTCCATATGTGATGGGGAGTCTGATCGGGATTGTGGATACCCTGATTGCAAGGGCTTCTTCCTTTATTGACGAAGTGCCTTCTGTTCTGTTCAAACCGAAACAGACTTGTATGGTTGTATGTCTGACATTACACTTTGAGATATAAATCCCATCTCTATCAAATACGTTTTTGTTTGGTGGCGGAGAATTTATTCTCTTAGCTTAACACCCTTCTCTGAGACGTACGAGCTCAGAGGTTATGTAGTTGATGGTTGTCAGTGATATACTCCCAATTTGGTAGTGTGGCATGCTAAGTCCTGCTTAGTATTGCTGATCATTTGTTGATCGAAGCATGGTTTTCATGTAAAGCGTAGCAATGTGGACGACCTCGTCGGGCCTCACGTCCCGGAAATGGTCGAAACAGGAAAGATGTGGCAAGGTTATGAGGGTCATGCCCTTTAGGGTATGTCTATTTCCTTCTGGAAAAAGGTAATATCATGGTATGGAGCCCAGATATTTAACCTATGTGGTTGATGCAAATTTATTACTTTATGGTTGTTGCTTTATGGTTGAGGGCCCTCGGAAAAAGATCGCTAACGACCGGGGGATCGCATACTCGTGTAGTAGTTACCTAGTTACAGAGGTAACCCGGCCTTGTGTTGGCAGAGATCCGGATAGGTTCTTTGGACGTCCCGCAGAGGTGTGCCCATGTGGCATAGGAAGTTCCTTAGCCTGACCATTTGTTGGAAATCCAATCACCAATACGCACCCAGTATGGTTTTAGTTGTATAATCTGCCATTCTAAAATGGTAGCTATAGTAGGCATAGTATAATGGTACCTAAGCTAGCTAAGATTAATATTATACTTTCAAAATGTTTCCACACTATGCACTAATAATAATATCAAAGAATTTTCTCCTATCAAGCATATTTGACTATCCTAAGGAGAAATCTCCCCCAAGTGTGTGATTGCATTGTGTGTGTACCGGGAGGCCTTATGGTGGCTCCATTTTCCAAAAGAATGAACGGATTTCTTTTTTAAAAAAAAATTTGTTCGAACAACTGTTTTGTTTGTTCATACCAGTCTCATGACTAACCTGTAGCTTATTGTTTCCTTCCTAAACTCTGGATGCCCATAATTTCCATAAGGGCAGCCTAGAAGCAGGTTATCCGTGTTTTGGAGCTAGCTAGGATCTAGAAGTCTTTTGGGAGCCATTGTATTTTGGGAAGCTTTTGGCCTTGGAAACCTTTTGAAGTGTTTGAAGTTTGGAAGGTGGTGCTTGGTTTGGATTCTTGCTCTTTCCTTTTTGAAGACTTTGTGGTTCCGTTTTGATGTTATCGTTTGTTGTTGTATCATGTATAAATGAATCTCTTATAATGGTAGTTATATGTTGTAATCTGATGTTGTATCTGTGGTGTTGATTAATGACATCATCTTTTGTTTCCGCTGTTTATTTTCATCTAATGTTGTTATAAGCTCCATCCGAACTGGAGTTTAACTTTGAATTTTCGACAGTCGAATATAAATGAGGTATTTGATGTCGACTTTCAATATCTGGATTTTAGGTCATGACAAGTGGTACAGAGCTAAAGGTTGAGTAAGAACTTTAGCTATGGAGTATAACACATTAGGTGGCTCATTAGCGATAGGGTGAAGTATACCCTAGAATGAAAAACTCGAGAGACCGAAACCCTAAAATTCTTGGTCTATTTCTTTAAACTGTTGTCATTCCCTAAGATATCTCGTTCGTATACCTAAATTAAGTTTTCTTACTTTTTGCAGATAGTGAGAATGATCGGGAGAAGAGGACGAGCTAGGGGACGAGGAAATACCACTACAACTAGTCAAGTCCCTGCAATAGCGGAAGCGGCAGTTCCCACTCAACCTCAACCGAATTTGGCTGATCTCTATAAAAGCTTCTCGAGACTTGGTGGTAAGCCGTTCACTGGTAAGGAGTCTATTGTTGAAGCACAAGCCTGGATCAGATCGTGTGAAAGAATTTTTAGAAGATTGAAGTTAGAAGACGATCAAATGTGATTAATAGCTTCTTGTCAACTCCAAGAGGAAGCTCTAGCTTGGTGGGAAAAAGTTACTGTGCATGAGCCGGAAGAGGAGTTCACTTGGGAACGGTTTAAGGAGGTGTTTGAGAAACGATATATGTCGTATGCTGGTACCTCCAGAATGTACCAAGAGTTTATAGACTTGAAGCAGGATTTGGAAATCACACCAAATCTGGCAGTTAAAAGAGAGCTATTGAAAATAATTGATCATGATGAAAAACAATTGAGGAATAAAGTTGTGAAATTAGTTAAAGTGCAATGGAGTGGTGATCCAAACGATTGTATTTGGGAAACAGAGAATAGGATGAAAAAATCCTATCCCAATTGCAGAGTGGATATTCCAGCTTAATTGGTAAGCCATTTCTCTATCTTTTTCTATATTTGTATATTCTTTGTTTGCCCCCCCTCTCTTTTAAGTTTCAAGGATGAAATTTTATTAAAGGGGGGAATCTGTAACATCCCAATTTTAAGTTGAATATTAATTTAGTAATGAATTTAAAATTTTGAATTAATTGTGAATTGATTTGAGTTTTCCAAAGCAAATAAGATAAATGTTTGACTTTATATGTATATATGAATAGGTTGTAATTTGAATTTGAGTTGGAAATTCAAAAAAATAAATATCTTAAAAATAAATTGGATTTAAAATAATATATATATATATATATGTGTGTGTGATTTTTATTAAGGTATAATTGGTTTCAAATTATTTTCTTTAAAATTTTATCAATATTAGTATAAGGAAATGTATTTAATAAAGATATAAAAATATATTAAAACACACACACATATATATAAATATAAACCAAAGAAAATAATATCAATATATATATAAACCAAAGATAATAATAATTATTATATATATAAATCATTTTTCTCATGCGAAGGACACATGTAAGGTTAGTAACATATTAATTAACAAGTGTTCAATTATTAACGCATAATATTAACAAGTGTTATAATGCAAGTGAGAAATTTAACAAATGTCAAATTTCTTATTTTTCTTCATTTTTAAAGATAATAGAAGTAAGATATATAACCCTTTACATTTCTTTCTTCTCATTTCTTTGATCTTCACTCTTTAAAAAAACTGAGAAAAATCAAAACCTCAAATCAGCAAGTAATCAAACTAGAGCAAAGAAAGAAAAATCATCAAAACCTGTAAAAAAAACTGAAACCAGAGGAATTAAAATCAAAAGTAAGGTAATCCTTCTTCATAAATTCAACATAAAAGTTTCAGATTCAAACCAAAAATCAAAGCATCAAGAACAACAATCAGTTTAAAAGATCAACACTAGATTTTCAAATTCAAGAATCCAGTTTTCAAAGAAATCAAACAAGTTTCCAGATTTTCAAAGTAAATCAACTCCCAAGATTTAAAGCATCTCTGTTTCTTCTTCTAATAGGTGAGTAAACCTTAGTGAGATCTGAATTTTTGAATGTTGTTTGAATTTATGACTGAAGTGAAGTTGAAATTCATTTGCATGTATATAAATCTTTGAATATATGCATGATTTGGTCGTGCATGTCTCGAGAACAGATATAAGCATCTCTGCTCCAGGTTTACAGGTATCAGACTTGTTCATAAATAAATTTCCATTTCTCTGATTCATTTTAGGCTATGGGATCTAAATAAAAGTTGTTTATTTAAATATGATTTATGTTTTAAAAATAGGTTTAAGCAAAAATAAATTTAAGTGTTTCTGGAAATTGGAAAATACAGGCACAATTCAAATTATGTTAAATTTCAAACATCATAAATTCTAGCTTCAGGTATACTATTTGAAAAGGTTTTGAAAACAAAGATTTTTAAAAGTAAAATCATATTTTAAGTACATATTCACTGATTAATTCGAGGATGATCGAAATTGGGGTTATTGTCAAATTCTGGTCATCGATGTGATAAGGATGGTCGAGGTTATGGCTAGAGATGGCCTTGGTTATGTGGGTTCATGGAAAATGCTCGAATTTTTTAATTTGATCATGGTGGCCGAATGACATTCATCTAATTTTTAGGCTAGTGTTTTTATAGTGGTCGGAATTCCTATTGCTGCGTCGTACTTAGGTGGCCGGAGTTGATCATTCCGGTGGGGATAGCAGCGTAGAGTCTGGACGATGATTTGGTTGAATTTACGTGGCCTCTGGTGGCCTGAGGTGGCGGGACGAGGTGAACTTAGGTGGTTCATTTCCGTTCCAGGTTGAGCTAGATTGTTCGATTTCGATTAGAATACGATTATGTCAATCTGGGTGGTTTGCAAGCTCGAGTAGGAAATCGTAGACTTGTGGAATGTGGGGGGGTTGGATGGAGTTCATCAGAGCTCCGGTGCATGTTTACAAAACTCTGATGTGTATCAGTAGTATATGATTGGAGAAGAAGGCCACAGACTCGAAGTAGCCTTCGGCGAATCAGGGTGATAGCTCGGGTATCGGTTCCGGTAAATTTGGTTGTGCACCGGGTCTTAGCACTTAAACAAATTTTAAGTTTGAAAAAAAATGTAAACGGGTGGGTTTTGGAAAAACTCGAAGCAAGTGGCACGTTTAGCTCGGGTGATACTCGAGTCAGTCTCGGGTAAACATGAACTGCTTTGAAAATCAAAAATTGTTTTCAAATTTTAAAATAAATTTAAGTTAAACAAGTTTTTAACCTATTCTTTAAAGATAATGTTGTTTAGGTTTGAGATTAATAAAAAAATTAGAAATAAATTTGTTTTTAATTTAATTGAGTAAAGTATTTAATAAATATATAACCTTAATTTTAAATGTTTATTTTAAATAAACTTAATCTTTGTAATTAAGAAAATAATTATGAAAAATGAAATGTTTTCTAAAAACTTATCAAACTTTAAAGTCTTAAGTTAATAAGTTTCATAATGATGATTTATTAAACAAGGTTTACATGGTAATTAAAGTAGTTAATAAAGATATAATGGTTTATTTTTAAATTCATTAAAGTAATTAATGATTTGTTAATTTAATTAATTAAAGAATAATTACCTAATTAATTAATTAATATTAAAGGTTAATTAAATTAATAATTAAGGTTAATTAATTTATAATTAAGAATTAATTAATTAATTAAGAAATAATTAAGTAACGAAAATATTTAAGGATTAATTAATTTATAATTAAGGATTAATTAATTAAAAATTAAGGACTAATTAATTTATAATTAAGAATAATTAATCATTAATCAAGGATAATTAGTGGAAATAATTATGTGATTAATAATGATAATCACCCGATTAATTCATCTTAATTATAGATGATTGATTATTATTGAATGCTTTGTATTGATTTATATCTTTGATATGTGATTGTGATACCATGTGATATGAATTGCTTTATGCTGAGTTGTGATATCTAGGAAATGTTCTCTGTATGAATGTGAAAACCCCTTAGCCCGTAAAACAGCATTTGAATTTCGATGCGACAGGGAGTCAGATTCCAGTTGGATATCCGAAACCACATCGAACCTTAATGGTGAATCTTTGTGAATGATATATCCATGTGTTTTTAAATTAAGCACTCACTATTCGTTTTAGCCGGGAGAGGACTTTGTGTCGTATAATCCATTTTGAATAGTGATACGACGAAATGGATAGCATGTGAAGACGGTGGTGAAGACCGGGTGTCTTCGAGAATGATAGGATAACCTGTTAAATGACTCTGCACTGAGTTGCTCCGGTATAGAGATCTCTATATGTGATGGAGAGTCCGATCGGATTGTGGAAACCCGGATTGCAAGGGCTTCTTCCTTTATTGAATGAAGTGCCTTCGGTTCTGTTCGAACTAAAGCAGACGTGTATGGTTGTATGTCTGACATTACACTTTGAGATATAAAGCTCATCTCTATCAAATACATTTCTATTTGGTGGCGGAGAATTTATTCTCTTAGCTTAACACCCTTCTCTGAGACGTACGAGCTCAGAGGTTATGTAGTTGATGGTTATCGGTGATATACTCCCAATTTAGTATTGTGGCATGCTTAGTGCTGCTGAGTATTGCTGATCATTTGTTGATCGAAGCATGGTTCCGTGTAAAGCGCAGCATTGTAGACGACCTTGTCGGGCCTCACACCCGAAAATGGTCGAAACAGGAAAGATGCAGCAAGGTTATGAGGGTCACGCCCTTTAGCGTATGTCTATTTCCTTCTGGAAAAAGGTAATATCATGGTATGGAGCCCAGATATTTAACCTATGTGGTTGCTGCAAATTTATTACTTTGTGGTTGTTGCTTTGTGGTTGAGGTCCCTCGAAAAAGGTCGTTCACGACTGGGGGATGACATACTCGTGTGGTAGTTACCTAAGTACAGAGGTAACCCGGCCTTGTGGTTACAGAGATCCAGGTAGGTTCTTGGGACGTCCATCCAGAGGCGTACCCATGTGGCATAGGAATTTCCTTAGCCTGGCCATTTGTTGGAAATCCAATCGCCAATACGCACCACGGTACAGTTTTAGTTGTATAACCTGCCATTCTTAAATGGTAGCTATAATAGGCATAGTATAATGGTACCTTTGCTAGCTAAGATTAATATCATACGTTCAAAATGTTTCCACACTATGCACTAATAATAATATCAAAGAATTTCCTCGTATTAAGCATATTTGATTATCATAAGAAGAAATCTCCCCCAAGTGTGTGATTGCATTGTGTGTGTGCCGGGAGGACTTATGGTCGTTCCATTTTCCAAAAGAATGAACGGATTTATTTTTTAAAAATTATTTTTGTTCAAACAACTGTCTTGTTTACTCATACCAGTGCCATGACTGACCCGGAGATTTTTGTTCCCTTCCTAAACTCTGGGTGCCCATAATTTCTACATGTGCAGCCTAGAAGCAGGTTATCCGTGTTTTGGAGCTAGCTAGGATCTAGAAATCTTTTGGGAGTCATCGTATTTTGGGAAGCTTTTGGCCTTGGAAACCTTTTGAAGTGTTTGAAGTTTGGAAGGTGGTGCTTGGTTTGGATTCTCGCTCTTTTGACTATGTGGTTCCATTTTGGTGTTATCGTTTGTTGTTGTATCATGTATAAATGAATCTCTTATAATGGTAGTCATATGTTGTAATCTGATGTTGTATCTGTGGTGTTGATTAATGATATCATCTTTTATTTCCGCTGTTTATTTTCATCTAATGTGGTTATAAGCTCCATCCGAACCGGAGTTCAACATTTGAATTTCCGGCAGTCGAATACAAGTGAGGTATTTGATGTGGATTTTCAATCGCTGGATTACGGGTCGTGACACTGTACATAAATATCATACTGAAAAGGTTTGGTATGGAGAATTCCAAGCGTAGAAACATTCCAATATGATATGGAATCGTTCTTTCTAAGAAAGGCGGTCCTCATAAATATGAGGAGAGAGCATATGAAGTGGATCCCTATGCTTCAGCCATAGGATCTATAATGTATGCTATGCTATGTACAAGACTAAATATGGGATACACGTTAGGATGCGTAAGCCGATACCAATCTAATCCTAGAGAAAAACATTAGACAGTTGTAAAATGTATACTAAAGTATTTAGGAAATACTCGGGATCTATTCCTTGTATGCGGAAATGGAGACCTCATTATGAAGGGGTATATGGATTCGAGTTCAAAGTGATATAGATGATAATAAATCGATGTACGGTTATGTCTTTACACTTAACGATAGAGCCACTGGTTGGAAAGTTCCAAGCAAAAAATAGTAGCTAATTCCACGTTGGAGGCCAAGTACATCGCCCTCAATGGAGCAGCTAAAGAAGAAGTCTGGATACGCAAGTTTTGGCTTAGAGTGATTCTCAATACCGGGAATCCTGTAGCATTGTTCTATGATAACAATGTGATGATGCGAAATGCAAAGGAGCCCATAGCACATTGGAAGTCATGGCATATTCTTTGAAATTTTCCACCTAATTAGAGAATTCGTTGAGAAGAAAAATGTGATGATCCAAAGGGTAGATACAAAGGACGACATAGTAGATCCATTCACTAAGGATCTAGCTCGGTAGGCTCTCTAGAAGCTTGTTGAAGGGATGAGATTGAGATTCCATAATTGACTCCAAATGCAAGTGGAAGATTGATAAAGTTTGGGGTGTGCTCTATGTAACAATATGCCTTTTTTACACCTAAAGATGACACAATATATCATCGGTATTCAATTGCCGATCATTTAAGTATCTAAAAGACGGGTCATTTGGGGTTGAAAAAAAAAAGACGTAACAGAATCTCACATCGTGACAAGAAATATATAATATACACAAGATCTTTATAAAAAGAGAAGAACTTTATTATACACACTACATCGGAATGTACTAAGCTATCATCAGACTAGACAGTTATAAAAGCATGTCCGTACAATTTCTGATAAATACGGACAGAAGACAAAGCGACGACAGTGGAAAAATATAAGATACATGAATATGTCTTGGAGAATCTAGCTCGTCTTCTGAAAGCTCTAAAGGATCCAACTAAACCTAGAAAATATGCTTGGGCTTACCTGAGCATTGTAGGAAACTAAAGCCTGGGCTAGTATGGTAAAAAACCGTATGAGAAGAGCTTGGCACAAATCATATGGTTAGGTAAAGGACAACCTTTTGATGATACACTTCTAGAAAATCTACCTGAGGACTATAGACACGTTTTCCCCTCTGCTACACAGAGCTAGCCTGACATTTAACATGATAAGCTAAATTACCCCACCTGTCACGATCGGGATTTTTTCGACTCACGAAAGTCGACATTAATACGTCCACTGTATCAACTGCCGAGCAATCGAACGCTGGAAAACCGAACCGCTAGGGTTAAAGAAGAGGTAGAAGATTGAAGAAGAAAGAAAGAAAGAAGAAGAAAATAGAAAAAATAACAGAATCTCACAATCGCAGTGGAACAACATATAATATATCAATGAATAATCTTTAATCAAAGCATCATATCTGTTATTACATTACATCTCATTAAATTACATCACATTACATTACATTATCAGTGTTTACAACAACAAACAACGGAAAAGAAATACTATATACTAGTTGATACGCTAAGCCATCCAGCCTGCCCCTGATCTCTACAACAACTCCAGAATTCTAGAATATCCTGATAACCTAACTCTAGACTGCACGTGTGGAATTTGGTGGGCACCCAGAGTTTAGGAAGGAAACAATAAACTCCCGGTCAGTCATGGGACTGGTGTGAGAACTTAAAACAGTTATATCTTTTAAAATAAACAAAGAAATATTTTAAAATAGATTCGCAATGCTTTTAGAAAATGAGACTACCATAAGGCCTCCCGCATACACACATAATGCAAACGCAGAATCGGAGGAGATTTCTCATTACGATAGTCAAACATGCTTTATACGCAAATTTTCTTTGATATATTACTATAAGTGCAAAGTGTAGGAAAACATTTCGAAAGTATAATTTAAATCTTAGCCAACATACGACCATTATCGTATGCCTACTATAGCTACCATATAAACAGTGGGGCGCCACCATAAGTAAATGGCAGGTTCTACAACTAAAACCGTACAAGGTGCATAGTGTTTCTTTGGATTTCCAACAAATGATCAGGCCAAGGAACTTCCCATTGCCACATGGGTACGCCTCTGGAAAGACACCCCGAGAACCTAACCGGATCTCTGCCAACACAAGGCCGGGTTACCCCTAACTGGGTAACAACTGACATGAATATGCCATCCCCCGGTCGTAACCGACCTAAATCCCGAGATTAACCAACAACCACAAAATAATAAGTTTGCAGCAACAACATAGGTTAAGTATCAGTGCTCCATACCATAATACCACCTCTATCCAGAAGGAAATGACATACACTAAGGGGCACTGTCCCCTAATAACCTTGTCGCATCTTTCATGTTTTGACCATTTCCGGGGTGTGAGGTTCGACGAAGTCTCGTCCACAAAGCTACGCTTTTCATAAAAGCCACGCTTTGATCAACAAATGCTCAACAGCACTTCGTATGCCACATTACCAATTTCGGAATATATCACTAGTAACCATCAACTACATAACCTCTGAGCTCGTACGTCTCAGAGAAGGGTGTTAAGCTAAGAGAATAAATTCTCCGGCACCAACAGAAATATATTTGATAGAAACCAGCTTTACATCTCAAACTGTAACGTCAGACACACATCCATACAAGTCTGTCCCAGGATCGAACGGAACCGAAGGCACTTCCAAAGAAGCCCTTGCAATCCGAATATTCACTATCACGGCCGGACTTCCCATCACAAAGGGTGATAAAATCTCTATATCGGAGATCAACCGATGCAGAGACATTCGACGGTAATCCTTCCATTTTCGAAAATATCCGGTCTTCAACACCGGTCTTCAAATGCTATCCATTACGACATATCATTAATCGGAATGGGATTTATGACACAAAGGTCCTCTCCCGGCTAAACCGAATAACGAACGCTTATTTTTTTAAAATAAGTGTAGCATTCAAATTCAAGCAAATCACGCAAATACCCATTTAAAGGTAAATATTGATAGTCGGTTATTTAACTATCAAAGCAAACCAACAAATATTCAGCACCATAACAATCACTAGGCCCTTTTTATTAATCTTCCATAAATTAAATAACTTGCCAACTATTCACTTCAATTTATCTTTAAAAAGATATATTCTCTGAACCATTTCAATTTCTACATTTGAAAACATTTCCAAATACTTATTTAACAATAAGTAATTCACAAATCTATTTATTTTCAATACTTAGAAAATATTCAACATACTTAAAACACGATTAAGTATATATTTTATTCTTTAAGGAAAACATTCTCTTAAACGCATTTATTTGAGTCAAAACGAATGTTGCGTAAAACATCGTTACGACAACCCAAAATCACTAGTATAGGGATTCGAAATTAAGATAGATATATAAATCCCAATACTATATAAAACATTTCCTTTCGAAAATCATTTACTATAACAACAGTGTTATAGTCCATCTTTTCCTTATTTTTCGAAAACGTCTATTTCAACAATGAATGTTGAAATCTATGGTTTCGATCCCTAACACATTTTAAAACAACTTCAAATCGTTTTAATTCCATTTGAAAGATCACTTCCTAAACATTTCTTTAATATATTATTCACTATCCCAAAATCGTGAATATACTTCGTTAATCAAATTCAACCTTTCTACACATTTTATTTAAAGGATGGATGTCCCAAAATCGTGAATATACTCCTTTAATAAGATATAATAACTAACTTATCAAAATAAGTCGATTTCGGATTTATAAAACAATGTTTATAAATTCCATTGATATTTTATAACAACTTCAATTTATAAAATCACTTTATTAACAAATTCTATTTAAATCTCATTTAAATGCCAAAATCTAATTTATAAGTTAATTACGTATAAATCTTTTATTTTACTAAATCTATTCATTTTATAACTTCACAATTTATAAATCTATAATTTTCATTCACTTATGAAATCCATTTATACTTCATTCTAACACTTATAAAAATTCGTTTTATAATTCCAATATTTTAATTTATAAATATCAATTTTATAAATCTTCTATATAAACCGTTTATAATAATTTCAAAAATCTCAATTTAAACTACTTTATAAAATTCATAACTCCATATTTCAAAAATCACATTTCGGTTATATTTCACAAAAATCATAATTTTTATAACATAAAAATTATAACGTTTATTTATTTAAAATGAATTAATTCCAAAATTTTAATAAAACGTATACTTTCAAAAATCACTTTAAAATCCTTTTAAATTTTGAAAATCATCACTTTTACAGTTTTAATTTTCCAAAATAGGCCCAATGCTGCAAAAGCACTAAATATAGCAATCAGGGCATCCAAACATCATATATCAATATGATAACAGAATATATCACAATATTTGTAAATAAATCAATACTGTTGAGGAATCCGGTTGGATCACTCCAACCTGTTTCCCTGCATCCACATATGTTAGCACAATACCAATCCCGTTTCAATACAGGATATCGCGGTACATGGGTTTATATAAAATATTATTCGCTATTATGCGGTGCAATAGGGTCTCATCCGCTATATAATGCGGGAAATCAACTCCAAGTACATATATAATACCAATTCCACTTCACGGTGGAATATCGCAGTATATGTTTTTAATAAATAACATCTGCTTAATATACGGCGTATAGGGTCTATTTTCAAAAAAAAATAGATAATAATTTATCATCCAAACATACAATCAACACAATCAGCAATTTTAAATCTAACTATTTAAAATTTAAATCGAAACAATTTCGATTGAGTGAGAAGTTCTCACCTTGCTTCCAATAACAGTTGTAGTGTTTTATTTCGGATAAAATTAAACGTGCGTTTAATTTTACCCAAAAATTTTACCAGCTCCAATCAACTCCAATCCAGCTCCATCGCGTAGTGTTCGACCATACGATTGCAACGCAATTCGTTTCGTGAGTTTTTGACCTCGTATGAATAAGTTACACTATTTTAAAGTTTGTACACATTTATAAATATAATTTAATTTACAAATAAATTTTATTTTCAAACCCTGCTAATCTTGGTCGTGCATTTCCAACTCAAAATCGTGGCCGTGCGTTTTTGCTTCTTCCTCTCTAGTATAATACGTGACCGAAACCCATTGCCACGTTGATTCCATCACAGGTCGCGCCACCATTTAACACTTTGACGTCGATCAAACCACGGCATCACGAGCGCCATCACGTGCTACACCCCCAGCTGCGAGCAGGTCGAACTCGGATCCCTATAGAACTCGAAAAACGTGCGCGAACATCCCCCTCTTATCGCCAAATTCTGGCGAATCGAAGCCGCTTCAACGCAAATCCACCGTTGGATTTAAAGTTCACAACATGCTCTTTCACTTTGTAGTTGAGAGATTTTCGTAAAAGTGGATAGATTGAAAGAATTCGAGGGAGAAAGAAGACGAGATTTCGTCCATTGATGTTAAAACTGGCGGCTAGGTTAAGGAATTAGGGTTTGTGATGAAAAATGAAAATAAGGGGTCCTTTTATAAAAAATCTCGCGACACTATTCACCCGAAATTTTTTCGAACTCCAAACGAAGCGTGCCGCCTGACGTTTCTGGGGTTTTACCTACATTTCGAACACAATGTAACGTGTTTCGGAAGCTAATTTAATCATATGTGCGAATTACGGAAATAAACGATCAAATTTAAATTAAATTGGTTAAACTAATTTATATGCGTTTTAGCTTGCCCCGGACAAATCGTAAATCCGATTGACACGAAATTTGAAACCATACAATAATTTAACATTACGGATCCGATGAAACTAGTTTCGTCGAAATCCGAGACTGTTTGGAAAATGGCTATTTTTACTCGTCAATTAAATATTAAAATATTCAATTTTCACAAATTAACCTTTCATTCAATTTCAAAAGTTCTATAACATCATTCTAACTCCAATATGATTTAATACAACTTTGCAAATCAATTTTAATCATATTAACCCAAATTTCCAATTGTTTCTGTAATTTCACATATTAAATTATCGATTTAATTATCCAATTAAATCCAGATATTCAAAATAAAATTTATTCGACTTACAAATTTTACTTGTGCATATTTAAAATAAATTAAATATACGAAATTCAAATGACAGAAATTCTGGGTCGTTACAAACTTCCCCCCTTAAAAGAATTTCGTCCTCGAAATTACTAAGTAAGAAAAAGTTACAGAATCCATTAACTTTTCAAACATCCATTCAAATTAGATTTCAAATTCACTTAAGTGTTTAACTTTTCCAAAATCCAAAGGTTAAACTTCTTATAAAAACTTTACTGAGTTTTCTAATCATACTTAGTTATCTTTTCAAAATTTTCCAATTTTCTCAAAAATATTCTGACGCCTTAAATTTTCAGAAAATTTCGCCATTGCCTCCTTTGCGCGGCTCGATCCGGAAAAAAAATGGCAATATATATATCATAAATATACATCTCATCAAGTAATGAGGCATCCCGTAGGGAAAAAAGTGTAGAAGTACGATATGTAATCCGAGATATGTACCTTATATATTATTTGCGAGCATATACGGCTAATATAGCGCGGAAGCGAGATCCAATTGCGAAGCAATGCGCCATCTGCACCTACTACACACTCAACAATCAAAGGAGAACATGTATACATGCAAATAATTTCAATATACCACATATATCACTACAACAACTACATATGCCAATAAAGCAAATGCAACAAAAGCAATAAATGCAATCATCAACCAACTAGCATTCAACTAACATCCATAACCAAATCGATACACTTTCACTTCTCATTAATATTCAATGAATTTGTTTTCCAATTAAAATCATATTTGATTCATTAACATTAGATGTTTTTACTAACATTCATTTATTCATATTCAATTAGTTTGCATTCACTAATTCACATTCAAGCTAGTTCACTTCCACATTCAAATCAAATTTCATAGCTTCCAATTTTGTTAATTCAACTTCATTAACACTTAATGAATTATATACAATCAACTAACAATCATATAACAACCATATCATAACCAACGTGACCAAATTATTTAATTCACATTAAATTTGGTTCAACACATTTAATTAGCTTTAATGAATTAACACTTACATCCATTATTTCAATAAGTTTATTTACATTCAATTGATTTACATTCAATTCATTCATTAATTCAATTGCTAATTCATCTAACCACAAAAGTTGAATTTCATTACATAACTCAAGTTCATATTCATCACTTATTCAAATTCATATCTGGTTTTGCTTAACAAATTTGTTTAACCATTTTATTATCTGGTTTCACTTGCATTCAACAACTACAACTTGGATTTTAGTTTCAAATTTGTTTATCACAACCAAACTTCAATTTTCAATTTACTATGGTAGCAAATCTATCACACAGAAACTCAAAAATGATACTGATGATGCTGCAATCATCACCATTACTATTTCCCAGTAACAGTAGTGAATTCAGTGCTTAATATTCTTTCAAAATATTTCCATTTACTTATAAATCACATTTATAAATCTTTTTCTTATAGAATTTCACTATTTAAATTTTACTTATATAAGATCATTTCACTATTGTAAATCATATCAATTATAATTCCATACTTAATAATTCATTTACATATACAATTATTCTTTTATTTAGATTATATATATTCTTACATTTCAACAACCAAACAATCAATTTATATACTCTTTAATAATCCTGAAAAAATATTTCTTTATATATAAAATATAATCAAGGTAAAATTATTTCATTTACCCAATTCAAAATGATACTATGTCGGTTTATCTCGTTTAAGAGTTTAGAAACCCCTATTGTAACGGCCCGCAAATCCGTACCCCTTGAGTCAACACTATTCTACATCAATTAACTCAAGTGGAACAGAAATACGAACCATTAGGGTTAAAGAAGAAGAGATAGAAGAAGAAGGAACTAAACGATATCGGAATCTCACAGTCTCAGTGGAATAAACTATAATAGTAAATAATAAATCTTTACGCAAAATGAAACTATATTTGTTTTATGCATCATATCATCATAGTATCTCATACAACAATATTACCAATCAGACATTACCATACAATCATAGCAGCAGATATATATATATATATATATATATATATATATATATATATATATGGATAATACGTCTCGGACTCCAACTCCTCTCCTGCTCCATAGCATCCTGTCCTGAACATATAATACTCGGTCTGACCCGAGCATTATAATGAAATAACACCCGAGTCAGTCTGGAATATCAGCTGCTAATAATGCATCCAAATTGATTATTAAAGTTTCAAAAATCCTTTTTGAAAACAAAAGCAACTCGTAAGGCCACGCCACAAATAAACATGTCGGGTTTTTACCTTATGATAGCTAAAACACTTTTCATAGAAATCCTTTGATATTATATAGGGTCTATATACAAATACTTATAAAATAGCCGAAATTGTTACATCTATTAAATTCCAGCTACTAGCCACAGAGTGGGTAATACAAAAAAAAATCGTAAAAGGCTCATAGGGAGAATGGATTTCCAACAATGACTAGGCACTTGGGTACCACCTGTCACAGTACGTGGTCTAGATCACAGTACCGAAGAGTACGCCCGCTCCCCTGCAACACAAGACCGGAACCATCCCTTACTGGACAGTTCTGAATAAGATCACCTCGCGGTTGGGATCAGCAACCGCACCACTAAGCCGAAAATAAAAAGGGACATCTAGACAGGGATGACCTTACTCTCAAGTGGGGGCTACCCACGAAGCCTTGCTGCATATCCCCTGATTTTCAGTCATTCCCATTTGATGAGGCTTAAGGCTAAGCGTTACCTTTTGAACGTTTCACTTAGAATGCCCATCGTCCACCTGGCGATGTTCCGAAAGCATTCGTCCATACAAGTCCATCCCGGGTTCGAACAGAACCGAAGGCACTACTCCTACTACATCCATTTTGGAAATATCCTCAGGATTAATAGCGACTAGCCCTTGCACTTCACTGCTCCATCTTCGACTCCGAACACATTTTTCCACGAAACGTACAAACCGGATCGAAGTGGTTTTCGAGGAATAAATCTCGATCCCGGTCTCTTCGAAACGATCAACGCATTTGTCCAATATTGATAGTCGGTGATTTAACTATCAATTAATATTCATAAGCATCCATCACAATAAATAATTCCCACATTATTTATTTGCCTCTAATATCTTTACAAGATATATTTCCAAATTTTCAAAACTCATTTGAAATCAATTTCCCAAAGTTCTTCCTTTACCCGGTAAATCCCTTTACCACTTATTCCCATTGGAAATAACCAAGTTCAAAACAATTTAGATTTAAAACAATTAAAACACTTCTTTTGAATTACACTTTAAAATATGTAAGTTACTACTAGTTATTACTCAAAAATATAATTCCAAAATATTTAAAGTAAAACTATTCATTTAGATATAAACTTGATTTTTAATAAAGGTTAAAATATACCAAATTTAAAAGTAGAGTTTAAAAAGATAATATTAGCTTTTACCAATAAATTAAACAATAACTTTAAAACAAATTTATTAATTTCTTCTTTAAAATAATAATTTCTTAAAATACTCTTTAAACAAATTTAAGCTTTAACTCTTATT
Organism: Allium cepa; assembly: GCA_030765085.1. Lineage (NCBI taxonomy): Eukaryota > Viridiplantae > Streptophyta > Magnoliopsida > Asparagales > Amaryllidaceae > Allium > Allium cepa. The sequence continues at coordinate 291,994,654 of CM060937.1, forward strand.
TGAATAAAATCTGTTAAAACTCTAACTTGGTTTTCCAGGGAAACACACCCCATTCGACATTTCCAAAGAATCCGTCTCATAAATCCAGCCGATTTAGTTTAATTCAATTATGTTAATAATATAAATTCCCAATTCCATGCTTAGACATAACTTCTTTCGAAGTTCAAACACTTTTTTTCCATTTCCGGAAATTCATTTTAAAGTATAGGTTTAAAACATTTTTAAATAAAACATTTGGAGAATTCTTCAATGAAAAACCATATTACGAATTGGTTAAATAAAATCCCAATGGAGAAAACTGCATTTCAAAATATTCTATTTACATTTAAAACTGTAAATTTTATATTTGGAAACTTCGTTGCAACATATTTTAATTTCCCGGAAAAAAAAACACTATTCATTATTAAAATAAACCCTCGTTATTTAAAACAATTTATAAGTTCTTATAAAATTTCTCACCAGAAAGCCACTCTTCCACATTTATCCACTGATAAATTTCCCACTTTATTTATAGTTACAAATTTACCAATTTCATCTTTTACCCAAACCAACTTCCAAATTTGATTCTTCTTTTTTTTAAAACCCAATTAAATCTATTTATAATTAAATCCTGGATTTGTAATTTCTCCAACAATAGCACGGTACAATTTAATTTCAGGGTTATCAATCACAATATGTAAACAGATTGCATCATCAATTATAAAGATGATTACTATATTGTGAGGAACCCAGTTGGATCCCTCCAACATGTTTTTCCCTGCATCCACAAATATTAGCACATCACATATATAAATATTCATTTCGGACTAATACAACATTTATATTCAACCAATCACACAGACATTTATTTTAATCAGCTAATATTCCAGATGTGAGTGAGATTAACTCACCTTGAGTTTCGACGAGCGTTCGAAATTTAAATTAAACCGAACGACATTCGATTTAACCTAAGTTTTCACTTGCTCAGAATAATTCTGGAACTGCTCCACTGCGTAGATCGCGTCTCTGCGATTTCAACGCTTCTTGTTTCGTCAAAATCTGATCACGTATGCATCCGATATTAATTTACAAGATTGTATACGAATTTAAACAAAAATTTCTTTTTTTTTAATTTTACTGAGAACAAAACACGGAGCCAACCATCACCTTCATCACGCATGCAGAAAACAAGATCACGGCCGAACCCAAATTCGACACCTAGGGCTTAAGGCCTCCCCCACCTCGACGGCTTCTAGGACGATCAGGACCCACCATCTCGAAGCCCGATGCCAACTCCACCACCAGCCAAAAATCCTTTAAGCTCGGTCGTCCATAGGCTAAGAACATCACCATCAAACGGCCGACGAACGCGGCGAGATTCTGGCCTCCACACGCCTTCGAACACGATCACGACCAGGCAATAAGTAGAGCTCGCCAATCTCTACGCTTCTCTAGTTGAAAGTTTTGGAATCGTCGCGTGGATTGATCGCAAATGGAAGATGAAAATCACTAATTTTCGGCCATGAATAGATATAGGCGGCGGCTGGTAAAAGAAATAGCTAGGGTTTGGCTTGCGCGTGAATATATACACATAACCCAATTATATTAATATTTAATTCACTTTAAAGCAATTTTCAAACGAACTCCGAATCACACGTGCCGCCTGGCGTTCCTAAGGTTTACCTACGTTCCGAACACAATGGAACGTGTTTCGGAAGCTAATTGATCATATACGTGAGTTACGGAAATAAACGATCAATTTTAAATTAAATCGATTAACGTATTTTCTAAGCTTTTTGAGCTGCCGATGTCAAACGACAACTCCAATTGCTACGAAAATTGAAATCCGATAATAACTAACTATTACGGATCCAATGGAACTAGTTTCGTCGAATTCCGAGATTCCGCCCCGGAAGGCTATTTTAACTCGTCATTTAAATCGAGCGGTTTCTGAAATTGTCGAAACCACTTCAAAATTTCACCTTTAAAATTTTACTAACTCTATTATAACTCGTATGAAATTTATATTCACATTAGAAATCATTCCGATTCAGTTTAAATCTAAATCTGATTATTTGCATTATTATATTATTAAATTCCGTTATTAAATTAATATAAAATTCCAAATTCAATTTATCAACTTCTAATTTCATCCAACAGTCCAATATTACTATTTAAATCAAAATAAACTTAAATAAATTTTTAGAAACCATTTTTATATTATTTACTCTCAGATTCACCCATTTATCTCAATTCTAATATTAAACTATTATTATTTAGATTCCAATTGGATTACCATATTTGGAATTATACGTAATTTATTAATTCCTCCCAATTCTTTTTATTTTAAAACTAATTCAAAATCGACATTGAACGTTTAAAATGAATTAAATGTTCAAAATTCAATGTCCAAAATTCCGGGATGTTACATTCCTCCCCTCTTATAAAAATTTCGTCCTCGAAATTTGCTAGGGTAGAAAATACTTCTAAACCCACTTACTTACCCAACTTACTTGGTTAAAAACTTATATACACTTCCCAAAACCCTTTAACTCAAATCCAAACTCATTTGCTTTATTTATTCTAAAGCTTTTATTCCAACATCATTTCAAAACACTTCACTAGTTAATAAAATTTTCTAACTCCCAAAATTTCCGAAAATTTTTGGCAGAGTCTCCCCTGTACGGAGGAGCTTTCGTGATATCGCGATACAGATAAATATATATACATCGACCCACACGGTCGGAAACCAAAATATATCACAACAATATATCATTTCCCAATTATATTTGCGTAGGCGTACCTTTTTTTAGCAAATTTTTTTAAAGCAAGCGGCTAATATAACGCATATACGTGCTCCAACTCTATTGAACGCCTTCCATACCTGCACTTACTCAACAAACTCATCAGTTTTTAAAGATATGAACATTTTAACAACATTTTCAATATAAATGTAGGCCAAACATATCCATTTCATAATCAAATCAACAATTTTCATGATTTCATAAGTAAATCATATTTTATAGCATGTATAAAGTTCATTTTTCTAATTCCAAACTCCATTTTATTTCACACAAATGATTTACATACAAGTTTACCATTATCAATTCATAATTACTACCACCAATTCATATTCACTTCAATATTATGAACATATGCTTCATTATTTTCAATTTACTTCAATTTAAATTCAAATTGGTTCATAATCTAATGTACTTCCAATTTGATTTATTTGCATTTCTTTTCCAAATTCAAACTTCATTATATTCCATTCGAATGACTTACATCCGAGTTGCAAATGTTAGATTCACATTCACTTTGATAAGAGTAATATAAGCTTTTGATTCCTTTACTTCTCTTTTAATTAACCTGCATTTACACACAAACCCTCTAAATAGATTCCAATCCATTTCCATTATTCAAATATCATTTTCATTTACTTCTGTTAATTCATTCACTTAAGTTTATCAACAAATTTCTATGTAGGTTGGTTATTCAAACAAATAACCAATTCTTAAGCTTATAACCAGTTAAAATTAATTCCCAACTTAGATACATATTAATTTTGTTCAATTTTGCATGGTTCACAATCCAAGCATTCTTATTCCATTACAAATTATTAAATTAAATTCTTCCCTTATATTTTTATTTCATTAACCAATTCGAGTTTATATTAATATCATTCCATTATGGATTATTTACAACTCATACAACCTTATTTTATCACATCACAATAATTAATTAAAATTCTCTTCACTTGCATCTCAATGCTTATTATCTAAACAAATTTATCCAAGACAACATCGTAAAGCTCGACCATAATTATTATTCAATCCGCTTAAGTCCTTCCACAATATTTTCATTATCTTCCTATATCAATTTTTATTTCATTTTCATTTGATTCTCATCCAAATCAATTCCAATCCATTTACAAATTGTATTGCACTTTGTTTATTTATTCAATCCATTTTTAGATTTATTTTATTAACAAGAGACCATTTAAATTATTTCACTCATTAGAATTTATTTACAATTTAAACCATTATTATAATCGAATTCCATCATTCATTCACGCTCTCAACTTTCATTGCCAAAATTAATTCCCATCCTAGAACTGGGTTTTTTTTCCTCTTCAAAATTTCCTTAACAATCCACCAAAATTTCATCCATGCCAATACAAATTCCATTTAATTTGGTTTACACAAAATTCATCTTCAAGCTTCCTTTTTATTTAATTTAGTTTATGCTAAATTCATTCTCAAACATTTTCTTTGAATTTAGCTGAGTTAAAATTTTATTCACTCAATATTGTTTTAATTAAATTAAATTTCCTTCAACTCAAAATTCTTTTTCCCAAATTTAACTCAAGTCTAACTAAATTCATTTAGCCAACTTGGATTCATTCCATTTCTTTTACTATTTTAAATAAAAATTAATTACATTCATTTTTATTCATAACACAACTGAATTTTAATTTTAATTTATTCCAAATTCAGCTTAATTCTATTTAATCGAAGTTAAATCTAATTCAATCCAATTTTAATTTTCCATATACAAGTTCAAAATTTATTCACTATCTTAAGTTCATTTACATCTTTTATATTTTATAATTTCTTCACCTTATTTCAATTCACATTTCATTCGAGATTAGATTTGAATTCTCCATACCATTCAACTATTTCCCATTTGTGATTATAATTTCATTTTACTTGGGTTTACAATCGGATTTTCTACCCTTAAATTCACCAACTTAATTACTTCAAGGTTTATATTGCTCATTTTAATCCATCTACATCATATAATCACAATTTCAAATTTTATATATATATATATATATCACTGAATTCTTTAGGATACAATTTTATTTCACCTTAATCCTTTGCAAATTTCAAATCCACAATCCCAAAATATAAGCATAATACTTAATAGCTTGTGGGTATAATTCATTACATAATGACTCACAATTACAAAGTCATTTTACATTTCAATTTAATCCAGATCAATTTAATTCTAAGTTCAATTTATTTAACTTATCCCAAGTTAAATTCCAATTTTTAATTCACTTCAATAAATTTCATTCACTTCCCTTTACTCAAGTTAAATTTTAAATCCAGGATTAAAAATTTCATTTCCTTCTTATTAATATCAACTTCACCAAATAAGTCCAATAATTGATTCATTTTAATGTTACACATTACTTAAATAGAATTTTCCAGAATTCATTTGCCTGGTTTTGTTTCAAAACCATCTTAAAATAATAATCAACACCTACCCATTTGGTATATCAAATCAAATCTCCGGATTTCCAAACAACTTGGTTGTACCAAAACAATTTTCCCATTTTTGAAATATCCAAAACAAACTGTTATACTCAACAAGTCCAACATATATCATAACCAACCACTTTGGTAGCTATCCATCACTTTAGAAACTCGAAAATTAATTCTGATGATGTGGCCAGCATCATCGGGATTATTTTCCAGCGACTGAAGTGAGTTCAGTGCTTCCTTACTTTCCCACATTCATTTCAAAACAGTTTACATTCAAAAATACTTCCCAAATTAATTCTCTGTCATTGCCATCAACACCTTGGAAAACATCCTAACACTCCAAAGATTTTAAATTTCCAATCTTTGTTTTCAATACATTTAAAATCCTTTCCAAAACTTTCGGGGTTTAAATTCTGGTTTAGTTTAAATTTAGTTATTCTCTTATGTATAATTTATACTCATGGAATTTATATGGTTATATTCATTTCAAATTTTAGGTTAAATTTTAGATTCTTATTTGATTGTAGTATTAACAACCAATCATCCAAATATATATAATAATCTCAGAAATTATTCCTTATATACCCAAATATACTTTTAGGTAAAATTATTTCATTTACCCACTTTAAAAACAATACTACGTCGATTTATCTTGTTTAAGAGTTTAGAAATCCCTATCGATACGGCTGTACTTCCCGTGCCGACCAGAATTCATAAACACTCAACCGATAAGTCAACACGGTATAAAAACAATTTTTATGTGCACTAACAAGTACACTCTCATATCTATTAATACGCTCAACTCATTATAGAGTACTATCGACTCTGTTTAATAAGTAATTTCCCCACCAAAGCCTAGGTTGTCGCCAACCTAAACTCTGATACCAAGTGTAACGGCCCGCAAATCCGTACCCCTTGAGTCAACACTATTCTACATCAATTAACTCAAGTGGAACAGAAATACGAACCATTAGGGTTAAAGAAGAAGAGATAGAAGAAGAAGGAACTAAACGATATCAGAATCACACAGTCGCAGTGGAATAAACTATAATAGTAAATAATAAATCTTTACACAAAATGAAACTATATATGTTTTATACATCATATCATCAGAGTATCTCATACAACAATATTACCGATCAGACATTACCATACAATCATAGCAACGGATATATATATAAATATGGATAATACGTCTCGGACTCCAGCTCCTCTCCTGCTCCATAGCATCATGTCCTGAACATATAATACTCGGTCTGACCCGAGCATTATAATGAAATAACAACCGAATCAGTCTGGAATACCAGCTGATAATAATGCATCCAAATTAATTATTAAAGTTTCAAAAATTCTTTTTGAAAACAAAAGCATCTCGTAAGACCACACCACAAATAAAAATGTCGGGTTTTTACCTTACGATAGCTAAAACACTTTTTATAGAAATCCTTTGATATTATAATAGGGTCTATATATAAATACTTATAAAATAGCCAAAATTGTTACATCTATTAAATTCTAGCTACTAGCCACAGAGTGGGTAATACAAACAAAACTCGTAAAGGCTCGTAGGGAGAATGGATTTCCAACAATGACTAGGCACTGGGGTACCACCTGTCACAGTACGTGGTCTAGATCACAGTACCGAGGAGTACGCCCGCTCCCCTGCAACACAAGACCAGAACCATCCCTTACTGGACAGTTCCGAATAAGATCACCCCGCGGTTGGGATCAGCAACCGCACCACTAAGCCGAAAATAAAAAGGGACATCTAGACATGGATGACCTTACTCTCAAGTGGGGGCTACCCAAGAAGCCTTGCTGCATATCATCTTATTTTCAGTCATTCCCATTTGATGAGGCTTGAGGTTAAGCGTTACCTTTTTGAACGTTTCACTTAGAATGCCCATCGTCCACCTGGCGATGTTCCGAAAGCATTCGTCCATACAAGTCCGTCTCGGGTTCGAACGGAACCGAAGGCACTACTCCTACTACATCCATTTTGGAAATATCCTCAGGATTAGTAGCGACTATCCCTTACACTTCACTGCTCCATCTTCGACTCCGAACATGTTTTTCCACAAAACGTACAAACCGGATCGAAGTGGTTTTCGAGAAATAAATCTCGATCCCGGTCTCTTCGAAACGATCAATGCATTTGTTCAATATTGATAGTCGGTGATTTAACTATCAATTAATATTCATAAGCATCCATCATAATAAATAATTCCCACATTATTTATTTGCCTCTAATATATTTACAAGATATATTTCCAAATTTTCAAAACTCATTTGTAAACAATTTCCCAAAGTTCTTCCTTTACCCGGTAAATCCCTTTACCACTTATTCCTATTGAAAAATAACCAAGTTCAAAACAATTTAGATTTAAAACAATTAAAACACTTCTTCTAAATTAGACTTTGAAATATGTAAGTTACTACTAGTTATTACTCAAAAATATAATTCCAAAATATTTAAAGTAAAACTATTCATTTAGATATAAACTTGATTTTTAATGAAGGCTAAAATAAACCAAATTTAAAAGTAGAGTTTAAAAAGATAATATTAGCTTTTACCTATAACTTAAACAATAACTTTAAAACAAATTTATTAATTTCTTCTTTAAAATAATAATTTCTTAAAATACTCTTTAAACAAATTTAAGCTTTAACTCTTATTTGAATAAAATCTGTTAAAACTCTAACTTGGTTTTCCAGGGAAACACACCCCATTCGACATTTCTAAAGAATACGTCTCATAAATCCAGCCGATTTAGTTTAATTCAATTTATGTTAATAACATAAATTCCCAATTCCATGCTTAGACATAACTTCTTTCGAAGTTCAAACACTTTTTTTCCATTTCCGAAAATTCATTTTAAAGTATAGGTTTAAAACATTTTTAAATAAAACATTTGGAGAATTCTTCAATGAAAAACCATATTACGAATTGCTTAAATAAAATCCCAATGGAGAAAACTGCATTTCAAAATATTTTATTTACATTTAAAACTGTAAATTTTATATTTGGAAACTTCGTTGCAACATATTTTAATTTCCCGGAAAAAAAACAATATTCATTATTAAAATAAACCCTTGTTATTTAAAACAATTTATAAGTTCTTATAAAATTTCTCACTAGAAAGCCACTCTTCCACATTTATCCTGTAACGACCCAGAATTTTTGATAATTAAAATATGAATATTTAATTAATTTTAAATATTAATAAGTGAATTTATAAGTCGAATAAATTTTTATTTGAATTATTGGATTTAATTGAATAATTTAATCGATAATTTAATATGTTAAATTATGGAAATAATTGAAAATTGAGCTAAATATGATTGAAAATGATTTGTAAAATTTTATTTTATCATATGGAAGTTAGAACGATATTTTAGAACTTTTAAAATCGAATTAAAAGTTAATTTGTGAAAATTGAATATTTTAATATTTAAATCGACTAGTGAAAATAGTCAATTTTTGAACAGTCTCAGAATTGAACGAAACCAGTTCCATTGGATCCGTAATAGTTAGTTATTACCGGATTTCAAATTTCGTGTCAATCGAGTTATCGTTTGATCGTGGCAGCTCGAAACGCATCGATTTATTTTTAATTTTAATTTAGCGAGTGAAAATAGCCATTTTTCAAAAAGTCTTGGATTTCGACGAAACTAGTTTCATCGGATCCGTAATGTGATATTATTGTAAGGTTTCAAATTTCAAGTCAATTGGATTTACCGTTTGTCCGGTACAAATTAAAACGCCTAGAAATCGACTTAAATCGGTTTAATTTAAATTGAGCGTTTATAGCCATAACTCGCACAGATGTCCGAATTAGCTTCCGAAACCTGTTCCATTGTGTCCGGAATGCGGGGTAAACCCTAGAAACGCTGGTTACGGCGCGTAAATCGGAGTTCGGAATTTCCGAAATGAATAGTGTTTACGCTTGATTTTCTATAAAAGGAGACCCTACCCCTTCATAAATAAAAAAAATAAATAAATAAATAAAACATGTAACCCTAGCCGCCACCCACATCTATGAACGGCCAGAAAACTCTCCCCTTCCCTCTCCTTTATCTTTCAATCCGTAGACAATTATGCAAAATCTTCAACTACAATATTGTTAAGCACGATGAGAGCTTCAAGTTGAACGGTGGAGATCGTGTTTGGAGCGACGATGGGGGAGATAGGGGGTCGTGTGCGTGCCGTGTATATCTTTGTGCACGCGCATCACGAGGCAGCCGAGCATCATGGGGTTGAGGCCGAGCATGGTGTTGACGAAGGGCTTTGTATTGGTGCTATTTGATCGAAGTATCGTCGAGTATAAGAGGTGAAAAATTAAACCCTAATATGGAAGTTGGGTTCGGTTTTGAGCGTGATGCTCTGTAGCTTGCATGATGATGGGGAAGAAGCAAAGGGACGGTGGAGATGCAATGGTGTTGGATCCAAAGGCCTGGATTGGATGAAGGTTGAAAATTTTTAAAGTTAGTTGTAAATTATGAATATAAACTCGTGTAACTTCAAAAATTGATATCTTTTTCATACGAGGTCCGTTTCGGACGAGATTTTTTGCGTTGGGATCGTATGGACGAGCACTACGCGATGGAGTTGGTTTGGAGTCGTTTGGAGTTAGTGAGAATTTCGGGTAAAATTAAACGCGCGTTTAATTTTATTCGAAATAAAAGCTGAAACGGAAATTAAAATCAAGGTGTGAATTTCTCACTCAATCGAATCAGTTTCGATTTTATTTTAAATAGTTAGATTTAAAATATTTGAATGCATGTTTGAATGTTGATTAATATCTATTGATTGTTAAAATAGACATTATACGCCGTTAGTAAGCGGATGTTATTTAATAAAAACATATACCGCGAATATTTCATAAACAGTGAAATTGGTATTATAAATAATATCAATATATATATATTGGCATATGTATATATTGCAGTTGATGATTTCCCGTATTTTTTAGCGGATGAGACCCTATTGCGCCGTTATTAAGCGGATAATATTTAATAAGAACATATACCGCGATAATTTCGTACTGGAGCGAAATTGGTATTGTGCTAATGTTTTTGGATGCAGGAAACAGGTTGGAGGGATCCAACTGGATTCCTCAACAGTATTTATTTGATTTCGGATATTTTGATATTTGATGGACTATCATATCGATATATGATGTCGTTGTAGTCGTGATTGACTATTTGGTGTGTAGCATCATTGGACCCAAATTTTGGGATTTTAAAATGATTTTTAAAGTGATTTTTGAAAATATAAAATATTTTTGGAATTGATCCATTTTATATAAATAAACGTTATAATTTTTAAAGTTATAAAAATTATGATTTTTGGGAAATATAGTTAAAAACTGATTTTTGAGAATATAATGCCAATGATTTTATAAAATAGTTTAATCGGGATTTTAGAATTTATTGTGAAAAGTCTAAATATAGGATTTATAAAATTTAATTATTTTATGAATCAAAATGGTGAAATTATAAAGGAAATTAAAGACGTTTTAAAAGAATAATATAAATTGAATTATATTAAGAGATTTATAAATGGATATTTATAAATTGAAATATGGACATTATAAAACGAGTTTTTATAAGTGTTTGAATGAAGTGGAAATGAATTTCATAATTAAATGAAATTTATAGAATTATAGACTGTGAAGTTATAAAAGAAATTTATAAATAGTAAGATTTATAAATTTGGTGAAATTATTTGAAGAATAGATTGGTTAAATAAATGGATCTTATAAGTTATAAGATTTATAAATTGGAAAGTCTTTAAAAAGAACGATTTTGTAAAATAATCGTTTTATAAGTAATTAACTTATAATATGAACGTTTAGTTTATAATTTAGTTATAAACTGGAATAGGTTAATATGGGAATTATAAAAAAAGAAGTTTTTATAAATAAATAGAAATGGAATTTATAAACGTTGTTTTATAAATTCGCAAATGACTTAATTTGATAAGAAAATTGTTGAAACCTATTAATAGAGTTATATTCACGTTTTTGAATAGTGAATAATCCTTTGAATTAAAATGAATAAAAGGATGAAATTGTTAATGAAGTATATTCACGTTTTTGAATAGTGAATAACACGTTAAAGAAATTGTTTTGAATGTGATATTGAAATAGAATTAAAACGATCTGACGAAGTTTTAATTGTGTTGAGATTCGAAACCATAGATTTCCACATTTATTGTTGAAATAGACGTTTTCGAGAAATAGAAGGAAATAGTAGACTATAACACTGTTGTTATAGTAAATGATTTCCGAAAGAAAATGTTTTGTATAGTATTGGGATTTATATATATCTTTTTTAAATTCGAATCCCTATACTAGTGGTTTTGGGTTGTCGTAACGATGTTTTACGCAACATTCGTTTTGGCCCAAATAAATATGTTTAAGAGAATGATTTCCTTAAAGAATGAAATATATACTTAATTTCGATTTAAGTATATTGAATATTTTCCAAGTGTTGAAAATAAATAAAATTTGTGAATTACTTATGAATAAATAAGTATGGAAATGTTTTTCCCAATATAAAGTGAATATTAGAGAATTTATCTTTTTGAAGATAAATTGAAATGAATAATCGAAATTGAATATTCATAGATATTTTGGATTATAAATTCACTATGGAATTTATGAATGAAAAGGAGAATTTGTTTAAAAATAAATATTGATTTATTTTTGAAGTTTTGAATTTATATATCTAGTGAAGATATTTTGGAAAATAAATAATATGGAAAATTATTTGGAATCTGGTGATGTGTGCATATCCATTGATAGTTCAATAACCGACTATCAATATTTCCCTTTGAATGGGTATTTGATGTGATTTGTTTGAATTTGAATGCCACACTTATTTTTGAATAAGCGCTCACTATTCGGGTTAACCGGGAAAGGACCATGGGGTCGTATAACCCATTCCGAATATGTGATACGTCGTTATGAATTGCATTTGAAGATCGGTGTTGAAGACCCGGTATTTGCGAGAGCGATAGGATGACCTGTCGATTGACTCTGCACCGAGTTGCTCCGGTATAGAGTTCTCCATATGTGATGGTGAATCCGATCAGGATTGTGAATATCCGGATTGCAAGGACTTCTTTGTAAGTGCCTTCGGTTTTGTTCGATCCCGGAACAGACTTGTATGGATTGTGTGTCTGACATTACAAGTTGAGATATAAAGCCGATTTCATTCAAATATATTTCTGTTGGTGGCGAAGAATTTATTCTTTTAGCTTAACACCCTTCTCTGAGACGTACGAGCTCAGAGGTTATATAGTTGAAGTTATCAGCGATATATTCCCAATTTGGTAATGTGACATGCTGAGTGTTGCTGAAATGATCATTGTGTTGATTATTGTGATAGGATCGTTTATTTGATCGTCTATCTTGGTGATCATTGTGTTGATCATTTGTTGACCCAAAGCATGGCTTTTGTATAAAGTATGTTTTTGTGGACGTGACTTCGTCGAGCCTCACACCCCGGAAATGGTCAAAACAGGAAAGATGCGGCAAGGTTATGAGGGGTAGCACCCTTTAGGGTATGTACATTTCCTTCTGGATAGAGGTGGTATCATGGTATGGAGCCCAGATATTTAACCTATGTGGTTACTACGAATTTATTACTTTGTGGTTGTTGGTTTTCGGGATCCCGTGAGAAAGGTCGTTTACGATCGGGGAATGGCGTGCTCGTGTCAGTAGTTACCCAGTTAGGGGTAACCCGGCCTTGTGTTGGCAGAGTTCCGGTTTGGTTCTCGGGGATGTCTTTCCAGAGGCATTCTCATGTGGCAATGGGAAGTTCCTTGGCCTGACCATTTGTTGGAAATCCAAAGAAACAATACGAAACTTGTACGGTTTTAGTTGTAGAACCTATCATTCACTTATGGTGTCGCAACACTGTTTGGATGGTAGCTATAGTAGGCATAGTTCGAAATGTCTATGTTGGCTAAGATTTATATCTTTATTTTCGAAATAATTTTCTACACTATGCACTAGTAATAATATCAAATGTTATTTTAAATGCGTATCAAGCATCTTTGACTATCATAAGGAGAAATCTCCTCCGATTCTGCGTTTGCATTGTGTGTGTGTGCGGGAGGCCTTATGGTAGTCTCATTTTTAAAAGCATTGCGAATTGAAATAAAAATATTCCTCTATTTTGATTTTAAGATAAATAAACTGTTTTGAGTTCTCACACCAGTCACATGACTGACTTGGAGTTTATTGTTTTCCTTCCTAAACTCTGGGTGCCCACCAATTTCCACACGGGCAGTCAAGAGTTAAGGTTTATCAGGATATTCTGGATATTCTGGAGTTGCTGGAGGCAAGCTGGATGGCATGGCGTATTACTAGTTTATATAGTATTTCTTTTTCCGCTGCCCTGTTTGTTGTTGTTGTTGTACACTCTGATGATATGATGTAATGAAATGAAATATAATGTAATAACTGATATAGTTCTTTGTTTAAAAATTATTCATTTATTATTATATGTTGTTCCGCTGCGAATTGTGAGATTCTGATGTTGTTCTGTTTTTTTCTATCTCTTCTTTTTCCTCTATTCTCTTTTCTTTCAATTTTAAAATTTTCTATCTTCTTTTCCCTATCTAAATTTTCTATCTTATGTTTTCTCTTCCCTCTATTATCTATTTTCTTCTTCTTTCTTCTTTTTCTCTCTTCTTCTTTTCTTAAATTTTTCTTAAAACCCCTAAGGGTTCGTATTTTCGTTCATCTTGAATTAAACAAAGGAGATTAGTGTCTATTCAAGGAGTACGGATTTACGGGTCTTTACATCTGGTATCGGAGCTTATGGTTAAGCGACAACCATGGTTCTGTTGGGTATTACTCATTAGAGATAGAGTCAGCAGTACTCTAGATTGAGTTTGAGTGTATTGATAGATACGAGTGCGTATTTGTTAGTGAATATAAAAATTGTTTTATATTGTGATGATTGGTTTATTGAGTGGCATATGAACCTTCGTCAGCACGGTATGTACAACTATGCCGAAGGGGTTTCTAAACACTTGAATAGAACAATTCGGCATACTATTGTTTTAAATTGGGTAAATGAAATAATTTTACCTTGATTATATTTTTATATATAAAGAAATAATTTTTCAGAATTATTAAAGTGTATATAAGTTGATTGTTAGGGTGTTTGAATAATCTAAATAAAAGAATAATTGTATAAGCAAATGAATTATAAGAATTGAATTATAATTAAAGTGATTTACAATTGTGAAATAAACTTATATATATATGAGAAGTGAAACTAATGAATATAACTTAAGTGATATGGAATGAAGTTGAGATTAGTATCAAAGTAAATTAGTAAAGTGAAGTGATAAATGTGAACTTAAGTTATATAAGTGAAATTCAACTTTAGTAATTGAATTGAGTTAATGGATTGAATGTAAATCAATTAAATGTGAATTAAATTGATATGGGATAATGAATGTAAGTGTTGATTCATTTAAAATCTAATGTTATTGGAAGTTGAATAAATTGAATGAGAATGGATATAAGCAAAGGAATTTGGTTGTAATTAATATACATTGATTGTTATATGGTTGTTAGTTGATTGTATATAATTCATTAAGTGTTAATGAAACTGAAAGCTATATAATTGAATTCAAATTAAAGGTAAATAAATTTGAATGGAATTGAATTTGAATTGGAAGTGAACCAACTTGAATATAAATTAGTGAATATAAACTAATTTAGAATGAATGAATATTTATTATTTGGATGTTAGTTGGATGTTAGTTGGTTGATGTTTGCATTTGTTGTTTTGTTTCATTTGCTATGTTGACATATATAGTTATTATGTTACTATATGTTGTATATTGATACTATTGTCATATATGCATGTTCTCATGTTGTTTGTTGAGTGATTAGTAGGTGCGGATCGCGTTTGCTTCGCATTTGGAGCTCGCTTTTGCGCTATATTAGCCGTATATGCTTGCTAATAAAAATATAAGGTACATATCTCGGATTACATACCGTACTTTTATACTTTTTCCCTGCGGGATGCCTCGTTACTTGATGAGATGTATATTTGTGATATATATACTGTCATTTTTTTTTCGGATCGAGCCGCGCAAAGGAGACTATGGCGAATTTTTCCGAAAATTTAAGGCGTTAGAAAAAATTTGAGAAAATTGGAAAATTTTGAAAACTTAAACTTTGATTTTGGAATTGAAAGTTAAACAATAGTAATTGTTTTTGAAAAGATAACTAAGTATGATTTTGAAAACTTAGTAAAGTTATTGTAAGAAGTTTGACTATGGATTTTTGGAAAATTAATAGATTCTGTAATTTTTCTTACTTGTAATTTCGAGGACGAAATTCTTTTAAGTGGGGAAGATTGTAACGACCCAGAATTTTTGATAATTAAAATATGAATATTTAATTAATTTTAAATATTAATAAGTGAATTTATAAGTCGAATAAATTTTTATTTGAATTATTGGATTTAATTGAATAATTTAATCGATAATTTAATATGTTAAATTATGGAAATAATTGAAAATTGAGCTAAATATGATTGAAAATGATTTGTAAAATTTTATTTTATCATATGGAAGTTAGAACTATATTTTAGAACTTTTAAAATCGAATTAAAAGTTAATTTGTGAAAATTGAATATTTTAATATTTAAATCGACTAGTGAAAATAGTCAATTTTTGAACAGTCTCAGAATTGAACGAAACCAGTTCCATTGGATCCGTAATAGTTAGTTATTACCGGATTTCAAATTTCGTGTCAATCGGAGTTATCGTTTGATCGTGGCAGCTCGAAACGCATCGATTTATTTTTAATTTTAATTTAGCGAGTGAAAATAGCCATTTTTCAAAAAGTCTCGGATTTTGACGAAACTAGTTTCATCAGATCCGTAATGTGATATTATTGTAAGGTTTCAAATTTCAAGTCAATTGGATTTACCGTTTGTCCGGTACAAATTAAAACGCCTAGAAATCGACTTAAATCGGTTTAATTTAAATTGAGCGTTTATAGCCATAACTCGCACAGATGTCCGAATTAGCTTCCGAAACCTGTTCCATTGTGTCCGGAACGCGGGGTAAACCCTAGAAACGCTGGTTACGGCGCGTAAATCGGAGTTCGGAATTTCCGAAATGAATAGTGTTTACGCTTGATTTTCTATAAAAGGAGACCCTACCCCTTCATAAATAAAAAAAAATAAAAATAAATAAAACATGTAACCCTAGCCGCCACCCACATCTATGAACGGCCAGAAAACTCTCCCCTTCCCTCTCCTTTATCTTTCAATCCGTAGACAATTATGCAAAATCTTCAACTACAATATTGTTAAGCACGATGAGAGCTTCAAGTTGAACGGTGGAGATCGTGTTTGGAGCGACGATGGGGGAGATAGGGGGTCGCGTGCGTGCCATGTATATCTTCATGCGCGCGCATCACGAGGCAGCCGAGCATCATGGGGTTGAGGCCGAGCATGGTGTTGACGAAGGGCTTTGTATTGGTGCTATTTGATCGAAGTATCGTCGAGTATAAGAGGTGAAAAATTAAACCCTAATCATGGAAGTTGGGTTCGGTTTTGAGCGTGATGCTCTGTAGCTTGCGTGATGATGGGGAAGAAGCAAAGGGACGGTGGAGATGCAATGGTGTTGGATCCAAAGGCCTGGATTGGATGAAGGTTGAAAATTTTTAAAGTTAGTTGTAAATTATGAATATAAACTCGTGTAACTTCAAAAATTGATATCTTTTTCATAGGAGGTCCATTTCGGACGAGATTTTTTGCGTTGGGATCGTATGGATGAGCACTACGCGATGGAGTTGGTTTGGAGTCGTTTGGAGTTAGTGAGAATTTCGGGTAAAATTAAACGCGCGTTTAATTTTATTCGAAATAAAAGCTGAAACGGAAATTAAAATCAAGGTGTGAATTTCTCACTCAATCGAATCAGTTTCGATTTTATTTTAAATAGTTAGATTTAAAATATTTGAATGCATGTTTGAATGTTGATTAATATCTATTGATTGTTAAAATAGACATTATACGCCGTTAGTAAGCGGATGTTATTTAATAAAAACATATACCGCGAATATTTCATAAACAGTGAAATTGGTATTATAAATAATATCAATATATATATATTGGCATATGTATATATTGCAGTTGATGATTTCCCGTATTTTTTAGCGGATGAGACCCTATTGCGCCGTTATTAAGCGGATAATATTTAATAAGAACATATACCGCGATAATTTCGTACTGGAGCGAAATTGGTATTGTGCTAATGTTTTTGGATGCAGGAAACAGGTTGGAGGGATCCAACTGGATTCCTCAACAGTATTTATTTGATTTCGGATATTTTGATATTTGATGGACTATCATATCGATATATGATGTCGTTGTAGTCGTGATTGACTATTTGGTGTGTAGCATCATTGGACCCAAATTTTGGGATTTTAAAATGATTTTTAAAGTGATTTTTGAAAATATAAAATATTTTTGGAATTGATCCATTTTATATAAATAAACGTTATAATTTTTAAAGTTATAAAAATTATGATTTTTGGGAAATATAGTTAAAACTGATTTTTGAGAATATAATGCCAATGATTTTATAAAATAGTTTAATCGGGATTTTAGAATTTATTGTGAAAAGTCTAAATATAGGATTTATAAAATTTAATTATTTTATGAATCAAAATGGTGAAATTATAAAGGAAATTAAAGACGTTTTAAAAGAATAATATAAATTGAATTATATTAAGAGATTTATAAATGGATATTTATAAATTGAAATATGGACATTATAAAACGAGTTTTTATAAGTGTTTGAATGAAGTGGAAATGAATTTCATAATTGAATGAAATTTATAGAATTATAGACTGTGAAGTTATAAAAGAAATTTATAAATAGTAAGATTTATAAATTTGGTGAAATTATTTGAAGAATAGATTGGTTAAATAAATGGATCTTATAAGTTATAAGATTTATAAATTGGAAAGTCTTTAAAAAGAACGATTTTGTAAAATAATCGTTTTATAAGTAATTAACTTATAATATGAACGTTTAGTTTATAATTTAGTTATAAGCTGGAATAGGTTAATATGGGAATTATAAAAAAAGAAGTTTTTATAAATAAATAGAAATGGAATTTATAAACGTTGTTTTATAAATTCGCAAATGACTTAATTTGATAAGAAAATTGTTGAAACCTATTAATGGAGTTATATTCACGTTTTTGAATAGTGAATAATCCTTTGAATTAAAATGAATAAAAGGATGAAATTGTTAATGAAGTATATTCACGTTTTTGAATAGTGAATAACACGTTAAAGAAATTGTTTTGAATGTGATATTGAAATAGAATTAAAACGATCTGACGAAGTTTTAATTGTGTTGAGATTCGAAACCATAGATTTCCACATTTATTGTTGAAATAGACGTTTTCGAGAAATAGAAGGAAATAGTAGACTATAACACTGTTGTTATAGTAAATGATTTCCGAAAGGAAATGTTTTGTATAGTATTGGGATTTATATATATCTATTTTAAATTCGAATCCCTATACTAGTGGTTTTGGGTTGTCGTAACGATGTTTTACGCAACATTCGTTTTGGCCCAAATAAATATGTTTAAGAGAATGATTTCCTTAAAGAATGAAATATATACTTAATTTCGATTTAAGTATATTGAATATTTTCCAAGTGTTGAAAATAAATAAAATTTGTGAATTACTTATGAATAAATAAGTATGGAAATGTTTTTCCCAATATAAAGTGAATATTAGAGAATTTATCTTTTTGAAGATAAATTGAAATGAATAATCGAAATTGAATATTCATAGATATTTTGGATTATAAATTCACTATGGAATTTATGAATGAAAAGGAGAATTTGTTTAAAAATAAATATTGATTTATTTTTGAAGTTTTGAATTTATATATCTAGTGAAGATATTTTGGAAAATAAATAATATGGAAAATTATTTGGAATCTGGTGATGTGTGCATATCCATTGATAGTTCAATAACCAACTATCAATATTTCCCTTTGAATGGGTATTTGATGTGATTTGTTTGAATTTGAATGCCACACTTATTTTTGAATAAGCGCTCACTATTCGGGTTAACCGGGAAAGGACCATGGGGTCGTATAACCCATTCCGAATATGTGATACGTCGTTATGAATTGCATTTGAAGATCGGTGTTGAAGACCCGGTATTTGCGAGAGCGATAGGATGACCTGTCGATTGACTCTGCACCGAGTTGCTCCGGTATAGAGTTCTCCATATGTGATGGTGAATCCGATCAGGATTGTGAATATCCGGATTGCAAGGACTTCTTTGTAAGTGCCTTCGGTTTTGTTCGATCCCGGAACAGACTTGTATGGATTGTGTGTCTGACATTACAAGTTGAGATATAAAGCCGATTTCATTCAAATATATTTCTGTTGGTGGCGAAGAATTTATTCTTTTAGCTTAACACCCTTCTCTGAGACGTACGAGCTCAGAGGTTATATAGTTGAAGTTATCGGCGATATATTCCCAATTTGGTAATGTGACATGCTGAGTGTTGCTGAAATGATCATTGTGTTGATTATTGTGATAGGATCGTTTATTTGATCGTCTATCTTGGTGATCATTGTGTTGATCATTTGTTGACCCAAAGCATGGCTTTTGTATAAAGTATGTTTTTGTGGACGTGACTTCGTCGAGCCTCACACCTCGGAAATGGTCAAAACAGGAAAGATGCGGCAAGGTTATGAGGGGTAGCACCCTTTAGGGTATGTACATTTCCTTCTGGATAGAGGTGGTATCATGGTATGGAGCCCAGATATTTAACCTATGTGGTTACTACGAATTTATTACTTTGTGGTTGTTGGTTTTCGGGATCCCGTGAGAAAGGTCGTTTACGATCGGGGAATGGCGTGCTCGTGTCAGTAGTTACCCAGTTAGGGGTAACCCGGCCTTGTGTTGGCAGAGTTCCGGTTTGGTTCTCGGGGATGTCTTTCCAGAGGCATTCTCATGTGGCAATGGGAAGTTCCTTGGCCTGACCATTTGTTGGAAATCCAAAGAAACAATACGAAACTTGTACGGTTTTAGTTGTAGAACCTATCATTCACTTATGGTGTCGCAACACTGTTTGGATGGTAGCTATAGTAGGCATAGTTCGAAATGTCTATGTTGGCTAAGATTTATATCTTTATTTTCGAAATAATTTTCTACACTATGCACTAGTAATAATATCAAATGTTATTTTAAATGCGTATCAAGCATCTTTGACTATCATAAGGAGAAATCTCCTCCGATTCTGCGTTTGCATTGTGTGTGTGTGCGGGAGGCCTTATGGTAGTCTCATTTTTAAAAGCATTGCGAATTGAAATAAAAATATTCCTCTATTTTGATTTTAAGATAAATAAACTGTTTTGAGTTCTCACACCAGTCACATGACTGACTTGGAGTTTATTGTTTTCCTTCCTAAACTCTAGGTGCCCACCAATTTCCACACGGGCAGTCAAGAGTTAAGGTTTATCAGGATATTCTGGATATTCTGGAGTTGCTGGAGGCAAGCTGGATGGCATGGCGTATTACTAGTTTATATAGTATTTCTTTTTCCGCTGCCTTGTTTGTTGTTGTTGTTGTACACTCTGATGATATGATGTAATGAAATGAAATATAATGTAATAACTGATATAGTTCTTTGTTTAAAAACTATTCATTTATTATTATATGTTGTTCCGCTACGAATTGTGAGATTCTGATGTTGTTCTGTTTTTTTCTATCTCTTCTTTTTCCTCTGTTCTCTTTTCTTTCAATTTAAAAATTTTCTATCTTCTTTTCCCTATCTAAATTTTCTATCTTATGTTTTCTCTTCCCTCTATTATCTATTTTCTTCTTCTTTCTTCTTTTTCTCTCTTCTTCTTTTCTTAAATTTTTCTTAAAACCCCTAAGGGTTCGTATTTTCGTTCATCTTGAATTAAACAAAGGAGATTAGTGTCTATTCAAGGAGTACGGATTTACGGGTCTTTACATATCCACTGATAAATTTCCTACTTTATTTATAGTTACAAATTTACCGCTTTCATCTTTTACCCAAACCAAATTCCAAATTTGATTCCTTTAGATTCTTATTTAACAAAAAAAAGCCAATTAAATCTATTTATAATTAAATCATGGATTTGTAATTTCTCCAACAATAGCACGGTACAATTTAATTTCAGGGTTATCAATCACAATATTTAAACAGATTGCATCATCAATTATAAAGATGATTACTATATTGTGATGAACCCAGTTGGATCCCTCCAGCCTGTTTTTTCCTACATCCACAAATATTAGTACATCACATATATAAATATTCATTTCAGACTAATACAACATTTATATTCAACCAATCACACAGACATTTATTTTAAACAGCTAACATTCCAGATGTGAGTGAGATTAACTCACCTTGAGTTTCGGCGAGCGTTCGAAATTTAAATTAAACCGAACGACGTTCGATTTAACCTAAATTTTCACTTGCTTAGAATAATTCTGGAACTGCTCCACTGCGTAGATCGTGTCTCTGCGATTCCAGCGCTTCTTGTTTCGTCAAAATCTGATCACGTATGCATCCGATATTAAATTTACAAGATTGTATACGAATTTAAACAAAAATTTCTTTTTTTTTATTTTACTGAGAACAAAACACGGAGCCAACCATCATCATCACGCACGCAGAAAACAAGATCACGGCCGAACCCAAATTCGACACCTAGGGCTTAAGGCCTCCCTCACCTCGATGGCTTCAAGGACGATTAGGACCCACCATCTCGAAGCGCGATGCCAACTCCACCACCAGCCAAAAATCCTTTGAGCTCGGTCGTCCATAGGCTGAGAACAACACCATCAAACGGCCAGCGAACGCGGCGAGATTCTGGCCTCCACAAGCCTTCGAACACGATCACGACCGGTCAATAAGTAAAGCTCGCCAATCTCTACGTTTCTCTAGTTGAAAGTTTTGGAATCGTCGCGTGGATTGATCGCAAATGGAAGATGAAAATCACTAATTTTCGGCCATGAATAGATATAGGCGGTGGCTGGTAAAAGAATAGCTAGGGTTCGACTTGCACGTGAATATATACACATAACCCAATTATATTAATATTTAATTCACTTTAAATCAATTTTCAAACGAACTCCGAATCACACGTGCCGGCTGGCGTTCCTAAGGTTTTACCTACGTTCCAAACACAATTGGACGTGTTTCGGAAGCTAATTCGATCATATACGCGAGTTACGGAAATAAACGATCAAAGTATTTTCTAAGCTTTTTGAGCTGCCGGGGTCAAACGACAACTCCGATTGCTACGAAAATTAAAACCCGATAATAACTAACTATTACGAATCCAATGGAACTAGTTTCGTCGAATTCCGAGACTGTGCCCCGGAAGGCTATTTTAACTCGTCATTTAAATCGAGCGGTTTCTGAAATTGTCGAAACCACTTCAAAATTTCACCTTTAAAATTTTACTAACTCTATTATAACTCGTATGAAATTTATATTCACATTAGAAATCATTCCGATTCAGTTTAAATCTAAATCTGATTATTTGCATTATTATATTATTAAATTCCATTATTAAATTAATATAAAATTCCAAATTCAATTTATCAACTTCTAATTTCATCCAACAGTCCAATATTACTATTTAAATCAAAATAAACTTAAATAATTTTTTAGAAACCATTTTTATATTATTTACTCTCAGATTCACCCATTTATCCCAATTCTAATATTAAACTATTATTATTTAGATTCCAATTGGATTACAATGTTTGGAATTATAAGTAATTTATTAATTCCACCCAATTCTTTTTATTTTAAAACTAATTTAAAATCTACATTGAACATTTAAAATGAGTTAAATGTTCAAAATTCAATGTCCAAAATTCCGGGATGTTACACCCATCGAAACAGTTAGCTAGACGCGCCGACCAGAATCTACAAACAATCAACCAAAAAGTCAATACAATATAAAACAATTTCATATTCACTAACAAATACGCGCTCATAACTATTATTATACTCACACTCATTCTAGAGTACTGCTGACTCTATCTCTAATGAGTAATTCCCAACAGAGCCAAGGTTGTCACTTAACCAAAAGCTCTGATACCAAATGCCACGATCGGGATTTTTTCGACTCACGAAAGTCGACATTAATACGTCTGATGTATCAGCTGTCGAGCAATCGAATGCCGGAAAACCGAACCGTTAGGGTTAAAGAAGAGGTAGAAGATAGAAGAAGAAAGAAAGAAGAAGAAAACAGATACAATACCAGAATCTCACAATCGCAGCGGAACAACATATAATATACCAATGAATAATCATTAATCAAAGCATCATATCTGTTATTACATCTCATTACATTACATCAAATTACATTACATTATCAGAGTTTACAACAACAAACAGCGGAAAAGAAATATTATATACTAGTTGATACGCCAAGCCATCCAGCCTGCCCCTGATCTCTACAGCAACTCCTGAATTCCAGAATATCCTGATAACCTAACTCTAGACTGCACGTGTGGAAATTGGTGGGCACCCAGAATTTAGGAAGGAAACGATAAACTCCAGATCAGTCATGGGACCGGTGTGAGAACTTAAAACGGTTATATCTTTTAAAATAAATAAAGAAATATTTTAAAATAGATTCGCAATGCTTTTTAGAAAATGAGACTACCATAAGGCCTCCCACACACACACAATGCAAATGCAGAATCAGAGAAGATTTCTCCTTATGATAGTCAAACATGCTTGATACGCAAATTTTCTTTGATATTATTACTATAAGTGCAAAGTGTAGGAAAACATTTCGAAAGTATAATATAAATCTTAGCTAACATACGACCATTATCGTATGCCCACTATAGCTACCATCTAAACAGTGGGACGCCACCATAAGTAAATGGCAGGTTCTACAACTAAAACCGTACAAGGTGCGTATTGTTTCTTTGGATTTCCAACAAATGATCAGGCCAAGGAACTTCCCATTGCCACATGGGTACGCCTCTGGAAAGACACAACGAGAACCTAACCGGATCTCTGCCAACACAAGGCCGGGTTACCCCTAACTGGGTAACAACTGACACGAATATGCCATCCTCCGGTCGTAACCGACCTAAATCCCGGGATTCACCAACAGCCACAAAATGATAAGTTTGCAGCAACAACATATGTTAAGTATCAGGGCTCCATACCATAATACCACCTCTATTCAGAAGGAAATGACATACACTAAGGGGGCGCTGTCCCCTAATAACCTTGCTGCATCTTTCCTGTTTTTGACCATTTCCGAGGTGTGAGGTCCGACGAAGTTTCGTCCACAAAGCTGCGCTTTTCATAAAAGTCACGCTTTGATCAACAAATGCTCAACAGCACTTCGTACGCCACATTACCAATTTCGGAATATATCACTAGTAACCATCAACTACGTAACCTCTGAGCTCGTACGTCTCAGAGAAGGGTGTTAAGCTAAGAGAATAAATTCTCCGGCACCAATAGAAATATATTTGATAGAAACCAGCTTTACATCTCAAACTGTAACGTCAGACACACATCCATACAAGTCCGTTCTGGGATCGAACGAAACCGAAGGCACTTCCAAAGAAGCCCTTACAATCCGGGTATTCACTAATCACAACCGGACTTCCAGTCACAAAGGGTGATAAAATCTCTATATCGGAGATCAGCCGATGCAGAGACATTCGACGGTAATCCTTCCGTTTTCGAAAATATTCAGTCTTCAACACCGGTCTTCAAATGCTATCCATTACGACATATCATTATTCGGAATGGGATTTATTACACAAAGGTCCTCTCCCGGCTAAACCGAATAATGAGCGCTTATTTTTTAAAAATAAGTGTAGCATTGAAATTCAAGCAAATCACGCAAATACCCATTTAAAGGTAAATATTGATAGTCGGTTATTTAATTATCAAAGCAAACCAACAAATATTCAGCACCATAACAATCACTAGGCCATTTTTATTAATCTTCCATAAATTAAATAACTTGCCAAATATTCACTTCAATTTATCTTTAAAAAGATATATTCTCTGAACCATTTCAATTTCTACATTGGAAAACATTTCCAAATACTTATTTAACAATAAGTAATTCACAAATCCATTTATTTTCAATACTTAAAAAATATTCAACATACTTAAAACACGATTAAGTATATATTTTATTCTTTAAGAAAAACATTCTTTTAAACGCATTTATTTGAGTCAAAACGAATGTTGCGTAAAACATCGTTACGACAACCCAAAATCACTAGTATGGGGATTCGAAATTAATATAGATATATAAATCCCAATACTATATAAAACATTTCCTTTCGAAAATCATTTACTATAACAACAGTGTTATAGTCCATCTTTTCCTTATTTCTCGAAAACGTCTATTTCAACAATGAATGTAATCTATGGTTTCGATCCCTAACACATTTTAAAATAACTTCAAATCGTTTTAATTCCATTTAAAACATCACTTCCTAAACATTTCTTTAATATATTATTCACTGTCCCAAAATCGTGAATATACTTCGTTAATCAAATTCAACCTTTCTACACATTTTATTTAAAGGATCGGATGTCCCAAAATCATGAATATACTCCTTTAATAAGCTATAATAACTAACTTATCAAAATAAGTCGATTTTGGATTTATAAAACAATGTTTATAAATTCCATTGATATTTTATAACAACTTCAATTTATAAAATCACTTTATTAACAAATTCTATTTAAATCTCATTTAAATGCCAAAATCTAATTTATAAGTTAATTACTTATAAGTCTTTTATTTTACTAAACCTATTCATTTTATAACTTCACAGTTTATAAATCTACAATTTTCATTCACTTATGAAATCCATTTATACTTCATTTTAACACTTATAAAAATTCGTTTTATAATTCCAATATTTTAATTTATAAATATTAATTTTATAAATCTTCTATATAAACCGTTTATAATAATTTCAAAATCTCAATTTAAACTATTTTATAAAATTCATTAACTCCATATTTCAAAAATAACATTTCGGTTATATTTCACAAAAATCATAATATTTATAACATAAAAATTATAACGTTTATTTATTTAAAATGAATTAATTCCAAAATTTTAATAAAATGTATACTTTCAAAAATCACTTTAAAATCCTTTTAAAATTTGAAAATCATCACTTTAACACTTTTAATTTTCCAAAATAGGCCCAATGCTGCAACAGCACTAATATAGCAATCACGGCATCCAAACATCATATATCAATATGATAACAGAATATATCACAATATCTGTAAATAAATCAATACTGTTGAGGAATCCAGTTGGATCCCTCCAGCCTGTTTCCCTGCATCCACAGATGTTAGCACAATACCAATCTCGTTTCAATACGGGATATCGCTGTACATGGGTTTATATAAAATATTATCCGCTATTATGCGGCGCAATAGGGTCTCATCTGCTATATAATGCGGGAAATCAACTCCAAGTACATATATAATACCAATTCCACTTCACGGTGGAATATCGCGGTATATGTTTTTAATATATAACATCCGCTTAATATATGGCGTATAGGGTCTCTTTTCAAAACAATAGATAATAATTGATCATCCAAACATACAATCAACACAATCGGCAATTTTAAATCTAACTATTTAAAATTTAAATCGAAACAATTTCGATTGAGTGAGAAGTTCTCAACTTGCTTCCAATAACAGTTGTAGTGTTTTATTTCGAATAAAATTAAATGTGCGTTTAATTTTACCAAAAAATTTCACTAGCTCCAATCAACTCCAATCTAGCTCCACCGCGCGGTGTTCGACCATACGATTGCAACGCAATTCGTTTCGTGAGTTTTTGACCTCGTATGAATAAGTTACACTATTTTAAAGTTTGTACACATTTATAAATATAATTTAATTTACAAATAAATTTTATTTTCAAACCCTGCTAATCTTGGCCGTGCATTTCCAACTCAGAATCGTGGCCGTGCGTTTTTGCTTCTTCCTCTCCAGTATGATACGCGACCGAAACCCATTGCCACGTTGATTCCATCACAGGTCGTGCCACCATTTAACACTTTGACGTCGATCAAACCACGGCATCACGAGCGCCATCACGCGCTACACCCCCAGCTGCGAGCAGGTCAAACTAGGCTCCCTGTAGCACTCGAAAAACATGCGCGAACATCCCCCTCTTATCGCCAAATTCTGGCGAATCGAAGCCGCTTCAACGCAAATCCACCGTTGGATTTAAAGTTCACAACATGCTCTTTCACTTTGTAGTTGAGAGATTTTCGTAAAAGTGGATAGATTGAAAGAATTCGAGGGAGAAAGAAGACGAGATTTTGTCCATTGATGTTAAAACTGGCGGCTAGGTTAAGGAATTAGGGTTTGTGATGAAAAATGAAAATAAGGGGTCCTTTTATAGAAAAATCTCGCGACACTATTCACCCGAAATTTTTCCGAACTCCAAACGAAGCGTGCCGCCTGACGTTTCTAGGGTTTTCCTACGTTTCGAACACGATGGAACGTGTTTCGGAAGCTAATTTGATCATATGTGCGAGTTGCGGAAATAAAAGATCAAATTTAAATTAAATTGGTTAAACTAATTTCTATGCGTTTTAGCTTGCCCCGAACAAACCGTAAATCCGATTGACACGAAATTTGAAACCATACAATAATTTAACATTACGGATCCGATGAAACTGGTTTCGTCGAAATCCGAGACTGTTTGAAAAATGGCTATTTTTTACTCGTCGATTAAATATTAAAATATTCAATTTTCACAAATTAACCTTTAATTCAATTTCAAAAGTTCTATAACATCATTCTAACTCCAATATGATTTAATACAACTTTACAAATCAATTTTAATCATATTAACCCAAATTTCCAATTATTTCTGTAATTTCACATATTAAATTATCGATTTAATTATCCAATTAAATCCAGATGTTCAAAATAAAATTTATTCGACTTACAAATTTTACTTGTGCATATTTAAAATAAATTAAATATACGAATTTCAAATGACAGAAATTCTGGGTCGTTACACCACCCCTTTGACAATGAGACTGCTTTACTTTTCCCTTTGATGTCTGCATGCAAATTAACTCTTATGGACAATTTAGAATGGGAAGACGACTCCTAATGGTAGCTAATCACATGGCTTTGATGCATACCCATTTTAGACATGCTTCCGGGTTGTCAGGCTTGAGGCTGTGCTTTTACCTCATCTACTAACATACCATCTTGGAATGCTAACACTGCCCTCCAAGAAGAGATGCAATGCAAGCATTCATCCATACACATTGTTCTACGATCGAACAAGCATTCAAAATTTTACTATCTTCCATTTTGGAATCACCCTCAAAACGAATAATATAACTCCATTTCATACTTCATTATGAACGTTACTAGTTTGGAGTGGTTTGGATAAATCCGGGAAATGGTATCTCCAAACTAAGTGATAATTTCTAGCTAACTCGGTTTCGGTTCTTTGGAAGTATAAAATAAGTATTCGGGTCCTTATAGGGGAACTTGAATATAGCAAACATACTTCCTGAATTAAAATAGGTCTAGATTTAATAGTCAGGGGTTATTTAACTATTAAATAAACAACAACAACAATTTAGAGATTTAATTACCCAAAGAAACTACTAAGCCTCAAAATAACTTTTTCACGTATTAAAATCTCTTTTCAAACGTGTTTATCAAAACATATGTATACTTATCTTATTGACGTAAGCATATTCACAAACATTTATTAAAGGTTTCTCATTTACAAATCATATCAAAGGATCTAAACAAAATGTTATTTAGATTGAAGATAAAGAGAATCTCAAACAATATTCCTTCAGTGTTAAGTAAGGTATGAATGTCCATACCAGCAGAATTAAGAAGGTCGTTTAAAGGAAATCAAACCCCAAATTCTTTTATAATTTCCTTTGATAAATCCTTTATGTCCATACCACCAGAATTAAGAAGGTCAGTTAATGGAAATCAAACACCAAATTCTTTTATAATTTCCTTTAATAAATCCTTTTAACAATTCTCTTTTGTATATAATATTTCATTTACCAAAACTCAAAATCATTTTGTAAAATTTCTTTTTGTGAATATTCGAAACCATCTATAACACTCGTTATAAATCTCCAAAATCATTTATAAAACTTCTTTATTTAAAACAAAACTCCTTTAATAAAACTTAATCCGTAAAGTTCCCTTGATAAAATCAATTATTTAAAACACCTTTAAATAAATAAGTTATTATTTAAAACATTCTTCATTTAAATTATTTTTAAACCAAATTAACAAAAACTGGTTTTAAACAATCATTTAAATAGATAGAATTAGCTCCAAACATGTAATAAAATAATTGTTTAGCTATCTTTTAAATATCATATTTAAAATAATAATAAACTTTAACCATTTCAAAAAGGATAAAATGAAATATTGGACCTTGTAAAATCAAAAGGAAGCTTAGTGACTACAATGGTTCATTTAATTAGGTTTAACTTATCCAAGTTATAACATGAGTATTTACATAGAAATCAAATTTGTAAAAGGAATCAACAATCCATAATTAATAAGGTATAGACAAATGTTCAAGTTACCAAAATGGCAGATAGGGATTTGTTTTTGCTAAAACAGATGTCATTATAATCTACTTGGGAAAATTATGACAGAACAATGATCTATTCTACCAAAAAAATATCAAATACAATTTAACTAGTAGAATGGTGTTTTATTCTATTAAACAGATGTCACTGGGTTTCTTACCTAGGGTGTTCGACAAAGAAATCCCTTGGGTTTAAAACAATTTTGTAAAGAGAGCTTGCTTTAGAAACAAAATCGAACTTTAGAAACAAAGTGGTTTAAACTTTAAACTTTTATTTAATAATTAAATAACATTTAAACTATGATGACCCGTCTCCTCGAATCTTGAAAATCGACATTAAAAGATCCACAGTATTTGTGTGCTGTAAATCCAAGTGAATGGGAGGCAAATTATCTGTGGTAAAGTAAACGTAAAGGATAGAAACACTGATTCTCACATTTCATTTAAATTTATAGATAGATAGTACATACAACCACTCCCATTAGGGTACATCAGAGTTTTGGTACGAACTAACCCAACCAAGAACAGTTATTACTGCCTGCCCAAACTAAACTTAGGCATAACGGAAAATAAAAGGATAGATAGATATCCACATTAGATGCTTCAGCTCCATGCTCTAAAAACTCTTCCAGAATGCTTTACCAAAATACTCCTTACAGGTCTGACTACTTGGTCGCTCAAAAAATAGGGCACTTGGAGTTTAAAGGAAAAACAAAATAAACTCCAGGTCAGTCATGGGACTGGTGTGAGAACTCAAAATACGATGTTTTGAAAACAAAAAGGTATCTCATAATACCAAGCCGCACATAAACACGGAATGTATTTTCACCTTATGATAACCAAATCATTTGCTATGTAAAAATAAGGGATATTATTTTTAATGACATTTCTTTAAATACATTTGCAAGTAAACTTATTACTCTTAGCCGAAATTGTTATATTGATTAAATGCCAGCATACAAGCCACAAAATGGTTATACAAACAAAATGGCAGGCACTTATCGGAGAATGGATTTTCATACAAATGACCAAGTGAAGGGACTACCTTTCGGTAGTACATCTCTAGAGGAATGTACCGAGGCCCAACTGATGGTTCTCTACTAACACAAGACCGACCTACCTCTTCCCATATAGTACCGAATATGCCATCATCCCAGTCATTGCCGACTTATCCGAGACGTCTCTTAGCATACACCATAATAATTTAAACTCAACCGTTATAGTTGGTAGAAATATATCTAGAAGGGGATGATCATACCTTAATGGCTACGAACCACATAGCCTTGCTGCATCTACCCTATTTTGGCCATTTTCGTGTGTGAGGCTTGAGGTAACGATTACTTTTCACATTGCACATTCGCTTTGAATGCCATATTGCCATTTCATGGTCACACAACTGATTTCTACAAACGTATAACTCTTGAGCTCGTATGTCTCGAGAAAGGGTGTTAAGCTAAAAGAAGTTGCCTTCTTCATCACCAAATAGATGATATGTTAATACAGATCACTTATGTAACTAGAAATGCAACGTTATACATTCATACATACAAGTTGTCCAGGAACAGGACAACCCAAAGGCACTCTCCTACCACATTCTATACGAGGTTCACCCTAGAATTAGTAGCGAGAAGTCTTTGCATCAAAGATATTAAATGAAGAACTACTACCACATAATATGATGTGGGAAATTACCATGGAGGGTCATTAACAAGTAGCCCTACCTTCCAAATTATTTTCATATCTTCACTACGCAAATGCGTAAATTGGTTCGAAATGGTTTTCGGATAGGAATTATCCAAATCCGACCCCAGTTCCTTTGAACCAAGTCATCGATAAAAGAGGTCAAGAGAATATGTGAATAATATTTGATTAATTCATTTCTTTCATCAAAAATATCTCTTAGATATAACTTTAAAACACTTCTTTCCGGTATATACGGAATCATTAAACCTCTCTTATAAAATCCTTTAATGACTTTAAACTCTTTTTTTAAACTGGGACTAAATTCGAAATCATTTCATTTTTTCACTTAAGAAAATACTGATCCGAGCAAATAAAATTTACTATCCCCTCTGTCGGTCCAGTACGGATAGCCAGGGAGAGCAGGAAACCAATTTCCTAAACTCAAACCTAGACAATATCTCTCTGACACCTATAAGATGGTCAAGTTATTTGATCGACTCTAAATTATTTAAAATTTAACCATTCTATAAATCCTTCAAAATCATCTTTAATATACTTATTTAATCATTTTAAAATATTTATAAAAGATTTGGGAAAAATGGTTGCGTTTAAACCAATATTTCAATTGTTATAGAAAAGTACTGCGAAAAGTCCTTTTTTAAGCTATATTGACCAAACGACATTTGAAAATTCATTTTTTTATAATTTAAAACAATTTTAAACATTTTAAAAGATTTTTAGAATTTATTTCATATTTTTAAATATTTTTAAAATATTATTTTTAAAAAAATCATGTTATGAATTCCGAACTACAAAACTGCGATGTTTCCAAAAACCAGTTTTACTAATATTTCAAAATCCACTTATCGAAATCTCAATTGTATTTCTTCTTTGGAAATATATGGATATAATAGTTTGAAATTTCTTACGTCGAAGAATTCCGAGCTATATTCCTTCCTATAAACTCATTTTCCTTTTATAGCGTGAAATCGCGAACTACTGTTACGCGATGCGCCTATTTTTGATTAAATTTTCAATTGCCTTTCAAACTTCATCGAAACTCTTTCATATATTTATAAAACATTTTAAACTCATTATTAAACTTTTTAAAGAGGTTTACCATGCTACATACAACAATTCATTAATATAGAGGAAAGTGATTTCCTTTTTGCCTATCGACGTGTATGTCTGTGACTTGCATATAAATTCAACATTCATATTTAACAATCATCATCAACAATCATAATCAAACATATATAATATCCAGTAGCATATAATACCATTTTTTAATAGTTCTCACCTTGGATTTTAAACGATTAACTAAAATATTTCTATAGCTCCGTTATTTGGTTTTCAAAGCTTACGATCCTTCGGACTTAAGCTTCTTGGTGACTTGGCCAAAGCTTTGGGTGGCTTGGGAGCTCACAGCCTAGGATAGAATAAAAAGAAGGCTCGGCCTTCAATGAAATGGGATGGAGGCCGTGAAAAGCAAGGAAAAAAGGTGGAGTTTCGGGATTATTTTGAGGTGCTTAAGTGTATAGAAGTATATGTTATAAATTTAAATTCAATTTGTGAAATATTTTTGCATTATTTTCTTTAAGTTAGAAGCCATGAAAATGTGGAGAGGGAGCTTAGGAAATGAAGAAGAAGATGAATGAAAATTAAAAGGAGAGTGTAGGATATTTATAGGCAAAGAAGAGAGTAAAAAATTTCTATGCGTACATCATCTTTTGCATCACCATCACATGGCACCATCATCATCAATTCCTCCCCCTTAAGCATGGTTACAACCCATCACCCATGTGCCCATCATTTCCATCATTTTAAGGTATGCATATGTTGACTTTGGTATACTTAAGAAGTAAGAAAATGAAAATGTCTTATATATTTTATATTATATTTATATACTTAAATATAATTGTATATATATGTTTATGTGCATGTTCTCGTGTATGCATATGTACATGTGTTTGTGTATGTTACATATCTCCACAATATTGCATAACTTCCACACGTTGTATCGTTACAAATCCTGATTTCGATTTCCCGTCATATTTTCTCTTTTTAGTTAATATGCATATATTTGTAAACAAATTTTGAAAATAAATTTTCTTATCATTCTTAACTGATTAAAGTGATCATTTCATTTGTAAAATCATATAGATTAATATTAATAATTATTTATAGAATTTTTATTATATCGATAAAGCGAAACAAACATTTATCAAAGTGATATACTTATGGGTCGTTACATAAACTCTTTACTTAATAATAATTAAACCTTTATTTAGTAATTAAACAATATTTAACTATTTATAAAGTTTAAATGGTAATCATCCTTAAATAAATAATTAAATAATAACTAACCTTTAATTTAATTAAACCATAATTAATCTTTAATTACTTATTAAATAATAATTTAAACTTTTAAATAATGATTAAATATCGTCTAATCTTAATTAAT
Source organism: Allium cepa (assembly GCA_030765085.1). NCBI lineage: Eukaryota > Viridiplantae > Streptophyta > Magnoliopsida > Asparagales > Amaryllidaceae > Allium > Allium cepa. The sequence goes on from CM060937.1 coordinate 292,028,756, forward strand.
TAATTAATTCTTAATCAAAACTGAATTAATGAATGAACCTTAATAATTAAATCACAATTAAGATTTAATTAAATCCTTACTTAAATTTAACCTAATATATAATTAAAGCCTTCTTAAATAAATAATTTAATTAATCCTAATTAAATAATAATTAATCTCTAAATAATTATTTAGATAATAATTGACTCTTTATTAATTAACAAATTATAATTAACTCGGTTAAAAATAATTAAGTACTAATTACCCTGACTTAATTAATGATTAAGTACTAACTACTTAGCTTAATTAATTAATTAATTAATAATCATTAAATAAATAAATAGTTGCTTTCAAATATTTAAAATATGTTTCAAAACACTTTTTCAAAAAGATACATAAGTAAAAAGATTTTAAATTCAAAAAGAGTTCGTTTTTATGAACTGCATTTATAGCGACTATCGCTATAGGACCCGTAATTTCAACACTTGTTTCATATTCCAAAACATTTTCAAAAACACTTACCCTTATGTATTAACTACTTTATAACTTAGCAAAAGGATTATGAAATAAAAATAAGATTTTAAAAACTAAATCAAAGTTTAAACCTGAAAACTTTTTCCAACACGACTTTAAATGGAAATAAGTTAACGAAGGAACTTAACGTCACAAAATCTCAACTTTAGGTGCTATTGATTTTATCATACAACACCACATATATAATTGCAAACATATATATGCCATAACCTATAACAAGAAGTAAAAAAATGAAACTTTTCTAAACTTTACTGACTAACTTACTTAACTTTCATCCATTCCAAGTACATACAAGCTTATAATCCAAGCATACACATATATATTTAACTCGATTTCGTATTCATTCAAGAAACCAATGATTTTACAACAATTATACACTGTAAATAAAGTTGGAAACTTTAGAAAAGGGATGAGCTTTAACTCACTAAAATCTGACTAATTAACTCGACCTAACTTTGGAAAGCGACCTAGAACTTTACTTTTCTTTCATAAAGTGGAATTTTGGATGCTCTAAGTGGCTACATAGTTCGGCCATAGGTGTGAAGGTGCTCAGCCAAGGCGGTAAATAGGTGATGTGGCCTTGTTTTTGGCAAGTAGGAGTTGTAGATAGGAAAAGAAAGTATTTTAACTAGTTTTTAAGAATTTAAGAGTGGAAGAAGATGAAAATTTTAAGACTTTGAACTATGGAAGCCATTAAAGTATGTTTTGAAGCTTGGAAACAAAAAATGAAGTTTGGAAATGAAAATAGAATTAAAATAAGAAAGGTGAAGAATTAGGAAATTCCTTTTATATAAAATAGATTTAGTAAATTACCAAAACGCCCTTTAGTACATTACCCTTCTTAAATTCTTGCCACACCTTCAATTTTGCCTCTCTCCACCTCATTTTCCACGTAATTTTATGCCCCCTCTTGTTTTAATCCAATATGCATTAATGGCATGCGTACTTGTTGTTTAAACATGTTTCGCTTCACCTTTTTCGCTTAATTTTAATTTTAATGCATAGAAGGTCACATCAACTTATATAAACTTAAGTAAATAATTTTTTTATATACATGTATAATATATAACTCTAGCTTACACGTAAATGTATTCGTTAACAAAATAGAGTTTACAATATCTCCGACCACTTTTAGTCGACGAAAAGTCGAAAATTCGGAAATGAACTCCGGCTACATTCGATTTTTCTTCGAACTAAATATGTTTGTAAACAAATTTTTAAAACTATTTCACAATCATTTTTTATTATTTAAAGAGTATTATTTTAATTATAAACTCAGTTATTTGAATAATTAAAATTAATCAAATATTCCCAAATTAAAGCGGTGAAATTCTGTGTCGTTACATTCTCTCCCATAAAAGAATTTTGCCCTCGAAATTTTACCACAACCTTAACCCAGAAACAATAATCCCAAGCATAACTAACACTATACATCAGTCTCCTATGAAAAATCTAATTTGATCACTTACTCCAATACGTAGCTTTATTTCCAAACTAGTATCTCCCACCTGACTTCCAGGTGCGGACTCTGATCAGGTTTCTTAATTAAAAACCCTCATTCTCCTTACATAGCCATATACTATGATAAAAAACTTAGGTTTTATATTAAGAACCATCACCAAGTATTTGCCGTTAGAAATCGATTGATAAATCCCTATTCGGAACGGTGTGGGACACCTCAAGTCATATACTCGAATCTTGGATTGAGAATTATACAAAAAAAGAAGGATCTACGTACAACTTACATACTTATCTAAGAGTTCCTACTACAAAATTACTTTTTACCTTTCCATGCCTTACTTATGGAAATATTTCATAAAAAATTCAACTTAAATTCAAACATTTTAAATGTTAAAACTTATTAAATCTTCCATAAAATCATTGTAAATTTATTAAGTTGTATAGTACTCTCCTACATCCTAAGAATATATACAAAACATCCGATTTCAAGATTCTATTCACTTTTAATTATTTAGATGTATGCCTAAAATAATTTGGGTCTCAAAATTAAGTCGACCAATATAAACTCTGTACCAAGTTGGTTTAAAAAGTAGCTGAGAAGAGTAGGACGCTGATATCCGAACTATGTCCTAGAGTCTACTTCTCTTTAGACACTTCTAAGGTAAAGTATTTATTAGCACATTTAATAACATCAAATTAAAATTTACCTCCAATGTTTTAAAATCCAAAAAGACACTATTTATAAAAACCAAGCTTATTGAATCTTTTCATTAAATTAATTCAATTTCGACTCTATTTATTAAGGGAAATTTTGCCATAAAGACCTTCTGTCATCAAAGAATAAGTTTGTAGGATACAGCTTTAAAATAACTACTTTGCAGGACAAAGTTTTATACAATTTACGTCAGCCCTTCAATCAGCTACTTCATCCCTTCTTCCGTTCTATTTTCTCTTTCGCTTTGTACGATTTTTCAGAACTCCAAACCTAAACCAAAACTAGGTTTTAAAAAACAAACGATTGATTTCTCTTCCCAATATTTCTGCTAAAACGATAACAAATCATTTATCAGAGTTGCATTTCAATTACAATGACTTCAGCATCTTCGGTTCTGCTTCATCGATTTCAGCCTAAACTAAAATACTTTCACCGAGCAATCTCTGCAATCACCTTAAACTTAAATGTGGAACAAGTAAGACGTACTTTATTTTGATGTAAATGTTTTAGATAGATGATAAATTATAGTTAAATACTGATTCTTACCATTGCTAAAATAGCTTTATAATTGATTTAAGGTATTTTAGTTCTTGTTATAATTTAACGTAATTGACATTTGTTTAATTAAGCATACCTAAATATTCAATGGCAGATGATACTAAACCCTAGGTGTTAAACTGAACAAGTTGTTGTTTAGCTATTAAAAAAGATAAACGTATCTATCTATTAATGTAAAAGATTTAGACTACATGCTAAATCCTAGGTGTGTTTCATAATTACTATTACTTATTAGATATAATTCTGTTTTTATCATGATTTAAAGTTATTAGAAAAAAATACAACTAATTTAAACCCTAGTTCGAAAAAATAAAAGCATTTATGTTTTTATCTAAAACATTAAAATACATAATAAATCCTAGATAAATTTATGTATCAGCTACTACACATAACATAATAAATACTAAATTTAAGTCAATTGCAGTTTCCTTGAAGGATTTATGTGAAATAAACATATTAAATCAATTTTTATGTATAAAAATATTATTCTTCACTCTTGCTAACATTTTATTATATATAACAATTTTTATGCGGCGTAAAGATGCACACAAGATCTTCTAAATCAAAGTTATTCATTCGAAAGGCTACGTGCATATTCATAAATGAAGGAGGAACTCGATGCATAAACATAAGACCTATATCTAGTCCTTTCTGCAATGAACATAGTGAGAGACCATCATTTTCTTTAACTCCATTGGTAACTATTTTCCTACTTATGTCTCCTATAATATTTAGTTGTACTCTTCAATTTTTATATACATATTAAATTGGAAGCTAGATTTAATATTTTAAATAAAAAAATAGTTAAATTTCAAAAAAGGTTATGACAACTAAAAAAGATAAACCAAATTATATTTATATATAAATTCTTATACATGTATTTTGGCATTTTCTATAATCTAGTTTGCAATTTCCATTCACCACTTTTATTCACTATTTCTTGTTATTATTAAGTTGCATCTTCTATTTTAAGAGGTAATAATAAAAAGTACAAATTTATGTGTCCTCTCCTCTATTCCTAGAAGATCACAAACTTTTCTCAAAAAAAACAAACAAATTTATTTAGTACTTTATATTCACTTTTTCTTTACTTTTTACACATTAGGCTCTTTATTCATTCTCTTTATACTATTTATGAAGTAGAATAATTTCAAAAAAACTTAAACCAACCAAAAAGATAAAACATATAATCTTTTCGTAAAAATTCCTATCAAGATATTTTGCCATTTTTTAACCATAGTTTTCAATATTCATTCACTATTTTCATCCATTGTTTGTTATTGTCATCGTGTTGCATTTTTTTATGAAAATTTTCAATATCCATTCACTATTTCCATTGATATCTGCATATTAATATCTTTATTCACTCACTTTATAGTGTTCATCAACTGTTACACTGATCATTTTTGTGGTTTTACTATTGCTATTGCATTTTAAACTTAGTGTTTTACATTCACCATTGTTATTCCTATTTCTATCTCCTATTTCGAATATCCATACAGCCTTTGATCTTTGTCACACCTTAGTTGTCACCATCTATATCTTCTCTACCTTCTACAAACATAACTTCACTATCCATCAATTTCCTCATAGTACAATTTATTACTGCTCAAACAACTTTTGTACCAATCGCCATCTAATAAATTTGAACTCAAATCTCTATCTAAAATATGACATCCCCATACCCCATCTAAACTACAACCTAAAATAAGGACAACAACTCCTCAATAATACACCTCAACTACTTCAATAATAAAATCTATCATACCCTCACCATCTTCAATACCACTTCAATCTCCTCCCATCAATTACACCTTATCAGAACTGATTAAGTTGGATACTACACCAAAACTTCAACTATCTACAACCAGACATTACAACTACCCACTGAAACCATAACCAAAATTGCTTCTCCCAAAATGTATTTTTGATTCTAAATGGTAACCGTTCTAAACTATGAATGTTAACAAACATGTTTAGTTATTTAAAAACATGTTATTAATTGTGAATATTGGCTATTTTGTGTTTCGTTCTGTTTAAGTTTCCAAATTTCTAATTGACCATTACTTAGACAACTAAAAAAGATAAAGCATATTATCTTTCTATACTTTGAAACTTTCTTCACTTGCTTGTAATTGTAAATTTTCATTTCATCAAATAATGTTTGTTGCTTTTCAGGTGTGAATGTTCACTTTTCTATTACTTTAATTTTCACCTAAAGTCTTATTTAGTTTAACTTTCTAACTAACTTAGCATAGCCTTTATTATCAAAAACTTTCTCGATAATATACACTGTAAAATTCAGTTGAGATGTTTGATATTTACCTTGTGAAAGAACAATTATTCGTTGATAAATTAGTTAAGATACTTTGATGTCTGCATGTCATCTATGATAAGAAAATTTTAAATTGTGCAAATTGAAATTGGTGTAAAAGAAAAATTCAAACATTTATTTTTTTACAAAAAAGCTATTGGACTTTGTATTTTATTTTTATTTTAAAAAAGAGGTACTTTATATACTAAAAGTGCTTTATCTTTTTTTTGAAAAAGAGGTACTTTATGTACTAAAAAATATCTTAATCCCAAAAAAAATACAAAATAATTAAAAAAATAAAGCATATTATCTTTTTATTCAAATTTTTCTGCAGTATGATATTTTTTTTGATCAACTTGTTGTTTTTACCTCCCAATTGATTTTATGATTTTCACAAATATAGAATCAGACTGGACCAACACAAGAATTACCTGATGCTAATGAAAAAGAAGACTTCAAAGATAAGGACTTCAGACATAATCAATTAGAAAACTCTGATGAAGAAAAAAAGATTTCACAAACTGGTTGAAGAAACTACTGATTCGGATGATGTTGATCAGTATGAAATTAAAAAAAATACCCAAGAAGCAGAAAAGGCAACAGTACATATGTACATATAGATGTAATTTGGATGCAATCTATAAAGTGATGTCAATTATAAAGGAGAAAAACATTCTTTCACCTAAAGCAAAAGCTTTTACAGAAAAAACACCATTCATAAAACTTCTTTAATGTTTTTCTTAAAGATTAAATAGCATGACAATATTTAAGGAAAAGTGCTTCGAATTTAGATGACATTATTACTTCTTTTGATGTAAAAGAAAATACTTTCACAATTGGAAACAAATTACTAAAAATAAGTCCTGAAGAAGTGTCTAATATTTGGAATGCTGTTAGCTGGAGAAGACTTATTTCCTATACCAGCTTCTAACAAAACCTCAGCCATGGAAAGTTTCTCCAATTTTTTAGGTGCCAATTTTCAAGAAGAAGACATAATCAGCCAAAAAACAGTGACAAAAAGATTGAATACACTATTAGAAGAGGAAAAAGGAAATGAAGATTTAGTGAAATTGTTATTATTATTTATGGTTATAACTTTCCTTTTTTCAAACAACCAAAGCTATCTGGAATGGGGTTTCTTGCCGAAGTTGTTAAATTTAAAAAATTAAATTCAATCTCCTGGCCATGGGCAATATGTGAAAATGTTTTGAAAAATGTTAAAAGGTATCATGCTGACCCTAGAAGTACACCAGGCTGTACTATGGTGTTACTGGTATGCTTTCATAACTTTAACTAAATATAAATATATTCAAATTTATATTTATTGCAAAACTATAAATGCATTTATCTTTTTCTTGCAGTACTAGATTTATGAGCGAACATGAATAATTGATGAGAAGGAAAATCTGCAAACCAAAATCCCAAGAATGAGAAAGTAGGATTTATCCAAACTAAAAGATTTGGACCTCACTAAAGCTGACAATGATAAAGAATGCTAGTTTTTTTTTAACTGTACATAGTTTCTTGGAATGCCATTTCTTGGAATGTTAGTGGCCTAAATAATAGAAAACAAAATGAGCATAGAAAGTAAGCTAGTTTTAGTTGATATAATACAGGATCGTACCTTTATGCGAATTGCATAACTATATTATATTAAAGGTTGAAATACTGAAGTCACATTCCACTTTATAAGTTTGACATAATTTTTATAAATATCTAATAATAATAACAACTAGGAAGTTTGAAACTGATCTAATAGAAAATAGAAACGATCAACTTCTCATATTCTAGGAAAGTGGGACTACCCCTGTTCTATTATATAACTCTTTGATTCTATAAAATAACTATATTCGTTAATTATTTAGCTCAGAACTATATTACATCAAAACCGGTTGTGTACAACTTGTCTAGTATTCGAATGACAATACGTGTGCAAGCTTAAGTTTAAATATATTCCTTGCAGATTTTTAAAAAATTTGCAACTGTAACAAAAGAAGAGAAAGAATTTCTTTCCAATAAAATAATATCTATTGAGGTGGAAGAAGACCAAAACAACAAAAGAAAACTAGATGAGCACTAGGAAGACAGAAGTCTGAAAAAATATGCCAAAGAATGTGCTAATAACATAATGGAGCTGGAGTCAAAATTCACTTTTTTGACTACTGAGAAGAAAATGTTGCAAAATAATTAAATGAGGAAAGGCGTTTAAGAGAAATGGCTGAAAAAGAATCCAGATTCTTAAAATGAAGCTTTAGAAGTGGGAAAATTTAGAAGAGCATGATGTGAAGGAAAAAGATAATTTGAACAAAAAAACTGAAGCTGAAAAAGGTAAGAAAAAAAAGAAAAATTGTTGATATAATTCACATAAACAGTTCTGCTAATTTTCTAACTTTTGATATAATGTAAACTCAAGATTTCATACTAGAAAAGCAGACACAAGATAGTTTAAAATCTGACAATCTGAAAGTGCCTGCTCGGGAAACTGCTCCAAAAATCCTATTGTTGTTGAAGATGTTGTCCTAAAAGAACCAAAAAAGAAGAAGAAGCCAAGGAATGTTGAGAAATGTCCACTCCTCAAATATCTTACTGAAGAGCAAAAAGAAATTGTCAAAAAAAAATTCAAAATTCTTGGAGCAAACAAGTAAGTAACTAAACTACTTTTCACTCAATTGACTTAAATATAGATTTATTCCAATAAGATATTGTTTCTGGTACAATATAATAGCAGCATATAATTCAAATAAATCTTTTTATTTCAGCATCAAAATCTGATGATTTACAAATTAAAAAAAAAAATACTAAACAAAAATAAAATGATATATTAATTTATCTTTATATTTTCATTATTAGGTTTGATGCTTTGCATTTGTAGGTTTGTTAATTATTCACGATACAGACTGCACAAATTTAAGCAATGGTAATAAAAAATGGAAGATGTACTCAAAGCTAACAGTAAAAAGCATAATCAGTAAAATTAACAAGGACTGTTGTATTGGTTTGTCATGTTCTTTTGGACTTCCAAATTCAGTTACTTAGAAAAAACCCGTAACATTAACAAATAGAATTAGTATTTTCATAAACATCATATTTAAATTTTTCGCAACATGGTTTATGATATGCATATTAATCATAGCAAAACTTTTGTTGATACGTATAGGCTAATATTACTAAAGTCATATAGAATTGTAGAATTTGCAACACGACCTGTATTTGTTTTGTCATATACAAGTCGTGGACTTTTTTTGCCAATGAATTCCCCATGTTTTTTGTCATATAGAGATCAAATCCGTAATTTATACTGTAAGTGCCTTAAAAGCAGGACTGATTTACTACCCACGTTTTACTCAAAAAATTTGATAACAAACAAAACTTCACATCAGATAAGGTTTTTAAAATCCTCAATCACCATCACATATGTATCAAATTCACCTAAGAGCATCTTCAATAGTTCTAAATTCATCCTTAATATTAAGGCATGAATAAAATTTACACTTCAACAATCATATATTGTTTATTTATTTATTCCAATAACATATTGTTTATGGTACAATATGTTAACAACATATAACTCAAATAAAGCTTTTTATTTCAGCATGCAAATCTGACGATTTATAAAAAAAACTAAACAAAACTAGAAAGGATAAATTAATTTATCTTTATCTTTTCATACAAACTTCTACAAATGTTGTTATTTTCTTTTATTAACAAATAAATAGAAATGGCACAATACATACTAATCTTAAATTTTCAGTGATGAAGCATTACTTGTGATGATAGAAACTTCATCACCATCACAAAGAGTATGATAGAAGAACTTCTCTATAGAGAACATATTTTTGGTCAAGTAAGCAAAAAAAACTATACTTTGCTTCATTATAAATTCTATACTTTGTTTCATTATAAATTCTATAATTAATCCATATTCTTTTTGAAATTTAGGTTATTGATTGGTTTTGGTTCAGAAAAAAAATTATTAGAACAAAGTTCTAGCATTATATATGTGAACACAACAATAACAGTAAGTGAACTATATGTCAAATTTAATTTTTTTATAAGATAAATTTTCTAAAATTATTTTTTAACAGAAAAGTGCAACAGATGGAAACATAGAAAATATCAAAAGAGATATGTTTAATCCTTTTATTAAACAAAAACTTCTAAATCCAGTATGTTGCAATATATTATTTCCTATACACGGCAACGAACATTGGAGCTTGCTAGAACTAGTAGTGGAATCATGCACTTGGAACCATTATGATTTTCTACACTTGACCACAAGATCTAATGGACATTCAAAGTTTTATATTAATGTAGTAAGTAAAAATACACAAAAAGTAAAAAAGATAACTAGATTTATCATTATTCTAAAAAAATTATATATATATATATATATATATATATATATTTGGCAGAAAGCAGCGGTAAACAACATCAATAAAGAGCTACAATACGTAGGGGAGAAAACAATTCCGAGGAAATTCTACATTTCTTAAAAATGTTAACTGTGCCTAACAAAGCAATGGTAATTTTCAAGATACTGGAGATTTTCATGCAAAAATGCACGTTACACAATAACTAAAATTAACAAATATAGGTTTGACTGTGGAGTTTGTGTATGATGTTTGCACAAAAGATTGCACAAGGAATGGAAACTACATCAAAAATCAGTCTAGAACAACTCAATGCATTTAGAGCACAAGTAGCTGCACAAATTCTCTCTGATGAACCATACTGCTGGACAGTTGAGAATTTTTGTAGAGTAGCTTCAGCAACAAAAAATTTAAACTGAGAATGATAACAACGATTTCTTTAATGTATGACAGTCTTTTTATCATACATTTGTTAAAATTTTATTTGATGATAGATTTTAGGTAGTACATCTGAATTTACTGATTAATTTGTAATAGCTGATCTTAAATAGCAAACAATTACACAACTGATGTTAATTTGATGATGAAATTCTGATAACTGATCATGAATTCATAATGGCTAATTTGTTTCTAATGCTATGTTAACAAAGATAAAAGCAATTATCTTTTACTCATAATATTCCGTTGTCATAAAATAATACATTATTAACAGTATGGTGTTTCAGTCTTTTACAGTACGCACTGTTTTTATGTGTCCCAAATTTACATGTATATCACTATATACTTTATGTCATGTACAATTTAACATTCTGCATATTGTCCTATGTCTTTATAAGAGCAAGAAGTTTAAAAACAAGTAGATGACACTGTTACATAGCAAACTATTTACAAAAGATTGAGTTTTCACCATGTTAACTTGATTCATATAGCTATAAAAGTAAAAGAAATGCCAATGTCCAATTTAAATTAACATTGGAAGATAATACGTGTCAATTAAAAAGTTTGTCAAAAAGCAACATACACCAGAAGAAACACTGCATATAAGAGAATAAAACATTTGTTACTTCTTTATTGGTCATCAATATTACAGAACTAAGCTGATTATTTAGGATATAGATAAAAACATTAATTACATTCATGTCTTAGTTGCATTAAAGTCATCGCCCTGAAAATGAAATTTGTAGAATTGATAGCCTAAGAAAAACCCTATGCAACTTGTTCTTTTCAAAGCATATTATGTTTAAATTTTGTTTGTTCATAATAATGCAAGTAAAATTTGGGATAGGTATAATACAAGTGGTACTGCTGACAGCTTTACTATAGAATCTTAATTTTATGAAACTAATATAACACCTAGTGTCTTATATAGCTCTTTCTATATACTTGCAATATGTTCTGATTGAAAATCATTTAATTACAGATAAAGATAACAACAAAAAATATTAAACTCTCATCCCAACGTCCAACATGCTAGAATTATTTAATCATTTATCTAATAGTTTACACATGCCCAATTATTAGTGTAACAGCACAAAAAAATAATTTCTGGAAAGCAAATGACACTTGGTACATTGATGGATCGTTCAGTCAATAACAAAACCAAAAAAAGGATATATGAATTTATCTTTTTCACAAAAATAACAACAATGTATACCAAATATCAATTAAATACAAAAATTGCTTAAAACCAAAAATAATCAGAAACATATCAGCAACAATTCAACATACCCAATTATTCAAATATTCAAATATTCAACTCAAAATTTTCAAAGAACAATCAATCAAATACATTAGATCAAAACACTCAACTCAATTGTTCAAAGAACACCCCCTTCTATTATTCCTAGTTTTTTACACTTTCCACATCTGTTTTGCTTAGCATGAAAATCAGCCCCTTCAATTCTATTCATCCTAGGCCTACCAGCTCCACGAATAGGCTTAGGAGGAAGAACATTAGATGATTCCTCGGCTTCAATTGCTTCCTTATCAAAATTTGAAATAGGACTAATTACATGTGAATACGAAGCTCGATAATACTCAACAGTAAAGTAATTCTCAATATATTCATAAACAGAATTTTTGGTTAAAGAAATAAACTTCAAAGCATGTGCACAAGGAAAACCCATCATTTTCCATTGATTGCAAATATATACGACTTTTAAGATCAACTTTTTGCGACGTTGGAGAAAGAACTTCAAAAATATACCTAAAAAATTTCAAAAAACTTAATCAACGTATCAACTATAAAAAAAATCAACAGATTAAAGCAAAAAACGTAAGCAATAATATGCTCTAAAAATTTACTGAACCACAATAGAGAATAAAACTGAGAATTTTAGCATCAAAACAAATATTGGGAAAATCATTGTCAGAAAATCCTAATATAGGAAGTTTACCACTATTACAAAAGAAACATATTAGAACTATGAAGACTAAACGCAATAAATGATGTTCACCACTATTACATTTGTTGTCAAATGTCATCGGGTAATGAAGATTCTGTCTGATATCAGAGACAAAGTTGACAGAACTGTTGATGTTAATTTTACCTGAATTTTCAACACATATCTCTTGTAAAGAGCTTGAATCCAGACAGCCAATTTGAATGAAATATAAATAGTTTTCATGGGATGTTAGATTGTAAGAGTTTTCATTGTAAAGAGTATTGCTTTCATTATGCTGGTATAAAGGCATCTTTCATATTATTCTCAATTGTTGAATCTGAATTTCCAATCATATTATTATTTGTATAACAAAAACTCTAGCAAAAGAGTGCCGGCTAAGTTTACAATCATTGATCTATGTCTATCCTATTCTTGTTTAGAATGTTGAATTAAAATTTAAAAAATGATTATCAAAATATCCTAACATACATATGCAAGACAATTACCAATTCATCCATTATATTATAACATACATATGACACAATCTTGCATATATATAAACAAGTTGAATTTCCAAACAAAAGTTATTCATGCTATATATATTCAATGTAACACATAAGCCTCAAAGTATGTGTAAAAAAGTGTGTCAGATAACAAAATGAATTCTTTAATGCAAAACATGCAGCAACAAAATCAAAACATAATACACAGGATATATAGCATATGGAAAAAGAAGATAAATACATTTATCTTTTTAAGAATCTGTGACAAGCATATAATAAAATACAAATACATACCTGGATGATTTAGAAAAACTCCATCCAAATCCTTCTTCCTTCAATTTCAACAAACGAGCTTCCATTTTTGGACAAAGCACACTAGTCCACTAAGACGCCTCTTCTCTTCGATTAGACATTTGCATCATAAGTTTAACCCGAATACCATCAAGACATGAAGTGACAGGTAGACTTCTTTCATCCAGAATCCAAGAATTAAAACTTTCGGCTACATTAGACTTATTTTCACCATATTTTTTTCCAAGAATAAAATAAATAAGCCCAGTGGTCATATGGTTTAACATTTAAATATTCAATAGCTTTCGCACCTCCAATTTCTTTATACTTTGACATAGCCTTTTCAAATTCCTAGCAATTAGAAGCTGAAGCACAACGTTCTAGTAAATAAGCTACCCACAAACCTCTTCCACTTTTCATAATACTAGAACATTATTTTGCATATGATACAAACAATAAGAATGATAACTATTTGCAAAAAAATTAGGAATACTTAAAAGCAAACCCCAATGCCTATCACTTAAAAAAAATCAATGGTCTACCACGACTAAGAGAATTCTTTAAGTGAGTCAAAAAACAACTCCAACACTCTTCATTTTCCTTAGGAACAAGAGCCATAGCCAATGGAAAAAACCTGAAAGAAAAAAGGAAAGAAAAATACATTCATTGTTATTCCACACGGCAATAATAAATTACAGCAGCACAACTATCTAACCCAAATTTATAAACATAAATTACAAAAGCATAACTATCAAGTCCAAATTTATAACAAAGAAGAAGATAACAAACGTACATTTAAGTAAAAAAGATAACAAACATACCTTGATTCCCATTTTTTGCAGTACCCGCCATCAAAATACCGCTTCAACCTTTCAAAAATGGTGCATCTAAAAACACCATAGGACGACAATAACAAAATCCCAAGAAACATGCCTCATAACAAACAAAAACTCTCTCAAATTGATTAGTATCCGGATCCACTTCCATACTTGAGTAACTATTTGGATTATTTATTTCCATCGCCTTCAAATACGAAACCAAATCATTATAAGATTTCTTATCATCGCCATAAATATCATTCATAACCATTTTCTTACCCTTATAAGCAAAATAATAGCTCAAATCCACATCATAATATCTTCTACAAAATTTATAATATCTTTCGTTTTTCTTTTTGGCTCATTGCGAATTTGATTAACAATTAAACTTCTCACAAGATCACTATTAATAGTTGGACTACTAGTCGATCGAAATCCACCACCACAAGAATGATTCAAATGAATATTTTTAACAAATAATTGGTCCAATTGCTTCAATTTGCAAGAAGCATGAACCCAAAAAGGACAACTGTAACGACCCGCTATTTTGGACTATTCGCATCCGCACATGTCGGACTTGAATATTCAAAATACCGAATTATTAGTTTAAATTTGGCAAAAATGAACATATACAGTAAATAAAAAATCACAAAATCACAGACACAGAGTAATAATATGTAGCGGAAGAAAAGATAGTAGTTCATGAAGTTACTATATATATAACAGAGTAAAATAAGTTACAATGTAAGTCTCGAATACAATAGTCAGATACAAGAATCAGAATACGTCACTGGAATCAACTGAATATCTGAAAGTTGGATAGATAGCTGGATCTCCAGGCGAAGTTCCAACTCCAAAGGTGAGTCTCGAAAGCTGAACCACCCAGTCTGACCCGAGCGTAAAGCAACACAAAACACTGGAATCAAGATTAACATTCTTATATCAATAAATCCAACTCAAGTGAAATAACAATTGAAATACAAGTAACTCAAAGGACGTGGAATAACCATCCTCTAAGGATCCGTTAAACTATCTACTATGTAGTAATATATGCTAAATAGATAATGTCTATCTGTAATATAAAGTATCAAAATAGCGTTAAGGCGTTACCATTATCCCCCTTAACACATTCTATATAAGCGTTATAGTCTATACAGCACTGTAAACTCCACCGTAAACTAGTGGGATATCAGGGAGTACTCCATAGGTATAACACAAAACAAATTCGTAGTGGTCGCGTATATAGGGATACAAGTATGACAAGGCACATGAGGCAATACCCAAGGTAGTGAAACTACCGTTTGCCTGATCCGGACTGGTGAAAACGCATCGCCGCAACGATCGCAACATCGCGAAACAATACTCCCAAAATACGAGGGTGCACCAATCAATAACAAGTAATGAGTAGTTTACGAAGAAGTGTGTTCGCTCGAGGTAGCTAACCCCATTTGGCCCGGCACGGCTCCTGTTTTAGTCATTTCCAATTTGACACAAGTGTCAAGGCTATCCATTACCATTCTCTTTCTTCAGTCATCACGTACATCATTCCAACCACTTCATTCTGGATCACACTCCGCGTATAGTTATTAAAGTGGTTTTCGGTTTAGACAGAGAGTATGTCCATAACCGACTCCGGTCTCTTTCATAACTTTCGTAATTATTACACTGATTGGTTGTTTAATAAATTTCTAAACCAAATCAAATTCAATTTCAAATTAACCAATATTCCATTTGTCTTTCTATATCAATTTCCATAATTTACGTTTCAAAACTTCCAAAATACCATTTCAAAATCTTAAAATTCAATTTTAGATTTTATTTAAACATTTCAAATATTGATTCAAGTTCGAATATAAATTTCATTCCGTAATTATTTAAATTAATTTAAGTTAACATTCAAATCAATTTAAATTCATTTATCGACTTCATTCAATATTCATTAAGTTAAATTTATCATTCAAAACAATTTCTATTTAAATTCCAATTCATTAAATCAATTACTTAAGTTCAACCTTATTATCTCAAAACTTCAAATTAAATTAAATTAGATTCGTCAAATCAATTCTTTAAATTACAAGTCTTACATAAATTTCAATAAATCACATTTTATTTCTTGATAAAGAAATTCAATTTCACTTATTTATTTACTTGGTTATAAATTTCAAAACTCAACTAAAACAGAAATTAAGTTTCACATATTCAAGAAGTTCAATTCACTTATTAACTTACTTAAATAATTTTCCAAGACTTAATAAATAAAGAAACCCAATTTCATTTATTAACGAAGTTCAAATTCACTTATTCGAAAGTTTGCTTTCTCTTATCAAAGAATTCAAAATTTTATTTAATTATCAAATAATTCAATCTTATTCAATTATTAAATAATTTCAAAACTCGATTATTAAATAATTTCGACTTAATTATTAAATAATTTCAAAACTAATTATTAATAATCCAGACTTAATTATTAAATCATTTCAACTAAATTATAAATTCAAACTTAATTCAATTAATAATTCCAAATTTTATTATCAAATAATTTATTTTAAAACAACGTTCTTTCAATAACTACTATGTTAACATTTTGTTTCAAATATTAAATATTAACATTTCCTTTCATTAAATTCAAATTCCAACTTCTTTTCAAAACTTTATTATTTATTCAAATAAAATCTTCATTTTATTTTTATTTTATTTTTTTAAATCAAATTATTGACCAATCGGGTTTATTTAAATTCTCTATCCAAGTCAAAGTTTATTTGGGTATTTATCATTGCAACCCGATTCCATTTCAATTCAAAATCAAAGCATGGCAAAGGGAACTTGCAGTGTGATAACTGGGATGGTGTCAAAGTAAATAAACAAGCAATAACATCCATACATAACAATTTAGCAATTTATTTAAATAATCCTGAAATAATCGTATTAATTTACATTTGTTATTTATGCAAATTAATATAATTATTTCTAGAATCTACACTATCATTTCATGTAGACTAAAGATTATTACATAAATAGTTATAAGGTGCTTCACTTGTCATTCATTATTCAATTTTATACTACATAAATTTATACAACATACATTCAATGGTTCAAGGTGTAATTAACACTATTTCTACGTGTCAATTAATTTAACATTTAAAAGGGGTCATATTATATAAATTAAATTAATCAAATTCAACGCATATATCAATTTCAAATTGTTAACTCCTGCGTCAATTTCAATTGTAAATTATTTATTACTTCATACTTAACAATTTTAACGTCTAGTATCAACATCAAACAATCAATCATTTATCAACCAAACTGGATGATCATCGTATAAATAACAGATAATGGTGTCAGATGTCACAGGTGAACTGATACAGGTTATAGCATATGTTTAACAGTGTAAAACTAACACCAGCATATATCAATTGTCGTTCCAATTGAAATCAAAATTTAATAAATAAAAGAACATTAATCGTGAGTGATTGCTCACCTTTCGAGGCTAGAAAGAAAAGAATATGAAATGGGTTACAGATCCAAGCACGAGTTCCGAATAAAAGCAAGATTGGCATGAATTCGACTGATAGAGCTGACAACTAGGAATAGACAAAATCAAATCAGAACTGATCGAAGAAGATAATTGATATAGATGAACTTACATAAAATTATAAATACAACTATATATATACAAAAATCATATTTTGAATTTTAAACATATTAAATTGAATATATCTATATAAATTTCAAAATTATTGTTTCAAATTATAACCCATATATTAAGATATATTCTATTTATTTTACAATCCGTTTTGATTTAAACACATAACATAACGTATCGTATCCAAAAATCTTTATATTTAATATAAAATAAACTAACATCATTTTATATATGTACTTTAAACTATAGAAGTACGGCTACTATAAAATTTTATACATAAATAAACCCATAAAATAATGCAACTGAAGATTTCAACGGCTTTTAAAATCTTTATAGTACATATTTCTTTAAACAAATGCTTCACTGGAACCATATATGAGTATACTACATGAGTTGACTAAGTGTCTAACATATTATAAAGATTGTATAAATTAACATATACATAAAATTAATAAACTAACTTATAGGTTAAAATATGTTTACACCTCAGTATATAAATACTGTCAAATATACAAACCGACTAATATAAACATACAGCTATCCCTAGACTTGTATATATATAAAATAAGTTATAAAATTGTATAAACACCCATATATAAGTTAAAACATATGACAGATATATACAATATCATGCGCAGACCTGAAGCTAGCACATGTACATGCTGTAGCCTATATTATATATTCACCAAAACCAATATATCACTACTTGCAATATAAAGCATATTATTATACTGTCAGAACCAACTAAAACTTATGTAAAACACACATATGTGTATAATATTATTAAAATATTATCACTAGCATAGATTACGATTTGTATAAGTAACTGGCATGCATTAAAACACAAATACCCTCTACAGTTAGTAAGTTTACAGGTTATATGTAGCTTTCAAAAATAATATCATAATATTCGTATCTAAAACTAAGAGATTAATACCTAAAAAAAATATGATGGGCTGCTAATGCTCGGTTGCTCAGGTAGTTAAACAAATCAACAGGGAACAGAAGTTGGTCACTCGACAAATACAAGCTTCGGCTGAAAAGAAATCTGCATGAAATGTGCTTCGGTCTGCACAGCACTTTGCCCGAGTTTGGCTTCGGGTTGCAAAGAACAGGCTTGGGTCTTAGAGGAAAGTCTTGTGTTCATGGCTTAGGAATTTAGAGGTGAAAATGTTGTGATGGTGATGGCCGACATGGGGTGGACTGTGAACTCACGGCAGAAGGTGGTGGGTGACCAGGGTGGTGCTCGCAACTAGGGTCGCATGCGACTGAAGGAAATGGGAGAGGCGGGTTGCGTTCATTCACTTTTGCATTCTATTTTTTTCTTTTTCTTTTTTCATTTACAGTAAAAATATGAGGGAGGAAGAATGGAATAAAGGAGGAGAGAAGAAGGAAGCTCGTATCTGAAGAAGTTTGTGGAATGGACAGTATTTGTTCTTTTAAATTTCTCACATTTTCAAGTAAGCATAAATATTGCTTTGAAAATTGAAATGCCCTTCCCATTTCCAAGTCTCAACCACCAACTACTATCCCCTAATGAATACACGATAACTAAATAAATTTTCAAAACTTTTGAATGAGTACAAGTTGTTTTAGTTTGGGCTGAATACAGTTTAACCGGTCCGCCCGAAACGGTTAAACTAACACAATGGATTACGTCGGACTCCGATCCGTGCAAAAGAATATACCGTTTTGATCGATGCGATGAGGCGCTTCCAACGGTACACAGATAATTGTGGTACGATTGAATTTACAAAATTCGAATTTTCTACTAGCGAAAAATGCAAGAAAAACGTAGAAAAATAAGATCGACGGAGCTAAAGATGTCTGAATTTGGAAAACGAAAAATGACGCCTTGCTCAGAAGATGATTTAGAATTTTTCTATGCAAAAATATTTAGGTTTCGAAAACGTTTTATTTTCATCGACATTTAACTGATTAAATTGAAGTAATTTACGCACGAAATAAACTTTCATATTTTCGGACGAAAATTTACCAGTTGTTGTATTTAACTGGACGCATTCCAAATATTAAATTTATATTTCAAAATTCTATCGTTTAAAATTACATAAAATTTCAATTAATAACGGTATTAAAACCAGTTAAATTTACGGGTCGTTACAACAACCATCTACAGCAATCAAACTGTTAATCTTTCCTTACAATTCCGAATATATTGTACTTTAAACCCATTCTTCAAACAATAAGAACTAACTGTTCGTCGAAATCCAAGAGCAGAATCAAATTGTTGACCAACCCAATAAAAAATTCAAAATTTGAATTCTTCTTCAGTAGCTCATGTCAATCTCTTTCTTGTGTAAAACCAGACTGTAAATCATCAGCATACTCTAACATATTACTACTTGATTCTCCAACAAGTGAACAAGATTCGCAACTTTCACCAACAACAGTATCCATGGAATTATTCTTCAACCTTATAAAAAAACCAAATATTCTTCCTTTTTATACAAAGATAAGCATAATACAGCTTGAAGATCACTATTTGTTTCAACAAAGTTGGTCTTTGATTCTCGATGGAGTAAAATTATTCCACTCCTCACAAATCATATACCTAACATAAAAAATAGAAGCATCCAATCCAAAACAAGCACTAAAAGAATTCTTATTGAAATCAAACACAACCATAATAGATGAAAAACACCTGCAATTAAAGATGTAAACAAATAAATATGCGTATGAAAATATTTGAAAACATCTAATATTAACTAACAACTAATTACATCACATAACAAATGTTTGAAAATATTTGTATACTGCTTTTAACAAAAATATAAATTCATTTATCAAACAATTTGACGAGGAAGTGAGAAGAGTGGACTAAAAACATAACAAATTGAGGAATTATTATCACAACCAAACAAAACAGATAATTAAAAAAACAAAAAAAACAATACCTTTCATCACCACAATCCATTAACTGATCTCTTGAACATTGATTTTGAGAGCCCATTATCAAATTAGAAAGATCGCCCAATCAGTTTAAGAAATTCGCAAGTCGCCTGATCAATGTAGAAAGAACTCCTGATCAGATTAGACGATCGAGATAAATTGGTTAGCAATGATTCATAACCAACAATCCATT
The DNA here is from genome assembly GCA_030765085.1 of Allium cepa. Classification (NCBI taxonomy): domain Eukaryota; kingdom Viridiplantae; phylum Streptophyta; class Magnoliopsida; order Asparagales; family Amaryllidaceae; genus Allium; species Allium cepa. The sequence continues at coordinate 292,049,432 of CM060937.1, forward strand.
TGCCTATTTACTTTCATATAAATTTCTTACTAGAACAACTAATAAAGATGTAATAAGTAGGAACCATAGTAAATCAAAGTTGAGAATACAAATCTTTGAACCTAGTGAAAGCAGAGAAGAAATAAACTAAAGAAGCGGAAAACGTTGGCAGCAGAGCTGAAGAACGAAAGAATCCAATTTTCCTTTCTTTCTTGCAAATACAAAAACATAAACGTCTCAAATATGTTTTCATTCCTAATACAGACCAAAGTTTAATTTAAACTAAAATCGAATAAGGAGAAATTTACAAATTAGTAGATTTGGAGAAACATCGCCTTTTGCAGATTTGGAGATCGGGAGAAATTGTCTTTTTTCGATTTGTAGATTAGGAGAAAATCATAGAACTGGAGATAAGGAAAATCGCCTTTTGCAGCTAAGACGATTTAATTTGAAAAAATGGTCGGACGTATGTTGTTGTCCTATAAAATAATTCATTCGAAACCGTGTCCTAGAAAATAAATGGGCCTGACTTAGAAGCCCTTACCACTAATTTCCACATTTATTAACCTACTTTCTAATCAAAATCCCTTATGATGGGTCAACTCTAACCCTACCGAGTGATACAATTTAAAGTCATGAACCATATTGGTTCAAGTCCTAGTCTATTTACAAGGCTAAGAGAGATAAAACTATGATAAGAACCAATATCAAACAAAGGACAACAGAAGGAACATTGTATATATAGAACATCGTTCAAACAAAAACAACCCTAGATACAAGCCAAGAGAATCCATCATAGAATGGAAGTACACTCCAAAATTTATGATACAATAGAAGGTACTAAATAAGGAACAACATAGTATTACCACGAGAGAATTCCTAAGAAAAGATTATTCCAAAGGAAGAGATACCCAAGGGAGGGATTTTCAAAGGAAGGATACTTGAGGAGGGATATCTTAAGATATATCTACATAAGAATTCTTATAATCATTCCTTTGTATATAAAATATATTCCTAGGTAAAATTATTTCATTTACCAAATTTAAAACAATATTGGGTCAATTTCCCTTACTCAAGTGTTTAGGAACCCCTATCGATATCGTGGCATCCCACATCTCGACCTGAATTCATAAACCACCCAACCAATAAATCAACACAATATAAAATATTTTGTAATCACTAAAAAATACACTCCGTTATATATAATACACTCACACTCATTTTGGGGTCTCACTTTCCCGATCTCAAATGAGTTTACCCCACCAAGGCCAAGGTTCTTAAACATGTGCTTTGATACCAAGTCCAATGATATGCCTTACTTACACCTAAAGATGACACTTAATACATCTTCGTTATTCGTATGACGATCTATTAAGTATCCAAAAGACATGTCATTTAGGGTGAAGAAAGAAAAAGACATTACAGAATCTCACATCGTGACGAGAAATGTATAATATACACAAGATCTTTACAAAAAGAGAAGAATTTTATTGTATACACAACATCAAAATACACTAATCTATTATTGAACTAGACAGTTATAACAGCCTATCCTTATAACTTTTGATAAACACAAACAGAAAACAAAGCGATAATAGTGGAAGAATATAAGATACATGAATACGTCTTGGAGAATCTAGGCTTGTCTCCTGAAAGCTCCAAAGGATCCAGCTAAATCTAGAAAATATGCTCGGGCTTACCCGAGCATTATAGGAACCAATGCCTGGGCCGGACTTGTAAAACCAGCATGAGAAAAGCTCGAAACAAATCATATGGATTGCTATATTTGAAAAACCTTTCAAAATAATAACTATCTCGTAATACCACGCCATACATAAACACAGACGAGTTTTTACCTTACGAAAACTAAAACATTTTTATTATAAAAATCCAGTGATGTTATCATAATGTGTAGGTTTAAAATAAATAAGGAATATAGCTAGAATGCTTACATCTCACCTTTCAACATAGTTGGGCATATCTAAGTCCGTAAAGGTTCGTATTAGAGAACGAGTTCCAACGATGGCTAGGTAAGGGACTACCTTTTGATGATACACCTATAGAAATTGTACCTGAGGGCTACAAGTGCATCTGCCATCTTCTACACAGAGCTGGTCTGCCTCTTTAACTTGACAAGTTGGATTACCTCAACCGTTTGACACCGAGGCTACTTTACTTTTCCCCTCGATGCCTGCATGTAAAACAACTCTAAGGATAATCTAGAAGGGGATGACGGTTCCTAATGGTAACTAATCACATGGCTCTGTTGCATTCCTTGTTTTAGCCATTCTTCTAGGTTATGAGGCTTAAGGCTATGATTTTACTTCTACTAACACACCATCTTGGAATGCTAACACTTCCCTCTAAGGAGAGATGCAATGCTAGCATTCATCCATACAAGTTATTTCGGGATCGAACAAGCATTCAAGATTATACTATCTTCCATTTTGGAATCACCATTAGGAAGAATAGTATAGCTCCATATCACACTTCATCATGAACGTTATTAGTTTGGAGGTTGGGTGAATTCGGGAAACCAATGTCTCCAAACTAAGCGATAATTTATGGCTAACTCAGTTTCGGTTCTTTGGAAGTATGAAATAAGTATTTGAATCCTCACTGGGGAACTTGAATATACCCAACATTCTTCTTGAGTTAAAATAAGTCCATATTTGATAGTTGTTATTTAACTATCAAATTAAACAAACAACAACAATTCAAAATTTTAATTACCCATTGCGACCACTAAACCTCAAAATAATTCTTTCATATATTAAAATCTCTTTTCAGATGTGTTTATAAAAAACAACCATATGATTATCTTATTGACATAAGTATATTCACGAAACATTTGTGAAAGTTTTCTCATTTACAAATCATATCAAAGGATCAAAACAAAATGTTATTTAAATTGGAGATAAAGATAACCTTGAACAATATTCCTTCGGTGTTAAGTGTGGAACAAATGTCCACACCACCAGAATTAAAAGGTCAGTTGAAGGAAGTCGAACTCTAAATTCTTTTATAATTTACTTTAATAAATCCTTTTAACAATTCTCTTTGGTACATAATATTTCCTTTACCCAAAGTACAAATCATTTTGTAAAACTTCTTTTATAAATATTCAAAACCATCTATAACACTGATTATAAATCTCCAAAATCATTTATAAAACTTCTTTACTCAAAACAAAACTCCTTTAATAAAAATTAATCCATAAAGTTCCCTTGATAAAATTAATTATTTAAAACACCTTTAAATTAACCTGTTATTATTTAAAAAAATCTTCATTTAAATTATTTTTAAAACCTATTAACAAACACTAATTTTAAACAATCATTTAAAAAAATTAAATTAACTTCAAACATTTAAAGTAATTTTTAACTATCTTTAAAATATCATATTTAAAAATAATAATAAATTTTAAACCATTTCAAAAGGGATAAAATGAAATATTGGACCTTCCAAAATCAAAAGGAGGCTTAGTGACTACAATAGTTTGTTTAATTGTATTTAACTTATCCAAGTCATAACAAGAATATTTACATAGATTTAGATATGTGAAAGGAATCAATAATCTCCAATCAATAATATATAGATAAATGTTCAAGTTACCAAAATGGCAGGCGATTTATTTCTACTAAAATAAATGTCATTATAATCTACTTGGGAAAATTATGATAAAACTATGATCTATTCTACCAAATAAATGTCAAATACAATTTAACTAGCAGAATGGTGTTTTATTCTACTAAATAGATGTCATTGGGTTTCTTCCCCATTTGAAGTTACTTAAGGGTAGTCGACGAAGAAATCTCCTGGATTTAAAACTTTCTTTAAAAGAAAGCTTGCTTTATAAACAAAATCGATCTTTAGAAATAAAGTGGTTTAAACTTTAAACTTTTGTTTAATAATTAAATAACATTTAAACTCTTTACTTAATAATAGTTAAACCTATAATTAATAATTAAAAAATATTTAACTATTTGATAAAAATTAAATAATAATCATCCTTAAATAAATAATTAAATAATAGTTAACCTTTAAATAAATAATTAACCATAATTAATCTTTAATTAATTATTAAATGATAATTTAAACTTTTAAATAATGATTAACTATCATCTAATCTTAACTAATTAATTAATCTTTAATTAAAACTGAGTTAATAAATAAACCTTAATAATTAAATCATAATTAAGTATTAATTAAAACTTAAGTTAAATTTAACTTTATTAATAATTAATTAATAATTAAACCCTTCTTAAACAAATAATTTAATTAATCCTAATTAAATGATAAATAATCTCTAAATAATTAATTAAATGATTATTAACTTTATTGATTAACAAATTATAATTAACTTGCTTAAATATAATTAGGTACTAATTACCCTTACTTAACTAGTTCGTAGCCCACGCTACGCACACGGATAGATGCAGAAGGTTGAAGTTTTTGTTCATGTTTAACGTATCTTTTTCTTACATCAATGGGAGTTTCATTATTTTTCTGAAGTTATATTTGCTCAAAGTACTCTAGTATTTTTCAGTTCGTGGGACCAAAGCATGTTTGTAAATTTGTACCGGTAAACGTGTCAAAATATATTTTGGAAGAAATTTACTTTTAAAACCAGCTACATACTTGGAAATATTAGGAAAATGATTATTTTAAAAAAAATGTGACGATTACAATTGTATGATATTTAATTCAAATGGCTGATCATGAATGCACAGAATTATTGCAAAAGCATGAAGGTGGAAATAATTAGATCTTAGCATGAAATGAGTAAACAGTTGACATATATGCACAAAATGATTTAGATGTTGGAAGTTTTCATAAAATTTCTTAAATTGATTGCCGCAACGAAAGAGTCCAGGGAGGTAGCAACCATTCTAGGTGGGGGTGCGGGGGCAATGCCCCCGTTGACGGTGGTCGACCACCAAAAGACGCCTTTCCCCCACATATACTGACATCCTTCATTTTCAAAAAAAGGAAAAAAAACTTTTTTGTTTTCTACATCAATAACTCTATTAGCATCATCTGATTAAATTCGAGTGTTCTTCTGATTTTTGCAAAAATAGTCATAACTTGCACAAAACACACCCCCGTATTCGGAATGAACGTTTTTTGAAAGCCTCTGCGATATGAGAATTGCGAAAAAATTCTTGAAAGAAAGCGATTCAATAGTGGCCTGGAGTGATATATCTATATAATACTACAACATAAGACTGCAGATTGAATCATTCAACGAAAGAAAAGTTATTGGTTACTAAATATTTACAACGCGGTAAATATTTCTTCCTAAAAAGCAACCTAATTGAGTACGGCAATCATCTCGGTTCTTTGTGGTACAAAGACAGATACATTACTGGATGCAAATTTAAGAAAATGTTCAAAATTATAAAATATGATATTAGGAAAAAAAAAATTGAAAATCAATAGGCTAAGGGAGCTTTGCCCATATATTATATCAATAGTCAATTACATCAGTATTACATTAAATAGTATTACATTCCAACTTATAACTTCTCAAATATTGCAAAGTAAAAAGATAGAAATGAGAATACAAGGAAGATACTTCATGATTAGGAAAATGTTGATAAAGCTTGTTAATGAGAATCCCGTTTTGACATATAGGACACCTTCAGTAGAACTATAAAGTAATAGGTTTAGTTGTACATTAAGAAAATGTATTAGGCCCATATAGATCATTGTATAAATGTACGCTGAACAAAGTAAAAATAAAATAAGATAGGAAAGTTTACTGCTATTTTTTTTAATAGCAGTTACAACCAAGCTGAAATAAATTTACGAACCAATAATAAAACACACAAATATGGTAGATAGTACAAAGAGGGGAACTGTACCAAACTAAAATTACAAACTGCAACAAAATCACAGAGCAGATAAAGTCAAGGTTCGAAAGTTGGTCGAAATAAGCAGCATAACTTCATAGTAATTTGTCTTTGTCGTTTTTTCCACAAGTCATATTTGAATGACTGTTTTATGCTTCTTTACAATACATGCCTCGATTTGCTTCTACAGGTAAACCAAGTGTCGGTTTTATCATCAAAATTCACAGTAGCTTGTACAGGTAAACCAAGTGACAATCTGGACTTATTTCCTACCGAACCCTCCAGGACCTCACTTCGATATTCTGGGCTTGAATAAACTTCAACATGGATAGTCAAAAAATTCATTATATTCAAAGACTTAAGATTTAGTGATCAACGGTGAAAAATAAATATATGTATATAATTTAATCAACTACATCAATAGAAAAATATTTGGTAATATTATTTTAATCAACTACATCAATAAAGTTTAATCTTGTTATTGTTTTAAAATTGCATTTAAATTCATGTTAAGACAGTTATTTGATCCAAAACTCATCGCAAATTGAGAACTTGCATGATCAAGTAAATAAAAATAATATGAACCCAATCTATGTAAAATACTATCAACGCAAACGAAATCCTTTGAGCTTGGTTTTTGTATTCCAATGCAAAATTATTTAGTGTAAAGAAATGGTGATATGAAAATAAAATAATAGCTTTTGGCAATATAAAGACTGAACATTACCCCAAGTAGCTCTAAGAAGCATGTGTAGGAAATGTTGGAAGTTGATTAGGAGTTGTGTTTTTAAACCAATATCAAAGACCCGTATTGTTGTTTGCTCTAATTCACTAACTTAATAATTCAAAAAAATCAAATTATAAGATAACTGTGAAGGATAGTATACCTAAACCGTACACGAATGACCTAACAAGCGGATAATTATGGTATATAAAGATTTGAACAAAGAAAAAAGTACAATTCAAATATAAAATTTTAAATTGGCATGAAGTGAAAATAGATGATGCATAGCAAACCGTGGCATGGTTAATGCTTCAAAAATAATGTGCTTATTACTGATTCACAGTTGAATATAATGCTGTAGAAATGTAATAAAGAAATTCATCTTTGTTAAATAAACTCCCACCATGATTAGTATGCATAATATGTGAAAAAACTCCAAGATTCAATAAAATTTCAAAATACCTAACCATCCTTATGTATCATTACCAACAATATCCTTAAAAAAATCCAACCCTGAATCATTCCCTCTTTGTTTAATCCACTTGCAACATAGGAAGCTCCGTATGTAGCATTGAAAGTACATAGCCTCACTTTGGCAAAAAAACATGGATTTATTTAATTAACATACGAATCAGTTTTCAGCTTCAGGACAATATACAAATTTACGCTAGTTGTTTAACTCCCTGCAAATTGTCCATGGAAATGATTACTAATTTTTTTTCATAGTGTCCACAAACACTGCATATATTGTAATAAAGTTCATACTTTCAGCTTCCTTTTTTCATTCTCATCATGTTATACTTAGATCTAATACTGCATCATCGTCATCGTTTTGCTTTAAGGATAATTATTGATACTTAAAAAAAGTATGATGATCCAAAACTATAATGAAGATAGAAGATTAGAAATTAAATTAGCACTATTGCAAGTATAATATTTTAGTTTCATAGGAAATAAGAGCATATAATACAGGAAAAACAATCAAGAGCACCTAGATCATAAATTCGGTGTCTTTGAATTTCTTTGCCACATTTCGTTGCTAATTTTGCTGCAAGTAGAGATATCTTTTCTCTACAGTAGATTAAATTGCTCGATAACATGCTATTTTAAGGAATTCATCACCTTTTTGTCTTCAAAATTGTAGATTTATCCCTCAACATGACTGAATATTAACAGAGAATTTCTTGTTTACATGATTCAAATCTATCATGACAACCAAGTCAAAATACTTGATGTTTAAAAGACAATTTTTCGTACACTTCCAAGTATGATAATTGTTCAACGGATAACACGATGTAATAATTAATCTTGGCTTAACTCTATTAAATGAAAATATTACATATACAAAGATTCTTTGTTAACTTATCTTACCACACTGATTATGTTGTGCATCCATAATGCTAGGGATGGTCTACTGACTCACAAAATCAGGCACAAATTGGCTTAAATATTAAACTCCTCCTGTCAAAAAAAACAACCTTTGAAAATGGAAATTCACACATTAATTTAGTTAAAGGGGAAAAAATTAAACTACTATGATAATAGACTTGTGAATATATGGACCGTTGCATTTTTCATCAACCAGCTTAAAGAATTGACAAAATCCCAATCAAGTTGTTGGCTTCTCATTTGAGTACTGTTATTATTTAGCTTCAATAATTTAACTTGGTATGTTCGACTTCCTAGTACGAATATAGATAGGAAGTACATGAATAGTTCATAGTTTGTCCATAGTTAGTTGCATCCAAATAAAGTTTAAATGCATTTAAACATCAACCTCCTGACCATCAATTAACCAGTTAAAACAATAGCAAGATATACATGGAACTTTCTGTGATTTTAGTAGTATAGAGTAATAATACATACAAATATCATTCTATCTTCAGTATTTGAAATGAATCAAATCTAAAAACTATGGAGTAAAACATGAACAGACAATGCACTAAAAGTCAAAGCAATTAATGTGAGATTCATAATAACGTAGTACAAAATCACAAAAATAGGTAAATCGGACGAAGTGAAGAAAACTCACAAAAATTTCTACCTTGAAAAGGAAGAGATCTGATTTCCATGATTAGTTGAGAAGGCTTGATTACTGGTAATGGAGAAGAAGAAGGTACCTCCATTGAAATGATTGCAACTGTCGCCTCCATCGGTGTAATTGCAGTTTTGCCTCCATAAAAATTTATGTGTAATTGAGGTCGATTATGGCTACGTTATTTTGATTTTTGCCATAGAAATGGATTTCGTCCATCAGTAACCCATAGATCTGTGGATTACAGATGACAGGGGAAATATGAACGGTTACTCAAAGATGAACATAAAATATATTAAGTATGTAAAACACGTGCAGTTGTCTTGAGTATTAAAATATTGAAAACTGAAAAGGACGTGTGCAAAAGAGGACACTTGTAAAAAATTAAAGCGCTGGTTTCTACTTTCCTATTTAAGTAATAGATTAATGATTAAGTACTAATTACCTTGCTTAATTAATTAATTAATTAATTAATCACTAAATAAATAAATATTATTTGCTTTTAATTATTTAAAATATGTTTGAAAGCACTTTTCAAAAAGATACTTAAGTTAAAACATTTTAAATTCAAAAAGAGTTCGTTTTTACGAACTGCATTTATAACGACTATCGCTATAGGACCCATAATTTCAAAACTTATTTCATATTCCAAAACACTTTCAAAAACCTTAACCCTTATGTATTAACTACTTTATAACTTAGCAAAAATATTTTGAAATAAAAATGAGATTTTTGAAATTTAAATCAAAGTCTAAACTTAAAAACTTTTTCTAACACGACCTTAATGGAAACAAGTTAACCAAGGAAATCAATGTCGCAAAATCTCAACTTTAGGTGCTATGCATTTAGCAGATAATACCACATACATAATTGCAACAATATACATGCCATAACCCATAACAAGAAGTAAAAATCAAAATTTTGCAAACTTTACTAACTAACTTACTTAACTTTCATCCATTCCAAGTACATACAAGCTTATAATCTAAGCATACACATATATAACTAACTCGATATAATATTCATTTAGGCAAGCAATGATTTTACCACAATTATACATTATAAATAAAGTTTGAAACTTTAGGAAAGGGGTGAGCTTTAACTTACCAGAAACTAACAAATTAACCCGTCCTTCTAGTAACTTTAGAAAGCAACCTAGAACTTTACTTTTCTTTCACAAAATGGGATTTTGAATGCTCTAAGTGGCTACATGGATTAGCCATGGGTGTGATAGTGCTCGGTCAAGGTAGTGAAGAGGTGATATGGCCTGTTTTTGGCAAGGAGGGGTTGTAGATAGGAAAGAAAGTATTTTATCTAGCTTTAAGAATTTAAGAGTGGAAGAAGTGAAAATTTTAAGACTTTAAACTACGAAAGCCATTAAAGTGTGGTCTGAAGATTGGAAATAAAAAATGAAGTTTGGAAATGAAAATAGAATGAAAATAAGAAAGATGGAGAATTAGGAATTTCCTTTTATATAAAATAGATTATGTAAATTACCAAAACGCCCTCTAGGACACTGCCCTCCCTAAACTCTTGCCACATCATCATCTTTGCCTCCCTCCACCTTATTTTCCCATGAAATTATTTCCCCCTTCTTATTTTCGGCCAATATGTATTAATGGCATGTGTACTTGTTGTTTAAACATGTTTCACTTTACCTTTTTCACTTAATTTTAATTTTAATGCATAAAAGGTAACATCACCTTATATAAACTTAAGTAAATACATTTGTTTGCATATATGTAATACAAACTCTAACTTATATATAAATGTATTTTTTGTTTATATAATATGGTTTATAACATCTCCGATAACTTCTAGACGACGAAATTCGGAAATTCAGAAAACAAATTCCGATTACAATTTCGATTTTACTTCGAACAGAATATTTATGTGAACAAATTTTAAAAAATATTTCACCATCTTTTTTATTTAAAAGATTTTATTTTAATTATAAAATCTATTGTTTGATATATAAATTTATTTAAATATTCCCAAATTAAAGCGATGAAATTCTAGGTCGTTACACCCTAAGGGTAATTCTATAATTTATTATAAATTAATTAACTCTATAATCTATTCTCATTCATAATAAAGATGTTTTCCTTTTTATTATAATGTTTTTTAAATAATTAAATATTTAATTAAAATATATTTAACGAAAAAATCCATAAATGGCACGTTTGTGATAGTAATTACAAATAGTTGTAATCGTGAGTATTGTATCACAATATAATTAACATATTTCCCTCGACTTGAGAATGCTAATGATCTTCAATATGAAAGCTCCACTCTGATTACATTCAAATCATAGCACGAAATCCATCAAGTGACTACAGTTGGGTTGAGTGGAAGTATTAGAAGTGAAATACTATTCGAGAAAGGATTCGTCTCCTCAGTTATATAAGATTAGTATCATGGTCAACTCAAGTCAATTTAATGTCCCTGGCTAGAATAGTTCAGTTAATAATAATTGTTATTATTAAACTAAGGACTTTATGTTTGGACTATAGATTCGAGTATGGACAGTATTGGAATTTTGATCATTACCGAATTCTATAAGAATAAAGTGATATAGTTTTGACGAAGAGAAATTATGTAAATAGTAGTCTCGATTAAGTAATGCTTAACTCGGTAAAATTGGATTTTATTAAAACCAAGTAAGCAATAAATTTGGTCAAAACATCACACCACCTGCTAAGTGATGGGTTAACGTTAATATTCAAATATTTTAATATTAATAGTTGACCAAATTTACACCTAAAGGGTCAGATAACTTGTAACGACCCACCTTTTTGGACGGTTTAAATCAATGATAAACCACACATGTTAGATCAAACCATTCAAAAGGGAGGATTGTTATGGGGTAAATAAGAAAAAGAAGAGAAAAGAAAGAAAAAGAAAACACAGAATCTCGCAGCGGAATGACAAAATATAATAATCAAATAAACAGTTCATGAAGTTGTTTTACAAATAACATTTGATTGCAACTTTATAATACAAATCAGAATTATACATACAGTAGGAATAAATAAATAATGCAGCGGAATAACATGATGTGGTGAAATAAATAAAATAAATAATAGACTAATCTCTATCTTCAACCTCCGAATGAAATGGTCTTCGATACACTGAAAAGCTCATACTGACCTGAGCATAACGAAAAGACAAAATACTTGAGTCAGAACTAAAAGATCTTACGGGATTTTACATCTCCTGCCCAGTATCTAACGTGCATGCAATAGCTTAAGATATGTTTGGGATTACATCTCCTAAAGATCCGTTAAACTATCTACATACATAGTACAATACGCTATTATAATATGTCTATAATAAAGTAGTAAAATAACGTTAAGGCGTTACCCACATCCCCCTAACACATTTTTATATAAATACCATAGTCTATACAGATACTGTAAGCTCCATCAAACCGGTGGTTTACTTAGGGAGCACTCCATAGGTACGATACAAACCAAATCGTAGTGGACGCGATCAGGATAAATATGACAAGGCACGCAAGGAAATGCCTAGGGTAGGATACTACCGTTTTGCGCTCCCGGACTGGCGGTAACGCATAGCAGCTACTATCGCCCACCTCGGAACACACTCTCATAATCAAAATCGAGGGGTGGCTACCAAATCAATCACAAAGCAATAAATATGGTATCGAAGAAATGTGCCAATAGGGGGAGCGACCCCACTTGGTCCGGTATAGCTCCTGTTTTAGTGATTTTAATTATGACCCAAAAGTCATGGATATCCATCATCGTTCTCTTACTTCAATTAATTGAAATTACATCAAAATAGTCATCAATTAAATTAAGTCAACGTTATTAAATTACATTTTAGTTATTTTTCTCATTAATAAATCACAAATTTCAATTCTTTCAATATTAATTTCCAAGATCTTATTTAATTTAATATTTTTAATTATCGAAAAATACGGGTTATTACACTCTCCTCCACTCAAAACTTTTTGTCCTCGAAAAGGAATGAGAAGGAATTAAGAATTTTTTTTCAAAATATTCAATTTAGAAACACTTTAAACTTACATAATTAAGTATTTTAAATAAAATATACCAATTTATAAATAATTAAATCCTTCAAATTCATGTTTAATACAAGTTTGAAACTCTTTCATTTTCAAAAAAAATTCTGAGTCATAAATTCACAGAAAATTTCGGCAGAGTCTCCTTTGTATGGATAGGTCCGGAAAAATAATAATATCAATAATTACAATATAAATATATATCATATTTCAAAAATAAAATGTCCTAAACCACGGGAAAAACAATAAAATATCGCTATAACCATAATCCGAAAACGTTCCTATTTTTCGGGCAAACAAACTTTATTTATGAAACCAAAAGCAGTTGCCATTGCTTCCATAAACCTGTATTTCCCTTATATAATCCAAAATAGTGAGAATTATGCAAAAGTGAAATATTTAGTTGTTTCAATTAGTAACAAAAGCAAATCAACACAAAACATACGCAAACAAAACAATACGACCATCATACGCAACAAGGAAACTATCAAACAATCAATAGCAGCCAAACTCACAGATTGTTTAGGTTCGGACACTTTTCATCGTACAAGGGTGGTAAATAACTACCAACTATACCTTATGCTCAATAGCCTTTGGTAATTTCTTAATAGATTATTTATACAACCTCAAACAAATTGAAGTATCATTTCCCCAAACATCCCATAAGCCAAACAACAATGAATTTTATATGTTATTTAAGTTGGTCCCATTGGTATCCCTTTTTACACTTTTAATTATTTTCATTCATTCATACAATATCATTTTTCCATTAATTACATTCATTTGCTTACATAATTTTTTCCATTCACTATTTTAAATCATCCATGAATACATTATTGAAGTATTGCATACATTCCATTGTAGTTTATTTAACATTTATTATTTATATAGCTTGATTAATATCGATATTCATTCATGGATCATTCCAACTTAAGTTAAATTTTTAAATTTCATTTATTTCTTCACAGAGAGCATCAGTTAATATAACATCTACTTATGAATACATAAATATTAAATCTATTAATGAATTATATCAACGTCTTCTTAGGTTTAAAATTATCTACTTAAATAGTATTCACATTTATCCATTAAATTTAATTTGTCAAGCATTTTCAAAATACTTACTCATGTTTATAACATTTCTGGTACATCAAAATTCTTATTAATAGAAATAATTCCATTTGAACGCTTTCATTACTTAAGTTTTACTTGTATAATATTCTATTACATATTCCTAGTTAACATTACAACTTTTTAAACATTTCTTGTAAGTTATATATATGTTTTAAGAATGCAATTGAATGTTACAAAGTTTATCTTATTCATTTTAGTTAACAAAATGTTCAATCATTACATCTTCTAAATTTTAATATCTTTTGATTTACAAGATACAAATTTCTAGTTTCCTATATATTTCAGTGATCACTTAGTATCTAATTTCTTATCTTTCATTTTTAGAAGTTTCCAGTTGTTAAAACAGTTAACATTTCATTTCATTACAATAATTGAAATCCTTAATTTGTAGAAATTTAAGAGCTGAATACCGAGTTCTATTTCAAGTCATTTTAAAATAATACACACACAGCGACACATATACATATCTTTTATATATCCAAATCATATTTAGAAATTTAAAATTAAGATTCAAAATGTGCAGTAAAGCTACTATAGTGGTCCTTCTACTTTGAAACTTGAAAATGAATGTCGAGGATGCGGCCGTTATCATCGAAATTATTTTCCAGCGATGGAAGAGGGGAGTATAGAACTAATTTCCTTTTAAAATTCCTTGAAAACATTTCCTTCAAATTGCTTTGAAATATTTATATCCATAAATACTTCCAAATAATATTAATATTATATTCCATAATCTTTTGAAAACTAACTTCAAAACCTCGGAACTTAAGTCTCAAATTTCTAATTTATATTTACTTTATTTGTAAATTTTATTTTACAACCAATATTTATAAAATTTCACTTCCTAACAAACAAATATATCACATAGAACCATATCCATTTATAAAAATTATTATTTTATATACAAAATATAATACTATGTAAAATTATTTCATTTACCTATATTTCAAAAACAATATTGTGTCGGTCTACCCTAAATCCCTATCGATGCCATAGTGTCCTATGTACCGGCCAGAATTTATAAATACTAAGCAGAACATATTAACACAATATAAAAACATTTTATAACACTAACAAGTACGCTCTCATATATATATATGTATGTATGTATGTATGTATATGTATATACATTCAAACAACTCATTCTAGGGTATCACTACCCTATCTCTAATGAGTCAGACCCCACAAAGCTAAGGTTATCGCTAAACTAAAGCTCTAATACCAACTATAATGACCCACCTTTTTGGACGGTTTAAATCGACAATAAACCACACATATCAGACTCAAACCATTCAAAAGGGAGGATTGTCATGAGGTAAATAAGAAGAAAAAAAAAAAGAAAAACAAAACACAGAATCTCAAAACGAAATGACAAAATATAATAATCAAATAAAAAGCTTATGAAGTGGTTTTACAAATAACATTTGATTACACTTTACAATACAGATCAGAGTTATACATAAAGCAGGAGTAATAAACAATGTAGCGGAATAACATGATGCAGTGAAATAAATTAATAAATAGTAGACTAACCTCCATCTTCATCCTCCAAAAAATGGTCTTCAATACACTGAAAAGCTCAGACTGACCCGAGCGTAATGAAAATACAAAACACTCGAGTCAAAACCAAAAGATCTTATGTAAGTTAAATGAAAATAAGTAAATATGAGTGTAACGGCTTCAGAGATGTTTACACGATTTTACATCTCCTACCCATTATCTAATGTGCATGCAATAACTTAAGAGATACTCGGGATTCCATCACCTAAGGATCCGTTAAACTATCTACATACACAATATAATACGATGTTATAATATAACTACAATAAAGTAAAGTATTAAATAGCGTTAAGACATTACCCATATCCCCCTTAACACATTTTTATATAAATACCGTAGTGTATACATATACTGTAAGCTCCACCAAATCGGTGGTTTACTTAGGAGGCACTTCATAGGTACGATACAAACCAAAGTCATAGTGGGAGCGATCAGGATAAATATGACAATGCATGTAAGGCAATACCCAAAGTAGGATACTACCGATATGCACTCCCGGATTGGTGGTAATGCATAGCAGCTACTACCGCCCAACTCGGAACACACCTCCATATTCAAAATCGAGGAGTGGCCACTAAATCAATCACAAAGTAATAAATATGGCATCGAAGAAATGTGTCCGATAGGGGAGCGACCTCACTTGGGCTGATATAGCTCCTATTTTAGTCATTTTAATTGTGACCTGAAAGTCAAGGCTATCCATCATCATTCTCTTACTTCATTCCAGTAGCATTCGCCAAGCCATCCTACTTCATTCTAGATTCTCCACCACGTGCATAGTTGTTAAAATGGTTTTCGGTATTGGAAGAGAGTATGACAATATCTGATCTCGGTCTCTTTAACAACCAAATGCTTATTTCACACCTGTTGGTTCTTTACATTTCAAAACCGATTCATAATCGATATCAAAATATCATTTTCAATTCAAAAATCATATCACTTGTGTAATCATATTAACTTCAAAATCATATCACTTTCGAAATCATATTCACTTTCAAAATCATAACCACAAAATAGGTTAAACTACCATATCAAAATATTCGCCTTTAAATCAATTAAATCTAAATCATAACAGTTTCAATTTTAATAGTTTGAAAGTAATATATATATTGGAATAGTTATACATTAAAAATAGTTTATAATTAAATATAGGTCATATTAAAAACAGTATATATAATTAAAAGAGTTTGTATATTAACATAGGCTATATATTAAAATAATCTATATATTAAAAGTTATTTATAAATTTAAAATTATATATATTAAAATAGTTTATATATTAAATAGGTTATATTTTAAAAGTTGTTTATAATTTAAAGTAATATATATTGAAATAGTTTATGATTTAAAAATAGGTTGTAGATTAAAGTATTTTATATATTAAAAATAGTTAATGTACTAAAAGTTATTAATGTATTAAAATGGTTTACATGAGAAAATAGTTCATATGTTAAAAGAGTTTGTATCGAAGATAGTTTCAAATTAGAATTATTTCTTCCAAATTCACAAATCACTTTAAACCAACTTTAGTTCTAAAATTCGATTTAAATCAATCTCCGTTCAACTATTTCAATTCAAAAGGCTAAAGATTCCAATTCCAATTCTCTGAAAACCCATTTCAATATATATCGATTTCAAATCCATGTTTGTACTACAAATTTAAACCACTTCAAATTTAGTAGGTCTCAAAATTTAAATATTCAAACATTTACAATAACCCAATTTGATAAATTTCATTTATATTTCAAAATTCAACTTTAAGATTTCAATTTAAATTCTTTAAACAATTCATTTAAACCAATTTCAATTTCAACATTTTAAAGCTGTAATTCAGTTCAATCTAATTCTATTTTATAATATCATATAACCAGATTTAAAATCATTTAATTTAACCAATCTGGTGTCTATAATTTTCTACCATATGGTCAAGTGATATGGATATATATCATTTCAACCCGCTATAGTTTAAATTTTTGGATATATATCATTTCAACCCGTATCCCAAATCAAAATTTCCAGATCCGTAAAATCGCTTGTTTATCATTTGAACCCATAACTATTTTTTCCTAATCTATAAGATCGTTCGGATATATATCATTTCAACCCATAGTGATTTTCCTAACAATAACTAAGAAAACTTGCAGTGTGATAACAATACATAAAATAAATATAATATCAAATCGTCCAAATATCAACAAATAAACGTTCATCACAATCATCATTCAAATCAACCAATAAATCACAATAAATAAACTGTATATCATTATCAGGTATTTAACTGGCAATTAAATTTCAAAACTAATTTAAATGGCAATTAAATTCAATGTAAATTCAATTTAAATTCGAACGACAATTTAAATATACCGAGCGACAATCGATAAACTTCTAATCATATCATAAATTTAATTTAACCAACATAAGATGGTCTAGTAGTTGTGAGTGGGTTAAAACACTCACCTTTAATTTTTAGTCGATTTAAAATCCAAACAAAGCCCAAAAATTTAACAGTCTCAAAATGCAGACAAACCAGTTTCATAACGTTTGAAATTTTGATACGATTGCAATGGAAAAAACCGTGCATGAATCCAAGGTTGGATGAAAAACATGTAAGCGTTAGAACATTCAAAATTTAAATCGAATTAAAATTTAAAAGCAAGGGCATTTTAGTAACAATTAATACCTCAGCCAAAACCCTAAATCGCACAGTACATGATCGCGACAACATACATCTTTAACCGCCATGCTTCTCAAGGCCGTCGTGACACCATACGTCGCCTTCACTTCGATTCGAGGCCATCAACATGCTCGCTGCTCCAACCTCTACCCTCGGCCAAGTCTCGGCTTCCCCCAACTCCGCCTACCACTCCACCACCGCTAGTACAAAGATCACTAAATCTAGCGATCCAAGCAACCAGCGAACCAAACGAGACCCACTAATCGACTTGCCTCGACACCCTCTGCATTCTTATTCCCTCCGATCGAACCATCGTTGAAGATCCACCATCATCCGGAAACCCTAGAAATGGACGACCAAAAATCAATCGCTAATATCTGGCCAAACCATAATTCGAATCGAAAAACGAATTGCTGCAGTAGATTACGCTCGTCGAGAGGTTTCTAACTATATATATTTTGACATGGTTTGAGGAGTTCAAAATTTTCGAATTGATTTTGATTTGCAATTGAATTTGGGACTTAGAGTTCCTGCCATTTGAAAAGGAGGAACAAATAAGAAGTTGATGTATATGCAAAATAAATTGAAAGGTTGCTAGGGTTAGAGAAACAAAACATATATGGACAAAGATAGATAATAAATGAATGGATATATCGAATTGGGTCGAAAGGGTAAAAACGACCTGAAAAGTCCGTTTCATCCCGAAATGAAAGTTGATCATCCAATATATCGAAATATAGGTTTTCAATAATTTTAAACTCAATGGGACCAGTTTCAAACCCTAGTTCAAAAGTTATCTTTTAAAATCATAATATATTCATTTAAAGCCTTTCAATTGATTTCTCTTCGTTTCGAGTCCGCACGGTCAAACGACAAGTCCCATTGCTATGAAACATGAAATCCTATAAAAATTCATTGTTACGGATCCGATGAAACTGGTTTCGCCGAAATCCAACATAGTGGCCAAAATGGCAAATTTTCACGTTAAATTGAATAAATTATTATTAAATTGGCTTAATTACTTTTAAATTCTAAATTTAAAAGTTAACAATTTATCATCCTTGATTTCATAAAAATTAATAACTTATTAAAATAAAATTTCCATATTAAATCCATTGTTTAAATATTACATTAATATTAGAGTTCAAGTGCAATTGTAATAAAATTCCAATTAATTATATTTTAAATTCAATCAAATTCTTTTATTTCAATTAATACTTATATTATTGAGTTAATTATTACCTTATGAATATAATTAACATAAATTTACATTTTACTACATTTATATTCTAGAATTTCATCTTAACTCATATTAACTGCAATATTTAATTATATTAATTCACAGTGATTTCCAAATTAATTTCAACGGATTAAATAATGAAATTATAATTAAACAATTATCACACATGAATAAATCATACACATTTCTATATGTATTGTTTACAAACAAAGCTAATAAATTCACATACTAATTTATTGATTTCATATTCCTTAATACATCTATTTTAATTTATAACGTATAATTTCAATATTAAATCCACATTTAATTTATTCCTTGTTTACAATTATAACAAATTGACTATACAATTATTTCAATTGATTGAAATTACATTAAAATAGCTATCAATTAAATTAAGTCAACATTATTAAATTACATTTAGTTATTTTCTCATAATAAATCACAAATTTCAATTCTTCCAACATTAATTTCCAAGATCTTATTTAATTTACTGTTTTTAATTATCGAAAAATACGGTTCGTTACATAACCGAACCTATTGATACTTCTTTGACCAAATGATTTAATTTTTTATAATTATTAATTAAATTAATTAATATTTGTGAAATATTAGTTATAAATTTGATAAAATAATATTATTAAATATATATATTTAATAGTTATAAAAATATTAATCGATATATGTTATCGATAAGCATTTAAATTAGATTTAAATGCAAAATATTTATTCGGGCGATAAATGGGTTTAAAGCCCAAAAGGGGGCCTGGTTTGTCGACGCTAATGGGTGTTATAGGCGGCTATATGATGGTGCTAGAGAGGTTTGGAGATGAAGGGCTAAGGTAGAAGAGAATTGGTAAGAGATGATATAGGATCGTGATTCTAAAACATATCTAAATTTTTCTCCATATAACCATCTCTACCCAAACTTGTTTGAAGACTTTTGGGGCCTCCATATACCCTCAAATTTTGTTGGACTCTTCCCCTTCGTCTCTCTGATTTTGTAAGTTCAATCCAAATCAAGTGTTATTCGATAATAGGTGGTCAACTGGTCAGGGACTAACACTCATTTGGATTGGAAATCAGTTCGAGTGATCAAATCTCATCATTTCAAGGTGTACTCATAGGTTTTGGCTATAAGGTATATTTCTAACATGTTTATAAATATTAATCTATATACATAATGTTTATTTCACATAGTATACTGTTAATCAGGTGACGATTTCAACATATAAATGTGATGTCATAATTTTGATTGGTTGTATGTATATATATATATGTTTTTTTATAAATTTTTATGGATATATATAGCTATATGCAGCATGACTCAAAAATTAAGTTTTATTATTTTAAATAGTTTAATACATAACACTTGATTATGGTACATAATATTTTCGGCATGAACATAATATTTTTTTTATATTTTTTAAAATAATATTTAAATCAATTAATAATATAAATAATTATATCAAAATATATATATTATAAATTGTGTTTTGTATTTTATAAAATTGAATTTACATAAATTATGCTTTTGGTAGGAATAAAAAATCATTTTATATATTTTTCAAATATTTAAATCTAAGTCGAACATTAAAAAATTGATTTTTAAATTGTCTAAAATAATAAAATTACATAACAAATGTTAGAAATTATCATTTATAATTTTACTAGATATTTAAATTTCAAATTTCGTTTCGAAAAAAATAGTTTTTATTAATTTTTTACAATTCCGTGTGGTTATTCACTAAATATATATATATATATATATATATATATATATATTTAAAAAAATGAGCTATGTGTAAGACCAAGTAATAATAATATATTTAATATAAATTATTTTGTGAATTTTATTTGTATTAATCCATATTTATTATTATACATGTGTGTATGTATATATTTAATATAAATATATAAAAAATTTAAAAAATTATATTATATATGTATATTTTTGGCTTTATAAAAAATTTATTTAATGTGTTTTTTAATAATTTAAATATACTCATATAGTTATGGATATGTAGATAATGTTAATATTTTGTACTTATGTTTATATAATATACACACACAAAATTATTTAAGTAAAATATAGTTTTTATATATATATATATATATATATATATATATATAGAATATTATGTATATAAGTAAAATATATAAACATACGTTTGGACAATATATTTGTATATTGAATAAGTTAATATGTCAATTGCGATGTAAATCCTAGCATTTATACACGTACATGTTATACCTTGCACGGATTGATATGTTACACATGCACACACACATATCTATATGTATGAGACATGTATAATTATTACATAACATATATTAAATAATACTATATCATTTTATAAACTTAAATAAAACAAAGATTTTATTTAAAGGAAATTAGAAATGTTCTAAATAAATTAGAATTCAGAGGCCTGGTAAAGATTCAAAATAGTAATTTTTTGAAATTCACCCATTACTTTCGTTGCAGGCTTGCTCGGTTCCATTAGGTAGAGGTAAATTTTCATTTTCATTAGTGGATAAAAATAAATGTAATATGAACCTGTGCAGTTAAAGTGCTTAATTGTTCTATAGCCATGGAGGTGCAAAAGGTTATAGCGGGCTAAAGTGGGAATATAACAGAAAATAACGAAGGTGAAAAAAGTTCATTAGATACAAAACAAAATATCTAAAGTTAATTTATTCTCATTCTCACATCATTTATGTAGGAAAAAGATAGTGTTTAACCTTATACAACAAAACCGAAGAAAATCATGATTTATGCAGTCCAGATTTGGTAACTACAATAGATTTCTAACTTCTACTAATCATTATGCCTTAAAATTAGGCATTTACCCTAACTTTGTTGATCTGATTTAAAAGAGAACCAGTCCAATCGACCTTTTTATACTAATGTTGCTAAAGCGGGTGTAAAAAGCCTTGATTTAGCGATTATAGTGGAAAATAACAATGCTTGAAGTGGATCTACTATTAATTGGGACTAAACTGAAAAAGTGCAGTGGTCGAAGACTTTAAGCGCTATAGCAGGGATATTATGGGGCTTTAGCAGTGTAACGACCCAGAATTTAATCAATATTTAAATGAATATTTAATTATATTATTAAATAATAAATGAATGAATTTTTATTAACAAATAAAACTTTTTTAAATAATAACTAACGGTAATAAAATCATTTTTTTAGTTTTGTTTACCAATATATATAGTCAAAAAGAAATAGAAATGTGACTGAAAACTATTTTCTAAAATATTGATTTTTCATTGGTTAAAAGTTATCTAAAATGTCATAATACTATTATAAACACACACGCACACACTACAAACTATCTTAAAATGGCGTGTACATGTATTTATGTACATATTTGATTACTTAAGTATATAAACATATAAGATAAAAGAAAAATTTATTTATAAAAAGTGCATGTGTATATATATATATATATATATATGTGTGTGTATTAACATATAAAAATATCTTTTCAACTCAAAGTACATGAGATCATGGCAAGAATAGTTGGATGAGGGGGGTGGAGTATGAGGGAAGGATGAAAATCATAAGGATGGAGAAGAAGGACATGCATATATCTACATATTTGATTCAAGCACTTATACATTTTCAAATAGTTTCCTAAGCCTATAAATACCCCATGCTCTCATATTTCTCATTTTACAATCCTCCTCCTCATTTATAAATTTCCTAAGAGGTTGAGAAATATATCCATGGCTCCTCTTTATATTTTCTAGTTTGAAAAAAAATCACTTCTTTCCACTTAAAACACTTTAAATTCTTGATAAAAACACTTCTACAAGCTCTACAACCCTCCACTTCATAAATACAAGCACCCATCCTCCACTAGCCTACATGGGTGAGCCCAACTAGCCCCTGCTCGAGCCTACTTAGAGTGTTCAAGCAACCAAATTTTTCAAACTTATGAGATCCTAAGTTATTTTCAAGTTTTAGCGAAAGTTCGCCTTGAATTAGTAAGCTATGGTGAGTAAAACTCTTGTTTTTGAAAAATAAAACAACTTGATTTTGATGAACTATATGTTGTAAAAATATATTGTTTGTTGTGTTGAAATATCATGTTGTTTTGACGGTATATGATTGCAAGTTTGTGGTTGAGCTTGGATTTGTGATTTGGATGTTAAATGATATGTTTGGATATGGATATGTGAATAGTTCCTTATGATATGATGGTAGTGTGCTTATGAAATAAAACCAAGTGTATGTGATGTAAATGTTGTGAAGTTGACATCTTAAAAAGTCGCAAAGACTTAAGATCCAATTTGAAAGCGAAAGCTTGTTTTCTAGTTTTTGGATTTAGTAAATGTTTTTCCAAGTTTTCATCTTTTGTTTAAGTTTTTCAAAATTCTTCCATTTATGTTTCAAATACGTAGTAGCTAGAGTTAAAGTGAGGTTTTCACCTAAAAATGTTTTCTAGCGAACTGCGCTCATAACGATAGTCGCTATGGATGAAGTGCGAAGAAATTTCAAGATTCCAAGTTTTAAAGTGCTTTCTTTTGGATTGTTATTAAAAACTCATTTCGAACTAATAAAGTACGTAAAAAGGTTAAGCTTTTGTTACTTAATAATTTATTTATTTAATTTGTTAATTAGGGTAGTTATTATTTAGTTAATTAATTAAGTAATTAGGTTAAGTAATTAGAGCTAAGAGATTATTAACCAAGTTAAATATTTTTAATTAAGGAAATTTAAATAATGATGAATTAAGATAAAAGGAAACTATTTTTTATTTAATCAAGTTTATTTACTTGAATTAATTATTTAATCAGAGTTAATTATTTCATTAAGGGTTAATTATCCATTTAATTAGGGTTTAATTCTTAAATAAATGTTATTTGATTAAAGTCAATTAAAATTTTATTTTTAATTAATTATTATTTAATTAAGGTTTAATTTTGCTTAACAGAGCTTAATCAAGGTTTAATTATTAGTTAAATAAATTAAGACCTAACTAAGATAAATTAGGGTTATTGATGATTTAATTTTGATTTAATTAAGAATAATTAAAGTTTAATTAAATTCCAAACTTATAATTTAATTCAGGTTTATTTATTTTAAAGTTTCTTTCAAAACTCTATCAATTATTTATATTTAACCAACTTTCTTGTTTAAGTAAAATGTTTTAAAACCAAAGGATCGCTTGTCCATGTTATTAAGTAACCAAATGAACTAAAATAGTTGTACTAAAACGTTGATACGTTTTATTGAAAGTATTTCGACTTGTACTTATCACAAATGCCACACTTCGAGAACGTAATGAATATAAGGGGATTAATTTCGATAAGCGGGTCATGCTATCATAGCATATGGAACGTGTGTTTATATGTAAATATTTATATCCTGATAGTGGAATGGCCCAATATAAACAACTTGACCCTTTAAAAAATTATCGAATGTTGGTTTGGAGAGACCGGAATCGGATAGCAGTTGTTAGCCAAAAACCATTTCGAACCAACTTTAGAGCCCGGATTAGAAATAGTGAAGGTAAGGTCCAAGATGAAGACTTTGAAGTGTAAGGGCTATTTTCTACTAAGCCTGAGAGTGATTCCAAAATAGGTGTGGTGGAAGTAGTGGCTTCGGTTCGTTCATCTCTTGAACGATTTGTATGGATGAACGCTGAAATTGTGTCAACATCTGGAAGGCGATGTAGCATTCTAATTTTCGGTGCTCTAGTAAAGGTAAATGTAGCCTCGGGCCTCATCATCCGAAAATGACTAAAACAAGGTATGCAGAAGGGCTATTTGAGTAGCCCCCATTAGGGTATGTCATTACCATATCTAGAATTGATATTTGACCCATTTTGTATGCTCCGGCATGGTTGTTGATTGTAACCATGGTGGCGATGTATTCAGTACTACTAGTCAAGTGGTGGGCCGTTTTTGTGCAGTAGTGGTACAAGATGTTCTTGTCGGACCCTAGGTGTATTTTATATAGAGGTGCACCTTCAAAAGGTAGTTCCTTACCTTGTTATATATGGAATCCATTTCCCAATAAGTGCCTTCGGTCTTATATGTATACATATTATGCTGGAATTTGATTAATGTAACAATTTCGACTATGTTAATTATTTACTTGAAAACCCTAGACATTATGACAATATCACTGGATTTCTATATAAAGTGTTTTGGTTATCGTAAGGTAAAAACCCGTCCATGTTTATATACGGTTTGGTCTTACGAGATACCTTTTATTTCAAAGAATTTTATATAAAGTTGTTTGAGTTTACTCATACCAGACCCATGTCTGACCCAGAGTTTTCTTTTCTTTTCCTAAAACTCTTGGGTACTCAAATTTGTATGAGTAGCCAAGTAATACAGGTTTCTCACGGAACCATTTTGAAGGAGCTGGAGCAGATGGCTTCACTATTAGCTAGTTATTATCTTATTCCGCTGTGTTTATGTATGATCTATTTATTTTGTACAGACAGTTAGTTATAACTGTCCTATTGAAGGTTGTAATGTAATGACTTTAATGTATTATTATTATGGAAATGGCTATTAATATCCTATGTTATCTATTATATGTTTTCTGATTCATGGTGAGATTCAATAGTTCTTCTTATCTTTCTTTTTCTTCTACCCTTAATGACTCGTCTTTCGAAGTGAGAAAGGCGGTTCGTTACAGTTGGTATGAGAGCATAGGTTAAGCGAACACCTAGGCTTTGGGTTACGGTCAACTTCGAGTGTGTGTACTTATAATTTTTAGTCGTATACCTATGTGTGTGTGTGTGTGTGTGTCTGATAGATAGATCATCTTGATAGGTTTGTTTAGTACCCTTCTTTCAAGATTTATCTTGTCCAAGTATTCTAAGAATTATCTTACTATGTCCAGGTAGTAAGACATGAGTAACAGAGGCAGATGAGAGAGGTAAGGGGTAGCAGAACAACTACAAATGGTCAAACCCCAAATCCTGAAGGAGTTTGGATTGCCGAAGGCAGCACTAGAGCAAAAAAAAAGTGAATTTTGTAACCTTATGCAAAGATTACCCCAATTTAGAAGGGAAACCATTTAAAGGACTGAGTCAATCATGGAAGTGCAAGCTTGGTTGCGATCTTATGGAAAGATTTTTAAAGTATCAGATGAACAAGAAAGGTTCTTAGCAGCATGGCAACTGCAAGAGGGAGCAGCAACTTGGTGGGAATACCATACACAAATGTTCCAAAAGAAGAAATTTTATGGGCTCGATTTAAAGAATTTTTTGAGGACCAATTCTTGCCAACAGCAAGAAGGACCAGGTTGTGCAGGAATTTCATGGATTTGAAGTAGGGGGATCTATCTGTAGGAGAATATGAGACGAAGTTAAACGAGCAATCTTGTTTTGGACTGGAATTGATCAACACCTCGTTAAAGAAAAATGAGATGTTTGTTTTAGATATGAGAGAATAATACCATGAGAGAATGACTGCTCATGTTAAGAGTACCTTCGTGGACTTAGTTGATATGGTTTTGAGGTATGAGGCCTAGGAAAAGAAGAAGCCTACTTCAGTAGCACTTAGTGGAAATACCAGTGGAAAAGGTTCTTGTTGAATAATGGTTTTGATTCATGACGAAGAACATCAACAAGCATTGACGATCATAAATCACAAGATGATGGAACATAGCGACAAAAAGAGAATGGAACTTCAAACAAAGACAAGACTTCAATTCAGAATATAGTATGTTTATTTATCTTGAATTTGAGTCTTAGTTCTGTTAAAATATTGTTAAAATCATTCCGCAAGTAGTCACGCACACACACAAAATGATTTTACTTCAAAATAGAGTGTTTTAAAGTGATCTGTGCAACATAGCACTGGTCAGTCGACTGACTCAGGTAAGCCAGTCGACTGACCTGTGTCAGTGCATATATAAGTACTATGAAATGCACGTTTTTCAAATTCAGTCGACTGGCACTTCTGAGTCAGTTGACTGAACGGCAAATAACGGCTAATTGACTGAAAAGACACGTTCTTTTATGAAGGGGTTTCAATCCAATTTCAAGAGGAACGGATGCAACTTTTGATTGAGAACTTTCATGAATAATCGCATCTCTATATCCTCTATATAAACATGCTTTGATTCTTTTCAAAATCAGCAAATTATTTCTTTACTCACTTAATCTATTTTTTCTCTATGCTCTGCGCAATTCAAAGCATTCACAAACTTTATATCGCTTGAATCTTTGAGTTAATATATACATTCTTTGATTCTAAGTGGTTTTCTTCCTTTCAATCAACACACACACAAAATACTCTTGAGGATTTGATTATAGGAAGGGTGTACTTCAGGACATATCTGTGTTATCAAGAACATACTAGTCAACAAAGCTTTCTGTATCTAGTAGAAGTCCTGTTCGGTTGCTTAGGTAGAAAGGCCTCTTCGGCTGTTGAGGCAGAAATCCTATTCGGCTGTTCAGGTGTTGTATATACCTGTTCCTCCGGGTTAAGTGAGGGATATATTTGTAGTGTAATTCCAAAAGGAGTCTGGGACTGGATGAAGGACGGTGCTCCGAACCAGTATAAAAATCTCCTGTGTTAATTTTTTTTACTGCATTTATTTTCCGCATTAATAATTATATAGGTATCTACATTATTCTCTGCATTATTGAATATCCATGTTGCACGATCCACAGCATAACACATTTTCATTTGGTATCAGAGCAAGGTTATCCTATAACTATCACATAGTTATTCGATAATATGGATAGTAACACTAACACCAGTTTTATTGAAGGTCAATCCACTGTACGACCTCCACTATTTAATGGCATGAATTATAACTATTGGGCTACACGAATACACGTGTGTGTGTGTGTGTGCGCGTGCGCGCTCATATGCAAGAAAATAGTTTTGATTCATGGAAAATTACACAATCAGAATATCTCATACCGATGACTGAATATTCAACATGGTCAAATACACAAAGACAAGATGCTTCTTCAAATGCCAAAGCCATGAACATGTTATTTTGTGCTTTAGATAAAAATAAATTTAATCGTGTTAGTATGTGCAACACTGCCTATGTAATATGGAGAACACTAAAAATCACTCATAAAGTTGCTAACAAGTTTAAATAAAGTAAAATATCTATGCTTAAGAATCAATTTCAAAATTTTCGGATGAAGCAAGATGAATCTACAAATGATATGTACTCCAGATTACAAAATATTCATCATTCTTTATTAGGACTAGGAGAATATATTCCGACTTTGATATTTTTTCAAAAATCCTTAACTCTTTAATAGATGAATGGAAAACAAAAGTCTTAGCTATTGAAGAAGATAATGATCTTTCTACCATGAAACCAGAAGAGTTAATAGGAAATTTAATGTAC
Organism: Allium cepa; assembly: GCA_030765085.1. Taxonomy (NCBI): domain Eukaryota; kingdom Viridiplantae; phylum Streptophyta; class Magnoliopsida; order Asparagales; family Amaryllidaceae; genus Allium; species Allium cepa. The sequence continues at coordinate 292,078,028 of CM060937.1, forward strand.
AATGAAGTAAATTTACAGGCTAAAAGAGTACAAGCACAAGACAAGAAGAATATAGCTTTTCATGCTAAAGAAGCAGACTTAGATTCAGATGAGTAAGACCTAGCATTCATTGCCAAAAACTTTAAAAAGTTTTTGAAATATAGAAGAAGGAAAAAGAATAATGGAAAACGAAGTTTCAACATCAATTCCAACAAACCATCAACTTCAGCGATAGAATGTTTCAACTGCCACAAAAAGGGATATATGCAAAAAGACTATCTAGAACGGAAGAAAGCATAAAACAAAAATAAGAAGGACAAGTTCAAGAGAAAAGCCTTTTCAATAACATGGGACGACTCAGATTCTTCATCTTCTGAAAGCAAAAGCGACAATGATAATGAACAAGCAAATGCATGTTTCATGGCTAAAGATAATGAAGTCCCACTTAAAAAAGAGGAAAACGGATACTCGACGGCGGTTTCTCAAAACATATGACCGATGACAAAAATATGCTATCAAACATTACTTACTCAAATGAAGGCTCGGTCACTTTTGGAGACAATTCAAAAGGATATATTATAGAAAAAGGCGAAGTCAACAATGTCGACACATCTAATTTACCTCTAATTTCCAATGTTTTGTTAGTTAAAAATTTAAAACACAATTTACTTAGTATCAGCCAATTATGTGATAAAGGATTCAAAATCAATTTTTCTGAAAATAAGTGTAGCATCTTTGATCAAAATAATAATCTTATTTTTGAAGGTTTTAGAGATAAAAATATTTATATTTTAAATATGAATATAAATTATAATTCAAATATGTGCTTATTAGCCAAATAAAATGATCCTTGGTTATGGCACAAAAGGTTTTGTCATATTAATTTTAGAGCTATTTCAAAATTATCTAAAAATGATTTAGTAAAAGGATTACCAAAAATGAATTTTAAAGTAGACCATATTTGTGATGCATGTCAGTTAAAAAAATTAACTAAGTCATCTTTTCGATCTAAAAAGGTAATTTCAACAATGCAACCACTTGAATTACTACACATGAATCTATTTGGACCAACACAAGTATAATCCATAAATCATAGTAAATATGTGTTTGTTATTGTTGATGATTTTTCAAGATATACTTGGACAATTTTTATGAAAAACAAAAGTGATACTTTTGATCATTTTAAATCTTTTGTTAAAAGAATTTAGAATTCTAAAGGTTTAAAAATTAAAAATATTAGGAGTGATCATGGAGATGAGCTTGAAAATGAAGTTTTTGAACATTTTTGTAAGAAGAAAGGAGTAATCCATAATTTTTCGTTCCCACGAACTCCTCAACCAAATAGAGTAGTAGAATGGAAAAATAGAACCTTACAAGAATGTGCAAGGACTTTATTAAATGGAAGCACGTTGCCAAAACACTTCTGGGCAGAAGCTGTTGCTACCGCCTGTTATGTCTTGAATCGTGTTTCTATTCGACCACGAACTAAGAATACTCCTTATGAATTATTTAATGAAAGAAAACCAAATATTTCATACTTTAAAGTTTTTGTTCAAAATATTTTATTTTAAATACAATAGATCATCTTGACAAATTCGATCCAAAATCCGATGAAGGAATTTTTGTAGGATAATCGAAACGAAGCAAAGCTTATCGAATTTTTAATAAAAGAACAAATACCATCAAAGAAACACTTCATGTATCGTTCGATCAAAATTTTAAACAAATTTCAAGTATTAAATATGATGAAGAAAACATCATAAATACTGAATCTACAATTTTTCAAAATAATGAAAACTCTGTTAATAATAATAGTGAATTAAGATCTCCTCCCAAGATATTAAGAAATCACCCCATAGAAAATGTAATAGGAGAAATTAATTCAAATGTAAGAAATAGAAAACAATTAAGTCAAATGGGCCATGTAGCTTTTCTGTAACGCCTTAAATTTTCGACTTTCGAAAATTCAACATCGATACTCACTTTATCGACTGCCGAGAAATCGAAGGCCGAAAACCCGAAATGTTATGGGTTTTAAAAAGAATTTAAGAAAAGAAAAAGAAAGAAGAACAGAGAAGAAGATAGAAAAATAGGGAGGAGAGAAAATAGAAAATTTTAAAAATAGAAGAAAAAGAGAAGAAAGATAGAATATAGACCGGGACAGAAAGGAACAACAGAACAACAACAGAATCTCACAATTCGCAGCGGAACAACATATAATAATAAATGAATAATCTTTAAACAAAGAACTATATCAGTTATTACATTTTATTACATCATATCATCCGAGTGTACAACATCATACAACAACAACAGTGCAGCAGAAAAAGAAATACTATATAAGTAATACGCCATGCCATCCAGCTTGCCTCCAGCAACTCCTGAATATCCAGAATATCCTGATAAACCTAACTCTTGACTGCCCGTGTGGAAATTGGTGGGCACCCAGAGTTTAGGAAGGAAAACAATAAACTCCGAGTCAGTCATGTGACTGGTGTGAGAACTCAAAACAGTTTATTTATCTTTAAAATCAAAATAGAGGAATATTTTTAAATTCAATTCGCAATGCTTTTAAAAATGAGACTACCATAAGGCCTCCCGCACACACACACATGCAAACGCAGAATCGGAGGAGATTTCTCCTTATGATAGTCAAAGATGCTTGATACGCATTTAAAAGAGCATTTGATATTATTACCAGTGCATAGTATAGGAAAATCATTTCAAAAATAAAGATATAAATCTTAGCCAGCATAGACATTCCGCACTTATGCATACTATAGCTACTATGTTCAATAGCAGGTTACCGCCACATTCCATAGCAGGTTATACAACTAAAACCGTACAAGTTTCGTATTGTTTCTTTGGATTTCCAACAAATGGTCAGGCCAAGGAACTTCCCATTGCCACATGGAAACGCCTCTGGCTGGACGTCCCCGAGAACTTAACCAGCTCTCTGCCAACACAAGGCCGGGTTACCTTTATCACTAGGTAACTACTACACGAATATGGCATCCCCCGGTCCCATTGGACCTTTAACCGAGCGCTCGTCACCAACAACACCACACAGTAATAAAATATAGTGTTTCAACATGAGTAAGTATCTGGGCTCCATACCATGATACCACCCTTTCCAGAAGGAAATGCACATACCCTAAAGGGAGCTACCCCTCATAACCTTGCCGCATCTTTCCTGTTTTGACCATTCACGGGGTGTGAGGCTCGACGAAGTCACGTCCACAAAAACATACTTTATACAAAAGTCATGCTTTGGGTCAACAAATGATCAACACAATGATCACAAGGATAGACAATCAGATAAACGATCCTATCACAAATAATCAACACAATGATCATTTCAGCATCACTCAGCATGTCACATTACCAAATTGGGAATATATCGCTGATAACATTCAACTACATAACCTCTGAGCACGTACGTCTCAGAGAAGGGTGTTAAGCTAAAAGAATAAATTCTCCGCCACCAACAGAAATATATTTGAAAGAAATCGGCTTTATATCTCAACTTGTAATGTCAGACATACAATCCATACAAGTCTGTTCCGGGCTCGAACAAAACCGAAGGCACTTCTTACGAAGCCCTTGCAATCCGGGTATTCACAATCCCGATCGAATTTCCCATCACTTAAGGAATCTCTACACCAGGAGCTACCCAGTGCAGAGACAATCGATGGGTCATCCTATCGCTTTCACAAATACTCGGTCTTCAACACCGATCTTCAAATGCAATTCACAACGACGTATCACATATTCGGAATGGGTTATACGACCCCATGGTCCTTTCCCGGTTAACCCGAATAGTGAGCGCTTATTCAAAAATAAGTGTGGCATTCAAATTCAAACAAATCACATCATATACCCATTCAAAGGGAAATATTGATAGTCGGTTATTGAACTATCAAGGGATATGCACACGTCACCAGATTCCAAATAATTTTCCAAATTATTTATTTTCCAAAATATCTTTACAAGATATATAATTTTCACACTTCAAAAATAAATCAATATTTATTTTCAAACAAATTCTACTTTTCATTTATAAATTCCATAATGAATTTATATTCAAAAATATTCATGCATATACGATTTCAACTATCCATTTTCAATTTATCTTCAAAAGATAAATTCTAAATATTCACTTCATATTGGAAAACATTTCCATACTTATTTATTCATAAGTAATTCACAAATCTTTTTATTTCCAACCTTGGAAAATATTCAATATACTTAAATCGAATTAAGTATATATTTCATTCTTTAAGGAAATCATTCTCTTTAACATATTTATTTGGGCCAAAACGAATGTTGCGTAAAACATCGTTACGACAACCCAAAATCACTAGTATAGGGATTCGAAATTTAAAATAGATATATAAATCCCAATACTATTCAAAACATTTCCTTTCGGAAATCATTTACTATAACAACAGTGTTATAGTCCACCATTTCCTTTTATTTCTCGAAAACGTCTATTTCAACAATAAATGTTGAAATCTATGGTTTCGAATCTCAACACATTTTAAAACCTCGTTAGATCGTTTTAATTCTATTTGAAATATCACATTCAAAACAATTTCTTTAACGTGTTATTCACTATTCAAAAACGTGAATAAACTTCGTTAACAATTTCATCCTTTTATTCATTTTAATTCAAAGGATTATTCACATTCAAAAATGTGAATATAACTTCATTAATAGGTTTCAACAATTTTCTTATCAAAATAAGTCGTTTGCGAATTTATAAAACAATGTTTATAAATTCCATTTCTATTTATTTATAAAAACTTCTTTTTTATAAATTCTTTTATTAACCTATTCCAGTTTATAACTAAATTATGAACTAAACATTCATATTATAAGTTAAATACTTATAAAACGATTATTTTACAAAATCGTTCTTTTAAAGACTTTTCAATTTTTGAATCTTATAACTTATAAGATCCATTTATTTTACCTAACTATTCTTCAAATAATTTCACCAAATTTATAAATCTTACTATTTATAAATTTCATTTATAACTTCACAGTTTATAATTCTATAAATTTCATTTATTTATGAAATTCATTTTCACTTCATTCAAACACTTATAAAAACTCGTTTTATAATGTCTATATTTCAATTTATAAATATCCATTTATAAATCTCTTAATATAAATCAAATTATATTATTATTCTAAAACGTCTTTAATTTCCTTTATAATTTCACCATTTTGATTTATAAAATAATCAAATTTTATAAATCCTATTTTTAAACTTTTATAATATATTCAAAAATCCCCATTTAAATTATTTTATAAAGTCATTAATTCTTATTTCTCAAAAATCAGCTTTAACCAATATTTCACAAAAATCATAATTTTTATAACTTTAAAAATTATAACGTTATTTATTTAAAATGGATCAATTCCAAAAAACATAATATATTCTCAAAAATCACTTTAAAATCATTTTAAAATCCCAAAATCTGGGTCCAATGATGCTACACACCAAATAGTCAATCACGACTACAACGATATCATATATCAATATGAAAATCCATCAAATATCAAAATATCTGAAATCAAATAAAAAATGTTGAGGAATCCAGTTGGATCCCTCCAACCTGTTTTCCTGCATCCACAAACATTAGCACAATACCAATTTCGCTCCAGTACGAAATTATCGCGGTATATGTTCTTATTAAATATTATCCGCTTAATAACGGCGTAATAGGGTCTCATCCGCTAAAAAATACGAGAAATCAATCAACTGCAATATATACATATGCCAATATATATATATTGATATTATTTATAATACCAATTTCACTGTTTATGAAATATTCGCGGTATATGTTTTTATTAAATAACATCCGCTTACTAACGGCGTATAATGTCTATTTTAACAATCAATAGATATCAATCAACATTCAAACATGCATTCAAATATTTTAAATCTAACTATTTAAAATAAAATCGAAACTATTCGATTGAGTGAGAAGTTCTCACCTTGGTTTTAATTTCCGTTTTAGCGATTTATTTCGAATAAAATTAAACGGACGTTTAATTTTACCCAAAATTCTCACTAACTCCAAACGACTCCAAACTAACTCCATCGCGTAGTGCTCGTCCATACGATTCCAACGCAACTGAGTTTGCATTTTTTCAACCTCGTATGAAAAAGTTATGAATTTTACAAGTTTGTACACGATTTATATAAACTTTTACAACATTTATTTAAATTTCTTTTACATACCCCCATCATCACCCTTCATTCCCAATCAAACGGCTCCCCCCTTTCTTCCTCATCTTCACGCAATACCCTACAGGCCACTCACGTACAAACTAACCCACCTCTTCAATACTAGGGTTTAATATTTCAACCTCATTTCTCGACGAAATCACATCAAACCACCTGCAAATCGAAGCTCTTCGCGAGAGCTACCCCCACCACCAACATCATGTAGCTCGGCCCCCTCTAGTGCCTAGGGTTGCGTGCGCAACTGGCCATGAACGGCCCCATGTAGCTCCCTCCACACGACACCAAACACGATCTCCACCGTTCACATCGAAGCTCTCACTCCCCTCTCCAACTTTCATGTTGACAACTCCCTCTAATTGTTGACGGATTGAAAGATCTAGAGGGAAGAAGTTGGAACATTTCTGGCCATTGGTTGTATAAGTGGCGGCTAGGGTTATGAAATTAGGGTTTAGTTATTTTTTTTATAAAATTATGAAGAGTGGTGGTGTATTTATAGAGAATCGAACGACACTATTCATCCGGAAATTCCGAACTCCGATTTAGGCGCCGAAACTGACGTACCTAGGGTTTATCCCGCGTTCCGGACACAATGGAATAGGTTTCGGAAGCTAATTCGGAAGTATGTGCGAGTTATGGCTGTAAACGTTCAATTTGAATTAAACCGATTTAAGCGATTTTCTAGGCGTTTTAATTTGTACCGGACAAACGGTAAATCCAATTGACACGAAATTTGAAACCTTACAATAATATCACATTACGGATCCGATGAAACTGGTTTCGTCGAAATCCGAGACTTTTTGAAAAATGGCTATTTTAGCTCGCCAAATTTAAATTAAAAATAATTCGATGCGTTTCGAGCTGCCACGATCAAACGGTAACTCCGATTGACACGAAAATTGAAATCCGGTAATAACTAACCATTACGGATCCAATGGAACTAGTTTCGTTCAATTCTGAGACTGTTCAAAAATTGGCTATTTTACAGTCGATTATTAAATATTAAAATATTCAATTTTCACAAATTAACTTTTAATTCGATTTAAAAAGTTCTAAAATATCGTTCTAACTCCAATATGATAAAATAAAATTTTACAAATCATTTTCAATCATATCTAACCCTATTTTCTATTATTTCCATAATTTAACGTATTAAATTATCGATTTAATAATCCAATTAAATTCAATAATTCAAATAAAAATTTATTTGACTTATAAATTCACTTATTAATATTTTAAAATTAATTAAATATTCAATTTTTAATTATCAAAAATTCTGGGTCGTTACAATTTCTTTCTAACATAGAACCTAAAAATATAAAGGAAGCTTCATCCGATGATTATTGGATTATCGCTATGCAAGAAGAGCTAAATCAATTCGAAAGAAATGACGTTTGGGATATAGTTCCAAGGCCTAATGACCAATCAGTCATTGATACAAAATGGGTTTTTAAAAATAAAGCAGATAAACATGGTAATATAACTAGAAATAAAGCTAGATTAGTAGCACAAGGATATAATTTGGAAGAAGGAATTGACTACGAAGAAACGTTTACTCCAGTCGCTAGACTAGAAGCAATACGAATTATACTGGCCTATGCATGTTTTCATAATTTTAAATTATATCAAATGGATGTTAAAAAAGTGATTTTCTAAATGGTTTTATAAAAGAAAATGTTGATGTTGAAAAACCACCCTAATTTATTCACGAACAATTTCCAGATCATGTTTATAAGTTAAAGAAAGCTTTATACTGTCTTAAACAAGCACCATGTGCTTGGTACAATCGTCTCAAAAGATGTCTAATAGATTCTGGTTTTGAAATTGGAAAGGTTGATCAAACTCTTTTTATTAAAAGAAATAAACAAGATATTTTAATTGTTCAAATTTATGTTGATGACAATATTATTTTTGGTTCCACAAATGAAAAATTATGTCAGGAATTTTCAAAAATAATAGCTAAAGAATTTGAAATGTGACATATGGGTGAACTAAATTATTTTCTTGGTTTAAAAATTAAACAATTTAAAAATGGTATTTTTATAATTCAAGAAAAATACTGTAACAATTTAATCACACGCTTTGGTATGGAAAATACTTCTACCAAACCTACTCCTATGAGTACATCTATACATCTCGATAAAGATAAAAATCGTAAAAGTGTTGACCAAAAATTATACCGAAGTGTGATTGGATCGTTACTATATCTAACAGCTAGCATACCTGGCATAATGTTGAGTGTTTGGTTGTGTGCACAATTTCAAGCAGATCCCAAAGAATCACATATGCGAGCTGTGAAATGTATATTATGGTATCTTAGTAAAACCAAAGATTTTGGACTATTCTATCCGAAAGAATGTCCTTTTGAATTAGTATCATATAATGATGCTGATTTTAGAGGAAGTCGGATGGATAGAAAAATTACAAGTGGAACTTGTCACTTCATTGGGCGATCTCTTGTATCTTGGTTTAGTAAGAAACAAAATTGTGTCTCACTTTCGACATGTGAAGCAGAACATATATCTACAGCTTTGGCATGTGCTCAGGTCATATAGATGCAACAAACACTTCAAGATTTTGGTTTTAATCTAAATAAATCAACAATTTATTGTGATAACTCAAGTGCTATTAACTTATCTAAAAATCCAGTAAATCATTCACGAACAAAACATATTGGCATTCATCATCACTTTCTTCATGATCGTATTGAAAAAGAATTAATAGATCTTGAATTTGTATCCTCTGAAAATCAATTGGCCGATATATTCACAAAACCTTCAATAGAAAATGTAACATTCCCGGATTTTAGCCAAGTTTAATTTGACAATTAATTTAATTTTTAAAATTAAAATTGTGAATTAAATTGAATTTTTCCAAAGTAAAATAAAATATTATTTGTTTATATATATATATATATACATAATTAAAATTAATGGGTTTATACCTTACTGACACAATGAACCTAGCCCATATCTCACGCGATCATCCCCAAAAACCTAGCTCAGCCAAGCCAAAACAGAAACACAATTCCAACAGCAAGTCCTACTGCTACAGCTCCAAGAGAAACTTGAGAAAGAAACTTCACAACATCTCCACCACTAAATGTCCTCCCAAGGACCATTTTTTAGAACAGCTGATACACAACAATGGCAGTGCATCGTTCATCAAAGATTCCCCCTTTTTATTCTATTTTATATATATAAACAACTAAGATTTTATTTTATTTTGGAAAAATTCAATTTAATTCACAATTTTAATTTTAAAAATTAAATTAATTATCAAATTAAACTTGGCTAAAATCCGGGAATGTTACAGAAAACGTCTTTATAAAAATAAGACGAGAACTTGGGATTATCTCATCTAAAGATTTATGATTTTCTTATGACAATAAGTTTATATACACTCTTTTAACAAATTTATAAAATTTAATATAAAATTATCTTAGCCTGTTATTTAATCTAACATTTTGTCCACTAATTTTTTTTTCTATTTTTAGTTACGGTGAAAATTCATTGAATCTTTATGACCACTCATTGTTTAGTTTTCTCCTTGCCAATAAATTTACCAACCTGTCTTCGTTCTTTTCATATTGAACATATTCATTTATTCCAAACAAACTGAATTTTTTCTTTCTTAACTATGTCTTCGGACTCCTTGAACTCTAACAGCTTGGACTCTAGAACCTCCTATATTTCTATCACTTCAGATTCTCATAATACACCTTCACTTCATACTCCAACACCCATCCATGAACAAGTTCCCATTATTAGAGATAACAATCATCATACCGGTTATATGCCTCCTTCAAAGAAATCGAAACGCTCATTACTTTTTGGATCACCTTCCACCAAACAAAAAGTGGATGAAATTCATCACTATCAACAACAATCTCTGGATCTTCAAAAAGAAATGTGGTATGAATAGAAAATGAACTCTAGGCGGCTATCTATTCTAAAGCAAATATCTCTAAAAATTTGTGGCTCCTCCTCGCCTAATGTTCAAGAACCGGTTCGGGCTCGAAATCCTTGGTCTCCTAGCCTACAACGACCACCCGTCTCACCAAACTCATGGGAACGTGGACAGGGATGGTCACCATTCATAATTCGATCTAAGAAAAGTGATAAATCTACTCCAAGTTCGTCTTCTAAATGATATATCTTTCTCTTTCAAACCAAAGAGTTCGAAGACAATCAACTTTACTAATCTTTTTTGTATAACATATGTGTTATGTCTATATTTGTTTGTATTTCATCTATATTATGTTATAATTAAATTATTCTATGTTCTATAAGCAAATAGTTACTGATCTCAATTTATAACCAGATCAGTCGACTGAGTAGACTGAGTTAGTCGGCTGAATATAGAGTTAAAAACTCTCGGGTTCAGCTTAGTCGACTGAATAGACTAAGTCAGTTGACTGAATTCATATTTAAACTCTCGGGTTCAGCTCAGTCGACTGAATTGACTGAGTTAGTCGACTGAATTAATATTTAAAAACTCTCGGGTTCAGCCAAGTCGACTGAATAGACTGAGTCAGTCGACTGAATTCATATTAAAAACTCTCGAGTTTTGATTTAGTCGACCGATCCAAGTATTTCAGTCGACTGAACGGGAATTTATGCATAATAACTGCCCCTGCCTACTTTTTTACCCCACCTTTTCACCTTTTTTATATTTCTTCTTCATTCCTCCATCCCTATATTCCTAAATTCACATCTCCACCATTACCATATTTCACTATTTTCAATTTTTTTCTTTCATTAAATTATTATGTTTTCTAACAATTTTTGCAGAGTCAAACATTCAGGGGGAGAAAATTAAGAAAATTAATTCTTTATAATTCATATTATATATCGTCAATTATATATATTGTCATCAATCAAAAAGGAGAGAATGTTGAATCATGGTTTTGATTCATGACGAAGAACATCAACAAGCATTGACGATCATAGATCACAAGATGATGGAACATAGCGACAAAAAGAGAATGGAACTTCAAACAAAGACAATACTTCAATTCGGAATATAGTATGTATATTTATCTTGTTATTGAGTCTTGGTTTTGTTAAAATATTGTTAAAATCATTCCTCAAGTGGTCACACACACACAAAAGGATTTTACTTCAAAATATAGTGTTTTACAATGATCTGTGCAACATAGCGCAGGTCAGTCGACTGACTCGGGTCAGCCAGTCGACTGACCTATGTCAGTGCACATGTAAGTAATATGAAATGCACGTTTTTCAAATTCAATCGACTGGCACTTTTGAGTCAGTTGACTGAAAGGAAAATAACGGCTATTTGACTGAAAAGACGCGTTTTTTATGAAGGGGTTTCAATCCAATTTCAAGAGGAACAGATGCAACTTTTGATTGAGAACTTTCATGAATGATCGCATCTCTATATCCTCTATATAAATATGCTTTGATTCTTTTCAAAATCACTGAATTCTTTCTTTACTCACTTAACATATTCTTGCTCTATACTCTGTGCAATTCAAATCATTCGCAAACTTTATATCGCTTGAATCTTTGAGTTAATATATACATTCTTTGATTCTAGCTGGTTTTCTTTCTTTCAATCAATACACACACAAAATACTCTTGAGGATTTGATTATAGGAAGGGTGTACTTCAACACATATCTGTGTTATCAAGAACGTACTAGTCAATAAAGCTTTCTGTATCTAGTAGAAGTCTTGTTCGGTTGCTTAGGAAGAAATACCTCTTTGGCTGTTGAGGCAGAAATCATGTTCGGCTGTTCAGGTATTGTATAGACCTGTTCCTTCAGGTTAAGTGAGGGATATTGTTTGTAGTGTAATTCCAGAAGGAGTCTGGGACTTGACGTAGGACGATGCTCCGAACCAATATAAAAATCTCTGGTGTTATTTTTTTCTACTGCATTTATTTTCCATATTAATAATTATATAGTTATCTACATTATTGAATATCCATATTGCACGATCCACAGCATAGCACACTTTTAGTTCTAACAAGAAAATGTTTATCCCTAATTGGAAGAACCAAGGAAAGGGAAAGCGGGGCGGGGGCTCAAGGAAATCATTTTAAGGATTTTTTTTTTGCCACAACTGTCAATCAAAGGGCCATATCGCAAAGTTTTGCAAGAATTCTAAAATTCAGCAGCAACAGCAAAGTGGGCCATCTCTCCGATGGTCAAAAGGACTCTCTGTTTTAATTGCCATCAACTCAGGCATATATAAAGGACTACCCACTCATGGAGAAAATGCAGCAGCCCAAGGTGTACGCTATTGAGAATGAACCGTCTACTTCAACGGATGTGAAGGAGAAAGGCGTCCTTGAAGGTACCATACTAATTAATGGTATTTTTATTCGAGTACTATTCGATACTAGTGCTTCTTATAGTTTTATCACTTTAGAATCAGTAGATAAATTTCATCTAATTCTGAGTATTGCAGAAAACTCTATGTGTGTCTAACCCCATAGATGGGGTAACATATTCAATATGATTTCTAAGATGTGTCGATTTCCTACCTTTATCATCACTTCTCTCATAACCCATATGTCCTAAACTTTAAGGGATTTGATATAATTCTTGATATGGATTGGTTATCAAAGTATAAGGCTATCTTAAAATATAATAAGAGAACGGCACATTTAGTGACCGATATAGGTAGAAAAGCTAAAGTCTCAAGTAAGGAACCCGGTATTCATATGTGTAGTTTCTTGTATGCCCCGGAAGCCTCCTAAGAAAATTTAGGGTCTATTGATGTTTTTAAGAATTTTCCCGATGTATTCGAAGAGGTTAAAAGTTTACCCCCACACCGAGAGATAGAGTTCTACATTGATTTCGTCCCTGGCGCAAGGCATGTGGTTCAACCTAAGCAAAGGATGGCTCTGAGGAAGAGAGAGGAGTTGGTAATTCAAACCAATGACCTGTTAAGAAGAGGATTGATTAGACCCAGTCGTTTGAGTTGGGGATCTACTGTGGTGTTTGCGACTAAGTATGATTGATCTTTAAGGTTGTACATGGATTATAGGGAGTTGAATAGGCTGACCATTAGGAACAAGTATCTCTTACCTCGCATCGATGATCTTTTTGACCAACTTTATGGAGCTATGGTATTTTCTCAGATGGATCTAGATATGGGATTTCATCAATTGAAGGTAGCTGAAGATAGTATACCCTCAACTACGTTTAGGGGCCCTGATTATTTCTTTGAGTGGTTGTTTATGCCTTTCGGGATAACCAATGCACCTGCATATTTTTAAACCTCACAAACCATGTTTTTCGAGATGTTCTTAACAAGTTTGTTTTAGTTTTCATCGATGACATCCTTATCTACTCCAAATCCGAGGAGAAGCATAAACTTCGTTTGGAAGTGGTGTTGGAAACATTGAGGAGACATGTCCTGAAGGCAATCTAAGTGCCATTTTTGGCAGTCGGATGTAAGATTATTAGGACATATTGTGTCAGAAGAAGGCATTTCAGTTGACCTAGTAAAAGTGGAAGCTGATTAGGAATGGAAGCAACCGCAAGCTCCTAATGAGGTTCGCAGTTTCTTAGGTTTGGTTGGATACTATAGAAGGTTTATTCAAGATTATTTCAAGATTTCCTCATATTTGATAAAGCTAATTAAGAATGGGAAGGAGTTTATATGGACTCCAAAGTGTGAAGGTGCATTTATGGAATCGAAGAAGAGATTGACTAGTACACCAGTTTTAGCTGTTCCAGATGGAAATAGTGGATTTACGGTTTACACGGATGCTTGGAGGGTAGGACTAGGTGCTGTTTTGATGTAGCATGGTAGAGTGATTGCATATGCAAGCAGGCGATTGAAGCCTCATGAGAAGAACTATGTTATGCATGACCTGGAATTGCTGGATGTTGTCCTTGCATTGAAAATGTAGAGACACTACTTGTTGGGTAAGGATTCTTCTATTCCTTTTAGTTTCTTTCTAATCTTTAGAGATTCTAAAATTAAGTTTTCTTTCATTAATTAGGTGAAAATTTCAAGCTTTTCACAGATCATAAATCCCTAGAGTATCTTTTTACTCAGAAGGATTTGAACATGAGGCAATAGAGGTGGTTAAAGTTTCTAGCATCCTATGACTTGGATATTATTTGTACGCCAAGAAAGGCTAATGTAGTGGTGGATACCTTAAGCAAAAATGCCATTTTGACTCTTTTGGAGGTTACTCCGACTCTACTGGAAAGAATAGCGAGCAAGCAAAGGGTGGACAGAAGCTTAGAGACAATCATTGGGAAGGTTGAGGAGGGACAGTATATAGGTTTTAAGATTGATAATCGAGGAGTTTTGAGGATGAATGGATGGATGTGTACTGAATGTCAACTATCTTAGGCAGGAAATTTTGTCAGACTGCCATCGTTCTAATTAGAGTACCCATCTAAGTGTCTCAAAGATGCATAAGGACATAAAGCAGATGTTTTGGTGGAAGAGAATGAAGAGTATCTCTATCTTTGTTAGTAGATATTCGTGCTATCAAAAAACCAAAGGTGATCATTAGAAGGCAGTCATACTATTACAATCCTTGGAGATACCTAATTGGAAATAGGAAATGATACCAATAGATTTGTAACGACCCGTTAAATTTGATAATATTAGATGGATTAACTTAATATAATTTTTAATCTAATTTATAATAAATGTAGGAGTTGGATATAGTAACTGAGATTAAAGATTTAACAATTGAAATGTTATATGGCAATAGGTAGAATAACGAAGATTTGTGCTGTGGTTATAAGTCATAATTAGTTGACTAAAATGGTATTAATGAAATAATAACTGAATTGAATTGCAATATATAAACATCAGAAAAATTTAATTGGTGGATTAAATTTGTTAAAGTTCATAAGTTTTGTAATTTAGTTTAGTAGAACTTTAAATTATAAACGAAGATTGAAATAAACGATAAATTTAATTATGTAAATGGTGACTCAAGACCTAGGTTATAGGAATTGGAACATAATCCAATTTGAATTAAGTAGAAGAAGGACTTGGTTAATATATAAGTCATTGTTCAAGGTATTGAATAAAAACTTGGAATCCAATCATAATTTAATGATAATAACGTTAGTATTAGAGAATAAATATATTTCAATGCAGTACCCGAATGAACGGAATAAAATGAATATATATTGAATAGAAATGAAATGTAAATTGGCACATTTGGTTGAAAGTTAATTTTAAGAAACATATAAATGTTGAATTTGTGAATATTAATATAAATATTAACTTGAATGGGATTCATTAATACAAAGATGTAATAAGTGTAGATAGTAAAAAAATTAATGGCTGTAGTGGATAAAAAAATCTGGTAGTAACATAAAATTTATTTATATGGAAAAAGAGTATAGATTTGAACAAATTTATGAAAATTTGATAAGAACAGTGGTTGTAATCAGTTTGGTTATTTAATATTTGGAAGATAGAGATTTGTAAATCCGTTAATGAATTTATAATGGGAAGGAATGGTAAGAATGTAAAAATTATGAGCATTTGATTCAATTAAGGGAATTAAATTATAATAAATGGTCATTTAATAAATTCAACGTTCTGTGAGAAATCATAATAGTTGTGTAAAATGTGTACAAACTTCGATTTGGAAATTTATTGGATTTATAACGGTTTTGGTATTACATTTATGAGTTTAAAAGTTATTCCATTTTGTAAAGTAATAAAAGCTTATTTAGGTGACTAGAATTTAGCGTAACGACTATTGTGTGTTACCTATTCTTGTTGCTTGTTAATTTAAATTTTGGGAATCAAATTCAATTTATCCGCCAATTTACCGCAGTTAAAGTGAAATGAATTGGTCAATGAGTAATGTTAAATACAAATAAGATGTAACCAAGAAAAATCCCATTTATAATAATTTATGTGGAATAAAGTAAAGAAACCAGGAAATGAAAATGTGAAAATGTGGATGCAATGAGATCTTAAGTAATAATAACTTTTTTAGGTAAGTGATAACAGATTTTTTTTTGGTATAACCAAATAAAGATCCAAATTTATTTGGAAATTAATTGCAATCAATTGAATTTATTGCAATTAAATGGATTTAATATTTAATAGTTATGTAATTATTATTTGGAAGAAATTGGAGTTATTTGTAATAAGTATGAACCTAATGTTAATTTTTCTTATAGGATTGACAATTGATATGGAATGAAAAGAAGAAAATTTGGGTCAGTAAAATTTGGAATTTATGCATAATAAAATGGATTCTAACGTTAAATACTACGTTATTGAGATTTAAATTAGACTTAAAGAATAACGATGTGAATCAGGAACTAATGTTTATGGCATCTTTATTTTAGGTGAAAGTTGAGAATATAAAGATTTAAAAATCTAAAGTATGGGTTTTGAGAATATAATTTATAAAATTCTTAAATATAAGAAAGTGTAGAAATTAACATTGCAATTAATATAATGTCAACTTTTAATTCACAGCTAAGCCTGTTAAATCTTTTCAATTGATTACGAATCATATAAGAAATAAAATTTGGCCAATTTTAGAATTTAATATAAAATTTGGATTTTTATAATTTATTTAATTTATTTAATGAATATTAAAAATAGCCATTTTGGCCACGGACTCGGATTTCGATGAAACTAGTTTCATCGGATCCGTATCGGTGAATTATTATAGGGTTTCAAGTTTCGTATCGATCGGACTTGTCGTTTGATCGTACGGGCGTGAAACGCCTTGAAATCAATTTTATTAAAATCAATTTGAAATCAATTTGGAAATTTTGTTTTCAGCATAACTTCTTCATACGATCGAATTTGGACGTGAAACTTCTTCCATTGCGTTCAGAATATTTTAAATTACCTATTTGGATATATAGATTTACGAAATTTCGTTCCGGAGTCATAGCGGGCTTTTTGGGCCATAGTTTGCTACGCACGTTCATTCTACGGTCTATCTACCCTATTTCAAACCCCTCTATATAAACCCAGCTATTTAGCCCTAGCCTCCGCCTAATTTCATTTATCTGCGCGTATTTTCTTCAAGCTTCTCTTCTTCTTCAATGGGGGCTAACCCTAGATCCAGTCAGTTCAGAAACAAAATGAAAATTCAAAATTTCCAGAAAAATTCCACAAAAATATACGTCGATCTTCTCGAAACACGTAATCCCATGGTGAAATTCGTTTTTCAGTTGGAGTTACCGTTTACCCAGAATAAATTCAAATAGTCCCAACCGTTCATCATCGCCGTAACAAACTTCGTCTGATCGTCGAATGGTTTCTGGGTATTGAAGAGAGGACGATGGGGAGCGCATCTATGGGTTTTGTTTCGAGAATCAACGGTCGGATCAACGGGAAAATTTGATTAGGGCATGCGTTTTAAGGGGCGGCCGGTGGAGTTTTTGCCTCGTCGTTCGAGCGTGATGGGGTCGGCCTGGGTCAAGGGGCACTCCGGCGACGTGGAGGGGGTTGGGGTGCCTCGGGCGTTGGCGAGTTGCTATGGTGGCGGTTAGGTTTGCCTGGGAGCGAACGAAAGAAGGGGGGTTTCGCGTCTTCGTGCTGTGTTGCGTGATGATGCTACAGGGGGAAACACACGTGCATGATGAGTGGTGAGGTTCTGTTTTTTTTTGGTTTAAATTTAAATTAAATTATTATTTTTTTTCCAAGCGTTTAATCAAGTAACTTTCACATACGACATCCGATTCACGCGTTTTTTTTGTTAGGATCGTAATTTAATTCCGGACTTGATGACGCTGGTTTGGACGAATTTCGAGACGGGCGAATTTTTGGGTTTAAATCGAATTTAAATTCGATTTAAATTCAAAAGGTGAGTGTTTTAACCCACTCACAACTACTAGAAGCTTTTATGTTTGTTTAAATTAATTTTAGAAATGAATAGAAATTTATTTATGAGTATTTGGCATGTTTATTTTATTCATATCTGTTGAATTGCATTTATTTAATTTAACTGTTAATTTAATTAATTTATTTTGTATAAATTTACAGTTAAAATTTATTTGTTTGTATATGAACTGCTAGTTAACAGTTATAATTTATTACTGAATATAGACTGTAGATTAATAGCTGTTAAATTTAATCTGAATAAAATTGCCAGTTATTACCTGTTATCTATTATCAAAAATAATATTGTTATTGATTGATGATTGCGATTTGGATGATGGATGATGTTGATGAATGGATGTTTATTGTATATCATTAAATTGCAAATTATCATGCATATTTCATTTCATTCGGGATTGTGGTTTGAAATGATATATAACCGCAAAATTTTATATCTTTTAAATTGTGGATTGAAATGATAAATATCCGTATCACTTGATCATAGGATAGAAAATTTTATACAGGCACCGCGGTCTATATATAACTATTTTTATGTGATTTCTATGGTTTGGATGGAATACGGTTTATAATAATCTTAAATTTTATATTGTATAAATATTTTTCTTCCATATATATATACATATGAAGTTGAAAATTTTGAAATTAAAAGGTGTATAAAAATCTTTATTAAAAATGGAAGAAAATTAAGAAAATGGAGTTTAATAATTTATATCATATGTTTAAATGTTAAGTTTGGAAATTTTAAGATATGATATTTATAATTGGATTTTTCCCAAAATAAATTGAAATGAATATTCTAGTATAATTTGAATTGGGAAAAATATATATATTTTATTACTAGAAATTGAAGTCTTATTATTTATGGATTTTATATGAATATTCAAGACTAATTAATAGAACAATTGATTTGTTGAAAGCATAAAATCCGACTTTAGTTTGAAATATTGATACTCAAAATGGATATACGTATATATAAATAAATTGAAGTGGTTTTGGAACTTGAGGGAGATAATATAAATTTTGGTTTAGAATTTAATAAAGAAATGTATTTGTAAAGCCATGAGAACTATTTTCTTTACAAAGTAACATTTAAGTTAAACCATTTAATTCATACACCGTTGAATGTCCAAACCATTCAAGTTTTAGAAGTTATGGTTTTAAATTATGATTTTCAAAATATTATGCTTTGAAATATTTGATTTTCAGACGTTATGAAGTTAAAGCATTATGATTTTGGAAAAGAATTATATTTGGGATAAGTGATAAAATATGGTTTTGGGTTTTGAAATGATATCGTATTCATGGTTATGAAATGGAATGTTTATTCTGATTTTTAAAGTATAACCTATTTTTAAATGACCGCGGTGTTATAATAACGATGGGTTGGCAAAGAGACCGGGATCGGATATGGACATCCTCTCTGTCGATACCGAAAACCACTTTGACTAACCGTGTACGCGGTGGAGATTCCAGAATGAAGTAGGTGGTGGCGACGTTTCCTGTAAGGTAAATACATGGACCCGACTCCCGTGAGTTGGCATAAGGTGGCTAAAACAGGAGCGATTCTCAGGCCAATGAGGTCATTCCTCTGATCGGACCCTCCTCTTCGATATTATACTTTGATTTTGGATTGATTCAGTGGCCACTTCTATATTTTGATTTTGGGGAGTTAGTCCGAGGTGGGCGGTAACTGCGGCTACGCGTTTCCACCAGCCTGGATAGCAATTGGTATATCTACCCTGGCATTGCCTAGTTGTGCCGTGTCACCTACCATACCGAGCCTTTACTACGAGTTTCTATTTGTGTCGTACCTATGGAGTATCCTCTGGTAGCTTCCCGATCAGGAGGTATTACGGTACTGTATAGACTATTGACATTATTTGTGTTAAGGGCTATATGGGTAACCCCTTAACGCTATTAAAAAGTAAGTTTATTTTATAAATAGACACTATTATAATAGCGCAATATACTACATAGTAAATAGTTTAACGGATCCTTAGGAGATGTAAATCCCGAACATCTCTTGAGTTACTGTACTCATATTTATTTCTGCTAATTTAACTCACATAAGATCTTTTAGTCTGACTCGAGTGTTTTGTCTTTTCAAATTCGCTCGGGTCAGTCCGAGGGTTTCAGGATCGAAGACTTTAGCTTTGAAGGACGAAGACGAAGGAGTCGTATTATTATTATTTATAGTATGCACCACACTCTTTCTATTCCGCTGCATTGTTTGTATTAGTATGTGTAACTCTGATATTTATTGTATAAAGAAGAATTAACTGGTTTGTAACCATTTATGAACTGTATATTTATTATTATATTTTATCCTTCCGCTGTGAGATTCTATTTTGTTTTATTTCTTCTCTGTTTTTCTTATTTACCCCATAACAATCCGCCCTTGCGTATGCTTTTAATTGGCACGTGTGTCGGTTTAAAGTGTGCGAAAAGGCGGGATGTTACAGTTGGTATCAGAGCTTTGGTTTAGCGACAAACCTTGGCTTTGTGGGGGTTTGACTCTTTGTTAATAGGGTAGTAATACCCTATGGGAGTCGCTGAGAGTATATATATGAGAGAGCGTATTTGTTAGTTTTATAAAAAGATTTTGATATTGTGTTAATCTGTTCCACTTTGTATTTATAAATTCTGGTTGATGCATGGGACGCTATGCCATCAATAGGGATTTCTAAACACTTAATAGGACAGACCGACTTAATATTTGTTTTATATAGGTGAATGAAATAATTTTGCCTATTATATTTTCTATATATAAAAATATTTTTATAAAGATATATTTTGGTTGCTATAGTTGGGTGTTAGGTAATAAAAATATTTGTAATGAATTAAAGCTAAGTTGAATTTTAATAAATCAAATTGGAGATTTTAGAACTTAAGTCCGGGATTTTTGAAATCTTCTTTCAAAGGATTTATGAAATATAATGATTTGGTTTATAAATATTTTCTTATATAAATATTTAGTATAATTCGAAAGAATTGGTTTAAAGAGGATTTTGAAGAAAATAAGTTTGTACTTTCCTCTCTGTCGCTGGAAAATAATTTCGGTGATGACGGCCGCATCATCGACTTTCATTTTCGAGTTTCGTAGGGGAAAGGCCACTGTAGTAAATTCCACTGCAGATTTATTTTGAAATTATCTAAAATTTTAATTGTTTTAAATATAATTAGAGATATATATAAGTTGTAAGAAATTATTTATTTATTATTTTTAAAATAATTTGAAATCTGACACGGTATTTAATTCTAAAAAAAAATTCCATTAATTAATTGTTGAATTATTTAGGTGAAATAAAAAGTAAGAAAATTAAATAATTAATTTAACCTCTAATGTGGGTAAGAGAATTAATGAAAGGTTATAAAGAGAAATTTGAAATTGTTACAAAGAGTAATATTGTTTAGCATCAAATTCAATTAGAAGAATTGAGATAAAACTTGTATAAGTTCTTTTGCTTTTTCTTTAACATAAATAACTTACCAAGTATAAAAAGTTGAAATGTAAATTAAGAGTGGAATAGAATATTATACAAGTAGGAAAAATATAAATGACTGCAATCCATAGTTAATGAATGAGTAAAATCTTTCACTTATAGGAATGCAGGTTATAAGGTTAATAAATTAAGTGGAATTAGAGGGTTATTGTAAATAAATATAATAGGAACGTAAACATTAAGTAAATGAATGAAATTAAGGGTAAGTTGAAATTGTAAGTTATAAAACAAATATATATAAAAAAAAAAAGGAATTGAGAAGAAACTTGAAAATTTTCACTTACATTCTTAAAACATACATAACTTACCATATTATAAAAGTTGCAATGTTAGTAAGAAAATGTAAGGGGAAATCTTACAAGTGAAGAGTAAGGTAATAAAGGTATTCTATTAGTTTGCTATTGTTAATGAGAATTAATTGTATAGACTTAAGATTTAATTGGAAATTTTACTATAAGTAAAGGTAAGTAGTATAAATAGATGATAGAAACTTTAGTAAATAAATTGGAATACAGATATAATGAATTTTGTGATAAATGGAAAATGAAAATTTGTAAGAAATAAAGAAATCACTCCATAAATGAAAGAAAGAAAATCAAACCATTGAAGCATGAGATAAATGTATAATAAATAAATTTGGGTGTTGGTTTGAATTGTGTTGTTTGATTTATGTTGTTGGGTAAGAAATTTGAAGTGGTTAAATGAATAAGTATCTATCTTTGTTCCATCTAAGACTGTTGAGTAAAGGATGCACTTGATAGTTAATTTCATTTCATACAAATTTCAAGTTTTGAACCCAAACCACTATTTGTTTGATGGATTAAATGGTTGCTTTGTTTTGTGTATGTGTGCTGTTTATAAGGTTGATGGTTGTTGTATTGATTGGTTGATTAATAGTTGAAACCACCTAAACATTTCACTTTAATATAAGTATTTAACATTTTAGATTATATAAGTGAATACAGGTGATGGAAGCAACTGCTACTGTTTTGGTTCCAAAAATAAGCGTATATTGCCCGACAAATAGGTACGTTTTCGGATTACGTTTAAAGCGCTATTTTATAATTTTGCCCATGGTGGGATAATATTTTGATAATATATGTAACATATTTGTATATTTTGATATTATATTTTCTCCAGAGTCTCTCCGTATACAGGAGACTCTGCCAAAATTTTCCATAAATTTTGGACTTAGAATTTTGTGAAAATGTTTTCCAGCTTTAATAATCTAAGTATAAAAGAATATAATGATTATAAACAGGTATATTTTATTTAAGAAAATAAATTTAGTAAATTATTGTTTATAAATAATATTTGAAATAAGATGTACTGTTTTACTCTTCCTTCTCCCTTCTTTTTCCTTTTCGGGGACGAAAAGTTTTGAGTGGGGGAGTTTGTAACGACCCGTTAAATTTGATAATATTAGATGGATTAACTTAATATAATTTTTAATCTAATTTATAATAAATGTAGGAGTTGGATATAGTAACTGAGATTAAAGATTTAACAATTGAAATGTTATATGGCAATAGGTAGAATAACGAAGATTTGTGTTGTGGTTATAAGTCATAATTAGTTGATTAAAATGGTATTAATGAAATAATAACTGAATTGAATTGCAATATATAAACATCAGAAAAATTTAATTGGTGGATTAAATTTGTTAAAGTTCATAAGTTTTGTAATTTAGTTTAGTAGAACTTTAAATTATAAACGAAGATTGAAATAAACGATAAATTTAATTATGTAAATGGTGACTCAAGACCTAGGTTATAGGAATTGGAACATAATCCAATTTGAATTAAGTAGAAGAAGGACTTGGTTAATATATAAGTCATTGTTCAAGGTATTGAATAAAAACTTGGAATCCAATCATAATTTAATGATAATAACGTTAGTATTAGAGAATAAATATATTTCAATGCAGTACCCGAATGAACGGAATAAAATGAATATATATTGAATAGAAATGAAATGTAAATTGGCACATTTGGTTGAAAGTTAATTTTAAGAAACATATAAATGTTGAATTTGTGAATATTAATATAAATATTAACTTGAATGGGATTCATTAATACAAAGATGTAATAAGTGTAGATAGTAAAAAAATTAATGGCTGTAGTGGATAAAAAAATCTGGTAGTAACATAAAATTTATTTATATGGAAAAAGAGTATAGATTTGAACAAATTTATGAAAATTTGATAAGAACAGTGGTTGTAATCAGTTTGGTTATTTAATATTTGGAAGATAGAGATTTGTAAATCCGTTAATGAATTTATAATGGGAAGGAATGGTAAGAATGTAAAAATTATAAGCATTTGATTCAATTAAGGGAATTAAATTATAATAAATGGTCATTTAATAAATTCAACGTTCTTTGAGAAATCATAATAGTTGTGTAAAATGTGTACAAACTTCGATTTGGAAATTTATTGGATTTATAACGGTTTTGGTATTACATTTATGAGTTTAAAAGTTATTCCATTTTGTAAAGTAATAAAAGCTTATTTAGGTGACTAGAATTTAGCGTAACGACTATTGTGTGTTACCTATTCTTGTTGCTTGTTAATTTAAATTTTGGGAATCAAATTCAATTTATCCGCCAATTTACCGCAGTTAAAGTGAAATGAATTGGTGAATGAGTAATGTTAAATACAAATAAGATGTAACCAAGAAAAATCCCATTTATAATAATTTATGTAGAATAAAGTAAAGAAACCAGGAAATGAAAATGTGAAAATGTGGATGCAATGAGATCTTAAGTAATAATAACTTTGTTAGGTAAGTGATAACGGATTTTTTTTTTGTATAACCAAATAAAGATCCAAATTTATTTGGAAATTAATTGCAATCAATTGAATTTATTGCAATTAAATGAATTTAATATTTAATAGTTATGTAATTATTATTTGGAAGAAATTGGAGTTATTTGTAATAAGTATGAACCTAATGTTAATTTTTCTTATAGGATTGACAATTGATATGGAATGAAAAGAAGAAAATTTGGGTCAGTAAAATTTGGAATTTATGCATAATAAAATGGATTCTAACGTTAAATACTACGTTATTGAGATTTAAATTAGACTTAAAGAATAACGATGTGAATCAGGAACTAATGTTTATGGCATCTTTATTTTAGGTGAAAGTTGAGAAATAAAGATTTAAAAATCTAAAGTATGGGTTTTGAGAATATAATTTATAAAATTCTTAAATATAAGAAAGTGTAGAAATTAACATTGCAATTAATATAATGTCAACTTTTAATTCACAGCTAAGCCTGTTAAATCTTTTCAATTGATTACGAATCATATAAGAAATAAAATTTGGCCAATTTTAGAATTTAATATAAAATTTGGATTTTTATAATTTATTTAATTTATTTAATGAATATTAAAAATAGCCATTTTGGCCACGGACTCGGATTTCGATGAAACTAGTTTCATCGGATCCGTATCGATGAATTATTATAGGGTTTCAAGTTTCGTATCGATCGGACTTGTCGTTTGATCGTACGGGCGTGAAACGCCTTGAAATCAATTTTATTAAAATCAATTTGAAATCAATTTGGAAATTTTGTTTTCAGCATAACTTCTTCATACGATCGAATTTGGACGTGAAACTTCTTCCATTGCGTTCAGAATATTTTAAATTACCTATTTGGATATATAGATTTACGAAATTTCGTTCCGGAGTCATAGCGGGCTTTTTGGGCCATAGTTTGCTACGCACGTTCATTCTACGGTCTATCTACCCTATTTCAAACCCCTCTATATAAACCCAGCTATTTAGCCCTAGCCTCCGCCTAATTTCATTTATCTGCGCGTATTTTCTTCAAGCTTCTCTTCTTCTTCAATGGGGGCTAACCCTAGATCCAGTCAGTTCAGAAACAAAATGAAAATTCAAAATTTCCAGAAAAATTCCACAAAAATATACGTCGATCTTCTCGAAACACGTAATCCCATGGTGAAATTCGTTTTTCAGTTGGAGTTACCGTTTACCCAGAATAAATTCAAATAGTCCCAACCGTTCATCATCGCCGTAACAAACTTCGTCTGATCGTCGAATGGTTTCTGGGTATTGAAGAGAGGACGATGGGGAGCGCATCTATGGGTTTTGTTTCGAGAATCAACGGTCGGATCAACGGGAAAATTTGATTAGGGCATGCGTTTTAAGGGGCGGCCGGTGGAGTTTTTGCCTCGTCGTTCGAGCGTGATGGGGTCGGCCTGGGTCAAGGGGCACTCCGGCGACGTGGAGGGGGTTGGGGTGCCTCGGGCGTTGGCGAGTTGCTATGGTGGCGGTTAGGTTTGCCTGGGAGCGAACGAAAGAAGGGGGGTTTCGCGTCTTCGTGCTGTGTTGCGTGATGATGCTACAGGGGGAAACACACGTGCATGATGAGTGGTGAGGTTCTGTTTTTTTTTGGTTTAAATTTAAATTAAATTATTATTTTTTTTCCAAGCGTTTAATCAAGTAACTTTCACATACGACATCCGATTCACGCGTTTTTTTTGTTAGGATCGTAATTTAATTCCGGACTTGATGACGCTGGTTTGGACGAATTTCGAGACGGGCGAATTTTTGGGTTTAAATCGAATTTAAATTCGATTTAAATTCAAAAGGTGAGTGTTTTAACCCACTCACAACTACTAGAAGCTTTTATGTTTGTTTAAATTAATTTTAGAAATGAATAGAAATTTATTTATGAGTATTTGGCATGTTTATTTTATTCATATCTGTTGAATTGCATTTATTTAATTTAACTGTTAATTTAATTAATTTATTTTGTATAAATTTACAGTTAAAATTTATTTGTTTGTATATGAACTGCTAGTTAACAGTTATAATTTATTACTGAATATAGACTGTAGATTAATAGCTGTTAAATTTAATCTGAATAAAATTGCCAGTTATTACCTGTTATCTATTATCAAAAATAATATTGTTATTGATTGATGATTGCGATTTGGATGATGGATGATGTTGATGAATGGATGTTTATTGTATATCATTAAATTGCAAATTATCATGCATATTTCATTTCATTCGGGATTGTGGTTTGAAATGATATATAACCGCAAAATTTTATATCTTTTAAATTGTGGATTGAAATGATAAATATCCGTATCACTTGATCATAGGATAGAAAATTTTATACAGGCACCGCGGTCTATATATAACTATTTTTATGTGATTTCTATGGTTTGGATGGAATACGGTTTATAATAATCTTAAATTTTATATTGTATAAATATTTTTCTTCCATATATATATACATATGAAGTTGAAAATTTTGAAATTAAAAGGTGTATAAAAATCTTTATTAAAAATGGAAGAAAATTAAGAAAATGGAGTTTAATAATTTATATCATATGTTTAAATGTTAAGTTTGGAAATTTTAAGATATGATATTTATAATTGGATTTTTCCCAAAATAAATTGAAATGAATATTCTAGTATAATTTGAATTGGGAAAAATATATATATTTTATTACTAGAAATTGAAGTCTTATTATTTATGGATTTTATATGAATATTCAAGACTAATTAATAGAACAATTGATTTGTTGAAAGCATAAAATCCGACTTTAGTTTGAAATATTGATACTCAAAATGGATATACGTATATATAAATAAATTGAAGTGGTTTTGGAACTTGAGGGAGATAATATAAATTTTGGTTTAGACTTTAATAAAGAAATGTATTTGTAAAGCCATGAGAACTATTTTCTTTACAAAGTAACATTTAAGTTAAACCATTTAATTCATACACCGTTGAATGTCCAAACCATTCAAGTTTTAGAAGTTATGGTTTTAAATTATGATTTTCAAAATATTATGCTTTGAAATATTTGATTTTCAGACGTTATGAAGTTAAAGCATTATGATTTTGGAAAAGAATTATATTTGGGATAAGTGATAAAATATGGTTTTGGGTTTTGAAATGATATCGTATTCATGGTTATGAAATGGAATGTTTATTCTGATTTTTAAAGTATAACCTATTTTTAAATGACCGCGGTGTTATAATAACGATGGGTTGGCAAAGAGACCGGGATCGGATATGGACATCCTCTCTGTCGATACCGAAAACCACTTTGACTAACCGTGTACGCGGTGGAGATTCCAGAATGAAGTAGGTGGTGGCGACGTTTCCTGTAAGGTAAATACATGGACCCGACTCCCGTGAGTTGGCATAAGGTGGCTAAAACAGGAGCGATTCTCAAGCCAATGAGGTCATTCCTCTGATCGGACCCTCCTCTTCGATATTATACTTTGATTTTGGATTGATTCAGTGGCCACTTCTATATTTTGATTTTGGGGAGTTAGTCCGAGGTGGGCGGTAACTGCGGCTACGCGTTTCCACCAGCCTGGATAGCAATTGGTATATCTACCCTGGCATTGCCTAGTTGTGCCGTGTCACCTACCATACCGAGCCTTTACTACGAGTTTCTATTTGTGTCGTACCTATGGAGTATCCTCTGGTAGCTTCCCGATCAGGAGGTATTACGGTACTGTATAGACTATTGACATTATTTGTGTTAAGGGCTATATGGGTAACCCCTTAACGCTATTAAAAAGTAAGTTTATTTTATAAATAGACACTATTATAATAGCGCAATATACTACATAGTAAATAGTTTAACGGATCCTTAGGAGATGTAAATCCCGAACATCTCTTGAGTTACTGTACTCATATTTATTTCTGCTAATTTAACTCACATAAGATCTTTTAGTCTGACTCGAGTGTTTTGTCTTTTCAAATTCGCTCGGGTCAGTCCGAGCGTTTCAGGATCGAAGACTTTAGCTTTGAAGGACGAAGACGAAGGAGTCGTATTATTATTATTTATAGTATGCACCACACTCTTTCTATTCCGCTGCATTGTTTGTATTAGTATGTGTAACTCTGATATTTATTGTATAAAGAAGAATTAACTGGTTTGTAACCATTTATGAACTGTATATTTATTATTATATTTTATCCTTCCGCTGTGAGATTCTATTTTGTTTTATTTCTTCTCTGTTTTTCTTATTTACCCCATAACAATCCGCCCTTGCGTATGCTTTTAATTGGCACGTGTGTCGGTTTAAAGTGTGCGAAAAGGCGGGATGTTACAGTTGGTATCAGAGCTTTGGTTTAGCGACAAACCTTGGCTTTGTGGGGGTTTGACTCTTTGTTAATAGGGTAGTAATACCCTATGGGAGTCGCTGAGAGTATATATATGAGAGAGCGTATTTGTTAGTTTTATAAAAAGATTTTGATATTGTGTTAATCTGTTCCACTTTGTATTTATAAATTCTGGTTGATGCATGGGACGCTATGCCATCAATAGGGATTTCTAAACACTTAATAGGACAGACCGACTTAATATTTGTTTTATATAGGTGAATGAAATAATTTTGCCTATTATATTTTCTATATATAAAAATATTTTTATAAAGATATATTTTGGTTGCTATAGTTGGGTGTTAGGTAATAAAAATATTTGTAATGAATTAAAGCTAAGTTGAATTTTAATAAATCAAATTGGAGATTTTAGAACTTAAGTCCGGGATTTTTGAAATCTTCTTTCAAAGGATTTATGAAATATAATGATTTGGTTTATAAATATTTTCTTATATAAATATTTAGTATAATTCGAAAGAATTGGTTTAAAGAGGATTTTGAAGAAAATAAGTTTGTACTTTCCTCTCTGTCGCTGGAAAATAATTTCGGTGATGACGGCCGCATCATCGACTTTCATTTTCGAGTTTCGTAGGGGAAAGGCCACTGTAGTAAATTCCACTGCAGATTTATTTTGAAATTATCTAAAATTTTAATTGTTTTAAATATAATTAGAGATATATATAAGTTGTAAGAAATTATTTATTTATTATTTTTAAAATAATTTGAAATCTGACATGGTATTTAATTCTAAAAAAAAATTCCATTAATTAATTGTTGAATTATTTAGGTGAAATAAAAAGTAAGAAAATTAAATAATTAATTTAACCTCTAATGTGGGTAAGAGAATTAATGAAAGGTTATAAAGAGAAATTTGAAATTGTTACAAAGAGTAATATTGTTTAGCATCAAATTCAATTAGAAGAATTGAGATAAAACTTGTATAAGTTCTTTTGCTTTTTCTTTAACATAAATAACTTACCAAGTATAAAAAGTTGAAATGTAAATTAAGAGTGGAATAGAATATTATACAAGTAGGAAAAATATAAATGACTGCAATCCATAGTTAATGAATGAGTAAAATCTTTCACTTATAGGAATGCAGGTTATAAGGTTAATAAATTAAGTGGAATTAGAGGGTTATTGTAAATAAATATAATAGGAACGTAAACATTAAGTAAATGAATGAAATTAAGGGTAAGTTGAAATTGTAAGTTATAAAACAAATATATATAAAAAAAAAAAGGAATTGAGAAGAAACTTGAAAATTTTCACTTACATTCTTAAAACATACATAACTTACCATATTATAAAAGTTGCAATGTTAGTAAGAAAATGTAAGGGGAAATCTTACAAGTGAAGAGTAAGGTAATAAAGGTATTCTATTAGTT
Source organism: Allium cepa (assembly GCA_030765085.1). Lineage (NCBI taxonomy): Eukaryota > Viridiplantae > Streptophyta > Magnoliopsida > Asparagales > Amaryllidaceae > Allium > Allium cepa. Next base: position 292,108,154 of record CM060937.1, read on the forward strand.
TGCTATTGTTAATGAGAATTAATTGTATAGACTTAAGATTTAATTGGAAATTTTACTATAAGTAAAGGTAAGTAGTATAAATAGATGATAGAAACTTTAGTAAATAAATTGGAATACAGATATAATGAATTTTGTGATAAATGGAAAATGAAAATTTGTAAGAAATAAAGAAATCACTCCATAAATGAAAGAAAGAAAATCAAACCATTGAAGCATGAGATAAATGTATAATAAATAAATTTGGGTGTTGGTTTGAATTGTGTTGTTTGATTTATGTTGTTGGGTAAGAAATTTGAAGTGGTTAAATGAATAAGTATCTATCTTTGTTCCATCTAAGACTGTTGAGTAAAGGATGCACTTGATAGTTAATTTCATTTCATACAAATTTCAAGTTTTGAACCCAAACCACTATTTGTTTGATGGATTAAATGGTTGCTTTGTTTTGTGTATGTGTGCTGTTTATAAGGTTGATGGTTGTTGTATTGATTGGTTGATTAATAGTTGAAACCACCTAAACATTTCACTTTAATATAAGTATTTAACATTTTAGATTATATAAGTGAATACAGGTGATGGAAGCAACTGCTACTGTTTTGGTTCCAAAAATAAGCGTATATTGCCCGACAAATAGGTACGTTTTCGGATTACGTTTAAAGCGCTATTTTATAATTTTGCCCATGGTGGGATAATATTTTGATAATATATGTAACATATTTGTATATTTTGATATTATATTTTCTCCAGAGTCTCTCCGTATACAGGAGACTCTGCCAAAATTTTCCATAAATTTTGGACTTAGAATTTTGTGAAAATGTTTTCCAGCTTTAATAATCTAAGTATAAAAGAATATAATGATTATAAACAGGTATATTTTATTTAAGAAAATAAATTTAGTAAATTATTGTTTATAAATAATATTTGAAATAAGATGTACTGTTTTACTCTTCCTTCTCCCTTCTTTTTCCTTTTCGGGGACGAAAAGTTTTGAGTGGGGGAGTTTGTAACGACCCGTTAAATTTGATAATATTAGATGGATTAACTTAATATAATTTTTAATCTAATTTATAATAAATGTAGGAGTTGGATATAGTAACTGAGATTAAAGATTTAACAATTGAAATGTTATATGGCAATAGGTAGAATAACGAAGATTTGTGTTGTGGTTATAAGTCATAATTAGTTGATTAAAATGGTATTAATGAAATAATAACTGAATTGAATTGCAATATATAAACATCAGAAAAATTTAATTGGTGGATTAAATTTGTTAAAGTTCATAAGTTTTGTAATTTAGTTTAGTAGAACTTTAAATTATAAACGAAGATTGAAATAAACGATAAATTTAATTATGTAAATGGTGACTCAAGACCTAGGTTATAGGAATTGGAACATAATCCAATTTGAATTAAGTAGAAGAAGGACTTGGTTAATATATAAGTCATTGTTCAAGGTATTGAATAAAAACTTGGAATCCAATCATAATTTAATGATAATAACGTTAGTATTAGAGAATAAATATATTTCAATGCAGTACCCGAATGAACGGAATAAAATGAATATATATTGAATAGAAATGAAATGTAAATTGGCACATTTGGTTGAAAGTTAATTTTAAGAAACATATAAATGTTGAATTTGTGAATATTAATATAAATATTAACTTGAATGGGATTCATTAATACAAAGATGTAATAAGTGTAGATAGTAAAAAAATTAATGGCTGTAGTGGATAAAAAAATCTGGTAGTAACATAAAATTTATTTATATGGAAAAAGAGTATAGATTTGAACAAATTTATGAAAATTTGATAAGAACAGTGGTTGTAATCAGTTTGGTTATTTAATATTTGGAAGATAGAGATTTGTAAATCCGTTAATGAATTTATAATGGGAAGGAATGGTAAGAATGTAAAAATTATAAGCATTTGATTCAATTAAGGGAATTAAATTATAATAAATGGTCATTTAATAAATTCAACGTTCTTTGAGAAATCATAATAGTTGTGTAAAATGTGTACAAACTTCGATTTGGAAATTTATTGGATTTATAACGGTTTTGGTATTACATTTATGAGTTTAAAAGTTATTCCATTTTGTAAAGTAATAAAAGCTTATTTAGGTGACTAGAATTTAGCGTAACGACTATTGTGTGTTACCTATTCTTGTTGCTTGTTAATTTAAATTTTGGGAATCAAATTCAATTTATCCGCCAATTTACCGCAGTTAAAGTGAAATGAATTGGTGAATGAGTAATGTTAAATACAAATAAGATGTAACCAAGAAAAATCCCATTTATAATAATTTATGTAGAATAAAGTAAAGAAACCAGGAAATGAAAATGTGAAAATGTGGATGCAATGAGATCTTAAGTAATAATAACTTTGTTAGGTAAGTGATAACGGATTTTTTTTTTTGTATAACCAAATAAAGATCCAAATTTATTTGGAAATTAATTGCAATCAATTGAATTTATTGCAATTAAATGAATTTAATATTTAATAGTTATGTAATTATTATTTGGAAGAAATTGGAGTTATTTGTAATAAGTATGAACCTAATGTTAATTTTTCTTATAGGATTGACAATTGATATGGAATGAAAAGAAGAAAATTTGGGTCAGTAAAATTTGGAATTTATGCATAATAAAATGGATTCTAACGTTAAATACTACGTTATTGAGATTTAAATTAGACTTAAAGAATAACGATGTGAATCAGGAACTAATGTTTATGGCATCTTTATTTTAGGTGAAAGTTGAGAATATAAAGATTTAAAAATCTAAAGTATGGGTTTTGAGAATATAATTTATAAAATTCTTAAATATAAGAAAGTGTAGAAATTAACATTGCAATTAATATAATGTCAACTTTTAATTCACAGCTAAGCCTGTTAAATCTTTTCAATTGATTACGAATCATATAAGAAATAAAATTTGGCCAATTTTAGAATTTAATATAAAATTTGGATTTTTATAATTTATTTAATGAATATTAAAAATAGCCATTTTGGCCACGGACTCGGATTTCGATGAAACTAGTTTCATCGGATCCGTACCGGTGAATTATTATAGGGTTTCAAGTTTCGTATCGATCGGACTTGTCGTTTGATCGTACGGGCGTGAAACGCCTTGAAATCAATTTTATTAAAATCAAATTGAAATCAATTTGGAAATTTTGTTTTCAGCATAACTTCTTCATACGATCTAATTTGGACGTGAAACTTCTTCCATTGCGTTCAGAATATTTTAAATTACCTATTTGGATATATAGATTTACGAAATTTCGTTCCGGAGTCATAGCGGGCTTTTTGGGCCATAGTTTGCTACGCACGTTCATTCTACGGTCTATCTACCCTATTTCAAACCCCGCTATATAAACCCAGCTATTTAGCCCTAGCCTCCGCCTAATTTCATTTATCTGCACGTATTTTCTTCAAGCTTCTCTTCTTCTTCAATGGGGGCTAACCCTAGATCCAGTCAGTTCAAAAACAAAATGAAAATTCAAAATATCCAGAAAAATTCCACAAAAATATATGTCGATCTTCTCGAAACACGTAATCCCATGGTGAAATTCGTTTTTCAGTTGGAGTTACCGTTTACCCAGAATAAATTCAAATAGTCCCAACCGTTCATCATCGCCGTAACAAACTTCGTCTGATCGTCGAATGGTTTCTGGGTATTGAAGAGAGGACGATGGGGAGCGCATCTATGGGTTTTGTTTCGAGAATCAACGGTCGGATCAACGGGAAAATTTGATTAGGGCATGCGTTTTAAGGGGCGGCCGGTGGAGTTTTTGTCTCGTCGTTCGAGCGTGATGGGGTCGGCCTGGGTCAAGGGGCACTCCGGCGACGTGGAGAGGGTTGGGGTGCCTCGGGCATTGGCGAGTTGCTATGGTGGCGGTTAGGTTTGCCTGGGAGCGAACGAAAGAAGGGGGGGTTTCGCGTCTTCGTGCTGTGTTGCGTGATGATGCTACAGGGGGAAACGCACGTGCATGATGAGTGGTGAGGTTCTGTTTTTTTTTGGTTTTAATTTAAATTAAATTATTATTTTTTTTCCAAGCGTTTAATCCAGTAACTTTCACATACGACATCCGATTCACGCGTTTTTTTTTGTTAGGATTGTAATTTAATTCCGGACTTGATGACGCTGGTTTGGACGAATTTCGAGACGGGCGAATTTTTGGGTTTAAATCGAATTTAAATTCGATTTAAATTCAAAAGGTGAGTGTTTTAACCCACTCACAACTACTAGAAGCTTTTATGTTTGTTTAAATTAATTTTAGAAATGAATAGAAATTTATTTATGAGTATTTGGCATGTTTATTTTATTCATATCTGTTGAATTGCATTTATTTAATTTAACTGTTAATTTAATTAATTTATTTTGTATAAATTTACAGTTAAAGTTTATTTGTTTGTATATGAACTGCTAGTTAACAGTTATAATTTATTACTGAATATAGACTGTAGATTAATAGCTGTTAAATTTAATCTGAATAAAATTGCCAGTTATTACCTGTTATCTATTATCAAAAATAATATTGTTATTGATTGATGATTGCGATTTGGATGATGGATGATGTTGATGAATGGATGTTTATTGTATATCATTAAATTGCAAATTATCATGCATATTTCATTTCATTCGGGATTGTGGTTTGAAATGATATATAACCGCAAAATTTTATATCTTTTAAATTGTGGATTGAAATGATAAATATCCGTATCACTTGATCATAGGATAGAAAATTTTATACAGGCACCGCGGTCTATATATAACTATTTTTATGTGATTTCTATGGTTTGGATGGAATACGGTTTATAATAATCTTAAATTTTATATTGTATAAATATTTTTCTTCCATATATATATACATATGAAGTTGAAAATTTTGAAATTAAAAGGTGTATAAAAATCTTTATTAAAAATGGAAGAAAATTAAGAAAATGGAGTTTAATAATTTATATCATATGTTTAAATGTTAAGTTTGGAAATTTTAAGATATGATATTTATAATTGGATTTTTCCCAAAATAAATTGAAATGAATATTCTAGTATAATTTGAATTGGGAAAAATATATATATTTTATTACTAGAAATTGAAGTCTTATTATTTATGGATTTTATATGAATATTCAAGACTAATTAATAGAACAATTGATTTGTTGAAAGCATAAAATCCGACTTTAGTTTGAAATATTGATACTCAAAATGGATATACGTATATATAAATAAATTGAAGTGGTTTTGGAACTTGAGGGAGATAATATAAATTTTGGTTTAGACTTTAATAAAGAAATGTATTTGTAAAGCCATGAGAACTATTTTCTTTACAAAGTAACATTTAAGTTAAACCATTTAATTCATACACCGTTGAATGTCCAAACCATTCAAGTTTTAGAAGTTATGGTTTTAAATTATGATTTTCAAAATATTATGCTTTGAAATATTTGATTTTCAGACGTTATGAAGTTAAAGCATTATGATTTTGGAAAAGAATTATATTTGGGATAAGTGATAAAATATGGTTTTGGGTTTTAAAATGATATCGTATTCATGGTTATGAAATGGAATGTTTATTCTGATTTTTAAAGTATAACCTATTTTTAAATGACCGCGGTGTTATAATAACGATGGGTTGGCAAAGAGACCGGGATCGGATATGGACATCCTCTCTGTCGATACCGAAAACCACTTTGACTAACCGTGTACGCGGTGGAGATTCCAGAATGAAGTAGGTGGTGGCGACGTTTCCTGTAAGGTAAATACATGGACCCGACTCCCGTGAGTTGGCATAAGGTGGCTAAAACAGGAGCGATTCTCAGGCCAATGAGGTCATTCCTCTGATCGGACCCTCCTCTTCGATATTATACTTTGATTTTGGATTGATTCAGTGGCCACTTCTATATTTTGATTTTGGGGAGTTAGTCCGAGGTGGGCAGTAACTGCGGCTACGCGTTTCCACCAGCCTGGATAGCAATTGGTATATCTACCCTGGCATTGCCTAGTTGTGCCGTGTCACCTACCATACCGAGCCTTTACTACGAGTTTCTATTTGTGTCGTACCTATGGAGTATCCTCTGGTAGCTTCCCGATCAGGAGGTATTACGGTACTGTATAGACTATTGGCATTATTTGTGTTAAGGGCTATATGGGTAACCCCTTAACGCTATTAAAAAGTAAGTTTATTTTATAAATAGACACTATTATAATAGCGCAATATACTACATAGTAAATAGTTTAACGGATCCTTAGGTGATGTAAATCCCGAACATCTCTTGAGTTACTGTACTCATATTTATTTCTGCTAATTTAACTCACATAATATCTTTTAGTCTGACTCGAGTGTTTTGTCTTTTCAAATTCGCTCGGGTCAGTCCGAGCGTTTCAGGATCGAAGACTTTAGCTTTGAAGGACGAAGACGAAGGAGTCGTATTATTATTATTTATAGTATGCACCACACTCTTTCTATTCCGCTGCATTGTTTGTATTAGTATGTGTAACTCTGATATTTATTGTATAAAGAAGAATTAACTGGTTTGTAACCATTTATGAACTGTATATTTATTATTATATTTTATCCTTCCGCTGTGAGATTCTATTTTGTTTTATTTCTTCTCTGTTTTTCTTATTTACCCCATAACAATCCGCCCTTGCGTATGCTTTTAATTGGCACGTGTGTCGGTTTAAAGTGTGCGAAAAGGCGGGATGTTACAGTTGGTATCAGAGCTTTGGTTTAGCGACAAACCTTGGCTTTGTGGGGGTTTGACTCTTTGTTAATAGGGTAGTAATACCCTATGGGAGTCGCTGAGAGTATATATATGAGAGAGCGTATTTGTTAGTTTTATAAAAAGATTTTGATATTGTGTTAATCTGTTCCACTTTGTATTTATAAATTCTGGTTGATGCATGGGACGCTATGCCATCAATAGGGATTTCTAAACACTTAATAGGACAGACCGACTTAATATTTGTTTTATATAGGTGAATGAAATAATTTTGCCTATTATATTTTCTATATATAAAAATATTTTTATAAAGATATATTTTGGTTGCTATAGTTGGGTGTTAGGTAATAAAAATATTTGTAATGAATTAAAGCTAAGTTGAATTTTAATAAATCAAATTGGAGATTTTAGAACTTAAGTCCGGGATTTTTGAAATCTTCTTTCAAAGGATTTATGAAATATAATGATTTGGTTTATAAATATTTTCTTATATAAATATTTAGTATAATTCGAAAGAATTGGTTTAAAGAGGATTTTGAAGAAAATAAGTTTGTACTTTCCTCTCTGTCGCTGGAAAATAATTTCGGTGATGACGGCCGCATCATCGACTTTCATTTTCGAGTTTCGTAGGGGAAAGGCCACTGTAGTAAATTCCACTGCAGATTTATTTTGAAATTATCTAAAATTTTAATTGTTTTAAATATAATTAGAGATATATATAAGTTGTAAGAAATTATTTATTTATTATTTTTAAAATAATTTGAAATCTGACACGGTATTTAATTCTAAAAAAAAATTCCATTAATTAATTGTTGAATTATTTAGGTGAAATAAAAAGTAAGAAAATTAAATAATTAATTTAACCTCTAATGTGGGTAAGAGAATTAATGAAAGGTTATAAAGAGAAATTTGAAATTGTTACAAAGAGTAATATTGTTTAGCATCAAATTCAATTAGAAGAATTGAGATAAAACTTGTATAAGTTCTTTTGCTTTTTCTTTAACATAAATAACTTACCAAGTATAAAAAGTTGAAATGTAAATTAAGAGTGGAATAGAATATTATACAAGTAGGAAAAATATAAATGACTGCAATCCATAGTTAATGAATGAGTAAAATCTTTCACTTATAGGAATGCAGGTTATAAGGTTAATAAATTAAGTGGAATTAGAGGGTTATTGTAAATAAATATAATAGGAACGTAAACATTAAGTAAATGAATGAAATTAAGGGTAAGTTGAAATTGTAAGTTATAAAACAAATATATATAAAAAAAAAAAAGGAATTGAGAAGAAACTTGAAAATTTTCACTTACATTCTTAAAACATACATAACTTACCATATTATAAAAGTTGCAATGTTAGTAAGAAAATGTAAGGGGAAATCTTACAAGTGAAGAGTAAGGTAATAAAGGTATTCTATTAGTTTGCTATTGTTAATGAGAATTAATTGTATAGACTTAAGATTTAATTGGAAATTTTACTATAAGTAAAGGTAAGTAGTATAAATAGATGATAGAAACTTTAGTAAATAAATTGGAATACAGATATAATGAATTTTGTGATAAATGGAAAATGAAAATTTGTAAGAAATAAAGAAATCACTCCATAAATGAAAGAAAGAAAATCAAACCATTGAAGCATGAGATAAATGTATAATAAATAAATTTGGGTGTTGGTTTGAATTGTGTTGTTTGATTTATGTTGTTGGGTAAGAAATTTGAAGTGGTTAAATGAATAAGTATCTATCTTTGTTCCATCTAAGACTGTTGAGTAAAGGATGCACTTGATAGTTAATTTCATTTCATACAAATTTCAAGTTTTGAACCCAAACCACTATTTGTTTGATGGATTAAATGGTTGCTTTGTTTTGTGTATGTGTGCTGTTTATAAGGTTGATGGTTGTTGTATTGATTGGTTGATTAATAGTTGAAACCACCTAAACATTTCACTTTAATATAAGTATTTAACATTTTAGATTATATAAGTGAATACAGGTGATGGAAGCAACTGCTACTGTTTTGGTTCCAAAAATAAGCGTATATTGCCCGACAAATAGGTACGTTTTCGGATTACGTTTAAAGCGCTATTTTATAATTTTGCCCATGGTGGGATAATATTTTGATAATATATGTAACATATTTGTATATTTTGATATTATATTTTCTCCAGAGTCTCTCCGTATACAGGAGACTCTGCCAAAATTTTCCATAAATTTTGGACTTAGAATTTTGTGAAAATGTTTTCCAGCTTTAATAATCTAAGTATAAAAGAATATAATGATTATAAACAGGTATATTTTATTTAAGAAAATAAATTTAGTAAATTATTGTTTATAAATAATATTTGAAATAAGATGTACTGTTTTACTCTTCCTTCTCCCTTCTTTTTCCTTTTCGGGGACGAAAAGTTTTGAGTGGGGGAGTTTGTAACGACCCGTTAAATTTGATAATATTAGATGGATTAACTTAATATAATTTTTAATCTAATTTATAATAAATGTAGGAGTTGGATATAGTAACTGAGATTAAAGATTTAACAATTGAAATGTTATATGGCAATAGGTAGAATAACGAAGATTTGTGTTGTGGTTATAAGTCATAATTAGTTGATTAAAATGGTATTAATGAAATAATAACTGAATTGAATTGCAATATATAAACATCAGAAAAATTTAATTGGTGGATTAAATTTGTTAAAGTTCATAAGTTTTGTAATTTAGTTTAGTAGAACTTTAAATTATAAACGAAGATTGAAATAAACGATAAATTTAATTATGTAAATGGTGACTCAAGACCTAGGTTATAGGAATTGGAACATAATCCAATTTGAATTAAGTAGAAGAAGGACTTGGTTAATATATAAGTCATTGTTCAAGGTATTGAATAAAAACTTGGAATCCAATCATAATTTAATGATAATAACGTTAGTATTAGAGAATAAATATATTTCAATGCAGTACCCGAATGAACGGAATAAAATGAATATATATTGAATAGAAATGAAATGTAAATTGGCACATTTGGTTGAAAGTTAATTTTAAGAAACATATAAATGTTGAATTTGTGAATATTAATATAAATATTAACTTGAATGGGATTCATTAATACAAAGATGTAATAAGTGTAGATAGTAAAAAAATTAATGGCTGTAGTGGATAAAAAAATCTGGTAGTAACATAAAATTTATTTATATGGAAAAAGAGTATAGATTTGAACAAATTTATGAAAATTTGATAAGAACAGTGGTTGTAATCAGTTTGGTTATTTAATATTTGGAAGATAGAGATTTGTAAATCCGTTAATGAATTTATAATGGGAAGGAATGGTAAGAATGTAAAAATTATAAGCATTTGATTCAATTAAGGGAATTAAATTATAATAAATGGTCATTTAATAAATTCAACGTTCTTTGAGAAATCATAATAGTTGTGTAAAATGTGTACAAACTTCGATTTGGAAATTTATTGGATTTATAACGGTTTTGGTATTACATTTATGAGTTTAAAAGTTATTCCATTTTGTAAAGTAATAAAAGCTTATTTAGGTGACTAGAATTTAGCGTAACGACTATTGTGTGTTACCTATTCTTGTTGCTTGTTAATTTAAATTTTGGGAATCAAATTCAATTTATCCGCCAATTTACCGCAGTTAAAGTGAAATGAATTGGTGAATGAGTAATGTTAAATACAAATAAGATGTAACCAAGAAAAATCCCATTTATAATAATTTATGTAGAATAAAGTAAAGAAACCAGGAAATGAAAATGTGAAAATGTGGATGCAATGAGATCTTAAGTAATAATAACTTTGTTAGGTAAGTGATAACGGATTTTTTTTTTGTATAACCAAATAAAGATCCAAATTTATTTGGAAATTAATTGCAATCAATTGAATTTATTGCAATTAAATGAATTTAATATTTAATAGTTATGTAATTATTATTTGGAAGAAATTGGAGTTATTTGTAATAAGTATGAACCTAATGTTAATTTTTCTTATAGGATTGACAATTGATATGGAATGAAAAGAAGAAAATTTGGGTCAGTAAAATTTGGAATTTATGCATAATAAAATGGATTCTAACGTTAAATACTACGTTATTGAGATTTAAATTAGACTTAAAGAATAACGATGTGAATCAGGAACTAATGTTTATGGCATCTTTATTTTAGGTGAAAGTTGAGAAATAAAGATTTAAAAATCTAAAGTATGGGTTTTGAGAATATAATTTATAAAATTCTTAAATATAAGAAAGTGTAGAAATTAACATTGCAATTAATATAATGTCAACTTTTAATTCACAGCTAAGCCTGTTAAATCTTTTCAATTGATTACGAATCATATAAGAAATAAAATTTGGCCAATTTTAGAATTTAATATAAAATTTGGATTTTTATAATTTATTTAATTTATTTAATGAATATTAAAAATAGCCATTTTGGCCACGGACTCGGATTTCGATGAAACTAGTTTCATCGGATCCGTATCGGTGAATTATTATAGGGTTTCAAGTTTCGTATCGATCGGACTTGTCGTTTGATCGTACGGGCGTGAAACGCCTTGAAATCAATTTTATTAAAATCAATTTGAAATCAATTTGGAAATTTTGTTTTCAGCATAACTTCTTCATACGATCGAATTTGGACGTGAAACTTCTTCCATTGCGTTCAGAATATTTTAAATTACCTATTTGGATATATAGATTTACGAAATTTCGTTCCGGAGTCATAGCGGGCTTTTTGGGCCATAGTTTGCTACGCACGTTCATTCTACGGTCTATCTACCCTATTTCAAACCCCTCTATATAAACCCAGCTATTTAGCCCTAGCCTCCGCCTAATTTCATTTATCTGCGCGTATTTTCTTCAAGCTTCTCTTCTTCTTCAATGGGGGCTAACCCTAGATCCAGTCAGTTCAGAAACAAAATGAAAATTCAAAATTTCCAGAAAAATTCCACAAAAATATACGTCGATCTTCTCGAAACACGTAATCCCATGGTGAAATTCGTTTTTCAGTTGGAGTTACCGTTTACCCAGAATAAATTCAAATAGTCCCAACCGTTCATCATCGCCGTAACAAACTTCGTCTGATCGTCGAATGGTTTCTGGGTATTGAAGAGAGGACGATGGGGAGCGCATCTATGGGTTTTGTTTCGAGAATCAACGGTCGGATCAACGGGAAAATTTGATTAGGGCATGCGTTTTAAGGGGCGGCCGGTGGAGTTTTTGCCTCGTCGTTCGAGCGTGATGGGGTCGGCCTGGGTCAAGGGGCACTCCGGCGACGTGGAGGGGGTTGGGGTGCCTCGGGCGTTGGCGAGTTGCTATGGTGGCGGTTAGGTTTGCCTGGGAGCGAACGAAAGAAGGGGGGTTTCGCGTCTTCGTGCTGTGTTGCGTGATGATGCTACAGGGGGAAACACACGTGCATGATGAGTGGTGAGGTTCTGTTTTTTTTTGGTTTAAATTTAAATTAAATTATTATTTTTTTTCCAAGCGTTTAATCAAGTAACTTTCACATACGACATCCGATTCACGCGTTTTTTTTGTTAGGATCGTAATTTAATTCCGGACTTGATGACGCTGGTTTGGACGAATTTCGAGACGGGCGAATTTTTGGGTTTAAATCGAATTTAAATTCGATTTAAATTCAAAAGGTGAGTGTTTTAACCCACTCACAACTACTAGAAGCTTTTATGTTTGTTTAAATTAATTTTAGAAATGAATAGAAATTTATTTATGAGTATTTGGCATGTTTATTTTATTCATATCTGTTGAATTGCATTTATTTAATTTAACTGTTAATTTAATTAATTTATTTTGTATAAATTTACAGTTAAAATTTATTTGTTTGTATATGAACTGCTAGTTAACAGTTATAATTTATTACTGAATATAGACTGTAGATTAATAGCTGTTAAATTTAATCTGAATAAAATTGCCAGTTATTACCTGTTATCTATTATCAAAAATAATATTGTTATTGATTGATGATTGCGATTTGGATGATGGATGGTGTTGATGAATGGATGTTTATTGTATATCATTAAATTGCAAATTATCATGCATATTTCATTTCATTCGGGATTGTGGTTTGAAATGATATATAACCGCAAAATTTTATATCTTTTAAATTGTGGATTGAAATGATAAATATCCGTATCACTTGATCATAGGATAGAAAATTTTATACAGGCACCGCGGTCTATATATAACTATTTTTATGTGATTTCTATGGTTTGGATGGAATACGGTTTATAATAATCTTAAATTTTATATTGTATAAATATTTTTCTTCCATATATATATACATATGAAGTTGAAAATTTTGAAATTAAAAGGTGTATAAAAATCTTTATTAAAAATGGAAGAAAATTAAGAAAATGGAGTTTAATAATTTATATCATATGTTTAAATGTTAAGTTTGGAAATTTTAAGATATGATATTTATAATTGGATTTTTCCCAAAATAAATTGAAATGAATATTCTAGTATAATTTGAATTGGGAAAAATATATATATTTTATTACTAGAAATTGAAGTCTTATTATTTATGGATTTTATATGAATATTCAAGACTAATTAATAGAACAATTGATTTGTTGAAAGCATAAAATCCGACTTTAGTTTGAAATATTGATACTCAAAATGGATATACGTATATATAAATAAATTGAAGTGGTTTTGGAACTTGAGGGAGATAATATAAATTTTGGTTTAGACTTTAATAAAGAAATGTATTTGTAAAGCCATGAGAACTATTTTCTTTACAAAGTAACATTTAAGTTAAACCATTTAATTCATACACCGTTGAATGTCCAAACCATTCAAGTTTTAGAAGTTATGGTTTTAAATTATGATTTTCAAAATATTATGCTTTGAAATATTTGATTTTCAGACGTTATGAAGTTAAAGCATTATGATTTTGGAAAAGAATTATATTTGGGATAAGTGATAAAATATGGTTTTGGGTTTTGAAATGATATCGTATTCATGGTTATGAAATGGAATGTTTATTCTGATTTTTAAAGTATAACCTATTTTTAAATGACCGCGGTGTTATAATAACGATGGGTTGGCAAAGAGACCGGGATCGGATATGGACATCCTCTCTGTCGATACCGAAAACCACTTTGACTAACCGTGTACGCGGTGGAGATTCCAGAATGAAGTAGGTGGTGGCGACGTTTCCTGTAAGGTAAATACATGGACCCGACTCCCGTGAGTTGGCATAAGGTGGCTAAAACAGGAGCGATTCTCAGGCCAATGAGGTCATTCCTCTGATCGGACCCTCCTCTTCGATATTATACTTTGATTTTGGATTGATTCAGTGGCCACTTCTATATTTTGATTTTGGGGAGTTAGTCCGAGGTGGGCGGTAACTGCGGCTACGCGTTTCCACCAGCCTGGATAGCAATTGGTATATCTACCCTGGCATTGCCTAGTTGTGCCGTGTCACCTACCATACCGAGCCTTTACTACGAGTTTCTATTTGTGTCGTACCTATGGAGTATCCTCTGGTAGCTTCCCGATCAGGAGGTATTACGGTACTGTATAGACTATTGACATTATTTGTGTTAAGGGCTATATGGGTAACCCCTTAACGCTATTAAAAAGTAAGTTTATTTTATAAATAGACACTATTATAATAGCGCAATATACTACATAGTAAATAGTTTAACGGATCCTTAGGAGATGTAAATCCCGAACATCTCTTGAGTTACTGTACTCATATTTATTTCTGCTAATTTAACTCACATAAGATCTTTTAGTCTGACTCGAGTGTTTTGTCTTTTCAAATTCGCTCGGGTCAGTCCGAGCGTTTCAGGATCGAAGACTTTAGCTTTGAAGGACGAAGACGAAGGAGTCGTATTATTATTATTTATAGTATGCACCACACTCTTTCTATTCCGCTGCATTGTTTGTATTAGTATGTGTAACTCTGATATTTATTGTATAAAGAAGAATTAACTGGTTTGTAACCATTTATGAACTGTATATTTATTATTATATTTTATCCTTCCGCTGTGAGATTCTATTTTGTTTTATTTCTTCTCTGTTTTTCTTATTTACCCCATAACAATCCGCCCTTGCGTATGCTTTTAATTGGCACGTGTGTCGGTTTAAAGTGTGCGAAAAGGCGGGATGTTACAGTTGGTATCAGAGCTTTGGTTTAGCGACAAACCTTGGCTTTGTGGGGGTTTGACTCTTTGTTAATAGGGTAGTAATACCCTATGGGAGTCGCTGAGAGTATATATATGAGAGAGCGTATTTGTTAGTTTTATAAAAAGATTTTGATATTGTGTTAATCTGTTCCACTTTGTATTTATAAATTCTGGTTGATGCATGGGACGCTATGCCATCAATAGGGATTTCTAAACACTTAATAGGACAGACCGACTTAATATTTGTTTTATATAGGTGAATGAAATAATTTTGCCTATTATATTTTCTATATATAAAAATATTTTTATAAAGATATATTTTGGTTGCTATAGTTGGGTGTTAGGTAATAAAAATATTTGTAATGAATTAAAGCTAAGTTGAATTTTAATAAATCAAATTGGAGATTTTAGAACTTAAGTCCGGGATTTTTGAAATCTTCTTTCAAAGGATTTATGAAATATAATGATTTGGTTTATAAATATTTTCTTATATAAATATTTAGTATAATTCGAAAGAATTGGTTTAAAGAGGATTTTGAAGAAAATAAGTTTGTACTTTCCTCTCTGTCGCTGGAAAATAATTTCGGTGATGACGGCCGCATCATCGACTTTCATTTTCGAGTTTCGTAGGGGAAAGGCCACTGTAGTAAATTCCACTGCAGATTTATTTTGAAATTATCTAAAATTTTAATTGTTTTAAATATAATTAGAGATATATATAAGTTGTAAGAAATTATTTATTTATTATTTTTAAAATAATTTGAAATCTGACACGGTATTTAATTCTAAAAAAAAATTCCATTAATTAATTGTTGAATTATTTAGGTGAAATAAAAAGTAAGAAAATTAAATAATTAATTTAACCTCTAATGTGGGTAAGAGAATTAATGAAAGGTTATAAAGAGAAATTTGAAATTGTTACAAAGAGTAATATTGTTTAGCATCAAATTCAATTAGAAGAATTGAGATAAAACTTGTATAAGTTCTTTTGCTTTTTCTTTAACATAAATAACTTACCAAGTATAAAAAGTTGAAATGTAAATTAAGAGTGGAATAGAATATTATACAAGTAGGAAAAATATAAATGACTGCAATCCATAGTTAATGAATGAGTAAAATCTTTCACTTATAGGAATGCAGGTTATAAGGTTAATAAATTAAGTGGAATTAGAGGGTTATTGTAAATAAATATAATAGGAACGTAAACATTAAGTAAATGAATGAAATTAAGGGTAAGTTGAAATTGTAAGTTATAAAACAAATATATATAAAAAAAAAAAAGGAATTGAGAAGAAACTTGAAAATTTTCACTTACATTCTTAAAACATACATAACTTACCATATTATAAAAGTTGCAATGTTAGTAAGAAAATGTAAGGGGAAATCTTACAAGTGAAGAGTAAGGTAATAAAGGTATTCTATTAGTTTGCTATTGTTAATGAGAATTAATTGTATAGACTTAAGATTTAATTGGAAATTTTACTATAAGTAAAGGTAAGTAGTATAAATAGATGATAGAAACTTTAGTAAATAAATTGGAATACAGATATAATGAATTTTGTGATAAATGGAAAATGAAAATTTGTAAGAAATAAAGAAATCACTCCATAAATGAAAGAAAGAAAATCAAACCATTGAAGCATGAGATAAATGTATAATAAATAAATTTGGGTGTTGGTTTGAATTGTGTTGTTTGATTTATGTTGTTGGGTAAGAAATTTGAAGTGGTTAAATGAATAAGTATCTATCTTTGTTCCATCTAAGACTGTTGAGTAAAGGATGCACTTGATAGTTAATTTCATTTCATACAAATTTCAAGTTTTGAACCCAAACCACTATTTGTTTGATGGATTAAATGGTTGCTTTGTTTTATGTATGTGTGCTGTTTATAAGGTTGATGGTTGTTGTATTGATTGGTTGATTAATAGTTGAAACCACCTAAACATTTCACTTTAATATAAGTATTTAACATTTTAGATTATATAAGTGAATACAGGTGATGGAAGCAACTGCTACTGTTTTGGTTCCAAAAATAAGCGTATATTGCCCGACAAATAGGTACGTTTTCGGATTACGTTTAAAGCGCTATTTTATAATTTTGCCCATGGTGGGATAATATTTTGATAATATATGTAACATATTTGTATATTTTGATATTATATTTTCTCCAGAGTCTCTCCGTATACAGGAGACTCTGCCAAAATTTTCCATAAATTTTGGACTTAGAATTTTGTGAAAATGTTTTCCAGCTTTAATAATCTAAGTATAAAAGAATATAATGATTATAAACAGGTATATTTTATTTAAGAAAATAAATTTAGTAAATTATTGTTTATAAATAATATTTGAAATAAGATGTACTGTTTTACTCTTCCTTCTCCCTTCTTTTTCCTTTTCGGGGACGAAAAGTTTTGAGTGGGGGAGTTTGTAACGACCCGTTAAATTTGATAATATTAGATGGATTAACTTAATATAATTTTTAATCTAATTTATAATAAATGTAGGAGTTGGATATAGTAACTGAGATTAAAGATTTAACAATTGAAATGTTATATGGCAATAGGTAGAATAACGAAGATTTGTGTTGTGGTTATAAGTCATAATTAGTTGATTAAAATGGTATTAATGAAATAATAACTGAATTGAATTGCAATATATAAACATCAGAAAAATTTAATTGGTGGATTAAATTTGTTAAAGTTCATAAGTTTTGTAATTTAGTTTAGTAGAACTTTAAATTATAAACGAAGATTGAAATAAACGATAAATTTAATTATGTAAATGGTGACTCAAGACCTAGGTTATAGGAATTGGAACATAATCCAATTTGAATTAAGTAGAAGAAGGACTTGGTTAATATATAAGTCATTGTTCAAGGTATTGAATAAAAACTTGGAATCCAATCATAATTTAATGATAATAACGTTAGTATTAGAGAATAAATATATTTCAATGCAGTACCCGAATGAACGGAATAAAATGAATATATATTGAATAGAAATGAAATGTAAATTGGCACATTTGGTTGAAAGTTAATTTTAAGAAACATATAAATGTTGAATTTGTGAATATTAATATAAATATTAACTTGAATGGGATTCATTAATACAAAGATGTAATAAGTGTAGATAGTAAAAAAATTAATGGCTGTAGTGGATAAAAAAATCTGGTAGTAACATAAAATTTATTTATATGGAAAAAGAGTATAGATTTGAACAAATTTATGAAAATTTGATAAGAACAGTGGTTGTAATCAGTTTGGTTATTTAATATTTGGAAGATAGAGATTTGTAAATCCGTTAATGAATTTATAATGGGAAGGAATGGTAAGAATGTAAAAATTATAAGCATTTGATTCAATTAAGGGAATTAAATTATAATAAATGGTCATTTAATAAATTCAACGTTCTTTGAGAAATCATAATAGTTGTGTAAAATGTGTACAAACTTCGATTTGGAAATTTATTGGATTTATAACGGTTTTGGTATTACATTTATGAGTTTAAAAGTTATTCCATTTTGTAAAGTAATAAAAGCTTATTTAGGTGACTAGAATTTAGCGTAACGACTATTGTGTGTTACCTATTCTTGTTGCTTGTTAATTTAAATTTTGGGAATCAAATTCAATTTATCCGCCAATTTACCGCAGTTAAAGTGAAATGAATTGGTGAATGAGTAATGTTAAATACAAATAAGATGTAACCAAGAAAAATCCCATTTATAATAATTTATGTAGAATAAAGTAAAGAAACCAGGAAATGAAAATGTGAAAATGTGGATGCAATGAGATCTTAAGTAATAATAACTTTGTTAGGTAAGTGATAACGGATTTTTTTTTTTGTATAACCAAATAAAGATCCAAATTTATTTGGAAATTAATTGCAATCAATTGAATTTATTGCAATTAAATGAATTTAATATTTAATAGTTATGTAATTATTATTTGGAAGAAATTGGAGTTATTTGTAATAAGTATGAACCTAATGTTAATTTTTCTTATAGGATTGACAATTGATATGGAATGAAAAGAAGAAAATTTGGGTCAGTAAAATTTGGAATTTATGCATAATAAAATGGATTCTAACGTTAAATACTACGTTATTGAGATTTAAATTAGACTTAAAGAATAACGATGTGAATCAGGAACTAATGTTTATGGCATCTTTATTTTAGGTGAAAGTTGAGAATATAAAGATTTAAAAATCTAAAGTATGGGTTTTGAGAATATAATTTATAAAATTCTTAAATATAAGAAAGTGTAGAAATTAACATTGCAATTAATATAATGTCAACTTTTAATTCACAGCTAAGCCTGTTAAATCTTTTCAATTGATTACGAATCATATAAGAAATAAAATTTGGCCAATTTTAGAATTTAATATAAAATTTGGATTTTTATAATTTATTTAATGAATATTAAAAATAGCCATTTTGGCCACGGACTCGGATTTCGATGAAACTAGTTTCATCGGATCCGTACCGGTGAATTATTATAGGGTTTCAAGTTTCGTATCGATCGGACTTGTCGTTTGATCGTACGGGCGTGAAACGCCTTGAAATCAATTTTATTAAAATCAAATTGAAATCAATTTAGAAATTTTGTTTTCAGCATAACTTCTTCATACGATCTAATTTGGACGTGAAACTTCTTCCATTGCGTTCAGAATATTTTAAATTACCTATTTGGATATATAGATTTACGAAATTTCGTTCCGGAGTCATAGCGGGCTTTTTGGGCCATAGTTTGCTACGCACGTTCATTCTACGGTCTATCTACCCTATTTCAAACCCCGCTATATAAACCCAGCTATTTAGCCCTAGCCTCCGCCTAATTTCATTTATCTGCACGTATTTTCTTCAAGCTTCTCTTCTTCTTCAATGGGGGCTAACCCTAGATCCAGTCAGTTCAAAAACAAAATGAAAATTCAAAATTTCCAGAAAAATTCCACAAAAATATATGTCGATCTTCTCGAAACACGTAATCCCATGGTGAAATTCGTTTTTCAGTTGGAGTTACCGTTTACCCAGAATAAATTCAAATAGTCCCAACCGTTCATCATCGCCGTAACAAACTTCGTCTGATCGTCGAATGGTTTCTGGGTATTGAAGAGAGGACGATGGGGAGCGCATCTATGGGTTTTGTTTCGAGAATCAACGGTCGGATCAACGGGAAAATTTGATTAGGGCATGCGTTTTAAGGGGCGGCCGGTGGAGTTTTTGTCTCGTCGTTCGAGCGTGATGGGGTCGGCCTGGGTCAAGGGGCACTCCGGCGACGTGGAGAGGGTTGGGGTGCCTCGGGCATTGGCGAGTTGCTATGGTGGCGGTTAGGTTTGCCTGGGAGCGAACGAAAGAAGGGGGGGTTTCGCGTCTTCGTGCTGTGTTGCGTGATGATGCTACAAGGGGAAACGCACGTGCATGATGAGTGGTGAGGTTCTGTTTTTTTTTGGTTTTAATTTAAATTAAATTATTATTTTTTTTCCAAGCGTTTAATCCAGTAACTTTCACATACGACATCCGATTCACGCGTTTTTTTTTGTTAGGATTGTAATTTAATTCCGGACTTGATGACGCTGGTTTGGACGAATTTCGAGACGGGCGAATTTTTGGGTTTAAATCGAATTTAAATTCGATTTAAATTCAAAAGGTGAGTGTTTTAACCCACTCACAACTACTAGAAGCTTTTATGTTTGTTTAAATTAATTTTAGAAATGAATAGAAATTTATTTATGAGTATTTGGCATGTTTATTTTATTCATATCTGTTGAATTGCATTTATTTAATTTAACTGTTAATTTAATTAATTTATTTTGTATAAATTTACAGTTAAAGTTTATTTGTTTGTATATGAACTGCTAGTTAACAGTTATAATTTATTACTGAATATAGACTGTAGATTAATAGCTGTTAAATTTAATCTGAATAAAATTGCCAGTTATTACCTGTTATCTATTATCAAAAATAATATTGTTATTGATTGATGATTGCGATTTGGATGATGGATGATGTTGATGAATGGATGTTTATTGTATATCATTAAATTGCAAATTATCATGCATATTTCATTTCATTCGGGATTGTGGTTTGAAATGATATATAACCGCAAAATTTTATATCTTTTAAATTGTGGATTGAAATGATAAATATCCGTATCACTTGATCATAGGATAGAAAATTTTATACAGGCACCGCGGTCTATATATAACTATTTTTATGTGATTTCTATGGTTTGGATGGAATACGGTTTATAATAATCTTAAATTTTATATTGTATAAATATTTTTCTTCCATATATATATACATATGAAGTTGAAAATTTTGAAATTAAAAGGTGTATAAAAATCTTTATTAAAAATGGAAGAAAATTAAGAAAATGGAGTTTAATAATTTATATCATATGTTTAAATGTTAAGTTTGGAAATTTTAAGATATGATATTTATAATTGGATTTTTCCCAAAATAAATTGAAATGAATATTCTAGTATAATTTGAATTGGGAAAAATATATATATTTTATTACTAGAAATTGAAGTCTTATTATTTATGGATTTTATATGAATATTCAAGACTAATTAATAGAACAATTGATTTGTTGAAAGCATAAAATCCGACTTTAGTTTGAAATATTGATACTCAAAATGGATATACGTATATATAAATAAATTGAAGTGGTTTTGGAACTTGAGGGAGATAATATAAATTTTGGTTTAGACTTTAATAAAGAAATGTATTTGTAAAGCCATGAGAACTATTTTCTTTACAAAGTAACATTTAAGTTAAACCATTTAATTCATACACCGTTGAATGTCCAAACCATTCAAGTTTTAGAAGTTATGGTTTTAAATTATGATTTTCAAAATATTATGCTTTGAAATATTTGATTTTCAGACGTTATGAAGTTAAAGCATTATGATTTTGGAAAAGAATTATATTTGGGATAAGTGATAAAATATGGTTTTGGGTTTTGAAATGATATCGTATTCATGGTTATGAAATGGAATGTTTATTCTGATTTTTAAAGTATAACCTATTTTTAAATGACCGCGGTGTTATAATAACGATGGGTTGGCAAAGAGACCGGGATCGGATATGGACATCCTCTCTGTCGATACCGAAAACCACTTTGACTAACCGTGTACGCGGTGGAGATTCCAGAATGAAGTAGGTGGTGGCGACGTTTCCTGTAAGGTAAATACATGGACCCGACTCCCGTGAGTTGGCATAAGGTGGCTAAAACAGGAGCGATTCTCAGGCCAATGAGGTCATTCCTCTGATCGGACCCTCCTCTTCGATATTATACTTTGATTTTGGATTGATTCAGTGGCCACTTCTATATTTTGATTTTGGGGAGTTAGTCCGAGGTGGGCAGTAACTGCGGCTACGCGTTTCCACCAGCCTGGATAGCAATTGGTATATCTACCCTGGCATTGCCTAGTTGTGCCGTGTCACCTACCATACCGAGCCTTTACTACGAGTTTCTATTTGTGTCGTACCTATGGAGTATCCTCTGGTAGCTTCCCGATCAGGAGGTATTACGGTACTGTATAGACTATTGGCATTATTTGTGTTAAGGGCTATATGGGTAACCCCTTAACGCTATTAAAAAGTAAGTTTATTTTATAAATAGACACTATTATAATAGCGCAATATACTACATAGTAAATAGTTTAACGGATCCTTAGGAGATGTAAATCCCGAACATCTCTTGAGTTACTGTACTCATATTTATTTCTGCTAATTTAACTCACATAATATCTTTTAGTCTGACTCGAGTGTTTTGTCTTTTCAAATTCGCTCGGGTCAGTCCGAGCGTTTCAGGATCGAAGACTTTAGCTTTGAAGGACGAAGACGAAGGAGTCGTATTATTATTATTTATAGTATGCACCACACTCTTTCTATTCCGCTGCATTGTTTGTATTAGTATGTGTAACTCTGATATTTATTGTATAAAGAAGAATTAACTGGTTTGTAACCATTTATGAACTGTATATTTATTATTATATTTTATCCTTCCGCTGTGAGATTCTATTTTGTTTTATTTCTTCTCTGTTTTTCTTATTTACCCCATAACAATCCGCCCTTGCGTATGCTTTTAATTGGCACGTGTGTCGGTTTAAAGTGTGCGAAAAGGCGGGATGTTACAAGATTTTACCGATGGTTTACCGAGAACTAGAAAAGGAAATGAAGGAGTATGAGTTATCATGGATCAGCTAATGAAGAGTGCATATTTTATTCCAGTAAAACCAACAAGGATCACTACTTCTTTAGTAGAAATTTTAACGAGAGAGATAATCAGGTTGCATGGAGTTCCTATGAGTATTGTAAGTGATGGAGACCCCATATTTACTATTCGATTTTGGGAAGCATTACAAACAATTCCAGGAACAAAGTTGGGCCTAAGAACAACATACCACCCCTAAATAGACGGATAAATAGAGTGAGTGAATTGGATTTTATAGGATCTCCCGAGAGCATGTATTCTGGATTTTGATGGATCATGAGAGGATCATCTGCATTTAGTTGAGTTCTCCTACAACAATAGTTTTTAGGAAAGCATCGGTATAGCACTTTATGAAGCCCTATATGGAAGACCGTGCGAGTCACCAACGTGTTTGTTTGAGATGGGAGAAAGACTTGTACTTAGGCTGGACATGATCCGAGAGGCCACAGAAAAGGTTGCAGCGATTAAGAAAAGAATGAAGGGAGCCTAAGATAGCCAAAAAGGTTATGTTGATAAGAGGCGAATTGGAGACTTTATGTTCGTAAAGATTTCGCCAATAAAAAGAGCTATTAGACTTGGAAAAGATGAAAAGTTAGCTCCAAGGTATGCTGGACCTTTCCGTATTCTTGAGAGAATCAGATCACTTGCTTATAGGGTCAAGTTTCCAAAGAGATTGGCGGTAGTTCATAATGTGTTCCACGTGTCTCGTTTGAGAAAATATGTTCACGATGCATCTTTGATTGTGGAGCCATCAATTAAAGAGGAATTGGAGATAGAACCGAATTTGATAGTGGTTAGACATCCAGTTTATATTGTGGATCAGGATGAAAATAAGTTGCATAACAAGGTGGTGCAACTAGTCAAGATGCAGTGGAGTGAGGATCCAAGAGACTGCACTTGGGAGACTATGGATCATATGAAAGAAGCCTATCCCGAGTTGATGTTAGGATAGTTAGTTGTTGTTTGTTGTATGTAAGTGTATGTTTATTTGCTATGGATGCTTAGTGTATGTCTTTGTATGTGTTTTATGCTACGAATATATAGCTTTTTCCGTAATTTGAATTATCTCATTGTTTGCTAATTTCGGAACGAAATTATTTTAAGGAGGGAGAGTGTAATGGCCCATAATTTAATCATTCTTTAAACGAATATGTAATATATTTTTATATAATAAATAAATGAATTTTTATTAACAAATAAAACTATTTTAAATAATAACTAATGATAATAAAATAGTTTTTTAGTTTTGTTTACCAATATATATAGTTCAAAGAGAAATAGAAAATATGACCAGAAATTAATTTTCGAAATATTAATTTTAACTGGTTAAAAGTTATCTAAAATGTCATAGCACTATTGTAAACACATATGCACACACTACAAACTATCTTAACATGGTGTGTGCATGTACATATTTGTTCACTTAAGTATATAAACATATAAGATAAAGGAGGTTTTATTTATAAAAAGTGTATATATATACGTATATATTAACATATAAAAATATCTTTTTCAACTTAAAGTACATGAGATCATTGCATGATTAGATGGATGAGAGGGGGTTTAAGGGGAGAACGGAAATCATGGGGATGGAGAGGGAGTGCATGCATACATGTACATATTTAATTCAAGCACTTATACATTTTTAAATATTTTCCTAAGCCTATAAATACCACTTATCTCTCATATTTCTCATTTTACAATCCTCCTCTTCACTTTGAAAATTTCCTCAGAGCTTGAGAAATATATCTGTAGCTCCTCTTTATATTTTCTAGTTTGAAAAAAAATACTTCTTTCCACTTAAAACACTTCAAATTATTGGTAAAAACACTTGTGCAAGCTCTACAACCCTCCTCTTCCAAAATACAAGCACCCATCCTCCACTATCCTACATGGCTGAGCCTAAACTCTACATGGCCAAGCCCAAATAGCCCTTGGCCAAGCCCATTTAGGGTGTTCAAGCAACCAAGTTTTCAAATTTTGTGAGATCCCAGGCTGTTTTCAATTTTTAGCAAAAGTTCGCCTTGAATTAGTAAGCTACGATGATTAAAACTTTTGTGTTCGGAAAATAAAACAACTTAAACTATATTTTGTAAAAATATATTGCATATTGTGTTGAAATATCATGTTGTTTTGATAGCATATGATTACAAGTTTGTGGTTGAGCTTGGATTTATGATTTGGATGTTAAATGATATGTTTGTATATTGATATATGAATGGTTGGTTATAATATGATGGCCGCGTGTTTATGAAACAAAACCAAGTATATGTGTGTAAATATTATGAAGTTAACACTTTGAAAAGTCGTAAAGGGCTTGAGATCCAATTTGAAAACAAAAGGTTGTTTTCTAGTTTTTGGATTTAGTAAATGTTTTTCCAAGTTTTCACCTTTTGTTTAAATTTTTCAAAACTCTTCCATTTGTGTTTTAAATATGTAGTAGCTAAAGTTAAAGTGAGGTTTTCACCTATAAATCAATTCCAACGAACTGTGCACATAGCGATAGTCGCTATGGATGCAGTTCGGAGAAATTTCACGATTTTAAGTTTTAAAGTGTTTACTTTTGATTGTTTTTGAAAAATCATTCAAACTAATGAAGTAAGTAAAAGGGTTAAGCTTTTGTATTCAGTAATTTATTTATTTAATTTATTAATTAGGGTAATTATTAATTAATTAATTAGGTTAAGTAATAGAGTTTATGAAATTATTAACCAAGTAAAATATTTTAATTAAAGAGTTTAAATAATGATTAATTAATATAAAAGGAAATTAATTTTTACTTAATCAAGTTTATTTACTTAAATTTATTATCTAATTAGAGTTAAATAGTTAATTAATTATTATTTATTAGAGGTTAATTATCCACTTAATTAGGGTTTAATTCTTAAATAAATGTTATTTTATTAAAGTTAATTTAAAATTTATTTTTAATTAATTTTTATTTAATTAAGGTTTAATTTTGTCTTAACCAAGCTTAATCAAGGTTTAATTATTAGTTAAATAAATTAGGACCCAACTAAGATAAATTAGGGTTATTTAAGATTTACTTTTGATTTAATTAAGAATAATTAAAGTTTAATTAAATTTAAACTTATGATTTAATTAAGGTTTATTTATTTTAAAGTTTCTTTCGAACTCTATCGGTTATTTATTTTTAACCAACTTTCAGTAAATTATTTTAAAACCAAAGGATCTCTTGTCCATGCTATTAAGTAACCAAATGAACTAAAGTAGTTGTAACAAAACGTTGATACGTTTTATTGAAAGTAAGTCGACTTGTGCTTATCACAAATACCGCATTTCGAGAACGTGATGAATACAAGGAGGTTAATTTTGATAAGAGGGTCATGATAATCTAAGCATATGGAACCAGTGTTCAAATGTGCGTCTTTACACCCCGACAGTGGAACGGTCCACTATAAACAACTTGACCCTTTAAAAAATTATCGAATGTTGGTTTGGAGAGACGGGGATCGGATAGCGTTAGTTAGCCGAAAAACCACTTCAAAAAAACGTAAGCATTCAGATTTGAAATAGTAAAGGCAAGGTTCAGATTTTGAAGTATAAGGGTCATTTTCTACTAACCCCGAGGGTGATTCCAAAATAGGTGTAGTGAAAGTAGTGCCTTCGGTCCGTTCATCTTCTGAACGACTTGTATGGATGAATGTTGACATTGTATCAGCATTTGGAAGGCGATGTAGCATTCTAAGTGGTAGTGGTCTAGTAAAGATAAATGTAGCCTCATGCCTCATCAATCGGAATGACCAAAACAGGGTTAGCAGAAGGGTTATGTGGGTCGCTCCTATCATGGTATGTCATCACCATATCTAGAAATGATATTTGATCCATTTTGTATTCTCTAGTACAGTTGCTGATCCCAACTGTGGTGGTGATTTATTCATTACTACTAGTCAAGTGGTAGGCCAGTTCTGTGTGGCAGGGGTAGAAGATGTTCTTGCCAGACACCTGGTGTATTTTATCTAGAGGTGCACCTTCCAAAGGCAGTCCTTACCTGGTCATGTATGGAATCCATTTCCCAATAAGTGTCTTCAGTCTTAGTCGTATACCTATTACGCTAGAATTTAATTAATGTAACAACTTCGACTATGTTAATTATTTACTTGAAAACGTTAAACATTATGATAATATCACTGGATTTCTATATAAAGTGTTTTGGTTATCATAAGGTAAAAACCCATTTGTGTTTATATGCGGCGTGGTCTTACAAGATACCCTTGATTATAAAGCACTTTATAACAAAATTAAGTTGTTTGAGTTTACTCACATCAGACCCATATCTGATCCGAAGTTTTATTTTCTTTTTCTAAAACTCTTGGGTACTCAAATTTGTATGAGTAGCCAAGTAATCCAGGTTTCTCACGGAAGCACTTTGAAGGATCTAGGCAGGTGGCTTCACCATTAGCTAGTTATAATCTTATTCCACCGTGTTTATGTATTATCTATGTATTTTGTGTGGGCAGGTAGCTATAACTGTCCAGTTGAATGTTGTAATGTAATGACTCTGATGTATTATTGTTATGAAAATGACTATGTAATATCCTATGTTATCTATTATATGTTGTTCTGATTCATGATGAGATTCTGTGATTGTATAGTTTTCTTCTTATCTTTCCTTTTCTTCTACCCTTAATGACTCGTCTTTCGGAGTGAGAAAGGCAGTTCATTACAAGCAGGGCTGATATGAACAATAATAATAATTAATATCTGAAAAGGATATAAACTACCATAAATATTAATACCGAGTAATTATAAACTTACCATTGAAATTACATTTTTTCAAATACTAATGATAAGTGTATAAATAAATTTTAAATAATCACATATGTAACATAAGAAACTAATCAAATATCCAATAATGAATAACATCACTTTAAAAAGAATCTATTAAAATAAAAATATAACTCTTGAACTAAGTAAATATGATGGTTTATTTATTGTTATACTTATTGATATTTTTTGTAACAAATGATTTATTATTTCATTTTTCTTTCTCTCCTGATGATTTTACGATACATGTTTAATGATGTATTTTTACAAAGTTTAAATTTCAGAAAATATAACTAATAAAATACCAAAATGGGTCATGCTTACTTACTTAAAATAACTACAAAAGGGTTGTAGGATCTGGTTTTGATAGAAGTTATACATAAGAACCTAGAAAAAAAGTAAAACTATACTATTCTAAAATGTATTAGATAAAATGAGTATAGTGGGGCTGTAAATTGCATCTTGTTAGATAGAATCAAAGTGGGTTAAATGATTTTGAAATATGGTAGAGAAAATGTGGCCAGTGGGATTAGAACTTGGGTGGGATTCCCTTCAAATGAATGATGCTTAAGAACTGAGTGAATCAAGGAGAGTAGAGTATTTAATCATAAAATTATGAGAAAATTGGAAAAATATTGAGGGAGGTCTACTAATAAGATATACTGTTGTTTTAGATAAAGGAAATCAAAGAGGGTTAAATGATTTTAAAATATATTAAAGAAAACATAGTTGGTGGGATTCTAACTTGGGTGAAGTTCTCATCAAATGAATGATGCTTTAGAATTGAGTAAATTAAGGTGAGCGAAGTATTTTAATTCTAAATAAACTCATGAGAAAATTGGGAGAATGTCGAGAGAGATCCACTGAAAGATATATAGTATAAGATAAGAGTACACCTTTCTAAAAGGTTATAATGTTTTTTCTTTCATACACAAGTTTGAAGAGATAAGCCTTCGATTATTTCTTTGATCAAAGTATTCAGTGATGATGGTTTCTTATGTTCATAATATGCACGAAATGATTGATTACCATTCATTTTCTTTATAATATACAAATTCGATAAGCACAAATGTCTAGAAGTATGCACTCACAAGGAACAATGTTTCTTTGAATACATCATAGGTAGTCTCACATTTTCGTTTGCTAAATACTCTATTTTTTGACACTTGGTAGCAATAATATGAAATTCAAGCGTATTCTAAAGCACATATTCGAAACCATTGACAGCGCCATAAATAATTTATTTTATGGAACGCTATTTCAATGCAAGTTTAATATACTAAAACAAACTATCATAATCGTTAACAACCTCTAAAGAACTACTATCAACCTATTGGAATAGAAACAACAAATAATAAGAAGAGAATGGTTGTGTCATGGAGGATCGCTGCCTTAAAAGCTAAATTTGGCACGATTATGGTGCAATTGTAAATATGGATTTTCTCCCTAAGGTTAGCACAATAATTTTCAAACTTATGCACTCAAGGTTGAAAATTTTGAGAAGTATAGAAAACCTTTGCTCATGAGTTTTAGGAAATTCAGAAGATGAAAGTTTTTTGTAAATATTTTCTGTCAAAATGCCAATAAATAAGCATAAGTGGGAACTATGGCCCATATTTCAAAGAGATAATAAGATGTAAATAGTCAGGCGTAGGAGAAGGTAATGCTTTAATGTAAATATAATTTTAATTGATCATGGAGATAACGATTAGTTAAATGAGGAGACTTGTCTTTTCAATTTAAATTCTTGTCTTTTTAGTTTAGATATAATATGAATGGATCAAATAAAAAAGAGAAAGACAAAAACGGTGGCTCAATGAACCCTGTTCTGTTATAGTGCACGGTATACAATGTTAAGTGTTAAGTGCATGATTAAAGCCCCATATATGCCCGTTCACCCATGTCTTGGGTGCATGTGCATGTAGGAGTTTGCCTATGTAATGACCTACCTTTTTGGATGGTTTAAATCGATCAAAAACCACACATGTCAGACTCAAACCATTCAAAATGGAGAATTGTTATGGGATAATTAAGAAAAAGACAAAGAAAGAAAGAAGAAAAAAACATAATCTCACAGCGGGATGACAAAATATAATAATCAAATAAACAATTCATGAAGTTGTTTACAAATAACATTGATTATACTTTTACAATACAGATCAGAGTTACATACAACAAGAATGAATAAATAAACGCAGCGGAACAACATGATGCAGTGGAATAAATATAATAAATAACAATAGTATAAAATCTTCGTCTTCATCCTCTAGAAAGCAGTTTTCAATAAACTAAAAAGCTCAGACTGACCTGAGCGAATTGAAAAGACAAAACAGTCGAGTTAGAACTAAAAGATCTTATATAAGTTAAATCAATAGTAATTAAATATGGTTGTAACAGCGTCACAGATGTTTACGGGTTTTGACATCTCTTATCCAGTGTTTATCATGAGTGCAATAACTTAAGAGATGTTCAGGATTTCTATCTCTTAAGGATCCATTAAACTATCTACATACATAGCACAATACGCTATTATAATAGTGTCCACAGCAAAGTAAAGTATTAAAATAGCGTTAAGGCGTTACTCATATCCCCTTAACACATTTTATATATTTCCATAGTCTATACAGTACCGTACGCTCCTCCGTAAACTGGAGGATTACCCAGAGGGCACTCCATAGGTATGGTACAAAACAAACTCATAGAAGGCACGATATGGCATGTGAACATGGCACTCGAGGCAATTCCAGGGTAGGATTCTACCATTTGCAGATCCGAACTGGTGGCAACGCATAGCAGCTACTACCACCCACCTCGGAACACACTCCCATAATCAGAATCAAGGGGTGGCGAATAAATCATCACAAAGTCATAATATGGTATCGAAGAAGCATGTCCGATCGGAGGGATAACCTCACTTAGCCCAGCATGGCTCCTGTTTTAGTCACATTCAAGCTGACTCATGATAGTCGGGACTACGTAAATACCTGATACAGAATCATTCGCCAAACCATCCTACTTCATTATGAAATCTCCACCACGTACACAGTTTTCAAAGTGGTTTTTGGTATTGGCAGAGAGTATGACAATATCTGATCCCGGTCTCTTAACAACCAAACGCTTATTTCACATCGGATGATTCTTTAAATTTCCAAAACCAATTCTTAATTTATATCAAAATATCATATTCTCAAAACCGCTTTCGAACTCGTATTCACTTTCGAAAACATATTCACTTTCGAAAATATATCCATTTGAAATCATATCACTTCTGAAATCATATTTACTTTCAAAATCATCTTACAAAATAGGTTAAATCTCATTTTAAAATCATCATACTCAATCAAATATGTCATTTAAAATACAACTTAGGTTATAACATCATTTAATCGCATTCTTCTTAAAAATCAAGGATTTAAATATAAATTTCTACTTTACAAAACCTGAAATTTAGAAAATATTTTAGATAGTTTAAAATAGATTAAAATATTTTTTTAATAGTTTATAAATAGAGTGAGATAGTTTAGATGGATTTAAGATAGTTTAAATTTGATTTAAAAAAGATTTAAATTAGATTAAATGGGTTTAAAATAGATTAAATAGTTTTAAAGTAGATTAAATTGATTTAAAATAGATTAGATAGATTTAAAATAGTTTAAAATAGGTTAATTAGGTTAAATATATTAAAATAGATTAAATTGTATTAAATAGATTAAAATAAATCAAATTAGTTTAAATTGATTAAAATAGTTTAAAATAGTTCAAAATAGCTTAAATTAGTTAATAGTTTAAAAATATTAATAATTAGGATTTGAAAATAATATATTTTAAAACATTTTATATTAAATATAATAAATTTGAAATTAATATCAAATTGGACTATTTCTTTCATTTTAAAACATCTGGACCATGCCCAGCTTTTAAATCGACGACTAATTTTGTCTTTCAATTAATTCTCATTTAAAACCATTTAATCAATATCAGCTTCAAATCCATGTTTGAATTATCAATTTAAACCACTTCAAATTAAACAGATTTCAACGTTATATTCAAACATTTCAATAATTCAATTTCGATAAAACTCATTTGTATTTGATAATTCAACTTTGAAACTCCTATTTAAATCCTTTAAACAATTTATTAAGACCAATTCCAATTTCAACATTTAAAGCTTGGATTTTCAAAATTAGATTAGTTTATACAAATCAAATTTTATTTCAAAATATTATTTAATTAAATTCAAAATTTAAGGATTTAAAATCATTTAATTTAACCAATCCGGTGTCCATATATAATTTTGTATCCTATAGTCAAGTGATATAGATATTTATCATTTCAATCCACATTTAAATTTTTTTTGGGTATATATCATTTCAACCCGTAATCCTAAAATTTCAAATCGATGAAAATCGCTTAGGTTTATCATTTCAACCCATAACGATTTTCCCCTATTCTATATGATCGTTCGGGTATGTATCATTTCAACTCATAAGGATTCTCTAATAATAACTAAGGGAACTTGCATTGTTATAACAATATAAATATAACATCAAATCATCCAATATAAACGATCAAACATTAATCACAATCATCATTCACATCAACAATAATTTGCTGATCATCAATAACTGGTATTGGCGATTAGAATTTAATATTAAATTAAATGACGATTAATTGCAATAAAAGTTACATTTAATTGGAATGACAATTTAAACATACTAAGCACCAACCAATCAATTTCTAATCACGTCATAAATTTAATTTAACTAACATAAGATAATTTAGTAGTTGTGAATGAGTCAAAACACTCCCCGTTGATTTCAAATTGATTTGAAATCCAAAATAAGACCCAAATTCAACTGTCTCAGAATTCCTCTAAACCAGTTCTATAATGTTCGGAATTTCGATACAGTCATAGCGGAACATACCGTGTGTAAATCCGACCTCGTACGTAAAAGTTATACAAATTAGAATGTTTGAATTCCAATATAAAAATAAAAATCCAAAAAAAGAGGTGCCACGTAACTTGAACACGCGAAACCTATCTCCGTGTACTGTTCATCACGATCGTGCCTTCCACTATAGCCGCCACCCTATACCCTTAGATCGCCGGCTGCACGTCGCCTAGCACTTCGATCGAGACTCGCCGCTAACCTCCTCGTCTACGGCCGACCTCCCTGTGGTCGTGCAACCATCGCCAAAGCCCATGGCGTTGCCGCCGCCGCTCACTTCAAAAGCCATTCATGGCAAATTGGCTGACCATAACGACCAAAAAACACCACCAATAGAGCCTGCTCCACCTCCTCCACAATCCCATGCCATCTGATCGAACCAACGACGAAGATCCACCATTGGATCGGAAAACATAATTTGAACGGCTAAGGTTCATCCTTGATTTTTGGCCAAACCATGATTCGACTGCACAAATGAATTGCATGGTGGATTACACTCGTCGTGAGCTTCGAAATGGTATATAATTTGATATGGTTTGAAGGAGTTTGATTTTCGATTTGAATCTGAAATTGAATTTAGGGTTTGAATGTAATTTGGAATTCTGCCATTGGGAAGAGAAAAGCATATAGAATTGTACGTATAGAAATGAGGAATAAAAGGCTGCTAAGGTTTGGATAGAACTATTCATATAACAAAGCCCGATAAGAAAATAAACACATATCGAATCGGTACGAACGACAATAATGACCCGAAAAGCCCGTTCCGTCTCCAATACGAAAGTGGGTCATTCTATATATCAAAATAGATGGTTTCGCTATTTTTAAACTCAATGGAACATGTTTCAAGTCCTAATTCCATCGTATGAAGAAGTTAGCTTAGAAATTAGCTTATTGCAAATTGATTTCAATTGAATTTAATTAAATTGATTTCTACGCGTTTCAAGAATGTACGATCAAACGACAAATTCGATCCCTGCGAAACTTGAAATCCTATAATAATTCACGGTAATGGATCTGATGAAACTGGTTTCGTCAAAATCCAAGACAGTGGCCAAAATGGTTGTTTTCACATTAATTAAATATAAATTAATATTACATTAATTAAATCACCTTCTTAATTCAAATTTTATAATCAACAAATTTTATCATTTTTGATTACTCACACATTTACAATGATTCAAAACAAATTTACATATCACTCTAGTGTTAAATATTATACTAATTATAGTGTTCAATTTCAAATGTAATTAAATCCAATTATTTATGATTTAATTTCAATAAATTGATTAAATTTGATTTCAATCTTTTAATTCCATTAACCATTACCCTATGGACATAGTTGACATTGGTTTATATCTTGTTACATTTATATTCTCCAATTTCTTCTTAATTTCCATTAACGTAATATATTTAATTACATTTAATTGCAATTGATTTCCAATTTAATTTAACGGGCTAAATAAATAGGTAACATATAATAATTAACACCGTTAACTTTTAATCACATTTATATGTTTATTATTTACAAACAAATGCTATAACAATTTACACAATACTAACTCTATCCAGTTATAATTTATTACACATTATTTCATTAATTAATACAACATTTAAATTATCAATTACTCTTTTAATCCAATTATCAATTACACACATTATTACAATAAATTTACAATCTGTAACCAATTATAACTTTGCAATCATTTTAATTAATTGAAGTTACATTTAAAGCAGTTATCAATTACCTTAAATTAATGCCAACACATTTCATTCTAGTTATTTTCTTATTATCACATCTTAATTTTTATTTTATTTTTTATTTTTCACAACATCAAACTCGAAAACTTATTTAATCTAATAAATTTAATTATCGAAAATTACGGGTCATTATAGCCTAGGTATCCATACTCCATACACTTAATCAAACACTGATGGAAATGATGATATATAAAGAGGAGAATATCAAAATACCGAGCGATGTGGAATAAAAGAGTTTTGTTGTATTTATCCAACAATCCTTCGCTGACTACAAGAAAACACCAAATAGAGCATAACACAAAAGCCCAACCATAGTAATGTATTCTAATTACAAGACACATAAAGTTGCGAGATTACAACTTAGACAACGTAGTGAATTTCCCTTGAAATACAAGATTTAGCTGAAACCCCATTACTTGCACTACATTTTAGATTTCTACAAACTTCATGATAAATATGTGTTTTATGGCCGTCATTTACCTTGGTAATTCATGAGTGCTCTATAGAAATTACCTAAATCCCCAATAGAAGATGACCCATATTCACACTTAATAGGTGGGTCCATCAAGTGCATCTATTTAGCACTACCACATATGGTTAAAGACTCATTAAGAGCATGAAGCTCGGCTTTGAGTCGAATAATAGAATCGATCAAGTGCATTCCGAAAGCATCATCAATTCTGGCTATGGATTTGATAATTAGGTCTAATTCGAAAAAAAAATCCATCAGCGGATCTTAAAAGTACCAAAAAACTGGTTATGAATTTAATAATAATTAAGCTAGAAAATGTTAACAGAATCTGTCAACTGTGTCTTAAGAGCACCACCAATACTGGTCATAGATTCAACAAGAGTAACAAAATCAACTTTAAACAAATCTATAAAATTCATCACTTGCGTCGCCTAAGCACCACCAAGGCTGGTTATAGATTAATGTTGAATGTAAAGTCCATAATGAAGGCTTTCCCAAGAGGATCCATCAAGTACATTATGTAAGTACCACCAAAACTCGTTATAGATTCATAAGAGTGAACAACTCATAAACACTAAATTAAGAAGAGAAACGGTATTCCTATGGCGTCGTTTGACTACTATTATGCACATTTTTCTCTTTTCTAGCCCGCAGTCGATCCTCGTGACTATTCAAGGACTGCATTTCTTGGGAACCCTTACATGAGCGGATCTGCTAAGTTCATTTATAATCTTACAAATTTCAATGAAATCATGCATTCCATCAAAAGTTTCTTGAGCGTTTTTTGTTTAACTTGGATGCATCTTCTCTTCCCATTATACATGCTTTGTAATTTCAATCAAAGCTGGTGTATCATAGTGTAAAGAGACTAGAATATGTTATTATTCCTATAATGGAATTTCTATCAAAAATTCCTTCAACCATTCGGCTTCTTGACATTCCAACTCAAAGCAACAAACCTAGATTCCTTTGTAGATCATGCACGTATATTCAGTGGAATTACATGATATAGCACCTCCACATAGGGTGAGCAAATTATTGATTTGGTTTGAAACCGATAAAAAATATCAATATCAAAATAACCATTCAATAAAAAGAAACCAAACCAAACCTACAAGCAAATGTTTTTCAAAACTAAATCGACCAAATCAGAAAAAATTGATTTGATTTGGTTGGTCTAATTAGTTTATCTTGGAGTTAAATTGGCTAGCTGGTGACATGATATATGAATGAAATAATTGATTAAGCTCGTATTTATATAAAGAAGTGATTATGTTATAATATTAAGAAACAAACTATTTTTCTTTCACAAATCTACTAACATAAATGGAAGAAATATTATTACTATTAAGATAATTATATATTTTTCATCTACAATTATTTTTTAATAATTAATTGAAGTTTTATATTTGTTTAATTTATTGGTTTGGTTTTTGAAATATCAAAAACTGAATCGACCAAAAAGAAAATAATTGTGAAAATTAAAACTAAAGTCAACCAATTAACTAAAAAAAAGAATAGAACGACCAAACTTATTTGGTTCGGTTGGTTAATTTGATTGAACTAGTAAATGCTCATCCCCACCTCCACATAGAGTAAATATATAGCTACTATTAGAGTTAACCTCATAATTATCAGCAACTAAATTTTCATAACAAAATCCTTCCAATACAGTAGTAAATTTGTTTAAATGCAAGCACAAACCACTTGTACCTTAAGGAACCTTATTGAATAATGAAGAAAAATTTCGGTTTCATCAATGTGCTTGTTAGGTTACCTACTCAAACTATAGACAATGTAGGTCATGTTAAGTATGGTATAATTAATAAGGAACACGATTCTTCCAATAATTTTAGCATATTCATCTAATGACATGTAAGGGTCTTGTTCTTCTTAAGATATATGATAGGTCATAGGGAGATGAGACTTGTGTCACATAGAATAATCAAACATTTTAAAGATTTTCTCTATGTAGTGAGACTGACTTTATGAGAAACTACTTTCAATTTTTCTAATTTGTGTTCCTAGTGTCACATCGGCCTCTTTTAAGCATTTCATCTCAAATATGGAGGATGAGAAGGTTTTGATATTGTTTACCACGTCCATGTTTGTACCAAATATCAACGTGTCATTGACAAAAAGGCGTATATTCACATAATTAAGACTAATCATTTTTGAATATAGCATGAATTAGAGGTATTTACTATATATCCATTAACTACTAGGGCCCTATGAAAATTTCATACCATTATTTAGGAGCCTATTCAAGGTTATAGAGAGAATTTCTCAATTCGCAAACCCTATTCCCCTAGTCAGGTATAATGTAATCAATAGGCTGTTCCATGTAAATTTCTTCTTCTAAGTCACAGTTAAGAAAAGCAATTTTTATATCCATCCATCATACTGCTAGATTATGAATAACAACCAAGGTAGCTAAAGTATAATAGTACCCACCTTGGTCACGTAGGAACAGGTGCTAAAATAATTAATGTCTTTCTTTTGTATAAAGCCAACAACTGCAAATATAGCTTTGAACTTTTTAACAAAACTATCAATTCTTAATTTCTTTTTAAAGATACACTCAATCCTAATTGGTTTGCAACCCTTAGATAAGTCAAATAAGTCCCAAATGTGGTTAGATGTTATCTGAAAAGCTTACTTTTATTAGTTTCTTTCCAAGAGTTACCATCTTTAGAGTTAATTTGCTCTTTATATGTTTTAGCATCTTCCTCAATCAAAATATAGAAACAGTGGTATCATTAATCTTTTCAATATCAATCTTTCTACCATAAAGAAGTAACGAATTTTGGTTTGAAAGCTATTCCATATCTATTGCCTTTTACTTCTCCTAAGTTCATTGTTAAATTCATTAACAATGGGTGGTGGATTAGGCAGTGATAATGACAAATTAGTAGCAATGGATGGACCAAAAGTGTGCCCATTATTATAATCCCTTAAAGAAAAGAGATTTTCAAAGAATTCAACTTCTCTAGATTTTAAAATAGTGCGATCATTTAAAGATATGAATTTGTATGCAGTATTGTTAGAAGCATTGCGAATGAACTCTCATTCAAAATTTCCAGATCCTACGCTAAATTTTCCAAAGTTTGCTAGGCATACTTTAGGTAAACACCCCAAACTTTCAAAATTTGCGGGTTTGAGAAAATCTTTACACGGTTCATTAGGGGTCTTATCCAACGCTTTATGAGGAACTCCATTAAGTATATAACAAGTGGACATAAAAGCTTCCCTCCTCCATGCAACATCGGTCATACCATAACTTTAAAGCATTACATTCATCATATTCTTAAGAGTCCTATTTTTTCTCTTGGTCACTCCATTTTGTTTGGGTGGAGGGGTGTAAGGAGCACTAATTTCATAGACAATTCCATTTTTCTCATAGAAGTGATCTAAACCTTTTACTTTATTGGTCTAATTGGCTTTCAACTTCAATTTTAAATTTTAGGAACATCTCTACAGTCTCATCTTTATACCCGAGACTATAGACTTTGGTGTATCTGGAAAAGTCATTTATGAAGGTTGCATAATAAAGATTACCTCCTCCACTAACTACATTCTTAAAATGTGTTTCTTAGTTTATTAATTCAAGTAATTCAGCAATATTATTAGGGATTAATTTGAAAAAGTTTTATAGCGTGTTTGGCATCAACACATATTAGACATTTAGAAGATAGAGTTCATTTTTTATATTTAATATATGTTTAGCTCTCTAGGTCTTTTAATTAAGCCAAATCCTGGTTTATTATGTCATAGGTCAATGAACTAAGCACATAAGTAAAAGAAGTGCTTGCACTGCTATAAGCAATAGAGTTTAATACAAACTACCATCAACTAAGTATCATTTTCCCATAAATACCCCGTCCCTAGTGATTACAACCTTAACAGACTCAAAAATAAGTTTAATGCCAACTCTGTAGCCCACTAAAAAATATAATTTCTATAAAGGGGGAGACGTAAAATACATCATATAAAGTCTAAGTTTTTCCAAAAGTAAGTTTAAGTAGAACCTTTCCTTTTTTCGATCACTCTAGCAACAACAAAGTTTCCAATGAAGATGCGCTCATCATCTCCTGGTCCTCAAAGTGATGGAAAGCTCTCGATTTGCAGAAAGATGTTTAGAAGCTCCAACATCCAACACTCATTAGGTCCTGTTTCCCATTAAGTTGGACTTTACAACAACAACATGATATCTTCATCCTTAGTAATATTTGCCTACGGCTTGACATTGGTTGCATGTTTCTGCTTAGGTTATCCTTTCCATTAAAAGCATTGATGCATTTTATGACCTTGTTTGTCACATAGATAACAAATAATCCTTTTAATTTGGTTTTTTTTTTATCATTGACAGCTTTCTAATTCTTCCAAACAGTAAATTTCTGAGACATTTCCCTTTGTTATTGAATTCATCCGCATTACAATTCCAGATTCCACAAGTTTGACATGGTCAGAATAAATGTATATAACATTAATTTATCCTTTACATGATTGAATTTCTCAATTTAAATATGACAGATTAGTTCTTAAAGAGATCGATCTTTCTTTTTTGTACTTGAGGTAATTATCATAATCGCTTCATGACGATGAGAGTTTATTCAATAATACATTAGCTCGCAAGACTCATACATCTTCATTACTTCATTAAACATATCAGATAACCAATTTTTATATTCATGAATCTACTCCATAATTGACTTCTTATCTATCATTTGAAATTGCAACCATTTGCCCACCATATACTTTTTCCTTTTGACATCATCTACCATGTACTTCTTTTCTAGTATTTCCCAAATGATTTTAATCGATTTTTAATTGACAAATAGATCATATAGTTTGTTTAACATATATGTGAGCTGTAAGGGCCCTCCCTTAAATGAGCTTAAATTCCGATCTAGAAAAGACCAATCGAAACTTAGAACCATCTCAAAGCTGGCTATTTATTAGTAAAAAGAACAATACAGAGCTATTTATTTATACATTTAGAGTCTTACAACAGAAGAATAAGATTTAATAGTAACAACAATCCATATTTTAGTTAAATTTCAAAATTTCATTTAAAATCATAACAAAATATCTATAATACCAATTCCCGACAATAACCGTATATATCTGCAATATTCCAAAATAGCAACATTGTTTTTATTTCATGGATTCATTGGAAACAACAGAAATAATAAGTAAATAAATAGTCTACTACTACCGTCCCCCCTTCAGCATCACCCTTCTTAACCTATGTTGCAACGAGGAGGGAGTCAGAATAACATATGTTTGGTGAATAAAACTACATTCGTACTGGCCAGTATAATTTAAATAGGAACATGTCTTACGTTTTCTTCCTATAACATAAATATTTCCAAATATAAGCCCAAAGGCTTTTCTCAAACTTAAATAAAAGGCTTTCCATATATAAGCCCGTAGCTAACTTGCTATCAACCCAATAGCCTGTATTTATCGTTCATAATGTTCTATCAATGTAAGAGATAATACTCAAGTCACTTAATGTCTTTAATGAGAATTATGCAGACTTCAACCATTTTATACCATGTTTAAGGCAGGTCCACGTCATTTACTACTCATAATCCCAAGACGGACTCCTCACCAATAACTATCCAGCTAACATTGCATGGAATCTTTTCAACCACTTAATACTTCCTATTAAAGCGAGTCCTTTTTCGAGATGGCATCTACCTTGCCAAACCCATAACCCCAACCATTTACTAGTTCCTACATAGAGAAGAGGTAGGCCCCCCACAATCACTTAATACCTTCAATCTCTAAAGTAGGTCTTTCGTATTATGACCCGTTCTCCATGGTGACGTCTTACATTAGCCTGCTATTTGTAGGTACTGATAGCCAGATTAGCTGGACAAATTTATCCTACATGATTTGGGACCAATCTCACGTCATCATAGTTATTTATTATAGGCGATGTCTCACATCAATCTCAAAGTCACACTACTGGTAGCTAGATTAGCTGGGCAACTTCCGTGTGCTTTCGACCAACCTCACATCCCCATAACTTAGTCATAATTTATATCACACTCTACATATATTATTACACATCTCGCCATTTCCACAACCAAGGCATTATAAGAGATCTTTCTTATTTCACCTTTGACATTAATTACCTCGCTAAGGGGTATTTTAATAAAATTAATAACCTACTTAACTACACAATTATACGTTAATTACGCTAATATATTTGTATAGATACGCGCCTACTAATTTCGAAGCGTGCAGAATATACGCCCTAAACTAGCATTTAAATGTAAACTCTTTAATAATTATACAGGTCTTGTCACATATATCAACAATACCAAAATTTCAATATTCATATACAAAAATTCCAATCAATAGACTTGTATACAATAAAAATTTAACAACTTATTACATAAAAAATAATGGAATATATTAGATATTAGAAACTTACAATCCCAATTTTTATGCTCTATTCAACTCCTTTTCCACATAAAAATAAACAAATGAATTTTTATTTTTTTCCTCGGGAATAAGCAGTGCAAACTACGAATAAAATTCATACCACACACACTATCCCTTAATAAAAATCCTTTAATCAAATTCAAAGAAAAAGAATAAGGAGTGGAATAGAAGGCAAAATTATCAAAACTGCAAATATATACTATTTCCATTATTTTGACATAAACAATTGAGATTTCAACATAGAATTGACATTTCACATTGAAAGAGTTTTAGGGTGTTTATAATATGATGTCTTCGCAAACCAAAACTCCTAAGGCATATTCGAACCCAAACTATGCTAATCAACTGCTAAAATAGAAAAACTAAGATTTCCACTCACAATATATCCTTAGCGTTGCCTCCTTTGAATTTGTCATGCTTTTGACAATCTTTATCAAATCTCTTCTTTTTGATATATATATATATATATATATATATATATATATATATATCAATGGATTTGTACATATAGATTAGATTCAGAATTTGAGGAATTGGAGGAGAATAAAATGAGAAAATAAACCAAAAAACAAAAATAGATGTATATAATTTCTTACCTAAAACCCTAATAAGGTTTTATGAATCTCAGAAGAGATGAACTGACGGAGCTTTGCTAATATTTTCAAAATATTTATGAATAAAAGTGAGAGGTCTAGGGTTTTATTTATAGTGGTTGGAATGCTCTAGAACCATTGGATGAAGATCGGTTGTAAATTATAAAATCTAAAATGTTCAAATCCACAAACCCTAGCCGCAACTTCACAGTCAACGGCCGACCGCCCTACCCTACCAGTTGATCGGCTAGTCCTAGGGAACAATCGACCATGATGTTCGTTTTGAGAGGATTTTTGTGTCGTTATTTTTTTTACTTATTTTCTTCCTTGATTATCATTTAAGTTAACGTTATTTTTAACGTTAACCCCCAAACCCAGTCACCGTTAGCTTTTAAATTTTAAAATTAATTATACATATGAACTTGAATTCTATTTAAATTATTTTAAATCCGAAAACTTCAAACGTCCATAACTTTTTCGTTTGAGCTTCATTTTCAATATATTATACGTAGAAATTGATCAAAACCTCGCCATGAACGCAACGTCACAACTTTCATGGTCAAATTTCAACTTTTGAAAAAAATTCATTT
This sequence comes from Allium cepa, assembly GCA_030765085.1. Taxonomy (NCBI): domain Eukaryota; kingdom Viridiplantae; phylum Streptophyta; class Magnoliopsida; order Asparagales; family Amaryllidaceae; genus Allium; species Allium cepa. The sequence continues at coordinate 292,150,863 of CM060937.1, forward strand.
TTATCCATATCTTATTTAATTTAATTTATCATATTTATTTATGGTTGATTTTACGGGATGTTATATGAGCTATGAGCATATTTCCTCTAACCAACTTATCATCATTCTCAAATTTCCTTTTGGCTTCATCATTAGTCTACCTTGTCATGATAGTTTGTTGTGCAGTTTCAATAATAGTAGGAGTGATGGCCTTTGAAACATCTTCAGGTGGTTCAACATATTGAACATAATCAGCATCCAATTGTTTGAACAAATGAGTCATTTGTAAGACCAGCATTTGTAGTTGGCCCCATTAAAAACGTCAAAATTGAAGGGATCATGAAGAATGCAATTGATTGAAAGGTACATTACTCTTTATTGTAGAGTTTCACTCCAAAATGTTGGAATATAAACAACAAACAAAGAAGAAGAGAAAGGTCGACCGCCTTGAAAGAAAATTTCATCGTTACTATGGTGCAATCGTTGATTGTCATTCGCTTCCTAAGGCTATGACAATAATCATCAAACTAGTACACCCAATGTTGAAGAGTTGGAGAGTGCTGAAAACCTTTATTTAGGGGTTTTTAGAAAATTTAGATAATATATTTTCTGTCAAATAAATATGAATAAACAGACGTAAGTGAAAACTGTGACCTGGAATACATAAAGATAATAAAATGTAATCATTCAGACTTAGGAGAAAATACTGCTTTAATGTAAATATAATTTCAATTGTCTGCGGGTGCGGAGCAGTAACAAGGAGGCTTGGGTTCTGGTAAAAAGACACAGTTTCGATTTCTATCATGCGCATCTCTATCCTATATAAATTTAGCCGGAGGTATGGAGACTTAGATCAGCGGAGGACTTTACTAGACTCTTCTCAGGAGTTTGCCGGTCTGCCGGATTCTTCTGAGTTTTCAAAAAAAATAAAAATAAATTCAATTAACCATAGTGATAATGGTTCGGTAAATGAGAAGACTTGTCTTTTCATTTTATATTTCTGTGTTTTCAACATAGATATAATCTCAATGTATCAAAATCAAAAAAGAAATACAACAACAGTGGCTCAAGTGAAGCCATCCTGTTACAGTGCATATGCGACATCAAAGTGGCACATACGCCAATTCTCAACACCGTGTGCGTATGCAAGCTCTATACTTCACTCTTAAATAAATGCTAGTGAAGGTAATGATATGTGAAGAGGAGAATATCAAAATAATATACGATGAAAGACAAAAGAGTTTTATTATGGTCATAACACGATAACAACGTAACTTCTACCAACTACAAATATACCAATACTATGTTGTGTTTACTATAAATGTAAAGTAACCATAAGATAGTCATTCATTCCTTAGGGTAAAGTAACAAAGTACTATGTAAATCTGATTGCTGCATAAGTATTTTTTTTACTATAAGATAAATTAAAAGACAAAATGAGTTAGTCCTTATCACTTCTCACAACAAAATAATCAACATAATAAAAAATTCATAAAAAGAACAATATGTAATATTTTTCCTTTTAAATATGTGGATATGTAGTTTCCCTAAAAAAAAAATGTCTATGTAGTAATAAGTCAATAACCTCTCTTTTGAGTTGATGTTAGAGGTTTTGGGTTAGGACCCCTAACATGCATATAAACTGCATTCATATAAAAGAAAATCACGTTGCAAGGAAAGATAACGAATTTGTGTTGGTTGTTTCATGAAATCAAAGGTCCAGTTTACACCGATTACGTTTTTAAATATGTGGATTTTTCGTCAATCGGTTTTTAGCAACTTGAAAGAGAAAAGAAGTTATAAATAGCAAAAAGGATGGGCCACTTTGAAATATTAGGCAAGAATGCAATTCCTCTGTTTGGACTAAACTTAGATACGGGCAAATTGCCCACCCGACCCGACTTAATTCTCTACTAGTCCACCGTTTGCTTCCATTATAATGCTAGGGTTTCTTATATTTTCCAAAAAACCTAAAATTTTATAATCTTCATCCGTCGCCATGAGCAGATCAGGACAGCCTCCGGATCTCAAGAAGTATGTTCTTACTCAATGGTCGAATTTTGTTGTTTCGTTTATTTGTTTTGATTATTTACATATTTTTATTTTTGGTGGACTTTTGCAGATATATGGACAAGAAACTTCAAAGTAAGTATCAATATTTTGGTTTGTTGTCATATGAATTTTGCAACTGTATTTCATTGCTTAAATTGCAGAATTGCTTGTCTGCGTAATAGCAGGTTAAGTAACTCTGCATTTTCCCTTTTTTTCTGAAAACTGCAATGCGATAAAGTAAGATTTGATGATAGAGCAGAATTTATCATTCAGTTTTTAACAATATGTTGCATTTTAGGACTTTTACGCAGTTATTTCATTTTGTTGAAATCTTGAGTTGCTTTTTGTGGTTAGTACTCTAAATCCTAATCCTCAAAAAAATTGTTAGATAGTATTCATGTACTATTAAAGCCACACTGTAAAACACTTCAGGAAATTTTCTTTTGACAAAAAGGGGGAGGGGGATTAGAGTTCTTTTTCTTCCCCTTTCAAATCTCACTGTTGAAGATTAAAGTTTTCATTTACTTGTTTTGAAAAAAAAAACAATGGAATTGTGACTTGTCCATCCCTTAACATTTTCTTATTTTATATATGTTGTTACTTCCTGTGAGATTTGATCCAGATTTTCCTTCCATCTGCATCAAATAGTAACTGCTTGTGTAATTAGTGACGGTCCAAGCTAAGGGGTTTCGCTAGACGAGTGGTCATGAAAAAAATGAAACGTAAGATGGGAAAAATACAAATAACGCAGTTAGGAGTTGAAGCTCTAAATTTTTTGAGAAAAACCTCAACCACAACTGTACGATGAATAATAATTCCACTAATCCATGACAAAAAATACTACTTAAACGAGTATCGTGGGGTTGCCCTAGATGATTGGTTTGATTGGCTTACTCTTGGGCTGGCCTGCTTGTGTACATGCTTTATATCTTTTATATGCTTTCACAAATTAAGATGAAAATGAAAATAAAATGAATTGAGTAAATGTCATAGACAGTAAAACTGTAAAGAAGTAAAGAATAAAAAACAAAAAGTAAAATAAATACCAACCCCATAGTTATCGAATTAGTTAAAAAGTAATTAATATGTATGCTACGATAGATCAGTGAACGTAGTTTATATTTTTAATGCTACTAGATTTATTCACTAGTTTATTTAATATATGGAAGTTAGCGATCCACGTACTAGAACCATAAGCTAGGAGTTTTTTGCTTAGGGTTGGTTTATGCACAGTGTTATAACTTTTAGATTATAGGACTAGTGAATAGGAGCCTAAGACGTAGTGTTTGGTTTTCGGTCAATATTATTGTTAGTATCATTATTATTATTATGGTTTTTTATTTTTATTTTTTATTTTACATATTTTTATTTTAGTTTTATTTTTATTTTACTTGGTTATTATTATTTGTTTGCTTATTTGACTTTAGTTTATTATTATTATCATGGTTTTATTATTATTATTGTTGTTGTTATTGTTATAACTTTTAAACTGACTTCGTCACTTAGTTTTGGTTTCTATCTCCAGCCGACCCCAACTTGTTTGGGAATAATGACTTAGTTGTTGTTGTTGTAGTAGATACATGTATATATTGATATAACAACATAATATCCAGTGTTATTAAGGTGCACCTAAGGCATTGAAAAGCTCAGGCTCGGCGGCTGAGCTTTTTGGAAGCTGAGGCATTCGAGCTATTCAAGGTGCCGAAAAAGCACACCTTTTGCTAAGACGGTGAAGCTCCAAGACGCCAAAAAAGCGAGCCACTATTAGGTGTGGTTCTTAACCCTAAATTAAGTTGGAATTTAAACAACTTCAGCTGCAGTAAAAAAAGCTTTGCCACATATTGAGCTCCAAGCCGCTGTTGTGGTCACTCCAAGCCTCCACCGTTGCAAACTCTTGTTCTTCGTTGTCGTCTCGCTTGTAGCCTCCCTTTGCCTCACCTTCTCATTCCACATACTATTTTCCGTTATGTATTTAACTAAGTTAAGTAAAATTTGAGTTAGTATTTTAATTAATGTTTAAAAGTCAAATTTAAGTTAGTGATTGAAAATAATTAGTTTAAGTTTAACTTTAATTTTAAATATAATTTAAAGTGTAGTTAATATTAATTTAATTTTGAAATTAAAATTTAGTTAATTTTGATTTTAATTTTAGTTAATTTGAATTTAAAGTTGAGTTAATTTTAATTATTTTGAAGTTTAATTGATTTTAATTTTAATTTAGTTTGAATTTTAATTAATTTTAATTTAAAGTTTAGTTAATGTGAATTTAGTTTTAATTTTAAATTTAGTTAATTTGAATTTAAATTTTAGTTAATTTTAATTTTATTTAGAAGTTTCAATAAATAATTTTATTTGGAAGTTTCAATAAATAATTTTAGTTTGATTTTAATCTAAAATTTAGGTAATGTTATTTTGATTTTAATTTTAGTTTGAATTTAAAGTTTAATTAAATTAAAATTGGGTATTAGTGATTAGAAATTGAATTAAATTTCAAATGTTGTGTCGAACACTTGAACATCTTTATGCTTTCTAGCATTTTGTTGTATTTTTATGTTTTCGTTGTTATAGACAAATCATTTACATCGTTTTGGTCAAGGTTATTATTTGTGACTTCGTATCTAGTAGCTATAGCTAGTGCTTTCTTATTTGCAAAAAGATTGTTTACAAACATGTTTTAGCACTTATCAGTTTAATGTTAATAGTGCAATTTTTTAAGTAGAAAAAGCGCAAAGTTGTATAAAAGGCGTGCAATAAGGCTCTGAGCGCAAAATAGCCCAAGACACAAGTTTGACGTCTTTTTGCGCCTTAATGCCTTAACTACCCTCGCTAACAGTATTAACTAGCCCAATATTTACAAGTATGTAATAAATGCATAATTTATTTTGCTGGCGGTGTCTTCATGTGTTGTTTCAACTTAGAGTTGGACTAATGGTTAAAAATGGTTTTCCTAAAAAGGGCCAGGTTGGATTAAAATATGGTTGATTTGAATAATATATCACACCTGATCTATATATGGACATGAGACAAACTGCAAAGCGTATCCAATTAAACTGGGTTTAGTTTATGTGGATTGAGCCTGGTTGCTGGGTTGAGTTGGGTTTAATTAGGGATATGTGCAGCCCTAATATGAGTTATATGAGCCTTTTATTTGCAATAATAATGTATTTGTCATGTTTTTTTGTAAAACATCCTACTAATCTTGTAATTCCAATATAATTCATTGCATTTGTAGTTCAGAATGAAAAAAAAAACCATCATGTACCTCAATCAAATGATGGAACAGTTCTCGACTATTTAACTTCTTACGCATGATGACTTTGTTTGCTTTTCAATGTTTTTTCCTTGTATTGCGAGGGTCTAGTTTGTGTGTTTTTTTCTTTCCAGTAGAATTGTTGTTAAACGTGGTGAAAAATTCTTAGAAGCCTCACCACCTATCCTTTTCTTTTTCTGGCTCCTATGCCTTACTTAGTTGTAGATTTTCGTAGTTTGGGGTTTTTTTGATAAGAAAGATTTTTGTAGTTTGGGGCTCTCTCAATAAGAAAAAATAATCACGAGGGTGTGGAAAATCATATTTTACCTGGTTCCTCATTCGTAATTTGGGGATTTTTCAATAAGAAAGAAATAACCATAAGGTTGTGGAAAATTGTCTTTACTTGGTTTATCATTATATCTTTTGAGTTTGTGTACATTTCCCCCATGTTTTGTAAGTTAGGATTTACGAATTTTCTTCTGTCAGAGGAAGGTAGCCATGCGTATCAGATTTTTATGCTTGTGAAAATAAGCTTTTGCCTAATTTTAACCGTAGAAGCGGAATTTTTGTAAAGGCTGATATATCTTAGTAACAACTGTGGCTTTTTGTTTCTTTCTTGAGAGCTTTGCACTTGAGAACTTTACTAGAACAATATTTGAATTAGATTGAAACACATTTTAAAGTAGATGAGAAGATGTTTTAAAATAACCTTTTCTTTGTCTAATGTAAAGCTTTTAGTTTTCAAATGAGAGTAATTTTTTTTGAAGGATGATTACTGTACACATTGGAACTACTTTTTTTCTTTCTATGAAATGAATTTAAAGACAATTCTCATTATTTGTTTTCATGGAACAAACTTTTAATACATATTTTTAAGTTTTATCCGAACAATTTTTTGATTAAAAACTGTTTACATTCTCGTTTTAAATGCTTGTATTTTTATATTCAATTTTGTATTATTTAATTTCAGCGTATTGCTAAAAACCTCTACTACAAACAAATTCACAATAGTAATAGTAATAGTATATTATTATAACTAACATTAACTGAGACTGAAACCTTGTAAAGTTGGTTAATCTTGGTTGTAACTGTGATTTTTTTGTTTCTTACTTGAGAGCATTGCAATGACACATTTTAAAATGGAAAAGGATAATATTTTTATTTTTTGTTGTTAAAATGGATTAAAAGATGATTTCATTGCCTGTTGTGTAACAAACTTTTATTACGTATCTTTAAGTTTTAGCCGAACCATCTTATTGATTAAAATCTAAAAATATTTTTGTTAAGAGTGCTTGTATTTTTATCGTCATTTTTTATAAATTTGGTTTTAGGATAGGAGCATCAATATCAGTTAAATATTTTACAAAAATCGTTATCATCATCGCAATGATAGATATATTATTATAGCCAACATTAAGTAATAACTCCAAAACTTAGTAATGGTTTTTTGTTGCGTCCTCGGAACTTTACAAGAACACAACTTAAATTATATTGAAACACATTTGTAAAGCGGATGAGATGTTGTTTTGAATTCTTTTTTACTTTTATTTATTTTTTATTTTCTAGATAATGCGATATATGTAGTTTTCCAATGGGAACAATGTTTTTCAAAAGAAGGTATATGATAGCTACACACATTAAATTTGGGAAAGGATTATGTTTACATTTTTTGTCTATAAAATGGTTTAGAAGACGATTTTTTGTTTCTTTGTTACGAAACAAACTTTAAATATGATTTTGACCAAACAATATTTTTGATTAAAACCTAGTATTCTTGTTAAGAATGCTTGTATTTTTTTTATATCAAGGTTTGAAATTCTGTTTTTAAATTCCGTTTAACTATTTGAAAGTTAGTTTAATTTCAAATTTTTCAAAAATTCTGTTCGAGTTTTGTTTTTGAATTTTGGTATTTTCCAATGCTTCATTTTTTCGTGTAAATAATTTGATAATAAATTGCATGTTTTTATTTTGATGCTTTTTTATGCATATATTATCCCAGTACCGAGGCATGTTTTTTGGTATATATTTTCAACCACAAATTCAAAATAAACATAAAAGAAGAGAGATTCAATGGATAAAAGAAAAAAATGTTTATTTTCAGTTGTTTGAATATAAAAGGTAACCCGTCCTCTTCCAAAAACGACCCTCCTTTTTCCGTTCTCTTTTAAAAAAATCATCGACGCATTCTCCATTCAGCTGCCACTTTAATTTCAACGGTTGTCATTGCAAAATTTGCACCACCAACCACTATCCAACAGCTGAGTTTCCGTTGATCAGAAGTACCTAAAAAACTGTTGATATTTTTTGGAAACTATGCTTTTTTCTGAATTTTGAACAATATGTTTGAAGAATTGGTATTGTAATTTATTTAGGAAGTTTGTATGATGTAATTTGACGTTTTGTGTAAATAATTTAGTATATGTTGAATTTTTGAAACTGAATGAAATTATTGTTAGTGTTACTTTATTCAAGCGAGCACTCATTCTGATGTCGTAGGAGTTCGAATGCACGACCTCTAGAATCGTCTAAAGCGTTGTACTAGTAGTCAGTTGAGCTAGTGATCCTTGACTAATATTTCAATTTTTAATTTCGCTTATCTTTTTTGTTGAATATTTCTGGGATATTCCAAGAATTTTATTTGTTTTTGAACATCTAATAAATTTCTTTGATAATCATTTTTTTTGTTTCTGTGAAATATGTTGAATTTGTTTCCAATTATTTGATTTAGTTGAATATCTTTTGATTATCAAAGTGTTAATTCATTTTTATACTTGACAATTTTTTTAAACTATTCGATTTTTTGTTAATTCTTTCGAATTCGAACATTTTTGGACATTATTTTATTAAATTTTGAATATATTGAAGAAATTGCGAGAACTTTTAAGTTTTTATTAAAACCAAAGATTTAATATAAATTCTAATTTTATTATTTTTTTTCCACAAAATATTTTCAAGAAATAAAATTTACCAATGCCTTTGATTTTTTTTTTAAATTTGTTTTTTTCTTCTGATATTCTTTTTCTTCAATTTTCTGATCTTATTTGAAAATTCTGAAGTGAATATTCAATTTTATGTTGGATGAATATTTGTTTAAAAGAATATAGTCTTGGTAAAACTTCTGTAAGATATGTTGCATATGTGCGCATTTTTGCAATATTACCTAGGAAGTGTTAATTGGTTGAGCTTAATTAAGTGTATGAAGAGATCAGCGATTTTCAAAAGAGGTGGTTGTGCAGCAAAGATGCAAGATGTTTTATTCTTCATTTGGTTCAATTTTATGCATATATTATTGTTGAAAATCCTTTTTTATTTGCAGTCAAGCTCAATGCAAACCGAGTTGTGATTGGTACCCTGCGTGGATTTGATCAATTTATGAACCTTGTGATAGACAATACAGTTGAGGTCAATGGCAATGACAAAAATGACATTGGAATGGTGGTATGTATTTCTTCTCTGAAAACAGTTATGAAAAGTACTAGTTAAAACAAATGCTGCCTGTTGGCTGTGCTAATTATGAAAAATGCCATGCAGGTGTTGAGAGGGAATAGTGTTGTCATGATTGAAGCGCTCGAGCCAGTCAACAGAACTCAGTAGGATGATCCTTAGCAGCTTATCATACAATGCTGCCTTATTATGAATTAATTAGCTTTTGAGATTGATTTTTTTAATTTATACATGTGCACAACTCTGCTCCTGATCTCTGATGTACTCTTATAAATTGCAATGCAGAATCTACCAGGTTAGTTAAAGCCTTGTGTTCTATGCTTTTTGTTGTGCTTGTTAGTCTGTTTATTTAACGATGATGGGTTTGCTGTACTTGCTAATCCGTTTATTTAATGATGATGGGTTTGCTGTTGGCTTGTCAAGAGTTTCGAACCCCATTATTTTTTGCAAATCATGGGTTATTTATGCGATGGTATATGCTTTAAAATTTGATTTTTCTTTAAAATGTTTTTATGTTATTTTCTAATCGTACAATCTTAAAATATTGAACCGCTGTAGTTTTGAAGCTGTTACAAACTATATATTACATTGATTTTTAAGAAATAGATAGTAGCCAACTGAACTTGCATCGTTATTTAAGAAATGGTTAGTAGGCAATATGATTTGATGTAGAAAGGGATTGATTATCTTAGCTCAACAAGCACTGTTGTAATATTTTGATATTTTTTGGGTTCAATGAATGCACTGTTTATACCCTTGTTATCCGGCAACTTTTCTGACAATCACTTTCTAGTACCGAATTCTGTAGTATAAAAATTAAAACTGTAAACCGAACAATTTCGAGAAAAGTATCTTATGACTTTATTCTTCTTTTCTGAATTTGAAAGTTACATGACTATGGTTTGCGCACAAATAAAAGGTGGGAGAATAGTTCTAATCTTTTTTTATTTTGGAATACAATAATTCCAAGGAAATGATTATTATTATTACTTATACAATGCATGTTTGTGAATTAAAACACAATTAATGTTATGCAAATCGGCATTGATTATTTTTATTGATGGTATGCTTTTTGAAAAGAATTTTTATTTCCACTTTCTAGAGTGCTTTTCGAAGGGATGCAATAATGGAACAATGCATGTTTGAATGTTCAATTTTTTAATTGCAGCATTTTGCCTTCCTTACGAGTTGCACAAGTTTATATCATCTAATTGTTTCCATGTATGGACTGTCTACTCTTTGTACAAATTCTCTTTTGGCATTCTTAACGTGTGGCTTGTATGAATTATTTTGTATTTCATGTGCATCATGTTTAATACTTGTACTGATTACTTTGTCTTCCACGCATGAGACGCATGCCGTTTGTAACTTTGTATTGATCCGTTTTGTCATTTGTACGTGGAGCATTGTGTTGTTTGACGAATCATAGAATTGCTCAGATAATACAGAGATGATGCAATATTAGTTCAACACACGTGAATATTCATTTAGACTAACATCAATATATATCAGCTACTTATATGTACTTAGTTTCAGCTCAAAGTAATAAGCACGTGTGGTTTTGCAGGAAAAAAAAAACACAATTTATATATAAAAAGTATAGAATACGGTCATAAAATGAAACGATAAAATATAATAAGTGAATTATACAAGACTAAAAGGGTATGTAAAAGTCAGTTACCCATGAAGTCTAAAATATACACATATTGCTCATTTCATACATACCAACGCTACATACATGAGGTTACACAATAATGTACGTCTATACTACATAACCAGCATCCGCTATGTCCATTAATCATAACTAGTTATCTCATCTCTGAACCTGAAATGTCTCGTACCGATCCGAAGATTATATAAATAACACATAGATCATGATGAAATCAGACCAGCCCGCAGCGAAAGAAATAGGTGAATTTCAAATTTTAATTTCACCATTTTGAATCTTTATTGGATCTATGAAATTTAATTTTCTTATAACATTTCTAAATTTCTTTTAAATAAAATCATTATTTTATTTGAATTTATCACATAGTTTTATACTATGTAATTATTATTGTATTACACACACTCGTACACATGTATCATACACACACATATATATGTGTGTGTGCATGTGTAACATAACAATCTGTCTAAGGTTTGACATGTCCGTATATAAGCATTGCGATTTACACCGCACTAGACATGTTAGCCCCTCTAGTATAGAAATATATCGTACAAATGTATGCTTATGTGCTTTAAGTCATATATGCAAAGTATTACATACTTGCATACTTCCATTCATGCATACATATGAAATTTATGAAAAAAAATGCGTGTGTGTGTTTGTGTGTGTGTCTATATATATATATATATATATATATATATATATATATATATATATATATATATATATATATATATGGTAGTAAATGTAAAATCATTCTAAATAAAATATTAAATATTTATTTATTTTGTTACATAATCCAAAAACAAAAGTTCATTAATTTTTTTCTATAAATAAACGTATAATACACACACGCATGAAAATATGCTTATAAATAATTTACTAATAAATAAATACATACATACATATATTAATATATGAACTATATATGTATATATATAATAAAAGTAAATAAAAATCTAATAATAGTCATGACAAAAATTATTATTTAAATATTTATTAAAATTAATTTTTGTTCAAAAATTAATAAAAATTAAAAAATAATTATTTAAGAAAATAATTTTTATATTTTAATATCTTAGAAAAATCTAAAAAATATTTAGTCATTTAAATATTTCCACCCACCCACACACACACACATATATTGTAATTTAAAATTTACTTTAAATTCAATCATTAATTTTCGCAAACATATATAAATATTTAATTTATAGAAAAAATAATTTTTTACTGCGGAAATCATATTAAATATGAAATTAATTTTATAAAATTTAAAACAAAATTTATATGATATATTTATTGATATTACGAATTTTTGAAATTTATTTGATTTAAATAATATTTAAATTATACATATACATACACATATACATACATACATACATACATACATACATACATATATATATATATATATATATATATATATCTGTGTGTGTGTGTCAAAAGCTTATTAGGTATAAAACTAATTATATATAATTTTAAAAACATATTTTGTAGAATATAATATTTAATATTTAAATTACCGAGCCTATATGAATTAAATAATATATTAAATTAATTTTAAATTAAAAAAATTAATTTTTTAATCATGCAATTAGCATTGAGGTGTGCGTATATGTTGCAAATATTTTTCTTATATTTAAAACTACATAAGCACATAAATATACAACCATCAGAAATTTGATGATATATCGATGTACTAGACTTGTCATCTATCGATCTAAACATCGTATGATATAAAATATAATATTAATTTATATTTATAAATCAGAAACATACTTTTACCAAGGCATATTGAATACATATTGGAACGAAGATACGAGCTCATATGAATCCTATTCCAATCCTAGAGGTGCTAGCTTCGAATTGTTGACCACCGGCTATCGAATAGTTTTTGTCATTATTTTATTCGAGCTTGGAAAATGGAGGATGTGGAGGGGTGATATTTGTCCAAAAATGGAGTGGGTGGAGGCAGCAAAATGTAGTTTTAGAATAAGGGTTCTAATCATTTTATAAGGGAGAGACTAAAGAGATAAAGTAGGTCCAAGATCCCCTTTCTTCTCCTGTTCATTCTCTTCCTTTTAAAATATCGAAAGCTAAGCTCCTTTAACTTCTCATGCCGCCCATTCCATGATCACGCTGTGGCTGAAATTCCCATGCCCCATTTGGGCTTAAACCTACTTCAAGCCTGAATAATATTTATCGCATTTAAATTCAATTTAAACATGTAACGATATCGTATATCGGTTAATATATTTATAACTATTATAAACATATTTATTAATATTGTTCAACACGTCAAATAAATTTTTTTAATTAATATTTCATAAATATTAATTAATTTAATTAATTTATGACAATTACAAATTAATTAAATCATTTGGTCAAAGGAGTATTCAACTTTTCGGTTGTGTAACTCTTTAGGTGTAAATTTGGTTAATGATTAATATCAAATTATTTGAATATTAACGTTCATACGTCACTTAGTAGGTGGTGTGACATTATGGTCAAATTTATCATTTACTTGGTTTTCGTAAAATCCAATTTTACTTTATTAAGCATTACCCGGTAGCGACTATTATTTATACCAACTCATTCGTCAAAATTATATCACTTCGGGCATACGGAATTTGGTAGCATTCAAAATTTCAATATTGTCCATATTCAACTCTATAGTTCAAACACAAAGTCTTTGATTCAATAATAACAATTACTATTCACCGAATTACTCTAGCCAAATATTTTGATTTTGAGTTGACTTCAGTTGACCGTGATACTAACCCCATATAACCGAAGAGACGATTTCTTTCTTGTATAGTGTTTCACTTCCAATACTTCCACACGGGACAACTGTAGTCACTTGGTGGACTTTGTGCCATGATTTGACTATAATCAAAGCGGAGCTTTCATTTTGAAGATCAACAGTATTCTCAAGTCGAGAGAACTGGGTAAATTAGTCATAACGATATTTCCTGTTTGACCTTAGTTATATTAACCAACATAAAACTATTGAGTGAGTCATTCCATAGATCCAATAACTATAAATACGTAACCCCTTAGTGCCCACAACAATCATTAGTAATACACTACTCATGTAACGACCCGTTAAATTAATAATATGTAATAAATTAGATTAGTATAATTTCTAATTTGTTAAGGAATAAATGTAGAAATTTGGTATAGTAGTTGCGTAACTTAGTGTAACAATAAAACATTATGACAATAGGTTTGGTTAATGTAGATGTCACATTTTGTTGAAAGTTAGTGATAAGAAACGAATGAAAGTTGAATTTATAAAAGTTAATATAAATATTAACTTTAATAGTATTCGTGTATACAAAGATGCAATAAGTGTAGATAGTAAAATTCAATGTCTGTAGAAAAAAATCTAATAGAAACATAAACTCTAATTTTATAAAGGAGTATAGATCTGAACAAATTTATGAAGATTGATAAGGACAGTGTTTGTAATCAAGTTTGGTTATTAATATTTGAAAGATAGAGACGTGTAAATACGTTAATGAATTTACAATGGGAAGGAATGGTAGAATGAAATGAATATATATAATAATAAGCAATTGATTCAATTAAGGGAGTTAATTATAATAAATGGTCATTTAATAAATTTAACGTTCTGTGAGAAATCATAATAATTGTGTAAAATCAGTACAAGTTGGAAATGCATAAACCTTAATAAACATTCTAACTTAATAAAATTTATGCAAATGTAGGAATTAGTTATAAGCGTGTAATTATGGGTATGATAACAATTAGTGTAAAATACCTATATACTGGAAACACGTTTGTAAAGTATAATTAATTGAATTTGGTGAATTAGGAATGAATTCAAAGTATATGAACATTAATGTTACACAAATAAGAATTAATGCAGTAGCTAAATTTGTGAAATCTAAATCTATGGAAAAATGTGTGTAAGATCTTTACTGATTTGAAATTTACGTTACAGGTAGTATAGATTCCTATTTTAATAAGACTATGGGTTATAGTAAAGATTTTAAATCAAGATTTAGCTACGTGAATAAAAAGAATGAAGGTAATTGAGTTATTGCAATTAAGAAAATTTAAACGTTTATTAATACGTTAAGTAAAACTTAAGTTGGGATTTAAAATATTTGTGTATATTAATTTCATGCATTTGGCTATAGTGGATTTAATAATAAAATGAAACAGTGAAATCAAATGGATATAAGATTTCAATTATACCTTGAAATTCATATTCACCATAAAAGGTTAATTGGAACTAAAGTAGTTAATATAGGAATCAAGCCTTATTTATCAATTTGGATTTATTGCAATAGTTAATTCCATAAAATAAAGTTAAAGCTAATTCAAATTTAGTTGGACCATTGTTGATATAACTTTAGAAAGCAAGATTTTATTTATAATTTGAATATTAAATCCAACAAAGGGTATTTACTACAAATAAAATAGAATTAAACGTAAAATATTACGTTATTGAATTTAAAATGGAATTTGTAAACAATTGAGTGAATTTAATAAATTTATCAAACTTATAATGTTGAATTCATTAAGATTGGAATTAATAATAGTTAAGAAAAATGAGGGGATAATAATTTGAAATCATAGCAATAGATATTAATGTAAGGCTACCTTAAATAAGTTAAGGCAAACCAATGGAGAATAATGTAGATACCTTTATAATACGATGTTTATGTGTAAAGGAAATGGGAATAAAGTTATTAATAATTTGGAATTTTATTTATGGTAAAAAGTTTATTTGCAATCAAATGAGTTGAAATGGAAATCAGATCTATTTATCTAATTGGATTTAAGTGAGAGTATAAGAGTATATGATTTAATAATTGGGTTTTTGCGAATAAAATTTTAATTCCAAATAATAAGAAGTGCAGAAATTAACACTGCAAAATTGATATACTTATAGATTTTAATCCACATCCAAGCTTGTTAAATCATTTGGAATAGATTGAATTATATAAGGAATGAAATTTGGCCAATATTAGAAGTTGAAATATAAAAATTGGATTTATAATTTATTTTAATTTATTTAATAAAGATTAAAAATAGCCATTTTTTTCACAGACTCGGATTTCGACGAAACCAGTTTCATCGGATCCGTATCGGTGAATTATTATAGGGTTTCAAGTTTCGTATCGATCGGACTTGTCGTTTGATCGTACGGACGCGAAACGCCTTGAAATCGATTTTATTAAAATCAATTTGAAATCAATTTGGAAATCTTGTTTTCAGCATAACTTCTTCATACGACCGAATTTGGTCGTGAAACTTTTTCCATCGCGTTCAGAATATTTTAAAATACCTATCTGGATATATGGGTTTAATAAATTTCGTTCCGGGGTCAGAACGGGCTTTTTGGGCCAACTACCGTCTAGCGCGTTCGTTATCCGTACCCACCTAGCCTTCTTCTATTTGTCTATATATATGCGATCATAAACCCTAGCTTCACCCTATTGTCTATTTGCTGTACGTTCATTTTCTTCAACCTTCTTTCTTCCTCAATGGATACATCTCAGATCCAATTCCAGATCTATCCACAGTTCAAAATCAAAAGTCAAAACTCAAAAATTTCAGAAAATTCCAGAAAAAATATATGTTGAAGTATTCGATACGCGTAATCTCATGGTGTAGTTCGTTTTTCAATTAGAGCTGTCGTTCATCCAGAATAAATTCAAACAGCCCCAAAACCGTTCATCATCGTCGCACAAAACTTCATCGGATCGAGATTCTGTTTCTGGGTATTGTAGTATGGACGATGGGGAGCGCATCTATGTAATTTGTTTGGCAATTCAACGGTCGGATTGGAGTCAAAATTCAATTAGGGTTCGAGATGCAATAGGCGGCTGCTGGGTTTATGGCCGATGGTGGCCACGTGGGGCGGACGCAAATGGTCAAGGGGGAGGAGTGGAGCTCGGCGCAGCGTCTGGAGGGCTCGTAGGAGGTGCGGCGGCTTCGTGGTGCGTGCTAGTGTTTTGTGTTTTACTGTGCTTGCGTGCGTTCTGTTTCTGGAAGGAGTTGCGTGCGCAGGAGATAAACATGACGGGGCAAGTTTATTTGTATAAATGTGTGTCATTTTTATTTAGTTTCAATTTTGAATTCAATCATCATTTTTCGCCATGACTTTCTCATACGAAGTCGGATTCACACGAAATTTCTTTTGTTAGGATCGTAATTTAATTCCGGACTTGATGACGCTGGTTTGGACGAATTCCGAGACGGGCGAATTTTTGGGTTTAAATCGAATTTAAATTCGATTTAAATTCAAAAGGTGAGTGTTTTAACCCACTCACAACTACTAGAAGCTTTTATGTTTGTTAAATTAATTTTAGAAATGAATAAAATTTATTTATGAGTATTTGACATGTTTATTTCATTCATATCTGCTGAATTGCATTTATTGAATTTAACTGTAAATTTAATATATTTATTGCGTATTAATTGATAGTTAGAATTTATTTATTTGTATATGAACTGCTAGTTAACAGTTATATAATTTATTACTGAATATAAACTGTTAGATTAATAGTTGTTAAATTTAATCTGAATAAAATTGCCAGTTATTACCTGTTATATATTATCAAATATAAATTGTTATTGATTGATATTGCTTGATGATTGGTGATTGGATGATAGGTGATGTTGATGGATGTTTTATTGTATATCATCTAATTGCAAATTATCATGCATATTTCCTTTCATTCGGGATTGTGGTTTGAAATGATATACAACCGCAAAATTTTATATCTTTTAAATTGCGGATTGAAATGATAGATATCCGTATCACTTGACCATAGGATAGAAAATTATATACAGGCACCGCGGTCTATATATAACTATTTTTATGTGATTTCTATGGTTTGGATGTGATACGATTTATAAAAATTAAATTTTGATATTTTATAAATATTATTCTTCCATTTATATATATATATACATATGGAGTAAATTTTTAATATGAAATGTATACGAATCCCTTTAATAAAAATGGAAATTTTAGGAAAATAGTGTTTGATAATTTATACTGTATGTTAAATGTTTAAATTTGGAAATTTTAAGATATAACTGGATTTTTCCAATATAAGTATAAAATGAATATTCTAGTATAAATTAAATTGAAGAGATATTTAATTGCTAGAAATTGGGAGTTGTTTATGAATTTATGTGAATATTCAAGACTAAATAATAAACATCAAATTTGTTGAAAAAAAAATTAAATTCCATCTTTAGTTTTGAATATTAATACTCCAAATGATTTATACACATAGAAATTTAAGGGGTTTTAGAACGTAAAGTGATTATGGTTTAAACTTTAATAAAGGACCATATTTGTAAAGCCATGTAAATTATTTTCTTTACAAAGTAAGCATAAAGTTAAATCACTTATTTTATATATTGTTGAATATCCAAACCATTTAGTTTTGAAAGTAATGGTTTTAAAAACTATGAATTTCGAAGTATTATGTTGAAAGTTAATATTCAAATATTTGGTTACAAGGAGTTATAAATTTTAAAAGTGGCATAATTTTTGGAAAAGATTTATATTTGGGAAATGATATCATTGATTTGGGTTTTATAAAAATAATATCAAAATGAATCGTTTTGGGTTTTAAAGAAGAAACGATATCGTAATATTATGGTTTTGAAATGGATTATATTCTGGTTTTAAAGTATAAACTATTTTTAAATGACCGCGGTGTTATAATAACGATGGGTTGGCAAAGAGACCGGGATCGGATATGGACATACTCTCTGTCGATACCGAAAACCACTTTGACTGACCGTGTACGCGGTGGAGATTCCAGAATGAAGTAGGTTGGTGGCGACGTTTCCTGTAAGGTAAATACGTGGACCCAACTCCCGTGAGTTGGCATAAGGTGGCTAAAACAGGAGCGATTGACGGGTTAATGAGGTCATTCCTCTGATCGGACACTCCTCTTCGATATTATACTTTGACTTTGGATTGATTCAGTGGCCACTTCTATTTTGATTTTGGGGAGTTTGTTCGAGGTGGGCGGTAGCTGCGGCTACGCGTTACCATCGACCCGGAAGCGTAATTGGTATATCTACCCTGACATTGCCTAGTTGTGCCGTGTCACCTACCCTATCGCGCCTTGTACGAGTTTGGATTTCTCCCGTAGCCCGTGTGGTATCCTCTGGTGGCTTCCCGATCAGGAGGGACTATGATATTGGATGGACTACTAGGACTATTACGTGTTAAGGTGGAAAATGTAAAGCCTTAATGCTATTTAAAAGTATGTTTATTTTACTATAGACACTATTATAATAGCGCAATATACTACATAGTAAATAGTTTAACGGATCCTTAGGAGATGTAAATCCCGAACATCTTTTGAGTTATTGCACTCATATTTATTTCTGTTAATTTAACTCACATAAGATCTTTTAGTTCTGACTCGAGTGTTTTTGTCTTTTCAAATTCGCTCGGGTCAGTCCGAGCGTTTCAGGATCGAAGACTTTAGCTTTGGAGGACGAAGACGAAGAATTTGCATTATTATTATTTATAGTATTGCACTACACTCACACTGTTCCGCTGCATTGTTATTGGTATGTGTAACTCTGATATGTATTATATAAATGTTTGTAAACAGTTTTTTTATAAACTGTATATTTTCTTATTATATTTTATCCTTCCGCTGTGAGATTTTATTTGTTTATTTCTTCTCTGTTTTTTTTCTTATTTACCCCATAACAAATCCGCCCTTCCGTATGGTTTGAATCGGCATGTGTGTCGGTTTAAATCGTGCGAAAAGGCGGGATGTTACATCTGGTATCAGAGCTTTGGTTTAGCGATAAACCTTGGCTTTGTGGGGTTTGACTCTTTGTTAATAGGGTAGAAATATCCTATGGGAGTCGCTGAGTGTATATATATGAGAGAGCGTATTTGTTAGTATTAATAAAAAGATTTTATATTGTGTTAATCTGTTCCGCTTTGTATTTATAAATTCTGGTTGATGCATGGGACGCTATGCCATCAATAGGGATTTCTAAACACTTAATAGGACAGACCGACATAATATCCGTTTTTAATATAGGTGAATGAAATAATTTTGCCTATTATATTTTCTATATATAAAAATAGTTTTATAAAGATATATATATATATATATTTGGTTGCTATAGATTGGGTGTTAGGAAATAAAATATTTATAATAACTGAAGCTAAGTTGAAATTATGATAAATCAAATTGGAGATTTTAGAACTTAAGTCCGGGATTTTTCCAAATCTGCTTTCAAAGAATTTGTGAAATTTATTGATTTGGTTTATAAGTAATTTCTTATATAAATATTTCGTATAATTTGGAAGAATTGTTTTAAAGAAGATTTTGGAAAAAAAAAATTAAATTCTGTACTTTCCTCTCTGTCGCTGGAAAATAAATTCGGTGATGACGGCCGCATCATCGACTTTCATTTCGAGTTTCGAAGGGGAAAGGCCACTGTAGTAAATTTTACTGCAGATTTATTTTGAACTTTTCTAAAAATTTTCTTTTATTGCTCTAACTACAATTAGAGATATTGAGTTGTAAGAACTTATTTATCTATTATTTTGAAATAAATTGAAATTTAACCCGGTATTTAATTCTAAATTTTTCCGTTAATTAATTGTTTAAATTTTGTTAGTGAAATAAAAGTTAAGTAATAAATGAATTGAAACCTCTAATTGAAATAAGAGAATAATTGCAAAGCTATAAAGAGGAATTTGCATACATATGAGACAAAGAGTAATATGGATAAACATTAAATTTAATTAAAAGAATGAAGATTAAACTTGTATAAGATCAATTGCAATTTCCTTAACATAAATAACTTACCCAAATATAAAAGTTGAAGTGTTAAATGAGAAACTGGAATTGAATATTTTACAAGTAGGAATTTAGAATAATGAAGTATTCAATAATTTATTGTTATAAATAAGAATTTAAATGGTATAAACTTAGGTTATAATTGAAATTTTATTATTAATAGATGATATGAACCTAAGTATATAAAATGAAATTCAAAATAAGAATTTATTATATGATTATTCACTTAAGTATGTTTTAATCTCCCCTATTCTAATATAATGGAAAGTAGGAAGAATTTAAATGACTGTAATCCATAGTTAATGGATAAGTAAAAAACTTCCACTTATAAGAATGAATGTTAGCAGATTAAGAATTTAAGGGAAATCTTACAAGTGAAGAGTAAGGAAAGGAAGATATTCAAAATATTTGTTGTTATTAATGAGAATTATTTTATAAACTTAAGTAATAAAAAGGAAATACAAATATAATAAATTTGGTGATAATTGGAAAATAAAACTTGTAAGAACAAAGAAATCCCTCATAAATGAAGGGAAGAAAATCAAACCACTGAAGTATGAAATAAATGTATAATAAGCTATTTTGGTGTTGATTTGAATTGTTTGGTTGATGTATGGTTGTTGGGTAAGGAATTTTGAAGTTGTTGGATGGAGAAATAATCTATCTTTGTTCCATCTAAGACTATTGAGTAACGGATGCACTTAATAGTTATTCTTCATTCCGTACAATTTCAGAATTTGAACCCGAACAACAAATTGATTGTTTGATTGAATGATTGTCTGTTGATGCCATGTGCTGTTTGTTAAAATTTATGGTTGTTGCATTTGATTGGATATGAATGATTGAATCTACCCAAACATTGCACTGTAAAATAAATATTTAACCTCTTAGATTATATAAGTGAATACAGGTGATGGAAGCAACTGCTACTGCTTTTGGTTCCAAAATAAAAACGTATAGTGTCCGACAAATAGGTACGTTTTCGGTTTACGTATAAAGCGCTATTTTATATATTTTCCCGTGTTGGGATATTTTATTTTGGATAATATATGTAATATATTTGTATATTTGGATATTATATTTTCTCCAGAGCCCCTCCGTACAAAGGAGACTCTGCCAAAAATTTTCCGTAAATTTTGGACTTAGAATTTTGTTAAAAATATTTTTTCAACTTTAATAATTCAAGTATTAAAAGACATAATGATTATAAAACAAGTGTATTTCATTAAAGGAAATTAATCCAGTAAAATATTGTTTATAAGTTAATATTTGAAATAAGATGTACTGTTTATTCTTCTTTCTCCATTCTTTTTCCTTTTCGGGGACGAAAAGTTTTGAGTGGGGGAGATTATAACGACCCGTTAAATTAATAATATGTAATAAATTAGATTAGTATAATTTCTAATTTGTTAAGGAATAAATGTAGAAATTTGGTATAGTAGTTGCGTAACTTAGTGTAACAATAAAACATTATGACAATAGGTTTGGTTAATGTAGATGTCACATTTTGTTGAAAGTTAGTGATAAGAAACGAATGAAAGTTGAATTTATAAAAGTTAATATAAATATTAACTTTAATAGTATTCGTGTATACAAAGATGCAATAAGTGTAGATAGTAAAATTCAATGTCTGTAGAAAAAAATCTAATAGAAACATAAACTCTAATTTTATAAAAGAGTATAGATCTGAACAAATTTATGAAGATTGATAAGGACAGTGTTTATAATCAAGTTTGGTTATTAATATTTGAAAGATAGAGATGTGTAAATACGTTAATGAATTTATAATGGGAAGGAATGGTAGAATGAAATGAATATATATAATAATAAGCAATTGATTCAATTAAGGGAGTTAATTATAATAAATGGTCATTTAATAAATTTAACGTTCTGTGAGAAATCATAATAATTGTGTAAAATCAGTACAAGTTGGAAATGCATAAACCTTAATAAACATTCTAACTTAATAAAATTTATGCAAATGTGGGAATTAGTTATAAGCGTGTAATTATGGGTATGATAACAATTAGTGTAAAATACCTATATACTGGAAACACGTTTGTAAAGTATAATTAATTGAATTTGGTGAATTAGGAATGAATTCAAAGTATATGAACATTAATGTTACACAAATAAGAATTAATGCAGTAGCTAAATTTGTGAAATCTAAATCTATGGAAAAATGTGTGTAAGATCTTTACTGATTTGAAATTTACGTTACAGGTAGTATAGATTCCTATTTTAATAAGACTATGGGTTATAGTAAAGATTTTAAATCAAGATTTAGCTACGTGAATAAAAAGAATGAAGGTAATTGAGTTATTGCAATTAAGAAAATTTAAACGTTTATTAATACATTAAGTAAAACTTAAGTTGGGATTTAAAATATTTGTGTATATTAATTTCATGCATTTGGCTATAATGGATTTAATAATAAAATGAAACAGTGAAATCAAATGGATATAAGATTTCAATTATACCTTGAAATTCATATTCACCATAAAAGGTTAATTGGAACCAAAGTAGTTAATATAGGAATCAAGCCTTATTTATCAATTTGGATTTATTGCAATAGTTAATTCCATAAAATAAAGTTAAAGCTAATTCAAATTTAGTTGGACCATTGTTGATATAACTTTAGAAAGCAAGATTTTATTTATAATTTGAATATTAAATCCAACAAAGGGTATTTACTACAAATAAAATAGAATTAAACGTAAAATATTACGTTATTGAATTTAAAATGGAATTTGTAAACAATTGAGTGAATTTAATAAATTTATCAAACTTATAATGTTGAATTCATTAAGATTGGAATTAATAATAGTTAAGAAAAATGAGGGGATAATAATTTGAAATCATAGCAATAGATATTAATGTAAGGCTACCTTAAATAAGTTAAGGCAAACCAATGGAGAATAATGTAGATACCTTTATAATACGATGTTTGTGTGTAAAGGAAATGGGAATAAAGTTATTAATAATTTGGAATTTTATTTATGGTAAAAAGTTTATTTGCAATCAAATGAGTTGGAATGGAAATCAAATCTATTTATCTAATTGGATTTAAGTGAGAGTATAAGAGTATATGATTTAATAATTGGGTTTTTGCGAATAAAATTTTAATTCCAAATAATAAGAAGTGCAGAAATTAACACTGCAAAATTGATATACTTATAGATTTTAATCCACATCCAAGCTTGTTAAATCATTTGGAATAGATTGAATTATATAAGGAATGAAATTTGGCCAATATTAGAAGTTGAAATATAAAAATTGGATTTATAATTTATTTTAATTTATTTAATAAAGATTAAAAATAGCCATTTTTGTCACGGACTCGGATTTCGACGAAACCAGTTTCATCGGATCCGTATCGGTGAATTATTATAGGGTTTCAAGTTTCGTATCGATCGGACTTGTCGTTTGATCGTACGGACGCGAAACGCCTTGAAATCGATTTTATTAAAATCAATTTGAAATCAATTTGGAAATCTTGTTTTCAGCATAACTTCTTCATACGACCGAATTTGGTCGTGAAACTTTTTCCATCGCGTTCAGAATATTTTAAAATACCTATCTGGATATATGGGTTTGATAAATTTCGTTCCGGGGTCAGAACGGGCTTTTTGGGCCAACTACCGTCTAGCGCGTTCGTTATCCGTACCCACCTAGCCTTCTTCTATTTGTCTATATATATGCGATCATAAACCCTAGCTTCACCCTATTGTCTATTTGCTGTACGTTCATTTTCTTCAACCTTCTTTCTTCCTCAATGGATACATCTCAGATCCAATTCCAGATCTATCCACAGTTCAAAATCAAAAGTCAAAACTCAAAAATTTCAGAAAATTCCAGAAAAAATATATGTTGAAGTATTCGATACGCGTAATCTCATGGTGTAGTTCGTTTTTCAATTAGAGCTGTCGTTCATCCAGAATAAATTCAAACAGCCCCAAAACCGTTCATCATCGTCGCACAAAACTTCATCGGATCGAGATTCTGTTTCTGGGTATTGTAGTATGGACGATGGGGAGCGCATCTATGTAATTTGTTTGGCAATTCAACGGTCGGATTGGAGTCAAAATTCAATTAGGGTTCGAGATGCAATAGGCGGCTGCTGGGTTTATGGCCGATGGTGGCCACGTGGGGCGGACGCAAATGGTCAAGGGGGAGGAGTGGAGCTCGGCGCAGCGTCTGGAGGGCTCGTAGGAGGTGCGGCGGCTTCGTGGTGCGTGCTAGTGTTTTGTGTTTTACTGTGCTTGCGTGCGTTCTGTTTCTGGAAGGAGTTGCGTGCGCAGGAGATAAACATGACGGGGCAAGTTTATTTGTATAAATGTGTGTCATTTTTATTTAGTTTCAATTTTGAATTCAATCATCATTTTTCGCCATGACTTTCTCATACGAAGTCGGATTCACACGAAATTTCTTTTGTTAGGATCGTAATTTAATTCCGGACTTGATGACACTGGTTTGGACGAATTCCGAGACGGGCGAATTTTTGGGTTTAAATCGAATTTAAATTCGATTTAAATTCAAAAGGTGAGTGTTTTAACCCACTCACAACTACTAGAAGCTTTTATGTTTGTTAAATTAATTTTAGAAATGAATAAAATTTATTTATGAGTATTTGACATGTTTATTTCATTCATATCTGCTGAATTGCATTTATTGAATTTAACTGTAAATTTAATATATTTATTGCGTATTAATTGATAGTTAGAATTTATTTATTTGTATATGAACTGCTAGTTAACAGTTATATAATTTATTACTGAATATAAACTGTTAGATTAATAGTTGTTAAATTTAATCTGAATAAAATTGCCAGTTATTACCTGTTATATATTATCAAATATAAATTGTTATTGATTGATATTGCTTGATGATTGGTGATTGGATGATAGGTGATGTTGATGGATGTTTTATTGTATATCATCTAATTGCAAATTATCATGCATATTTCCTTTCATTCGGGATTGTGGTTTGAAATGATATACAACCGCAAAATTTTATATCTTTTAAATTGCGGATTGAAATGATAGATATCCGTATCACTTGACCATAGGATAGAAAATTATATACAGGCACCGCGGTCTATATATAACTATTTTTATGTGATTTCTATGGTTTGGATGTGATACGATTTATAAAAATTAAATTTTGATATTTTATAAATATTATTCTTCCATTTATATATATATATACATATGGAGTAAATTTTTAATATGAAATGTATACGAATCCCTTTAATAAAAATGGAAATTTTAGGAAAATAGTGTTTGATAATTTATACTGTATGTTAAATGTTTAAATTTGGAAATTTTAAGATATAACTGGATTTTTCCAATATAAGTATAAAATGAATATTCTAGTATAAATTAAATTGAAGAGATATTTAATTGCTAGAAATTGGGAGTTGTTTATGAATTTATGTGAATATTCAAGACTAAATAATAAACATCAAATTTGTTGAAAAAAAAATTAAATTCCATCTTTAGTTTTGAATATTAATACTCCAAATGATTTATACACATAGAAATTTAAGGGGTTTTAGAACGTAAAGTGATTATGGTTTAAACTTTAATAAAGGACCATATTTGTAAAGCCATGTAAATTATTTTCTTTACAAAGTAAGCATAAAGTTAAATCACTTATTTTATATATTGTTGAATATCCAAACCATTTAGTTTTGAAAGTAATGGTTTTAAAAACTATGAATTTCGAAGTATTATGTTGAAAGTTAATATTCAAATATTTGGTTACAAGGAGTTATAAATTTTAAAAGTGGCATAATTTTTGGAAAAGATTTATATTTGGGAAATGATATCATTGATTTGGGTTTTATAAAAATAATATCAAAATGAATCGTTTTGGGTTTTAAAGAAGAAACGATATCGTAATATTATGGTTTTGAAATGGATTATATTCTGGTTTTAAAGTATAAACTATTTTTAAATGACCGCGGTGTTATAATAACGATGGGTTGGCAAAGAGACCGGGATCGGATATGGACATACTCTCTGTCGATACCGAAAACCACTTTGACTGACCGTGTACGCGGTGGAGATTCCAGAATGAAGTAGGTTGGTGGCGACGTTTCCTGTAAGGTAAATACGTGGACCCAACTCCCGTGAGTTGGCATAAGGTGGCTAAAACAGGAGCGATTGACGGGTTAATGAGGTCATTCCTCTGATCGGACACTCCTCTTCGATATTATACTTTGACTTTGGATTGATTCAGTGGCCACTTCTATTTTGATTTTGGGGAGTTTGTTCGAGGTGGGCGGTAGCTGCGGCTACGCGTTACCATCGACCCGGAAGCGTAATTGGTATATCTACCCTGACATTGCCTAGTTGTGCCGTGTCACCTACCCTATCGCGCCTTGTACGAGTTTGGATTTCTCCCGTAGCCCGTGTGGTATCCTCTGGTGGCTTCCCGATCAGGAGGGACTATGATATTGGATGGACTACTAGGACTATTACGTGTTAAGGTGGAAAATGTAAAGCCTTAATGCTATTTAAAAGTATGTTTATTTTACTATAGACACTATTATAATAGCGCAATATACTACATAGTAAATAGTTTAACGGATCCTTAGGAGATGTAAATCCCGAACATCTTTTGAGTTATTGCACTCATATTTATTTCTGTTAATTTAACTCACATAAGATCTTTTAGTTCTGACTCGAGTGTTTTTGTCTTTTCAAATTCGCTCGGGTCAGTCCGAGCGTTTCAGGATCGAAGACTTTAGCTTTGGAGGACGAAGACGAAGAATTTGCATTATTATTATTTATAGTATTGCACTACACTCACACTGTTCCGCTGCATTGTTATTGGTATGTGTAACTCTGATATGTATTATATAAATGTTTGTAAACAGTTTTTTTATAAACTGTATATTTTCTTATTATATTTTATCCTTCCGCTGTGAGATTTTATTTGTTTATTTCTTCTCTGTTTTTTTTCTTATTTACCCCATAACAAATCCGCCCTTCCGTATGGTTTGAATCGGCATGTGTGTCGGTTTAAATCGTGCGAAAAGGCGGGATGTTACATCTGGTATCAGAGCTTTGGTTTAGCGATAAACCTTGGCTTTGTGGGGTTTGACTCTTTGTTAATAGGGTAGAAATATCCTATGGGAGTCGCTGAGTGTATATATATGAGAGAGCGTATTTGTTAGTATTAATAAAAAGATTTTATATTGTGTTAATCTGTTCCGCTTTGTATTTATAAATTCTGGTTGATGCATGGGACGCTATGCCATCAATAGGGATTTCTAAACACTTAATAGGACAGACCGACATAATATCCGTTTTTAATATAGGTGAATGAAATAATTTTGCCTATTATATTTTCTATATATAAAAATAGTTTTATAAAGATATATATATATATATATTTGGTTGCTATAGATTGGGTGTTAGGAAATAAAATATTTATAATAACTGAAGCTAAGTTGAAATTATGATAAATCAAATTGGAGATTTTAGAACTTAAGTCCGGGATTTTTCCAAATCTGCTTTCAAAGAATTTGTGAAATTTATTGATTTGGTTTATAAGTAATTTCTTATATAAATATTTCGTATAATTTGGAAGAATTGTTTTAAAGAAGATTTTGGAAAAAAAAAATTAAATTCTGTACTTTCCTCTCTGTCGCTGGAAAATAAATTCGGTGATGACGGCCGCATCATCGACTTTCATTTCGAGTTTCGAAGGGGAAAGGCCACTGTAGTAAATTTTACTGCAGATTTATTTTGAACTTTTCTAAAAATTTTCTTTTATTGCTCTAACTACAATTAGAGATATTGAGTTGTAAGAACTTATTTATCTATTATTTTGAAATAAATTGAAATTTAACCCGGTATTTAATTCTAAATTTTTCCGTTAATTAATTGTTTAAATTTTGTTAGTGAAATAAAAGTTAAGTAATAAATGAATTGAAACCTCTAATTGAAATAAGAGAATAATTGCAAAGCTATAAAGAGGAATTTGCATACATATGAGACAAAGAGTAATATGGATAAACATTAAATTTAATTAAAAGAATGAAGATTAAACTTGTATAAGATCAATTGCAATTTCCTTAACATAAATAACTTACTCAAATATAAAAGTTGAAGTGTTAAATGAGAAACTGGAATTGAATATTTTACAAGTAGGAATTTAGAATAATGAAGTATTCAATAATTTATTGTTATAAATAAGAATTTAAATGGTATAAACTTAGGTTATAATTGAAATTTTATTATTAATAGATGATATGAACCTAAGTATATAAAATGAAATTCAAAATAAGAATTTATTATATGATTATTCACTTAAGTATGTTTTAATCTCCCCTATTCTAATATAATGGAAAGTAGGAAGAATTTAAATGACTGTAATCCATAGTTAATGGATAAGTAAAAAACTTCCACTTATAAGAATGAATGTTAGCAGATTAAGAATTTAAGGGAAATCTTACAAGTGAAGAGTAAGGAAAGGAAGATATTCAAAATATTTGTTGTTATTAATGAGAATTATTTTATAAACTTAAGTAATAAAAAGGAAATACAAATATAATAAATTTGGTGATAATTGGAAAATAAAACTTGTAAGAACAAAGAAATCCCTCATAAATGAAGGGAAGAAAATCAAACCACTGAAGTATGAAATAAATGTATAATAAGCTATTTTGGTGTTGATTTGAATTGTTTGGTTGATGTATGGTTGTTGGGTAAGGAATTTTGAAGTTGTTGGATGGAGAAATAATCTATCTTTGTTCCATCTAAGACTATTGAGTAACGGATGCACTTAATAGTTATTCTTCATTCCGTACAATTTCAGAATTTGAACCCGAACAACAAATTGATTGTTTGATTGAATGATTGTCTGTTGATGCCATGTGCTGTTTGTTAAAATTTATGGTTGTTGCATTTGATTGGATATGAATGATTGAATCTACCCAAACATTGCACTGTAAAATAAATATTTAACCTCTTAGATTATATAAGTGAATACAGGTGATGGAAGCAACTGCTACTGCTTTTGGTTCCAAAATAAAAACGTATAGTGTCCGACAAATAGGTACGTTTTCGGTTTACGTATAAAGCGCTATTTTATATATTTTCCCGTGTTGGGATATTTTATTTTGGATAATATATGTAATATATTTGTATATTTGGATATTATATTTTCTCCAGAGCCCCTCCGTACAAAGGAGACTCTGCCAAAAATTTTCCGTAAATTTTGGACTTAGAATTTTGTTAAAAATATTTTTTCAACTTTAATAATTCAAGTATTAAAAGACATAATGATTATAAAACAAGTGTATTTCATTAAAGGAAATTAATCCAGTAAAATATTGTTTATAAGTTAATATTTGAAATAAGATGTACTGTTTATTCTTCTTTCTCCATTCTTTTTCCTTTTCGGGGACGAAAAGTTTTGAGTGGGGGAGATTATAACGACCCGTTAAATTAATAATATGTAATAAATTAGATTAGTATAATTTCTAATTTGTTAAGGAATAAATGTAGAAATTTGGTATAGTAGTTGCGTAACTTAGTGTAACAATAAAACATTATGACAATAGGTTTGGTTAATGTAGATGTCACATTTTGTTGAAAGTTAGTGATAAGAAACGAATGAAAGTTGAATTTATAAAAGTTAATATAAATATTAACTTTAATAGTATTCGTGTATACAAAGATGCAATAAGTGTAGATAGTAAAATTCAATGTCTGTAGAAAAAAATCTAATAGAAACATAAACTCTAATTTTATAAAAGAGTATAGATCTGAACAAATTTATGAAGATTGATAAGGACAGTGTTTATAATCAAGTTTGGTTATTAATATTTGAAAGATAGAGATGTGTAAATACGTTAATGAATTTATAATGGGAAGGAATGGTAGAATGAAATGAATATATATAATAATAAGCAATTGATTCAATTAAGGGAGTTAATTATAATAAATGGTCATTTAATAAATTTAACGTTCTGTGAGAAATCATAATAATTGTGTAAAATCAGTACAAGTTGGAAATGCATAAACCTTAATAAACATTCTAACTTAATAAAATTTATGCAAATGTGGGAATTAGTTATAAGCGTGTAATTATGGGTATGATAACAATTAGTGTAAAATACCTATATACTGGAAACACGTTTGTAAAGTATAATTAATTGAATTTGGTGAATTAGGAATGAATTCAAAGTATATGAACATTAATGTTACACAAATAAGAATTAATGCAGTAGCTAAATTTGTGAAATCTAAATCTATGGAAAAATGTGTGTAAGATCTTTACTGATTTGAAATTTACGTTACAGGTAGTATAGATTCCTATTTTAATAAGACTATGGGTTATAGTAAAGATTTTAAATCAAGATTTAGCTACGTGAATAAAAAGAATGAAGGTAATTGAGTTATTGCAATTAAGAAAATTTAAACGTTTATTAATACATTAAGTAAAACTTAAGTTGGGATTTAAAATATTTGTGTATATTAATTTCATGCATTTGGCTATAATGGATTTAATAATAAAATGAAACAGTGAAATCAAATGGATATAAGATTTCAATTATACCTTGAAATTCATATTCACCATAAAAGGTTAATTGGAACCAAAGTAGTTAATATAGGAATCAAGCCTTATTTATCAATTTGGATTTATTGCAATAGTTAATTCCATAAAATAAAGTTAAAGCTAATTCAAATTTAGTTGGACCATTGTTGATATAACTTTAGAAAGCAAGATTTTATTTATAATTTGAATATTAAATCCAACAAAGGGTATTTACTACAAATAAAATAGAATTAAACGTAAAATATTACGTTATTGAATTTAAAATGGAATTTGTAAACAATTGAGTGAATTTAATAAATTTATCAAACTTATAATGTTGAATTCATTAAGATTGGAATTAATAATAGTTAAGAAAAATGAGGGGATAATAATTTGAAATCATAGCAATAGATATTAATGTAAGGCTACCTTAAATAAGTTAAGGCAAACCAATGGAGAATAATGTAGATACCTTTATAATACGATGTTTATGTGTAAAGGAAATGGGAATAAAGTTATTAATAATTTGGAATTTTATTTATGGTAAAAAGTTTATTTGCAATCAAATGAGTTGAAATGGAAATCAGATCTATTTATCTAATTGGATTTAAGTGAGAGTATAAGAGTATATGATTTAATAATTGGGTTTTTGCGAATAAAATTTTAATTCCAAATAATAAGAAGTGCAGAAATTAACACTGCAAAATTGATATACTTATAGATTTTAATCCACATCCAAGCTTGTTAAATCATTTGGAATAGATTGAATTATATAAGGAATGAAATTTGGCCAATATTAGAAGTTGAAATATAAAAATTGGATTTATAATTTATTTTAATTTATTTAATAAAGATTAAAAATAGCCATTTTTGTCACGGACTCGGATTTCGACGAAACCAGTTTCATCGGATCCGTATCGGTGAATTATTATAGGGTTTCAAGTTTCGTATCGATCGGACTTGTCGTTTGATCGTACGGACGCGAAACGCCTTGAAATCGATTTTATTAAAATCAATTTGAAATCAATTTGGAAATCTTGTTTTCAGCATAACTTCTTCATACGACCGAATTTGGTCGTGAAACTTTTTCCATCGCGTTCAGAATATTTTAAAATACCTATCTGGATATATGGGTTTGATAAATTTCGTTCCGGGGTCAGAACGGGCTTTTTGGGCCAACTACCGTCTAGCGCGTTCGTTATCCGTACCCACCTAGCCTTCTTCTATTTGTCTATATATATGCGATCATAAACCCTAGCTTCACCCTATTGTCTATTTGCTGTACGTTCATTTTCTTCAACCTTCTTTCTTCCTCAATGGATACATCTCAGATCCAATTCCAGATCTATCCACAGTTCAAAATCAAAAGTCAAAACTCAAAAATTTCAGAAAATTCCAGAAAAAATATATGTTGAAGTATTCGATACGCGTAATCTCATGGTGTAGTTCGTTTTTCAATTAGAGCTGTCGTTCATCCAGAATAAATTCAAACAGCCCCAAAACCGTTCATCATCGTCGCACAAAACTTCATCGGATCGAGATTCTGTTTCTGGGTATTGTAGTATGGACGATGGGGAGCGCATCTATGTAATTTGTTTGGCAATTCAACGGTCGGATTGGAGTCAAAATTCAATTAGGGTTCGAGATGCAATAGGCGGCTGCTGGGTTTATGGCCGATGGTGGCCACGTGGGGCGGACGCAAATGGTCAAGGGGGAGGAGTGGAGCTCGGCGCAGCGTCTGGAGGGCTCGTAGGAGGTGCGGCGGCTTCGTGGTGCGTGCTAGTGTTTTGTGTTTTACTGTGCTTGCGTGCGTTCTGTTTCTGGAAGGAGTTGCGTGCGCAGGAGATAAACATGACGGGGCAAGTTTATTTGTATAAATGTGTGTCATTTTTATTTAGTTTCAATTTTGAATTCAATCATCATTTTTCGCCATGACTTTCTCATACGAAGTCGGATTCACACGAAATTTCTTTTGTTAGGATCGTAATTTAATTCCGGACTTGATGACACTGGTTTGGACGAATTCCGAGACGGGCGAATTTTTGGGTTTAAATCGAATTTAAATTCGATTTAAATTCAAAAGGTGAGTGTTTTAACCCACTCACAACTACTAGAAGCTTTTATGTTTGTTAAATTAATTTTAGAAATGAATAAAATTTATTTATGAGTATTTGACATGTTTATTTCATTCATATCTGCTGAATTGCATTTATTGAATTTAACTGTAAATTTAATATATTTATTGCGTATTAATTGATAGTTAGAATTTATTTATTTGTATATGAACTGCTAGTTAACAGTTATATAATTTATTACTGAATATAAACTGTTAGATTAATAGTTGTTAAATTTAATCTGAATAAAATTGCCAGTTATTACCTGTTATATATTATCAAATATAAATTGTTATTGATTGATATTGCTTGATGATTGGTGATTGGATGATAGGTGATGTTGATGGATGTTTTATTGTATATCATCTAATTGCAAATTATCATGCATATTTCCTTTCATTCGGGATTGTGGTTTGAAATGATATACAACCGCAAAATTTTATATCTTTTAAATTGCGGATTGAAATGATAGATATCCGTATCACTTGACCATAGGATAGAAAATTATATACAGGCACCGCGGTCTATATATAACTATTTTTATGTGATTTCTATGGTTTGGATGTGATACGATTTATAAAAATTAAATTTTGATATTTTATAAATATTATTCTTCCATTTATATATATATATACATATGGAGTAAATTTTTAATATGAAATGTATACGAATCCCTTTAATAAAAATGGAAATTTTAGGAAAATAGTGTTTGATAATTTATACTGTATGTTAAATGTTTAAATTTGGAAATTTTAAGATATAACTGGATTTTTCCAATATAAGTATAAAATGAATATTCTAGTATAAATTAAATTGAAGAGATATTTAATTGCTAGAAATTGGGAGTTGTTTATGAATTTATGTGAATATTCAAGACTAAATAATAAACATCAAATTTGTTGAAAAAAAAAATTAAATTCCATCTTTAGGTATTGTGCCACATACATCACTATTTACGAACCCTAAGAGTTCATCAACTCTTTCATTGCTCACACTAAAGGGATGCTTTATCATTTTACATTTGAGACATGACTCACACGTGTCAAATAATTTAGAATTAAGTGATAGGAGAAAAATATTCGATTTTCAGTTTGTGTGATCGTTCCTCACTAATATGACATATCCTACAATGCCAAGGATAATTATCATTTATATTGTTAGAAGAACTATTCATGGAACACACATTATTAGTGTTATCACATAAATGCCATTTCAAGAACAACATCACAGACTTAATTTCCATTCAAACTAATGTTCATAACATTATTTACAAAATGAAATATATATCCAGTCTCAGACAATCTGGAAACGAAAATAATCCCATATATAAAGTATTTTACAAAATAGCAATTATTTAGTATCAAAACACTTCACTAGGTAAATATAAATGGTAATCTTCTACTAACGTTGCATCTATGATAGATCCATTAGCAACTTGGAGCCTCATCTCTCCTTTTGCGATGCGATGTCTTTTCCTAAGCCCCTATAATGAATTACGTATATGATTTCTAGATCCAGCATCTAAGACCCATGATATTTTATTAATTACAAAAAAAAATTTGAATTATAGATGTACTTGGCAGAACTGTAGAATCATTCTGCTTTCTTTCTCTAACAATCTTCAAGTAATCAAGACGATTTCTTTCCCAGTGACCTTTATTGTGGCAGTGGTGGCACTCACTTGTCATTGGCCTTCTTACTTTTCTTTTTATTATTACCTTTTCTTTTCTGATTCTTTTAACCTTTTAAAGATGATGCACCACCTTTACAACAAGCACGACCCCTTGATCTTTAGATGCAGACTCGACCGATTTTAACATATTGAGGAGCTTCATGAGATTCGCATTAAATTGGAACATACTGTAATTCAATATAACGGTTCTCATTGAGGTGTAAGAGAACCAATGGTCAAATCAACTTGTAATTCATAGCTTATCCATACATTTGATTATGAAAGCCTAGCAATATAACCCTTCATAACTAACGTAATCGTCAACCTTATGTCATTTAGTCATTTTTGTATTGAATAGCTTCTTCATAAACTCGTACCTTTCAGAACATGATTGTTCACCAAACATGGCCTTGAGACTATCAAATATCTCATGGACATACATGTTTTTGTACTGCCTCTGCAACGGCTTGTCTAACATAG
This sequence comes from Allium cepa, assembly GCA_030765085.1. Classification (NCBI taxonomy): domain Eukaryota; kingdom Viridiplantae; phylum Streptophyta; class Magnoliopsida; order Asparagales; family Amaryllidaceae; genus Allium; species Allium cepa. The sequence goes on from CM060937.1 coordinate 292,185,919, forward strand.
ATAGCCTGAAAACTTGGGCCATCTCTAGGTCAGAAACACATTCCTCATAAGCTAGTTGAAGTTCACAGTCTGCATCATTAGCGGATTGTTCTTTTGGTTCAAATGTAATAGCCGACCAAATATGCTCATAAGTCAACTCTATCTTAATCTCTCTTAGCCAATTGGTATAGTTTGGTCCAGTAAGCTTGCTACTTTCAGAAAATAGTTTTGGAGTTTTTGTTTTTTTGCAAGTTTTAATTGGTAGACTATTAGCACAATATAATAGTATATGTTCTTATAATACTAGTAATGTTAAACTTTATATTTTATTTTAGTAATAAACTCCCACTAGTCTTTTATGTTTCACCAAAGCTAAGTCGAAACATAGAAGTCTTTCTACCTCGCTAGTAGGTGTTAGGACTCGTCCATCTAGGAATTCTGGCCTTAAGTTTGCTTAACAAGTTGTAGCATTATGGATGATGGATAGCTTCTTATCAACTGTATCATATACAATTCCTAACATGCGATACCTTATCCTATTTTCACTTCGACCTTAAGTTTTCTTAACAAATTGAAGTGAAATTACCATATCATGATGAGTTAAATGTAGTATACATACATTGAGTTTGTTCAACAAATGCATATAGTTATCTTACCTCATGTATTTAATATATTAATAATACTACACATAGCATCCCTGGCTTGAGTTTGCTCAACAATTAAGGAATATGCAAGTAATTTAATATATATATATATATATATATATATATATATATATATATATGGTGGAGGACAAAATTATATTGAAGATTCATAATCTTCAATATATTACATTGAGTGATATGGACTTATGAAATTATACATTTTTTATGAAATATCCTTACGATTCAAGTGTCAAACACATCGGGAATCACGATGTACGTACATTTATGTAACGATCTTCCTTTCTTACACCTAAAGACGACACTTAATACATCCTTGGTATTTGTGTGCTAATCATTTAAGTGCTCGAAAGACAGGTCATTAGGGGTGAAAGAAATAAAGAAAGAACAAAATATAACAAAACATGATGAGTAATATATAATATGAATAAGTATTTACAAAAAGAAATCATCTTTATTATAAACAACATCAGAGTACACTAACTATTATCAGCTTGGACAGTTATAACAGCTTGTTTATTATACACATCATCATAGTACATTAACCTATCAACATCTTGGATAGTTATAATAGCCTGTCCTTACAATTGCCGATAGATGTAGACAAAAAAAGAAAACAATGGAAGTATATAAGGTACGTGAATACATCTTGGAGAATCCAGCTCATCACCTGAAAGCTCCAAAGAATCTAGCTAAATCTAGAAAATATGCTCGGGATGACTCGAGCATTATAGGAAAAACAACGCCTTGGTCAATCTGGTAAAACCAGCTTGAGAAACTCAAATCATAAGGAATTAATTTATTATAACTTGTAGAATCTTTTAAAAGCAAAGGTATCTTGTAAGACCATACCGCACAAAAACATGGACGAGTTTTTATTACCTTACGATAACCAAAACACTTTTATATAAAATCCAGTGATATTATAATAATGTCTATAGGTTCAAAGTAAATATATAAAATAGCTGAAATGCTTGCACCTCAAATTCCAACATATTTGGGTACAATTAAGAAAGTATGACTCTTATTAGAGAATAGATTACATACAATGACTGGCTACTGGGATACCGCCCGTCATGGTGCATCTCTAGATAAAATACACCGATAGCCTCACATGGACTCCCTGCAAGTCAAGACCGGCCGTACCCCTTACTAGATAACGTCGAATATGTCATCATTTTGGTTGGGATCAACAACCTAAATGGGACCCGAGCATATATGATCTATAATATCGATCTAGAATGGATGATAAACGTACCCTAATGGTAGCGAACCACATTGCCTTGAAGCATCTCCACTATTTTAGTCATTCCCGGTTGATGAGGCTTTAGGCTACGATTACCTTTTATATAGAAAACATCTTGGAATGCTAACACTACCCTCCAGGCAGCAATACAGTGCCAACATTCATCCATACAAGTTCATACTGGGTCTGAACGAAGCCGAAGTCACTACCTCTACTACATCTATTTTGGAATCACCCTCGGGATTAGTAGCAAGTAGCCCTTGCACTTCAAAAGCTCCATCTTCAATCATCTTTACAATTTCTTCATTTTGAATTGCTTGAGTTGGATCGAAGTGGTTTTCGAATAATTTATACTTATCTGATCCCCCCCTCTTCGAAACAACATTCGAGAGTTCCAGTAAACTCAAACCCGGTTCTTTTTAAAATAATCAGATAATACATAAGAGCAGGGATCACCCCCTAACTGTTTAAGTGGACGAATCTCTCTATCATTTGTCCTAACGAGATTTATACACACAGTACAACATCATTGAAGATGATTGTGCCATATAACTCACGTGTTTCTCCTAAATATTTCTGGAGTTATATTTGGTCCATATTTGATAGTCGGTTATTTAACTATCAAATAAAAAATCATTAAACATTGATTAGATTCCAAATGGGATCCATTAAGTTGTTATTAATTAATCTTTAATTAAAAACACTATGCAAAACTTGATCAAAAGATCTTTTTAAAACACTATTCCCAAAAATCTTCATGTTCCTTTTATACTTGGAAAACATTTTTACTTATCTCAAAAATATAAGTATTTACCAAAAACATTTGGAAAATTCCCTCTTCTCAAATTCCATATTAAATGGCCAAGAAATCCCCTTTTTTACAACACTACTTATAATAAAACCCATTTACTTTATAAAACTCATTCACTTATCCCTTATAAAAATTCTTTTTATAAGTTCACTTCATATTTAAAACCTCATTACAAATCTTCAAATTATATTTAAACTTCTTTTTAAAATCTTCCAAAATGATTTATAGAATCTCTTTCTATTTTAAAACAATCTCTAAAATTCTTTTATAATCCCTTTATAAAATTTCCTTTATAAAACATCATTTATAGAATATCATTTATAAAATAATTAGGGTAACTCTTTTATTTACCAAAAAACCCTTTTATAAACAACTTATTATTTATAATCATCTTTATAAAATAAAAATATAACTTGAAATCATTTATAAACTTTAAACCCTAAATTTGATTAAGAATTTAAGTTAATTCAAAAACCTACTTTAAATTCAAAAAGAGGCATATCAATCCCAATGGTACTAATTTAAGTTGCCATTTTATTTCAATTCGAATTTCAATTCACTTAACAGTTATTTACATAGGTCAACATGTATGTAAATACAACTCATATCCAAATCAGGGAGTAACATGTCAATATAAGCTAACCAGCATATACATGTTCAAATAACATAATAGCAATATGGTGATTTGTCCTACTAAATAGTTGTCCAAACAATTTAATCAATTTATAGCAGAACGGAGATTTATTCTGCTAACATATGTCCAAACAATCAAACCATCTGTATTATAACTCATTCACAATTATACGGTTTCTTAATGGTACAACACTTGAATCCCTTGAATTCAAAACCATCTTTGAAAAAGGTATTCCTTTAAAATAATTTGATTCTTGGAAAAACAAAGGACTTAAAGCTTTAAAACTCTTTTGAAAATAATTAATTATAAGTTAAACTCTTATTAAATCATAATTAATATCTATTAAATCTTAATTTAATTAATTAAATAAATTAAGAAATAATTAAACCTTTAAATAAATTATTAAGCAATAATTAATTATTAAATAAATAATTAAGCACTAATTAATCTCTTATTAATTATTAAACAATCATTTAAACCTTAATTAATAATTTAACATTAATTAATCTCAATTAAATAATCTTTAATTAAGTCTTAAATAAGAAATTAAACCTTAATAAATAATTTTTTGAGAAAAATGTGCGATCCTATATAAATAGAGGAGAGCACACATGCAACTATATATATCACAAAAATAAGGCGCTGCCAACATACCTGGCAGGTAACAAAACTAGATACAAGTGTCAAAAAAGCTCACGTAACCCTAAGGTGAATTCCGGCAAGGCCACCACCCATCACACCCCTATATCGAGCTTCGGCATGGCCACCATCCAATATTAAGGTGTTAGAAGTACCTAAAAAACTAAAGCAAAGCCAATAATACTAGATGTCGTCACAAACTAATAAGGAAGCTCCATGCATCTGGTTCGATAGGAATGGAAAAGCAACTACTTTGAAGAGAAACTGAATATGAAGAGAAACCGAATATGATGCTGAATGGAAAATCCGCTCTAAAGACTCTGTACAAAAGGAAGAAGTGCCAAGTAGAAGAGTAGATCCTCCTGAAAATAGTACGCCACAATGGAGACGAAAGTGTCCAGAACCTATGGTGGAACTGCTAGTGATCCCGAGGGGAAGACTCCGCTTTAATGACCTCTCTACAATCCAAAATCTTACAATCTGAAGACATGAGTACCTGCAAAGTGAACCTGACACCCTATCACCCATACCTGTGTTTGAAGGATGACTAAGAAAGAAAGTCAGAATGATACATATATATATGTATATTTTTATAATTTATGTACATATATATGTATAAATGAGGTAGGAAACAAAAACCTAAATAAGACCAACTGGACAAATACTAAAGAATTAAATTACTTATAAACTAATATCAATAACGACTAGTACAATAATTCAAACAAATCTTAAAAAATTCTTATGGACCTTTGATCATAAGTAAGTTATGATTAACATTGAAATCATCATATAAATTTGAAAAAATATTAATACTACTATTGTGAATGTTAAATATATTATTATTGTATTTAAATAAGTTAATATTATAACTAACCTTATTAAGATACCCTTTAAATAGGTTATATTTAGCTAAATTATATTTGGGATTAGAAATCCAATTAAAACAAAATGAAGAAATAGTAAAAACCAATTTGTTAAAATGACTATTATTATTATTAAAAATTCTTTGATTTCTTTCAAAACAAATATACCAACAAATAATAATGAATAAAGTGTCAAATAAGAATCTAATATTCTTTTTGAACCTAAATCTAAAATTATTCCAGTAGAAGCCGCAATCCGAAATTTTAGTTATTATATTAATGTTAAAATTTTTAAGAGTATTATTTAGGATGTAATAAGTATCCATACAATCATAGTATATATGTTTAACATCTTCAAGATGCAGATTACAAAAATAACATTTATTATCATTTTGAATGTTTTCTCTCTTTAAAAATTCTATTGTATTAAGTTTTCCATGCAGTAATAACCACATGTGAATTTTAGATTTAGGAGGAGCATTAGATTTCCAAATATATTTAAAAGAGTTGTTTATTGTACCCGAAAAATTAATAAATCTGTAAAAAGAATTAGAAGTATATTTCTTACTCCTATCCCATTCCCAACTAATGATATCATTATCATTATCAATATTATAAAGATTTAATCTAGCATAGAGCAAAGAAAGTTGCCTAAGGGTTGGACCTAATAAAATTCTGTTAAAACTAAAATTCCAAGGAGGATCGTTTTCAGGAGAAAAAACTTCATTAATTAAAGCAAACTTAATGTTACATATTTCATAAAGCTCTTTAAATTCTAACTTAAGAGGCAAGACTGAAATCCAGCGATTGTGCCGGAACGAAGTATAATTACCAGAATGAACTATCGTATTAATAACTAAGTTAAAAATCTCATGACATTTTAAAATGTTTTTCCAAAAATTAGATATATTTTGAGTGACTGGAGAAGCAATTTGATACAAATTTCTATTACCATTATAGTAATATTTAGAAATGATCTCTTTCCAAATAGCGTTATCAATTATATCTTTAAACTTCAATAACCATTTACCTAGTAAGGATAAATTCATATTACGCAAATTAATAACTCCTAAGCCACCTTCCTTTTTGGCTTTACAAATAGTTTTCCAATTTACTAAACATTTTATAGTATTATTAGGATTTTCCCCACTCCATAAGAAATCTCTCCTAATTTTATCTATTTTATCAATAACTCAATCTGGAAATAGTTGCATGGACATCCAATAAATCGAAAGGGCTGATAAAACTGAATTTATTAAGACTAGTCTACCTGCTCTAGATAAAAATCTCCCACTCCAGTTAGAGATCTTATTTCTGATTTTATCAATGATTATAAGCCAATCATCATGTTTGAGTTTGGTAGGCCTAATCACAAAACCTAGATAGTCAAAAGGAAAGTTAATTTAGAGTATTAGCAACTAAGTTTTCATCTAAATCATTTAAAACTAAAACAGAACTTTTGTCAAAATTTATTTTTAAACCAGATAGGAATTCCAAACTGCATAAGATAAACTTAAGGGTAATAATGTGTCTAGGTAAATAGGAAGAAAAAAGCAAGGTATCATCGGCAAATTGGAGAACCGATATACCATTACGCGATATGTCATTGCCTACATATCCTAGTGACCCATTATCCATTGCTCTTTTAATAATCTTAGCAAAAACATCAGCAGCTAAGTTAAATAATGAAGGCGGTAAAGGATCCCCTTGCCTTAAACCTCTCTTATATTGAATTTTATTACCTAAAATACCGTTAACCATAATACTAGAGTTACCAATTCTAAACAAATTCATAATCCAACTGATCCATCTATGACCAAAACCTCTAGCATGAAAGATATCTACAAGAAAATCCCAATCTACCGAATCAAAAGCTTTTGCAAAATAACTTTTTAAAATCACACAAGTTATGTTATTCTTACAATAGTGATTAATATATTCTTGAACAACTACCACTCCATCGGTGATATTTCTCCCTTTAATAAAAGCCGATTGTGAACAATTAGTTAAATCATTCATTCTTGTACTAAGTCTATTAGCTAAAAATTTAGAAATGATTTTAACTGAACAATTAATCAAAGATATAGGTCTAGAATCTTTTAAATTTTTAGCAACTACGTTTTGGTGTAACAAAATAACATTTGCATAATTAAATCTCCCTAATTGCAAATTACAATTATAAAAATCATTAAAAATATTAACTAAATCAAGTTTTAATATGTCCCAAAAAGTTTTACAAAATAAAATTGGAAACCCATCAGGGCCCGGGAATTTATCACCTGGCAAGTCATTAATAGCTTTTCTAATTTCCTCTTCCGTAAAAGGATTATCTAGCTTAGATAAATCAACAATAGAATTGGATGAATACAGATCTTTCCATATAACATTGATTCTATGTTTCATTCTAGTGGCAAAAATATTCTTATAATAGTCTGTAAAAGCCTTGTTAAGATCTCTTTGATCAACAAACTCTTCATTATTAACAATAATTGAGTTAATTGTATTACTATATTTTCTACCATTAGCTATATTATAAAAAATTTAATATTATTATTATCTCCTTCATTGATCCATTGGATTTTGGATCTCTACTTCCACATAACCTCATCCTTTTCTAAAATAGAATTTAGTTCATCTTTTAAATTGGCAAGAACATTACGTTCACCTAAATTTAGTTGTCTAGATCCTTCTATTTTATTAATTTTAAGCATCTTATTAAGAATATCGTCTCTTTTGATTTTTATATGGCCAAAAACATTTTTGTTCCAATTTTTTTAGAAAAATCCCAAGATCCCTAAGTTTTAAAACAAAAGATTTTTTTGAATTTTCCTTATTTCTATATTATTGTAGCTCAAAGAAATCCATTTTCCATTAATTAAGTTCATGAAGTTAGATTCCAAAAGCCATATCTTTTCAAATTTAAAATTATTAATAATAACTCTATGATGCTCACAGGTGAGGATAATAGGACAATGATCAGAGTATGTGTAAGGTAAACCATAGACTCTACAAATTGGAAACATATCTTCAATCTCATCACTAACGAAAAATCTATCAAGAAGAGCCATAGATGAAGACTCCCTTGCATTACTCCATGTAAACTCTCTATTTGAGAGGGGGATCTCAATCAAATTAGAATTAATAATAAATTGATCGGATTCCTCCATAGCAGAGAAATCCCCTACCCTAGGAAAACGTTCACCTATGAAGCGCGTAACATTGAAACCACCCCCTAATATCGAAGAAACCGAAGCTAAGGATCTAAATTCCAAGCATTTGTTTCATAAAATTCTTCGATTAATCTTTGAATTAGGTCCATAAACATTAGAAATATTTAAAAAAGAATTATCAGAGAGATTAACAAGAACAATATGAAGAGAATGCTGCTTAGTAATACATTGAAGCAACTTAAAGTAATTATCGCGCCACCCAATCATTAATCCTCATGAAGCACCCGCCGAAGGAAGAAAAACCCATTTTCTAAGATGATAACCGCCTAATCTCCTAAAAAATCTAATATCAGGACAATTAATTTTAGTTTCCTGAATTAAAGCAATGTCAATAGAGTAGTCTTTAAAGAACACTCTAACCTTATCACATTTATTCAAATCATTCAAACCTCTACTGTTCCAACTAATTATCCTCATAATCCAACAACACTAGCCCTTTCTAATTCCTTACTTCTAATATACTCTCGATCAATCTCAATATCATAAAAAAATAAAAGAGTATCACAAGCTAACTGACTAAACTCAGCGGATGATAAATTGCCTAAAGCATTCATAGAATACGTACTACCCAAAATAGAACTCATACCTGAGACTGGATTCGCAGCACCACTTATGGCGCTCGATCCAAGTAACTCACCCATAGTCGAAATCTGATAGTTATGAATCCTAGCACTACGACGAACACATCCACTAGACACTGTTATTTTCATGTGCTTTCCTCTCTGCGATGATGTGGAAGTAGGAATAGGACTAGTGCTCTCCATCATATTAAACTCTAGACATTTTGCAGTTTTGGTCTCAGACACTACCAGTCGAAGTATCATCTGATACGCAACCTGAGACAACATCTGGTACAAATCCTGAGGAAGCATCTACCAACTCTGTTCCATCTGATGACTTAATATTTATTAACTGGAAGTAGACAAAGAGCAGTTTCTTTGATTAACTTTTCTTTCCCACAAGTTGACCTCTTTTCTATTGATTCAGTCCGGATCGAAGTATCAGTATCCCCCGTGGTTGAAACCAAGTCATCAGCAACATCTACCCCTTCAAATGAATTATTAAATGTAGACTTATATATATTATAGAAAACAGCCTTTTCCTTGTGTATCAATCCTTCCTCTTCCGATCTTACCATCCCCTCAGAATACAAGTTATCAATATCCAAACTATTGCACTCTTTACTACTATCAGTTCTAACATCATCCGCCAAAGCTAAAACATCAATAGTGCTGGTTACATTCAGGAAACAATGCTCATCATGTACACTGGTATTAGTGTGCACATCTACAGGCACAAGACCAATATCCAAACCCTTACTAGTAATAGATGATGTCAACAATAAAAACTCATCAAACACCTCTCCAAAATGGAACTGATCTACTTCTTATAGTTTCTTAAAGAGCCCATCCTTCGAGTGTTCCCCAAAATCATTTGCCAAAGCAAGAAATGTTTCTTTATAAAAACTCTTGGCATAGTCAAATAGTGAATCTGGTGCACTTCTGCCAGGTGAAATGTTACTATTGAATATAATATCAGAATGTTCCAATCTAAAAGCATCATCTATTCTATCATCATCTTCCAAACATTTAAATCTATTATCTGTCGAGATCACAAAATTAACCGATTTCTGAGTAATTGGTCTTTTACCTTTAACTCGATTAAATCCACTGATGATTCCAGATCAGAAACCTTAGCCTGAGAGATAGAGCCCAAAGATATCAACGTTTTATTAACCTAAGAAGCATTGGGATCCCTTAAGTATTGCACAACAGAGTAATCTAATAACATTGGATCGAAATCATTAATCGCTTTCTCTTTAGAATTAGAGGATAAAGTGTAATTCCATTATAGTCAATCAAACATACAATTAGCTCGATCTTGTCACCGGAATTCTTGACCGAGACATTAGATTTCCCAAAGTAATCTTCTGGATCTCCAAACTTTTCATTGTAGCCCTTACTTGTATTTGGTGAGTTGATCGCGTCGAATTGTTTGAATATTTATTCTAAGAGTTTAATTCATTCGTCTCGCTTTTTCCATAGATTATTAAGAAGAATACCTTTGATCAATAAGAATTTTAATGTAAATTGAAAGCCATGATTAATAAGCTGTGGCCTTGAATCTATGATTCTCGATTTCATCAATCTAGAATTCTTCTTAAAACCTAGATAACCATTTGCAAATTTATCTCGACCCATGCTTTGAGACCCAGAAACTACAGACATAGATTTCTTCGTGCAAGTATATTTCTTGTGTCCAAACTTTCCACAATCTAAACACCTAATTAGGTCTCGACATTGAAATGGTAAATGATCACTGTCTCCACATCTGTAGTAAAAACTGTTAATTTTCTTAGCAGACCAATTTATGAAACGCCATCGATTCCAAGAATTTGATGATGATAAACCCTCTTTTACGATTTGGGTGCACGATCGAATATGAGAATCCCGATCAGTACAGAGAGTAGGAATTGTCGAGAACAAATTACGATCAAATTTCAAAAGAGGAGGAAACGATTGAGAGCGAGTAGTTGAGAACGAAGACGCCATTTTTTCAAGAGAATGATTTAACCTTAATAAATAACTTATAAATTAAAACCATAATTAATTTAAAATTAAACATATGGTTAATACTTAACTAATAGTTAACCCTATATTTAATTAGTAATTAATTAAAAGTAAATCATATACTTAATTCGTAATTAATTTAAAATTAATCATACTTAATAATTGATTAATTAAAATTAATCTTATCCTTAAAAAGGTAATTAATTAATGACTAATTTTCGCTTAATTAAAGTTAATAAACCTTATTAACACTTAACTAATTAATAATTATTAAAACATAATTAATTAATTATTAAATCCTTAACTAACTATTGAAAACATTATTATTAGGCTTGTAAAACATTTACAAAACAATTTTAAGTATAAAACTTAAATTTGAAAATTTTGAATCTTTAAAGCGAAACTGCATCCATAGCGACTATCGCTATAGGTACGCATAATTCAAAACCTGTTGCATCTCAAATAAATCCTAAAAGCACTTACTTTTAACTTTATTTTACTTTATGAACTAGGTACAAAGTTTTGAAAGCAAAACATAAAGTCGGAAAACCTTTTCTTTAAAAACAAAGTAAGAAATTAATTTTAAACTCAAAGCATTGCTATGTCGAACACAACACATCTCAAGTGCTAACCTTGCTCACTAACTTTTCCATTTACTAACTTCACTTACTAGCTTGCCATATCACTTCCAATCACATGACAAAGATCACAACTTTATAATCAAAACATCACTTTAATCATCAATTCAAAGTTCTAATGCTAAACCACAAATTAGCACATACATATACATCCAAACCATACCATAATCCAAACAACAACATCACCTATACAACCATATAACAACCATATATATAAAGGTAAATTATTTCCTTAAAAAAATTAAGAAATTTACTCAATAGAAAGCATTGAAAACTTGAAATACTTTAAAACTTTTAAATCTTGGAAAACCGCATAAATCATCTCGAAAATGGGTTAACTTCTCTTCAATTTTTGGGCATATTACTCTCGGATTTTGGAACTGTTTTCAAAAGAATTTTTTTTGGAAATTATTTTCCCCAAACTTTCAAAAAATGAATCGCTCAATCTCAATGGTTTTTGAGGGAGATATGGTCAATAGAAGAAGGGGTGTTTTCGGATTGGAAAATTTAGAGTCCTAAAACATGTCTGAATGAAATACATTTTTGATATAGCTACTCTCAAAATTTGAAAATGTGCTACAAATTAAAGTTGTAGCCATTGAAATTTCATATGGTTTAAAAAATATCCATTTGGTTTGGAGACGAGGAAGATAGGATAGAAGGAAGAGGAGAAAAATGGAGAAGTTTTGAAACAAAGTTTGAAATTAATTTAAAAGGAAAAAATAAAAATTTTAAAATTTTGGAAGCAAAAAGAAAAGCCATGAAACTGTTTTCAAAATCTAAGGAAGAAGAGGAAGATTTGAAAAGTGAGAAATAAGAAAATGAAAATGAGAAAAAAATAAGGGAATTTGCTTATATATAAAAAGAAATATGCAATTACCTAAATACCCCGGTACATACCCTCCTTTCCTTGCTTGCCACATCATCAAGTTTGTCCCCTCCTTGTAACGACCCGGAATTTTGGCAATATATTTTAATAAATAATTTAACTTAATTGAAATTAAATACAAGCTTTTCATTTTATTAACTGATAAGATCTTTGAACATTTTCCAGTTATATATGTGTTTTGTAAAGAAAATTTTGATTTAAAAATTTGAAATAGAATCTTTCAATACTATTTAAAATAAAATCTTTCAAAAATATTTATAATAAAATCGTCTTATTGAATCAAATTAAAGGGTTCTATATTATTAATATTTGATATAATATGAATATAAATGTAGTCTTTAATAATAATGTTTAAAAATAAGCAACTTTATCAATATTAAACATAAACATAAAAACATAAGTATAAAACATAATTATGAACATAAGATATAAATATTAAATATACAAATACAAGTATATGTTATAAATCAATGTTTGAAAATCTGACTATAAATAGAAAATAAAACTAAAGAAGTTATGTAAACAATAACTATAATAATTTTACATGAACATATAAGATAAGTTAGGGAAACAATAACCTGTAAAATATATTTGTACAAAATCTTTAACAAAGATAGTAACAAGTTGCTGTGTAAATCAAGTATGCAAAGAAGACAAAGTATTCATATCATATTCAAAAATATCTCTGTACACAAAATATAAATATCAGCCAATATTAATTATGTGTAAACACATTCGAAGACATGCATTTAATTAGCACCACAATTTGTCATTTCAGATTTACAAGATAATCTTTCAACCGAATTATGCTAGATCACTTCAATCTTATAGTAATTTAATACAAAATCTTGTATGGTCAAGCAAGTAAGGCTGTCCGAGCTATAACCTTTTTTAAAAGCCTTTTCTATATATACATCATATTATTTGGTTCGTTTACAAAACTTAAAAGCAAACCTAAGAAAAAGAAGAAAAATAAACATCATCTTGTATTTTCAAACAAGTTCAACAAAGCAGAGAGATTTTCAGGGATTCAAATCTGCAGCCTTTCTACAACAATTGCTTTCTGTTTCAACAGTACTTTAAGGTGAGTAAACATACAGTTTTTAAAGTTTAAGTTTTGGAATTTAGCTCATGTAAATCTTGTATTTGATATATACTATAAGTATGTGGTTCTGAGATGTTCTCTGGAAGTTTAATATGTGATGTTCTTCAATATTTCAAGTTCTGAGCAAAGAAATGTAAAGAAAACTAATACATCTTCATATAAACATCTTAAGCTTAGGATTTTTAACTAAGTTTTAAAACTTAAAATCATAACCTGGAAATGGTTTTAAAGCATGACAATATAATATAAATACTGTTTATTCAGGTTTAAAGTAAGAAAGAAATAAATTGTTAAAATTTAAATGTTTTAATTTGTTAATTTGATCTCATATCTTGATTTAACACACAAAATTAAGATTTTTAACATAAAAATGATGATTTTTAAGTAAGAAATCAAGGTGCAGTTTAAAAGGAACCGAAAATGTTTTTTTTCGTGAATATCTAATGATCCAACAAATATTAGAGGTTGTAATTCATGTTGGAGCTTGCTTGATACTTGTTGATGACAGGAAAAATGCTAAAAAAATTATTCAATGCGAGGATGTTTGAGTCAAATTGAAAATAGGGTTTGGTTCGAGTTTTTTTTTTGGGGTCTGTAAAATGTTAATTGCGTCGTCGTGGTTTGATCGAGCTTTTCACGATTCTAGGAGGTGATAGGGGAGGATATGGTCGAGGTGTGGCCGAAGCGACATCGCCAACAGTGGTCAGATAGTATGTTGAGACGATTGTTTTGGGCGTACTCGAGTTACAGGTTCGAACAGATGGGGTAATTTTTATTTTGATCATTTCGCGACGAAGTGGGTTTTGATTTCAAATATAGGGTCGATTCATGGTTTGCTGGAGGCAGTTTGGGTCGCCGGAGGGGTGGCGAACCACCTTGCACGTGCACGGTGGCGTTTGGGGGTCTGATTTTAGTGTCGTGGATTGTCGCGAGTTGTTGCACGAGTATATTTGGGGTTGCTTCGAGTTTGGACCTGGTGCGTGAGTATGTTTAAAATACTGCAGTTTTAACTTAAGCTAATATATAAAAAGAAGAAGAAGATAGGATCAGTAGAGAGGAAGAAAGGTGAGAAGAGAGGAGACACGGGAAAGAGCAGGGAATGTCACGTGTTTTACTCGGGTAAATTAGGTGTTGGCCTCGGGTTTTATTTCTGGGTGAATCAGCCTACTAACTTTTAAGTTATTTTGTTAAATAAAAGTTTAGTATTAATTAAGTAAATAATGTTAACAAATGTAAAGCTAAGTTTTGATTTAAAATCATTAAGAGAGTTTGCAAATATAAGATGGTTAATTTAATTTTAAATGTAAGTAATTAAAAATGTAAATTACTTTATACTTGTAATTAAATAAATAACTTAAGGTTAAATAAATTTGTAATTAGAAATTGATAATTATAATCTTGTGTTTAATCAATTTAAACTTAAGAATTTTATTTAATTACTTAAAATTATTCAATAAATAAATAGTAGTTAACTTAAGTAATTAATTAAGGATTAAATGACTAATCAATTGGTAATTAATGATTAATTAAGTGATTAGTGATAATTAAATGGGTAATTAAAATTTATAAATTAACAATTAAGGTTATTAATTAATAATTAAGAATTAATTAATTAAGTGAGTAATTAAGTAATAATTAATAAATTTAATAAGTTGATTAATTAGTGATTAATCAAGCTGAATAAAAATGGTTTATTCTTAAGTAATCAATTAAGATAAGTTAATCAAACTATTTTGATATGAATTGATGATTCTTGTTTGATTGATTCTGATATCTATTTGATGATATTCTGTGATATCTTGTGATATATTCTGGATATATCTGTGATGACCGTGTATGATCTATCTGTGATAACTGTTATATGAATTCAAAGTGTTAAATTTAAATTGTTTAAACTATTTAAACAATTTGGCCCTTAAAATGGCGTTTGGATTTCGATGAGACCGGGATCGGGTATCAATTTGATATTCCGAAAACCACATCGATCCAAATTAAACGATAGGTCATGACATCTCAATTGAAGATCGAGATGGTGTTTCAGAATGTAAGGGTTATCATCGTTAACTCTGAGGGTGATTCCAAAATGAGTGTAACGAGATAATGCCTTCGGTTTCGTTCAAACTCGAAACGAACTTGTATGGATTGAATGCTTTCAGCACGTCGTCAGGCGGACGATGAGCATTCTAAGAGATATGTTCTACAAAAAGGTAATCGCAGCCTCAAGCCTCATCAACCGGAAATGGCTAAAACAGGGGAGATGCAGCAAGGTTAGGTGGGTAACGCCCAAGCAGGACGTGGTATACCCCTGTCTAGATGTCCCGTTTTATTTTGGCTGTGTGAGAAGTTATTGGCCACAACTGCGGGGTTATCTTATTTGGGACTGTTCAGTAAGGAATGGTTCCGGCCTTGTGTTGTAGGGGGTCAGGTGTGATCCTCGGTACGGTGATCTAGGCCTCGTACTGTGACGGGCGGTATCCCAGTAGCCCTGCCATTGATGGAAACCCATTTTCCCTACGAGACCCTACGGTTTTGATTTGTATTACCTACTTTCGTGGCTAGTAGCTGGAATTTAATAGATGTAACAATTTCAGCTATTTTCTATTTACATGAAAACCCTAGAGATTATTATAATATCACTGGATTTCCTATAAAATGTTTTGGTTAGCGTAAGGTAAAAACTTACCCGTGTTTATGTGCGGGGAGCCTTACGTGATACCTTTATTTTCAAATGATTTTCGAAGTTAAACAACTTTAACCCGTTTATTCACACCAGACCCTTGTCTGACTCGGAGTTTATATTTTGTTTTTTATAAACTCTTGGGTACTCAAATTTTTATGAGTAGCCAAGTGATAGGTTTTGGAGTGTAGAGTTTCTTGAGGAGCTTGGAGAAGAAGACCAGACGTATGTATCTATCCATATAGTTCCGCTGTGTAGTTAGTGAGTGATGTATTTTGGGATGTATGTATTGACAGATATATATATGACTGTCCTGTTGTATAATGTTAAGTAACTCTGATATATGTAAAACTATGTAATAGTTATGTGATGTATTATATTTTGTTCCATTCCGCTGTGAGATTCTGATGTTGTTATTCTTTCTTTCTTTTCTATTTCTATCCCTTTCTTTCTTATTGATGATACGTCTTTCTGGGGTCAGAAGGGCGGGTCGTTATAGTTGGTATCAGAGCCCTAGGTTTAGCGAATACCTAGGCTCTTGAGTGATATCTATCTTGAGAGTGCGTATTTGTATTTTCATATAATTATATATATCTATCTAAATTTGTTGAGTTACCTGTCCAGGTGGCCAACATGAGTTCTGGAAGGAGAGGCAGAGGTAGGGGCAGTACCTCGACTGATAATGGACGAAGTCAAAATGCTAGAGAGGCTGTAAATCCAGTACCGCCTCAGGTTAGTTTTGCTGCTTTATGCAAAGACTTCATCAACCTTGGGGGCCAACCAATTAAAGGTTCAGAATCGATAATTGAAGTCCAAGCTTGGCTACGCTCTTGTGAGCGCATCTTTAAGAGTATGAAGTTGTCTGATGAACGGAAGAGGGAAATGGCATCGTGGCAATTGCAGGGAGGCGCAGCAGTCTGGTGGGATGCAACGATAGCAAACGTTTCTGAGGAAGACATTTCTTGGGACAGATTTAAAGAGTTATTTGAGGAGTAGTTTATGCCAACAGAAGAGAAAACTCAATTGTCTCAGGATTTTCTGTATTTGAAGCAGGGTAGCATGTCTATAGCAGAGTATGAGACCAAATTCAATGAACTTTCTTGCTATGGACTAGGGCTCATTGATACTCCCCTCAAAAAGAACGAAATGTTTATGCAAGGATTGAGGCCAGAATTTCATGAAAGGACGAAGGTGCTTTTGAAAGGATCTTTTGTCGATTTAATTGATATGGCATTGAGATATGAGAATTTGATGAGTAAGAAATCAGTGGCACCAGTAGCAGCTTCGGGAGGGAATTTCGCTAATCCGAATAAAAGGAAGTTCAATCCCAATTGGAGGAAGCCGAGCAAGAAGAAGCCTGTAAGTAACAACGGACCTTGAAAATGCTATATTTGTCAACAAGAAGGTCACTTGGTGAGTCCTAGAAAAGGATTCCAGCAGCTGCAACAGCAACTGCATTATAGTGGTCCAGGATCAGCAATGGTTTAGAGATCGTTGTGTTTCAATTGTCACCAACCGGGCCATATGATCAGGGATTGCTCGTTACTTCACAAAGCATAGCAAAATAAAGTATTTTCTTTGGAAGGTGCACCATCTACCTCATCTAAAGGCAAGGGAGTATTGGAAGGTACATTACTTTTGGATGGCAAGTATATTAAAGTTTTGTTTGATTCGGGTGCTTCTTTGAGTTTTATTTCTCTGAAATCTGTAGAGAAGTTCTTTCTTACCCCTAGCACTGTAGATTGTCCCATCTTGGTATCTAATCCTATAGGAGGGGTAACCAAATTAGATACTACCTGTAAGGACTTGAAGATTTCCCATCTATCCCATTGTTTTCTTGTGACCCGTATGTGTTGAATTTTAAGGGATTTGACCTTATTTTGGGAATGGATTGGCTTGATAAGTATAGAACAGTCCTGAATTGTGATGAGAGAATAGTTTCATTGGAACTGATTTGGGTAGAATTGCCAGAGTGTCGTGTGATAATTCTGGAATTCATTTGAGTAGTCTTTTGCATGGAATTGAGACTTCTCAAGAAAAGATTGAAGATATCGATGTGGTCCAAGATTTTCTTGATGTATTTGAGGAAGTTAAGTGTCTGCTTCCACATCGATAAATAGAGTTTCGTATTGATTTGATTCCAGGAGCAGTGCCGGTGATTCAGCCCAGTAGGAGAATGGCTCCTAGGGAGAAGGAAGAGTTAACTAAGCAGACTCAGGATCTTTTGGAGAAGGGGTTGATTAGGCCCAGTTTTTCTTGTTGGGGTTCTATGGTGATGTTTGTCACTAAATCAAATGGATCACTAAGGTTCTGTGTTTGTCTGATGAATCGAGTCTTTCGGGATGTATTGAATAAGTTTGTTTTGGTATTCATTGATGATATCCTGGTCTAAGTCGGAAGAAGAGCACAAGCATCATTTAAGGATAGTGTTGGAGACACCGAGGAGACATGTTTTGAAGGCGAAGTTCTCTAAGTGCCATTTATGGAAATCAGAAGTAAAATTTTTTGGGGCACATTATTTCTGGTGAAGGTATCTCTGTAGGTCTAACGAAGGTGGAGACTATTCTGGAATGGAAGTAACCGAAGTCACCGACGGAAGTTCGCAGTTTTCTGGGTTTAGCTTGCTACTACAGGAAGTTTATCAAGGATTATTCCAAGATTTCTTCGCATCTGACCAAGTTGACAAGGAAAGGAGCTAAATTAAATGGACCCCCCAGTGTGAAGAAGCTTTTCAAGAATTGAAGACGAGGCTAACCAGTGCACCGGTACTAGCTATTCCGGATGGGAAAGAAAATTTGAGTTTATACAGATGCTTGTATAGTTGGATTGAGAGCAGTGTTGATGCAGGATGGAAGAGTTATTGCGTATGCGAGTCGGCAATTGAAGCCACACGAGAAGAACTATGCTACGCACGATCTGGAATTGTTAGCCATTGTTTTTGCTTTGAAGATTTGGAGACATTATTTCTTGGGAGAGAAATTTGAATTTTTCACGGATCACAAACCGTTGAAACATCGTTTCTCTCAAAAGGATCTTAATCTGAGATAGCAGCGGTGGGTCGAACTTCTGGCATCCTATGATTTGGATATTCTGTATACCCCAAGAAAGGCGAATGTTGTAGCTGATGCTCTTAGCAGGAATGCGGTTCTGTCTCGAAGTTGTTCCATCTCTTATTGAAAGGATCTCAAGCAAGCAAGCATCTGATAAGATGTTGAGAAGAATCATCAAAAGAGTTAGGAAGCGTCAGTGTTCCATTTTTGAAATTGATGGCCAAGGAACATTAAGGATTAACGGGAGGATTTGTGTTCCGAATGGTAGGGATCTGAGACATGCGGTGTTATCGGAGAGTCATCGTTCCAGATTGAATATTCACTTGGGAATCTCGAAGATGTATAAGGATATGAGGAGAGTTTTCTATTGGCCGAATATGAAGAAGGATGTAGCTAGATTGGTAAATAGTTGTGCCATCTGCCAATAAGTTAAAGGAGATTAACAGAAGTCAGCCGGATTATTGCAGCCTTTGGAAATTCCGGATTGGAAATGGGAAATGATTTCGATGGATTTCATCGACGGTTTGCCTAGAACCAGGAAAGGAAACGATGGAATATGGGTTATTGTGGATCGTTTAACTAAGAGCGCCCATTTTATACCGGTTAAGGCAAATCGTACTGCAGCTTCTCTGACAGAGATTTTCTTGAAGGAGATAGTAAGATTGCATGGTGTTCCAGTCAGTATAGTAAGTGATCGAGATCCTATTTTCACCAGCAAATTCTAGGAGGCTTTGCAATCAGCAATGGGAATGAGTTTAAGATTGAGTACAGCCTATCATCCTCAGACAGACGGACAGATGGAGAGGCTTAATCGTATTCTAGAAGATATATTGCGAGCTTGTGTTTTGGATTTTGGTGGATCGTGGGAAGACCATCTTCATTTAGTGGAATTCTCTTATAATAACAGTTATCAAGCAAGTATTAAGATGACTCCTTATGAAGCTTTATATGGAAGACCGTATAGATCCCCATCCTGTTGGATAGAATCGAAAGATCGTCTTGTACGCAGACCCGATCTAATTCGAGAAGCATCTGCGAAAGTTGAGCTTATTAAGAAAAGGATGAAAGCTGCTCAGGATCGTCAAAAGAAATATGCTGATAAAAGACGGAGACCACTGGTATTTGAGATCGGAGATTTAGTCTTTATCAAAGTTTCCCCGATCAAAGGTGCTATAAGATTCGGAAAAACAGGAAAACTTGATTCGAGATTCATAGGACCATTCCAAGTATTGGAAAGAATTGGAGCTATAGCTTACAGGATTGAATTGCCAGAACGGATGTCTGGGATTCAATGTATTTCATGTATCCCATTTAAGGAAATTTGTTCATGACCCATCACTGGTTGTAGAACCAGTAGTCCAGGAAGATTTGGAAGTAAAACCCAACTTAACTGTGGTCAGGAATCCAGTTCGGATTGTGGATCAAGACGAGAAACAACTCAGGAGCAAGGTAGTGAAGCTCGTCAAAGCGCAGTGGAGTGAGGATCCCAGAGATTGTACCTGGGAAACTCTGGATAGTTTTAGGAAAGCCTATCTGGATTTGTGCCCGGATAACTAATGATGTTTGTTAGGGTAGACTATTTGATTGTTTGCTATTGTATGGATGATATGTATGTTTGGATTATTAATATAAAAGCTTTTGAATTAACTGTTGCTTTAAATTTCGGGGACGAAATTCTTTTAAGGGGGGAGGAATGTAATGATCCGGAATTTTGGAAATATATTTTAATAAATAATTTAATTTAAATTAAATTAAATACAAGCTTTTCATTTTATAAGCTGATAAGATCTTTGAACATTTTCCAGTTATATATGTGTTTTGTAAAGAAAATTTTGATTTAAAATTTTGAAATAGAATCTTTCAATTCTATTTAAAATAAAATCTTTTAAAAATATTTATAATAAAATCTGTCTTACCGAATCAAATTAAAGGGTTCTATATTATTAATATTTGATATAATATGAGTATAAATGTAGTCTTTAATAATAATGTTTAAAAATAAGCAACTTTATCAATATTAAACATAAACATAAAAACATAAGTATAAAACATAATTATGAACATAAGATATAAATATTAAATATACAAATACAAGTATATGTTATAAATCATTGTTTGAAAATTTAACTATAAATAGAAAATAAAAGTAAAGAAGTTATGTAAACAATAATTATAATAATTTTACATGAACATATAAGATAAGTTAGGGAAACAATAACCTGTAAAATATATTTGTACAAAATCTTTAACAAAGATAGTAACAAGTTGTTGTGTAAATCAAGTATGCAAAGAAGACAAAGTATTCATATCATATTCAAAAATATCTTTGTACACAAAATATAAATATCAGCCAATATTAATTATGTGTAAACACATTCGAAGACATGCATTTAATTAGCACCACAATTTGTCATTTCAGATTTACAAAATAATCTTTCAGCCGAATTATGATAGATCACTTCAATTTTACAGTAATTTAACACAAAATCTTGTATGGTCAAGCAAGTAAGGTTGTCCCAGTTATAACCTTTTTGTTAAAAGCCCTTTCTATATATACATCATATTATTTGGTTCGTTTACAAAACTTAGAAGCAAACCTGAGAAAAAGAAGAAAAATAAGCATCATCTTCAATTTTCAAACAAGTTCAACAAAGCAGAGAGATTTTCAGGGATCCAAATCCGCAGCCTTTCTACAACAATTGCTTTCTGTTTCAACAGTACTTTAAGGTGAGTAAACATACAGTTTTTTAAAGTTTAAGTTTGGAATTTAATTCATGTAAATCTTGTATTTGATATATATTGTAAGTATGTGGTTCTAAGATGTTCTTTGGAAGTTTAATATGTGATGTTCTTCAATATTTCAAGTTCTGAGCAAAGAAATGTAAAGAAAACTAATACATCTTCGTTTAAACATCTTAAGCTTAGGATTTTTAACTAAGTAAGTTTAAAACTTAAAATCATAACTTAGAAATGGTTTTAAAGCATGACAGTATAAAATAAATACTGTTTATGCAGGTTTAAAGTAAGAAAGAAATAAATTGTTAAAATTTAAATGTTTTAATTTGTTAATTTGATCCCATATCTTGATTTAACACACAAAGTTAAGATTTTTAACATAAAAATGATGATTTTTAAGTAAGAAATCAAGGTGCAGTTTAAAAGGAACCGAAAATGTTTTTATTGTGAATATCTGATGATCCAACAAATATTAGAGGTTGTAATTCATGTTGGAGCTTGCTTGATACTTGTTGACGATAGGAAAAATGATAAAAAACTTATTCAATGCGAGGATTTTTGAGTCGAATTGAAAATAGGGTTTGGTTCGAGTTTTTTTTCTGGGGTCTGTAAAATGTTAATTGCGTCCCGTGGTTTGATCGAGCTTTTCACGATTCTGGGAGGTGATAGGGGAGGATATGGTCGAGGTGTGGCCGAAGCGATGTCGCCACCAGTGGTCAGAGTTAGTAGGTTGAGGCGATTGTTTTGGCGTACCGAGTTACTGGTTCGAACAGATGGGGCAATTTTGATTTTGATCATTTCGCGACGAACTGGGTTTTGATTTCGAATATAGGGTCGATTCATGGTTTGTTGGAGGCAGTGTGGGTCGCCGGAGGGGTAGTGAACCACCGTGCACGTGCACGGTGGCGTATGGGGGTCTGATTTTGGTGTCGTGGATTGTCGCGAGTTGTTGCACGAGTATATTTGGGGTGGCTTCGAGTTTGGACCTGGCGCATGAGTTTGTTTAAAATATTGCAGTTTTAACTTAAGCTAATATATAAAAAAAGAAGAAGAAGATAGGATCAGTAGAGAGGAAGAAAGGTGAGAAGAGAGGAGACACGGGAAAGAGCAGGGAATGTCGCGAGTTTTACTCGGGTAAATCAAGTGTTGGCCTCGGGTTTTATTTCTGGGTGAATCAGCCTACTAACTTTTAAGTTATTTTGTTAAATAAAAGTTTAGTATTAATTAAGTAAATAATGTTGACAAATGTAAAGCTAAGTTTTGATTTAAAATCATTAAGAGAGTTTGCAAATATAAGATGGTTAATTTAATTTTAAGTGTAAGTAATTAAAAATGTAAATTAATTTATACTTGTAATTAAATAAATAACTTAAGGTTAAATAAATTTGTAATTAGAAATTGATAATTATAATTTTGTGTTTAATCAATTTAAACTTAAGATTTTTAATTAATTACTTAAAGTTATTCAATAAATAAATAGTAGTTAACTTAAGTAATTAATTAAGGATTAAATGACTAATCAATTGGTAATTAATGATTAATTAAGTGATTAGTGATAATTAAATGGGTAATTAAAATTTATAAATTAACAATTAATGTTACTAATTAATAATTAAGAATTAATTAATTAAGTGAGTAATTAAGTAATAATTAATAAATTTAATAAGTTGATTAATTAGTGATTAATCAAGCAGAATAAAAATGGTTTATTCTTAAGTAATCAATTAAGATAAGTTAATCAAACTATTTTGATATGAATTGATGATTCTTGTTCGATTGATTCTGATATCTATTTGGTGATATTCTGTGATATCTTGTGATATATTCTGGCTGTGATGACTGTGTATGATCTATCTGTGATAACTGTTATATGAATTCAAAGTGTTGAATTTAAATTGTTTAAACTATTTAAACAACTTGGCCCTTAAAATGGCATTTGGATTTCGATGAGACCGGGATCGGGTATCAATTTGATATTTCGAAAACCACTTCGATCCAAATTAAATGATAGGTCGTGACATCTCAATTGAAGATCGAGATGGTGTTTCAGAATGCAAGGGTTATCGTCACTAACTCTGAGGGTGATTCCAAAATGAGTGTAACGAGATAATGCCTTCGGTTTCGTTCGAACCCGAAACGAACTTGTATGGATTGAATGCTTTCAGCACATTGTCAGGCGGACAATGAGCATTCTGAGAGATATGTTCTATAAAGGTAATCGCAGCCTCAAGCCTCATCAACCGGGAATGGATAAATCAGGGGAGATGCAGCAAGGTTAGGTGGGTCATGCCCAAGCAGGACGAGGTATACCCCTGTCTAGATGTCCCTTTTTATTTCGGCTGTGTGGGCAGTTGTTGGCCACAACTGCGGGGTTATCTTGTTCGGGACTGTTCAGTAAGGAATGGTTCCGGCCTTGTGTTGTAGGGGGTCAGGAGTGATCCTCGGTATGGTGATCTGTCCCCGTACTGTGACGGGCGGTACCCCAGTAGCCTTGCCATTGATGAAAATCCATTTTCCCTACGAGACCCTACGGTTTTGATTTGTATTACCCACTTTCATGGCTAGTAGCTGGAATTTAATAGACGTAACAATTTTGGCTATTTTCTATTTACTTGAAAACCCTAGACACTATTATAATATCACTGGATTTCTTATAAAATATTTTGGTTAGCATAAGGTAAAAACTTACCCGTGTTTATGTGCGGGGAGTCTTACGTGATACCTTTATTTTCAAATGATTTTCAAAGTTAAACAACTTTAACCCGTTTACTCACACCAGACCCATGTCTGACCCGAAGTTTATATTTTTTTTTATATACTCTTGGGTACTCAAATTTTTATGAGTAGCCAAGTGATAAGTATTTTGAGTGTATAGTTTCTAGAGAAGCTTGGAGAAGAAGACCAGACGAATGTATTTATCCATATAGTTCCGCTGTGTTGTTAGTGAGTGATGTATTTTGGGATGTATGTATTGACAGATATATGTATGACTGTCCTGTTGTATAATGTTAAGTAACTCTGATATATGTAAAACTATGTAATAGTTATGTGATGTATTATATTTTATTCCATTCCGCTGTGAGATTCTGATGTTGTTATTCTTTCTTTCTTTTCTATTTCTATCCCTTTCTTTCTTATTGATGATACGTCTTTCTGGGGTTAGAAGGGCGGGTCTTCACACTCCTTTACCATGAAAATTTCAAAATTTTGTCCCCTTCCACACATGCTAACCCCACACGCATTAATAGTATAAGCATACTTCTGTTTAAACATGTTTTTGCTAATGCCATTTCATGTTTTTACTTCACTTTTTTACTTTAAATTTTATTTTAAACCTTACATACTAAAGTGTAAATTCATATGTATATACCATCTAATCTGTAAATGAATGTAAATATTTATATGTATATATTTATACTAAAAAGGTTCACACACTTTCGATAACTTTTAGCCGACAAAAAGATGAAATTTTGGAAAACAAATTCTTGTCACATTTTCGATTTTTCTTCGAACTATATATTTTTATAAACAAATTTGAAAAACTATTACACCTTCATTATTTACTATTTAAAATAACTTTATTTTAGTCATAAAATCTATTATTTGAATATTTAAAATTAATTAAATATTCCAAAATTAAAGTGATAAAATTCCGGGTCATTACATTTACGTATGCATTTATTCCTTTAATCTTAGGGTTTCTTAATGTTCCACTTTTAGTTTATACATTCATATAATATAAGTTTTATTATTATATAAAATTTATATCTTAATTAGCTTATATAATAATCTTATGTATAACATTATATTATGTTTTATTTATTTAATTAATTCTTTGATTAATTGTTTACTATTCAGTTAAACTTAGTATATTGAATATTTGTATATACTATAACCTTTATAGCGATACATATATATCATATGTGTGTGTGTGTGTGTGTGTGTGTGTGTGTTTTCAAATATATTAATTAAATTTTAATTAATTTATTTAATTAAACTATATTATTTAAATTTTATTAATTTTGAAAATTTATTTTATATAGACTTACATGTATACTTGTATTGTCTTGAACATTTTAAGACAACATATGTAAATATATATTACCATGCATATATGTTTTATTTAGGGGTTTTTAGGCTCAAGGAAAAAGTTAGAGAAAAATTTAGTTTCAGAGACAAGAAGTTTGTTTTTTAGGCTCCAGGACACTTTTAAGTGTAAATCACAGAATGATAGTTGTAACTATCATTTTCAGTTTACACTTAGAAGTGTCCTTCATACTGAAAAACAAACTTGTTGTCCTTCAGACTAATTTTTTTTGCAACTTCTTCCTTCTGCCTATTTACCTGTTTTATTTAATTAAATTAATTAATTATTATTTTTATTAATCTTATTAATAAAATTTATTTTCTAAATTAATCTAATATTTAATTTCAAACATTTTAAAAATTCATTATATTTTAACTTTTATAATATGTATATATTTTATTTTAAATTTGACCGTTTAAATTTAAAACCTTATAATCTTAATTTTAAAACAATTTTGAAAATTAGGCCAAGGATTGATTCAAAGTGGGCCTTTTCTATTATAGGCAACCACTGGGTTCACATATATATTCGGACTAGGATGGTAGCCAAGTAGGGAAAAGTATTTGATTACCAAACTCAATCCTTCGACATTACCTTTTTGGACATCCTAGTATCTTGGATATAAGCGTAACTAGTTAACCCTAGCATGACTAATTTAGACTGCATAGGCTATTAGGCTCCGATACCATTGATGAAACTAGACCAGCCTGCAGCAGAAGAAATTGGTAGCTTTCAATATTTTTCGACATTTTGGATCTTTATTGGACCTATGAAGTTTAATTTGTTTAGAACATTTCTAATTTTCTTTTAAATAAAATCATTATTTATTTGAATTTATAATATAGTTTTATACTACGTAATTATTACCGTATTATATATATACATATACCATATACACATATATATGTGTGTGCATGTAACATACAAATCCAAAGGTTTGAAATACCTGTGTATACATACTGAGATTTACACCACAATGGACATGTTAGCCCCTTTAGTATACAAATATATCATCAAAATGTATTTTTAATTTTAAATAATATATATATATATATATATGTATAATTTATAAAGTAAAAATACATACATATAATTATATATGTATGTATATGTATATGAACGTAAATAAATGTAAAATCATTTTAAATAAAATACTAAATATTTATGTTTTGTTTTAATATAAAGTCAAAAAAAATTAATTGATAGTTTTATAATAAACATATTATATACACACATGTTCTTATAAATAATTTACTAATATATATATATATATATATATATATGAGCAATATATATATATATATATGTGTGTGTGTGTGTGTGTGTGTGCACGTGTATATAAATTTATACATATCTAAGTGGAAATTAGGTTGAAGGGCTTCTATTTGCAGGGTAATAAGTTTTAAGGACAGCACTTCTGAATAACTAGTTTTAAGAACAATTTATAACATAATGATAAATCCACATTTCTTTTTATGTTATATAGAAAATGATAGATCCTTTTATCATTATTTATGTATAACTGAAAATGATAAATTCTTTTATCCTTTTCTTGTAAAATGTCCTTAAAACTAATTTTTCAAAAGTAGTGTCCTTAAAACTTATTACCTTGCACAAATAAGCCATTGAAGTGAAAATCCCCTATCTAATAATATTCATAGAAAAAATTGTTTATATTTTATATTTTTATTTTTAAATATTTATTAAAATTATTTTTTGTTGGGAAAGTAATAAAAATTAAAAAATTATTTCCAAAATTGAACTTTGTATTTTAATATTTTATGAAAACCCGGATAATATTTTAATATTTCCATGAATATTATAATTCAAAATCAACTTTATGTTCAATAATTATTTACCATACACACACACATAAATAATTATTCAATATATATATATATATATATATATTATCGCAAGAATATTGGAAATGTATTTAATTTATAAAATTTAAAACATATTTTATATGATGTATTTATTAATATTATGAATTTACAAAATTTATTTGATCTGTAAAATATTTAAATAGAGTAGGAAAAAATTAATGTCGAAAGCCTATTAGATATAAAACTATTTAGGTAAAATTTTAAAATATATTTCATATAATATAAAATTTAATATTTAAATTATATAACTTATAAATTAAATAATATATTAAATTAAATTTAAGGTAGAAAAAAATTATTGTTTTAATCATGCCTTTAGAATTGCCTTGTGTATATGTTGCAAAAAATATTTTAAATTACATAAGCATATAAATGTCCAACCATTATAAATGTGATGATATATCGATATATTCTTCACCTATCGACCAAAATATCATATGATACAAAACAAAATATTAATTTATAGTTGTAAATCAGAGACATACCTTTACAAGGCCTATTGAATGCACTTTGAAATGAAAATATGAGCTCCTACGAATCGTATTCCAATTCTAAAGGTGCCAGCTTCGAATTGTTGACCACCTGCTATCAAATAACTTTTGTTTTTATTTGATTATAGATTGAAAAATGATTTGATTTTAGATTGAAAAATGAAGGATATAGAAGGGCAATTTTCAACCAACAATAGAGTAGGTGGAGGCACCAAAAAGTAGTTTTAGAATGATGTATCTAATCATTTTATAAGGGAGAGGCTCAAGAGATAAAGTGGGATCAATATCCCCTTTCTTCTCTTACTCATTCTCTGCCATTTTAATCCCCTTCAACATCTCATGCCGCCTATTTCACGGTCATATCATGGTTGTATTTCTCATGCCTTATATGGGCTTCAAACCTTCTTTAAGCCCGAACAATATTTATCTCATTTTAATTCAATTCAAATGAGTATCAATATCGTATGTCGATTAATATATTTATAACTATTATAAAAATATTTATTAATATTGTTTAACGCATCAAATAAAATTCTATAATTAATATTTTTGTGACGCCCCACCTCTATACCCACGCTAGCCAAGGACACTACAGAGTAATGTCGTCAACTAACACGGAGAATAAGGCTGGATAGGAGCGACCATCTATAGCCTTTCTCTAACTATCAATTGAATAAGTCGACGATAATCACACCATACAGATCGACATATCCAATGAATACTTAAAACAAAACCATAGGTGGCTGAAGGATCTATCAGAACAGAATATAACAACTCAAATGTAATATACATCACAGAACAATCGATCATCATATACACATATACAGATACATAACAGAGTATACAAACTAATACACGTCAAGTGGTATAGCAAACCACAATATACAGACGAATCAAAAGAATACACATCAGAGTTACAACAAAAAGGACTACACAAAAAAGCTTTAACAAAAAGGAACAAGCTGAATAGTCCATGCGGAAGCAAAATAGGCTAACTCAAAAAGCACCTAACCTGAAACGTCTCGGTCTGACCCGAGTATAAAATACACGGGTCAGTCTAGCTAAACAAATCAGTTAGATAAACCGAACAGCAATAAACCTGCACGGTTACAAGGTATAGCAAATATCTCAAAAGGAGATATCACAGTCATCTAACAAAAGATGAATCATATGATAACAAAACAAGCCTCATATCATCGGCATCACAGAGAAACAAAGGATAGAAATATCCCAAAACAAACCATAAAGGAAAATAACAAATACCAATAAAGGTAAAACAAGTTCCACAAGGTAATCGCTACATATCATGCGGCTCAAAAAGACCAACACCGAAGGGCGATACCTAGGGAATATACATATGAATGAAACATCAGAAAATTGCTCGAGCTCAGTACTGTATAAACAAGGATCCATGAGCCCGAAAACTCCAAACCCAATATCACCCATGCGGATCATAACGACCAACATCGGAAGCGATACTAAAGGGCACGCCAATATCACCCATGCGGCTCATAACGACCAACATCGGAAGCAATACTATAGGGAAACAAACCCGAAGGCACAAACCCGAAGGCAACATACCCGAAGGCAACAAACCATAGTGGTGAAGGTCCGGAGGCCCAGTACTGGACACCACTAACTGGCAGAATGTGTCATAACTCTCCAAAAAGGAATCCGAAAAGTGGTAACGTGAGTCCCATAACCACTCGTTCGCACTAAACAGTTTACCATCCGTTAGTTAATTTCACACTCAAAGCAGTACAAAGTTCACCTCATCTCATTGGTAAACCAGACCAAAAGGTCAAAACAATCAATCGAATAGGTCGGGTATTAATCGGATAGACAAACGCATGGATTCATGGTCCGTGTTTTACCTAACCATTTAATCTCCCTTTCACTCCATTCGAAGTGCGAAATTGTGTATGTGCGTTTTAAATAGAATTTAAGAATTGGAGAAAGAAACTTTGAATACGATTTAGAGGGATTATTTATGAAAACCCGTGAATGAAGTCAAAAATAAGTTATCAAAGCCAAAGATGCAATGACAACACTAAGAACCAACTTGAATCGATAAAATTTGGAAAACCAATCAAAAATGGGCAAAAATAGGCAAAACAGCAAAATAGGAGCAGGTCGGTCGACCGGACTATAGTGCTCGGTCGGCTGGCCAGAAGCAAAAAAATTGCTCGGAGTAGCAGGTCGGTCGACGGGCTACAGGGCTCGGTCAGCCGAACTGCAAATTTCTGCAGTTCCTGCCCTTTCTCATCGAATTGCAAACTCTTCCAAAATGCAACCGGTCGAGCAATGGGCCTAAGCAGCCTTTGCCAATAGATACCCCTGCTCCATTAGCTCTCCGATTCGCCACAAAAACATGCTCAAACATCAAAATTAGGATCTTTAAGGAATTGAACCCAAACACTAAAAATTTGGATATTCACCAATTCAATCCAAACCAAAAGCAAATGCATATGAACAAGTGCTAGGAATTCATACTAACAAAGATATATATATATATATATATATATATAAGCATAGATGTGAGATAAAAATCTCACCTTACATCAATAATATCAAGAGAAGTAGATGTGAGTTCAAAACTCACCTTTTATCTCAAAACAAAGAAGAAGATGCCCAAACACAAGAAGGAGACTAACTACTCTTCACTTCAACTCAACAAGCTTCAATCTAAGAATAAAACACATATTTTCCAAAGTTAGGTTTAGGAAACTTTCTGAAATTGAAGAGGAGAAGAGTTGGAGAAGAAGAAGAGGAGGCTTACCAATTGCTTCACTTTGATTTTGGAGTAAGAATTCAAGTTTGCAAAGAAAACTAGGGATTGAAATTTCTATTTCCTCTTCCCTTCCACCATTTTCAGTTTTTAGTTTAAGTTTTATGAAATGAATTAAGTGTGGAGAGGAGAGGGACTGAGTTAGGGTTAATTAGATAGTTAGTGGGTTGAACCCAACCCAAACCCAACTAGAAAAAGTTGCAAAATTCAACTTACTCCAAACATATCAAAGCTTATACTCAAAAAGATCGCAAACGCCATTTTGAACTCAATGGAAATGGTTTCGAGTCCTAATTCGACTATTTGCAGAAAGTAATATTTCGGACCAAAAATCCGACTAACGACACTATATTTAAATAAAATATTTAAATATAAAATCATTAAATATGCGGGTTGTTACAATTATATATATATTAATTAATTTAAAACAATTATAAATTAACTAAATTATTTGGTCAAAGGAGCATTCAACATTTTAGTTGTGTGACTCTTTACGTAAATTGGGTTGGCGATTAATATCAAACTATTCAAATATTAACATTCACACGTCACTTAGCAGGTGGTGTGACCTCTTGGCTAAGTTTATCGCTTATTTCGTTTTGGTAAAATCCAATTTTACTTTGTTAAGCATTACACGACAGTGGCTACTATTTACACCAATTCTCTTCGTCAAAACTATATCGGTTAATAGACTATTATTACTAACTGAATCACTTTGGCCAGAGATTTTGACTTTGAGTTGACTTCAATTGACTATGATAGCAACCGCTTATAACTAAGAAGAAGAATTATTTCTTGAATAGTGTATCACTTCCAATACTTTCACTCGACTCAATTGTAGCCACTCGATGGACGCCATACCGTGATTTGACTATAATCAAAGCGGAGTTTTCGTATTGAAGATCAACAGTATTCTCAAGTCGAGAGAACTGTGTAAATTAGTCACAACGACATTTTTTTTATCCTAGTTATATTAACCATCAGAAAACTATCGAGTGAGTCATTCCATAATTATCCTATAACTATCAGTACAAAACCCCTTGGTACTCTCGACAATCATGAGTAATACACTTCTAACGTTTAGAGATTGTTACACACTCTAGCCTGAACGTATGCATCGATATTCTATCTCGATGCATCTCAACTAGGTATATTTAAAATGATGTTTTTTATATATTGTGATACAATACTCATGATTACAACTATTTGTAATTGCTATCACAAACAAACAATTTATGAATTTTCTATTAAATATATCTTTTAATTAAACATTTAATTATTTATAACACACAATAACAAATATATAACAAAAAAGAAAAATTTATTACGAACGAGAATTGATTACAGAGTTAATTAATTTGCAATAAATTACTAAATTGCCCCTAGGGAATACCCATAATCGTATCAGTCTCCCCCCGCACCTAGGACAATTACAGAATCCCAATCTCATCCCTTCAACCAGCTTCTCGAGAGTTGACCAAATTAAACCCTTAGTAAATGGATCTACTATGTTGTCATTGGTATCCACCCTTTGTATCTTAATCTTTTCGTTTTCGACGAATTCTCTAATTAGGTGGAACTTCCAAAGAATATGCTGTGACTTCTTATGCGCTCTGAGCTTCTTTGTGATCTACATCGCCACATTATTATCACAGAATAATGCGATTCGATTCTTGGTATTGGGAATCACTCCTAGCTCACTTAAAAACTTACACATCTTGACTGCCTCTTTAACAGCTTCATTTAAGACGACGTACTCGACCTATATTGTTGAGTCAACTATTGTTTCTTGTTTGAAACTTTTCCAACCGACGACATAACCGTTAAGTGTTAGGACATAATCAGACACTGACTTGTTATCATCGATATCACTCTGAAAGTTCGAATCCACATACCTCTTCATAACAAGGCGTCCATTCCAATAAATGAGGAATAAGTCCTGAGTATTTCTTAAATACTTCAACATGCATTTTACAACTATCCTACGTTTTTCTCCAAGATTGGACCAATATCGAATCACCCATCCTATCGCATATGCCACATCCAGCCTTGTACGTAGAATAATGTACATTATGGATCTTATGGCCGAAGCATAGGGAATTTTATTCATATGCTCATTCTCCTCAACGGTATAAGTAGTGTATTTCTTAGAAAGGATGATTCCTAACCGCGTTAGAACATTTTCACATTTGGAATCCTCCATACCGAACCTCTTCAGTATGGTATCTATGTACAGAAGTTGGAATGATCCCAATGGCCTCTTAGATCTACTTCTATAGATCTTTGTACCCATCATGTAGGTTTCTTCTCCCGGACCCTTCATGGAAAAGTTCTTGGAAAGTCAAGTTTTCACCGATTACAATAATGAAATGTCATTGCTAATTAATAGAAGATCATCCACATATAGCACTAAGAATACGATAGTGTTGCCTGTTCCTTTCTGCATACACGCGCTTCCTCCGTGTTTTGATGAAAACCAAACTGTTGATGTGCATGTAAAAGTTTATATTTATGTTCTCATACTTAATCTTCTTTTATTAAAACAAGTGATCATATTAGGATATTTTACATGTTTAAACCAAAATCTAAATTCTTTTCAAATCATCATTTATTCATCTTCATTTGGATGCAAAATTGTAATTTTGTATATGAATTAATTTTTAGAAAATTTAATTGCATATTTTTATTTTTATTTGAAGGAAACCGAGTACAAATTGGATGAAGATTCATAGATGTATGCATGCACGTGTTTAAGTCCAAAAGAATGTAAAAAAGAAAAGAAATAATGTAATACGGAGGATCCCACTACTTAATGGACCATGATTAAAAAAGCACATGCACATGTTAATGAGGATTAATTAATTCCCTAATGATTACTTGGAGGCTACACAATCTCAATGGCATTTTTGGTAGACCCTAAAAATGGAATTAGGATATTAGATATGTATAAATATCCCATATGTTTCATGTAATTAATTTCTTCTCTTTTATGCATGTTGTAGCCACAAAATTAATGATAAATAACATGTCTTTTTAATGGCTTCTTAACCTTCTTCTTATTCGTTTTTGTTTACATGCTCTTTTCTCTTATGCTATTTTATTTCATGCTCTTTTATGTTAGTTTATGTCTCTTTTATTTATGTTAATAGTATAGATTTAATTCATGCAATTAGTTTTGATTTATTTTATGCAAATAGTAAGTTCTCTTTTCTTTTGATTAGCTTTTATTTTCCTTGTTTTTCATGCTAAAACTATTTTGTGTTAAGATGAATTTAATTATGAGAAGCTAAACCCCTTCAATCTAGGGGTAACAAAGCTCTCATGAATCATACTAAATCAACATAACATAGTTGCATTTGTAATCTCTTGTTTAGTGCTTAAAGGAAATTATGAATGAGTAGTTTATGTTTCTTTTTTAGTGAATTGATAGTCTATGTTGACATCTCAAATAGGCTATGCTTAATCCAATATAAACATAAACTATTTGGTCATTTACCTAAGTGATTTTGATGATGAAAGTTAAAATAGAATCAAAATTTAATGATCTACGCTACTAGTTCAAGTAATACAAGATATTTTATTTTTAATTTCATGTCATTTTCAAAAGAATTGAGAAGTGGGTTTGAATGGTGTGTTAGAGTTTGATGGTTTAAGTTGTGCTAATTAATAGCACAAATAAATATATTTATAATAACACATCAATCATTTCTACTTAAAATTTAAATGAGAGATTATAAAAGAATTTTATGTTGATTTATATGAATAATTGAAAGCGAATTTGTGTCTAAATTGTTCCTTAATCTCATAGTTTTACTCTCATTTACATTATACTTTTAGTTCATTTCTACAATTTATCCTAAATCTCCTCTTAATTTTTGGGCCAATTTGATCGACTAATTTTAAAAATTAATTCTTTTCCTATGGATCGACCCGTACTCGCATACGTATTGCTTGCTCTTGCAGTTTTATAACGATAGACTTTCGACGGTTTTTTAATTGATAGAAAATCCATCGTTAAACAACTGTTTGATTACCTTATCAAAACCCTTGTCCCAACTTCTTGAAGCCTATTTAAGTCTATAAATGGACTTTAACAACTTACAAGCCTTGCCCTCACTCCTATTGACCGCAAAAGCTTGAGCTATGACACATAGATGGTTTCTTGTAAACCATAATTTAGAAATGTGGTATTGACATCCATTTTCCATATTTCATGGTCATAGAATGCTGCAATAGCTAGCATAATACGACCACTTAAGCATGGCTACCAGTAAAAAGATCTCACCATACGCAACAACTTGAATTTGATGAAATCCTTTCACGACTAGCATTACCTTATAAGTTTCTACTTCCCCATCTGCACTTAGCTTTTTCATAAAATTCCATTTATAATCCCTTCGAGTACATATGACAAATTCCATACTTTGTTTTCGTGCATGAAATTCGTCTCAGATTTTATTGCTCTAAGCCAAAGTGCAACATCTTTACTCTGCAGTGCTTGTTGGACAGATAGAGGATTGTCATCATCTAAGGCAAAGTACCGATCCTACCTCTAGTTTATTCATACTAACATTCTTAATGTATGATGGACAACCCCACACCTTCAAATGCTTGAATTGGGGTTTCTTACCATACCATATCTCATATGGTGTTTTAGGCACATATTTAGAGCAATAAGTTCAACATATGCACTGCAGTTTCTAGTGCATATCCCCAATAAAATAGAGATAACTCGGTTTCACTCATTATACAACGAACCATATCTAATAGGGTTCGATTCATTCGCTTAGAACACCATTGTGTTCTGGAGTATAGGATGGAATAAACTAAGAGAAAATCCCATTATCTTATTAAGTATTGTTGGAATTACTGTCAAACATACTCACCCTCTCGATCAGATCAAAGAATCTCAATCTTAAGGTCTTTTTGGTTTTCTACTACATTTTTATATTTAATGAATTTCTCACAGACATCGGATTTGTTTTTCATAAGATACACATATCCCAGCCTTGATAAATCATCAGTGAAGGTAACAAGTAAGAACTATTATCTTTGGTGATTACGGGCATTGTTTCACATACATTATTATGTACTAACGCCCAGAGTTTATCAACTCTTTCATTGCGCCCATTGAAGAAATGCTTGGTTATTTTACCTTTACTACACGACTCATATATGTCGAATGATTTAGAATCAAGTGACCAGAGAAAACCTTCTGTTTTCAGTTTGTGTAATCGTTTCTCACTAATATGACATATCCTACAATGCCAAAGATAACTACTATTTATATTGGTAGAATTCACATGACACGCATAATTAATATTAATCATATAAATGCCATTTTTAAGAACACCATCGCACACTTTATATCCATTCAAACTAATGTTTATAATATTATCTCCACAATGAAATATACATCCAGTCTAAGACAATCTAGAAAAAATAAATAATCCCACAAATAAAGTATTTTACAAAATAGCAATTATTTAATATTAAAACTACTCTACTAGGTAAACATAAATGATAATCTTCTATCATCGTTGCATCTACAATAGAGCCATCAGCAACTTGGAACCTCATCTCTTCTTTTTCCACGCGGTGCTAGTTCCTAAGCCCATGTAACAAATTACATATATGAGTTCCAAATCAATTTCAAAAACCCATGACATTTTATTGATAATAAAATAATTTTGAATCATACATTTACCTGACAAGCTGCAGAATCATTCCACTTTCTTTCTCTAACAATCTTAAGTAATCAGGATGGTTTCTTTTCCAGCGACCTTTCTTATGGCAGTAGTGAAATTCACTTATCATTCATTTTTTTACTTTTCTTGTTTTTATCATTTTCTCTTTTTTTGCTTCTTCGAACCTTTCGAAGATGATGCACCACCTTTTATAGCAAGTACGACACCTTGATCCTTAAATGCAAACTCGTCCAACCTCAACATATTGAGGAGCTCCACGAGATTCACATTCAGTTGGTTCATATTACAATTCAGTATGAATGGTTCATATTGAAGTGTAAGAGAGCCAAGGATCAAATCAACTTGTAATTCATTGTTTATCTATACATCTAATTATGAAAGCCTATCAATATAGTCCTTCATCATCAATACGTAATCGTCCATCTTCTGTCCTTTAGTCATTTTGGTATTGAATAACTTTTTCTTAAGCTCGTACCTTATGGAACATGACTGTTCACCAAACAGGGCCTTGAGACTATCAAATATCTCATGGACGGACATGTTTTTGCGTTACCTCTTCAATGGCTTGTCAAATGTAGACAACATGAAAATTAGGGTATCTCTAGGTCTGAAACCCGTTTCTCAAAAGCAAGTCTAAGTTCAGGGTCGCATCATTAGCAGGTTGTTCTTTAGGTATGATGTAAAAGTCGACCAAAGATGCTCATAAGTCAACGCTATCTTAATCGCTCTTAGCTAATTGGTATATTGGTCCGGTAAGCTTGTCACTTTCAGAAAATAGTTTTGGAGTTGTCATTTTTCTGCAAGTTTTAATTAGTAGATTATTAGGACAATAACATAGATGTTTCTATAATATTAGTAAGTATGTTTTACTTTACTAATAAGCTCCTACTAGTCTTTTTTGTTTTGTTGAAGCCTAAGCCGAATCATAGAAGTCTTTCAAGTTCATAAGCAGGTGTTAGGCTCGCTCGTCTTAGAATTTTAGCCGTGAGTTTGCTTAACAAATCATAGTTCCATGGACAGTAGATGACTTCTTTTCGTTTGTATCGTATACAACTCCTTATCCGTAGTCCTTATCATAATTTCACTTCGACCTTGAGTTTTCTCAATAACTCAAAATCAAATTATTCACTCATACCTACCATTTCGCGACGACTTAAATATATGTACATTGAGTTTGCTTAAAAAATGCATATGGTTATCTTACCTCGTCTATTCAATATATTAAAAATACTACATATAACATCCCTATCTTGAGTTTTCTCAATAACTAAACAATGTACAAGTAATATATTAATATGTATATGGTAGAAGACAACATTATATTGAAGACTCATAATCTGTAATATATTACATTGAGTTATAATGACTTATGGATAATTGTATTTCTTATGAAATACCCTTGTGATTCAAGTGCCAGACACATCAGGAACCATGGTATATGTACATTTATATATGTATTTATTACGTAAATCTATTTAAAGTTTCTTAATGTTCCACCGTTAGTTTATACATACATATTATATAAGTTTTATTAATATCTAATGTTTATATTTTAATTAGCTTATATAATAATTTTATGTATAACATTATATTAACTCTTATTTAATTAATTTTTAACTAATTAGCGCTTTAGTTAATTGTTTATTATTTAATTTTAACTTATTATATTGAATATTTGTATATACTATAACCTTTACAATGATACACATATATCATACATACATACATACATACATACATACATGTATATTAACATCTAATTTATTTATTTTATTAAACTATTTTAATTAAATCTTATTAATTTAGAATTTTTTTTATACATACATACATATATACTTATGTTGTCTTAAACATTTCAAGACAACATAACATATGTCAATATGTATTATACGTGCAAATATGTTTTATATAATTAACTTATTTAATTGATTTATTTTTTATTAATCTTAATAATGAAATTTACTTTTGAGATAAATCTTATATTTATTTTCAAACATTTGAAAAAATTATCATATTAATAACTTTTATAATATGTATATATATTTATTACAAATTCAACGTTTTAAATTAAAAAAATTGTGTCTTTAATTTTCAAACAATTTTGAAAATTAGCCCAAGGCGTAATTTAAATTGGACCTTTTTTTATTAGGGGCAACCATTGGGCTCACATATCCATTTGGGCCAGGCTAGTAACCAGGTAGGAGAGGGTATTTGATTACCAAAACTCAGTCCTTTATCACTACCTTTCAAGACACTGTCCAATCTAGGCTACTGCTTAATTAGTCAACTCTAATATGATTAATTTAGACTGAATATGCTATTGGGCTCTGATACCATTAATGGAACTTGACCAGCCTGCAGCGGAAGAAATGGGTAAATTTTGATTTTTACAATTTTGAATCTTTATTGGGCATATGAAGTCTAATTTGTTTATAATCTTTCTAAATTTCTTTTAAATAAAATCATTATTTTATTTGAATTTATAACACAGTTTTATATTATGTAGTTATTATTGTATTATGTATATACGTATATCATACACACATATACATGTATGTGCATGCATAACATAACAATCCATATAAGGTGTGACATGCATATGTATAAATACTGAGATTTACTCTATAACAGACATGTTAGCCCTTCTAGTATACAAATACATCGTTCAAATGTATGCTTATGTGCTTTAAGCCATATATAGAAAGTATTACACTTATATATATCTGTGTGTATATATATATTTGAAATCGATATATATATATATATAATTTTAAATAATTTATATATACATAAGGAATTTATAAAATAAAGAAGAAAATATAATTATATATATTGATATATATGAATGTAAATAAATGTAAAATAATTTTAAATAAAATATTAAAAATTTATTTATTTTGTTTTAAAATTCATAAATAAAATTTAATTAATTTTTTTATAAATAAACATGATACATACACAAATATGCTTATAAATAATTCACTAGTAAATATATACATATATATATATAACTGAATAATATATATGTATATAATATATATGGACAATATATATATATATGTATATAATATACATACATCTAATAATACTAATGGAAAAAATTGTTTTTAATTTTTAATTTTTTTGAAAAATTATTAAAATTAAATTTTGTTTGAAAACTGATAAAACTAAAAAAATATTTCAAAAATTTTATATTTTAATATTTGATAAAAATCAAAACAACATTTTAACATTAAATATTTCCATATATATTATAATTTAAAATTCCATTATTAATTTCTACGAATATATATATATATATATATATATATATAGTCTGTATAAAAAATAATATTTTAAATATCGAAAGCATATTAGATATGAAATTAACTTTATAAAATTTAAAACATATTTTATATGACATATTTATTGATATTATGAATTACTAAATTTATTTGATTTAAATCATATTTAAATAGTATGTTTATATATAAAAATTATGTCGAAAGCCTTTTAGGTATAAAGCTATTTATATAAAATTTTAAAACATATTTTTTCATAATATAATATTTAACATTTAAATTATGAAAATTATCTGAAATAAATAATATATTTAATTAATTTTAAATAAGAAAAAATATGTTTTAATCGTCCCCTAAGAATTGAGGTGTGTATATGTTGTAAACAAAAATTTACTTTAAATTACATAAGCATATAAATATACAACCATCATAAATGTGATGATATATCGCTATACTAGATTCGTCATCTATCGATCTAACATCATATGATTTAAAATATAACAATAATTTATATTTGTAAATTAGAGACTGCCTTTACCAAGGCCTATTGAGTGCACTTTGAAATGAAGATATGATCTCCTATGAACCACATTCCGATCTTGAAGGTACTAGCTTCTTGTTGACCATTCGCTATCCAATAGCTTTTGTTTTTATTTGATGTGATCTTAAAAACTGGAGGATATGAAGCGGTGACTTTTGTGTAGCAATGGATCATGTGGAGGTAGAAAAAACTAGTTTTAGAATAAGGGTTCTAATTGTTAATAAGGGAGAGGCTAAAAGAGATAAGGTAGGATCAAGATCCCATTTCTTCTCTGACTTATTCTTTGAATTTTAAAATATCAAAACCCAAGCACCTTTAGCAACTCATGCCTCCCATCCATAGTCACATGATGGTCGAAATTTCCAAGCCCCATGTGGGATTCGAACCCACTTCAATCCCGAATAATATTTATTGCATTTATATCCAATTCAAACGAGTATCAATATCGTATATCGATAATATGTTTATAATAATTATAAACATATTTATTGATATTGTTTTACACATCAAATAAATTCTTTACAGTTAATAGTTTATAAATATTAATTAATTTATAACAATTATAAATTAATTAAATTATTTGGTTAATGAAGTATTCAAAATTTTGGTTGTGTGATTTTTTAGGTGTAAATTTGATCAGCGATTAATACCAAAGTATTTGAATATTAACGTTCACATGTCACTTGGCAGATGATATGACATTTTAGCCAAATTTATCACTTACTTGGTTTTGGTAAAGTGCAGTTTTACTTTGTTAAGCATTACCGGACAGTAACTATTATTTAACCAATTCTCTTCATCAAAAGTATATCACTTCGGACTTATGGTAGTTGGTAATGGGGAAAATTCCAATTTTATCCATATTCAACTTTATGCTCCAAACACAAAGTTCTTAATTTAATAATAACAATTATTATCAACGAATTACTCTAGCCAGAGATTTTGAATTTGAATTGACTTCGATTGACTGTGATAATAACCCCATATAACTAAGGAGACAACTCCTTCCTTGAATAATGTTTTACTTTCAATACTTCTACTCGACCCAACTATAGTCACTCGGTGGATTCATGCCATAATTTAACTATAATAAAAAAGAAGCTTTCTTGTTGAAGTTTAATGGTATTCTTAAGTCAGAGAACTATGTAAATTAGTTACAATGGTATTTTTTTGTTTGACCTTAGTTATATTAACCAACAGAAATACATGGAGTGAGTCACTCCATAGTTATCCGATAATTACCCGTATGTAACCACTTGGTGCCCTCCAGCAGTTATGGGTAATGCACTGTCCAATGCTCAGAAAGTGCTACGTACTTTAGTCTCAACCACTCCATCGATATCCTATCTTGATGCATCTTGGTTGTGAATATTTAAAATGATGTATTTTTCTATATTGTGAGTCAATACTCATGATTTCAACTATTTGTAATTACTATCACAAGCATATCATTTATGGATGTTATGTTAAATATATTTTAATTATATATTTAATTATTTATAACACATTATATATAATAGAAAGAAAAACCACCTTTATTATTAATGAGAATTGATCACAGAGTTAATTAATATACAATAGAGTATAGAATTCCCCCTAGGCATATACCCTTAGCTCTATCAGTTTAGACTATGTTTAGCATGTAGATGTTAATATATCATAATAACTAGCATAGTATAACAATGACGTCTAAAAATGGCATAAGAACATCTCTAACATAGCAACATAGCTCAGAGCCACGCACAAGTATAATCACCCATGTAAAATTAATATCAATCTACATACCAAGTTGTATAACGTCAAATGGGTGGAATACCTACACGTCCAACCACCATCAATACATAAGAAACTATTAAGTACCATAGGGCCAACACACCTTAATGCCCAAGGTTATCCCTTAGATAATCATAAAGTAGATATGCCTGATCCGTCATACTCAAATAAGTGAAACAAACAAGAATCTATGCAACTAAACATACATCAACAAAGAATAGGCTAACACTCCAGCACGGCATATATTATCCCCTTGGAAGTCTAATAATGAATAATTATAGGGATCGATGATACACTGGACCATAGTCTCAAGTTTAGTCATCATCTTCTCATTATACAACATCAAACTCAAAGAGGTGTATAAATGTAGTATGTCTATCTATCGCATATCATAACCAGACCGGAGAGTGCAGCTGCTCCGTTGCTATGGAAGCCTACACACAAGCCAAACTAGCAGTACTCCCACCATTTTTAGTTACATCGACGACCATCATGACTCGATATTCATCGGGTGTGAGATTAGCTATGCAATGATCATAACCCAACAAGTTCCCAATAGTAGTAGATTGCTAGGCTATGTGAAACTAGGTCAATATCACACATATGTATAACAAAAGGATCGTCGTAGATCCAAGAAGCAACCATGCAATCCGATAGCTAGGATGGATACTTGCCTAATCTAGTTTGCACCTTACCAAAATAACAAGAGTACACAAAATGGTAATCATTTATATATAATTATAGGCACATAGCCATGCTTACTCTAGCGAGCGTCATATCATATATATCACATATGCAATGCCTTGGTACTCAATCCTCGTTCGAATGTCGTATACTCATAAGGAGTAACCAAAAAAATATCAGCTCTGGTGATCCATACCACAAAGTGTTACTTGATCGTTTACTTAGTGTTTTTACATTACACTCGCTTCATCTGATAATATTCTATGCAATTAATCCAAAGAATAACTAGAGGAATGTTACCGAAAGTCTCATACCAATCGATACTACAACTCAGTATATTAATACCCTTACAACATAAAAGTGATAATCACATAAAACACACTAATCGTTTATAAAAGGGATTCCATTCATAGAAAATACATTAAAACTTAAAAAAGCCTTTATATTATGTAAAAGGAAATAAAAGATAATTTCTCCTATTTATTTAATCCCGAAATAAAGATTTTAACCCTATAAACAATTTCCAAACCTCTTCTCTATATTTTTAAAATTATAGAAATTTATCTTATAATCAATTACTATACACCGCATAATTTTCTGTAATTAATTTGATTTTTAAATGAATTTATAAACCTTTAAATCAA
The DNA here is from genome assembly GCA_030765085.1 of Allium cepa. Lineage (NCBI taxonomy): Eukaryota > Viridiplantae > Streptophyta > Magnoliopsida > Asparagales > Amaryllidaceae > Allium > Allium cepa. The sequence goes on from CM060937.1 coordinate 292,229,531, forward strand.
TTTCCATTTCTTTTTAATTATGGAATATATTTCAGAAATCTCATCCGTATATTCTAGAATCATAGAAAACCTTTTTTAAATCAAGTAATATTTATTAGAAATCATTCCATAATTTTTCGAAATCAAATAGGATTTTCAATTGATTTTTTAAACCCAAAAATTAATTCTTATTTAATTTTCAATCATATTTCTTTAATTAAATGTTATTTAAAGGAAATAAATGAATATGCATAAAATAGCTTTATATGTGGAAAATGCATTCTTTCTACTTTTTGAATCATATATTATTTTTATTTTTGAATACTTAAAAAAAACCAAAGCAATGCAACACAATGACCTGGAGCATAGCTCTAGGCTTTTCCTCACAGATGCATCGATCCAACTAGACCGGTCCATCGATCGACTGCTTTAGCCCATGTGTCATTTTGATGCTCTGGCTCTATTCTCTCCCCTATTCAAACCCAACTTCATTAACACCCACTCCACTCTATTTTAGCATCCAAATCACATTCAATTGTGTACCAATTCGAACAATAGTGATACAGTAAATGGGTTCATCAACTGAAAACATCAAAGCAAATCAAACACATCAACTAAAGTGATAATCAAACCAATTAGATATAGATTTAGGAGTAAAGAACACCCATCTTAGCAACGAGAAGCTCCAATCTTCCTATAGCTCATCATTACCCCATCAAAGGCCATCTTTTCCACTTGTTGTAAACTACCACCATACTCCAACATTGATCGAAATTACTTTTTGGTTGCTCCTAAGGGTGTGATTATTATCGAGAAGCATATATTTCAATTTCGCAATTTGATAATCTATTTGATTTTATATTAATTTTTGAAAAAGGGGATTAGGGTTAGAAAATGTTATTGAAAATGGAAATATATGGAGAATGAGTTACGTGATTTATTTTTTGAGCCAACAAAAGAAAACTCCAGAAATTTCAAGAGAAGTGAAGATAAATAAAATAAGGCTTCTTGGGGTTCAAAAGAAATCAATTTTCATTTTGTTTACATCATTTTATTTTGCAGAACAATTAATTGATAAGTAACTCCAAATTTCCACTAAAAACATGTTTATTCAGTACTAGTATTTTCCTAACACTTCATACTTTGATAAAATTATATTTCACTACTTTCTCACCCAAAAATTAATCATTCCCGAAATTCTAGTATTAGGCCCATACACAAATAAATTCCAAATTCCCATTATAAATGAAATAAAAACTCATCTTGTACGAAAATAAATTTCTAAACTCTTTTTTTTATCATTATTAACTTTATAAAATTACTAAACCATTTCTAATTCATTTCAAAATCATTTCCACTTTAAAAATACAATATTACTGGGTGGAAAAGCTCCCTATCTCGTGTGGGGAGACTAACACTTGTTAACTCCATCACGTCTTCCCTTCTAACATATTGGATATATTTTTTCAAAGTTCTAACTTGGGTCATTAATAAGATATATTCCATTAGGATGACCTTCCTTTGGAAGGGATTAAACATTATTTTATCTGCAATATGTTTAGCAGCCTTGGATAGGGTCGATAGACCAAAGCAATATGGAAGCCTAAGTGTAATAAATTTGTCCCAATCCAATAAAGCTCTTTTAGGTAAATAAGGATGAGAATTGATACATAGGAGCTTTAAGCCCTAGGCGATTTGGGTTAATAGCTGCTATTACCCAGACAACTTCTCTTTATCTGACTTCCAGTTCTAGCCTTCAGCACCAACTTTGCATTTTTGGAAATGCATTCTTCTTTGCTGCAAGGAACTTCATAATTATATAATCGAAATTGGTATTGGAAGAAGGACTTCATTCTAGCATGACCCTTGGATGAACGAAGTTACACTTTCCTCCATTTTCCTGGATCTATTTGGCCTAGCCTCAAATACTTATATCTTCGTGTCCTAAGCCTTTTATGGCGACTGCAACATTAATTTCAATTCTGTCATAATTGGAGACAACCTTGCAACATTAAGCCCACTGTTGCTTTTAACAACCAATGTCCAAGTTTCGAAGGATAATGACATTTTCTCATGGAGTCCAAATCGAAGAGGAACTTTCTCGGTGAAATCTTCATACTCATTTTCTACAAGTATCTGAACTTTAACTCTCTATGGCATCTTAACACTCCTTCGAAATTTAGAATACATATATGGCTCATCATGTTGAATAAGATCAAAAAATCTAAATTGCTAGTTCGGAAATCTATGAGCTTAGTTACCACCTTCTTTCTTTGCTTTGACTATACAGATTCATCCATGCATGATTTTTTTCGAATGTGGTTTTAACTATTGGGTTTGGGCTTTGTATGCCTAGAATCAAAGTATAGGCATGGATATCTCTATAGGTGAGCTACAAAAGCTTTGGTATACTTGCTCTCCCAACTTTGGGGAGGCCCTTCTTGCCCTCGCTTTTGGATGAGCAATTTGGTTGGAAAGAAATGATGGTCGTTTTAATTCAAATTCTCATACCCATATATTCATGGCTAACAGTATTATGTTTCTTTACTATGTTTGGACAGATGCTCAGATTGGACCGCTTAAAGTATTCATTTCGAGTGTTGCTTCTTTAGAATCGACAAGAAGCAACCACAACAGTGCCTGGTGATCAAAGCTTTGATGATGTATTGTGTGTTGTGGGGTTTTTAAATTGTATGTGTAATTATATGTATGTATGTTTTCCTATGATGGGTGCTACCTTAGACTTTTAGTTTGTTATGGCTATTTGACTTCAATTGCTACCAACTAGCCCTACTAATCGGACGCACTACCATCTTTTTATTTTGCTATGCATTCATGGCAATGCGGCCTTGCATCACATATCCTTTTCTTTAAAAAATCAAAATATTTCTTCAAAAATTAAATAATTTATTTCTTTAAAGCAATTATTACCAAAATAATTCATTGAATAATCACTTTAACAAATAGTTTCTATAAATAAATATCACTAATTAAATTACCATTTCCCCAAACTTCAATAATAAATATTTTACTACCAAAATTCTTGACTTCACAAAACACTTCATTATTTAAATCCTAAGTAAATTTCTATACTTCCAAATCAACAAATTCCTAATATTTATAATCGAATCCCAAAGTATCCACATTTTATTATTTAAATTTCTATTATTAATTTTAATTAATTACGTTTCAACATCAAGTTGTTATAGACCCTCCTTTAAGAAAGTTACGTCCTTTTAATTTTTCCATAGAAAAATCTGTAACGAGCTAATGCTTCTAGCTTAACTACAACATCTACTATTTAAACAACATGCAATCATCAACAAATCATACACATCAAAGCCAATCACAAACAAAGCACTCTATCTACGTTTCTGGATTAGCTCGTAAAGTGATCTGTCTTAACCCATCAAGTAATCAATAGAGTGACACATCCAACACATCAAAAGCACCCAAAGCCACAACCAACTATTGGTTGGCTGTATCTTACCCACCCATCATCAATGATCATGGATAGTGAGTTTGAACAAACTCAATTGGAAGATCCCAATTCACACACAAATAATCAAAACATAGCTCACTGTCCAAATTTTTGGAAACTTCGGAGTAATCTCTATGGTATGAAGTATATACTAGAAATGCACAACACCCAAAACACTTTATACAAACTTAACATATGCAAACTCATAGCATCCATTCATAAAAAAATACCTTTATGTTAAATACAAAATACCTTTATTAACTTCAAGTTGTTAAAACATTTAACTTATATATTACTTCCAAAGATGGAGGTGTAAAATAATTTGTAAATTTCCTTCTTTCGCAAACTCTTCTACTAGACTTATGCAATGTAGAGGACCTAGATACATGGTTTTATACACTTTCACCAAATAGTCACCCAGATACATGCAATATTTCACCCAGATACATGCAATATTTCACCAAACTCTTCTACTAGACTTATGTAATATTTCACCCAGATACATGCAATATGTAAAATAATACGCTTTCACCAAACAGGCCCTCTTCTCCAAAGCATATTTTTATACAGTGAATGCAGCGACATGTAATTTCGAACACTTTGTATTTAAATATCTGAATTATTTAAATATTCATGTGTTGGATTTAATGTGAATAAATATGATTTTATAAACTCATTAACCCCTCTTTAAATAAAAATTAATGAAGGAAAAATTATTTTGAATTTTTCTTACAAAAATAGATAGTTCGAAGAAACATCATTAATGTGACCGAAAATCATTTTATCTATAAAAGATTTTTTATTTAACAAAAGTTGTTCGAAACTCTTTAAAACATGCATAATAACAAATAAATACATTAACAACTCTTTAATTCATCTTTATTGATAAGAAAGTGTTTAAAATAAAGCAATTTTAATTAAGCAAAGTAAAGGAGACAAAGACCCATAAATGAAGGCATGATTTAAGAAAGTAAAATAATGCTTAATTTTAGGAAGCACAAAGAAGCATGGTAAGTTGCGCCTAAGGTGGTTTAGGGTGTACCTTGGCCCAAATCATGGAGGGGTAGTTAGTAGTTTGGCAAAGAAATATTTGGAGTCATTAACCACTTATTTTTAAGTCTATTTATGCACATACAACGCCCATTCATGCGGTTAATTTACAAATCAAAATCAACCGCTCTTGCACTTCTTTCTCCTTACAAACTTCATTAATCAAAGCAACTCTAAATTAGTTCAAACTCCTCCAAACTCTTGCAGTCACCATTAAATAGCAATACAAATAATTCTATCATCCTAGAAGTAGAGGCTTTGGGGGCATTTCTCCCTATTCATTGCTTGGCCATGTGCAATAAGGCAAAAATTGCCCAGGCCGTGCATCCCCTTGCTCCATCTTGTCTTGGATGTGTATTCTCTTGCTACATCTCTTCTTGGTCGTGCTTATATAGGGTTGTTCTAGCCTTGTTCAAGTGCTTAAGGGTTGAAGGTAGGAAGTTGTGGTGTTGTTGATAGGTAGAGGTTGAAAGAGCTAGCTTGGATTTAGTTGAAGGTGAGTTATCTTACCGTCTTGCAAGTGTATATTGTGTTTTAAATGTTTGATTGCAATAGTATAATTGTTGAGTGAAAAAAACAATGCAAATTATAACTTTTTGGACCCCTCTTGCTTTTGAAAGCAAATGACAATATATATGTATTATAACCTCTCTTACAATCCTTCTAAAAATTTGTAATGTGGCGATGACTTTATTTATACATGTTTGGATATATTGTATGTGATTAAAAGTGTGTTTGTGAATGTTTGAAGAGAGAAAGTCGCTATAAAAGCACATTGAAATCCCTTAACTTTAATTTGTGTAGTTTGATGATTTATGAACATATCATTGTATAACTTATTTTTGTTATTGTCTACACTTATATAGTGTTTTGGATAATAAAGAATTAGTTTGGAAAGCGGTAGAAATTGTAGATCAAAGCGGCAAAAGTTATAGCAAAATAGTCGCTGCATGAGCACTTTGTAAAAGACGTTATTTGAGAAATTTTAAACAACATCTAGAACGTATCCTTGGGGTTTCTTTATGGTTTTAATAAGTAAAATATTATTAATTAACAAAATAAAAGTATCAAACTTTAAAAGGGTGTAAAACTAGTCAAACAAAATAAAGAAAGTTTGAAGAAAAAAGGTCTCTATATAAGCAGTTTGTAAAAATAACTTGTTTTCTTTAAAAACTGAGTAATCATATTTAAAATTAAGTATTTTCCTAAGTATTTTTAGAAGTATTTTTTAACATATGTAAGAGTATTTTAAAGGTAGTTTTAAGATAAAGTGTTTTTTTAATAATTAGTTATAAATTTCCAAAGTTAAGTTTTTTTGTCAAACATGTTTATTTTGGTTTTTCTATATTATTTCAAAATTTGTTATTTTTACATAATATTCTATATTAATAATTATGGTATATTTGTAAGTAGTTTAAGAGCATTTTAACATATTAATAAGTATTTTTAAATGTATTTCTACATATATATAAGTTCTAAAAAGTAAGTTAAGTATTTTATAAATATAATATAGGAAGTTTGGATTTTAAAACTTAAGTTCAAATAAATGGTTTTGTGAAATTAATGAAAAATGTATTATCCAAACTAATAAGTGTGGATATACTTTGATCTTTAAAATAAATGTTTTAAAGTTAATGATAAGTGTAGAAAATTTTTGCATTGTAGTAAACATTGTTTTAGTAACATTTGTTTTTAACCCTAATTATACTTATGAATATAAATAGATATTTAATAATGAATATTTTAACTATAAGTAAAGGGTCTAGGTTGTAGCAGACATTGTTTAAGTAACAATTGCCTTTAACCCTTAAATGATTTTTTTTGCAGGTAAAACAAAGTATTATTATTTTGCATAGGCAAGTTGGTTTTGCAGTGGCTATACCACTTGACAAAATTTTACAGGTGTGAAGCAAAAATGCCCCGGTAGCTATAACAACTCACAAACCGCAACATCACATGAATAAAATCACAAAACGCAGAAGGAAACCACTATAAATGCTTAAATGAAATTAAATCTTTAAAAAGCTAGTTTTAATGGAATGGTTAAGTGTGAAATGGATTTCGGCTTGTTGTGACAATATTTTAAAAATATTAGTCCTTAACCCATAAGAACGTAAATAGATCTTTAATAATGGAATTTTAAAGATAATACAAGTATGAAATCTTTTATAAAGATAGAAAAAGTAAAAGTTTAACTTATAGAAGAAAAGAGGTTTATAGTAACAATATTTGAGTAGCATTTGTTTTTAACCTCTTTAATTATATTTTAAAGTAAGTAAATTTTGTTAATAATTTGTGAATATACTTATATCGTTTGAGACAAGTATATGAATACTTTGAAGTATATAAAAGAGTATAAATGAATAGTAAAATACAAGTATATATCTTTGATAAAGAGAAATTAAATCTACGCATAAATTTTAATTTCATAAAAAAATATAATTAATAAGAAGTTTAATTAAATAAGAAGTTTAATTAAATAAGTGAAGTTTTAATTAGTAATAAGATTAATTAAATAAGTGTAGTTTAATTAAGAAAGTTATGTCTTAATTAATAAATGAGTTTAATTAAAAAATGTTTAATTAAAAGTAGTTTTAATTAAAGGAAAAGGTTTCAAATTAATAAAAAGTCTCAATTTAAAGAAAGAAGTTTTAAATCAAGCGAAAGAAGTTTTATTAGATAAGAAGGAGTTTTACTAATAAAAGAAGTTTTAACTAATGAAAAGATTAATTAACTAAAAATGGGATTAAAATTTGTTCATGTGACTTGATCGTGCTTTATGTGTGTTAATCGTGATGTGTGCGTTACTTGTGTAGTCATGTGCTTAGTACTAAAAGCCGACGAAGTAGATTTAATTCTATGTGAGAGTAAAGATTGGTGTTTGAGTAAGGATGGAGTGATAGTGATCTAACATACCAACTTCCTTTTTGACCGAGGGATAGTAGAAGTTAAAAAGGTTGGAAACATGATAAATATATGAGACTTGGTTTCATATGATATTATTTTATTTTTGTTTAACGTGACTAAATTAATTTAAGAAGTAACAAAAAGCTTCATGGCTTCACATTGTTTGCACAAAAAATGGGCAAACACCTCCAAGTCGTATAATTTAGTTGATTATATGTTGTTCTTAATGATTTGGGTGATTTATGCAAATATATAAAATAGATGGACTAAACTGCAAAAGACACACAGATTTATAGTGGTTCGGCCAGAATGTGCCTACGTCCACTTTATATGTTATTCTCCTTTTCTGTTCAGATTACAAGTACAAAGCTTTGATTACAAGAATCTGAAAGTTGTTTGAAAGTTCTATCCGTGCTTGAGCTCTCAAACTTGTCCCTCATTGTTGTACCTCTGCCCCTCTATTTATAGAGTGAGGTTGGGGGCAGGGGTCTTGGATGTATATAGCGGCTGGTGGGCCTACGCCGATGCAATTTGTCCTGGCAGAATTGGTCTGGTCATGTCCCCCCTTGCTTCTGGTTCGGCAGTGGATGGAGGTAGGTTGGTTCGGTGGGACATGATCCGGTGGTGAGTGGATGGAGCTTGGTTCGGTGGGACATGATCCGGCGGTGAGTGGATGGAGCTTGGTTCGGCTATGTAGGGGAAGTTGGTTGGTTCGGCTGGTGTTGGACCGGTAGGTGTTTGGTTCGGCAGGGAAGTGGTCCGGTGATGGAGGAGAAGGGAATTGGTTCGGTAGGTGCTGGAGGCATCTTGTTCGGTAGCTTGTGGGGGTAGCTGGTTCGGTGGCAGGTGGGACGTTATTAGTTCATTGGGGCCTTCCCCCCTTGGTTCGGTGATGCTTCCTTTCATTTGGCTTGGTGGTGGAAACGCACCCAACATTTGCCCCCCAAAGTAGGGCATATGTTGGCATATGCCGCGCTTTGTTTTAACTTGGGTGTTTCCGTCTGGTCCTATGTGTCGAACCATCCGGTCTGGTCGTCCTGCTTTAGCTTGTAAGTAGGGGTGTTAGGCCTTTGTTATTCCCTACCAAGTTTGATAGTCGAATCAGACTCTCTCCTGCCGAATCAACCTTATTGCCGAACCACGTTGGATTGCTGAATCAGGTAATTTAGCCTCTCTTCGCCGAATGTCTCCGCATTTTGGACTACCGAATGTAGCGATTGCTGAATGAACCGAGGTACTCAACTTACCGGATGAACACGCGGGCTTAAGTGCTGAATGCGTCTTCGGGCCTTGTACTACCGGACGGGTTTGAGAAGTACGAGGCCGAATGGGTCTTATTCTCAAACTACCGATCGGTCTTTCATGTTTTGAATTGCGAACGAGATTCCAGACTGCACGCACTCGTTTGCTTATATCTCTATACTCCTTGTTTTAATAGTGTGTTTGTTTTTGGTGTTGCAGATAATGTCTCACAAAGTGGAAACTCGATCGAATAAGAAGAAATCTACGGACAGAAGAGAGTCCACCGTAGTGCCCCCAGCTCAGCCAGGGCCGAAACGTCATGGGCCCACCCCGAGATCGCTAGTAGATGGGTATGGTCCTCAAGAGCTTCTGAATTCTCCGCCTGACTGCTTTCCTATCTCTCTCAAAGAAGAGCAACTTGATGTAATCTCCCGCTCCTTTGGGATTGATAGAGCACGCATGCAGTTATCAGGGAAGGGGGTCATGCCATATAATCCCCCTGAAGGATACTTTGCTTATAGTAGGTACGACTGCATGTGTGGGGCCATTCCTCCAATCAATGCTTGGATAGTTAGCTTCGTCGCCTATTTGAAGGTGGGCCCTTTCTAGCTCCAGCCCAACTCCTACGCTATCCTGGTGTGCCTATTTGTGATTTTCCAGAGAAAGTACGGCGCCCCCTTCCAACCGGGAGATTCGGTACCTATATAACTTGAGGGGTTACAAGAAGGGGTCTCCATACATCAGCTTGGAATCGACCGTGTCCTTCAAGCCGGTTCTGGACTTGTATTCAAAGTTCACCATGTTCAAGAAGGAATGGTTCTTTGTCCAGGATGACTACGTTTCTATCCACCGCTTCACCTCTGGCTGTAAGTTGAAGCTTATTTATAATTTCTGTTCCATCTGAGATGCTTCTTCTTATGTGTTTTTATTTCTTGCTAGCGACAGGTGGCTTTGCGGTCGTGGAGAATGATTACCTGGTTCAGATGGCTGCGGAGATAGAGGCCATTTCGGGAAGGGATAGGTCAGCTTCTTACCTAATCAGGAATGCCACTCTCCTGGGACACAACTTGATTCTACCACATCAGTCTGTGGTCAAGCAGAGGGATACGGCCGAGGAAAGAGTTGCCAAAGCTAAAGGAGGGGCCACAACAAAGAGTAGCAAGAGGAGACCCTTCTTGATACCTCCAGTTATCGGGGGGGAAGAAGCTCAAGAAATCTAATGGACCCTCTCCCAGCACATGCCCAGATGTTCCGGAGGAGGAAAGTGGAGAGGAGGAAAGAGGCAAGGAGGAGAGCGGAAGCGATGGAGAAGGTGATGGTGGTAACGGTGGCGAAGGACAGGGTGGCAGTGGCGTTGGTGCCTTGACCTCTGGGCAAGCGGGTGAGATTCAAGAGTGGACGGATGATACTTTCTGCCAAGCCTTTGAGGGGTTGGAGGAAGGGTCGGCTTTGGTGGAGAAACCGAAGAAATCTGATAAGGTCGGGACTGGTGCCAGTCCATCTTATGAGAGTATTTCAGCTAGGGCAACTCCGGCGGTTCAAGGTGAATTCTTGACTCCTCTTTTAACTTCATATGTTTCTTGGATTATAGTCCCACACATGCTTGTAACACTTGGTTTTTATTTCAGGAACGGGCAAGGCGGCCAAGACATCAGACATTCGGCACCGCCTCGAACAGTTCAAACTCCTCAAAGCTTCTGCTAAGCCGAAGCCCTCGACTGACCGTTCCAGGGCGTAGTCGGCTACCGTCCTCTTCTCGGAGTCATTGAAGAGGATATTCAAAAGAGAAAGAGGAGGCGTTCCATGTTCGAACCTTCGCTTGGACCTCATCCCCCAACCCAGCCTATTCATGATATTACGGGGGAGGATACCGAGTCCATACCATCTCCACATCCATCAGAGAAACCTACCATTACTCATGTTGATCGTCCCGGCTTGGCTCGTAACCCATTTGCGGGTCATCCAGATCTGGACCCGAACCTCCATGACATTTCCTTTGATGAGGTTATCGGTGAGCACCTCCTACCCCGCAATCCTATGGTAAGGGTGCTTGATGAGGCTAAGTCTTTGGATCTCGACTTGTTGCCACTCTGATTGTGACTATGGGGGATGAGGCCAAGGCAAACATCGATCGAGTGGCTGAGGAGACCAGGAGGATGATGGCGCATCACGCCCGACTGGTCAAGGCTGGAGAGGAAATCAGAAGTGCTAACATTCGGTTGCGGCTAATGGTTTCCGATCAGGCCAAACAGCTTGCCGATCAGGCCATTCAGATCTCCTAGCATGAGGCGGCCTCCAGTCGACTAAAGAAAACTATGGAGGAGGCTAGCAGAGCTGAGCTGCGAAAAATGGAGGCCACCTGCAAGGAACGAATCGATATGGCCATTGCCACGGTGGATGAGGTTCAGAGAGCGGATCTTGAGCAGATAGAGGAGTTATCTGGCAGGCTTGAGGCCGCAGAGCTTGCTCAAGCCAAGCTGAAGGAGGAGATGGAGGCGATGCGGAAATCCCTTCAGGCTGACTGGTCGAGATACCGATTGGAGAGAGATGCTGCCATTGCAAGGCTGTCGGCTTCCGAGGCCCGGATGAGGGAGTTTGAGGAGAACGAGGGGATGATGGATGAGATGCTCCAGGACATGTACTTCCGTACTTGGAAGCAGGGAAACCTATCCTGGATGGACGATTATCCTCGGGTCATGTCTAGGATATATCTCCGGGCTTTGGAGGAGGCCAAGGCTGAGGCGGATAAGGAGGGTGGTGTAGCTTTCAGAATTGATGTGGTCACGGGCCAGTTTACTAAGGAGGAGAAAGTGGCAGTGAAAGAGGGCATGCGGCTGCTTACCGCCGAGGAAGTGGGTGTGCAGTTGGGGGATGATGATCAGGGAGCAGATGCTGGTAAGTCTTCCCTCTCAATCCTTTCTTAACTTGATTGCGTATCATTTATCTGATGGACTCTTCTCCTGAATCGGACAGGTGGGACCTCTGGCCAGCATGCTGGGTGCTCTGATCCAGCGGTCAAGTAGGTCCCGGAGGGCTAGCAGGATAGAGGCGGAGCCCTGCTGCAGCTGACTACTTTTTTGGTTTACTTGGCATTCCTGAATATACTAGTCCAAAACATTAATGTACTTTCAGGCTGTAATTATGTAATTATGTCATTGTAGCGAATGATTTTATTCTTATATAATTTTATAACATAAGCTGATTCTGTCATATTTGAATGCTGTCGTTATTTTGATGTGTTGCATAAGAAATATAGTTATGTATATGCATGTGCTTCAATCGTGTTTGATGCTAACCTCTTGCTTAAAATATAAATTCATGTCTCGCAATGTTAGTGTGATGTGTGAATAGGCTATAGCTGCATGTTTATGTACAAGAAAAGGAAGTACCGCCCTTCATGTTTTAGTTATAAACGGTAGCTTTGAATGTCTTGTGTGACTGAGGATGGAATGCAGCTGAGTGACCTGTTATCCAGTTGTGAGTTCTCATTTCCACTAGCGAGGGTCTCCCATTTTGTGTCCTGTACTTTATTGATCGTTATAGAGGATAGGAGGAAAGTTTTTATAAATAAAATGGAAATATAAGAAATAGTAAAACTTCCAATCACGGAAGGCCTTTGATGTGCTTAAGTTCGTGGAAAACGGGTTTTGTAGTCACTTTCCCTAGCTGTGGGTCTTGGAGACATTAGTCACCCATCTTACGCCTCTGTGTGGAGTTTTCTTTTTTACCACAGCCGTACTTAAGACACATTGGAGCCGAGATCGCGCACAGTAACTACCCGGGCCATTATGGCGCGTAATCGTGGGTATTATTCGATTTACCGTGGCCGGCTAGCGTGGGTGCCGATCGTCAACTGTGAACTGCCCTTGGCTGGCCACACCTTATGTTGGGGCTTATAATCGGTTCACAACCGCCGGCGAGCTGAACGCCGTAATGAGCTGCCTCGGCTATAGTCGGCCTTCTCGGTGGCTTATGATCGGCTCATTACAGTTGGCTTTGAGGGCCGTCGCGAGCAATGAGTTAACCCGCAGCAGAGGGATGCTGGAGCAAAAGTGTCTCATTGACGAGGGCATAGATTCGTATAGTACCTGTTGGGTCTTGTCTAGGTGAGGTTGTGCCGTGAAGTGTCCAGAATGGAAATGCCGTTATACAGGATTTTGCTTAACAGAAAAGGATAAAGCTTAACAAGCAGCCAAGATGTAAAGGAACAAGTTAAAAAGAGACAAGATTTTTAAAGTGGTTCGGCACGAAAATGCCTACGTCCACTGATTCTCTTTGTTAATTCACTTCATATGGGCAGTACAAGTTAAGAAAAGTATCGACGAAGGTGTTGGATGTTCCATGCCCTCTAGAACACCTCTCCGTCCACTGTTGACAAAATATAAGCTCCGTTGTGGAGATCCTTATGAATTACATAGGGTCCGTCCCAGATAGGATCTTACGCTCCGGGGCGTGGGAAGATCCGTTTGAGAATAAGGTCTCCTTCTCGTAAGCTGTGGTGCTTGACTTTGGAGTTGTATCGTGCTGCCACTTTTTGCTTGTGAACTGCCGCTTTAAGCGCTGCATCATTTCTTCTTTCTTCAATTAGGTCCAAAGACATGTGTAGGAGTTCTTCATTCTCTTCTGGGTTGTAGTGGATCCTACGGTGGGAGGGCACTACAGTTTCAACTGGGAGCATGGCTTCCAATCTGTATGCCAAAGAGAAAGGAGTATGTCCTGTTGATGTTCTGTAAGATGTGCGGTAGGCCCAAAGTGCCGTAGGAAGTTCATCCACCCAAGCGCCTTTTGACTTTTCAAGTTTCTTCTTGATTAGAGTTTTGAGGATTTTGTTGACAGCTTCGACTTGTCCATTTGCCTAGGGATAAGCTACAGATGAGAAGCTTTTGTGAATTCCGTGCTCTCGGCACCAGTCGGTGAATTCCTCGCTGTCAAATTGAAGTCCATTGTCCGATATGATTTTGAGTGGAACCCCGTACCTGCATAAAACATTTTTGATCAAGAAGTTAATAACTTTTGCCGAAGATATTTTATTTAAAGGTTCCGCTTCCACCCATTTGGTGAAATAGTCGATTGCCACTATAGCATATTTGGCTCCGCCTCGGCCTATCGTCAGTTCGCCAATCAGGTCAATTCCCCATACCGCAAAGGGCCAAGGACTGGTCATCTGAGTAATCTCATTGGTAGGCAGTCGAGGGATTTTAGCAAATTTCTGACATCTGTCGCATTTTTTGACGAAGTCCAAGGCGTCTTTGTTTAAGGTGGGCCAGAAATATCCATATCGGAGTATCTTCTTTGCCAGAGTCTGCCCTCCAGTGTGGTCTCCGCAACTTCCTCGATGGATGTTGGATAAGATTTCCTTGGCTTCCCTTCCGGCGACACATCTTAATAAGGGGTTAGAGAAGCCGCGCCGATAGAGGATGGCTTCTTGTATCGTGTAGCGGGAAGCACTCCTCAAGATTTTACTGACTTCGTTACGCTCGTTGGGTAGTGTTCCATCTTGCAAGTATTTTCGGATAGGAGTCATCTAAGTTTCTTCTTCGATTGCAGCTATCAGATCCTCTTATTCGAAACTTGGGGCTAGCTGTTTTGAGATGGCTACCGTTCCAGAAATGGTGTTGTTCTTCATGCTAGCTTGCTTTGCCAGTTCGTCGGCCTCTCGGTTCTCCTCTCGAGGAACGTGTTTGATTAAATAGTGATCCAATTGATTGAGCAGCAGCTTGGTCTTCTTTAGATATGCTGTGAGTCGTTCTCCTCCAGTCTGGAATTCTTCCAGTATTTGATTTACAATAAGTTGAGAATCGCTAAGGAGACATAAAGAACTGACTCCAATTTCTAAGGCAAGTTCCAGTCCTGCTATTATTGCTTCATATTCTGCATCGTTGTTGGTGGCAGCGAATTCCAACCTTAGGGCATAGTGCAGCTTCCTTCCCTTGGGGGTGATTATCACAATACCTGCCCCTGAGCCCTGTTCGTTCGATGCTCCATCTACAAAGAGATTCCACTTGATATCTTTTGCTATTTCAGATTGATCCTTACCTTCGTTGGTAGTGAATTCAGCAATAAAATCGGCCATGGCTTGTCCTTTGATGGCGGTGCGAGGATGATAGGTGATATCATATTGACTCAGTTCAATGCACCACTCAAGTAGTCGCCCAGAAGTGTCGGGGCGATGGAGTACCTGCCTTAGCGGTTGATCGGTTAAAACTCTAATGGAATGAGATTGGAAATAGTGTCGCAGCTTCCGTGACGTGATTAGCAGACAGTATGCTAGCTTCTCAAGTTTAGGGTACCTGGCTTCTGCCCCTGTAAATCTCTTGCTTACAAAGTATACGGGCCGCTGCGCGCGGTTGTCTTCTCTCACCAAAGCGGCGCTTAAAGCATGGGACGATACAGCAAGGTATATGTATAGTTCCTCGCCTTCATTTGGAGTTGAAAGTACTGGTGGTCTCTGGAGGTGTTCGATTATGTTAAGAAAGGCTGTCGAGCATTCGTTAGTCCATTCGAACTTTCCTTTGTCTTTCTTTAGAGCTTCAAAGAAAGGGATGCATTTGTCGGTTGCTTTAGAGATGAACCTGCTTAGGGTGGCCACTTTCCCGTTTAGGCTTTGCATCTCTCTTCGAGTGGATGGTATCTTGATATCTTGCAAAGTCCGGACTTGTTTGGGGTTTGCTTCAATCCCCCGGGCGTGGACGATGAATCCCAAGAACTTTCCCGACGATACTCCGAAGGAGCACTTTAGAGGATTCAGCTTCATTCCATATTGGCGAAGTACTTGAAACATCCCGTCCAGGTGGTTTATATGATCGTTGGCTTTTCTCGATTTTACCAGCATGTCATCCACATAAACTTACATAGTTCGTCCTATTAATTCCGCAAACATCTTGTTGACGAGGCGCTGATAAGTAGTCCCGACATTTTTAAGTCCAAAAGGCATTACTCTGTAGCAGTACAATCCCCGGTCAGTGATGAAACTAGTGTGGTCTTGATCGGGGGCATGCATAGGGATCTGGTTATATCCTGAGTATGCGTCCATAAAGGATAAGAGTTCGTGTCCGGCTGTGCTGTCCACGAGTTGGTCGATTCGGGGGAGTGGGAAGCAGTCCTTCGGGCAAGCGTCATTTAAGTTGGAGAAGTCGATGCATGTTCGCCGCTTCCCATTAGCCTTCTTTACCAGTACCGGGTTGGCGATCCATTCTGGGTAGATGGCTTCTCGTATGAAGTTATTGGCAAGTAGATTCTTTACTTCTTCCTCGAGGGCTGCTGATCGTTCTGCCCCCATGCTTCTTTTTTTCTGTTTTACTGGCACCTTGGTGGGATCGATATTCGGTACGTGGCATGCTACGTCTGGGGAGATTCCAGTCATGTCAGTGTGCGTCCACGCAAGTACATCCATGTTGTGGCGAAGAAAATCGACGAGTTGATCCTTCAATTCCGCTCTTAACTGAGACCCGACTCTCAGCAGTTTGCTTGGATCGTGTTTGTCTATAGATACAAATTCCATAGCCTGTGCAGGCTCGGTGGTGGCCTCCTCCTCCTTGTCCCTGGGGTCTAATTCGTCGAAAGGATCGCTGGTATATCGAAGAGGATGGGCTTTCTTTAATTGTTATGCTTCCAAGTTTTTCTTGCAGAGAGAAGTATCTGCATCCTTCCCTTTATCCTTCCTGCGGTTATTGCGAAGTTCAGTCACACAGCAATGTCGAGCGGCGTCTTGATCTCCCTCTATTTCTCCTATTCCGTTGTCCATTGGAAATTTCATCTTCAGGCACCACGGGGCTAGGACAATTTGGAAGTCAAACAAGGCCGGCCTTCCCAAAAAGGCATTGTAGGCCGAGGGGTTCTCTATTAGCACAAATGTTTGTTTTCGCACAACGGAATGGGGATGACTTCCTATTTCGACAAAGAGGTCCAATTGCCCGAGGGGCATGTTCGCATCTCCAGTGAAGCCATGTAGTGGTTTGCTGCAGGGAGACACATCCTTCATTGACAGCTTCATTTTGTCGAAAGCATGCTTGAATAGGATATTTACTGAGCTTCCAGTGTCTACTAGAATTCGAAAAATCTTGGCTGGACCGAACCAGGCAGAGATGACCATAGGATCCATGTGAGGGTACTGCCTTCCCTCTAGATCACGCCTACTGAATGTGATGTCATCATTCTCTTTCCGTTTCGGGTGGCGTTCTTCTATAACAGAATTAACGTAGCCTTCATTGTTTCTAAGTGACTTACCGTATCTCTCCATCTCTGCCCAGCTTCCGTCGGCGATGTGTGGTCCTCCTGATATGGTAAGGACCACTATCTTCTCTTGACTGGAGCCGCTGGTGTTGCGATTTCCTCCGCCTACTTTCGGGAGGGGCAGCCCTGGGTTCTCATTGACAGGAGTTGAAGTCATGTTCTGATCTTTCACATAGTGCTCTAGTCTCTTCCTTCTGATGTGTTCTTCAATCAAGTACTGGAGATGATGGCATTCATTGGTGTCATGCCCATGAGATTCGTGGAATCGGCAGAACTTTCCAGACTTAATTGCATTATCTGATTCCTTCTTGTGCGAGGGGCGCTTGTATCTAACTTCATCCTGGGTGGCCAAGAAGATGTTTTCGATTGTTTCATTTAGAGGAGTGTAAGAGTCAAATCTCGGTCCTGGCCTATATAAGCGCTTTTCCCCTTCTTGCCCCCAACACTATCTCTGGAGTCATTTCTTCGAACGTCCTTTGCTGCGGATGTGTTGCCATGAGCTGCCTTGGTTTGTTGCCTTGTCCGCCTTTCAATGGCAGCGTCTTCAAGTCTCATATATTTCCCGGCTTCGTGGAAGAAATCGGGTAAGGTAGCTGGCTTTTCTTTCGTTAGTCTCCTAGCAAACTTAGTATCCGGATGCACACCACTGCAGAGGGCCATTAGGATAAGTTTCTCGTCGGCATCTTGGACTGCGGCTGCTGCGGCGTTGAATTGGATTAGATATTGTTGCACTGTCTCCCCGGGCTTCTGTTTGATATTAGATAGGGAATAAGCATCCTTGGGTTGTTCCACATGAATATGGAACTGGCTGATGAACTTTTCTTTCAACATTTTCCATGAGCTGATGGATCCTTGGGGCAGATGGCAGAACTAGGAGGTAGTTAGATCTGCCAAGAATAGTGGAAAGCATTTACACAACACTCCCTCTGTTGCTCCGCTCATTAGCATATGCTGTGTGTATCTCTGCAAGTGTACAACGGGGTCAGAGGTTCCCTTGTAATGTTCCATTGTTGGCATTTTCTATTCCCGAGGGGTGATGGCAGTTTCGATATTGCGGGTGAAGGGGTTGGTTACCCTAGCACCGATCCCCCGATCCCTTTGTTCCCGTTGGACGCACTCTCTGAACAATCGCGCCCTCCTTTCATCAGAACTTGGAGCGGATAGAAATGAGTTTGGTTCTTCCCTGCGGGATTGATTCCGTCCAGATGACCTGTAGGGATGGTATCGTCTATCACTCTTAACATTATCCAACGGCTGCCTCTGGTCTTCCGGGGGCATGCTGGGGTCAGCCACAGTTGGCCCTTGCCTTGATCTTTCCCTGCTAGGTTCTCTTCTCAGCACTTCCTCGGGTCCAACTTTGGGCTGGACTCCTGCTCGGCCCCGTCCCTTGGTGCTTCCATGGTTAGGTAGCATGGCGGGCTCATCTACATCCGACCCTTGCCTGGTACCTCCCCCGTTGGGTTCGGTTCCAAGCGTTTCCTCGGGTCGGAATTCGGGCTGAGTCCGGGCTCGGCTCCTACTGTAACAACCAGGTATTTTCAACCATTCGCATCCATTATAAGTGTATATGTAGACACTCATGCCGGAATTGAATTGCTCAAAATACCGCGTTGTAATTAAAAATTTGGCAAATCTCAGAATATACAGTAAATAAAAATTACAGATCACAGACACAGAGTAATAATAATGCAGCGGAAGTAAAAGAGATAGTAGTTCATGAAGCTACTATGTAAATATATCAGAGTTAAATAAAATACAACAGAAGAATAACAGGATACATCAGGTACAAATCAGATACATCACTGAACCACTGGATACTGAAACAAAATAGATTGCTGGATCTTCAAGGAAAGCTCTAACGCCGAAGGTGAATCTTGAATGCTAACTCAATCAATCTGACCCGAGCGTAAAGCAAAACACAAAACCGTCGAGTCAGGACATAAATACTTGTAAACTGTAAATCAACTCAAGTGAACAGTAACAAAATGCCTCAGTAACTTAAAGGATGCTTGGGACCGCCCATCCTCTAAGGATCCGTTAAACTATTTACTATGTAGTAATATACGCTATATACGGTAGTGTCTAATCAATAAAGTATAATCATATAGAAAATAGCGTTAAGGGGATGGTGAACCTTAACGCGGTCGGATCTTTAAAACCAAAATCATAGTGGGCTCGATATAAGGATATGACACGGCACGCGAGGCAATGCCAGGGTGGATACACCGTTTGCACTCCCGGACCGGTGGTGACGGCAAGCCAGCAGCTTCCGCCCACCTCGAACAATACCCCCGAATCAAAGTGGCGCCACCGAATCGAATCACAACAGTAATAGAATGGTTTCCGATGGAGCATGCTCGATGAAAGGGTGCGACTCTTTGTGTAGCCCGGTATAGCTCCTTTTTTAGTGATATATGCCAACTCACGGGAGTTGGGTCCACGTAATATACCTCGAGAACGTCGCCACCATCCTATTTCATTCTGGAATCTCCACCGCATACACAGTTGTTAAAGTGGTTTTCGGTATTGGCCGGCTATAAGACAATATCCGATCCCGGTCTCTTTAACACTTAAGTTAAAATTCTCAAATATAACTTAGTTTTATTTTTATTTACTTAACTAAAAGTTCATCTTTACGTCAATTTCATAAATTTCCAGTTTTAGTTATATTTCAAAATTTCAACCTACAATATTCATTCATTTCACATTTCACCTTTATTAAAATCATTAATATGATATAAAAATCACTTTAAATTCATTTAAATTCAAATTATCATAAATTTATCATAGTTTCATATTCAATTAAATTTCCAATTATAATTAAATCAAATTTTCCAAAATAACTTACGTTCAAAATTTCTAACTTTTTCATTAATTCATTTCACTTACAATTATTCAAAAAATCAATAATATTTTACAAAAATTTTATTTTTATTAAATTTAAAATCAAAATATTATAATAATTAAATTTCTAAAATATTTTAAAATTTTTAGAAAATCATATTTTAACTACGGGCCTGTATAAAATTTTCTACGCTAGGTAAAGTGATACGGGTAATATATCATTTCACCCCATAATTTACAAAGAAAATCCGGGTTTTATCATTTCAAACTCGCAATCCCAAGTCAAAATGAAAAATTTAAAACCATTCAGGCCTATCATTTCAGCCCATAACATTTTTTTCTAACAGGGAACTTGCAGTGTGATCATATACAGAAATAATATAAACAAGGTCAATATCACAATATACAGTCATATATCAGATGTCAGGTGAAAATTAACAGTTTTAACATGGTAATAATATGGTAATAACATGGCATAGCATATCATATGATCATCATTAACTTGCATAAATATTTTTTATTACTAAACACTTGTCAACAATTCACTTTTCATAAGTATAAATGTCAGAGTGAGAAAGACTCACTTTTTCAAGCTGAAGACCAAAACAACAAACACAAGTGTGATTCCAAAAGCACGACAAGCACGATATAGCATGACTTTTGATTTGAATGAATGGAGAGCGAATCAAATCTACAACCATTGTGTACAACCCAACAAAACAACAAAATTCAATACGACTTTAAAATGCAATAACATTGAAATAAAAGGAGATACGACTATGCAGTCTTTTGCTTTGCCTTCTCTATTGTTTGGTATGGCTTTGCGGTCTGATATGGTTCAGATGTGGTCAAGTTTTGGGTCAGGTTTGGGCTAACATAGCTCGGGTTCAAGGCAAGACAAGGTGGAGTTTGTACATGAGGAGGTGATGTGGTTTTGAAGTCAATTAGGTGGTTTTTGGTCAAAACAAGGGCTCGGCCATGGGGATTGGGCTCGGCTTGTGATGTGTCATGACTGGACAGAGGTGGGGAGGGGTGTGTTGTGGTCAGGTTTGGGGAGTGGAGGCGGCTATGTCGGTGGTTTGGGTGGTGGTTGAAGTGGATGAGCATGTAGAGTTCAAATAAGCATGGATCAAGGCATCTAGGTTGTAATTTGAGGGGTTTGACCATCAAAAGGGGTTCGACCATGGTCAGATATGATGGGGTAGATGGTGGTGATGGTTGGGAAGAGGTGTAGGAGGTGGTGGCCATGGCTATGGAGGAGAGGCCAAGCAATACACATGAGAAAAAAGGCAAAATATAAGAAAACAATGGAAAAAGAAGAGCAAAAAGAAGAGGAAAAGAGGAGCCATTACCAAACCTTTCTAGCCGTGAAAAATGAAGTGGAGAGGAATGTTTTCATGTGAAAATGAGGTAAGAAATGCACAGCTACAATAAAGAAAGGAACGGTCAAAGGAAATTAAATCTATTAATTCGAAAAGAAACGGAAGAAGAAATGTTAAAACGGTTTTACGTTTCTTTGCTTTCAAACCTTTTAAACTTCCTATATATATTCATATACATCTTTAATAACTGAAAACACTTATAAATTTCAGTTAGAATTCGAAAATATAACAGATGAACAAAATAATAATTAAATATTAATTAGATATGATTAAAATAAGAAAATAGAACAGAAAATGAAAACTTGACTTAAGAATTAGAAATAACTTCAATACACTTTGGAAAAATTTGCTTTAGTTTAAATACATGTAAAATGAATAAAATAAAGTAAAACACAGCAAATAAAAGTGAGTGCAAAAAAAAAAAAAAATTAATTATATAAAATTAAATTAAGAAAATGGCTTAAAATTGTAGACTTGGCTTTAAAATTAGAAATAAATTCAAATGAACTTTAGAAAAATTATATTATCATTTTAAAAATACTTCAAAGTCAAAATATACATAATATAACATATTATCCCATATTAAAGTAAAATATAACAAAGAAGAAGTAACTTATACAATTTAAAATAGTCATTGTTAAATAACCGTATATACGCACAATATTGTAAAGAGTATAACTTTCACAATTTACATCCGATTTCAACGAAACGAAAAGTGGTGTTCTTAGAATTTTATGTACTCTCATAATAAAAGAAAAAATTAAATTTTTAAACTTTTAAAATTTTAAGTTGAAAGTTACAGTTTGACTATTTTGACCAAAATCAGCATTTCAGGCAAATATTCAACTTACACAAGTTTGGAATTATAACTCATATAAAATCAGGATTTATATTTAAACAATAAAATTTAATCATTTCAAATAAGTAAAATAAGTTTTTAAATCAAAATCTTACATTAAAAATAATTAAAATATACAATAAAATAATTACAAAATACAGGGTTGTTACACTCTCCCCCACTCAAAACTTTTCGTCCCCGAAAAGGAATAAGGCATGGAAGGGCACAGAAAAGATAGAGTGAAAATAGGATTAAGATAAGATGACAACAAGATTGAAGTTATACCTGATAACTGTTGTTATAGGTAAGTTTAACAAGGTGGAGGTGATCTTTCCAAGATCCTCCAGAATCAAGAACACAAGCACGAAAAAGGTGGATTCAAAATGATTACCAAAGGTCTATCAAAGAAAGATTTCTAAACAGAAAGATTATAGAAAGATGCCTCTACCGGTCTATAGCAAGATAAGGATGATAAGGACAACCAAAAGATAGTTCGAAAAACAAAATAAGGAAATGAATTTGAAAGCATGAAGATTTCAACTTAAACAGAGAATAAATCTTTACACAAGTTAAATAAATTTTAACTATCTCAAATTTCATTATCTTATTATCCAATCATCTAAAATTAACCATTTTTAAAACCATGGGTTTGAAAAATAATCATTTATTACACTCACAATGTACTTAATAAATTTTATTCTTCTTTATTATTCCTAATCAAAATTAAATTTATTCCTCTCAATATATTTATCACTCATGTTAAATATATTTACATTTTTTTATAACTACTTTCTTTTATTCTTAGTTCTTTTAACATCATTTTATTGTAAGTCATTCAATTACCCTTTATTATATTTACCTCTGTTAATCATTTTATAATTAAAATTTAAGTGTATAACATTTATTATAACTACTCAAATTTTATTTATAAAATCTTTTTATATCGTATATTATCCAATTACATTTTTAACTTCTGAAATTTTTGTAAGTTATATTTGAATGCAATTGTATTATACAAATAAAATTTCCAATTCAATCATTTCATGCTTGAAATTCATCCAAAGTTTTGATTTTTTTTTTTTGGAATTATTCTTTAAAATAAAATTTAGGAATTAAATTTCCGATTTCTTCAAACCATTTAGAGATAAGTAATAATATATGTCAAATCAAATTTCAATCATATATATATACATTATAAATCAAGTCATATTTTAGAAATTCAAATCAATTTAATTTCCCAAAACAAAGCTGTAGCAAGACTACAGAACAGTCTCCTAACTTCGAAACTCGAAAATGAACGTCGATGATGTCGCGATCATCACCGAAGTTATTTTCCAGCGACAAAGAGAAGAGCACTAATTTTAAACCTTTAAAATTCTTTGAAAACAAATTCTATTCAAAATACTTTAAATAATATAACCTTTTAAAACTTTAAACCAAAGTTCGAAATAATCGAAATTTAAATCCTCAAATTCTTGTTTTAAATTCATTTCAGTTCCCAAATAAATTTATAAACAAATATTTACAGATCTATTTGTAGAACAATAAATGATAAATCAAGTATTATCATTTCAAATTATCAATTTAAATCATTTCATTAAGTTCCATAAATTTACTTATATATCAAAATTTATTTCATTAACCAAATTTTTTTTTTAAATATATTGTGTCCGTTTGTTCTGTCAAAGTGTTTTGGAAATCTTATCGATAGCGCTGATCAGACGTATCGATCAGAAACCCAACTCAACATCAACAACTCAAACAACACAATATATATAACATTTTAATTCTAAATACTAGTTTACAAATACACTATGCATGAATAGATTTTCATAGAAGGGTAGAGATTCAAATTTTTGATTAACACAAATCAAAGGAGATTATGATTTGAAAATAAGTTGGAAACAAGGATGACATGATTAAATAACAGAATAGGAAGATGGATAAGCTTATATAAATCACGGGCAACCTTAACCGGGTCAACCGTGACTTAAAGAATAAGATCAATGTTGATTTTTTTAGGGTAAATCTACATTCGACCTCAAGAGTTAGAGTTTGGAATAACAAAAGATATTAGCATCTAAATCAAGGATAGATAAGAATCTCTGGTGAATCGATGCTAATTGTAAAGGAGTTTTCCCCTTTTTTCAATTCAATTTGAAATTGGCGTAACCACTGACTCACTAGAAAGATCATTCGAAGCGGAGTTATGGAATGCTCCAAAGTCAAAAGAAGATGAATAGTGAGGGATACGAATGGATTTTGGAACTGTAGGGAACGTTCCAAAATTCAAAGGAATCGAGTCAAAAGAAAAAGATTCAACTCGAATGAAAGTGATTCTGTAATTACATCTACTCCATATGCTGAGTTTTGCCTAGAGCTACCAAAGTTCTGATACCAACTGTAACAACCAGGTATTTTCAACCATTCGCATCCATTATAAGTGTATAGGTAGACACTCATGCCGGAATTGAATTGCTCAAAATACCGCGTTGTAATTAAAAATTTGGCAAATCTCAGAATATACAGTAAATAAAAATCACAGATCACAGACATAGAGTAATAATAATGCAGCGGAAGTAAAAGAGATAGTAGTTCATGAAGCTACTATGTAAATATATCAGAGTTAAATAAAATACAACAGAAGAATAACAGGATACATCGGGTACAAATCAGATACATCACTGAACCACTGGATACTGAAACAAAATAGATGGCTGGATCTTCAAGGAAAGCTCTAACGTCGAAGGTGAATCTTGAATGCTAACTCAATCAATCTGACCCGAGCGTAAAGCAAAACACAAAACCCTCGAGTCAGGACATAAATACTTATAAACTGTAAATCAACTCAAGTGAACAGTAACAAAATGCCTCAGTAACTTAAAGGATGCTTGGGACCGCCATCCTCTAAGGATCCGTTAAACTATTTACTATGTAGTAATATACGCTATATACGGTAGTGTCTAATCAGTAAAGTATAATCATATAGAAAATAGTGTTAAGGGAATGGTGAACCTTAACGCGGTCGGATCTTTAAAACCAAAATCGTAGTGGGCTCGATATAAGGATATGACACGGCACGCGAGGTAATGCCAGGGTGGATACACCGTTTGCACTCCCGGACCGGTGGTGACGGCAAGCCAGCAGCTTCCGCCCACCTCGAACAATACCCCCGAATCAAAGTGGCGCCACCGAATCGAATCACAATAGTAATAGAATGGTTTCCAATGGAGCATGCTCGATGAAAGGGTGCGACCCTTTGTGTAGCCCGGTATAGCTCCTGTTTTAGTCATATATGCCAACTCACGGGAGTTGGGTCCACGTAATATACCTCGAGAACGTCGCCACCATCCTACTTCATTCTGGAATCTCCACCGCGTACACAGTTGTTAAAGTGGTTTTGGGTATTGGCCGGCTATAAGACAATATCCGATCCCGGTCTCTTTAACAACCAATCGTTATTATAACCCGTAGTTATAACCTTTTAAAACAATATTTATACTTCAAAATAAAATATTATTTCAACCCAAATCTTTATCAAAATAAAGATTAAATCATTCCAAAATATCATATCTTTCGGATCTTCTTTTAAAATCATTTTAATATCAAAATATCATATCTTTCAAAACTCCATTTTCAAACCATTTTAATATATCAAAATATCATATGTTTTCAAAACCACATTTCAATCATTTAATATATCAAAATATCATATCTTTTTGAAACCACATTCATTTCAAATCATTATTCATTTTATTCAATTTAAAATATCATTTCAATCCAAATTTCAAAACAGTATATATTCCAAAAATCATTTTCAATCATTAAAATGAAGTTATTATGTCTAATAATTAATTATTAAATTTCTAAAATTTTCGACTTCCAAAGTTCATTTATTCACTTAAGTTTATCAAAGCAGTGAAAATTCACTTTTCGCATCATTTAGAAAACTCTACGGAAAAATACATTCAAAACAGTTCAATTTAACAAAAGACAACATTTTAAAATGTTGTAATAGGGTTTACTTAAATTTCGAATAAACTTAGTTAAATTCAACAATTTATAGCACTTACAAAAATTGCTATAATAGCTTTTAATTCAATTTAGCTTTTTAGTTCATTATCATCAACTTCAGCATTTACAAATGTCGTAATATCATTTACATTGTAATTAATAGCATTTTAAAAATGCAGTCAATTAACTTCAAATATTCAATATAATTTCTCAACCGATTATATTTTGATTTAAAACATTTTTAACTTATAAAATCATACATTTTCACATTTATAAACATCATTTAATTTTCCTATAGTTCATGATTTTATAAAGTTAAATTTCCATTCAAAAATCAAGATTTAATAATAATTCACTTATTAAAATGCAATGTTGAATTTTTAAAATCGATTACATTAAATTTCAACTTAAAACTTAAGTTAAAATTCTCAAATATAACTTATTTTTATTTTTATTTACTTAACTAAAAGTTCACCTTTACGTCAATTTCATAAATTTCCAGTTTTAGTTATATTTCAAAATTTCAACTTACAATATTCATTCATTTCACATTTCACCTTTATTAAAATCATTAATATGATATAAAAATCACTTTAAATTCATTTAAATTCAAATTATCATAAATTTATCATAATTTCGTATTCAATTAAATTTCCAATTATAATTAAATCAAATTTTCCAAAATAACTTACGTTCAAAATTTCTAACTTTTTCATTAATTCATTTCACTTACAATTATTCAGAAAATCAATAATATTTTACAAAAATTTTATTTTTATTAAATTTAAAATCAAAATATTATAATAACTAAATTTCTAAAATATTTTAAAATTTTTAGAAAATCAAATTTTAACTACGGGCCTGTATAAAATTTTCTACGCCAGGTAAAGTGATACGGGAAATATATCATTTCAACCCATAATTTACAAAGAAAATCCAGGTTTTATCATTTCAAACTCGCAATCCCAAGTCAAAATGAAAAATTTAAAACCATTCAGGCCTATCATTTCAGCCCATAACATTTTTTTTCTAACAGGGAACTTGCAGTGTGATCATATACAGAAATAATATAAACAAGGTCAATATCACAATATACAGTCATATATCAGATGTCAGGTGAAAATTAACAGTTTTAACATGGTAATAATATGGTAATAACATGGCATAGCATATCATATGATCATCATTAACTTGCATAAACATTTTTTATTACTAAACACTTGTCATCAATTCACTTTTCATAAGTATAAATGTCAGAGTGAGAAAGACTCACTTTTTCAAGCTGAAGACCAAAACAACAAACACAAGTGTGATTCCAAAAGCACGACAAGCACGATATAGCATGACTTTTGATTTGAATGAATGGAGAGCGAATCAAATCTACAACCATTGTGTACAACCCAAAAAAAAAATCAAAACAACAAAATTCAATACGACTTTAAAATGCAATAACATTGAAATAAAAGGAGATACGACTACGCAGTCTTTTGCTTTGCCTTCTCTATTGTTTAGTATGCCTTTGGGGTCTGATGTGGTTCATATGTGGTCAAGTTTTGGGTCAGGTTTGGGCTAACATAGCTCGGGTTCAAGGCAAGACAAGGTGGAGTTTGTACATGAGGAGGTGATGTGGTTTTGAAGTCAATTAGGTGGTTTTTGGTCAAAACAAGGGCTCGGCCATGGGGATTGGGCTCGGCCTGTGATGTGTCATGACTGGACAGAGGTGGGGAGGGGTGTGTTGTGGTCAGGTCTGGGCAGTGGTGGCGGCTATGGTGGTGGTTTGGGTGGTGGTTGAAGTGGATGAGCATGTATAGGTCAAATAAGCATGGATCTAGGCATCTAGGTTGTAATTTGAGGGGTTTGACCATCAAAAGGGGTTCGACCATGGTCAGATATGATGGGGTAGATGGTGGTGATGGTTGGGAAGAGGTGTAGGAGGTGGTGGCCATGGCTATGGAGGAGAGTCCAAGCAATACACATGAGAAAACAAGGCAAAATATAAGAAAACAATGGAAAAAGAAGAGCAAAAAGAAGAGGAAAAGAGGAGCCATTACCAAACCTTTCTAGCCGTGAAAAATGAAGTGGAGAGGAATGTTTTCATGTGAAAATGAGGTAAGAAATGCACAGCTACAATAAAGAAAGGAACGGTCAAAGGAAATTAAATCTATTAATTGGAAAAGAAACGGAAGAAGAAACGTTAAAACGGTTTTACGTTTCTTTGCTTTCAAACCTTTTAAACTTCCTATATATATTCATATACATCTTAAATAACTGAAAACACTTATAAATTTCGGTTAGAATTCGAAAATATAACAGACAAACAAAATATTAATAATTAAATATTAATTAGATATGATTAAAATAAGAAAATAGCACAGAAAATGAAAACTTGACTTAAGAATTAGAAATAACTTCAATACACTTTGGAAAAATTTGCTCTAATTTAAATACATGTAAAATGAATAAAATAAAGTAAAACACAGCAAATAAAAGTGAGTGCAAAAAAATAAATAAATAAATTTTAATTATATAAAATTAAATTAAGAAAATGGCTTAAAATTGTAGACTAGGCTTTAAAATTAGAAATAAATTCAAATGAACTTTAGAAAAATTATATTATCATTTTAAAAATACTTAAAAGTCAAAATATACATAATATAACATATTATCTCATATTAAAGTAAAATATAACAAAGAAGAAGTAACTTATATAATTTAAAATAGTCATTGTTAAATAACCCTATATACGCACAATATTGTAAAGGGTATAACTTTCACAATTTACATCCGATTTCAACGAAAAGAAAAGTGGTGTTCTTAGAATTTTATGTACTCTCATAATAAAAGAAAAAATTAAAATTTTAAACTTTTAAAATTTTAAGTTGAAAGTCACAGTTTGACTATTTTGACCAAAATCAGCATTTCAGGCAAATATTCAACTTACACAAGTTTGGAAATAACTCATATAAAATCAAGATTTATATTTAAATAATAAAATTTAATCATTTCAAATAAGTAAAATAAGTTTTAAATCAAAATCTTACATTAAAAATAATTAAAATATACAATAAAATAATTACAAAATACAGGGTTGTTACACCTACCATAGCTGTTTCTGTTGTTAGCCTCTTCGAAGAAGAAAGACCTTTGTCGTCTCCTAAATCCTCCAGACCGGGACTGACCCCATGATTCATTGTTGCGGTTGGTTTCTTCAACATCCCTTAAGCGTGACATGAGTTGATCCATCAAGGCTTCTTGTTGAGATGCGAAGCGGTTTGTTACTTCAGCCACAACCCTGTCCAGATCCGCCCTTGTAATTGGTTGTTCCGTAGCAGGGGCTGTCGGATTTTCCTGATTTACATTTGCAGTTGGAACCGGACGATTGTTTTGGTCTCTGATCACTGGATCTGGGATACTGCCAGTTGCAATGTTCTTTCCTTTGTTAGCATCTTTCTTCCGTCCAGGAGGCATGTTTCCCAAGCAATGAACGATGCTGATAGAAAAAGGGTTAAGTGGGAGAAGCTGAAGCTTCGAGCTCCTATTCTCAGTGAAAGCACCAAAAATGTTTGCACAAAAAGTGGGCAAACACCTCCAAGTCGTATAATTTAGTTGATTATATGTTGTTCTTAATGATTTGGGTGATTTATGCAAATATATAAAATAGATGGACTAAACTGCAAAAGACACACAGATTTATAGTGGTTCGGCCAGAATGTGCCTACGTCCACTTTATATGTTATTCTCCTTTTCTTTTCAGATTACAAGTACAAAGCTTTGATTACAAGAATCTGAAAGTTGTTTGAAAGTTCTATCTGTGCTTGAGCTCTCAAACTTGTCCCTCATTATTGTACCCCTGCCCCTCTATTTATAGAGTGAGGTTGAGGGCAGGGGTCTTGGATGTATATAGCGGCTGGTGGGCCTAGGCCGATGCAATTTGGCCTGGCAGAATTGGTCTGGTCATGTCCCCCTTTGCTTCTGGTTCGGTAGTGGATGGAGGTAGGTTGGTTCGGTGGGACATGATCCGATGGTGAGTGGATGGAGCTTGGTTCGGTGGGACATGATCCGGTGGTCAGTGGATGGAGCTTGGTTCGGCAATGTAGGGGAAGTTGGTTGGTTCGGTTGGTGTTGGACCGGTAGGTGTTTGGTTCGGCAGGGAAGTGGTCCGGTGATGGAGGAGAAGGGAATTGGTTCGGTAGGTGCTGGAGGCATCTGGTTCGGTAGGTGCTGGAGGCATCTGGTTCGGTAGCTTGTGGGGGTAGCTGGTTCGGTAGCTTGTGGGGGTAGCTGGTTCGGTGGCAGGTGGGACGTTATTGGTTCATTGGGGCCTTCCCCCCTTGGTTCGGTGATGCTTCCTTTCATTTGGCTTGGTGGTGAAAACGCACCCAACACACATATTTTGAGAACCACCGAGGAGGAGCATTCGTATGAAATCTGCCTAGCTTTCTTTTACTTTATAAAGAACCGGAATTGAGTTAACCGAAAATTCATCTATCCAGTCTTGAGGAGACCGAGATCTATAAGTGTCCTGCTTAACAAAAACCACTTCAAGACTGAGATACATGTCCTATCTTTTGGAAGCGGATCTGTTCTTGATGTTGGAATCCAATGGGGATTCGTGGTTTGTTCTTATAATGGCTCATGTGTTGATATGCTGAATGTGACTTCACCATCGGTATATGAATAAAGATAGAATAAGATGCATGATCTAGGGGGTTACTAACCCAAAGGGGTACATCAACTCCAGTTCTAGAGTATGCTTACCGATATGTTATGCTCATGGAGTTAGTGATACTTGGTTCCATGTGGGGTGGGTTCGCTCGATTGGATGTGGGCCTGTTGTGTTTATCTTATGGTATATTTTATCTAGAGATACACGATGCTCGGAAGGTAGTTTTTGATTCTACTTATGGAGATCCACTCTAGTTTTTAAGCCAGAGGCGTCTCCATGGAAAATCCATATGCGAATGCACCGTAGCGGTTTTGATTGTATACCTATTTAATATTTTTGTGTCGTAAGATGCAAGCGGCGTAACTATTTTTTGATTTATATTCTTCACCCTATATATTATCTATTATACCATCTTATGTACTTATTAGATGGTGGTTCTTTTGAGTGGATAGTTAATACGGCATTCCATACGGTCTCAAAGGTAATTAGATTTTGAAAATCTGAATTTAAAGATTAAGGCTAAGTGGGTATCTTATGAGTTGCATATTGTTTGTTGCATCGTAGGCTCTATGAGTCCTAATTGCGGTAGGAGAACTACGTTGGCTTGATCCTGTATCTAATTGGGTACCCAATTAGATAGGGGTATATAGGCAATAACAAGTGGTAGTGATGCAGCCCCTAAAATTATATAATGCTTTCATGTTTATCTATTATTGGTTTTTGTTTATCTTGTTTTATTGTATCCTTCCTGCTTGCTATTTTATTCCATATTTACATTATTTATTGATTTCGCAGGTAAGGATAATGTTGTCTCTCTCATCAGAGTTGTGCAGTTGAAGATTTATAGTCATTGTATTTGGTATGTATTAAAGCATACTTTGTAGAATTAATTAATTAATTAATTAATCTGATAAGTTGTATAATTGAAATTGTATCCTATACATTTAGTAATATTGAATATTTATTAAATATGGTGTATTAAGTTGGTAGTTTTCATTAGTATTTTTAGAACGAACGGATTTTTCGGCAATTTTAACTGGTCCGAAAATCCAGGTCGTCACACGTGGTATCAAAGCTTAGGTTAGGTGCTTAAGCAAAATTTATCTAGGGTTGGTATATCAACCTAGGAGTTTTTAAAAGTGAAACTACCTTAATTTGTTAAATAAAATGAATAGAATAAGGCACCATACCTCCGACTGGGGTTAAGGGTGATATTACTAATTTTGATGTACTTAACTATTTGTTAACTATTTGTTTTTTGTTATATTTTTCCGTCATTGTAATTCCGAGGATAAAATTATTTTAAGTAAGGGAGAATGTAACAACCCATAATTTTAACACTTCAAAAATGGGATAATTAATTATTTTAAATTTTCAAATGTAGAATTTTCAAACTTAAACAACCGAGTTTTATATGATAAATAAGAATGGTAAACTTATATTTATCGAAAAATTATTTTGGCTTTCCATTGTAAAATTGACAAAAGTCGGATTCCAATAAAGTAGGATAAATATACACGAAATTTGTTCAAAGGATAAATAATTCCTTTTATATATATATATATAATCGTATCAAAATCATTTGATAATAATAGTAATTTAATTTATAATGGTTCGATAAATATATAAAACTTGTTTTATAAAAGTTGACAAATTTCGTCGCATATCGTTAAATTGATGTTATATTTTGATAAATAGATTTGGATATTGTTTTATATTATTTTATAAGTTAAATATACTTGTTTTAATTATTTAAATATAATAACAAACCAATTTTGAAGTTTGGTTTACATGAATAGGTAGTTTAACAAAAACGTCAAAACGTGACCGTAAAACTTTTTGTCGAAAACCAATGTTTTGTTCAAAATAAGTTGCCGCAACGTCATCGCACCTTTGTTACCATGTTTTAACATATATATTACACATTTTAATAACTAAACATGCTTACTTTTATTAAATAAGATTAGAGAACTTCTAGAAGTCATTCATAAAAGTAAGTAAGAATTAACAAAAGTAAGAAAAAGCGAATATATGTCAAAAAACCACTTCTTTCAGGTGCATTCTCTGGCCCAGTTTTTAAGCCAGAGAGTAGGCCATTTTGTTTGGATCATAACTTGATCATTACAGATCCAAATTAAGAAACTATTTTCTTTAAACCATACAAAATTCTAGTGGCTACAACTTATATGTTGATCACTTTTCTAGTTTTGAGGTTTGCGATACCTGAAACTCAATTCTTTGAAGTACATTTTCGGGCTTTATATTTATGAATCCAAGAATAGCCCTTTTTATTTTGACCATATCTTTTTTCAAAACTAATCAAAATCAAGTGATTCTTTTTTTAAATTTAATAGAAAAGAATTTTCAACAACTTTCAGTTAACAAATTGTCCAAATTTTGAGAGTAATAGAGTCAAAAACAAGAGAGAAAATGACCTATTTTTCAGGTCTAATTTTGAGAATTCAAGTTCAATGCTCTATCACTTCTTCTCTACACTTTCGGCCAATCTCTATTTCGAGCCTTGGCTAAGCATTAGGAAGGAGAAATTCAGGTTTATTTTCATTTGGTTCCAAAGCATGGTAGGAAGTATGCGTTAGATCTTAAGTTCCTTGCCTTAACGTTTGAAGGAGTGGAATCCAAAGTAAGTTATTTCTTCCTTTAAGTTCATTAAAACCATTGCTAAGTTGAAAGAACTTTAAGTGTTAAGTATTGTTTGAAAACCCTGGTTGAATACTTGTTTACTTTTTTTTTAGAACAATGGTTTGATTTCCTTACTCGACATAATGTTTGGATAGTCAATTAAGTAATTTAAAATTTAGAAGTTAAATACTTAATGGGGTATGTGGAAACAACTAGTACATGTTTCTCATCTGTGAGATCCAAAGAGACATGCGCGCGGGACAAAACATGTCGGGGAAAGCCCGGATGCTCCAAAATAAATATCAAACTGTTTTAACCTAAGATAAAATAAAGTTTTATAAATATTTGATAGAATGAAGCATTGATTATCGTTTATTGTTGCGTTTATTTCACTGATTGATTGTTTGAATTAGGCTCAGCCAGTTTATGAGCATTGATTATTATTTATTGGTTGTTGACTATGCTCGACCAATTTATGGATAGAAAATAATTAGAGCATAACAGCTTGTGATTTGTTTCACGATTTGACTATAAGGTGTTTAACGGTAATATTTGGTTCACTTTAATTTAATGAATTATTTTGAAAATTGGTTTTTAAGTTGAAATATAATGAAATGTTTTCCCTTTAAAAGAAATAGAAATGTTTGGCACTGAGTATTTTGAAGTTATATTGTATAAAAGTGATTTATATAAGAATGGTTTTATAAAAATATTTTATGAAACAGAAAGAATTTCATGACTAAACCCGAAGGTTTTAAGATGATTTTTGAATGGATTTAGAAATGGAAATTATTATAGATTTGAAGTATTTGTAATTATTAGTGTAAATGATGTCGCCATTTCGGAATATAAAGTGATTTGTTATGTTACCGACGATTCGGGTAACCCGTAACTAAAAAGTGAGCATATGTTTGTGGCATAGTCTGCTTTTGGAATAGTGGGATGTACTTATTTATTGATTGTATGAAGGCTGGGATCCAGTTGCCTTGTTATGGCTAGAAACCTCTCGATGATATAGCATATAGTTTTGTATGCTTGTATATTGATATTGTTTTCAAAAAAAGTGATTTATTTTCAGATCCCGAAGTAAGTGACTAGTTCGAATAAATAATATATTTATTTCAAAAGTTTTGAAATAAGAATTTAGGAATAAATCCTAAAGAGATAATTTCCGTAAATTTAATTAGATTCTGAAAATCTAATTTTAAAGATTAAGCCTAGGTGGGTTATTTTTGGAATTGCATATTGTTTGTTGCATCATAGGCTCTATGAGTCCTATTTGCGGTAGGAGAACTACGTTGGCTTGATCCTGTATCTAATTGGGTATCTAATTAGATAGGGGTATGTAGGCAAGTGGTAGTGATGCAGCCCAAAAAATAATATAACCCTTTCATGTTTATCTATTATTGGTTGTTGTTTATCTTGTGTTATTGTATATTTCATGCTTACTATTTTATTCTGCATTAACATTGTTTATTAATTTCATAGGTAAGGATAGTGTTGTCTCTCTCATCAGAGTTGTGCAGTGGTAGATTTAAAGTCATTGTATTTGGTATGTATTAAAGCGTACTTTGTAGAATTATAAATAAATTAATTACTCTGATAAGTTGAATAATTGAAATTGTATCCTATATATTTAGTAATATTAAATATTTATCATATATGGTGTATTAAGTTGGTAGTTTTCATTAGTAGTTTTAGAACGGATGGATTTTTCGGCAATTTTAACTGGTCCGAAAATCCGGGTCGTCGCACGTGGTATCTGAGCTTAGGTTAGACGCCTAAGCAAAATTCATCTAGGGTTAGTATATCAACCTAGGAATTTTAAAATGTGAAACTACCTTAATTTGTTAAATAAAATGGATAGGATAAGGCACCGTACCTCCGATCGGGTTAAGGGTGATATTACTATTTTTGGTGTGCTTAATTATTCGTTAATCGTTTGTTTTCCGTTATATTTTTCCATCATTATAATTTTGAAGATGAAATTCTTTTAAGTAGAAGAGAATGTAACGCCCGTAATTTTAACACTTCGAAAATGGGATATTTAATTAGTTTAAATATTCAAATGTAGAATTTTCAAACTTAAACAATCGAGTTTTATATGATAAATAAGAATGGTAAACTTACTTTTATTGAATACAGATTTTGAATTTCTATTGTAAAATTGACAAAAGTCGGATTCCAATAAAGTAGGATAAATATTCATGAAATTTATTTAAAGGATAAATAATTCCTTTTAAATATATATATAATCGATATCAAAATCATTTGATAATAATAGTAATTTAATTAATAATGGTTTGATAAATATATACAACTTGTTATAAAAGTTGACAAATTTCGTCGCATACGTTAAATAGATATCGTATTTTTACAAATACATTTGGATATTGTTTTGTATGATTTTATAAGTCAAATATAATTTTTTTAATTATTTAAATATAATAACAAATCAATTTTGAAGTTTTGTTTACATGAATAGATAGTTTAACAAAAACGTCAAAACGTGACCGTAAAACGTTTTGTCGAAAATCAACGTTTTGTTCAAAATAAGTTGCGCAACGTTATCACACCTTAGTTAACATGTTTTAACATTAATATTACACATTTTAATAACTAAACATGCTTATTTTTATTAAATAAGATTAGAAAACTTCTAGAAGTCATTAGTAAAGTAAGTAAGAATTAACAAAAGTAAGAAAAAGCAAACATCAAATCAATATCACATTAAAAACCAACATAATTATTATTTTACTTAGCTTAGTTCTTAAGGGATTAAGACATAAAATAAGGATGTGAAAGGTGATGCTAAGTGTTGAAAAAATCAAGGCTGCTTTAGGTTGAAGTAATGTTTATTTTGGTAATTTGGTAAGTGGTTATTTTGGTAAATTTACCACTTTTTTCATTTTCTATAAATACCCGCCTCCTTCTTCACTTTCGTTCACATTTTTTTCTTCTTTTCTCAAGATTCTTCATATTTTTCCTCTCGTCTTTAACAGATTTCAAGCCATAGAGAAAAAACTAGAAAGCAATAACGTTAAAAAATTTACAAAACACTCAAAAGAAATCAATGATCATTCTCTTTAAATCAGCCTCATATTTTTTCATATTTTACCTCTTCTTCTCTTGGCCATAACTTCTTCAAAATAGAACCAAAATACAAAATTCATTTTTTAAATCATGTATTTTTCCAATGGCTACAACTTTCTTATTGACCACTTTGTCTCATTCTAAAATTAACCATGTCAAAAATCCACTTCTTTCTAGTGCATTCTCTGGCCCAGTTTTTAAGCCAGAGAATATGCCATTTTGTTTTGATCATAACTTGATCATAACAGATCAAAATTAAGAAAATATTTTTTAAACCATATAAAATTCCAGTGGTCACAACTTTTATGTTGATCTCCTTTTCCAGTTTTGAGGTTTGCTATACCTGAAACTCAATTCTTTGAAGTACATTTTTGGGCTTTATATTTGTAAATCCAAGAATAGGTATTTTTTTTTGACCATATCTTCCTAAAAAATAATCAAAATCAAGTGATTCTTTTTGTTAAATTCAAGATAAAAGAATTTTCAACAACTTTTCCGTTAACAATTTTTTCAAATTTTAAGAGTAAGAGAGTCAAAAATAAGAGAGAAGATGACTATTTTTTGGGTCTAATTTTGAGAATTCAATTTCAAAGCTCCACCACTTCTTCTCTATACTTTCAGCCAATCTCCATTTTAAGCCATGGCCAAGCATTGGAAAGGAGGAATTCAGGCTTATTTTCATTTAGTTCCAAAGCATGGTAGGAAGTATGCGTTAGATCTTAAGTTCCCCGCCTTAAAGTTTGACGGAGTGGAATCCAAAGTAAGTTATTTCTTTCTTTAAGTTCATTAAAACCATTGCTCAGTTGAAAGAACTTTAAGTGTTCAATGTTGTTTGAAAATCCTTATTTACTTTGTTTTCTAAAACAATGGTTTGATTTCCTTGCTTGATATTATGTATGGATAGCTAATGAAGTAAATTAACATTTAGAAGTTAAATACTTAATGGGGTATACAGAAACGACTAGTACATGTGTTTCGTCTGTGAGATCCAAAGAGACATAGGCGAGGGATGAAATATGTCGAAGGGAAAGCTTGGATGCTCCAAAATAAATATCAAACCGTTTTAACCCAAGAAAAAAACAAAGTGTTATAAATATTTGATAGAATGAAGCATTGATTATCATTTATTGCTGCATTTATTTCCTTTATTGATTGTTTGAATTAGGCTCGGCCAGTTTATAAGCATTGAATATTATTTGTTGATTGTTGACTTTGCTCGACCAGTTTATGAGCAATTAATTATCCATATGCATGGGCTGGATAGAAAATAATTGTGGCATAACACCTTGTGATATATTTCACGATTTGATTATAAGGTGTTTAGCAGTAATATTTGGTTCACTTCAATTTAATGAATTGTTTTGAAAATTGACTTTCAAGTTGAAATGTTATAAAATGTTTTCCCTTTAAAAGAAGCATAAATGTTTGGCAATGAATATTTTGAAGTTATATTATATAAAAGTGATTTATATAAGAATGATTTTATAAAAAATTATATGAAACGGAAATAATTTTGAGCACTAAACCTGATGGTTTTAAGATGATTTTTGAAAGGATTTAGAAATGATAGATTTATAGTCATTGTATTTGGTATGTATTAAAGCATGCTTTATAGAATTAATAAATTGATTAATTATAATTTAATATTGTGATTAACCCTATTAGGATCCATCACCCTCGTCATAGTTATGAAATTGACACTACAAATTATGGTAAATATTCATATTTTATAAATCTCTTTCTTTATCATTTCAAATGACGCACTTTTATTTATTTTAAACTTGATAATCTGTGGAAATTCACATCGCTACATTCTATATTCCAACAAACCCCTAAAAATTTATTGTGATTACTTTAGTTTACATTGTTATTTTTTTCAATACCCATTCAAATAAAAAATCTAGAATTATTACTCCATCTACAAGTTAAATGGTCTACTATTATTAATAAATTCAAGGATCGCTAATACCGAATATTTTCTAGATTTACATTCATACAATATGTATGTATGCATGTATGTATATATGTAGGTATGTATGTTTGTGTGTGTGTGTATAAAGTTAGAAATTACAAAATACGTGGGCAGAGTTTATAATATCATTACATGTGTATAGACTTAGTCTACAACTCCAATTTACATTTTAGGCATACTTTGAAGGGGGACAATCTTGTAATTATTTGAAGTTGTATAATTTTAAATTCTAATTGCCCGATAACTTATAAATCGGTAACTATTTCATACGAGGTCCTAATCAAGTGTGGTCAGTTGCGTTGTACTCATGGAGCTAATATCTTCGTCGCGGAGTTGGGTTAAAATTTATTTGAAGCTGGGAAAAATATTCAGTTTCAAACAGAAGGTGAGTGTTTTATACACTCACGTAGTAACAATTTTTATGTTAGTTAAATTTATATCGTGAAGTGATTTAAATTTATTGACTGTTGTTTGGTAAATTTAACTAATATTTAAATTGATATGAATTACAATGATAGGAATTTGAATTGACAGTTCAAATTTAAAATGGGAATTTAATTGCTAGTTAATTTTTGGATTACTGATAACTAGTAAGTTATTATTATATTTTGACCGATTTGG
This sequence comes from Allium cepa, assembly GCA_030765085.1. NCBI lineage: Eukaryota > Viridiplantae > Streptophyta > Magnoliopsida > Asparagales > Amaryllidaceae > Allium > Allium cepa. Next base: position 292,268,492 of record CM060937.1, read on the forward strand.
ATGTTGATTGTGGTGGATGCTATTGATTGGTATTTTAGATGATTTGGATGTTTATTTATTTTGACATATCCTGTTATCACCATGTATATTATATAACATATAAAAGACTGTAAATTAAATTATTTCAAATAAATTAAGAAATATGTTGAAATGATATATACCTATGACATTTATTTGGATTGAAATCAAACATATCCATCCCTGGAATTAAATTGGAAAAATTAATCACTTGGTCATAGAATAGGAAATTATATACGGATAGCGAATTGGTTAAATTAAAATTTTTTAATTCCTTGAATTTGAATTTATAAAATGATTTGATTTAAATAAGTAAAAATCGAATTTATAAAGATTGAATTAATTTCGAATTCAAGTTTGAAATGCTGAATATGAAATTGTTGAAAGAAATTGTTTTAAAGAATTTAATTTGGAAATTGAAGTTATGATTGAAATATAACTTGAGTTGTAGAAATTGAATTGCTTCAGAAGGGTTTGAACTTTTATTTGAACTTCGAAGTTATTTAAGTAAAAGTGAGATAAAGTGGTATCTCAAATTTGGACTCAAGAATGGAATTAGTTTTAAGATTTGAATCTAAATTCAACAACTGAAGTTTAATTTGAATTTAGTGATTTAAATCGATATTTGAAATTAAACTTGAAATTGATATAAATTGAAATGGTTTAAAATTAGAATTGAATTGAAATTTAAATCATTGACTTGAATTGTTGAATTGCATTTGATGTTAAAAATGAAAATCAAAATTGATTTAAAGTGAAATTGGGATGGAGATTAATTGGAATTGAAATTGAAATTGAACTAATTTAAACTGAAACGGATTTGAATTAGAAGATTTGGAATTGGATCGGTTTGACTTTGAAACTATTTTCAAATCAATTATTTTAATAAAAACTGTTTAAGTCTATGTTCTTAAATATTCAAATTATTTTGATTTCCAAGCTATTTTACTATATAAATCATTTTTCAAATTATTTTCTAAAAATTCAAACTGGTCAAGGTGGAAAATGTTTATATTTAAATAATGGATTTAAATGCGAATTTAGTTAAAGTGAAGTTATAATCTAAATTATAATTTGAATTGAACTTTGAAGTGAAAATGACATATCGAACTAAACTGATATATTTTAAAGTAAATATGATGATTTCGGAATGAAATTGATTTTGAAGCTAATATGATATTTAGATATTAAATATGACTTGTTTTTGAAATGTAAAAGAACCAACTGGGGTGTAAAACAATGCTTGGTTATTAAAGAGACCGGGGCCTCTTTTTGGCATAATCTCTATCAATATTGGAACCGCTATAACAACTGTGTACGCGGAGGAGACTCCAGAACGAAGTGGTTGGTTTGGCGTTGTTTGCTAGATTTAAAGAAAGAGAGCAACGATGGATAGATCCCAACACTCATGCCGATTTGAAATGACTAAAATAGGATGGCTTGACAGGGCCAAGCGGGCTAACTACCCCTAGCGGACATCTGTTCTTCAATTTTCTTAGACTCGGTCCATATTATTACTCTTGTTGTTGGTTTTGATTGGTGCACCTTGATTTGGGATAACCTCCCTTGGACTCGATACGGGATGGATGGACGCAGTGGGCGGTCGTGGCTACGATACGTTACCACCAGTCCTACGACCGTAACTGGTAGTATCCTGCCTTGGGCATTGCCTCACGTGCCTTGTCATACTGTTATCCCTATACGAGACCCCTACGTTTTGGTTTAGTGTTGTCGTATCATGGTACATCCATATCCCTTGATGTGCTACTGGGGCGATATATGCAAACTTTACGACAATGCTTAAAAACGCGTTAAGGAGGATTAATGTAAAGCCTTAACGCTAAGAAAAATATATATTTTACCGATTAGACATTATATATGTAGCATATCTACAACATATAAATAATTTGACGGATCCTTAAGAGATGGAAAATCTCATAACATCTCTTGAGTTATTGCACACACGTTATACACTAGATAGGAGATGTGAAGCCCCGTAAACATCTCCAATGCCATTACACTCATGTTATGTGATATCGATTTGACTCATATAAGGATATATAGTCCTGACTCGAGTGTTTAGTTTTTTACGCTCGGGTCAGTCTTGAGTTTTTCATTGCATTGGAGATAATTTCTAGAGGAAGAAGATTTGATATATTATTATTAGTATTATTATTCCTGCATCATGTTGTTGTGCTGCATTATTTTATTTGACCATGTTGTATATATACCTCTGCCAAAAGTTGTATAAATTATGATTAAACGTATAATATAAACAACTTCATGAATTGTTTATTTGATTATTATATTTTTTATCATTCTGCTGTGAGATTTTGTGTTTATTTTCTTCTTCTTTTATTATTTTTCTTAATTAACCCGAATGATTATCTATGTTCCGGATTGTTCAAGTTGGGCATTTTTGGATTTATGTCGATTTAAAACCTTCCGAAATGTGGGTCGTCACAGTTGGCATCAGAGCTTTGATTTAGCAATAACCTTAGCTTTATGGATTTTGACTTATTAGGGACAGGGTAGTAATACCCTAGAATGAGTCATTTGAGTGTGTGTGACGCCCCACCTCTATACCCACGCTAGCCAAGAACATTACGGTGATTGCTGTCGACTAGCACGGAGAATAAGGCTGTTGAGAAGCGACCATCCGTGTAATTTCTTTGCGCGAGCACCGATATGTCAGATAATATAACATGCATTCTATTTCAAGAGGAAATCCGACATACCGACACAAACTCAAAGCTACTACACGGTGGCTATATAAATCCTTCGAAAAACAAATATAGAAATAAGCATAACACAAATCAGTCACAGACAATTCATATCACAAAGGCGGAAAATAGATATGAATATTACACTTGAAAGTGTACATCAGAATAGTGGTCTAAAAAGATCCACAATATCACAAAAGAATAGTTACATGAGCTACACAAAAGAATAAGTATACATTATGGAGTCCATATCTCAAATGTATACAACAAAAACTACTAATCTAAGTAGTTAACCAAAAGCAAGAGAAATCAATCCCAAGAGAGAAGTCAAGCAGAAGCACCTGTAACATCTCGGTCTGACCCGAGTATTATTTAATAAGAAAATAATAAACGGATCAGTCTAACTATAGATATCAGATGAAACAATATACAATCAGAGTTATGACTAAACACAAAATAATCACAAGGCCAAGCTGTGATATATAAGTAGTTGATAATCAACAAGAGATTAATCAATATCACAAAATCTACACAAGAATCCAAGAAGTGTCATACTCTTTATTTTGTTCATCAAACCACAAATATTGACGATAATATCAATGTCAATCGCAAAAGTCAATGACGCACAAATTCCAGAAGACTACACAAGAAATCCAGAAATCACAAAAGTCAATGACACACAAATTCACCAATGCACAAATATCGATAAGACTTATCAATGGAAATCACGAAAAATTGGTGAAACACAAATTCTAGAAATCTACACAAGAAATCCAGAAATCACAAAAAAAAAGGGGGGGGGAGGCCTATCACAAACGGGAGCATAAAGCTCACCAACACGTGTATCACAAACGGAACGCTAATTCCATGGTCGCTAACCATCACAAATTGAGCCGAAGCTCCACAAACGGCCCGAAGACCATGGGTTGCTACCCCATCACAAATTGAGTCGAAACTCCACAAAACGGGGTTTAGTCTCCCTCGCAGACAAAGAGACATCGCACATTGCTAGTCTAAATCACAAAGATGATCGTCATGATCAGCGAGAAATGTCGATTACACTAAGCTAGTAAATATATGAGTTTAGCTTCATGTCCCATAACCACTTGCTTAACTTAAATATTTACGAACAAACTGTAAATCTCCACTAGAAAATTGTCACAAGAGGTTCAATCGAACAAGTCCAAGAATTAACCGACAAAGTAAACGCAAGCGTTTCATACCACTTGTTTTACTAAGGCGTTTAATTAGATTTCTCATACGAGTGAGGTAAAGGTTTGTATATACTAATAGATTGGAAAATGGTTTTATAAACGAATTTGGTATTAAAATAGTATTGAAATCGTTTGAGGAAAGAGTTTTGATATTTACTACTAGTATAGAAAACCTTTATATTTTTAAAGTGACAAATCACTAAGAAGATTGTAAGAACAATCAATCACAAAAATTCACATACGAAGACGTGAATAAAATCCAACGAAATCGATAAAGGATCCATCGAAATGGATATTCAAAAATCCCTAAAAAGAGTCATCAAAGTCATAATAGATGATAACAACAAATAGGATTATCACGAATCGATTTAAATTGGAATTTCAATCCAAAAAGGCAAATTGGACTCAAACAGCAGGTTCAGTCGACTGAACAGAGTTTTCAGTCGACTGACCCTGTACCTGGAAATTTTCCAGGTTCAGGAAACTTTCTGTTTCCAGTTTCAGTCGACTGTGCAGAGTTTTTCAGTCGACTGAATCATGCCTGGAAACTCTCGGGTTTCAGGTTCAGTCGACTGAACAGAGTTTTCAGTCGACTGAATCATGCCTGGGCTATTTTTCAGCCTTATTCAAATGAAGAGCAAACTCTTCCAAAATGCAACCGGACGAACATTGGCTCTAAGGGTTTATGCCAATCGACAACCCGGTCCTATATGCTCCTCGATGCATCACCAAAAGCATGATCAAACATCAATAAAAGGATTTCACACAAATTTGACTTAAAAACCCAAAAATTGGAGTATTCACAAAACCAATCCAAATCAAGAGCAAATGCACATGAAGAAGTGTTAGGAATTCTTACCCAACAACCAAAGATAATTATAGTCATAGATGTGAGATAAAAATCTCACTTTTTCTCAAAATCAAACAAGAAGAAGCTTGAAAGCAAGTGGAGAATCAACCTCTCTTCAACACAACCCAAATGAGCTTGAATCTATGTTAAAAAACAAGAACATCCCCAAAATTAGGTTTAGGAATTTCTGAAATTGGTAAGAGAACAAGTTGGAGAAGAAGAAGAGAAGCTTACCAATGAGTTCTTCTTGAGTTTGGAGCTAGGAATTTGATTTGCAAGAGAAACTAGGGTTTTGGAGTTTTAATTTCCAATCTCTCCCACCATTAAAGCTAAGAAAACTGAAAAGAGAAAAAAAGTGAGGGAGAATGGGGAGAGTGGTTCAGTTTTGGAGTATAAGTTAACATAGGGCTGAGCCCAAAAACCAAACCCAAAGTAAAAAGTAGCAGAAATCAACTTTCTCCAAACATATCGAAGCTTATACTCAAAAAGGTCGCAAACGGCATTTTAAACTCAATGGGAGTGGTCCCGAGCCCTAATTCGACCGTATGCAAAAAGTAGCTTTTCGGACTAAAATCCGACTAACGATAAAATATTTAAATAAAATATTTAAATATAAAATTGATAAATATGCGGGTTGTTACAGACTCCCCTCCTTAAAGAAATTGCGTCCTCGCAATATTACAAGAAGAAGATATATAGTAATAACCATAAAAGCATATTCAACACAAAAGAAGTTTGAAATAAGAAGTTCACCTCAAAGAGCACGAGAAAGTAAGTCCGGATGTGTACGCTCGATGTACTCTCTAGATTCCCAAGAACAATCCTTAGGATTTGAAGACCATTGAACTTTAACAAGCGGAACATCTTTATTTCGAAGTCGTTTGACTTCCGAAGCAATGATACGAATAGGATGTTTCTCATAAGTTAAATTAGGCGAAACTTCAATCTCTTTCACAACACCGGGCTCAAGAATAGAATCGGAATCTCGAAGACATTTCCGAAGTTGAGAAATGTGAAACACGTCATGCATAGCAGAAAACTGAGCCGGTGATAAAAGGCGATAAGCCATGGAACCAATACGTTCGGTGATAGGAAATAGCCCAATATATCGAGGCGCAAGTTTTCCCGATCAACTGAAACGTACAACACCTTTCATAGGTGAAACACGAATGAACACAAGATCTCCCATAGAAAATTCTAACTTCCTTCTCCGGTTATCGGCATAGGATTTTTGTCTACTCTGGGCTTCTTTCATCCTATGACGAATAAGATCAATCTTTTCTATGGAATCACGAATAAAATCTGGACCTAAAGCCAGCTTCTCACCGGCCTCAAGCCAATAAGAAGGAGATCGGCATGGCCTTCCGTAGAGTGCCTCGAAAGGTGCCATACCAATACTAGATTGGAAGCTATTATTATAGGAAAATTCAACAAGTGAAATATGATCTTCCCAACCTCCACCAAAATCAAGCACACAAGAACGAAGAAGATCTTCAAGAGTTTGATTCACACGCTCAGTTTGTCCATCGGACTAGGGGTGATAAGCGGTGCTAAAATTAAGCCTCGTTCCTAAAGCTTTTTGAAGACTCTTCCAAAATCCACTAGTAAACAATGGATCACGATCACTAACAATAGAAGTAGGAACACCATGCAATTTAACAATTTCTTTGATAAATATTTTGGCCAAAAGAGGAACGGTTCGGTTAGACCGAACGGGAATAAAATGGGCGGATTTAGTAAGTCTATCAACAATTACCCATAAGCTATCATGACCCGATCGAGAACGGGGAAGGCCATCTATAAAATCCATGGAAATTTAATCCCACTTCCAAACTGGAATTTCTAAAGGTTGCAATAACCCTCCGGGCCTTTGATGTTCGGCCTTAACGAGTTGGCAAGTCATGCAACGTTTAACGAAGTTAGCAATGTCAAGTTTCATTCCCTCCCAATAATAAAGTCGCTTCATATCCGCGTACATTTTACTACTACCGGGATGAATGGTAAATTTAGAGTGATGAGAATCTTCTAAAATATCTTTACGAAGATCTCTAACATTTGGCACGATAAGTCTACCTAATTTCCGAATGCCGCCACGAGAATCGATATTAAAGTCTTTCAAACCTTCAATATCAATTTTATCCTTAATATTTTGGCCAAGAAGAACCAATTCAGTATCTAGCCTTTGAGCTTCAAGAATGCGGTCTAAAAGAGATGGATGAGCCTCAAGACTACATAAAACAAATGATGAGCATAAATCGGAAACACGGTCTCGAATTTCGCAAGTGGATAAAATCTCGAGATCATTCCATTCGGATATCATCATACAAACAACAGCTTGTTGTTTACGGCTAAGAGCATCGGCGACAAGATTACCCTTACCGGAAGTATAAAGAATATCGAGATCATATGGTGCAAGAAATTCGAGCCAACGCTGTTGACGCAAATTAAGTTCCTTTTGAGAGAATAAATATTTCAAAGACTTATGATCTGTGTAAAGAACAAATTTCTCTCCTAAGAAATAATGACGCCAAATCCGAAGAGCAAAAACAATAGCCGCGAGCTCTAAATCATGAGTGGCATATCTAGTCTCAGCAGGCTTTAATTGCCTAGAAGCATAAGCAATAACGCGTTCCTTTTGCATAAGAACAGCACCCAAACCAATGCGACTAGCATCGGTATAAACAACGAAATCTTGATTCCCATCGGGAATAACAAGAATAGGAGCATCAGAAAGAAGTTCTTTTAATTTCTGAAAAGAAGCTTCACATTTGTCCGACCAAATGTATTTAACACCTTTCTTCGTCAAGCTAGTGAGAGGCACGGAAATCTTAGAAAAGTCTTTGATAAAACGACGTTAATAGCCCGCCAATCCGAGAAAACTACGAATCTCTGTCACACTCTCCGGTCTCTTCCAATCTTGAATCGCTTCAATCTTTGAAGGATCCACGGAAATTTCGGATTCAGAAATAATGTGACCGAGAAACTTCACATGAGATTGCCAAAAGTGGCACTTAGAAAATTTTGCCTTTAATTGATTACTCCTAAGAGTTTCCAACACAATCCGAAGATGTTTTTCATGCTCCTCCTTGGTTTTAGAATAAACAAGAATATCATCGATAAAGATGAGAACAAACCGGTCGAGAAAGTCTTTAAAAACTCGATTCATTAAGTCAACGAAATAAGCCGGGGCATTTGTTAACCCAAATGGCATAACAAGCCATTCATAAGATCCATACCGAGTACAGAACGATGTCAAAGGAATGCTATCCTCTGCAATACGAAGCTGATGAAAACCGGTAGCCAAGTCCAATTGTGAAAGGACTCTAGCACCACTAAGTTGATCGAATAGATCATCAATCCGAGGTAAAGGATATTTATTTTTGATAGTAAGATCATTAAGCTTGCGGTAGTCAACGCAAAGCCTAAGTGTACCATCGGATTTCTTCACAAAAATAGCTGAAGCTCCCCAAGGCGAGGAACTAGAGCGAATAAATTGCTTCGTTTCCAATTCAGATAATTGTTTACGCATCTCCTCGTTTTCTTTATTGGACATACGATAAGGAGGACGAGTGATAGGTTGAGCTCCCGGAATAAGATTAATTCTGAACTCAATTGCTCGCTTAGGTGGTAATCCTAAAACAGGCTCGAATATGTCGGAAAATTCACAAACGACGTGAATAAGAGAAATAATATCACCCTCGTCATCATCATCGTCATCACGAGGATTTAAAGAATATAAAGATGCAACCAAAGCAGAATCTGAATCTTTAAGAATAACAGAAACCTGATTAACAGATTGAGGATGTCGAAGATGAATAGTCCGCTCATGACATAGGATATGAGCTTCATAATGGTTAAGCCAATCCATTCCCAAAATCATTCCAAAGCCTAAATAACGCATGACATGCAAATCGGCTCGGAAAGAAAAATCACACAAAATAATCTCGACATCTTTACACAATAAACTGATTGTTGCGGATCCACCAACCGGATTCGCAATTCTCAAAGAAGTCATTAAACACAAAACATCCAAAGAAAAAGTATCAACAAGTTCTTTTGATATAAAAGAATGGGACGCACCCGTATCAAAAAGAACTCGAATAGGATGATCACGAAACAAAATAATTCCATCTAGAATAGAATGAGAAATACCTTGGCCACGAGATGTGTTGCCAGGGGCTTGAGCAACATTTAACTTTCCCTCCTTCTTGCCCTGAAGCTTGGGGCATGAAGATATAACATGACCGGGAACTTTGCAGTAGCGACAAGAAAGAGACTTTGGGCACTTGTTCGCATAATGGTCCTTTGAACCACAATTATAGCATTCCCCACGACCAAAGGAAGAAGTCTTTGCCACGGAGGTTGCTTGCTTCCCTTTCTTATTGGGATAAGGGCCTTTAAATTTGTTTGGCCTCTTTCTGTTGTTGAAGTTTGGTTTGGAACCCACCACTTCAACATCATTCTCTCTATCCGCCTCTTCAAGACGAAGAGCGATATCAACGAGTTGGTCGAAAGAAACTTCTAACTTTAGAAGTAATGGCTTCTTGAGACTTTTGTTTAAGCAATAGACGAATCTCTGATTCTTCTTAAGAGGGGTGTTGATGTATTCAACCCCATATTTGGAAAGCGACTCGAAGGAGGCGACGTAATCAGTCACGGATGACTCACCTTGAACAAGGTCTATAAATCGTCGAGCCAATGTCACTTTTTCTGCTTCTGGTACGAATTTTAACTCGAAGCGCTCTCGGAATTTCTCCCATGTGAGATCCGCTTCATTAATCTCAGAAATAAGAAGTTCGTACCAGTCCAATGCTCTTTCTCGGAGCATACTAGAGGCCACCTGAACTCGGTGAAGGTCAATAAGATTCATGAGAGAAAAGATTCGATCGCATGACCTTAGCCAGGCCTGTACTTCAATAACAGTTTCGGAACCCTTGAATGGCTCCCCACCCAAATTTGTGTAATCGCTGCACAAGCGTGCAAATCCCGACTTTGGGTGAGTAGGTTCCGGGTTAGCTCCAGCTGCTTGAGCATTTGTCACTAAATCAAGAAGCTGTTGAGCAGTCATAAAAACTCCATCCTGGGGCGGAGTGCTAGATGGCACGGCTATGGGGCGGCCAGGTCTAGAGATTTCTCTTCCTTTAGAAAGAAAGAAGAGGAAGAAAAAGGTTATTCACCAAATTGAATATCAAGCAATCTTCATAGACAAAACATGGAATCATAAAAGAAAATAGGATAGAACGGTACGTAGACCCGAATAAAATCCTAAAGCACGACTCCTAAGATGAACTTAGGACGATGATCCTTGTTATAATATTCCATATTGTTCCGAAGTTTGGCTCTGATACCAAGCTGTGACGCCCCACCTCTATACCCATGCTAGCCAAGAACATTACGGTGATTGCTGTCGACTAGCACAGAGAATAAGGCTGTTGAGGAGCGACCATCCGTGTAATTTCTTTGCGCGAGCACCGATATGTCAGATAATATAACATGCATTCTATTTCAAGAGGAAATCCGACATACCGACACAAACTCAAAGCTACTACACGGTGGCTATATAAATCCTTCGGAAAACAAATATAGAAATGAGCATAACACAAATCAGTCACAGACAATTCATATCACAAAGGCGGAAAATAGATATGAATATTACACTTGGAAGTGTACATCAGAGTAGTGGTCTAAAAAGATCCACAATATCACAAAAGAATAGTTACATGAGCTACACAAAAGAATAAGTATACATTATGGAGTCTATATCTCAAATGTATACAACAAAAACTACTAATCTAAGTAGTTAACCAAAAGCAAGAGAAATCAATCCCAAGAGAGAAGTCAAGCAGAAGCACCTGTAACATCTCGGTCTGACCCGAGTATTATTTAATAAGAAAATAATAAACGAATCAGTCTAACTATAGATATCAGATGAAACGATATACAATCAGAGTTATGACTAAACACAAAATAATCACAAGGCCAAGCTGTGATATATAAGTAGTTGATAATCAACAAGAGATTAATCAATATCACAAAATCTACACAAGAATCCAAGAAGTGTCATACTCTTTATTTCGTTCATCAAACCACAAATATTGACGATAATATCAATGTCAATCGCAAAAGTCAATGACGCACAAATTCCAGAAGACTACACAAGAAATCCAAAAATCACAAAAGTCAATGACACACAAATTCACCAATGCACAAATATCGATAAGACTTATTAATGGAAATCACGAAAAATTGGTGAAACACAAATTCTCGAAATCTACACAAGAAATCCAGAAATCACAAAAAAAGGGGGGAGGCCTATCACAAACGGGAGCATAAAGCTCACCAACACGTGTATCACAAATGGAACGCTAATTCCATGGTCGCTAACCATCACAAATTGAGCCGAAGCTCCACAAACGGCCCGAAGACCATGGGTTGCTACCCCATCACAAATTGAGTCGAAACTCCACAAAACGGGGTTTAGTCTCCCTCGCAGACAAAGAGACATCGCACATTGCTAGTCTAAATCACAAAGATGATCGTCATGATCAGCGAGAAATGTCGATTACACTAAGCTAGTAAATATATGAGTTTAGCTTCATGTCCCATAACCACTTGCTTAACTTAAATATTTATGAACAAACTGTAAATCTCCACTAGAAAATTGTCACAAGAGGTTCAATCGAATAAGTCCAAGAATTAACCGACAAAGTAAACGCAAGCGTTTCATACCACTTGTTTTACTAAGCCGTTTAATTAGATTTCTCATACGAGTGAGGTAAAGGTTTGTATATACTAATAGATTGGAAACCAGTTTTATAAACGAATTTGGTATTAAAATAGTATTGAAATCATTTGAGGAAAGAGTTTTGATATTTACTACTAGTATAGAAAACCTTTATATTTTTAAAGTGACAAATCACGAAGAAGATTGTAAGAACAATCAATCACAAAAATTCACATACGAAGACGTGAATAAAATCCAACGAAATCGATAAAGGATCCATCGAAATGGATATTCAAAAATCCCTAAAAAGAGTCATCAAAGTCATAATAGATGATAACAACAAATAGGATTATCACGAATCGATTTAAATTGGAATTTCAATCCAAAAAGGCAAATTGGACTCAAACAGCAGGTTCAGTCGACTGAACAGAGTTTTCAGTCGACTGACCCTGTACCTGGAAATTTTCCAGGTTCAGGAAACCTTCTGTTTCCAGTTTCAGTCGACTGTGCAGAGTTTTTCAGTCGACTGAATCATGCCTGGAAACTCTCGGGTTTCAGGTTCAGTTGACTGAACAGAGTTTTCAGTCGACTGAATCATACCTGGGCTGTTTTTCAGCCTTATTCAAATGAAGAGCAAACTCTTTCAAAATGCAACCGGACGAACATTGGCTCTAAGGGTTTATGCCAATCGGCAACCCAGTCCTATATGCTCCTCGATGCATCACCAAAAGCATGATCAAACATCAATAAAAGGATTTCACACAAATTTGACTTAAAAACCAAAAAATTGGAGTATTCACAAAACCAATCCAAATCAAGAGCAAATGCACATGAAGAAGTGTTAGGAATTCATACCCAACAACCAAAGATAATTATAGTCATAGATGTGAGATAAAAATCTCACCTTTTCTCAAAATCAAACAAGAAGAAGCTTGAAAGCTAGTGGAGAATCAACCTCTCTTCAACACAACCCAAATGAGCTTGAATCTATGATAAAAAACAAGAACATTCCCAAAATTAGGTTTAGGAATTTCTGAAATTGGTAAGAGAACAAGTTGGAGAAGAAGAAGAGAAGCTTACCAATGAGTTCTTCTTGAGTTTGGAGCTAGGAAATTGATTTGCAAGAGAAACTAGGGTTTTGGAGTTTTAATTTCCAATCACTCCCATCATTAAAGCTAAGAAAACTGAAAAGAGAAAAAAAGTGAGGGAGAATGGGGAGAGTGGTTCAGTTTTGGAGTATAATTTAACATAGGGCTGAGCCCAAAAACCAAACCCAAAGTAAAAAGTAGCAGAAATCAACTTTCTCCAAACATATCGAAGCTTATACTCAAAAAGGTCGCAAACGGCATTTTAAACTCAATGGGAGTGGTCCCGAGCCCTAATTCGACCGTATGCAAAAAGTAGCTTTTCGGACTAAAATCCGACTAACGATAAAATATTTAAATAAAATATTTAAATATAAAATCGATAAATATGCGGGTTGTTACAGTGTGTATATATATGAGATCGCGTACTTATTAGTGTTATAAAATGTTTTATGGTGTGTTTACTTATCCGTTGAGTTGTTTATGAGTTCTGATCGGTGCGTGGGACACCGTGTTATCGATAGGGGTTTCTAAACATTTAAACGAGGCAAGACGACCTAATATTGTTTTAAAATAGGGTAAATGAAATAATTTTACATAAAATATATTTTTATATATAAAATGATTATTAATGAATATTATTTGTTAGGAGATGATAATATTCAGTTATCATCGATTATTGGTTGAATTAAAATAAAAACAAATACTTTATGAATTCTATTTCATGAAGTGTTCGATAATCAAATTGAATTGAAATCAATTACAATAAGAATTGTTTGAAATAACAAAGATGTAAATTAATGAAATATTTTCGTAATAAAAAATGGAATTGTATAAGCTATATTTTAAATATAAGAATGTAAAAATTGAGAATTTTAGAATTTAAATCCCGTTGCTTTCAAAATCCATTTTCAAAGCTTTCAAAATTAATAATAATATCATTTGAAAGTGTTTTAACTAGAAATATATTTTGAAAAGATTTTTGAAAAAATAAAAGCATTGGCTTGCTTTAATCATTGGGAAACAATTCTAGGGATGAATACAACATCGCCGGTATTCATTTTCGAGTTTCAGAGTGAGAATTACAACCAGTAGAAATTTATTTCTGGTTAAAACAAGTTTTGATTGTGGAAAATATTCCAAATAAGATTGGATAAACATATGCAAATAGTTTGAACTTATAAATTGAAATGATATGAAAGAAAAATAAGTTTATAATTTTTGAATTCGAATAGGAAAATAAAATCAAATTTTAAAATGGTTAAACATTTTGGTTAAGCAAACAAAAGGAGAATTGAAATTGAGATATGAAATATAAGAATTTTTCTAAGAAATGTTAGATAAGTTGAGTAAGTGAAATGAAAAAAAGAAGAAATTTAACTCAAGAAAGCTTAAATGGAAGTAAATTGTATTTGAAATAAATTAGATAAATTTATAAAAGTAAATGTTAAGTGAATTAATTTGTATAACTTATAGATTTGAGTAATATTTGGCTAAACATAGATTTAAATTTGTCAAACGTGAATGATAAAATATGGAAAAAAAAGGGTTTAACTTAAATAAATTTAAATAAAACGAGTAATGGATTAAATGAAATAAAATTTCACTTAATAAAGATTAGATGAGTTGAGTTGGATTTGAATTAAACTAGATGAATTAGTAAAGTGAATTACTTCCACTTAAGCCATAAAATGAATAAACAGAATGAATACAACTTGAACTATAAAATGGAATGCAATTTAAATTTTTAAAGAAATTGAATAAAAATAAGTGACCGTAAGTAAAATTAATTTGAGTAATTGAATTTAATTGAAATTGAATGTAAATAAATTAATTGCAAGTGGAGTAAGTTTTAATAAATTGAGTGGTAACTAATTGAATATGAAACAAGTTAATGAATAAATTGTAAAATGAAAGTTAACTTAAGAAGAGTTGAATAAAATTAATTGTGATATAAAGAAAATTTATTAATATCAATTTGAGTTATAAAATAAAATTTTACTTAAGTAAAATTAATAACAAACTAATGAAGTGAATCATTTTATAAATAAAATTTACTTAAGTAAAAATTATTAATATGAATTTGAATTATGAAATAAACTAATGAAGTGAATAAGTGGGTCAATACAAATTTAGGTTATAAATTAATAATAAACATGAATTGCACTTTATAAAATGAATAAACTTATATGGCTTGTGAAATGATTTGTAAATGATATTACTATTAATTAGAATATACTAAGTGTTAATAAAGTAAAATTTAGTTTAGATAATATTAAATAAGATAAGTCATAAAATGGTTCCTAAATGAATTTATATGGAATATGTTAAACAAAAAGTAAAGCGATTGGAATTTAACAAATTGAATTGAATAAATTGAGTGTGAATGGAATAAATGTAAATAAATTGGAAGCAAACCAATTAAATGTTAATAAGAATTGAATGTTAATGAGAAATGAAGTGTATAAATTAAATATTGACATTGGAAATGTAAATTTCGATAATTTGGATCAACTAGATGAATATTAATAATTGTTGAATGGTTTCTTTTGCTACAAATCATTGTAATAACTGTTTGATTGCATATGATTGTTGTATGCTGTGTAATTGTGCTTGTTCTTATGATTTGGATTCAACAATCATTCTATATGGTTCTATCTAACTCATATATGTTCTATACCTTATTATAGGCGACTAATGTTCTAAATTGAGTTGAGATAGGTATGTACGAATGATGTTTGGGCGTATATGCGATTTTATATTGCTTTTGCTTGCTTAATACGAGCTAACTCGCTCGAACTAATAATAATAAGGTACATATCTCGGATTACATATCGCACTTATATTATTTTTTCCTACGGAAAGCCTTATCATTTAGATGAGATGTATATTTGATATATATTTGGGTCATATATTGTATTGTAAATTTTTTCTGATCGAGCCGCGCAAAGGAGACTCTATTGAAATTTTCTGTAAATCCAGGTGTTAGATAAATTTTGAGGTTTTATAAATTTTGTAACTTATTTTTATAACCAAGTCGTAATTTCTGTAAACCGATATCGGAGTGGTGTAATATAAGCATAGTAAAGATTTTGTAAATAAGATTTAAATGTTTCATAAATTGATTATTTTGAATAAAATATATCAAGTGCTAAATGTTCTACTTTATCCCCTTTTTGAGGACGAAAAGTTTTGAGTGATGGTGAATTTAACAGCCCGCATTTTTAACTATTTTAAATTATAGAATTTGATATAGTTATTAAATAAAAATGGTTAGAAATAAAAATTTAATGATTTACTATTGTAGTTTATTGAATATGTTAAAATTTTGAAATAAATAATTCCGAAGATTTTGGCGATAACAAATATTGAAATGAAATTCTATGTATTGAACATATTTATAATCAATATCTGGGATTGAATAATATATGTTGAATTATTTAGATGTAAATAAAATATTTGTTGATAACTGAAATTCATTTGAAATTAATGGTTATTAATGTAATTTGTTGAACAATTAAAATTGTTTAAATCTAATATTGCAATTATTTAAATAATCGAATCTTGAATTAATGTGAATAAAAATGGTATCGAAAATTGATTTAAATTTTATTTAAATATGAATGAAGATTGTTAACATTTGAAATTGGATTTAAAAGTGAATAATTGGAAATTGGAAATTTTATATTATAAGTAACGAGTAAAAATAGCCATTTTGACCACTGTCTCGGATTTTGACGAGACCAGTTTCATCAAAATTATAATAGTGAATTAATGTAGGATTTCAAGTTTCATAGCGATCAGACTTGTCGTTTGGCCGTGCGAGCTTGAAACGTGTAGAATTTAATTTCAAAATTCTATTAAAATTAATTGATTTTTAAAAGATATCTTCTACATATGATCGAATTATGTCTCGAAACAAGTTCCATTGTGTTGGGATAGGAGTATTTAGCTAGGAATGCAAGGCGGCACACCTTGTTTGGAGTTCAACATTTTCGAGTGTTTTGTTAAATAATTTAAAATTAAAATAAACATAAGTCAACACTTAACATAAGTCCATAAACATTTTCTCTATTTTCTGCCTTGTCTAGTACCTTGCCAGTAAATCCTTATTTTGGGGAAAACATAATCATCATGGTTTTTTTCGTTATAAAAACAAATGACAACACCTAACCCAAATTTTGAATTGCTTCTCCTCCTGCCTTTCATTTTCACTCAAAAGAAACTTCATCTTGCAGTGAACCCAAACTTGTCGCCATTCTTCAAAAAATTTAATCGATTGCTATACTGAACAAAAAATCCCACAACTAAAATATTTGAACTTGTGGAAGGTAGATCTTCATACCGATATGTTCTGGGTGGTCACGTCATTGATTTGAGTCATCCGTCTTTTGGAGCGCCGTAGCTAGGGCTTCGATTTTCGTTGGTTGTGGGCAGTGCTGGGAGATTTCATACATCGATTCGAGTTCGAGGAACCGAGACGCACGTGGGGACGTGATTCGGTAGGGTGCGATGGTGCTTGGTGGGCCACGTCAGCTTACGGCCTGAGGATGTCGCGTTTTACTCAAGGCAAGTTGGGGATGATCGGTGGTGGCGAGCAAGTGCGGAACAACAAAAGATGAAGGTTGGCGAAGTCGGCTCGTCAATCGTAGGATTATAGCTCCGTAACATTGACAACTCGTGCACGCGTTTGTGGGTTTGTCCATTGGAGTCATGGGCCTGTTCATTTATATCAGAAGCAAGAAGACGAAGGTTGTGAAGGAGGACAATCTTGTAATTGTTTTGAAGTTATATAATTTTAAATTCTAATTATCTGATAACTTATAAAATCCGCAACTATTTCATACTAGGTCCTAATCAAGTATGGTTGGTTGTGTTAAACTCGTGGAGATGATATCTTTGTCGTGGAGTTGGTTTGAAATTTATTTAATGCTGAGAAAAATTTCAATTTCAAATAGAAGGTGAGTGTTTTTTACACTCACGTAATACTAAAATAATTTTTATGTTAGTTAAATTTATATCGTGAAGTGATTTAAACTAATTGACTGTTGTTTGGTAAATTTAACTAACATTTAAATTGATATGAATTAAAATGATCGAAATTTGAATTGATAGTTCAAATTTAAAATGGGAATTTAATTGCCAGTTATATTTTCAATTATTTATAACTAGTAAATTGTTATGATATTTTGAATGATTTGGATGTTGAATATGATGGATGTTATTGATTGGTATTTTAGATGATTAGGATGTTTATTTATTTTGATATACCCTCTTATCACCATGTATATTATTTAACAGTACATAAGACTGTAAATTAAATTATTTCAAATAAATTAAGAAATCGGTTGAAATGATATATACCCATGACATTTATTTGGATTGAAATGATATTTATCCATCCCTGGAATTAAATTTGAATAATTAATCACTTGGCCATAGGACAAAAAATTATATACGGACACCAGAATGGTTAAATTAAATTGTTTTATATCCTTGAAGTTGAATTTATTAAATGATTTTGATTTGAAGAAATAAAAATAGAATTTATAAAGATTGAATTAATTTGGAATTCGAGTTTGAAATGTTGAATACAAAATTGTTGGAAGAAATTATTTTAAAGAATTTAATTTGAAAATTGACGTATGATTCAAATATAACTTGAGTTATAGAAATTGAATTGTTTTGAAAGGGTTTGAGCTTTTATTTTAACATCGAAGTTATTTAAGTAAAAGTGATATAAACCGATATCTCAAATTTGGACTCGGGAATGGAATTAGTTTTAAGATTTGAATCTAAATTCAAAACTAAAGTTTAATTTGAATTCAGTGATTTAAATCAATATTTGAAATTGAACTTGAAATTGATATAAATTTAAATGGTTTAATTTGGGATGAATTGAAATTATATCATTTAACTCGAATTGTTGAATTGAATTTGATGTTAAAAATGAAAATGAAAATTGATTTGAAGTGAAATTGGGATGGAAATTAGTTCGAATTGAAATCAAAATTGAATCGATTTAAATTGAAATGGATTTGAATTAAAAGATTTGGAATTGGATAGTTTGACTTTGAAACTATTTTCAGATAAATTATTTTAATATAAACTGTTAAATCTATCTTCTTAAATATTTAAATTATTTTTATTTCCAAGCTAATTTACTACATAAATCATTTTCAATACTCAAACTATTTTACATTAAATTATTTGAACTTTTATACTATTTAAATTGTTTTCAAACTATTTTTTATAAATTCAAACTGCTCAAAGTAGGAACTGTTTATATTTAAATCATGGATTTAAATGCGAATCGGGTTAAAGTGAAGTTATAGCTTAAATTGTAATTCAAATTGAATTTTGAAATGAAATTAACACATTGAACTAAATTGATATATTTTGAAGTAAATATGATGATTTTGGGATGAAATTGATTTCGAAGGGAATACGATATTAAGTGTGAATTATTTTTAAAATGTAAAAGAACCAACCGGTGTGTAAAACTATGTTTGATTGTTAAAGAGACCAGGGCCTCTTATTGGCATACTCTCTATCAATATTGGAACCACATTAACAACTATGTACATGGAGGAGACTCCAGAACGAAGTGGTTGGATTGGCGTTGCTTGTTGGTTTTGAAGAAAGAGAACGATGATGGAAATACACAAATGCTATCGATACGAAGTTGTATCCAGAGGGTCGATACGAAAAGCTTACATAAGAATGGATATGAGGCGGCCTTCAGTCGTTGATACAAAGTGACCTGAATAGAGCTGTGGTGATCGATACGAACAAGTCGTGGATCGATGCGAACAAAGCTAAACCTGGGTCGATATAAACTAGGCGCATCAATAGGAAAGACTAGATCGTTTGGCACAAAATGTGGATCGACCCTAAAAGCAAGCGGTGCATCATCAGACGTCACTTGCAGTGTTATCGATGCAAAACGATCGGTATGAATGCCATCGATTTGAAGGAGACAACATTCAAAAAGTACAAACTTGTGTCGATCATAACCCATAATCTACAAGTCCAAATGCTACCAAATTTTCATTGGAGCTTGCGTACATCCTCAACAACGTTCACGATCGATCCTGACTCAATTGGACGAAGTATTGATCGATACGAAGTTCGTTCGTATCGATCATAGATCGAGTGCATGGTATCAATCGCGTAGGCCCAACTACATGCAAGAAGAGGTCTTCCGAGACCTGAGCGAGATATTTGCAGCCTACGCCTATAAAAATCAGCCCAGGACCTACAGTATAGGGACTTTTTTGGCTCTCCTACGTCCAGACTCTACCGAAACCATTGTTATGCTCGAAAACTATTGTTGTACTCAAAATTCATAGTTGTAATCCATTGTAACCAGCAATAAAAAATTAATAAAGATCAACCATTTTATAGTGGACGTAGGCAACACGCCGAACCACTCTAAACCTTTGTGTTTCTCTACCGTTTTCCTAATTATAATTTGGAGTGTTTGTTAGATAATCCTCTTTTACATTTATTTTCTTCATTTTTATCTCTTCAAACACTTCGGAAGAGTGTTGTGCCTAATTTTGGTACAAACACTTTGGTGCTTTCATTGAGAAAACACAGTTTTCTCCTACTCGTTGGATCTACTATTAATGTCGGATTACACAAATCTAAGAAGAAGATCCAGATTTCAAAGTTAAAAGTTATTCCATCCTAATAAGATTTGCATCAAGTCTAGTAAAGAGCTTCGCTATCCATCTTGGTTAACACAAGGACTACTTCAGCTGCCGCAGACCCAGAAGGACGGGACGGACATAATCCCATACAGCTACCTCCAGCCAATCAGAACGCTGCCGGACCGTCAGATCCGCAACCCTATCACCAGGGAAGAATTTCAAATGCTAATGCAAGAGCTAACTCAAAGCTGCCAACGGCTCACTCAATAACTCTGTGCTAATGTGGAATTGACCAACCAACTGAACCGTCAACAACGAAGGAGATCCAGGAGGGATCAGGCTTCCTATTCGTCTACTAAGAGTCCGACCTCTTCAGATTACCATTATAGATCCACATGTCCACGACTGGATGGGAGTTATACTCAAGCTACTGGTATCAGCATACACTGAATATTGGGCAACCAAGAGTTGGTCCGTCAACCAGGTATCAGATTGGACCGTCCTCCAAGGGAGGTACTATTCCTCATCATGTTACAAACAACCGCACTGCCACCGCTGCTACTGAATTGGGAGTTGATGCCCGAAATCGGACAAATCCTAACTATCGCCAACATACTCACAAACCTTGTGTTCCACAGGCCATCGAACAAGGAGGTGAGATACAGACCGTCGACTGCGACTGGCCCAACCTTGCATTGTGGAACCGACCACACCTTGGCTCAACGAGCCCAGAACATCTAGGTGCCGGATATCCCAATGATGATTCGTCGGATGATCCGAGAAAGTCCAGGCATTGTCAATGACGACTGGGGAATCTCCCATAGTCATACTCCTTTTACTGATTATATACTCTATGATGAACCACCTCGACATTTCAGGAGGCCGACTTTGCCAGTTTATGAAGGGAGCTCTGATCCTAATCAACAATTTCTGAAATATGAATGGTTAATGAATGCTTCGCAAGTTGATGACGCAGTTAAATGCCGAAGTTCCACGATTTCTCTAGGGGGCATAGCGACTATGTGGTCCGCCCATCTACTACCTCGATCTATCACTTGTTTTAATCAGTTGGCAATGCAGTTTGTTGAGCGGTTCCGGATGCATGTAACGAGGCCAAAGGATATTAACACTTTGTCTAGTTCCACTCAAGCTCCTGGAGTGACACTCAGACATTATTTGGGGAGATTTCATGCTACATGCGTTGAGATTAGCAATCGCAATGATAACTCTATTTTGATGGCATAGACTAAGGGGATTGATTCCTATTCTAAATTCGACAACTGGTTGGCCGAAAAACCTCCTGCATCATTGGACCGTTTCTATTCCAAAGCAGCCCAATTCTTGAGAAGGAAGGATGCGAAATGATCTAGGAAACAGGATGATGCAGGGCCTAATATGGAGGGGAGTCAGAGAAATGTGGTTGTTAAACAAACAGCGGAGAGTTCTAGAAAGGTGCAATTGAACATACAAAATAAACAAACTCAGCAAAAAGGAAATGGAAACCGAAATAGGAAACGAGATCAAAATCGTGGTCCACGACGTAGGGCTCCTATGTTTGATAATTTTACTCCTTTGAATATGTCGCTTGAAAATGTGTGTTTACAAACCTACAACACTATTCAGTATAAGAAACCTACTTCGAAACAGTCATCGGAGAAGCAGATTCAGACGGAGAAGTTTTGTAGATTCCATGAAAGCTATGGCCATAACACGAATGAGTGTCGTCGCTTGCAGGATCTCATTGAAAAGTTGATACGTGAAAGGAAGTTGGAGCAGTTGGTGAGGGCACCGCAGTCAGGAGGTGCGGGCCCATCGAATCAGAACCATGTGCCGAATCAGGTGAGACCGGAGGAACCCGCTCGTACGGTGGGAGGTTAGTGATAAATACTATTGGTGGTGGTGGTCCTCATCCAGCAGACTGAAGCTAGAGGGAAATGGAGTCGTATGCTAGTTCTGTTAGGCATGCGAGCTTCGAGTGTTGCAGTAGTTTAATAGATGGGTCTTCGGCCAAGCAACATAAGACGATGACTGACGACATCGTCTTCCGAGACAAAGATGCCGACAAGGTCGAAGCCCCAACCATCGATCCACTTGTCATATCAGCTCAAGTAGGTCCTTCTTGAATGAAGAGGGTCTTGGTAAACAGTTTAAGGCTGCCATTGCCCCATGGTGTTTGGCTCTAAAGTTCTTCATCGATTGTGGAGTTGGAGTTGTTCAAGGAGATCAGGCAGCTAGACAAGCCTCTTATGTTGCTGAGCCGCGCGAGGCACAACGAAAAGAGAAAGTAAAGGGTGTAGAGGAATCTCTCTGTGTCTGTTTTGTTGACAATTGACAATTGATGCCTGGGCCTAGGCCCGGGCATCCCAACCAATTCCAAAGAGATCTTGACCCAAGAAATACTGAAAGTGAAGATGAAGGTAATGACAGCCAAGCTTTTCCGGCTGAATTGACAACCATTGTCCCAATCGACGATAGAAACGATTCTAAAATATTAAAGATTGGATCTCAGTTAAGCCAACAGATGCAAGAGGAATTGGTTGAATTTCTCTAGGAAAACCTTGATATGTTTGTTTGGACACATTCTGACATGTGGGGAATCTCCCCAGACATCGCGAACCACAAAATGAACATTGACCCGCGGTGCGCTCCGGTCAAACAAAAAAGGCGTGATATGGATCCAGAGAGAACTACCGCTCTTAAGGAAGAGGTAGATAAGCTTAAATCGAATGGATTTATTCGAGATGCATTATACTCAGAGTGGGTATCCAACCCTGTCCTTGTCCGAAAGCCAAATGGGAAATGGAGAGCATGTGTTGACTACTTAGACTTGAATAAAGCTATCCCCAAAGATAGTTTTCCACTTCCTCGATTCGATCAGCTTGTAGATTTGACGGCTGGACATGAACTCCTATCCTTCATGGATACCCATGCACTTGCCCGACCAGGAACATACCAGCTTCGTGATC
This sequence comes from Allium cepa, assembly GCA_030765085.1. NCBI lineage: Eukaryota > Viridiplantae > Streptophyta > Magnoliopsida > Asparagales > Amaryllidaceae > Allium > Allium cepa. The sequence goes on from CM060937.1 coordinate 292,291,727, forward strand.
GATTTGGGACTTTATTGCTATAAGGTTATGCCTTTCGGACTCAAGAACGCCGGGGAAACTTACCAACGGTTAGTTAACCGAATGTTCACTAACCAGATCGAAAAACCATGGAAGTATATGTAGACGATATAATGGTAAAGTCATGATTCTCCACTGATCATATTAGAGACTTGGAATCAATGTTCAATATCCTCCGAGAATATAGAATGAAGCTTAACCCACTGAAATGCCACTTTGGGGTCGCATTTGGAAAATTCCTTGGGTTTATCGTCAATGCTTGAGGAATCGAAGCCAATCCCAAAAGATCTGGGCGATTAGAAATCTTGAAACTCCAAGAATTATAAAGCAAGTCCAGAGCTCAACGGGAAAGTAGCAACACTGAGCAGGTTCGTTTCAAAATCCACTGACAAATGCATTCCCTTCTTCGATCTGATCCGAAAAGGGAAACGAAATTTTGAATGGACTACGGAATGTGAGGGTGCATTTCGAGCACTAATTCAACACCTCCCCACACCGCCTATTTTTTCAAAGCCTATTGAGCATGAGAAATTATACATTTACTTGGAGGTATCAGAAAGCGCAATCAGTGCTGTCTTAATTTGGAAGGAAGACCGAATAGAAAAGTCAGTCTTCTGCATAACTAGACGGCTGACCGGAGCTGGGAGAAATTATCCGAAGCTAGATAAGTTGTCTTATTGTCTTGTTATTTCCTCAAGGAAGCTCCGTCCGTATTTCCATGCTCATCCTATTACCGTTTACACCGACCAGCCATTACGATAGGTCCTTACGCGGCCTGAGACGTCTGGTAGGTTACTCAAGTGGAATATTGAACTAAGTCAGTTTGATGTCACTTATACTTCAAGGCGAGCGATTCAAGGACAAGTCCTAGCAGATTTCATAGCTGAATTTACCATCCCAGAGGACCTGTCCAAAACCGATGAATCTCCCAAGTATATCTGGAAACTGCATACTGATGGTGCATCAAATGACCATTTCTCAAGTGTTGGAGTTGTAATTAAGACTCTTGAAAGTCGATCTACATGTTATGCTTTGAAGTTTGATTTTCGTGTGACCAACAACGAAGCTAAGTATGAAGCCCTACTTACCGGTTTGAGACTTGCCAGAGATTTGAGAATCATTGCTGTGGAGAATTATTGTGATTCACAATTGGTCATGTGTCGAATTCGGGAGGAGTACCAGGCCAAGGACCGAAGACTGGCTGCTTACCTTGCTTGGGTTCAACAAATATTAAAATAGTTCGATTATTATGCCATCAACTGCATACCCCGATAGCGCAATCAAAAAGCCAATTAATTAGCAAAGTTAGCCAGCACAGGTGAAACACAACAAATGGGACTCGTTCCTGTGGAAACATTGTCTTCCCCAAGCATCGACCAAATGGAGACAGGCTGGGTATTTGAGGTTATTCCCAATAAGAAGTCATAGATGACTCCATTTAGAAATTATCTCAAGCATGGGACCCTGCCAAAGCGCAGGAGTGAAAGGAGACAAATTCTTCGAAAAGCTTTGCGGTTTACTATTCAAAATAGAGTCATGTATAGAAGAGGATACTCTGTTCCTTTACTTCGGTGTATCGCTTACAATGAAATCAAACGCGTACTACATGATGTTCATGATGGAGAATGTAGCGATCACACCGAGAGGCAAGCCCAAGATAAGAAAGTGTTTCGGTATAGATACTATTGGCTGATTGTAAATCGCGATGCATCAGACTATGCCAGGAAATATGACATATGTCAAAAGCATGCTCGAATACCTAGAGCCACACCTACTGAGATAACTCAAATAGTCAGTCCATGGCCATTTGCAGTATGGGGCATTGATATTATTGGCTCTCTACCTCTAGCCAAAGGTGGTGCGACGTACGCCATCGTCGTAGTTGATTACTTTACTAAGTGGGCATAAGTTGAGCCCTCTGCTACAATCACGATGAAGAAGGTGATCAACTTGTAGTCCACAACATTATTTGCCGATTTGGTCTCCCATATACGATCATCATTGATAATGGAACCCAATTCGACAGTGATGAATTTAAGAACTTCTGTCAACGATTCCACATCTAGAAGAAATTCTCCACAGTTGCACCCTCAAGCGAATGGACAGGTTGAAGCTGTGAATAAAGTTATAAAGTATATTCTGAAGAAACGACTGGAAAAGGCCATGGGCAAGTGGGTGTTAGAAATGCGGATTATGGATCTTAAGGCTAGAATAACATTAGAGGGGGGTGAATAGTGTTTTGTGGATTTAATAATTTTTTTGAAACTTATGTAATTTAATCACCAACAAATGCAATACACGGACACAAATATAATCACAGAATCAGACACAGATGCAAACAATAAGTAAAAGCAGTAGAAGGAAAGAACATACCAGGATTTTATACCGGTTTGGAGTTACCCTACATCCAGTCCCGTACAATTGTATGGATTTCTTTTCAAAATAAACTTCTAGATTACACCCTCGATTTCAAGGCCATGAGGTACACCCTTCTATATTCGAGTCTGGGGCAAACTCTCTTGATTTACCAGGCCACAAGATCACCTAATCGATTTTCAGGGTAACAATCACACCCAATTGATTTCAAGGCTCAAACGCACCTTTTACTCAATAGTTTGATTTACAAATGATCCTATAATTCTGAATAGCACCGAGATCTTATGGAGAGAGTGGCAGAGAATCAAACAAGAGATATTCAAGTTTGATTCACTTGGTATTTTGGCAGAGTATAGTTTTGGGATTCTTTAGAATAAATGTAGAAGATGAAGAGGAGAGAAAATAGGTGAAATCTGGTTGAAAATTGTTTAGAGCTACTGGTATTTATAGAAGATCAACAGTCATATCTATTCGTGAAAGGATACGACGAATAGACACTTCTTTTGAAATTTTGAATTTTGAATTTTAATGAGCACCATGTCGACATGGGGGGTAGGAGTATGTCGACATGCTCTAGGCAAAAATGGTGATTTCGATTTTCTTATTAAAATTGGCTTCTATAATTTTTCAAAACAATTTATAAACTTTTATAAATATATTTGAACATAAATTAAACATATAAAAGTAATTTTTAATATATGTAATCTTAATTTATAAATTGATATAAAATCTGAGTATACTTAAAAACTAAATATTTAAAACAAGCGATAGTTTAAAATCAAGGATCATTTTGAAATAAAAATATTAAAAATGATAAAGATAATTCTGAGGCTAAAATATTTCAAACAAGAGAGATGTCTTTTTGAAAAGAAGGTTTTGAAAACATTTAAAATAATAGATATATTTTTGAAAAGCATTGTCATAAAATTAGTGGATATCAAAATAGGACCACTACATGTTCCACTAGATACTGTCATGGGCTCCATCCCACTAGGGTTCCATCCTTTAACAGGCTCGAAGTGGATTCCAATCCACGGATAAATTTTGAATAAAGATGTAAGTGCTTTCAAGAAGTTTTAACATAATTCTAGACTCAATACTTATCTTGTACTTGGAAATCTTGAACTCTTGATACCTTGATACTCATCAGTCTTCAATCTTGATATCTTGATCTTTAAATTCACCAGTCTTGTATCTCTATACTGTATAGTCTTCATTCTTGGTACCTGCATGTTTATATTCGGCATATACATATATATCTAAACTATAATGTTAGTATTTATATTTTATAATAAGTCCTAAGGTTGTTGTCATCAAAACCATCCTTCTCAATGACTAACAATCTCCCCCTTTTTGTTGATGACAACCTATGTTTATATAGTATACTTCACCTTTACTATAATTCCCCCTAAAACTAATAACTCCAACTAAAACTAGTCACTCTCTCTTAATCTAAGCCTAACTACTCTATTTTATAATTTTCACTATCTCTTAATCTAAGCCTAACTACTCTAACTACTCTATTTTATAAGTCTCCCCCCTTTGTTATCAACAAAAAATTAATCCTCTACTCATATATATAACTCCCCCTTAATCTAGTTCTATCTAAAACTAAATAGTAATAAGCAAGTATAATAAGCGAAACAGAAATGATTATATACGATATTATATTTACATATTTATATGGATTATATACACACAAATATATTTAAGTACATAAATTATAGAATTATACTTATAATGAGAGTTTTTGATAATTGGAGATTTGTGAGTTGGACAATTTGGATAATGAAAACAAAAGTTTCCACGTTGTTCAACCAAATTTCCATCTTTGTCAAAACACACTTCGCCAATGCAGACCACCTTGTCATCTGCTTCCATATGTGCTTCTTCATCTTCTTCTACTTCCTCTTCTTTTTCTTCCTCTTCTTCTTAGTTGTGACCAAAAAGATTATGTACTTGAATGTTGGGAGAATCTTCTTCAATCACAATAGGATTTTCATGATTATCCATTAGGAATTTTTGCAAATTCCAAAGAATTTTGCCTTGCTTTTCTTGTTCTTTTGCCATCTTTATTTGCATAACTTGAAGTTCATTCAACATTTGTATGGCATCCTTCAAAGATTCCTCAATCTTTATTACACGTGCCAGTGTAGTGCGTTAAAATTGACCAGAATAAGGAGAAGGAAAAGAAATTGTGTCATTTTGGTTTGATTTTGTGGAGGAGGCCATTAATTTTAATTTTCAAAAGTTTAATACAGAGAAAGAGAAGTGAGAAGACAGAAAAATTAGAAATACATAGGTTGATATAACTACCAAATTATTTTTAGAGGTAAAATCAAATTTTCAAAATTTGTCGTTGTATGTCGACATGGGTGGTAGAGGTATGTCGACATACCTATGAAACTTTTTTGATTTTCTTTTATACCTTTGTTTAAATGTTAGTATGTCTATATTTTATAACTCAGTTACTGAACAAATGCCTAGTTCTCTTCTTAATTTAGTAAATATAGATTGATTTAAGGGTTTGGTTAAAATATCAGCAATTTGATTCTCGGAGTTGATAAATTCAAGAGAAATAATCTCTTTACTTATATTATCTCTGAGAAAATGATGTCTGATATCAATATGTTTAGTCCTAGCATGATAAGTAGGATTTTTAGGTAAATTTATTGCACCAGTATTATCACAATAAATTGGTGATTTTGAAATTGTTAATCCAAAATCTTTTAAGGTTTGTTGCATACAGATGACTTGAGAGCAAGTCAAAGAAACAGAGATATATTGTGCTTCGGTTGTTGATAAAGAAAAAATATTATGCTTTTTACTAAACCATGAAACCAGAGAATGCCCCAAAAAGTGACATGTTCAACTTGTACTTTTTCGGTCAAATTTGCAATCAGCACAGTCAGCATCACGATAAGAGATTAAATCTAATGAATCATTTTTAAGGTAAAATAAACCATAGTCAAAAGTATTGTTAACATAATATGATATGTTTCACAGCTTTTAAGTGAGTCGCTTTGGGTTGAGATTGATATCTTACACAGAGACAAACATTATGCATGATATCAGGTCTACTCGCAGTGATATATAGTAGTAATCCAATCATTCTCCTATATAGTTTTTGATTTACATCTTTTGAAAGATCTTCTTTATTTAAATCTTCATTGGTTGCCACAGGAGTGGGTTTTCCACCTACAGTAGTCTCACAAAATTTACTAACTAAATCCCTAAAATATTTTTTTGACTAATAAAAATACTGTTATCTAATTATTTTATTTGTAAACCTAAAAAGAAAGTAAGTTCATCCATATGAATCATCTCAAACTCTTTTGTCATTATTTCAGAAAATTCTTTATTCATTTCATGATTAGTTGATCCAAAAATAATATCATCTACATAAATTTGTACTAGTTGGATATCATTTTTATTTCTTTTAATGAAAAGAGTATTATCTACTTTACCAATTTCAAATTTTGATTGTAATAAAAAAGATCTTAGTCTGTCATACCATGCTCTAGGAGCTTGTTTCAGACTATATAGAGCTTTCTTAAGTTTAAAAACATGGTTTGAAAAATTTTCATCTTTAAAGAGTGGGGGTTGTTCAACATAAACTTCCTCTTTAACAAATCCATTTAGAAAAGCACTTTTAACATCCATTTGAAATAATTTGAAATTATTATAATTTACGAAAGCAAGTAGAATTCTAATTGCTTCTAATCATGCTACGGGTGCAAAGGTTTCATCAAAATCTATTCCTTCTTCTTGACAATAACCTTGTGCGACTAATTGAGCTTTATTTCTGACGACCTCACCTAGTTCATTCATTTTATTTTTATAAACCCATTTAGTTTTTATTATAGTTTTATCCCAGGTCCAGGAACAATTCCCAAACATCATTTCTGATGAATTGATTCGGTTCTTCTTGCATAACCAGAATCCATGAATCATCAGATGATGCTTCCTTTAGATTTTTAGGTTCAATAGATGATATGAAAGCTACATCACTCATGTTATTTAGTTGATTTCTATTTCTAACAACAGATTCAATATTTCCTAGTATATTTTCTATAGGACGATCTTTTAAAAGCTTAACCTTTCTATTTAGATGAATGAATTCATTATCTGTTTCAGTTGATTCATTATTTAGTGTAGCAAAATCTTCTTCATCATTAATTTGTTCAACAAATTTGAAATTTACATCAAACGGAACATGCATTGTATCTTCAATGGTATTAGTTTTTAAATTGAAAACTCTGTATGCTTTACTTCAATTAGAATATCCGATAAAGATTCTTTTATCGGATTTAGGATCAAATTTATCTAAATTATCTTTTGTATTTAGAATAAAACATTTACTTCCAAAGACTCTAAAATAAGATACCTTTGGTTTCTTCATGTAGAGAAGTTCATAGGGTGTTTTATTAGTTAATGGTCTAATTAATATTCTAATCAAAATGTAGCAAGCTGTAGCAATTGCTTCAGCCCAAAAATGTTTTGGTAAATTACTATCTGAAAACATTGTTTTAGCACACTCTTGAATCATCCTATTTTTTCGTTCTACCGCTCTATTTTGTTGTAATGTTCTTGGAAAAGAGAAATTATGAGTTATTACCTTTTTATTGCATAATCTCTCAAAATTTTCATTTTCAAATTCCCCACCGTGATCACTACGAATAGTTATAATTTTTAAAGAAATTTGGTTTTGAAGTCTTTTTGTATAAATTTCAAATGAATCAAAAGTATCACTTTTATGTTTCATAAAAATTGTCCATGTAAACCTAGAATAATCATCTACAATTACAAAGACATATTTATTGTTATTTATTGATTGAATTTGAGATGGACCAAATAAATCTAAATGAAGTCGAGATCATATCTTTTAATTTGAAAGAACTCTTCCTAAAATTTCCTAATTGACAAGCATCACATATACTATCTATTTTAAAATTCATTCTAGGGAGACCTCTTACTAGATCGAGTTTAGAAAGTCTAGGTAAGAGTTTAAAATTCAAATGCCCAAATCTTTTATGCCAAATCTAAGGGTCGCTTATATTAGCCAAAAGACATAGATTATCATCAAAGATTTTCATACTAAGAATATAAATATTTTTCTTCCTAATTCCTTTAAATATAATATTTGAATTATTGTCTTCGATGTGACACTTATCTTTTTAAAATTTAATTTTGTATCCTTTATCGCAAAGTTGACTAATATTAAGTAGACTGTGTTTCAGATTTTTAACTAATAAAACATTAGAAATAGTAGGAGTTTTAGAGTTACCGACATTGCCGATGCCAATCACATATCCTTTTGAGTTGTCTTCAAAATTAACCAATCCTCCATCTTTGTAGATAATATCATTTAGCATATCTGGATTACCAGTCATGTGTCTTGAACATCCACTATTAAGTATCCACTTATTCTTCTTAATTTGTACAATTTGTCCAATGAGAGTTGATTCTTCAAAGGCCATATAAAATTTTTCTTCCTGCACAAATTAAGAACTTGGTAGTTAATTTGATTTTCTATAATAACTATATGCAGACTTATGAGACAATGATGATTTGAACAGATTTAAACTAGGGTTAACAAAATCCCCAAAAATAGCCATTTTTTTTTTAATTTTTTTTCAAAATTCAGGTTATGAAAACTTTGAAAACCTTGCTCTGATACCAATGTTAGAAATGCGGATTATGGATCTTAAGGCTAGAATAACACTAGAGGGGGTGAATGGTGTTTTTTGGATTTAATAAATCTTTTTAAAACTTATGTAATTTAATCACTAACAAATGCAATACACAGACACATATATAATCATAGAATCAGACACAGATGCAAATAATAAGTAAAATCAGTAAAGGAAAGAACATACCAGGATTTTATACTGGTACGGAGTTACCCTACATTCAATCCCGCACAATTGTATGGATCTCTTTTCAAGATAATCTCCCAGATTACACCCTCGATTTCAAGGCCATAAGGTACACCCTCATGTATTCGAGTCTGGGGCAAACTCTCTTGATTTACCAGGCCATAAGATTACCTAATCAATTTCCGGGGCAACAATCACACCCAATTGATTTCAAGGCTCAACCGCACCTTTTACTTAATAGTTTGATTTACAAATAATCCTATAACTCTAAATAGCACTGAGATCTTATGGAGAGAGTGGCGGAGAATCAAACAAGAGATATTCAAGTTTGATTCACTTGGTATTTCGGTAGAGTATAGTTTTGGGATTTTTTAGAATAAATGTGGAAGATGAAGTGGAGAGAAAATAAGTGAAATCTGGTTGAAAATTTGTTTAGAGCTACCGGTATTTATAGAAGATCAACAGCCATATCTATTCACGAAAGGATACGACGGATGGACACTTCTTTTGAAAATTTGAATTTTGAATTTTAACCGGCACCATGTCGACATGGGGGGTAGGAGTATGTCGACATGCTCTAGGCAAAAATGGTGATTTTGATTTTCTTATTAAAATTGGTTTCTATAATATTTTCAAAACAATTTCTAGACTTTTATAAATATATTTGAATATAGTTTGAACACATAAAAGTTATTTTTAATATATATAATCTAAATTTATAAAGTGATTTAAAATCTAAGTATATTTAAAAACTAAATATTTAAAACAAGAGATAGTTTAAAATCAAGGACAATTTTGAAATCAGAAAATTAAAAATGATAAAGATAATTTTGTGGCTAAAATATTTCAAACAAGAGAGATGTCTTTTTGAAAAGAAGGTTTTGAAAACATCTAAAATAAGAGATATATTTATGAAAAGCATTTTCATAAAATTAGTGAATATCATAATAGGGCCACTATATGTTCCACTAGATATTGTCATGGATTCCATCCCACTAGGGTTCCTTCCCTTTAATAGGCTCGAAGTGGATTCCATTCCACGAATAAATTTCGAATAAAGATGTAAGTGCTTTCAAGAAGTTTTAACATAATTCTAGACTCAATACTTATCTACTTTGAAATCTTGAACTCTTGATATCTTGATACTCATGAGTCTTCAATCTTGATATCATCGATCTTTAAATTCGTCAGTCTTGTATCTCTATACTGTACAGTCTTGATTCTTGGTACCTGCATATTTATATCTTGCATATACATATATATCTAAACTATAATGTTATTATTTATATTTTATAATAAGTCATAAGGTTGTTGTCATTAAAACCATCCTTCTCAAGGACTAACAGTGGGTCGATGAACTTCCTATGGCTCTATGGGATTACCGAACAACCCAAAAGTCCACAACCCGCCACACACCATTCTCTCTTTCCTATAGCTCAGAAGCCGTTATTCCAGTCGAGATGGAAGTACCTTCTCATCATGTGACTTACTATAATCCAAATACGAATGCTATATTACTTGTCGAATCCCTGGATTTAGTGGATAAGAAGCAAGAAGAGGCTGACTTAAGGGCAGCCACATACCGAAATCGAGTCGTCCGATTGTACTATGCCAAGGTCCGATCCCAAACCTTCAAACTCGATGACCTCCTCCTCAAAAGAATCTACCTGGTCCCTTCGCACATGAAACTTACATAGGAATGGCCGTATATAATCGAACAAAAACTCATAGATGGCATATTTAAATTATCGACCGTTGACGGTCTTACTCTGCTAAGAGCCTGGAGCAGTGAGAGTCTCCGTTGCTACTACACATGGTAGGCTTTATTTATTCAGTCTACTTTTCATTTGCAGTTTGTTTCTACATTTCAAGATTTGAATTTGCAATAAGGCAACTGACTTTGTCGTATTTTCTTATTTCAGCAATAAAATGCAATCTCTTCGAGCTAGAGCTGTGATTTTTAAAGTGCGTCATTCAACTATCACTGTGCACGGAGAGCTAAATTCCACCCGACGGTGGGGTTTATTTAAATAGGGAGAAATTGTGATACAACCGGTTACTCGCTAAGTGAAACCCAAGCTCGGGGGCAAGTTATCACACTGAAGACAAAAAAGGGTTGATACATGACAATCTTTTAACTAATTCCAGATTCCTAGAGTGTAAGCTGGAGTATAAACTTAAAAACATGGTCTCGAAGAGGGTGGATCCGTCCACCTGACGACTTCGCTCGTATCTTGACCAAGTTTAAGGAGGATGGATTCGTCCATTTAACGACCTCGCTTGTTAACTCAGGGTGGGTCCACGATCCTGGTAAATTCATCGTTCTCGGAGTGCGAACGAAATCCTAAAGCCTAAACAGATGTGACTGACCGTCTATCGGCCAACTCCAAGTTCCCAGAGTGTGAATTGGAGTATAAATATCAACTTCGAATTCCCAATGTGCGAATTGGATATAAACATCAACTTCGAGTTCCCAGAGTGTGAATTAGAGTATGAACATCAACTCCAGATTCCTGAAGTGCGAACCGGAGTGCAAACATCAACTAACTCTGGATTCCCAGAGTGCGAATCGAAGTATCGACCTCAATTAACTCCAAGTCCCTGGAGCGTGGATTGGAGTGTAAATGTCGGCTGACTCCAACATCCCCTGAGTGTGGATTGGAATTTAAACATAAATATCCTTAACACAACATGAGACCCTAGAGAGCCATCAAAGTATAAACTTAAACCGAGGGTGACTGACCACCCACGAATCAATCTAATATCCCCAGAGTGTAAACGCAGTTACAGATATTAAACAGGCATAATCGACCGCTGTCATACAAATGCAAATCCCCGGAGTCTGGATGCAATCGTCGAAAGATGAGCGAGTGTGATTGGACCACTCGAATTTTCCTTGTTTCAGCATCAATTCAACGATGTTAAGCTCGAATAGTTGAAGGCGAAATACAATAGTTAACTGATCTTTACAATTCGTCATTGAAACTGGGGATAGAACTTAAGTGCCAATCACTGACTAAGACAGTGCAGCATCAAAGTCCAGCTTAACGTTCGGTTGTGACCCATAGCCGCACCTTCAATACTTAACAATTAAACTCAGATCCAATCCAAAAGTCGAAACTTTATAGGTGTACTGAATTGGAGTTCAAATTCCGAAACACTTAGATAAACAAAAATTGAGTTAAAGACAAAGTGGAATTTTATTTTAACTATTTGTAGAAGGAAATTAAGTACATGTTTATCCCAAAAATCCTACTAGCAGGGGCCGAACCCGCACCTATACACGGCCTACAAAAAGAAAGCAAAAATAGATTCCTATCTATCTACTTAAAATGAGCCCAAGAGACACGTCTACATTTTCTTTTCTCTCGGTTTCTTCTTTGGTGTGGACCCTCCAGAGCTGCCACTTGGTTTTCTCTTTGAGACCTTGCCTTTCGGTGGCCGGTCTCCAAACGGGGGCATTATATCAACCTCTTCCTCCAAACTCACATGTATGGGAATGTTTCCTAAAGGCGGATTCGGGAGGACTAGATCAACTATAGGAGGCGGGATAGGAACGCTGGTGTCAAAAACCAAACTGCTAGGAGATATCGTTCTTCACGGTGCTGGGTCGGGTCCCGCCATCCCACCTCCAAAACTACTAGCTCGATCGGCTCCCTCCATTTCTACATTAATCTTGGCTATTATCTCTTCTTCATGAGTTGTTTGAGCCTTGTCGGGAGCATTAGTGGTTGGGACTGAGGAGCTGGTCGCTGGTGCTACTTCACCCATAACAAATGGTAAATCAACAAAGGGGTCGCTGTGATGACCGAGGAGTTCCTCCATCATCTGTTCGTCAAAAGTCAGTATGGTCCCATGTACTCCATCTATAGGTGCGGTAGCCATCGCCGTGGTAGCTTCGGTTATGATTGCCTCCTGCTCTTGGTATTGTTCTTGAGTTACAAGAGGCACGACTAATGTAGCTTCAATCACTGGATAAGAGCAAACGAAAAATTAGTAATTACTTCAAATAAAGCTCCCAATTTCGCACAAGTATGAGTAATGTTCGGAGTACCTTCCTTAGTTTGACTCATTGGCGGAGCAGCTTCAGAGACTTGTTCGCGAGCCGGAGATAGTTGTGGTTGATCAGGGCTATAAGCAGGAACGGATTGAGGATCAACCGTAGATACAGATTTAGGCTGAGTTGGCGTAGGAATTTCAGGATTTGTATCATGGTGCTCAACACCTGAACCCTCGTCAATCTCCATGTGTTGGGTGACAAGTTTCTCCGTTTCGTATGAAATCATTGTATCGAGGAGAATTTTTCGTTCGTCTTCATTCAACACTCGATTCTCAAGCTCGAACTCATCAATCGATTCACCTTGATGCGCAACCTTTTCATCTTCAACTAATCGGACCAGGCGTTATACAGATGTGTCGAGTAATTATCGAGCCAGGCTAGGTTTCTATACTTCAAGATGTTAGCACTGTTAGTAATGAGGAGATCTTCAATATCAGTCTCTAGCTTGGACTACTCTATTTTGACTTCCTTCTCAACTTTGGCCTCCACCTCCTGAACTTTGAGAACTGCAGCATCCCGTTCACCCCGAAGCATCACTGTCTGTTCACACGCATCCTGGGCTGCTTTGCATCATCCTTCTCTTTGATGTCTTTGGAAAATTTGGCTTTAAGCTCATTTAGTTCTTTCAGACCAGCGTCCCTCTCGGTTGTGACGGCGGTGTTTCAGTGGCCTATCTCCTCCACCAAAGCAAAATGTGTTTGCCGCATCCTCTCCATAGCCAGGTTTGCCTCATTAGCTTTTTGGGTGGCCTCTATTTCAGATTTACGAGAGGATTCATCTTCATCATTAAGCACTTGAATAATACAGTCTTTCTGGGCCAAATCAGTTTCTAACTTCTCGATCGTCTTCGCCCGTTCAAAAGCCACCACAGAGACCATATCAGCAGTCTTCATCCATTCCTTATACTGGTTGGATACATCATGAATGTAGTCATGCATGGTTTGTTCAGCCTCAAAGGGAACTTCCTTCAAGTGTGGGGAAAACAAAGTCGTCGAAGCAAATATTGGGAAAGTCTTTCTTCAGCTGGGCGATTTTGATCGCCCCTTCCCCATGGGCTCGGTAACAGCCTGGTCAGTAATAGTGGGAGCTATAACTTCGATCCTGCGATGTTGAGACTCAGACCTCAGAGCATAAGAAGATGGTTTTTGGTTTGAAGGCTCGGGGAGATGTGTTCCGTGAGTAGAAGCTTGTTAGGGACTCGAGGAGGTGGAGATCGATATCAGTATCTATGTTCTCCGTCTCTATCTCTATCCCTCTCATTGAAAGAGGCTATGCTGTAGGATCGTGTAATATGGAATAACGGAATAGTCTAGGTAGATAAAGTAAGTAAAAGCAAGGAGACACAAGGATTTTATACTGGTTCGGACCTCTAGTCCTACGTCCAGTCCCTAAGCTTCACTTAGGAATTTCACTAACTAACACCCTCACTTAACCCGGAGGAATAGGTTTACAACTTACCCGAACAACCGAACGGGATTTCTTGCCTCAACTACCGAAGAGGATTTCAACTCATTTACTAAAAAATATATTCGACTTGTTGTGTTCTTATCAACACTAATGAGTCTAATGTAGTACAATATTCCTATAATCTTATCCTCGAGAGTATGCAATGTGTTTGTGAAGATTTAGGAATGTGATTTGCTATGAATCAAAAGAATGTTAAAAACAAAGCAGTGATTCAAGCAATAGATTTGTGAGTGCTTTGAGAATTTCTAGATAATATATTCAAGAAGATAGTAAGATTAAAGCAAGAGAATTCAGTGAATTGAAGATGTTAGAATTATGTATTTATACTCATAAAAGAGGTGCATCTGTTGGCTAAGGTTACAGACAAGAGATGCTTCCATTTCCATTGGTGAGTGGTTGTAACTCTTGGGAGGAAGAAGGTGTCCATTCATAGAAAATTCGCAGGTTCAAATTTAGTCGACTGAACAGAGAATTCAGTCAACTGAAAATATGAAGTAAAATTTTCAGGAACAAATTCAGTCAACTGAGCAGGGTGTTTCAGTCGACTGAAACTGTACATGTTTGTATATGTGTAACAGGTTCAGTCGACTGGTCATCCCTGTTCAGTCGACTGAACTATTAAGTTGTGCGCAGTGAATGTGTATTAAGAAATGAAATTTATAAAATATGTTCTAGTGTTTGTGCAAGCCTCTTGAGGATAGATTTTAACAATAAATCTAAACTAAGACCTATATAAAAATCATACTTATGTTTATTCTTAGTCTTCTTCGTTCTTTTTTTAGCTTTGCACATATCTCTTCCTTTTTGTTGAAGCACATTGTCATTGATCATAATCTTAGCTTATCAACATTCTCCCCCTTTTTGATTAATGACAATACTCATGTGTGTAGAGATATAAATCTAAACTAAGACCTATATAAAAATCATACTTATGTTTATTCTTGGTCTTCTTCGTTCTTTTTTTAGCTTTGCACATATCTCTTCCTTTTTGTTGAAGCACATTGTCATTGAACAAAATCTTAGCGCATCAACATTCTCCCCCTTTTTGATTGATGACAATACTTATGTGTGTAGAGATTATTTTCTCCCCCTGAATATATGCACTATCTTTTCTACAAAAACAAGGTTAGTAACATAGATTTCTCCCCCTTTGTCATCGACAAAAAGGAAGTAATAATCACAGAAGTATATTGTCAAAGCAATCACTGATATGCATGTCTATCGTTTAAGAATGTAGCATAGAATATAGCATAAAAATGTAGCATGAGAAATAAAATATAGAATGTTTCATGAATGAATAAAACATAAAATGTAGCATGAATGAAACATAAAAGGCTATTTATACAAGCCTTGTGATACTTAAAAGAATAAAAAGCCTTAAAAGAGTTTATTCATCTTTGTCCCAATCATATGAGGCTTCTCTCCCTCCCCTTGGTTCGCGGATAACGGGTCCACCTGTGGGAGGTCTATAACTACCTCCTTAACCACCACTAGTGCCACTCGTGCTGCTGCTTGTATGTTCTTCGGACGATGTCCATGTGAAAGTAGGTGCAGGTTGCTTACCGCGTGATGTTGAAGCGGTAGTGGAAGTTGAGCATGAGATGACATCCCATAATTTATTGAAGAATCCCTTAATTTTATCAAGTTTGTGATCTACCTTCTTGAGGCGATTATCAAGAATTTGTTGATTTCTTGATAAAATTCCTAACGATTGATTGGTAGTAAAACTTGACTCAATGATACGAATTTCATCTTCTTGGTCGAAGGGTTCTTCATGTGGAGCTTGTGGAGGTTGTTGCGCTTGTAGAGGTTGTTGTTGTTCTTGATGCCTAGCTTCTCATTCGGCAAGAGATATTATCTGAGGAGGTCTATCGAGGAGTTGCATAAGGCTTATTGTCCGTTGGTTAATTTGATGGATCATTGTATTTTCGGACTCGGGTAATGGCGTATCAACATTAAGGAGAAGTCTCATGATATATTCTCCAAAATATATAGTTCGCATTTTTCCATTATTAAATGTGAGAAACCCATCAAGGATTAATTGGACCCAATTGACTTGATTATTGCCGAAAATAGCGTATAGAGCTCGATAATTGATTGGGTAGACAAGTTCATATGAACCCGTTCGTGGAGTAATTGTTCTCATAAGAGCTTTGTGAAGGATTCTAGCACTAGGTCGTAGGGAAGTGGACTTAATATCTCGAATGTTAACATTATCATCCAGAAATTGATGATTTATGTTATCTCGAATTTGTGGATTTCTACCTCATCAAGCTTTCTCCCTACGTTAGGTGATCCTAAGATGTGTGCCATTCGATCTAAGGAGAACCAAACTTTCTTCCCACACACCATACTCCAAACACTATCATTTGGATTTCTTGGAGTTTGCTGCCCAAGATTAAGATTTGCATTAAATAATTTGACCACGATATGGTTTATTGCATGGTCATTTCTTTTCAAATCCAAAAGAGAAGTTAAACCTTCCCGATCCATTAATGCTTGAATGTTGTATGTTTGAAGGCTTTGAAAATCAACGAAGGAGTGCTCGAAAATGCGAGAATTCTTCATTTTATTCCACCTTGTTATAGCTACGCTATCATAGAGCCATTGTGCTATTTGAGTATCAAGTGGCTCGGAGGATGAAGAAGAAGAAGCTCTTGATCTTTTTGGGGCCATTTGTCGTGAGATTTGAGAGTAATTTGTGAAGTGGAGGCTAGGGTTTTGGAAAACAACGGGGAAGAAAGAACTTTTGGAAGGTAAAAAGTGAAGGTAAAAACTGGTTGATAAAAGGGGAAAAGTTGCCTGGGAATTGGCGTTCAGTCGACTGAATAGTCTGTTCAGTCGACTGAAATTTTGGCCGAAATTTTCTGTGTCAAATTCAGTCGACTGAACAGAAGTTTTAGTCGACTGAACTATTGTATATTTGTTTTCTGCCTAGTGTTCAGTCGACTGAGCAGGAAGGTTCAGTCGACCGAACCTTGAGTTTTTGGAATTCTAAATTTTTAAAATACATTTCAATAAATGATTACAATAGAATAGATTTAATATGATATAATAACATGATTTGGCCACCGAAAAAATTATTTCTTTGGAGATGGACTCTTTTTCTTTTTGCGTCCTTCATTCTCCATATAGTTTATATCCCATGAATTTGGACTATACTGAGGAGTCTTTGGAGACATCCAAGGATTCACGGGATCGGCTGGTGTACGATAGGACGAAGACGGATCATACGAACTAACCGGTCAAGGTAGAGGCTCAGTCACTTCGTTTTTCTTTGAGCCACAAAAACGTAAACCGATTTTCTCTAGGAAGCTTAATCGTCTAGCCATTACTTTTTTGTTCGAAATATAATTCTTGTTGAAGATCAATTTGTTGTTGTTGAAAGTGATGAATCTCATCAATCTTTCCTTTCGTATCTGGTGAGATAAAAAGACCATGTTTAGCCTTCTTCGATTCGGGTGTGTAGCCAGTTCGATAGTTGTTCCATTTATAGACTGGCTCGTGCTTTAGTGTTGGAGTAGGAAGTTTTTTGATGTTGGTGAGTTATCGATCGAAGAGGTGATGTTGATTGGGAAGTATGAGTTGTTTGAGGACATTTTATATCAACTTTTCAATCTTTTGCAATTGAAAATGAGTTGTGAAAATGAAAATAAGTTAAATGTGTATTTATAGGATGAACATTCTAAAAATATTGTGGTGATAATTTATCGAAGTTTTTTAACCAAACAAAAATTTAATGGTTAATATAATTCAGTTAGAAATGTATGGATTAGAAATAACCCTTATATTATTATTTATAATGTATCATTATTTTGAAAATATAAATTGGAAGTCATAGTTTTCTTTATTCGGTCGACTGAACATATAGATTTAGTCGACTGAATTGTGAAAAAAAAAAATTGATAACTTTATAAAACATCTTTAAAAGAGATTATTCCTAATTCTCGTCGTAACTCTATATAGGAGTTTTCTAATAAAGGTTTAGTAAATATATCGGCAATTTGATTTTCGGTAGAAATATGTTCTAAATTTATGATTCCTTTTTCGATATTGTATCGTGGAAAATGGTGAAGAATGTCTATATGTTTTGTACAAGAGTGATTAACCGGGTTTTTAGATAAATTTATTGTACTTGTATTATCACAATATATTGTAGAGTTTGTTAAATTTATATTAAGATCCTTAAGTGTTTGTTGCATGTAGATAACTTGAGTACATGCTAAGGCGGCTAATATATATTCCGCTTCACATGTGGAAAGTGAAACACAATTTTGTTTCTTACTAAACCAAGATACAAGTGATTTTCCGATGAAATGGCACGTACCACTTGTACTTTTTCTATCTGTTCGAGATCCACCAAAATCAGCATCACTGAATGATATTAACTCAAATGGACACTCTTTTGGATAGAAAATACCAAAATCTTTAGTATTATTAAGATATCGCATAATTCGTTTTACCACTCTTAAATGTGATTCTTTAGGATTAGATTGAAAACATGCACATAAACATACACTCATCATTATGTCTGGTCTACTAGCGGTTAAGTAAAGTAAGGAACCCATCATGCTTCTAAATAATTTTTGATCTATACTTTTGCCATTTTCATCTCGATCGAGATGAGTAGTGGTACTCATAGGAGTAGGTTTAGCAGAAGTGTTCTCCATTCCGAAACGTTTAATTAGATTAGCATAATATTATTCTTGGTTTATAAAAATTCCATTTGTTAATTGTTTAATTTGAAGTCCAAGAAAATATGATAATTCTCCCATATGAGACATTTCGAACTCCTTAGTCATTATATTTGAAAATTCTTTACATAAATTTTCATTTGTCGAACCAAATATAATATCATCTACGTATACATGAATTATTAAAATATCTTTAGTTGTATTTTTAATGAAAAGCGTTTGATCAACTTTTCCAATTTGAAATCCCGAATTTAGTAAGTAACTTTTAAGTCTTTCATACCAAGCACGAGGTGCTTGTTTAAGACCATATAGTGCTTTCTTTAATTTATGTACATGATCTGGATATTTTTCATGTATAAATAAAGGAGGTTGTTCTACGTATACATTTTCTTTTATAAAACCATTTAAAAATGCACTTTTAACATTCATTTGATAAAGTTTAAAATTGTGAAAACATGCAAAAGCTAATAGAATACGTATTGCTTCAAGTCTTGCAACTGGAGCAAAAGTTTCTTCAAAATCGATACCTTCTTCTTGATTATATCCTTGTGCTACTAGTCTAGCTTTATTCCTAGTTATATCACCTTGTTCATCTATTTTATTTTTGTAAACCCATTTTGTTCCTATAACAGATTGATTATTAGGACGGGGAACTAATTCCCAAACATCGTTACGTTCAAATTGATTTAATTCTTCTTGCATTGCAATAATCCAGTAATCGTCTGTTGATGCTTCTTTAGGATTTTTAGGTTCGATTGTAGAAATGAAAGCTACATGTCCAATTTGATTTAGTTGATTTCTTGTCTTAACTTGAGAATTGATTTCACCTATTATGTTTTGAGTAGGGTGATCTTGTAATATTCTTGGTGATGATCTTAGTTCATTATTACAATTTTCAAGATTTGTATTTTCTATATTTATAAATTCTTCATCATCTTTTATACTTAATTCTTTATTGAAATTCTCATCAAAAGATACATGTAAGGTTTCTTCGATTACATTTGTTCGTTTATTAAATACTCGATATGCCTTACTTCGTTCTGAATATCCTACAAAAATTCCTTCGTCGGCTTTTGGATCAAGTTTACTTAGTTGATCTTTTGTATTTAAAATAAAGCATTTTGATCCAAATATTTTGAAATAAGATATATTTGGCTTTTTGTTGTTGAATAGTTCATATGAAGTATTTTTAGTTAATGGTCTAATTGATATTCTATTCAATACATAGCATGCAGTAGCTACGGCTTCTGCCCAAAATGTTTTGGTAGAAAACTTCCATTTAATAATATCCTAGCGCATTCTTGTAATATTTTGTTCTTTCTTTCTACAACTCCATTTTGTTGAGGAGTTCTAGGAAATGAAAAATTATGATTTATTCCTTTCTTTTTACAGAACGTTTCAAAAGCTTCATTTTCGAATTCGCCTCCATGATCACTTCGTATATTTTTAATCTTCAAATCTTTAGTATTTTGAATTCTTTTGACAAATGTTTTAAAATGCTTAAAAGTATAACTTTTATTTTTTATAAAAATAGTCCATGTATATCTTGAGAAATCATCAACTATTACAAACACGTATCGATTATGATTAATGGATTGAACTTGTGTTGGTCCAAATAAATCCATATGTAGTAATTCTAATGGTTGTAAAGTCGAAATATTTTTCTTAGATTTGAAAGATGATTTTGTTAATTCTCCTTTTTGACAATCATCACAAAGATTTTTTATTTTAAAGTTTATTTTGGGTAAACCTCTTACTAATTCATTTTTGGAAAGTTTTCTAATAGTTTTAAAATTTATATGACAAAATCTTTTGTGCCATAACCAAGGATCATTATCTTTGGCTAGTAAACACATACTTGTATTATGATTAATATTCATATTTAGAACGTAGATATTCCTATCCCTTTTTCCTTTAAAAACAAGATTTCGGTTTTGATCAAAAATACTACATTTATTTTCCGAAAAAGTTATTTTAAAGCCTTTGTCACAAAGTTGACTTATGCTAAGTAGATTATGTTTTAGATTCTCAACTAATGAAACATTTGTATAAAAGGTAAATTTGATGTACCGTAATTGCTCACATCTCCTTTTCCAATGATATAGCCTTTTGAATTGTCTCCGAAGGTAACCGAGCCACCATCAAAGTATGTGATGTTTGTAAGCATATCTTTGTCTCAGGTCATGTGTTTTGAGCAACCACTGTCCAATATCAATTTCTTCTTTTTAAGTGGGACCTGAAAATAAATATTAAATTATTGGTACCCACCTTTTATTAGGTTCTAAAAAGTTAGATCTTAGGAAGCTAAACCTAATTTGGTTTCGTATCCTTTTTATAAATATAGTTTTATTATAGTGAACACTATTCATAAATGTTTTAATATATTTATTCCTAATTAAAATATTGTTAGTCTTTGGAACCCAAATTTTGACTATCTTGGTTTCTACTTTTGTTTTAATAGGTTCTCTTAATAACATTTGTTGTTTTGAATCAATATTCTTCTTAAAATTTGTATTTTTCTTTTTAGGAATTTTTGACTCCTTTTTATATCCTAATCCATGTTTATTAGAAGAAGATTGAGAATTTTCTAAAATCTTTGATAAATTTTCTCTTCCTTTGTTAAAGTTAGAAACATTTTTAGTGATATTATCTAATCTAGCTTGAAGACTATTATTTTCTAACTCAACTTGTCTAATCTTAGTTTTTAACTCATGATTTTCAGAAACAATTATATCATTCTTTGTCTTTTGAGTTTCAATTTCTTGACTTAAAAGTGATAATTGAGTTTCCGAATTTGAATGAGATTCTTGAACTTTTTCAAATTCTTCTTCTAAAATTTTCTTTTCATCTTTTAACATATCCCTTTCAAATTCAGCTTTGTTTTGATTTTCACGAGTTTCTTTGAGTTTATTTTTAAGAGTTTTTATTGTTTTCAAAAGTTCAGTGTTTACTTCAATTAAGTCATCGAAAGTTAAATTACTTACTTCAGATTCTTGAGCCATGAAGCATACATTTGCCTGTTCATTGTCACTATCATTTTCACTTTCGGATGAAGATGAATCTGAATCATCCGATGTTACAGAGAATGCCTTCTTTTTGAATTTCTCTCTCTTGTTTTTGTTATTGAGAGCTTTTTGATTCTCCTTCTTTTGCTCTGGGCAATCCTTGTGCATGTGACCTTTCTTGTGACAGTTGAAACATTCTATATTCGAGGATATAGGTTTGTTCAAGAAATTCTTATTGAATCCGTTTTTATTTCCTTTTCTATATCTTAAGAATTTCTTGAAATTTTTGGCTATAAATGCTAAATCCTCATCTTCAGACTCTGATTCTTCCTTTTCTACATGAAAAGCTACATTCTTTCTTTCTTGAGCTTGATCTTTCTTAGCTTGCATATTACTTCATACGACATAAGATTTCCAATCAATTCCTCTGGTTTCATTGTAGATAGATCATTTGCTTCCTCGATTGCTAGTACTTTTCTCTCCCATTCATCAGTGAGTGAATTTAGAACTTTAGATACAATGTCAAAATCCGTGTATTTTTCTCCTAGTCCGATTAAAGCATGATGAATGTCTTGAAATCTTGAGTACATGTCATTGATGGATTCATTTTGTTGCATTCTAAAGTTTTGGAATTGATTCTTCATCATGGATATCTTTGTTTGTTTAACCTTGTTTGTGCCTTCATGTATGACTTTAAGTGTTTCCCAAATTTGATATGCAGTGGTACATATGCTAACACGGTTGGATTCATTTCTATCCAGGGCGCAAAATAGCATATTCATAGCTTTGGCATTTGCACTAGCTTCATTCTTTTGAATTTGTGTCCATGTAGGATAATCGGTTGTGGGTACAACGAACTCTGCTTGAGTAGCATTCTAGGCTTCGAAACTTGTTGCTTGCATATAAATCCTCATCCTTGTAGCCCAACAGTTATAGTTTAGTCCATTGAATAGAGGAGGTCTTTGGGTAGATTGTCCTTCCGCAAATGTAGAACTATAGGCAGATGTTGTGCTTGTATTTGCGTTATTTTCCATATTATCAATATGTCTAATAACGGTGTTATGGTTATAGGACGGCCTAAGCTCTGATACCAATTGAAAGAGGCTATGCGGTAGGATCGTGTAATATGGAAAAACGGAATAGTCTAGGTAGATAAAGTAAGTAAAAGCAAGGAGACACCAGGATTTTATACTGGTTCGGACCTCTAGTCCTACGTCCAGTCCCTAAGTTTCACTTAGGAATTTCACTAACTAACACCCTCACTTAACCCGGAGGAATAGGTTTACAACTTACCTGAACAACCGAACGGGATTTCTTGCCTCAACTACCGAAGAGGACTTCAACTCAATTACTAAAAAAAATATTCGACTTGTTGTGTTCTTATCAACACTAATGAGTCTAATGTAGTACAATATTCCTATAATCTTATCCTCGAGAGTATGCAATGTGTTTGTGAAGATTTAGGAATGTGAATTGCTATGAATCAAAAGAATGTTAAAAACAAAGCAGTGATTTAAGCAATAGATTTGTGAGTGCTTTGAGAATTTCTAGATAATATGTTCAAGAAGATAGTAAGATTAAAGCAAGAAAATTCGGTGAATTGAAGATGTTAGAATTATGTATTTATACTTGTAAAAGAGGTGCATCTGTTGGCTAAGGTTGCAGACAAGAGATGCTTCCATTTCCATTGGTGAATGGTTGCAACTCTTGGGAGGAAGAAGGTGTCCATTCATAGAAAATTCGCAGGTTCAAATTCAGTCGACTGAACAGAGAATTCAGTCAACTGAAAATATGAAGTAAAATTTTCAGGAACAAATTCAGTCAACTGAGTAGGGTGTTTCAGTCGACTGAAACTGTACATGTTTGTATATGTGTAACAGGTTCAGTCGACTGGTCATCCCTGTTCAGTCGAATGAACTATTAAGCTGTGCACGGTGAATGTGTATTAAGAAATGAAATTTATAACATGTGTTCTAGTGTTTGTGCAAGTCTCTTGAGGATAGATTTTAACAATAAATCTAAACTAAGACCTATATAAAAATCATACTTATGTTTATTCTTGGTCTTCTTCGTTCTTTTTTTAGCTTTGCACATATCTCTTCCTTTTTGTTGAAGCACATTGTCATTGATCAAAATCTTAGCGTATCAACACTCATAGCGCTCTTGGCTGGAATAACCGAGATCGTGGTTTCTATCATCCTCCCTCCGGCGGACTCATAATATGAACTCGATGACTGACGCGCTGAATAGAGACTTCTGAGCATAAAATCTCGCTTGGTCATTGAATCTGAAAAGTAAAAGAAAAACAGAGTTAGTAACCTCTCGAAGCGGACAACTTAAGACTGAAAATCATGAAGTGCCATGAAGTGTGTATGTGTGTGCAACCCCCCGACCAACCAGTAATGTCGGCCACGCTTGTGGAAAGAGACTCGCTTAAGTCTAAAGCACTTTGAAGCTCCTCCAATCCGGTGTCATGTTGAAGTAACACATAGTACTGAAACGGAATATCAACAAGTCCTTCGAAAGGATTCTCTACTTGTGAGGGAGGAGCCTTCGAAATTCTAATACTACAGACGGGCAGAGACACAATGGCGGATTTCCATTTCGACGATTTATGATGCTTGTATGCTACTGCCTTGCCTTTTCTTCTTCCCTTGGAACCTTAAAAACTGTTAGAAGGCCCGGTTATGGGATAATTATTCGTAGGGGTGCTTTCTTCATCACCCTCCTCAGCTATTGCAACCTCGGGCGCTTTACGTTTCATCTTCCTCGTCGAGGCTACCCTCAGCGTTCCTTCAAGTCTTATGCTTTGATTTCTCTTGATTATCCAAACAGTTCTCAAGTTTCTATCTGTTAGCACCAACTCGATTTCCCTCATGTCACTTGGCGCTTCGACCCATAATCTTTAAGTGTGCAGATAGTGGAATTGCAGCTGTAAAGGAAAGAAGATATTAGTGTCAGTGTTAGTTATGGCTATTCTGCCAGTTATCAGAAAAATTATAGCACTTACGTCTAACTTACCATTGACTAGCAAACCTTAGAGTGCATCGAACATAGAGTCACTCAGTTTTGAAGTAGCTCAGTCTAGTCCAAGACCCTGTCACCACCTAACAGTTCCTGCTTCCAGGAATGTAAATGAAGGACTATCTCCCCGACTCTTAACATTAAATAGGTATCTGATTTCGATCTGGGTTGGGGGCGAAAAAGATGCTCCATGAATACGACGAAGAAACTATTAAGCAGTGCATATCCGTTGCGATGTAGCTGCGAAGAGGCGATCCCAAAGAAAGCCAATACTTCTCTAATATACTGGCTAAAAGGAGGAAGTGTTCCCGCTATACACATATGGCGATTAAAGGCAGTAAACCCTTCCGGGGGAGCATGAGGTCTGTCATTCGATCCCGGTAATAATATGTCGTCCAAC
The DNA here is from genome assembly GCA_030765085.1 of Allium cepa. Classification (NCBI taxonomy): domain Eukaryota; kingdom Viridiplantae; phylum Streptophyta; class Magnoliopsida; order Asparagales; family Amaryllidaceae; genus Allium; species Allium cepa. The sequence continues at coordinate 292,316,650 of CM060937.1, forward strand.
GACAGACTGTGCCTTAGGCATATCCGCCCCAACATATCTTTGAAGACATTGGATGGCACAGAGTCTTGTGGGTCCTCGATAAACCTAGCACCAGTCAGCTTGTCCGGAGCTGGATTTATAACTTCGGTCGCGATGATCGGTATCTCTATGACTAAAGGAGATGAGCTTTGAAGCTCTTGTTGCTATGAACTTGTGGATTAAATAACTAATCAACTTGTCAAAAACCATTATTAAATGATAATAAGCCTGTGTGTTCCCTAATGCGAAGTGTATGAGTTGACTTATACTAAGCAAATTATATTTTATATTTTTAACTAGTAAAACATTTGTAATAAGAGGTAACTTAGATGTACCGCCATTGCTCAATCGCCTTTGCCGATGATATAACCTTTGGAATTATCTCTAAATGTGACAGATCCCCCGTATGAGTAGATAATGTTCGTCATTATATCCTTGTTTCATGTTATACGTTTTGAGCAACCACTATCAAGTATCCACTTTCCTCTTTCCTTAGTTGGTACTTGTAAAAAATATCAAGATGACATTGGTACCCACTTTTTATTAGGGTCCTAAGGGTTTGATCTTAGGAAACCAAACCCAAAAGGGTTTAGAAGTCTCTTTATAAGTAAAATTTTCATTTTTATGAACTGGATTGATAAAAGACTTAATATACTTATTTCTAGTCGAATTATTATTAGTTTTGGGCACCCAAATATTTATAGTATTTTTGTTGCAAGTGTCCTTCTTTTGAGTGAAAACCTTTGGTTTTGGTTTTGCTTTTACAAATTTTTATATATATTGAAATTTTTACTTAGTGGAATGTTTTCTTTGAACTAGATTTTGAGGAATTTGTACATCCTAAACCTTTCTTATTAAAAGAGGTTTGAGAGTTATTAACAGTCTTAGAAAGATTTTCTCTACCTTTATTAAAATTAGATACAATTTCAGTAATATTTTCTAACTCGGTTTTGAAACTAGTATTGTTTAGTTCAAGAATTTTGACATTTGATTTTAAATTGTGATTTTCATCAGCTAATGTCATATTCTTTTATTTTAGAACTTCAATCTCATTTGATAGCATAGTGAGTTGAGAAGATACATTAGACAAAGATTATTGTGTTTTGACAAATTCTCTTTCTAAAATTTTCTTTTCATCTCTTAGCATATGAATTTCTATTTCATTCCTGTTTAGTTTTTTTAAAGCTTCTTTATATTTTCTTTTAACTTTTTTTAGTTTATCCAATAACTCTGAGTTTATGTCAATTAAATCATCAAAAGTTAAATCACTTACATTTTTAGTCGAAGCCATAAAGCAGACATTGGCTTGTTCAGAATCAGTGTCATTGTCTGATGATGAAGATGATTCTGAATCATCCCATGTATCAAAGATTGCTTGCTTCTTCTTATACTTGTCCTTCTTATTCTTGTATCTGTCTTCCTTCGATCAGTATAGTCCTTCTTTATATGACTCTTTTTATGACATTCATAACATTCGAGATTTGAAGCTAGTGGTTTGTTGGTGTTATCTCTTCTGTTGTTTCCGAGTTTCTTGTTCTTTCTAAATTTCAAAAACATTTTGAAATTCTTTCCTATAAATGCCATGTCATCTTCATCTTCACCCAAATCTTCTTGTTCATCATGGAATGTTGTATTCTTGGGCTTGATCTCGTTTTGCCTGCAAATTTACTTCACACGACATGAGATTTCCTATCAACTCTTCAGATTATATCGTTAGCTTCTTCAATAGCTAAGACTTTTCGATCTCATTCATCCGTTATAGAGTTTAGAATTTTTGAAATGATATCAAAATTAGTATATTTTTCTCCTAATACTAATAGTGAATGATATATGTCTTGGAATCTAGAATACATTTCATTTATGGTCTCATCCAATTTCATTCTGAAATCTTGAAATGGATTTTTAAGCATAGAAATCTTGCTTTGTTTAACTTTATTTGTTCCTTCATGCATAACTTTAAGAGTTTGCCAAATTTCATAAGTAGTTGTACACATGCTAACTCTATTGAATTCATTCTTATCTAAAGCACAAAATAACATGTTCATGGATTTTGCATTTGAGGTAGCATCCATCTTTTGTGTGTTTGACCATTGTGCATATGGTGTAGTAGGTTTCGTGTATTCATTCTGAGTGATAATCCAAGTATCATATCCATTTGTTTGCATATAAATTCTTGTATGAGTTGACCAATAATTGTAATTCAAATAGTTAAATAGTGGTGCTCGTGCAGTGGATTGACCTTCAATAAAACTTGTGCTAGTGTTATTTTCCATATTAACTAAATATCAAATAATTATTTTATGGTTATATGATGACCTGGCTTTGATATGAAGTGAAAAAGACTAATGATCATGCAATATGGAATATTAACTAAAAGTATTTACTTGTGCGGAATATAAATATAAATATAAAAGTAAATGACACCAAAGATTTTTATACTGGTTCGAATTTCACATTCTACATCCAGTCCTAGACTCTTTGGAATTTAACTATGAATCCTCACTTAATCTGGAGGAATAGATATTACATCGTTAAGCAACCGACATGACTTCAACTGCATAAGCAATAGAATAGGATTTCAACTGCCTAAGCAACCAATTAGGAAATTGTTTCTGACTGGATATGCTCTTGAATAGCACTGATATGTCAGTAATGTATACCTTCCTATAATCTTCTCTTTTGCAGTATATCATGTATTTTGTAAAGATAGGAAGTTTATTAAATCACTAATGAAGTTTGCTAGAATGAATAAGTGATTAGAATGAAATATTGAATGCTAATGGAAAGATAGTTTAAACGATAAGAATGAGAATTAGAAATAGAAAGTAGTGATTAAAACAATGGATTTCATGGCTATATATAGTGATTAAGAATTGCAATCGTTCATGAAAGTAGCCATGAAAGAATATGGAAGCAACTCTTAAATCAAGAGTTGTTTCTATTCGCTGAAATGAAGTGTCTTTTCAAAATATAGCCATTATGAACATTCAGCCATCTAAATGGAACAATTCAGCCAGCTGAATCGATTAAAAAACGAATCAGCAAGAAAACCATGCGAAAGTCATACAATTCCGCTGGCTAAACTTGCAGGGTCAGCCGTTTGAATATTCATAGAAAAGTTGTGCATGTGCACAACATTCAATCGACTGGACTATACGTTTCAGTCAGTTGAATTGCCTGTTTTTTGCTCTACCAAAGAATTTTCTGATAAATTTTTGGCATATGAAATATGTTTTGAAAACTTTAGCATATGAACTATGTTTTAAACACTTTAGATTACGTTTGCGTGCATATACCACTTTGGAGAGATTTTAACATGAGTTCACTGCTAGACTCGGACCATAGACTAAATATATTAGCGAAGCTTAAGTAAAACAGTATCTTCTCCTGCAAATATGGTTAGTTTATATAATATTTACTTATATAGTTGTCATAATCAAAACATCAAAATTCTAGGTTCTAACATTCTTCCCCTTTTTGATGACAACAATTATGAAAGCTTGTAAATATATAAAAGCAAATTTACTCCCGCTGACTGAATACTCCCCCTATCAATCTTATTCTCCCCTTTTGTCATCGACAAAATGGAACAAATAATTGATATGAAAAATATAGACATATAAGCATATAGATAGGAGAAGCAAATAAACATAAACATCATTGACATCAAGCACATATGAGCTTGAGAATATGATGCATAAATGACCATCTTACCTAGGAACTTCAAAGTACAACAAACATATAAGAATATGACTTAAAAAAATAGAATTACAAGTTTTTCATGAATTAAATAGCAACGAGTTCAATAATTCCTCACTATCTTGTACTACTTCTTCTTCCAAAGTCGTCCAATGTAATAGGGCCAGATTTTCAACAAACCGGTCGAAGTGGACCCGGAACAAGAGATTTTTTTCCTAAATTTTATTTAAAAAGCCTTTGTTCGAGTTTAGCTTTTTGTTAGTTTTAGAAACGTTCTTTTCCACATTAGCCAAACATCGACCAAGTTTGTTTTGATTCCGCGATAATGTCACAAGAGCTTTCTTTGGAGGCATGTCAACATGAAGTTCTTGAATTTCGTCATCCTCTTCTTCTTGTTGAGGAACTTGAGAGAAGGAAGAAGAAATATCCATGTCTCTCGGTTGTGGGATTCCTTGGTTATGATTAGCGACCAATTGTTGAAAGCTAATGATTTGTTGGTGTTCGGAATGCTTAGGAAGACCCATCAGACTTAAAGTCTTGGAGATAAGCTCTCTGATGGTCATGAAATCAGAATCGGGCAATGGAACTCTAAAATTTTGTAGAATTAGCATAGTGAATCATCTTGTAGCTTCTCTTGTGATTGACGGTGAGAAATTCATCCAATATTATTTTTCCCCAATTTACTCGTTGGGATTAGTAAATAGCATATAGGGCTTGAAAATCCCTTTTGTAGACCTTTTCGTAACTTCAAGTCCGTGGTTGTAACAATTGAATAAGGGCACTATGAATGATTCTTGCCTTCGGATGTGGTTATGAACATTCAACCATCTGAATGGAACAATTCATCCAGCTAAATCAATTAAAAATTGAATCAGCAACAAAACAGTGCAAAAGTCATACAATTCAGCCGGCTGAACTTGCAGGGTCAGCCATTTGAATATTCATAAAAAATTTGTGCATGTGCACAACATTCAGTCAACTGATATGGTTCAGTCGGTTGAATCGCCTATTTTTTCCATATCAAAGAATTTTATGAAAAACTATTGGCATATGAACTATGTTTTGAAAAATTTAGCATATGAACTATGTTTTAAAATACTTTAGATTACGTGTGCATGCATATACCACTTTAGAGAAATTTTAACATGAATTCGCTACTAGACTCAGACCATAGACTAAATATATTACTATAGCTTCTATCTGGACTCTGGTCTGCAATCTGTTAGGTTATTTCTTGAGTAAAACAGTATCTTCTCCTGCAAATATGGTTAGTTCATATAATATTTACTTATATACCTGTCACAATCAAAACATCAAAATTCTAGGTTCTAACACTGCAGGCATGGCACTGGACTCGACTCGATGCATAGAAGCAAATGGTGGTGTCCGACTATAGGCACAGTGGCCGTAGTAGTGGTGACAACGACTAAAAGATGGTGGCTGAATTTGAAAGGTGTGATGTTAGGGTTTGGGTGATCCTGTAGTAGCAAAGAGATTTAAAATAATAAAATAACATAAAAATATGATTATTGTTAAATATTTACAATAATATCTTTCTCTTAAGTGCTTATAACTCTCATATAAGATATCCATTCAATGAGTGGTTCATGGTATTAGTATCATGGTGGGACCAGGTCATTTTGGTATTATGTTTGTTGTGTTTCGAGACACTTTTGGAAAGTGCCTTGTTTTTTTACATTTCTTATACGCTGATCGAATAATGATAGCGGCCTAAGATATTTTGTTCTTCAGTAGCGAGTCACTTACGATTTGGTGATGGCGGACTGAGACATATAGTTCCTCGATGGAAAATTGCTTATGACTAATGATAGCGGGCCGAAACATATAGTTCCTCGGTAACATGTTGTTTATGTATAGTTCGTGTTTGGGATTGCACGCCTTGTGATGGTTCGACCACAGACACCTTACCTGGGTCTGCATCAACATCATTAGGCTCATTGGTCTGTGCATTTCTAATCTTGCCTTCTTCAATGCCATCCTGAGTCCCCTCGACTGGGGGCACAACAGGATTGTTGACATCCTTTTCTCTCTCTACGACATATCCCGGTAATGCTACACTTCCAGGGAGCCCAATGCTACAACCCTCTTCCAACAGCTCAAATAGAGGTAATAACTCATCGGTTACGAGAAGTCTAATGTCCCTGTGTTCGTCAGGAGTGGCATGAATAGCAGAGATCGCTTTGGAAAAACTAATGCCCTCGGGACGTGGGTGGACACCTGTAGATATTCAGGATGTTAGTTGATGCAAAAATACGACTAGGATTAATGAATGTAAGAGTGAAGTAAAGACGACACTTACGTCCTTCCAACCATCGCCTTGCGAAGCCAGGCGAGCACCAAAGATAGAACGAATCGTGTCTGAAAAGAGAAAGTTTATTCCAACCACCTATTAAGACTTGGCAGTTGGGTGAAGGCTTAAGAAAAATATAGAAAGGAATTCTCGACCATCGTTTGAAGTTATAAATGAACCTTTTGTCCTCAGGAGTTGGCGGGCGAAACAGAATGCTCATGAATAGTAGAAAAGTTCCATGGATGAAGGTGTAGTTGTTTGGGTGAAGTTGGGTGGGAGCTATTCCGAGAAATCGCATTTCTCGAATAAATGAATTGATGGGCAGTACACATCCGGTCCAGCATATGAATTTTTTGTACGCTATGTACCCCTCTGGGGGCAAGTGAGGCTGGTCATTTATTGCAGGAACCAGGACGTCTTCGAATGGAATTCTGTGTATGGGACATAGCCTAGGAAGGGCAGCCACACCAATCCGAGAGGTTGAGAATCTATTGGGCTATCTAAGGGAACAACGCCTCCTACTACATCAGGCGTAGGATTACATCTTCTGCCGGGGGGACAGAAACATCAAAAGAAAGGTTAACTAATGGGCCAGAAATGTTAACTGTGTTTTTTTACCCAACGAAGTTCGAAGGAAGTCTAAACATCTATGAAAAGTCAAAACAACTCAAGAATCAACTAAGAGGACCAGAAGAAGGAATGAAGAAAGACTCAAGAAGATGAAACCAAAATTTGGCCAAGATGATGGATCACCAGTGATCGCTCATGGGTCCTCCAATCCTCTTGCATCATGATATGATATGCTCTCTAGAGATGCTTGCCAAGTTTCATAGCATGCCGAACAATCTAACTCGAGAAGTGAAGATTCATCTAATTCAAGCTATTTGAAAAAAGTAGCTAGCTTAAAACGGACCTACAGAACTCATACGAAGTCAGATTGACTTGAAATTTTGGAAGAACACTTAGAAGACATAATAGAAGGCTAACAGAAATTTTTTGATCATTTTGAGTTGATTTGGTGGATCACTAACGACCTAACTAGATGGATCGCTGGCGACCCATGTAGATTGCGCCCCACCACCTTTAATTTTTATGGTAGGTCCCATACACCTTAGAGAGAGTACTTGCAAAGTTTTGTCTGATTTCGTTAGGTTTTAATCGAGTTATGGATGATTCTTCTAGACCAGATAACCCATGAAGATGAATGATTAAACTAACTCCAAATGACTTGATATTTGGACAAGATACTTAAATAGAAGATAGGAAGATAATCGAACAAAGATCACTCAAAAATGTTCTAGCTACATGGATCGCTAGCGATTCATGCCCAATGATCATGTCAGGTCGCTGTGCAACTTTTGGAGCTCCTTCGTATCCTTAAGCTTAAGTCTCTGGTAAAGTGGCCTAGCCCAATACCTGTCCAATCTCTATAAATACTCACTTATCTGCAATATAAAAAGGATCTTCTAGACTAGCTGCTGAGACTATGCAGGAACTATTCTTCACTCTTCTCCTTCCACACAACAGTCATCTAAATGGTTTACTGTGATTCTCCAATGAACTCTAACAATGGTGATTTGATCTAACTTACAAGATTTAATTAAATTGTAATCATATTCAACTTGTAATTGCTGCCAGTCAATAACAAATTTATAAAGTGGACGTAGGCTTAGTTAACAACCGAACCATTATAAATATCTCTTGTCCTTTTACTTTATCTGCAAGTTATTATTTCCCGTCTCTATTCTATTTGCCTTGATAATCAAGGCTGGTGCTTTCATACTAAATCCAGGGTGTTGATCCATTTTTTGGGTTAACATCTTCCATAAGTTTAGCCTGATGATCAGGAGAAAACTTGCAAGATATAGTCACAGAGCTTGATTTTGCTTCAGGATCGCTGTGCTACGAGGCCGGTCCAGAAGACATTGCACATAAACGCTCCAAGCGTCTGAACTCCATATTAACTATATTAAGTAGATAATCGAGACTAGAAAAAATTACATGTTCCCCCATGATAAGTGTGAACTAGTGTGGTGCAGTGTATAACAAAATAATTAACTTTAAATGAGAGAAGGAAGTTAAATGACAAGACTTTCAATTTCGACCAGAGCGATCGTCATCGCTGAACGTCTCAACTGGCAAGGAGATTGATTGGTTGTGAAATCTTTGGATCGACTATCGGCATATCAAAGTGTGAAATCTTTCATTCAAGTCTATATGCTAAGTTTAAGTTCATGTTGAAAGTTTCAAGGATCTGATTGTTCAATCTCAAGTTCGATAGTGAGCATGCAAGTTTTATTATTCATCATCATCATATGTTCAAGTTCCTTGAGGTGAAGTGGTAGTAATAATTCAAACAAGTAAGTTTGGATTAGGTTTCAAGTTCGGAGAGCATGTGTGCCGATCCCTATGCGCCAAACCCTTTATACTAATCCCTATTCCAAAGCATTTCAATCGATCCCTCTCCTTAACCTAGTGGTACGGACCCCTCTATCACAACAAACACTATCGATCCCTTCTTTTAGCAAAGATTGCTGATCCCTAATCCTATTGATCCCTCTACTACACCACCTTCCACTGAATCTACAACATTTGTCCTCCCACGTGGATCCACTTCACTGATCCCTCCAACCTCACTGTATAAGTCAATATCTACCCCTTTTAGAAGCTTAGCTACTGATCCCACTCTCACATCATCAAACGAGGGATCGGCATATCCACACCATACACCATATTCCAACCAATCCCTCCTCTACTCTCCTTTCTTCTTCCCCCATGTTTATCCTACTGAACACTTTCACATCGTACGAATCACATCCTCCAAGCCACTTCTACTGTTGTGGTATCAAGTACCACGAAAGTTGCTAATCGTATGGAATCCATTATCACATCATAAAATCAAAGAGTATAACTTAAAAGCTTTCCTATGTGAGTGTTTGAGTTAAAGTGTGGGCGAGTCTTTGGAGATATTCGAATTCAAAAGGAGAGAAAAGACGAGTTCGTGGGATAGGCTGGATTTCAGTTGGATTTCGGGCTAAGGATAGGAGCTTCGCTTTTGTGAATGGAACAAGAGGGATCGGTGCAACGTTAGAAATTAGGAAAATTAGACAAGTGAAGTTAGAAAGGTGGAGTGATGGCTTATATAAGGAGAGGGGTGTTCGGCATGCAAAATGAAGGAAGATGGTTCGGTATAGAAGTCTTAGAGCACAAATATAAAAGGAAGGGCCGGCATAGAACAAATGAAGAGAAGTTCGACCCATAGTTATAAGCGAAAGAAGAGGGATCAGCTATCAATATGTCAATCCCTGTGAGCATAAGGAATAGAAAGGAGGGATCAGCTCTGCATGTGCCGATTCCCACTAAAAAAACGAAAAAAAAACCGATGAATAATAGGGATCGGCTACAGGTATGTATGCAAATAAATATATGCATAGAAATTATAGGAAGCTTGTACATACAAAATGCCATAAAAATTGGCGGTGACACGTGAGTGTACAAACACGTCCAGGAGATAACAACAAAAACATGTATATGAGCATGCACGTGTATGACTCCAAAGTTCAATTTTTGAAATCAATAGAAATTGAAATCAAACCTGAAACCTTCAAGTTCGAGGCTGGATCGGATAACAAAAGCTTATTAGTCTCGTGAAACTAGAGTTATATATCAATTGACGGAGTATAGCCCTGGATTCATACTAAGGGAAATCGACCAAGCATCATGATGATCAATGAAAAATTCAATACTTGGAAAAAACAATTTGATACAGGAATGACAACCATTCAAGAAGTTAGATGGATCTCTTCTCGATGATTCAAAGCGCGTCATGTTCATTACAATACATACATTGGGAGGCGAGTGTTATCCGACATTCTGGCCCAGCTATATTGAAATGATTGCACGAGTTAGATTCGATTATCATTAAGGCCAATGATTCCAGAGTGATGATTATGAGGCCTAGAAGTCAAGTGCGGATGGTAATATGAAGTCAGGATGAAATGGAATTGATAGATGTGCAACATAGAATGTTCAAAGTATGGAATATGGTTCAATGCATAGGAGGGATCGGCATAGTTTGGCTCCAACAAGAGGGATCAGCATGTTTCGAAGTACAAGAGTGTCAATATCTCAAGATCTACAAGTCCAATGCACATAAAATTGGAGGAGCAAGATATAAGAACCCTAGGGAACCTACCTTAGGGACCGCATTCAAAAGGGCAAGGTTTGGAGGGATCAGCGTACATCCCTTGGAAGTGATCGGCAGAAAGCAGCATATAAACCATGTCGAAGCAAAGATCAAGCAATAACTCGAGCTCCATTGATCTAAATGACATGAAAATTGGAGGTTAAACATATTTTCACATAAGGTAGCCACCATAGGGATTGCTCCCCAAAATTTGAGCAAAGAAGCGATCGATGCCGATCCCTCCTCTTTGGGAATTGGGCTTAGCGATCTCTCCAGTGGGCTCATATGATTTAGAAGGTCCTTCAACCGAGATTTCAAAGAGATATATGGTCATCTTCATTTATAAATACTGGCATGATGGGTCATTCTGAGGATCTTTACGCCGTTGGTTACTTTAGACTCCATTGTAATCAAGTACTTGCTATTTTCTACTGCTATAGTTAGATTTATAAATGAATAATAAAGGATAATGTTCAAAGTGGACGTAGGCTACAATGCCGAACCACTATAAATTTTTATATCTCCGATTATAGCTTATTCTCTGATGCTTACTAATTCATCTACTTAGTATAATTTTGATTTTCTTCACTCACTTCTCTATAAAAACTATTATTGGGTGTTTGCGACCAATTTAGTTGCAAACAACACCTTTCAAAGCTTTTTATAGAAGATCATGCAAATTACCAGCGTGTTGATTGAAAATAAGGAATAGACCAATACTTGGTCTGGATTTTGGTGAGATATGCGGTTAAAAATATTGAGCTAATCTTAGAAAGGATGAAAGAAGCTCAGTCAAGGTCGAAAAGTTATGTAGATCAAAGATGTAAGAATTTGGAGTTTTCTGTTGGATATTATGTTTTTACGAAAATATCACTTATAAATATGTTATACAATTCAAGCAGTTGGGGAAATTGGCATCGAGATATGTTGGACCATTTCCTATCATATAGAGGACTGGAAAACTCCCATACCATATTAAGTTAACGAATACTTTGGAAAATGTCCATAATTCTTTTCATGTCTCTCATCTGAAAAAGTATGCACGTGATCCAAAAACTACTACTGAGTCAATGGTGCAGAAAAATTTAGTAGTGGAACATGATATGACCATTATAAGACAACCGCTTCATATCGCATATTGAAATACAAAGGAACTTAGAAATAAAACAGTCAATTTAGTAAAAGTCCATTGGAGTGGCGATGAAAGAGAATGTACATAGGAGATCGAGGATAGGGTTAGAGAGGCTTATCTTGAGTTATTTAGACTAATAGTTATGCTAGTGATGAATTTATGTATGTGCTTGTGTTACATGTGCATATGATTTGTTATGTCAAATTGTACCATATAAGAATTTCAAGAATGAATTTTTATAAGAAAGGGAGCTATGGTACCCTTGTTTTAAATACATGTTATTATGGAAAATTTAATTTTTAGGTAATTAAATAAAAATGTAGGGAAAATAGAATAAGTATGGAGATAGACCAAATTAATTAAATTCAAATTTTTCTTTAGTTAATAAGGAGGTAATGACATCTTATATGAAGAAAGGAATTAAAGTTCTATTTAATATAAAGAAAGACCGGGAAGGGGAAAAAATTTAGGACCCAACCCACTTAATAATGCTTTAACCCTTCTTCCTCTCTCTCATATGTTTATTCACTCTTCAAACCAAAAATAAAGATAAAAAGAAAATAAAACCTCTATTGAAATTCTCTAATTAAAGAATGAAGAACCTATGCTACGGTTAATTCTCTCCTTACTTAAGCTAAACAAGGTGAGTAATGTTATCATCCTTACATTCACATGTTTTGATTCTAGGATTTGATTAAATTGATAATGGTTTGTGTTTATAAAACAAGCATCTGGTTAATGTGTTAATTTAAATGATTCCATGAATATTATATGTGAAGTTATGAAGCGAAAATAATGGTCTTTTAGATTCAAAACCAAAGCTAATGATTTCCAGTTAATCTAAATAATTGATATGTTGTTTATAACATTAGTTTGGAGACGTGGTTTTAATTTCGTAATTTTCTAAATTTATATGAATATTCTAAGTTGAGAAAAATTCTAATTTCGGGTTTGAATTATTTAAATCATGAAAAACAACCATTTTCTTCCAAAAATTTTATATAAGGAAAAATATAGGAAATTTGATTTTTGAGAATTTTTTTTGGATTTTCCTAAGAATTTATGGATTAATCAAAATAGAGGAAAATGAGATTAAAAAGGTATTTAATAATTAATTAAGGAATTAATTGTTGTTACCCAAAATTTTAGGTAAACAAAAACTTCCTGGAAAAGCTCTCACAGTCGGTCCGTTCATCGGATCCTCGCTTAGCCAGCAGATTGCTTCCATCAATGAGTGACCAATCCATCATCTTCAAGGGCTAACCGCGCCTACTTCGCATCTAGAGACACCACGGATGGAAGCTCAGCCCTCAGCCATCACCACTTCCTTTAAGACCCCGAAGGAACGACGGTCCTTGAAGCACGTCTGCCTGATTCAGCACGACTTCCCGTCGCATCCTCTCCAGAAGTACCCACGCGTGGCTCCTCAGGTGTCGTTCCCGCACTCCAGGATGACCGCCTTCTCAGATGTCTCCTCCTCATCCACGCGGAACGACCAAATGAAGCCCTCGGGCGACCTGCCTTCATCAACAAGGCATCAAGCGCTCTCAACATTCTAATGATTCTCTGAAGCCGGTCAGCCAATCTCTCCCAAAAGCATAGGCCCAAGGGGGCACTCCCTTGGTACTACTTGGCATCCCTTCGGTATGGCCAGCCTCGACCACTTCTCAAGGCTTAAGCCCAAGATTGCGCCCCTGGGCCTTTCCTGGCATCCTTTCCCTTAGCAACCAGGGCTACCCTCGGCCACTTCGGCACCCGCCCGGTCGGTTTATTCATCCCAATCCATGCGCCAAGTACCACACCTTCCATGCAAAGCCATTCCTAAGTGGCCTTCCTCCCACTCTAAGACCCGGGTCCACCCTGGGTACGATCCTAATATCAGAAGTAGCTCCGTTCTTACGTGACAGTCCATCGACTTCGCTCTCCACATGGCTGCATCTGGGCCTTGCATGTCCGCACTCGTCGGAGGCCAGGGTCGTTTAGAGCCGACACTGGACTGGTTATCTTATGTGGTCCAACTACTCCTACATAGGAATCTGCCTGACCGTGGTGGACCGACCGCCTTATTTTCTTAGCAATTATAAAACTGCTAGCTAGGACAACCTGTTTAACCTGAAACAAGTTACCTCACAGTACTCGAACCATTCTCAGTCCAACTGCTCCGAAGTACATGCCATTAGAGAAAAGTATTGTTCCTCTGCTAATAATACTCCACACGTAGCCCTTTCCTCTCCCTCACCTTTCCAATAGCCAATCAAAACGCCTGCACCCCTACCTACTAAAGCCTGCCCCTTTTCCTAGGTCTACCATAGACCCTTCTTTCCAATTAGTAAGCAATCTGGGCCGTGGGCTCGAATCTGCTTTCCTACTGGCTCTCATCCTACATCCCCTCCAATCCATGGCTCAAAGCCTCTCCTGCACTGTTGTTCTACAATCTGGACCATCCATTCACACCCCACATCCTCTATATATACCCGATGTCATACCATATAGCAAAGGGACGGACATAACAATTTCTCCAATCCCTCTCCCTCGCCAATTCTCTCATCCTCCAAAGCCTCTCTAATAGTGGCTTCGCCTGACTTCTGTTAGAGAGAGCCTCCATCAAGCTCTACCGCTCAACCCATCGTGCTCTACCCACCATGCTCTACCACCATCATCGTCTCCAACAGCAAGCTTATCACTCAAGCTAACGGCACCTCCCTCTAGCTTACCTTTCGACCATTACCAGAATCCCCTCCTTTAAGAGCTCTTCCATCTCCCAGAATCCTCCTCGAGGGACAGCCGTCCTAGTGGGTCTTCTCTTAGGTCTCCTCCCCATGAGATCTCTAGACATATTATACTCTTGTAATATTTAGTCCAGTCTCCTTTATTATTCTTTTGTAACAGTATGTAAATTGTAAGAGATCGATATAGTAAAGGAACATCACAGTGGATGTAGGCCGCACTAGGCCGAACCACTATATATCATTGTGTATTTACTTTCTACACTTAGTTCTCCCTAGGATCACTCTACCATCTCCCGCCATGGACAAGTCTCCCTGTCCACTCCAGGCTGCCATACTCCCTACCATGGGCCAGCGTCTCTGTCCACTCCTACCCATATCAATCCATATTCCCACCAAGCAACGGTCCAACAGCAAAGGGCCCATCCGGCCGCCCTCCGCTTGAGGGTGGTTGACCAGCAACTAACCATATGGATCAAATAGGATCGCGCCCTCTACCACAATGAGCCTTCTCTCCAGGGTCGACTCGTACAAAACATAAGCCTAGCGTCGGAGCGGCGGTATCCTCGACGGCGTGATCGCATTTTGAAGTTTGGTTCGGTTTTCCGTACTCGTGATGAAAAATCGGATCAACAATTTCCAATTTATGTAAATGAGAAATATTCTCTGATGTTTTTCATAAAAGAGATCTAAAAAGCAGGAAGTGGAAAATGAAAATTTAACACATGAAAGGATTTGGTCAAAAGTGATTACTTTAAGAGGAAATAAAATCAGTTTTAAAGTTAATTACCAGATTATCACTTTAGATATGCAATAACATCTTATACATGTGATAACTACAAATTCGATAGCATTTTATACATAAGTTAACGACAAGTTCGATAGTATTTTGTACGTGCGATAGCTACAAGTTCAATAACATTTTGTTTAGGCAACGACTTGAAGAGCCATAGACCCAGTAGCATTGGAAATCTATAGATTAGGTAGCTAAGAATTCAATAGTAATTGCTTGTAAACTATGGAGAAGATAGCTAAAGGCACGATAACATATTGTAAACAAATATGTCGGGCTTTCCTCTTATTATTGAGTTTTGATAACTATGAAAATGTGATATGAAGTTTCTAAATAAAAAGGAAACTTATGAAATGAATTGGTCTAAGATGGGTAGCAAAAATGATTCAAGTTTATAAATAGTCAGTTACATGCTTGTTCATATGAGATATATGGGAAAATGGCTACAATGAGAACAAATTTACACTGTTAAAGTAATTTGGCAACTTCATATGTTCAGTTCTATATTTTAATCAGCTATTATTTTCTATGTTTTGATGTATTCACTGTATAAAATCATATAATATTAGTAATATCGGGGATTATGAATTGGTGACCATAGCAGGTTGTTTCATTAGTGGGTACGGTTAGGCTAAACTCCCGCATGAGTAGAATTACATCTAGGAGTTTGAGGAAATTTAATTATGGAAGGATGCCCAAAATTGATCAAGAAGACAAAATGACTTGCTCAATGTCTAGAAAACTACGTTAAGCTTTATGAGATTAGTGTCGGGGTAGTATCTCGCACTATAACCAATTAAGTTCATTGGTTATCAAGGTCAATAATTCTAATGCGTAGGAATTTGCTAACATCGAGGCTAAATTATGCGAATACGCATCTAGGAATTGAGTATGGCACTCACTATTATTTTTCTTTCACCACGAGAATATATTGGTATCACTATGGAAACGAAAGCCATAGTTTTACCTGGTTTTGGTCTAAGTCAACGTGTTAGGTTTGTAGCTGGTTTATAAAATTTAATTGGTTAATAGTGACACTATGGAAATTATATCGATGCGTTAGATGGGTAGCTTGGAGATTGCGTGATCCTTGGAACCTATTGAATATTGACTCATTCATCTTTAACCCATTTTGTATGATATTTATGCTATGTTTTAACCATTGTGGTTGCACGAGGATGAGCAAAGCATAGCGCAGTAGACATGTCTCATCCTATCCAATGAATGTTATGCCGTCATTTTATCTGGTAAGATAATAGTAAGGGAAAAACCTGTTTCGCTTAGAGATGTAGTCTCACTATGTATTTATTTTGTTTCGAGGTGACTGATATTATTCATACTGTTTTTTGTTCGACTCGAAGTTTTTGATTTCTCTTAAACTCGCGGATACTCATTCAAATAGAATGGAGTAGGGATTTTTGAGTTTTAGACTAATAAAGCTTCCATGAGACATTTTAGTGGCAAACTAATATTAGTTTTTGTTTAATCCAATGTACAACATAGTTGCGTATTTGTATGTAATGATGGGTTTTATAATATTCCGTAGGTATGATTATGATCACTCAAGGAGGCATCATCATATATTGCTCTTGAAATTATATTTTGTTGAAACGATGTAAGAGTGGAGGTGTGCACGAAACAAGTATTGAATGAATGAAATTTTTGGTGAAATTCTTTAAAAATTATGTACTCTCTTAGATGTTAATGTTACACTAACTAGTCTCATTTGTCGTAGGAAAAGATACCGACGATGACTGTAACACCATTAGTGCCTATTTCTGAATCTTAAAATGAAGATGTTACAACTTTGTATCAAAACAAAGGTTTAAGAAGACTTAATAAGAAATTTTTAAAACATAACCCAAATGAAATGAAAAGATTAAGGTTGGAGAATGAAGTAATGCTATAGTAACGAACTTGCTATTTATTATATCTATGCGTGCGTATATCTACTTATTTATACTTCTCACTTCTATCTCTAGTCATTTCTTTTAAATCTCATGAAAACTCGTATGCAGATCACGAGGAAAGAAGCTATGACATTAGAAGTGGAAGACTTAATTTGGGGGAGGAATTTTTAAAAAACATAACCCAAATGAAATGTTCAGCTCAATGCAAAATAAAATGTTAATCGAACTACCAATACTAATGCAAACATAAATGCTGGAGTGATACCAGCTGATAAGAGAACTAAATAAGGTGGAGTTTCCAAAAAGGAAAAATCTAAAGTAACTTGTTATCCCGTGATAAAAAGAACTACTGTCGTGCAGTTGTCACTAAAAAAGTTGGTGTCAAGAAGGGAATGAGGTGTTATAATTGCAATAAATTAAGACACTTCAGGAGGGATTGCATCGAGTCGGTCAAAGCTGATAAAAAAAAGGTTTATGCTTTAGAATCTACGGTTCTTGGACCAACTGTTGAATAAAAAGGAAAGATGATGTTGAAATGTACGTTTTTGATACATGACATGCATGTTTGAGAATTATTTAATGCGGAGCATTAATACATTTTATATTTTTAATACACTGGACAACTAATAATCGAGTTGGATCCAAATCCAAGTGACTAACAGTGGTGATACTACAGTGATGTTAATGACAATTAACTTGGACTTGATTTAGGTATGGGTAGTAAACTAAATCCGTATCCGTGTGCCCACAATGAGTTCTGAAGGTTAGGGTCAAAACCGGTACATTGAGCTGCCTATGAGTCAATATCTTCAAGCAGGGTTTTAGCTTCCGCCCAGTCGCCTACAAATCACTCTTTATACTTTTGGGTTTTCAGCCTCTTTCGGAGAAAAGGAAAGACATTCTCTTCCACACACCTGAAATGGCATTTTTCGGTAATTTCTCGTCGATTTTTCTTTTCTTCGTAAGAAAATACCTGTTTACCCAGACTTGCATGACTTTGTCTCCAATTTTATTTGCATTTCAGGTGTTGAAATCAAACCAGGAAAACCCTACACTCACACCTACGATAATGAACGTGGAAGACTTCGTATTTCTCAGGTCCTATTTTCACCCATTACAATACAGTAACGTGAAATACTGCATCTTACCAATTGACATACACTGTTCTGTTTAACACTCTTTCTTCTACGACCTGCTATTGTCAGTTAGCTGTAGTCTGACAATTTGATTATATTAAAAACTATAAAAGCTTTTGGTTGTTAATTGGAAACCGATGAATTTTTGTCTTAGTCCAAATTTTGGAACTCGTGATTTGAAAGCGAACGCTGTACGCTGTAATTTCATTCTTCCTCTTACTTTGCAAAATGATTATAATTTCAAAAATTACTGCAGGCTACCTTGGGAACTGGGACGTCTACGAAGAAGAGTAGTTTACAATGCAATGTTGGTAATAAAAGCCCCATTTTGCTTTGTAATTTAATTCCTAATGTATCAGAGACATTCAATTTAAAACTTGAGTTTGAGGAGGACGAGGAAGTTACATTTTCAGTTCTTGGACAGACAAGTGTACATCTTTCTGGTTACTATCTTGGTGGTGCGTTGAGTGGAGATGAGTTGTATCCTTTCTGTTATGTGATGTATTTACGAAATTTAGTTCTAATAAGAAACTTCATAATGATTTAGGTTTAAGATGTACAATATTATTTAAAGGTTAAGCAAGGTAATGGTTGCAATACTTTTCCCCATTAACATTTTTTTTTGGGTAGATATATCTAACAGAAAAACTGTTTTGTCCATTTTATTATGTTTATCCTAGTTTAATATTAGTTAGTTGTCGTGTGATGTATGTGTTATTTATGTTCTTTTGGAGCCCCTTTAACTCTAGTTAAGTGATTCTTATGGTGAAGATATATCTGGATCTGAGTCTAAAAGTTCAGGTAGCTATGATGTAGAAGATGAGTCTGATTCTGAATTCATTGATGACGATGACATGGACATGTTCCCCCTTTCTGAGCGCAAAAGTAGTGGTAATTTAAGTTCTCCCTTTGCTTGCGCAAAAGCATGGTTTGATTCTTCAACTTGCAAGTGGTTATGCACTGGTTTATCTGGATACACTAATATGTGTGATTCTCTAATTAGTTGGTTCAGTTTTTTAAACATGCTAATTCTAGAGACATTGTTTTAGCCTACATATATTAGATAATTTAATGCCACATTCCCATCTGTTTACCTTTAAAAGTGTTTCAGTCACATGAATTTCACTTTGTACTCTAAAATTTTTATGAGTCAAAATTTTTGGAGTCTTTACTTACCAACAATATTTGTCCAATTAATATAACTTCCATTTTTCTCGTTAAATTACAGGTTTCTATTGGTCTCTTGATTAGTTTGTCCTAGCTTAATATATTTCACGCAATGTCGATTTATAAACTTTGGAAAGACGGTCTATTTGACTTGTGGATTTTGCTGCCTTTGTTCATAATAATTGATTACCTTGATCCTTTTAGATTCTTCATCTTAAAAAAAAAAAAAAAAAAAAAAAAAAAAAAAACAACAACAACAATAGCAGCAGAAGCAGAAAGTTCTAATACGTGAATTTATACTTCATATCTAACCTCTCTGTTGGTTGATTATTGTCAGATGGCCTCTTATATAATATCTACAGTTATCCTCCGCAGTAAACATGTTGTATGATTTTAAGGTAATTAGTTAGCATCACCTAGCTTTACGAGTAGCTCCTCCACCGTACCAGGTATCCTGGAATGGAATTTTTACCTTGGAAACCAGTAAGCTATATAATGGCATTCGTATTTAACAAGCTGTCCACAAAAATTAAAAAATTCACCAGAATTAGTTATTGACGTACCATCTTAACGAAAAACCTTGTCTGTTCTTGAGGCAAATTTCTTCACATGATATTATGCATGTTAGAGAGGATTCTTTTTAGGCTACCAAGTTAACGTAATGAAAAAACAGCATACAACATGTTCATAATGTTCATCAATAGTTGGTTTCAAAAGTTAAGTCCTCCCTTAACTCCTTTATTTGGATACACTAGTATATTTACTTCTCTAATTAGTTGGTTTCAATTTTGCGAACATGCTAATTCTAGAGACATTGTTTTAGCCTGCATACTAGATACTTTTATGTCACATTCCCATCTGTTTGTATTTACCAGTGGTTCAGGTGCATGTTAAAGACGCTTTCCACTCTTAAATCCTATTAAGCCAAAATTTTCTGAATCTCTATATAACCCACAATATTAATCCAATTAATATAACTTTCATTTTTCTCTCTAAATTGCAGGTTTCTATTCATTCATTGGTCTCTTTATTAATTTGCCCTAGCTTAATATTTTTCACGCCATGTTGATTTTTAAATTTTGGAAAGACGGCTGCCTTTGTTGATAGTAGTTAATTACATTGACCTTTTTATTATTCTTAAAATAAAATAAAAATGATGTGTGCATTTATATATCTCATATCTGAACTATGTTGGTTGGTTATTGTTAGATAGTTTTGTATGTAACATCTACAATTATCCTCCATTATAAACATGTATACTGTTAGATAATTAGTTAGAATCAACTAGATTTATGAGTTGCTTCTGTACATACCGGGTTTCCTGGAATAGAATCGTTACCTTGGAAACTAGTAAGCATTATAATGGTATTAATATCTAACAAGCTGTCCACAAAAATTCACCAGAATTAGTTATGGGCTTATGGCATACTATCTTAATGAAAAAACCTTCAATGTTCTTGAGACAAATAGCTTCATATACTATTATGCAGGTTAGAGGTTCTTTTTAGGTTTTCACGTTAGCACTGAGATGAAAATCTTGATGTATTATTGCAAACTGCAATCCTATTGGTTGAAAATAGTCATGTTGAAGACCTACCCAACTTTGTATGACAGGTAGATGGTGTAATAATTTGACTGCTTAAGAGTCACTCGAGCGATGCTTAATTTTTTTAAGGCTAAAAATTAATATTTAAGCAATGGGTTTGATATATACTTTGTCTTATAGTATTTAATATTACAGTACTTTTAAAAAATACAACGAGAAAACTAATATGCATGTTTGTTTCTTTTTTCTATATAAAATTCTTAAGCTATGTAAATAATTTGACAAGAAAAATCTCAGATTTTGTTTTCTTACAATGTTAAAAAATATAAAAAATTCATCTTCTTGGAATATTTTTCCTCATGATTATTTTTGGGTTCTGTGAATTTTATCCTAAACCAAATGCATACCATCGTGCATGTAGGAGTCAAACCAGATTTTGTTTTCTCTTTCTACAACTTCCATAGCTTAAGAGCAATTGCATACATGAATCGATTGTCTAACCAATTGTCAAACTTTCTGTAAATTGATAATGCATCCATAAAAAATTGACAAATCAATCGGTGAAGTCCGCTTGACAATTGATCAATATGTAAATTGAATTGTTAAAAATTGACAACACAGTTGCTTAAGTAATTGTGGTGAGCTCTATTGCATTTGCTCAATTTTCAATTCTTCACTTTTTACTTTAGACCCACTTTTTACTAAATTATTCACAAATTAATTCATTTTTTTCAAAATATTAATAATGAACTAACTAGCATTCAGTCAAAAATTGATGCTTAGTGGTTAAGTGTCAGTTGATTTTGTAAACTGGCAGTTGGCTGTATACAATCAAAATTTGGTTCAATTGCTCTAAGCGCCTTGAGTAAATAAGATGGGTTGCTAAAAGGCGACGCTTAAGCACTTTCTGTTTATTGGAATGAAAGTCTAAACAAAATCGTCGTCTAGTCGTAAATTTTGCTTAAGCTCAGATTATTGTTTTCAAATGGAAGTTTTTTGCCATTTGTTTGATTCTTATTCTGTAGATATTAGGTCTAGCTACTATGTTAATGAAGGTTTAAAATTTTGGTTTTCCATATTTGTTTCCTTTGTTTGAGATTTTCAAAATTTCAACCAATTTCGAAAATTCTGAAAATTCGACAAAATTTTGACATTTTTTGTCTTCTGTGCATTATTGTACTGTATGGTCGAATGTTTACTTTTTGATTCTTTTACATGCTTACTGAATTTTTTAAATTTACCATGTATTTTTTTAGCAATTGAAAACATTACCAAAACTTAGGCAGAAACCATAATTTGGGCCAGATTTCGTTTCCATGATCACAAAAACAGGCAGAATTCCGAAAGTCCGACAAGGGTCTTGAATTAAAATTTTTTGTTATATGTTTTCTAGAAATAGGATGAACATAGTGAAAAGAGAGTTCTTTTGAAATAAGGATGCATGAATCGTTAGCACCATTTTAAAGAAATTAGTGAAATTATTGTCTAATGTCGGGCTGAATGTATTGGCAACGCACTTTATATTTCTTTTTGGAACAACTCTAACTGCCGGTCACTATATTTGGTAATTTATTGTCAGTTATAATTGAGGAAATAGAGGATGAAGAAACACCTTCTAATGCAAAGGCAAAGGAAAAGAATCAGCAGAACAATTCTGACCATGCCAAGAAAAAGCAACATGTGGAGACATCCAATGGCTCTGCAGAAAGTGAAGATGAAGATGGTTTCCCAGTCTCTTCATCATCAACACCTAGCGCTAAGACGCAGCAAAATATGATAGACAAAGATAAGAAATCTATTCAGACAAAATCTAATAAGAAAAAGTCTCCTATTGAATCTGATGAATGTGAAAAAGATAATGATGTTAAAGAAAAGATTGCTACTGATAATTCTGATACAAAGGTTAAAAAGAAAAAGAAGTTAAAGAAGGGAAAGGTCATTGAAGCTATTGCTGATGAATCAGTGGAGAAAACAGCAGATGTTAAAAACGATAACAAAGATCCAAACATGGATAATGGAAACAAGTACGACATTTTACCCAAATTTTTTCCCTTCTGTTGTCTAAGCTTGAAATCAGTTGATGATTTGCTGACTGAATTTGGTTTCCGTATTCCAGTGTAGTGACTGAATCTACTCATGGCAAAGAAACCAGTGGCAAGGAAAAGAAAATTAAGAAGAAACGAGCCAAAGAAGACAAGTAAATATACCAAGAACAACCTATATCTTTGTTATACCACATGATGCATTCTGTGATTTAAGTATCACAGAAATATGAGCTATTTACCCATATCCATGTTTAATAAATAAATTTGCTTCTCATTCTTTTGAAGGGATTCCAATGCTGATGGTGAAAAGGAGGTTGATATGGCCAAAAGGATTAAAAAGGAGAACGGTAAGGATTTAACTTCAAGCTTGGAACAAGGAAAAAAGATCAAAGCCTCGAAGCCTGAGCTTAAAACACAGACTTTAGCAGATGGTTTGGTCATAGAGGATCTTGTTATGGGTAAACCCGATGGTAAAAAAGCTGTTCCTGGAAAAAAGGTAATTAGTATAGTATTTTGTTTTCCTTTTTCTTTCCATGGACCAATATGGCGTGACTAACCTTTTTTTTATGATTTTCAGGTTTCTGTGAAGTACATTGGAAAGCTTCTAAAGACCGGGAAAATATTCGATTCTAATGTTGGCCAAAGGCCGTTTCAATTTCGTCTGGGTACTAATGATACTTTATAAGAGGGCTCTATTTTAAATTTTTATCTTGTACTGCTATGTTTCTGTTAATATTTTAAAATTTCAAATTCTTTGATACCCCTTAAAATTTTTGTTCATCTTTCAATATTTGTAATTATCACTGCTGAAATCCAAATCTAAAATCAATCAAATGAAAATTATACAGTTTCAAATCTGTAAAATATTGGCCAAAATTCTACCAAATTTAGAATAGTGTGAGATTTAAATTGTGTTAAAAAAGTCGGATGTATTTCAAGTTTAATTATGCTACTATTAAATTAACAACATGCGATTCCACTTTTAAGGCAAAGGGGAAGTCATCAGAGGATGGGATGTCGGTGTCAATGGTATGAAAGTTGGTGATAAAAGAAGGCTCACAATTCCACCATCATATGGGTTAGTAAAAGAAATTATGTTTTCCATGTTAACTCTTGCTTATTGTATTGTGAGATGTCTAATATCAAATTGCTTCTCTTTCTTTAAAATGCCTAGTTATGGGAGCAAAAATATGGGACCTATTCCTGCAAATTCATGGCTTACATTCGATGTCGAGTTGGTTTCCGTGCAATAAATAAAAACAGGAGGTTTTGGGTCTGAGTTAATTCATCAAATGATTCGATTTTTTTGATGATTAATATCTTTTTGTGCTGCTGAATGCTAATCATGGCCACTCTCTTCAGAGTTTTGTAGCAGATACGTGTTATGTTACTTTTTACCCGTCTGTTTTTCAATTTTTATCGACTGTGAACTGTTCCGAGTCTAGCTCTTATTTTTATTGATGTATACTACAAACTTGTAATCGTAATAGGAGTAATTTAAGACGCTATTTCTCGGATATAAAATGTGATTGTTCATGAAGATTGTGTTTAAATATCTCCAAATTGCAATGATATTACACTAGTAGCAAGCAGTGTTGATACATAAAAACATCCAAATTAAACAATATGGAAGTAGGATTTATGCCCTTTTGACAGGGTCAAAGTTCGAAACCCCGACAACAGCACCAATGATGGCGGTAAGCACGAGTCCACCAGAGGCGATGCTGAGCAAGAAGTTGTTCAAGGAAGGGGACATCCCTGGCTGAGCTGCCTCTGCGATTTCAGGAATCACCAGCATCGCTGTCATTGCCACTGCTGCCGCTGCATGCTCTTTCGCTGACAGAGATGCACGTGCTTCAGAACGTTGGTTTTTCTTTGTTGGAACCCTGCCTTTTGTGGGTGCTAGAGAAAGGCGGCGGCTGGTGGTGGGTGTGTACGGAAGGATAGCCATTGTGCTTGTCATCATAGAAGCCATTCTTTGTATTTCTTCAAATTTGAAGTTTCTATTTTCTTTCTAATATTTGTGCTTGTATAGGATAGGTATAAATGCTGTGTTTATTGATGGTTTGAGTGAGTGGATGTGAATTTGGATAGAATTGTGAGAATCTTGGTAGGTGATTGGTTGGTGGTCAAAATCTAGTTGCTTCTACATGGCAGCCTATGGTTCAAAAGATTGATGTTAGAAAGATGGATTCTTGTCTACATAGCTCACCATGAATGAAAGTCTAGATAAATTTTTTTTTTTTTTTAAACTAAAAATCTCTACTTCAAATCCTACTGTTCAATATAATCGATGTATCCATGATGCAGATATTATGGAATTAAGAACATAATGAAGTTCAAATTTTTAAATGTTTATCAAAAATTGAATTCTCCTAAAAGTACTTGCTTCCTTCTTGAAATTTATACCAAAAAAAATTGATTATTTTTTATTTTTTTAATTAAATTTTCATGTACAACATTGATAACAAAAATAATCTTGTAGTTTTTCTATTTTTTTTGCTCGTCTAAAAATATTTTAGAAGTTGAAAACTTTATACACACGCATATGGCAAAAATCAGTTATTTCATTTTTGCTGCATCTCAAATCCTTCAACATCAGGCACAAGTTGCGGATTAAACAATAGAGGTTGGTAGAAAAAAAAGAGAAAATATATTATTTAATTCGGAATTTACGGTTGATATCGAGAAATTTGAAATTTAGCGAAAACGAGGTGTAGCCGGTCCTACACGCGTACACTTTACAACGATATTCAAATATTGAAATAAGTTTTTTACTTGTGAATATATTTTTATACAAAAGAAATGATTAGTCTCAATGGATCCTTATTGTTGAAATGAATGTTATACGTTCTAAGTGTGCATGTGTAACTCTTAATTTCTAAACCAAAAACAATTTTAAACAAATAATCTTTTAATTTCTAAACCAAAGACAGTTTTAAACAAATAATTGATTTATCAGATAACTTTGAATTGAAGATGAGAATCAAGAATAATTCAGGAGGAAAAGGGGACAAAAGATATGTTTAAACAAATTACTTTTTCTAATATATTTAGTTTCAAAAGTGTTAGGTCGAAATTTGGGTCAACATAATTTGCTTTAGTTACAAAGAATTTATGACACTTGAGTAACATAGAACACTTAGTCAAGTAAGATATAACAGAATCCATATTATGTCATTATTATGCAAACGATACTTTGTTAAAGTCTTTGATTAGAAAGTCACAAATTTAAATATGACCTAACGGCCATTAAAGTCTCAAATTTAAGCTTTTTTATTATGCACAAGATAAAATGAAAATGAAGAAGAAAAATTCAGAATTCGCCCCTTTTAGTTGAGGGCATGCCTATTTATAGAAAAATCCGGCTTTCATATTCACGTCACGTGTTGTTTGGGAAAATGAACGGTCATGATTTGCTGACATACCACATGTTCCAGATGACATGTGGCACAATCTTTCTCTAGCTTCTCCATGATGACGTGACACAACCAGTCCCAATAGAAGAATACCATGTGGCAAGTGAGGCTTTTTTTGGGTGTATTATGCAAAGTGTGATAGCTCTAGTTACGAACATGCGATCTCTTCCTTAGTCTTCATTATGCGATAGTCTTCTTAGGTCATCAACGTGCCATAGCTTTGAAACATCAACCTCTGATAGCTCGACCAATCAACACGTGATAGCTTTAAACCTCAACTTTTGATAGCTCAAGCAATTGGCATGTGATAGCTTTGAAGCGTCAACCTTTGATAGATCCTTCTTTTACCTTATCATATGCCGGCTTCGCTCATATCAACTTTTGACAGCTTCATGGTGTCAATCTGCGATAACCTTAATCATGTCAACTTTCGATAGCTCTATTTGCAACATGCAATAGCTCTAATTTGCATTCCTCTTGTGGTAACTTCTACATGATAACTTCCTTTTGTGTTCAATCTTGCAATAGCTATTTCCTATTAATATGAGGCATCTACTTGGTCTTCAACTTGCGATAGTTCTTCTATATTCAACCTGCGACAACCATATTATCTTTATCTTACGACAGCTTCCTTATCAATGACTTGCGATAGCCTTGTATTTCAATTTTCAATGGTTTTGCGCATTATTAATTTTTTGAAAATTTTGGGTGCAACACTTGCTCCCCAAAAGAAGTTTTCTTATGCTTTTTCACAAACTGTATTATTGAAAATGTTTTTCAACACAAAGAGGTTTTTGTAATCTTTTGAATATATTTATTTGTAACAATCTTTTTATTGAAAATATTCTTTTTGGTGAAAATTTCCATAAATTTATCTGAAGATAGTTCTTGAAATATAAAAGATTCCCATGGCTTTATCTGGAAATCATTTGATACAAATCTGAATATATATTTATTGAAGTTTGATTTTCCAAAAAATAAAAATTTAAAAGTAAGGAAGTCCCTTTTATCTTATTTTTTGAAAATAGAATTTATCATAACTAATTGATGTTATTGCAAGTTGAAAATTTCCCATAATTTACAAGGAATGTTCCTTATTCTTGCTTGTCCATAGTTTGGTTGTTCATTAAGTCAAGAGTTCAGTTGATCATGCTGCTTTGGATAGTTGCTTTCAAATACCTTACTCGACATCGAAGGCTTCATTGGTCACCTTCCTTGGATGGATGCTTTGGCCACACCTAGTGGCGAGACCAAATGCTTAATTGACCAGCACCCTTTGGATGAGTGCTTCGGCCAGTTCTTGCAGCGGGACCGAAGGCTTCTCATCCATCTTCATTGGACGTTTGCTTTGGCCAGAAGGACCAGAGTCTTATTTGACCGTCACTCTTTGGTTGGGTTCCTCCAGTTAGGCCTTGCAGTGGGACCGAAGGATTTTCGTCCATCTTCCTTATATGAGTGCTTTGTCCAGCCATTGAGGCGGGACCAAAGGCTTAATTGACCATCACTCTTTGGATTGGTGCTTCGGCGAGGCTTTGCGACGGGACTGAAATCTTTTCATCCATCTCCCTTGGATGGTGCTTCGTCCAAGCCATGAAGCGGGACCAAAGTCTTAATTCTCCTCTTCCAAAATTGAGGTGTGCTTAAAATCTTGCTAACCTCATCAGGTCAGGTGCTAAGTCAAACATATCGCATTTAAGTCTGAGGACTATTATTTTGGAAGGACTTTGGGTGAATCGCTTTATTCATCCAACATTGTGAAATATGGTATCAATGTTCGGCATTCCATGTGTTTGCTATCACATTTCCATTTGTTCTACTTATCAGTAATTTTCTGGAGAGATCACTTCACGAATGACTAATGGTCCTTCCCTATTCGATCCCAGTGGGCCATTTATTGGATCATTTGTGTTTGCCATTACTCTCCTTAGCACCGGATCCCTTTCTTGAATGCCTTTCCCTTACTCTTGAATTGTAATATTTAGAGATTCTTTTTAGTATTTAGCTACTCCCATGGATGCTTGATCTATTAGTTCATTAATCAAGTTGAGTGACTCTTTCTTTATATGTTGATTCTATTCATAGGCATATGCAATCCTTTGACATGAAGGCAACTTCAACCTCAATTGCTAGCATAGCTTCAAATTCATAAGTTAATGACTACAGGGTTTCCAGTAGCCGTTCTCGTGGAAGTTTTATATGACCATAAAATAAGGGAAATGTCCTCCACCCAGCTTACTTTTACTTTACCTAACCATTTCTTTAAAATATTCTTTATGGTCTTATTTGCTGCTTCGACAGCCCCATTAGCTTTTGGGTGAGCTACCGATGAAATACTTTTTATTATTTCATTTCTCGTGCAAAAATGGGTGAATTCTGCACTCTCGCATTGAATCCCATTATAAAAAATAATCTTGTTTGAGAGTCCAAATCTGCTGACTATATTCTTGATGAAAACTTCAAGACTTTTCCAACGATGATAATTGTTCCACTTGGACCTATTTGGTAAAGTGACCAATCAATAGTAGGAAAAACTTTGATCCTCCTTTTAACATTGGAAGAGGTTCAATTATGTCAATTTCACACACATCAAAAGGCCATGGGCTTATGACAAGAGTTAACTCATTTGTAACTGTGGAGCTCTAGAATTTTTTTGCCACCTATCACAACATTTTTCTTAGGTTAATGAATCCTCAGTCATGCGGAGCTAACAATACCCCTTCTTTATTGCCTTCTTTGCTCATTTTACTCCATCAGAGTGATCCCTACATAATCCTTTATGGGTTTCTTTCAACAGCTTCACTCCTGTTTATGCGGTAACATATCACAAGTAAGATGCTGAATACCCCTTCCTATATAATATCCCATCGATTATGGTATATGAAGAGGCTTGATATCCCAACTTTCAAGATTCATTTTTCCCTTTGGACAATGTTCCTTTTTCCAAGTAATTAATTATGGGCATCATCCATCTATTAATAGATTGATCCTTATCGGTTTTATCCCATTCTTTTAGGAAGCTTCTCCATGACTACCACTTTCTCGAGAGTCTTTCCCGCTATATTATGGTTTTTGAGCTTGCAGCTGAGTTAGAACTAAGGCCTCGTTATTTTATCATCCTTTCTCTAATTTGATACTCGTTATTTAATCATTCTTTCTTTAATTCGATACTTGGGTTCTGTTGGAATCCGCCTGGAACAATTTTGACTTTTGGTATACCTCGTGAGCTTGTCAATTTTTCCTAAGAATATGCTTGCACATTCTTCTCTCTTGGTATTTTATTAGTAGAGAAATCTTTAAACCGAATTGGCATCTCATGGATTCTTTTTACGTAATAAGCAAACTAAGTATATTTTATTTGATTTACCTTTTTAATTGGTTTACCATTAACTATGAATCACCGAATATCTTGATCCTTAGAATTTGTAGTTGTTAAGCTAAAATTAACCTTACTACCATAGATTCATACTTCGTTATGTTATTAGTTGTATAAAACCCTAGTTTCACTGCATAATGTAGCCTATGTCCATCGGGCGTAATTATCACATGACCGGCTCCCGTTTCCTGTTCATTTGAAGCTCCGTCTACATATAACTGCCACCTTGGCTCGAGCTTCTTTTCCATTTATAATTGCTCTTTAATGAATCATGTATATTCTACTGCAAAGTCGGGTAAGGCCTGCCCTTTAATTGATACTCAAGGTAACTGTTCAATGTCGTATTGGCTCAACTCGATCCCTATTTTATCAATCTTCATAATGCCTCGGGTTTGCTAAGAACTTATCTTAGTGAACAATTGGTAAAAACTTTAATTGTGTGTGCTTGAAAATAAGATCTTAATTTTCATGCTGATAGCAATAAGAAATAAGCCAATTTTTCTATAACCGGTTATCTAGATTTAGCATCTTTTAATCTCTTACTCATATAGTACACCGAGAATTAGATCTTGTTTTCTTCCCTTATTAGGACAGAGCTAATCACATGATCCGATACTTCCATATATCAGAACAAGTTTTCTCCTTCTATAGGGCTAGAAAGTATCAATGGTTTTTCTAAATGGTCTTTTAGCTCCTGGCAGGTTTTCTGGAACTCTTTAATCCATTCAAAGGATTATTGTTTCTTTATTACATCGAATAAAGGAATGTATTTATCAGCTGTCCTTGATATGAATCCGTGAGTGCGATGAGTTGTCCATTTAATCCCATTACTTCTTCGTTCATTTTTGATTTTTCCATATTTCTAATTGCTTTAATCTATTTGGGGTAAGCCTCTATTCCCCGTGCACTTACAATATATCCCAAGAATTTCCTAGATTGGATTCCGATAGAACAATTTTATAGATTCAATTTCATTTTATTCTTCCTCAATATCCTAAACAATTCGTTTAGATCTTCTATATAGTCGGTTTCTTTCTTGGATTTCACTAACATATCATCCACATATACTTCCATGTTTCTTCCAGTTTTGCATTTGAACATTTTGTTTACCAACTTTGATATATGGCTCTTGCATTAGCTAATCCAAACAACATCACTTTGTAACAATAACATTCCTAGTCAATTACAAAACTAGTCTATTCTTCATTAGGTTTGAACATAGCAATCTGATTATATCCTGAATATGAATCAAGAATAACTGCAACTGACGACCACTTGTGGCATCAACTAGCCGATCAATTTTAGGAAGTGGGTAGAAATCTTTTGGACATGCTTTATTTAAGTATGTATAGTTGACACACGTTCTCTAATTCCCATTAGACTTTTGATCAATACAGGATTTGCCAGCCACTTTGGATAACACTTCTCTAATGAATCCACTTTCTAATAGCTTCATATCTCCTCTTGTAGTGCCATAATGCAAACTTTATCGAACAACCTTTTCTTTTGCATTATGGGGATGAAACATAGGGTTAATATTAAATGCATGATGCATTATTATAGGGTCAATTTCTTCCATATGGGTATGAGTCCAGGTGAAGACATCATTACTTGATTATAGAAATGAGATTAGCCCTTCTTTCATGCCTTTATCCATTCTTCTTCCCATCTTCACCGTCTTAGTTGATTCTTGAGAATCTAGGCTTTCTTCCAAATCTTACATAGATTGTGTTTTTTCTTGACCATCCCTAGAATCCATATCTGGTACTATCTCTTCTAAAAGTTCATTCTTATCTTGGTCGACCTGATTCAACTCCACATACTACCATTTCTTATCTTCCGATTTAATCCTTCTACTTAGTATTCGATGCCCTTTCGTCGAAAAACTTTGTTCGTTTGCCTTAAATATCAGCTTTTGAGGATTGATATTCAAGGGCTTAGGAGTTTTAGTTTAATTTAATTTATTTAATGCAGTCCATAACAAGATTCAACCTCTTTTTTATATCGCTCAAGTGTAGCAAAGTATATTCCACGAGAATTTAATCGTTCCTCACTTACAATTCCCAATCTGGCTTTGGAAAGGAACTACACAAGTAAATGTTTTGGGGACACAAAGGCATCAATCTCATCAAGTGTAGGTTGTCCGGAGAATGCGTTGTAATAAGATGACTGATTCATTACCACAAAAAGAGTTTCTAAAGTTCTTGAATAAGATGGGTTCCCAATTTGAACATATAGTTTGATTTGCCCAATCAACGTGGAGCCCTTGTTGTTAAACCTACAGATGGGCACTAAACTTGGTTCAAGCTTTTCTTCAAGAATATCCATTTGATCAAAAGAACTCTTAAAGATGACATTGACCGCACTCTTAATATCAAACAATATTTTAAACACAAGCGAAAGTTGAATTTGCATGGTTATCATAAGTGAATCGTTGTGTGGATGCCCAATTCACCTCAATTCCTTTGGACTTATAACCAGATCTAAGAGTTGAATAGAACTTTCACGAGTCTTTGCTAGTGGTTCTTGACTTATTGAATAGATCCCTTCTTTGGACTATCTTATATATTAGGTTCTTATGCCTTTACTCATTCCCACTACGTGTGACCCTCCGTGATTACATTAGTGTGATTAATTGGTTGTAGCAATCCCAAGGAAGTACATTTTTTAAGATGTTGGCACTATTGACTAGAGGTTTCTTATATGAGAATGTTTCCCATCATTTTTGACAAACTGTTTAATCACTCCCCTTCTAATCATTTTTTGTATGATTTTAGCCAGAACACAACAACACCGCCTTATGCTTATTCATCTTGTGAAAGATGCAATAATCTCGTCCTTTATTTGTTTTTGGAATTTTTCTTTACCCTAGATGACATGATACGTTCTATCTCATTTTTTTATCACGACACAGATATAAAATATAGGTCGATTCAATCCAACATAATTCGCTTTAGGAAATTCATTCCATTTTCCTCTTTATTTGAGGCCATAAAGCCTTACCTTTCCTTTTACCTTATCGTGGAATATTTCATCCATTCGGATGAATTTTTCCTCTTGGAAGTGAAAATCTTGCAAATCCTTACAACCATAAATATAGAGCTCTTTCCAAAAAAAGGTATTTTCAACCAATCAGACTCTATGGCCATTAACTTCTCTCTATCACTTACTTCTTCCATCCCATTAGCTTTAGCATTAAACCTCTTCAAATAATCCCTCAAAAACTCCCCTGGTCTTTTCTTTATGTTGGCCAACACACACATATCGATAATTGGCTCTTTAGAAGTGCAAAATTATGCCGAGAACTCGTAAGCGAACTGTACCATGAGTAAATAGTTTTCTTATGATAGCATCGGTGCCACTACATAGTTGTGCCAAAGAAAGTGGTTAGGAATAGTCTACATCTCATTACTGTAAGGGCATCAAATAAGTCTGTTTGGCTCTCAAAGGCCATTAAAAGTTCATCTGGATTAGTTGTACCATCATATTTGATTGATGGGATTTTAACATATGATGTTAATGGGACCGCCATAATTTCTTCGATGAAAGGAGCCCCCTAATGCTATTATTCTCTTTAGATTCCATGATCCTTTTACATTTAGGTTCGCTATGTCTCTTACCACCTTATTGATGTCTTTTAAATATTCTTCATCATTTTTATAACCCCTTTGTTGTAGTTTATATTCTTTCAACTCTTTATTTGGCCTTTGAGTCGGACAATTTTCATCTTTTTTAGTGGTCCTAAGGTGCTCTTTTCAACATTATTACTTTTCAAGTTCCATCCTTCGACCTTTCTCCGAGGAGATTCAACTTCTTATGCTTCATTTTCATTGGTCCTTTACGATATTCTTGAAGATTTTTGAGAGATAAGTATTTTAATTAGTTCTTTCATAGTTTGAAGTTGTCTCTTCATGGTCTTAAGTTATTCTCTTCTTTTGATGTTTCCATTGGTATAAATGCTTATCCTACCTCTACATTTTCCATTTTGAATTGAGGAGTTACGTTCTCCTTGAGATTTGTGCGATGCATGGTTTCCCTATGCACTTGAACATTAACCTTCTTGATCGATCTACCTATTTCATAAGAATTTGGTGGTCAAATAGTGGTCAATAAGTTTTATTTTCCGAATTCAATTCTCAATGAAAGCACCACTTCATGTTAGACCAAAATTTGGTTCAACCTAATATGCTTTAGTTACAAAGACTTTATAACATTTGAGTAAGATTGAACGCTTAGTTAAGTGTTCTATAATTGAATCCATATGAAGTCATTATGCAAATAGTGCTTTGTTGAAGCCCTTGATTAGAAAGCCACAAATTCAAATATGACATAATGGCCACTAAAGTATCAAATTTAAGCTTCTTTATTATGCATAAGATAAAATGAAAATGAAAAAGAAGAATAATTGAAATTCGCCCCTTTCTAATTAGGGTACATGCCTATCTATAGAAACCTCAACCTTAGATTCACAACATATGTCATCTGAAAAAAATGAACGGTCGTGATTTTCTGATGTGGCATACGTTCAAGATGACATGCAACATAGTCCTTCTCCGTCTTCTCTATGATGATGTGACATGGTTAGTACAATAGGAGAATGTCATGTGGCAAGACAAGGCATTGATTTTGAGTGTGTTCTTTAAAGTGCGATAGCTCTAGTTACCAACATGTGATGGTTTCTTTAGTCTTCATTATGCAGTAACGTTCTTAAACTATTAACATACAATTGCTTTGAAATATCAACATCACTAATAGACATGTGATAACTTTGTAACATCAACCTTCGATAGCACAACTAATCAACATGCAATAGCTTTAGAACATTAGTATTGATAGCTCAACTAATCAACATGTGATAGCTTTGAAACATCAACTTTCTGCTCAACTAATCAACATGTGATAGCTTTGAAACATCAACTTTCGATAGCTCAAACCATCGACATGCGATAACTTTGAAATGTCAACCTTTGATAGCTCCTTCTTTTACCTTATCATTCTTCGACTTCGCTCATATCAACTTTCGATAGCTTCATGGTCTCAATCTATGATAACCTTGATCATGTCAACTTTCGATAACTCTATTTGTCAACTTGTGATAACTCTAATTTGCACTCCTTTTGTTGTAGCTTCTAATACAAGATAACTTCCTTTTGTAATAAATCTTGCAATAGCCATTTTATATCAATATGAGGCGTCTACTTTGTCTTCAACTTGTGATACTTCTTTCATATTCAATCCGCGATAGCCATATTATTTTATGATAGCTCTTTTATCATCGACTTGCAATAACTTTGTATTTCACCTTTTAGCGATTTTGCACCTTATTACCTTTAAAAAAAATTAGAAGACACTTTCTCCCCCCCACATAAGAAGTTTTTTTTATACTTTAGCTTAAGTAAACTCCTATTCTTGATTTGCTTCTTCTCTCCTTGAGTTGTCATTCCTTATTGCCGTGCTTTTTGTTATTGATTGTTTGTGCTTCTTAACTTACAATAATTTTTTATCTTCAGAGTTGTGAATTTTTTGCAAATTATTTTATTGAAATTTTTTAAGCATATAGAGGTTTTTATAATCTTTTGAATGCATTTATATTTGTAACAATCATTTTATTGGAAACGTTCACTTAGGTGAAAATTTTCCATATTTTATTTGAAGATATTTTTTAAAATCTAAAATATTCTCATGACTTTATCTGGAAATCATTTGATACAAAAACTGGATATACATACATACATACATACCTGCTCTCGTGTGCTAGAGAAGATATTTATATTAATTGTTGACTCGCCTTTCTGATCTTATTTGTCTTCCGAACCAAGAGTAGAAGGCAGCTACGAACCTTGAATCAAAGGATGAGTCCTATCATTCTGGTTGAGGAGAACCAAGAAGTAGTCTGACCAATTAATATACTGGGGAAGGGGTAGACCCCAATGGTTCTTAAGGGACTAGCTGCCTAGGTTCGGTAAGTCAAGCCCAGGCACGAAAAGAAGATAGAAGAACTTCATCCCTAACTGATGATTCCTGCCTAGGGTGCACCGCTTCCTCCCTTCCTCCGTAACTTAGGGCGCCTACTTCAATGGTAGAATCCGAGCCAGTAGTGAAGTTCACTAGTTAGCCTGAAGCATCAGTCAAAGACCCTTCCAATTGAAGGAGACTAGGATTCACTGCCTTCTCTTAGAGAACTTAACGGTCAAGCCCTATTCGCCTTATCTAACTAGCCCTCTCCCTGAGGCAACATCCACACTAATTCAGTGGCACCCTTCCCGAGCTCTCTCTCGGCTCAGCTTAATATAATAGTTATTTACTGCTTCCCTCCCCGGGGTCACAAGGGGCTACTTTCTTAATTATTAGCTTCCTCGAGCTACCGCTAATAAATCGAGCAAGCACTTCCTAATTAAGCAACGTTCCCTTAACAATTGCCTACTATCCAGGGGTCCCCTTTCCCGGAGAAGCTACCGAGTTCCTGTCTAGTTCGCTTAGATGTGATTCTTTTTTGCAGAGAGTCGGCTAATATGGAATTACCCGAAATAAGATGCTAAGGGTTCCCTTACTAACTTTCTTGGAAATAGCCTGTGGTATGATAGATCCAAGAGAATAGAGCTTGACTGGAGGCTATAGCGAAGTCCGCTCCGAAGCTAGCTCATTCAAATAGGGTGTTGTAGCTAGCTCAAATAGGATGAGGGACTAGTCTTATAAGAAGAA
Organism: Allium cepa; assembly: GCA_030765085.1. Classification (NCBI taxonomy): domain Eukaryota; kingdom Viridiplantae; phylum Streptophyta; class Magnoliopsida; order Asparagales; family Amaryllidaceae; genus Allium; species Allium cepa. Next base: position 292,352,813 of record CM060937.1, read on the forward strand.
GCCTCGGGGACCTGTATCAACATAGCCAGTTAGATTTCCTCGTATACTCTTCTTAGCTTAGCTTGGAAGCAGTGGTTTGACCAGGGGCCGGGACCTCAATGAAAAAAGCAGTATACTTAGGCCAAGCCCCCTCGTTAGAAGAGTAGGTTCGGCATACGATAGCTGCTTCAGAAGATAAATCGATCATGAGAGAAAGCTACGGCTTCGGCCCACACATATCCAAATAGCATCGATGCCAATAAGGGCTACGGAATGTCTCAAAGAATAGAAGACGCTTACAATCATATAACAATAGCTTAGGCTCACGCACCTTACCTAGCAATAGGTTCACTCTGGGTAAGAATGTCTATTGGCTTATTCGCTCGCCTGTATTCATCTATAGAAAGAGATGGTCTGCTTTCTTGCGGAAGACTACTATGAAATGCATCTACTAAGCACCAGTATATTACCTTGTTAGTTATAGCAGCAATTAGTCCAGGTATACTGGTTGCTTCCGTTTATTGCAGGAGAGTCTTGTTAGCCGGTAAAGCGGCCCTGGCCTAAGCAGCATTGGCTACGTCTGGTTATAAGAAGGAAAGTCCCTAATTGATAGGGGCCACGAATGCGTACCCGACAGCTTCCTTGGGTCCAAACCAGCGAAGCTCAATACCGGATCGCCTATGAGAATCAACAAGGTTAGAGGTTCGCCTATGAATAGACTCGGTAGCTTATTATCGAAATCTTCCATCAGCAAAGTAAGATAGTCGAACTAGAGTTGATTATTGACTTGGGTCCCGCTTCCCACTCTTTCTGCCTCGTTGTCCTCTAGGTTGGATAGCATCGGGTGAAGAGAAGTTAATCGTCCGTTTTGTTCATCCCGTTGGTCCCTTAGCTATTCTATGCAGGGAATCATAGCTCGAGGTTACGTAGCGGCCCAAACTCTGACTCTTATCTTTCTAGTCATCTCCTTGTGAACCCACTCCTTAGCTCAAGACCAAAGAAAAGACAGAAGTCGAAGCCCCAGTGCATAGCGCAGCCTAAGAAGTATCAATAAAGGGTGCAAGGGACGATTTCAATGAGTGCAAGCCCAGTCATGCTGTATCTTATGGTTCGAGATGTGGTCCTAGGTCGTCGATGCATACGCAAGGCGAATCTGATTGGTTGATTTGCAAGCTAAGTCAGATGTAGACCAATCAAGAAGAAGCAAGCCTCTTTCATGGGAGATAGATGGGAAGAAATGAAGTAGAACATCTAGGTGCGCAGCGAACAAGCCATGCCAGCACCAACTCCATACTTAGCTTCGTCCAACCTATACAGTAGATTGAGGAGACCCATCTAGTATATAAGTCTGGTGGGAAGTATGACTGTCTTTGCTCTCTCCTATCCAGATGTATTCGTTTACTCTGTCCAGTAGATATGAATTCGTGTAGTGAATATTCAATCACATTGTGAAAAGTGAAACGAGCCATAAGCCACGCATCTGCTAGTGAGCTTGAATCAGCTAGTTTGCTGTGAAACATGAAAGAAATCCATTCCCATATCTAATAGTTGTTATTCTCCTGAGCCGGGTATCGAATCGAAGTTAAGATGATCATATGATAGAGAATCTAAATGATTACCCTTTTAGCCGGGTATCAAACCTAAGTAAAGATGACTGCTCCAGGTAGAGAATCACATAATTAAGAGTACCGGTCTACTAGCTGGTAGAGAAGCTTCATATGATGGAATCAAATCTACTAATATTTATTCGTCATACCTTATAAGCTCGGGAATAACTAATAAGTCTTATATTAACCAATATGATGGCAGAGAATATACCAGTCTAGAAGGGTAGAGAATGCCATTCATGAATATTCGGGTAGGGGGTAATAATAAGCGCAGTAGTTGACCAGGATCGCCTATTCGAGTATGTAGAGACCCAGTTGACTATTAGTGTATAGATAGATATTTATAAACTATAAATTAATTGATGTAAACCCCCAAGTAGCTACCTTAGCTTCCTGTTCGCAGCTAAGACTTTTAGTAGTGGGAAAATCACTCCATTTCTTAAATAATCTATTAGATAGGCACCTGTCTGGACAACTAGGAGAGTAATCTGACTCTTGATTTTATCCCAGATTAGTGCTTCGTTGCTTAGCGCAGTTTTTTCCCGGAGTGAATGATAAGGTGTTGCATTGGAGCCAGGTAGGCGCTAACTTCCTTCTCTGGGCTAGCTACTTACCAGTGATGCTTATCCTGCGAAGTCAGAGGTGATCGAGGTTTTTTTTCTATCCGGCCTGAGAAATTCTAGAGATATAAAATGAAATGAAATTGAGCATTCATTATCTTTCATTTTTACATGCATTGGTATGCAAGACTGTTAAAAAAAGACTTTTCTTTACAATCATAGTTCTTGTCATAAGAAAGCGCTCTTAGTTCAGTTTGGTAGAACGTGGGTCTCCAAAACCCGATGTTGTAGGTTCAAATCCTACAGAGCGTGATTCTGTTCTTGTTATGTCGAATCACAAAAAAATAACTTAACAAAGAGGTACTGCAACTTGCATTTTTCCTTCTAGAACAAAAAATATGTGTTCGACGTATAAAGAAAATATTTTGTCGCGAATGAACAAGATATTGAGGAATTGTCCATATGTAAGATCATCATTATGGATACGGGTCTTTTCCACAGAAAAAGTGAATCTTTTGTTACAATAGAACCAGAAGTGATGTGGATCATTCAAGAATCTAAGTCGATTTGCTCAGAAGATATCAATGAAGTTGTATGAAATGGTTTCACGGGATTCAGCAAATTGTCTCGATCGTGGGATATCATTGAGAAATAGGAATCCGTGTTATCAAAGAATTTTCCGCAATTATTTCTAGTATGGAATGAGTCAATCATCCATTTGGTATCTTTTTGAACAAAAATAGTAATATTGTTCCTCCATTGATCAAGAATTTCGGTCTTTGGAAAGTATCACGATCATCTAATAAGAAGGGTTTCAATTTATTTAAATGAAGGATTTGAACACCTATTGATTCTAACAACTGATTGCAGGGTTGATCATTCAGACTTTTCAATTCATAGATGTGGATCTCATACTTACGATTGGGGTATTCTCGATATTCACAAAGAAAAGGGAAGTGATTTGGACAAAAATGGAAGTGATTTGGACAAAAAGAGAAGTGACTTGGACAAAAAGAAGCGAAGTGACTTAAACAAATCTTGTTTGTCGATAGCCTCAGACCAATCAATCGATTATTTACTCATACGTAATCGATCGAACACTACTTGAAAACGGTTCTTTTTTTCAAAAACGAAATGTTCCAAATGTTCCTGTAAATTCTTGCTCCTATTGGACCATTTGTATCTATATGCATCAGGATCCCGATTCATGGATCTCTCCGTTCGAGAAATAAGAGGATCAAACCATTTCTTTTGAGTCTCTTTCAAATTCAGTAAATGTTGGTTGATCGTATATTTCATTATAGTTATATGATTCAGTGTATTATTTCCTATTTGATCCCTTTGAATTCCATATTCGAAGTTGCGATTGGATCTATTCATTAAAAAGAATCGATTCGATACATTTCCTATGTACCCATAGATGTTATATTGGATTTGAATCAGATTTCGAATCAATCTATATTGATTGACTGCCTCGGTGGCGTTGTTGCTAGCAAATACCTCTGTTTTTAGTTTTGGATCTTCCAAATCATTCTCGATGTGGATACGGACCAATTTTTTTTGATACTTCGATAAAAAGATTCATTCTCCTTATTAAAAAGAGGAGGTAGAACCAATAAAGATTTCTTTTTTGATTCATTTCTGGAGTTGAATACCTCATTCAAGAATTTTTTTGATCCAACCCATAGGAATCAATAAAAAAAGTCAAATCCCCATTGATACACCAGATCCGGCTCGGTTATTGATAGAGTGAATAGATCTGCCATTTCTTGAAATCTCTCTTTTGATTCAAAATCATGGGGTAACATGTATCCCCCTTTGTTTCGGTTATGAAATAGATGAAATAAATCCAAAAATGGATTTCTTTTTCAAGAACGAAATCTTATTGGAACTATCCATATCTGGTTCATCCTTCGGAACTATATCACATCCCGGATCTGATGAAATAAGATGAATTGAGATGATATTTTGTAAATACGTAATTATCTTGAATATATCAACCATTTCTTTATTTTTCGATCGCCTGGAAGGGACAAAAGAAACATCTTGTTTTTTCTTCAAAAATTTTTGATCTCCAGCGGACCTCTCAGTAGGATTCGAACCCAGATGAAGTTATGACCATCTGTTAGAGAAAAAAGAACGAATTGATCTTGTAGGATTCCTAAGAAATTCTTCGATTTCTTACGAAACCAGATGAATAATCATCTGCTTCTCACATTTCATGAATAGTCGGGACATTGAGGAAGATCCAAAAAGGCATTTCAGGAATCGATCTGATTCTATCTCTGTTCGTTCCATTTGAAGAAAGGAAGGATCCCAAAGAATCGATCTTTCTTTTAGTTGCTGAATCTCTATTTGATCGATCAATGTGTGGTATTTTGAATCCTTATTTCTAATGGAATCGAAATGATCTTTGGATTGATCAGAGGATCCTTTCGATTGGCTAGAATCCGTTACTTGAACGAAAATTGATCTTGTGGAATCATATTGAATATTTGAAAATACATTCCGTACCCTGCTAAAAAACCAATCCTTGTTTACCAAGCACACATTGTCTAACCTAATCCAATTCTCTCTCGATACTTTCCTAAAAAAATTTGATTCGTACCGATTCTTCCCCCAACCAACGAAGAGATATTGGCGGAATTGCCACATATGAAATTAAGCACAATTTTTCAAAGAAATACCCCACTTGTTTCTCAAGAAGAGATGGGAAACGTGCTCAATATCATTTGATTCAATAGTTGCCTCAGCTCCTTGTTATTTGAAGAAACCCTCACCTTCAATTGGTCTTTTTTAACGAAATGCATACATGAGATAACAAATCAAGTCTTTCCCTAAGATTTCAAATAGCTGTCTCGAATTCAAGTTGATTATGTTTTGCTTCTTCCTCGGAGAAAGACGATCAAACAATTCCCAATCATGGTCCTTGCGGATCGGATCATCCGTATAGGATAAAAAGAACTTCAGATATTTGCTATCAGCTACGGTTTCATTAGCTATCTTACAACTAGAATCCCTCATTTTTCCGATCTGGTTCCTCCACCACTGCAAACCCGGTTCGATTCAGCATGATACACTTTTTATTTATTGGGAGAACCCAAGTACTCTCTTGCATATCCATGAAACAACTCTCAAAAATCATTTTCTCTTTTGGAAGATGCAGGAGTGAAACAATCAATCTATTGATATTGGAAGACCAAAAGGATTCTTTCAATGTCTCATTTCTGGATCCAATGGAATTCATAGGTATAGGAAGAAGCTCCATTAAATAGAGATTTTTTTTCCGACCATCTTTCGATTAGTAATACGAGACATAAGGACCACTACTACAAGCAGTACTATGCCTTTAATCATGAAATATCGATTGCTTGTTGAACCCTTTGAATCACGTGAAAGTAGGATACTCCAAATTCGGGGGTCAGAGAGTTTTATAAAACGTTTATGGTGGAAAAAATGTGAGTGAAAGATCCCACTGAATCGAATTTGATCCATGAATCTAAGAAATAGTGAGAATTCTTGATCTCGCTCAATATCTCTCTCAATTCGAAGATCCAGGATTTGAATTGATATTGTTTCATTGATTCCTCCTAAAGATTTTCATTGATTCCTCCTAAAAATTTCATTTTAACTGGAATTTGGTTATTCACAATGTACAATAAGCCCTGTTAAGCATCCATGGTTGAATGGTTAAAGCGCCCAACTCATAATTGGCAAACTCGTAGGTTCAATTCCCACTGGATGCACGACAATGGGAACATTCAATAAGTCTATTGGAACTGGCTCTGTATCAATGGAATCTTATCATCCATACATAACGAATTGGTAAGGTATATTCATACCATAACATATGAACAGTTAGAACTAGAATTCTTATCGATACTGGAACTCATAGGGAAGAAAATGGAATTATGGATGGAATCAAATATGCAATATTTACAGAAAAAAGTATTCAGTTATTGGGGAACAATCAATATACTTCTAATGTCGAATTAGGATCAACTAGGATAGAAATAAAGCATTGGGTCGAACTCTTCTTTGGTGTCAAGGTAATAGCTATGAATAGTCATCGACTCCCAGGAAAGGGTAGAAGAATAGGACCTATTATGGGACATACAATGCATTACGGATATATGATCATTACGCTTCAACCGGGTATTCTATTCCACCTCTTATAGAGAAAAGAACTTAAAGCAAAATACTTAATAACACGGCGATACATTTATACAAAACTTCTACTCCGAGCACACGTAATAGAGCCATAGACAGTCAAATGAAATCCAATCCACGAAATAATTTGATCTATAGACAACATCATTATGGTAAAGGTCATAATGCCAGAGGAATCATTACCGCAAGACATAGAGGGGGAGGTCATAAGCGTCTATACCGTAAAATTGATTTTCGACCGAATAAAAATGACATATCTGGTAGTATCGTAACCATAGACTATGACCCTAATCGAAATGCATACATTTGTCTCATAAATTATGAGGATGGCAAGAAAAGATTTATTTTACACCCCGGAGGGGCTATAATTGGAGATACCGTTATTTCTGGTACAGAAGTCCCTATATCAATGGGAAATGCCCTAGCTTTGAGTGCGGTTTGAACTATTGATTTACGTAATTGGAAGTAACCAACTAGGTTTACGATGAAACCTAGAAATCAATCACTGATCCAATTTGAGTACCTCTATGAGATAGACCTCAACAGAAAACTATTGAGTAACAGAAGCAAGTGATTGATTTCAGTCGTTCCTCATAGAAAATTATTGACTCTGGAGATATGGTAATATGGAGAAGACAAAATTGTTTAAAGCACGCACAGAACCGGAAGCGCCCCTTGTTTCAAAGAGAGGAGGACAGGTTATTCACATTTAATTTAATGGTCAGAGGCGAATCGAAAGCTAAGCAGTGGTAATTATAAAGATCCCTCGGGGAAAAATAGAGATGTCTCCTACATTACTCATAATATGTGGAAGTATCGACGTAATTTCATAGAGTCATTTGGTCTGAATGCTACATGAAGAACATAAGCCAAATGATGGAACAGGGAGACCTAGGATGTAGAAGATCATACATGAGTGATTCGGCAGATTTGGATTCCTATATATCCACTCATGTGGTACTTCATCATACGATTCATATAAGATAAAGATCCATTTGTCAAGATATCATCATATGCATCTAGAAAACCATATGCTTTGGAAGAAGCTTGTACAGTATGGAAAGAGGTTTCTAAAAGAAGAATCTACTTCAACCGATATGCCCTTAGGCACGGCCATACATAACATAGAAATCACACTTGGAAAGGGTGGACAATTAGCTAGAGCGGCGGGCGTTGTAGCAAAACTGATCGCAAAAGAGGATACATCGGCCACATTAAGATTACCATCAGGGGTGGTCCGTTTGATATCCAAAAACTGCTTAGCAACGGACAAGTGGGTAATGTTTGGGTGAATCAACAAAGTTTGGGTAGAGCCAGATCGAAGTTTTGGATAGGTAAGGGTCCTGTAGTAAGAAGAGTAGTTATGAACCCTGTAGACCATCCCCATGGAGGCGGGGAAGGGAAAGGCCCAATTGGTAGAAAAAAACCCACAACTTCATGGGGTTATCCTGCGCTTGGAAGAAGAAGTCGAAAAAGGAAAAAATACAGTGATAGTTTTATTCTTCGTCTCCGTAAATAGGCATATTGAAAATTTAATTTTTTGAATTTGAAATAATGTGATGGGCGAACGATGGGAATTGAACCCGCACGTGGTGGACTCACAATCCACTGCCTTGATCCACTTGGCTACATCCGCCGCTTATCTAGCTAAAGGATTTTCTCTTTTTTCCATTCATCGTTATTGTATTTATTCTTACCTTCATACCTAGATCGAGATATTCTATTGGACATAGAATGCCAAATGTAAAAAAAAGGAGTAATCAACTGTGCCACGTTCACTAAAAAAACCCTTTTGTAGCAAATCATTTATCAAAAAAATTGAAAAACTCAACACGAGGGTGGAGAAAGAAATAATAGTAACTTGGTCTCGGGCATCTACCATTATACCCAAAATGATTGGCCATACAACCGCTATTCATAATGAAAAGGAACATTTACCTATTTATATAACAGATCGTATGGTAGGTCACAAATTGGGAGAATTCGCGCCGATTCTGACTTTTGAAAGACATGTAAGAAACGATAATAAATCTCGTCGTTAATTTGAAAAAAAATAATAGATACTTATCATTCATTGGCGGGAGATAATCTTATGATAAAGAAAAAAAACTCAAATTTGAGTGGAGAAGTAAAATTTTTAGCTCAACATATATGTATGTCTATTTTCAAAGCGCAAAGAGTAATTGATCAGATTCGCAGGCATTCTTATGAGGAAACGCTTATGATATTGAAACTTATGCCTTATCAAGCATCTTGTCCCATTTTAAAATTGGTTTATTCCACAGCAGCAAACACTAGCCGTAATATGGGTTTGAACGAAAGCGATTTATTCATTAGTAAAGCCGAAGTCAATGGAGGTTCTTTTGTGAAAAAATTAAAACCTAGAGCTCGAGGATGTAGTTATCCGATAAAAAGGCCAACTTGTGATATAATAATTGTATTAAAAGATAAACAAAAATTATCTTTCGATGAATTTAAGATTTAGATTCATATTTAGAAAAAAAATAGATGGAAAGATAATATAATAAAAAATATGGAACAAAAGATAAATCCGCTTGGTTTCAGACTTGGTACAACCCAAAATCATCATTCCTTTTGGTTCGCACAACCAAATTTTTTTCTGTAGGTCTACAAGAAGATGCGGAATTGTATAAAGAACTATGTACAAAAAAAATAAAAAAATATCCTCAGGTTTTGAAGGAATTTGAATTGCGCGTATAGTAATTAAAAAATTAATTGATTTAATCCAGGTTATAATTCGTACTAGATTCCCAAATTTATTAATAGAGGGCCAAATAGGATGAATCGAAGAATTATATATGAATGTACAAAAAGAATTTCATTTTGTGAATCGAAGAATCAACGTTGTTATCACACGAATAGAAAAACCTTATGGAGACCCCAATATTATTGCAGAATATATGGCTTCTCAATTAAGAAATAGAGTTTCATTTTGAAAGGCAATGAAAAGAGCTATTGAATTAACTGAACAAATATATACAAAAGGAATTCAAATACAACTTGTAGGACGTATTGACGGAAAAGAAATTACACATGTCGAATGGATTAGAGAAGGTAGGGTTCCTCTACAAATAATTCGCCCTAAAATTGATCACTATTCCTATACAATTCGAACTATCCATGGAGTACTAGGCCTCAAAATTTGGATATTTGTGGATGAAGAATAATAGACCTTTATTTATCTTGTCATTCTATCCAGTATATAGTGATATATAGAAAAAAAAACTTGAAACTTTTTCTGTTTTTATGTTAAATCAAAAAAATAAAATAATTCGAATTCTATAAGGTTGAATAAAAAAGAAATTAACCTTTTTTTTATAATTTCTATGCTTAGTGTGTGACTCGTTAATTTTTTCTTTATAGTTTTTAGTAGGATCAAAAAAGACTGATCCCTAATATTAATTAAATAGCTACAACAGCTATATAAAAATTAAAAAAATTAAAAACTAATAACTAACTTATTGCTTTATATTGTCGAGATCCCAAAAACGGTCACTATATGACTGTATCAATAATATAGTTGTAACAACTGGAATTGTTCCATAACAAAAAAATATTATTGTGGATTTGAAATAAAAATAAAAATAAAGGGATGCGGATAAATGGAAAGGTGGTAGAAAGAGAGAATAAAAATATCAATGATACATAATTCCAATATGTATGGTCTATGAATTACCTCATATAAATGAAAGGCGGTGTAATAAAGCATTAATTTCATATTGTTTTATATCATTTAATATTGTATCGATTGATATATAAATAATAAATGATATATAAATAATAAATGATATATAAATAATAAAGAGCTTCTGGTTAATAGAAACTGAGGAGATTGACTTGGAAACAGATTTTGGTGAGAGCTCCAATGCAGAGTTCATGCCTAATCATTAATGGAGTAGCTATAGAAATGATGAAACCTGTGACTATATAGGATTCTATTTAAAAGAATCCAAATTATTGAGCAGGTGGGATGGCGGAATGAACCAAGAAAATTTTTGTTTACTCGGAGAGGTTGTGGATTGATCCTACGAATAAAGCAAGAAAAGGAAAGAGTCAATATTCGCCCATGAAACCCTTATTTCTTATTTATTGGATTCCAATATTGTCTTGATTTAACAATTTATTAAAATAAAAGTTAAAAAAATAAGGATCCAGTATAAAAAAGAAACATTATCTATATCTAGAAATAGACAAACCTTACCGTATATGCAGCTTCTTATCTAATAAATGAAATATAATATCAATAAATCCCATTACTTAGTTTAATGTAGTAGTTATTAAATACATGTGCATCTGTAATACTATCGAATCCTTTCATTCGTGAGGAGCTGGATGAGAAGAAACTCTCATGTCCGGTTCTGTAGTAGAGGTGGGAAAAAATCATCACCTATAACCCCAAAAGAACCAGATTTCGTAAGCAACATAGGGGAAGAATGAAAGGAATATCTTGCCGAGGTAATCATATTTTCTTCAGAAGATACGCTCTTCAGGCCCTTTAACCCACTTGGATTACCGCTAGTCAAATAGAAGCTGGACGAAGAGCAATGACACCATATGTATGTCGTGGTGGAAAAATATGGGTGCGTGTTTTTCCAGATAAACCTATTACAGTAAGGCCCACAGAAACACGTATGGGGTCGGGAAAGGGATCTCCCGAAAATTGGGTATCTTTTGTTAAACCCGGTCGAATACTTTACAAAATGAGCGGAGTCTCAGAAACTATAGGAAGAGCAGCATTTTCAATAACTGCGTGCAAAATGCCTATAAAACTCAATTTGTTATTTCAGGATAGGGGAGTAGAACTAAATATAAAAAAGGGATGAAAAAACAACCACGAGTTTCTTTATTTCTAAACAAATACTATTTCTTCTTTTTCCTCATTCTTTGCATTGAAATAAAAAATTCAAATAAGATCAGCTAAGCCGTATTTGGCTACTCCAAGAGCGACTGTTCAGGACATTACAGAGAAATCCTTTCTGAAGGAGATACATTAGTTACATTTATATACGAAAAATCCTGATCTGGTGACATAACGCAGGAACTTCCAAAAGTGGAGCAAATCTTAGAAGTGCATTCGATTGGTTTAATATCGATGAACCTTGAATGGAGAGTCGAAGGTTGGAACGAACGTATACCAAGAATTCATGGAATTCCTTAAGGATTCTTAATTGAAGCTGAGCTAACTGTAGCCCAAAGCCATATCTCTTTGGTTAATAAGATCAAAATAAAATTTTAAAAGCAAGGAAGTCCTTTTTATCTTAACTAATTGACGATATTGCAAAGTGAAATTTTTCCATAATTTTGATGGAATATTCCTTATTCTTGCTTGTCCAAAGTTTGGTTGTTAATTGAGTCAAGAGTTAAGTTAATTATCCTTTTTGGATAGTTGATTTAAAAGGCCTTACTTGACCATCAAAGGCTCCATTAATCATCTCCCTTGGACGGATGATTTGGCCAGAACTGGTGGCGGGACCAAATGCTTAATTGATCATCACTTTTTGAATGGATGCTTCGACCAGGCCATGCGGCGGGACCGAAGGCTTCTCGTCGTCTCCCTTGAATGGGTAGTTTGGCCAAGTCTTGACGTAGGACCAAAAGCTTAATTGACCATTACTCTTTTGATGGGTTCTTCGGTCAGGCCTTGGGGCGGGACCAAAGGCTTTTCATCCATCTCTCTTGGATGGATGCTCTGGCCAGGCCTTGAGACGGGTCCAAAGGCTAAACTGACCATCACTCTGTGGCTAGGTGCTCAACCCGGCCTTACGGCAGGACCGAATACTTCTTGTCCATTCTCTTAGATGGGTGTTTTGGCCATGCCTTGAGGTGGGACCAAACGCTTAATTGATGATCACTCTTTGAATGAGTGCTTCAGCCAAGCCTTGCAATGGGACCGAAGGATTTTCATCCATCTCCCTTAGATGGGTGCTTTAATAAGCCTTGATACAAGATCAAAGGCTTAATTGACCATCAACCTTTGGATGTTAGTTTGACTAAGCCTTGTAGGGGACCGAAGGCTTCTCAACCATCTCCCTTGGATGGGTGCTTTGGCCGGGCCTTAAGGCATGACCAAATGCTTAATTGACCATCACTCTTTGGGTGGATGCTGTAACACCTAGTAAGTTTTATGGTTAGTTGTTTAATTAGTTAATTAGTTCAAATATGGACTTTGTGCAAATGATGGAATTTGATTATGGAACTTGCACCATTGCGTTAATGGAGAAATTATGAGCAATTTTCTTATTTGGAGTTTAGCATTGGAGTCTAAATGAAGAAGTTGCAGACGAAAAATGAAATCGAAATGGAAATAATTAGAATAGAAAAATTAGTGTTTATTTAATAATTCTCGGGACCCCAAGGTCGGCACGTTCATTACGACCAATCAACATGTAGTGGTCAACCGATGCAATTAAGAGTCGACCAGTTGAGACCATGGCGGTAGAGTTTGCCTTGGCTAAATGGCCCAAATTTTATATAATTAAACCTAACGGCTGTGGTTGATTCTAACGTCTATAAATTTAGACCTAACCCTATCTTCTCTTCTCATATTTTTCTTAAAGCAGTAGCGAAGCTCTGCCATTTCTCTTCTTCACTATTTTCTAAATTATAAAATATAATATTTATATTTGTATATATATATTGGAGAAGTATAGAAATCAAATAACAGAAAAAGAGAAGCTAATCAACACAATGCGATAACATGGTTATATATGTGTGTGTGTATATATATATATATATATATATATATATATATATATATATATTTCCCTTCAACCCCAAATCTTTTCTCAGATTTGTAATTCTAATATTTGTATATACCCTTTTTATACATATTTCTTGGAATAAGAAGGAAATGGAGTTGAATCAAAGGCTTTACTTCAGATCTGGAGATTTGGAATGCTTTTAGAAGGTGGGTGGGAAATTTATTAAATGTTTATGATATCGAATCTATTCTGTTGGCATACGTTTCAGTCTTATGCCTTAATAAATATATGTGAATTATAGGCTAAAATCGAATGTAATAAACATCGCCTACCTATTCTTAGGAGATTTGATTGGAAATATTGTTACAATCTAATTTGGAAATCAGTCTCAAAAGTTATAGATTTGAATACAAAGTTATAGATATAAATACTGATTACATATGAAATTTATTCCAAATCTGAAACTGTATTGTAGATTATCAGTATAATTTTTATTATTACCCTAATTATGTTGATTTGGGAATTTTTCGTAGTTTAATTTGTGGAAGAACGTCCGTTTAATTTTTGTAAATTTGTTTATGTTTCCAATTTGCATAAAAAATGCAGCGTTTGATTTAACAATGAATATATGCAAACGAAAAGATAGAGACGTATAAAGTACATATTCATTTTCTATAGTTTACACTGTTAATTCCGATAAAAAGAAAATAATCATTCCTTGTAATTCCAAATGAGGCAAATCTTTTTTTTTATTCTTGAACTTTTGTTTTAAACTAATTTATGGAAATCACAATGGAGAATCTTCCTAAGAAATGTAATTTCAGTAAATTAAATATGGAAAAGAATATTCTAGTTAAAGATTTATGACTAGATTATATTTAGTAGAAGTAGATATTTATACATGCTAATAGATATGATGATTTATGCGTAACGCTAGCGTAGGATATTTGTTATACGTAGTAATAACGTTGATTTGCGAATAGGAAATAAGAGGAAAGTTTGGAAAGGTTGTAACTCCAATTAATCGGTAATAATTGTGAATTGGTTTTGAGAGTTAAAAGTAATCAATAGGGTAAATGGATCAATGGGAATAATAAATAAACAAGTTACACTACAAGAAAACTGATTTTTTGTAGCGCCCAAAAACCGCCACTACGTATTTTTAGTGGCGTTCCGATAATCGTTACGATAAAACATGCCACTAAAAATCCTCGAGTATTAGTTGCACTTTTTTAAACGCCACCAAATTTGTTTTTTTGATAGCATTTTTATAACGCCATAGAATTCCTTTTTTGTAGAGCCTATTTACCGCCACCGAAAAGGTTTTCTCCTCCATGATACTTTTTTATGGCGTTATCTAAATTTTTTGTAGCGCCTGTTTAACGCCACCGAAAGGGTTTTCTCCTCCACGTTACCTTTTCATGGCGTTATATACATTTTTTGTAGCGCTTAATAAACGCCAGCATAAGTGTACTTGAGTTTTTAATCACTCTTTTGTAGCGACATTTTAACGCTACCAAAATAAATAATATCCAGTAGCGTTTGTTTCCCTCCACCTGCTACTCCAGATTTACCCCTGATCTAGCATCCAATTATATAATAACAGAATACGCAAGCACATACACTTTTGAACACAATATATTAAACAACTACAAAATACGTATACGCATTGAAGATCCACAAGATACATAGACATTCATACATCCACATACATAGGTGTCGACAAAAAGCTACCCGTACACATACACAACCAAACTACCATAAGTGTTATAACCAAACTACCATAAGTGTCATAACCGTACATATACATCTGAAATAAACGTCTGAAATAACCAAAGTACCGAGCAAAACCTGAACCACCATAAAAACCTGAACTACCTGTCATTGCTGATGTCTTCAAAACCTAAACTACTTGTCAACAAAGAACAGAACAAAAGAGTGAGAAAACAAAACCTGAACTTAAAACTGCATCACTAACATTCCACCACAATCCATACATAACTCCTCACCATCAATTATTTTCCCTCCCCTGAACCTGAACCACCAATCACAATCATTCAATCACAATTCGAATATAACACCCCTACTTATGTACTTTTATCATTTTACCAAAAATCTATCTGCACTTTAGCTGCTAGCATTCCTAATGTATATATAAAAAAAAATTATATACCTTTCATTTTGACTTAATAATGATTTTTTCCATTGGCCAAGCCATGGGAACGCCAAAGCAATCATCCATGCACGTCAGACCCGATGTTGGTCTCCATATCTCTGCATCTGGAGCTATCACCAGTTCAATCCAAACTTTTACAGCATTACGTCCCAATGGACGACAATGGACCATCGTTATCGGATCAGTTGATGCAATACTTCCTTCAGCTACTACGTATGCTCCACCCAAATCGATCAACTGGCATTTGGCATCCTTTTGCATGGTTGCAATCGGCTGAAAGAAAAGAGATTATTATGCACAATGTATACATGCACGTTAAATAAACTTTCATACACAGTTAACTTCTTCAAATTTGAAAATTAATACTTACATTTTGCGATTTATTCATGACCATATGTGCGGATTTCATGGGAGAATTCACAACATTTTCAGTATCATCACGACTCTCATCTAGTTTTTCTTGATCAGCTTCTACTTTTGATCTTGGCCATGCTACTTTCCTACCAACTGCATCTCCAATGCACGACATATCCGATGTGGGTCGCCACAAATAAGCATCTTTATTTACTACTTTGTCCACCCAAATCACAACAGTAGACGGACCGAGTGGAATACCATTAACAGTATATTTTGGATCAGTGACGTGGATTCTTCCTTCGGCAATTACACCTTCACCCTCAGTCCAACCGTAAATCTTGCAAGTGTCTTCGATGATGCTGGTACTCTAAAAATGAGAAGTGAAATTCAAGCCTTTAGTATGCTGTACAAAAACAACGAATATGTGTTAAATTTTTATTCAGATGGGGGGTGTGCTCGCTGCATTTTAGACATCAATAAGCTCGTAGCATATTACACTAATATACTTAACGTGAAAAAAATTACCGTACTGGCTGCACTACAGTTCAACCGTGTTCGCAGCGGGACCTTGATGCAAACTGATGGCCAAGCAACTACCTTATTCTTAGCGTCTGCTAAGACTGCCATTTCAGGTGTAGGCCTCCATAAATAAGTATTTGCTTTATCCACTGAATGTATAACAACGCTCCCAGCATTTGGTCCAAGACGAATGCCATTGACAACGTCATCTGGGTCCATGGACAACAGCCTCCCATGGGCAACAACTCCATAGGTTCCATCCCAATTCAACAGCAAACATACTTCGTCGTCGCTCTACAATTAATCAACCGAAAATTAAATCAATTACTAGATTAAAAAATTAAAACATAAATTTCATTTATTGAGTAATATAAATATTATTTTTACCGAATCAGGTGAGTTCCTTCTCGAACTTTCTTTACCCTGCAGCGAAGCACAAATATAAATTAATATTTTACGAATATAAATTAATTTCCAAAAATTTACCTTCTGGTCCATAAGAGTCTGTATCATTCCCTTCAATTCGGCTATTTCCTCTCGACACCGAGACACTTGTTTATCTTTGGACTGGGCCAAAGCTAGCTTGGTTAAAGTGCAACCCCTACCCAATGCCCTTAACCGTCCCGGTTTATCTTGTCCCAGTACATGTACAAAAGCATCTTTTCCAATATCAGTCTGTGTCGAGCCGGATTGGGATAGGCTACCATATTTTTTGATCTCCTCCTATATAAATAAATACACATAGATAATGTACAATGGTAAAAATATCATAGTTTCAAAAAAAATATACCAATAAAATTAAAAACAATTTTACAATAATATTCGTAGCTTCCATGTTCACTGGTTCACCATTTTTTTTAATGTGAGATCTAATCCACACATCAGCTCTACTTATGGACGATGGATCTACACTTTCTTTTTTCTAAAAATAGAATAACATTAAATTAATAAACTGACAGGTATAAAATAATGTTAAATAATGCTATAGTTAATTAACTTACCATGTCTTCGGTCTTTCTAGCCATTCCCCTACGACCGGTTGTATGCGGAATTTGTGTGTACCTAAGGGCTGAATATTTCTCACTTTTTTGCTCAAAATATTGAAAGATGCTAGAATTTAACAACCAAAATCATAAAAAGAAAAACTATCTAATATTTATAATGCAGGGTAAATATGTATGGTGAGGATTGCAATTTATTTGAAAATCAATTCATCATGGTCATATACTTATTTGGTATTATTAATGCTGGATGACTCAGTGACATATACAACATTCCATATCTACTAATAATATTTATAGATTGAACTAACTTGCAAAGTGTTTTTTTTACTTCATTTAAAATGTTCCTGTGCTTGTCATAACGCATTTGTATTTTGTACTGTCATAGGTTCCTGCAGCTAATACCTAAACAGGAACCCTCGGCATCCACCAACACTTGGACTTCACTTCTAAAGAAATTTATCGGTTGCTAACTATGTAGATGGATTTGCAGAAACATGCCAGACGAGTTCAGTAGGAATGATTTACCTTAAACTTCGGACTTGTTTTCGCCTTCACAAACTTCCTCCAATCGGTTATGCTTTTTATGTTCGTAGGTTTCAGTTTAAGTCTTTCCTCACCGTTCTCCGCTTTTTGCAAATTTCGAACCAATTTGCTTTTTGACGGTCTCCAAAGTACCCCCATTTGTTGAAATATAGCTTTTCTTTGCCATTCCTCTTCCAATTTAAATCTAATCCGCAACAATACATCAAAACATGATACTAGTAAAATTTATTTAATTTAAATACGACAGATTTAATTAAATCTGAAAGGTTTTCTGAAGTTATTAGAGGGCAATTTCAATTTATAATTGGCAAGAACTATTTTTCAATTTATCCAGAAGTTATTAGATGGCAATTTTAATTTATAATTGACAAGACCATGCAATATTAGAAGTCATTTTCAAAACATATTAGAGTCAAAATGTTAAATAATAGATGCCTGCTTCATACCAGAACCGATTGCCACAAAACTTCTTTTAAGTCATCACTAATATTCCTCCAATCATCAATGGTGTATGGAACCTGCTCCCGCACAAGCGGTCTAAGAAAAGAGGATAAATATACCGACCCTTGCCCTACTGGTATACCTAGATCATTGAACTCAACTTCAATTCGATCCTGACTGCATGACGGGAGTCTTTTTGCTTTTGCTGGACCTATACCGCCTCTTTTCTGAGATGTACTTCCGATTTCAACTTCACTTTGTTTTCAAATTTCCAGCTCGGCATCAGCAGTTTGTTCAGGACGGGTTTCATTTTCTGAGCAGAGTCCTTTATTTGGGTCAGAGGGGATATCATCTAGTGGTTGTTCGTCTTCTTCATTGTGAACAGTGGCTTGCTTCTTAGCATTGTCTGGTTGTTCTTCTATTTCATTTATACTAGCTGGAACTTTACGTTTTTGCTTTTACAGTTTGTTCTTAGCTTTGACTATTTGTTCTTCAGCCTTTCTCTGCAAGCGGGTACGTACAGATGTTGTGGACATATTTTTTTGCAAGTGACAGAAAACACAGTATAAACCAATAAGCACATGTAAACAATAAGCAGCGATAAATATTAACAAACAACACTTAAATATCATCAACATGTAGCTGAAAAGAGATGTGGCAGTTTGCAAACCAAACAAGCAGGCCTAAAAGCCTTGAGATGATGAACAGATTTGTAATTTTATGAGAAAATGTACATGTAATGCAAACAGAATTGATAAGAACACTACTCATTATCAAGCAATATATGCAAACAAAATTGATAAGAACATATAATGCTTTGTCTATGGAAGTATACAAAGATCAAAACACAAAGAACAAAAATTGAATGGTACATGCATTTGCAATGGATTAGAAAATTAAATGGTGCAAACTAACAGCCATTCGCAACATTAAAAAAAAACAAAGCATTAGTGCAGCAAATGAACAACAATCACTAAAGAAAATCAATACAAGTTCAATGAAATTTCCAAATAGCCCGGATTTAATATATAAGTTCAACCATCACTAAAGCAAATGAACAACTATGCTCAAGTAGAACATATAATCTACTCAATTATGCCCTCGAAATCCTCTCTAACATAGCAAACATCTTCATCATCCGCTTCAGTTATTTCATCTTCCACCACTTGAATATCTTCCTCGATGCAATCGTGCTCCTCTATATCATTAAAACTTCTTGATGGTGCTTTCATTACAACGTACCAATTAGAAACATCGTTCTCTCTTGAATAAAATACTTGTTTTGCTTGAGATGCAAGTATATATGGGTCTCGTGAAAATGATGCTTGATGTAAATTAACAAGAGTGAACCCATCATCATCAACTTTTACTCCATTTTCTTTATACGTCCAACGACACTTGAAAACTGGAATATAAAACAAATGATAATCTAATAAAATTATATCTGTCAATATTCCATAATAAGTGACCACATCAACCACTTGGGACATATCTTTAGCACTTTCTCTACACATAGTAGTTGCATCAAAAGTCACCCCACAATTCTGAGTTTCTCTCCCTAAATCTTTTACATGAAAACGTTGCTCGTTGATGATATATCCTTTGAAAGACATGGCATCATCCTTCGGACTATAAGCAATCCATTTTAACATGTCATTATGATCCTTGGAGGTAATAGGCATCTACAACAAATTTCATTTAGCATGTAAATTTATATAGTAATACTGATAGTTGAATGAGAATATATTTGAAATCTAACTAACCTTCCTTTTAATCCAATCGACAAAACTTTTTGTATGTGTTTCCCAAAGTAAGGTCGCATTTTTTGTCATGCGTTGGTCTGAATTTTCTAATTCCTCCAAATGCAAACTAGTATTGAATAATTGATTATAAGTTATATATATCATTGCGAACACATCAAAATATTTAAAACAATATAACATAAACTTACTCTATAAACGGTTCCACCACGGCCATATTCATTAACACAGCTAAATGAGCACTTTCTTTCTCATTAACTGGCAATTTAATTGTCTTCGATACTGAAATTGGACGTCCCTTTAATATTCTACTACTTTCATAATCTTCATTTCGAGCTCCTTTCTCCTCTATATGTCCTGATTTCTTCAAAAATTCATTGAAAAACAACATGCATTCTGTTGCAAGATACGATTCTGCAATACATCCCTCTGGTCGTGCATAGTTTCTGACATAATCTTTGAGTGTCTTCATATATCTTTCGAATGGGTACATCCATCGAAAATGAATAGGTCCACACATTTGTGCTTCTTTTCCAAGATGAATGGATAAATGTATCATTATATCAAAGAAAGATGGTGGAAAATAATTTCAAGCTCACATAAAACGTCAATAATTTCAACATTGATTTGTTCTACCTTCTCTCTATCAAGAACACGTTGACATAATTTGTTGAAAAAAGAACATAAGCGAATTATTGCTTTTCTTGCCTTCTTTGCCATGAACCCTCTCGATGCTACTGGCAATAAATGTTGCATTAATACATGGTAATCATGTGACTTCAATCCACTAATTTTGCAATCCGACAACGAAATCCGATTTTTTAAATTTGAACAGTAGCCATCTGGTCTTTTGAAATCATACAGTCTTTTGCAAAATATTTTTCTCTCGGATTTTGACAACATATATGGAGCCGGTGGAAGATATGTTTTATTCCCATGAGGTTGTGTATGAAGCTCACTTCGAATTCCCCAATCCTCTAAATCCTTTCTACAGTTGGTTCCATCTTTGGATTTATTTCCATGCAACATTGTGCCCGATAGGCTTTCACCAATGTTCTTCTCCACATGAATCACATCTAAATTGTGACGTAATGGAAGTTCCTATGAAAACCAAAACAATAATGCATTATTGGGTTTTTCTTGTATTAAAACAATGAAAAATAAATAAATTAACCACTAACCTCCCAATAAGGCAAATCAAAGAAAATTGATCGTTTTTTCCACCTTGATAGCTCTACTTCTGTAGAACTGTTAGTATCATCATATTCATCTTCTTTATCATAGACATGCTTTCTCTTCTTACTTTTCTCCTCTATTCCTTTTCCAAAATCATTTGAATAATCCTTCTATAATGCATAGATGTTTCTCCCAGAAAGCATTCTAGGAGCACCATCTGTCTCTATGGTATTATCAAACAATGCCTTTTGTTTCCTCCGTGAATCTGAAGGAGGTAGAAATCTTCTATGACCCATGTAGGCAAACTTTCGACTATGTTTCAACCAATGAGAATGGGTATTGACACCACATAATGGGCAAGCTTTTTGCCCTTTCACACGACATCCAGCAAGATTTCCATAAGCCGAAAAATCATTAATCGTCCATAACAAAATTGCATTCAGTTTAAATAAAGTTTTACTAAATGCATCATACGTAGTAACTCCATTAGACCACAAGTGATGCAAGTCTTCCACCAAAGGCGCCAAATATACATCAATATCATTCCCAGGTTGCTTCGGGCCTGGAATAAGTAAAGTTAACATAATATTTTCTTTCTTCATACACAACATAGGCGAGAGATTGTATGTCACAAGCATTACCGGCCAGCAACTATATTTCGAACTCAACATGGAAAATGGATTGAATCCATCTGTAGCAAGACCAAGCCTAAGATTGCGTGGATCAGATGAAAAAGATTTATACTTTTCATCCACCATTTTCCATGTCATAGAATCCATGGGATGACGCATTTTTCCATCGTTACTTTTATTATTAAAATGCCATCTTAATTCTTCAGCCATCTTTTGAGATCTATACATTCGTCTAAACCTCGGATGATTGGGAAATATCTCAATACTTTAACTGGAACACCTTGTATAACCTCTTCAATATCTTGATTTTTCTTCCATCTCGAGGAACCACATTTTGGACAACTTTCTAAATTTTTGTATTCTTTTCTATAAAGGCAACAATCATTCTCACAAGCATGTATCTTTTCAAAACCCATGTCGAATGCTATAAGAAATTTCTTGACTTCATATAAGGTTTTGGGAAGCACGTTATCCTTCGGTAGAAATAGATGTTGCACAGCTAAAAGCTTATCAAAACCACTATCGGACAAGCCAGTCTCGCATTTAAGATTATACAAGACGGTGATGGCAGATAATTTTGTGTGATCTGTGCAACCAGGATATAATGGAGTTTCTGCATCTTCCAAGTTCTTGACTAACTCATCCTCTTTTCTTCGAGAATCAACATCGTCTTTATCATCATCAAAAAAATCTTGATTCAAAAAATCTTCATCTTCATAGTGAATCATCTTGAATAGTTCATATACGTATTTGTTTTATTCTCTACATTTATCTCTTCACCATGGTTAAACCATACACCGTCAATGTATTTAGGATCCATTCCTTTTATAATTAAATGTTCAACGATGATTTAGTCATCATGACGACTAAGATTTCGACAATCCTTGCAAGGGCATAAATTTTTTTCTACACTTCTTACATTCCTCTTTGCAGCATGCACGAAATTCATTGCTCCTTGTCGGTATTCTATACTAGTTCTATGAAAAAAGTAAAAAAAAAGTTAGCTTTAGTATTAGATTATATGTTCTAATTCTCAAAATACATATTAAGTTAATCATGGTTTTATCACCTGTTTAAAAAAACCCAGCCATTTTCCATTATCGACATTTGAAGGCAAATAAGTTTCCAATCTTTGACGTATAAATTGGTTATCTGTTGTAATCAAAAAAATAACTAGACGTTGAAGCACAAATACTTGTAGCACTACTGCATATAACCATGGTGGTTTAGTAGACAAAGGCAAAGAATACTTTTCCAAAAATATAAATTTTACACTTATATTTTGCATTTAACCTCAGATTTACATGTATTTATAATTAATCCATGCATGAATTCAAAGCCTAAGTCTAGCAAATTATAGAATTACTGCATATAAATTCAAAGCCTCAGAATGTACAAACCAATAGTTTCCTCTTACCAAACCAACAGTCAACTTCACCGCCTCCTCTTCACTACCTCACATCCACACAACTGACATATTTCCAGTGCCTGCCACTCCACAAAAGACTATTTATGCTCCAACATTTACCACTCTCAACCATCGAGCCAGCCAATACCCAATCGCAAACAAACCCGCGACCTCCATCAATGCTACTTGAACCCACCAAATTCCCGAAACACGCAACCTCAACCTCATCTCAGCAAGCAACCATTGATTCACTGAACCACTTCAACAGAACATTCATATACTCAAAGAAATCAAAGCAGATATCCCAACAGATCATTGCAATTAGGGTTAAATCAACCATTTCAGTAATAGTTTAGGAAAAAATACGAAAATAAGATGCATTCAAATTCATATAAAATTCAAATAGAATCACAAAGTCGATTTAAAAGATTCATACCTAAATATACCTAATCGATTTAAAAGATTCATACCTAAATATACCTAGATCTGCTGGCTGCCGCGACTCAATGTTGAGTAAGGGGGAAACGACGGAGTTGGCGATGATACTTGAGTGCGATGAAAATTTAACACGATTAAAAGGGGAAATTTTTTTTCTGAAGAAGAAAGCAAATTAGAGACGAGAATTTTGTTAAGTACGAGAGTAAAATGATAGGTTACGTTTATTTAGTTCGCGCGGACTCTTTTTTTTAGAAGCAGGAAACGTGAATTATTTTTTTCCACGTTTATATTATTTGGTAATCTATTTTTTGTTGCATTTACAATAAAACGCCACCGATTTTTGCAACTATAAATGGTTTTTCTTGTAGTGTTATGTTAATAATTATGGAATAGTTAGGAAAGGTTACCACTTGAAAATTAATAAATATACATAAATGTCTTAGGCGGCGTCCGTTAGGATGATATTCTTTTATCATCGAAAAATTGACATTTATGGAAGGAGTAGATAAAGAGGATTTACAGGTTATTAAATATTTAAGGTAAATTATATAGCCGTAAATAAGTAAAAGGAGGTTAGTAAGCTAAGTCCAATATTCAATTTAGGATGGTAAAGCTTAGTGATAATAAAGCCTAGTATAATATAGCTTATGTTACTAAAGCCTAGAATAATTAGTTGAACTTAATAGGTTGGAATGTGAGGTTAGTGGAGTTACACAATGGAAGTTCGCCCATCACTTTGAGACTACCAGTAGTTGTGTACACTTCCTATTGACACAAGACATCTTTAACCACATGACTTATATAATAATTAATTGGGCTTAGAATTTTGGGATGTGAGATTAGTAAAGTGACACAACGAAAGTCTACCCTTCACTCAGAGGCTACCAACTATTGTGTACACTTGTTACTGATATGGGACATCACCAATCATATGACCCATGGAAAGCGATTATGAAAATAATAGGATATGCTTAGAGGTTAGAGGTATTAAGTGGTTGTTTGAGGACCCGCCTCCTTCCTAATTAAAAGTATTTAAAGGTCCGAGTTTACGGTTAAGAGCGGTAGTGGATATCTCGAGAAGACTCTTCTTTAGGTTTAAAGTACAAGTGACTGATCTAGGGTCCGCCTCTTTCTTGTAAAGAACTATTAAGTATCCTAGTGAGATTTCAAGTGATGCCAGCAAGATAGTACTAGTGAAGTGTCCGCCTTGGGGTTACGTATTAAATGATAAAGGCCTGCCTAGAATATAGGTATTAAATGGTCATAGATTTATCTAGTCCTTATTAACAAGGTATTAAGTGGGTTGGGTACTGTCTCTCCTATGGCCAAGAGTTTAAGGATGATAGATGTGTTAGTAGTATGACTATTATATATTATAATGCCAATAATAGTAGTCAAACGTCTCCGTAGCTAGGACCAATAGACCAACGACGACGATGCTAGGAGCCCGCTTCATATTTGAAAGTATTACGTGGCTGATTGACTTATGTAAGTATCATTTACCTTGGAAAGGATAGGTAGGTGAATCATGCTAGGTAGGTATATCTTGTGTGCAATAAGGTTAACCTTAAAATAGTAGGCATAACATTTAAATGGAAACCAATCCGGATAAATTTATGTTCTAACACTGCAAAGATTTTCCACCTACCAAAACGTTGTTCTGACCCCCTCCTCATTACAACCCACATGATAGATTTAGAGGAACATGTCACTGGAGCTGGACAGAATTGGTTATTGGAGAAGTCTTCTTATCTCTCATGCTCGATGTTGATGTGGCAATACGATATCCAAGGAATACCACTAATTCCAAGTTAGTAGCCATTGTCGGTGTTCATATTCTATTGTTGTTTCCACTATGAGTTTGGATTTTATCAATCTCCGATAATACTCATGCTTATTTACAGGTGCCAAATCCAATAATCTATGCTTTGATGGACTTAGGTTTCGATTCTTGTTAAAATTTAGGCTCATTAAAATAAGGGTTATTACATTTGGTATCAGTGTCTAGGTTAGTTAATCGGGGGAATTAGGATAAATTGAGAGAACATACTCGTACTTTCCTATCTATTCTTATTTTTGTGTTGGAGTCCAAGAATCCCAACTATAGAAGTAGTTGTAGTTCCACTCTGAAGGAATGGGAAAAGCAACTATGGGTTGGAAATATCTTAGACTTAAGATTTTCATGCCGACTCTGAATTACCCCACGAAGTGTTGGCGATGCATAAGGAGCTTATAAAGAAGAGCTTGAGTACGACATATGGCAGAATCCCAGAAACTGGAGGATGTTCGACTTGATGGTTAAGATTTTAGCTACCTTGTGATTTTGGATTTTGATGATGACTTGCAGTCGAAGATACACAATTATTCCAGATAAGCTGGAAATAGAATTCAATTTGTCATAAATATCCATAGACTAGTTTTTGCAAGGAATGTCCACCAACCATCTTTCGATGACAAATTGGATTTCTATTTTAAGAATTGATGTCAATTCCTTAGTTTAAACTCGTAAGAGAATTTTGATAAAATATATTTTTTAAATGCCTTAGATTTTGGAAAAAAGGGTTTTAGAGGAATTTCTTTTTCCAGGGATTTATTTTGAAAATTTTGTTTTGGGAAGTTTTGAAAGTTTAATTTTCAAGAAACATGTATACCACTAAGTTTGGCCGCGTTAAGAAATTTTGGTTTAAAAAGAAAAAGGTTTTGAAAACCTTAAATATTTATATATGTATATACATACCAGTTGTAAAGGCCCACAAATCCATACCCCTTTGAGTCGACAATATTTTACATCAGCTCAACTCAAATTGGACGGAAATACGAACCTTTAGGGTAAAGAATAAGAAAGGTAGAAGAAAAATAGAACACAACACAGAATCTCATAATCACAGAGGAACAATATATAATATATGATAACATATTTTTATACAAAAAAATCTGTAACAGTTTATATACTTATAATCATCAGAGTACAACAATCAATACATCAAAAGGGACAGTTATATAACTTGTCCGTACACAACGGAATATAAGCCAAGTACGGAGATACGTCTCTGTCATCCAGCTCATCTTTTGAGCTCCATAGCATTCTATCCTGAATCTGTAATACACGGTCTGACTCGAGCATTATAATAAAATAACATCCGAGTCAGTCTGGAAAACCAGCGTGAGAATACACACTCAATTTGAATTATTAGAGTGATCAAAATCCTTTGAAAAACAAAGGTATACGTTAAGACCGCGTCACCCATGAACACGATGGGTTTTTACCTTACGATTACCAAAACATTTTATACTAAATCCAGTGATATTATAATAGGGTCTAAATACAAATACTTATTTGAATAGTTGAAATTGTTATAATCATTAAATTCCAGCATACTAGTTTCTACAAACAAAACTGTAAGCTCGTATTAGAGAATGAATTCCAACGAATGATTGGGCCAATGGGGTACTGCCCACCACAGTGGACCTCTAGAACAATGTACCAAGGACCACGCCGGGATTCCCGCTACATAAGACCGACCTGCCCCTGACTTGGATAGACCGAATATGTTATCATCCATGGTGTTCCCACCCTTACTATCGAGCGCTCCTTCCATGCACAACCATATCCATAATATAAAGGTTTCCGAGGACATCTAAAAAGGTGAAAACATACCCTACTTGGGTGCGACCCATTTAGCCTTGCTGCATCTCCCTTGTTTTAGTCATTCCTGGTTGATGAGGATCGTGGCTAGGCGTTACCTTTCAAAAACAACTTTACTTAGAATGCTCATCGTCCTCCAATGACGATGTTCTGATAGCATTCGTCCATACAAGTTGTCATGGGTTTGGACAAGTCGAATCATCATCTTCATCATCTTCACGGTATTCATTCGTAACTTTCAAACCGAATCGAAGTGGTTTTCGAATAATTAAATCTGATCCCGGTCCCTTCGAAATGATCAATAAAATTGGCCAATATTGATAGTCGGTTATTTAACTATATAAAAAACATCCATAAGCAATCACTAGGCCCAATTTTATAAATCTTCAAAATATTTATTCCAAACATCTTTACCAAGATATATGTGTATTCAATCTCTCCAATATTCTATATTTGGAAAAAATTCCAACAATTGAATTCGTAACAGGATACTCCATTATTTCAATACTTAAAAATATTTCCAACTTCATTTTATAACACTTAGAAATCATTTTTATTCCAAATCATTTCCAACTAAAATATTTTCCACACCTTCCTTCCAATACTTAGGAAAATATTTATACGAACATTTTCCAAAAATCATTTTAATATTAAACTTGGAATATTTCATAACTCTTTTCTCTCATAAGTCTCCGAAATTTTTAATAAATTCTTCTTACGATTTCCAAATCGATTATCCTTGTTTATAATCCCAACCCACCATTTATAACTCCTTTAAATGTTTTCAAGTTTTTTCCGTAGTTATCGCATCTAGACATCGGAAATTTTCTTAAGCTTCTAACATTCCATTTATAAGATTTTTCTTATAAGCCCTCATCTTTAAAATAAACCTGTTTACACATCTTCTTATAAATAAATTTTCAATCATTTCAAATTATATATATATATATATATAATGGCATTTTTAAAGAATAGTACTTTATTTTTATTTTAAAATATGTTTTAAGTTATTATTTAAAATAATAAATAATATTAAACATTTTAACAAACCATCAATAACTCATTTAAAATGAAACAAATCAATTTACAAAGCTAATCATAAAAATTAAAATTTTTATTTCAATAAAAATTAAATATTTGGAAATCCATTATTTTGAAATATTTCAATACTAACTAGTTCAAAATTTCATAGTTTAAATAATAAGTATTCCTCTTTTAAATGAACTTAACTTCTTAGGAAAAAAATATATATTTAAAAATCTCAATAGCAAATTTAATTTATAATTTCTTCTCGATTCCATAACATATCGATTCACTGTTGATTCCCATACCATTTCCATTTCAAAAATAGAATCTACTATTTTTTTCAACCCTGTTTTCATATTCTACAATAAACTCACCTTATGAATTTATATTTCCAATTTTCATCTGATATTTAATTCCTTAATTAATAAACATCGTTTATCAATTTTATAATCCTTTGGTTTTACCTATATATAGAACAAATCTTATTTATAAAATCCCATTATATACATTCATTTCTTATAAATTCCTTTTATACTTCTAATCCAACCTTAACTCCTTTTTAAATATCTAATATCATTTATAAATTCTCTTATATGATTCATTTTTAAAAATCTCCATTCAATAATTTACAATAGTTAAGTATAATCAAAATTCAAATATTTTTTTTTCTAATTCAATTTCTTTAATATAACTCCAACTCACATATATATTTTTTATATCCAATTTCGTTTAATTTCATAAATTTTAAAAATATATTTATAGTATTTAATTTATCAAAATTCAGGCCAGTGCTACAATAGCGTCCAATAATTCCAATCACTACAATAATCTATAATAGATTATTCTATAAAAATCATATATCTCTATGTATGAAAAATAAATAATATATTTGAGGAATCCAGTTGGATCCCTCCAACCCGTTTTCCTGTATCCATAGATGTTAATACAACATAAAAATATACCAATCCCACTTCGAGGAGAATATCACGGTATATAGAGTCACCCACTATTATGCGCGGTATACAGAGTCTCATCCGCTATAATGTGCGGGAATATGACTCGAAATACTAATATATATACTACTATACATATATAATATAATATTATTCAATAGATATTAATCAATAAATTCACCCAAGCATCCAACGATTTATTTTAACTATTTAAAAGTTTAAATGGCAAATTCCAAATGAGTTAGAATTTTCTCACCTTGACTTTAATTTGCAGACCTACTCCAATTTCCTTCCGTATCCTACAAATTTAATGCCACGACCTTGTACGAATAATTAACAATGTACATACGTCAGAGATTTTTTTCTTTTTTTCTTAAGCTAACAACTTTTATTCTTAACTAATAATATATCAATTAAAATTTATTTAAACTAATCTCTATATACCTTCCTCTTCAAAAAGTCAGGTTCTTCACTCAAAATAAAAACGATCAATATCAGCCACACCATCTCCTTCCAGTTACCTCGCATGAAAAAATGTTATACAAATTTTAAACGTTTTGAATTTAATAACTAATTGAAATTTTAAATTTTACATATAACACCACACTACCCTCACCTTGCACAACCGAGGCCCACCCTCAAATGCGACCTCGATCACCATCATCTACTGCACACCGGCCTCCTCGCCAGCCACCCGTGCTTACCCAGCCTCACATGCGCACTCCTACGCGCATCGAAAACCCTAAAATCGAACGTGATACTGTCTCTTCCCCCATCCATGATCGACCTCGCCCAATTATTCGACTTTTCCTAAATTGCCTTCTCCTTGAATAGCGACCTCACCCTGAGATGCACGCGCCACCGCCTGCCTTAATCACGCCAATCGATGTGCGCTCGCGCCTTGCCTCGCGACCCCACACCCATCGCTAGGAAGTCCAACCCTACGCGGCGCCTCCATTTTCCACGCTCGCATGTGCATCAGGCGCAAAGGCCTCATGATCTTCTTACTCTTTTTTTAAATGAATTTTGATCATGAACGACGAACCGGAGAGGAAAGGATTAGATATCGCTATTTGGTTTTGCCCCCATTTTTTTTAAAACGAATTGATTTTGTTTAAAAAAAAATTCTCGATTCTAAATGAAGGAAATGGGAAGGGAAAGACGTGATTTAAAAGACTGAAAGGATGAAGGTCGAGTGTCATTTGGGGGTAGCGTGTTGAATGGGTCAAAGCACGGTGAAGGGATGGAATTGCAGTTGAAAGAATATTGACTAGATAATTATTTATTTTAAAATTTTAAACATCTAGATCACGCAACTCAAAATCTCGAATCCCTATCGAGGCATGCCGCTAGGCGTTTATAACGTTATACCCCTATTCTGAATGCAATGGAAAAGGTTTCGAGTCCTAATTTGATTATATGGAGAAGATAGCTTTTTGGACTCAATTATTATGTTGAATTTTCGATGTTAATTTTAACGCATTTCTATCCCGTTCCATTAAATGATAAATCCAAACACTATGAAATTTGAAATCCAATAATAATATACTATTATGTATCAAATGGAATTGGTTTCTTTGAATTTCGAGACTGCGCCCTGGATCGCTACTTTAACGCGTCGATCAAATCGATGATTTTAAAAATTGTCCGATCACTTGAAATTCTAATTTTATAATCTTGCTAACTCAATTAAAATCCCTAAATTCAATATTTAAACCATTTAAATATTCAAAATCGAATGATGAAAAATTTGGATCGTTACGTTCCTTCCCCCTTAAAATAATTTCGTCCCTGAAATTGCTAAGGCGGGAAAATGCACCAAACCCATTAACTTATTAAAATCCACTTAGTTAAAACTTGATATTCGCTTTCCTAATATTTTGTTTCGCCCAAAACAATTAGTTTTCAGTCCTAATTTCAGAATTCTTAATTTCAATTCTAATTTGAAATCAATCAGTCGTTGCCAATGTTTTTCCAAAAAATTTCAAAAATTTTCAAACACCCTAAATTTTCGAATTTTTTTGGCAGTCTCTTTGGTACGGGGAGCCTTTTGCAATATGACAAGAGATATAGATATATACACATCGATCAACACGGTCAAAAAAAAATCTATATAACAATATCCTATAATTTCGCAGTATTTAATCCAAAAACATACCTTATTTTAGCATTTTTTTAGCGTTATTAAGCTAGCGGCTTATTTTATATGCAACCGCGCGATCAAAATCTAGCCATGTGGCCTCTGGGTACCCGTACTTGCTCAATTCAAACACATAAGTACAAAAGCTTGAAAAATTCAATATATTTTACCTATTAAACAACTTAAACACATAATTTTCACAAGCAATGCATGTTAAACATATATTTATAGGCAATCATGGCGTTCCAAAACTAATTTAATTACTTCCAATCAAGCTATGTACCATTTCATTCAATTTAAGTGATTTACAACTCACTTTTCACGCATTCATTCTATTTTCATGCCAAACAACTCATATCCCATTCCAAATTGATTTAAAAATCAATTTATTTTACATTTATTAATTCATAGAATTTTATTTACTTTCTCTTACATGGAACAACAATTTTTCCATGCAATTTCGACACTATTCATTTAATAAAATAATCATTTTAGCTTATAACCATTTTAAATTGATTCCAATCAATTAATATTTAATTCTATTTTATTTTAGCTTTGTTCACAATCAATTCACTCACATTTCATTCATAACCACTTTCATTACTTTCAAATCCATTTTATTTAGCTCGAAATCATTTCAGGTTATTTTATTTAATGGCGATTTTACAAATTAATCTGTGTCAAGATTTTATTCAAAATATTTACTCAAGTTAATTTATTTACTTCAAACTATTTCAACTTCATAACTTAAGTTTATTTTTCTGCTAAACAATTTCCAATTCAAATTGCTGACTTGATTTTTATTCAATCAATTTTCATTCCATTTACTAATTAATTCAATTAGTTCATTCTTCCAATCCACTTCAATTTTAATTCTGAACTCAATTCACTAAAATAATATCCAAGGGCATATTTAATTCATTCATATTCAAATTGGATTTATTTACAACTCAACCCATTTCTAGTTCCATTTAATTCTATTTTATTTGACACGTTTTCCAATTGTATTTAATTCACTTACAATCTAATTTGAATTTTATTTATAACTCAAGTTTCATTTCAAAATCCATTTTCAATCCACAATACAATTTATTTAACCAAGTTAATACCCATTCTATATTCAATTGACTAATTGATCATCAAATTAGTTCATTTCCACTTTATAATTCAATATCTGATTTTTATTTCAAAAATCACTCCAATAAATTTACTCCAGTTCAAATTTATTTTACAATTTAAATTCGGACTTTGTTTCTTCACTTTAAAATATTATACCGTTTTTATTTCGGGTTTCGATTTTACTTTTCAATTTTTATAAGTCACACAACTTATTTTTTTCCATATTTCCATCAATTTTATACTCGAGTATATTCCTATTTTATTTTTAACTCGAGACTATACATTTATTTGCAGCCTAAATATATTTGTACTTCGTAATTGCCGATCTTTGTAAATTATTCCAATTTATTTATTCACAATTCCAATTTCACTAAATTTTTGTATCTCATTCAAAATTTATGACATATGGTTTTATAACATTTCACAATTCAGAATTTATACTTACTTCAATTTGATATTATTATTGATCTAATTCAAATTTTATAACCGGTAGTTATATGGTCTCTTTACAATCCACATTTACATATTTAATTCAATTCCATTCAATATTATCAATAGCTCAATTCAATTTTAGTTTCCAATTGAATTCAAATTCAACTCTATTTTATTTTACTTCACTTAAGTTAAGTTTTTATTCATTTTAACTTACTCAAGTTAAAATCTATTCCAAAATTCAATTTCCATATTGTCCTTTCCTTATTTAGAATCATTCCCAATTTATAAGTTTACAACTTACATCCCAATTATTTCTAAATTATTTAAATAAGGATTCCAGAATTCAAACACCCGGTATTTATTTTAAATCGTTTTGAAATCACACATATCCTAAAATCACACTTCTCAAATTTTAAACCAACCCTAGTTTTGATCCAAACAAATTTCGTTCGGAACTTCCAAAACAAAACTTGTTCTTCCCAACAAATCTGAATAAATAAATTTCGGCAGTAATCCGTCACTTAGAAACTCGAAAATGAACACTGATGATGCGGCCGTCATCATCGACATTATTTTCTAGCGACTGAAGTGAGTTCAGTGCTATATCACTTCCAAAATCCATTTAAAACAATTTTCTTTCAAAATATCTCCAAAATAATAATACTATTATTTACTTCATAATACTTTGGAAAGACTTTCAAAAATCTCCAGGATTTAATTTTTCAAACTCCAGTTTTAATCAAGTCCTTGTTTTAATTCAATTGTATAATCCATACTTGTGCATATATATAACCAACTCCAGATTTTATAATCTTGTTTTGGTTATAGTATTATCATCCAAAATCTCCAAATATACCATAATAGTTTAAGAAAATTATTCCTTTTATATAAAAATATAATTTAGGTAAAATTATTTCATTTACCCGCTATCACAAATGAATACCATGAAGATGATGTAGATGGTGATTTGGTTTGTCTAGACCCAATACAACTTGTATGGACGAATGCTATTGGAACATCGTCATTAGAGAACGATGAGCATTTTAAGTAAAATTGTTCTTGAAAGGTAACGTTAGCCTTGAGCCTCATTAATCGGGAATGAATAAAACAGGGGATATGCAGCAAGGGTAAGTGGGTCGCACCCAGGTAGCGTATGTTATCACCTTTCTAGATGTCCTCGAAAACCTTTATATTATGGATATGGTTGTGCATGGAAGGAGCGCTCGATAGTAAGGGTGGAAACACCCAAGGTGATAACATATTCGTTCTATCCAAGTCGGGGGTAGGTCGGTCTTGTGTAGCAGGGGATCTTGATATGGTCCTTGGTACATTATTCTAGAGGTGTACTGTGGTGGGGGTACCCTAGTGGCCCAGTCATTCGTTGGAATCCATTCTCCAATACGAGTTTATGGTTTTGTTTGTAGAACCTGGCATGCTGGGATTTTATGAATGTAATTATTTCAGCTATTTGAATAAGTATTTGTATTTTGACCTTATTATAATATCACTGGATTTAGTATAAAATGTTTTGGTTATCGTAAGTAAAACTCATCGTGTTTATGTGTGACGCAGTCTTGCGAGACATCTTTGTTTTTCAAAGGATTTGGCCAACTCTAATAATTCAAATTGAGTGTGTTTTCTCACGCTGGTTTCCAAGACCGACTCGGATGTTATTTTATTATAATGCTTGGGTTAGACTGAGTATTACAGATTCAGGATAAAATGCTATGGAGCTCAGGAGATGAGCTGGATGACAGAGATGTATCCCCGTACTTGGCTTATATTCCACTGAGTAAGGACAAGTTATATAGCTGTCCAGTTTGATGTATTGATTTTTGTACTTTGATGATTGTAAGTATATAAACTATTACAGATTCTTTTGTATAAAAATCTAGTTATTATATGTTATATCTTGTTCCGCTGCGATTGTGAAATTCTGTGTTGTTATTCTATTTTTTTACCTTTCTTCTCTTTACCCTAAAGATTTGTATTTCCGTCCAATTGGAGTTGGGCTGATGTGAAATATTGTCGACTCAAAGGGGTACGGATTTGCGGGCCTTTACACTTGGTATCAGAGTTGAAAGTTAAGCGAGAACCTTGGCCTTGGTGGGGATTACTCATTAAAGATAGAGTGAGTAGTGCTCTAGAATGAGTGGAGTGTAATAATAGATATGAGCGCGTATTTTTTAGTGAATATAAATGATTTTATATTGTGTTAATTTATTGGTTAAGTGGTATATAGATTCTAGGGTTCGCCTAAGCAATGGGATCGCTACCGATCCTTTGCCTCGGTAGGACTTGGATAATTTTAGCTTTACATGAACGCACTTGTACTTGAATACTTGCATATTTGACCATATGAACTTGAATTTGGATAGTTGGACATTTGGAAAAAAGGCATGTGACTTGGAATTTGATTTGACTTTGCACATGAAATGAACCTAAATACCTAGATTCATAAACGGAAACATGAACATGCTAACGAATACATGTACCCATACAGACTTGAATGCTCATATGAACCTAAATGCAAATATCCTACTTTAATATGCCGATGATTAATCTCAGAGCTTAGATAAAATCCACAATCAATGATGTGAAAGCTAGTTTGGACAGTCAACAATGACGATTACTCCGGTCGAATTTCATAGTCTCGTCATAGCTGGCCTTTAATCCTAACCTGTTTATCACTGCACAACACTACACCGCACTGCGCTAGTTTACACTTTATACTGGGGGAATAGGTTTCTTCATCTAACGATGACTATAAAATGAGTTTGCTAGATATGGGTTCTAGATGCTCAAAGCGTTTGGCTACTATGGCTATTAAGCAAGCTGCTACACATGATAGATCTAATGCCGAATCAAACTCTGCTACAGTCTCTGCTCGCTATTCTTCAAGTCAATAATCAGAATAACCTAAAAGCTCACACTGAGTTCTTGAAATCCCTTCGAGTCTAGAAGCATAAAACGAGCTAGCCCGTATGACTCTGGGAGATGCCATCTTTTTAGAGAAGCCAGAAGATTCTGTAGCTTCAAGAATCGACGAAGATTCTCTTTATAGATTTTTCATTAAGCATGGAATCCCATATGCGCATGTGCAAGTCCCGCCTCATACTGATAATGCTCACTTGCCTCTGGAAGGGTACGCTGCCTGTAATAAGTATGTGTGTTAGGCAGGATGCATTCCGCCTTTTAATCCATTCATTCGAAAGATGTTACATTATTTTTTAGCTCCGATCTAGTTACATCCTAATGGCTACATATTTTTGCACTGCACATATATGATATTCCTCGAGTTCTTATATCGCAAACCAACCGTAGAGGACATTAGACTTGTTTAAAATTTCAAGCATTAAAAGGGAAGTCTCTCGTATACTTTTCTAGAGTCAATCAATAATTTCCAGGTCATAACTAGTGCTTGGATCAAGCTGGGTGCTTTTAAGAACGAATGGCTTTATGTTCGTCGCCCACCTTGTTTCATAAAATGATAGCTGGAAGG
This sequence comes from Allium cepa, assembly GCA_030765085.1. NCBI lineage: Eukaryota > Viridiplantae > Streptophyta > Magnoliopsida > Asparagales > Amaryllidaceae > Allium > Allium cepa. The sequence goes on from CM060937.1 coordinate 292,389,126, forward strand.
ATGTAAGTTTCATTCTCAATCTTGGGAGCTTTTATTCAAGTCATACGTTAAACTAGGCAGTTCTTTGAATCTTGTAGGTAACTATCCATGACCTAATGGTAACAAGTACTCAAAGGTAGTTTCAAAACCCAGGAATATACTAGTGAAAGATAGCGATGTTAAATCCCTTATTGTCCACAAGCACTTTTATGCTTTTGGCTTGCTCGAAGAGGGGCATAGCACTAGGTTATTAGTGAATGTTTAAGAGGAAGTCGTAAGACAAAGAGGCACTACTTGGCAGGGAGGTGGCGATGTTAATCCTATTGTGCCCCCATCGAGGAAGCTTAGGATGATGTCAAAGAAGGCGAAATAAGGGACGATGCTAATGAGCCTGGTCGCGATGACGCAAGTTTAAGCCACGAACCTACAGTAAGGTCATCTCAAGACAGATAGCCTCTCGCTTTAAAAGAGAGAAAAGGGAAGAAGCTCATCTAAAAGCTTCGCAAAAGGGAAAATTGCCAAGCAGCCCAAGCCAAGCACTACTGCTGTTGATCAATCCACTTCCTTGTCTTCAGAAGATATAATCAAGGGACTGGTGAACATCCCGATACCAGGGGATGTTAGGAGTTATGATTTTGCTAATATGAGTGTTGAGGGGTTTGATTCCCCTATCTGAATTGGTGTTGACATTCCTCCTACTAGCATGGGAGAGATCACTCTAGCTAGCAAAACTCCAGCACCTAGTCCATCAGGGGGACGCTAGGACATTCACATCTACGCGAACTACACTGCCCGACACCTATCCATCTTTAATTCTAATGATGCTAATAATCGTTGTTTTATTTGTGGGTCCCATGGGGTGCTCTCGTAACTTTGATCGCTTAAGGAAGTCATTGCGCTCCTAGCTTTCTTATTTTGAGCCCATTCGAGGTCCGAACTCTGGCCGACAATCTGGCTAAGAGAGAGAAGGCCGTGATAGGAGCTGCTAGTCCAAATACTCATCATCTAGATACAAGTCAAAATATCAGTCTTCTTGTCACAAGGACGTCAATGCACATCTCGCTGTATATAGCGGTGGCAAGTCGTTACCTCATGCACCCACTTTGGCTACAGTACCCCAGCAACATTGGATTCCTCCAACACCCATCGATCCTATAAATGTCGATCTAGTGTAGGAAGCCTCAATACATCATTTCTTAGGTGTGGCAAACAGACCCTCGTAGCTCCAACTATTCTAACTAAACCTCCAATCGCGCTTGATGCTACTGCTATAGAAAAGATGGCCGCACATTTCCAAAGTTATGCTTCGTTGAGTTCAAATTCGTCTCCGCTATGCACCCGCTTCCTTCAGAGGCCAAGGACACAGCACTTTCTTATGGCAGTGATGTTTATGACCAGCATAGCACAACTCTACATATGGCTGAGGAAATCTCTAAAGTGACGAGGAAATGGAAACATGAGATCGATTGCTTAACTCTTGAGGCAATCCACGATAAAGACACCATCAAACACCTAGATGAGAATGTTAAGCAATTGAATATAAAGCTGTTAGATGTCGAGAAGAGAGCTAGCGAATCTTATGAATTTGGTGAGCATATAAAGAAAGAAAACAAAATTGAACTGGACATCACCCTTCGTCGTAGCTATACTTTAGCTCAGAAGGATGCTTTGTAAAAAGAAAATGATGCTCTAAAAATAAATAACAACACTTTGACTCTTCGTATTTGATAGCTTGAGAAGGAGCTTGATAGGGAAAAGAAGAAGAAGATTGAAGCTCAATAAATGTCTCAAGAATATTGTGAGAAATTCATTAAGGCTCCCATGACTAAGGAGGAGGTTGAGAAATAACTTAAGCAAATAGTGACCCTTAAAGAAGAGGCTAAGGAGGCTGGTAAGATAGAGATAAAGGATGACTTTGATCCACTGTTGATATATTACAATGCAAATGTCCTTCTGAACTGCAATATCCGATTCCTCGAAAAGGGATACCCTAGGTCATTAGTAGAAGCTTGGGACTATATCGTGGAGCTGAAGAAGAAACCTCTTGGTGGTTCTGAGGTTGATGATGAGCGAGATATGCATGAAGTTTTGAGAGATGAAGAACCTGATGAAATCAAGGCTGCTAAGCTTAGTCTACTTCGTGAACCAACGACCACCGAGAAGGATAAAGAAAGCTGTGAAACCTCTAGGTTCGGCTCACAAGACCCTCTTACAAGTTGGCTAACTGGTGCCTGAGCTTCTTATGCCCCTGAAAAGGATATATGCTACAATCCAGTTTAGCTTGATATGCACAAGTCTTTTAAGCTATCCTCGATTTTTAAAGGTGGCACCCGGATTTAAATCGAAGGTTAATCTAACAAAGGTATATCTCTCACCTCCCCGATGCTCGAGATGGTTTACATCTTGTGCACGAAAGTCATGGGCTTACCTATTGAACCTTATGAAATTATGGGTTTGTTCGCATCCGTCCATGCTTCTAGTTGTGATGTCATCTTTGCATGATAGGGACCGATCATGGAGTCCACAGCACTCATCACTGCATAGACGGTCCAAACCGTCCAATCCGCTGAGTCTCCTGGCCCAGACACTAAAGTCATAGAGGGTTTAAATAAAGAAAAAACTTTTGATCAGTAGGCCCGAGGTGAAACAGAAGATGTCATGATGACTTATGCTTCTAAGCACATGGACGAGCTTAGGTTGAAAAGGCACATCTTGAAGGTGGAGCTGGATATGAAAATCCAAATGAAGCATGCTGAGGTGGATGCTACTCCCCTCCAAACCATACTATCTGGCGGTATTATCCCTGAGGAGGTCGACCTTTTCGCTACCTATAGCACGTCCACCTTCCATTTCTATCTCTAAAACACTTCGCCCAAAGATTGCAAATGCCGAGGAAAATCAAAGAGGAGGAATAAGGGGATAACTCCATAGAATCTACCTCGAAGAAGTCCAAGAAGGACGAGAAATAGCCATTGAATTGGCTTGGGTTACGGATAGCTAGGTAGCTACTTTTTTTGTTGGCCGTGATTGTGTAGGTATGACCCCTGCTTTTGGATTCTAGTGTATTAAATAAACTTACACTTAGCTTTCCAAGTTTTAGCGCATGAACAAAAATTATTCATTTCGGTTTAAGTTTTGTATGAGTTCATTTAAGTGTTCAAGCTATCACATTTTTCATTTATTGTACTTGTAATTTATTGCTCGTCGTTTAAGTTGCAATGTCATTCAGTCGCCCATTACTTTCGGGGTCGATCTAATAAGTATATCTCAAGACCATCTTTTGGTCATGGCCTTAAGTTGCATTAAGCACCGGGCACAAACCATGGTGTTACGCTATTATATTCAATGGTCATGTGATTATACTCCTGCCTCCAGTCTTGTATAGGCAGAGCTAGTTCATGGATCGTCGGATCCCATCCATCATGTTGGGTTAAGGTTGGAGCTGACAAATGAATGGTCAAGTCATACTCATACATTTGTTTATACTTTCATATATACTCTGTGAGTCAAATTTAGTCGATGGGTGATTAATCACACCCGTTTAATGTTTATACTCCGGTCCATACTCTGGAACTATAGTTATTTTGGTAAATGGTCGAATCACATTTTCCTCGGTTAATTCTTTCGACCCAAGTCGGAGGAAAAAGTTGAAGAGTGGTCCATCGTACCATGTCTGATTTTGCTTATATTCCTCCAATCAAATCATGGGATGGAGTTAGTTAGCGGACGGTTAAGTCACATCCGTTCTATGTTTTTTGCATAGCCCGTCAGATCATAGGCAAGAATTATCGGATGAATTGTCGAGTCATGTTCATTTTGACTGACTCGATCATAGGCTTAAGAGTTTGGTTGGCACCAAACTCCGAGTACTGGTTTTCTATATTAAGCTTACGTAGATGAAAGTCGATCGAATATCACAACTACTATACTACGTGCAAATAATTCAAAGATATGGATAAAACTTCAAATTTTAGTGCAAGCTAAAAGAGAAAACGAAAAAACCCGTCTTATTACATAACTTTGAGTTAAAGTGAAAATTTAAAATTTAAATGGAATACAACTGAATGAAACAAAATTAAGTGAAGTAGCGCCATAGATGCTTGCTATTCTTGCCCTATGGAGTGCAATGATATTGCTAGTCGTTAGTTTGAAAGGTCCATCTCCATGCTCCTGATCAATGATATAAGATACTTCCCATCTCTTACCCAAGTTAGTAGAGCTAGGAAAGATCCATTTCAAAACAAGATTTCTATTTTCAAAGGTCCTAGCTTGGACTTTAATGTTGTAGTATCGGGCGACTCGGTGTCGATGTGCAACTGCCCTCAAGTCAGCCTCTTCAAACTTCTCATCTACGAAATCTAGAGATTCCAAAAGGAGATCTTTGTTTGTTCTAGGGTCATAGTAAGTCACTAGATAAGAAGGAACTTCAAGTTCTATGGGAATCATGTCTTTAGAGCCATAAGTATGGGCAAATGGAGTGTGACTAGTCACAGACTCATGGATGGTTTTGCATGCCCATAGTGCTAACCGGAGTTCATCGACCCACTTGCCTCTGCCATTTCCCAAATGCTTTTTCAGAATGGACTTTATGATTTTATTAATAGAACCAACCTGTACATTGGCTTGAGGGTGAGCAACTAGTGTAAATCTTTTCCTAATATGATGCCTGTAGCAGAAGTCTTTGAATTCAGCACTATCGAATTGGGTCCTATTCTCAGTTATGATTGTTCAAGGGAGAGCAAAATGACAGATGACATCTCGTATAAAAAATTGATTAATTACTTCATATTGATTGTGGTCAAAGGTTTAGCTTCAGCCTATTTAGTAAAGTAAGCAACTGCTATGATGACATACTTTGGAAATCGATAGGGTACCGATGATGTTAGTATCCCATATAGCAAACGGCCATAGACTGACCATCTAAGTAATCTTTGTCAGCATGGATCTCATAACTTTACATATCTCTGGCATTTGTCGTACCATCTAGCATAATTAGCAGCATCTTGATTGATAGTTGGCCAATAATATCCATAGCAAAGTATCTTCTTCACCAGGGTTTGCCCCACGATGGGTGCCATCGATACTTATCCCTTCTTGAAGGATGTATCATGAAGATTTATAAAGGACCTATCATTTTTCATTCCTCCATTAGGGAAGGATTCCCCTTTGCAAATAATCTTTTATTAGAGTCATCCACGACTCCATCTTGATCTCCATCTCTATGACCTAATCAATCTCCACCCGGCCAATGCTTGGAGTATTAAGTATTTCAACTAGGACCAAGCCTATAAGATGTGCATCCAGGAACTGGCCAGTTTAGCAAGTGAGTCGGCTTTCTCATTCTATTCTCTGAGGATATGTGTAATAGTGTAAAGCTAAAAATCAGCTATAAGCTCTTGGAGCCGGTTGAGGTAAGGAGCAAGTTGCGCTCCCTTTGCCTGATATTCTCCCATGACTTGGCATACTACTAACTGGGAATCATATAAAATTTTCTAAGCTTTTACTTCCAACTCTTTAGCAAGTTTGAGACCAACGATCAAGGCTTCATATTCAGCTTCATTATTCATTGTAGGAAAGTCGAGTTTCAAGGCATAGTAGATTGGGTGTTCCTCAGGAGTTACTGGTACAACTCCTATGCTAGAACACAGATCGTTAGATGCTCCATCTACCTGCATCTTTCATTGGATGGTAGGTTCTCTACTATTCTCAGGAGAGTCATCTTATGCGGTGAATTCAGTTATGAAGTTCGCCAATGCTTGTCCCTGGTAAGTGATATCGAACTGGCTCTGTTCGATGTTCCATTTCAGTAACCTCCCAGATATCTCAAGTCACTATAGGACTATCATAATGGCTGGTCATTAAGACATTGATAGGGTGAGCTGGAAAATAATAGCTGGTTATAATGGCTTGCTAACATAGTATATTGGCCTCTAGATATGATTCTCTTGACGCAACTATGCAACACTTATGGCATGTACGGACACCGCTAAATAGGTATACAAGTATTCATAATCTAGTGGCTTAGACAAGATATGGGGTCTCTCTAAGTGACGTTCCAGAGCTTGGAACACATCAATACAATCATGCATCCATGTGAAGTTCCGTTTCCCTCTTCTGATCAAGTTCAAAAAGGGATGCACTTATCTGTAGCCCTGGAGATGAATTGATTCGGGGCGGTGACCTTCCCATTTAGGCTTTGCACCTACTTAATCGCCTTCGGTGCTTGGATATCTCTTATCGCCTGAATCTTCTCAGGATTGGCTTCAATTCCATGAGAGTTAACAAGGAAACCCAAGAAATTTCATGACGCAACATTGAAAGAGACTTTCAATGAGTTGAGTTTCATTCTTTATTTCTAGAGGACACTGAACATCTTCGCAAAATCGCAGATGCAGTCGTTCAATCATCGTGACCTCATGAGTATATCACTCACATATACTTCAATTGATTATCCGATCTGATCCCTAAACATCCAGTTGACCAGTCTTAGATAAATAGCCCTACTGTTTTTTAATCCAAAAGGCATCACAATGTCGTCATATAAACCTAGGTCAGTAATGAAGCTTGTGTGTTCCTAGTCTAGGACATGCATCGAGATCTGATTATACTTGGAGCACACGTCCATAAATGAATTCATGTCCAGCTGTCGAGTCTACTAGCTAGTCAATCCTTGAAAGTGGAAAACCATCCTTTGGGCATGCTTTATTTAGGTCTGAGTAATCGATGCATGTCCTCCACTTTCCATTATCCTTTCTTACAAGTACAGATCAGATACCCATTTCGGGTAGAGGGTATCATAGATAACCCTGTTGTTCTTGAGTTTATCCATCTCCTCCTTAATTGCAGTAGATCTCTCCGGATCCATGCTGCATCATTTCTATTTCATCGGAACATGCCTTGAGTCGATATTCAATGCATGGCTTGCAATGGTTGGAGAGATCCCACACATGTTAGAATGGTTCCAAGTGAACATATTAAGATTCGCCCAGAGAAAGCCGACTAATTTCTTCAGCATCGTTGCATGAAGCTCTGATCCGATCTTCAGGAACCATGATAGGTCATTGTGACTGACCATGACGTCAACTATTAGCTCAACTATTGCAGCCTTGAGTTCTTTGGGATTCTCTTCCTCATCTCTTGGATCTATATCTTTATTGAACCGACTGTTGATTGCTAGGCTTCATTAGTTTTGATGTAAAGAGGCTTATCCATATCCTTTCATTTTTCTTTATGTCGTGCATCCATCAACTCAGTAACATAGCAAGCATGACCAATTGCCTGATCTCCATGAATAATTTCTACGCTATTCTCTATATGGAATTTGAGTGTTAAGCACCAAGGGACTGCCCTGAATTCAGCAAGGGCCAGTCGGTCATAACAAATGACATCACCTGCACCCTCCTACGGTTGTCGTCTTCCAACTCCAATGATAGCTTGACGTAGTCTACCACTTTAGTAGCAATAACATTAAAGCCATGAATATGGGCTTTACATGGTTTAAAATATTTGGCCACCAGTAACATCTGGTCATAGGCCTTCTTAAATGGGATATTGGCCGAACTTCCACGATCAATTAGAATCTATCTATAACTAAGTTGGGGCCGATCATGGCCGAGATCACCATTGGGTCTATTGTAGGGGCCTCTACCCCGTCTACATCTCTACTTTAAAATATGACTTCTTCCATCATAGTTCTTTGCTACTTTGCCGGAGCATTGTCTTCCACGTTCGAGCAACACTCCATATCCATATGTCTAATAGCCTTCATGTAATGCTCCATATCGTTCCAGCTTTTGTCAATTGGATGTGGTCCTTCGAAAATAGTGTTAATTCCTAACCTTTCACCAGCCTATCTAGGTTCCTTAGCACTAGGCGAGGCTTGCTCTCTCTCGAGGTCGGATGTCCCATGCCCGCCATTTTTGGGGGCTTTAATGAACCGTCCCAACTTTCTTTCATGAATCAAATTTTCAATGACATCATGGAGGTGGTGGCACCCCTCTGTGGTATGACCATAACTTTCATGGAATCTATAGTACTTCCCTGTCTATTTCTACTTTTCCATCCGATCTTTTGGAGGTGGTTTTCTGTACTACATAGTATTACAAGTCGATAGATAGATGTTCCCTAATGACACAATCAATGGTGTATAGGTGTCAAATGTCGGGATCCTTGCTTTCCTCTTCTCAAATCCCATCTTTGATTGTGGTTTCTATCACTGCCCCTCTTTTGCTCATTTTCTTTGTTTTGGATATTAACGTCAACTTTCCCGAAATTCTCTCCGGACTGTTTCAATACCATGTTACTTTGTACTCCCTCAAAACTCTAGCCCGCAACATCCTCTTCCTAGTCTGCTTTGCCTCCTCCTTCCTCAGGTACGAAGCTGCCTTCACATAAAAATGGCCCAATGTAGAAGGAGGTTTTTCACCAATCAATCGCCAAAATCAGAAGCAAGGTCGACTCCCTTAGTTAGTGCCATCAGTATTGCATCATCTTTTGGATTATTGACTTTGTAATAGCCATATTAAACTTTTCCAAATAATCTTTCAATGATTTCCCCAAAGCCTGGATCAAGTGGGAGAGGAACATGCCATCAATGGGGTGAGCCGCGTGCATGCAAAACTACTCCATGAACTTCATTACTTACTCATCAAACAAATAAATTAATCACGGTAGCTTGGTGAACCACATGGTCGCAACCCCTTCCAGAAAAATAAGAAAACATCTGCACTTGATTGCATCAATGACTCGTGCAAAGTCCATGTGCGACTCGCACTTCATGAAATGCCGTACGGGGTCGGTTTTACCCGAATAAGCAGGCATTGTAGGCATATCAAACCATTATGGATACTCTGCATATAGGATGTGGTCAGCGAATGGAGTATTATGTTTAGAGGGTCCCCAATCATTATTGGTCCACCCTTGACTTTCTTTCACAAGCGATCTCACTATAGCCATTAGGTCCGACGCCTGTAGAGCTGGTCCTTAGCAGTGGTCATGTACCACCTCATGTAAATGATCTGATCCATGCCTTCGAGTAGAGCCACACTGCCTTGGCTTAATGTGCTCCTCATGTACCTCCTTAGGAGCAATCCTATCGTCGTCTCTCAGTAGTGATTTAATCGCATTTGCTAGGTTTACCGCCTTGGTCAGTCACAATGTAGCGATCCTGAGTCGACCTTCGAAAATCAGCACGGAATACAACACTCATATTCAAATGCCATAGATCCAAACGTCGAATCTGGTGTGTCGGAGCTTATAACACCATTAAGTACAACACAACGGAAGAAATAAATATCAATATATATACAACATTGATACAATGACAGATACAACATCTGATATAATATGATACAACAGAATGATACAATAGATATCAATACTATCAGAGATACAAAACACAACGGAAAGAAAATAGATAACAACAGCAGCGGAAAAGAAGATCTTCAATAGAATGCATTCCCAAATCCAATGCTCCAATCCAAAGCTAGCTCGAACCAACATTACGAGACACCCAGATAAGCAAGTCTCGTCCACATCCAAAGATTGGACTAACTCCAGATAATCTACTAAACCTAACTATATGAAACCCAACTCTAGACTGCCCGTGTGGAAAATTGTGGGCACCCAGAGTTTAGGATAGGAACAATAAACTCCAAGTCAGTCATGGGACTGGTGTGAGTAACAAAAACAGTTTATCGTTAAAACAAACAACAAAAGAATTTAAAATAAATCCACAATGCTTTTTAGAAAATGAAACTACCATAAGGCCTCTCGGCACACACACAATGCAATCGCACACATGGGGGAGATTTCTCTTTATGATTGTCAAACATGCTTACTACGCAAAATTCTTCTTTCATATTATTATTAGTGCATAGTGGAAAACATTTCGCAAGTATAATATAAATCTTAGCCAGCATAGGTACCATTATATTATGCCAGCTATAGCTACCATTTTAAATGGCAGGTTCTACAATTAAAACCGTACAAGGCACGTATTGTTTTGATTGGATTTCCAACAAATGGTCAGGCTAAGGAACTTCCCACTGCCACATGGGTACGCCTCTGGCGGGACGTCCCAAGAACTTAACCAGCTCTCTGCCAATACAAGGTCGGGTTACCTCTGTAACTAGGTAACTACTACACGAGCATGCCACCCCCCGGTCCTTTGGGACCTTTATCCGAGGCGCCTCTAAACCACAAAGCAACAACCACATAGAAAATGAGATTGAAGCCCACCACATTGGTAAATATCTAGGCTCCACACCATGATACCACCCTTTACCAGACGGGAATGACACACCCTAAAGGGCGCGACCCTCATAACCTTGCCGCATCTTTCCTGTTTTGACCATTTTCGGGTTGTGAGGTCCTGATGCAGTCCCGTCCACAAAGCTACGCTTTATACAAAAGCCATGCTCTGATCACAAATGATCAATAAATGATCATCAACACACAGCAGCACTCAGCATGCCACACTACCAAATTGGGAATATATCGTTGATAACCTTCAACTACATAACCTCTGAGCTCGTACGTCTCAGAGACGGGTGTTAAGATAAGAGAATAAATTCTCCGCCACCAACAGATATGTATTTGAAAGAAATCTGCTTTATATCTCAAAGTGTAGTGTTAGACATACAACCATACAAGTCTGTCCCGGGTTCGAACAGAACCGAAGGCACTTCCGAAGAAGCCCTTGCAAATCCGGGTATTCACAATCTCGATCGGACTTTCCATCACTTAGGGAAAACTCTATACCGGAGAAACTCAGTGCAGAGTCAATCGATAGGTTATCCTATCGTTCTCACAATTACCCAGTCTTCAATGCTATTCATAACAACGTATCACTATTCGGAATGGGTTATATGACACAAGGTCCTCTCCCGGCTAAACCGAATAATGAGGGCAATATTTAAAATATATGGATATGGGATTTCAGTTAAGTCACAACTTAAAGCCCAAAACCTTTCATTCGAATGGTTAAAACAAATTACCATTTCCAATCTTCTAAACAAAAAGATTTATTCTATAAAGTTCACACAGTTTCACAAAGATCCATTTATGAATTTCAAACAAATTTCCATTTCAATTTGATTAACTCGTTAAATTGTTAAATCAAAGATTTAACTTATAGCTTTCAAACTGTTTCCATATCTTGGAAATCATTTTCATTTCAACTAGAAATCCTTTTAACTGAAATTGGAAATACATTTCTTATGTGAAAACTTCAATTATTTGAAAACAAATAGTTTTCGTTTCAGAAGAATCCAATTTTATTTGCCCGAGTTAAAGCTCTTGAATTTAAATTCAAATTCCCAAATTAATATCTTTAAAATGGTTTAACCCATATAAACTCGTATAACATCTTTAGTCCTTAGATACAAATCATAGAATTCAGTTTCAAATATTGAATTCAAATTTAAATCAAATTATTTAAATTTGAAAACTTTATCGAGTAATTCAAAAATAAATTTTATCTTGAAATTTCATTTCAAAAGCTTTTCACATTTAACCTGATTCCATTTCCAAACCATTTGAATTCAAATTGTCTATTTAAAAATCATTTCAAAAATCTGTGATTTAATCGATTTCCTCCTGAAATCCATATTTGTGTGTGTATGATGTGGTCCGGGGGTTTAACACAATAGTGCAACATCATTCGATCATCACAGATCAAAACACAGAAACATAGTTGATAAGCGGTATAACTATAACGCTTATCGTTCATTCACAGAGTCACAGATAATAATAAACAAATGTATCACAAATAAATGAATAAATTACACACAGCCCAATCCACAGAACAAAACATCACAGATCAGATATGCCAATCAATTCAAGGCATCTCATACAATACAATCATTCATAAGTAAGGTCAAGCATTCAATAATCATTTATAAGCAAGATTAATTAATTGTTTAATCCTAATTAATTCAATTTATTTCCAATTAAATTAATTACTTATGAATTAATTATCTAATCCTGATTTATCAAAGACAAATTATTTGACATAAATTAATTAATCAATCACCTTAATTAATTAATTTATTCTTAATTAATCATATTAATTAAGTTAACCTCTAAACCAATTATATAATTAACTAACCCTTTAATTAATTATTTTAAGAAATTAAACCTTCAATTATTACCATAAAGTAATCACACTTACACACTTTCATAATTGATTATCATTAATTAATTAATCTAATTAATTATTAAAGTCAATCACATTAATTAAATTATTTAAATAAATCTTAGTTAATAATCTTCATTAACTAATAACAATTCTTTAATTACTTTATTAGGAAATTATCTTAGATTAAATCATTATTAATTATTTCTAATTATAAATTAATCTAAATTATTAATTTATAAATTAAATAAATTATTCCTTAATTATCTTATTAATTAAATCACTTAATTACCTTAATTATCTCTAAGGTAATCCGTTTCTTTATTAATGACTTCTTTATCATTAAAGTGGATTTAAACATTACACTTCAAATTTAGATTCAAATTTCATTTTGAATTTAAGATTATATGTTTAATATTAACCAAATTTAAATATCAATTAATAAACCTATATAAGGAAAGTCCTAACTAAATTACTTAAATTTTTATTTAAAATTTTAAGCTTCAAAATACATTACATTTTAACTTGCAAATTTAAGTTAAAAACAAATTATTAAACTTTTCATTCAAAAATTCTTTTTATAAAAGAACTTAGTCAAATCCAATTCAAATATTTATTTAGAACAAATAACTTTAAAAAGCTATTGATCTAAACTTGTTTAAAACAACTTAGATTTAAAAACTGATTCAAATTCCCAGGATTCAAAATGAATTTGAATCCACTAATTTAACTTTGATTTAAAACTTTGATTTTAAACTTGCTTTTAAAACCTTGATTTTAAATTCTTTATTTAAAATCTAATTTCATTTTAAAAACTTTAAGATTCAAAAGTTTATTTGAATCTAAACTTAACTTTTGAATTAAATCCAGTTTGAATTATGTTTTAGATTTTAAATCAAATTTTATTTTTTTAAAGTAGAAACTGCCAGGTGTAAAACCTGAAAACCCATCTTCTAAATATTTACAAACTTTGATTTAAAATCCAAATTCCCTTTAAAACTTTTTAAATTCAAAGTTTATTAGAAACTTAAACTTAAAACTAGATTTAAACTGTGTTTAAATCTTGCTCACAGATTCAAATTCATTTAAATTGCTTAAATTCAAATTGAAATAGGTTTTTTTTTTAAAAACTGAAGCAATGCAAACTGACCCGAGACAACCCAAACTTGCTTTGAGTCAGGCCCCCCAATGCTTCGAGTAAACTACTTGAATAACTCGAGTAAAACCCGAGACAACTTCACTGCATAAACCAAAAATCATCAGAAAATTCAAATAGCACGGTGCACGTGCACCGTGACTCTGACCAACACCAGCCATCACCCACGCCTTCGTCACATCGACGATTACCCCCAGACCCATTCGCGACCACCTAAACTTCGTCAACGCCGCGAAAATCACATTCACTTCGAATGCCTGAACCTGGGAGCACAACAACAAACACCCCTTCAAACCTGTCAACGCGTCGTGCTCGCAACACCAACCACCAGAAATCGTGCAACTCCGGCCGTGAACTCGTCAACACTTCCTCTTCCACCTTTCAAAACCCTGCAACACTCGATCGCCTATCGGCGATGATCGAATCAAAGACCTCAACCTCACAAAAACTAGGGCTACGAACTTGAACCCATCACCGTTGCCACCGCGTTCACCTGCAACCCGAACCACCATTTTTCCTAGGGCCACTGATCATTCCTCCACCTCCAGGAGCAAGCTCGACCACCTCGACTCCATAGATCATCAGAGTTCGACCAAAAATCAAATTCCAGGCAATCCCCAAATTCACATTCAATACCTCACTTTAAATCGTGATTTTGATTTTAAAAATCATAACTTTCCAGGCCAAATCAAGTTATGTATTCGAATCAGAGAATTGTATCAATTGATTTTAACATATTTATAAAAGTTTACTGTAAATCTGGGTTTCCAAGTACTATATAAATATATACATGTTTAAACTAATTTTTAGATCCTAGTTCATGTTTATACCAACTGAATTGGCATGAAAACTAATGCCTATCAGAGATCAGAGGTGAAAAAAGTGAAATTTGAATTTAATTTAAACTTTATAATATAAAGCAGAGAAGAACAACATATGTATTCATCCAGACATCCATATGTATACACAGAGAAATACATATGTACCAGTATACTTAATCCAAATTTTAACCCTACAATCAGTTTCATATGGTTAAGTTTTAAAAAGGGTGTTACTCACTGTAATTTAGAAGAATGAACAGAGCTTGCTCTATTTGGAACAGGCTATGAACTGAAAGCCATAAATCTTCTTCTTTGATTCTCTGGTTTATATTGATGTTTAATCTGAGATGTTAAGTTGAATTTTATTTAAATTTTGAGTTGTTGTTTACTTAGCTTGGAATGGTCGAACTGGAATGAAGTTGATATATGAAATGAGTTTACAGGGTGATATTATATTTTTAAACAAAGCAGGACAAAGATATTTTCTTTGTTTATTTTTGACTAGGTAGATTTTTTCTCTCTTGGTGGCTGATGCAAGATTTTTTCATGTACCGAAATATTTTTGTTTAAATTTTTTCCAGAGATTTTTATTCAAATTGTTGGCTGAAAAGATATGTTGAGGCTTGCATTAATTACCTTGGCTTGTTTTATAAGTTTACTAATTTTTTTATTTATTTTGCACAACCTGATTTTATTTTTTATGAGCATATTTATATAGTTTATCTTCTTACTTTGTACACTTTCATATCTATCTTTTCTTTGCTTTGTCATGAGATTCTATGTTGTTATAATTTTAGTTAATGGATTCACTTTATATTTTTGTTTGTTTGTACCATACTTGAATGTTCTTAGATTTTTATTTTTATTTCTATCCATATACCTTTGTATTATTTTATTTCTTTCTCATAAATCAAAACTTTTCAAATAAATTTCATATTACATTTTTGTCTTCTTATTATTATCATATACATATTATTTTACAAGAAAATGCTATTAATAAAAATTTATTTTGTATGACGATATTTTGTTTTAAAGTTTTAACTACCAAACATTTTCTCAGTCATTTATTTATATTCAAAATACAAATCCAATATTCAAATTCAAATTTTATTCCAAAATTTACATTAACTATAAATTTAAATTCAATTCAAAACTGGGATCGTTACAGATTCCCCCTTAAGGAAATTCCGTCCCCAAAATTTGCAGGCATGAAACAACAAAGATAAATACACCAAGACAAAGACATGGTTTTCCAGGTTAAACTGGACATCTATTCTGTATTTGGCTCACCAAATCAGAATATCGACAATATGAGAACAAACTCATACAATTATTACACAGGATACTCGGGTCATCAGATCTACGAAATATGCAAGGCACTAGTTAGTCCGAAGGGATAACTAACCGTTCGTAGAATATATCTGGACCCAAAATAGGCGGATATATGGATACAATTTCAAAACTTTTAGTTTAGAAACTAAAATATACCTATCAACCATAACAACCAAAGCAACCAATTCATCCACACAAATAATTCTGGCCTCTTTGGAGTTTATGTCCCATGTAAATATATCGAATCTTCTTCCTAGATCTACCAGGAACCATCGAAGAATCGAAAAGAGATGCTAAACAAAAGAGATTGATAGATGGATTCAATCTTCTACAATTTCTCAAATACTAGGTATGGATTCCAAACTCAAGTAGGAACACCCAAAGTATATACCAACTTGTCCCTTTTCGGACTTTGATATACACAAGAAATTACAATAAAATTTCAAATTTGTTTTTAAACGACATCGTTTTATTGATACAATTCAAATTTAACTTTATATTTGTTAATCGATTTAACTCAATTTAAAATTTCCACCTTCAAATTTCAATTTCATATTCATTAAAGTTTAAATCAAAAAACTGATAAGAAACCGATGAAGATACGAAGTAAGGATTTTCTACAACGATTCGTAGGGCTACCATCATATTGAAACTTCTCCTTGTAGCTGCCACGAAGCAAATCAAAGAAATTGGGAAGACGAATCAAAGGAAATTGAGAAGAAAGTTGTTTCCACTGTCGCAGGGTATTGACCATTTATAGTGGTACTCCCCTGTCCCCTATCTCGTTCTCTTCTCGCACTCATACTCACTATCAGTGGATAGTAAGACAATTCTCTGAGGCATACGGACGGATATCTTAGGGATATACTCATTCTAGGGTATACTTCGCCATATCTCTAATGAGTTACTTAATGTGTTATACTCCTGAGCTAAAGTTTTAACCCTCAGTTCTGATACCAGATGTAGCGTCCTGAGTCGACCTTCGAAAATCAACACCGAATACGACACTCATATTCAAATGCCGCAGATCCAAACGTCGAATCTGGTGCACCGGAGCTTATAACACCATTAAGTACAACACAGCGGAAGAAATAAATATCAATATATATACAACATTGATACAATGACAGATACAACATCTGATATAATATGATACAACAGAATGATACAATAGATATCAATACTATCAGAGATACAAGACACAGCGGAAAGAAAATAGATAATAACAGCAGCGGAAAAGAAGATCTTCAATAGAATGCATTCCCAAATCCAATGCTCCAATCCAAAGCTAGCTCGAACTAACATCAAGAGACACCTAGATAAGCAAGTCTCGTCCACATCCAAAGATTGGAATAACTCCAAATAATCTACTAAACCTGACTATATGAAAACCCAACTTTAGACTGCCCGTGTAGAAAATTGTGGGCAACCAGAGTTTAGGATAGGAACAATAAACTCCGAATCAATCATGAGACTGGTGTGAGTAACAAAAAAAGTTTATCTTTAAAACAAACAACAAAATAATTTAAAATAAATCTGCAATGCTTTTTAGAAAATGAAACTACCATAAGGCCTCCCGGCACACACACAATGCAATTGCACACATGAGGGAGATTTCTCCTTATGATAGTCAAACATGCTTACTACGCAAAATTATTCTTTTATATTATTATTAGTGCATAGTGGAAAACATTTCGCAAGTAGAATATAAATCTTAGCCAGCATAGGTACCATTATATTATGCCAGCTATAGCTACCATTTTAAATGGCAGGTTCTACAATTAAAACCGTACAAGGCACGTATTGTTTGGATTGGATTTCCAACAAATGGTCAGGATAAGGAACTTCCCACTGCCACATGAGTACGCCTCTGGCGGGACGTCCCGAGAACTTAACCAGCTCTCTGCCAACACAAGGCCGGGTTACCTCTGTAACTAAGTAACTACTACACGAGCATGCCACCCCCCGGTCCTTAGGGACCTTTATCCGAGGCGCCTCTAAACCACAAAGCAACAACCACACAGAAAATGAGATTGAAGACCACCACATAGGTATATATCTAGCTCCATACCATGATACCACCCTTTACCAAAAGGGAATGACACACCCTAAAGGGCACGACCCTCATAACCTTGCCGCATCTTTCCTGTTTTGACCATTTCCGGGTTGTGAGGTCCTGATGCAGTCTCGTCCACAAAGCTATGCTTTATACAAAAGCCATGCTCTGATCACAAATGATTAATAAATGATCATCAACACACAGCAGCACTCAGCATGCCACGCTACCAAATTGGGAATATATCGCTGATAACCTTCAACTACATAACCTCTGAGCTCATACGTCTCATAGAAGGGTGTTAAGCTAAGAGAATAAATTCTCCGCCACCGACAAATATGTATTTAATAGAAATCTGCTTTATATCTTAAAGTGTAGTGTCAGACATACAACCATACAAGTCTGTCCCAGGTTCGAACAGAACTGAAGGCACTTCCGAAGAAGCCCTTGCAAATCCGGGTATTCACAATCCCGATCGGACTTCCCGTCACTTAGGGAAAACTCTATACCGGAGCAATCAGTGTAGAGTCAATCGATAGGTTATCCTATCGTTCTCACAAATACCCGGTCTTCACCACCAGTCTTCAATGCTATCCATAACGACGTATCACTATTCGGAATGGGTTATATGACACAAGGTCCTCTCCCGGCTAAACCGAATAATGAGCGCAATATTTAAAATATATGGATATGGGATTTCAGTTAAGTCACAACTTAAAGCCCAAAACCTTTCATTCGAATGGTTAAAACAAATTACCATTTCCAATCTTTTAAACAAAAAGATTTATTCTACAAAGTTCACACAGTTTCACAAAGATCCGTTTACGAATTTCAAACAAATTTCCATTTCAATTTGATTAACTCGTTAAATTGTTAAATCAACGATTTAACTTATAGCTTTCAAACTGTTTCCATAACTTGGAAATCATTTTCATTTCAACTAGAAATCCTTTTAACTCAAACTGGAAATTCATTTCTTATGTGAAAACTTCAATTATTTGAAAACAAATAGTTTTGGTTTCAGAAGAATCCAATTTTATTTGCCCGAGTTAAAGCTCTTGAATTTAAATTCAAATTCCTAAATTAATATCTTTAAAATGGTTTAACCCATATAAACTCGTATAACATTTTTAGTCCTTAGATTCAAATCATAGAATTCAGTTTCAAATATTGAATTCAAATTTAAATCAAATTATTTAAATTTGAAAACTTTATTGAGTTATTCAAAAATAAATTTTATCTTGAAATTTCATTTCAAAAGCTTTTCACATTTAACCCGATTCCATTTCCAAACCATTTGAATTCAAATTGTCTATTTAAAAATCATTTCAAAAATCTGTGACTTAATCGATTTCCTCGTGAAATCCATATTTGTGTGTGTATGGTGTGGTCCAGGGGTTTAACACAATAGTGCAACATCATTCGATCATCACAGATCAAAACACAGAAACATAGTCGATAAGCGGTATAACTATAATGCTTATCGTTCATTCACAGAGTCACAGATAATAATAAACAAATATATCACAAATAAATGAATAAATTAAACACAGCCCAATCCACATAACAAAACATCACAGATCAGATAGGCCAATCAATTCAAGGCATCTCATACAATACAATCATTCATAAGTAAGGTCAAGCATTCAATAATCATTTATACACAGGATTAATTAATTGTTTAATCCTAATTAATTCAATTTATTTCCAATTAAATTAATTACTTATAATTAATTATCCAATCCTGATTTATTAATTACAAATTATTTGACATAAATTAATTAATCAATTACCTTACTTAATCAAATTATTCTTAATTAATCATATTAATTAAGTTAACTTTTAAACCAATTATATAATTAAATAACCCTTTAATTAATTATTTTAAGAAATTAAACCTTCAATTACTTACCATAAAGTAATCACACTTACACACTTTCATAATTGATTATCATTAATTAATTAATCTAATTAATTATTAAAGTCAATCACATTAATTAAATTATTTAAATAAATCTTAGTTAATAATCTTCATTAACTAATAACAATTCTTTAATTACGTTATTAAGAAATTATCTTTAGATTAAATCATTATTAATTATTTCTAATTACAAATTAATCTAAATTATTAATTTATAAATTAAATAAATTATTCCTTAATTATCTTACTAATTAAATCACTTAATTACCTTAATTATCTCTAAGGTAATCCATTTCTTTATTAATGACTTCTTTAACATTAAAGTGGATTTAAACATTACACTTCAAATTTAGATTCAAATTTCATTTTGAATTTAAGATTATATGTTTAACATTAACCAAATTTAAATATCAATTAATAAACCTATATAAGGAAAGTCCTAACTAAATTACTTAAATTTTTATTTAAAATTTTAAGCTTCAAAATACATTAAATTTTAACTTGCAAATTTAAGTTAAAAACAAATTATTAAACTTTTCATTCAAAAATTCTTTTTATAAAAGAACTTAGTCAAATCCAATTCAAATATTTATTTAGAACAAATAACATTAAAAAGCTATTGATTTAAACTTGTTTAAAACAATTCAGATTTAAAAACTGATTCAAATTCCCAGGATTCAAAATGAATTTGAATCCACTAATTTAACTTTGATTTAAAACTTTGATTTTAAACTTGCTTTTTAAACCTTGATTTTAAATTCTTTATTTAAAATCTAATTTCATTTCAAAAACTTTAAGATTCGAAAGTTTATTTGAATCTAAACTTAACTTTTGAATTAAGTCCAGTTTAAATTATGTTTCAAATTTTAAATCAATTTTTTTTTTTAAAATAGGAACTGCCAAGTGTAAAACCTGAAAACCCATCTTCTAAATATTTAAAAACTTTGATTTAAAATCCAAATTCCCTTTAAAACTTTTTAAATTCAAAGTTTATTAGAAACTTAAACTTAAAACTAGATTTAAACTGTGTTCAAATCTTGCTCATAGATTCAAATTCATTTAGATTGCTTGAATTCAAATTGCAAACAGGATTTTAAAAAAAAACTGAAGCAATGCAAACTGACCCGAGACAACCCAAACTTGCTTCGAGTCAGGCCCCCCAATGCTTCGAGTAAACTACTCGAATAACTCGAGTAAAACCCGAGACAACTTCACTTCATCAACCAAAAATCATCAGAAAATTCAAAAAATACACGGTGCACGTGCACCGTGACTCTGATCAACACCAGCCGTCTCCCACTCCTTCGTCACATCGACGGTTACCCCCAGATCCATTCGCGACCGCCTGAACTTCGTCAACGCCGCGAAAATCACATTCGACTTCGAATGCCTGAACCTGGGAACACAACAACAAATACCCCTTCAAACCTGTCAACGTGCCATGCTCGCAGCACCAACCACCAGAAATCGTGCAACTTCGGCCATGAACTCGTCAACACTTCCACCTTCCAAAACCCCGCAACACTCGATTGCCTATCTACGATGATCGAATCAAAGGCCTTAACCTCACAAAAACTAGGGCTACGAACTTGAACCTATCACCGTCGCCACCGCGTTCACCTGCAACCCCAACCACCATTTTTCCTAGGGCCACTGATCATTCCTCCACCTCCAGGAGCAAGCTCGACCACCTCGACTCCATAGATCATCAGAGTTCGACCAAAAATCAAATTCCAGGCAATCCCCAAATTCACATTCAATACCTTGATTTTAAAAATCATAACTTTCCAGGCCAAATCAAGTTATGTATTCGAATCAGAGAATTGTATCAATTGATTTTAACATATTTATAAAAGTTTATTGTAAATCTAGGTTTCCAGGTACTATATAAATATATACATGTTTAAACTAAATTTTAGATCCTAGTTCATGTTTATACCAACTAAATTGGCATGACAACTAATGCCTATCAGAGATCAGAGGTGAAGAAAGTGAAATTTGAATTTAATTTAAACTTTATAATATAAAGCAGAGAAGAACAACATACGTATTCATCCAGACATCCATATGTATACCCATCGAAATACATATGTACCAGTATACTTAATCCAGATTTTAACCCTACAATCAGTTTCATATGGTTAAGTTTTAAAAAGGGTGTTACTCACTATAATTTAGAAGAATGAACAGAGCTTGCTCTATTTGGAACAGGCTGTGAACTGAAAGCCACAAATATTCTTCTTTGATTCTCTGGTTTATTTTGATGTTTAATCTGAGATGTTAAGTTGAATTTTATTTAAGTTTTGAGTTGTTGTTTACTTAGCTTGGAATGGTCGAACTGGAATGAAGTTGATATATGAAATGAGTTTACAAGGTGATGTTATATTTTTGTACAAAATAGGACAAAGATATTTTCTTTGTTTATCTTTGACTAGGTAGATTTTTTTTCTCTCTTGGTGGCTGATGCAAGATTTTTTTATGTACTGAAATATTTTTGTTTAAATTTTTGCCAGAGATTTTTATTCAAATTGTTGGCTGAAAAGATATGTTGAGGCTTGCATTAATTACCTTGGATTGTTTTATAAGTTTACTAATTTTTTATTTATTTTGCACAGCCTGATTTTATTTTTTGTGAGCATATTTATATAGTTTGTCTTATTACTTTGTACACTTTCATACCTATCTTTTCTTTTGCTTTGTCGTGAGATTCTATGTTGTTATAATTTTAGTTAATGGATTCACTTTATATTTTTGTTTGTATGTACCATACTTGAATGTTCTTAGATTTTTATTTTTATTTCTATCCATATACCTTTGTAATATTTTATTTCTTTCTCATAAATCAAAAGTGTTCAAATGAATTTTATATTACAATTTTTTATTATTATTATCATATACATATTATTTTACAAGAAAATGCTATTAATAAAAATTTATTTTGTATGACGATATTTTGTTTTAAAGTTTTAACTACCAAACATTTTCTAAGTCATTTATTTAAATTCAAAATACAAATCCAATATTCAAATTCAAATTCTAAGGTCAAATTCAAATTTTATTCCAAAATTTACATTAACTATAAATTTGAATTCAATTCAAAACTGGGATCGTTACACAATGCGTTCGGAGTTGGCTCCTTTACCAGCATGAAGGTTTCCCCTAGGTTGGAGGGTTCAATTTCGGCGCCGAATCGGGTAGTTTGGAGATAGTCAATTGCATAATTCTCTCTTGATGTTCTAGCATCATACACATCTATCTTGCTCCATACGCTCCTGTGATAATCATTAGATGAAGATGAGTTCTCTGATCCCGAGTATGGAGTAGGCTTCCCTTTTCTTCCCATGTTGGTCTTTCAACTAGTTCATCAAGTCGATATTGGCCTAGATTTGCTGATTGAGTAGCTGACGGATATCAACAATTCCTTCAACAAGACTTCGAAGTTGGTTTTGGTGATGTAATCAGCTGGATCTAGGGAATCGGTAGCCCCAGGTTGCTTCTATCAACCTGTTGAATGCTGCTATCTTTATTACCTTTAGTAGTACAATAAGTAGTGGACTTGTTTCCTTTCGCCATGGTTAAAAGCTTCCTTGTAGATCTTCTTTAAATCTAAATAGAAATGGAAATTTGTCGACAGAAATCTAAATCTATCTCATGGATACAGAGATCCACAAGTTGATGAGGAGATCCAATCAACTTGAGTTCAACTCTCAGTGAAAGCACCAAAATGTTTGCACCAAAAATTGGCACAAATACCCAATAGATTGATAGTAGAGAAATAAGTGAAGAATTAAACTTAAAATAGAGAGTAAGTAAGCAGAAAAGAACAAACACCCAATAGATTGAGAGTAGAGAAATAATTAAACTTAAAAAAAGAGAGTAAATAAGTAGAAAATGGAATAAACAAATTTATGGTTCGGTGTTGATTGTCTACGTCCACTTAAAGAAATTGTTTTATTAAATACTTGCTTTTCTGGTTATGGAGGGATTTGGACGTAATAGATCCTTGATTACAATAGAGTTGAAGTAAACCAGCAATGTAAAGATCCCTAAAATGAACAAGGAATTCTATATTTGTAGGTGTAGATGACCAAGTATCTTCTTGGAATTTCACTGACAGAATTTCATGATGTAAACATGGTCATCCAAAAAGTTTCATAACTCAACTCCCAAAGATGGGCGATCAGTGCCGATTGGTCCAGATGGCCATGTGACATCACGCGATCCCTCATGTTGGTCACCCTTCATGCTGGCTTCATGTTTCCAAAGTTGTTTTGCATAGTCGTCTACATGTTTTTTTGGAGATATTGATCGATTTTTGGAGGCATTAATCCATACTTAGAACATTCAGAGAGTTTGTCTCTTGATCTCATTTGATGTTGCTTCATACCATTGTCTCTGCTTGATCTCCGGACTCCGTGATCATTCCTCTGGGCCACTTGCCTTATTTATCGTCAATTCTAACTTGTCTAATCAGTCTGGATATAACAAGGTCAAAAGGCTGGATAACAATAATGTTGGTTACCTCTTTTTCATGAAGGGACATCAAAATCGAGAAATATATAAAATACTAATCTATACTTAGGATGGAATGAGAAATATAATTTCTATGCCAACCATGTTTTCATATAAAAAATTATTTTCAATAAGAGTTATTTCTTTGAGTCCAACATATTTGGTCTAAAACTTGCAATTGTAAACTATTTACAGTGGATGAAATAAAATCCCATAATATGTAATTGAATGGAACCTCGTATTTCTTGAGCTATTATTGTAATGATGAATAGTGAGAGCATACCTTATGATATTTGTTAATAGACACATCAAGTAATAAAATGTTATCTTCATAAATATACCAAATATTATATATGAAATAATAACTATTTTCAGCATTGACTGAAAATAGATATAGTTTTATTTTTCTACGAATATTATGAATATTTATTATGAAATAATTCTATTACAATAATGGTATTTGCTTTATCAGTAATGCATCTATAGAAAACACAGAAGTATCTGAAATGTTTACAATTACTTTGAAATTATGGACTAAGCCATATCTTTGAAAATAATTCTTATATCATATGATTATGAATTATATAGTACAAGTGAATTGCATCTCAAACGATTAAGGGCAAAGCATCCATGTAGTAGGAGTGACAAAAGAGTTGGCAAACTCTTTGGATTGATACATATAGATGTATGTAGTTCAAAGTCTATTGATACCAAAACAGATCCATTGACTTTGTTAAATTTACAAATGAATTATCATGGAAATGGGCATGTGTATTTTATACAAGTGTGCATTTATGAGAAGCTCATTGAATATAAAAAACAGAAGTATAAAACATTACATGCAAATAAAATAAAAGAATTTGATTTAATCAAATAAGTAAGTGTATTGGAAAAGGTTCCAAAAGTTCTAAAAATGAATAAGGTTCAATCTCAAATGTCACTCCTCCCTATGAAAGTCGCTCCTCCCAATGATATATAATGATGTATCGATAAAGATAAATTGTACTTTATTAGACAAAGTATGATTGGTTATACGTGAAGTTAAGTTTACTTCTTATTGTAAAAATGTGTACTTAAGAGTATGTGCATAAGGTTAAATTTAATTTCATCCAAAACATCATTTACAAGGTCGTACAAGATAAGAGTTGATTATAAACTCCTATGTATCCTAGGTCAAGGAGTTGACAAGTTGTGTGGGTCAAGAGTCAGGAGGTTAAATTTTAATATGAAGCATATAAGATGGATTATTTATGCATCAGCAATAGGAATTATCATATGTGTTACGTTGTTTACAATATCGTAGTTTGCTTATGTAACTGGTACAGTGAGCAAGTGTCAAATCCGAATTAAGTTCACTAAATGATAGTTAAGAGTATTTACAAAATACCAAAGAATTATTAAAAGGAACAACGAACTCTTTATGAAGGATGGTTTAGACTCAAACTTCATAAGTGAATTACTCTCTTAAATTAATTACTTTTACAAGTAATTAATCCCATCATTAAATAATCCTTAATTCTCAAATTAATTAATTACTCCATAATTAATTAACTTCAAAACAATTTATTAATCAATTCCTTAGATTAATAACATCTAGTGATTAACCATTAATTACTTCCATTTAATTACTCCCATGAGTAATTTCCACTAACTACTTCCATAAGTAATTTTCTCTTTCCTTAATTACATTAAGAAATTAACCATTAATTACTTCATTAAGTAATTACACTTAATTAATTCATAATTAAGTGATTATTTAAAATTAAACAAACAATTAACTAATCATTTAAAATCGATTAAATAATTAATTAACTTCTTATATTTAAAAATCCTTAATTAATTAAGAAAATCATTTATCTTAATTAATTCATTTCTTATTAATAAATCACATTAAGTATTCTTAAGTTCATATCAGTAATAATTTAACCTTAATTATCTTCATAAATAAATTATTTGAAATTAATCAAATTTTAATAACCGTAAAGAAAAATTATTCAATTTGGTTTACAAAATTATAACTTAACCTTATTTTGAAAATAAGGCATTTAGAAATCAAATTTAAAATTTAAAACACTTTGATTATCTAATTTTAAACTTATTTATTTTCAAAATAAATTGAAACTTAGTTTTGAAAACATTACTTTAAAATTTAACTTAAAACTTTGATTCAATATTTAAATTCAAAACACCCTTTTAAATTGAAATTCAAAATTTAATTAGATAATTACTTTCAAAAACAAACATCTTAACAAATTAAATTTAAAATAAATTCAATTAGTACTTTAAAGGTTTGATTTACATTTACATCAAAGAACAAGTTTAACTTTTATAAATTTGTTTCCTTCTATAAACTTGTTTTATAATTTAATGCTTACCTTCAATTATTCAAACTCAAGTTAAAATTTGCAGTTTAACATTATACAATAAAAACCAGAAAACCCACAACCTAAATTACTCGAGGGTGAACCCCAAAACAAACGAGCCTGCCCCGAAGCAAATCAAGCACCATCCTACTTCGAGCCGCCACCGAATAAAACACGAGCTTCCCTTCGAGCAGAAACTCGTCTTCCCCAAATCATAATTCACAGTGCACACAAACGTGCACGGTGCACCTACCCCATCGCCTCCGACCGCCGTAGTTCGTCACGACCGTCAACGACAGTAATACGAACCCACGCGAGCCTGAAAACAAACCCAGATTCAAGAATTCTAACACAAATCAAATTTCGACCTCTTTCTTGAATAACTGCAGCAGCTCAACCCCCGAAACCCATCACCACCGATGATCGCCACCACCTGAAAACTCCAGCGATCTCTCCAAAGCACCGCTGAACCTCCACGCTACCATTTCCCAACTCACGAAACATTCCAATCCAACTCCCACGTCACAAGTATCACGACAGTCAAGCCGAAAACAAAAACCAGCTAAAACCCTAATACGATCGAATCATATCACCATGGCCACTGGAAAAATTCGAAGGCAATTTTCCCATGCTCACCATCAATCAAACCACCTTTATACCAAAAATTGGTCAACCTCGCCACGCCGATCATCGGCAAACACCAAAAACACCCAAAACGTTCAATCCCAGAATTCACACGAATTAACCAACTAAAAATTAAAAATGCATATCAAAGTTCATGATTTTCCATCATGATTACATGCATGTAGTTCAAATTAGAATTTAAGATAGCTAATTTTTAACAAAAATTCAAGTTTTACTGATAACCCCTTATTTATAATTATTTGTTGCTTTTAAAATTATGAAACTATTTTTAAAATTACTATCAAACTTTAACATACAATTTTCATTTATATAACAATGTCTAATATTAATTTTTTTGAGAGATTTGCATTTTTTTCTTAAAGAAATTAACCTCTGTAACTAAAAACAGAGAGAATATATGCATACAGGAACCTCAGTATGCACAGACACTTCACAGTTCAACATGCATTCACAGATGACATTCATTTAAACATATATGCATCATCACACTACAATCCATTTCATGCATAAAAGTTAATCCCTAGATTTTTAAAACTGTTTTTAAATTTTTTTTACTCACCTTTTCTATAAGTAGAGAATAGATTTTTATGTCCCGGCTTTGAAATTTTCCAGGCCTTGAAATCTTTAATTTGAAAAAGACTTTGATGTTGAAATCCTAATGCATGCCTCAAATTGTTGATTTAAACTTGCTGTTGCTGTTGAAAATTCCTTTTGAACTGCAGGTTGAAGGCTGTAGATTTGCAATTTGAATTCATATTTGATTTTTGCTTTTGGGTTTAAATTTTCAGATTTGAAAAGTGGTTTACTGTTTTGCCATTAATTTGAAAGAATGAAGGAAGGAAAAGGAATTTGAGAAGAAGAAGAAAGATTGGAAATTAAAAGGGAAAACAAACTTTCTTTATGTTTAAATGAATTATGTTATGTTTATAAAAATTAAAGAAATTAAATTTTAAAAGGAAGACACTTGTCACTTATATAACTTAAATTTTCAACACATGTTTTTGAGAGGTGTTAATATGTTACACATGTTACTTAAGAATTTTAAATTGAATTTTTATTTAATTTAAATGTAAATATAAACTTACATACTTAATCTACTAAATAAATAAATACTTACATATGTATATATAAATTTACCTTTTACAGAAAATATTATAAAACTAATTTATAATATAAATAAATTCTTATACATGTATTTTTAAAATCTAAACATTTATATATATACATTTATAACCATTTTAATTTAAAGCATTTTAAAAAAACAAAATAAAACTTTGATTAAATCCCTTTTTAAACTGTCACAATTAAAAATAAATCAATTATTTTCAAATTATAAAATTATTTATTTATTTTTAAGCGTGACAGTTTAAAAAGGGATTTAATCAAAGTTTTATTTTGTTTTTTTTAAAATGCTTTATATTAAAATGATTATAAATGTATATATATAAATGTTTTAGATTTTAAAAATACATGTACAAGAATTTATTTATATTATAAATTAGTTTTATAATATTTTCTTTAAAAGGTAAATTTATATATACATATGTAAGTATTTATTTATTTAGTAGATTAAGTATGTAAGTTTATATTTACATTTAAATTAAATAAAAATTCAATTAAAAATAATTAAGTAACATGTGTAACATATTAACACCTCTCAAAAACATGTGTTGAAAATTTAAGTTATATAAGTGACCAGTGTCTTCCTTTTAAAATTTAATTTCTTTAATTTTTATAAACATAACATAATTCATTTAAACATAAAGAAAGTTTGTTTTCCTCTTTTAGTTTCCAATCTTTCTTCTTCCTCTCAAATTCTTTTTCCTTCCTTCATTCTTTCAAATTAATGGCAAAACAGTAAACCACATTTCAAATCTGAAAATTTAAACCCAAAAGCAAAAATCAAATATGAATTCAAATTGCAAATCTGCAGCCTTCAACCTGTAGTTCAAAAGGAATTTTCGACAGCAACAGCAAGTTTAAATCAACAATTTGAGGCGTGCATTAGGATTTCAACATCAAAGTCTTTTTCGAATTAAAGATTTCAAGGCCTGGAAAATTTCAAAGCATGGACATCAAAATCTATTCTCTGCTTATAGAAAAGGTGAGTAATTTTTTTCTAAAAACAGTTTTAAAAATCTAGGGATTAACTTTGATGCATGAGATGGATTGTAGTGTGATGATGCATATATGTTTAAATGAATGTCATCTGTGAATGCATGTTGAACTGTGAAATGTCTGTGCATATTGAGGTTCCTGTATGCATATATTCTCTCCGTTTTTATTTACAGAGGTTGATTTCTTTAAGAAGAAAAAATGCAAATCTCTCAAACAAATTAATATTAGACATTGTTATATAAATGAAAATGGTATGTTAAAGTTTGATAGTAATTTTAAAAATAGTTTTATAATTTTAAAAGCAACAAATAATTATAAATAAGGGGTTATCGGTAAAACTTGAATTTTTGTTAAAAATTAACTATCTTAAATTCTAATTTGAACTACATGCATGTAATCATGATGGAAAATCGTGAATTTTGATATGCATTTTGTAATATTTAGTTGGTTAATTCGTGTGAATTCTGGGATTGAACATTTTGGGTGTTTGCCGATGATCGGCGTGGCGAGGTTGACCAATTTTTGGTATGAAGGTGGTTTGATTGATGGTGAGCATGGGAAAATTTCCTTTGAATTTTTCTAGTGGCCATGGTGATCTGATTCGATCGTATTAGGGTTTTAGCTGGTTTTTGTTTTCGGCTTGACTGTCATGATATTTATGACTTGGGAGTTGGATCAGAATGTTTCGTGAGTTGGGAAATGGTAGAGTGGAGGTTCGGCGGTGCTTTGGAGAGGTCGCTGGAGTTTTCAGGTGGTGGCGATCATCGGTGGTGATGGGTTTCGGGGGTTGAGCTGCTGCAGTTATTCGAGAAAGATGTCGAAATTTGATTTGTGTTAGAATTCTTGAATCTGGGTTTGTTTTTAGGCTCGCGTGGGTTCGTATGTCTGTCTCGACGGGTAGCGACCCTACTTTCTAACACTAGAAAGTCGCATTACTAATTAAGAAAGAAAGGGATAGAAGAAGAAAAGATAAGAAAGAAGAAACACAACAACATCAGATAATTCACAGCGGAACGAATGAAATATAATTTATCACATAAAA
Organism: Allium cepa; assembly: GCA_030765085.1. NCBI lineage: Eukaryota > Viridiplantae > Streptophyta > Magnoliopsida > Asparagales > Amaryllidaceae > Allium > Allium cepa. Next base: position 292,419,207 of record CM060937.1, read on the forward strand.
TATTACATAGTATCATATGACATCAGAGTACACAACTTATACAACACATATTAGACAGTTATAAACATCTGTCTAACTATACAACTCAAGTACATAAGATACAGATATCACACAAACATAGCGGAACCATACTATATCTACACGTGGAAGCCTCCTGCTCCATATCTCCTCCAGAATACGTCAAGCTAACCTGAATCCCTCGACTACTCATACATAATATGAGTATCCAAGAGTTTAATAAAATAGAAAATAAACACTCGGGTCAAACAGGGGTCTGGTGTGAGTAAACGGGTTAAAATTGCTTAACTTTGGAAAATCCTTTGAAAAGAAAAGGTATCACGTAAGACTTCCCACGCATAAACATGGAAAAGTTTTTTACCTTACGCTAACCAAAACATTTGATAGGAAATCCAGTGATATTATAATAGTGTCTAGGGTTTTCAAGTAAATGAGAAATAGCCGAAATTATTACATTTATTAAATTCCACCTACTAGCCACAAAAGTGGGTAATACAATCAAAACCGTGGGGTCTCGTAGGAAGAATGGGTTTCCATCAATGGCAAGGCTACCGGGGTACCGCCCGTCACAGTACGTGGCCTAGATCAACGTACCGAGGATTACGCCTAATCCCCTGCAACACAAAGCCGGGACCATTCCTTACTGAACAGTCCCGAGTAAGATCACTCTGTGGTTGGCGCGACCAACCACCCACTAAGCCGAAATAAAGGGACATCTAGACAGCAATGACCTCACCCTGAAATGGGTGCTACCCACCTAGCCTTGTTGCACCTCTCCTGTTTTAGCCATTCCCGGTTGATGAGGCTTGAGGCTGCGATTATCTTTATAGAACACAGCTATCTTAGAATGCTCATCGTCACCCGACGATGTTATGAAAGCATTCAATCCATACAAGTTCGTTCCGAGTTCGAATGAAACCAAAGGCACTCTCTCTTTGCACTCATTTTGGAATCACCCTCAGAGTCAACGACCATAGCCCTTGCACTCTAAATCACCATCTCGAACCTGTAAGTACTATCTCCGTCAAACTCATCACGGAATCACTCCCAGAGTTATACTGACGAATAGTTCTTACACCTCGAGTCTTCACTAAGCTCCACTTGGATTTACGACCTAACGTTTAATTTGGATCGATGTGGTTTTCGGATTATCCAAATATGGAAACCCGATCCTGGTCTCACCGAAATCCAAACGCCATTTTGATGTCCAAGTTGTTTAAGGGTTTTAAACAATTAACTTATATTCAGGATGATATAAACAGATAGATGAATCACATTATCACGATAGATAATTCATATCAAACATTCATCTCACAAACAGCATATCACATGTCATAGATATCCAAATCATCCAGTATCAACCAATCACCTAATATCAATCAATCATCCAATATCAATCATTCATCCAAAAGCAGAATTGATTAACTCTTAACCAATTGGATTACCTAAATCCTTCATCATTAATTTATTCCAAATAAATAAATTAATCATCTCTTAATGATCTTCATTAATTAATCTTCCTTGATTAATTATCTTATAATTTCATTCAAGTAATTATCCTTAACCATATACAGTAATTAACCTTTAATTACTATTATTAATTACAATAATTAATGATCCTACATTTGCTTCCTTTAATTAATCAATTATAATTAATTACATTAAACCTCAATTAATTACAATTAATTAATCACGCTTAAATTAGTCACTTTTATTAATCAACCTTGATTAATTCATTAATTACATTAACTAATGATCCTTATTAATTAATAAACCTTTTAATTAATTAAATAATTAATTTATAATTAATCATCTCATTAATCATAAATAGTAATTAACAACTTGTAATTACTTATCTTAATTAATTAACTTCTTAATTAATTATATTAATCTTGATTAATTATTCTAATTGATTAACCTTTAATTACTTCATTAAGTAATTATTATTAAATTAAATTAATTAATAAATCCTTAATTAATTACTTTATTAATTAATTACATTTTTAATTAATTACCCTTAGTAATTAATCTTAAATTTAATCTCGTTCTTTAATTAATTAATTAACTAAAATTAACTAAGTAATTTACCCTTAATTAATTCTCTCAGTGATTTTTACTTGGGAAACCCCAGATAGTATTAGTAAGATTTATTCTGAGTTGTGTCAGGATAATTAGTTAGGTTTGTTTGTTTGATTGATTGCTTTGGTTGTTAGTAACTGGTTGATAGGTATGCTTTGCTGTTTGAAATTGAAATCTTTGCTGGGTTATTAAATTATCTTTGCTTTTAAATTTCGGGGACGAAATTCTTTTAAGAGGGAAGGAATGTGACGACCCGGAATTTTAGGCAATATCAATTTAATAATCTGTATTAATAATTTTATTGATTTGATAATTTTTCTTTATAATTTTAATTTAAATTGATAAATTTAATCTTTTAAGGGTTAATAAATATTTAATCTGGCAATATTGATAAGAATTTATTTTTTAAAGCTAATAAAATTTTATTCTGTTTACAATATATATTTGATATATATTGTGAATGGGAAAATCTTTTGTTTTAAATTAAAGATTGAATTTTCAAAATGTAATATATATGTATGTATATGTTATAATTTGGAATTGTTTTGAAATTTAATTTAATATATTGATAATTTATATATGCTTGAATTATAATTTAAAGCTTTGTTTTAAAATTAATATTTTTCAAAAGCTAATTTAAGTTTAATTCAATTTATTTGCAAAGTATAAGATAATTGTTTATTTTTAATATGATAGTTTAGAAAGGGATTTAGTCAAAGTTTTCTTTTTGTTTGGATCGATGTGGTTTTTGGATTATCCAAATATGGAAACCCCATCTCGATCTCACCGAAATCCAAACGCCATTTTAATGTCCAAGTTGTTTAAGGGTTTTAAACAATTAACTTATATTCAGGATGATATAAACAGATAGTTGAATCACATTATCACAATAGATAATTCATATCAAACATTCATCTCACAAACAGCATATCACATGTCATAGATATCCAAATCATCCAGTATCAACCAATCATCCAATATCAATCAATCATCCAATATCATTCAATCATCCAAAAGCAGAATTGATTAACTCTTAACCAATTGGATTACCTAAATCCTTCTTCATTAATTTATTCCAAATAAATAAATTAATCATCTCTTAATGATTTTCTTTAATTAATCTTCCTTGATTAATCATCTTCTAATTACATTCAAGTAATTATCCTTAACCATATACAGTAATTAACCTTTAATTACTATCATTAATTACAATAATTTACGATCCTACATTTGTTTCCATTAATTAATTAACTATGATTAATTGCATTAAACCTCAATTAATTACAATTTAATTAATCACACTTAAATTAATCATTTTTATTAATCAACCTTGATTAATTATATCAACTAATGATCCTTATTAATTAATAATTCCTTTAATTAATTAAATAATTAACCTGTAGTTAATCATCTCATTAATTAGTCTTAATTATAAACAGTAATTAATAACTTGTAATTACTTATCTTAATTAATTAACTTGTTAATTAATTATATAAATGCTTTGAATAATTAATCTAATTAATTAATCTTTAATTATTTCAGTAAGTAATTATTTAATTAATAATCCTTAATTAATTGCTTTATTAATTAGTTACATTTTTAATTAATTACACTTAGTAATTAATCTTAAATTAATCACATTTATTTATTAATTAATCACATTAATTAATTAACTAAAATAATTAAGTAATTAACCCTTAATTACTTACATAAGTAATTATCTTCTAATTACTTCCATTAATAAATCTTGATTACTCTCTTAATTAATTACTTAACAAGTAATTAATTCCATCATTAAATAATTCTTAATTCTTTAATTAATTAATTACTCTTTAATTAATTAATTTCAAATTAATTAACTTAATTAATTTTCTTAATTAATAACATCAAGTGATTAACCATTAATCACTTCCATTTAATTACTCCTATGAGTAATTTCCCACTAATTACTTCTGTAAGTAATTTCGTTTACTTAATTACATTCAGAAATCACCATTAATTGCTTAATTTAGTAATTACACTTAATTAATTCATAATTAAGTGATTATTTAAAATTAAATAAACAATTAACTAATCATTTAAAATTAATTAATTAATTAATTAATTAACTTCTTATATTTTAAAGAAAATCCTTAATTAATTAAGAAAAACATAAATCTTAATTAATCTTTTTACTTATTAATAAATCGTATTAATTAAGTATTCTCAAGTTTATATCAAAATAATTTAATCTTAATTATCCTCACAATTTAATCATTTGAGCTAACTAAATTTTAATAACTTTAAAGACAAATTATTTTATTGGTTACAAAATTATAACCTTACCCTTATTTGAAAATAAAGCATTTAGAAATCAAATTTGAAATTTAAAACACTTTAATTATCCAAGTTAAACTTATTTGTTTTCAAAATAATTTGAAAACTTTGTTATTAAAAACATTACTTCAAAATTTAACTTAAAACTTTGATTAAATAATTAAATTCAAAACACTCTTTTAAATTGAAATTCAAAATTTAATTAGATAATTATTTTCAAAAACAATCATCTTAAACATTTTAAATTTGAAATATAAATTTAATTTACATTTTTAAATGTTTGATTAACTTTTATTTTCAAAGAACAAGTTTTAACTTGTAAGTTTATTTTTTTTAGTAAAACCTTAAACCTTGAATTTATTAAAAATAACAAGTTAACTTGTAAACTTATCTTCCTTTATTCAAACTACAGGTTTAAATTCAGCAACTTAATCATTACAGTACTAACAGAATGCACTACTCAAATTCTCGAGATAAACACGGTAACTACACGAGCCTTCCCCGGCAGTTAGTTTAGCTTTTGTAGAGCGAGTCTCCCAGTGATTTTTACTTGGGAAACCCCAGATAGTATTAGTAAGATTTATTCTGATTTGTGTCAGGATAATTAGTTAGGTTTGTTTGTTTGATTGATTGCTTTGGTTGTTAGTAACTGGTTGATAGGTATGCTTTGCTGTTTGAAATTGAAATCTTTGCTGGGTTATTAAATTATCTTTGCTTTTAAATTTCGGGGATGAAATTCTTTTAAGGGGGGAGGAATGTGACGACCCAGAACTTTAGGCAATATCAATTTAATAATCCGTATTAATAATTTTATTGATTTGATAATTTTTCTTTATAATTTTAATTTAAATTGATAAATTTAATATTTTAAGGGTTAATAAATATTTAATCTGGCAATATTGATAAGAATTTATTTTTCAAAGCTAATAAAATTTTATTGTGTTTACAATATTATTTGATATATATTGTGAATGGGAAAATCTTTTGTTTTAAATTAAAGATTGAATTTTCAAATTGTAATATATATGTATGTATATGTTATAATTTGGAATTGTTTTGAAATTTAATTTAATATATTGATAATTTATATATGCATGAATTACAATTTAAAGCTTTGTTTTAAAATTAATATTTTTCAAAAGCTAATTTAAGTTTAATTCAATTTATTTTCAATGTATAAGATAATTTTTATTTTTAATATGATAGTTTAAAAAGGGATTTAATCAAAGTTTTCTTTTTGTTTTCTTTAAATTGTTTAAATTTAAAATGTTATAAAAATATATGTATAAAGATTTATTTGTATTATAACTTGTTTTATAATATTTTCTTTAAAGATTATATTTATATATACATACATAAGTATTTATTAATATAGTAAATTAAATAAGTAAGCTTATATTATCTTTTAAATTAAATAAAAATTTAATTAAAAATACTTAAAAAAACATGTGTTAATACATTAGGACATGTAATGACATGTGTAAGATAATTAAGTACTAAAGTGACAAGTGTCTTCTTTTTTAAAATTTACTTTCTTTAATTTTTATTAAATAATAACTAAGTTTATTAAAACATATCTTTCTTCTTTTCTTCAATCTATTTTCTTTTCTTTCATTCTTTCAAATTAATGGCAAAAACAGAAATCTTTCTCAAATCTGAAAATTTAAAACTAAAAGCAAATCAAAATCTAAAACCTAAAATTCAAAATTACAAGCAAAGTTCTTCAGAGCAAAATGAAATCTGAAACTTCAATCTGCAAATTCAAAGGGGAGTTCAACTGCCAGTTTCAACCTGCATTTCAAATAAAGATCAACAGCAGTTTTGAAACATCAAATTGAAGCATGCAAGGGACCAATTTCAACAGCAAAGCAAAAACATTTTCGAATTTAAATGTTCAAGCCTGGGAAAAAGGAATCAAAACTGCTCTGTTCTGTGCTCTACAAAATAATAGGTGAGTAAATATTTTTAAAAACAGTTTGATCTGCTTTATTTTAACTACCATGCATGTAATGATCTGTGACTTGAGTTTGGTGATTGCATGAAATCCTTTTTAGAATTTATATTATTGAATTGATAAGATCTGTATATATGTAATAGGTCTGAATGTTTATGGAAACTCTGTTTTTCTGTTTTTTTAAAGACCAGATTTCACTTCAAAATCCAAATCTCCCAATAACATCCTTATTTGACCTTGATGATTAAATAAAAGTTGTTTGTTATTGTTTGATGAAAATTTTAATAATAGTTTCTGTAAGTTTAGATTTATAAATAGTATTTAAAATGGAAAATACAGTGGAATCTTGATTCCTGTCAGAAATCAATAATCTTGATTCTTGCTTTGGATTATATAGTTGGATTTGTAGTTGAAAATGATGATTTTTAACATGCATTGCATAATTTTAAAATTGATATTCGTTTGGGAATTTTTAGTTGAATGATATCGGCAATTTGACGAATTGCCGATTGTCGATTCAATGTTTGAAGCTAGAATCTTGGGCGAAGCTTGCTTATGTATCGTGGATGATGGGAAAAATGTTCAAGAATTTTTCCAATGGCCGAGGAGTTTGAATCTGATCAAACTAGGGTTCGGTTGTCCTTCTGGGACGAGGGATTTTGCAGAGGTTTTGTTTTGGCCATGGAGGGTCAGAATGTTTCGAGAGGTGGGGTTTTGTTCGGTAAAGTGTGGAGCATCATCAGGTACGTTGTGGGTAATGCAAACAAAACCGTAGGGTCTCGTAGGAAGAATGGGTTTCCATCAATGGCAGGGCTACCGGGGTACCACCCGTCACAGTATGTGGCCTAGATCACAGTACCGAGGATTACGCCCAATCCACTGCATCACAAAGCCGGGACCATTCCTTACTGAACAGTCCCGAGTAAGATCACCCCGTGGTTGGCGCGACCAACCACCCACTAAGCCGAAATAAAGGGACATCTAGACAGGAATGACCTCACCCTGAAATGGGTGCTACCCACCTAGCCTAGCTGCACCTTCCCTGTTTTAGCCATTCCCGGTTGATGAGGCTTGAGGCTGCGATTACCTTTATAGAACACATCTATCTTGGAATGCTCATCGTCCAACTGACTATGTTCTGAAAGCATTCATTCCATGCAAGTTCATTCCGGGTTTGAACGAAACCGAAGGCACTATCTCGTTGCACTCATTTTGGAATCACCCTCAGAGTCAACGACCATAGCCCTTGCACTCTAAATCACCATCTCGAACCTATAAGTACTATTTCCGTCAAACTTATCACAGAATCACAATAGATAATTCATATCAAACATTCATCTCACAAAGCAGCATATCACATAACAGAGATATCATACCCAAATCATCCAACATCATTCAACATCCAATATCAATCAATTAATATTAACCAATCATCCAATAGCAGAATTGATTACTCTAAATTAATTGGATTACCTAAATCCTTCTTCATTAATTTATTCCAGATAAATAAATAAATTAATCATCTCTTAATGATCTTCTTTAATTAATCTTCCTTGATTAATCATCCTTTAATTACATTCAAGTAATTATCCTTAACCATATACAATAATTAACCTTTAATTACTACCATTAATTACATAATTAATGATCCTTCATTTATTTATTAATCAACTATAATTAATTACATTAAACCTCAATTAATTACAATTAATTAATCATACTTAAATTAATTACTTTTATAAATCAACCTTGATTAATTAATTAATTATATTAACTAATGATCTTTATTGATAATTCCTTTAATTAATTAAATAATTAATTTACAATTAATCATCTTATTAATCATAAATAGTAATTAACAACTTGTAATTACTTATCTTAATTAATAACTTTAAAGACAAATTATTTTATTGGTTACAAAATTATAATCTTATTTATAATTATTTGTTGCTTTTAAAATTATGAAACTATTTTTAAAATTACTAACAAACTTTAACATACAATTTTCACTTATATAACAATGTCTCATATTAATTTGTTTGAGAGATTTGCATTTTTTTTCTTAAAGAAATCAACCTCTGTAAGTAAAAACAGAGAGAATATATGCATACAGAAACCTCAATATGTCAATCCTATATTCATGCTCAACCTTAGTTAAGGAGCTTTAAGTTGAAAATATTCCAAACTGGAGTTATGGCCAATTCAACCAATAGGTTGTATACATCACCTTGAACCGTGCCACAATAAAAGCAACACGTGTGTATGTGTATGGAAAAATTTATAACTAAGCTAGGGGTGGTTCCAAATGTTGAGAATCCTATGACATTGCTATATGATAACAATGTCATAATGTAGATCATGAAAGATCCTAGAGCTCATAAGAAGTTAAGAAATTTATTTCGTAAATTTCCAAATGATAATGGCAGTTTATCAGCGTGAGAGAGAGTTGATTGATAGAATAAATAATTAAGTCAATATAGCATATATGTTCACTACAGGACTATCTCGATGATTTTGAGAAGACCGATTAAAATGAAGGAATAAGGTTCCATAATGGATCCCAAGTGCGAATAGGAGATTTTGAGAGTTAGGGTATATCCTAAGGGCAATTAAGTAATTAGTTACATTTTGCTAACTCTATGACCAATCTTATTCATTATAAAGGTATTTAATTTCTATTATATACTTCATTACTTAGTGATGTAAAAAAATATTTAAAGTATATTAAAATAGAAATTCCTTAAATGACATGCTATGTGATAATAATTAAAAGGAGTTGTAATCATGAGAAAATTATCATAATATAAGGCAATATATTATTTTGAATATTCCTAGTCAAGACATTTTGAGAAAGAATATAGACATATCCATCGAGACTAAAGTACATAATGCTTTTTAAATTTTGAGCAGTATATTACTCATGGTTGCTAGGGATATTAGTGGGTTATGCATGGATAGTTTTGGTATTATTATTAAACGACTCACCCAAGAGTTTATTGGTTAAGAACAACTAGGTCAAATATGAAATCTCGAAGTGAAGATATTATAGAGTTCTTTCGACTTGAGAATACCCTCGAGCTTCGATATGAATACACCATTTTGGTTATTATTAAGTCATGACATGGAAATGAGTGACTATAATTAGGTCTGAGTTAAAGCATTGGAAGTAAAATGCTACTCAATAGAGAATTCGTCTTCTCGGTTATATGAGGTTAGTATTACGGTCAGCGGTAGTCAATGCAATTCAAAGTCTCTAGCTAGAGTAGAACAGTTGGTAATAAATATTATTACTGAACCTAGGACTTTGTTTATGGACTAACCGAGTTGAATATGGATGATACTGAAATTTTGACCAAAATCAAATTCCATAATTCCTAATGTGATATAGTGTTGACGAAAGGAATTAGTGTGGATAATTATTATTAAAAGGTATAATTTAAACTATAGATTAAACCAGGGAAGAGTTAAAAGCGAATAGTTTGGCCAAACTGTCACACCCTTGCTAAGATTACGTGTGCACGTTATTATTCGAAATGTTCAATATTGTTCGTTGACTAAATTTGCACCTATGAGTCACTTAACCGTATTTGTGGATTCTTCGAAATACCAAATGATTAACAAGTTCATAAATCATTATAAATTAATTAAATTAATTAACATTTATGAAGTATTAATTACTTGTATATTTGCTTTTCTAGGGCAATTAGCAATTGACTGGTTGCGTATATAAAAGTTATATATATGTGTACCAATATATGATATTGATATCTATATTTAAATATGATTTAAATACATTCAATTGGCAAATGGATTTTGATAATTATTGGCCTATATAGGGACCAATAATGGCCGACAATAGTAAGAAAGGGAGTGGGATTTTTGAATCTAGACCCATAATTGATTTGGTAAAGGGAAAAGGAGTAAAACATATGAGATATTTTCCCTTTTTCTCCTTATTAATACCAAACTAAGCCTCCTTCGTTTAATCTTCTTACCGATTCCTCTTGATGACCGTCTACCCCATCTACAATCCCTATGACCACAAATTCTTATAGCCTAACAACATCAAATATAAAGCAAAACTAGTTGTGCATTTGATCATTGCATAGTCAACTGGCTATCTTAAGGAGTCTAAGAGATATCTTAAATTAAGGTGTGTTCAATGTCATCATCTTCAAAGTAAAATCTTATCTATCATTTATATATTAGTAAATTATCATTTTCATAAAATATATATATATATATATATATTATTGTCTCATTATTGTTGTATTTAATTTTAACATGTAATCAATTAAATTAAATGTTTAGTTAAATTAATTTAGTAGTTTAAAATTAAAATATGTGTATATAAATTTGTATTATGCCACAAATATGTTCTAATATGTAAATAATATTTTTCTAAACAAAACATACAATTATTTAATTTTTAAATAATTATTTTTAATTTTTTAAACACATGTTACATCAACACTATAGGTAAAATAAATATGTTTATAAATTAATTATTTAAAAAATACTTTCAGCAATTATAATTTAAATAATATTTTCTATGGCTGAAAGTTAGTTTACATATATATTTTAATAATATATTTATATTTAAAACATTGTTTAATGATGAAATTAGAGAAAAGGACAAACTTTGAAAACAAATTAGGCTGAAGGACACCAAGTTTTATTTTTAGGCCGAAGGACAAGTGCTAGTTATAATTAGCACTATATTCAACTATTACTCCTTACAAAATGCTACTAGCATTGCCCTTCAACCTAAAAAACAAACACGTTGTCCTTCAGCCTAATTTTTTTCTTCTAAATTTGTCCTTGTGCTTATTTTCCTATTATTTAATATACTAATAGTTTTAACATCATTATATATATAACAATAACTGCTTTTGGATTTTTTTACATATTATTTTTTTGGTTGAATTTTTTTACTTAAGAATACACACACACACATATCTATGTATGTATGTATATACAGTTGCATAAAATTATTATTTTATAATATTAACAGTAATAAATCAAAGATATCTTAATTAATTAATTTAGATCTTGATTTGAATTTGAAAAATATTTTACCAAATCAAACCTAGATACATCGACTTTAGATTTGAATTCAAAATATTTGACTTGGACAAATTTGGATATTTTAACTTCAGATTTGAAATCTAAAATCTTTTATTTAGTCAATTATGTCAGATACTTTAATTAGATTTTATTTTATTTATATAAGTCTCTTCAAATATTATGTATGTATACATGTTTTAGACTAAATAATTTTTAGGCAATTAGTGTGTGTATTTATAGCGAATATATACATGGTTGTTATAATCATAATATCTTTTCATGTACATGTTAACCAAATCATTATAAATCATATCATCACATTATAATCTTCATTATTTCATATGTAAGCAAATATGATATATTAACACATATATACCTCCAATATACATATTTAATTAATAAGATTAATAAAATAAAATAAAATAAACCATTTAATAAAATATGATTTTATAATAAAACTAAAAAGATTGGTTCTAGTATTGTATTAAACTTCATAGGCCCCTATGATTGAAATAGAGAAAAATTGAAATATATCAATTTAACCCACTTTAGTTGTGACGAACACCCTATACCTCCAGTATCCAATATACCTATATAAAACACTTCCATGGTACCGACCGATGTAAACTGATGGTTAAGGGTAAAGTAGTAAACTCCAAATAAGACCCATCATATATCTTATAGCATAGAGTGTAAATATATTGAACAACATAGATTAAAAAACAGTCGAGACAAATATGCATAACTAAAATAAACAACATAAATATCAGAATAATAGGTTAACAATAGTTATACAACATAAATAGGTTTATACATCAACAAAATAAACTCTAATACTGTCTCTAATAGTAAGCACTAATAAGAGCTCTATGGTGCTGCATAGCGGAACCACTATAAGTTCTAAAATTTAAGTATAGAAAAGCGCCAGCCTTCTCAAACAGCTTCATGCGCTAATCGCAGGCCTGTTATCTAGTCTAGTCACTTAAGAGTACCCAAGATAAATTGAGGCAAAGTATGAAACATTGAGTCATAGAACAGTCTGGTGTGAGCGATAAATAATTTCTAGACACTTTAAAGCCGATATAGTATATAGGAACACTAAGTATAAGAAGTCATACATGCCCTGTCCCTGCATCCAAGAAGTTAGCACATAACATGATATATGCTACTCTACCATCATATGTGTGTACAACACTAAGTACAATGTGGGTGTCCTGGCATATAACATAGTAATACCTATATCACAAGATATCTATCTCAATTGCACATCAATCAAGGCAAACACATCAACCACGGCATACATAACAATCAAGTCTGATATCACACTATCAAATTCTTCTGGATAACTCATGTAACCAACTTAGATTGTCAGCGACTCTCAATGTCATAGGTACACAATACTCAAACTCTTGCCCACTTAGATGACCAAGGATATGGACCACTCAGATGTCTAACTTATGGGTACACTCAAGCTGCCCCATGGTACACTTAGGCTACCCTGCCTAAATGAGTACCTATAACAGCCTTAGAGTTATCCAACGGTCTCTGACGTATGCGACAGTAGAACTATCTCTTATCTACTTCATAAGTGATCACTCACCACTTGCTCACTCGTAACTCTTGCCATGCCATAGTCACTTCCCTCACGAAGTACTCGATCAATACCACTCATGTCGTCAATTCGTCGAAGCCTGGAGCACCATACTAAGTTCTTAGGCTCTTCCAAGGTGGTTGATGAAGTTCGACACTATTTTCCCTAAGCTAAGCCTGAAGTTAGACTAGGAAATCCACTCCATCTTTATGTTAGACTTATCCTCGCCATAACTCAATATCCACCATGCCAAACACCTAGAAATCAATCTTGGAGGCTCCTCATGCTGTCACTACCTTACCAGATCAGTCGCACCTGCATTGGACTAGGACAGCTATGTGTCGGTTGTGACCCACTTCATCAGCTTACCCCAAAGTCCCTCGCCTTCCAGCCGAAGTTAAAACATAGGTGGCCCAAAGTCAGCCTTTTTGTCACAAAGCATAATGTCGAAGTCCCCATTCAAAACTCCAATTTATGATCGGCTGGTGCCAAACCATACCATTAAGGTTTGACACCGAGCCATATTAGTTTTTGAACTTAGACAATTTGACTAGATGCACTCACTTCCCTCCACCACGCCGTGTTTTCCTAATTTATTCCCTGGAGCTCCTCTACACAAATCCCGAAGTATACCATCCAAAACAGTAAAGCATAATTTTTGAGACTCCAACTCCGTTATAGCCGATCCATACTATATCTCAACCATACCAACTCCAAATCTCCCATGATCAATTATTTACCTTCTCTACATCATCACCAACTTCCTAAATCGATCACAAGTCTTTTGGAACACTTTGGATCGATTTATCATAATAGATTGTCCCAGAAGTTTTTCTTCATTTTTTTCTTGAATTGATTTCCCCTATACTCCAAATGGCTTAACTCCCCATGCAATTCATTTACACTGATTTGGATTCAAACACTCTACAACTAGTCAAATCTATGAAATGCAGATCAATACTCCATATCCTAACCTAAGCAAACAAGCACATATACACTACCAAAAAAGCATCACATCGTCATTATAAAGTCAATACAATCACTAAGTCATCCAACATATCCATCATATCACTAGAATCATGTCAAATCATAAAATGGCATGTCCATAAGAACATGCATGCAATTCTTAGATATACATCATTTAAATTTGTTTTAAAACCATGTGTAAGTTTAGATTTGAAAAAATATATCATGTTTTTAACTTTAAAATCATTTTGTTAAATGCTATATTAGCAATTATAGTATAGTTGGAGATTCTAATCACTAACCTATGGATGCAAATGCAAAAAACCAAGGAAAACCAAGATGAACAATGATTGACCCAAATTCCAATGCATCCAAATAGTGATCACTTACTAATCCCTTGCTAACCTCTTCTTAATTGGTTGGTTTTGCTAATTGTGGTAAGGACTGGATTCGCTTTATGGATATGGGGATGATTAATGAAGGTTGGACTATTTTTAGGGAGCATGGAAATGACTAGGGGCTATCCTATCAGGTTAGTTAGGCATAAATTTCGAATTGATCAATGGGCCTAATTGTGGGCTTAGTCCGAGGACCTGCTAATTTGTCCAAAAACTGTCCAGCTTCAAATGCTCATATCTTCTAAATTGTAAAACCAAAAATCTATTATGATTATTCTACAGAAAGAGAGACCATTAATTCTTTCAACTAAAAGTGGTTTAGACCCTAATTCGGCTTCTATGCAAAGTTAAAAACCATAGAATTTTTTTGGTCCAAAACTGTCCAATAAAATTTCTATGGGCCAAAAATGTCAGAAAGTTACCGTAACGACCCAAAATTTAATCACTTCAAAATATAATATTTAAAGTGATTTTAAATATAAAATATAATGGTTTTATGATTCAAAAAAATATTAGATAGGATTTGAAAATAGAAATATACATAAAAATAGTAACATTTGCTTATATCGACAAAAGTGACAAAATCCTAGTCTAGAAAAGTATGTTTAAATGGTTTAATAAATTATTTTATTTCTTTATGAGTGTTTATATTTTTAAATGAAATTATAAAAATTTATTTTTTAATTTGGTTTACATAAATAAATAGTTTAACTAAAACGTCAAAATATGACCGTAAAACATTTTATCAAAAATCAATGTTTTGTCGATTTAAAGTTGTTGCAACGTTGTTGCACATTTATGTATACAATTTAATAAATATGGTAACATATAAAGATAGTTAAAAATTAACTAAACAATGTTACTTTTAGTAATCGCACTTAGAAAATTCTAGAAAGTAATTAGCAAAAGTAAACTAAAAAAGACAAAACACATGTCACATCAAAAGTGACATAAAGTAAAGAAAAGTGACATAAAATAAAGAAAAGTGACATATAATAAATGAATTATTCTTATTCTTTACTTAATTCTAAATTATTTTAATTTTAAAAGTGTGATGTGATGTGGATGGTAAGTTTTGAATTAAATAAGCTTACTTAATTCTTAGGGAAGGTTATTTAAGTAAAAATACAAATCTATATTTTATACTCAAATATTTTTATAAATACATACCCACTTTCTCACTTCCTTCCACACTTCTTCTTCTCAAAATTTCAAGCTTCTTATTACCTTCTTTAATGGCTTCCAACCTTAACAAAGTTATGCCAAAATATTCTCAAAAATAAAATAAAGAAAATATCGGCAAAACACCATCCGAACCGCTTCAAACTCCTCCACCTTCCTCACATTGATCACACCCCTTCTTCCTTCATTTGGCCGAGCACTTTTAGCCTTCTCCAAGCCAAGGCGAGCAATCTAAGTCGGAGCGTTCAAGGAATCATAAGCTAAAAATGTCGAGTAGCGAAGCTATAGCCGATTTTCCGTTCGCCAAAACCAAACAATGTGAGAGCTCCTAATTTATATGTATATGTTTGGTTATGATGTTGTGATATGTTTGTTTGGATGTTAATAATGAGGTTTGATAAGTGTTTGAAAAAGGAAGCAACCACCTTTAAGTCATTTGCAAAAGTTAGTAAGCAAATATGTACATAAATGACACTTATATGACATTGTAATAAAAATGTTGTCAAATTGATATGCAAGTTCATATGACATATTAGAATATGTTAAAATGATTATAAATATTTTTTTGGATGTTTATTAGTTGTATATTGAATGTATATATTGAAACAAGTCACGGATTTACACGACGTAAAATCACATGGAAATCACTTTCCAAATGAAATGAAATGCGATATGGAATCATTTATACCTTGAAAATGTTTGAAAATACTTTAGAAATGTTCCTAAATGTTTAAACTTGTCTCCACAAAGTTTGGATATGAATCTCAAAATACGCCAAAAATTTGACGCGCCGCGTAACGGTAGTTCGCGTTTTCACGTCAAAATTCAAATGAACATACGAAGCGGAATATAGTTCGGAATTCTTCGAAGTAAGAATTTTCCGAATCCTTATATCCATAACTTTCATAAAAAAAAAATCAATATTTCATCTTGTATATTTTGAAATATGGCAAAATCAATTTTCAAGAAATATCCCGTTTTTGCACTTAATGTCCAAAGTTGGAAATTGATAAAATGATCATTTTAAAAATATGAAATAAATTCTAAGAATCTTTCAAAATGCTTTACAAGTGATTTAAGTTGAAAAGATGAATTTATAAATGATATAAAAGTTGTTTTGAAGAATATAGCTTTTAAAGCACTTTTGCAACATTTTGTGCAACGCTTTTCAATAACTTTTGAAATAAGTTTGAAAACTTAACAATTCATTCCCAAATCCTTAGTAAATATTTTTAAGTAAATAATAAAGCATTTAAAAAAGAAATTTTAAAAACTTAACATTATTTCAAAATGGTTAAACAAGAAGTTAAGTGATTTAAAAAGGGAAAATGAGTATACGGAAACGACTAGTACGTTTGTCCCGCCTGTGAGATCTCTAAGTGGAAACAAGGTGTATAACTAAGGTTAGGGATGGACAAACCAGTGCCATGAACTTACCTGGCCTCAGTTTTGTCTTTTAGACGAGGGGTGGAGCGTATCGAAAGGAAAGCCCGAATGCTCAACTTGGAGTTTATAGAAATAATCTTCTTATACTCATTATTAAAATCCGAAGATGGAACTTGTCCTATTTATGGAATTTAAAAAGTGATCTCACCCTTATTCCGTCCATAGCACTTGTTGAATACGGAAGTTGATTTTGGATAAAAGTAGAATGATTTCTATAATTCTATTTTCTCAAAAGATACTCTTTAAAAATGATTTGAGAAATATTCAAAGAGAGGTTTAAATGATTCCGTATTCACCAAAAGAACATTTTGAAAATATACATCTCTCGAAGATATTTTGGTAATGGAAAATGAATGAATCGAAAAACAATCACCTAATTACATCATTTTTATCGATGATTGGATTTCGAAGGAACCGGGGTCGGATTTGGTTGATTCCTATCTGAAAACCACTTCGAACCAGTTTACATGTTCGAAGAATGAAGATGTCTAAAGACGAAGATATTGAGACGAATAATAACGAGGGACTACTTGTTGATTAATTGGAGATAAACTCCCGATGCACTATATTGTAGCAGTGGTCTCTTTGTTATGAAAAACCTCAAAACCACAAGGGCTTCTCGCCTTGTAATGGCTGAGGAAAGTGCCTTCGGTTTCGTTTGGTCCCAGAACGAAATTGTATGGATGAATGTCTGACCTTATATTTCAAATCATAATGAGTGGTTTCTATAAAAGTATATCAGTCGGTGGCAGAGAAGACACCTTCTCTTAGCTTAACACCCTTTCTAGAGACATACGAGCTCAGGAAGTTATACGTTTGTAGAAATTAGTCGTGTGAATGTGGAATGGCAATATGGCATTCAAAGATGTGATGTGTGCTATGTGAAAAGGTATTCGTAGCCTCGAACCTCATCAATCGGAAATGACTGAAACATGGTTAGATGCGGCAAGGCTAAGTGGGTCATTCCCAATTAGGGTATGATCATCGCCTTCTAGATATATTTCTATCCGCTATGGCGTTCGGGATGTAAATTAATGTGGATGTATGCAAAGAGAGCTCTCAGATAAAGGTCGGTAACGACCGGAGGATGATATATTCGGTACTATCTAGTTACAAAGATAGGCCGGTCTTGTGTTGGTAGAGGATCCTTTGTGATGGTCCTCAGGACATCCATCTAGAGGTGTACCCATCGGAAGGTAGTCCCTTCAACTGGTCATTTGTATGGAAACCCATTCTCCAATAAGAACCTTCAGACTTAATTGTAAACCTATTATACTGGAATTTAATCAATGTAATAATTTCGACTAAGATTAATAACTTTTATTGCAAACGTTATCGAAGAAAGTTATTAAGAATAATATCATCGAATTTTACGTAGTAAGGAGTTTTGGTAATCATAAGGTAAAAACCTGTTCCGTGTTTATGTGTGGCGTGGTCTTATGAGATACCTTTTTGCTTTTAGAAACATCGTATTTTGAGTTCTCACACCAGTCCCATGACTGACCCGGAGTTTGTTTTTCCCTTTAAACTCCGGGTGCCCTATTTTTCGAGAATCTGTGTAGTCAGTATACCTTAGGAGAATTTTGGAGCATGTTGGGGAGCATTTTGGACAAGTCTTTTGGACCCATGAAGCTGAAGTACCTTATGTAGTTATCTACCCATTTTCCGTTGTGTTATGTGGTATGTATTTCTAGCATATGTACGGAAAGAAAGTTATAACTATCCCGCTAGATTTGTATTTGACTCTGGTCATTATGTATAATTATAAATGTTGAATGCCATGTGGGATTATATTATTCTGTTATCTTCTATCTTTATTTTCTTTTACACCCCTGATAATCTGCCTCCTCGGCACTTGCATTTTCGGCACGTGAATACCGTGGAGTATTAATGTCGATTTCTGAGGGTCGAGAAGACATGTCATCACATTTGGTATCAAAGCTGAAGGTTAAGTGAGAACCTTGGCTTTGTTGGGGTATGACTCATTAGAGATAAGGTTAGTAATGCTCTAGAATGAGTTTAGTCTGAGAGAGCGCATAATTAAATTTTTTAATTTGAATAAGTATATTAATACTGTATAGCATTCCCTAAGATATCTTGTCTATATATCCTAAAGCAATTTTTCTTACTATATACAGATGGTAGAATATGAGTGGAAGAAGACTACAAGGTAGGGGAGGAAGTAATGCCATAAATGGTCAAACTCCCACAGCTACAGTAGTCGAGGAATTAGTAGTTCTGGTACCGCCCTAAATTAAATTTGCAACTTTATGCAAGAACTATACCAGCCTTGGTGGTAAACCTTTCAAAGAAATAGAAAACATCATTGAAGTACAAGCTTGGATCCATGCGTGTGAAAGAATTTTCAAAGGACTGGATATTAGAGATGAGCAGAAGAGATTCTTAGCTTCTTGGCAACTACAAGATGGAGCTCTAGTTTGGTGGGAATCTATTACTCAGAATGAGTCAGAGGATGATTTTTCATGGGAAACGATTCAAAGAAGTTCTCGAGGAATAGTATATCCCAGAAGCAGGAAAATCCCGTCTTTACTGAAAATTCATGGATTTTAAACAAGAGGAGGAGATTTCGTTTGAGGAGTATGCTAACAAGTTTAACGAATTATCTCGTTTTGGACCTGTATTGATAGATACGCCCCTAAAAAAGAATGAAAAGTTTATTTCTAGAATGAAGAAGCAATACCATGTCAGGATGACTGGGCATGCAAAAGAACCATTTGTAGACTTAATAGACATGAGATACAGATATGAAGCTTTGGATAAGATAGATCCACCTGTAGTACAAGAAAGCAACAACAATAACTGAAAGAAGAGGAAGTTCAATATCAAGAAGCAATGGCAGGGAAAACCCAAAGGAGGATCTCAGGATAACCACTTTAAAGATGTCATTTGCCGCAATTGCCAACAAAAGGGTCACCTATCAATTTATTGTAGAAAACCCAGAACTCAAGGGACTCAAGGATCAACACCAAGAAGTTGCTACAATTGTCATAAACCAGGGCACTTGATTATGGATTGTCCCCTAATGAAGAAAGGAAAACAAGCTAAAGTTTATGCGATCAAGGATGAGCCTTCAACCTCCAAAGACATGAAGGGCAAAGGAGTGTTGGAAGGTAATATTTTTATCAAAGATGTTTTAGTTAGAGTATTATTTGATACAAGAGCTTCTCATAGTTTTATTTCTAAAACAACTTTAGAAGAATTGAAACTTAAATCTAAAATTGTTGACGACCCTATCTTCGTAACAAATCCTATAGAAGGTTCCACTAATCTTTGTATGCTCTATGAAAAAGTCCCAATTTCCTATCCTCCCTATCACTTTCCTTTCGATCTTTTCATTTTATATTTTATTGGATTTGAAATTTTACTCGGTATGGATTGGTTGGCTAAGTATAAAGCTGTGCTCGATTGCGAAAATAGAACGATATCTTTATGGAGCGTCTTTGGAAAAATCATAGAAATATGTAAAGGTCCTAGTCCAAGAAGGGATAGTTTTCTTTATGCTTTAGATACATCCCAGACAAGATTAGAAACAGTACCCGTTGTTAAAGAATTTGCAGATGTCTTTGAGGAAGTAAAAAGTTTGCCCCCACGCCGAGAAATTGAATTCTGTATCGATTTAGTTCCTGGTGCGATGCCAATTAAACAACAAGATAGAAGTATGGCTCTGAAAGAAAGAGAGAGTTAAATAACCAAACCCAAGAGGTATTGAAGAAAGAACTGATAAGACCCAGTCGTTCAAGTTGGGGATCAGCCGTACTTTTTGTTGCTAAGTCAGATGGATCATTGAGATTGTGTATAGACTATCGAGATCTAAATAAGCAAATCATTAAGAACAAGTGACCTCTATTCCGAATAGACGACTTATTTGACCAGTTACATGGAGCTCTAGTTTTCTCTAAAATGGACCTAGAAATAGGATTCCATCAGTTAAGGATCGCAGAAGATTGCATGCATTTAACTGCATTCAAAGGTCCGAATACTTTCTATGAGTGATTGGTTATGCCTTTTGGACTGACTAATGCACCCGCTTATTTTGTTGACCTTATGAATAGAGTGTTTAGAGATGTGCTAAACAAATTCATGTTAGTATTTATTTATGATATCCTCATCTATTCAAAGACAGAAGAAGAACACGCAAGGCATCTAGAGCTGTATTGGAGATATTGAGAAATAATGTGCTAAAAGCCAAATTCTCATAGTGTCATTTTTGGGAGAATGAGGTAAGACTCCTTGGACATATATTATCAAGGGATGGAATTTCAATAGATCCAGGGAATGTTGCAGCTATTCAAGATTGGAAGCAGTCGCAAACTCCTAAAGAGATTCGTAGCTTCTTAGGGTTGGCAGGATATTATAGAAGATTCGTTCAAGACTTCTCTAAGATTGCCTACCACCTAACGAAGTTGACAATGAAGGATGCTAAATTTATTTGGACTCCTAAGTGTGAAGAAGCATTCCAAGAACTAAAGAAGAGATTGAAAACTGCTCCAGTTTTAGCAATTATAAATGGGAATAGTGGATTGACCGTTTATACAGATACTTGTGGAGAAGGAGTTGGTGCAGTTTTAATGGAAGATGGGAAGGTGATTGCTTACGCAAGTAGATAGCTGAAGACACATGAGAAGAATTATGCAACACAAGTATGGTGTACATAATGTTTTTCAGGTATCACATTTGCAGAAGCATATTAATGACCCATAACAAATCATAGAAACAACTGCTAAGGATGACTTGAAGATAGAAACAAACTTAGTAGTTATTAAAAAAACCATTCGAATCGTGGATCAAGATAAGAAACGATTAAGAAGGAAGGTTGTAAGGTTAGTAAAAGTTCAATGGAGCAGGGATGTTGATGATTGCACATGGAAAACAGAAGATAGAATGAGAAAAGCATATCCCAAGTTTAGGATCGATGTATAGACTTTATCTATCATTTGAGTGTACTCATCGCCTGTGGGGTAATCACTTATTGTATATATTCCATCTTATTGAATATATATATTTCCTTTTGCTTATCTAATTTCGAGGACGAAATTCTTTTAAGTAGGAGAGAATGTAACGATCCAAAATTTAACCACTTCAAAATATAATATTTAAAGTGATTTTAAATATAAAATATAATGGTTTTATGATTAAAAAAATATTAGATAGGATTTGAAAATAGAAATATACATAAAAATAGTAACATTTGCTTATATCGACAAAAGTGACAAAATCCTATTTTAGAAAAGTATGTTTAAATGGTTTAATAAATTATTTTAATTTATTTGTGAGTGTTTATATTTTTAAATTACATTATAAAAATTTATTTTTAAATTTGGTTTACATAAATAAATAGTTCAACGAAAACGTCAAAATAAGACTGTTAAACATTTTGTCAAAATTCAACGTTTTGTCGACTTAAAGTTGTCTCAACGTTGTTGCACATTTATGTATACAATTTAATAAATATGGTAACATATAAAGATAGTTAATAATTAACTAAACAAGGTTACTTCTAGTAATCGTACTTAGAAAACTCTAGAAAATAAATAACAAAAGTAAACAAAAAAAGACAAAACACATGTCACATCAAAGCGACATAAAGTAAAGAAAAGTGACATAAAATAAAGAAAAATGACATAAAGTAAAGTAATCATTCTTATTCTTTACTTAATTCTAAGGTATTTGAATTTTAAAAATGTGATGTGATATGGATGATAAGTTTTAAATTAAATAAATTTACTTAATTCTTAAAGAGGGTTATTTAAGTAAAAACACAAATCTATATTTTATTCTCAAATATTTTCTATAAGTACATACCCACTTTCTCACTTCCTTCCATACTTCTTCTCAAAATTTCAAGCTTCTTCTTACCTTCTTTAATGGCTTCCAACCTTAACAAAGTTATGCCAAAATATTCTTAAAAATAAAATAAAGAAAATATCGACAAAACACCGTCTGAACCGTTTCAAACTCCTCCTCCTTCCTCACATTGCTCACACCCCCTCTTCCTCCATTTGGCCGAACACTTTTAGCCTTTCACAAGCCAAGGCAAGCCATCTAAGTCGAAGCGTTCAAGGAATCATAAGCTAAAAAAGTCGAGTAGCGAAGCTATAGTCGATTTTCCGTTCGCCAAAACCAACCAATGTAAGAACTCTAATTTATATGTATATATTTGGTTATGATGTTGTTATATGTTTGTTTGGATGTTAAAAATGATGTTTGATAAGTGCTTGAAAAAGGAAGCAACCACCTTTAAGCCATTTGCAAAAGTCAATAAGCAAATATGTACATAAATGACACTTATATGACATTATAATAAAAATATTGTTAAATTGATATGCAAGTTCATATGACATATTAGAATATGTTAAAATGATTATAAATATTGTTTTGGATGTTTATTAGTTGTATATTTAATATTTATGTTGAAACAAGTCACGGATTTACACGACGTAAAATCACTTGGAAATCACTTTTCAAAAGAAATAAAATGTGATATGGAATCATTTATACCTTGAAAATGTTTGAAAATACTTTAGAATTGATTCCTAAGTGTTTAAAGTTTTCTCGACAAAGTTTGGATATGAATCTCAAAATACGCCAAAAATTTGACGCGTCGCATAACAGTAGTTCGCGTTTTCACGTCAAAAGTTCAAATGAACATACGAAGTGGAATATAGTTCGGAATTCTTCGAAGTAAGAATTTTCCGAATACATATATCCATATCTTTCATAAGAAAAAAATTCAAGATTTCATCTTGTATATTTTGAAATATGGCAAAATCAATTTTCAAGAAAAATGCCCTTTCTGCATTAAATATCCATAGTTGGAAATTGATAAAATAATCGTTTTAAAAATATGACATAAATTCTAAAAATCTTTCAAAATGTTTTACAAGTGATTTAAGTTGGAAAGATGAATTTCTAAATGATATAAAAGTTGTTTTGAAGAATATAGCTTTTAAAGCACTTTTTGCAACACTTTCTGCAACGCTTTTCAATAACTTTTGAAATAAAGTTTGAAAACTTAACAATTCATTCCCAAATCCTTAGTAAATATTTTTAAGTAAATAATAAATCATTTCAAAAAGAAATTTCAACAACTTAACATTATTTCAAAAATGGTTAAACAAGAAGTTAAGTGATTTAAAAAGGAAAAATGAGTATGCGGAAACGACTAGTACATTTGTCCCTCCTATGAGATCTAGAAGTGGAAACAAAGTGTGTAATTAAGGTTAGGGATGGAGCAACCAGTTCCCTGAACATAACTGACATCAGTTTTCTCTTTTACGCAAGGGGTGGAACATATCGAAAGGAAAGCCCGGATGCTCAACTTGGATTTTATAGAAATAATCTTCTTATACTCATTATTAAAATCCGAAGAGAGAACTTGTCCTATTCGTGGAATTTAAAAAGTGATCTTAACATTATTCCACCCATAGTACTTGTTGAATACGGAAGTCGATTTTGGATAAAAGTAAAATGATTTCTATAATCTTATTTTCTCAAAAGATACTCTTTAAAAATGATTTGAGAAATATTCAAAAAGAGGTTTAAATGATTCTGTATTCACTAAAAGAATATTTTGAAAATATATATCTCTCGAAGATATTTTGGTAAGGGAAAATGAATGAATCGATAAACAATCACCTAACTACATCATTTTTTATCAATGATTGGATTTCGAAGGAACTGGGGTCGGATTTGGTTGACTCCTATCCGAAAGCCACTTCAAACCAGTTTACGTGTTCGAAGAATGAAGATGTTTAAAGACGGAGATATTGAGACGAATAATAACGAGGGACTACTTGTTGATTAATTGGGGATAAACTCCTGATGCATTATATTGTAGCAGTGGTCTCTTTGTTTTGAAAACCTCAAAACTACAAGGGATTCTCGTCTAGTAATGACCGAGGAAAGTGCCTTCGGTTTCGTTCAGTCCCAGAAGGAACTTGTATGGATGAATGTCTGACCTTGTGTTCCAAATCATAATGAGTGGTTTCTATAAAAGTATATCAGTCGGTGGCGGAGAAGACATCTTCTCTTAGCTTAACACCCTTTCCAAAGACATACGAGCTCAGGAAGTTATATGTTGTAGAAATTAGTCGTGTGAATGTGTAATGGCAATGTGACATTCAAAGATGTGATGTGTGCTCTATGAATAGGTAATCGTATCCTATAACCTCATCAACCGGAAATGACCGTAACAGGGTTAGATGCGACAAGGCTAAGTGGGTCATTCCCAATTAGGGTATGATCATCCATTTCTAGATATATTTCTGCCTGCTATGACGTTCAGGATGTAAATTAATGTGGAAGTATGCAAAGAGAGCTCTCAGATAAAGGTCAGTAACGACCGGGGGATGATATATTCGGTACTATCTAGTTACAGAGATGGACCGGTCTTGTGTTGGTAGAGGATCCTTTGTGATGATCCTCGGGACATTTATCTAGAGGTGTACCCATCGGAAGGTAGTCCCTTCACCTCATCATTTGTATGGAAACCCATTCTCCAATAAGGACCTTCGGACTTGATTGTAAACCTATTATGCTGGAATTTAACCAATGTAACACTTTCGGCTAAGATTAATAAGTTTATTTGCAAATATTTTCAAAGAAAGTCATTAAGAATAATATTCCCGAATTTTACATAATAAAGAGTTTTGGTTATCATAAGTTAAAAACTCATTCCGTGTTTATGTGCAGCGTGGTCTTATGAGATACCATTTTTTTCAAAAACATCGTACTTTGAGTTCTCACACTAGTCCTATGACTGATCCGGAGTTTGTTTTTCCCTTTAAACTTTGGGTGCCCTATTTTTGGGCAGCCGTGTAGTTAGGATACCTTAGGAGTATTTTGGAGCATGTTGGGGAGCATTTTGGACAAGTCTTTTGGAGCTATGAAGCTGAAGTACTTTATGTAGTTATCTATCCATTTTCCGCTATGTTATGTAGTATGTATTTCTAGCATATGTACGGATAAACGGTTATAACTATCTCGCTAGATTTGTATTTGACTCTGATCATTATGTACAATTATAAATGTTGAATGTGATGTGAGATTCTATTATTCTATTATCTTCTATCTTTATTTTCTTTTACACCCCTGATAATCTGTCTCCCTGACACTTGGATTTACGGCACGTGAATACCGTGGATTATTAGTGTCGAATTCTGAGGGTCGAGGAGACAGGTCAACACAGTTATCCAATATTTTGGTCTCATATGACCTAATACGGAATTTTTAAAATATTTTACGATCATTTGATATGTAAAATATAGATCTCCCCCATTTTGGAATTTTGCCACCCGAAATCCAGTCGGATAGTGTAAGATCAATCAACCTATTTACCCTCAATGCCTAACTACCATAAACAAACATAATACCAATCAGATATGCATACCCAAGAAAGTAAATACAATTATGCCAACCCTAGCATGCAAGCTACTAAACAAGCCTACATGATATCAAAAGTGAAAGCAAATGTAATGAATAGAAAGTCTTACTAAGCAAAGAGCTCTAGATAAGCACACTCTCCTCGGTCCCCCAATTTTAATCGTTGTCACTTTCACCCCACTGAACCTTTACTAACTTCACCGTCTTCCTCATAAGTTACTTTGTATCACATATGATTATACGAACTGGCTTACAAGGTCTCGAAGCTTCTTCTTTAATCTTAATTTCATCCAATTGATCTGATGTAATAGTTACACCTAAGCCATGCTCAAACTTTTGCAAATTAGAAACATGGAACACATAGTGCACACCTCCCATTTGTAACGACCCGTAATTTCGCTACTTCGAAAATGAGAGATTTCGCTCGATTTAAATTTAAAAGGAGTTTAAATCTAAAATAAATATGTTATATATATAAATAATTATCTATTCTTATAGTTAATGTATTAAAAAGTATAAATTTGGATTTTAGAACAAATCGACAAAAGTTAAGTTTTGTTAAAAATAAATAAAGGCTTGAATAAATGGATTTTAATACTTGTCTAAAAAGATAAATATTATTTAAAACATCAAATAAGGATAATAAAAGTATGTTAAAAGATTTAAAAGTTCGTTAGTAATCGTTTTATAAAAATAACAAAAAAATTGTCGCATTTTGTCAATTTTACATACACTGTAAAATTAGAGATTTTGATATTAATTAAATATGATTTTAAAATATAAAGAGACTTTTTTTAATTTATTTAAAGAAGTAAAAAGTTCACTTTTAAATTTGGTTTACATAAATAAATAGTTTAACTAAAACGTCAAAATGTCACCGTAAAACATTTTGTCGAAAAACGACGTTTTGTCGATTAAAAGTTGTCGCAACGTCGTCACACCTTTATTTTCTTATATAGGAACATATATTCTAATAGTGTAAGTATTAATTAATTAACTAATCAAGTTTACTTTTACTAAAAAAGGTTAGAAAACTTTTCGAAGTCATTAAGAAAAGTAAGTAAAAATTAACAAAAGTAAGTGAGAAAAGTCAAAAGTAAACATCAAATCAATATCACATCAAAAGCCAACATAATTATTATTTTACTTAGCTTAGTTCTTAAGGGATTAATACATAAAGTGAGGATGTGAAAGGTGATGTTAAGTTTTGAAAAAGTGGAGATTGCTTTATCTTGAAGTAAGGTTAGTTTGATAATTTGGTAAGAGGTTATTTTGGTAAATTACCACTTTCTTTCTTTTTCTATATGTAACATCCCGAAAATTTTGAATTTAAAATTTTAGTAATGTATTTGAACTTTTTGAAATTTAAATCGAAAAGTTATAAAGAAATAAAATATGAATAAAATTTAGTGTTTTTAGTTAAAACTTTTAATAGAATTAAAACAAATATTGTAATAAAATCACATAGTCGTTTAATATTAATAACTAAAACCACTTTTCTTTTTAACAAAGTAAAATAATAAATTGTGATAGATGAGCTTTTAATAGGAATCAAATTGTTAAGGTAAGATATGATGAAATTGTAAAATTTAAATAACATAATAATAATTAAACATATAAACAAATAAACTAAGATAACAAAATTTTATGAAGAAATAAGAACTAAGTTAATTAAAAACAAACACTTTCATTTAGTAAAACAAAAGTAAATTAGTCTTGCAACAAAATAGTAATAAGACAAAACAGCCACCATTTAGATAAAGATAAGAATAAGATATACTTATAATAATCAAATCAAACAAGATAACATTTATTAAAACATAAAACATATAAACTGTACATATAAAAGAAAATGCAAGAGAGTAAAACATTCAAACAAAATAATACTTATATAAATCAAACAGCACATTTCTACAAGTACACGGGATAAAAGCATCTCAAAACATGCTTACATTAAATGCAAGCCTCTACAAAGCAACATACCTGCATTTAATGCTTTTACTTCCAGCATGGGTTTATACATCCTGCACTTGTTTTAATAAGCCTCAGTACACAATCTGTTATATATACACATCAACCTACCTTTTTATTCGTTCAACAAATTTCTGCAAACCTGGAAAAGAAAAAGAAAAAAACATCACTTTTATTCAAAAATTGATAAAGATTTGCTGAGAAGAGAAACCAGAAAAAAATTAAACTGCAGTCTTCCAAAACCAAAGTGCTTTCTGTTTCAAAACAAATAGGTGAGTAGGTTTACTGCTTGGATATTAAAATTTAGTGTATTAGATTTGTGAACAGCTTGCTTAGCTATGTAAGTTTTAAAGGATAACTCTGCATATGTTTGTGATATCTGTTCTTCTAGTTTTTGGTTTTAAAACAGACTGAAGTAGAAAAATAAAAATCAAAACATTTCCATATGAACATTTTTAACTTAGGATTCTTAAAACAAAATATGTTGTGTAAACTTAACTCACAGTTTAAAATTTTATTTTAAGTTTGAAGTGAAAACTTTTGGCTGTGCAACCTCAAACCTTACAGTAAATCAAAATGATGATAAATTCGAGTATGATAAATCATTGATTTGATTGTATAATTCGAGTAAGTATACACAGATGGGATTTTTAAACTAAATATGATGATTTTTACTTGGGTATCTTAGGAGCAGTTCATATTTTAACAAATGTTGCTTTTAAATCAATTCCTGTTAATCAAAAGATTTTTGAATGTTGAAATTTCGCGTGGATCTAGTTTAATACTCAATAACGTTGGGAAAGATACAAATTAATTTTTCTATTGCGTGAATTGGGAATACGAGCTCGAATTAGGGTTTAGTTTTCGAAATTGATATGGTCTGTAAACTTGATGCGTACGCTACCTTGGATGCATCGAGTTCGAAGATTTTGTGGGTGATGATAGCATGGGGTGTTGTCGAACTATGGACGAAGTTGCTGGGTTTCTGGCGGCATCAGGTGGCGTGGCGAGGCGTTGACAGGGACGGTGGTAGTTCCAGTGTATGTTGCAGGTTTGCGTGCTCGAACTCAATTTTTGAATTCGAGATGATAAAGGAATTTAGGTGATCAGGGATTGAACTAGGGAGGATTTTTGACTTACTCATCGATGCAGCGACGCCTGAAGATCATCAATGGCATTGTGCACGTATACGTGCACGAATTTATGACCTGGAAAAAATTTGATTTCCTGAAGCATTTCAGGTTTGCACTCGTGTGGGTGACTCGAAGTTTTGATCGGGGAAATAGGGCAGAAACACGAAGGGGGAATCGAGTGGCTTCAGGGTTGTATCGGGATGAAATTTGGACTTAAACAAATTTTGAAAATTTTTATTTACACGGGTAGCATGGGGCAAAAACTCGAAGTAAGGGGCATTCGAACTCGGGCGTGACTCGGGGGAGACTCGGGCTGGCCACCTGAAACAGCATATTTGTTTGAAGCTGTAGAAAACTTGAGTTTAAATAATTTTTTTTAAGCATTCTTTATGAAATGAGGATTGTTTGTTAATGGAATGTGGAGTTAACAAAATAATAATTAAATCTTAATTTATTTAATTTTGATACATCATTATAAAGTCATAAATAATAAACAATATAATTTAAAAAAAAATTAGAATATAATGTTGTTTAAAACTAAATTTTAACTTATTGAGGTGAATTATTGAACATGGTTTAAAAGAGATAATCAAAGCAATTTAAATTATCCTTTGGTTCATTTAAACAATTAATGATTAGTTAATATAGTCCCTTAAGAAAAAAATTATCTAGTAAATTAATTAATATTGAAGTTTTTAAATTTAAAGATAATTAAGATTTAATAAATTAATAATTAAGATGAATTGTTTTTGAAATAAATAAATAAGTGATAAATTTATGAAAATGATTAAGATCTAATCAACTGTAATTAATTGTAAGTAATCATTGATTGAAAAATCAATAAAATAATATTTGGTTAATTTATCTCATTCGTTTTGATTAGTAAATAATTAACTATTGTTGTTAACTTATATTGATATCTCTATTCTGTTTATAATTCTGTATGATGAAATAGCCATGTTATTGCACTGTGATTATGATTTGTTCTGTATTGATGTGAAAACCATGTTGTCCGTAAAACGACATTTAAACTTCGATGCGACAGGGAATCAGATTTCAGTTGGTTATCCGAAACCCACATCGAACCTGTAAATATTTGTGAATGACATCCACATGTTTTAAAACTTGACACTCACTATTCGAATTAGCCGGGAAAGGACCTTTGTGTCATATAACCCATTTCGAATATGTGATTCGACGTTATAGATAGCAATTGAAGACCGGTGTTGAAGACCGGGTATTTGCGAGAGCGATAGGATGATCTGTCGATTGACTCTGCACCGAGTTGCTCCGGTATAGAGTTCTCCATATGTGATGGGGAATCCGATCAGGATTGTGGATATCCGGATTGCAAGGACTTCTTTGGAAGTGCCTTCGGTTCTGTTCGAACCCAGAACAGACTTGTATGGATTGTATGTCTGACATTACAAATTGAGATATAAAGCCGATTTCTTTCAAATATATTTCTGTTGGTGGCGGAGAATTTATTCTCTTAGCTTAACACCCTTCTCTGAGACGTAGGAGCTCAGAGGTTATGTAGTTGAAGGTTATCAGCGATATATTCCCAATTTGGTAATGTGACATGCCGAGTGTTGCTGTGAAATGATCATTGTGTTGAATATTTGTGATAGGATCATTTGTTTGATCGTCTATCTAGGTGATCATTTCTATGATCATTTGTTGACCCAAAGCACGACTTTTGTATAAAGTGTGTTTTTGTGGACGAGACTTCGTCGGACCTCACACCCCGAAATGGTCGAAACAGGAAAGATGCAGCAAGGTTATTGGGGGTAGCACCCCTTAGGGTATGTACATTTCCTTCTGGATAGAAGTGGTATCATGGTATGGAGCCCAGATACTTAACTTATGTTGATATCGCAGATATATATATATATATATATATATATATATATATATATATATATATATATATGATTTTGTGATTTGTTGCTGGGGCCCCGGTTAAAGGTTGGTTACAACCGGGAGATGGCATACTCGTGTCAGTAGTTACCCAGTTAGGGGTAACCCGGCCTTGTGTTGGCAGAGATCCGGTTTGGTTCTCGGGGACGTCCTTCCAGAGGCGTTCTCATGTGGCAATGGGAAGTTCCTTGGCCTGACCATTTGTTGGAAATCCAAAGAAACAATACGAAACCCTGTACGGTTTTAGTTGTAGAACCTGCCATGCAGCATGGCGGTAACCTGCCACAAAACATGGTAGCTATAGTAGGCATAGTTCGAAATGTCTATGCTGGCTAAGATTAATATTCTACTTTCGAAATGATTTACTTCACTATGCACTAGTATAATATCAAAGAATTCTTTCCTCGTATCAAGCATATTTAACTATCATAAGAAGAAATCTCCTCCAATTCTGCGTTTGCATTGTGTGTGTGGCGGGAGGTCTTATGGTAGTTCCATTTTTAAAAGCATTCCGAAAATTCTTTTATAAATCTTGTTTTATTTAATGCAACTGTTTTTGTTTACTCATACCAGTCCCAAGACTGATCCGGAGTTTATTGTTTTCTTTCCTAAACTCTGGGTGCCCATTATTTCCACACGGGCAGCCTAGTAGCAGGTTTCTATATTTTGGAGTAGCAGTATTTTGGAGCTCTCATCTTGGAGCTATCTTGGAAGCTTTTGGAGATTACAGGTGTTTAGCTTTTGGGAGTTCGTAATCATCTCTCTCGTTTGAGAACTTTTGGATTTATGATTACTGTTGTATTGTCATGATGTTGTATTTGGAATTGTAGTGTATGTATTATGTACTCTGTTGCAGTATGGATATTATGTTGATGTTGTAACTGTGATGATATTTATGATATTGATTCTGTTCCGCTGTTTTTTATACATCTAATTGTTGTTATAAGCTCCGGCGATGCGAATTTGATGTCGTTTATTGGACATCGAGTTTGGGTCGTCACAAGTGGTATCAGAGCTGTTGGTTGAGTAAGAACTTTAGCTACGGAGTATAACACATTAGATGGCTCATTAGAGATAGGGTGAAGTATACCCTAGAATGAGTATAACAAAGACTGAAACTTTAAAAAATTTCTTAGTCTATTTCTTTTTACTGCTGATATTCCTTAAGATATTTCGTCTGTATATCTGAATCAATTTTCTTACTAATCTCAGATAGTGAAAATGAGTGGACGCAGAGGAAGAGTTAGGGATCAAGGCAATGCTGCAGCACCAAATCAAATTCCCGCAGCCGCAGAAGCAGTAATAGAAATTCAGCAGCAGCCGGACTTGGCTGAATTATATAAGAAATTTGAAAAGCTTGGTGGCAAACCATTCATTGGCAAGGAGTCAATTATTGACGCTCAAGCTTGGGTAAGATCGTGTGAAAAGATTTTTAAAGGGCTAAAATTGCAGGATGAGCAGAAAAGACTTATAGCTTCTTGGCAACTCCAAGGAGAAGCTTCAGCTTGGTGGGAAACCATCATAATAGATGAACCCGAGGAAGAATTTACTTGGGATCGTTTTAAGGAAGTGTTTGAGAAACATTACATGCCATCGGCGGGAGTTTCCAGAATGTATCAGGAATTTCTGGATTTGAAACAAGGAAGTTTGTCGTTTGAAGAATACTTGAATAAATTCAGCGAACTATCTCGGTTTGGCCCGGAATTGCTAAATACACCTCTGAAGAAAAACGAAAGGTTTATCCGGGGAATGAACCAGAAATATCATGGAAGAATGACGGGTCATGTTAAAGAATCTTTTTCAGATTTGGTAGATATGGGTTACAGATACGCTACCCTTGATATACAAGAAGCAACTATGGAGAAAGGTAATTCAGGTAGTTAGAATTATAAAAAGCGAAAATTCGGAGGCAAGAAACCTTGGCAAGGCAATGAGAAGAAGAGGAGCATTCAAGGAAGCGCAACAGAAAATGTCACTTGTTACAACTGCAAAGAGAAAGGCCACTATTCAAATGACTGCCGAAAACCGAAGAAATCAGCTAGAGAATGTTACAATTGTCATAAACCGGGACATTTAGTTAAAGATTGCCCAGTGATGAAGCCAGCGCAGGTGGCAAAAGTTTACACGATAAAGGAGGACCCCTCATCTTCAAAAGCTGACAAAGGGAAAAGTGTTTTGGAAGGTAACCTTACTATTAATAATAGAACTGTTAGAGTTTTATTTGATACAGGAGCTTCACATAGCTTTATCTCCCAACAAACCGTAAGTGAATTGGGACTTGAAACTAAATTTGCTAACGATCTTATTTGCGTGAAAAATCCGGTTGGAGGTCCCGCAAATCTTAGTTCATATTGTAAGAGAGTTCCTATTTCATATGCTAGCTATAAATTTCCTATCAACCTTTATGTCCTCGAATTTGACGAATTTGAAATCTTACTCGGTATGAACTGGTTATCGAGATACGATGCTATATTGGAGTGTAGTAATCAGACAGTTTTAATCAAAACAAGCCTTGGAAATTTTATTGAAATCTCTTGTGAGAATCCAAGTCCAAGGAGCGACAGATTGATATATACTTTGGGAAGTCTTGAACCCACTTTGCAGTCTATACCTGTTGTTCGGGATTTTTCCGACGTATTTGAAGAAGTGAAATCTTTACCTCCTCATCGAGAAATAGAATTCCGAATCGATCTTGTACCTAATACTCGTCCTGTGGTTCACGCAAGTCGTAGGATGGCACCCAGGGAAAAGATTGAATTGGTTCATCAAACTGATGAGCTACTAGCAAAAGGATTAATTCGACCCAGTGTTTCTGAATGGGGCTCAGCCGTCGTATTTGTTGCTAAATCAGACGGATCTTTGAGATTGTGTGTAGATTACCGCGATCTAAATAAACAAACTCTCAAAAATAAATTTCCACTGCCCAGAATTGATGATTTATTTGATCAGTTGCACGGCGCTCGTTTCTTTTCAAAAATGGATCTAGCCCAGGGATTCCATCAACTACGAATCGCCGAAGATTGTGTCCATTTGACTGCTTTCAGAGGTCCTAATATGTTCTATGAATGGTTAGTTATGCCTTTCGGGCTAACCAATGCTCCAACATACTTCGTAGATCTTATGACTCGTGTGTTTCGGGAAGTTTTGAATAAATTTGTGCTAGTATTCATTGATGATATTTTGATCTATTCTAAGACTAAAGAAGAGCATGCCGAACATCTTAAAATCGTATTGGAAATATTGAGGAGGAATGTTCTATATGCAAAATTTTCCAAATGCCACTTCTGGGTCAATGAAGTCAAATTCCTTGGCCATATTGTTAATGAAGAAGGAATTTCAGTAGATCCTAGCAAAATTTCCGCTATTCTTGATTGGAAACAACCCACTACTCCAAGAGAAGTTCGAAGCTTTTTGGGTTTAGCAGGCTATTATCGGAAATTCGTTCAAGATTTTTCTAAGTTAGCTAGTCCGCTGACTAAGTTAACAATGAAGAATACAAAGTTCATTTGGACTTCAAGATGTGAGGAAGTTTTTCAAGAGTTGAAAAAGAGATTGACCACTGCTCCTGTTCTCGCTATTGTTAACGGGAACCAAGACTTGTCTGTCTATACTGATGCATGTGGTGAAGGGGTAGGTGCAGTATTAATGCAAAATGGAAAGGTAGTTGCCTACGCGAGTAGACAATTACGTCCGCATGAGAAGAACTACCCAACGCACGATTTGGAACTTTTGGCTGTTGTTTTCGCTTTGAAAATATGGCGACACTATCTTCTGGGTAAGAATCTTTTCAGCTTTCTTAATAAATTGCGAAATTAACTAAAGAAATATACTTAATAAACTCTCTTTGTTTTAGGTGAAAAATTTCAAATTATTCACCGATCATAAAAACTTGAAATATCTTTTCACCCAGAAGGATTTGAATTTGCGACAACAACGTTGGTTGGAATTTCTGGCATCTTATGACTTAGATATCCAATATACGCCGGGAAAAGCCAATGTAGTAGCCGATGCTTTAAGTAGGAGACATGCTGTTCTTGCATATCTTGTTATCACTCCTACTCTCCTTGAGAAGATCGCAAGACAGCAGAAAGAAGATGAGTTTCTTCGAGGAATCCATAAAAGAATATGCCAGGGTGAAGACACTAGTTTTGAGATAGATAATAGAGAAGTTATAAGGATCAAGGGCAGAATTTGTGTCCCGGACATTCCAGAACTGAAACGTGAAGTATTGGACGAATGCCACAAGTCCAAATTCAACATCCATCCAGGAGTCAACAAAATGTATCGAGATGTTAAAAGAACATTCTGGTGGAAAACGATGAAGAGAGACATATCTATTTATGTGAGTCGCTGTGCTACTTGTCAGCAAATCAAGAGCGACCAAAAGAAAGTGGCCGGTTTACTTCAACCTTTAGAAGTACTGAAATGGAAGTGGGATCAGGTATCAATGGATTTCATTGATGGATTGCCTCGTACCAAGAAAGACAATGAAGCGATTTGGGTTATTATGGATCGTCTAACCAAAAATGCTCATTTCATTCCAGGTAAATCTACTCGGACTGCAGGCTTGGCAGGTATATATATAAAGGAAATTGTTCGCCTCCATGGTATTCCCAGTAGTATAGTGAGTGATCGTGACCCGATCTTCACTAGTAGATTTTGGGAAGCATTTCAGGATGCTTTGGGAACGAAATTAAATTTCAGTACTGCTTATCATCCGCAATCTGATGGACAGACTGAGAGAGTTAACCGAATTTTAGAAGACCTACCGCGTGCTTGTGTGCATGATTTTGGTGGTTCTTGGGAGGACCATTTGCATCTGGTTGAATTCTCATATAACAACAGTTATCAGGCCAGTATTGAAATGGCTCCTTTCGAAGCTTTATATGGTCGTCCGTGTCGATCACCTACATGCTGGATCGAATCAGGTGACAGACTTGTTCTTGGACCGGATATGATAAAAGAAGCCACGGAGAAGGTAAATTTTATTCGAAAGAAGTTATTAACTGCCCAAAGCCGTCAGAAGAGCTACTATGACCGTCGAAGGAGAAATTTGGAATTTCAAGTTGGAGATTCTGTATTTCTGAAAGTATCTCCGATGCGGGGTGTGTTGAGATTCGGGAAAACTGGAAAGTTGGCACCGCGTTATATTGGTCCTTTTCCTATTCTGGAAAGGATTGGTTCTCTAGCATATAGAGTGCAGTTACCCAGCTGGTTGTCTGGCGTACATGATGTGTTCCATATTTCTAACCTTCGGAAATATGTGCACGATCCAGATGATATTATTGAAGAAGCTGCTCAGCAGGATCTAGAAATCACTCCCAACTTGGCAGTTAGAAGGGAACCGATAAAAATTGTTGATCGTGATGAGAAGCGATTGAGGAACAAAATTGTGAAACTGGTCAAAGTTAAATGGAGTGGCGATCCAAAGGACTGTACTTGGGAGACCGAAGATAATATGAAGAAATCATATCCCAAATGCAGAATTGACATCTCGACATAAATCTGTAAGTCATTTCTTTATTTATAAATTCGTCTATTCTTTGTTTACGTTTCTCTCTCTTTCAATTTCGAGGACGAAATTTTCTTAAGGAGGGGATATTGTAACATCCTGAAAATTTTGAATTTAAAATTTTAGTAATGTATTTGAACTTTTTGAAATTTAAATCGAAAAGTTATAAAGAAATAAAATATGAATAAAATTTAGTGTTTTTAGTTAAAACTTTTAATAGAATTAAAACAAATATTGTAATAAAATCACATAGTCGTTTAATATTAATAACTAAAACCACTTTTCTTTTTAACAAAGTAAAATAATAAATTGTGATAGATGAGCTTTTAATAGGAATCAAATTGTTAAGGTAAGATATGATGAAATTGTAAAATTTAAATAACATAATAATAATTAAACATATAAACAAATAAACTAAGATAACAAAATTTTATGAAGAAATAAGAACTAAGTTAATTAAAAACAAACACTTTCATTTAGTAAAACAAAAGTAAATTAGTCTTGCAACAAAAATAGTAATAAGACAAAACAGCCACCATTTAGATAAAGATAAGAATAAGATATACTTATAATAATCAAATCAAACAAGATAACATTTATTAAAACATAAAACATATAAACTGTACATATAAAAGAAAATGCAAGAGAGTAAAACATTCAAACAAAATAATACTTACATAAATCAAACAGCACATTTCTACAAGTACACAGGATAAAAGCATCTCAAAACATGCTTACATTAAATGCAAGCCTCTACAAAGCAACATACCTGCATTTAATGCTTTTACTTCCAGCATGGGTTTATACATCCTGCACTTGTTTTAATAAGCCTCAGTACACAATCTGTTATATATACACATCAACCTACCTTTTTATTCGTTCAACAAATTTCTGCAAACCTGGAAAAGAAAAAGAAAAAAACATCACTTTTATTCAAGAATTGATAAAGATTTGCTGAGAAGAGAAACCAGAAAAAAATTAAACTGCAGTCTTCCAAAACCAAAGTGCTTTCTGTTTCAAAACAAATAGGTGAGTAGATTTACTGCTTGGATATTAAAATTTAGTGTATTAGATTTGTGAACAGCTTGCTTAGCTATGTAAGTTTTAAAGGATAACTCTGCATATGTTTGTGATATCTGTTCTTCTAGTTTTTGGTTTTAAAACAGAGTGAAGTAGAAAAATAAAAATCAAAACATTTCCATACGAACATTTTTAACTTAGGATTCTTAAAACAAAATATGTTGTGTAAACTTAACTCACAGTTTAAAATTTTATTTTAAGTTTGAAGTGAAAACTTTTGGCTGTGCAACCTCAAACCTTACAGTAAATCAAAATGATGATAAATTCGAGTATGATAAATCATTGATTTGATTGTATAATTCGAGTAAGTATACACAAATGGGATTTTTAAACTAAATATGATGATTTTTACTTGGGTATCTTAGGAGCAGTTCATATTTTAACAAATGTTGCTTTTAAATCAATTCCTGTTAATCAAAAGATTTTTGAATGTTGAAATTTCGCGTGGAGCTAGTTTAATACTCAATAATGTTGGGAAAAATACAAATTAATTTTTCTATTGCGTGAATTGGGAATACGAGCTCGAATTAGGGTTTAGTTTTCGAAATTGATATGGTCTGTAAACTTGATGCGTACGCTACCTTGGATGCATCGAGTTCGAAGATTTTGTGGGTGATGATAGCATGGGGTGTTGTCGAACTATGGACGAAGTTGCTGGGTTTCTGGCGGCGTCAGGTGGCGTGGCGAGGCGTTGACAGGGACGGTGGTAGTTCCAGTGTATGTTGCAGGTTTGCGTGCTCGAACTCAATTTTTGAATTCGAGATGATAAAGGAATTTAGGTGATCGGGGATTGAACTAGGGAGGATTTTTGACTTACTCATCGATGCAGCGACGCCTGAAGATCATCAATGGCGTTGTGCACGTATACGTGCACGAATTTA
Organism: Allium cepa; assembly: GCA_030765085.1. Classification (NCBI taxonomy): domain Eukaryota; kingdom Viridiplantae; phylum Streptophyta; class Magnoliopsida; order Asparagales; family Amaryllidaceae; genus Allium; species Allium cepa. The sequence goes on from CM060937.1 coordinate 292,458,124, forward strand.
TGACCTGGAAAAAATTTGATTTCCTGAAGCATTTTAGGTTTACACTCGTGTGGGTGACTCGAAGTTTTGATCGGGGAAATAGGGCAGAAACTCGAAGGGGGAATCGAGTGGCTTCAGGGTTGTATCGCGATGAAATTTGGACTTAAACAAATTTTGAAAATTTTTATTTACACGGGTAGCATGGGGCAAAAACTCGAAGTAAGGGGCATTCGAACTCGGGCGTGACTCGGGGGAGACTCGGGCTGGCCACCTGAAACAGCATATTTGTTTGAAGCTGTAGAAAACTTGAGTTTAAACAATTTTTTTTTTTTAAGCATTCTTTATGAAATGAAGATTGTTTGTTAATGGAATGTGGAGTTAACAAAATAATAATTAAATCTTAATTTATTTAATTTTTATACCTCATTATAAAGTCATAAATAATAAATAATATAATTAAAAAATAAATTTAAAATATAATGTTGTTTAAAACTAAATTTTAACTTATTGAGGTGAATTATTGAACATGGTTTAAAAGAGATAATCAAAGCAATTTAAATTATCCTTTGGTTCATTTAAACAATTAATGATTAGTTAATATAATCCCTTAAGAAAAAAATTATCTAGTAAATTAATTAATATTGAAGTTTTTAAATTTAAAGATAATTAAGATTTAATAAATTAATAATTAAGATGAATTGTTTTTGAAATAAATAAATAAGTGATAAATTTATGAAAATGATTAAGATCTAATCAAATGTAATTAATTGTAAGTAATCATTGATTGAAAAATCAATAAAATAATATTTGGTTAATTTATCTCATTCGTTTTGATTAGTAAATAATTAACTATTGTTATTAACTTATATTGATATCTCTATTCTGTTTATAATTCTGTATGATGAAATTGCCATGTTATTGCACTGTGATTATGATTTGTTCTGTATTGATGTGAAAACCCTGTTGTCCATAAAACGGCATTTAAACTTCGATGCGACAGGGAATCGGATTTCAGTTGGTTTTCCGAAACCCACATCGAACCTGTAAATATTTGTGAATGACATCCACATGTTTTAAAACTTGACACTCACTATTCGAATTAGCCGGGAAAGGACCTTTGTGTCATATAACCCATTTCGAATATGTGATTCGACGTTATGGATAGCAATTGAAGACCGGTGTTGAAGACCGGGTATTTGCGAGAGCGATAGGATGATCTGTCGATTGACTCTGCACCGAGTTGCTCCGGTATAGAGTTCTCCATATGTGATGGGGAATCCGATCAGGATTGTGGATATCCGGATTGCAAGGACTTCTTTGGAAGTGCCTTCGGTTCTGTTCGAACCCAGAACAGACTTGTATGGATTGTATGTCTGACATTACAAATTGAGATATAAAGCCGATTTCTTTCAAATATATTTCTGTTGGTGGCGGAGAATTTATTCTCTTAGCTTAACACCCTTCTCTGAGACGTACGAGCTCAGAGGTTATGTAGTTGAAGGTTATCAGCGATATATTCCCAATTTGGTAATGTGACATGCCGAGTGTTGCTGTGAAATGATCATTGTGTTGATTATTTGTGATAGGATCATTTGTTTGATCGTCTATCTAGGTGATCATTTCTATGATCATTTGTTGACCCAAAGCACGGCTTTTGTATAAAGTGTGTTTTTGTGGACGAGACTTCGTCGGACCTCACACCCCGAAATGGTCGAAACAGGAAAGATGCAGCAAGGTTATTGGGGGTAGCACCCCTTAGGGTATGTACATTTCCTTCTGGATAGAAGTGGTATCATGGTATGGAGCCCAGATACTTAACTTATGTTGATATCGCAGATATATATATATATATATATATATATATATGATTTTGTGATTTGTTGCTGGGGCCCCGGTTAAAGGTTGGTTACAACCGGGAGATGGCATACTCGTGTCAGTAGTTACCCAGTTAGGGGTAACCCGGCCTTGTGTTGGCAGAGATCCGGTTTGGTTCTCGGGGACGTCCTTCCAGAGGCGTTCTCATGTGGCAATGGGAAGTTCCTTGGCCTGACCATTTGTTGGAAATCCAAAGAAACAATACGAAACCCTGTACGGTTTTAGTTGTAGAACCTGCCATGCAGCGTGGCGGTAACCTGCCACAAAACATGGTAGCTATAGTAGGCATAGTTCGAAATGTCTATGCTGGCTAAGATTAATATTCTACTTTCGAAATGATTTACTTCACTATGCACTAGTATAATATCAAAGAATTCTTTCCTCGTATCAAGCATATTTAACTATCATAAGAAGAAATCTCCTCCAATTCTGCGTTTGCATTGTGTGTGTGGCGGGAGGTCTTATGGTAGTTCCATTTTTAAAAGCATTTCGAAAATTCTTTTATAAATCTTGTTTAATTTAATGCAACTGTTTTTGTTTACTCATACCAGTCCCAAGATTGATCCGGAGTTTATTGTTTTCTTTCCTAAACTCTGGGTGCCCATTATTTCCACACGGACAGCCTAGTAGCAGGTTTCTATATTTTGGAGTAGCAGTATTTTGGAGCTCTCATCTTGGAGCTATCTTGGAAGCTTTTGGAGATTACAGGTGTTTAGCTTTTGGGAGTTCGTAATCATCTCTCTCGTTTGAGAACTTTTGGATTTATGATTGCTGTTGTATTGTCATGATGTTGTATTTGGAGTTGTAGTGTATGTATTATGTACTCTGTTGCAGTATGGATATTATGTTGATGTTGTAACTGTGATGATATTTATGATATTGATTCTGTTCCGCTGTTTTTTATACATCTAATTGTTGTTATAAGCTCCGGCGATGCGAATTTGATGTCGTTTATTGGACATCGAGTTTGGGTCGTCACACTATAAATATCCACCTCCTTCTTCACTTTCATTCACATTTTCTTCTTCTTCTTTTCTCAAGCTTCTTCATCTTCTTCCTCTCCTCTCTAATGGCTTCCATGCCATAGAAAAATATTATAAAGAAATAATGTCAAAATATTTACAAAATTTTCAAAAGAAATCAATGTTTATTTTCTTCAAAACAAACTCCTTTTTTCTCTATATTTTACCTCTTCTTCTTTCGGCCATAAGTTCTTCAATACAGAACCAAAATGCAAATTTTTTTTTTAAATCATTTCTTTTCCAGTGGCTACAATTTTATTGTTTATCACTTTGTTTCATTCCAAAGTTTACTATGTCAAAATTCTACTTATTTCAAGTGCATTTTCTGGCCCAGTTTTTAAGCCAGAAAATAGGCTGTTTTGTTTTGATCATAACTTGATCGTAACAGATCCAAATTTAGAAATTCTTTTTTTAAAACCATATGAAATTTCAGTGGCTACAACTTTTATGTTGACCGCTTTTTCCAGTTTTGAGGATTGCTATATCTGAAACTCAATTCTTTGAAGTGTATTTTCGGGCTTTATTTTTGTGAATCCGAGAATAGATCTTTTATTTTGAACATATCTCCCTCAAAACAACTTGGAATCAAATGATTCATTTTTTCAAATTCAATAGAAAATAATTTGCAACAACTTTTCAGTTAATATGTTTTTCAAATTTTGTGAGTAAGAGAGTCAAAAACAAGAGAGAAATGACCTATTTTTTGGATCTAAATCTTGAGAATTCAAGTTCAAAGCTCTACCGCTTCTTCTCTATTTTTTCGGCCAACCTCCATCTCAAGCCTCGGCCAAGCTATTGGATGGGAGAGGGTGTTGTTTGCTAGTGTTTAATGGAGTAGGAATTAATTAGTGAAGTGTTGGTTGATTAGAATATTGGTAGAAAGTTAATCGCTTTGGTTTATGGTGAGAAATTCTCATTGCTTTTGAATTTATATTTTGATTATGTTATAAATCATATTTACACTCTTATGACATATGAATGTTTATACCAAATTGATTGTTAATATGGATGATTTGATAGTTAGTAAATTAAGTGAATTTTAATAATATATCCCGTTATGATATTAATAGCGAATGTTAGATTTGAAATCATATGCATGTGATTGGTTGAATGGATGTTATGTTAGTGATAAATATGAATATTGGATATGTTCATTTTGATCAAGTAATCCCTCTATCTAAAAAGGCCATATTTTGGTAATATGAGAAATTGTGGAAAAATAAGCCTCTTTTCATTTAAAAGTGAAATTAAAGTTAAAATGAAAGAGAATTTGAAATTTGAAGTGAAACGGATTTGAAAAGAATTGTTAATTTGAAATTGAAATTAGGACGAATAGTGAAATTGAAATTGAAATCGATTTTGAAAAAAGTGAAGTTTAGTTTGAGATTGAATTGAAGTTTAAATTGAAATTAGATTTTAAATCTAAGTTTTAAATGTGTTTAATTTGAGATTAGAATTGAAATTGAGTTGAAATTGGAATTTAAAATTTAATATTAAAATAATGGGAATATTATAATATTATAATATGGTAATAGTGAAAATACATTTTAAAAGTGAAAATATTGATTTAAAATGGTTTCTAATGATTTTATAAGTGTTGAAATCCAATTTGAATTGATTATTTCAAATATTGAAAAATAAGTTAAAACTAGACGCGTCGCGCAACGGTAGTTCGCGATTTCGCGCCGAAAAGTTCAAATGAGTGTATAGAGGGGAATATAGCTCGGAATTCTTCGAGATAAGAAAATTTCGGACTATTATATCCATATCTTCTAAACGAAGAAAGAAAATCAAAGTTTCGATAAGTATTTTGAATTAAGTCCAAATCAATTTTCTAGAAAAATCGCGCTAGTGCAGTTTAGTGACCGTAACAGGAAATTTGTTTAAATGGATGTTTTTAATTATGGAAAAATATGGAATAAATTTGATAAATCTATTTAAATGATTTAAAAGAGATTGAGATTGGAAAATATAAATTATCGAATGTTTAAAAGTTGTTTAATTCAAAATAAGCTTATTTAGCACTTTCCGTAGCACTTAATGTTGCAAATTCTATAACTTTTGGAATATGAGTTTAAATGTAACGACGTTTCCCAAAAGAAATTGTGAACGTTTTTAAAAGGATAATTAAGCATTTTGAAAGATAATTTTGAATATTTATAAGCAATTCCAAAGTAAAATTGAAAATCTGAGTATGCGGAAACGACTAGTACATTTGTCCCCCCTGTGAGATCTGGGAAGATAAAACAAGGTGTTTAACTAAGGTTAGGGATGGAGCAACCAGTGCCCTGAACTTACCTGGCCTATGTTTTCTTTTCTTAGGCGAGGGGTGGAACAGATCGAAAGGAATGGCCGGATGCTCTTAAATAAAAAGACTGTATTAAGTTTTTGAATTAAAAGAAGATTGGTATTATCCAAAAGTTAAGCAATCTCCAAGATGAATGATTTCTATGATCCTATTTACTCAAAATGTTTTTGTTAAGATTGACTTAGGGTTTATCATAAACGATGTCTTAAATAATATTGCTTTTGACCCACTTAAAAGTTAAGAAGTTTTGATCAAGAATTAAGTAAGGAAATCTGAGATATTTTCCAAAGCAAAAGAATGAACTTCTTAGAAATTACTCTAAGTTAAAAGAGAGAGAATTTCGAAATCATCCGAAAAGAATTAAAGTGAAAAGAGACTTAATAAATCCTATATACATATATTCACTTTTATCGATGATTGGATTTCGAAGGAACCGGGGTCGGATTTGGTTAATTCCTATCCGAAAACCACTTCGAACTAATGTATACGTTCGAACGTGAAGACATCTTGAAGACGATGATTATTGAAGACCGTTGATCTTCATAGCGTGAGGACTTCTTGTTGATTTGCTCGGGGTCGCACCCATTATAGAGTTATATATAGCAGTGGTCTTCTCGTGATGGAGATTTTACGGATTGCAAGGTCTTCTCGCCTAGTAATGGCCGAGAAAAATGCCTTCGGTTTTTCCTATTCCTAGACAACTTGTATGGACGTTTGTCTGACATTGCATTTCTAACGATTACGTACATTGGTTTTTACAAACATACATCAGTGGTGGCGGAGAAGGCAACTTCTCTTAGCTTAACACCCTCCTTGAGACTTACGAGCTCAAGGGTTGTTTTTTGTGGAAGGCAATTAGTAGTTAAACAGAAATGGCAATGTGGCATTCAAAGATGTGATATGTGCTATGTGAAAAGGTAATCGTTTGCCTCAAGCCTCATCAAACCGAAAATGACCGAAACAGGATTAGATGCAGCAAGGATAAGTGGGTCATTCCCAAGTAGGGTATGATCATCCCCTTCTAGATATATTTCTTCCCGCTATGACGTTCGGGATGTATATTAATGTGGTATATGGAAAACGAGCGCTCGGTTAAAGGTCGGTAACGACCGGGGGATGACATATTCGGTACTATCTAGTTAAAGAGGTAGGCCGGTCTTGTGTTGGTAGAGAAGCTTTGTGATGGTTTCTCGGGACATCCATCTAGAGGTGTACCCATTTCGGAAGGTAGATCCTACGCCTGGTCATTTGTATGGAAATCCATTTCCAATAAGAACCTACGGACTTGATTGTAAACCTATTAGGCTGGAATTTAATCAATGTAACAATTTCGGCTAAGATTAATAAGTTTATTTGCAAATGTTTTCAAAGAATGTCATTAGAAATAATATCAAATGTTTTGATATAAAAGTGTTTTAGTTATCATAAGGTAAAAACCCGTTCGTGTTTATGTGTGGGCGTGGTCTTATGAGATACTCTTTATTTCCAATAATTTTATCCAAAGGCTGATATATGACACTGTCATTCATTATTGAGTTTTTCTCACGCTGGTTTATCAAGCCTGATCTGGGTATTTTCAATACTCGGGTCAGATCCGAGTAGTTTCAGGATAGTCGAAGACAGTTGGAGTTTCCAGATGAGAGCTGGAGATATTCATCGACGTATGGACATATTCCTTTATCTCCTTTGCTTAGTGTATTTTGTTTGATGTTTGTCAGCATTTGTAAGGTCAGGTTTTATAACTGTCCAAGCCGAATTTAGGTTAGACTCTGATATATGTATTTAAAAGTTTTCCGCTGTAAAAATATTTGTTCAATATTATATGTTATTCCATTCGTGTGAGATTCTGTTCTGTCTACTTTTCTTTATCACCCTTAATGATCCGTCTTTTCGTGCAATTTGAGTTGGACATGTGTGGTTTATTGTCGATTCAAAAGGTACGGGAAAACGGGACATTACACCATTTCTTGAGGTGGGTCGACTATGTATGCTTGATTTTCAATCCTCTCAAGGATTGAAATAGGACCTGCGAATCTCGACGCCAACTTCCTTTAGTACCAAATCGAACTACATTCTTTAACAGAGATCTTGACAAATACCATATTACCAACAAAGAACTCCAAATCACGTTTCTTCCTATTAACATAGCTCTTACATCTATCTTGAGCGGTTTTCTTTCATTATCTAATGATCTCGGTCTTCTCCAAAGTTTCTCTTATCATATCTAGTCCAAGTATCAGTTTTTCTCTCACTTCCGACCAACATGAAGGACCCTTGCATGGTTGACCTTGCCTTATATGGGTGTCATACCAATGTCAGACTTATAACTATTGTTATATGCGAACTCAACGTGATGTGAATGATCGTCTCACATACTATACCAACAAATGGATTTAGTACCGACAAAACTTTTACCGTAACTTATAGTATTATTTTAAAGAACGCCATTATATGACATGGGATAAAAGTGCAGGATTTTCTGTTGCCTTTTCATAAATGCTACCGAAAAGAAACATAGTGCATTGTTCTGCAAACACAACCAATTTTTTTTTATCGTAGCATAGTATAAACACTAGTAAAAAGTATTATTAATGCTACTACAAAGTATCATAGTAGCATTTTTGGTTTGGCACTATATATTTTTTGGTAGCATTTGTTAAATTTGTTAAAAATTATTGATTTTTCGTGCAAATTTCCCTCATTGTGGTAGCTCATTAAGTTTTCATTTCATTTTGTGCATGATATATATTATATAGTAATAATTAATATATTTCAGTATGAAACCAACAACCAGTTATATAATTTCACATTCAAACAATCAAAAACACATTAATCGCATAATGAAATACAAAATGCAAACAATTCGATATAAAATATTTTAAACAAAATAGTCATGTTCACATGAAATCCATAACCGTATAGATACAGTAATCTTATAACAACCAAGTTAATGTAAAATCCATAATTGTACATGTAACGATCTGTATTCTACGTATTGTAGGATTATAAAGTATTAATATTATTTTTATATAGGGCCATACGATTCTATAATTTTGGAAAACGACTACTAGAGACATTTTCCATCCTTAGAACTTTTATCGAATGATTTTGACCCTTAAAATCTTATGTGGCCTATACTTTTGATAGGAGCCGAACTAGGATCTGAAACCACTTTAATTATAATGGATGATGGTTTCTCTTTCCATAGAGTAGGTAGTGCTTTCTTTGAGTCAAAGAAGGGACGGATCAGGGTTTGCTTTGAGTCACAAGTGTTTGATTGGGAGCATAGGCCAATAGAGTAAAGAAAGGGAAAATTGGATATGGCATGGATCGGTGGCCATGGATCGATACCGATCCATATGGTATCGATCGATGGTGATGGATTGATGAAGGTGATTCTCACACGATGGAGCATGACTTAATTGAGTTGAAGTGTGGGATCGGTGGTGATGGATAAGTGGTTATGGATCGATGGTGGAGATTGTGAGGCAATTTTGAGTTTTCGTACGCATGCTTTGAGACATGCTGGTGTTTGCTTCGAGTCTTGAGTATGTTCACTCCAGCTCCCACCAAGTCAAACACTTGGCCAAATATAGCCAAGTGTAGGGTTGGTACCAAACCATAAGGCTTGGTGATGATTTTTGACAACGATGACCCATGATTCGATGATGATGGTTCCATAATGGGAAGTGACAACTTCGGTGATGGATAGCACTTTTTAAGATGCAGAGTAGAAGACTATGAGTCGGATTGAGGGGACTATTGAATGAAGGTTATGAGATGTATGATGGTATTCTATGACTGATGATGATGGTAGGGAATCGTCCCAACTGCAACTACTTTATGACCGGAGCGATAAGATCAGTTCCATGATATGCTCTGCTATGGATGCCATATGTAAAGTCATCCATAGCAACTCATTTTCAAAAAGTCCATAAAACTCATGTTCTTTAAATTCGACTTCCTTTTTTGGATTATCAACAATTTCATCATGTAAATCGAGTTTAAAATTCAAAGTTGTCGTATTCAAATTTTCAGAAAAAGGAAGATCGAAGTTTAAATCGAGTTTCGCACCCTCAAAAGAATTGAAATCCAACTTAATTACCCTATTTTCAACAACTTGATTAAGATCGTCATTATCAAATTCAAAAGTTGTTATTTGAAAATCATCGATTTGGGTAAAAGGTGGATTATCATTTGACTCATCACACGTTGAGATTTGATTTTGTTGTTCACGTTGTTTCTTATAAGTTTCAAACAACAAATCCGTGTGATCATCGTAAATTTCATTCATTTGTTCAACAAAATCCAATTTGTGGTTATTAAATTGAGAATTTTCGATTTGGATTTGTTGAGAACAAAAATTTTCACTCGTAACATGGTTAAGATTATTCCCATTGCCAAATTCATTTGAAAAGTTTTTCCCATTTTCATGTTGAGTTTAAAATTCATTTTGGAGTTCGAAATTAAATTGGCATGGGTAATAATCGTAATCGTTTGAATTTTGAATTGAATTCAAATTTTGAAATCTTCGACTCTTGAAAATAGCATTGAAATGATTTCATCTTTAACCGAACTTTCTACACGACAAAATCAAGAGATAAATGATTTATGTAATTCTTATTTGTGTAATAACTCGAGTCAAGGATTTCAAAATTTGAATTCAATTCATAAAGTGATAGTTGAGACTTAAAGGTTTGTAGGATGTTCATAAAGGGGCTACATTTGAAGACGTGATGGTTCCTATAATGTGATGGCTCTTTATTCTAGATAGAAAGTTTATTTACCCTGGACTGACATGATGGTTAGTCTAGTTCCTGGCTCATTGAGTTTTATGGATTCAAGTACCAAGGAATTGGGGTATAGGTTATCATGATGGATAGTCTGGTCTTTGACCATGATGAGTCAAGCATGTGTCTTATATCCAACACATCGAGTGAGTGAATGTGAGGATGGATGATGGGTGCTATGTTTGCTTTGATTGTTTATCACCTTAGGGATGTAACATGATGTAGATATTATTGATTTAGATACTTGGACACCCCTTAGCACTTTGTTGTATAGTACACCCATGATGACTATGATGAAGAGTAGTGTATATCTTATGTATGTGCTAACTCTTTGGATGCAGGGATAGGTCGGGTATGGTTCTTCATGCCATTTTCCCTTTATAGTGGTTTATTTGTATTTAGAGATTTTCTACTACTCACACCACACAGTCGTATGACTTGGAGTTTTATGCTTTACTTCTTATTATTCTAGGTACTCTTAAATGAGTGGATTTGGTATATCAGGTCTGATGAGCATGTGGAGCAGGACAAGAGATGAGCAGGAAGCTATAGTATCGTATCATTATATTTAGCTGTTACTGCTTACTATTCCGTTGCACGACACTATGGATCTTGCTAGTGCCTTTATTATTTAAGGACAACTTTTTATGAGATATTATTGTGGTATAACTCTATCACTTAACTGTATACCGTATGGATCAATTTACTGTAATTTATATGATTTAGTCAATTATTACTATCTTGCCTGTTTTATATATGAGATGTTCATTATTATATTTTATTTGATACATTGTGAGATATATGACATATTCTGAGTTTGATTTACTTTACCTTTTAGTCCTGACGATTATCCTGCATCAATTGGGAACCGTTACATTATAGGTTACCACATCGTTTTTTGCTAGTGCTGTAGGGCGGTTATCACATTTGGTATCAGAGCTTAGGTTTGCTTAGTTTAACCTAAGGGATACTTTGGTCAAATAGAGATAGGGTATGAGTTCTCACCTTAAACTGGATCAAGAGTGCATATGTATACGAGAGTGCACATTTGTTATATTTTGTTTGGTTTTTAAAACTATATAGTAATGTATATACAGAGTATGAAGCCGCACTGCACACATAAGTACCATAGATGTTGTTTTCCTAAAGAGAGACTGATTATATATTAAGAATCAACCGACATACATAAAATACTGTTAGGAACTCCATCTCTAGATTTAAAGAGTGGGCGGGTTCAGGGGTCACAAACACTGAATTATGGGACATATTCTTTGAGATGGTGCAAAACATGATTAGAAATGCCTTAGAGTTTCTCTAAATAATGATGGTCCTCAAATTCAAGCACCAAGAGTCGACTTTGTCAAGCTTCATAAAGACTACATGAGTCTAAGAGGCAGACTGCTGCTTGGAACAGAGTTGACTTTTAAGGTGGAAGATTGAATGGATACTTGCGAAAGAATCATCGATGACTCAGAGTTAGATGACACCTTAAGGTAGAAGTTGGCCTTTAGATAACTCCAAGTACGAACAATGGACTGACATAATACCCTTAGAGCTATGACCTTCGATGATCAATTTACTAGGGATTACTCAGTCCATAGTTTACTTCGAAAAGAAATTCTCTCGACTTCTCAAAAGTTGATGTCACTAAGGAAGTTCATTAACTTGAAATAAGGTGACATGTCATGTCGGAGTATATTTCTAAATTCGATGTGTTGTCGAAGTATGATCTATTTTTCATCTATACTCCACTTAGAAAGAATGGAAAGTTTTCGTAGTGTTGAGCAATCACCTTGGAAAGCAATTGATTGGTTGCATTAACTAAAGTTCGAGAAGGTGGTTTGAAAGTCTTTGTGACATGATCGCCTGTACCTAATGTAGAATGATTGTCCCAAAACTGCTAAAAAAGGGTAGGCGGTAAAGGCATATGCATTGAATGTCGTTCCGACTTCGTCGAGTGCACTATCGGAATAAGTGAAAGGAAAGGGCATTACTATACAAGGTGTGTTTTCCATTATGATTTTCCCATACATGTTTTTTTGATAACAGGGATACTTATTCCTTTATATTTAGAGGATTAACAGATAGATTTAGATTAAAACCCAAAATTGTTAACCAACCTTTGATTGTGACGAATCCAGTTGGAGGCTCCATTAGCCTGTGTATGGTTTATCATGGTTTGGTCTTATTGTGTCATGGATGTTCTTTTCATTGTTATTGCTCTGCTTTGAGTTTAGTTGGGTTTGGTATTACATTAGAGATGGACTGGCTTTATAAATAGTAGGTGATGGTGGATTGTGAGAGATTATTAGTGACTCTAAGGATAGACGATAGATGGAAGGTTGTAACGACCCTGATTTTTCAGCCCAATTTAAATTTTAAAATCTATCGTTTTTAATATAAAATTTTGAAAATTTATAAACGACCTCAATTAACGTCCAAACTTTATTTATGAGATACGTCTAGTTAGATATGAATATAGAAAAAGTTTTGTCGCAAAATATTACAGTAAATTTCGTTCGCGTTTTACTGTATATCAGTTCATAAAAGGCTGCGTAAAATTTATCTTTCAAATCCAAATATTTTTACACAATTATGTTGTCAAAATTATTCTGATCAAGATAAGGTAATTCATTTCGTCAAAAACTGTAATCGCCTGTTCTGTTTAAATTGTTTTGTAAAAACGAACAATTTAAGCGGCGTAAATTCGAATTTTTATAAAACCATCGTATCGCAATAATCTGTGTACCGTTGGAAGCGCGTCGTCACACTGATCAAAACGGTATATTTATTCATGCTAATCGGAGTCCGATGGAAATCGTCGCGTTGATTTAACCGTTCCGGACGGAACGGGTACACAATTTCAGCCCAAATTCTTTAATCCGTTTACAAAAGAAAGTTGAAAATAAAGTCAGCTGATGCATTTATGGGGTAGTTGGAAGCTGAGGGGTTTAACTTGGAAATGTGAGTGGCTCTTCGAAATGCTAAGAGGATTTTATTGTTGTAAGATTATAAAATTAAAGAATAAACGCATCAGCTCATTCTTCTCTGATCACTTCATTCCAATTCAATTTGTTCTCACGTACAGGTATACCCTTCTTCTTGCTTCTTTCTCATCTTCTTCTGCAAAAATAAAATGATAAGCTGAAACAAACTCCTCCTCCTCTTCTTTATTATTCTTTCCTACCTCCCTCTGAATGTGAAAAGATAAAAAAAAAACAAGGCCGAGAGAAAAAAATGAGAGCACGCTCAAACTATCTTCCCGTGGCCGAAATTCAGCTCACCTTCCCTACCTATGAAACCATTCGCCACCGCATCCAGTCACCGACCTTCCCCACTGTCGAACCAAACCCCACTTCCTCCATGCGCTAGCACTCTTCTGTCTCTAGTGTGTTATTGTGTGTATGGATGTTGAGGCGTGCATGGATTGATGAGGGGACGTACGCATGGGGGAAACAGCATGATGAAGGAAGGAAAAGAAATACTGTGTTGAAACGTTGTGCGTGTGTGTGTTGTGGTGTTGAGTCCTATTGCGTGTGTGTTTTATTTATATAAAAAAAAAATTGATGAAGGATTGCATGCGTTTTGGAGAGGCCAGCATGATCTAGGCGTGTGCATGAATTAATGTGTGTTGTGTGCGTGTACATATGAGTGTAGTGTTGCTGTGCTTTGTGTGTGCGTATGTTTTATAAAAAAATAATATGAACTGGACCACGTACATGTTGCGTGCGTGTGTGGTTGCTGGGAATGCATGCGTGTTGTGTTGTTTAGCCGAGTGAAAATATGTGCGCATAAAAGTATGCGTGTTACTATAAAAAAAAATGAAATTGAACGGTATCGATTTGTTGAGTAAATAGTAATTGTTTTCTTTTTTTCCTGTTGTTGCAGCAACCGACTGAGTTTCTTTTGCGGCAGGATCGATCTCTCAGCTTTTGTTCTTTTCTCCTTCGTCGGTAAGCGCATTTATATAAATTTATAAATTATATACAAATGTTCATTGTATTAATATCGCTTTCTTTTGTTGATGTTACAGTGTCCGTTGTTCGCATTATACCGACTCTATTCGTGCTTTTTCTTGCTTCGCTGTTAATTTCTTTATCCACGAAAGGTGAATTAATTTTCACGACTATATTCTTATGCAAGTTTGAATTGTTGAATGATTGTTATGTGATGTTGAATTGGATGTTAATTGTTATTGTTAAGTGACAAATAATTTGCAAGTTAAATTTGAAATAGGATAGTTAACAAATTAAAATGGATTATATATGTCGAACTTTGATTTGTTAAACTTGACCCCTTCATATGTTAAATTTGATTAGTTAAACTTGACATTTTAATTGTTAAGTTAATGGACACGTAGAATTTGATAAATTACACTTTGAACCATTGAACGTATATCAGATTAATTGTTGCAGTGTAAACTTGAAATTTAAATTGAATGACAAGTGAAAAACCGTAATGTAATAATTTTTAATCTACATGAAATGATAGTGTAGATTCTAGAAATAATTATATTAATTTGCATAAATAACAAATGTAAATTAATACGATTATTTCGGGATTATTTAAATGAATTGTTGAATTGTTATGTATGGATGCTATTGCTTGTTTATTTACTTTGACACCATCCCAGTTATCACACTGCAAGTTCCCTTTGTATGCTTTGATTTTGAATTGAAATGGAATGGGGTTGAAATGATAAATACCCAAATAACTTTGACTTAGGATAGAAAATTAAATTAAAACCGATTGGTCAATGTTTTGATTTAAAATAAAATAAAGATTATTTGATTAATAACAAGGTTTGAATAAAATTGGAATTTAAATTTGAATGAATGTAAATGTGGAAATTATATTTGAAGCAAATATTAACGTCGTAATTGACAAAAGAACATTGTTTAAAAATTTAATTATTTAATAATTAAATTTAGAATCATTTAATAATTAAGTTTTAAAATTAGTAATAATTAATTCAGAATTATTATTAATTATTTGAAATTATTGTTAATTATTTGAAATTATTAATAATTAAGTTTTGAAATTAGTAATAATTAATTTGGAATTATTATTAATTATTTGAAATTATTAATAATTAAGTTTTGAAATTAGTAATAATTAATTTGGAATTATTATTAATTATTTGAAATCATTAATAATTAAGTTTTAAATTATTAATAAGTAAGTTTTAAAATTACTAATAATTAAGTTTGGAATTAGTGATAATTAAGATTTGAAATTATTTGATAGTAATGAGATTGAATTATTTAAAAATTAAATTGAATTAAATTTTTCTTATTAAGTGAAATTGAATTTTTGAATAAGTGAAACTAAGTTCTTTAATTGAGTTTTGAAATTTGTAACTAAGGAATTAAATAAATGAAATGAATTTCTTTAAATAAGAAATAAAATGCGTTTATCGAAACAAATGAAAGACTTGTAATTTAAAGAATTGGATTCGACAAATTTAATTTAAAATAAATTAGTAAGCTTTGATAATGAAGTTGAACTTAAGGAAGTAATGTAATGAATTGAAAATTTAATTGAAATTGTTTAATGATAAATTAATTTAATGAATATCGAATGAAATTGATAAATGAGTTTAACTCAATTTGAACGTTAAATTAAGTTAAATAATTATGGAATGAACTTATATACGGAATTAAATGAATATTTGAATTGTTTTAAATTTGAACTTGAAATTGAATTATAGGAATTTTAAAATGAGATTTGGAAGTTATGAAACGTAAATTTTGGAATTTGATTTAGAAAGACTAACGAAATGTTGAATTACGAATTCTAATTGAAATTGAAATTGAATTGGTTTTGAAATATATTAAACGACCAATCGGAAATTAACTACGAAGGTTATTAAAGGAACTGGAACCGGTTAGGGACATACTTACTGTCTAAACCGAAAACCACTTTAATAACTATACGCGGAGCGTGATCCTGAATGAAGTGGTTGGATTGGCGATCGTTGATGATTGAAGAAAGTGAACGATAATGGATAGCCTTGACACTTGTGTCAAATTGGAAATGACTAAAACAGGAGCCGTGCCGGGCCAAATGGGGTTAGCTACCTCGAGCGAATACACTTCTTCGTAAACTACTCATTTACTTTGTGATTGATTGGTGCGCACCCTTGAATTTGGAGTGTTGTTTCGCGGTGTTGCGATCATTGCGGCGATGCGTTCTCACCAGTCCGGATCAGGCAAATGGTAGTTTCACTACCTTGGGTATTGCCTCATGTGCCTTGCCATACTTGTATTCCCATATACACGACCACTACGAATTTGTTTTGTATTATACCTATGGAGTACTCCCTGATATCCCACTAGTTTACGGTGGAGTTTACAGTGCTGTATAGACTATAATGCTATATAAAATGTGTTAAGGGGAACAACGGTAACGCCTTAACACTATTTTGATATTTTACTTTACTGTTAGACATTATCTATCTATCGTACATTACTATGTATAAATAGTTTAAGGGATCCTTAAAGATGTTATTACATTCATCTTTGAGTTATTGTTATTTTGAATTTGGATCATATTATCTATATAAGAATATATGTCCTGATTCGAGTGTTTGTTTGTGCATATGCTCGGATCGGACTAAGGATTGCTATTGCTGTTCTACTTGGAGCTGAAGACCGAGGACTATCATTGTCTTATCTTATCAGTATTGCTCTTTCTATTTGGACTATTGGACACCTATGTTGTTCTATTTTATTTTATCTGAGACATTGTTGTATTTATGGGTAGCTTCATGAACTACTCTTATGACTATGTTGTATTTTCCGCTGCACTATTTTGTGATGTTATATTTCTGTGATTCTGTGATGATTCTCATTTATATATATATAATCCATTAATGATTCGTGTTTTGTATTGTTTAAGTTGACATGTATGGAATATCGTCAATTTAAATGGTATAAATATACGGGTTGTTTCAGTTGGTATCAGAGCTTTGGTTCCCGATAACCTTAGCCTGTGGAGTTTAAAGCTCATTAGAGATAGGGTAAACATACCCTAGAATGAGGAGTATCATTTTAGAATCCATATCCTTTGATTCCATTCTTCTTATTGAATTCATTCGATTTGAATTTCTTTAAGTTCCATAAATTTCTATCTTTGATTTTAAAATCACTTTTGGTATTCTAGGATGGCTACCAGAAGAAATGTTAGAGGCAGGGGTAGGGAAAACGCTCCCGAACCATATTCCCCAGCTCCCGCAGTCAGATTATCCACTCTTAGCAAGGAGTACACTAAGCTTGGCGGAGTCAGATTCACTGGCTCCGAGAGTATCATCGAAGCACAGCAATGGCTAAAGAGTTTGGAAAGGATCTTTACTGGCTTGGAAATCACAGACGCTCAGAAGGGTAAGTTGGCCGCTTGGCAGATTCAAGATGCTGCACAGGATTGGTGGGAGTCAGTTACTTCTCGTACTGATGAGGAAACCATCACTTGGGCCCAGTTTAGGTAGTAATCCATCTAAATTTATCTAAATAAAATTTCTTCTATCTCGTCAAATTTTTGACTTATCTTTATATCACTAATAAATAGGGATTCTTTACGGCTCAGTGGATGCCAACTGCTGGAAAGCCCAACTCTATCGGTCTTCTATGGATCTCAAGCAGGACAACATGACCTTCACTGAGTATGAAAGGAAATTTAACGAACTGTCTAAGTTCGGACCTGGCCTGATTGATACACCTCTACTTAAGAATGAGAAGTCCATACATGGCGCACGCCCTGAGTATTACGAGCTCCTCACCGCTCTTGTCCATGGAACTTTCACTGAGTTGAAGGATTTTTCTCTTCGATATGAGGGAAAGCCAAAGGGAACATCAGTTACTAAGGCTCCAGCTACTCAGGCATCCTCTAGTCATACTGGGAAGAGGAAGCCATATTTTGAGCAACAGAAGAAGAACTGGCAGAAGAAGTCCGGGCTTGGCTATTCTTAGAAGAAGCCCGTTGACATATCATCTATTACTTGCTTCAACTGCAACCAAAAAGGTCATTATGCTAGTAGCTGCTCATCTCCAAAGGGCACAGCTGTTCCGCCACCGGCACAGATGACTAGGAGGGATGTGTGTCATATCTTCTTACAACCTGGACACTTCAAGAAAGACTGCCCAACACAGAAGAGAGGTACACCATCATGAGTCTTTGCTCTTTCCACACCTGCCCCGGAAGTTCCCGCCCCGGAAGTTCCAGATAATCAAGGTACTTTACAAAGTACTTTTATGTTGCATACCTTGCCTGTTAGAGTTCTATTTGACACCGGTGCTACACATAGCTTCATATCTATTGATTTATATAATAAACTTGGTTTGGAACCCACTCTTGCATCTATTTCCTTATGTGTATCTAACCCTGTTGGAGGGCCCGCTAACCTAAAAAGGGTTTGCAAATATGTCACTCTTATGCATGGCATTCACCGTTTTACTTGGGATTTCTATGTCCTTGGATTCGAGGCATTCGATATACTATTGGGCATTGATTGGCTGCGAAAGTTCGAAGTCGTTATCTCATGCAAAGCTCGAACTGTCTCTCTTATTGACGACAAGAGCTTACCTTTAGTTATTAAAGGAAAATCGCCTCAAGAATATGCTGGGAGTTTTATATTCTCTCTTGACTCCCATCCAAATGAACTAAGCTCCACTCCAGTGGTCCAATTCTTTTCTGATGTATTTGGAGAAGTCAATTCTCTACCACCTCCATAGAAAATTGAATTCCGCATTGACCTTATTCCTGGTGCATTACCAGTAGTTCTTCCTCCTAGGAGAATGGCTCCTAAAGAAAAGGCAGAGCTGAATGTTCAAATTGAAGATATATTTCCAAAGGCTTGATTCGGCGCAGTCATTCGGAATGGGGTGCTGCAGTTGTATTTGTCACCAAATCCGATGGCTCACTCAGAATGTGTGTGGATTATAGAGAGTTAAACAAGCTCACACACAAGAACAGGTACCTGATGCCCCGCGTCAACGACCTATTCGATCAGCTTCATGGAGCTAAAGTCTTTTCTCAACTTGATTTGGCTACCGGATTTCACCAACTCAGAATCACTGAGGATAGTATTCCTAAAACAGCATTCCGCACTGAAAATGGTTTCTATGAATGGCTAGTTATGCCGTTCGGCCTTACTAATGCTCCAGCTTATTTTGTTGACTTGATGAATAGAGTTTTCCGGGATGTTCTTAACAAGTTCGTTTTTGTTTTCATCGATGATATACTCGTCTTCTCCAAAGATGAGAAAGAGCATAGGTCACATTTGGCTTTTGTTCTTGAAACTCTTCGCAGACATCAGCTTAAAGCCAAGTTTTCGAAATGCCACTTTTGGAGAGATGAAGTTCGTTTTCTTGTCCATATTGTTTCGGAGAATGGGATTTCGGTCGATCCAGCTAAGATCGTCGTAATCAATGTAAGTTCTATAGTTACTTGTCAATTCTATCTAAACAATTTATCAATATCTAAATTCGAATTCTTGAAATTTGCAGGATTGGGAGACTCCCTAAACTCCTACAGATATCCGCAGTTTCTTGGGCTTGGCTGGCTATTATCGCAGATTCATAGAAAACTTTGCTCGTATTGCTGCCCCACTTACCGCACTGACCAGAAAGAATGTGAAATTCATTTGGAGTGAAAAGTGCGAAGCAGCTTTCAATGAGATGAAGCGAAGGTTGACATCTGCCCTAGTTCTTACAGTTATTGATGGTAGCGAAGGATTGACCGTCTATACAGATGCCTGTCGTGATGGTCTTGGAGCAGTCTTAATGCAGAAAGGAATGGTTGTTGCGTATGCGGGCCGTCAATTAAAGACCCATGAAGCAAATTACGCAACTCACGATTTAGAGCTTCTTCCGGTTGTATTTTCTCTTAAGCTATGGAGGCACTATCTATTGGGAACCAAATTCGAGTTATTCACTGACCACAAGTCATTGAGATATATCTTCTCACAAAAGGATTTGAATCAGAGACAAGTCCGATGGCCCAAATTTTTAGCTTCATATGATCTTGATATTCATTATCCTCCAGGGAAATCAAATGCCGTAGCCGATGCTTTGAGTAGAAATCAAGCAATGGCGTGTTGCAATCTTGTTGAAGGAATGTTATTCCAGCTTTCCGTCTCCCCGGCTCTTATGGATCGTATTGTAGCCAAGCAATACGAGGACACTTTGCTTTATCGCATCAAAGAAATAGTTCTCGGTAGAGTTGGTAATGCTGACAATAAATTGGGTGCACATGTTGATAGTAACGGAGTCTTGAGAATTGATAATCGCATTTGTGTCCCTAATGTTGATGGTCTTAGGCAGGAAGTGCCGAGAGAAAACCATCAATCTTCGCTTTCAATTCATCCCGGTGTTACTAAAATGTACCATAATATGAAGAAGTTATATTGGTGGAGTGGGATGAAGCGCGATATTTCTACCTATGTTAGCAGATGCACAACTTGCCAACAAGTTAAAGCTGACCACAGAAAGACAGCTGGTTTGCTTCAACCATTAGAGATTCCAGGTTGGAAGTGGGAGCAGATTTCTATGGACTTTATTGATGGGCTGCCAAAGACTAGAAAGGGTAACGAAAGCATTTGGGCGATTGTCGATAGACTCACGAAATCCGCTCACTTTATTCCAGTCAATTCCACTCGTACAGCTTCGAGTTTGGCAGAGATATACATGAGAGAAGTTGTTAAACTTCATGGTGTACCATCCAATATTGTATGCGATAGAGATCCTATTTTCACCAGTAAATTCTAGAAAGCATTTCAGGATACTTTGGGCACAAAACTGAATCTGAGCACTGCATATCATCCTCAGACAGATGGCCAAACTGAGAGGGTGAATCAGATATTGGAAGACCTTCTCCGAGCTTGTATTATTGACTTTGGTGGATCCTGGGAAGACCATCTTCATTTGGTCGAATTCACTTATAATAATAGTTACCAGGTAAAGAAACTGAATTTCAAATTTGAATAAGTATTTTTGAATTTGAATTAATCATATTTAATAAATCAGGCAAGCATTGGTATGGCACCGTTCGAAGCCCTGTATGGACGGCCGTGCAAATCGCCAGCTTGTTGGATCGAGTCGGGTGATCGATTAGTGCTTGGTCCAGAAATAATTATGGAAGCTTCCGAAAAGGTCGAAGAAATCAGGAAGAAGATAAAGACGACACATGATAGACAGAAGAGATACGCTGACAGAAGGAGAAGGGATCTCGAATTCAGTGTAAGAGACAAAGTATTTCTAAAAGTGTCGCCTTTGAAGAATATTGTTCGATTTGGAAGGAAAGGGAAGCTAGCTCCGAGATTTGTTGGTCCGTTTGAGATTACGGAAAGAGTCGGAACATTGGCATATAGAGTTGCATTACCTGAGAAGTTCACCGGTGTGCACGATGTGTTTCACGTCTCACATCTTCGCAAAGTCGTACACGATCCATCTATGACCATTCCTACTGCTCAGTTAGAAGAGATAGTTATTAAGCCTGACTTGACTATTGAGCGTAAGCCGCTTCGGATAGTCGATCGTGAGACAAAGCAACTTAGAAGGAAGTCGGTAAATCTCGTCAAAGTCCAATGGAGTGCAGATGAGCGAGATTGCACATGGGAGACTGAGGATAGTATTCGGGATTCAAACCTCGAATTACTAATTTCAGGTATAATTCAAATTTCTCAAAATCTATCTTGACTTTTCTACTTATTTCATTCCTACTTCATTCGTTTCATTCCTTTTCAAGAACGAAAAGTTTTGAGTGGGGGAGATTGTAACGACCCTGATTTTTCAGCCCAATTTAAATTTTAAAATCCATCGTTTTTAATATAAAATTTTGAAAATTTATAAACGACCTCAGTTAACGTCCAAACTTTATTTATGAGATACGTCTAGTTAGATATGAATATAGAAAAAGTTTCGTCGCAAAATATTACAGTAAATTTCATTCGCGCTTTACTGTATACCAGTTCATAAAAAGCTGCGTAAAATTTATCTTTCAAATCCAAATATTTTTACACGGTTATGTTGTGAAAATTATTCTGATCAAGATAAGGTAATTTGTTTCGTCAAAAACTGTAATCGCCTGTTCCGTTTAAATTGTTTTGTAAAACGAACAATTTAAGCAGCGTAAATTCGATTTTTTATAAAACCATCGTATCGCAATAATCTGTGTACTGTTGGAAGCGCATCGTCACACTGATAAAAACGGTATATTTATTCATGCTAATCGGAGTCCGACGGAAATCGTCGCGTTGATTTAACCGTTCCGGACGGACCGGGTACACAATTTCAGCCCAAATTCTTTAACCCGTTTACAAAAGAAAGTTGAAAATAAAGTCAGCTGATGCATTTACGGGGTAGTTGGAAGCTGAGGGGTTTAACTTGGAAACGTGAGTGGCTCTTCGAAATGCTAAGAGGATTTTATTGTTGTAAGATTATAAAATTAAAGAATAAACGCATCAGCTCATTCTTCTCTGATCACTTCATTCCAATTCAATTTGTTCTCACATACAGTTATACCCTTCTTCTTGCTTCTTTCTCATCTTCTTCTGCAAAAATAAAATGATAAGCTGAAACAAACTCCTCCTCCTCTTCTTTATTATTCTTTCCTACCTCCCTCTGAACGTGAAAAGATAAAAAAACAACAAGGCCGAGAAAAAAAATGAGAGCACGCTCAAACTATCTTCCCGTGGCAGAAATTCAGCTTACCTTCCCTACCTCTGAAACCATTCGCCACCGCATCCAGTCACCGACCCAGTCACCGACCTTCCATACTGCCGAACCAAACCCCACTTCCTCCATGTGCTACCACTCTCCTGTCTCTTGTGTGTTATTGTGTGCATGGATGTTGAGGCGTGCATGGATTGATGAAGGGACATACGCATGGGGGAAATAGCATGATGAAGGAGGGAAAAGAAATACCGTGTTGAAACGTTGTGCGTGCGTGTGTTGTGGTGTTGAGTTCTAGTGCGTGTATGTTTGTTTATAAAAAAAAATTGATGAAGGATTGCATGCATTTTGGAGAGGCCAGCATGATCTTGGCGTGTGCATGAATTGATGTGTTTTGTGTGCGTGTACATATGAATGTAGTGTTGCTGTGCTTTGTGCGCGCGTATGTTTTATAAAAAAAATATGAACTGGGCCGTGCACATGTTGTGTGCGTGTGTGGTTGCTGGGAATGCATGCGTGTTGTGTTGTTTAGCTGAGTGAAAATATGTGCGCATAAAAGTATGCGTGTTACTCTAAAAAAAAAGAAAAAAAAATTGAAATTGAACGGTATCGATTTGTTGAGTAAATAGTAACCGTTTTCTTTTTTTCCTGTTGTTGCAGCAACCGACTGAGTTTCTTTTGCGGCAGCATCGATCTCTCAGCTTTTGTTCTTTTCTCCGTCGTCGGTAAGCGCATTTATATAAATTTATAAATTATATACAAACCTTCATCGTATTAATATCGTTTTCTTTTGTCGATATTATAGTGTCCATTGTTCGCATTGTACCGACTCTATTCGTGCTTTTTCTTACTTCACCGTCAATTTCTTTATCCACGAAAGGTGAATTAATTTTCACGACTATATTCTTATGCAAGTTTGAATTGTTGAATGATTGTTATGTGATGTTGAATTGGATGTTAATTGTTATTGTTAAGTGACAAATAATTTGCAAGTTAAATTTGAAATAGGATAGTTAACAAATTAAAATGGATTATATATGTCGAACTTTGATTTGTTAAACTTGACCCCTTCATATGTTAAATTTGATTAGTTAAACTTGACACTTTAATTGTTAAGTTAATGGACACGTAGAATTTGATAAATTACACTTTGAACCATTGAACGTATATCGGATTAATTGTTGTAGTGTAAACTTGAAATTTAAATTGAATGACAAGTGAAAAACCGTAATGTGATAATCTTTAATCTACATGAAATGATAGTGTAGATTCTAGAAATAATTATATTAATTTGCATAAATAACAAATGTAAATCAATACGATTATTTCAGGATTATTTAAATGAATTGTTGAATTGTTATGTATGGATGCTATTGCTTGTTTATTTACTTTGACACCATCCTAGTTATCACACTGCAAGTTCCCTTTGTATGCTTTGATTTTGAATTGAAATGGAATCGGGTTGAAATGATAGATACCCAAATAACTTTGACTTAGGATAGAAAATTAAATTAAAACCGATTGGTCAATGTTTTGATTTAAAATAAAATGAAGTTTGTTTGATTAATAACAAGGTTTGAATAAAATTGGAATTTAAATTCGAATGAATGTAAATGTGAATATTTTAATTTGAAACAAATATTAACGTCGTAATTGGCAAAAGAACATTGTTTAAAAATTTAATTATTTAATAATTAAATTTAGAATTATTTAATAATTAAGTTTTAAAATTAGTAATAATTGATTTGGAATAATTATTAATTATTTGAAATTATTATTAATTATTTGAAATTATTAATAATTAAGTTTTGAAATTAGTAATAATTAATTTGGAATTATTATTAATTATTTGAAATCATTAATAATTAAGTTTGAAATTATTAATAATTAAGTTTTAAAATTATTAATAATTAAGTTTGGAATTAGTGATAATTAAGATTTGAAATTATTTGATAGTAATGAGATTGAATTATTTAAAAATTAAATTGAATTGAATTTTTCTTATTAAGTGAAATTGAATTTTTGAATAAGTGAAACTAAGTTCTTTAATTGAGTTTTGAAATTTGTAACTAAGGAAATAAATAAATAAAATGAATTTCTTTAAATAAGAAATAAAATGCGTTTATCGAAACAAATGAAAGACTTGTAATTTAAAGAATTGGATTCGACAAATTTAATTTAAAATAAATTCGTAAGCTTTGATAATGAAGTTGAACTTAAGGAAGTAATGTAATGAATTGAAAATTTAATTGGAATTGTTTAATGATAAATTAATTTAATGAATATCGAATGAAATTGATAAATGAGTTTAACTCAATTTGAACGTTAAATTAAGTTAAGTAATTATGGTATGTACTTATATACGAAATTAAATGAATATTTGAATTGTTTTAAATTTGAACTTGAAATTGAATTATAGAAATTTTGAAATGAGATTTGGAAGTTATGAAACGTAAATTTTGGAATTTGATTTAGAAAGACTAACGAAATGTTGAATTACGAATTCTAATTGAAATTGAATTTGAATTGGTTTTGAAATATATTAAACGACCAATCAGAAATTAACTACGAAGCTTATTAAAGGAACCGGAATCAGTTAGGGACATACTCACTGTCTAAACCGAAAACCACTTTAATAACTATACGCGTAGTGTAATCCAGAATGAAGTGGTTGGATTGGCGAACGTTGATGATTGAAGAAAGTGAACGATAATGGATAGCCTTGACACTTGTGTCAAATTGGAAATGACTAAAATAGGAGCTGTGCCGGGCCAAATGGGGTTAGCTACCTCGAGCGAACACACTTCTTCGTAAACTACTCATTTACTTTGTGATTGATTGGTGCACACTCTTGAATTTGGAGTGTTGTTTTGCGGTGTTGCGATCATTGCGGTGATGCGTTCTCACCAGTTCGTATCAGGCAAACGATAGTTTCACTACCTTGGGTATTGCCTCATGTGCCTTGTCATACTTGTATTCCCATATACGCGACCACTACGAATTTGTTTTGTATTATACCTATGGAGTACTGCCTGATATCCCACTAGTTTACGGTGGAGTTTACAGTGCTGTATAGACTATAATGCTATATAAAATGTGTTAAGGGGGACAATGGTAACGCCTTAACACTATTTTGATATTTTACTTTACTGTTAGACATTATCTATCTATCGTACATTACTATGTATAAATAGTTTAACGGATCCTTAAAGATGTTATTCCATTCATCTTTGAGTTATTGTTATTTTGAATTTGGATCATATTATCTATATAAGAATATATGTCCTGATTCGAGTGTTTGTTTGTGCGTATGCTCGGATCAGACCGAGGATTGCTATTGTTGTTCTACTTGAAGCTGAAGACCGAAGACTATCATCATCTTATCTTATCAGTATTGCTCTTTCTATTTGGACTATTGGACACCTACGTTGTTCTATTTTATTTTATCTGAGACATTGTTGTATTTATGGATAGCTTCATGAGCTACTCTTATGACTATGTTGTATTTTCCGCTGCACTATTCTGTGATGTTATATTTCTGTGATTCTGTGATGATTCTCATATATATATATACACTCCATTAATGATTCGTGTTTTGTATTATTTAAGTTGATATGTATGGAATATCGTCAATTTAAATTGTACAAATATACGGGTTGTTTCAAAGGTAGTATTGGGTTGCCTACCAAATGATGACAAGATGGTAAGTTTTCTATATTCGATTGATATCCCATCTGACAAGTTTCCATCAGTACCTATTGTTAGGGAGTGTTTGAACGTATTTAAGGAGGTGATTGGACTTCTGCCACATAGAGAGATCGAGTTCTGTACTAATTTAGTTAAAGATGTTAGACCGATAATGTTGCGTTCAGGAAGATGGCACCTAAAGAGTAGACGTACTCGAGCTGCAAGTGAATGACCTATTGCAACGAGGGTTCATTCATAAGAGTATTTTTGGGTAGGGAATGCCTATAGTATTCTTCAGTAAGGCGGATGGCTTCCTTAGACTATGTGTTGATTACCGTGAGCTGAATAAAATGACTAAGAAGAACAAGTATCCACTCGTATATATTGATGGCTTGTTCGATCATCTTTATGGTGCTAGAGTATTTTCTCAATTGAATCTTGCGACAAGTTTCACGATCTGAAAGTAGCGAAGGAGAGTGTGCCGATTACAACGTTTTGTGTGTTGTTTAGTTTCTATGAGTGGTTGATTATGTCATATGGGCTAACAGACGCACTGTCATATTTTTTGATCTCATGAACCATGTCTTCTGATGTCAACTAAATAAATTTATGCTTGTTTTTTCAATGATATTCTAGTTTTCCCATGGACAAAGGAGGACCGCAAGACCCATTTGAGTATCGTGCTTGAGGTTCTGAGAAAGCAATGACTGAAAGCAAAGTTTTTGATGTGTCACCTCTGGATGAGGGAAGTGAGATTCTTGGGTCATGTGGTTTTTATGTAGGGTATTGCTGTGGATAGCAGTTCAAGATTGTATGGGATCTACAAATACTATGGATGTAAGAAGTTTCTTAGGGTTAGCTAGATATTATAGATAATTCATCCAGGACTTCTCCAAAGTAGCTGCACGGTTGGCTCAATTGATGAAGAAGAATCAGATCTTTACTTGGGAGGCAAGATGTGAACATGTATTCATGAGTCAAAAAGAAAAGTTGACTAGTGCACCAATATTGACTATTCCCAGTGGGAATGATGAGACGAGGGTATACACTAATGTTTGTGGTATCAGGTTGGACGTAAGGCACAAAGTTGTTGCATATGCTAGTCAACAACTTAAGCCACATGACAGGAAATAACTTTCCTATGATTTAGAGTTTATAGTGACCGTATTTGCGCTAAAAATTTGGAGGAACTATCTTTTATGGAAAGGTTTGAGCTATTCACTGATCATAGATCATTGAAGTACCTCTTTTGACAGAAGGATCTTAACCTTTGTCAGTAGCGATGGTTAGAGTTTCGAGCCTTCTATGGCTTTGGTATTGCTTGATCACCGAGAAACTGGAGTGCAGTTGCTAATGCATTAAGTAGGAGACATGCCATCTTGGCTATGTTCCTAGAGTGGATGTAGTAAGAGTATATTGCTGGTTATGATTTTTGATCGAGATTCAAGCTAAAGCCAAATATATTGGCAAGCTTGACTATCAGACCTACGTTGATTATGTGGATTGGTACTAGTCAGAGGCATGCTACTAGATTACCTGAGATCGTTGCTAAGATTGAAGATGGGGTGAGTCTGAAGAGATGAGATAGTACAGGCTTGACCAAGACAGCTAGCTCCATAAAGATGGGAGATTGTTGTTCTTGATGTTAATTGGTTTAGGGTTGAGATGCTACAAGAGTGCAACCATTCGAGATTGACTATCCATCCCAATGGTGATAAGATATACCATGATAAGAAGTAGACGTATTATTGGAAAGGGATGAAGAAAGACGTTGGGACATTCATCTCAAAGTGCATAAACTGTCAATTAGTTAAGGCAGAGCATAAAAGCCTAGTGGTTTGATTTAACTATTAGGAGTTCCTGATTAGAAGTAGGAATAAGTTTTGATGGATTTAATTCATTGACGGCCAAGGACTAGAGCAAGGTACGATAGCATTTGGATTTTATTCAATCTATTAACCAAGAGCGCTAGATTTACACCCATTAAGTCAAGTAGAACGCCATCTAAAGTAGGAGAACTGCATGTGAAGTGGATAATTTGATTCCATGGTGTGACAAAGAGCATCAAGAGTGACCAAGACTCGTGGTTCATCAGTGGGTTTTAGAAGATCTTACATGAGGCTTTTGGGACAGTGCTGCACCTCAGCATAACTTATCACCTTTAAACTGATGGCTAAACTGAGAAAGTCAATTGTATCTTAGAGAATCTCTTATAGGCTTGTATACACGACTTTAGAGGCTTACGGGATGATCACTTACCTCTCGTTGAATTCGTATACAATAACAATTATTAGTTAAGCATCGGTATGACACCATTTGAGGCATTGTATCGTCAACCGTGCAATGCTCCTTCGGGTTGGTAGGAAGTAGGTCAAAAATTGATACTTAGGCCAAATATGAATAAAGAAACCTTGGAGAAGATTGAGATCAGTTGGTAACGAATGAAAGTTGCTTAAGTCAAATAGAAGAGCTACGGTGATAAGAGACGCAGAGAACTAGAGTTCTCACCAGCAATATGGTATTTGTCAAGATCTTTCCATTGTATAATGTAATTTGGTCAGTAGTAAAGGAAAGTTGGCATCAAGATTCGTAGGTCTTTTTTCGATACTAGAGAGGATTGGGAATCTTGCTTACAGAGTTGACTTACCTCAAAGAATGGCGGGAGTGCACAATTTTTTCCATATTTCTCACTTGCGGAAATATGTGCATGACCCAGGTGTAACTATCACACTGGATTAACTTGATGATATCAAGATTGAACAAGAGGCTACAAGACCTCGTAGGCCTATTCGTATCATCCAACGTTGTAACACTAACAATTCCATACATTTTAAGTTGACAATAAATCATACATGTCCAACTCAATTTGAATGAAAATGTGGACAGTTATAAGGAAAAGCAAAATAAAGACATAGAACAGAATCTTACACGAATGGAATAACATAAATTATTTCAACATATAATCTTTACAGCGGAAAATTTTAAATAATTTATCAGAGTTTAACTTAACATCAAGATGGACAGTTATAAATCTCCGTCCTTACAAATGTGGAAAACAATAGTACATAAGTGTTGTGGAAATGGATAACAATCTTCAGAAGAATCTTCTAGCTCCATGTTGCAAGCTCTTTCAAAATGCTCCAAACTAAACCTGACTACTAGATAGCTCGGAAAAATAGGGCACCCAGTGTTTAAGGGAAAGAAAATAAACTCCATGTCAGCCATGGAACTGGTGTGAGAAACTCAAAATACGAGTAATTGAAAACAAAAGGTATCTTATAAGACTACGCCACATATAAACATGGAACGGGTTTTTACCATATAATAACCTAATCATTCTTTGTAAAATCCAATGATATTATTTTTAATGATGTTCTTTGAAAACCTTTCAATTAAACATATTCAAATAGTCGAAATTATTGCATTGGTTAAATTTGAAGGCAAATTAGGTTTTCAACTAAGTCTAAAGGAACTTATTAGAGAATGGATTTCATATGAATAGTAGGTGAGGGACTACCTCTCGCACAGTACATTTCTTAAGGAATGTATCGAGGCCACCAATAGATGGTCCTCTGCGAGTTAAGTTCGGCCTACCTGAGACCAACAGATGGTAAAGATAGCACCGAATATGATATCAGACCGGCCATTCGCAACCTCTCCGAGACATCTTAGAGCATACATCACAAAATTTAAACCCAACTTTATAGCAGGTAGAATGAAATAAATCTAGAAAAGTGATATCAAACCATAATTGATGTGAACCACTTAGCTTTAAAACAACCCACGTTTCACAATTCCCTAGGTGTAAGGCTTGAGGTAACGTATACCTTTCTCAGAACATTTTCACTGAGAATGCCACACTACCATTTTCAACAACACACTATTAATTTCAACAAAAGTACAACCTCTGAGCTCATATGTCCAAGAGAAGGGTGTTAAGTATAAGAGGGGTAACCTCCTCCACCACCAAACAGATGTACATTTGTCGAGAGCAATGTACCGTGTTCGTAGAAATGCAATGTCAAATATTCATCCATACAAGTTGTCCAGGAACAGGACAAACCGAAGGCACTCTCCTACCATATCCAGTCAGCGTCGCCTCTTGAATTAGCAGCGAGTAGTCCTCGCATACGAAGATCCCAGAACGATTGCTATTTATATATCTCAGAAGCTACTCTAAAATTATCACCAAGTATTCCTTCCATTATGAAGATCCCAGCCTTCAACTTTATTATCTTTACCATATCTTCACTTTGGAACTCATAAATTGGTTTGAAGTGGTTTTCGGATAGGAATTTGCTCAAATCCGACCTGGTTTCTCCAAACCAATCATCGATAAAAAGATGTTAATTAGGTGGGTGATTAGTATTCCATTAACTAGTATCTTTTAATACAAAATATCTTCTTTGAGATATATATCTTTTAAAACCATTTCTCTTCAGTATACACGGGATCATTAAACCTCATTTATCAAATCTTTGTTTAATTAAAACCTTTTTAGATCTTGGTGGAATTTCAAATCATTTTATCCTTTACTTAGGAAAATATCTCCAAATCATTTATTTGAATCTTAACAACGGATTTCTTAATTCCAACACATACCATTTTATTAGGTCGAAATCATATTGTCTAAGATGGTAAATCCAAATTAGTTAGCATTCGAGTAAAACAGATCCATAGAAATTATACTAATTTTACTAGATACTAATTTCTATAGTCAACTTGTACTATTCATCGAATAATGATGGAATCACCTTTTAAATTCAGATTATTAGTATAAGTTCCCACCTTTTAATTGAACACCAAGTATAAGAATTTTATCTTTATTCAATCTAAGTTATAATTAATTAATTAATTATAAAAATTAAATATTTTATACTTGTCTTGTTTCCAAAATTTCGACTTTATCTATCCATCGCCCAGAAAAGAGACCATATGAGCTAGGGCACTAGTTGCTCCTAAACATCCTTAGTTTAAGCATCTCACATCCGGATCTCATGAATAGAAAATTCCAATCTACTCGTTGGCTTTTAGAGCCAAGATTAAATCACTTAATTATAACAGTTTTCTTTAAATTATTTATTTAAACTTTTTAAAATAAATTGTAAAACCTCCATATTATCTTTAAAATACTCAATTATTATTTGAAAACATTTATAAAATATTTGGGAAAGTATACTTAGGTTTAAAACCACATTCTAAAAGTTATTAAAAATGCAACAAAAAGTGCTGCGAATACTGCTTTTATGGCTTATTTGATCAAAACAACTTTTCGACCATTTGGAAATTCAGTTTTACAACTCAAATCTCTTTTTAAAAAAATTAAATTTTTATAGAATTTATTCCAATTTTCAAAGAATTAAAATATTGATTTTAAAGAATTTGTCGCTTTTGTTGCCGAACTACCAAACCGTGACTATTTGAAAACTTGTTTTGCTCATATTTCATAATCTACTAAATGAAATCTCGATCTTTTCTTTTGATTGAAAACTATGATTATAAGAGTTTGGAAAATTCTATTCTTAAAAATTCCAACTCCGATTCCACCGTATAATTGAATTCAAACTTTTACGGCACGAAATCGTGAACTGTCGTTACGCGACACGTCTATTTTAACTCAAATTTCATTTTCTTTTCAAACTTTTTCGAAATACTTTGAAATGTTTACAAAATGTTTCGAAATCATTTTAAACCATTTTAAAGAGGTTAACAAGATCTTTTTCACCATTTCATTTAATAAAGGAAAGTGATTTCTTCTGTGATATTTGACATGTATTAACGTGACTTGTTTACACAATTTAAACAACTATATTAAAATAACCAAACTTGATAATCAAAGCATAGTAAACATCCATGGCAAACATATCATATCATCATTATCAGACACACACACACACACAGAGATATATATATATATATATATAAAGATTTGTAGAGTTTTCTCACCTTCATTGGTTTCCAACTTTACGAAAATTCGATATAGCTTCGCTACAATCGAATCAAAGCCTATGGAATCGAGCCTTAGACCTTTGAAAGGGCTCGACCTAAGCTTAGAAATGGATTGGCTTGGCCAAACATGGTGTGACAACCTGCATTTCAAAAAGTTTAAGTTAACAATGCACCACACATGTCCAACTCAAAACAATCCAGAACATAGATAATCAATGGGGTTAATTAAGAAAAATAAAAAAAGAAGAAAACAAATACAGAATCTTATATCGGGATGAAAAAATATAATAATCAAATAAACAGTTCATGAAGCTGTTTATTCTATACATTTGATTAAATTTGTAACATCTATTAGAGTTATATATACAACTGAATAATAGAATAATGCAGCAGAAGAACATGATGCATGGAAATAATACTGGTAATAATATACCAAATCTTCGTCTTCGTTCTCTAGCATAAGTGATCTACAATGCACTAAAAACTCAGGACTAACCCGAGCATAAAGTTAAACAATACACTCAAGTCAAAACTAAAATATTATTATGTGAGTCAAATCAATATCACGTATAACACGAGTGTAATGGCGTCGGAAACGTTTACGGGGTTTTACATTTCCTATCCAGTGTACAACGTGTGTGCAATAACTCAAGAGATGTTACAAAAAATTTCATCTCTTAAGGATCCGTTAAAATATCTATATATAGTAGAATACGCTATATATGTAATATCTAAACAATAAAATAAATATTGTTCTTAGTGTTAAGGCTTTACATTAATCCCCCTTAATGCGTTTGCATTGTCATACAGTTTGCATATAACGCCCCAGTAGCACGTCGGGCGATAGGGATGCACCATGATACGACAACTTTAAACCAAACTCATGGTGGTCTCGTATATGGATAAAAGTATAACAAGGCACATGAGGCAATACCCAAGATTGGATACTACCAGTTCAGGTCGCAGGGCTGGTAGTAATGCATCGTAGCCACGATCGCCCACCACGTCCATCCATCCCATATTGAGTCAAAGGGAGGTCATCCCAGTTTAAGATGCACCAATCGAAACCAACATCAAAAGTTATAGTGTGGACTAAGCTCAAAAAGAAAAATCGAAGAAAAGATATCCGCTAAAGGTAGCTAACCTCATTAGCTCTGTCAAGCCATCCCGTTTTAGTTATTTCAAATTGACACAAAAGTGTCGGGGCTATCCATTATTATTCTCTTTCTTCAAATGCAGCAAACATACACCAATCCTACCACTTCATTCTAGAGTCTCCTTCGCATACACAGTTGCTAAAGTGGTTCCAATATTGACAGAGAGTATGCCAATAAGAGGCCTTGGTCTCTTTAACAACCAAACGTCGTTTTACACACCAGTTGGTTCATTTACATTTCAAAATTATTCATATTTGGTATCAAAATATCATATTCAATTCAAAATATCCTTCAATTTAAAATTATCATATTTACTTAAAATATGTCAATTTCACTAGAAAAACATTTCATTCCAATATCTCAATTTCACTTCAAAAATTGTTTCGAATTTCAACTTAGGTTATAACTTCGTTTTTACCAAATCCACATTTAAGTCAACGATTTAAATATAAACATTCCAACTTTGCACGATAAGGATTTTTAGAAAATAGTTTGAATAGTTTTAAATAGTTAAAATGGTTTAAATAGTTTAGAGATTTAAAACAGGTTGATATAAAATGGTTTGAGTATGGAAAATGGTTTATATAGTAAAATAGTTTGAAAAATCAAAATAATTTGAATATATAAAATGATAGATTTTAAATAATTTATTTTGAAAATAGTTTCAAATCAAACTATTTTTTACATTTCAACAATTCTTGACCCAGGTCCAAATTTCAAATCAAACGGATTCAATTTTAAATCCTTCAATTAAATCGACTCAAGTTCGATTTAAATTCAAATCAACTCATTTTCGAATTCAATTCAAATTAACTTAAATTTTTAAACGTTCATTTCAACTCCAAATTCAAATCAATGACTCAATTCAATGGTTTGAATTTTAATTCAATTCTTATTTTAAACCAATTCAATTTATATAAATATCAAGCCCAATTTCAATTTTCCGATTTAAATCACCTAAATCAAATTAAACTTCATTGTTCAATTTACGTTTCAAATCTTTAAATTAATTCCATTTCGAATATTTCAATTTCGAGCTTAAATTATGGAATATCAATTTAAATTACTAACTAAGAAAAATTTTATAGTTCAAATAAAGGTTCAACTATTTAAAACAATTTCAATTTCCATCATTCAAATGACTTCTCGATTATAACTTCAAATTTTCAAATTCGATTCTTTAAACAATTTCTTTTAATCAATTTCAATTTCAACATTTCAAAACTCGAATTTGAAATTAATTTAATCTTTATAAATTCGATTTTTATTTATTTAAAACAAAAACATTTAAATAGATTCAAATTTAAGAATTTAAAACTATTTAATTTAACCAATCTGGTGTTCCGTATATAATTTTCTATCCTATGCCAAGTGATCAGTTAGTTCAATTTTTAATTGCAAGGAAGGATATATATCATTTCAATCCAAATCTCTATATCATAGGCTTATATCATTTCAACCTATTTTTTAGTTTATTCGAAATAATTCAATTTGCAGTTTTATATACTGTCAATAATAAACAGGGTAATAACAGGATATATAAAATAAACAAACATTCAATCATCCAAAATATCAACCAATAATATTCAATTTCAATCAACATTCAAATTAGCCAACAAATCAAAAAAATTAACTAGTTATCAATATCGGGTGTTTAACTAGTAAAATTTCAATTTTAAATTTAACCGTCTATTAAAATTCCTAACTGTTCAATTCATATGCAGATTCAAATATCAGTTAAATTACCAAACAACAATCAGTAAAAATAAATAACCTCGCGATTACAATTTAACTACCATCAGAAATATTTTAGAATTCATGAGTGGGTTTAATCACTCATCTTTATTTGAACTGAAATTTTTAGCCACAACTAAATTCTAATCCAACTCCATGTCATCGAAGATGTCGATACGAACCCAACAGAACTTATCGCGTTCGAAACGGACCTCGTAGAAAAAAGTTACGGATTAAATAATATTCGATATAATTAAAATATAATTAACACAATTAAAGTTTAAATTAAAATCTAACTATATTCCCTCTCCCTCCTGGCCGCAACGTAGGCGATCGTACATGTTTCTTTTTTTCTTTTTTTACACAAACGATCGCCCGCACTTCCACCAGAACCGCTGGCTCCATTGCCCGTGCGCCACTGCAGCCGTCGCCCACGCCTGCACGCGCGCATTGCCTTTTTTTCTTTCGTTGATCGATCGTCGCCTCCCAACCACGATGCTTGCAGCCGCCGTCGACCCCTCTATCATGACCGCCTCCGTTCCAGTGCCCCTCTATGTGCGCGCACCGCCAATCAACGAACCCAAAACCCAGAAAAACTACCGTGCCTTTTCGAGTCGATTCTGGTGAACTCGAGCTGTATTTTCGATTCCCCGAATTTTGGGCAATATTTATTTAATAATTTCCATCAATAACTATTTTAAAATGTGTAATATTGAATAAATAATCTAATTTAACAAAATTTATCTTTTTAAAACTAATAATTATTTAACTTGACAAACGTTATCTTTTCAAAATTTATAATAATAATAATTTAATTTGGCAAATTTTCTTCTTTTCAAAGTTAATAATATTTTATTGATAAAATTTATCTTTTTAATCTAATAAAAGGTATTCTATTTATAATGTATATGTATATATACATTGTGAAAGGAAGTTGGTTTCAATTTAAAATTTGATAAAAATGTTTTCAAATTTATAATATATATGTGTGTGTGTGTGTGTGTGTGTGTGTGAATATACATTGTGAATTTGAAAGATTATGATTGAATTTAATATAGAAACTTTTCAAAAGCTTATTTAAAAATCAATCTTATATTATCAAAAGTACTTAAAGTAAATATTTATGTTATTTAAAAATATAATAGCTTAAATAGTATATTATAATAAAAGTTTAATTTGTTTTCCTTTAAAAATTGGTTCTTGAGATAAATTTAATTCATATATATTAAAGTACAATATTTTTAGTTTAAAGCTTTAAAATAAGGTTTAATTTAATATCCGTTTCTTTTTTAAATTTTCTTTCTTCAAAATTTAGCTTCAAGTATGTACTTAATAAAGGTAATTTAAATGCTAATTGAAATAAACAAATATAAACATATTACATTATTAATATAAAAATGTAAG
Organism: Allium cepa; assembly: GCA_030765085.1. NCBI lineage: Eukaryota > Viridiplantae > Streptophyta > Magnoliopsida > Asparagales > Amaryllidaceae > Allium > Allium cepa. Next base: position 292,494,697 of record CM060937.1, read on the forward strand.
AAAATTTTAAATAAGGAGTTAAACACAAAATTCTTGTTTCTTACATTTGTAGAACAATTAGGACATGCAAATACACTTGTAAGTATTCTACAACTTAAGTTTGCAAGTGGTTATACCTTGTTTTATACATAATTAAGTATTATCAATGTTTTTAAAAAGAGAAAAGGCTGTTCATTTTATTTTCTTCAGTAAAAAATTTCTCTGTACTTCCTTTTCTTCTTCTTCTTGAAACATATAAACCAGATTTAAAAAGAAGATTCAAAGCTAAATACAAACATATGTTCAAAAATCTGGAAAAAAAACTGTTATCTTGCAAACAAAAGAAAATGGAGATCAGCAACAAATCAAAACCAAAACAAACTGCAAATCAACAAGTGCGGTTCTCTGGACCAATCAGCAACAGCAAAACTTCTTTGGATCAGATCAGTTTCTTAATTCAACTTCAATAATCAAACAACAAGCAAATAAATTCAACTCAACATTCAAGTGCTAGTTGAAATTCAACTGTTCCAGGAATAAAACAATGCTCTCTGCTTTAATAATAGGTGAGTAACCTTTTTATTTAAAAACAATTTATGAATCTATGATGAAATCTTGTTACATGTAGTCTATAATGCTTGCTTGAGTTTTGAATATAAATGTGTATATGAGTATAGTATTGCCTACAAATTGTCTCTGGATATTATATTTTGTACTATGTTGTTAGTGACAGACTTATCTTCACATCAAAAAATTCCTATCTCCCTGTATAATCAAAATTAGACTTTGATTACTAAAAAGGAAATGTCAATAACATTGTATTTTTTTTTAAAATAATTTCAAGTGAATGCATTTAGTTAATGCTTTGTAAAATTAAAAATTACAATGGAAACCAGAAAATGGGCAAAATTCAAACATGATGATTTTCGAATTCACCAATATAGTCTGAATTGTCTTTGAAAACTAGGAATTTTAAAAGCTTAATCATAATTTTTAAGTTGATATTGAAAGGGAAATTAGGGGTTGTTCAGAAAAGGGTTTTTGGGTCTTTTCTGATGATCGGTGAGTTCAGAGGGGTCAGGATTACTACCGGAGGTAGCAAGGAAGTAGGGGAGCATGGGAAATATGCTCGTTGAATTTTTCAATCGTCGAGGCGATAGTGAATAGAGGAAGTAGGGTTTTCTGGCGAGTTTCGATGATCGGGATTGACGAGGTGGTTATGGCGACTGTGGCGCATCGAGCCGAATTGCATGGGGGGGAAATAGCTTTGGTGGTTCGAGGCACGTCTGGGGTCATAGCAGTTTGGTGTCAGGTGGAGCCGTTCGTCGGTGGCCGATGGTTTTCTGATCTCATGCATTTCCCAGTTTCGACCGTGATGTCGATTTTGGGTTTGCCTTCGAGTTTTGCTGTTCTGCTTCATCGTGGTGGTTGTCGAGGTCGAGTGTGGTTTGGCAAAGGCTTGAGAGTTGGTCGACGGCGTGTCTTCTGGTCCTGCACGTGCAGGGTGGACGTCGCGTGTATTTGAGTTTTTCGGTTTGGAAAGAAATGTTTGGCTCGGAGCATTCCATGACTTTTCACGAGTTCGACTCAAAGGCAATGAAGAAGGGTAGCTGTTGTTTGTGATCTCGAGTTTGCACGGGTTTGTCCCGAGAATTTTACCTTGTTTACTCGAGAATTTGTGGTTTTGGCTCGGAAACATTTTGTTTCTAGTTTTAACTTGTTCAGGTTTTAAACTGAAATGTTTCAATTTTTTTAAAGCAACGGTAAAGTTTGAACAAGGTTTTAACCAGTTTTTAAAACGTATGAAATGTTTTAGTAGAAAATAATGTTTCAACAAATTTAAGTTTTAAAAGTATGGATTTAAAGTTTTAAATTTTGTTTTTAACAATATTTTTGATTGATATAAATATTACCTTAAACAAAATCTTGTAAATTTTGTTCCTAAATGTTTTCAGATTAAAAAGGTAATTTGTTGAAATTTAAATGTGAATTAAAGTAAAAGTTTTTAACTTTAATAATCAAAGAATGATGATTTTAATAAATCATATTCAAGCTTTTAAATTTAATTTAATGTAAAATGAAAGTTAAGGGTTAATGTAATAAATGATTTATCTTAATTTTATCATGTTTTATTAACTAAGGTAATTAAAGTATAATTACTTAATTAACTAAGATGTTTAAATTAGGTAATTAAATTAAGATAAATTAATTTGTGTAATTAATTAAGTGTAATAAATTACTTAATTAAGGATTAATTAATCAAGGTTAATTAATTAAGAAGTAATGAAAGTAATTAAGAGGTTAATTACTTTATGTAAAAGGAATTATTAAGGATAATTACTTAATGAAGTAATTAAAGGAAATTAATTACTCAGTGTAATTAATTAAGTTAATGTGGTTAATTTTAGTTAATTAATTAAGTTTAATTAATTAAAGGTAATCATTTGATGATGAGTTAAGTATAATTACTTAATGTAATTAATAGAGTATAATTACATAGTGAAGTAATTAATGGGTAATTACTGGATGTAATTAAAAGGGAAATTACTTGATGGAAAGTAATTAAAGAATAATAACTTAGTGAAGTAATTAAGTGTTGGTTACTCAGTGTAATTAATTAAAGGATTTATTAATCATTAAGAGGTTAATTAATTATTGTAAGTAATTAAGGATAGTTAATTACTGAGTGGATTTAATCAAGGTTGATTAACGAATGTAATTAAGTAAAGTTTAATTAATTAATAAAAGTAATTAGAGGATCATTAATTAATGTAATTAATGATAATAATCAAATGTTTAATTGATTAATAAATGTGATTAATTATAAGATAATTAATCAATGAAGTGATTATAATATAATTAATTAATGTAATTAATTGAGGACTAATGTAATTAATTATAGTTAATTAATTAATCGAAGTAATTACGGTTAATTAATGTAAATGATTAAAGTATAATTAATTAATTTAAAGGATAATTACTAAATATAATTAAGTAATAATTAATCAAGGGTGATTAATTAAGAGAATAATTAAAGGATAATTAATCTGTAATTAAAGATTAATTAATTGGTTTGTAAGAGTGATTAATTAATTAAACGGTTTGTAATTAATTAATTAATGATTGTTTAAGCAGGATTATGTGATTAATTCTCAAGTAATTAATTTAATTTAAGATGATTAAATTAATTATAAATAGGATTAATGATTCCTGTTTGCGGATGATTGTTTGAGTAGAATGTCTGGATTGAATGATGCTTATAGTTTGAATAATCTATGATGTGTTATTGATTATAGCTGTGATAAATGTGTGACATTTATCTGTTAATGATACTGTATGAATTCAATATTTTAAGTTGAATTACATTGTTCAAACTTAAATCGCTTGGACATTAAGATAGAGTTTTGGAATTCGATGAGATCGGGATCCGATTTCCAAATTTGGAATTCCAAAAATCACATCGATCCAAATTAAACGTTAGGTCGTGAATCTCAAGTGAAAAGTGAAGACTCGAGGTGTAAGAATTATTCGTCGTTAAAACTCTGAGGGTGATTCCAATACGAGTTTAACGGGGGTGGTACTTTCAGATTCGAGATGAAAATTCAGAGTGCAAGGGCTATTGTCGTTAACCCTGAGGGTGATTCCAAAATGAGTGTAGCGAGATAGTGCCTTCGGTTTCGTTCGAACACGGAACGAACTTGTATGGGTTGATTGCTTTCAGAACATCGTCAGGTGGACGATGAGCATTCTAAGATAGATGTGTTCTATAAAGGTAATCATAGGATCAAGCCTCGGTGCAGCAAGGCTAAGTGAGTAGCACCCAAGTAGGACGAGATTTACCCCTGTCTAGAGGTTCCTTTTATTCGGCTTAGTGGGCAGTTGGCGACGGTCATCTGCGGGGTTGTCTTGTTCGGGACTATCCAGTAAGGGATGGTTTCGGTCTTGGTTTGCAGGGGATTTAGGGTGGATCCTCGATACGGTGATCTAGGCCCTGTACTATGACGGGCGGTACCCCAGTAGCCCTGCCATTGATGGAAACTCATTCTTCCTACGTGCCCTTTACATTTTTGATTGTATAACCCACTTTGTGGCTAGTATGCTGGAATTTAATCATGTAACAATTTCAGCTATTTCTTATTTACTTGAAAACCCTAGATCCTATTATAATATAACTGGATTTCCTATCAAATGTTTTGGTTAGCGTAAGGTAAAAACTTACCCATGTTTATGTGTGTGAAGTCTTACGTGATACCTTTTGTTTCAAGATTAAGAAACTTTAACCCGTTTACTCACACCAGACCTATGTCTAACCCGGAGTTTATTTTCTGTTTTATTAAACTCTTGGATACTCAAATTTTTTATGAGTAACCAAGGGATTTATGTTAGCTTTGACGAGTTCTAGAGGAGATATGGAGCAGGAGGCTTCAGCGTTCGTAGATATGTAGTGGTTCCGCTGTGCTAGTGTTGTATCTGTTTTTCTGTGATGTATTTGAGTTGTAATAACTAGACAAGTGTTTATAACTGTCCAGTTTGTGTTGTATAAGCTGTATAACTCTGATGTATATGATACTATGTAATATCTTATGTGGTATAATATAATTTATTCGTTCTGCTGTGAGATTCTAATGTTTTTGGTTCTTTCTTTCTATCTTTTCTCTTTTCTATCTCTTTCCTTCTTCTTAATGATGCGTCTTTCTATGGAATGAAAGGCGGATCGTTACATTGTGGTATCAGAGCGCTAGGTTGAGTGAATACCTAGGCTTTGGAGTTATTTCTTTCTGAGAGAGCGTAAGGGGGTGTGTGTGTGTGCGTATAGGGTTACCTGTTCGGGTTTTCCAATATAAGTTCTAGAGGTAAGAGAGGTAGTAGTGTGTATAACATGACTACCACTAGTGGTAGAAGTATGAGTAATTGAGATTGGAAGTGTATCTGCCAGGGCAGTATTGGGCATCTTGGGTAAGCTTTGCAGCATAGTGTAAGGACATAACCCATCTATGAAGGAAACCTTTTTAAAGATTTGGAGTCTATCTTTGGAGCGTAAGCTTGGTTGCGCTCGGGCGAGCGGATTTTCTAGAATTTGGATCTGTTGGATGTGATGAAGCAAGTGATGGAATCTTGGCAACCTTAGGAAGGAGTCTTGTCTATATTTGAGTTTGAGACTAAGTTTAGTAAGATGTTTGTGCTTGGTTTGAACCTGAGTTTCTTGAGAGATATCTGTCTTTCTTGGAGGCTCTTTTATGGAGTTGGCTGATATAGCTTTGTGATTCGAGGAGCTTTTGGATAAGGAAGTCTCTGGCGGCAGTGGTAGCTCGGAGGTGTAGAGCGTGCCGGCAGGAAAGTTTCTTGGCTTAGCCGTGTCCTTGAGGTGGAGTCCGAAAGCAGTAGAGTGGTCCGTTTCTTCGATGGTTTAGGAGTCTTTGTGATTCTTCTATCAGTAGGCCGGGTAGATGGTGAAGGCTTGCCCACTTCTTCTGAAAGCTCAGCAGGGTATGATGTTTGAGGTTAAAGACGGAATATCAGTTTCTTCTTTAGATTAGAAGAACTTAATTTGTTCTGATATGTGAAGAGAGAACGGTTTCTTTGGAATCGGAACTGGGTAGAATCGCAAAAATAGCTTGCGTTCGGAAGTTCTCTTAGTAATCTTTGCTTTGGATTGAGGCATCTCTAGTGGATGTTGGAGATATCGAAGAGGTTTGAGATTTTCCGGATGTCTTCGGAGAAATCAAGGTTTGCATCCGCATCGGGAGATGGAGTTATGTATTGACTTGGTTCTTGGGTTTTTTCTGGTGGTTCAGCTTAGTAGAGAGAGGACTGGTTAAGCAGTCAGAATTGATTGGATCTAGTTTTCTGGCTGGATTTTTGTTGTGGTAATTGTGACCGAATCGGATAAGTCACTAAGATTTTATGGAATTTGATGGGCACTGTTTTCAGGATTAGTGGATCAAGTCTGTGCTTGTGTTCATCAACAGCATTCTCATCTTCTTTAGATTAGAGTTGTGCAGCGGAAGTAAGGAGCAGCTATTTTAGAATAGAAGCAACCTCGGATTCCTCAAAAGTTTGTGTTTGACATGGATCAGAGGATTTCTACAAGAAGTTCTTTCGGGATCTGAAGGTTTGGTTGTCGAGTGCACCTGTTCTGTTTTTCCGGATTGGAGAAGTAGGTCCGAAGTCTTCTAATGATTGTATAGTAGAGTGAGTGTACTGGATTCTGATGGATCTTGGGTGAATCATTTTGTGAGTAGGACCCAAAGATCATCTATTTCTTGATCTAGATTTGATCAACGAGGCATCGGCGAAGTTTGGGATTAATCGAGAAGATTGAAGGCTGCCCAAGATCGGCAGAAGAGTTTTGTGGACAAGAGACAAAGGAATTCAGAATACGAAGTCGGAGATTTAATTGTGGGTAATTTTTCTCTGATCGTAAGAGCAATAAGATTGGGTAAGATTGGAAGCTAGCTCAGAAGTGTATTGGACCTTTCTGTACTCTCTTAAGGATAAGTGTTTGATCTACAGGATCGAATTTCCAGTTCGGATGGCTAGAATTCGTCATATATTTCACGTATCTCTGAGGGAGTATGTGTGTGATCCATCACTGGTTTTAGAACCAGCAGTTCTAGGGAGATTTAGAAGTTGAACAACACTTGTCTGTGGTCCGGTATCCTGTTCAGATTGTAGATCTAGATATATGAGCTCTGGATCTGAGTGGTGTAGCTAGATTAGATTCAGTAAAGCGAGTATCCCAGTATTTGTACCTGGGAAACTCTAGATAATATTAAGAAGTTCTATCCAGAATTTTGTTTGGATAGTTAGAATTATTTTTTTGAATTGATTGTTATGGTTGCTAGTGTATGATTGATAGCATATGCTTGCTATTTCAAAATTAAAATTTGTATGGGATTATTAAGTTATCTTAGCTTTTAAATTTCGGGGACAAAATTCTTTTAAGGGGGAGGAATATGATGTCCCAGAATTTTGGGCAACATTTATCTAATAATTTCCATTAATAACTATTTTTAAATGTGTAATATTGATTTAATAATCTAATTTAACAGAATTTATCTTTTTAAAACTAATAATTATTTAATTTGACAAATGTTATCTTTTCAAAATTTATAATAATAACAATTTAATTTGGCAAATTTTCTTCTTTTCAAAGTTAATAATATTTTATCGATAAAATTTATCTTTTTAAGCTAATAAAAGGTATTCTATTAATAATGTATATGTATATATACATTGTGAAAGGAAGTTGGTTTCAATTTAAAATTTGATAAAAAATGTTTTCAAATTTATAATATATATATATATATATATATATATATATATGAATATATATTGTGAATTTGAAAGATTATGATTGAATTTAATTTAGAAACTTTTCAAAAGCTTATTTAAAAATCTATCTTATATTTTTAAAGTACTTAAAAGTAAATATTTATGTTATTTAAAAATATAATAGCTTAAACAGTATATTATAATAAAAGTTTAATTTGTTTTCCTTTAAAAATGGGTTATTGAGATAAATTTAATTCATATATATTAAAGTACAATATTTTTAGTTTAAAATTTTAAAATAAGGATTATTTTAATATCCTTTTATTTTTTAAATTTTATTTCTTTAAGATTTAGCTTTGGAAAATATATTTTTTAAATATATAAATAAACATAAAAGTATGTACTTAATAAAGGTAATTTAAAAGCTAACTGAAATAAACAATTATAAACATATTACATTATTAATATAAAAATGTAAGAAAATTTTAAATAAGGAGTTAAACACAAAATTCTTGTTTCTTACATTTGTAAAACAATTAGGACATGCAAATACACTTATAAGTATTCTACAATTTAAGTTTACAAGAGGCCATACCTTGTTTTATAGATAATTAAGTATGTATCAATGTTTTTTAAAAGAGAAAAGGCTGTTCATTTTATTTTCTCCAGTAAAAGTTTTCTATGTACTTCCCTTTCTTCTTCTTAAAACATATAAACCAGATTTAAAAAGAAGATTCAAAGTTAAATACAAACATCTGTTCAAAAATCTAAAAAAAACTGTAATCTTGCAAAAAAAAGAAAATGGAGATCAGCAACAAATCAAAACCAAAACAAACTGCAAATCAACAAGTGCAGTTCTCTGGATCAATCAGCAACTGCAAAACTTCTTTAGATCAGATCAGTTTCTTAATTCAACTTCAATAATCAAACAGCAAGGAAATAAATTCAACTCAACATTCAAGTGCAAGTTCAAATTCAACTATTCCAGGAATAAAACAACGCTCTCTACTTTGATAATAGGTGAGTAAACCTTTTTATTTAAAAATAGTTTATGAATCTGTGATGAAATCTTGTTGCATGTAGTCTATAATGCTTGCTTGAGTTTTGAATATAAATGTGTATATGAGTATAGTATTGCATGCAAATTATCTCTGGATATTATATTTTGTACTCCGTTGTTAGTGACAGACTTATCTTCATCATCAAAAAAAATTCTATCTCCCTGTATAATCAAAATTAGACTTTGATTACCGAAAAGCAAATGTTAATAACATTATATTCTTGTTTTTAAAAATAATTTCAAGTGAATGTATTTAGTTAATACTCTGTAAAATTTAAAATTACAGTGGAAATCAGAAAGTGGGCAAAATTCAAACATGATGATTTTCGAATTCACCAATATAGTCTGAATTGTCTTCAAAAACTAGGAATTTTAAAAGCTTAATCATAATTTTTAAGTTGATACTGAAAGGGATATTTTGGGTTGTTCAAAAAGGGGTTTTGGGTCTTTTCTGATGATCGGTGAGTTTGGGGGGGGGGGGTCGGGATAGCTATTGGAGGTGGTGAGGAAGTAGGAGAGCATGGGAAAAATGCTCGTTGGATTTTTTAATCGTCGAGGCGACGACGAATGGAGGATGTAGGGTTTTCTGGTGAGTTTCGATGATCGGGATTGACGAGGTGGTTACGGCGACTGTGGCACATCGAGTCAAATCCATGGGGGGAATAGCTTCGATGGTTCGAGATGCATCTGGGGTCACAGCAGTTTGGTGTCAGGTGGAGGCGTTCGTCGGCGGCCGGTGGTTTTCTGATCTCGTGCATTTCCCAATTTCGACCGTGATGTCGATTTTGGGTTTGCCTTCGAGTTCTGTTGTTCTGCTTCATCGTGGTGGTTGTCGAGGTCGAGTGTGGGTTTGGCCAAGGCTGGAGAGTTGGTCAGTGGCGTATTTTCTGGTTGTGCACGTGCACGGTGGACATCGTGTGTATTTGAGTTTTTGGGTTTGGGAAGAAATGTTTGGCCCAGCGCATTTCGTGATTTGTCATGAGTTCGACTTGAAGGCGATGAAGAGGGGTAGCTGTTATTTGTGGTCTCGAGTTTGTACGGGTTTGTCCCTAGAATTTTACCTTGTTTACTCAAGAATTTATGGTTTTGGCTCGGAAACATTTTGTTTCCAGTTTTAACTAGTTCAGGTTTTAAACTGAAATGTTTCAAATTTTTTAAAGCAAAGCCAAAGTTTGAACAAGGTTTTAACCAGTTTTTAAAACGTATAAAATGTTTGAGTAGAAAATAATGTTTCAACAAATTTAAGTTTTAAAAGTATGGATTTAAAGTTTCAAATTTTGTTTTTAACAATAGTTTTGATTGATATAAATATTACATTAGACAAAATCTTGTAAATTTTGTTCCTAAATGTTTTCAGATTAAAAAGGTAATTTGTTGAAATTTAAATGTGAATTAAAGTAAAAGTTTTTGACTTTAATAATCAAAGAATGATGATTTTAATAAATTATATTCAAGCTTTTAAATTTAATTTTGTAAAATGAAAGTTAAGGGTTAATGTAATAAATGATTTATCTTAATTTTATCATGTTTTATTAACTAAGGTAATTAAAGTCTAATTACTTAATTAACTGAGATGTTTAAATCAGGTAATTAAATTAAGATAAATTAAGTTATGTAATTAATTAAGTGTAATTAATTACTTAATTAAGGATTTATTAACCAAGGTTAATTAATTAAGATAATGAAAGTAATTGAGAGGTTAATTACTTAATGTAAAAGGAATTGTTAAGGGTAATTACTTAATGAAGTAATTAAAGGAAATTAATTACTCAGTGTAATTAATTAAGTTAATGTGGTTAATTTTATTAATTAGTTAAGTTTAATTAATTAAAGGTAATCATTTGATGATGGGTTAAGTGTAATTACTTAATGTAATTAATGGAATATAATTACTTAGCGAAGTAATTAATGGGTAATTACTGGATGTAACTAAAAGGGAAATTACTTGATGGAAAGTAATTAAAGAATAATTACTTAGTGAAGTAATTAACTATTAGTTACTTAGTGTAATTAATTAAAGGATTTATTAATTAATTAAGAGGTTAATTAATTATTATAAGTAATTAAGGATAGTTAATTACTGAGTGGATTTAATCAAGGTTGATTAATGAATGTAATTAAGTAAAAGGTTAATTAATTAATGAAAGTAATTAGAGGATCATTAATTAATGTAATTAATGTATCAAAGGTTTAATTATAAGATAATTAATCAATGAAGTGATTATAATATAATTAATTAATATAATTAATTAAGGACTAATGTAATTAATTATAGTTAATTAATTAATGGAAGTAATCAAGGTTAATTAATGTAAATGATTAAAGTATAATTAATTAATTTAAAAGCTAATTACTAAATGTAATTAAGTAATAATTAATCAAGGGTGATTATTTAAGAGAATAATTAAAGGATAATTAATCTGTAATTAAAGATTAATTAATTAATTTATGAGAGTGATTAATTAATTAAATGGTTTGTAATTAATTAATTAATGATCGTTTAAGCAGGAATATGTGATTAATTCTTAGGTAATTAATTTAATTTAAGATGATTAAATTAATTATAAATAGGATTAATGATTCCTATTTGTGGATGATTGTTTGAGTAGAATGTCTGGATTGAATGATGCTTATAGCTTGAATAATCTGTGATGTGTTATGATGTGATATTGATTATAGCTGTGATAAATGTGTGATACTTATCTATGAATGATACTGTGTGAATTCAATATTTTAAGTTGAATTAAATTGTTCAAACTTAAATCACTTGGACATTAAGATGGCGTTGTGGATTTCGATGAGACCGGGATCGGATTTCCAAATTTGGAATTCCGAAAATCACATCGATCCAAATTAAACGTTAGGTCGTGAATCTCAAGTGAAAAGTGAAGACTCGAGGTGTAAGGATTATTTGTCGTTAAAACTCTGAGGGTGATTCCAATACGAGTTTAACGGGGGTGGCACTTTCAGATTCGAGATTAAGATTCAGAGTGCAAGGGCTATTGTCGTTAATTCTTAGGGTGATTCCAAAACTAGTGTAGCGAGATAGTGCCTTCAGTTTCGTTCGAACCCGGAATGAACTTGTATGGGTTGAATGCTTTAAGAACATCGTCGGGTGGACGATGAGCATTCTAAGATAGATGTGTTCTATAAAGGTAATCGTGGCCTTAAGCCTCATCAACAGGGAATGGCTAAAGCAGGGGATGTGCAGCAAGGCTAAGTAGGTAGCACCCAAGTAGGAGGAGATTTACCCATGTATAGAGGTTCCTTTTATTCGGCTTGGTAGGGAGTTGGCGACGACCATCTGCGGGGTTATCTTGTTTGGGACTATCCAGTAAGGGATGGTTCCGGTCTTGTGTTGTAGGGGATTTAGGATGGATCCTCGGTACTGTGATCTAGGCCCCGTACTGTTACGGACGGTACCCTAGTAGCCCTGCCATTGATGGAAACTCATTCTTCCTACGTGCCCTTTACGGTTTTGATTGTATAACCCACTTTGTGGCTAGTATGCTGGAATTTAATCATGTAACAATTTCAACTATTTCTTATTTACTTAAAAACCCTAGACCCTATTATAATATAACTGGATTTCTTATCAAATGTTTTGGTTAGCGTAAGGTAAAACCTTACCCATGTTTATGTCTGGGAAGTCTTACGTGATACCTTTTGTTTCAAACGTTTTTCAAAGTTAAGCAACTTTAACCTGTTTACTCACACCAGACCCATGTCTGACCTGAAGTTTATTTTTTGTTTTATTAAACTCTTAGGTACTCGAATTTTTACGAGTAGCCAAGGGATTCGGGTTAGCTTTGACGAGTTCTGGAGAAGATATGAAACATGAGGCTTTAGCGTTCGTAGATATGTAGTGGTTCCACTGTGCTAATGTTGTATCTGTTTTTCTGTGATGTATTTGAGTTGTAATAACTAGACAGGTATTTATAACTGTCCAGTTTGTGTTGTATAAGCCGTATAACTCTGATGTATATGATACTATGTAATATCTTATGTGGTATAATATAATTTATTCATTCCGCTGTGAGATTCTGATGTTGTTTGGTTCTTTCTATCTTTTCTCTTTTATATCCCTTTTTTTCTTCTTAATGATGCGTCTTTCTGTGGAATGAAAAGCAGGTCGTTACAGTATCTGTAACGACCCGCCTTTCATTCCATAGAAAGACGCATCACTAAGAAGAAAGAAAGGGATAGAAAAGAGAAAAGAAAGGAAAGAAAGAAACAGACAACATCAAAATCTCACAGCAGAACGAATAAATTATATTATATCACATAAAACTTTACATAGTATCATATACATCAGAGTTAAACAGCTAATACAACGCAAACTAGACAGTTATAAACATCTGTCTAGCAATTACAATTCAAGTACATCAGAGAAAAACAGATACAACTCAAATACAGCGGAACCACTAAATATATCTACACGCTGAAGCCTCCTGCTCCATTATCTCCTTCAGAACTCGTCAAAGCAATCCTGAATCACTTGACTACTCATACGTAATATGAGTACCCAAGAGTTTAATAAAACAAAAAATAAACACTCGGGTCAGACATGGGTCTGGTGTGAGAAAACGGGGATAAAAGTTGTTTAACTTTAGAAAATCCTTTGAAACAAAAGGTATCACGTAAGACTTCCCACACATAAACATGGAAAAGTTTTTACCGTACGCTAACCAAAACATTTGATAGGAAATCCAGTGATATTATAATAGTGTCTAGGGTTTTCAAATAAATAAAAAATAGCTGAAATTGTTACATGATTAATTTCCAACTACTAGCCATAAAAGTGGGTAATATAATCAAAACCGTAGGGTCTCATAGGAAGAATGGGTTTCTATCAATGGCAGGGCTACTGGGGTACCGCCCGTCACAGTACATGGCCTAGATCACCGTACCGAGGAGTACGCCCGCTCCCCTGCAACACAAAGCCGGAACCATTCTTACTGAACAGTTCCGAACAAGATCACCCCGCAGATTGGCCGTCGCCAACTGCCACACAGCCGAAATATAAAGGGACCTCTAGACAGGGGTAAATCTTGCTCTCCAGTGGGGGCTACCCACGAAGCCTTGCTACACCACCCCTGTTTTAGCCGTTCCCGGTTGATGAGGCTTGAGGCTACGATTACATTTATAGGACACATCAAACTTAGAATGCTCATCGTCCACCTGACGATGTTATGAAAGCATTCAATCCAGACAAGTTCGTTCCGGGTTCGAACGAAACCGAAGGCACTATCTCATTGCACTCATTTTGGAATCACCCTCAGAGTCAACGACCATAGCCCTTGCACTCTAAATAACCATCTCGAACCTATAAGTACTATTCCGTTAAACTCATTACAGAATCACCCACAGAGTTATACTGACGTATAGTTCTTACACCTCGAGTCTTCACTTGCTCCACTTGGATTAACGACCTAACGTTTAATTGGAATCGATGTGGTTTTCGGATATCCAAATTTGGAAATCTGATCCTGGTCTCATCGAAACCAAACGCCATTTTGATGTCCAAATTGTACTTAAGGTTTTAAACAAATAACTCATTTCATTATTACTTATTTCACACAGATAGATAAACTACATATCACAATAGATAATCACATTCTCATCATAAACAGATAATCTATATCATCATCACAAATAGATAATCATCACACCTAGATAATCCATCACAAACCATCATACTTTAACCAAGCATCCATATCATACAGATTCAACTCATCTCATTACTGAGATCTCAACCATCCAATCAATAACATCCATAAGCAATGATTTATTAACCATCAATTATAATTAATTTAAAATGAATTAAATTAATTACTTCTATCTCTAATTAATTTAAAATAAATTAAATTAATTACCACATTTTAAATCCTGCTTAATATCCATTAATTAATTAACCCAGTTAATTAATCACTTCTTAAGTATTCAACTTGATTAAACACATTTGATTAATCATCCTCTAATTACAATAAGTAACTAGTATTTTACAAATTAATTAATCTTAATCATAAGTAATTAACATTTAATTACTTCATTAATTAACTATAATTAATTATATTTATCCTTAATTAATTACAATTAATTAATCACTTAATTAATTAATTATTACTTAATTAAACAATCATTAATTACATCATTAATTATATTAATTAATGATCTCTAATATTTAAATAAATTACTTAATTAAAGTTAATTACATTTAGTAATTAATCTAACATTTAATTATTAATCACCTTTGATTAATATTTATCCAGTAATTACCTGCCATTAAAAATTAACTATTCAATATTTAATTATCTTCATTAATTAATCCTTTGATTAATCCAAAAAGTAATTATCTAAATTACCCATCTTCACTAATTACATTCCAGTAATTATCAATTATTACTTCTCTAAGTAATCCTGCTCCATTAATTACATTAAGTAATTACTCTCATAAAATCATCAAATGATTTACTTAAATTAATTAAACTAAATTAATTAACTTAAATAAATCACATTATCAAAATTAATTACAATAAGTAATTAATCCTTAATTACTTTTATCAATTAATTATACTTAACAAATTACAATTATTAATCTTTAATTAATTAATCTAATTAATTATCAAAATTAATCACATTAATTAATTCTATAATTATTCTTAGATAATTATCATTATTTAATTAACAACATTTTCTTTAATTACTTTCTTAAGAAAATTATCTTAGATTAATTTTCATTAATCATCTCTAATTAATTTTTTTTTATTTAAACCATTATTTAAAACAAATAAATAAGTAAATTCTTAATTATCTTAATTATTTTCAAAATAATTCATTTACTTATTAATGACTTCATTTACATTTAAAATGTATTTAAATAATATATTTCTAAAATTAAATTCAAATTCCATTTAAAAATTTAATATTTAAAATGTTTAACTATTTAAACATTAATCCCAATTTAAATAATTATAAACCTTAAAATAAAATGTATGTTAAAGAACATTCATTACTTAAATATAAAAGAAAGGTTTAAAACAAAATTACTTAATTAAAATAAATCAAGCTTTGAAAATAAATTGATTATTTTAACTTTCAAATTTAAGTTAACATTTCATAACTTTAGTTCAAATATTAAAGAAAAGAATGCTTTCAAGTTTAAACCTTACTTGAAATCAAATTCATTTTTAAATCTACCTTTAAAACTTGTTCATCATTTAAATTTTACAAACTGTTCTAAATTAAAATTCTAGATTTGGAAACAATATTAAAAACTTGATCTTAAACTTGATTTAAAAACTTATTCAACATTACTTATTATTTAAAATCTTCATTTTAAAACTTTGAATTTAAAAGTACACTTGAATTCAAATCTTAAACCTTGCATTTAGAACCCTATTATCAATCCTGGTTTTAAAATTCAAATTTCATTTAAATTTGAAAAACTGCAAACTGTCAGGTTTTACAACCTGTAATATATTAACCCGAGAAACCCCTTAACTACTTCGAGTCAGCAACCTACTAACTTAGAGACAGAATCAAAAACTCCAGAGTGTAACTTCGAGTCATCTCCCTGCATCAACCCCACAAGTTCACCAGCGTTCAGATATGTACGGTGCATATGCACCGTCACCTTGGCGAACTCCAGCCACTCTAACCTACTTCTACAAGTCGCCGACCATCTCCTCACACGATCATGACCACCCAAACCCCCATATCAGCTTGAAATCAAAATAGGGAATCAACTGCAACCTGGAAACATCACAGCAACATATACCCAAACCCGTCAATAGCTTACAAACCCACCTCCGATCATCTGGCCACCCACAACTCCGGTCATCTCTTCTTCAACATCTCCTCTACCCAATTCCAGAGTCTGGCATCACTCGATGCAATAGAGAGTACAAGAAGCTATAAAAACCCCTAACTCTAGAAAACTAGGGTTAGAACCTGGAAACACCAATTACCATCTCCTCCCCTCTCTGATCACCTATTGCCCAATTTTCCTCCACTTCCAAATCACTCTTCCACCTCCAGGAAGAATAACAACTTCCTAAATCCATGAGAAAATCAAACAAATCCAAAAACCCCAATTCTGTTCAAAACAGAAATGCTAATTCCACAGTCATTTTAAAAATGTGAAATTTGTTTTAAAATTCATGTTTTTAAACATGTATTCAGGTTACAAAACTGTTTTATTGATTTAAGATGTTTGGTATTTGTTTTTATTTCTATGATGATTGGCTTTATTGAAAATACTTACTGTTATATTTGTTTTAGAGGTAACAGATTTTTCAATATAACTAAGTTATGATTTAAGAACATAATTTATTACTAAACAACATTATTTGTTTACACATATTAATTTCTAACAGAAATCAAACAAGTACAGAAAGTTTTTTTTCCTATTAAATTCAGTTTAAACATATACAGGTAGGCAGATTCCTGGAAACAACAACCCATATGTATGTTATACATATATACCCAGATCATCATCACAATTCAATAATACAAGCTTGCTCATTAATATCAATTCACATGCACAGATAGCATATGCTTTAGTATTGTGAGGTTAATCACTAAAAAAAGAAACAGAGCAGTTTTCATCTAACAGTTTTCTAATTTATGTGAACTAGTACATAAGTTCTGGAAATTTTATCTAGCTTTGATTTTAAAAGAAAAACTGTTTTTAAATAAAGAAGTTTACTCACCTATCAATTTGAATATGCAGAGAATACTCAGATGCATTTATATATTCCAGGAATCTGATTTGAAATGCATGCAGAAATCTGGGCTTCGAAATGCTGGTTGAAGTTGCCTTTTTTACTCGTTGATTGTTAAAAACTGCATGCTGTTGATGTCGAATCTGGTAAACTTGATTGCAACTGAACTCCAACTTGTTTTGCTTAGAGTTGAATTGAGGTTGATCTTCAATTTGATGTTGAGAATTGCAGATTTGAGAATTGATTTTGCAGATTTTAGATGGTTTTGGTTTTGTAGAATTTTGATTTGTATTTGTTTTCTTCAGAAATTTGATTGAATTTGGGTTTTGATTATGAACAAGAATTGGTTTTTCAGATTTCTTTTGAAGATAATGTTTTAACAAAATGTATTGCTATGTTTTCTTATCAATATAATTTAAATAAAAAGTTTTAAAAACAATGCCACTTGTTGTATTAAGATGTAGATAAATTTACAAGTGTCTTCATTATGTATTAAGAGTTTAACACATTTGCATTTTAATATTTAAAAGCAATTTCTTAATTAATAAAGGTTTTTAAATCTCTTCTAAAACCATTACTAATTTAATTTAAGATGTTTTAAATATTTATTAACATTAGCCTTTAAAATGATTACATGTTTATTTCTTTTATAAAATTACACACAATTTTAAATGTTTATTTGAATGTTTTCAAAATAATATTCTTTTAAAACTAATTTTCAAAAGAGAAGATTTTTAAGAGAAAAATAATGTTGAATTCATTTTATTCAAGAGTTTTAAATCAAAATACTATACTTTAATGTGAATGAATTAAACCTCATTTCAAAAGAAAAACAAATTTTAAAACAAAACAAACTTTTATTATAAAATACTATTTAAACCAAAAATAAATATTTACTTATATTTCTTTTGAAAATATAAGAAAGACTTTTAAATTTACCTTTGAAAAGTTTTCAATACCAATTTGAAATCAAATTAACCAATTTACAATTTATACATTTATATATATAATAATTTATAAATTTATATATATAATAATTAGAAAATATTCTTTATTAAATTTAAATTAAAATCAAAACTCCTATTTACAATGTATACACATATATACATTATAAATAAATATCTTTAAATCAGCTTAGAAAGATAATTTTATCATTGAAATATTTTTAACATTTGAAAACAATAAGATTCTCAATTTAAATTATTATTATTATAAATTTTGAAAAGAATATCTTTTGACAAATTAAACAATTATTAATCTTCAAAAGAAAATCCCTGTTTGAATTAAATTATTAAATCAATATTTCACATTTTAAAAAAATTACTAATGAAATTATTAAATAAATATTGCCTAAATTTCCAAGGCATCACATTCCTCCCCCCTTAAAAGAATTTCGTCCCCGAAATTTAAAAGCAAAGGTAATTTAATAACCTCATACGGATTTAATTTTAAAATTTAAAATAGCAAACATATGCTATCAACCAAATACTAGCAATCATAGCAACCAATTCAAACAAACAATTCTAATTATCCTGACAAAATTATGCATAGAATTCCCTAGAGTTTCCCAAGTACAAACACCGGGACACTCGCTCTACAGAATATAAGCTGGCTACACCACTCAGATCCAGATGTTCCTATATATCTAGATCTACAAATCTAAACAGGATACTGGACCACAGACAAGTCCTGAACAACTTTCAAATCTCCCAGAACTGCTGATTCTAAAACCAGAGATAGACCATACACGTACTTCCTCAGAGATACGTGAAAAACAAAACAAATTCCAGCCATCCGAACTGGCAATTCAATCCTGCAGACCCAACACTTAACTCTCAAGAGAAAACAGAAAGATCCAATACTCATGTCCACAAATCTCTCCTATCGACCCTGGGCTGCCTTCAACCTTCTAGATCAAACAAATCTTCACAGATGCTTTACGGAACAAATCTGAACAAGAAATAAACGATCTCTAGATCCTACTCAACAAAATAGTTCTTCCAAAATCCAATAAAATTCACCACTCAAACTCTACTACACAAACATCAGACGACTTCAGACAAACTACTCTTATTCGGAAAACATAACAGATGCACAAGACATCCAAGACTCCAGATTAAAATGAATTTCCTGTAGAAATCTTCTGATCTAAGACAAAACTCAAATTCCCAATGAATCGGTTGTTGCTTCTATTCTGGAATAGCTGCCACCATGCTTCCACTGCACAACTCTGATTTGAGAATGTTGTTGATGAACACAAGTACAAACTTGATCAACTTATCCCGGAAACATTGTTCATCAAATTCCCTAAAATTTCAGTGACCTATCCGATTCGGTCACAAATACCTCAGCAAAAATTCTGCCAGAAACTAGATCCGATTAAACCTGCCAGCTTAAACAGATCTCTTTCTCAAAGAGCCCTCCTACTATGTCGTACCTTCGGTAAAGCTCCAAGAATCAAGTCGAAACAGAACTCAAACTCTTGATGCGGATGCAAATCTTAATTCCTTCGAAGACATCCAGAAAATCAAACCACTTTGATAACTCAAATATCCTCTAGAGATGCTTCAATCCAGACAAAGATTACTCAGAGAACTTCCGAACCATCGCAAGTCACTTTTTGCGATCCCACGCAGTTCAGATCCCAAGAAATCGTTCTCACTTCAACAATCAGAACAGCTAAAGCCTTTTAATCAAAGAAGAAACAATGGTCTACCTTCAACCACAAACATCACACCCAGCTAAGCTTCCAGAAGAAATGGACAAACTTCACCATCTTCCCGGCCTACTGACAAAAGAATCATCAGAGATTTCTGAACCATCGAAAAAAACAGGCCACTCACTGCTGCTACTGCTGCCAGTGACTTCCTTATCCAAAAACTCATCGAATCATAAAGCTACACCAGCCTCTTCACAATAGAGCCTTCAAGAGACAGATATTCCTCGGGAAACTCGCTCCCAAACCAAGCACAAGACACTCTGCCAAACTGAGTCTCAAACTCAAATATAGACAGAAATCCTTCCTGAAGTTTCCAAGATACCATTGCTGGCTTCAGTACTCCCAACTGATTCAATCTCAAGAAAATCCACTCACCCGAGTGCAACCAAACTTACAATCCAGATATAAACTCTGAACCTTGGAAAGATTTCCTTCAGAGATTGGTGAAATCCTTCATACCAAAGTGCATAACTACCCAAGATGCCCAATACTGCCCTAGCAGATCACTTCCAACCTCAAACATTCGGACTCCAACCATTGGTAGTTGTGTTACACATACCACTACCCTATCTACCTTTATTACTTATATTGGAAAACCTGAACGGGTAACCCAATCTAATAGGTAGAAATATATATATATATATATATATATATATATATATATACATACATACATACATACACATATATATATATATATATAATTACAAATACGCTCTCTCAAGAAGGACACCACTCCAGAGTCTAGGTATTCGCTCAACCTAGTGCTCTGATACCACAATGTAACGACCCGCCTTTCACTCCATAGAAAGACGCATCATTAAGAAGAAAGAAAGAGATAGAAAAGAGAAAAGAAAGGAAAGAAAGAAACGGACAACATCAAAATCTCACAGCGGAATGAATAAATTATATTATATCACATAAAACTTTACATAGTATCATATACATCAGAGTTAAACAGCTAATACAACACAAACTAGACAGTTATAAACATCTTTCTAGCAACTACAATTCAAGTACATCAGAGAAAAACAGATACAACTCAAACACAGTGGAACCACTAAATATGTCTATACGCTGAAGCCTCCTGCTCCATTATCTCCTCCAGAACTTGTCAAAGCAATCCTGAATCACTTGACTACTCATACGTAATATGAGTACCCAAGAGTTTAATAAAACATAAAATAAACACTCGGGTCAGACATGGGTCTGGTGTGAGCAAACGGGGATAAAAGTTGCTTAACTTTAGAAAATCCTTTGAAACAAAAGGTATCCCGTAAGACTTCCCACACATAAACATGGAAAAGTTTCTACCTTACGCTAACCAAAACATTTGATAGGAAATCCAGTGATATTATAATAGTGTCTAGGGTTTTCAAATAAATAAGAAATAGCCGAAATTGTTATATGATTAAATTCCAACTACTAGCCACAAAAGTGGGTAATATAATCAAAACCATAGGGTCTCGTAGGAAGAATGAGTTTCTATCAATGGCAGGGCTACTGGGGTATCGTCCGTCATAGTACGTGGCCTAGATCACCGTACCGAGGAGTACGCCCGCTCCCCTGCAATACAAAGCCGGAACCATTTCTTACTGAACAGTTCCGAACAAGACCACCCCGCAGATTGGCCGTCGCCAACTGCCACACAGTAGAAATACAAAGGGACCTCTAGACAGGGGTAAATCTTGCTCTCCAGTAGGGGCTACCCACAAAGCCTTGCTGCACCTCCCCTATTTTAGCCATTCCAGGTTGATGAGGCTTGAGGCTACGATTACATTTATAGGACACATCAAACTTAGAATGCTCATCGTCCACCTGACGATGTTCTGAAAGCATTCAATCCATACAAGTTCGTTTCGGGTTCGAACGAAACCGAAGGCACTATCTCGTTGCACTCGTTTTGGAATCACCCTCAGAGTCAACGGCCATAACCCTTGCACTCTAAAATCACCATCTCGAACCTATAAGCACTATTCCGTCAAACTCATTACAGAATCACCCACAGAGTTATACTGACGTATAGTTCTTACACCTCGAGTCTTCACTTGCTCCACTTGGATTAACGACCTAACGTTTAATTGGAATCGATGTGGTTTTCGGATATCCGAATTTGGAAATCCGATCCCGGTCTCATCGAAACCAGATGCCATTTTAATGTCCAAATTGTACTTAAGGGTTTTAAACAAATATTTCATTATTATCTATTTCACACAGATAGATAAACTACATATCACAATAGATAATCACATTCTCGTCATAAACATATAATCTGTATCATCATCACAAACAGATAATCATCACAACTAGATAATCCATCACAAATCATCATACTTTAACCAAGCATCCATATCATACAGATTCAACTCATCTCATTACTGAGATCTCAACCATCCAATCAATAACATCCATAAGCAATGATTTATTAACCATCAATTATAATTAATTTAAAATGAATTAAATTAATTACTTCTATCTCTAATTAATTTAAAATAAATTAAATTAATTACCACATTTTAAATCCTGCTTAATATCCATTAATTAATTAACCCAATTAATTAATCACTTCTTAAGTATTCAACTTGATTAAACACATTTGATTAATCATCCTCTAATTACAATAAGTAATTAGTATTTTACAAATTAATTAATCTTAATCATAAGTAATTAACATTTAATTACTTCATTAATTAACTATAATTAATTATATTTATCCTTAATTAATTACAATTAATTAATCACTTAATTAATTAATTATTACTTAATTAAACAATCATTAATTACATCATTAATTATATTTAATTAATGATCTCTAATATTTAAATAAATTACTTAATTAAATTTAATTACATTTAGTAATTAATCTAACATTTAATTATTAATCATCTTTGATTAATATTTATCCAGTAATTAACTGCCCTTAAAAATTAATTATTCAATATTTAATTATCTTCATTAATTAATCCTTTGATTAATCCAAAAAGTAATTATCCAAATTACTCATCTTCACTAATTACCTTCCAGTAATTATCAATTATTACTTCAGTAAGTAATCCTGCACCATTAATTACATTAAGTAATTACTCTCATAAAATCATCAAATGATTTACTTAAATTAATTAAACTAAATTAATTAACTTAAATAAATCACATTATCAAAATTAATTACAATAAGTAATTAATCCTTAGTTGCTTTTATCAATTAATTATACTTAACAAATTACAATTGTTAATCTTTAATTAATTAATCTAATTAATTATCAAAATTAATCACCTTAATTAATTCTATAATTATTCTTAGATAATTATCATTATTTAATTAACAACATTTTCTTTAATTACTTTCTTAAGAAAATTATCTTAGATTAATTTTCATTAATCATCTATAACTAAAAAAAATTATTTAAACCATTATTTAAAACCAAATAAATAAGTAAATTCTTAATTATCTTAATTATTTTCAAAATAATTCATTTACTTATTAATGATTTCATTTACATTTAAAATGTATTTAAATAATATATTTCTAAAATTAAATTCAAATTCCATTTAAAAATTTAATATTTAAAATGTTTAACTATTTAAACATTAATCCCAATTTAAATAATTATAAACCTTAAAATAAAATGAATGTTAAATAACATTCATTACTTAAATATAAAAGAAAGGTTTAAAACAAAATTACTTAATTAAGATGAATCAAGCTTTGAAAATAAACTGATTATTTTAACTTTCAAATTTAAGTTAACATTTCATAACTTTAGTTCAAATATTAAAGAAAAGAATTCTTTCAAGTTTAAACCTTACTTGAAATCAAATTCATTTTTAAATCTACTTTTAAAACTTGTTCATCATTTAAATTTTACAAACTGTTCTAAATTAAAATTCTGGATTTGGAAACAATATTAAAAACTTGATCTTAAACTTGATTTAAATACTTATTCAACTTTACTTATTATTTAAAATCTTCATCTTAAAACATTGAATTCAAAAGTACACTTGAATTCAAATCTTAAACCTTGCATTTAGAACCCTGTTATCAATCCTGCTTTTAAAATTCAAATTTCATTTAAATTTGAAAAACTACAAACTGTCAGGTTTTACAACCTGTAACAACATTAACCCGAGAAACCCCTTAACTACTTCGAGTCAACAACCCACTAACTTCGAGACAGAATCAAAAACTCCCAAGTGTAACTTCGAGCCATCTCCCTGCATCAACCCCACAAGTTCACCAGAGTTCAGATATGTACGGTGCATATGCACCGTCACCTTAGCGAACTCCAGCCACTCTAACCTACTTCTACAAGTCGTCGACCATCTCCTCACACGATCTCGACCACCCAAACCCCCATACCAGCTTGAAATCAAAATAGGGAAATCAACTGCAACCTGGAAACATCACAGCAACATATACCCAAACCTGTCAACAGCTTACAAACCCACCTCCGATCATCTGGCCACCCACAACTCCGGTCATCTCTTCTTCAACATCTCCTCTACCCAATTCCAGAGTCTGGCATCACTCGATGCAACAGAGAGTACAAGAAGCTATAAAAACCCCTAACTCCAGAAAACTAGGGTTAGAACCTGGAAACACCAATTACCATCTCCTCCCCTCCCTGATCACCTATTGCCCAATTTTTCTCCACTTCCAAATCACTCTTCCACCTCCAGCAAGAGTAACAACTTCCTAAATCCACGAGAAAATCAAACAAACACATAAACCCCAATTCTGTTCAAAACAGAAATGCTAATTCCACAGTCATTTTAAAAATGTGAAATTTGTTTTAAGATTCATGTTTTTAAACATGTATTCAGGTTACAAAACTGTTTTATTGATTTAATATGTTTGGTATTTGTTTTTATTTCTATGATGATTGGTTTTATTGAAAATACTTACTGTTATATTTGTTTTAGAGGTAACAGATTTTTTAATATAACTAAGTTATGATTTAAGAACATAATTTATTACTAAACAACATTATTTTTTACACATATTGATTTCTAACAGAAATCAAAAAAGTTCATAAAGTTTTTTTTTTCTATTAAATTCAGTTTAAACATATACAGGTAGGCAGATTCCTGGAAACAACAACCCATATGTATGTTATACATATATACCCAGATCATCATCACAATTTAATAATACAAGCTTGCTCATTAATATCAATTCACATGCACAGATAGCATAAGCTTTAGTATTGTGAGGTTAATCACTAAAAAAAAGAAACAGAGCAGTTTTCATCTAACAGTTTTCTAATTTATGTGAACTAGTACATAAGTTTTGGAAATTTTATCTAGCTTTGATTTTAAAAGAAAAACTGTTTTTAAATAAAGAAGTTTACTCACCTATCAATTTGAAGATGCAGAGAATACTTAGATGCATTCATATAATCCAGGAACCTGATTTGAAATGCATGCAGAAATCTAGGCTTTGAAATGCTGGTTGAAGTTGCCTTTTTTACTTGTTGATTGTTAAAAACTGCATGCTATTAATGTTGAATCTGGTAAACTTGATTGCAACTGAACTCCAACTTGTTTTGCTTAGATTTGAATTAAGGTTGATCTTCAATTTGATGTTGAGAATTGGAGACTTGAGAATTGATTTTGCAGATTTTAGATGGTTTTGATTTTGTAGAATTTTGATTTGTATTTGTTTTCTGCAAAAATTTGATTGAATTTGGGTTTTGATTATGAACAAGAATTGGTTTTTCAGATTTCTTTTGAAGATAATGATTTAACAAAATGTATTGCTATGTTTTCTTATCAATATAATTTAAATAAAAAGTTATTAAAACAATGCTACTTGTTGTATTAAGATGTAGATAAATTTACAAGTGTCTTCATTATGTATTAAGAGTTTAACACATATGCATTTTAATATTTAAAAGCAATTTCTTAATTAATAAAGGTTTTTAAATCTCTTCTAAAACCATTACTAATTTAATTTAAGATGTTTTAAATATTTATTAACATTAGCCTTTAAAATGATTACATGTTTACTTCTTTTATAAAATTACACACAATTTTAAATGTTTATTTGAATGTTTTCAAAATAATATTCTTTTAAAACTAATTTTCAAAAGAGAAGATTTTTAAAAGAAAAATAATGTTGAATTCATTTTATTCAAGAGTTTAAATCAAAATACTATACTTTAATGTGAATGAATTGAATCTTATTTCAAAAGAAAAACAAATTTTAAAACAAAACAAATTTTTATTATAAAATACTATTTAAATCAAAAATAAATATTTACTTATATTTCTTTTGAAAATATAAGAAAGACTTTTAAATTTTCCTTTGAAAAGTTTTCAATACCAATTTTAAATCAAATTAACCAATTTACAATTTATACATTTATATATATAATAATTAGAAAATATTCTTTATTAAATTTAAATTAAAATCAAAACTCCTATTTACAATGTATACGCATATATACATTATAAATAAATATCTTTAAATCAGCTTAGAAAATAATTTTATCATTTAAATATTTTTAACATTTGAAAACAATAAGATTCTCAATTTAAATTATTATTATTATTATAAATTTTGAAAAGAATATCATTTGACAAATTAAACAATTATTAATCTTCAAAAGAAAATCCCTGTTTGAATTAAATTATTAAATCAATATTTCACATTTTAAAATAAATACTAATGAAATTATTAAATAAATATTGCCTAAATTTCCAGGACATCACAGTATCGCCTTGATCTAACCGTCCACCTTGTAGAGCTCGTCATGCTCTCCATTTCTACTCTTGGAGTCATTGGATTTTGTTGAATGGATTGGAAGAAAACAAGGGAGAAAGGAGAGTGATTTTCGGCCATTAAAATGAATGAACGAATGAAGTTTAGGGCTAGGGTTTAATGAATGAAAGGGCTATTTATAGAAAATTTCTACGATATTGTTCATCCATGAAAATTTGGAACTCCAAACGAAGCTTGCCTCCTGGCGTTCTATATGTTATACCCTTTTTCCAAACACAATGGAATAAGTATCAAGAGCCAGTTCCATCATATTCAAAAGATAGCTTTTCAAATCAAATTATATTGACTAAAGTTCTGAAAATAATTTCTACGTGTTTCAAGCTCACACAACCAAATGATAAGTCCGATTTCTACGAAATTTGAAATCCTATAATAATTCACTATTACGGATTCGATGAAACAAGTTTTGTTGAAATCTGAGACAGTGCCCAAAAAGACTATTTTTACGCGTTAATTAAAACAAGCTATTTTCCAAAATTAGTTTAATTACTTTTAAATTCAATTTAAAAGTTAAAAAAACTCATTCTTGTTTAAATAAAATTTAAATCAACTTTTGAAATCATGTTTGTTCATATTAAATTCAAGATTCGATTATTTAAATAATTCCAATATTAAATTTAAACAATTTAATTATTTAATAAATCGCTAAATTTGAGATACAAGTTATTTAATTCATAAAATTTAACTTTTAAAATGAATTCAAACAATAGAACAACCACTTCCACTTTACAATAATGCAACATCAATGCAATTATTTACAATTCAATATTATTTAATTTACTTTCTAATATAAGTCATCACCTCTTATCTTATTGAATTTTGCTATTCAAAATTTTATTTAAGTTCATATTTAATAAATTACATTAATAAATCATTAAATTTTTATTTCTAACCATTTTTGTTCAATAATCATATTAAATTTAATAATTTAAAATAGTTAAAAATACGGGTCGTTACAATCTCCTCCACTGAAAATTTTTCATCATCGAAAAGGGGTTAAGCATGGAACCTAACGTTTGATATATTTTACCCAAAATAATCAACTTACAAAACTTAAAAATCTTATTTACAAAACCTTAACTAGGCTTCCATTATGCCATTCTGATATCGGCTTATTTGTAAACATGTTATAAAATTTTAAAATCTCAAAAAATTTCTAACACTCGAATTTACGAAAAATTTCGGCAGCGTCTCCTTTGCATGGCTCGATCGTAAAAATTTACAATACACACACACAGATATATATATATATATAATATACATCTCATCTCAGTAATGAGGCATCCCATAGGGAAAAATATAAAAGTGCGATATGTAATCCAAGATATGTACCTTATTATTATTAATACGAGCGAGTTCGCTCGTATTAAGCAAGCAAAATTGCGTCGAATTGCATATACGTCCAAGTAGACTTCGTATGTACCTATCTCAACTCAATTTAGTCACTTATAAAAGATACACAAACATGTATGAGTTTAATAGAACTATATAACATATATTCTTACTTCAAACCATAAGCGTAAGCACTAATGCACAACATAACAATCATATGCAAACAAAACAGTTATAACAATAATTTTTAACAAAGAGAAACCATTCAACAAATAATATTCATTGTTCGTCGACGGAAATTCTATCGGTTTAGAAAACCGTCGAACGAATTTAAATTAAAAATAACCGCAAGCACACGGTGTGCGAATGTAGCACGCGGCGAATACGGGTCGATCCGCAGGGAATTGATGATTTTAAAATTTTATTCAATCAAATTATACCGAAGTCGAGAGTGAATAGGTAGAAATGTAAGAAACTAACAAAAACTAGCAAAAGAAAATGATAAAAATATGAGAGTTAAAAGAACAATTTAGAGATAAATCCACTCTCTAGATCATATAAATCAACAAAATGAAGTTATGATCTCTCTTTTCTTGTCATTAGTGAATTAGTTGATGTGCTTATCATAAGTATGGTATATTTGTGCTATTAATTAGCTCAATATAAACCATCAAACTATAACACAACCACTAATACACATTTAACTCTCATGAAATATGACAAGAAAGTTGAAATAAAAATCTATTTTAAGCATAGCCTATTAACTATTGGTTAGAAATATAGGCTATCAAATTTCAATTTCAACATTCACTTCTTTGCCATAATCATATTTAGATGAAGAGGCAACTTGTGTTATGTTTGTTTAAGCATAGCCTATTTGTTATAAACAACATAGACTATCAAATTCAAAGCTAAACAACATCATTAAACCACTTCAATCATTCTCATTAAGCACAAAAAGAGAGCACAAACATCAAAATGTTGCATCTACATACTAGAGAGCTTCATTACCCCTAAATTGTAGGGATTAAGCTCTCATATTTGTTATCAAATCAACAAATGTAGAAAGCAACATGAAATCAAAAAGAAAGGAAAATGAAAGATAATGGAAAAGACAACTAATCTAATTGCATAAAGGTAGATCTACACTATTACATAAGAAGAGAAGAAGCATGTAAATAAAAGACAATTAACATTGCATAAAAGAAAAGAAAATTACATGAAATAAAATGGCTCAGTAGCCATGGAAAGAAAGAGAGCTTTGATTTATTTTCTAAACTAAAACTAACTAACTAACTAAGAGGAAGATGGCTACATGAAACATAAGGGGTATTTATACAAGTTAGAAACCCTAATGCATATTTTTGGGGAGTACCCAAAATGCCCTTGGAGGAAGTGTGGTGGCCAAGTTATCATTAGCTTTAATAATCCCCCACTTAAATCTACATGAAGCTTTAAATGTCTTTTAGCATGTGCATTAGCCTTTAGTTTGTACATTAGGTAGTGGGTAGGTGGGGTCATCCATGTTCTTCACTTTGAATTATTTCCATCTTCATTCCTTTGTATTCATTTTGTGCATGCATATTCCTTCATGAACCCACTTGTAATTGAGTGTAATTTCCTACAAAATAATATAAAAATTTCCAATTAAATGTTCTCAAATTAATATATGCACAAAAATGACCATTTTGCCCCTGGATGAAGATGAATATGTGACAATTTCAAATAATATGAATTTTGGTTTAAGCAAGTTAAAATACCCAATATGATCATTTATTTAATTTAAAAAGAATAAATATGGTGGTTAAAATATGCACATTTACATGCACATCAAATATCCCCACACTTATCTTTTTATTCGTCCTCGAATAAACTAAAACTAAGGTAAATCCGTTTTCGTAGGGAGCACGATTGCATTGAGCGCATGCAATAAGCCGTTAAACCTCTGGGTGTCCCCAGTAGGACGAGTGTTGTCTCGTGAGGGTTTTCAGCGGATACTACCCACAAAATCCAAATGCATGATGAAAATATTTACAAAATGCAAGATTTATTTACAAAGAGATGAATGCAAATTTTTCAAAATATTTACAAATGAAGGATTTATTTTTAAATTGACACAAATAAGTTAAATATAGGTTTTGGTTATTATCTTGAAAATTTATGTCATTTACTCGTCAAACTTTTCGACAAAAATCAAATTATCATAACAAATAGACAATAGTTTAATTTGTTGTTTCGGTTGATAACAAAATGTAATTATAAAATGGATCCTTAGTTGATTATCAAAGTTTATCAAAGAGGTATTTGTTGAGTCACAGGTTCTATGAAGTTTTTGATTTCTGATAAAGAAATAAAGGCGATCGACAAAACAAAGACATCATGGCTATAAAGAGGCACAAAAGAGCTACATATGGTACTCTAGATTATAGGTTGATTATTTGATATTGTAATAGTGATAAATTTGTTAAAATCTATCCTCAAATAATCATGCACCTCAATATAATCGATATATATATGTTTGAAAAACATTGCACATTCATTGAGCAAATTAACAAGGACCGGTCGACCGGTCATAAATCAGGCGGTCGACCGTTCCTGTGTAAAATGCACAATAAATGTGCACACATGCACATAACGGCTATATATTTGAAATCCTGTCTACTGGTCATTTTTGACCTGTCGACCGTTTTTAAACAGAGAGCAACCTTTTCCAAAAGACACTTCTTTCTCCAATGGTTGCAACTCTTACCTTTCACCAATGATCATATCTATTAATGGCTACTATTCACAAAGAGTTACAACCATTTTTCTCTATATAAACTCATCTAAATCATTGATTCAACATACATTAATATATGTTTTTCTACTCTAATTTCTGATCTTACTTTCTAAATACTCCTGCATTCTAAAAAGGTCTCAATTATTTTAATTGCTTATTGAATCATTGAAAGTATTTCATATCTTTTGATTCAATAAGTAATATACTTCCCTTAATCTTCACAAAACATCATTCACATATTTTGAGGATAAGATTATAGGAAATTTGTACTACAAGTGACAAAACTGTGTTAGCAAGAACACATACCGTCAACAAACAATTATATTCATCTTTGTTGAAGTCCTCGGTGTTGTAAGAGGCAAGTGTTGAAGTCCTCAGTGTATTAGAGGCGTGAAATCCCGTTCGTTTGCTCGGGTGTTGTAAACCTGTTCCTCCGGGTGAAGCGAGGTAGTTAATAGTGAAAATCCAGATAGAAGTCTGGGACTGGACGTAGGACGGTGCTCCGAACCAGTATAAAAATCTCTGGTGTGATTTTTCTATTTTTATTTACTTTGCTACTATCATCTATTTCCGCATTTTTATTATATTCCATATTACACGATCCGTGTGTACTATATTAGTACGTGCACTTGTACATGCACACTTTTCATTTGGTATCAGAGCACGACCATCATATAACCGTAACACAGTTATTTGATATATTCTTGTAATATGGCAAATAACGCAAGTACTAGCACTCAAAGCACCACTTACATGGAAGGTCAATCGACACAAAACCTCCATTTTTCAATGGTCTTAACTATAGTTATTGGGCAACACGTATGTCATTCTTTATGCAATCAAATAGTTATGATGCTTGGAATGCAACTCAAAAAGAAATAGTAAATCCAACAACTGATTATTCAGAATGGACTGCGGCTGAGAAAACGGCAGCAGCCGTAAATGCAAGAGCAATAAATATGTTGTTTTGTGCATTAGACCAAAATGAATATAACCGTGTTAGTATCTGCACTACTGCATACCAAATTTGGCAAACGCTAAAAATCACTCATGAAGGTACTAACAAGGTTAAACAAGCCAAAATAGCCATGTTGAAAAGTCAATTTCAAAATTTCAAAATGAAACCAAATGAGACAATCAATGATATGTATTCACGGTTTCAAACTATCCACCATGCACTTATTGGATTAGGACAAAAGTATTCTGATTTTGATGTTGTTTCAACAGTCCTACATTCTCTGACTAGTGAATGGGAAGGAAAAGTATTAGCAATTGAAGAAGCTAATGACCTTTCTGTCATGAAGCCAGATGAATTGATAGGAAATCTAATGTCCTACGAAGCTAACTTGCAGACTAGAAAGGAACAAAAAGAAGAAAAGAAAAACGTGGCATTCCATGCTGAAAAAGACGAAAATGAATCAGAGTCTGAAGACGAAGATCTTGCATTCATAGCAAAAGGTTTCAAAAAATTCCTAAAACAGCGAAAAGCCAGTCGTTATAACAGAAAGAAATCTGGATCAAATAAACCAACATCATCCTCTATAGAATGTTTCAACTGTTACAAAAAGGGGCACATGCACAAGGATTGTCCGGAGCAAAAGAAGAAGTCAGAAAATGACAAATTAAGATATAAGAAGGACAAATCAAAGAAACGAGCCTTCTTAGTAACATGGGATGATTCAGACTCATCTTCATCAGAAAGTGAAAGTGATTCGGAGAATGAACAAGCTAATGTATGTTTCATGGCAACAGAAGATGAGGTATAAATTCCTACATTCGATGAAATGCTTGATATTAATACTGAATTGATAGTCAAATATAAAGACATAAAACGTCAATTAAAAGAAACCAAAGCAGATTTGAGTAGAGCAGAATTTGAACGAGATATGTTAAAAGACGAGAAGAAAATATTAGAAGAAAAATTTGAAAATTTTCAAGAATCATCATCTAATGTACTCTCAACTAGTTCTTTTGAGTCAAGAAATTGAAACTCAAAAAGAGAAAAATGATGCTCTCACTACTAAAAATCATGAGCTTGAGGCAAAAGTCAAAATTCTGGACCTAGAAAAGGTTAGTTTACAAACTAAGTTAGATAACATTACTCAAAATGTTTCTAACTTTAACAAAGGTCGAGAAAATTTGACAAAAATCAATGAAAGTTCACAATCTATTTCGGATAAACAAGGTTTGGGATATAAGAAACAAGAAATCAAGAAACATCTTGCTAATAAAAGAAAGAAGAAAGTACAAAAGACTGAAGTTAAGAAAAATCTTAGTTTATTATATTCCAAACCAAAGCTAGTTGTGAAATTTCAAAAGAAAAATACAAAGACTATCAAAATATGGGTTCCTAAAACAAATAACAATTTGATTAGGAACAAATATATTCAGAATTTCATGAATACTGTGCATCATAATACTAATTATGTATATAAAGGGGATACCAGACCCGTATGGGTTTGGACTCCTAAGAACTAACTCTTAGGACCCCATAAAAAGTGGGTACCATGGACTTAATTTTATTTTTCGCAGGTCCCACTTAAGAAAAGAGGAAAGTGGATATTGGACAGTGGTTGCTCGAAGCACATGACTGGAGACAAGAGCTTATTAACAAATATTACATACTCAGATGGTGGCTCCGTCACTTTTGGAGATAATTCAAAAGGCTATATCATCGGCAAAGGCGATGTGAGCAATTGTGGTACATCTAACTTACCTCTTATTACTAATGTCATGCTAGTTAGAAATTTAAAACACAATTTACTTAGTATTAGTCAGTTATGTGACAAGGGTTTTATAATTTCCTTTTCGAATAATAAGTGTAGTATTTTAGATAAAGACCATAATTTAGTTTTCGAAGGTTATAGAGACAGAAATATATATATTCTGAATAGGAATATTAATCATAATTCAGATATGTGTCTTGTGGCTAATGATAATGATCCATGGCTATGGTACAAACGCTTATGTCATATAAACTTCAGAACTATTGACAAGCTAGCCAAAAACAATCTAGTTAGAGGACTACCCAAAATGAGTTTTAAAGTTAACAACATTTGTGATGCATGTCAATTAGGAAAATTGACCAAATCATCTTTTAAATCCAAGAAAGTCATATCAACATTACAACCACTTGAGTTACTACACATGGATTTATTTGGACCTAATAGGGTTCAATCAATAAATCACAGTCGATATGTGCTTGTAATTGTTGATGATTTCTCTTGTTACACATGGACAATTTTCTTAAAAAATAAAAGTGACACTTTCGATCATTTCAAATCTTTCGTCAAAAGAATTCAAAATCAAAAGGGATTAAAGTTAAAAATATAAGAAGTGATCATGGCGGAGAGTTTGAAAATAATGAATTTGAACATTTTTGTACAAAGAAAGGTATATGTCATAATTTTTCGTTTCCCAGAACTCCATAACAGAACGGAGTTGTAGAACAGAAGAACCGAACTTTACAAGAATGTGCAAGAACATTATTGAATGGAACCACCTTACCAAAACATTTCCGGGCAGAAGCCGTTGCAACTGCTTGTTCTGTTTTAAATCGTGTGTCCATAAGACCTCTTACCAAGAATACTTCTTATGAATTATTTAACAAAAGAAATCCTAAAATCTCATACTTCAAAGTTTTTGGTTCCAAATGTTTTATTTTAAATACGAAAGACCAGCTTGGCAAATTCGATCCAAAAGCCGATGAAGGAATATTTGTCGGTTATTCGGAACGAAGTAAAGCCTATCGTATATTTAATAAACGAACCAAAACTATTGAAGAATCACTTCATGTCTCTTTTGATGAATTCTTTCAGCCTTCTCAATCAAAACTAGATGATGACGAATCTATATTTACTGACACTCCTTTCATCACAAATTATGATTCTGACTCTGAAAATATTGTTGACAATATTTCCCAACAACAACCAGTTTTGAGATACGTTCCCCTCCAAGATTATTGAGGCACCATCCGATTCAAAATGTAATTGGCGAGGTCGACTCACAAGTAAGAACTAGGAGTCAACTCAACCAAATGGGTCATGTCGCTTTTCTTTCAAATATCGAACCTAAGAATCCAAAAGAAGCTGCTATAGACGATTACTGGATCATTGCCATGCAGGAAGAACTAAATCAGTTCGAGCGCAATGACGTTTGGGAACTTGTTCCAAGGCCAACTGATCAGTCAGTTATTGGTACTAAATGGGTTTATAAAAATAAGGCCGACGAACAAGGAAATATCACCAAAAATAAAGCAAGATTAGTAGCACAAGGGTATAATCAGGAAGAAGGTATCGATTATGAAGAAACTTTTGCACCAGTTGCTCGACTAGAAGCTATTAGAATCCTATTATCTTTTGCTTATCACCATAATTTCAAACTTTATCAGATGGATGTCAAAAGTGCTTTTCTCAATGGATTTATCAAAGAGAATGTCTATGTCGAACAACCTCCTTTGTTCGTACATGAAAAATATCCTGACCATGTGTTCAAACTTAAGCTCTGTATGGTTTAAAACAAGCACCTCGTGCTTGGTATGAACGATTACGTAGCTATCTTATTAACTCAGGATTTCAATAGGCAAAGTCGATCAAACTTTGTTTATTAAACATTCTCAAAAGGATATTCTAGTTATCTAGATATATGTAGACGACATCATCTTTGGTTCAACAAACGATAAACTCTGCCAGGAATTTGCAAGTATTATGACCAAAGAGTTCGAAATGTCTCATATGGGAGAACTATCATATTTTCTTGGACTTCAAATCAAACAACTTCCGAGTGGTATCTTTATCAATCAAGAAAAATATTGCGGAAATCTTATCAAACGCTTCGGATTAGAAAATACATCTGGTAAACCAACTCCTATGAGTACAACTACACATCTTGAAAAAGATGAAAATGGTAAGAGTGTTGACCAGAAATTATATCGAAGCATGATTGGTTCTCTTCTTTATCTTACAGCTAGTCGTCCAGATATAATGATGAGTGTTTGTCTATGTGCACGCTTTCAAGCAGATCCAAAGGAATCACATCTACGAGCAGTGAAACGTATAATTCGTTATCTTAATAATACCAAAGATTTTGGTCTTTTTTATCCAAAAGAATGTCCATTTGAATTAGTATTATATAGTGATGCTGATTTTGGCGGCTCGCGAACGGATAGAAAAAGTACAAGTGGTACGTGCCATTTTATTGGAAAATCACTTGTCTCTTGGTTTAGTAAGAAACAAAATTGTGTTTCACTATCAACATGTGAAGCTGAATATATATCAGCAGCTCTCGCTTGTACTCAAGTACTATACATGCAACAAACACTTCAAGATTTTGATTTTCATTTATCAAATTCTATTATATACTGTGATAACACAAGTGCTATAAATCTCTCTAAGAATCCAGTGAATCATTCTAGAACCAAACACATTGATATCCGTCATCATTTCCTTAGAGATAATATTGAAAAAGGATATATGTGTCTTGAATATGTCCAAACTGATAATCAATTAGCGGACATTTTTACTAAGCCTCTGCTCGAATCTAGTTTTATTGGATTACGAAGAGAGCTTGGTTTAATTTCAAGAAAAGAGCTTGACTAGTAATTACTAATGATTGTCTTTTCCATTGGTTATATTTTAACTATAGCATTTTTTTTAAGAAAAGCTATTTATTTTCTTTAAATAAGAGCCTTTGCTTGCTTTCACGGTCAAATTTCTTTATTCACTCTCATCCACAGGCTTATGTATAAGGAATTTCTTTATAAGCTTGTCAAAACTTCTCTCTTTATTCATCTTGTCTTATCTGAGCATAAGGCTCTATACATAATATTCTATGGCTCACATTTGTGATAAGTGTGCTCAAAAATCACACATTTCCGTTATAAGTTCTGAACCAGAGGAGTATTATTCTCCTGAAACACCAAAACAGAAACCGAAGTATCATCACCAATACAATCGTACTCCTGGTAGTACACCAACCTCAAAACGAGTAAATAAGGCGCTGTTTTGTTCTCCTCGAACCAAAGCACAGATCGACGAGATTCACCACTATCAGAAACATCAAATAGATCTTCAAAGACAGCTCCATTATGGACAAAGCCAGCTTTATCATGAGCAACAACGGACATCGGCACGTTTATCTGTTTTAGAAAAAATGGCATCATTCTTTTGTGGTTCAAACAAGCATGATGTGCATGAACCAATGCCGTCTAGGCCGTCAACATCTAGGAGTCCTAACTCTTGGGATCGGAATTATAACAGGAATGAAGGTGCTCAGAAAAACTGGAGTCCATGGACACAACGTATTAAAGATAATAAAGAAAATTCTAATGACGAATCTTCCACTCCTCATTAGATTTATATATACATGTTGTATCGTTTTCTCTCTATCACTCATGTAATAACGTTTGTATTTTATAATAAGAGTGAAATATGAATTATATACCTCGACCTATTCTCAAAAAAACTGCAAAACAGACTGTTTTTCATCAGGCAACAAAACCAGTCGACCACCTATAATATGACCGGTCGACCGTTTAGCCTCTGGATGAAAATGGTCGACCGACCATATTAGCGCGGTCGACCGGTATACGTACATTCAGTTTTTATATATACTTTGCATCATTTTTTTATCCTCCTCCTCATTTGTCTCAACCGGTTATTTATCCCCAAATTCCAAAAACCCTATTCTCTCAATTTCAATTTCCAAATCTCCAAAATTTTCTAACAATGGCTCCTCTGCGAAAGAAACCCAAGAAAGGATCATCCTCCGGAACTTCATCACTCAATATCTCCGCTAAGAAATGGCTCGAAAATCCGGTAGCTATCACAAGATGGAATCAAATGACTAACTACAAATTTCATCCAGGTTCTTTCATCAAGTTTGATGATTTCACATCTTATGAAATCCGTAGGTTAGCAAATAACTCCAATCTTACTCTATTGATCGATTTTTCAGAAAACAATGTGGAAATAAATCACTTGATGATAAAATTATTCTATGCCAACATGAACCTGGACGAGTATAAACCTGATGATCCGAACGGAGTCATTTGGTCTGTCGTATGTGGCAAACAAATTTTTATCACTCATGATAGGATAGCTTCTATACTGGGTATTCCAAATCAAGGCGATGAGTTTTCATCACATTTCTGTGAAGTCTTTACTCGCAATAATATCAGCCATCAATTCATGGAGGACAACAGTGATGGCACAAAATCAATGGACTTCGACCCACCGCCAGACTACTACATCGCGTCTTGATGCTTTCTTTGTTTCCTAGACTAGGAAACTATGACGCTGTATACAAAGAAAACTTCAAGGCCCTTTATGCTATTTATGGGGACATCCAAATCAATTGGGTTCATATGCTATTTGACGAGATTCTCAAGGTGAACAACTCTACGCGACCTCACTTTTTCTTCAATGAATATATCATGCGTATTTTACTAGCTTGTGGCGTAAGACCTCCTGACTCTGCCACCTCGAAACCAAAATGTATTGATTCCGTAACCATCAAACGCATGAAGCTTCTCCCTCCTTACCTTCAGATTATGCCGTTTGAACAATGGCAACAAAGAGGTCCAACAAAACAAAAAGCTACTTCCTCTCGACCTCGTTCCGAAGAAGTTAAATTGTTGAAATCAAAATCCACCACAAAAGAATCACTTGAAACTATTGCGCATAATCAATTCTTTCTTGAATCAAGACTCAAGCGCATGGACACGAAAATTGATAAACGCTTCAACAAAATCAAGTCATTCTTTGGAATTTTATGGGATGCTATTTCATGTAGCACATCCATCTCTGCTCAAGACCCAGGCAAATGTCCTGCTCCTCCTGTTTTCAACTGGTCATCAACTGAGGAGTCTGCTGGTACTAGTGGACATGGTCATGGAGAATCATCTAGAGAGGACGATGATGAGGAAGATGATGATGATGATGAGGAAGAAGATGATCAAGAGGAGACAACATCTGACTCATCCTAGATTATGTTTTTTTTCTATCTCTATTTTTTGGTTTAGTAATTTAAAACATCATTCGACACTTGTACTAAATAGTGTCGTTACTTTTATTCATATGATATTATGATGTGTATGATACTCTGGTATGTTTGGATATGTAAAAGTTTTTTGCTACGCATGAATATTCTGGTTGATATACTCCTATATTATTCCATTATCTATTATTCCTTTTTGTCGATTACAAAGGGGAGAAAGTGCTAACAATTATTTGCAGGAATATATATATATATATAAAGAATACAAACAAAATCTCAGGGGGAGATCACATATTCAGGGGGAGATTCAGAACTTCAGATATATGTTGTCATCAATCAAAAAGGGGGAGAATGTTGAGTCACAGGTTCTATGAAGTTTTTGATTTCTGACAAAGAAATAAAGACGATCGACAAAACAAAGACATCATGGCTATAAAGAGGCACAAAAGAGCTACATATGGTACTCTAGATTATAGGTTGATTATTTGATATTGTAATAGTGATAAATTTGTTAAAATCTATCCTCAAATAATCATGCACCTCAATATAATCGATATATATATGTTTGAAAAACATTGCACATTCATTAAGCAAATTAACAGGGACCGGTCGACCGGTCATAAATCAGGCGGTCGACCGTTCCTGTGTAAAATGCACAACGTGCACACATGCACATAACGACTATATATTTGAAATCCTGTCTACTGGTCATTTTTGACCTATCGACCGTTTTTAAACAGAGAGCAACCTTTTCCAAAAGACACTTCTTTCTCCAATGGTTGCAATTCTTACCTTTCACCAATGATCATATCTATTAATGGCAACTGTTCACAAAGAGTTACAACCATTTTTCTCTATATAAACTCATCTAAATCATTGATTCAACATACATTAATATATGTTTTTCTACTCTAATTTCTGATCTTACTTTCTAAATACTCCTTCATTCTAAAAAGGTCTCAATTATTTTAATTGCTTATTGAATCATTGAAAGTATTTCATATCTTTTGATTCAATAAGTAATATACTTCCCTTAATCTTCACAAAACATCATTCACATATTTTGAGGATAAGATTATAGGAAATTTGTACTACAAGTGACAAAACTGTGTTAGCAAGAACACATACTGTCAACAAACAATTATATTCATCTTTGTTGAAGTCCTCGGTGTTGTAAGAGGCAAGTGTTGAAGTCCTCAGTGTATCAGAGGCGTGAAATCCCGTTCGTTTGCTCGGGTGTTGTAAACCTGTTCCTCCGGGTGAAGCGAGGTAGTTAATAGTGAAAATCCAGATAGAAGTCTGGGACTGGACGTAGGACGGTGCTCCGAACCAGTATAAAAATCTCTGGTGTGATTTTTCTATTTTTATTTACTTTGCTACTATCATCTATTTCCGCATTTTTATTATATTCCATATTACACGATCTGTGTGTACTATATTAGTACGTGCACTTGTACACGCACACTTTTCAGTATTTTCATTTCTTTTTAATAACAAATCAAATCAAATAAGTAAAAATAGTGCTAGGATTTCAATTGCTTGCTCTCTCATTATTTGCAAGAAAAATTACACACCTAGCTCAGGTAAACTGAGGCCGGATATTCCACCCATGCACTACCATTCGGGCTTATGTGAGGGGAGCACAGAGCATGGCGAGTGCACACACTTTCATGCATACACTATCGACCGTAGGTGGTTTTTATTAAGTCTTCTTTTACATGTGTTTCATACATCATAACCGTGAGGACTTTTAAATGAGTATGAAAGCACATAATCAAAAATTCCAAGTAATTCACCCATGCATAACCGTGAGGACTTTTAAATGAGAGTGAATACTTTGGATGTATTTTTTTTTTAAGAGAGAGAGAGAGTTTTGCAAAATCATCTTAGCACCATTTAACTTAGAAGACAAAAAAAATGTTATATCCTATACTTTAAATTCACCACTTTTAAAACAAAGATTTTCAGTTAGGATGTATTTCATAATTAACACGTATGAATCTTCCTATATACTAGTTAAACCATTGTTATTTATAATCTAACTTCATTTTTATTTTTGTTAAGACAAATAAATTTTCAATAATTTCAATTTAATAAACCAAAACCATATATTTATCCTATAATGTTTCTTTAAAAATAAATCAAAAGAAAATTTGTTTTAGGGATTTTTTTTTATTTGTGATTTTAAAGCAAGAATAAACCATGAAAAAAAATTAAGATGAGTCTCCCCCCCACACTTGATTTTGACTGTGTCCCCACAGTCAACCCAGTGAAAGGAACGTTTATTATTATTTACATGAAAATGAAATGTATTTACACGAGATCAGAAAGTATATCGTCAAAAAGTAAATGAAACGGTCCTCCAAAGATCGATTCATTTGTCTCGTCAAGTATATGAGACACAGATTAAGCTCGAAAAACCAAACCATAAAAGATTTCGAAGTCGATTGTTGATTTGGAAAAACGAATTTTGTTTTATTAAAAATTGAACGAGTTGTTTTGTTTTCAATGATTTATGGGGTTGATAAGACAATTGATTGAAATTCACATTTATTTTCACCAAATTGAAATTCAAGTTTATCATTGAAAACTTCTTCCAAATTATCGATTTCAAAGTCAAAATGTTGATCGAAATCTTCCCCATCAAAATTTAGTGACTCATTTTCGTAAATTCCATAAAACTCGTGTTTGTTAAATTCATCTTCCTTTGTTGGATTATCAACAACTTCGTCGCATATATCCATTTCAAAATCCAAAGTTGTTATATTCAAATTTTCAGAAAAAGGAAGATCGAAATTTAAATCGAGTTTCTTACCCTCAAAAGAATTGAAATCCAACTCAATTACCATGTTTTCAACAACTTCTTTGAGATTTTCGTTTTCAATTTCGAAAGTTGTTATTCGAAAATCATCGATTTGGGCAAAAGGTGGATTATCACTCGACTTGTCACACGTTGGAATTTGAGTATGTTTATCATGTTGATTCAAATATGTTTCGAACACCAAATCCATGTGATCATTGTACATTTCATTCATTTGCTCAACAAAGTCAAATTTGTGATTATTAGTTTAAAAATTTTCACTTTGAATTTGTTGATAACCAAAGTTTTCAATTGTATCATGGTCGAGATTATTCCCATTGCCAAAATTATTTGAAAAGTTATTTCCACTTTCGTTTTGATTTTGAAATTCATTTTGAAGTTCGAAATTGAGTTGGCATGGGTTATAATCGAAATCATTTGAATTTTGAACTGAATTCAAATTTTGAAATCCTTAACTCGAGTTATTGCTCAAATATGAATTGCACCACTCATTTATCTCTTGATTTTGTTGTGTAGCGATTTCAAGTAAAGATGAAATACTATTTTCAAGATTTGAAGGTTGGTCATCGTTTTGAAAATTTTGTGGTTCAAAATTCAAATCGTTTAAAGAATAGTTGTCGTTAAAATATCCACACGAATTTGGAGTGAAATCATATGATTATATTGATTTTTGCAACTATTGTAAACTTCACGTAAGTGGGGAAACTCGGACATTTTCAAGAATGTTTTTGTGTTCTTTTTTTTTGGTAAAAGAAAAATATTTACAAATGGAATTTATTTTTCAAAAGGGAAATTGACTTTTGGTTTTTCAACTTTTTTTTTTGTTTTTGAAAAGTTTTTTTTGGATTTTTGGAATTTTGATTTGGAAATTTTCAAAGGAAAAGGGAAAAAAACTAAGTTAAGAAATATTTATAAATTTTTTTAGTTTTGGATTTTGGATTTTTTTTTTTAAATATGCATGAACTAATGCAACTAAATGAATGCAAGGGTCTAACTATAAATTATTATCCTAAGTTAACCCAAAATTGTATAATCACAAATTGTCCTGGATAAACAAGATAGTTCTCAGCCAAGTAACGGGCAGGATTTATCGGTGCACCACGAATCACCGTAGCAATGCAGCCGAAGGTTTAAGTACCTTCAGAGGAACAACCACTATAATATTTACGAATCACCATAATATTTATAAATGGTTATTACTCTGCCATAGCCTAGACACCAAGAAATTAAATTGTTCAAAGAAGACAAATTGTCAATATACAATTAAGTGTTATCGATGTCTAACCGTTATTATTAATCAAAATCTAGGATGAAATGCAAAGCAGAAGTTAAATGTGAATTTACAATGCAACTACGATGAAGTTTGTTTTGTTTTTGTTTTTGAATTTTTTTTTAAATGCAAGCAACCAACAATGCAAATAAAAACAATAGATAGGGCAATCAGTTATTTTTTTGGCAATCTAAGCAAGGCAAGCACTTCTCCAATCTGCTTTGGCAACCTGAAAATAAATAACAAGATATATATACAATTTTTTTTATAAAACAAAATCGAACGAAATAAAACCAAGGAAAATAAAACAAAATTGAATGAAGTTAGAAACTTGTTTGGATTTTTTTTTTTTTGGTATATTTTCTATATAACAAAGAAGAAGAAAAAAATGATAATTACACAATAGGAAAAAAAATTTGTTGAACTCTTTTTTTTTAATATATCAAAGAAGAAATTAACTCGAAACAAAACAGATTAAGCAAAAGCTTTTTTTTTATTGGACTAAAAACAAATTAACAAAACAAAATCAAAAAGAAAAGAAAATCACCCACTAACTTATAACCCGGCCCGTTCTGAAAACTGGTCCACTTCAAAATGGTTCACAAACAAAACCAAAATAGCGACTTCAGTTATTTCACAATTCAAACAAAATCTAATTTTCAATTTGCAAATTCTCGATTTGCAATCACATCCAAATCAGAACCCCAAATTCAATCCCAAACTTGGTTCGACTCCTAGTTGCAAGCATTTGGGTTAACAGTTGTAAGTCAGAGGCACAACTACGTGGTTGTGAATGATGGTTGGAGTATGGCAGGGGAGTCTGCTGTAGGCGAAGGAGGAGGTGGAGTTTGCCGATACAATTTCAGGTGATGGGGAGCTGTTCGAAGTGATTGCGGGTTCGAGCTGAAGCGTGGTTAGGTGGTCGCGATTGTTTTGTGTT
Source organism: Allium cepa (assembly GCA_030765085.1). Lineage (NCBI taxonomy): Eukaryota > Viridiplantae > Streptophyta > Magnoliopsida > Asparagales > Amaryllidaceae > Allium > Allium cepa. The sequence continues at coordinate 292,538,374 of CM060937.1, forward strand.
GTTCGATTTAGGTGCTGGTCGTGATGATCGAAGTTGAGCTTGGAGCAGTTTGTAACCGTGTTGGGTGAAGACTGTGGTGATGGAGTGATGTGGTCAGTTTTTGTGATGTCAGTGGGGGATGGTTGGCTTTGTAGTTTCTCTGGTAGGAGTTGTAGCAGCGAGTTCAAGCAGTGGTGGTAGAAACTTGTACTGAAGTGAAGAGGATATTGTAGAATGTAAGCCTCAGGATGATTGTTAGCAGTAGTGGATGGTGACCGCAAATGAATAGTGAGTGCACAGTTTCGAGTTTGATGCTTACTTGCAATAGGGAGGATGTTGGGTTCTCTGTGCCGATGCCAAAATCGTGAGTTGCGTATCGGGGTGTGGTGAAGGGGTGAGAAATTGGTGGATGAGGATTGACAGAGGCAAGCAGGTCAGTGACTTGGTGGATGTTTGGTTGCACTGCTGTTTGGAGATGGTGTGGATTTCTAGTTGCTGTGAACGGATGGGTGGGTTGTGAAGTTTTGGTAGATGGTCGATGACAGTGTATGGGTGATGGAAGGCAGTGAAGTCTGATTGTAAATTTGTTGAAATGGATGATTTTGGTTCAGAGTTTGATGATGTTAGAGTTAATGATCAAGGCTGGATATTGAAGTGGTTTGTGGGAATTTCGTGTTGAAGTATTGACTGTGGAAGATCACTATGAAGTAAGACAGTGGGAAGAGGCAACGACAGTGATGACAGAAGTCAGGAAGTGCAGTTGCAACTATATGGTGGTGGTCTTATGTATTGTATATATGTGCACAGTGGGTAGATGAGTTGGTATGTGGAGTGGATATTGAGGTATGTAACAGGAAGGGGTGTCGTGGGTTTTGTAGAGGTAATGATGGAGATGATAGGCAATGGGAATGTGCAGAGGAAAAAAAAAGGTGATGGATCAGGGAGTATGTTTGAAGTGTTGTGGCAAGTGATGTGGTGAGGCAAGTTGATAAAGAAGAGGGATGTTGTTATTGTTTGATGTTGGTTAATGATGAAGGCAGGATGCAGTGAAGTATTGAAGTGGGCAGAGGTTAAGGGATGTGAACAGTGAGTTGTTGATGGTGATATGTAGTGATGGAATGGTTGGTTGAGTGGCACTATCGACTGCTGTGGAAGTTGCAGAGGAGTACTGAGAAGAGGCAGCGGAGTTGGAGGAAGAAAATGTGGATTGGCAGAGGGGAGGTAGCAGGGTGAAGTTGTGTGCAGTGTCACTGGGTAGAGGGGAAAATGGACAGTATTGGCAAATGCACTGTGCACTGTGCACTGTGCAGTAGGCAATGCAACAGTAAAATGTGTGTTTTTTCTTTTTAGAAAATTGTAAAGAAAATGCAAAATGCATATGAAACTTGGAATAATTTTTTTTGTTTTGTTTTCAATGGTATGTTTTTTTTATATATGGAAATGCAAAAGAAAATGCAAAACAAATAAGAACACAAAGAAATGCACACAAAAACTAAACACACAAATTTTTTTTTTAATAAGAAAACACAGAAAATAAAATCACACAAAAATCAAACAAAAATAATTCGAAGAATAGGAAATCAAAATCATAGCAATTCCCGGGCAACGGCGCCAAAAACTTGTTCGTCGACGGAAATTCTATCGGTTTAGAAAACCATCGAACGAATTTAAATTAAAAATAACCGCAAGCGCACGGTGTACGAATGTAGCACGCGGCGAATACGGGTCGATCCGTAGGGAATTGATGATTTTAAAATTCTATTCTATCAAATTATACCGAAGTCGAGAGTGAATAGGTAGAAATGTAAGAAACTAACAAAAACTAGCAAAAGAAAATGATTAAAATATGAGAGTTAAAAGAACAATTTAGAGATAAATCCACTCTCTAGATCATATAAATCAACAAAATGAAGTTATGATCTCTCTTTTCTTGTCATTAGTGAATTAGTTGATGTGCTTATCATAAGTATGGTATATTTGTGCTATTAATTAGCTCAATATAAACCATCAAACTATAACACAACCACTAATACACATTTAACTCTCATGACATATGACAACAAAGTTGAAATAAAAATCTATTTTAAGCATAGCCTATTAACTATTGTTTAGAAATATAGGCTATCAAATTTCAATTTCAACATTCACTTCTTTGCTATAATCATATTTAGATGAAGAGGCAATTTGTGTTATGTTTGTTTAAGCATAGCCTATTTGTTATAAACAACATAGACTATCAAATTCAAAGCTAAACAACATCATTAAACCACTTCAATCATTCTCATTAAGCACAAAAAGAGAGCATAAACATCAAAATGTTGCATCTACATACTAGAGAGCTTCATTACCCCTAAATTGTAGGGATTAAGCTCTCATATTTGTTATCAAATCAACAAATGTAGAAAGCAACATGAAATCAAAAAGAAAGGAAAATGAAAGCTAATGGAAAAGACAACTAATCTAATTGCATAAAGGTAGATCTACACTATTACATAAGAAGAGAAGAAGCATGTAAATAAAAGACAATTAACATTGCATAAAAGAAAAGAAAATTACATGAAATAAAATGGCTAAATAGCCATGGAAAGAAAGAGAGCTTTGATTTATTTTCTAAACTAAAACTAACTAACTAACTAAGAGGAAGATAGCTACATGAAACATAAGGGGTATTTATACAAGTTAGAAACCCTAATGCATATTTTTGGGGAGTACCCAAAATGCCCTTGGAGGAAGTGTGGTGGCCAAGTTATCATTAGCTTTAATAATGCCCCACTTAAATGTACATGAAGCTTTAAATGTCTTTTAGCATGTGCATTAGCCTTTAATTTGTACATTAGGTAGTGGGTAGGTGGGGTCCTCCATGTTCTTCACTTTGAATTATTTCCATCTTCATTCCTTTGTATTCATTTTGTGCATGCATATTCCTTCATGAATCCACTTGTAATTGAGTGTAATTTCCTACAAAATAATATAAAAATTTCCAATTAAATGTTCTCAAATTAATATATGCACAAAAATGACCATTTTGCCCCTGGATGAAGATGAATATGTGACAATTTCAAATAGTATGAATTTTGGTTTAAACAAGTTAAAATACCCAATATGATCATTTATTTAATTTAAAAAGAATAAATATGGTGGTTAAAATATGCACATTTGCACATCATTCATCGAATTAATTCAAACTATCTAAATTTTCGTTATCCAATGTTAACAGTTTATTTATAAACTACCATTTCTTATTAACATCCATTTTTTAAATTAATATCCAATTGATTTACTTCCAAGTTGTTCACATCTTGTTTCATTCAAGTTCAATTTATTCGAATTCCATTATTTCACTTTATGCTAACACATTTCATATCAATTCATTCATGAACCCTTTTATAAAAATTATTTTATTAATTCATTTTATTTCAATAAGTGAGAATTATTAATTTACAGAGAATGTAAGAACTACACACTAGGTTCCTTTCTAAATCATTTTGGAATAATAAATATACTTATCGCTTTTATATTTATCAAATCATATTTAGAATTTAAATCAAAAATCTATTTATTGAATCAAACGCATAGCAAAGTTTCTAAATGGCGTCCGCCACTTTGAGACTCGAAAATGAATGTCGATGATGTGACCGTCATCTTTGAAATTATTTTCGAGCAATAGAAGAGAGGAGTACAGGACTTACTTCCTTTTAAAATCCATTTTTTAAAACAACTTTTACTCGTAAATATTTTTAAATAATATTAATATTATTTTAAAATCTTAGAAAACAATTTCAAAAGCATCGGGATTTAAGTTCTCAAATTCTTATTTTTTCACTTAAGATTAGATTTTTATTTCATAGCTCATTACTTAAGTTTATAAACATCCATAAACTAAAATTAATTAAGTTAATGTTTTCAAATTTGGTTTTATAGCCTATTCACTTCATATTCAACTTATTTTATAAATTTATTCATTTCATAATTTAACTTAAATTTTAAATTATTTCATGTCACTTTTACTTAATCTAAATTAAATTTTTTTCTCATCATTCACATTCAACAAATTGAAAATTTATTTTTATCTTAATATTTCTCAAGTCTATAAGTTATACAAACTTATTCAGTTAAAATTTCATTGCATTATTTTATCTGATTCATTTCATATACAATTCACTTCCATTTAAACTTCCTTCAGTTAACTTCATTTTATTTACTTCATTTCACTAACTCAATTTATTTAACATATTTAGGTTAATTCTTTTATTTCATATCTCAAATTCAAATTTTCTTTTGTTTGCTTAACCAAAATGTTCGACCATTTTAGAATTTGGTTTTACTTTCCTATTCAAATTCATTAGTTATAAAATTATTTCTTGTCTATACTATTTCCAATTTATAAGTTCAAAAACTATTTTCATATATTTATCAAATCATACTTGGAATTTTTTTCACAATCAAAACTTGTTCAAATCGAAAATAAATTTCTTTTGGTAGCAATTCTCATTCGGAAACTCGAAAATGAAAACTGGCGATGCTGCAGTCATCCCTGGAATTATTCCTTAGCGACTAAAGTGAGTTCAATGCTTTTATTTCTTTCAAATATCTTTTCAAAGTATATTTCTGGTCAAAACTCTTCAAGATAATATTATTAATTCTGAAGGCTTTGAAAACAATACTGAAAACAACAAGATTTAAATTCTAAAATTTTAGCTTTTTAAATCTTTCTATTTATAAGTTATATTATAAATAGACTTATACAATTCCATTACTTTATTACGAAAACATAATTTACATCTTTATTAGTGTAAACAATTCTTATTGTAATTATATTTCAATTCAATCTAATTATCGAACGCTTCGTGAAGTAGAGCACACAAAGTATTCGTTTTAGTTTAATTCAACCGATAATCGATGATTACTAAATATTATCATATCCTAACAAGCAACATTCATTAATAATCATACAGGTTTATGAAAATTATCATTTTATATATAAAATATAAGTTAGGTAAAATTATTTCATTTACCCTGTTTCAAAACAATATTATATTGACCTGCCTTGTTTAAGTGTTTAGAATCCCTTATCAATAACATGGCGCCTCATGTACCGACCGAATTTCATAAACAACTCAACATATAAGTAAACACAATATAAAATATTTTTTAACACTAATAAGTACGCGCTCTCATACACACACACATACTCAAAAACAAGCTCATTCTAGGGTATTACTAACCTATCTCTAATGAGTCCAACCCCACCAAAGCTCAGGCTATCGCTTAACCAAAGCATTGATATCAACTGTGACGACCCACATTTCAGAAAGTTCAAGTCGACAATAAACCACACATGTCCAACTCAAAATAATCTGAAACACAAATAATCAATGGGGTTAATTAAGAAAAATAAGAAAAGAAGAAAACAAATACAAAATCTCACAACGGAATGACTAAATAAAATAATCAAATAAAGAATTCATGAAGTTGTTATAATATACATTTGATTAAAATTTACAACATCTATCAGAGTTATATATACAACAGAATAATAGAATAATGCAGTAGAACAACATGTTGCAGAAAAATAATACTAGTAATAATATATCAAATCTTCATCTTCGTCCTTCAGAATAAACGATCTTCAATGCACTGAAAACTCAGGACCGACCCTAGCATAAAGTAAAACAATACACATGAGTTAGAGCTAAAATATTCTTATGTCAGTCAAATCAATATCACGTATAACATGAGTGTAATAGCGTCGGAGATGTTTGTAGGGTTTTACATCTTCTATCCAGTGTATAACGTACGTACAATAACTCAGGAGATGTTATGAGGTTTTTTATCTCCTAAGAATTTGTTAAAATATCTATATACAGTTAGGAAACAATATATATGTAATTTCTAATCAGTACAATGAATATTTTTCTTAGCGTTAAGGCTTTACATTAATTCCCCTTAACACGTTTTTAAGCATTATTGTACAGTTTGCGTATAGCACCCCAATAGCGTGTCGGGGGATAGGGATGCGCCATGATATGACAACACTAAACCAAACTTGTAGTGGTCTCCTATAAGGATAAAAGTATGACAAGGCACGAGAGGCAATACCCAATGTAGGATACTACCATTTCGGATCCCAGAGCTGGTGGCAACGTATCGTAGCCACGATCGCCCACCATGTCCATCCATCCCATATCGAGTCAAAGGGAGGTCATCCCAAATCAAGGTGCACCAATCGAAACCAACATCAAAAGTAATAGTATGGACCAAGTCCAAAATGAAAATCGAAGAACAGATGTCCGCTAGAGGTAGCTACACTCATCGACCCTATCAAGCCATTATATTTTAGTCATTTCAAATTGACACAAAGTGTCAGGGCTATCCATCGTCGTTCTTTTTCTTCAAATCCAACAAACGTGCACTAATCCTACCACTTCATTCCGGAGTCTCCTCCACGTACACAGTTGTTATAGTGGTTCCAATATTGACAGCGAGTATGCCAATAAGAGGCTCCGGTGTCTTTAACAACCAAAAGTAATTTTACACACTAGTTGCTTCTTTTACATTTCAATACAATTCAGATTTGATATCAAAATATCATATTCACTTCAAAATACAATTCATTACTAAATTATCATATTTACTTAAAATATGTCAATGTCACTTGAAAAACATTTCATTCCAATATCTCGATTTCACTTCCAAAATCATTTCGAATTTCTAGCTTACAACTTCAACCAAATCCGCATTTAAATCAACGATTTAAATATAAACATTCCAACTTTTTCATAGTTTGAATTTTTAGAAAATAGTTTGAATAGTTTTAAATAGTTTAAATAGTTTAGAGATTTAAAACAGTTTGAGATAAAATAGTTTGAGTATTGAAAATGATTTATATAGTAAAATAGTTTGAAAAATCAAAATAATTCGAATATTTAAAAGGATAGATTTTAAATAATTTATTTTGAAAATAGTTTCAAATCAAACTATTTCTTTCCATTTCAACAAATCCTGACCCAGGTCCAAATTTCAAATCAAACAGACTCAATTTCAAAACTTTCGAATTAAATTGACTCAATATTGATTTAAATTCAAATTAACTCAATTTCGATTTCAATTCGAATTAACTTCAATTTTGAAACGTTCATTTCATCTCCAAATTCAACTTAATGATTGATTCAATGGTTTAAATTTCAATTCAATTCTTATTTTAAACCATTTTAATTTATATAAATCTCAAGTCCAATTTCAATTTGCTTATTTAAATCACTTAAATCAAATTAAACTTCATTGTTCAATTTACGATACAAATCTTTGAATTAATTCCATTTCGAATATTTCAATTCCAAGCTCAAATTATGGAATATCAATTTAAATTACTAACCAAGATAAACTTCAAAGTTCGAATAAAGGTTCAACTATTTAAAATAATTTCAATTTCCATCATTCAAATAGTTCGTAATTATAACTTCAAAATTTCAAATTCAATTCTTTAAACAATTTCTTGTAATCATTTTCAACATTTCAAAACTCGAATTTAATATTAATTCAATCTTTATAAATTTGATTTTTATTTCTTTAAAAGTAATTCATTTAAATAGATTCAAATTTAAGAATTTAAAACCATTTAATTTAACCAATCTGGTGTCCATGTATAATTTTCTATCCTATGGCCAAGTGATCGGTTATTTCAATTTTTAATTGCAGGGATGGATATATATCATTTCAATCCAAATCTCAGTGTCATATGTATATATCATTTCAACCTATTTTTTAATTTATTCGAATAATTCAATTTGCAGTTTTATATACTGTCAATAATATACATGATGATAACGGAATATATAAAATAAATAAACATCCAATCATCTAATATGTCAACCAATAGCATTCAATTTTAATCAACATCCAAATCAGCCAATAAATCACAATAATTAACTAGTTATCACTATCGGTGTTTAACTAGAAATTTAATTTCAATTTCAAATTCAATCGTCGATTAAAATTCCTAACAGTTCAATTTATATGTCAATTCAAATATCAGTAAAATCACCAAACAACAATCAATAAAAATAATTAACTTCACAATTTCAATTTAACTAACATCAGATATATTTTAGTATTCGTGAGCGGGTTTTATAACTCACCTTTATCTGAACTGAAAAAATTTCAGTTTCAAATAAATGCCAATCCAAGTCCATGTCGTAGACGATGTCGATACGAACCCAACGGAACTTGTCGCGTTCAAAACATATCTCATATGAAAAAGTCACGGGTTAAATAATATTCAGTGTAATTAAAATATAATTAGCATAACTTAAATTGAAATTGAAACCTAGCCATCGTCCCTCTCCCTCCATGCAGCAATGCACACGATCGTTCATCGTTTCCTTTTTTTCACATGAACGATCGCCAGCACCTCCACCAAAAATTCCACACCGCCTGCCTCCCCTACCGCGCACCACTGTCGCTATTGCCCTCCACAACACGCTCGTGCGTGTCACCGGTTTTTTCTTCCGTTGATCAATTGTTGCTTCCTAGCTGTGATGCCTGCAGCCGCCACCCCCTCTGCCACGGTTGCCTCCACTCCAGGGCCCATCCACAAGGGCGCGTCGCAGATCAATGAACCCAAAACTCAAAAAAAGATGCCTCTCCTTCTCGATTTGATTCTGGCAAACTCGGGTTGTATCGCCTCGATCTAACCGTCCATCTTGTAGAGCTCGTCGAGCTCTTCATTTTTGCTTTTGGAGTCATTTGATTATGTCGAACGGATTGGAAGAAAACGAGGGAGAAAGGAGAGCAATTTTCGGCCATTAAAATGAATGGACAGCTAAAGTTTAGGGCTAGAGTTTAATAAATGAAAGGGTTAGTTATAGAAAATTTCCAAGGCACTATTCATCCACGAAAATTTCGAACTCCAAATGAAGCGTGCCACCTGACGTTCTATATGTTATACCCCTATTCTGAACATAATGGAATATGTATCGAGAGCCAATTCCATCATATTCAGAAGATAGCTTTACAAATAAAATTATATTGACTAAAGTTCTGGAAATAAATTCTACGTGTTTCAAGCTTACATAGCCAAACGATAAGTCCGGTCGCTATGAAATTTGAAATCCTATAATAATTCACTATTACGGATCCGATGAAACTAATTTCGTCGAAATCTGAGACAGTATCCAAAAAGACTATTTTTATGCGTTAATTAAAACAAGCTATTTCCACGATCAGTTTAGTCACTTTTAAATTCAAATTTGAAAGTTAAAAATTTTCATTCTTCTTTAAATAAAATTTAAATCAACATTTGAAATCATTTTCATTCATATTAAATTCAAGATTCAATTATTTAAATAATTTCAATATTTAATTTAAACAATTTAATTATTTAATAAATCGCTATATTTGAAATGCAAGTTATTTTATTCATAAAATTTAACTTTTAAAATGAATTCAATAATAAAACAACCACTTCCATTTTACAATAATTCAACATCAATGCAATTATTTACAATTCAATATTATTTAATTTACTTTCTAATATAAGTTATCATCTTTTATCTTATTGAATTTTGTTATTCAAAATTTTATCTAAGTTTATATTCAATAAATTACATAAATAAATCATTAATTTTTTATTTCTAACCATTTTTGTTCAATAATCATATTAAATTCAATAATTTAAAATAGTTAAAAATACGGATTGTTACACATGAATAGGGCGTGGTCGTGAGCTTTGAGTAGAGATGTAGAGTGATTTGCCTTGTTTTTGAGGTCGAATGACATGGTTTATATATGTATATATATTTTACTATTTGCCATAACTTTGTGAATATATTTTTCAAGGCATGGAAATCACTAAAGAAGAGCTCTTAGAGCTTTAAGAACAAGTGAATGGATGAATGAAATGAGAGAGCTAAGGCTTTGTATTTATAGGAAAAATTTTATGAAAAATATCTTAATGTGCACTTCCTGTTCTACTCTTAACCCACACCCCTCCTTTCTTATCATTCCACAAGTTGATCCCCCTCCCTATGTGCCTCAATCACTTCACTTCTTTTCCATGCCTGTGCATTGATTTAGATGCCTTAAAGGGGAAGATAAATGAAAATATCATGATATTTGTTTCATAATATCATGATATTTTTATCATATGTATACATATGTATTTGTATATGTATTTATATGTATATATGTGCATGTGACATGTATATGCACAAGAGAACAAACAATGTCGCAACGAATTTGAACAACTTCCGTTCGTTAAACCGTTGAAAATCAGAAAGTCAATTACCAGTCACATTTTTACTTATAAATTAAATTACATATAAATGTAAACAAAATTTGAAAACTAATCTATCATTATTATTAGTGAATTAAAATGATCACAATTAGATTATAAAACCATATAAATCAATATTAAACGAGTATTTACAAAAAGTGTCGTCGTGTCGACAAAACATTACAACTTTTCTTATACTTTCAAATCAAGTATATATTTTCGTAAAACTATCATAAATGATTTATTATCACTATATAACTAACTAAAACAAATTATTATTACTTTAAAATAATTATTTAATTATTTAAACTTAACTTAAATTTTCAGAGAAATATATAAAAGTGATGACAACTCTGGTGATGTCATAAATATGTTTTATTTCTAAAAATCAAATAAATAGTTTTATTTCATAATCTTGTTTAAATAGATATATTAGTATATGTATTCAGACTCATGCACTCAAATAATGAGAAAATCTCCTTTCTATTGAAAATCAATTTATCGATGAAAATTTATGTACGAAGCACGTGCTTTATGTATGAAACTATATCCCACAATTATATTTTAAAAAAGTTTCTTATCAAGATTTAGGGTTTAAATCTTTATAGTTGGTGTTATAAAACCTTGTATTTGAATATTTCAAAATTAAATATCATTTACCAAAGTGATAAATTTGTGGGTTGTTACAGACGTAATTGAAGCAAGTTGGTGAAGGTTCAGTTGAGTGAAAACGAAGGCTATTGCACTTGAAAGACCGAGGAGAGCATGTAAAAAGCTGATCCAGAGCTCTTTGCTTAGTGAGACTTTCTATTTATCACTTTACTTTCACTTATGGTGTCATGATGTATATCATACTGTAGTATCCTACAAGCTAGATATGCTTAGATGTTACCTTTTACATTTGTTGTTGTGTATGCATGTTTGATGTATGATGGTTACCTATGCTTGTATATGGTTATTAGGCATGCTGTTTGGGATTTCTAGGGCGAAATTACTAGGGAGGAGAGAATGTAATGACCTATATTCTTTGTATTAGAGGATCATAGAATATTAATATTATTTTTATATATAGTCGTACGATTCTATGATTTTAAGAAATGATCACTAGAGACATTTTCTGTCCTTAAAATTTTTATTGGACGATTTTGATCTTGAAAATCTTTTATGGTATATAACTTTTGATATGAGCCGAATTGGAGTCTGAAAGCACTTCCCTTAGAACGAGATGATGGTTGCTCTTTCCTTAGAGTCGTCGTAACTAGACAACGGACTTACTGTTAGGGAAATATACGTGTTCGAAGTTTCACTAGATTTTGGACATCTCAATGGGTAACTAGTGCGTTAATAGTTAGGCCCAAAGCCCATTTTGGGATTAGCATGGGGATGAGGCTGATGGAATTTTTCTCCATTATTTCACACTTCCTCAAAATAGAGAGATACCCTCATTAATGACTTCTTAGCCAAATAGCCACTCCAAACCTTATTTTAATTAGCCAAAACTTGTTATTAAGGAGGGGGTTAGCAATATTAGCATTTGTATTGAAGATTTTCCACTGAAGATCATTTAGAGCTACTGTAGATTCTTGGATTTCATGCGCTGACTTGCATTAGATTGCTTTGGATTTGGGTGCCTCTCACTTACTAATTAGACATTATACACCTTGAAATGATGTTTTGAAATGATTCATAGATCCTAAATGTATTTTAAACTTCAAATAATAATATATGTTAACTTTAATTATTTAGAAAGGATTTGTAAAGATCATGTTCTTATAGATCTCCCTTGTTTGTATAGTTATACCTTTAAATTTTGGATTCACTTTGATGTGTGTGGATGTATGATTTTTACAACATATTGTTTATAATGATTTCCCGAATGTATGATGTTTGAATGGTTGAAAACGCTGATCAAATGGAAATTTAGTTATAAGGATAGGTTATGGATCAGTGTTGATGGATCGATGATGACACATAAAATCAACTTGATCCAAACAGGGGTGCAAAAAATATGAGGCAATAATGAAGGCCTCATAAGGCTACATATCAAGTTCAAGTTATTTGGAGTGTGTTTTCTCAAGTTATGGATGGATCTATGGTGGTTTGAAGGCTATGGTTCAATGGAAGGTTGCTTCGGGGCATGCTTGAGTCATGGGATGGATCGCTTCAAGCTTGGAGGGATTTGGTTTGGGTCGTGATGATGATGTTTGGGTCGCCTAGATGTGAGAAAATGCCAAGTGATGGATCGGTAGTGCTAACTTCGAGTCAGAGGAAGGATGGATCGGGGTTTGCTTCGAGTTATAAATGCTTTCTTGGGAGCATAGGCCAATGGAGTAAAGAAAGGGAAATTTGGCTAAGGTATGTATCGATATCGATTCATGGGGTATCGATCGGTGGTGATGGATTAGTGAAGGGGAGTTTCACATGATGGAGCATGGCTTAGTTAAGTTGAAGTATGGGATCGGAGGTGATGGATCCGTGGTTATGGATTGGTGGTTATGGATCGATGGTGGAGATTTTGAGGCGACTTCGAGATGTGAAGGTTTTTGATTTGATTCTTAAGTGTGTTCACTCCACGCTTGTGTCAAACCAAACAATTAGCCAAATATGGCCAAGTGTAGGGTCGATACCAAACCATAGGGTTTAGTGATGCTTTTTGACGACGATGACCCATGATTCGATGATGATGATTTCATGTTGGGAAGTGATATCTTCGATAATGAATAGTTATAATTTAAAACATAAAGTAGAGGATTATGAGTCGGATTAAGAGGACTGTTGGAGGAAGGTTGCGGGATGTATGATGGTATGACTGATGATGATTGTAGAGAATCTTCCCAACCATGACGACTTCGTGATGGGAGTCGTAAGATTAGCTCTAGGACGTGCTCTGCTATAGACAACATGTTCAAAGGGATAGTTGAGACTCGAGGGTTCTTAGGGTACTCGTAAAAGGGGAGTATATACTGGAGATGTGATGTTTCCTAGAGCATGATGGCTCTTTATTCTTGATAGAAGGTTTATTTACCCCGGACTAACGTAATGGTTAGTCTTGTTCCTAGCCAACTGAGTGGCATGGATTCGAGTATCGAGGAACCAGGACGTGGGTTATCGTGATGGATAGTCTAGTTTTTGACCATGATGGGTCGAGCGAGTGGTCTTATATCTAACGCACTGAGTGAGTGAATGCAATGATGGATGCTATTTTTGCTTTGATCGTTGAACACCTTAGGGATGTCAAATGATGTGGATGTTATTAACGTAAATAATTGGACACCCCTTAGTATTTTGATATATAGTACACCCATGATGACTATGATGTAGTGTTGCGTATACCTTATGTATCCGATAACTCTATGAATGCAGGGATATGTCATGTATGATTCTCCATACTATTTGTCCTATTATAGTGATTTATTAGTATTTAGACATTTCCTGCCTTTCACATCAAGCTATTATCTGACTTGGAGTTTTATGCTTTGCTTCATATCGTTTCGGGTACTCTTAAATGAGTAGATTAGGGATATCAGATCTGGTGAGCATGTGGAACAGGACAGAAGACGAGTTTGAGGCTACACTCTTGTATTTTTATATTTAGTTGTTATTGCTTACTATTTTGTTGCACCACACTATAGAGCTTGCTAGTGCCTTTATTATCTAAAGAAGTTTGTTCATGAATTATTATTTGATGTATAACTATATCACTTATGCTACATGCTGTATGGATCTACTTACCATGATTTATATGATTCATTCAGTTATTATTGTCTTGCCTATTTTATATCTGAGATGTTTATTATATATTTTATTTGATGTGTTGTGATATTAGGATAGGTTTTGATTTTGATTTACTTTACCTTATAACCTTGACAGTCATCTTGCATCGATCGGGCACCGTTACACCATAGGTTATCACATCATTGGGTGTCAGTGATGTAGGGTGGTCATCACAGTACATAGAGAAGATAATACAACCAAGTTAACAATTAAAGGTAGGTAAGTGCCAATTCATTGCTACAACCAATCATTTCTTCATAAAAGCTTATGTTACTGTAGACAAGTATAATAATCAACAATGAGAAGTTATATAATTTTTTTTAGAAATTTGGTACATAATTAGTTTAAACTGCATTCTATAATATGGATGATAGTTAAATGAATCAAGCAAAGAGTTTCAATCTATGTTTATGTAAGGTAAGTTAACGAAAATACACTGAACCAAATGGGTTTATACTTGGTAAAAATTTGTGAACTTATGAAAATACAGATTGGAAACTGGAAGAAACATAGTAGTTGTCACATGCTAAAGGTTTCTTTCACTTCCTTTGCATATAAGCCCTCCTATAATATCAATAAAAATAGATAATTGGATGAGTTAATTGTAAAACACTTAGTGGATGACTTTGAACTTACATTGTAATAAGAATAGGAGTAGTACAAAGGACACATAATGGAGCTTGAGGAATCATTATAACTTCTTTGGCGCTTATCAGAAAATTCAAACACTAGCATAACAAAAGCTTCTTCTAATCCAATATGCCATCAGGTTTCATGGACAAAAAGTTTACTTATTTTCATAGCAGTTTGAAGTAACTTCGTAGAATATGCACTGTTTGAGATCTTGAAAAAAATAGAAACTACCGCCAATACAAAATAAACAGAATTAGCTAATTGATATGCAAACTTCATGTACTTTCCAACTATATTAAATGCATACTCAATTGATACATCAAATAAAAAAAAGTTAGTACATTGTGTGCTATGTGTGGTGACTTTACTTGTTAATTAAACTATCAGTATAAAAATAAGGTAAATATAATTTGAGTTACAATATTCGAAGTAAATATAGCTGGGTGAAAAACCATGTAGTTCTAATGACATAAACATTAATGTAAACTTTCTGCACGATTATAAAAACATATCTTAGGTAGAACTTACAAGTCGATCCTACGGTTTATCATTCAACATGCAAGTCATTTTCTTTTAGATAAGAGGAATGAGTCCGACTTTTAGATGAAAATAGAATTATATAGTATCAACAATTATATTTGAATTTTTTGACAGTTAGCAATTATATTTGGATCCACACATAAAAGAAAAGGAAAGTGTATAACCAAAGCCATGTATTGTAAACAATTACCATAAAATTGATTCAAGTAAATAATCATCCTTCGGTTAATTCATACTAAATCAATTATGAGGTCAGACCTTTTAATTGAATTAAGGCTACCATGAGATAATATAAATACTAATATACTCTCTTAATAATATAGAAAGCTACAATGAAAAAAGAGGTACCGGGTAGTGGTCTACGTAATCTAGTTATAACTGTTTTAGAGTAGAATCTAATGCCATGGGTACATCCTTTGGATCATGTCTGGTGCACCTATTCTGATTGAGTGATCTTGTTAGTAAATATGTTGTATGGAAAAAAATTTATTGGTAAGCTGATTTTGAGATAGTTACCAGAGCCTGGAGGTGATAAACAACTCTTTGTGCTTGACAACACCATCATCAAATAGTTTCTTTAATGCCACTCCAATATGAAATAATTTTTGCATTAAATATTAAGTTACTTCCGACTTGAGGGAATTTTTGCCACTTTATGTTTATTTCTATAGACAACTGAAATTTGTATATTTTCCTACTAATGAGATTAGAAAAATATCAGTTGCGAACCAGTAGCTCATACATTGAAGATGGAATTACAACTAATCATCATGTAAACATCAGGATCTACAGGAATTGACTAAATCTAAGTGGTTGGTAGGAGATGATGCATTAAGAGTGACCAAAGATGTATGTTAAAAGTAGCGAGTATTAGTAAATTGGGAGTCAAGAAACTTTGCTTGTCCATCTAGTTGTTCCTTTATGTTCATTGAGTTTGTCCAGTTGAAAATTTGTCACTACAAAACAAAGTTATTTTGAAGTATGTGATATATAATATTTTGTTGAGTTAAAATATATTTAGGGAAAACATTATATACTATATAAAGATAGATAGATCCACTATATAGTAAGAAGTACATAAAGGAACCTTGAATTAGCACTTTATGTAGTGTATCATACTACATATTAGTTTATTCATCCAAAAGGTATGTGTCAATCGCATGAAAATGACATTTGGTACCATCAAATAATGAATGAAATAGGGAAACAATTTCTCGACATCATCCGAATGAGTAGTGAAAATTGGTTCTCTACAAACTTTCACCACTTTTAATTTTAGTTACCTAAACCACTCCGAATAAACACTTTAATAAACACTTCTGAGTTCAACAGGATGTGGAAGAAACTAAATAAAATTTTGTTTCCATTAAGGTCTTTATTATGAGTTCAATCAAATAAAAATTTATTCCCCTTGAAAAACGACTTTCATATGAATATAAAAAATAAACACGATATCATTCAATACAAAATGGAAAATACAAATACCATTAAAGAAGCTTGCAACACTTCTAATTTTATGCATATTTCGAAATGTCTACCTCTACCTTTATGCTACTTATAATTTTATACCAGTAAAACAGAATATGGAAGAAAATAAATGTTCCATTTAAGTGAAAGAAAATGAAATTATATTATCACATTACTCATCAAGTCTTTAAGTGGGGGACAATAAGCACTTCTAAACATGTAAAGACCTTTACCCTAAATAAATACTTCAAAACAAGAGGCATTACATTAAGAGCCACTTTTTATTTTATGCAGAATGAATAATAACTTTATTTTAGTTACTTTAATATAGGTGTTGCTTTTATTTAGTTCAAATGAAGCATTTATTCATTGCAAAATCATTCTAAATAAATAGAAGGTAAAGATGTTTGTTTTAATCTGATCCAAAACGAAAAACATATCCATAAATATCATAATTTCACTATCATTCATGTCGAAAATATAAAACCTAGCTAGCATACCTCCTCTTCGTTTCATAAATTGCCCCGCAATCGATGTGCTTATACCCAACCTGCATTGATCTAAAAACAAAAATCACATTTGTAAAATATTTGACAACAAAAGAGTAAGAGGGATTTCTGCAAAATAAAATACCACAATGCAACAGTGATCACACTGCCAATGACACCGGGCCTAACTTACCACATGCCCAAACCAACCTATGGATCCTATATTCAAACTCATATAGTTCTCCATTTATAAATTGTCGCATAACAATAGTGAAAAGGAGAGAGGCGGTCCCAGATTTGGTTTATGGTGAAAGTTAAGCCAGAGAAGAGGTGATTTTGGAAGATGAAGATGAGGGATTTATTGACAATTTATGACAATACATGATTGATAAAAGAGGACAAGAAAAAACATCACATCAATTTTTTTTTAGTTTTCATATTTTTTTAAGAGTGGAAGGATAACAAAAATGTTAAGTTTTAAAAGAGATATGAGCGACAACAGAAAATTTTAGCAAAATTTCCATGAATCGTTGGCGGGAACAACTTGCCAGTGTTTTTTTATTCATTTTTATATTTAAAACAACCAATGGTTGCATAACGCCTTGAAACACTACCAATAAATACAATTAAAAGCAAGTTTTGTAGTAGTGTTGAGCCCCAAAAGTCAAGTATGCGAGCTCTTAGAGGATTCTCTAAGCTACAATTCACTATCTTAGTGTATCCGTAAGTTTATGGATGTTAAGCTGCAATCAGATGTAATTTAGTCCACAATTCCTTTGTAAGCTCTTCAAAAATCCACAAGCGAACAATGGGTCTTGATCGCTTATGATGCTCTTTGGCATGTCATGGAATCGCACTATCCACATTACATACTACTCGGCCAAATTGGATTCCATCATAATAGACTTCATGGATATGAATAAAGCACATATAGTCAACCTATCAACTATGACTGGATGTTAACATACCCTCCTTTGGTCCTTGATAATCCGTTGATGAAATTCATCCATATTTATTCCCACTTCCACTCAAGAACTTCAAGTGGTTGCAGAAAACCACTTGGCTTCTTCTGTTCAACCTTCACTAACAAATGGTCCATCACTTTGTGTAAAACCCCATATTTTTAATAAAAGTAAATAGTTAATTGAAAGAGGCGTTTAGGTATTTTTACATAAGGCTGAAAAGCTAAATTTTTTAAAAATGAAGCCAACAGGGTTGGCGCAGTTGGTTGATGGTCCAGACTGCGTGATCGAAGGTCACGAGTTCGAGCCCCGAAACTGACAACCCTGTAACAAGTACCCGAAGTATGTGTTTGGCAGGCACATACTTCTCTAGAGTTTACAAGCTAAGCTTGGTTCTCTAGGTAATTCAAAAAAAAAAATTAAAAATAAATGAATTCGGGAAATGTGACTTTTCCATTGCTCAAGTGGATTTTTCCAACATAAATACATATATAAATTATAAAAAAATGAATACCGAATGAAGGTGATATGGATTGTTTAATTAGTGCATGTTACAGAGCAAAATGGGTCAAGTCCCAAGTAAAGGGAATTTCAGGTTTTCAATTCATGCAAGGGATGTTTTTAATGGTAATTCACCTCATCCTCCACTTCCCTTCATTCTGTAGCTGCTACTTCTCCTGATCTTCGTATTATTCTTCTTCCTTAAACATTAGGGTGATCTCTTCAAAGAAACTAAAGTCCAAACTTCAAATAAAAGTTGAGAATCAAATTGAAGAGAAGAGAGAAAAAATCAAAATAATTGCAATCTAGCAGAGAAGGAGCACCAAATCTAATCAGATTGAAAAGGATATGTCTTCAAGCATTGTATCAGGTGAGTGGATTTATCTACGACATGAGTATGATGTAGATAAGTCCTTAAATTCCATTTATGTATAAATTTAGTATTGAAATATGATTTTTAATTCGAATAGACAATTTTTCATTGAAGATCTATATTAATTGGACAATTTGAAATTCGTGTTTCTTTGCTTTTGATAATACTATTTATATAAAACTTAGGGGAGGCTAGATTGAATAAAGTTTACCTTAAAGTCATTTAGGTATGGTTTATGTAATAGATCTGAATTGATAAAAGTGAATTTATGCATACATCCCTTAAAAGTCGCCTAGATCCAATTCACTCAGCTTTAAATAAAGTTGAAAAACAAATCATTGAATAATTATGCGCAATAAATTTGATAAACTACGTAAAAAGTTTGGGAATTGATAAAACTGAAACTAAATTTAAATGCTAGTTTAAAGATGAATTATATTGTTATACTTAATCTCAAAATAAAAATAAACAAAATGAAAAAAAAACAGAACGAAGTACACTAATCCAGCCGTCTAGAACCAACGTTCAAAAATTTGAAAGTCTATGTTTAGATGCCCGATTTGAGTTCCAAACCTTGAAATTAAGTAAGATAATGATCAAAAGATATATGTTGACCAAAAGATAGATATTGGTTTCCAAAAAGGATCAAATATTTAAAATCCCAATTCGAACATATGAAATAGGGGTCAAGCATTTGGGAATGGATTCAAACATTTGAATGCATATACTTACTTTTTCTATAGGAAACTAGATGCCGCAATCAAAGGCATCTGAATTGGGTCTAGACATCTGAATATTAGATTCAAATGATTGAATTATTATAGCAATTCAGATTAAACCTGGACCTAGTGCAGGCCAAGTAGGAAAGTTCAAGGAAACTTGTTCCCACTTCCTTGACTTTTAGGAGTTCATCTTACCGCATGAAGCATGTAACATGCTACTCTTGTTTCACGGTTGGTGACTTACCTAGCTTCACATGTCATAATGTTGTACAACGTGACACTCAATGCAGCTTGAGATTATATCGCAATTAGGTGCTCTTATCATTAGTATAGCTAGTTCCAGTCGCACATTTGCTGATCATGGAAGAGAGGAGACCAAGGCGTCCATCATAGTATGATGAGCGTGCGGTTCAGCTATTGGACCTATAGAGGAGTCGAACAAGTTGGCTGACCCTTTTTTTGTAGGTTAAATGATACCGAGCACAAGATGCATGCATTAAGGAGGAGGTTACTCTATGCTTTGTGGCAAGGTTTCATCAGGACGACAAGCACCTTTGTCCAAGTGGTTAATTGATTCGGCATAGGTGCAGGATGTCACAAGTTCGAAACTTGCTTTCGAACGTTTATTTGACATGGGATATGTTGTCCCAGTGATTTGTTGTATATAAAGTACCAGTTCAAAAAAAAAGGTTTCATCAGGACTATGAGCTCGATTTGTGTGCATGGGCATTATAGTGTATACTCAGTGTATGCAACTTAAGCGGTCTATTATTGAGCATGTTTTCTCCATATATAGTTGGACAATTTACTATCGAAACTGTATACTCAAGGTATTTCTAGGTCTACTCGGTTCTGAATTCCTATAATCTATAAATTGACTAATTTCTTATATTTAGTGTGCACATTCCAGTGAACACCTTTAGGTAGTGTAGATTATAAATGATAATTTAGTTACCCGTTTACACTTTACCACTAGTGATACGATATAATTCACTCATCGGACCTTATATGATCCTCCTCTATTTTTACCTTTGTATGTATGTTACAGAAGGAACGGGCAGTAGATGAGGTAATAAGGATAAGATGCATAGAGAAGATGACAGTGCGCTATGGAGATATATTTATTTATAGTCATTTTCCTATTTACCTTATTGCATTTATTAGTCAGACTTATGTTGTATTCCTATTTGGAGACTATTTAGAACTTCTTATATGGGACATTGTATTTTGAGACAACATTGGTTCGGATTATTTCTAGTAATTATACTTGATTCCTTCTACTGTGAGATCTAAAAGTATAGGATGTTTTAAAGTTATATTCGTCTTTATATCATGCAAAACAAAAACCCAAATGATTTGTAATTGTTGGCACGATGCGAGCCATTTTTAGGCTTTGGATTAGTGTGTCCAAATATGCGGATTGTTACACTTCGAGATGAATGCCCTAAAGTCCTTCTTTATCTATTCCAAATAAAATGTTTGCTTCATATCATGATACATTTTATTGCCTTTGGGATGTATAGTCAATCCCAAATGATGGTTGTGACGTCCCCCAACTTGGAGGCCTAAAACTAACGGCTAGTCATTCATAGTTATTAACCCTCTACGACTAAATACGGCGGTGTTAGATTCATTGATACACAAAAACACATGAATATGAAAAAAATTTAAAACATCAAAAAAGATCACATTCCATTTCAAAACATTACTAATTCATTACATAATCCCATAATCATCAACGATGTTTAGAGAAAATATATTTAATGCAACATACGCCAAGAGCGACATATGTAAATGCCCTCTTAGATGATCACAGTATATACAGGCAGTGTAACAACTTTGTAATTATGAAAAACATAGCGGAATCAAATAAAAGAAAACTCTATATAGCTATCATGCCTCCTACATGTCTCCGAAAGCTTATCCATCTAAAGAGGTACCTGAAACTATTAGTCCTTGAGATGATGGTTTTGATGACAACAACCTTAGAATAAGATTATAAAATATAAATACTAACATTATGTTTAGATATATATATATAAGATCTAACCATGCAGGTACCAAGAATGAAGACTGTACAGTATAGAGATTCAAGATACCGAGATTGAAAACTCATGAGTATCAAGAATATCAAGAGTTCAAGATTTTAATAATGAGTAATTCAATTAGGAATTTTGTTAAAACTCCTAGAAAAGCACTGGCATCTTAAAATCCAATTTATTCGTGAAATGGAATCCACTTTGAGCCTGTTAAAGGGATGGAACCCTAAGTAGGATGGAACCTACGGAAAATCTAATGGAACATTGTTTTGTATCCGCTAACCTTTTATTCAAATTATTTTACAAAATTATATCTTTTTTAAAAATGATTTCAAAACCTTCCTTTTAAAAGAATCAAAAACATCTATCCTGGTTTTAAATATTTTTAGCCTCAAAATAATCTTTATTTTCAAAATCAATTTATCCTTAGTTTTAAACTATCTTTTAATAATAAGTATTTTACTTTTAATATTTATACTTAGATTTAAATATAAAATTATAGTAAAATTTATATATACCAAAATATTATTCTATATATTTATTTATGTATTTTAACTATATTTAAGTATATTTATAAAAGTTTAATATAGTTTTAATATAAGATAAAAGTTATTTTCAAGGAAAAACAAACCACCAAAATTTTCTTTGGGATGTCGACATATTCAAGATACCCATGTCGACATAGTGGCAGTTGATTTCAAAATTTTGAATTTCAAAAGAAGTGTCTATTCGTCATATCCCTCCATGAATGGACATGGCTATTATTCTTCTATAAATAGTGGTTGTTTTCAACGAATTTCTAATCATATATTTTTGCTTTTCACTCCTCTTCTTCTTCCACATTTCTTTATATATATTCTTACCATTACTCTACCGAAATCAACATTGAATCTAACTAGATCATTTCTAGTTTGATTCTCTATCACTATCTCTACAAGATCTCAGTGCTATTCAGAGTTATAGACTTCTTTGTAATCAATTTAGCGAGTAAAAGTGTGATTGTAGCCTTGGAAATCAATCAAACGAGAAAAGGTGTGAATGTCGCCTCGGAAATCAATCAAGTTAGAAAAGGTGTGATTATAGCCTAGGAAATCAATTGGGTGAACTTGTTGCCCGTGAAATCAATTATCTCTACTCAAAGGATTGTGAATCCGGAGGGTGTACCTCGTAGCCTTGAAATCGAGGGTGTAATTATACAATTGCTTTTGAAAGGAAATCCATACTTGTGTGCGGGACTGGATGTAGGGTAACTCTGAACCAGTATAAAATCCGATGTGTTCTTTCCTTTACTGCTTTTACTTTATTTCTGCATCTGTGTTTGATTCTGTGATCATATCTGTGTCTGAATATTGCATACATTTGTGTTCAAATTAACAAAAACTCAAAAAGATTTAGTAATTTCTTTAAACACTATTCACCCCCCTCTAGTGTTAATCCTATCCTTAAGATCAGTATTCCGCATTTCTCACATTTGGCACCAGAGCAGGGTTTTCAAAGTTTTCATAATCTGAATTTTGAAAAAAAATTAAAATGGCAATTTTTTTAAAAATTATTAACACTATTTTTGTATGAATATGTCATAGAATCATCATTATATTATTGTTTAAAACTATATTTAGTTATTTTGAAAAGTCACTTGATTCTTTAAAAAGTTTTGTTGTTTTACAGGAGAAGAGTTATGTCAATGACCGTTGGTTAAAAGATATCAGTCAATCATTCATCGACCAAGAAGAACAAATGGATATATAATGGCAATTGACAATGAAATAGGTACTATATCAATATGAAGCTTTTTATTCTCATCTACAACTTGATATCTTTCCATCTACTTCGCAATGTCAGTGGTTTTGTGCGAATCCGTCAAGAAATAATCAAGTTATAATCAAATAAAGTTATGGTGATCAAAGAGAAAAAGAAAGAAAAACTGTCAATGGTATTCTTCAAATTTCATCCAGAGATTTTAGTATTTTGTTCCTGCTCCTTTTCAAGATTATAGTTCTTGTTTTCATGGTCGTTTTGATGGGTGGATCATCAAATTCCGATCAAAATTGAGTGAGATATGACAGTTTGAAGTTGGCTTTCCAAAACTGAAAATCTGTGTACGGGATTTTCTACATTTCTCTTACTGTTCAGCCTGGTGCACCACAATACTTTCCAAATTCGTCACCAAACTATTACTGAATTGTAGCCCTTGCCTTTCTCTTCGATTTGCCGCTAGTTTCATCCAATTCCATTAAGAAATGAAGGAGATACGCGTTCTAGAAATTTGACAGTATATAGAAAAAGGGAAAGAAGAAGAAGAATTTTTATGAAAAGTGGTGACTATTGAGCCTATTTATAGTGGTTGAAGTGTCCATTCATTCAAAATTCAAATTCAAAATTTTGGTGCCAAGTTAGTCGATCTACTAAATCATCTGTATCTTTCTCGTACCATCTTCAAATTCAGCAAATGAATATACTACACTGATCAGAAAAACGAGCCCGTCGCAATAGAGATCTCATCGTTAAATTCTGAAAGATATAAATGTGTGATTGACGACGATGGAAGAACAATAAAGTTAGAAAGATGGAGTGTAAAAATTGGTACGCTTTACTATTATTTCATCTTTATTGTCGCATTTAGGAATATATATTTATGCATTTAGTTAGGTATAAAAATTTATCTCTTTTAAGTTTTGATATTTTGGTCCATATATCGACACACCATAGTATAAATCTCGATATACCGGTCTAAATTTGTTTTTTAAAAATGTGTTTGTAGAAAAGTGGGGTGGCTATAACACAATGTTGGATGTTAACGCTATTCAAACACTAGAAGTGGTGAATTGTATATCAACTACTTAATTATGAATATAAAACTGTATTTACTCAAATTGCAAACGGAAAGAAGTAATCAGAGAATAATAAGTAATAATGTAAAATGCAGTAATGTAAATAACATCCGAATTTTTATACTGGTTTGGATTAATCAATCCTATATCCAGTCCTGCACACTATCGTGCAGAATTCCACTATAATCGCTAGCTTTCCACGGGTGGCAAGAATACCTTTACAATCTTGGTTTCACGGGCTACAACACACACCCTCTGGATTTTACTGGCTACAAGAACAACTTCTCCTTATCACCAACAACAAACTATGGCACGTGGTTGTATCTTCAATACAGATTCTTGCAGATGCGGTACAATGATCCTATAGACCTCCAATGACAATATATTTTTGAATTCTTTGAGGAATAGGATGAAATCAGAGAGAGGATGATGTGAATTAAAGTACAACTCTCTGATATTGCATGGCTTTCAAATCAGTGAAGAATTGGAGTAAAATAGTATCGATTTGCAAGGAGACTTAAAGAGTATGCAATGGATTTCTTTTGCAAATGTTTGGAGAAGGAGGAGTAAGAGAAAATGATAATTCTTGATGTTAAAGTTCGTTTTCAGAATCCTTTATATAGTGGTTGAAGAGACATGCCTTTTGGTGAAGAGGTGGAGGGAAATGTCTCTTCATTTAAAATTTGAAATTCTGAAAAAAATGCTAGTATGTCGACATGCCCAGGTACCCCATGTCGACATGGGTGTGTTACAAAATGAACAGCAACACTAATAAGTGTTGCAATACCTTACATTTGTGGATTTTTGTGATTCGGTTGAGGTCAATGGATGATGATCTTTAAATATAATTGCCATGAGATCTTTAACAAGATATTCTAAGGTTCAACCAACTCCTCATCACTTCAAACACATTTATGCTTCAGCATTCTTCTCTAATTGGGTTTTGTTCTTCAATTGTTCTGATCAACCTTCTTCTATAATTCATTTGCTTCCACTATATTCTAGTTTATCTCTATAAACGTCTCCATAATATATCTGATATGACTGCATAACTCGAAGATACGTTAGTAGTAATATTTATATGGTTGTTGCCATCAAAATCAATACCTAGGGTATTAACAATCTCCCCCTTTTTGATGATGACAACCATATAAATATTTGAGGGATAAAATATAATACTTTTATATTTGACTCCCCCTGACTCTATGCACTCCCCATATCATTTGCCTAGTATATTTATACCTTTTCTCCCCCTTTGTCATCAACAAAAAGGGCGAAAAAGAGTCACTTAAATCACTGCTAGACAATATGTAGAGTTTGTAAATAGAGATAAATGCTTATAAATAAAACACTTGAGGGGAAACCAAATCAATTCAAAACATGAAATAAACTTATCAAATAATAAGATGAGTTTTAGAGTTACCGACTTTGCTGATGCCAATAACAAATCCTTTTCATATTTATCCAATGTACAATAGATTTCTTGTCATATGCTTTGAGCATCTGCTATCTGAAATACATTGTTTGGTACCTGATAAATTATAAAATATGCACAATGGTACCCTTTTTATTCTGGGGTCCATTGGGTTAAGTTTTGGGATGCCAAACCAATAAAGAGTTTGAATGTCCTCTTAAAATATAATCATTAGATGAATGAACCTTATTAATAAAATTATCTTTCTTTTCAATATCATCCAACCTTTTTGGAACCCATAAATTAAAGAATCTATTTGGAGGTTTTAACTTTAATTTCCTAGGTCTTGGTTTGAACTTGGTAGCCTTAACAAACTTAGTATTTTGAATACTATTTTTCGATTTCGCCTTAGGGGTGTATTCAAGTCCATGTTTATTCCTAGTGCAGATAATAATTTTTCTAGATTATCCTTCCCTTTATTAAATTTATCAATACAGTTTTCATTTTGTCAAAATCCTTATTATGGTTAAGAATAACATTGTCTAGAGATGTTATTTTGTCATTCAGATCAGTGATCTGTGACTTCATTAAAAGATTTTCTGATTTTAAGGATTCATTTTCACTTTTTATTTTTTCAAAACTTCCAAGCGTCAAATCCTTTTCATCACTATACCCATTAAGTCTTTCAGTTTCATCTTTTAGACATTGTTTTTCTTCAGTTAACCTTTCATTAAATATTTTTAATCTATCTACCTCTACCAAACTATTGTTGTACTCTTTCCTAAATATTTTATATCCCCGATTCATATCATTCAAAACATTAGTAATTTCTTTATTAAAATTCCATACTTGGTCATCCTTTGCCACGAAGCACATGTTGGAATTTTCTGTTTCTGAATCACTATCACTTGACAATGTATCCGAATCATCCCATTTTGCATTGAACGCCTGTTTCCTCTCCTTATTGAAAGTGTTTAACTTTGATTTCTTCAGTTTGGGACAGTCTCTTTTCAAATGACCGGGTTTATCACATTCGAAACACTTAACAACATTTCCATTTCTAGAATTATTGTTGTTAGTTTTTCGAAGTTTGTTTGTTATCCAATACTTCAAGAATTTCTTGAACTTCTTGGTCATAAACTCGATATCATCATCAATAGCATCATCATCTGGTTCATCTTTGTCGATCATAGCATTGAGTGCTAATGATTTCTTCTCATTTGCCTGATTCTCTTTTCTAATCTGCAACTTTACTTCATAGGACATTAGGTTACCAATTAAATCTTCTAATTTCATAATACTAATATCATTGACTTCTTCAATTGCTAAAGTCTTCTGATCCAATTCACTAGGAAGTGAATTCAAGATCTTTCTGACTTGGTATTCTTCAGTAATTTTCTTTCCTAATGATACTAAAGCATGTACTATATCTTGAAATCTAGAATACATATCAGAAATAGACTCATTTGGTTTCATTTGAAAGAGTTGAAACTGGTTAGTTAGCATAGATATCTTTGTTTGTTTTACTTTATTGGTGCCTTCATGTGTGACTAGCACAGTTCTCCAAATTTCATATGCAGAATTACAAATAGACACTCGATTAAATTCATTTCTATTTAAGGAGCAAAATAAAATGTTCATGGCCTTAGAGTTACTAAGTGCTTGTGTCTTTTGGTCTAGCGTCCATTTTGAATATTCAATTTGAGGCTCTATATATCTTTTTGGGTAATGTTCCAAATATCCAAACCATTAGACTGCAAATAACATTTCATCCTACAAGCCCAATAAGCATAACTACTGCCATCAAATAGAGGGGGTATAGTGGTAGATTGCCCTTCTACAAAAGTGTTAAAAAATGTGTCACTAGTGTCATTAGCCATTTATACTTTTCAAAAACCAAGTTATGAATTTTTGAAAACCAATGCTCTTATACCAAATGTAGAAAACTGGGGTGGCTATAACACAATGTTGGATCTTAAGGCTATTCAGACACTAGAAGTGGTGAATTGTGTATTAACTACTTACTTATGGATATAAAACTGTATTTACTCAAATTGCAAATAGAAAGAAGTAATCAGAGAATAAGTAAGTAATAAAGTAAAATGCAGTAATATAAATAACACCCGGATTTTTATACTAGTTCGGATTAACCAATCCTACATCCAGTCCTGCACTCTATCGTGCAGAATTCCACTATAATCGCTTGCTCTCCACGGGTGGCAAGAACACCTTTACAATCTTGGTTTCATGAGCTACAAGACATACCCTTTTGACTTTACAGGCTACAAGAATACCTTCTCCTTATCACCAACAACAAACTATGGCAAGTGGTTTTATCTTCAATACAGATTCTTGCAGATTCGGTACAATGATCCTATAGACCTCTAATGGCAATATATCTTTGAATTCTTTGAGGAATAGGATGAAATCAGAGAGAGAATGATGTGAATTAAAGTACAACTCTCTGATATTGCATGGCTTGCAAATCAGTGAAGAATTGGAGTAAAATAGTATCGATTTGCAAGGAGATTTAAAGAGTATGCAATGGATTTCTTTTGCAAATATTTAGAGAAGAAGGAGTAATTGAAAATGAGAATTCTTGATGTTAAAATTCGTTTTCAGAGGCCTTTATATAGTGGTTGAAGAGACGTGTCTTTTGGTGAAGAGGTGGAGGGAAATGCCTCTTCATTTAAAATTTGAAATTCTGAAAAACTACTAGTATGTCGACATGCCCAAGTACCCCATGTTGACATGGGTGTGTTGCAAAATGAACAGCAACACAAATAAGTGTTGCAAATTTTCAGCATTTCAAATTACCTTACATTTGTGGATTTTTGTGATTCGGTTGAGGTCAATTGATGATGATCTTCAAGTATAATTGCCATGAGATCTTTAACAAGATATTCTAAGGTTCAACCAACTCCTCATCACTTCAAACACCTTTATGCTTCAGCATTCTTCTCTAATTTGGTTTTGTTCTTCAATTGCTCTGATCAACCTTCTTCTATAATTCATTTGCTTCTATTGTATTCTTGTTTATCTCTGTAAATGTCTCCATAATAAATCTGATATGACTGCATAACTTGAAGATACATTAGTATTAATATTTATATGGTTATCGTCATCAAAATCAATACTTAGGGTATTAACAGTGTTTTCTTTCAAATAAAATCTTACTACTAATTTATTACAACTATACTAAGTAGAAAAGCATTTTTACATGCATAATGCCAAGTGTCTTTACACATGTTTTCTCATTATTTTTTATGTTAATTAAATGCTATAAAAAATTGGGTAAAAAAATCAATTATTTACATGTCAATATCTAGTCGTAAAATTAGCGCAAAATCATGTTAAAATCAGGTCCAGAACAATAGATAGTACATCTAAAATGTTGTCTTTTCTTCTGGAACGTTTCTTAAGTGCCGCAAATTCGTTTTCATAGCATCTTTGTGCTTTGAAACACTATAGTGTTTTAGAAAATTTTCACAGCATTTGGAAAATACTGCAGTTTCTGTTTATAATGTTTTAAATATATTTTACTACAAAAACTTTTTACAGCATTCTGTGTATGCTGCCTTTTCTATTTAAAGCTTTAAACTATGTAAAAATAATTTTTAAATTAAGTTTTTTCTCTACTCTTTTTAGAATTTATTTTCTAACATATATTAGAATATTTTAAAATTAATGTTTAGATATTTTTTAGTACTTGATTAAAATTTTAAAATGAAAGAGACCTTAATATAACACATGTTAATTTTAGATTTTCAATCTTTATTATTTTATTGAATATTTCACTATGATATTTTTTTAAAAGGTGTTTAAACATACTTCTAAATATTTTAATCAATAATAATTTAATATATAATTTTTAATTAATAAGTTAAGTTTTTATAAACATGAAAGTCTGGATTCTTAAAAATAAACAATTAACTTAGAAAAAATATTTTTAAAAGAATTAGGTAAGGAGGGTATTAATTTTTATAAAAACCATATTTGATCATATATAGTGTAAGTCCATATTTCTTAGCATTTGATTTTGATATTAAGTTTGATTACTACCTTTCATGAATATGTTATAGTTTTAATACCATTTATTACCTTTAAACTCTTGTTTTTACTACTCTTTCAGTCTCATTCATTAGTTTCCATAACCTATGTCTAGTAATACAGTGTACTACCTTTGTTTGGTTGAAGTGATTTATAGTAAATAGTTTGACATATGTATACATACATATATTTGGTTGTCAATTAGATATTTATTATCGCTCATGTTTATCTTATAATCTGAATATCTCTTACCATAATATATATCATCATATCATTCTACATATTATTATTTTTACTTTGCTATCATTTTATTTCATATTACATATCATTGTGAATCCTATTTATATCACATTCCATTGGATATTACATCATAAATTACAACGCATGAAATATCATAATCATTTGCATCACAGGTTGCACTTCATTCTGCATATCATCTCATGTTACGTTGCATATGTCATACATTTCATATTGCATTACAAACTACATATTGCATACATGAATACATAACGTGTGTATTTTATTTAGGGGGAGTTTGTAGTATTGTCTTATAGTTTAGGATTATTAGTTTTTTATTTGTTTGGTATGTTTTGATTGACTTAATTGACTTGTTCGACTTGATTGACTTGTTCGACTTATTTGACTTGATTGACTTGTTTGATTTGATTGACTTGTTTGACTTGATTGATTTGTTTGTGTTTGCAAAAAAAATGGGCAAACACCTCCAAGTCGTATGAGTTAGTTGATTTTATGTTGTTTTTAGTGATTTGGGTGATTTATGCAAATATATAAAAAGCAGGGACTAAACTGTAAAAGACACACAAATTTATAGTGGTTCGGCCAGAACGTGCCTACGTCCACTTTATATGTTATTCTCCTTTTCTCTTCAGATTACAAGTACAAAGCTTTGATTACAAGTAACTGAAAGTTGTTTGAAAGTTCTATCCGTGCTTGAGCTCTCAAACTTGTCCCCCATTGTTGTACCTCTGCCCCTCTATTTATAGAGTGAGGCTGGGGGGCAGGGGTCTTGGATGTATATAGCTGCCGGTGGGCCTGAGCTGATGCAATCTGGCCTGGAAGTGTTGGTTCGGTACGCCTTGGTCCGGTGGTAGATGGTGGGAGGGGTTGGTCCGGTGAGGCCTTGGACCGGTGGAGGTTGACTAGGTGGTGAGTTGGTCCGGTGAGGGTTGGAGCGGCAGTTGGTTCGGTAGTATGTTGGCTCGGTGGTATGCCGGTTCGGTAGTGCATGGAAAGATGGTTGGTTCGGTAGTGGGAGGAGGTAGCTGGTTCGGTAGCAATATGGTCCGGCCATGCTTGGAGGTGAAGTTTGGACCGGCAGTGCTTTGGAGTAGAGGATGGATGGTTTGGCAGTGCTTCCTTTCATTTGGCTCGGTTATATCTCCTTCATACGAACTCCGATTAACCTGAAATTTGAAACATAGCATTTCCTAGTCCTTATCATCATTTCCAATCAATTTCGTCTGGATCGGAGCTCAACCAGATTTTGGCGATATCGATCGCAGCCTTGATCCCAATCGATCTCCAACCCCGATATTCAACATTCCTTGCCAATTTGTTGATATTCCAGTTTTGACCAAAAATGGGATAACACTTTGCCCCCCAAAATATGCCTTGCGGTAGGAAGGCGTGTTTTGTAATGCCATGAGCTGGATGTTCATATCCTGTTGATGTCCTGCAAAGGAATTTACAGTTTTATATGACCTCAAATGACGACCGTTCGGGATCGAGATATTTGAGATGAAGTGCGACCGTTCATGGTCAAGCGCCTAACTTCAAATGACGATCGTTCGGGATCGAGCCATTTGAGGTGAAGTGCGACCGTGCGCGGTCAAGTGGCGGACCTCAAATGACGACCGTTCGTGATCGAGCCATTTGAGGTGAGGTGAGTTGTACCATTCGGGGCGAGTTGTGCCGTTCGAGGCGAGTTGTGACCGTTCGAGGTCGGGTGCCATTCGAAGCGAATGAGTTGCCCGGGGGGGAGGGGACTTAATATTATCAGTGCCGGAGTTATTGTTTAGGGGAGTTTCCGAATCAAAGACTTCGGCAGTTCACTGCCATGCAAGAGGTGCTCGTGGACCGTTCGCGATCTAACGGGCATACAAGTAGATTCTTTTTCATAGAATTGTAAATATTAAAGCAATAATCATATGAACCTTACAGCAGAAATGTCCAAACAGGCAGAATTTAAATGTTCAAATCAAAATCAAAGCAAAAGGCAAAATGAAGATGTTAAAGCGTAAACTCTTACTATAACGCGGTTGGTAGTCATTCAGAGCATGCCTATGGATCGTGCGCGATCGCTCACATGTGTAAATGATTTAACCGCATTAGTGAGAGGTTTACAACTTGTTCATCGTTATTTTAATCAAGCAATCAATGGATAATTAAACGGTGCCCCGATCCAGGGCCACCTCTAGCCGATGTAGACGGTGGTCGCTCTGGCTCCACTGCTGGAGTTCGCCTCCTCACATACTGAAGGAGCATACCGTTCCTGATATGCCCTTCCACCTCGTCCTTCAAATGCCTACAATCATTAGTGTTATGACCGTTCAATTCATGAAATACACAAAACTTGTCTGATTTTCTTTCGTCAGAAGTTGGATCCCTTTGCATCGGTCTACGATACGGAACCTGCTCTTTAGTATCCTGATAAATTCGTTCCAGACTCTCATTCAGCTCAGAGTAAGCGGTGAATCGCGGCTCCCTCCGTTGCCGCTTTGACCTGTCCCCGTCATTCTCAGTCTTTCTTTTACCTCTACTAGTTTTCGCGCCTTTCTCAGGGGGATTTCCTCCTTTGATCGCATAAATATCAATTCCTTCTCCTTCTTCTCTTTCGGCGTTCGCATCCTCCAATCGTAGAAACTTTTCCGCCTCATGATAGAATTCTCCTAGATCCACGGGTGGATCCTTAGTTAAGGAATTTTTGAACTCTGTTCCGTCAGCTATCCCGGACACAGCCGCTATCATAACCATGGATGGATCTGGTCGATCCACCGAAGCTGCCGCCGCATTGAATCGCGTTAGGTAACTCCTCAAAGTCTCTCCGGTTTTCTGCTTTATGGTTGCCAAAGTCATCACATTCTTGGGTCTTGTAATGTGGACCCTGAATTGCCTCATAAATCTCTCAATTAAATCATTCCACGTTCCGATGGATCCATTCTCCAATTGTCTAAACCATAATGCTGCAATATCCGCCAAGTACAATGGAAAGCACCGGGCCATAACCTCCTCTGATGCCCCCAGCACTTCCATATGCCTCATATACTTCATTAGATGAACCGTGGGGTCCGTTCTCCCGTCATACATGTCCAGCGATGGTAACTTGAAATCCGGTGGGTTCCTAGCTTGTCTGATTGCTGGAGTAAAAGGACTCCTATTAACATCCTCCAAATCTTTGTTTACCAAACCGCCTCTCATAGCTTTTCTAACCATCTCCGCCAACCTGTCATTGTCTCCGAGATGCAATCTTTGTTCATTACTTTCGACCTGCCCCCCGAGTCCACGAGGGAATTCTGGGATCTGTCCCCTTGACTGAGCGTTCACTCCTCTGCTGCTCCCAGGTTGTGCAGATGCTTCTCTTTCTCTCTCCGAAATTGGATCCATGTTCTCCATGGGTGTGCCTTCTAATCCAGGTGCTATGCCGGATGGTCCTGCTCCGTTCCGAACTCCATCCGCTTCCCTATTCTGTGCTCTAAGTTGCCCAATCTGCTGAAACAAATTTTGAATCAACTCCTCTTGTCTTTTCATCATTGTCTCCATCTCATCCCTGGTGATGAAGACTGAAGTTTGGTTCTCTCCTGAGGAAGCCCCTTGACTCCCTTCGTGCTGACTTCTTTCTGGTCTCTGTCTTCTGCTTGTTTTCCTTCCAAGAGCCATAATCTCGGATAGACTTCTGGTTCTTAAAGAGAGTCTCTCAACAAATCTTTGCGAGGCAATGATTAAAGCGCTCCTGAGTTGTTCTCAGTGAAAGCACCAAAAATGTTTGCACAAAAAATGGGCAAACACCTCCAAGTCGTATGAGTTAGTTGATTTTATGTTGTTTTTAGTGATTTGCGTGATTTATGCAAATATATAAAAAGCAGGGACTAAACTGTAAAAGACACACAGATTTATAGTGGTTCGGCCAGAACGTGCCTACGTCCACTTTATATGTTATTCTCCTTTTCTCTTCAGATTACAAGTACAAAGCTTTGATTACAAGTACAAAGCTTTGATTACAAGTAACTGAAAGTTGTTTGAAAGTTCTATCCGTGCTTGAGCTCTCAAACTTGTCCCCCATTGTTGTACCCCTGCCCCTCTATTTATAGAGTGAGGCTGGGGGGCAGGGGTCTTGGATGTATATAGCTGCCGGTGGGCCTGGGCTGATGCAATCTGGCCTGGAAGTGTTGGTTCGGTACGCCTTGGTCCGGTGGTAGAAGGTGGGAGGGGTTGGTCCGGTGAGGCCTTGGATCGGTGGAGGTTGACTCGGTGGTGAGTTGGTTCGGTGAGGGTTGGAGCGGCAGTTGGTTCGGTAGTATGTTGGCTCGGTGGTATGCCGGTTCGGTAGTGCATGGAAAGATGGTTGGTTCGGTAGTGGGAGGAGGTAGCTGGTTCGGTAGCAATATGGTCCAACCATGCTTGGAGGTGAAGTTTGGACCGGCGGTGCTTGGGAGTGGAGGATGGATGGTTCGGCAGTGCTTCCTTTCATTTGGCTCGGTTATATCTCCTTCATACGAACTCTGATTAACCTGAAATTTAAAACATAGCATTTCATAGTCCTTATCACCATTTCCAATCAATTTCGTCTGGATCAGAGCTCAACCAAATTTTGGCGATATCGATTGCAGCCTTGGTCGATCTCCAACCCCGATATTCAACATTCCTTGCCAATTTGTTGATATTCCAGTTTTGACCAAAAATGGGATAACAGTTTGACCTTTGATTTGTTTGATTGTTTGACATGATTGGATTTGATGTGCGTGTTGATTGGATTGTTTGAAATATACTTATACATATTTGTGTGTTGAATAAATATAATATAATTATGTTAATGTCTTTCACATTCCATTTACTATACTTTGTTCTAGTATTAGTTTAAGGGGGTTTGTATAGTTTACGGTTTTAGGATGGTTTTTGTTGATGACAAAGAGGGAGAAATGTAAAATATGATAGTTAGGCATAAATTAAGGATAGTTAGGCATAGATTAAGGGGAAGTTATCAGTTTTAGGGGAAGTTATTATGATAGAAGTAATATTTTATAAACAAAGGTTGTCATCATCAAAAAGGGGGAGATTGTTAGTCCTTGAGATGATGGTTTTGATGACAACAACCTTAGAATAAGATTATAAAATATAAATACTAACATTATAGTTTAGATATATATGTATATGCAGGATCTAACCATGCAGGTACCAAGAATGAAGACTGTACTATATAGAGATTCAAGATATCAAGATTGAAGACCCATGAGTATCAAGAATATCAAGAGTTCAATATTTAAATAATGAGTTATTCAATTAGGAATTTTGTTAAAACTCATAGAAAAGCACTGGCATCTTAAAATCCAATTTATTCGTGGAATGGAATCCACTTCAAGCCTGTTAAGGGGATGGAACCCTAAGTAGGATGGAACCTACGAAAAATCTAGTGGAACATTGTTTTGTATCCGCTAACCTTTTATTCAAATGATTTTACAAAATTATATCTTGTTTTCAAAATGATTTCAAAACCTTCCTTTTAAAAGAATCAAAAACATCTATCCTGGTTTTAAATATTTTTAGCCTCAAAATAATCTTTATTTTCAAAATCAATTTATCCTTAGTTTTAAACTATCTTTTAATAATAATACATTTAACTTTTAATATTTATACTTAGATTTAAATATAAAATTATAGTAAAATTTTATATATACCAAAATATTATTCTCTATATTTATTTATGTATTTTAACTATATTTAAGTATATTTATAAAAGTTTAAAATAGTTTTAATATAAGATAAAAGTTATTTTCAAGGAAAACAAAACTACCAAAATTTCCTTTGGGATGTCGACATACTCAAGTACCCATGTCGACATAGTGGCAGTTGATTACAAAAATTTGAATTTCAAAAGAAGTGCCTATTTGTCATATCCCTCCACGAATGGACATGGCTGTTGTTCTTCTATAAATAGGGGCTGTTTTCAACGAATTTCTAATCATATATTTCTGGTTTTCACTCCTCTTCTTCTTCCACATTTCTTTATACATATTCTTACCATTACTCTGCCAAAATCAACATTGAATCTAACTAGATCATTTCTAGTTTGATTCTCTATCACTATCTCAACAAGATCTCAGTGCTATTCAGAGTTATAGACTTCTTTGTAATCAATTTAGCGAGAAAAAGTGTGATTGTAGCCTTGGAAATCAATCAAACGAGAAAAGGTGTGATTGTCGTCTCGGAAATCAATCAAGTTAGAAAAGGTGTGATTATAGCCTAGGAAATCAATTGGGTGAATTTGTTGCCCGTGAAATCAAGTATCTCTACCCAGAGGATTGTGAATCTGGAGGGTGTACGTCGCAACCTTGAAATCGAGGGTGTAATTGTACAATTACTTTTGAAAGGAAATCTGTACTTGTGTGCGGGACTGGATGTAGGGTAACTCCGAACCAGTATAAAATCCGGTGTGTTCTTTCCTTTACTACTTTTACTTTATTTCTACATCTGTGTTTGATTCTGTGATCATATTTGTGTCTGAATATTGCACACATTTGTGTTCAAATTAACAAAAACTCAAAAGATTTAGTAATTTCTTTAAACACTATTCACCCCCCTCTAGTGTTGATCCTAGCCTTAAGATCAGTATTCCGCATTTCTCACAAAAACTTTAACACTCAAACTACTCAAAATCAATTGAGTACCCAAGAGTTTAAGGGAAAAACATAAACTTCGAGTCAGACATAAAGCTTGATATGAATAATAATCTACCATCTCAAAACATTTAGATACCTAGTGAGACCATGCCGCTTAGCGGAACAGGTTTTCCCCTCACTGATATCCTAAAGCCCTTTTCAAAACCATATATTGCGCTTCTACATCTACAGTGGTTAAAACAATTCAAAACAATATGATATGATGATATGCAAAATACGTGGATCAATTCTGGATTACCCTACCCATTCATTTTGACTATCTATCTCAATTATAGTTTCTAGGATTACTATTAACCTAATAGTTTTCATGGGCTGACTAATAACTAGTAAAATGTTTAAGGACTCTCTGTCCAATTACATAGTTTTCATGGGATCACTATGAACCTATTGGTGACTCCAATATCTTTACACTTATCCTATTTTTCATGGGTTGACTAGGAACCTATTGGTAACCTCAATATCCTCTATTCTTATCCTAGTTTCAATGGGTTGACTCGGAACCTATTGATATCTGTCAATATCTTAATCCGGATATAGTTTTCATAGGCTAACTACAAACCCACTGGTCCCTTCCAATATTAAATCATAGTTTTCATGGGCTTACTATGAACCTGTCTTCCTGACATCTTCCTTTATACATAGTTTTCATAGGCTAACTATGAAACTATTGGCCTCTGCCAATATCTTTTCCTATACACAGTTTTCATGGGCTTACTGATAACCAATTGGCCCTGCCAATATCTTTGTTCAATATTTTAGCACTCTAAATTCTGGTCTTTCTGACCTCCTGAATGCAATTCTACTCATTTAAGAGTTTAATCAATTTATATTCACTACCGGATCAACCTATCTGGTTCTTCTTCCCTTTTATCCCCAAAATGCAGTTATGGATCCACTATAATGTGTATATATATGTGTGTGTGTGTGTGTGTGTGTGTGTGTGTGTGTGTATAGACACACACACACATATAAATGAAGAAGCATACATAATAACTTGGTTAATTCCTTTAATCTTTTAATCAAAGAAAACTTCTTCAAAAACTCCGTTTCAAAACATTTCATTTAATTATGCCATGGTTCTCTTTCAAAAATGAGATTGGGTTATTTGCTTTGAAAACTAAAGTTATCAAAATCTTCAAAATATTTCTTTCGATTTCATTAGATAACCTCCTTTGAAAGCATATAAATCTCTCTTCAAAAAATTAGGCTCGTTCATTTTAAACACTTTAAAACATCTCCTTCGAAACCTTTCGAATGTAATAAAGTATTACTTAATAACACTTAGAAGCATAAATTCAAAACCATTGAAAGCACCCCTTTCAAAACCATTGGAAGTAACCCTTCCGAAACCAATGAAAGTCCCTCTTTCAAAACCATTGGGTTTAAACTTAAAATATTATTTGAGTTAAAGTGAATATAGGCGAAAACATCTCTTTCGAAACTATCCTTTATCATATAAAAACATTGGGGATAACATGATGGAGTCGACACCATCTCTTTTAAAAGCTTCAAAACATTTAAACAAAACATTGAAGGATAGCGTCGAAACCCCTTTCGAAGCCATTACCTTCGAAACCCTTGGAACCTTTCGAAAGCATTTAGGAAGAGGCTTAAAAGATCATCAAAAAATAACATTACCTTTCGAAAGCATTGATGACTTCAACACCATCGAAAGGCTAAAGAACGGCAGCAGAACTTCGAGTAGGTCAGAACCCCTTCTTTCAAAAGCATGATTTCATAAATAAAAGAACTCATTCGAAAGCAAACATAAGTTGATGGAACCCTTTCGAAAGCTTTTAAAAACCTGTTTCGAAACATATGCTTCGACTCCTTCGAAGGCTTAAACAAAACAAAGGTAGGCGCTTCTCTTTTATTAAAACAAACCAAGATATCGACTCCTTTGGAAGCCTTGTTATCGACAGCTAACCTTTTGTCTTTCTTTAATCCACTACGTACCATCTTTGCGATACCTTGTGTATTGGTTTTGGCTTAGTAGGTTTCTAATGGGTTGAAGGCGGAAGCTCTGAGTTGAAAGGTACTTCTAAATTACGCAAAACCCACTTTTCTAGGTAAACCTGTTTTACTACTACTTAAAGCAAATCTTTTTCTAACCAACTTGCCACGTGTAAACACCGGATTGGTTGCTTTAACTTTTCAAATTCTTTACTAAAATAACTGTTGCTAATTTCAGATCTAAACCATGGTTAAGTTAATCAAATATGCCATTTCATTAAGCAAAACCAATTTTGCAAAGAAGTCCATCTTCTAAAATAATTTAATTTGCATAGCAAATCACTTTGGAAAAATCTTTAAAAATTCTAGAAATTCAATTTAATCATGTGATCTAACATATCAAAATTTCAGACCCAAATTCTTAATATATTTTTCAAAAGAAATTTATAAATCCAAATAATCATATTTTTCTTTGAAAATGCATAATAATCTCTCCATAGCTTGGAAAATTATCAAAATTAAAACCCAACTTCAAAATTATGTTTTACATAACATAATTTTTTCCATAGATTTAAACATCAACGTAAATCAGTTTTTCCCTGAAACCATGTATAATCCCATTTAAACAATCTTGTTTAAATTAAACAAATCAATCTTCAAGCATATCATCATCCAAATCATCGAAAAAATGAATTACCCTTACAACCGAAAACATATGATTCAAAACGAAATAGAGATGGAATTATTATTCACCTTGATTTAGATAAGGAGATTGGGTTGAGATTGACTTCTCCTAAGCTTGAGTCACTAGCTTTTAATTGAATTCCTCTTCTCTTTGATTATGGCCGGCTCTTCTTAATATTTTTGTTTTTCTTTTTTAAAAATGACGTGAAGGAGAAGTAAAAATGATAGGAACAAAAATATATAGGGGCTAAGGGTTATGTGCGGCAAATACCCAATAAACCCATATGTAAATTAATTAGCTTACTACTAATTCTTAAGCCCATTAATTATTTCATTAAGCACGACCTTAATTAGATTTATTCAAATCTCAAACCCCTCATCACGTAACATTATTCCATTTAATTTATCTAATTAAATCTTCTGAATAACGTTATCAAAAATTATGGGTGTTACAGGCTTCCCTCCTTAAAGAATTTCATCCTCGAAATCCGGTAAGGACTAAATACTAAATATAACAATCATTTATAATGACTCCTAAAAATCATACTAGTCTACTTGACTAGGAATTTATCTATATAAATATAATATATACATACCCTCAAAGCAGATCTGGATAAGTAT
The DNA here is from genome assembly GCA_030765085.1 of Allium cepa. Lineage (NCBI taxonomy): Eukaryota > Viridiplantae > Streptophyta > Magnoliopsida > Asparagales > Amaryllidaceae > Allium > Allium cepa. Next base: position 292,578,592 of record CM060937.1, read on the forward strand.
CTCAAATCAAGTCCTCTGTCTTCTAAGTATAGTCTTTCTCGTTGTCGCTCCACTGAACTTTCACCAACTTGACCATCTTGTTCCTCAATCTTTTCTCATCTCTCGCAACAACCCGAGCTGGTTGTCTTACAAAAGTCAAACTAGACTCTATTACTAAATCTTCCAACCCAATCAGAGGAATAGTGGCATCTGGATCATGCACATACTTGCGAAGATGAGACACATGAAATACATTATGAACACTTGCCATACTGCTCGACAACTCTACTCTGTATGCGAACTTTCCAACCCTTTTTATAATCTGGAATGGACCGACATTTCTCGGTGCCAGTTTCCCTGACTATCTAAACCACACCCTTCGTCGGTAATACCTTAATGAAAACTCTGTCTCCAACCGAGGACTCTAGATCTTTACACCTCTTATCTGTGTAACCCTTCTGTTTGGATTGAGCTTCCTTCATCCTTTCTCGGATCAGTTCAATCTTCTCTGACGCCTTCTAACCAAATCTGGACCTAAGACCAATTTGTCTCCCGTCTCTAGCTAACATGCTGGTGATTTGCATGACCTTCTATACAAAGCTTCAAAATGTGTCATTCATATACTAGTTTGATAACTATTATTATAGAAAAACTCAACCAAATGTTGGTGATCCTTCCAAGATCCACCAATGTCCAATACACAAGCCCTCAACAAATCCTCGAGTACCTTGTTGACTCCTTTTGTCTGAAGGTGATATGCGGTATTCATCTTGAGCTTAATGCCTAACATATCTTATTTGTTTAGATTTATTGATTGTAAACTGGTCGAAAAATATTCAATATCCCTCTGCATCTTCGAATATGGATATCCGAAAATGATTTCGGATATGGATAACAAAAGTATCCATTATAGGCTTAGGTTCGAAAGAATTTTTCTATATGCTAGAAAAAAGGACCGTGGAACTGTACGAGATATAATCCAAGGAGGTGGAATCCAAAGGGGAAAAAACAACTGTTGGGCCTCAGATCATCTCGTTCGTTCGGGCCTGTATCAGCTCGGGTCGCTTGGCATATTCGGGCCCGGAAATATTGGTATAAATTAGTGGCAATCAATCAGATCTGTTGTATTCAGGGCTACACGCTAATTTCCTCCCTCCATCCAAGTTCCGATAATCTTGTACCCTGTATTTTCGGGATCTGGTAATTAATTTACTATTGTTTATTTTTGGTTTTCAGTTACTCATTCGAAAACCCTGCGTTAAAATTAAGGCACTTGTACTACCGTAGTTTTAAAATCACTTCGCCTCCTTTTGACTTAAACGTTTTTGCCCTTTGCCGTGGCATCGATTGCTCGGAGAAGACGAATCTATCAACAACAATGTGTGGTTCAACAACCCGTAAGTGTTTCATGCTTCTTTATATTATTTAATAATGTGCTGTTGATTTTGCTATAAGAGGAAAGTTTCGATATTTGTTTTGATTCTACAAGTGTATATCTCATACAGATCTTTGTTTTTAAATAAATTTTTGGATTATAATATATTGTCTATTCTTCAGTTTTTTTTTCCATTTTTTAGTGATGATCTTTTTTATTTTTTTGAACAAAAGTTAATTGATTTTAATGGGATTCCATCCCTAGACCTCAAGATAGACAATCTAAAGACATGTACAATATTGTAGATCATCACTAGTCAGTAAAGTTGGGTTCTTTATTATACATTCAGATTTCTTCGTTCTTGTGTTGTTTGATTCAGTTATATTATATATTAAAAAAAAAACTGTGAAATTTTAGGTAGTGATCTTCCTGAATCCACGGTATTTCACCCAAAACGTCCAGTGTATAAATAATTGAAGTTCATGTCTTACACATGAGAATGAGATGATTATACAGGAATACACAGGCATTGCTTAAACTATTATGTAAAGTGCACATGCATTGTCTCTTTGTTGGCTATTTATTAGGCAAAATTAACAAACTTCTGAAAATTGAAAGAAGAAAAAAAAAACCATCTTTTATAATGATCGGTTCCGAAGCTTATATTTAAATATTTCAGAATTGGGTAGCAACAATTTCTGACAAAATTCATTTAATGGAGAAACCTTTTGGATAAGAAGAGATTTTTTAATTGTTTCAATCACCTCGCCAAATCCATATGACTTCATCTCCAAAATCCTAAACCCCTAATTTGACAATTTATATTTGAACTTAATTACAAAACCTTGTAAATATTGAAGACCATGGAAAACTCATCTCAAATCGCATATCCATCTCAATCCCATCCAAACTTTCACCAATACAATATGTTATGAATATTATAACTAGAATTGATAACTTGCAATTTGAGAAAAATAGAGTTTAGGGACGAATAAGAATTAGGGTTTGTGGCAAATGGCTAGATGGTGGTAAGGAGTGACAGTACTTTGTTATTTTAAACAGCTATACAGTAAGAATTTGTCCCCATACATTTTTTCCCTCCTACAAATTGCTCATCATCTAGTTTCTTTTTCGATTTTCGTTCACATTGGTGTGCACTATGAGAAATAGTAAATTCTCAAAACATAATAGTAAGATCAAATGTAACAACTCATGTACATACCAACCATGAGTGTTAATATATTGCACATACTTTTAGTCTTGATTAATTACCTATATAGAAATTGAAAGAAGGAATATTGGTAATTGATGTCATTTCTTGCTTTCTATTTCTTTATGATGTGATCACTTTGATGGAGACATAGTATTTGACACTTTAGAGTTTATTCTCTTTTGGTGTGCGGCAAGCGGGTGCTAGATCCTTAAGAAGTTTATTCCTGAATTTCTTTTCTAACATAATAATATTAAATAAATGTAGATTTATCGAGTCATGGTTTCTACGATCACCTTGATCGGTATGGACTATCCTTGAGGTCATTCTGTTATGTGTTCCCAGTCTGAGTACGATCCTTGGTATCGGATCGGTTCGATGATACCAATTTGTTTGTTTGTTTGCCACGGGTTTTGAGTACAATCATTGCGATTGTTTTGGATGATTAGAGTTCTTCCGTCGTGAGCTCTTAAAATTTTTTTGTCGAGAAAATGAAAAATACCATAACTGTATTCATACAAAATTATGTTTTTAATACTATTACATATATGGCTATGTCTTGTATCACCCATAGTATTAAAATTATATTTTTCATGCTATTGCATGTATGGTTGTCTTATATGACCCATAGCATTATATAGTATTAAAAAAGCAACAATTATAAAGATGATACATAGTACATACTACTAAGTGCAGGCATCGAAGATGCACCAAACGAGGGAGTCGAACTGACAAAAGCTGATGTACTAGGAGGCAGTAAAAAAAGAAAAAAAACCCAGTTCGAGTGCTGAAAGTTGAACCTGTGGAAGTTTGTGAACCAAGTATTTGCGCTTCCAACTGGACTGGATTTTGTACTCAAATTCGAACTTGAATTTCCAAAAGGGGGTGTTGCATAAGAACTAATCGCGGGTGTACTAGATGGTTTTCTAAATACACCGGTTGTTATGCCAAACGTTGAACTTGCAGTCTGTGAATCCAACTGATTTGAATTTCCAAATGCAGACTGCAAAAGAATTCTTGTATTTAAAATACAAATAAAAATTCTTATATTTCCAAACAGACTGTACAAACTGATTTGAATTTCCAAGAACCATTCTTTTGTACAGTCTGTGTTTGAAAATTCCAATCAGTTTGGTTCACAGACTGCAAGTTCAACATTTGGCATAACAACTGGTGTATCTAGAAGGACTTCTCACAGAGAGTATAAACTGGTATTTTTTTTTGTACTGCCTCCTGGTACATCAGCTTTTGAAAGTTCGACTCCCTCGTTTGGTGCATCTTCATTCACTTGGTAGTATGTATCATACTTATAAATGTTGTTTTTTCGTTTAATTAAACCCAATTGCAAAGAAATGGATATACTTGTACTCTTGAACGAGACTGAGACTAGTTATTGAACTCATTATGTGTTCTATTTATACAGGTTATATGTTTGGACAGCAATCTACAATTGGAGCATTTGGGTCAAACTCGAACCAATCAAATCCATTTGGAAGTAGTACTGCCTTCGGTTTACAGACTGCATGTTCAACATTTGGCACATCAACAGGTATATTTGGAAATCCTTCTAGTGCAGGAGGATCTGGTTCTTCAGCATCATACCCTTTTGGTAATTTGAAATCCAGTCCATTTGGAAACACAAATCCACAGACATCCACAAGTTCAACTTTTGGCGCATCAACTGGTGTTTTTGGACAGCATTCTGGTACAACAGCTTTTGGAAGTTCTGCTCCTTCATTTGGTACATCTACAACCCCTGCATGTAGTAGTATGTATCATATATATAAATGTTGGCTTTTTTGTAGAATTAGACCCAGTTGTAAGAAATGGATGCACTTGTACTCTTGAACAAGACTGAAACTAGTTATTGAACTCATTGTGCATTTTACGCTTACAGGTTCCATGTTGGGACAGCAAACCACAACTGGAGCGTCTGGGTCAAACTCGAACCAGTCAAGTCCTTTTGGAAGTAGCAATGCTTTCGGTTCAAGCACTGCATTTGGTGCCACCAGCTCACCAAGTTTTGGCCAATCAAGTACCCCTGCATTTGGTTCAGCAACGAGTTCACCTGCATTTTTTGGTTCCACTTCGCCGGCTGCATTTGGTAGCGCCTCTAGCACTTCTTCATTTTGTTTTGGAAACTCGACATCTGCATTCGGGAGCACACCATTTGGAAAGGCACAACCATCTGCATTTGGCACCCAAAGCACACAGTTTGGTAATCATTTAACCCCCACCCCCCACCCCACACACACACAAAAACCCAAACCCCCTTGGGGTTCAGCCATTTTTAGTACCTGAATTAATCAATTCTGGAACCAAAAATATTCATTTTGGTACCCAAATGTACATTGCTACGTTTGACATATGTATCATGCCTTAACTGAACATACACAATACATTTGTCATTTATACTGTTGCTGAAACATGGGCACAGCCACAGAAGCTACCTCTTTTGGATGCCTCTTGTGTTAGAGAACAATCTTTTTCTATCATTTGATGGTGCTTCTTGTTCTACATGTTGGGCACGATGAACAATGGAGAAACACCTTCTGTTGTTCCTGACAAGTTGATATAAGGGCATTGTTTTGTATACTTAAATTAACATTATGTATATGTTTAAAATTCTTATAAATTCCACCTTATTTCTTACAATTTATTTACTCTCTTGAATCAATATTTTTGAAAATAATTCTACATCTTTATTAATAGTTGGCTTGGAAGCGCAATGCTTTGGTCCAACCGTGAACTTCTCAAAATACCCTTCACTCTATATTATTCTCTTTACAGACACCTAATACAATAATTTCTGTTATTTCTAACATATTATTTCTACGCTGGATTGAAACAATTCAAAGTAAGTTAAAACTTGAATATTTCAATTCATTTCTAGGTTTGCGTGTTCATTGAAATGATGATAGGTCAAATACACACATCATATAATAAAAGATTCCTAGATAATTCAACATATTTTTAATAATAGTTACAATAAGTCACATTTTTTTTGGTACCAGCGTAAACTACAAAAAAATGCTCCTTTATTTTAATATCACTTAAAAATTGGATTCAACTTCTTTATAAATTCAAAATTCCCCTCTATAAATATTATCAAATCTAGTATCCTTTAAAAATAGGATTTAATAAATAAACCATCATAAATATTACTAAATCTTAGTGCAGCTTAAATATAGTATGCACCAAATAAATTTCTTTACAAATTCAAAACTTTTCTTCATAAATATTACCAAATTTTAATACCACTTGAAATAAGATCTAACAAATTAACTTCTTTTACAAAGTAATAGAAACAAAAATTCAAACTACCACCAATGTAGATGTTGCAACTAAGATAGAATTAGAAAAACAAAAATTCAAACTAACAATAAATAAACTTTTTGAATATGTTAAACATATTCACTTTATAGAAAAACAATTCACGCGTAAAGCGCGTGCCATCATCACGCGTGAAACGCGTCCCTTGTATTTAATATAAGATTCTACATGTTTTATAAAGGTTCTACTCCGCTTATAAGGATTTCTATGTAATTTTATTTTGTCAATATTAAATGTGATTTGGTAAAATATTGTGAGATTTTTGTTACGTAACTCACATATTGGGATAATAAACCTCAGTTAATATCTATTTATTTGACTAACCATCCCATGTCTTAAATTTATCAAAGCAAATTAAATATATAAAGGGAAATGAAAATTATTTAAACTATTGGGACATGTGGTAAGACTAATAAATTGATCATTTAAAAAAGTTACCTAATATCTGTATCAACTTGAAAGCTATGTCAAATAAATCCTAATTTTATTTATTGCTTGTGATGATCTTTATTGTTCATTCCCTAGTCCGGGCATTATGCCATTATGTTATAGTTTGAACTTGGAATTTTGTTATAGATTGTAAATACCACATATTTGTTAGCAGGTTATGTAAATTTTATGAAAAATACTCTACTACTAGTTTGAATAGTCTAGGGTAGATGGTACCTGGCTTCACCCATACCCTTACCCTAGGCTAATACACCTCTAACAAAATCCAGTGTTAACTCTGTTCGTTTATACTATTTTCTCTAATACAAGACTCAATAATGGTTAACTACATGAATATTTTACAGGCACTCAAACAAAAACGCCTGGATTTGGTCAAACAGGTTCTGATTATCAACGGGGGAGTAGAGTTATATCTTATGCTTCAGTACAAGAGGGTTCTGAAAAGTTCATGTCTATTTCATTCATGCCTCCATACAAGGATAAAAAGAGTCACGAGGAGTTAAGATGGGAAGATTATCAACTGGGCGATAAAGGTATACCAATTCAACGCTGTAGATGGTGGCCCAGAAATGTTTATATGGCAACAGTAATTGATTCTATTGTAACATTCTATATTTCCACTTAAGATTTTATGCATTTCAGGTGGTGCTCAAGTGCAAACTGAAGCAGTTCCATTTGGTCAGCCTGCTACCACAGCAAACTCTTTTGGCTCAACAAACACAAGTTCCCCGTTTGGTCAACCCGCTTCTGCTAGTCCCTTTGGGTCAACAAACAATAGTCAACCTGCAGCTAGTACAAGTGCATTTGGATCTACAACTACAAACTACCCGTTCGGTCGGCCTGTTGCTGCTAATGCAAGCCCATTTGGGTCAACTAACACAAGCAATGCTTTCAGTCAACCTGCTGCTAATATCAGTGCATTTGGGTCTACAAACACAAGCAATGCCTCCAGTCAAACTGCTGCCAATACCAGTGCATTTGGGTCTACAAACACAAGCAATGTCTTCGGTCAACCTGCTGGTAATACCAGTGCATTTGGGTCTACAAACACAAGCAATGCCTCCTTCAGTCAACCTGCTGCTATTCCAAGTGCTTTTGGGTCTACAAACACAAGCAATGCCTTCGGTCAACCTGCTGCTAATACCAGTGCATTTGGATCTGCAAACACAAGGAATGCCTCCTTTGGTCAGCCTGCTGCTATTTCAAGTGCTTTTGGGTCTACTAACACAAGCAATGCCTTCGGTCAACCTGCTGCTAATACCAGTGCATTTGGGTCTGCAAACACAAGCAATGCCTTCGGCCAACCTGCTGCTAATACCAGTGCATTTGGGTCTGCCACAAACAATGCCTCCTTTGGTCAGCCTGCTGCTATTTCAAGTGCTTTTGGGTCTACAAACACAAGCAATGCCTTCGGTCAACCTGCTGCTAATGCCATCCCATTCGGGTCTGCAAACACAAGCAGCCAATTCAATCAACCTGCTGCACCTTCAAGCTCTTTTGAGACCACAAACACAAGCAGCCCATTTGGTCATACTGCTACTAATGCAAACCCTTTTGGCTTAAGAGGGACAGGCAGCCAATCGGGTCAACAGACTTTTGCTACAAGTTCATTTAGTTCGTTTGGTCAACCTGCTACTACTGCTCCTAGCCTCTTTGGGTCATCAAACACAAGCAGCTCATTTGGTCAGCCTGCTTCTTCTAATCTATTTGGCACGACAAATACAGCAAGCAGTTCATTTGGTCAGCCCTCTGCTCCAAACCCATCTTTCAATTCTCAAAGTGCTGCATTTGGTGTTGGTTCTTCATCAGCTCCTTCGTTTGGTTCTAATTCTGCACCCTCCGGTTTTAGCGGGACAAGTCCATCTCTTTATGGCTACACACCATCAGCTGTCGGTACAAATGCCTCTTCTGGGTCAACTTCGGCATTTACCACAAACTCACAATCATCTTCAATTTTTGCACAGTCTACTGGACAAAACCTCTTTAATGGCAACTCATCCTCATTGTTTTCTACAACCAGCAATACTGGTTTTGGTCAGGGTACAACTCCTTCAGTGTCAGCTCCTTTTCAACAATCTGCACCTGCACAGACTTCTAATGCTTTTGCCTTAAGTAATTTTGGGCAGACTCATTCTGGTACTGCAGCTCAATCTACTGCAAGCATGCATTCATCTCCCCAGCCCAATGCCGTTATGCAAATGCCGACGTCCAACTTCAGCACTGTGTCATCAATCCGGCAAGGGATTGCCAATATGCCTGTAAGTTGAGCTTATTTTTGTATTCATTATCAATAGTTTATATTGATTATTTTTTGCCTTAATTGATTGCTGGTTAATATACCAACACAGGTTTGTGAAAAGCCGGTCCCTACCAAATTTTCTACACTGCCGAATCCTAGACATTTGTCTCGTGGAAGAATTAAGCTGCCAGCAAGGAAATATTATCCAAAAGCTGAAAGTAAAAGAGTAAGTTTGTACTTAAATTCACTGAACCTTTTTTTTATTTGCTTAGTTAATACGTAGTAGTAGTACCTAAAAGTCGATTGCTTTTTAGGTACCATTCTTTGACGGTGAACAAACGGACAGAGCACCTTATAAAAAAACAGATGTTATGTTTACTCCAAGGGCAAACCCAAGATTGATAATGAATCCAACTGAACGGAGGCACTCAGGAAGTGATGCTGAGAATCAGCCTGTGTCAAACAGCGTTCATTGCAATGGAAACGGTAATTGTCTGTTTTATTATTATTATAATTTAAAAATTCTAAACACCAAATACCTGACGTCATTTCCAAATTCCTGGAAAACTGATAACGGATGCGTTAAAGAGCAAGAAAAATAAAAATAACCTTGAATGCAAACAATCATTTCACATACATGGCAGTCTACTTCATCGGCGATCAATTTTTTCCTGTCATTTAAACACATATTGTTAATATACAGGAGCTGCCTTTTTATTTGCAAGGCACTCAGATTGCGTTTAGTTGTAAATTTTATCATATAATCGTCAGCGAAACTATTGTTGCAATAAAAGTATACGAGGTTAGAACCACTGATGTAAATTACCTCTTGCAAGAAGAATCAACTTCTTCCCTTCTTTTCAAGTGTTCTTTTGGAGAAAATTTTGTTTAGAACTATCATGTTTTTTTTTATATAGAAAATGTTTTTACAACTGAAATTTAGCATCCATCTCTCCAGGCATTGTGTCAGTTGGGCAAATTACCTATTATATATACATAACCTATATATGTTTGTTGGCAGGTATTCAAACTGAAAATGGACATGTGAAACAAGTTAATGGTACCAATTTGTCGTTGTCGACCATAGCCTCAGAAAATGGTCATGTTAAACTACTCAATGTCTATGAATCAGACATCGAAGCTCTGCTACCGAAACTCCGTACTGCTGACTACTACACCGAACCACAGATTGAGGAACTTGCAGAAAAAACAGTAGAAGAACCCGAGTGCTGCCGCCATGTCAAAGATTTTGTTGTAGGAAGACGAGGTTTTGGTTATATAAAATTTTATGGGGAGACAGATGTGAGGGGTTTGGACCTGGAATCGATCATCGAGTTCAATAACCGTGAAGTGGTCGTGTACAAAGATGGGAGTAATAAGCCTGGAATAGGGCAAGGTCTGAATAAGCCAGCCGAAGTTTCTCTTCTCAATATCAAATGTATTAATAGAAACAGCGGAAAAGCTTACACTACGGGACCTAAGGTTGAAAAGTTAACTCAATTGCTGAAGACGAAAGCAGAAGAGCAGAAAGCTGAGTTTTTATCTTATGATGCGGTTGTAGGAGAGTGGAAGTTTAGGGTGAAACATTTTTGAGTACTGCTGCATTACCGAAAATATATTTTGTCAAATACTGTGCAATTTTTCTCTGGATTCTAAGGCTGAAATTCAAAAGGGCTCATTCTTTTTTCTCTAATTCTCAAGTTTTGACAAAAAAGCTTCGGTCAAAGTAGCATTGTTGAACATTTTTAGAAGGCTAAATTGATATAGGAGGTCCATTGATGACCCTGCTTTGCAATTTATATACTGTTCATGGCCTTTGTTACACACACATATATTACTTTTCTGTTTTGTACTAATGAAAATGGTCTCGTAGAAAAGTATTTCATGCAAAAATGGCATCACAATTTATTCTTCTAATTTGTATTTCAATTTGGAGAGAATACATATACTTTTATGAGATGATTTTGGCTGTAGGCATCATAAGTAGATTGCAAGGACAACGTGCAAAAAAGGTTCTATGAACAAAATGCAATTCTGTTTTGAGAAATGTGAGTGGCACGACCTTCATGAAAATTTGTCGGAACCATATATTTGTCCTTATTTCTTTCACTGTCCTATTGTTAACCCGTCTTTTGGTAAGGCTGTAAACATGCGTATTTAATTAAATCGACTGCTCGTTTGTCGAGACCGGAATACGATGGATTTGAGTCAGTTGAATGGATAGACGACCAGTCATGGATGGTTCGGTATAGGTCGCTCGATCAAGGTGGCTCAGTCGTACATGGCTCGGTCGAGGAGAGGAGATCATGCATGGTTCGGTCATGGTGTGAAGGTTAAGGCAGGTCGGTCGGATATGGTTCGACATTGATGGTTTGGCACAGTGGCTCGGCCTGAGTGGGTCGGCAGATGTGCATTGATGGTGATCTGGGTCGGCATTTCTGGATCGGTCAAGTTAGAGCCGATCAACATGGAAGGGAACAGATTGGGTCGACATCCTTGCTTCAGCGTGAATGGAGGGATCGACGGTAAGTGGGTCAACGATAAGTGGGTCAGTAAAAGTGGAAGGCCGTGGTGGTTCTGTTTGGATGGGATCAGCCTCGGAGGAATCAATTCATGTGGGTCGGCCTGTGGTGGTTTGGCAAGTATGGATTCAGTACAATCTTGCTTCGGGTTATGGAATGAGCTACTTCGAGTCGAGCATAGGGTTGCTTTTGGTCATCTTCTAGGAAAACTCAGGTCGGCGTATCCAGAGCTTGGGGTCGGTCATAATGATGGATTTGGGTTCGGTTATGGTCTTGATGTGCCCGGACTACTCAGGAAGCCTAGTAACTCGGGTTTTGCCTATAAATACAGCATGTGGGGTTTGGAAAAGAGATTTTCTTCTTCTCTCCTAGGCGAAGCTCTGCCATTTTTGCTATTGATTTTCAAAGGCTTGTAACTGTAATTGCAGTATAAAAGGAATAAAATGATTGATTTAAAGTGGACGTAGGCCGGAGATAGCCGAACCACTATAAAATTTGTGTTCTTTTTTGCTTTCTTACATTTTTAACTTTGTTATTTCTTCATTTTTGTTCTCAACTTAATCAGAATCTGAGATCTGCGTGAGGATATTGAGAATCCGTGTACATACACTAGTGCTTTCACTATTTCTGGGGTTAGTGATCAATTTTGGCGCTAACACTTTGGTGCTTTCACTAAGAACGCTAGCACTCAGGGATTCAAAAGCTTGGATTTTGGATTTAAAGGCATAGGAACTTGGATTTTGGAGACTATGGCAAAACAATCAATTAAGAGACAGAGGATGGAAAGAAGTCAGTAAGAGAGAAGTCAGGAGGCTTCCTATGGAGCTAATCAAGCCTCCGTCTACATCACTAGGGACGAGATGCAGGTCATGATGAATTCCATGCAGGAGCAATTGATGAAATGGCAAGAGGAAATGATGTAGATACTTTTCAGACAATTTGGACAAGCAGGAATTGCATGAGTTCAGATCCATGGAGATGGATCAGAAGGACTCAACCGGTAAGTAGATGGAGTGGTTCAGCATTGGGCAGTCCCTAATCGGCAAACAACTATCAACCTGGATGGACGTAGACTCGGGGGCATGCCAACAGGTGCTGGACCAACCCATGAAGGGATACCAGATGACGTTGTGCAGCCCGACGCCAACAGGAATACAGGAGTGCGTGACGAGGACTATGTATGGAATTCCCTCAAGGACTTGGAGAGAACATAGAAAATGTAGATAGGGGCAGCCCTTGGCACGCAACACTGAATTGACTGACATCATTAGGAGAACTATTCGTGGAGGTCTGACAAACAGGGATTAAGGGAGTAAACAAAAGTCCATTTACCCGTAACATTAGGATGACTTGGAATCCACCCAATTTCAAGTTACCCACTCTGGATGTATACAACGGTAAGACAGATCCCACTAACCACTTGATGTGATACACAAGACATATGGAAGTGCTGGAGGGCATCAGAGGAGGTTATGGCTCGGTGTTTTCCCCTGTACTTGACCGATATAGCTGCTATGTGGTTCAGATAGCTAGAGGATGTATCTATTGGAGCATGGACAGAACTGATGGATAAGTTCCTGAGATAGTTTCAAGTTCATATAAAAAGACCGAAGAATGTGATGACACTGACGTTAGTTAAGCAGAGGATGGATGAATCGCTCAGGACTTTTTTAACTTGGTTCAATGCAGAAGATGCTTAGGTGGATCGGCCGAATCCATCAATGGTTCTAATGGGGCGGTGTCAGGAGTCAGGGATAATTAAGATTTCAAATTATCGTTGATACGAGACCCGCCAATGGATCTCGAGGAATTCTATCATGAAGCTCAGAGATTTCTTCGACAAGAGGATGCATGTTTGAATATGAGGTCAAAGGAAGTAAACATGGTTAAGGACAGAGAACTGTCAGGTGAAAGCTCGGGTAAAGATAAGGATAAAGGGAAGAGGAAGCGTTGGGGAGAAATAAAATTCTCCACTTACACAGGACTGAATAAGACATTGAAACGGATATACTTGGATACTCGGGATTGCCTTCCTTATCGAAGGTCGGCAAGGAGGGAACCCTCATAACGCGAAAGGACATCGGGAAGGCACAATCTCTTTCATGACCTAGACGGGCATGATACTAACAGTTGCAGACATCTAAAAGATATAATCGAGGAACATGTAAGGAATGGTCAGTTGCGGCAATATGTAGAAACTCAGAATGTAGCGGTGGAACAGGAGCAGCCACCGCCTACCTTGAACGACGATGGCGCAAGGCCCAGGAATGGTGGTCGGTTGGTCATCAACTAATCATGATGGTTTGGAATAAGTAACAAACTTCGAAAAAACGGCCAAGTCACTTACTCATGTATGGAGGCGGAGATAACTCCTAGGCATGCTCTGAGATGATGATAAACCATGACGCTCTTGCTTGTGAAATCTGATTTTTTCCTTTTGGCTTGGACACTTCCTTTTTCTGGTTTGGTTTTTGAGTTCGGTTTGAACTCCTGGTTTTGTTTGTTTTTTGATTTGGGTTTCGGTTTGGACGTTTGTCTTTTGGTTTAGACTTTTGATATAGATTTTTGGTTTCTTGGTTTGATTTGGATTTTGATTGGACTTTCCTTTTTGGCTAAAAGGTCGTCGAGCATGGACTATGCTCGGCAAGGGTTCGGAGAGACCAGGATTCTGCCTAATACTTAGGTCCCATAATATCTATCGGTTACTATTTCAAGTCGTCGAGTATGCACTATGCTCGGTAAGGGTCCGAGGTGATCAGGATTTGGGTTAGGACTTAAGCCACGACATTATTCAATGTTCAAGGACATTGAACTAGGAACACCATGGTATTACTTGACACAGGTCGCCGAGTGTGGATTACGCTTGGCAAGAACCCGAAAAGGTTACGGATTTGGATATTGGCTATGAACAGCTAAGGATTTGGGCATGGACCCGGAGCGGTCTCGGATTTGGATACCGACCCGGAGAGGTCATGGATTTGGTTACTGGTTATTGGATATGGATGAATTGGAACTCGGTTATCGAATTCGGATTTCGGCTTTGGATTTGGACCCGTCGAGGTCCCGGCTTTAGACCTGGCGAGGTCCTCGATTTGGACTACAGGACCCGGAGAGGTCCCGGGTTCGGATAAAATGATTTGAGGAGATCGTGGATTTGGTTAATGGATTTGGGATGGATTCGGAATCAGATAACGACTTGGAACGGTCGCAGAGTAGACTATCGGATTTGGATGGAATTGCTTAGTAATAAATGTAACAAGGACTTCAGGTATCGGATTTGAGACTATTCAAAATAAACCTTCCAGTAACAAGGTATGTTTTGAGGGGCAAATGTTAAACCATCTTTTGGTAAGGCCATAAACATGCGGATTTAACTAAATTGAATGCTCGTTTGTCAAGACTGGAATACGATGGGTTTGAGCCAGTTGGATGGATAGACGATCAGTCATTGATGGTTCAGTGTGGGTCGCTCGATCAAGGTGGCTCGGTCGTACATGGCTCGGTCGAGGAGAGGAGATCATGCATGGTTCAGTCATGGTGTGAAGGTTAAGGCAGGTTGGCTGGATATGGTTCGACATTGGTGGTTTGGCACAAGTGGCTCGGCTTGAGTGGGTCGGCAGATGTGGCTCAGTGGTGATCTGGGTCACCATTTTTGGATCAGTCAAGTTAGAACTGATCTGTATGGAAGGGAAGGGATCGGGTCTGCATCCCTGAGTCGGCATGAATGGAGGGATCGGTAGTAAATGGATCGGTAATAAGTGGGTCGGTAAAAGTGGGAGGCTGTCGTGGTTCGGTTTGGATGGGATCGGCCTCGGAGGACAGTTCATGTAGATCGGCCTGTGGTGGTTCGACAAGTATGGGTTCGGTACATTCTTGCTTCTGGTTATGGAACAAGCTACCTCGAGTCAAGCATAGGGCTGCTTTGGGTCATCTTCTAAGAAAACTCAGGTCGGCGTATCCAGAGCTTGGGGTCGGTCGATATGATGGATTTGGGTTCGGCTATGGTCTTGATGGGCCCGGACTACTCAGCAAGCCCAGTAACTCTGGTTTTGCCTATAAATACAACACGTGGGACTTCAAAAAAGGGAAACTTCTTCTTCTCTCCTAGGAGAAGCTCTGCCATGTTTGCTATGGATTTTCAAAGGCTTGTAAATGTAACTACAATATAAAAGAAATAAAAGGATTGATTCAAAGTGGACGTAGGCCAAAGATAGCCAAACCACTATAAATTTTGTGTTCTTTCTTGCTTACATTTTTAACTTTGCTATTTCTTCATTTTTTTCTCTACTTAATCTGGATCTGAGATCTGCATGAGGATATTGAGGATCTGTGTACATACACTGGTGCTTTCACTATTTCTGGGGTTAGTGACCAATTTTGGCGCTAACACCTATCTAGCTTAACCTCATTTTCATGTTTATGGATATTTTAATGACAAATGGACCTATGTATGCCATATTATTATTATTGAGTTTGGTTTCAATAGCTTGGAGTCCCCCTTCTATTTCGTAATAAATTTTGAAATGAATCGTCATGCCAATTCTCTTCCTTTTTTTTCTTTCCTGGCAGTCAACTTATGACCTAAATCATTTTTCTATCATCCATGGTAAAATTTCTTCTTCTTAGGTTGTTATTTCAAATCTCATTGTTCATGTTGATCTATACTATATTAAATTTCAATAGCTCCGAGGCCTATTTCATTTTGTAGAAAATTTTGAAATGAACAATCACGTGCTCTCTTTCTTTTTTTTCTTCTTCTTTTCCGACATTAAACTTATGACCTAAATCATTTTCTGTAACCTTAGATCGCTGTTATTCCTTGATATTTTTAACTTATGATGAAATTATAAAGTTCCTTTGAGGAAATAATTTCATTGAGCGTCCCGCCAGTTCCTCTCATCTGCTGTAAAATTTCTTCTTCTTAGGTTGTTATTTTCACATCTCACCGTTCATGTTGAATTTTTTACAAATCATGTGCAAAATCAAGTTTCAGTTTGTATGTTTTTAAGGGAGTTTTAACTTCTGAAAGAAAAAAGAAAATTTGATTTGTTTGTTTCCCTCATGGTACAAGATGAGAGGAATTTCGACTTTCCTAAACTGCCTCGTTTGATCCAGTCTCCTATCTCGTTTGAGGTAAAAACTCTACTTTATGTTGTTTTTAATCATTCGATTTAGCATGTATTAGCAAAATTGATACTTCGTGAATTCAGAAGTTGTTTTCGTTTGTACAAGAGTTTAGGATCAAATACAATTATACAAATTAATTCATTTTCAAAGTTAGTTTATCAAGTTAGAATACGCTTTTGGTAAAAAACTATTATTTTATAGCTTTTAAAATATAGGAATTACATTTTCATATTCAAATCTTACTAAACACAAAACTTACTTCTGTTTAACTACAAGAGATTCTTAATCACCATCAATTAAGAGGGTAGATCGATATTTATATGGAAAAAACCAGGGAAGATAAGCCCTTGTAAGCTTTTCTGTGCCACTATAGCTAGTATATTTCTAAAGTATCATGTCCAAACATTGGAAACATCCTTTTACTGTGAATACCACATGTTTAGTGGTAGCTAATATTATGGAAATTCTAACTCGAGATCACTCAAATCAAAACCACAAAGGACATCAGGAAACGAGATCCTAGTAAGTGGTACAAAAATAACCAATCAATATCTCAGTTCAAATATCAATCCAATTCGAAACCAATCATAAGAACCAAAAAAGCAATAAAAAAAACAAAGCAATAACGATAGTACAAATCGCACACCGATTTATAGTGGTTCCACTAACGTCTTGATAGTGTACATCCACTTTGAGAGAGAGTCATTCTTAATACCAACGAGAAGAGTACAAAAGATTGATTACAATGATCAATATTCAAATGAAATATATTTGTAGAGAATAGAATTGAAAAAAAATTAGGTTTTGATAAAACCTATTTTAAAGGAGGATAAACCTTGATCAAAACCCTTGGAGTCCTCCTTTCTATGAATTTAGAATATAGCTTACATAATGAACAATCTTTCCTTGGCAAATATCTGATTTTCCTTTTGAAGCCTTCACAAACAAACACACCAAAATCTGGGTCGAGATGTCAATGTGCAGTGTGTCAAACGTCTAGCTCTGAAATCAATTTTCAAACGTCTGGTGCTAGTCTCGGGTTTTAGAACTGCCTGTTGCCAGACGTCTGGCAATGCCTCCCAAACGTCTGGGAAAACTTTCAGTTCTGACTTCATGTGCTTGTTTTATGAATTCACCAACTTCAAACCATGACAAATTAAGCATTCGAGCTCCGATTATGAACCGTTTTCACCAATATTACGCTATTCTTGACCTCTTCAATTCTCCATATAGGGTTGTCAAAATTAAACGCTCCACCTCGACACTATATCCATCTCCATCACTAAGAGCTGATAGTATCAAACTATCATCAACTCTACCCGATACCAAACATGCTTGAATACTTTCACAATGAGCTCCAGCAAAGCCACTGCCCATTACACTCCACCAATGAGTTCCGGCAAAGCCACCGCCCGCTAAAGAAGTATTGAAAGCACCCAAATTCAAAGCCGTCTCACTAAAAGACAAAAGTACTAAGAAGCGTAAACTAGTACTCACCGAGAAGATAGATCCACATTCTCTCCCGATACTTTTCATCATCCATAACCAAGATCCTCCCTCAACCGTGCCATCCCATAGCACCTAGCACTTCGACAAGCGAACTAAGTTTGAGCAATGCTCGAACTTCCTAGCCGTTAATGGCTTAGCGAACATATCCGTCGCATTATCCTTTGTGTGCACTTTCCAAAGATATACTTCATCCATGGCTATTATAAAATAACTCTCTCACTTCAATATGCTTAGTCCATGAGCTAAACGCAAAATTCTCTGCTAAGTGAATAGCACTTTGATTTTCACATTGAACATCGATACTATCATGTTCAAATGCTAAGTCACACAACAACCGCTTCAAGTAAAGTGCCTCTTTTACCGCCTCCACCACGGCTATCAACTCTGCCTTCGTAGTGGATACAACTACGGTTTGTGATCTCGATCTTCAACTTATGGCCATACCACTAGGTGTGAAGACATATTTGAAAGTTGATTTTCTTCGATCCTTACCACCGGCGTAGTCCGACTCAAATAACCAACCAGCTTGCAATTCATTCCCTCATTACCGCCAAAAACAAAACCATAAGATGATGTACCTCTAAGGTATCTCAATTTAAGCTTCATAGTTTCCCAATATGATTTCCTCGGATTAGCCATATACCGACAAACAATCCTGATGGCATTTGCAATATCGGGCTTTGTACACACCGTAGCATACATTAAATTTCCAACCGGACTAGCATATGACACCTTTACTATATAAGTCTTATCTTTCTTCAAGATAGGTGATCCTTTAATCGAAAGCTTCACATGTAATGGTAATGATGTTTTTGATGCCTTTGCATTCTTTATACTAAACCAACAAAGCACTTTCTCTATATACTCCTTTTGAGTCAATTTTAACTCAAAGTGCTTTGGATCCCTCTCTGTTTCCATGTCCAATATTCTCTTTACTTCTCCAAGATCCTTCATTTCGAATTCTGATTTTAGAATCGATTTTAACTTGTTGATTTCTTCCATATCCTTAGAAGCAATGTGCATGTCATCCACATAAAAGAGTAAATATACACCCAACAATCGTTTTTCATCTTCTTGAAATATACAAAAGCATCCTTGATGCTTCCATCAAAACCATTTTCAAGCATAAAATGATCAAATCTCTTATACCATTGTCTAGGTGATTGCTTTAAACCATATAACGATTTCTTTAACTTATAAACTAAATTTGACTTACCATCTATAAAAAAAACCTTCCGGTTGCTCCATGTAGATGTCTTCATCCAAGTCACCATTTAAGAAGGCCGTTTTCACATCAAGTTGATCCAACTCCATGTCATAAATAACAACTATAGCAAGTAATATTCAGATCGAAGTATGTCTCGCAATCGGTATGAAAATCTCATCATAGTCCTTTTCCTTCCTTTGTGCAAACCCCTTAGCCACTAATCTAGCTTTGTATCTCCCATTGTCTTTCACCTTGTATATCCGTTTGCACCCAATAACACGGTTTCCTTTAGGTAGTGGAACCAAATCCCAAGCTTGATTCTTCATCAACGATTGCATCTCTTCCTCTGTGGCACGAATTCACTTTGAGCTATCACTCGAATCCATAATGTCATCAAGGTCCATCGGCTCATCTTGGACTACATGAAGAGCATAGTCTAGATTATCATAAAAGCTAAGATAGTTACAATTACCATATCGATCGGGTGGCCTTATAGCACGACGACTCACCCGAGTAACAATACCATCACCTAAACTCCTTTCGACTCCACCTTGAATCGAATCATCTCTAAATTCGTGTACATCACTAACACCACTAGAGGAACCATGTGGATTGTGTGATGTAACATCAACCACTTCCTCCTTATAAGAATCTCCAACTAATCTACTCCTTAAATGGAAGGTGGAAATAACTTCCTTCTCCTTTGATTCACCATGAACCAAATCCGGAACATCCACTGAGCTCTCATTCTCCTTGAACAAAGTCGACTCATCAAAAGTAACATGCTAAGAATTCACAACCTTCTTCATTTTCGAATTCTATATCCGATAGCCTTTTATGCCATCCATATAGCCATGTAAGATCCCCTTGAAAGGTCTACGCTCAAGCTTATCATTTTTTGGATCATGCACATAAACTGGACTACCAAACACACGAAAATAACTCAAGTCGATGTTCTTTCCCTTCCATACTTCCTAACATATATAACAAGCTGTTAAATAAATGGACATCATTTCTATTGTACGATGAACTTCTCATACAACGTAGGCCTAACATGATAACTTCATACATAAGAAAAGGTCTTTAAGAATTATCATGAGAATGATATCAGAAATTAAAATCAGGGCTATATTGTTTTCTATAATTTTGTAAGTTTACGAATTAACCTTTAAAAATCATCTAGAGCATAGGATTAGAATTTCGGGGACGTCGTAATACAAAACGTTGATTCGATATGTTAGTTTAGATGCTTACTAGGAAGACCTCAAATTAATTAAATATCTATAATAGTACCAATGAAAATATTAAGCAAAACAAGCTTTAGAAATAAACACACTTCTGGATAATTAGAAAATGGAGTGTTGAGGCTGATTCTTGTTTACTAACACGATGAGCATCAAAACCAACCAACGTAGAAGGGATATTATCTAAAAGTAAAACTTATGTCTACATTGTAATGAGGTGTGTTTTGGTACACTTAAGGGTATGCCTTAGAGGTAGTTATGTGACTTGTTACATATATCTAACTTGAATCAATCTTATTCGAAATAAAAAGCGTTTTCTTTCTATTATATAAACCAATCTTATCAGAAATAAAAGGCATTTTTCTTTCTATTATGTACTTAATATAAGATGTTATATTAATCAATTAATTTAACTAAAAGTATATTTAATAGAAAATCCACAAATGACATTTTTTGTGATAGTAGTTACAATGTGTTGCAATCATGAGTAATTTATCACAATAAAATAAACATACCATTTTAAATATTCCTAGTCAAGATGTATTGAGACTAGATATCGATACATCCTTTAAGACTAGAGTACGTATATTTTTCAAATATTAGGCATTGTATTGCTCATGACTATTGGGGGCACAAGGTGTTACGTATGGATAAATATGGAATGGTTCACACGATTGTTTTCTGTTGGTTAACACAACTAAGGTCAAACTGGTAATAAAATTACATAGTTCTCTTGAATTTAGAATACTGTTTATCTTCAATGTGGGGTTCCTACTTTTATTATAGTTAAATCATGGTATGACATCCATCGAACGACTATAGGTTGGTCGAATGGAAGCATTGGAAATGAAACACTATTCAAGGGAGGATTCGTCTTCTCAGTTATATGAGGTTAGTATCACGGTCAACTGAAGTCAACTTAAAGTCAATGTCTCTGACCAGACCATTTCAATGAATAATAATTGTTATTATTGAGCAAATAATTTTTTGTTTAGACTATAGAGTTGAATATTGATGATATTGGAATTTTAACCATTACCAAATTCCATTAGGTCAAAGTGATATATTTTTGATGAAGAAAATTGATGTAAATAATTATTACTATATGGTAACGCTTAATAAAGTAAAATTTGAAATCAAGTATGCGATAAATTTGGCCATAATGTCATATTGCCTGTTAAGCAACGTGTGAATGCTAATATTTGAAATATTCAATATTAATCGCCGATCAAACTTACACATAAGATTCACACAACTGAAATATTAACTATTCCTTTTACAACCCAATTCAATTAATTTTTAATTGTTATAAGTTGATTAAATTGATTAATATTTATGAAATATTAATTATAAAATTTTATGTGATGTATATTGAATAATATTAAACAGTTTGTTTTAATAGTTATAAATATATTGATTGGTATATGATATCATTATGTGTCTAAATAAGATTTAAAATTGCATTGAATTTTGCTCGTACTTGGAGCAGATTTAAGGCCCATATGGGCTTGATATTTTCAGCTGTAGGAGGCTTGATTTGGGCAGCCATATGATGGCAATTAGAGAGGTTTTTGAATAATCAAAAGAGTGGAAATAGTAAAAGTGAGATATGAGGATAAGATCCACTTTTCTCTCTCTTGATTTTCTATTTTTATGCTACCCCTTTCATCATTTCTTTCGGACTTTTTCTCCCCTTCCTCTCTAAAATCTTCAACTAGCAAACCCCTTCTCCAAGTCCTAAAAATCCAAGTACAAAATTACATCAAAACGCTACGATTCGATTGTTAGTGGTAAGGCAGTTCGAGGGGATCAATTCAACATTTTAATATGTATGTAAGGGCTTTGGTGAAAGTCAATTCTTTATTTTATCTATTTATATTATTTTTATATATTTAATATTTATATATTAGGATGTTTGATTATATAACGAATCTTGTATATTAAAATGCACACACAAATTGTTTGGTTGTGTATATTATTATATCTACATAAAAAAATATTTTTTTATGCTCCCTTATTAGATGCTCCGGCTTGCAAATAAAAAAAATTATATATAAATATTATTATTAAATGATTTATTTAAATAAAATCCATATTCAAAGGATTAATGTTATATATCATATGTTTAAAATTTTGTAAATTCTGTTCATGTACAAAAGTCATTAAGTAGAGAATAAATAAATAAAATCTTATTTTATTTCATACAAATATATTAAATATTTATTTAACCTAAAATTGTTTATGTAATTAAATATTTATGCATATATATATATATATATATATATTTCAAATAATAAAATTTTGTATAAAAATATTACACAATGTACATCATACATAACATTTTCAAAAATAATATTTTTTATATTTTTATATGAATTTTAAATTTTAATATGATTTAAAATGAAAAATCAAAAAGAATAAAAAAATTATATATATGGCCGAGATCAATATTTGTAAAAAATATAATTTTAAAAAATTAAGTTTACCATTGATATATATATATATATATATATATATATATCTAATTATATATATTTATATGTGTTGTATGGATTAACACAAAATAAAATAAAATATCTTCTTTTAAATTATCCATGGCTTTCATATTAAACTATACATATATGTATATGTGAGGAAAAAAATTATAAATTAATTTAATGATATATTTATGTATATATACACATAATACATACATACATATATATTTTTAAATGTTTTATATATAAAATGTTTATAACTAACGTTATATATATATATTATGATGTAAAATACATACACATTTAAAAAGCGAAGCGAATACAAGGAATTAACATATTTGTCGTGGTGTAAATCTCAGCATCTATATACAGACATGTCGAACCATGTCACATTATTCCGTTCCACGTATACACATACACATATGGTATATGATACACATATATAGTATAATATAAAACCTTGTTTATAAATTCAAACAAAATATCGATTTTATTTAATATAAAATTTAGAAAAGTTTTGAATAAATTTAGACCTCATAGGCTCAATAAAGTTTCAAAAATATTGAAAAATTAAAATTCACTCAATTACCCCACTGCATGTTGGCCTATATGCAACAAAAATATCAAAGTACAATAGCCTATGCGGTCTAAATTAGCAGTGTTAGAGCAAACTTAATAAAGCTTAACCATACAGTAGGGTATCTAAAAAAGTAACGTCTAAGGTTGAGTTTGGGTAATCAAGCCTAGCCTGACCCGAAAGGTTAAAGTAAGCCTAAAGGTTGTCTCCAGTAGAAAAGACCTAATTTGAATTGTGCTTTGGGCCAATTCCAAAATTATTTTGAAATTAAAATAAAAAATTTGAATTTAAAAGTTAAATTTAAAATAATAAAAATACTATAAATATTATAATACAGATTTTCAAATTTTTTTGAAAATTAAAATAAAAGTTATAAATTTAAAAGTTAAATTTATAATAAAACATATATTATAAAAATTACAATATAATTTATCAAAATGTTTGAAAATATTATAAAATTAATTTCAAAAATATTTTTTATTAATATGATTAAGTTAATTAATTAAATATATGTACATGTATAATATATATATTGATAGATGTTATGTTGTCTTGAATTATTTAAGACAATATGAGTATACATGCATGTATAAAATAATTTTTGAAATTAATAGAGTTTAATTAAATTGTTTAAACAAATAAACTAATAAATGATATTAATAAAAGATAGTCAATAAATTAGATACATGTATATTACTGTAAAAGTAATAGTATATACATTCAATATAACATGTTATAATTGAATAATATAATAATTAATTGAATTATTAATTAATGAAATAAGATTTAACTAATATAATGTTATGCATAAATATTATATAAGTTAAAGAAAGTGTAAAAGTTATATAATAATGACACTTATATAATGTATATGTATTTGAACTATAGGCGGGGCATCAAAGAAACCCTAGATTGACTTAAGGAATTAGTACATGCATAAAAGTGCGTATACCGTGGTTCCATTATGTCCCACACTTGAATCACATGGGTATTTTATAAGAAATACATTATTCCATAAGTCGATATCACTCAATATAATATATTGAAGATTAGGAAACTTTAATATAAAGTTATCCTGTACCATTTCTACATTAATAAATACTTACATACTCTCTAGTTCTTGAGCTTTCCAATCTAGAGATGTTATCGTTAGTATTATTAATGTATAGACTAGATGAGGTATGATACTTATTAATATTGTCGAGCTATGTTCAAGGTATAGTATGGTTAGGCTATCATGAAATGATAGGTACGAGTGAATAATCTCTTTTTACTTGTAGAGCTTTCCTCAAGGTAAAAAATGAGATTAGGACATGGAACCATAGTTTTGGAGTAGTATATGATGCAACCGATAAAGAGTTACCCTTAGTATATGGGACTTTGATTTGTTGAACTTTTCTTAAGGTAAGAATCTCAAGGTATGCAGTTCCTAAAACCTATAATTAAAGTCGAAAGACTTCTATGTTTCAACTTAAGGTTTGGCAATACATAAAAGACTAATGGCGGCTTAATAAACCTTACTAATATTGTAAGAACATATGCTATACAAGATTATAATTATCTGCATCGATAAATTTATGCAATTAATATAATTGATAAGGTTTACCAATTGAAAATATATAAATGAACTAAATTAGTATTGACAAATAGAAATACAAAATATACTTACCAATAAAAAATTTGCATGCTGACCCATGCAAAGGCCTAATTATATAACCACTAAGTTATATTCGCAACTTGATCACTTACGAGTTTACTTGTCCGAGAATGTTTAATTAATCGATAGAGTTAAAGGTATGCCTAAAGGGCAATTTTGTAATTTTTTACAGATATCAAACTCGACAACCAATCTCATTCGAAATAAAAGGTATTTTCTTCCTATTATATACTTGATATAATATGTTATATTAATTAATTTAATTAAAAATATTTTTAATAGAAAATCCATAAATGGTATGTTTTGTGATAATAGTTACAAAGTGTTGTAACCATGAGTAATTTATCATAATGAAATTAAACATACCATTTTAAATATTCACAGCTAAGATGTATCGAGACTAGATATCGATACATCCATCGAGACTGGAGTACTTAACGCTCTCTAATTGTTTGGCAGTGTAATACTCATGACTGTTGGGAACATCAAGGGATTATGTACTGATAGTTATTAGATAACTATGGAATGACTCCTTCAATAGTTTTCTGTTGGTTGGCGTAAACAAGGCCAAACAGAAAATATCAATGTGAAAAAATTACATAGTTCTCTTGACTTGATAATACTGTTGATCTTTAATATGGAAGCCTCTATTTGATTATAGTTAAGTCGTGGCACGACATCCATAGAACGACTATAGTTGAGTCGAGTGGAAGCATTAAAAGTGAAACACTATTCAAGAGAGTATTGTCTTCTATATAAGGTTAGTTATAATGTCACCCACTTGAGACATGAAAATGAACGCTAATGATGTCGCAGTCATCACCGAAATTATCTTCCAATGACGAAAGCGAGTTCTATTTATTAATTATCACAGATAGTGCTATTAAATATTTCTGTTGCATCACGGATTTTTTTCAATATTCTTTAGATAAACTTCATTCATGGTTAAACCCAAAAACTTACCCATGTAGGGATCAATATATAGTAGAAAGAGCTAGATCAACATATGATGATACGGCCCGCACTCCTTAATATAGCGTAAAACAAAAATCTTTATTAGCTACAAGCCTCCTACTTCATCTTCGATCTTCATACTATGGGACTTATTTCATACCGCCTAATCCCATAAACTCAACCTGCTCAAATGAGCACCCATGAGTTTATGGGGAAAACAACGATAAAAACATGGGTCAAACATAATGTCTGGTGTGAATAATACTTACCCAAAATAATCATATAGTAAGATCAAACCGTATTACGCATGTTGATATCCCCCTTCACTATTCAAACATCAAGAGTCATTCAAAGTATTTACATAATTGGTTTATATATACTCTACATCTTACACTTCCCTAAGGAGTCCCCATTTACTATTGCACCCCCACGTAGCTCCCACTCAATTTGCAATTTATATTCTTCTTTGATAAACTATTCCCATTTGATACTATGCCTAATGCATAGCTCCATCTTAACATCCCTTTAAGGTTTATCTCTTATCTAATACTGCTTGGAATCATCCCACCGCAACCTACTTTAGATTCATTCATTAGTTCATATTGTATGGACCCAGCCACTTATAGTACTTAATTAGTTAAGCCCTGAACTACAAAGAAACAGCCACTTGTTGGCTCTCTATATCTATTAACTTAGTATGTTACATGAGGTGTGCATTCGAGTGAGCATCCTCACGCAGCGTCAGGAGCCCTTCCAGATTTATTCCTAGCGTAGGATCCCTTCTCGTATTGACCTGGCCTCTTCTTGAGTCCTACCCACTTATCCTCTATTAGGTTTAGTTTACTACTTTTCTTAGCGTAGTACCACCCTGCTCCAACTCTGGGTGCTTCCCATTTTTCTTATTAAGTGTACTGTTATCTACATAATTTCTAATGGAAATATGATATCGAATTAATGAGTCAATAATTGGGCTTCTGAGATAATAATACGACGAGTAGAAGGGATGTCAAACTCTAAACCTTAAAGAAACGATATGGAACTTCATTACAAGAAGGAATGTCAAAGCCTTTATAATGAAAACCATTATAAAGCGTATAAAAGCGGCATGAAGATGTAAAATGTTACTACCATTATTAATTCTGAAGGCATGAAGTCATGTAGACAACAAGAATGTCGAAATCAAAGGAATCTCATAGACATAGGAAAATGTTAAATTAAAGAAAAGCAAGCAATGCCGTCGTTTAAGGATATCACATGTCATCAATGCGGCATGCAATATCGCATGTCACCAATGGGGGTTAGAAAGTTACATGGAAATTGATGTCGTAGGTTAGTTATAAGGCAGAATGCCATCTAATATTAGAGGCATACAGTAATGTCGACATTACAATAATCTCGCATAAACAATTAATGTCGAAAGTATAAAGATAGTATGTCATCAAAGTCAATGCCTAGGCCTATAATGCTGCTCTACATCAACAAAGGTTACTTAATAATGTCGCAAGTCTCAATTAAGCTAAGGATATCAAATGCTATCGACGTTGCATACCACTTATAGATTTGAATGAATGATGCCGTATCTCACTAAGGAAGTGGTGATGTCAAAGAATACTATATTGGAAGTCATCAATGTTATAGTGACATGGTTTATAAACCAGCCGCCCTTCATTGATGCCATGTTCTAATCAATGCTGCGCTTTATCTCTGGATGCCACATCTAGTTAATATCGCCTCAAGCTGATACTGCATCTCTTCAATGCAATTTCCCTATGATATCGCTCCTTTTTTTCCGCCGCTCTTCACCAATGCCATCTCCTATTAATGTCGTCTACTTCTATCAATGCCGCCTATTATTAATTCCACCTATCATCAATGCCGCTTATTATCAATTCCACATACCATCAAAGCTGCCTATTATCAATGTCGTCTCATATCAATGCCACCTCTTATTGACATCAACCCTCAAGCAATGCAATGTCTCTTCATGATTGCTAATTATCAATGCTGCATCTTAGTGATGGCCCAGTTCATCAACCATTAATGGATATCGCAGGTTCTAAATGTAACGTTGATGATATATGTTATCAATATCCATGAAAGATATCAAAATAATTGGATGTTAAGTGTTACTACATGATGCTGTAATGCATCGGTGTGCAAAAGAATACCGAAGATCATCAAAAATGAAGTGTGAAGCCTAGCGCCATTGAAGTGGCCGATGATACCATAATCTATCCATGCCGAAAGTAACTCATAGCAGCCGTGCCACATTTCTACCACTATAAATACATACCAATGGCATGAAGGAAGGGGCAAATGATTCTTTCTTCATTTCTCACATTTTCGACTTTGTGACCCTAAATTGAGTTGGGGATTTTTGCCGATTGTATCACTTGAACTTTGTACACAAAAGAGTTTGAATGTAAAATGTTTGCATAACACATTTTGCATAAATAATGACTCTTGGAATGAATTATGACTTTCTTATTGAATAAAAGGACATCGAAACCTTATAAAAATGATATCGATTTATTGTTACAAACTCTTTGGGGTTGCCAATGGACTCTTGATTCATATGCCTTTATGATTTTTGACATGACTTCTATCTTGCTATTGAACACGCATAATACTATCATGGATTTAACATGGAGCATTTGCCTTCCTAGAAAATTAACCTAGGGTTTCTATAGATTTTCCTTAACTAAGTCCGCTTTCCTTATACTCATTGGGGTCGATGAGGAAATTCATTAACATTTTGACTGTAGAAGGAGGGCTTGAACTTCGATCCCCATTTCTTTTACAACTAATTAAGCGAAACTTTTCTTTCAGGGGAAAATGAAGAAAACTAAGAAAGATAACATTCCAAACAAAGAAGTTACACAATAGATGACTTTGGAGGGAAATATCATCCTAAACTTCAATTCGGAGAATATGGAGGTTGAACAACCTTCGACCCTAATAAAGATCACAAGTAGTGAAGCTAAGGTTTAGGATTTGACACGATAACTAATAGATGTGTAAGAGCTTCTTGAGAAAGTTTTATCTCAAAAATCATATAAAGCGACAAAGCTTATGAAAGAAGGAGATGAAGCAGAATCTCTAAGAAAAACCCAAGACGAGGGACCAAGAATATTTTCTCCATAATCGCAAATAAAAGAAAACAATAGGGTAAGACGAATCAACAAAATGAAAATCAAGGAAGTCAAGCAAGAAGGTCCCTTGAACAATCAGATAACTCAATCTCGCGTAAAGAGTATAAGCCCTACAAGAGAAACTCTATAATGAAAAAACCTACCAAAGGGACATATCTTACCAAATAATAAAGGATATGCTTGCCCTTAAAGAAGAAGGACCCTCGACCCAATGAATATAATAGTTTTCGAAAACTACTTTTAGAGAGGGAATAATGGTTGTTAAGATTCTGTCCTATGTCAAAATTCCTTCACTAAAGTATGATGGAACCAATAATCCAGATAATCTCCTTTTAGCTTTCGAAAGTCAAATGGATTTGTGTGACGTCTCTGGAGTAGTTCGTTATATATTCTTCCCCGTAACTTTTTATGAAGCAGTTGCTAAACGGTACAGATATTATGTAGCAAATATCATCTACTTTTAGTAGCAACTTTCTTATGAATTCTTGGTGCAGTTTTGCATATACAAAGACCCGACTATAGATTCTAGCATGTTAGCAAATATCAAGCAGAGGCCTAGAGAATTGCTTGGAAAATATCTAAAGAGATTTAATACAGAAGCATTAAGCGTAGGGAGTGTGACTGATAGAGAAAAGCTTATGGTGGTTCATTTAGAGCTAACTGGAGAAACTCCTTTCTGGGAAGAACTTTATATTCATGGATGTAAAGTTCTATAATACTTCCATTTTCGAGTTGAGAAATTTGTCCACATTGACAATAGTTACTATACTAACAAGAAATTTCAATAACATAGAAAGAAAAAAAGTTCTGCTTCAATCATCCCAACAAAAGGCTAAAATGGAATGAAAGTAGAAGAAAAAATCGAAAGGAGATTTCTGAATCTAATTATGTAGACTCAAACAAACCCCTCTCTAACATTTTCGTTGGGGCAAAAAATGATGGAATTTCCTCACTTCCGATAAAATATGGAGCCAACCTAAACCAAATAGGGGATAGATTATTGTGATACCATAAAGTAAATGAACATAAAATTGACATCTCAGAATATGATCAAAATCATGATCTCTAAAAGAATTCATTAAGGACACTTAAAAGATTTCCCATTCTAAAGGGAATGGTCCATGCACCTGAAACTTAACTTTTTATATAAGAAACAAACAAAGAAATCAAAACAAGAATATCTACGGAATTGGTAGTATGTCTAAAAAGAAAATCCAAGAAGAAAAGAACCTTTTGCAACTTCAAACTCAGATTCCGACCGAAATGTAAAGTTTTATGTAAGATGCCCACCGTTGATCGACTCCACTCATCAAATTTTCTATTTTGATTTATACTTGAAATTCATCATGTGCTAACGCAAAATTCAAGTTTCTTTACATGTTGAAATGAAGACTAATCTACTATGAATAGCTATCCGAGTAGTTCTGGATTTCCATGTCAAAGCGTAACAGATTTCTATTTTTCTGTAAAAGAGGATCGTTTAAATATCCAAGATAAAATAACTCTTTATCTCAAGGCCTGAATATATATAGTGTGAAGGATTTCTTTTTGAGCTTCTGAAGCATCGTCGATCCTCTATCATAGGTCGGTTTTCAGAAAAAGGTAAATATTCAAATCCTCTTAAAAGAAGGGAATCTTAAAGAAAAGCGTGTTTTTGTCCATAAATTCTATTGGTTCATGAATCATGACTTTGCAGACTTTGACATAAGACATTCTATTTTGCTAAACAAAACTTGAAGTGGTATAGTTATACATATCATACAAAGGTGGAGTAATATACACCAATGTTATTTTAACAAGCAGTTTTATTGCAAAATTTTTACCAAGTGCATCTTTGAGATAGACATTTTCGAAAATCAAAAGGATTGTTACCAATTACCCTATAGATTAGGGAAGCATACATTTATCTATTTCAATAGAGATTTAATAAATCTTCGAAAAATGTTGTTTAGTGTTAGTAAATATATAAAAGGTTTTTATCTAAAATGTGCTGACAAAAGCATTTTCAAAGCTTTCAAAAATCATTGAAAAAGAAAAACCTATACATATTTTTCAAAGAAAGTTTTGGAACTACTAAGGCCTATTAGCATTGCTAACTAATTAGAATAACCTATTCTCAATTGAAGGACTATTGGCTCATGAATCATGACCATCCAGTCTTTTATTTGAGATTTGCATTTATGTCATGAGATTGGCTCAAAAACCCTTTTAGTTAGAAATGTAAGAATGGGCTGCTCTATCAAAGAATTCAAATACCTAAAATCTTTTCAATTCATTGACTCAGAACCCAAACCAACAAAAGGTGTTTTATAAAACAAAGACAATATTGAGGAATTATTTCTTGATTTATCAAAGATGTTCTTTTTTGAAAAATTCTTTCTTCCAAAGAAAAATTTCATATTAGAAAGGTTGAAGTTTTCAAAAGGGTTTCCCCAAATGTATCAATTAGTTAAAAAGCCATGAGATTATTTTGACAACCAAGTTTTATAAAAACCTTCTTTGAACTATCAAGTTAAAGTCATAAAGCTGCCAATGTATTTTTGGAGTGCCTCTTAGAGGGAGGAGGGCTCGATTCTAATTAAAGCCTATGACGTATTTCTAGAGCACCTACTAGAGGGAGAAGGGCTCAACGCCAATTAAAGCATTCGACATATTTACCGAGCATTTCCTAGAGGGAGGATGGCTCACCGCCAAATAAAGCCTCCGACGTATTTCTGGAGTGCCTTCTTGAGGGAGGAGAGCTCAACGCCAATTAAAACCTCTGACGTTTTTCCAGAGTGTCTCCCATAGGGAGGAGGACTTAGCACCAATGAAAACCTCCGATGTATTTTTGGAGCGCCTCCTAGAGCGAGTAACGGGTTTAGCATCAATCAATAATTTTAAACCTTGTCAAGGAGGGATGAGTGGTTCCAAAGCCTGATGAAGAGGCAAAAGAAATCAAACTATATCCAAAGGAATGGGTCAAAGAAATCTTCTAGAGGAAGAACAACCAACAACGAGCTATTTTGCTCCAGAATATGGCTAAAGAAATTCAAATTATTGTCTGATGGATTTCTATTCTTCTATTCAAATTATTATTGCTTGATGGTTTTCGTGTCTTCCATTTAGATTATTATTACCAAATGGTTTTTTGGTCTTTTTATTATTGCCAAATGTTTTTTTGGTTATCCATTGAGATTATTATTGCGAGATGGATTTTTGGTCTTTTTACTATTGCCAGATGGTTTTCTGGTCTTCATTCAGATTACTATTGCCAGATGGTTTCTGGTTTTCTTATTATTGCCAAATGGATTTCTAGTCTTCCATTCAAATTATTATTGCCAGGTGGTTTTCTAGTCTTGGTCTTCCATTTGGATTATTATTTCCAGGTGGTTTTTTGGTCTTCTTATGATTGCTAGATGGTTTTTTGGCCTTCTTATTATGTCAGATGGATTTTTGATTTTCTTATTATTGCCAAATGGTTTTATGGTATTCTATTCAGATTATTATTGCTAGATGGTTTTCTGATCTTCTTATTACTATTATTATCAACAGATGGTATTCTGGACTTATTATTGTCAGAAAATGGTACTATGAAGTTCTTATTATCAGATGGAATTCTGATATTCTTAATTTCAGATAGTTCTATTGCCTATTTTTCAAAATTAGCATCAGACAATTTTTCGGTCTTATGTTGAAATTAGATGAATTTCCGATTTCCTATTAAATGAATTTCTACTTTCCTATTAAGTAAAGAAGGATTCTTTCCAACTTTTTAATCAAGTAAGTTACTAACAAATTTCAATTTTAGAGACAAGAATTATACTAAGAAGACAAACTAAGGATTACACATCATGTTGCATCAAGTTAGAGCTCCAAAAAAACAAGCGGTGTGTCTTAGGAAATTTCAAAAGGAAGAATGGATATATATAGTACATTCATGGTAACAACCATTCAAGTATAAATTTATTTAACACACTATGTATGAGAATTGTAGGAATAAAAGGGTTGAACAACAAAAGAATATAGTCAAAAGTTTATAAGCAACTCTCTATTAAGAGCCAACACCTTGTGCCATCGTTTACAAATCCCCAACCGTCAAAGAAGAATCGAGATTCATTACCCTTTGATGAAGTCAAGCAATCTCTGCATTAACTTTGATTCTTTGGACTGAAGATCCAGAATGGCTAGCCGCAACTGCTTTGTCTTGCTCAAGTAAACTGGAGATTGAGGGTCAGCCGAATCGAGGTAACAAGTGGCAGAAGAAATTCAGAAAGAAATTCCATGCCCATAATCCCAAATTGTTGGAAAATGGCATTTACCACCTGCTGAGTAGTGATGATAGAATTAGCTAAGCATACAGTCTCTTTTCTTTGTAAAAGGGGAAGGTGTGGAACCTTTGCTAGACTTCTCGCTGTCCAATTATTTGCCAGTAGATATTACAAAAAACCAGGGAATTACTCATTTTGCAATATTTGAAATGCTCATAAATGAAAAATAAAGAGTCAAACGTCAAACCAAGGAATAGTTAGTTAACTAAGAGCTATTCAATTCTAAATGATAAAGTGTCAAAGCTAGTTTGCTACAAAACTTGAAACAATTTCATAATCTATTGAAGGGTCCGTTACTGATATTGAACTTATAATAGGATGTCACGCTTATTGACTACTTGAGAAACCTATAACCAATTCTAAATGCTTAACTATTAAATTCATGCATATATAATAAATCTATGTTAGTCAATAAGGCACAATAAAAATATTATGCATATAACAATTTGTATAAGTCATAGTAGGATTTCAAATTCATAAAATAATATCATGATTATAAAATCAAATCTATAGATAGTGAGAAAGGTTAATTTTTGTTTTAAAATACTTTAACCTACCATCGACATTGAAATTTGTAAGTAAAATTTGAAATTGAGAACTATTGCTTTGAGATTTAATTTGCTGGTAAAAGGAGGAATAAAAAAAAGAAAGAGGAGCCCTTGATCTTAATTTAAAAGAATAAACCAAATTTGGATGAAATTCATAAGTGGCAACATGTTTGGTAAAGCAACAAGAGCTAATATGGAAGAGTTGACTTGAAAAGTCAATATTTTCTCCATACTAGGGGCAAACGTTATCCACATAATTTCCAATGAGAATATGATATCGAACTAAAGAGTGTAAAATTGGGCTTCCAAGATAACAATATGAAAAGCAGAAGGGACGTCAAACTCAAAACCTCAAATAAATGATATTGAACTTCATTATAAGAAGGAATGTCAAAGTTTTTATAATGACAACCATTATAAAGCAAATAAAAGCGGCACGATGATGTCAAATGTTACTACCATTATTGATTCCAAAGGCATGAAGTCATGTTGACAACAAGAATGTCGAATACAAAGGATTCTTGTAGGCAGAGGAAAATGTCAAACTAAAGAAAAGCAAGCAATGCCGCTCCTTAAGGATATCACATGCCATAAATGCGGCATGCAATATCACATGTTACCAATGGGAGCAAGAAAGTTATTTGGAAACTGATGATGTGGGTTAGCTACAAGGTAGAATGTTGTTCATTATTGGAGGCATGCAGTAATGTTGCCATCACCATAATCTCGCATAAACAAGTGATGTTGAAAGTGTGAAGATACTATGTCATCAAAGTTAATGCCGAAGGCCTATAATGCTGCCCTACATCAGCAAAGGTTAATAGACAATGTCGTAAGTCATCAATGAAGCTAAGGATATCAAATGCTATCAATGCCACAACAACTTATATAGTTGAATGAATGATGTCATATCTTATTAAGGAAGCGATGATGTTGAAGAATATAATATTGAAAGCCATAAGGTTATAGTAACATGATCTATCATATATATCGCCCCTCATTGGTGTCATATTCTAATCAATGTCCCAGTTCATCTCCAAAGATAGAATATATGCCACATTTGGTTAATATCACCTTAGGTTGATGCCATATCTCATCAATGTCGTTTCCCTCTGATGTCGCTCCTCTTTGATGCCCATCCTCACCAATGCCTTCTCCTATTAATGTCGTATATCGTTAATGCCGCCTATCATCAATGCCGTCTATTATTAATGCCGCCGATCATCAATGCCGCCTATTATTAATGCCGCCATCATCAATGCTGCCAATTATCCAATTATTAAAGGGGCCTATTATTAATGTCGTCATATCAATACCACCTCTTATTGATATTGCCTCTATAGCAATGCCGTGTCTCTTCAAGATTGCTAATTGTCAATGCCGCACCTTAGCGATGACGCACATCATCAACCACTAAAGGATGTCGCGGGTCCTCAATGCGTCGTTGATGCTAGATGCCATCAATATCCATGAAATTTATCAAGGCAGATTGGATGTTAAGTGTTGTTACATCATGCCGTAATCCATCTGCATGTAAAAGAATGTTGAAGATCATCAAAAACAAAGCATGAATACTAGCGCCATTGAAGTGGCAGATGATATCATAAGCTATCCATGTCAAAAGTAATTCATAGCAGCCATACTGCACATTTACCACTATAAATATGGACCTAGGGGCATGAAGGAAGGGACGATTCATTCCTTCCTCATTTCTCGCATTTTCAACATTGTAACCCTAAATTGATTTGGAGATTTTTTTTTCTATTGTAACATTCGAACTTTGTAGATGTAAGAGGTTGAATGTCAAATATTGCATAGCACATTTCGCATAAACAATGACTCTAATGAATTATGACTTGCATGTTGAATAAAAGGACATAGCTTGGACTCTTGATTCATATGACGTTATGATTTTCGACATGACTTCTACCTTGCTATTAAACACGCATATGACTATCATAGATTTAACATGGAAGTTTAAAATGCATGCTTTCAACAAGTCTTCCAGGATCCTATTGATCCTCTCGATCTTCCCATCTGTCATGCATGGTATGCAGTACTTCTGTGTAGTTCTGTACCCAATGCCTTCTACAGACTACGCCAAAATGCATCAGTGAACATAGAATCTTAGTCACTGATAATAGCACTAGGCACCCTATGTATTCTCACTATTACCTTCACAAATATCACTAACTTTGACGCGGTCCTCTTAGCTTTCACTGGAGACCCATATGCCTTCATCCCCTGCCTTTGTCCTCAGCAACCCATCTACAAAATCCATAGATACTGAATCCCGTTTCTATATGGAACCTCTAAAGGCTGCAGGAGCCCACTTAGCTTTTGATGTTCTACCGTCACCTGCTAACATCTAAGACATCTTCTCACATACTCTCCAACGTCTTTCTTTATTCCTTCATAGAGAAAACTCCTCTTCATATCTTGGAACATTTTTGTACCTCCATGGTGTATGGTAAACTTTTCACTATGACATTCGTCCTATACTTTCTTCCGTAGTTCTTCAGTACATAGAACATACAACCTACCATTCTTTCGTAGTATGTCTTCTTTATTAACCCGGAATCCCTTCAGCTCTACTGCTCTAACTCTCAAGTCCAAATTCCTTGCCATTTTTGCGCATAACTTGTCTCCCTTTTGCAGTTTTGCTATCTTTTCTAATAGCAGGCTGGACTTTTAAGTATTATAGCATTCTGGATGTACTTCTCTAACCCACACTAAATCAAAACTGCACATCACATGCAGAATGACCCATTTCTCTATTGTAGCCAAAACACAACTTTGTTGTTCCAGGCTTAAGGCATCAGCCACATTGTTGCCTTTGCCTGGGGTATACACTATCCAAAAGTCATATGACGCTAGAAACTCTAACCATCTCTATTGCCTCATGTTTAACCCCTTCTGAGAGAACAAGTATCATAAAGACTTGTGGTCAGTATACAACTCAAACTTCTCCCCTAAGAGATAATGTCTACAAATCTTCAACACAAAGACAACTGCTTTCAATTCCAATTCATGCATTGGATACCGGACTTCATGGAGTCATAACTTCCTAGATGCATAAACTACTACTCTACCCTTCTACATCAATGCAGCGCCTAACCCCAAACTTGATGCATTAGTGTATGCCGCCACACTGTCATTCCCTTTAGGTATTACCAGTATGGATGCATTCTCAATCTATACTTCAGTTCCTAGAATGCCTCCTCACACTCTTGCAACCAAACAAAATGCTCACCCTTCTTGATCAGGTTGTCATTGCTGTAACTATATGGGAAAAGTTTTTAATAACTCTTCGAAAATAGCTAGCCAACTCTAATTTTTTTTTCATACTTCAGTTATAGTCCCAGGGCTCATCCACCCATTTAATGTCTCCACCTTCGAAGATTCTACTGCTAACCCTTTTTTCAAAATCACATGGCCTAGGAACTTCACTTCCGTCCTCTAAAAAAGTCACTTAGAAAATTTCTCCTTTAACTCATGTTGCCTCAACATCTCCACCGTAAGCCTTATACGTGTTCCTCCTCTTCCATAGAGTACAATAAAATGCCATTTATGAACGCCAACACATATCTATCCAACTTATCTAGGAAGATCCTATTCATCAAGTCCACAAAGAATGCATGCGCATTAGCCAACCCAAATAGCAAAACTAACCACTCATATGAACCGTACTTTGTTCTAAATGAAGTCAGAGGAATGCTTTGCTTTGCAACTCTTAGCCGATGGAACCCTGTAGCTAAGTCCAACTGCAAAAACACCTTATCTCCACTTAACTGATCAAATAGATCATCGATTCTCCACAAAGGATACCTATTCTTCACTGTCCTTTCATTTCACTTTCGATATTCTATAAATAGTCTCAACGACACATCAGATTTTCTCACAAACACTGCTACTGCTCCTCAAGGTGAACTGCTTGGCCTTATGAAGCTCTTTCCTTTTAAATCTACCAATTGTTTTCTAAACTCTTCCACCTCTCCTGGAGGCATTTTACTTAGGCGTCGACCAAATGATTCAGTCCCTAGTAGAAAGTCAATGTGAAACTCCACCGCTCTCGAGGGTGGTAACCCCAAAACCGGTTTAAACATATCTCGAAACTCCTTCACTACACGTACCGCTCTAAGACTTCCTCTTCCAAATCCAAAGCGAATAAAACACC
Source organism: Allium cepa (assembly GCA_030765085.1). Taxonomy (NCBI): domain Eukaryota; kingdom Viridiplantae; phylum Streptophyta; class Magnoliopsida; order Asparagales; family Amaryllidaceae; genus Allium; species Allium cepa. The sequence goes on from CM060937.1 coordinate 292,616,639, forward strand.
TCTATGCTCCGCCCTACATTACTTCAAAACCAAATACACTATATCCCTACAAACTGGATGACCCAGAGTAATTGTCCTTTTGATGTAGTGTACCCTTGCATGCGCCATACTTATCTAACCAGTCCATCCCTAAAATAACGTCGAAGTCTATGAAGTTAAATACAAAGGGATCAAAAGTAAACTTACACCCTACTAAATCAATATCTAGGTTAGTGCATCTCAATTAGAGAGTGGAATACCCTTTATCAGATTTGCTGCACATAAGGAAGTGACTAAACAGGCAACTCTTAACCTTAGTCTATCAAGCAAGTCTTTAACTATAAATGAATGTACAACACCGGTATCAAGCAGTACCCTAACTAAAAGACCAGAATCAAAGCCATAACTTTTAAGACTATAACACCTTATAAAATTAACCATACATAAATATTTGGATAAATTAGTTTAAACAAGATAAGGGTAAAATGATCCTGAATAGTAATAGAGAATGGAAAGTGGTTGTTTCTTCAATACAAATTTTTGCAGATTCTATACAATGATCCTATAGAGCTACAGTGGCAATGTATCTATAAATTATTTAAGGAATAGGATGGAATCAATGGGAGAATGATATCGATGGATTTCTATCACAAATGTTTAGAGAAGAAATAGTAAGAGAAAATGAGAATTATTGATTTGCAAAATTCATTTTCCAAGGCCTCTATATAGTGGTTGAAGAGATGTGTCTTTTGGTGAAGAGCTAGAGGGAAATGTCTTTTCATTTAATATTTGAAATTATGAAAAACGGGCAGTATGTCAACATATCCTCTGCAGTATGTCGAAATGTGTTGCAAAAAGAACAGCAACACTAATAAGTGTTGCTAATTTTCAGATTTCAAAAGTGCCTCATAATTGTGGATTTTTGTGATTCGGTTGAGGTCAATGGTTGATGATCTTCAAGTATAATTGCCATGGGGTCTTTAATAAGAGATTCTAAGGTTCAACCAACTACTCATCGCTTCAAATATCTCCTACCTATTCAGCGTTTGCATTTGTTCTTCAATTAGTTTTGTTTTTCCATTCGCTCTTATTAATCTTCATATATTATTCATTTTCTGCCATTTAGTTCTTGTTTATCTCTTTAAATGTCTTTATAATATATTTTTAAGTACTGCACAACTCGAAAAAAGCTAGTAGTAATATTTATATGGTTGTTGTCATCAAAATCATTACTTAGGATATTAACAATCTCCCACTTTTGATGATGACAACCATATAAATATTTCAAAGATAAAATGTAATACTTTAATATTTGACTCCCTCTAACTTTATGTATTCCCCCTATCATTTGGTCTAGTATATTTATATATTTTCTCCCCTTCTTTCATGAACAAAAAGATGAAAAAGAATTGCTTAAGCACAACTACACAGTATGTATAGAGTTTGTAGATAGAGATAAATATTAATCTATATAAATCAAAACTCATGAAGGGAACCAAAATTAATACAAAGCATGGAATAATTTTATCAAGTAAAATATTTAAAATATAAGGAGTTTTAGAGTTACCGATGTTGCAAATGCTAAGAACATATCCTTTTGAATTATATCCAAAGTTCTTCTCATCATCTTTGTATATAATGCTCGCTCGGTATTTATGGATTATATGCTTTGAACACCCATTGTTCGATATCCATTGTTATGTACTTGAAAAATGTAAAATATACGTACTGGTACCCTTTTTTGTTTTGGGTCCGTAGGGTTAACTTTTGGAAAGCCAAACACATGAAGAGTTTTAATGCCCTTTCAAAATATAATCATCATATAAATGAACTTTATTAATAAAATTATCAGTATATTTTTCTCTTGCATTATTATCTATCCTTCTAGGAACCCATAAACTAACGAACTTATTTAGGGACTTAAACTTTAATTTCCTAAGTTTTCTTCTGAACTTGGTACTTTGAATACTATTTTTATTTGATTTGGTCTTAGGGGTGTATCCATGTCCATGTTAATTCCTAGTAGGTTTAGATCAAAATTAAATTTTCTAGACTATCCTTTCCTTTGTTAAATTTATCAACATCGATTTTCATTTTATCAAAATCCTTATTACAATTGAGAAAAACACTATCTAAAGATATTATTTTGCTATTCAAATCAGTGATCGCTGACTTCATTGAAAGATTTTCTAACTTTAAGGATTCACTTTCACTTTTCAGTTTTTCAAAACTTTCAAGTGTTAAATCCTCTTCGTTAACATTTCATTAAATACTTTTAATCTATTTATCTTTGCTAAAATATTTTATACTTTTTCCTATTCATTTTATATCCCTTAGACATATCATAAGGACAATAGTAAATTCTTTATTAAAATTCTATACCTAGTCATCCTTCACTATGAAGCACATGTTGGCATTTTCTACTTTTGAATCACTGTCACTTGGTGATATATCTGAATGATCCCATGTTGGGTTGAAAGCATATTTCCTCTTCTGATTGAAAGTGTTCGAAGAGTACTTTGACTTCTTCATGTTGGGATAGTCTCTTTTCAAATGACCAGGCTTATCACATTCGAAGCACTTAACAACATTTCCACTTCTGGAATTATTGTTATTAGTTTTTCAAAGTTGTTCGGTTTTCAATATTTCAAGAATTTCTTGAAATTCATGGTTATAAACTTGATATCATCATCAACAGCATCATCCGGTTCATCATTATCGCTTTTAACATTGAGTGCTAGTGATTTCTTCTCATTTGCCGGATTCTCTTTTCTAACATGCAATTTTACTTTATTGGAAACTATTCTATTTTCATAGCATTAATATCATTGGCTTCTTCAATTCTAGAATCTTCTGATTCCATTCACTAGAAAGTGAATTCTAGATCCTTTTGACTTGGTCCTCTTCGGTAATTTTCATTCCTAATGGTATTAATGCACGTACGATATCCTAAAATTTGGAATACATATTAGAAATAGACTCATTTGGTTTTGTTTGAAAAAGTTGAAACTAGTTAGTTAGCATAGATATCTTAGTTTGTTTTACTTTGCTCTTGCCTTAATGTGTAATTTGCAATGTTCTCCAAATTTTATATGTAGACCTACAAATGGAAACTCGATTAAATTCATTTTTAAAGTCACTCCTTAACGCTATTTTAAAGTAAGTTTATTTTACTATTAGACATTATTATAATAACGTGTATTGCTACATAGTAAATAGTTTAACGGATCCTTAAGAGATGTGAATCCCGAGCATCTCTTAAGTTACTACACTCATGTTTGACATTGGATATGAGATGTCAAATCCCGTAAACATCTCTGAAGCCGTTCCACTCATATTACTTACTTCAGTTTAACTTACATAAGATCTTTTAGCTTTGACTCGGGTGTTTTGCTATTTCAATTCGCTTGGGTCAGTCTGAGCATTTCAGGGTTTGAAGACCTTATTTCTGGAGGATGAAGATGAAGAATTATTATTACTATTTATTATAATCCACTACACCATTGTATTCCGCTGCATTAATTAGTATTCTCTGTTATATGTAACTCTGATATGTATTGTATAAATATAATCAAATATTTTATAAACAGCTTCATGAACTGTTTATTTGATTGTTATATTTTATCGATCCGTTGTGAGATTCTGCTTTGTTTTATTTCTTTCTCTGCTTTTCTTATTTACCCCATAACAGTCTGCCATTCTGTATGGTTTGAGTTGAGCCATGTGTCTGCTTAAGCGTACAAAAAGGCGAGATGTTACATCTGGTACCAGAGCTTTGGTTTAGCGATGAACCTTAGCATTTTTGGGGTTTGACTCTTTATTAATATGGTAGTAATACCCTATGAGGAGTCGTTGAGTGTATGTATGTATGTATGTATGTATGTATATATATATATATATGATAGAGCGCACTTGTTAGTGTTACAAAAAGGTTTTAATATTGTGTTAATTTGTTCTATTTCTTATTTACAAACTATGGTTGGTGCATAGGACGCTATGACATCAATAGGGATTTCTAAACACTTAATAGGACAGTCTGACACAATATTGTTTTGAATATAGGTAAATGAAATAATTTTGCCTATTATATTTTCTATATAAATTATATATATATATATATATATACAAGATATATAGTTGGTTGTATTATTGGTTGTTAGGTAGTGAAATTTATAAATATTGGTTGTAAAATAAAATTTTCAAATAAAATGAGAATAAATTGGAAATTTTAAAATGTAAGATCCGAGGTTTTGAAAATTCCTTTCGAAGGATTTTGGAATATAATAATATTGTTTATAAGTATTTTCTGGTATAAATATTTTAATATAATTTGAAAGAATCATTTTAAAGAAACTTTGGAAAGAAATAACTTATGTACTCCCCTCTCTGTCGTTGGAAATAATTTCGGCAACGAGTGCACGCATCATCGACATTCATTTTCGGGTTTCGAAGTGGAAAGGCCACTGTAGTAGTTTTACTGCAGATTTATTTTGATAAACAAATATAAATTTTAAATTGTTTTAAATATAATAGGATATATAAAGTGCATACATTTATCTATTTTTTTAAATGATTTGAAATTTAACCCAGTATTTAGTTGTCAAGTTTCCGTTAATTAATAGTTTCAATTAGTGCAGTGAAATGGAATTTAACTAATAATTGAAACCTCTAAATGAAATAAGAGATTAAACGCTAGGTTATAAACGAAATAACAAGAAAGTTGAAATTTGTAATCTATAAAGGGCAAAGGATATGATTATTGAACATTAAATTAATTTAAAAGAAATGAGAAAACTTGTATAACTTTCAATTGCGTTCTTAAAGCATATATACGACTTACCAAATGTTAAAAGTTGAAATGTTTAATAAGAAAATGTAATGGAAATTGTACAAGTAAAAGTATGTAATGAAAGTGTTCAATAAATTGCTTTTATTAATAAGAATTGATGTTATAGAGTTATAAACTTAAGTTGTAATTGAAATGTTACTATAATTAAATATAATAGAAAGGTAAGCACTAAATAAATAAATGAAAATAAATAAAATTGAGAAATGAATAAATGTAATGCAACAAAAAGAAACTTACATGACCTGAATAAATGAAAATGAATAATTGTGAGTAATAAATGAAAATAAATGAAATAAACATTGAATCAATGAATAAAATTAAAGGCTTGTAAGAAGTAAATGAAAATTAAAGGATGGATCATTATATAAATAAAAAGGGAATGAAATAGTAAATACTATGAGATAAAATTAATAAGAATGAACTTAATTTATTGTTTGAAATTTTTGTTTGTCTGGTTTATGATTGTTTGGGAAATAATACTTTAAAATTGTTTGGATGTATGAATAATCTATTTAGTTTCATCTAAGACTGTTGAGTAAATGGTGCACTTAGTAGTTATTTTTCATTCTGTACAATGTAAAGTTTTGAACCCGATCAACTATTTGTTTTGTTTGATATGAATGGATAATTGAATTGTGTTGATTCTATATGATGGTTGCATGTTGTGATCGTAAGTGATTGTTGTTTATTATTGATTTGTTGTTAGTGGTTGAAACAACTTTAAATATTTCATTTTATATAATTATTAACTCTTTTGTGGATTATATAAGTGAAATGCAGGTTATGAAAGCAATTGCTACTGCTTTTGGTTTCATAATTAAGCATTTGTTTGCCCAACAAATAAGTACATTTTCGGATTACGGTTTTATAGTGTTATTATACTGTTTTTCCAGTGTTGGGATATATTATTTTGGAAATTATATGTTATATACTGTTATATTTGATATTATATTTTATTCTGAGCCACCATGTACAAAGGAGACTCACCAAAAGTTTCCGTAAATTTTAGACTTCGAAAATTTTTGAAAAATGTTTTTCCAAATTTTATTAATTTGAGTATAAAAAGATTTAGCAGTGTAAAATTAGTATATTTTATTTAAATTATTAACTTTGTAAGTTTAATTGTTTATAAGTTTAATATTTTGAATAAGATATATTGATTTCTTAATTCTTCTTTTTCCTTTTCGGGGATGAAAAGTTTAGAGTGGAAGAGAGTGTAACGACATGTAATTTTCGTTAATTAAAGTTTGTTAATTTAATAAGTTTTGGAAATTAAATTCGGAAAGAAAATAAAATTTTGTAATTTAATAATGAAATCACTAAAATAAAGGTAATAATGTTAATGCAAGTTAATAAATAAATAATCAGTGCAATCCCAATTAGTTGAAACAATTGTAAGGTTATGATTGATGGTATTTAGTAAATTGGGAAATCAATTTCAATAAATGTAATTAAATGTTATGTTAATGTAAATTAAGATGATATTTGAAAATAATGTCAATTCCATTTATAATATGACAATTGGTTGATATAAAGAGTGGAAATCAAGATTAATTTATTTGAAATTTAAAATTCAATAATTGGATTAATCGCAAATAATTGAAATTAAATATTCAAATATTACGTAAATAGAGATTAAGATGAAACTTGAGAATATTGATGTAATAGACTATGAACCAATGTTAATTTCATCCATTTGATAATAATTTATGGAATATAGGATTTAAATCAAATAAATGGGTTTATTGGAATTTCAATTGATAATTAGTGAATTTATTTAAATTTGGAATTTAACATTGTGGTGAGTAAATTAATTAACTTAAATTGGATATCTGAAATTGTCTAAACTTTTAGGAAGGTTTAAGAAATAAAAAATGATGAGATTTGTTGATTTTAGAATTTAAATTAAAGAAGTGATTAATTAAATTAATATTAAATTATTTAATTAACAAGAAAATAGCCATTTTGGTCACTGACTCGGATTTCGACGAAATAAGTTTCATCGGATCCGTAACAGTGAATTATTGTAGAATTTTAAGTTCGTAGCAATCGGACTTGTCGTTTGATCGTACGGACTCGAAACGTCTAGAAATCAAATAATGGAAATCAATTAAAATCAATTTGAAATAACTTGATTTTAGCATAACTTTTTCATGATAGAATATGGACACGAAACCTGTTCCATTGATTTTAAAATATTTTAAAACATCTATTTTGATACATGGGTTGACTTATTTTCGTTCCGGAGTCAGAATGGGCTTTTCGGGCCATTTGTCGTTCAACTTTAATCTAAATCAATCTGGTCCATTCTAATTTCAGCTTTGTCTACATATACCTCGTTATAAACCCTAACTATTTCTTATTCCTCATTTTTGTACGTGTAGTTCAGCTGTCTACTTATCTTCCTCAATGGTAGAAATAGATTCAAACATCAAAACCCTCAGCCTAATATCCAAATCAATTCCAAAAATTCAAACTTCTCTAATAATATCAAATTTTATATGGATTCGAAGATCTCGATGAACGCATCTCAGAATTGCAATTCATTATTGGTTTTGAATCATCATTTTTCCTGAAATTGCAAATCTTTTCTGGTCATTCGTACTGGAATTTGATTGATCCAATGGTGGATCTACTTCCGATCGGCGATCGGATGGTGCCGTTGCAAAGCTAGTGACTAGCAGCTCTCGGATCTGCCTTTCATTTGTCATCATTTGACCCAGATTCGCCTGAAATGATGGTTGTTTGGTCGACTTTAACTACGGCGGCGTGAATCCAAGGGCAAACCGAAGGTGGCGGCGTCGGCAAGGAGGGGGCGGCGCGGCGGCGCGTGACCGATGGTGGTCGTGGATGAGGTCGAAATCGTTTGGCGTGTCGACGATAATTGCTTAGAGGAGGCAGCTTGGTTTCGGTGGTCTGGGCAGTAGTATTTTCGCGTGCAACTTGATGTTGACATGGCAGTATGATGTGTAATGTTATTTACTCTGTTTTTAATTTAAATTTAATTTCCATGTGTTCTAACGTATGTATCTTTCGCATACGAGGTTCGTTTTATGTCCGGTATTCTTTGCTAGGTTCGTATTGGAATTCTGGACATTTTGGCTTTGGTTTGGACGGATTCTAAGACTGTTCAAATTTTGGGTTTAAATTGGATTTAAATTCAATTTAAATTCAAAAGGTGAGTGTTTTAACCTACCCACAACTTCTAAAATTTCTTATGTGTGTTAAATTAATTTTTGATGTGATTAGAAATTTATTTATGACTGTTTGGAATATTTTTAATCATCAACTCAGTTAAATTGAATTTATTTGAATTAAATTGTTATTTAATTATTTATTGCATATAAACTGCCATCTAAATAGTTAGTTAAATTATTATTGAATATAAATTGCCAGTACATGCCTGTTATTTATTATTTATTCTATATTGATGTTATTGATTGAATTGGACGATGATGGTGATAAACGTTTGATGGTTGAAATTGGATGAATGGATATTGTATTTATATTGTTATAAACTACAAGTTGTTATGGATTTTATTTTATTCTGGATTGTGGTTTGAAATGATATATAACCGTATTTATATTTTAAATTGCAGATTGAAATGATAAATATCCGTATCACTAGACCATAGGATAGAAAATTATATACAGACACCGCGATCTATGTAAAAATATTTTGAACTGATTTCTATGGTTTTGTAAAGAAATATATGGTTTTATAAATATTGATTTCCGATATTATATAATGTGAATTTATTCTTAATTTTGAACTATGTATAATTTGTTTAATATAAAATAAGTTTAATAATAAAGTTTGATTTTATGGAAGATAATATGGTTAAGTATTTAAATCATATGTTAACATACAGAGTCTATAATGATTTAAAATAATTTAAGGTTGGAAGATAAATTGGAAATTTATTTGAAATGGAATTTATTTTAGAATTAACTAAATAATTTGATTTGAAATTTATTAAATTGGAAATTTTAAAAGGTATGATTATTATAACTTGATTTTTGAGTTAAGGTGAATTAAAGGAGTATTTCAAGTATAAATAAATTTAAGGAAATATTTAGTTATTTGTAATATGAGATTTATTTAAATGATAATGGATTTATTAAGTAAAAATATTTCAAACTAAATAATAGAAATTTGAATTTGATATGTATATATGAAATTTCCAAACTCAGTTGTGAAATTGTTGAATGTTTAAAGTTGGAAATATGTTGAATTCGGAATGGTTTATTTTGTGGATCAAATCTATTTTGAAATCGATATAATTTGGAATAATTTATCTGGAAACTGAATTGAATTGAAATTTATGATTTGGGAATTGATTTGGGAATTGAAGAGGCAATTTTATTATATAAAGTATTTTAAATATTTAAACCATTTAAGTGGCCGAAGTTATGGTCAAAGTCATGAGTTTCAAGGTAATATTCAAATGTTTTGATTTCGAAATGTTATAACTTTGAAAGCATTATGATTTTAGAAAAGGATATATTTGAAATGAAAATGATATCGCATTGATTTGGTTTTGAAGGCACTGATATTTGGTTTTAGAGTCTAAACTATTTTGAAAAGGACCGCGGTGTTCTAATAACATTTGGTTGTTAAAGAGACCGAGATCGGAAGTTGTCATACTCTTTGCCAACTCCGAAAACCACTTTAACAACCGTGTATGTGGTGGAGATTCCATAATGAAGTAGGATGGTGGCGACGTTCTATTAAGGTATATACGTGGACCCGACTCCCATGAGTTGGCATAAGGTGGCTAAAACAAGAGCGATTCTCGGGCCAAGGAGGTAGCCCCTCTTATCGGACACACTCCTTCTTTATTATACTCTGACTTTTGGATTGACTCGGTGGCCACTTTTGATTTTTGATTTGGGGGTATGGCTCGAGGTGGGCGACAGTAGCTGCTATGCGTTACCACCAGCCCGGATGCGTAATTGGTATATCTACCCTAGCATTGCCTTGTGTGCCGTGTCACCTACCCTAGCGCGCCTTGTACGAGTTTGATTTGTGTCGTACTTATGGAGTATCCTCTAGTAGCCTCCCGATCAGGAGGTATTACGGTACTGTATAGACTATTGGCACTATTTATGTGTTAAGGGGAATATTGGGTCACTCCTTAATGCTATTTTAAAGTAAGTTTATTTTACTATTAGACATTATTATAATAACGTGTATTGCTACATAGTAAATAGTTTAACGGATCCTTAAGAGATGTGAATCCCGGGCATCTCTTAAGTTTGCACTCACGTTTGACACTGGATAGGAGATGTCAAATCCCGTAAACATCTCTGAAGCCGTTCCACTCATATTACTTACTTCAGTTTAACTTACATAAGATCTTTTAGCTTTGACTCGGGTGTTTTGTCATTTCAATTCGCTTGGGTCAGTCTGAGCATTTCAGGATTTGAAGACCTTATTTCTGGAGGATGAAGACGAAGAATTATTATCACTATTTATTATATTCCGCTACACCATTGTATTCCGCTGCATTAATTATTATTCTCTGTTATGTGTAACTCTAATATGTATTGTATAAATATAATCGAATATTTTGTAAACAGCTTCATGAACTATTTATTTGATTCTTATATTTTATCGATCCGCTGTGAGATTCTGTTTTGTTTTATTTCTTTCTCTGCTTTTCTTATTTAACCCATAACAGTCCGCCATTCTATATGGTTTGAGTTGAGCCGTGTGTCTGCTTAAGCGTACAAAAAGGCGGGATATTACATCTGGTATCAGAGCTTTGGTTTAACGATAAACCTTAGCTTTTTTGTGGTCCGACTCTCTATTAATAGGGTAGTAATACGCTACGAGGAGTCGTTGGGCGTGTGTATATACATATACATACATACATACATACATACATACATACATATATATATATATATGAGAGAGCGTACTTGTTAGTGTTATAAAAAGGTTTTAATATTGTATTAATTTGTTCAATTTCGTGTTTATAAATTCTGGCTGGTGCATAGGACGCTATGACATCAATAGGGATTTTTAAACACTTAATAGGATATACCAACACAATATTGTTTTAAATATAGGTAAATGAAATAATTTTTCCTATTATATTTTCTATATAAATTATATATATATATATAAGATATATAATTGGTTGTATTATATTGGTTGTTAGGCAGTGAAATTTACAAAAATTGGTTGTAAAATAAAATTTTCAAATAAAATGAGAATAAATTAGAAATTTTAAAACGTAAGTTCTGAGGTTTTGGAAATTCCTTTCGAAGGATTTTGGAATATAATAATATTGTTTATAAGTATTTTCTGATATAAATATTTCAATACAATTTGAAAGAATCGTTTTAAAGAAACTTTGGAAAGAAATAACTTATGTACTCCCCTCTCTGTCGTTGGAAATAATTTCAGCGACGAGTGCACGCATCATCGACATTCATTTTCGGGTTTCGAAGTAGGAAGGCCACTGTAGTAGTTTTACTGCAGATTTATTTTGATAAACAAATATAAATTTTGATTGTTTTAAATATAATTGGATATGTAAAGTGTAAGTGCATACATTTATCTAATATCTTTTTTAAATCATTTGAAATTTAACCCGGTATTTAGTTCTCAACTTTTCGTTAATTAATAGTTTCAATTAGTGTAGTGAAATGGAATTTAACTAATAATTGGAACTTCTAAATGAAATAAGAGACTAAATGCTAGGTTATAAACGAAATAACAAGAAAGTTGAAATTTGTAATTTATAAAGGTCAAAGGATATGATTATTGAACATTAAATTAATTTAAAAGAAATAAGAAAACTTGTATAACTTTCAATTACGTTCTTAAAGCATATATATGACTTACCAAATATTAAAAGTTGAAATGTTTAGTAAGAAAATGTAATGGAAATTGTACAAGTAAAAGTATGTAATGAAAGTGTTCAATAAATTGCTTTTATTAATAAGAATTGATGTTATAGAGTTATAAACTTAAGTTGTAATTGAACTGTTACTATAAGTAAATATAATAGAAAGGTAAGCACTATATAAATAAATGAAAATAAATAAAATTGAGAAATGAATAAATATAATGCAATAAAAAGAAACTTACATGACCTGAATAAATGAAAATGAATAATCGTGAGTAATAAATGAAAATAAATGAAATAAACATTGAATCAATGAATAAAAGTAAAGGCCTGTAAGATGTAAATGAAAATTAAAGGATGAATCATTATATAAATGAAAAGGGAATGAAGTAATAAATGCTATGAGATGAAATTAATAAGAATGAACTTAATTTATTGTTTGAAATTTTTGTTTGTCTGGTTTATGGTTGTTTGGGCAAGAATACTTTAAAATTGTTTGGATGTATGAATAATCTATTTAGTTTCATCTAAGACTGTTGAGTAAATGGTGCACTTAGTAGTTATTTTTCATTCTGTACAATTTAACGTTTTGAACGCGAACAGCTATTTGTTTTGTTTGATATGGATGGATAATTGAATTGTGTTGATTATGTATGATGGTTGCATGTTGTGATTGTAAGTGATTGTTGTTTATTATTGTTTTGTTGTTAGTGGTTGAAACAATTTTAAATATTTCATTTTATATAATTATTAACTCTTTTTGGATTATGTAAGTGAAACGCAGGTTATGGAAGCAATTGCTACTGCTTTTGGTTTCATAATTAAGCATTTGTTTGCCCGAAAAATAGGTCAATTTTCGGATTACGGTTTTATAGCGTTATTATATTGTTTTTTCCATGTTGGGATATATTATTTTGGAAATTATATGCTATATATTGTTATATTTGATATGATTTTTTCTTCTGAGCCTCCCCGTACAAAGGAGACTCTGCTAAAATTTTCCGTAAATTTTGGATTTAGAAAATTTTTGAAAAATGTTTTTCCAAACTTTATTATTTTGAGTATAAAAAGATTAAATGGTTGTAAAATTGGTATATTTTATTTAAATTATTTACTTTGTAAGTTTAATTGTTTATAAGTTTAATATTTTGAATAAGTTATATTGATTTATTAATTCTTCTTTTCCCTTCTTATTCCTTTTCGAAGATGAAAAGTTTTGAGTGGGAGAGAGTGTAAAGACCTGTAATTTTCGTTAATTAAAGTTTGTTAATTTAATAAGTTTTGGAAATTAAATTCGAAAATAAAATAAAATTTTGTAATTTAATAATGAAATCTCTAAAATAAAGGCAATAATGTTAATGCAAGTTAATAAATAAATAATTAGTGCAATCCCAATTAGTTGAAACAATTGTAAGGTTATAATTGACGGTATTTAGTAAATTGGGAAATAAATTTCAATAAATGTAATTAAATATTATGTTAATGTAAATTAAGATGATATTTGAAAATAATGTTAATTCCATTTATAATATGACAACTGGTTGATATAAAGAGTGGAAATCAAGATTAATTTATTTGAAATTTAAAATTGAATAATTGGACTAATTGTAAATAAATGAAATTAAATACTTAAATATTACGTAAATGGAGATTAAGATGAAACTTGAGAATATTGATGTAATAAACCATGAACCAATGTTAATTTCATCCATTTGATAATAATTTATGGAATACAGGATTTAAAATCAAATAAATGGGTTTATTGGAATTTCAATTGATAATTAGTGAATTTATTTAAATTTGGAATTTAACATTGTGCTGGGTAAATTAATTAACTTAAATTGGATATCTGAAATTGTCTAAATTTTTAGGAAGGTTTAAGAAATAAAAAAATGATGAGATTTGTTGATTTTTAGAATTTAAATTGAAGAAGTGATTAATTAAATTAATATTAAATTATTTAATTAACTAGAAAATAGCCATTTTGGCCACTGACTCGGATTTCGACGAAACAAGTTTCATCGGATCCGTAACAGTGAATTATTGTAGGATTTCAAGTTTCATATCAATCGGACTTGTCGTTTGATCGTACGGACTCGAAACGCCTGGAAATCAAATAATGGAAATCAATTTGAAATAACTTGATTTTAGCATAACTTCTTCATACGATAGAATTTGGACCTGAAACTGGTTCCATTGATTTTAAAATATTTTAAAACATCTATTTTGATACATGGGTTGACTTATTTTCGTTCCGGAGTCAGAACGGGCTTTTCGGGCCATTTGTCGTTCAACTTTTAATCTAAATCAATCTGGTCCATTCTAATTTCAGCTTTGCCTATATATACCTCGTTATTAACCTTAAATTTTTCTTATTCCTCATTTTAGTACGTGTATTTCAGCTTTCGACTTATCTGCCTCAATGGTAGAAACAGATTCAAACATCAAAACCCTCAGCCCAATATCCAAATCACTTCCAAAAATTCAAACTTCTTTAATAATATCAAAGTTTATATGGATTCGAAGCCCTCGATGAACGCATCTCAGAATTGCAATTCATTTTTGGTTTCAAATCATCGTTTTTCCTAAAATTGCAAATCTTTTCTCGCCATTCGTATTGGAATTTGATTGATCCAACGGTGGATCTACTTCCGATCGGCGATCAGATGGTGCCGTTGCGAAGCTAGTGACTAGCGGCTCTCGGATCTGCCTTTCGTTTGTCGATTCGCATAAAATGGTGGCTGTTTGGCCGACTTTAACTACGGCGGCATGGGTCCAAGGGAAAACCGGAGGTGGCGGCGTCGGCAAGGAGGGGCGGCGCGGCGGCGCGTGACCGATGGTGGTCGTGGATGAGGTCGAAATCATCTGGCGCGTCGGCGATAATTGTTAGAGGAGGCGGCTAGGTTTCGGTGGTCTGGGCAGAAGCGTTTATGCATGCAGCTTGATGTTGACGTGGCAGTATGATGTGCAACGTTATTTACTCTGTTTTTAATTTAAATTTAATTTCCAAGTGTTCTAACGTATGTATCTTTCGCATACGAGGTCCGTTACGTGCGGTTTTCTCCGCTAGGTTCGTATTGGAATTCCGGACATTTTGCCGCGGGTTTGGACGGATTCTGAGACTGTCCAATTTTAGGTTTAAATTGGATTTAAATTCAATTTAAATTCAAAAGGTGAGTTTTTTAACCCACTCACAACTTCTAAAATTTCTTATGTGTATTAAATTAATTTTTGATGTGGTTAGAAATTTGTTTATGATTGTTTGGCATATTTTTAATCATCATCTCACTTAAATTAAATTTATTCAAATTAAATTATTATTTAATTTATTATTGCATATAAACTGCCAGTTAAATAGTTAGTTAATTTATTATTGAATACAAACTGCCAGTAAATGCCTGTTATTTATGTTCTATATTGATGTTATTGATTGAATTGGACGATGAAGGTGATAAATGTTTGATGATTGATATCGGATGAATGGATGTAGTATTTATATTGTTATAAACTACAAGTTGTTATGGATTTTATTTCATTCGAAATTGCTGTTTGAAATGATATATAACCGTATTTATATTTTAAATTGCGGATTGAAATGATAAATATCTGTATCACTTGATCATAGGATAGAAAATTATATACAGACAACGCGGTCTATGTACAAATATTTTGAACTGATTTCTATGGTTTTGTAAAGAAATATATGGTTTTATATAAATATTGATTTCCGATATTATATAATGTTAATTTATTCTTGATTTTGAACTATGTATAATTTGTTTAATATAAATCAAGTTTAATAATAAAGTTTGATTTTATGGAAGATAATATGGTTAAGTATTTAAATCATATGTTAATATATAGAGTCTATAATTATTTAAATAAATTACGGTTGGAAGATAAATTGGAAATTTATTTGAAATGGAATTTATTTTAGAATTAACTCAAATAAGTTTGTGTGAAATTTATTAAATGGGAAATTTTAAAAGGTATGATTACTATTACTTGATTTTTGAGTTAAGATGTATTAAAGGAGTATTTCAAGTAAAATAAATTTAAGGAAATATTTAGTTATTTGTAATTTGGGATTTATTTAAATGATAATGGATTTATTAAGTAAAAATATTTCACACTAAATAATAGAAATTTGAATTTGATATGTATATATGAAATTTGCAAACTCAGTTGTGAAATTGTTGAATATTTAAAGTTGGAAATATGTTGAATTTGGAATGGTTTATTTTGTGGATCAAATCTGTTCTGAAATCGATATAATTTGGAATAATTTTTCTGGAAACTGAATTGAATTGAAGTTGATGATTTGGGAATTGAAGAGGCAATTTTATTATATAAAATATTTTAAATATTTAAACCATTTAAGTGGCGGAAGTTATATTCAAAGTTATTATTTTTGAGGTAATATTCAAATGTTTTGATTTTGAAATGTTACAACTTTGAAAGCGTTATGATTTTAGAAAAGGATATATTTGAAATGAAAATGATATCGCATTGATTTGGTTTTGAAAGGCAATGATATTTGGTTTTAGAGTATAAACTATTTTGAAAAGGATCACGGTGTTATAATAATGTTTGGTTGCTAAAGAGACCGGGATCAGAAGTTGTCATACTCTCTGCCAACTCTGAAAACCACTTTAACAACCGTGTACGCGGTGGAGATTCTAGAATGAAGTAGGATGGTGGTGACGTTCGATTAAGGTATATACGTGGACCCGACTCCCGTGAGTTGGCATAGGGTGCCTAAAACAGGAGCGATTCTCGGGCGAAGGAGGTAGCCCCTCTTATCGGACACACTCCTTCGTTATTATACTCTGACTTTTGGATTGACTCGGTGGCCACTTTTGATTTTAGGGGTGTGGCTCGAGGTGGGCGATAGTAGCTGCTACGCGTTACCACCATCCCAGATGCGTAATTGGTATATCTACCCTGGTATTGCCTTGTGTGCCGTGTCACCTACCCTAGCACGCCTTATACGAGTTTGATTTTAGGAGGTAATACGGTACCGCATAAACTTTTGGCACTATTTATGTGTTAAGGGGAATATTGGGTCACTCATTAACGCTATTTTAAAATAAATATATTTTACTATTAAGAATTATTATAATAGCATGTATTACTAAATAGTAAATAGTTTAACGGATCCTTAGGAAATGTGAATTGTAACGACCCTGAATTTTCGACCCAGTTTAAAATTATTAAATCCATCGTTTTAATATAAAATTTTGAAAATTTATAAACGATCTCAATTAACGTCCAAACTTTATTTATGACATACGTCTAATTAGATATGAATATAGAAAAAGTTTTGTCGCAAAATATTACAGTAAATTTCGTTCGCGTTTTACTGTATATCAGTCCATATAAAGCTGCGTAAAATTTATCTTTAAAATCCAAATATTTTTACATAGTTATATTGTAAAAATTAGTCTGATCAATGTTATGTAATTCGTTTCGTCAAAAACTGTCATCGCCTGTTCCGTTTAAATTGTTTTGCAAAACGAACAATTTAAGCGGCGTAAATGCGAATTTATAAAACCATCGTATCGTAATAATCTGTGTACCGTTGGAAGCGCATCGTCGCACTGATCAAAACGGTATATTTATTTGGGCTAATCGAAGTCCAACGGGAATCGTCGCGTTGATTTAACCTTTCCGGACGGACCGGGTACACAATTTCAGCCCAAATTCTTTAACCAGTTTACAAAAGGAAGTTTGAAAATAAAGTCAGCTGATGCATTTATGGGGTAGTTGGAAGCTGAGGGGTTTAACTCTGCAAACGTACGTGTCTTTTGGTACCTATTCTCATTTTAGCTTAAAGTGGAAAAAAACTTTTCATTTCACGTTCACTGTCTATTCTCACATTTTGGCTTCAGGTAAAAACATCTCTTCTTCACCTTTTATTTTCATTTCTCCACTCACTTCCTCTCATTCTTCTGCAAAGTAAAAATACAAATGAGAGCATGGCCGAACAAACTCACCATTTCCCTCACCTATGGCCTAAATCCATCACGCCTCTCCATTCACCACCTTTCCAGTTGCAACCCTTCTTTACTCCTCCATTCTCCCATTTATTTTTTCGGCAAGGTAAAAAAAAAATATGACAGCCGAAAGCATGCACAGGCCCACCCTTCTCCACCTATGCATCTGCCAAACATATTGTAACAACCCGCATATTTATCGATTTTATATTTAAATATTTTATTTAAATATTTTATCGTTCGTCGGATTTTGGTCCGAAAAGCTACTTTTTGCAAACAGTCGAATTGGGACTCGAGACCACCCCCATTGAGTTCAAAATAACGTTTGCGACCTTTTTGAGTACAAACTTCGATATGTTTGGAGATAGTAGAATTTTGACCTTTTTCACTTAGGGCTTTGGTTCGGGCTGAACCCATCTTACTAACTCAGTCCCAACCCACTCCAACTCTTCATTACTTCATTTCTAATTCCTAACTCTTCAAGCTTTAACAATAATGGTGGAAGAGAGTGGAAATTAAAACTCCAAGCCCTAGTTCCTCTTGCTAGCTAAAGTTCTTGCTCCAAAATCAAGGAGAACCCATTAGTAAGCATCTCCTTCTTCTTCTCCAACTCATTCTCTCTTTGATTTCAGAAAATTCCTAAACCTAATTTAGGAAATGTTTCTCTTTTAAGCTTAGATTGAAGCTTCTTGAGTTGTTATTGAAGAGGAATTGATCTTAGCTTGTTTTTAAAGCTTCTCCTTCATTGATTTGGGTTCAAAGGTGAGATTTTTATCTCACATCTATGCTTATATTTATCTTCGAATGTTAGGTATGAATTCCTAACACTTATTCGTGTGCATTTGCTTTTGGTTTGGATTGATTTGGTGAATATTCCAATTTTTGGTGTTTTGAGTTCAATTCGTTAAAAATCCTAACTTTGACGTTTGAACATGTTTTTGGTGATGCATCGAGGAGCATATAGGACCGGGTAGTCGATAGGCATAAACCCTTAGCGCCGTTGCTCGAGCGAATGTAATTTGATCAAGTTTGCACCTCTTTTAAATTAGGGCAGGGGAGTGCTGGCAACAGGTTCGGCCGACCGAGCCCCTGGGCCGGTCGACCGACCTGCTACCCAGGCACTTCCTGCCTCTGTTTGGAAGTGCCGGTTACAGGCTTCGGCCGACCGAGCCCCTGGGCCGGTCGACCGACCTGGTGCCCGGAGCACTTCCAACCCCTGGTTCGGTCGACCGAGCTCTGTAGTCGGCCGACCGACCTGGTGCATTTTTGCCTATTTTACCTCGTTGTTTGAATTTCCAACTTTAATCGATTCGTGTTGTTTCCTATGTGTTGTTATCATTTGTTATGACTTTGATGACTCCTTTTTAGGGATTTTTGAATATCCATTTTGATGGATTCTTTATCGGTTTCGTTGGATTTTTATTCACATCTTCGTATGTGAATTTTAGTGATTGATTGTTCCTACAATCTTCTTTGTGATTTGTCACTTTAAAAATATAAAGGTTTTCTATACTAGTAGTAAATATCAAAACTCTTTCTTCAAATGATTTCAACACTATTTTATACAAAGCTCATTTTCTTAAACCGTTTTCCAATCTATTAGTATATACAAGCCTTTACCTCACTCGTATGAGAAATCTAATTAAACGACTTAGTAAAACAACTGGTATGAAACGCTTGCGTTTACTTCGTCGGTTAATTCTTGGACTTGTTCGATTGAATCTCTTGTGACAATTTTCTAGTGGAGATCTACAGTTTGTTCGTAAATATTTGAGTTAAGCAAGTGGTTATGGGACATGAAGCTAAGCTCATATATTTACTAGCTTAGTGTAATCGACACTTCTCTTCGATCATGATGATCATTTTATGTTTAAGACTAGCATGGGCAATGTCTTTGCTTTTGATACATTGGATGTACCGTTTGCACTACGTCAATGTCTTTGCTTTTGATTCATTGGATGTACCGTTTGCACTACATCAATGATATGCTTTCGATACATTGGATGTACCGTTTGCACTACATCAATGTCTTTGCTTGTGATTCATTGGATGTACCGTTTGCACGACATCAATGATATGCTTTTGATACATTGGATGTATCGTTTGCACTACGTCAATGTCTTTGCTTTTGATTCATTGGATGTACCGTTTGCACTACATCAATGATATGCTTTTGATACATTGGATGTATCGTTTGCACTACGTCAATGTCTTTGCTTTTGATTCATTGGATGTACCGTTTGCACTACATCAATGATATGCTTTTGATACATTGGATGTACCGTTTGCACTACATCAATGTCTTTGCTTTTGATTCATTGGATGTACCGTTTGCACTACATCAATGATATGCTTTTGATACATCGGATGTACCGTTTGCACTACATCAATGTCTTTGCTTTGTGATTCATTGGATGTATCGTTTGCACTACATCAATGTCTTGGCCATCCTTTTATTGTGATTTCTGGATTTCGTGTGTTGATTTCTGGAATTTATGTTTCACCAACTTTTACGATTGGCATGGATATATATATGTCATTTATTGTGGCTTGGTGAATGAAATTAGGAGTATGACATTCCTTTTTATCTTTCAGAAGATCTTTGCGATATTGATTAATCTCTTATTGATTTTTCAATTAGTTATTTATCACAGCTTGGCATTGTGATTATTATACGTTTAGTCATATCTCTTATTCTATATCATTTCTTCTGATATTTATAGCTGGACTGATCCGTTTATTATTTTCTTATTAAATAATACTCGGGTCAGACCGAGATGTTACAGGTGCTTCTGCTTGACTTCTCATCCATGATCATTACTCTGACTTTTGGCTAACTACTTAGATTAGTAGTTTATTTTGTTGTATATACTTGAGATATGGACTCATAGTTGTATTCTTTTGTATAGCACGTGTTGCTATTCTTTTGTATTATTGTGGATCTTATTCGACCACTACTCTGATATACACTTTCATGTGTTATATTCATATCTATTTCCGCCTTTGTGATATGAATTATCTGTGACTGATTTGTGTTATGTTTATTTCTATATTTGTTTCCGAAGACCTTAATAGCCATTGTGTAGTAGCTTTGAGTTTGTGTCGGTATGTCGGATTTCCTCTTGAGATGAAAAGTTATATTTTTATCTGGCATATCGGTACTCGCACAAAGCAATTATACAGATGGTCGCTCCTCAACAGCCTTACTCTCCGTGCTAGTTGACAACATTACACCGTAGTGTTCTTGGCTAGCGTGTCCATTGTTCGCATTATACCGACTCTATTCGTGCTTCTTCTTGCTTTGGGTCAATTTCTTTATCCACGAAAGGTGAATTAATTTTCACGACTATATTCTTATGCAAATTTGAATTGATCAATGATTGCTATGTGGTGTTGAATTGTATGTTAATGGTTATTGTTAAGTGACAAAATTTGCAAGTCAAATTTGAAATAGGATAGTTAACAAATTAAATCAGATTATATACGTCGAACTTTGATTTGTTAAACTTGACCCCTTCATATGTTAAAATTGATTAGTTAAACTTGACCCTTTTAATTGTTAATTGACACGTAGAAATTTGTTAAATATACTTTGAACCATTGAACGTATATCGGATTAATAGTTGTAGTGTAAATTTGAAATTGAAATTGAACGACATGTGAAAACCATAATGTAATAATCTTTAATCTACATGAAATGATAGTGTAGATTCGAGGAATAATTATATTAATTTACATAAATAACAAATGTAAATTAATACGATTATTTCAGGATTATATAAATAAACTGTTAAATTGTTATGTATGGATGCTATTGCTTGTTTATTTACTTTGACTCCATCCCAGTTATCACACTGCAAGTTCCATTTGTATGCTTTGATTTTTGAAGGGAAATGGAATCGGGTTGAAATGATAGATACCCAAATAACTTTGACTTAGGATAGAAAATTAAATTAAACCCGATTGGTCAATGTTTTGATTAAAAATTAAAATAAAGTTATTTGATTAATAACAAGTTTTGAATAAAATTAGAATTTAAATTCGAATGAATGTAAATGTGAATATTTGAATTTGAAATAAATATTAACGTCAAAATTTGACAAAAGGACATTGTTTCAAAATTTAATTATTTAATAATTAAATTTAGAATTATTTGATAATTAATCTTGAAGTTATTAATAATTAAGTTTTGAATTAATTAACAATTTAGTTGGAAATTATTAATAATTAAGTTTGAAATTATTAGTAATTAATTTGGGATTATTATTAATTAATTTGGAATTTTAAACAAATAAGTTTGAAATTATTAATAATTAAGTTTTGGAATTATTAATAATTAAGTTTTGAAATTGTTAATAATTAAGTTTGAAATTATTAATAATTAAGTTTTGAAATTTATTAGTAAATTAAGTTCGGAATAATTAATGAATGAGTTTTGAAATGATTAAAATTTAAGAAATTGAAACTATTGATAATTTGATGAGATTGGATTATTTAATAATTGATTTAAATTGAATTCTTTGTTAAGTGAATGGAACCTCTTGGATAAGTAATCTAAGTTTCTTATTTATTGAATTTGAAAACATAACTAAGGTAATAAGTAAATGAAATTAGATTTCTTTTACAAGAAATATAATGCATTTTATCGAAACAACGAAAGACTTGAAATTTAAAGAATTGGATTTGACAAATTTGATTTAAATTAATTTTGTAAGCTTTGATAATGAAGTTGAACTTAAGAAGTAAATTTAATGAATTAGAAATTTAACGGAAATTGTTTAAATGATAATTAAATTAATGGATATCGAATGAAATCGATAAATGAGTTTAAATCGATTTGAGAGTTAAATTAAGTTTAAATGATTATGGAATGAACTTATATACAAAATTAAATGAATATTTGAATTGTTTTAAATTTGAACTTGAAATTGAATTATAGAAATTTTGAAATGAGATTTGGAAGTTATGAAATGTAAATTTTGGAATTTGATTTAAAAAGACTAACGAAATGTTGATTTATGAATTCTCATTGAAATTGAATTTGAATTGGTTTTGAAATATATTAAATGACCAATCGAAATTAATTATGAAGGTTAATAAAGGAACCGGAATCAGTCAGGGACATACTCACTGTCTAAACCGAAAACCACTTTAATAACTATACGCGGAGTGTGATCCAGAATGAAGTGGTTGGAATGACGAACGCGATGACTGAAGAAAGAGAACGATAATAGATATCCTTGACACTTGTGTCAAATTGGAAATGACTAAAACATGAGCCATGCCGGGCCAAATGGGGTTAGCTACCTCGAGCGAACACACTTCTTCGTAAACTACTCATTTACTTTGTGATTGATTGGTGCGCACCCTTGAATTTGGAGTGTTGTTTCGCGGTGTTGCGATCGTTGCGGCGATGCGTTCTCACCAGTCCGGATCAGGAAAACGGTAGTTTCACTACCTTGGGTATTGCCTCATGTGCCTTGTCATACTTGTATTCCCATATATGCGACCACTACGAATTTGTTTTGTATTATACCTATGGAGTACTCCCTGATATCCCACTAGTTTACGGTGGAGTTTACAGTGCTGTATAGACTATAATGCTATATAAAATGTGTTAAGGGGGACAATGGTAACGCCTTAACACTATTTTGATATTTGCTTTACTGTTAGACATTATCTATTTATCGTACATTACTATGTGTAAATAGTTTAACGGATCCTTGAAGATGTTATTCCATTCATCTTTGAGTTATTGTTATTTTGAATTTGGATCATATTATCTGTATAAGAATATATGTCCTGATTCGAGTGTTTGTTTGTGCATATGCTCGGATTAGACTGAGGATTGCTGTTGCTGTTTCTACTTGGAGCTGAAGACCGAAGACTATCATTATCTATCTATCAGTATTGCTCTTTCTACTCAGACTATTGGACATCTATGTTGTTCTATTTTATTTTATCTGTGACATTGTTGTATTTATGGGTAGCTTCATGAACTACTCTTATGACTATGTTGTATTTTCCGTTGCACTATTCTGCGATGTTATATTTCTGTGATTCTGTGATGATTCTCATTTATATATATATATACTCCATTAATGATTCGTGTTTTGTATTATTTAAGTTGACAAGTTGGAATATCGTCAATTTAAATGGTACAAATATACGGGTTGTTTCAGTTGGTATCTGAGCTTTGGTTCCCGATAACCTTAGCCTGTGGAGTTTAAAGCTCATTAGAGATAGGGTGAACATACCCTAGAATGAGGAGAATCATTTCAGAATCTATATCCTTTGATTCCATTCTTCTTATTGAATTCATTCGATTTGAATTTCTTTAAGTTCCATAAATTTCCATCTTTGATTCTAAAATCACTTTTGGTATTCCAGGATGGCTACCAGAAGAAATGTTAGAGGCAGGGGTAGGGGAAACGCTCCCGAACCACATGCCCCAGCTCCCGCAGTCAGATTCTCCACTCTTAGCAAGGAGTACACTCATCTTGGCGGAGTCAAATTTACTGGCTCCGAGAGTATTATCGAAGCACAACAATGGCTGAAGAGTTTGGAGAGGATCTTTACTGGCTTAGAGATCACAGACGCTCAGAAGCGTAAGTTGGCCGCTTGGCAGCTTCAGGATGCTGCACAGGATTGGTGGGAGTCGGTCACTTCTCGTACTGATGAAGAAACCATCACTTGGGCCCAGTTTAGGTAGTAATCTATCTATAATTTCATCTAAATAAAATCCCTTTTTATCTCGTCAAATTTTTGACTCATCTTTATATCACTTGTAAATAGGGATTCCTTTATGGCTCAGTGGATGCCAGCTGCTGGGAAGGCCCAACTCTATCGGCCTTTTATGGATCTCAAGCAGGGAAACATGACCTTCACTGAGTATGAAAGGAAATTCAATGAACTATCTAAGTTCGGACCTGGTTTGATCGATACACCTCTGCTTAAGAATGAGAAGTTCATACATAGCGCACGCCCTGAGTATTACGAGCTTCTCACCGCTCATGTCCATGGAACTTTCACCGAGTTGATGGATTTTGCTCTTTGATATGAGGGAAATCCAAAGGGAACATTAGTCACTAAGGCTCCAGCTACTCAGCCATCCTCTAGTCAGACTGGGAAGAGGACGCCAAATTTTGCACAACAGAAGAAGAACTGGCAGAAGAAATTCGAGCTTGGCTATTCTCAGAAGAAGCCCATTGACATATCATCTATTACTTGCTTCAACTGCAACCAAAAGGGTCATTATGCTAGTAGCTGCCCATCTCCAAAAGGCGCAGCTGTTCCGCCACCAGCACAGATGACTAGGAGGGATGTGTGTCATATCTGCTTACAACCTGGACACTTCAAGAAAGACTGCCCAACACAGAAGAGAGGTACACCATCAGGAGTCTTTGCTCTTTCCACACCTGCCCCGGAAGTTCATGATAATCAAGGTACTTTGCAAAGTACTTTTATGTTGCATACCTTGCCTGTTAGAGTTCTACTTGACACCGGAGCTACACACAGCTTCATATCTATTGATTTATGTAATAAACTTGGTTTGGAACCCACTCTTGCATCTATTTCCTTACGTGTATCTAACCCTATTGGAGGGCCCGCTAACCTCAAAAGGGTTTGCAAATATGTCACTCTTATGCAAATATGTCACTCTTATGCATGGCATTCACCGTTTTACTTAGGATTTTTATGTCCATGGATTCGACGCATTCGATATACTATTAGGCATTGATTGGCTGCGAAAGTTCGAAGCCATTATCTCATGCAAAGCTCAAACCGTCTCTCTTATTGATGACAAGAGTATGCCTTTAGTCATTAAAGGAAAATCACCTCAAGAATATGCTGGGAGTTTTATATTCTCTCTTGACTCTCATCCAAATGAACTTAGCTCCACTCCAGTAGTTCAACTCTTTTCTGATGTGTTTGGATAAGTCAATTCTCTACCACCACCGTGGGAAATTGAATTCCGCATTGACCTTATTCCTGGTGCACGACCAGTAGTTCTCCCTCCCAGGAGAATGTCTCCTAAAGAAAAGGCAGAGTTGAATGTTAAAATTGAAGATTTATTTTCTAAAGGCTTGATTCGGCGCAGTCATTCAGAATGGGGTGCTGCAGTTGTATTTGTCACCAAATCTGATGGCTCACTCAGAATGTGTGTGGACTATAGAGAGCTAAACAAGCCCACACACAAGAACAGGTATCCGATGCCCCGCATCAATGATCTTTTCGATCAGCTCCATGGAGCTAAAGTCTTTTCTCAACTTGATTTGGCTACCGGCTTTCATCAACTCAGAATCGCTGAGGATAGCATTTCTAAAACAACATTCCGCACTGAAAATGGTTTCTATGAATGGCTAGTTATGCCGTTCGGTCTCACTAATGCTCCAACTTATTTCGTCGACTTGATGAATAGAGTTTTCAGGGATGTTCTTAACAAATTTGTTCTTGTTTTCATCGATGATATTCTCATCTTCTCTAAAGTTGAGAAAGAGCATAGGTCACATTTGGCTTTTGTTCTTGAAACTCTTCGCAGACATCAGCTTAAAGCCAACTTTTCGAAATGCCACTTTTGGCGAGATGAAGTTCGTTTTCTTGGCCATATTGTTTCAGAGAATGGGATTTCGGTCGATCCAGCTAAGATCGCCGTAATCAATGTAAGTTCTATTCTTACTTGTCAATTCCATCTAAATAGCCTATCAATATCTAAATTCGAATCCTTGGAATTTGCAGGATTGGGAGACTCCCAAAACTCCTATAGATATCCGCAGTTTCTTGGGCTTGGCCAGCTATTATCGCAGAATCATAGAAAACTTTGCTCGTATTGCTGCCCCACTTTCCTCACTGACCAGAAAGAATGTGAAATTTATTTGGAGTGAAAAGTGCGAAGCAGCTTTCAATGAGATGAAGCGAAGGTTGACATCTGCCCTAGTTCTTACAGTTATTGACGGCAGCGAAGGGTTGACCGTCTATACAGATGCTTGTCGTGATGGTCTTGGAGCAGTCTTAATGTAGAAAGGAAAGGTTATTGCCTATGCGGGTCATTAGTTAAAGACCCATGAAGAAAATTACGCAACTCACGATTTAGAGCTTCTTGCGGTTGTATTTTCTCTTAAGCTATGGAGGCACTATCTATTGGGAACCAAATTCGAGTTATTCACTGATCATAAGTCATTGAGATATATTTTCTCGCAAAAGGATTTGAATCAGAGACAAGTCCGATGGCTCGAATTTTTAGCTGCATATGATCTTGATATTAATTACACTCCAGGGAAAGCAAATGCCGTAGCCGATGCTTTGAGCAGAAATCAAGCAATGGCATGTTGTAATCTTGTTAAGGGAATGTTATTCCAGCTTTCCGTCTCCCCAGGTCTTATGGATCATATTATAGCCAAGCAATACGAGGACACTTTACTTTATCGCATCAAAGAAATAGTTCTCGGCAGAGTTGGAAATGCTGACAATAAATTGGGTGCACATGTGGATAGTAATGGAGTCTTGAGAATTGATAATCGCATTTGTGTCCCTAATGTTGATGGTCTTAGACAAGAAGTGCTGAGAGAAAACCATAACTCTTCGCTTTCATTTCATCCCGGGGTTACTAAAATGTACCAGAATATGAAGAAGTTATATTGGTGGAGTGGGATGAAGCACGATATCTCTACATATGTCAGCAGATGCACAACGTGCCAGCAAGTTAAAGCAGACTACAGAAAGACAGCTGATTTTCTTCAGTCATTAGAGATTCCAGGTTGGAAGTGGAAGCGGATTTCTATGGACTTTATTGATGGGCTGCCAAGGACTAGAAAGTGTAACGAAAGCAAATGGGTGATTGTCGAAAAACTGACAAAATCCGCTCACTTTATTCCAGTCAAGTCCACTCGTACAGCTTCGAGTTTGGCAGAGATATACATGAGACAAGTTGTTAAACTTCATGGTGTACCATCCAGTATCGTATGCGATAGAGATCCTATTTTCACCAGTAAATTCTGGAAAGCATTTCAGGATACTTTGGGAACCAAACTGAATCTGAGCACTGCATATCATCCTCAGACGGATGGTCAAACTGAGAGGGTGAATTAGATTTTGAAAGACCTTCTCCGAGCTTGTATTATTGACTTTAGTGGATCCTGGGAAGACCATCTTCACTTGGTTGAATTCACTTATAATAATAGTTACCAGGTAAAGGAATTGAATTTCAAATTTGAATAAGTATATTTGAATTTGAATTAATCATATTTAATAAATCAGGAAAGCATTAGTATGGCACCGTTCGAAGCCTTATATGGACGGCCGTGCAAATCGCCGGCTTATTGGATAGAGTCTGGTGAACGATTGGTACTCGGTCCAGAAATAATTATGGAAGCTTCTGAAAAAGTCGAAGAAATCAGGAAGAAAATAAAGACGGCACAGGGTAGACAGAAGAACTACGCTGACAGAAGGAGAAGAGATCTTCAATTCAGCGTAGGAGACAAAGTATTTCTGAAAGTGTCGCCTTTGAAGAATATTGTTCGATTTGGAAGGAAATGGAAGCTAGATCCGAGATTTGTTGGTCCGTTTGAGATTACGGAAAGAGTCGGAACATTGGCATATAGAGTTGCATTACCAGAGAAGTTCGCCGGTGTGCATAATGTGTTCCACGTCTCACATCTACGCAAAGTTGTACATGATCCATCTATGACTATTCCTACTACTCAGTTGGAAGAGATAGTTATTGAGCCTGATTTGACTATTGAACGTAAGCCACTTCGGATAGTAGATCATGAGACAAAGCAACTCAGGAGGTAGTCGGTAAATCTCGTAAAAGTCCAATGGAGTGCAGATGAGCGAGATTGCACATGGGAGACCAAGGATAGTATTCGGGTCAAACCCCGAATTACTAATTTCAGGTATAATTCAAATTTCTCAAAATCTATCTTAACTTTTTTGCTTATTTCATTCCAACTTCACTCATCTCGTTCCTTTTCGAGGACGAAAAGTTTTGAGTGGGGGAGATTGTAACGACCCTGAATTTCCGACCCAGTTTAAAATTTTTAAATCCACCGTTTTAATATAAAATTTTGAAAATTTATAAACGATCTCAATTAACGTCCAAACTTTATTTATGACATACGTCTAGTTAGATATGAATATAGAAAAAGTTTTGTCGTAAAATATTACAGTAAATTTCGTTCGTGTTTTACTGTATATCAGTCCATATAAAGCTGCGTAAAATTTATCTTTAAAATCCAAATATTTTTACACAGTTATGTTGTAAAAATTATTCTGATCAAGATTATGTAATTCGTTTCGTCAAAAACTGTCATCGCCTGTTCCGTTTAAATTGTTTTGCAAAACGAACAATTTAAGCGGCGTAAATGCGAATTTATAAAACCATCGTACCGCAATAATCTGTGTACCGTTGGAAGCGCATCGTCGCACTGATCAAAACGGTATATTTATTTGGGCTAATCGGAGTCCAACGGGAATCGTCGCGTTGATTTAACCGTTCCGGACGGACCGGGTACACAATTTCAGCCCAAATTCTTTAACCAGTTTACAAAAGGAAGTTTGAAAATAAAGTCAGCTGATGCATTTATGGGGTAGTTGGAAGATGAGGGGTTTAACTCTGGAAATGTACGTGTCTTTTGTTACCTATTCTCATTTTAGCTTAAAGTGGAGAAAAAACTTTTCATTTCACGTTCACTGTCTATTCTCACATTTTGGCTTCAGGTAAAAACATCTCTTCTTCACCTTTTATTTTCAGTTCTCCACTCACTTCCTCTCATTCTTCTGCAAAGTAAAAATACAAATGAGAGCATGGCCGAACAAACTCACCATTTCCCACACCTATGGCCGAAATCCAGCATGCCTCTCCATTCACCACCTTTCCAGTTGCAACCCTTCTTTACTCCTCCATTCTCCCATTTATTCTTTCGGCAAGGCAAAAATAAAATAAAATATGACAGCCGAAAGCATGCATAGGCCCTCCCTTCTCCACCTATGCATCTGCCAAACATATGACAGCCGAAACAATGGAAGCACGCACAAGCTTCCCATGGCCAAACTCAGCTCACCCCCCTCCACTTACCTCCGACCATCCCTCCTTGAACTCCACCTCCATGCGCACCACAACCTTGCCTAGCCTGAGTGTATGCGTGAGTATATATGGCAAGATGTATGGTGTGTGCGTGTGTTGCATGCGTGCGTGGGTATTTTGTGTGTGCGTGTGTTTTATAAAAAAAATAATAAAATAAAGAAGCAGCCGTGTTGTAATGTATGCATGCGTGAGACGTATGTGTCAGAGCCGTGTGTTATTGTAATGCATGGGTGAGTTTTGGTGTGTGCGTGTTTTTATAAAAAAAAAAGTGAAACGGCGTTGCGTGCATGTGCTTCAGGGAGGGAAGTGGAGAATGAAGGCATGAGTTTGGTGATGGGTGTGCGTGTGTTTTGTTTTAAGAAAAAAAAGGAACTGTTGCTTGAAGAAAGAAAGAAATGGAGGTGAACCTTGGTGCGCATGTGTCAGGGTTGGAACTAGTTCTAGTGTGCATGTGTTGCGTGCGTTTCAAAAGAAAGAAGAAAGGGAACTGAAAATTTTAAAATAGTTTTTAAATATTGCAGAAGAGTATTACGCCAATATCTATTTTGGTTGCCAAAAATAGTAACCAAATTTTCTTTGCTTATTGTGTGCAGAAACAACCGACCGAGTTTCTTTCGCAACAACATCAATCTCTCAGCCTTCGTCCTTTCCTTCGTTATCGGTAAGCGTATTTAAATAAATTTATAAATTATATACAAACGTTCATTGTATTAATATCGTTTTCTTTTGTCGATATTACAGTGTCCATTGTTCGCATTATACCGACTCTATTCGTGCTTCTTCTTGCTTTGGGTCAATTTCTTTATCCACGAAAGGTGAATTAATTTTCACGACTATATTCTTATGCAAATTTGAATTGATGAATGATTGCTATGTGGTGTTGAATTGGATGTTAATGGTTATTGTTAAGTGACAAAATTTGCAAGTCAAATTTGAAATAGGACAGTTAATAAATTAAATTGGATTATATACGTCGAACTTTGATTTGTTAAACTTGACCCCTTCATATGTTAAAATTGATTAGTTAAACTTGACCCTTTTAATTATTAATTGACACGTAGAAATTTGTTAAATATACTTTGAACCATTGAACGTATATCAGATTAATAGTTGTAGTGTAAATTTGAAATTGAAATTGAACGACGTGTGAAAACCATAATGTAATAATCTTTAATCTACATGAAATGATAGTGTAGATTCTAGGAATAATTATACTAATTCACATAAATAACAAATGTAAATTAATACGATTATTTCGGGATTATTTAAATAAACTGTTAAATTGTTATGTATGGATGCTATTGCTTGTTTATTTACTTTGACACCATCCCAGTTATCACACTGCAAGTTCCCTTTGCATGCTTTGATTTTTGAATGGAAATGGAATCGGGTTGAAATGATAGATACCCAAATAACTTTGACTTAGGATAGAAAATTAAATTAAACCCGATTGGTCAATGTTTTGATTTAAAATTAAAATAAAGTTATTTGATTAATAACAAGGTATGAATAAAATTGGAATTTAAATACGAATGAATGTAAATGTGATATTTGAATTTGCAACAAATATTAACGTCAAAATTTAATTATTTAATAATTAAATTTAGGATTATGTGATAATTAATCTTGAAGTTATTAATAATTAAGTTTTGAATTAATTAACAATTTAGTTGGAAATTATTAATAATTAAGTTTGGAATTAGTAATAATTAATTTGGGATTATTATTAATTAATTTGGAATTTTAAACAAATAAGTTTGAAATTATTAATAATTAAGGTTTGGAATTATTAATAATTAAGTTTTGAAATTGTTAATAATTAAGTTTGAAATTAATAATAATTAAGTTTTGAAATTTATTAGTAAATTAAGTTCGGAATAATTAATGAATGAGTTTTGGAATGATTAAAATTTAAGAAACTGAAACTATTGATAAATTGATGAGATTGGATTATTTAATAATTGATTTAAATTGAATTCTTTGTTAAGTGAATGGAACCTCTTGGATAAGTAAACTAAGTTTCTTATTTATTGAATTTGAAAATGTAACTAAGGTAATAAGTAAATGAAATTAGATTTCTTTTACAAGAAATAAAATGCGTTTTATCAAAACAATGGAAGACTTGAAATTTAAAGAATTGGATTTGACAAATTTAATTTAAATTAAATTTGTAAGCTTTGATAATGAAGTTGAACTTAAGAAGTTAATTTAATGAATTAGAAATTTAACGGAAATTGTTTAAATGATAATTAAATTAATGGATATCGAATGAAATCGATAAATGAGTTTAAATCGATTTGAGCGTTAAATTAAGTTTAAAGTTTATGGAATGAACTTATATACGAAATTAAATGAATATTTGAATTATTTTAAATTTGAACTAGAAATTGAATTATAGAAATTTTGAAATGAGATTTGGAAGTTATGAAACATAAATTTTGGAATTTGATTTAAAAAGACTAACGAAATGTTGATTTACGAATTCTCATTGAAATTGAATTTGAATTGGTTTTGAAATATATTAACGACCAATCGGAAATTAATTACGAAGGTTATTAAAGGAACCAGAATCGGTTAGGGACATACTCACTGTCTAAACCGAAAATCACTTTAATAACTATACGCGGAGTGTGATCCAGAATGAAGTGGTTGGAATGACGAACGCGATGACTGAAGAAAGAGAACGATAATAGATAGTCTTGACACTTGCGTCAAATTGAAAATGACTAAAACAGGAGCCGTGCCGGGCCAAATGAGGTTAGCTACCTCGAGCGAACACACTTCTTCGTAAACTACTCATTTACTTTGTGATTGATTGGTGCGCACCCTTGAATTTGGAGTGTTGTTTCACGGTGTTGCGATCGTTGCGGCAATGCGTTCTCACCAGTCCGGATCAGGCAAACGGTAGTTTCACTACCTTGGGTATTGCCTCATGTGCCTTGTCATACTTGTATTCGCATATACGCGACCACTACGAATTTGTTTTGCATTATACCTATGGAGTACTCCCTGATATCCCACTAGTTTACGGTGGAGTTTACAGTGCTGTATAGACTATAATGCTGTATAAAATGTGTTAAGGGGGTCAATGGTAACGCCTTAACACTATTTTGATATTTTACTTTACAGTTAGACACTATCTATTTATCATACATTACTATATGTAAATAGTTTAACGGATCCTTGAAGATGTTATTCCATTCATCTTTGAGTTATTGTTATTTTGAATTTGGATCATATTATCTGTATAAGAATATATGTCCTGATTCGAGTGTTTGTTTGTGCATATGCTTGGATCAGACTGAGTATTGCTATTGCTGTTTCTACTTGGAGCTGAAGACCGAAGACTATCATTATCTATCTGATCAGTATTGCTCTTTCTATTCAGACTATTGGACATCTATGTTGTTCTACTTTATTTTATCTGTGACATTGTTGTATTTATGGGTAGCTTCATGAATTACTCTTATGACTATTTTGTATTTTCCACTGCACTATTCTGTGATGTTATATTTCTGTGATTCTGTGATGATTCTCATTTATATATATACTCCATTAATGATTCGTGTTTTGTATTATTTAAGTCGATAAGTTGGAATATCGTCAATTTAAATGGTACAAATATACGGGCTGTTTCATGAATCCCGAGCATCACTTAAGTTACTACACTTACGTTTGACACTGGATAGGAGATGTCAAATCCCGTAAACATCTCTGACGCCGTTCCTCTCATATTACTTAATTTAATTTAACTTACATACGATCTTTTAGTTCTGACTCGGGTGTTTTGTCTTTTCAATTTGCTCGGGTCAGTCTGTGCATTTCAGGATTTGAAGACCTTATTTCTGGAGGACGAAGATGAAGAATTATTATTACTATTTATTATATTTCGCAACACCATTGTATTCCGCTGCATTAATTATTATTCTCTGGTATGTGTAACTCTGATATGTATTGTATAAATATAATCGAATATTTTGTAAACAGCTTCATGAACTGTTTATTTGATTATTATATTTTATCGATCTGCTATGAGATTCTGTTTTATTTTATTTCTTTCTCTGCTTTTCTTATTTACCCCATAACAGTCCGCCATTCTGTATGGTTTGAGTTGACCCGTATGTCTGCTTAAGCGTACAAAAAGGCGGGATGTTACAGTTTGGTGCCAAGGATGAGTACTTAGTGTGTGGTTCAGTGTACTCACCCGGTGTAATATTCCAAATACCCAAACCATTAGATTGTAAATAATTTTTCATCCAACAAGCCCGATAAGCATAATTACTACCATCAAATAACAGGGGTCTAGTTGTAGTTTGTCCCTATATAAAAGTGTTACTGGTGTTATTAGCTATTTATACTTTTCAAAAACAAAGTTATGAATTTTGGAAAATCAGTGTTTTAATACCAAATATTGGAAAATGGGGGTCTATAACGCAATGCGGAATGGATCATGAGTCTATTTTGAAAATGTGGGGTTAAAGCGTATATTTCAATTATTTAGAAATAACTTATGACTTTAACACTAAACTAATCAAACTGCAAATAGAAAACCAATAATCATAGAATAAGTAAATAGTAAAGTAAAAACCATTAAAGTAATAACACCCATATTTTTATCCAAGTTCGGATTGACCGTGTAACGACCCGATTTTTCAATGCCCGAAAATCATTATCAATACGTCCACTATATCAAATGCCAAACAGTCGAATGTCGGTAAACCGAACCATTAGGATTAAAGAAGAAGGAGGTAGAAGAAAAAATAGAAAACAACATCAAAATCTCACAAACGTAGTGGAAAAATATATAATAGATAAACGACAAATCTTTTAAAACAAAAGAATTATGTCTCTTTTATATATTACATCATCAGATTACAATACAATCAACATCACAATTCAGGACGGCTAAAATATCTCGTCCTTCTAAAGTTGAATATACAGCTTACACTGCACAATGGAAATATGAATCTACGAAAATACGACTTGTCATCCAGCTCGTCTCCTGAGCTCCACAGCAGTCCATCTAGAATCTGTATTCTATAATACTCAGTCTGACCCGAGCATTATAGTTAAATAACACCCGGGTCAGTTTGGATAACCAGCGTGAGAAAAAACACTCAATTGGATTATTAAAGTTTTCAAAATCCTTTGAAATCAAAGGTATCTCGTAAGACCATGCCACAAATAAACATGCCGGGGTTTTACCTTACGATAACCAAAATATTTCTTATAAAATCCTCTGATATTATAGTAGTATTTATATACAAATACTTCAAATAGCCAAAAAATTTACATTAATAATTCCAGCTAGTAGGTATACAAACAAAACCATAAAGGCACATAGGGAGAATGGATTTCCATCAATGGCAGGGCTACTGGGGTACCGTCCGTCACAGTACGTGGTCTAGATCAGAGGATCCACCCTGATCCCTTGCATCACAAGACCGGAGCTACCCTTAACCGGATAGTCCGAATAAGTTCACCCCACGATTGGGATCAGCAACCGCCCACACAACCGAAATAAAGGGACATCTAGACAGGGGTGACCTTACCCTACTGAAAGCATTCAACCATACAAGTCCGTTCCGAGTTCGAATGGAACTGAAGGCACTACTCCTACTACATCCATTTTGGAATCACCCTTAGGATTAGTAGCGATTAGCCCTTGCACTTCACTGCTCCATCTTCGACTCCAAGCTCTTGACTTCATCACGAAAACGTTCAAACCGGATCAAAGTGGTTTTGGAAAATTAATCCCGATCCCGGTCTCTTCGAAACGATCAACTCATTGGCCAATATTGATAGTTGGTTATTTAACTATCAATTGACATTCACAAACAACCATTCGACTTTAATTAATAATTTCCCAAATTATTTATTCCCAAATATTGTTATTTTCACTGAAAATTACCAAGTCTGAATACTCTAGATTTTAAAATAATTTAAATCACTTTATTCTAAAAATATACTTTAAAACATTTAAATTAAAACCACATAACACTTTATTCAAAAATATATACTTTAAAAATATTTAAAATAAAAACTACTTAAAACACTTTATTTAAAAGACTAGTTATGAAATTTTATAGTAATTTCTCATGTAAAGCTTAAGCCAAACGAATATTAAAATAAAAGTTATGAAATTCTATACAAGTTTTCAAACAAAAACTTCAGCCAAACTATCTTTAAAATAAAACTACTTTATAGAATATAAATATTAATAATTATCTCTTTAAAATCATAATACCAATTAACCTTTTAAAATAATTACTACTATAACTAATTTAATAAATATTTACCTTTAAAATTTTAACAACTTAAATAATAATTTCTTAAAAACATTCCTTTAAACAACTTTAAAATTTTAACTTGTACTTAAAAATCTGCTTTGAAAACGTGCTTGGCTTTTCAAGCAAATACACTTTTCTTTCACACCGTTTAAAAAAAATAAATCACTATTTATTTTTAAACAAATTACCCATTCCTTTATAAATTACGATCGTGAATTTATACTTCCAAATATCCCCTGATATCGTATTTCACCATATAAACTCAGTTTATAAATTTCATAGTCTCATCTTCCCCTTAAACACAGTTTCAAATTCAAATTCAATTCCAAATCGATTTCCAAATTTTACTCCATTAAAAATAAATTCCTTCACCTACTCAATTTATTTCGAAACCCATTAATTTCCGATCTACTCCTTTATTATGATTTAAAATCTTATTTAAACTGAAAATACCAATTTCATATTTTATTTCAAACTTCTTCTTTTATTTCTTCCCAACCCATTTAAATCCTGAATTAAAAATAAATCTTTTATCCCACTAACAATATCGCATAATTTTAAAAATTCATTTATTCCCATTTATTCAAAAATCCCCTTTCCCATACTTGAAATTTATTCATTAGAATTTAGAAATCAACTTTTATCTTTTTCCAAACTATCCCTAAATTTATTCCAATTCTCTATAATTATTTACTTAAAAATTTCCCTTTTTATTTCCTTCAAAAATCGAAGTTTATATTTTTCGTTCTCTCAAATACCAATATATATTCAACCGAGCCATAACATTTAATAATTTCAATTTCCAATATAATCGATATAATCATCATAGACTATCATATAAACATAGACTATAAAAATAAATCTACTACTTTGAGGAATCCAGTTGGATCCCTCCAACCTGTTTCCCTACATCCACAGACGTTAGCACAATATAAAATACCAATTCCACTTCGAGGTGGAATATCACGGTATATGGGGTCATCCGCTATTACACGGGGCGCATAGGGTCTCATCCGCTATGTAATGCGGGAAATCAATCACTCCAATATATAAATATATACTGCTATATAATATACCATATCCAAACTGATATCAAAATTATCAATCCAAGAAAATATCCAATAATTTAAATTTTACTATTTAAAATTAAAAAGGCAATTCGGATGAGCGAGATTAACTCACCTTTGATTTTTATTTTGCAATCCGACCCAAATCGGCTTGTATCCAGACGATTTCAGACGTTGTATAACATTATATAATTTATTAATATTCGAAATAAATCAGACCATTTATCTCATTTTATAAATTACTTAACTAAGGATTTTATTTTAACCACTTTCCTTTTAAAAAAAATCTTTTAGTAACAAAATGATTGATATAAGTAAATTAAACAATTAATCACTCAATCCATCATTTTAAAATAATATTTAAAATATGTATACTTATTTTATTTTTGAAACTACATATATATATATGTGTATATTTATAAAATAAATTATAGACTTCGAAAATCTATTTTCACATAAACATTTTCAAATTCCTATTTTCCTTTTCAAATCTAATCTATAATTTTTTTTTTCCGTTTCTTGTAAATAGATATATAAAAATTAAATTAGGACTAAACATTTTAAAATTTATTGTTTTGAATTAAAATATGTATGAGAGAATATTTATAAATTTACTATATTAAATTAAAATGGAATTATTATACCTTACTGCCCTCACGTCAGTTCCTTCAGATCGCCATCGCGAACAACCCCGACGCCGTGACACAGACCCAATCCTAAATTCCTACGCCTATCACGTACTTCCCAAGCCACTCAAGGTTCTCGCACGTGATCCCTAAGTCCAGAACAAGGATTTCTTTCTTCCTCTTCACCGCCGTCGACAGCGACCCCCGCTCTAGTCTTTGCCAACCAGGAACCACTCGCGCCTGGCTCCTCCTTCCCTACGTGCCTTCTTCCCGACGCCACG
Source organism: Allium cepa (assembly GCA_030765085.1). Taxonomy (NCBI): domain Eukaryota; kingdom Viridiplantae; phylum Streptophyta; class Magnoliopsida; order Asparagales; family Amaryllidaceae; genus Allium; species Allium cepa. Next base: position 292,654,672 of record CM060937.1, read on the forward strand.
CTACCGCGAGCATATCGACTCGATTCTGCTAGCTTCGACTCTGCCCGCGGCTTCGTGAATTGCTAAACCCTCTCGCGTCTCTCTCTCCCCTTTTGATTCAGGAACGAGATGATTTCCCTTTTTTTAGAGAAACGAAATGAATCTGATTTCACTTTGAATTTGATTTTCGTTAATGTTGAAGATAAAAGAAAGTCTCTGGTTTCTCTTTTATTCATTTACTATCGCGTTATTATATTTTCTTTTAGAAAAAAATATGTGTGTTATCCAGGATGGACACGTGCAATAAATTCTTCTACGTGTCTTCATAGACTTGCACTATTGTTTAATGAAAATATAATATTTATATTTAAATTTAGATTCAATTTAAATCATCTCGATTTTCGCAACTCAAAATCTCGATCTCTAATCGAGGCGTGTTGCTAGATGTTTATAATGTTAAACCCCTATTTTGAATGTAATAAAAAAGGTTTCGAGTCCTAATTCGATCGTATGGAGAAGATAGCTTTTTGGACCCAATAACTATGTGTCGCTAGGTGTTTATAATGTTGAATTTTCGATATAGATTTCAGTGCGTTTATCTACCGTACGGCCAAACGATCACTCCAAACATTACGAAAATTAAAATCCAATAATAATACACTATTACAGATCCAATGGAACTTGTTTCGTCGAATTCCGGGACTGTGCCTCGGAAAGCTATTTTGAGATATCGATTAAAACTATATATTTTTAAAACTAAACAAAACACCCTTAAACTCAAATTTAACACTTCTACTATCTCCAATAAAATCAATATAAATTTATAAGCCATTGAAATATTTTTAACCAGGTTAAAACTCAAGATTTAATATTTTACCCAATCTCTAATTATTAAATACAAAAATTTAATTGCCAAATAATAATGATATTTGAAATTCAAGTTAAACCAACTTCCAAATTTTTAAAATAAATTAAATATTCTAATTTCAAATATCTAAAAATTCCGGATGGTCATATTCCTCCCTCCTTAAAAGAATTTCGTCCCCGAATTACTTGTTAAGAAGAATGATCCAGAACCCGTTAACTATTTTCTAAAGCCATATAGTTTCAAACAATTTTCCCAACACAATTTTTTGTTAAAGATACACTATCACTCTTACTAACTTTTCCAAATTCATTCATAAGTTTCAAACAATATTATTTCCTCAACCATTCAAATTATAATACAAGTTCAAATTTAAATTTAAAATCAAATTTTAAATTATCAAAATTTTCTCAAAATTTTTCCAACTTCTTAAATTTTGAAAAAATTTCGACAGCGCCTCCTTTACGCGGCTAGATCGGTACGACTACAAAATGCCTCTCGGGGCCTCCAAATTTCAGAAGAAAAAATTAAGCCAAGGGCTAGACTAGAAAATCATCAAATTTCATACAGAAATTTAAACACATACCTTTTATCGAGCAATTCAGTTTATCTTCTGAAATCAAAAATCCCAATTTATCCCTTGTCTTAAAAACACATATATCCTACTTAGCAATCATACTAAATCATAGAATCCAAATTCATTTTATTCATTTCTTTTCAAAATTTTCTACATTTGCCTCACTTAAGCCCTTAGATGCATATATATCATCCATACGCAATACCAAATCCGATCGCTCACTCGATCACACAATTTCTCTTCCGAACTAGTATCGTTCCCCCGACTCCCTAGTGTAGACTCAGATTTGGTTTCTTGATCAGAAACTGTCATTCTCCTTACATAGTCCTAAACTATGATAGAGAATTTCAGAATTAATCAAAAATCCATATCCAGGGTTCGCCATCGAAAATTGAGAGAAAAATCCCAAATCGGATCGATGTCACCATCTCAAAATTCTATGCTCGAATCTAGATCGAATCGCTAGTCGAATTAAATAATATATGTACATCCTACGTATTTATTTCCAATTGATTATTAGCTATCTCAATTCTCTTTTATTCACATCTATTTTGGTTTCTATTCTCTCGTCCATACTTATCATTTCACACACTTTTATTAAATCTGAAATATTTTCTCAACATCAAATTTTTACTTAAGAATTTCTCATTAGTTAAGTTCAATGTAAATATTTTTTGTACTCCTTATATTTAATTTCACTTCACCACTTAAGCTTTTGTATCTATTTTCATTTAACTCAAATTTTAGTTCCATTTTGAATTCAATTTACCTTTCATCTTTAAATATTGAATTCTATTTATCTTATTTCAAACCATATTTAATTAACTCTACTTACTAATTTAATTCAAATCTTAATGGACTTTATTTCCAAACCCTTATGTAGTCCACATCGAATTAATCCTTCAACTTCACTTTACTCTTTACAAAATTAAATATCATTCCAATGTTCAATTCCAGTTCATTTACTCACTCACTTAATCAATTAGTTTACTTACTAATTTTTATTTTCAATCTTTTGCTTAATTTAGTCGAACTCAACTATATTTTCCATTTTACTTTATTTAACACCATTCAAATTTAAATCCGATATCCAGTTTCAATTTCATTTACTTATAAAGATAAATTCATTTGTTCATTCACAAATTTATTTCCAACTATTAAATTTTATTTTCAATAACTTATTTTATTTATCCTACTTAGATTTATTTCCTCAACATTCACTTATTATTTAACTTGGTTTAGTTACATTCTAATTTAATTCAGCTTTCAAGCTTCTATAGTTCTCCAATTTATTTACCTTCTATTGGCAACTTCTTTTAATTCACTTCAATTAATTAGCTTACGTTTTAGCTTATTTTGTTTTCACACTTACTTTTATTTACTTTTTATAGGTTAATTCCATCCTAGGCAAATTTCCAAACTTATAAGTTTCCAAACCTGTATATAATCCATAAACATTTTTAGTCAAACTTCTAGAGTTCAACCCACTACTTAAACACTCAAAACATTTTAATCCAATTCCAGAGTCTTCAACAATCGTTTAAGTATTTCAAAATCATTTTGAAATCAATTATATCCAAAATCCTTTGGTATCAAATTATCTTTTGAAATTGAAAACCAAAATTAGTTTTCCAAACACTCTATTTTAAAACAATTTGGTAGCAATTTCTCTCTTAGAAACTCGAAAATGAACATCGAAGATGCTGCAGTCATCACTAAAGTTATTTTCCAGCGACCGTAGTGAGTTCAATGCTTTTATTCTTTCCAAAAACATTTTCAAATATTTTTGATTCCAAATCTCACCAGATTTCAAATCCAATTCGAAAATACTCCCGAAATAATATCACTATTATTTCTCCAAAACCTTTGAAAACCATTTCCAAACCAAAGGAATTTAAATCTTTCATCAAATTTTCAAATCCTTCAACTCATATTCAAAAATTACTCTGGAATTTTATTTTAAATTATAAATCACATTTATAATTCAGATTTACATATCTCATACTGTTTTATACATTATTCGTTAACTTTGGTTATAATATTATTTTCTTATTTCAATTTCCACACCTCAGTGATAATATTTTAATATTATCACTTCCTAACAATCAAGCAACCATATACTATAATAATTTTCAAAAATTATTTCTTTTTATATACGAAATAGTTTGGGAAAAATTATTTCATTTGTCTTAAAACAATACCATATTGGTTTATCTTGTTTAAGAGTTTAGAAACCTCTACCGATGACATGGCGTCCCACATATCGACTAGAACCTATAAACACTCAACCGATAAATCAACACAATATAAAAATAATTTTTATATTCACTAACAAGTACATGCTCATATCTATTATTACACTCAAACTCATTCTAGAGTACTTATGGACTATATTCCTATTGAGAAATCCCTACAAGAGCCAAGGTTCTTGCTTAACCTTCAGCTCTAATACCAAACTGTAACGACCCGATTTTTCAACGCCCGAAAATTGGCATCAATACGTCCACTGTATCAAATGCCTAACTATCGAATGTCGGAAAACCGAACCATTAGGGTTAAGAAGAAGGAGGTAGAAGAAGAAATAGAAAACAACATCAAAATCTCACAAATGCAGTGGAACAATATATAATAGATTAATGACAAATCTTTTAAAACAAAAGAATTATATTTGTTTTATATATTACATCATCAGAGTACAATACAATCAACATCAAAATTCAAGACGGTTATAATATCTTGTCCTTCCAAAGCTGAATATAAAGCTTACGCTGCACAACGGAAATATGAATCTATGGAAATACGCCTCGTCATCCAGCTCGTCTCCTGACAGCAGTCTATCCAGAATCTGTATTCTATAATACTCGATCCGATCCGAGCATTATAGTAAAATAACACCCGAGTCAGTTTGTAAAAACCAGCGTGAGAAAACACACTCAATTGGTTTATTAAAGTTTTCAAAATCCTTTGAAATCAAAGGTATCTCATAAAACCACGCCACAAATAAATATGCCGGGTTTTTACCTTACGGTAACCAAAACATATCTTATAAAATCCTCTGATATTATAGTAGTGTTTATATATAAATATTTCAAATAGCCGAAATTGTTACATTATTAAATTCTACTAATAGGTATACAAACAAAACCGTAAAGGCATGTAGGGAGAATGGATTTCTATCAATGGCAAGACTATTGGGGTACCGCCCGTCATATTATGTGGTTTAGATCACCGTACCGAGGATCCACCCTGATCCTCTACATCACAAGACCGGAGCTACCCCTTACTGGATAGTCCGAATAAGTTCACCCTGCTGTTGGTATCAGCAACTGCCCATACAGCCGTAATAAAGGGACATCTAGACAGAGGTGACCTTACCCTAATTGGTTGCTAGCCACTTAGCCTTGTGGGCACCTCACCTGTTTTAGCCATTCCCGTTTGATGAAGCTCGAGGCTGTTATCCCGCTTTTTGGCAAAGCCGTGATATCAAAAGATTGGTCGAAAACGGGAAACAGTCCGTCTTAGAGATTGGTTATACATCACTTAGCTATGGATATCGATGAATTTTGCCCGAGTCCGGATCAGGCCACAATTGATAGGACATGACAAGAAAGGTTGTAGGAGCCATCATTTCAAGTTTCAAGTCAATCCGAGTTCGTATGCTCAAGATATGATGGATTCAGTGTGAAGAAAAGTAGTCATTGTCTGATTCGAAACCATCGCCTTCGAACCCAGCCGCTTCGAACCCATGGTTTCGAACCCATCTACTTCGAACCCGTGGCTTCGAAGCCATCCACTTCGAACCCATGACTTCGAAACCATCCGATACTCACTGCTTCGAAACCATCCATTTCGAACCCATCCAAAACCCATTGCTTCGAGCACATCGCTCCCTGCCATGTTCGAACCCATCGGCCACTGTTAACTTCGAATTGATTGCGTTCGAATCCATCAGTATCCATGCTAAAAACACTTTTTCGTATCCATTATTAGGTTGCATCTTCGTATCCATGAGCGTTGAATCATCCACGCTGGTGCTTAGTTCGAACCGATGAACGTTCGAAACCATCGCGGAGCTTGATTTCGTATCCATCACATGTATCGATACGAAGGAAGCTCCATCCCTTCGGTTCGAACTAGACAGACAGGTCAACACGAGAGTCACGTAGTTGATTGATTCAAACTACACAACGATCATCGATACGAAGTCAGCGAAATCCATGGATTCGAAGCGGTCAACTCGGAGATAAATCTGGATCGACGCGTGGAGTACGCGCCACGTCACTGCAGAATCACGTGCGTACATGGGTTCGAACTCCTGGTTTCGAAATGGTCGGTTCGAAACGCACAGCCAACCGAAAATGCCAATTTCGAACCGAGCATATCTCCTTGACCTCAAATCCAAATGCAACCAAATTTTCACAGTAGCTTCCATATGAGGTAAAGAATGTTCCTGCCAAGTTTCAGCTCGATTGGACCATTTCTTGATGGGTTCGAAATCACTTCGAAACGATGTCAGATCGAGACGAAACTTGGTGGGGTCGGTCGCGTGGGCCCACTCACGTGCCAGAAGGAGTCTCACGAAGTTTCAGCAAGATCTGGGCCTCCAACGCCTATAAATAGCACCCTGAAGCCTTCAGAAAGGGGGGATCTTTCCGCCATTGAACGCCAAGACTCTGCCGGATTCAAGTTTAACTATCAGAATCGCTGTTGTATTCAGATTTCAAAGCAATTGTCGGCTGTAATCCATTGTAATCGATTTAATCAAGCAAAGCAATAAAGAGAAAACCTTCAAAGTGGACGTAGGCGCGAACGCCGAACCACTATAAATCCTGTGTTTGTGATTGTTGTTCGTGAATTATTGTGATTTGTTGATTAGAGCTGAATTATATATTGATTGTTACTGAGTTCTGTGTTAATCGTTATTGATTTGAGTACGTAAACGGGTGCTTTCACGACTTTGGGTGTTTGTGACCAATTTTGGCGCAAACATTTTGGTGCTTTCACTGAGAATTGAACTCAGGAAGAAGTTGGATTTGAAAGTTCAGAAGTTCAGATTTAGGAATTATGGCAAGGCAATCGAGTAGGAGACCAAGGACTGAGAGAAGTGAACCACAGGGAAGCCAAGAGGCTTCGTCAGGAGCAAATCAACCATCAATATACATTACTAGGGACGAGATGGAAACTATGATGAGGAGGCAAGAGGAAATGATCCAGAGTTTACTCCATCAGATAGGACAGCTCGGAGCACAGAATAGGGAAGCCAATGGAGTCCAGAACGGAGCAGGACCATCCGGAGTAGCACCTGGATTAGGGGGCACACCCTTGGAGAACGTTGATCCAGTTTCGGAGGGAGAAAGGGGAGCATCTGCGCAACCCGGTAGTAGTAGAGATGCAAACGCTCAGTCAAGGGGGCAGATCCCGGAGCTACCTCGTGAACTCGGGGGGCAGGTTGGAAGTAGTGAACAAGGGTTACATCTCGGAGACAATGACCGATTAGCAGAGATAGTTAGGAGAGCTTTGAGAGGCGGTATGGTGAACAAAGATTTGGAAGATGTTAATAGAAGCCCTTTTACTTCATCAATCAGGCAAGCTAGGAACCCACCTGATTTCAAACTACCATCGTTGGATATGTATGACGGGAGAACGGACCCCACGGTTCACCTGACAAAATATATGAGGCATATGGAAGTACTGGGGGCATCGGAGGAGGTTATGGCCCGGTGTTTTCCATTATACTTGACAGATATCGCTGCACTATGGTTTAGACAGTTGGAGAACGGATCCATCGGAACTTGGAATGGTTTAGTAGAGAGATTTATGAGGCAATTCAGGGTTCATATTACAAGACCCAAGAACGTGATGACTCTGGCAACCCTAAAGCAGAAGGCCGGAGAGACCTTGAGAAGTTATCTAACACGATTTAATGCAGCAGCAGCTTCAGTGGATAGAGCGGATCCATCCATGGTGGTAATGGCAGCTGTGTCCGGAATAGCTAACGGCACAGAGTTCAAGAATTCATTGACTAAAGATCCACCCACAGATCTGGAGGAATTCTATCATGAAGCAGAAAAGTTTTTACGATTAGAAGATGCGAATGCCGAGAGAGAAGAAAGAGATGGGATAGAAATTTTTGCATTTAGAGACGAAAAGCCTCTTAAAAAGGATTCGGACAAGGATAGAGGTAAAAGAAAAATTGAGAATGACAGAGACAGATCGAAGCGGCAACGAAGGGAGCCGCGATTCACCACCTACACCGAGTTGAACGAGAGCCTGGAACGAATTTATCAGGATACCAAAGAACAGATTCCGTACCGTAGGCCGATGCGAAGGGACCCTACCTCTGACGAAAGGAAATCAGATAAGTTCTGTGTATTCCATGAGTTAAATGGTCATAATACTAACGATTGTAGGCACCTGAAGGATGAGGTGGAAGGGCATATCAGGAACGGTATGCTACTTCAATATGTAAGGAGACGAGCCCCTGTGGCGGAACCAGAACGACCACCGTCCACATCAGCTAGGGGCGACCCCGAATCAAGGCACCGTATGGTTATCAATTGAGTAAGACAACGATGAACAAGTTGTAAGCTTCCACTAACGTAATTAAATCATTTACACATGTGCGAGATCGCGAACGATCTCCAGACATGCTCTGAATGATCGTTGACCGTTTCGTAGTGGGAACTTACACTTTGACATCCATGCTTTACTTTCGTTTCATTTTGATTTGAACGTTTGGACTTTGTTTATTTGGACATTGTTTTTGGAACTCATCTGTTTAATAATTATTTGATTTTGATAACTCTGGAATGACTAAGCTACGTACACATGTATGGGGGTCGCGAACGATCCTTAGGCATGCTCTGAGATGGCGATGAACCGCCCTGACAAACGATCGAGGATCTCACCCGAACGTGACCCTGGCATCGATAACATCAAGCCCTCCCGGGCACACACACAATCCTCCTCGAACGGCACCCGACTTCGAACAGTCATAACTCACCTTACCTCAATGGCTTGATCGCGAACGGTCGTCACTTGAGGTCCGACATCCGACCACGAACGGTCACGAATTCGCCTCGAACGGCACACGATCGCGAACGATCACTTCCTGCCTCGAACGCCATCGATCGCGAACGGTCATGGCTCGCTGATTATGAAATCCGACCTCGAACGGTCACCACTCGCCTTGAACGGCACTTGGTCGCGAACGATCATCATTTGCCACGAACGGCAGTCGACCGCGAACGGTCCCATCTCATCATTCGCCGCGAACGGCATCGACCGCGAACGGTCCTATTCCATCTTATGCCACGAACGGCACGGACCGCGAACGGTCCCGATTCACTTCAAGCAGCATACGATCCCGAACGATCGAAGCATGCATTTGTACGCTCGACCGCGCACGGTCGCACTTCCCCTCGAATGACTCGATCACGAACGATCGTCATTTGAAGTTGAGCGCTTGACCATGAACGGCCGCACTTCATCCCAAATGGCTCGATCCCGAACGATCGTCATTTGAGGACATATGAAACTATTGAGTTCTTTGCAGGTTGATAATCGGATACGAACATCCAACTCGAAGCATTACAAAACACACCTTCCTACCGCAAGGCATGTTTTGGGGGGCAAAATGTTATCCCGCTTTTTGGCAAAGCCGTGATATCAAAAGATTAGTCGAAAACGGGAAACAGTCCGTCTTAGAGATTGGTTATACATCACTTAGCTATGGATATCGATGAATTTTGCCCGAGTCCGGATCAGGCCACAATTGATAGGACATGACAAGAAAGGTTGTAGGAGCCATCATTTCAAGTTTCAAGTCAATCCGAGTTCGTATGCTCAAGATATGATGGATTCAGTGTGAAGAAAAGTAGTCATTGTCTGATTCGAAACCATCGCCTTCGAACCCAGCCGCTTCGAACCCATGGTTTCGAACCCATCTACTTCGAACCCGTGGCTTCGAAGCCATCCACTTCGAACCCATGACTTCGAAACCATCCGATACTCACTGCTTCGAAACCATCCATTTCGAACCCATCCAAAACCCATTGCTTCGAGCACATCGCTCCCTGCCATGTTCGAACCCATCGGCCACTGTTAACTTCGAATTGATTGCGTTCGAATCCATCAGTATCCATGCTAAAAACACTTTTTCGTATCCATTATTAGGTTGCATCTTCGTATCCATGAGCGTTGAATCATCCACGCTGGTGCTTAGTTCGAACCGATGAACGTTCGAAACCATCGCGGAGCTTGATTTCGTATCCATCACATGTATCGATACGAAGGAAGCTCCATCCCTTCGGTTCGAACTAGACAGACAGGTCAACACGAGAGTCACGTAGTTGATTGATTCAAACTACACAACGATCATCGATACGAAGTCAGCGAAATCCATGGATTCGAAGCGGTCAACTCGGAGATAAATCTGGATCGACGCGTGGAGTACGCGCCACGTCACTGCAGAATCACGTGCGTACATGGGTTCGAACTCCTGGTTTCGAAATGGTCGGTTCGAAACGCACAGCCAACCGAAAATGCCAATTTCGAACCGAGCATATCTCCTTGACCTCAAATCCAAATGCAACCAAATTTTCACAGTAGCTTCCATATGAGGTAAAGAATGTTCCTGCCAAGTTTCAGCTCGATTGGACCATTTCTTGATGGGTTCGAAATCACTTCGAAACGATGTCAGATCGAGACGAAACTTGGTGGGGTCGGTCGCGTGGGCCCACTCACGTGCCAGAAGGAGTCTCACGAAGTTTCAGCAAGATCTGGGCCTCCAACGCCTATAAATAGCACCCTGAAGCCTTCAGAAAGGGGGGATCTTTCCGCCATTGAACGCCAAGACTCTGCCGGATTCAAGTTTAACTATCAGAATCGCTGTTGTATTCAGATTTCAAAGCAATTGTCGGCTGTAATCCATTGTAATCGATTTAATCAAGCAAAGCAATAAAGAGAAAACCTTCAAAGTGGACGTAGGCGCGAACGCCGAACCACTATAAATCCTGTGTTTGTGATTGTTGTTCGTGAATTATTGTGATTTGTTGATTAGAGCTGAATTATATATTGATTGTTACTGAGTTCTGTGTTAATCGTTATTGATTTGAGTACGTAAACGGGTGCTTTCACGACTTTGGGTGTTTGTGACCAATTTTGGCGCAAACAGAGGCTATGCGTTACCTTTTGAGCACACATTCTCTTAGAATGCTCACCGTCCTCCTGATGATATTCTAAAAGCATTCACCCATACAAGCCCGTTCCGGGTTCGAACAGAACCGAAGGCGCTACATGTAACAACCCTGTATTTTGTGATTATTTTAATTTTATATTTTAATTATTTTAACTGAAATTCCTGATCTAAAAACTTTATTTTATTCATTAAAATGGATAAATTTTGTTATTTTAAATATAAATTTTGATTTTTGTGTGAATTATAATTCCAAACCTGAATAAATGGAATATTTCCAAAAAAGTGAATTTTGGTCAAAATGGTCAAACTTTGACTTTTAAATCTAAAATTTAAATTTTTGAATTTTTGAATTTTATCTTTTATTATGAAAATAGATTTAATTTCAAGAATAATGCTTTTCGTTTCGTTGAAATCGTTGCAATATTGTGTGTAAATTTTTTTCTTAACAAATTTATTTATTTTAAATTTATACAAATAATATTTTTGTTTGTAAAATCACGTTCTAATTTGTGTAACATGATATGTTATGCATATATTTTATTTTAAAAAAACATTTTTAAAGTATAGTTATAATTTTCAAATGTCAATTGTATATTGTTTTCAATTTTTAATTCTAGTTCTATTAAATAGAGTATTTTCTTTATGTATTTCCTACTTTTCCTAAAACTATTTATTTATTTTTCATAATATCTATCTCTACCTTATTTTTATATTTTAATTATTTATACATTCATTTAGCAATTAAATGGATAAGTATTTAGATCCCTATTTATTTCTTGGAAAGAAATTTCAAATACACACACACACGTTATTGCTTTAAAAGGCATACGTTTAAAATGTATATAATTTAACGTTATTGTATTTATTGGTTTGCGATAGCTTCTTGTATACACCTTTCTTTAATATATAGGAAACGCATAAATTAAGATATGTTACCTATTTTTAATTAAAGGTATACGTCACGTTTTGATTTATTACCTCTTTATCTTTCCATCCATTGATTTCATGCCATAACTCCTCCATATTTGTTGCCGTTTATTTCCTTAATTCCTAGTCGCCTATATCACGTGAAAAATCTCTTCCCATCTTTATTTTGCAAGGCATTTCAGATCTGAAAAAAAAGTAAGCAATGTCTTCCTCTTTTTCTATTTTTTCTTCTTCACTTTTCCATTGATTTTTGCTTATTTTTCTTGATCTTTTCACATATGTTGCTCGGCCTATAACCTCACCATCTCCTCCACCGACCACGACCACTTCCTTCCCACCATCCACGACCACAACTCATCCTCCTCCTCTGACCTATACTAGCCGTGGCCCTTCTTTGGACAAAAACACCAAAAAGTTGCAAAAAACCTCTAGAACTGCCTAGCCGAACTCCTATAACCTCCACCACCTTCATTTGTTGCCACGGCCACCTTCTTAGCCGCCACCACCAGCAAGCACCACCTCTGAACACCATCACTAACCCCCGACCTGACCCACTTGCCTCTGGCCGAGCCTATAGACCTTTGGCCGAGCCAAATAAGTGAACCAAAGCTCCTCTTTAACCTTGCCTTTTGACCTTCCAATGTTTATAACTCAAAAACCCTTTGCATTCTTGACCTAGCCTTGTATTTTCAGTGCCAAACCTGATCCATTTTCCACCTGAAAACATGCCAAAGCCGAGCCTAAGCATGTATGGCCGAGTATACATGGATTTAAGGTCAAGCAAAATTGAATTGGAAGCTGAGTGATGTATTTTATAAATTCTATTTCCTTTTTGTTTCAATAGATTTTGGTATTGTAAATATATTTATATATATTGTTTTATTTCATTGTTATATACAAAATTAACATCTTGGCTCCCTCTCCACTCAAATCAAAAGTCATGCTATCGTGCTTTCTGGATTTTTCATTTGTGTGTGTGTTGTTTGCTAACTCCAGTGTAAAGAGGTGAGTTTTCACTCATGATGTTTATACTTATATAATTAGTGAAGTGACAACAAGTGAATGTGTAGAATTGTTATATCATGTTATACCTGCCTGTGATGTTAATTATATGATGTTAAACCCTGTTGTAAACTTGTCTCATTATCTGTTATGCTTTATTCTGTTGTACTGTGTATTTATTTCTGTTTCTTACACTGCAAGTTCCCTGTAGAATAGAATCACTATGGGTTGAAATGATACATACCTGAACGGAGTTTAGAATAGGAAAAATCATTACGGGCTGTAATGATAGGCCTAGGTGATTTTTATTTATTTGTATTTGTCTTGGGATTACGGGTTGGAAATAATCAAAACCCGAAAATTTTACTAATTACGGATATAAATGATAATTTCCGTATCACTGGATTTAGGTGTGAAATATTATCCGGACCCGTGGTGGATTTCAATATATGTTTTCTTATAAATTTCATGTATTGTAAATGAAAGAAAAAAAATGAAATTTGACTTATATTTGATTTAAAATGGTTTAGCAGTGATTTTCTAAAAGGTTAAATGGAATAAGTTAATAGATGGTTTGAGTTGTAGTGTGAAAGTTTGATTTAACTTAATAATGGGAATTTATGTAAAAATGGAATTATAAGCTTAACTTGGTAATTAATATAATTGATGTATGAATTGGATAAACATAAAGTAAAGGAAAATATCAAGTTATTTGTAAAATAAAGTTAAGCAACTTATAGTGTACTTTTGAATTTATGTAATTAGTTTAAAATGTAAAATAAATGGATAGTTAAATGGAAATTTGGAATTTAACTTGACTTGGAATTGTGAGATTTGGTTTTAAAATAGAAGTTTAAGTAAATTAAATAAAATGGAAATTTAGTTCAATGTATGAAATGGTAATTTGAAATTTAAGTGATAAATAATTGTTAAAAGGTAAAGAATGGGAAATTTGTACTGAATTTAATAAGTGAAATTATTGATATTTATTTGTGAAATTTACTTTATAAAATCATAAGTTCAAGGGTATTTAAATGACCATTTTTAAAGTGGAAAATATGAATTTTTATAAGTTAAAAATGGTTTAATTTATTTGTGGCTGAAATTATACTGTAAATCTGGAAATGTCTTTAGTAGAACTTCAGAAATGTTATCGTTCTGAAAAATTACTAAAATCTGAACTAGTAAGAATCTGCAGCACTTTGCAAGTGCTGTAGTTGCAGAAGTGAAATAAAAGGCTACAATGAACTAAGGGCTATTGCAGCATTTTGTAAGTGTTGTAGTAGCACAATCTAAATTTAAACCTGGAACTAATAACAGAGCTATTGTAGCACTTGTTAAGTGCTACAGTTGGCTGAAATGTATTTTTGAGTGTAATTGAACTAAACCTTTTAAATTGAACCCTAAACTTTTACAGCAGTTTTGTAAAAGCTGTCTTTGCTGAATTGAACTATTTTGCAACTAAAACTGAACTATTATAGCAGTTTTTAAATGTTGTCTTTACTGAATTGAATTGTTTTAAATTATAACTTACCGCAACATTTTCTAAGTGCTGCGAAAAGTTGAAATTTCAATATTTAAAGTGTTTAACTAAATAAATGAACTCAGAAAAGGCTAAATTTTGGAAATTGAATATTTGATTTGAAGGAATAATGAATTCACTTTTTAATGGGTTAAATGAATGATTTTAATTCAGAATTATAAATCATTTTGAAACTTATAACCACGGGTACACTGCTTTGTGTGTCGTGTGATTTCCTTGTGATTGTTTGAGGCACACCTTTGATTTTAAGAGTGTGGCTAGAGGTGAGCGGTTACTACAGCTCTACGCTACCCTAGTCACAATAACACTGTTATTTGCATTAATTATTTTAATATGGTCATTTCTTGATAGTGTTTATTTCTGGTTAATGGATGATTTAATGGATCCTTAAAGGATGGGCGATCCCAAGCATCCTTCAAGTTATTGTGCATTGCTATTACAGTTCACTTGAGTTGGTTTACATTGTATAAGTATGTATGTCCTGACTTGAGTGTTTGTGTTTTACTTTACGCTCGGGTTAGCATGAGAATCACAGCTTTGGATTCACCTTTTGGAGCTAGAGTTTCGCTAGAGCTTATCTTTCTATCTATTCGTCTACTTCTTCCGGTTAGTTCCTATTCGGTATCTGTCTCTGTATTGTTGTTTGTGTATCCGGACTTCTATTGTATCTATTTTACTATGAGATTTTATATATGTTTTGAGAGTATGTATATAGTAGCTTCATGAACTACTATGGTATTTTATTTCTGCTGCGAGTATTTTGATATTTCTGTGTTTGTGATTCTGTGAATGATTTTATTTTCTCTAAATTTTATTACAATCCGGTATTTTAAGCAATTCAAGTCCAACATGTGTGGATGCGAATGGCTGAAAATAATGGGTCGTTACACTACACCTACTACGTCCATTTTGGAATCACCTTCAGGATTAGTAGCGATTATCCCTTGCACTTCACTGCTCCATCTTCGACTCCAAGCTCTTGTCTTCCTTATGAAAACGTTCAAATCGGATCGAAGTGGTTTTCGAAAAATTAATCCCGATCCCGGCCTCTTCGAAACGATCAACGCATTGGCCAATATTGGTAGTTGGTTATTTAACTATCAACTAACATTCACAAACAACCATCCGACTTTAGTTTCCCAAATTATTTGTTCCCAAATATTGTTTATTTCCACTGAAAATTACCAAGTCTAAATACTTTAGATTTTAAAATAATTTAAATGACTTTATTCTAAAAATATACTTTAAAACATTTAAATTAAAACCACATAACACTTTATTCAAAAATATACACTTTAAAAATATTTAAAATAAAAACTACATAAAACACTTTATTTAAAAGACTAGTTATGAAATTTTATAGTAATTTCTCATGTAAAGCTTACGCCAAACAAATATTAAAATAGAAGTTATGAAATTCTATTCAAGTTTTCAAATAAAAACTTCAGCCAAATTATCTTTAAAATAAAACTACTTTATAGAATATAAATATTAATAAATATCTCTTTAAAATCATAATACCAATTAACCTTTTAAAATAATTACTACTATAACTAATTTAATAAATATTTACCTATAAAATTTTAACAACTTAGATAATAATTTCTTAAAAACATTCCTATAAACAACTTAAATTTTTTAACTTATACATAAAAATTTGCTTTGAAAACGTGCTTGGCTTTTATGGAAAATACACTTTTCTTTCACACCCTTTTTAAAAGAAATAAACCACTATTTATTTCTAAACAAATTACCTATTCATTTACCAATTCCCATCGTGAATTTATACTTCCAAATAACCTCTGATATCTTATTTCACTTTATAAATCTAGTTTATAAATTCCATAATCTCATCTTCCCTTTAAACATAATTTCAAATTCTAAATCAATTCCAAATCGGTTTCCAACTTTTACTCCACTAAAAATAAATTCCTTTACTTACTCAATTTATTTCAAAACCAATTAATTTCCGATCTACTCCTTTAATAATTTCAATTTCCAATATAATCAATATAATCATCATAGACTATCACATAATCATAGACTATAAGAATAAATCCACTACTTTGAGGAATCCAGTTGGGTCCCTCCAACCTGTTTCCCTGCATCCACAGATGTTAGCATAATATAAAATACCAATTCCACTTCGAGGTGGAATATCACGGTATATGGGGTCATTCGCTATTATGCGGGGAGCATAGGGTCTCATCTGTTATATAATACGGGAAATCAATCACTCCAATATATATACACTACTATATAATATACCACATCCAAACTAATATTAAATTATCAATCCAAACAAACAACCAATAATTTAAATTTTACTATTTAAATTTAAAAAGGTAATCCGGATGAGTGAGATTAACTCACCTTTGATTTTTAATTTTTGCAATCCGACCCAAACTGGCTTGTATCCGTCACGATTTCAGACCTTGTATAACATTATATAATTTATTAATATTCGAAATAAATCGGACCATTTATCTCATTTTATAAATTACTTAACTAATGATTTTATTTTAACTGCTTCCCTTTTGAAAAAATCTTTTAGTAACAAATTATAAATATAAGTAAATTAAACAATTAATCACTCAATCCATTATTTTAAAATAATATTTAAAACATGTATATTTATTTTATTTTTTAAACTATATATATATATATTTATAAAATAAATTATAGACTTCAAAAATCTATTTTCACATAAACATTTTCAAATTCCTATTTTTCTTTTCAAATCTGATTTATAAAAAATAATTTTTTTCTGTTTCCTATAAATAGATATATAAAAATTAAATTAGGATTAATTTTTTTTAAAATTTAGTGTTTTGAATTAAAACATGTATGAGAGAATATATATAAATTTACTATATTAAATTAAAATGGAATTATTATAACCTACTGCCCTCGTGTCCGTTCCTCCAGATCGCCATCGCGATCAACCCCGACACCATGCCACAGACCCAATCCCAAATTCTTGCGCCTATCACGTACTTCCCAAACCACTTAAGGTTTTTACACGTGACCCCTAATTCCAGAATGAGGATTTGTTTCTTCCTCTTCACTGCCGTCGATAGCGATCCCCCGTTCTAGTCTTTGCCGACCAAGAACTACACGTGTCTGGCTCCTCCTTCCCTACGAGCCTTCCGCCCAATGCCATGCTATCGCCAGCATCTCGACTCGATTTTGCTAGCTTCGACTCTGCCCACGGCTTCGTGAATTGCTAAACCCTCAAGCATCTCTCTCTCCCCTTTTGATTCAAGAACGAGATGATTTCCCTTTTTTTTAGAGAAACGAAATGAATCTGATTTCCCTTTGAATTTGATTTTCGTTAATGTTGAAGATAATAGAAAGTCTCCGGTTTCTCTTCTATTCATTTACTATTGCGTTATTATATTTTTTTTAGAAAAAAATACACGTGTTATCCAGGATGGACACGTGCAATAAATTCTTCTACGTGTCTTCATAGACTTGCACTAGTGTTTAATGAAATTATAGTATTTACATTTAAATTTAGATTCAAATTTAAATCGTCTCGATTTCCACAACTCACAATCTCGATCTCCAATCAAGGCATGTCACTAGGCATTTATAATGTTAAACCCCTATTCCGAACGCAATGGAAAAGGTTTCAAGTCTTAATTCGATCGTATGGAGAAGATAGCTTTTTGGACCCAATAATTATATTGAATTTTTGATATAGATTTCAGCGCGTTTATCTACCGTACGGCCAAACGATCACTCCAAACAATATGAAAATTGAAATTAAATAATAATACACTATTACGGATCCAATGGAATTGGTTTCGTCGAATTCTGAGACTGTGCCTCGGAATGTTATTTTTAAATATCGATTTAAACTATATGTTTTTAAAACTGAAAAAACCCTCAAACTCAAATTTAACACTTCTACTACCTCCAGTAAAATCAGTGTAAATTTTATAAGCCATTGAAATATTTTTAACCAGCTTAAAAATCAAGATTTAATACTTTATCTAATCTTTAATTGTTAAATTCAAAAATTTAATTGCCAAATAATAATGATATTTGAAATTCAAGTTAAACCAACTTCCAAATATTTAAAATAAATTAAATATTCCTATTTCAAATATTTAAAATTTATGGGTTGTCACAGACAGATCCTATATCCAACCTATACTGCACCGTGTAGAATTCCACTATAACCACTTACGTTCCATGGGTGGCAAGAGCACCTTTACAATCTTGATTTCACAAGCTACAGGATACACCCTCTTGATTTACGGGCTACAAAATCACCCTCTTCTCTATACAAACAATAATAAAGAATGTCAAGTAGTTGTATCTTCAATATGGATTCTGTGCTCAGCATTCGAATAAAAGCTCTACTAAGTAAATAAATAGGAGCTCGCTAGCCATCTTTCTTTCTTTCTATGGACCCTTTCTTATCCTTATTTCTAGTTTCTTTTTGTTATTCATTCTTTACCTGAAGATTCGCTACAATGATCCTATTAATCTCCAGTGGCAATATATCTTTGAATTCTTTGAGGAATATGATGAAATCAACGAGAGAATAATACAAATTCAAGAAGAAACTCTTTGATATTGTGTGGTTTGTAAATCCTTGAAGAATCAGAGTGAAATGATATGGATTTTCAAAGAGAAAGGAAGAGTATTCGATGGGTTTCTCTCACAAATGTTTGGAGAATAAAAAATAAGAGAAAACGAGAATTATTAATTTGAAAATTCGTTTTCCAAGGCCTTTACATAGTGGTTGAAGAAATGTGTGTTTTGATGAAGAGGTGAAGGGAAATATCTCTTCATTTAAAATTTGGAATTCTTAAAATGGAAGTATGTCAATACATCCTCTGTAGTATAGCGACATATATGTGTTGCAAAAAGAATAACAAGACTAATAAGTGTTGCAGATCTTTAAATTTCAAAGTATTTCATATTTGTGGATTTTTGTGACTCGGTTGAGGTCAATGGTTGATTAACTTCAAGTATAATTATCATAGGGTCTTTAATAAGATATTCTAAGATTCAACTAACTATTCATCACTTCAAATATCTCTTGTCGATACAGTATTTGCATTTCTTCTTTAATCAGTTTTGTTCTTCCATTCGCTATGATTAAGCTTCATATGTAGTTCATTTTCTTCTATCGAGTTCTTGTTTATCTCTGTAAATGTATCCATTATATATTTGGAAGTACTGCACAACTCTAAGAAGTGTTAGTAGTAATATTTATATGGTTATTGTCATCAAAATCAATACTTAGGTTATTATCACCTAGCGCCTCACTTTTATTCACAAAATATTTTGAGAACACTAGTGAAGCTCAGTCAGTTTGTCTCTTCATAGATTCAAAAAAATCCATTAGGTTTTCGGGTAAGAAATCATAGGAATATGTATTCTATTTATTGTTTATTTTCTAAAACTACTCCCCTCCCCTCCAAATCTCAATTTTTTTAATCTAAAGTAATTATTGTATATATCAAAAAGAGGAGATCTGAAAGTGTTCATTGTACGCGTGTCAAATCCAAAGAGGAGCAAAGTTAAAGAATCACTGTGAGTGAAAATCTTAGTTTTTCTATCTTAGTAATTGAATAGTGTAGTTTGATTTTGATATATGCCTTGGGGAGTTCTGAAATATAAAAACATCACATCTAAAAATTTCCAAAATTCGCCCCAAAATGAATTGTTAATTCCTAAGTTGGAATATTAATTGTTTTGTACTAAAATAATGGAGTTTATCTGGATTTTACAATTTAAATATTTTACCTTTTGTTTCACTTCTTATTCTTTTTCGTTGGATCTGATTAAGAGAATTGATTAATAAATGATTTGTAAGGTACAAATTCTTATTCATAGTTTGCAATTCTTATTTCTACAAATTGAATAGAGGTTTTGTCTTATTTCATGTAAAAATAGGTTGAATAGAGCATAAAATTAATTTAATTGTAAGTTTCAATTATTGATTTATTCTTTTGTTCTAATATGAAATAGTTGGAAATGGATTCTATACATAAGTTTATTGATTTGATGTTGAAATATTGGATTTGTGGTATATAAGTTATTGTGGAAATAAGACTTTTATGATTTTGGTTGAAATATCATTTAAAATGTTAGTTTAGGGCGTAAACTTCACACGTTTAGAAATTAAAAAATGCCTTCATGTGTGTGTGTGTAAATTAATGTAAATTATGTTCAATTACAACTGATTAACTGCATAATTGATTAGGTTAATAATTATCAATTAAGTCTCCCTTAGGAAAGTAATTAATTATAGAGGCAAAATAAGAATGATTTCTTATGCGGCCTAAATAATTAATTCGGCGAGATGTGTGATAATATACTTAGAGAGTTTTGTGAAGTATGACTAAATTATAAAGATGAGAGGTCAGTCAAAAGCATATAAAAGTCTGCCTAGCTAATTTGGCTACCAGTAGTTTGATTTTAGGGTTGATGTGTGACATCAGTTATAATAAGTAACTACTAATGACATGAGGTTAGTCTCGGTTCTGTAGGGTAAATCTTCCCAACTAATCTAGCTACAAGTTCCTATGAATATTCAAGCAAATATGAGACGTCTCCATGGGTTATGGGTCATAATGTGAAGGACCTACTTCGAGGATTGAAGGTATTAAATGGTTGTTTGAGAACCTGCCTCTTTCCTTTATATAAAGTATTAAATGGTCGGGAATGAATTTAGGCACGGTTGATGATATCTTGGAAAGGCCCACTTCAATGGAAATAGAAAGTATCCGAAGAGATTTCCGTGCAATGTCAGCTAGATAGTGACATGTGAGGAGTTCGTCATGGGAATAGGTATTAAATGGAGGGGCCTATCTCAATTGAGGTCTTAAATGGTCAAGATCCGCTTATTTTCTATTAAAAGGTATTAAGTGGCTTGGGTAGTATCTCTTGCATTGATAGACATTAATAACGATGGTTATGGGTTATGGAATTGGATAATACGAAGGACTTGCTTCGTGGATTGAAGGTATTTAGTGGTTGTTTGAGGGCCTACCTCTTTCCCTTATATGAAGTATAAAATGATTTTGAATATAGTCTAAATGCAAAAAGCATATCCCTATTTAAATTATACTACCCAAGTACTAATATCAAAAGGCTTGAGATTTCTATTCATTAGGCATTGTTGTTTCGACTCTGTAACGACCCAAAATTTTGGCTATTTGAATTTGGAATATTAAATTGATTTTTAATATTTCAATGTTAATTTTATAGATTTAATAGCTTGAATTTCAAATATAATGATTTATAGGATAAGTTAATTTCTAAACTTAATAATCAAAAATTGTTTAAATAATTTAAATCTGGGATTTTAGTTGGATAAAAATGATTTAAAGGCTTATTAAATTTTTATTAATAAGAATAAAGGTAATAAATCTTTTAAATTTGATTTAAAAGTGATTTAGCTAATTTTGAAATTAACTCATTTTAATTTACGAGTGAAAATAGCCTTCTGGAGAACAGTCTTAGAATTCGATGAAACCAGTTCCATTGGATCCGCAATAGTGTATTATTATAGGATTTCAAATTAAATTTCATAGTGATTGGAATTGAAATTTGGTTGTGTAGGATAGAAACGCGTTGAAATCAATATCGAAAACTTAATATTATAATTGGGTTCAGAAGGCTATCCTCTGCATACGATCAAATTAGGTCTCGGAACTTGTTCCATTTCGTTTGAAATAGGGGTATAACACTAGGATTGCCAAGAGGCATGCCTCGATTGGGATTCAAAATTAGGGCTAGATATTTTGTAATTTTTAATATTTTATTTCAATTCGAATGAACTACAACCGTTATAACATCTATATCAGTCGACTTACCTTTACCATCCACGCCACTCTATGATTTTTCACCTCTTCCTTCCTTTATATATTCATGTTGATGATAATAGAGGAGGAAAAATATAGGAGATGATTCAAAAATTAATTTCTCAAGATTTCCTTGATAAAAAAATTGAAACGATCTTTGAAAGTCTTGTTTCGAAGAGGGCTTCGATTTGATGTGCTTCATGAAAGGTGCGGTTTCGATTCTCGAAGCTCGACCGTGAAGGATGTGAGGAATCTCGATATAAGGTTTTGGTTTTGTTTTAATTTTAAATTTAAAATACCTGGTAACTTATAAAATGTATATTTCACTCATACAAGGTCGGTGTCGAACGACAATTTTGGCGTTGCGATCATGACGATGGAAGCTTTGTAATGAAACTGGTTTGGATGAATTTGGAGACAGTGGAAATTTAGGGTAAAGTCAGATGTCATTCGGTTTTAGTCCCAAAAAGGAACACTTCGGCGACAGAAAAGGATAAATGTGAGTAAATCTCACTCATTTTGGATAATTGGCTCTATTTTAAATATTTGAAATTTTTATTGATTGACTGATAGATTAATAAATTATTATTATTAGTTGGATGTTATGTTATATATATTAGTATTTGGGTATATTCAGGCCGATTAGAACAGATAAGACACTATGCGGCCCGCATAATGGCGGATGACCCTTTTTATTGCGATATCCCACCTCGAAGCAGTGATTATATTTTTGTGATTATATAACCTCTATAGTTGTAGGGAAGCAGGTTGGAGGGATCCAACTGGATTCCTCAAAAATGTTGATTTTTATTTCATATATAGTGATATATGTTGTGTTTGAATAATCTACGACAGATTATGATATACTGGATTTATTGGATGCTATAGTAGCACTGGCCTTGATTTTGGTATTATAAATTCTAGAAATTATATTTTTAAATTTAAAAAGGGAATTCAAAGGAGATTTTGGAAATGAAAATAATTATATTGAATATTGGGATTATTTAAGAAATTGATTTGGATAAAACAAAAGATTTGATTTTGGATATTTATTTATCTATTTCGTAGAATGGATTCAAATAGAGAATTTAAAATTGAGGATTTTAAAACAATGGATTTTTAAAATGGGATTCTTGAAATACGAAATGAAATTCGAGATTGAGATTTGAATGGTTTTTGGAATATAATTGGATTATTTAAGAATTAGATTTATAAATGGAATTTTAATTGGAAATCGATTTATAAATGGAGTTTAGTGATATGAACCTGTTATAAACTGGAAATGAGATTATGAAATTTATAAACAATGTTTATAAATAAAGTGAAATGATTATCATTTGGTAAATTGGAAATATAAATTCACAGTGAGAATTTATAATGAGATATGTTAATCGGTTTAGAGGAAATAGTAAATTCTATTTTGGAATTTGGAAATAGTTATGGAAATGTGAATCAATTTGTGATAAATCGAGAGATATTTATAAGTATAAAATGGGTTTGTTGAATTTAAAAATTATTTTTCACAAGAATTTAAGGTTCGATTTTAGAAAATTATTTTTAGTTATTAAACTACGTAGATCTAAAAACTATTAATTGGATTAAGATATCCAGAAAGTTAGTAAATTAAATATTTAAATTTTTTGAAATGAATTCTAAGTTTTATAAACAAGTTTGTAAATCGATTTGAAATTTTATAAATGAATTAGAATTAGTTATTGACGTTTAATTTAAAGGTGCTTTGATATTTTGAATAATTATTCAACCATGTTTATGAAACTTAATATTATATATATAGTTTAAAAGTAAGTGATTGTAATTTATTTATATGTGCTCTCAAGATTTGAAAAACCGGATTTTATTAAATGGATGTGATTTTATAAGAGAAAATCTTATAATGAAATCCGGGAACTTTAGAAAATTTGAGAAAAAGAAATTTCTAAATCGTTTAGATACGAGAACTTCGAAACTGAATCTGAATTCCTTAAAGGAGTTATAAATTGTTAGATGGATTATAAATAAGTATAATTGATAATTTTTGGAAATTATAAAGGAAAAAATTATGGAGATTTATGAGTTAAGTACGAAATATTTCCTAAGTATGGATATTAGAAATGAATTTGTGAAATAGACTTATAATATGTTACTAAGTATTGGAATTAAAAGTTTTGGGGATAATTTAGCAATGAAATGATTTTTATAGAAATATTTTTCTAAGTGTTAATATGGGCTGAAATATCCTGTTATGGTTTAAGTATTTGAAATCATTTCCAAATATTGAAATACAGGAAGAGATTTGAATATATATCTTTATATAGATATTTTGAAATGAATGTTTTGAAAGATTTATAATATGGGCCTAGTAATTGCTTATGTGTGTAATTTGATAGTTAAATGACATATTATCAAAAATCTGCCCAACCTCATCGATCGTTTCGAAGAGACCAGGATCAAATCTAATTATCTAAAAAAACCACTTTGGTCCGATTTGAGCATTGCCAATTGTGATATCGTGAAGATAGTGAAGATGATGATTTTGGAGATTCGTTTTGTTCAAACCCAGAACAACTTGTATGGATGAATGCTATCACTTCATTGTTTCCTGGAAGGCGGTGTTAGCATTCCAAGTATATGAATTCTAAATCTAAGGTAAATACGTGTAACGATCTCGTTTTTGAATCGAATCTAAATTGGTAATTTAAATAAATTTTGGATTAAACTATGAATTAATTTTAAATTCTAAAATAAATGAATTGGTTTGAATAAAATTTGTTTTCTAATATAATAAATTCTCAAAAGTTATTTAAGATTAAAAATCAATATTTTAAATAAACTCATATATATAATATGTGTGTTTATTTAATAATGAATAATTATAATTTAAAAATCATTTCTCTTTAAAAGTTGTAAAAGTAAAATAAATAAAAATGTAAGTAAATAATTTGTAAATAGATAAATAAAAAGGTTTAAAAGCATAAAGCATATTTTCATAAATAAAAATAAAGTAAGAATTAAAACAAAGTTATTAATAAATTATAAACAAGGGTGTAAACATAACTTGTAAAATAAAATAGAGAAGAGGGTTTAAAACAAAATTTATTATTAAATTAATAAAAAAGGTTTAGACATAAAATAGTTTGTATTTTACAACTGTAAGAAGATTTAAACCATATAATAACAAGTGTCAACATGATTAACAAGTGGCGAAGATGTTTTTATTTTATTTTATAAGCTAAGTAATACCAAAAGGAAGAAAACACGGTTGTTCATTTTTCTCTCACTTGAAAAAAAAATGAAAAAACTAGAAATTTGAAACAAAGAAGTAAATTAGAAAATCAAAATATCAAAACAAAGTAAAATCAGACCTGAAATCAAGCTTCAGATAGCAAGTATCAGTCTCGGATTCAAGTTTTCAACCACCTCAAATTCTTCATCCTGAGATGATTCACTCAAGTGATTCAAGTAAAAAAATCAAAGCCTAGAAATTTAAGACCAGAATAAAAGAAAAGTTCAATACTCAACAATGATTCAACCTGAAAGCAATTAAAACAAGAAATTTTAAAATAAAACTGGAAGCCTAGAAGGAAGATTTAAATTAAAGAATAAATGCAAAGATCAGGCAAGTTTAAAAGCAAATCTAGTTCAATCAAAATGCTAAGTTCCAAGTTTCCCAGAGCATTCCAAGCTTTGCTTCTTC
Organism: Allium cepa; assembly: GCA_030765085.1. Taxonomy (NCBI): domain Eukaryota; kingdom Viridiplantae; phylum Streptophyta; class Magnoliopsida; order Asparagales; family Amaryllidaceae; genus Allium; species Allium cepa. Next base: position 292,680,287 of record CM060937.1, read on the forward strand.
TCTGTCAAACAACTCAGGTGAGCAAATTTTTCGACCTTTAATGTTTTGATGCTGATGCATGTGATGTATCTGTGTGGTGATGATGTGTGTATGTGTTTGTCTAGATGTACTCACTTGAATATAATTGAATTAGGCTATATATAGAATGCATGTCTGTGTATATGTACGTATACCTATGCTCTGTTGATTTACAGGTTCAATCTCTAAATTAAAATTTTAGTTGCCCCTTATTTAATTGTTTTTAGATTACGATATCTAAAGGAAAGATAATTGAAATTGGATAACATCAATGCTAAAAATAAATTCAAATTTTTATACTGAGAATTTACTGCAAGAATAAGAAATGACAGTAGAAAATCAAAAATAAATCCAAAATCAAATGACAGGATTTCAAGATTTAGTTACAGGGTTGTATTCGTATTCCAAAATCATGATTTTTGATAATCATTCCATAATTTTTAAATTTTTATTGGTAAAGTATTTTCGAGATGAACGGTTTTTGAATTCTCGTCAAATAAAGACGATCGCAATACTTTGGGATGTTGGGGTTTAATCTGGAGATTGTTCGTTGATCGACGATTTTGGGAAAATTGTTCGAAGGGTTTATAGGTCACCGAGGTAATCGGGCCATGGAAAACTAGGGTTTTAGCCTAGTTCAAAAATGATGTCGAAAATTTGGTTCGTGCGGTGTCGTCGAGGAAATTTGGTCGATCGCACCAATGGTAATTGGACTGTGGAAGGTAGGCGGAGCTTTGACCAAAATTGCGACATTATTGGTGGCGTGAGGCGATCAGTCAAGGTGGTTTTTCTGATGGTCGTAGGTGGTTCCAGTTAGAGTTAAATAGAAAATCTCTAGTTCAACGTTGTTACAAATCTCTGGGTTGTTTGGAGGCTTGTATAGATGATTGTCGATGTTTGGAAGGCGGTGAGGTCGACTGGAATTCATCAGAACTCCGGTGTATGTGCACGCGTGATATTGCATGTCTGCGTTGATTTAAGGATTGAGGAAGATGAAGCTTTATCGGGGACGAACTCGAAGGATCACGTGAAACAACTCAGAGCAAATGAAAGAACGAGTAGCCCGAAGATTGTCTCGGGAAAACTTAAGATTGGCCCGGGGTTTGAGTGATTGGGAATAAAACAGTTTTTAAAGTTCTAAATTCTAAACAAATTTATTAAAATTTAATCAAGTTTAAACAAACTTTGTTAAATAACTTCTTTTACACAATATGTGTTTACTTTTGTATTAATCAAAGGTTTTTAAATATATTTTATTTTATTTTATTAATTGTAAAAAGTGTTTTTAATGTATTTAAAAATAACCTTTGATTTTTAAAGCAATCAATTTAAGATAAAGGAATTATCTTTTGATTTGATTAAAATTTTAAGTGTTTAAAAGATTAATTATTTGATTTAAGTAATTAAGGATAATTTATTTAATGATTAAAGTTGATTAATTTACATGATTAGTTAAAGGATAATTAATTTATATGGTTAATCAATTAAAGTAATTAATTTGAAGATAATTAATCAAAGGTTAATTAATTCATGTAAGTGATTAGGGATGATCAATTATGGAAAATTTTATTAATTAAATGGTAATTAATTAAGGGTTAATTAATTATGTAATTAACCTAAGGTTAATTTAATTAATATAATTAATTAAGGATAATTAACTAAAGAATAATTAAATAATTAAAGGTTAATTAATTTATTTATTAATGGTTAAATTAATAAATGATTAAGGGTTAATTAATTAAGATGGTTTGAAATTAACTAATATTAATTAACCAGGATTAGTAAATTATTCATAAGAATTGATCTAATTTAAATTAATCAGATGATTAATTGAACTCACTTATGGATGTTTGAATTCTATTGAATGTTGAATTATTTGATATCCTTGATATGTTATGCTTTGTGCCATGAACTGTTTTGATGTGATCAGTGTTGAATGTAATTTATTTAATTATCAGTGATAAATTTATATTATCTGTGATCTGTAATTGAAGATAAGCGTTATAGGTTATACCGCTTATCGATATTATTGTAATTGAATCAGTGATAATTGATGATGTTGCACTATTGTGTAAAACCCCTGGACTACACCTTACACACACAAATATGGACTGCACGAGGAAATTGGTTAAGTCACAGGTTTTTGAAATAGTTTTAAAAATTGAATTTTGAATTCAAAAGGTTTTTGGAAATGGATTTGGGTTAAATATAAAAAGCTTTTGAAAAGGAGTTTGAAGATAAAAGTATTTTAAATAACTTGTTTAAGTTATGAAATTTAAATAATTTGATTTGAATGCAATATTTGAAATTGAATTCTATGTTTGGAAATTTGGTTTAAAAAGGTTATACAAGTTATAAATGGGTTTATAAGGGTTTTAAAACCATTTTAAAAGTATTGTTTTGGGAATTTGAATTTAACCCTAGTTTTATACTTTAAGGGCTTTAACTCGTGCAAATGTAATTGGATTTTTCCGAAACAAAAACTATTTATTTTCAAATTATAATAGCTTCCATGTAAAGAAAGGATTTCCAATTTGTGTTGAAAAGTTTCAAGTTCAAAATGAAGCATGTGAATTGTTTTTGAAAGCTATGAATGAACCTTTGTGAAAGATTATTAAACCTTGTTTTGAAATCGAAGAGGATTTTAAATGGTGTATCTTTTATATAAAAGATTTGAACTGGAAATGGTTTTGAAAGCTATGAATTGAATCTTTGATTTAATAATTTGATGAGTTAATCCAATTTGGAAAAAAAATGGTTTGAAGGCGATGAATGAATCTGTGAAAGATTGGTAAACTTTGTGAAGTGAATCTTTTTGTTTAAAGATTTGAAAATGGTAATTTATTTAAACCATTTGAAAGGAAGGTTTTGGATTTTAAAGTTGTGACTTAACTAAGATCCCATATCCATATGTTTTTAAATATTGCGCTCATTATTTGGTTTAGCCGGGAGAGGACCTTGTGTCATATAACCCATTCCAAATAATGATACGACGATATAGATAGAATTTGAAGACTGGCGGTGAAGACCGGGTATTTCCGAGAATGAAAGGATAACCCGTCGATTGTCTCTGCACTGAGTCGCGCCGGTATAGAGATCTCCATATGTGACGGGGAGTCCGATCGGGATTGGGAATTTTCGAATTTGCAAGGGATTCTTCGGAAGTGCCTTCGGTTCAGTTCGAACCCGGAACAGACTTGTATGGATGTGTGTCTGACATTACACTTTGAGATGTAAACCTGGTTTCTATCAAATATATTTCTGTTTGGTGGCAAAGAATTCATTCTCTTAGCTTAACACCCTTCTCTGAGGCGTACGAGTTCAGAGGTTATGTAGTTGATGGTTACTAGTGATACATTCCTAATTTGGCAATGTGGCATACAAATTGCTGTTGATCATTTGTTGATCGAAGCATGGCTTTGTGAAAAAGCATAGCTTTGTGGACGTGACTTCGTTGAGCCTCACAACCCTGTAATGGTCGAAACAGGAATCATGGCAGCAAGGTTATTTAGGGGTAGCTCCTCTTGAGAGTATGACCATTTCCTTCTGGATAAAAAGTGGTATCATGGCATGGAGACCAGATGCTTTACTGTGTGGTTGTTGGATTGAGGGCCCTCGGATAAAGGTCGGTAATGACCGGGGGATGGCATACTCGTGTCAGTAGTTACTTCCGGGCAGGGGTAACCCGACCTTGTGTAGCAGAGATCCGGTTAGGTTCTCAAGGCGTCCCTCCATAGGCGTTACATTTTGGGTGGGAAGTTCCTTTGCCTGATCATTTGTTGGAAATCCAATCATCCAATACGCTCTTGTACGGTTTTAGTTGTATAACCTGCCATCTGCTTATGGTAGCACCCCACTGTTTTGATGGTAGCTATAGTAGGCATAGTTCAAAATGTCTATGCTGGCTAAGATTAATATTATACTTTCGAAATGTTTTCTGCACTAAGCACTAATAATAATATCAAATGGTTTTCGCATATCAAGCATTTTTGACTGTCATAAGGAGAAATCTCCTCCAAGTTTGCGTTTGCATTGTGTGTGTGGTGGGAGGCCTTATAACAGTTTCATTTTCTAAAAAGCATTGCGGATTTCAATGTTTTAAATCCTTTTGTTGTTTGTTTTAAAGATAAAACTATTTTGTTTGCTCACCAGTCCCATGACTGACTTGGAGTCCTTTCCTAAAACTCTGGGTGCCCACAATTTTCCACACGGGCAGTCTAGAGTTGGGTTTTTAGATAGTCGAGTAATAGGTGTAGAATTCGATAGCATCCAGCCTTTGGTTTTGGCAATCACGTTTTGGATCGAGTTGCTTCACTTCAGCCTTGATGGTGGTTCTCGCTTATTGAATTGGAGATCTTCGGAATTTGGCATTGAAGACATTATCTTTCCGTTGTAGTTGCCTAGTTTGCTTTATCTTCTATTGTTGATTCTTTCCGCTACTATTTCTTATATCTCTGATGTATATTGATATTCCTTATATCATTGTCGTATTGAATTTTGTATATCAATGATATAGTGTTCATTTTCTTCTACTGTGTTGTTATACTTAACGTGTTATAAGCTCCGGCGAACCAGATTCGACGTTTGGATCTGCGGCATTCGAATATGAGTGACGTATTCAGTGTCGATTTTCGAAGGTCGAGTCAGGGTCGTCGCATTTGGTATCAGAGCTGAAGGTTGAAACTTTTGCTCAGGAGTATAACACATTAGGAAGCTCATTAGAGATAGGGTGAAGTATACCCTAGAATGAGTATATCCCTAAGATATCCGTTCGAGTGCCTCAGTAAATTCTCTTATTATCCATTGATAGTGAGTATGAGTGGAAGAATAGGACGAGATAGGGGACATGGGAGTACCACTACAAATGGTCAATACCTGCAACAACGAAACAATCTTTTCTCTATCAATCTCCTTTGATCCAATCTCAATTCTTTGATTTCTTCATGGCAACTCGAGGAAAATGCTTTGATATAATCATTTATTCTTTGTTATCTTCCCGTTTTGCAAATTTCGAGGACGAAATTTTCTTAAGAGGGAAACTGCGACAATCCCATTTTTGAATCGAATTTAAATTGGTGATTTAAATAAATTTTTGGATTAAACTATGAATTAATTTGAAATTCTAAAATAAATAAATTTATTTGAATAAAATTTGTTTTCTAATATAATAAATTCTCAAAAGTTGTTTAAGATTAAAAATCTATATTTTAAACAAACTCATATATACAATATGTGTGTTTATTTAATAATGTATAATTAGAATTTAAAAATCATTTCTCTTTAAAAGTAGTAAAAGTAAATTAAATACAAATGTATGTAAATAATATGTAAATAGATAATAAAAAGGTTTAAAAGCATAAAGCATGTTTTCATAAATAAAAATAAAGTAAGAATTAGAACAAAGTTACAAATAAATTATAAACAAGGGTGTAAACATAACTTGTAAAATAAAATAGAGAAGAGGGTTTAAAAAAATTTATAGTTGAATTAACAAAAAGGGTTTAGACATGAAATAGTGTATATTTTACAAGTGTAAGAAGATTTAAACCATATAATAACAAGTGTTAACATCATTAACAAGTGGCAAACATGTTTTTATTTTATTTTATAAGGTAAGTAATACCAAAAGGAAGAAAATAAGGCTGTTCATTTTCTCTAATTTGAAAAAAAACTAGAAATCTGAAACAAAGAAGTAAATCAGAAAAACAAATTATCAAAACAAAGTAAAATCAGACCTAAAATCAAGCTTCAGATAGCAAGTATCAATCTCGAATTCAAGTTTTCAACCACCTCAAATTCTTCAACCTGAGATGATTCACTCAAGTGATTCAAGTAAAAAAAAATCAAAGCCTAGAAATTTAAGACCAGAATAAAAGCAAAGTTCAATACTCAACAATGATTCAACCTGAAAGCAATTAAAACAAGAAATTTTAAAATAAAACTAGAAGCCTAGAAGGAAGATTTAAATTCAAGAATAAATGCAAAGTTCGGGCAAGTTTAAAAGCAGATCTAGTTCAATCAAAATGCTAAGTTCCAAGTTTCTCAGGGCATTCCAGGCTTTGCTTCTTCTCTGTCAAGCAACTCAGGTGAGCAAAATTTTCAACCTTTAATCTTTTGATACTGATGCATGTGATGTATCTGTGTAGTGATGATGTGTGTATGTGTTTATCTAGATGTACTCACTTGAATATAATTGAATTAGGCTATATATAGAATGCATGTCTGGGTATATGTACATATACCTATGCTCTGTTGATTTACATGTTCAATCTCTAAATTAAAAATTCAATTGCTCCTTATTTAATTATTTTTAGATTACGATATCTAATGGGAAGATAATTGAAATAGGATAAAATCAATGTTAAAAATAAATTCAAATTTTTATTTTGAGAATTTACGACAAGAATAAGAAATGACAGTAGAAAATAAAAAATAAATCCAAAACCAAATGACAGGATTTCGAGATTTAATTATAGGGATGTATTCGTATTCCAAAATCATGATTTTTGATAAGCATTCCATAATTTTTAAATTTTTATTGGTGAAGTATTTTTGAGATGAACGGTTTTTGAATTCTCGTCAAATTTTGACGATCGCAATACTTTGGGATGTCGGGGTTTACTCTGGAGATTGTTCGTTGATAGGCAATTTTGGGAAAATTGTTCGAAGGGTTTATAGATCACCGAGGTGGTCGGGCCATGGCAAACTAGGGTTTTAGCCTAGTTTGAAAACGATGTCGAAAATTTGGTTCATGCGGTGTCATCGAGGAAATTTGGTCGATCGCACCAATGGAAATCGGACCGTGGAAGGTAGGGGAGCTTTAACCAAAATTGCGACGTTGTTGATGGCGTGAGGCAATCAGTCAAGGTGGTTTTTCTGATAGTCATAGGTGGTTCCAGTTCGAGTTAAATAGGAAAACTAGAGTTCAACGTTGTTACAAATTTCCGGGTTGTTTGGAGGCTTGTATAGATGATCGTCGATGTTTGGAAGGCGGCGAGGTCGACTGGAATTCATCAGAACTCCGATGCATGTGCACGCGTGATATTGCGTATCTGCGTTGATTGAAGGACTGAGGAAGATGAAGCTTTATTGGAGACGAACTCGAAGGATCGCATGAAACAACTCAGAGCAAATGAAAGAACGAGTAGCCCGAAGATTTGCTCAGGAAAACTTAAGAATGGCCCGAGTTTGAGTGATCGGGAATAAAACAGTTTTTAAAGTTTTAAATTCTAAACAAGTTTTATAAAATTTAATCAAGTTTAAACAAACTTTGTTAAATAACTTCTTTTACACAATATGTGTTTACTTTTGTATTAATTAAAGGTTTTTAAATATAATTTTTTTATTAATTGTAAAATGTGTTTTTAGTGTATTTAAAAATAACCTTTGATATTTAAAGAAATCAATTTAAGATAAAGGGATTACCTTTTGATTTGATTAAAATCTTTCTTTTGGGAATAGACAGCGAGGTTGACTGGGCCCCTACCAGATTTATTGAAACGGAAAAAGGAAAACACGCAGAACAACACAACACGACAACAAGAAATAGAAATCACAACTGGAAAATAAAAAACACACACAAAATCAAAACAGCATACAATAGAAAATACCCAGAAAGAAGAAAGATGCAGACAGCTCACAAAACCCAACACCAAAAGCTTGCAATGCCATGCACATAGCAAACCCTGGGAAATCCAGTGAATTAAACCCAAATATCAGTCTGATGCGGGGAGAAAGAATGCACAGAAGCACAAATACCATGCCTGATCTCCCGCATCAACTTATGCCATAAACTTATCGCAGGAAGATACTGAATGTGAAAGCAACGTTTATTTCTTTCCATCCATACATTCCGTATGTAGGTTTTGAGAACAAAGAAGACAATATCCCATTTGCTGATTCTCCATTTCGTTGCTTTGCGAAGAATAGCCCAGTCAGTATTCGTAACACCACACATGCCAATAACCCCGATCTTATGCATGATAGTTAGCCACATATTAGTGAGATAGCTGCACTCAAAAAGTAAGTGATCAACAGATTCAGGAATACTGTTGCAAAAAACACAAAGATTGTCCACGTCCATACCAACTGCCACTAGCCTATCCCTGGTCAATAAAGCTTTATTTACAACCTTCCAAAACAGCAAATTGTCAGAGCTAGATGAATAAGATGTCCAAGCAACCTTAGCCCAAGGAAAAACAGGCATATCTCCAACCTTGGCAAGAAGATCATAGACAACACTGATTCTATGAGAACTACCCCACCAGGTGAGAGCATCCTCATGCGCAGTAACAACAGTGTGGTGAGCCAAGTTTCTCCATAGAGTATTAACTGTTTGATTACTTGAATAAGGAACATTCAACTTTCCCTGCGCAATATAGTTGACTGCCCTAGCATTGAGAGCAATGCCAGATTGAGCTTGTTCTTGATTAGTCAGTAGAGAAGATAAGACACACCCATAGCTGACCCACGGATCCTTCCAGAAGCACACCGAACTCGTGGGGGACAGACTGTACTTAATCAATGGGAGCAGCAAGGACCGTATACCCATTATCTTCCGCCAAATCCAACTACTACCCTGAATTACATCCATAGACCAAAAATCTTTGTCCTTTATATGATATCTCCAAGTCCACCTTACCCACTGACTATCTTTCTTAACCAAGATGGCATTGACATTCGCACTAACCGCTGCAATATTCCAGAGTTTGATATTTTTAATTCCAAGTCCACCATTCCTTATTGGCCTTTCCAAGCAAGAGTAGTGTGCAGGAATAATCTTCCTATTATGTATAGTTCCAGTCCATAAGAATCTCATCATGGCAACTCTAATCATGTGTAGAAGCTTAGTAGGGAGAAAGAAGCATCTAGCCCAATAAACAGTCATCGAAAAACACACAGCTTTGATAAGAACAAGTCTACCCACCATAGATAGAAACTTAGTTGACCAGGAGTTTAACCTGCTAGTGATTCTATTGAAGAGTGGTAGGCAAGCAGATTTAGTCACTCTCGAAGTGCACAACGGAAGACCTAAATATGTCATATTATTATTCATTGATTGAAGACCAGACAAACCCTCAATCCTCACCCTATCAATGTTATTTATTCCAGCAGTGAGGATCTGGGACTTAGTTGCATTTATTTTGAGCCCAGTGGCTAGGTAAAATGTATTCAAAGTGTCAAGAATGTGAAGAACTGATTGATCAGTCGGCTTGGTGAAAATCATGATATCGTCAGCAAAAAAAAGAGATGTAATGTGAAGTGGTTGGCATTTAGGATGATACAAGACACTTTTTTCTTCAAACTTGATGGACAACATGCTGGAGAGAAGCTCCATAACTAAAATGAATAAATATGATGATATTGGGTCACCTTGCCTCACACCTTGTTTACCTTTAAAGTACCCATTGGTTTTCCCGTTGTAACAAAGTGTATAAGTGGGACTGGAAATGCACACATACACCCAGGCCACAAAAACTTTAGGAAATCCCATCGCACACATAATTCGAACAATAGATGACCATTGTATGCTATCATAGGCTTTGCTTATATCAAGTTTCATCATTGCACGAGGGGAGGTCTGACTCCTACCATAACCATTTATTAGTTCGTGTGCCAGCATGACGTTGTCAAGAATGTTTCTTCCAGGAATGAAGGCAGTTTGATTTGCCGAGATAACAGTAGACAGGACATGCACAAGTCTAGAAGCAAGGATTTTCGAAATACATTTATATACCACATTATAGCATGATATTGGTCTAAAGGATGTTGCATTAATAACAGGTCGAACTTTCGGAATGAGAACAAGATTTGTTTCGTTAACTTCACTCAACAACACAAATTTGTCGAAGAAGTTGTGAACAACAGCATAAAAACCAGTATTAATAACATTCCAACTACTCTTGTAGAACATCAAGTTAAATCCATCTGGCCCACCACAGGAGCTAGACTTCATGGAAAATAGCGCTTCTTTATTTTCATGATTTGTGACCTTCGCTACAAGCATCTCTTTCATATTTGTTTGCAACTTGATAAGGGGGATATTGTTAATCTTTTCAAGGTCGGGATTAAAATTAGAGCTGTTACCAAGTTGATCAGAGAAGGATTGGAGAAGATAACTGTCAATCTCCTCAGTTTTATTTAGTAAATTCCCATTTTCGTCCCACAGCGTGGCAATACGATCTCTAGCACGTTTCAGCTTGATAGAAGCATGAATATTTTTTGTATTTCTATCCCCCTCAGAAACCCACCTCTGGTGATACTGTTGCTTCTTCATACTAGCTTCAGCATAAAGAGCATCATTGAGCAGTGAAAATAGATTGGATTCATTCTGGGAAAGGACAAGGTTGGTAGGGTCTTCATTTAACATGTCCTGAGCATGTTTCAGCCGTGCCTTGATATTCTTAATTTGTTGAGTTCCATCCCCAAATTTGTCATGAGCCCATTGCCAGAGAGCATACCTAGTTGCCTTTAATTTCCTGCATAGAACAAACATTGGATTTCCATGTATATTAGTAGACCAAGCAGTTGAAATAATATTATCATACTCAGGCTCAAGTACCCATGCATTATAAAATTTAAAAGTCCTCTTTCCACTTCTAGCCAAACAAGGAAAGGAAAGAATCTGGGGGGAATGGTTAGATAAGATTGGGTGAGGCATGAAAGTGTGAAGAGAAGGCCAGAGAGAGAAGGCAGCAGCATTGCAAAACGTGTGATCAATATTTGTGAAAGTTCGTAAGCCAGACCGGCTTCTGTTATTCCAAGAAAAAGGAACACCAGAGCGAACGACAGTGAGGAGTTCAGAATCAGTAATGGAGATGTTTATTGGAGCAATATCCCTAGGCAACAGCGGTAGACCACCAAACTTGTCAGTGAGATTCAAGCAGCAGTTGAAGTCCCCCAACACTAACCAAGGATGGGAATTTTGACGTAATGATGGGAGAATATTGAGAAGAGATTGCCTCGAGGCAACAACATTATGCGCATAAATGAAGGTTATATAAAAGGAAATTTGAGAAGGCAGAAAAAGAGCATGGAAGTGAATCATTTGAGTGGAAGAAAGTATGAGATTGAGAGTGAAAACAGAGGGGTCATGGACTACAAGGATACGACCATAGGGGGCTTCATTCAAATTGTGCTTGTAGTCCCATGATGGATTTATGTAGCTTACAGCTCTGATAGTTAAAGGGAGAGAGAGTTTGGTTTCCAAAATGGCGAACATTTTGATGTTATGTTCATGGATTATGGTCTTGACATGGTCAAGTTTCGCATTATTGTGGGCACCCCTAATGTTCCAGGCAGCAATATTATTCATCATCAAAACTATAGGGATAGATGAGTCACGCCTGCCTTACTCCTTGTTGAAGGAGGATCAACTCTAGCTGTCTTTAGATTTGCAGAAAGTGAGGAAGTCCTGGTTATTTTGTGGTTGTCTAGGGTATGATCAGGTGGGGGGGAGATCCAACCAGGTATGGAGCCCTTGAAGATATATGGGGAGGTACTGGGGATGGTTATGGGTGTCAGGAGGGTGGTTTCAAGATGAGGAGTCTGCATATGTGTTGTTGGTTGAAAGAGGGTTTGGATGGTTTTTTCAATGGATTGCATGAAGTCTTGCTCAGTGGACAGCAGTAGGTTTGCGGTTGTAGACACCTTCGCATGAGTTTCATGAGCATTTAATATTGACTGATCAGGTGGATAACAAAGTTCAGATACTGTTCCTTTATTGACCATGGTGCTTTGACATTTGCTTCCTTGGCTTTGCGCTTTTTCAAATTTCGTTTGCATCTGGGATGATTTTGTTATGTCTGCTGTTAAGACAATAGTATCATGGTCATCTTCCACAATTATGGAGTTAGTTTCCATGTTTGGTTCTTGACCAGTGCCCGTACAGAGAAGAATATTAAAGGGGTTAGGGTTTACAAAAGGTTCAGGTATTACATCAGAATGCACGGGGCCAACTCGAAGAAAATTGAGGTTAGCTTCGGGCACAGCAACGTTTTTGCCCAATGCAGCTTCAGGCTTGTCCATCAGAGCACTATCCACTTCCACTGATGGCAATTTTGCTATCACCAAACAATTTTATTTTTCAAACCCCTTTCTTTTATCATGGATACTTGACTTTCCCTTCCTATATGGTACTCTTCTCCACCCACTGTTTCTTCCTGAATCAACTTTATTTTGTTCAATTGTTACACCATTCTTGTTCGAGTTATCACATTTTTTGCCACTAGAGATCTTACTTTTATGGGCTTCCTCTGCATTACCATGCATATTATTAAGAACCAAACAATTCTGTTTATCATGCCCAAATTCCTTGCAACACACACAGATCTTTGGTTTCCACATATATTCAACCTTCACAACTTGCATCATGCCATCTAACAATTTCACCGAGAATGACTCAGGTAAGTCAAACATTGCAGTAACTTCTACCATGCACTTTGCATACCCAATCCTGTCAAGCTTTTCAGTTGCTTCATCCATGCAGAGAAATCTACCAAGACGTGTTGCTAGCCAGTTAATGCCCAAGTGTGACCAACAGAATAGGGGTATATTGGACAGCTTAATCCACACTGGAACATTTTTAATAGTACTGACGCTATTGCCAATAGTGGGATCCCATTCCTTTACAATAAACAACTTGTTCCTCATAATTATAGGGTCTGCCTGGGTTATCTTCCTTCTATCCTCATCAGAGGAGAGATTGAAGAGGAACAAGTTCCCATCAGACTTGACATGAATGGATCCTTTGTGCTTCCAATATCTCTTCAGATGATTCATTACAACGAGATACGGTAGGGGATTGTCGAGGAAGAAGCCAACAAGATAGTGGCCCCACACATCATTACCAGCCTGGATCACTTCAGTTGGTGGAACAATGGCTTCCCCTTCATAGACAAGTGGGAAGTTCACCGGGATGAATTTCCCAGCATTGCGTGGTCCGGACTTAAACAGGGTGGACCATGGTAAAGCTTGGGATATTGAAGATTGCAAGGGAAGTGTGGGGGAAGATGATGTGGGACAAGATATAGGGGCGATAGAAGGGGCGGAAGAAGAGGAGAGCTGTTGACAAGACAAGGAGGTAAGATGACAGGAGGAGGAGGAGGAGGTGGAGGATCTGGAGGTTGTCAGGAGGAAGGAAGTAGAGGAGTGCAGTTGACAAGACAAGGTGGAAGATTGTCAGGAGGAAAAGGTGGAGGGACTGGTGGTTGTGGTACGATGGAAGAAATGGTAGCAGTACTGTACGAAGGGATGGTGGGAGAAGATTGATGCGGGAAAGAGGAAGAAAAAGGACGGGAATAGGAGGCCATTAGTGGAAAGAGGAAGAATGTGAAAAGTAATTAAAAGATTAATTATTTGATTCAAGTAATTAAGGATAATTTATTTAATGATTAAAGTTGATTAATTCAAAAGATTAGTTAAAGGATAATTAATTTATATGGTTAATCAATTAAAGTAATTAATTTGAAGATAATTAATCAAAGGTTAATTAATGTAAGTGATTAGGGATGTTCACTTATGGAAAATTTTATTAATTAAATGGTAATTAATTAAGGGTTAATTAATTATGTAATTAACCTAAGTTTAATTTAATTAATATAATTAATATAATTAATTAAGGATAATTAACTAAAGAATAATTACATAATTAAAGGTTAATTAATTTATTTATTAATGGTTAATTAATAAATGATTAAGGGTTAATAAATTAAGATGGTTTGAAATTAACTAAAATTAATTAACAAGGATTAGTAAATTATTCATAAGAATTGATCTGATTTAAATTAATCAGATGATTAATTGAACTCACTTATAGATGTTTGAATTCTATTGATTGTTGAATTATTTGATATCCCCGATATGTTATGCTTTATGCCATGAATTGTTTTGATGTGATCTGTGATGAATGTAATTTATTTAATTATCTGTGATCTGTAATTGAAGATAAGCATTATAGATTATACCGCTTATCGATATTGTTGTAATTGAATCTGTGATAATTGATGATGTTGCACTATTGTGTAAAACCCCTGGACTATACCTTACATACACAAATATGGATTGCACGAGGAAATTGGTTAAGTCACAGATTTTTGAATTCAAAAGGTTTTTGGAAATGGATATGGGTTATATATAAAAAGCTTTTGAAAGGAGTTTGAAGATAAAAGGTTTTTAAATAACTTGATTAAGTTTTGAAATTCAAATAATTTGATTTGAATTTGAATTCAATATTTGAAATTGAATTCTATGTTTGCAAATTATGGTTAAAAAGGTAATACAAGTTATAAATGGGTTTTAAAACCATTTTAAAAGTATTGTTTTGGGAATCTGAATTTAACCCAAGTTTTATACTTTAAGGGCTTTAACTCGTGCAAATGTAATTGGATTTTTTCGAAATGAAATCTACTTGTTTTCAAATTATAATAGCTTCCATATAAAGAAAGGATTTCCAATTTGTGTTGAAAAGTTTCAAGTTCGAAATGAAAATGTGAATTGTTTTTGAAAGCTATGAATCAACCTTTGTGAAAAATTATTAAACCTTGTTTTGAAATCGAAGAAGATTTTAAATAGTGTATCTTTTATATAAAAGATTTGAATTGGAAATGGCTTTGAAAGCCATGAATTGAATCTTTGATATAATAATTGGATGAGTTAATCCAATTTGGAAAAGAAATGGTTTTGAAGGCGATGAATGAATCTTTGCGAAAAATTGGTAAACTTTATGAAGTGAATCGTTTTGTTTAAAGATTTGAAAATGGTAATTTATTTAAACCATTTGAAAGGAAGGTTTTGGATTTTAAAGTTGTGACTTAACTAAGATCCCATATCCATATGTTTTTAAATATTGTGCTCATTATTCGGTTTAGCCGGGAGAGGAACTTGTGTCATATAACCTATTCTGAATAATGATACGATGATATGGATAGCGTTTGAAGACCGGTGGTGAAGATCGGTTATTTTCGAGAATGAAAGGATAACCCATTGTTTGTCTTTGCACTGAGTCGCGCCGGTATAGAGATCTCCGTATGTGATGGGGAGTTCGATCTGGATTGGGAATTCCCGGATTTGCAAGGAATTCTTCGAAAGTGCCTTCGGTTCTGTTCGAACCCGGAACATACTTGTATGGATGTGTGTTTGACATTACACATTGAGATGTAAAGCTGGTTTCTATCAAATACATTTCTGTTTGGTGGCGGAGAATTTATTCTCTTAGCTTAACACCCTTCTCTGAGACGTACAAGCTTAGAGATTATGTAGTTGATGGTTACTAGTGATACATTCCCAATTTGGTAATGTGGCATACGAAGTGATGTTGATCATTTGTTGATCGAAGTATGGCTTTGTCAAAAAGCGTAGCTTTGTGGACATGACTTTGTCGAGCCTCATAACCCGGTAATGGTCGAAACAGGAACCGTGGCAGCAAGATTATTTGGGGGTAGCTCCCCCTGAGGGCATGACCAATTCCTTCTGGATAAAAAGTGGTATCATGGTATGGAGCTTAGATACTTTACTGTGTGGTTGTTGGATTGAGGGCCCTCGGATAAAGATCGGTAACGACCGGGGAATGGCATACTCGTGTCAGTAGTTACTTCTGGGCAGGGCAACCCGACCTTGTGTAGCAGAGATCCAGTTAGGTTCTCGGGGGCGTTCCTCCAGAGGCGTTCCATTTTGTGTGGGAAGTTCCTTTGCCTGACCATTTGTTGGAAATCCAATCATCCAATACGCGTCTTGTACGGTTTTAGTTGTATAACCTGCCATCTACTTATGGTGGCGCCCCACTATTTAGATGGTAGCTATAGTAGGCACAATTCGAAATGTCTATGCTGGCTAAGATTAATATTATACTTTCAAAATGTTTCTTCACTATGCACTAATAATAATAACAATATCAAATGGTTTTCGCGTATCATGTATTTTTGACTGTCATAAGGAGAAATCTCCTCCAAGTTTGCACTTGCATTATATGTGTGGTGAGAGGCCTTATTGCATTTTCATTTTCTAAAAAGCATTGCGGATTTCAATGTTTTAAATCCTTTTGTTGTTTGTTTTAAAGATAAAACTATTTTGTTTGTTCATACCAGTCCCTTGACTGACCTCGAGTTTATTGTTCCTTTCCTAAAACTCTGGGTGCCCATAATTTTCCACACGGGCAGTCTAGAGCTGAGTTTTTCAGATAGTCGAGTAATAGGTGTAGAATTCGATAGCATCCAGCCTTTGGTTTTGGCAATCACGTTTTGGATCGAGTTGCTTCACTTCAGCCTTGATGGTGGTTCTCGCTTATTTGATTGGAGATCTTTGGAGTTTGGCATTGAAGACATTATCTTTCCACTGCAGTTGCCTAGTTTGCTTTATCTTCTGTTGTTGATTCTTTCCGCTGCTATTTCTTGTTTCTCTGATGTATATTGATATTCATTATATCATTGTTGTATTGAATTTTGTATATCAATGATACAGTGTTCATTTTCTTCCGCTGTGTTGTTATACTTAATGTGTTATAAGCTCTGACGAACCAGATTCGACGTTTGGATCTGCGGTATTCGTATACGAGTGACGTATTCAGTGCCGATTTTCGAAGGTCGAGTCAGGGTCATCACAATACGTAGCCTTAAGCCCCATCAACCGGGAACGACTGAAAATCAAGGAAGATGCCGCAGGGCTAAGTGAGTCGCTCCCAAGTAGGGTATGTTATCACTTTTCTAGATACCCTTAGATATATTATAATAATGGATATGGTTGTGCATGGAAAAGAGAGTGCTCGATAGGGTGGGAACACCCGGTGTGATAACATGGTACTATCTAGTAAGGGGTAGGCCGGTCCTGTGTTGGCAGGGATCATTAGGTACGATCTCGGTACATTTTTTAGAGGTGTACTATGATGGACGGTACCCCAGTGCCCAGTCATTGTATGGAATCCATCCTCCAATAACCGCTGTATATATACCAAATACGTTGAAATGTGAGATGCAAGCATTTCAGCTATTTTATAGTTTATTTTCTATAGACACTATTATAATATCAGATTATTTTGATATAAAAGGTTTTGGTTATCGTAAAGTAAAAACCCATCGTATTTACATGTGGCATGGTGTTACGAGATACCTTTATTTTCCAAAAGAATTTTTGAAATAATTAAATTCAATTTGAGTGTGTTTTTCTCACGTTGGTTTTCCAGATTGACTCGGGTGTTATTTTATTGTAATGCTCAGTTCAGACCGTGTATATTGCAGATAAGTCTGGATGCTCGAAGCTTCACGATACGAGTTGGAGGCCTAGAGACGTATTCACACAGATGGTTATTTTTCGTTGTATTCATTGTTGTGTTTATCAACAATTGTGAGGATTGATTGTTATAACTGTCCAGGCTGAATAAGTTAGTATACTGTGATTGATGTTTGTATATAATGTATACATATTATAGTTTTGCTTTTGTGTAAAAACTTATGATATATTATAGATTATTTTTTCTGCTGTGAGATTCTATGTTGTTTGTTTTCTTCTTATCGTCTTACTTCTTTCTTTCCCCTAACAATCGGGGTTTTTCAACATTCGATTGCTCGGCATGTAATACAGTGGATGTATTAGTGTCGATTTTCAAGGGTCGAAAATCCGATTTGTTACAGTTGGTATAAGAGCTGAAGTTTGAGGGAGAACCTTAGCTTTGTTACTCATTAGAGATAGGGTCAGTAGCACCCCAGAATGAGTTTGAGTGTGTGTATATATGAGCGCGTATTTGTTAGTGATATAAAAATTATTTTATATTATGTTGGTCGATCTATTGAGTGGCTTATGAATTCTGGTCAATACGAGTAATTAACATTATTTATAAGGATCGCTGAACACCTGAAAGAGTAATTCGACAAGGTATTGTTTTGAAATTGGATAAATGAAATAATTTTACCCAGATTATAGTTTTATATATAATGAAATAATTATTCAGGAAATTATTATGGTATATATGGTGTGTCTGGATGTTAGGGAATGATAATATTTGAGTATCATTTGTTGGTGTTGTGATCGAATAAAAGTTGATATTATAATGAAAATAAGATTAAAAAGTCAGGAAATAATTTCATCTAATAAAATGGAATTATGTAAATATGATTTGTAAATGTGATTTATAAATTGAAACGAAATTTCGAAAGTATATGATATTAATATGCTTTATAAAAATGAATATAAAGGATTTAAAAGCTAGAAATTTGGGAATTTAAATCCCGTTGGTCTTGAAATGTTTTCAAAGCTTTGGAAAATAATAATAGCATTATTTGGAAAAAAAATGAATGGAAATAATGGAAATATTTTTAAAAGCATTTTAAAGGAATAGAAAGCACTGAACTCACTTCGGTTGCTGGAAAATAATTTCGGTGTTGACTACAACATCATTAACGTTTATTTTTTAGCTTCCAAGAGAGGAATTGCTACCATGGAAGTTTTGTTTTGGAAAGACTATTTTGATTTTTTTGTAAAATCCAAAAGAATGATTTGATGTACCAATGGATTGTGAGTGTATATAATATGATTTCAAAAATGATTTGGAATATTTAAAAATAAAATGTTTAAAAATCTAGGTATTTTCATCGAGTATTTAATGAAAATATGAGAAAATAAGTTTGATAACTTATAAAATTTGAAAATTTATAAGTGAAACAAAGCTTTAAAATTGTAGCATGTGAAATTTGAATTAAACCATGGAATTGAACTTAAGTTAAGTATAAAATGAATTATGGAAAGAAATTTAGCCTAATTTAGGCTAAATGAAATAATTTTTGGAAAGAATTGATTGAGATTGAAATAAATTAATATATAGGCTAATTAAATTAATTAGTGAATCGGACATGGTTTGGAATGATGATTGATAAAATTTAATATTGAAATTGGAGAATGAAATTGAATTTGGATAGAAATAGATAGGGACTAAGTTGTGATGAGGTAGTAACTATAAGAAATTTGTACAAAATGTTTATGACAGACTTAAGAAAATTGGATGCAATAATTTTTAAGAGGTGATTAGTATTGAAAGGAATATGCTAAGTAAATAAGAGAATGTGAATTATAGAAATTGGCAAAGCTAAGAATCAGTGGAAATAAATACGTAAGTTGTACGTATATTATTTATTCGTATAACGGTTTAATCTCGATTCGAGCATAAAATTTCAAGATAATTTATATCGATTCGAGTTGGGATTTTTCACTTGATTTTTGACGCAAACGTTAGATATGCATTTTTGAATGATTTTGGGATTCTCTATCATAGTATATGGCTATGAAAGGAGAATGAAAGTTTCTAATCAAGAATCCAGATCTGAGTCCACACTAGAGTGGTCATGTGAACGATAATAGTTCAAAAGTGAAATTGTATGGTCGAGCAAGCTATCAGATTGAAATGTGTATACAAATGATATTGGCACACCGTATGGGCTTAAGTAAAACAAATGTTGAAAATGGGAATAGGCAGAATAGTATGATTTTGAACTATATGATTGGATATTGTTCGTAAATAAAATGCAGGTACTTAAAAGCAAGATTAAATTTGATGCCTTTGGTATCATAAGTAAAATTTGGTTGCCCAACAAAAAGGTACATGTTTAAATTATTGTTTGAATTTGATGGTTTATGGTTGAGCTACCTGATTTTGTTTTCTTTTGTTGGTTTGGGCCTGTGGTGAGGATTTGTAGTTATTCAGATCTAGCCGCACAATGGAAACGCTGGCGAAATATTTCAAAAATTTAAAAAGTTAGAAATTTTGAAGAAAATTTTTAATAACTAAAAATTTGATTCTTGAGTTATAACCTAAAATGATTGAATTAATAATGTTAGTTGGAATCTATGGATGAATTTGAGAACTTAGTAAAAGTAATAACAAGGTTCTAACAAATTGATTTTGGAAAGTTAAAGGCTTAAACGGATTTGGAAAGTTGTTTCAACTAATTTGTTTGAGAAATGAAATGGGTTTGGGGCATTTTTCCTACCTTTGTAATTTCGAGGACGAAATTCTTTTAAGGGGAAAGAATGCAACGACCCAGAATTTTGGTTATTTGAATTTGGAATATTTAATTAATTTTAAATATTTAAAACTTAATTTTATAGATTTAATAACTTGAATTTAAAATATAATGATTTATTGGATAATTTGATTTCTGAATTTAATAATTGAAAAAAGTTTAAATAATTTAAATATGGGAGTTTATTTGGATAAAAATGATTGAAAGTCTTATTAAATTTCTATTGATAAGAATAAAGGTAATAAAGCTTTTAAATTTGATTCAAAAGTGATTTAGCTAATTTAGAAATTAACTCATTTTAATTTACAAGTGAAAATAGCCTTCCGAGAGCACAGTCTTGAAATTCGACGAAACTAGTTCCATCGGATCCGTAATAGTGTATTATTATAGGATTTCAAATTTCGTAGTGATTAGATTTGATGTTTGGTCGTGCGGGATAGAAACATGTTGAAATTAATATCAAAATTTTTATATTATAATTGGGTTCAAAAGACTATCTTCTGCATACGAAGAATTAGGTCTCGGAACTTGTTCCATTTCGTTTGGAGTAGGGGTATAACACTAGGAGTGCCAAGCGGCATGCCTCGATTAGGATCCAAAATTTATGGCTTGATATTTTGGAATTTTTTGTTTCAATTCAATTTAACTACAACCGTTATAGCATCTATATCAACCGACCTACTTTTTCCATCCACGCCGCTCTATGATTTTCACCTCTTCCTTCCTTTATATATTCACGCTGCTGAGAACATAGGAGGAAAAATATAGGAGATGATTCAAAAATTAATTTCTCAAGATTTCCATAATAAAAAAATGAAACAAGCTTTAAAAATCTTGCTTTGGAGAGGGCTTTGATTTGATGTGTTTCATGAAGGGTGCGGTTTTGATTCTTGAAGCTCGACAGTGAAGGATGTGAGGAATCTTGATTTAGAATTTTTGTTTGAGGGAGCTAGAGGGGTCGATTGTCTAAACTATGTTCGGGTTTGGCTTCGTGAGGCGAAGGAGAGGCGGATCCTAGATTTTGGTACGGTACGGTTACTTTTGGTGGGAGCGGCATACGTATGGATGGTAGTGAAATGGGCAAATCGCGATTCCATAAGGATCTTTGTCCGATGATTTATGGGTATGGAAAGGTGGAGACTCTCAAGAGAAGCTCAACGGAAGTGTAGGATTGAGGATCCGTGGTGTGGTGCTCTATGTCCGGGAGATGCGTGCACGGTTGGAAAGGGAAATGTACGGGCGGATATTTGAGATTGGGGAAGAAGAAGTAGGAGGAGGGTAAATGTGTAATTATGTTAAAGTTGTTTTAATTTAAATTTAAAATACCCGATAACTTATAAAATGTATATTTCACTCACACGAGGTCGGTTTCGAACGCTAATTTTTGCATGGCGATCGTGAATGACGAAAGCTTCGCAATGAAATTGGTTTGAATGAATTTGTAGATAGCGGAAATTTGGGCTATAATCGAACGTCGTTCGGTCTTAGTTCCAAATCTGAACACCTCAGCGGCACAAAAGGATAAATATGAGTAAATCTTACTCATTTTGGATAATTGGTTTTATTTTAAATAGTTAAAAATTTTGTTGGTTGATTTGATGGATTGATAAATTATTATTTTCAACTGGATGTTATATTATATATATTAGTAGTTGGGTATATTTCCGCCGGTTGGAGGGATGAGACACTATGCTCCCCGCATAATAGCAGATGGCCCTTTTTTCTGCTATATCCCGCCTCGAAGCTGTGATTATATTTTTGTGATAATATAAACTCTGTGGTTGCAGGGAAGCAGGTTGGAGGGATCCAACTGGATTCCTCAAAAATGTCGATTTTTATTTCGTATATAGAGATATATGAAGTGTTTAAATAATCTGTGATAGATTATGATACGATTGGATTTATTGGATATTATACTAGCACTGGCCTTGATTTTGATATTATAAATTCCATAAATAATATTTTTGAATTTAAAAAGGGAATTCAAAGACGATTTTCGAAATGAAAATGAATTTCAGGATTATTTAAAAGAAAATTGATCTGTATAAAATAAACGATTTAATTTTAGATATTTATTTATCAATTTCATAGAATGTTTCAAATAGAGAATTTAAAATTAAGGATTTTAAAACAATGGACTTTTTAAATAGGATTCTTAAAATACGAAATAGAAGTCGAGATTGAGATTTGAATGGTTTTTGGATATAGTTGGTGTCACAACTCGAACTCGATGCCCGACAAACGACATCGAAATCCGTATCGCCAGAGCTTATAACAACATTAGATGAAAACAGCGGAAGAAAAAATGAATATCATTGATAAACTACAAAGATACAACATTGGTACAATATCCATTACAACATTGATCTCCAGTATCAGAGTGATACACAAAAGATATAACAGTAAAACGACCACTCCACAGCGGGACAACAGAGACTTCAAAAAGTTTCCAACATACTTCGCTTTGATAAGGTCTTCAAAAACTCCAAAACTCCAAGAACTTCAAAAGATTTCCAACCCTAAAAGCTTTCCAAAATCTGAAAGCTTCCAAAAGACTTCCGAATCCAAGCTAGCTCTAAAACACGGATAACCTGCTTCTAGGCTGCCCGTGTTTTAATTATGGGCACCCAGAGTTTAGGAAGCGAATAATAAACTTCGGGTCAGTCATGGGACTGTTATGAGTAAACAAAAGTAGTTGTTTGCTCATAACAATTTATAAAAAGAAATCCGTTCATGCCTTTGGAAAATGAAACTGCCATAAGCCCTCCCGCCACACACACAATGCAAACGCACACTTGGAGGAGATTTGTCATTATGACAGCTAAAAAATGCTTGATACGCGAAAACCATTTGATATTATTATTAGTGCATAGTGCAGAAAACCTTTCGAAAATATAATATTAATCTTAGCCAGCATACCACATTTCGTCGTATGCCTACTATAGCTGCCATGTTCAATAGCAGGTTACCGCCACATTCCATGGCAGGTTATACAACTAAAACCATATAAGGCGTGTATTGTTTCCTTGGATTTCCATCAAATGGTCAGGCTAAGGAACTTCCTACACCAAAATGGGTACGCCTCTGGAAGGACGCCCCCGAGAACCTAACCGGATTTCTGCTAACACAAGGCTGATGCCACCTCACGCTTTAACCAAGCTATAACATTGGTAACTACCGTACAAGTATGCCATCCCCGGTCATTACCGACCTTTATCCGAGGCGCCTCTCAACCAACAACCACGAAGCAATAAGTTTGCAGCAACCACATATGTTAGATATCTGGGCTCCATACCATGATAACACCTTTTATCCAGAAGAAAATGGACATACCCTGGGGGCGCGACCCCTAAAAACCTTGCTGCATCTTTCCTGTTTCGACCATTTTCGGGGTGTTGTGAGGTCCTGATGAAGTTTCGTCCACAAAGCTACGCTTTTTTCACAAAAGCCATGCTTCGGTCAATAAATGATCAGCAGCACTTCGTATGCCACATTACCAAATTGGGAATGTATCACTAATAACCATCAACTACATAACCTCTGAGCTCGTACGTCTCAGAGAAGGGTGTTAAGCTAAGAGAATAAATTCTCCACCACCAAAGAGAAAAGTATTTGAAAGAAACCAGCTTTACATCTCAAAGTGTAATGTCAGACACACATCCATAGAAGTCTATTCCGGGTTGAACAGAACCAAAGGCACTTCCAAAGAAGCCCTTGCAATCCAGGTATCTCCAATCCCAATCGGACTCTCTATCACATATGGAGATCTCTATACCATAGCTACTCAGTGCAGAGAGTCATTCGATAGGCCTATCGTTCTCGAAGACACACGGTCTTCACCACTGGTCTTCAAATGCAATCCATAACGTCGTATCATTATTCGGAATGGGTTATATGTCACAAGGTCCTCTCCCGGCTAAAACAAATAATGAGCGTAATATTTAAAAACATATGGATATTCGTATCTCAGTTAAGTCACAACTTATTATCCAAAACCTTTCTTTCAAATGGTTTAAACAAATTACCATTTCCAAATCTTTTTAACAAAAAGATTCACTTCACAAAGTTCACCAATCTTTCACACAGATTCATTCATAGCCTTTCAAAACACTTCCCTTTTCAAATTGGATTAACTCATCCAATCTTTAAATCAAAGACTCAATTCTTTGCTTTCAAAACAATTTCCAAAGATTCATTCATAACTTTCAAAGCAATTCCCATTTCAAATCTTTTATATAAAAGATATACCATTTAAAATACTCTTCACTTTCAAAACATGGTTCAACCATCTTTCACAAAGATTCATTCATAGTTTTCAAAATTATTTCATTTCAAAGACTTGAAATTCTTTCAACACAAATTGGAAATCCTTTCTTTATATGAAAGCTATTATTATTTGAAAACAAATAGTTTTCGTTTCGGAAAAAATCCGATTTCATTTGTAGAAGTTAAAACTCTTGGGTTAAAATTAAATTCCCAAAATAATACTTTTAAAATGGTTTAAAACCCATATAATTACATTATATAACTTGTTAAACCATAATTCAAATCTTGAATTCACGTTTAAATCAAACTATTTAAATTTTCAAACTTAATCAAGTTATTCAAAATAACTTTTATCTATTAAAACTCCTTTTCAAATTTAACCCAAAACCATTTCCAAAACCATTTGGATTCAAAATTTATCTTTCAAAACCATTTCAAATATCTGTGAATTAACCGAGTGAAATCCATATTTGTGTGTGTATGGTGTAGTCCAGGGGTTTTACACAATAGTGCAACCTCATTAATCATCATAGATTCAATTATATCAATATCGATAAGCGGTATAATCTATAACACTTATCTTCTATTTACAGATACACAGATAAATAATATAAATTTAACACAAATAAATAAATTATATTCATCACAGCTTGAATCAAAATATTCATTTCATAAAGCATCACATATCAGGGATATCAAACAATCTACATCCAATAGAATCCAAACATCCATAAGCACGATCATTAAGTCATCTGATAAATTTAAATCAGATTAGTCACAAATCCTGGTTAATTAATATTAATTAATTACATACTATTTAATTAATTACCCTTTAATTATTTATTAATCAACACTTGATTATTTATTAATTATTTGATTAATTTTCCTTAATTAATTACAATAATTAATTAATTAATCCTCAATTAATAATCATCCCTTAATTATTTTCATTAATTAATTAACAATTAATTAATTATTCTTAAATAAATTACCTTAATTAATTAATCACCTTAATTAATTATTCTTTAACTTAATTAAACTTTAAATACTTGATTAATCAATCTTTAATCATTAATTATCCATTCTTAATTACTTTCACTAAGTAATTATTTTTAATTAATTATTCATTAATTACTTGATTAATTAAACTTGAATTATTAATTAATTTTATCTTAATTACTATTAAGTAATTAACTTCAAGTAATTAATTTCCTTTAATAAATAAATTTAACTTAACCTTTAAAAGTTAATTAACAATTTTAAAACATCCTTTATATTAATTAACTAACCTTTAATTATTATTAAGTTAAAATAAACTTTTCAAAATAAAGGTTATATTTATTTTAAACCATTTTAAAACTTGGTAAATTTAAAACAATTTATTTAAAAACCTTCTTTAACTAATTTTTTTAAAAACTTAAATTACATTTAATATAAAAAGAGATTGGTTTAAACCAGATTTATTTTTAAAACTCGATTTCCTTCAAATTTTAAAACTGCCTTTTGTATTACCTCAGCAAACCCGAGCCATCACCGAGTTCACCCCGACACGAAAACCCATTCTCTTCGAGTTTTATCAAAAATCTACCCGTATAATTTTTTCAAACTCAAACTTTTGTTTAAGTATTAGAACCCGGTGCAACTAAAATTTACCCGATTTCTTACTCGAGTCAGTGCCATGCATCCCCGGAGACCACTTCGAGGCAATCACCTTCCTCCTAACCCTAACACACAAAATTGTAGTGCACAACTGATCAACGACGTTCTAGCCGTCGCCTCCACCTCCGACCAGACATCATTAACTCGCTCAAACATCCCAAACATCCAGAACCAAGTATTCATCATGAATTCGAGAATCAAGCCTATGGGTTCGACTGGAATAAAAACCGGGCCACCAAAACACCTCAAACTGCCACCTCCGGCCATCGACGATCATGCCATCGTGCTCGAAGCTTCCCTGATATCCAATGCATCGCGACTTCTACCATCCAAACGCAGGGCTTAAACCCTACTTCGATCCAAATCTCCATTCATAATGAATTAAAAAATCGTCTTGCATTTTTCCTACAATCTACGATACTCCAGCTACCTCCATGCCAAATTTCAACCATCGAAAGTTTTCCGATCGCCTGAATTTCACCAAAACCCATTCTCCGTTCAACCAACCAATACAACCTCAATTCGTCACTAAAAATTCTAGTTTTCGTTTTAAAAATCATCATTTTCAAAATGGTTTTAAATGATGTAATTCAATCTGGAATTCATGCAAATCGAAATTTGGGTAAATCTTGAATTTTCAATGAATCTCTTCTTTCAGACAAAACCATTTCTTTTTATCTTAAAGATATATTTTTAAAATTTAGTTCTGATGATTTTAAACGTATTTTTTTTACATTACTGGCTAAAAATGATTGAGGAAGGTTGAATTGAATTTTAAACTTAATTAAACCTGTAAATTTTAATTAACAGAGTCATTCTCCTGCTTCCAGATACATGCACAGTAAACATATATACACAGGCATAACCAAAATTATTATACTGAATTCATAACTTCTCAGATCATCACATGCAAACTAGATATTCAAAACAAATCTTGGGTTTAAGAATGAGTTTACTCACCTTGATCAAGAAGAAGCAGAGAGCTTTAAATACCGGAAGCTGAAAACTGATTATTGGGATTTGAATTGGCTTGTCTGAGCTGATTTTGTAATGGTCCCTGAATCTTTTATCTTCTTATTTGATTACTGAATTGTTGTTGAAGATCCTTTATTTGTAAAATCTTGTTTTCCTAGTTTGAAACTTGCTTTTGATTTCCCTTTGGGTTTAATTGTTTTACTGTTTCCTGTTTTTTTCCTTTGATCTGGTTTGGTTTGTTTTAGAGTTTGCTTTGAAAAAAAATTTGATTTGTTTTTCTCAGATTTGTTAAAGTCTTGAAGGTGAATAAAAGAAATGAAAAAGAGGGGCTTAAGATATTATGTAGTTTCTATTTCCTTTTTATAAATTTTCTTAAAAATGAAAATAATAAAATGACACTTGTCATTTGCATGTATTTTAATCTTAACACTTGTCAATATTTTGTACTCAATCCCTAACACTTGTCAATATTTTGTACTAAATCCCTAACACTTGTATTATCATATTAATAATGTTTTCAAATTAAATTTTTATATTATATTTCCTTATTTTTTTACAAAGACATTTCTCGTATATTATTATATACATACTATTTAAAAGAAAATGCTTTTAAAACTAACTATACATTGAATAATTTACATAAATAATATTTTCAAATCCTAATCATTTTACTAAGTCGTTTGTTTAAATTTTAAATTCAAATACAAATTTAATATTCAAATTCAAATTTAAAGTCAAATTCAAATTTACTCATATATACATATATATATATTTAAATTCAAATAATTCTAAAACATTTTTTTATTTGAATTCTTAAACTCAAAGGAATTTCACAATCTTATTTATATATACAAATCATCACTTATTTTATTTAATTCCAAAATTTAAATTAATTATTAATTTAAATTTAATTCAAAATTGGGATCGTTACAGATTCCCCCCTTAGGAAAATTTCGTCCTCGAAATTTGAAAGAGAGAGAAAGAGAAACAAAGAATATAAGATCACAGAAAAAATAGAGAAATGGCTTATCAGATTAAGCCGGAATATCCACAAATATGAGAATAAATTCACTTAACATCCTATGGAATATTCAGATCATCTGATCTACGAAATATGCAGGGCATTAAGGATTGATTAGTCCAAAGGAATAACTAAACATTCGTAGAATATATCGAAACCCAATGAAACAGGCAAAAATAGGTTTGACTACGATCTCAGATTCAAGATTTAACTCACTTACAATTTGCTGAGAAATGTAACTATGTGTAGTTCCCGTATCGAACAAAACTCAAAACTTTTTATTGTAAAAGTGAATGTTACCTTCTAAAATTCCTTTTCCCCTATCAGCCCTTGAGGTTGAAGGATCATATTTGATTGCATACACCTTCGCTACATGAGCTTACTTCTTTTTCGGGCAATCTTTAACTTCATGACCTGGCTTATGACAGTAATAACATTTCTTAACTCCTTGACCAGTCTCCACAGGTTGTTTTTCTTAACTTGTTTCTTCATATTCTTGCAGTTGTTTGAATAGTAGCCCTTTTCTTGGCAATTGTAACAAGTTATATCTTTCGCCGAGTTTCCCTGATTATCCTTCTTTTCCTTGCCTTGATATGGTTTCTTACCCCCGAACTTTCTTTTCTTCCAATTTTGATTGCTCATATTTCCTCCTTCCCTCGGGACTTCCTGCATATCTAGGGTAGCATAGCTATACCCCATATCTATCAAATTAGAAAAAGATTCTTTGACGTGTACTTATGTAACGACCCAGGATTTTTAGTAATTAAAATTTGAATATTTAATTAATTTTAATTATTAATAAGTGAAATTTATAAGTTGAATAAATTTTATTTCGTATAATTGGATTTAATTGGATAATTAAATCGATAATTTAATATGTGAAATTATGGAAATAATTGAAAATTGAGTTAAATATGATTAAAAATGATTTGTAAAATTTTATTTTATCATATTGAAGTTAGAATGATGTTTTAGAGCTTTTAAAATCGAATTAAAAGTTAATTTGTGAAAATTGAATATTTTAATATTAAATCGACTAGTGAAAATAGCCAATTTTTGAACAGTCTCAGAATTTGACGAAACTAGTTCCATTGGATCCGTAATAGTTAGTTATTACCGGATTTCAATTTTCGTAGCAATCGGAGTTATCGTTTGATCGTGGCAGCTCGAAACGCATCGAATTGTTTTTAATATTAATTTGGCGAGTTAAAATAGCCATTTTTCAAAACGTCTCGGATTTCGATGAAACCAGTTTCATCGGATCCGTAATGTGATATTATTGTAAGGTTTCAAATTTCGTGTCAATTGTATTTACCGTTTGTCCGGTACAAATTAAAACGCCTAGAAAATCGTTTAAATCGGTTTAATTTAAATTGAACGTTTATTGCCATAACTCACACAGATGTCCGAATCAGCTTTCGAAACCTGTTCCATTGTGTCCGGAACGCGGGGTAAACCCTAGAAACGCTGGTTACGGCGCGTAAATCGGAGTTCGGAAAACCCGGATGAATAGTGTTCGAAATTTCCTATAAATAGACCATAAATTCACAAGAAAATTAAAAAAAAAAAAATTATAACCCTAGCCGCCTCCACCTAAATACACGGCCATAATTTAATGTCCTTCCTCCCTCAAATTCGTCAAATCCATTCGCAATCAAGCAAGGTATTCAACTGCAAAGTTGTAGCTAACGTCGAGGGCTACAAATCCATACGGATATGATCGCGAATGGAGCAGTGTGGTTGTCGTTGGGGAGCCATGAAGGCAGGCCATTCGGCCTCGATTTGCGTGCTGGGGGCTCAACCGAGCTCCTCCATGTTTGGGCCGAGCGTGGCTCTTGCGAGGGGGTTCGTATGAGGGTCTCTGATCAAATTATCGTCGAGCGAGGAAGTTGCAAAATCGAACCCTAATTTTCATAGATGGGTTATGTGTTGCGTATATTGTCTGTAGATGGATCGCGTGAGGAAGGAGAAGGGGGAGGGGTACGCACGGCTAGGATTTGTTGATGCTGGATCTTGTGGCTGTGGTGATTGTAGGTTAAAATTAAAAAAGAAATTGTTGTAAAATTTAATTATAAAAATCGTGTAACTTCATAAATGCATATCTTTTTCATACGAGGTCGAAAACACGCGAAACCAGTTGCGTTGGAATCGTATGGACGAGCACTACGCAATGGAATTGGATTGGAGTCGTTTGGAGTTAGTGAGAATTTCGGGTAAAATTAAACGTCCGTTTAATTTTATTCGAAATAAATCGCTAAAACGAAATTGGAATCAAGGTGAGAACTTCTCACTCAATCGAATCAGTTTCGATTTTATTTTAAATAGTTAGATTTAAAATATTTGAATGCATGTTTGAATGATGATTGTTATCTATTGATTGTTAAAATAGACATTATGCGCCGTTAGTAAGCGGATGTTATTTATTAAAAACATATACCGCGAATATTTCATAAACAGTGAAATTGGTATTATATATAATAGCAATATATATATATATGTTGGCATATGTATATATTGCAGTTGTTGATTTTCCGCATTTTTTTAGCGGATGAGACCCTATTGCGCCGTCTATTGAGCGGATAATATTTTAAATCCCATATACCGCGATAATTTCGTACTGGAGCGAAATTGGTATTGTGCTAATGTTTGTGGATGCAGGAAAACAGGTTGGAGGGATCCAACTGGATTCCTCAACAGTTTTTATTTGATTATGGATATTTTGATATTCGTTGATTATCATATTGATATATGATGTCGTTGTAGTCGTGATTGACTATTTGGTGTGTAGCATCATTGAACCAAATTTTAGGATTTTAAAATGATTTTAAAGTGATTTTTTGAAAGTATACGTTTATAAAATATTTTTGGAATTGATCCATTTTAAATAAATAAACGTTAAAATTTATAAAAATTATGATTTTGAGAAATACGGTTAAAGATTGATTTTTGAGAAATATGGGTTAATGTTTTTTATAAAATAATTAAATTGGGTTTTTGAATTTATTATAAAAAGTTTAAAAAATAGGATTTATAAAATTTGATTATTTTATAAATCAAGAGAATGGTGAAATTATAAAGGAGATTAAAGATGTTTTAAAATAATAGTATAAATTGATTTTTTAAAGGATTTATAAACTGATATTTATAAATTGAAACATTTGAATTATAAAACGAGTTTTTATAAGTGTTTGAATGAAGTGAAAATGGATTGCATAAGTGAATGGAATTTATAAAATTATAAATGGTGAAGTTATAAATGAAATTTATAAATAGTAAGATTTATAAATTTTGTGAAGTTGTTAAAGAATATATTTGGATAAATAATTGAATCTTATAAGTTATAAGATTTATAGTTATGAAGTTTAAAAGAACGATTTTGTAAAATAATCGTTTTATAAGCATTTAACTTATAAAGTGAACTTTTGGTTTATAATTGAGTTATAAATCGAATAGGTTAATAAAGGAGATGTATAAAAAGGAAGTAGTAATAAAACAAATAGAAATAGAATTTATAAACGTTGTTTTATAAAATTCGCAAACGACTTATTTTGACAAGTTAATTTTTATAACTTATTTATAAAGTTATATTCATGTTTTAGACAGTGAATAATCCTTTAAAATGAAATGTATAGAAATGATGAAATTGGTTAACGTAGTATATTCACGTTTTTGAATAGTGAATAATATGTTAAAGAAAATGTTTAGATTTGATGTTTTAAATAGAATTAAAACGATCTAACGATGTTTTAAAATGTGTTGAGATTCGAAACCATAAATTTCAACATTTATTGTTGAAGTAGACGTTTTCGAGAAATAGAAGGAAATGGTGGACTATAACACTGTTGTTATAGTAAATGATTTTTGAAAGGAAATGTTTTGTATAGTATTGGGATTTATATATCTATTTTAATTTCGAATCCTTATACTAGTGATTTTGGGTTGTCGTAACGATGTTTTACGTAACATTCGTTTTGGCCCAAATAAATATGTTTAAGAGAATGATTTCCTTAAAGAATGAAATATATACTTAATCTCGATTTAAGTATATTGAATATTTTCCAAAGGTTGAAAATAAAAGATTTGCGAATTACTTATTAAATAAGTATGGAAATGTTTTCCAATATAAAATGAATATTTTGAGAATTTATCTTTTTGAAGATAAATTGAAAAGGAATATTGAAACCTATTGAAAATCGTATATCGGTAGATATTGTGAAATATAAATTCACTATGGAATTTATAAAAGAAAGGGGAACTTGTTTAAAAATAAATATTGATTTATTTTTGAAGTATTGAAAATAATATATCTTGTAAAGATATTTTGGAAAATAAATAATTTGGAAAATTATTTGGAAACTGGTGATGTGTGCATATCCATTGATAGTTCAATAACCGACTATCAATATTTCCCTTTGAATGGGTATTTGATGTGATTTGTTTGAAGTTGAATGCCACACTTATTTTTGAATAAGCGCTCACTATTCGGGTTAACCGGGAAAGGACCATGGGATCGTATAACCCATTCCGAATATGTGATACGTCGTTATGAATTGCATTTGAAGACCGGTGTTGAAGACCGGATATTTTTGAAAGCGAAAGGACAACTCGTCGATTGTCTTTGCACCGAGTAGCTACGGTATAGAGACTCCCTATGTGATGGGAAGTCCGGACGTGATTAGAGATTATCCGGATTGCAAGGACTTCTTTGTAAGTGCCTTCGGTTCTGTTCGAGCCCGGAACAGACTTGTATGGATTGTATGTCTGACATTACAAGTTGAGATATAAAGCCGATTTCTTTCAAATATATTTCTGTTGGTGGCGGAGAATTTATTCTCTTAGCTTAACACCCTTCTCTGAGACGTACGAGCTCAGAGGTTATGTAGTTGAAGGTTATCAGCGATATATTCCCAATTTGGTAATGTGACATGCTGAGTGTTGCTGTGAAATGATCATTGTGTTAATTATTTGTGATAGGATCATTTGTTTGATCGTCTATCTTTGTGATCATTTCTATGATCATTTGTTGACCCAAAGCACGGCTTTTGTATAAAGTGTGTTTTTGTGGACGTGACTTCGTCGAGCCTCACAAACCGGTAATGGTCGAAAGAGGAATTGTGCGACAAGGTTTTCAGGGATAGCTTCCCTAGGGTATGACCATTCCTTCTGGAAAAGGGTAGTATCATGGTATGGAGCCCAGATACTTACTCATGTTGAAACACTTATTATTATGGTGTGATGTTGGTTAGAGAGCTCTCGTTTAAAGGTCCCAAAGGACCGGGGGTGGCATATCTGAGGGTTTGTAATATCCCTTGGGAAAAGGGGTTCCCGGCCTTGTTTAGCAGAGAACGGTTTGGTTCTCGGGGCGTCCTTCCAGAGGCGTTTCCATGTGGCAATGGGAAGTTCCTTGGCCTGACCATTTGTTGGAAAATCCATTCTTCAAATACGAGCCTTGTACGGTATTAGTTGTATTACCTGCCATCTACTTATGGTGGCGCCCCACTGTTTGGATGGTAGCTATAGTAGGCATAGTTCGAAATGTCTATGTCGGCTAAGATTTATATCTTTATTTTCGAAATGAATTTTCTCTACACTATGCACTAGTAATAATATCAAATGTTCTTTTTAATGCCTATCAAGCATCTTTGACTATCATAAGGAGAAATCTCCTCCGATTCTGCGTTTGCATTGTGTGTGTGTGCGGGAGGCCTTATGGTAGTCTCATTTTTAAAAGCATTGCGAATTGACTTTAAAAATATTCCTCTATTTTTATTTTTAAAGATAAATAAACTGTTTTGAGTTCTCACACCAGTCACATGACTGACTCGGAGTTTATTGTTTTCCTTCCTAAACTCTGGGTGCCCACCAATTTCCACACGGGCAGTCAAGAGTTAGGTTTATCAGGATATTCTGGATATTCAGGAGTTGCTGGAGGCAAGATGGATGGCATGGCGTATTATTATGTATAGTATTTCTTTTCCGCTGTTTGTTGTTGTTGTTGTACACTCTGATGTGATGTAATGTAATGATGTAATGTAATAACTGATATAGTTCTTTGTTTAAAGATTATTTATTTATCTATTATATGTTGTTCCGCTACGAATTGTGAGATTCTGATATTGTTCTGTTATTTCATTCAGTTCTATTTTCTATCTTTTCTCTCTTCTTCTACCCCTTTCCTTTTCTTAAACCATAACATTTTGGGTTTCCGGCCTTCGATTTCTCGGCAGTCGATAAAGTGAGTATCGATGTTGAATTTTTGAAAGTCGAAAATTTTCGGGACGTTACAGCTATCATCCTTTCGTGGTACTTCTTAGTCATCCCACGAATGAATCTTTCATTTTTCTTTAGAGGCATGTTCAACAATTCTGGGCCGAAATGGGATAATTCATTAAGTTTGTTTAAGTACTCCTCAAATGACAAACTCCCCTGCTTCAAGTCCATGAATTCTTGGTACATTCAGGAGATACCAGCTGACAGCATATAGAGCTTCTCAAACACCCCCTTAAATCGACTCCAAGTAAATTCTTCTTCTGGTTCTTCTACAGTAACTGTCTCCTACCAGGCTAGAACTTCTTCTTGGAGTTGCCAAGAAGCTATTAGTCGCATCTGATCGTCTTCCAATTTTAGTCCCCTGAAAATCCTTTCACATAATCGGATCCAGGCTTGGGCTTTAATAATGTATTCTTTTCCAGTGAACGGCTTTCCACCTAGTCTGGAAAAACTTCGATATAGATCAGCCGGATTCTGTTGAGATTGAGTGGGAATAGCTATCGTTGCAGGGATTGACCAGTTGTAGTGGTATTTCCCCGTCCCCTACCTTATCCTCTTCTTCCGCTCATTCTCAATATCTGTAAATAGTAAGAAAACTTGATTCAGGAATGTGGACAAGATATCTTAGGGATATCAATAGTTTAAAGAAAATAGACCGAGTAATTCGGGTTTTCGGTTTCTTGGGTTATACTCATTCTAGGGTATGCTTCACCCTATCTCTAATGAGTCTTCTAATGTGTTATACTCCGTAGCTAAAGTTCTTACTCAACCTTTAGGTCTGATACCACTTATGACGAAATGAACTCGATGCCCGACAAATGACATCGAAATCTGTATCGCCAGAGCTCATAACAACATTAGATGAAAACAGCGAAAACAAAAAGGAGTATCATTGATATACAACAAAGTCACAACATTGATACAATATCCATTACAACATTGATCTCCAATATCAGAGTGATACACAAAAGATACAACAGTAAAATGACCACTCCACAGCATGACAACAGAGACTTCCAAAAGTTTCCAACATACTTCACTTTGATAAGGTCTTCAAAAACTCCGAAACTTCAAGCACTTCAAAAGATTTCCAACCCTTAAAGCTTTCCAAAATCTGATAGCTTCCAAAAGACTTCCGAATTTAAGCTAGCTCCAAAACACGGATAACCTGCTTCTAGGCTGCCCGTGTTTTAATTATGGGCACCCAAAGTTTAGTAAGGGGACAATAAACTCTGGGTCAGTCATGGGACTGGTATGAGTAAACAAAAGCAGTTGTTTGCACAAAACAATTTAAAAAAAGAAATCCATTCATGCCTTTGGAAAATGAAACTGCCATAAGGACTCCCGCCACACACATAATGCAAACGCACACTCAGAGGAGATTTCTCCTTATGACAGTTAAAAAAAGCTTGATACGTGAAAACCATTTGATATTATTATTAGTGCATAGTGAAGAAAACCTTTCGAAAATATAATATTAATCTTAGCCAGCATACCAAATTTCGTCGTATGCCTACTGTAGCTCCCATGTCCAATAGCAGGTTACCGCCACATACCATGGTAGGTTATACAACTAAAACCGTACATGGCGCGTATTGTTTCTTTGGATTTTCAAAAAATGGTCAGGCAAAGGAACTTCCTATACCGAAATGGGTACGCCTTTGGAAGGATGCCCTCGAGAACCTAACCGGATCTCTGCTAACACAAGGCCGACGCTACCTCACGCTTTAACCAAGCTATAACATAGGTAATTACCATACAAGTATGCCATCCCCAGTTGTTACCGACCTTTATTCGAGGCGCCTCTCAACCAACAACCACAAAGCCATAAGTTTGCAGCAACCACATAGGTTAGATATCTGGGCTCCATACCATGATACCGCCTTTTATCTAGAAGAAAATGGACATACCCTAGGGGCGCGACCCCTAAAAACCTTGGTGCATCTTTCCTATTTCGACCATTTCTGGGGTGAGGTCCTAACGCAGTCTCATCCTCAAAGCTACGCTTTTTTCACAAAAGCCATGCTTCGATCAACAAATGATCAACAGCACTTCGTATGTCACATTACCAAATTGGAAATGTATCACTTGGAACCATCAACTACATAACCTCTGAGCTCGTACGTCTCAGAGAAGGGTGTTAAACTAAGAGAATAAATTCTCCACCACCAAACAGAAATGTATTTAATAGAAACCAGCTTTACATCTCAAAGTGTAATGTCAGACACACATCCATAGAAGTCTGTTCCGGGTTCGAACAGAACCGAAGGCACTTCCAAAAAAGCACATGCAATCTGGGTATCCCCAATCCCAATCGGACTCCCCATCACATACGGATATCTCTATACCATACCTACTCAGTGCAGAGTCATTCGGTAGGTTATCCTATCGTTCTCGAAGACACTCGATCTTCACCACCGGTCTTCAAATGCAATCCATAACGTCGTATCATTATTCAGAATGGGTTATATGGCACAAGGTCCTCTCCCGGCTAAAACGAATATTGAGCGTAATATTTAAAATCATATGGATATTTGGATCTCAGTTAAGTCACAACATATTATTCAAAACCTTTCTTTCAAATGGTTTAAACAAATTTCCATCTCCAAATCATTTTAACAAAAAGATTCACTTCACAAAGTTCACCAATCTTTCACACAGATACATTCATAGCCTTTCAAAACACTTCCCTTTTCAAATTGGATTAACTCATCCAATCTTTAAAACAAAGACTCAATTCTTAGCTTTCAAAACCATTTCTAAAGATTCATTCATAACTTTCAAAGCAATTCCCATTTCAAATCTTTTATATAAAAGATATACCATTTAAAATACTCTTCATTTTCAAAACAAGGTTCAACCATCTTTCACAAAGATTCATTCATAGTTTTCAAAACTATTTCTTTTCAAAGACTTAAAATTCTTTCAACACAAATAGGAAATCCTTTCTTTATATAAAAGCTATTATTATTTGAAAAAAAATAGTTTTCGTTTTGGAAAAAATCCGATTTCATTTGTACAAGTTAAAACTCTTAGGTTAAAATTAAATTCCCAAAACAATACTTTTAAAATGGTTTATACCCATATAAATACATTATATAACTTGTTAAACCATAATTCAAATCTTGAATTCACATTTAAATCAAACTATTTAAATTTTCAAACTTAATCAAGTTATTCAGAATAACTTTTATCTTTTAAAACTCCTTTTCAAAAGCTTTTCGCATTTAACCCAAAACCATTTGGATTCAAAATTTATCTTTCAATACCATTTCAAATATATGTGACTTAACCGATTCCTCATGAAATCCATATTTGTGTGTGTATGGTGTAGTCTAGGGGTTTTACAAAATAGTGCAGCATCATCAATCATCACAGATTCAATTATATCAATATCGATAAGCGGTATAATCTATAACACTTATCTTCTATTCACAGATGCACAGATAAATAATATAAATTTATCACAAATAAATAAATTATATTCATCACAGCTTGAATCAAAATAATTCATTTCATAAAGCATCACATATCAGGGATATCAAACAATTCTACACCAATAGAATCCAAACATCCATAAGTACGATCATTAAGTCATCTAATAAATTTAAATCAGATAAGTCGCAAATCCTGGTTAATTAATATTAATTAAATACAAACCATTTAATTAATCACCCTTTAATTATTTATTAATTAACCCTTAATTATTAACTAATTATTTGATTAATTTTCCATAATTAATTACAATAATTAATTAACTAATCCTTAGTTAATAATCATCCCTTAATTATTTTCATTAATTAATTAACCTTTAATTAATTATTTATTCTCAAATAAATTACCTTAATTAATTAATCACCTTAATTAATTATTCTTTAACTTAATTAATCTTTAAATACTTGATTAATCAATCTTTAATCATTAATTATCCATTCTTAATTACTTTCACTAAGTAATTATTTTTAATTAATTATTCATTAATTACTTGATTAATTAAACTTGAATTATTAATTAATTTTATCTTAATTACTATTAAGTAATTAACTTCAAGTAACTAATTTACTTTAACAAATAAATTTAACTTAACCTTTAAAAGTTAATTGACAATTTTAAAACATCCTTTATATTAATTAACTAACCTTTAATTATTATTAAGTTAAAATAAACTTTTTCAAAATAACGGTTATATTTATTTTAAACCATTTTAAAACTTGGTAAATTTAAAACAGTTTATTTAAAAACCTTCTTTAACTAATTTTTTTAGAACTTAAATAACATTTAATATAAAAAGAGAATTGGTTTAAACCAGATTTATTTTTAAAACTCGATTTCCTTTAAATTTTAAAACTGCTTTTTGTATAACCTCAGCAAACCCGAGCCATCCTCGAGTTCACCCCAAGACGAAAACCCATTCTCTTCGAGTTTTATCAAAAATCTACCTGTATAATTTTCTCAAACTTAAACTTTTGTTTAAGTATTAGAACCCGGTGCAACTAAAATTTACCCGATTTCTTACTCGAGCTAGTGCCATGCATCCCTGAAGAGCACTTCGAGGCAATCATCTTCCTCCAACCCCGACACACAAAATTGCACGTACACGTGCACAGCTAATCGAGGGCTTTCTGGCCGTCGCCTCCGTGTCCGACCAGACATCGTCAACTCGCTCAAACATCCCAAACACCCAGAACCAAGTATTCATCATGAATTCGAGAATCAAGCCTATGGGTTCAACTGGAATAAAAACTGGGCCACCTAAACACCTCGAATTGCCACCTCCGGCCATCAGCGATCATGCCATCATGCTCGAAGCTTCCCTGATATCCAATGCTTCGAATCTCCCAGGGTCGATCGTTTGAAACATCGTGTCGACGATGGAAATGCATCGCGAGTTCAACAATCCTAACGCAGGGCTTAAACCCTACTTCGATTCAAATCTCCATTCATAATGAATTAAAAATTCGTCTTGCATTTTTCCTACAATCTACGATACTCCAGCTACCTCCATGCCGAATATCAACCATCGAAAGTTTTCCAATCGCCTGAATTTCGCCAAAACCCATTCTCCATTCAACCAACCAATACAACCTCAATTCGTCACTAACAATTCTAGTTTTCGTTTTAAAAATCATCATTTTCGAAACCGTTTTAAATAATGTAATCCAATCTGGAATTCATGCAAATCAAAATTTGGGTAAATCTTGAATTTTCACTGTATCTCTTGTCTCAAACAAAAACATTTCTTTTTATCTTAAAGATATATTTTTAAAATTTAGTTATGACGATTTTAAACATATTTTTTTTTACATTACTGGCTAAAAATGATTTAATAAGGTTGAATTGAATCATAAACTTAATTAAACTTGTAAAATTTTGTTAACAGTCATTCTCCTGCTTCCAGATACATGACAATAAACATATATACACAGGCATAACCAAAATCATTATATTGAATTCACAACTTCCCAGATCATCACATGCAAAACAGATATTCAAAACAAATCTTGGGTTTAAGAATGCGTTTACTCACCTTGATCAAGAAGAAGCAGAGAGTTTTAAATACTGGAAGCTGAAAACAGATTACTGGGATTTGAATTGGCTTGTCTGAGCTGATTTTGTAATGGTTTCTAAATCTTTGATCTTTTTATTTGATTACTAAATTGTTGTTAAGATCCTTTATTTATAGAATCTTGTTTTCCTGGTTTGAAACTTGCTTTTGATTTCCCTTTGATTTCAATTATTTTACTGGTTCCTTTTTTTCTTTGATCTGGTTTGGTTTGTTTTAGAGTTTGCTTTGAAAAATTTTCTGATTTGTTTTTCTCAAATTTGTTAAAGTCTTGAAGGTGAATAAAAGAAATGAAAAAGAGGGGTTTAAAATATTGTTTAGTTTCTATTTCCGTTTTATAAATTTTCTTAAAAGTGAAACCAATAAAATGACACTTGTCCTTTGCATGTATTTTAACCTTAACACTTGTTAATATTTTTTACTCAATCCCTAACACTTGTATTATCATATTAATAATGTTTTCAAATTAAATTTTTATATTATATTTCCTTATTTTTTATAAAGACATTTCCCTTATGTTATTATGTACATACTATTTAAAAGAAAATGCTTTTAAAACTAACTATACATTAAATAATTTACATAAATAATATTTTCAAATCTTAATCATTTTACTAAGTCATTTATTTAAATTTTAAATTCAAATAAAAATCTAATATTCAAATTCAAATTTAAAGTCAAATTCAAATTTACTCATATATGCATATACATACAAATTTAAATTCAAATAATTCTAAAACATTTTTTATTTTGAATTCTTAAACCCAAAGGAATTTCACAATCTTATTTATATATACAAATTAACACTTTTTTCATTTATTTGGAGAAATTCAAATTAATTCCAAAATTTACATTAATTATCAATTTAAATTTAGTTCAAAATTGGGATCGTTATAGTTGGATTATTTAAGAAATAGATATATAAATGGAATTTTAATTAGAAATCGATTTATAAATGGACTTTAGTGATATGAACCTATTATAAACTGCAATAAGATAATGAAATTTATAAACAATGTTTATAAATAAAGTGAAATGATTCGGTAAATTGAAAATATAAATTCAAGTGAGAGTTTATAATGAGACATAGTAATTGGTTTAGAGGAAATAGTAAATTCTATTTTGGAATATGGAAATAGTTATGGAATTAGAAATGTGAAACGATATTTGTGATAAATCGGGAGAGATTTATAAGTATAAAATGGGTATGTTGAATTTAAAAATGGTGTTTCATAAGAAGTTATGGTTTGTTTTAGAAAAGGAATTTTACTTATTAAATTATGTAGGTTTTAATTAACTTCTAAGTTTTTAAACAAGTTTTGTAAATCGATTTGAAATTTTGTAAATGAATTAGAATTAGTTGTTAGCGTTTATTGTAAAGGCGCTTTGTTATTTTAAAAATTCATTTAACCATGTTTATGAATTTTATTATAATTATATATATATATAGTTTAAAAACAAGTGATTGAAATTTATAGTTGCTCTCGAGATTTGAAAAACCGGATTTTATTAAATGGATTTGATTTTTAAGAGAAAACCTTATAATGAAATTTGAGAACTTAAGAAAATTTGAGAAAAAGAAATTACCAAATTATTTATATACGGGAACTTCAAAAATGAATCTGAATTCCTTAAAGGAATTATAAATTGTTAGATGGATTATAAATAAGTATAACCAAAAATTTTTGAAAATTATAAAGGGTTAATAAAAATAACATAGATTTATGAGTTAGTACGAAATATTTCCTAAGAATGGATATTATTGTTTGCACCAAAATTGGTCAAAAACCCCATAAATAGTGAAAGCACCAGTGTATGTACATAGATCCTCAATATCGACACGGAGATCTTAGATTCAGATTGAGTAGAGAGCAAAAATGAAGAAATAGCAAAGTTAAAAATGTAAGAAAGCAAGAAGGAACACTAAATTTATAGTGGTTTGACTATCTCCGGTCCACGTCCATTTTGAATCAATCCATTTATTCCTTTTATACTGTAATTACAGTTACAAGTCTTTTAAAATCAATAGAAAAAATGGCAGAGTTTTGCCTAGGAGAGAAGAAGGAGATCCTCTTTTTAGTTGCCATAGGACCGCTATTTATAGGTGTAGATCCGAAAATATCTTCCCCAGAACCTGGATTACCACTTCTCATGCGCAGGTGGGCCCACACGATCAATCTAAAGTGATTTGGGATCGGTCCAAGTGTAATTCGTATCGATCCCAAAGTAGTCCAAACAAGCCGGGATCGATCATGGACATTCTTTGGTGCATCTGGAAGCTCCTATGAAAATTTCGTAGCATTTGGAGTTGTAGAATGAGAGGTATGATCGATCCAAGTTCGTATTTGCGAGTAGGCTGGAAGCTTCGTATCCATGGGTTTCGTATCCTCACGTACCCATCACCTTCATATCCACCGACCCATTCCGTAACGACCCTGACTCGACCTTCGAAAATCGACACCAAATACATCAGCCATACTCGAATGCCGCAGATCCAAACGTCGAATCCGGTTCGCTGGAGGTTATAACACATTAAGTACAACAACACAACGAAAGAAAATAATAATTGATTATATTGATATGCAAAATTGATACAACATAGTGATAAAATTGATATCAACATCAGAGATACAAGATAACAGCGGAAGAAATAACTCCAACATGATCTCCAAAGGAAAGAGTGAATCCACAAGCTGCAACTCTAATGCCAAAGCTCAAAAGGCTCCAAGTTCCATATCGAAAGCTCGAACCATCATCAGGTTGTATTAAGAAAGGTCAGTTATCGATGTGATCGCCAAAATCCAAAGACTCGATGCTATCGAATTTTCACCTACTATTTGATTATCTGAAAAATCCAACTCTAGGCTGCCCGTATGGAAAATTTTGGGTACCCAGAGTTTGGAAAGGGAACAACAAACCCTAGGTCAGTCATGAGACTGGTGTGAGAAAACAAAAACAACTTATCTTTAACAAAAGAAAACAAAAGAAATTTGAAAGAATTCCGCAATGCTTTTTGGAAAATGAAACTACCATAAGGCCTCCCCACGCACACACACACACAATGCAAGCACACAATTGGAGGAGATTTCTCCTTATGATAGTCATACATGCTTGATACGTGAAATCATCTTGATATTATTATTAGTTCATAGTGCAGAAATCCCATCGAAAGTATAATATTAATCTTAGCTAGCATACGTACCTTTATAGTATGCCAACTATAACTACTATGTTAAATGGCAGGTTCTACAACTAAAACCGTACAAGGCGCGTATTGGTGATTGGATTTCCAATAAATGGTCAGGCAAAGGAACTTCCTGGGCCACATGGGTATGCCTCTGAAGGGACGCCCCGAGAACCTAACTGGATCTCTGCCAACACAAGACCGGGTTACCTCCGTAACTAGGTAACTAATGACACGAGCATGCCATCCCCCAGTCATTTGCGAGCTCTCAACCACAAAGCAACCACAAAGTAATAAATTTGCAGTGACCACATGAGTTCAGTATCCGGGCACCATACCATGACACCACCCTTTTCCAGATGGGAATGAACATACCCTAAAGGGCACGACCCTCATAACCTTGCCGCATCTTTCCTGTTTCGACCATTTTCGGGGTGTGAGGTCCTGTTGCAGTCTCGACCACAAAGCCATGCTTTACACAAAAGCCTTGTTTTGATCAACAAATGATCAGCAGCACTTCGTATGCCATATTACCAAATTGGGAATGTATCACTAGTAACCATCAACTACATAACCTCTAAGCTCGTACATCTCAGAGAAGGGTGTTAAGCTAAGAGAATAAATTCTCCGCCACCAAACAGAAATGTATTTGATATAAAACAGCTTTACATCTCAAAGTGTAATGTCAGACTAACATCCATACAAGTCTATTCCAGGTACGAACAGAACCGAAGGCACTTCACAAAGAAGCCCTTGCAATCCGGGTATTCACAATTCCGATCGGACTCCCCATCACAAATGGCGATCTCTATACTGTAGCTACTCAGTGCAGAGTCATTCGACGGGTAACCCTTTCGTTCTCAAAAATATCCAGTCTTCACCACCGGTCTTCAAATGCTATCCATTACGTCGTATCATTATTCAGAATGGGTTATACGACACAAAGTCCTCTCCCGGCTAAACCGAATAATGAGCGCTTAGTTTAAAAAGCATACGGATATTGGAATCTTAGTTAAGTCACAACACATTTCCCAAAACCTTTCTTTCAAATGGTTTAAACAAATTACCATTTTAAATCTTTTAAACAAAAAGATTCATTTCACAAATTTCACCAATCTTTCACAAGGATTCATTCATAGCTTTCAAAACTATTTATAATTCCAAATCTTTTATACAATAGATACACCTTTAAGATCCTCTTCAATTTGGAAAC
Organism: Allium cepa; assembly: GCA_030765085.1. Lineage (NCBI taxonomy): Eukaryota > Viridiplantae > Streptophyta > Magnoliopsida > Asparagales > Amaryllidaceae > Allium > Allium cepa. The sequence continues at coordinate 292,724,459 of CM060937.1, forward strand.
AAAGTTCACAAATCTTTCACAAAGATTCAATTATAGCTTTAAAAAACAACCCCCTTTCAAATTTGAAACCTTTTTTTTAACAAAACTGGAAATCCTTTCTTTCTTTGAAAGCTATTATCATTTGAAAACTAAGAGTTTTCGCTTCTGAAAAATCCAATTTTATTTGCTCAAGTTAAAGCCTTTCAAGTATAAAATTGAGTTGAATTTAAATTCTCAAAATAATATATTCAACATACTTTAAAGATGGTTTTAAAATCCATATAATATATATTATAAATATATATTATATAACATAAACCTTTCAAACAAAAATTCCAAAATAATTTCAAAACTTAACAAGACATAGTCTTATTCAAACTAAATTTTAATTTCAAACTTCCTTTCAAAAAGCTTTTCATATTCAACCCAATTACCTTTCCAAAAACATTTGGATTCAAAATTCAACTTTTTAAACAAATAATATACTAATTCAAAACATCTGTGACTTAACCGATTTCCTATGAAATCCATATTTGTGTGTATATAGTGTAATCCAGGGGTTTTACACAATGGTGCAACTTCATCAATCATCACAATCCAAATACAATAATATCGATAAGCAGTATAATCCTACAACGCTTATCTTCATTCACTGATTCACAAATAATAATTTAAATCCATCATAGATAAATAAACTACATTCATCACAGCTCAAATCAATACAATTCATATCATAAATCATCATATATCAGGGATATCAAACAATTCAAATCATTCCATGCAATTCAAACATCCACAAGTAAGGTTAGTTAATTGTCTGATTAATTGAACTAGATTAATCACTAATCTAAGTTAATTAACATTAATTAATTACAAATTTGATTAATTACCTTTAGTCACTTATTAATTAACCTTTAATTATTAATTAACCATCCTTAATTAATAAATCAACTAACCTTAAATTATTAAATAATTAACCTTTAATTATTTAATTATTATTTAATTAATTATCCTTAATTAATTAAATTAATGAATTAATTCTTAATTAATTACCATTTAATTAATTATCCTTAATTAATAAGTGATTATCCTTAATCACTTATATTAATAATTACTAATTAATTACATTGAGTAATTATTACTTGATCAATCATAATCATCAATTTATTATCCTCAATTACTTTTATTAAGTAATTATTTTTAAGTAATTAATTACCCTTAATTACTTTCCATTTATTAATCAACCTTTAATTAATTAATAAGTCAACCTTTAATTATTTAATATCCTTGAAGTAATTAACCTTTAATTACTCAATTATTAATTACCTTTAATAACAAATTTATTAATCAAATTTTAATTACATTAAAGTAATTAACCTTTAATTTCATTAAATAATCATCCCTTTAAATTAATTAAATCATTAAATTACATTTGAAACCACTTAGAGATTTAATTGATAATTTACCTAATGTAAGAATATTTTCAAAACCAAATCGAATTATTTTCAAATCACATTTGAATTTTAAAATTTAGTTTTGAAAACTTGTTTTAAAATCTTTTTAAATACAATTACTTTGGAAAACCTGGTTTATAATCTTTTGAAAACTTATTCTTTTAAATAAACTTTTTAAAACTTGATTAATCTATATCTATTTAAAACTTGGAACTTGATCTTTTAAAATTTAAAAAAAGGGTTAACTAAACTTGAAACAACCCGAGCCACACTCACGAATACCCAAGATTAACTTTGAGTTTTCCCTCTCCTCTCTCGTCCTCGAGAAAATCTTAGTTTCCCCTTGTTCAAACTCGAGAACTCCCCAAGCTTCCTCCTTCTTCCCCAACACAGCAAAACAACCCAGACACGAGTGATTCCTCGTGTATGTGCACACGAGCTCCGACAAACTCAGATCGACCATGCTGCCTTCAACACGTCGACGACCATCTCCTGTAACCATCAAACCACCTAGATTCTCGAATTGACGGCGAACTTGAAATCGAGCATATCGACCACAACTGGAGCCAAAACGATCGTCAACGAAACGCATCGGCCTGATGCCACAGGCCACTAGCAACCTCGCCACCACGACCATAGCTGCGCCACTGCCCCACGGTCCTTTTCCTTCCGGTGCGATCGCCTCAAAAGCCTTGATGACATCGCAATTCCTTTGAGAACCAGTTCGACCAGAAACCCAGTTCAAACCCTAAAACGTTGAACCACTGTCACGCCGATCATCTAGAAAATCCCTATCCATTTTTCCACCAATCTATAACACCCAAACTACCTTCACCATTAATCTCGACCATTAGCACTACGCAGATCGTCAGTAATTCACGAAAATGCCTTTTCTGATCATCTTAAAAATTCACGACCACCACTTTCTTAAAAATCATAAGACCTCCACCAAAAATCATTATTTTGAAATACGAACATGATTATGTTATCAGATTGTAAAATTGAAACACTTGAATTTTACGATTTATGATGATTTTACTGTAATTAAATATTTTCACTATATTTATTGGACAATTTGACTTGAAACTATTTTTAAAATAAATGTTGAATTTTTAATAACATTTTCCTTTTAATAATCATAACCTAAAAAGAATTGGAGCAAATGATTTTATTTTTGATTTGGACGGGTTAATCTGTTGTATCACAGAGACAAGCACCTTCATCCATTTCAACATGCACAACCATTTTCATGTATATACATTCATGCAGATATATTCACACAAGCATAATTACATCACAACTTCAAGTATAAATCAAACATCAAGAGATATATCACGTTCAAATGGTTTGCTCACCTGGATGGGTTTTGAATAGGACAGATTTTGTTCTTGATTTTGAGTTTTAAAATCTGAAAGCTGGAACACTTTGATCTAGAAATTTGAGATGATCTGGTCACAAGCTTCAGATTCAAATGCTACGAACTTGTTTTAGTTCCAGATTTTGAACTTGGTTTTTATTTGCATTTTGGTTTTGATTCCTGAAGCTTGATACAGTTGAATTCAAATTGCATGCTTTGATTTGAGAACTTGTTTCAATGTTGAATCTTCTTTGCTTGATTGTTCCAGGTTGATGAAACTTGGATGTCTACATTGAGTTTGTAGTTTTGTTTACAGGTTATCATTTCTGGTTTGTATTTCCTTTTTGCTTTTTAGGTTTTACATTTTTTTTCTTTCTTTTTCTTTGCTTTTCAATCTTCTTTAATTTGAATGCATGAAGGAAAATAAGAAAGGAGAGAGATAGATGAGCATATAAACCATGTTTTAATTTCATTCATTAATTTTTAAGAAGAATTTACACTTGTCAAATTGCATTGTAAAACATTTACACTTGTATTATTTTATTAATATTTGTTCATGCATGAGATTATAAATGTACAAATGTCATTTGCATCTATTTTTATGTTTAAATCCTTCACTCATTTTAATTTACAAATTTTGTTTTAAACCCTTATGTTATAATATTTATATTTTATATCATAACATATGTAAATGTTTTACATTTTATATTCAAAAATATACAAACTATATTTATTCATTTTAAAAGAAAATGTGTTTTAAATCTTTTATTAAATTCATATTCAACTTAGCTATTATATCTATATTCTACAAATGTTTATTTTATTAGTTTTCCAAAAGATTTATATACATATCAAAGCTTTATATTTATATTCACACATTTTATATTATTTGTACTTATACAACTGTAACAACCCGCATATTTAGCGATTATATATTTAAATGTTTTATTTAAGTATAACGTCGTCGGTCAGATTTTTGGGTTCGAAAAGCTACTTTTTGCAAACAGTCGAACTGAGACTCAAAACCACTTCCATTGAGTCCAAAATGGCGTTTGCGATCTTTTTGAGTATAAACTTTGATATGTTTGGAGTAAGTCGAATTTTGCTATTTGCTAAGTAGGCTTTCGGGTTTGGGTTCAACCAACTCATCCTATACCACAACTCAGCCCCCTCTCCTCTCCACTCACTCATTTCATTTCATAAAACTCAAGCACAACTAAAAATGGGGGAAGAGAATGGGAAATAGAAATTCCAAGCCCTAGTTTACTTTGCAAACTTGAATTCTTGCTCCAAAATCAAAGTGAAGCTATTGGTAAGCCTCCTCTTCATCTTCTCCAACTCTTTTCCTCTTCAATTTCATAAAGTTTCCTAAACCTGATTTAGAAAATACTTGTTTTGATCTTAGATTGAAGCTAGTAGAGTTGAAGTGGAGAGTGGTTGGTCTTTTCCTTGCAATTGGGCTTCCCATCTTTGTTTTTGAGTTAAAAAGGGTGAGTTTTGAACTCACATCTACTTCTCTTAATATCATTGATGTTGGGTATGAATCCCAAACACTTCTCCATGTGTAATTGCTTTTGATTTGGATTGGTTTTATGAATGTTGCAAGTTTTAGAGTTTTGAAGTCAAATCTTTAAAAAAATCCAAATTTTGAGTTTGATCATGCTTTTGGTGATGCATTGAAGAGCCAGTAGGGCTGGGTCGTCGATTGGCATAAACCCCTAGCGCCATTGCTCGTTCAATCGAAATTTGGAAGAGTTTTGCTCTTCATTTTATGGGCTGAAAAAATGCCCTAGTGCCAGTCAGTCGACTGACCTTTGAAGTCAGTCGACTGGCTGTAGCAAATGAGGGTTCCAAGGTTGGTTTGAGAGGCTAGGAGCCTCAGTTTTCTGCAATCAGTCGACTGACCCTCTGTAACCAGTCGACTGACTGTAGGAAATAGAATTTCCTAGTTTCTGGATCAGTTGACTGTTCTCAGTGAACCGGTCGACAGACCTGCTTCAATTTTTCCTAGTAAGCCTATTTGCTTGTGATTCCAACTTTTATCGATTCATGTGATTCCAATTAGTTGTTTATGCATATTTGACCTTGATGATTCCTTTTTGACTTCATTCACGGGTTTTTGTAAAATAATCTTTAAATTGTATTAAAAGCCCGATTCTCCAATTTATAAATTCTATTTAAAACACACACAATTTTGCATTCCAAGCAAAGAGGGAGGAGAATTAAATGATTAGATAAAACGCGTGCTATGAACACATGCATTCATCTTTTCAGTTAATTCCTAATCCATTCGTTTGAATGTTTTGACCTTTGGTCTGGTTTATTGATGAGATGAGGTAAACTTTGTACTGCTTTGAGTGTGAAATTGACTAACGGATAGTAAACCGTTTAGTGCGAACGGGTGGTTATAGGACTCACGTTACCACTTTTCGGGTTCCTTTTCGAGAGTTGTGACACATTCTGCCAGTTAGTGGTGTCCAGTAATGGGCCTCCGGACTTTCACCACTACGGTTTGTTGCCTTTGGGATAGTGTCTTCGGATTGTCTCCTTCAGGTTTGTTGCCTTTAGGTATGTTGCCTTCGGGTATGTTGCCTTCGGGTTTGTGCCTTCGGGATTGTTGCCCTATTGTATCGCTTTTGGAGTTGGTCATTCGTCAGCGCTCGAGTGATATTGGGTTTGGAGTCTTCGGGCTCATGGATCCTTGTTTATACAGTACTGAGCACGTGCAAATTTTCTGTTGTTTCATTTATATGTATATCCCCTAGGTATCGCCCTTCGGTGTTGGTCTTTTCGAGCCGCACGTTATATAGCGGTTACCTTGCGGAACTTGTGTTACCTTCATTGGTATTTGATATTTGCCTCTTCGGCTTGTTTTGGGATATTCATATCCGTTGTTTATTGTTTTTCCGATGATATGAGGCTTGTCTTGTTATGGTTCATCTTTTGTTAGATGATTGTGTTATCTCTTTTAGAGATATTCGTTACACTTTATGACCTTGCTGGTTTATTGTTGTTCAGTTTATCTAACTGATTTTTTAGCTAGACTGACCCGTGTATTTATACTCGGGTCAGACCGAGATGTTTTAAGTTAGGTGCTTTTGGACTTAGCCTATTTTGCTTCCACATGGACTACTTTGCTAGCTTCTTTTTGTTATGGCTTTTTGCGTAGTCCCATTTTGTAGCAACTCTGATATGTATTCTTTTGGATTCGTTCGTATATTGTGGTTTGCTATACCACTTAACATGTATCAGTTTGTATACTCTGTTATGTATCTGTATATGTGTATCTGATGATCTACTGTTCTGTGATGTATATTACATGTGAGCTGTTATATTCTGTTCTGATAGATCCTCCAACCACCTATGGTTTTGTTTTAAGTATTCATTGGATATGTCAATCTGCTTGGTATGACAATTGTCTATGTATTCAATAGATAGTTAGAGCAAGGCAATAGATGGTTGCTCCTAACTAGCCTTATTCTCCGCATTAGTTGACGGCTTTACCCCGTAGTGTCCTTGGCTAGCATGGGTATAGAGGTGGGGGGTCACAGCTTGGTATCAAAGCAAGGTTCAGAACAAAATATGATAAACACAGAATAGAAGCACATATTCCGGTACATCAAAGTGTATAAGTGTTACAAATCTTTGAACCATCGTGCCTCTATATTCCTTCTGTGCCTTGGTGGTAGATAGAATGTGGGGATATGTCTAGCAATGCATTTTGTTCCATAGTATTCCACATTTGAATTAATGACATCTACCTTGTGAATAATCTTGTTCTTATCTTACTTTCAGCGTATGGCTGGAAGAGGCAGCGGACGACGTTGGATGCTGGGCAATCCAGTGGCTCACATCCGGATGGCGTTTATATGTCTGCTGATCAGTTTTTGGAATTATTTAGGAGCACTCAGCCTCCAGTTCCTCCTCGAGTATCTCCACCTCGCAAGTCTGCCTTTGCACGTCGGTGCGGTGATTTTTCTCATCTTGGGGGAAAGCCGTTTAAAGGCTCCGAGTCTGTTCTTGAAGTCCAAGCTTGGCTTCGCACATGCGAGCGTATATTCTCTCGCATGGATCTTTCTAATCATGATAGAGTTCTTGTAACTTCTAGCTTATTACAAGAGCGTGCCCTTGATTGGTATGAGCTTCTTATTGCCGAAATTGATGAGTCTACTCTTTCTTGGACTCAGTTTCGGGGACGATTCGAACTCAAGTTCGTTCCTGAATCTGAAAAAGTTTTATGGATGATATTATCAACTTTAGAGATTTTAAGTCCACCTTTCTTCGACCTATGGCAAGAATCCTTCATAAAGCCCTAATGAGAACAATTACTCCTCGCACGGGCTCGTACGAAATTGTCTACCCAAATAACTATCGAGCTCTATATGCTATTTTTGGCAATATACTAGTCAATTGGGTACAGCTTATTCTTGATGAGTTTCTCACTTTTAGTAATGGCAAAATGCGCACTATCTACTTTGGAGAGTACATCATGCGACTTCTCCTCAATGTCGATACGCCATTACCTGAGTCGGAGAATACATTGGTCCATCAAATTAACCACCGGACCTTAAGCCTAATGCAACTCCCATCTCGACCTCCTCGCATAATATCACTCGCCGAATGGGAAGCAAGGCATCAAGAACAACAACAACAACAACCTCCTCAACCTCACCACGAAGAACATCTTGAGCAAGATGATGAAATTCATCTTGTTGACCCAAGCTTCACTACCAACCAATCCTTAGGGATATTGTCAAGAAATCAACAAATTCTTGACACTCGTCTTAAAAAGGTAGATCATAAGCTTGACAAAATTAAAGGATTCTTCAACAAGCTATGGGATGCAATCTCGTGCTCAAGCACCACTACTGCTTCAACATCACGCGGCAAACGTCCGGCACCTACGTTTACATGGACGACATTCGAAGATCATACAAGTAGCAGCGCAAGCGGAGCTAGTTGTGGCCAAGGAGGAAGAACGCATCGACCACCAACAGGAGGACCCGTCATACGTGAACCAACAGGAAGAGAAGGTTCATATGACTGGGATAGAGATGAGTAATTTTTTGGTTTGATGTGTATTTTTAACTTTCTAGTGGCTTGTATAAATAGCCATTTTATGCTTGTTTGTCACAACATTTTTACTTTTCTTAAGCCATGATTATGCAAATATTCTCTATGCTTCAGTGATTGTTTTGATAAATTATTACTACTGTTAGTTCTTCCTTTTTGTCGATGACAAAGGGGGAGAAAATCTATGGTACTAACTTTGTTTTGTAGGAAAGATAGTGCATATATTCAGGGGGAGAAAATAAGTAAAAACATCTCTAGAATAAATCAGTATTGTCATCAATCAAAAAGGGGGAGAATGTTGATACGCGAAGATTTTGATCAATGACAATGCGCTTTAACAAACAAGGAAGAAATAGAAGAAATATATGCAATGCTAAAGGAAGATCGATGAAGATCAAACAAACATAAAGTATGTTTTTTATATGTCTTATTCTAGATTTATTGTTAAAATCTATCCTCAAGAGGCTTGCACGAACACTAGAAAATATTTTATAAACTTCATTTTCAATTAAGTTTTCACTGTGCATATTTTATAATTTCAGTCGACTGAACAGGAACAGCCAGTCGACTGGAACTGGAACAAATTTATACACATGCACAGTTTCAGTCGACTGAATTTCCTACACAGTCGACTGAATTTGCTCCCGAAAATTTTACTTCATATTTTCAGTCGACTGAATTCCCTGCTCAGTCGAATGAATTTGAACCTGCGAATTTTCTCTGAAAAGACACCTTCTTCCTCCCAAGAGTTGCAACCATTCATCAATGGAAATGGAAGCATCTCTTGTTTGCAACCTTTGACAACAAATGCACCTCTTCTACTAGTATATATACATGATTCTAACATCATTTAATTCACCGAATTCTCTTGCTTTAATCTTACTATTCTTTTGTTCATATTCTCTAGATATTCTCAAAGCAATCATCAATCTATTGCTTGAATCACAGTTTTTGTTTATAACATTCTTTTGATTCATAGCAATTCACATTTCCTAAATCTTCACAAACACATTGCATACTCTCGAGGATAATATTATAGGAATATTGTACTACATTAGACTCATTAGTGTTGACAAGAACACAACAAGTCGAATATTGTATTTTAGTAATTGAGTTGAAGTCCTCTCCGGTAGTTGAGGCAAGAAATCCCGTTCGGTTGTTCGGGTAAGTTGTAAACCTATTCCTCCGGGTGAAGTGAGGGTGTTAGTTAGTGAAATTCTTAAGTGAAGCTTAGGGACTGGATGTAGGACAAGAGGTCCGAACCAGTATAAAGTCTTGGTGTCTCCTTGCATTTACCTACTTTATCTACCTAGACTATTTCATTATTCCATATTACACGATCCTACCGCATAGCCTCTTTCATTTGTTCACTCAGAAGGAGCTCAATATGAGGCAACAGTGTTGGTTCGAGTTTCTTGCCTTCTATGACTTTGATATCCAGTATACCCCTGGAAAGGGTAATCGTGTTGCTGATGCGCTTAGTCGCAAACATTCAGCTGTTGTTTCTATGATGCTTGTCGAATGGGATATTCTTAAGACTCTATCTTTTTGTGAAATTCATGATCGGGGTTCATCTTCTGATTCTCCTATTCTATTACTTAGTTTGGGAGCTCGACCCTTTTTATTGGATCGTATTGCTGATGCTCAACAGCATGATCCTGATTTGTTGCATCTTATTCAGCTTTGTGAGTCTGGATCCTGTGATGAGGCGTTGCGGGATTTTAGCATTGATTCTCACGGGTGTCTTCGCAAGAAGAACCTTCTTGTTGTGCTTTCTGATTTTGTACTTAGGCATGACATTCTTAACGACTGTCATCGTTCTAAGTATACTATTCATCCCGGTAGTAGTAAGATGTATGCCGATATGCGTTGCCTTTATTATTGGGAAGGCATGAAGCGCGATGTGGCGAGTTATGTGAGTAACTGCATAACTTGTCAATGTGTTAAGGCCGAACATCAGCGTCCTTTCAGTCTTCTTCAGCCTCTAGAGATTCCATTGTGGAAATGGGATCAGATTTCTATGGATTTCATTGACGGCCTACCTCGTTCGAGGTCGGGCCATTCTAGCATCTGGGTTATTGTTGATCGCCTCACCAAGTCTTCTCATTTTATTCCTATTAAGTCTAATAGGACTACTTCGCATTTGGATAAGTTGTATGCCAAGGAAATCGTCAGACTTTATGGTGTTCCTAGTTCTATTATGAGTGACCGTGATCCTTTGTTCATGAGTCATTTTTGACAGAGTCTTCAGCAAGCTTTGGGAACAAAGCTTAATTTTAGCACAGCTTATCATCCACAGTCTGACGGACAGGCTGAATGGGTGAATCGTATCTTGAAATATCTCCTCCGTATTTGTATTTTTGATTTCGGTGGTAGTTGGGAGGATCACCTACCTCTTGTAGAGTTCTCCTACAACAATAGTTTTCAGTCCAGTATCGGTATGGCTCCTTTCGAAGCCTTATACGGAAGGCCATGTCGATCACCTTCTTGTTGGTAGGAATCTGGGGAGAAGCTTATTCTTGGCCCAGATTTTGTTCGTGATTCTTCCGAGAAGATTGATTTGATTGATTTGAGAACAAAAGAGGCACAGAGCCGCTAGATATCCTACGTAAACAACTATACGAAGCCTCTTGAATTCTCGGTTGGTGATCTTGTCTTTATTCGTGTTTCTCCCTTGAAAGGGGTGATGCGCTTCACTATTCCTGCTCATTTATCTGGCATTCACGACGTGTTTCACGTCTCTCAACTTCGGAAGTGTCTTCGGGAGTCGGATTCTGTTATAGATTCTCCTGATTTTCTGGAGCTTGAGGTCTCACCGGACTTATCTATTGTACAACAACCTATTCGCGTGCTTGCCACGGAGGTGCGACGCCTTCGAAACAAGGACGTGCCGCTCATTAAAGTTCAATGGTCCGCTATTCCCAATGACTGTGCTTGGGAAACCAGAGAGTTTATCGAACGATCCTATCCGGGTTTTCTATCTTTGCTTGGCAGTGGTGAGAATATCTTTTCCTCTCAAGCTTATTTCCTTTTCTTTTTGATGATGTATGTATGTAGTTGTTCCAAAGACCGTCTCTAGGAATTGTGTGGACGCAATTTTGTTAGGAGGGGAGATCTGTAACAACCCGCATATTTAACGATTATATATTTAAATGTTTTATTTAAATTTAGCGCCGTTGGTCCGATTTTTGGGTCCGAAAAGGTACTTTTTGCACACAGTCGAACTGAGACTCGAAACCACTTCCATTGAGTCCAAAATGGCGTTTGCGATCTTTTTGAGTATAAACTTTGATATGTTCGGAGTAAGTCAAATTTTGCTATTTGCTAAGTGGGCTTTTGGGTTTGGGTTCAACAAACTCATCCTATACCACAACTCAGCCCCCTCTCCTCTCCACTCACTCATTTCATTTCATAACACTCAAGCACAACTGAAAATGGGGGAAGAGAATGGGAAATAGAAATTCCAAGCCCTAGTTTACTTTGCAAACTTGAATTCTTGCTCCAAAATCAAAGTGAAGCTATTGGTAAGCTTCCTCTTCATCTTCTCCAACTCTTTTCCTCTTCAATTTTAGAAAGTTTCCTAAACCTAATTTAGGAAATACTTGTTTTGATCTTAGATTGAAGCAAGTAGAGTTGAAGTGGAGAGTGCTTGGTCTTTTCCTTGCAATTGGGCTTCCCATCTTTGTTTTTGAGTTAAAAAGGGCGAGTTTTGAACTCACATCTACTTCTCTTAATATCATTGATGTTAGGTATGAATTCCAAACACTTTTCCATTTGTAATTGCTTTTGATTTGGATTGGTTTTATGAATGTTGCAAGTTTTAGAGTTTTGAAGTCAAATCTTTAAAAAATCCTAATTTTGAGTTTGATCATGATTTTGGTGATGCATTCAAGAGCCGTAGGGCTGGGTCGTTGATTGGCATAAACCCCTACCGCCATTGCTCGTTCAATTGAAATTTGGAAGAGTTTTGCTCTTCATTTTATGGGCTGAAAAACTGCCCTAGTGCCAGTCAATCAACTGACCTTTGAAGTCAGTGACTGACTATAGCAAATGAGGGTTCCGAGGTTGGTTTGAGAGGCTAGGAGCCTCAGTATTCTGCAATCAGTCGACAGACCCACTGTAACCAGTCGACTAACTGCAGGAAATAGAATTTCCTAGTTTCTAGATCCGTCGACTATTCTCAGTGAACCGGTCGACTGACCTGCTTCAATTTTTCCTAGTAAGCCTATTTGATTGTGATTCCAACTTTTATCGATTCATTGATTCCAGTTAGTTGTTTATGCATATTTGACCTTGATGATTCCTTTTGACTTCATCCATGGGTTTTTATAAAATAATCTTTAAATTGTATTAAAAGCTCGATTCTCCAATTTATAAATTCTATTTAAAACACACACAATTTTGCACTCCGAGCGAAGAGGGAGAAGAATTAATGATTAGATAAAACGCGTGCTATGAACACATGCCTTCATCTTTTCAGTTAATTGCTAATCTATTCGTTTGAACGTTTTGACCTTTGGTTTGGTTTACCGATGAGATGAGGTAAACTTTGTATTGCTTTGAGTGTGAAATTGACTGACGGATAGTAAATCGTTTAGTGCGAACGGGTGATTATGGACTCACATTACCACTTTCTGGGTTCCTTTTCGAGAGTTGTGAAACATTCTGCCAGTTAGTGGTGTCCAGTACTGGGCCTCCAAACCTTCACCACTAGGGTTTGTTGCCTTTGGGATAGTGTCATCGGACTGTCTCCTTCAGGTTTGTTGCCTTCGGGTATGTTGCCTTCGGGTATGTTGCCTTCAGGTTTGTACCTTCGGACTTGTGCCTTCGGGATTTTTGCCCTATTGTATCGCTTTTGGAGTTGGTCATTCGTCACCGCTCGAGTGATATTGGGTTTGGAGTCTTCGGGCTCATGGATCCTTGTTTATACAATACCGAGCACGTGAAAATTTTCTATTGTTTCATTGATATGTATATTCCTTAGGTATCGCCCTTCGGTGTTGGTCTTTTCGAGTCGCACGTTATATAACGATTACCTTGCGGAACTTTTGTTACCTTCTTTGGTATTTGATATTTGCCTTTTCAGCTTGTTTTGGGATATTCATATCCTTTGTTTATTGTGTTGCCGATGATATGAGGCTTGTCTTGTTATGATTCATCTTTTGTTAGATGATTGTGTTATCTCTTTTAGAGATATTCGTTATACTTTATGACCTTGCTGGTTTATTGTTGTTCAGTTTATCTAACTGATTTGTTTAGCTAGACTGACCCATATATTTATACTCGGGTCAGACCAAGATGTTTCAGGTTAGGTGCTTTTGGACTTAGCCTATTTTGCTTCCGCATGGACTACTTCGCTAGCTTCTTTTTGTTATGGCTTTTTGCGTAGTCCCATTTTGTAGTAACTCTAATATGTATTCTTTTAGATTCGTTTGTATATTGTGGTTTGCTATACCACTTGACATGTATCAGTTTGTATACTCTGTTATGTAGCTGTATATGTGTATCTGATGATCTACTGTTCTGTGATGTATATTACATGTGAGCTGTTATATTTTGTTCTGATAGATCCTCCACCCACCTATGGTTTTGTTTTAAGTATTCATTGGATATGTCGATCTACTTGGTATGACAATTGTCGATGTATTCAATAGATAGTTAGAGCAAGGCTATAGATGGTCGCTCCTAACCAGCCTTATTCTCCGCATTAGTTGACGGCATTACCCCGTAGTGTGCTTGGCTAGCATGGGTATAGAGGTGGGGCGTCACAACAACTTTTAAAGAAAATGATTTTAACTAGTTATACTTAAATCAATAAATACACATATTATATGTAAGCTTCTTTAAAATATAAATTTTAACTTTAAACAACTTTTGAAAATTTATTATATTAAATTTAAATCATAACTTTCAAATTACAATCATATATATTAAAATCAGAAAACAAATTTTCTATTAATTTCAAAATGTAAATTTTAAATTCAATTTATTCTCTAAGATTTTTATTATAGAATTTCCAATTAAAATTCTCTTTAAAAATCATATTTATATATATTTATTAATAAACAAATAAATATCTATTTAATTTGGAAAATACCAAATTCATTCAAAATTTAATTTCTAAAGTTAAAATAATTACCAATTTAAATTTGATTTAAAAAGGGGGATGTTACAGATTCTCCCCTTAAGAAAATTCGTTCTCGAAATTTGCTAGGGAGACAACAAAGAATAGTTAGACACACAAAGATAGAGAAACAGTTTTCCAGATCAAACTGAAATATTTATTCTGCCTTTGGCTTACCAAATCAGGACATCAACAATGAATACGAGAACGAACTCATTCCATATCTCACAAGATACTTGGGTCATCCGATCTACGAAGTATGCATGGGTATTAGTTAGTTCAAAGGGATAACTAACCATTTGTAGAACGCATTGAAACCCAATAAAACAGACAAATGAGTACAATTCCCAACTGATGGAATCTTGGGCTAGATCCATCACAGAAAAGAATCGATTGCATGGTGCTTGATTCGAGACAAAAGAAATTTATGAACAACATGGATTCCAAACTAAGTTGGAATACCCAAAAGATATATCAACTTGTCCCTCTTTGGACTTTGATTCATACAAGAAATCATTACAAAATTCTCAAATTTGGTTTTAACCGAAATCGTTTCATCGATGCAAACAAATGTAACTTCATATTTAATTTACCAATTTATTCCAATAAAATTTCAAAGTTAAAAATGAAAAGCTGATAGAAATTTGATGAAGAGAATATGAAATAGAAACTTATCTACAACGATTCGCAGGGCCACCACCACACCAAAGCTTCTTCTGTAGTTGCCGTGAAGCAATCAAGGAATCGAAATTGAATGGTGATCAAAAGAGATTGATGGAGAAAGTTGTTTTCGTTGTTGTTACAGGATTTTGACCATTTGTATTGGTACTTACCTATCCCCTATCTCATCCTCTTCTTGTACTCATACTCACTATCATTGGATTGTAAGAGAATTTACTGAGGCATACAGACAGGTATCTTAGGGAATACTCATTCTTGGGTATACTTCACTCTATCTCTAATGAGTTACCTAATGTGTTATACTCCAAAAGCTAAAGTTCAGCCTTTATCTCTGATACCACTGTAACGACCCTGACTCGACATTCGAAAATTGACACCGAATACGTCACCCATACTCGAATGCCGTAGATCCAAACGTCGAATCTGTTCACCAGAGCTTATAACACGTTAAGTGTAACAACACAGCGGAAGAAAAAAATGAATGATTATATTGATATACAATATCTATACAACACATTGATACAATTGATATCAACATCAGAGATACAAGATAACAACGGAAGAAATAACTCCAACATGATCTCCAAGAGAAAGAGTGAATCCACAAGCTGCAACTCTAATGCCAAAGCTCAAAAGGCTCCAAGTTCCAAATCGAAAGCTCGAACCATCATCAAGTTGTACTAAGCAAGGTCTGTTATCGATGTGATTGCCAAAATCCAAAGACTTGATGCTATCGAATTTACACCTACTATTTGATTATTTGAAAAACCCAACTCTAGGCTGCCCGTGTGGAAAATTTTAGGCAGCCAGAGTTTAGAAAGGGAACAATAAACTCCAGGTCAGTCATGGGACTGGTGTGAGCAAACAAAAATAGTTTTTCTTTAACAAAACAAAACAAAAGAAATTTTAAATAATTCCGCAATTCTTTTTGAAAAATGAAACTACCATAAGGCCTCCCCGCACATACACATTGCAAGCGCACAATTGGAAGAGATTTCCCCTTATGATAGTCAAACATGCTTGATACGCGAAATCCTTTTGATATTATTGTTAGCGCATAGTGCAGAAAACCCTTCGAAAGTATAATATTAATGTAACGACCCGAAATTTTTCGATCCCGAAAATTTCAGATAGTTAGGAAGAAAAAGAAAGAGATAGAAGAATAAGAAGAACAAAAACACCAACATCTCACATTCGTAGCGGATAAAATATAATAAAAAATAATATCAGTCATACAAAGGAATTCTGTATCTGTCAAATACATTCATTATTCATCAGAGTTACACAAATATACAGACACTAGATATACACAATCATCAAGTCCCAGATATACAACAATATAACACAGTGGAAACACTCCATACGTTCTTGCCATCCAGCTCGCCTCCTGAGCTCCAGAACATCCTTACCTGAAAATCTGTAATACTCGGTCTGAACGGAGGATTACATAAAAGTAACAACCGGGTCAGGCTGAAAACCAACGTGAGTAAACCCATCTAACATGGAATACGAAGCATACAACTCATATAAAACCCGGGGTAACTCGTATTAATTTACAAATTCACAATTTGTTATAGATATCACTTATTTCACACATAAATTTTCTAAGTACCAAAATTTAGATTAAATAGTCCAATTCACTTAAATCATTTCATTCCAACCTATTGATTTCACATATCAATCTATAAAAATTTGAAGTGGTTTCAGATATTTTACAATACTCGACCCCGGTCTCTTCGAGTCTCATTCAAGGCATTCAATACCATTCGATCATCCATAAGAAAACTTGATCACTTCCAAATTAATTTAATTAATTCTAATTGAATTACTAATCTCAATCACTTAGATTCCTTCATTTAACATTAATTAATTCCAAATCAATTAATCAATCATCCCTTCATTATCCATCTTAATTAATCACACTGGGTTAATTATTCTTTAATTACATTCAAGTAATTATCTTTAGTTAATCATACAAATTAATTATTCTTAAACAAAATCAATAATTAATCTTTAATTACTTCACAGATTAATTAATTACATTAATCCTTAATTAGTTATTAATTAATTTATCATAAATCACTTATTATTGATTAATTAGTCTTAATTAATCAATCCTTTATTACATCATTGATTATATAAATTAATGATTTCTAATTACATTTCAATTTATCCCAATATAGTTTAATTACATTAAATAATTTATCATTAATTAAACCACAAATATTAATCACTCTTGATATATCTCATCCTATAATTATCTACCTTTTTATTTACTTCGTTAAATAAATTAATTACTCCTTAATTAATTATCTTAATTAATCTCTTGTTTAATTACACAAAGTAATTATACCCAATTTACTTCTATTAACAAATCATCATTCAACTAATCGAATCCAGTAATTATTTGTTAATTACTTCCCTACGTAATTATATTTTATTAATTACATTAAGTAATTACCTATCAAACCACCCAATTTATTCTATTTATATTTTAGAATCCCAAATTATACTTGTCCAATCATAACACAACACAATTTAATCCCCAAATTTATCTTTCACAGTATATAAATTAAATGCATCATCAAGTATGAAAATAATTTCTATATTATGAGAAATCCAGTTGGATCCTTCTAACCTATTTTCCTGCATCCACGGGTGTTAGCACAATACCAATTCCACTTCGAGGTGGAATATCGCAGTATTGGGGATTTGAATAATATCATCCGCTATTATGTGGCGCATAGGGTATCATCTGCTATATAATGCGGAAAATCAATCACCCAATATATACTATATACTCTTATATATAATATAGCACATCAATTCAATTCAACCATCAACCAATCATTTAAATTTAACCATTTAAATTTAAATAAAAACCCAATTGAGTGAGATTAATTCACCTTTGAATTTGTTTTGCAGTCCACTTCAATTTCGACTTGGTTTCCTAGGTTATAACCTTGTATAAACATTAGATAATTTTTTTCTCAATATTCGAGACAATTGAACGATGAAATTTTCATTTTAAACAAATAAATTTAATTTAAATTTTAAACCAATTCCCTTTTACAGAATATTTTAGCAACCAAATAATTAAATAAGTTAATTAAATAAATTAATTTCCAACTAATTTTCTTTTAATAATCTTTTAATAACCAAAATAATTTTTAAATAAGTTAACTAAACAAATATATTACTTTTAAAATTAAACTAGTAAATAAAATATGCATGTATAAATTCAAATAGTCTTCTGCTTTTACTCTATACGTCCATACACACACACACACACACATATATATTATTAGGTTTTAAACACACTGTATATATATTTATACCTATTGTTTACTGTAAAAAAATTTTAACAAAAAATCATATAACCCAAATCAGAGAAAAAGAATACTTCACTGTCGAACCCCTCGCGGGCACCAACGGCTCGACTTCCTAGATTTCGCTCGACTCCCCACGAACGCGAGAGCCTCCCAGATTCGATCGAACCAGCTTTTCCCAGTCGCGACTCTAACCCTAACGCCTCCACATAAACCACCCACCGATCCTCCTTGAACACCGGCCTCTGCCCTAACCAGTACACGCGCGGCGTCCCACCTAGATATAAATTCGAACACCTTCCTTGATTTGTTCGCATCCTCCATTTCTTTTAGATGAACAAACTGATTTCGTTTGGCCCTTGGATTTGAATTTGAGAGGAAAGGGAAGGATAGGAGAAAGACATCGGCCATTATTCTTTTGCTTTGATTTCGATCTTTTTTTGTTCGATTCGGTATGAAAATTAGAGAGGGAGACAGAGATGAAATATAGATTTGGGGATGGCTTCTTGAGTACGAGTGTTTGTTTATAAAAATATCTTTGACTAGTTGATTTCCAATTTTATTATATTATAAAACTTCCAAAATGCCTCGTAAATTGCTACTTAAAATTTCAAACTCCTCTTAAGGAGTGCCGCTAGGCGTCTATAATGTTATACCCGTATTTCGAACGCAATGGAAAAGGTTTCGAAGGCTAATTCGATCATATGCGCAAGTTACAGAATTAAATGATCAATTTTAAATTAAATCGATTAAAATAGTTTCTATGCGTTTTGAGCTGCCAGGGTTTAACGACAACTCCGATTGCTACGAAAATTGAAATCCAATGATAACTAACCATTATGGATCCAATGGAACTGGTTTCGTCAAATTCCAAGACTGTGCCTTGGAAGGCTATTTTTAAATTCAATTTAAAGGATATATTATTAAAACTGAACAAACCACCTTTAAATTAAACTTCAACCATTCTATTATCTTCAATATCATCATTATAAATTTTATAAGCCTTCAAATTATTTTTAACAGGCTTAAAACTCCAGATTCAACATTTTACCCAATTTCAGTTTATTAAATCTAATAATTTAATTGCTATTAATAATAATATTTGAATTCAAGTTAAAAATTAACTTTTTAAATATTTACAATCAATTAAATATTCCAATTTAAATTGTTAGAAATTCCGAGTCGTCACATTCCTCCCCCCTTAAAAGAATTTCGTCCCCGAAATCGCTAGTTAAGAAGATGATTCAATACCATTACTATTTTCCCAAAACTAAACAGTTTTTATCAACTTGCCATAACCTATCTTTTATTAGAGACCCACTATTACTTCAACCAACTTCCCAAAACCTTCCATAGTTTCCAAACAACTTTGCTTATTCAACCTTTCAAATTATAATTCAAAACCAAGTTTTAAATTTTCAAAATTTCTCAAAAAATTCCTAACTCCCTAAATTTTCGAATTTTTTTGCCAGAGTCTCCTTTGCGCGGCTAGCTCGGTACAACTACAAAATGCCTCTACGGGCTCCCAAATTTCAAAAGAAAACAAGGCCAAGTGGCTAGATCAAAAACCCAATCAAATTTCATACAGAAATTTAAACACATACCTTTTAGTCGGGCAATTCGAATTATCTCCTGAAATCAAAACCAATTTTCCTTTCCCTTTACAATACCTGCATATCCTACTTAGGAATAATATCCAATCACAGCTTTTAAAATCATTTTATACATTTCCTTACAGAAGTTTTCATATCTACTTCTATTCAAATTAGTTTTCCCATTTCCATATGATTTCAATTTATCTTCAATTCTGAATATTGAATTTTATCTTCCATTTATAACTGATTCATATCATTATCTTAAATTAGTGTCATCCACTAGTTTATTTCAATTTCAAATTTGAAATTATTTTGTCGCTAACAAAAAGTTTCCAAAAAATTTTCTAACTCCCAAATTTTTCGCAAAATTTTAGCAGAGTCTCATTTGTACGGAGGAGCTTTTGCAATTTAACAAGAGATATAAATATATATACATCAACCCACACGGTCGGAGAAACAAAAATAGTTCATATTTCCTACTTTTATTGCGTAGGTGTACCTTTATTTAGCATTTTAAGCAAGCGGCTTATTATTTTAGTAATTAGCGCAACCAAATCCAGCCAAACGGCTTCCCAATATCTATACTAACTCAATTTAAACATGTAAGCACTATATATACGAAGTTTATAACATTTCTCTTACTTAAACAACTATAACACATCAACTCTAAAAGAAATGCATTCAAAATAACTTCCATGAGCAATTTATATGATTTCAAAACTAATTCAATTGCTTTCAACCAATTCATATACCATTTCGTTCAATTTTATTGGTTTACAACTTAATTGCTTAAATTCAATGTATTTTAACCCAACTTTTATTTAACGGTCTTCCATTCTTACTCGAAACCAAGCTTTTATTGACTTAAGTAATTTTACTTCAAATTAAAACGCCTCATAACTTATGTTCATTCTGATAACCCAATTCCAATCAAAACTTTGATTTAATTTTTATTCAATCAGACTTTATCCATTTATTATTTAATTCAATTAACCCACTTATTCATCCCATTTTAAATTTTTTAATTCACCTACTTAATTCATTATCGAATTTATTTTATTAATACAAAGCCATTCTCAATTTATTTCTACCCACCTGGGTTTTGTTTGCAACTCAAACCATTTCTATTATAATTCAGTTCCATTTTATTTTTGCAACATCTCCACTTATTTTAATTCACTATCAATCCAAATCGAATTCAGTTTATAATTCGAATTAATTTCCAAACTTCATTATTAACTTACAATCCATTTTATTTAACCGATTTAAATTTTATTAACATATTCTATCAAATAATTATTTAGCTAATTAACTTACTTCCAACTTTTAAATCAATATTCGATTTTATTACAAAAATCACTTTATTAAATTTTCCTGAGTTCAAATTTTTTATAATTCTAGTTTGGATTTTCTTTCATTTTCCAAAATTCCATCACTTTTATTTTAAAATTTTAGAAATACTTTTAAATTCACATATTATTATTAAAATAGCTTTTTATAAAGAAAATACTTCTTATAACTCGATGTTTCAACCAGTCCATCCTTGTTCTCACAGAAATTCAGTCATACGTTGATCAGGCGTAGGACTGAA
Organism: Allium cepa; assembly: GCA_030765085.1. Lineage (NCBI taxonomy): Eukaryota > Viridiplantae > Streptophyta > Magnoliopsida > Asparagales > Amaryllidaceae > Allium > Allium cepa. The sequence continues at coordinate 292,745,642 of CM060937.1, forward strand.
AATCTAAAATTACTTGGTAAACCCGTTTCCAATACCCAGTGAAAAATACTTGGGGAAATAATTTTAGTGAAAATATAGAAATCGGTTTTTGAAAATAGAGGAAATATCTTTGGTGAGAATGCTCTGGAAATCATCACCCTCATCCATGGTCGCAGTTACATCCTGGATTACGTTGCCATCGCAGTAAAAGTCCATGTAACTGTAGGCACTCCGCGCCCCTCGATTACACCATGGAACCCACAACAGATCGTAGTTACATTCCAGGGTTACGTTGCCATCGCAGCAAAAGTCTATGTAACTGTAGGCATCAGCGCCCTCGATTTTCGCTGTTAAAAATGAAACTTCTCCACTCCTACATAGGTCGCAGTCTACCGATGTAAAATCAAACGTAGACCGTTGGCTCTCAACGGCACACACGACTTTCGCTATGTTACCATAGGTCACAGTCTACCGATATAAAATCAAATGCAGACTGTTGGCTCTCAACAGCACACACGACTTTCGCTATGGTCTGCAGTAGATCGCAGTGACATCGAGTTACAATGTCGTCACAACATAACCCAAATGCCTCTGTAGGCATCAGCGTCCCTTGACTTCCGCTACACACTACTAATAATCCTCAGAAACTAGTTTTGTTCCGACTCCTTACAGGATCAACTTTAGAACCCCCCCTTAGGGTTCAAGGCAGCACCACCCGGTGGCGCTGCTGAGAAGTTCATTTCAAGGGAGCGCCTTTTTCCCCAGAGCCATTATCAAAACACTTTATACTATACACACATAGTAACTTCCAAATCATACACCTAGTATGAATCTCATATAAATCTCCTTTTCCTCAAAATCGATAATTCTCAAACTTGGCTTTCCAAATTCCAATATTGATTTTACCCATAATTCAAAAGCCTTTCCAAATCCAAAGGTTCCCAAAACCTTTTTCCAAAATCCTCATAAGATCCTTTATATATGTATATAATTTTTTAAAAAACTTTGGATCATTTCAAACTTGTATAAAATTCCTTTTATACTTCAAGTACTTTCAAAATCCTTTTCTTCCACCAATAGATCAACAAGGGGAGATTTATCTTATATAACGAAGATATATAACTTTGTTTATTCAAAATCAAATATTCAAATTTGATTACTCTTTTTTTATAACGTTGTTTCCATCTTACTTATCGTCATAAAAATATCCAACTTTCACTTTTATCTATTGCATATTTCACACAATATACTTTCATTTCAAAAGAAATCATTTCACATTTCTTATTCACAAATTTTCAATATCAATTTCATTTAAATTCATACGACGTACACATATCATCCATACGCTATACCAATCCGATCGCTCGTTCGATCACACAATTTCACTTCCGAACTAGTATCGTCCACCCGACTTCCTAGTACGGACACAGATATGGTTTCTTGATCAAAAACCGTCATTCTCCTTGCATAGCTATGACTATGATAGAGAACATCCAAAACCAATCAGTAATCCATATCCAGGTCCGCCGTCGAAAATCGAGTGAAAAATCCCAACTCAGATCGATATAACTATCTCGAAATTCTGTGCTCGAATCTGATCAAATCACTGTGCGAAAAGAATAATAGGCGTACATCCTACGTATTTATCTTCATTGATTATCAACTATATCAATTTTTCTTTCTATTCACATTTCCTTTAATTTCTATCCACATAATCACGATTGTTTCAATTTCCTTGGATTATCACTTTAATCCTTATCCCAAATGGATATTCAATCATAAACAGTTTAAACTCTGTCCAGCTTAAATTCAGAAAATAGCTTGAAAAGTTTAAAATAGATAAGTCATTGAAAAATAATTATTAGTTGGTAACATAGCTATAAAATAGTTAAGTAATTGTAAAATAGTTGAAAAATAGTCAAATTGTTATAGAAATTTTAGATAATTGCACAATAGTTATAAAATAGTAATTAATTTGTAAAATAGTTGAAAATTGTGATTAGTTTGTAAAACAGTTGAAAATTTGTTAAATAGCTCCAAAAATAATTGTAAAATAAATATAAAATATTTTGACTTTAAAAAGAAAGGTTGTATATATTGAATAGCTTGGAAAAATAAGTTTATATTAAAACAATTTATATTGAAAATAGTCCAGAGTCAAAATTGTTCGCTTCCCCATCAATTCAATTTAAATTTCCACTTCCATCTAAATTGACCCAATTCCAATTTGAATAACTTCAATTTCCATTGAAATTGATTTAACCCTAATTCAAGTTGAATCAATCTTGATTTCTTTCCAAATTCAAATCAAATTCCATTTGATTTTAAACCTACTCAACTTTAATTACAATTCCAAATTATTCCAATCAATTTGGACTAATATCAATTGAACCCACTTCAATTTCAAATCATCTCAATTCAATCCAACTCAAATTTTCCATTTGAATTTTTAAACTTATCCATCTTCAATCACAAATCCAATTAATTTAAATCAAATTCTATTTTAATGAATTCAATTCAAATTTCAAATTTAAACCATTCCGAATTATACAATTTCAAGTTAAATTTTTAAATGTTGATTTAATCCTTTAAATCAAATCAACTTATCTCTTTAAACCATTTAATTCTAAATCCATTTCAAACTTATCTTCATTTAATTTTAATTTGGTTGTATTTCTATTACCACTTAATTTAATCCCAATTCAAGATTTCAATTTGGTTGTATTATATTACTTCTTAATTTAATTCCCATAATCTAACAACCAATCACCTAAATATTTATTAGAAGGAAATATTGCTTTATATATCAAAATAGATTCTTATATAAAATCATTTAAAATCTTTATATAAGCAAATAACAAGTACGCTCTATAAATATATACTCAACTCATTCTAGGGTACCACTGACACTATCCTTAATGAGTAATCCCACTAGAGCCAAGGTTCTCGCTTAACCTTTCAGCTCTGATACCAACTGTAACGACCCGAAATTTTCCGATCCCGAAAATTTCAAATAGTTAGGAAGAAAAAGAAAAGATAGAAGAATAAGAAGAACAAAAACACCAACATCTCACATTCGCAGCGGATAAATATAATAACAAATAATATCAGTTATACAAAGGAATTTTGTATCTGTCAAATACATTTATTATTCATCAGAATTACACAAATATACAGACACTAGATATATACAATCATCAAGTCCGAGATATACAACAATATAATACAGCGGAAACACTCCATACGTTGTTGCCGTCCAGCTCGCCTCCCTAGCTCCAGAACGTCCTTAACTAAAAATCTGTAATACTCGGTCTGACCCGAGCATTACATCAAAGTAACACCCGGGTCAGGATGGAAACCAGCGTGAGTAAACCCATCTAACATGGAATACAAAGCATACATATAAAACCCGGGGTAACTCATATCAATTTACAAATTCACAATTTGTTATAGATATCACTTATTTCACAAATCAATTTCCTAAGCACCAAAATTTAGATTAAATAGTCCAATTCACTTAAATCATTTCATTCCAACCTATTGATTTCACATATCAATCTATAAAAATTTGAAGTGGTTTCGGATATTTTACAATACTCGACCCTGGTCTCTTCGAGTCTCATTCAAGGCATCCTATACCATTCGATCATCCGTAAGCAAACTTGATCACTTCCAAATTAATTTAATTAATTCTAATTGAATTACTAACCTCAATCACTTAGATTCCTTCATTTAACATTAATTAATTTCAAATCAATTAATCAATCATCCCTTCATTATCCATCTTAATTAATCACCCTGGGTTAATTATTCTTCAATTAATTCAAGTAATTATCTTTAATTAATCTTACAAATTAATTATTCTTAACCAAAATCAATAATTAATCATTAATTACTTCATAAAATAATTAATTACATTAATCCTTAATTAGTTATTAATTAATTTCTCATAAATCACTTATTATTGATTAACTAATCTTAATTAATCAATCTTTTGTTACATCATTGATTATATAAATTAATGATTTCTAATTACATTTCAATTTATCCTAATCTAATTTAATTACATTAAATAATTAATCATTAATTAAACCACAAATATTAATCACTCTTGATTTATCTCATCCTGTAATTATCTACCTTTTTATTTACTTCGTTAAATAAATTAATTACTCCTTAATTAATTATCTTAATTAATCTCTTGATTAATTACACAAAGTAATTATACCCAATTTACTTCTATTAACAAATCATCATTCAACTAATCATATCCAGTAATTATTTATTAATTACTTCCCTACTTAATTATATTTTATTAATTACATTAAGTAATTACCTATCAAGCCACCCAATTTATTTTATTCATATTTTAGAATACCAAATTATACTTACCCAATCATAACACAACATAATTTAATCTCCAAATTTATCTTTCACGGTATATAAATTAAATGCATCATCAATTATGAAAATAATTTCCATATTGTGAGGAATCCAGTTGGATCCCTCCAACCTGCTTTCCTGCATCCACAGGTGTTAGCACAATACCAATTCCACTTCGAGGTGGAATATCGCAGTATATGGATTGTATAATATCTTCCGCTATTATGCGGCGCATAGGGTCTCATCCGCAATATAATGCAAGAAATCAATCACCCAATATATACTATATACTACTATATATAATATAGCACATCAATTCAATTCAACCATTCAACCAATCATTTAAATTTTACCATTTAAATTTAAATAAAAACCCAGTTGAGTGAGATTAACTCACCTTTAAGTTTGTTTTGCAGTCCACTTCAATTTCGACTTGGTTTCCTGGGTTATAACCTTGTATAAACATTAGATAAATTGTTTTCAATATTCGAGACAATTGAACAACGAAATTTTCATTTTAAACAAATAAATTTAATTTTAATTTTAAACCAATTCCCTTTTACAGAATATTTTAGCAACCAAATAATTAAATAAGTTAATTAAATAAATTAATTTCCAACTAATTTTCTTTTAATAATCTTTTAATAACCAAAATAATTTTTAAATAAGTTAACTAAATAAATATATTACTTTTAAAATTAAACTAGTAAATAAAATAGGCATGTATAAATTCAAATAGTCTCCTGTTTTTACTCTATACATCCATATATATATACACACACATATATATTATTAGGTTTTAAACACACTGTATATATATATTTATACCTATTGTTTACTGTAATTTTTTTAACAAAACACATATAACCCAAATCAGAGAAAAAGAATACCTCACTGTCGAACTCCTCGCAAGCACCAACGACTCGACTTCCAAGATTTCGCTCGACTCTCCACGAACGCGAGAGCCTCCCAGATTCGATCGAACCAGCTTTTCACAATCGCGACTCTAACCCTAACGCCTCCACATAAACCACCCACCGCTCCTCCTTGAACACCGGCCTCCGCCCTAACCAGTACACGCGCGGCGTCCCACTTAGATCTGAATTCGAACACCACCCTTGATTCGTTCGCGTCCTCCATTTTTTTCTAGATGAACGAACTGATTTCATTCAGCCTTCGATTTGAATTTGAGAGGAAAGGGAAGGATAGGAGAAAGATATTGGCCATTATTGTTTTGTTGTGATTTCGATCTTTTTTTGTTCGATTCGATATGAAAATTAGAGAGGGAGACGGAGATGAAATATAGATTTGGGGATGGCTTCTTGAGTATGAGTATTTGTTTATAAAAATATCTTTGACTAGTTGACTTCCAATTTTATTATATTATAAAACTTTCAAAATGCCTCGTTAATTGCTACTTAAAATTTCAAACTCCTCCTAAGGAGTGCCGCTAGGTGTTTATAATGTTATACCCCTATTTTGAATGCAATGGAAAAGTTTTCGAAGGCTAATTCGATCATATGCGCAAGTTACGGAATCAAACGATCAATTTTAAATTAAATCGATTAAAATAGTTTCTATGCGTTTTGAGCTGCCAGGGTCAAACGACAACTCCGATTGCTACGAAAATTGAAATACAATAATAACTAACCATTATGGATCCAATTGAACTGGTTTTGTCAAATTCCGAGACTGTGCCTTGGAAGGCTATTTTTAAATTCAATTTAAACTATATATTATTAAAACTGAACAAATCATCTTTAAATTAAATTTCAACCATTATATTAGCTTTAGTATCATAATTATAAATTGTATAAGCCTTCAAATTATTTTTAACAGGCCTAAAACTCCAGATTCAACATTTTACCCAATTTTAGTTTATTAAATCTAATTACTTAATTGCTATTAATAATAATATTTGAATTCAAGTTAAAAATTAACTTTTTAAATATTTACAATCAATTAAATATTTCAATTTAAATTGTTAGAAATTCCGAGTCATCTCAATTAATCTTAGCTACAATACGTACCATTATTGTGTTTCTACTACGGTTACCATGTTAAATGATAGGTTCTACAACTAAAACCGTACAAGGCGCGTATTGGTGATTGGATTTCCAACAATGGTCAAGCAAAGGAACTTCCTGGGCCACATGGGTACGCCTTTGGAGGGACGCCCCGAGAATCTAACCAGATCTCTGCCAACACAAGGACGGGTTACCTTTGTAACTAGGTAACTACTGACATGAGCATGCCATCCCCCGGTCGTTTGCGACCTTTATCCGTGAGCTCTCAACCACAAAGCAACCACAAAGTAATAAATTTTCTGTGATCACATGAGTTAAGTATCTGAGCTCCATACAATGATACCACCCTTTTCCAGAAGGGAATGAACATACCCTAAAGGGCGCAACCCTCGTAACCTTGCCGCATCTTTCCTGTTTCGACCATTTCCAAGGTGTGCGGTCCTGATGTAGTCTCATCCACAAAGCTATGATTTACACAAATGCCTTACTTTGATCAAGAAATGATCAGCAGCACTTCATACGCCACATTACCAAATTTGGAATGTATCACTAGTATCCATCAACTACATAACCTCCGAGCTCATACGTCTCAGAGAAAGGTATTAAGCTAAGAGAATAAATTCTCTTCCACCAAACAGAAATGTATTTGATAGAAAACAGATTTACATCTCAAAGTGTAATGTCAGACACACATCCATATAAGTCTGTTGCGGGTTCGAACAGAACCGAAGGCACTTCACAAAGAAGCCCTTGCAATCCAGGTATTTACAATCTCGATCGGACTCCCCATCATATATGGAGATCTCTATACCGTAGCTACGCAGTGCAGAGTCATTCGACGGGTAATCCTTTCATTCTCGAAAATATCCGGTCTTCACCACCGGTCTTCAAATGCTATCCACTACGTCGTATCATTATTCGGAATGGGTTATATGACACAAAGCCCTCTCCCGACTAAACCGAATATGAGCATTTAATTTAAAATGCATATGGATATTGGGATCTTAGTTAAGTCACAACACATTTCCCAAAACCTTTCTTTCAATTGGTTTAAACAAATTTACATTTCAAATCTTTTAAACAAAAAGATTCGCTTCATAATTTTTACCAATCTTTCACAGAGATTCATTCATAGCTTTCAAAACTATTTACAATTCCAAATATTTTATACAAAAGATACACCTTTAAGATCCTCTTCAATTTGGAAACAAAGTTCATAAATCTTTCACAAAGATTCAATTACAGCTTTCAAAAACAACCCCCTTTCAAATTTGAAACACCTTTTTTAACAAAACTGGAAATCCTTTCTTTCTTTGAAAGCTATTATCATTTAAAAACTAAGAGTTTTCGTTTCAGGAAAATCCAATTTCATTTTCTCAAGTTAAAGCCTTTCAAGTATAAAATTGGGTTGAATTAAATTCTTAAAATAATATGTTCAACATACTTTAAAGATGGTTTTAAAATCGATATATATATATATATATATATTATATAACTTGTATAAACCTTTCAAACCAAGTTTCCAAAACAATTTCAAAACTTAACAAGATATAGTCTTATTCAAACTAAATTTTAATTTAAAATTTCCTTTCAAAAAGATTTTCATATTCAACCCAATTACCTTTCCAAAACCATTTGGATTCAAAATTCAACTTTTTAAACAAATAATATCTTAATTCAAAACATCTGTGACTTAACCGATTTCCGGTGAAATCCATATTTGTGTGTGTATAGTGTAGTCCAGGGGTTTTACACAGTATTGCAACATCATCAATCATCACAATCCAAATACAACAATATCGATAAGCGGTATAATCCTATAACGCTTATCTTCATTCACAGATTCACAAATAATAATTTAAATCCATCACAGATAAATAAACTACATTCATCACTGCTCAAATCAATACAATTCATATCTCAAATCATCACATATCAGGGATATCAAAGAATTCAAAGCATTCCATGCAATTCAAACATCCATAAGTAAGGTTAATTAATCATCCGATTAATTGAAACTAGATTAATCACTAATCTAGGTAAATTAACATTAATTAATTATAAACCATTTTGATTAATTATCCTTTAATCACTTATTAATTAACCATCCTTAAATAAATCAATTAATCTTAAATTATTAAATAATTAACTTTCATTATTTAATTAATTATCCTTAATTAATTACATTAATTAATTAATTCTTAATTAATTACATTAATTAATTAATTCTTAATTAATTACCATTTAATTAATTATACTTAATTGATAAATGATTATCCTTAATCACTTATATTAACAATTACTAATTAATTACATTGAGTAATTATTACTTGATCAATCATAATCATCAATTTATTATCCTCAATTACTTTTATTAAGTTATTATTTTTAAGTAATTAATTACCCTTAATTACTTTCCATTTATTAATCAACCTTTAATTAATTAATAAGTCAACCTTTAATTATTTAATATCCTTGAAGTAATGAACCTTTAATTACTTAATTATTGATTAACCTTTAATAACAAATTTATTAATCAACTTTTAATTACATTAAAGTAATTAACCTTTAATTTCATTAAATAATCATCCCTTTAAATTAATTAAATCTTTAAATTACGTTTGAAAACCACTTAGAGATTTATTTAATAATTTACCTAATATAAGAATATTTTCAAAACCAAATCGAATTATTTTCAAATCACATTTGAATATAAAAATTTAGTTCTGAAAACTTGTAAAAATCTTTTTAAATACATTTACTTTGGAAAACCTGGTTTACAATCTTTTGAAAACTTATCCTTTTAAATAAACTTTTTAAAACTTGATTAATTTATATCTATTTAACACCTGACCAAACTTAAAACTACCCGAGCCACACTCACGAATATCCGAGATTAACTTCGAGTTTTCCTCTCCTCTCTTGTCTTCAAGAAAATCTTCGTTTTCCCATGTTCGAACTCGAGAACTCCCCGAGCTTTCTCCTTCTTCCCCAACCCAACAAAACAACCCAGACAGGAGTGATTGTTCGTGTACATGCACACGCTTCGATGAACTCAAATCGACCATGCCGCCTTCAACACATCGACGACCATCTCCTGTAACCATCAAACCACCCAGATTCTCGAATTGACGGCATACTTGAAATCGAGCATCTCGACCACAACAGGGCCAAAACGATCGTCAAAGAAACGCATCGACCCGCCGCCATATGCCACCAGTAACCTCGCCACAACGACCATAGGTGCGCCACAGCCCCACGGTCCTTTTCCCTCCGGTGCGACCGCCTCAAAAGCCTTGACGACATCACAATTCCTTCGAGAACCAGTTCAACTAGAAACCCAGTTCAAACCCTAAAATGTTGAACCACTACCGCGCCAATCATCTATAAAATCCCTAACCATTTCTCCATCAATCTATAACACCCAAACCACCTTCACCGTTAATCTTGACCACTAGCACTACGCCGATTGTCGGCAATTCACGAAAATGCCTTTTCTGGTCATCTTAAAAATTCACGACCACCACTTGCTTAAAAGTCATAAGACCTCCACCAAAAATCATTATTTTGAAATACAAACATGATTATGTTATCATATTGTAAAATTGAAACACTCAAATTTTCTGATTTATGATGATTTTACTGTAATTACATATTTTCACAATATTTATTAGACAATTTGACTTGGCACTATTTTTAAAATAAATATTGCATTGTTACTAACATTTTCCTTTTAATAATCATAACCTAAAAGGAATTGGAGCAAGTGATTTTGATTTTTTTTATTTGGATGGGTTAGTCTGTTGTATCACAGAGACAAACACCTTCATCCATTTCAACATGCACAACCATTTTCGTGTATATACATACATGTAGATATATTCACACAAGCAGAAATGCAATACAACTTCAAGAATAAATCAAACATCAAGAGATATATCACGTTCAAATGGTTTGCTCACCTGGATGGGTTTGAACAATGGACAGATTTTGTTCTTGATTTTGAGTTTTAAAATCTAAAAGCTGGAACACTTTGATCAGGAAATTTGAGATGATTTGGTCACAAGCTTTAGATTTAAATGCTATGAAATTGTTTTAGTTTTAGATTTTGAACTTGATTTTGATTTCCATTTTGGTTTTGATTCTTGAAGCTTGATACAGTTGAATTCAAATTGCATGCTTTGATTTGAGAACTTGTTTTAATGTTGAATCTGCTTTGCTTGATTGTTCCAGGTTGATGAAACTTTGATGTTTGCATTGAGTTTGTAGTTTTGTTTACAGGTTATCATTTCTGGTTTGTATTTCCTTTTTGTTTTCCAGGTTTTACATTTTTTTCTTTCCTTTTCTTTTCTTTTTAATCTTCTTTAATTTGAATGCACGAAGGAAAATAAGAAAAGAGAGAGATAGATGAGCATATAAACCTTGTTTTAATTTCATTCATTAATTTTTAAGAAGACTTTACACTTGTCAAATTGCATTATAAAACATTTACACTTGGATTATTTTGTTAGTACTTGTTCATTCATGAGATTATAAATGTACAAATGTCATTTACATCTATTTTTATGTCTAAATCCTTCACTCGTTTTAATTTATAAATTTTGTTTTAAACCCTTACGTTATTATATCTTATATCTTAACATATGTAAATGTTTTACATCTAATATTCAAAAATATATAAACTATATTTATTCATTTTAAAAGAAACGTGTTTTAAATCTTTTTATTAAATTCATATTCAACTTAGCTATTATGTCTATATTCTGCAAATGTTTATTTTATTAGTTTTCCAAAGATATATATACATATCAAAGCTTTATATTTATATTCACACATTTTATATTATTGGACTTATACAACTTTTAAAGAAAATGATTTTAACTAATTATACTTAAATAAATAAATAAATACACATATTATGTATAAGTTTCTTAAAAATATAAATTTTAACTTTAAACAACTTTTGAAAATTTATTATATTAAATTTAAATCATAACTTTCAAATTACAATGCATATATATTAAAATTAGAAAACAATTTTTCTATTAATTTCAAAATGATTATTTTAAATTCAATTTATTCTCTAAGATTTTTATTATTGAATTTCCCACTAATTAAAAATCATATTTATATACATTTATATTATTAAATAAATAAATATCTATTTAATTTGGAAAATACCAAATTAATTCACAATTTAATTTCAAAAATCAAATTAATTACCAGTTTAAATTTGATTTAAAAACAGGAATGTTACACGTTCCCCTTTTCATATCGATCGGCAATTGTCCTCTTCATATCGATCCCCCGCTCTCCATGTTGCCTTATTCGTATCGATCCTTGTGCACCCCAAAAGCACATTCCTTCATATCCATCAAACTTGCTTTCTTTGTATCCATCAATTTAGGCTGTTCATATCCATCAACCAGCCTTCCTTCTTATCCATCCAATGTTACCATCTTCGTATCCTTCTATGTATTGTTCCCGAGTGCCTCCTTTGTATTGATCTATAAACGATCGATACGAAATATCCATTCGAGTTCCTGGAACCATTGCTTCCCCCTTTGTATCGACCATGGCTCATATCGATCCCAGCCTTGATCGATACGAAGTGTATTGATGTACTACGCCTCTAATTGATACATGTGTATCAACCCGAGCTCCATATCCATGAACCTGTTTCCTGTCTAAGGCGATAGATCAATGTAGAAGCCATCGATACATGATGCATCGAGTCGAAGACCAATCGACCCGGACCCATTGTCACCTCGATCGATACGAAGCATCTCGATACTAACCCATTTCCCATTCATATTGATCCATCCATATCTTAAGCATATGAACCCGGATTGACCTAAAATTTGAAATGTAGCCTCTGCTAGCCTTGTTTATCATTCCCAGTCAATCCCATATTGACGGTATCGATCATAGCCTTGTTTCCAGTCGATCTCCAATCCTGATACCCATCCTCTCCAGCCAATTCGTTGGTATCTCGGCCTTGGCCAAAAGGCGTGGTAACAATTAGAAATGATTTTAGGAAATAGACTTACAATATTTTCCTAAGTATTGGAATTAAAAGTTTTGGGGATAATTTAGCGATGAAATGATTTTTATAGAAATATTTTTCTAAGTGTTGATATAGGTCGAAATATCTTGTTATGTATTTAAGTATTTGAAATCGTTTTCAAATATTAAAATACTAGAAGAAAATTGGATATATACCTTTGTAAAGATATTTTGAAATGAATGTTTTGAAAGATTTATAATATAGGCCTAGTGACTTCTTATGTGTGTAATTTGATTGTTGATAACCGACTATCAAAAATCTGGCCAAATTCGTTGATCGTTTCTAAGAGACCGGGATCAGATCTAATTATCCGAAAACCACTTCAATCTGGTTTGAGCGTTATGAATTGTTATGTTGTGAAGATAATGAAGACGATGATTTTAGATTTTCGGTTTGTTCAGACCTAGAACAACTTGTATGGGTGAATGCTATCACTGCATTGTTGCCTGGAAAGCAGTGTTGGCATTCCAAGTATATGAATGCCAAATCTAAGGTAAATACGTAGCCTCAAGCCTCATCAACTGAGAATGACTAAAAATCAGGGGAGATGCATACCCAAGTAGGGTATGTTATCACTTTTCTAGATACCCTCGGATATATTATAATTATGGATATGGTTGTGCATGGAAAAGATAGCACTCGATAGGGTAGGAACACCTAGGATGATAGCATGTTTTTGATGGTAGAAAAGCTTTTAATTAATATTAATTAATGATATTAATTATAAAAGTTTGAAAATTGTTTTGGAAAAGTAAAATGTGATCTTCCAACAATTTCTAAAAAGAATATGAAATAATTTTGTTATCTAATAACAGTTTGACAAGAGGCAAGAGTTGGTGGAATGTATTTCCTTGAAAAGGAAATAATTCAGTTTTCAAAATATTTACAGAAATGTCATTCCTTGTTTTAGATGTTATCTATTTTAGGCTTATGACATTCTATGCTATTAAAACTCTTTAACATATTTGGATGTCATCTGTTTTAGACTTACGACATCCTATGCCGTTGAAACTCTTTAACCTGTTTAGATGTCCTAAGTTGTAGACTTACGTCATCCTATGCTGTTCAAATTCTTTAACCTATTTAGATGTCATCTATTTTAGACTTACGTCATCCTATACCGTTGAAACTCTTTATCCTGTTTTAGAGTTACGAAACCCCTATTTTTGTGGTACGAAACCACATATTTTAGGGACTCTTTTTCTCATATCTTAGAGGGTTAACACTCCATATTTTAGTGGTTTCTCACCTCATATTGCTTATGTATCTTCGAGCGAAATAGCCTTGTTTTTTATAGTGAATATTTTAAAAGCTATGTAAAGATGTGACTATCGATTGAATATATTTTGATGAATGATGTTACATGTTATTATTATATTAGGACCAGTTAAATTTGACGCATTTTATCATTTATGACGCTCACATCTACATTATCCAACATTGCATCTTGGGATTTAGAAACAAAATTACTAGTTAGGTCATTTCAATGGTGAGTATATGGTCGGACTAAACTCCTGAGTAAGCATAATTGGATCTAGGAGAATAGATAGATCAATTGTATTATGATGCCATAAAAGAATCAAAATACATGACTCAAGGATTTAAAACCAGATAAAATTATAGGTGGGATTGGTGTTGGGTCGCACCCTTGCTTCATCCGTTAACCCCTGATTGGTAAAGTTATGCGATTCCAAAGCGTTGGGTTGTGTCAATAGTGAGACAAAAAGGATGTCTATGCATTGAAAGGAGCATGTTGCTCTAAAGGCTCACTAGATTATATAAGTTGTTTTACTCCTAACCATATTTTGAGATTTGTAGACATCTGGTTGTATTTGGCACAAGTTATCCTAATAGGTTATTAGTTGGCCTGTGAAAACTAATAGGTTCATCATGATTCTAAGAAAACTACGATTTGAGACTGACAGTCTATTTTATGGGATAGGTAACACTTAAGGATGTATAACCTTTAGTGACAGGCTAGTCATAGTTATCCATATTGCATGCATATGGTTAAATCATGTTTTGTTTTAACCATAGTGGATGTAGAAGCAAGATTTATGTTATCATTGACATATTTTGATAAGATACTAGTGAGGGGAAAAGCCGTTGCGGTGTAGCTTACTAGATATTTATGTCGGTTCGAGAGGGTATATTAATATTCACACCAGACTTTTTTACCCGAAGTTTTTATTTTTCCCCTTGAACTCCTAAGTACTCATTTGAGTAGGTCGGGAGTAGGGATTCTCAGGTTGCACAAATAAGCTTCTGGAGATGTGCATGAGGCAAGCTAGCTAATATTAGGAGTTTATTTTTGCTATGTTGTTTAAAGATTTTATTCGTTTAGAAGGATGTAATGACATGATTTTTTACATTTAGGTAGTTAGACTCTGATCGCCTAAGGGGTCATCTTTATATGTCGCTCTTGAATTATAATTGTAATTATTATATTTTCTCTAAATGTGGAATCGCTGGGATTATGTAATGAATATGAACATTTATTAATGAAATGTTTTTGAAAATTTTCATATTCCTATGTTTTTATATTATAGATACTATTAATCGATCTTATTTTGTTACCGAAAAATAATAATATTGATGACTACAACATCAGTAGCAATTATTTTCGAGGCCTTAAAATGGGGGATGTTATAGTTAACCAATGAGAGGATAACTGATATATTCGGACCATTCATGGCATATGACATGAGATTTTCTCTATTTGACTTCGAGCCATGCCTTGGAAAAATGGTTGTTTACTTCGGATTAGGCGTAAGGAAATTCTAGAAGCCAATGAGATATTATGAACTTCGACGTATCGACGGTGTGAATCATTCTAGGTCAAGTAATTTGGGTAGGAAATGTAGGTGAACTTAGTAATGTTCGAAGAGGCACGTTTAATGAGGTAAAGTGATGTATTATGTTCCAATATCAAGTCGTGTTTAGAAGAAAGAACTGATAACTCTTGGTAGGATAGGTATTTCATGGGGCAAGGGATGTAAGGACGCTCACCATTGTACTCTCGACCTTGGTCATAGTTTAGCCTGCCTTGGTGATGGTAGTACCTTGGTGGTGGTGCATGATCGAGCACTAAATCCAATTGCAACGTGGTATGTCACCGACCTTGGTGATGTTCATGAGAGTTATTAGGCATCTAAAGGCCTCTTGGTCATGATACGAGACCTTGGTGATGGTCAGGATAGAGCGACATCTTGGTGATGATGCGAGACCTTGGTGATGGTCAAAATGGAGTGGTATCATGGTGATGATACAAGACCTTAGTTGTGGTCGGAATAGGGTGGCGTTTTGGTGGTGATGTGAGACCTTGTTGATGATCCAGATGAAGTGAAATCTTAATGATGGTGTGAAGGTTGGTGATGGCTATAATGACATGAAGCCTTTATGACGGCTATGGTTAAAAGAGACCTTAATGATGTTCTAATCCACCTTGGTGGTGGCGAGAAGTGTTTGAAAGACCTTTGTGGTGGTTTAATCCGCCTTAAAAGTGGCAGTGGGTGTTTAATATGAGACCTTGCCGATGATCTAGTTTTCCTTAGTGATGGAAATGAGCTACTTTAGGCTATAATGAAGTTGCAGGGTTAAGTAGTTATCGATCTCAGTGATGGTCGTATGGGTTATTGTTTATCTAATTGTGCTTAGTAAAAGACTTTAGTAATGGCTAGGTGATACGAGACCTTGGTTGTGGTCAAGTAATAAAAAACTTTAGCATGGGAATGTACGAAGTGAGATCTTGGAGATGGTTGTTATCGAGTGTGCTTGCTAAGGATTGGAACGGCAACCAGCCAAGAAAATCAGTTCGATGGGTGGTGGTTCAATGGTCAGTCGAGGATGGCGGTTTGATGGTTGTGCATGAGGACCGCTTACCCAGAGCTCTTTACTTGGAAGATTGGCCATTTTGGTGAGACCTTTGAGAGATATCATGGAGAAAGCTTTAAGGCATGAGAGCTTATATCTAGAATCAAAAGATGAGGTTGTTGTTTCCAAGGGAGTGCTAATGCCTCAGGCGAGCTAAGGAGGCAAGAGAAAGTAGAACAACAACAAGAAGGAAAAAGAAGCAACCTCAGAAAGAAGAGGACCATAAAAAGGCTAAGTGGGAGATGGTGTGCTTTAATTGAAATAAGAGGGTCACTTTAGTAAGTACTGCAAGGCCCCGAAGAGTGGGGCAGGAAGTGCTTCAACTGTGATAGGACTGGACATATGGAGAGAAATTGTTCAAAACTGCTGAGGATTAAGCAAGTTGTGTCTACTAACGCTTTGAATGCTATTACATCTTTGTTGAATGCTCCATCCATGAAGGAGAAGGGGAAGTGCATAATTATCTGAGTGACTTAGTGAGCAAGTTTGGGTTACGACCTGGTCTAGTAAGAAAACCTATAGTTGTTTAAAACTTGGTGATAGTTCGATCGACTTAGATGTTGTTCTTTAAGACTTAGGTATTGAGCCATGAATGTTTGTTCGCTTGTGATCGCTTTATTTGGGTTTGTTGTGCTTTATATCATTTGGGATAGAGTGGCCAAAAGGATACAAAGATATGGTGAATGAAGAGAAGCTGAAGGTGATGATTATAACTAGAGGAGGGCAGAGGCTAGAGCTAGACTATGCACTTTAGAAAATATATCTATGGTTAGCTTAGTGCGTTCGCTCAGGAGCCTGCATGAGGATTCGTCATTATTTCCCATTGGGGGAAACATCCGGAGGTGGTCAGACTATTAATGTGTAAAGGAATTGAGTTCCGTATAGACTTAGGACTAGTGTCATATCTTTGAGGAGGTAGTAATCGAAGAGTGAGAAGAAAGTGGAAGATTCGTAGAGAAAAGGGTCTTTATAGGAGTATATCTATGTGAGGAGTGTCTAAAGTACCCGTATAGTGAGCAGAAAACTTTTGGAGACAGAGTGGAGTATTAAGAGCCTGGTGGACTTGTGATGGTGTTCGTGGGCGATATTCTATATTCTACTATGAAGGAAGTCCATGATGCACTTTGGAGTTGTGTAGGTGGTATTAAGGAAATATACTAACCTAGAAGTAGTATCCTATGGAAGATTGGACTTGAGTGTATCGCTAATAGATGATAGGCATGCAGGGTGGCTATGTTTGGTTTTGTCTTGTTTGTTTTGGGTTTTTGGAGGCAAAATTCTTAAAGGGGGAGAGTGTACGACTCGTAGTTTTTAGAAGATGTTACCCTAGATAAACTTGTATCATTATAACTTTTGATAGAAGTCGAATTAGATTCCAAGGCCACTTCCATTAGAAAGATAAAATGGTTTCCCTTTCTGTATAGTGGTCATAATAGCGATTTGGACTTTCTAGCTAGGAGATATAGTTATTTGAAGATTGGAATTATAGATTTTCTATTTGGTAGTAATTGATTCGGGCTAGGCCTGATTCGGTAGAAGAATGAGGTCGGCGACTAATCATGGAATCCTGCTCCGTGGTTGGATAGCTGGGTAACTGATCATGGAATCCTGGTCGGTGGATGGATGACTCAGTAGCGATCAGGGAGTTCTATTCGAAAGGAGGCCCCCCCTGTGTTCTAGGGGGTACTTCAGGGTTTTCCCTATAAATAGGTGAGCCATCTCTCCCAAAATCATTTTTCTATCATTTTTCAGATAGCTTCCAACCCCCATTATTCCATTCTGCACACAAATCCTTCTCATTTCACATCCAAATCTCATCCAAACCTTAGATAAGCAAGGAGATTCGTAAGAGAGCTTCAGATCTACATCTTAAGGGAAGAAAAATCACAATTTTGTTGTTCATTCTTGGATTTCCACCGTTTTGTGTGAAAAACTTGGTTTTCGATGGTTTTGCAAAATCGAGCTTCGATAAATAGGTCAAAGAGGGTAAGAGTTATATCGATGCATAAAAAAGGCATACAGGTCGACGTACGAAGCATAGTGGTAGAATCAGCGTGAACTTTGGATTAGGTGGAGGATATTCTGATAAGCCCTAGGTGCGGCTCGGTTTTGACTTAGGCTTGGCTCAAAGTCAGATGAGAATTCTTGATCAAGGGTGTTGGCTTGAGTCTTGCTCATGTTTGGTGGTGGTTTAGCTTAGAGCCGACCAGGAATTCTTGCTCGAGGGGTGTTACGGGTCATGCTTAGGAATTTTGGTAAATGTCTCGGGTCGACACATGGGCAAAGAATATGGTTTTGGGGGTTTTTGAGGCGCTTTAGGTCGTGCTTCAGGCTTTTTCAGGGGTTACTTCGGGCTTGGTCTAGAGCATACCTAGAAGGAAGCTTGAAATTTGGAAAGTTTGGTCCTGGTGGGGTAGAACATCAGGACTTCTTCGGGACTTATTCCGAGGGTCTAATGGATGATGTAGAATGAAGTTGATGGCTCCAAACAACTCAGAATAACCTAGAATTTCATGCGGTGACAAGTGAAGCCATGGCGTAACATTTCAATATAATGACGATGATGGTGATGACTTTGAAACCTTAGTATGATGGTTCAACGACTTAAGATGGACATCTAGAAACATTCTGAAGATGATTACTTAATGATGAGTGTCATGACAGTGACCCACAAGGGCAACTTCAACAATAAGAGCTTGTGAGTGGTATTCGCGACCATGTCTTATTGTGGAGATAGCAAGGATGGAATAACGATTGGAGTCCATTATGGAGATGTGTAAAAAGGGATTTTGATTTAGTCCCGAATTTATGGTAGTGTTATACGAGTTATCATATATCCAACGAACTTAAGTGAGAGATGGAAGACTGTGTGATGGATGCCATGTTTTCCTTGTGTTTGTTGTGCTGTATGGACCCCTATACCGCATATTTTCATCATATGATAGTAATTTAGCATATACTGTGTTTATGTAATAACTCTTTAGATATAGGGACATGTCTAATATGGCTGTTCATACTAACACCCTATTTACTATTATTACTACGCAGTGTGTAGTTGGTTGATATAAACATTTTATTACTAATATAGCGAGTTTGTACGCATTTGATGACATGGTCTTGTGCACTAACATGGTGGGTTGGTACCTTTGGTGATTTGGTCGTTACATAGGAGTAGTGTTTCCTACTTACATTAATTGCGTTGGTTGTGATGGTTGCATTTATTGCATTGATTACATTGGCTATAATGATTGCATGGATGCTATGATTATTATGTCTTAACTGCTATATAAATGTAGGAGAAGAGAAAGAACCAGAACTACGTCGGTTTGATCCCTCAAAAGGGCTACATAGGCAGTCTTTTTCTATGCAATAGCCACTCGATTCCTTAGGTTGAGATAGGGTGTATAGAAATTAGCGCAGCCCAAAAATAGTTGAAACCCTTTCCTTTTTTTATATTGTCTATTTGTATATGGACGAAGTTGTATATAGGAGTAGAAGAGGGAAGCAGATGCAGGCAATGTTGTGGGTAGCTCATTATTATATTCTTTTATTGTTTATTATTAGCTTGATAATGTTAGTTTAGAATCATTGATGTTGGATCCAACTGTGCAGTGCTGTGGGTACTATGATGTCTTAATTACTATTCATTTGATTATATCCCCGTCTTGCCTGTTTTACGTTAATGTTGTTATGTTATATTTTATCTGTGTGATGTGAGATGTCTACAGGTTCTGTATTTGGACTTCTTTCTTTTCATCCTTAGAACTCGTCCTACTCGACCGGACATGGCAGCAGTGCACAATCTTATGTGTTTAGGTGCCGGAGGTGTAGGGTGATCGTCACACAACGTCTCTAGTACATATTTATATTAAGGAGGTGGTTTGAATATATGGAATTCAAGTGAGAATTGTTAATGATAGGGGCCCTTTGTTCACTAGCAAGTTTTGAAGGAGTTTGCAGACAGCTTCAGGAACTTCGTGAATCTTAGCACTGCTTACCACCCATGGACCGATAGTCAAAATGAAAGGGTGAATAGAATCTTGGTAGTCTTGTTAAGGGCTTGCATCATGGAATTCGAAGGACACTAGGTGCAACACCTACCTTTAGTTAAGTTCGTGTATTATAATAGTTACCAAGCGATGATTGATATGGCCCTCTTTGAAGCATTTCATAGGAGAGCATGTAAACCGCCAAGTTGTTGGTATGAAACCACAGATTTTTTTTTGCTTGGACCGGATTTGATTCGTGATACTTTAGAAAAAGTAGAGTTGATTATGCATTGTGTGAAGGCAGCAGAAGACCGCCAAATATCTATGTAGACAAGAGAAGGAAAGAGTTAGAGTTTGAGGTTAGATACTTATATTTATCAAAGTCTCCCCTCTTAGAAAAGTCGTAAGATAAGTCAGGGGAATTAGCGCCAATATTTTTTAGGCCTGCCTGAGTTTTGGGAAGGATAGGAAGACTTGCTTATCGTGTGGAGCTACCAGATAGATTGGTGGGAGTCCATCACATTTTCATGTTTCACATCTAAGAAAATGCCTTCATGACACAGCAATTTTGGTAAAGCCTAATCAGTTAGGGTATACCGAGATGGAGCCAATAGCATTCCGTGCCACCGCATGCATTGTGGAGTGCAAAATAGAATGCTCTGCAACAATGAAATTATGCCGGTTCGAATCAAATGAGATGAGGATCTCTCAAAATAAACTTTTCACCGGTGAACTTCTCTCCAAAAATAGGTTTTGGATGCATCGTGATTGCTAGATTGGACGGTACACATTTCACTATCGCTTTGCACTCATGTTGAAATTATATGCACGTCTAAGGTGTTTGCATACATACTTATATGCAGGACCACACACTCACACTAGAATTGAGCTAACTTATAGAATGTCTGTAGTACATAATAACATTACACTTTTAGTATTAAGTCTTGTTTGTACAACATGGAGGTTTATTGCTCTTTACATTATTCGCTTGGAAAGATTTCGGGGTTGAAATCCTTTTATGGGGCAGAATGTAACAGTCCATAAAATCAACCATAAATAAATAAATTGGATATATTAGTTTAAAATAAGATAGATGTAAAAATATAAATATTTATAAAAATCACAATTTGACCATGAAACTTATGTAGTTGCATTCGTGGCGATTTTTCGATCAACTTCCATATATAATATGTTGAAAACGGAGCTCAAACGGGAAGTATATAGACGTTTGAAGTTTAAGATTCAAGTTATTTTAAATAGAATTCACATTAAATAAATAATCAATCCTTAAACTTGAAATTAAAAAGTTAACAGTAATGATATTTAGCGGTTAGGTAAACATTAAAATTAATGTTAATGTTAAATTGCATTAAGGAAAGAATAAACTAGACAATGGCAAAACGAACATCAACATTCCCAAAACAGAACTGGTCGACGCCTGACCCACGACTGGTCAATTGCTAGCGGTCCATCGGTGGTAGGAGTGGTCGATCAGTGAACACAGGGCAGTGGCTTGGGTTTTTCATCAATGAACGTTTTTGATTTTACAATTTTTAACCAACTTCAAACCAACGGTTCTGGTGCGTTCCAACCACTATAAATAGGAGCCTATCCCACTCACATTTATCCATAAAATATTTTAGGAACACTAGCAAAGCTATTTCAATTTGTCACTTTATAGATTTAGAAAACTCCATTAGGGTTTCAGGTAAGAAATCCTATATATCTATTTTGTTTGTTGTTTATTTTCTAAACCTGCTATCCTCTAATCTCTAATTTTTTGAATCTAACATATATACAAATCCCTTGATGTATATATAAAAAGGGAGAGATTACAAAGAGTTCACTATAGGCGTGCTAAATCCAAAGAGGAGCAAAGCTATGGACCTGCTGTGAGTGGAAATATTAGTTTTTCTATTTTACTAATTGAAGAGTGTAATTTGGATTTGATATATGCCTTAGGGAGTTTTGGAATATGAAAACATCACATTAAAATAACCCAAAGCGTAATGTCAATTCTTGGGTTGGAATTTTAATTGTTTGTTATTAAAATAACGGAGTTTTTATGGATTTTTCAATTTAAGAATTTTGCCTTATGTTCCACTTCTTATGCTTTTTCTTTGGACCCGATTGAGGTTTTTGATTAAGAAATGCTGTGTAGGTTACGAATTCTTATTCGGCACTACCTATTTCTACAAATTGAGTATGAATCGCATTATCTGATTTCATGTAAAAAGAAGTTTAATAGAGCATAAAATTAATTAAATTTTAAGTTTCTGTTAGTGATTTATTCCACTGTTTTAATATGAAATAAGTTGGATTTGGATTTTATATGCAAATATTTTGAATTAATTGTGGAATATTGGATTTATGTTATATATGTTATCGTGGAAACGAGACTTATATAATTTTGGAAGATTTGACATTTAAAATGTTAGTTTAGGTTATAATCTCCACACGTACAGAAATCAATAAATGTATGTGTGTATATATGTATGTGTGTGTATATAAATAATTATAATGTGTTAGTTATGTATTTGATTAGATTAATAATTATCAATTAAATACCCCTTTGGAAAGTAATTAATTGCAGAGGAGAAACAAGAAGGATTTCTTACAAGGTCTAAATAATGGACATGGTGAGATTTATGATAATATAATTAGAGAGTGTTATTAAATATGATTAAGCTATAGGGATGCGAGGTTAGTCAAAAGCACATAGAAGTCAAGCCAGCTAATCTGGCTACTAACAAATTGATATTAGGGCTAATGTGAGACATCTCTATAATAAGTAAGCGGATGACATGATGTTAGTCCCAATTTTGTAATGTAAATCTTTCCAACTAATCTGGCCGCCAGTTCCTATGTATAATTGGACTAATGTGAGACATTTCTATAGGGTATGGGTCATAATTCAAAGGACCTACTTCACGGATTGAAGGTATTAAGTAGATGTTTGAAGTCCCGCCTCTTTCCTTTATATGAAGTATTTGGTTGGGCTTGGGTTTAGGCATGGTTGGGGAAATCTCAAAAAGGTCCGCTTAAATGAAAGTAGTAAGTATTCGAAGAGATTTCCGTGCAATGTTAGCTAGATAGATACCTATGAGGAGTCCACATTTGGAGTAAGTGTTAAATGATAGGGGCCTACCTCAGTTAATGTTGAAATGGTTAGAGTCTGCATATTTTCTATTAAAAGGTATTAAGTGGCTTGGGTACTATCTTTCGCATTGGTAGAAATTAATAATGATGGTCATAGGATATGGCATTGGATAATATGAAGGACCTACTTTGGGGATTAAAGGTATCAAGTGGTTGTTCGAGAGCCTTCCTCCTTTCCCTTTTATGAAGTTTTAAATGGCTTTGTATATAGTTTAAATGCGAAAGATATATCCTTATTTAAATTATACTGTCCAAGCACTGATATAGAAAAGCTCGATATTTCTATTCATCGGACATTATTGTTCTGATCTCTCCTCATTACAGCACAGATTAGGGAAGGAAATGATGATCAAGATGGAGATGGCAATGAGAGGAGTTTGTGGCAATAATCTATTTATGCTATTTTCTTATATACCCATTGGAAGATGACAATATATTATTGAACATGATTATGCAATGGTCATTGTTGACATTATATTACGGTTTTCAGGCATTTGATATTTTAACTAAAAATGGGTACTATTTATGCTATTATATTTTATCCTTTCATTGTATGTTCTGAATGAAAATAGCTCTGTATTATTCTTTTTACCAAGCAACAACTCGCTTTGGAATGGGAATAAGTTTCGATGGGTCTTTTCTAGGTCAGGATTTAGGTCTTTTCTGGGGTGGGTTGTTACATTTGGTATCAGAGCCTAGGCTACTCGATCAATTGGGAAAAGTATACGTAAGAGTGGCGTATTTGTTATTTTGAAAATATTTTTCAAAAACCCCTATTATATATATATACACGCACTATTTTTGAACATACGCACAAACACCAGGTTAATCTTTCTTTCAACATATAGTACTATCTTATGAAGTTATAATTAAAATCTCAACTTATAGATAGTTGATATTGTTGATAATCATTCTTCTTCTAAGACTGGAAACCCTACCTAAGGAAGACCCATCATCCGAGGGATTTGTTCGTCGATGGAAATTCTATCGGTTTAGAAAACCGTCGAACGAATTTAAATTAAAAATAACCGCAAGCGCACGGCGTACTATCATAGTACGTGGCGAATACGGGTCGATCCACTGGGAATTGATGATTTTAAAATTCTATTCAATCAAATTAACCGAAGTTGAAAGAGTGATTAACTAAAAAAAATGTAGAAAAATGAGAAAAGAAAATAGATAAAAATATGAGAGTGTTAAGACAATTTAGAGGCAATTTCCACTCTCTAGATCACATAAATCAACAAAATGAAGTTATGATCTCTCTTTTCTTGTCATTAGTGAAGTAGTTGATGTGCTTATTATAAGTATGGTATATTTGTGCTATTAATTAGCTCAATATAAACCATCAAACTATAACACAACCACTAATACACATTTAACTCTCATGAAATATGACAACAAGTTGAAAGCAAAATTTATTTTAAGCATAGCCTATTAACTATTGTTTAGAAATATAGGCTATCAAATTTCAATTTCAACATTCACTTCTTTGCCATAGTCATATTTAGATGAAGAGGCAATTTGTGTTATGTTTGTTTAAGCATAGCCTATTTGTTATGAACAACATAGGCTATCAAATTCAAAGCTAAACAACATCATTAAACCACTTCAAATGTTTCCATTAAAGCACAAAAGGAGAGTATAAACATCAAAATGTTGCATCTACATACTAGAGAGCTTCATTACCCCTAAATTGTAGGGATTAAGCTCTCATATTTGTTATCAAATCAACAAATGTAGAAAGCAACATGAAAGCAAAAAAGAAAGAAAAAGAGAGAAAAGCAAAGAAACAAAACTAATCTACTTGCATGAAATAAGAGAAACCTACACTACAACATGAAAGTAAATGAACATGAAAAGGAAAGAGCATGTATTAAATTGCATAAAATAAAAAAGATTACAAGAAATAAAAATTGGCTAAGTAGCCATTAAAAGAGAAAGAGAGCTTTCTTTTATTTGATCTAAACTAAACTAAAGAGAAGGAGGCCTAAGAGAGACTAAGAGAAGAGATGATTACATGAAACATAAGGGGTATTTATACAAGTTAGAAACCCTAATGCATATTTTTGGGGAGTGCCCAAAATGCCCATGAGAAAGTGTGGAGGCCAAGTTATCATTAGCATGTTTTAATCCCCACTTAAATGTACATGAAGCCATTAAATCCATAAGCATGTGCATTAGCCTTTAATTTGTACATTAAGGTAGGTGGGTAGGTGGGGTCCTCCATGTTCTTCACTTTGAATTATTTCCATCTTCATTCCTTTGTATTAATTTTGTGCATGCATATCTTCATGAAACCACTTCTATTTGAGATCAATTCCCTGCAAAAATATATACATATTTTCAATTAATTTTTCTCAGACAAATATATGCACACAAATGACCGTTTTGCCCATATATGAAGATGAATATGTGATAATTTGGAATAATTTGAATTTTTGGTTTAAACAAGTTAAAATACCCGATATGATCATTTATTTAATTCAAATAGATTAAATATGTTGGTAAAAATATGCACATTTATGTGCACATCAAATACCCCCACACTTATCTTTTTATTCGTCCTCGAATAAACTAAAACTAAGATAAATCCGTTTTCGTAGGAAGCACGATTGCATTGAGCGTATGCAACAAGCCGTTAAACCTCTGGGTGTCCCCAGTAGGACGAGTGTAGTCTCGTGAGGGTTTTCAGCGGATACTACCCACAAAATCCAAATGCAAAATAAAAAATGTAAAGTGAAAATATTTACAAAAATGCAAGACTTATTTAAAAAGAGATGAATGCGAGTTTTTGAAAATATTTACAAATGAAGGATTTCTTTTTAAATTGACACAAATATGTTAAACATAGGTTTTGGTCATTATCTTGAGATTTAAGTCGTTTACTCGTCAAAATTTCCAATAAAAATCAAGTTATCATAACAAATAGACAATAGTTTAACTCATTGTTTTGGTCAATAACACAATGTAATTATGAAATGGATCCTTAGTTGATTATCGATGTTTATCAAAGTGGTATTTTCATTTCTTTTCAATAACAAATCAAATCAACTAAGTAAAAATAGTGCTATGATTTCAATTGCTTGCTCTCTCATTATTTGCAAGAAAAATTACACACCTAGCTCAGGTAAACTGAGGCCAGATATACCACCCATGCACTGCCTTTCGGGCTTATGTGAGGGGAGTACAGAGCATGGCGAGTGCACACACTTTCGTGCATACACCTATCGACCGTAGGTGGTTTTTATTAAGTCTGTTTTTTTTATATATGTGTTCCATACATGCATAACCGTGAGGACTTTTAAATGAGTATAAAAGCACATAATCAAAGATTCCAAGTAATCCACTCATGCATAACCGTGAGGACTTTTAAATGAGAGTGAACACTTGAATGTTATTATTTTTTATTTTTTTATATATATATTTTTTTTAAAAGAGAGAGAGAGAGTTCTGCAAAATCATCTTAGCACCATTTAACTTAGAAGGAAAAAAAAATGTTATATCCTTTACTTTAAATCAACCACTTTTTAAAACAAAGATTTTCAATTAGGATGTACTTCATAATTAACACGTATGAATCTTCCTATATATTAGTTAAACCATATTATTTGTAATCAAACTTCATTTTTATTTTTGTTTAGACAAATAAATTTCCAAAAATTTCAATTTAATAAACCAAAACCATATATTTATCTTATAGTGTTTCTTTTAAAAATAAATCAAATGCTAAAAAAAAGAAAAAAAAATCTTCTTTTGTTTTTGATTTTTTTTTTGTTGAGTTTTTGGAAGAAAAATGTAAAATAAATCCTAAAAAAAATCAAGAAGAAGATGAGTCTCCCCCCACACTTGATTTTGACTGTGTCCCCACAGTCAACCCAAGTGGAAGGGGAAAAATAAAATTAAAATCCTATATTTACATGAAAGATTATTATTTACAAGAGATGAGAAAGTATACAGTCAAAAAGTACATGAAACGGTCTTCTAAAGACCGATTCATTTGTCTCGTCAAATGTGTGAGACATAGTTTAAGCACGAAAAACCAAATCGTAAAAGATTTCGAAGTTGAATGTGGATTTGGAAAAACAAATTTTGTTTTATTAAAAATTGAACGAGTTGTTTTATTTTCAATGATTTTTGAGGTTGATAAAACAATTGGTTGAAATTCACATTTATTTTCACCAAATTGAAATTCAAGTTTATTATTGAAAACACTTTCGGAGTTATTGATTTCAAAATCAAGATGGTGAGTTTCATCTTCCCCGTCGGAATTTAACAACTCGTCATCCAAAAGTCCAAAAAATTCGTGTTCATTAAATTCGTCTTCCTTTGTTGGATTATCAACAACTTTATTACATATCTCAAGTTCAAAATCCAAAGTTGCTGTATTCAAATTTTCGAAACCGAGAAAAGGAAGATCGAATTTTAAATTTGGTTCCATACCCTCAAAAGAATTGAAATCCAACTCAATTACCATGTTTTCAACAACTTTGTTAAGATTTTCGTTTTCAATTTCGAAAGTTGTTATTTGAAAATCATCGATTTGGGTAAAAGGTGGATTATCACTTGACTTGTTACGTGTTGAAATTTGATTTTCTTTCTCACGAAAATTTTCCAATGTTTTAATCAACAAATTCGTGTGATCATCGTAAATTTCATTCATTTGCTCAACAAAGTCAAATTTGTAATTATTAACTTGAAAATTTTCGATTTGGACTTGTTGAGAACAAGAATTGTCAATTTCGATAAACGGTAGATTATTATTTGATTCTTCGTGGGTTGAGATTTGATTATGATTTTCGCGATAAGTTTTGTATTTTTCAAGTAATAAATCCCCGTTATCTTTTTCCATTTCGTCAACAAAATCAAATTCATGATTATTAATTTGAAAATTTTCACTTTGAATTTGTTGATAACCAAAGTTTTCAATCGTATCGCAATTGAAACTATTCCCATTGCCAAATTCGTTTGAAAAGTTGTTCCCATTTTCATGTTGAGTTTGAAATTCATTTTGGAGTTCGAAATTGAATTGGCATGGGTTATAATCGTAATCGTTTGAATTTTGAATTGAATTCAAATTTTGAAATCCTTGACTCGAGTTATAAGAATTACATAAATCATTTATCTCTTGATTTTTTCGTGTAGAAAGTTCGAGTAAAGATGAAATCATTTCAATGCTATTTTCAAGAGTCGAAGGTTGGTCATCGTTTTGAAAATTTTGTTGTTCGAAATTTGAATTATTTACACAAAATTTATTGTTAAAATATCCATACGAATTTGGAGTAAACTCATATGGATTATATTGATTTTCACCGTTAAATTCAAATGAGTAAGAAAAAGGAAACTCGGACATTTTCAAGATTTCTTTTTTTTTTGGTTTTTTTTTATAAAGAAAATATTTACAAGTAGAATTTATTTTTCAAAATCGAAAATCGATTTTTGTTTTTTTTTGAATCTTCAATTTTTTTGGCTTTTGAAAAGATTTTATAATTTTTTTTTGGATTTTTTTTTCTAATTTTTCTGGATTTTTGAAATTTCAAAGGAAAAGGATTTAAAAATTTCAAAGAAAAAGAAAAGGAATATTTAAAAAAAATTAGTTTTGGATTTTGAAATTTTTTTTTTGTTTTTTTTAAATATGCATGAACAAATGCAACTAAATGAATGCAATGGTTAATTACAAATGATTTATCTTAAGTTAACCCAAAATTGTATAATCACAAACTGTCTTAAATAAACAAGATAGTTCTCAGCCAGGTAACGGGCAGGATTTATCGGTGCACCACGAATCACCGTAGCAATGCAGCCGAAGGTTTAAGTACCTTCAAAGGAACAACCACTATAATATTTACGAATCACCGTAATATTTATAAATGGTTATTACTCTGCCGTAGCCTAGACACCAAGAAATTAAATTGTTCAAAAAAGACAAATTGTCAATATACAATTAAGTGTTATCGATGTCTAACCGTTATTATTAATCAAAATCTAAGATGAAATGCAGAACAGAAACTAAACATGTATTAACAATGCAACTACAAATGATTTTTTTTTTTAAAAAAAAATGCAAATGCAAGCAACCAACAATTCAATTCAAATAAAACTAGAAATGAAAGCAGATTTTTTTAGCAAGCAGAGCAATTTATTTTGGCTAACCAAGGAAGCAATTTTCAGCAAGCTATTCTTCCTTTATTTCCTGCTTTGGCAACCTGAAAATTTAAAACTAAGATATGTACAATACTTTTTTTTGAAAGGAAACTTAAAAGTAGGGTTTTACTTAAAAAAAAAAAAATTTGGTTTAAACAACAACACAAAATTTAATTTAGTTTTTTTTTCTTCAAGGAATAAAAGAAAAACAAAACTAAAACAATTTAAACAAAAGAAAATGTATATATATATATATATATATATATTCGTTTTTTTTAAGTGAAGTCAAAAGACAAATATAAACAAACCAAAAGAAAAAAAAATAGCTTAAACCCCAAGCTAAACGTTAAGCCTGATATGATCCACCACAAGCCCAATACCACTTCTTTTTCAAAACAAAAAACAACACTTCTAACACAACCAAAATGAATCACGAATCGCGATTGCTTTCCTCTGTTCTAATCACGATTTCTTTCCTATCTGTACAAATTAAAATCCACAATTCTAAAAATCAACTCTTTTCTCTCTGTAACCATCGCGATTTCTTTCCTCTGTCCTATTCTAATCACAAATCGAAAATGAATTTGAATGTCTTTCCTCTGAATCGAAAATGAATTGTGAGTTCTGTGTGGTTCTGGAGGAACAGAAGTTGGTTTCGTGTTTGGGAAAGCTTGAGGAAGAGGGAGGTGAGATTATGGCGCGAGTTCGTGGGGTTGTGGTTGGCGATTGGAGGCTGGAGAATTGGCGATTGGTGATGGAGACTGTGGGTATGGTTTGCGAAGTGGTTTCGGTGGTTGGGGATTTTGCAGGGGATGTTGTTGTTCTTTGGTGTGAGATGAGGGTCGCTTGAGGTTTTGGAGTGTCGCAATTGGTATTGCGGTGGTGGAATTGTTCAGAGGAGTTACCGATGGTTTTGTAGTTAGGCAATAGTGGCTATGAAGGGTAGTGATTGGTATGTGGTTGCGGTATGATGATGCAGCAGTCGCAAGATGATGGGTTGATGAGCTACGAATTGTT
This sequence comes from Allium cepa, assembly GCA_030765085.1. Lineage (NCBI taxonomy): Eukaryota > Viridiplantae > Streptophyta > Magnoliopsida > Asparagales > Amaryllidaceae > Allium > Allium cepa. The sequence goes on from CM060937.1 coordinate 292,776,280, forward strand.
GAAGTTCAGCGAATTGTAGTTGCTTGATAGTCGTTATGGTGGTGCAGTTGCTTTGTAGTGGAGGAGAACAGGCAGTTGACTAGAGGGATGACGTACAGGGTATTGGTTGAAATGGCTGATTGTTGTTTGTCGATTGATAGTGATTGGCTTTTGGGTTTGGGAGGTGTAATAGCAGCAAGTGAAGACTGTTCAGGTGGTGGCAGAGTTATGAGGAGGAGTATTGATAACGGGAGTGGTAAACTTGGGGTGAGTTCGAGGTGGTTGCTCAGAGCAACTTGCTCTGCTTTAATGTTGGCTGAGTGATGTTTGTGGTTAGGAGTGACTGGAAATGCAGTGGAGGGGAAATTGTGTGTTTTTGGTTAATGGTGTGAATATGTAGTGGATTGAAGGTAGGAAGGTGTTGTGTGATTGAACTGTAGTTGAAACAAGTGGAATGGTGAGGAGCAGCGAATTGTATAGGAAGTTTTGTATTGCTGTGGTTGATGAGGAGGGTGGACGGCAGTGTTTGGAAGGGAGATTGTATTTGTGTGTGAATGTAGGGGATGATGTGCACAGTTTGGTATGTACAGAGGAGCAGCTGATGTTGTAGACAGTTTGGAAGGGGTGTGTTAACTCGGGTTTGAGAAGGAAGTTGGTTGAAATGTTTATGGCAGTTTGAAGAAGTGGTAAGGCAAGTTGAAGTTGTGAGATGTACAGGCAGTTTGAAGATGTCTGGTAGTGGAGGGTATGAAGGGTGGGCAGAAAATGCAATAGAAACCAGAGAGAATAGAAGAAACAGAAGTCAGTTGCTAAAACAGTATGACTATGGGCAATGCAACAGTAATAGTGAATCAAAGAAGTGAACTGAAAAATGTAAAGTGATGGTTTTGTAGAAATAAAATTAAAATGAATTTTTTTTTAAATAGAAATGCAAATGCAAATGAAAATGGAAAACTAGAACAACATGCACACAAAACAAATGTCACAAAAATCACAAACAAACACACAAAATCAAACAAAATAATTCGAAGAATAGAAAAATAAAATCAAGACAACTCCCCGGCAACGGCGCCAAAAACTTGTTACCGCAAGCGCACGGCGTACTATCGTAGTACGTGGCGAATACGGGTCGATCCACTGAGAATTGATGATTTTAAAATTCTATTCAATCAAATTAACCGAAGTTGAAAGAGTGATTAACTAAAAAAAATGTAGAAAAATGAGAAAAGAAAATAGATAAAAATATGATAGTGTTAAGACAATTTAGAGGCAATTTCCACTCTCTAGATCACATAAATCAACAAAATGAAGTTATGATCTCTCTTTTCTTGTCATTAGTGAAGTAGTTGATGTGCTTATTATAAGTATGGTATATTTGTGCTATTAATTAGCTCAATATAAACCATCAAACTATAACACAACCACTAATACACATTTAACTCTCATGAAATATGACAACAAGTTGAAAGAAAAATTTATTTTAAGCATAGCCTATTAACTATTGTTTAGAAATATAGGCTATCAAATTTCAATTTCAACATTCACTTCTTTGCCATAGTCATATTTAGATGAAGAGGCAATTTGTGTTATGTTTGTTTAAGCATAGCCTATTTGTTATGAACAACATAGACTATCAAATTCAAAGCTAAACAACATCATTAAACCACTTCAAATGTTTCCATTAAAGCACAAAAGGAGAGTATAAACATCAAAATGTTGCATCTACATACTAGAGAGCTTCATTGCCCCTAAATTGTAGGGATTAAGCTCTCATATTTGTTATCAAATCAACAAATGTAGAAAGCAACATGAAAGCAAAAAAGAAAGAAAAAGAGAGCAAAGCAAAGAAACAAAACTAATCTACTTGCATGAAATAAGAGAAACCTACACTACAACATGAAAGTAAATGAACATGAAAAGGAAAGAGCATGTATTAAATTGCATAAAATAAAAAAGATTACAAGAAATAAAAATTGGCTAAGTAGCCATTAAAAGAGAAAGAGAGCTTTCTTTTATTTGATCTAAACTAAACTAAAGAGAAGGAGGCCTAAGAGAGACTAAGAGAAGAGATGATTACATGAAACATAAGGGGTATTTATACAAGTTAGAAACCCTAATGCATATTTTTGGGGAGTGCCCAAAATGCCCATGAGAAAGTGTGGAGGCCAAGTTATCATTAGCATGTTTTAATCCCCACTTAAATGTACATGAAGCCATTAAATCCATAAGCATGTGCATTAGCCTTTAATTTGTACATTAAGGTAGGTGGGTAGGTGGGGTCCTCCATGTTCTTCACTTTGAATTATTTCCATCTTCATTCCTTTGTATTAATTTTGTGCATGCATATCTTCATGAAACCACTTCTATTTGAGATCAATTCCCTGCAAAAATATATACAAATTTTCAATTAATTTTTCTCAGACAAATATATGCACACAAATGACCGTTTTGCCCATATATGAAGATGAATATGTGATAATTTGGAATAATTTGAATTTTTGGTTTAAACAAGTTAAAATACCCGATATGATCATTTATTTAATTCAAATAGATTAAATATGTTGGTAAAAATATGCACATTTATGTGCACATCAGGATTCCCAAATGGTTTAAACAATACCTCAGGTAGGTAGGTCAAGTTCTATTCCTTAAGATGCACCAGCAACACCTACCCCGCCTATCGAAGCAGGATCCCCTCCCTTTGACTTTCCTAAAATGTGTAAGGACTTGGTTAATCTGGGAGGAAGAGTATATTATAGAATAGAAGTATTTGTAGAGTCAAAAACATGGATAAATGACTGTGAGAAGATATTTTGAGAGCTTGGTTGGGAGGATCAGCTGAAGTGGAGAATGTCAGCTGGACACCTCAACAGAGAAGCCCTAGATTGGTGGAATACAGTGGCTGAGGAAAATGTTGGTAGGATTTTCACTTTGGATGAATTCAAAGATAGATTCTAGTCAAGGTTTATGCCAAAGATAGAAATGAGTTTACGAATGGAGAAATTTATACAGCTTAGGTAGGGAGACTCCACTTTAAAGGAATATATTGGTAAGTTTATAGAGTTGGCCAAGTTTTATATGTGCTTGATCGATATACCTATGAAAAAGGAATACAGTTTGTGAAGAGCCTAAACTCCTCGCTTAGAGAATCGTTATTAATCCAAGTGCCCGCTGGCGCTGCATATGAGACGTCAGTTGAGATGGTGTTACTATAGACGGTTAATGAGGAAGAAAAGGAGGTGGAGAAGGAGAAGGCAGAACTTACTCAAGGGTAACTTTTGGGCGAATAAGAAGTAGAAAAGGAAGTTTATAAAAGAGGGTGAGGTGCGTAAGAGATGCCAAAAGAATGGTTCTATAGCTAAACGTTGTAGGACGAGTTTGATGAAGGAAGCTAATAAGAGAAAGTGCTATCACTGCCACGTGGAAGGGCACCTCAAGAACTAATGTCCGAAGCTGGTAAAATGAAGGACCGAGTGGATAGGCATATGCCATTGAGGGTGTCCCTGTTTCGAGTAAACCACCCTTTGGAGACTAAGGGAAGTCAGCATTGGAAGGTATAGCTCTTATTTTTAGGGATACAATTCATACCCTATCTGATTGCGGAGCATCGTATTCCTTTATATATAGGAATGTGATTAACTCCTTAAATCTTCAAACCCAATTTTCGCCAGCCAGTAGTAGTCTCTAATCCTATTGGAGTGGGTCGAAATATATCTCTTTAGTTTTCAAAGACCTAGCTGTCGATATTTGTGACTTTGACTTTATATGTAATGTGTACGTTCTAAATTTTTGGAGGTATGGACTTATCTTGGGAATGGATTGTTTATCATAATACATAGTAATTTTAGATTGTGATAGGAGAGTTGTACGATTAAAGAGTTGAGGATAAGACATAGAGTTCCACTATACACCCCAAGACTCAGTTGGGTCAAGTTATTTGTACTCGCTGAGCCTATCTCATAATGAGCTTTCATCCGTACCCAAAGTCCAAGAATTTCCCGATGTCTTGGAGGAAGTCTTAGGTCCCCCATCCCAAAGAGAGATTGGGTTTGGAATTTATTGGAGAAGGACGCTAAACCAGTCGCTCTGCCATTAAGACACATGACTTCCAACAAAGACGTGAGTTGTACAAGCAATTCTCGAAGTTGCTACCGAAAGGATTCATCCGATGAAGTACATCAAAATGGGGATCCCTTGCTGTTTTCACAACTAAAGCAGATGGCTCGTTGTGGTTATCCATCGACTATAGGAAACTTAACAAGTTGATAAGGAAGAATAGGTATCCCTTACCCAGGATATACGACTTGTTCGATCAACTTATGGGAGCTAAATTCTTCTTCCAATTGGACTTGGCAACTGGATTTCATCAGTTGAGGATCGTAGAGGACAGTAAGTCGAAGACCGCATTCTGCACACTAGATGGTCTCTATGAGTGAGAAGTAATGCCTTTCAGATTGACGAATGCCTCTGCATACTTTGTAGATTCGATGAGTAGAGTATTTAGGGTACAACTTAATAAGTTCGTCGTAGTGTTTTTTGATGATATCTTAGTATTCTCCAAGAGTGAAGAAGAGCATGCTAATCACTTAAGGGAGATACTAGGGACTTTGAGGAGGCACCAACTTAAAGTCAAATTTGCAAAATTCCACTTTTGGAAGAAGGAGGCAAGGTTTCTTAGGTCGAATAATTTTTAAGCATGGATTGGCGGTGGACCCCGTAAAAGCGAAAGTTATTCAAGAGTGGAAAATCCAAGGAGAGCAACAGAAGTTATGAGTTTTTTCTTAGGTTAGTAAGCTATTATTGGAAGTTCATAAAGAACTTTTCAAAAAGAACAGTCACTTTAACCTGCTTGACCAAGAAGAATCTAACCTTTATTTAGGATGATAGATGCGTTGAAGCATTCCATAAACTTAAGGAACTATTGACAAGTTCTCTTGTGCTTACCATTCCTAATAGGACAAAGCCTTTTATAGTTTTCATGGATGCATGCGGCACAAGATTGGGAGTAGTTCTCATGGAAGAAGGAAGGATAGTAGCTTATGCTAGTAGGAAATTGAAGAACCATAAAAAGAGGTACCCAGTTCACGTCTTAGAGTTAGCAGCTCTTGTCTTAAAGATGTGGAGGTATTATCTTTTGGGAAAAAGGTTTGAGTTATTCGTTGACTATAAATCACTCAAGTACCTATTTTTCCAAAAAGATTTAAACCTTAAGCATCAAAATTTGATGGAGTATACAGCATCATTCGAATTTAGTATACAATATACCTTGGGAAACGGAAACATGGTTACCAACGACTTTTGTCAAGGGCACGCTACCTTAAGTGCTGCTTATGAGTAAAGGCAGTTAGAGTTCCTCTCAAATTTCAACTTTCAATTGCCAAACGAACCCTTCCAAGGCTTTATAGTAGTAATTGAGGTTAAGCCTGCTTTGATGGACTCCATTAGGCTTGAGTAAAAGAAGGCTGAGAAGATAGTGAAGATTCTGGATAAGTTGAGAAGAGGAGAATTTTTTCCCCACGTTTGTAGATATGTAGTTGATAAGAAGGGATGGATGGCTTTATGTCCTAATGGTTGACAATGTGCTGTAGGAAGTGCATGCAGAGTGTCATCACTAAATGATGATCGTTCACCTTGGAGGAGACAATGTGTATAGGGATGTGAAGAGAATTTTCTTTTGGCCGAGAATAAATAATAAAGTGGTTGAGTTTATTGCTAGATGTTTAACATGTCAATAAATAAATCTGAATTGTTGTTACCATTGGAGATTCTGACTTGGAAATGGAAGCACATTTTAACGGACTTTATAGGAGGAATGTCTACGAGTCAGAGGGCAATAAAGCTATTTGGGTCATGGTAGATAAACTCACTAAGAGTGTCTTATTCCTATTAGGAACAATATGACCGATGTACCTTTATATAGATCTATATCAAGGGTGTGGTTCGACTACATTAAATTCTGGTAAGCATTGTTAGTGATAGGGACCCCTTATTCGCTAGCATGTTTTGAAGGAGTTTGTAGGCAGCTTCGGGAACTTCATTGAACCTTAGCACTGCATACCACTCACAAATCAATAGTCCATCTGAAAGGGTGAATAGAATTGTGGAAGTCTTGTTGAGGGCTTGCATCATGGACTTTGGAGGACATTGGGAGCAACACTTACTTTTAGTTGGGTTTGCATGCAATAATAGTTACCAAATGATGATTGATATAGCCCCTTCTGAAGTGCTTTATGGGGGGCCATGTAAATCATCAAATTGTTGCTATGAAACCACCGACAAAATTCTGCTTGCACCAGATTTCACTTGCGATATTTTAGAAAAAGTAGAGTTGATCAGGCAACATGTTATGGCACAGAAAGACCGCCGGAAATCCTATGCAGACAACAAGGAAAGAGTTGATGTTTGAGGTTGGGGACTCAGTATTTATCAAAGTCTCCCCTCTTAGAAAAGTCATAAAGTTTGGTAGGTCAGGGAAATTGATGCCAAGATTTATCGAGCCCTTCCAAGTTTTTGAAAAGTTAGGAAGACTTGCTTATCACATGGAGCTACTAGATAGATTGGTAGCAGTCCATGTTGTTTTTCACATTTCACATTTAATGAAATGCCTTCATGATGCAGCCGTTGTGGAAAAGCTGATCGATTGAAGGATTTAAAGATAGCCAATAACATCCTATGCCACCGCATGCATTGTGGAGCGTGGCACTAGGAAGCTCTATAACAAAGAAATTAGGCTGGTCCAAATACAATGGGAAACAACCCAATGGAAAGCACATTGGAAGCTGACGAGAAGATGAAGATCTCTCATCTTGAACTTTCACTAATAAACTTTTCTTTCCAAGTGATGGTTGCTATACGTTTCACTATCACTCTACACTCTACACTCTGGTTGAAAATTTTATGCATGTTTAGGGTGTTTGCATACATAATTACATGTCACGACCACACATTCGTGCTAGGATTGAGCTTACTTATAACATATCTGTAGTACATAATCAATTGCACTTTTGGTTGAGTAATGGTATTGTAGATAACTTGGTTGTATAACATGAATGTTTATTGCACGATATGTTATTCGCTCCTTGGAAAGATTTCGGAGACAAAATCCTTTTAAGAAGGTAGAATGTAACACTCTGTGAAATTCACCAGAAATAAATAAATTGGATAAATTAGTTTAAATAAGATAGGGGTAAAAATGAAAATTTTGTAAAATTCAGAATTTGATCACGAAAGTTATGTGGTATATAATATGTTTAAAATGGCGCTCAAACGAGGATGTTATAGATGTTTGAAGTGTCAAATTCAAATTAATTTAAACAGATATCAAATTCGAATAAATAATCAATCCCTAAATTTGAAATTCAAAAGTTAATAGTAATTATACTTTGGGTTATGTAAACACTAAAATTAACGTTAACGTTAAATTGAAATTAAGGAAGTAAATAAATTAGACAACGACAAAAAGAAAATCAACATCAACGAAATGGAATCAGTCAAACCCTGACCCATGACCTGTCGACCTCTATCGATCAACCGGTGGTAGGGGAGATCGATCAGTGAACACAGAGTGGCGACTAGGGTTTTATTATAATGAACGTTTTGGATTTTATGTTTTAAACCGACTTAAATCCTATAGTTTTGGTGCATTCCAACCACTTTAAATAGGAGCCTAGCCCCCTCACTTTGATTTATAAAATATTTTGGGAACACTAGCGAAGCTCTATCGGTTCGTCTCTTCATAGATTCAAAAAACTCCATTATCAGGTAGGAAATCATGTGTATATTTTGTTTATTGTTTGTTTTCTCAAACTACTCTCCTCAAACTCTCTAATTTTCTGAATCTAATATATATATAAATCCCTTACTATATATATGTATGTGTGCGCGTGTGTATATCAAAAGGAACAGATCTGAAAGAGTTCACTTCAGGTGTGTCAAATCCAAAGCGGAATAAAGCTAAGGACCTGTTGTGAGTGAAAATCTTAGTTTTTCTATTTTACCAATTCAATAGTATATTTTGGATTTAATATATGTCTTGGGGAGTTTTGGAATATGAAAACATCATATTAAAAATGCCTAAAATTCCCCCCAAGTGAAATGTTAATTTTTAGTTGGAATCTAAACCATTTTGTATTAAAATAACGGAGTTTGTGTGGATTTTGCAATTTAAGAGTTTTACCTTCTACTTCTTATTTTTTTTCTTTCGATCTAATTGGGGGATGATTAAGAAATGATGTGTAAGGTATGAATTCTTATTCGTAGTTTGCACTGCTTATTTCTACAAATTGATAGAAATTCCTTTATCTAATTTCATGTAAAAAGAGTTGAATAGAGCATATATTAATTAAACTGTGAGTTTCTGTTATTGATTTATTCCATTATTTTAATATGAAATATATTGGATTTGGATTCTATATACAGGTCTATTGATTTGATTTTGGAATATTGGATTTATGCCATATATGTTATTGTGGAAATGAGACTTGTATAATTTTGGAAGATTTGACGTTTAAAGTGTCAATTAGGGCGTAATCACCGCATGCATAGAAATTAATAAATGCGCGCGCGCGCGCGTGTGTGTATATATTTGCTAGCGTAAATAACGTAGAATTATAATGTACTAACTGGTTAATACGAAGGACCTGCTTTGGGGATTAAAGATATAAAGTGTTGTTTGAGGGCCTACCTCTTTCCCTTGTATGAAGTATTACATGATTTTGAATATTGTTTAAATGCGAAAGGCATATTCTTATTTAAATTATATTTCCCAAGTACTGATATAGAAAGGATCGAGATTTCTATTTACTAGACATTGTTGTTCTGACTCCCTCTCCGTTACAACACAGGTTAGGGAAGGAGACGATGATCAAGATAGAGATGGTGTTGAGAGGAGGAGCTTGTGTAGTAGTCTATTTATGCCATTTTTGGATGTACACATTTAAAAATGACAATGTATTTTTGAACATGATTATGCAATGGTTATTGTTGACATTATGTTGTGGTTTTGTGACATTTGGAATTTTAAATAAAAGTGGGTATCGTTTATGCTATTGTATTTTATCCTTCCGCTGTGCGTTATGAATGAATAGATAAACAACAATGTACTATCTTTTTATCAACTAATGGACAGATTTGGAAAGGGTCTAAGTTTTGATGGACCTTTTTTGGGTCGGGATTTAGGCTTGTTTCGAGATGGGTTGTTACATAGAGTTTCCCCTTGCCTTTCTTCACGTTGGATGGTCTTTCCCTTGGTCCGTCCAGAGCATAAACATATGCTTTAAGCTTTAGGCAATCCTTCTTCGGATGTCCCATCTTTTCACACCTGTAGCACTTCATCCTTCCAACATTCTCAGGCATAGGGTACTTTCAAGCATAATGTAATTTCTGTCCGCTGCTGTCGTAGACCACTTCTGTAATATTAACTCCTCTACCCTTCCCCTTTGGTGCTTCCTTCTTACCTATATGGGGTAAACTTCTTCATCTCTACTTTGGGTCTAACATCCACTCTTCTCTGCTCTAGGTACGTCTCATCATACCTTCTAGCCATGTAAACAACGAACTCAGAAGAAGATACTGGATGAGCCATCACCTTATGATCAAGACCTTGCCTCAAGCCCGTAATAATATTCTCATTCCTCTTCATCGAAGTATTGATGACCTCCCTGCCATACTGAGCCAAAAAGTTGAAATTCTAGATTTACCTCTCTAATGCAAGGTCGCTCTGCTTCAAATCAATAAACTCTCTTAGCAACATACTCTACTGAGACTTTGATAAAAAATGCGACTTAAATCCCTCTTTAAATTGTTACGAAGTGATCTCTCCCTCTGGCGTTTTAGCAATTACCGATTCCCACCAATCTAGCGTGTCTTCTTGCAACTGCCTTGATGTTAGCCTTCGCATCTGCACATCATCAAACCCAAATTCCCCAAAATATGCACTCATAGACCCTTAGCCAATTTAGCACTTCAACTATAGGATCCTTCCTTGTAAATGCCTTTCCTTCTAGATTTCTAAATCTTTTTTTCACCTTTGGAAATCCTCTCTCCACTCCATAGGTCTTGGCTGAACTACATCGGTTCAGCTTCCCTCACCATCTACGCCATGAATTATCTAAATAAGGCATTTATATCCATTCTTGTCTCATTTGTTGGCTATGCGCTTCCTCCCATGACACTTTTGGAATTCTTTCCTTATTCTCTTTATTAGTCAGCTTACTTTCAACCTCCCTTCTTAGTCTTGCTCCTCCATTATAACCTACTCACTTCTTAAATGAATTTTTCTTTTTGTTGAGCTAGTCTTCATTAGAAATGAAAAGATTGGGGGTGAAACAATAATAGAAGGATATGTATATCTTTCTATATATATCTATATAGAAACATACGAGTACATTATATATATTAGCACATCCCCTCCCCATGGTGTTTATTTTATTTCAAATACCGCTCCTATTTATTTTTCTCAAATTTGCTTAAATGTCCCTAACCTATTCCTTGATACTAAACTATAACGTCCTCCATGTGAGACTCGAAGATGAACGTCGATGATGCTGTAGTCATTAGCACAATTATCTTCCAGCGATGAAAGTGAGTTCATTTTATTAATTAACATAGATAAAGCAAACAAAGCGGTAAAATATTTCCATTGCATCATAGATTTTTTTAACATTCTTTACACATACTTCAGTCACAACTAAACCCAAAAATGTGCTCACGCAGGGGTCAAATATTGTAGAAAATAACATAGTATATTATTAGGTTAATATATGATTATGTGCCCGCACTCTTTAATATAGAAGAAACCAAAAATCTTGATTAGTGACAAGCCTCTTGCTCCATCTTTGATCTTTATACTACGACCCTTGTTTCATACCTATCTAATCCCATAAACTTAGCCTACTCAAATGAGCACCCGCGAGTTTTTACAATCAGACATAAAGTCTGGTGTGAATAATACTTACCTAAAATAGTCATTCAGTGAGGCCAAATCGTACTACACAGGTTGAGCTTCCCCTCATTTTTTAAATATCAAGAATCATTCAAAGTACCGACGTAATTAGTTCATATATACGTCTGCATCTTACGCTTCCCTAAGTAGCTCCCATTTACTACTGTACCCCAATGCAGCTGCCACTTATTTCTCAATTTAGATTACTCTTTAATAGATACTGCGCCCTATACATAGCTCCATCTTAAGATCCCTTGAGGTTTATCTCTTATCTAATACTACTATGAATCATCCCATCGCGGTCTTCTTTAGACTCATTCATTAGTTAAATCTGTATGAGCCCGACTACTCATAGTAGTTAATTAGTTAAGTCCTAAACTACAAAGAAACAACCACCTGTAGTCCCTTCACATATATTTACTTTTTATTTTAAACTGCTTGGAACCATCCTACCACAGTCGACCACAAAGAAACCTACATGTAGTCCATAAACGTTTGTTTAATTAGGACTTGCATGGAATATCCCATAGCAGTCCCTACAAGTTGAATGCCTCTTCTCACATTCTCCAATTATTCATTCGAGTGAGCGTCCCTACCCTACGTCAATAGCCATTCTAATCTTATTTCGGGCACAAGATCTCTTCCCATACTGAAGTGGACTCTTCCCGAGTCCCACCCACTTATCCTTTATTAGGTTCAGTTTACTACTTTTCTTAGAAGAGTACAACCCAGCCCCAACGCTGAGTGCTTCCCCCTTTTCTTATCAAATGTGAACTTTCCAACATTGGCATAGCATGACCTCTTAGTGCTATGCCCAGTTCTTACTTATGTCGTAGGGTCGCCGCCCAGCTTTCATTTCAAACAAACTCTTACACCTTTGACAACGTCTTTAACGTGTCATTATCTCAGTCGTCTATATTTTACTTTTTTTTTACTTGCAGTGTCATTTTCTTTCTTTTCAATAATTAATTTGGATTTGGTTTCCTTTACACCCGACACTTGTTTTTTTCCATATGATATTATTCATACGTCCCTAAATGTAACGACCCGCCTTTCATTCCATAGAAAGACGCATCATTATAAAGAAAGAAAGAGATAGAAAAGAGAAAAGATGAGAAAGAAAGAACTAAACAAAATCAGAGTCTCATAGCGGAACAAATAAAATATATTAATCACATAGATATTACATAGTATCATATACATCAGAGTTTATACAGATTGTACATCACATGTTAGACAGTTATAAAGACTTGTCTAATCACTACAACTCAAGTACATCACAGATATATAGATACAAACACGAGCACAGCAGAACCTCAATATCTATATACACTGAAGCCTCCTACTCCAAGTCTCCTCCATAAATTCATCAAAGCTAACCAGAATCCCTTGGCTACTCGTAAAAATTTGAGTACCCAAAAGTTTAATAAAACAAAAAATAAACTCTGGGTCAGACATGGGTCTGGTGTGAGTAAACGGGATAAAGTTGCTTAACTTTGAAAATCATTTGAAAAGAAAGATATCTCGTAAGACTTCCCACACATAAACATCAAAAAAATTTACCTTACGATAACCAAAACATTTGATAGGAAATCCAGTGGTATTATAATAGTATCTAGGGTTTTCATGTAAAATACAGAAATAGTTAGAATGCTTAAATCTCACATTTTGACATAGTTGGGCACAATCAAAACGTACGACGTTTATTAGAGATTGGATTCCATACAATGGCAGGGCTACTGGGGTATCGTCCGTCCAGGTACGTGGCCTAGATCACCGTACCAAGGATCCACCCTGATCCTCTGCAAAACAAGACCAAAACCATCCCTTACTGGATAATCCCGAATAAGACAACCCCACAGTAGTTCATGACCAAATTCCCACACAGCCGAATAAAAAGGGACCTCTAGACAAGGAAAATCTTATCCTACTTGGATGCTATCCACTTAGCCTTGCTGCACCTCCCCTGTTTTAGCCATTCCCGGTTGATGAGGCTTGAGGCTACGATTACCTTTAAAGAACAAATATCTTAGAATGCTCATCGTCCTCTAATGACGATGTTCTGAAAGCATTCAATCCATACAAGTTCGTTCCGGGTTCGAACGAAACCGAAGGCACTCTCTCGTTACACTCATTTTGGAATCACCCTCAGAGTTAACGACAATAGCCCTTGCACTCTGAATCTTCATCTCGAATCTGAAAGCACTATCTCCGTTATACTCGTTTTAGAATCACCCTTAGAGTTTTAACGATAAATAGCCCTTACACTTCGAGTCTTCATCTTCACTTGAGTTTCACGACCTATCGCTTAATTTGGATCGATGTGGTTTTTGGATATCCAAATTTGGAAATCTGATCCTGGTCTCACCGAAATCCAAACCGCTGTCTTAATGTTCATGTTGTTTAAGTTTAAATAATTTAATATATATATTATCTACATTCACACAGATAGATAATTCACATTATAATAGGTAGATAATCCATATTTCACAATTCAACCAACACATCTCATAACACATATCAGCACATATCACATATCAGAAATATCAATAATCCAAGGCATCCAATAACATCCAAATATCCATAAGCAAGATTGATTAATTCCTAATTAATTTAACTAATCTCAAATTAAATTAATTACTAACTTTAATCACTTAAATTACCTTAATCTTGCTTACCTAACATTAATTCGTTACAAACCAATTAATTAATCATCATTTGATTATCCATCTTAATTAATCTTCCTTAATTAATTATTCTTTAATTACACTAAGTAATCAGCCTTTAATTAATTAAGTAAATTAATTATTCTTTAACTATTCACTTTCATTAATCTTTAATTACATTAAGTAATGATCCTCTAGTTACTTTCATTAATTAAATACCCTTTTTATTAATTACATTTAACAAGAAATCTTTAATTTAATCACATTCATTAATTAACCATAATTAATCACTTTCAGTAATTAACTATGCTTTAATTACTTACACTAAGTAATTACCCCTAAATTAATTATATTAAATAATTCTTTAATTAATTACACTAAGCAATTAATCCTTAATTACCTTTATTTAATTACTTCCATAAGTAATTATCCTCTTTATTTAATTACATTCAATAATTATTCATTAATTACTCACACTAAGTAATTGTACTTAATTAGTTACATTAAGTGGTTATCTTTAATTAATTAAACTAATTAATTAACTTAAATTAATTACATTAATTAATGAATAAATTATCACTTAATCAGTAGTTAATGATTCTACCCTTAATTACATTAATTAACTATCCACTAATTACTTCATTAAGTAATTATCCTTAATTAATTATCCTTTAATTAATTATATTTAGTAATATCCATCAATTTCTTACTCTAAGTAATTACACTTTAAAAATCACATTAAGTAATTATACTTAATCAATCTTCATTAAGTGATTATACTTAATTAATTTAATTAATTATCTTAAATTATTCACATTAATTAATTATCTCCTAATCACTAGTTAACGACCTTTACATTAACTATATTTCATTGACAAAATTTTAAATTACTTTCCTTAAGTAATTATACTTTGATCATAACATAAATTAATTAACCATTATTAATTACATTAAGTAATTAACTTTTAATTAATTTCACTAATTAATTATCTTTAATTAATCACAACCTAAATTAATTAAAGATAAACCCTTTATGTTAATAAATTACTTAATTACATCATTAAACTTTATTACATTTGAACCACTTAGGAATTCAATTACAAAATTAGTCTAATACATAATTTCTTTAATCAAAATAATTTTAAAACATTTAATCATTAAATTTAAACTTTGAAATTGTTCATATACTTATTTAATAAATTGCTTTGAAAACTTGATTAACATCCCTTAAAACCTCAATCATTTAAATATATTTTAAACATGGCCAAACATTTCCTTTTAAAAATTAACCATTTTAAAACCAAAAAAAAACTTAAAAACTTGTTCAAACACTTTAACTTTGAAACTTATTTTGCTTTTAGACTTTGTACCTTCCTTTAGCTCGAATACTTGGATTTTCTTTGCTTATTACAAAACTATCCATGTTTTACTTTACTTCAAAATCTAGTTACAATTTTTATCTAAATTTTAAAACCTGGAACTTAAGGTAAAATCAACCCGGCCAAACTTTGATCCTTCCCCGAGACATGCGTGAGCAAAACCCCACATCAATTTCCTTTGAGAAATCTACTGCCTGCTTCGAGCGTAACCCGAGTCGATCCTCATCTTCCCCAAACTTCAACATCCATCTGATACAACGTGCACGCGTGCACATGCCCGATCACTGGACCATCTTTGATCCCTCGCTGAGGTTATCGGCATGTCGATGATCAACAAAGCGAACGCTCCAACCCCTCAACACCCACGAACTCGCGAGGAAACGAAATCGAGCACCCCAGATCCTAATGGAACCCAGACACCCTGGCTAAAATGACTCACGCCACCTAATCCGACCACCAAAAAACCTGTCGCTTCACTCAGAGACGCGCCATGTCACGACGAACCATCTCCCCTACACGCGATCGGGTTCGGTGCACCACCAACGTCGAACGAGCCTCGACAACCTCGACGACCAAAACCAACCTTAAAATCCTAAATCACCTCTGACGATCCTCCTCGTTCAACAGAAATATGTCCACCTATTTTTCCTTAGATCCCTAACACTCCAGCCTCCTCCAGCCTAAATCTCGATCCCCCCTTGCCGTCGATCGACGGTAATCGACCAAATATCCAAAATCGATCAACATAGAGTATCTCAACTATCACAAGCCTAAAACTCTTGATATTCATATCAAAATTCATGATTTTTACTACGTTTTCGATTATATAATTAGAAATTGAAATTAGCTTGATTTATTTTTAACATATATTAAGATCATCACTGATATTTATTATTTTTGAGATAATTGCTAATTATAAATTATTGAAAAAAAATTTAAAATGTATATTACACTATTAGAGTCATTTTATCTTTACAAATCCTAGCCTAAAATCAAATATATGTGAAGCTATGAAATAGATTTGAGCCTGGCATAAGAACAGAGAACATATAGGTACAGACTTACAAATATCTCACAGACATCCCGCCATATACATATACATTCATAACTATACATTTACACAAACATAATATACTATATTACTTCAACATGCATCAAACATAAGATCAGGTTTAAACTGTTTTTAAAGGAAAATTTACTCACAGGTTTGTAATGCAGAGAACATGCTTCTTGTTCTAGGAACTTGTATTAGATTTTGTATTTGCTTAGTTTGATTTGAATCAGATCTTTGAAACTGTAGTGCTTGGATCCTTGAGTTGAATTCATGTTGAGTTGATCTATTGTTTTGATTTTTGGGTTTTCAGTTTTTAATTTTAGAAGAAGATAAAAAGTTGTTTTTGAACTGGAAATGAAAAAAAACAGGTTTCCCTTTAAAAAAAATACTTAGTTATAAATTTTAAAAGAACATAAGTAGTCATTTGTTAATTGCATGTAAATAAAATCACACAAGTGTCATACATGAACTAATTATTTTACACATGTTAAATGTATGTTTTAAATTTCTTACAAATGTTAAAAACCTTTATTAAATCAATTATTCATGTTTTATTTTAATATGTTTATGTCTTAATTCCTTATTAAATATTTCCTTATGTTTATATAATTTTACCTATTATGTTTATATTTTTATATGTTTTTATTAATTAGCTTTTAAATGTTTTTATATATATATATACAAATTACCTTTATATATTTATAAACTATACTTAGTTCATGAGATACTTAAAATGAAAGAGTATCTTAAACCTTTATATATATATAAACCATTTAAGTTTGAGTAATTTTAAAAGAAAGCATTTTAAAAGAAAAAGAATTAAATAGTTTCCTTATGTCTTATATGTTTTATATGTTTTGTGAATTATGCTTTAACTTTTATACACATTTACAAATCATATTAAAATCAAGAAAATTTAAAAAGAAAGTAAGATAATCCTTTTATTAATCTTGTATAAATTTTAAACTTAAGCTAATATATTTTA
The DNA here is from genome assembly GCA_030765085.1 of Allium cepa. Lineage (NCBI taxonomy): Eukaryota > Viridiplantae > Streptophyta > Magnoliopsida > Asparagales > Amaryllidaceae > Allium > Allium cepa. The sequence goes on from CM060937.1 coordinate 292,793,285, forward strand.
AATAAATAAACATTTACCTTAAGTGTTTTGAAAATATATGATTATCTTTTAAATAGCTTTTGAAAGGTATTAGATTATATTCAAACATGATTTCCAAATTACAATATATATACATACATACATACATACATACATACATACATATATATATATATATATATATATATATATATATATTAGACAATACATTTTTATTAGCTTTGAAAGATAAATTTTACCAATTAAATATTACTAATTTTGAAAAGAATAAAATTTGCCAAATTAAATTATTATTATTAGTATTGAAAACATAAATTCTATTAAATTAAACAATTAGATTATTAAATCAATATTATACAATTAAAATAATTATTAATGAAGATTATCAAATAAATATTGCCTAAAATTTCGAGATATCACATTCCTCCCCCTTTAAAAGAATTTCGTCCTCGAAATTTAAAAGCAAAGATAATTTAATAATCCAACAAAGGTTTTATTTACAAACATCAAAGCACACATCAAGCATATACTAACAATCATAGCAACCAATTCGTCCAAACAAACAAATCCAACTATCCAGAAAAAATTCTGGATAGGACTTCCTAATACTGTTTAAAGTTTCCCAGGTACAATTACTGGAATACTCGCTCTACTGAGCCTTAACTATCTACACCCCTCTGATCTTGAGCTCCTATATATCTAGATCTATAATCTAAACAGGATATCTAACTATAGACAAATCTGACTCAACTTCTAAATCCTCCTAAACTGCTGGTTCTACAACCAAAAATGCACGCACTTCCTTAGATGAGGTACGTGAAATGCGTTGTGAATTCCAGTCATCCAGGTGGAAGTTCAATCCTGTAGGCCAAAGAACTTATCCCTTCGAGAACATGGAAAGATCCAATACACTTCTGAGCTAGCTTTCCAATCTTACCCAGTCCCGTTTTGTTTGGAGAATGCTTATCAAATACCAAATTCCAACTTTGAATTCTGAATTCCTTCGTCTCTTCCCTACAAAATTCTTCTGCCGATCCTGGCTACCTTCATCCTTCTTGAATAACCCAATCTTCGCAGATGCCACTTGGATCAAATCTAGACCAAGAATAAGAAGATTTTTAGATTCTACTAAACAAAATAGTTTTCCCAATATCCATCGAAATCCACCACACAAACTCCACTTCACAAGAATTAGTTGACTTCGGATTTATTTTTCCAATCCGTAGTAACCAGAGCAGGTGTACTAGACAACCAAGCCTTCAGATCCCGAATGAACTTCCTGTAGAAATCCTCTAATCCAAAACAAATGTGAATTTCCATAGGAATCTGCGGTTGCTTCCACTCTAGAATAGTTGCTACCATGCTTCCGTTGCGCAACTCTGATTTGAAGTAGATGAGAATGCTGTCGACAAAACACAAGCACAGACTTGATCAACCCATCCCTGAAAATTTTGTCCATTAAATTCCATAAAATCTTAGTGACCTATCCGATTTGGTCACAAACACCACAGCAAAAATCTAGCTAGAAAACTATATCCGATCAATCCTGGGCTGCTTTACCAATCCTCTCTCTAGGAGCCCTCCTTCTACTAGACTAAACCACCGGCAATGCTCCAGGAACCAAGTCGATACAGAACTCAATCTCCCGATGCGGATGAATAGCTTTGACTACCTCGAAGATATCTAAAAAATCTCTGACCACTTCTATAGCTCCAGCTTCTAAGACGCCTCGATCCCATGCAAAAGACTACCCAAGAGAACACTCAACTATCGCAAGTCACTTTTGCGATCCTACCCAAATGAATTTCCAAAGACACTATTCTCTTTTCACCAATCAGAACAGCTTATGCTTGTCTAACCAATCCATCGAAGAAATTGGTCCACTCTACTGCTCCTGAATTCCACCTTTAGGGCACTACTTAGCCAGAGGACCTTCCTACTGACACACAAATATGCTTTTGAGCTGCACTGATGCCCCAGATGACAAAGACTTCTAACCCATAATCTCCTTGAACCTCAAACCAAGCACATCCATCTCGCTCTTCTAAAGGGATAACAATGGGACCATGTCCGAAGTGGGGCAACTCATTAACCTTAGTCTCATACGCTAATACAGACGAATCTCCCTTACTCGAGATCTAAAAAAATTCCTTACGTAGACAAGGCTTAAATACTGTAGGTATCAACTGCTCCTCCAAAGCTTCCAAAACTTGTTCCAAGAGAAACACCTTTTGGAACATCCATGGATATTGCATCTCACCATGCAGCTGCTCCTTCTTGAAATTGTGAAGATACCATTACTCTCTTCTGCTTAACCGACTGATCCAAACTCTTGAAAATTCACGCATCCAAACTTGCACTTCAATGATCGACTCTGAACCTTTAAAAGGCTTTCCTTCAGAGATTGGTGAAATCCTTACACCATGCTGCAAAGCTTACTCAAGGCGGTATTGGGTCTACAGCCTCAGTGATACTCTTCCAACCTCAACACTCAAACTTCTTCCATTCGTGGTAGTTGTGCTACACATACTACTACCCTACCTACTCTAGAACTTATATTGGAAAACCCAAATAGGTAACCCAACAATATATATATATATATATATATATATATATATATGTATATGTATATGTATATGTATATATAAATACAAGTACGCTCTCTCAAGAAAGATATCACTCCAAAGGCTTGGTATTCACTCAACCTGGATCTGATACCACAATGTAACGACCCGCCTTTCATTCCATAGAAAGACGCATAATTATAAAGAAAGAAAGGGATAGAAAAGAGAAAAGATGAGAAAGAAAGAACTAAACAAAATCAGAGTCTCATAGCGGAATGAATAAAATATATTAGTCACATAGATATTACATAGTATCATATACATCAGAGTTTACACAGATTATACATCACATGTTAGAAAGTTATAAAGACCTATCTAATCCTTACAACTCAAGTACATCATAGTGATACAGATACAAACACTAGCACAGCGGAACCTCAATATCTATATATGTTGAAGCCTCCTGCTCCAAGTCTCCTCCATAAATTCGTCAAAGCTAACTTGAATCCCATGGCTACTCGTAAAAATTTGAGTACCCAAGAGTTTAATAAAATAGAAAATAAACTCTAGGTTAGACATGGGTCAGGTGTGAGTAAATGGGTTAAAGTTGCTTAACTTTGAAAATCATTTGAAAAGAAATGTATCTCGTAAGACTTTCCACAAATAAACATGGAAAAGTTTTTACCTTACGATAACCAAAACATTTGATAGGAAATCCAGCGGTATTATAATAGTGTCTAGGGTTTTCAAGTAAAGTACAGAAATAGATGGAATTCTCACATCCCACGTTCCAACATAGTTGGGCATAGTCAAAACATATGGCACTCATTGGAGATTGGATTCCATACAATGGCAGGGCTACTTGGGTACCACCCGTCACAGTACGTGGCCTAGATCACCGTACTGAGAATCCACCCTGATCCTCTTCAACGCAAGACCGGAACCATCCCTTACTGGATAATCCCGAATAAGATAACCCCACAGTTGTTCATGACCAACTACCTACAAAGCTGAATAAAAAGGGACCTCTAGACAAGGGAAATCTTATCTTACTTGGATGCTACCCACTTAGCCTTGCTGCACCTCCCCTGCTTTAGCCATTCTCGATTGATGAGGCTTGAGGATACGATTACCTTTAAAGAACACATATCTTAGAATGCTCGCCGTCCTCCAATGACGATGTTCTAAAAGCATTCAATCCATACAAGTTCGTTCCGGGTTCGAACGAAACCGAAGGCACTCTCTCGTTACACTCAATTTGGAATCACCCTCAAAGTTAACGACAATAGCCCTTGCACTCTGAATCTTCATCTCGATCTGAAAGCACTACCTCCGTTATACTCGTTTTGGAATCACCCTCAGAATTTTAACGACAAATATCCCTTACACTTTGAGTCTCCATCTTCACTTGAGTTTCACGACCTATCGTTAAATTTGGATCGATGTGGTTTTCAGATATCCAAATTTGGAAATCCAATCCCAATCACACCGAAATCCAAACCGGCGTATTAATGTCCAAGTTGTTTAAGTTTAAATAATTTAATATATATTATCTATATTCATACAGATAGATAATTCACATTATCACAGATAAATAATCCATATTTCACAATTCAACCAACACATCTCATAATAAAGATCAACACATATCACATATCAAAGATATCAATAATCCAAGGCATCCAATAACATCCAAATATCCATGAGCAAGGTTGATTAAATCCTAATTAATTTAATTAATATCCAATTAAATTAATTACCAACTTTAATCACTTGGATTACCTTAATCCTGCTTACCTAACATTAATTAGTTACAAATCAATTAATTAATCATCCTTTAATTATCCATCTTAATTAATCTTCCTTAATTAATTATTCTTTAATTACGCTAAGTAATTAGCCTTTAATTAATCAAGTATATTAATTATTCCTTAACTATCCACTTTCATTAATCTTTAATTACATTAACTAACGATCCTCTAGTTGCTTTCATTAATTAAGTACCCTTTTTATTAATTACATTTAACAAGAAATCTTTAATTTTATCACATTCATTAATTAACCTTAATTAATCACTTTCAGTAATTAACTATTCTTTAATTAATTACACTAAGTAATTAATCCTTAATTACCATCATTTAATTACTTCCATAAGTAATTATCCTCTTTATTTAATTACATTCAGTAATTATTCATTAATTACTCACACTAAGTAATTATACTTAATTAGTTACATTAAGTGATTATCTTTAATTAATTAAACTAATTAATTAACTTAAATTAATTACATCAATTGATTAATAAATTATCACTTAATCACTAGTTAATGATTCTTCCCTTAATTACATTCATTAACTATCCATTAATTACTTCATTAAGTAATTATCCTTTAATTAATTACAGTAATATCCATCAATTACTTACTCTATGTAATTACACTTTAAAAATCACATTAAGTAATTGTACTTAATCAATCTTTATTAAGTTATTATACTTAATTAATTTAATTAATTATCTTAAATTAATCACATTAATTAATTACCTCCTAATCACTAGTTAATGACCCTTACATTAAATATATTTAATTAACAAATTTTTAAATTACTTTCCTTAAGTAATTATACTTTGATCATAACATAAATTAATTAACCATTATTAATTACATTAAGTAATTAACATTTAAGTAATTTCACTAATTAATTATCTTTAACTACTCACAACCTAAACCAATTATAGATAAACCCTTTATCTTAATAAATTACTTAATTACATCATTAAACTTTATTACATTTGAACCACTTAGGAATTCAATTACAAAATTAGTTTAATACATAATTTCTTTAATCAAAACAATTTTAAAACATTTAATCATTAAATTTAAACTTTGAAATTGTTAAAAAAATTATTTAATACATTGTTTTGAAAACTTGATTAACATCCCTTAAAACCTCAATCATTTAAATATATTTTAAACTTGGCCAAACATTTCCTTTTGAAAACTAACCATTTCAAAACCCAAAAAAAACATAAAAACTTGTTTAAACATTTTTCTTTGGAAACTTAATAAACACTTTAACTTTGAAACTTATTTTGCTTTTAAACTTTGTACCTTCCTTTAAGCTTGAAAACTTGAATTTGCTTTGCTTATTATAAAACTATCCATATTTACTTTACTTAAAAAATCTGGTTACAATTTTCATTTAAATTTTACAAACCTAGAACTTAAGGTAAAATCTACCCGATCAAACTTCGATCCTACCCCGAGACACACGCGAGCAAAACCCCACGTCAACTTCCTTCGCGAAATCTACTGCCTGCTTCGAGCTTAACCCGAGTCAATCCTCATCTTCCCCAAACTTCAACATCCATCTGATACAACGTGCACGCGTGCACTTGCCCGATCATCGGACCACCTCTGATCCCTCGCCGAGGTCATCAGCATGTCGATGATCAACAAAGCAAACGATTCAACCCCTCAACACCCATGTACTCACGAGGAAACGAAATCGAGCACCCCAGATCCTACTGGAACCCAGACACCCTAACTAAAACGACTCGGGTCACCTAATCCGACCACCATAAAACCTAACACTCCATCCAGAGACGCGCCAAGTTACGACGAACCATCTCCCCCACACGCAATTGAGTCCAATCCACCATCAACGTCGAACGAGCCTCGATAACCCCGACGACCAAAACCATCCTTAAAACCCTAAATCACCTTTGACGATCCTCCTCCTTCAACAGAAAAAACTCCATCTATTTTTCTTGAGATCCTTAACACTCTAGCCTCTTCCAGCCTAAATCTCGATCCTCCCCTTGCCGTTGATCGACGGTAATCAACCAAATACCCAAAATCGATCAGCACAGAGTATCTCAACTATCACAAGCCTAAAGATCTGGATTTCACATCAAAATTCATGATTTTTACTACGTTTTCAATTATATTATCAGAAATTGAAATTAGCATGATTGATTTTTAACATATATTAAGATCATCACTGATATTTATTATTTTTGAGATAATCGCTAATTATAAATTCTTTAAACAAATTTTAATATGTATATTACACTGTTAGAGTCATTTTATCTTTACAAATCCTAGCGTAAAATCAAATATATGGGAAGCTATGAATTTTTTCTAATAGATTTGAGCCTGGCATAAGAACATAGAACATTTTTGTACAGATTTACAAATATCTCACAGACGTCCCAATATATACATATACATTCACAACTATACGTTTACACAAACATAATATACTATATTTCTTCAACATGCATCAAACATAAGATCAGGTTTAAACTGTTTTCAAAAGAAAATTTGCTCATAGGTTTATAAAGCAGAGAACAGGCTTCTTGTTCCAGGAACTTATATTTGATTTTGTATTTGCTTAGTTTGATTTGAATCAGATCTTTGAAGCTGTAGTGCTTGGATCCTTGAGTTGAATTCATGTTGAGTTAATATATTGTTTTGATTTTTGGGTTTTCATTTTTTAATTTTAGAAGAAGAGAAAAAGATGTTTTAAACTGGAAATGAAAAAAACAGGTTTCTCTTTAAAAAAAACACTTCGTTATATACAATTAAATTTTAAAAGAACATAAGTTGCCATTTGTTAATTGCACGTAAATAAAATCACAGAAGTGTCATGCATGTACTAATTATTTTACACATGTTAAATGTTTGTTTCAAATTTCTTACAAATGTTAAAACCCATTATTAAATCAATTATTCATGTTTTGTTTTAATATGTTTATGTCTTAATTCCTTATTAAATATTTTCTTATGTTCATATAAATTTACCTATTCTGTTTATATTTTTATATGTTTTTATTGCTTAGCTTTTAAATGTTTATATATATACAAATTATCTTTATATATTTATAAACTATACTTAGTTCATGAGATACTTAAAAAGAAAGAGTATCTTAAACCTTTATATATATACATACATACATATATATATATATATATATATAAACCATGTAAGTTTAAGTAATTTTAAAAGAAAGCATTTTAAAAGCAAAAAAGAATTAAATAGTTTCCTTATGTCTTATATGTTTTATATGTTTTGTGAATTATGCTTTAACTTTTGTATACATTTACAAATCATATATAAATCAAGAAAATTTAAAAAGAAAGTAAAACAATCCTTTTATTAATCTTGTATAAATTTAAAACTTAAGCTAATATATTTTTAAACAAATAAATATTTACCTTAAGTGTTTTGAAAATATATGATTATCTTTTAAATAGCTTTTGAAAGTCATTAGATTATATTCAAACATAATTTCCAAATTACAATGTATATACATATATATATTCTAATTAGACAATACATTTTTATTAGCTTTGAAAGATAAATTTTACCAATTAATTATTATTAATTTAGAAAAGAATAAAATTTTCCAAATAAAATTGTTGTTATTGTTTTGAAAAGATAAATTCTGTTAAATTAAACAATTAGATTATTAAATCAATATTGACAATTAAAATAATTATTCATGAAGATTGCCAAATAAATATCGTCCAAAATTCAGGGACATCACACCAAAGTCTAAACTTTCCGTAGTGTAGTGTTTACACAATTTAATTTATTTTCGTTATAGAAAACCTTAATAAATTCCCATAAAACACTTGTTCTAGTATATTTAATCTTTATTTAGGATTTTAAGGGTATTTTCTTTATTTATTTTCAAGTTACAAACCTTTACTATATCATATATATATATATATATATATATATATATATATATATATATATATATGTAATCATATAAGCTTAAAAAATTTATCAAACTAAAAACCCATCTCTAAAATCACGATTAAATCGTCATATAAGATTTCAGTATATATTGAGGTTAATAAAAGGAAGCAACTTATCTAAACATCCCATGTTTATCCATTCTTCCCCAAACATTGATTAAACCTTTACACTTATTTATAGAAATGCTTACGAACCCAATCATACTTAAAAACATACAAATCTAAAACGAGACCAGATATTAGAGTTCGGCGTAGAATGGTTAAGTATTGCTCACCTAGATCTTTAAGATGTCTAACTTTAATCTTCTTAATCTCGTTTAGCTTGCATTTTCTTTTTCTTCTTCTTATTTGCCTTCTCTAAGATGCCATCATTGTTCTTTCCTAGCGTTTTATTTTAGGTAGGATGAAATGAATGAATATAAAGGATTAATGTTTATTATCCCACAATAATTTAGGCTTGGGCCCTCCTACCCCTTTTCCATTAATTTATTTCCTCTACTTCTCTTATTGGGCCTGCCTTGGTCTTTTAATTAATTTATATGATTAATTTAAATTTTGGGTCGTTACATTAGTATTACAATAAACTGAAGTCAACTCAAATTCAAAGTCTCTAGCAAGAGCATTTTGGTTAGTAACAAATGCTATCATTGAACCTAGGACTTTTTGTTTGGATTATAAAATTGAATGTGTGCGATATTGGAATTTTAACTATTACCAAATTACATAGGTCTTAATGTGATATAGTTTTTACCAAGCATTGGTGTAAATAATTGTCACTGCTGGGTAATGCTTAAATAAAGTGAAATTGGATTCTAATGAAGCCGTTTAAGCAATAAATTTGGCATTAATGTCACATTACCTGATAAGCGACATGTAAACTTTAATATCCTAATTGTTCGATATCAAAACTAAATTTACACCTAAGAGTCACATTATCGAAATATTGAATACTTGTATTACCACCTTATCTAATTAATTATAGTTGTTATAAAGTAATTAAATTAACTAATATTAATGAAATATTAATTATAAAAATTTATTTAATTTGTTTTGATCAATACTTGATAATGTGTATATAATAGTTAAACACATGTATTGAGATATGATATTGATACGCATTTGAATTTGATTTAAATGCATATTTATTTGATCAGTCTTGTAGTATTTAGAGGCCCAAATAGGGGCTGATATGGCTAGCCATAGGATGGAGCAAAGTGGCTTGAATTTTGATTCAAGAAGAGATGAAATGGTAAGAGAAAAAGGTGGATCTGGATCCCTTTTTTGCCCCAATATTTCTCTATGTATTCATCTCTAGCCATAATTTATTTGGATCTTCTTTTTGCTCCTCCTACAACTTGATTTAGCCAATCTATAGACCTGCTTTCCTTCTCATTTTCAAGCTTCTATATATATAAATAAAATCAGATTCAAAGATTGGCGGTAGCTATAATCAAATTGGTAGCTCTATCCAAAGGCATGGATATCAATTTAAGGAGTGACTAGATTTAACGTCTCAAGGTGTGTTATCTAGGATTTGGTGAAAGGTAATAATCCATATTTTACATTTATATATGTATAAACAACTATTTATTCTATTATATATATAATTAGTTAATATATGCAATCACGAACCCATGTATGTTACTGCATTCAACATTGGACATATATGTTTATTTATATGTGTGCTGATTATTATTTTTACACACACACACACACACACATATATATCATTTTGTAGTGTATAAAAAAATCCATGTTTATTCACTCATATTTTTCAAAAATAATAATCTAATAATTTAAAAAAAAGATTTTAAGATATACATACAAGCATACATATATTATATTTTTAATATACACATAAATTTTACCAATATACATAATACATTTTTTATTTTTTTTCAGGTTGTGTGTGTATATAATTTATTTAAACATAAAATCTAAGTTTTAAAATATTTACATATCTATAGTATATATAATATGCAAATATTTATTTAATAAAATTTATACATGTTTTAAATTGCTTTAAAAATGATATTCATATATATATATAGAGACAATTTCAGTGCGAATGTAACGATCCTAAATTTTGAACAATTTAAATTGTGAATATTTAATTAATTTTGAATATTTGAATGATAATTTAAACTGAATTTCCGATATAACAATGAAATTGGTGATTAAATATTTAAAATTTAATCTATTTAAAGTTGAATAAAATGTGAATTTGACTTTCGAGTTTGAAATTGAATGATTGAATTGATATTTAAAAATTCGAACTAGTGAATTAGAAAAATAAATTGGATATAAGAATTATTATTTATGAAAATTTATAAATTGATGGTAGATTTTAAAATAACCTTCTTTAACTAAAATAAAAAGGAATAAATTTTATCAATACAAAATACAAGAACAAAAAACTAATGGGAAAACGTGTTAATATAAATAAATTTTTGATAGTTAAACTTTAAAATGTTTATATATTTACTAAAGGAAATATATACAAAATAAATTGAAATTGAAGTGAAAAAAAAAATTTATTAAAGTATAAGTAAAATAATAATAATGAAAAAAAATATAGCATGGTACCTTAGTATTAAATGCAGCCACCCTGCAAGTTGGAAAAATCACCCTAAACCCACGCCCCCTCCCCTTTATTCATTCGTTCATTTCTAAACCCTAGTTCTAAAATAACATACGAGAAATAATGGCGGCCTCTCAAAAATCATCTTTCGTTCCTTCTTCATTCGTTCTGCTTTGCAAAATTAGGGCTTTCGTGAAAATTGGGGATGCCGCGACTTCAAATTGTTCGACTACTTCGAATTTTGGTCGAGCTCGAGTATGCTTCGGCTGCTTCGATTTTGCAATGGTGAGTTTCTAGCTCACGATTAATCTTCATGCAAGTGCTTATATTTGGTTGGATCGAATATTGGTTGCATGCTATGTTTTGGGGTGATTTTGTTATCTTTTGCTCGGCTAATTTAATTTGAAACTGATATGGGTAGATTGGCTACTGCATGTTGGATTTTCGGTTGCTATTTGCTGTCATTTGCTCGATTTGCTTGAATTGTTAAACTGTTAAGAACAGATGGTACCCAATTTTAAACTGATAACCATTGACGCTTTCAAAAATTTGTTCTTTTTAAATTTATAAAAACAAATGCTATTTGATTTTTGTTTTAAATTGATAAAACAGATGCTGCCCAGTTTTAATTTTTAAATTGATTTGAACAAATGCTACCTGATAATTTGTTTTATTTTAAACTGATGAGAACAGATGCTTCCAAATTTCTTTGATTTCAGATGTTGTTTGAAATTTGTTTTTTTTTAAATTGATAAGAAAAAAATGCTAATTGATATTTGCTTTTAAACTAATAATAACAGATGTTATATTTGTGATTTGTTTTAAACTGATAACAACTGATGTTTTTTTTTTAAAATTAATTTTTTTTAAAATTGATAAGAACAGATGCTACTTGGTACTTTGTTTTAAACTGATGAGCACAGATGCTATCGAAAAACTTGACTTGCTTTGTGTTGTTATTGATGTGTGATGAAAAGAAAATTTGGTTGATTTGTTGATGAATATTGCTGCATGCCTGTATTTAGGTGTAGTCATATGAATGCATGCCTGTAGACACACTTGTTCTAGTTATATTCATAACAGCCTTAAACTTTAGATAAGCATCAACAATTCTCTGATCTTTGTCTCTGCCTCAAACCCTTAAATGTGGACAAATACACTTGAATCTATTTATATACTTTGGTTTTGGACTGGTACTTGAGGTGTGTTATGAATATGGTTGTTTATTATGCCTGCAGTTTTGAATGTATATGCATACATTGATATGTATGTTTGCATATATGATAATATTGAGTCTGTTCTTAAGTCACAGATTTAATTCAACCTAAACAAAATTAATATCTGTTCCTATTTTACAAGCCTCTGTTTAAAATCTATAATTATAAACCACTTTAAAATTTGATGCATTTCCTATGAATTCATGTTTAAACTGGACCATTTGTAATTGCTTTGTGTATACTGCTGTTGTAGTTAAGATAAGCTATGCTTGATGATGTTTATGTTCTTTTGTCCACTGTTCAGTTTCATTTATTTGTTACATTGTGCCTCACTGCCCTTGTACATAATCTGAGTTGCATGCTTACAGCTGCATGCTTGTTTGTTGCATTCATGTCTGTTTAGTTGAGTTGCAGTCTTGTTCAAAAGTTTATGCATACTTGTTCTTCATTTAGTCCACTGTATTTATTTTGGAACATGGCTATTTCATTTTGTGTCTGCATTCATAGATGCATCCACCTTTGCACTTGTTCATCATGTAGCTTGTTCTCAACATTCACTTGACTTGGTTTGAGTTTTCTTGGCTTTGAATTTTTTTTTAAGTGGCCACCACGGCTTGGAATTTTTGACCTGTTCAACTTTGGCCATGTCCCTGATTTCGACTTGGACTTGTTTAGGGCTTTTGACTTGAATTTATCTCGAACTTGCATGTTTTACTGAGTTGCTTCTTTGCCTTGAGTTACTTGGACATTTATTTGGGTCTGCACATTACTGTTTGTTGTTAGTCGAGTTGAGTTGTTTCTGTTGCGTTGTGAACTTTGGTGTTGGTTGCCGTTCTTGAATGCATATTTGATTTTGAGGCAGTTGCATGTATTTTGTGAAGGTCAGTGTTGTATTCCCTGTTTGCTTTAGAAATAACTATAGTTATATTCCAACTTTCTCTCCTCTTATTCCTTTTGAGATAAATTGAAAACAAGTTAAAAACCTTGTCTTGAACCTGTACCATGTTTCAAAAATAAATCAAACTTGAGTTGTTCTTGAGTGTTATCTCTGGCCTTTGTAGTACTTGGTTGTTGTTGTTTGCATTTGGTTTCAGATTGCTATTTCTACTTGGATGTTGAGAACTTTGAGTTGTTTCATGCTTTTGAACTTGCTTAATTTTGCATTGCAACAGGTCAGATTTGCAGTTTGAAATTGTTATCACCCAGGAGATTCAATACACTCAATTCAACATGCATTCAATTTTAAACAAATATTTCATATAACATCCTGATATTCATTCATAGTAGCAAGTTGAAACCAAGTTTAACACTGTTTTAAAAATCTTAGTTTACTCACCTTTATTCAAAAGCAGAAGACAGAAACTATTCCAGGTTTTTCAAATTTCTTCTACATGTTCTTGAACTTTAATCCGTATCTATCCTTGCATGTTGAAAGCAATTTTCTGCTTTTGTGACTTGTGGTTGCCACTGTGTTATTTGAGTTGCCTGCAGTCTGATGCATTCATGTTTCTTGACTTTGAATGTTGCACCTGAGATATGTCACTGGACTTCACTGGACTTACTGATTTCGACTGTCCATGTGCGTGTCTGCTGCTGTTCCTTATCATTCCTGTACTTGTGTTACTCCCTGTTGTTGTAATCCTATGTGTTGTTGTTATTTTCAGTGGCCTTTAGTTGAAATATGTTTGCAGTGATTGGTCTGACTCGTGCACATGTGTTGACGAGGCAGTGTACATGGGTATGAGTACACGTGTGTACTGCAGCCACACATGTGTATAAAAATTTGGAATCGTTAATGTGAAAATCTATAATAGACTTAAATTGATTTATCTGTTTCACCATAACTGTAACCATTTATTTCAGTTCATTTCAAATTTAATTACTTGAATAAAGATTAATCCTGACTCGAGTGTTTTTGTGTTTTGCATAAACGCTCGGGTCAGACCGAGTATTTTTGCAGCTTAAAGATTTGCTCGCAGCGAAGTTAGAGAGAGGGGGATTTCAGCACCACTAAAGTTTAGCTAAAATTTTTTCTCTTGTACTTATAAATATAAATTGTTTCCGCTGTATAAATTCAAATGTAATTTATTGTATATCTCTGATATTTGTATATAAAAGAAAAGTTTGTTTATAAAATATGATTACTATTCTGTGATTCTGTAGCTGATTCTGTTTAAATGTTATAAACTAAATAACAATCCGTCATCTTGATCGTTTCTAGTTGGTTTAATTACCGACTAGAGGCGGTTAGGGCGGCGGGTCGTTACAAAGTGGTATCAGAGCTTTGGTTTACACAAAGCTTAGTTTATGACGTTTAATATGAATAGTTACTAGAATCACTTTAAAAGAAAGTGTTTTCAAATCTAAAGAAGTTTAAGATTGTTTTCTTTAAAATAAAAGGTATTTTGAAAATTAGAATTATTTTTGGAAATTCCCCTCTCTAAATTTAGGTTTGCGACTGTTTCTCTTCGGTGAGGTCTCGTTAGACTTGAGTTTCGATCGTTCGGAAACTCATTATCGAATCTTTGAGAGTTATGGAAAATGAAATGTAAGTCAAGTGGATTAATGAATTGGTTTAAATTGGCTTAAATCAAATATTTTGAATATCTCCAAAGTAGTAATTGGAAAATAAAATGATATGTCAATTTGATTATAATCAAGTGGATTATTGAACTATAACTTGGAAATTTAATTTTGAATTCTTTTGAAAATTGATTTCAAATGTGGTGAAGAACGATTTAGTAAATGAATGGATTATAAGTATTTAACTTATAATATGGACTTTTGGTGTATATAACTAAGTTATATAAATTGAATTGAATCAAATTAAGAAAGGAGATTATAAAACGAAGTTTTATAAATAAAAATAGAATTTCTAGAGATGTTTGTAAAATCCGCAAACGACTTATTTTGATAAGTAAATTGTTGTAACTTATTAAAGGAATTATATCTATGGGTTTTGAACGGTGAATAAAATATCAAAAGAGATATGAATCTAATGAAAATTCGAAATAGGTTTAAATAGATTCAATGATGCATTTGAATTTGAACGGGCATGGAATTAAGTTGAGTGGAAAACTTAGTATTGGGAATTTGAAATCGGTTTAAAACCAATATTTTTGAAGTGTATGTGGAATTCAAACCATGAATTAAGTTGAAGTTGAAAACTTAAATGGGAATGTTTTTGGGAAGAAACATTATGTAAATGAAGATAATTCATTTTGAAATGTGTTAAGAATCGAAAGCATAGATTTCAACACTTGTTGTTGAAATAGACGTTTTCGAGTGGAAAAATGGAAATGGTAGATTATAACATTTGTTGTTATAGTAAATAATTTCAAAAGGGAAATGATTTTGTTTAGTATTGGGATTTACATATCTATTTTTAAATTTGAATCCTTATACTAGTGGTTTTGAGTCGTCGTAACGATGTTTTACGCAACATTCGTTTTGACTCAAATAAAATGTGTTTAAAAGAATGTTTTTTTTTAAGAATGAATATATACTTGATTTTGGTTTGAAGTATATTGAATATTTTCAAAGTGTTGAAAATAAGTGGATTTGTAAATTACTTATTATTGAATAAGTATGGGTATGTTTTCCTATATGAAATGAATGGTTTGAAATTTTATCTTTTAAAGATAAATTGAAAATGAATAGGTGAAATCGATTTGAAAATCGTATATTCATAGATAATTTGGAAATGTTTCCGTTTAAGGAAATCGCTTTGAAGTTTGTTTTCAAAGATTAAAAGGTGCAAAATGATTTGAATTTGTTTCAAATGGCTAAGTGTGAAAATTTTTATATCTTGTAAAGATATTATTTTGAGAAATATGAACAATTAGTTCAACTTGGAAAAATTTCAAAGTGATTGAATTTTGAGTTAAATTGAGTTTAACTTTGACACACAAAAAACAATGTAAGTTGAACTTTGAATTTTAAATGGATGATTTGGATTGTATGTCTAACGTCGTGAATTGACGACATATCAATTGATCTCTATTAAATATATATCTGTTGGTGGCGGGGAATTTATTCTCTTAGCTTAACACCCTTCTCTGAGACGTACGAGCTCAGAGGTTATATATCGATAGACATCAATTATGTGTTGAGAATTGACGATGTAGCGTGAAATCCAAATCGAGTGTGTGAAGTCGATAATAAATTGGATTGTGAATGTGTATTAGGTTTGATATAACCTTAAAATTCCAAATCGACTTAGAGGAAAATTTTAAATGGATAATGAAATGGAAAATTGTGAATCCTCTATTTGTTATGGGTATGAAATGTTGTGGTTTTCATAACGTATATGTGTGAATACGATTAATTCGAAAACCAATTAGTTTGGAAAAGTAATTGTTGTGGAAAACTTATTTAAGTACATGGGTTGTACTAAGTGTGAAGTGAAATATTATATATGTATGTATAATATTATGTTTTCCAAAATTGAGGATATGGAAAGGTACCTTCCATTTATACTGTGTGACTGTGTGATGGTGATGGAACTCGAGATGAGTATCCATTTAAAAATCGTAGCTACGTAGTATTTCCATTAGTTGGATGACCATTTATATTTCCATTAGTTGGATGACCATTTATATTTCCATTAGTTGGATGACCATTTATATTTCCATTAGTTGGAATGTCCTTTTGGACTGGTATAGTGTGCTAGCGTAATTCGAGGGGCGAGATGCCTATGGTTACAAGCGATTCCACTGGGATAGTGGCGTAACCGCCGAGTATACCGCGATCTAGTTACACTCGGGTGGTAGCGTAATTTGAGGGGCGTGATGCCTACAGTTACAAGCGATTCCACTGGGATAGTGGCGTAACCGCTGAGTAAACTGCAATCTACAAACCAAAGCGTAATTCGAGGGGCGAGATGCCTACGGTCACGAGCGATTCTACTGGGATAGTAGCGTAACCGCCGAGTGAACCGCGATCTTTGGCAACAACCATGGCGTAATTCAAGGGATGAGATATCCACAGTTACAAGCGACTCTACTGGGATAGTAGCGAAACCGCCGAGTAAACTGTGATCCATGGGGGAATGTGCTTTCCATATCCATTTTTTAAAAGAATTTTTAAAAGTATTTTCACTGGGAATTGAAGCAAGTATATTTAGTACTTGGAGATTGTTAGACTTGCGCCTGGCCAGCGTATGCCTAATGTCTTTAAGAACGACAATAGACTTGTTAAATTTCGAGTTATCAAGTATTTTCAAACTTTAAATAGAAAATCAATTATCTGAAATTAAAGTGATGTAAATTCCAACCTAATGAATTAAGGAAGAGGATTTTTGAAATGTTTTGAAAAATCCACAGCTTTGGAAAAGTTATAATATGTAAAATTTCTTAAATGTAGTGTTTCAAATTTAAAATTTGGGTTTTGTAAGTTGAAAATTTTAGTAAAGATTTTTGTGTCTTGATTGTAGAAAATAATAGACAAAAGAGTTAATTAGCAAAGCTAGCAAGATAAAACAAATAGAATGAATCCTATATTCATTCATCTTTAATAAGTGTTGAACTTGATAAAATTGAGTAAAATATAAATATTAGTGAAATTTTAACAATCATTTTTCCTTACTTGCAATCATTTTTCCTTACTTGTAATTTCGGGACGAAATTCTTTTAAGGAGGGGAGATTGTAACGATCCTAAATTTTGAACAATTTAAATTGTGAATATTTAATTAATTTTGAATATTTGAATGATAATTTAAACTGAATTTCCGATATAACAATGAAATTGGTGATTAAATATTTAAAATTTAATCTATTTAAAGTTGAATAAAATGTGAATTTGACTTTCGAGTTTGAAATTGAATGATTGAATTGATATTTAAAAATTCGAACTAGTGAATTAGAAAAATAAATTGGATATAAGAATTATTATTTATGAAAATTTATAAATTGATGGTAGATTTTAAAATAACCTTCTTTAACTAAAATAAAAAGGAATAAATTTTATCAATACAAAATACAAGAACAAAAAACTAATGGGAAAACGTGTTAATATAAATAAATTTTTGATAGTTAAACTTTAAAATGTTTATATATTTACTAAAGGAAATATATACAAAATAAATTGAAATTGAAGTGAAAAAAAAAATTTATTAAAGTATAAGTAAAATAATAATAATGAAAAAAAATATAGCATGGTACCTTAGTATTAAATGCAGCCACCCTGCAAGTTGGAAAAATCACCCTAAACCCACGCCCCCTCCCCTTTATTCATTCGTTCATTTCTAAACCCTAGTTCTAAAATAACATACGAGAAATAATGGCGGCCTCTCAAAAATCATCTTTCGTTCCTTCTTCATTCGTTCTGCTTTGCAAAATTAGGGCTTTCGTGAAAATTGGGGATGCCGCGACTTCAAATTGTTCGACTACTTCGAATTTTGGTCGAGCTCGAGTATGCTTCGGCTGCTTCGATTTTGCAATGGTGAGTTTCTAGCTCACGATTAATCTTCATGCAAGTGCTTATATTTGGTTGGATCGAATATTGGTTGCATGCTATGTTTTGGGGTGATTTTGTTATCTTTTGCTCGGCTAATTTAATTTGAAACTGATATGGGTAGATTGGCTACTGCATGTTGGATTTTCGGTTGCTATTTGCTGTCATTTGCTCGATTTGCTTGAATTGTTAAACTGTTAAGAACAGATGGTACCCAATTTTAAACTGATAACCATTGACGCTTTCAAAAATTTGTTCTTTTTAAATTTATAAAAACAAATGCTATTTGATTTTTGTTTTAAATTGATAAAACAGATGCTGCCCAGTTTTAATTTTTAAATTGATTTGAACAAATGCTACCTGATAATTTGTTTTATTTTAAACTGATGAGAACAGATGCTTCCAAATTTCTTTGATTTCAGATGTTGTTTGAAATTTGTTTTTTTTTAAATTGATAAGAAAAAAATGCTAATTGATATTTGCTTTTAAACTAATAATAACAGATGTTATATTTGTGATTTGTTTTAAACTGATAACAACTGATGTTTTTTTTTTAAAATTAATTTTTTTTAAAATTGATAAGAACAGATGCTACTTGGTACTTTGTTTTAAACTGATGAGCACAGATGCTATCGAAAAACTTGACTTGCTTTGTGTTGTTATTGATGTGTGATGAAAAGAAAATTTGGTTGATTTGTTGATGAATATTGCTGCATGCCTGTATTTAGGTGTAGTCATATGAATGCATGCCTGTAGACACACTTGTTCTAGTTATATTCATAACAGCCTTAAACTTTAGATAAGCATCAACAATTCTCTGATCTTTGTCTCTGCCTCAAACCCTTAAATGTGGACAAATACACTTGAATCTATTTATATACTTTGGTTTTGGACTGGTACTTGAGGTGTGTTATGAATATGGTTGTTTATTATGCCTGCAGTTTTGAATGTATATGCATACATTGATATGTATGTTTGCATATATGATAATATTGAGTCTGTTCTTAAGTCACAGATTTAATTCAACCTAAACAAAATTAATATCTGTTCCTATTTTACAAGCCTCTGTTTAAAATCTATAATTATAAACCACTTTAAAATTTGATGCATTTCCTATGAATTCATGTTTAAACTGGACCATTTGTAATTGCTTTGTGTATACTGCTGTTGTAGTTAAGATAAGCTATGCTTGATGATGTTTATGTTCTTTTGTCCACTGTTCAGTTTCATTTATTTGTTACATTGTGCCTCACTGCCCTTGTACATAATCTGAGTTGCATGCTTACAGCTGCATGCTTGTTTGTTGCATTCATGTCTGTTTAGTTGAGTTGCAGTCTTGTTCAAAAGTTTATGCATACTTGTTCTTCATTTAGTCCACTGTATTTATTTTGGAACATGGCTATTTCATTTTGTGTCTGCATTCATAGATGCATCCACCTTTGCACTTGTTCATCATGTAGCTTGTTCTCAACATTCACTTGACTTGGTTTGAGTTTTCTTGGCTTTGAATTTTTTTTTAAGTGGCCACCACGGCTTGGAATTTTTGACCTGTTCAACTTTGGCCATGTCCCTGATTTCGACTTGGACTTGTTTAGGGCTTTTGACTTGAATTTATCTCGAACTTGCATGTTTTACTGAGTTGCTTCTTTGCCTTGAGTTACTTGGACATTTATTTGGGTCTGCACATTACTGTTTGTTGTTAGTCGAGTTGAGTTGTTTCTGTTGCGTTGTGAACTTTGGTGTTGGTTGCCGTTCTTGAATGCATATTTGATTTTGAGGCAGTTGCATGTATTTTGTGAAGGTCAGTGTTGTATTCCCTGTTTGCTTTAGAAATAACTATAGTTATATTCCAACTTTCTCTCCTCTTATTCCTTTTGAGATAAATTGAAAACAAGTTAAAAACCTTGTCTTGAACCTGTACCATGTTTCAAAAATAAATCAAACTTGAGTTGTTCTTGAGTGTTATCTCTGGCCTTTGTAGTACTTGGTTGTTGTTGTTTGCATTTGGTTTCAGATTGCTATTTCTACTTGGATGTTGAGAACTTTGAGTTGTTTCATGCTTTTGAACTTGCTTAATTTTGCATTGCAACAGGTCAGATTTGCAGTTTGAAATTGTTATCACCCAGGAGATTCAATACACTCAATTCAACATGCATTCAATTTTAAACAAATATTTCATATAACATCCTGATATTCATTCATAGTAGCAAGTTGAAACCAAGTTTAACACTGTTTTAAAAATCTTAGTTTACTCACCTTTATTCAAAAGCAGAAGACAGAAACTATTCCAGGTTTTTCAAATTTCTTCTACATGTTCTTGAACTTTAATCCGTATCTATCCTTGCATGTTGAAAGCAATTTTCTGCTTTTGTGACTTGTGGTTGCCACTGTGTTATTTGAGTTGCCTGCAGTCTGATGCATTCATGTTTCTTGACTTTGAATGTTGCACCTGAGATATGTCACTGGACTTCACTGGACTTACTGATTTCGACTGTCCATGTGCGTGTCTGCTGCTGTTCCTTATCATTCCTGTACTTGTGTTACTCCCTGTTGTTGTAATCCTATGTGTTGTTGTTATTTTCAGTGGCCTTTAGTTGAAATATGTTTGCAGTGATTGGTCTGACTCGTGCACATGTGTTGACGAGGCAGTGTACATGGGTATGAGTACACGTGTGTACTGCAGCCACACATGTGTATAAAAATTTGGAATCGTTAATGTGAAAATCTATAATAGACTTAAATTGATTTATCTGTTTCACCATAACTGTAACCATTTATTTCAGTTCATTTCAAATTTAATTACTTGAATAAAGATTAATCCTGACTCGAGTGTTTTTGTGTTTTGCATAAACGCTCGGGTCAGACCGAGTATTTTTGCAGCTTAAAGATTTGCTCGCAGCGAAGTTAGAGAGAGGGGGATTTCAGCACCACTAAAGTTTAGCTAAAATTTTTTCTCTTGTACTTATAAATATAAATTGTTTCCGCTGTATAAATTCAAATGTAATTTATTGTATATCTCTGATATTTGTATATAAAAGAAAAGTTTGTTTATAAAATATGATTACTATTCTGTGATTCTGTAGCTGATTCTGTTTAAATGTTATAAACTAAATAACAATCCGTCATCTTGATCGTTTCTAGTTGGTTTAATTACCGACTAGAGGCGGTTAGGGCGGCGGGTCGTTACAGCGAAAATCAATATAAAAACTGGTTTCTTTCTTAAAACCGCAAAATTCAAATAAAAAACTTATTATCATTTGCCGAATGTGTGTGTGTGCATATTATATAGATTTCTTAATCTTAATTTGTTATGTGTGTATATGTATTTAAAATAAAAAAATTCAATTTTTAGGTTTTTATATATACATATGTAATATTTTTTTTTTAAATTAATATATTAATTTAAATTTGAATTTTGAGACATTTACTATATAGATCTGGATCGAAGATATAGCATTTGAATTTTAAATTTCAATTTCAATTTATAGTTATTTATAATAGATTGCAATCACAAAATATTGTAATGTTAACTATATATATAAGTATGTACACACACACACACACACACACACACATATATACATATATATATAAATTTACATACAAGTATATACATTTTTTTTCAAATATTATTTTATAATACACACATATTAGACATTACATATGTATATAGAGGGGCCAATATGCTCATTATGATATAAATCCCAGCATATATACTCGGTCATGTTAAACCATGTACACCTTTTATGTTGCACGTGCACGTACACATACATGTGTATATGATACACATATTATACTATATATTGATCATAATATTAATTTATTATAAATTAAAAAAATATTTATTTTATTTAAAAATAAATTTAGATAAGGTCTAAATAAATTTGGACTTCATGGCCCAATAAGATCCAACATGTAATAAATTATTTGAAATTTACTCATTTACTCTACTGCGCACTGGCCTAATTCCCAGAGTGGTATCAAAGGCCTATAACCTAGGCAACCTAAATAAGTTGTATTAGGGCTAACTAATTAAGATTACAACTCACTTAATAGATTGTTTAAGAAAGGAAATGTCTAGGTTGCATTGTTGGGTAATCAAATAATTTGTCCTACCTGATTACCAGCTTGGCTCGAATAATTATGTGAGCCCAAAGGTCGTCCTCAATAGAAAAGACCCATATGAATTAGGTCTTGGGTTAATTTCTAAATAAGAAAAATATTATAAACGTTATAATATAGAAAAATTGTTTGAAAATTAAAATAAAATCTCTAAATTTAAAAGCCAAATCTAAAACAATACCCATATTGTAAAAGTTATAATATAATATTTCAAAATGTTTGAAAATATTAAAAATTAATTGGGAAAATATTATTTATTAATAAGATTAATAAAATAAATGAATTAATTAAATAAGTTAATTAGTTAAATATATATAAACGTATAATATATATATATATATAATGATATATGTTGCATTGTCTTGAATTGTTTAAGACAATATGTGTACACATGTGTGCGTAAAAGAGTTTTGGAAATTTATAAAATTTAATTAAAATTTTTAATTAAATAAATTAACTAAAAGTTAATTAATAAACGAAAATACATATATAAGATATATGGGTATTACTATAAATGTTATAATATATATATTCAATATAATATGTTATAATTGAATGATACAATAATTATTAAAGTGTTAGTTAATTAAATAATATTTAATTAATATAATTTTATACATAAAATATTATACAAGTTAAATAAACTATATAAGTTATGTAATAATAGAACTTATATCATATAAATGTATAGACTAAAGGTGGAACATTAAAAAAACCCTAAATAGACTTAAGAAATAAATATATTCGTATAATATGTATACCTTGATTTCTGATCTATCTCACACTTGAATCATGAGGGTAATCAATAGGGAATGAATTATACCATAAGTCGATATCACTCGATCAAATATATTAAAGATTATGAATCTTTAGTATAATTATTGTCCTCTATCATTTATGTATTAACAAATTACTTGCATACTCTTTGGTTGTTGAGCAAACTCAAGCTAGAGATGTTAGTATTATTAATATACTGACTATATATATTTGTTGAGAAAACTCATCATACATATACTATACATAGACCGTCGTGAAAAGGTTGGTACAAGTGAATAATCTCTCTCGATTTGTTGAAAAAATTCAAAGTTGAAATGAGATAAGGATAAGAAACCATAGGTTAGGAGTTGATATAATAAACCGATAAGGAGTTGTCCATTATTCGTGGGGCTATGACTTGTTGAGAAAACTCAAGGTCAGAATCCCAAGAAAGACAAGTCCTAACACCCACAATTGAAGTCGAAAGACCTCTATGTTTCGTCTTAGTTTTTAGCGAAACATAAAAGACAAGTGGGAGCCTTATTAGAAAAATAAAATGGTAATGTTTAACCTTTCTATTATTGTAAGAATATCTGCTATATAAAGTTATAATAATCTACGTTAATAAATTTGTGCAATAAATATAATTGATAAAATGTTTATCAATTAAAATATACAAAGGAACTAAATTAAATATTGAAATAGAAATATTAAATATACCTATCAATAAATTTTTCAATGCTGACCCATGCAAGTGCCTAGTCATACAACCAATAAATATTTGTAACTTGGTCACTTACAGGTTTACTTGCCTGAGACTGTGTATTGTCTTTAATGGGTTTCGAACTCTAAAAGAAATATAAGAATATGAATATTTGATCCATATACGATCGCATATAAATGCTATGTAATGAACGATCACAATTTGTAATATACAAAACCTCGATGAAATTAGTTCATTAAAACAAACAAGTAAACTATAGTGTGAAATTATGCATTCCATACGACTGATTACAATAATGCCCTTTTCTTGTTAAATATAACACTACCAAGGCTACAAGATAGGTCTAAGAATTTGATCACTGAAATGTCAGTTTAATCAGTTTACATAAAGTGCAATTTGTTTGATATCTTTAAAAGCTAAGGATGACCAAATGCACTTTTGTAAAGAGTTCATTATGATTCTATAGTAAGGATTTCCTTTGAATGGTTCGACCATTTAGAATGGAAATCAAATGTATAAGAGTGGATGTAACCTAAGAAGCAGTTGGGATGAAGAGATTGAATGGTCTTTCTGCTTCATTAAAAACTTAAATATAAGAACTGTAAAATAATTATAGATATTTAACATTGTAATGCGAAATATAATTTTTCAAAAGTAGTTTCATATAGAAAATTGTTTTCTAGTCATATTTATTTCTTTGAATTTAAGATACGTGATTTGAAAATTCCCGTTTATAAACCAGTTATAGTAAATCTAATAAATAACCTATATTAAGTGGTCGAATGGAGCTTCATATTTCATATGCTATAATAGTAATGGTGGAAGTAGTAAGGGCATGCCATATAACACTTATTGGTCGTATCGGGTTTTGAAAATTGTTTATGTAAACGTACCAAACATTATTTATTAAAAATAACCTTTTTTAAATGTTAATAGAAAAATAGAAATAGTTTTATTTTAATATGAATATTCATTATAAAATAAACTATAATAGTGATGCTTGTGATGCATTGGAAAATATAGAAGTATCTAAATTAATTAACAATTTTTTTTGAATCATATACTAAGCCATTATTTGAGAAAACATTCTTGGAATATATGATTATAAATCATATGGTACTAGTGCATTATATCTCAAATAATTAAGGGCAAAGATGTAACGAACCGTAATTTTACCACTTTGAAAATGGAAGATTTAATTAATTTAATATAGCTCTATAAGTTAAATTAAATTGCTTTAATTAGTTAAAGATGATAATAAATTTATTTTCAAATTTTGTTTACATAAATAGATAGTTTGAATTAAACATTAAAAATATGATCGGAAATAGAATCCCAAAATCTCAACGGTTTGACAAATGAAAGTTGTCGTAAGTTGTTCCAACATTGTTTGTACATGCATATACATACAAATATACACACATGTGTGTATCACAATTAGTCAAATCACGGCTAAAGAAAATATCTAAGATGTTTTTACAAAAAGTAAGTGAAAAAGGTAACATCTAATCTGTAACGATCCGTAATTTCGACAACTAAAATTTGTTAATTTAATAGGATTTTTGATTTAATAATTTGAAAGAATAAAAATTTGGGATTTATTAATGAAATAATAACTAAAAATGAAAGGTAACAATGTTAATTAAAGTTAATTATTAACAAATGAAATGAAATTCCAATAAAGGAAATAATGTAAAAGTTATACTTGGTTTTAAATTGAATATGAGAAAACAAATGTAAATATTTAATCAACTAAATGAAATAATATATTGTTAATGGTAATTGAATAAAATTACTGTTAGAAATTGTAACATTTTTTTGTAAATAATGAATTTACAAATGTGATGAAAGGTTATTGGTAACAATTATTATATGTTGCCTATTTATTTGGTATACTAAATTTAATTAGAAATCAATTGCAATTAATTCCCTAAATTAGTGCAGTTAATGTAGGTAAGTTGATAATTCGAATGTTGATTAATTAGTGGAATAAGATATAATTAATTGTCATCAGAAATAGTAGTGGGGTAGTAGTAGTTATAACAATTAATTGTAAATAATAAGCTTACAAATGTTATAAAGTGTAATAATGGTGATGACTGTTGCTTGTTACCATTATATTTAATCAGTTGAAATTAAATGCAATTAAATTTTGCATTAATGTAAGTTAAGACAATAACTGAAATTTATGAATGTAATAAAAGGAATAGAAATGTAATTACAATTGCCTAGGAAATAAATTGATTTAATAAAAGATTGAAACTAGGATAAATAATTAATTGAGATTTTTATTTAATTAATGTGTAAAGTTGACAAGATTCAATATAATTGGAATAAAGTAGTTAATACAAATAAAAGATAAAATTGCAGAATATGAGTATAACAAGGTATAAACCATGATAATTAATCCATAAGGTAACAATTGATTGTGTAATAAGATGGAAAGTCAAATAAATGGATTTATTGGAAATTTAAATTATAGTTACCAAATTTATTAAAATGGAAACTAAACACTGTAAATTGTGAAATATTGAATAATAAATTGATATAGAAATTTGTTTGAAAAGGATTATAAGTTACTAAGTAATCCAAAATGATAGAAATTGTAATTTATTAAATTTAAATTGAAAAGTGACTAAAATAATTTAATATTAATTTATCTAATTAACGTGAAAATAGCCATTTTGGCAACTGTCTTGAATTTCGATGAAACCAGTTTGGTCGGATCCACAACGGAGAATTATTGTATGGTTTCAAGTTTCATATCGATCGAACTTGTCGTTTGATCGTACGGACTCGAAACACATAGAAATCAATTTATTTGAAATCAATTTGAAATAAGCTGATTTTTTAGCTAACTTTTGTATATAATGGAATTATGATTTTAAACTAGTTCCATTGACTTTAAAAATATTGAAAATCTATATTTCGATATATTGGATGACTTATTTCCATTTCGGGAAAGAAAATAAAGTAAAGAATTGAAGGAATCAAGTTAATTATTAGATAAGACTAGAAGCTACAGACAGAAATGTAACTAGATATGCATTTACTACGTAGATAATAGAATAAAAATAAAGCAATTATTATGATAAGTAAAATTGTAACAATAAGACATAGTTCCAAGTAAAGATTGTCATACAATATAAGAGAATTAAAGAGAATTCAATATCATAAATAAAGAAGATGGACCAGAATTGAAAAGAGACACTTGTAGTTATATTTATAATGTATAGATTATAAAGGGATGTTGTATTGACAATTACAAGTAAAATTATAACATGGGTTATAATTAAATAGAAAGGACAGAAAAGGCTTATTTTAAGACTTAAATTAAGTTAATAAGAAAATAGAGCAGGAATAATAGAAGAGGCTTATTTTATTAAACTTAAGACTTAAATTAAGTTAATAAACAAGATAATAGAAGTGGCCCATACCAACAACATTACTTTGAGTCAAGAAGTGATGGTCTCACAATAATTAGGTGAGGCTGGGACAAGATTATGCTAATTAGGGTAAATAAGCAGCCAAAAGAAGAAGAAAAGTAAACTAAAGCAAAATAAAAAAATAGACTTAGGGTCTAATAAAAGAGTGAGATGCGTTGAAGTAGCCTAAAGGATGAAGGGCCTAATGAAGCAGTTCATCATAGATTTCAGCACAGAAGAAGCACATCCAACTTATATATTTTAGGCTAGAGGAAGTACGAGACTTTAATGGGACGTGAGGGTACTCTAGGATGGCCCATTGCGGTAGGCATAACGGAGCAGTCCCTCGGAGGTAGGTCTGTAGGTGTTCCATCAAAAGAGTATGCGTTGACTGCTTTTTGCATGGAATGACCATTGTAAGCAGTCAAAAGGGTTGATTTTTGAAGTAGGAATTCATATGTTCCAGTACTTGCAAGTAAGTTTTAGTGGGCATGACCCATAAGGATAGTCACATGCGGATATCGAGCTAGCATCAAAACGGGTTCGTGAAAGACTAGAGTTAAACCAACAGTCTAATGAACCTTTCACTATCGAGACATTGGATGAGGGGTGCAGCTAATTAGATGTTTAGATTGTTTGCAGCAAGGCACAACCACTTAGATCTTTAGAGGTCTTTCGATTAGTTGAGGGTTGGCTACGTGGGGCGATAGCCACGATAAGAAAAGGGACAGACCACGTAGAATATCTATATTGTAGGCCTAATGAGGCAGTCTTCTACAGATATAGAAAATCCTCGAATGAGTTCCATACAAGGTAGACCTTATTTTGCGGGATTCAGGGAGTAGATAGAACGATTACATATAATCCTCAAGGTACACACTAGGTGGTACATTGTGGATGTCTGAGCGTTAATATAGGCTAGTGCGGACGGAGTTTTACGTTTTCATAGCAGACGACGGAATATCTATATTGTAGCCTTATGAGGCAGTCCTTTATAGATGTAGTTATAGAACGACCTAGCAGTGAGACGATGGAGTCCTTTTCGAGGAGGATACGAGAGGTACTAAAGGTAGAACCTAGGACCGATATGGTCGTTGGTCATATAGCTATATATATATATATATATATATATATATATTAGTTATTAGGTTTTGATCTACTATGGGGTAGATGGGTACGATTCACGCATAGGGGTGAGAGTATTATGAACCTAATATAAAAAAAAATGAATGTAAAATGGTAAATGTAGAATTAAACTTAGAAATATATGATTTTTCCATACACCAGAACTTTAGTTCTGACCCTCTCCTCATAACATCCTATTGGTTAGGTAGATGTTAGAGACTTTCCGGGTTTGAGACAATTGTTTAGAAAGTGTTGTTATTTTGGTGAGTATTTACTTACTATTACATTTTAGTCATTTCCCTGTGAGATATTTATCTGAGCTCTGATATATTTGTCTTTTTCTATTTGCAGGATACCAAAAACCCAACTCGGTCTTCAGTAGGCTTGGATTCTAGCGTTTTTGCGAAAAATCCAGACCCACTGGAATTCAGGTTGTTAAAAATTATGCAACTCTAAACCATGACATGGAAACTATTTATCTTAAAGCATAGTATCACGTCCCATTTTAACGGTCTGCCCCCTCTTGATCTAGGTGGAGGGAGGATCCCAGGGGTAATGGAAAGTATTGTGGATTCCACTAGAAATGACAACTCTACCAATGAGTGCCACCATCTTAAGAATGAAACAGAGCAACTAATCCATCAGGGTGCACTGATTCAATATGCGAGACAACAAATAAAATTGCATAATGCCTATCAAAATCAACATCCTCTACTCTAGCATGCAAATGACAACAACATGGCTTCAATCGATGTAAAGATTCTATCAATTTGTGGTTTCTAGGTTGTAGCCAAGGGCAATCAAGAGGCTTAGGCTCGGTATATGAGAGAGCTTGCCTCCGATGATCAAGTATTCTCAGAA
Organism: Allium cepa; assembly: GCA_030765085.1. Lineage (NCBI taxonomy): Eukaryota > Viridiplantae > Streptophyta > Magnoliopsida > Asparagales > Amaryllidaceae > Allium > Allium cepa. The sequence goes on from CM060937.1 coordinate 292,822,860, forward strand.
AACCTCCAGTACCCAAAGGCCCCTCGGGTTGAGGTAGATGTAACCAACATTTCTTTTACCGTGGAATATAAGAGAGGAGTTTGTTTTTCCTATTATGATTCCATGGTCATCTCAGTTAGTATGGCCGGTAAATAAGTTCATTAAGTCCTCACCGATGGAGGCAGTTTCATTAACATGAAGTTCAAATAAGTTTATGACAAGATGAAGCTTCCTGCCTCTAGCCTATTTCCTGGTGCAGCCTATATATGGGTTTGGGGGTGTTAGCATGGTACACTTAGGGATTACCTCTCACATAGTCACCTTCGACCAAGAACCTCTGATGGCCAAGATTCAGGTATAGTTTGTTGTGGTAGACTGCTGGTCTACATATAGCTTCTTAATAGTGGTCCGGCTTTAGTGGACATGGATGAAATCGTGGCCTACCAATGGTTAACAATGAAGTTCCCACCTAAGGAAAGAATAAGGTATGTCCGCACCAAGTAGCAAGTCGTCGGAGATTTCTACAGCACTTCACTATAACAAGCATAAAAGGGAGTACTCTTGCTACAATAAGAACTAGCAACGCTCCATAGAGACACACCCAAAAGAACGTGCAAGCACCTTAATGCTCTCGTTCATTTTGAGATTCTTATAGCCATGAAACAAAACATTCGCAGTGTCGTCGCCCCTAAGAGAACACACGAGCTGCTATGTTCCCGTTCTTGCAAGGAGCCAAGAAGGTATAGTTAATGGGTATATATTTTCCTTGGGTACCCCAAGCAAGACAAGAGAACTTATAGAACCAGGGAAAGAGTAAGTTCACCCCCGTTTGTACATGAGAGTGGAATATACTACCACTCTTTCGCCCTCAGCACTGGAGGACTCCACAGCCCTCCCGCTTGCATGTGGACACCCATCCTAGCCTAGGATGTTATTAAGTGCAAATACATGTGTTGGTCCATTGCGACTTAAAAGAGAACATAGAGGATAATGGAGATGATCTACTCGACCCCCATCTAGGAGATTCAAACCACTACGGTGGGTTAGCAACATCGCTTGAGGCAATATCTATTGATAATGATGATCCTAACAATATCTTCCAAATAGGCACATAACTAAGTCTGGAATTAACAGATGGGCTAGTTTGTTTCCTGAGAAAAATTAAAGATGTGTTTTCCTGGGGCACATCGAAATGACTGCCAAAGATCCTTCAATTATATGCCATGCCTTCAACATCAACCCGTTTTGTCATCTGATCCAAGAAAAAGATGGCCTCTCAATCTCGAGCGGTATAGGGAACTCAAAGAAGAGGTAGATAAGCAATTAGAAAATGGATTCATTTGCGAGGCTACATACCGAGTATGGGCCGCCAACCCAGTGCTAGTCTAAAAGTCCAGTGAGGCCTAGAGAACTTGTATTGATTTCTATGATCTTAACAAGACCTGCCCTATAGACAACTTAAAACTACCCAGCACTGACTAACTTATGGAAACGACTAGCAGACAAAACTTACTTATGTTTATGGATGCCTACTCCGAGTATAATTAAATTACCATGCACGACCTAAATCAAGAACATACTTCATCAACAAGATTGGGCTCTAATGCCACTAGGAAATATATCATTTGGCCTTCACAATTTAGGCGCCATATATCAATGGCTCATCAACTGCATGTTCGCTCAACAAATAGACTAGTTGATGGAGGTTTATGTGGATTCACATGCTGATAAATCTGAAAAGATAGGGCGTAAGTATAGAACCTAGCCAAAAATTTTGGCATCCTTTGAAAATACGATATAGAGCTCATCCCTAAGAAGTGTTCCTTCGTTATTTAATCCAGGAAGTTCCTCGACTTTGCAGTAAGCGCCAAGGGAATTGAAGCTAATCCCAAAAATATTTAGGCAATCTAAGATATGTAGACACCTTACACGATCAAGCATGTTTAGAGCCTAAATCGCTGCGCTTAGCCACTTTGCATCAAAAGCCATAGATCATTGCACACCTTGACCTCGTCAAGAAATGCAAGTCGTTTGTAAGGAATGAAGAGTTCACCAAAGCCTTTTAAGACTTGAAAAGGCATCTAGCCATACCCAAGTTCTTTCCAAGCCCATTAACGGGGAAGACTTGTACTTATACCTCATAGTAACTGACCATGCGACCAATGCTGCCTTAGTTCACGACAAAAGAAGTCCAAAGGCCCATTTAGTATGTAAACAAAAGGTTGATGGGTCTAGAAACAAGATAATTCAAGTTGGAAAAGCTGGCTTATTGCTATTAATGGTGAGTCAACATCTATGATCGTATTTCCATGTTTAACCAATCAAAATTCTCACAAACCAACCACTAAAACAAGTCCTTAGCTGACCTTATACGGCAGGCTAACTCTGAAGTTGTATGTAGAGCTTGGACTGCATCACATCGCATTCCACCATCGTACCTCAATCAAAGGCCAAGTTGTGGCCAATTTCATAGTAGAACATTCAAGCCCGGACAACGACGACGAAGAACTAACAACCAATCCTTCAATATGGTAGCTATAAGTGGATAACATATCTAATAAGAATGGTGCAAGGGTCGGCATAGTCCTATTCACACTCGATGGGAAGGATATGTGATTCACTATCTGGCTAAGTTTGAAGGCCATAATTAATGAAGTTGAGTATTCAGCCATCGTGGTTGGTCTTAGGATGATTAGAGAGTTGCAGATAGAATGCTTGTACATATTCAATGACTCCATTTGCATTCAACTAGACTAGGGAACGTTTTCAAGTTAAGGGAAAAGTATTGGCCTCTATTGTACAAAAATTAAGAAATTCATTAGCACCTTCACGAACTTCAAGCTTTAGAAAATCCCATGCGAGAAGAATGCCAAGACCGACTAGCTGGCCATGGTGGCAAACAAACCTGAAGAAAGCATCCCTTAGATCCCAATGGAGGTGAGGACCCTGCTTTGAACTGGGGCAACCGCCATGGAAATTGATGAATCATAAATTGATTTAAGGATGACCTCACATTAAAATACCTTACGAGTGATGAACTGCCCACTAATAGAAAAAAAGGTCTAGAAAGTCTTATACTGGAAGCCCTAGTATACATCATGGACGGAAAGCTCTACCGGTGGCTGTAACGACCTGAAATTTTCAACCTCGAAAATTTGACACTAATACGTTCACTGTAGAAGTGACGAGAAATTGAATGCCAGAAATTCTAGATTGTTAGGGTAAAGAAGAAAAGAGGTAGAAGAAGAAACAGAAAAAAATAGAATTTCACATTCACAGCGGACTAAATATAATTTCAAATAATAACATTTACACAAAAAAGCTGTAACTATTAATTTACAAACAATATATCAGAGTACAATCAAAACTGGACAGTTGTAATTAACTTATCCCAGAATACAAATAATACAACTCCAAAACACAGCGGGATATACTCCATACATTCCTGCCATCCAGCTCGCCACCTGAGCTCCAGAACGTCCCGACCTGAAAATCTGTAATACTCGGTCTGACCCGAGTATTACAGCAAATTAACACCCGGGTCAGGCTGGAAACCGGCATGAGTAAACCCATATAATTTGAAAATACTAAGTTATAAAGCTTATTTGAATCCTAGGGTAACTCGTACCTTTCTACGAGTTCTTAACTTATTAAAGTCAATCACATATTATAAGATAATATATAAGGAATGTTAATCAGTTTTAGATGGTCATGTTACTTAATTTATTCCATTTCAGCCTGTTTGATTCTAAACTAAAATCTATAAAGAATTATTGTTGATTACAAATCGAAGCGGTTTCGGGTATTTGCTGATACCTGACCCCGGCCTCTTCGAATCCAATGTTGTTCTTTAAACCAAGTTGTTAAGTTTAAAAAATACAATCTATATTTAGGATATCATACCACATAAAAATTCATCTCAAATAGATAACCCACATTATCACAGTTCAACCCAAACATGCCATATCACGGTACATCACAAATTTCTAGACTAGATATTAATCCAATCAATTAATACAATTCAATCATCCATAAGCAAAATCAATTTACCACCATTTCTAATTAATTAAATTTAATCACTAATTAAATTTAATTAATTACTTTTGGATCCTATTTGATCAACATTAATTTATTATAAACCAATCATTATTATTTTAATTAACTAATGAAACGAATTAATCATCCCTTGATTTTTTCCATTAATTAATTATCCTTTAATTACAAAGAGTAAATAATTGACCTTTTATTAATTACATTATTTATCCTTCAATTACTTACATTAATTAATTACCCTAATTTCTTAAGTCTTTAATTAATCTAAGATAAACCAGTATATTAATTAATTACTTAATTATCATTATTTAAATCTAATTAAATTAAATCCTTGAAAATTATTTATTATTAGCATACAATATCAGTTGCGCCTTATAATTAATTAAAATTCAATACATATATTCTTAATCTCTTACTTGATCACATTTGGAAACACTTAGGGATTTATTTAATTAATTAACTTAATAATTATTCAAAACCAAAGAAATTCAAATTTAACGACATTAGGTTTTATAAATAATTTTTGAAACTTGTTCATAAAACTTGATCAATTCTTTTATTTGAAAACTTGTTTAATTTCCTTTTTGAAAAATGTTTGCTTTGGAAACTTGTTTTAGAATTTTGCTTTGCCTGGAAACATGGTTTATTTTCCTATATGCTTTAAATCTTTGGTTATCTTTGCTTTTAAACCTGATAATACTTTACTTCCTATATTTTAAAACCTGATATTATATAATACAACCCGAGACCAAACCACAAATACCCAAGCAACAACCCGGGCTTCACGTTTACTCGATAAACTCGAGTTCGACATCGGTCAAAATTCTGCCTTCCCTGAAGCTCCATATCACACAGCAACCACAGATACGAGATGACCCTTGTGCACATGCACAGATAATCAATGATACTCCGGCCAATGCTACAACCACCGACAAGTCGATGACAACCTCGTTATCGCTCTCATCTACCCAGATCTCCCTGTCTCATCGAAAATCAAAATCGATCAAGTCGATTCAACAGAAACCCGGACCCAGAAACATACCGTCACTCCTATCAACCTCTCGCCGCCGCCGTAGACCACCGAACACCACGTCGCCTAGCTTGAAGCTGCACCAATCCCCTATCTTCCTTTCCCCTACCCTAGCCCAACTCAACACTGCATCGTCGTCGCACGAGCTTCAGGAACAATGCCAACCAAAACTGATCAAAAACTCTACATCGCCATCTATACGACACCACGGTGGTCGAGAATTTCACCGAACATTTTCCTCGAGTGCCTCGTCCTCCGAGCTACCACCAGCAATGACTTCGACCATCCCCGAACCCCCGATCGCCAGAATTCGACAAAAACACCATCTCTGTTCAACACAACAATTCCCATCAACCCTTAACCTAAAAATCTTGATTTCATTACTAAAAATCATAGTTTTAAAGGACGTATTAGATCATATAGGTGAAACTTGAAATTAAAATGATTCATTTTCTTGACGAAATACATTTTTACTGTGATTTCCAATTTCCCAATGAAACACTAACTAATTCCACCTTTAATTATTTTTAAAGATAATGTTTAGTTAATTCGAACATAATTCCTTTAAACATCCTAATCTAAATTGATTCATATGAAGAGGGATTGAATTTTTACTGAGTTTTTGTGTCTGCAAACTAAGAACAGATGTATATCCATATACAGAGACATGCAGATGCATATATACCATACATAACATATTTATATAATTCGTTCAAAACTTTTTCACAGTTGTTACTATTATGATTTATCACACGCACAAAATTTAAAGAGGATTAAGCTTTAAGAGATGTAGTTAACTCACAGTTTTTTTTTGAAAAGAGAAGCTTTGTTTTGAGAATTTGAAAACTGATTTTGATGGTTGATTTGAATCTTGAATCTGATCTTGAATTTAAATTTGAATCTTCTTTACGTTTGAGCTTGGACTTGAATTCGCAATGCTTTAGATTCGGTTGCAAAGAAGCTTGAAGAAGTTGTAAAAAATTTCTTTGATTTCTTTTTCCTCCGTTAGTTTACAAGTTGGTTTCTTTATTTTTGAAAAATGGAAGATAAAAGAAAAGAGTGAGTAGGAATAGAAAGATATATGTTGCCTTATTTTTCTTTTATTAAAAATGAAAAGAAAAAGAATAATATGACACTTGTTGTATTTTCCTACACTTGTTAATTGTATGTTATCTAAGCTTACATTTGTAAATTGCATGAAAATATGTTTTTATATGTATATATACTATAATATCAATTTAGTTTTATATTTATCAATATCTTATGTTTTAAATTCTCATACATATACAAATTCCATTTATCTCATGTTAATTTTAAAAGAAAATGTTTTAAACTTTTTATTAAGTCCTATTTTAAAACTTAAGCTATTATTCCCTTTTGAATTAATAAATATTTATCTCAAGTGTTTTGGAAATGCCCAATTTAATTTTAAATGACTTTTGAAAAATTATTACGTTGAATTTAAAACATTACTTCCCAATTACAATATATATATTACATTGAATTTTTAATTATAATATATATGCACTCTTATAATTTTCAATATTATGAAGTTTACATATACCTATTCAATTTACCACAAGATTTATCATTTCCTGATATTTATAATTCAACATTTATTATAGTTTCTAATCCATTTATATACATCCAGATATTTCTATATTATCAGTACTTTTTTGTTAAATAAAATTAGTATCTCAATAGAAAAAAAATAGTTAGTTATTCAATTACCAGATGTCCAAAAATTCGGGTTATCATAGTGGCGGTATTAAACTCCCCTTTAATGGATGTGATGTACAAGCATGCAAACCACATACTAGAGGAGCTGCACAAAGGCTTCTATGAACACCATGTCGAAGGGTAAAATTCAGCAAAGGAGGCTATCCATTATGACTAGTAAAGGTCCATTTTGATTAAGGACGCAATGAACCATATTAAGAAATGCGATCGGTGTCAGTTCATCAAAATCACTAGAGCATCCCTAATTCTCCCAACACCAATGACATACCCGTGGTTGTTTGACACTTGGGTGATTGATTTGATTGGCAAGCTCCAAAATGCCAAAGGTGGACACTTGGGTAATTGATTTGATTGATTCATGATCAAGAATATTGTGTATGGCTTTGGACTTCCAAAGATAATCATAACAAACAATGACGCATAGTTCAAGTGCAGGCTATCCAAGGGTTTTATGAATGAAATACGGTAGAAAAATAGTTCTTCTCAGTCACCCAACACTAAGAAAATGGGTATGTTAAGACCATGAACAAGACCATCTAGGCAATATAGAAAAAGTGCCTTATAAAAGTTAAAGGAAACTAGGTTGAAGATCTATCTTTAGGTCTTTGATCATACCACACCTAGAGTCGCACATCAACCGAGCACTCCCTATTCCCTTTAGCTTACAGGTATGAAGTTGTGATGTCCATCAAAAGTGATGCACCATCTTTAAGGTGCCTCACTTATGACTTCAAGAAAAACGAAGAACTATTCAAGCTTGAGATCAACATTCTAGAAGAGCGAAGAGTGGAGGCAGAGCTCCACACTGAGGTGTATAGAAGAAAGATAACCAAACACTACAATACTAGGGAAAAGCTCCATCAATTCAAGGTTGGATATTTAGTATGTTGTTAAATCTTTGCAAATGCCAAAAACCTGATTAAAAGAGCATTGATACCATATTGGGAAGCTCCATCTATGATCCGTGCCAAACTTGTTAATGGCTCTTATCGCCTTTCAAACCTTGATGGCACCCACATATTCCGCATTTGGAATCCGGATCACCATTAGGCATATCATTTCTCAAACCATGTAAGCCATAGACATAAGACTATAGGAACTTGCCATGACCATATGGAAAGATTTTTTTTTATAAATTTTAAATTATGGGATGTAAACAAAACGTTCCTAAGCATTCTTTGTTCATGCATCATCACGGCTATCCGGGTAGGGCTAACCAATCAATGCACTCTTCTCTTCTCGAAACCAAGGTTATCAGGAGTGGGAGGACCAAAAATACCCTCCTTTATAATTGGGGAATGCCAAAACTGCTCGATGAGGATGAGCGAGCCACTCAAGGCTCCCTTCGTGCTGGAGGCATCGATGCACCGATGGCATGACCACTCACTCAGAGGTATCGAATTGTTCGCCCATGATGTTACCCGTCCCTCCAATGTGGTGGGGCTCTGGTGCCACGGTGGCATGGTTACCCATGTTTAAAACCCAAAGTTGTCATCTACTGTGATGCTTCCTGAGGATGTGCAAGCCACTCAGCACTCCCTTCCATGCTTGAGCCATCAACAAACTGATGGCATGACCAACCACGCCATGATTCCAATTTGTTTGCCTGTAATACTACCCGATCCTCGGAGGGCATTGGTGCCATGACAGCACGATTATTCTCATCATAATCCCAATTACGCTATCTATATATAGCCGACTTAAGCATCTAAAAATGACCCTACCAAACAAAGTTGGGCCCCTTGATCGCTCGCAAATGCATCAAAGGAACCTTAACTTGAGCACCGAATGACAGCCTAAGAGCCTCATCACTAGCTCACATCTGCTATGTAAATTTTTGGGTGGCCTATCTCGGTGAAAGAAAAGTTTGTTTGGTTTTTTGCTCTTGGTTTTCCTTATGTCTAATTATCTATAATATTATGCATAAAAAGCTAAGTCTGTGTGTTTACTTTACACAGTCAGGACCGCTTGAGCCACCTGGCATAGGAAGAAATAAAAAGTAAGCACGAAGGGCAAATATATAAATTGACTTGCATAATACTAATAGAAAAGAAAGAAGCAAACACGGAATATTCAGACAAACGAACAAGTCTACAACGACATATTCCATCGTAAAGAAAATGACTCATGATATTTCACAGTTTCATTACAAAATAGGCTAATCAACACCAGTAAAAAGATAAAAGTCCAACTAACTCCACTACTCACAAAGGCAAAAGGTCCTCGTGTATATGGCAATCATCATCATAGGTTAGCTCCTTGTCTATTAGAGAAACATTAGCGACCAGCTTGCTCGGGCCACTTGTTATGGAGGTAATCTGCTTAAGGGTCAAATTGGCCAAAGGAACCCTACCTTCCTTTGCCATCTTCTAGCCACTTCTTGCCACATCTCATCGCACTCCTCCAGATTTAGAAAGCTGACTTCCAAAAGGGAGGTGGTAGTTGGCTAAAAATATTTGCTTCAACATGTTCATCAGCTGGCCTTCCACTTCTCTTCTTTCCGGCCCTTTTCTTTGCAAGCTCCTTCAAATTGGCATAGTGTAAATGTAGCTGCAACCCTGCCCATCTTGTCTTCTACCTCCTTGTGGGATTCCTCTAGGTCTGCTCATATCTACCCAAGCTCAGACAGAAGTTTCTTCACCTTCTTCACTCGATCCCAAATGGTAGTGTTCCTAGCCTTCTCAGCCATGTGTTGAGTACCTTCCGCCTCCAGGGTCCACCTTTCACAATCCAGGGTCTTCCTCTCAACATCTAAAGCCCGCCTCTCGAGCTCTCCCATGCTCCCCTATGCTCGTTGGTGAGCGACTATCTCATCCACCACCTTCTTCTTTAAGACATGCAAGCCTGTATGAATGTGGATGGCATGTAGAGCGACATACACAATAAACACCAAATTAATTAAATAACAATAAAAAGGCAGAGGGAAGGGAAAACTATTATATATAGTGATTCTTACCAAGTAGGTTCCCGTCAGTTGGGCTTCAACCATAGCCTCTAAGGTGTGGGTCTCCTGTCTTATCCTGGGCCGACGTCTGTTAGCTAGGGCTTTTGAGGCCAACCCAACCGTCAACTCACCAGTATTTGCATGTCAGTCCTATCATCCTCATCAACCATCCTTAAAGTGGTCGACCCTAACAACAATTATTGCGAATCTCTTAGTTGTGGCCTAACAAACTCTACTTCTCCTGGGAATCTATAAACCAGCCTACTCCCGGTACCTTCTGGCTCAATGATGCATGCCCACTTAGACCGCCTCCACCTTAACCTTATATCGTCCGCCTTCACTAAAGTCCACTTCGGTAATGTCAAGTCTTTCATTGGTGGAAGTGTTACCCACCCTGAGGCAGTTTAGAGATGGATGAAATTTATTACTGGACAATAGCTACCAAGTACTAGTGTTGAAGACCAATGTCCGTACGGAAGCATGAGGTATAACTGCTAGCCAAGTCAAGGGTTGCTGCTAGGTTCAGGCTGACCACTGTAAACACAAACAAGGAATGAAGTTAGAAGAAGTTCAAAGGAAAATAAAAGAAAAACACTACAAAGCTAAGCCACCCTTATTGGATTGGTCTCCTTGTCACCTTCTAATTAAAGGTGAACTGAAAGACTCTGGGCTTTTACTATTTGATTGTACCCCTTTAAAGTTTTGTCTGTTTGGGGGCACTGTGTGAGATAAATGGGCATGAGACCAATAAAAAGGAGGGGTCTTCCGCATTGTTGCCTTTTCTCTCCACCTAGGGTGCCTTAGGTATGCTAGAAGAACAAGAAGAACAGTCAATAATAGGATCGTGGCCTGAAACCATGACATCCTATAAATGGATTGGGTAGTAATTTCCCTGATCACCATTTACGGCCACCATGTTTTGGCCCAGATCAGATGCATTTACCTCCTTTTCATCATCTATATTCACTACCAATTCTATTATCGATGGCTCTACAATCATGACCCCTACAGACCTAGCTGGCCAAATGGCGGGGGCTCTAACTATAGCTCCACTACCTACAACAGTATTCCTTGGGCCAAAAGTATGATTCGGTAAAGGTACTCATCCATCATAAACATTGCTAAGTTCTAGCATTACTATTGATTACCTGTATCCGATAGATATAGATTCCACAGACGGTGGTGCATGTGTCGGTTGTGGTAGGATTCGCTGCATTTGAAAAGAGAAGAAAGGGTTACAAATTGTTGGAAAACATTATAAAGGAGATTCAAGTAAGAAACATACCAGGCACACTAAATGCCTGTGTTGTACAGTTGGGATGATAGTGGCCGGAATAATGGAGAATTGGTCCTGGTAAGCGATGCATTACTCGGACTACCAAAGAAAAGAGAGGCATTTCGATTCCTTAGAGATAGTAATAATTGCCCAGGTCGGCCTTGGTCTGCCAGTGGGACTTAAAGATCAGTCCCTGGTTAGGCTTTGAAATGTTCCGGTTATAGCAAATATGCAAAACTTGACCGAAAGCTCATAGCTCTCCGGGATAAGCTGCTTGGTGGTAAGTGACACACATTTAAGAACCTAACAAAGTTGAGATAGAGTGGAAGCGTCGCTCTAGTCTTCATATAGGCCAGTGACCAGGAAAGAAGAATGTTGGTGGTTGGTTAGCCTATTCAATAATCAAAAGGTAAAGTGGCACGAAGATTTCACAACTTAAGTCCGCCAAAGAGCAAGCAAGGTCAATTCGGTCCTCTTGGAAATCTTAAGCACCCAAGGGGAGGGCATGTTGTCCACTGGAAGAAGTTCCCTTTGCTATCTGAAATCAATAATGAACAACCAAGATGACTAAAACACCCCCACTACTAAATAACTAACTAGGAAGGAGTAAGCTTCTCCCCTGCCATTAGTATGATGACCACTGTATACCACCAACACAAATATAACTAAATAATGCGCTTAAAACACGTGCGATCGATATAGGATGATCATAAAAGTTAAAATAACAAATGCAGCATAAAACCCGTTATATATCTCACAGCATATGGAAAAATAATAATATTACATATACAATAGAGGAGACAGTAATAACAGTGTGAACAAATCAATAACATCAGAGTATAGTATCCATAGAGTTATACATCAACTGTAGAGTTTATACAATAGAATTAAACTCAACAATTGTCCCAAAATCAAACGTAAGCAGAAATATGCAAGCACTGTCTCGGGCTCCACATCACTGCATAGAGAAATAAGCGTTGATTCCATATATGTACTAGTACGTGATAGCTCCATCCAGCTCATCCTCCGAACAGCCACTGCATCGCCGAAACCTGTTATCTACTGTACTCATTTAAGAGTACCCGATATAATAAGAAGTAAAGCATAAAATCTCGAGTCAGACAACAGTCTGGTTTTAATGATAAATGTATCTCAAAATACTACACAAATAAATAGGGCAAGAAACAAGAGTAAATGAACCATACCTGACCTATCCCTACTACCAAAGAGTTAGCACATAACAGTATAATATGCTACTCTGCTGTATTATAAAGGTATAAAATAAGATATAATAATGGATATCCTAATATCCCTATCTCCTATGCCTACTTCTAATGATATCCCGAGTGATAGCCCATAAAGCAACTAAGCAACCATAACATCCATCAAAAAATCCTTACTATCACTCTTCTCCTATGCCCTGAATATATGATAACTTGTTATGACTTCCTAGCTGTCGGTGACTAATGGAAAATCCAGGTTCTCCGTTGTACTCTCGTACCTTACAGAACAAAGCTAGATATGTGTCTCGCAACCCAAAGTTGGACACTAGAACTAAAAGATCTAGGCTATACATGTCCCACGTTTTGACCCATGGGCTTTCCCACTTAAAATACCCCTACTTCGCATACAGCAGAAAACACTTTGAGTTATCAACGAGTCCTTAGCACTTTCAATCCAGCCCTCCTTTGCTTCTTTTTGGACATCAAGCCCTTCTTGTTCAATCCAGTTTCCATTGTCTAGGAACCGACCATGTTCCTTCACTCCACACCTCCTAATACGAGCCCCATCGGCACCTACTCCCTACATGAGTCACGTACCGAAGGTAACGAAGTCTTTAGTCTTCCACACCTACTCCCATTATGAGTCATAAATTGAAGATTCATGGCCTTCATCATGTTGTTACGTCGTCATCCACCCTAATATAAGCTATCCATAAGCTCTAACATGAACTACAGAACCTCAACAATAGTCCCTAAAAGTTCAACCACCCCTAGGCTCACCACGTAAAGTCGGTGCCAACTTCTCAACTCGGTGATGACATCTTCACTTAGCCTCTCCATGACTAATTTTCCTTCCCCTCCTCCCTTTCTTCTACTACTTCATACCTACGTGCTTTGACTCTGACCACTATACCCAAAACATGTCATCATAGAGAAAGTCTACTCTTCAAAGCAACCAACTTCATATCCTAGAAATAAGTTGTCATAGCCTCAAGAACTTGTCCAATCATCAATCCAACACATAAGAACCTCTGCTAACCTTACTACCGCCTTCCCCAAAATCGCTGCCACCGTAGACTACCCACGAATGTCAGTACCGACTTCCATGTCATTATTGACTTTTGTACTTAAGGAACTAGAGCTTATGACTTGGACCTTGAGCTCCTCCCATCCTTCTGAGCTTCCCCTCCATGTTTCAATCTAATTTCGACGATCTGTGCCTCTGATATGCTCAATTCTCCTACCTAACTTCCTATGCAATCATAACACTAGTGAACAACATCAAATCATATCATCCAAACATAGAATAATAAGTACTTTGATCCAATTGATCATGCAATCCATTAAAACAAGATAAACATGTCAATTTACAACATAGATCTACATATAACATGAATGTATGAGCATAAGTAATGGTAATTTCTAACCTATATAGATCACTTCCACAATTTAACATGTAATTAAGTTAGAAAAGGTTTTATGGTCAAAAATCAATTTAAAACATATTAATCCTACAATTCTACCATATAAACATGCATAGCATAGTGTGAAGGTATAAACCAGTTTCTAATTACCAAATTCAACCAATATGGGTGTAGTTCTAATCCAAACAGCAAGCCAAAGCAATGCAAATCGGTCAAATGGATGATCTCTATCTTCTACCTAATGATGTATTTTCTAATCTCTAATATGGTTTGATTTAGAGAGTTTGGATGATCTTGGATGAAATCAGGATGGATTAGGGCTAATTATGGTTTAGAATTGATTTATAATGAGAGGGAAAGTTTTCATTTGACTCCCACGGCACCTATTTATAGTGATTCTCTAATTAGACTAATGGACGACTAATGGAATTTACTATTTACACGCTAATCCTGGCCAACAGTTCTTACAACTTAAAATAGCCATAACTTTCTAGCCGTAACTCCATTTTCTATTATAACCATTATACGAAAAGGGAAACCATCATCCCGAAGAAATGGAACTAATTTAACACCCTTATTTGACTCCTATTATACGTTAAAGCCCAAACAAGGTTTAGGATCAAATTGGTCATATAGAAATTTAGGGAAAATTCATAAGTGTAAAATATCCTAGAGAGTTATATCCCAAAATTATAGAATCATACGACGTCATATGAATAAAATAAAACTACTTTATGATCATTTACTATGTAAAATATGGGTCATTACATTCTCCCCTCCTCCCTAGGAAGTTTTCCCCTAAAATCCCAAACAAGATAAAGCTAAGCAACCATAGTTATCCTGCATGCCTATCAATCATAGCAAACCATCACATAGATTAATCATGCATCCATGCAACCAATATAATAGAGGACCTATCCTAGCATGCAGAATACTAATCTATCAAATATAACTTACAATGGCGAAAGTAGATACAATAAACAGTGGATCTTACCATTCAAAGAGCTCTGGACATGTAGTCCTCATGCTCTCCTCTATCTCCCACATACAATCGTCATCACTTTCACTCCATTGTCCCTTTACTAGCTTCACCGTCTTTCTCCTAAGTTGTTTCGTATCATTTCCAACAATATGAAGCAGCCTACAAGTTTTAGAAACTTCAGGCTCTATCTCAACATCTTCTAGATGATTTGGTGTAATCAGCACACCTGAATCATGCATAAACTTCTATAGATAAGAGATATAAAAGATATTGTGCACGCCTACCATCTTCTGAGGTAAGTCGACCATATATGCTGGCCTTCCAATTCTCCCGATTATCAGAAAAGGTCCTACAAATCCTGGTGTTAACTTCCCCTTCCTCCCGAATTGAACCACATTCTATAGAGGAAAAACCTTTACAAAACCTTACCTCCGATAGAAAACTCCAAATCCTTTTGTCTCTTATCAGCATAGTTTTTCATTCAATCCGGAGTGGCTTTCACTGGTTGTCGAAAGATCTCGGTCTTTATGATCTCAATCTTTTCTAATGTTTCTCTAATCATATCCAGCCTAAGTATTAATCCCCCCCTCCCGCCTCCCACCAACATGAAGGAGCATTAAATGTCCTTCCATATAATGCTTCACATGGAGCCTTACCAATACTCGACTGATAATTGTTGTTGTATGCAAATTCCACCAAATGTAAATGGTCATCCCACAATCCACCAAAGTCTATAATCATGCTCGCAAAAGATCTTCTAGTATATGATTGACCCTCTCGGTTTGCCCTTAGGTTTGCGGGTAGAAGCTGTACTTAGATGTTGCTCCATCCCTAAAGCCTCTTGTAAGCTCTTTCAAAAATCACTAGTGAAAAACGGGTCTCGGTCGCTCTCAGTGCTCTTTGGCACACTATGAAATCATACTATCCACTTTACACACAACTCTGCCAGCTTGGACGCCATTCTATTTGACTTGACAGGTATAAATCTTACACTCTTGGTCAATCGATCTACTATGAACCAAATGCCATCATACCCAACTCGAGTCCTAGGTAGTTTATCTATAAAATCCATCGATACTTGTTTCCACTTCCATTTAGGAACTTCTAGTGGTTGCAAAAATCCACTAGGTTTCTTTTGCTCTTCTTTTACCATATGGCAATTCATACACTTCAAGATGAATGCCCCAACATCATTTTCACGTCTTCTTAGTAATAGGTTTGCTTTATGTCTTGGTACATCTTATTACCACCAGGATAAATAGTCAATCTAGAATGATGACACTCTCTTAGCACTTTATCTCGCAATTCATCCATATCGGGAATAAACAACCTTCCATCCTTACGAAGCCAACCTTCTCAATCGAGTTTGTACTATTTCATATCTTCAGACTCTACTCCTTCTTGGACGGCTACCACCTTCATAGGATCTAATGCTATACCTTGTCTCGAAATGACATGACCAAGAATCTCACTTCTTTCCTCCAAAAATGACACTTAGAGGACTTTGCTCTCAACTTGTGCTTCCTCAATATCTCTAGCACAATCCTCAAGTGGTTCTTGTGCTCCTCTTCAGTTTTGCAGCAGATCAGAATATCATCTATGAACACAAGCATGAAGTTATTCAACTAATCCCTAAAAACTTGATTCATGAGATCCACGAGAGCATTGGTCAATCCAAACGGCATCATCAACCACTCATAGAAACCTGACGACATATGAAACGCAGTAATAGGCACACCCTCCTTTGCTAGTCTAAGCGGGTGAAATCCCGTTGCCAAATCCAATTGAGAAGACTCCTTCACATGGTGCAGCTAATCAAACTAGTCATCTATACGTGGAGGTTGATGCTAGTTTTTCTTCATCACTTTATTCTGCTCATGATAATCCAACACAACCTTAAAGAGTCATCCACGTTAGTTGCGAATACAATAGATGCACCCCACTTGAATAGCTTCTTCGAATGGACCCTTTCCTCAATAGGTCATTCACTTACACCTCCAATTCCTTTTGCACTTTGGATGCCATATGCCTTGAAGGAATAGCTATCGGTTTGGCTTCCTTCTCCAAATCAATTTGAAACTCGATCTCTCTATGCGGTTAAAATCCAGTTAATCCCTCAAAGATATCTGGATACTCCCTTGCGATAGACACTGATGACAACCCCTCTTGTGGAGCCTCCAGCGAATATAGAAAGCCGACCATTACCCAACCCTATGTTAGGCAGCTAATCACTACCATTCTCCCATCCACATCCCCGATTATCACCAATAACTTCTCGCAACCCACCAATGCTGCATACCTCTTTAGCCAGTCCATCCCCAAGATAATCAGGAACCCTACTAAATTCAAAAAAGATAAATTACAAACAAAAGAGCATACATGGCTCGATAAGACTAAATCACTACAATCTATGCATAGGCTAATCGAGCCTCCAACAAGATTTGTCATGATTAAGGGCCGGTCTACTATCTTAGGTATCGTTCCTAATCTATATACTAGGTCATTACATATGAATGAATGCGAAGCATCGGTATCAAGCAAAACTTGAATAGGAACATCACTAGTAGAAAGCATACCTTGAATGACGACCCTTCTCCTTCATCAAGGGAGCACCCAGCGAAGCTGGGACTGCATCCAAAGCATAAGCCTTCATAACCAGCCTATCTTTCATTGGTTTTGGAAAATTCCTCTTCAAATACCCAGGCTTATCACATTTGTAGCACTGCTTCTTAGTACCTCACTTTGCAATCCTTGATCAAATGACCCTTCTGGTAACATCCATAACAAACAGGCTCCTATTTACCACTTTTCTTATCACCTTTTCCTTGAGACTGCTTCTTCTTCCTATTCCACTTCTTCTTGCCTTCACTACCTTGCTGCGTCTTTGGATCCTACTTTTTAGTGGAAACTACGGCAACAGTCTTAGCCTTAGGATATAGGCCTAGTAACAAATGCCTTCTCTACCAGCTTCTCAAAAGGCTCCTTGGTATGGTCCACTAACTTCTCTCCAAGATAGTCCTCTAATCCAATGACAATCTTCTTATTCTTTCTCAATGGAGTGTCGATGAATGACATTCCATACCTAGACAAGGCATCAAATTCAGCCACATACTCAAAAACAAACATCTCCCCTACTTGAGATCAGCAAATTTCCTAGAGCACCAGAATAAACTTCTCCTCAATTCTTGCCTTGAACTAATCCAAACTACACTGTCCTTTGCAATATCAATGGTAAATGTAATCCACCAGTTCATGGCTCGGCCTTGCAGCTGCCTTGAAGCCAACTTTATTTTCATAGCGTATTCCACCTCTGTGTCCTTGAAGATGCGCTTACAAGTATCAATCTGGTACTGTACTTCTATGGATGATTCGGTCCCTTTAAATGGCTTCGCTCTAAGAGTAGAGTAATCCTTCCTCAGCTTAGCGAAATTAGCCATAAGCTCTTGTGCTAGGTATTACCACTCTACAAGCATTCCTCATCATATTTGCCAGACGTAGCATCTTCTGATCCCACTCCCTCCTCCATTCTTGAAGAAAAATTCCTTACAGTGTTTCTTTTATATTGGCTCATTCTTATCTATAGCAAGAATGATCAGTTTGTCATAAAGAAAACTGTGTCTAAATAGCTTATTTGCATGCAAATCATAATATACTACTATATAGTTTTGTAAATCAAACTTATAACAATTACGTACTCTCTCATATATGTATACACTCTCGATCTAGTCTAACACAATACCACCTACCCTATCTCTACTGGATCATGGTATTAACTCCATTTTATTGTGTAACCAAAGCTTTGATGCCAAATGTGACAACCGTCCACCACCGACACCAATATAACAAAATAATATATTATAGTTGTACCTAGCTAATATAGGATGATCATTAGAGTTGAAATAAACAAATGCAGCATAAAATCTATCGAATATCTTATAGCGATAGACTACAGCAAAAGAGACAGTAATAGTAGTGTGAATAAGTCAGCTACACCAAAGTGTAGTATCCACTAAGTTATGTATCAGTAGTAGAGTTTATATAATAGAATTAAAAGCAACAACTGTCTCAAAAGAAATAGTAAGAATAAATAGGCAAGCACTGTCATGGACTCCACAACTTTACCCAGTAATAAGCATAGACTCCATATATATGTAAATATTATGTGATAGTTCCATCCAGCTCATCCTTTGAAAAACTATTGCATCACCAAGACCTGTTATCTGCTCTACTAATTTAAGAGTACCCGAAATAATAAGAAGAAAAGAATAAAACATGGGTCAAATAACAGTCTGGTATGGGCGATAAATGTATGTCAAAATACTATACAAGTAAATATGGTAAGGAAAAAGAGTACAACAACCATACCTGACCTGTCCCTACAACCAAAGCATTAGCACATAATAGCATAATAAGCTACTCTATGATATCATAAAGGTACAATACAACATACAATAGTGGATGTCCCAATATCCCTATCTCCTATACCTACTTCCAATGATGTCCCAGTGATAGCCCAGAAAGGAACTAAGCAACCAAAACATCCATCAAACAATCCCTACTATCACTTTCCCCTATGCCATGAATATATGATAACCCGTATGACCTCCTTGCTGTTTTAGACTAATGGAAAATCCTAGTTCTCCATTGTGCTCTCGTACCACACAGCCCAAAGCTGGATACGTATCTCGCAGCCCAAAGCTAGATACTAAACCAAAAAGTTCCTGGGTATACAGGTCCCTCATTTGACCTATGGGTGTCCCCACTTACAATACCCTTTCTTTGAGCATAACAGAAAATGCTCTGAGTTATCAACGATTCCTTAGCACTTTCAATCGAGTCTTACTTTGTTCCTTTTTGGACACCATGCCCTGTTTGCTCAGTCCAGTTTTCATTATCTAGAAACACAACATGTTCCTCCACTCCACAGCTCCTAATACGAGCTCTTCAGTACCTACTCCCTACATGAGTCACAAACTGAAGGTTATGGAGTCATCAATCCTCGACATCTGGTCCCATCATGAGTCATAAGTTGAAGATTTATATCCTTACTCGTGCTGTTACATCAGCATCCAACCATACATGAGCAAGCCATAAGCTCCAGCACGACCTACAGAACCTCAACAACAGTCCCTGGAAGTTCCACCAACCCTAGGCTCACCACATAAAGTCGGTGCCCACTTCTCAACTCGGTGTCGACATCTTCACTTAGCCTCTCCATGGCTAACTTTCCTTCCACTCCTGCCGGCTTCTAGTACTTCAGACCTAGGTGCTTTGAATCTAATCTCTCTACCCAAAACATGCCATCATAGAGTAAGTCCTTCATATATTATAAAAAAGTCATCATAGCGTCAAGCACTTGACCAATCACCAATCCAAAACCATAGGCAACTTCTACTAGCCATAGCACTACCTTCCCAAAAATAGCTGCTACCATGGACTATCCCATATATGTCCGTACTGAATTCTCGTGTCGGTGTTGACTTTTGTACTTAAAGGAATTAGAGCTTGCAACTTGTGCCTAAGCGTTTCCTAACCTCCGGAGCATCCTCTCTAAGTTTTGTCCAATTTCGACCATCTATGCCTCCTACATGCTCAATTCTCTTACCTTACTTCCTATGCAAACACAACACTAGCGAATAACATCAAATCATATCATCCAAATATAGAATAACAAGTAAATTCATCCAATCAAACATGCAATCCATTAAAACAATACAAACATACAACATGGATCTATGTATAAGATGAACATATAAGCATAAGCAATGGTAATTTCTAACCAATCTAAATCACTTCTATAATTTAACATGTCGTTAAATTTAGAAAAGGTTTAATGGCCAAAAAATCAGTTTAAAACATGCTAAATCCTAAAATTCTACCATATAACATGCATAATATAGTGAGAAGGATTAAATCGCTCTAATCCGAACAGCAAACCAACGCAATGCAAATCAGCTAAATGGATGAACTCTATCTTGTAATTGAAGATCTATTTGCTAATCTCTAATTTGATTTGATTTAAAGAGTAATTTGGATGATTTTAGATGAAATTAAGACGGAATTAGAGCTATTTAGGGTTTAGTCCTGATTTAGAATGAGAGGAAAAAAATTCATTTGGCTCCTACAGCCCATATTTATAGTGATTCTCTAATTAAACTAATGGGTCAACTAATGGGCTTCGCTAATTACGTACTAATCCTGGCCAGTAGTTTTTAAAACTTAAAACTGCCATAGCTTTCTAACTGTAGCTCCATTTTCTACTACGACCACTCTACGGAAGGGGAAACCATCATCCTGATGTAAGGGAACTAGTTTCAGATGCTAATTCAACTTCTATCAAAAGTTATTGTCTAAACAAGGTTTTTAGGGTTAAAATGGTCGCATAGAAATTTAGGAAAAATCACAAGTGTGTAAAATATCTTCAAGAGCCGTATACCAAAATTATAATATCATGTGACCTTATAGGAATAAAATAAAAAAATTACGATTCTTCGATAAGTAAAATACGGGTCATTACAACTAGTGTAAGCAATCCGCCAACTCACGGTAGGTCTGCTCGATCCCAATCAAATATGGGTCATGTGGCTCGTAATCTTATCAACCTGCTCTCTAATCCCATCTACAGATTCGTATTCGATATGTAACATTCCTACTTTAAATATGAAGGGGAAGTTCAGTAGTGTTGGCAAAATCAGGTCATAGAGTAGTTTATTCAGTGCTCAATGTTAGGCAATCGTCGTTGTTGGCACAACAACTATGGGTTAAAGTTGCATGCAGTAGGAGTTTATTGGAAAAGCACACTAATGCAACAACGGTGTTCAAGTTATTTCGACAATAATGGAAAACCATATGCCAAAATACAATGTAAAAATAGGGGAGAAAAGAACAACATGTAAATGGGGAAGAAAACGATGAAAAAAAAATATCATTACGAAATCAAGCGAGCAAAAATCCTATCTAAGCAACAAACATGAAAAACGCAATGAACCAAATTTAGGAGAACTCATTGACGATGATTCAAGTTTGCAATGGGAAATCAAAGTCAACAGTGAATAAAGAAATTCTCAAAAACATTTTAATGGTGGAAGAATTTGGAACTTTGATAAATAATGGAAGAGAGAAAAAGGTGGGGTATTTATAGGCGGTGGGAAGCAATGCAAACCATTAGATCTACCACATAAAAAGTGATCTGAACCATCTAGTTATCATCAACACTTCTATCAAATCACTATGTCAAAAAGCGATTTATCTCCATGGTGCGGGAAATCAAACTACCTCTACCAATGACACATGCGAGAGCATCAAAGGTGGCGTTTAATGCCTGATTGACAGGCCTGCCTCCGCATGCAGGCACACGCATCGGGGGAAAATGTTACTCGATTTTCTCATAAGCATAGAGTGGGTTGGCCTTTGTTGTTTTAAAAGCCAACATGACAACAATGGGGTGCGCTAAGGGCCTTCTTTTGGCCTATGTATTCCCCTGATCTAACTCTTTGATCAGCACCAACTTAGACGATTATGGCCACCCATGCACCACTAACGCCCGACACTAGATTCACCCAAATAGCATCGCCTTTTGACCAGCCTAAGCAAATGAGGCATTCTCAAATGACCTCCCTACCGGCATTGTCACAGGCATTGAACGAGCCACTGGTGGTCAATGTTGATACAAAAGTGGCCTGGCCTATGAAACGCTCCACCATAGTAAATCGACCAATCTATTCAATCAAATTTCGAACACGTGCCTCGTCCATCTTAAACATCATTGGCATGCATGAACCGACTACTTTGGCATCACTTAGTCAAGGCTATAGGCATTAGACTACCACCATCTAAAGAAGCTTTGCATGCATTGTTCATCCAAAAAATTTGGCAAAAATGACATTTTTCATTTGATAAAAGAACCATTATGTAACCTTTCCATGTCCTTCACTACCACCAAAGCACCTTTGCAATAGCCACTCCCTGATCCCACGTTGCCTGCCCCTATCCAAACGTTCTTACTGTATGACCCACTGATTATCATCATCTACACCATATAAGCCATCCAGGATCATACTTGGCATGTGTACGAATCGTATATGCCTATCAATGACCTAGTGCTATTTCTAGGCCTTATCAGCACAATCTTAGCCATCCAAGCACTAAATCAAGCAGCTTTAAATTGACATACATCCTTACAAGGGTTGAACAACAAAAGTTCTTAAGCTCTTACTTTCTCGTTATTACCTTTGTAACCTAAGCCATTGTAAGAAATAAAAGTAATAAGAATTTTCTTATAACGGACGTAGATTAACTTTGATCGAACCATTCTAAATCTTGTCTCTTTACTTTTTACGCATTTTACTTCCTTATTTCACATTTCAAATCAAGGTGTTATTAAGAAACCATTGCTAATACCACCTCTTAACCCTAATTCCATGGTTGGATAAATTTTTATCCAAAATCACCCTAGGACTATCACATAAGGAAGGTATTATGGCTAAGATATCTAGACACCCAACATTGTACTTAGGATGTAGGACATCCATATAACAATGATGATAAAGTAGGACGTATTGATTGTTATATGCTAACTCTTGATCATGTATGATTCTCCATACCATATGTCTTATACTGTATTGATTTACATAGTATTTTGAGATTGCCGACCACTCACACCAGGGTATTATTTGATTCAAAGTTTTATACTTTGCTTATTATTATCATAATTACTCTTAATGAGTGGACTAGATAATGGGTATTGGATAGCATGCAACATTGTACTAGTGGACAGTAGGAGGCTATGCACTGAAGTATACTATATTTTTGGAGCTTTAATTATTTCCACGATGCAATACTATGGGGCTTTACAATCTTTGTCATTTATTTAGAGAAATATATTTTAATTTTATCTGTCAACTGTATTAACTCTACCACTATTCTATATAACTCCATTGAACCTATGTTTTGATCTATGATGGTTCGTTCGGTTATATTCCTATCTTTCCTATTATATATATATGATTAATATTATATTGTATCCCTAAACCATGAGATATATGAAAGGTTCATTGATATTTTAGTTACCGCCCCCCTTGATTATTGCTTTACGTTGGTCACGTACCATTACATTGGGCTTTATAAGTGTATTGGATACCGAAGGTATATGGAGGTCGTCACATTTGGTATTCGAGCTTCGATTGCATGGTTAATGTAAGGGATATCAGGATCTATTAGTGATAGAGTGTGAGCTATCACTCTAGAATGAATCCAGTGTATACGAGAGAAAGCATACTTGTTACCTATTTTGATTTTCAAAACTATATGTTAGCATATTTATATTATAAGTCATATTGCATATACAAGTACCGTCAGTATAACTTTTCTTTATAAGTGACTAATCGTTCTTATTATAGATTAAGAATGAGATGGCATATAAGAAGCATTGCTAGGAACTTTGTTTTTGGAGTTGAAGTTGGGGATAAATCGGGATCGGGGGTTGCTAACCCCGATATACAAAATATGTTTCGCTCGAATTGAGTATGAAGTTCAAAATGCTCAAGTTGCTCCAAATGATGATAGCGTTCCAATGCGGGCACTTAGAGTCGCTTTGCTAAGTTAACTAGATATTGTTCTAGCTTGAGAGGGAAGCCACTTATTGGAATGGATTCATCTATGGAAGTCCAAGATTGGATCGACACTTGTGAAAGGATATTTAAGGACTTGGGATTGGATGATTCCATAAAGTGGAGGCTGACCCCTAGACTAATTCAGGGCTGAGCGATGGGGTGGTGGAATGTCATTAAGATTACTACTCCAAAGGACTAGATTACTTGGGAGTTGTTCAAGATAATGTTTGAGGAGAAGTATATACCAATTTCCTAGAGTTTGGTGCTATTTTAGAAATTTTCTGATTTAAGGCCGAATGGTATGATTATCTTGGAGTATTTTGTCAAATTCTACATTCTGTCAAAGTACAATCTATATTTCATTAATACTACACTTAAGTAGAATGAGAAATTCATTATAGGCTTGGATAACACCTAGGAGAGGAGCTGGTAAGAAATATTGATGAATCCTTTGAGAAGCTAGTAGAGTAGGGTCTCCGACTTAAGAATTTATATCTTAAATCTAAATTAGCTATTGTTTCTAAGGAAGAGCCACAGATACAACTTAGTAGGGGAGGCAAGAGGAAGTGGAATAATAGTAAGAAGAAGCAGATCCTAAAGGGTGGCTAAAAGAAGTGCCAGTGGGAGTCTACTTGCTACAACTGTAGGGAGAAGGGTCATTTTACTATTGACTACAAAGCTGAAGGAAGAAAGTGCTACAACTATAACAACGTTGGGAATATTCAGAGAAACTATCCTAAACCACCAAAGCATAAGCATTTGGTAATGGGATATGCGTGGTTTGTCGACACCTATTGTTATGGAGTCATGGATGCTCTTTTGTTTGTGATTGTTTTGTTTTGGGTTTCGTTGGGTTCTGTATTATTGTGGGGATGGACTAGCTAAAGAGGTATGGAGTATTGGTGAACTGTGAGAGACTATTGATGGCGATAGGGACATTCGATGGGTAGAGATTAGAGATAGGTTGCATGCCTGATGATGAGGTGACGGTTATCCTTTATATTTGCTTGAGATCCCACATGATGAATTATCATTGCTGCCTGTAGCAAGAGAATATCCGAACATATTTGAGGAGGTGATTAGATTACTTCTACATAGGAAGATATAATTCTATATTGATCTAGTCGAAGATGCTAAACAAGTAGTTATGTTATAGAGTCACATAATGCTCAAAGAGCAGAGGGTACTGAGGTGCAAGTATATGACCTATTAAGGAGGGTGTTCGTTCCTGAGGGTGTTCCACCAAGACGGGTGTCACTATGAGGGTTTGTCTGGACTACCTCGAGCAGAATAAGGTGGCGAAGAAGAGCAAATATCCACTTCTATGTATTGGTGACTTGTTCGAACAGCTTGACAGTTTAAAGGTGTTCTCTTGGTTGGACCTTGCGATGGGGTTTCCTCAATTGAGAGTAGCCAGAGAGAGTGTGTTGATCATGGCATTTCATACTTTACTTGGATTTTATGAGTAGTTGATTAGGCTATCCGGGCTAACCATTGCACTGGCATACTTTGTCGATATCATTAGCCTTATTTTCAGGAATCAATTAATTATGTTTGTGCTTGTGTTTGTTGGTGATATTGTAGTTACTCATGAATGGAAGAGGAATACAAGACACTTGTAAGGATTTTGAAGGAGGTTTTGGGAAGCATGGATTGAAGGTGAAGTTTTTGAAGTTCCATTTCTAGATGAGGGAGGTGAGATTCTTGGGTCATGTTATTTCTAGGTCGGGCATTGCTTTAGATCCTACAAAAGTTGAAGTGGTTTAGGACTGGAACCAACCTAAGTATGCTATAAATGTAAGGAGTTTCCTAGGATTGAAGGGAAGTCGTAGATGTTTTATCAAAGACTTCTCTAAGGTAGTAGCGTGGTTGACCAATTTGACAAAGAAGAATTGGACTTTTGGTTGGGATGCAAGGTGCAAGCACATGTTTGTTAGTTTGAAGGGGAGGTTATTGAATGCACATGTATTAGTCATTCCGAGTGGAAATATGGAGCTAACAATATACAAAGATGCATGTGGTATTGGACTAGTGCAGTATTGATGTAGAGGAGTAAGGTTGCTGCGTCTTCCAGTTGACAACTGAAACAGTAGAAGAAGTATCTAACTCATGATCTAGAGTTGGGGGCAATAACATTCGTTGTGAAGGTTTGGAGACTCTAATTTCTTAGAGAGAGGTTTAAGTTATTCATGGACAATAAATCCTTAAAGTGCTTTTCTCTTAAATGGATCTTAACCTTTGCCAACGTTGATAGTTGGAATTCTACGCCTCCTATGACTTTGGCATATCCTATACGCCTAGTAAGAGAAATGCAGATATTGATGTCTTACGTAGAAGGCATGCCAGTTTGGATCAATATTCTTAGAGTGGACGTAGCATTAGTTTATTACTGGTTACAACTTCAGACCTTGGTGTGAGTTAGAGCCAAAGATATTGCCTAGTTTGACTATTGGACCCACTTTGATTGAGAGGGAAGCTTAGCTCTAGACTAGTAGAGATCATTGCAAAGATAAAAGGAGTAGAGTATGAAGATATGAAGCTATACATACTTGATCGAGCTAGTTACCAAGATGGAAGATTTTTTGTGCCTAACGTCGATGGGTAAAGGGATGAAGTGCTATGAGAGTGCCATCATTTGAGATTGACTATGCATCCCTATGGCAATAAAATGTACCATGATATGAGGCAGACATTTTATTGGGATTGATGAAGAAGAATGTTGGAACATTCATCTTGAGATGTATGAATTGGCAGTTGGTCAAGGCAGTGCAAAAAACGCCATGTGGTTTGATGCAGGCACTTGAGATTCCCAAATGGAAGTAGGATTAGATTTTGATGGATCTCATTCATTGATTGTCAAGGATAAGAGGAGGGTACGTGTAACACCCCTAATTTTTGTTTAATACTATTTAGGATATTTAATTGGATAGATTAAATAGAATAATATAAATGGTTAAGGAAAATAAGATTTGAAAATTTTATGGTCGAGCTATTACTAATGAACTAAATAAGATGTTTTAAGTTTAATAAAAGAAAGAGTGCTTGAGAGGGGTGAACAAGAAATAGACCTACCCTTTACCTTGAATCCTCTGCCTCTCATATCACTTATATTCTCCTTTATAAAACAATCACAATGGAAAACTTTGAGGACGATCATTAAAATTAGGGAAAAGAGGATCAAAATTAGAAGAGATTCAAGCAAAGTTTAGGGAAACTAAAGCACTAATCAAATCTCATCCCCAATATCAATTTTTAAGGTGAATAATAAAAGATCCATCTCTTTTGATTGTTTTAGAATTCGATTATGCATTGTACCCGAATAGTTAATATTTATTTTGCTAAGATATGTTAGTATAACCATTGTTTGGATAAAATAATGATTTATGGCATTTTTATCGAATTATTTAAGAAGGTTTTAATGGTAAAACCTATGTTTTAATCTCCAATAGCTTTGATTTTCTGGCTTGTTGATTGAAAAATTATTTTGGAGATGAGCTTTTAATTTCAAAAATTTCAATCTTATGACTTTCCTAAGGAGGAGATTGGGTTAATATTAGGTTTTAATTATTTAAATTAATTAAATATGGTTTTTGGTCCAGAAATTTTCATATGGTAAAGAACGTGATGTTTTAAAATTTCTAGAATTTTAAAGAATTTTTCCCAAGTGATTTCGAATTACTATGAATTATTATGCTAGCATGTAAACCCATAGTTAATTAAGGGTATTAATTAATTAAGTTTACAAATATTTTGGAACATGGAAATTTTATGCGGTAGTAAAACTGAAAAGAAAATGCAAAAGTTTTGTGGAAACAAATCATAGTTTGACAAACAATTAGATTTGGTAAAATGAAATTGCTTTTGATAGCAAGAAATCAGTTTTACTATAATTTAGGATAATGCCACGTTGCCTTTGATGTCGCCGAGCCTAACACAGCTTCGCAATTATGAGTGTCGACGATGATGAGAAGAGAAGCACATGATAACTGCTTAGTTATGGAGTGTTTCTAAGCTTGTCGACGTCAATCAAGATGGCAACCTATTGAAGATGGCAATGCATTCTTATGATTCATGTATGTTGAAGTTGCATCTCTTCACCGATATTTTAACTTTGTACATATGCCTTTAGTGGCATAATAGCGGAAGTTTCTTAAGTATAAAAGTTTTATAGTGACGTTGATGGTCTTGAGGCCACTATGCATCAATGTCAGTGACCCTATATACCAAGGTTTTATATGGTTTGGGATTGGCAATGATGCAACGCATCATTAACTTTTCATCTCTTCCTTTTAATGTCGAAAAATCTCATTATTATGTAAAATAATGCTATTTTAAAGAGGCGAAGTCGCCTATGTTCAAGAGGGTCGATGGCCTTTTGTTTTTGGCTGTTAGCCAATTGAGTTGTAATATCCTAAGGTTTCGTTTTAAAAGGTGGATAACCAATATTATATAAGATCGATAACCCTATTTTCAATGTAAAGTTTATACCTAAAGAACTTTAAGCTGGTCTTCGACTTTGGATAGAGGTCGACGTGTTTTAATGCCGCATGTGCTACACTCTATTTCATTAAAGGTAGAGAGCCTTAATCCTTCTTGTCGACGGTGTTATTGACACTGACGTTGATCTATCTTAAAATATCTAATGGAAGCGAACCATATGACTTATGATTTTGACTTTAAAACTTCGGGAATACCAATGTATATCTTAATGGACTCAACATAGATCATCTGGGGATAGCAATGTATATCACTTTGCAATGTTATAATCTTAAAGGGAGATATTTTAATCGGGGACACAGTAGGCATAAATATGTGGGTAACATGAATTAAATTGTCAAATGATGTGTTCATAGTCATCCTAGGAAAACTATGGATGTGAGATAAATAGTCCACAGCATTATGATGAAGATGAATAATTTCTATAAGTTTAACGTAGGGTTCATAATTATCCTAGAAAAACTAGGGATATGTGATGGATAGTCCACATCAATCTTTAAATGAATGGGATATGTTTGATGGATAATGCACATAATTTAAATAGCTAATCCATAAATGATGTGTTGTCCACATGGTAAGGGATAGGTAATCCAAGTGAAAATAACATGTGTGATAGATAGTCCATATAATTTTGTTAATGAAACCATAGGTATTCATCATATTATAGGATAGGTAATCCAAAGAATTAATACATATGAGAGGGGTAGTCCACATAAGTATATGACAGATAGTCAATAAAAACTTAAATGGGTAGTCTAATAAATTGGGATGGGTAATCCAGTGCATATGCATGTTTGCATATCAGTATATTATTATGTTATAACTATTGTAGATGCAGGAGCATAACACATGGTTAAGATGTTTTGCTTAAGATATTAGTGAGGGGAAAACCCGTTTGCACAGCAACGCGGTTTCACTAGATATCTAGTTGGTTAGAGATGGTAGGTTACTATTCACATCAGACTGTTGTCTGACCCAAAGTTTTTGTTTTTCCCCTTATAAACTCGGGTACTCATTTGAGTAGGTCAAAAGTAAGGGTTTTCAGGTCCAGTTAGACGAATAAGCTTCCGGAGATATGCACGAGGCAATCTACCTATCAGGAGCTTTATCTATTTCCACTATATAATTCGGTTTTGTCTATTTGGATGTAATGCAAAATTCATATAATTCCCAAGCATTTGACTTTGAACAACAAAGTAGGTATATTCATTGTCGCCTTTGGAGCATTTTGTATAGTTATATTTTCTATGAACATGGAATCGCAAATGGGATCATGTAATGAATATGAAATTATATTTTGAATTGGAATGTAAAAGTTATTTTTGAATATTGTAGAACAATTTTCATAGTCATGTGCTTCTGATTATTGATATGATTAACATAATCGCATTTTGTTACCAGGAATTAATGACTATGGATGATTGTAGCATCCATAGCTATTAGTTTTAGACCTCAGAATGAGAGATGTCACCGTATGATAGCATCTAGGTCATAGTCAATAAATTGAATAAGAGTGCTCGATTCATACTAGTAATGTCTAGTAGAATGGCATTGAAGCTGGCCTAGTATGTGAAGAGGGTAGTATGATTACATGGTGTGCCTAAAGGCATTTTGATTGACCGAGACCCTTTATTCAGTAGTGGTTTTTGAAGAGCTTACAAGAGGTGTTGGGAACGAAGCTACATCTCAGTACAACTTATTACCAGTAGGTTAATGGGAAGATTGAGAGGGTGAATTGTAACTTAGCGGATCTCTTACGAGCCTATATACTTGACTTGGAGGCTTGCGGAATTATCGCTTGTATTTAGTGGAAGTTGCATACAATAATAGTTTCTGATTTAGCATCCACATAGCACTATTCGAGGCAATATATGGCTGACAATGCAACGCTCCTTCTTGTTGGTGGGGGCCAGGCAAGAAACTGATATTTGGGCCATATGTGATTAGGGTGACATCAAAAAAGATCAAGATTATTCAGTAATGAATGAATGCTACTTATGATAGGCATAATAGCTATGTTAATAAGATATATAGAGATTTGAAGTTCTCTACCGATGATATGGTATTCGTCAGTTCCATTCATTGAAGAATGTGGTTCAATTTGGTACTGAGGGGAAGTTGGCATTGAGATTGATATGCCATTTACCAATACTCGAGGGGAACGGGAATTTAGCTTGCAGAGTTAATTTATCCCAAAAGATAGTGGGTATACATAATGTGTTCCACATTTCTCACTTGCAAAAATTTTTGCACAGCTCAAGTGTGATTGTTTCATTGGATCAATTTGACAGTATAAAGATTGAATTGGAAGCTTCAAGACCTCGTAGGCCCATTCGCACCATCAGATGTGATACAAAGAAGCTTAGAAGGAAGACAATGGAATTAATAAAGGTTCAATAGTGTGAAACATGAGCGACTGCACATGGAAACCAAAAGGAGCATGAGAACCACTTATCTGGAGATCTTTACTTGGTAAGGCTTTCCCCTTTTCGTAGTTACTTTCACTTTTAATATCATATGAGATAGCTTGCTATCCTGCATTTAGAATAAAAATAGATATTACATGATTTCTTATGATTGCACGGTTGTATGTTTGATGTTTGAGATGATAGGTATATGGGTAGCTATGTTAAAACTTTTCCTCGTTTGATTTGGATATTTTGAAGGCAAAACTCCTAAAGGAGGAAGAGTGTTCCACCCCGTATTTTACATATCAAAGACCATAAAACATTACTTTTAAATCCATATAGGGTCGGATTTAGTGATGGCTTTGGAAAATATTAGCTAATGACATTTTTAACTCTTAGAATTTTATTGGATGGTTTTGACCTTGAAAATTTTATAATGGTTATAAATTTTGATAGGAGACAAATTAATGCCTAAAACCACCTCCATTGGAAAGATATGATAATTTCCCTTTTGTAGAGTAGTCATAATAGGATTTTGGGTTTACCATTTAGAATTTATGGCTGCTTGAAGTTCTGATCAACTTTAAGTATATTGGTGGGTAATTAGTGGGTGATTATTGGAACCTATTAACCAAACTCGGATTAGGGTTAATGCCACCTTCTACTGGCAGCCACTATTAACTTTTCTTCTTTTCTAATTACCTTCGACCTCCATTAATCCAAAATTGAACTAAAATCTATCATTTCTTCATGTTAATTATCATGATTAAGAGATTTAAGTAAGATTAGCATGGAGAAATTAGAGATTTACTATTCTAGCACTTTAAGATTTGTGCAGTTTTTTATTCAACTTTAGATCCACATTAGAAAGCAGGTATTTTGGTATAAGATGTTAGATTTTACTTCTCTCACTATTCTATGCATATTTTTATGGTCTAAATGTATTTTTTTAAAAGATGATTTTAATGTAAGTGTATTAAAACCTAGATCTAAAGTTGCTAAAACCATAGAACCGAGTTTAATAAGATAAATGTTAACCCAAAAAATTGATCAACACCATAGGTTGAGTGCAAAAGCACCAGCTTTGTTTCTCAGAGCAAACAATATAGAGAATAAATGCAAAAAGAGCAAAAATAATAAAGAGACAGGAAGATTTTTATAGTGGTTCAAATGTTAATGAAGCCTACATTCACTTATAGCTTTTATTAGTTGACTGCTATTACAAGATTGATATGGGTTACAATACAATTGAATCATCTAAGTTAGATCTAAATCACAGGTACTTGGAGGCAACTGGAGGATCTCAGTTGCGCCTTTATAATTTTTGCATAGGAGAAGAAGAGTGAAGAATAGTAATGGCAGAGTTGTAGCAGCTAGTCCAGAGGATCCCCTTACTGTTGCAGAAGGGATGGTATTTATAGGAGATGAAGAGCACTTGGTCCAGAGCCACTTCACAAAAAGCCCATGTCCATCTTGCAAAGCCAGCTTAAGAAATTTGAAGGTGTCTGGAGCTAACTTTTTGGATCAGTGCCGATCCAATTGGATCGGATCGGATCGGCAGCTATTCGAAAAGTTGTGCAATTCTTGTACAACCTTCATCCAATTAGCTTTCTTATTTGATTGTGATGCTCTCTATGCAATTTCATAGCTAGTTGATTTGAGCTGATGGCGATTCATCTATGTAGTTGATAGAACTGTAGTCTGGATCGGATAAATCTTTGCTTCTTGGAATTGGATGCTTGAATGTTACCAAACTTGATGGATAAGGTAGTTTAAGCCATAGGAGTGAGACAAGTGATTTGATAAAGAAATGAGGCAATACTTCAGATCGGTACAGATGCGAATAGTTTGCATATTTTTGTCCAAAATTCATGGAGTCCATCCTCTAGTTGTTTTAGGCCTTCGGGTCAAGTCCTAAGTCATTTTGGATTAATCTGAATGTTCGAACTCCTATTGAATGCTGCTTGGTTAAAAATCCGATTAAAATTTGCCCCCAAAGTACGCTTTCGTTGAAAACAAGGTGTGCTCTGGAATTGTTTGTCTTTGGGTTTCCATTCTAAGGAGTTTTATTGGTCTTATCTGGCCATCTTGAAATGCTATCTACCAAGTATCGGCTAACTGTTGAGTCCTTAGTGTGAATCTTCGTTGTTCGTGATTACTGAGTGATCTTGACTTGATAATTTCTAGAATGAATACGAATGTTGAGTGGGTCGTGTAGGGAAAATTTAGAGCCATTTGTAGGAGTAAATTTGGGTCGGTACCGATCCAAATAGTCGGATCGGTATCGATCCAAGTACTTGATAATTTTTC
The DNA here is from genome assembly GCA_030765085.1 of Allium cepa. Taxonomy (NCBI): domain Eukaryota; kingdom Viridiplantae; phylum Streptophyta; class Magnoliopsida; order Asparagales; family Amaryllidaceae; genus Allium; species Allium cepa. Next base: position 292,856,337 of record CM060937.1, read on the forward strand.
AATTTTTCTATTTCTTTACACTTTTAAAAAAAAGCTTAATAAAAACTGACCCTTTACTTCAGTTTATTTCCATTTGATCCAATCCCTCACTTCTCTAACCGATCCGACCACTCCAAACCCTAGCTAGCCAATCCATGCATTCCATCCATCAAAGAGCTAACGCTGTTGATCTCCACCACCATCACCATAAGTTGTTGCTTCTTGAAGCCATTGCCAACGATTGAAGCAAGCGACCATCACCAAAAGTCCCCAACTTCTTGAAGACTCTCGATCCGATCTGAGTGAAATCCTAGCTTTGGGCCTCCCTAAACTAAAGACTGATTTATCTTCTTCAATTCAAAGGTTGGTAGCATAGAATTTGGCATACTACTACATTTGCGATTGGTGATGAAGTTGTGTTGGTGACCGTTATCACGGAAGATTTGAGTTGATTGTGACTTTGCAAAAGAAGATAGCAAATCGAGTCTTGAATTTTTCACGAAACGAAGCTAGGGTTTTGCCTTGGTACTCGACGTGTTTTGCTATCTTCATCCACAAAGTCAGAATAGACTTGCACCGAATTACACAGTCGATCCCAATGCAGCGTCTTGCGGATTTATTTTGGTTTTTTTGGGAGGTGGTAATAGCTTAGGGTAGCATCTTGTGTGCAGCTCGTGCTGTTATCACGTTCCATAGAACTAAAATCAACTTATGCCGAGAATTCTTTACTGGATTCGAACCGACCAATCTATATTCGCTCGTTTCAGATTGGTCATGTCATTGCATAGTCAATATACTTGGAATAGGAAGGTCTTTCCATGTCGCTTTGGACAACGGATCCGTAATCGATCGTGATCGATAAAAGGTAAGTATAGAAAAAATGAAATTAATGGGTGATACAGATCACTCTTTCTGGTATGAATGAGCCGTCTACGAGGAATGTTTTTTTCATAGCGTTTCGGACACTAGACCAATTCTCCCTTGATTACACATCACACACTCCCTTTTAACACTTGGAATCCGATTAGTGATTGGTACATCTCGATTATCTCCCGAATTTCAAGTGTCAACCACATAAAGGTCTATGGTTTAGAGATTAAGCGTACCTTACCATTTTAAACACAAACTTTCTTATATAGAATGACGCACAAATCTTCTCAGCGCAAATCAGTTGAGGAGAACTCACCACTTTCTAAAGCGGAGTCATAGTAGATCCCAGCTATATCCATCGCTTCCATAACTTCAGGTCAGTATAGTCATCTGATTCTAGTTTGTCCCATCGTCGATTGCACTCCTAATTTCAGAGTCTTGCGTGATCCTCCAAAGAAATCTCCTACAATTCTTACACACAGGATGTTGCAAAGCATTTTCTCACAATATGGTATCACAAAGGACGATGCACTTCTACCATCGAGAGGAGAATTTGCTCATAGGTCACCATCTGGATACGTGGCTTGCCACCGATATATGTGCATGTATGGTGCAGTACTCCCGTTCAATCACTTCTTAATGACAACGCTTCAAAACATAGGGTTGGCCCCATTCCAGATTCTTCCAAATGAACATTCCATGCTGACATGCTTATATATTATGTTCATGCGGACGTTTAATCATGCCCCAAGATCCGCTAAGCTACCATATCTTCTATTGTTCATGAAGAGAGAGGCTATTCCATCACTTGTTTATATTGAAGCGTAGCATAGAAAAAACTTCATATTGGATCTTTCCAGCAAAATTCCTTCATTAAGAATTAGTTCTTTTTTGTCAAGTGTCCAGAAGGATTCGCCTATTAATGGACTACGGGGGTAAGTCTCCTTCACCATGCTTGGAGTTTCCTTTCATTGCGATAAGTTTTATAAACATTTATATTTTCCATGCAGTTCTTCTGAAATTAACAAGGATCCAACACTCATCATTGTTTTTAGCACCTTAAAAGCGGTCAATGCTCAAGAATGCACGATTAGATTCTTGCTCATAGACGAAATCTTCGCCAATGTACGCTTTTAAACCCTAGGAGATCCATTGAATTTGTTAGCACTCCTTCCCCCTTTAGATCCCGAACCCAATATGTTTCCTCATTCCATGACTTTAGGGAAGAAGATGATGATGAAGAAGAAGGAAGTGGCCCATCTGATGGGTCAGAGAAGAACCTTGAGGAGATCCAAACTCAAGTCGGGATCGACGTTCCACCCAAAATGCCATCAATTCCAAAAGAGAAATCGGAAGAGTTTATTCAATGGAAGGGCATGGCTGCGCTTATTAAAGAGAAGGAAAAAGGAGAAATCAGTGAGGAGCATCCTCTAAATGAGGAAGAAATAGATTGGGACACTGATTAGGGTGACGTCAAATTAAGTGAGATAGCCTCGGAATTAAACCCCGATCATTCATCTTACCTCCTCTGAAAGAGCCTATTGAGGGAGCTTCTCCAAGACCGAGCTGGTTTCCAGCTCTCCATCGAAAGGTTTTGACATTGATTTGGGAGATATGAATAACATTTTTGTGAATATGGGTGACTTGATGGATGATTTTATTTCAAAAGGGTTGCCTTTCTAGTCTACTTGGATTATCCCTATAGGAAACAATGCATAACATTAGTTGGCGACCGATCTGGTTTGTATATCCCACTAGAGTCATTAAATTTTAACATACACTTCACTAGGATCACACACTTTATATTATTATTATTATTGGAATGTTTTTGTCCATCAAATGCATCTATCATAAAGCCATTTTATTGCTTGCTGTAGGAATCATGTCTCGTGGTCTTTATGATGATCTTGATTGAGTTTTGGAGTCTTAGCATTCATAGAGACACACTTCAAGGTATCATGCTCCTCAGGAGACTGACGAGGAGAGGAAAACGAGGAAGGAGATGGAGGCGGAAGAGCGTCGCCGGGCCGAGAAAGGTCAAGGCAGAGATAAGAAAAGTGGCTATGAAAAGAGGAAGAGTCCGACTAAGCAGGGAGATCCGTTAAAGAGGTCAAAAAAAACCAAGAACGAGAATCCACTTCATAGCCTCCTATCTCCACTGTGATAAATGTCCCTGCTTCCGGTACCATGACCACTACCACTCATACTGTCATGACCACCATTCCTAAATTTCTAGGCGTGCGCCTTGCATTCTTCCTGCTGGTCCCCCACATCTACAAGTTGCATATCCCAATTTGTTCTTATAAGGGGTTGTTTTTGGCAAGCCCAACCTGAAGACAGTTCATACCAAATCTTATTACCCTATTTCCAAGCAATTCAGAGTAGTTTGGAGCAAGCTTAAGGGTGAGAAAATTATGCTTACAGTTATTTATCGTTAATCGGAACAACTACCAAGAAATCCTCTCATTTGAGTCCGAAAAGGATGAGTACGAGATGATGCTCAATGGTCGTGATGCAGAGATCAAGAGGCTAAAGAAAGGAAGAGATGACACCATCAAGAGGGCGAGCAAAGGTACTTCTTTGCTTAAGGAGCTAAAAGAATCCACCGACTAAGCCACAATCATATTCAGAGATGAGATAAAAAAAGTGCCATACAGATGAGGCGTCTTTAAAATAAAAGTTGAGGATAAGCGAGGCGATGGTTGAGATACAGAAGAAAACCATCACCCAACAGGCTCAAGAATTTGCCTTTTTTCACGTACAAGTTCTAATTTGGATGCTAAGAAGAAACAGCTGGAGGTAGAGAAGGCTAATACAGATGCCAGCTTTTCAGATCTTCAAGATACCTTTACAAAGAAGATGGAATGCTTGGACGCTAATATTTTAGGCTTCTACATGAACTCCGTGCTGCATTAGTGGAGTCTTAGTTGCTTGGGTCTGTTGTTCCATCGTACGGTTGTCATAGTCTGGGAAGAGATTCTGGCCCGATTTCAAGACATGGGTGATGGTTATACCGAAGAGGAGTTGGTTCAAGCATATATGAACAAAGTGTCTTGCAAACTTTATGGTGGGCCAGGAAATCTTGAAAGTGGAGAGGGAATGAGAAGCTACTGATGCCACGGCTGCTGCTCAGGCTATAAAAAGGCATTTTCCTTCAGGCCCAGTTGAGCCGTCTTCACATCTCATGTTGATGAGGGGATCGTTTCAACTTCTCTCATGATTATGTAGCCATCAAAAGAGGGCAACAGGGAGGGATTCGAAGTTGTGGCGCATGAACATACCCCCACAATAGGTAATTTTATTATATTTCTCACGTTTGAAGACTTCCAATTAACACCTAAGTTAGATCTAAATCACAAGTACTTTGAGGCAACTGGAGGATCTTAGTTACGCGTTTATAATTATTGTGTAGGAGAAGAAGAGTGAAGAATAGTGATGGTAGAGTTGTAGCAGCCAGTCCAGAGGATCCTGTTTCTGTTGCAGATGGGATGGTATTTATAGGAGATGAAGAGCACTTAGTCCAGAGCTGATTTGCAAGAAGCCCGCATCCATCTTGCAAAGCCGGCTTAGGAAATTTGGAGGTGTATGGAGCTAACTTTTTGGATCAATGCCGGTCCAATTGGATCGGATCGGCAGCGATCTGAAAAATTATGCAATTCTTGTACAACCTTCATCCGGTTAGCCTCCTTATTTGATTGTGATGCTCACCATGCAATTTCATAGCTTCTTGATTTGAATTAATGGTGATTCATCTATGTACTTGACTAAACTGTAGTCTGAATCGGATAAATCTTTGCTTCTTGGATTTGGATGCTTGAATGTTACCAAACTTGATGGATAAGTTAGGTTTAGCCATAGGAGTGAGACAAGTGATTTGATAAAGAAATGAGGCAATACTTTGGATTAGTACCGTTATGAATAGTTTGCATATTTTTTGTCTAAAATTCATGGTGTCGGTCTTCCAATTGTTCTAGGCCTTTGGGTCAAGTCCCAAGTCATTTTGACTTAATCTGAATGTCCGAACTCCTATTGGATTCTGCTAGGTTAAAAACCTGGTTAACATTTGCCCCCAAAGTACGCTTTCGTCGAAAACAAGGTGTGCTCTGGAATTGTTTATCTTTGTGTTTACATTTTAAGGAGTTTCATCGGTCTTATCTAGCCATCTTGAAATGCTATCTACAAAGTATCGGCTAACTGTTGAGTCCTCAGCGTGAATCTCCATTGTTTGTGATTACTGAGTGATCTTGACTTGATAATTTCTGTAATAAATATGAACACTGAGAAATTCACGCAGGGAAAATTTAAGACCATTTAGAGAAGTAAATTTGGGTCGGTACCGATCCAATTAGTCGGATCAGTATCGATCCAAGTACTTGATAATTTTTCAAATTTTCTCTTTTTAAAAAAAATTAAGATTAATACAACTTGACCCTTTACTTCAGTTTATTTCCATTTGATCTAATCCCTCATTTCTCTAGCTGATCCGACCTCTCCAAACCTAAGCTAGCAAATCCAAGCATTCCATCCATTAAGGAGCTAATGCTGTCGATCTCCACCAACATCACCATCAGCTGCCGCTTCTTGAAGCCATTACCGACGATTAAAGGAAGCGATCATTTCCAAAGTCCCCAACTTCGTGCAGACATTCAATCCGATCTGAGTGAAATCCTTGCTTTGGGCCTCGCTAAAATAAATATCGATTTATATTCTTCAATTCGAAGGTTGGTAGCATGAAATTTGGCATATTACTACATTTTCTTTTGGTGATGAAGTTGTATTGGTGACTGTTACTGTGGAAGATTTGAGTTGATTATGACTTTGCGAAAGAAGATAGCAAATCGAGTTTTGAATTTTTCATGGAACAAAGCTAGGGTTTTTCCCCAGTACTCGAATGTTTTGCTATCTTCATCCATAAAGTCATAATTGACTTGCATCGAGTTACATAATTGATTGCCACACAGCGTCTTATGGATTGATTTTGGTTTTTTCTAGGAGGTGGTAGTAGCTTAGGGTAGCATCTTGTGTGCAGCTCGTGCTGTTATCACCTTCCATAGAACTAAAATCAACTTATGCTGAGAATTCTTTACTTGATTTGGACCGAACAATCTATATTTGTTTGCTTTGGACTGGTCACGTCAGTGTACCTGGAATTGGAAGGTCTTTCCATGTCGCTTTGGAAAATGGATCTGTAATCTATTGTGATCGATAATGGGTAAGTATAGAAGAAATGAAATTAATGGGTGATGCAGACCGCTCTTTCCGCTATGAATGAGCCATCCACATGGAATGGTTTGTTCATAGCATTTAGGACACTGGACCAATTCTCACTTAGATTACACATCGCACACTCCCGGTTAACACTTGGAACCCGATCGGTGATTGGTACATCTCGATTATCTCCCGGATTTCAAGTCTCAACCACACAAAGGTCTATGGTTTAGAGATTAAGCATACCTGACCATTTTAAACACAAACTTTCTTATATAGAATGATGCACAAATCTTATCAATGAAATTTTTTTGAGGAGCACTCACCTCTTTCTGAAGCATAGTCATAGTCAATCCCAGCTGTATTCTTCGTTTCCATAACTTTAAGTCAGCTTAGTCGTCTGATTCTGGTTTTTCCCATCGTCGATTGCACTCCTCCTAATTTCAGAGTCTTGCGTGATCCTCTAAAGAAAGCTCCTACAATTCTTGCACTCAGGATGTTGCGAAGCATTTTCTCACAATATGGTATCACAAAGGATGATGCACTTCTGCCATCGAGAGGAAAATTTGCTCATAGGCCCAACTTCTGGATACGTGGCTTGCCACCGATATATGTGCATGTATGTGCTGTACCCCCGTTCAATCACTTCTTAACGAAAACACTTCAAAACATAGGCTTGGCCCCATTCCAGATTCTTCCAAATGAATATGCCATGCTGACGTGCTTATAGGTTTTGTTCATGAGGACGCTTAATCATGCCCTGAGCTTTGCTAAGCTATGGTATCTTCTATTGTTCATGAAGAGAGAGGCTAATCCATCACTTGTTTATATTGAAGCGTAGCATAGAAAAAAAATATTGGATCTTCCAAGCAAAATTCCTTCATTAAGAATTAGTTCTTTTTGCTAAGTGTCTAGAAGGATTCACCAGTTAATGGACTACGGGGGTAAGTCTCCTTCACATGCTCGAAGTTTCCTTTCATTATGATAAATTTTATAATGGTCATATTTTCCATGTAGTTCTTCCAAAAATTAACAAGGACCCAACACTCATCACTGTTCTTAGAACCTTGAAAGCAGTCGATGCTCAAGAACGCACGATTAGATTCTTGCTCACAGATGAAATCTTCGCCAATGTGGGCTTTTACACCTTGGGAGATCCGTTGAATTCGTTAGCACTCCTTCCCGCTCTAGAGCCCGAACCCATTTTGTTTCCTCTTTCCATGACTCCAGCGAAGAAGATGATGATGAAGAAGAAGGAAGTGGCCCATCTGATGGTCAGAGAAGACCCTTTAGGAGATCCAAACTCAAATCATGGTCGATAGTCCATCCAAAATGACATCGATTCCAGAAGGGAAAGAGGAAAAGTATATTCAACGGAAAGGCAAGGCTACACTTATTAAGAGAAGGAAGAAGGAGAAACCAGTGAGGAGCATCCTTTAAATAAGGAAGAAATGGATTGGGACACTAATGAAGGTGACGTCAAATTAGGTGATAAGGCCTCGAAATTAATCCCTGGTCATTCACCCTCACCTTCCCTGAAAGTGCCTATTGAGGGAGCTTCTTCCAGACCGAGCCTGTTTCCAGCTCTTCGTTGAAAGGTTTGGACATTGATTTGGGAGATATGAGTAACAATGTTGTGAATACAGATGACTTGATGGATGACTTTATTTCAAAAGGGTTGCCTTGCTAGTCTACTCAGATTATCCCTACAGGAAGAAATGCTCTAACATTAGTTGGCGACCGATCTGGTTTGTATATCCTACTAGAATATTAAATTTCAACATACACTTCACTAGGAACACACTTTATATTATTATTATTGTTGTTGTTGTTGTTATTATTATTTATAGAATGTTTAATTCATCAAACCCCTCTATCCTAAAGCCATTTTATTGATTGCAGTATGAATCATGTCTCGTGGTATTTATGACGATCTTGATTGAGTTTTGGAGTCTCAGCGTTTGTAGGGACACTCTTCAAGGTACCATGCTCCCCGGGAGACTAATGAGGAGAGGAAAAGGAGGAAGGAGATGGAGGTGGAAGAGCATCGCCATGCCAATGAAGATCAAGGCAAAGGTAAGAGAAGTGGCTTTTAAAAGAGGAAGAGCTCGACTGAGCAGGGAGATCCATCAAAGACGTTGAAAAAAACCAAGTAGAATCCACTTCATAGCCTCCTATCTCCACTAGGATAAATGTCCCTGTTTCCGGTACCGTGACCACTTCCACTAATACTATCATGACCGCCACTCCTAAATTTCTAGATGTGCGTCTTGCATTCTTCCTGCTAGTCCCCTGCATCTACAAGTTGCATTCCCTAACTTGCTCTTAAAGGGGGTTGTGTTTGAAAAGCCCAACCTAAAGACAGTTCATGCCAAATCTTAATCATCCTACTTCCAAGCAATTCAGAGTAGTTTGGAGCAGGCTGAAGGGTGGGAAAATTATGCATGCAGTTGTCTATCATTAAACGAAACAACTACCAAGAAATCCTCTCCTTTGAGTCTGAAAAGGATGAGTACGAGATGAATCTCATCAGTCACGATGCAGGGACCAGAGGCTAAAGAATGGAAGAGATGATGCCTTCAAGAGGGAGAGCAAAAGTTCTTCTTTGTTTAAGGAGCTAAAAGAATTCACTGACTAAGACGAAATCATATCTAGTGATGAGATAAAGAAGTTCCATAAAGATGAGGCGGCTTTAAAAGAAAAGTTGAGGATAAGCAAGGCGATGGTTGAGATGCATAAGAAAACCAACACCCAACTGGCCCAAGAAATTGCCTCTCTTCATGAACAAGTTCGAATTTGGATGCTAAGAAGAAATAACTGGCGGTAGAGAAGGCCAACACAGATGCCAGCTTTTTAGAGCTTCAAGATACCTTACAAAGAAGATGGAAGGCTTGGATGCTACTATTTTGGGCTTCTACACCCACTCCGTGCTGCATTAGGGGAGTCTTAGTTGCTTAAGTCCGTTGTTCCCTCGTACGCTTGCCGTAGTCTGGGAAGAGATTCTGGCCTTATTTCAAGATATGGGTGGTGGTTATACCATAGAGGAGTTGGTTCAATCATATATGAACGAAGAGTCCCACAAACTTTCGGGGAGGGCCAGGAAATCTTGAGAGTAGAGAGGGAAAGAGGAGCTATTGATGCCGTGGCCGTTGCAAAGGCTATAATAAGGAATTTTCTTTTAGGTCCAGGTGATCCATCTTCACATCTTCGCGCTGATGAGGAGATCGTTTCAACATCTCTCATGATTATGCAGCGATCAAAAGAGGGCAACGGCGAGGGATTCGATGTTGTGGCTCATGAACATACCCCTACAATCGGTAATTTTCTTATATTTCTCATGTTTGAAGACTTCCAATTTACACCTGATGAAATTGCCGAGATAACCGCCCTTTATTACGATATTATAGATCAACCCTCTCTTTCTACTGAGTTACCTCCTCCTTACGATGTCGAATCTACTGCCATTCCGACCGCATCAACTGTCGTCGCCACATGTAGCTCGCAATCCAGTTCGTACTCCGAGCAAATTATAGCACTACATGATTTGGATGAACCATCTGTATCTTAAAATGAGGGTTTGATAGCTACTGGCACATGAGAATAGGTGGACCAAGCTAGCCAACCTTGTAATGTAGAGGTCGAGTAGACGATGACCAAGCAGCAGATGGTAGCGGTGAAGAAAAAAAAGGTTGAAGAGCCAAAAAAGCCATCAAAGAGTTCTCACATATCCCCCAAGCACAAAGGCAAGGAAGGGCTGCTGGTGAGAATGTTGCAAAAAGCGAGACCATCCTAGTAGGGAGAAGCTGGAGAAGTTGCTGATCAAAGGCGGGAAAAAGGGAAAGGGAGGTACTGACAAGGCATCATGATCTATCCACGTACTGTTGAAGTGGAGCTTTTTCTTTTTTGGTTGCTTTTTGTATAAGTGTAGAGTCTATACTTAGCATTTCTTATTGTTGTTGCAACAGTGATGTTTGTATTTCCCAATTCTTGGTCGATATTGTGGGGGTACAGCCCCCGCTGTTTGTTTTCGTACATGAAAAACATTACTAATAATAAAACTATAGAAATTTTAATTATAACTTCACTTCTCTACTTATCTACTTTCCATGCACAGTGCTTTTCATACCACTGTTTTTTATTCAATAACGTTTTTTCTTATACCGTTTTATTTACTCCCGTAATTACTGCCAAAATTTTTTGTTTCGATTAACAGAACAGTGAAGTTTTTGCTATTTTGGTTGAGTGTTGGTGTGTGTGCCCCATAGCTCACATGACTATTTACTCCGAACACTTGATACGAGACTAGGTGCCCCTAGTAGTCTTCCGGATGCCCCCAGTCGGGTCTATACTGCAACTTCTAACTTTGGAAACTCCATGTTTTATTACCCTCATTTTACACATCCCATTTTGATTTCTTACTTGAGATATCCATGAAGCTTTTAAGCGACCTTATGGCGTATGATTTACGAACTTGAGTGATTTGCGCACTTAATTGATCGGTGATGCCAGAGCAACACCGATTACTTGAAATTTTGTTAAGTGATTCCATTTCAATGTAGAAACTTAGGCTATTGTGCATATGTGTTTCTCCTTGGCTATTTCCTTGGCTCTGGAGGCAGTGCATGGCTTTTTGTAATATGAGAGTTCCTCGTCTTTGGATGCAATTTTGCTGATCCAAGTAGCTTGTGTGGCTTAAGAAATGCGCACAGTAGGATCGAGGTTTGCTCGGTCATGGTTTTGCAAACTAAGAAGCGATGCATAGCTTACGAAATGCCAGCTTAGGTAATTGTGTTTGCTTAGATGTGGTTCCACAATCCAAGAGGCGGTGCACAGCTTAGATTCAGACCTTCTGGTGTCATAGGAGCAACACTCGTTCTTAGAAGTCCAGGATCGAGTTCTGTCAATCAGCGGTTTGAGTCGATTTTCTTCTGTCGACTCGGCGGATAGACGGGGCGCAGTGGGTGTGGTTCCACTATCTCATATAGCGATCGGATCATTTTGAGTCAATTTTGTTAGTCCTTGAGAAGGATGATTTTGATGACAACAACCTTAGGACTTATTATAAATATAAATACTAATATTATAGTTTAGATATATATGTGTATGCAGAATATAAACATGCAGGTACCAACAATGAAGACTATGCAGTATAGAGATACAAGACTGATGGATTTCAAGATCGAATATATCAAAATTGAAGACTCATGAGTATCAAGATATCAAGAGTTCAAGATTTCAAAGTACAAGATAAGTATTGAGTCTAGAATTATGTTAAAACTTCTTGAAAGCACTGACATCTTTATTCAAAATTTATTCATGGAATGGAATCCACTTCGAGCCTGTTAAAGGGGTGGAATCTTAGTGGGATGGAACCCACGACAATATCTAATGGAACATATAGTGGTCCTATTTTGATATCCACTAATTTTATGAAAATTCTTTTCAAAAATATATCTCTTATTTTAAAAATGTTTTTCCAAACCTTCTTTTCAAAAAGACATCTCTCCTGTTTGAAATACTTTAGCCTCAAAATTATCTTTATCATTTTAAAAAATTTTGATTTAAAAATTATCCTTGATTTGAAACTATCTCTTGTTTTTAAATATTTAGCTTTTAAAGTGAAAATAAGGGACACATCCCTAGAATCAAACTTCATACAGAAAACATCCTTCCAAAAAAAATATAAATTACATACTTATTTTCAAATACTCCAAATTTCTTTCCTAAAATACCCCTTTATTCCATTGAATTTTTCATACGTGCATGTTATTCTCACATGCATAATTAAATTTTGCATCTCATTTAATTATCAATCTTTAAAACGCAATAATTTTTTGTAGAAACGACGGATTAACAAACAATTTTCACCATTAAATCACAAATTTTATTATCTTTCTAATGAGTCGCATTATGCATATGTAAAAATGACATATTGTATGATTGCAGAAAATTCTGCAATTATATGCAATAATTGTAGACAATTCTACAATAATTGTATAAAAGTTTGCAATTGTCGCAGTAATTGTAGAAATGCCTACAATTATATGGTATAGTTGCAGACATTCAGCAACGATGTGCTATAACTGTAGATATGTCTACAATTATGCGCAATAATTATAGAAATGTCTGCAATTGTATGGTATAGTTGCAGACATCCAGCAATTATATATAACAATTGCAGAAATGTCTGCAATTATATGCAATAATTGCATAAATCTTTGCAATAATTGCAGAAATGTCAGTGATTATTACAGAAATGTCTGTAATTATATGGTATGATTGCGGAAATATCTGCAATTATACGGTGTGATTCCAGACAATTCTGTGATTACTTGGAATAATCGTAGAGTTTTCTGCAATTATATGACATAATTGCATAAAAGTATGCACTCATATGAAATAATTATATAAAAGTCTGCAATTATTTTATATAATTGCATAAAATTCTGCAATTATATTGAATAATTGCTAACATTTGAAGAAAAATTGATGATGCTCAAAAATTGCAGAATTCTCTACAAATATATGGAATAATTGCAGCCTTACTACAAATATGGTTTTTTGGTATCAACAATGGATCTCATTTCAAAGACCATAAATTTTTTGATTTTTTGGTGAAAACGGTATGTTGATCCGATATTTCTATAGAAAGTTATACACATTTGAAATATTAAAAACGTAAAGGGTATTTGGGTCATTTAGCGCATACGGATTTGAAAGCAGAGACTGGAAATGTAAATTTAGTTTTGGGAGAGGTTTTTTCTATTTTGAAATTTGGCAGGGATGTGAGCCAAACTATCTCGCTTTTAAATGTACTCAGATTTTAAATCACTTTATAAATTAAGATTATATATATTCAAAATTACTTTTATATGTTTAAACTATATTCAAATATATTTATAAAAGTTTATAAATTGTTTAAAAAAATTATAGAGACCAATTTTAATAAGAAAATCATAATCACCATTTTTTCCTAGAGCATGTCGACATATTCCTACCCCCACGTCGACATGGTGCTCGTTAATTTTCAAATTTCAAAATTTTTAAAAGAATTGTCTATTCGTCATTTCCTTTCACAAATAGATATGGCTATTGATCTCAATAAATACCATTAAGTTCTAAACGAATTTTTATAATATTTTCATTCATTTTCTCTCCTCTTCATCTTCCACATTTATTCTAAAGAACCCCAAACTATGAAATACCAAGTGAATCAAACTTGATTATCTCTTGTTTGATTCTCTGCCCCTCCTTCATAAGATCTTAGTGCTATTCAGAGTTACAGGATTATTTGTAAATCATACTATTATGTAAAAGGTGCGGTTGATCCTTGAAATCAATTGGGTGTGATTGTTGCCCCGAAAATCAATTAGGTGATCTTGTGGCTTGGTAAATCAGGAGAGTGTTCCCCAGACTCGAATATAGGAGGGTGTACCATGTGGCCTTGAAATTGAGGGTGTAATCAGGGAGATTATTTTGAAAAGAAATCTATACAATTGTGCGGGACTTGATGTAGAGTAACTCTGAACCAGTATAAAATCCTGGTGTTTTCTTTTCTTTACTACTTTTTATTATTATTTGCATCTTTGTCTGATTCTGTGATTATACATGTGTCTATGTATTCCATTTATTGGTGGTTAAATTACATAAGTTTGAAAAAATAATTAATAAATCCACAAAACATTATTCACCCTCTCTCTAATGTTATTCTAGCCTTAAGATCTGTAATCCTCATTCCTAACAAATTTGACCTCGTCGACTCTACAAGTTGCTTATGTGAACACAGTTTGAATTGTTTAAAAAGCAAATCAATTTCATTAATTAAAATAAAATTTGGACAAGTTCTACCTTTTTACAATGCCTACGGTATCCCGGGGTGGCTTATTTTGGAAAATAGGAGATACGTAAGATAGTCTTAGATAAAGTAACGACGAAGCTATCTGCTATTCCAAGCATGGGGAAATTGATTTCCATCACGGTTGTTAGCTTGAACATGTCATCCCTTAGCTTATGGCCGATTACATAGGGCCCTTCCCAGCTTGGTCCGACTGTTTCTGGTATAGGGTAGACTCATTTGAGAACAAGGTCTCCTACTTCGAAAGTACAGTTATGGACCATAAAGTTCAAACGTCGTACGGCCCTAGTGAGATGCAATCCTTAGCTTGGCTTCTTCCCGCTTCTCATCGACTATATCGAGCAGCTCGAACAGGAGCTGCTCGTTCTGCCTTTGATTGAAGTTCTGCCTTCATTGAGAAGGGACTTCCAATTCGACTAGGACCATTGCTTCGAAACCGTATTCCAGGGCGAATGGAGAGTGCCCGGATGCAGATTTGTGCGTCGTTTTGTAAGCCCATAGTGAAAGTGGAAGTTCATCAACCCAATTTCCTTTAGCTTTAGCTAGCCACGTTTTGATGGTAGACTTGATGATATTGTTTACTGCCTCCACTTGCTTGTTTGCTTGCGGATATGCAAAATCGGAAAAGCTTTTCTCGATTCGAAAGCGTTTGCAAAAGTCTTTGAACTCAGCAATTTCGAATTGAGTCCCGTTATCCGTGATGATTTTTTATGGAACTCCAAACCTGCAATATGTTTTTACTAACAAATTTAATAACTTTCAATGTGATAATGGTGGCCAGTGGTTCCGCTTCGGCCCATTTAGTGAAGTAGTCAACAACAAAAATAGTTTATTTGTCTCCTCCTTTGGCTAGTGGCAATACACCAATCAAATTGATACCCCAGATTGCGAGTGGTCATGGTTTGACCATCCGTGTTAGCTCTGTTGAAGGAGTTCTTTTGATCTTGCCAAATCTTTGGCATTGGTTACACTGTTTGGCATAATCTGATGCATTGCGGTTGACCATTGGCCAAAAATACCCATATGGGAGAACTTTCTTTGAAAGGATTTGTCCCCCATTGTGATCTCCACAATCGCCTTCATGAACTTCCCTAAGGATTCTTCGAGCTTCACCATTGGTCACACACCTGAGAAAAGGAGTAGAGAACCCCGTTTGGTAGAGTATTCCATCCTGTATGACAAACCGTAGTGCCTTTCGAAGGAGCCTTTCAATTGATTCTTGTCTATGGTAAGTGCACAGATAATCCTTGATTGGTGTCATCCATGTTTCTGGTTCTTCGGTCGTTTCGAAAATCCAATCGATATCCATCTCGCCTATGCTTAAAGCTTGAGTTTTAACTGGGACCAATCCCATTGACCGAGCTTCTTCAAAATTGGCTAGTTTAGCCAGATAGTCCGCCGTCATGTTTTGTTCCCTTGGGATAAGAGATATGGTATAATGCTCGATGTCGTTCAGTAATTCCTACACTTTGGATAGATACAGGGCAAGGTTCTCTCTCTGGGCTTGAAATTTTCCTCTTACCTAATAAATGACTAGTTGAGAGTCGCTATAGATATGTATGGACTTTTTCCCAAGTTTCCTCACAACTTTCAACCCGGCTATCAAAGTTTCATATTCTGCTTCAATGTTATAGGGAATTCCAAGCGTAAGACATAGCAAACAGATCGTCTTTTAGGATTTTCGAGGACGACTCTTGCCCCTGAGCAAAAGTTGTTAGATGCACCATCGATAAACAACCTCCAATGTTCCTACACTTCAGGAGTAACTTCTTCTTCGTAATCTCATATTGTAAACTCAGCAATGAAGTCTGCCAGAGCCTGCCCATTGGTCACCCTTCCAAGATGATAAGTGATTTCATATGACTCAATTCAATGTTCCATTTATAAGCCGTCCAAAGGTCTCGAGGGTGGTACAACATCTGCTTCAAGGGTTGATCTATTAGTACTTTGATCGGGTGTGTCTAAAAGTAAGGTCATAACTTTCTAGATGCAATCAAGAGCCAATATGCTAGTTTTTCGAACTTTAGGCAGTTTTTTTCTGCTCCAATGAACTGTTCACTGATGTAATATACGAGTCATTGCACCTTAGCTTCTTCACGTACGAGTGCGACACTTAATGCGTAGGGCGAGACTGCTAAGTAGATAAACAAGTCTTCTCCATCTATAGGCTTGGATAGGATTGGCGGAGTCTCCATATGTCGCAGCAGTTATTCGAAGGAAGTCTGGCAAGCCAGATTTCATTCAAAGTTCTTCTTTCCCTTCTTTAACACGTCAAAGAACGATATACATTTGTCAGTTGCTTTTGAGATAAACTGACGTAGCGCTGCAAATTTTCCATTCAAGTTTGTAACTCCTTGTTTCTTCGGGCTTCGACTTCCCATAAAGTGGTAATTTTTTCGAGATTAGCTTTGATGCCTCTGGCACTTACAATTATTAAGCAAATTTCCTACCAGTTAGAAAATCGCCATTAAAATTATTATCGTTGAAAACCGCAAGCGCACGGCGTACAATTGTAATATGTGTGCGAGTACGGGTCGATCCATAGGGAAATGGATTAATTTTAAATTCTACTCAATCAAATTAACCCAAGTTTTCAAGTTTGTTTTCAACTAAGAAAAATAGCAAAAATTGAAATAGAGCAAAGGTGAATAAACTATAATAATAAGAACAATTTAGAGGCATATCCACTTCTAATCATTCACATAATTCAACACCGAATTCACCTGTAACCTCTCTTTAAATATTAAGTAGAAATGATTAATGTTCTTATTATAAATATGGGTTATTTGAGCTATTAACTAGCATAACTTAAACCATCAAACTCTAACACATCATTGAAACCCACTTATCAACTCTCATGATCATGACATGAAACTAAAAATAAAATCTATTTTAAGTACGATCTATTTACTATAATTAGTAACATAGACCATCAAATTTTAATTCTAGCTTAACTTTCACATCAATACCACTTAGGCAAATGAACAAATAGCTTATGTTTTAAATGGAGTTAAGTATAACCTATTTGAGATGTTAACATAGCTTATCAAAATTCAATAAAAAGAAACATAAACCACCATCATTTATATTTTCCATTAAGCTAAATAAGAGAGATGACAAATGAAATCATTATGTTAATTTAATATTGAAAGAATATAGGACCGTATAATATGGATAAACAGTAATACAGAGTATAGATAGTAAATAACGCTGAATATAAAAGCAGTAAGTAAAATGACACCAGAGATTTTATACTGGTTCGGAGCACCGTCCTACGTCCAGTCCCAGACTAACTTCTGGCTTTAACTAACAATACTCTCTCTTAACCTGGAGGAATAGGTAAACAACACCTGAGCAGCATAATAAGATTTTTGCCTCAGCAGCAGAAGAGGACTTTCCATTGCCTGAGCAGCAGAACAGGACTTTAACAAAGTACAATGTAGTTGACTTAATGTGTTCTTGATAACACTGATTTGTCTATTAAGATTACAAACTTCCTATAATCAATTCCTCAAGAATATAAAGAGTATGTGAAGATTTGAAAGGAAGAATATTGCTAAGAATCAAAGTATATATAATATAATTCAAAGATTCAAAGCAATGGAGAGTATGAATGCACTAGAGTAATCACAAGAGAGAATATAGAGAATTAGAATCAGAAAATTGGTGATTATGAAGTGAGTGATAACTCCTATATATAGTTTTCAGAGAGATGCAACTCTTAGTGAAGAGTTTTAGCCAAGAGAGACATCTATTCATGCAGTGCATCCCTTCATGGAAGAAGATGTCCATTCAGAAATTTTGCAGTTGAAGCCGGTTCAGTCGAGTGGTATATTGGGTCAGTCGACTGGTGTTTGAATATTTAAAAATTTAAAATATTTGCTGTTTCAAAATTATGAACAATGTTCACTGCTGTGCATATGCACAGTCAGTCGACTGGCAAGAACAGTCAGTCGACTGGTTGTGCATAAATTGCATAGTGAACTCTGTTTTGTAAAGAAAAATTTTAAAATCGAAAACTTGAGGATTGATTTTAACATATGTGTAAGACACAACATTTATAATAGTTACTTTAAACCTAGAGATCCTCTGTTGTCTTCTTTTTGTTATGTATGAATGCAAATTCTTCTTTAGCTTCTGAACTGTCTTGTCATGAATCAAAACTAGTAATTCAACATTCTCCCCCTTTTTGATTGATGACAACCTGTATATATGTTGGAGAGAAAATATTTCTCCCCCTGAATGTATGATATCCTTTTCCTGCATCAAATATGTTAGTGCACATACTTTTCTCCCCCTTTGTCATCGACAAAAAGGAGATACAGCAAACAAAAATATAAAATAAAAGTGCAGAAATATATAAAAGAGACTATTTAGTACAAGTCTCAATAAATAAAATAAGTTGCAATAGAGTTTCATATGTTTGAAATGTCAATAGAGTTATAAATAATGCATATCCAACTTACTTACGAAAAGAACCTACTCATCTTCCTCTGGTACATGCTCCTTTCCGGGTCTAGAAGTTCCATGAGCACCACTTCCTGTGCCACTAGTATCACTACTAGTATGCTCTTCGGAAGTTGACCATGTAAATCTTGGTTCTGGACATTTACCGTGTGCTATTGAAGAAGCAGTTGTGGAAGACGAACATGAAATTGCATCCCATAGAATAGAAAAGAATCCTTTTACTTTGTCTAATTTTTTATCTGCTTTCTTCAAACGAGATCCTAGTATTTGTTGATTTCTAGAAAGGATCTCGGCGGATTCTCGCAAACTAGCTGATTGTGCAAGACGAATATCGTCGTCTTCTTCGGGATGAGATGTTCGTTCTTGAATAATTGGTCCGCCTCATTCTCGTTGATGTTGCTGATGCCATTCATCATAGGAGGTAAATGCCGGAGGAGCTGATGGTAGTTTCATGAGGCTTATTGTGCGAATGTTGATAACTCCAACGAAAGAAGTTTCGGATTTCGGTTGAGGTGTTCCGACATTTAAAAGCAATCGCATTATATACTCACCAAAATAAATTATTCTCATGTTACCGTTGTTGAAAGAGAGAAACTCATCAAATATTCGTCGTAGCCAATTTACTTGAATTCCTCCCCATATCGCATATAAAGCTTTAAAATTTTCTGGGTAGATAAGTTCATATGACCCTGTTCTTGGAAGTATACTCCGCATTAAAGCTTTGTGAAGAATTCTAGCTTTTGGTCGAAGGAGAATAGATTTTTGTTCCGTCATATTATCTCCCATAAACATATGACTAATTCGATCCCTTTGTCGAATATTACATTCGACATCATCTAGTGGAATGCCATGATTGGGAGTTTGAAGTATGTGTGCCATTCGATCTAAGGAGAAGAATACTTGTTGACCACACACTAAACTCCAAACACAATCATCCCTATTCGATGGACGTTGGTGAGGAAGATTTAAATTAGCATAGAATAACTTTACCATGAGGTGGTTGATCTTGAGAGAATTGGCATTCAAGTCAAGTAAAGATTCCAATCCGGATCGACGCATAAGTTCTTGTAAACCACAAGCCGCAAAATCGCTGTACACCATGAAAGAACCTTCAAAGATCCTTGAGTTTTTCATTTTATACCATCTAGTTACAGCCACATCATTGTATAGCCATTGAGCAATTTGGGCATCGGTAGGATCGACGGAAGAAGAACCTTGTCTTTGACGTTTGGAGGAGTCATTTGATTGAGTTTTTAGTGAAAAAATTGAGTGTAATTGGGAATTTAGGGTTTTGGACGAAATAGATTTGGGTAAAAAAATGAGAAGAGTAAAGTGAAATTTGGGAAATAGGTAAGTAAATAGGGAAGGTAAAGCCAGTTTTCACACAGACAGTCGACTGGTAAAAACATTCAGTCGACTGGTGCACTGTTATTTGCAAAAAAATTCAATAGCCAGTCGACTAAACGTGGTAGGTCAGTCGACTGATTGGTTTCCCGAGAGTTTTGAAAACCTGCATTAAGAGGTTGCAAAGGAGACCAATAATTTTGGCGTTCCATGAGTTTGGAGATGCCGAGGGTTGAGGTGGAGATTGTTCCCAGTTATTCCAGCCGGATGAATTTTCCTGACGGGATGTTGAAGGTTGAACAACATCATGCTTAGATGATTTGCCACAAAACTTAAGTGCAATAGATTCAATAAGGCTTAGACGATTTGAATTCATCCGCTGTTCGTAAAACATTTCTCTTGTAAATTGACTTATTCCTGTTGATGGTGATGGATTTCATCAATTTTTGTTTTTGTTTTTGGAGAAAGAAACAACGATCTTCAAGACTTTTTTTTGGTTTTGCTGAAAAACCGGTGTGATATCTTCCTGGTTCATGAATAGGGGTAGGAGTTGGCAATGTTGGAGTCGAGCTACTGGATGAATCATAGTTACTTGAAGAGGTTGGAGTAGCATAAGATAATTTTGAGCTAGAGGAATCATGAGAGTTTTGAGAGGCCATTGAGAAGATTATAGTTTGTAAAGTTTTTGTAAAAAATTTGTAATGATGATTAATAACTGAGAAGAGGCAGTTTATATAGTTCAATATGAACTTAGAATGAATGGTTATAGACCTTTAAAAGTTAATAACTGGAGAATAAAATAAAAAAATAGTGGGGCAGAATAATTTAAGGATATGAAAGATATATGGTTAAGAATGTATGAAGCATATGACTCAGCAGGAAATGTAATCATAGCATAATTGGTAAGTATGGAGTTACGTGCTAGGAGACCCAGGTTCAAGTCCCGGTGGCTATGTTATTTTGTAAATTTTTTAAAGAAAATATTCGGAATAAATAGAACCAATCTTCTACAAGAAACAAGAAACAATCATAGCTCAAATGGTAAGAAGTATTTGAAAACATAGGAGTGGTTATGAGTTCAAGTCTTGCTAGAGTCATAAATTTTTTTACTTTTTTTTGTTTGCTAAAAAAATTATATATATATATATATATATATAAAATTATAAATTTTTAAAAGAAATAATACCAAGCTCTCGTCTTAAACTAACAGAAGTATTTTCATTTAAAGGTTTTGTAAATATATCTGCCAATTGTTTATCAGAGGAAACAAATTCTATATTTATCAAATTCTTTTCAATATTATTATGAAGAAAATGATGACGAATGTCAATGTGTTTTGTTCATGAATGATTAACAGGATTTTTAGATAAATTAATAGCACTAGAATTATCACAGTATAGTTGATTTAGTTAAATTAAAACCAAAATCTTGTAGTGTTTGTTGCATGTATAGAACTTGAGCACATGCCAGGGCGGCAGAAATATATTCTGCTTCACATGTCGGTAATGAAACACGGTTTTGTTTCTTACTAAACCACGATATAAGAGACCGTCCAATAAAATGACAAGTCCCACTTGTACTTTTTCTATCTGTCCGACTTCCTCCAAAATCAGCATCACTATATGATACTAATTCAAAAGGACATTCCTTTGGATAGAATAGTCCAAAGTCCTTGGTTTTATTAAAATACCGTAATATGCGTTTCACTGCTCTTAAATGTGATTCTTTGGGATCTGCTTGAAATCGTGCACACGAACAAACACTCATCATTATGTCAGGTCTACTAGCTGTTAAATATAGTAACGATCCAATCATACTTCGATATAATTTTTGGTCAATACTTTTTTCATCTTCATCTTTATCAAGATGTATGGTTGTACTCATAGGAGTTGGTTTGGTAGAAGTATATTCCATACCAAAGCGTTTAATTAGATTGTTACAATATTTTTCTTGATTAATAAAAATACCATTTTCTAGTTGTTTTATTTGTAAACCAAGAAAATAATTTAACTCACCCATATGTGACATTTCAAATTCATTTGTCATTATCTTAGAAAATTCTTGACAAAGCTTTTCATTTGTAGATCCAAAAATTATATCATCAAGATATATTTGGATAATTAAAATATCATGCTTGTTTCTTTTAATAAAAAGAGTTTGACCAACCTTTCCAATTTCAAAACCAGAATTTAGTAAATAACTTTTAAAACGATCGTACCAAGCATGAGGTGCTTGTTTTAAACCGTATAAAGCCTTTTTAAGTTTATAGACATGGTCAGGAAATTGTTCATATATAAATAATGGAGGTTGTTCAACATAAACATTTTCTTTTATAAATCCATTTAAAAAAGCATTTTTGACATCCATTTGATATAATTTAAAGTTATGAAAACATGCAAAAGCTAGGAAGATTCGTATTGCATCTAGTCTAGCGACTGGAGTAAACGTTTCTTCATAGTCAATTCCTTCCTCTTGATTATAACCTTGAGATACTAATCTAGCTTTATTTCTAGTAATATTTCCTTGTTCATCTGCTTTATTTTTAAAAACCCATTTTGTACTAATAACTGATTAATCACTAGGTCGTGGAACTAAATCCCAAACATCATTTCTTTTGAATTGGTTTAGTTCTTATTGC
Organism: Allium cepa; assembly: GCA_030765085.1. NCBI lineage: Eukaryota > Viridiplantae > Streptophyta > Magnoliopsida > Asparagales > Amaryllidaceae > Allium > Allium cepa. The sequence continues at coordinate 292,878,698 of CM060937.1, forward strand.
ACAGCGATTAACCAGTTTTCATCCGTAGATGCTTCTTTAATATTTTTAGGTTCAATATGAGAAAGAAAAGCTACATGACCCATTTGATTTAATTGACTTCTTGTCCAAACAGATGAATTTAGTTCTCCAATAACATTAATAGAAGGATGATCTCTTATTACTCTAGGTAGAGATCTTAATTCATTGTTATTGTGAGTAATGTTTTCATTAATTTCAAAAGTTGTAGCTTCTGTATTTGTGGTATTATCAATGAAATCTTCATCATCTGTTATACTTGGAGTTGGTTTAAAGTTTTCATCAAAAGATACATGAAGAGTTTCTTCGATGATATTTGTTCTTTTATTGTAAATTCGATAAGCTTTGCTACGATCCGAATATCCTAAAAAGATTCCTTCATCGGATTTTGGATCAAATTTACCAAGCTGATCGTTTGTGTTTAACATAAAACATTTTAAACCGAAAACTTTAAAATAGGAAATATTTGGTTTTCGTCCATCAAGAAGTTCATAAGGAGTATTCTTAGTTAGTGGTCGAATAGAAACACGATTCAAAACATAACAAGCTGTGGCAACTGCTTCAGCCTAAAAATGTTTTGGTAACGTACTTCCATTTAACAAAGTCCTTGCACATTCCTGTAAGGTTCTATTTTTACATTCTACAACCCCATTTTGTTGTGGTGTTCTAGGAAACGAAAAATTATGGAATATTCCTTTTTGCTTACAAAAATGTTCAAAGGCTTCGTTTTCAAATTCACCTCCATGATCACTTCTTTTTTTTCTGATTTTCAAACCTTTAAAATTTTGAATTCTTTTGACAAACGATTTGAAATTATCAAAAGTATCACTTTTATTTTTCATAAAAATAGTCCAAGTATATCTAGAAAAATCATCAACAATTACAAACACATATCTACTGTGATTAATGGATTGTACTTGTGTTGGTCCAAATAAATCCATATGCAGTAATTCAAGTGGTTGTAAGGTTGAAATAACCTTTTTAGATTTAAAAGATGATTTAGTTAATTTTCCTAACTGACATGCATCACAAATATGATCTATTTAAAATTCATTTTTGGTAGACCTTTTACTAAATCATTTTTAAAAAGCTTATTTATAGTTTGGAAATTAATATGACAGAATTGTTTGTGCCATAACCAAGGATCATTTTCTTTGGCTATTAAACACATATCTGAATTATGTTTTATTTGCATATTCAGAACATAAATATTCCCGTCTCTATTTCCTTCAAAGATAAGATTTTGATCAAAAATACTACACTTGTTTTCAGAAAAAGTGATTTTGAATCCTTTGTCACACAATTGGATAATACTAAGTAGATTATGTTTTAATTTTTTGACAAGTAAAACATTTGAAATAAGAGGTAAATTTGAAATACCATTGTTCCTCACATCGCCTTTGCCGATGATATATCCTTTAGAGTTGTCACTAAATGTGATGGAGCCTCCATCTGTGTAAATAATATTTGATTTCATATCTTTGTCTCCTGTCATATGTTTTGAGCAAACACTGTCGAGTATCCATTTTCCTCTTTTCTTGAGTGGGACCTACAAAAAATATAATATAATATTGGTACCCACCTTTTTAATAGGGTCCTAAGAGTTAAATCTTAGGAAGCCAAACCCAAGAGGGCTCAGTATCCCATTTAAAAATATAATCTTTATTTTTACGAACAGTTTGTAAAAAGGTGTTTATATATTTCTTTCTAATCAAACTGTTGTTTGTTTTAGGAACCCAAACTTTTATGCTTTTTGAGTAAGAATTCCTTTTTGTCTGAACTTTAGTAGGATTAATATTTCTCCTAATTTTCTTTTTAGATGGAGCTGTTGTTTTCTTAACATATCCTAACCCTTTCTTACTTGACACAGATTGAGAGTTATCAATAATTTTTGATAATGTTTCTCTTCCTTTATTAAAGTTCGAAACAGTTTTGGTGATGCTTTCTAACTTAGTTTTGAGACTAGTATTATCCAATTCTATCAATTTTATTTTTGTTTTTAGTTCATGATTTTCAGAAACAAGAGCATCATTCTTCTCTTTTTGAGTTTCAATTTCTTGACTCAAAAGAGTGAGTTGAGAATTGATATTAGAGAGTGATTCTTGTAATTTTTCAAGTTCTTCTTCTAATATTTTCTTTTCATTTTTAAGCATATCTCTTTGAATTCTGCTTTGTTCTGATATTCACGAGTCTCCTTATATTTTCTTTTGAGATTTTTTAGAGTGTCAACTAGCTTCGAATTTATCTCAATCATATCATCAAAGGTAAAATCACTAACCTCGTTTTCAGTAGCCATGGAGCAGACATTTGCTTGCTCGTTTTCACTGTCACTACTGTTTTCTGATGAAGAAGTGTCTAAATTATCCCACGTTACTGAAAATGCTTTCTTTTTCTTTACTTTTTTGCCTTTGAAATATTTCTTCTTTAATTCTGGGCATTTCTTCTGAATATGACCTTTCTTATGAAATTGAAACATTCTAGAACTGAGGATGATGGTTTGTTTGGAAAGTTCATTTTTCCATTATTTTTGTTATTTTTTCGGAATTTCAAGAACTTTTTGAAATTTTTGGCAATAAATGCTAGATCTTCTTCATTCGAATCTTCATCTTTTTCTTCTTCGGCATGAAAAGATATGTTCTTTTTATCTTGTGCTTGAATTCTTTTTGCCTGTAAATTTACTTCATAGGACATTAGATTTCCTATTAACTCTTCAGGTTTTATGGTAGAGAGGTCATTAGCTTCTTCCATAGCCAAGACTTTTCTTTCCCATTCATCTATTAAAGACTTTAGGATTTTTGATACAATATCAAAATCAGTGTATTTTTCTCCTAATCCTAATAGTGAATGATAGATATCTTGAAATCTAGAGTACATATCATTGATGGATTCATCTTGTTTCATTCTAAAGTTTTGAAATTGATTTTTGAGCATGGAGATTTTGCTTTGTTTGACCTTGTTAGTTCCTTCATGAGTGATTTTAAGCATTCTCCATATTTCATAAGCAGTTTGACACATGCTAACACAATTAAATTCATTTCTATTTAGTGCACAGAATAACATGTTCATAACTTTAGCATTAGCAGTAGCATCTAGTTTTTGTGTGTTTGACCAAGTGGAATATTCTCCAGTAGGAGGAGTGTATTCATTTTGTGTGATATTCCATGATTCAAAACTAATTTGATTGCATATAGATTCTCATACGAGTAGACCAATAATTATAGTTTAAACTATTAAAGAAAGGAGGTCGTGCAGTGGATTGACCTTCAATAAAACTAGTGTTAGTGACAGTGTTAGTGGTAGTGCTGGTGTTATTTTCCATATTAATAAGATATCAGATAACTTTGCAACGGTTATAAGATGCCTTGCTCTGATACCAAGTGAAAGAATATAGGACCGTATAATATGGATAAACAGTAATACAGAGTATAGATAGTAAATAACGCTGAATATAAAAGCAGTAAGTAAAATGACACCAGAGATTTTATACTAGTTCGGAGCACCGTCCTACGTCCAGTCCCAGACTAACTTCTGGCTTTAACTAACAATACCCTCTCTTAACCTGGAGGAATAGGTAAACAGCACCTGAGCAGCAGAATAGGATTTTTGCCTTAGCAGCAGAAGAGGACTTTCCCTTGCCTGAGCAGCAGAACGAGACTTTAACAAAGTACAATGTAGTTGACTTAATGTGTTCTTGATAACACTGATTTGTCTATTAAGATTACAAACTTCCTATAATCAATTCCTCAAGAATATAAAGAGTATGTGAAGATTTGAAAGGAAGAATATTGCTAAGAATCAAAGTATATATAATATAATTCAAAGATTCAAAGCAATGGAGAGTATGAATGCACTAGAGTAATCACAAGAGAGAATATAGAGAATTAGAATCAGAAAATTGGTGATTATGAAGTGAGTGATAACTCCTATATATAGTTTTCAGAGAGATGCAACTCTTAGTGAAGAGTTTCCGCCAAGAGAGACATCTATTCATGCAGTGCATCCCTTCATGGAAGAAGATGTCCATTCAGAAATTTTGCAGTTGAAGCCGGTTCAGTCGAGTGGTATATTGGGTCAGTCGAATGGTGTTTGAATATTTAAAAATTTAAAATATTTTCCGTTTCAAAATTATGAACAGTGTTCACTGCTGTGCATATGCACGTCAGTCGACTGGCAAGAACAGTCAGTCGACTGGCTGTGCATAAATTGCACAGTGAACTCTGTACTGTAAAGAAAAAATTTAAAATCGAAAACTTGAGGATTGATTATAACATATGTCTAAGACTCAACATCTATAATAGCTACTTTAAACCTAGAGATCCTATGTTGTCTTCTTTTTGTTATGTATGAATGCAAATTCTTCTTTAGCTTCTGAACTGTCTTGTCATGAATCAAAACTAGTAATTCAACAAATATGTTTCATGAGAGCTTCATCACCCCTAAAGTAAAGGGGTTTAGCTACACATATTTGAAAACATTTTAATATAAAACGATTTCAACATAAACATAAATGAACAAAAGGCTAATTAAAAGAAGAAGGGAATAACTATTTGCATAAAATAATTCTAAACTAATTGCATGAATTAAAAGTGAGCATAAGAGAATAAAAGAGCTTAAAAGAAAGCATAAATAAAATTGTATGAAAGTAAAAACAAGACTAAGAAGCCACGAAAGAAGCTTTTATTTATCTTTGATTTTGTGGTAACAACTTGCATAAAAGGTAAGAAGATAATTACATAGACATAAGGGGTATTTATACATGCTTAAAACCCTAATTCATACTTTAAGGGACTGCCTAAAATTCCCTTTAAGAAGTGTAACTTCCAAGTAATCATTAGGTACTTAATTAATCCCCGCTAACATGCCTTCAAATCTCCATTAACATGAGCATGTATTTTTAATTGCGGACCATATGGTAATAGGTTAGCGGGCTTTTCCATGTTGCATGAATTCATTTATTCCAATCTTCATTTGCCTTCAACATATGTGCATGCATTTATCCATGAGAGCTTCTTTATATTTGCTCTCCATTTCCGGCAATTAAAAATAAAAAATGGGTAAATATTTTTTCTCAAAATAAATCATATAGAAATTTACCATTTTACCCCCCAAATGAAGATGTGTAAATGCTAATTTGAAAACAAATTAAATTTTGGTTTAAACATGTACCCTAATATGCTCATTCATTTAAATAAAAATAGATCAAAAATGGAAGTAAAATATTCACTTTTTCATGCACATCAACAATGAACCTTAGGAAATTTCCAGAGACTACTCCGAAGTGACATTTAAGTGAATTGAGTTTCATTCCATACTTGCGGAGTATTTCGAACATTTCGGTGAGGTTGTCCAATTTATTTGCGGCTACACGCTATTTACCTAGCATATCATATACTTCAACTTCCTTACTCTTCCCCATTTGATGTTTGAACATGGCGTTCTCCAGTCGGTGGTAGGTTGCCCCCGCATTCCTTAAGCCAAATGACATTCTTTTGTAGAAGTATAATCCCAGTTTTGTGATGAAGCTAGTGTTTTCCTAGTTAGGTTCATGCATCATGATCTGGTTGTATCCCAAATAGGGGTCCATGACGAGAGCAATTCATGTACGATTCTTTCATTTATAAGCTGGTCGATTCTCGATAGTGGGAAGCTGTCCTTTGGGCAGGCTTTGTTCTTGTCTAATTAGTCGAGATAATTTCGCCATTTTCTATTGATTTTCTTTACCAAGACTGAGTTGGATACCCATTCGGGAAAGGTTGCATCGCAAAATAAAGCCATTTTCCATCAGCTTATCCATTTCTTATCTTAGTGCTTTGGACCATTCGGGTCCTAGTCTGTGCCTTTTCTGCCTTATTGTTGTATACTTGAGATTGATGTTGAGTGTGAGGCATGCTATCTCTGACATAACCAAGCACATGTCAGAGTGTGCCCAAGTGAATATGTCCATGTTGGCATGAAGAAATTTGATTTGTCCTTGTTGCATCTTGTTTCCACGATGTGACCCAATTTTCAAGACCCGAGTTGGGTCATCCATATCGATAGAGACAGGCACCGTCAATTCGGTCAGTGCTGCCCGATTGTCCTTGAACTCTTCTTTCTAGTTTCCAAAGCCTTATTGAATTGGCTATGCTCCATAAGGGGCGGCTCTATATTTACTATACGGTAGGTTCACGAATGTGGAGAGTTCTCCCCACATTCATCCCTTTTTCTTTTCTTCTAGACTCATGCAGTTCTGCAAAGTAGCACTCAATAGCGACACTTTAGTCTCCTTTGACCACGCTAACTCCATTTTCTACCGGAAATTTCATGGTTAGACACCATTAAGCTAAAAAAATCCTAAAATCTGCCAAAACGGGCCGACCTAAGAAAGTATTGTAGGCAGATATTTCATCTAAGATCACAAAGGTATGGATGAGGATGACTCTTTGGTCGCCTTCCCCAAATTCTACGGGCAACTCAATTATTCCTACATTTTGCTTAGGTTCACTGGTGATCCTTGGATCTATGTTCAACAAGTGGATATGCTTTTCATACTGATCTTCATCTGATCAAATGTGTGTATGTATAGGACATTGATAGAGCCGCTACTATTCACTAATACTCGTCGGACCGTGGCTAGTTTGATTCCTACATTCACGACCATAGAGTCGAGGGTTAGATCTTCTATTCCTTTTGTGTCTCAACTCTAGAATACTATATCATTATTCAGGGTTCTTTGCTTCTTAGTAGGAGTGTCACCTTTAACTACGAAGCATGAATCTTTCAAAACATGTTTCAATGAGCTTATATATCACTCCATTACTCCAACTATTCTACAAGAGATGAGGTCCTCTAGATATTGTTGCGATGATGAGTCTTTGGTTGGTTAAATTGGATCCCTCTTCGATGGTTCTAGCTTGGTTTCCCCGATCTTTAGGTGCTTTGGGTGCAGCAGGCTGGTCAGGATTTTGTGGTTTCCTCACATACTGTTAAAGCTTGTTTTCTCAAATTAGTTCTTCAATTGCATTTTTTAGGTATCGGCACCCATTCGTGTTGTGACCATGTGACTCATGGAAGCGGGAGTACTTTTCGAAATGCTTTTACTATTTAATCATTTCCTTTTTAGGCAGCTTCTTGTATTCCTCCGTCCCTTGTTATGCAAGGTAGATGTTTTCTGAAGTATCATTAAGCGAGGTGTAGTCTTTGCGCCTCAAGCCTTTAAGTCGCTTGTTACCTCCATTTGGCTTATTGCAATTCTGGTTCTTCCCTTTTCTAGTTCCCATCCTTCCCACATTTCCTGTAGTGGTTCCGAAGGTATTTGCGTTTTGGTTAGCTACCATGCCATTTTGGCCAGCATTAGTTGGCTATGGATTAGCACTTTTTCCTTCTAACTCCTCTGCCTCTTCCAATATCAAGTACTGGATTGCCTTTCGGTTAAAGTCTTTCCTAATGGTAGGTTGTTTCATTTTGATCCATTTTTCAAAATCAGTGTAGGGGTGGATAGCGCGGACTAGGGCCATAAAGACTATATCTTCATTTGGTTTGCTTAATTATGTATGTCGCCGCGGTGTTGAAACGACTCATGAAGGATTTCAAAGATTCGTTTCATCCCTGGAATAGGCCAAATAAGGACATCACATCTTTTGGTTGTGTCGTGTGTAGCCTAAACTGATTAAGGAATTTTGTTGCTAATTCATTGAAAGTGGAGATGGATTTTAGTGGGAGCTTGGTGAACCACATAGAAGTAATTGCCTCTAGGAAGATAGGAAATCATGTACATTAAACAGCATTTAAAGCATTTTCTCTATACATTTACCAACTATACGTGGTTTTTCGGATCTCTAGTTCCATCGTAAGACGGAATAGTCGGCATAGTAAAGTTTTTTGACCATCCGTTCAAAATGTCATCAATGAAGGGACTCAGGCTTCGAGTGGATCTTCGTTCGTCATCTCTCCTCTCCTTACTTTCGTCTATCAAGCGCTTGATCATATCCGTGATATATGCCTCTGTTGTCTTGTAGTCTGTAGGATGGTTGTTAGTGGCTATGCCATGAGTTTGATCTTGCAAACGATCTTGGTAAGTGGGTTGAAGCCTAGGCTCTCCTATCTTCAGTAGAGCTACTCCCTTAGAGTTCTATTGGCTTGCGATTGGTCAGGTAGGGACGGTCTGGACCTCCCTACCGGTGTTGAGAGCATCAGCATTTTCTTTCAACTTGTCGTCATCAAGTTGCTGACTATCTTCATAATCGGAGAGGTTCACTGTTATATCTTCCCATTAGGTTTTCGCCCCTAGATTCAAGTTTGTAGTAAGTGCTTTGCAGTTGGTGAAGTTCTTGTGTTTGCCTTCTATGACGATTCCTTTGGCTCCATCCACCATTCCTTTCTGCTTTTTCTTTCTGTTTCTTCTATTTAGACTAGAAACGGAAGAGTTTTCCTACTCAGTAGCAACTGTGGGTTCTAGCATGGTTCTAGGAGCAGCCGGTGATTGCAAAGTTAAGAGGGCTTTTAATTTATCCATTAGAGCTTTTTGGCTGTTCTCCACCTTTTGGTTGATTTTATCAACCATCTTACTCAATTCGTCTATAGTGACGACATCTTGCTGGGTAGAAAATCCCGGCCCCGATCTTCTGTGTTAGCTCCATAATTTGCTCTGGTTAATGGATTATTGGTGTCGTTGACTGCCACTTGCTAAGGACTGGTCTCTTCTCCAGTTATAATAGCTCCTATGGATCTTCCAAAAGCAGTTCTCTTTCTCCCCGCCATTGATCTTTAAGAGCAAGCTTCAAATTTTGTAAGGCTGATTTGATGGATCTCGTATTTATGGATCTAGCGGATCCAAAGAGGAAAACTAGATATAAGTCTTGAGTTCGCGTTTTTAGTGAAAGCACAAAAATGTTAACCCAGAAAATAGATCAAAACCTGGGTTGAGTGTAAAAGCACCAGCCATATTTCTCAGAGTAAACAATATAGAGAAAATTGCAAAAAAGTGCGAAGTAATAAAGTTAAAAAATGATTTTTATAGTAGTTCAGCTGTTAATGAAGCCAACGTCCACTTTATAGCTTTTTTTAGTTGACTATTATTACAAGATTGATTTGGCATACAATATGATTGAATCACCTAAGTTATATCTAAATCACCGGTACTTAGAGGTAACCTGAAGATCTATGTTGCTCCTTTGTGATTGTTGCATGGGAGAAGAGTGAGGAATAACAATGGCAGAGTTGTAGTAGCCAGTACAGAGGATCCTCTTTCTGTTGCAGATGGGATGGTATTTATAGAAGTTGGAGAGCACTTGGGCACCAGAAGCCCGCATCCGTCTTATAGAGCTGGCTCAGGAAATATGGAGGTGTTTGGAGCTAACTTTACGGATCGATGCCGGTCTGATTGGATCATATCAGTACCAATCCAAAAAGTTATGCAATTCTTGTACAACTTTCATCTGGTTGGCTTCCTTGTTTGGTTGTGATGCTCTCCATGCAATTTCATAGCTTGTTGACTTGTTTTACAGTGATTCATCCATGGAGTTGACTGAACTGAACTATTGTCTGAATCAGATAGTTCTTTGCTTCTTGGATTTGGATGCTTGAATGTCCCCAAACTTGATGGATAAGTTAGGCTGAGCCATAGGCATGTAAGAAAAGTGATTTGGTGAAGAAATAAGGAAATACTTCGGATCGAAACTAATTCGGTAACCATCTAATTAGATCAGATCAGTGTCGATCCAAATAGTTTGCATAATTTTTATCCAAATTCTTAGAGTCCATCTTCTAGTTTTTTTGTGCCTTCGGTCAAGTCCTACATCATTCTGGCTTAATCTAAATGTTCTATCTCCTACTGAGTTCAACTGGGTTAAAAACCCAGTTAACAATAAAGTTAGAACTTGATTCATTTTTGACCTTTTACAAATCAATTCTTCATTTTTATATAGCTATATCTAGAAAACTATAAATGCTTGGCTATGATTTGTATTACTCGGTATTGATGCTTGGAAGTTATATGATGATTATATGTTCATATGTGACTATTTGATGCATTTTAAGTTGTTTTAATATAGTAAGAATTAGGTCGCCATTTTGTGCAAATTGACGTCAAAATTGTTCGATAAATGATGCGGTTAAAGTATGTTTATTTAGAAGCCAAGAAGAGCTACAAATCAGTCGCATGAGTTTTGGATGAATTTTAGTGGTAGAAAATCATGTTGATGGTAAAAGCAGAATCATGTCAGTGGTAAATAGGTCAGGGCTATATGCTTCGGGCATAGGAAGGCAATGCTTTGGGATTTTCGTTAGGGAACTTTGGACTGGATAGATGATGACATGATGGAAGACTTATACATCTAAAAATTGGTTAAGTAAAGAACTCGATGCCAACATGATTTGGCCCGAGTTGATTAAGCGGTTGTTTCACGACAAGAGAGAAGGAACTTCAATCTTAGCTTGGACGTGGGAATTTAATCAAGTTCTTGACTAACTAATTACATCGGTGTTGGCACGATGAATCGGGTAAATGTCAAAGTGATTGAAGGTTGGACTATCTTGGCTAAACTTCGAGGGAAATAATGGTGCCTTAGGGACATGCTACGTGCGTTCATTCATTCGATGCCAATTATGACATAGGTAGCACGAAGAGGAGTAACAATTGATGATGAAGAAATGATATAACGCTTCGACTTAATGATTTGAAACTTTGACGAGGTGATTCTATGAATTATGAGTGTTGTCTAGAGATATTCCAATAATGATGACTTAATTATAGGAGTCCAGATGATGATCCAAAGGGAAAGTTCAATGATGGAGGCTCGTGAATGAAATTATGACCGTGCTTCACTGTGGATATGAATGCAATGGAGCATTGACTATGTTCTATTATGAAGACATGTACATAGGATCATAGATACTTGGAGGTTTCTAATGTGCTCGTATAAAGATGGTATGTGAGGATGCCCACCAAGATTATGATCGTGTCTAGATCTTATGATTGTGGATTACCTTAGACCTTGTGATTGTGGCTCTATTCCTAGACTTTCAAAGTGGCATGGATTGAGCATTGTGGAACTGTGATTCAATTGAGTCTCTAGCTTTTGATGGTGTCGTACGAGTTATCTTATATCCAGCGCACCCAAATGATGTAAGAATTGCTTAATGGATGCTGCATTTGTTGTGTTTGTCATGTTTGCTTATCACCCTAGGGCTATCACATGAGATGGTATTATGAATAGAATACCTAGACATGTGACATTCTACTTAGATTGTATTACATCCATATTATTATGATAGTATTGTAGCATGTATTGATTGTAATGTGCTAACTCTTTGGATGCAGGGATAGATCAGGTATGATTATCCATACCTTATGTCCTATACTATATTGATTTACAAAATATTTTGAGATTTCTTATAGCTCACACTAGATGTAACACCCCACCTTTATGCCCATATTGCTGAGTAGCGTTGCAATATAATACTGCCTAGTAATGCACAAAATAAGGCGATAATAGGAGACACACGTAAGTATTCCCTTAGTCACCGATGCAAATTCTTACCTCATACAATAAATCAAATATATTTGTATATGGTGTCAACACAAAGCAATAAACATGTATTCGTACCAGGACAGAAAATACAATATATACAAAGACAATACAAAGTCACATACAGGTATATGCAACCGAGTAGGTCTATAAAATTGATTATCTGACCCACTGAAAAATGTACATAGATACGAGTCTAATACATCATAGGTCCAAAAATATCATCATTTACGTACAAGGAGGCAACCAAAGATCATATATACATCATTGACGATAAAATCTAGCATTAGTCTATCTAATAAGTCTCCTTAAATTAAGCCCAACATCCTAGAAGTCTACTATGTTCATGAACTTGAAAAGCATTGGATTGACCCGAGTATTGTGTAAATAATAAATGGGTCAGACTATGTGTAGAACCAAAGGTCAATATATAGTGGTAATAGCATAGTACCAAACATATAAAACATGTTAATAACAAGATAAGTATCCTTATCATCACATCCCATAAATGAAATACCATCCTTCAACAATAATTACCCGTAAATACATGCATATAAAAAGAGCAACACTAAGTATAGAAGAATTGGGTGATATACAAATACATAAACACAAGAAAATAAGCGGCAAGGATGAGCACACAACAAGTCCAACAAGTGGCGTGCTCACAAATAATTGAATGAAATAAATAATCATACAAGTTATAAAGCAATGGATAAGCATACAACAAGTCATAATAAAATAAAGCACAAAACAAGTCAGGGTAAGGGATAGGAATGAAGCAGATCCCAAGTAAGAGCAGAGAACATAACAAGTCTATTAGATTGAATGGCTTAATCCATATAATAATTATCTATATAAGGTAAATACAAGGCATCCATTTACCAGATAGGAGACTAATGTACACATAGTACCACTTTAGGAGTCTAATTCACACAGCATATAATATAGCATATTCTTATGGCATTTAGTTACTCCCGATAATCATAGCTCCATATCCATCAACAGTAAGACAAAGATATACCTGGTTACAACCTCTACTGCCATATGGTAATATACTGTTAGCTCTATGATAGCTACGCATATTAGCACACAACAACAGCACACAGCAATACGAGCACACAACAATACAGGCACATGCAAGTACTCAAACCCACAGTAAGGATAATTGATATCATTAAAGTAACCAGGCCATTTGGAAGCCGGATAATACGGTAAACTCCAAAAAAATCCCTATTGGATCTTTGTTAGGCCTATATAGTCTAAATTCGTTTAGAAATTTTCTAAATTTTCCTTTCAAAATTTTATTCACATTCTTATAATATTTTAGAATAGTTTAATTTAATTTTAATTAATTATATATTATGATAAGCTCAGCAAATGCATCCATGTGTATATTGTAAGTACAACATATTAGAAGTGTACATAGTTAATGTGAACAGTGTTAGGTGCTGGGATTTACACTGCAACGAACACATTTCCCCTCTATATATGGCTTTTTCGTCTTAGACATGGAAGTTTACACACACACAAATATATATATATATATATATATATATATATATATATTTGTGTGTGTGTGTGTGTATGTGTTTACATGTGTTAATATAAATAAATACATATATCATAAATATTTGCATAGTAATTTAAATTGAAATAGACTTTATTTATATTATAGGCAATAAATCAATGAATAGAATTTACAATCAAAGTGGTTTAAAAGTTTCCTACTGTATCTCACACAAAACCCCTTTTGAAACTTTGAGTTAAATCCAAATATACACACATATATGAGATTACATAAATATATAAACTCTTTTACACACACAAACCAAAACAAAATTTGAAATAAAATTAAACAATATACATATAGTTTACAAAATAGAATGTCTCCTTTAAACAAAGATTTAGTGCTAGAATTGAAATAATCGTAAAACAAGGAATAAATCATTAATTTAATATCTTCCTTTTTTGTTTTAAATAACAAAATTTGTTATAGAATAAATTAAAACATAACACAAATTAAGTCATTATGTTATGTCATTAACAAAGATTAATTAATGAAATTTTTTCAAGGTTTTATTTACTTAGCAATTTGTGTACAAACATTCAAAACTAAATCTTATAATATGAAAATTGACTTATTAAAAAGAATTTTCCCAATTTTTTTTTTTTTGAATAACAATAATAAAACAGATGACAAAGGTATATACAGAATCGTGGTAAAAAGGTCTAGATCTAGGTTAAATAAACAAATAAAACAGAGAAAATGGAATTATTATTGTTCATAGCAAAACAACAGTGGGCATAGCAAGGGTTTTTTAATCATGACAAGGATATACATTTATTTCAAGGAGGTAGTTTGAGACATTCAAATCCAAATTCACATATATGAACGGAAAGAAGAGAGAGAATTAAGGGAATGTAAACAAAATTTAAAAGATATGTAAATATATAGAATACCTTAGGATGAAGCCTGGAGAAACACATTGAGTGATAGAACGGTTCCTAGATCGATAGATCACTCTTTAGATCTATAGCAACTAAGAGACAACCACCCTTTTATCTATTTAATTTTGCTTGAAATTTTGGAAATTTAGAATCCTTTCCACCATGAAAATTTTCCCTAGACATTTCTCTGTAGAGAGGAAGGAAAATGGCAGAGAAATCTTATTAAAAGGAGGAAATAAATATGTAATGAAGATATGGTGTTTTTTCTCTTCTTTAATTAAGATTGCTCCTTGATTTCAATTTTAAAAACTCCTCTACTCTACATCATAGTCGATCGTCATATTGGGTTGTGGGTCTAAAAAATTTCAAAAATCCAATTAGTATTATCTCCATTTAAATATAATTTAAATTTATTATTGATATCATATACCGATACGCATATTTATAACCTTTCATATACGCACATTATTAAATACCAGTGTAAATCCAACAAAACAAATAAGAAATATCTTTAATAATTAATATTTCACAAATATTAATTTAGTTTAATTTATTTAAAGCCCATTTCTATATTTATCTAATTTAAATCGAATTTAAACATTCTACCAATATCGTATATCGATATTTGCGTTTATAACTTTTATATATGTACTTTACTAAATACTAATGACGCTCAATAAACTAAGTAAAACTAATAATTAAAATTTCTTAAATATTAATTGATTTAATTAATTTTCAATAGTCAAGAATTAATTAAATCTTGTGGTTGATTAGGAATATTCATGTTTCGGTTGTGTGACTCAAAGATTTAAATTCAAATGGCGATTAGTATTGAAAAAAATTGAATATTAACATTCACATATTACCTTAACTAATGGTGTGACATTTTGGCTTAATTTATCACATACACAGCCTGTGGTAGTATGTAATTACCCAGAATTTTAGGCACTTCGTATTTAAATATCCGAATTATTTAGATATATGAATCTTGGATTAAAATTTTTTAAAATGGTTTAATCTTTTTAAACCCCTTTTAAATCATAACTAATTATGGTAAACGTTTTGTATAAAAAAATTTACAAAAATATGTTCTTCGAAGAGAAATCGATATTGTGACCGAAAATCAGTTTAAACAGCTTTTCGATCGATATAAACTGTTTGAACTCTTATGCTACTGTCTAATGAACACATTATGAACTAATTAACACACACACGCCTCTTCATGAGACAATGAAAGGTTCTAGAAGCTTCCATATGGATAAGAGATATTATGAGGAGATTATTAGAGTAATATGCATAAAGGAGAAATGACATAAAGGAGAAGTGGTAGGAGGTGAAGCTTCCATGGCATGGTTAGAGGGCTGAGTACAAGGTTAAAGCCACTATCTTGAGCTTATAAAAATAGAGGCGCACCCTTAGGAATAAATCAAAAGAAAAAAAAACCAAAATCCAAGCTTTTCTAATGGCTTCTCTTCTCCTTCCTCTCTTATGTTCTAAAATAAAAAAGTTGCAAATCAACTCCAAATCACTTCAAACTTTGCCACAAGGCTTAGTATGATATTAGAATGCCTTCTACTAAGCCAAAACATGAATAATTGAAACTAAACCCCTACAATCCATAAAGGTCATGAGATATAGGGGTATTTGGAGGGAATAAGCAAGTGCTAAATGCAAGGAAATGAGGAAGAAAAGGTGTTACAAGGAAGGGGTTAGGCTTGGTTAGCTTGGGCTTGGTTATTTGAGGGGATAAAGGTGAGTTAACACACCTCTTTGAATGGAAAATACAACTTATATATGTTGTGCTTTAATTCTGTTTAAGTTGTTGAATTGTTATTGACATTATTGAAAACATTCGTTTGATTCTTGTTTTGAAAATAAGAAGCATATGCGATCCATATGTATGGACTTGGAACGAACTTGTATTACTTGTGACAAGACCTTGGAACAAAATACAAAGGTTATAGATGGATTTTGGTTTAGATGGGACTTGGATTTGAAAGTGCACTTATAGCGATAGTCGCTATAGATGCAGTTATGAATTATCTAGTATTCAACGACTTCTATGAAATTTGTAGAGAGATCCTTAAAGGTTTCTCACCATATTTATAATATGTAGGTTTGTTGCTATTAAAAGCTTGAACAATAAAAAGTAGCATAATATGTCGAAAAGTGGTCAAAACATCACTAGTGCAAGATGGCCCCATTAAGACTTGAGTTTTGGACTTAAAAGGTTTGAAACGATATTTGGATTTTGGTAATTTGTCTTATTCTTTTTACAAGGGTTTAATAAATTTTATTAGATTATGTAAAATGTGGTCTGAGATATTCATGAATTTTTAATAATTAACTGTAAATTTTTAAAGAAAAAATATTTTGTTAGAAAACAAGTTGTTTTCAAGTTTTAAGGAATTTTCTAAGCGTGTTATTTTCAAGTAATATTTTAAATAAATGTTTTAAAACCTATTACATGTATTATAAATTATTTTTAAAGCATTTTTTAGTATATATAGTTTTCAAAAAATAAGTTGACTATTTTATTTCTTATGTAATAAGCTTCTTCTAAAATGGTTTATTTAATATTTAGTTTTATAAATAAATTACTATACATACATATATAGATCATTTTAAAAAGGTTTTTTAAAGTATAAAAAAATGGTTTAGAAAGGGATTAGGAATTGTGAAATGGTCAAACAGATAATTGCATGATTATTTGTTTGAAAAAGTAATTAGCTATGTTTAATACTAAAAGACGATGAAATAAGGCCTTTCTATTTATGAGAGTTAAGATTGATATTCGAGTAGGCATGGAGCAATAGAGCTCTAACCTTTCCACTTACCTCTTGACCAAGGAATAGTAAGTCAAAAATTGTCAGAAACATGTTGATTTCTTACTTGTTTATGGAAATCATTAATACTATACTTAACTCTAAAAGCCGACGAGATAGATTTATCTATTTGTAAGATTCGAGAATGAAGTGTCTAGCTAAGACTTGATGCAAACAATGCTCTAACTTTTCTGGCTGCACTATTAGATAAAGAATAGTTAAGTTGGAATGTCGAAAACAATTTTAGAGTATGAATCGAAATTTGTATAAGCAAGTGATTTTGTCTAGATAATTGATCATTCGATCATCAAACTTGATCAAATATGATTTAAGAAGTTATTGAAAGACTTCACGATTTCATATCAATGAGAACCCCCAGTGAGGGCCATTGATACGAAATGTTTTTAGCTTTTTCTTACTTCCGAAAGAACCAAAATTGAGTTAGTTGGAAATTCATCGAATTAGTTTTAAAGAGATCAGGATATGTAAGTATTTTACTTATTGAATGCCACTTTAAAATTAGTATGGGAGCTCTATGTTTTGGAAGGATTGTGAAGTTGAATGTTGCAGAGTTGATCTATCAATCCTAGGGTTAAATTTAAGGGAGAGGCAGCGTCAACATTTTAATTGATGCTATCGTATGGGACTGTCTATCTTGAGGAGTAACCCAAGAAAGCGAACATCATTGGCATTGGTCAGAGTACTTTTGCAAGGAACCTATATGGAGGTTCGAGATCTGTTGACATGCTCGAATAGATGTCATAATTTGTTCAAGATATAGGAATCAATTTAAGGATTCCCGTTGTTCTAGTGATGAAGGCTCGAGTGAGAGATGTTGAATGTTGCCTCGACATCGAAAATGACAAAAACCAGAGATAAGATGCATAACCAAAGGGAACGTAGCATTTTAGCAATCCTAAAGGTGCAGGCGACTCCATCTACTATCACTTATGGACATGCATATAGGAGTGATTGTATGGTAGTAGTCCAGTTATGCATTTCCTACAATACATTCCTAGAGATGTACGCTAGTCGGAAGTATACCTCTGATCCTTGTGCAAGAGTTTGGATTTGGCTAGATCTGAGGAGATCCCCATGGAAAATCCACTATGCGAACATGCCTTGGCGGTATTGATTGTCTACCTATTATTGTTGTGGCATTCACACATCTATTTGATATGATTTATGTGCTACACTCTAGATATTATCTATCATACAATATAGGTTAAACTTAATGAATGGTTGGTTTCTTGAGGGAAAAATCGTTATGGGAATCTGTACATTTCCAACGGTTACTGTTATATGTCACTCGTATTTCTTGAGTTTCTCAGACTGATTGGCCAGACTAGTCCTAGTGTTATTTTATTGTAATGCTTGTGTCAGCCACGTGTATGTTTCCAGATTTACTAGGATGCTTTGGAACTTAGGAAGAAGAGCTGTATGATTACCTTTTGTAGTATTCAAATTTCTGCTGCATTTATATTGCATGTATAAGCATATGTGAGGATAGATTGTTATGATTATCCGGCACATGATAGTACTTAGGTTTTAGTAACTCTGATATTTCTGTATTTAGCGTAACCCTTTGAACTATTCCTCTGATATTATATATTACTGTTCCATTGTGAGTTTCTGATATTGTGTTCTTCTTTTGTGGTTCTTTTTACCCTAACTTTCTGCCTTTTTGGCACTTGGGTGCTCAGCGCACGAATGTTGTGGATGTATTTTATGTTAACATTAAAGGGTCGAAAAATCTGGTAATTACACTTGATGTCAAAGCTGAAGATTAAGCAAGAACCTTGGTTTAATTGGCTATTACTCATTAAGGGATAGGGTTATGGAATGCCCTAGCATGAGTTGAGTATATTATACATATGAGAGCGTATTTTTTAATGCTATAAAAATGTTTTATTTTGTGCTTATTAGTCTGTTGAGTAGTTTATGAATTCTAGTTAGTATATGGGATGTCATGGTATTGATAGAGATTTCTAGATACTTGAAAAGAGTAAACCAACACAGTATTGTTTTCCAAATTAGTGGATGTAATAATTTTACCTAAGACTATATTTTTGATATAGAGGAAAAAATTTCAAAGGAAAATTGATATAGTTTTTTCATGTGTTTGTTCGTTAGGAAATGATAATATTCAGTTATTATCATTTAGTATTTGATTAGTTATGCTCGGCTAGTTTATGAGCATTTAATATAATTTATTGATTTATATGGAATTTACCTTCTTACAAAAAGGGAAGGGTGGATAATAAATTTATGAGAACATTAAATATGAACACCTTGTGAATTAAGTTCCACAGTTTTACTACAAGGTGTTCGATGAGAATGATGGGTTAAAATTTAATTTTAATGAGAGTTATTTATTATAATCTAAACAATGATATACATTTGTGAAATGATTTAGATAAGACGGTAACTTTATATAAAATGGTTTATAAACAAAAAGGATTTAAATCGAGGATTTGATGACTAAAATCCCTAAATCTTTGAAAAGGCATTTCAAAATTTTGGAGAAAATAATAGTAGTATTATGTGACAATAAGTAATTGGGAAGTTAGTATATGAAATTGAGATCATGGTACTTAGTAACATTTACAAAGTATTTGATACCGTTTTGAAATGATTTTGGTTAAATACCAAAAGTATTGTTTGGATGTACTTAACTCACTTATGTCGCTTGAAAATGATTATAGTGATGACTTCAACATCATCGGTGTTCATTTTCATGTTTCTAAGTGTGGGATGTTACAAAGTTGTTTTGGTAAAATGAATTTTGATTTTGTCCCAAAGTAAGATTTGATATACAAAATATATATATGTGTATATATGATTTCAAGTGATTTCAAGTGATTTAAAATGAAAACTGGTGCTCATTTCTAAAGTTTTCTAATCAAATTATTCCATGAACACTCTTATGCATTAGGAAATTATGGTATCTGCATTAAGATATGATATGTTGTTTGGTAGTTTCATTTGTTGAACTGAAATGGGATTTCGATGATTTTGGATAGTCGAGAACTTCTAAATTGTTATAGAACTTGTAGTTAAGTGTTTATGAAGATATAAAGTTGAGTTTATATAACACTTGATTTAGAAGATAACAAGTTAAAACAAGTTTTAAATTTGTTAACCATACTTGTTACAAATTTGATGTTTTGGTATATACTCTTAGGATATAGTGGAGTATTATATGAGAATGAACTTAAGTTATAAAATATGGATAAACTTGAAGTTTTATTTTAATAAATTATTTATAAATGATTTGGTATTGAATGACATACTATTTGGATAAATGAATGTGATCAAAAACGAATTGGTGTAGTTAAGAAACCAATAAGATAAATACGTAAGTTGTACGTAGATCATTTTATTCGCATGACTGTTCTTGATCTAGTATTCGAGTACATTTCGAGGAGGTTTACATCGATCCGAACACGGATTTCTCACTCGATTCTTAAAGATGAACACTTGATACAGATTCTTGATATGATCCTGAAGTTGTCTAACATGGCATATGGCAATGTAAGGAGAACGAAGGTTTCTTATTAAAGAACCTGATCGTCGTCCGTACGAGAGAGGTCAAGTGATCTATACTAGTTGGGAAGAGAAATTTATTGATCAAACAATGTGATCAGATTAGATATTGCATACGGATGATCTATGTGCATCGTACATGCTTTAGTATGTATACATACTATGTTTTGTTGATTTAAAGCGGATTTAGGTTATGACTCTTCGATTTGTTATGAAGTAGCATGTAATAATCGTCTAAGTAATAATCCAAGGCTGTTAAGCATAAGGTACGCTTAGTAGGTTGTTTATCATCCTTGTGCGATGAGAGGGTTTTTGAAACTAAGCAAACTGTGAGCTTTGTTTACTAATGATTATGATATTATTAAGTATCAATGGGTGATTGTCACCTTGACTGCTCGTGTTGGAATTTCGAGGATGAAATATTCTAAGTGAGGGAGAATGTAACGACCTAGAATTTTTGGGCACTTCATATTTAAGTATCTGAATTATTTAATTATTTGAATCTTTGATTGAATGTTATTAAAATTATTTAATAAGCCTTATAAAACCCTTTTAAATAAAAACTAATGATGGTAAACTTGTTTTGAAAAAATGTTTACAAATTCAAAAATATATTCATCGAAGAGAAATCGATAATGTGACCGAAGGTCGGTTTATCGGTAAACATATTTTCGATCGATATAAGTTGTTCGAACACTGGATCAACAAATTAGCAACTAATTAACACACATACCTCTTCATGAGACAATGGAAGGTTCTAGAAGCTTCTATATGGATAAGAGATATTATGAGAATGATATAAGCGTATCATGCATAAAGTAGAAATGACATAAAGGAGAAGTGATGGGAGGTGAAGCTTCCATGGCATAGTTGGGAGTGAGTGCAAGGTTAAAGAGAACCATCTTAAACCCATAAAAGGTGGGGCAATCCCTGAGGAATAAACCACAAAAAGACAAATGAAAATATAAGCTTTTCTAATGGCTTCTCTTCTTCTTCCCCTCTTATGTTCTAAAATGAAAAGGTTGCAAATCAACTCCAATCACTTCAAACTTTGCCATAAGGCTTTGTATAATATTAGAACACCTACCACCAAGCCAAAACATGAAGAAGTGAAGCCAAACCCTGACAATCCATGAAGGCCATGAGCTATAAGGGTGTTTGGAGGGAGGAAGCAAGTGCAAAAAGACAAGGAAAGGAGGAAGCAAAGGTGTTACAAGGAAGGTGTTAGGCTTGGTTAGCTTGGGATTGGTTGTTTGAGAGGTTAAAGGTGAGTTAACACACCTCTTTAGATGGAAAATATAACATATGTGTTGTGTTCTTATTCTGTTTAAGTTATTGAATTATTATTGACATTGTTGAAAACATTGGTTCGATTCTTGTTTCTAAAACAAGAAGCATATGTAATCCATATGAATGGATTTGGAATGAACTTGAATGGACATATATGACTTGTGAAAAGACCATGGAACAAAGCTCATATGTTATTGATGGACTTTGGTTTAGATCGGACTCGGAATTGAAATTGCACTTATAGCGATAGTCACTATAAATGCGGTTAGGAATTGTCTAGTATTCAACAATTTCTATAGAACTTTGTAGAGAGCTTCCTTGGGGTTTCTTGCAATATTTATAATGTTTTATATGTATGTTTGTTGCTATTAAAAGCTTGAACGGTTAAAATTTAAGCAACATATGGAAAAGTGGCAAAAACATCACTAGTGAAAAATGCCCCGTTTAGACCTAATTTTTGGAATTAAAAGGCTTGAAAAGATATTTAGATTTCAGTATTTTTTCTCATTCTTTTTACAAGTTTTTAATAACTCTTATTAGAGTATTTCAAAAGTGGTTTAAGATATTTATGAATTTTTAAGAATTAATTGTTAATTTTTAGGGAAGATATATATTTTTTTAGGAAATATGTCATTTATAAATTTTAAGGAATTTTAAAAGCTTGTTGTTTTCAAGTAATATTTTGAGTAAATGTTTAAAAACCTATTATAAGTATTTTAAAATCATTTTCAAGTATATATAGCTTTTAGAAAATTTGTTGGCTATTTTATGTCTTATGTAATAAACATCTTCTAAAATGGTTTATTTGATATCTAGTTTTATAAATAAATTACTATACATGAATCATTTTAAAAATAGTTTTAAAATTATAAATAGACGGTTTAGAAAGGGGTTAGGAATTGCTAAATGGCCAAATAGATAATTTTTTGATTACTTGTTTGAAAAGCAATTAACCATGCTTAACATTGAAAGCCAATGAAGTATGGCTTTTTTATAGTTCGAGTAAGGATAAAGAAATAGAGCTCTAACCTACTGGCTTCCCTCTTGACCAAGGAATAGTATGTCAGAAAATATCGGAAATTGTTAAACGTATTGGTTTCTTTCTAGAAAATGTCGGAGACCAAGACAATCAATATCTCGAGATCTACAATCTCAATGCATATGAAATTTGGAGAGCAAGGTATATGGACCGTAAGGAACCTTCATTAGGGATCGCATATCAAATGGAAAAAGTAGGAGGGATCGCTATACACACCTTGAGAGGGATCGGCAGAAGGCAGCATCCAAGTCATGTTGACTCAAAGATCAGGCGACAACTTGAGTTCTACTAAACTAATTGATGTAAAACTTGGAGCACAAGCTAATTACAACATATGAAACACCCCATATGGATCGCATGTCATTTGGAGGAGTCTGGAGGGATCGGCACTCTTTCCTTGGTAGGGATCAACACTGATCCCTATTCTGAATTGGTTTTGTTGGATTTACAACAAAAATTGATCAATAACTCGATATCTACTAATCCAATCCACGAAACTTGGAGGCTAAGCATAATATAACATGGAGAATCTCCCCTAGGGATAGCATGGCATTTGGAAAAGATTGGATATCCCTCCATAGGGATCGCTACCTATCCCTCCATAGGGATCGGTAGAAATCAGGATTCAAACAACACCACTTCACAGAAAATGCGATATCTCACAAACCGTAAGTCGAAATGGCAAGAAATTTGAAGGGCAAGTAGCTAACAGTACTGGGAACCATTCAGAGGGATCGCATCCCATTCGGATACCAAAAGGGATCGGTACTGATCCCTATTATGGGCCCGAATGAACCTGGAAATTTTTGGGTGGCCTTGTCTTGGTCTCCCGAACCTTCTACAAAATTTTAGCTCGATTAGTGCACATCTTTCCCTATAAATACAATAGGCATGACATCAAAAAAGGGATCTTCTTTCTGCTTCTCTTTATCTTCAACCTAGGCTACACTATGCCAATTTTATTCTTGGATTGTAATAGTAAACATACTTCAATATAATAAAAAGGATTATTCTAGAGGGGCCGTAGGCCAGAGTTGGTCGAACCATTATAATCCGTGTCTCTATTTACTTGCTTTCTGATTGTTTTAATTTTGTTCTTCATTTATTTCTCTTCATATTTCTGTGATTGGATTGGATATTGGTGCTTTCATGCAACTGGGTGTTGGTGGCCAATTTTGATGCCAACATTTTGGTGCTTTCATTGAGAAAGCTAGTCCCCACGAATTTGGAATTTGGATTCAGAGTCCGGAAAAGATTTAGAGCTTGGATTTAAAGCAATGGTTAAGCAATCTACAAGAAGATAGGTAGCTGATAGGATCCATCACGAAGGGGGTCATGAGGCTCCCTCAGGAGCTGGAGCTAATCAAACGTCTATCTACATCACTAGAGATGAAATGGGAATAATGATGGAATGGATGTTGAAAAGACAGAAGGGGACGATGAAGAATCTACTCCGATAGATCAGACAGGCTGAATCCATAGGAGCTGCTAAAATGCAAAATCATAGTGTTATAATGATAGGAGCTATCGGAGCTATGGATCAAGGAGTTGAGATGGCAGGAATTGCTGGAAATCAGAACTGTAAACATGGAAATAGAGCTTAGTGCGAATCGGAATTTGGATGCTTTCCCAATGGAATACATTTTAGAATTTTCTCATAGACTCGGGGGGCATCTTAGACATGATGATAGGAGACTACCATTGGATGATAATGACAGGTTGACAAAGATGATCATGTGATCTATGCATGGAGGATTAGTGAACAGGGATCTGGAGGATGTAAATAGAAGTCCATTCAATGCGAATATCAGGAATGCTAGGAATCCACCAGAATTCAAACTACCGACACTAGAAGCTTATGATGGGATGTCTGATCCAACTATGCATATGATGAGGTATATATAGCACATGAAAGTACCGGGGGCTTCGAAAGAAGTCTTAGCACAATGCTTCCCTATGTACTTAATGGATGTAGTTGCGTTATGGTTTAGACAGTTCGAGAATGATACTATTAGAACATGGACAGAATTGGTCAAAATATTTATGAAGCACTTTCAGGATCACATTACAAGACCCACGAATGTGATGACATTGACATCAGTAAAGCAATGGACAGGAGAATCACTTAAGAATTTCTTAACTTGGTTCAATGCGGCAGTTGTTTCGATGGATCGACCAGATCCATCGATGGTTTTGATGGCGACAGTGTCAGGAGTTTCGAATAATTTAGATTTTAAGATATCACTGATACGGGATCCCCTAATGGATCTCGAGGAATTCTTCCATGAAGTAGAAAGGTTTCTATGATAAGAAATGCAAAAGTTGATAAATATGCAACAGAAGTAAATATGGTACGTGGTGGAGAGTCGCCCGGTGAAAGCTCAGGAAAGGGCAAGGGTAAACGGAACATGGATAATAGCTTCGATTTATCGAAGCGATAGAGGGCGGAACCCAAATTTGCTTTGAATGAAACTGTATAATGGATATATCTTGATACTCAAGGACGCCTTCAGTATCGAAGCCCGGCAAGGAGGGAACACTTCAAATGCGAACGGACATCAGGAAAGTGCTGCCTATCCATGAGCTGGATGGCCACAATACAATTGACCATAGGCATTTAAAGGATATCATTTAGGAACATGTGAGAAATGGTCAGTTACAACAATATTTAAGGACTCGGGTTGCGGTGATGGAACAGGAGCAACCACCATGCACCTCGAACGAAAATAGCACTGGATCAAGACATCATCATCAACTTGTGATCAATTGAATGGGATGGCATGGAATAAGTAACAAACTCTGCAGTAGGATGGTTAAGTCACTTACACATGTACAGGATTAAGGACGATCCTTAGGCGTGCTCTGAGATGATGATACACCGTTATGCTCATGTATGTGATATTTTTTATCTTTGTTTGCTTCGAACTTTGGTTTATTATATATATGGACACTTATTTTAATATTTTGGCAAATGGAATTAGGAATGTTTAAATTTGGATCAATGTAATAAATAACACAGGTCGTCAGGTATGGATTATCCTGGCAAGGGGCAGGTTGCTTCGCCTGAACGTGATGTATCGGCCTACTTTGGTCGTCGAGTATGGATTGTGAGCGGAAAAGATTCGGCGAGATCAAGGTCATCAGGTATGGACTATCCTGGCAAGGGGTAGGTCGCTTCGCTCGAACACAATAAATCATTCTACTCAGGTAGTCGAGTATGGATAATGCTCGGCTAGGATCCAAAGAGATCAAAGTCATCAGGTACAGACTATGTTTAGCGAGGGGTAGGTCGTTTCACTCGAATGCGATGGATCAGCCTACATAGGTCGTCGAGTGTGGATTGTGTTAAGTAAGGATACGAAGAAATCTAGGTTGTCGGGTATGGATTAAGACAGCCAAAGGGTAGGTCGCTTTGCTCGAACGCGATGGATCATCTACTCAGGCTTTCGAATATGGATTGTGTTCGATAAGGATCCAGTGAGATCGAGGCTTTAGATTTGCCAAACAATCCAATAAGATCACAGATTTGGTTATTGGCTTTGGATAGATATGGGTTCGGCTAAGGATTTGGAATATATTTGGAATTGGATATCGACTCAAAATAGTCATGAATTTCACTAACAATCCAGAGAGATCGTGAATTTGGATTGGCAGCAAATTGGATTCTGGATTAGAACATATGGCTATCAATGGATCATGAATTTTGGATTTTGGATTTACGACCATTCAAAACATATCTTCCTATCGTAAGGCATGTTTTGGAGGGAAGTGTTAACCCACCTTTTGTCAAGGCAATACGTAGGCAGATTTAACGCAATAGACTTAATGATAATCGAGGTCGATGAGTCTGAAGTAATGATTGTGGGACCCAGAAATCAAGTACGGATAATAATATAAAGTTATGATTGAATGGACTTGATGGATGTATAATGTAGGATGCTAAGAGTATAGAGTATAACTTAATAGATGGAAGGGAGAGGCATGGATTGGCTCATTGATAGGGATCGGCATACTTCATGAAGGCGGGACAGACATACTTTATGAAGGAGGGATCAACTTACAATGAAACACATGAGCATTCTTGTAGAAAATAATAAATATCTCGAGATCTGCTACTCTAGAGCATGTGAAATTTGGAGAGCAAGGTATATGGACCCTAGAGAACACACCTTAGGGATCGCTTATCAAATGGACAAAGTTAGAGGGATCGGTGTACACCTATCGAGAGGGATCGACAGAAGGCAGCATCCAAGTCATGTTGACTTAAAGATCAAGCGACAACTCGAGTTCTACTAATCTAATTGACGTGAAACTTAGAGATCAAGCTAAATACAACATACGAAATACCCTATAGGGATAACATGTCATTTGAAAGAGTTTGGGAGGATCGGCACTCTTTCCTTGGTAGGGATGGCACATATCCCTAATCAAAATTGGTTTGGTTGGGTCTGCAACAAAGATTGATCAATAACTCTAGTTTTACTAATCCAATTGGCATGAAACTTAGAGGCTATGCATAATACAACATAGAGAAGCCCTCCTAGGGATCGCAGGGCAATTGGAAAAGATTGTAGGGATTAACCTATACCTCCATAGGGATCGGTGGAAATTAGGATTCAAACAACACCACTTCGCGGAAAATGCGCTATCTCACAAACAGTAAGCGGAAATGGCACGAAATTTGGGGGGCAAGTAGCTAACATCATGGGAGATCACTCAGAGGGTACCCCATTTGGACCCCAAAAAATGGATCGGTACCGATCCCTCTTAGGTGCCTCAATAGGCCTAGAAATTTTTGGGTGGCCTCGTCTTGGTCTCCCGAACCTTCTGTCAAAATTTTAGCTCACTCCGTGCACGCCTTTCCCTATAAATACAGTAGGCATGGCATCAGAAAAGGGATCTTCTTTTTTGCTTCTCTTTATCTTCAACCTAGCCTGCACTCTGCCAGTTTCATTCTTGGATTTCGAATTATAACCGTGAACAAAGTTCAGTATAAGGGATTATTCTAGAGAGGACGTAGGCCAGAGTTAGCCGAACCACTATAAATCCATATCTTTATTTACTTTCTTTTTGATTATTTTAATTTTGTTCTTCATTTTTTCTCTTCATATTTCTATAATTTGATTGATATTGATGCGTTTATACAACTGGGTGTTGGTGGCCAATTTTGACGCCAATACTTGACTTCACTCTTGGATGACGAATAGTTAATTTGGAATGTCGGAAATGATTTAAGGGTATGAATAGTCATTTGTATAAGCAAGTGTTTTGACTAGATAATCGATTAACCGATTATCGAACTTGACCAAATATGACTTAAGAAGTTACAAAAGGCTTCGTGATTTCATATCAAAGATAACCCCTAGGGTGGAGCATTGGTATAAAACGTCTCTACCTTTTGCTTACTTTTGAAAGAACCAAAATTGAGTTAGCTGGAAATTCATCGAATTAGTTTTGAAGAGACCGAGATTGATAACTGATTTACTTGTCGAATACCACTTCAAAACTATTATATGAGTTCTATGTTTTTGAAGCAGTTGTGAAGTGAAATGTTATAAAGTTGAATTGTCAATCCTAAGGTTAAAGTCAAAGGGAGAGGTTAGTGCTAACATTTCAAACGGTGTTATCGTGTGAGACTATCTATCTTGAGGAGTATTCCAGAAGAGAGGACAACATTAGCATTCGTCGAAGGACTTATGCGAGGAACCTATGTAGAGATTCTAGATCTATTCGAGACACTCAAATCCATGTAGTGATTTGTGATCTGTTTGAGATATGAGAACACATTTGGGGATTAGTATTTGATTCGAGTGATGAAGTCTCGAGCGAGAGATGCCAAACGTAGCCTCGACATCGAAAATGACTAAAACCGAAGAGATGTAGCATTCTAGCAATCTCAAGGGTGTAGGCGACTCCATGTGTTGAATATGCGCTTATATGTTTTTGTTTGATGATAATAAACATATATATTCATTTAAATATATTTGGTAATGTACTATATTGTTTTTCATAGATTAAATAAATATTTGTTGAATAAAATAAATTACACAGAATTTGAATTTGAATTCAAACAGAATAAGTTACACAGATTTTGAATTCAAACAGAAATTTTATTCAAACAAATATTTATTACAATCTTGAATAGTACAAATTCATGCTCTCACTATACATATACATTTTTGATTACATCACGATTACATCACAAATATTTTTACATTGATAACCTCACTACATATCACTCACACTCGTATTTTGTCTTCAACTGCATTCCAGTTTGAATTCAGCATCTGAGAAATCTGCAAAAATATTCACTAACGCAGTAAAATTGAAAAAGAAATATTTTTCCAATATAAAATAAAATACGATTTTTGAAAATATGATTTGCCTCAGTTATTTGGGTTGTTCGTCATCATTCACACTTAATTTCATCACAAAGTCGTGCATATAGATATTACAGGGACATGTAACCATAAGTGGCTGCAATACACACGTGTACATTCATACACGTGTGCACTGCCTCGCCAACTCGTGTGCGCAGCCAAAAATAGCAAGCGTGCAAGCACAACATGAAAGGAATCGAGTCAGTAAGGCAATGCACAAAGTAAGTAACAGTAAGCAACAGAGATCAGAGACCAAGCAAAGCATAGTAACTGCATAGCAACAGCAACATGATCAAGTAGCAGTCTTTGAGCATGAGATATATCAACTACATGAAGCAACAGTCAGACCAAAAGGCTACATGAAGTATGCAAGTTCAACCTCTTCATTAAACAACTCAAGACCAAGTTGCAACAAAGTTCAAAAGTGCATCAAAGGCAGTTCAATGTGGATAGCAACAGCAAAAAGGGACTGCAACAAACATGTATGCAGCATCAAGTCAAAGTATGCAACTACGTGACATAAATGCAACTACAACGATGCAAGCGAAGAACCAAAGTCAGTGGCAAGCTTCAAACTGCATAAGTGACCATGCAAACTGACTCGAACCAATACAGTGACAATTTGCAGCATACCAGAGGTCTCAACAAGAAAATCAAGTAAATGGCAACATGTACACCATGATATAATGTGCACCAGTAATGCAAACTATAGATACAAAGAACAAAGAACATGCATGAAGAACCAGAATACAAGTACAGGAGGCAGCTCAATATAAACATGCTCAGGTCAGAGACAACACAGTGAAAGTTCACAAGTGCAGACACATAGAGCAGTCATAATGCAACTGCAGTGAAGCTACTGAAGGCAACATGAAGAAATGTACATGCACCAGTGATGAAAGTTACAAGATACACAAGTTTAGTTCATATACCAGTGATACAAATGCAACACAGTGGGAACAACAATGAATACTGAAACATGACCAAATGTCAAAACTGCATCAATCACAAATGCAATGCAAGTGGAGTAATGGGTGAACAGAACACCATGATATTCAGCTCAATGAATACTGTAACAACAAACTCAACCAAGACAAGACTGCATGTACATGAATGCATCAATAAACCAAACTGCGAGACCTCAAGTGACATGGTGAAGTAGCACAAAGTACAGTGCAACTTAAACCAATATAGCAGCAACTCCAAAACCAAAGTGAAATAGAATGCAGTGGACACAAACGATGAAGCAAAGCAATATGAACTGTCCAGTTACAACCACAAGGCACAATGCATCAACATAACAGCAAAGACTACTTGCCACAATGTCAAGTACATGAAGCAGTTAAAATCCAAGAATATATACAATGCAAATGTATGCAACAGTGTGATAGATCAAGTGACACAGGGAATCGAAAAAATGCAGACTAACAGCTACATCAAAAGCAAACAACAACTCACATGTTTGAAACCACCCGAGTGAAACAGTGGAGCCATAAGAAATAAAGAAATGCAGATGAATGATATCAAGTCCAGTGATGTAAACAGTGAACAACGGTGCAATGTTCAAAAGGAGACTAGTGAAGATGGCCAGAGATGAAGACAGGGACAAACACAAGATGGTCGAAGCAGTGCCGAAGTCAGAATTTTCGAAAATAGGATGCTAAAGTCAAGTCAGAGAATTCAACAAAAATATTCGTCTTTGAAAAAGTCAGCAATGAAAAAGGGGAAGTTTTAATGCCGTGTGAATCAAGAAAATCGAACGCAACACAATCAAAGCCGTGCGTATCAAGGTGAAATTAAAATCAGGAAAGCATAATTTAGGAAAGTATCGAATCGATACAAGCAAAATCAAGTGTCCAGAATTCATATAAATACAATCCCAAAATCATCATCGGCTGTGGTGAAAAAAATCGAATCAAATCCAAACACAAACCCAAGTTCATCATCGGCAATCGAGTTTGAGTTATAAAATCACAAAAGCACAAACAAGCAAAGAATTTACATACCGCAGCAGTAAAATCAATCATAAGAAGCAGCTGCTAACAATTTGCAACCTCGAAGTCGACGCAAATCAATCGTCAGAGAACGAGCAAGCCGAGCAACGCAATCTCAAAGTCAACCAAAACATCAGAGAACGAGCACGAGCAAAGAGTATCAATTATCCAGAGCCGAAGCCCTAATTCGAAAGAAGCCGAAGCCTTAATTCGAAAGAAGCCGAAGCCCTAATTCGAAAGAAATCGGCCATCAGTGTTTTCAGTAGAAAGAAGAAAAGAAGGAACGGGTCAAAACAACAGTGGATCGGGTTAATGAAAAACAAGGGGCCGGCCTTGTTAATTATAAAAGGGCTTAAGTTTTTTTAGGGTTCAAATTATAAAGGGGTTTTTTAGTTATTTTATTTTGAGCAAAAATTACGCATTCAAGTTGTATTTTAATTTTTGCTCCGGTTTTAATTTTTGAAGTTTGTTTTTCTTTTCGAGTCGAAGAATTTGTAAATCACCACCTAGGGATTAGGTAGTGTCAGATTGTCTATTTAGAATTAGTTCAGTGAGTAGGGAGTGCGAGTTTGCAAAGCTCTATAGGCGGGAGCAGTGTTTGCGAGTGAGCGAAACTCTATAGGCGGGAGCAGGGTGTGCGAGTCTAGTAGAGTGTTTGTGAGCGGGAGCAAAAGGGTCTGCGAGTCTAGTAGAGTGTTTGTAAGCGTGATACTGTTTAATTCTAATAGAAATCTGGGAATGCAGCAGTAGGCAGGGGTTGCCGAAGCTGGGTAAATTTTGTGTGTGATTTACTTTTCAGCATATTTATTTCTGCAATTATATTTCTGTGTTTAATTCAAGAAAATTTGCTATAACCCTATTCACCCCCCCTCTAGGGTTAATCTAGATCCTACAAGTGGTATCAGAGCCTGGTATTTTTTTTATTTAACTCTAGAGTCATGAGTCTACAAAATAATGCTTTTTCTGAGGGGCAATCTATTGTTAGGCCACCCATGTTTAACGGGAATGATTATGCTTATTGGAAAGTTAGGATGAGTATTTATCTTAGTTCCGTTGATTATGATGTTTGGGATATTATTGAAACTGGCTATAAACTTCCCACTATAATCGTTGGTGATACTGAGATTCCTAAACCTAAGGATAGGTGGGATGCTAACGATAAGAGATTGAAAACGACAAATGCTAAAGCCATGAATGCTTTGATATGTGCTCTTGATAAAAATGAATTTAATAGAATTTCTCATTGTACAATAGCACAGGAAATTTGGCACACTTCGGAGGTGACACACGAAGGAACTTCTCAAGTCAAGGAGTCTCGTCTAGCCCTATTCAGCAATGAATACGAGAACTTTGTGATGGACAAAGGCGAGAGCATAAAGGACATGTTTGGACGCTTTTCAACTTTGGTATACAACGCTAGAGCACTTGGGAAGGTATTCGCCGAGGTAGAGCTTGTGCGGAAGATACTACGAGTCTTACCAATGAACTTTGAGGCAAAAGTCACGGCAATCCAAGAATCGAAAGATCTGAGTAAGCTAAGCATGGAGGAGTTGATTGGAAACTTGATGACATATGAGCTTGAGTTAAAAGCAAAGGAAGAACGCAACAACTCCGAACCAAAGAAGAAGACGATTGCCTTAAAGAGCAAAGAAGAAAGCGATGAAGAAGATCCAATTGAAGAGCTTGCAATGGCTGTCAATAATCTTAGAAGATGTTCTAGATTCAAGCCACGCAAGAAGAAAACAAAGGGCAATAGGTCAAAAGATTCCGAAAATTCCGATAGTGAACTGACATGTTATAACTGCAACAAGCCTGGCCACATCAAACCAAAATGTCCACTTCTCAAAAACAACAAAGGAAAGAAAAAGACGAAGAAGGTATTTGCAGCGACTTGGGATGATGAAGAAGGAGAAGAAGCTTCGGATAGCAGCTCAGAGGAGGCTAACTTGTGTCTTATGGCGAAATCAGATTCAGATTCAAGCTCAGAGGAATCCATAGAGGAAGGTGAGTATTCCTATAGAGATCTTGTTTTTATGTGTTCTGATCTTACTAAAGTAGTTGATGCTCTTGAATCTAAAATTGAAAAACTGAAAACTGATAGGAGAGAACTTGCTCGTAAAAATTTTAGGTTAGAAACTGAACTTGAAAATATTCAAAACCTAGAATGTAAAAGATGTAAAGTTTTAGATTCAGAATTGACAAGACTTAAGAATAACTCTGAGAATCTTGAAAAAGAAAACTTGAATCTTAAGGAAACCATCGACACTAGGAAAAAGGATTTTATAAATCGATGCACCTCACTTGTCACTGAAAATACAACACTAAAAACCAAAGTCCAAAATCTTGAGAAATCTTTGAATAACTTTTCAAGAGGCGAAAAATCTCTCAACATGCTATTGGGAAATCAAATTTTTGCTAACAACAGAAAAGGACTTGGTTTTGGGAAAACACAAGCTGAGGATAATGCAAAAGGGAAAAGTGTCTTTGATAAATGTGAAATAATTGGACATCATGTTGAAAATTGTAGTCATAGGAACAAGAACACAAAATTTATACAAGTTTGGGTTCCTAAGAATTCTACAAACAAATTTCATGTCTATTGGAACAAGAATAAAAGGACTAAACAAGTTTGGGTTCCAAAGGGTTTGTTTATTCATAATGCTTCTGCCACTAACAATCATGGACCTAGAAATAGGTCACAAAAATCTTTCATCGTGTAGGTGTAGTGGCAGGCTAAGGAACAACAACGGTGTTCTCTGGATTTTGGCTGTTCCAGAAACACAACGGGTAACATAGCAAAGTTCCTTAGCCTAATATAAAGGTGACAGAATCACAATGGGCAATCACGAGAAATTATCGTAAAGGTAAAACAGGTGAAGGTATAATCTGCACCATATTCTGAATTAAATCAGCCAAAATTGTGATAATGATGTGATGATGACTTTAATTCTGACTTATTGATATGATTTTTCTTTTGACTTGTTCTTACCTTGATTTGTGCTCAAAAGTAGATCAACCATCCTTTTCATCATTGAACTTAATCCGTTTGGTCAAATTATGATGTTGATTGATTACTGTCTACTCATGCTACATGTAGATATATTTTGGTCACTGCTTGTAAATTTGCACGATTTCAAATTCATGAGAAAAAGGATTTTAAGAAATTGTTTTTGAAATAATTATGATGTTGACTGACTATTGATTACTCATGAATATAATTGTTTATCCTATGCTTTCTGAAATTAACACCATGATAATTGGTTGAGTGTGAACATGGCTTCAATTCAAAATCCAAAGGATGTCATTTAAATTGTTGCTAAAATTGAGTTTGAAATTTTTGATGCACACTTCATGTCTGGTTTACCAAATCCAGTTAGTGATATTTTTGATTGAAAAAGAAATTCAGATGCAGTTCATACTGGTAATCTAGTTGATAGAAAACATACGAGTTGAACGTGATAAATTTTTTGAAACATTCATTTGCTGCATCGTTTTTCCAAGGAAAATATCTGCATATTTTTTCACTTAAAATAATTTTTCCATTTAGCAGAATTTTTTTTCATATAACCCCTTCGAGAAAATAATTGTTTGACCATATTTTCAGATTAGTCATTTTTATTTGATTTTAAATGACAAATTTTGACTGATCCGACTCCCTACTAATTATCAAAGAGATAAATAGTGATTGAAAAAGTGATGAGTGTTGATATTTAACATACATTACTCAAGAGAGTATATTTGGAAAATTTCTTTAGGAATTAAAACAAGAATTATAAAACTTTTTGTTGGGTAAAGATTCCATGACCATTTCTATATCTATCATTATTTCTATCGACCATGGTTTATCAAATATTCAATATAGTTTGTCGATATGTGGTACTATAATCAGGAATCATTTGTTTTTCATGTCATATTTTTTAAATAAATAAATAAATATCCAAAGTATTCACTCTCATTTAAAAGTCCTCACGGTTATGCATGGGTGAATTACTTGGATTTTTTGATTATGTGCTTCCATGCTCATTTAAAAGTCCTCACGGTTATGCATGTATGGAACGCATATCAAAATTAATTGCTTAAATAGACAAGTTGATTCTAATCCCATTTAAAAGTCCTCACGGTTATGCGTGGTTAGAAGATACTTGATTTCATTTTTAAAATTAAATTCGAATACTACTAATCTCATTTAAAAGTCCTAACGGTTATGCATGATTAGTAGATATTCAAATTCCTGACAGAAATGTACCACATGAAGATTCAACTGTATGATTTTATATGAACATCATATCCATCATTTCTAAAAGTGGAATATGCGCCTAACAAGGGTAGTTATGGTTTTTGTTTGATTCTTATTGAAGTTTACTATTTATATTCAATTTGAGTTTAATGTTGGATTAATATTGATCACTTAATCTCTATTTTTCTCTAACACTATTATTCTTTTGCTGATAACAAAAGGGGGAGAGAAAAGTTAAGATTTTGTCAAATAGAATCAAGCAAAGGTCAAATAATTTTTCCATATGCATCTAGGCTCATTTGAATATATTTCTATTTGTATGCATATACGTAGGGGGAGCATCATGTAGAGAGGAAGCATTTAAATAGGGGGAGCAATTAAAGTATATCATTGATCAAATACATTTAACACATGTACAAAATCTTAAATATATGTTTATTATCATCAAAAGGGGGAGATTGTTGAATATGCGCTTATATGTTTTTGTTTGATGATAATAAACATATATATTCATTTAAATATATTTGGTAATGTACTATTTTGTTTTTCATAGATTAAATAAATATTTGTTGAATAAAATAAATTACACAGAATTTGAATTTGAATTCAAACAGAATAAGTTACACAGATTTTGAATTCAAACAGAAATTTTATTCAAACAAATATTTATTACAATCTTGAATAGTACAAATTCATGCTCTCACTATACATATACATTTTTGATTACATCACGATTACATCGCAAATATTTTTACATTGATAACCTCACTACATATCACTCACACTCGTATTTTGTCTTCAACTGCATTCCAGTTTGAATTCAGCATCTGAGAAATCTGCAAAAATATTCACTAACGCGGTAAAATTGAAAAATAAATATTTTTGCAATATAAAATAAAATACGATTTTTGAAAATATGATTTGCCTCAGTTATTTGGGTTGTTCGTCATCATTCACACTTGATTTCATCACAAAGTCGTGCATATAGATATTACAGGGACATGTAACCATAAGTGGCTGCAATACACACGTGTACATTCATACACGTGTGCACTGCCTCGCCAACTCGTGTGCGCAGCCAAAAATAGCAAGCGTGCAAGAAAAACATGAAAGGAATCGAGTCAGTAAGGCAATGCACAAAGTAAGTAACAGTAAGCAACAGAGATCAGAGACCAAGCAAAGCATAGTAACTGCATAGCAACAGCAACATGATCAAGTAGCAGTCTTTGAGCATGAGATATGTCAACTACATGAAGCAACAGTCAGACCAAAAGGCTACATGAAGTATGCAAGTTCAACCTCTTCATTAAACAACTCAAGACCAAGTTGCAACAAAGTTCAAAAGTGCATCAAAGGCAGTTCAATGTGGATAGCAACAGCAAAAAGGGACTGCAACAAACATGTATGCAGCATCAAGTCAAAGTATGCAACTACGTGACATAAATGCAACTACAACGATGCAAGCGAAGAACCAAAGTCAGTGGCAAGCTTCAAACTGCATAAGTGACCATGCAAACTGACTCGAACCAATACAGTGACAATTTGCAGCATACCAGAGGTCTCAACAAGAAAATCAAGTAAAAGGCAACATGTACACCATGATATAATGTGCACCAGTAATGCAAACTATAGATACAAAGAACAAAGAACATGCATGAAGAACCAGAATACAAGTACAGGAGGCAGCTCAATATAAACATGCTCAGGTCAGAGACAACACAGTGAAAGTTCACAAGTGCAGACACATAGAGCAGTCATAATGCAACTGCAGTGAAGCTACTGAAGGCAACATGAAGAAATGTACATGCACTAGTGATGAAAGTTACAAGATACACAAGTTTAGTTCATATACCAGTGATACAAATGCAACACAGTGGGAACAACAATGAATACTGCAACATGACCAAATGTCAAAACTGCATCAATCACAAATGCAATGCAAGTGGAGTAATGGGTGAACAGAACACCATGATATTCAGCTCAATGAATACAGTAACAACAAACTCAACCAAGACAAGACTGCATGTACATGAATGCATCAATAAACCAAACTGCAAGACCTCAAATGACATGGTGAAGTAGCACAAAGTACAGTGCAACTTAAACCAATATAGCAGCAACTCCAAAACCAAAGTGAAATAGAATGCAGTGGACACAAACGATGAAGCAAAGCAATATGAACTGTCCAGTTACAACCACAAAGGCACAATGCATCAACATAACAGCAAAGACTACTTGCCACAATGTCAAGTACATGAAGCAGTTAAAATCCAAGAATATATACAATGCAAATGTATGCAACAGTGTGATAGATCAAGTGACACAGGGAATCGAAAAAATGCAGACTAACAGCTACATCAAAAGCAAACAACAACTCACATGTTTGAAACCACCCGAGTGAAACAGTGGAGCCATAAGAAATAAAGAAATGCAGATGAATGATATCAAGTCCAGTGATGTAAACAGTGAACAACGGTGCAATGTTCAAAAGGAGACTAGTGAAGATGGCCAGATATGAAGACAGGGACAAACACAAGATGGTCGAAGCAGTGCCGAAGTCAGAATTTTCGAAAATAGGATGCTAAAGTCAAGTCAGAGAATTCAACAAAAATATTCGTCTTTGAAAAAGTCAGCAATGAAAAAGGGGAAGTTTTAATGCCGTGTGAATCAAGAAAATCGAACGCAACACAATCAAAGCCGTGCGTATCAAGGTGAAATTAAAATCAGGAAAGCATAATTTAGGAAAGTATCGAATCGATACAAGCAAAATCAAGTGTCCAGAATTCATATAAATACAATCCCAAAATCATAATCGGCTGTGGTGAAAAAAATCGAATCAAATCCAAACACAAACCCAAGTTCATCATCGGCAATCGAGTTTGAGTTCTAAAATCACAAAAGCACAAACAAGCAAAGAATTTACATACCGCAGCAGTAAAATCAATCATAAGAAGCAGCTGCTAACAATTTGCAACCTCGAAGTCGACGCAAATCAATCGTCAGAGAACGAGCAAGCCGAGCAACGCAATCTCAAAGTCAACCAAAACATCAGAGAACGAGCACGAGCAAAGAGTATCAATTATCCAGAGCCAAAGCCCTAATTCGAAAGAAGCCGAAGCCCTAATTCGAAAGAAGCCGAAGCCCTAATTCGAAAGAAATCGGCCATCGGTGTTTTCAGTAGAAAGAAGAAAAGAAGGAACGGGTCAAAACAACAGTGGATCGGGTTAATGAAAAACAAGGGGCCGGCCTTGTTAATTATAAAAGGGCTTAAGTTTTTTTAGGGTTCAAATTATAAAGGGGTTTTTTAGTTATTTTATTTTGAGCAAAAATTACGCATTCAAGTTGTATTTTAATTTTTGCTCCGGTTTTAATTTTTGAAGTTTGTTTTTCTTTTCGAGTCAAAGAATTTGTAAATCACCACCTAGGGATTAGGTAGTGTCAGATTGTCTATTTAGAATTAGTTCAGTGAGCAGGGAGTGCGAGTTTGCAAAGCTCTATAGGTGGGAGCAGTGTTTGCGAGTGAGAGAAACTCTATAGGCGGGAGCAGGGTGTGCGAGTCTAGTAGAGTGTTTGTGAGCGGGAGCAAAAGGGTCTGCGAGTCTAGTAGAGTGTTTGTAAGCGTGATACTGTTTAATTCTAATAGAAATCTAGGAATGCAGCAGTAGGCAGGGGTTGCCGAAGCTGGGTAAATTTTGTGTGTGATTTACTTTTCAGCATATTTATTTCTGCAATTATATTTCTGTGTTTAATTCAAGAAAATTTGCTATAACCCTATTCACCCCCCCCCCCCCCTAGGGTTAATCTAGATCCTACACCATGTTGTATCACTTACGGACATGTATGCAAGAGCAATGCATTCAAAACCACGATTGTCTAGGCGTGAGCCAGTTATGCATTTCTTATAGTACATTCCCTAGAGATGTACGCTACTTGAAAGGATGCCTCTGATCCATCTGCAAGAGTTCGAATTTGACTAGATCGGAGGAGATCTCCATGGAAAATCCACTATGCGATTACGCCATAGCGATATTAATTATATAACTATTATTGTTGTGTCGTTCACATAAGGGCTAATTGATATGATTTATGTGTTACACTCTAGACATTATCTATCATATCACTATAGATTAAACTTAATGAATGGTTGGTTTCTTTGAGGAGAAAACCATTAAAGGATTCTGTACGGTCTCAAAAGTTACCGTTATGTATCACTTTTATTTCTTGAGTTTCTCACGTTGGTTGGCCAGACTGATCCAAATGTTATTTCCTTATAATGCTCGGGTCAGTTCCATGTATGTTTCCAAATTTAGCTACGAACACTTTGAACCTTATGGAGAAGAGTTGGATGATTACCTTCCATAATATTCTCATTTCCGCTGCGTTTTTTTATTGTATGCATCATCATATGTGAGGACATGTTGTTATAAATATCCAGGATGATGATAGTACTTAGGATTTAGTAATTCTAATATTTCTGTATTTAAAAAACCCTTTGTACTATTCCTTTGATATTCATATTACTGTTCCGTTGTGAGATTCTGATATTGTGTTCTTGTTTTCCGATTCTTGTTCTTTTGCAAATTTACCCTAACTTTTTGTCTTTCTGGCACTTGGGTGCTTGACACACGGATATCGTGGAAGTATTAAGTGTTGACATTCGAGGGTAAAAAAGTCAGGAGGTTGCGCTTGGTATCGAAGCTGAAGGTGAAGCGAGAACTTTGGCTTTGGTTGGGTATGACTCATTAAGAAATGGGGAAATGGAATGCCATAACATGAGTTGAATGTTTTATACATATGAGAGCATTTTTGTTAGTGCTATAAAAATGTTTTATTTACGTTTATTGGTTTGTTGAGTAGTTTATTAATTCTGTTGGTACATGGGAAGCCATAGTATCGATAGGGATTTCTAAACATTTGAACAAAGTGAGACAACACAGTATTGTGCTCCAAATTGGTAAATGAAATAATTAAACCTAGGAATATTTTTTAGATATAAAAGGAAAAACTTTCAAAGGAAAACAGATATAGTCAGTTTTGATGTGTCTCTTTGTTAGGAAATGATAATATTCAATTATTATCATTTAGTGTCTAATTAGTTACGCTCGGCCAGTATACGAGATTTACTATAGTTTGTTGATTAATAAGGAATTTACCCTTTTACAACAAGGGATGGGTAGATAGTAAATTTATGTGAACATTAAATACGAACACCTTGTAAATTAAGTTTCACCATTTTACTATAAGGAGTTCGATGATAATGATCGGCTAAAGTTTATTTTAATAAATGGTTTTCATTATAAACTAAACAAAGATATACATTTGTGAAATGATTTGGAAAAGAAAGCAACTTCATATAAGATGGTTTGTAAATGAAAAGGATTTAAATGGACAATTGAGGACTTAAATCTCGGTATCTTTAAAAAGTATTTTAATTTTTTAAGATTTTCGAGAATATTCAAAAATAAGTATTTGGAAAATTAGTATACAAAATTGAGATCATGGTACTTAGTAACCTTTACGAAGTATTTGATACCATTTTGAAATGATTTTGGTTAAATACCAAAAGTATAGTTGGATGTATTGAACTCACTCATGTCACTTGAAAATAATTCTAGTGATGACTACAACGTCATCGGCGTTCATTTTTAAGTTTCTAAGTGTGGGATGCTATAAAGTTTTTTTAATAAAACAGATTTTTATTTAATCCTAAAGTATGATTTGATGTACAAAAGATGTATGTATACATATGATTTCAAGTGATATAAAATGAAAATCGATCTTTAGTTCGTACGTTTCCTCATTAAGTTATTTCATGGACATATGTAGCTTATGCATTAGGAAATATAGTATGTGCATTATGGTATAATATATTGTTTGGTAGTTTCATTTATTATAATGAAATGGGATATTCAACGATTTTGGATAGTCGAGAACTTTCGAATTGTTATAGAACTTGTAGTTAAGTGTTTTTGAAGATACAAATTGAGTTTATATAACACTTGAATTGAGAAGATAGCAAATTGAAACAAGTTTTAAATTTGTTAATCATACTTGTTACAAATTTGATGTTTTGGTATATACTTTTAGCATGTAATGGAGCATTATACGAGAATGAACTTAAGTTATAAAATATGGATAAACTTGAAGTTTTTTTATGAATTTATTCATAAGTAATTTAGTATTGAATGACATCCTATTAGGATAAATGAATGTGATTAAATTGGAATCGCTGAAGTTAAGAAACCAATATGATAAATACGTAAGTTGTACATAGATCGTTTTATTTGCATAATTGTTCTTGTTCCAGTATTCAAGCACACGTTTTTGAGGTGGTTTACACTGGTCCGAACAAGGATTTTTCACCTGATTCTTGATGATGAACACATGATACAGATTTTTGATATGATCCCAAAGTTTTCTATCATAGCATATAGCTATATAAGGAGAACGAAGATTTTTAATCAAGGAACCTGATCGTCGTCCACACAAGAGAGGTGAAATGTTCTATACAAGTTGGGAAGTGAAATTTATGTGACCAAGCAAAGTGATCGGAATGGATATTGCGTACGGATGGTCCATGTGCATCGTACGTTCTCTAGTATGTATATATACTATATTTTATTGACTTATGGAGGGTTTAGGTGATGACTCTTTGATTTATAATGAGGTATTGTGAATAATCGTTTAAGTAATAACCTAGGGTTGTTGAGTGTAAGGTACAATCAAGTATCAATGGGTGATTATCTCTCTGGTTGCTCTAAACGGAATTTCAAGGACGAAATATTCTAAGTGGTGAGAAGGTAACGACCCATAATTTCAGGCACTTCGTATTTAAATATCTAAATTATTCAAATATTTGAATATTCGATTAAATATTATTAAAATGATTTAATAAGATTTTTAAACCTCTTTTAAATCATAAAAAATGATGGTAAACTTGTTTTGGAAAAATGTTTACAAAAATATTCTTCGAAGAGAAATCAATAACGTAATAGAAAATCGACGTATCAATAAACAGCTTTTCAATTAATATAAGTTATTCGAAATCTTGTGCACTTGTCTAATTATCAGATGAGAACATTAGAAACTAATTCGCACACTTATTCATAAGACAATTGAAGGTTCTAGAAGCTTCCATATGGATAAGAGATATTCTAAGAAGGGTATAAAAGTAATATGCATAAAGGAGAAATAACATATAGGAGTAGTGATGAAAGATGAAGCTTCCATGGCATGGTGAGGGGTGAGTGCAAGGCTAAAGAGTGACATCTTGAGCCTATAAAA
Organism: Allium cepa; assembly: GCA_030765085.1. Taxonomy (NCBI): domain Eukaryota; kingdom Viridiplantae; phylum Streptophyta; class Magnoliopsida; order Asparagales; family Amaryllidaceae; genus Allium; species Allium cepa. Next base: position 292,921,263 of record CM060937.1, read on the forward strand.
GGTGGGAACACCCTCAAGAACAATAACAAAAACACAAATAAAAATCCAGGTTTTTCTAATGGTTTCTCTTCTTCTTCCTCTCTTAGTTCTACAATGAAAAAGTTGCAAATCAACTCCAAATCAATTCCAACTTTTCTACAAGGCTTCGTATAATGTTAGAACACCTTCCACCAAGCAAAAAAATGAAGAAGTGAAGCCTAACCCCCAAAATCTACGAAGGCCGTGAGCTACAGGGGTGTTTAGAGGGAGGGTGCAACTACTAAGGGCAAGAAAAGGAGGAAGCAAAGGTGTTGCAAGGAAAGGTTAGGCTTGGTTAGCTTGGGCTTGGTTGTTTGAGAGGTTAAAGTTAAGCTAATGCAGCTCTTTGAATGGAAAATATAACATATACATGCTATGTTTTGATTGTGTTTAAACTGTTGAATTTTTATAGACATTGTTGAGAACATTGGTTTGATTCTCGTTTTGAAAACAAGAAGCATATGCGATCCATATGAACGGACGTAGAGTGAACTTGAACGGGCTTGTATGACTTGTGACAAGACCTTTGAACAAAGCACATAGGTTATAAATGGAATTCGATTTATGTCGGACTCGGATTTGAAAGTGCACTTATAGAGATAGTGGTTATAGATGCAGTTAGGAATTATCTAGTATTCAACAGTTTCTATGGAACTTTGTAGAGAGATTCTTAGAGGTTTCTCATCGTATTTACTATTTTTATATGTATGTTTGTGTAACATTCCTGATTTTTAAGCTATATTTAAATTGGTAGTCAATTTAATTTTTTGAATTTAATTATGGAATTATTGGTAATTAATTTTAAAATTTGGTTAAATGTTGAATAAATTGGGTGTTTTCCAAATAAATAGATATTTATTTGTTTATTAATATAAATGAATGAGAATATGATTTTTAAATCAAATTTCTAATTGGAAATTCTGAAATAAATATTTTGAATAATATTTTAATTACAAATTTAATTGAGGATTAATTTGAAAATTTGAATGAATACATACATATATATAATTAATAATTTGAGATTTGAATTTGAGATTCAAATGTTAATATATTGAAATTTAGTTGGACTTAAAGAAATTTATATTTGAAACAAAAATATAAAAAGTATGATTAACTAAGTTTAAAATGAAAATTTTAAATAAGTATGTGTTAATAAGTTTAATATCTTAAGTTTATAAATATAAATGTATTAAAAATATTGTATTAACTAACTTATAAATATTTATTTGCAATGAATAATTTTTCAAATCATTTGTTTTAAATTGTATTAGTAAAAAATAGAATGTAAGGAAACAAAATAGATTTGAACTGGGAATTTAAGAATAAATTTTTTAATATATTTAAAAGATAAATTTGTCTTGATTCAAACTTAAAGTTAATAAAGAAGTGATTAAGTTTTATTTAATTACATGATCACGATTTGTTAATTTATTCTTAAAAATTATTTTAAATCAATAAAGAGGTTAAAGAATTAACCAAAAGAAGTGTTTTTGAATCATTGATTGATTTAAATTTCTTAAAGTTAAATTTGGAGTTAATGATAATATAAAATAGATGATCTACTTAAATAAATGAAAATTAATAAGGGTTTAAACTATAAAATAATTTAGATAAAGGTTTTTAACATAAAATTAATTATTATTTTTACAAGTGTAGGTTAAAGAGTTAAGTATTTAACAAATGTTTACTTAAAACTTACAAGTGAAAGGATCTTAAACAAGTGGCAAACTTGATTTTTTTTTCTTCATTAAAAAAAACAAACAAAAACGGATTTGAAAATAAAACCATGAAATCAAAAACTAGAAGAAAAAAATGTTGTCTTAGATTCAAAAGCAAAGAAACAAATCACAATTGGAAAACAGAAGATTAACACCTGCAAAATAAAATTCTGAAGCAAAAGCCACTTCAGAAACTTGGAAGCCCAAAAGCAAATGCCAGTGCAGTTTTTTTTTCTTCTGGAAATAGTTCTAAGGCAAGTAATTTTTTTTTAAATTTGAGTTTGAAGTTGCAATCTGTAATGAAGAAAGAACTAAGTACAATAGTAATCAATCTAAGTTGCAGGGAACAATTCAAGTTAAAGGCTAAAGTAAATTCTGTTGCAACTACAGAAGAAAGAAAAAAAACTGGACTGTCGCATAAAGGAAACTCAACCTGTCTAAACTCCAAGAATTAAAGAAAATTCAGGCAGGCTAAAAAATAAAAAAAAAGTTACAGGCTCAAGATTCTTCTCTGCCTTCATTCTGTTTCCTGTTCATTGTTTCTTCATCAAACTCAAGGTCTAGTTGCTTCTCTGTTTACAAGCATGACAGGTGAGCAAACTTCATTCTTTTTTTTCGATTTCTTTGATTTTGATACCTGTGATGATGATGTATGGGAAAATAATGAATGAATGCGTGTGTATATCAGCTCGTATGCATGTATTTATATATGTGTATGTTGGTGCTTAGGAATGTTTGCTCTGTCTTCAGTTACAGATTGTAAAACTTGATTAAATTTTCAAATCATTTCACCTACAAATGATTTTAAACATGTATCTCTGAAAGAAAGGTGTTTGTGTGTGAATAACATCATTTCTAAAAATAAAATCAACAGAAAAGTTTGAGTAAATGCTTTGGAAATTATAAATAACAGTAAATTGGGAAGAACAAGTGAAAATTCAAACTCAACGATTTGCAAATTCAAGTATATATCCTGAAACCTCTAAGCAAAACATGATTTTTTTTTAAAAAAAAAATTGATTTTTAGTTTAGTATTTTGGTTGCAGTTCGTAGATGAACAGAAAACACTATTTGATCGATCCTGACAATCGTGTAATTGTAAAATCTTGAAATTGTTCCTGAAGGTAGAAGAAGGAGTATAGATTATGGGAAAAATGTTTAAAAAATTATTCATTGCAAAAAAATTTGGGTTGACATGGAATTAGGGTTTAACGTGTAGTATTTGGTCGGTTCGGTTCTCATGCTCGTGAGGAGCCAGTGGTGGATCGAGTTCGATGATATTCAGGGAGGTGTTGGCTTAGGGGTTGACGAAGACGTGGACGAAGTGGCGAGGGTTCTGGCGCAGGGTGGTGTCGTAGTGAAGCAGTTTAGTGTGGTTTTCTTCGATTGGGTTTGGTTCTAGTTTTTGCTGGGTAGGCTCGATTTCAATTTGACGTGGTTATCGGCAATCGATGGGGTGGGTTTGTCTAAGGAGATGATCAGCAACTTGGTGAGGAACGTGGCGACGACTGATGGTGGCCGGAGTTGTCGTGCACGTGCACTTACACGTTTTTGGTTCGACTGGGTTGTTCTAGTTAAGGAAGAAGAAGAAGAATCAATCGTATGCAGGGAATTCGAGTTTTGTTCAGGGAAGAACACGAGTTGCCTAGGGTCATTGCTCGAGTTTGAATTTTGTTATGCTAAGAAACAGTTAAAAAAACTTAAGTTTGTAGGGAAAAAAAAAATTCTACTCGGGTATAAATTTGGGAAAACTCAAAGTAGAGCTCGAGTTCGTGGGGGTTTAGGTCGGGGTGACACTCGGGTTGCCTGGGGATTTTTATATTTCCAGCTTTAAGCTTTAATGAATTAGTTAAAGGAATTTCTGGAATTATTCTTGTTGATAAATGATGATTTATTTATTGAGTAGAAAGTATAAATTAAAAGTTTCAAAATTTTAAATTTTTATGTTGGATATTCAAAATTGATTTGTTTATTTAATTTTTCTAACGCTTTCAAATGAAATTTTATAATTAATTATTAAGGTAGGTTATTAATTTATCAATATGATTAATTAAAGGATTATTTGTTTCAAATCATGGTGATTGATTTAATTTTGTTAATCAATCAAGAGCAAAGGTAAAACAATTACACGATTAAGGTTAATCAAATAATGATTTAAAGATAAATTAATTAATTAACGAAAGTATTTAAGGAATAATTTATTAATAAAGGTAATTAATTGTTAATTAAGTAATTAAGGGTAATTAATTGCTCGAAGGTAATTACTAAATTAAAAGTAATTAATTTATCATTGAAGGTTGATTAACCAAGTGATCAAACAATAAGTAATTTAAGGAATAATTAATTAATATGGTTAATTAATAAAGGTAATTAAATTAAGTATAATTAATTAAAGGTTTATTAATTAAAGTAATTAATTAAGGAATAATTAATTAAGGTTTAATTAATTACAATTAAGGGTTAATTAATTAAGTTAATTAATTAAAGAAATAATTAATTAATGAAAGTGATTAAGACTCAATCAATTATAGTTAATGATAATTAATCATTGATTTAAAGATTACTAATGAAGGTAATCATGTGGGTAATAAATTTTAAAACCACACGTTTTATTCACCTCAATCAAAGATGTTGATTGTTATTAAATGCTGTATGATGGATTGATATATTTGATATGTAATTGTAATGCTATGAGATATGAATTGCTTTGTGCCAAATTATAATATTTGTGATAGTTCTGTGTAGACATGAATACCCCTTGACCCGTTAAACGACATTTGAAATTCGATGCGATAGGGAGTCGGATTCCAGTTGGTTATCCGAAACCCACATCGAATCGTCATGATGAATATTTGTAATTGATAAATTTACTTTATCTGTAAATCTGTGAATGAAGATAAGCGTTATGGGTTATACCGCTTATCGATATTGATTGAATCTGTGATAATTGTTAATGTTGCACTATTGTGTGTAAAACCCCTGGAATACACCGTACACACACAAAATATGGGTTTCACAAGGAAATCAGTTAAGTCACAGCTATTTGAATTTTATATTTTAAAAATGGATTTAAAGTTTGAATTTTGTATCCAAATGATTTTAGAAATGAAATTGAGTTAAATTTGAAAAGAATTTGAAAAGGAGTTTTGAAGATAAAGGTTATTTTAGATAATTTGATTTAGTTTGAAATTGGAAATATTTTTAATTTGGGTTTGAATTCAATATTTGAAAGTAAATTCAATGATTTGGAAATTTTGGCTTAAAAAGATTATACAAGTTATAAAGGTGTTATATGGATTTTTAAACCATTTTAAAAGTATGGTTTTGAGAGTTTGAATTTAACCCAACTTTATATTTGAAAGGCCTTAACTCGTACAATTATAATCTAGTTTTACGAAACGAAAACTATTTGTTTTCAAATAATAATAGCTTTTATATAAGGAAAGAATTTTCCCAAATTATGATAAAAAGATTTCAAATTTGAAACGGGAATTGTTTTGAAAGTTATGAATGAATCTTTGAAAATTGTTTTGAAAGCTATGAAATGAGTCTTTGATTTAAAGACCGGACAAGTTAATCCAATTTGAAATGGAATTGTTTTGAAAAGCTTTGAATGAATCTTTGTTTAAAAGATTGGTGAACCTTGATAGGGGTCTTAAAACGAATCTTTTTGTTTAAAAGATTGAAAATGGTAATTTGTTAAACCATTTGAAAGAAAGGTTTTGGGTAATAAGTTGTGACTTAATTGAAATCTCAATATCCATATGGTTTTATAATTTTGCGCTCATTATTCAGTTTAGCCGGGAGAGTACCTTGTGTCATATAACCCATTCCGAATAATGATACGACGGTATGGATAGCATTTGAAGACCGGTGGTGAAGACCGGGTATTTGCGAGAACGATAGGATGACCTATCAATTGTCTCTGCACTGAGTCGCGCCGATATAGAGATTTCCTAAGTGATGGGAAGTCCGATCGGGATTGTGAATACCCGGATTTGCAAGGGCTTCTTCGGAAGTTCCATCGGTTCTGTTCGAACCCGGGACAGACTTGTATGGATGTGTGTCTGACATTACACTTTGAGATGTAAAACCGGTTTCCATCAAATACATTTCTGTTTGGTGGCAGAGATTTATTCTCTTAGCTTAACACCCTTCTCTGAGACGTACGAGCTCAGAGGTTATGTAGTTGATGGTTACTAGTGATACATTCCCAATTTGGTAATGTGGCATACGAAGTGTTGCTGATCATTTGTTGATCAAAGCATTGTTTTTGTGAAAAGCGTAGCTTTGTGGACGAGACTTCGTCGAACTTCACAACCCGGAATGGTCAAAACAGAAAGAATGCGGCCAGGTTATTTGGTGTAGCACCCCTTGAGGGTATGTTCATTTCCTTCTGGATAGAGGTGGTATCATGGTATGGAGCCCAGATACTTAACCTATGTGGTTGCTGCAAATTTATTACTTTGTGGTTGTTGGTGAATCCAGGGATAAAGGTTGGTTACGACCGAGGGATGGCATACTCGTGTAGTAGTGACCTAGTTATAGAGGTAAGCCGGCCTTGAGTTGGCTGAGATCCGGTTAGGTTCTCGGGGCGTCCCTCCAGAGGCGTGCCCATATGGCCCAGGAAGTTCCTTAGCCTGACTATTTGTTGGAAATCCAAAGAAACAATACGAGCCCTTTACGATTGCAATTGTATAACCTGTCTCCTCAGGAGGTAGCTATAGCAGGCATAATATAATGGTACCTATGCTGGCTAAGATTAATATTATACTTTTGAAATGTTTTCCACTACGAATTAATAATAATAATACCAAAAGATTTCGCGTATCAAGCATGTTTGACTATCATAAGGAGAAATCTCCCACATGTGTGCGATTGCATTGTGTGTGTGTGCTGGGAGGCCTTATGGTAGTTTCATTTTCCAAAAAGCATTGCGGATTTCAAATTTAAAATCCTTTTGTTTGTTTTTAAAGATAAAATATTTTTGTTTGCTCATACCAGTCCCACGACTGACCCGAAGTTTATTGTTCCCTTCCTAAACTCTGGGTGCCCACAATTTTCCACACGGGCAATTTAGAGTTGCGTTTTTCAGATAGTAGATATAGAATCGATTCTGTTGCTTTCGGCTTACTCTTGGGTATTCTTTAGAGATCCTGGATATTGGAGTCTTTGGATTCATGGACGAGACTTGCTGAGCTTGGTGAAATGTGTCGGTGGTTCGAGCTTGTGGTTAGGAGTTTTAGCTTTAGAGCATTGGATTGGAGTTATCTCTTGGCTATTCGTTTCCGCTGTAGCATTGTTATCTTGTATCTCTTATATTGATTCATATTGTATCATTGTTGTATCATTCTGGATATTGTATCATTGGTTGTGTATGGTATTCATTTCTTTCTTCCGCTGTGTTGTTATACCTAATTGTGTTATAAGCTCCGACGAACCAGATTCGACGTTTGGATCTGCGACATTGGAATACAAGTGTCGTATTCGGTGTCGATTTTCGAAGGTTGAGTCAGGGTCGTTACAATTGGTATCAGAGCTGAAGGTTGAAACTTTAGCTCAGGAGTATAACACATTAGGTAGCTTATCTGAGATTGGGTGAAGTATACCCTAAAATGAGTATATCCCTAAGATATCCGTTCGAATGCCTTAGTAAATTCTCTTACTATCCACTGATAGTGAGTACGAGTGCAAGAAGAGGACGAGATAGGGGATAGGGGAGTACCACTACAAATGTGCAGTACCTTGCTATAGCGGAAACAACTTTCTCTATCAATCTCCTTTGATTTGTCTTTTCAATTCTTTGATGATTCCTGGCAGCTCCAGGAAGAAGCTTTGATATATTTGCTTGGGACACAAACTCCAGATGGGTCAGAATTATTGGTTTGAATGAATTGTTTTCTTTGGTTGCTATGGTTGATAGGTATATTTTGGTTGTTTAAACTAAATTTTTTTGGATTGCATCCATAAATCTGTTTATTCTGTTGGGTCCAAGTATATTCTACGAGTGGTTAGTTATCTTTCGAACTAACCAATACCCCTGTATATTCGTAGATCTGGTGAGCCGAGTATCTTGATTTGTTCTTGTATCCATTATTGATATTTTGATTTGGGAAGCCAAATGCAGAATAGATACCCAGTTTGATTTGGGAAAACAATTTCTCTATCTTTGTGTATTCATCCTTTGTTGTCTCCCTATTTACAAATTTCGAGGACGAAATTTTCTTAAGGGGGGAATCCGTAACATTCCTGATTTTTAAGCTATATTTAAACTGGTAGTTAATTTAATTTTTTGAACTTAATTATGGAATTATTAGTGATTAATTTTAAAATTTGGTTAAATGATGAATAAATTGGGTGTTTTCCAAATAAATAGATATTTATTTGTTTATTAATATAAATGAATGTGAATATGATTTTTAAATCAAATTTCTAATTGGAAATTTTGAAATAAATATTTTGAATAATACTTTAATTACAAATTTAATTGAGGATTAATTTGAAAATTTGAATGAATATATATATATATATAAATAATAATTTGAGATTTGAATTTGAGATTCAAATGTTAATATATTGAAATTTAGTTGGACTTAAAGAAATTTATATTTGAAATAAAAATATAAAAATTATGATTACTCAAGTTTAAAATGAAAATTTTAAATAAATATGTGTTAATAAGTTTAATATCTTAAGTTTATAAATATAAATGTATTAAAAAAAATTGTATTAACTAACTTATAAATATTTATTTGCAATGAATAATTTTTCAAATCATTTGATTTAAATTGTATTAGTACAAAATAGAATGTAAGGAAACAAAATAGATTTGAATTGGGAATTTAAGAATAAATTTTTTGATATATTTAAAAGATAAAATTGTCATGATTCAAACTTAATGTTAATAAAGAAGTAATTAAGTTTTATTTAATTACATGATCACTATTTGTTAATTTATTCTTAAAAATTATTTTAAATCAATAAAGAGGTAAAGAATTAACCAAAAGAAGTGTTTTTGAATCATTGATTGTTTTAAATTTCTTAAAGTTAAATTTGGAGTTAATGATAATATAAAATAGATGATCTACTTAAATAAATGAAAATTAATATGGGTTTAAACTATAAAATAATTTAGATAAAGGTTTTTAACACAAAATTATTTTTTTTACAAGTGTAGGTTAAAGAGTTAAGTATTTAACAAATGTTCACTTAAAACTTACAAGTGTAAGGATCTTAAACAAGTGGCAAACTGGATTTTTATCTTCATTAAAAAAAACAATAAGAGATCTAAAAATAAAACCATGAAATCAAAAACCAGAAGAAGAAAAAATGTTGTCTTAGATTCAAAAGCAAAGAAACAAATCACAATTGGAAAACAGAAGATTAAAACCTACAAAATAAAATTCTGAAGCAAAAGCAACTTCAGAAATTTGGAAGCCCGAAAGCAAATGCCAATGCAGTTTTTCTTCTTCTGGAAATAGTTCTAAGGCAAGTAATTTTTTTTTAAATATGAGTTTTAAGTTGCAATCTATAATGAAGAAAGAACTAAGTACAGTAGTAATCAATCTAAGTTGCAGGGAACAATTCAAGTTCAAGGCTAAAGTAAATTCTGTTGCAACTACAGAAGAAAGAAAAAAAACTGGATTGTCACATAAAGGAAACTCAACCTGTAAAACTCCAAGAGTTAAATAAAATTCAGGCAGGCTAAAAAATAAAAATAAAAAGTTACAGGCTCAAGATTCTTCTCTGCCTTCATTCTGTTTCCTGTTCATTGTTTCTTCATCAAACTCAGGGTCTAGTTTCTTCTCTGTTTACAAGCATGATAGGTGAGCAAACTTCATTCTTTTTTTTTCATTTCTTTGATTTTGATACCTATGATGATGATGTATGGGAAAATAATGAATGAATGCGTGTATATATCAGCTCGTATACATGTATTTATATATGTGTATGTTGGTGCTTAGGATGTTTGCTCTGTCTTCAGTTACAGATTTTAAAACTTGATTAAATTTTCAAATCATTTCACCTACAAATGATTTTAAACATGGTTCTTTGAAAGAAAGGTGTTTGTGGGTGAATAACATCATTTCTAAAAATAAAATCAACAGAAAAGTTTGAGTAAATGCTTTGGAAATTATAAATAACAGTAAATTGGGAAGAACAAGTGAAAATTCAAACTCAATGATTTGCAAATTCAAGTATATATCCTGAATCCTCTAAGCAAAACATGATTTTTAAAACAAAAATTTTGATTTTTAGTTTAGTATTTTGGTTGCAGTTCGTAGATGAACAGAAAACACTATTTGATCGATTCCTGACAATCGCGTAATTGTAAAATCTTGAAATTGTTCCTGGAGGTAGATGGAGGAGTATAGACTATGGGAAAAATGTTTAAAAATTTATTCATTGCAAAAAAATTTGGGTCGACATGGAATTAGGGTTTAACGTGCAGTATTTGGTCGGTTTGGTTCTCGTGCTCGTGAGGAGCCAGTGGTGGATCGAGTTCGATGATATTCAGGGAGGTGTTGGCTTGGGGGTTGACGAAGGCGTGGACGAAGTGGCGAGGGCTCTGGCGCAGGGTGGTGTCATAGCGAAGCAGTTTAGTGTGGTTTTCTTCGATTGGTTTTAGTTCCAGTTTTTGCTGGGTAGGCTCGATTTCAATTTGATGTGGTTATCGGCAATCGGTGGGGTGGGTTCGTCTAAGGAGATGATCAGTGACTTGGTGAGGGTCGTGGTGACGACTGATGGTGGCCGGAGCTGTCGTGCACGTGCACGTACACGTTTTTGGTTCGACTGGGTTGTTCCAGTTAAGGAAGAAGAATAAGAAGCAATCGTATGCAGGGAATTCGAGTTTTGCTCGGGGAAGAACACGAGTTGCCTCGGGTCATTGCTCGAGTTTGAATTTTGTTATGCTAAGAAACAGTTAAAAAAAACTTAAGTTTGTGGGGAAAAAATTTCTACTCGGGTAAAAATTTAGGAAAACTCGAAATAGAGCTCGAGTTCGTGGGGGTTTAGCTCGGGGGGACACTCAGGTTTCCTGGGGATTTTTATATTTCCAGCTTTAAGCTTTAATGAATTAGTTAAAGGAATTTCGAGAATTATTCTTTTTGATAAATGATGATTTATTTATTGAGTAGAAAGTATAAACTAAAAGTTTCAAAATTTTAAATTTTTATGTTGGATATTTAAAATTGATTTGTTTATTTAATTTTTCTAACGCTTTCAAATGGAATTTTATAATTAATTATTAAGGTAGGTTATTAATTTATCAATATGATTAACTAAAGGATTATTTGTTTCAAATCAAGGTAATTGATTTAATTTTGTTAATCAATCAAGAACTAAGGTAAAACAATTACACGATTAAGGTTAATCAAATAATGATTTAAAGATAAATTAATTAATTAACGAAAGTATTTAAGGAATGATTTGTTAATAAAGGTAATTAATTGTTAATTAAGTAATTAAGGGTAATTAATTGCTCGGAGGTAATTACTAAATTAAAAGTAATTAATTTATCATTGAAGGTTGATTAACCAAGTGATCAAAGAATAAGTAATTTAAGGATTAATTAATTAATGTGGTTAATTAATAAAGGTAATTAAATTAAGAATAATTAATTAAAGGTTTATTGATTAAAGTAATTAATTAAGGAATAAGTAATTAAGGTTTAATTAATTACAATTAAGGGTTAATTAATTAAGTTAATTAATTAAAGAAATAATTAATTAATGAAAGTGATTAAGACTTAATCAATTGTAGTTAATGATAATTAATCATTGATTTAAAGATTACTAATGAAGGTAATTATGTGGGTAATAAATTTTAAAACCACATGTTTTATTCACCTCAATCAAAGATGTTGATTGTTACTAAATGATGTATGATGGATTGATATATTTGATATGTAATTGTAATGCTATGAGATATGAATTGCTTTGTGCTGAATTGTAATATTTGTGATTTTTCTGTGTAGATATGAATACCCCTTGACCCGTTAAACGACATTTGAAATTCGATGCGACAAGGAGTCGGATTCCAGTTGGTTATCTGAAACCCACATCGAATCGTAATGATGAATATTTGTAATTGATAAATTTACTTTATTTGTAAATTTGTGAATGAAGATAAGCGTTATGGGTTATACCGCTTATCGATATTGATTGAATCTGTGATAATTGTTAATGTTGCACTATTGTGTGTAAAGCCCCTGGACTACACCGTACACACACAAAATATGGGTTTCACGAGGAAATCAGTTAAGTCACAGCTATTTGAATTTTATACTTTAAAAATGGTTTTAAAGTTTGAATTTTGAATCCAAATGATTTTGGAAATGAAATTGGGTTAAATTTGAAAAGGAGTTTTGAAGATAAGGGTTATTTTAAATAATTTGATTTAGTTTGAAATTTGAAATATTTTTAATTTGGGTTTGAATTCAATATTTGAAATTGAATTCAATGATTTGGAAATTTTGGCTTAAAAAGATTATACAAGTTATAAAGGTGTTTATATGGATTTTTAAACCATTTTAAAAGTATGGTTTTGAGAATTTGAATTTAACCCAACTTTATATTTGAAAGGCCTTAATTCGTACAATTATAATCGAGTTTTCCGAAATGAAAACTATTTGTTTTCAAATAATAATAGCTTTTATATAAGAAAAAAATTTCCCAAATTATGATGAAAAGATTTCAAATTTAAACGGGAATTGTTTTGAAAGTTATGAATGAATCTTTGAAAATTGTTTTGAAAGCTATGAAATGAGTCTTTGATTTAAAGACCGGACGAGTTAATCATATTTGGAATGGAATTGTTTTGAAAAGCTATGAATGAATCTTTGTTTAAAAGATTGGCGAACCTTGATAGGGGTCTTAAATGAATCTTTTTGTTTAAAAGATTGAAAATGGTAATTTGTTTAAACGATTTGAAAGAAAGGTTTTGGGTAATAAGTTGTGACTTAATTGAAATCCCAATATCCGTATGGTTTTAAAATTTTGTGCTCATTATTCGGTTTAGCCGGGAGAGGACCTTGTGTCATATAACGCATTCCGAATAACGATACAATGTTATGGATAGCATTTGAAGACCGGTGGTGAAGACCGGGTATTTGCGAGAACGATAGGATGACCTATCGATTGTCTCTGCACTGAGTCGCGCCGGTATAGAGATTTCCTAAGTGATGGGAAGTCCGATCGGGATTGTGAATACCTGGATTTGCAAGGGCTTCTCCGGAAGTGCCTTCGGTTCTGTTCGAACGCGGGACAGACTTGTATGGATGTGTGTCTGACATTACATTTTGAGATGTAAAACCGGTTTCTATCAAATACATTTCTGTTTGGTGGCAGAGATTTATTCTCTTAGCTTAACACCCTTCTCTGAGACGTACGAGCTCGGAGGTTATGTAGTTGATGGTTACTAGTGATACATTCCCAATTTGGTAATGTAGCATACGAAGTGCTTCTGATCATTTGTTGATCAAAGCATGGCTTTTGTGAAAAGCGTAGCTTTGTGGACGAGACTTGGTCGAACTTCACAACCCGGAATGGTCGAAACAGGAAGAATGCGGCAAGGTTATTTGGGGGTAGCTCCCCTTGAGGGTATGTTCATTTCCTTCTGGATAGAGGTGGTATCATGGTATGGAGCCCAGATACTTAACCAATGTGGTTGCTGCAAATTCATTACTTTATAGTTGTTGGTGAATCCCGGGATAAAGGTTGGTTACGACCGGGGGATGACGTACTCGTGTAGTAGTTACCTAGTTACAGAGGTAACCCGACCTTGTGTTGGCAGAGATTCGGTTAGGTTCTTGGGGCGTCCCTCCAAAGGCGTACCCATGTGGCATAGGAAGTTCCTTAGCATGACCATTTGTTGGAAATCCAAAGAAACAATACGAGCCCATTATGATTGCAATTGTATAACCTGCCTCCTTAGGAGGTAGCTATAGCAGGCATAATATAATGGTACCTATGCTGGCTAAGATTAATATTATACTTTCGAAATGTTTTCCACTATGCATTAATAATAATAATATCAAAAGATTTCGCGTATCAAGCATATTTGACTATCATAAGGAGAAATCTCCCCTATGTGTGCGATTGCATTGTGTATGTGCCGGGAGGCCTTATGGTAGTTTCATTTTCCAAAAAGCATTGCAGATTTCAAATTTAAAATCCTTTTGATTGTTTTTAAAGATAAACTGTTTTTGTTTGCTCATACTAGTCCCATGACTGACCTGGAGTTTATTGTTCCCTTCCTAAACTCTGGGTGCCCACAATTTTCCACACGGGCAGTCTAGAGTTGGGTTTTTCAGATAGTAGATATAGAATCGATTCTGTAGCTTTTGGCTTACTCTTGGGTATTCTTTGGAGATACTGGATATTGGAGTCTTTGGATTCATGGACGAGACTTGCCGAGCTTGGTGAAATGTGATGGTGGTTCGAGCTCGTGGTTTGGAGTTTTAGCTTTGGAGCATTGGATTGGAGTTATCTCTTGGCTATTCGTTTCCGCTGTGGCATTATTATCTTATATCTCTGATATTGATTCATATTATATCATTGTTGTATCATTCTGGATATTGTATCATTGATTGTATATGATATTCATTTCTTTTCTTCCGCTGTGTTGTTATACTTAATTGTGTTATAAGCTCCGGCGAACCAGATTCGACGTTTGGTCTGCGGCATTGGAATACAAGTGTCATATTCGGTGTCGATTTTTGAAGGTCGAGTCAGGGTCATTACAGTTTGTTGCTATTAAAAACTTGAATAGTAAAAAAGCTAAGTAAATTGTCGAAATGTGGCCAAAACATCATTAGTGCAATACTGCCCTGTTTAGATTAAATTTTTGGACATAAAAGGTTTGAAATGATATATAGATTTAGGTATTTTGTCTATTTATTTTTATGAGAGTTTAATCACACTTATTAGAGTATTTCAAAAGTTTTTTGAGATATTTATTAATTTTTAAGAATTAATTGTGAATTTTAAAGAAGAGATATTTTGTAAGAAAACATGTTGTTTTCAAGTTTTAAGAAATTTTGTAAGCTTGTTATTTTCAAGTAACATTTTGAGTATATGTTTTAAAACCTATTATAAATATTATAAAGCATTTTAAAAGCATTTTCATGTATATACGATTTTAAAAAATCTGTTCACTATTTTATATCTTATGTAATAAACATCTTCCAAAATAGTTTATTTAATATCTAATTTTATAAATAAATTAGTATAAATATATATCATTTTAGAAACAGTTTTAAAAGTATAAATTAAAGGTTTAGATAGGGGTTAGGAATCGTCAATTGGCCAAATAGATAATTCTTTGATTACTTGTTTGAAAAGTGGGGTATTATGCTTAACACTAAAAGCCGACGAAGTAAGGCCTATCTATTTGTCAGAGTTAAGATTGATGTTCAAGTAAGGATAGAGAAATAGAGCTCCAACCTTGCAGATTCCTTCTTGACTGAGGAATTGTAAGTCGGAAAATGTTGAAAACATTTTAATCGTGTTGATTTCTAACTCAATTATGGGAATCATTAATACTATACTTTACACTAAAAGCCGACGAGATAGACTTATCTATTTGTGAGGTTCAAGAATGAGGTGTCTAAGCAAGGCTTTGATGAAACCAATGGTGTAACTTACCTGCTTCACTCTTAGACGAGGAATAGTTAAGTTGGAATGTTGGAAATGAGTTAAGTGTATGAATCGTGATTTGTATAAGGAAGTGTTTTGACTAGATAATATATTAGTCGATTATTGAACTTGACCAAATACGAATTAAGAAGTTATCAAAAGGCTTCGCAATTTCATATCAATGAGAACCCCCAAGGAGGAGAATTGGTATGAAATGTCTCTAGCTTTTGCATACTTTTGAGAGAACTGAAATTGAGTTAGTCGAAACTTCATCGAATTAGTTTCAAAGAGACCAGGATCGGTAAGTGTTTTACATATCGAATATCACTTCAAAACTAGTATATGAGTTCTATATTTTGGAAGAGGTTGTGAAGTGAAATGTTATAGAGTTCAACAGTCAGTCCTAAGGTTAAAGCCCCAAGGAAAGGTCATTGTTAAGATTTCTAATAATGCTATCATGTGGAACTATCTATCTTGAGGAGTATTCCAGGAGAGAGGACAGCTTTAGCATTCGTTGGAGGACTTATGTGGGGAACCTATGTAGAGGTTCAAGATTAGTTCAAGATGCTCGAATCTATGTAATGATTCATGATCTATTCCAGATTTGGGAATCCATTTGGGGATTCATATTTTGTTCAAGTGATGAAGACTCGAGTGGGAGATGTCGAACGTAGCATCGATATCGAAAATGACTGAAACCAAAGATAGGGTACATAGCCGAAAGGAACGTAGCATTTTAGCAATGCCAAGGGTGCAGGTGACGGTCTCTTATCAGTTATGGACATGCATGCAGGAGCGATGCATTCAAACCGTGATTGCTTGAGCTTGGGCCAATTATACACTTCCTATAGTGCGTTCTCTAGACATGTACATTGCCTGAAAGGAAACCTCTGGTCCATGTGCAAGAGTTCGGATTTGGCTAGATCCGAGGAGATCTCCATGGAAAATCCATTATGCAAATGCGCCTTAGCAGTACTGATTGTATACCTATTATTGTTGTGGCGTTCACACAATATGTAACACCTCATATTTTTATAACATTATCTAGGATATTTAATAAGTTAAATTAAATAAAATAATGTGAAGATTATTAGGTTGAGATTTAATTAAATTAAGCGTAGTCGTGCCATGTTAATGTGTACATTAAAATTAGATAACATAAACTAATATGCTAGGAAATATGTAAGTGGAAATGGGAAATAAGAAAGGCTTATACCATAAACCCTTAGGAAATGAAACTTACATTCATATTCATTTTAGCAAACTAAAAACATCTAAGGCCAACCACCATTTATTCTCAAGGAAGATAAAGCTAGGGTTTAAGAGAAGGAAGATAATCAATTAATTCAACATCAAATTTCAAATCTTTTAATCTCAAAGCTAAGATGAATAATTACTTCATCCCATTTTCTTATAGTTTTCAATTTTAAGATTAGATTTGAAATGTTTTTGCAAGTATATGCCATGTTTGGATGATTAAAGTTATTTTTAAGCTTGTTGGTGATTTATGCATGTTCATACTAGTTTTATGATATGTTTGATACGAAAAATCTATTAAATGACATCCAAATACCTTGAAAATTCAAATATATGTCGGAAATGATATTTTAGATATGATATTCAATTTTCGTAGTTTTCTGAATTAATGTGGATTTTATATTAATTTTCTAGTAAAGAAAATGATTTATTGGGTTATAAATTATTTATGGCTAAATAAATAATTATTTGGGTATGAAATTTTTATATGCTGGAAAACATATTAAAATAGATTTTCTAGAATTTTTTTAAATTTTTCCTAAGTGTTTTGATGAATATATAAAATTATTTAAGGTATGAGACTTAAATGTTTTATATATTTAATTAAGGAGAAGGGGCGGTGTATAAAATAAAATTATTATTTAATTATGGAATTAGTGGCAGCACTTTTATGAAAAGTGTTTCCTAACCAACGAGAATTTGATAAGCAAAGGCGGTTAGTTGAAAAGTTACATTTTTAAGTTAAAAACAAGAAAATCATGCCTTTAGCATATTTCAGCCATTTTAGGCATCAACCTTCTGATCCAGACCTTCCGACAAAGTCGAATGGTTATAGCTTTTAACAAGGTCAAAGTTCAATGCATATGGTATCAAGTTACTTGATACATAAAGAATTGAACAAGGTCGAAGGGTACTTAGTCGAAAGGTTGCCAAAAGCTTACATCTGCTTGCTTTCGAAAAGGAGCTTTCGACTAAGTAAATTATTTAAAATAAAGGTTTTAAACCTTTCAACAAAGTCGAAAGGTTACTGCCACTTTTCCAAAGTCACTGCTTTCGACAAAATCGAAAGTTTACCTATTTCTAAAATCATCATCTTCTCAATGCTTTCGAAAGGTATCAAAGCTTTCAACTTAGATGTTTTACCTTGCTTTTTCTAATTGAGGTATAACCCAAAGCTTTCTAAGGATTTGTTTTAAAGGCAGCCGACTATTGTTTTAAATCATGTCTTTTAAAGCATTCGAAGCAGAGCTTTCGACAAAGTTGAAAGATAGCTTCCAATGAAGTCGAAAGGTTTTTAAAAGAATATTTTCCATATGCTTTAAATTGAACCTAGTAAGCCTTCGAAAGTTTTATGTTTTAAAAGGCTTTAGTTCAATGGTTTCGAAAGGTTTGAGTCCAATGGTTTCGAAAGGTTTTTGTTCAATGGTTTCGAAAGGTTTGAGTTCAATGGTTTCGAAAGGTAAGGTTTTGGCCTAGATAATTAAAGGGTTTTACTTAGTTCCAAAAGAGATGCTTTCAAAAGTTTAGGAAGATGTACTTTCAAATATTTAAATGTTTTCATCAACTAAAGTTTGAGTAAAGGAGATATATATAATATAGCAATGTGATTTTGAAAAAGCGTAAAGATTATATAATTCCTTGTATTAGTTTGATTTTAAAGGTTTAAATCATTTTGAAAATGTTTTCTAGGAAAATTATGGGAGGGGATCCTTAAGTGAAAATGACTTAGATATTAGAATATCGAATGGAACTAGCATAAGGTTGTGCCTTATACATTAGCTATTAGCCCCAGCAAATTGTTGTCCAAAATTATAGTGTGTAGGGCTTGATTATCGGTAGACTAAAATTATGATTACACACCTAAAGAAATATATGTTTGTATACAGATAGGTTATTGGTGAGCCCGAAAAACCATTAGGATCAGGAAGACCTAAGAGATGATTAAATGTTATCCAAATAAAACTTATATGTTTGAACAGATGTTCATTTAATAACTGATATTTATGTATGTTTACATAATGATACTATACAATATTTAACCAGTTTTGGTATAGGAAAAAGGTTTTGTAAAGATATATTTTAAAAAGATGTTAGTATGGGGAAACCCGTTTCGCTAATCGACGTGATCTCACTTAACATACAAAACAAGGATATATAGTATTATTCACACTAGGCTTTATGTCTGACTCAAAGTTTATGTTTTCTCCTTAAACTCTCGGGTGCTCAAAATTAATTTGAATAGGCTGAAAGGTTAAGGTCTTTTTCTGGTTTAGTAGGACGATGAATAAAGCTACGGAGGCATGCAGGAGGCAAACAGATAACTATTTAGGTGTTGTAGTTTTATGTTTTATTTTATTTCCGCTGTGTTTGTACTAAGTCTATTATGACTATATGACTCTGATCATCCAAGGAGGTATCTTCATACACCGCTCTTGGCATATTTTGAATTAAGTATATTTTATCTGTGCTTAAGAACGTATTAGGATTATGTATTAAGAATATGGAACATCTATAATGAAGAAAATGTTGTTTTGAAATCTATGTTTTGTTTCATATTCAAGTGCTTATAATATTATAGATACCATTAACATAGCCGTATTTAGTTATCGGAAGCTAATGCTATAGATGACTGCAGCATCTATAGTGCTTAGTTTTTGGGCCTCTAGATAGGAGATGATACAGCTTGGTATTAGAGCATGGTTTATGAAATACTTTAACTAAAAATGGGTTTTGAAAAACATAATCCTTAGTAATTAAAGGTAAGATCGAGGTATGGTATAACGCTATAGTAACGTACTTGTATTTGTTATATATAAGTATACGTAATATCTCTAGACTCCTACCTTACTTAGGCTATTCGTTTTAATCTCACGAGAATTGAATACATATATGGAAGGAAGAAGAGGCAGAGTTAATCTTAGAGGAGAGAGCACCACCACTAATTGAAATGCCCTACCAAATGCTAGAAGAGGTCTAGGTCAGGCTTAAGCTGAAAATGTTGATGCTGGTGTTCCCTAAGTGGATATGGGAGGCATGTCTTAGTTTTCCTTAAACGTGATGCAAGCTGGAATTGCAGCTGGAGTTGTCGGAGAGAATGCTACTGGAGGAGGAGTTTAAGAAGCTCCAATGGTCAACCACTATGCTAACTTGAGTAGAGAATATGCCAGGCTTGGAGGGAAGCCATTCATTGGAACTGAAGATGCGATTGAGATGGAAAATTAGCTGCTACATTGTGAGAGAATCTTTGCTGAATGACGATCAGAAGTGGAGATTAGCTTCGAGACAGATTCAAGGAGCTGCTTTATTTTGGTGGAGTACTATTGTAGCTAGTGTTGATGAGGAAACCATGACTTGGGCAAAGTTAAAGAGAAGGTTTCAAGAAAGGTTTATGTCGGCGACGGCGCAATCGGCATTGGTTAGGAAGTTTGTTGAACTAGAACAAGGGGAGATGTCTATTCTAGAGTATGCAAGAAGATTCGAAGAGTCGGCTCAGTACGGGTATGCCTTGGTAGATACGACAATCAAGAGGAATGTGAAGTTTATAAGAGACTTAAGGCCGGAATTATCAGTGCTACTTGGTGAACCGATGAGATACAAGTGATGCGGTGGCAGAAATGGCATTGAGGCAAGAAGAGGCATTAGCCTGTTTGAGGAAGAAAATGAAGGAGGTTCAGATGGGATAAGGCCAGAAAAGAAAGATTTTCCAAAAGAAAAATGCTCTGAAGGGAGAAGCACAAAAGAAGGGAAAAGCTTAGGTGGTTTGTTGTTAATGTGATAAGAAACGACACTATGCTAATGAGTGTCGTACTGAAGGAAAAGAGAAAGGAGGTGATTGGGAAGAACATCTGATGCTTTAATTGTGATCAGATGCCATTATAAGAACCAATGCAAGGAGCATGCTAGAGATGGAAAGAGACAGATGTATGCATTGAAGCTCGCAATTTCAATGCCAGTTGTGCAGAAGAAAGGGAAGGCTATTTTGGGACGCTCGTTACAGATTCACGATATGTCTGTTAGCGTTCTATTTGATACCGGTGCATCACATCCTTTTATTTCTCGATGTTTGGTAGATAAGCTTTACCTAAAACCTCGTATTCAGTTTCTTCTTTACGGGTTTCGATAGGAGGGTATGTGACACTTGGGATGAGGTGTGACCATTTAGAGTTTGACTTGCTAGGTCATACTTTTGATTGCTGGTTGCATGTGTTTGATTTTGTGGGATTTGGATTATCCTTGGGATAGATTGGTTAATTAAATATGATGCTATGATATTTTACCATGATAGAAAAATATCACTTAGTCACCCGGATTTTAGTGATCGTATAGTTTATACCATAGAGAACCCTAGTTGCGAAGTAAATGCTTTACTGGGTATCATGGAGTTAGAGGATGAGTTTCATTGAGTCTTTGTGGTTAGAGAATTTGATGATGAGTTTGAGCCGGTAGTTGGACTTCCGTCGAAATGAGCCATTGAGTTTCGGATTGATATAGTGCTTAGAGAAGAACCGATGAGTAGGCCACCAAGCAGGATGACACCCACTGAGATGAAAGAGTTGAAGGTGTAGTTGGTGGATTTGGAAGGCAAGAGTTTTATTCGACCAAGTAGTTCACCTTACGGAGCTGCCGCAGTATTTTCTAAGAAGCCGAATGGATCGTTAAGGCTATGTATTGATTACGGTAAGTTGAATGAGAAGACGATAAACAACTGATATCCACTGTCGAGAATTGATGATTTGTTCGATCAGTTAAGCGGAGCCAAGGTATTCTCTTAACTGGATTTGGCAATGGGATTTCATCAATTTAGAGTAGCAGAGGATAGTATTCCTTTGACGACGTTCGGGACAAGGTATGGATCTTACGAATTTTTAGTCATGCCGTTCGGACCAACTAATGCGCCGACATTCTTTGTGGATTTTGTGAACCAAATTTTCCGAGAGCACTTGGATAGGTTTATGTTGGTCTTCATAGATGACATTCTAACATACTCTAAGGATGAGAAGGAGCATGAAGTTCATCTTAGAGTTGTGCTTCAGACATTGAGGGAGCATCAATTGAAGGCTAAGTTTTCTTAGAATTGTGCTAGAGACATTGTGTCATTTTTGGAAGAAGGAAGTAAAATTCCTTGGTCATGTAGTCCCAGAGAAAGGGCTGTCTGTAGATCGGACCAAGATTGAGGTGGTGAATAATTGAGAGAGACCCGAGACGACGACCGAGATAAAGAGATTTCTTGTATTAGCTGGATATTATGGAAGGTTTATAAAGAATTTTTCATGGATAGCTCCGATGATGAAGCTTACGCAAAAAGATGTGAAGTTTGTATGGACTAATAAGTGTGAGGAAGCGTTTCAGAGCTCGAAACACTTATTAACCCATGCGCCGGTGTTGGTGGTTCCGGAAGGGAACCAAGATTTTGTTGTTTATGATGATGCATATGGAATTGGATTGGGAGCTATGTTGATGCAGAGAGGTAAAGTGATTGCTTATGCTTCTAGACAGCTCAGACCACATGAAGTTAGATACTCCACGCATGATTTGGAGTTAATTGCCGTTATATTTGCATTGATGGTATGGAGGCATTATCTGTTGGGAGAGCAATTTGAGCTTTATACGAATCATAAGTCGTTGAAGTAATTGTTCTCTGAGAAGGAGCTGAACATGAGATAGCAGAGATGGTTGTAGTTTATTGCTACCTATGATTTTGGAATTAAGTATACCCTCGGGAAAGGGAATAAGGTAGCAGATGCACCTAGCAGGAAGCATCAGAATGCAGTATTGGCTATGGTTGGTGAGTGGAATGATTTGGAAGCGTTGTTAGCGGTATAGATCCAAGGCAAGTTGTAGTGCATGTAGTGCTATGATGTCTTGTTTGGAAGTTCGACTGGTAATGATTAAGAAGATAGCTTCTAAACAGGACGAGGATCCAGTTTTGGCTGAACGGATCAAAAGGTTAAGGGAAGGAACAGAGAGTGATGACTTAAAGGATTTCAATCTTGACTAAAATGGGTGGTTGAGAAAGAAGGGAAGGTGTTACAAACATAGGAGACATGAGGAAAGAAGTTTTGGATGAATGTCGTCACTCGAAGTTCACTATCCATCCAAGAGGAACAAAGATGTATCAGGATATAAAGAGAAGTTTCTTCTGGAAAGGTATTAAACGAGACATTGGTTTATGTGTTAAGCGGTGCTTAAATTGCTAACAGGCGAAGGCTGAACACCAGAAGCTAAGTGGATTGCTTCAAATGTTAGAAGTTCCATTATACAAGTGGGATCTTCTATCTCTATGGATTTAATCGATGGGTTGTCAAGATCTAGTAGAGGAAATGAAAGCATATGGGTTATAATAGATAGACTGACTGGGAGTGCTCATTTCATTCTAGTAAAGCCAACTAGGACGGCACCTATTTTAGCGAAGTTATTTATGAAGAATGTGGTTAGGTTGCATGGAATTCCTAGTAGTATCATCAGTGATAGAGACTCTTTGTTTACCAATGAGTTCTGGAAGAGTCTACAGGAAGCATTAGGAACGACGTTCAACATGAGTACGCTTACCATCTACAGACAGATGGGAAAATGAAAGCGTTAACAAAGTCTTAGAGGATTTGTTAAGAGATTATGTATTGGATTTCGAGGGATCATAGGAAGACCATCTCCATTTAGTCGAGTCCTCGTATAACAATAGTTATCAGACCAGTATCGGGATGGCACCAATTGAAGTTCTGTACAAGAGACTATGCAGATCTCCCGTATTTTGGTTGAAGACTGGGGATAGATTGGTCTTGGTCCAGATTTGGTGGAAGAAGCCGCAGAGATGATTGAGTTGATCCAAACTAGGATGAAGGAAGCTCGGTCTAGGCAGAAAAGTTATGCCGACATAAGAAGGAAGGACTTGGAATTCTCTGCTGGAGACTATGTATTTATTAAAGTTTCACCGATGAAGCGCGTGATTTGATCTGGAAAGTTAGGAAAATTAGCACCTAGATTCGTTAGACCTTTTCGTTTTGTTGAGAGGATCGAAAAACTCGCTTATAAAGTGGAGTTACCAAGTAGTTTGGTGGGAGTCCATGATCTTTTCCATGTTTATCATCTTAGAAAGTGTGTTAGAGACCCGGAGATTACTATAGCACCTACAATGTTAGAAGATTTAGTAATAGAGCCAGACTTGACCATAGTTAGGAAGCTGATTCAGATTGTGCCTAGAGATGAGAAGAAGTTGAGGAATAAGATAGTCAGTTTAGTAAAGATCCCGTGAAGTGATGATGCTAGAGATTGTACTTGGGAGACAGAGAGCAAGGTTATAGACTCTTATCCCGATTTGTTTGATGGTATGTTTTATCTTTGATTGTTTTATGTATGCCTTATAATAATTTCGAGGATGAAATTCTCTAAGGCGGGGAGTCTATAACACCGCATATTTTTATAACATTATCTAGGACATTTAATTAGTTAAATTAAATAAAATAATATGAAGATTAACATGTAGAGATTTGATTAAATTAAGGATAGCTGGCCATATTAATGTGTAAATTAAAATGAGATAACATTAACTATTGTGCTAGGAAATGTGTAAGGGCAATATGGGAAATATGAGAGGCTTATACCATAAACACTTAGGAAATGAAACTTACATTCATTTTCATTTTAGCAAATTAAAAACATTTAAGGTCGGCCACCATTTTTATTCTCAAGGAAGATAAAGCTAGGATTCAAGAGAAAAAAGATAATCAATTAATTCCACATCAAATCTCACGTCTTTTAATCTCAAAGCTACGAAGAATAACTACTTCATCTGATTTTCATATAGTTTTCGGTTTTAAGATTAGATCTGAAATGTTTTTGCAAGTATATGCCATATTTGGATGATTAAAGTTATACATAAGCTTGTTGGTGATTTATGCACGTTCATATTAGTTTTTAGGATATTTTGATATGAAAAACCTATTAAATGACATCTAAATGCCTTGAAAATTTAAATGTAGGTTAGAAATGATATTTTAGAGATGGGTTTCAGTTTTAATAATATTCAGAATTAATATGGATTTTATATTAATTTTCTAGTGAAGAAATTATTTGCTGCGTTATAAATTATTTACGGGTAGATAAATAATTATTTGGATTTGAAATTTTTATATGTTGGAAAACATATTAAAATAGATTTTTTGGAATTTATCCAGATTTTTCCTAAGTGCTTTGATGAATATATAAAATTATTTAAGGTATGCGACTTAAATGTTTTATATATTTAATTAAGGAGAAGGGGCGTTTTATAAAATTAATTATTATTTAATTCTGAAATTAGTGGCAGCATTTTTTTGAAAAGTATTTATTAACTAATGAGAATTTGATAAACAAAGGAAGATTAGTTGAAAAGTTATCCTTTTTAAGTTAAAAATAGGAAAATCATGCTTTTAGCATGTTTCGGCCATTTTAGGCATCAAACCTTCCGACCCAGACCTTTCAACAAAGTCGAAAGATCAAAGTTTAATGCTTATGGTATCAAGTTACTTGATACGTAATGAATTAAAAAAGGTCGAAGGGTACTTAGTCTAAAGACTGGTTGCCAAAGAGGTTGAGGTATGTTTGTTTTATAAACCAAAATCTTACACCTGCTTGCTTTCGAAAGAGAGCTTTCGACTTGGTTGCTTTCGACTAGGTCAATTATTTAAAAGAAAGGTTTTAGACCTTTCGACAAAGTCTAAAGGTTACTGCTGCTTTTCTAAAGTCATTGCTTTCAACAAAGTCGAAAGATTTACCTGTTTCTAAAACTGGCCTCTTCTCAATGCTTTCGAAAGGTATCAAAGCTTTCGACTTAGACGTTTTACCTTGCTTTTCTAATAGGAGCATAACCCAAAGCTTTCGAAGGAGTTGTTTTAAAGGCAGGGGACAATTGTTTTAAATAATGTGTTTTAAAGCTTTCGAAGCAGAGCTTTCTACAAAGTCGAAAGGTAGCTTCCAATGAAGTCGAAAGGTTTTTAAAAGAGGATTTTCCACATGTTTTAAATTGAACCCGGTAAGCCTTCGAAAGTTTTATGTTTTAAAAGGTTTTAGTTTAATGGTTTCGAAAGGTTTTAGTTCAATGGTTTCGAAAGGTTATAGTCCAATGGTTTCGAATGGTTTTAGTTCAATGGTTTCGAAAGGTTTGATTTCAATGGTTTCAAAAGGTTTGGATTAAGGTTTCAAAAGGTAAGGTTTTGGCCTCTTGGCCTGGATAATTAAAGTGTATTACTTGGTTTCGAAAGAGATCCTTAAAAATTTAGAAAGAGGTACATTCAAATGTTTAAATATATTCATCAACTAAAGTTTGAGTAAATGAGATATATATAATATGGCAATGTGATTTTGTGAAAAGCATAAAGATTATATAACTTCCTTGTATTAGTTTGATTTAAATGGTTTAAGTCATTATGGAAATATCTTCAAGGAAGATTATGGGAGGGGATCCGTAAGTAAAAATGACTCAAATATTAGAATATCAAATGGGACTATTACAGGGTCACGCCTTTTAAGTTAGCTATTAGCCCAAGCTAATTGTTGTCCAGAATTCTAGTGTATATGGCTTGGTTACAAGTAGACCAAAATTATGATTACACACCAAAAGGAATATATGTTTATATACAGATAGATTATTGGTGAGCCCGAAACAATTAGGATCGAGAAGACCTGGGAGTTGATTAAGCTAGGGACAGGCCATCCTAAAATGAGGTATATAACAAATATCTAGGGACGGACCATCTAGAAGAGGAGTATATAATAGGTGTTAGATAAAGTTTGTTTATATTGTCTGGTTGGCCCAAGTCAGCCAAAGGTTAAAAGTTATCCAAACAAAACTTATGTGTTTGAACTGATTGTTTATTTAATACCTGATATTTATGCATGTTTACGTAATGATGTTTTACGGTATTTAACCAGTTTTGGTGCACGAAAAAGATTTTGCAAAAATATATTTTAAAAGAATGTTATTGAAGGGAAACCCGTTCCGCTAAGCGTCGTGATCTCACTTAACATGTAAAACCGGGATATATAGTATTATTCACACCAGGCTTTATGTCTAACTTGAAGTTTATGTTTACCCTTTAAACTCTTGGGTGCTCAAAATTAATTTGAGTAGGCTGAAGGGTTAAGCTCTTTTTCAGTTTTAGTAAGATGACGAATAAGGCTACCAGAGGCATGCAGGAGGTAAACAAATACCTATTAGGAGTTGCAGTTTTATGTTTTATTGTATTTCCGTTGCATTTGTATTAAGTCTATTATGACTATATGACTGATCATCTAAAGGGGTATCTTCATATACTGCTCTTGGCGTATTTGGTATAAACTATATTTTATCTATGCCTCGGAACGTATGGGGATTATGTATTAAGAATATGGAACATCTATTTTAAATATATTGAAGAAATAATTTTTGAAATCTGTGTTTTGTTTCATATTCAAATGTTTCTGATATTGCTGATACCATTAACATAGCCGTATTTAGTCGCCGAAAGCAAATACTATAGACGACTGTAGCATCTGTAGCACTTAATTTTAGGCCTCTGGATAGGGGATGTTACACAATAGCAATTTGATATGATTTATGTGCTACGCTCTAGATATATCTATCATATAACTATAAGTTGAACTTAATAAATAGTTCGTTTATTTGAAGGAAAAACCGTTATGGGAATCCGTACGGTTTCAACAGTTGCTATTATATGTTACTCAAATTTATTTCTCACATTGATTGGACAGACTAGTCTGGATGTTATTTTTTTATAATGTTCGGGTCAGCCCTATGTATATCTCCAGATTTAGCTTCGCATACTTTGGAGCTTATGGAGAAGAGCTTGATGATTACCTTCCATAGTATTCTCATTTTCGCTATATTTCTATACTTTATGTATCGGCGTATGTGAGGACAGGTTGTTATAACTATCCAGGCCGATGATAGTACTTAGGTTCTAGTTATTCTGACATTTCTGTATTCAGAGTAACCCTTTGTATTGTTTCTTTAATATTATATATTACCATTCTGTTGTGATGTTCTGTTCTTCTTTTTTTCTTTATTCCTTTTTTGTTTTACCCTAACTTTCTGTCTTTCCAGTGCTTAGTGCTCGGTCCATGAATACCATGGATGTATTTAGTGTTGATATTCGAGGGTTGAAAAGTCGAATCATTACATAAAATCCAATTTTACTTATTATAAGTGTTACCCATTAGTGATAATTATTTACACAAATTTTTTTGTCAAAACTATATCACTTTGTACTTATGGAATTTAGTAATGGTCAAATTTCAAGTATCATCCATATTGAACTTTATATTACAAACACAAAGTCTTTGGTTCAATAATAACGATTATTATTAACCAAACTACTTTTCCCAGAGATTTTGACTTTAAGTTGACTTCAGTTGACTGCGATGCTAACCTCGTATAACTAAGGAGAAAAAATCCTCACTTGAATAGTGTTTCACTTCTAATACATGTATTGGACCCAACTATAGTCATTCAATGGACTATGTGCCATGATTTGACTATAATTAAAGTGGAGCTTTCGCATTAACATTTGATAGTATTCTCAAGTCAAGAGAACTGTATTAGTCACATTGATAGTTTCTGTTTGATCATACTATATTAACCAATAGAATACTATCAAGCAAGTAATTCCATAATTATCTAATAACTATCAGTACGTAACCCCTTGATGCTCTCAACATCCATGAATAATACAATGCTCAACATTTGGAGAGCGTTACGTACTCTAGTCTGAATGGATATATAGGTATCCGGTCTCGATACATCTTAACTAATAATATTTAAAATGGTATATTTATTTTCATTATGATAAATTATTCACGATTGCAACACATTATAACTACTATCACAAAACATATCATTTATGGATTTTCTATTAAATATACTTTTAAATAAATTAGTTAATTGATATAACTCATTATATCATGTATATAATAGAAAGAAAACACATTTTATTTCAAACCAGATCGGTTTTCGAGTTATATATATAACAAATTACATAATTTCCCCTAGGGTATACCCCTAACTTTATCAATCATCCACTTGCACTTGTGGTGAATTATGGAATCTTATTCTAACTTCTCCAGTCGGTTTCCTCAAAAATCAATCGGGTTAGCCCCTTAGTGAACAGTATGCTATTATGTTTCAATCATCTACTCTATCAATCAACTTTCTCTGACGCTGATAAACTATCTTTATCACGTGGAACGATTCGAAGTTTGTATCTCGACTTCTAGTGAGCTCTAAGCTTTGTTATGAACTATATCATGACATTGTTATCATATAACAATTTTATGGGACTCTCAATAGTTGGAATCACCCTCGGCTTAGTTATAAAATTTATGCATTTATTATACATACATTGCTTTTACCATAGTACTATTCAAGTCGACATACTTAGCCTTTTTCATTGAATCAGTTATAGTCTTATGTTTGAAACATTTGCAACTTAAAGATTCTTAACTTGAATTGATTATTGATATATTATAATCAATATTACTTATAAAGTTTAAGTCCAAACAATCCTTCATAAGGAGTTCATTGTTTCTTTAAACAATTCTCTAGTATTTACATAAATACACAAGAAAACCTCAGACAACCGTTAAGTGATGTTAATTCGGATTTGATATTTTCTTCATGTATCAAATACATAAATAAACCATGACATCATAGGCAACATAGAATATATGATAATTCTTATTGCCAATTCATAAGGAATCCATCATGAATGTTTCAAATTAATATTTTTGTTTCAAATTAATATTTTAATAAGGTGTCATTGCATATCATTTGGGACAAATCCAATATCGAGTTTTAAAATAACTAAAGCTGATTTTAACATAAGTACATCGTCAAAAATCACCAACATATTGTTTACTTATAGCTTAGAAATACCTATGGTTCTTTCTCACAAAGACAGGATTCCTCTGCATTTTGACTTATAATCAAACTATTTAATATTTCTATCAAAACATTTACTCAATTTTGATGCTTGTTGAACAACACTTTCGTATATGTTCTTGGATCATATCCAAAAAAAACTTAGAAACTCAATATTGCTTCCAATGACTTCAAGACACTTTAGTTATTATGTGTAAACAATTTACTCTAAATCATTATTTAGAATTTTCAATTTTAAAATATACGTACCAAAACAAAAAATCATACCATGCGACAATTTTACGAGTAAAATCGAACCAACTTGGTACATCGATTGGTGAACCCATTATGTCAATTTCGGCAATTGAACATCACAGTAGTATTCTTATCAATGTATCTCACTTTATTCTAATTGCATTTATCTTTCTGTTAAAGACACATTTGAGGCCAATGGATCATATCCCTTTGGGTACAACTATCAAATTCATACTTCGATAATGTACTTAAAATCTATTTTGGATTTCTGCATAGTACCATATCATAAAGTCAGTACTCTTAATCGTTTAAATAAAAAAACAAGGATTATTTATTCTTGACATTTGACAAGAAACTCATAGTTTCTCTTTAATGTACATGAATACTCAATAGGCGTTCTAACATATTATGTTCATTTAGGTTCGGTCAATTTCATTTCATCCCAAGTAATCAGCTTTATCCTTTGATCGTGTCCAAATTCATTTTATACTAATAATTTCTTAAAGAAATTCCTTCGCTAGGAAGTGTATTTGTTGAAACAACGGTTATTTCATAGTGCTACGAAATGGGCATTCATAAACATTTTATGAATTGCCTTACATAATTTTGCATTAGTTCACAATATATTTATGTTCACAACATAATTTAGTCATCTAATGACTATTGTTTCCAAAATTATCTTCGGACGATTCATACAATACCCGTGACATACAATTATTGCATGTAGTCTTTCGAATCGCATAACCTCCCAACTCTTTGGCCTAGGAGATGTAGCAGTTTCTTATAAACCCTTATCTTGTTGTTGGATGATATAAATTTTAACTTTGTGTGCTGCTCTTAAGTATACACCCGTAGAAAGAATTTAACTCTATTTAACTCATCATTAATCATGCTTTGTCCAAAAAAATTTGATTACTCCCTATCAATGTATTATTATGCATTATAGGAAGGAGTGGCCTTTGAGATTGAATCTTTATTCATATTAGGTACATACGAAACTCTTTCCAATATACTTACCCCTTCTTTCAAATCAAATCACTTTTGTCACACGTTATATTATTTACTTCTACTTTATATTATATGAGCTTATCATAAACTTATATGTGTGTATCAAATACACATGTCCATGTCTGTGATAACTCATCGATGAATTTGATGAAGTACATGGAACTGTTTTAGCATTAATAGACTTACAATTGCACACATCTATATGTAATAATCTTAAGAGTTCATCAACTCTTATGATGCTCCCAGTAAATGGATGCAAAGCCCTTAATTGGTTGAGATATAATTAACTAGTATCATACAATTCATAATCAGTATGTAATAAAAATTATTTCTCAAATCTATGGCTTAGTTTATAATTCTAAAATAATTGTGAATAATTTTAAATACTTCATTATTTTCCAATACATTATTTTTTATTAAAAAAATACCACATTGTAGTTTCATTCATAACGAATATTTATAATATTCATATTGAAATATAATTATATCTATTTTTTCGTCAATCTCGAAAAATAGTCATTATTTCATAAATAATGTTCAGTATGTTTTACGAAAATGATTTTCATAATATGACGCAATCAATATGTGTCATATGGCATTCATCCACTCTTTCTGCCATTACTATAATAGATTTCTGAATTTGGAGGTCCAATATTCACTTAATATAGACCATCTATTTCAATTACGACAACTACTTTACAGTGGACAGTTCTTTGATCAAATATCTTGAACTCAGAGAAATAAATCTCATAGAAAATAATTTTCTATATGAAAATACATTTCAAAGTAGAAATCATATTTCTTTTCCCAATGTTAAGTATCTATTATTATTATTATTATCACAATTCTCATTTTCGATGTTTCTTTATGAAGTAGAAGGGACCATTTACTCTCTTCATCCCAACTGTACCATAAACACATCTACTCTTATACATTCAGTTTCCTTTCTAAATAATCAAGCCATTCAAAAGAAAAACTTACTAGAATATCGTAACGAACTCTTTACAAAAGTGCATTTGATTTTCCTTAACATTTAACAACACTAAATATGTTGCACTTTATGTAAACTGATCTAACTGATAGTTTAATAATCGAATTCTTAGATCTATCTTGTAGTTTTGGTCCATTACTACATTTAGCATAACATGATCCTCTTATAATCAATCAAATTGAATACTCAATGTTACAGTACAGTTTATTGGCTTATTTCGAACGAACTGACGTCATCGAAGTATCGTACATTTACGAACATTGACTGTTCCTCATACAACACTTATATACGATAGTATGTGGATCAAATATCCATAGTCTTATATTGATTTTGAGTTCGGAACTCATAGAATGCAATATATGGTCTCAACAAAATAAGAATATAAGCGACCAAATTACGAACGTATTATGTGACGTCCCGCAAATCCATACTCTTTGAATCGACAATAAACCACACATGTCCGAACCAAAAAGCATAGACTGACTGAAAGTCAGAAGGAAGAAAAGAAGAGAGAGGAAGAGAAGAGAAAAAGAGAGAAAAGAAAACAAAACAGAACAATACAGAATCTCACATCACAGCGGAAAACATATTGTATCATATCAATGATCTTTACAAACAAAAACTGTACATACATACATCAATCAGAGTTCAACAATCAATCACAAATTATCAGCTGGACGGTTATAATAACTTATCCTCATAATTGCTGATAATATAAAAAACTAAGTAACAATGTAGTGGATAATCAAACAAAATATGTACGTGTATACGGAATGGAGATCTCCAGCTCTCCTACTGAAGCTCCAAAAGCATCAAATCTGAACCTTTAAATATACTCGGTCTAACCTGAGCATTGAGAGAGAAGAATGCCCGAATCAGTCTGGTAAACCAGCGTAAGAAACACACTCAACTGAATTTATAAAATTACCAAACTTTTGCTTTATCAAAAAACAGTATCTCGTAAGACAAGTCCACACATAAACACGGACATGTTTTTACCTTACGATAACTAAATGTTTCATATCAAATCATGTGATATTATACTAGTGTCTAGTATATTCAAATAATATTAATTATAGTTGAAATTGTTGCATTGATTAAATTCTAGCATATATCCCAAAATTGGTAATACAATCGAAATGGCAGGTACGTAGTAGAGTTTGGATTTCCATACAAATGACCAGGTGAAGGGACTACCTTCCGAAGGGGTGCATCTCTAGATGGATGTCTCGAGGCACAGAACATATGCCCTCTACCAACACTAGACCGACCCACCTCTGTAACTAGATGGTACTAAATATGTCATCCTCCATCGTTACCGACCTTTACCGAGGGCCCTTGAAGCATGCAAACCACAATGATCAGATACATGACGCCATAGCATGTAAAGATATATCTAGAAGAGGATGATCATACCCAAATGGGAGCGACCCACTTAGCCATGCTGCATCTAGCCCTGTTTTGGTCATTTCCGGTTGGTAAGGCCTGAGGTAACGATTACCTTTCACAAATCACAAATCAAATCATTTGGTATGCCACACGGCCATTTTTGTTGAGTACTAATTTCCTTCCACAAAAATACAACCCTTAAGCTCATACGTCTCAAGAATGGTGTTAAGCTAGGAGAAGTTGCCTTCTCCGCCACCATTGATGTACATTTTTAAATACCAATGTACGTAATCTATAGAAATGCAATGTCAGACAAACATCCATACGTCCAGGAACAGGACAAACCGAAGGTACTTTCCTACTACATCCTGTCGGGAAATCCCTATGATTAGTAGCGAATAGTCCTTACATTGGATATTTTATAATGAAGAGACCACTGCTACTGGATGTATATTGGGATTTTAACCTCAAACGATCAACAAGCATTCCCCCACTATAAAAATCATGAATATCAATATCATCGCAAGTAACCTCCACAATCGTTGCATATACAATGGACCCAAGTGGTTTTCAGATAAATCTGGTCCCGTTCTCTTCTCACAACAACGCAAAAGCGTTTCTCAACCTCACATAAAAACTAAGTCTCATAGACTTATCACGTCTCCAACTTTAAACTTGCTATCCTTCGGGCCAAGAAGGAAGCTCGATAGGTTGGAGTAATGCTCCACATTATACGAATCAACATCCTCAACACATATGATAATCAAGCCTACACAGAAGGCTGCGTACGACTAGATAGTTCCCACATCAAGTCGAGGAATTAAAATTTGGCCAATTTGGCCTTTTAATTAATCTTTTATTAATTAAACCACTTGCCAAATATTAACTTCAAATTATCTTTAAAAAGATATAATTCTCAAAACCATTTCAACATTGGAAAACATTTCCATATACTTATTTAATAATAAGTAATTAACAATTCTACTTATTTTCAACATTTATAAAATATTCATATACTTAAATCACGATTAAGTATATATTTTATTCTTTAAGGAAAACATTCTTATTAAACACATTTATTTAGGTCAAAACGAGTGTTGCATAAAACATTGTTACGACAACCCAAAATCACTAGTATAGGGATTCGAAAATTAGATAGATATATGAATCACATATACTATACAAAACATCTCCTTTCGAAAATCATTTACTATAACAACAGTGTTATAATCCGTCATTTCCTTATTTCACGAAAACGTCTATTTTAACAATAAATGTTGAAATCTATGGTTTCGATACTTAACACATTTTAAAACATCTTTAAACCATTTAACTCCATTTAAAATATCACCTTTTAAAACATTTATTTAATATATTATTCACTGTCCAAAATCATGAACATAAATCGTTTACCAAATTTAATAATTCTACACATTTATATTAAGGATAATTCATTGTCTAAAATCGTGAATTTAATGCCTAATCAAATTTATTACTATTGCACTTTTATTAATAACCACTATCCAAAATCGTGGATATAATTCCTTTAACAAAGTACAATAATTAAATTATCAAATTCAGTCGATTTCGGATTTATAAAACAATGTTTATAAGTCACATTTATTCTTTTTATAAAAACTTCAATTTATAAATCTCCTTTATTAACCAATTCCATTGATCTCATTTATATGCCAAATCCAATTTAAAATTAAACTACTTATAATTCTCTTATTTACAAAATCATTCTTTTTATAACTTCACAAATTATAAAACTTAATACTTATAAGATTCATTTATCACTCATTTTAACACTTATAAAACTCATTTATAATTCCATTATTCTAATTTATAAAAATTCAATTTTATAGATCTTATTTATAAACCATTTATAATAAATTCAAAAATCACCATTTAAACTATTTTACGAAATAGTTAACTTCATATTTCGAAAATCATAATTCTGGTTATACATCACGAAAATCATAATTTTTATAACATAAAAATTATAACTTTTATTTATTTAAAATAGTTTCCTTCCTTTATAACAAATCAAATCATATATTTTCAAATCTCTTAAAAATCCTTTTTAATTTGAAATCATCACTTTAACATTTTTAAAATTCCAAAAATAGGCCCAATGTTGCAACAACACTAAATACATCAATCGCGGCATTCACAACATCATATATCATATGACAACGGCAAATAGCAATATCTGTAAGTAAATCAATACTGGTGAGGAATCCAGTTGGATCTCTCCAACCTGTCACTTGCAACAAATATACATATTAGAATATGTGTACAATGCTCGCTTCAAGGCAGACGTGCGTACAAAGGGCCATTCGCTCATACACGGGAATATATAGGGTCCCATATACTCCAAAAGGCAGGTATATATCCAAATACCAATCATTGTATAGATAGTATATCATCCAAACAGTCATCTATCATCATAAATAATGTTTATTCTCACTTATATAAAAATATCAGTGAGTCGGAAAGAGCGAGTTGTACTCACATTGGTTCCAATAGCAGTTGCAGTATTTTATTCCGAATAAAATTAAATAGGTGTTTAATTTTATACAAAATTTACACTATCTCAAATAAATCCCAATCTAGCTCCATAATGTAGTGCTCATCAATACGGACCGAACGCAATTCGTTTCATGCGAAACAGACCTTGTATGAAAAAGTTACAACATTTTTAGTATCATACGAATTATTATATATATAATCTACAAATTTTTTTTTTTAACCTTTTTAAAATTTGGCCGTTGATTTCTTTGCTAGATCCAGGCTGATCGTCCTTCTTCCTCCTTCATTCCAATTCGAATGTAAAACCCATTGAACCGCCCCTAACCCTAATTATCGCGTCCAACCCCTGGATCGAGAGTCGATCGATGACCACCACGTCAAACCCCTTGCCATGCTCCACATCGGCCAAAAAATCATGAAGCGCAACTCACCCATCGTGTACAAAAATGCATGACGGCACTTCAACGGCCTGCTGCGCCTCGATCGAGCGCCAATTTCGATCAGAACTGTATGGATTTGAAGCTCTCGTGATCCTCTTCGAGTTTGTAGTTGACAGTATTTGCTAATTCATCACGGGTTGAGAGAGACTAAGAGGAGAAGAATATGAAATTCTGGCCATTGGAAACTTAGGTGGTGGCTAGCCCTAGCCCTAGGAGGATTTTATAAATGAATAAAAGTTGGCCTTTTATAGAAAATTTTACGACACTATTCACTCGAAAATTGTTCGAAATCGATACGAAGCGTGCCGCCTAGCGTTTATAATATTTTACCCCTATTCCGAACGTAATGGAATATATACTGGAAGCCAATTCAATCATATTTGGAAGATAAGTTTTCAAATCGACTATTTAAATTTAAAATTTACTTATATAGATTTCTACGCGTTTTAGCTTGCCCCAGACAAATGGTAAATCCGATTGATACGAGATTTGAAATATTACAATAATATAAAATTACGGATCCAATGAAATCAGTTTCGTCAAAATCCAAGACTATATGAAACATGACCATTCTCACTCATCAATTAAATATTAAAATATTCAATTACTACAAATTAACTTTTAATTCAGTTTTAAAAGTTTACTAACATCGTTCTAATTCCAATAAAATTTAATTCAAATTTATAAATCATTTTCATTCACATTAAATCCCATTTCCAATTATTTCAGCAATTTCAAATATTAAATTAACGATTTAATTATCCAATTAAATCCAGATCTTTGAAATACAAGTTATTCAGCTTATAAAATTAACTTGTGAATGTTTAAAATCAATTAAATATACGAATTTCAAATGATTGAAATTCTAGGTCGTTACATTCTCCCCTACTTAAAAGAATTTCGTTTTCGAAATTACCAAGTAAGAAAAGTCACAAAATCCATTAACTTTTCAAAAACAATTTGTTCAACTAGATATCAAATTCATTTATAAACTTTTTATAAATACTTTTCTAAGTTTTCAAATCCATTCATAGTTATCTTTTCAAAACTTACTAATATCGTTTAACTTTATAACTCAACATCAAAATTTTATTTATCAAAAGTTTTCCAAAAAATTTTAACTCGTTATATTTTCAAAAAAATTTGCCAGCGTCTCCTTTGCGCGGTTCGATCGTAGTAGGATCACAACATATATATATATATATATATATATACACACATATCATAAATATATATCTCATCTTCGAGGATGAGACATCCCGTAGGGAAAAAAGTATAAAAGTACGGTATGTAATCCGAGATATGTACCTTATATATTATTGGCGAGCATATACGGGTAATATAGCGCGAAAGTGAGCTCCAAATGTGAAGCAACCACCATACGCACCTACTAAATACTCAACAACAAATGAGAAATGTGTATACACGAAAGTAATATCAATATACAACATATACAATACAACAACTATATATGCCAATGTAGAAAACGCCATCAAAACAACAAATCGAATACTTAAACAACCATCATCCAACTAACATCCAACAAACCAATGTTTAGCCAATCAATCCATAACCAAATCAATATACATTCACTTCTTATTAATATTCAATGAATTGAAATTTATTCACATTTAATTTATTAATCATTGGATTTTATTAACATTCATTTATTCGTATTCAATTAGTTTACATTCACTAATTTACATTCAAGTTAATTCATTTTCAATTAAATCGAATTTAATTCTATTTAGATTCACTTACTTCCAAATTCATACTATGTAATCACTTACCACTTAAGTTAAATCTCTATTTCAATAACTTATCTAATCTAGTTCAAATTATTTAACCTTCCTTTAGTTAAATTTCAAATCATATGTTTATTATGCTAACTCAAATTTATCTCAACATTACCAAATTTTTATTATTTCATATTATAAGTCCAAAACTCATGTTACTTATATTTATCAATTTCAACTTGGATTTTAAATTCAAACTTGTTTATCACAACAAAACTTCAATTTCTATTGGTAGCAAATCCATCACATAGAAACTCGAAAATGATACTGATGATGCAGCAGTCATCACCCATATTATCTCCAAGCAACCGTAGTGAATTCAGTGCTTTGTATTCTTTTAAAAATAATTCTTTTTATTTATAAATCGCCCTTACAAATCTATACTTATATAATTTCACTATTACTTACATAAGATTTGTTCCAAATTTATTTATCTTATTTGGATTTATAACAATATAACCTCTTTAAATTTGAAAAAAAACTTTCAAAATAAACAAGATTTAAATTTCCAAATTCTTAGTCTAAAATCATTTTATTTATAACTCCAATAATTTCATTTCTTGTATATAAGATTATTTCACATTTCTAAATCATATTAATTATAATTCCGTACTGTATAATTCATTTGCTTATATAATATTTCCTTTTACAATTGTTGTCTTTATTTAAATAATTCAAACATCTTTTATTAACTTATATATATTTGCATTTTTTAAACAACCAAACAATCAATTTATATACACTTTAATAATTCTAAAAAATTGTTTCCTTTATATATAAAATATAAACAAGGTAAAATTATTTCATTTACCCAATTTAAAATAATACAATGTCGACTTGCCTCGTTTAAGTGTTTGGATATCCCTATCGATAACATGGCTTCCCACATACCGACCAGAATTCACAACAAGCTCAACGGAAAAGCAAATACAATATAAAACATTTATATCACTAACAAATTCCCACTCATATATATAATACACTCAAACTCAACCTAGGGTGCTACCGTCCCTATCTATACCAAGAACACATCAAAGCTTAGGAATTACAAAATCTAAGCTCTGATACCAACTATAACGATCTACAGACAGTGGTTAACTCCATTGTATCTCACACCAATACCTCGCGTTTCACTTTTACGGCCAACCTCTGGACTACAACCAACCCTTTCACACTAGGGACATGTAGGGGTAAGTGTCATCCGTTCGCAGCCTAACAAGAAGCAAGAACCCCCGGTCAAGCTGAACATAATCAAATAAAATCGATGTACGTGTATATGGAATGGAGATCTCCAGCTCTCCTACTGAAGCTCCAAAAGCATCAAATCTGAAACTGTAAATATACTCGGTCTGACCCAAGAATTGAAAAAGAAGAACGCACAAATTAGTCTGGTAAACCAGCGTGAGAAACACACTCAACTGAATTTATTAAATTACCAAAATTTTCCTTTATCAAAACAAAAGTATCTCGTAAGACAAGTCCACATATAAACACGGACATGTTTTTACCTTAAGATAACTAAAACATTTCATATCAAATCAACTGATATTTTACTAGTGTCTAGTATATACAAATAATATTAATCATAACCGAAATTGTTACATTGATTAAAATCTAGCATGTATCCCAAAATGGGTAATACAATCGAAATGAAAGGTACATAGTGGAGTTTGGATTTCAGCACAAATGACCAGGTGAAGGGACTACCTTCCGAAGGGGTACATATTTAGGTGGATGTCCCGAGGCAGAGAACATCTTCCCTCTACCAACACAAGAACAGCCCACCTCTATAACTAGATGGTACCGAATATGTCATCCTTTGGTCCTTACCGACCTTTACCAAGGGCCTTCGAAGCATACAAACCACAATAATCAGATACATAACGTCATAGCATGTAAAGATATATCTAGAAGAGGATGATCATACCCTAATGGAAGAAACCCAATTAGCCTTGCTTCATCTAACCCTGTTTTGGTCTTTTCCAATTAATGAGGCATGAGTAACGATTACCTTTCACAAATCACAAATCACATCACTTTGAATGGCGCACGGCCATTTCCATTGAATACTAATTGCCTTCCACAAAAATACAACCCTTAAGCTCATACGTCTCAAGGAGGGTGTTAAGCTAGGAGAAGTTGCATTCTCCGCCACCACTTATATACATTTTTAAAAACCAATGTACGTAATCTATAGAAATGCAGTGTCAGACAAACATCCATACAA
The DNA here is from genome assembly GCA_030765085.1 of Allium cepa. Lineage (NCBI taxonomy): Eukaryota > Viridiplantae > Streptophyta > Magnoliopsida > Asparagales > Amaryllidaceae > Allium > Allium cepa. The sequence continues at coordinate 292,961,423 of CM060937.1, forward strand.
GTTGTCCAGGAACAGAAAAAATCGAAGGTACTTTCCTACCACATCCTGTCGAGAAATTCCTAGGATTAGTGGCGAATAGTCCTTGCATTGGATATTTCATAATGAAGAGACCATTGCTACTGTTGCGATTTTAACCCCAAACGATCAACAAGTTGTCCCCCACTATGAAAATCTGAATACCAATATCATCACAGGCAACCTGCACAATCATCGCATATACGTTGGTCCGAAGTGGTTTTCAGATAAATCTGATCCCGGACTCTTCGCACCAATAGCGCAAAAGCGTTTCTCAACCTCACACAGAAACTAAGTCTCATAGACTTATCATGTCTCCAACTTTCAACTTGCTATCCTTCGGGCCAAGAAGGAAGCTCGATAGATTGGAGCAATACTCCGCACTATACGAATCAACGTCCTCAACACAAATGATAATCAATCCTACACAAAAGGCTACGGACTAAGTGTACGACTAAATAGTTCGCACATCAAGTCGAGGAACTAAAATTTGGCCAATTTGATAAACGATTATTGTTAGAGCCAAAATTGGTCGCTAACACCCAAATCTAAATGAATGCACCAAATCACAGTCATAGATCATAGATAAAATGTATGTAAAGGACATTAATATGAAGAATAACACAAATTAAAAAGAAAACACTAAAGACATAGAATTTATAGTAGTTTGGCTAACTTCGGCCTACGTCCACTCCATAAATTTCATTATTATTGATATAATAATCGATTACAGTTACAAACTAGTAAAGTAGCCTTAGCCTTAGGAATTAGAAAGCAAGAGAGCCAACCAGAAGATCCCTTTTCTGAACCTCCACATGTTGTATTTATAGGCAAATCCCAAGTTACTGGTCTTCCTGAGTAGTCCGGGCCCATCAAGACCATAGTCGAACCCTACTTCAACATGCCTACTGACCCCGAGCAGTTGTCATGCCGAATGAAAGTAACTTGGCGTTGACCCAAAGCAAACCTAACACTGACTCGAAGAGAACTGCACCGCGACTCGAAGCAGCTCCTCCTTGGACTCAAAGTAACCTGAAGACTTGAGGCGGCCGAACCATGCATTGATGCCGACCCATATTATTACGTAGCCAATGTAGAGCCACCCCTTCCTCACCACAATGCCGAGCCACAACGACGATCCTCAATGTCGAGCGACCCTGACTGAACCACAATGCCGAGCCACCCTGTCCTCACCATAATGCCGAGCCACAACGACAAACCTTAATGCCGAGCGACCCTGACCGAACCTCAATGCCGAGCGACCCTGTCTTCACCATAATGCCGAGCCGAAACTACGAACCTCAATGTCGAGCGACCCTGATCGAACCTCAATGCCGAGCCTCCCCGTCCTCACCATAATGCCGAGTCACAACGATGAACCTCAATGCCGAGCGACCATGGCCGAACCTCAATGCCGAGCCACCCTATACTCACCACAATGCTGAGCTACAATGACGAACCTCAATACCGAGTGACCCTCACCGAACCTTAATGCCAAGTGACCCATCCAAGCGAGCTTCATCCATTTAAACTGAATCCATCATACTCTAGCCTCGATAATCGTAAAGTTGGTTAGGTTGAATCCGTCTGCTCATGGTCTTGCCAAAAGGCGGGTTAACATTTGCCCCCTAAAACATGCCTTGCTATTGGAAGGTGTGTTTTGAATAGTCTCAAACCCGATATCCAAAGTCCATGTTACATTCATTATCGACGATTCCAATCGAATCTGATTGTTTATTCCGCAACCATTCCAAGTCATTATCCAATTCTGAATTCATCCCTTGGAAGTTAGTAATCGAATCCTACGATCTCTCTAGACCATTGATGGCCTCTCCAAACCTTTGAGCTCGATACAAACTTAACGATTGAGTAGGCAGATCGTATCGTGCTCCGGCGAAGCAACCAATCCCTTGCACTCCGGTTCAGCGTCCCTGAACATTGAGCGATGCCCTGATCCTCCTAGACCGATATCAGCCTCTCCAGGCTCTTACTGGATCCCATCTGGTCACTCTTTGGTGAAGGGAAACGACGTTAAGTGAACCGATCTTGTCGCTCTCCGACGAAGCAACGTCACACCCTGCACTTCGGTTCAGTGTCCCTGAACATTAAGAGATGTCATGGCCTAAGTCATAGACCGAATGTAGCCTCTCCGGGCTCTTGTTGGATCCCATCCTTTCGCTCTCCGATGAAGGAGAAACAACGACGAGCGAGCCGATCCTGTCGCTCTCCAACCAAGCAGCGTCGCTCCCTACACTCCTGTTCAGTGTCCCTGAACATTAAGCGATTAATTTTCAACATCCCATAACTCTCTAGTTAGGTGTTTGTTGAAAAAAACCAAAATCCATTTATAAAATCCAAGGTACAAATGTCCAACAAGAAAACAGAAAAAGCTAAGGGCTGCCTCTTCGGGCAAAGCATCCTAATACCATCTCAAAGCATGCCTAGGGTTCACTCTGTTCCCTTACAGGTGTAAGTGGCGTAGTTGCTGTTTATTTTCATTTTTAAAACAAAATCAAAAAAGGTTATTTGATGACCAAAGTCCAAATCTTGAACTCGACGCCTACCATCGCTTTCAGTGGATGACGAGTCACGACCCCATTCTAAGGTCATTCCTGTTTGATTCGAGCGGTAGCTGCTCGTGTTCTGCTACTCTTGTCCGATTCCTTACGTACCGTGGCAACCTGCAACTTCTAGCATGTTCCTCCACTACATCCTTCAGGTGGTAACATTCATCTGTGGAGTGCTCTTCTAGCACATGGAATAGGCAGTACTTCCCGCTCCTGCGTTCCCGTTCAGTGGGATCCCTCTTGGTTCCGATAAAGGAGCTGACCCCAAGTATCCAAGTAAACCTGTTCCAAATTATCTATCCAATCCGTGTACGCCGCGAATTTGGGTTCTCGACCTCGCCTCCGTTTGTTTGAACCACCAGGTCCATCGTCCAACTTATGCTTTCCTTTATCTAGTCTTTGTACTTCATCAGACATCCCTTTGCCTTGCACGGCGTTTGTCTCTTGCCTTTCGGCACGTGAATCCTCCAACCGAATGAATCTTTCCACCTCATGATAACTCTCCAAGATCCTGTGGTGGATCCCGTGCTAATGAATCCTTGAGTTATGTGCCTTCCACAATCCCTGCTACCGCTGTCATCATAATCATTGATGGATCCGGGCGATCTACCGAGGCCACAGCCACATTAAATCACATTAGAAAACCTCTCACGGACTCTCCTATCCTCTACGTCATCGATGCCAACATCATCGCATTCTTGGGTCGCGTCACATGGAACCTAAACTGTCGTATGAAGCGTTCTACTAACTCTCCCCATGTCCTGATCGATCCATTCTCCAGCTGCCTTAACCAAAGCGCAGCCAAGTCCGTCAAGTATAAAGGGAAACATCTTGCCATCACCTCCTCAGATGCCTCCCGCACTTCCATATGTCTGATGTATCTGGTTACATGCATAGTTGGATCTGATTTTCCATCATAGGCCTCCAGTGTTGGTAGTTTAAATTCTTAAGGGTTTCTTGCATTCCTGATTTCCGGAGTGAATGGACTCCGACCGACCTCCTATAAGCCTCTGCTCGGTAGTCCTCCTCTCATAATCCTTCTTATTAATCCAACCATCCGTTCGTCTCCATCTGGGGGTATTCCCCTGTTCGCATCTCTATCTTTCCCCCATGTCCTAGGGGGTACTCTGGGTAGTACCCTTGTAACGACCCAGAAATTTCGATCCCGAAAATTTCAGATAGTTAGTGAAAAGAAGAAGAAACAAAAAAAAAAACTCAAACTCAGAATCTCACATTCGTAGCGAATAAAATATAATAGCAAATAAAATAACAGTTTACAAAGAAGAACTGCATCAGTACATTTACATTTTTACATCAGAGTTACAACAATTCACAATACTGGACGGTTTTAAACAACATGTCCTAGATAAATAACAATAATATACACGGGAGGAAAACACTCCATACGACTCTGCCATCCAGCTCGTCTCCTGAGCTCCAGAACGTCCTTACCTGAAAATCTGTAATACTCGGTCTGACCCGAGCATTACATCAAAGTAACACCCGGGTCAGGCTGGAAACCAGCGTGAGTAAACCCATCTAACTAGAATACAAAAGCATGCAACTTATATAAACCCGGGGTAACTTATCAGTCTATAACTTTACAAGCTGTTATAGACATCACTTACATCACATATCAATTTCTAAGTTCCAAACCTAGATTAAAAGGTCAGATTTACTTAAATCATTCCATATCAACCAATTAATTTCACATATCAATCTCTAAGAATCGAAGTGGTTTCGGGTATTAACTAATACCCGACTCCGGTCTCTTCGAATCCAATATCATTTTAAACACAGTTTAAGTGGATACAATCAATTTAAATGCAGGGTATCATAATCCTCACAAAAATTCATTATTAATAGACAACCCTACAATTTCATTGTTCAATCCATCATATCATATTATAGTACATCACATATAACATCAAAAGATCTTCAAATCCTAAGTTATCCATTATCATTCAATCATCATAAGCAAGATTTAATATATATATATATATAAATATATTTCTAATTAATTAATCTCTAATTATATTAATTACCAACTTTAATCACTTGGATTATTTAAATCCTGCTTGCTTAACATTGATTAATCATACCCAAATTATTTATCATCTTGAAATCTTCCATCTTAATTAATCATCCTCGATATGATTATCCTTAATAAGCAATTAATTCTCAATTAATTACTCAAAAGTAATTAATCCTAAATTACTTCCCTTAAGTATTCATCATTAATTAAATCAGTTTTAGTAATTATTCATTAATTACTCTCCTTAATTAATCACATTCATTAATTATTCTTTAATTACTTTTATAGTGATAACTGTAACTTAATTATATCATAATTACTTGATTAATTAATTACTAATCATTAATTAAATCTAATTAATGATCCTTAATTTCAAATTAATTAACCTTAATAAATTGATCAACTTAAACTTAAAAATAATTTAAACCCTTAAATTATCTTAATTAAATAAACTATTCATTTATTTACCTTAATAATTAAATGAAAATTTAAAATCATAAATTTACTGAATTTACTTTAAGATAAAACTTCTCTTAACAATAGATAAATTATCATTCATAAAATACTATTGCAAATATTTATTTCAAATTCGACTTCAAATTTCATCTTAAGTTCAAGTTTAAAAATGAAACTAAGCTATCTTTAACCAAATTAAGAACTTTGAATTCCACATGTTGAAGAATACATATATAGAAGAAATTTAAAGATTTAAATTAATTTTTTTTTGTCTAATCTCTAATCATTTAAAATATACTTTTACTTTTATCTTATTTACAATATTTAAATTTCTAAACTTTGTTTCCAAAACATAAGATTCAAATAAATTTTGAATTCAAATTTTTAATTAATTCTCTTTTTAACCCTGTTTAGATCCTCTACTACATTTTAACTCTATTTTAACTCAAATTCTTTAATTACTTTAAACTCTCTTAAACACTTTAATATTATTGATTCAATTTGAATTTAAACTCACTTTTCCCACACTAGATTCAAGTTTAACTTGAATCTACTTTTAAAATTAGATTTAAACTAAATTCAGATTGCAAAACTAAATTTAAATCTCATTTAGATCTTCACTTTATTTAAATTCAGTTTTTTTTAAATTAAAATTTTAAAATCAAACAGAGTAACAGGTTTCTGAACTAAACCTGTTACTGTACTGTAACCCGAGCAAGTGCCACATCCACTTCGAGTCAGCAAGCCCCCACCTCCGAGCAAAATACAATACCTACTCGAGTTATTCTCGAGTTTCCCCTGCTTATACCAGGCAATCTCCTGAGAACAAAAGTGCACGGTGCACATGCACCATGCCTCCGGCCAACCCTAGCCATCTCCGGTGGCTTCCCTACACCGGCGACCATCTCCATAATCCACTCCGACATCCCACTACTCACAAACAACTCGAATTCGAAATTCGAGTCCACAACCTAAACCTGAAACAGAAAGACCAAAACCCCATCCAAACCTGTCATCGCCTCCCCCACGACGCTCCGACCACCAGGGATCCAATCACTCCGGCTATGCCTTCACTCACGCCCAAGCTTTCATTACCCAAGAACCAGTTGAACTCGATCAACTCTTCAGCCCGTGCCAACCAATTCAAACTTCCTAGTTAAAACTAGGGTTCTGAACAAAAACTTATCATCCCAGCCACCACACTGAATTGCAACTCCACCCAATATTTTTCCAAGCTCCACTGAACTATCCTTTACCTACTGGAAGAAACACGACTCCCCAAATCAACCTGATCACCAGTGATCACTCACAAACCAATTTCTGGACAAACCAGAAATATACATCCAAACCTAAACTAAATATCCTAATTTTTATCCTAAAAATCATGTTTTGATTTTAGTTCTTAATTCAAAATACTGAATCTATCTATTTCTCAGTTTGAAGTTTTCACATATTTTTAACATCCACTGATGTTTTATGGTTCCAGTGAGATTTCGAGTATAGTTTAACTTAAATGTTTTTTTTTTAACTAAATCTTAAATGGAACACACAAATTTTCCTTTGAAACATAAGTTTTTATCAGTGACTAAACTAACAGATTTGCATTATAATTTAAACCAAAATTTGAATCTGGGAATAAAGATGTCATACATATTCAGATGCACACTTCACACAGCAGACATTTATCAATAATATCTACACAAATATACTTGCAAATATACAAAATTGAAATATCTTCTGCATTAATAACATGCAACCATAATTTCCTTCAAGTTTAAAAGTTATTCTCAGTATTGAAGCAGAGAACAGAGAGCATGTCCTTGCTTCCAGCTTGTTTGAGTTAATCATATGATTAATTATTGCATGCAAGATATTTCAACAATTTATCACAGCATCATTGTCAATAGGTTTAAACATTAAAATGGAAGCAGTTTACTCACATTTTAAATGAAGGAGCAGAGGACACTCTGATGCAAATTCATTTTTCTGGAGCAGATTTTGAATTTCCTGAAACCTGTTTTGCATCTGCATGTTGAATCTGCTTGCTTCCATTGAATTACTTGCTGATGTTTGATCTTGCTGTAGTTGATTTATTAGTTGATTTTAATCATTTGTAGCTTAACTCCATTTCTTCTTTTCTTAGAGTATGAGTTGATCTTTACTTTGCAGTTGAGACTTAAAAAAAAAGATTGCAGATTTTGAATAGATTTGGGGTTTTTGCAGATATGAAATTTGGATTGTAGATTTTGATTGAATTTGGTTATGATTTTACTTAAAATCTGATTTTCAGATTTCATTTGAAGGTAATGGTTTTAACAAAAATGCACTTACAAGGTTTTCTTATCTAAAATAATAATTTCAAAAATAAATTTAACATGCTACTTGTTGCATAAAGTTTGTAATGTGATTACAAGTGTCCTTTCTAAGATTTAAAAGCTTAACACATATGCCCTTTTTAAAATGAATTTCTTTGTTTATGTATGTATTTAAATTCATTCCTAAAACAATTTCTAATTTAATTTAAGATGTTTTAAATGTTTTATTACAATATTTAGCCTTACATGAAAACTTCTTTTATAGCATTATACATTTTAATGTTTGCTTGAATATTTTTAAAATAATATTTAAAACTAATTTTCAAAAGAGAAAATTTTAAAAAGAAAAGAAATGTTGAATTCATTTTATTCCAAGAGTTTCAAATCAAAATACTATACTTTATTGTAATTGAACTAAGTCTATTTCAAAACAAATATTAAAGCAAAACAAAATAAACTTTTATAATAAAATACAATTTTAAACTATTTTATTTTTTATAACAAAATAAATATTTGCTTTTCTAGGTATTTAAAATTCAGCTTCTATTATAATCTCAAATTCATTTATATATCCAGAAATCTTTTTATTATCAGAACTTTATTTATCCAATCTATAAATTACTATTTTCAATAGTTTAATCAGATAATAATCCAATTATCTAATATCTAAAATTCAGGTTATCACATTCCTCCCCCCTTAGAATCTTTTCATCCTCGAAAAGAAACGAAATCAGAATTTATTAAAATGCTTAAAATCAGTTAATTCACATTCTTTAATCATTTTTAAAACACTTCAAAACCTATATAGTATTACAGTAATAGTTTTATAAAAATACTTTTATAACTCGATGTTTCCACAAGTCTGTCTTTGTTCTCACAGAAATTCGGTCATACGTTGATCAGGCGTAAGACTGAAAATCTACAAGTGCTTGGCAGACCCGTTTTCAACACCCAGTGAAAATACTTGAAAAATAATTTTATTGAAAATATAGAAAACAGTTTTGAAAATAGAGGATATATCTTTGGTGAGAATGCTCTGGAAATCATCACCCCCATCCATGGTCACAGTTACATTCCAGGGTTACGTTGCCGTCACAGCAAAAGTCCATGTAACTGCAGGCTCTCCGCGGCCTCTTGATTACGCCATGGAACCCACACAACAGATCACAGTTACATCCAGGATTACGTTGCCATCATAGCAAAAGTCCATGTAATTGTAGGCTCTCAGCGGCCTCTGATTTTCGCTGTCGAAATGAAACCTCTCCCCTCCTACATAGGTCGCAGTCTACCGATGTAAAATCAAACGCAGACTGTTGTCTCTCAGCAGCACACATGACTTTCGCTATGTTATACCATAGGTCGCAGTTACATCCTGGGTTACGTTGCCATCGCAGCAAAAGTCCATGTAACTGTTGGCTCTCAGCGGCACACACGACTTTCGCTATGGTATATTCTACTCATAATCCTCAGGAACTAGTTTTGTCCGGACTCCTCACAGGATCAACTTTAGAACCCCCCCTTGGGGCTCAAGGCAGCACCACCCAATGGTACTCCTGAGAAGTTCATTTCAAGGAAGCGCCTTTTCTCCAGAGCCATCATCAAAACATTTTATACTATATATATAGTATATTTAAATCATACACCTAGTATGATCTCATACAAAGCTCCTTTACACAAAATCGATTATCCAAAATCGATAATTCTCAAACTAAGCTTTCCAAATTCAATATTGTTTTTACCCAAAAATCAAAAGCCTTTCCAAATCCAAAGGTTCCCAAAACCTACTTTCCAAAATCCTCATAAGATCCTTTATATATATATATATATATATATATATATATATATATATATATATATAATTTTTTAAAACTTTGGATTATTTCAAACTTGTATAAAACTCCTTTTATACTCCAAAACACCTTCAAAAATCCTTTTCTTCTGGCAATAGATTCAACAAGGTAGTTTTATCTAATATAACAAAGATATATAACTTTATTATCTAATATCAAATATTCAAATTTGATTACTCTTTTCAATATCATTTTCATTCAAATCCGTACGATGCACACATATCATCCGTACGCTATACCAATCTGATCGCTTACTCGATCACACAATTTCATTTCCGAACTAGTATCGTCCACCCGACTTCCTAGTGCGGACACAGATCTGGTTTCTTGATCAGAAATCGTTATTCTCCTTGCATAGTCATAACTATGATAGAGAATATTCAGAACCAATCAACAATCCATATCCAGGTTCGCCGTCGAAAATCGAGTGAAAAATCCCACCCGGATTGATATAACTATCTCGAAATTCTATGCTCGAATCTGGATCAAATCACTATGCGAATAGAATAACATACGTACACCCTACGTATTTATCTTTATTGGTTATTATCCAAATCAATTCCTCTTTCTATTCACATTCACTTTAATTTTCATTCACTTATTCACAATCGCTTAAATTCATTCGGATTGTCACCTCTATTCTTATCTCGATTGGGTATTCAACCAATAACAGTTTAAACTCTGTCCAGTTTAAATTTAGAAAATAGCTTGAAAAGTTAAAAATAAATAAGTAGTTGGAAGATAATTAATAGTTGGTAAAATAGGTGTAAAATAGTTAGAAAATAGTTAAATAATTATAGAAATTTTAGATAATTGCAATATAATAGTAAGATAGTAATTAGTTTATAAAACAGTTGGAAAATTGTTAAACAGTTTCAAAAATAATTGTAAAACAAGTATAAGATAGTTTGGCTTTTAAAAGAAAGGTTGTTTATATAATGAATAGTTTGGAAAAATAGGTTTGTATTAAAATAATTTATATTAAAAATAGTCCAGAGTCAAAACTGCTCACTTCCCAATCTTCATTCTCATCAATTCAATTTAAATTTCCACTTCCATATAAATTGACCCAATTCTAATTTAAATAACTTCAATTTCCATTGAAATTGATTAAATCCAAATTCAAGTTGAATTAACCTCAGTTTCTTTCCAAATTTAACTTCATTCAATCTTGAACTTAAAATTTACTAATTCAAATAAATTTTAAGTGAACTAGTTCCAATTTCATTTCATCTCAACCCCAGGTTGAATTAATCCCAATTTCAAACTCCATTTCCAAATCAGGTTGAATTATTCTTGATTTCTTCCCAAATTCAATCCAAATTCCATTTGAATTTAAAAATTATTCAACTTTAATTACAATTTCAAATTATTCAAATTAAATTCAATTTGAACTAATTTCAATCCAAATTCCAAATTTAAATCATCTCGAATTATATAAATTCGAGTTAATACTTCAAATGTTGATTTAATTCCTTTAAATCAATTTACCTTTAAAGTTTTAAACAATTCAATTTACTACTTGAAGATTTTTAACAATAATAGGATGATATCAACTAATTTATTTTAAAACATCCATCCATTCCCAATTTTCGGATCTCAAACCCCTTTTAGATCACTCAAACTCTCAATTCTAATCAACCATTTAACTTCCCAAGTTAAATCTCAATTTCATCTTGAAATTTCCAAATCAGATTGTTCATTTAAACCTTTTTAACTTCTCCCAAGTTAAATTCGATTTACTTAATCCAATCAACCTCATTTAATCCTTAATAATAATCTTCCCACTTAAAAACTTATCACTTTGGGTATCATATCTCATTCCAAATTGAAAACTCAATATTTAGAGTTTATTTCCAACCACCTTTGATATTATGTATATCCACATATATACATATTAATTTATTTTACATACTAAGTTATACTTTAAAATTTTAAACCACCTTTGGTATTAATTCAAAACAAATTTCCTTTAAATTTTCATACAACTCTTGTTTGAAATAGGACCATTTCATTTAATTGCATTAATTAATTATGTCATTAATTAATCACATTCGATAATTATCTTATTTCTTAATTATCTTCATTAAGTAATTGTCCCTTAAATTACTTACCTCTAGTTACTTCATTAAGTAACTCCCTCTTTATTTATCATTTCCAATTATTATCCATTAATTAATCTCATTAAATAAATTTTAATTAATTACATATATTAATTGATTATCCTGAACCCTTTACCAATTTCAAGATTTAATTCCAGTTTGAATCCATTTCAAACTTGTCTTTAATTTAATTTCAATTTGGTTGTAATTCTATTACCACTTAATTCTTACTATAATTTTTAGTTTAATTAATACTACAACCAATTTCCTTAATATAATAGATAATCTATTTCTTACATAAGATTCATTTACTTTTGAAATCATTTAAAAACCTTTATATAAGAAAATAACAAATACGCTCTCTCATATTTATACACTCAACTCATTCTAGGGTACCATTGACCCTTTCCTTAATGAGTATCCCCCACTAGAGCCAAGGTTCTCGCTTAACCTTCTGCTCTGATACCAAATGTAACGACCCGGAAATTTCGATCCCGAAAATTCCAGATAGTTAGTGAAAAGAAGAAAGAGAAAGAAGAAGAAACAAAAAAAAACTCAAACTCAGAATCTCACATTCGCAGCGAATAAAATATAATAGCAAATAAAATAACAGTTTACAAAGAAGAACTGCATCAGTACATTTACATTTTTACATCAGAGTTACAATAATTCACAATACTGGACGGTTTTAAACAACATGTCCTAGATAAATAACAATAATATACACGGGAGGAAAACACTCCATACGACTCTGCCATCCAGCTCGTCTCCTGAGCTCCAGAACGTCCTTACCTGAAAATCTGTAATACTCGGTCTGACCCAAGCATTACATCAAAGTAACACCCGGGTCAGGCTGGAAACCAGCGTGAGTAAACCCATCTAACTAGAATACAAAAGCATGCAATTTATATAAACCTGGGGTAACTTATCAATCTATAACTTTACAAGCTGTTATAGACATCACTTACATCATATATCAATTTCTAAGTTCCAAACCTAGATTAAAAGGTCAAATTTACTTAAATCATTCCATATCAACCAATTAATTTCACATATCAATCTATAAGAATCGAAGTGGTTTCGGGTATTAACTAATACCCGACTCCGGTCTCTTCGAATCCAATATCATTTTAAACACAGTTTAAGTGGATACAATCAATTTAAATGCAGGGTATCATAATCCTCACAACAATTCATTATTAATAGATAACCCTACAATTTCACTGTTCAATCCATCATATCATATTATAGTACATTACATATAACATCAAAAGATCTTCAAATCCTAAGTTATCCATTATCATTCAATCATCATAAGCAAGATTTAATATATATATATATATATATATATATATATATCTAATTAATTAATCTCTAATTATATTAATTACCAACTTTAATCACTTGGATTATTTAAATACTGCTTGCTTAACATTGATTAATCATACCCAAATTATTTATCATCTTGAAACCTTCTATCTTAATTAATCATCCTCGATATGATTATCCTTAATAAGCAATTAATTCTCAATTAATTACTCAAAAGTAATTAATCCTAAATTACTTCCCTTAAGTATTCATCATTAATTAAATCACTTTTAGTAATTATTCATTAATTACTCTCCTTAATTAATCACATTCATTAATTATTCTTTAATTACTTTTATAGTGATAACTGTAACTCAATTATATCATAATTACTTGATTAATTAATTACTAATCATTAATTAAATCTAATTAATGATCCTTAATTTCAAATTAATTAACCATAATAAATTGATCAACTTAAACTTAAAAATAATTTAAACCCTTTAATTATCTTAATTAAATAAACTATTCATTTAATTACCTTAACAATTAAATGAAAATTTAAAATCATAAATTTACTAAATTTACTTTAAGATAAAACTTCTCTTAACAATAGATAAATTATCATTCATAAAATACTATTGCAAATATTTGTTTCAAATTCAACTTCAAATTTCATCTTAAGTTCAAGTTTAAAAATGAAATTAAGCTATCTTTAACCAAATTAAGAACTTTGAATTCCACATGTTGAAGAATACATATATAGAAGAAATTTAAAGATTTAAATTAATTTTTTTCTAATCTCTAATCATTTAAAATATACTTTTACTTTTATCTTATTTACAATATTTAAATTTATAAACTTTTTTCCAAACCTTAAGATTCAAATAAATTTTGAATTCAAATTTTTAATTAATTTTCTTTTTAACCCTGTTTAAATCCTCTACTACATTTTAACTCTATTTTAACTCAAATTCTTTATGTAACAACCCGCATATTTATCGAGCTTGTATTTAAATATTTTATTTAAATATTAACTCGTTAATCGGATTTTGGTCCGAAAAGTTACTTTTTGCAAACGGTCAAATTAGGACTCGAGACCACTTACATTGAGTTCGAAATGCCGTTTACAACTTTTTTAAGTATAAGCATCGATAGGTTTGGAGTAAGTGAAATTTCACTAACTTTTCCCACTTTGGACTTTGGGTTAGTTTAGCCTATTAAGCCCAAGTTCCAACCCTCTTCTCCTCACTCTTCATAAATTTCCTAACTAATCAAGCTTTGGCATTAATGGTGGAGGAAATGGGAAATTAAAATTCCAAAACTCAAATTCAATTGCAATCCATTTTCCTACTCCAAATTCAAGAAGAAGACATTGGATTCAAGCTTCTTGTGCTTAGATAGAAGAAGGATTGATTCTTGCTTGCTTAAAACTTCATTTTCATTGATATTTGGTGCAAAGGTGAGATTTTTATCTCACAATTCTAGCCTATAACTATATTGGACTATTTGGAATGATTCCCTATCATGTTTGCACGCACATTTGCATTTGGTTTGGATTGGATTGGCGAAAAACTCCAATTTTTAGCGTTTTGGTGAATTTCCTGCATTTAAGTCGTTCTGCCCGGATTTGGCTCGCTCGGAGTTAGGTCGTAGGTCGCAAGGTCGCTAGGTCGTGGGTCGTTTGGGTCTAGGTCGCTCGGCATGACTCTGGGTCATCAAAATGCTTGTTTGAGTTAGGTCGCGCCTCTTTTAGGTCGCGTCTCCTTTAGGTCACGCCTCTTTTAGGTCGCGTCTCCTTTAGCTCGTGCCTCTTTTAGGTCGTGTCTCCTTTAGGTCGCGCCTATTTTAGGTCGCGTCTCCTTTAGGTCGCGCCTCTTTTAGGTTGCGCCTCCTTTAGGTCGCGCCTCTTTTAGGTCGCGCCTCCTTTAGGTCGCTCTCCGCTGGAACCCTTAAGTCGTTTGGCCTTAGGTCGTTGGACCATTAGGTCGTTGGAAACCACTTGATCGTATGACCTTGTTAGATCGTTAGGCCGCGATGGCTTTAAGTCGCGCACCTATTAGGCCGTTCGCCCCTTTTTGTCGTTAGGTCGCTCGACTGTTTATGTCGTTAGGTCGCGAACCCACTTAGGTCGCTTAACCTTATTTTCCTCTAGGTCGCGTGGCCTTTAGACCCTTAGGTCGTGAGCAGTTAGGTCGTTAGACCTAGGTTGCCTTTAGACCCTTAGGTCGTGAGCAGTTAGGTCGTTAGACCTAGGTTGCCTTTAGACCCTTAGGTCGTGAGCAGTTAGGTCGTTAGACCTAGGTTGCCTTTTCCCCTTAGGTCGTGAGCAGTTAGGTCGTTAGACCTAGGTTGCCTTTTCCCCTTAGGTCGTTGGACCGATAGGTCGCTTCACCTGTGCTCACGTTAGGTCGTTCGACCCATTCATCTTTAGGTCGTTCCACTTGCCTATCTCGTAGGTCGCATTCCACCTAGGTCGCGTGAACCTATAGGTCGTTGGACCCTTAACTTTTAGGTCGTTAGACCTCATTTTGTCTTCACTAGGTCGTACCGTTTTGGACGGGGCGCTGCCTGACCGGGCAGGTCAAACCCCGTAAGCGGGGACGTTGCCCCCGCACCCCCACCTTGGGGGGTTGCCGCCCCCCTGGACCCCCCCTCCGTAGGGGATCTTATCTGAAAAACATTGAGCTGATTTCCTTGGATTTTATTCACATCTCCGTATGCGATTTTTGTGACTGATTGTTTCTACACTTGCTTATGTGTTTTGTCACTTTATAATATAAAGGTTTCAATACTAGTAGTAAATATCAAAATTCTTTTAACAAACAATTTCAACTCTATTTTTAATAACAAAGCTCTTTTCTTAAACCGTTTTCCAATCTATTAGTATATACAAACCTTTACCTCACTCGGATGAGAAATCTAATTAAACGACTTAGTAAAACAAGTGGTATGAAACGCTTGCGTTCACTTCGTCGGTTAATTCTTGGACTTGTTCGATTGAACCTCTTGTGACAATTTTATTAGTGAAGATTTACAGTTTGTTCGTAAATATGTAAGTTAAGCAAGTGGTTATGGGACATGAAGCTAAACTTCTATATTTACTAGATTAGTGTAATTGACACTTCTCGTTGATCATGACGATCATTCTGATGATTTAGACTAGCAACTGTGCTTTGTCTCTTGTTGCGAGGTTAGACTAGACACCACTTGTGTGATTCCACTCACACATACCTTTTTGCTTTTTGGTTAGTCTGGACCTTAATCTGTGTGATTCCATTCACACATGTGGGGTAGCTCCTCTTGGTCTTCGGACCGTCATGTGATAGGCCTCTTTCTCTTTTCTATGATTTCTGGACTTCTTGCATTAATTTCTAGAATTTATGTCATTGACTTGTTATGAGTACAAGTTGGGGGTATGATGCCCTTTCCGAATCTTTGAGAAGATTCTTGTGATATTGATTATCTCTTATTGATTGATTTTCTGTTGATCATTATTTACATACTTATGGTGGTATGTCATTATGGATATTTTATGTTTATGCCATATTTTTATGTTATATCATGTCATCTAATATTTATAGCTAGACTGACCCGTTTATTATTTTCTTAAATAATACTCGGGTCAGACCGAGATGTTACAGGTGCTTCTGCTTGACTTCTTCCCAGGGATTCATCACTCTGACTTTTGGCTAACTGTTTAGATTAGCAGTTTTTGTTGTATACACTTGAGATATAGACTCATAGTTGTATTCTTTTGTATAGCACGTGTTGCTATTCTTTTGTTTTATCGTGGATCTTATGGACCACTACTCTGATGTACACTTTTATGTGTTAGTTATATATTCATATCTTCTTCCGCCTTTGTGATATGGATATCTGTGACTGATTTGTGTTATGATTATTTCTATGTTTGTTTTCGAAGATTATTTATAGCCACCGTGTGATAAGCAATTACATGGATGGTCGCTCCTCAACAGCCTTATTCTCCATGCTAGTTGACAGCACTACTCCGTAGTGTTCTTGGCTAGTGTGGGTATAGAGGTGGGGCGTCACACTTTAATTACTTTAAACTCTCTTAAACACTTTAATATTATTGATTCAATTTGAATTTAAACTCACTTTTCCCACACTAGATTCAAGTTTAACTTGAATCTACTTTTAAACTTAGATTTAAACTAAATTCAGATTGCAAAACTAAATTTAAATCTCATTTAGATCTTCACTTTATTTAAATTCAG
This sequence comes from Allium cepa, assembly GCA_030765085.1. NCBI lineage: Eukaryota > Viridiplantae > Streptophyta > Magnoliopsida > Asparagales > Amaryllidaceae > Allium > Allium cepa. The sequence goes on from CM060937.1 coordinate 292,978,312, forward strand.
TTTTTTTTTTAAATTAAAATTTTAAAATCAAACAGAGTAACAGGTTTCTGAACTAAACCTGTTACTATACTGTAACCCGAGCAAGTGCCACATCCACTTCGAGTCAGCAAGCCCCCATCTCCGAGCAAAATACAATACCTACTCGAGTTATTCTCGAGTTTCCCCTGCTTATACCAGGCAATCTCCTGAGAACAAAAGTGCACGGTGCACATGCACCGTGCCTCCGGCCAACCCTAGCCATCTCCGGTGGCTTCCCTACACCGGCGACCATGTCCATAATCCACTCCGACATCCCACTACTCACAAACAACTCGAATTCGAAATTCGAGTCCACAACCTAAACCTGAAACAGAAAGACCAAAACCCCATCCAAACCTATCATCGCCTCCCCCACGACGCTCCGACCACCAGGGATCCAATCACTTCGGCGATGCCCTCACTCACGCCCAAGCTTTCATTACCCAAGAACCAGTTGAACTCGATCAACTCTTCAGCCCGTGCCAACCAATTCAAACTTCCTAGTTAAAACTAGGGTTCTGAACAAAAACTTATCATCCCAGCCACCACACTGAATTGCAACTCCACCCAATATTTTTCCAAGCTCCACTGAACACTCCTCTACCTACTGGAAGAAACACGACTCCCCAAATCAACCTGATCACCAGTGATCACTCACAAACCAATTTCTGGCCAAACCAGAAATATACATCCAAACCCAAACTAAATATCCTAATTTTTATCCTAAAAATCATGTTTTGATTTTAGTTCTTAATTCAAAATACTGAATCTATCTATTTCTCAGTTTGAAGTTTTCACATATTTTTAACATCCACTGATGTTTTTGTGGTTCCAGTGAGATTTCGAGTATAGTTTAACTTAAATGTATTTTTTTACTAAATCTTAAATGGAACACACAAATTTTCCTTTGAAACATAAGTTTTTATCAGTGACTAAACTAAAAGATTTGCATTATAATTTAAACCAAAATTTGAATCTGGGAATAAAGATGTCATAGATATTCAGATGCACACTTCACACAGCAGACATTTATCAATAATATCTACACAAACATACTTGCAAATATACAAAATTGAAATATCTTCTGCATTAATAACATGCAACCATAATTTCCTTCAAGTTTAAAAGTTATTCTCAGTATTGAAGCAGAGAACAGAGAGCATGTTCTTGCTTCCAGCTTGTTTGAGTTAATCATATGATTAATTGTTGCATGCAAGATATTTCAACAATTTATCACAACATCATTATCAATAGGTTTAAACATTAAAATGGAAGCAGTTTACTCACATTTTAAATGAAGGAGCAGAGGACACTCTGATGCAAATTCATTTTTCTGGAGCAGATTTTGAATTTCTTGAAACCTGTTTTGCATCTGCATGTTGAATCCGCTTGCTTCCATTGAATTACTTGCTGATGTTTGATCTTGCTGTAGTTGATTTTAATCATTTGTAGCTTAACTCCATTTCTTCTTTTCTTAGAGTATGAGTTGATCTTTACTTTGCAGTTGAGACTTAAAAAAAAGATTGCAGATTTTGAATAGATTTGGGGTTTTTGCAGATATGAAATTTGGATTGTAGATTTTGATTGAATTTGGTTTTTATTTTTACTTAAAATCTGATTTTTAGATTTCATTTGAAGGTAATGGTTTTAACAAAAATGCACTTGCAAGGTTTTCTTATCTAAAATAATAATTTCAAAAATAAATTTAACATGCCACTTGTTACATAAAGTTTGTAATGTGATTACAAGTGTCCTTTCTAAGATTTAAAAGCTTAACACATATGCCCTTTTTAAAATGAATTTCTTTGTTTATGTATGTATTTAAATTCATTCCTAAAAAAATTTCTAATTTAATTTAAGATGTTTTAAATGTTTTATTACAATATTTAGCCTTACATGAAAACTTATTTTATTATACATTTTACTGTTTGCTTGAATATTTTTAAAATAATATTTAAAACTAATTTTCAAAAGAGAAAATTTTAAAAAGAAAAGAAATGTTGAATTCATTTTATTCCAAGAGCTTCAAATCAAAATACTATACTTTATTGTAATTGAACTAAGTCTATTTCAAAACAAATATTAAAGCAAAACAAAATAAACTTTTATAATAAAATACAATTTTAAACTATTTTATTTTTTATAAACAAAATAAATATTTACTTTTCTAGGTATTTAAAATTCAGCTTCTATTATAATTTCAAATTCATTTATATATCCAGAAATCTTTTTATTATCAGAAATTTATCTATCCAATCTATAAATTACTATTTTCAATAGTTTAATCAGATAATAATCCAATTATCTAATATCTAAAATTCAGGTTATCACAACCCTTCATGTTGGACATTTACGTTCTCGTTGGTCCCTGCTCGTTGAGCTTCATCCACCGCTCTCTCAGTAACCAAACCTCGAGTTCTGCCCCAAAGCCTTTGCTGATTTCCTCCAATCTCTCCAGTCTGGTTCTAGTTTTGACCTCCAAAAACTTCTACAGCTCCGGTTCCTTGTTCTGCATTGCCAACAGCCGCGGTTGGTCCATTCTCTTTACTTTGTGCTCCAAATTGTCCAACCTGTCGAATCAGGTTCTGTATCATGTCCTTCTGCCTTTTCAGCATTGTCTCCATCTCGTCTTTAGTGATATAGATCGAGGCCTGATTAGCTCTAAAGGAAATCTCTTGACTTCATACATGCTGACTCTTTTCCGTCTTCTGTTTCCTTGATGATTGCCTAGCCATAATCTCCAGAATCCAAGTTCCTAAGCTTTTAAATACAAACTCCAAGCTTCTAAATCCCTAAGTACTAGCTTTCCCAGTGAAAGCACCAAAATGTTAGCACCAAAATTGGTCACTAACGCCCAAATCCAGATGAAAGCACCAAATCATAATCACAGATCATAGATAGAATGTATATAGAGGATATTAGTATGAAGAATAACACGAATTAAAAAGAAAGCAGTAAAGAAAAAGAATTTATAGTGGTTTGGCTAACTCCGGCCTACGTCCACTCTAGAAATTTCCTTATTATTTATGGAGTAATCGATTATAGTTACAAACTGATAGAGCAGCCTTAGCCTTAGGAAATAGAAAGAAAGGGAGCCGACCAGAAGATCCCTTTTCTGAACCCCCACATGCTGTATTTATAGGCAAATCTCGAGTTACCAGGCTTCCTGAGTAGTCCGGGCCCATCAAGGACATAGCTAAACCCTACTTCAACATGCCGACCGACCCCAAGCAGTTGTCATGCTGAACGAAAGTAACCTGGGCGTTGACACGAAGCAACCCTAACACTGACTCGAAGCGAACTGCACCGCGACTCGAAGCAGCTCCTCTTTGGACTCGAAGTAACCTGAAGACTTGATGCAGCCGAACCATGCATTGATTTCGACCCATGTTATTACGTAACCAATGCTGAGCCACGCTGTCCTCACCACAATGCCGAGCCACAATGATGATCCCCAATGCCGAGCGACCCTGACCGAACCACAATGCCGAAACACAATGACGAACCTCAATGCCAAGCGACCCTAACCGAACCTCAGTGCCGAGCGACCCTGTCTTCACCACAATGCCAAGCCACAGTGACGAACCTCAATGCCAAGCGACCTTGACCGAACCTCAATGCCAAGCCACCCCGTCCTCACCACAATGTCGAGCCACAACGACGAACATCAATGCCGAGCGACCCAGACCGAACCTCAATGCCGAGCCACCCCGTCCTCACCACAGTGTCGAGCTACAATGACGAACCTTAATTTCGAGCAACCCTGATCGAACCTCAATGTTGAGCGACCCATCCAAGCGATATTCATCCATTTAAACCGAATCCATCATATTCAGGCTTCGATAATCGTAAAGTTGGTTAGGTTGAATTCGTCTGCTCATGGTCTTACCAAAAGGCGGGTTAATAGTTATTTAACTATCAAAGCAAATAAACAAATATTTACCACCGTATACAATCACTGGGCCCTTTTAATTAATCTTTTATTAGTTAAACCGCTAGCCAAATATTCGCTTCAAATTATCTTTAAAAGGATATAATTCTCAAAACCATTTCAATATTGAAAAACATTTCCATATACTTATTTAATAATAAGTAATTCACAATTCTACTTATTTTCAACATTTAGAAAATATTCATATGCTTAAATCACGATTAAGTATATATTTTATTCTCTAAGGAAAACTTTCTTATTAAACACATTTATTCGGGTCAAAACGAATGTCGCGTACAACATCGTTACCACAACCCCAAATCATTAGTATAAGGATTCGAAAATTAGTTAGATATATGAATCTCATATACTGTACAAAACATCTCCTTTCGAAAATTATTTTCTATAACAATAGTGTTATAGTCCATCATTTTCTTATTTCTCGAAAACGTCTATTTCAACAATGAATGCTGAAATCTATGGTTTCGATACTTAACACATTTTAAAACATCTTTAAACCATTTAACTCCATTTAAAATATCACTTTTTAAAACATTTATTTTATATATTATTCACTGTTCAAAATCATGAATACAAATCGTTTACCAAATTTAATATTGCTACACATTTATATTAAGGATAATCCACTGCCCAAAATCGTGAATGTAATGCCTAATCAAATTTATCACAATTGCACTTTTATTAAAGGATTATCCACTGTCCAAAATCATTGATATAATTCCTTTATCAACCTATAATAATTAACTTATAAAATTCAATCGATTTTGTATTTATAAAACAATGTTTATAAATCACATTTATTTTTTTATAAAAACTTCAATTTATAAATCTCCTTTATTAACCAGTTCCAATTATCTCATTTATAGTTAACTTCATATTTCATATTTCTAGTTAAGTATCACAAAAATCATAATTTTTGTAACATAAAAATTATAACTTTTATTTATTCAAATAGTTTCCTTCTTTATAACAGATCAAATCATATATTTTCAAATCGCTTAAAAATCCTTTTTAATTTGAAATCATCACTTTAACATTTTTAAAATTCCAAAAATAGGCCCAATGCTGCAACAACTTTAAATACATCATTCACGGCATCCAAAACATCATATATCATATGATAACAGCATATATGTAACAACCCAATATTTTGAAATTTATTTTTATTTGTTTTAAATTATTTTTATAGTGAAGTAGAAATTTTTCTAGAATTAAGGGTAATTTATTGAAATTTTCAGGTTCTGTTTCCTATTTTTAAGCAATTTCTTCAAATCTTTTGATATTTCCTATGAATTTAATTATTTATTTCACTTTGAAAATGTTTTAAAAATCATTTTTATTTCAAAATTTGTCTTATAATATTTTTAAAATGAAGTACATAATTTTCCAAAGCCATTGGCTATTTTTCTGTAATTTCTGGACACTGTTTCCAATTTTTAAGCAAATTTTGTAATTCCTTTTCCATTTCTTTTAAATTTAAATATTTATTTTTATTTCCTACTACTTTGTTTCAGTTGTAAATAACATTTCTGAGTTTATTTTTCTTATTTAAAATCAAAGAGAAAAGGAAATACTAAAGGTTTTAAAAAGTGCAAAACATAAGTCCTTTCACCTTCAAAACTCTTCATTTCTTAAACTCCTCATTAATCTACATTTTGGCCGTACATTTCTGATTCTTAGTCGTGTATTACAATTAATTTTCACGTGAAAAACTTCAGCACTTCTCATTTCTCACAGCTTCTTCAAACTTCCTTGGTAATGGCCTCCTCTTTTACACTTTTCTTTTATTTTTTTCACACTTTTTGCCTTGTTTTCTCTTCTATTTGCATGGCCTCCTCACCATAGCCACGGCCACCATCCCCTACCACTCCTCCTTGGCATCATCACCACCCACTACTTCAGGTTAGACCATGGCCGAACCCTCCTTGAAGCCAAACTTCACCAAAAATGCAAACAATGTCCAAAACAAAGCATAGCCGAGCACCTAGTTGATCACCACTCCATTTTCCATCACCACCACCATCTTTGGCCACCACCACCACCTTGTCCAGACCCTACCTCATCACTCCAGCCCCTGATCTACCACCTGGACCCTCTGGCCAAGTCTAACCATCCATGGTCGAGCCTTAGTTTGACCACTTATCCACTTATTTGCCTAGAAGACCCCTTCACCTTCACATGTTCATAACTCCACCATTGTTCACCGCCTTGGCCGAGCCATGCTAGCCCAAACTCGAGCCTAAACTTAACCAAAACCTGACCTTATGCAACCCCTAGGCCGTACATAGTATTTTGAGGAAGCAATGCAAAAAGTTTGGCATTCATATTCTCTTTTATTTCGAAGTTATTGCATTTTAAAGTTGTATTGAATTATGTTGTTTTGATTGCTTGTTTTGGGTTGTACATAAGAATTGTACCTTGGATTCGCTCTCCACTCAAGTCCGTAATCGTGTCATCATGCTTTGTTTTCTGTTGTGCCTTTGGTTTTGAAATCTTCAGCAATTATAGATGAGTAAAGCTCACATGACAATTATACTTATGCAGTTGTAAAACAACAACAACTGAATGTGTAGAAAATTTAAGTGTTAAGTTGTTTACTTAAAAATGTGAAGAATTGGAATTTTTACACTTGAATTTATTAAAGGAATTTGTTGAAATTTGATTTAATTATAAGGAATCCATTTTGATAAAAACAATACGTTAATGATATGTTAATGAACATTTTTAATGTTAAATTATGATTTTTAAAATGTTTAAAAGGTTTAAAATGAAGTTTATTATTTGCTGGAAATACACTAAAATCTGAAAATCACTTTTAATAGCATTTAGAAATGCTATGGTTTCTGAATTGAACTAAAACTTTGTAAAAAGAGGTATTACGGAAATTATGAAATGCTGTAGTTGCTGTGGTTGAACTTATAGGTTAAACTTGAACTAAGGTCTATTGTAGCATTTCTGTAAAAATGCTGTAATGGTCTGCAGTCTTTGCTGAAAACAATTTAGAACCTTGTTTTGAAATCTGAGCTACCGCTGCACTTCTGGAAATGCTGTCTTTGCTGTTTTGAACTAAAATTTACCAAAATTGAGTTTTTAACAGCAGTTTTAAGTGCTGTCTTTGCTGAATTAAAATGTTTTCAAGTATAACTTATAACAGTTTTTTTTTAAATGCTGCAAAAGGCTGAAATTTTAATAAATATGGTTTTTGACTTAGTAAACGTACTCAGAATGGTTTGAAACTTTGAAAATTGAATACTTGAATTGAAAGGATAATAAATCCACTTTTAAAATGATTTAAATGAATAAATTAAATTGAAATGAATCATTTTAAAAGGTAATTTGAATTGAAGTAAATGAATGATATCTTGTGAATATAAAAGGGTATTTAAATTGATATTTGGATTTGAATTACAAATAATGATTAGAAGGGAAGTTTTGAAAGGATATGATATTTTGAAATATTGAAATGATTTGGAAAAGATTTAATCTTTATTTTGATAAAGAACTGGTTTTGAAATGATATTTATTTTTGAAGTATAAAGTATTATTTTTAAAAGTTATAACCACGGGTTATAATAACGATTGGTTGGCAAAGAGACAGAGATCGGATATGGACATACTCTCTGTTGATACCGAAAACCACTTTGACAACTATGTACGCGGTGGAGATTCCAGAATGAAGTAGGATGGTAGCAATGTTCTTGTGGTATGTTACGTGGGGATTCCAGAATGAAGTAGGATGGTAGCAATGTTCTTGTCAGCTTTGTTTAGTGGACTTCATTATATTTGGGATCTGATGTCGTATTACTTTCATACAGATATTATGTATTTTGTATTTGGTTTTGAGACTTTGTGATAGTAGCTTCATGAACTACTACGGTAATTTATTTTTTGCTGCGAGATATTCTGATGTTCTGTGTCTGTGATTCTGTGATTTGATTTTATTTGCTCCGAAATTTTATTACAATCGGTTATTTTTTACTATTCAAGTCCGACATGTGTGGATTATTGTCAATTTGAATAGTGGAAAATAACGGGTCGTTACAGTTGGTATCAAAGCTTTGGTTTTTAGGCAAACCTTAGCCTGCGGCGCAAAAACTCATTAGAGATAGGGTAGAAATATCCTAGAATGAGTGAAATCAACTTCAGAATCATTTCTTTGTGAGAGAACGTATTTTCAAAGTATAAAATGATTTTAAAATGATTTTCAAAGGTTTTTCAAAGATTATTTTGATATAAAAATTTTCTTGTTTCAAAAGCAAATTTTTCTAAACATCTTTCCTTTTGTATCTACCTTGTTAGAAATCTCTATAATTATGATGTTCATCCAAGTGAATTTGTCTTGTCTTGTCTTATCTTTATCTTATCTCTAACTTTGTCCTAATATTCATTCTTGAATTTTCAGGATGAATCGTAGAAATGCTAGAAGTCAGGGTCATGGTGCTGCCCCAGTTCCAGCCTCAGCTCCTGTCCGTTTCACTGTTCTTTGCAAAGAATTTACTCAGCTTGGAGGAACCAAGTTCACTGGTTCTGAGTCTATCAATGAGGCTCAGCAATGGCTGAGGAGTACCGAGAGGATAATTACTGGTCTTGAGATTACTGATGCCCAGAAGCGTCAGTTAGCCGCATGGCAGTTGCAGGAGGCTGCCCAAGATTGGTGGGAGTCGGTTACGGCTAACACCATTGAGGCTGATCTTACTTGGGAACAGCTCGGGTATCTTCTTATGTTTCTTTAAATTCTGTTTTCTATATTTTCGTGCTTTGTCTAAGTTTATCTATCATTCTTCTCAGGGAGGCTTCCATTGCTAAGTGGATGCCCGAAGCCAGGAAATCCCAGCTTTATAGGGAGTTCATGGATCTCAAGCAGGGAAGCATGTCTTTTTCAGAGTACGAGAGGAAGTTTAACGAACTTTCTAAGTTCGGACCTGGTCTGATAGACACTCCTCTGAAGAAGAATGAGAAGTTTATTGCTGGTGCTCGTCCCGGGTACTATAGTCATCTCATTTCTCACGTTCATGGCACTTTTACCCAACTTATGGATATGGCTCTTCGTTATGAGAACCCTACTTATAAGGGTCCTGCTTCAGTTGGTGCTCCTTCATCTCACACTTCTTCTGCAAATTCTAAGAAGAGAAGGCTTAGTTTCCATCAGCAGAAGAAGAATTGGCTTAAGAATCCGGGTTTGGGATCTTCATCATCTGCTCCATCTCAGAGACAGCCTGTTGACCTTTCTTCCATCACCTGCTTCAAGTGTGACCAGAAGGGACACTATGCGAATAGTTGTCCTACTATTGTTGGTACTGCCATTCATCCCCCTGCTCAGCCAGCTAGGCGTGATCTTTGCCACATCTGTCTCCAGCCTGGCCATTTCAGGAAAGATTGCCCTACCCAACAGAGGGGTAAGCCTTCTAGTATATTTGCTGTCACCTCTGCCTCTTCTCCAGCACCTGCTCCTCTAGCTCCTAGTGATGACCAAGGTACTCTCCAAGGTTCCTTTTCTTTATTTCAACATCATGTTCATGTTCTGTTTGATACTGGTGCATCCCACAGTTTTATATCTATTGATTTGTGTGGTAAGTTTGAGCATCTCCTTTATCCTGAGTATGTTTCTGAACCCTTATGTGATTCAAATCCAATTGGGGGTGCCGCAAAACTTAATAGGATTTGCAAACAAGTGAAGCTTCTTATTCTGATTATTTCTTCAGTGGTGATTTTTATGTTTTGGGCTTCGATGCTTTTGATTTTTTGCTTGGTGGTGATTGGCTTGGCAGGCATGATGCCCATATCTCTTGCAAAGCCAGGTCTGTTTATCTTGAGGATGATCTGGGTAATTCCTTTGTTATTCAGTGCCGTATGCCTCAGGATTTTGCTGGCAGTTTTATTTATTCTCTGGATTCTGCTTCTGTTGACCTTCATTCGACCCGTGTGGTCAAACTCTTTCCAGATGTTTTTGGTGAAGTCACTGCTTTGCCTCCTAAGCGGGAGATAGATTTCTGCATTGATCTTATTCCTGGAGCTCGACCTGTTGTTCTTCCTCCTAGAAGAATGGCACCCCACGAGAAGGTTGAGTTAGCAAAGCAAATTGAGGACTTGTTCTCCAAAGGTCTGATCAGACCTAGCTATTCAGAATGGGGTGCAGCGGTGGTTTTCGTCACCAAGTCGGATGGTTCTTTGAGGATGTGTGTTGACTATAGGGAGCTGAACAAGCTCACTATGAAAAACAGATATCCGATGCCTCGCATAAATGATATGTTTGATCAGCTTTATGGTGCTACTTGCTTCTCTCAGCTTGATCTTGCTTCTGGTTTCCATCAGCTCAGGGTTGCAGAGGAAAGTATTCCTAAGACTGCTTTCCATACAGAGAATGAGTTTTTCGAATGGTTAGTCATGCCTTTTGGTTTTACTAATGCTCCTGCTTTCTTTGTGGATCTTATGAATCGTGATTTTCGTGCTGTGCTTAATAAATTTGATTTAGTCTTTGTTGATGGTATTTTGGTCTTCTCTAAATCTAGAGAGAGCATGAGTCACATTTGAAGTATGTTCTAGAGACTCTCAGAAATCATAAGTTGAAGGCTAAATGGTCTAAATGCCATTTCTGGAAGGATGAAGTCCGATTCCTTGGGCACATTGTTTCTAGTGATGGAGTTTCTGTTGATCCAATTAAGATCGCTGCGATCAATGTAAGTCTTTCCTTCTTTCTCTTTTCCTTTATCATTTGATCATTCTATCTCTTCTGTGGTTTTTATTTTCCCTATTTCTGTTACAGGATTAGGAAAATCCTAAGACTCCTTCAGATATTCATAGTTTTCTGGGCCTTGCCGGTTATTACCAGAGATTCATCGAGAATTTTGCTCGGATTGCTACACCTCTCACTGCTTTGACTCGTAAGAATGCAAAGTTTATCTGGGATAAGAAGTGTGAAGCTGCATTCGCTGAGTTAAAAAACAAGTTAACTTCCGCACCAGTTCTTACCGTTCCGAACGGAAGTGAGGGATTGACGGTATATATTGATGCTTGTCGTGATGGATTGGGTGCTGTTCTCATGTAGGATGGTAGGGTCATTGCCTATGCCAGCCGTCAGTTGAAAACCCATGAAACTAACTATGCTACTCATGATTTAGAGTTGCTTGCTGTTGTCTTTGCTTTGAAGCTTTGGAGGCATCATCTGCTTAGAACCAAGTTTAAGCTTTTCACTAATCATCAGTCTCTGAGATATACTTCACCCATAAGGATTTGAATCAGAGGCAAGTTCGTTGGCTTGAGTTTCTGGCTTCTTACGACCTCGATATTAGCTATACTCCCGGTAAAGCTAATGTTGCGGCCGACGCTCTGAGTCGGAAGAAGGCTTTATTGTGTCAGCTTGTTGTTTCTTCTCCACTTCTGGATCGTATCAAGGCTAAGCAGGATGAGGATGAGATGCTTAGGTTGATGAAGGAGAGTGTTCGGAGCAGGGTTGGAGGTAGTAGTGGTAGTAGTGGAGCTCAGATTGATGATAGTGGTATTTTAAGGATTAATGGCAGGATTTGTGTCCCGAATGTAGGTGGGTTGAGGCAGGAATTGCTTCGGGAGAATCATCGATCCAGACTTTCTATTCATCCTGGTGTGTCGAAGATGTATCAGGATATGAAGAGGCTTTATTGGTGGAGAGGTATGAAGCGGGATGTCTCTATCTTTGTTAGTCGGTGTACGACTTGTCAGCAAGTCAAAGCCGATCAACAAAAGACCCCTGGTTTGTTGCAGCCCCTAGATATTCCCAACTGGACGTGGGAACAGGTTTCCATGGACTTCATTGATGGATTGCCGAGGTCTAGGATGGCCTATGAGAGTATCTGGGTTATTGTGGATAGACTGACCAAATCTGCTCATTTTATTCCGGTCAAGTCTACCCGTTCTGCTTCTAGCTTGTCTGAGATCTACATGAGGGAGATTGTTCGTCTCCATGGTGTTCCTCTCAGTATTGGTTGTGATCGTGATCCTATTTTTACCAGTCAGTTCTGGAAAGCTTTTCATGAATCTTAGGGTACTCATCTGAATCTGGGCACTACTTATCACCAGTACACCGACGGTCAAACGGAAAGAGTGAATCAGATACTCAAAGATCTTCTTCGTGCTTGTGTGATTGATTTTGGTGGATCTTGGGAAGATCATTTGCATCTTGTCGAATTCACCTACAATAATAGTTATCAGGTATAATCTTATTTTCTGTTTTAAGCTTATCTTAATCTTTTATCTATCTCTTTCTATCTTTGAATTCAGGCCAGTATCAAGACGTCTCCATTTGCTGCTTTATATGGACGACCTTATCGATCTCCATCTTGCTGGATCGAATCCGGTAATCGTCTGATTCTTGGTTCTGATATGATTCTGGAAGCTTCTGAGAGAGTTGAGGAGATTAGGAGAAGCTTGAGGGTTGCTCAAGATAGGCAGAAGAAGTATGCTGATAGACGTAGGCGGAAGCTTGAGTTTGCTGTTGGCGATATGGTTTTCCTTTAGGTCTCTCCCTTGAGGAATGTCATTTGTTTTGGTCGTAGAGGGAAGCTTTCTCCCAGATTCATTGGTCCTTTCCACATTGTGGAAAGAGTTGGTTCCTTGGCTTATCATCTGGAGTTACCTAAGAAGCTTTCTGGAGTACATGATGTATTCCACGTCTCACGTCTTCGCCGGTATCTCCATGACCCATCTTTGTTTGTTCAGCCTTCTGTTCTTGATAGCTTGGATATTGAGCCTAATATGACTGTCAAGAGGAAGCCATTTCGTATTGTCGATAGAGGTACGAAGCAGCTAAGAAGGAAATCTGTTAGTCTGGTCAAAGTACAATGGAGTACTGATGATCGTGATTGTACTTGGGAGACGGAGGAGAGCATTCGTGCTTCAAATCCGCAATTGTTTATTCTAGGTACTATTTTGTTTTCTATCTTGTTTTTTTTCTAAATTCCTTATTTCCATTCTTTTCGAGGACGAAAAGGTTTGAGTAAGGGAGAGTGCAACAACCAAATATTTTGAAATTTACTTTTATTTGTTTTAAATTATTTTTATAGTGAAGTAGAAATTTTTCTAGAATTAAGGGTAATTTATTGAAATTTTCAGGTTCTGTTTTCTATTTTTAAGCAATTTCTTCAATTCTTTTGATATTTCCTATGAATTTAATTATTTATTTCACTTTGAAAATGTTTTAAAAATCATATTTATTTCAAATTTTGTCTTATAATATTTTTAAAATGAAGTACATATTTTTCCAAAGCCACTAGCCATTTTTCTGTAATTTCTGGACACTATTTCTAATTTTTAAGCAAATTTTGTAATTCTTTTTCCATTTCTTTTAAATTTAAATATTTATTTTTATTCCCTACTACTTTGTTTCAGTTGTAAATAACATTTCTGAGTTTATTTTGTTTATTTAAAATCAAAGAGAAAAGGAAATACCGAAGGTTTTAAAAAGTGCAAAACATAAGTCCTTTCACCTTCAAAACTCTTCATTTCGTAAAATCCTCATTAATCTACATTTTGGCTGTACATTTCTAATTCATAGCCGTATATTACAATTACTTTTCATGTGAAAAACTTCAGCACTTCTCATTTCTCACGGCTTCTTCAAACTTCCTTGGTAATGGCCTCCTCTTTTACACTTTTCTTCCATTTTTTTCACACTTTTTGCCTTGTTTTCTCTTCTATTTGCATGGCCTCCTCACCATAGCCACGGCCACCATCCCCTACCACTCCTCCTTGGCATCATCACCACCCAACATTTCAGGTTAGACCATGGCCGAACCCTCCTTGAAGCTAAACTTCACCAAAAATGCAAACAATGTCCAAAACAATGCATAGCCGAGCACCTAGTTGATCACCACTCCATTTTCCATCACCACCACCATCTTTGGCCGTCGCCACCACCTTGTCCAGACCCTACCTCATCACTCCACCCCCTGATCTACCACCTGGACCCTCTGCTTGAGCCTAACCATCCATGGCCGAGCCTTAGTTTGACCACTTTTCCACTTATTTGCCTAGAAAACCCCTTCACCTTCACATGTTCTAACTCCACCATTGTTCACCACCTTGGCCGAGCCATGCTAGCCCAAACCCGAGCCTAAACTTGACCAAAACCTGACCCTATGTAACCCCTAGGCCGTACATAGTATTCTGAGGAAGCAAGGCAAAAAGTTTGGCATTCATATTCTCTTTTATTTCAAAGTTATTGCATTTTAAAGTTGAATTGAATTGTGTTGTTTTGATTGTTTGTTTTGGGTTGTACACAAGAGTTGTAGCTTGGATTCGCTCTCCACTCAAGTCCGTAATCGTGTCATCATGCTTTGTTTTCAGTTGTGCCTTTGGTTTTGAAATCTTCAGCAATTAGAGATGAGTAAAGCTCACACGACAATTATACTTATGCAGTTGCAAAACAACAACAACTGAATGTGTAGAAAATATTTATGATGTTATAACTGCAATATGACTTTACATATATGATGTTAACCTGTTAAATTGCATATCATCTCACCTGTTACATGTTATATCACCTGTTACTGTTGTATATGGTTAAACTGTTCATTTATATCTGTTTATTACACTGCAAGTTCCCTATAGATTAGGTTCACTATGGGTTGAAATGATACATACCCGAACGGACTTTAGAATAAGGAAAAATTGTTATGGGCTGAAATGATAGGCTTTAACGGTTTTTTATTTATTTATTTTGACTTGGGATTGCGGGTTTGAAATGATAGAACCCGGATTTTTATTTGTAAACTGTGCATTGAAATGGTATATATCCATATCACTTGACCTAGGTTAGAAAACTATATACAGACCCGTGGTTATTTTTATAAATTTTTGGAAATTTTTAAGTAATTTTAAAAGTGTATATATATTAAAATTTGATTTAAATTGGATTTTTAAAATATTAAATAAAGAAATTTGGAATTTTCTATAAGTTAAAATGTGAGAAAAATGAATAGTTGCATTGAATTTTTGAAATATAACTTAAGTGGAAAATTGGAATTTTAGTTAAATAAATTAAGTTATATAAATAAAATTGGAAATTAAATTTATTTGAAAAAAAAATGGAGAAAATTTAAGTGTTAAGTTGTTTATTTAAAAATGTAAAGAATTGGAATTTTTACGCTTGAATTTATTAAAGGAATTTGTTGAAATTTGATTTAATTATAAGGAATTTATTTCGATAAAAACAATATGTTAATGATATGTTAATGAACATTTTTAATGTTAAATTATGATTTTTAAAATGTTTAAAAGGTATAAAATAAATTTTATTATTTGCTGGAAATGCATTAAAATCTGGAAATCACTTTTAATAGCATTCAGAAATGCTATGGTTTCTGAATTAAACTAAAACTGTGTAAAAAGAGCTATTACAGCATTTCTGAAATGCTGTGGTTGCTGTAGTTGAACTTACAGGCTAAACTTGAACTCAGGTCTATCGTAGCATTTCTGTAAAAATGCTGTAGTGGTCTGCAGTCTTTGCTGAAAATAATTTAAAACCTTGTTTTGAAATCTGAGCTACCGCAGCACTTCTGGAAATGCCGTCTTTGCTGTTTTAAACTAAAATTTACCAAAACTGAGTTTTTAACAGCATTTTTAAGTGCTGTCTTTGCTGAATTAAAATGTTTTTAAGTATAACTTATAATAGTTTTTTTTTTAAATGCTGCGAAAGGATGAAATTTTAATAATTATGGTTTTTGACTTAGTAAACGTACTCGGAATGGTTTGAAACTTTGGAAATTGAATACTAGAATTGAAAGATTATAAATCCACTTTAAAATAATTTAAATGAATAAATTAAATTGGAAATGAATCATTTTAAAAGGTAATTTGAATTGAAGTAAATGAATGTTATCTTGTGAATATAAAAGGGTATTTAAATTGGATATTTGGATTTGAATAACAAATAATGATTAGAAGGGAAGTTTGAAAGGATATGATATTTTGAAATATTGAAATGATTTGGAAATGATTTAATCTTTATTTTGGTAAAGAATTGGGTTTGAAATGATATTTATTTTTGAAGTATAAAGTATTATTTTTAAAAGTTATAACCACGGGTTATAATAACGATTGGTTGGCAAAAAGACCGGGATCGGATATGGACATACTCATGTCGATACCGAAAACCACTTTGACAACTGTGTACGCGGTGGAGATTCCAGAATGAAGTAGGATGGTGCCGACGTTCTTGTGGTATGTTACGTGGACCCAACTCCCGTGAGTTGGCATAAGGTGGCTAAAACAGGAGCGGTCTCGGGCCAGTTGAGATCGCACCTCGTAGCGGACGCATTTCTTAGACACTATTCTATTACTTGTGATTGTTTGGTGGCCACCCTCCGATTTTGGGAATGTGTTCTGTGGTGGGCGTATGTGGCTGCTGCGTTACCACCAGCCCGAGTGTCGTAATTGGTATATCTTCCATGGCATTGCCTTGTGTGCCGTGTCACCTACCATATCGAGCCTTTACTAGGAGTTTCTATTTGTGTCGTACCTATGCGGTATCTTCTCGTAGTCTCCCGATCAGGAGATATGCAGGTACTATATAGACTATTGGCATTATTTGTGTTAAGGGCGATATTGGGTCACTCCTTAACGCTATTTAAAAGTATGTTTATTTTACTGTTAGACATTATTATAATAGCGCAATATACCATATAGTAAATAGTTTAACGGATCCTTAGAGGATGGGCGGTCCCAAGCATCTTTTAAGTTATTTGTACCTTTACTACAGTTCACTTGAGTTGATTTACATTGGATAAGTATATATGTCCTGACTCGAGTGTTTGTGTTTCATTTATGCTAGGGTCAGCCTGAGTTTATTCACAGATTTGGATTTCCACTCTCTGGAGGTCTGGAATCGCTGGAGATTTATCAACCTATCTAGTTACCTATATTTCAGTTCTGTTGTTCTGTTGTCAGCTTTGTATTAGTGGACTTCTTTGTATTTGGGATTTGATGTCGTATTACTTTCAAACAGATATTATGTATTTTGTATTTGGTTTTGAGACTTTGTGATAGTAGCTTCATGAACTACTATAGTAATTTATTTTCCGCTGCGAGATATTCTGATGTTCTGTGTCTGCGATTCTGTGATTTGATTTTGTTTTCTTCGAAATTTTATTGCAATCGGTTATTTTGTACTATTCAAGTTTGACATGTGTGGATTATTGTCGATTTGAATAGTGGAAAAGAACGGGTCGTTACAATATATCAATATCTGTACATAAATCAATATTGGTGAGGAATCCAGTTGGATCCCTCCAACCTATCACCTGCAACAAATATACAATATATGTACAATGTCCGCTTCAAGGCAGATGCACGTACAAAGGGTCATCCGCTCGTACATGGGAACGTATAGGGTCTCATCTGCTCCAATAGGCTGGTATACATCCAAATACCAATCAATATATAGATAATATATCATATATCATCCAAATAGTCATCAATCATCATAAATAATATTTATTCTCACTTATATAAAAATATCAGTGAGTCAGAAAGAGTGAGTTGTACTCACATTGGTTCCAATAGCAGTTCAGTGTTTTATTCCAAATAAAACTAAACAGGCATTTAATTTTACCTAAAATTTACACTAGCTCAAATAAATTCCAATCTATTTCCATAATGTAGTCGTCAATACGGACCAAACGCAATTTGTTTCGTGTGAAACGGACCTCGTTTGAAAAAGTTATAGCATTTTTAATATCACATGAATTATTATATATTAAATTTACAATTTTTTATTTTTTTTAACCTTTTCAAAATTTTGCCATTGATTTCTTTGCTTAGTCCAGGCCGATCGGCCATCTTTCTCCTTCTTTCCAATTCGAACGTGAAACCCATTGAAGCCGCCTCTAACCCTAATTATCGCGGCCAACCACTTGATCGAGACGTCGATCGGTGACCACCACGTCGAACCCATTGCCACGCTCCATAATTGGCTGAAAAATCATGAAGCTCGGCTCCCCCATCGCATAGAAAAACACAAGCAAACATCGGCACTTCATCGGCTTGTTGTGCGTCGATCGACGCGCCATTTCGATCAGAGCCGTATGGATTTGAAGCTCTCGTGATCCTCTTCATGTTTGTGGTTGAAAGTATTCGCTAATTCGTCACGGATTAAGAGAGATTAAGAGGAGAAGAAGATAAAATTCTGGCCATTGGAAAGGTAGCGGCTTGCCCTAACCTTTGTACGGTTTTGTAAAAATGAATAAAAGTTGGCCTTATATAGAAAATTTCGCGACACTTTTCACCCGAAAATTTTTCGAACTCGTAACGAAGCATGTTGCCTAGCATTTATAATGTTTTACCCCTATTTCGAACGCAATGGAATATATATCGAAAGCCAATTCGATCATATCTGAAAGATAAGTTTTCAAATCTACTATTTAATTTTAAAATTTACTTAAATTGATTTCTACGCGTTTTGGCTTGCCCCGGACAAACGATAAATCCGATTGAGACGATATTTGAAATCTTATGGTAATATAACATTACTAATCCAATGAAACTAGTTTCGTTGAAATCTGAGATTGTATGAAAAATGACCATTTTCGCTCGTCAATTAAATATTAAAATATTCAATTTCTACAAATTAACTTTTAATTCAGTTTTAAAAGTCTACCAAATCATTCTAATTCCAATAAGATTTAATTCAACTTTATAAATCATTTTCATTCACATTAAATCCAATTTCCAATTATTTCAGCAATTTCAAATATTAAATTAATGATTTAATTATCCAATTAAATCTAGATATTCGAAATATAAGTTATTCAGCTTATAAAATTAACTTGTGAATATTTAAAATCAATTAAATATACGAATTTTAAATAGCTGAAATTCTGGGTCTTTGCATATTAAGTAGCTGTAAAATTAGGTACTAACATGGGTATAGAAAACATGAACATGCAAAATGTATTTAATAATAAGTGTGTGTGTCTATATATATATATTATATTTCTATTTATCAATTTTCAGTTCAGTTCATTCATATATCTTAATTGATAAATATTCTATGAACTGTATTAAATGCATAAATTTATCAACGTAGATTATTATGACATTATGTAGCATATATTCTTACAATATTGAAAGGTTAAATATTACCATTTCATTAGTCCTTTATGAATATCATTAAATTCATAAATTTTTTAATAAGGCTCCTACTGGTCTTTTATGTTTCGCAAACCATAAGACGAAACATAGAAGTCTTTCGACTTCACGAGTGGGTGTTAGGACTCGCCTGTTGTAACGACCTATATTTTTAATGATCGAATATTTATATTGTTTGTTCAAATATTTAATCGTTAACTAAATAAAGGATTGAAAATGTGATTTTTCGCATATGGCCAAATCAGGTCTCAAGACCACTTCCGCTGAGTTCGGATTGGCATTGCGAATGATAATAAGTATAAGTATCGCTATATTTCAATTTTGAATGATCCAATGGCTTAAACGGTCTCGAAATACACGAAATTAGTCTTCTGAGGCGTAATCCCATATGGAGATGTGGTTAGTGCCACTGGATTCGAAAAAATGAAGTGATTTATGTAGATGAGTTTCGTGATGGTCGAAGGCATCCTGTGATCGTACGGACTCGAAACGTGCAGCCATTTATTTGAGAATTAAATAAAACAGAATAATAAAATATTATATAAAGCAAAATCAAAATCTCTTCCCTCCATTCTCATTTGGCCATTTACTGTTCATTGCTTGGATAAATAAATCCATGCCCAAAATTCATAAATCAACTTCAAAAATTAATTTCTCATCAACCTCTTGACGAGAAAATACGAGGTCGGATCAGTTGAGTCCGTATGGACGAGAACTGCGCGGTGACGATGGCAAAATTTTGATTGAGCGTTGTTTGAAGATTAACTTTCTTGGATCGGATCTGGGGTTTATGCTCGCTGAATCTTTAGACATCGAGGGATGGATCAGAGATTATATTCGTGTTTCGCTTGATAAGACGTACCTTCGTCGATGTTCTTAGAGGGTCTGATCATCCTTGGAAATTCGCAACTGTGGTTATGTGGAAGCTGGTCGAAGCATTCTTGATTTGGTCTATGGAAGCAGAGGCATGGTACTTGGGTACATTGCGAAGAGATCGAGAAATAGAGTGATTTGGCGAAGATGAATCTCGATTTGATCAATTATTGGCAAAGAAATTGAGATGTGAAAGGTCGGATATGCATAGAGTGTACACGACCTGGAATGAGAAGAAGAAGGATTTGCACGTTAATTACGGTAATTTGTTTATTTAATTAATTATTAGTTATTTTGCTTATGATGATTCTTATTTTCTTTATATCTTTTGCATATGAAGTCATTTTTGGATGCGGTTTCTTGCATTGGGATCATATTGGCGAGAGCAAACATTTGGCAGTAGTTTGGATAGATTTAACCGAGGTGAGTGACATTGTCTACCACTATACTATGATTGATTGGATGGTATTAGATTGAAAATGATTTTTAGTTTTTAAATGTGATATTACTATCAGTTATATTTTTATAAAAGAAATAAAATTATTTTTAAATGATTTACAAAGAATGTCATATATTTTCCATCTTCATGCCATAGTTTGGGAATTATTAGATTAGATCTATTATTGATGTTATTTTCCCACATTAATTGATATTGATGGATTATTTATGTTATATGTATGTTGTTCTAGATGGATGTATGGATGTTTGGGTGTGAAGATGTTTGAATGTATGTTTGATTGCTTGGCTTGTTTGCTTAGTTGGCTATTATGTTTGAAAATTCCAATTAGTGGTGATTTGATTTTAGGTAGCATCTTGTACATTGGAGTTTGGCACACGTAGAAATCTAATGAACGAGATGAACTATAGAAGAGGGTTTGGGATATGTGCCGATGGATTTGGGTTTTAGACTGGATGCCGGACATTTTCGTTTGGTCTGCACTTAACCATTCGGTTAAGTAGTGCAGACCAAGATGGATGTTATTAGCCATAGTAGATTGGTCAATGTTCGCCATTGTTGTCAATTGGCGAATTGGCTGATATGTAGCTTAAACGTTGATGAGATATCATGGTTCGCGATGTGATGGTTTGTTCGTGCGACCGGTTTAGAGATTGGATGTTATTACCATACAACGAGTGATATTGATGGTGGGGAGAGATGTGGTGCTTCGATCTGGTGATTTTAATGGTGAGGCAGGGATATGGTGCTTCAACCTGGTAGTCTGATGCTACAGATAGTGACTCGACGATGTATAGAGTAGGAACCGGGATGATAGTATTAGGACTGTATGAATCATGCTAGACCTCAGGCTTCCGATGGCATGAGAGTAAGGTTCTTCAATCGAGAGCTCAGGCGGAGAGTAGGATCGAGGATGGTAGCTCAAACTGGAGTGTGGCTGCAGGTAGTGGACTTAGTTGAGTGTTTGGGCTCGTGCCTAGAAACTGTAGTGAACCAGTAGGGTTCGAATCTGTATCAAGTGAGTAGGGCTCGATGGATGTGTTTGTGCCTAGAGATCGCTGATGACTCAGAGTGTTTTCTCTCGTGCTCAAAGCAGGGGTACTTTATGTGGGTAATACCCGAGGGCTGGTAGCGATGGTCGTCTACCATGGACTACCTCGAGGGGATCTAATGCCAAGCAGGTACGGGAAAGTACTGGGTTGTGGCAGCGTACTGGGGTTGAAACAGACCCGTTTGTACATGAGTACGATATAGAACAGGGATTTCCACTAGTCCTTGATAGTTGTAGAGGGTCATATGATTTATAATATATTTGGCACATTGGGTGGCAGTTAGTATTGTTTGATGGATGTTATGTTTGTTATAGTTGCACACAAGTTACCTATCACCCTACGGATGTCACACTAGGTAGGTATTGTGGTACGTATACCTAGATGCCCCGACTTGACTTAGTGTGAAGTAGGTATGGATGGAGATACCTAGATATATGAAGCTTACTTAGCATGGAGTAGGGACTATAGGTGGAGATACCTAGGTACCCTGACAGATATTGATCATGGTATACTCTTTTTATGATGATATAGAGTAGCATATTACTTATGTTTATGCGTTGACTCTGTGGTTGCAGGGATAGGTCAGGTATGATTTATATACCATATTTTCCGTATATTATCGAGTTTTATAGTATATTGAGACTTGATATCGCCCATAACAAACGATTGTCTGAGCCGAGGTTTCATGATATGCTTCTTATTATCTTGGGTACTCTTAAATGAGTAGGTTGAGAGCGGGTGGATGATTATGGAGTTCTATAAGTGGATCGATAAGAGGTGATGGTTATCTATACTTATATGCGCATTTGTTATTATGTTTCCACTGTGTGACACTATGAAGCCTTGACAGTATCGATTTACCATTATGAGACAGTGTGCCAGTTGAGTTTACTTTCCCACTATATAACCTCTATTATGTTGTTATATAACTTTGTGGATCATTATTGGATGATTATTTCATAATTATATTATTGTCCCTGTTGTTTTATACCTGTATTGATTATTACATTTACTCTGATGGGATATGAGATATGCGATAGGTAATTTGGTTATTTCATGCTTCCTTTTTCTTATTTGTCATTCTTTTCTCTTCTGTTTCTTCATCTTATTTCTTTTTCTTTCCTTTGACTACCATTCTGCACCGTAAGTGTAGTACCATCGTTACATTTGGTATCAGAGCAACGATCACACGATTAACCTTAGTTGATACAGCAATCCGGTAGAGAAAGGGTGGAGTTGTCGCCTTAGACTGGACCTAGAGAGTGTATATATATGAGAGATTTTGTATTTGTTATACATTTTGGTTTTCAAAACTATATAGTAGTATACATAGTATATGAGTTGGGTGCACACATAAGCACTATTGATGTAGTTTTCTTTATGAGAGACAGATCATCCTTATTATAGAATAGGAATTATCTGACATGAAAGAAAAGCTGTTATTGACTCTATCTTTATAGTTGAGGATTGGGAAGGATCAGGGCCGCTATCCCTGATTGATAGGATATGTTCATATGAATTATGTCCTGGATGCCCAGTTTGTTCTGAATGGTTATGGTTCTCAAGTGCAATTGGCTATAGTCGACTTTGCCGAGACGTAGATAGACCATGAGAGTCTAGGAGGTAGCCATTCCTTGGAACAAAGTCGACTATTGGGAGGCAAGTTTGGTTGGTTACTTGCAGAAGGGTCTTCGATGACTTGGAGTTAGATGATGCATGAGGTAGTAGTTAGCCTCTGGATGACTCCAAGGACAGACGATGAACTAGTAGAGTGTTTCTATAGCTCTGATTCCTGAGGACCGATTTTCTTAGGACTAGTTCATAGTTCGCTTTGAAGAATTTGTCTCGATTTTTCTGAAGTCGAGGATGGTTAGAGAGTTCATCGATTTAAAGTACAGCGATATTCTCTGTCAGAGTATATGGTGGGATTAGATATGATATCGAGGTACCATCTATTCCCGTTGATACTCCACACAAAAAGGATTGAAGTTTATCATTGGGTAGAGAGATCATCTGGGGGCTGATTTATTTTTCACATTGACGAGGGATTCGAAAGGATAATCGAGAAGGCTTAAGGGGAAAGAGCATGTACCTAGAAAGAAGAGTTATCCCATACTAGTTGAGTAGGGATAGATCGGGAAGCATATGCATTGATTGCCATTCTGGTTTCGTCGATTGCTCCATTGATGAAAGAGAAGGGAAATAGTGTCACCGTTTGAGATATGCTTTTCACATATGGTGGTTCCATACATGTTTTATTTAACATCGAGGTTTTGTGTTCCTTTATATCTAGAACTGATATTAGATATAGGGATAAAGATTCAAGATAATTATCGATCATTGATCGTGACAGACCTAGTTAGGGGTTCAACCAGCCTATACTGGGTTTTTCAAGAGCTTGTCTTTTGGGTCATGGTTATTTGTTTGTTAGGTATTGATTGTTTGAGGTTTAGTTGGGTTGGTATTATAGTTTAAGAATGAAATGGCTGAAGGGGATACAGAATAGTGGTGGACTGAGAGAGGCCATTGATGATGATTAGGGTTGTAGAGGAGTGGTAATGATTGGCTGGCAGAAGAAGAGCCTTATATATCTGCTTGATATTCCATATGATAGGATTTCATCTGTGCCTGTAACTGGAAAATGTCTGGACATACTTGAGGAGGTGACCGGATTACCACCACATAGAGATAGAGTTCTGCATCGATCTGGTCAGAGGAGTTGGACCATTAGTTATGCCTTTAAGGCATAGGGTGTCCAAAGAGCTTAGGAGATTAGACATGAAAGTGAATGACCTATTTAGATGATGCTTCATCCAAGTGTATATTTTGGGTAGGATGCACCAGTTGTGCTCGTCGATAAAACGGATGGCTCTTTGTAATTGTTTGTTGGTTGTTATGAGCTGGATGAGATGACGAACATGTTCATACTCCCATTTCTTGATGACTTGTTCGATCATCTCTATAGCATAAGGATGTTCTCTTAGTTGGACCATAGGGTGAGGTTGTACTAACTAAAAGTAATTTGGGTGAGTTTGCCGATTATAGTGTTTCACACACTACCTTGATTTTAGGTTGGTTGTGTTGTTCGGGCTAACCAATGTGTCAACATATGTTGTGGATCTCATGGACCATGATTAGAGTAGTCTTAAGTAGGTTGTGCTTATGTTCATTGATGATACTTGCGTCTACCCATGGACAAAAAAGAAGCACAAGAGATAACTAATGATAGGATTTTGGTAGTATCACTCCTGAAGGAAGGGAGTGAGATGCTTAGGTTATGTTATTTAAGAGTACGACGTTTCCATAGATCCTTTAGTTATGGAAGTCTAGAATCTGGATAGATTCAAGATAGTAGTATCATTAACCTATTGTATGGGAGAGGATCAGACTTTTGTTTGAGACGTGAGGTGTAGACACAAGTTAGTGAGTCTGACCGAAAGACTGACGAGTGCATTGATGGCACTCATTCTGAGCGGGAATAAAGAGATGATAGTATGCACTTGCTTGTGGTACTAAACTAGGTAAGGTAGTGATGTCGAGAGTTAATATCCAACTCTTGATTCAGAGATGGAGGCGATAGAGTTCTCTTTGGGGATATGGAGGCACTGTATGTTAGGAGAGGAGTTCGAGTTGTTCAGTGATTCCACGTCATTGTAGTATCTCTTTTTTGAGAGGATCTCGATCTTTGCCTGTAGCAATTGTTGAAATTCTTAGCCTCCTATAGTTTTTACATTTCCTAGACGTTTGATGGGAAATGTGGTGGTTGGTATTCGAGTAGGAGACATACTAGTTTGGGAGCGATATTCCTAGAGTGGGTATTGCCCGAGCTTATCACTTATTACGACTTTAGGACTGATGAGCTTTGGCTAGATGTGATAGCTAGTTTGACCGTCAGACTTACTTTGATATAGTCGATTGGTACTTGTCAAAAGCGTTAAGCTTGACTAGTGGAGATCATGACTAAATTAGAAGAGTGAGTACTGTCTGATGAGGTGATGTAGTGCGGACTCAACCGAGGATGTTAGTTCCGTAGAGATTGTTTGTTCTCGTGTAGTGGGAACAAATGTTTTAGGACTGCATCGATGGATTGCCGATGACTAAGGATAGAGAGATAGCATTTGAGTCACAGTCGATTGGTTGACAGACGATGCTAGATTTGTGTTCCTTAAGTCCAGTAGTACGACATCCATTTTTATTATGTTGTTTGAGGGGTGGTTGGTGTGATTCCATTGTGTACCAAGAGCATTGTAAGTGGCCTGGACCCGTTGTTTGATAAAGGGTTTTGGGAGAACTTACATAAGGCATTTGGATATTTGGCACCAATTGAATTAAATGATACCGAGACTAAACCATAGACTTAGAGACCTCATAATCTTATTTGTGGCTATAGATGCGATACGAATCAGGTTAGGAGGAGATCGGAAGAGTAGTAGGGTTCATTGGAATGAAAGCAAAGGCAATAGGGCATAGTAGACCATGGGAAGAATGAGGACCGTTAGTCCTGAGCTCTTTAGATGAAAAGACTTTGTTTGTATCATCGGTGTTCATCGTAGATATTATATTGGATGTTTATAATAGATGGTTTAGTATTCTACATGTTGGGTAGGCATGGATGTTATTTTTGGATGTTAGATCTTATGTATGCATGTTTGATTTGATCGTTAGCACTAGAGATGACAATTTATGTTGTATGGTTGTTAGGCGTGCAGGATAGTTATTGTTTGGTGTAGCATTCTTGTTTGATGATTGCTATAGATGAACTAGTATAGTTAAAGATATGGATTGTGTGTGTGTGTATATCTTTGTTGTAGTAGTGTTTTTCGGACTTAATCATCCAAAGGAGGTTTTGCAAAAAAAAAATCGGAATCTGACAGATTTTTTAGGGTCGATGGGTTGGTAGACATTCTCTTTTTTTTGTGATTTCTGGGATGAAATCTTTTAAGGAAGGGAGAATGTAACGACCCGTATTTTTAATGATCGGGTATTCAAATAGTTTATTTAAATATTTAATCGCTAATTAAATGAAGGCATGAAAATGTGATTTTTTGCATACGGCCGAATCAGGACTTGGGACCACTTCCGTTGAGTTCGGATTCGCGTCACAAATTAGAATAAGTATAAGGATCGGTATATTTTGAGTTCGGACGATCCAATGGACAAAACGGTCTCGAAATACACGAAATTAGCTTTTTGGGGCGTAGTCTCATATGGAGACGCGGTTAGTGTTGTTGCATCCTGAAAAATAAACCGATGTACGCAGACGAGTTTCGTGCTGATCGGACCCATCGTGTGATCGTACGGACTCGAAACGTAAAGCCATTTAGTTTAGAATTTAAATAAATGGAATATTAAAATATTATATAGAGCCAAATCAAAATCTCTTCCCTCCATTCTCATTTGGCCATTCACTATTCATTGCCTGGAGAAATAAATCCATGGCCAAAATTCATCAACCAACTTTAAAAATTAATTTCCCCTCAACTGCTTGATAATAAAATACGAGGTCAGATTCATTGAGATCGCATGAATGAGAGCTACGTGATGACTGTGGCAAAATTTTGATTTAACATTGTTGGTCGAGATCGACCTTTATGGGTCATATCTAGGGTTTAGGCTAGCTGGAGCTTTAGGCACCGAGGGATGGATCGGAGATTATATTCGTGTTTCGCTTGATGAGACGTACCTTCGCCGATGTTTTTAGAGGGTCCGGTCATCCCTGACAATTCGCGACTATGACTATGTTGAAGTAGGTCAAAGCATTCGCAATTTGGTCCATGGAAGCCAAGGCATAGTACTTAGGTACGTTGCAAAGCGATCGAGCTATAGAGTGATTTGGCCAAGACGGATCTTGATTTCGTCAATTATTGGCAAAGAAATCGGGATGTGAAGGCTTGGATATGAACAGCGTGCACACGGCTTGGAATGAGAAGAAGAAGGAATAGCGCGTTAATTATGGTAGTTAGTTTATTTCTTAATTATTAGTTATTTTACTAAAGACGGTTCTTATTTCCTTTATATCTTTTGCATATGAAATCCGTTTTGTACGTGGTTTCTTGCATTAGGACCGCATTTGCGAGATCTATCTTTTGACACTAGTTTGGGAAGATTTGGCTGAGGGAGTTATATTTTCTCTTACTATACTATGATTATTTGGATAGTATTAGATTGATGCTCAGGAATGATTTTTAGTTTTTAAATGTGATATCACTATACTCATATAGAAGCTATATTTCTATAAAAGAAAATAAAATTATTTTTAAATGATTTATAAAGAATATTACATATTTTCTATCGTCGTGCCATTGTTAGGGAATTATTTGATTAGATCTATTATTGATGTTATTTTCCCACACTAATTGATATGGATGGATTGTTTATGTTGTATGTATGTTGTTTTGGATGGATGTATGGATGTTTTGATGTATGTTTGATTGTTTGGTTTGTTTACTTATTTGGCTGTTTTGGTTGAAAATGCCAAATAACGGTGATTTGATTTAAGGTAGCATCTTGTACGTTGGAGTTTCGCACATGCGAAAATCTAATGAATGAGGTGAGCTGTATAAGAGGGTTTAGGATACGTGCCGATGGATCTGGGTTTCATAGTGGATGTTGGAGTTTCAGTTTGGTCTGTACTTAACTATTCAGTTAAGTACAAGACTAAGGTGGATGGTTTTGACCATAGTAGAATTGTCAATGTCCGCCACTGTTGACGATTGGCGATTTGGCCGATATGTGGATTGGATGTTGATATGATATCATGGTGCGCGACGTGATGGTTTGCTCATGTGATCGGTTTATAGATTGGATGTTATTACCCTACGATGAGTTATATTGATGGTGAGGCAGCGATGTGGTGCTTCGACCTAGTGATTTTGATGGTGAGGTAGGGATGTGGTGGTTCGACTTAGTAATGACCCGATATTTTCAACCATTCGCATCCATACATGTTGGACTTGAATTGCTCAAAATACCGCGTTGTAAATAAAATTTGGAAAATCTCGAAATATACAGTAAATAAATAATCACAGATCACAGACACAGGGTATATAATATTGCAGAGGAATTAAAAGAGATAGTAGTTCATGAAGCTACTATATAAAAATAAGATACATCAGAGTTAAACAAGATACACCAGAAGAGTAACAAGATACATCAGGTACAAATCAGAATACATCCCTGAAATCACTGGATACTGAAAGAAAAATAGATGGCTGGATCTTCAAGAAAAGCTCCAACTCCGAAGGTGAGTCTTGAATGATGAATCACTCAATCTAACTCGAGCGTAAAGCAAAACACAAAACACTCGAGTCGGGACATAAATACTTATAAACTGTAAATCAACTCAAGTGAATAGTAACAAAATGCATCAGTAACTTAAAGGATGCTTGGGATCGCCCATCCTTTAAGGATCCGTTAAACTATTTATTATGTAGTAATATTGCGCTATTATAATAATGTCTACAGTAAAATAAACTTACCTTTAAATAGCGTTAAGGAGTGACCCAATATTCCCCTTAACACGTAATAGTCACAGTAGTCCATCCAGTAACAGCATATCTCCAGATTGGGAGACTACCCTAAATACTCCATGGGCTACGGGAGAAAAACAAACTCGTAGTAAGGCTCGCTATGGTAGGTGACAAGGCACACAAGGCAATGCCATGGTAGATATACTAATTACGCACACGGGCTGGTGGTAACGTAGCAGCCACATACGTCCACCTCGGAACACGCTCCCAATAAAATCGGAGGATGGCCATCAAATCAACCACAAGTAAGAGTATAGTATCGAAGAAATGTGTCCGATCGGAGGAATGACCTCACTTGGCCCGAGATCTCTCCTGTTTTAGCCATCTTATGCCAACTCACGGGAGTTGGGTCTACGTAATATACCTCAAGGACGTCGCCACCATCCTACTTCATTCTGGAATCTCCACCGCGTACACAGTTGTTAAAGTGGTTTTCGGATTTGGAAGAGAGTATGACAACTTTCGATCCCGGTCTCATTAACAACCAAACGTTATTATAACGCCGTGTCATTTCAAAATAGTTTATACTTCAAAAGTCAAATCATTTCATTTCAAACTATATTTCTTCAAAAATAGTTTATACTTCGAACCAAAACCATTTATATTTCAAACTATATTCAAATCAATACTATATCATTTCCATTTCACACATATATTCACTTTCCAAACATCATAATACTTTCAAAGTTATAACTCTTTCGAAACCAAACCACTTGAATTCATTACACTTTGAAAATCATAACATTTCGAAATCATACATTTGAAATCATGGAATATTCAATTAATTCTTTACAACTTACAAATTATTCAATTAAACCCAAATCTTCAAATTCCCAATTTAATTCAATTCAAAGCTTTAAATATACCATATTTCAAAACTAAATTTTTATAATTTCATATATCTCAAATTTAACTTCATTATTACTTAATTTTGAAATGTTCATTTCATAAATCCAATATCTTTTAAATAAACTCAAATTAAAAGTAAACCAAATATCCTTTCATACAAATATAAACTCCAAATATTCATTTATCCAAATCAAATATCATTCCAAATTCACATTCTTTATCAAAATAAAGATTATGTCATTCAAAACCATTTCAATCATTAAAATATCATATTCTTTTAAAGCCTCGTTATCAAATCATTATTTGAATTCAAATACAAATATTCAAATTTAAATATCATTTTTAAATCAAATAAGCCATTCAATTGTTATTTCAAATATCACTACAAAACACATTTCAAAATTTCATTCAAAAATTCATTTATCTCCTTACATTTTATTCCATTTAACACATAGCTAAGTAAACCTTATTTAAATTCAAATTTAAATTCCTTAAATTCAAATTTAAATATTAAACATATTCAAAACTCCTTAAATTTCACAATAATCAATTCCAAAAGTTCAATTATTTAACACTTTAAAATAAAACTCAAACAGTGTTAAAATCTATAACATTTCAAAACATTGTCAAATTATAACAACGACAGCATTTATAAAGTGCTATCGTAGCTTATAGTTTACAAAATAGTTTAGTTCAAGAATAATGGCATTTATAAAATACCGTAACAGATATTTAGTTAATACAACATAGTTAAATTCAAAACAACAGCATTTTAAAATGCTATCATAAGACAACAAAATTTAGAAATGCTATTAATAAAATTTCACATTTTATTACAATTTCGCAAAAACAATAACACTTCAATTTTAGCAATTTTTAAAATTAAAAATCATATTTCTAGACTTCAAACTTTCTCGTCTAAATCATTTTAACATATGATTTATCAAAATAAAATTTTAAAATCAAATATCCAATTTAAAACTCACTTTCATTTGTTAAGTCAAAATTTCACTGTTTATTAGCTTATAAATTTAATAAAACTTAACATTTTATTTCAAATATCATTTCAACCTTTAAATTTAATTTACATTATTTACTTACATTTTAAAATTATAAATTTAAAGTCAAAATCACAATTACTTCAAATTTACATACTTAAATTCATGATTTCAAGACTTAATATTTAACTTTCACAAAACCATAAAATATATATTTTTAAATCAAAATTTCATACTTTTAAAAATACATATCTTAATAAAAATCATTTTAAAATATTCCATGGGGTCTGTATATAATTTTCTAATCTAGGTCAAGTGATACGGATATATATCATATCAATCCGCAGTTTAAAAAAGAAAACCCGGGTTCTATCATTTCAAACCCATAAATCCCAAGTCCAATAAAATACAATGAAAATCGCTCAGGCCAATCATTTCATCCCATAATGATTTATTTCCCTATTCAAAAGTCCGTTCGGGTATGTATCATTTCAACCCATGGTTATTCTATTCTAACAGGGAACTTGCAGTGTGATCATATGCATAAACAATATAAACAAATACACTAATATGTAAATGTCGCAATATAATGTCAAATATCAGATGTTAGGTGATAATTAACAGAGTTAACATGGTAATAACATGGCATAGCATATCATATCGTCATCATTAACTTGCATAAACATTTTTAATTTCTAAACACTTTCCATCAATTCACTATTTCATAAGTATAATGTCGGAGTGAGAAAGACTCACCTTTTCAAGCTAAAGACCACTACGACACACAAAACGATTCCAAAGGCACGACAAGCATGATACAGCATGACTAGTGATTAAAATGAGTGGAGAGAGCCAGTATATCATCTTGTAAACAACCAAAACAACAGACAATATATACATGAATATTTAACCAAACCAATATCGAAATAAATTGAAATAAAGAGCAACAAAGACAAGACCTTGCCTTTACCATTCAAACAATTGACCATAGGGGATCAAGTGCTCGGCCATGATGGTGTTAAGCTCAGGTTAAGGCATCTCAAATGCATGGCAACATGGAGTAAGTGAAGGATAGGAGATGATATTTGAAAGTAGGTGATACAACTTGAAGAATACAAGGAATAAAGCAATATAGGCAAGTTTGCTTCAACATTTGGCTCGGCCATGGTCAATATTGAGCTAGGCCATGCTTGTACATGTCAGGTCAGTTGTGACGGACCGGGTTTTTTTTGTCTGAAAATCGACATCCCTTCTTCACATCGTACTCGAATGCCGTAGATTCGACCGTTCAAATTCGATTCACCGGAGCTTATAACACATTAAGTATAACCACACAACGGAAGAAAATGAAATTAATATCATATACAACTCAAATGATACAATATCCAAATATACAAAATGATCAATATCAGAGATACAATGAGATGCTACAGAGGAAACTCCAATGAACTAGCAGCGAAAACAACTAGAATTTGAAATTCCAAAAGAAACGCTAATATCAGCAATCTCCATAGATAGCACGAACCACCATCAAGTTGCACCAAGCTAAGCAAGGTCAGTCATCCTAACCAAAGACTTCAATATCCAAAGTCTCCAAAGAATTCCAAAGAGAAAGCTGAAAGCTACTGAATCGATATTTACTCTTTGAAAAACCAAACTCTAGACTGCCCGTGTAGAAAATTGTGGGCACCCAGAGTTTAGGAAGGGAACAATAAACTCCAGGTCAGTCATAGGACTGGTATGAGCAAAAAAAAAATTGTTTTATCCTTAAAACAACAACAAAGATTTTAAAATATTAAAATCCGCAATGGTTTTTTGTAAAATGAAACTGATATAAAGCCTCCCGCCACACAGACAATGCAAGTGCACACTTGGAGGAGATTTCTCCTTATGACAATCAAAAATGCTTGATATGCGAAAACCATTTGATATTATTATTAGTGCATAGTGCAGAAAACATTTCGAAAGTATAATATCAATCTTAGCCAGCATATCACATTTCGTCGTATGCCTACTATAGCTACCATTTAAGAATGGCAGGTTATACAATTGAAATCGTAAAGGGCGCGTATGGGATGATTGTGTTTCCAACAAATGGTCAGGCTAAGGAACTCCCATACCGAAATGGGAACGCCTCTGGAAGGACGCCCCCAAGAACCTAACCGGATCTCTGCTAACACAAGGTCGAACGCTACCTCATGCTTTAACCAAGCTATAACATAGGTAACTAACACATAAATACGCCATCCCCGATTGTTACCGACCTTTATCCGAAGCCTCGATACCAACAAGCACAAAGTAATAAATTTGCAGTAACCACATAGGTTAAATATTTGGGATCCATACCATGATACCACCTTTTATCCAGAAGGAAATGGACATACCCTAGGGGCACGACCCCTAAAAACCTTACTGCAACATTCCTGTTTCGACCATTTCCGGGTTGAGAGGCTCGATGAAGTCACGTCCATAATGCTACGCTTTTTCACAAAGCCATGCTTTAATCAACAAATGATCAGCAACACTTTGTATGCCACATTACCAAATTGGAAATGTATCACTACTAACCATCAACTACATAACCTCTGAGCTCGTACGTCTCAGAGAAGGGTGTTAAGCTAAGAGAATAAATCTCCGCCACCAAACAGAAATGTATTTGATAGAAACCATCTTTACATCTCAAAGTGTAACTCAGACATACATCCATACAAGTCTGTTCCGTGTTCGAATAGACCCAAAGGCACTTCACAAAGAAGCCCTTGCACATGCATATAATTTCTAATCACGTTCGGACTTCCCATCACAAAGGGTGATAAAATCTCCATACTGGGGATCAGACGATGCAGAGACAATCGACAAGAAATCCTTTCGTTTTCGAAAGTATCCGGCCTTCACCAACGGACTTCAAATGCTATCCATAACGTCGTAGCATTATTCGGAATGGGTTATATGACACAAAGTCCTCTTCCGGCTAAACCGAATAGTGAGCGCAATATTTAAAAACCATATGGATAATGGGATCTCAATTAAGTCACAACTTATTACCCAAAACTTTACTTTCAAATGGTTTAAACAAATTACCATTTACAAATCTTTTTGAACAAAAAGATTCACTTCACAAAGTTCACAAAGTTTACCAGTCGTTCACAAAGATTCGTTAATATCTTTCCAATTTAAATCTTTTATACAAAAGATACGCTTTTCAGATCCCTTTTCAATTTGAAAACAAACCTCACCAATCTTTAACAAAGATTTATTCATAGCCCTTTACAAAACAATTTTCCTTTCAAATTGGTTTAACTCATCCAATCTTTAAATCAAAGATTCAATTCATATCTTTCAAAACCATTTCCAAAGATCCATTCATAACTTTCAAAACAATTCCCATTTCAAATCTTTATACAAAAGATACATCATTCAAAATCCACTTCAATTTCAAAACAAAGTTCAATCATTTTTCACAAAGACTTATTCATAGCCTTTAAAACAATTTCAATTCTATTTCAAACTTGAAATCTTTCAATACAAATTGGAAATCCTTTCTTTATATGAAAGTTATTATTTGAAAACAAATAGTTTTCATTTCAAAAAAATCTGATTACATTTGCACGAGTTAAAGCCCTTCAAGTATAAAACTAGAGTTAACTTCAAATTCCCAAAACCAATACTTTTAAAATGGTTTAAAAATCAATATAAACACATTTATAACATGTATAACCTTTTAAACCATAATTTAGAAAAACATAGAATTCAATTTCCAATCTTGAATTCAAATCAAACTATTTTTAGTTTCCAAAACTTTATCAAGTTATTCAAAATAACTTTTCAAATTCCTTTCAAAAGCTTTTCACATTTAACCCAATTCCATTTCCAAAACCGTTTGGATTCAAAATTCAACTTCACAACCATTTCAAAATATCTACGACTTAACCGATTTCCTCGTGAAATCCATATTTGTGTGTGTATAGTGTAGTCCAGGGGTTTTACACAATACTGCAACAACATCAATCATCACGGATTCAAGCGCAGAAATATAGATAAGTGGTATAAACTATACCGCTTATCTTCATTCACAAATCACAGGTAAATAACATAGGTACATCGCAGATAAATAAATTACATTCATCACAACTTGAAATAAAACAATTCAAATCATAAATCATCACACGGTATAGATATCAAACAATTCACAACATCCAATAGAATCCAAGTATCCATAAGTAAGATCAATTTAATTATCTGATTTATTTAAATTAGATTAATTTCTTATGAATAACTTACTAACCCTGGTTAACTAATATTAATAAATTTCAAACCATTTTGATTAATTATTCTTTAATCATTTATTAATTAACCATAGAATTATTAATTAACTATCCTTAATTAATAATTAAATAAATTACCTTTAATAATTAACCCCTAATTAATCTTTAATTAATCAGTCACATTAATTAATTAACCCTTATTAATTATCATTTAATTCATTATTCTAAATTAATTTCAATAAGTGATTATTAGCTTTGATCATTTATTAATTACCTTTAAATAATTAGTTACCTTTAATTACTTCATCACATGAATCAATGATCCTTTAATGTAATTATACAAAGTAATTACCCTTAATTAATTACCATTTAATCGATTGCCTCTAATTAATTATAATGAATGATCATCTCTAATTAACCACATAAATTAACTTACATTAAGCGGTTATCTTTTTTTATTAGCTTTCATTATATTCCAAAAACATTTGTTAATTAATTACATTAATCAACGAATATGTATTTATTCATCACCAAAACAATTTATTAACTTTAAAATTTAAACTTTGAAACCCGGTTAAAATCTTGTTTAATGATTTACTTTTGAACGTGGAAATGTTCGTTTAAAACCTTATCCATTTTTTCAAAGTTTACAACTTGTTTTCTACGATTTGAATAAAGCCGAGTCCAAAAACTAAATCTCTGAGCTAACTTCAACTCTTCCCTGAGTTTCCCCCGAGATCCCTCTTTCTTCTTACTTTCCTTTCCTTTTTAAATCGTTATTTTAGTTTAAAGTTGAAAATCCTGTTATACGGTTTCAACATTGGAACTACCCTATTCAAGGCTCAAGTTATCTCATCACCAACACGAGATGCTACCCGAGTTCATCTTCGAGACCATCATGAGACCCTTCCTTCTTCTCCTTTTCATTTTAAACGTTGCTTTAGTTTAAATAATAATAAAAAATCCTGTTACATAGTTAAACATCTGAACTACGCAGTATAAAACTCGAGTTAATTCTTCAATTTCTCGTACTCGAACCCGAGTTTTCACCATCTTCCCAAACCATATTATCCCAGATGCACAAATATGAATGTGTGCACATGCACCATTATGACAACCATCTCTGGTCGACGCCGACCCCTTCAACAAGTCGTCGATGTCCTACTAGAGCCCTCCGATCCACCAAGTCCGACCAAAACGATCGAAAACAAAATTCAACCATTCAACTCGACCAGGAACCCAAAAATTTCCCAAAAAAACAGCTCGCCGACGCCCTACCGACCATCAGAGTCCACATAGCCTTAACCATAGATTCGTCGAAGACCCACGCAACTTCACCTCCAGGTGCGATCAATCATAATGCTCCAACGGAGACGCACGAACCCAAAGAACATTGCCGATCAAAACTACCGTTAAACCCTAAATTTACCTCGTTCACCACCCACGGCAGTCTGAAATTTAATCGAACATTTTTCTCAAACTTGCTTATTCGTCAGCTTCCATCACCATAAATTCCGACGCCCAATTCGACGTGAATCGCCGGAATTTGATCATTTTGCATTTTCCCTTCAACTCCCAAATTCTCATGATTCTCTAAACTAAAATTCATGAATTTTCTTTTAAAAATCATAATATCTAGAAGCAAAACATATTATATAAAGGAATCAAGTAATTAAGATACTTGGCTTTTGACATATATTTAGTTTTACCATTTTATCTTCTTTTTCCAGATGATATTCAAAACTAACCTTCTTAAATATATTTTTAAAAATAACTTTTGAATATTATAAACCTTTTTCTTTCAGAAATTCAAGCCTAATACTAATTTCTTTGGGTGATATGGATTTTTTTTGTTCTTGATCCGGTGAATACACAGAAATGGACATACATGCATACAGACATTTTTATTCACACAAACATGCAAACTAGAAATAATCTTTTGGTTTAAAAGTTTGCTCACCTAAGTTTGGTTTGAAAGCAAAATACAGAGCTTGAAAAATCTGGAAATTTGCTCTGCCATCTTGTTGTTGCATGTTGTTTGATTCCTTTTTTTAATTTGCCTGAAGCTATTGCTTGTTCCAGATTTGAAATGAATTGCCTGAGCTTGCTAAATATTGATTTTTTTTTTGAGTTGAACCCTGCTTAATCTTTGCTCTGAGTTGATTATCTCAGATACGAAGCTTCAGGTTTTAGGTTGATTTTGTTTTTGCCCTGATCAAAGCTTTTCCAGTATTTTTATTTTATTCCTTTGAGTTGTCTGAACTTTGGTTTTAATATTGAGATGCTTCAGTTTTAATTTTCTTTGGTCTTTGCACTGATCTGGTTGCACTAATCTGATTTTGATTTTTTTTGTTTTGAACTGCTTTGTTGTTTTGATTTTCATTTATCATTTGTTTTTATTTTCCAGATTTTTAGATGCAAGCAAAAAAACTGAGAAGAGAGTATAGATGTATACATTCATAGCTTGAATTCTCTTATTATTTTATAAAATGAAAATAGATAACTTTGACACTTGTCGTTATGCAAGATAATTTAATTACAAATGTTTTAAATGCATTTTAAATAGTTTACACTTGTAAAATTTAGTATATTTATGTTTATATCCTTGTCTTGAATTTATTTATGAATCTTGTTTAAATCCCTTACTTTATTTCATTTTACAAATCATGTTCAAGTTTTCTTATTTATTTTCTAAAAGATATGTATATTTTA
Organism: Allium cepa; assembly: GCA_030765085.1. Classification (NCBI taxonomy): domain Eukaryota; kingdom Viridiplantae; phylum Streptophyta; class Magnoliopsida; order Asparagales; family Amaryllidaceae; genus Allium; species Allium cepa. The sequence continues at coordinate 293,016,134 of CM060937.1, forward strand.
AACTTTGTATTAATTCTTTTATATAAAAACATACACCTTATTTAATTTCGATCTAAATTTCAAATTTTATTTTCAATTTTTTTTACAAAACACATTATTTATTTGAATATGGAAAAACTCAAATCAATTTACCAATTACTTTCACAATTTAATTTCAAAAATTAAATTAATTATCAATTTAAACTTGGTTAAAAATCGGGATCGATACAAATTCCCCCTTAAGAAAATTTCGTCTTTGAAATTTGAAAGCAGGGAGAAAACAAAATAATAGATGAAAGGTAGAGAAATGAACTATCAGATCAAATCGAAATATTTATTCTATATTTGGCTTACAAATCAGAATATCATTAAATGGGAAACAAACTCATTCAGTATTTCACGAAGTACTCGGGTCATCTAGATCTACGAATATGCTGGGGGATTGGTTAGTTCAAAGGGATAACTAACCGTTCATATAACATATCTGGACCCCAAAGAGTAGACAGATATATTGATACAATCCAAAAAAAATTAGTTTAGAAACCAAAGTATACCTATCCACCATAGCAACCAAAGCAACCAATTCATCCAAACAAACAATTCTAAAACTCATCTGGAGTTCATGTCCCTTGCAAATATATCAAAGCTTCTTCCTGACGCTGCTAGGAAACCATCAAACAATTGAAATTGGATGAAGAACAAAAGATATTGGGAAGAGAATACGAGATAGAAACTTATCTATACGTTTTGCAGAGCCACCATCACACGGAAGCTCCTACTTGTAGCTTCCACGAAGACATCAAAGAATTGAAATTGAATGGGGATCAAAAGAGAATGATAGGAAAAGATTGTTTTCGTTTTTGTTTCAGGGTATTGACCATTAGTAGTGGTACTCCCCTGTCCTCTATCTCGTCCTCTTCTTGCACTCATACTTACGATCAATTGATAGTAAAAGAATTTACTGAGACATACGGACGGATATCTTAGGGATATACTCATTCTAGGGTATACTTCACCCTATCTCTAATGAGTTACCTAATGTCTTATAGTCCTGAGCTAAAGTTTCAACCTTCAGCTCTGATACCAAATGTGACGATCCTGACGGTTCGTCGGAGCTTAAAAAACATTAAGTATAACAACACAGCGGAAGAAAATGAAATTAATATCATATACAACTCCAATGATACAATATCCAAATATACAACAATGATCAATATCAAAGATACAATGAGATGCTACAGAAGAAACTCCAATGAACTAGCAGCGGAAACAACTAGAACTTGAAATTCCGAAAGAAACACCAATATCAGCAATCTCCACAGATAGCTCGAACCACCATCAAGTTGCACCAAGCTAAGCAAGGTCAGTCGTACTAACCAAAGATATCAATATCCAAAGTCTCCAAAGAATTCCAAAGAGAAAGCTGAAAGCTACTGAATCTATATCTACTCTTTGAAAAACCAAACTCTAGACTGCCCATGTGGAAAATTGTGGGCACCCAGAGTTTAGGAAGGGAACAATAAACTACGGGTCGATCATGGGACGGGTATGAGAAAACAAAAATAGTTTTATCCTTAAAACAACAACAAAGATTTTAAAATATAGAAATCCGCAATGCTTTTTTGGAAAATGAAACTGCCATAAATCCTCCCGCCACACACATAATGCAAGCGCACACTTGGAGGAGATTTCTCCTTATGATAGTCAAAAATGCTTGATACGCGAAAACCACTTGATATTATTATTAGTTTCTCGTGCAGAAAACACTTCGAAAGTATAACATTAATCTTAGCCAACATACCACATTTCGTTGTATGCCTACCATAGCTACCATTTAAGAATAGCAGGTTATACAATTGAACTCGTAAAGGGCGCGTATTAGATGATTGGGTTTCCAACAAATGGTCAGGCTAAGGAACTTCCTTACCGAAATGGGAACGCCTCTGGAAGGACGCCCCCGAGAACCTAACCGAATCTCTGCTAACACAAGGTCGACGCTACCTCATGCTTTAACCAAGCTATAACATAGGTAACTAACACACAAGTATGCCATCCCCGGTCGTTACCGACCTTTATCCGAGGCTTCGATACCAACAACCATAAAGTAATAAATTTGTATAACCACATAGATTAAATATGTGGGCTCCATACCATGATACCACCTTTTATCCAGAAGGAAATGAACATACCCTAGGGGCGCGACCCTTAAAAACCTTGTCGCAGCATTCCTGTTTCGACCATTTCCGGGTTGTGAGGCTCGACGAAGTCACGGCCACAAAGCTACGCTTTTTCACAAAGTCATGCTTTGATCAACAAATGATCAGCAGCAATTCGTATGCCACATTACCAAATTGGGAATGTATCGCTATTAACAATCAACTACATAACCTCTGAGCTCGTACGTCTCAGAAAAGGGTGTTAAGCTAAGAGAAGATATCTCCGCCACCAAACAGAAATGTATTTGATAGAAACCAGCTTTACATCTCAAAGTGTAACGTCGGACATACATCCATACAAGTTTGTTCCAGGTTCGAACAGAACCGAAGGCACTTCACAAAGCAGCCCTTGCACATTCCGATAATTTCTAATCACGTTCGGACTTCCCATCACAAAGGGTGGTAAAATCTCCATACCAGGGATCAGCCAATGCAGAGACATTCGATAAGAAATCCATTCATTTTCGAAAGTATACGATCTTCACCACCGGTCTTCAAATGCTATCCATAACGTCATATCACTACTCGGAATGGGTTATATGACACAAAGTCCTCTCCCGACTAAACCGAATAGTGAGCGCAATATTTAAAAACCATATGGATAATGGGATCTCAATGAAGTCACAACTTATTACCCAAAACTTTACTTTCAAATGGTTTAAACAAATTACCATTTACAAATCTTTTTAAACAAAAAGATTCATTTCACAAAGTTTACCAATCTTTCACAAAGATTCATTAATATCTTTTCAATTTAAATCTTTCATACAAAAGATACGCTTTGCAGACCCTTTTTCAATTTGAAAACAAACCTCACCAATCTTTAACAAAGATTTATTCATAGCCCTTTTCAAAACAATTTTCCTTTCAAATTGGATTAACTCGTCCAATCGTTAAATCAAAGATACATATCATATTTTTCAAAACCGTTTCCAAAGATCCATCCATAACTTTCAAAACAATTCCCATTCCAAATCTTTACTAAAGATACATCATTCAAAATCCACTTCAATTTCAAAACAAAGTTCAATCATTTTTCACAAAGATTTATTCATAGCCTTCAAAACAATTTCAATTCTATTTCAAACTTGAAATCTTTCAATACAAATTGGAAATCATTTCTTTATATGAAAGTTATTATTTGAAAACAAATAGTTTTCGTTTCAAAAAAATCCGATTATATTTGCAGGAGTTAAAGCCCTTCAAGTATAAAACTAGGGCTAAATTCAAATTCCAAACCAATACTTTTAAAATGGTTTAAAAATCAATATAAACACATTTATAACATGTATAACCTTTTAAACCATAATTTCAAAAACATAGAATTCAATTTCCAATCTTGAATTCAAATCAAACTATTTTTTGTTTCCAAAACTTTATCAAGTTATTCAAAATAACTTTTAAAATTCCTTTCAAAAGCTTTTCACATTTAACCCAATTCCATTTCCAAAACCGTTTGGATTCAAAATTCAACTTTACAACCATTTCAAAATATCTGTGACTTAACCGATTTCCTCGTGAAATCCATATTTGTGTGTGCATGGTGTAGTCCAGGGGTTTTACACAATAGTGCAACAACATCAATCATCACAGATTCAAGCACAGAAATATAGATAGGCGTTATAAACTATAACGCTTATCTTCATTCACAGATCACAGATAAATAACATAGGTACATCGCAGATAAATAAATTACATTCATCACAACTTGAATTAAAACAATTCAAATCATAAAGCATCACACAGTAGAGATATCAAACAATTCACAACATTCAGTAGAATCCAAGTATCCATAAGTAAGATCAATTTAATTATCTGATTTATTTAAATCAGATTAATTTCTTATGAATAACTTACTAACCCTGGTAAATTAATATTAATAAATTTCAAACCATTTTAATTAATTATTCTTTAATCATTTATTAATTAACCATAAAATTATTAATTAACTATCCTAAATTAATAATTAATCAATTAACCTTTAATAACTAACCCCTAATTAATCTTTAATTAATCAGTTACATTAATTAATTAACCCTTAATTAATTATCATTTAATTAATTATTCTTAATTAATTTCAATAAGTGGTTATTAGCTTTAATCATTTATTAATTACTTTTATGTTAAGTAATTACCTTTAAATAATTAATTACCTTTAATTACTTCATCACATGAATCAATGATCCTTTATGTAATTATACAAAGTAATTACCCTTAATTAATTACCATTTAATTGATTACCTTTAATTAATTATAATAAATGATCATCTCTAATTAACCAAATAAATTAACTTACATTAAGCGGTTATCTTTTTTTATTAGCTTTCATTATATTCCAAAAACATTTGTTAATTGATTACATTAATTTACGAATACGTATTTATTCATCACCAAAACATTCTATTACCTTTAGAATTTAAACTTTGAAACCCCGTTAAAATCATGTTTAATGATTTACTTTTGAACTTGGAAATGTTCGTTTAAAACCTTATCCATTTTTTCAAATTTTACAACTTGGTTTCTACGATTTGAATAAAGCCGAGTCCAAAAACAAAATCTCCGAGCTAACTTCAATTCTTCCCTGAGTTTCCCCCGATCTCCCTCTTTCTTCTTCCTTTCCTTTCCTTTTTAAATCGTTATTTTAGTTTAAAATTGAAAATCTTGTTATACAGTTTCAACATTGGAACTACCCTATTCAATGCTCGAGTTATCTCATCACCAACACGAGCTGCTACCCGAGTTCATCTTGGAGACCATCGTGAGACCCTTCATTCTTCTCCTTTTCTTTTTAAACGTTGCTTTAGTTTAAATAATAAAAAAATCCTGCTACATAGTTAAACATATGAACTACGCGCTATAAAACTCGAGTTAATTCTTCAATTTCTCATACTCGAACCCGAGTTTTCACCTTCTTCCCAAACCATATTATCCCAGATGCACAAACATGAATGCGTGCACATGCACCATTATTCCGACCATCTCTAGTCGACGCCGACCCCTTCAACAAGTCGTCGATGTCCTACCAGAGCCCTCCGATCCACCAAGTCCGACCAAAACGACCGGAAACAAAATTGAGCCATTCAACTCTACTTGGAACCTAAAACTTTCCAACAAAATTGCTCGTCGACGCTCTACCGACTATCAGAGTCCACATAGCCTTAACCATAGATTCATCGAAGACCCACGCAACTTCACCTCCAGGTGCGATCAATCATAATGCTTCAAAAGAGATGCACGAACCCAAAGAACATTGCCGATAAAAACTACCGTTAAACCCTAAATTTACCTCGTTCACCACCCACGGGAGTCTGAAACTTAATCGAACATTTTTCTCAAACTTGCTTATTCGTCAGCTTCCATCACCATAAATTCCGACGCCGAATTCGACGTGGATCGCCGGAATTTGATCATTTTGCATTTTCCCTTCAACTCCCAAATTCTCACGATTCTCTAAACTAAAATTCATGAATTTTCTTTTAAAACTCATAATATCCAGAAGCAAAACATATTATATAAAGGAATCAAGTAATTAAGATACTTGACTTTTGGCATATATTTAGTTTTACCATTTTATCTTCTTTTTCCAGATGATATTCAAAACTATCCTTCTTAAATATATTTTTAAAAATAACTTTTAAATATTATAAACCTTTTTCTTTCAGAAATTCAAGCCTAATACTAATTTATTTGGGTGATATGGATTTTTTTGTTCTTGATCCTGTGAATACACAGAAATGGACATACATGCATACAGACATTTTTATTAACAGAAACATGCAAACCAGAAATAATCTTTTGGTTTAAAAGTTTGCTCACCTTAGTTTGGTTTGAAAGCAGAAAACAGAGCTTGAATAATCTGGAAATTTGCTCTGGCATCTTGTTGTTGCATGTTGTTTGATTCCTTTTTTAATTTGCCTGAAGCTATTGCTTGTTCCAAATTTGAAATGAATTGCCTGAGCTTGCTAAATATTGATATATTTTTTTGAGTTGAACCCTGCTTAATCTTTGCTCTGCGTTGATCATCTCAGATATGAAGCTTCAGGTTTTAGGTTGATTTTGTTTTTGCCCTGATCAAAGCTTTTCTAGTATTTTGATTTTATTCCTTTGAGTTGTTTGAAGTTTGGTTTTAGTATTGAGGTGCTTCTGTTTTAATTTTCTTTGGTCTTTGCATTGATCTGGTTGCACTGATCTGATTTTGATTTTTTTTGTTTTGAACTGCTTTGTTGTTTTGATTTTCATTTATCATTTGTTTTTATTTTCCAGATTTTTAGATGCAAGCAACAAAACTGAGAAGAGAGTATAGACGTATGCATTCATAGCTTGAATTCTCTTATTATTATATAAAATGAAAATAGATAACTTTGACACTTGTCGTTATGCAAGCTAATTTAATTACAAATGTTTTAAATGCATTTTAAATAGTTTACACTTGTAAAATTTTGTATATTTATGTTTATATCCTTGTCTTGAATTTATTTATGAATCTTGTTTAAATCCCTTACTTTATTTCATTTTACAAATCATGTTCATGTTTTCTTATTTATTTTCTAAAAGATATGTATATTTTAAACTTTTTATTAATTCTTTTATATAAAAACATACACCTTATTTAATTTCGATCTAAATTTCAAATTTTATTTTCAATTTTTTTTATAAAACACATTATTTATTTGAATTTGGAAAAACTCAAATCAATTTACCAATTAATTTCACAATTTAATTTCAAAAATTAAATTAATTATCAATTTAAACTTGGTTAAAAACCGGGATCGATACAAATTCCCCCTTAAGAAAATTTCGTCCTTGAAATTTGAAAGCAGGGAGACAACAAAAGAATAGATGAAAGGTAGAGAAATGAACTATCAGATCAAATCGAAATATTTATTCTATATTTGGCTTACCAAATCAGAATATCATTCAATGGGAGAACAAACTCATTCAGTATTTCACGAAGTACTCGGGTCACCTAGATCTACGAATATGCTAGGGGATTGGTCAGTTCAAAGGGATAACTAACCGTTCATATAACATATCTGGACCCCAAAGAGTAGACAGATATATTGATACAATCCCAAAAAAATTTAGTTTAGAAACCAAAGTATACCTATCAACCATAGCAACCAAAGCAACCAATTCATCCAAACAAACAATTCTAAAACTCATCTAGAGTTCATGTCCCATGCAAATAGATCAAAGCTTCTTCCTGAAGTTGCCAGGAAACCATCAAACAATTGAAATTGGATGAAGAACAAAAGAGATTGGGAAGAGAATACGAGATAGAAACTTATCTACACGATTTGCAGAGCCACCATCACACCGAAGCCCCTACTTGTAGCTTCCACGAAGACATCAAAGAATTGAAATTGAATGGGGATCAAAAGAGATTGATAGGAAAAGATTGTTTCCGTTTTTGTTTCAGGGTATTGACCATTAGTAGTGGTACTCCCCTGTCCTCTTCTTGCACTCATACTTACTATCAATGGATAGTAAGATAATTTACTGAGACATACGGACGGGTATCCTAGGGATATACTCATTCTAGGGTATACTTCACCCTATATCTAATGAGTTACCTAATGTGTTATAGTCCTGAGCTAAAGTTTCAACCTTCAGCTCTGATACCAAATGTGACGATCCTGACGGTTCGTCAGAGCTTAAAAAACATTAAGTATAGCAACACAGCGGAAGAAAATGAAATTAATATCATATACAACTCCAATGATACAATATCTAAATATACAACAATGATCAATATCAGAGATACAATGAGATGCTACAGAAGAAACTCCAATGAACTAGCAGCGGGAACAACTAGAACTTGAAATTTCGAATGAAACACCAATATCAGCAATCTCCACAGATAGCTCGAACCACCATCAAGTTGCTCCAAGCTAAGCAAGGTCAGTCGTCCTAACCAAAGACTTCAATATCCAAAGTCTCCAAAGAATTCCAAAGAGAAAGCTGAAAGCTACTGAACCTATATCTACTCTTTGAAAAACCAAACTCTAGACTGCCCATGTGGAAAATTGTGGGCACCCAGAGTTTAGGAAGGGAACAATAAACTCCGGGTCGATCATGGGACTGGTATGAGAAAACAAAAACAGTTTTATCCTTAAAACAACAACAAAAAAGATTTTAAAATATAGAAATCCGCAATGCTTTTTTGGAAAATGAAACTGCCATAAAGCCTCCCGCCACACACACAATGCAAGCGCACACTTGGAGGAGATTTCTCCTTATGATAGTAAAAAATGCTTGATACGCGAAAACCATTTGTTATTATTATTAGTGTATAGTGCAGAAAACACTTCGAAAGTATAACATTAATCTTAGCCAGCATACCACATTTCGTCATATGCCTACTATAGCTACCATTTAAGAATGGCAGGTTATACAATTGAAATCGTAAAGGGCGCGTATTGGATGATTGGGTTTCCAACAAATGGTCAGGCTAAGGAACTTCCTTACTGAAATGGGAACGCCTCTGGAAGGACGCCCCTGAGAACCTAACCGAATCTCTGCTAACACAAGGTCGACGCTACCTCATGCTTTAACCAAGCTAAAACATAGGTAGCTAACACACAAGTATGCCATCCCCGGTCGTTACCGACCTTTATCCGAGGCCTCGATACCAACAACCATAAAGTAATAAATTTGCAGTAACCACATAGATTAAATATGTGGGCTCCATACCATGATACCACCTTTTATCCAGAAGGAAATGAACATACCCTAGGGGCGCGACCCTTAAAAACCATGCCGCAACATTCCTGTTTCGACCATTTCCGGGTTATGAGGCTCGACGAAGTCACGTCCACAAAGCTACGCTTTTTCACAAAGTCATGCTTTGATTAACAAATGATCAGCAGCACTTTGTATGCCACATTACCAAATTGGGAATGTATCGCTATTAACAATCAACTACATAACCTCTGAGCTCGTACGTCTCAGAAAAGGGTGTTAAGATAAGAGAATAAATCTCCGCCACCAAACAGAAATGTATTTGATAGAAACCAGCTTTACATCTCAAAGTGTAATGTCGGACATACATCCATACAAGTCTGTTCCGAGTTCGAACCGAACCGAAGGCACTTGGCAAAGAAGCCCTTGCACATTCGGATAATTTCTAATCACGTTCGGACTTCCCATCACAAAGGGTGATAAAATCTCCGTACCATGGATCAGCCGATGTAGAGACATTCGACAAGAAATCTTTTCGTTTTCGAAAGTATACGATCTTCACCACCGGTCTTCAAATGCTATCCATAACGTCATATCACTACTCGGAATGGGTTATATGACACAAAGTTCTTTCCCGACTAAACCGAATAGTGAGCGCAATACTTAAAAACCATATGGATAATGGGATCTCAATTAAGTCACAACTTATTACCCAAAACTTTACTTTCAAATGGTTTAAACAAATTACCATTTACAAATCTTTTTAAACAAAAAGATTCACTTCACAAAGTTCACAAAGTTTACCAATCTTTCACAAAGATTAATTAATATCTTTTCAATTTAAATCTTTTATACAAAAGATACCCTTTTCAGACCCTTTTTCAATTTGAAAACAAACCTCACCAATCTTTAACAAAGATTTATTCATAGCCCTTTTCAAAACAATTTTCCTTTCAAATTGGATTAACTCGTCCAATCTTTAAATCAAAGATACATATCATATTTTTCAAAACCATTTCCAAAGATCCATCCATAACTTTGAAAACAATTCCCATTCCAAATCTTTACTAAAGATACATTATTCAAAATCCACTTCAATTTCAAAACAAAGTTCAATCATTTTTCACAAAGATTTATTCATAGCCTTCAAAACAATTTCAATTCTATTTCAAACTTGAAATCTTTCAATACAAATTGGAAATCCTTTCTATATATGAAAGTTATTATTTGAAAACAAATAGTTTTCATTTCAAAAAAATCCGATTACATTTGCACGAGTTAAAGCCCTTCAAGTATAAAACTATGGCTAAATTCAAATTCCCAAACCAATACTTTTAAAATGGTGTAAAAATCAGTATAAACACATTTATAACATGCATAACCTTTTAAACAATAATTTCAAAAATATAGAATTCAATTTCCAATCTTGAATTCAAATCAAACTATTTTTTATTTCCAAAACTTTATCAAGTTATTCAAAATAACTTTTAAAATTCCTTTCAAAAGCTTTTCACATTTAACCCAATTCCATTTCCAAAACCGTTTGGATTCAAAATTCAACTTTACAACCATTTCAAAATATCTGTGACTTAACCGATTTCCTCGTGAAATCCATATTTGTGTGTGCATGGTGTAGTCCAGGGGTTTTACACAATAGTGCAACAACATCAATCATCACAGATTCAAGCACAGAAATATAGATAAGCGTTATAAACTATAACGCTTATCTTCATTCACAGATCACAGATAAATAACATAGGTACATCGTAGATAAATAAATTACATTCATCACAACTTGAATTAAAACAATTCAATCATAAAGCATCGCACAGTAGAGATATCAAACAATTCACAACATTCAGTAGAATCCAAGTATCCATAAGTAAGATCAATTTAATTATCTGATTTATTTAAATCAGATTAATTTCTTATGAAAAACTTACTAACCCTGGTTAATTAATATTAATAAATTTCAAACCATTTTGATTAATTATTCTTTAATCATTTATTAATTAACCATAAAATTATTAATTAACTATCCTTTATTAATAATTAGTCAATTAACCTTTAATAATTAACCCCTAATTAATCTTTAATTAATCAGTTGCATTAATTAATTAACGCTTAATTAATTATCATTTAATTAATTATTCTTAATTAATTTCAATAAGTGGTTATTAGCTTTAATTATTTATTAATTACTTTTATGTTAAGTAATTACCTTTAAATAATTAATTGCCTTTAATTACTTCATCACATGAATCAATGGTCCTTTAATGTAATTATACAAAGTAATTACCCTTAATTAATTACCATTTAATTAATTACCTTTAATTAATTATAATAAATGATCATCTCTAATTAACCAAATAAATTAACTTAAATTAAGCGGTTATCTTTTTTTATTAGCTTTCATTATATTCCAAAAACATTTGTTAATTGATTACATTAATTTACGAATACGTATTTATTCATCACCAAAACAATCTATTACCTTTAGAATTTAAACTTTGAAACCCCGTTAAAATCATGTTTAATGATTTACTTTTGAACTTGGAAATGTTCGTTTAAAACCTTATCCATTTTTTCAAATTTTACAACTTGGTTTCTACGATTTGAATAAAGCCGAGTCCAAAAACAAAACCTCCGAGCTAACTTCAATTCTTCCCTGAGTTTCCCCCGATCTCCCTCTTTCTTCTTCCTTTCCTTTCCTTTTTTAATCGTTATTTTAGTTTAAAATTGAAAATCCTGTTATATAGTTTCAACATTGGAACTACCCTATCCAATGCTCGAGTTATCGCATCACCAACACGAGCTGCTACCCGAGTTCATCTTTGAGACCATCGTGAGACCCTTCAATCTTCTCCTTTTCTTTTTAAACGTTGCTTTAGTTTAAATAATAAAAAAATCCTGTTACATAGTTAAACATCTGAACTACGCGCTATAAAACTCGAGTTAATTCTTCAATTTCTCATACTCGAACCCGAGTTTTCACCTTCTTCCCAAACCATATTATCCCAGATGCACAAACATGAATGCGTCCACATGCACCATTATTCCGACCATCTCTGGTCGATGCCGACCCCTTCAACAAGTCGTCGATGTCCTACCAGAGCCCTCCGATCCACCAAGTCCGACCAAAACGACCGGAAACAAAATTGAGCCATTCAACTCTACTTAGAACCCAAAACTTTCCAACAAAATAGCTCATCGACGCTCTACCGACTATCAGAGTCCGCATAGCCTTAACCATAGATTCATCAAAGACCCACGCAACTTCACCTCCAGGTGCGATCAATCATAATGCTTCAACGGAGACGCACGAACCCAAAGAACATTGCCGATCAAAACTACTGTTAAACCCTAAATTTACCTCGTTCACCACTCACGTTAGTCTGAAACTTAATCGAACATTTTTCTCAAACTTGCTTATTCGTCAGCTTCCATCACCATAAATTTCGTCGCCCAATTCGACGTGGATCGCCAGAATTTGATCATTTTGCATTTTCCCTTCAACTCCCAAATTCTCACGATTCTCTAAACTAAAATTCATGAATTTTCTTTTAAAACTCATAATATCCAGAAGCAAAACATATTATATAAAGGAATCAAGTAATTAAGATACTTGACTTTTGGCATATATTTAGTTTTACCATTTTATCTTCTTTTTCCAGATGATATTCAAAACTATCCTTCTTAAATTTATTTTTAAAAATAACTTTTAAATATTATAAACCTTTTTCTTTCAGAAATTCAAGCCTAATACTAATTTATTTGGGTGATATGGATTTTTTTTGTTCTTGATCCTGTGAATACACAGAAATGGACATACATGCATACAGACATTTTTATTCACACAAACATGCAAACCAGAAATAATCTTTTGGTTTAAAAGTTTGCTCACCTGAGTTTGGTTTGAAAGCAGAAAACAGAGCTTGAATAATCTGGAAATTTGCTCTGCCATCTTGTTGTTGCATGTTGTTTGATTCCTTTTTTAATTTGCCTGAAGCTATTGCTTTTTCCAGATTTGAAATGAATTGCCTGAGCTAGCTAAATATTGATTTTTTTTTTTGAGTTGAACCCTGCTTAATCTTTGCTCTGCGTTGATCATCTCAGATATGAAGCTTCAGGTTTTAGGTTGATTTTGTTTTTGCCCTGATCAAAGCTTTTCCAGTATTTTGATTTTATTCCTTTGAGTTGTCTGAAGTTTGTTTTAGTATTGAGGTGCTTCAGTTTTAATTTTCTTTGGTCTTTGCATTAATCTGGTTGCACTGATCTGATTTTGATTTTTTTGTTTTGAACTGCTTTTTTTTCTTTTCATTTATCATTTGTTTTTATTTTCCAGATTTTTAGATGCAAGCAACAAAACAGAGAAGAGAGTATAGATGTATGCATTCATAGCTTGAATTCTCTTATTATTATATAAAATGAAAATAGATAACTTTGACACTTGTCGTTATGCAAGCTAATTTAATTACAAATGTTTTAAATGCATTTTAAATAGTTTACACTTGTAAAATTTTGTATATTTATGTTTATATCCTTGTCTTGAATTTATTTATGAATCTTGTTTAAATCCCTTACTTTACTTCATTTTACAAATCATGTTCATGTTTTCTTATTTATTTTCTAAAAGATATGTATATTTTAAACTTTGTATTAATTCTTTTATATAAAAACATACACCTTATTTAATTTCGATCTAAATTTCAAATATTATTTTCAATTTTTTTTATAAAACACATTATTTATTTGAATTTGGAAAAACTCAAATCAATTTACCAATTAATTTCACAATTTAATTTCAAAAATTAAATTAATTATCAATTTAAACTTGGTTAAAAACCAGGATTGATACAAATTCCCCCTTAAGAAAATTTCGTCCTTGAAATTTGAAAGCAGGGAGACAACAAAAGAATAGATCAAAGGTAGAGAAATGAACTATCAGATCAAATCGAAATATTTATTCTATATTTGGCTTACCAAATTAGAATATCATTAAATGGGAGAACAAATTCATTCAGTATTTCACGAAGTACTCTGGTCATCTAGATCTACGAATATGCTGGGGGATTGGTTAGTTCAAAGGGATAACTAACCGTTCATATAACATATCTGGACCCCAAAGAGTAGACAGATATATTGATACAATCTAAAAAAAATTTAGTTTAGAAACCCAAGTATATCTATCAACCATATCAACCAAAGCAACCAATTCATCCAAACAAACAATTCTAAAACTCATCTGGAGTTCATGTCCCATGCAAATATATCAAAGCTTCTTCCTGAAGCTGCCAGGAAACCATCAAACAATTGAAATTGGATGAAGAACAAAAGAGATTGGGAAGAGAATACGAGATAGAAACTTATCTATACGATTTGCAGAGCCGCCATCACACCGAAGCTCCTACTTGTAGCTTCCACGAAGACATCAAAGAATTGAAATTGAATGGGGATCAAAAGAGATTGATAGGAAAAGATTGTTTCCGTTTTTGTTTCAGGGTATTGACCATTAGTAGTGGTACTCCCCTGTCCTCTTCTTGCACTCATACTTACTATCAATGGATAGTAAGAGAATTTACTGAGACATACGGACGAGTATCTTAGGGATATACTCATTCTAGGGTATACTTCACCCTATATCTAATGAGTTACCTAATGTATTATAGACCTGAGCTAAAGTTTCAACCTTCAGCTCTGATACCAAGTGTGACGATCCTGACGGTTCGTCAGATCTTAAAAAACATTAAGTATAACAACACAGCGGAAGAAAATGAAATTAATATCATATACAACTCCAATGATACAATATCTAAATATACAACAATGATCAATATCAGAGATACAATGAGATGCTACAGAAGAAACTCCAATGAACTAGCAGCGGAAACAACTAGAACTTGAAATTCCAAAAGAAACACCAATATCAGCAATCTCCACAGATAGCTCGAACCACCATCAAGTTGCACCAAGCTAAGCAAGGTCAGTCGTCCTAACCAAAGACTTCAATATCCAAAGTCTCCAAAGAATTCCAAAGAGAAAGCTGAAAGCTATTGAACCTATATCTACTCTTTGAAAAACCAAACTCTAGACTGCCCATGTGGAAAATTGTGGGCACCCAGAGTTTAGGAAGGGAACAATAAACTTCGGGTCGATCATGGGACTGGTATGAGAAAACAAAAATAGTTTTATCCTTAAAACAACAACAAAAAAGATTTTAAAATATAGAAATCCGCAATGCTTTTTTGGAAAATGAAACTGCCATAAAGCCTCCCGCCACACACACAATGCAAGCGCACACTTGGAGGAGATTTCTCCTTATGATAGTAAAAAATGCTTGATATGCGAAAACCATTTGATATTATTATTAGTGTATAGTGTAGAAAACACTTTGAAAGTATAATATTAATCTTAGCCAGCATACCACATTTCGTCGTATGCCCACTATAGCTACCATTTAAGAATGGCAGGTTATACAATTGAAATCGTAAAGGGCGCGCATTGGATGATTGGGTTTCCAACAAATGGTCAGGCTAAGGAACTTCCTTACCGAAATGGGAACGCCTCTGGAAGGACGCCCCCGAGTACCAAACCGAATCTCTGCTAACACAAGGTCGACCCTACCTCATGCTTTAACCAAGCTATAACATAGGTAACTAACACACAAGTATGCCATCCCCGGTTGTTACCGACCTTTATCCGAGGCCTCGATACCAACAAACATAAAGTAATAAATTTGCAGTAACCACATAGATCAAATATGTGGGCTCCATACCATGATACCACCTTTTATCCAAAAGGAAATGAACATACCCTAGGGGCGCGACTCTTAAAAACCTTGCCGCAACATTCCTGTTTCGACCATTTCCGGGTTGTGAGGCTCGACGAAGTCACGTCCACAAAGCTACGCTTTTTCACAAAGTCATGCTTTGATCAACAAATGATCAGCAGCACTTCGTATGCCACATTACCAAATTGGGAATGTATCGCTATTAACAATCACTACATAACCTCTGAGCTCGTACGTTTCAGAAAAGGGTGTTAAGATAAGAGAATAAATCTCCGCCACCAAACAGAAATGTATTTGATAGAAACCAGCTTTACATCTCAAAGTGTAACGTCGGACATACATCCATACAAGTCTATTACGGGTTCGAACAGAACCGAAGGCACTTCACAAAGAAGCCCTTGCACATCCGGATAATTTCTAATCACGTTCGGACTTCCCATCACAAAGGGTGATAAAATCTCCATACCAGGGATCAGCCGATGCAGAGACATCCGACAAGAAATCCTTTCGTTTTCGAAAGTATACGATCTTCACCACCGGTCTTCAAATGCTATACATAACGTCATATCACTACTCGGAATGGGTTATATGACACAAAGTACTTTCCCGACGAAACCGAATAGTGAGCGCAATATTTAAAAACCATATGGATAATGGGATCTCAATTAAGTCACAACTTATTACCCAAAACTTTACTTTCAAATGGTTTAAACAAATTACCATTTACAAATCTTTTTAAACAAAAAGATTCACTTCACAAAGTTCACAAAGTTTACCAATCTTTCACAAAGATTAATTAATATCTTTTCAATTTAAATCTTTTATACAAAAGATACGCTTTTCAGACCCTTTTTCAATTTGAAAACAAACCTCACCAATCTTTAACAAAGATTTATTCATAGCCCTTTTCAAAACAATTTTCCTTTCAAATTGGATTAACTCGTCCAATCTTTAAATCAAAGATACATATCATATTTTTCAAAACCATTTCCAAAGATCCATCCATAACTTTCAAAACAATTCCTATTCCAAATCTTTACTAAAGATACATCATTCAAAATCCACTTCAATTTCAAAACAAAGTTCAATCATTTTTCACAAAGATTTATTCATAGCCTTCAAAACAATTTCAAACTTGAAATCTTTCAATACAAATTGGAAATCCTTTCTTTATATGAAAGTTATTATTTGAAAACAAATAGTTTTCATTTCAAAAAAATCCGATTACATTTGCAAGAGTTAAAGCCCTTCAAGTATAAAACTAGGGCTAAATTCAAATTCCCAAACCAATACTTTTAAAATGGTTTAAAAATCAATATAAACACATTTATAACATGTATAACCTTTTAAACCATAATTTCAAAAACATAGAATTCAATTTCCAATCTTGAATTCAAATCAAACTATTTTTTATTTCCAAAACTTTATCAAGTAATTCAAAATAACTTTTAAAATTACTTTCAAAAGCTTTTCACATTTAACCCAATTCCATTTCCAAAACCGTTTGGATTCAAAATTCAACTTTACAACCATTTCAAAATATCTGTGACTTAACCGATTTCCTCGTGAAATCCATATTTGTGTGTGCATGGTGTAGTCCAGGGGTTTTACACAATAGTGCAACAACATCAATCATCACAGATTCAAGCACAGAAATATAGATAAGCGTTATAATCTATAACGCTTATCTTCATTCACAGATCACGGATAAATAACATAGGTACATCGCAGATAAATAAATTACATTCATCACAACTTGAATTAAAACAATTCAAATCATAAAGCATCACACAGTAGAGATAACAAACAATTCACAACATTCAGTAGAATCCAAGTATCCATAAGTAAGATCAATTTAATTATCTGATTTATTTAAATCAGATTAATTTCTTATGAATAACTTACTAACCCTGGTTAATTAATATTAATAAATTTCAAACCATTTTGATTAATTATTCTTTAATCATTTATTAATTAACCATAAAATTATTAATTAACTATCCTTAATTAATAATTAATCAATTAACCTTTAATAATTAACCCCTAATTAATCTTTAATTAATCAGTTACATTAATTAATTAACCCTTAATTAATTATCATTTAATTAATTATTCTTAATTAATTTCAATAAGTGGTTATTAGCTTTAATCATTTATTAATTACTTTTATGTTAAATAATTACCTTTAAATAATTAATTACCTTTAATTACTTCATCACATGAATCAATGATCCTTTAATTTAATTATACAAAGTAATTACCCTTAATTAATTACCATTTAATTAATTACCTTTAATTAATTATAATAAATGATCATCTCTAACTAACCAAATAAATTAACTTACATTAAGCGGTTATCTTTTTTATTAGCTTTCATTATATTCCAAAAACATTTGTTAATTGATTACATTAATTTACGAATACGTATTTATTCATCACCAAAACAATCTATTACCTTTAGAATTTAAACTTTGAAACCCCGTTAAAATCATGTTTAATGATTTACTTTTGAACTTGGAAATGTTCGTTTAAAACCTTATCCATTTTTACAAATTTTACAACTTGGTTTCTACGATTTGAATAAAGCCGAGTCCAAAAACTAAACCTCCGAGCTAACTTCAATCCTTCCCTGAGTTTCCCCCGATCTCCCTCTTTCTTCTTCCTTTCCTTTACTTTTTAAATCGTTATTTTAGTTTAAAATTGAAAATCCTGTTATACAGTTTCAACATTGGAACTACCCTATTCAATGCTCGAGTTATCTCATCACCAACACGAGCTGCTACCCGAGTTCATCTTTGAGACCATCGTGAGACCCTTCATTCTTCTCCTTTTATTTTTAAACGTTGCTTTAGTTTAAATAATAAAAAAATCCTGCTACATAGTTAAACATATGAACTACGCGCTACAAAACTCGAGTTAATTCTTCAATTTCTCATACTCGAACCCGAGTTTTCACCTTCTTCCCAAACCATATTATCCCAGATGCACAAACATGAATGCGTGCACATGCACCATTATTCCGACCATCTCTGGTTGACGCCGACCCCTTCAACAATTCGTCGATGTCCTACCAGAGCCCTCCGATCCACCAAGTCCGACCAAAACGACCGAAAACAAAATTGAGCCATTCAACTCTACTTGGAACCCAAAACTTTCCAACAAAATAGCTCGTCGACACTCTACCGACTATCAGAGTACACATAGCCTTAACCATAGATTCATCGAAGACCCACGCAACTTCACCTCCAGGTGCGATCAATCATAATGCTTCAACGGAGACGCATGAACCCAAAGAACATTGCCGATCAAAACTACCGTTAAACCCTAAATTTACCTCGTTCACCACCCACGGGAGTCTGAAACTTAATCGAACATTTTTTCTCAAACTTGCTTATTCGTCAGCTTCCATCACCATAAATTCCGACGCCCAATTCGGCGTGGATCGCCGGAATTTGATCATTTTGCATTTTCCCTTCAACTCCCAAATTCTCACGATTCTCTAAACTAAAATTCATGAATTTTCTTTTAAAACTCATAATATCCAGAAGCAAAACATATTATATAAAGGAATCAAGTAATTAAGATACTTGACTTTTGACATATATTTAGTTTTACCATTTTATCTTCTTTTTCCAGATGATATTCAAAACTATCCTTCTTAAATATATTTTTAAAAATAACTTTTGAATATTATAAACCTTTTTCTTTCAGAAATTCAAGCCTAATACTAATTTATTTGGGTGATATGGATTTTTTTTTGTTCTTGATCCTGTGAATACACAGAAATGGACATACATGCATACATACATTTTTATTCACACAAACATGCAAACCAGAAATAATCTTTTTGTTTAAAAGTTTGCTCACCTGAGTTTGGTTTGAAAGCAGAAAACAGAGCTTGAATAATCTGGAAATTTGCTCTGCCATCTTGTTGTTGCATGTTGTTTGATTCCTTTTTTTATTTTCCTGAAGCTATTGCTTGTTCCAGATTTGAAATGAATTGCCTGAGCTTGCTAAATATTGATTTTTTTTTTGAGTTGAACCCTGCTTAATCTTTGCTCTGAGTTGATCATCTCAGATATGAAGCTTCAGGTTTTAGGTTGATCTTGTTTTTGCCCTGATCAAAGCTTTTCCAGTATTTTGATTTTATTCCTTTGAGTTGTCTGAAGTTTGGTTTTAGTATTGAGGTGCTTCAGTTTTAATTTTCTTTGGTCTATGCATTGATCTGATTGCAGTGATCTGATTTTGATTTTTTTTGTTTTGAACTACTTTGTTGTTTTGATTTTCATTTATCATTTGTTTTTATTTTCCAGATTTTTATATGCCAGCAAGAAAACTGAGAAGAGAGTATAGATGTATGCATTCATAACTTGAATTCTCTTACCATTTTAAAAAATGAAAATAGATAACTTTGACACTTGTCTTTTGCAAGCTAATTTAATTACAAATGTTTTAAATGCGTTTTAAATAGTTTACACTTGCAAAATTTTATATGTTTATGTTTATATCCTTGTCTTGAATTTATTTATGAATCCTGTTTAAATCCCTTACTTTATTTCATTTTACAAATCATGTTCATGTTTTCTTATTTATTTTCTAAAAGATATGTATTTTAAACTTTATATTAATTCTTTTATATAAATATACACCTTATTTAATTTTGGATCTAAATTTCAATTTTTTTTCAAATCTATTTTATAAAACACATTTTTTATTTGAATTAGGAAAAACTCTAATCAATTTACCAATTAATTTCACAATTTAATTTCAAATATTAAATTAATTATCAATTTAAACTTGGTTAAAAACCGGGATCGTTACATCAGCGGAGTGGCTAATAGTCAGAGGTGATGTAGGCAGGTGGTGGTGGAGCTAGGGGGTGGCCCAGGCAAGATATGGAGGAGATAGTGAAGATATGCTTGGTTATGTAGTGTTTTGTGGAAATTTTTGCAAAGTTTGTGGTGCTTTGGTTATATGGAGGTCACGGCACGTTATGGACAGAGGAGACGGATGGTTGTTGCTGCTGGTGATGGGAAAGAGGATGGTGGTCAGCAAGGAGAGAGGTGAGGCCAAGCAAACATGAAGAGGAAAATCACAAAATCAATAAAGAGAAGAGAAAAAGTGAGAAGAAAAGCCATTGTCATTCAATTTTTTTTTTTTTCTCTTCATGGCCGTGAGTTTTAGGGGATGAGAAATCTTACCTTTCATGTGAAAAAGAAATAAGAATACACGGCTGAAGAAAGAAGTATGGTCGGCAATATTCAATGCAAGTGGCACTTGAAATGAAAAGGCAAAAGCATATCAAAGGTCATGGCATATGAAAAGGTTGAAGCCTCTTCATATTTCTTTTTCTTTTCTTTATTTTAAACAAATGATAATGTATGTAAATAAAAGAAAAACAAAATAAAGTAAAGTAAGAAAGAAAGTAAATAAATAAATTTTAGAAAAATATAAAATAATTGTGAAAATAGCACAATAATAGAAACTAGGGTGAAAAATTGTAGATAAAATACAATAAGCTTTGAAAAATTATTACATCACTTTAAAAATATTTTAAAAATAAAATATATGCATAACATGACATATAACCCAAATTAGAACAAGATTTGATGAATAAAAATATTATTTGTATAAATTAAAATAAACAATTTTGTTAAATAAAACAATTTACATATAATATTGTAAAAAGCATAACTTTCACAATACAAATCGGATTTCAACGAAACGAAAAGCATTATTCTTGAAATTTAATTTATTTTCATAATAAAAGATAAAATTAAAAAAGCCAAATATTTAAATTTTAAATTTAAAAGTCGAAGTTTGACCATATTGACCAAAATTCACATTTTCTAGAAAATATTCAATTTATTCATGTTTGGAATTATAACCACATACAAATCACAATTTATATTTAAAATAACAAAATTTATTCATTTTAATAAATAAAATAATGTTTTGTCCATAAATAAAATAAAGTTTTTAAATCAGGAATTCAATAATTAAAGTATACAATTAAAATAATCATAAAAATACAGGGTTGTTACACTCTCCCCCACTCAAAACTTTTCATCCTCGAAAAGGAATGAGGTACGGGAAAGCATAGAAAAATATAGAATGAAATAATATTAAGACAAGATGACAAGAAGATTGAAATTATACCTGATAATTGTTGTTATAGGTAAGTTTAACACGGTGGAGATGATCTTCCCAAGATCCTCCAGACACAAGCACGAAAAAGATCCTCTAGAATCTGATTCACTCTTTCCACTTGACCGACGGTCTGTGGATGGCAAGCAGTGCTCAGATTCGAAAATGAGTACCAAAGATTATCAAAGATTATAGAAAGATTTCTAAACAGATTGGTATAAGCAATAGCCTCCCCATTCTGTAGCAAGATAGGGGGAATAAGGACAACGAAGAGATAGTTTGAAAACAAAATAAGATAATAAATTGGAAACCATAAAATTTTCAACTTAAATTGAAAATTAATTTTATATAAGTTAAATAAATCTTATTCATCACTAATTTCATTATCTTATCATCAAATTATCTTAAATTGACAATCTCTAAAATCATGGGCTTAAAAAAAATATTTTATATTGTATATTATCCAATTACATATTCAACTTCTATAAAATTTAGGTAAGTTATATTGGAACGAAATTGTGTATTATACAAATAAAACTTTTCAATTTAATAATTTCAAGCTTGAATATTTATCCAAATCTTGAAATTATACTTAAAACTATCTTTCAAGATAAAATTTATGAATTAATTTTCGATAAATTCCAAACTATTTAGAGATAAATAAATGCAAATATACTCTATATATATATATCCATTCAAATTTAAATCATATATCAGCATATGTTATAAATCCAGTCTTATTTTAGAAATTCAAATCAATTAAATTTCCCAAAACAAAACTGTAGCAAGACTACAGAACGGTCTCTTCCCTTCGAAACTCGAAAATGAATGTCGATGATGCTGAAGTTATCACCGAAGTTATTTTCCATCGACAAAGAGAAGAGCGCTAATTTTAAACTTTAAAATTGTTTGGAAACAAATTTCTATTCGAAAATACTTTAAATAATATTTCCTTTTAAAACTTTAAATACAAGGTTTGAAATCCATCGGAAATTAAATTCTCAAATTCTTGTGTAAATTCATTTTAAATTTCCATATAAATTTATAGCCATGCTTTATAGTTCAATTATTTATATACGAAACAAAAGATAATGATATATAAAATCAATATTATTTCTTAACAACCAATTCAGAAAAATCCAGATAAAGATTTATAATATAGTTACAAATATATTTCATTATTAAATATGAAAAAGAAACATATTGTGTCAGTTTGCTCTGTTCAAGTGTTTTGGAAATCTTATAGATAGCATTGATCAGACGAATCGATCTGAAACCCAAATCAACATCAACTACTCAAACAACACAATATATAAAACATTTTAAATATTAGTTTACAATACACTTCAAGAATGATTTGAAGATAAGTTGGAAACAAAGATGAGATGATTAAATAATAGAATAGGAAGATAGATCAGCTTATATAAATCGCGGGCAACCTTAACCAAGTCAACCGTGACTTAAAGAATAAGATCAATGTGAATTTTTGGGGAAAAATCAACATTCGGTCTCAAGAGATATAATTTGGGATAATAAAAGATACTAGCATCTAAACCGAGGATATAAAAATCTCTAGAGAATCGATGCTGTTGTAAAGGAGTTTCACCCCTTTACAAATCAATTTGAGATTGGCGAGACCGCCGACTCATTATAAAGATCATTCGAAGTCGAGTTATGGGATATTCCAGAATCAAAAGAAGACGAATAGTGAGGGACACGAATGGATTTTGAAACCGCAAGGGACGTTTCAAAATTCAAAGGAATCGAGTCAAAAAGGAAGAGATTCAAACTTGAATGAAAGTGATTCTGTAAATACATTTACCATATATACTAAGTTTTGCCTAGAGCCACCAAAGCTCTGATACCACAAGTAACGACCCGATATTTTCAACCACTCGCAGCCATACGTGTCGGACTTGAATTGCTCAAAATACCGCGTTGTAAATAAAATTTGGCAAATCTCAGAATATACAGTAAATAAATAATCACAGATCACAGACACAGAGTATATAATATTGCAGCGGAATTAAAAGAGATAGTAGTTCATGAAGCTACTATATAAAAATAAGATACATCAGAGTTAAACAAGATACATTAGGTATAAATCAGAATACATCACTGAAATCACTGGATACTGAAAGCAAAATAGATGGCTGGATCTTCAAGAAGAGCTCCAACTCTGATGGTGAGTCTTGAATGCTGAATCACTCAATCTGACTCGAGCATAAAGCAAAGCACAAAACACTCGAGTCAGGACATAAATACTTATGAACTGTAAATCAACTCAAGTGAATAGTAACAAAATGCATCAGTAACTTAAAGGATGCTTGGGATTGCCCATTCTTTAAGGATCTGTCAAACTATTTACTATGTAGTAATATTGCGCTATTATAATAATGTCTATAGTAAAATAAAATTACCTTTAAATAGCGTTAAGGAGTGACCCAATATTCCCCTTAACATGTAATAGTCCCAGTAGTCCATCCGGTATCAGCATATCTCCAGATCGAGAAACTACAGCATATCTCCAGATCGAGAAACTACCCTAAATACTCCATGGGCTACAGGAGAAAAACAAACTCGTAGTAAGGCTTGCTATGGTAGGTGACACGGCACACAAGGTAATGTCAGGGTAGATACATCAATTACGCACACGGGCTGGTGGTAACGTAGCAGCCACATACGCCCACCTCGGAACACACTCCCAATCAAAATCGGAGGATGGCCATCAAATCAACCATAAGTAAGAGTATAGTATCGAAGAAATGTGTCCGATCGGAGGAATGACCTCACTTGGCCCGAGATCGCTCCGGTTTTAGCCACCTTATGCCAACTCAGGGGAGTTGGGTCCACGTAATATACCTCAAGGACGTCGCCACCATCCTACTTCATTCTGGAATCTCCACCGCGTACACAGTTGTTAAAGTGGTTTTTGGAGTTGGCAGAGAGCATGACAACTTCTGATCTAGGTCTCTTTAACAACCAAACGTTATTATAACGCCGTGGTCATTTCAAAATAGTTTATACTTCAAAAATCAAATCATTTCATTTCAAACTATATTTCTTCCAAAATATTTTATACTTCGAACCAAAACCATTTATATTTCAAACTATATTCAAATCAATACTATATCATTTCCATTTCACACATATATTCACTTTTCATACATCATAATACTTTCAAAGTTATAACTCTTTCGAAACCAAAAATACTTGAAATCATTACACTTTGAAAATCATAACATTTCGAAATCATACATTTGAAATCATGGAATATTCATTTAATTCTTTACAACTTACAAATTATTCAACTAAACCCAAATCTTCATATTCCCAATTTAATTCAATTCAAACCATCAATTCAAAGCTTTAAATATACCATATTTCAAAACTAAATTTTTATAATTTCATATATATCAAATTTAACTTCATTGTTACTTAGTTTTGAAATATTCATTTCATAAATCCAATATCTTTTAAATAAACTCAAATTACAAGTAAACCAAATATCCTTTCATACAAATATAAACTCCAAATATTCATTTATCCAAATCAAATATCATTCCAAATTCACATTCTTTATCAAAATAAAGATTATGTCATTCAAAACCATTTCAATCATTATAATATCATATTCTTTTAAAGCCTCTTTATCAAATCAATATTTGAATTCAAATACAAATATTCAAATATAAATATCATTTTTAAATCAAATAAGTCATTTAATTATTATTTCAAATGTCACTACAAAATACATTTCAAAATTTCATTCAAAAATTTATTTATCTCCTTACATTTCATTCCATTTAACATATAGCCAAATAAACCTTATTTAAATTCAAATTCAAATTTAAATTCCTAAAATTCAAATTTAAATATTAAACATATTCAAAACTCATTAAATTTCACAATAATCAATTCCAAAAGTTCAATTATTTAACACTTTAAAATAAAACTCAAATAGTGTTAAAATCTATAACATTTCAAAACATTGTCAAATTATAATAACGGCAGCATTTATAAAGTGCTATCGTAGCTTATAGTTTCCAAAATAGTTTAGTTCAAGAATAGTGGAATTTATAAAATGCCGTATTAGATATTTAGTTATTACAACATAGTTAAATTCAAAACAACAGCATTTTAAAATGCTATCATAAGACAACAACATTTAGAAATGCTATTAATAAAATTTCGGATTTTATTACAATTTTGCAAAAACAAGAACACTTCAATTTTAGCCATTTTTAAACTTAAAAATCATATTTCTAGACTTCAAACTTTCCATCTAAATCATTTTAACATATGATTTATCAAAATAAAATTTTAAAATCAAATATCCAATTTAAAACTCACTTTCATTTGTTAAGTCAAAATTTCACTATTTATTAGCTTATAAATTTAATAAAACTTAACATTTTATTTCAAATATCATTTCAACCTTTAAATTTAATTTACATTATTTACTTACATTTTAAAATTATAAATTTAAAGTCAAAATCACAATTACTTCAAATTTACATACTTAAATTCATGATTTCAAGACTTAATATTTAACTTTCACAAAACCATAAAATATATATTTTTAAATCAAAATTTCATACTTTTAAAAATACATATCTTAATAAAAATCATTTAAAATATATCACGGGGTCTGTATATAATTTTCTAACCTAAGTCAAGTGATACAGATATATATCATTTCAATCCGTAGTTTAAAAAAGGAAACTCGGGTTCTATCATTTCAAACCCGTAATCCCAAGTCAAATAAAATACAATAAAAATCGCTCAGGCCTATCATTTCAGCCCATAACGATTTTTTTCCCTATTCTAAAGTTTTTTTGGGTATGTCATTTCAACCCATAGTGATTCTATTCCAACAGGGAATTTGCAGTGTGATCATATGCATAAACAATATAAATAAATACGCTAACATGTAAATGTCACGATATAATGTCAAATATCAGATGTCAGGTGATAATTAACAGAGTTAACATGGTAATAACATGGCATAGCATATCACATCATCATCATTAACTTGCATAAACATTTTTAATTTCTAAACACTTGCCATCAATTCACTATTTCATAGTAAAATGTCAGAGTGAGACAGACTCACCTTTTCAAGCTGAAGACCACTATGACACACAAAACGATTCCAAAGGCACGACAGCACGATGCAGCATAACTAGTGATTCAAATGTGTGGAGAGAGCCAATATATAATCTTGTAAACAACCAAAACAACAGACAATATATACATGAATATTTAACCAAACCAATATTGAAATAAATTGAAATAAAGAGCAACAAAGACAAGACCTTGCCTTTATCATTCAAACACTTGACCATAGAGGATCAAGTGCTTGACCATGATGGTGTTAAGCTCATGTTATGGCATCACAAATGCATGGCAACATGGAGTAAGTGAAGGGTAGGAGATGATGTGAGGAAGTAGGTGATACAATTTGAAGAATACAAGGAATAAAGCAATATAGACAAGTTTGCTTCAACATTTGGCTCGGCCATGGTCAATATTAAGCTCGGCCATGCTTTTTCATATCAGGTCAGTGGAGTGGCTGATGGTCAGAGGTGATGTAGGCAGGTGGTGGTGGAGCTAGGGGGTGGCCAAGGTAAGATATGGAGGAGATAGTGAAGATAGGCTTGGTTATGTAGTGTTTTGTGGAAATTTTTGCAAAGTTTGTGGTGCTTTGGTTATATGGAGGTCACGGCACGTTATGGACAGAGGAGACGGATGGTTGTTGCTACTGGTGATGGGAAAGAGGATGGTGGTCAGCAAGGAGAGAGGTGAGGCCAAGCAAACATGAAGAGGAAAATCACAAAATCAATGAAGAGAAGAGAAAAAGTGAGAAGAAAAGCCATTGTCATTCAATTTTTTTTCTTTTTTCTCTTCATGGCCGTGAGTTTTAGAGGATGAGAAATCTTCCCTTTCATGTGAAAAAGAAAGAAGAATACAAGGCTGAAGAAAGAAGTATGGTCGGCAATATTCAATGCAAGTGGCACTTGAAATGAAAAGGTAAAAGCATATCAAAGGTCATGGCATATGAAAAGGTTAAAGCCTCTTCATATTTCTTTTTCTTTTCTTTATTTTAAACAAATGAAAATGTATGTAAATAAAAGGAAAAATAAAACAAAATAAAGTAAGAAAGAAAATAAATAAATTTTAGAAAAATATAAAATAATTATGAAAATAGCACAATAATATAAACTAGGGTGAAAAATTGTAAATAAAATATAATAAGCTTTGGAAGATTATAACATCACTTTAAAAATATTTTAAAAATAAAATATATGCATAACATGACATATAACCCAAATTATAACAAGATTTGACAAACAAAAATATTATTTATATAAATTAAAATAAACAATTTTGTTAAATAAAACAATTTACATACAATATTGTAAAAAGCATAACTTTCACAATATAAATCGGATTTCAACGAAACGAAAAGAAGTATTCTTGAAATTTAATTTATTTTCATAATAAAAGATAAAACTCAAAATTTCAAATATTTAAGTTTTAAATTTAAAAGTCAAAGTTTGACCATATTGACTAAAATTCACATTTTCTGGAAAATATTCAATTTTTTCATGTTTGGAATTATAACTCACATAAAAATCACAATCTATATTTAAAATAACAAAATTTATTCATTTTAATAAATAAAATAAAGTTTTATCCATAAATAAAATAAAGTTTTTAAATCAGGAATTCAATAATTAAAATATACAATTAAAATAATCACAAAAATACAGGGTTGTTACAAACCTGGTAGTCTGATACTGAGGATGGTGACATGTGATATATGGAGTAGGCTCCGGGATGATAGTATCTGGACTGTATAGATCATTCTAGACCTTGGGCTTCATATGGCATGATAGTAAGGTTCTTCAATCGAGAGCTCAGGCAGAGAGCAGGATCGAGGATGGCAACTCAGTTTTGAGTGAAGCTGCAGGTAATTGACTGGGTTGAGTGTTAGGTCTCATGCCCAAAAACTATAGTGAACCAGTAGGGTTTGAACCCGTATCGAGTGACGGGGGATCGATGGGTATGTTTGTGCCTGGGGATCGTTGATGACTCAAAGTGTTTTCTATCGTGTTCGGAGTAGGCGTACTATATGCGGGTGATACCCGAGGGCTGGTAGCGATGGTCGTGTACCTAGACCTCCTTGAGGGTTCTGGTGTCAAGCAGGTAAGGGAGAGTATTGGGCCCTGATAGCGTACAGGGGTTGAAACAGACCCGTACATTAGTATGACAGAGAATCGGGATTTCCACTAGTCCTCAACAATTGTAGAGGGTCATATAAGTCATCATATATCTGGCACATTGGGTGACAGTTAGTATAGTTTGATGGATGATATGTTTGTTATGGTTGCTCACAAGTCACCTATCACACTAGGGATGTCAAACTAGATAGATATTGTGATAGGGATACATAGATACCCTGACTTGACTTAGTATGGAGTAGATATGGATGGAGATACCTAGATACCGGAAGTTTACTTATTATGAAGTAAGGACTATAGGTGAAGATACCTAGGCACGCAGACAAATACTGAGTATGTTATACCCTTTCTACGATGTCATAGATTAGCATATAACTTATGTTTATGTGTTGACTGTGTGGTTGCAGGGACAGATCAGGTATGGTTTATATTCCCTATGCGTATATTATCGAGTTTTATAGTATTTTAATATTTGATATTGCTCACACCGGACTGTTATTTGACTCAAGGTTTTATGCTTTTCTTCTCGTTATATCTGTTAGCGCCAAAATTGGTCACAAACCCCAAGTATTGTGAAAGCACCAGTGTTGGAATATAAATCAGCAATATTCAAACACAAATCACTGATTTAAGCAAGCAATACGCAGCAAAACAGAAATTATGAACAAGAACACACGATTTATAGTGGTTCGGCTATCTCCGGCCTACGTCCACTTCAAAGGTTTTAACTTTTATTGATGTTCTTCGCTGGTTACAGTTGATTACAGCGGGTTACAATGGATTATAGCTCTGAAATTCGAATACAACGGTAGTAGTGGAGTGCAAAGTAGAGTCTGGTAGAGTCTCGGCGCTTTAGAATCCAAATCCAGCAAGAGGGAGATCGATCCCTTTTCTGAATGACCTGGGGCTCTATTTATAGGCGTAGGAGGCTGATATTTCTCCTAAAAGTCCGGTAGACCGCTTCAGGCACGTGAGGGGGCCCACACGGCCGAAACCTGGAGATCCGGGCCCACATTGGGATCGATTCGACCCTTGGTTCGAATCGATCAAGAAATTGTCCAATCGCGATGAAACTTGGCGCGGACATTCTTCAACACGTAGGCAAGCTCCTGTAAAAATTTCATGGCATTTGGATCAAGGGATTGAGAGATATGATCGATTCGAAGTGGAGATTTTCGTTTGGCTGTTTGGGTCGAATCGATCCATTCGAACCCACTCCCTTCGAATCCATCAGCGCACGCGGTTTTGTGATGAGGTGGCGCGCGTCCTTCGAGTCGATCCGGCCTTCTCTCCGGGTTGAACGCTTCGTCTCCATGGATCTCGCCGACTTCGCATCATGGAGTGACACGTCATCCAAGTTAGTTTACTCGGTGGATGCGAGCGAGTGAATGTTTCCTGGATTCGAACGCGACCGATTCGAACTGAGGTACCTCAATGGGTTCGAACTCGATCGATTCGAACAAGTTCGGTTCGAAGCAACCAACTCTCGATGGATTCGAACCTGGTGGGTTTGCATGGAGCAAGGTGTTGATGGATGCGAACTGTATGGAGTCGAGTTGAGACATGTGGATGGATTCGAAGGTAGGCCATCATGATTGGTTCGAAGGATTTCATCATGTTGGGTTCGAACAGGGCAGGCACGGATGGATTCGAAGCATGGCTATCTGAGGGCTTGCTTGATGGATTCGAGTCACGGCTACACCTCTTGGGTTCGAACTAATGCAAGGATGATGGATTCGAGGTAGATGGAGTTGAACCGATGGATGCGAAGTCCATCGATTCGAACTAGGGGGTATCCCATCGATTCGAACCGAGCAAGGTTTGTTTCCCTCAAATTGAATCCATCATAACTTGAGCATACGAACTCGGATTGACTTAAAATTTGAACCACTGGCTTCTATGATCTTTCTGGGCATGTCCTATCAATTGTAGCTCAATCTGGACTCGGACAAAATTCATCGATATCCATGGTTATCCTGCAGTACATAGTTGATACTTAAGAATAATAATCATTGATTCGTAGCAAATTTTGGATATCTTAACTTTGCCAAAAGTTGGGATAACACTTTGCCCCCCAAAACATGCCTTTTGGTAAAAGGTATGTTTTGAACGGTCTTAAATCGAATGTAGTAAATTCACATTTCATTCATAGCTGCAGTATTATCAATCAAGTTTATGGCTGTTCGAAGCCGAATCAGCATTCATTCTTTCTGTAGAAGTTGAGAATGAAGTTCCGTAGTCTCTCCGGACTATTAATGGCTACTCTGAACCCTTACTAAGTCCATTCTAGACTTAGTGATTGAATAGAAAGATCCTATTGCACTCTGGCATTGCCTTCTATCCCTTGCACTCTGGTCCTGGTTAGGACGTATAGCGATGTCATGGTCGTTCTAGACCGATCATAGCCTCTCAGAGCTCTTGCTGGATCCCATCCTGTCACTCTCCGGTGAAGGGGAAACAGCGCTTAAGTGAGTTGATCCTGTTGCTCTCCGGCGAAGCAACTTACTTCTTGCACTCCGGTTCAGTGTATCTGAACATTAAGCGATGTCTTGGTCGTTCGAGACCGATCATAGCCTCTCCGGGCTCTTGCTGGATCCCATCCTGTCACTCTCCGGTGAAGGGGAAACAGCGCTTAAGTGAGTTGATCCTGTCGCTTTCCGGCGAAGCAACTCACTTCTTGCACTCCGGACCCCGCCTCTCCGGGTAGGGTCATAAAGCGATCATTTTTATATTGGTATTTAATGTTCATCTTCTGACTCTTTGGTCAAAAGTTTTATTGCAAGAGATTCTAATTTATTTATTAAAATTCGAGTTCTAGATGTTCAATCTCAAACATCAGAAAAAGCTAAACATTGCCTCTCCGGGCATATCAGTTTAACTCCATCTCAGAGCATGCCTAGGGATCTCTCCGGTTCCCGTACATGTGTAAGTGGAGTGACCGTTTATTCTGAAAACAAATCTAAATAGAATTATTCAACCGAAGTCCAAATCCTGGACTTGGCCCTTGCCATCTTTAATCAGTGGATGACGAGTCGTGATCCCGATCCAGGATCGTTCCTGTTAGGTGGAGGCGGTAGTTGTTCAGGCCTTACCGCCGCTGTCCGTTCTCTGACAAATTGTGGCAATCTACCACCCTTGGCATGTTCTTCCACCTCATCCTTTAGGTGGCGGCATTCATCTGTGGTGTGCCCATCCAGCTCATGGAATAGGCAATATTTTCCAGTCCTGCGCTCCCGCTCAGTGGGATCCCTTATAGGTGGCTTTCGATAGGGGAGTTGCCCCCCAGTTTCAGTGTAGATTCTTTCTAGGCATGCAGTCAGATCTGTGTACTGCCTAAATCTTGGTTCTCGGAATTTCTTCCGTTTATCAGGACCTTCATGTCTGTCATCCTGTTTCCTTTTTCCCTTGTCCGCTCCGGACTGTTCTCTGGAGGTTCCTTCGCTCTGCGCAACATTTGTTTCCAGCCTCTCGGCTCGTGATTCTTCTAATCGGATGAACTTTTCAGCTTTATGAAAGAACTCTCCAAGATCTTGTGGTGGATCTTTAGTCAGAGAATCTTTAAATTTGGTGCCTTCCGCGACTCCTGCCACCGCCGCCATCAAAATCATCGATGGATCCGGGCGATCTACAGAAGTCACTGTTACATTGAATCTTAGTAGGAAATCTTTTATGGAATCTCCGGCCCTTTTCTTGATCGAAGCTAAAGTCATCACGCTCTTGGGTCGCGTCACATGGACCCTAAACTGTCTCATGAAGCAATCTACAAGCTCGCTCCATATTCTGATTGATCCAGTCTCTAGTTGCCTGAACCAAAGCGTAGCCAAATCTGACAAATATAGAGGGAAGCATCGTGCCATCACTTCCTCGGATGCCCCCAGCACTTCCATGTGCCTAATGTATCTGGTAATATGCATGGTCGGGTCTGACCTCCCGTTATAAGGTTCTAGCGTTGGTAGTTTGAATTTTGGAGGGTTCCTTGCGTTTCGGATGTTCGGAGTGAACGGACTCTGACTAACTTCTTCCAACCCTCCGCTAGGCAGTCCTCCTCTCATGATTCGTCGCATTAGGCCAATCATTCTCTCGTCTCCGTCTAGGGGTTGGCCCCTTGTCAAGTTCCTATCCTGCCCCCCGAGCCTTGAAGGGAATTCTGGTACGTATTCTTCTGGTGGCTCGTTAGCATAAGCATTGGCTTCGGCTTGTTGAGCTCCGTCTGTTGGTCTTCCAGTATCGGACCCTGAGAGTCTGCCCCCAAGTCCTTGTCGGTCACCTTCAGTTCATGCGTTATGGTCTTGAACCTGTCCTTCGTTAGCTTCTGTAATCCTGATTCCTTGTCCCGCACTTGCAGTTGTTGTAGTTGGTCCAAGGTTTTGCATATTCGCCGCCCTCATTTGTTCGAGGAAATTCTGCAGCATCTCCTGTTGGGTCTTCATCATGCTTTCGCGTATTGAATTAGCCATAGCCTCCATCTCGTCTATAGTGAGGTAGACGGAAGCTTGTCCTACTCCTGCTCCTGAGGATGCTTCTTGGCTTCCTCCTTGTTGGCTCCGATCAACTCTTTGTCTTGTTTGTCGAGTCATTGTCTCTGAATCGGAATTCTTCAAACTCTTAAATCTGAATTATGAATCTGATGTAGCGGGTGCTGGTTCTTCTTAGTGAAAGCACCAAAGTGTTTGCGCCAAAATTGGTCACAAACCCCAAGTATTGTGAAAGCACCAGTGTTGGAATATAAATCAGCAATATTCAAACACAAATCACAGATTTAAGCAAGCAATACGCAGCAAAACAGAAATTATGAACAAGAACACACGATTTATAGTGGTTCGGCTATCTCCGACCTACGTCCACTTCAAAGGTTTTAACTTTTATTGATGTTCTTCGCTGGTTACAGTTGATTACAGCGGGTTACAATGGATTATAGCTATGAAATTCGAATACAACGGTAGTAGTGGAGTGCAAAGTAGAGTCTGGTAGAGTCTCGGCGCTTTAGAATCCAAATCCAGCAAGAGGGAGATCGATCCCTTTTATGAATGACCTGGGGCTCTATTTATAGGCGTAGGAGGCTGATATTTCTCCTAAAAGTCCGGTAGACCGCTTCAGGCACGTGAGGGGGCCCACACGGCCGAAACCTGGAGATCCGGGCCCACATTGGGATCGATTCAACCCTTGGTTCGAATCGATCAAGAAATTGTCCAATCGCGATGAAACTTGGCGTGGACATTCTTCAACACGTAGGCAAGCTCCTGTAAAAATTTCATGGCATTTGGATCAAGGGATTGAGAGATATGATCGATTCGAAGTGGAGATTTTCGTTTGGCTGTTTGGGTCGAATCGATCCCTTCGAACCCACTCCCTTCGAATCCATTAGCGCACGCGGTTTTGTGATGAGGTGGCGCACGTCCTTCGAGTCGATCCGGACTTCTCTCCGGGTTGAACGCTTCGTCTCCATGGATCTCGCCGACTTCGCATCGTGGAGTGACACGTCATCCAAGTTAGTTTACTCGGTGGATGCAAGCGAGTGAATGTTTCCTGGATTCGAACGCGACCGATTCGAACTGAGGTACCTCAATGGGTTCGAACTCGATCGATTCGAACAAGTTCGGTTCGAAGCAACCAACTCTCGATGGATTCGAACCTGGTGGGTTTGCATGGAGCGAGGTGTTGATGGATGCAAACTGTATGGAGTCGAGTTGAGACATGTGGATGGATTCGAAGGTAGGCCATCGTGATGGGTTCGAAGGATTTCATCATGTTGGGTTCGAACAGGGCAGGCGCGGATGGATTCGAAGCATGGCTATCTGGGGGCTTGCTTGATGGATTCGAGTCACGGCTACGCCTCTTGGGTTCGAACTAATGCAAGGATGATGGATTCGAGGTAGATGGAGTCGAACCGATGGATGCGAAGTCCATCGATTCGAACTAGGGGGTATCCCATCGATTCGAACCGAGAAAGGTTTGTTTCCCTCAAATTGAATCCATCATAACTTGAGCATACGAACTCGGATTGACTTGAAATTTGAACCACTGGCTACTATGATCTTTCTGGTCATGTCCTATCAATTGTTGCTCAATCTGGACTCGGACAAAATTCATCGATATCCATGGTTATCCTGCAGTACATAGTTGATACTCAAGAATAATAATCATTGATTCGTAGCAAATTTTGGATATCTTAACTTTGCCAAAAGTTGGGATAACAATATCGGATACTCTTAAATGAGTAGATTGAGAGCAAGTAGGCAATCATGGAGTTCTATAGGTGTACCGATCGGAGGTGACGGTTATCTTACTTATACGTGCATTTGTTATTATATTTTTGCTGTGTGACACTGTGGAGCCATGACAGTGTTAATTTACTATTATGAGATAGTGCACATGTTGAGTTTACTTTCCCATTGTATAAACTCTATTATGGTAGTGTATAACTTTATGGATGTTTATTTGATGATTATTTCACAATGTTATTACTGTCTCTATTATTTTATACCTATATTGATTATTAGATTTACGCTGATGTGATGTGAGATATGCGACAGATAATTTGGTTATTTGGTGCTTCATTTTCCTTCTCTTCCATTATTTTCTCTTCTATTTCTTCATCTTATTTCTTTTTCTTTCCTTTGACAACCGTTTTGCACTGTAAGTGTAGGGTGGTCTTTACATCTATCTTGGGATTATGACCTTAGGTTTGCTCCACAAATCATAGCCCCACAAATGATGGATAACTCCATACAGGTTGTATTATTTACAACTCCTAACCTTTAGTTTTCTCAACAAATCAAAATGAAATTAGTTGTTCGCACCTACCATATCACGATGGCATAAGAATAATATATGTACCTTGAGTTTGCTCAACAATATATATATATATATATATATATATAATTATCTTACCTCATATATTCAATATATTAATCATACTACACATAACATTCCTAACTTGAGTTTGCTCAACAAATATATTTATATATATATATAATTATCTACCTCATATATTCAATATGTTAATCATACTACACATAACATTCCTAGCTTGAGTTTACTCAACAACTAAGAGTACGCAAGTAATTTATTAATATATATACATATGTATGTATGTATGTATGTATGTATGATAGAGGACAACATTATATTAAAAATTCATAATATTTAATATATTATATCGAGTGGTATCGACTTATGGAATAATATATATCTTACAAACACATTTCCTCTCTATGTATCGTCTTTCGTCTAAAACATGGAAGTTTTTTTAATAAACGTACATACATACATATGTATGTATATGTATATGTATATGTGTATGTGTATGTGTATAAATATAAATATATACATACATAATAAATATTTACATAATAGTTTAAATCAAAATAGACTTTATTTATATTACATTTAATAAATCAATGAATACAATTTCCAATTAAAGTAGTTCAAAAGTTTCCTACTACATCTTACACAAAACCCCTTTTCAAACTTTGAGTTAAATACAAATACACACACACACAAAAATGATATTACAAAAATATATAATATCATGTACATACTCAAACCGAAACAAAATTTGAAATAAAACAAAATAATACACATTTAGTTTATAAAATAGAATGTTCCTTTAAATAAAAATTCAGTACTTGATTTGAGTTAAATCATCATATTATGTTGTCAACAAAGATTAATTAATGCAATTTTTTCAAGGTTTTATTCATATAGCATTTTAGGTGTAAACATTCAGAACTAAATCTTCTACTATGAAAACTAATTTATTAACAAGAATATTCCAAAATTCAATTTTGTTTTGTTAATATTTTTTTTGAATAACAATAATAAAACAGACAACCTAGGCATACACATATTCGAGATAAGGTCAAGATCTAGGTTAAACAAACAAGATAAATCAATACATCGAGCAAAGACAAATGGAATTATTATTATTCATAGCAAAATAGCAGTGAATATAGCAAGGGTTTTTTTTAATCATGACAAGGATATACAGTTGTTTCAAGAAGGGGGTTTGAGACATTAAAATCTATATCCAAATTCACACATATGAACAAAGGAAAGAGATAGAGAATTAAGTGGATGTAAAAAAAATTTAAAAGATATGTAAATACACAAAATTACCTTAAGACGAAGCCTGGAGAAATACCTTAAATGATAGAATAACTCCTAGCTACGATAGATCACTCTCTCGATCTACAACAATCAAGAGACAACCACCCTTTATTCTATTTAATTTTGCTTGGTTAAATTTTGGAATTTTAGAATCTTTTCCATCATGAAAATTTGGCCTGGATGTTTCTCCATAGAGAGGAAGGAAAATGACAAAGGAAAAATCTTATTAAAAAGAGGAGATAAATGTGTAGTGAAGATATAAACTTTTTTCTCTACTTTAATAAAGATTACCCCTTCATTTCAAATTTAAAAACTTCTCCCTTTCTGTGCATCGTAGTTGCCATCAAATTAGGCTGTGAGTCCAAAAATTATCCAATATCCAATTAGTATTATCTCAATTTACATCTAATTTAAATTTTCCATCAATATCATATACCGATGCGCGTGTTTATAACCTTTTATATACGCATATTATTAAATTCCAATGGAAATCAAATAAATCAAATAAGAAATATTTTTAACAATTAATATTTCACAAATACTAATTATTTTAATTTATTTAAAGCCAATATCAGTATTTATCTTGTTTAAATCAAATTTAAACATTCTACAGATATCGTATATCGATGCGCACGTTTATACTTCTATGTACACGCTTTATTAAATACTAATGACGTCCAATAAATTAAATAAAAATTAATAATTAATATTTCAGAAATGTTAACTAATTTAATTAATTTTCAACAATTAAAAATTAATTAAATCGTGCGGTTAATTCGTAATATTCATCATTTTGGTTGTGTCATCCAAAGGTGTAAATTCAGTCAGCGACTAATATTGAACAATTCAAATATTAACGTTCATACATCACCTTAGTTAGTAGTGTGACATTTTGACTGTATTTATTTCTTAGACATCCTTAAAATCTAATTTTACTTATTATAAGCATTATCCATCAATGAAAATAATTTGCACCAATCCTCTTTATCAAAACTATGTATATTGAACTAATAGAATTTGGTAATGGTCAAAATTGCAATATTGTCCATATCCAACTTTATAGTCCAAAAACAAAGTGTTTGGTTCAATAATGACGAAAATTATTAACCGAACTACTCTAGCCAGATATTTTGACTTTTAGTTGACTTTAGTTGACTACGATACTAACCCCGTATAATTAAGAAGACAAATCCTCTCTTGAATAGTGTTTCGCTTCCAATACTTCCACTCAACGCAACTATACTCATTCGATGGACTTAGTGCAATAATTTCACTATAATCAAAGCGAAGCTTTTATATCGAAGATCGACAGAATTCTCAAGTCCAGGAAACTATGTAAATTAGTCTCATTGATATTTTCTGTTTAACTTTAGTTATGTTAAATAATAAAAAACTATCATTGAGTAATTCCATTGTTACCCAATAACCATCAATACATTACCATTTGGTACCTTCAATGGCCATGAGTAATACATTGTTTAATATCTGAAGAGCGTTACGTACACTAGTTTAAGCGGATATATCGATAACCACTCTCGATATATCTTTACTGGGAATATTTAAAATGGTATATTTATTTTCATTGTGATAAATTACTCATAGTTACAACACTTTGTAACTACCATCATAAAAACATACCATTTATGGATTTTCTATTAAATATACTTTTATTTAAATTAACTAATTAATATAACACGTTATATCATGTACATAATAGGAAAACACATTTTATTTAGAACAAAATCTATTATTGAGTTAGATATATGTAACAAACTATATAATTGTTCCTAGTGCATACCCCTAATTATATCAATCACGGCCCAAAGCGGTACACACAGTGGACGGCACACAGCTTATAAACATAAACACACATTTAAATAAAATGCACATAGCCGACAAGCCTGAAGCAAGTTATGGCGAGCACATAGCACACAAACACATATATAAATAAATAATCGACAAGCCTGAAGCATGTCATAGTGAGTACACAGCACGCCTGAGCACAAGGCAAATCATATCTTTAGATGATACACATATACCCACACGAGTATACTTTACTTACAAAGGTAACTGAACAAACATACATCACTTGAGCGCCACTTACCAATCAGTGTTATTCGAATGTTTACTAGATGCCTATAAACTCCACTTATCAAACAAGCAATATTCTACACTATCAGCCAAAAAAAATAACCGAAAAAATATTACCACACGTCTATGCTATTCAGTATTACTAATCTGTTTGTCCAAAATTCTCATCAAGTCAAAGTAAAAAAATGCAATCACGTATTCCACACAATGAGTCAGAGGAGTAACCAAAAAAGTTGTATCGAGCGACCTATACCCTCGGTATTACTAAATCATTTACTCAACATTATCATTATATAGAGCTAAACTTTATACAGTCAAATTTTCTTTAAACATAAATTGTAAAACCATATCTAAATGCATATTTATTCTTTGTTGGTTATGAGCATTATTAGTTATAGCATAATTAAAAAAAAAATTGAAAATGGAAATATATGACAGTCCAAAAAATTATTCTAACTTATAACATGTTTTCAAGGAATTAACAACAAAAATTTAAGTTATGTTAAACATAAAGGTTATAGTATTTCAATTATCTTTAAAACAAGCACAAGAATGTCAACTTGGATATGTACTTTAGAAGTCATGGTAGAAAAATTATAAAGGGTCTAAAACCAAAATTTACACCATTTACGAAAATTGTTTAACTTCAAACGGGATTTCGAGTTATTAAACAGCATAATCTAAGAAAAGGGAAAACATAAACATTTAAATATTGAATCATCTTTTCAGAAGAAAAAAACAATCCTTAAATTTTGGTTTAACTACTCAAAAGTTATGTTTATTTTAGTACATGTAAAATTTTCAGTCCATACTATAAGCTCTATACGCTGCACTTTCAAACAAACTATCTCAACACTATGCTATTTCAACACAATTATACTTTGTTCATCAATAAACAAAGAATTATAAAATATAAGATTAGAGATCACAATTCAACACTAAACCATGCATGCAAACACAAGAGCATCTTACATTCATACAGAATCACAACACTCAATATTTCAATCGCATTTCAAAGTAATTTCAAAGTTCAACGTACAGCTTCATGAAAACCCAAAACAATCCAGCAAATTCGTGTCCACCATCACAAATAGGAAACTAACTGATATGAAAATCATTTCTAGATATAGTTGTGAGTTTAGAACACTCAACATAAATTAGAACTTCCAAAATCCGTCAAAATCACTTAAATTCGCCTTAAATCCCACTTCAACCACAAAACTTTGGTTTTTCCTTATTTTAATAAAATTTTGGCATATTTTTCAACAACCAAAGGTATTTGATGGTTGGTTTGAGAAGAAGAAAGAGGATATTTCTTTTGTTTGCTGATTGAGAATGAACGTAAATGAGTTGTTAGATGAAGAGAATGAGAAGTTATCTCATCTTAGTGAGTTTGAGCTGAATTATTCAGAGATTCCAACCCATTTGTATTCATTTTATTTTAATTTCTCTTTCTCATTTAAGCTTGAGCTAAAAATCCATTACAAATTTTTTCTTTATTCAAATAAACTTAAAAAAGATTCCACAACATGTTTCATTTACACAAAGTTTTTATAATTTTAGTAATCATATTTTTATTTATTTTCTATTTTAAATTTATTTAGTTGCAATTTTCGTCAAAATACCTTACATTTAATTAAATTGCCCAAAATCATTTAATAAATTAAACAAAATCAACATTTAACGTAAATAAAACTTCTTACTTCTTCTAGATCTAAATTTTCATCATTATAAATTATTTATTTTATTTTCAAGCTATTTCAAAAATCTTGTCACACTTTAAGAATGCCTATTTTTTACCAAAATCAAACTTTTCTTTATTATCGTTTCATTGCTTCCAAAAATCTTTGTTATTGAAATAATCATTTCCAAAATTTCAAGTTACCTTTCAGATTGTTCAAAGCTCAAATTCTATTTTCCATGCCCATTTCCACAAAAAAAAAAAAATTCCATATATTCATACATTTAAATCTGTTTTATTTTAAAAAAAATTGTATTTATAAAATTAGAATGTTTGCCTCTCAAAACCGGATAGTTACATTAGACTATTGACTGGTTCGAGGTTTTAGTTTTGCCTCTTATTATCTCGGATACTTTTAAATGAGTAGAGTAGATAGCAAGTGTAGGATAGTGTGGCGCTGTACCAGTGGACTAGTAGGAGTCTATGCATTTATTTATTCTATTTTTGGAGCTTTTATTATTTCCACTATGCAACACTTTGAAGCTTTGACAATGTTTGACTTTTATATAAAAATGGGTATTGTGATTTTATTTATCATGCGTATAAATTCTACTGTTATTTTGTATAACTCTATTGAGCCTACGTTATGATTTGTGATGGTCATTCGGTTATATTTCTGTCTCGCGTGTTTTATATCTCTGATTGATATTATATTTTATTCTTACGTTGTGATATATATACGACAAGTTTTGTGATTGTTTAGTTACATTATCCCATGACTATCGTTTTACATTAGTCAAGCACCACTGCAGCATGCTTTGAAGGTACATGGGGGTACCGAAGGTATAGACAGTCGTCAATTCAACATAGCGTATGTCATGGGATTATGATGTAAGTTTAATAATAGAACCAGTATTGAACGTTGACATGTTATTGGTAGGGTCACGAAAGTTATGGGATACCTTGAAAGAAGTATGAACCTTGGATTACATTATTAGTAGTTTCCGGCCATCCTTGAAGGATATAGCTATGCAGATTGGAACACTTTATTAGACGACTCCAAAGCAACAAATGGCTATATTTTAGCATAATAGGTGAAGATATTTATTGAAAATCTAAGAAACGGACTTTTTGGCCGAATCTACCATGCACTCTGAGATGATAGCACTAGCACAGCTAGTGAAGAAACATATTACATAGGAAATCTGCTAGTTGAATCTCTTTATGAGAAAAACTGATACCAATTGCGTTGGTCTATTACGATAATACCACGGCTATTGCAAAAAATAAGGATCGTTATTATAATGGTAAGAGACGACAAATACATCATAAGCACAATACTGGGAGAGAGTATTTCTCTTAAGGAGCTATTAGAGTGGATAGTGTATGCACTGATGATAATTTGGTTGATGCTTTGATGAAAAGTTTGATCATAAAGAAAGTCCTTACAATATCTAAATGAATGGGACTATTACCTATAGAATTATGAATCACTCAAATGGTAACCCGACTTAAAGACTGCATATCCTAAATACTAGGTTCAATGGGTGATGACAAGTAATGATTTGATACGAGTTGAAAATGCATTCTCTTAATTTAGAAGCATATATTCCTAAAGCGATAAAAGGATAAGTTGATGGCAACCCTTAATAAAATATATATTATATATGAAGTGGGATGTCTAGCAACATAAGTACTCTTGATAAATTCACCTATGTAAATATGGAAATATAGTCGTTTCCTATGAAATTTTGAGTAAAATTACAAAACCATTCGCTATACCAGAGTAGATGTATGTGGCCTTTGTCAGAATCTTACACGCTAAGCAAATTTTTCAAATCGAAAGATACCTTTATATATGCACAATCTTATAATTTCGCTAATTGGTCAAGAAAATATTTTTAAAAACTTCAAGTGAGTAATTGTTGCAATTTGTTTTAAATAAAAGATGTGAATTTTTAAAAATATTGGTATGTACATTGAGAAACTCTTTATTTCCACATATTGGAAAGAAAAGAAATCTATGCGTTTTTTGTAATGTAAGCCCAATGTTTTTTATTTGGGTTGAAGAGAGAAGTCATCCGTGACCACCAAATACGTACATTATCCATTACTCCGACCGACTCTACAAGGGCTGGGCTAGGCTTGTATGATGTAGCACTTTAGTTTTGATAAAAAAATTTAAACTTTTTTTTGTAGAAAAACAACTTGGTATCAAACGATAAACCATTACACATTTCTTTTGTTGACATACTAAAAATGAGATCTGAGTTAATAACTGATAGATCTCATTTTTTTTCTATTTTGATCTGATATTTCTTCGACTCACCGGTGCTCTCTTCTCATCTATCTATTGAGCCGATAGAAAGATAGAACTTAGAGAAAATTATATCTCTTTTACCTATGAATCCTATTCCGTTAATACTATGCAACTTGAGCAAAAAAAATTCATAATAAATTCGAAGGGCAAACGTTGAATTTCTTTGGTGCAGAAGAAATCGAATAACAAACGAATAGGCTATTTTACCTTGTAGATGGTATGGTTGATAGTCTACCTTCCACCAATCTACTAGAGTCGTAACGTGAAGAGAGCTACCAAATCTATGACTCGGTCAGATCATTCCAAACCAAGCTGTAACAACATTTTTCACTTTAGTGCCCAAATTACTAA
The DNA here is from genome assembly GCA_030765085.1 of Allium cepa. Lineage (NCBI taxonomy): Eukaryota > Viridiplantae > Streptophyta > Magnoliopsida > Asparagales > Amaryllidaceae > Allium > Allium cepa. Next base: position 293,059,746 of record CM060937.1, read on the forward strand.
TAGATGTAATCTCATTACTACCAGAAAATATATATTTCATAAATAGTCATGTTATTTCTATATGAAGACTTTTTATAGTTATACGTTGATTGTTATGATGAGTGAATTTATTCTTTTGGACCATAACTTTTTGTTGCAAACATTTGCAATTCATCTCTACAAAACTTTTGGGGAAAAATTGGCAACTGATGGATAATGTTGCAATATTGTGTACTTATCACTCCAAGGCATGATTGAATAAATTTCTTTCATATGTTTTCTCCATCTCAGATCAGAGAGAGTTGTCTAAAAGCATATTTTTCAGGATATGGTGGAATATGAAATTCGATATGGATCGTATACTATGTATTTGACAAGTAATTATTATATATGCGATAAATTAAGATAATGAGATAACAGTAAAATGTAAAAGATCACAATAGAAATTTTATACTGGTTCAGACCTCCCATCCTACGTCCAGTACAGAAGCTCCTCTTCAAAATTTCACTAATCAATAACCCTCGCTTCGCATAGAGGAATAGGCTTGTTATAGTATAAATATTTCATCAAGAATGTGCTATGATTAACGCTGATATTGACAATACGTACAAGTCTTCCTATAATCTCCATTAGATATGTATAGATATGAATATGTGTGTGCTTTGGAAAGATGGAAGAAAACTGAACCAAAGTTAATGATATTTGGTTGAAATATTAATAGAAAATAAGAGTAAATTGAATTTGAGTGCAAAGTAGATATAGAGAATAGAAATCAGAAATTTGTTACTTTAACTATAAAATCACTGATGTATTTATAGTTGTGAAAAGATCTATTTGAAGTGTCCCTACCACTTCTTTTCATTTCTAGAGTTGCTTTTGTTTGGGGTAGAACTGATTTGAAGAAGAGATGTAGAAGTAACCTTTCAGATTTTACAGTTGTGTATTTTTAAAAAAATTCCCGGGGCCAAATCCAAACGTCTGTATTGTGATGACCAGACATCTGGTCATGTATTATCTGGAAAAAATTCCAGAGGCTGGGACCACACATCTGGGGGCATAATACCAAACATCTGGAATATGTAAAATTTGTTCTTCTGTGTAAATATGTGTTTATTTTATCATATACAAAATCCAGGGAGATTTTATATGTTATTTCTAAGATTTGAATACAATATTTATCTCTTTACTATTGTGATCCATGGGCCATGCTTTGATTTGTATTCTTGAGTATTAGCAAAAATAAAATACAAGATATATATGTACAATTATAGTAGTATGGTTTGTCGTCATCAAAACTTGTAGATAAGAGTTCCTAACATTCTCCCATTTTTGATGATGACAAACTATGTAGCATAAAACATATTTTACTCCCCCTGTATGTATGTATATATATTATCCTTCCCCTGTGTATGCATATTTCTCCCCCTTTTGGCATTATCAAAAAAATAGAAAAAAATAGAAAATGTTATCTAAAACATAAAGCTTGTAGTGCATGATAACTAAAACATTAGTACATATAAGGAGAATGCATAAAAGATAAATACAGTGAAAGAGAAACTATAAACTACTAGTAATGGTGAGACGAGTCATAAAAACTTCCATATGTATCATTATAATAATCCCAAAAAGTGGAAGGATCAAAATTGTGTTGGGGCCAATGATGTTGATCATTGTATTCTTCATCCTCTTGAATAGATAGCCCTTGAAAAGCCAAGTACCCCTACTGATGGGAGGAAGGATCTTGCATATTAAAGTCCTCATTTTCCTTTTCATTGGTTTCCTTTAATGGTTTGTCAACCATGGCTTCTTTTCCACGTGATTTTGAAGACCTTGGAATGGAAGAAATATACGAAGCAGGTGAAGGATGTGATGGTGATGAGGACGAGGACCGAGTTGATGATTGACCATGAACTTTCGTCATTACTTTCCCAAGAGTGGATACAACCATATACAGTGTTTTCTTGATTTTGCCCACTCGTGAAGATATGCTTGAGACAGATCTGTCAAGACGAAAAGATTTCTTGCCTAAGATTTGTTGATTGCGAGATAAAAGTTGTTGATTTCGAATTGATAAGTCACGGTATGATTCTGTTGAAGTAGGTTCTCCTTGGGCTTCTAAAATCTTTGAATTTGAGTGATACTCGGAGGGATGTTGCTGGAAAACATAAGGACCTGGTTGTTGTGGAGGGGGTTGTTGCTGCTCTTGTTGAGGTTGTTACTGTTGTTGTCGTTGCTGCTGCTGCTGTAGAGTCCATTGAGGAAATAATATTATTGGTGGTGGTTCGTCTAGTAGACACATAAGCTTGAAGTATTTTGACCCACTTTCTTTAATTTGCAGTTCTTCAAAATATGATAAGAAGAATCCGCATTAGATATGGTGCATAAACAATTTTCTGGCGTTTGTGAATTCAGAAATTTTTAATTTCGTCGGTAATTGATCCCAATTAACTTTAATACCACCAAATATAGGATACATAGCTTTGTGTTCTGTTTCACATATTTGCTCACGACTACCTTTTCTTGGTATTATCGTGTTGATAATCATGCGATTTAGCAATCTTGCCCAAGGTCATAGGTTCTTCGTATTCCACTATTCCATATGATCTTCCCAAAGTAGATGAGTAACCGAATCACGGGGTAAATATCTTTTATCGGGTATGTCTTTTAATTTGATTCCCAAGTAAGAGTAATAGAGAACTCATTCCAACATATCAAGAGAGAGCTTAATGACTTTACCATAGACACTAGTCCAAAGTCAATTTTCGTCATCTTCGGAATTCCAAATGGAAGAACTACATAGATTCGAATAAAAGAGAAAGATAGCAAGCTGATCTATAGTTACCTCATTTAGACCTTGTTCAATTAGATAACTAACTTCGGCATCTTCACATAATGAATGCATTTCATAGAGAGGAAATCGTAGTAGTTGATAGAAGGGACCTAGATGAAACTTCATAATCTTCAAATCGTAAAATCTTTTGATTGAGCTAAGACTTTGATCGAGCCATGATTTTATATGAGAATCAGTGACAACATTTGTTTGAGAAAAAGATCCTTGATCTTTCTTTTTCTTCTTTAAAGTTTTAGATTTTGAAGGCATTTTACTTGAAGATTGAAGTCAAATTTTTTAAGATCTGGTTTCTATTGAGGTTTTGTAGAGGATGAAAAGGTGAGATAAAAAAACGAAGAGATGGTTTAATATAGTGAATAGACAGTAGGCCGTGACAGATAAAAAAATAGTTCAGACGTCTAGAATGGTGAGACAGACATCCGAGCTTTTTAATTTTTATGTATTATTTTAGGCAGAGAGCTACCCCAGACGTCTGGTACTCATAGAGTAGGGGAAGAGAATGGAATTTCTATTCGAAACTGTAATCTAAGTCTTTAAACAGACTTCTGGATAGAAGAGTTAGACATCTGGCTCTTTGAGTTTATGATAACCCGTGAGAAAAATCAGACGTTTGCCTTTATATCTCAGATGTCCGATTTGACAAAATAGTGAAGATTTGATTTTAGGTAGAGACTTCAGATGTTGTTATTTTATTTTATAATTTTTTTAATTTTATTAAGAACAACATATAAATTATAATTGTGAATACTTTTTATACTTATTATAACAAGAATATATAGATACGAAATATAGATATTAATAGAAGAACAGTATTACTTTTTCTCCCACAAATTTGGTTCCACCATTGTATCTTCTTTAAATGATCGTAGCGGACCCCAAGAATGAGGTACTGGACTTAATTGGGCTTCAGATGTTCCTTCTCCCTATAGTTTTCGTGGAGTTATTCGATGAGCATGAGGAGGAGTTTCTATCATACGAGGAGATCGTACATGAACACAATTCTTTGTAGGATAGTGTCCACATATTGCAAGGATGCACTTTTCTAAAAAGTTTAGATGAGCTCTTTGATTTCGTTGTGTATAGAACATTTCTTTTTGAACATACAACATTTCTTTTTGATAAAGATGGACTTCATCCATTTTGTCGTGAAGAGAAGCATTTTCAAGATTAATACCATATTTGGCCTTTTTTCCTTTCAAAGAATAACTATATGATACACAAGAGTAGGAGTAGAAACAATGTTTTATGGAAGGAGAAGATTTTGGTGTTGTTTTGGTAGGAGATGTATACGTACTGCCAGAAGAAGGTGAGAAGAAATCAATTGCTGAGTAAGTCGAATCATGATTAGATGACATTTCATATAAGTAAAAAATAATTAAATGATTTTAGAGAGTGAAAGATTATATGGTTAAAAAATTTATCTTTGAGACACACACACACACACACAGATATATATATATATATATATATATATATATATATATATATATGTATATGTATATGTTTTTAAATTTCTAATTAAGAAAAAAAGTTGTTTGTTAGTTAACGAAATTTATAGTTAAAAAATTATTTTGATTAAAACAATTTATGGTGTTCAGAAGGTTTTCAAAATGAAAGGTGAAGAAGGTTTTTGTTTGTTAGCTTTTCTAAGTAACCACTAGGATAATAAAGAACATATAGTTTAATTTATCAATTCATTATACAAACAAATTCCCAAGTTTCGTTTAAGTTTCACAAATTATTGTTCATTTAATGGTTTGGTGAATATATCTGCAATTTGATTGTCGATGTTAACAAATTCAAGGGAGATAATTACTTTTTCTACATTATCTCCTAGAAAATAGTGTTGAATGTCTATATGTTTAGTTCGGGAATGATTAACTGGATTTTTAGATAAACTGATAGCACTAATATTTGTAACGACCTGCCTTTCATAACACAGAAAGACACATCATTAAGAAGAAAGAAAAGGATAGAAAGGAGAAAAGATAGAAAAGAAAGAGCCAAACAACATCAGAATCTCACAGCGGAACGAATAAATTATATTAATCAAATAAAATATTACATAGTATCATATACATCAAAGTTATACAGCTCATACAAAACAAACTAGACAGTTATAACTCTTGTCTAGATATTACAACTCAAGTACATAACAGGAAACGGATACAACTCAAACACAGCGGAAAACTCTCTATATATATATCTACACGCTGAAGCCACCTGCTCCATATCTCCTCCAGAACTCGTCAAAACAAACCTGAATCACTTGACTACTCATACGTAATATGAGTACCCAAGAGTTTAATAAAACAGAAAATAAACACTCGGGTCAGACAGGGGTCTGGTGTGAGTAAACGGTTAAAAGTTGCTTACCTTTTTTAAAAAAATCCTTTGAAAACAAAGGTATCACTTAAGACTTCACACACATAAACATGGAAAAGTTTTTACCTTACGCTAACCAAAACATTTGATAGGAAATCCAGTGATATTATAATAGGGTCTAGGGTTTACAAGTAAATAAGAAATAGCCGAAATTGTTACATTCATTAAATTCCAGCTACTAGCCACAAAAGTGGGAAATACAAACAAAACCGTAGGGACTCGTAGAAAGAATGGGTTTCCATCAATGGCAGGGCTACTGGGGTACCGCCCGTCACAGTACGTGGCCTAAATCACCGTACCGAAGAGCCACCCTAACTCCCATGCAACACAAGGCCGGAAATATCCCTTACTGGACAGTCCCGAACAAGACCACCCCGGCAGTTGTCATGATCAACCGCCCCACACAGCCAAAATAAAAAGGGACCTCTAGACAGGGGTAAATCTCGTCCTACTTGGCATGACCCACTTAGCCTTGCTGCACCTCCCATGTTTTAGCCATTCCCGGTTGATGGGGCTTGAGGCTGTGTTTACCTTTATAGGACATATCAATCTTAGAATGCTCATCGTCCACCCGACGATGTTCTGAAAGCATTCAATCCATACAAGTTCGTTCCGGGTTTGAACGAAACCGAAGACACTATCTCATTACACTCATTTTGGAATCATTCTCAGAGTTAACGACAATAACCCTTGCACTCTGAATCACCATCTCGAACCTGTAAGTACTATTTCCGTCAAACTCATCTCGGAATCACCCTTAGAGTTATACTGACGAATAGTTCTTACACCTCGAGTCTTCACTTGCACTCCCCTTGGATTCACGACCTAACGCTTAACTTGGATCGATGTGGTTTTCGGAATTCCAAATTTGGAAACCCGATCCCGGTCTCATCGAATCCAAAAGCCATCTTAATGTCCAAGTAATTTAATTTTAACTGATTAATTCAATTTAAACATTGAATTCACACAGCATCATTCACAGATAAATACCACACATTTATCATTGATATATCAAATATCATATCACAGAATATCACAACATATCATCCAATAGATATCAACCAATTCAGATATTCCACAACAATCATACACAAACAGGTATCATTAATTCCTTTATAATTAATTTAATCATCTTAAATTAAATTAATTACTTGAGGATTAAACAACTAATCCTGCTTAAACAAACATTAATTAATTACAATTAATTAATTAATCACTCTTTAATCACCCTCATAATCCAATTAATTAATCTTCAATTAGAGATTAATTATCCTTTGATTATATTCTTAATTAATCACCTAGATTAATTATTCTTCAATTACACTATGTAATTAGTCGTTAAATTAATTACACAAATTAATTTATCTTCAAGCATTAATTAATCTTAATTAATTCCTAATTAATTAATTAACAATAATTAATTACAAAAACCTTAATTAATTACATTAATTAATTATTACTTCTTCCTCACTTCATTGATTAATTATCTTAGAATTAATCACATTTATTAATTAATTAAACAATTAACTATTCTTTGGTTATATAAATTAATGACCCTCTAATTACTTTATTAATCAATTTTTTCTCAAAATTACATTTAATTATTAATTATAAAATTAATTACAATGATTAATCAAACAAGATTAATCACAATCAGTAATTAACTTCCTTAATTACTTCACCAATTAAACAACACCTTGATTAATTTTATTAATCAATTCTTTAATTACATTGAGTAATTATTCCTTAATTACTTCCCTTAAGTAATTATACCTCTTTAATTACTACCCATCAAGTAATTTCCTTAATTAATTACATTCAGTAATTATTCATTAATTACTTCACTAAGTAATTATACATCTTTAATTACATTAAGTAATTATACTTAATCCCATCATTAAGTAATTCTTTTTTTAATTAATTAACTAAAATTAACCATAATTAACTTAATTAATTACTCTGAGTAATTAATTACTTTTATTACTTCATTAAGTAATTTTGTTTAAATAATTCTTCTTAGTCATTAAGTAATTAACTTCTTAATTACTTATTAACTAATTATTCCTTAATAATTAAACTTGATTAATTAATTTTTAATTAAATAATTAATTACACTTAATTAATTACACAAACTAATTTACCTTAATTTAATTACTTACAATAACCAATTTGAGTGAATTAAGTAATTCACTTTAATTACCTTTATAATCAAAAACTTAATTAATATAAACCATACTTTTTATTAACTTTAATCAATCATTTTAAAATTTTAAATATTTAAATTCAAAACATGTATTTGGTTTATACAAAAACATCATAATTTTAAAATACTTTACTTCAATCACATTTTAAATTACTTCAAATACACTTTTATTTGAAAACATTATTTTATCATTTAACAAAGCAAAATGAAAACAAACTATTTTTAAAACAAAATTTTACATTTTAAAAATCCAAACTTTAAAACTAAAATTCTATTAAATTTAAACACTTTGTTTAAACATCAATTTGCTTTCAACTTTGAAACTTCATTTTTATAAAGTATAAACCCGGTAAATATTAAACTTTTTTTTTAAAACAAACTATTTTAAAACAAATTTAACTTAACTTGTTAAAACACAAAGTTTAAATTAAAAAATTCAAACCTATTTAAAAACTTTGTTTAAAACTGAATTTGTTTTAAATTTCAGAAATTCAATTTGTTGTTAAAATTTTCAAACGGGAACAAATCCTGGAAACCCAATACTCAAGACCAACTCATGCGACAACCCTCCTTCAACTCCGAGTCACAAGCGATAAACCTTCTTCCAACTTTGAGTCACTCTCAAACGAAACACGAGACTATACTCGAGCAAACCACCGAAGAACCCATGACCAAACTGTCTTTCCAAACCAAAGTGTTCAGCTGCACAAATCCGAGAACGTGCATGTGCACATCGGAGCCGGTCGATGGCGATCAACGTCGACATGCCCCATAAGTCGCCTCTGGCCTCGACAACCCCCTCGTCACCCAAAATCGAAGAAATCGCCACCGAATCAAAAAAATGGCTACAGCGTCGCAACTTGTAAGCACATTCGAACCAAAAGTTCGCCGTCAATGGCGAACCCCAATGCCATAGTGCCTGCAAATTCACCCACACACGCGCCTCAATCCATGCAACGTTTTCCCCCTTACGCAATTCACCCAAATTCATCAACTACGACGAATTGCTCACGATTCTGATCCATAAAGAAAACAGACACTAAACCCTAATACGCCGTTTCCTGATCATCACGACCAACATAAAAATCCTCAACTATTTTTCCTGCATCACCCAAAACCGAGACCACCTCCATGCCAAAGCTCGACCTCCAACACAACTCCAATCAACAGAAATTGACCAAAACCCCAAATACTTAAAACCCCCAATTTCTCTCTAAATACTAAATTATAAATTACAATCTTCATCTTGAAATTCATGATTTTGAACAACCATTCAGATCATATGTTCATAAATTTAAATTATTGAATTTGATTTTCATCAAATTTTAATATTTCACTGTAATTCAACATTTACAGTATATTTGTTCAATGTTAATTTTTTTCATTTATTTTAAATACAAGATTACTTCATTATGATCAAAATCCCTTCAATGATCAATGATTATCAATGATTAAGTTAGAATATAGGAATTTTTTTATGAAACTGAAACATGCATAAGAATAGAAGATTTTAAAACTTCATATCTACAGGCATTCAATCTGCTAAATAAACATGCATTTAAATCATCAAATCAAACATACAAATATTGGTATTATGTTTATATAACCTTCACATCCATGTATATATATAAGCTTAACATGCATTCATCATAGATTCTAGTTTAAATCTGTTTCTAAAATAAATTTACTCACCTAGTTTTGAAGTAGAGAACACTCTGTATTACTACATTTGATTTTCTAGAATTTGAATTTTTCTTTGCAACCTGCTGTTTGAATTGTTGTATTTGTTGATTCTCGGTTGAACTTTAAAACATGATTTTCAGGTAGCAATTTGGATCTGGGTTGTAAGCTTCAGATTTCCCTTCTTCCTTACTTCTTTGGTTACAGATTTGATTTCTGTATTCTGGATTTCAATTTGAAGTTTGCATTTGAATTCTTTTTTTTAGTTAAAGAGAATACAGAAGATTAGCTGAAGGAAATAAAAATTGATCCTTTACTTTCTAAACTTTAATTAAACAAAACTTTCTTTTAAAAATAAGAATTGCCACTTGTTACATGAGTAAATTCATGTATTTACAAATGTCCAACCCTTTTATTATTATGTAGACAAGTGTGTTTCATAATCTCTTATGTTGCTAATGTGTTATGAAGAGGTGATTTACTACATTAATTACTTGTTATTACCAATAAATTTAAACCTTAATTACAATACTAATTTAATACTCATGTTATATATATATATATATATATATATATATATAACTTATGAAATGTATTTATAACTTTGTGCTAAATTTATAATTATTTAAAACTCACTTTCCTACAAATAAGTTTTAAAAGAAGAAACATTCATTTAAATTTTATTTTAAAAGTTTAAACTAAAGTTATTATAACTACATTGATATTATATATATAAAAATCTAAATTTGTTTTCAAAAATCAATTTAAAGAAAACAATTTAACTTTATAATAATGTACTATTTTCAAGCTATCATTCTTTTAATAAAAATAAATTTTCCTTTAAGTGTTTTATAAATAAAATTTAATTTTAAATTGCTTTTGAAAAACATTTTATTAAATCAAATCAAAAACCTTCCAAATCACTATAAAAACATATGTATATTATAAATTTGAAAACATATTTTCTGTTTAAGTTTAACCCATTATTTCCTATTTACAATAAATATACAAATATAAATATTCATTATAAATAGAACATCTTATTTATTAGCTTCAGAAATTATTTGAAATTTTAAAACAGAACTCCAAATCACAATATATAAGCATATATATTATAATTTGAAAATATTTTTATTAAATTGAAATTGTGTAACGACACGGATTTTGCCCGCTCAAAAATCGACATCCATACTTCAAATCGTATTCGAGTGCCATAGATTCGACCGTTCAAATCCGATTCGCCGGAGCTTATAACAACATTAAGTAAATAACACAACGGAATAAAAGAATAATACATTGATATATAGCTTTGATACAATATCTGATACAACAGATGATCCAATAGATATCAATATACATCAGAGATATGATACAATAAATAGCAGCGGAAAAGAAAATAGATGACAACATCTAGCAGCGGAACAATATAACTCTTAGATAGTCTTCAAAAGAGAACTCCTAGAACTGCAACTCCATTTCCAAGAATCAATCCAGCAATAGCTCGAACTCCCAATAACGATGCACCAAGCGTAAGCAAGTGCAGTGTGATCCAAAGACTGAACTAGCTCCAGATAACCTACTAATCTGACTATCTAAAAAACCCAACTCTAGACTGCTCGTGTAGAAAATAATGAGCACCCAGAGTTTAGGAAAGAAACAATAAACTCCGGATCAGTCATGGGACTGGTGTGAGCAACAAAAATAGTCTATCTTTTAAAACATTCAACAAAAGAATTTCAAAGTCAATTCGCAATGCTTTTTAAAAATGAGACGACCATAAGGCCTCCCGCACACACACACAATGCAAACGCAGAATCGGAGGAGATTTCTCCTTATGATAGTCAAAGATGCTTGATACGCATTAAAAGAAACATTTGATATTATTACTAGTGCATAGTGTAGGAAAAATTCATTTCGAAAGTAGAATATAAATCTTAGCCAACATACGACCATTATCGTATGCCTACTATAGCTACCATCTAAACAGTGGTGACCACCATAAGTAAATGGCAGGTTCTACAACTAATACCGTACAGGGTTTCATATTGGGAATTGGATTTCCAACGAATGATCAGGCCAAGGAACTTCCCATTGCTACATGAGAATGCCTCTGGATGGACATCCCCGAGAACCAAACCGGATCTCTACCAACACAAGGCCGGGTTACCCCTAACTGAGTAACAACTGACCGAATATGCCATCCCCCGGTCCTTTGGGACCTTTCAACCGAGCGCTCGTAATCAATTCACACAATCATAACAAAGTGTTTTCAACATGAGTAAGTATCTGGGCTCCATACCATGATACCACCCTTTTTCAGAAGGAAATGCACATATCCTAAAGAGCGCTACCCCTCATAACCTTGCCGCATCTTTCCTGTTTTGACCATTCCGGGATGTGAGGCTCGACGAAGTCACGTCCACAAAAACATACTTTATACAAAAGCCATGCTTTGGGTCAACAAATGATCATAGAAATGATCACCAGGATAGACGATCAAATAAATGATCCTATCACAAATAATCAACACAATGATCATTTCACAGCAACACTCTGCATGTCACATTACCAAATTGGGAATATATTGCTGATAACCTTCAACTACATAACCTCTGAGCTCGTACGTCTTAGAGAAGGGTGTTAAGCTAAAAGAATAAATTCTTCGCCACCAACAGAAATATATTTGAAAGAAATCGGCTTTATATCTCAATTTGTAATGTCAGACATACAATCCATACAAGTCTATTCCGGGTTCGAACAGAACCGAAGGCACTTACAAAGAAGTCCTTGCAATCCGGATATTCACAATCCCGATCGGATTTCCCATCACTTAGGGAGTTTCTATACCGGCGCGACTCGGTGCAGAAACAATCGATAGGTCATCCTATCGCTTTCGCAAATACCCGGTCTTCATCACCGGTCTTCAAATGCTATCCATAACGACGAATCACATATTCGGAATGGGTTATACGACACAAAGGTCATTTCCCGGCTAAACCGAATAGTGAGCGAAAATATTTTCAAAACATATGGATATGGGATTTCAATTAAGTCACAACTTATTACCCAAAACCTTTCTTCAAATGGCTTAACAAATTACCATTTTAAATCTTTAAACAAAAAGATTCATTTTCACAACCTTTAACGGTTTTAAACAATTTTCACATTTTAATCTTTTAAATAAAAGATTCATTCACAGATTTTCCAAATCAATTTTCATTTCAATTTGATTAACTCGTTAAATCTTTAAATCAAAGATTTAACTTATAGCCTTCAAAACAATTTCATTTCAATTTGATTTAAACAAATCATCAATTTAAATCTGTTAAAAATAAACAGATTTAATTCATAGTTTTCAAAAAGAATTCATTCATAACTTAGGAAAATCATTTCTCTATTAAATCTTGAAATTCCCCTAATTAACTGGAATCTCAGTTCTTATCTAAAAGTGTTTATCATTTGAAAACAACAGTTTTCATTTTGGAAATCTGATTCATTTATACGAGTTGAAATCCTTGGGTTAAATTCAAATTCCCAAAACCATACCTTTAAAAATGGTTTAAATTCATACAAACCTGTTTATAATATCTTTAACCATAATTTCCAATTATCAAATTCAGTTTCAAATATCGAATTCAAATTTAAATTGAATTATTTAATTTCAAAACTTGATCAAGTAAATTAAAATAAATTTTAACTTGAAATTTCATTCCAAAAGCTTTTCACATTTATTCCGATTCCATTTCCAAAACGTTTGAATTTAAATATTCAACTTTAAAAATCATTTTAAAATCATTTTAAAATCATTTTAAAATCTGTGACTTAATCGATTTCCTCGTGAAATCCATAATTGTGTGTGTATAAGTGTGGTCAAGGGGTTTAACACAATAGTGCAACATCATTCAATCATCACAGATTTAAAACATAGAAATATAGTTGATAAGCGATATAAGCTATAACGCTTATCGTCCATTCACAGATTTACAGATAATATACGAATGTAAATGAATGGATAATTTATACACAGTCACAGAACAAACTATCACAGATCAGATAGGACAACCAATTCAAGGCATTTCATACAATATAAACATTCATAAGCAAGGTCAAGTATTCAATAGTCATTTATAAGCAGGATTTATTCATTGTTTAATCCGAATTAATTCAATTTATTTCCAATCAAAATTATTTACTTATGAATTTATTATCCAATTCTAAGTTATTAATTCTAAATCATTTGATATAAATTAATTAATCAATCAACTTAATTAATTACATCAATTAATCAATTCCTTAATTACTCGTTAAATAAATTAATTATCCCATAATTAATTATCTCGATTAATTTCACTAAGTAAATTCACCTATCCAATTATCAAATAATTTTCTTAAATTAATTAAATTATTCTTGATTAATCATATTAATTTAAATCAATTTTTTTAAACCAATTTCATAATTAATTAACCAATTTATTAATTATTCAAGAAATTAAACCTTAATTAATAAAGTTAAACTTACAATTACAAATTAAATTGATTCAAAACATTAATTATCCATTCTAACTAATTTAATCAATGTATTACAATTCATTCAATCTTTATTAAATTTAAGGTGAACTCATTCTTAGTAGTGATTTAAATATCATTTGCAAATATGTTTGAAACCTTTTTATTTCAAACTTACCTTCCTAAATTTCATTTTAAACCCAAGATTTAAAATGAATCCTCATTTATCTTTAGTAAAGTTTTAAAACTAATTTTAAAATCCTTTAAATTACTTGTGAAAGTAATATTTTATTATAAAGCAAATTTTTACAAGAAATCAAATTTAAATATACTTGAACATTTCACTTAACTTAAAAATATAAATCTATAAAACTTAGTCTATATTTCAAAGTCTAGAATTCTATTTAAATTCAGGTCCAGTTTCAAGTTTTTTTTTTTTTTTTTTTACTTAGACATATATACTATGATACTTTGTATTAATACCAACATGCAGTGATGGTTTCGCTCACAAACATCAGAAAACTCATCACAATCAAGATATAAATGAAGTTGAAAACTGGAAGGAGGTAGTTTGCTCACCTAACACAGTTTTGCATATAAAGCTCCTGACTGTTTTAAAATTTGAAAAGAAAGCCTGGATAATTTTCATCTACTTTGACCTTGGAGTTAAATCTGCAACTTTTTTTGAACTTGAATGATTAGTTATGGAGTTTAGATGATGATGTTTATATTTTTTTCTTCTTTCTTCAGTAAAAGATTTTTGAACAAATTGGAGGCAACTCATATATATAAAGAGATGTGCAGTTTATTATTTGTACAGAAAGCATGCTGTAGAGGCTTGCATTAATTGCCTTGGTATGTTGCATTAAATGCAATGTCCTATTTGTTTACAACTTATACTATTTGTTATGTATGCATATACACAGTTCTGCTTTGTTTTGTAAGCATATTCATATGTACTTTTGCCATGTACACAAATCTACTTTTTGCAGGCTTTGAATTTCTTTGCTTCTTATTTACATCTTGCTTCATACTTCAAGTCTTTTCTTTAAATTCTTTTGTACATAGATAGTTTGCATATATTTTGTAGATCTCTATTCAAAGTTTAAACTGACTACTTTTCCATTTATACATGTTTTTATTTTATTTGTGTATGTAGATGGATCTTTTATTTTTACTTGCCTGCATAAACATGTTTTACTGTCTTGTTGTATACAATTGTTAATACCACACTTCATATATTGGTTATAATTTAGCACTTTATAATGTAAATAAGTTTCTATTTTAATTATGTTGTTAAGTTATTAGTTAATGTATTTACTTACTTCTTATTTTCAGCTGAGTATATATATTGCTTTGTAATTTTGATGAATAACATGTTGTTAGATTTAATTAATTTGTTTCTATGTTCTACTTTGTTTCTATGTTCTACTTTGTTTTGATTCATACTTTGCTTATTTATTTGTTTTGAATCTTAACAAGTTTGTTAAATGTTTTTTTAATGTTTTTTTTTTATACATTATATTCTTACTTTGTTTTGTCTTTGTTTATTGTCATTTTTTTCTTAGATTTATATCTATTATAAATGCTTACTTTAATTTCTTTGTTTTATATGAAATTTATAAAATTCAAATTATTAGTAACCATCAATTGTAATACTTATTATTATCAATTATTATTAAAACCATTTATTTAAGATTTTATTTCAAATCCAATATAAATATATATTCACATATATACAAATTGTCAAATCCATATGACTTTATATATTTTCTAGTCGAATCGGGGAAACTCGCATCCCTTAAATCGATAAACTTACAATTTTAATTCAAAAAAAATTCATTTAATTATCAATTTAAATTAAATTAAAATCTAGGGTCGTTACAGACTTCCCCCCTTAAAAGAATTTCGTCCTCGAAATTCGCAGGCACGAAAACAACACAGAGATAGACAGGTTTGATCTCCTATAATTCCTCAAACACAAGATATGGATTCCAAATTCAAGTCGGAATATCTCAAAATATATACCAATTTGTCCCTCTTCGGACTTCAACCAACCCAAGAAATTGCAACAGAATTTCAAAATTTGGTTATAAACGAATCGCTTTATCGATACAATTCAATTTATCCTTCGTATTCCATTAATCAATTTAACTCAATTTAAAATTTTCAATTCATATTCATTAAAGTTTAAAACGAAAAACTGATAATAAATCGATGAAGATACGAAGTAAAAATTTCCTACAACGATTCGTAGAGCATCACCACACCGAAACTTCTTCTGGAGCTGCCACGAAGCAATTCAAAAAGAATTTGGGAACGAATCAAAGGAAATTGATAGAGAAAGTTATTTCCACCGTTGTTACAGAGTATCGACCATTTATAGCCGTATTTCCCTGTCCCCTATCTCGTTCTCTTCTTGTACTCATACTTACTATCAGTGGATAGTAAGAGAATTTACTGAGGCACTCAAACGGATATCTTAGGGATTACTCATTCTAAGGTTTACTTCACCCTATCTCTAATGAGTTACTTAATGTGTTACACTCCTGAGCTAAAGTTTCACCTTAGCTCTGATACCAAATGTAACGACACGGATTTTGCCCGCTCAAAAATCGACATCCATACTTCAAATCGTATTCGAGTGCCATAGATTCGACCGTTCAAATCCGATTCGCCGGAGCTTATAACAACATTAAGTAAATAACACAGCGGAATAAAAGAATAATACATTGATATATAGCTTTGATACAATATCTGATACAACAGATGATCCAATAGATATCAATATACATCAGAGATATGATACAATAAATAGCAGCGGAAAAGAAAATAGATGACAACATCTAGCAGCGGAACAATATAACTCTTAGATAGTCTTCAAAAGAGAACTCCTAGAACTGCAACTCCATTTCCAAGAATCAATCCAGCAATAGCTCGAACTCCCAATAACGATGCACCATGCGTAAGCAAGTGCGGTGTGATCCAAAGACTGAACTAGCTCCAGATAACCTACTAATCTGACTATCTAAAAAACCCAACTCTAGACTGCTCGTGTAGAAAATAATGAGCACCCAGAGTTTAGGAAAGAAACAATAAACTCCGGATCAGTCGTGGGACTGGTGTGAGCAACAAAAACAGTCTATCTTTTAAAACATTCAACAAAAGAATTTCAAAGTCAATTCGCAATGCTTTTTAAAAATGAGACTACCATAAGGCCTTCCGCACACACACACAATGCAAACGCAGAATCGGAGGAGATTTCTCCTTATGATAGTCAAAGATGCTTGATACGCATTAAAAGAAACATTTGATATTATTACTAGTGCATAGTGTAGGAAAAATTCATTTCGAAAGTAGAATATAAATCTTAGCCAACATACGACCATTATCGTATGCCTACTATAGCTACCATCTAAACAGTGGTGACCACCATAAGTAAATGGCAGGTTCTACAACTAATACCGTACAGGGTTTCATATTGGGAATTGGATTTCCAACGAATGATCAGGCCAAGGAACTTCCCATTGCCACATGAGAATGCCTCTAGATGGACATCCCCGAGACCCAAACCGGATCTCTACCAACACAAGGCCGGGTTACCCCTAACTGAGTAACAACTGACCGAATATGCCATCCCCCGGTCCTTTGGGACCTTTCAACCGAGCGCTCGTAATCAATTCACACAATCATAACAAAGTGTTTTCAACATGAGTAAGTATTTGGGCTCCATACCATGATACCACCCTTTTCCAGAAGGAAATGCACACATCCTAAAGGGCGCTACCCCTCATAACCTTGCCGCATCTTTCCTGTTTTGACCATTCCGGGATGTGAGGCTCGACGAAGTCACGTCCACAAAAACATACTTTATACAAAAGCCATGCTTTGGGTCAACAAATGATCATAGAAATGATCACCAGGATAGACGATCAAATAAATGATCCTATCACAAATAATCAACACAATGATCATTTCACAGCAACACTCTGCATGTCACATTACCAAATTGGGAATATATTGCTGATAACCTTCAACTACATAACCTCTGAGCTCGTACGTCTCAGAGAAGGGTGTTAAGCTAAAAGAATAAATTCTTCGCCACCAACAGAAATATATTTGAAAGAAATCGGCTTTATATCTCAATTTGTAATGTCAGACATACAATCCATACAAGTCTGTTCCGGGTTCGAACAGAACCGAAGGCACTTACAAAGAAGTCCTTGCAATCCGGATATTCACAATCCCGATCGGATTTCCCATCACTTAGGGAGTTTCTATACCGGCGCGACTCGGTGCAGAAACAATCGATAGGTCATCCTATCGCTTTCGCAAATACCCGGTCTTCATCACCGGTCTTCAAATGCTATCCATAACGACGAATCACATATTCGGAATGGGTTATACGACACAAAGGTCCTTTCCCGGCTAAACCGAATAGTGAGCGAAAATATTTTCAAAACATATGGATATGGGATTTCAATTAAGTCACAACTTATTACCCAAAACCTTTCTTCAAATGGCTTAACAAATTACCATTTTAAATCTTTAAACAAAAAGATTCATTTTCACAACCTTTAACGGTTTTAAACAATTTTCACATTTTAATCTTTTAAATAAAGATTCATTCACAGATTTTCCAAATCAATTTTCATTTCAATTTGATTAACTTGTTAAATCTTTAAATCAAAGATTTAACTTATAGCCTTCAAAACAATTTCATTTCAATTTGATTTAAACAAATCATCAATTTAAATCTGTTAAAAATAAACAGATTTAATTCATAGTTTTCAAAAAGAATTCATTCATAACTTAGGAAAATCATTTCTCTATTAAATCTTGAAATTCCCCTAATTAACTGGAATCTCAGTTCTTATCTAAAAGTGTTTATCATTTGAAAACAACAGTTTTCATTTTGGAAATCTGATTCATTTATACGAGTTGAAATCCTTGGGTTAAATTCAAATTCGCAAAACCATACCTTTAAAAATGGTTTAAATTCATACAAACCTGTTTATAATATCTTTAACCATAATTTCCAATTATCAAATTCAGTTTCAAATATCGAATTCAAATTTAAATTGAATTATTTAATTTCAAAACTTGATCAAGTAAATTAAAATAAATTTTAACTTGAAATTTCATTCCAAAAGCTTTTCACATTTATTCCGATTCCATTTCCAAAACGTTTGAATTTAAATATTCAACTTTAAAAATCATTTTAAAATCATTTTAAAATCTGTGACTTAATCGATTTCCTCGTGAAATCCATAATTGTGTGTGTATAAGTGTGGTCAAGGGGTTTAACACAATAGTGCAACATCATTCAATCATCACAGATTTAAAACATAGAAATATAGTTGATAAGCGATATAAGCTATAACGCTTATCGTCCATTCACAGATTTACAGATAATATACGAATGTAAATGAATGGATAATTTATACACAGTCACGGAACAAACTATCACAGATCAGATAGGACAACCAATTCAAGGCATTTCATACAATATAAACATTCTTAAGCAAGGTCAAGTATTCAATAGTCATTTATAAGCAGGATTTATTCATTGTTTAATCCGAATTAATTCAATTTATTTCCAATCAAAATTATTTACTTATGAATTTATTATCCAATTCTAAGTTATTAATTCTAAATCATTTGATATAAATTAATTAATCAATCAACTTAATTAATTACATCAATTAATCAATTCCTTAATTACTCGTTAAATAAATTAATTATCCCATAATTAATTATCTCCATTAATTTCACTAAGTAAATTCACCTATCCAATTATCAAATAATTTTCTTAAATTAATTAAATTATTCTTGATTAATCATATTAATTTAAATCAATTTTTTTAAACCAATTTCATAATTAGTTAACCAATTTATTAATTATTCAAGAAATTAAACCTTAATTAATAAAGTTAAACTTACAATTACAAATTAAATTGATTCAAAACATTAATTATCCATTCTAACTAATTTAATTAATGTATTACAATTCATTCAATATTTATTAAATTTAAGGTGAACTCATTCTTAGTAGTGATTTAAATATCATTTGCAAATATGTTTGAAACCTTTTTATTTCAAACTTACCTTCCTAAATTTCATTTTAAACCCAAGATTTAAAATGAACCCTCATTTATCTTTAGTAAAGTTTTAAAACTAATTTTAAAATCCTTTAAATTACTTGTGAAAGTAATATTTTATTATAAAGCAAATTTTTACAAGAGTAAAAATCAAATTTAAATATACTTGAACATTTCACTTAACTTAAAAATATAAATCTATAAAACTTAATCTATATTTCAAAGTCTAGAATTCTATTTAAATTCAGGTCCAGTTTCAAGTTTTTTTTTTTATATTAAATTCTAAAACTCAGAAAAACAGAACAGGTTCTCAAAAAAAAAACAAGAGAACAACAATACCCGAGACATTTACTTAATTTATCCGAGTAATACTCGCGACCTACACTGTTCTTTCCCGTGTCACTCTCCCTTTCCACCTTCTCCTTCTTCTTACCTGTTCCTTTCTTCTTCTTCTTCTTTTTTTTTTCTTTTTCTTATTTTTTTTCCAACTGCTATAGCACGCGAACACACTCACGCACCCAAGTTTCACCCGAGGCAACCTCACAATTGTCTCGAGCAACCTCCACGCGATAACCCAAAACCAAAATCGCGGCACTGATCACCACCGTGCACATGCACGGTGGTTCGCGTTGCCATCAGCGACTCGCGGCAAACCCCACGCATCACAAATTCCCTACTCAAACGAAATCAAAACCCAAAAGTTCGATTACAAGCCGAAAACAAATTTTTGACCTGCAGTTCGAACATGGCAACAAACCCCCACTGTCAAAACCCTTCGTGCGGCCACCACGCATCACCGTAGGCGATAAAACTCCATCAGTACGTCGCTCACACCCCCCTCCAACTCCACCAAAAATGGCGCTTCACTCGGTTGTCCATTTAAGCCGCAATCTAATTTTTTACAGAGCATAAAAAATATGAATCTTAAACCCTATTTCAGATTCAAACTCAAAACTTATGAATTCGAAAATTTTTTTGACATTTTTCTAGTGTTAATGCGACTTAAATCCTGCTTCATTCCAAATTCCAGAAATTAAAATTCACTCAATCTTCCAAATTTGTCAAAAATCAGTAAAACTCCTTTTTAAAAACTGGTCTGAAGATCTTTGCATAAAAATCTTAATTTTCATGTTAAAAATCATAATACTTGTATGAAATCTAAATATGTTATTGAATTTTCAAATTTAAACATTTGAATTTTTAAACTTTGATTTCTTGTTTACCTGTAGTTGGATAATACAGTATTAACATCATGCAGTTAAACCTTAACATGTTTGCAGGCCTTGTTAAAGCTAATCAAACTCGAATTAGCACAATACAAAGTTCAAATGGTAATATAAATAAATTTTTGTAAATTTATTTGCTTTTCTTTGTTCAAATCTTGAAATACTGATCAAGCACAAGCATGTAAGTTTCCAGTGCAACCAACATACACAGAACAGTATGTTTTAAACTATATCAACACATATCTTAAAGAAGAAAATATGCAAGCTAAGTTGAAATTAGTTTGTTTACTCACCTGTATTTTTTTTTTTTTTGAAAGAAGAACAGAGGTTTGTGTTTGTTTGTTTTTGTTTTTTTTTTTTTTACTTAGACATATATACTATGATACTTTGTATCAATACCAACATGCAGTGATGGTTTCGCTCACAAACATCAGAAAACTCATCACAATCACGATATAAATGAAGTTGAAAACTGGAAGGAGGTAGTTTGCTCACCTAACACAGTTTTGCATATAAAGCTCCTGACTGTTTTAAAATTTGAAAAGAAAGCCTGGATAATTTTCATCTACTTTGACCTTGGAGTTAAATCTGCAACTTGTTTTGAACTTGAATGATTAGTTATGGAGTTTAGATGATGATGTTTATATTTTTTTCTTCTTTCTTCAGTAAAAGATTTTTGAACAAATTGGAGGCAACTCATATATATAAAGAGATGTGCAGTTTATTATTTGTACAGAAAGCATGCTGTAGAGGCTTGCATTAATTGCCTTGGTATGTTGCATTAAATGCAATGTCCTATTTGTTTACAACTTATACTATTTGTTATGTATGTATATACACAGTTCTGCTTTGTTTTGTAAGCATATTCATATGTACTTTTGCCATGTACACAAATCTACTTTTTGCAGGCTTTGAATTTCTTTGCTTCTTATTTACATCTTGCTTCATACTTCAAGTCTTTTCTTTAAATTCTTTTGTACATAGATAGTTTGCATATATTTTGTAGATCTCTATTCAAAGTTTAAACTGACTACTTTTCCATTTGTACATGTTTTTATTTTATTTGTGTATGTAGATGGATCTTTTATTTTTACTTGCCTGCATAAACATGTTTTACTGTCTTGTTGTATACAATTGTTAATACCACACTTCATATATTGGTTATAAATTAGCACTTTATAATGTAAATAAGTTTCTATTTTAATTATGTTGTTAAGTTATTAGTTAATGTATTTACTTACTTCTTATTTTCAGCTGAGTATATATATTGCTTTGCAATTTTGATGAATAACATGTTGTTAGATTTAATTAATTTGTTTCTATGTTCTACTTTGTTTTGATTCATACTTTGCTTATTTATTTGTTTTGAATCTTAACAAGTTTGTTAAATGTTTTTTTAATGTTTTTTTTAATACATTATATTCTTACTTTGTTTTGTCTTTGTTTATTGTCATTTTTTTCTTAGATTTATATCTATTATAAATGCTTACTTTAATTTCTTTGTTTTATATGAAATTTATAAAATTCAAATTATTAGTAACCATCAATTGTAATACTTATTATTATCAATTATTATTAAAACCATTTATTTAAGATTTTATTTCAAATCCAATATAAATATATATTCACATATATACAAATTGTCAAATCCATATGACTTTATATATTTTCTAGTCGAATCGGGGAAACTCGCATCCCTTAAATCGATAAACTTACAATTTTAATTCAAAAAAAATTCATTAATTATCAATTTAAATTAAATTAAAATCTAGGGTCGTTACAAATTGAACCAATTTCCTTTTTACAATGTATACGTGTATGTGTATATATATATATATATATATTACACATAGAATATTTTTATTAACTTAAAAAGATTAATTATTAATCAGATAAATATTAGTATTCTTTGAAAAGAATAAACATTCAAATTAAACTATCATTATTATTGAGTTTTTGAAAAGATAACATTTGTTAAATTAGATTAATTATTAGTTTTGAATATATAATATTTGGTTAAATTAGATTTTTAAATCAATATAACATATTTTAAAATAAATTATAAATGGAAATTATTAAATAAGTATTGCCAAAATTCCGGGACATCACATTCCTCCCCCTTAAAAGAATTCCATCCCCGAAATTAAAAGCAAAGATAATTTAATAATTTCATACAGATTTAAATTTTAAAATAGCAACAAATGCTATCAACCATACTAGAAACCATAGCAACCAATTCAAACAATCAATTCAAACTATCCAAAAAAAATTCTGGACAGAATTTCCTTGAGTTTCCCAGATACAGACACCGGGTTACTCGCCCTACTCAATCTAAAACTAGCTGCTCTATTTAGATCTAGAACTCCTATATATCCAGATCTACAATCAAAACAGGATACCGGATCACAGACAATCCGATCAACTTCCAAAACTCCACGATTTGCTGGTTCTAAACCAGTGATAGTTCAACCACTTATCCTTAAGAGAATACAGAAAGATTCTAATTCACTCTTGAGCTAGCTTCCCATCTTATCCAATCTTATTGCTCTTATGATCGGAGAAAACTTATCCAAGAATTAAATCTCCGACTTCGAACTCCAAATCTCTTCATCTCTTGTCCACAACCTCTGCTGATCCTGGGCTGCTCTCAACCTTCCTGATCAACCAAAGTTCACAGATGCTTCTCAAATCAAAACTGGATCAAGAATGAGATGACCTCCTGATTCTACTCAACAAGATGGTTCTCCCAAAATCCATTAAAATCCAAAACATCAATCTACCATACAATCATCAAGAACTTCAAACTTGCTTCTCCTATCCGGGAAACAGAACAGATGCTCCTGACATCCAAGCCTTCAGATCCCGAAAGAACTTCCTGAAGAAAACCTTAAATCAAAGAAACACAAATCTTTTGATGAATCCGAGGTTGCTTCTATTCTGGAATAGCTGCCACCATGCTTCCGCTGCGCAACTCTGATCTAAAGAAGATGAGAATGCTTTTGATGAACACAAACACAAACTTGATCAACTTATCCAGAAACATTGTCATCAAATCCCATAAAAGCTTAATGACCTATCCGATTTGGTCACAAATACTTACAACAGAAATCCATTCGGAAAACTAGATCCAATCAATCCTGATTGCTCACAAAAATCCTTTCTCATGGAGTCTTTTCTCTACTAGGCCAAACCACCAGAAAATCCAAGAACCAAATTCAAAACAGAACTCCATCTCCCGATGCAGACAAACTCCTTTGACTTCCTCAAAGATATTCAGAATGTCTCAAACCACTTCGACAGCCCCAACATCTTTAGAGATGTCTCAAACTAAAGTAAAGATTACTAAAAGAACTTCTGAACCATCGCAAGTCACTTTTGCGATAATACCCAGTTCAGATTCCAAAGAAACTATTCTCTCTTACATAACAGAACCGCTTAAGCTCTCCAAAAGAAGAAACTAATGGTCCACCTCAACCATAAACATCTTACCCAGCTGAGCTTCCAGAAGAAAAAGGAACAAGCCTTCACCATTTGCCTGATCCACTGATAGAAGAATCTCAAAGAATTCTAAACCATCGAAGAAACGGACCACATAACTGCTTCCAAACTCCACCTCAAGGATACTGCTGAGCCAAAAGATCTTCCTGACAGCACATTCAACATCTCTAAGCTGCCCTTACTACCACAGACCTCCTATCCAAAAGCTCCTTGAATTCCAAATCTATATCACCCAACTTCACAAAAAGAGTCTTCAAGATGAGCAGAAATTTCTCAAGAAACTCGGCTTCAGACCAAGCACACACACCTAGCTGAACCGAGTCTCCCACTCCAATACAGATAAGACTTCTTCCTACAGTTCTTAAAATACCATTACTTGCTTCAGCTCTTCTAACTGATCCAAACTTTAGAGAATCCGCTCGCACGAGCGCAATCCAATCTTATACTCCAAAGATAAACTCCGAACCTTTAAAAGATTTCCTTCAGAGATCGATGAAATCCATATACCCAACAGCCAAACTTACTCAAGATTCTCAAAACTGTCCTGGCAGATACTCTTCCAACCTCAAATACTCGGACTTCTTCCATTGATAGTCGTGATACACACACCACTATCTCTCCTACTTCTAGAACTCATGTTGGCAAACCCGAACAGGTAACCCAACAAAATAGGTAGGAATAAATATATATATATATATAGTCAAAATTACAAATACGCTCTCTCAAGAAGGACACCACTCCAAAGTCTAGGTATTCGCTCAACCTAGCGCTCTGATACCACAATGTAACGACCCGCCTTTCATAACACAGAAAGACGCATCATTAAGAAGAAAGAAAGGGATAGAAAAGAGAAAAGATAGAAAAGAAAGAACCAAACAATATCAGAATCTCACAGCGGAACGAATAAATTATATTAATCAAATAAAATATTACATAGTATCATATACATCAGAGTTATACAGCTCATACAAAAAAAATTAGACAGTTATAACTCTTGTCTAGATATTACAACTCAAGTACATAACAGGAAACGTATACAACTCAAACACAGCGGAAAACTCTCTCTCTCTCTCTCTATATATATATATATATATATATATATATATATAGACACACACACACATACACACACACGCTGAAGCCACCTGCTCCATATCTCCTCCAGAACTCGTCAAAGAAAACCTGAATCACTTGACTACTCATACGTAATATGAGTACCCAAGAGTTTAATAAAATAGAAAATAAACACTCGGGTCAGACAGGGGTCTAGTGTGAGTAAACGATTAAAAGTTGCTTAACTTTTAAAAAAATCCTTTGAAAACAAAGGTATCACGTAATACTTCACACACATAAACATGGAAAAGTTTTTACCTTACGCTAACCAAAACATTTGATAGGTAATCCATTGATATTATAATAGGGTCTAGGGTTTTCAAGTAAATAAGAAATAGCCGAAATTGTTACATTCAATAAATTCCAGCTATTAACCACAAAAGTGGGTAATACAAACAAAACCGTAGGGTCTTGTAGGAAGAATGGGTTTCCATCAATGGCAGGGCTACTGGGGTACCGCCCGTCACAGTACGTGGCCTAAATCACCGTACCGAGGAGCCACCCTAATTCCCCTGCAACACAAGGTCGGAATCATCCCTTACTGGACAGTCCCGAATAAGACCACCCCGGCAGTTGTCATGATCAACCGCCCCACACAGCCGAAATAAAAAGGGACCTCTAGACAGGGGTAAATCTCGTCCTACTTGGGCATGTCCCACTTAGCCTTGCTGCACCTCCCATGTTTTAGCCACTCCCGGTTGATGAGGCTTGAGGCTGCGATTACCTTTATAGGACATATCAATCTTAGAATGCTCATCGTCCATCTGACGATGTCCTGAAAGCATTCAATCCATACAAGTTCGTTCCGGGTTTGAACGAACCCGAAGGCACTATATCGTTACACTCATTTTCGAATCACCCTCAGAGTTAACGACAATAGCCATTGCACTCTGAATCACCATCTCGAACCTGTAAGTACTATTTCCGTCAAACTCATCTCGGAATCACCCCAGAGTTATACTGACGAATAGTTCTTACACCTCGAGTCTTCACTTGCACTCTCCTTGGATTCACGACCTAACGCTTAACTTGGATCGATGTGGTTTTCGGAATTCCAAATTTGGAAACCCGATCCCGGTCTCATCGAATCCAAATGCCATCTTAATGTCCAAGTTATTTAAGTTTAACAGATTAATTCAATTTAAACATTGAATTCACACAGTATCATTCATAGATAAATACCACACATTTATCATTGATATATCAAATATCATATCACAGAATACCACAACATATCGTCCAATAGATATCAACCAATTCAGATATTCCACAACAATCGTACACAAACAGGTATCATTAATTCCTTTATAATTAATTTAATCATCTTAAATTAAATTAATTACTTGAGAGTTAAACAACTAATCCTGCTTAAACAAACATTAATTAATTACAATTAATTAATTAATCACCATTATAATCCAATTAATTAATCTTCAATTACAGAATAATTATCTTTTAATCATGTTCTTAATTAATCACCTAGATTAATTATTCTTCAATTACACTATGTAATTAGCCCTTAAATTAATTACACATATTTAATTTATCTTTAAGCATTAATTAATCTTAATTAATTCCTAATTAATTAATTAACAATAATTAATTACAAAAAACTTAATTAATTACATTAATTAATTATTACTTCTTCCTCACTTCAATGATTAATTATCTTAGAATTAATCACATTTATTAACTAATTAAACAATTAATTATTCATTAGTTATATAAATTAATGACCCTCTAATTACTTTATTAATCAATTTTTTTCTCAAAATTACTTTTAGTTATTAATTATAAAATTAATTACAATTATTAATCAAACATGATTAATCACAATCAGTAATAAACTTCCTTAGTTACTTCACCAATTAAACAACACCTTGATTAATTTCATTAATCAATTCTTTAATTACACTGAGTAATTATTCCTTAATTACTTCCCTTAAGTAATTATACCTCTTTAATTACTATCCATCAAGTAATTTCCTTAATTAATTACATTTAGTATTTATTCATTAATTACTTCACTAAGTAATTATACATCTTTAATTACATTAAGTAATTATACTTAATCCCATCATTAAGTAATTATTTTTTTAATTAATTAAACTTAATTAATTAACTAAAATTAACCATAATTAACTTAATTAATTACTCTGAGTAGTTAATTACTTTAATTACTTCATTGATTAATTTTGTTTAAATAATTCTTCTTAGTCATTAAGTAATTAACTTCTTAATTACTTATTAACTAATTCTCTTAATTAATTAAACTTGATTATTTAATTTTTAATTAAGTAATTAATTACACTTAATAAATTACACAAACTAATTACCTTAACTTAATTACTTACATAAACCAATTTGAGTTAATTAAGTAATTCACTTTAATTACCTTTATAATCAAAAACTTAATTAATACAAACCATACTTTTTATTAACTTTAATCAATCATTTTAAAATTTTAAATATTTAAATTAAAAACTTGTATTTGGTTTATACAAAAACATCATCTTTTAATTTATCATTTTAAAATACTTTACATCAATCACATTTTAAATTACTTCAAATACACTTTTATTTGAAAACATTATTTTACCATTTAACAAAGCAAAATGAAAACAAACTATTTTTAAAACAAAAGTTTACATTTTAAAAATCCAAACTTTAAAACTAAAATTCTATTAAATTCAAACATTCATTCTTAAGAAAAGTAATTTAAACACTTTTTTTAAACATCAATTTGCTTTCAACTTTGAAACTTCATTTTTATAAAGTATAAACCCGGTAAATATTAAACTTTTTTTTTAAAACAAACTATTTTAAAATAAATTTAACTTAACTTGTTAAAACACAAAGTTTAAATTAAATCATTTCAAACCTATTTAAACAATTTAAAAACTTTGTTTAAAACTGAATTTGTTTTAAATTTCAGAAATTCAATCTGCTGTTAAAATTTTCAAACAGGAACAAATCCTGGAAACCCAATACTCAAGACCAACTCACGCGATAACCCTCCTTCAACTCCGAGTCACACGCGATAAACCTTCTTCCAAATTCGAGTCACTCTCGAGCGAAACACGAGACTATACTCGAGCAAACCACCGAAGAATCCATGACCAAACTATCTTTCCAAACCAAAGTGTTCAACTGCACAAATCCGAGAACGTGCACATGCACAACGGAGCCGGTCGACGGCGATCAACACCGGCATGCCCTACAAGTCGCCTCTGGCCTCGACAACCCCCTCGTCACCCAAAATCGAAGAAATCGCCATCGAATCAAAAAAATGGCTACAGCGTCACAACCTGTAAGCACATTCGAACCAAAAGTTCGCCGTCAGTGGCGAACCCCAACGCCGGAGTGCCTGCAAATCCATCCACACACGCGCCTCAATCCATGCACCCTTTTCCCCGTCACGCGATTCACCCAAATTCATCTACTACGACGAATTGCTCACGATTCCGATCCATAAAGAAAACAGACACTAAACCCTAATACGTTGTTTCCTAATCACCACGACCACCATAAAAATCCTCCAATTTTTTTCCTGCATCACCCAAAACCAAGACCACCTCCATGTCGAAGCTCGACCTCCAACACAACTCCAATCAACAGAAATCGACCAAAACCCCAAATACTTAAACCCCCAATTTCTCTCTAAATACTAAATTATAAATTACAATCTTCATCTTGAACTAAATGATTTTGAAAAACCATTCAGATCATATGTTCATAAATTTAAATTATTGAATTTGATTTTCATCAAATTTTAATATTTCACTGTAAATTCAACATTTACAGTGTATTTGTTCAATGTTAATTTTTTCCCATTTATTTTAAACACAAGATTACTTCATTATGATCAAAATCCCTTCAATGATCAATGATTATCAATGATTAATTTAGAATGTAGGAATTTTTCTATGAAACTGAAACATGCATAAGAACAGAAGATTTTAAAACTTCATATCTACAGGCATTCAATTTGTAAATAAACATGCATTTAAATCATCAAATCAAACATACAAATATTGGTATTATGTTTATATAACCTTCACATCCATGTATATATATAAGCTTAACATGCATTCATCATAGATTCTAGTTTAAATCTGTTTTTAAAATAAATTTACTCACCTAGTTTTGAAGCAGAGAACACTCTATATTACTACATTTGATTTTCTGGAATTTGAATTTTTCTTTGCAACCTGCTGTTTGAATTGTTGTATTTGTTGATTCTCAGTTGAACTTTAAAACATGATTTTTAGGTAGCAATTTGGATCTGGGTTATAAGCTTCAGATTTCCCTTCTTCCTTACTTCTTTGGTTACAGATTTGATTTCTGTTTTCTGGATTTCAATTTGAAGTTTGCATTTGAATTCTATTTTTTTTAGTTGAAGAGAAATTACAGAAGATTAGCTGAAGGAAATAAAAACTGATCCTTTACTTTCTAAACTTTAATTAAACAAAACTTTCTTTTAAAAATAAGAATTGCCACTTGTTACATGAGTAAATTCATGTATTTACAAATGCCCAACCCTATTATTATTATGTAGACAAGTGTGTTTCATAATCTCTTATGTTGCTAATGTATTATGAAGAGGTGATTTACTACATTAATTACTTGTTATTACCAATAAATTTAAACCTTAATTACAATACTAATTTAATACTCATGTTATATATATATATAACTTATGAAATGTATTTTTAACTTTGTGTTAAATTTATAATTATTTAAAACTCACTTTCCTACAAATAAGTTTTAAAAGAAGAAACATTCATTTAAATTTTATTTTAAAAGTTTAAACTAAATTTATTATAACTACATTGATATTATATATATATATATATATATATATAAATCTAAATTTGTTTTCAAAAATCAATTTAAAGAAAGCAATTTAAACTTTATAATAATGTACTATTTTCAAGCTATCATTCTTTTAATAAAAATAAATTTTCCTTTAAGTGTTTTATAAATAAAATTTAATTTTAAATTGCTTTTGAAATTTTTTTTATTAAATCAAATCAAAAACCTTCCAAATCACTATAAAAACATATGTATATTATAAATTTGAAAACATATTTTCTGTTTAAGTTTAACCCATTATTTTTTATTTACAGTAAATATCCAAATATAAATATTCATTATAAATAGAACATCTTAAATATTAGCTTCAGAAATAAATTGAAATTTTAAAACAGAACTCCAAATCACAATATATAAACATATATATTATAATTTGAAAATATTTTTATTAAATTTAAATTTAACCAAATTCCTTTTTACAATGTATACATATATATATCACAAATAGAATATTTTTTATTAACTTAAAAAGATTAATTATTAATTAGATATATATTAGTATCCTTTGAAAAGAATAAACATTCAAATTAAACTATCATTATTATTGAGTTTTTGAAAAGATAACATTTGTTAAATTAGATTAATTATTAGTTTTGAATATATAATATTTAGTTAAATTAGATTTTTAAATCAATATAACATATTTTAAAATAAATTATAAATGGAAATTATTAAATAAGTATTGCCAAAATTCCAGGACATCATGGTATTGTTGTAGTATATCAAGGATTTTTTAATTATTTTACCAAAATGTCTAAGTGTTTATTGCATATAGATTACTTGAGCATAGGCTAAGGTGGCAGAGATATATTTTGCTTCACGCGTCGAGAGTGAAACACAATTTTGCTTTTTGCTAAACCACGAAACCAGAGATTGGCCTATAAAATGGCAGGTACCACTTGTGCTTTTTCTGTTTGTTTTACATCCTCCGAAATTTGCATCACTATATGATACGAGTTGGAGCCGTACCTTTAGGATAGAATAAGCCGTAATCTTTGGTGTTAGTCAAGCAACATAAAATTCGTTTGACTGCTCAATGATGTGATTCCTTAGGTTGAGCTTGAAAGCGAGCGTATAAACACGCACTCATCATTATATTGGGTCTACTAGCTATTAAGTATAATAAAGAGCCGATCATACTACGATAAGATTTTTGATCATAGTCTTTTCTATTTTCGTCACTGTCTAAATATTAAATTGTGCTCATAGGAGTTGGTTTACTAGTGGTGTTCTCCATTCTGAAACGTTTAATTAAATCTTTACAATACTTTTCTAGATTTATAAAAATGAGATTGTCCCATTATTTTATTTGTAATCCAAGGAAATAATTTAATTCTCCCATGTGTGACATTTCAAACTCATCTAATTCATTATATAAACTTTCATTAGTTTAACCAAATATGATGTCATCAACATATATTTATACCACTAATATATCATTATTTTTATGTTTTATAAATAGTGTTGTGTCTATTTTACTGACTTGAAATCCAGAATTTTGTAGATGAGATTTTAGTCGATCGCACCAAGCACATGGTGCCTGTTTAAACCGTATAAAGCCTTTTTGAGTTTAAAAAAATGATCTGGATATTTTTCGTGGATAAATAACGGAGGTTGTTCGACAAAAACTTTTTCATTGATAAAACCATTTAAGAAGGCACACTTAACATCAATTTGAAATAATTTAAAGTTGTGATGGCAAGCAAAAGCAAGTAGAGTACGAATTGCTTCGAGACGAGTTACGAGAGAAAACATCTATTTGTAATCAATTCAATCTTCTTGGTTGTAACCTTGAGCCACTAATCTTGCTTTGTTACGAATAATATTTCCATTTTCATCTACTTTGTTTTTGAAAATCCATTTTGTTCCTATTACAGATTGATCTAATGATCTAGGAACGAGTTCCCATACATTATCACGTTCAAATTGATTTAATTATTCTTTCATTGGTAAGATCCAAGAATCATCTTTAGATGCTTCTTTATAATTTTTAGGTTCTGTATTTGAGATAAAAGCAACGTGACTCATTTGATTTAATTTATTTCTAGTGATTCGAGAATTTAAGTCTCCAATTATGTTATCCAAAGGATGATTTTTTTAATATTCATGCCGGTGATCTTAAAACATTTCCATTGTTATTTGAGGATGAATTATTCACATTATTTGTATTTTCAGTTTGATTTTTAGTTGAAATTTCATCTTCATCGTCTTTAATAGTTTGTTGGAAATTTTCATCAAAGGACACATGTAAGCTTTCTTTTATAATATATGTTCGTTTATTATAAATTCTATAAGCTTTACTACGTTTTGAATAACCAATGAAATTCTTTTGTCGGCTTTAGGGTCAAATTTTCCAAGATTATCTTTAGTATTTAAAATAAAAAAAATTGACCCAAAAGTTCTGAAATATGAAACTTTTGGTTTCTTTCCATAAAATATTTCATGACATGTATTTTTAGTCATAGGTCGAAGTGTGACACGATTTAATACATAACAGACAGTAGCAATAGCTTCAGCCCAAAAATATTTGGGTAGGTTACTACTATTTAGTAGTGTTCGTGCACATTCCTGTAAAGTTCTGTTTTTTCTTTCAACTACACCATTTTGTTATGGTGTTCGTGGAACCAAAAAATTATGACTAATTCCTTTTTGTTACAAAAATCAGTGAAAAGTTCATTTTCGAATTCTCCTCCATGATCACTACGTATATTTTAATTTTTAAATCCATTAAGTTAGTATTCCGATTTGCAAAGATTTTAAACATTCCAAAATTGTCACTTTTATGTTTTAAAAATAATGTCCAAGTATATCTTGAAAAATTATCCACAATTACAAACACAGATTTGTTATGATTTATTGATCATACTTGGGTTGGTCCAAATAAATCTAAATGAAGTAATTCTAATGGTTTCTTAGTAGATATATTATTTTTAGACTTGAATGAACTTTTCTTTAACTTTCCCATTTGACAAGCGTCACATAAATTTTTTATTCTATAGTTAATTTTAGGAAGACCTCTAACTAGATCATGTGTTGCTAGTTTGTAATATATGTAAAATTTATATGACAAAAATGTTTGTGCGAAATCCAAGGATCATCATGATTTGCGGCTAGACATAAATCTGAATTATTTTTAATGTTCATATTTAGAGTGTGTGTGTGTGTATTACAATTTCTAAATCCTTCAAAGAGTAAATTTTTGCTTTAATTGAGAATTTTACATTTATCCTTTTTAAATTTTATTTTAAACCCTTTATTACACAGCTGACTTATACTAAGAAGATTATGTTTTAGGTTTTCTACTAATAGAACATTAGAAATAATAGACGAGTAAGAGATACCGATATTAATGACTTCTCCAATGCCAATGACGAACCCTTTTGAATTATCGCCAAAAGTTATAGTGCCACCATCAACGCACTTTATATTTGACAG
This sequence comes from Allium cepa, assembly GCA_030765085.1. Lineage (NCBI taxonomy): Eukaryota > Viridiplantae > Streptophyta > Magnoliopsida > Asparagales > Amaryllidaceae > Allium > Allium cepa. The sequence goes on from CM060937.1 coordinate 293,093,599, forward strand.
CATGTGAGCATTTTTTGTCATGTGCTTGGAGCATCCACTATTTAATATCCATTTCTCTTTATTTTATATTTAGATACCTGCAAAAATTATAAAATTTTAAATTAGTTCCCTTTTTACTTTTTGGGTCCTAAGTATTAGTAGATGAGGGTAACCATACCCATGATGGTCTGGTTCCTTTTGAAGTATAATTATTATTGTGAATCACTTCTTCATATAATTACCAATATATTTCTGTTTAATTAGGTTATTATTTGTTTTGGGAACCCATATTTTAATTATTTTTGAATTTGAGATTAAATTCTCATTTTTGGAAGAAGGTTTTTTATCTTAGTATAAATCTTACTATACTTTGTAATTTTTGTCTTATTCTCAAATCCTAGTCCATTTTGATTTTTGAATGGCTTGGAAATTTTAATTAAATTCTCCAAGTCTTGTTTTCCTTTGTTAAATTTTGTAACATTATTAGTAATTTTATCCAACTTGTTTTTAAGATCATTAATTTTGGATTTTGAAGTTTCTAGATTATCTTTTAAGATAATGCGTTCATTACAAATTTTGTTATTTTCTAGTTTAACTTTTCCTAATTCACAAGATAACTCATCATTTTTAACAGAAAGATTCATGCACTTTTCTTGAGCATTTTCTGATTCTTCTTCTAAAATAGATTTTTCATCTTTTAGTAACCCTATATCAAGTTCCAATCGATTTTTCTTAGCAAGATATTCCTAAATTAATTTTGTAGTTTCTCTATATTTGTCATCAAGTTCCATGCTTACTTCTAAAATCTTATCATAAGTAAGATCGGGACATACCTCATTAGTGTGTGTCATGAAACACAGATTTTCTTGCTCAGTATCACTTTCACTGTCGCTATCGGATGAAGAGGAAGAGTCAAAGTCATCCCTTGAGACTTGGAATGTCTTTCTTTTTTTAAAAAATTTTCAAATTTAATTTTCTTGTTCTCATTGTTGAGCTTTGGGCAATCCTTCTTCATACATCTGAACTGATTACATTCAAAGCACTTGATCGAAGTTTGATTTGATGAATTTGATTTTCCACCATTTTGGAATCTTGTCATTTTCTTGAATTTGTTAAATTTGTTGTAGTTCTTGGCAATGAAAACAATTTCGTCTTCGCCCAATTCAGAATCTTCATTGCTTGCTCGAAATGCTATGTTCTTCTTTTCATGGTTTTGTTCCTTTCTGGACTGCAAATTAGCTTCATATGACATTAAATTTCCAATCAACTCTTCAACTTTGAGTTTAGAAAGATCATTAGCTTCTTCAATGGCTAATACTTTTCTTTCCCACTCAATTGTTAAAGAGTTGAGAATTCGAAATACTAAATCAAAGTCAGCAAACTTGACTCCTAGTGCCATAAGGTCGTGTTGTATAGTTTGAAATCTACAGTACATGTCAGCAATTGACTCATTTTGTTTCATTTTAAAATTTAAGAGTTGATTTTGTACAATTTATATTTTTGTTTGTTTGACATTAGTTGTACCTTCATGTGTAACTTGTAAAGTACGTCATATATCATAAGTAGTGGTACATAACATAACACGTGAAAATTCATTTTTATCAAGAGAGCAAAAAGTGTACATTCATAGCTTTAGCATTACTAAAAGCAGCGGTTTTTTGTGCATCTGTCCATGTGCTAATATTTGATTCAGATGCTACATACTTAATTTGAGTTGTTGACCATATTTCTAAACCATTTGCTTCCATAAAAATTCTTATACGTGTTAACCAATATGCATAATTAGATCGGATGAATAGAGGAGGACGTTTAGTTGACTGACCTTCTTGAAACATACTTGCCATATTAACAGGTTTCAAATACGTATTACTGTGATTTGAACTAATCTAGCTCTGGTACCAATTGAAATTCTATATGGATCGTATAGTATGTATATAACAAGTAATTATTATATATGTGATAAATTAAGATAATGAGATAACATTAAAATGAAAAATATCACACCAGAAATTTTATACTAGTTCGGACCACCCGTCCTACGTCCAGTTCCGAAGCTCCTCTTCGGAATTTCACTAGTCAATAACTCTCGCTTTGCCTGAAAGAATAGGCTTGTTATAATAGAAATCTTTTGTCAAGAATGTGCTCTGATTAACACTGATATTGACAATACGTACAAGTCTTCCTATAATCTCCACTAGATATGTATAGATATGAATATGTGTGTGCTTTGGAAATATGGAAGAAAACATAACCAAATTTAATGATCTTTGGTTGAAATATTAATAGAAAATATAAGTAACTTGAATTTGAGTGCAAAGTAGATATAGAGAATAGAAATCAAAAATTTATTACTTTAATTGTAAAATCACTGATGTATTTATAGTTGTGAAAAGGTCGATTTAAATTTCGCTACCATTTCTTTTCATTTTTGGAGTTGCTTCTGTTTCGGGTAGAACTGATTTGAAGAAAAGATGCAGAAGCAACCTTTCAGATTTGACAGTTATGTATTTTAAAAAAAATCCCGGCGCCAAATCCAAACGTCTGGAATGTGATGACCAGACATCCGTTCATGCATTATCTGAAAAAAATTCCAAAGGCTGGGACCAGACGTCTGGGGGCATAATACCAAACGTCTGGAATATGTAAGATTTAATCCATGGAGATTTTAATTATTATTTCTTAGATTTGTATATAATATTTATCTCTCTAGTGCTGCGATCCATGCTCGATGCTTTGATTTGTATTCTTGAGTATCTAGAAAAATAAGATACGAGATATATATATATATATATATATATATATATATATGTACAATTATAGTTATTTGGTTTGTCGTCATCAAAACTTGTAGATAGGAGTTCCTAACAGAATAAGCTAATGTAAGGTGCGATCACTTGCACAAATCAGAAAAACAGTCGAGATTGATTGATGATGTTTATATTGGTTTGAATTTGAAAAAATTAAAAAGAAGTTATCTCTTTGGTGATGAAGTATTATTGTGTATATATACGAAGAATACTTCTATTGGTGATAATTGTTGAAGCGAATCAATACCTTTTGGTTTCATTTGTCATAGTCATTTGTAGTTTTAAATTAAATTTAAACACAAACGAGATATACTATTTTTTGAACTGATTGTTGTCATGCACCCCACCATGGAACGCTGCCCTCCAGAGCCTGTGAGCTGAGCGGCCCGGGTAGACCGCCGTCAGCGGTAGTCCACCTAAGGGTTGTCACCCCATGATTCCCGCTCGTAGTGGCAACCAATTTAGATGCTTTTGTGGAAAAAAAAACTTCCAACAAATAGTCAAGTAACAAAAGCACCATTGTCCAAGTGGTTGATTGATTCGGCTTTGCTGCAAGAGGTCACAAGTTCAAAACTTGTTTTCGAACGTTAATTGACATGGGACATGGGATATGTTGTACCAATGATTTGAACCACTTGACATATGTTGACTTATACTATGATACATACCACGTGAGACTTGTAGTACAACTATGTACAGTCATTTAAGTACCAAATTGATATAAATTTTTATTTTTTGATACGGCTCATTAATGCCAACAAATGTCGATTCCGATGATGAACTCATGATATATAATCTCGTAGTCTGAACCACCATCAGCTATATCAACCCTATTTTGACCAAATTTATAAAATATATAAACATAAAAATAAAAAATAAAAATAAAAAAGATTGAATTTCCACAAAACATCCTCCATGTAGTGTTGCATCCACCGAAAACCTTTAGAATCTTACTAATTAAACTAATTGTTAGATCGGATAGACTTCTATCCTGAGCGTCGATATCTTTTATCAAATCGTGGTCAAAAGCACAACTGTCATAGTTGGTCGATGTGCCAGCCACAAAATCGATGTTTGAGAAGCGGGTTAATTCCATACAAGTATGAATGGCAAAATTTGGTTTCAGATTCGAACAATCATGACCTCAACAGTTTAAGTACTTCAACTTTGATGACTTAGAGATCACCAGCAACTATTATGAAGTTGGCACAGGCAACATGGAACAGAGTAGCTGCAGGACCGGATTATGTGTTCCGTTTCAGCATCAATCTTAATAGAATTGTGTGTGCTATATGATGTTTAACTGTTTTAAGTTTCTAAGTTACAAGACGCTGTATAATGTAGTAGTTCATGGACAAATTTAAATTCCTTTTAAGTTGAATGTGGATCAATTTACTTTTATACAGTAGAATGTTGATGGAGGAGGAGTTTTGATTTGTTTATATGGTGCATGATGACACCATGAGAATACACGCTACGTCAACTTGAGCTCAATCTAAAGAACGTTTTATTATTGAAGTTGCATTTCTAAATTTTTAGGTGGATGTTGCACTGTGAAAGGATGCTAGATGTTGCACTAATTCACGTGGAATTGTTGAAATTTTACTGGGAAGAAATTTAAAAACGAGTTATTTGTTACATTTTTTTTCTTCTAATTGATTCAGCTCTTCAAATATTCTGTACCTTGTTGGCCTGTCTTTCTTTAATCTTTCATGGATGATTTACAATAAAAAATTGGATGCAAGAGTTAAAACACATGCTTATATTTAGGTCTATTATAGTAACGGTAGCTAACATACGAAATTTTTGTACCCCACCAATAGTATTGATATGTCAAAAATGATTGTTGATACTTTATCGTTACCGTTGGTAAAATGATTGTTGGTATATCGATAAACCGGTATACCGTTGATCAATAATGACAAATTTACCAAGACGAAGAGAAATTACATTTTTATTGCATTAAATTTTGGTAATAATAAAATGGTAATTATTTTGTTACTAATTCAAACTCCATCAATCATTATATCAACATTTTATTTTATGTTAGTTGATATAGAAAATTTTCTTATTCATCGCAAAATATCTACAATAGTATTAGACAATAACATTACTAACCTTAGATTTTGAAGTTAAAAAACTTAAAAAATGAACATTATCATGAATGATATGTACTAGAAATACCTTCTTATGTCTGATATTTTTTTTAAAATTATTCATGTTTATGATTTATTAAAATAGTGAGAGAAAAAATTTAATATGGCTGGTAAAATTACCGTTATCACTTGTTTTGGTATTTCTTTATCGTTAAATTTACCGTTAGCAAGGTATACCGAATTAGCTCAATATTAATTACCAATTGTTTGGTATCGATATGATAATGGATCTAATGGTAAATTTACCATTACCATAACATCTATGCTATAATATTATTACCAAGTTAGATTTTAAGAGCTCATAAGCTCCTTAAGTATTTTGTGAAATGAACAGTCACGTTTTTTATTTTGTTTATTCTTTTTATTTGTGCCAAAACCTATTCATGTTTAATTAACAAAATGTAAGTTACTTTATACCGATTCCATAAAACCCTAACTCACAAAATAATAAAGATGAATATCGACTGATGTGGAAATCAACGATTGCTTCTCTCCTTCTTTGTTGGCATGAAAAATTCCACCTTAATTTTCCTATTTGCATATTTCTCTTCCAATCCCCTAATTATTAAAGTAATTTTCAATTCTTTGGATTTGTTGTTTTCGATTATCAAACCTGAATTAACTTCTTGATTTGTTCGATTTGCTTATGTCTTCATTGTTTTTTTATTTTTGAAATGATACTTTATATACAACAAATCATTGGGACAACATATCCCATGTCAACAAACGTTCGAAAGCAAGTTTCGAACTTGTGATCTCTTGCACCAAAGCCGAATCAATTAACTACTTGGACAATGGTGCTTGTCGTTTATGTCTTCATTGTTTGCTTTACCTTCTTAATCTTCGGAACAAACGTAGTTGCTTCATCGGTTTTCTTCGTCTATATTTCAGGTATCGTTATCCTTCCTTGTCATTCTGTTAATTATTATGTTATCCATATTTAGGATTTGATGATAATTTGGATTGGTTTAATATTTAGAGCATAATGATTTGAGATTTGGCTGGAACATCAGCTCGGTTAGATGATTTGAGGTTGTTCTAGTTAAGGTTACTTCATTGTTTTTTTCTACGGGTAACTATAAAGATTATTAATATTTTACTTCCATGGCTAATTGGAAGACAAAGCAAATGATTTGGGGCATGTTGCATGAATTTATTTTCAATTATAATTTCAACAAAAATGGAAAACCTTAACAATAAAATGGAAAACTATAACGAAGTGCATTTTCACCTCAGCCGCTACATAGTAAGCAATGTTTATTTTGATGTCTTTTTACTGTGATCATAGGAGATAACTCTATGTAACGAATAAAGAAAAAAGTAGTTATTTATATAAGTATGTTGAATAACAATTGTGAAAGTTCTAAAGTTATAACTAATCTAAGTATTATAAGAATCGATATGGAGCTTTACGTTTGCTTATGAAAAAAGAATTTGTAAGACATTAAGTGTTTCTGAGTGCATTCTTTTGTGATTTGCTAGTTTAACTATAAAAATATTACAATTCTGTCCATACTAAAATGTGATTTATGTTTTGTTTGGTAGATTATGTTAAATATCCAAATGAACAAAATTATTTGAATAAGTCTCATCAAGTGATATTATGGATGCGCACTATAACTATAAGACATTATAATACGAGGCGTTCAAAAGAATGTACTATAATTTTGCTTCGAGTAGCACTATTTACCTTTAAGTTCTTGACGATACCATTTTAAGATAGCTTTAGTTATTCAAAATTAATATGTATTTATTTATACCCACACAAATAGCCTTTTTAGGCACTTATTGTGTGACTGCTGCTATATCAAGTAAGGCGGGTGCAAGTGTAGCTGAAGTAAAAAATATGTTTTTTTATAGTATAAAATGGAATCGTTCATTGTCAACTCCCTATTTAAACATCATTTGAATAACAATAAGATCTTTACAATTATGAGCTTATAAATTTAAAATTAAAATGAATATACAGAGTTGTGTAGCGAAATAAAACAACTGTTAGAAACATTGAAGGAAAGCAGTAACAATTTTCCATAATTAGAAATTCTATCGATGTACTTTGAATTCATAGTTACATGTCAAAGTTAAAGATTTCTTTTATTAAGCCATGCATTATTAAAACTATTAAAGACAACTTATTTTATATTGCATTTTATTTTAGTATATAATTATGACTAAGAATATTATTGGTTAATTTTATTTCAGAATCTGACATTTTAAAACTAATTTTTACCTTATGTTTAATAGATGATCATATTAAAATTGATTTAAATTTGATGAATATGACATAGTTTTCCAGCATGTTACTATAAATTTTCCTGATTCTTCCTTGCACTATATCATCTGTCATATTTTATCAATAGAAGTACTGTGCATTAGCAATTTTGATAATATTGTTCTTTTATTTTATTCAAAATTATCGTTTATGCATTTTATAACTGTTATAATCCAATGAATGCATTTTCAAAAAAGAGTGCACACTACCAATATTGTACTTGGGATGTTTTAGCAGCTCTGTATTTATTTACGCTCTCTATGTTAGTTGGATGATAATAAAATGATGCATAATATATGACAATGTAATGATATATCACTCTGCTTTTATAAATGTACTATTAAACATCAATTGTATCGGTAGGAGAATGGGAAGAAGTAATCCATGTTTACCGCTAATACGTAATTGTTAGAGGTTATTCGTTGTAATCTATACTCTATATAGATAATAAGAAGAAAATTGATTAATCAATCTTTGTGATATCAACTACCTTAGTAACCATATATTCATATAAGCATGTTTCTCTTTTTAGCCGAACTGGAATGGGAAGTTAAGTAGGTTTCTTCAGCGCTGTTTTATTTTCTCATAAAATAATTATATTTTTGTATATCTAATTTCGATATTCATCTTGTAGCTTTGGAATTTAACGTAAATGTTCCATTCTTGAGTATTTGCATGCTTTCTAGTGTACATACTTACTACTATCAGGTTGAGCCTTTTTCCCTTACTACTATCAATTTTTTTCTTGGTTTCTGTTTTTATTCCAACTTTTGGGTAAATATAACAGTCTTCTTCATTTCTCTTGGCTTTGATTGATAATTTTTTCCACTGTTTTAAAGAGTCATAGGAAAGATGCAAAACTCTTGTAACGACCCGTAAATTTCGACAATTTAATTTGTTAATTTAATAGGATTTTGTAATTAATTTTTAGTAGAAATAATAAAAGGGGGTAAATTAATATCAAAATGAAGGCTAAAATAAAATATATGAATGGTAATTAAGCCTATTTATTTGTAATATGAATAAAATTTCAATAAATAAAATGGTGTAAATATTGTACCTGGATATAATGTGGATATGGAAATTTTAGGGTAGGCATTAAATTAGTAAGTGTAAGGACACATTGTTACAGTAATTGATTTTAATTAGGGATACGTTATTTCAAGTTAATAATTTATAAACTTGGATGAACGTTTCAATTTGAGAAATTATTTTTAAATGATAAGGCTTAGTATAAATGAAATAATTAGGGTAATTGGTATTTAATGAAATTAAGTGTTGGTATATTACGTAGATAAGGATTTGGATGAAGTGGGTTAATTTATGAAATAAAATTTAAGGATAGCAACTATTATAAATTACCTAATAAAATTGGTCGATGAATTTATTGTAAATAAAGTTCATTTAAAATGTTAGGTGATTATAATGTTGTTATTAATAATAAACGTTACTTAAATGATTTTTATTATAGTAACGGAAATGTAAAGGTAAATTGAAAAAAGCATAAATTTAGCTAAGTAGTAATTTGTGGTTTGGGAATAATAACGCATTAGTGTGATTCAAGATAAACGGTAACAAATATTTTAGGGTATCTATTTATCTAGCCTGTTAATTTAATATGGGAAATTGCGATAGAACTAAAACTAATCATTGGTTGGTTAATGTGATTTTGTAAATAATGGAAATTTTATGAAACATGCATTTAAGGGCATGAAACCAAGTGAACCAATTTATTTAGAATAGTTAATCGTAATTAAAGGATATAAATTTGCTAAGTTATAATGAATGGAAAATGAAGGTTATTAACTAAGGAGAAATAGGTAATAATTGCATTTATTTGTAAGTGGAAATAAAACGTTAATGATAACAAGTAAGTAAGTTTAACCATCTATTTAGTATATTTAATTATATCTGATAATCAACTAAAATAAATAATAGATAATTATTACATTAATGTTAATTGAAGTAATACTTGAAATTTAATATTTAGATATTATGTAAATATAAATTTAGATGAAATTTGGAGATATTTACGTAATGAAATATGAATCCAATGGTAAATTCATCTATTTGACAATAATAAATGAAAAGTATATTTACTTAAATTATTGAAAACTAAATTTATAATTTGGTGTAATTAATGAAATTTGGGAATTTCAAAATTTTAGTTCGACAAGTTAAATTTTGTTTAAATTAGTATAGATGATTTAAAAATTTATAATAATAAGATTCGTCAGTTATCAAAGAGGAATGGGAAATTTGATTTAATTGACTAATTTTTAATTTATTTAATTAATATAAAAATAGCCATTTTGGTCACAGACTCGGATTTCGATGAAACCAGTTTCATCGGATCCGTAGCAGTGAATTATTATAGGGTTTCAAGTTTCGTAGCAATCGGACTTGTCGTTTGACCGTACGAACGCGAAACGCCTTGAAATCGATTTAATTAAAATCAATTTGAAAATATTGATTTCAACATAACTTTTTCATACGATCGAATTTGGACGTGAAATATTTTCCATCGCGTTCAGAATATTTTAAAACACCTATTTGGATATATATAGGTTTAACAAATTTCGTTCCAGGGTTAGAACGGGCTTTTTGGGCCACGTTAGAGGTAACACGTATATTTATCAACGCGATCCATCTACTCTATTTCTAACCTACCTATATAAATCCAGTTATAAACCCTACCTCCATCTATTCTCATTTGTTGTACGTTCATTTCCTCAACTCCTCCTCTTCCCCATGGCTGCTAACCCTAGATCCATTTTCAAATTTCAAAAATCAAATCAGAAGCTGAAAATTCAACCACCTTAGAAAAATTTCAAAAAAATATATGTTGAAGTTTTTGACGAGAGCAACTCAGATATGCAATTTGTTTCTCGATTGGAGTTATCGGTTGCTCAGAATTTTGCCGTTTATTCTCGGCCGTTAAATGGTGGTTTTTGATCGTCGTCCGATCGTTAAATCAAGGATACCATCGCGTAGAGATTGGCGAGTACTTCTCATCCATGGTGTTCACTCGTGAGGTCAACGGCTAGATTGGCATCAGTAATTCAACCTAGGGCAGAATTTACGATGGCGGCACCGGCTGTAGGGGTGATTGCGACTAGGCTATGGCGGCGGGAGGGTCACGCGAGTAGGGTGGAGGCGGTCGGCCTGGCCGGCCGTGTGCGTGGTGACTGGAATGCGTGAGGCGGCAAGGGTTGCATTTGATTTAGGGTTTCGTGCGTTCTCCTGTAGCTGTTGCCGTGTGCGTGCGTTGTTCGGTAGGGATAGTGGTGACGTGGAAAGGTGGGAATTGTTTTCTTGTTTTAATTTTTATTTTAGATTTCAAATCATTTAAATCGAATACCTTTTGCATACAAGCTCCGTTTCACATGAGATTTTTTTTGTTAGGATCGTTTTTAAATTCCGGAGACTTTGGCGTAGGTTTGGACAAATTCTGAGATCGTTCGATTTTTGGGTTTAAATCGGATTTAAATTCGATTTAAATTCAAAAGGTGAGTGCTTTAACCCACTCACAACTTCTAAAATTTCCTATGTCTGTTAAATTGACTTAAGATATGAGTAGAAATTTATTTATGACTGTTTGGCCTGTTTTATTCATCATCTCTGTTAAATCGCATTTATTTAATTTAACTGTTAATTAATTTTATTATTGCATATAAATTGACAGTTAAAATTTATTTATTTGCATATAAACTGATAGTTAAACAGTTAATAAATTTATTATTGAATATAAACTATTAGTTAATAGTTGTCATTTATTACCAGTTATATTTTATATGCTATATATTGATGTTTGTTTAAATTGATGATAAATTGGTTGATGATTGATATTGGGTGAATGGATGATGTGTTCTATCTTATATAAACTGCAAGTTTTCATGCATTTTCATTTCATTCGGGACTGCGGTTTGAAATGATATACAACCGTATTTTTATTTTTTTAAATTGCGGATTGAAATGATAAATAATCTGTATCACTTGACCATAGGATAGAAAATTATATACAGGCACCGCGGTATATATATATATATAATTATTTTTGAAATGATTTTATGGTTTGAATATGATACGGTTTAATAAATATTAAATTGGATATGATATGAATATATTTTATATATACATACATAGTTAAATTGTTGAATTTAAGCTATGCATAAATCTGTTACATAAAAAAATGAATAAGTTGAAAAATGGCATTTGATAATTTATATTATATGATTAAGTACAGGTTTAAGATCTTGTATATATATAGAATTTTTAATGATTAAAAAAAAAATAAGATTTAAAGATAAATTGGAAATTTAATTTGAATTGGGCTTATTTAAAAATTTAACTCCATAAGTTGTTGTTAACTTCTTTAAGTTGGAAATTTTAAAGGTATGATATTTATAACTGGATTTAATGAATAATTCTAGTATAAATAAATGGAAGGAAATATTTAGTGTTAATAAATTTAGTTTTATTTTAAATGGTTATGGATTTATCAGGTAAACCTTTCAAACTAAATAATAGAAAAATGAATTGTTGATTTGAAACCCCAACCTTAGTTTTGGAATTCATTAAATACTCAAAGTTGAAATATTGAAAATCGAAGTGTTATATTTTAAACTGAAAGAGGATATAAAGGTTATGGGTTTAGACTGAATTTAAAGTGAATAAAAATTGTGAAGGCGTGGAAATTATTTACTTTTAAAGAAATTTTAATTCAACTGTTTTATTTTATATGCTGTTGAATATCCAAACCATTTAAGTTTTGAAAGTTATGGTTTTAAACTATGGATTTCGAAGTATTATGTTGAAAGTTAAATTCAAATATTTGGTTTCGAGGTATTATAAATTTTAAAGTGGCATGATTTTGGAAAAGAAATATGTTTGAAATAAAATGATATCATATTTATTTGGGTTTTAAAAGGAAATGATATCGTATTTATGGGTTTTGAAATGGATAATTATTTCTATTTTTAAAGTATAAACTATTTTAAAGACCACGGTGTTATAATAACGTTTGGTTGTTGAAGAGACCGGGATCGGAAGTTGTCATACTCTCTGCCAACCCCGAAAACCACTTTAACAACCGTGTACGCGGTGGGGATTCCAGAATGAAGTAGGGTGGTGGTGGCGTTTCCTTTAAGGTAAATACGTGGACCCGACTCCCGTGAGTTGGCATATGGTGGCTAAAACAGGAGCGATCGACGGGTTAATAAGGTAGCACCTTTGATCGGACACATCCCTTCGATATTATACTTTGACTTTTGGATTGATTTGGTGGCCACTTTTGATTTTATTTGGGGTGTGGCTCGAGGTGGGCGGTAGCTGCGGCTACGTGTTACCACCGACCCGGAAGCGTAATTGGTATATCTACCCTGGTATTGCCTAGTTGTGCCGTGTCACCTACCCTAGCGCGCCTTATACGATTTTGGTTTTGTACCATACCTATGGAGTGCCCTCTGACGACGTCCAGTACGGGGGAGATTACGGTACTGTATAGACTATGGGAATATATAAATGTGTTTAAGGTGGAAAATGTAAAGCCTTAACGCTATTTTAAAGTAAGTTTATTTTACAATTAGACACTATTATAATAGCGAAATATACTATATAGTAAATAGTTTAACGGATCCTTAGGAGATGTAAATCCCGAGCATCTCTTGAGTTATTGCACTCATATTTATTCATGTTAATTTAACTTACATAAGATCTTTTAGTTTTGACTCGAGTGTTTTGTCTTTTCAATTCGCTCGAGTCAGTCCGAGCATTTCAGGATTTGAAGATTTTATTCTGGAGGACGAAGACGAAGATTTGTAGTATTACTATCTATTATATTATCCCACTACACTATTTAAATTTCGTTGCATTGATATTATTGGTATGTGAACTCTGATATTTAATTGTATAAAGAAGAATCAAATGTTTTGTAAACAGTTTTATGAACTGTATATTTTATTATTATATTTTATCCTTCCGCTGTGAGATTCTGTTTTCTTTTTATTTCTTTCTTGTTTTTCTTATTTACCCCATAACAATCCGCCCTTCCGTACGGTTTGAATTGGCACGTGTGTCAATTTATAGCATGCGAAAAGGCTGGACGTTACATCTGGTATCAGAGCTTTGGTTTAGCGATAAACCTTAGCTTTGTGGGGTTTGACTCTTTACTAATAGGGTAGTAATACCCTATGGGAGTCGTTGAGTGTATATATATGAGAGAGCGTATTTGTTAGTGTTATAAAAAGGTTTTAATGTTGTGTTAATCTGTTTCGTTTTGTATTTATAAATTCTGGTTGATGCATGGGACGCTATGACATCAATAGGGATTTTTTTAAAACACTTAATAAGACAGACCGACACAATATTTGTTTTTAATATAGGTGAATGAAATAATTTTGCGTATTATATTTTCTATATATATAAAATAAATTTTTATAAAGATTATATTTGGTTGCAATATATTGGTTGTTAGGAATAAAATTTATAAATAATAGGTAAAATAAGATTTAAAATAAAATCAATGAAAATTTGGAAATTTTAGAACTTAAGTCTGGGATTTTGAAAAATTGCTTTCAAAGGATTTTGAAATATAATAATAGTATTTAGAAATATTTTCTGATATAAATATTTCAATATAATTTGAAAGTATGGTTTTGAAGAAATTCTGGAAAGAAAAAGTTGTACTCCCCTCTCTGTCGCTGGAAAATAATTTCGGTGATGAGTGCACGCATCATCGACATTCATTTTCGAGTTTCGAAGTGGGAAGGCCACTGTAGTAATTTACTGCAGAATTGTTTAAGAAAAGTTTATCGTTTTAATTATAATTGGATATATATATATGTTAAGTGTAGATATCTATCTATTATCTTAAATGATTTAAAATTAAACCCGGTAATTGGTTCTTAAAGTTCTAGTTAATTAATAGTAAATTAAGTGTAGCAAATTGGAACCTTTAATTAAAGTAAAAATTTAATACGATAGGAAGATAAGTAATGTAAATAAACGATTGTGAACCTTAGTAAATGAATTAATGAAATTCTTTGTTTATAAGAATTGATGTTATAAGGTTACAAATTTGGTGTAATTAAAATGTTACTATTATTAAATATAATAGAAATGTAATCATTAAATAAATGAATGAAATTAAAAGTAAGTTGAAACTGTAACTTATAAAACGAATATATAATTATTGAACCATTAATTAATTAAAGGAATTGAGAAGAAACTTGTATAATTGTCACTTACATTCTTAAAGCATATATATAACTTACCATATAATAAAAGTTACAATGTTAGTAAGAGAATGTAAAGGGGAACCTTACAAGTAAAGCTCGAGGTAATGAAAGTATTCAGTGAATTTGCTGTTATAAATGAGAATTTAATGTTCTAAACTTAGGTTATGAATTGAAATTTTACCATAATTAAAGGTAAGTATTATAATTAGATGATTTTAAACTTAAGAAAATAAAATGAATTTCTATAATAAATAAAAATTGATGTGTAGTTGTATAAACTTAAGTATAATTGAATGTTACTAATTAAAACGATAGAGGCAAGTATCGTAAGTATTGTTATAAGATTTTAAACTTAAGATCATGAAATTAAGCAGTGAATAAATGAAAATAAAAAGATAACCATTATATAAAAAAAATCACTGAAATGAATGAAAGAAAGGAAATTAAACAACTAAGGTATGAAATAAAATTAATAATAAGTAAAGTTGATTTGAATTGTGTTGTTTGGTTATGGTTGTTGGGGTAAGGATACTTTAGATTTGTATGGATGTGTGAATAAACTATTTAGATTTATCTAAGACTGTTCAATAAATGATACGCTAGTAGTTTATTCTTCATTCCATATAATTTAAAAGTTTTGAAACCCGAACAACTATTTGTTGTTTGATTGAATGGTTGTTTTGTATTTGTTGTGTATGCTGTTTGTTGAATTGATGGTTGTTATATTGATTTGTTGTTAGTGATTGAAACCACTTAAATATTTCAATTTATATAAATTGTTAACCGTTTGGATTACATAAGTAAAATGCAGGTTATGGAAGCAACTGCTACTGCATTTGGTTTCATAAATTAAGCGTTAATTGCCCGACAAATAGGTACGTTTTCGGATTACGGTTTATAGCGCTATTTTATATATTTTCCCGAGTTGTGATATAATATTTTGGATAATTTTTGTAATATAATTGTTATATTTAATATTATATTTTCTCCCGAGCCTCTCCGTACAAAGGGGACTCTGCCAAAATTTTCCGTAAATTTTGAACTTAGAAATATTTTGAAAATGTTTTCCAAACTTTAGTAATTTAAGTATAAAAAGAGTTAATGGTTATAAACTGAGATATTTTATCTAAATTAATTAATTAATTTTATAAATTAAATTGTTTATGAAGTTAATGTTTGAATAAGGTATATTGATTTCTTAGTTCTTCGCTTCCCTTCTCTTCCTTTTCGAGGACGAAAAGTTTTGAGTGAGGGAGAGTGTAACGGCCCGTAAATTTCGACAATTTAATTTGTTAATTTAATAGGATTTTGTAATTTATTTTTAGTAGAAATAATAAAAGGGGGTAAATTAATATCAAAATGAAGGCTAAAATAAAATATATGAATGGTAATTAAGCCTATTTATTTGTAATATGAATAAAATTTCAATAAATAAAATGGTGTAAATATTGTACCTGGATATAATGTGAATATGGAAATTTTAGGGTAGGCATTAAATTAGTAAGTGTAAGGACACATCGTTACAGTAATTGATTTTAATTAGGGATATGTTATTTCAAGTTAATAATTTATAAACTTGGATGAACGTTTCAATTTGAGAAATTATTTTTAAATGATAAGGCTTAGTATAAATGAAATAATTAGGGTAATTGGTATTTAATGAAATTAAGTGTTGGTATATTACGTAGATAAGGATTTAGATGAAGTGGGTTAATTTATGAAATAAAATTTAAGGATAGCAACTATTATAAATTACCTAACAAAATTGGTCAATGAATTTATTGTAAATAAAGTTCATTTAAAATGTTAGGTGATTATAATGTTGTTATTAATAATAAACGTTACTTAAATGATTTTTATTATAGTAACGGAAGTGTAAAGGTATATTGAAAAAAGCATAAATTTAGCTAAGTAGTAATTTGTGGTTTGGGAATAATAACGCATTAGTGTGATTCAAGATAAACGGTAACAAATATTTAAGGGTACCTATTTATCTAGCCTGTTAATTTAATATGGGAAATTGCGATAAAACTAAATCTAATCATTGGTTGGTTAATGTGATTTTGTTAATAATGGAAATTTTATGAAACATGCATTTAAGGGCGTGAAACCAAGTGAACCAATTTATTTAGAATAGTTAATCGTAATTAAAGGATATAAATTTGCTAAGTTATAATGAATGAAAAATGAAGGTTATTAACTAAGGAAGAAATAGGTAATAATTGCATTTATTTGTAAGTGGAAATAAAACTTTAATGATAACAAGCATTTAAGTTTAACCATCTATTTAGGATATTTAATTATAATTGATAATCAACTAAAATAAATAATAGATAATTATTACATTAACGTTAATTGAAGTAATACTTGAAATTTAATATTTAGATATTATGTAAATATAAATTTAGATGAAATTGGAGATATTTACGTAATGAAATATGAATCCAATGGTAAATTCATCTATTTGACAATAATAAATGGAAAGTAAATTTAATTAAATTATTGAAAACTAAATTTATAATTTGGTGTAATTAATGAAATTTGGGAATTTCAAAATTTTAATTCGACAAGTTAAATTTTGTTTAAATTAGTATAGATGATTGAAAAATTTATAATAATAAGATTCGTCAGTTATCAAAGAGGAATGGGAAATTTGATTTAATTGACTAATTTTTAATTTATTTAATTAATATAAAAATAGCCATTTTGGTCACAGACTCGAATTTCGACGAAACCAGTTTCATCGGATCCGTAACAGTGAATTATTGTAGGGTTTCAAGTTTCGTAGCAATCAGACTTGTCGTTTGATTGTACGAACGCGAAACGCCTTGAAATCGATTTAATTAAAATCAATTTGAAATTAATTTGAAAATATTGATTTCAGCATAACGTTTTCATACGATCGAATTTGGACGTGAAACTTTTTCCATCGCGTTTAGAATATTTTAAACACCTATTTGGATATATATGTTTAACAAAATTCGTTCCAGGGTCATAACGGGCTTTTTGGGCCACGTTAGAGGTAACACGTATATTTATCAACGCGATCCATCTACTCTATTTCTAACCTACCTATATAAATCCAGTTATAAACCCTACCTCCATCTATTCTCATTTGTTGTACGTTCATTTCCTCAGCTCCTCCTCTTCCCCATGGCTGCTAACCCTAGATCCATTTTCAAATTTCAAAAATCAAATCAAAAGCTGAAAATTCAATCACCTCAGAAAAATTCCAAAAAAATATATGTTGAAGTTTTTGACGAGCGCAACTCAGATCTGCAATTTGTTTCTCGATTGGAGTTATCGGTTGCTCAGAATTTTGTCGTTTATTCTCGGCCGTTAAATGGTGGTTTTTGATCGTCGTCGGATCGTTAAATCAAGGATACCATCGCGTAGAAATTGGCGAGTACTTCTCATCCATGGTGTTCACTCGTGAGGTCAACGGCTAGATTGGCATCAGTAATTCAACCTAGGGCAGAATTTACGGCGGCGGCATCGGCTGTAGGGGTGATCGCGACTAGGCTATGGCGGCGGGAGGGTCACGCGAGTAGGGTGGAGGCGGTCGGCCTGGCCGGCCGTGTGCGTGGTGACTGGAATGCGTAAGGCGGCAAGGATTGCGTTCGATTTAGGGTTTCGTGCGTTCTCCTGTAGCTGTTGCCGCATGCGTGCGTTGTTCGGTAGGGATAGTGGTGACGTGGAAAGTTGTAAAAGGTGGGAATTGTTTTCTTGTTTTAATTTTTATTTTAGATTTCAAATCGTTTAAATCGAATAACTTTTGCATACAAGCTCTGTTTCACACGAGATTTTCTTTGTTAGGATCATTTTTAAATTCCGGAGACTTTGGCGCAGGTATTGACGAATTTTGAGATCGTTTGATTTTTGGGTTTAAATCGGATTTAAATTCGATTTAAATTCAAAAGGTGAGTGTTTTAACCCACTCACAACTTCTAAAATTTCCTATGTCTGTTAAATTGACTTAAGATATGAGTAGAAATTTATTTATGACTGTTTGGCATGTTTTATTCATCATCTCTGTCAAATCGCATTTATTTAATTTAACTGTTAATTAATTTTATTATTGCATATAAATTGACAGTTAAAATTTATTTATTTGCATATAAACTGATAGTTAAACAGTTAATAAATTTATTATTGAATATAAACTATTAGTTAATAGCTATCATTTATTACCTGTTATATTTTATATGCTACATATTGATGTTTGTTTAAATTGATGACGATTGAAATAAATTGGTTGATGATTGATATTGGGTGAATGGATGATGTGTTCTATCTTATATAAACTGCAAGTTATCATGCATTTTCATTTCATTCGGGACCGCGGTGTTATAATAACGTTTGGTTGTTGAAGAGACCGGGATCGGAAGTTGTCATACTCTCTGCCAACCTCGAAAACCACTTTAACAACCGTGTACGCGGTGGGGATTTCAGAATGAAGTAGGATGGTGGTGGCGTTTTCTTTAAGGTAAATACGTGGACCCGACTCCCGTGAGTTGGCATATGGTGGCTAAAACAGGAGCGATCGACGGGTTAATAAGGTAGCACCTTTGATCGGACACATCCCTTCGATATTATACTTTGACTTTTGGATTGATTCGGTGGCCACTTTTGATTTTATTTGGGGTGTGGCTCGAGGTGGGCGGTAGCTGCGGCTTCGCGTTACCACCGACCCGGAAGCGTAATTGGTATATCTACCCTGGCATTGCCTAGTTGTGCCGTGCACCTACCCTAGCGCGCCTTATACGATTTTGGTTTTGTACCATACCTATGGAGTGCCCTCTGACGACGCCCAGTACGGGGGAGATTACGGTACTGTATAGACTATGCGAATATATAAATGTGTTAAGGTGGAAAATATAAAGCCTTAACGCTATTTTAAAGTAAGTTTATTTTACAATTAGACACTATTATAATAGCGAAATATACTATATAGTAAATAGTTTAACGGATCCTTAGGAGATGTAAATCCCGAGCATCTCTTGAGTTACTGCACTCATATTTATTCTTGTTAATTTAACTTACATAAGATTTTTTAGTTCTGACTCGAGTGTTTTGTCTTTTCAATTCGCTCGAGTCAGTCCGAGCGTTTCAGGATTTGAAGATTTTATTCTAGAGGACGAAGACGAAGATTTGTAGTATTACTATCTACTATATTATCCCACTACACTATTTAAATTCCGCTGCATTGATATTATTGGTATGTGAACTCTGATATTTAATTGTATAAAGAAGAATCAAATGTTTTGTAAACAGTTTTATGAACTGTATATTTTATTATTATATTTTATCCTTCCGCTGTGAGACTCTGTTTTCTTTTTATTTCTTTCTTGTTTTTCTTATTTACCCCATAACAATCCGCCCTTCCGTATGGTTTGAATTGGCACGTGTGTTGATTTATAGCATGCGAAAAGGCTGGACGTTACAACTCTTTTGATTTAGAATATCACGATTATGATTTATTTCAGGTCATTCTGTAATTCAATGTATGCACAGAAGGGATAATAAGTTAATGATAAGGTAGGTTTTATATGTAAATACTACGTTTATGATTTATCTTAGGCTATTTTTTTATTTTCAGTTTCATGATTCCTTTATATATCATATAATATAGTTCAGCCGATTAGAAATATTCGTTTATATAGATTTTTTTTTACGATGTTAAAATTTAAGCATTACTTTATTAAATCCAATCAACAAGCTATTGTAATGCATGGGAAAAAGAAAAGAAAACTGGGACATAATACACGATCACTTAAAACCAAAGCCATCTTTTGTGGAATCACTTGCTTGTCATTCTCATCTCCATTTTGTTGTAAACTCTCATGTTTACCAGTAGAAGAATTTGTGTAATTATATTTAGGTAGGAATTCTAGAACAGTTTCCGTAACAATGAGCAGGAGTCCATTCATGTATATACAACTAGAAAAATGCATAGTAGACATGTTTTAAAATAACTGGTGTTTTATCCTGATATGAGACTCTCAAATTTTAACATTTTAACTACGCCCTATAGTAATGTAAATAAAATAACCACGAATAATACTTCTCCTTAAACATGCTTCAACGAGTAGAAATAAACATTACTATATTTGCATTAGTGTCACTTTCAAGCTACTATTTAGTTTGGTTATAGTTTATGTAGAGATACTGGGTTCGCCTATTATTAGTTGAGTTCAGTATTATTTTTTTCATGAAAAGATATTGGGTGTTCAAGAAACTAATAATAAATGTTATTTCATTAAGTAACACAATGAAACATTATTTGTTAAATAACATATATGGACAGTGTCACTAAATGATTTCTGTCTGTTTTAGTATTAACTATTGACAATGTATTGTTACATTGAATACACAATGGAATACTATTTGTAATGGACATAGCTATCAGATCATTTGTGTGCAATTTACTTCCCTGCCATTAACTTGCAATCATCAGTGCGTTCATTAAATGCTCATTTCATTTTTTAAACTTATTTTAAAGATTACTAAACAATATAATTTTCTAAAGATTATTAGCAAAACTTAAAGTTGCAATTTGTTTTGGTTGCTCCTGATGCGATAAAACCACTGGTAGTAACATCTAGACGTATAATTAAGAAAGACTTGAAAATTATTGATAATTAATATGAATTATTTCTTCTTTTTTGAATAATTTATATATGTTAAATGGGGGAATTAATTTAAAGGAAAAAGATTTGTATATTTTTTATCTCAAGGACACGACCTCAATATTTTTAGCACAAGGACAAACATTCTTCTAAAAATTATTCATAAGGACAAACATTTTCCAAAATTATTCATAAGAACAACAAAACTGCTACCGAGCTAAAAACTGATACCTAAAAACTGCTACCGATAACTACAAACTGATACCTAAAAACTGCTATCAATAACTAAAAACTGATACCTATAGAAAGTTGTCTTCAAGATAAAATATTGAAGGTCTGTCTTTGAGGCTAAAAAGCTGTGAAATTTTGTCCTTGACAATAATTTCCTGTATGTTAAATATGTGTTAGTATGTTAGCTTTGCTATAAACTATCAAAATATGTTTGGTTCTTTCAATAAATATTATTACAAGATGTTTTTCAATAAATAACATACTATGAAATTGTATAACAATTATAATTACATAGAAGCACTATTATGGAAACTGCATCTTTGTAGAAATATGGCTATAATCATGTGAAATATTATTATTCCATACTCATATAACATAGACCACCATCATATTCAATTAACAATAATTTTTTCAATGATTATGTTATTTGAAAGCTAACCATATGCGAAATCAATAACTATAGTGACATTAACTATTAACACTGCATATATTTTACTAAGTGGAAAATAGGCATAAGGACAAACTTAAAAAAAATTAGGCTGAAGGACAACAAGTTTCATTTTTAGGCTGAAGGACAAACTTTGAAAATAATTAGACTGAAAGACAATGCTAGTTAGAACTAGCATTTTGTGTAGTGTAAAAACTGAATTAAATGCTAGTTACAACTAGCATTTTATAGTGTAAAAACTGAATATAATGCTTGTTAGAACTAGCATTGTCCTTCAGCCTAAATTTTTTTCAAAGTTTTTCTTTTAGCCAAAAAATGAATCTTGGTGTCTTTGACACAATTCTTTTTACCAAAGTTTGTCATTTTCCCTAGTTCCTTCTTTTATTAATTAGTGGAGTGAAGAATCGTAAATTCTGTGCATCGCTTTTTCCTAAATTTAAACTTAACGTAGTTACTCCGTAATAGTGTAAAAGTGACCACCATTATATTCCACTAGCTATAATTATTTTAATTAATTATGTAAATTAATAGCTAACCATATGAATATTTCATTATTATATTGGTATAAACTATTAATATTATATTTGTTTCATTAATTTGCAAACTCAAAGACCTAATAAATCATTACATCAACTTTAATGATAAATTTGTGTACTATCATGATTTATAAAAAATGATGAAATTAATTCTTTTACTATTTTAATGCAAAATTTATATTTTTGAATTTTGAATTTTTGATTACTTTGATGTCCTCATGTCATCTAATTGTCTTGATATAAAATTTGATCAGACCAGATTAAATCATAATATCATGCACAAACTAATTGCTTTGATTTCTATTGTTTTACTATTGTAAATGAAGTCATAATCCAACAATCACATTCTCCATAGTTTTTTTATCATTTTTTTAAGTATTCTTATTTCACAAGAGGTTTCAATTTTCAAATTCTCCACTAAAAAGTATAGAAATAACAATAAATAAATTCCTACAATATGCAACTTAATTTATTGTCATAGCATTCAAAACTAATAATGATGTGGCAGTGGACAATGAATGTAAGGTAGAAATGGATTTCTTTTGCCTATTTTCATGCATTATATTTATATTTAACATGTTCTTAAGCATTGATCATATATAACACCAAACGAGGGTGTATCTTAAACTACTATAACTTGAATAGTTGAAAACATGTTTGCTCTGATTTATACATAGGGTGATTGGAGTAATGAATATCACGTAGGTGTGTTATTGTTCGAGGCAAGCATAAATGGAGCAGGTACAATATCTATTGGATATGCAACATCGAATATTGTCATGCAAATATGAAAGGATTGGACTTTTTGTACTCGTTTTATTTGGGATTAAGGTTTTATTTAGTCTATGACCTTCTAGTAATTTTAACTTTATTGGGATATGGTATTTACAATACATAAAATTATAATTCATTTAATATTAAATTCATAGTTATATTAGATTCTTCAAACTAACGACATGGCCACTTAAGACTTGAAATCAAGATTATATTATTTTCAAAAATTGTATACAGGAAAATAGACACAGGGAAGAAGTTGCGAAAAAAATTAGTCTCAGAGACAACAAGTTTGCTTTTTAGTCTGAAGGACACTTTTTAGTGTAAACAAAAAATGATAGTTACAACTATCATTCTATGATTTACACTAGCAAGCGTCCTTCAATCTAAAAAGCAAACTTGTTGTATCTGAGACTAAATTTTTCTTCAACTTTTTCCTTGAGCCTAAAAACCACAATTGTATATTAGTCATCAATATAAAATAAATTGATATTCATTGTATTTACAAACTAAATTTACATACGAAATCTCCATTTATATGGCATATTTTATTTATACCGATATTTTAGTACGCACGCGATGCATCCCATTCATTTTTATATATTTTTGGTAGTAGATAAAATTTTGGAATTAGGAAATTATTGAATTGCATATGATTCGATGGCATATAACTGGTTGCAAATCACTTGACAAATTATGAACGAAATGGTGTTATCAACACAGATTAAAGAATTTGAAACACTTTAATTACATAGAGGTACATAAATAATACCTTTTACAATGTGGTTGTTGGTTAAACTTCTTATTACTCCATTTACACCGATTCTGTGAAACTAGATCATTAATCTCTAAATTTATATAATTGTAGGTGATAATATAATTCTTTTGATTCTCTTTATTGTTAAACCTACCTTTTTCTTTAGTTATAATTACAAACTTAGATTAGTTGAAATTAACGTTTAAGGACTCTTAGCAAATTGATTTTACTTTTTGTACTTTATCCAAACACTTGAATTCAATGGTTTAACATTTACCAACATACCAGGAGAAATAAATTTGTATATTAATATATTAGTGTGAAGTACCGTAAATAAATATTTGGTGAGACCATATGCATCATCTTCTTAAGCAAATAGAGCAACTAATCTTTAGAAAGTGAGCAATCTAATTCTACATTTTTGCATAGCAAAAGTTGAACCCACAAAAAGTTTGGATGGAGTCTTTGAAACTTTTTCCATAGTTTATGAGCTTAATATAATAAAATTTGATTTTATTAACAGAAATCTTCCACCATTTCTTCAAACGATTATGTTTCAACTAGTGGATGTTGTATCAGGTTGCAATAAACTTTTGATCATAAAACTTCTTCAGTGTTACATGTAGGTTGAGCTGACTGATGAAAAAATGGGTTTGAAAACATTATTCTTAATTTTGACATCATCAAATTGAAGAATTCTCAAATGTTTTAGTATTGACAAATTTATCCTTAGCAGTATATAGGCATACTACAAACATCATCAGATAGAAGATGATGCTGCCTCAAAAATTAGTTTATAAGTTTTTGGTACATGCTCGAAAATGATATTACTGAATCATATTAATTTATAAGCTTGAGCTAATGATTTGATTGTATTGAATGCAATGTACTTTATGACATGGCTAATAACTGTATTGAATGTCAATGGTGACACTCATGTCAAAAGTTGCATTTATCTCTCTCGGTATCATATTTTCCAAACATAGAACTTCTAGTATAAGTAATCTCATACAACATTAAAACTTACTTTCTCTTCTTTTACTTTGAACTCTTTATCGTATTACAAAGGAGGGGTTAAACTTATTGTGATGCGCTAATAGAAAGATGATTTTGTTAAATAATAGCGGTAATGGATGGTGATTAATATTTTGATTGTTTGATTCATAGATCTTAGAATTAAAGCTTACTGACATCAATTAGCATATGTTTAGAAACATATTAACATATCTACATATAGTATTGTGTCTATTTTTATGAATTTATATTTAACACTGACATATATCTTACATATTGAAAAGTTGTAGCTTTGTTGCAATAACACATTAGACTATATGTGCTTCATTAGATTAATAACGTATTAATTGCTATATGGATGGATATTGGTTTACAATGATATATTGTTCGATTATATGATTCTATGATGAAGAATGAAGCTCAGTTGTGCAAAAAGGTTGCTCATTATGTGTAATATATTATAGTGTAATGCATTACATGGTTGTCTATGATCCAAGTTTTTGTATTTTCCATTCCATTTTAGTTAGCAATCATCAATCTAATATTAACTTTTCTTTAAAGGTAGATGATGAAATTAGATATTTATATCCACGTGACTAAAATAGAATTTTATAAACAAAATATTTTATATTGGATTAAAAAATAGTACCGTAAATAATAATTTTCTTCATATGAGACTTAATACTATAACTTGATTCATTGGTTTATTTACTTGATTTATTTGAAGGATCTTTATAAACAACATGCAAGATTATATCTTTGTCTTCATGCCACATTCAAGACCATAAAAAATTGATACATTTATTTTATTGCATTGATTAGAACATAATTTGACATTTCTACTAAAACAATTGCTAAACAAAATCACCTTTTGGACAATATCTTAAGCATCTGTCAAAAAGTGAGAAATAGTCAATTTAATTGTCGATAATCCTACAATAACACAAAGGTTCAACAACGATCACAAAAATAATATAACTACGGCCCGTGTGCGAAGCACTCGCACTAGTTACTACTTATATTCATATTTCTAATTCTTATTATTAACCGTTATACCATTTTTATGTGATTCCACCTTATAAACGGAGCACGTCATTCATCTTGACAGTTTTTCCAAAATTAAACTTGAGGATTACTGTGCCACTGCCTTCGATCATGAATATTGCAGAATTACCCATATAGAGTTTTTCTTCGTGATCAAATTTCTGGTATGTAGAAAACATGGATTTTTCAGAGCAGACATGATGAGTAGCGCCGTTGTCTACCTACCAGTGGCTAGGATTTTGAACCAAATTGCATTCAGATACAACTGTTGAGAAGTTGAACTCATCTACTTCCATGTTGTCTACTATATTTGCCTTTTTGTTGCGGTCCTTTTCATGTCTGCAATCTCTAGCGGCATCTCCAACCTTTCCACAAACCCAACACTCGCCATTAAACTTTTTGGTTCGTTTGTTATCTTTTGGTTTGTTGTCTGGAGCTTTCCTTTTCTTTTGAAAATTTTCTTTTTGTTTTTGGTCTTTGAACCTTCAGCCACGAATGCCTCATCGCTTGGTTTTGTAACATGAATTCAGAGGGAGAAAAGATTAATTATTTACAAGAATATATAGCATAGATTCATGTAGAGATCTATAGCACAATTACAGGAATATATTCCGATGGAGAAATAACTCAACAAAGCTTGTCAAAAATTCATTTGTAGCAAATGGAGTTGTCATCATCAAAAATGGAAGAATGTTGGATCATAGGCTTTGATTGCTGACATGAAACAACAATTCACGAATCTACGACTACGACAACATCCAAACTCAACGACTCAAAGTATGGTTCATATAGTTATATATTTTAACAAGAGTCGTCAAATATGTATTTAGAGTCTAGTTTAAATGTTCGTTACCAATTACCAATTACCAAAAGAAAAGAATTTTTTTTATATGTTCACAATAACATCAGGGAAAGAGAAGGCCAAATGCAACGGATATTTACTTTCCAGCAAGCGTTTACCCTATAGAATTCACCATACTTCCATACTAGCAAAGCAGCAGCTGCTTATTTTACAAGGAAACGCACTGAAATACCAAAACATATGCAGATTTAGCAAATGATGCTAGTAATATTAACCCGAGACTATTCCTGATCCGAAACAGTCTGCAATAAGTGGAGCTGAGCACTCTGCAAAGTGTTCCGGGCTGCTTCATTAGTTTCATTCAAGGAGCGTAATTCCTTGATATTCTCTTCCCACTTGTCTACTTGTTCTTTGTGAATGCTGTAAGCAGTAACACAATAACTAATGTTAAATTACCAAAGTGTGTTGCATTTCATGTATCTGTATATAACTCACGAGATCAAGCGTTCTTGGAATTGTAAGCTCAAATCGGAGAACAATGCCTTCCCATTTTCCAGCAGCTCAGAAACCTAGTTCAACGTGCACCATGTTAAATGATCTAATCATATGTCCAATATCTTTTGGGGAAATTAAAAGCCTGAAATTTTACTTGAGGAGTTCTGTCATGAAGACCAAACAAAACTAAAGCGGTATATGTTTAAAAATATGTATGTGTAGAATTAAGGTGAAAGGTGAGAACATGGAACCATATCGCAATTACATCGTAAACATTTGGACTTGAGTGCAAAGATCACAATGAATACAGTGATTTTACTGTGACGCTGTATTCAGGTTATATGGTTAGTGGAACTTGCCATAAGCCTAAATAGAAAATGATCAGTGTCACAGTGATTGTGGGATATCAATTATCCGCATTGATTATTAAAAGGAAAAATGGAAATAGGTCAAAGTTTAACATGAGTTCCTATTCAAAGGAGAAAAAAAAAAGACAGATGCATACAATCAATGGAGCTTTAGAAGATAATCTAAAAACATAACACTTCCCCTTCCCCGTAAGGAAGATTATTTGGCCTATATGTGTTATTTGTTTGGGAAATAGAACTAAACTGATAAATTTCCCATTTATAAACCAATAAGAAAACATAAAACTAATATTTACCCATTACCACTATAATAACTACATAATACAAAATTGTACCCACTTTTCAAAAAAAAATTGCAATCAGTGCCATTCAAACTTTTTTGCCCTGATTATTGGCACACAAGGATGATACAAGAATCATATTTTTGTCGGATGAACCTCCTATGACTTAACAGTTGCCTAACATTTCGCATGTACACTTTAGCCTGGTGCTTTCTCCACCTGATAAATACTGTTCAATTGTTTCGGATCTCACTTTCTCCAACTTGTCAGATTAAACTCGTGTAAGTTTATAGTTGTTTTGTTAATCTTAATGTTAAATTGGTTTATGTCATCACACATTTTGCATGGTATATCTACGGATCATACACCAAGTTCTTTCAAACACATAAACAATTTTTTTTTTAAATGATACTAAACAAAACTCAACAATTCACGTGGTTACCAAATCTAAGATAATTTCTCTGCTGTACTGAACACGTCAATCAAAATTCAAGATCTTAAACCTTTCGATTTCAAATAGTAATTCGAAATCCAACACATAGATAAAATGATCACCTGCTGAGTGAATCGGTCAATCTTTTCATGAATACTACGAATATTAGCCTCCATCTCCTCAGAAGCTGCCGCCGGCTCAGGTTCGTTCATTTCAAACCCCTCATTTGCTTGCACATCTTCCCCTCCGTCTCCTTCGCTCCTTTCCTGAATCACAAATCAACATCAAAAGCACCTTTTCATTAGGTCAACCCAGATGAAATCGCCAAAATTTGAAGGTAATATCAGAAAATTTACCGTTGACATCTTCGATTTTTTCTGCGGCACCTCCATCTCCTTCTGATTTGAAAACAGATTGGGACGAATCAACTGAAAGTACTGGACAAACAAAAACAAGAGGTTAGAATCATTGAACACGCAAAGCGAAGGGAAATTTTAGATGTAATGAATGTGCATCTAAATTATAATTTGGAAATTTTCACCTTGAAGCGTTTGAAAAATAAAATGGAGCAGACTGTTTCTCTGTTTGCTCTGTTGCCCATTTAAATTTGGGTGGCTTTTCGGTGGGGATTTACGCGGTCAGGCCACCGCAAATTGCAAGTAGCATCTCACAGGATTGGGTTAATTGAATTTGGTTCGTACGTAAAAGTTTGAAACAACACACAGCACGGCAGGGAAGCTGTGGTATTCGCGAGGCCTGCTAGGCCATCGACCCGCTCTCTTGAGGCCAGGGCGGTTGTTGACCTAGGCCTGCTAGGCAATAGAATAGGACAACTCCCTCTCTTAAGTAATCAAATACATTTAAAAAAAAACATGTTTATGTCAATACACCCTTCAACCTACTGTATTTTGTTTACCTTTCACCACCATCGAATCGAACGCCACCCGTATCAAACCTCCCACCATGCTTCTTCCCCTGCTTTACATCTTTATAACTCCTCTCTTCGGAGCTAATCTGTGGTTTGTTGAGTCTGGTGGTTGAGTGATTGAAAAATAAGGTCTTTTGATATTTAAAATAATTTAAATTAATTGTTTATGTTTCAACTTACGAAGTTAAGTTGTTACGCTACTTCAGTGTTGAACGATTGGTGTTGACTTGAATTGTTGTTCGTTGAAATTATTGTCAACTAAAAAATTCACCATTGAAAAAAGTACTATTGATCTGAGTATTGTGGCCACTTTTTACTTTATTACTTGATTTATTCACGCTCAATTTTATTAGTAAATCAATTATTTTTTGTTCTTAGGCAATTACAACGAATATCTGCTGTTAAGACAGAAGAAACTATCTCGTTGAATAGTTCGATGTTTTAAGCATATTGCAACTTGTTTACAATTTTCTTTTATATATTGTGTATTTTAACAGCTTCCCGTTAAACCTAACGGGAAAATTACAATCATGCCGTAGTATTTTTTACTATACTTAAAAGGCAACAAAATTTGTACTCACCTAGGGCAACACAAAAGTAGAACGGTCCTGCCTAGGGCAACCAAACACGTTCTACAAAAGTCTATTAATCTCGATAATCCTTCATCCCACCACACTCTGTTTACTTTTCACAACCATCGAATCTAACGGCATCTGAATCGGATGTTACTACCATGGTTCTCCCCTACTCCACATCTTTAAAACTCCTTTTTGAGCTAGTTTGTGGTTTGCTGAGTCTGGTGGTTCAGTGATTGGAAAATAAAGTATTTTGATATTTGAAATAACTTAAGTTAATCGTTTATGTTTCAATTTATGAAGTTAATTTGTTATACTACTTGAATGTTGAACGATTGGTATTAGACTTGAATTGTTGTCAAATTTGTGTCAGCAAGAAAAGCCAGGATTGAAAAAAGTACTACTGATTTGAGTATCACAGCCACTTTCAGGTTATTACTTGGTCCATTTGTGCTCCATTTTATTTGCGAATTATTTTCTTTTATTCTTAGACAATTAC
The DNA here is from genome assembly GCA_030765085.1 of Allium cepa. Taxonomy (NCBI): domain Eukaryota; kingdom Viridiplantae; phylum Streptophyta; class Magnoliopsida; order Asparagales; family Amaryllidaceae; genus Allium; species Allium cepa. Next base: position 293,123,865 of record CM060937.1, read on the forward strand.
AATGAATACCTACGATTAATAGAGAAGAAACTGTTTCGTCAAATAGTTCGACATTTTAAGCACATCGTAACTTGTTTACAATTTTCTTTTATCTATTGTTTGCAACAAAATGTGGCACAAACACCCAGAAAATTAGAATAGAGTAAAAGTGAAGATAGTAATTGAAAATGTAAAATAACAAGGCAAACAAACTTTATAGTAGCTCGGCTAATCGTTGCCTACGTCCACTTAACTTTGTTGTTGATTTGGATGTTGTTTATAAGAGGTGTTCTTATCTATCATTGATGATCCCCAAATTTATTAGAGAAGTACATAAAATTGTTAAGAAAGCCAAAAATGTTCCTCAAAACATCACCCTTCCCATCTATTTATAACTAAGGGTCGCTGGAATTTTCTCAGCCATGTTCTTGCCCATTATCCCCACTTCCAGGGAGTGCTAGTCGAAAAAGATATCGGCCACGTCATCAATATTCAAGGACCGGTACTGATCCATACCAAGGATCGGTACCAATCCATGAACTTACTTCCTGGACCACGAATTCCTCTCACGAGTACTTTGTTGACTTGTACATTCATCCCTGATATCAAGTTGTGTTGATATGAGATCGAGTTTGAGTGAATTCCTTAGTTCGGATGTTGGTTAAATGCTTTTGGTTTGCCCATCAATCATTTGAGTTTCTCCTTGCTGGCGAACCACCTTCTACAACACGTACTAGTTCCTAAATGCTTTGACTTCCTGTTGTATGAATGCCGACAGATTTGAGCAAAAGTTGGAGATCGGTACGATCGCTCGTGATCATAGCATTGATATTGGGTTTTGGGCTTTACGGTTGAAGTGAATTGGTATTTTAAAGTTACTTGGCAAGTTTTAAGACTCACTTCTTGAACTTGCTCAATACCCGAGTTTGGCAGTTATCACTTCAGATTTCTACTTGGTTATTTTTTTTACTTGGTCAACTCAATTCGTCCGAATATAACTTGGCCAAATGTAAGATAACATTTGCCCTCAAAAGCATGTCTTGTGAATGAAAGGCATGCATTAATAAAAAAAACAGCAAAGCCGATTAGACATTGGTAGCTGGGCTTTTCTAGCTATCAATCGACCAAGCTACGACGAATCATCCTGTTCCTTTGGATCCATTTGTAAATCAAAGATCGTCCAAATCCATGATAGTGAAGGACGCAAGTCCTTGCTCAAATTTTATCACACACAATCATTATGTGTTCTCTTGAAATTTATATATCATGCACTACACTATAAATCAAAATCGCCTCGTGTTTGTCCAGGATTTAGCAACCTCGCATCAAAATCAATGGGTCAATTCGATAATTGATTACGAATCATTTCAAGGTCAAATAGTGTTTAAAACCAAGGTCTAAATTTGGATTTCCTCGGGTCACATGCTCGATGACCTATTCAAGTTCTAATCGCTCCAGACCATTAGTTGAAATATCGATCTCTTTAGATCATTAGTAGAATCTACAGCCTTTTCGGGTCGTTAGTTAAATCTCGATCTTTCTGGATCGTTATTTCAATCCATGATCTCTCCGATTTTAGAATTCGAACTAGGGATCAATCACTCCAGATCCTTTCCGAGTCCAATCTACTTACTCTCCGATAAGGGGACTCAACGATTGATGTAAATCCATATGTTTACATTTCGATGAAGGGACTTACTCTCGTACAAGCGCAATCTGCTTGCTCACCGGTAATGGAATTGTACCTTATGGTCATCGCCCTATCTCTTCATATAGGGCTACCACAAACATTTCGGTCATCATATTTAAGTGGATCCAAAAATCAAGCATTCATTTATAAAGTTTAAATTTAAACATCAAATACACATCACAACATCTATCCAGGCATTACAGCCTGACATCCAACTTAGAGCGTGCCTAAGACCAATTGAGATCTCATACATGAGTAAGTGGCTTGACTGTATTACCGCATCATTTATTGAATACAAAGAAAAAGTATAGGAAATGAACCATATACTATGTCATCTCGATCATGAGATAACTATCTTTGACCTAGATCTCAGGCTACTTCCATTTGCTATAGATGATGGATGCTCATGTTCCATCACTACAGCTTGGTTGCTCATGTACTGCCATAGCTGGTTTTTCCTAATCTGCTCTTCAATAAAATCACAAAGATGCCTAAAGTCATTTGTTTCGTGCCTATCCAGGTCATGAAATAAGCAATGCTTACCCGATCTTCTTTCTCGGTAGGTAGGTTCTCTCTTTGCTGGTTTCAATAGGGGATATGCACCCTGGTATCAAGGTAAGTACGCTTTAAAATCTCATTCAATTCTGTGTAGGAGGAGAACTTTAGTTTCCTTCTTTGCCGCTTTGGTCCTCCAATGCCATCAACAGCCTTTCACTTTCCTTTGCCTTTACTAGATTCTATTTTCGACGATCCTCCGCCATCACAGCATCAACTTCTTCATTTTCAGCTTCGATGTCCTCTTGACGCAAGTGTATCTCAGCCTCATTATAGAATTATGCGAGATCCATCGGTGGATCCCTTTCCAAGACAACCTTAAAATCTATCTTACTGACAACTCCTAAAACTTCCACCATCAAGACCACCGACGGATCTGGCTTATGAATCGTAATGGCTGCTGCATTAAACCTAGTCTAAAAACTCTTGAGGTGCCCTTTGCTTCATGCTCGATAGTGTCATCACATTCTTTGGTCTTGAAATGTAAATTCTGAACTATCTCATGAATCTATTTACTAAATCGGTCCACATGCCGATGGAACCATTCTCCAGCTTTCTAAACCACATTATTGTCAAGTCCGTCAAATACAAAGGGAAACACTGTCCCATACTTCTTCAGATGCACCTAGTACTTCCATATGTCGAATGTATCTCATTAAATGAACAATCAGATCAATTTTTGCATCATACAAATCCAGCGTCGGTAGCTTGAAATCTGGCGGATTTCTTGCAAACTGGATGTTAGGTATAAATGGGTTTCTAGTCACATCTTCTGATATCTGGTTTGGTGGTCCATCTCTCAATGCCTGACTGACTATTTTGGCAACACTATCATGATCATCTAACGGAGGTATTCGCTCCATATTCTCCTTCCGCCCATTGTTCCCATGGGAAAATTCTAGGACATACTCCTCCAGCAGAACGTTCGCATTCTAATTCATATTCCATTATCTAGCGACATTCCTCAAATGAGCATCTCCAAGTTCTGGGTTCAAGTCAATATTATCCTCAAGGATTCTTGGATCGGCATAGATCAAGAATGGATTACGATCTGTGTTCTTAGATTGGTACCGATCCATGGTCCTTCTGCGGGAGTTGCTTCGACCTGCTCCACTTTGATCCTAACTGTGTTTGTCCTACCTTCTGGCCTTCGATTCTGGTTTTCTACTATTCCGTTAGTTGTTCCATTCTTCTGAAGAATCCCTCTATTATTTCTTCCTAGTGGGTTATCATTTTCTCTTGCATTTCTGTCATCATTGTTTCCGTTTCATCTCTGGTTATATAGATGGAAGAGGTTAGATCCCAATGACACTTTCCAGCTGCCTCCATGTACTTATTGGCTTCCTTTAGCAGCGGTTTTCCTGGTTGAGGGTCTCTGTTAGTACCTTACGTATTGGTTTTGATGATAACAACTATAAACATTATATGAAATATAAAAACAAATGTTTTATCAAGTTATATATAGTATATAGTGCAGGATATTAGAGAGGTGTTGATTAAGAAGACTACACATTTTCAAGAGTAGATGAAAAATGCTAATATAGAGTTTCAAGAGTTGAAGAATGAAGACTAATGAGTATTGAAGAGTTAAAGACTTCAACATATTCCGGATAAGTTATAGAGTCATAGAATTTATGTTAAAAACTTGATAGCACTTTCCTAATCACCCTCTCCTTCTCTAATTTTGTTTCATAATGTTTTTCAAAAATCATGGTTTTATAATAATCTTTTCAAAATATTTCTCAAAATAATTTTCAATCTCTTATACGTATAGAGATATTATTTTAGTGTTTTTAAGTTTATGTATATGTATATTGAATTTTTGTTTATACTTTAATAAGTTATAACTATATATATACACACACACGATTCTTATGGCATACACTTCGCGTGTGAATTGTTTTTCTTATAAATTGTTTATGTTTAAATTAATCAAAAAAGGATTTTTTTTAATTTTCATGTAATATTAAGATTTGTATATTTGTAAAGAAGTATTTTGAATTTATAAAGTAAGTTTAATTTTAGATCCTATTTTTAGAAGTTTTTTGAATTTGTAAAGCAGGTTTAATTGTTAGATCCTGTTTTTATGAGCGTTTGAATTTGTAAAAGAAGTTTAATATTAGATCCTACTTTAAAGTGATTACGATGTGATAATATATGGAGGGGCGTTTTTGGTAGTTCACATTGATACTAATAAAGTGTGACACCAAAGCTATTACAACTATTATTAAAGATATATATATATATATATATATATATTTACATTATATTAAAATTTTCAAAATTATTATATAATTTTGTATTAAATTTTATTATGATTAAAATATGTATAAACTATGCTTGAATGATTTTACAAAGTATCAAACTATTTTACAAAAGAATGAGTTTTGAAAATAATGTTTTAAAGTATTTTCAAATTTTCAAAAAGAGTATGTCGACATACTTTATGTACGTATGTCGACGTGGTAGCCGAATTTTCAAAATTTAAATTTCAAAAGAAGTGTCATTTCGTTGTATCTCTTCACGAATGGGTACGACTGTTGTTCCCATATAAATACCATATTTCCAAACAATTTTTAATCACCATTTTCTTATTCATCTCTCCTTCCACTCTCTCAGTTTCTATATCAAAATATACCGAAAATATGCTGAAATTCAACCATAATCAAATTCAATCATCACTAGTTTGATTCTTCTTTATCTACTCTCTGATTTCTCTCATCTCTCTCAAACTAAGATCAAAGTGCTATTCAAGAGCTATAGGATCAATTGTAATCAAGAACGAAAATCCGAGTCTATAAAATCTATCAGATCATACTTCTATACTTGTGGCTTTGAGTGTAGCCCGTAAAATCAATTAAGTGTGCTTAGGAGCCCGTATATCTGGTGGGTGTGCTTACAGCCGAAAATCAAGTGACTCTACCAAAGGTCGGGATTCTAGAGGGTGCGTCTCATAGCTTTGAAATCAAGATTGTATTTGCATTTACTAGTTGAAAAGAAATCCATACAAGGAATTGTACGAGACTAGATGTAGGGTAACTCCGAACCAATATAAAATCCTGGTGTATTTTTTATTTTTACCGCATTTAATTTTACCTGCATTTTGATTTTATGATTGTTAAGTACCTCATTCCAAGTAGAATCTTAAAGAATTTGAAAAATATTCATATAATCCATTAAATACTATTCAGCCCCCTCTTGTGTTAATTTAGCCTTATGACCCTATTCCGTTGACTTACATTTGGTATCAAAGCATTGGTTTTCAATTATTCATTATCTGATTTTTTAAAAAGTTTAAATGGCTACCAACACTGGTAATAGTACTATTAGTAACACTATTAGTACACTTGTTAGTAACTCATTTGTTGAAGGACAATCTACTGTCGGACCTCCACTTTTTAATGGCACTAATTACACATATTGGCCGTATAGAATGAAAATTTATTTATACTCAATTAGTTTAGACACATGGAAATCACACAAAATGAGTGCACTGAACCCGAGACTAATTTTGCACAGTGGACTGCTGACCAAAAAGCAATTGCACAAAGTACCTCGATGGTTATGAATGTATTATCTTGTTCACTAGATAGAAGTGAATTTAATAGAGAATCTATATGTAAGTCTGCATTTGAAATTAGAACTTTGCAAGTTACACATGAAGGCACGAGTAAGGTTAAATAGACCAAAATTTCCATGTTAACAAACCAGTTTCATGTTACCCGGTTGTTTGACCATGTAACAAGAGGCTCGGCATAGATACCTTGTTCGGCATAAGGCATCGCTCGTCATAGATGAGTCGCTCAGCACAAGGCCTCATTCGGCATAGATGAGCCGCTCTGCATTAGGCCTTGTTCGGCACAAATGTGTCGCTCGGCACGAGGCCTCGCTCGGCATAGATGAGTCGCTCGGCATAGATGAGTCGCTCGGCATAGATGAGTCGCTCGGCATAGATGAGTCGCTCGGCACGAAGCCTCGATCGACATAAGGCCTCGTTCGGCATCTCCCCTCGCTCGGCACAAGACCTCGTTCGACATCTCGCCTCGTTCGACAGCTCGCCTCGTTTGGCATCTCACCTCGTTCGGCACACCAAGCCTCGCTCGGCACATGCCTCGTTCGGCATCTCGTCTCGTTTGGCACACTAAGCCTCGTTCGACACACTAAGCCTCGTTCGGCATCTCCCCTCGCTCAACACATGGCCTCCTTCGGCATCTCCCCTCGTTCGGCACACCAAACCTCGTTCGACACAAGCCTCGTTCGGCCTACACTCTTCGCTCGACACAATGCCTCATTCGGCATATGAGTGTAGTTCGGCATGCATTCCTCGCTCGACATATGAATGCCATTTGACCTGGATATGTGGCTTGGCATACGAGTGCCGTTCGGCAAGGAACCCTCGCTCGGCAATTGCCATTCGGGAGCTGATTACCACGGGTCGAGATACCTTATTCCTAGGCCTATGAGGGATGTCCAACCCATCTTTATCTATAAATAGGAGGGCAAGGGCACAGTGAAAGGGGCCTTTTTTCGAGAACACTGGGGAGACTCTGTTGCTTTTAAGACTCATTCTTTTTCACTTAACATTTGCATTCGAGTAGTTGGTGTACGGATTGTATCTATAATCAATTGTTTAAAAAATCAATAAAGATTAAACTCAAAGTGGACGTAGGCAGTTACGTCGAACCACTATAAATCTGGTGTTCTTGTTTCTTATAATTATTATTTCATTCTACTACGTTATTCCTCAGTTTTAATTTACCTTCTTCATTAATCTCTCTACAAAAATTCTTCTTCGGGTGTTAGTGACCAATTCTGGTGCTAACATTTTGGTGCTTTCACGGAGAAAATGAATTTTCAGGCCGCTAGGATCTTCTTTGTACCTACTGGATTGAATAAATCCCCCGAAAGAGATCGAAGTCATTCATAGGATGTTCGTTGATTCTACTCAGAGTTCCTATCAATAACTCTACTATGGAAAGACCACGTACTAGATCAGCCTCTCATAACACGGATGTCAATGAAACTGCTAGCATACAACAAATAGGACCTAGCAATCAACAAGAAAATCTAGGTGTAGTAATCACCACCCAAAATCAAATGGAAGTTGTCACAAGAACGGAGTTCAACGAGTTGATGAGAGAAATCATGGAAAGAAGAAGACAACTTAATGGGCATATTCAAGCTAACGCTAACCTCATGAATCAGCTGACTCGGCAATAGTTAGAATGCTGGAGGTAGCCTCGTTCCTTATTCTTCATCTGATAGCTCGGCTTCGTCTGATGAACCTCCTAAGCGTAGACACCGTAAAAATGAAACTACACAAGCAGATGCTGATCGATCAACTAAAGGTCACCTATGCCTTGGAGACCACACCCAAGCTGGAATAGGAAACTTAGGATCTAGAGAACGTGTGGAAACTGGACGCCCGACTCACCAAGACCCTAATGAAGCCGGTCCCCAAGATACACTTTTGACAGATCATCAACATAGGAGACATCAACCTGAATGGTCCCATAGAGCATATTCCAACCTTCCATCTTCCATACAAACCTCGGACCTATCGGCTATGGTCAGACAACTGATGAAAGAAAATCAAGGCTTGACCAATGAAGATTGGAGGATATCTAGGAGTCATACTCCATTCACAGATACTATTCTACAGGCCGAGTACCCCAGGAAGTTTAGCATGCCAACTATCCTGGCCTACGAAGGTAAAACTGGTCCCCAATAGCATGTCATGAGATATGAATGGATGATGGATTCAGCTAGAGCAAATGATGCAACTAACTGCAGATGCTTCCCAATAACTTTATCTGGAATTGTGACCATGTGATTCACTCGACTTCCACCGCGGTCTAAATCTAGCTTTGATGAATTGGCGAGGAAATTTGTAGAACAGTTCAGGATACATGCCACTCGTCCTAAGGACGTGATGTCCCTATCTAGTGAAATCCTGGCTCCAAGGGAGCCATTGAAGGAGTACTTACAGATAACATTGCGGCTACTAAAGTTAGCAACCCTAATGACCATGCAATTCTGATGGCTGTAATGTAAGAAGTGGCTCCCGATTCAGAGTTTGGATCCAGATTCAGAGTTTGGATCCGGATTCAGAGTTTGGAGATTGGTTGGCAGGAAAACCTCCGACTACGCTAGAGCGTTTTTATTCAAAGGCTCATCAGTTCATAAGAAGAGAGGAAACTAGGTGGACAAGGCGAGATTAGGCACCAGGGCCTATTCAGGAGACTGTGAAAAGCAACATCGCTGTGAAACAATCCGGTGACGATTCGAAGAAGGTTCAGGTCAATGTCTAGAACAAGCCCGGGCAATTTAAAGGGTCCGGAGGAGGAAATTCCAGAAAAAAAGAGAAGCAAGAAAATGGAAGCCAAGTATTTCAACTTACAACGAATATACTCCTCTGAATGCATCTTTGGAGAATATTTACCTGTTAACTTGTAATACTTTTCCATACAGAAAGCCGCGCCTAAACGAGTCAACGGAGGAACAAAAGTGGACTGGGAGGTACTGTCGCTTCCATGAGACTTATGGGCACAATACAGAAGAGTGTAGACACCTCCACGATGCCATAGAAAAGCTAATTAGACATAGAAAGTTGTAGGAGTTTGTTAAGAACCCGTAGGAAGGTGGGCAAGGAACATCATACCTTGGACACGGGCCGACTTCATGCCATCCATAGGAACCTGCCTGAAATGTAGGTAGACTAGTCATAAACACCATATCGGTGGACCTCATCCTGCAGATAGGAACTGCCACGAAATGGAGCGGTATGCTAACTCCTTAGTGCATGCAGATTATGAGTGTTGTTCGAATGTGGAGGATGGGACCCCTGCTAAACTGCAGCGCATGATGACGGACGATATAGTATTCAAGAGCCAAGATGCTGACCAGGTGGAGGCTCCTACCCTTGATCCGATGGTCATATCCGCGATAATTGGGCCAGCATTTGTGAAGAGAATTTTGATTGATTGTGGAAGTTCTGTTAACGTCATCTTCAAAAAGGCATATGACCAAATGAAGATGGAGACGAAGGATTTAAAGCCATCTAAAGCTTGTATCCATGGCTTTAATGGTGCAGCAACCGATGCAGTGCGTTATGTTGAATTGCCAGTTGAACTTGGGCAAGGTGAACCTATGAGGGTGCCCATTCTATCTTTCATAGTTTTGGATGTTGATTCTCCATACAATGTATTTCTGAGTCGACCAGCCCTGGCAGAGTTTAGAGCAGCTTTGGCCCCGTGGTGTTTAAGTTTGAAATTTTTGACAGACAAAGGAGTTGGTGTTGTGCATGAAGATCAGGGGGCCGGTCGTGCATGTTATGTGGCTAAGCTGAGAGAAGCCTAATAGAGAGGGAAAGAAAAGGTTGCAGACAGCTCCGTCCGCATCTGGAACACTGACAGTTGACAAGTAGTGCCTGAGCCCTAGCTCGGGCAACATTCTCAGATCTATAGAGACATAGATCCGACAAATGATGATGAGGAACCCAGGGGGCAAAAGCAGCACCGGCTGAACTGACAATTGACATTCCAGTCAACCGAGACGATCCATCGTGAGTATTTAAGATTGGATCACACTTGACCCCTCGATTGCGAGGATCTTACTGATTTCCTCCAAGCGAATATGGATGTTTTTGCTTGGACACATTCTGATATGTGAGGGATTTCTCCTACTATTACGAGTCATATGTTGAACACAGACCCGAGGTACATACCAGTAAAGCAAAAAAGGAGAGGCATGGACCCGGAGAGATCTTCTACTCTCAGAGAGGAGGTGGACAAACTCAAAGCAAACGAGTTCGTTCGCGACGCCCTCTACTCCGAATGGGTGTCTAACCTTGTGCTACTGAGGAAAGCAAATGGGAAATGGAGAACTTGCGTAGATTACTCCGATCTGAACAAAGCATGCCCCAAGATAGTTTTCTTTACCCAGGATTGACCAGCTGGTTGACTCAACAGTGGGACACGAGTTACTGTCATTTATGGATGCGCACTCTGGATATAATCAAATCTCGATGCACATTCCAGACCAAGAACACGCTAGTTTTGTTATGGATATCAGGATATATTGCTATGTAGTGATTCACTTCGGATTAAAAAATGCAGGAGCAACTCATTAACGTCTGGTGAATCGAATGTTTAAAGACCATATAGGTAAAACAATGGAAGTCTATGTGGATGACATGCTCGTGAAGTTACGGCAGTCAAACGACCACATTTGAGACTTAGCGGAGATGTTTGATACACTCAGATATTATGGAATGAAAATAAATCCTTTGAAGTTCTCCTTTGGCATACGTCTGGGAAGTTTTTGGGTTTCTTTATTAATATGCGGGGAATTGAAGCCAACTCGAAAAAGATTCAAGCTATTAGGGACATACAAGAGCCCAGAACTATAAAACAGGTATAAAGCTTGAATGGAAAGGTGGCTGCACTAAGTAGATTCATATTCAGAGCCACAGATAAGTGTATTCCCTTCTTTGATGTAGTAAAGCAAGGAAAGAGAAATTTTAAATGGACGCCCGACTGTGAGAACGCATTCCGAACTTTGGTAAGACATTTGGAAAGTCCTTCGGTGCTGTCGAAACCTATAGACCATGAAGTATTGTATGTGTACTTGGCTGTGTCCCAGCATGCTATCAGTACGACTTTGGTTCGCGAGGAGGACAAAGTTCAAAAGCCGGTTTACTATGTCAATAAACATTTAATGGAGGCAGAAAGAAATTATCCCAAGATTGAGAAACTGGCCTACTGATTGGTGATTGCATCACGCAAGCTTCGTCCGTACTTTCAAGCACACTCGATCAGTGTTTATACTGATCAACCCTTGCGCTAGGTACTCCAACGACAATAAACTTCAGGAAGGATGTTAAAATGGAATATTGAGTTGAATCAGTTCGACATTACCTACTCGCTAAGAAGGGCCATACAAGGGCAAGCGCTAACGGACTTCATCACTGAGTTCACTGTGTCAGACGACCAAACAACCACAATGTTATTCCTTCTATTCGATGGAAACTGTACACCGATGGGGCATCTAACGACCGTTGCTCTAAGGCTTGTACAGTTCTTGTGACTCCCAAAAACCAATCAATTTGATCCGCTTTGAAGCTCGATTTCCCAACAAAAGATAATGAAGCCGAGTATGAAGCATTGATTGTTGGCTTGAAACTTATTAGAGAACTGGGAGAAAATCGAATGAAATCTTTTGTGACTCATAATTGATGGTATACCAGGTGAGTGGGGACTATTAAGCGAAGGTACAGAGACTTTCCCCATACCTTGCACAGGTCCAAGAGCTGCTAGCAAATCTAGAATAATATGATGTTTCGCATGTCCCACATGAACAAAACAGAGAAGTCGATTCATTGGCAAAATTTGCGAGTACAGGCGATGCACAACAAATGGGATTGGTTCCCGTCGAAACCTTACAATCTCTGAGTATAAACGCGATGGAGATAGATTTTGTGTTAGAAACTGAAATCGAGAAGGAATCATGGATGACCCCATTTAAACAATACTTGCTACCCCGGGTCTTACCCGAAACAAAGAACGAAAGACGACAAGTCATTCTTAAAGCTTCACGATATGTGATGTAGAACGGAATAATGTATCGAAAGGGATTCTCGGCCCCTTACTCCGATGCATTGCCTATAATGAAATAAAACGAGTCATGAAGGAAGTCCATGAAGGAGAATGTGGTGACCATAATGGGGGCAGATATTAGCAAAGAAAATCCTCCGCTATGGTTACTATTGGCCAACTGTAAACCGGAATGCTGCAGACTACGTAAGGAGATGTGAAAAATGCCAGAAGTATGCAAAAATCTCGAGAGCTCCGCCGAAGAAAATAAAAAAATGGTTAGTCCCAGGCCGTTTGCAATGTAAGGGATCAACATAATCTGTTCGTTACCCATATTCAAAGTTGGTGCAAAATACGCGATACTTGCGGTCGATTACTTTATCAAGTGGGCAGAAACAGAGCCATTAGCCACAATCACTACCAAAAGGGTCATTAATTTCATTATACGAAACATTATATGCCATTTTGGACTTCCGCGAACTATCATTACAGACAACGGAACTCAATTCGAAATTAGGGAGTTCAAAGAATTTTGTCAAAAGCATGGCATTGAAAAGGTTTGCAGCAGTTGCTCATCCAAAAGCCAATAGACAAGTAGAAGCCATGAACAAAATAATCTAGTCCATATTGAAAAAACGTTTGGAAAAGGCTAGAGGCAAGTGGGTGGATGAACTTCCAACAGCACTTTAGGCTTACAGAACCACCCACAAGTTCGCAACTGGCCACACTCCATTCGCATTGGCATATGGCACGAAAGCTGTTATACCCGTGGAACTTGAAGTTCCGTAACATCGGGTAACTTATTACGAACCTAAGACAAATCGGGATCTTTTACTGGAATCACTGGACTTCGTTGATGAAAAACGTGAAGAAGCTGATTTAAGGGCGGTTGCATATAGGCACCGAGTCGCTCAATATTATAATCAAAAGGTCCGACAAAGAACCTTTAATGCGAGCGATCTCGTTTTGAAACGAGTTTTCCCGGTCCCATCCCATATGAATCCCATATGGGAAGGTCCATACGTCATTGAAGGAGGCTTCGAGAGGGAACTTTCAAGCTAGCGAACGTTGATGGTGCGACACTCCTCCAAGCATGGAATAGCGAGCATCTACGGCATTATTATACTTAGTCTATTCCTTTTGTACCTTTGTTGCAATTATTTCCAGTATGTTTTTATTTCGTTGATTCTTAGTTTTCGGCATGTAATAAGACAATTTAGTTTGTTTTCATTAATAAAGGCTTGAAGCCATATTTTCCATGAATTATTGATGTTTGCGTGTACGATAATTCTATGGAAAAAAACTAGAGTTACATTATTCTGTCTGACGTACGAACGCGCACGAACATTTAAAATTTCCAAGTCCCCGAAGTGCGGACTGGAGTACTCTGAATCCCCAGAGTGTGGACTAGAGTGTAAACGACTCAAAATCTCCGAGTACCTGGAGTGTGGACTGGAGTACTCTGAGTCCCGAAAGTGTGGATTAGAGTATAAATGACTTAAAATCTCCAAGTCCCCGGAGTGCGGACTGGAGTACTTTGAGTCCCTAGAGTGTAGACTAGATTATAAACGACTCAAAATCTCCAAGTCCCCGAATTGCGGACTTGAGTACTCTGAGTCCCCAGAGTGTGGACTAGAGTATAAACGACTCAAAATCTCCAAGTCCCCGGAGTGCGAACTGGAACTATGAGTCCCCGGAGTGTGGACTTGAGTATAAATGACTCAAAATCTCCAAGTCCACAGAGTGCGGGCTCGAGTACTCTAAGTCCCCAGAGTGCGGACTAGAGTATAGACGACTCAAAATCTCCAAGTCTCCAGAGTGCAGATTGGAGTACTTTGAGTCCCTAGAGTGTGGACTGGAGTATAAACGAATTAAAATCTCCAAGTTCCCCGAGTGCGGACTGGAGTACTCTAAGTCCATAGAGTGCGGACTAGAGTATAAATGACTTAAAATCTCTATGTCCCCAGAGTGCGAACTAGAGTACTCTATGTCCCAAAGTGCGGACTAGAGTATAAACGACTTAAAATCTCCAAGTCCCTAGAGTGCGGACTGGAGTACTCTATGTCCCAGAGTGCAGACTAAGAATATTCTAAGTATCCAAAGCATGAAACAGAGGATTTATGATTCTCAAAAAATTCCGATTCACATGGAGGTGAACTGGAGTTCGGGTAAATCGCCAAATGTTAGTAATAAGTTAGAAAATAAGCCGAATAATAAAAGTCGTTTGAAAGACAAAGAAACCGATTTTATTTATCGATTCAAAATGAGGTTCCACAACAATCCCTCCAAAACTCGGAGTCAAAAGTCTATTTACATTGACCATGAAAGTAAATAAAAATAATTACATAATCTAAGCTAACTCTCGTTGAACGAGAATGACAACTACTTCTTTAGTTTCTTTGGTTTCTTTTCCTCCCTCATTTTCTTAGATGACTACTCCCTCATGCGTTTTCGTTTGGACACTTTGCTTGATGGGGAAGTAACATCCGAGGAAGGACGAGGAACTTCTAGTGGCCTAGACCCACCAGGGAGATTGACCTTTAAAGGCCTATTCAAAGGATCATCTAGATCCACTATTTGGGGCTCAACTTTCTTTTTCTTCTCCTCCGCAAGTTGCACCTTCATGATCATTTTTGAAGTGTGTCCAGAGGCGCCTATAATCTCAATTCTATAATTTTCTTCGACGGGTGACGAAGTTTCAGACTTGTCCTCGTCAAGCGCCTCAATCACTTGAGCATCAGGACCGAGAGTCTCTCCAGCTTGAATAGCCTCGCTCGCCTTCTACTTCTCCTCCTTGGCTTCATCACTCCTTGGACTTGGCTCAATGTCAGAGCGGCCTACGCAAAATCACAAGAGACAAACGTTAGAATACAATAACCTCTCGTCGTAAATAACGACCCTTTGAACTTAAAGAGGAAGAGTTATATACCGGTTTCTTGTTGACTCTCAACCGTCCAAGGAGTCTCACCCTCTGGAATGGGAGATAGAACATGAATTTCAAGGCCAGGGTCTTTTGAGTCATAACCAATGTGCTTCTCGAATGGATCAAGTACTGGCCGACCAGCCGATTGAGTAGGGGAGGAACTGGAGACTCGGTTCCAAATGGACCGACAATGTCATTCTTTCCTTTTGACGAGGAGGAACCTATGCTGTAGAAAGCCTTTGCTGTAGACAAGTCTGAAGGCTCGTTCCCCATGAGAAATTCTTTACTAAAGCCTCCTCATCAACCTCCTCATTGCCCAACTCAAACTTTCTGATCATTATCAAAGTTTCTCATGCCTCGACTAGAGATTCGAGGTAACCCTCGTCAAGAAAAGTTAAGTCCCGATGCATGAGGACACGAGCATTGTATTCTGCTATAAGCGGGTCGAACAAGCACTTGATCTCCCCCGCCAACCTCCATATCAAATTTCCTTTTTTTTATTTTACCTAAAAAATTTTCCTTTACAAATTTAAATTAACTAATAATTTATTTATTTTCATAATAATAACGGCACTGCATTTTTTTTACCGTGTATATATTTTTCTATACGTTTTACTCACATAATTTTATAAATTAAAATTAATAAAAATAATACCTTATTGTGAAATCAGCTTGAACTCGAGCTACTCGTCGCCGCTGTCGCACAGTTGCCGCCTCCATCTCGTACGTGCGGCACCCTCCAATTTGTGGCCAACACGAGCGCCGCTACCCCACGTTCTCCCCCAAATCGCGAGCTTCAGATCTGCACTTGATCCCACAGCCGCTCGCGAACCCTAGCACGAGCCCTGAATCGCCACCAACATCGCCGTTGCCCCCATCTCCAGCCGCATCCAATCGCCGAGTGCCACCAACATGCTGCCATGACTCGAACGACTCTGCCCCACCATCGCGCGCGCTCGTGAGCGTCGCCGCTGTTGATCGAATTCGACCCTTCGAATCGCGCTCGTCCCCATTGCTTGATTTGGTTTTTTTTTCGTTGATACGGCTGCGGCCATTTTTTTTGATTTAGTTTCCATTGGCTGTGACTTGGTTTTGAAACGAAAACATGAAGGGGAAGGAATCGAATTTGAATTTAATAAGGGAAGCAGCCATTTTTACTTCGTTCGAAGATCTCGTTTTTGAACGAGGGAGAGGAATATTTAAAACTGAATGAAGTATGCACGGCACGATCATCATCGTGATATTCAGCATGATTTTAGGCGTGATAAATGGAAATAACGTGATGTCGTTGACCAATTTAAATTTTGAATTTAAATTGAATCCGATTCAATTTCAACGCGTTTACTCACCGTGTGCTCACATACCAACTCCGAAAAATACGAAGTTTGAAATCCGAGAATAATTCAATATTACGGACCCAATGGAACTGGTTTCGTCGAATTCCGAGACTGTGCCTCGGACGGCTATTTTAAATATCGATTCAAACGATATAATTTTCAAATTGAACAAATCACTTTCAAATTCAATTCTGAAGCTTCTATTATCTTCAGTATTATCAATATGAATTTTACAAGCCTTTGAAATATTTTTATTTGGCTTAAAATTGGAGATTCAAATTATTATTCAACTTTCAATAGATTAAACTCTATAATTTTAATCGCTAAATTCATTCTGATAATTTGAAATTCAATTCAAACCATCATTCAGATATTTAAAATTAATTAAATATTTCATTTTCAAATGTTCAAAAATTCTGGGTCGTTACACACCTCAAGGCGAGAATCAATCTCCGTGGATGCTATTCTTTTTCCCTCCTCACGGGCTTCATCCTTTAGCATCTCAACTTTAGAGAGTTCGTCGTCGAGCTTTGTCTTTATGAGTCGCGTAGCAACAATCTCATCATAATATCGTTGCGACTCTTCCTGAGCAGCAGTTTTTTCCTCTTTCTCTTTGAGGAGTAGCTCTTCCAACTCTTTGACTCGCTGGGTGAATGCATCCCTCTCCTTCTAAATGGAATCTTTCTCTAAAGCTAAGGCCCCACAGCGTTGAACTGCTTCGTCAATTTCTTTCTTATGTGTCGTCTCCAGACGATTAACGGCCTCTGCTGTATCTTTAGCGCTTTTTTGGGCAGCTTCAAGCTGAGACTTGTATGAAGAGAGCTCTTCATCCTGAGCTATAATGATGTCTTTGTCGTGAATAGCTTCGAGCTTTGAGCGATCGATTTCGTGTTGACGCTCAATAGAGACTTCCGAGACTTTTTCAGCTAAGTGGAAAAACGTGTGATGTTGAACGTAAACATCGTTGTTACAAGAAATGACGCTTTGTTTGAGGTGTCCCGGAATGTGATGAATCGCCGGGAGAAATTTCAAACCATCGAACCATATTTTCGAGAATGTGGCCTTGAGCTCGGTAAGTCTTTCTGCTACCGATGGATCATGTGTAGGGGCGGGAGGAGTTTGCCTAGAGACTACTGATGTTTTGTGGGGTTCTCGGGATTGCCTGGTACTAGATGAACCAGAATGTTGATCGTGGTGGGCCTCAGGCTCGAACCCTTATGAACAGACTTCTCCTTGCCTTGCTCTGATTCAGAAGGAGGATCGCGAGAGTAGGAGGTCTGTCTATATGTTTTTCTTCGATAAGACGATTCTCGGGTGCGGTAGTCTCGATCGCCGTGTCATCTCTGTCCTAGCATTTGCCGGAGCCCGAATCCCGACTAGAGTGATGAAAAATGGATGACTCGCGAAGACGGTCAAGTCCATAAGTACACTCCATATCACCTGCATAGAAATTGAATGACGACAAGTTAGCAAAAATAGAGTAGTGGCTAAAATTTAAGTGCAAAGTGAAGTGCACGTGTCCGCGTGTGTCCTAGTGTTTCCCCCCGATGGACCAGTTTCTTTATCTTTACTTATAGGAGTTTTTTCTCCTTTGTTATGGGCTTGAGCACCTGCATCGCCTCTTGCGGACAAATGAAGCCTATTTCGGATCCTTGAAGCCATAGTTGAGAAAATCGTCGGGAATAGTAAGGTCCGACAAGCCTTTTGAAGAACTCTCTAATTGTTGAGGAGAAGACTCTCTCTCCACTGGAGTGATTGTGGCCTCAGAGGTTTCATCCGCTGTCTTCTTCCCCAATTTGTAAGCCAATTTTCTCTTTCCTTCACAGAGGGAGGCGTTACTTCGATATCGTGAACCTCAACTACCGGCTCCCGAGCTGGACTAACGTTCTCACCAGGTGTGTTTGACACTTGAGCCTCTCTAATCTCGCCTTCCTCGGGTGTATCAGGGGCATCACATGATGAAGGCCTAGTTTGCCTTTTTCCCTTGTCCAAGGCAGACCCGGTTATAGTGAGGTCATGAGGAAGACTTATTCGGTGACCTTCCACCAGCAGCCCAAACTTCGAGAGCGATTCATTTAAAATAATAGATCTAATGTCCTAGTCTCCCATGGGGATAGCTCGGATGGCTTCAACGACCTCAGAATATCCGAAGCCTACGGGACATGGGCTAGTACCTGTAAAAGTAGAGAAAGAGTTTAGAAAGGATGCATTTTCTGCAGAATACAATTATTGACCCAGAAAAGAAACTTACTCCCTTCCAACCATCTCCTTGCAAAGCCAAGGGGCCGTGCACATAAAACTATTCCTGCTTATACTAATTAAATTTGCTCCACGCTCTTGTCAAAACTTGGCACTTGTTATGTGGCTCAAGGAATACAAAAGTAGGCTATCAGACCGCCTCTTGAAACGATAAATATAACGGATGTCATCGGGAGTGGGGAGCCTAAGTAGAATGCTCATGAAGACGATACACGTGCCATATAAAAACGCGTGGCTGTTGGGATGTAGTTGTGATGGGGAGATCTCTATATATTGCAACACATCACGCAGGAAGGAGTTGAATGGTGGCACGCTACCAATCCAGCATATGAACTTGTTGCAGGCCGTATATCCGGCTGGAGGAAAACGAGGACGATCTTGTCCCGAGGGAACCAGCACATCGTCAAAAGGAATTCCGTATATTGAGCATATGCGATGAAGGGCGCTTTCATTAATTCTCGAAGTTTGAGAATCGACTGGATTATCTAGGAAGATCACTACGTCTAGGGCATCGGGAGCCAGGTCTGCAGATGCAATTGTGGGACTCGGAATATCTTGTATAGGAGTAGTCGATGTATTCGAAGTTCCATCTACTTCTTATTGAGGAGATAGCTCAGGTCTATCTGAGACTGTGGCAGAGCTGGATTTTCTAGACATCTCTAATGAATGTTGGATCTGAAGAAACACCTGTTTAAACTATACTTGAAAAACAATCTATATTAGACATAACAACAAAGATATTCCCCCCGTGTGGTGTGTGAGCTAGAGTATAAGTGCCAAAGAATTAAAAGTCATAAAGATGATGAGATAAAATTAGGCTTTGGATTATCGTCTTCAAAGACCATCGTCGCTGACTGTCTCCGAGAGCTTATCGTATGATGGTTTCTATTTTGAACTCGGCATCGACACTATATATGGAAGGTTATTGTTTGTTTTAATCGAGTTAAACTCAGGATTATAGTTGCTGGGACGGAGAAATTATTCGTCCGGATTAGTTTGATATGCTTGATTGCTTAAGTCATTGTCCTTGTTTATTATGATATGCTTAGGCATAGGAAGTAAGTCAAGTCAACATGCACTATGTTCGAGTTGGGATGGTTCTGACTATTGTAGCTTACTACCAGACTTAATGCCGAGCGGCACTGTAGAGACTTGACTAAACAGCCACCTAGACTCTCTCACATGCAACGGCTCAATACCAAGCCGCATCGTTCGACACACTGAACCCAGCTCTTACTTTTCTCCTACACTCCATCTCCACCGTTCGACATGCAAAAGTCATGCCGAGCTGCGGTCATGCGGAGCCGCATCGCTCGGCACACCGAATCCGGCTCTTACTTTCCTCCTACACTCCCTCTCCACCGTTTGACATGCGAAAGTCATACCGAGCCACGGTCATGCTGAGACACATCGCTCGACACACTGAACCCAGCTCTTACTTCCCTTCTACACTCCCTCTCCATCGTTCGGCATGCGAAAGTCGTACCGAGCCACAACTATACGTTCTCCTCCAAATCACTTCTTCAAGTAACCTAAACATCTCCCTGAATGGCCAGTCGAACATCACTCCCACTAGCATGCCACACTCGACCAACACTCCCCAACCTTACCAATTCCTACTAGGCCAACCATACTTCCTATTCCCTTGCTCGGCAACCCAACAGGAACCTACTTCCTAAAAGCCTCCGACACCCTCTTCCATCCTCTTCTTTGTCTAACCCCAAGGTATGTTTAAGTGTCAGACTCATCTTCCTCATCTAGACGACTGTTTGTAGTATGGAAAAAGTTACGAGTTTGGGCCTCGTGAAAAATCCTAATCAGGAGAATCAGACAAGTAAAAATCGTACCTAAAGAAATGGCTAGGGAAATTCTAGATTTGGAGTTGAAACTTGTTCAGGTTTGTTGTTGGAAGAGGACGAGAGGTAATGTATTGGACTCGAGAATAAAAAGGGAGGTTGAGATGCTGGTAGGAGTTTGGAGGAAGACGAGTTTGAAACTTTTATCGAAGGGAAGTAAAAGGAAAAAGGGAAAAAAGGAGAAGTATTATGTCATATAGGAAAGAGGGAAGGTGAACAGACAGTGACCAGTTGAACTGGTCACATCTCGGTAGTTCGGCATCCAAATGCCGAACGACTCATTGCTTATGTGTCAAAGAAAGGGAAGAAATTGAATATGGACTCAAAGCATGACGTGTTGCCACACAGGACACACTTTGGGGTTCAAGTGTTTCCCTGTTGTTTGACCATGTAACAAGAGGCTCAACATAGATACCTCGTTCGGCATAAGGACTCACTCGGCACAGATGAGTCGCTCGGCACAAGGCCTCGTTCGGCACAGATGAGTCGCTCGGCATTTGGCCTTGTTTGGCACAGATGTGTCACCCGGTACGAAACCTCGCTCGGCACAGATGAGTCGCTTGGCACAAGGCCTTGTTTGGCACAGATGAGCTCACACAAAGCCTCGGTCGACAAAAGGCCTCGTTTGGCATCTCCCATCGATCGGCATAAGGCCTCGTTCGACATCTCGCCTCGTTTGGCACACCAAGCCTCACTCGGCATAGGCCTCGTTCGGCATCTCACCTCGTTCGACATCTCACCTCGTTCGGCACACCAAGCCTCGTTTGGCACAAACCTAGTTCGGCATCTCCCCTCGCTTGGCAAAAAGCCTCGTTCGGCATCTCCCCTCATTCGACACACCAAGCGTCGTTCGGCACAAGCCTCGTTCAGCCTACACTCTTCGCTGGCACATTGCATCGTTCGGCATATGAGGGCTATTTGGCACACATCCCTTACTTGGCATACGAATGTCGTTTGACCTGGATATGTGGCTCGACATGCAAGTGTCGTTCGGCACGGAAACCTCACTCAGCAATTTCCGTTCGTCATACCTGGCTCAGTATGCAGAAGCTACTTACCACGGGCCGAGATACCTTGTTCCTAGGTCCGTGAGAGAAGTCCAACCCATCTTCATCTATAAATAGGAGGGAAGGGGCACAGTGAAAGGGACCTTTTTTCGAGAACACTAGGGAGACTCTGCTGCTTTCAAGACTCATTCTTTTTCACTTAACATTTGCATTTGAGTAGTTGGTGTACGGATTGTATCTATAATCAATTGTTTAGAAAGAAATAAAGATTAAACTCAAAGTGGACGTAGGCAGTTACACCGAACCACTATAAATCTGGTGTTCTTGTTCCTTTAATGATTACTGTATTTTACAACGTTATTCCTCAGTTTTAATTTACCTTCTTCATTAATCACTCTACAAAACTACTTCTTCGGGTGTTAGTGACCAATTCTGGTGCTAACATTTCAATTATTCAAAATGAGTCCAAATGAGTCCATATTTGATATGTATGGTAGATTTCAAGGTACGATACACTCACTTATTGCATTTGGTAAAAGTTTTTCTGAGGAGGATCAAGTTAGAAAAATCCTCAATTCACTTACTCTTGAATAGGGACAAAAGACTCTTACAATCGTAGATGCTAATGACATTAGCACTCTTAAATATTAAAGAGTTAATTGGCAATTTAATATCTTTTGAAGCACAAATGCAGGGCAGGAGAGAAAGCAAAGCAATAGAGAAGGAATCTATTGCTTTAATGCAATTATGGGTAATCTAGATTCAGACAGCGATGACAAGGAAGAAATTTAGAAAATTTCTAAAATATAGGAAGATGAATAACTTCAAAAGAAACAAAAATAAAAATCCAGGAAGCGAATGTGGAAGAAGAAATGGCATTAGATGTTATAACTGCGATGAAGCTGGCCCTTTAAAATGAGACTGTCCACATCCCCATAAATTGAAAACTACACCAAATACTGATTTATCAAGAAAACAGAGACGGGTTTGCTGCAATACTAGAGGATTCAAATACTTCCTCGAGTGATAGCAAACCGGATACAGAAAATGCTAATATATGCTTCACAGTGGCATTTAATAAGAAGTCTGGAGAAACGGAACTAAAATTGGTACTCATTTGAATCAAAATTTTGAATTTTTCATTGTTGGTTGGCTTTTGATTGCAAGGAATAACCTTTAGGTTAATAATAATATTGGTTGAATAATGTGTGCATATATTTTAAATCATATATATATATATATTTATAAAATAATAGATAAAAATAATATAAAATATATTTTAAATTATTTAGTGTATATATTAAATAATAAATATAAGATAATTATAAGTATAGATAAATAGGAATTATTTGTTGAAGTTTCTTTTTTCTTGAAAATTTTGACCTATATTTCAACATACCCCATATTCATATGTCGACGTATGTAGGCAAATTTTGAATTTCAAATTCAAAATTTGAATTTTCCTCCATCTCTCCACCAACTCTTATGTTTTGAAAAGATAGTCTCCTGAGCATAAAACATGTCATTTGATTCTCTTTTTGTTTACTCTATCTCCATCTATTCATTTTACACTTTCATTTCCAAATTAAAAAATCATGAACTCTCTTATCTCTTTAAAAAACTCTTAAATGGCATCCTCAAGCAATACTAAAGCAACCATGAGGCTTTCTAAGGAAATAAAAGAATATCTTTTTAATGATCTAGAAGCCCTACAAGCCTATATTGAGTATATATCTTTTGAAAAAGTCTTTCCCAGAAGATTTGGTATTTTTGAAGATTTTTCTACTTATGATCTTTTTATTCTTTGTTTGCAAAATGTAATTCTTGGTTTAATCGATGTTTCTCAAGATAATTCGTTTGTTATCAAAAATCGGTGAAGATGTTTTATGCATTTTAAAAGGAAATTTTTATGATGGAAGAGAATGAGAAGTTTGGAGTAGTGTCAAGGGGACATAGATTGTTTTGAATTGTGAACTTTTGGGTCACATTATTGAATGCAAATCTAGTGAAATGGACCTTTCAACTTTTCAAATTGATTTTCAAAATCGTGAAGTAATCCATGACATTTTCGAAAGTGATGATGATTTTGAATTTAAAGACAAAAACTTGCGTCCAAAAGCAAGAATTTTAAGCTTTATTTCGTAATAAAGTATCACTCCAACGAGTAATTATAATAAACAAACATAAAAAAATTTAAAGTACTTTTTGCCATTTATGGTCAATCTTACATAGATTGATCCCAAGTCATTTCGGATGAACTTTTTTCTAAAATTCTTTCTAAGCACGAATACACACTATTTCGTGGTGTGTATCTTACTCGTGTTTTCAATTATTTTAGTGTTGACCTTGAAGAAGATGTGATATCCCGGGATTTCGAGGAATTTAAAATGTGATAATCATCTTAATAAATTAATTAAAATAGATAAAATCTGTTATTTTCAAATATAAATAACCAAAAATAATTAATAACGTGATGATTTTAATTATAGTTATAAATGGATTCTTAATAGAATAATTATTTGCAAATTTAATTGGTAATGTTTTATAAATAGATTTTTAAATGAAATAAGTATTTTTAAATATAGTTGGTGTTGATTTATAAATGAATTCTAAAATAGAATTATTATTTTTGAGTTAATAAGTAGTTTATATATATAATTAAGATTAATTTTAGAATAGACTTTTTTATAAAGTTATTATCTTTCAAAAGTAATAATGTGTTTGTTTATAATTAATATATATATTTGAATTGATTTTAAATTAGATTCTAATATTGAATTTGAATTTAGATTTAAATTTGAATTTAAATGAATATTTATATCTTAAAAGTATTCTAATTTAAAATAATATATGAATGAGTTTTGTTTAAAATAGAATTTGTTTTCGTTAAAAGAATTTATTGTTATTAATTAAGGTTGTGTTTATTAAATTTAAAAGTAAATACAAAAGGTTTATTTTAACATTTTAAAATGGATTAAAAATATTTTATATGACTTTATTTAAAATATAATTGGTTTATACTCTATTTTCTTCTAAAGATTTTATTTTTATGAAATTTAGAAAGGATTTATTTATTTAGAAATGTATTTATTAATTTAGAAAATTTATATAAAAGCTTTTAAAATCTCTTAAAGATAAATAAAAATGAAAGATTACAAGTGTTAATTTATTAAATCTTATAAAAACACATGTAAGTTTATTAATTATGAGTTGTGACAAGTGGTGGCATTTAAAACAAGTGTCAAAATTTATTTTATTTTCTATCATTTTAAAATAAATCCAAAATTACATTATGTAAAACATATATCTTCTTTTTCACATTCTTTTCTTATCTTCTATAGTATCAAAAACTAAATCTTGTTCAACTATCTTCACAAACCAAAAAAATTCTTTTGCATTAAACCTGAAACCATTGCAATCCTATAAACTTTCTTTTTAAATCTGTAGCAGATTTTCAAAACTTCAGATTTCAAATGCTAACACCTCAATCTCAAGAATCAAAATCTGAAATTCCTCAAACAATTCAACCCTGATCTTAGATTTAATAAAACTTAACCCTGTAGCATTTTTTTCAAATCAGTAATTTGCAAATAAACCTGTAATCACCTCCTCAAAACTGTGATATTTCCAATCTCAGGTTCAAGAATTTGTAAACTGTTTATCCTTAAGAAAATTCTGTAAATCTTCCTTTTCAAATCTGTAAACAAACCTGGAACCATTTTCAGATTTGAAGCTTCAAACCAAAATTCAAATACAACTCTATAAATTAATTCTTCCTCAAGCATTTGTCTTTAAATCTATACGTAAAGAATCATAAATACAAGTTGTATTTCTCTTCAGAACAGAATATCCACTCTGTTCAAACTTTTGTAAAAAATTCAAAAGCTGAACCATTTCAAATCTGAATGCAACCTGAAGATCATTGTCAAGCAATATTCTCAACAACAATTATGTCAACTAGCAGAATTAAAGAAATCAAAAGCCCCAGGCAAATTCAGTTCTTCAAAATTTCTAAGCATTCAGGTCTCTGCTCTTTTGTCGGGTGAGTAAACAAATTTAATTAAAATTTAAGTTAATATACTTTTGATTGCTTATGAAGTTTAAGATAATAATGCTTGATTGTGCATATATATGATATGAATGATTATATATGTGAATGTCCGTTGTACTTTTACATCTCTGTTTTTTAATTCAGGAAACAAAGTTTTATCAAAAAAATCAAAATCAAATCATTCAATATTTTTTAGGTTTAGAGATACAAACAATACATGTTTGTTTAATCATAAATTGAAGTTTAAAATTTATTTAAAACAATATAGTTTTAAATTTAGTTCTGGAACCAAGAAATGCAGTGGCAAATTATAAAATGCATGATAAATCAAATGTTATAATTTGATAATCTAATTTCATAACTTGAATCTAGATAGAAAATAAAGATTTTTAAAACAAAAATTCAGATTTTTAGTAATAGGATAGAAGAGAATTTCAGTGTCAACTAGATTTGAGTTTTTGAGCAACTGTTGATGACCTAAGGGTCTAGAGGGGTCGAGGCTTTGTCTGGTGATGGAGGACTGTGCAGTGAAGCGGGGAAAAAATGGTTGAAGGGTTTCCTGACCACCATGGCACTGACGGCGAAGCAGGAAAGGTTTTTAACCCTAATTTGTATGTGATTGGGTTTTTTTGGTCACCGCGAGTTCTATGGGTGATTGAGTGGCTTAGAATTGTGGGAAATGGTAGCATAGGTTGTCGACACGGCGTGGCCCAAGTTTTAGCAACCCCCATGGTCAGAGACGTGGATGCAAACAGTTTTCTGGCGATGGTTGGGTTTTTGGTTCTCCTGAATTTCTCGATTTCGAATGGAGGCTTGTGGATGTGTTTGTTCGATCGAAAATTGAAGCTGAGATGATGGATGATATGTTGATGGTACCAGAGGTGATCGTCATCGTCGAAGATGGTTGTGTAGGTGCACAGGGTAGATTGGGTGTCGGTTTATTCGAATGGGTTTTGGCTCGAAGTGGTGATCGAGCGTTTGGGGAAGAGACTCGGGTTTAAACTCGAGTGTATTTGTGTGTTAGGCCTGTAAGTTTTTAAAAACTTAAATTTTTGACTAAATTTTCTTTAAAATGGGTAGAATGTTATTTGACTCGGGGTTAGGCCCGAGTGACCTTCGGGTAAAACCCGAAGCAACTGATTAAAACAGTTTTAGAATGTTTAAAATCAAATAGTTTTGAAATTGAAGTTAAATCTAGTTTTAACTTCTATATAAACTTACTTTATATATAATAAGTATTTCTTAAACAATTGATTATGAACTTTTAAAGATGTTTAAATTAGATTTTGAAATTTTAAAGTGATTTAAACCATTAATTTAAAATGTAAGTTAAGATTATATAAAAGAAAGTTTTAAAAATACAAATTGTAATTAGTCTTAAAACCTTTACTTGAAATGTTTCAGGTTTTTTTAGGAAGTTAAGCTTTGATAACTTTAAAATTATCAAGTGAATAATTATTTATTTTAAAACTTAATTAATGATGTAATTAAGTAAAGATAAATTATAATGTTGAAATGTTTTTAAGTGTTAATGTTAATAAAGGTATTAATGAGATAATGTCTTGTCTTAAGATGATTAAAGATTTAATACCTTGAGATAAACTAAGTTAATTGTGGAAATTAAGTATGATTATTTGATTTGATTTATTTAATTATAAAGGGCTAATTAAGTAATTAATCAGGAGTAACTAATTAATTTAACAAATAGTTAATTAAAGGTTATTATTTAATTAATTTAAGATATTAATTAAAGATTGTTAATTAATGATTAGAGATTAATTAGTTGAGTAATTAAATAATTAAGAATGAATTAATCAAGTTATTAATATTTGATTAATTTGTAATTAGAGAGAGTTAATTAAGTAATTAGAGGTTACTTAATTAATATTTAAGATGTACCTAGTTTGTAATTAAGTTTTGTTGATTAATAATTAAGTTTTATTAATTAATACTTTAAGGATGATTAATGTATAATTAAATATTAATTAATTGATTTACCAAATGATGATTAAGGATTAATCAAAGGGTAATTAAGAATTAATCAAAGTCAATTAAAGATTAATCAAAGGTGATTAAGGATTAATCAGAGGTAATTAAGAATTAACCAATGTTAATTAAGGATTGATTAATTAATAATTATAGACTAATTAATTTGTAATTTAGGTTGTTAATTAATAATTAAGTTTTATTAATTGATAATTAAGAGATAATTAATTAGTTAATTAGTGATTAATTAATTAATTTTAAGAGTAATTATGGATTAATTAATTTGTAATTAAGAGATTTTGATTAATAATTAAGGTTATTAATTAATAGTTAATGGATAATTAATCAGTTAATTAAAGGTTAATTAATTGATTATGAAAGTAATTAAGGGTTGATTACTTTGTATTGAAGGAAATTAATTAGTTAATAATTAAGGTTTATTAATTGAGAATTAAAGTGTAATTAATCTGTGATTAAAGGTTAATTGATTAATTGATAAGGATAATCAAGAAGTGATTAATTAATTAAATGTTTGTAATTACTTAATGATTGTTAAGCAGGATTAGGAGATTAATTCTTAAGTAATTAATTTAATTTAAGGTGATTAAATGAATTATAACATGGATTAATAATTCCTGTTTATGGATGATTGATTATGTAGAATATCTTTATGGATGATATTTAATGGATCATATATATGGGATAATATCTATTGGATGACATATATTGGATGATATTTATTGGATGATATCTATTGGATGATATGTTGTGATATTTTGTGATATGATATTAGATATATCAGTGATAAGTGTGTGATATTTATCTATGTTAAATGCTGTGTGAATTCAAGTATTGAATTGAATTGAAATGAAATGTTTTAAACTTTAAAACAACTTGGACCTAAAAGATGGTGTTTTGGATTTCGATGAGACCGGGATCGGGTTTTCAAATTTGAATATCCGAAAAACACATCGATCCAAATTAAGCGTTAGGTCGTGAATCTCAAGTGAAGATGAAGATTCAGAGTGCAAGAGTTATCATCGTTAACTCTGAGGGTGATTCCAAAATGAGTGTAACGAGATAATGCCTTCGGTTTCGTTCGAACCCGGAACGAACTTGTATGGATTGAGTGCTTTCAGAACATCATCAGGTGGACGATGAGCATTCTAAGATAGATGTGTTCTATAAAGGTAATCGTAGCCTCAAGCCTCATCAACCGGGAATGGCTAAAACAGGGGAGGTGCAGCAAGGTTAAGTGGGTCACGCCCAAGTAAAACGAGAGCTTGCCCTATCGAGATGTCCCTTTTTATTCGGCTGTGTGGGCAGTTGGTCTACAGCCAACTGCGGGGTTGTCTTGTTCGGGACTATTCAGTAAATAATGGTTCCGGCCTTGTGTTGCAGGGGATTGGGAGTGATCCTCGGTACGGTGATCTAGGCCACGTACTGTGACGGGCGGTACCCCAGTAGCCCTGCCATTGTATGGAATCCAATCTCCAATAAGTGCCGTACGTATTGATTGTGCCCAACTATGTTGGAACATGAGATGTATGCATTCCAGCTATTTCTGTATTTTACTTGAAAACCCTAGACACTATTATAATATCACTGGATTTCCTATCAAATATTTTGGATAGCGTAAGGTAAAAACTTACCCGTGTTTATGTGTGGGAAGTCTTACGTGATGCCCTTTTGTTTTTCATAAGTTTTCAAAAGTTAAGCAACTTTTAACCATTTACTCACACCAGACACATGTCTGACCCGGAGTTTATTTCTGTTTTTCTTAAACTCTCGGGCACTCAAATTTTTATGAGTAGCCAAGGGATCAGGTTTTGACTTGACGAATGTTGGAAAGCATGGAGCAGGAGTCTAGACGTAGCTATATCTATATTTTCATTGTGCAGAGTTGTGTTGTAGTCTTTGTCTGTTGTATTTGAAATGTAATAGACAGAACCCTATAACTGTCTAATGTGAAAGGTTGTTGTATCTGTGTAACTCTGATGTAAATGACTATGTAATTTCTATTTGATATATTATATTTTGTTCCGTTCCGCTGTGAGATTTTGATATTGTTGAGTTCTTTCTTCTTTCTATTCTATTTCAACCTCTTTCTTTCTTTTCGATGATGCGCCCTTCTGTGGAATGAAGGGCGGGTCGTCTCAGAAGAGGAAATAATTCCTCAAAAAATATTTGACAAGGCCAACATTTCACTTATGCATATTTTAGCCTTTTTCAAGCCTTATGAAATACTTGCGGAAAAGGAATAAAGATTAGCTTGAGAAGAGGAGAAAGAAATAAGAGAAGAGAAGGAAGAGGACGGAGAGGAAATGGAAGTCGAGGAGGAAGAATAAGAAAAGGAGGAGGATAATTCTTTGAAAAGTATCAATATGCTGCCTAATCCATCCAACAAATATCTTGTCAAAAATTAAGGGAAGATCATTCACAACCGAAGAAAGATTAAGGAATCATTCCCAAAGAGATTTACCTTAATTTCCAGCAAAATGGATAAATTCTCTGAAAGATCATCCATAAGCTTGGTGATTCTTCTTCACCTTCACCCACGTCTTTCTAGTTGTTTGTTTAAGCTATCATTATATTTGGATTTTCTAGTTTTAATTTTATGTTGAATCTCATATTTCTTTCTTTTATTCCTTATACTTATCCTAGTTATCAATGAATATTCTATTTCTTGCTGTTATACATTGTAAATTATCTCTGGAAAGTCATACAAATATGATGGTATAGGCCAGAACAATAGAATTGAAAAAAAAGTAGTTTTGAAAAATATATTGCATTTGTCGACATGCATGATTTATATTGCATATGTTGACATATGCAAATCATGTATGTCGACATATAACGGTCATTTTAAAAAAAAAAAATATAAAAAACTACCAAACACTAATTCATCTCAAATGACTTCTTAACCTTATATATACTTATTCACTCTAGAAAATCATTATTTTCGGTTCTATCTTCACTCTTTTTCATATACAAACTTTATCTCTTCAATAATGGCTTCCCTACAACAAAAACTTTATGAAAACCCCGAAAAAACTCTTCACTCATTCAAGAACATTCTTTTTTCATCCTAAGAATCTAGAGGCACTTAAAATTGAGTCAAATGCAGATGATCAAGGAGCAAGACAGGCATTTCGATGCGATTTGATGGATGATTTCTGCCTTAAGCAAAGAAGAACCATCCACCAATCCAGAGTGTACCATCAACAAAGATAATGAAGATTGGGTTGCTATTAAAGCAGATCCAATCTTTGGTGCTGATGGATGGGTTAAATATTTTGAATCATGAGTTTTGATTCATGACAAGTAGCATTAACAAAGACAATATGGCGATAGCAACAAAAGGAGAGTAACATATACATGGTATAAACTACAAAGAGAAAAGACTTCAAAACTAGTTTTCGTATGATTATTTATTATGTCTTTGAGTCTTAGATATTATTAGATACTGTTAAAATCATTTCTCAAGTAGTTACGCTTGCATACAAAACAAATTATTTTCGTTTGTATATGCATTGAAATTCACCGTGAAAAATTGCACAGGTCAGTCGACTGACTATAGTCGACCAGTCGATTGAACTAGTGCAAAATGCACAGTGAACAGAGAATATATATACAAATTTGAATTTCAGTCAACTGAGCTTCTAAACTCAGTTGACTGACTGGCGTATAATGGCTATATTTTCTGAACGGATGCTTCCTCCCGCGAAGTGTTTCACTCCAATCCGAAGAGTAATGGCTGCATCTATTGATTGAATCCCTTAAACGAAAGGTTGTATCTATCTATGCATTATATAAACACATCAAAATAATTTTCCAAATCACTAATTCTTGAATAATTTACTAGTCTTACTTACTCTCTATATTATCTGCATTCAAAAGCAATCAAACCATCTTCATCGTTTGAATCTTTGAATTCATATTCATATTCATATTCTTTGATTCATAGCGATAATCTTCCTTTCATATCTTCACACACACTCATATACTTGAGGATTTTATTATAGGAAGGATATAATGCAAGTAACAAATTCATGTTATTAGAACACATAAGGTCAAGACAACCTATTTTGTATTTGTTGAAGTCTTATTCTGCTGCTCAGACGTGTGAAGTCCTCTTCGGCTGCTGAGGCGAAATCCTGTTCCATTACTCAGGTCCCTGTTCGGCTGCTCAGGGGTTGTATAGACCTATTCCTCCGGGTTAAGTGAGGGTTATTGTTTTAGTGAAATTCCAGAAGGAGTCTGAGACTGGACGTAGGACGGAGCTTCGAACCAGTATAAAAATCTATGGTGTTATTTTTATTATACTGCTTTTATATTCCGCACTATTTACTATATAACTATCACACTATACTCTGTATTATTGTATATCCATATTACACGATCCATAGCACACTTTCAATTAGTATCAGAGCAGGCATCTTATAACCGTTACACAGTTATTTGATATTTTGCTAATATGGAAAACAACACCAGCACAAGCACTGTCACTAACACTAGTTTTATTGAAGGTCGATCTACTACACGACATCCACTATCCAATGGCATGAATTACAACTATTGGGCAACACGAATGCGTATTTATATGCAAGCCATTGGTTTTGATGCATGGAATGTTACACAAGCAGAATATACTGCACCTGCTATTGAATATTCTACATGGATAACTGCACAAAAACATGATGCTACTGCTAGTGCTAAAGCAATGAATATGTTGTTTTGTGCATTAGATAAAAATGAATTTAACCGAGTTAGCATATGTAACACTGCATATCAAATATGGAAAACACTTA
The DNA here is from genome assembly GCA_030765085.1 of Allium cepa. Classification (NCBI taxonomy): domain Eukaryota; kingdom Viridiplantae; phylum Streptophyta; class Magnoliopsida; order Asparagales; family Amaryllidaceae; genus Allium; species Allium cepa. Next base: position 293,155,912 of record CM060937.1, read on the forward strand.
AAGTTACTCATGAAGGAACTAGCAAAGTTAAACAAAGCAAAATATCTATGCTCAAGAGTCAATTTCAAAATTTCAGAATGAAGCAAGATGAGTCAATGAATGATATGTACTCCTGATTTAAAGATATTTATCATTCTCTAATAGAACTAGGAGAAAAGTATTTTGACTTTGATATCGTGTCCAAAATCCTAAACTCTTTAACCGATGAATGGGAAAGAAAAGTCTTAGCTATTGGAGAAGCAAACGATGTTTCTAGCATGAAATTGGAAGTGTTAATAGGAAATTTAACGTCCTATGAAGTAAATTTACAGAAAAAATGTTTAAGCACAAGACAAGAAAAATATGGCATTTCATGCAAAATAAGAGGAATCAGATTCAGAGGATGAAGATTTAGCTTTCATAAGTAAAAATTTTAAGAAAGTTTTGAAGTACATAAAAGGAAATCGAAATAATGGCAAAAGAAACTTCAACAATAAGCAATCATCCTCAATACTAGAATGCTTCAATTTCCTTAAGAAGGGTCATATGCAAAAAGATTGTCCAAAACAAAGGAAGGGAAAACAAAATAAATATAGAAAGAAAAAATTCAAAAAGAAGGCATTTTCAGTGACATGGGATGACTTAGATTCTTCATCTTCTGAAAGTAGCGGCGATAGTGAAAATGAACAAGAAAATGTCTGCTTCATGGCTACTGGTAATGAGCTCTTACTTAAGAAAAGAGGAAAATAGATACTCGACAGTGGCTGCTCAAAACACATGATAGGAGACAAAAATATGCTAACAAATATCACATATTCAGAAGAAGGCTCCATCACATTTGCAGACAATTCCAAAGATTATATCATCGACAAAGGCGATGTGAGCAATTACGGTATATCTAATTTACCTCTCATTTCTAATGTTCCGTTTGTCAAAAACTTGAAGCATAATCTGTTAAGTATTAGCCAATTGTGTGACAAAGGATTCAAAATCTCATTTTTTGAGGATAAGTGTAGCATTTATGATAACAATGAAAATCTTATCTTTGAAGATAATAGAGATAGAAACATATACGTTATGAATATGAAAATTAATCATAATTCAGATATGTGCTTAATAGCCAAAGAGAATGATCCTTGGTTTTGGCACAAGAGATTCTGTCATATTAACTTCAAAGCTATAAACAAACTTTCTAAAAATGATTCAGTCAAAGGATTACCAAAAATAAACTATATAATTGATCATATTTGTGATGCATGTCAATTAGGAAAGTTAACTAAATCATCTTTTAAATATAAGAGGGTTATTTCTACATTACAACCACTTGAATTACTACACATGAATTTATTTGGACCTACTCAAGTACAATCCATAAATCACAATAAATATTGTAATAGTGGATGACTTTTCTAGATATACGTGGACTTTTTTTATGAAAAATAAAAGTGATACTTTTGATCATTTTAAAAAATTTATTAAAAGAATTCAAAATTTAAAAGGATTGAAAATTAAGAACATTAGAAGTGATCATAGAGGATAGTTCGAAAACAAAGTTTTTGATCATTTTTGTAAGAAGAAAGGAATCTTTCACAACTTTTCATTTCCTATAACTCCACAACAAAACGGAGTTGTAGAACGGAGGAATAGAACTCTACAAGAATGTGCAAGAAATTTGTTAAATGGAAGCACACTTTCAGAACATTTCTGGGTAGAAGCCGTAGCAACTGCTTGTTATGTTTTGAATCAGGTTTCTATTCGACTACTTACCAAAATACTCCATATGAACTTTTTACTGGAAGAAAACCAAATATTTCATACTTTAAAGTTTTTGGATCAAAATTTTCTATATTGAATACCAAAGAACAACTTGGCAATTTCGATGCGAAATCCGATGAAGGAATCTTTCTAGGATATTCAGATCGAAGCAAAGCATATCGAGTATTTAATAAAAGAGCAAATACTGTTGAGGAAACTCTTCATGTATCTTTTGATTAATTTTTTTTACAAAAACCAAGTATAAGATATGATGAAGAACTTCCACATAACGTCACAAATACGTACAATATAAATTTTGGAAATGTTGAAAACATAATTGATAATTCTAGAGAAGATGAGAATGTTGTTCATTACAACAACGAGTTAAGATCTCCACCAAGAATATTGTGGATCATCCCATTCAAAATGTCATTGGAGAAATTAATTCAAATGTCCGAACTAGAAGTCAATTAAATAAAATGGGCCAAGTAGCATTCCTTTCCAATATCGAACCTAAAAACCCAAAGGAAGCTTCTACAGACGACTATTGGATCATTGCAATGCAAGAAGAACTAGATTTAGTTTGAATGCAACGAAGTTTAGGAGTTAGTTCCTAGACCAAGTGATCAAACTGTTATTGGAACAAAATGAGTCTATAAAAATAAGACGGACGAACAACGCAACATCACCAGAAATAAACAAGGTTAGTCGCTCAAGGTTATAATCAAGAGGAAGGAATTGACTATGAAGAAACGTTTTCTCCTGTCGGTGGACTAGAAGCAATACGTATTTTATCGGCCTATGCATGTTTTCATAATTTCAAACTTTATCAAATGGACTTTAAAAGTGCCTTTCTGAATGGTTACATAAAAGAAAATATGTATGTTGAACAACCTCCTTTATTTATCCATGAGAAATATCCAGACCATGTCCATAAACTTAAGAAACTCTTTGCAGTTTGAAATAAGCACTACGTGCTTGGTACGAACAACTTAAGAGTTATCTAATAACTTCTGGATTTCAAATTGGAAAGGTTGATCAAACACTTTTCATTAAACATTCAAAAAGGGATATTTTAATTGTTCAAATTTATGTAGATGATATCATCTTTGGTTCTACATGTGATACCTTATGCCAGGAATTCTCCGGAATTATGACCAAAGAATTTGAAACGTCACACATGGGAGAATTATCATATTTTCTTAGTTTACAAATCAAACAATTACAAAATGGTATTTTATTAGTCAAGAAAAATATTGTAATAATTTAATCAAATGCTTTAGAATGGAAAATACTTCTGCCAAACCAACTCTTATAAGTACAACACACATCTTGATAGAGATGAAAATGGTAGAAGTGTTGATCAAAAATCATACCAAATTATGATTGGATCATTACTATGTTTAATAGCTAGTCGTCCTGACATAATGATGAGTGTTTGTTTGTGTGCTAAATTTCAAGCCAATCCAAAGAAATCACATTTAAGAGCAGTAAAACGTATATTGCGTTATCTTAGCAATACCAAGGATTTTGGACTTTTCTATCCAAAAGAGTGTCCTTTCGAATTAGTATCATATAGTGATGCTGATTTCGAAGGATCTCGTGCAGATAGGAAAAGTACAAACGGTACGTGCCATTTTATTGGAAAATCTTTAGGTTCTTGGTTTAGTAAGAAACAAAATTACGTTTCGCTCTCTACATGTGAGGCAGAATAAGTTTCTGCTGCCTTAGCTTGTGCTTAAGTAATCTACATGCAACAGAAACTTAGAGATTTCGATATAAATTTAACAAATTTTGTCATATATTGTGATAACACGAGTTCTATCAACTGTCCAAAAATCCAATCAATAATTCACGAATGAAACATAATGACATTCGTCATCATTTTCTTCATGATAACATTGAAAAAGTAACGATCAATTGGCCGATATATTTACAAAGCCATTCTCGAAAATATTTTTGTAAAACTTCGACGAGAACTCGGAATCTTCTCTTTTAAGGATTTGTAAAATTTTCTATCCGAGTAAAATTCTGCAAAATCTTTGCATTCTTTGCCTTTTCTAGTTTTTGAACTTAGCTGTCCTAACATGAAGGTGTCTATTTTACCAGATGATCTATGTTTGTTTCTTGTTTAGCTACAATATCCATATGAACAAGAAAACCAATTTTTTATCCAAGTTCAAAAATATGTGTAACTGCCAAGATTTGAAGTCTAGATCTTAGATTAGAAGCTGTATGTCTTTACCATATGAGCTAGTAATGTTATCTGTTAGACTTAAAACGTAACATCATACTCATATTTAACCTTCCATCTATACAAACATTTCCTTTCGTTTATCTCTTTTTTTTACTATTTTTTAATCAATGATTATGTTCTCTAAAGCTTCCTTAGCCTCAAATTAATTCTCTTTTTAGTATACTCTTCGCCTATTTAAAATCCCTACTACCTCTTTTTAAATCATCGCTTTTCTTTTAAATATCATCTTATCATTCCTATCAATTTATGCAATTCACCACGATGTTCGACCTATTTATCCTTCTAATTTCAATGGCCTTCAATGGCCATGATGATTCCGACCAATCAACTACTGACTATTCAATACCATCCTCCGCTTATACTTCTTCCTCTCAATCATTACCTACACCAACTCCTTGCTACGAACCTGCCAAGTTGGTATCTCCACAAAATCATACCGGACTTACTCTAGAAAAGAAGAAAGCTCGTCGTTTCTTATTCTTTGGTTCTCCATCAACTAAACAAAAGATTGGCGATATGCATCATTATCAATGGGAACAACTAGAACTCCAACGAGAAATGTACTTTGTGTAAAAAGTTAATTCCAAACGTCTTAAATTTTTGGAGCAACTCGGTTGGAAAATTTGTGTTTGTTTTACATCTAATGTTCATCAACCAACATCATCTTCCTATCACAATCCATGGGAACCCAGTCCTTGACCACCTCTGGTCTCACCACATACAATGACTTGTAACAATATATGGTCTCTATTATGACTGCACATTGAAGATACAAAAGTAGAGCCGGATAAATAACCGACACCACATAAAACACCTCAAAATATACCACGAAAATCACCATCCTCTAAATAATTTTTGCGTGTCTTTATCTATGTCATTTTATATATTTTATGGTGTATTCATCCACTTTTTGTATAATCTTTGGTATATATTAGTTTATGATTGCTAAACAGGCTCACTGTGCATTTTAATAACAGTCAGTCGGCTGACTGCATCAGGTCAGTTGACTGTATATAGACCCAGAAAACTCTCGGATTCCAGTTCAGTCAACTGGCCTGCTGTATTCAGTCGACTGAACAACGTTTTTGAGTATTTTTACCGCCCTTTCCATCTCCTTTTTACCCTATCTCTTCATTTTTTCACTTTTACTTTCCTCTTTTTACCCAAATTCATTTTTTCCAGCCCTTAAAAATCCCATTTTTCAACCTTCTACCATAATATCTACCACAAATCATGCCTCCCAAACGTTCAATAACCACTGCATCATCTTCAACTACAGTCGTAGACTCTCTCGTCGCTCAATGGCTCTATGATCGGACGGTGGTGGAAAGATGGAACACAATGAAATCGGCAAGGATATTTGAAGGTTCTTTTATGCTATTCCCTGATTTTGAATCTTGTAGGCTTCAAGAATTAGCTAATCAAAGTGGCTTACAATCTTTAATAGACTTAAAATTAAATATCCATAGAATTAATCACATTATGGTTAAGCTTTTCTATGCTAATCTTAACTTAGCACATCAACATCATATACATACCAACAATTGTGTGTGGAGTCTTGTTTGTGGAAAACCTATTTGGTTCTCTCCCGATCGCATTGCCCATATTTTACAATCACCAAATCATGATGTCACCCTTGATGAAGTAGAATGCAACATGGAAACTCGAGATAGAATAAGTCATCAATTTTTGGACAATGATGCAACCTGTGTAAAATCGATGTCTCCTCGTCCTCAAGCTAGGATTATGCATAGGACCTGAATGAAAATTATTCTACCAAGGACCAGGTCATATGAGCTTGTCTCTCAATTTTTTTTAAAGCTCTATGTGCAATTTGGAGTAACATGCAGTCAACTAGACGCAATTAATTTTAAATGAATTCCTCTCATTTAATCAAGGAAAAATGAATGTGATCTATTTTGGGGGAGTCTTCTTATCAACTTGGAAGTGCCATTTCCCGATTCTGAAGTGCCAAATGTTGGTTTTATAAACATAAGAACTCTTAGTCTCATGAAATTACCTATTACTCCTCCTATTATGGATTATGATGCATGGAAAGCATGCCAACACGCGCGACGTCAAGAACAACAAGATCAAGGTCCTTCCTTTCAACCATGTCGCTCACCTACTCCTCCATTACATTCCAATGATGACGTGATTCAACTTGCAACATTTGATCATTCAACCCAACAATCTATTGAGATTTTACCCCGGAACCAACTTGTTCTTGACACACGTTTGAAAAGGGATGATAAAAAGCTTGACAAAATCAAAGGTTTTTTCTCCATCTTATGGGATGCTATTTCTTGTTCTGCCTCTACTTCGACCGTGCCATCTACAGGAAAACGCCCTGCGCCATAATTTACTTGGAGCACATCCGAGGATCACACCGGCACAGACACTAGCATAACTAGCGGAGGTGGGCATGGTGGTCAAGCATCATCTCAAGGCAAGTCTCCCGCCATTCAAGAACAAGAATATAACTGGGATGTCGATGAATAGTGGGTGCTATCGTATTTGGATATGGTACTTTCTTTGCTTTTTTACTCAACTTTCTTTTCTATCAAGACTTGTACTTAAATGGCCTTGTGTTATTTTGGTTTATGGAACTTTATTTTTTTTCTTCCTACGATACATATGTAGCTACATCTTGATTTGTTATGTTAGTTATGCTTATTCTATGCTTTACTGGCTATGTCTACTCCTTTTGTCGATGACGAAGGGGAAGAAAATGTCTACTAACAAGTTTTATGCAGATTTACATTATCGCCACACATTCAAGGGGAGAAATATATATAACTTTTGTTATATAATTTCTACTGCATATAAATTCATCATTTACAGGTTGTCATCAATCAAAAAGGGAAGGATGTTGAATCATGAGTTTTGATTCATGGCAAGTAGTATTAATAAAGACTACATGGCGATAGCAACAAAAAGAGAGTAACATATACATGGTATAAACTACAAAGAGAAGAGACTTCAAAACTAGTTTTCGTATGATTATTTTTTATGTATTTGAGTCTTAGATATGTTTAGATACTGTTAAAATCATTCCTCAAGTAGTTACACTTGCACACAAAAGAAATTATTTTCGTTTGTATATGCTTTGGAATTCACTGTGCAAAATTGCACACGTCAGTCGACTGATTACAGTCGACCCATCGACTGACCTGGTGCAAATTGCATAGTGAATAGAGAATATATATACACAAATTTGAATTTCAGTCAATTGATCACCTGAATTTAGTCGACTGATCGGCTTGTAATGGCTATATTTTCTGAACGGATGCTTCCTCTCGCGAAGAGTTTCAATCCAATTCGAAGAGTAATGGCTGCATCTATTGATTGAATCTCTTAAATGAAAGGTTATATCTATCTGTGCACTATATAAAACATCAAAATCATTTTCCAAATCCGATTCTTGAATAATTTACTGATCTTACTTACTCTCTATATTCTCTACATGTGAAAGCAATCAATCCATCTTCATCGCTTGAATCTTTGAATTCATATTCATATTCTTTGATTCATAGTGATAATCTTCCTTTCATATCTTCACACTCACTCATATACTTGAGGATTTGATTATAGAAAAGGTATACTACAAGTGAAAAATCCATTTTATTAGAACATACATGGTCATGACATCTATTTTGTATTTGTTGAAGTCTTGTTCTGCTGCTCAAGCATGTGAAGTCCTCTTCGGCTGTTGAGGCAAAATCCCGTTCCACTGCTCAGGTCCTATTCGGCTGCTCATGGGTTGTATAGACCTATTCCTTCAGGTTAAGTGAGGAATGTTATTTTAATGAAACTCCAGAAGGTGTCTGGGATTGCGCGTAGGATGGAGCTCCGAACCGATATAAAAATATCTAGTGTTATTTTTTTTATACTGCTTTTATATTCCGCACTATTTACTGTATAGCTATCATCACTGTACTCTGTATTATCTTATATCCATATTACACGATCCTTAGCACACTTTCAAAAGTTCCTCAAAGTGTCTAGTTTAAATTGGTTTGATTGTATACAAATAATAATACTTGATTTGGTTTGGATTTGATTGACTTAATTTATGTGGATTTGTTTGAATGTTGTGACATTAACTTTGCTGGATTGGATGAATATTTAGATTGATTATGATTATTTCATAATTATCTAATTTTACATATCATTTGTTGTTTTCATATAATCATTCTCATCATCATTATACATAATCCTTATATATATATATATATATGTATCAATTAATATTTTATATAGGGGGAGTTAGAGTTAAAATTAGAGTAAGAGTTAGTGCTAGAGTTATAGTTTTAGGTGGTTATTTTGTTGATGAAAAATGGAGAGAAATATATAAAATCTAGGCATATATTAAGGGGAGTTTTGTAACCTAGGTGGAATTATATTACATTTTATACACAGAGTTGTCATCATCAAAAAGGCGATATTGTTAGTACCTCCGGTGTTGGTTTCGATGATAACAACTATAAACATTATATAAATATAAATACTAATGTTTTATCAAGTTATATATAGTATATAGGCAAGCTACTAGACATGTGTTGATTACTAAGATTGTACAGTATCAAGAGTAGATGCAAGATGCTGATTTAGAGTTTCAAGAGTTGGAGAATGAAGACTCATGAATATTGAAGAGTTCAAGATTTCAAGATATTCCAAATTAGTTATAGGGTCGTAGAATTTACCTTAAAACCTTGGTTGCACTTTCCCGATCACTCTCTCCTTCTCTAAATTTGTTTTAATTTTTTTTTCAAATAACCTAGTTTTGAAATAATCTTTTCAAAATATTTTCTCAAAATGATTTTTAATCTCTTATGCTTATAAAGATATTATTTTAGTGTTTTTAGTTTATATATATATATTGATTTTTTAATACTTTATTAAGTTATAATCATATTGATTATATACATACATACATACATATATATATATATTATTTACATTATATTAAAATTGCAAAATTATTATATATTTTGTATTAAGTTTTAATATGATTAAAATATGTATAAACTATGCGTAAACGATTTTACAAAGTATCAACTATTTTACACAACAACGAGTTTTCAAAATAATATATTAAAGTATTTCAAATTTTTAAAAAGTGTATGTCGACATACTCTATGCATGTATATCTACATAATAGCCTATTTTTTCAAAGTTTAAATTTTAAAAAAGTGTCTTTCATATCTCTTCACGAATGGATATGACAGTTGTTCCTCTATAAATACCATACTTTCAAACGAATTTTAATCATCATTTTCTTATTCGTCTCTCCTCCTTCCACTTACCCATTTTCTAAATCAAAATATACCCAAACTTGGCTGAAATTCAACTAGAATCAAATTCAGTAATCACTATTTTGATTTTCCTTCATCTGCTCTTCGATTTATCTCATCTCTCTCACTCAAACCAGGATCAAAGTGCTATTCAAGAGTTATAAAATCAATTGTAATGAAGATCGAAGATTTGAGTCTGTAAAACTCAATCAAATCACATTGATATACTTGTGGGTGTGATTGTATCCAGTAAAATCGATTGTGCATGCGTAGTAGCCTATAAATCTTGTGGCTTGCAGTCAGAAATCTAGTGACTCCTCCTAAAGGTTGGGATTCTTTAGGGTGTGTCTCATAGCCTTGAAATCAAGATTGTATTTTCATTTACTAGTTGAAAAGAAATCCGCATAAGGAATTGTACAAGACTGGATGTAGGGCAACTCTGAACACTATAAAATCGTGGTATGTTGTTTCCTTTTTACTTTTACTACATTTACTTTTATTTGCACTTTGATTCTGTGATTTTTCTGTGATGATTAGTTACATCATTCCAAGTATAATCTTAAATAATTTAAAAAATATTCATATAATTCATTAAATACTATTCACCTCTCCAGTGTTAATTAAGCCTTAAGATCCCTATTCCGACGACTTACAGTCTCAACATGCTTTCAATCTCATGTCTCAAGTTATAAAGTATTTCTCTGTAAAATCACCAAAATGCTTGCACCAAATGTGGCATGAACACCCAGAGAATTAGAATAGAGAAAAAAGAGAAGAAAGTAAATGAAAACATAAAATAACAAGACATACAAAATTTATAGTGATTCAGCTAATTGTTGCCCACGTCCACTCAACTTTGTTATTGATTTGGATGATGCTTACAAGAGGTGTTCATATGGATCGGTGATAATCCTCAAGCTTGTTAGAGAAGCACATACAACTGCTTAGAGAGCCAAAAAGGTCCCTCAAAACATCACCCGCCCCATCTATTTATAGCTGAGGGTCGTCTGAATTTTCTTACCCATGTTCTCACCAACTTTCACACTTATAGGGAGTGCCAATAGAAAAAGATAGAGGCCATGTCCTTAATGTTCAAGGATCGGTACCGATCTATGCTATGGATTGATGCTAATCCATGAACTTACGTCTTGGACCATGTTTTCCCTCTCACAAATACTTTATTGACTTGTATCTTGGTCCTTAGCATCAACTTATGTTAATATGAGCTCGAGTTTGAGTGAATTCTTTGGTTCGGATGTTGGTTAAATGCTTTTGGTTTGCCCATAAATCATTTGAGTTGCTCCTTGCTGGCGAACCACCTTCTATGGCATATGCTAGTTCCTAAGTGCTTCAACTACATGTTGTATGAAAAGCTGATAGATCTGAGCAAAAGTTGGGGATTGGTACCAATTCATTATCATAAATTGGAATTGATCTAACCCTTAGCATTAACCTTAGGTTTCAGGCATTGCAGTCGAAGTAAGTTGGTATTTTAAACTTACTTGCCAAGTTTTATGACTTCACTTCTCGATCTTGATCGATATCCGAGTTTGGTAGTTATCGCTTAGGATTTGCTTGGTCAACTCAATTTGTTCGAACATAAATTGGCTAAAATGTTGGATAACATCTATGTGTATCTTAAGAGCTTCTTGTTGAACTTAATGGAAAAATCATAATCATACAATATTAGTATTTATTTTTATTTAAAAGGCAACAAAATTTTATTCGCCCAGGTCAACATGAAATTGGTCTCGGATTTAAACTAGCTAGAGCAAGTAATACTTATATTGGAACCAGGCCAGCCCGCAGTGGAAGTTATGAGTGAATTTCAAAAAAAAAATCCCTTATTGGATCTTTATTCAGAACATTTCTAAATTTTATTTAAATAAAATCTTTTATTTTATTTAACTTGGTATAATTTTATTTAAATTGATATAATTTTATTTAATTTGCGTTATGATATATATATGTATATGTATGTGTATGTGTAAGTGTGTGTGCGCGCGTAGGTGCTCTCGTGCATGTATCATATACACATATATTTGTGTGTGTTTCTGTGTAATATATCAATCCTTGCAAGGTAAAATATGTCCGTATGTAAATGTTGGAAGGTACATTGGAACATACACGTTAGCTCATTCAATATGCAATTATATTATCCAAATATGTTAATATAAATATATACTATTATTTATATGTAAATATTATATATATATATTATAGTTTTGCTTAAATAATTTTTATAAGTATAATATATATAATTATATGAATAAATATTAATATTATATATACAAATTATATAATGGACTTACTGAAATACAAAGAAAATATTTATAAATCTTTAAGCATTTTTTAACTAAAACCATGAGGGATATAGATACATGCATATGTACATATATTAATAATTTTTTGTTTGATACTTATTTATATTATGTAAATCAAATATTCGTATATATTACTAATATACTCAAAATATTTTTTCGATAAGTATAACAAGCTAAGTCTTGCACATGGCTCTGTATATATATTTTTCTATATTAATATATATTTTTTATTTAAATATCTATGAAAAAACATTAAAATATTAGTCAAAAATAAATTTCAAAATTTATTTTGAATTGTAAATTTCCAGTAAATATTAAAAGATATTTTACGCTCTGAATCTTTTTTCTCAATTTTTTGGTTTGAAATTGATTTTAGAATTATTTTTTTATCTTCACCATGTAAAAATATTAATTAAAAATAAATTTTGAATTTTTATTTCAAATTTTAGATTTTCGTTAAATCCTAAAGGATGTATAATGCTTTGAAATAAAAATTCCATATTTTTTTTGGCAAGGCCGACGGGGTTGGATGGTCCCCGACCATTTTATTGCAGCACCAGAGGGAACATGACACATACAACAACATAGAGCAAAAGCTCGAAAAAAAAGAGAAAAACAGGGTGCTACAAGCAGAAAGGAAATACAAATGAAAAGAAAGGAAAAAACACAATCAAGTTACATACTGAAAGCCATGCTAATACCAGGGTCGAAGGAGAAAAGCATCTTCAGGGAAGTATCAATTTCATGCATGATCCAAAGTCTGAGTCTAGCATCAGTTTTTGCATTGATGATATTAAAAACTCTAGTATTACGTTCTCTCCACACTGCGTTCATAAAACTCTTCAACACAACACAAAAAACTCTCTTACTTTTTTGCTTGTAACCTGTCTTTGCATATATACGTTCCCATTCAGCTTGATTATCATGCAGTGGACAGTCACTTTGAAGCTTCATCATAACTTCGGTCCACAGTTTCTTTATTACTGAACATTCGAAGAATAAATGCTCAATAGTCTCAGGTTGCATACAACAGTAGGAATAGTAAATGTTGACATTCATACCGAAATTCGCAAGTTTAGCCCCAGCATTATAGAACGGTTCAAAATCTTCCACATAGTTAAATTTTCTCTCATGCTACTATCTTTATTCCATGTTCTCTTCCACCATTTCCATTTGGATTTGTATTGTTCTTCATCAAGAAATCATATGTCGCACCAATTTTAAATTTACCCTTTCTTTCACCCCAGACAATTTTATCAGAAGTAGAAGGCAGCGGGGTGAACTTTTTGATTTTATCCCATATCTTTTGAATTCTCTGATTAGAAGAGAATGTATGAAGCCCCTGGATATAATTGAGCACATCTCTGATTTTCGTTTCAGAGTGAATACCAGTTTGTTGAATCTCACTATAAGTCAGTTGTCTTCGAAGAATGAAACCATTTCCAAGCCAAGGATCATCCCAGAAGTTAACACTATAAATATGGTTGGTGTTCATTTGTATTAGAGGGAGAAAAAGTTCCTTTATCTTGTGAATACTCTGCCAAGTCCAGCTCATGTTCTGTTGTTTAAACATGTTCCATAATCTCTTGTTTTTTATCACATTTCTTTGGGACCATTCAACCCAGAGACTATCAGAGCAGTTAATCAAAGGTGTCAACATGCCTCGCAAAGGCTGCCTTATTCCACTGTGTTAAATTTATTATACCAAGACCTCCCTTGTTCAAAGGCTTCTCAACAGTACTGTACTTAGTTAGAGCTATAAATCTGCCATTAGTTTTGCCAGACCACAGAAACCGCATAATAGCACTTCTAATCATGTTAATTAGCTTGGATGGGAAAACGAAAGTTCTGGCCCAATACACTTGCATTGCAAAAGTAACCGACTTAATTAAGGTCAATCATCCTGCCTGACTCAGATTCTTAGTGGTCCAACAGTTAAGTCTAGCAGTGATCTTCTCATACATCGGTAGACATTGATTTGTTGTGATTTTGGATGTTGTAAGTGGCAATCCTAGGTAGTATACAGTGGAATGGTTTCGAGATAAACCAGTAATTTGAGTTATTTGATCAACTTGTGCTATGTTAACTCCAGCTAGAATGATATCAGATTTCTGGACGTTGACCTTTAACCCCATCATAGTATAAAAATGTTCAAGGGTTAGCATTATGTTTTTGACAGTGTTGATGTCAGGAGAGCAAAACATAATCAAATCATCTGCAAACATTAAAGCAGAGATTTGTGGGTCTTTACAAGCAGGATGCAGTTTAACTTTACCTTGATGTATAGAATTGTTTATCATTCTCGTGAGTAATTCCATGACCAGAATGAAGATGTATGTAGACTGGGGGTCTCCCTGCCTAATGCCTTGCTTACTTCTAAAAAATCCTTTAGTCGTACCATTGACATTGATTGAATAGGTTGGAGAGGAGATACATTCATAAATCCATGCAATAAAATGAGGAGGAAAATTCATGTACCTCATGATACGTACGATGCTATCCCACTGTAACATATCAAATGCTTTCATTATATCGAATTTCATCATTGCTTTCGGGGGAGCATTTTTACTTTTATATCCTTTAATTAGCTCATGTGCGAGGAGAATGTGATCAAGAATATTCCTACCTGGAAGAAAAGCAGCTTGGTTGTTGGAAACAATTGATGGAAGGACATTCTTCAGTCTAGTAGCAATAACTTTAGAGATGCATTTATATAAAGTATTACAACAAGAGATAGGACGGTAGTCTTTAACATGATGAGCATTTTTGAGCTTTGGGATTAATGCAATATTGGTATAATTAAACGACCTATAGATTTTACTCTTTTTGAAGAATAGGGTAATGGCATTGTAAACATCAGCAGACACAATCGGCCAACAAGTAGTATAAAAATAAGCATTCAACCCGTCAGGGCCACCGCACGAGTTAGGTTTAAGAGAAAACATTGCTTTTTCAATTTCTTCATGGGTAACTTCAGAGCATAGTAAGTTGTAGTTATCTTCATCAAGTTTAGGCATGATATTAGATGGGATCTCATCAATATTAGGAACAAAGTTGTTAGTGTTGCTATATAAGCATGTGAAATGTTGTTCAAAAGCTTCCTTAACACCTTCAGCTGTAGTTTGGAGAACATCATTCATATCATAGACAGTGGCAATATTTTCCCTCCTCTGCTTGTCCTTGAGACTGGCATGAAAGTATGCACTATTCTTGTCTCCTTTTTCCCACCATTTGATTCTCGACTTTTGTCTATTCATATCACTCTCCTTAGCTAACGCATCATAGTATTGTTGAGACAATGTAGTTTGGGTAGAGGAAAGACTTGCGTCGTGAACGTTATCCAACATTGCCTTCTGAACCTCAACAAGCTTATTCAGAATAGTAGTGCTCATTCTATATCCTTTGCCAAATTTTTTAAATGCCCAAAGCTTCAAGACATCTTTCATTTCTCTTATTTTTTCCTGCATAACAAATAAATGATTACCATTCTTATTTTTGCTCCATGCAGTTAAAACAGTAGATTTAAAGTCAGCTTCGAAAACCCAGGAATTAAAAAATTTAAAATTTGCTTTTCCTCTCTTGTCCAATCCACGAAGATGGATAATTTGAGGGGAGTGATCAGAAAGGAGTGGAGGAGGGAGATGGTTGAAAAGGAGGGGCCATTTGGTTAGGGCAGTTTGATTGGAGAAGGAGTGATCAATCATTGAAAAGGTCCTTTTACCATGCTTTCTTTTATTATTCCACGAGTATTGCATACCAACAGTTTTAACACTAACAAGATCAGCATCATTAAGCACATTACTGAGTGGTTGAATTTCAGTAAGGGACAACAGATTTCCTCCTACTATATCAGAGAGTGTATAACAACAGTTGAAGTCACCAAATATAATCCATGCATGGGTGGAATGCCTCAGAGATGGAATGACAGAAAGCACAGAGGCTCTAGAGGCAGCAGAGTTGGATGCGTAAATAAAGGAGATATAGAAGGATGTGTTATCAGATATCTAGAGTATGACAGTGTAATAGTTGGGAAGTAGAGAGGATAGGAGTTATTTGAACATGAAGGGGATTGTATAGAATCATTATTCTTCCATAGGGAGATTCGTTTAGATTGTGGATTAGCTTCCATTCTGAATTTATGTAATTAGCTGCCTTAATAGTTAAGGGAAGATTTAATTTAGTTTCAAGAATTGCCAACACCGATAATTGGTGAGTAGTAATGAACTATTTACATTGATCTTGCTTGATGACATGATGAGCCCCTTGTATATTCCATGCTCCAATGCGTGACATCATTGGAGAACTCTGGCATTAAGTAGTTCAATCTTCATTCTCCTTGTTACTGCCTGCGTGGAGGACAAGTAATTTGGAATTGTTGCTGAAAGGGGGGTGATTTCTTTGTTTTCTGTTTCATTTTCCAAGGGGAAAGTGGTCATTTGTGCTTGAGTGAAAAAGGGTGGAGAGGTATTCTGAATGGATGGGGAAGAGAGAGGAGATGAATTGGGAGGAGGTTTGTATGCTGCAGGTGGTTTTATATTGGAGTAAATGTGAGGAGGAGTTGCATTGTGTGGCTTGACAGTAACTGGGGGATCGGTTGGTTTTGTTGTACATGCTGTTTCACCCTTGTGCATGTCTGCACATATATCAGTTGCTTTTTTGTATTTGATGTTCTTACTTTTACTCTTATTGTCTTTTCTACCACTAGAGCTCTTTCCTTCTACATTTGCACTCTCATTAATTGTTCCAGCTTCATTATTTCCTTTACTGACTGTTATTTTGCCTTTAGAATTGATTTCTTTTTGCTGCTCTTGTATAGTGTGTGTTGTCTTTATTTGTCTCGGTGTTTTATTGCTCTGCTCTCCTTGCCTTAAATTACTTCCTTCAGTACCAGTTATATTTACCCTAATATCACACAGTGAATCACTACTCTCTCCACTAGCATTCTTACTTACATCATGTATTTCAACTATATTGTCTGTATCCTCCAAGCCAATTAGTGCTTCATATTTATTAGATATCAGTAATTTTTCAACTAAATCCTCAACAATTGTTTTTTCAGTTTTTTTGTTCCTATTTCCTTGTTCACTCCTTCAGGATTAGTTGGATAGTTGGCTTCAACAGTATGAGATGTATTTTCACTAATCACTTTACTCATTTCACTTTGCCCATTTCCCTGCTCATATCTATCATCCTCCTCATCCTTCTTTACATCATCAACATTGGTTCTATCTATTTCATTCACTACTTCTTCATTGCTTCCTCTTTTTTGTTCGTTGTTTGTTTCATACACAACTTTTACTGATTTCTTTTTATTAACACGTTGCCATTTCCTTGAAATTTGCATTTGAAAGGGTTTGACTTTTTTTATTGACATGGACATTTCCAGTGGTATCCACTATGTTTCCTTTTCCTCCATTCTTTCTTCTATCAATTTCTTTGTCGGTTTTACTCAAATTTTTATTATCACAGCATTCAGTTGTGTGCCCAAATTTCTTACACAATACACATACATCTGGCCTCCATTGATACTCAACATATATCTTCTGAAAGCCACCTTCCACCAGTTTAACCATAACTCATTTGCTAGCTCCTTGTCAGGTTTTACTTCTATTAAGCATTTAGCGTAGCTCAACCTATTTTGCTTCTCCGTCATTTCATCCATACACAATAATCTACCCAAATGACTACTCAACCAATTGATCCCTAAAGGCGACCAAGCATATAATGGAAGATTATACAGATGAACCCATACTGGAACAGAGGTAACTGAGCCAGTAAGATTGCTGACAGCAGCATCATATGGCTTCACTATGAACATCTTATTATTCATTATAATGGGGTCGCTTTGAAGAATTTTATATCTATCTTCATCACATGAGAAGTTGAATAGGAATACAATACCATCTGATTTAACTTTTACTGAGCCTTTAAGCTTCCAGATATTCTTGAGCTTTTGAATGACAGCAGTATACGATAACGGCTTGTCTAAGAAGAAACCTACTAGTGTGTCAGACCAGATCTCTGCACCAGCATCAAGAACGATCTGCGGAGGCACTAGAACATCTTCTTCGTATTCAGGAAGAAAGTCAACGGGAATGTACTTCCCAGCATTTCTGGGTTTATGCTTAAATAAAGAAGTCCATTTCCGTTCACCTTGACTGGGGGAAGGAGGAGGAGTGGTCTGCGGCAGAGGAGTTATATCTGGTGGTCTCGAAGGTTGAAGGACAGGGAGTAGAAGAGGGAGGGGGGAACCGGAGGAATTGGAGTTAGGTTAGTAGAGGTCACAGGGGCAGGTATACCGGTATGAGATATTATCAAGGTGGACGTTGGAGAGGCAGGTTGGATGAAACTTGGGGGGGGGGGGAAGGTTAGAGGAGGTTGATAGTATAGTGGAGCATGGAGGTATGAAAGCGGTGTTGGAGAAGAAGGGAGGTACGATAGGGGCATGGGGATGGTCTTCAGGATCGGACATGAGAGGACGAAAAATTTCAAATTTCCATATTTTTTGTTTGAAATTAATTTTAAAACAATTTTTCTATTTTCATCTACTATATAAAAATTAATTTAAAAATAAAAATGCTTTTTTACTTATTTTATTATTTTTGCTTAGACGTACTTTGCTGCTAAAATTATTTTATAAAATATAAAATATAATTTTCATAATATTTTTGAATGAATGTAATTTATTTATGTAAATATTGATTTAAACAATATTTAAATAATAATAAATTATGTATAAAATTATTTTATCGTTGCCAAAACTTATCACAACCCTAACAATTTTACATATAAAATTATATGGTCACGTTTGATTAAAGTATGATGTTGTAATTAATTACAAATATATACATATTTAAATATTATATGTTAATTTAATAAAATAGAAAAATCTTTTTTTAATTACGGTGCCATGCTAACATAAGACATATTAGATAACAATTTTTTAATTTATACGTATGTATAACCAAACAACTTTGTGACAATATCAATAAATATCAGAATCCTCACCTAACTAACAATTTAAAATACAATTATGTAATAAAACA
The DNA here is from genome assembly GCA_030765085.1 of Allium cepa. Taxonomy (NCBI): domain Eukaryota; kingdom Viridiplantae; phylum Streptophyta; class Magnoliopsida; order Asparagales; family Amaryllidaceae; genus Allium; species Allium cepa. Next base: position 293,174,570 of record CM060937.1, read on the forward strand.
TAGTAATTAAGCATAAATAGTTGTATTATAATTAGAAATGTACCGCGCTCCCATTGCCTTGAAGTAAACCTTGAAATGATGATATCTACCCCTTGAAACTGTTTCCAATTTAATAGAGTGCTAGACCTTGAACCATTGGCTATCGTTTATCGAATAGAACCTGATTTGATTTGGTTTGAACTTAAATTAATGGAGTATGTAGGAAGTTGATTTCATCCAGAAATGAGAAGATTTGGTGGCAAGCTAAAGTCGCTAGTAAAATGTGGATTGAGATGTTTATATAGAGGAAGAAAGGGAGAAAAATTAGGATATAGACTTTTACTTATTCTCTCTACCTTATCTATACTAATCCAGCCCACCAACAAGCCATCATATGGCTGCACCTTCCCTCCCCTATCATAGCTAAACTAACCAACCGTCATATGGGCCTCAAACACATTTAAAGCCTTGTTAACCCGCCTTTTGGTAAGCATGAATAGGCGGATTCCACCTAGCCAACTTCGCGATTATCGAGGCTGGAATATAATGAATTCGGTTTAAATGGATGAAGTTAACTTGGATTGGCCGGTCGACATTCATTTGAAGGACCCGTCTTTAATGGATCAGCAGAAAGGTATGGCTCGACCTAGATATGTCGTTCGGTTAGAAAGATGCGGTTCGACCTTGGTTGCTCAGCATTGTGGCTCGGTCAGGGTGGATCGGTAATGGTGGTTCGACACTTGGAGGTCGTTTGGCCTAAGAGTTTGGCAAATATGGTTCGATCTTGGTAGCATGGGTCAGCGTGAGGATGTGGATTGGTCTGGATGATGGTGTGGTTCGGCATGGTGTTGTGGGTCGACATGCTTGAGAAGTATTAGAGTGTGGCTGTTGTTTAGTCAATGTGGGTCGGCGTAGGTTGTTCAACATTTAAATGGTTTGGCATTAGAGGTGGCTCGGTCTGAGTGGAATGGTAGACATGGCTCGGGGGTAACCTGGGTCGCTGTTTTTGGGTCGATGCATATGGGTTGGTATAAGCAAGAGGATGAGTTGCTCCGAGTCCTGGACTAGTTTGCTTCGAGCTTTAGATAGGCTTTCTTCGGGGTAGTGACCTGGCGACTTTGGTTCGGCTTATTAAGGAATGGGGATCGGTGGATGCCGCTCGGCCTACCTGGTTCGGTAGTAGTGCAGAGCCTGGATCAGCAATGGCCTTGGTAGGCCCCGATTACTAAGGAGGCCCAACTGCCTGGATTTTCCATTACGTGGGGTTCCAGAAAAGGGATTTTCTTCTGGCTCTCTAACTTTCTATTTTCTAAGTCTAGGGCTACTCTACCAGTTTATAATTGTAGCTGATTCAAACATCAATAAAATGTAAATTTCTAGAGTGGACGTAGGCCAGAGTCAGCTGAACCACTATAAATTCTCTATTTTTACTGCTTTCTCTTTAATTTTTACTGTTCTTCATATTTATACTCTCTACATATATTCTATCTGTGATCTGTGACAGCGATTTGGTGCTTTCATCTGTATTTGGGTGTTAGTGACCAATTTTGGCGCTAACATTTTGGTGCTTTCACTAAGAAGGTAAACTTAGGGTTTTTGAAGATAGTAACCTGGATTCTAGGAGGCAATGGCTGGGCCACCAACAAGAAAGCAAGTGACAGAAAGAAGCAATCACGAGGGAAGTCAAGAGGCCTCCTTTGAAGCTGGAGCTGGAGCTGGAGCTGGTCAAGCATCTACCTATATCACCGGAGACGAGATGGAAGAGATGTTGAAAAAAGAAGAGGAGATGGTACAGACTCTTCTCAGACTATTTGGACAAGCAGGAGCTGTGGGATTCTGGATCCGTGGAGCTGGATCAGAAGCACCCTACCAGCAAGCAGATGTAGTGGTTCAACAGGGGGCAACCCCAATCAGCAGATGACTATCAACCTGGATAGGCTCAAAGTCGGGGGCACACCACCAGGAAATGCTGGACCAATCCATGGAGGGATACCAGACGACGCTGTGCAGGCCGACACCAATAGGAATACCAGAGTACGTGATGAGGAGTATGTGCCAGGATTCCCTCATGAACTTGGAGGACAGATCGAAGGCAACGGGCAAGGATTACAGCTTGACGACAATGACCGATTAGCGGAGATGGTCAGACGAGCTGTGGGAGTGGATTGGTTAATGAATACTTAGAGGATGTGAATAGGAGTCCCTTTTCTCCTACTATCAAACAAGCTAGGAACCCACCATATTTTAAGCTACCAACGTTGGAGATGTATGACGGGAGAACGGATCATGTCGTTCACTTGACGAGGTACATGAGGCATATGGATGTACTAGGGGCATCAGATGAGGTCATGGCTCGATGCTTCCCTTTGTATTTAACGGATATCGCAGCTACGTGGTTCAGACAGCTAGAGAGTGGTTCTATTGACACATGGACGGAGCTGATTGAAAGGTTTATTAGGCAGTTTTGGGTCAATATAGTCAGACCCAAGAATGAAATGACCTTGCCATCAATGAAACAATGGAAGGGAGAGTCGCTCAGGGATTTCTTAACCAGATTCAACACGGCGGTAGCTTTAGTGGATCGGCCCGATCTATTGATGGTTTTGATGGCAGCAGTTTCAGGGATTGAAGATAATTCGAATTTGAAGATATAGTTGGAACGAGACCCACCGAGGGATCTCGGAGAGTTCTATAATGAGGCGGAAAGATTTCTAAGGCAAGAAGATGCGCAGGCTGAAAGAGTAGGGAGTGAAGCTGAAGCTTATGCAGTAAGGGGTGGAGGTCCACCCAGGGAGGGTCCAAATAAAGATGATAAAGGAAAAAGGAAAATGAATGACAATGGTAGCACCTCAAAGAGGCATCGGAGGGAGTCGAAGTTTTCTTCTTACACAGATTTGACCGAGACTTTAGAAAGGATTTACTTGGATACTCGAGGCCGCCTCCAGTGTCGAAAGCAGTCAAGGAGGGAACCTTCTGAATACGAGCGGGTACCGGGAAAGTATTGCCTATTCCATGAGCTAGATAGGAACAACGTAAACGATTGTAGGCATTTGAGAGATATCATGGAGGAGCATGTAAGGAATGGTCACCTGCAACAGTACATAAGGAATCGAGCTGTAGTGGTGGAATGGAAGCGGCCACCGCCTACCTCAAATGAAGGTGGCGCTGGATCTAGTCACCGCTGGCTTGTTATCAACTGAATGGATTTATGGTTCTGAATAAGTAATAGAATTCAAAGTAGTACGGCTAGGTCACTTACACACGAACGGGATCGAGGACGGTCCCTAGGCAATGGTCTGAGATGACCAAAAACCGTGCTGCTTGGGTCTGTGAAATCCTATTTTCTTTTTGTTTTTCTGCAAACTCTGGTTTCTACTTTGGTACTTTGACATTTAATTACCTTTGTTGTACAAACTTTTCCTTTGATAACTGAATTCTGTAATGGTCGGATTTGGATTAATGTAATAAATAATACAGGTCTCGCGATCACGGTCCCAACCGGATAATGGGCAGTAATCGCAAGTTACGAGTCCCCTCACCAGTGAGCGATGGAATGGACTCAAACACAATATAAAAAGTCCTTGGCCCAAGAGCCGAGGTCGGTGATTATAAAAATTCCTTGGTCGGAGAGCCGAGGCCGGTGAATATAAAAATTCTTTTTCCGAAGAGCCGAGGCCGGCAATTATAAAAAATCCTTGGCCGAAGAGCCGAGGCCGGTGAATATAAAATGTCCTTGGCCGGAGTGCCGCGGCTTTGAATAGAAAAAGTCCTTGGCCGGAAAGCCGAGGCCGGTAAATAGAAAAGTCCTTGGCCGGAAAACCAAGGCCGGTGAATATAAAAAGTCCTTGGCCAGAGAGCCGAGGCCGGTGAATATAAAAAGTCCTTGTCAGGAGAGCCGAGGCCTAGGAATATAGAAGTCCTTAGCCGGAGAGCCGAGGTTGGTGAATACAAAAAGGTCGTTGGCCGAAGGGCCAAGGCCGAAGAGCATAAAATCCCTTGACCGGAGAGTCGAGGTCAGAGCAGGATAACGCGCCCCGGTGAGGTCTATGGTTTTGAAGTCAAACCCAAGGAGGTCCTGGATTCGGATTTCGGCTATGGATGAATGGACCCAGAGGGGTCCTAGATTTGGCAAAGGACTCAGAGCGGTAACGAATCCGGATATCAACTCAGAAAGGTCATAGATTTGGCTACTGTTCATGGATGGATTAAAATTCGGTCAATTGATTTCGGATGGATAAAATGGATTGGATTATGAATCAGAAGGTATGGCTATGGACAACATATGGACTTCGGACATCAGATTTGAGGCTATTCAAAAAACACCTTCCAATTAAGGCATGTTTTGGGGTGCAAATGTTAACCCGCCTTTAGGCAAGGCCATGAACAAGCGGATTCCACCTAACCAATTTCACGATTATTAAGGCATGAATATGATGAATTCAGTTTAAATTGATGAAGTTCACTTGGATAGGTCGACCGATATTCATTTGAGGGATCGGTCTGTAGCGGATTGGTAGAAAGGTATGGCTCGACCTGGATATGTCGTTTGGTCAGAAAGATGCGGTTCGACCTTGGTTGCTTGGCATTATGGTTCGGTCATGGTGGCTCGGTAATGGTGGTTTGACACTTGGAGGTCGTTCGGCCTGAGGGTTTGGCAAATATGGTTCGGTCATGGTAGCATGGGTCAGCGTGAGGATGTGGATCGGTTTGGATGATGGTGTGGTTCAGCATGTGTTGTGGGTCGACATGCTTGAGAAGAGTTAGAGTGTGGATGTCGTTCGGTCAATGTGGGTCGACGTAGGTCGTTCGACATTTAGATGGTTCAGCATTAAAGGTGCCTCGGTATTGGAGTGACTCGGCCTGATTGGAACGGTAGACATGGATTAGTGGTAACCTGGGTCGCCATTTTTATGTCGGTGCATATGGGTCGGTATAGGCAAGAAGATGAGATGCTCCGAGTCCTGGACTAGTTTTTTTTTTGAGATTTGGATAGGCTTGCTTCGGGATAGTGCCCTGGCTACTTTGGTTGACTTATTAAGGAATAGAGATTGGCGGATGCGGCTCAGCCTGTCTAGTTCGGTCGTAGTGTAGATCCTGGATCGGCAATGGTCTTGGTGGGCAGAGATTACTCAGGAGGCCCAACTACCTGGATATGCCTATAAATACAGCATGTGGGGTTCTAGAAAAGGGATCTTCTTCTAGCTCTCCGACTTTCTATTTTCTAAGTATGGGGCTACTCTACCACTTTGTAGCTGTAATTGATTTGAACATCAATAAAAAGTAAATTTCTAAAGTGGAAATAGGCCGGAGTTGGCCGAACTACTATAAATTCTGTGTTTTTAATGCTTTCTCTTTACTATTTACTGTTCTTCATATTTATACTCTCTACATACATTCTATCTATGATCTGTGACAGTGATTTGGTGCTTTCATCTGTATTTGGGTGTTAGTGACCAATTTTGGCGCTAACAAGCCTAAACAAATTAATTTGCATTTAAATCCAATTTAAATGCGTATTAACATCGCATATCGATTAATATTTTTATAACTATTATAAATATATTTAATAATATTAGTTCATCAAATAAAATCAAATTTTATAATTAATATTTCATAAAGGTAATTAATTTAATTAATTCATAACAACTAAAAATTAATGAAATCTTTTGATCAAAGGAGAATTCACCTTTTCGGTTATGTAACTCTTGGTGTAAATTTGGTCAGTGATTAATATCGAACTATTCGAATATTAACGGTCACACATTACTTAGCAACTGGTGTGACATTTTAGCCAAATTATTAATTACTTAGTTTCAGTGAAATACAATTCTACTGTATTAAGCATTACCCTTTTGTGAAAATTATTTACACGAATCCTCTTCGTCAAAATTATACCATTTTGGACAAGAAATTTAGTAGCGGCCAAAATTCCAATATCGTCTACATTCAACTCTATAGTCCAAACACAAAGTTCTTGTTCAATAATAACAATTATAATTAATCAAAATATCCTAGGAAGAGACTTTGTCTTTGAGTTGACGGTTATACTAACCCATATAATTAAGGAGATGAATCCTCTTTGGAATAGTACTTCATTTCTAATACTTCGACTTGCCCTAACTATAGTAACTTGATGGATTTCATGCCATGATTTTATTATATTTAATGTGGAGCTTTTATTATACATTGTGTAATTAGTCACATCGATATTTTCTATTTGACCATTGTCGTATTAACCAACAGAAAACTATCGAGTGGGTCATTCCATAGTTATCCAATAATTATCAGTATATAACCCCTTGATGCCATAGTAGGCATAAGTAATACATTGCCCAACATTTAGAGTGCGTTATATACTCAAGACTCAATGGACGTATCGATATCCAGTTTGGATACATCTTGACTAGGAATATTTAAAATGGTATATTTATTTTCATTGCGATAAATTACTCATGATTATAACACATTGTAGCTACTGTCACAAAATATAACAATTATTGATTTTCTATTAAATATGATTTAATTTAAATTAATTAATTAATATCACACACTATATCAAGTATACAATTGAAAGAAAACACCATTTATTTTGAAGAAGATTGGTTATTAAGTTAGATATATGTAACAAGTTACATAATTGCTCCTAGGGCATACCCCTAAATCTACCAACTTATACACATGCAAATGATCTTTTAAAGTAAACTAAAAATATTTTCTAAACATTATTTTTTTCAAATATAATTTGATAGTCACAAATTACTTCAAGTCTTTAGTAATTTTAGATGTATAATAATATGCATAAAATGGGAATTAGTTAAAAGGATAAATCAAAAACTGATTTCAATCTAAAGGACACGGGTTTTAAAATTTCGTCTAAAGGATAACATCACATAAAATAGAATGATATATTAAACTAACATCAGATAAATGGTATGCTAAATTAAACTAGTATTAGATGAACTAAACTAGATAAACTAAAATAACATTCATTTTCATGGGTCAAGAAATGCCAAGTTAACATAGCATTACACATATACAATGCTAAGTTAATGTCACATTTATTTTCATAGTTCATTTCAACATCGTGGATCGTTCTCGCCACTTTCACCACCACTAATACCTTTACCTCCACTACATTGCCGCCCAACCGCACTCAACCGTTGAAGTCACCTAAGTTTGCACTCCACCACTGCACTGCCTGCATGCACCCGCCATTACCTGCGTTGCTGCTCATCTAGGTGTGTCAGCATTTTCCTTCAGCCTAATTTTTTTTGGTTACGTCCTTCATTTAGAATTAGCACTAAAATTTTCCTCCTTCTTATTTTTCTGCATTTAAAAATGTGATTATGTTATGCAGGGAACATTTACAAAAACATAGGTACCATTCACAGCAATAATTTAGCCAATTGGAGGTGGCATGCATCAAATATAGGACCACAACATTGGACCATTTGATTTAATGGTTTAAAGTTACTGGTTTTCATTAAATGCATTTAACGCTAACGGCTAACCACAATGGTCATCCCCCGAACGTTCATAATTAACCCCTATGTATTTCTACCTTTCGCATTTCCTCCTCCTCGCCAACATCACCCCTAACTTTAACCTAAAAAATCCATAAAAATCAGGTTTTGAGGTAACTTGTTATATACACATCTCAATCTCAATTTCGTTTACTTCTTTTTAGTTAGAAAATTGCCAAAACTATTCCCAAAGACATCTTTCAAAGTCCTAAGATTGGTCCGAACAAGCTATGGTACAATTCATGTGTTGCGCCACTGAAGCTTACCTAGCAAGCAGAATCAACAAAAAGGTATTTATATGAAAATTACATCGATATTAAATGATTTTTTGGTAACTATTACGAATGAAATACCAGCAACGGACGATCTATATGATGGACTAAAGAAATAATGGTCAGTATAGTAGAGTGTGTAACAAAATAGGCACGGGATGTGATCCAGTGAAGGGAACGGTTATTGGAAGCGAGCAATGATGGAACGAACATGTGAAGGTAAAATTTTCCTCTTTTCTTTTGTTTATGAGTTAGCACCAAGTTTTATTCCTCTTTTATTTTGCTTTTTAGGAGTTCGATACCATAAATTTTTAAGTACAGGCAACACCTGATAGCTCATATGGAGTTACTACAATATATTTTTTAAGGTATTATTGCAACGGGATGATGCACTCACATCTTGTATCATAGATGATCAAGAACATTCTCCTCCTCCAGAACAAACTACCAACAAACCATTCGATGCAACTTGGGGATTTGATGTATTTTGTACTCCACTTAAAGACATCAATATGCAACCGTCACTACAACCTACATTGGTGCATGGAGGAGGTTCATCTTCCAAAGTTCATAGTAGGAGAAGGTGAAAGAAGAATGACAAGAGGATAAACGACGTTACTGATATGATATATTAAATAAATTTGAAGTCCTAATCCCTCTTCTTATCCTAGTCTCTCCCCATATACTACTCCTTCTCTTAATCCTGGTCTATGTATACCATTTTCTTGCCCGGCTATGGCCTTCAAGGATGTCATTGATCATGTGAAGAAATTTGAAGAAATTTAACTTTCTGAATCCGCATCACCACTAAAGATTCAGGAGAACAATGAATTTTTTTCTCATTTGGCAGATGACGATGTCCGAAATCGGCTTTAGTTGGAGATATAATGCTCCTAATACACAATCAGATACCAACAGTTTATGATGGTTCATCCACATGCCTACTACCTACCTACCCACCCGCCTACCCCCTACCCGAGTTCTAGTTGCATTCCATTATATTTCTAATTTTATTTATATCTTTATTTCAATTTATAGTGATTAATGGAAGTTTTCTTGTTTCATTTAATTTTTAACTACATAATTAGAAAATGATTAAAATAAAGATACAATAGCAAAAATAAGTATTTGTAATAATAACTAAAATACCCCCTCCAAATGTTTCTTTTGTAATTTCTAGTTTTATTTTTATTTCAAAACGTGAATCATGCCTCTTTCGTGTCCCTTTCGTGTCGCAAATAAGCGCATCCATTTGTCACATATATTAAATACTTAATATATTTATCATGAAAAAGAGAAAAGTTGAGTAATCCAAAGATCTTTCTGAAAATAGTGACATCTCGATTAAAATTAACATCAGTTTCAACCTCAATTTTTATTATATCCTTCTCATAATTCATATTCAATGTGCATATTTATTTCCAAAACAACTAATGTTAAATAATATAAAATCAAACTAGAGAGTTTATTATTAGAGTTTATTATCCAAATAAATAAATAATAATTTGTATCTATTGACAAAATATAAAAAATGCAAATTAGATTCACTTTAAATATTTATGGTATGAAATTTAACGATTGATCTAAATGGTTTTATGAGTGAAGGAAGAATGAAAAACTAAGGAAAAAATAGTTTTTTTCATGTACACTAACTAGGAGGGGTAGTTTAGGTAAGTTAATCCACTCAGATTCATAACTGAAAATAAGCAATATTTGCTAGTTAGAAATAAACACTACTTCTATCCTTTAGAACTTTACCCAGTGGTTTTTCTCTAAAACAGACACTACATAAGTACATAGAGTATCCATAATTCTCTCTGCTCATAGGAAGAATCGTGAATCAAACAATATGTAGTCGGTTCTTCTTCTCCTTACAATTAAAGATACTTCCATTATAATTGATTTAGTCCCCTTATTAAACTTAACCGATATAATTCATTATGATTGATGAGAAAATTGTCAATACATTTCTCAATTGGTTAATGAAATTTGAAATATTTAGTATGGCTACACGATGGATCAGATTATAACGAATTGACTTTACTTGTTTATGGGTAGTTCACATTACCCCTGAGCTACGTTCATGAAGAAGACTGGTTGTGCCTTAGTAGTTTATGCTTCTTTTTATTTAGATTTGATATACAATATATTGAGATAGCTCCCTTCACATCAAGCTTTATGTCCGACCTACATTTTTTTCTTTTTCTATTTATGTCATGACAACTCTTAGGTACTCAAATGAGTAGCTGGGAGTTAGTTTCTTTGGGGATAGGCTTGCAGGACAATGAGAACATTAAAGAGGTGGGAAGTCGTATAGGATGTGCACAATTATTGTTGATGTAGTACATGGCAGGCATTCTATTTTGTATATGAGACTTGTGATATCAGATATTGTACTCTGATTTCTATATTGATATGTATTATCAGTTGCTTCTGTTAGTGCGCTCTCTTATATATTGTTTATCCTAATTTATTCATGCATATTCAGTATATTTTATGTTATCTTCCATTGTGAGATTGCATCAGTGTGCCTTGGTATGATGTTTAGTTTTAAATTTTACTTCGACGGATTACCTTTTGTGGAATGAAGGAATTAGAAGTTGTCATTCGACATTGATTCAATGTGCTACCAAGGGAAAGTTGTTACGTTAATTTTTAGCGGTTATTGAGTGTAATATCATGGTTATTAAGTATATGTCATTCATGAATCCCTGATGAACTCAAATGTAAGAAATTTCAAATCTGTATGCACAAAAAGGATACTTATATTTGTTGAACAGCAAAGTGGGAGGTGCAAATCAAATTAGGGAGATCACAATGTTTTCCAATTTTATTTTATTTTTTATTTAGAAAAACCACAACAAATAACGTATAAATGCTTTGTCTTTTTACTATTAATAGCAGTATTTCTTATAATGACTTCTCCATGAGGATGCATGAGTCTACCAACATTCCCGTCCATGCCAGATGCATTGTCGAACCGATGATGTAATGCAGCAGTCTTGATTCTTTCGGTTGTGATGGTGCCTGTGACGACCCACTATTTTTAACATCTAGAAATCATTATAAATGCTAATAAAATATGCTTATGATTAGTTTCAAATGTTAAAGATAGCAAAACTTCAGTATATGAATTTAAAAAAAGGTCTATAACATTGAACATAAAAAAGGAAACATCACAGTGGAATAAAATAACTAATGTACATATCACGTAGGACATACAAGGTGCATTAAATAAATAAACCTCAATCTTTCTATACATAAATTACAAACAATGGAACACCGATCCATCAGAAATAATCTAAAGTAGATGTAACGACTGGGGAAATCCACTCTCGAAAATCGACACTAATACATCCTCGGTATTCATGTGCCATAAATCCAACTGCTGGAAAGCTCGATTGTTAGGGAAAATGAAAATAAAGATAGAAAAATCTCACACAAATGAAATAACATATATTATTTCAATATATAATCTTTACAGCGAATTTTTTTGAATACAATGTAAGGGTCTAATCTGGATTCAGCCTGGATAGTTATAAACCCATGTCCTTACAAATGCTGACAACAAAACAAAACAAATGCAATATATTCAGTGGATAATAGAATACGTCCATACATAAATGAATGTCTCCAGCCCTTTTATGGAAACTCCAATCGTCTTCAACTAAACCTGAAACTACTAAGATCTGACTCAAGTATTAAAAATATCTGGATCAGGCTTGATAAACCAGCATGAGATACTCGAAATTTTAAATGCCGATTCAATCAAAAGCTTTGAAAAGAAGGATATCTCATACGACCATGACCACACATATATACGAACGGGTTTTTTATCTTATGATAACCAAAATAATTTGTATCGAAACATTTGATATTATTCTTAATGACATTGGTTTAAGAACACTTTTCAAATAAATATATACAAAATGAAAGTATCGATACCCGGACTAAGTTTATGGTAACATATCCAGACTAGGTAAACAAAATATACCTGGACGGAATATATGATACCAAGGAGGTAGCTGAAATGTTTGCAAAGCATTATAGTTATCTTGGGAATACAATCAAAACCGTAAAGCTTGTATTGGAATTGGATTTCCAACATGATAAGGAACCAATTGCCTTTCCTTCGACCCATACATGGTAATACTAGTTCACTCCAGTGGCTTTACACGGTCTCTGTCAGCCTATGAACTATACTGCTCCACTACAATCAACAAAGTACTACTCGGTGGCTTTACATGATCTCCATCAATCTCCATACTTGTCCATTTCATCATCTAAAGCAAACAGATGCCTTTAGTAGCCTGAAATATGTCCTGCAGACCTTATAGTATCCCAAATCATTCTTGGGATGCGAGGCCCGTAAGGCTACGCTTAACTTTGACAAAGCCACGCTTTATTCTTCCATAAAGCACATTCCACTTAAAATGCTACATTGCCATTTCTTAATCACACAACTGATTTCTACCAACATATAACTCCTGAGCCTGTACGTCTCAGGAAAGGGTGTTAAGCTAAGAGAAGTTGCCTTATCTGCCACCAAGCAATAATACATTGATAGAGACTAATTAATATGGTCAGAAGTGCACTGTCATCCATTCGTCCACAAAAGTTCATTCTGGGACTGAATGAAACCGAAGGCACTCCTCCCACTACCTTAGTAACGAGTAGTCCTTGCAATCCGAAGATTTCAAAGCATGATAGGACCACTGCTATAATAAATGTCTCTATATTGGGAGCTACCGAAAGAATGCCAATAAGCACTCCTTCTACTATAAAGATCTTCGATCTTCAATACAATGAAGATTTTCAGAATGCAGCCATCACTGCCATATAAATATAATATGGGGTAAACCCTCTAGGACTCGTGACAGCAATCCCTACATTCAGAAGATCCTCGGTCTTCAATAATCATCATCTTAAATATGCCTTCGCTTTTGAACGTATACATTGGTTCGAAGTAGTTTTCAGATAGAGTTACCCAAATCCAACCTCCTTCCTTCGAACCAATCATCGACAAAAAATATTTAAGTCCGTATACGATTATTAATCATCAATCAGTTTAATTCATTCATAGATATCTCTTAGAGATATCATCATTGAATAAGTTCTTTATGTTTCTCATATTATATGGAATCATTAAGCCTCATTTATCAAATCTTTTGGTGAATTTAATCTTTTTAACGTTGGAATAATTCCAAATCAATTCACCTTTTATTTAGGAAACATTTCCAAATCATTTCGATGCAAACGAAGTTATTTAAATTTGGAAAATTATATCTTTATACTTTGGGAAATTTTGATTCGAGTAAACCAAGTTCGCTATCCCATCCATCGGGCTAGTCCGGATAGCCAAAGAAGTAGTAAACTGGTTTTCCAAACTCAAGCCTAGACACTATCTATCTGACACCCATAAGGCGGTCAAGTTATTTGATCGACTCTAAATCATTAAATCGTTAATCATAACATAAATCCTTTGAATAACCTTTAAAATTCCTTGTTTATCATTTAAAAACATTTACCAAAAGACTTGAAAATGAATCATTGAGTTTAAAACCATATTTCAAAAATAATTGGAAAGTGCTGCAGAAAAGTGTTACCGAAAGTGCTTTTTAAGCTATATTATCAAAATGACTTTTTATCATTTGGAAATTAGTTTTTTTATAACTCAAATCAGTTTTAAAACAATTTAAAATATTTATAAGATTTATTCCATATTTTTAAACAATTTTAAAATTCAATTTTCAAAGGAATCTTGTTATGAATTCCGAACCGCAAAACCACGATTTTTCAAAAACTTGTCCTATTCATATCTCAAAATCTACATATCGAAATCATGATTTTCTTTCTTTGTTTGAAAACTATGGATATAATAGTTTGGAAAATTCTTATCTTGAATAATTTCAAGCTAAATTCCATTCTATATGCTCATTTGACTTTTATGGCACGAAATGACGAACCACCGTCACGCGACGCTCCTGTTTTTGACTAAATTTTCATTTACCTTTCAAACTTTACCAAAACACATTCATATGTCTGCAAAATGTTTCAAACTCATTTTAAACCTTTTAAAATTTCAAAACCATTAAGAGGCTAGATAAAATCTATAAACATATCATATGAATTCATTTCAATTAATCAACCATTTTATTATGATTTCTCATAATTTATCACAACCAAGTTATCAACCATATCAACATATATATAATCATTCAAGTTATCAAACATTCATACAAATCATAAAGTGATTAAGTGGTCATATGATCATATTTAAAAATAGTTATATAGATAATTTTTTAGTTAATAAACATTGAGTACTCACCTTTATCAAACTCAAACTTCCTACCAACATTCAAATCACCATAACACTTCACTTAATCATTACAAACCTCAAACAAAACTTCTCAAAATCAACCGCTTCTTGGTCCTAATTTTCGACCATCACCTCTGTCTTGCTTTGCTCTTAGTCGTTCCCCATTCCATCTTCAAGTGCTCTCGACCTATGGCTTTTAGAAGAGAGGATAAGTAGTGGAATGGTTTGCAAAGTGGAGTGATATGCACATATATATATATACATATATTTTTATTTATTTTCTATATTTTTCTCCATTATTTTATTAAGAGGGAAGCCATTGAAAAGCTTGAGAAAGAAGAGGAAGAAGATGAAGAAATGAATGAATGAAGAAGTGAAATAGTGCATGTATTTATTGCCTTGAAATACTAAGGGCTAAGTAACTTCACAAAAAATATCTCTATTTCATTATCAATCACATCTCACCTTTCCACCACCCCTCGTATCAGGTTCTACACATTGGAAACCCACCTCCATATGCCACCATCTTCTCATATCACATCATCTCCTAATTGTTGACTTATGCAAGCTTAAGGGTGAAGTTACATAAAATATCTTTGATTTTTTTTAACATATGTATATATATTTTCATATATGTTATATGTATATATATGTGAGTATGTGATACGTATACATGCATATAAATATGTGTTAGTGTCATTTATTACGTTGCAACGACTTGAAACGACTTTCGTTTGTTGAACCGTTGAAAATTGGGAAACCGATTTCCAATTACATTTTCACTTATAATTTAAATTACATATATATGTAAACAAAATTTGAAAATAAATTTCTAATCATTTTTAAATAAACAAAATGATCAAATTTCATTTACAAAACTATATAGACAAATATTGATAATTATTTACAAAAATTGCTATTATACCGATAAAGCGATATCGATTTTTCCCTATATTTTCAAATCAAATATATATCTTTATAAAGTTATAAGAAATGATTTATTATCACTTTAAACTATTAAAAATGAATTATCATCATTTAAATAATTATTCAAATAATTAAAATAATTATTATGTCATCAAACCTCTATTTAAAATCAAAAAATCAATTATTAAATATAAGAGCATCACTAATGATGTCATATATACTTTTCGACCATTTTACCGATATATTTCCAAAGGAAATATTTTTTGTAAATGCTTTTTACCATTATTATTTATTGTTCAAAACATCATAATATATATTTTTAAAATATTATATTTGAATATTAAAAAATAAATATAATTTATCAAATTGATAAATTTGCGGGTCGTTACAGCAGACAGCCTGCGGATGCAGCATACAACCTAAGCTTCTTCCTTTTCCTTTTGCTTTCTTCGACCTACCAACTTCACAAATATGTAAAAAAAGAAAAAAGATTTTAACTATGTTTGGACTGTGCCTAACTTTATAATCTACGGCCATAGACATAACAACTATTACATTGGAAAAGACTTCTTACGTACCCATTTTAGGGGATCAAGCCCACATAATTCTATTTCCTGCTTAGCAATATGTATCTAATGCGACCATCGTAATCAATGCAATCATTGCAACTAATGAAACCAATGCAACCAACATAAATAATTGATGTGGAAAATAGTATTACCCCTCATCTATCTTAACAAATCATCATATATGGTAACTGCAACAATAATATGGCACAGTCATCAACCGCCAATAATATCCAATGACAACCCCAGTCCCTTAAGTAATATAACCACAATGTAATTTTACTTACATATATACTAACTATTAACTATTAATTATAGAACATCAACGTAAGTATAAACCGATCAAATGTGTACTGACCTACATCATTAGTAACACAAACACTAAGTCATATATTGTGTACTAAACCCTTATTTTAGTAACACAAACATCAATACAACAAAACCATGGTAAACTACGCACATCGTAGTAATAATGTTAAAATATTGCTTACACATCCAAATGTGATTCGTCATAAAACAACATACGTGATAAATAAAATCTACCATTAATCACATATATGTCCATCTAACACATCATATTTACGACTAGTATTTTCCCTTAAGTATAAAAAATTACTATAAAGGTACCTTTTATTTATGTGAGAACTATAATAATTCTTCCAAAATTTTAATATACTTCAAAATACTTTATTGTAATTTCTTTACTTTAAATCTCTCCAAACATCGTATTTTATATCAAAAATAGTAATTTACATCAATTACCTTTCAAACCAATAGTATTACTATTTTACATCAAAATAATAATATACGTATTAAATATTTTTAATATTCCTCAAAACCAGTTCATTACTATTTATAAAACACTGTAATTTTCGTAAAAACCATATTATTATACATTAAATCTTATTTTATTTAAATAATAATAATAATAAACTTTCTAACTGTAGTTTTAAAATATATTTTCTATTATTATATATGAATTTTCCTTAAAATTCATAAATAATAACCATATTAAATTTCTTCCATTAATTTCAATTAATACGTTAAATCATTATTATATACAAACGTCATACAAAAATGTAAATGACCTTATTTATCGTTTATTTATCTTATTTTCCCCTTTATTACACAATTTTATCTATCTTATTTCAATTAATTACATTCAAATCTAAAATCCACACTTGATAATAAATGAACATTCAAAACAACATTCAACCATGTAATTATCTATCAAATCAAATTAATTTATCACAAAATGTTTTCATAATCTAACTAACTTTTATATTGACAATTATACTTTAATACAACATGTCTAAATCATTTTAAATGCATTTAATTCATTTTTATTCCATTTTCACTTTCAAAACAGTGAAAAAATCTTTTTTAACTTTAAAAATGAATTCAAAACATATCAAAAACTATAGAAACATATATGGAATGTCTACAGATGATAAATCATTTACAAGGATGCAGAATTAGAAAAAATAACCAAAGAAGCGTAGATCCACTAAACCAAAGGTAGATCCCAATTTGGGCAGCAGCTACATGCTTTTCTATGAAAAAATTTTAATATCCAAAAGTCTCTTATAAATCAATTGCTTGATCTCTTTTTTATAAGTTGATTTAGGTTAAATTTTTGTGAAAGAATGATGGAATTTAGGTAGAAGATGGTTAATGAAGGGTAAAAAGGGTTAGGGAAGGTTTAGAGATATATTTATGGTGATCATGGACTACTATAGGAGTTGCGCTAACCCTAATCCGAAAATTAATTAGAAGGCCAAATTACGGTGTTGACCCGCCTTTCGGCAAGGCATCATATATGCGGATTTAACACACTCGGCTCCATAATGGTTGGAGTTGGACTATCACAAATAATAAACATGATCACCAAGCCAGAATATAGCATAGTCGACAAACAAATAGCACAAGACATATAAAATATGGTTTTAACAACGACTGCGTCGCTTTAAGTTGCTTGGAGTTTGCTTCGAGTCGTCGCTGAGTTTGTTTCGGGTTTTAGACATGCTGCTTAGGGTCAAAGAAGGGTCTGCGTTGAGTCTTTGATGGATTAGCACATTTACAAGCCGCTTTGAGTCACTACAGCACTTGGTCCGAGTCAGTAGCAAGGTTACTTCGAGTCAAGGAGGCGGCTGCTTCGAGTCGGAGCAATGAATCGATCAAAACCAAGAGGGAAGGCCCTGGTTGGTATCCATTAAATCCATTCCCATTCGTGTCTATTAGATGCCACTCATTTTCGTATCCATCAATCACCTCTACTTCGTATCCATCCAAGACAGCCTCCTTTATATCCATCGGCAATTACTTATGCGCCCAGTTTGTACCGATCGACTGCCTTGAACCTTTCGTATCGATCGGCCACAGATCGATACGAAATCCACCTCTAAATGATCTATACGAACAACATGTGCCAACTTTGATCGATACGAAGCGACATGTAAGCATGGATACGAAAACGACCCCAAATATCGATACGAAAAGTAGGCTATAAGATGGATACGAAAAGTGTGGTCTAGCAGTAGAAGAATCGGTCACTCGGTATGAAAAGTGGATCGATCCTAAAAGATAGTACCGCATCATCTAGAAGTCATGTGCATCCTATGGATGTGAACGAAAGCGATACGAATGTATCGACACAAACTCGTCTACACATTGAAAATCCAAACTTGTATCAATCATACCTCACAATCTACGAGTTCAAATGCCACCAAATTCTCACAAGAGCTTGCGTCCAACCTCAAGAATGTCCATGATTGATCCCAACCCAAAAGAGCAATTTTGGATCCATAAGAATTTGGTATGTATCGATCATGGATCGAGTCAAAATATCAGGGGATCGATCACGAGGGCCTACCCACATGAGTGAAGGAGTCTTTCGAGACCTAGGCAAGATATTTACAGCCTACGCCTATAAATAGCAGTCCAATAGCTTCTAAAAAACACCTTTTGGCTCTTCTACACTGTTACTCTGCTGAGATCTATTGTAATTCTATATTATCAATTGTATTCTTGTAAGTCAGTAGAGAATCATCAATAAAACAACAACACTTCAAAGTGGACATAGGCTACAATGCCGAACCACTATAAATCTTGTCTTTCTACAACTTCCCTTTTAATTTTTTGAGTGTTCTTCATAATTAATTCTACTACATATAATCTATCTGCGATCTATAACTGTGATTTGGTGCTTCCATCTACAATTGGGTGTTTGTGGCCATTTTTGGTGCGAATATATGGGTCGGGTTAATCACCCACTAATCTGCTTATAATTTTCCAAAACTTTAAATAGCCATCTATCCTAAACTGTAAGTCCAAAAATCTAGTATGCCGACTCTATGGAATGGAAAATCATCATATCTTTTATTTGAAAGTGATTTGAGATGCTAATTTAGCTTCTATCAAAAACTATTGGCCGTACATGATTTTTCAAGGTCAGAACCATCCAATAAGAACTCTATAAATGGAAAATATCGCTAGTTAACATTTCTCAAAGTTATATTTAATTTAGACACAAATTGATATAAAAAGATATTTTTATGATCCGACGATACGTAAAAATATGGGTCGTTATAATGTTCATTCCCGCAAGAGTGGATTGGGGCACTGTTGCAAAGATGGGGACGATTACCCATGTATTAATCTTCATTCTTGCATTTGTAGCGTTACCCACTCCGGCCAACTAGAGTGGCCCAACCACAATGAGACCATGCCACTAAAACCCCACTCGCAACCATCGTAAGAGTAACCTTCCATTAGTAGGATCGACATCAAGCGATGAGCACCTCGACATAGAAAAATGACTAGGAATAAAAAGGATTGTCGAGATGGGAAAAACCTCCTAGATGACGAAGTCATCCGACTACTTAGGGATATACACATGGGCATGAGACACAACTCATCATTTATTTTTTGCAAATGACGGGGTCGACTACAAGGCTAAGTTCCTACCCACTGCTCTTATTTAGCTCTTTACAATCTTTGTGCAAATGCAACCTAATCCAAGTGATTATTGTACAAAGTAGTGAGCCCCACAGGTTGTTTGTCAAAATATATGGACATATACACACATGCAGTACAAAGCAAGCATAAAAGACATAGGAATGTATATGAATGAAACGTATATAAAAAAAGCGAGAGGGAAAAACATGTAGTTACACAAAACATCATTCCAAAAGTTTATATCATTCATTACAAAAAGGAACACACTCACCTTATAAAAAATTTAAACAAGCCATTACAACAAAAATTAGATATCTCTTTTCTAAAGCATGGTAGTCATCATCACCATTTCTGTTAGATCGAGAGTACTATGAGCAGGGTTTAAAGGGTGACTTTTAGAATTTTTACCTTTTATTAAATCACAAAGATCTTCATTTTGTGTTTGTGTAAATTATAATCTGTATATACTAATAAAATTAGTATTATCAATAAAAGATTTTTGAAATATTTTAAATTTAATTAATTTTATCAAATTATTTATTTGTTGTTAACATTTTATATTTACTAATAATTTAAAAATTAGTTTATTTATTTTTGATTTTAATATACTATGACATTTGTATTCACAATATGAGCATCACAACAGTTTAAACATAAACCCTGTACGAGGAGTTAATGGGGAAAATTGATTGCTCTATCCTATGGTCAATAAGATGTCTAAGTGTGATATATATGTGTGTGTGTGTGTGTGTGTGTAAGTTTTTTCGCTCACTAATATATTTGATATCAAATAAATATACATTATAAATCATATATATATAATAAGTAAATAATTATATATTTTATATCCAAAATTATATTTAATATATATAAATAATATTTATTTTCAATTTTAAAATATAAATTTTAAATTTATGTTTGACTTTTCCAAATCTGGTTTAGATCCTAAAATACTTATTCAGAATATATTGAATATTAATAAAATATTTTTCAATCAAAAATGAACTAATCAAAATTTAAGATTTAATTTTTTTAGCCAAATAAAATTTATTTTGAATGAGTGTAAATTTTGAATTTTAAACTATTGTAAATTATATAAAATAATAATAAATAATGTATTTTCACTTTTTAGCCAAAGATAAAACATGTATGATTTTTTTCATAAGGAAATCATGTATATACGTGTGTGTGTTGAACAAAATATTTTTTCGTTTGAAACGACGCCAATCTTAAAAATAAAATAGTTTTTTTATCAAACTTTAAACCAAAAACATATATATTTATTTAATTATATCAATAATGAAGGTTATTAAATAATTTCTAATTTTATTTATGTATATAAATATTTAAAATCAGAAAAATATATAAAATATAAAATATTATTCAATAAGAATATAAATAATTAAATACACATACATGTTTTAAAATAGTTTAAAAATATTAAAAAATTAAAAAATGTTTAAATTCTTTAAAAATACTAAATAATTAAAATTATTAATTAATGTATGGCCTAATATAAACACAGAGTCAGGGTGATTTATTACTAATAATATATATTAATTAGTAATATATGGAGATAAAATAAATTACCTTTCAGTGAAAAGATCTTGTCGATTGTCCAACTGTTGTTTGTATAGGATTTTCTCTTAGAGCTTCACTGTCTCCTCCTTCTCTTTGGATTGCTTGTTTAAAGAAATGGCTTCACCAACAGTTGGAACTATTAGGTGGCTGTGGCAGATGTAGGCACCCAAATTGTGTATCAAATTACGATGGACGTTGTAACAACCTAAAATTTGGGCTTTAATAATTATTAACGGTGAAAAAGAGCATTTTTTGAATTGTCAAAATTTGGCTATGGAAGAAGCACCATTAGGTCCATGGCAATTTTTTGATCAATTTTCATATATAACTTGTCGAAATCTGAGCTAGTATGAAGAAGCCACGAGAGAAACAAGAAATCAGAATTAAATAAACAAAAATGAAAAAAAATATAACAAGACCCTTAGAGGTCGACCCATGTTTTGTTCAGTTGACCTGTAGGTCAACACCCAAGGAACATGGGTCGACCCGCACTTCTGCCTAGACTATATTTCGCCTAGGTACGAGCCGAAGAGAGTAATTTTAATTTTTAGCCAAATCCTATGCGTTTGTAGCTGCATCCGACAGTTCCTAATGAGCCTATGATGTGGTTGCACCAGATTTAATCTTCAAATTTGACGGCCTAAGTTCCCTAAGCCACACTATAAATAGAACCCTAGGCCTAGCTATTTGTCTCATTCAGATTTTCTCCCAATTGGGTTCATTGCCTGAGGCTGAACCCTAAATAGAAAAAATTTCTAGGGAGAAAATCTTTTTGATAAAAATATTATACGCCCTAGAAGTGGATCCAAGAAGGCCCAGGACTAGAGCCAAGGACCACAAGTGAGTGTTTAATAATTATTATAGATTTATAAGCAATTTAAATAATAGGGTTCTCAATAGTTGTAGTTTTTCTACAATCTTGAGATAGTTTTTATGTAAGTTTATTTACAGTCGGGTTTTAAGTAAATTTCAGAAGTTCTTTTTGGTCTATTTTTATTCAGCTATTTTATTCAGTTATTTATAGTTATTTACATCAGGTTTAAGTTGGAATTTAGCCAGTAAATATTAGTTTCTTTTTATAGAGATTTAATCCTTCTTGACGCGAATAAAATATTAAAAAGAGGAGAATTCGCAAATATGGATTAAAACAGAATAACACTAAATTTACAGAAATCAGATGTAAAATGAGAAAAACTGAAATAAAAATAGAGATGGACTGAAATAGGCAAATTTAAGATATTTGCAAGTATAATTATAACAAATGGTTATAACTAAAAAGAGAAAATAGAAGAGTAACAGTTGCAAGAACAATTATAACACGTGGGTTATAATTAGAAGAGGAGATAAAAAAGAGGCTTATTTTTAAACTTAGATCGTGGAATAAATTAATAAGTAAACAAAGAAGTAGGGCCCGTACCGGCAGCAATCCCTTTCAGGTCCAGGACTAATAGTTTCACACATTGGTGAGGCTGGGACACGCTTATGTTAATTAGCCTAAATTAGTGGACAATAGATAAAGGCTCAAATCTAAGGATTTGGGCAAGGGGCACAAAGCTAGAAGATTTGTATATTAGGGCCAGTACCGGCAGCATTTCCTTTCAGATCGGGAATAAAAGGTCTCACACATAGGTGAGGTTAGGCACGCTTTTGCTGATTATGGTAAATAAATGGTCAAATAGGGGGCAACAGTTAGGGTGTGTCGGCGATGATCGAGCGTGCGACATCAATTAAAGTAAATAATTCGCTACTGCATCACGCTAAAGAGGTGTCTTTTGCTGTGACCAACAAGATTGGTTCACAGTGGCACAACAGAGATAGGAAAGGCCAAACAATGGTAGGATTAGGATTTTAGCCTAATCAAGTTAGCAGTTGTGATAGGATTAGGATTTTAGCCTAATCACATTAGTTTAAGACAAGCGCAAACAATCAAAGAAAACGGTCAAACATAATCAGAAAAGGAATTTTATCCGAGTTTTTTCTTTTATGTATTTTCCTTTCAAGCTAGAAATACTACTCAGTCTATTATCTTTATCTTGCTTAGAAATGTTAGTAATTACTTTAACTCGCCAGACTTATTGTCTGAACCACTCCTCTAACTTTCCTTTTCCCTCAATAGGACAACAAAGCTGAGGATAGTTGATTCAGGTTGCTCGGAGATTCATTTTCGACGGTCCCTTATTTCAGATGTGTTCTTCTGCTTTTTATCTTTTTCATTTGGCTTATGACGGATTGACACTTATGAGAGGGATTATTATTATTGCTACTTTTACTCTGATTATGTGAGACTAAGATGTATTTTCATATGACACGAGAGATTTTGAGTTTTTGAGATATGTTATGTTTTTATGACTTATTTTGAGATAAAGATGAATTCTAAATGATAAGTTATTATTTAAATGTTTTCCACTACTTTTACTCATTTGTTTTATTAATCTCAGTCTCTGTGATGCTTTAGCTATACCTATAATGCACCACATCTTGTGGTGTACCTTTTTGGGATTACTAAGAGGTGTGGGGTGTTTCAGACGCTACCATGTTTATAGCTAAGAGTCGACACTCTTTTATTCACTAAATCCTCGTGCCCATGAAGATTTAGTGAAGCCTTCTTAGATCTCCTAATATGGTTAGCCCTATGAGTGTACCAAGCAAGGTCAAACACCCCTTTGACTCCTCTTGAATCATCATTTGATTAATTTATAACTCTTAAATCAATTGAACCATTTTATAACCTCTATACATCATTATATCAGATTTTAAGCTTGAAATAAATAATTAAAATTAGCTATGAACATTAATACAACATATTATTAAAATATTATTAATTTATAATATTTATCAATTATATTTACCATTGCTTGAACTCGAAATTAACTGACAACGTGGTTAGTTGACTCTTTACTTTGAACTTGATTAATAGCTAATATTTAAACAATTTAAATATTGAAGCATGTATGTAGTTTATTGAAGCACGGTATAGGGTTAATTTCAATGCTTACTAACCATTTAGGCGAATTCATATTTCTGATCTAAAATAAGTTTTCCTAACAATGAGTGTTTTTATACGTATTTTTTTAACATCACTATATCACTTGGATATCCAAAGTTTGGTTTAAGTCAGAAACACTACTAATATTAATCGTGTAAACAACTTAGACTCTGGCTAGTGTTACATATCTAAAAGGAAAGGTTGCCATTGCAATTTTTAGATAGAATTTCGAGATGATAAATGCATTCTATTTTGGATCATATAAATAATAGCAATAAGCCAAAAATACTATTAATATTAATCGTGTAAACAACTTAGAATCTGGCTGCTATTACATATCTAAAAGGAAAGGTTGCCATTACAATTTTTAAATAGAATTTCAAGATGGTAAATGTATTCTCTTTTGGATCTAACAAATAATAGCAATAAAAAATTATTACAGAGGATGCAAGCATAAGAAAACCACTATAAATCTTGTGTCTCTTGCTTTTCCTATTTTCTTCTGCATATTTTCATTTTTCTATTGAACCACTATTATTTAATTTGATTCAAAGAAACTAACATGGTATCTTCATGTAATCAATTAATTGGGGTGTTAGACCAATTTTTGGCTAACATTTTTTGACGTTTTCATTAAGAGATTGAAGATTAGGCCAGATCTCTAGTGTTACTTGGATTTGAATAACATTTGCATGGAAATTGAATTAAATGAGATCTAAGAATAATCTAGGAAAGCAAGTTATAGAAGCATCTAATGGCCAGAATTGCAAGTGGAAGTAAATGAACTATGCAATTCCACCAGATCTGGTTACTGGAGAGGAGTTATAATAGATGATGACTGTTGTTAACCACGGAAAGGAAGAAACATACCGAGAAATCATAGAAGAATTGGCTAGGAAGTTTGAACGGATAAGACTATCCTTTACAGGTGAAAGATTTCGCCTTAAAGATCATGATAGTGGAAGGAGTTCTTCGGCTGCTTCTGACTAATGGAGTTCTATTATAAGTCATAGATAAAATTAGGAAATAGCTGCCGAGAAGGAAACAATCAAAATGAGGAATAAAATAATTTTTCCATAGCAACTGCTCCACGTAGATCGATGCGGCGATAACCATCGTTGTGATGCTCAAAAAAGGAATTGTGATGTGAGCCCTACAGGTAGAAGATCTAAAAGGAACGAAGATGGAAACACTTAAGGAAGAGAGTGAGCTTGAGGATATAGTCGTAAAAGACAACATGTTAAAAATGAGGTGCTTAGACGAATGGACTCCTTAAAGCTTTTGATACCTATGTGTTGTGTAACGACCCAATATTTTCAACCATTCGCATCCGTACATGTTGGACTTGAATTGCTCAAAATACCAGAAGAGTAACAAGATACATCCGGTACAAATCAGAATACATCACTGAAATCACTGGATACTGAAAACAAATAGATGGCTGGATCTTCAAGAAAAGCTCCAACTCCGAAGGTGAGTCTTGAATGCTGAATCACTCAATCTTACTCGAGCGTAAAGAAAAACACAAAACACTCGAGTCAAGACATAAATACTTAGGAACTATAAATCAACTCAAGTGAACAGTAATAGAAATGCACCAGTAACTTAAAGGATGCTTGGGACCGCCCATCCTTTAAGGATCCGTTAAAATATTTACTATGTAGTAATATTGCGTTATTATAATAATGCGTACATTAAATTAAACTTACTTTTAAATAGCGTTGAAGGGTTGCCCATATAGCACCCAACACGTAATTGTGACGACCCTGAATTTTTAGACATTTGATAATTGGAATATTTAATTGATTTTAAATATTTAAAAGTTAATTTTCAACTTTAATACAAATATTACTATTATTTAGTAATTAAGTTATCGGATTTAATAAACTGAAATTGGGTAAATTATTGAATCTTCAGTTTTAAGCCTGTTAAAAATAATTTAAAGGCTTGTAAAATTTATATCGATAATACTAAAGATAGTAAAAGTGTTAAAATTGAATTTAAAGGTAATTTGTTCAGTTTTGAAATTATATCGTTTAAATCGATATTTAAAAATAGCCTTCCGATGCACAGTCTCGGAATTCGACGAAATCAGTTCCATTGGATCCGTAATATTGAATTATTATCGGATTTCAATTTTCGTAGTGTTTGAAGTTGTTGTGTGAGCGTACGACATATAAACGCGCTGAAATTTATATCGAAAATTCATATAATAACTGGTTCAAACGCTATCTTCCCCATACGATCGAATAAGGTCCCGTAACATATCCCATTGTGTTCGGAATAGGGGTAAAACATTAAAACGTCAAGCGGCACGTCTCGTTTGGAATTCATTTGAATAAGCTTGAAATTTTATGAAAATAATATTATAATAATTCTTTATACATACATTTACACGTGAACATATGCCAAAACCTAATATCTTACAACCACTTCGCTTAACTCAATCAATGGCCGATATGAGGCGATCTTCTTCGACAATTTCAACCTGATCTTCCACTTTGATCCAAATCTTCCAACTATACAATTGTAGAACTCAATGAGAACTTCCCATCCCTACGGCCGTGATGGCCTATCATTCACCGATGACGGTGGAATCGAGTTGCATTCATGGTGAATTGGCATGCATTTTCATGGAGATGGAGGCAGCCGAGCTTCTTGTGCTTGCGGCCGTAGGCGAAGTGGAGCTTGAGCTTTCGTGTGACATCGCCTGATCTTCGACACGGAAATCATAAGGAGGTGCGGCGGCTAGGGTTTAGGGGGCCGAGCTGGGTTATTTCGTTCATCTGGGAACAAGAGGGAATGAAGGATCTCGGCCTTGATTTTGTATGTACTAAAAAAAGAGAGAGGGTGACCGAGCTGCGTACGAAATCGAGGCAGGATCCACATTTGGGCAACGACGATGGCGACGCTCATGAGTGGCACGTGGCCGAGGCAAGGTGGAAGCGCAGGCAACTTCAATGAGGTGATTATCTATCATATTATTTTCGAAATTTAATTATACATAGTTTGAAAAAAAGCGAGATTTATTGGTTTAAATTAAATAATCAGTTAATTGAATAATTAGTCTTAAATTAAATCATTAATTCTAATTAAATTCATTTAAATGGTAATTAATTGATCGATTAATTCATATATTTATAAAATTATATAAAATGTTTTTACAAGGTCTAAAATTATGGAAAAATCAAGTCAAGATGGATCGGGATGCAAATAGTAAAATCAAAGGTGAGTTAATCTCACTCATCTGGTTATAATTTAAATTTAAATGATGAAATTTAAATAATTGGTTGATTTATTGATTTGATTGGATGTGCAGTATTATATATATATAGTAGTATATAATATATCTTGGAATGATTGATTTCCCGTATTTATATAGAAGATGAGACCCTATGTATCGCATAACAGCGGGTGATATTTTATTTAAATCCCATATATCACGATATTCCACCTCGAAGTGGAATTGGTATTTTATATTGTGCTAATGCCTGTGGATGCAGGGAAACAGGTTAGAGGGATCCAAGTGGATTCCTCAACACTTATTTAAATTATTTAATATTCTCTGTTGTGGTTATTTGATATTCTATAATGAATTATATTGGAATATTGAATGCTATGGATTGATTGAATATATTTGGGTATAATGAGTTACCAAAAATATATAAATTGGATTTTGGAAAGAAAATAAAAGAAGTGAATTTGTAAGCGAAATAATTATAGAAAAATTGAATGAATTTAAGAATGAATTGAAAACGAATAAAAGTGATTTTAAAATTCTAATAAATAAATTTCGAGTATGGAAAGGGGATTTTAATAAACAGAGAAATAATGAATTTTAAATCTTAAATGACATTATTTAAAGGAATAAAGAATTTATTTTTAAATCCAAGTTTAAATTTATTTAAATAGATAAAGAAGGAATTTATTTCCAAACGAAGTAAATTGGAAATCAATTTGGAGATTGATTTAATTGTGTAAAACCGAGATTATTAAAAGAGAAATGATACTTTGGGAATTTATAAACTGGGTTTATAAAAGTAAAGTAAAATATATTAGTGGATATTTGGGAAGAATAAATTCACGATGGGAATTTATTAAAGGAATGGAAACATTTGTTTAAAAATAAACAGTGATTTATTTTAAAGAAGGTGAAGAGACGTATATTTCCCTGGATAGCCAAGTACGTTTTCAAAGTAAATTTTTAAATATAAAATAGAAGTTTTAATGTTGTTTTAAAAAGCATGTTTTGGAAAATTTATTATTGCTAAATGTTTAAATTCTAAAGTAAGTATTTTTCAAAACCTATTATCGTAGTAATTATTTAAAGGCAACTTAGTATTTTGTTTTAAATGAGAAAATCTAGTTTTATATTTTATAAAGTAACCTTATTTTAAATATTCTTAAAGTATTATTTTTAATTAAGTATTAAAGTAGTTTTTCTAAATTTAAATGTTAAAGTATATTTTACAATAAAGTGTTTTTAAATTATTTTAAAATGTTAAGTTTTGTGCTTGGTGATTTTAGTGGAAAATAGAAATATTTGGGAAATTTATTCTGTAAAAGGAAGATGGTTTGAAACTGTTTTCAAAGGGTTGAAAGTGGAAATATATCTTGCGAAGATATTTTGAGAATAATAAATAATTTTGGAGAAATTATTTATGTTGATGGTTGTTGTGAATGTTAAATGATAGTTAAATAACTACCTATTGGCCAAATGCGTTGATCGTTTCGGAGAAACCGGGATCGGGATTTGTTTCTCGAAAACCACTTCGATCCGGTTTGTAGGTTTTCGTGGAAAAACGAGTTTGAATTCGAAGATGGAGCAGTGAAGTGCAAGGGCTGGTCGCTACTAATCCTGAGTGTATTTCCAAAATGGATGTAGTAGGAGTAGTGCCTTCGGTTCCGTTTGAACCCGGGATGGACTTGTATGGATGAATGCTTTCGGAACATCGTCAGGTGGACGATGGGCATTCTAGCGGATATGATCTAAAAGGTAACGCTTAGCCTCAAGCCTCATCAACCGGGAATGACTGAAAATTAGGGGTTATGCCGGAAGGCTAGGTGGGTAGCACCCACTTCATAGTGAGATCATCCCTGTCTAGATGTCCCTTTTTATTTCGGCTTAGTGGTGCGGTTGCTGATCATAACCGTGGGGTGATCTTACTCGGGATTATCCAGTAAGGGGTAGTCCCGGTCTTATATTGCAGGGGTTCGGGAGTGATCCTCAGTATAGTGATCTAGGCCACGTACCTTGACAGGTGGTACCCCAGTGCCTAGTCATTAGTTGGAAATCCATTCTCCATACGGGCCTTTTACGAGTTTTGTTTATATTAGCCACTCTGTGGCTAGTAGCTGGAATTTAATAGATGTAACAATTTCGGCTATTTTAATAAGTATTTGTAAATAGTCCCTATTATAATATCATAGGATTTTAATAAAAATGTTTTAGCTATCGTAAGGTAAAAACCAGACATGTTTATTTGTGGCGTGGTCTTACGAGATGCTTTTGTTTCCAAAGAATTATTGGAACTTCAATAATCAATTTGAGTGTGATTTCTCACGCTGGTATTCCAGACTGACTCGGGTGTTATTTAACTGTAATGTTCGGGTCAGACTGAGTATTATAGAATACATGATATGATGCTGTAGAGCTCAGGAGACGAGCTGGATGGCGATACGTACTTCCGTACTTGATTATTATTCCGCTGTGTATTCAGATTGTGTGGACAGATTATAGTTACTGTCAAACTGTATGTGATTGATGTATACTCTGATGATGCAATATATAAACAGATGTGTTTGTTTTGTATAAAGATTATTGAATATCTATTATATTTTATTCCGCTGCGATGGTTAGATTCTGATGTTGTTTTTCTATTTTCTTCTTCTACCTCTTCTTCTTTAACCCAAATGGTTCGTATTTCTGCACATCTTGAGTTGATTAATGGACTCAAGGGGTACGGATTTGCGGGTCGTTACACTTGGTATCAGAGCATAGGTTGGTGATAACCTTAGCTCTGGTGGGGATTACTCATAGAATAGAGTCTGAAGTACTCTGGAATGAGTTTGAGTGTATTAATAGATATGAGTGCGTATTTGTTAGTGAATATAAAATTGTTTTTATATTGTGTTGACTTGTCTGTTTAGTGTTTATGGATTTCGGTCGATATATGGGACACCATGTCATCGATAGGGTTTCTAAACTCTTAAACAAGATAAACCGACACTGTATTGTTTTAAATAGGGTAAATTAAATAATTTTACCCATAATTATTTTTGTATATAAAAGAAATGATTTTTCGTAAATTATTATAGTTATATGCGGATGCTTGGTTGTTAGGAATGATAATATTAAATTTTTACTATTAATGTGTAAAATTGAATAAGAAATTGAAGATAATAACCAAAAATGAAAGAATAAATGAATAAATAAATGGGATTTGTAAATATGATTCATAATTGTATAAGGAATTGAAAACATAATTATAAACTAAGAAACAAAATTCATACTCAAATGAAATTAGTAAATATAAACTATAAATGCGAATCATAGTGTGATTGATAATTAAAATGAGATAAAATTACAAAGTAATGTGTGAATATAAATTTAAAGAATTTGAAATTTGAATATTTAGGAATTTAAATTCCTTCAAATTTGAAAATGATATATATTTGAGAAATACTTTTGAATCGGATTTGAAATCTAGAGAGATTTGGAATTTAAAAATATTTGAAGGGATTTTAGAAAGATAGAAGCATAGAACTCTTTTCGGTCGCCGGAAAATAATTCCGATGATGATCGCGACATCATTGGTGTTCATTTTCGAGTTTCCAAAAGGGGGAATTGCTACCTGGATGTTTTGGATTAATGTTTGTTTTAGAAACTGGGTTTGATTTTGAAAGTGAAAAGGAATACTTTGGTTTAGATATACATGTTTTTAAAATTTAATTTTGGACATTTTAGTAATGGGTTTAAACTCTGGAGTTGGTTGAAATGTTTTCGTATGTTTAAGTAAAAACTCTAGAATCTTATTAAAAATGTTCTAGAAAAATGAATATGAGTTGGAAACTTATAAAATTTGAAGATTTGTTTAGAGTAGAAAAATCTAATTTGGGAAAAAAGTTAGAAAATTTTTAAGTAAGTGAGAAAACGAAAGTAAGTTAGAATGTAAGCCAATTAATTTAAGTGAATTAAAGGAAATTAGCAACAGAAGGTAAGTAAATTGGAGAACTTATCGAGACTTAAAATTTGAACTAAATTAGAATGCAAACAAAACTAAGTTAAATGAAAAGTGAACGTTGAGGAGATAAATCAAAGTAGGCTGAATGAAATAAGTTAATGAAATAAATTTATTAGTTAGGAACGAAGAAATGAGTTTAAACTTGTAGGCAAAAAGGAAATTTAAACTGAATGTTGAACTTAAGTTTGAAAAAAAAATTAGTCAAGGTGGACTACATAAAAAAAGTTTTGAGATTAAAATTAGTAAGTAATTGATGAATTAATATGGTATGCAAATGAAATGAAGTTGAATATTTGATGATGTTTGATTTAAAATTGTGTAAAATAAGGTGCATAATTAGTTCAAATGGACTAAAAATAATTACTGTTTGGAAATAAAATTTATTGGTTGAAAATGAATTTGTGAATGAATAAATGAATTTATAATTCTAAGTA
Source organism: Allium cepa (assembly GCA_030765085.1). Lineage (NCBI taxonomy): Eukaryota > Viridiplantae > Streptophyta > Magnoliopsida > Asparagales > Amaryllidaceae > Allium > Allium cepa. Next base: position 293,206,358 of record CM060937.1, read on the forward strand.
AATGAACTGAATTTGGATATTGGAATGATATTAAAAGGAATTAAGTCCTTGCTTAACAAAATTCAAAAGAATGGTATGTAGCTAGATTTAACTGGAGTTAAGTTAAATAAAATTGAATTGAAATGAATTCAGTTGAGTTATAGATAATACTGAATGGAATAAAATTCTTACTTAAATAAATAAATGTAAACTAAGTAAGTATTGAATTGGATTAAAATAGATTGGGTGTGAGTTGTAAACAAATCCAATTCAAGCATAAATTGATTGACCTTATTATTAATAAATTCAATATTGAATTGTTAATGTGAATTAAAATTAAAAATGGATAAAAGAATAAACTAATCGAATAAATTAGTAAAATGGTTGGAGATTTAATCAAAGGAAAAATCAAATCAAATATTTAAATGGAGGTTGGTGTAATAAAATAAACTTAAGTTATTGGGTGGAATAGTTTGAAGGAAATAAATAACTTAAGTAAATTTGTGAGATGGTTATTTAATATATTGGTTGTCGAATTTAATAAAATGGTTTGGAATCAAACTTTTTGGATATGAAAGAAATTGCAATAAAAGATTGTGAATAAATTAAAATGGGATGGAATCAAGTGTAAATTGAGTTGGAATCAATTTAAATGGTTATAAAGCTTAAGTAATTATTTATTCACATTAATATTGTCGAATTGCATTAGAAAATGGATCGTTTGACGTAAACGAGATTAGATAAAATTCTATGAGTTAATATAAGTGAAATGGGATGATTTTGAAATCAATTGAAATGAATATGAGTTTGTTTGGCTTAGAATGAATTAAATATAAGCGTGTAAGTTGTAAATCACTTAAACTGAAAGGAATGGTTTGAGAATTGGTTATAAGCAATTGTAATAAGTGTCGGAACCTTATATGTGCTTATGGAAATTATATAACATGCATTATATGTGAAATTTATGTGTTAGTTATTGAAAGTAAGTGAAATGTTAATAAATTTCATTTATTTAGTACTTATATGTTTGAATTGAGTAAGTATACGTACCGAGAAGCCGTTTGGTTGGATTTGATCGTGCAAATTGCTAAAATAATAAGCCGCTTGCTTAAAAAGGCTAAATAAAGGTATGCCTACACAATAGAAATAGGAAATTTGAACTGTTTTTGTTTTTTCGACCGGGTAGGTCGATGTATATATATTTATATCTCTTTTCAAATTGCAAAAGCTCCTCCGTACAAAGGAGACTCTGGCAAAAAATTTCAAAATTTTTGGGAGTTAAAAAAATTTAGAAAAAAATTGGAAAAAAAATTTAGTTAGCGACGAAATGATTTCAAATTGGAAATTGAAATAAATTAGGGAATGAAACTAATTTAAATAATGATATGGATCGGTTATAAATGGAAGATAAAATTCAAATATTTAGCGTTGAAGATAAATTGAATTCATATGGAAATGGGAAAACCAATTTGAATAAAAGTAGATATAAACTAAAGTGGTGAAGTGAAAATAAATATAAGAAGCGTATAAAATACTTATATTGAACTTAAGAAGAAATTGTGAAATTCTTAAGTAATATGGGTGTCGGGAAAATATATTGAATAAGCATTTGAGTGAAGATGTAATAAAACATATATGTACATCATACGGCTTAAATGAATAGATATTAACATTTTGTAAGGAAGTCAATAAAATGTTTTGAAAGTTGTGACTGGATATTATTACTATGTAGGATATACAGGTGTTATGAAGGAAAAGGAAAATTGGTTTTGATTTCAGATGATAAATTTGAATTGCTCGACAAAAAGGTATGTGTTTTAATTTCTGTATGAAATTTGATTGGGTTTTTGGATCTAGCCACTTGGCCTTTTGTTTTCTTTTGGAATTTAGGAGCTCGTAGAGGCATTTTGTAGTTGTATCGAGCTAGCCGCGCAAAGGAGACGCTGGCAAGATTTTTCAGAAATTTAGGCAGTTAGAAAATTTTTAAGAAAATTTTGATAATTAAAAATTTGATTTTAAATTGAAATTTGAAGGGTCGAACAAATAGTGTCGTTTGAAAACTATGGGAGAGTTTGGAAGTTAGTAAGAATGATAATGGATCTTTTATAAAAAGAAAGTTGGTAGGATGTTGAATTGTTTGGTTTTGGAAAAAAGTAAATGGGTATTGGATCATTCTTCCTAACTAGTAATTTCGAGGACGAAATTATTCTAAGGGGGACGAATGTGAGGACCCGAAATTTTTAGACATTTGATAATTGGAATATTTAATTGATTTTAAATATTTAAAATTTAATTTTCAACTTGAATTCAAATATTACTATTATTTAGTAATTAAGTTGTTGGATTTAATAAACTGAAATTGGGTAAATTATTGAATCTTCAGTTTTAAGCCTGTTAAAAATAATTTAAAGGCTCGTAAAATTTATGTCGATAATACTAAAGATAGTAAAAGTGTTAAAATTGAATTTAAAGGTAATTTGTTCAGTTTTGAAATTATATCGTTTAAATCGATATTTAAAAATAGCCTTCCGATGCACAGTCTCGGAATTCGACGAAATCAGTGCCATTGGATCCGTAATATTGAATTATTATCGGATTTAAATTTTCATAGTGTTTGGAGTTGTTGTGTGAGCGTACGGCATATAAACACGCTAAAATTTATATCAAAAATTCAGTATAATAACCGGTTCAAAAGCTATCTTCCCCATACGATCAAATAAGGTCCCGTAACATGTCCCATTGTGTTCGGAATAGGGGTAAAACATTACAAACGCCGGGTGGCACGTCTCGTTTGGATTTCGTTAGAATAAGCTTGAAATTTTGGGAAAATAATATTATAATAATTCTTTATACATATATTTACACGTGAACATATGCCAAACCCTAATATCTTAGAGCGCTTCTCTTAACTCAATCAATGGCCGATATGAGGCGATCTTCTTCGACAATTTCAACCCGATCCTTCCACTTTGATCCAAATCTTCCAACTACACAATCGTAGAACTCGATGAGAGCTTCCCATCCCTACGGTCGTGATGGCCTATTGTTCACCGATGACGATGGAATCGAGCCGCGTTCATGGTGAATTGGCACGTGTTTTCCTGGAGATGGAGGCAGTCGAGCTTCTTGTGCTTGCGGCGGTAGGCAAAGTGGAGCTTGAGCTTTCGTGTGACATCGCCTGATCTTCAACACGGCAATCATAGGGGAGTGCGGCGGCTGGGGTTTAGGGGGCCGAGCTGGGTTATTTCGTTCATTTGGGAACAAGGGGGAGGGAAGGATCTCAACCTTGATTTTGTACGTACTAAAAAAAGAGGGTGACCGAGCTACGTACGAAATCGAGGCGGGATACACGTTTAGGCAACGACGAAGGCGGCGCTCACGAGTGGCACGTGGCCGAAGCAAGGTGGAGGCACAGGCGACTACAATGAGGTGATTATCTATCATATTATTTTCGAAATTTAATTATATATAGTTTGAAAAAAAGGGGGATTTATTAGTTTAAATTAAATAATCAGTTAATTGAATAATTAGTTTTGAATTAAATCATTAGTTCTAATTAAATTCATTTAAATGGTAATTACTTGTTCGATTAATTCATATATTCATAAAATTGTACAAAATGTTTTTACAAGGTTAAAATCATGGAAAATCAAGTCAAGATGGATCGGGATGCAAACAGTAAAATCAAAGGTCAGGTAATCTCACTCATATGGTTATAATTTAAATTTAAATGATGAAATTTAAGTAATTGGTTGATTTATTGATTTGATTGGATGTGCAATATTATATATAGTAGTATATAATATACCTTGGAATGATTAATTTCCCGCATTTATATAGCGGATGAGACCCTATGCGCCGCATAATAGTGGGAGATATTTCATTTAAATCCCATATACCACGATATTTCACCTCAAAGTGGAATTGGTATTTTATACTGTGCTAACGTCTATGGATGCAGGGAAACGGGTTAGAGGGATCCAACTGGATTCCTCAACATTTATTTAAATTATTTAATATTCTCTGTTGTGATTATTTGATATTCATCGATTTATTGAAAATATTTGGGCATAATGAGTTACCAAAAATATATAAATTGGATTTTGAAAAGAAAATAAAAGAAGTGAATTTGTAAGCGAAATAATTATAGAAAATTAGAATGAATTGAAAAAGAATAAAAGTGATTTTAAAATTCTAATAAATAAATTTCGAGTATGGAAAGGGGATTTTGAATAAACAAAGAAATAATGAAATTTAAATCTTAAGTGACATTATCTAAAGGAATAAAGAATTTATTTTTAAATCCAAGTTTAAATTTATTGAAATAGATGAAGAAGGAATTTATTTCCAAACGAAGTAAATTGAAAATCAATTTGGAGATTGATTTAATTGTGTAAAACCGAGATTATTAAAAGAAAAATGAGACTTTAGGAATTTATAAACTGGGTTTATAAAAGTAAAGTAAAATATATCAGTGGATATTTAGGAAGAATAAATTCACAATGGGAATTTATTAAAGGAATGGGAAAATTTGTTTAAAAATAAATAGTGATTTATTTTAAGAATGCGAAGAGAAGTATATTTCCCTGGATAGCCAAGTACGTTTTCGAAGTAAATTTTTAAATATAAAATAAAAGTTTTAATGTTGTTTTAAAAAGCATGTTTTGGAAAATTTATTATTGCTAAATGTTTAAATTCTAAAGTAAGTATTTTTCAAAACCTATTATCGTAGTAATTATTTAAAGGCAACTTAGTATTTTGTTTTAAACGAGAAAATCTAGTTTTATATTTTATAAAGTAACCTTATTTTAAATATTCTTAAAGTATTATTTTTAATTAAGTATTAAAGTAGTTTTTATAAATTTAAATGTTAAAGCATATTTCACAATATAGTGTTTTTAAATTATTTTAAAAATATTAAGTTTTGTGCTAGGTGATTTCAATGGAAAATAAAAATATTTGGGAAATTTATTATGTATAAGGAAGATGGTTTGAAACTGTTTTCAAAGGGTTGAAAGTGGAAATATATCTTGCGAAGATATTTTGAGAATAATAAATAATTTTGGAGAAATTATTTATGTTGATGGTTGTTGTGAATGTTAATTGATAGTTAAATAACCGACTATCAATATTGGCCAAATGCGCTGATCGTTTCGAAGAAATCGGGATCGGGATTTGTTTCTCGAAAACCACTTCGATCCGGTTTGTAGGTTTTCGTGGAAAAACGAGTTTGAATTCGAAGATGAAGCAGTGAAGTGCAAGGGCTAGTTGCTACTAATCCTGAGGGTATTTCCAAAATGGATGTAGTAGGAGTAGTGCCTTCGGTTCCGTTCGAACTCGGGACAGACTTGTATGGATGAATGCTTTTGGAACATAGTCAGGTGGACGATGGGCATTCTAAGAGATATGATTTAAAAGGTAACGCTTAGCCTCAAGCCTCATCAACCGGGAATGACTGAAAATCAGAGGTTATGCAGCAAGGCTAGGTGGGTAGCATCCACTTCAGGGTGAGTTCACCTCTGTCTAGATGTTCCATTTTATTTCGGCTTAGTGGTGCAGTTGCTGATCACAACCGTGAGGTGATCTTACTCGAGATTATCCAGTTAGGGGTAGTCCCGGTCTGGTGTTGCAGGGGGTCAGGAGTGATCCTTGGTACAGTGATCTAGGCCACGTACCGTGATAGGTGGTACCCCAGTGCCTAGTCATTAGTTGGAAATCCATTCTCCCTACATGCCTTTTACGAGTTTTGTTTATATTACCCACTCTGTGGCGAGTAGCTGGAATTTAATAGATGTAACAATTTCGGCTACTTTAATAAGTATTTGTAAATAGTCCCTATTATAATATCAGAGGATTTTAATAAAAATGTTTTGGCTATCGTAAGGTAAAAACCCGACATGTTTATTTGTGGCGTGGTCTAACGAGATGCTTTTGTTTCCAAAGGATTTTTGAAACTTTAATAATCAATTTGAGTGTGATTTCTCACGATTGTATTCCAGACTGACTCAGGTGTTATTTAACTGTAATGATCGGGTCAGACCAAGTATTATAGAATATAAGATATGATGTTGTAGAGCTAAGAAGACAAGCTGAATGGCGATACGTACTTCTGTATTTGTTTATTATTCCGCTGTGTATTCATATTGTGTGGACAGATTATGGTTACTGTCCACTTGTATGTGATTGATGTATACTCTGATGATGTAATACATAAACAGATGTATTTTTTGGTGTAAAGATTATTGAATATCTATTATATTTTATTCCGCTGTGATGGTTAGATTCTGATGTTGTTTTTCTATTTCTTCTTCTACCTCTTCTTCTTTAACCCAAATGGTTCGTATTTCTGTATATCTTGAGTTGATTGTTGGACTCAAGGGGAACGGATTTGCGGGTCATTACAGTAATAGTCCCAGTAGTCCATCCAGTATCAGCGTACCTCCAGATCGAAAGGCTACCCTAAATACTCTATGGGCTACGGGAGAAAAATAAACTCGTAGTAAGGCTCGCTATGGTAGGTGACACGGCACACAAGGCAATGCCAGGGTAGATATACCAATTACGCACACGGGCTGGTGATAACGTAGCAGCCACATATGCCCACCTCGGAACACACTCCCAAATCAAAATTGGAGGATGGCCATCAAATCAGCCACAAATAAGAGTATAGTATCGAAGAAATGCTTCCGATAGGAGGAATGAACTCACTTGGCCCGAGATCGCTTCTGTTTTAGCCACCCTATGCCAGCTCATGCGAGTCGGGTCCACGTAATATACCTCAAGAATGTCGCCACCATCCTACTTCGTTTTGGAATCTCCACCACGTACACAGTTGTTAAGTGGTTTTCGGAGTTGGCAGAGAGTATAACAACTTCTGATTCCGGTCTCTTTAACAATCAAACGTTATTATAACGCCGTGGTTATTTAAAAATAGTTTATACTTCAAAAGTCAAATCATTTTATTTCAAAACTATATTCCTTCCAAAATAGTTTATACTTCGAAACCAAAACCATTTTTGTTTCAAAACTATATTCAAATTAAAATAGTTTATCATTTCCATTTCAAACATATATTCACCTTTCAATATCATAATACTTTCAAAGTTATAACTCTTTCGAAACCAAAATACTTGAAACGATTACACTTTGGAAATCATAACATTTCGAAATCATACGTTTGAAATCATGAAACATTTCCTTAATTCTTTGCATTTTGCAAATTTATTCAATTAAACCAAAATTTCAAATTTCCAATTTAATTCAATTCAAACCATCAGTTTCAATTCAATTCAGTTTCCCGACAAACCATTTCAAATTTTGTCAATTTCAAATATAGTTTTGATCCATAGAATAAACTATTCAATCCTTAGTACATTTCAAAGTTTTAATTTCCCACATTTCAAAGCTAAATTATATAATTCCATATATCTCAAATTTAACTTCATTATTACTTAGTTTTGAAATATTCATTTCATAAATCCAATACTTATTCAAATAAAATCAAATTACACGTAAACCAAATATCTTTTCATACTAATATAACTTCAAATATTCATTTATCAAATATCATTCCAAATTCACATTCTTTATCAACATAAAGATCAAATCATTTTCAAAGCGTTTCAATCATCAAAATATCATATCTTTTCAAAACATTTCCAAACCATTTCAATCATCAAAATATCATATCTTTTCTAAACCTCATTATGAAATCATTATTTGAATTCAAATTCAAACATTCAAATTCAAATATCATTTTTTAGTCAAATAAGTCATTCATTTATTATTCCACATATCATTACAAAACACATTTCAAAATTCCATTCAAAACCATTATTTAAATTTAAACTCCTAAAATTTCACAAAAATTCAATTCCAAAAGTTAAATCATTTAACACTTTAAAATATAACTCAAATAGTGTTAAAATATATAATATTTCAAAACATTGTCAATTTATAGCAACGACAACATTTAGAAAGTGTTATCGTAGCTTATAGTTTCCAAAAATAGCTTAGTTGAGGAACAACGGATTTACAAAATGCCGTAATAAATATTTTGTTATTTCAAACATAGTTAAGTTCAAAACAATAGCACTTAAAAATGCTGTCATACGACCACAACATTTTTGAGAAATGCTATTAATAAAATTCCAGCTTTTATTATAACTTTCAGAAACATTTAAAACTTCAATTTTTGTTATTTTAAATTTATAAATCATATTTCTAGACTTCAAAATTTCATATTTAAATAATTTTAACATATGATTTATCACAACAAAATTTTTATAATTAAATATCCAATTTGAAAACTCAATTAAGTTGTTAAGTCAAAATTTCACTGTTTTCTTAACTTATAAATTAAATAAAACTTAACATTTTACTTCAAATATCATTTCAGCACTTTAAATTAAATTTCTGTTATTTACTTACATTTTAAAATATAATTTAAAGTCAAAAATCACATTTACTTCAAATTTACGTCCTTAAATTCACAAATTCAAAAATTAATTTTTAGCCTTCTCAAAACCAATAAATATATATAATTTTAAATCAAAATTTTATACTTTAAAAATACATATCTATATAAAAATCATTTAAAAATATACCACGGGGTCTGTATATAATTTTCTAACCTAGGTCAAGTGACACAAATATATATCATTTCAATCCGCAATTTAAAAAGAAAACCAGGGTTCTATCATTTCGAACCCGCAATCCCAAGTAAATAACAATAAATAAAAATCGCTCAGGCCTATCATTTTAGCCCACAACGATTTTTCCCTATTCTAAAGTCCGTTCGGGTATGCATATTTTCAACCCATAGTGATTCTATTCTAACAGGGAACTTGCAGTGAACATATACATAAACAATATAAACAAATACACTAACATGTAAATGTTACAATATAATTTCATATATCAGATGTCAGGTGATAATTAACAGAGTTAACATGGTAATAACATGACATAACATATCATATTATCATCATTTACTTGCATAAACATTTTTTAATTACTAAACACTTGACATCAATTTACCATTTCATAAGTAGAAATGTCAGAATGAGAAAGACTCACCTTCTCAAGCTGGAGTTAGCAAATCGAACTACATGAATGAATTCGAAAAAGCACGATATGGCATGATACAGCACAACTATGATTAAGTGAGTGGAGAGAGCCAAGATATCAACTTGTAAACAACCTAAAACAAGACAATATATACATAAATATATAACACAAAACAATATCGAAATGACTTGAATTAGAAAAAGGACAAAGTGATTTGACCTTTCTTCAACCATTCAAAAGCTCGACCTAGGGATTCATTTGCTCAGCCGTGATGTGTGCTAAACTCAGTTATGGCATGATGTAGGCACGAAAATATGAGCATGAAGGTGGATAAGAGTGATACCATGAAGAATGCATAGGAGTAAAGCAAAATAGTGGAGTTTGCTGCATTTTTGGCTCGGCTATGACCTCATATGGGCTCGGCCATGCTCCATAAGTGTCAGGTCAGATCCAGACATATCTGAAGTTGAAGGTCAAAGGTGGTGTAGATCAGATGGTGGTGACTAAGGAGGTGGCCAAGGTGATAGATGAAGGGTAGGTGGAGTATAAGCTTGGCTAGCATTGTTTTCAAGAAGTCTGTGCAAAGTTGTGATGTTTGGTCCATTTGAAGGTCACAGCTTGAGGTGGTGGTCAAAGGAGGAGGAGATGTTTGTTGCATCTAGTGATGGAGTGGTCGGTGGTGAAGGGGTGGAGAGGCTAGTTGCCGAGCAAGCAAGGTAGAAGAGGAAGGCAAAACAATGGAAAGAGGAGAAAAAGAATGAAGCCATTAGCATGTTTGTTTTTTTCTTTTTCTCTCATTCTCGTGAGTTTGAGGATGAGGAGAGGAATGTTTTCACGTGAAAGTGAAATGGGAAACACGGCAATGCATAGGAGAATAGGCGGTCAAAGCATGAAAAGGTAAATTGAAAAAAATGAATAGACAAAAGAAATGAAAAGACATAGAATATAAAAGGACTTTGACTCTTTGAATTTCTTTTTCTTTTAAATTAAAATAAAATAAATAAAAAGTAAGTAAAATAAAAATAAAAACTGAACAAAATAAAGTGAAAAAGAAAATAAATAAATATTTTTAGGAAAATATAAAAGTAAGTAAAGAAAATAGTTATTAAATCGTAACTACAATTAAAATATAAACAATATACAATAAACATTTAAAAATTAAAACAACACTTTTAAAAATGTTTTAAAAATAAAAATATATAACATGTCATATTACGCATATATACACAAATTAGAACAAATAGAATATTATTTATATAATTTAAATAAACAATTTTGTTAAATAAATCAATGTACACACAATATTGTAAAAGCATAACTTTCACAATATTAGTCGGATTTCAACGAAACGAAAAACAGTATTCTTGAAATTTAATTTATTTTCATAATAAAAGATAAAATTAAAAATTAAAATATTTTAATTTTAATTTAAATATCAAAGTTTGACCAGATTGACCAAAATTCACATTTTTGGAAAATATTCTATTTATTCATGTTTGGAATTCTAATTTATATCCAAATCAAAATGTATATTCAAAATAACAAAAATTTTCCATTTTAAATAAATAAAATAAAGTTTTTAAATCAGGAATTTCAATTAAAATAATTAAAATATACAATTAAAATAATCGCAAAGTACAGGGTTGTTACACCCACCCCCACTCAAAACTTTTCGTCTCCGAAAAGGAATGAAGTACGGGAAAGCAAATAAAAAGATAGAATGAAACAGGATTAAGATAAGATGACAAAAGATTGAAATTATACATGATAACTGTTGTTATAGGTAAGTTTAACAAGGTGGAGATGATCTTCCCAAGATCCTCTAGAATCAAGAACACAAGCACGAAAAAAAATCTTTTAGAATCTGATACACCCTTCCTGTTTGACCGACGGTCTGTGGATGTCAAGCAGTGCTCAGATTCAAAATGAGTACCAAAGATTATAGTAAGATTTCCAAACAAATTGGTATAACAATACCCTCCCCATTCTGTAGCAAGATAAGGGAAATAAGGACAACCAAAAGATAGTTTGAAAAACAAAATAAGATAATAAATTTAAAACCATGAAAATTTCAACTTGAATTGATAATTAAATTTTACATAAGTTAAATAAATCTTAACTATCTCTAATTCATTATTTTATCATCCAATTATCTTAAATTAACAATCTCTAAAATCATGGATTTGAAAATCTTTTATTATACTCAAAATGTACTCAATAAAATTAATTCTTCTTTATTCCTAATTAAAATTAAATTTGTTCGTCTCAATATATTTTATCACCTATGTTAAATATGTTTACACTTATTATAACTTATTTAATTTATTTTTAGTTCCTTTAACATCATTTTATATTGTAAATTATTCCATTACCTATTTCTTTATTTACCACTGCTAATCTTTTATAACTAAAATTTAACATTTATTATAACCACTCAAATTTTATTTATAAAAATCCTTTTTATATTATATATTATCCAATTACATATTCAACTTCTGCATAATTTAGGTAAGTTATATTGGAATGAAATTGTGTATTATACAAATAAATCTTTCCAACTTAATTATTTCAAGCTTGAATATTTATCCAAAACTTGAAATTATCCTTCAAGATAAAATTTAGGAATTAAATTTCCAATAAATTCTAGACTATTTAGAGACAAATAAATGCACATATACTATATATATATATATATATATCCATTCAAATTAAATCATATATCAGCATATGTTATAAATCCAGTCTTATTTTAGAAATTCAAATCAATTAAATTTCCCAAAACAATATAAATCAGTCCTATTTTAGAAATTCAAATCAGTTAAATTTCGCAAAAAATCTGTAGCAAGACTACAAAACGGTCTCTTCACTTCGAAACTCGAAAATGAATATCGATGATGCTGCAGTCATCACCGAAGTTATTTTCCAGCGACAAAGAAAAGAGCACTAATTGTAAACATTAAAATTCTTTGGAAACAAATATCTATTCGAAAATACTTTAAATAATATATCCTTTAAAACTTTAAATACAAGGTTCGAAATCCATCGAAAATTAAATTCTCAAATTCTTGTTTTAAATTCATTTTAAATTTCCAATAAATTTGTAACCATGTTTTATAGTTTAATTATTTATATATGAAACAAGAGATAATGATATATAAAATCAAAAATTATTTCTTAACAACCAAATCAATAAAAAATCAGAAAAAGATTTATAATATAGTCACAAAATTTATTTCATTACTACATTTAAAAAATATATTGTTTCAGTTTGCTCTGTTCAAGTGTTTTGAAAATCTTATTGATAGCGTTGATAAGACGAATTAATCAGAAACCCAAATCAACATCAACAACTCAAACAACACAATATATAAAACATTTTAAATATTAGTTTACAAATACACTTCAAGATTGATTTGAACATAAGTTGGAAACAAAGATGGAATGAGTAAATAACAAAATAGGAAGAAGGTTAAGCTTATATAAACCGCGGGCAACCTTAACCGGGTCAACCATGACTTAAAGAATAAGATCGATGTGGATTTCTGGAGTAGATCAACATTTGGTCTCAAGAGATAGAATTTGGTATAATAAGAGGTACTAGAATCTTAACCAAGGATATAAAAATCTTCAGTAAATCGATTCTATTGTAAAGGAGTTTCACCCCTTTACAAATCAATTTGAGATTAGCGAGACCGCCGACTCATTATAAAGATCATTCGAAGTGGAGTTATGGGATACTCCAGAATCAAAAGAAGACAAATAGTGAGGGGAACGAATGGATTTTGGAATCGTAGGGAACGTTCTAAAATTCAAAGGAATTGAGTAAAAAAGGAAGAGATTCAAACTCGAATGAAAGTGATTCTGTAAATGCATTTACCATATATGCTAAGGTTTGCCTAGAGCCACCAAAGTTTTGATACCAAATGTAACGACGCGATATTTTCGACCATTCACATCCGCACATGTCGGACTTGAATTGCTCAAAATATCGCGTTGTAAATAAAATTTGGTAAATCTCAGAATATACAGTATATAAATAATCACAGAACACAGACACAGAGTAAATAGTAATGCAGCGGAAGTAAAAGAGATAGTAGTTCATGAAGCTACTATATAATAATAAGATACATTGGAGGTAAACAAGATACAACAGAAGAGTACCAAGATACATCCGGTACAATCAGAATACATCACTGAAATCATTGGATACTGAAAACAAATAGATGGCTGGATCTTCAAGAAAAGCTCCAACTCCGAAGGTGAGTCTTAAATGCTGAATCACTCAATCTGACACGAGCGTAAAAAAAAACACAAAACACTCGAGTCAGGACATAAATACTTATGAACTGCAAATCAACTCAGGTGAACAATAAAAAAAATGCATCATTAACTTAAAGGATGCTTGGGATCGCCCATCCTTTAAGGATCCGTTAAACTATTTACTATGTAGTAATATTGCGCTATTATAATAATGTCTACAGTAAAATAAACTTGCTTTTAAATAGCGTTGAAGGGTTACCCATATAGCCCCCAACATGTAATAGTCCCAGTAGTCCATCCATTATCAGCATACCTCCAGATCGGGAGGCTACCCTAAATACTCCATAGGCTACGGGATAAAAACAAACTCGTAGTAAGGCTCGCTATGGTAGGTGACACGACACACAAGGCAATGCCAGTGTAGATATACCAATTACGCACACGGGCTGGTGGTAACGTAGCTTCCACATACACCCACTCGGAACACACTCCCAAATCAAAATCGAAGGATGGCCATTAAATCAACCACAAGTAAGAGTATAGTATCGAAGAAGTGCATCCGATAGGAGGAATGACCTCACTTGGCCCGAGATCGCTCCTGTTTTAGCCAACTCATGCCAACTCATGGGAGTCGGATCCACGTAATATACCTCAAGAATATCGCTACCATCCTACTTCGTTCTGGAATCTCCACCGTGTATACAGTTGTTAAAGTGATTTTCAGAGTTGGCAAAGAGTATGACAACTTCCGATCCTCGTCTCTTTAACAACCAAACGTTATTATAACGCCATGGTTATTTAAAAATAGTTTATACTTCAAAAATCAACTCATTTTATTTCAAAACTAAATTCCATCCAAAATAGTTTATACTTCGAAACCAAAATCATTTTTATTTCAAAACTATATTCAAATTAAAATAGTTTATCATTTCCATTTCAAACATATATTCACCTTTCAAAATCATAGTACTTTCAAAGTTATAACTCTTTCGAAACCAAAATACTTGAAATCATTACACTTTGGAAATCATAACATTTCGAAATCATACGTTTGAAATCATGAAACATTCCTTTAATTCTTTACATTTTGCAGATTTATTCAATTAAACCCAAATTTCCATTTAATTCAATTCAAACCATCAGTTTCAATTCAATTCAGTTTCCCAACAAACCATTTCAATTTTTATCAATTTCAAATATAGTTTTGATCCATAAAATAAACTATTCAACCTTAGTACATTTCAAAGTTTTAATTTCCCACATTTCAAAACTAAATTACATAATTTCATTTATCTCAAATTTAACTTCATTATTACTTAGTTTTGAAATATTCATTTCATAAATCCAATACTTATTTAAATAAACTCAAATTACACGTAAACCAAATATCTTTTCATACTTATATAACTTCAAATATTCATTTATCAAATATCATTCCAAATTCACATTCTTTATCAAAATAAAGATCAAATCATTTCCAAACCGTTTCAATCATCAAAATATCATATCTTTTCAAAACATTTCCAAACCGTTTCAATCATCAAAATATCATATCTTTTCAAAGCCTCATTATCAAATCATTATTTGAATTCAAATTCAAATATTCAAATTTGAATATCATTTTGTAGTCAAATAAGTCATTCATTTATTATTCCACATATCATTACAAAACACATTTCAAAATTCCATTCAAAACCATTATTTAAATTTAAATTCAATTTAAATTCCTTAAAATTCAAATTTAAATATAAAACATACATTCAAACTCCTAAAATTTCATAAAAAATCAATTCCAAAAGTTAAATCATTTAACACTTTAAAATATAACTCAAATAGTGTTAAAATCTACAATATTTCAAAACATTACCAATTTATAGCAACGACAACATTTAGAAAATGCTATCGTGGCTTATAGTTTCCAAAAATAATTTAATTGAGGAACAACGACATTTATAAAATGCCGTAATAGATATTTAATTATTTCAAACATAGTTAAGTTCAAAACAACAGCACTTAAAAATGCTGCCATAAGACCACAACATTTTCGAGAAATGCTATAAATAAAATTCCATCTTTTATTAGAACTTTCAAAAACATTTAAAACTTCAATTTTTGTCATTTTAAATTTATAAATAATATTTCTAGACTACAAAATTTCACATTTAAAAATTTTTAACATATGATTTATCATAACAAATTTTTATAATAAAATATCCAATTTGAAAACTCAATTCATTTGTTAAGTCAAAATTTCACTGTTTTCTTGACTTATAAATTAAATAAAACTTGACATTTTACTTCAAATATCATTTCAACACTTTAAATTAAATTTCCTTCATTTACTTATGTTTTAAAATATAATTTAAAGTCAAAAATCACATTTACTTCAAATTTACGTCCTTAAATTCACAAATTCAAAAATTAATATTTAGCCTTCTCAAAACCAATAAATATATATTTTTAAATCAAAATTCCATACTTTAAAAATACATAACTATATAAAAATCATTTAAAAATATACCACGGGGTCTGTATATAATTTTCTAACCTAGGTCAAGTGATATAGATATATATCATTTCAATCCGCAATTTAAAAAGAAAACCCGGGTTCTATCATTTCGAACCGCAATCCCAAGTTAATAAAAATAAATAAAAATCGCTCAGGCCTTTCATTTCAGCCCATAACGATTTTTCCCTATCCTAAAGTCCGTTCGGGTATGTATCATTTCAACCCATAGTGATTCTATTCTAACAGGGAACTTGCAGTGAATATATGGATAAACAATATAAACAAATACACTAACATGTAAATGTCACAATATAATGTCATATATCAGATGTCAGGTGATAATTAAGAGATTTAACATGGTAATAACAAGGCATAACATATCATCATCATTTACTTGCATAAACATTTTTAATTACTAAACACTTGACATCAACTTACCATTTCATAAGTAGAAATGTCAAAGTGAGACAGATTCACCTTTTCAAGCTGGAGTTAGCAAATCGAACTACACGAATGAATTTCAAAAAGGCACGATATGGCATGATACAGCACAACTATGATTCAAGTGAGTGGAGAGAGCCGAGATATCAACTTGTAAACAACCCAAAACAAGACAATATATACATAAATATATAACACAAAACAATATCAAAATGACTTGAAATAAAAAGCAACAAAGGACAAAGTGATTCGAACTTTCTACAACCATTCAAAAGCTCGACCAAGGGATTCATTTGCTCAGCCATGATGTGTGTAAAGCTCAGGTATGGCATGATGTAGGCATGACAATATGGGTATGAAGATGGGTAAGAGTGATACACATGAAGAATGCATAGGAATGAAGCAAAATAGTGGAGTTTGGTGCATTTTTGGCTCGGCTATGACCACATATAGGCTCGGCCATGCTCCATAAGTGTCAGGTCAGATCTGGACATATCTAAAGTTGAAGGTCAGAGGTGGTGTAGATCAGGTGGTGGTGGTTAAGGAGGTGGCCAAGGTGATAGATGAAGGGTAGGTGGAGTATAGGCTTGGCTAGCATTGTTTTCAAGAAGTTTGTGCAAAAAGTATTGTGATGTTTGGTCCATTTGAAGGTCACGGCTTGAGGTGGTGGTCAGAGGAGGAGGAGATGTTTGCTGCAGCTAGTGATGGAGTGGTCGGTGGTGAAGGGGTGGAGAGGCTAGTGGCCGAGCAAGCAAGGTAGAAGAGGAAGGCAAAACAATGGAAAGAGGAGAAAAAGAATGAAGCCATTAGCATGTTTGTTTTTTTTTCTTTTTCTCTCATTGTCATGAGTTTGAGGATGAGGAGAGGAATGTTTTCATGTGAAGTGAAATGGGAAACACGAAAATGCATAGGAGAATGGGCGGTCAAAGCATGAAAAGGTAAATTGAAAAAAATGAACAAACAAAAGAAATGAAAAGATATAGAATATAAAAGGACTTTGACTCTTTGAATTCTTTTTCTTTTAAATTAAAATAAACTAAATAAAAAGTAAGTAAAATATAAATAAAAAATGAACAAAATAAAGTAGAAAAGAAAATAAATAAATATTTTCAGGAAAATATAAAAGTAAATAAACAAAATAGTTATTTAATCGAAACTTGAATTAAAAAATAAACAATATACAATAAACATTTAAAAATTGCAACAACACTATTAAAAATGTTTTAAAAATATATATATATATATATATATATATATATATATAACATGTCATATTACACACATATACACAAATTAGAACAAACAAAATATTATTTATATAATTTAAATAGACAATTTTGTTAAATAATTCAGTGTACACACAATATTGTAAAAAACATAACTTTCACAATATTAGTCGGATTTCAACGAAATGAAAAGCAGTAGTCTTGAAATTTAATTTATTTTCATAATAAAAGATAAATTCAAAAATTAAAATATTTAAATTTGAAATTTAAAAAGCAAAGTTTGACAAGATTGACCAAAATTCACATTTTTGAAAAATATTCTATTTATTCATGTTTGAAATTCTAATTTATATCAAAATAAAAATGTATATTTAAAATAAAAAAATATATCCATTTTAAATAAATAAAATAAAATTTTTAAATCAGGAATTTCAATTTAAATAATTAAAATATACAATTAAAATAATCGTAAAAAACAGGGTTGTTACATGTTGGGTCGCCAGCCATGATCACTCAAGCAACGATTATTATGGTCATTTGCGAAGCCAAGAAAATGGTTATGCATCTGATGGCCACCATTAAGGGCGAATGGAAGGAACAAATGATGTGATAAACGAGACTATCAAGAGATTGCTTCAGAAGGAAAATCAAGATGATTATTGGGCAATTTCTTCTAGTCGTAATTCTTTTACCACAGAAATGAAACCGATCAAATACCCATCATCCACTAGCACCAAAATTGGTTATTAACACCCCTGAGTAGGTTTGAGAAGAGGTATTAATGAAGAAAGTAAATTAAAACTGAGGAATAACACAGTAGAATGCAGTAACAATAGTAAAAAACAAGAACACCAGAATTATAGTGGTTTGGCGTAACTGCCTACGTCCAATTTGATTGTAATCTATATTACTTCTTCAAATAATTCAATACAGATACAATTCGTACATCAACAACTTGAATACAAGTTTTAACAGAAAAGAAGTGGGTCCTAAAAAAGGCAGAGTCTCCCTAATGTTCTCGAATAAAGGTCCCTTTTCACTGTACCCCTGCCACTCTATTTATAGACGAAGATAGGCTGGACTTCCTTCACGGGCCCAGGAATAAGGTACTTCGGCCCATAGTAGGTGACTTCTGCACACCTAGCCATGCATGCCGAATGACAAATGCCGCGCGAGAAATGCCGAACTTGGGTGTCTCGGTAAAGGACCCGAAGCAAACCGGCACGGAGCTTGAAATGTACAGTGGTGTGACTTAAAGCGATAATATAGCAGTCAGCTCACTTTAGAATGAAACTGGCCACTACCAACTCTCTTGATATGCACCGAACGATGTATGCCGGCCCTTCCAGACTGAGCGACATGCGCCGACCATCTAAGCCGAGCGACATGTGTTCATGCTTTCTCGACGGAGCCACTCATGCCGAGCCGTCCTTCCCTGTGCAACCAAACCAAACCGTCCCACCATTATCTTCATTGTCCAAATGATGATTGTCGAACGATGCTTGCCAAGTTGAAATAGCAAAGGTGTCCATTCTCGAATAGCCCTTGGCTGAGCCACATATTGAGGCCGAACGATGTAGCCAAGCCGAACGACACTTATACGCCGAGCAATGCAGGCAGGCCGAACGACACTTATACGCCGAGCGATATAGCCAGGCCGAACGACACTTATACTCCAAACGATGTATATCTTCCTAGCTTCCCAATTCAAGTCAATCTTTCACTGGTTTAAGTTTCACTTAGATTCCACCAAGAAACTCAATAGTTAACATCTTGCAGCTGGGCCAAGCAACTGGGTAACATTTTCCCCTCCAAAGTTTGTCGTGTGAGGCAACACGATGCGCTTTGAACCAGTAATCATTTCCTATTGCCACAAGTCGAATGTGTTTAATGAAGGTCGAAATATGGTAGTCCTCCCTAGCACCTTGTAAAATTTCAAGCCTATTTTCTTCTCTTCTTCTCTTTTTTTTTCATTTATTTTATATAGACAAGAGGCCATTTGGCACACAGAGTCCGAACCACTCGTTCGGTTTACCTGAGTTGTGGCATGCATGCCTAATAATTAACCTCTCAAAACATATTGACCGCGTCTACAGGAGATAGACTGTTCATCTCCCCTCTACCGTATATAACTTCCGGCCTCCCCTCCTTCTCCTTTTTTCTCACTTCTACTCTACTTCTCCAAAGTCATCAATCCTTCCTTTTCGAGCCTTACTCACTACTTGGCCTTCAACCAAACCCCATCCTGTGATTCTAACTAATCGTTATCGCGAACGAATCTCCAGCCCAACATTTTGACGCCACCTCATACCTTGAGCTCTCTTCCTAGGTATGAATTTATTTCGAAATCCGAAGTTATATATCGAGTTTTGGTGTCTGTGTGGACAACCCCTCCATCCCCCCTCTTCATTTGTTGTAGGAATATGTAGAGAATAAATTTAAAGGAGGAAAGGAGATGGGCTAGGAATAAAAGCAGACTCCAAGTTAGGAATTTGGCCTGACCTTGATGGTTGTTGGTGGCCAAATTCGCCTAGAATGAGTAACCAGTGTTGCCTGTAACCTAGATGTCAGGACGTAGGGGGAGGATAGAGTCATTCCTTGGTGAAGAAAGATGAGGAGAAGAGGGGTTTGGCAATTTGAGTGCGAGTGTGGCTCAGCCAGAACCCTAAGGAGTAGGTCGGTATCTTGGTCAAGTGGGGCGTTCGGCCCCGAGGGAGAGTATGGGACGATAGTGAACTAGGAAGGTGGGTCGGCATTGAATAGTGGATCGTTAGGTGTTTAGGAAGTAAGTAAGGGGAATGGATGTTGTGCGTGTAGCTTGACATCCAGTGAGATACCCCAAACAGGGACGAGTCTAGGAAGGTAGGTCGGTATAAGTGGTTGCTGGCATTAGGGATAGTGGCCCAGTGTTGCCCGGTGTTGTGGGAGAAAGTGTGGTTTAACCACTTGCGTGTAGTGTTCTAGCCCGGTTAGGGACCATGAGGTGGGCTCGGTATACCGAGCAAGTGTAGCTCGGTATGAGCCCCGCAGGCCGTTCGGTGAAGAGAGAGTGTCGGAGAGGAGAGCGAGTGATTCGATGATGTTGGTCAAGTGGGTCGTTCGGCTTTGGGCCTTGGGGCTGGCATTGATAATCGAAACCATCTCAACTTGAACACAACATATGTCAGGACCACATACTCCTACTCTTGATCATAAATAGTGGTGCTAACTTAAGCACATAAGCATAGGGAACTGGTTTGGACTAATAACTCCATAGTTTTAACAATTATAAACGCAAATTCAACTAAACAAAAGCCAAGAACAGCCTTTAACACATGATGCCAATGTCCAATCCTGAGACCCTTACTTCCGAACATAGAACAAGCTCTTAGAGAAGGTCAATGATGAAGGTCTTTGAAGATGATAGTTTGACGCTCAATCACATTTCACTAGTCTTTAAAACTTTAATTCTTCCACACTTATACTTGAACGATTGCACTAGTCCACACACCACACGGGGGGAACATATTGTTGTCATATCTATTACCGATTGTCTTTCTGGTATAGTTCAAACAGGCATTTACCCAAATTCGACGCTCATTGAGGATGTCTAAAAGGTCGAGCTCTGCCATAGTTTCAAATAAACCTGAGCCAAGTTCTCAACAGGAAGTAGTGGGAACTTTGAATCCATTGACAACTCTTATACAAGATATCCAAAACCCATACACGACAACTATTGACCTGAATCCTGATGTGATAGACGGAGCTGTTATTCTAGATAATCATATTGATTCCTAAGCTTCAAAAACAATGAAACCTCTCTTCGCCGACTATGCTCGGTTCATAGAATCCCTTTCGACGACGTATTAGTTCCATCGAGATGAGATCATCCTCACCTACCCCCAGATGGATATACAGCCTCCAACAAATTCATGTGCTAGGTCGGTAGCGTGCCTCCATTCAACTGCTTTCTCCGCGAAGTGCTACAGTATATCGGGATCGCCCCGCCACAGCTACATCCTAATAGTCACATGTTTATCTATGTCACTTGTATTCTCTTTATGAGTGTTTTTTTTAGGCTGCCCAATCCTTGTGACATCCATTACATCTATCGCTTCAAGAAGCGGTCTGATAGCCCATATTTCATATTCCTCCAGCCATATTCTCAGTGTCACATTCTGACATGGGCATGGAGTAAATTCACCCAATACAAGTAGGAATGGTTCTATGTATGCTGTCCCCCAGGCTTTGTGAGAAGATGGCTGGAAGGGAGTAAGTTCCTTTTACGGATCAATATCTGTCTACGGTAGAAAGTGCATTCTTTCTAAACCTTTTTCGATTTTTACAGGTATCATCCCATGTCTCGAAGGCACTGGGTACTCAAAGGCCGTTAAGGCCATTCGCGCTACTCCCGTAGAAGACCGGAAGATCAAATTTGTCATTTCCAATCAGTCGCTTTTAAAGTTTAGGCTATTGGCGGAAGGTCGTCGAACAAATCTTCTATCCGATGCTACTATAACTAGACCCGCGTCGAAGAAGGGTAAAGGACAGGTCGCACCTTCAGTGCCTCCTGCAAGTGGTGCCCCCGACACATCCAAGAAGGATGAGATTAGAGAAACTGGGGTGTCAGAAGCAGTGAAGCACCGGTGAGAATGTAAGTTCTGCTCCGGAACCGGTGGTTGAGGCACCTGGCATTGATGAACCACCTCCCCCTTCAAAAGGGAAAAAGAATCTAGCTTTCAAGATGTGGAAGAAGATAACGGGCGGAACCTCAAAAGTGATGATTACTCCCATGGAGAAAGAGCCGTCTCTACAACATTTAAAGGGTTCATTGAAAGGCTTATCAGACCTTACTATTCTCGATAACTTGCTCAATTATGGCTTTGACGATCCAGAAGCATTAAAATTTAGTTTTCCCGCGAGACGCGATGAAGGCTTTCAATCCCATCACCAAGAGAAAAAACTCCAATAAGTAAAGCTAAAGAAATTGGTCCGTCGGGGGAAAACACTAGGAAACACACACACTTACACCTTACCTTGCACTTAAACTTCAGTCACCATGTTATTCCTGCTAACTTATTCTCACTTATTTCTGCACAGGTGTTATGGGACGCTCTCAGGGATTCGACCACCTCCGCGGCTCCTCTATTTTCCATCATTCCAACTGAGACTCAGGGTCCTAAACGTCGAGATAGAGATGACAATAACGATAGAGATTATCATCCCCGATACTTATCATCGTCTCGAAGGAAAAGGTACAGTCATTCTTCGCACCCCAATGATTCTCCTCAAACAGAACAAAGCAAGGAGAAATCGGGTCAAAGGGGATGTCAATCTGAAGTTCATCGCGACCAATACTCTGGCTCATCAAGCAAAAGGAAATCTCTCGAGCCTCATACGAAGTCCACGGTCTCGGCTAAACAAACTTCCCCGCCTTCGCACACGATCCATCAATAGCAATAAGGCTAGCTGAGCTTAAAACCACATTCCCAAAAATATGTTTTGATGGATTAAAGTTTCTTCCTGTGATCCATCCTATTCCCAGTCATGTTAAACAAAGTGCTATTTCTTGCAACAACGACATCTATGTCTAACATGACACTTTTGTTCACTTGGCCGAGAAAGTTTCTGAAGTTTCTACTGAGTGCAAGCATGAGGTTGATTGCCTGAAGCTTGAGGCCATTCATGACAAGGATATTACCAAAGCCCTAGATGAAGACCTTTCCTCGTATGAATCACAACATGAGGCCGCCCAGAAGAACGCAAGAGATACTGCTGAGGTAGTCAATCGCCTGGAGGCCACACATAAAAAAGAAATTAATGAAGCGGTTCAACACTGTGGTGCCTTAGCTTTAGATAAAGAATACGTTCAAAAGGAGAATGATGCTCTTGCTCAACGAGTCAATGAATTGGAAAAGTTACTTTTTAAAGAAAAGGAAGAAAAGACTGCCACTCAAGAGGAGTCACAACGATATTATGACGAGATTGTTGTCACTAGACTCCTAAAAACAAAGCTCGATGAGGAGCTCTTCAAGGATGAAGCGCTGAAGGATGAAACCCGTGAGGAGGGTAAGTGTTAGTCATAAGAGATTTCAACCGATTTAATTCCAAGTTCCCTGATAAGTTTCAATCCAGCAAGTAATGCTTCATAATCGGCTTCGTTATTTGTAGCTAGGAAATCGAGCTTCAAAGCATAACAAACCGATCTTTTTTTGGGAGTTACAAGAATAACATCAGCTCTAGAACAACGGTCATTGGATGCCCCATCGGTGTATAGTTTCCATCGAACGAGGGGAATAACATCTTCACTACTAGGCTAGTATGATATGGCGAACTCTGCAATGAAGTTCGCTAGCGCATGCCCTTGGGTAGCTCTCCATGGCAAGTAGGCGATATCGAATTGACTCAACTCAGTGTTCCACTTCAGCAACCTTCCAGATGTTTCGGGTCGTTGGAGCACATGTCACAGAGGTTGATCGATGTAAACACTGATCGAGTGTGCCTGAAAGTATGAACGAACTTGCATGATGCAATCACCAAGCAATATGCTAGCTTCTCAATTTTAGAATAATTTCTTTCTACCCCCGTTGAACGTTTACTGACTTAGTACACCAGCCTTTGAACTCGGTCCTCCTTGCGAACCAAAGCTGTACTGATGGCATGTTGAGATACGGCCAAGTATACATACAACACTTCGTGGTCTATAGGCTTCGACAGCATCGGGGTACTTTTCAGATGCCTTACCAGAGCTCGAAATGAATCCCTGCTGTCGGGCGTCCATTCAAAATTTCTCTTTCCTATCTTTATTACATTGAAGAAGGGAATACAGTTATCTGTCGCTTTGGATATGAATCAACTTAGCACGACCACTTTTCTGTTCAGGCTTTGTACTTGCTATATGGTTCTGGGCACTTGTATGTCTCGAATAGCCTGAATATTTTCTGGATTAGCTTCAATTCCTCGTGCGTTAACAATGGAACCCAAAAATTTTCCTGATGCAATGCTAAAGGAACATTTCAAAGGACTGATTTTCATTCCATAATACCTGAGTATATCAATCATTTCCTCCAAGTCTCAAATGTGGTCATTTGACTGTCATGACTTCACGAGCATGTCATCCACATAGACTTCCATTGTCCTACCAATGTAGTCCTTAAACATCTGATTCACCAGACGGTGATAAGTTGCTCCTGCATTTTCCAATCTTAAAGGCATCACTACGTAACAATATAGTCCAATGTCTATGAAAAAGCCAGTGTGTTCCTGATACGGAATGTTCATCAGGACTTGATTATATCCCGAGTACGCATCCATAAATGACAATAACTCGTGCCCCGCTGTTGAGTCGACCAGCAGGGCATACTTTATTAAGATCTGAGTAATCTACACAAGTCCTCCATTTCCCATTCGCTTTTCTCACTAGTACGGGGTTGGAGGCCCATTCTGGGTAGAGGGCGTCGCGGATGAATCCATTGGCTTTGATTTTGTCCACCTCCTCTTTAAAAGCAGCGAACCTCTCTCGATCCATGCCTCTCCTTTTTTGCTATACTGGTACCTACCTCGGGTCTATGTTCAACATATGACTCGCAATGGTAGGAGAAATCCCACATATATCAAAATGTGTCCATGCGAAAACATCTAGGTTCGCTGGAGGAAATCAGTGAGATCCTTAGTCATCGAGGGGTTGAGTTGTGATTCAATCTTAAGTACCCATGATGGGTCATCACGGCTGATTGAATGTCAATCGTTAGTTCAGTGGGCACTGCTTTTGCTTCCCTAGGTTCCTCATCATCGTCTCTCATATCTATGTCTCTACATATCTGATCATGTTGCCCGAGCCAAGGCTCGGGCATTACTTGTCAAACTTCAATGACTCGGATGCAGATGGAGACATCCACAACATTTCCTTTTTCTCTTCACTGGGCGTCTCTCAGCTCAGCCACATAACACGCACGACCAGTCGACTGATCGCCATGTTTAACACCAACTCCTTTATCGGTCAAAAATTTCAAGGTTAAACACCACGGGGCCAAAGCTGCCTAAATCTGCCAGGGTCGGTCGACTCAGAAACACATCATATGGAGAATCGACATCCAAAACGACAAACGGTAGGATCCGCACCCTCCTACATTCACCTTCACCAAGTTCAACTGGCAATTCAACAAAACCCACTGCATCAGTAGCCACACGATTAAAGCCAAGAATATGGTATTTAGATGGTTTTAGATCCTTTGTCTCCATCTTCATTTGGTCATATGATTTTTTGAAGATGATGTTAATTGAACTTCCACAATAAATCAGTATTCTCCTCGCAAATTCTAGCCCAATAGTGGCCGAGATGACCATCAGATCAATGGTAGGTGCCTCCACTTGATCAGAACTCTACTTCTAAACACAATATCATCAGTCATCATTCGTTGCTGCTTAGTTGGGGTCCCATCCTCTATGTTTGAACAACATTCAAAATCTGCATGCTTTAGGGAACTAGCATACTGCTCCATTTCTCGCAAATTTTTGTCTACAGGGTGAGGCCGACCAACTATCGTGATTATGACTAGTCTGCCTATAGTCCAAGCAGATTCCTCTAGATGGCATGGAGCTTGCCCACGACCAAGGTCTAATGTTCCTTGTCTGCCTTCCGATGGATTCTTGACAAACTCTTGTAACTTTTTCAGCCGAATCTGCTTTTCTATAGCATCATGAAGGTGCCTACATTCCTCGGTATTATGCACGTAAGTCTCATGGAAGCGGCAATAATTCCCAGTCCATTTTTGTTCCTTAGTTGACTCTTTTGGACGTGGCTTTTGATATTGAAAAGTATTACAATTCCATAGGTAAATATTTTCCAGAAATGTATTTAGAGTAGTGTATTCATTGTAAGTTGGGATCCTTGGTTTCCACTTTCCTATTTCCCTTTTCTTTCTAGAATTTCCTCTTCTGGATCCTTTAGATTGCTCTGGCTTGTTTTGGACATTGACCTGGACCTTCCCCAAGTTATCACTAGATTGTTTTACAGCAATTTTTCTCTTCACAGTCTCCTTGCCAGGTCCTGGTGCATTATCTTGCCTCGTCCACCTGGCTTCTCCTCTTCTTATGAATTAATGCGCCTTTGGATAAAAACGTTCTAGTGTAGACAGAGGCTTTCTCGCCAACCATTTGCCAAACTCTGAATCCAGATCTACTCCTCGCATTATTGCCATCAGAATGGCATGGTCCTTTGGGTTGCTAACTTCAGTAACCGCAATGTGAAATCTTTGTAAGTACTCCTTTAACGACTCCCTTGGAGCCTGGATCACATTGGATAAGAACATCACGTCCTTGGGACAAGTGGCATGAATCCCAAATTGTTCCATAAATTTCGTCACTAACTCATCAAAATTGGAGATAGACCGTGGAGGAAGTTAGGTGAACCACATTATAGCGATTCCATATGAAGTTATTCGGAAGCATCTACACTTAGTTGCACCGTTTTCTCTAGCTGAATCCATCATCCACTCATATCTCATCACATGCTGTTGGGGATCAGTCTTCCCTTCATAGGCTGGAATGGTCGGCATGCTAAACTTCCTTGGGTACTCGGCCTGTAGAATAGTAACTGTGAACGGAGTATGACTCGTGGACATCCCCCAATCTTCATTAGACAAGCCTTAATTTTCTCTCATCGGTTGTCTGACCATTGCCGTTAAGTCTAGGGTTTATATGGAAGACGGCAAGTTGGAATCTATCCTATGAGACCATTTGGGTTGGTGCCTCCTCTGTTAGTGATTTACCAAACGTGTATCCTAGGGACCAACTTCATTAGGACCTTGGTGAGCCAACCGTCCGGCTCCCACTCGTGCTTCAGATCCTAAGTTTCCTGTTTTAGCTTGGGTGTGATTTCCCTAGTGTAAGTGAGGGGCCATGGCTCTAGGTAGGGAACCTGGACCATCCCTAGTTGATCGATCAACAACACCTGTTTACGATGTTTCAGTTCTACGGAGTCTACGCCTAGGGGTTTCATCGGACGAGGAAGAGCTATTGGATGAGGAGTAGGAAGCGAGACTTGCTCCAGCATTTTGATGCTGTTGTTGAGTACGTTGAGTCATGAGGTTGGCGTTTGCTTGAATCTGTTTGTTAAGTTGCCTCCTGCTTTCCATGAGTTCTCTCATCAGCTCGTCGAACTATGTTGTAGCGACAACTTCCATTTGGTTTTGGGCGATGACAGTCCCTGCGCCTGGATTGGCTTGTTGATTATTGGGTCCTACTTGTTGGATGCTAGCAGTCTTGTTGACGTCCGCGTTGTGAGAGGCTGATCTGGTACGAGGTCTTCTCATTGTAGATTTATTTATATGAACTCTAAGTAGAATCAGTGGACTTCCTGTGAATGACTTGGATCTCCTTTGGGGGATTTCTTCAATCCAATAGCGAACAATGTAGAACCTAATAACCTGAGAATGCTATTCTTGGTGAAAGCACCAAAATGTTTGCACCAAAATTGGTTACTAACACCCTTGAGTAGGTTTGTGTAGAGAGATTAAAGAAGCAAGTAAATTAAAACTGAGGAATAGCACAGTAGAATGCAATAACAACAGTAAAAAAACAAGAATACCAGAATTATAGTGGTTCGGCATAACTGCGTAAGTCCAATTTGATTGTGATCTTTATTACTTCTTCAAATAATTGAATACAGATACAATCCGTACACCAACAACTTGAATACAAGTTTTAACAGAAAAGAAGCGAGTCCTGAAAATGACAGAGTCTCTCCAGTGTTCTCAAATAAAGGTCCCTTTTCACTGCGCCCCTGCCCATTTATTTATTAAAGAAGATAGGATGGACTTCCTTCGCGGGCCCAGGAATAAGGTACTTTGGCCCATAGTAGGTGACTTCTGCACACTGAGCCATGCATGCTGAACGACAAATGTTGAGCGGGAAATGCCGAACCGAGGAGTCTCGATAAAGGACTCGAAGCAAACCCACAAGGAGCTCGAAACGTACAGCGGTGTGACTCGAAGCGATGATACAGCAGTTGGTTTGCTTTAGAATGAAACTGGCCACTGCCAACTCTCTTGATATCACCGAGCGATGTATACCGACCCTTCCAGAACAAGCGACATGCGCCAACCATCTAAGCAGAGCGACATGTGTTCGTGCTCTCTCGACCAAACCACTCATGTCGAGCCGTCCTTCCTCGAGCAACCAGACCGAACTGTCCCACCTTTATCTTCATTGGTGAACGGTGATTGTCGAACAATGCTTGCCCAGTTGAAATGGCCAAGGTTTCCATCTCAAACGGCCCGCGACGGAGCCACATATTGAGGCCGAACGATGTAGCTAAGTCGAACGACACTTATATGCTGAGCGATGTAGGCAATCCAAATGACACTTATACGCCGAGCGATGTAGCCAGGCTGAACGACACTTATACGCCAAACGATGTATATCTGCCTAGCTTCCCAATTCAAGTCAATCTTTCACTGGCTTAAGTTTCACTTAGATTCCACCAAGAAACTCAATAGTTAACATCTCACAGCTAGGCCAAGCAACTGGGTAACACTGATGTACTATGGATTAAGATGTCATATACATCACTTACCTAGGTATAACATGCAAATGGATGTGCACGAGTGAATGACTTTATGAGATGTAGGTGTTTTCCCTTATTTCTAAAGGGACTGGGAACAATATGGCTCCGAAGGCTCAACCAGTATCCATATGGTTGTCTGATCTTCTGGCAAATTTTTTTTTGTCGATTTATGATTTATTCGTTGCAACCCGAGGATGCAATTTCATTGGATAATGTGAAGAAAAGGATAACTAAATCATTAAAGAACTATTCGGAAAGGTATGACACTATAGTAACTGAAGAAGGAATCTATAGGACAACATAGTTTTAATGGCTTTAGTTAGAGGAGTAAACAATGATTTGGATTTTGGAAAGTGACTGACTATAAAAAAGCTAGCCATATTGAAAGATTTTTTTAATCAGACTAATCGGCTTCTACCCTTGGAAAGACAAAGATGGAAAAGAGACTGAATGTTGTAGGCAGTCAAGTGTAGAGTAACGAGGCCATTAAGAGGGATGGTAATGATGGAAATAATAGTGATAACAAAAACAAAAGGAAGAATAATAATGTTAGGGGAAGAAGGAGGATCTAGGAAATTTTTTTGGTTTGTACGTCATAGTGGAGAGGCTTTAACTAAACAATAAAATATTTTGGATAGAGTTTGTATGAAGGAGATTTAATCGAGGTTATACTAACATGATAATGAAAATTTTGAAGATATAGCTGAAGTAGAGTTTCACTCGGGAAACTGGAAAGTAAAAGAGAAGCTGGTGATAGTGGAACTTTAGTTGAGTGGATCCTGTTAACTAATCGATTAAGAATCTTTTAGGATGTGGTTAGAAATTTGATTTAAAGTGGAATAAAGTTTGTTATATTTTAGGGTCTCAATGGCTCAATAATGTTTCTATGTGCTCCAACTTGGTGTTTAGATCATAGATTAAATTAGGAATAGTTGAGATTAACATTCTTTCACAGTGTATCGTTGCAGTAATGATTGGTTATATAGGTGGATAAAGTATAGATGATTTTCTATTTGACATAACCAGCAAAGGTAGACTATTTAGTTGGCTTATGAATGGGTTCGTTGATCGGGTGTTTCAGATAACATTACACCATATATGTTTGTTTTACTTTGAAGATTATAGATCACCATGAAAATTAGTTATCGTCACAACTTCAAGTATATTACATCAATTCCCGATGTTTCTAGATGGAGTTTTGGGTTACATGCTGCTTAGATTGTTGAATATTATGTTTACTTGATTGATATGGAGAGACCTATCCTAAATTGAGTTTTCATTAAGTATTATAAAAGTAATATGGTAATAAATTATGTTTTTAAAGGTGTCATTAATGGGTTTGTATAAAGAAACAATTGAATTTGGATTGTAGATTGTAAAAGATATCTCGAACTAATTTGGTATTAAGATTATATAAGAAGGATCTTCCGATTGATGTACAGTGAAGTGTTTCGAGCTATTTGGAAAAGACTGATTTGAGAAATCGAGGAAAGGATATTGAATTTTGCACGCATTGAGAATACAAATATGATTTTTGTAACGACCCTTAAATTTTGACAATTAAATTTGTTAATTAAATAAGTTTTTTTATTTAAATTTGCTAGAATTTTTTTTTTATAAATTTATATTGAAATGAAGGCTAAAATAAAATATATGAATGGTAATTAAAACCTATTTATTAGTAATTTGAAATAAAATTTCAGTAAGTAAAATGGTGTAAGTATTATACCTGGATATAATTTGAATATGGAAAATATAGGGTAGGCATTGAATTAGTTAATGTAAGGACACATTGTTACAGAAATTGATTTTAATTAAGGATACATTATTGCAAGTTAATAATAAATAAACTTGAATGAACATTTCAATTTAATAAATTAATTCAAATGTTATGACTTATTAAATGGAATAAAATAATAAGAACAATTGCAATTATTGTATTTATGGGCGAAATAATATGATAGGAAGTAGTTGTTTGTGAAGAATAAATATACAAGTATATTAAAGGATATAATAGTTGGGTTAGTAGTAAATTTACTCATTTACCAATAAAGATAATTAGATGTGGCATAATGATAATTAATAAAATAATGGAAAGAGTAGATATATTTATTTTGAGTATAAATTGCAATTGGATAGAGATTTTGAGTAACAATGTTAATGCAAGGTAAGTAATGCTAATTTAAATCAATGATAATGAATAGTGATTAATTCAAAATTTGTAACATATAGCTTGTGAACATATATTATAAATTACATGCTTATTTGTTGATGGAATTAAAATTTGAAATAAATGGTAATAAAATAAATGAATGTTACACTAATGGAAATGGAATGACACGTTTGGGAGTTGGCGAAATTTGAGTACAGTAAAAGTAATACAAGCTGATAAAATTTATGAATTATAAAATAATAACTAAAATGAATTGCAACTGTATAAATGGAAGTAAATTATAATAAACGGATGCAAGTATTAATTAATTATTGAAAATGGAAGCTAAATGTAGGTTTGGATAGAACATAAGTGAATACAATTAGGTAGTAGTTATTTGGTAATAAATTTAAGGGTAGGATAGCAACTATTATAAATTATCTAATTAATTGGTCAATGAATTTATTTGAAATAACGTCCATTTAAATGTTGAGAAAATATAACGTCGTTATGAATTATGAGCGTTACTTTAATAATTATGATTAATTGAGAAATTAATACGGGAAGAATGTAAAGTAATAACTAAGAAAGTAATACGTTATAAATTAAATATAACCTAAACCTAAATGTAAGTAAAAGGTTAAAATTGAATATAATCCGTTTAATTGGAAACATTAAAATAATTTGGATTCAATTTATAATAAAGGGGTTACTTTAAGAAATTGAAATAAATACTATAATTGGTAAATTAAGTTACTTTGAATTGAGATGGGAATTGATTTAAAGAACAATAAATTAATAAGTAAATCAAGATGATGAAATTTATGAATTATAGAATTTGAATCTTTAATAGTGAGTTAATTTATTTAATTTATAATAGTAGGATTTATTGCCAATGAATGTAATCAAATATTTAATTATTACGTTGAATAAAATTTAAAGTTGAAATTGGGAAATACTTATGTAATAATATTAAATCCAATGGTAAACCCTTCTATTTGAAATTGATGAATGGAATAATTATGAATTAATTCAATTTAATGGAAAATTTATCTATAATTTCGAATTTTATGAAATTGAAGATTTATATTGATTAATCTTTAATAAACTGACATTTAAAAATTATTAAATCATTGTAAATGTTTGAGAATTTTAAAGTGATAAAGATTGCAAATTTCAGAATTTAAACGCGAAATTTGATTTAATTAATTTATTTAATTAATAGAAAAATGGCCATTTTGGCCACTGACTCGGATTTCGACGAAATAAGATTCATGGGATCCGTAACAGTGAATTAGAATAATGTTTCAAGTTTCGTAGCGATCGGACTTGTCATTTGATCGTACGGACTCAAAACGCCTTGAAATTTATGCAATTTAAATCAATTGAAATAAATTTGGAAAATTTGAATTTAGCATAACTTCTTCATACGACGGAATTTGAACGTGAAACTTTTTCCATCGCGTTTAAAACATTTTAAACCAATACTTTGATATATGGGTTGACCCTTTTCCGTTCCGGAATCGAAACGGGCTTTTTGGGTCAATTATCGTTCAAAACCCAAATCCAACCTAGCACATTCTTTCTATTCTGTTTGCCTATATATATGTGGTTATAAACCCTAGGTCATTGCTTATTCCTCATTCTGAACATATGCTCTTCCTCATTCCACTACAAACCCTAATCTTCCCAATCCAATTTAAATTTCAATTTCAAAAAAAAAAGCGGATCGCAGCAACTTCTGGTCGTGCTTCGAGTTTCAGAGGCAAAAACACTGCATCTACTTCGAGTTAGGAAGAAAGTTACGCGGGTCGCTCCGAGTCGTTTTGGCAAAAACTCCAAGTAAGCACCGGGGAATTGAGGCGGTGGACCGAAGTTGAACCCGAAGTCGACTCAGGACCAGAATTTTCCAATCTTCTAATTTTCCTAACTTTTTCATACGAGCTCCGTTTCACGCGTGACATTTTTTGTTAGGATCGCAATAAAATTCCGGACACTTTGATGTTGGTTTGGACAAATTTGGAGACCGTTCAATTTTTGGGTTTAAATTGGATTTAAATTCAAAAGGTGAGTGTTTTAAACCACTCACAACTTCTAAGATTTATTATGTTGTTTAAATTGATTTCTGATGTGTTTAAAATTTTATTTGTAGCTGTTTGGCATATATTTCATCATTTTCTCAGTTAAATTGCATTCATTTAATTTACGCATTATTTAATTCATTATTGCATTTAAAACTGCCAGTTAATTGTTAATTAATTTATTCATTGCATTAAAACTGTCAGTTAAAATTTTAGTAAAATTTATTATTGCATATAACCTGCTAGTTAAATTTATTTATTATTGCATATAAACTATAGTTAAACAGTTATTTAATTCATTATTGGAAATTTAACTATCCGTAATTAATTATTATTTATTGTGCTGATTGTTTGAATTGGATGATAAATTAATGAATGTTTGACGATTGATATGATGGACGAATGGGTGTTGTATTTATATTGTATAAACTACAAGTTATTGTTATGCATTTTCATTTCATTCGGGATTACGGTTTGAAATGATATACAACCGCATTTTTATTTTTAAATTGCGGATTGAAATGATAAATATCTGTATCACTTGACCATAGGATAGAAAATTATATACAGGCACCGCGGTATATATATATATATATATATATATATATATATAATTATCTTTGAAATGATTTTCTATGGTTTTGGAAAGAATACGATTTAATAAATATTAAATTGTGATATATATATATATAGTAAAAATTCTTGAATTTAGCTATGTATAATTTGTTTCGAATTTTAAAATAAGCTAAATAATGAAGTTGATTTCGTTTATATAATATGGTTAAGAATATGTTTGAAATTTTATTGTATATAGAGTTTATAATAACTCAAATAAAAGTAAATTGAAGATATATGTGAATACGATTGAATTAAAGTATCTAAGAATTTTCCTCGAAAAATTTGTTTTGAAATGTAAATAAATTAAGATTTAAAGGGTATGATCTTATAACTTGATTTTTGAGTAAAGGATTTAAACGAATATCAAATTTATTTAAAGAATATTATCAAGTTAATTTAATTAAAAGAATATCTTGTTATTGAAGTTTAAGGGTTTTACCTGAATAATATTTGTTTAGTAAGTAAATATTTCAAATTTAAATAATAGGAATTGGATTTGATGTATATTAAATTTTCAAAGAATCCATTTTGAAATAGTGGAATATTTAAAGATTGAAATATAATAACTATAGAGATTTGAAATATAGAATATTTAAGCTTTGAAATATATGGGAATTAAAATGGTTTACTTGGAGGTTCAAATTGATATTGGGAAATTATTGTGAGATTTGAAGAAGCTGTTTATTTTATAAAGTAATATAGTATTTGAACCATTAAGTATTAAAAGTTATGTTTCAAAGCAATGGTTTCAAGGTGTATATATTTGGAAATACTATGATTTTCGGAAAGGAATATTTATAAAATAAAAATGATATCATATTGATTTGGGGTTTTAAAAATATATAATGATATCGTATTTATATGGTTTCAAAGAGATATTATATTCTGGTTTAAAGTATAAATTATTTTGAAATAACCGCGGTGTTATAATAACTTTTGGTTGTTAAAGAGACCGGGATCGGAAGTTGTCATACTCTCTGCCAACCCCGAAAACCACTTTAACAACCGTGTACGCGGTGGAGATGTCAGAATGAAGTAGGATGGTGGCGGCGTTTCCTTTAAGGTAAATACGTGGACCCAACTCCCGTGAGTTGGCATAAGGTGGCTAAAACAGGAGCGATCGATGGGCCAAGGGGGTTAGCACGCTTTATCGGATACTCCTCTTTGATACTATACTCTGACTTTGGATTGATTCGGTGGCCACTTTTACTTTTGATTTTAGGGGGGAGTTTGTTCGAGGTGGGCGGTAGTTGCGGCTACGCGTTACCATCAGCCCGGAAGCGTAATTGGTATATCTACCCTGGCATTGCCTAGTTGTGCCGTGTCACCTACCCTATCGCGCCTTGTACGAGTTTGGTTTTCTCCCGTAGCCCGTAGAGTATTTAGGGTAGTCTCCC
The DNA here is from genome assembly GCA_030765085.1 of Allium cepa. Lineage (NCBI taxonomy): Eukaryota > Viridiplantae > Streptophyta > Magnoliopsida > Asparagales > Amaryllidaceae > Allium > Allium cepa. Next base: position 293,241,635 of record CM060937.1, read on the forward strand.
TATCTAGAGATGCGCTAATACTGGATGGACTACTGGGACTATTACGTGTTAAGGGCTATATGGGTAACCCCTTAATGCTAAGAAAAAAGTAAGTTTATTTTACAGTTAGACACTATTATAATAGCGTAATAAATTACATAGTAACTAGTTTAACGGATCCTTAGGAGATGTAAATCCCGAGCATCTCTTGAGTTACTGCACTCATATTTACTTCGATTGATTTAACTTACATAAGGCCTTTTAGTTCTGACTCGAGTGTTTTGTCTTTTCAATTCGCTCAGGTCAGTCTGAGCGTTTCAGGATTTCGAAGACCTTAGCTCTGGAGGACGAAGACGGAGATTCCTATTATTATTATTATTATTATTATTTATTATATGGTTCCACTACACATTACATTCCGCTGCATTGATATTGATTGGTATGTGAACTCTGATATTTATTGTATAAAGAAGAATCAAATGTTTTGTAAACAATTTTATGAACTGTATATTTGATTATTATATTTTATCCTTCCGCTGTGAGATTCTGTTTTGTTTTATTTCTTTCTTTTTTTCTGATTTGCCCCATAACAATCTGCCCTTTCGTACGGTTTGAATTGACACGTGTGTCGATTTAAAGCGTGCGAAAAGGCGGGACGTTACAATTTTCCTGAAAAGGGCGGTTAGGAGAGCTTGGTATGATTTTGAGAAGAGAGTGGGGAGATATCGATTATGGTAATGGAGGCGGTCTTCGTGATCCTATTTCTCTTGCAAATGCTGCATTTGAACTAAAATGGAATTCATTCTCAACTTTCGACCTCCTTTGGTTTTGAACTTTCCAATCTGTTTTTTTTCTACTTCTTCAATTCACCATCAACCCCATAGCTTGGATTGTAGAGAGACAATCTACTTAAGAAATATATTTTAAAGAAGTAACTTAAGGGTACATAGTTTATGTTGCATACTAGGTGCACGTGAACGATGTACCACATAGTTGATTACTCAAACATTGTCACGGTCTTAGGTTAGAATTTCACTTAAATTTAGGATTTCACTTAGATTTAGGATTTTGTTTTCTATGTTTAAATGGTTGGATAAAATGGGATTATTTTTCTTGAATGTCTGAATACTTTGTTTATGCATTATATAACTTAGGATAATGCTCATGTAAATGGAGAATATGATACTTTGGTACCATGGTTGTTGGATGTTTGGCGAAATGATATCATAAGTGAAATAATACCACTTAGGATAGTTTTAAGTTAGGAGAGAAGTTATGCCATGTTCACTAAGTTAAGATGTTATCTGATTTTGATGTTCTCAGCGAAATTGGAATCGTTTAGTGATTCAAGTTATTAGTTCATTTAAGTGAGACATTATCCACTTTTGAGTTATCATACCGTAGCATACAAATGATGAAGTGATGTGCATACTATTAGGATGATTTAACTATTTTGTATATGCATTTAGGAGTTGTATGAGGTTGCACTTCAGTTAGGGGCATGTTTGTGAAAAGATTATTAGTTGTTGTGCATTTTAACATCATTTGATTTGGATTAGTAGCGTGGGTTGTAGAAGTTATAGTTGTGTATGTATATTTGTGTTAGTATTTCAGCATTAATATATAAAGTTTAGCAAGTTAGGTTAGGAAGAATGATTCAGTTAAGGTATTTGAAAAGTGGAGGAAAATACGGTCTTTTCATTTTGACTCTTTTGCAGAATGTTTTCTCATTTGTTTATTATTATTTAATATAATTAGTATGGTTGAATAGCTAATATAGAATATTATTTCTTTTATTAGGACATGATTGATTGATTTGATTTTTTTTGTTTGTGATATAGATTATGTTGCTTGACTTTTGATTGTTTTTCTATTTTTGGAGGTCATGCCATGTCATTTGCACACATTCCAAGAGGTCAACTAGTTCAGGAGGTCGACTATCGATTGCATTCTCTGATTAACTTAGTATTAGATATATCATGATCACACATGCATGCATATATGTTGCTATTATGCTATTAGAATACATACTTACTAGGAAAGTTGAATGGTTTTTGTATGAATGTACGGATGGTCGTTTAGATGATTGTTGTTATATACCTTAGATATTATATGGGCGGTACATAATACGAGAATGTACGAGTAGCATTCTTTGTCTCCTGAGAGTTTCATGGACGAAATTTTTTAAGAGTGGAGTGTGTACTATCAATGTAGTTTCGATAGTTGTTACAATATATGTAAATCATAAAATGAATATGCTTTTATGTTCTTTTGTTTAGTCCCACATCGTGGAATAGGTTAAATCCTTTGTTCTGAAGCCTTTATATAAAAATGGCTATGTAATGTAAATACATGTCTAATTCTCAAGAATGAATAATATATCTTTTGCCTCTCTCTCTAATGGCTTCCACTTTCTTGATTTCATAACACGTTATCAGCACGATCTTTTTCTCGAATGTATTGGATATTCTAATCTAGAAGATTAGATCCATTTTTTTCCATGTAGGTACATCTCTTTCTCTTATTCAGTTACTGAAATCAGATCTATCTCTTCCTCTTATTCAACCATTGAAATCAGGTTTGAAATTTTCTAGATATTCTTTTCTAGATTTATTTTGCGATTAATTTAGATCTAGATTTAAGTATTCTTGTTTCACAATTCTATATCTATTTTCTATTTTTTTAGGTTTGGATTTAAGTTTTAATATATCTTATCTTTCAAGATTTTATTTTGTCATAGATCTAAAATTATAGATCTTATTCCACTGTACATGTATTTTTGTCATTATATTTCAGATTTCATCCTACAATAGATCTATTTTTTTTTTGTTCTTATTTTTCTGATCTCATTATATTGTAGATCTCAAAATCACACCCAAATAATATACCTTTGAGATTTGTACATTGTTTAAAAATAAAATGTTTTGTTTTTTTTGAATTTGGATTTGAATTGATTTCAAACTTGCTTATTATTGCATGTTTTTTTAGTTCATTATTTTGGAAAGCAAGTTTTGAATTTGATAATTTCTGTTGTTGATTCAAATAAATTTATTGATCTTGATTACGTTTTGGTTTGTGATATAGATCTAAGTAATATATACATATTTGATAAATGAAGTTTTCATTTTGAAAACTCTTTGATTTGGATTTTGATTTTGATTTTGGAAATTATTTTGATATATATTGTTTATATTTCCAAAAGAAATATTTTATTATTTCTTAGAGAAACATATACAAGAATAATGCATCTTTAGAAGATCATATTAGTTTAGATCCAATATTAATATTGATTTAGTACACAAAAGTGAATGGAAACGTTAATGAAAACATATACGGTAAACTTAATTTCTAGCATTTGAAATAAAAATTGAGAACCTGCAGTTCCTATAATGCTAAAAGCTTGAGTTTCCACAAATTATTAAATTTCAGGTTTTCTTAAAATAAAGAACCAGAAGTTTCAATAAAAGAGCAGAAACTTGAATTATATAAAAAAGGATACATACATACATACATACATACATACATACATACATATATGTATGTATGTATATACATATATATAAGAGTTATTTTAGTTATTTTAGAAATTTTGACTATTAAGAAATAAAGTTTCTCTTATGGTATTCATTTAATTTTATTATTGAGTATATTAAACTTAGTTTTGAGATTAAATTTTGCTAACTAAAGTTAGTTAGATTGATTTACTTGTATGTAAAGAAATCAATTCGTTGTGATAATATTTTATATTTTATGCCACAATAATGGTAAATTGCATTCATTTTTTTAAATCATAAATGCATTAAATGTTGTCGTCATGGTAATAAATTAAATTACCATGTCATCATAAATGCACTGGCTACAGTAAATTAAATGATATTGTATTTTTATGTTTGGAATAAGAATAGACATATGGTTTATTATATGGTGTATTCATTTTGGCAAACAATGCTCGATATAATGAAAGAAATAAGTTTGAACAACAACCTAAAGTTGTGCAAAGATTTTTTTTCCAACCAGAAGTTGTATAACTCAAAGTCCAAGACCCGAAGTCTTGAACTATGAAAAGATTTCTAATAAACTTTACAAGCTCGAATTCTAATAGACTTTTATTTTGTAACAATATGGTACAAAAAAGGGATAAATTTGCACAAAATTTAAGAACCTGAAGTTCATAACAAATTAATGAACTTGAAGTTTATGAATTAGAAGCCCGAAGCTCTATTGAAATTATGTAAAATGATAAGGTTGTACTTCCTGAAGAAGTTAAAGAAAATTAATAAATAATCATATGAGAAAATGCTGCTGCATTCAAGAGATTACAAAAATCTCCAAATAAGTTATACCTTACCTTATACCTTAACATTTACACTATATTAACCAAATATCCTGAAGATATTATGTTATATGATATTTCAAACAACATTGTATGTGTATGTGTATTAATCTCTTGAAAAGATGTTTTAGAGATTTATTTATATTTATATTGGAAAATCTAACATCCTACAAGAGATGTTATAGGAATTTTATTTTTGTTACATTGCAATTCCTTCAATGGAAATACTATATTCCGTGAAGGAATAATGATATAATTTTTTTTTAAGTAATAACAATAATTTATCGAAAAACAAATGATATTGTATACCAATGTTACACTGCAGAAGTAGTGGTTTTATCTCCTCGCATCTTACTTTCATTTCGTGCATCTAATTTTGTTACTGTATTTAAAGTTTGATATGTCGTTTCAAAGATAGTTACAACAAAAATCTCCACTATAGATGTTTTATGTTATTATAAAGGTAGTAATTATGTAATTTCTACAAAAGAAACATTATACATTGATATGACATTCCAATAGTACATATATATATCTCTAGAAGAGATAAATTCACTCCAGAAGTAGTGATAATAAAATATCCCTAAAAGAGACAATAGATTAGGAAATGATAACTTATCTCTAGAAGAGATTTGCTTATATATTTGGTAATTTTATTAAACCAAATAAATGCATAGAAATTTGATTATAAAGGATCCTAATTTAGTTTAGATTAGATCCTAAAAGTTTGAGAGCTATGCAACATATATCATATATTTCATTATAATTATATCAAAAGTGAGAAATATTACACGTATAATCAATTCCTGAAGATAATCTTTAAATATTCTCCTGAAGAGATAGTCTATATTTCATATCATAATTTTCATGCAAGCTATACTTACGGTCCTGAGGAAATCTGTATCTGTAACATTCCAAGTATCCAGGAGATACTATTATTATTTTTGCTATAATTTTTTTTACAGAACTCTCAATAGAGATGTGTAGAAATGTCTATATGCAATTAAAAATTATTCCTTGATAAGTAATCATAATTAGGTTCAAAACTGATATTTGAGATATAATTGAGGAATAAAACTTAACAACTTGAAGTTGTGTGTATATTTTATTCGAACCAGAAGTTCGATATGGTTTCAAACCAAATGTTTTGAAAATTATCATGTGGTTTTGACAGGTTTGCATTGACATTGATTTATAAATAGAAATTAATAGTTTGGATCCTTGTAATAGTTTGTTCTAAAAATCACTAATTCAAATGAGAAAGAATATGAAAATTTTATAATATATATGTGATACGTGGACGCACGTATACATCCATATATGTAATTATTTAGCTAACAACCTGAATTTTGTTATAAGCTCATCTTATAGATTATGCATAGACATTATTTAGTGATTTAAAATTCAATCAACATAAATGTTGAATGACCTGAGTCGTGTATGTATTCAAATGATCTACACAATAAGTAAATTCCTCCAATTGCTTAGATCAATGAATGAGAACAAACTCTAATAATCAATATCAATTGAATGCATCTTATAAAAGAATTATCCTCCTATTATTAATATGTATGATGTATTTGCTAGTAGCAATATCATAATGGATCAAAATGAGAGTCCAAAAATGATTATTATTTAATGTGACAATGTTTGTCAACATTGAGGGGGAGGATAAAGAGATACAAGCTCATTTTGATCATCAGTGTTAAATATTTAAATATACAATGATGCAAAATATTATCAATATTATCCCCAGTAGACTTTCTCCAGTATAGATTTGAATCCCTGAAGGATCAAAATTTGTAAACCACATCTGAAATATGGTTCAAAAGTCAGTTCAAATTATTTTTGGAGTAAGTAATAAAGATGCCAAATAATGGAGGTGAGTGTTCTTGAAGAAAAATTTAAGGGCGCTCTTGAAGAGACCAATGACATGATTGTCAAATTACCCAGAAGTGGTTTAGGTACCTAAAACATGATAATTAAAGAGATCTCAATAAATCATGTCTAGAACTGACAAGAAATAATCATCGATGATAAATTTGTAAATAATAAAGCGCTTATATTTATAAATAGATTAAGAATTTTGAGTTAGGGAAAAACATGACTGGCCATCATGAATCCTTTAATTGTAGAGAAATATGGACATGTAGTCCGCAAAGTACCGAAAGTACTTGAAATGCTTAATATACACTGAAGGTATAAATGTGGTTTAAAATCATATTAAATAATGAAAGTATACAAATTCCTGAAGAATATAAATAACTTTCATTGTTATAAATAATGCAAAGAACAATGAGAGTAGATTTCAACCTACCTTTAAGTATTGCTGTAATGAAAATCTTGATATAATTCATGGTTAGTAGATTACTTCCTATTTTTAAGTATCGTTGTAATGAAACTGTTAATATCCATTGAAGTGATAGTTGCGATATGCAAATACTTATCAAAGTATACAAATTTCTGAAGAATATATATAACTTTTGTAGTTATAAAGAATGAAAAAGACATGAAGTGTAGATTACAAATTTCTTCTAAGTATTGTTGTAATGAAAATCTTGATACATCAAGATGAGTAGATTACTTCCTGCTTTCTAGTAATGCTGTAATGAAATTTTTAATATTCATGAAAGATGTATAGTTGCAATGCGCAAAACTAATTTGAAGCATAAAAATGAAAGCACATGAAGTGTTTTTCATAAATGCAAACCATATTTAAAGAAACAATCTTAGAAAATTTGATTGTATCGAAAGAAACTATTAATTGTATTATTAATGAGATACATATTTATGGATCCATAAGAATCTATAACCAATTTAAGTTATCGAAAGACGAATACGAATTCAGAGGAAACTTTTAAATCAGGGGGAGCACCCATAATTATTTTATAATGCACTATTTTTCCTTAACTAAGATTATTCCCACTGGGTTTTTATTAGTAAGGTTTTAATGAGGCATTATTTTGATCCAGAAGTATCAACTCCCTAGTAACATTTGAAATAAGCTATAATGTACACTTTTTCCTTATTTAAGATTTTTCTTATTAAGGTTTTAATGAGGCATTATCTTGATCTAGAAGAACCAAACGTCTTTTCAAGAAATAACATTTCAAATATGTTATTTAAGTTAAATTATATTTTTATCCTTGACTAAGGTTTTTTCCATCGGGTTTTCCTATGTAAGGTTTTTACTGACGTATTAAATTGATCCAGAAGTATCAAACTCTATCTGATGCAATAAATTATTGAAATATGACGTACTATATTGTACTCTTTTTCCTTCACTAAGATTTTTCCCATAGGGTTTTACCTAGTAAGGTTTTTAACGAGGCATTAGTTTGATCCAGAAGTATCAAGCTTTATTTAAAAAAAATAAGAAAACAAAATATGTCATTGTACTCTTTTTCCTTCACTAAGATTTTTCCCATTGGGTTTTTCTTAGTAAGGTTTTAATGAGGCATTATTTTGATCCCGAAGTATCAAACTAGAAGGAATATCATTTTTAATATGATATTTATGATTTCACAAGTTGCACTCTTTTCCTCTTTCAACGTTTTTCCCATTGGGTTTTCCTTATAGAGGTTTTTAATGAGACAACAAACAATATCTATATCGACTGAATCGATAAATGCAAGCAAGATAATAATGAGGGGGAGCAATCATCATACATGTTTCAAAATGGAAAATTTCAAGTCATCAGAGCATTCAAGATTTTGAAGACGCATATTCAAGGGGAAGTGTTACAATATATGTAAATCATAAAATGAATATGCTTTTATGTTCTTTTGTTTAGTCTCACATTGTGTAATAGGTTAAATCCTTTATTCTGAAGCCTTTATATAAAGATGACTATGTAATGTAAATACATGTCTAATTCTCATGAATGAATTGTAACGACCCGTATTTTACGTGTCGATAAATCGTAGAATTTGCAGGTTGTTAGTGTTGTTTGTGATGTCTCTAGCTCGAGTCGTTTAGAAGTTGACCCGGGTGAAGTAATGAGTCGTGACCGACTCATGGGCATGACCGAGTTAAGGCTTGAGGCGTGACCGACTCATAGGCATAGCAGAGTTAGGCGACTCATGGAATTGGCCGAGATAAGGATGGACCGACCTATAGTGTTAAGAGCGACTTAGTGAATTGACCGAGTCATGGAATTAGCTAGTGACCGACTCATAATGGGTTGCGACTCATGGAGGGCCGACTCAGGGGTGGTTGAGTCGTGATAGCCGAGTTAGTAGGGTCAACGGTTTATAGGTAGTGCCGACTTAATAGTTACCGAGTTAAGGGGTTAGCAACTTAAGTATTTGACCGACCCAAGGGGATAGGTCGTAAGGTACTTGAGTCATGAGTCGCTTGAAGGCTTAAGTCGTTATCTTTGTTAGGTCGTATGCTGTTGGGATCCTGATGAGTCGCGTGCATGTTAAGTCATGACTCGTATACGAGTTAAGGCCTTGAGTTGAGTCGGTGAGACAGTTGAGTCGTTAGCGACTTAAGGGGCTAAGGCTTAGGTCGGTAGGGATAAGTCGTGTGTGTCTTAAGTCGTGTGACCTTCTTGCTGTGATGAGTCGGTAGGAAGTAGGTCGGCATGGTAATGAGTTGTAAACGACTCATGTTGAGTCGGCATAGGGGTCTTGAGTCGTATGCAGTTGAGTCGGCACCATAGTTGAGTCGTCATACGACTTAGGAGGTGCGACAGTGTTACGTTGAGTCGTAAGGTCTTTGAGTCGGCAGGTTCTTGTGTCGGCTAGGTGTTAAGGTGATGAGTGTTAGGTCGTTAGCGCTTGTGTCGGTAGGTGTTGAGTCGGCCTGGGTTGTTAAGTCGTGTGGATGGCTTAGTGTATGAGTCGCGTGTGTAGTGAGTCGGCAAGGATGGAGCGGCAGGGCATGAGTCGTGGACGACTCATGATGAGTCGGGACCGACTCATAGGGGCGACGACTCATGGTGTGTCCAGCCTATAAATAGAGGTGTTCGGCTCACTTTTTGGCACCGGTTTTTGAAGCAACGAAGTGCTGCCATTTTGAAGACTCGACTTCAGTATTTTCTTCACTTCTTTCTCTACTTCTACCAAGTGCTAACATCCATTGAAGATCGAAGATCAAGATCGAAGATCCAAGTGTCCAAGTTGAAGATCTTCATCCGTTTGAGCTAGAATTCATCGTTTCAAGTGAGATTCCTCCGGATCAAGCTCAAGTCCTTGCTGTCCAGATCTGAAGTTGTTTGATTTTAGGTTGTTTTGGTGATTTGGTGAGTGGTAGTTATCTCTCACGCGGATCCAAAGGAGTATATGGGATTGGTGATATGTCTATGTGTTAAAGTTAGCGTTTTCTCGCATTTTCCTTAAGTCTGCATGTAGATCCATCATATTTGAAAATGTTTATCTATAGAAGCTATTTAACAAGTATTAGAGACAAAACCCATGTTTTAGATTTGATAGATCTATGCTAAAAACTATGATTTCACATATGTTGGACTTTTGCTCACTTAATTACGAAATTGCCATTATAGTTGATATTGCTTAATATATCTTGTTTGAATGCTTGAATGTTTGAATGTATGTTAGATTTGATTGCTCCAAGTTAGCTTGTAGTTGATTTGGAACAAGATGGTTGAAGATGATTCAAAAGCTAAGTGGAAAGGCTCTTGAATGGTGAAAGCTGCCGATGGTATATGAAGCGGATGTGGAAGCTCATATGGATGGATTCGATGATGGGACTTTGCCGTGATGCGAAGAGGCGAAGTATGAGATCGAGATGGGACTTTGTCAGGATGCGAAAAGGCAAAGTATGGTTGAGTTGAGACTTTGCTTTGGTACGATGAAGCGAAGTATGATGTGAGTCTTGGCTTAATCCAGGCAGGGATCATTCCAAGCATGTTGATAACTTGAAGGGTAGTTCAAGTTGGTTGATAATGGATTGCTCAAGAGGAAGCTTGGGCTAAGTTGATAGAAGTCGTCAAGAAGGATGACAAGGAGGCTTGGATCTCATCGTTATTGAAGGTTCTAGCAAACCTAAAGCAAGAGTACATAGGGACGCCTAAAAGACTACAGGCAGTTAGTCGAGTACTCTGGGCCAAGAAGATAAGTCCTAGGCACAAGGCAGTGTGCGGGGTTTTGTCTAGAACCGGGGTTACCATTAGCCCTTGACAGATGGCTCAGGAAGGAGTCGGTCATTCAATTAACGGTGATTTCGAAGCAAGGTTAACAGTGATAGCCAGAGTCATGGATGTTTGGATGTTTGGTTGTATCATCATTCGGCTTCAAGAGCGGTGTTTTCTGGGTGCTTATCTGATCTTGGTTTAGGCCTTGGGGGTTTGTATTTGGAAAACATCGTCCTTGACTCGAGTGATTATTGCTTTACCTTACTTATCTGCTATGTTATGCTTACTTCTCCTTAGTGTGTGTCTGGGGGCTATCACTGTAGAAAGAGGTGGAGTGGGATGGTTTGGTTCCTATTCCTTTATTTCCTTATGCTCTTTTGGTATGCTTGATTGTTAATTTACTGCTCACTAAGACTTTGTCTGACTCAAGGTTTTATGTCTCCTCTTATTACCTTGGGCTGTTCATCCATGTTTGGGATGGGCAGACTAGGTAGCAGGTGGCAGGTGCTGTGCTTAGAGTAGAGTTTTCCGTTGATGATGGCGAAGACGAGCAGGAGGCTATGCATATTAGTTTTCTTACTATATGTACTGGGTATCCGCTGCTGTATTTGGTTGAGTGATTTGTAGTGAGGCTTTCATGTATGGATTTGAGTAGATGATTGTATAAAACTACTGTGATGCTTATATGATGATGTTCTGTTCTATGGAGCTTCACTATATTATATTTCTCTATTGTATTTTATCCATGCGCTGTGAGTTGTACGATAGAGATTCTGCGATTTTATTTTACCCTGACTATCGTCCATGGCTGCCTGGCACACCTTTCAGCGCTCTATTCTCTTGTTTTGGTGCGGGAGTCATGGGCGGTCGTCACATTTGGTATCAGAGCTTTGGTTAATCGATTTTAGCCAACGCTCGCTGACGTAATTACGTAAGAGAGACGTAATTGTATTTTGATGGATGATTACTATATATATAATATAGTAGCTTAGAAGGATTTGCACTCCTTATGCAGTTGTTTCTCAAAGGTGTTCTAATCATTTCTTTTTGTAGATATTAAGGATGAGTCTAGAAAAGGGACAAGCTGCTAAGGAAGGTTGTGAAGCTGAAGGAGTTATTGATCATGATGCTAAGTTCGAGGCTATGGTGACTTCAATCATGAAGAGACAGTTGGTGGACTTTCTGGATAATTCATTTGAAGAATTTATGGAGAAGACTTCTAGGCACAGGAGCCTGTTTCCTAAAGAAGAGTCTGATGTTGTTGTTACCAAGGATGGGTTTAAATCATCGCAAGGCGGGAACAAGAAGAAGAGACAGCAACAGAAGAAGGGTAAGAGTGGCCAAAAGAAGCAGAAGGGCGAGGTGACCTGCTACAATTGCCAACAGAAGGGCCACTTCTCCAGGGATTGCAAGAATCCAAAGGTGCAGGGAAAGTGCTACAACTGTGATAAGCCAGGGCATATTAAGAAGAATTGTCCAGAGCCGCCAAAGGTTGAGCAGGTTGAGCAAGCCCATGTGTTGAGAGCTGTTCCTCCAACTTCAAAAGCTCCTACTGCTGAGGAAAAGGGGAAGAGTGTGGTGGTTTAAAGTACTCTTTCCATTTGAGATGTTTCCGTTTAAGAATGTTGTTCGATGTTGAGATGATACATTCTCTTGTTTGTAATAACTTGTATGACCAATTGGGTTAGGAACCAGATATTATTGATAGACCCTTGGTTGTAACTATTTCAGTTGAAGATTTGTCTGGGTTGTGGATGTTATGCTGTGATCTGGTTGTGTCGAGTCATGATTGCTCGTTTGTTTGTGATTGCTTTGTTCTGAACTTTGCGAGGTTCGGAATTATTTTGGGTATGGACTGGCTTAGGAAGTATGCGGCTAGGGTTGATTGTGAGAGGCTGGAGGTGACAGTCGGGAATGTGGATGGGCGAAAGGTTGTGATACGATGTAAGCATGAAGAAGGCGTCTTCATGAGCTTCATGTATTCGCTGGTTGTTCCACGGGATGGACTGTCATCGGTGCCTATTGTGAATGGATTTGAGGACGTCTTTGACGAAGTCAAAGGGTTGCCGCCGCATAGGGAGATCGAGTTTCGTATCGATCTAGTTGAGGGAGCCAGACCTGTTGTGATGCCTCTTAGGCGGATGGCACCGAGGGAGCAGCAAAAGCTGAAGGTGCAGGTTGATGACCTTTTACGGAAAGGATTCATTCGGAGAAGTGTGTCCGAATGGGGTGCGCCCGTTGTGTTCGCAACCAAAGCGGATGAATCGTTGAGGTTGTGTGTTGATTATCGTGAGTTGAATAAGGTGACTAAGAAGAACAAGTATCCATTGCCGAGAATAGATGACTTGTTTGATCAGCTTCACGAGGCGAAGGTGTTCTCTCAGATGGATTTGGCAACGGGATTTCACCAGTTGAGAGTGGCGAAGGATAGTGTGCCAAAGACTGCACTCAGGACACCGTCCGGGTTTTATGAGTGGCTGGTAATGCCGTTTGGGTTGACTAACGCGCCAGCATATTTTGTGGATCTTATGAATAGAGTGTTCAGAGATCAGTTGAATAAGTTCGTGCTTGTGTTCGTGGATGATATTTTGGTTTATTCCAGAACTGAGGAAGAGCACAAGACGCACTTGAGGATTGTTTTGGAAATCTTGCGGAAACATCAGCTGAAGGCTAAGTTTTCGAAGTGTCACTTCTGGAAGAATGAAGTGAGGTTCTTAGGTCATGTTATTTCTGGAAATGGAATAGCGGTTGATCCCGCTAAGGTGGCAGCAATCCAGGATTGGGTTAGACCTAAGAATGCATCTGATGTGAGGAGTTTTCTTGGATTAGCAGGATATTATCGTCGGTTTATCAAAGACTTTTCCAAGATAGCTGCACCGTTGACAGGATTGACGAAGAAGAATCAAGTGTTCAGATGGAATGATAAGTGTGAGCAAGCTTTCGTAATCCTGAAAGAGCGACTGACGAGCGCTCCTGTTTTGACTATTCCAAGTGGGAATGATGAGATGGTGGTTTACACCGATGCATGTGGCACTGGACTAGGAGCGGTGCTAATGCAGAAGCATAAAGTTGTTGCGTATGCTAGTCGACAACTAAAGCCGCATGAAAGGAATTATCCGACTCATGATTTGGAGTTAGCGGCGATTGTGTTTGCTTTGAAGGTGTGGAGACATTATCTATTGGGAGTTAGATTCGAGTTGTTTACAGATCATAAGTCGTTGAAGTATCTGTTCTCCCAAAAGGATTTAAATCTTCGACAGCAACGATGGCTAGAGTTCCTAGCATCTTATGATTTTGGTATAGCCTATACTCCAGGGAAAGGTAACGCAGTGGCTGATGCGTTAAGTCGAAGACATGCAGGATTGGGAGCCATGTTTTCGGAATGGAAGAGTCTTGAGTATTTGGCTGGATTTGATTTCAGGCCTAGATGTGAATTGGAACCTGAGATGTTGGCAAACTTATCGATAAGGCCTACTCTTGTGGAAAGAATTGGTGAGAGGCAAAGGGGAGATGATAAGCTTGTCAAGATTATCTGTGATTTGGAATCTGGATTGGACCCGGAGAAGGATAAGGGATTTGAGGTCGATCGAGAGGGTTGGCTTCGAAAGCAAGGGCGACTAGTTGTTCCCGATGTAGATGGATTGAGAGATGAAGTTCTGAGGGAGAGTCATCACTCGAAGTTGACAATTCATCCAGGTGGAAATAAGATGTATCGGGATATGAAGAGAACCTACTACTGGGAAGGTATGAAGAAGGATGTTGGAAACTTTATTTCCAAGTGTATGAATTGCCAGTTGGTGAAAGCTGAGCAGAAGAAGCCCAGTGGATTGCTTCAGCCATTAGAGGTTCCTACATGGAAGTGGGAGCAAGTGTCGATGGACTTTATCGATGGTCTACCTAGGACAAGAGCAGGGAATGAAGGGATTTGGGTCATAGTAGATCGTTTGACCAAGAGAGCAAGGTTCATTCCTGTTCGATCGACTAGGACTGCATCGAAGTTGGCTGAATTATATGTGAAGTGGATAGTTCGTTTCCATGGTGTTCCGAAGAGTATAGTGAGCGATCGAGATTCATTGTTCACTAGTAGATTTTGGAAGAGCTTCCAGGAAGTTTTGGGAACTGAGTTGTGTTTGAGTACAGCTTATCACCCTCAAACAGATGGTCAGACTGAGAGAGTCAACCGAGTTTTGGAAGATCTTCTTAGAGCATGTGTTTTGGACTTCGGAGGATCATGGGAAGATCACCTTCATTTGGTGGAGTTTGCTTATAATAACAGTTATCAGTCGAGTATTGGTATGGCACCATATGAGGCATTATATGGAAGACCGTGTAACTCTCCGACATGTTGGTTGGAAACTGGAGAAAAGCTGATACTTGGGCCAGAGATGATTCGACAGACTTCAGATTGTATAGAGATCATTCGGCAACGAATGAAGGCAGCCCAAGATCGTCAGAAAAGTTATGCAGATAATCGTCGAAAGGATTTGGAATTCGACGTGGGTGATAGGGTTTTTGTGAAGATTTCTCCATTGAAGAATGTTATTAGATTCGGGAACAAAGGAAAGTTAACTCCGAGATTTGTTGGACCATTCCCGATTATCAAGCGAATTGGAAAGCTCGCTTATAGATTGGAGTTACCGGAGAAGATGGTGGGTGTGCACAATGTTTTTCATGTATCTTATCTACGGAAGTATGTGCACGACCCAAGTACGGTGGTTTCTGCTGATAGCTGTGAAGACTTGGAGGTTGATCCAGTGGTTACGAGACCTCGTAAGCCGCTTCGTATTGTTGAAACCGATACGAAACAGCTTAGGAGGAAGACGATTACGTTGCTCAAGGTACAATGGAGTGATGATGTTAACGACTGTACGTGGGAGGAGGAAGAGAGGATGAAGGCAGCTCATCCAGAACTCTTCGAGGTATGGCCCTAAAGTGTCGTGACATCTCATGAATTTGTAGCTTGTTCTAAGTCTTAGAATTCTGCATGCTAGGATAGAATTAGATGCATGGTTTGTTGATTTCTATGGATGGTAGGCATGCGGAATATCTTTGATTGCTGTTGTTTACTTGGAATTTCGGGGGCGAAATTCCTAAGGGGGAGAGAATGTAACGACCCGTATTTTACGTGTCGATAAATCGTAGAATTTGCAGGTTGTTAGTGTTGTTTGTGATGTCTCTAGCTCGAGTCGTTTAGAAGTTGACCCGGGTGAAGTAATGAGTCGTGACCGACTCATGGGCATGACCGAGTTAAGGCTTGAGGCGTGACCGACTCATAGGCATAGCAGAGTTAGGCGACTCATGGAATTGGCCGAGATAAGGATGGACCGACCTATAGTGTTAAGAGCGACTTAGTGAATTGACCGAGTCATGGAATTAGCTAGTGACCGACTCATAATGGGTTGCGACTCATGGAGGGCCGACTCAGGGGTGGTTGAGTCGTGATAGCCGAGTTAGTAGGGTCAACGGTTTATAGGTAGTGCCGACTTAATAGTTACCGAGTTAAGGGGTTAGCAACTTAAGTATTTGACCGACCCAAGGGGATAGGTCGTAAGGTACTTGAGTCATGAGTCGCTTGAAGGCTTAAGTCGTTATCTTTGTTAGGTCGTATGCTGTTGGGATCCTGATGAGTCGCGTGCATGTTAAGTCATGACTCGTATACGAGTTAAGGCCTTGAGTTGAGTCGGTGAGACAGTTGAGTCGTTAGCGACTTAAGGGGCTAAGGCTTAGGTCGGTAGGGATAAGTCGTGTGTGTCTTAAGTCGTGTGACCTTCTTGCTGTGATGAGTCGGTAGGAAGTAGGTCGGCATGGTAATGAGTTGTAAACGACTCATGTTGAGTCGGCATAGGGGTCTTGAGTCGTATGCAGTTGAGTCGGCACCATAGTTGAGTCGTCATACGACTTAGGAGGTGCGACAGTGTTACGTTGAGTCGTAAGGTCTTTGAGTCGGCAGGTTCTTGTGTCGGCTAGGTGTTAAGGTGATGAGTGTTAGGTCGTTAGCGCTTGTGTCGGTAGGTGTTGAGTCGGCCTGGGTTGTTAAGTCGTGTGGATGGCTTAGTGTATGAGTCGCGTGTGTAGTGAGTCGGCAAGGATGGAGCGGCAGGGCATGAGTCGTGGACGACTCATGATGAGTCGGGACCGACTCATAGGGGCGACGACTCATGGTGTGTCCAGCCTATAAATAGAGGTGTTCGGCTCACTTTTTGGCACCGGTTTTTGAAGCAACGAAGTGCTGCCATTTTGAAGACTCGACTTCAGTATTTTCTTCACTTCTTTCTCTACTTCTACCAAGTGCTAACATCCATTGAAGATCGAAGATCAAGATCGAAGATCCAAGTGTCCAAGTTGAAGATCTTCATCCGTTTGAGCTAGAATTCATCGTTTCAAGTGAGATTCCTCCGGATCAAGCTCAAGTCCTTGCTGTCCAGATCTGAAGTTGTTTGATTTTAGGTTGTTTTGGTGATTTGGTGAGTGGTAGTTATCTCTCACGCGGATCCAAAGGAGTATATGGGATTGGTGATATGTCTATGTGTTAAAGTTAGCGTTTTCTCGCATTTTCCTTAAGTCTGCATGTAGATCCATCATATTTGAAAATGTTTATCTATAGAAGCTATTTAACAAGTATTAGAGACAAAACCCATGTTTTAGATTTGATAGATCTATGCTAAAAACTATGATTTCACATATGTTGGACTTTTGCTCACTTAATTACGAAATTGCCATTATAGTTGATATTGCTTAATATATCTTGTTTGAATGCTTGAATGTTTGAATGTATGTTAGATTTGATTGCTCCAAGTTAGCTTGTAGTTGATTTGGAACAAGATGGTTGAAGATGATTCAAAAGCTAAGTGGAAAGGCTCTTGAATGGTGAAAGCTGCCGATGGTATATGAAGCGGATGTGGAAGCTCATATGGATGGATTCGATGATGGGACTTTGCCGTGATGCGAAGAGGCGAAGTATGAGATCGAGATGGGACTTTGTCAGGATGCGAAAAGGCAAAGTATGGTTGAGTTGAGACTTTGCTTTGGTACGATGAAGCGAAGTATGATGTGAGTCTTGGCTTAATCCAGGCAGGGATCATTCCAAGCATGTTGATAACTTGAAGGGTAGTTCAAGTTGGTTGATAATGGATTGCTCAAGAGGAAGCTTGGGCTAAGTTGATAGAAGTCGTCAAGAAGGATGACAAGGAGGCTTGGATCTCATCGTTATTGAAGGTTCTAGCAAACCTAAAGCAAGAGTACATAGGGACGCCTAAAAGACTACAGGCAGTTAGTCGAGTACTCTGGGCCAAGAAGATAAGTCCTAGGCACAAGGCAGTGTGCGGGGTTTTGTCTAGAACCGGGGTTACCATTAGCCCTTGACAGATGGCTCAGGAAGGAGTCGGTCATTCAATTAACGGTGATTTCGAAGCAAGGTTAACAGTGATAGCCAGAGTCATGGATGTTTGGATGTTTGGTTGTATCATCATTCGGCTTCAAGAGCGGTGTTTTCTGGGTGCTTATCTGATCTTGGTTTAGGCCTTGGGGGTTTGTATTTGGAAAACATCGTCCTTGACTCGAGTGATTATTGCTTTACCTTACTTATCTGCTATGTTATGCTTACTTCTCCTTAGTGTGTGTCTGGGGGCTATCACTGTAGAAAGAGGTGGAGTGGGATGGTTTGGTTCCTATTCCTTTATTTCCTTATGCTCTTTTGGTATGCTTGATTGTTAATTTACTGCTCACTAAGACTTTGTCTGACTCAAGGTTTTATGTCTCCTCTTATTACCTTGGGCTGTTCATCCATGTTTGGGATGGGCAGACTAGGTAGCAGGTGGCAGGTGCTGTGCTTAGAGTAGAGTTTTCCGTTGATGATGGCGAAGACGAGCAGGAGGCTATGCATATTAGTTTTCTTACTATATGTACTGGGTATCCGCTGCTGTATTTGGTTGAGTGATTTGTAGTGAGGCTTTCATGTATGGATTTGAGTAGATGATTGTATAAAACTACTGTGATGCTTATATGATGATGTTCTGTTCTATGGAGCTTCACTATATTATATTTCTCTATTGTATTTTATCCATGCGCTGTGAGTTGTACGATAGAGATTCTGCGATTTTATTTTACCCTGACTATCGTCCATGGCTGCCTGGCACACCTTTCAGCGCTCTATTCTCTTGTTTTGGTGCGGGAGTCATGGGCGGTCGTCACATGAATAATATATCTTTTGCCTCTCTCTCTAATGGCTTCCACTTTCTTCATTTCATAACAATAATAGAATTTAAAAACAAAATTTTAGTTCCAACTATAGAGGTAAACGATAATTTTACATATCAATGAATCTTATGATGAGATATACATCGCTATGACACGTTAATATTTTGACCAATTTTGACTATAAACCTTTCCTGGTCCGAATTAGGATGAAAGAGATACAAATGGTTTTCACAAATGGGCTATTAAATATTTTAAGTGGATTGGCCCAAACAAGTGAACGACAGCCTAATTTGTTTATAAAAAGGGTGGTTCCGAAATTTAAAACTTTTAGAAGTACATATATTCCTTTTCTTCTTCGTCTCATAGAACCCACTTCCTAAAAATCAGTTTCAACATATCTTTTAAATTACTCGATGGATTTTGATGAACCAAATACCGAGTGTGAGGACGACAATTGGCTAATAATAATATCAATTGAGTATACGGAGTTTTGGAGCATGCCTAAATCTGGAAAAAAAGAAGAATTGGAGCTTTTGCAACATCGTTTAGGGCTTAATCAATCAAAGTGGATTGGTTAGTCCAATTTGATATATACTTAGTTCTACTCATTCTATATTGTTATTTCTATGATTAAGGAATGATAACTTAGGGCTTGGATTGGTAATTACTGAAATAAAATGACAAACTTAATATGGTATGATTTAGGCAAGTTAAACCAAATGTTAGAGTCGTTGATTTGGTTATGAATTAAATAGTTGTTTAAACGTAGAAAAGAGGACATAAATTGATTGTATAATGATCAAATACATATAAATATGTGGATGAATGATAGAATAATGATTTATTAAGTTTAGATGAAATTTACAGTAAACGGGATGAAATTTATGACATGATTTAATGTGTAGATGTATTAAATGAAATAAAGTATAGAAATGGTGATATTTATGAAAATAAACCATGTATAACCTATGCGTGTGTCTGATTGTATGCTTAGTAATTATGTGAAATGATTTTAAAGAGTTAATGTAAATAATTTATTTGAAATTTAATAATATTTTTAAGTATTTAAAAATGAATTTTAAAGTTAAATGGTTTATTTAGAATAGTATTTAGTCGATATTCATGATGATAACATACATACATACATACATACATATCATGAATTGTATATGAAGTCTGTATTAAAAACAAATTACTATAATCTGGAAACAATAAAGGTTTGGGTTTGAATTGAAAACAAAAAAGAAAGAATGCACAATAGTTCATGGCTATAGGCCACCAATCGATCAACTGGTTGGACTTGTTGAGAGCCATGTTGAATCTGGACCAAGAAGGGCTTGTATAATGAGGCATGCGATTCTGGTCTGAATTCTAATGTGTTTCTTGGTCTAGATCAGGTGTTTTGTGATGTTTTTTTGCTAATGCTTACTAGTTTTTGTTGTGTTGATTTGATATATTAGTTGCAGGCAATATTTATCTAGTTATCAAATTATGAATTATATATGATGTTGTTAAAGGTTGATGTTGCTCGATGGATGCTTTGTTACTACGACATGGCAGCATCTGGACGTTAGTGTCCATGTTAACGCATATGTGATGATCATGTAGCACATAGGGCAAATCCATTAAGCTTTGAGTTGGTTGCAAAGTGACCCTACAGCGCATAGGGTGGGTTCAAGATTGGTTTACGCATCTATTAAATAATAGTAAAGCAGAAGATTTTCAGGCTCTCTCCTTGATTCTAGGAATTTTCTCTCTTCTCCTTAATTCTCTGTTTAGATATTTTATTTTCAAATTCTTTAATTTATTACTTTACACTTATTTTACTAATTCTCTTCTATTATTTTACATTTTGGTACATGTATCCTAAAATTTATATAATTATTTACATATAATTTATCAGCTACCTTCTAATATTTTATATTTAAGTCCGCACATTTACGTTAATTAAATAATCCAAAATTTAAGCTATTTAAATAAATTTATTTAATATTTCTTATAAATGCCAAAAAACGACAATTTAAATATGTATAACACTTAAACAACTAAACCATAATATTAATCTTTCATTCAACTATAACGATATATAAATCACATAAACCAATAATAAAAAATTGTAGTTATTTTATTTCAATAAATTTATCACACATTTCATTGTAAATTCTACTTTAACTTCAAATACCTAGATTTAAAATTACCATAATTATTCACAAAATTTACCGCACGTTTCTTCTGATATTTTACTTTTCATCCTATATGTATCACTTAATTATGTAATCTAAATTTAAACTAATTAGATAAATCTAACTAACTAATATTCGTTAATTCGTTTACTAATTTATGAAAATATCAATATGTACACCATATTCACATTAACAAATTTTAAAAAAAATGATTAATGTAAAGATACCTAAGTTATATAACTTAAAGAACTTAAAAGTGAATACATAAATAATAATAATAAATCCTTTTTTCACATTTCTCTCAATAAATTTATCATGAAATGCATTACAAAATTATATTTTTTGTACTCCGAATACCTACGTTATAAATTTTCTATAATCAATAGCCTCCCCTTGATTCCTTTACAATATTCTACATTTAAGGTCATATATTATAATCAATTACATACTTCAAAATCATTTAAATAATTTCACTATGCAATTTTTCACTGATTTGTCAAATAAGTATGATCAATATACCCGCCGTTCGTAGCTCGGTTGGTTAGGGAGTTGGGAGATGGGAACCAAAGGACTGTGTCTGGGCAGTTTCGAATCCCAGCGCCTAACCATCAGTGGGAGTTTCAATGCTACGCATCCGTGTGCGACGAATAAATAAAAACGGGGTAGACACACGGCGTGGGGTTTACTTAAGTGAGTATCAATGAATACCATGATCTTAAGATTTCCCATGATATCAAAAAATAATATGATCAATATGAACCATATTCAAATTAACAAAAATGATGAAAAAATTCATTCAAATATATAAATACATCAATCACATAACATAAATTATATTCATAAATAATAATTACAAGTTTAAAGTGTTATTTATCTATATCAATATGTGTATCATGCATTACATTGTAAAACCATTTTTTAACGTCAAAAACCTACATTTTGAATTTATCCAATTAGTTACAAAACACTTCATAATATCACCTACCATTATATACTAAAGTTGATATTTTCAAATTAATTATGTGATCTTGAATTTAAATTATTTAAATAAATTTAATTAATAAATTTTTGTTAATTCATCTAATAAATGCTAAGATATAACAGTTTCAATATGTATACAATATTCATATCAAACGCAAAGGTGATAAAATTAGTTTTTCATTCAAATATAAAGGTATATAAGTCACCTAACATAAATAATACAAAGAACAGCTGCCAAGTCCCTAGAATTGAAAGATGATGGAAGAAAAGTCCCTTTCGAAAAAAGTTATGAAAATTTAGTCCTTATTTTTAGTTTTTGACTAATTTATGTCACTTTTGCCCCTGATTTCTATGATGTGCTGATTTTCGAAAAGGAAACAATTTGGTAAAAAATAACAAAGCATAGACCTAATTTACATGGATTTATAAGTATGGACTTTTTGTGCATGAGCTTTGAGAATAGGGACATTTGGTCCAAAAACCCTAAATAAATGCATAAGCAATATTTTCATATTTAATATATTATCATATATCTAAATTTTTTATATTGTATTACGTTGAAAAATTCTGTTTTTAGCTTCAAATACGTAGCTTCAAATTTCCTAAACCGCCCTCAATTATTAACTATTATTTTATATTTAAATACATGTATTCTTTGAGAATAAGGACATTTGGTCCAAAAACCCTAAATAATATGCATAAGCAATATTTTCATATTTAATATATTATCATATATCTAAATTTTTTATATTGTATTACATTGAAAAATTCTGTTTTTAGCTTCAAATATGTAGCTTCAAATTTCCTAAACCGCCCTCAATTATTTACTATTATTTTATATTTAAATACATGTATTCAAACTACTTACGAAATATCAAATTTAAATAATTTAAATAATTTCAATGAATAATTAATCTATTCTTTTAATGAATCATAAAAATATATGTCAATTTTAACGCACGCTCACATCATGTAAAATTGTAAGACTATTTTTTTATTCAACCATAAAGATATAAAAATCACATAACATAAATTATGTACATAAACATCATAACAAATTAATTTGTAAATAAGTTATAATTCCTTTACATTAAGAATTTATCATACATTATATTACAAAATTATGTTTAAGCTTCAATATATCCACATCGAAATTATACAATTTTTTACAAAATTCCTCTCGACTCTTCCTATCGTTTATTTTCGAGTCTATGTATGTATACTAATTACATAATTTTATATTTGATTTATTTAAACAAATTTCATTAGATAATATTTTTCGGTTCATCTAAAAAATTACTAACATACGTCAGTTTCAACATGTATGCTATATCCATATTAACAAAACTGAATAAATTACTTTATTATTATATATATGTGTGCGTGTGTGCACGCGCGCTATACAACATAAATTATACACGAACATACTACTAGCTTTAATTTATACTTCATTTATTTCACTAAATTTATCATACATTATATAACTAAGTTCTCATTTTAACATTAAAGATATAATATTATATTTTACAATATTACCGTGTGCAACGCATGGGTTACACACTGGTATATTAGATAGTTAAATGTAAAGTGAACCGATAGCGTATTGGATGGCTCCATGACGTGTTTACATATGTGTTAGAATCCTGTAGGGTAGGTCCAGGAAATATTTCATTAGCGGTAACATGATCCTATAGCGTTTGAGGTGAGTCCACGAAGTGTTTATATAAGATGTTCATAATGAATTATGACCTTATTTGATTGCCAAACAAATACGTAGTATTATTGGACAAACTTGGTGGTCTTAGACTAAATAGATTGAGGTATGATGTTAGATGTGACGCCCCACCTCTATACCCACGCTAGCCAAGAACACTACGGTGTAGTGCTGTCAACTAGCGCGGAGAATAAGGCTGTTGAGGAGCGACCATCCATGTAATTTCTTATCACACGGTGGCTATAAAATAATCTTCGGAAACAAATATAGAAGTAAGCATAACATGCGAATCAATCACAGATATCCATATCACAAAGGCGGAAAGAGATATGAATATATATCACATAAAAGTGTACATCAGAGTAGTGGTCTAAAAAGATCCACGATCATACAAAAGAATAGCAACACGTGCTATACAAAAGAATACAACTATGAGTCTATATCTCAAGTGTAAACAACAAAAGCTGCTAATCTAAACAAGTAGCCAAAAGTCTGAGTAGTGAATCACTGGGGGAGGAGTCAAGCAGTAGCACCTGTAACATCTCGGCCTGACCCGAGTATTATTTATAAGAAAATAATAAACGGATCAGTCTAGCTATAAATATCAGATGACATGATATAAAATAAAAGATATGGCATAAACATAAAATATCCATACTGACATACTACTATAAGTATGCAAATAATGATCAACAGGAGATCAACCGATAAGAGATAAATCAATATCACAAGAATCTTCTCAAAGATCCAAAGAGGGCATCATACCCTAAACTTGTACTCATGACAAGTCAAAGAGATAAATTCCAGAAATCAACACAAGAAATCCAGAAATCATAAAAAGGGAAAGAGGCCTATCACATGACGGTCCGAAGACCATGGGGAGCTACCCCACATGTGTGAGTGGAATCACACAGATTGAGGTCAAGACTAACCAAAAAGCAGAAAGGTATGTGTGAATGGAATCACACAAGTGGTGTCTAGTCTAACCTTGCAATGAAAGAGACATCGCGCAATTGCTAGTCTAATTCATAAAGCGATCATCAAGATCAACGAGAAGTGTCAATTACACTAAGCTAGTAAATATAGAAGTTTAGCTTCATGTCCCATAACCACTTGCTTAACTTAAATATTTACGAACAAACTGTAAATCTTCACTAATAAAATTGTCACAAGAGGTTCAATCGAACAAGTCCAAGAATTAACCGACGAAGTGAACGCAAGCGTTTCATACCACTTGTTTTACTAAGTCGTTTAATTAGATTTCTCATCCGAGTGAGGTAAAGGTTTGTATATACTAATAGATTGGAAAACGGTTTAAGAAAAGAGCTTTGTTATTAAAAATAGAGTTGAAATTGTTTGTTAAAAGAGTTTTGATATTTACTACTAGTATTGAAACCTTTATATTATAAAGTGACAAAACACAGAAGCAATTGTAGAAACAATCAGTCACAAAAATCGCATACGGAGATGTGAATAAAATCCAAGGAAACCAGCTCAATGTTTTTCAGATAAGATCCCCTACGGAGGGGGGGTCCAGGGGGGGTGGCAACCCCCCCAAGGTGGGGGTGCGGGGGCAACGCCACCGCTTACGGGGTTCGACCTGCCCGGTCAGGTCGCGGGGGTCCAGGGGGCAGCGCCCCGACCAAAACGGTACGACCTAGTGAAGATAAAATGAGGTCTAACGACCTAAGGACTCAAGGGTCTAACGACCTAACGACTCAAGGGTCATACGACCTTACGACTCAAGGGTCATACGACCTAACGAGCTATGGCCAAACGACCTAACGACTCAAGGACTCAACGACTCAACGACTCAAGGGTCCAACGACTTAACGTCTCAACGACTCAAGGGTCCAACGACTCAACGACTCAACGACTCAAGGGTCCAACGACTCAACGTCTCAACGACTCAAGGGTCCAACGACTCAGCGACTCAACGACTCAAGGGTCCAACGACCCAACGTCTCAACGACTCAAGGGTCCAACGACCCAACGACTCAAGGGTCCAACGACTCAACGACTCAACGACTCAAGGGTCCAACGACTCAACGGCTCAACGACTCAAGGGTCCAACGACTCAACGGCTCAACGACTCAACGAGTTAAGGGTCCAGCGACCCATCGGTATAACTCGTAACCGACTTAAGGGTTGCGTGACTGAAGGGCTGCACGACTTAAGGGTTAACTCGTAAACGACTCACGACCTATGGATGAACGACTTAACTCCGAACGAGCTAAAAATGGCCAGAACGACCTAGGGTTAACTCGTGAACGACTCACGACCTATGGACGAACGACTTAACTCCGAACGACCTAAAAATGGCCAGAACGACTCAAGTGCGGAAAATTCAACAAAACGCTAAAAATTGGAGTTTTTCGCCAATCCAATCCAAACCAAATGCTAACATGCATGCTAAAATGATAGGGAATCATTCCCAACAGTCCAATATAGTTATAGGCTAGAATTGTGAGATAAAAATCTCACCTTTGCACTAAAGTTTATGAAGATGAAGCTTGAAAGCAAGGAGAAGCAATCCAAAGCTTGAATCCAATATCTTCTTCTTGAATTTGGAGTTGAATGTTGGAGTTGCAATAAAACAAAGACTTTGGAGTTTTAATTTCTCATTCCATTCACCATTTTTGTTGAAGCTTTAGTGTTAGGAAATGAAATGAAGCAATGAAGAAGAAGGGGGGTGGAACTTGGGCCTAATGGGCTAAATGTCCAAACCAAAGGCTCGAGTGAAAAAGTGGTGAAATTCCACTAACCCCAAACATATCAATGTTTATACTTAGAAGATTGCAAACGATGTTTCGAACTCAATGGAAGTGGTCTCGAGTCCTAATTTGACCATTTGCAAAAAGTAGCTTCGGACCAAAATCCGATTAACGATAAAATATTTAAATAAAATATTTAAATATAAAAATCGATAAATATGCGGGTTGTTACATTAGATATCATGGACAGTTATAATATTTTATGGGTATAATCAAAGTATGTGTTAACCCCGCCTTTTGGTAAGGCAGTACATAGACGGATTTAACCCAGCAAACTCAACATAGAAAGCCTAGAGAGATGATTATTAGGATTACAGATTGATTATATTTGAAACTATCACTACTAGAATCGGCTTGTATAGTGTACAGGCTTTGCGTCGGCGAGAATCGATTAAAAAACGTGGCTGATTCTAGCCGATTCTAGCCGACGCAATATCGCATAACAGAAGGAAAACCCACAAGCAGTTTTCATTATTTTCCCTCCACATTTTCGCGTCATCAAAACCATCCTCCTCGTCACCCGCCGCAGCCGCCTGCCATCACCGCCGTCTCAACTCAACATCTAGCCCCCGACGCTCTCCAAAGCTCTACGGTATCTCCTTTCTTCCCGATTTCAGTTTATTTGAGCTATGATTTAAACACTAAAATTTGAAATTAGTTGATGGTAGATTAGAAATTGATGATTGGTTGGTATTATTCGATGATATCACTGCTTTAGATTGGTTAGGAAATATAATTTTGACATTGTCGGCTTGAAATTAGGGAAATTGGGGAAAAGAGTTGATTATCAATTTGTAATTGTTGATTATTGCGTATGGGTTGATGTTAATGGTGTACATTAGTTGATGATAAAAGGTATTAGTTGATTTAGTATTAAAAAAATCTATTTTTACTAATTATATATATGTGTGAACAACTTATTTTAGTTTACATAATTGGCAAATTAAAAATTAAATAGTTAAACGAAAGTAAAATTACATTGTAAAATTTCAAATTTAGTTAATAAATATTTAAATAGTTGAATGAATATTGTTAATTATAAAAGTTTTATTTTTTAAACCACTTAGAGAATTTTTGGCTCCGTCTGACAAGTGTTGTATATGATCGTTATATAGCTGTTCGGTTTTTCACAGAACGGACATCTATATTCATCTGATACAATATTTGTCGAATTTGTCCATGTATTGTACAAGTTACGAATACAATAAAGTATAATTACATTTTGTAAATTATATCATTTTAAACGGTTCACAAAATTTCGATAGCTCTTCTGTTTTGTTCGCTGTGTACAAGTATTTGTGTACGATATAGGGAACAAAGGGGAAGCGCTGCCGAAATTTTATGAACCGTTTAAAATGATATGATTTACGAAATGTAATTACTTTATTATATTTGTAATGGAAAGTAGGATGGTCGACCATGAAAGTTAAAACAATAAAGCAAAAAAATAAATCGAATTGATTATTTGGATTAATAAACGATAAATTTTATTGTGTTTCTAACATATATTTTCAAATCAGGAAAAATGTTCGATTATTTTCTTGACCGTAGTTGGATGTATGAAGTCAGAACTGGTATGAAAGGTTCAATAAAGAAACATTTCTGTAACGGTGTACACGAATTTATTAGATTTGCTAAATCTAATAATCGTAATAACGAAAAACTTCGTTGCCCGTGTAGTAAGTGCAAACATTTGAAGCATTGGAAAGCATATATAGTTGAAGTACATTTGTATAAAAATGGTTTTGTGCCGAATTATTACTCGTGGGATCGTCATGAAAAACTTCTTGCACCCACACCTAATCCTATAACGTTAGATGACAATAACGATATGACGAATCCAATAGAAAATATGGTGGAAGATGCAGCACGATCAATGTTTCCAATGTTTGATCAAGATGACGATGAAGATGTAAATGTCGAAGAAGAACCGACTGTGGAAGCCAAAAACATATATGATTTATTGGACTTTGCTAAAAGGCCATTGTGGGATGGTTGTAATAGTGGAACTGAATTATCAGTAACTGCTGAATATATTACTATGAAATCAAAATTCAACCTTACAGAAGTTGGATTTAAAGCAGTTGTAAAGCAGGCAAAATGACACATCCCACCCAATAATCTGATGTGCGATAGTCATTATAAAGCTGAAAAAATTTATGTCCGCTTTCGGTCTGCCGTACCAAAAGATAGGTACATGTGTAAAATGTTGCATGTTGTATTGGAAAGATGAGCTTAGAAAATGCAGAATATGTAACGAGGAAAGATACAAACCAAGAAAAAAAAAGAAGTTCCATACAAGAGAATGCATTATTTACCCATCACTAACAGACTTCAAAGGTTATATGCATCTTCTGCTACGGCATGCCATATGCGATGACACAGTTTGAGAATACCAGAAGAATGAACTTTGATACATCCATCTAATGGAGAAGCGTGGAAACATTTCGATAGGACTTATCCCGCATTTGCTGTCGTAGATGTGTTGACTTTAAAAACAATAAATTGAGTGGGATGAAAAGTTACGATTCCCATATCATGATGGAATATCTATTACCCATGATTCTCAAAGAACTGTTGCCCGTAAAAGTATGGAGCGTTATAACAGAATTAAGTTTGTTTTATAAAAATTTTTGATCGACGACGTTAAAAGTCGACCGTATACGTAGAGACTTGAAGTAGAAATTCCTATATACCTGTTCATCTTCCATCCGAAGCACTTCTTAGAGGTCATGTTCAATATGGTTGGATGTATCCATTTGAGAGGTAATGTTGAATATCGAAAATATCTATGTTAGTTTAAAATTCAGTTTTATATACCTAAATTTAAAATAAATTTGTAATAGGTACTTGAATCATTTAAAGAAAAAATTAGGCGAAAATCACGAGATGAAGGTTCCATTTGCAAATCATATCTTGAAGGAGAAGCTTAATTCTTTTTCTCTCATTATTTTAGTGATCATGTGAACTTATCGTTTGTAAGTGTTCCTCGTAATGAAGAAGTCGTTGAACATGATTCTTCTCAAGCAATGTTATGTATTTTTGGACAACATGTCCGACACAATGGAAAATGTGTGAAAATATGGTTAGACGATAGAGATCGCCATGTAGCACACACATATGTTCTTCTAAATTGTCCAGAAGTTGCACCATTTGTCAGGTAATAATAAATTCATATATAATTCAATTATACTTACATATTAATTATATTAAAAAATATTACATATTTGCAGTATATACGAATCACTGCATCCATCTGGCGATCTCAGTAAAGAATTTGCTAAATGGTTTTCAAATTACGTTTATGATCCAATAAACTATGTCGTTGACGAAGGATTACGACATCTTGCGATCAGACCAAAAAGAAATGTCAAGACGTATCCAATATTCTTCGTCAATGGATTTAAATTCAACACCAAAGATTATGGTGCCGAAATATTGACATATAATAGCGGTATATTTGTCAAAGGTAGTGACGATCCAGATGAGCATATAAAAGATTTTTACGGCATCTTAATACAGGTTATAGAGTTGACATATTACATACAACTTGCAGATTTTTTTTATTCAAATGCAACTGGTTTAGCAATGTTCCTGCTACTGCAATCAACGTGCACAAAGATTATAAACTTATTGAAATAAAACATACCTCACATTACTATAAGTATGATCCTTTCGTATTGGCCAAACAAGCGTTACAGGTTTATTTTACTCCGTATCCATCCTTGAAAAGAGATAAAGCGGATTGGTCGGCTGTTTTTAAAACAAAAGCAAAATTTACATTTGACGGAAATAATATTCCAAACGAAACAGCGTATCAAGCGGATCTTGAGCCAAATACTGAAGTAATAATAACCGATGACATTGATGTAGGGTTGTTGAATGATGAATCAAATGTTTTTGTAGATGTATTCGAAAGTGTTGAAGAAAACGATATATAGTACGAGACCGAGTCTGAATCAAAGAACGACGAAGAATGATAATTTTAAATATTTGAATTTCATGTTGTATAATGTATTTTTATGACATATGTAATATTTAGAGTCTGAATATGACATATGTAAATATTTGAATTGCATGTTGTATAATGTATTTTTATGAAGTATATAATATTTAAAGTCTGAATTAAGTGGAATGTTTTATGCGATGATATGATATGATATGTTCTGATATGATATACGATATATGATATGATATGTTTGTGGCAGATATGTCTTACAGGAGACAAGGCAGTAGGTCTGAGCCTTTTCCTTCTGCCGACGTAGGTGCCAGTGGCAGTGCGCCGGATTTACGCCCCGTTGCTGAGTTAGTTCCGAAGACGGCAGGGTAAGTATCAAATATATTTCAAGTATGTTATTTAAAATATATTAAATATGTACATCAAAATTTATACAGGGGCTTTGAGGTGGAGCCTTCAGATTTCATTTTACAAACGTCAAGACAGGCGTTTTTGAGTAGGATGTCCGGTTGTTGGCCAAGGTGGGACGACATCCAAGCGCCTGTAAAGAACGCAATATGGGCAGATTTGATGGTAATTAAGTATAAATTTTTATTTGATTTGAATGTCAATAGAATGTTTATAATTCAAGTTAATTTCGATATGCAGGCTGCCGTACGTGCTGAGCCCCAGGATCTGGATGTGTTTAGAAGTCATTGGAATCAAAGAATGAGATTTTTTTTATAGAAACACGGTAATTAAAGCAAAGAGTGCGGGAATAAAGGCAAGTTGGATGAGCGCTGAAATATATAGTGAGTTCTTCGGCTCTGGAATACTCCTGAATTCAAAGTAAGCTATCCACTTTTGAATTGTAATTTAAAATTTTTAAGATTTGTATATTAGTTGCATTAATATAGTCAACGTTGTGTTTAAATGTATAGGAAATACCAGCGCAGAATCGCGAAAAAAGGAACAAGAATCCTGCTGTACATCGTGGTGGCTCGATATCTTTTCAGCAACATAAAAACGAATTGGTAAATTTATAAATTGTGTTTATAAATATCTGTAACATTATTTAATCATATTGGTAACATTGTTTATTCATATGTATATTTTTAGTCTAAGAAGTATAATCGTGAGCCTACGATGGCTGAGTTGTTTGCTGCCACACATACTGTGGAGGAGACAGACGAGGAAGGCAATGTTTCGGATAGATGGACAGACGTCAAATCTCAATCTGTAATGGTAAACATGCTTATCTGTAATGATAGTGTTTGATAATACTTTATTTCACAGCTAAAAAATCGTAAATTAATTTTTTTTGTGTCAAACTTTTATTTATAATCGCAGGAGTCATATGAGGCGGAGCAGACACGTGTGGCGCAGACCACCGGACGTGAGTAGTTGACCATTGAGGAGTCAAACCATGTTTGGGACACCGTTATAGATCCGCCTACGCGAAATAGGCGATATAGTTATGGAAATATGGAGGCAAACTGCTTCATTAACTATTATATACATTTAATATGATATGAAGCATAAATTATAACTAACTATTAACTATTTCACAGGCGATATCATCGCAGAGGGCTTACAGAAGATCCCAGGCAGAGGATGGAAGAATGTCTGGAGAGGATGCGTCTGGAGATGATGAGTAGGTAAGGTTGTGCTTATCACATTTTTGGCGTCGTTTTGTGTTGAACCTATTGTTGTTTGATGTATGATGATGAGTAGGACAATTATGTATGATTTTTTTTAATAGTACTTATATGTATTGTTGAGTATGATGTATATTAGTGAACATTGTGTTTGATTGATGATTTTTTTGATATATAGTTGTTTTTTGATGGAAAATTGTGAATGTTATGTTTGATTGATGAGGGGTTGGTGTTATACTTGTGTTGGAAGATTGGATTTTGCTATAGTTCGACGGAAATTGTTTATATTGCGGTTTGAGGGCGCAAACAGTAGTTGTTTACAAACAGCAGAACACAGGCTTGCATCGGCTGGAATCGGCTTGTGTCGGCCGTTTGGTTACAGGATTGCGTCGGCTAGAATCGGCTAGAATCAGCTGTTTGGTTACAGGATTGCGTTGGCTAGAATCGGCCAGTTACGGCAAATAGAATTTTGATAAAAATGGCCACGTGGATATAACCGTCACTTCCCGACACTAAAGTGGTGATGAAACCGACGCAAAACCTGACTCGAATGCTTGGTGGTGACGTCTATTTTTGCGACAGTTTTTAGAATCGGCTTGCGTCGACTAGAATCGGCCAGCGTTGGTTTTCTACCGACGCAATTGCCGATTTTCCTTGTAGTGTATGGATACAGTCGAATGGATTCGGATGGACAGTACCTAAAAATGGCTAAGTATGAAACTAATGCTTCCTTTGGAAAAGGGATCGGAGTAGAGGGATCATGATAGTGGGATCGGATTAAACATGATGCATATAACACAACTCAAAAGTTATCGCTCCAAAACTCAACAACCACAAGGTGGATTGAAGTGAACTTTGGAAATAGAAAGAGCGGACCTTTGGAAGTCTACCCTAGGGATTGCATGGCATTTGGAGAAGTTTGGTCGAATCAGCCCCTATCATGAATAAGGTTCGGCCCTTTTCGCTCTTAAGGATCGGCTAAACCCAACTTTATAGAAAAGATCGATCAATATCGCAACATTTACACATCTAATTAACATGAAACTTGGAGCACAAGCTTATTACAACATGTGGAACACCCTATATGGATCGCACATCAAATGGGATAATTTGGAGGGATCGATTGAAAACAAAATACACGAAACACCACTTCATGAAAAATGCGATATCTCACAAACTGTAAGTTGGAATGTCACGAAGTTCGGAGGGCAAGTAGCTAACATCATGGGGACCAAAGGGATCGCACCCCATCTGGACAGCAAAATTGGGATCATGGCCGATCCCTATTATGGGCCTCAATGGGCCTGAAAATTCTTTCGTAGCCTCATCATGGTGTAGAGATTCTTTTGCCAAAATTTCATCCCGATCCGTGCACGTCTTCCCCTATAAATACAGTAAGCATGACATCATAAAAATGATCTTCTTTCTACTTCTCTTTATCATCAACCTAGGAACTTTTCCAATTTTATTTTTGAATTTCAAATTGTACCTGTAAACAAACTGCAGAATAATAATCTGGAGTGGACGTTGGCCGAAGTTAGCCCAACCACTATAAATCTTGTCTCTTTTTACTTGCTTTCATTTTTAATTTTTTTGTTCTTCATTTTATATTCTCTACATTAGGTATTATTTGAGATCTGTGATAGTATATTTGTGTTTTATACAATTGGGTCTTGGTGGTCATTTTTGTCGCTTACATTTTGGTGCTTTCACTAAGATAGCTAGCCGCCATGGATTTGGAATTTTGATTCAGAGCTTGGAAAATATCTAGAGCTTAGATTTGGATAAATGGTGAAACAATCAACAAGAAGAGTGCCACCGGAATGGACACACCATGGAGCGAGTAAGGAGGCTTCCTCAGGAGCTGGAGCTAATCAAGAATCCATCTCTATCACCAGGAATGAAACGGAAATGATGATGGATGCTATGCAAGAAAGGATGATGAAAAGATAGGAGGAGATGATGAAAAATTTAAAATCTGACAAATTAGATGAGCTATAGCACAGAACCAAGGGAATAGAGTAGCAGGAGCCAATGACAACTTAGATCAAGGAGTTACAACAGTAGGAATCGTCAAAAACTAGAATCGAGAATATAGATATGGAGCTATCGGACAAAGGACTAGAGAAGAGCACCCAGGGGAAGTCCTCGGCCATCTTGAGGGATCAGCCACGATCCCCGAAGGCTACGGGCATGCCCTTGGGTCTTGTTGATCATGGTTCTAGAAGACCTATGATGATCCTATGGAGCTTGCTCCAAACCAGCATTTGGATGCTCATTTGAAGGAGTATGTTTTGGAATTCCCTTGTGGACGTGGGTAGTAGTTTGGAAACGATGATAGGAGACTACCGCTCGATGACAATGATAGCTTTGCAGAGATGATCAGGTGAGCTATGCGTGAGAATTAGTGAATAGGGATTTGGAGAATGTAAATAGAAGTCTGCTCAATTCTAATATCAGTAATGCTAGAAATCCATCAGAGGTTAAATTACCAGCGCTGGAAGTATATAATGGAAATTCGGACCCAACTATGCATATGATGAGATATATACGACACACAGAAGTACAGGGGGCATCGAAGGAGGTCATGGTAAGGTGTTTTCCGCTTTATTTGATGGGGTTAACTACACTCTGGTTTAGATAACTGGAGAATAGTTCAATAAGGACATAGAGTGAGTTGGTAGATCGGTTCATGAGGCAATTTCGGGTCCATATCACGAGACCTAAGAATGTTATGACATTGGCAGCATTGAAATAAAGGAGCAGAGAGTCTATAAGAAGTTTTCTAGCACGATTTAATGCCACAACACATTGGTGGATCAACCAGATCTATCCATGGTTTTGACGGCTGTTATATCAAGAATTGCCGGTGGAATGGATTTCAAGGATTCATTGGCGTGGGATACACCTATGGATATCGGGGAGTTTTATCATGATGTAGAAAGGTTCCTATGGTAGAAAGATGCATGAGCCGAAAAATCGAAGGAGAGCGCTATGCAAAATGAAGGATCATTAGGAGATGAAAACAAGAAGGCAAATAGAAACATGATAACGGGTGTGATGGGACAGAAAGGCGACGAGAAGATAGGAGCCGAAGTTCTCCTCCTACATGGATTTGATGGAAAGCCTAGATGGATTTATCTGGACACTAGAGGGTAACTCCCTTACTGGAAACTGACAAGGAGGGATCCCACGAAGCGGGAGCGTGTGTCTGCAAAATACTACCTATTCCATGATTGAATGGGCATACCAAGGATGAACATAGGAATTTAAAGGATATGATTGAGGAGCATGTCAGGAATGGCTGATTGATGTAGTACGTAAGGAATTGGGAAACGATGATGGAACAGGAGCAGCTACTGCCCGCATCGAATGGAAATAGGAATGGTCCTAGATCAAGGTCACGGATCATCATCAACTGATCTTGATAATAAAGGCCGAGTTCAGGACTTGGACTCCAGCCACAATAATAATAAACTCTATAATAAGGTGGCTAGGTTAGTTACACATGTACAGAAAGAGGTCGGTCCTTGGCATGCTCTGAGATGATGATGAACCATCGTGCTTGGAGAGGAAACCTTTTGTTTTTTAGTTTATTGGATTTCTGGATGTACGAGCTCTTATTTATCATGTTATTTATGATCCACATTATTGCGATGGATAAAACAGGACGTGATTATTGTCTCGATCAGAGTGAGGAGGCAATAACTGCAAGGTGTGAGTTCCTTCACTAGAGAGCGATAAAATGGACTCACACATGGATTAAGTCCTCGACCGGAGAATAAAATCCAACATGACACAAGGTGTGGATTATGCATGGCAAGGAGTAGGTTGCTTCATCAAAGAGCGACAGGATCGACTTACTTAGGTCATCGAGTATGGATTATGCTCAGCAAGGGTCCTCAGAGACCACTATCAGCCTACAAAGGCTAAGACACCACTTGACGTTCAGGGACACTGAATCGGAATATAGAAAATAACGCTGCTTCCCCGGAGAGCGACAAGATCGACTTATTTAGACGTCGAGTATGGATTGTGCTCGGTAAGTACCCCAATAGGTCATGGATTTAGATATCAGCTTCGAATAGCTATGGATTTGGACATTGACCCAGAGCGGTCGCGGACTGGGATATGGGCCTGGAGCGATCTCGGATTTAGCTAAGGACCCAGTGAGGTCGAGGGTTTGGAAAACGATATATAGAGAACGTGGATTTGCAATTGATATGGATTTGGATGAAATAATCCGAAGAGATCAACGATTCGGAATTGGACATCAACTTGGAATGGTCATAGATTTCACTAATGACTCGGAGAGATCATGGATTTGGATTAGCAATGGATTGGATTCAGATTGAATAATATGGCTATCGATGGATTATGGTCTTCGAACCATTGATTTATGACAATCCAAAACACATCTTCCTATTCCAAGTCATGTTTTGGGAGGCAAAGTGTTAACCTGCCTTTTGGCAAGGTAGTATATAGGCGGATTTAACCCAACAAACTTCATGACCATCAAGGCAGAAAATACGAAGAGATGGTTACTAGGATTGGAGATCGACTATATTTGAAACTATAGACTATAGTAGAATGAATTTGGATGTAAAACACATAAAATGGCTAAGTATGGAGCTAATACTTCCCCTAGAAGAGGGATTGGAATAGAGGGATCAGATTAAACAGGATGCATACAACACAACTCAATAATGATCGCTCCATAAATCAATAACCATAAGGCGGATTGAAGTGAAACTATTTAAATAGGAAGATGAGACCCTAGGGAGTCTTCCCTAGAGATCGCATGGCATTAGGAGAGGTTTGGAGGGATTGGCCCCTATCCCTCTATAGGGATTAGTTCTCTTCCCTCATAGGGATCAGCTAAACCCAACTTTATAGCAAAGATCGATCAGTATCTCAACGTATACACATCCAATTGACATGAAACTTGGAGCATAAACTTATTACAACATGTGAAACATCCCATTGGAACTGCACATCAAATGGGATACATTGGTGGGATCGGCCCCTATCCTTCCAAAGTGATCGACTAAAATCAGAACACGTGCAACAACACTTCACGGAAAATGCGATATCTCACAAATCATAAATCGAAATGACACACAATTTGGAGAGCCAATAGCTAACATCATGGAGAACCTCCTGGAGGGAAGGCATTCCATTTGGACACAAAAATAGGGATCGAGGTCGATCCCTATTGTGGTCCCAATGGGCTTGTAAATACTTATGTGGCCTCGTCATGGCCTGGAGGTTCTTCTTTCAAAAAATTTAGCCCAATCTGTGCATGCCTTCCCCTATAAATACAATAGGCATAGCGTTAGAAAAAGGATCTTGCTACTCTTTATCTTCAACCTAGGCTACACTCTACCAATTATATTCTTGGATTTTGAATTACAACTGTAAACAAACTATAGTATAATAAAAGGGATTATTTTGGGGTGGACATAGGCCGGAGTTAGCAAACCACTATAAATCTTATCTCTTTTTACTTGTTTTCATTTTTAATTTGTTTTTCTTCATATTATATTCTCTACGTTAGATATATCTATGATCTGTGACTGGGTATTGGTGCTTTCATACAACTAGCTGTTGGTGGCCATTTTTGCCGCCAATAATATGTGACAATATAGACTTGTTACACTCACTCAGACTGTTATCTTGAACCCTTCCCATGTTCCATTTTCCATATATTATTGTTAGGTAGTTAGATTTTAGACTTACTAGTCAAGTGACATTTGAAGGTGTAGATGACAATGACATTGTTTGTGTGTATGCTATATAAATATGTGTACGTATTATATAAAAATTAATCATCTAACATTATAGTGTGGATTTGAATTGATCGTTTAGTCATGATTGTCTAGTTGGATGCTAGTTTGAATACACAACTATTTTATATTATATGTTTTTTCCTTCGCCGTGAGTTCAAAATGATGCAGTTATAAATATTATTTTGTTCTTATTATTATCCTTTAACGATGCGTTGTTTTCGTGGTTTGAACGTCGATTTCGATGTTAATCAGAGGGTTAAAATAGGCAGGTAGTTACATATTCCATGTACAAGAACAAAATTTGGACTTTGGAAAATGTTCCATAAGGGGTAAAGCCATCGACTGCAGATTGACTTATAAGAATAATATCAGTGTAGATGGAAATTCAAGACCGATAAAAAAAGGCTAGTGATAAAAGATTTCTTGCAAATATCAAGGTATTGATTATGATAAAACGTTTTTGTTTATTCACCATGCTTAAATCTATTCAAATATTACTTGTTGTCATTACTTATTGTGACTACGAAATATAGAGAGTAAACTTTAAAATAACCTTTCAAAATGGTGATGTAGAAGAGACTATTTATGTGTCTCATCCTAGGGTTTTGAAGTTAATGGGAGCGATAACAAGGAAAGTGGGTATATAAGATCAATTTTTCATCTTAATCAAGCATCAAGAAGTTGGAATAAATGTTTTTAAAAGGTAACCAAATAGTTTGGTTTTAGGCAAAACAATAAGGAAGCACGCATATATAGGAAAGAACATAATGGTATTGCTATATTTTAGTCTTATACATTAATGATTTACTACCAATTGGTGACACAATCAATGCACTAATTTTTTAATGAATGATTTAGGAGAGACATTCTTATACTAGGTATAGAGATTCATAAAGATTGATACAGATGGTTATTGAAATTGTCTCAATGATGTACATATACAACGTGCTAAAAATGTTAAATATGAAAAATTCCAAATGTGGAAATTGTAACTCCCCATAAATTAAATAGTAGTTAAATAAAAAGCTTAGTAAATAATAATTAGTGTCCAAAAATAGAATATTTGTAAATATCAGAATTTGGCTACGAAATTTGCACCAGTGTGCTCATAGCGAATTTTTGATCAACTTTCATATATAAAGTTTAGAATTCAAATAAAAAAGTTTTTAACGTTTGAAGATTATGAATCGAAAATTCGAGTTCGTTTAGGTGGGGTTGTTGCATTTGGTATCGGAGCATAGGTTAGTCAATCAAAAAATATGCTTAGTGAACGTATTTGTATTTTTACTTAATATAAATATTATACTCCAAACTCTACAAATTCCAACGATAGAAGTACTCACGACCATATTCTAAAAACATAGATAATGTGGCCATGAGTTGGAATAATATATGAAGTTAAAAATGTACATCTATCCTGGTCACCCGAAAGGAGATAGGTCATACTGAAAGGCGTTGACTAAAAAAGAACATGAATGCGGTGTAAAGAAGGGCCCCTAAAGTTAGATAGTAATTGACTCCCTTGTTAGCTTAGATATCCCCATGATTGTAGATTCCCGTAGGATTGGCGAATGATGATGTAAGATCCAGATAATGGAAAGTAAAGAATATATTTGTTGCAGATATCTAGAAGTAAGAATTAAAAAAATTCTTAAGGGAAGGTGTATGGAAATCACTCCAAAACGATAGCCAGATTTTTAATATATTCCAAAAGAATAAAAGTCCAAAAGTTGGAACAAATAAAACTCACTTTATGTCCGACCCCATATGAAAGAACTTAGCAAAAGGTTTTAAAATTTTCTTAAAATTTTCTAAGATAATTTTCAAGGGATTTATTTAAAAGTAGGAAAAATCCTATTCTTGGAAAGTAAGTAAATATTAAAGTTTTCCACAAAATAAAACATATGTTATATTTTATTTAAATAAATTTCTAGTTGAATTAAAACTATTTAGACCAAAAATTTCAGTTAAAATGGGTTTTAATTAAGGGGCATTTCTTTTGGAATAAATAGAAAATAGAGCGTATGTACAGCTCATTAATTTTTCTGATTTTGTAAATTCGATGTTTTAAAATTCGTTAAAGTAGTGGACAATAGGAAATGGTACTTGTTTTTAATGGGGTAAAAGGGTAATGAAGGGTAAGAATATTCCCATATAAAGAAAATATGGTGAAAAATGATTGAAATATATTTATACACAAATGGAACTATATAAGGAGGAGCAATCATTAAATAAGAACAATTTAGGTAGAAGAAATTTCGTAAGTAGTAACATTATGAAACATAAATAGAAATAACTTAGGAACTTATATTAAAATAATGCTATTAATCTAATTAGAAACAATATTCGAGAAAAACAAAGGAAAATGGATTATTTCGATAATTGTGTACATTGATTGCAAATATTGTTTTGAAGTCCCCTTTATATACTATTAGAGTCTCCACTAAGCTGAAAGTGGAAATAGCATGAGTGATAGGAAAATAATAATGGACGTTGTCCTTATATACTCCAGTTTTTATTGTTTAAATATATAAAAGATGTTTTAGAAACACCGTAAAGCGCATTTTAAAAAAATGGTTTGGTATAAAAATTGAGTTTTTGGAACACAAAACTAAATAAATTATTTGAGTTAAAAACCCTAATATTTAAGAAGTAAAATCTTTATTGTGAAGAGGCTTTAAAGGAAAGGATCTTTTTAAATGCTAACATTGACTTTTGAAACTAAAAAAATAAACTTGCTTCATAAATCTTAAAATATAGTTTTAAAAGTTCTAAGTTTATATTTTTAAAGATAAAAGTTTTGGAAATAAGTACTTCATGACTTTGAAGTTTAATATATAATTTTTATAAAGAGTAGTAAAAACTAAACCAACTTTGATATGGAGTATATAGGGATGACTGCCTAGGTAAGTCAGGGTAAAAGATAAGGCTATGAATAAAATAGCTACAAATTCCATAGAGTAGAAATAAGGAATCCTCGTAGAATATAAGAAATATTTGCATGGACCTAGGAATATTTTATTTATCATGTGTGAAAGCCATCAGAAGAACGAACAAAGGAAGGGGAATGGTATCAAAGTTCAATTTTACAAGTCCTAGAGTATACCCACATGAAAGATCAAAGATAATAAAAATAATTACCAAAATTTGGATGTTATCAAGAGATTTGAGTTAAAAGTAGATAGTAATATAATTGGAATGAGATGGCAAAGACACATTGGATGTTGGTTGACCCAAGGCTAAGATGGCATTATAGGTTGTAGGATAGTTATTCTATTAAGCCAACTTTCTGATGAGTTATTCTAAATGTGAATAATTTATATTTCTTACCCACTGCAACATGGGGAATGCATGGTTTATCCCATAGTCGGTTGTAGTAATTGAAGTAATGGATGGATCTTATTTAATAGAAGCCAAAAAAGTAAGTTAAGACAAATTTCCATCTTAATCGATCAAGAAATAATAAGGCCTGCATCATTAATACCAGTTGACTTTGAAGGAAAGCTTTCAGCAATGGTTTCTTTTAGGCTTTAGTTGTAAGCATTAGTTGCCTTTGTTTGTTTAAAAACACATACGATATCTCAAGAAATATTCCCTTTTAGTACAATTATTTTCTTGATTGACCGCAATATATATTGGAAAATAGTATAAATAAGGAAATTTCATAAGAAACTTCAATAATGCAAAGTAAGACTAGGAGTTTATAAAATAAATTAGGAGATTATTGGATTAGCCACTAAAAGTAATTAATTTTAAGTCTAAAAAATATTGAAATTTTAGGAAGATAAATTTTAGCAAGTGAAGAATAGGGAAAGGTTGCTACAGAATCACAGGTCACTATCCTAAACCTTAAAAGCTAAAATTTATAAATGTGCTTGTGTGTTAATTGTTGTTTTGGAATAAAAGAAAAGGTTTTCAAAATTAGAAAATTTACCATGTAAGAAGATGGGTCAATAGTAGACGTTAAGCCTTGAATAAATTCTGATTGCGTGAGATGTGGCTTAATTTGCTTTGAAAAGTTAAAAACAAATACTTTTTAAAATTTTGTTCAAAAATCTTTGATTTTAAAAATATAAAATTGTAATGCCTATAGAAATTAATAACAAGGCTAAAATTGGTAATTTTTTAATGTTGAAATTTGGTCATGCAAGTTACACCATTGCATTCATGGTGATTTTAGATCAACTTTCATATATAATGTCTTGTAATTGGATCTCTGATGGAAACGTTATTGACTTTTGAAGTTTTTGAATTTAAAATAATTCGAATGGAATCCAATTTCAAAAATTATTTAATGTTAACATCTAAATAATTGGGTAATAAATGATTCAACGTTAGGGTTTAAGTAATATTAAAATAAAGGCTAGCATTAATTAGTAGAAATAGGGATGAAATTAAAATAAATGGAAAGAAATTAATAGCGTTCAAATATAAAAGATCGGTCGAACCCCTCCCCACGACCGATTGACCGCTTGAGTGTGGGCGATTGACCGGTGAATAAGAGGTGGCTAGGGATTAATTAAGTATGAACAGCTTGGATTTTATTATTTTCATTTGTACGGTTCAGACGCCTTTTAACCACTATAAATTGGAGGCTATCCTCCTCACTTTTATTTATAAATTATTAGGAGCGCTAGCGGAACTTTGTTAGTCTTCTTCATCTCTATTCAAAATCACTTAGAAATTCCAAGTAAGGTATGTTAGATATTTAAATATATGATTTCAATTCTATTCTTCTATAATCTTGATTCTGAATCTAATTTACATAAAATCCAATTGTTGTATATTCTAAAAAGAAGATATCTAAAGGAGAAATTACGAGCGGGCATGAATCAAATCCAAAAGCAAGCAGGCAAATTCTATATGAATGGAAATCTTAGTCTTTCACATTTTAGTATTTGTACAGTAGAAGTTTGGATTTTTTATGCTTTGGGAAATTTTATCCAGTAAAACCCTAAAACTATAACCCAAAATTCCTCCAAACAAAATTTCAATTCTTATGTTTATTGGAATCTCAGTTGTTTTATATATTAAAATAATGGAATTTTTTTGGTCATTGCAATTTGAATATTTTATATTCTATTCCACTACCAGCTTTTCACTTTTGTTTTGATAAAGGGTTCTAAAAAATAAGGTAGAAAATAGTGTGTAAAGTACAGATTCTGCTATTTGTAGTTTGCACTATCTATTTCTATAACTTAAGTATGGATCCCTTTTGCATTGTATATGTAAAAATCAAATGGAATATAAAAGGTTTAAATTATAAGTTTTATTATTTTAACTCTACTATATTAATATAAAATAAGTTTGGTATTTGATTCTATTTATTAATGCAAGTCTATTGTTTGGCTAAGGATATTAGCTAATTTGTAAGTTATTATATGGAGTTAGATTTGTATGAATTGGAAGTATTGACATTTAAACCGATTAGTATAGAAAGCGAAAATCTTCGCACGCTTAGGAATATTTAGTTAGCCTATATTACGTACGTATAATATATTATTAGCATATAAATATAATATTAAAGGATAATGAATAACGTACTAATCGCGCAGTATAAATAGGTTAGTAATTAGCATTACGAAAGCTAAGGATAATTAAGGAAACTAATTCATAATTAAAGGCAAAATAATTTGTTTTCCTCATATGGTCCTATGCAAAATGTGGTGAGATATATATGGTAGTATGTTAGGAAAGTGGGATTGTGACTCAGTTATAGGGATGCGTGGTCAGTCAAAAGTACATAGAAGTCTGCACAACTAATCTAGCTACTAGCAATGTGACTTTGAGATTGATGTGGGACATCTCCTATAATAAGTACCCATGGTGGATGTGAAGGTTAGTCCCAATTCTATCGTGTAACTCTGCTAGTTAATATGGCTACCCACGCCTACGAATAGTTGGCCTAATATGAGACATCATAGTTTGGGTTAGAGATCATAATACGTAGGACCGACTTCTGGGTTAGGGGTATTAATTGACTGTTGTTGGGTCCGCCTCCTTCCTACTTAAGAAGTATTAAATGGTTGATATTGTCGTTTAGGTGTGGTAGTATGGAATCTTGGGAGGGTTCGCTTCAGGGTTGAGGTATTAAGTGGCTATTGTAGGGCCTGCCTCTTTCCATAAAGAAGTATTAAGTAGCTTAATTAGGTTTTGTGCAATGTCAATTAGGGAATACCAAAGAGGGGTCTACCTTGGGTTAGGTATTTAATGATGGGGACCTTCCTAGGATAGGTAATAAATGGTTAGAGTCTGCCTAATTCCTACTAAAAAGTAATTAAATCTTGGGTACTTTCTCTCATATTGTTACAAAATGACTAATGGTAGCTGTGTGGGACTGGGAGAGTGTAAGTTGTACAGTTGGACTAGAAGAGCGTAATTTATGGAGTTGGACTGGAAAGGCCTTTAGGCCTACAGTTGGAGGTATTCGATGTAGGATATAATATATGATGCATAAGATGTACAACTTATCTAAACTATACCGCCAATATAATGTTATGGTACGAATTTAGATTTTCATTCACTGAACATTG
Source organism: Allium cepa (assembly GCA_030765085.1). NCBI lineage: Eukaryota > Viridiplantae > Streptophyta > Magnoliopsida > Asparagales > Amaryllidaceae > Allium > Allium cepa. The sequence goes on from CM060937.1 coordinate 293,285,812, forward strand.
TTATCCTGACCCCCTTCTCAATATATAGGTTAAGGGGGACAATGTTGATTGAGAGGATAAAGGCAGAGGTGAACACTCATGGCAATTATCTATCTATTTTTTTTGTTGTACTCTAATTTACCCAATTCAAACATGATTATTATTTTAGGATGTTGTATTTGAGATGATATGCTGTATTTCTTAGATTTTAATTTTTATGAAATGGGTACATATATTATATTTTATCCTTTTCGCTGTGAGATTCTGATAGCATAGATAGATAGCTCTATATATTGTTCTTTATATCAATTTTATTAACCAACATCAGCCAGATTTGGAATGGGCCTAAGGTTCAATGGGCTTTTATTGGGTCAGAAATTAGGCCTGTTTTGAGGCAGATTGTTACATCTGGTATCAAAGCTTAGGTTACCCAATCAATAGGAATTGGAATACGTAAGAGTGCGTATTTGTTATTTTCGAAAGTATTTTTAAAAACCATGCTTTACATACACACAAACGTATTTGAACAAATGCAAACGCATTAGGCAAATTTTTATTTTCGGTAAATAATTCTAACCTAGGAAGTTGTGACTAAAATTTTAAACAAAAAGTAGTTGGTTATGGCTAAAAAATATTCCTCTAAGGTTGGGAACCCCTCTGTCCAAGAGATACCCACTATATGGGTAATGTCAGAATGGTTTAAGCAATACCTAAGGCATGTAGAGCAAGTTCCCATTCCTCAACAAGTTGCCCAGCGGCACCTGTTGCCCCACCTACTGACCCGCCTGCTGAAGAAGCACCTTGCCTACTAGATTTTCCCAAATTATGTAAAGACTTCTAGAATATGGTAGGATGAGTGTATAATGAGGCTTGGATTAACAGCTTTGAACGTATATTTTGGGAAATGGGATAGGAAGGCCATATCAAGAGGAGGATGGCTGCATGGTATCTAAAAGGAGAGGCCTTAGATTAGTGGACTATAGTGGTTGAGGATAATGCCGATGAAGGAATTACTTAGGCTAAATTCAAAACTCGCTTTTAGTCCCAGTTCATGTATAAAGTTGAAGTAAGTTTGTAGTCGGAGAATTTTATACAACTTAGGCAGGGAGACTCCACATTGAAGGAGTATATCAGTAAGTTCACTGAGCTAACTTAGTTTGGATTGAGTTTGATCGGTTCCCCTATGAAGAAGGCTACGAAGTTCATTAAGGTCTGAATTCCCCATTTTGGGAGCTGCTTTTGACCCAAGTACCAGCAGACGCCACTTATGAGATGATTGTTGAAATGGCCCAACTACAGACTACTGGCAAAGAGGAGAAGGAGAAGGTAAGACTAGTGTAAAATCAAGGTTGAGCTAAGAAGGGAGGATTTTGGGTTGATAAGAAGGCCAAGGGGAAGGTAAAGAAGGAAAGTATAACATGTTGTAGATGTTAGAAGAAATGGAATGTTGCTAAGGATTGCAAGGTAAGCCTGCTGGGAGAAGAGTTCAAAACGAAGATGATATCACTGCCATAATGAGAGACAGTACAGGAATCAATGCCTAAAGCTAGCTAAGGAGGGTCAAAGTGGGCAAGATTATGCCATTGATGATGTACCTATCTCAAGTAAACCTCCTCATAGAGATCAAGGAAAAGCTATGATGGAAGGTATAACTATTATTTCTGGGAATATCACTCATACCTTATTTGACTTGGGCGCATCACATTCATTCATAGCTAGAAATGTCGTTAACTTCTTTAGCCTAAAAACTCAAGTTGTCACCAACCCAATAGTTGTGTCAAATCCTATTAGTGGGTCGACACACCTATCTTTAATTTGCAAAGACCTAGTTGTGGATATTGTAACATCGATTTTACATGTAATATGTATGTTCTATGTTTTGAGGGGTATGGACTTATCCTAGGTATGGATTAGTATATTACTGTAGGGCAGTCTTAGATTGTGATAGGAGGATTGTGTGGTTAATGAGATATAAGGGACGGGATATAAATGTTCATTGTATACCCCAAAACTCAATCGAGTTAAGCTATTTATATTTGCTAAGCTTATCGCAAGACAAGCTCTCATATATACCCATAGTTCGAGAATTTCCTGATGTTTTTGAAGAAGTCTTGAGTCTCTTGTCCTAAAGGGAGATCGAGTTTAGGATTGATTTGGAGAAGGATGCTAGGCCTATCGCTTTGCCATTAAGGCACTTGGTCCTTAGAGAAAGGCGAGTAGGTGATAAGAAAATTTTAGAGCTATTGTAGAAGGGATTTACTGATGGAAGTACATCTGAATGGGGAGCGCCTGTTATCTTCGCCACTAAGGCAGATGACTCTTTAAGGCTATATGTTGACTTTAGAAAACTCGGTAAGTTGACCAACAAGAATAGGTACCTCTTATCTAGGATAGATGATTTGTTTGACCAGCTTGTTGGAGCCAAAATATTTTTCCAATTGGACTTAGCCACAGGATTCCCTCAGCTGAGAATAGCTAAGGATAGCAAATCGAAGACCAAATTTCGCACTCCAAACAGATTGTATGAATGTGAAGTAATGACGTTTAGATTTACGAATGCCCTTACATACTTTATAGATTTGATGCATGGAGTCTTTGGAGGGTAGATAAATAAGTTTGTCATTGTCTTTGTGGATGACATTCTAGTGTTATCCAAAAGTGAAGATTAGCGTGAAATCACTTAAGGAGGGTACTAGCGACCTTAAGAAGGCACTAACTAAAAGATAAATTCTCAAAATGGCACTTTTGGAAGAAGGACATAAGGTTTCTTAGTCATATTTTTTCGAGAAAGGATTGTCTATCAACCCTAGAAAGGTGGAGCTATTCGAGATTGGAAGATTCCGAAGAATGCCACGTAAGTTAAGAGTTTTCTTAGGCCGACGGGTTACCATTAAAAGTTCATAAAGCATTATTCCAAGACAGCGGTCCCACTAACTCGCATAACCAAGAAAAATCTAGATTTTCCATAGGATGAAAAATACACGGATGCATTCGAGAAGCTGAAGGAGCTGTTGACTAGTGCGCCAGTACTTATTGTCCCCGATGGGATGAATCCTTTCAATATTCACACCAATGCATGTGTAAGAGATTAGGAGCAGTTCTTCTGTAAGAAGATAGAGTCATAGCCTATATAACTAGCCAGTTGGAGGACCATGAGAAGAGGTATCCAACTCACGACTTGGAGTTAGCAATTATCATTTTTTGCTTTGATGAAGAGACACTATCTTTTAGGAGGAAGGTTTGAGTTGTTGATGTGCATGCAAAGTATATATTTATATTCACATATTTAATCTTCTTTTAATTAAACAATGATCATACTTGGGTATTTTTACATGTTTTTTACCAAAATCCGAACGTCATCAAATCATCATTCATTCATCTTCTTTTAGGGGCAAAATGGTAATTTTGTGCATGCATTAATTTTGAGAATATTTATTTGCACATTTTAGTTTTATTTGCAGGAATTTGGATGGAAAATGAAAGAGGCTTCATGTATGTATACATGCATAAAGTATGGAAGACAAATGAAAATGGAAATAAATGAATTCATGCAATCATAGAAGAGCCCACTACCAACTAACCCATGGAACACAAATGAAAAGCTAATGGAGATTAAAAGCACATGCACATGTCCATGAATTTTTAAGGGCATGTTAGTGGGATTAATTACATGCTAATGATAACTTGGCGACCACACTTGCTCAAGGGCAATTTGGGTAGCCCCCTAAAATATGGATTAGGGTTTTAGGCATATATAAGTATCTGTTATGTTTCATGTAGAGAGATCTTACCACCTTCTCTTTAGTTTAGTTATAGCATATAAACATAAACTCTCTTTCTCTCTTTAATGGCTTCTTAGACTTTTTCTCTTATGCAATTTTATTTATGCAATTTGATTTCATGCTCTTTTAATTATTGTTTTTTGCTTTAAGCAATTATTGTAGGTTTATTTCTTGTAAGTAGAGTAGATTTATTTACATGAAAATTAGTTATCTCTCCTTTCTCTTTTTTTATGTTTATGTTGCAATCTACATTTGTTGAAATGATAATAAATATGAGAAGCTAAACCTCTTCAATTTAGGGGTAATGAAGCTCACTTAATCATATAGATTCAACTTTTTTGCTAATTTATGATCTCTTTTTGTGATTAATGAAATTTTTTGATGTGGTAATTTTTTTTGTTTAACTTGGAATTTGATAGGCCTATTGCTTAAACAAACATAAACACAAACTACATCTTCATCTACATATGATTCTGGTAATGAAGTGGATTTTAGAATAAAAATTTGATGGTATTTATATTACTAATAAATAGTAAATAGATCATGCTTAAAATAGATTTTATTCTTAATTTCATTATCATTTTCATGAGAGTTGACAAGTGGTTTGGATGGTGTGTTAAAATTTGATGGTTCAAGTTGGGCTAATTAATAGCACAAATAGACCATACTTAGGATAAACACATCAACTAAATTCACAAATGACCAGAAAGAGAGATCATAATTTCATTGTGTTGATTTGTGTGATTATGAGATGGGGTTTTCCTCTAAATTGCCTTCTACTCTCATATTTCTATTCACTTTGTTTTTGTTAGTTTTTAGCAATTTAGTTAAAACATCTTTAAACACTTGGGTTAATTTGATTGAGTAGAATTTAAAATAACTTCAATTCCCTACAGATCGACTCGTACTCGTCACATACTAAAATTGTACGTCGTGAATTTGCGGCTATTTTTATCACATAATTTTACGGTGGTTTTCTAGTTCGATAGAAAATTTGCCCTCAAACAGTTATTCACCAACCACAAATCCATTAAATACCTATTTTCCTAAAAAGATTTGGTCCTAGGTAATAAAGGTGGATGAAGTTCATAACATTATATGGCTTTGAGAGAAGGTATACCCTTGGAATAGGAAATTTTGTCGCCGACGCCCTTAGTTAGAGGCATGCTACTCAAGGAGTTATATGTTATTGCATGCAGTAGGAGTTCCTCTCGGATTTCAATTTCCAACGACCAACATAACCTTCTCTAGCTATTTGGCAGCTATGGAAGTTAGGCCAGCATTGTTGTACCATATTAGCCAAGAGCAAGGGAAGGATACACAACATTAATAGATATTTTGGAAACCTAAGTAGAGGAGAGCATTTCTCGCATAGCGGTAGGTATGAAATTGATGAATTTTTTTAAGAAGAAATGAAAGCCTTTGTGTTCCTATGGTGGCATATGTTTTGGGGGATATTTTGGCTGAGTGTCACCATTCTCAGATGGCCATTCAATCTAGTGGAGATAAAACGTATAAGGATATGAAGTGGATTTTCTATTGGTCAGGGATGAGGAGGAGGGTAATGGAGTTTGTCTCTAGTGTTTGACGTTTCGAAAGATAAAGGTGGAACAAGGAAAGCCTAGAGGGTTGTTATTGCCGTCCGAATTGCCAACTTGGAAATGAGAGCATATATAGATGGACTTTATAGATAGATTTTCTAGGAGTTAAAGAGTCAACAAGACTATTTGGGTTATAGTGGATAAACTCACTAAAAGCATGCACTTTATTCCTGTTAGGAATAATAGGACTGCAGCATCTCTAGCACAAATTTCTATCAAGAAGAAGTACGGCTGTATGGAGTTCCAGTTAGAACTATTAGTAACGGAGACCCCTCATTCACAATGAATTTTGTAGGACTTTGCAATCAGCTTTAGGAACGACATTGAATCTTAGCACCGCTTACCACACACAAACCGACGGTTGGACTGAAAGGGTAAATGGGATTTTAGAAGATTTGTTGAGAGCTTGCATTATGGATTTCGAAGAAAATTAGGAGAAATACTTATTCTTAGCAGAGTTTGCATACAGTAATAGTTATCGAATGACGAGTGGCATGACAACCTTTGAAGCGTTATATGGAAGTCCATGCAAATCGTCAAATTGTTGGTGAGAAACTACCGGCAAAATTCTACTTTGACTAGATTTGATTCACGATACCTAATAAAAAATAGAGATGATTAGGTAGAGAATGAAGGCCGCATAGGACTGCTAAAAGTCCTTTGCCGACAAGCAAAGGAAGGAATTGGAGTTTCAGGTACGTGACACAGTGTTCGTTAAGGCTTACCCTCTTAGGAATGTTAAGAAGTTTGGTACATTAGGGAAGGTGGGTCAAAGGATTGTTGGGCCTTTTCCGACCTTGGAAAGAATATGGAATCTGGCATATCGAGTGGAGCTTCTTTATAAGCTGGCGGTGTTAGCACCTTAGGCATTAGTTTTGATGACAACAACCATATGACATCATATAAAATATAGACACTAATGTCTGTATCAAGTTATATATAGTATATAGTGTAAGATACTAGGCATGTGTTGATTAAGAAGACTGTACAGTATCAAGAACAGATTAAAGAGGATGATATAGAGATTCAATAGTTAGAGATCGAAAACTCATGAGTATTGAAGATTCAGGATATCCAGATAAGTAATAGAGTCGTAGATTATTGTTAAAACCCTGATAGCACTTCTTTGATCTCTCTCTTCATTTCTCAGAAAGGTTTTAAAATCTATTCTTTGATCTTAAATAGTTTTCAAATATTCCTAATTTCAATTTTTTTTAAGGAATCCATGCTTTCAAAATGATCCTTCAAAATGGCATTCAAATGATTTCTAACTTTTAATTTTATTTACAAGATTATTATATTTTGAGTAATTAAGTTTTTAAGTATTTTATACTTTAAATATACTTTTAAATCTATTATAGTTTGTTATTGTTTTAGGTTTATGCTTTCTAATGTTTATAAGAATATTATAACATTTATTATAACTTTGATTTTAAATATATATTCACTTATACTTTATTATATATATATTGAAACTGTGTTAATTAATATTATAATGTGCTATGTGACCCAAGAGCATATACAAGTACAAAAATACAGCAAGCAAACTGAGTTAAAACATCCGACGTATCGATTCTTACTTAAAACAGGCTCACAAACTTTCCTAATTTATTTAGGGTTCTTCCATTCCGATAGCTATGGCGACTACTCAATGCTTGCTTGACTTCCTGGCCTCTCAACCCTCCACTTCCAGTTCTCCAATTGCAGTTTTTCTCTTTCCTATAAGCTGGTAATCCTCTTGATTCTTACGATGTTAATTTTTGCATCTCTAGCAATATTTTCCACAAGTTCTAATTCATTTTTTCCTTGTTTCTTTTGAAAGCCCTTACATTCCGTTCTCTCCAGAGATGCCAAACAGTTGTCGTCAAAGAAATTTTCACGATTTCCTTCATAAAATTCGTGAGGTCTGTCCGATTACTCAGGTAATTTATCTCGTCTTCTAAGCTTAGTACTGCTTCAGTCTGCAAATTTTTGAGTTTTTAGATAGCCCACGCACGTTTGTTGAATTTGCAGTCAAAAAATAAGTGATGGTGTGTTTCAATTTCTTCTCCGCAGAGATTACATGTGTCTTCATCGAGGATTCCCCAACTTTTTAGTCTATCTTTAGTACTCAATCTTCCTTTAATAGCTTTATATGCCGTATGCGCCATTTTAGCGCAATCTGATTTGCTCCAGATGATCTTGTACCAGTTGACAGTTTCATAGTGTTGCATGTTTTTATGCCATACTTCAGTCATTTTGAATTGACCTTTCTTGTTGTTTTTCTAGACCCATTTATCAGATTCTCTGTTTGTATGAATAGGAATTTCCTCTATTTTTTGTTTCAGATTTCTTTTTATCGGTTACCTTTCTGTATCCCATTTCTTGTTGTGAATTATACTAGCAACTTGGATTTTTGGTGTGAAGTTTGCTGAGAAACTTTCCCATCCTACTCTCTCTAGAATACTTTTGTTGTTAATCCAAGGATCCCTCCATAAGTCTGTGTCTCTCCCATTTTCTATTTGTCTTTCCACCAATTCTTTCAGTGTTTCTCTTTGTTTTAGGATATTTTTCCAAATTACTGAAGCATTGTTATCTGCTTGTATGACCCAAAAGATATCTTTTAAGTATCCAGCTCTCATCCATTTAGCCTAAAGAATTTCAAAATTAAGTACTTTCTAGGCTAATTTGAGTCCATAAACTTTTTTAAGTTCAAAAGATTTTTTAGACCAACCCCTCCTTCTTTTTTAGGTCTGCACATTTCATTATAACTCACTTTGTGAATGCCTCCTCTCCATATGAAGTTAGCATAGACTGTATTTATCTTAGCAAGAGAGCGGTCTGGTATCTGAAATGTCTGTAGCCAAAATCTAACCTTTGAAGTGATTACAGTTTGTACCAATTCCACTCTACCTGTAAAAGACAATAATTTTGATCTCCATCCTTGTAGTTTTTTCCGAATACTGTCTATCAATTTTCCACATTCTGCATCACTGTCTTTGTTATTTTCAAAAGAAATTTCATAATGAAATTTCATAATATATATATATATATATTATTTTCAAAAGAAATTAATATTTAAATCCTTTTTATATTTCAAAATAATTTTATAATGTTGTCTTAAGTTTTGATACGATTAAATTATGTATAAACTATGTTTAGATGATTGTACAAAGTTTCAAAATATTTTACAAATCTTAATATTTTCAAAATAATTTTTTTAAATCGTTTTTCAAAAATGCAAAGGGTATGTGGACATACTCCAATAACATATGTCAACATATAGGCGATAATTTCAAAATTCAGATTTGAATGGAAGTGTCTTTTCATCGTATCTCTTCGTGAATGGACATAACCATTGTTTCTCTATGAATAAGAGGTTTTACCAATAATTTTTTTAACTAATTTCTCATTCTTTCTCTCCTCTTTTACTCTCTTGATTTCTAAAAGAAAATCTACTTAAAATATTCTCAAATTCAATCAGAATCAAATTCAAACTCTAGTGATTTGATTCTCTATCTTTGATCTCTCTCATCTCTATCATTCAAAACAAGGTCAAAGTGTAATTCAAGAGGTTATAGGATCATTTGTACTCAAAATCAAGAAACCAAGTCTGTAAACTCTATCAAATCATACTCTTATACTCTTGGGAGTGCTTGGTGTCTCTGAAACCTAAGTGGGCATGCTTGTGCTCTGTTTGAATCAAGTGGGTGTGCTTAGTGTCCCGTTTGAATCCAACTGGGTGAGCTGATGTCCCATCCGAATCTAGGGTGTACCCAAAGTTCGGAAAATCTGAAGGGTGTGTCTCGTAGCCTTAAAATTGAGTTTGTATTGACTTTTATATTTGAAAATAAATTTGTACAAGAAACTCTATGGGACTGGATGTAGGGTGACTCCGAACCAACATAAAAATTCCTGATGTGAGATCTCTTACTCTTTACTTTTTTCTTTTAATGCGTTTATATTTGTCTGTATTTGCATCCATGATTGTTGATTCTGCATTGTTTAATTATAATCCTAAAAGAATTTTAAAAGATTCACAAAAATTAGTAAACACTATTCACTCTACTCTAGTGTTAAATTAACCTTAAGATCCATTTTCCACAAACTAACATTTGGTATCAGAGCATTGGTTTTCAAAGTATACATAATTTGATTTTTGAAAAGTTTTTAAAGGGAATTTTTTATTATATTTTTAACACTATTTATGAAAAGAAATTTCGCAAAACGAACATGACATTGTTTCATAGATTTGCATCCATTCTTTATGAAAAGCCACTTGATCTTTTAAAGAGGTATAAATTGCAGGAACAGATGTGTTACATGGCTTTTGATAAACATACACCTGATTATCAAACTTTATAAATCAAAATGGATATTAGATAGTGGATTCTCAAGGCACGTGATTGGAAATCCTAAGATCTTGAAGGTCTTTACAAAGATAGTGGATTAGTCTATTTTGGAGACAACACTAAAGGATATGTGATTGGCATCGGCAATGTCGGTAATTCTAAAACTCCTACCATTTTATGTTTTATTAGTTAAGAATTTAAAACATAACATGCTAAGTATTAGTCAATTATGCGATAAGGGCTTCAAAGTTAAATTTGAAAAAGATAAGTGTCATATTGAAGATAATAAGTCAAACATTACATTCGAAGGCATAAGAAAAAGAAATATCTATATATTAAGTATGAAAGTATCAAATAATAATTTATGTCTTTTGGTTGAATCAAGTGATCCTTATATTTAGCACAAAAGGTTTGGTCAATTGAATTTCACACCTATCTAAAATTGCCAAAAATGATCTTGTTAGGGTCTTCCTAAAATATATTTCGATGTTAATAACTTTTGTGATGCGTGTCAATTAGGAAAACTTATAAAAAGTTCCTTTAAGTCAAAAAATATGATTTATACATCTCAACCGCTTGAACTTCTTCATTTAGGTCTTTTCTGTCCTTTGCAACTTCAATTTATAGAACATAATAAATACATACTTGTAACCGTAGATGATTTTTCTAGGTTCACATGGACGCTTTTCCTTAAACTTAAAAGTGATGCTTTGAAATATTTGAAATATTTGTTAAAAGAATTCAAATTCAAATGTCTAATAAAATCAAAACAATTCGAAGTGATCACGGTGAAGAATTCGAAAATGGAAATTTTGTAATAAGAAAGGTATTACCCATAAATTTTCATTTCCATGAACACCTCAACGAAATGGAGGAGTTGAAAATAAAAATAGAATGATTCAAGAGTACACTAAAACTATGTTAGATGGCAGTGATCCACCTAAAAACTTTAGGTTGAACCAGTTGTTATAGCATGTTATATATTAAATAGAATTTGAATAAGACCTTTAACGAAGAAAACATCATATGAATTATTTTATAATAAAAAGCCCAAAGTATCGTATTTAGAGTTTTCGGTAGTAAATGTTTTATATGAATACTAAAGAAAATTTAGATAAGTTTGATGCTAAATAAGTTAAAGGTGTTTTTATTGGATATTCAAATGGTAGTAAAGTTTATAGAATTTTCAATACTAGTACTAATACTATTGAAGAGACATTACATGTTTCATTTGATGAAAATTTTAAATTTAATAATACTAGTACCGATGAAGAAGACAATGTTGATAAAATAAATAAATTACTACTAACGAAATAACTAATGACAAGAATAATAATAATTCTGAAAATCTACGTCCAAATAAGAAAATAAAATATTTAAAAGATCATCCTATAAAAGATATTCTAGGAAATATAGAACCTATTGTAAAAACAAGGAAGAAATTAAATAAAATGCGTAATGTTGCTTTTATTTCAACTATTGAACCTAAAAATCCAAAGGAAGCATCGTCGGATGATTCATGGATCTTTGTTTTGCAAGAGCAATTGAATTAGTTTACAAGAAAGGATGATTGGGAATCAATCCCAAGACCTAAAGATAAATCTATAATAGAAACTAAATGGGTCATAGTAGTAAAATAAATGAACAAGAAGTTGTAAGAAATAAAGCACGTTTAGTCACTCAAGATTATTGTCAAAAAGAAAGCAAAGATTTTGACGAAACCTTTACACCCATAGCCAAATTATAAGCAATAATAATCTTGCTTGCTTTTGCAAATCATAATAATTTTAAATTATTTCAAATGGATGTTAAAAGTGCTTTTTTAAATGGAATATTAAAGAAGATGTTTATGTAGAACAATCCCCTCTATTTGAGGATGATAATTTTCAAAATCATGTTTATAAATTAAAGAAAGTTCTATACGGTCTAAAACAGGCTCCTAGAGCAAGGTATGATAGACTTAAATCCTATTTACTACAATCTAATTTTGAAATAGGTGAAGTAGGTAGTACTTTATTTATTAAAAGAAATAACAATATATTCAACTAATACAAATATATGTAGACAATATTATTTTTGGTTCAACAAACGAACAATTAAATAAAGAAATTTCAGATATAATGACTAAGGAATTCGAAACGAGTCGTATAGGAGAACTAAATTACTTTTTAGGACTACAAATAAAATCATTAAATAATGGTATTTTCATAAGTCAAGAAAAATACGTAAAGATTTCGTTAAGAAATTTGGTATGTCAAACACCAGTGGTTAGCCAACTCCCATGGCAACAAATGTAAAATTAAATAAGGAAGAAAATTCAAAAGATGTAGATCAAAAATTATATAAAGGTATGATTGGATCACTAATCTATATAACTGCTAGTAGACCTGATATAATGCATAGTGTATGTCTCTGTGCAAAATGTCAATCTCAACCTGAAGAAACTCATCTAAAATTTGTAAAACGAATATTAAGATATGTAAATAACATATTAGGCTACAGACACTTTTATCCAAAAGAAGATTCCTTTGATGCAATTTCATACGGTAATACTGATTATGCTTGCTGCAAATTAGACCGAAAAAGTACAAGTGGAACTTGTCACTTTTTATGACACTTTAGTTTCTTGGTTTAACAAAAAGAAAAATTCTGTATCTTTGTCCATAATAGAAGCAGAATATTTCAACAGTATTACCCTGTTCTCAGGTTATTATATGCAATAAACATCAAAAGATTTTGGTCTAAATTTTCCTAAATCACCAATATACTGCGATAATATTAGTGCGATTAATTTATCTAAGAATCCAACTCATAATGAAAGAACTAAATTTATAGATATATGACATTACTTTTTAAGAGATAATGTAAATAAAGAAATAACCTCACTCGAAATGTAAATAGTGAAAATCAAATAGCTGATGTTTTAACAAAACCATTAAATCAAACATCACTTATTAAGCTAGGAAGAGAGTTACAAATATATTATTTCTTAGAAATATAAATATAGCACATAAATTAAAAATTAAAAAGAAGACAAAACAAAAAAATTACACTAGATATGTCGACATATGTAGTTATTTTTAGATTTCGAATTTCCCTCCTTAATTTAAACTTAAAACTGCTATATAACCACTTTATTATGAAATCAAACCCATTTTACAACCTTTTTCTTTCTGAAAATCTCAAATAAATTAAAATTAATGAATCCTAATCATTCCAAATGTCTAAGCATAGATCAAACATCGTTTTGCTTCAATTCTCCCTCTCCAAAACTCTACATTTCCCAAAGTGACTAGGATTGACAACGATCTGAAGCATAATTTCAATATGCGTTCTAAAATGGAAGCCATTCAATTGAGAATAAAGAAGGAACAAGAGAAATAAGGAAAAATTCTGAGAAATCTTCATAAATATCTATTGGATAACTCCAAAAATCCAATGTCATTGAGGATAATGCTGCAAATTTAGTCTTTCATGATCCAATGAATAATAGTGAAGAGGCAGAGGAAGGAGAGGAGGAAGAAGAGGAGGTAAAAAGAGGAAGTCGATGACAATGAGGTCAAGTGTGTTGGAGAAGTATGCTTTGACAAGAATGGAAATTTGGTTGAGCAAAAAGGGAATTTCTGTCTGCATTATCCTTTCTACACTATTCACAAATCCCTAATTACTAGGAAATCAATTAGTTTAGTTTAGGATAAGGATGTTTGATTTGTTTGAATTGTTGTTTGTTTGATATGTATGATTGATTTGGTTTGCACTGATATTAGGATTGGTGTGTGTAGACTTATATTAGGGTTAGAATTGATTTGACTTTGGTTTGATTTGATTTGAAATATGTATTGGACTGTATTGATTAATAAAAGTGGCTTTTCTTCTTTAAACGACATATCATTTATTTACTCTTATCATTCTTATCGCTTTTATATATTATCTAGTTCCTTAGTTGAGGGGAGCTTGGGTTATGATTTTTGTTGATGCCGGAGGGGGAGAAACATACAAAGTAATATCCTTCATAGATTAAAGGGGAGTTTCGTAACTCATGGGGAGTAATGTAAATCAGGGGGAGTAATATGATATTTTATAATAAAAAATGGTTGTCATCGTCAAAAGGGGAGATTGTTAGTACCATGAGCATTAGTTTTGACGATAATAACCATATGACATCATATAAAATATATATGAATGTTTTTATCAAGTTATATATAGTATATAGTGCATGATATTAAACAAGTGTCAGTTAAGAAGACCGTACAGTATCAAGAGTAGATTCAAGAGGCTGATATAAAGATTCAAGGGTTAGATATTGAAGACTCATGAGTATTGAAGATTCAATATCCAGATAATTTATAGAGTCGTGGATTATTGTTAAAACGCTAATAGCATTACTTTGATCTCTCTCTTCATTTCTCAAAATGGTTTTAAAGACTATTCTTTGATTTTAAATGTTTTTCAAATATTATGAATTTTAGAAATAATTTTAAAGAATCCCTATTTTCAAAATGATCCTTCAAAATGGCCTTCAAATGATTTCTAACTTTTAATTTTATTTACAAGATTTTTTTTTAAGTAATTAAGTTTTCAAGTATGTTATATTTTAAATATATTTTTAAATCTATTATACTCTGTTATAATTTTAGTTTTATGCTTTTTGAATGTTTATAAGAATATTATAAAATTTATTACAACTTTGATTTTAAATATATATTCGCTTATACTTTATATATATATATATATATATATATTATTTTAAAAAATCATATTTAAATCCTTTTTATATTTAAAAATATTTCATAATAATTTTATAATGTTTTCTTAAGTTTTGATATAATTAAAATATGTATAAACTATGTTTAGATGATTGTACAAAGTTTCAAAATATTTTACAAAGCTTAATATTTTCAAAATAAGTTTTATAAGGTGTTTTTCAAAAATACAAAGGGTACATCGACATAATCTTATAACATAGGTCGACATATGGGCCGAGAATTTCAAAATTCAAATTTGAATGGAAGTGTCATGTTGTCATAGCTCTTTGTGAATGGACATAACCATTATTTCTCTATAAATAGGAGATTTATCAACGAATTTTTTTTAACTAATTTATCATTCTTTCTCTCTTCTTTTACTCTCTTGATTTATAAAAAAATCTACTTAAAATATTCTCAAATTCAATAAGAATCAAATTGAAACTCTATTGATTTGATTCTCTATCAATTACTCTCTGATCTCTTGTATCTCCATCACTCAAAACAAGATCAAAGTGATATTCAAGAGGTTGTAGGATCATTTATACTCAAGATCAAGAAATTGAGTCTATAAACTCTACAAATGATACTCTTATACACATGGGAGTGCTTGGTGTCCCCGAAGTCCAAGTGGGTGTGCTTGTGTCCCGTCTGAATCAAGTTATTGTGCTTAGTGTCTCGTTTGAATCCAAGTAGGTGTGCTGGTGTCCAGTCCGAATCTAGCGAGTGTACCAAGAGCTCAGAAAATCTAAAGGGTGTGTCTCATAACCTTGGAATCGAGATTGTATTGCCTTCGATATTTGAAAATAAATCTATATAGGAAATTATATGCGAGTGGATCTAAGGTAACTCCGAACCAGTATCATAATTCCTAGTGTGATCTCTCTAACTCTTTGCTTTTTCTTTTACTGCATTTATATAAGTCCATGTTTTTCATCTATGATTGTTGATTCTGCATTGTTTAATTATAATCTTAAATGAATTTAAAACAATTCGCAAAAATCAATAAACACTATTCACCCCCTCTAGTGTTAAATTAGCCTTAAGATCCATCTTCCGTAAACTAACAGGTGGGAGTCCATGATGCCTTCCAGGTTTTGCACTTGAGCAAACGCCTTCAATACACTGCCACTATAGTAGAACCGATCAGTTAGTAGATATTGAGACGGAGTCAATAGCACCCCATGCCACCACATATATAGTAAAGCATGGAGCTAAGAAGCTTCGGAACAAAAAACTAGGTTGGCCTAGTACAATGGAGAGATAATCTGATGGAAAGCACATCGAAAACTAAAGAGAAGATAAAGGCTTCTCATCCTGAGTTTTCTATGGTATACTTTCTCTCTCTAAAATTTAGGTTTTTAGTTGCATCATGGTTGCTAGATTGGATGGTAGGGGATGGGTGCTATTGACGCCAAAATTAGGCATCAATGCTAAATAGAATCTCGTAGAGATCAAACGATGAATGAAATTAAAAACATAGCATAAAATGTAAATGAATACACAGATTTTTATAGTGGTTTGGCAGCCTTGACCTATTTCCACTTTACATTTTAGTTGATCTTGCACTACATTATGATTACTTGAATATTTGGATCAAGTTAGATCTATTAATACAAGAGTGAAGAATAAAAATAGAAGAGCCTAGGCAGTCAAAATAAGGATCCTCTTTATGGAGAATGGCTACTGTATTTATAGGAGAAGACGTGCAAGGATTTGGCTAAAATTTTACAAAAAGAGTCTCTAGATCCGTAGGGGACCACCATAACGATCGGTGGTCCTCACTCGATATTTTGCTCTTTGTGATGTAAGATACTTGCTCTCCAAATTTTGTGCAATTTCGACGTACCGTTTGTGAGATGCCACATTTTTCGTGAAACTATGGATCTTTCTGGTTGATTTTGTACGATCGTTACGGAACGATCGGTATGTCTTTCGAAGATTTTGGAGCTTTATCATATGATCGTCCTTTTCGGCTCCACTCTTCAATATATTGATGCTCTGAAAGTTTCAAGTGCATTGGGTTTGTAGATTTTGAGATATTGATTGATCTTCGTCGATTTATGCTGTTTATGAATCGTTTTAGATCGATCCATACAAATTCTCCATTTGTCCATAACTTGAGCATACAAACTCCGATTGACTTGAAATCTAGAAGTAGCCTCATGGTGCCTTCGTTTTCACTTCATATTGATTGCACCTTTATCGTAACCCATCCTGAATATGCTCGACCGTCGTCCATAGTCTTGTATATCATTGATTCTCAAGGTTGGTAACCACTCGCTTTGTCAAATCTACGGTATCACGACCTTGCCAAAAGACAGGATAACATTTTGTACATCTTGTTCGAACATGACATGCTTTGAATTATTGCAAGCTACAATCGTTGAAAAGAATTCCATTCAGTTATTGAATGGTCTCTATCCTTCCGTTGAGTCATCCTTATTGATGGTTGCATTTCTTTCTGTTTGTCATGGCCACTAGTCAACTTCCAATAGTATAAATTAAGGACTATATTCCATTAGTTGCTATCCGTATCTGGTATTACGAGACTAGTAAGATTTGGATATCTGATCCAATATTTTCTCTAAGAAATCCAGGTGGAAATTCAATTTCTATCGATTTCAATAAATCGAATTTTTAGAATATACATGTGCACGTTCGGGTACACATTCTTATTATTGACTCTCGGATGCATTTGTACGCTCAAGAGTCATCACCAATTCCTTATACTTTAATTGAAATTGGATTGCAATTCCTTGTTTATATATTATTTTATAATGAAATAGGGGTTGTAATAAGTCGTTCGATGAGAGGGGACTTCAAGTTCTACAGGTATGATAGCCTCAGAGCCGTAAGCAAGGGCGAAGGAGTATGGCCAGTCGCAGACTTGTGGGTGATTCTGTAAGCCCATAATGCTGTTGGGAGTTCATTTACCCACTTGCTTCTAGCCTTTTCCAAACATTCCTTCAAAATGGACTTCATGATTTTTCTCATAGCTTCGGCTTGTCCATTTGCTAGAGGGTGAGCAACTACTGCAAATCTCTTTTTAATACGATGTCGTCGAAAGAAGTTATTGGATTCAACGCTCTTTTTTTCCTTGTGATTGCGGCACAATTTTCAGCTTCATCCTATTTGGTGAAATAATCCACTACTATGATGGCGTATTTCGAACTAGCTTTTGAAATCAGCAAGGAGTTAATGATGTCAATGCCCCAAGTGGGAAATGGCTGTGGATTGACCATTCGAGAAATTTCCATCGGCAAGGCTCTTGGATTTTTTTTTGCAAATATCTAGCACTCATCGCATTGTCTAGCATGATCGGCTACATCTCTTTTGACAATTGGCTAGTAATACCTATAGCGGAGTAGTTTCTTTATCAGGATTTGCACCCCAGAGTGATCGTCCCATTCTCCTTCGTGGACTTCTCTCGAGATTCTTTCTATTTCTTCATGGGCGATACACCGAAGTAGGGGAATAGGGAGACCTTTTCTATACATGACTCCTTCTTGGATGATGTAGCATGGAGCATTATGGGAGATCTATCATTTTTTTCATTCCTGCATTCAATCAATGTTTGGAGCATCTAGTTCTTTAATCGGGACAGTCTATTTGCTGCGCATTCCTGGAATAGACCAGCTTGGCTAGTGAGTCACCTTTCTCATTTTTGTTCTCTAGGGGTGTATGCAATGATGTAATATTCGAAGTCAGCCAGTAGCTCTTGGACTCAAACGAGATAAGAAGAAAATTGCTGCCCCCTAATCTGATAATCTTCCCTGACTTAGAATACTTCGAACCAAGAATAACAAAAGATTTTTAAAGTTTTCACTTCTATTTCTTTGGAAAATTTGAGCCCGGTGATCAAGGTTTATACTCAACTTCGCCATTTGTTGCAGGGAAGTTGAGTTTCAAGGTGTTGCAGATCGATTGTTCCCTCAGGAGTCACTAACACGACTTTGGCACCAGAACACTGATCGTTGGATGCTCCATCCGCATACATTATCCATCAGTTGGTAGGTTCTTTACTGCTCTCCGGTGAGTCGTTTGGTGCAGTGAATCAAGTTATGAAATCCGCCAATGCATGTCCTTATATAACCCTCCGAGGGAGATAAGTGATATAAAATTTACTTAACTAGATGTAACGTCCCGCCTTTTCGTACGCTTTAAATCGACGATAAACCACAAACGTCAGACTTAAACCATACAGAAGGGCGAATTGTTATGGGGTAAATAAGAAAAAGCAAGGAATAAAACAAAAAGAATCTTGCAGCAGAACGATAAAATATAGTAATCAAATAAACAGTTCATGAAGCTGTTTTACAAAACATTTGATTATATTTATACAATACATATCAGAGTACACATACCAGAGAATAATAATTAATGCAGCCGAACAATGTGATGCAGTGGAATAATATAATAAATAATAGTAATAAATTCTTCGTCTTCGTCCTCCAGAAATAAAGTCTTCAAATCCTGAAATGCTCAAGCAGACCCGAGCGAATTGAAAAGACAAAACACTCGAGTCAGAATTAAAATATCTTATGTAAGTTAAATCAACGGGAATAAATATGAGTGGAACGGCGTCAGAGATGTTTATGGGATTTGACATCTCCTATCCAGTGTCTAACGAGAGTGCAATAACTTAAGAGATGCACGGGATTCACATCTCCTAAGGATCCGTTAAACTATCTACTATGTAGTAATATAAGTTATTATAATAATGTCCAAAGTAAAGTATAATATACTGAAAATAGCGTTAAGGCTTTACATTTTCCACCTTAACACACTTTTATATTCCCATAGTCTATACAGTACCGTAATCTCCCCCGTACTGGGCGTCGTCAGAGGGCACTCTATATGTATGGTACAAAATAAAATCGTATAAGGCGCGCTTGGATAGGTGACACGGCACAACTAGGAAATGCTAGGGTAGATATACCAATTTCTATGCGGGATGGTGGTAACGCATAGCCCCAGCTACCGTCCATCTCGAGCCACACCCCCAAATAAAAAAAATCAAAAGTGGCCACCGAATCAATCCAAAAGTCAAAGTATAATATCGAAGAGATGTGTCCGATCAAAGGTGCTACCTCATTGGCCTGAGAATCGCTCCTGTTTTAGCCACCTTATGCCAACTCACGGGAGTCGAGTCCACGTATTTACCTCAAAGGAAACGCCGCCACCATCATACTTCATTCTGGAATCTCCACCGCGTACACGGTTGTTAAAATGGTTTTCGAAGTTGGAAGAGAGTATGACAACTTCTGATCCTGGTCTCTTCAACAACCAAACGTTATTATAACACCGCGGTCTTTTCAAAATAGTTTATACTTTTAAAACCAGAATATAATATCCATTTCAAAACCATATAAATATGATATCATTTCCATTTTAAAAACCCAAAATCAATATGATGTCATTTTTATTTCAAAATATATTTTTCCCAAAATCATAATACTTTCAAATCTATATACCTTGAACCCCATAGCTTTGAAATATAACTTCGAATACTTAAATGGTTTAAATATTAAATTACTTTATATATCAAAATAGCTTTTTAAATTTCACAAATAAATTCCAAATACCGATTTGAACCTCAAATTAAACTATTTCAATTTCCATATAATTCAAAGCTTTAAATATTGCACCATTTCAAAACTAATTCTTTGATAATTCCATATATATCAAATTTAATTGCTATTATTTAGATTTGAAATGTCTACTTAATAAATCCAATATAATTTAAGTAAAAATTTTAACTTTAACAACTGGATATCCTTTTAATTTATTTAACTTGATATATTTATTTAAATCCCTTTAAGCCAAACCAAGTTATAAGAATCCCACCCTATAAATCTAAATTTTATTTAAATTTCAAATCAATTTATTCGAGTATAATTCTTAACCAATTTCATATTTATCTTCCAACTTAAATTTTATTTAAGTCATTAAAGCTCTATATATACAATATCTTAAACAGGCACTTAACCATATAATATAGAACAATCAAACTCCATGAATAAACTTATTTTTATTAACAAATTTATACATAGCTTAAATTCAAGAATTTAACTATATGTATAAAAATAATATTTATATAATATAAAAATTTATTATTTATTAAACTGTATATTTCTCTCCAAAACCATAGAATCATTTCAAAATATTTTTATATATAGACCGACGGTGCCTGTATATAATTTTCTATCCTATGGTCAAGTAGTATGGATATTTATCTTTCAGTCTACAATTTAAAATAAAAATACGGTTATATATCATTTCAAACCGCAATCCCGAATGAAATAAAGTACATAACAATTTGCAGTTTATAACGATATAAAATACAACATCCATTCATCCAATATCAATCATCAACCATTAATCACAATCATCATCCAATTCAACAATAGCATCAATATATAATACATAATAAACAACAGGTATCAACTACCAGTTTATATTCAATAATAAATTAAATGAAAATTTAACTGGTAGTTTATATGCAATTAATAAATTAAATAACATGATTCAATTATATTCAATTTTAACTGGGATGATGATTAAAATACGCCAAACAGTCTTAGATAAGTTTCTAATCACATCCTAAACAAATTTAACAAACAAAAGAAATTTTAGAAGTTGTGAGCGGGTTAAAACACTCACCTTTTAAATTTAAATTGAATTTACATCCAATTTAAACTCAAAATTTGAACCGTCTCAGAATTCGTCCAAACCAGCGTAAAAATCTCTGAAATTTCAATACGATCCTAACAAAAAAACCAGCGCGTAAATTGGATATCGTATACGAAAGATATTCGAGTTAGAATGGTTGAAATTGAAAATAAAATAAATAAACAAAAAGAACCCAACCTACCACACAAAAGCCGCCACATCACCTCTTCCCTACCAAAACCTTAACAGAACACCACGCCCCAGTAATGAGCAAAATTTGAGCCACCACGCGCTGTCTATATTGACGCGCCACCACCTCGCAGTCGTCGCCTGGCTCGCTGCTACCTCTTGGAGCCCCTCGCGCTGACCTCGAGTTGGCTTCCGTGCCTTTGATTCAAGCAAGACGCACAGCCGCCGCCTACGATTTCGAGCCCTGGTTCAAATTGTTGCACCAAATCCATCCGTCAAAATGACAAATCAACTATGCCAATGCGATCCCCTCGCGATTTGTAACGACCCATAAATTTTAACGGTTTTAGTAACGTATTAATTGAAATTTTATGGGATTTTAAATGATAAAATTTTGAAATATAAATTTGATATTTGGAATATGTCTAGTTAAACATAGCAACTGGTAAATTTTCGTCCGAAAATATGAAAGTTTATTTCGCGCGTAAATTTACTTCAATTTAATCAGTTAAAAAGCGACGAAAATAAATGTTTTCGGAACTAAAATATTTTTACATAGAAAAATTCTAAAACATCTTTTGAGCAAGTTGTCAGTTTGTCGTTTTTCCAAATTCGGACATTTTTGGCTCCGTCGATCTTAATTTACTGCGATTTTTACGCATTTTCCGCTGGTAGAAATTTTGAATTTTTATAAATTAATCGTCCCACCGATATCTGTATACCGTTTTGATCGTCTCATCGTGCCGATCCCTACGGTATATTCAGTTTTGTGTTTTGACGTCCGATACACAGCGAGACTTGCGAAATGTTATACGTATCAGTACTGCTTCGAACTTTCTTAATTCATTTGTCGGTTCGTTTACCATTCAAATTCTACTGCGTAAATTTCAATGGTGATTACCATTTAATTTCCTTCAATGACTTTTGCTTTACCAAGGTTTCCAACGTTTACTTCATTGACTTATTTTTTTTCGGTTCACATATTTTGTCTGTCCACATTTCTTGAAATAAATTTCATGCACATCCTTTCACTTTTGCCTGGGCAAAGCTTATTCCAACTCCTCCTTTCTCTCTTCTATCTGCTCATTCAAAAAAAAAAAAAATGATGATGAAAGCGTATTTTTTTTTTTGCATGATATAATATGGATCACATTGAATGAAACTTGTGTACCCTGTAATTGTTCGCATCTATACCTCAACACATCATTCCCTTCCACTCCATCACTGTTGAACCAAACCGATCTTCTCCCATCATCTCCATACACCCGACCTCCACGAGACCATGCGCCACGCAGCTGGCCATTGTCCTTTGCCTACAACCCCGCCGGCCTCGCAGTCTCCATGTGGCCACACCGAGCACCTGGTAGCCGAAGCCGCATCCCGACCTCGACCGCCACCAAACTTTCGCATCCAATCCTCTTCCACTCCACAGACTTAAGCCTCCACCTGAAGCCAAGAAGTCGCACCTTCTTCCAGTTCGGCCTCGATTAGCGGTGGTGCTTTCCTCCACCTCACCTTCGGTTGGTAGCCGCATCTTTCTACCACCTAGCATGCAACGGTTTTTAGGTATATATATTATATTATATAAGATATGTATTTGTCAAATTTTATATATTACAGTTGCACGTATAGGTGTTGTTTACACGTACAGTTTGCAACTCATTAAGTTTAGATATATAAAATAGTTTTAAAATTATAAAAAGTAATTTTTTTTAAATGGCTTTCGTATTTGAACTATAGTAAATCTCGTGCATTTTTATGTCTGCATCTCTCAGTTATAAACTTTAGTATTATGGGTTGTAAAAAAAAAAAAAAAAAAAAAAAGAATTTCCAGTAGTTGATTTTGTTTTAAAAAGCCTATTGTTGCATTCCTGCCACAAATGCCATATCATAGTTGTAAATGCAATATCTGCCGTATCCTTTAGTATGTCTGGTTGTCAATTATTTGTAGTGAATTGTTAGATTAGCCGAAGTAGGTTTGTTGAGTCATTGAGATTAATATGTAATCCTAGGCATCTAGCGACTAGAACAAAACATATTTTGAATAGCTACAGTCGAAAAAATTGTTTGTGCAACAGATTCTAGGTGAGTGTTGCATAACTCACAGGTTGTATTATAACTGCTCAATTTGTTCTTCATCGATAGTCTGTTCAAAGTTGCAAAATAATTAGTCATGGATATTTAGAGGGATGACATTTATTCCACACAATGTTGTGTCATTTCTGTACTTCTTTCTATTCCTGATACTATCCTAAATTGATTACCATTGAGTTCTACTGTTAATAGTCCTCTTGTTTGTCACCAAATAATTTGATTTCCTTAATGTTGTTGCGTGTGATTACTAACAGACCTGAAGAATTAAGGTTCCATGTACCATTGTTTATAATGTTGCTGACCTTTTAATTATGTGTTCTAGTCATGGACATGTAAGACCATCTTAGTGTGTGTACTAAATATTTCCCATTGTACTAAGTGTCAAACCAAATATCCATGTTTATCCTATTAACTGTATCTTTTGTGAAAAATTGTTTTTCTACTTCTCACTACAAAAACATGTATTTGGGATAGCATTAATACATAGCGTTCCTGCATACCAGAAATGATGGAGAAAGACTGCGTACGTCTAAACAGCCTTGCTCTGTTTGTCGAATTCGTGCCAATCTTTCTTTGCTTTGGAAATCATCATTTGGATTTGGTCAATTTCGCAATTCTAATCGTATCCTGTTGTGTTATCCATCTCTCTAGCCTCGAAAGGTGAGCAATCACTCACGATTAATATTCCTTTATTTATTAAATTTAATTTCAATTGAAACGCCAATTGAAATATACTGCTGTAGTTATTTACACTGTTATATATGTATTGCCTGTATCAGTCCACCTGTGACATCTGACACCTGTTATTTATGCAATGATAATCCAGTTTGGTTGATGATTGATTTATTGTTTGGTTTTTTTTATATTGGATGTAATTTGAAATGTATAAAGTGATAAATATTATGCAATTTAATTTGACGTAGAATGGTTAAAAATTTGAAACGACATATGTGTAAATTGATTAAATGACATTTGTGCAATATGACCCCTTAAAACGTAAAAATGAATTGACACGTAGGATTTGGTTAATTACACCTTGAACCACTGAATGTACGTTGTTTAAATTGATGATGTATGAAATTATAAATAGATGACAAGTGAAGAACCGTAATGTAATAAATCTTTAATCTACATGAAATGATAGTGTAGATTCTAGAAATAATTATATTAATTCGCACAAAGAACAATGTGAATTAATACGATTATTTCGGGATTATTTGAATTAATTATTGGATTGACATTAATGTTTGTTATTGCTTGTTTATTTACTTTGACACCATCCCAGTTATCACACTGCAAGTTTCCTTTGTTATGTTTTGATTTTTGAATTGATTTGGAATCGGGTTGAAATGATATATACCCAAATGAATTTGACCTAGGATAGAGAATTAAATAAAAATCCGATTGGTCAATAAATTAATTAAAAAAATAAAATAATGATTTTATTCGAGCAAAGAATAAGTTTGAAATGAAGTTGGAATTTGAAATTTATGAAAGGAAAATGTAAATATTGAAATCTGAAACAAATATTAACGTAGAAATTGATGAAAGAACGTTGTTTGAAAATTTAATTATATAATAATTAAATTTGGAATTATTAGTAAATAATTTTGAATTAGTAATAATTGAGTTTTGAAATTATAAATTTGAAATCATTTAATAATTAAATTGAAATTATAATTAAGTTTGGAATTATAATTAAGTTTGAAATCATTAAGTTGAATTTATAATTAGGTTGAAATGATTTGATAATTAAGTTTGAATTCAAAATTACGTGGAAATGATTTAACAATTAAGTTTGAATTGATAATCAAGATTGTAAGTATTATGTTTTGAAATTTTTAATAATTGAATAAGATTTAATTATTTGATAATTGAATAAAAATTAGATTCTTTGATAAAAGAAATTGAACTTTCGAATAAGTGAATTGGAACTTCGTTAATAAATGAAATTGGGTTTTCTTAATTTATTAAGTTTGAAAATTATTTAAGTAAGTTAATAAGCGAAATTGAACTTCTCGAATATGTGAAATTTAGTTCTTTATTAATTGAGTTTGAAACTTATAACGAAGTCATAAATAAGTGAAAATTGGATTTCTATAACAAGAAATAAATGTGATTTATTGAAATAAAAACGTAATTTATTGAAATTAACGTAAGACTTGTAATTTAAAGAATCGATTTGACGAATTTAATTTATTTCAATTTGAAGTTTTGATATAATGAAGTTGAACGTAAGTAATTGATTTAAATGAATTGGAATTTAAATAGAAGTTGTTTTGAAGGATAAATTTACTTAGCGAATATTGAATAAAAACGATACATGAATTTAAATTGATTTAAATGAAAATTAAACCATTTTAAATGATTTCGGAAAGAAACTTATATACAAACTTGAATCAATATTTGAATTGTTTAAATAAAAGTTGAAATTGAATTGTAAGATTTTGAAATGGTTATTTGGAAGTTTGTAACGTAAATTTTGGAAATTGATAGTGAAAGACAATTGAAATGTTGATTTACAAATTCTAATTGAAATTGAAATTGATTTGGTTTAAAATTTATTAAACGACCAATCGGTGTAATAATTACGAAAGTTATTAAAGAGACCGGAATCGGTTATGGATATACTCTCTATCTAAACCGAAAACCACTTTAATAACTATACGCGGAGTGATGATCCAGAATGAAGTGGTTGGAATGATGTACGCGATGACTGAAGAAAGAGATCGATAATGGATAGCCTTGACACTTGTGTCAAATTGGAAATGACTAAAATCAGGAGCCGTGCCGGGCCAAATGGGGTTAGCCACCTCGAGCGGACACACTTCTTCGTAACTACTACTCATTAATTGTGATTGATTGGTGCACCCTCGTACTTTCAGGAGTGTTGTTTCGCGGTGTTGCGATCGCTGCGGCGATGCGTTCTCACCAGTCCGGATCAGGCGAACGGTAGTTTCACTACCTTGGGTATCGCCTCATGTGCCTTGTCATACTTGTATCCCTATATACGCGACAACTACGAATTTGTTTTGTGTTATACCTATGGAGTACTCCCTGATATCCCACTAGTTTACGGTGGAGTTTACAGTGCTGTATAGACTATGACATTTATATAAAATGTGTTAAGGGGGATAATGGTAACGCCTTAACACTATTTTGATATTTATATTAATGATAGACATTATCTATTTAGCGTATATTACTATATAGTAGATAGTTTAACGGATCCTTAAAGGATGGTTATTCCAACGTCCTTTGAGTTACTTGTATTTCAATTGTTATTTCGCTTGAGTTGGATTTATTGATATAAGAATATTAATCCTGATTCGAGTGTTTTGTGTTTTCCTTTACGCTCGGGTTAGATTGAGAGTACCAGCTTTCGAGGTTCACCTTTGGAGTTGGAGCTTCGCTTGGAGATCCAGCCATCTATTCCGCTTTCAGTATTCGATGATTCCAGTGATGTATTCTGATTTGTACTTGATGTATCGTATTTCTCTTATGTTGTAAACTCTGATGTATCTTATATATTTATATAGTAGCTTCATGAACTACTATTCCTTTTACTTCCGCTGCATATTATTACTCTGTGTCTGTGATTCTGTGATTATTTATTTACTGTATATCTGAGTTTTGCCAAATTTAAATTAACAATTCGGTATTTTGAATTATTCAAGTCCGACATGTGCGGATGCGAATAGTCCAAAATAGCGAGTCATTACACGATTCTCCACGGAACTGTGTCTTCAATTTGTCCATCAGACGAAGATGATCGACGATCAACGAACGACCACGAATAGTTCAACAATTTTCGGACAAACAGTGAATCCAATCGAAAAACGAATTACAGATCTGGGTTACGCTCTTCGAGAGCTTCGATATATAATTTTTCTGAATTTTTTTGAGGAGTTTGAATTTTTGGCTTTGGATTGAAATTTGATTTGTGTTTGGATCTAGAATTTGTTTGTCTGAGAGATAATTGAAATATACGTACAGACAAATGAGAAATAGGAGTAGGCTAGGGTTTATAAACGGGTATTTATAGGTAGGGTTGAAATAGAATAGATGGATCGGGTTGAATATACACGCTCATGGCAAAGTGGCTCAAAAAGCCCATTTCGACTCTGGAATGAAATTAGGTCAACCCAAACATCAAAATAGATGTTTCAAAATATTTTAAACGCAATGGAAAAGGTTTCAAGTCCAAATTCCATCGTATGAAGAAGTTATGCTAAAATCAATATTTTTCAAATTGACTTCAATTGATTTCAATTAAATCGATTTCAAGGCATTTCGCGTTCGTACGATCAAACGACAAGTCTGATCGCTACGAAACTTGAAATGCTACAAAAATTCACCGTTACGAATTCGATGAAACTAGTTTCATCGAAATCCGAGTCAGTGGTCAAAATGGCTATTTTTATATTAATTAAATAAATTAAAAATTAGTCAATTAAATCAAATTTTCAATTTCAATTCGATAATTGACAATTCTTATCATTTTTAATTTTCCAATCATTACACTGATTTAATCAAATTTAAATGTCAAACTAGAGTTGATAAATTTATAAATTTCGGTATTAACTCCAATTTCATTAAATTCAGAATTTGTGAATTAAATTTTTAATAATTCCAATTGAATCAAATTTTTATTCTTAGTATTCAATCTATTAGTATCAAATAGATGAAACTAACATTGGATTCATACTTTATTACGTAATTATCTCCAAATTCCATCTAAATTTGTATTTACATAATATTTAAATATTAATTTCATTTTATTGCAATTAAATCCAATTATTATAGTTCAAATCCCAATAAACTGATAAATCTTTATTTCCATTCTTGTATTCAACCAATTGTCATATCCTAAATAGAATTTAATTTCAGTTACTTACCATGAAATTCATTTATTATTGATTACATTCCCATTAAATAAAAACTTATTACAAAATTTGATTTGATTTAATTGCCCTCTTTACTAGGTCCATTATTACTTAATAAACCTAGTTACGTTTAGTTTTATATCCCATTACACCAATATCCCTATATACATCTTAGATTTGTATAAATGGCTATATTTCAAAATGTGAAATATTTTCTATTACACATATTAATTAAGGTTTCAAAACCAACTAATAAAATTTCTTTAGTCCAATCCTTTTTTACCAATTATTTACCTTACAAATAAATTTATGTTTCTATTTAATTTACATTCACACTTCCGTTATTATGTTAACAATCATCAACAACAAACATTATGATTATTTATCTAACATTGATTGTATAAATTTTCCATTTATTACGTATTATTGTATCAATTGATATAATTTTAAATCTATATCCTAAATCTACTACTTTCAATCAATTAAAACATCACAATTGTTTAAATTAATTGGGATTACACTACATTTGTTATTTATCAAATTGTTTTAACCTTATTATCTAAATTTACGTTCAGTTACTATTGAGCAATATTATTTCATTTAATTCAATAATTACACTTGTTTTACTCATATTTCCGTTATTGTAACCTTTTTTGTTCATTAAAATTTAATTTCAATTCCAATTCAATATAGTATCAAATTTCAATTTCCTGCAATAAACTCATTTATTATAAATTTGCATACCAGTTAATTAGTTTCAAATAAATAGATTGATTCAATTCAACTTTTTTTTATTAAGTCTATATTAATCAATATAATATTTCATTGGTTGATTCAAAGCTTACTTTTAATTACTTAATTTCCATTTTATATGCAAGTGCAACAATTTACACTATTTCGTTATTATTGTGATTTCACTTCAATTGTCAATAATTAGTTTTAATAACCATTGCTACGCCTAATTCTTAACATTTACTTCATTATAAATTATAAAATTTTTATTTCCTTTTAAATTAAATTCCAAAATTTTATTAGAATGACAAATTTAATTATCGAAATTTACGGGTTGTAACACCCTTCCCCACTCAAAACTTTTCGTCCCCGAAAAGGAAAAAAAAGGGAAAAGAAGAATTAAAAAATCAATATATCTTATTCAAAACTTTAACTTTATAAACAATTAAATTTACAAAATTAATTACTTTAAATAAAATATACAAAATTACAACCATAAATCTTTTTATACTTAAATCAACAAAGTTTGGAAAATATTTTCGAAAATTTTCTAAGTCTAAAATTTACGGAAAATTTCGGCAGAGTCTCCTTTGAACGGGGAGGCTCGGGAGAAAATATAATATCAAAATAACAATATATAACATATACTTTCCAAAATAATATATATCCCACACGGGAAAAACTATATAATAGCGCTATACATCCGTAATCCGAAAAACATACCTATTCGTCGGGCAAATAACGCTTATTTATGAAACCAAAAGCAGTAGCAATTGCTTGCATAACCTGTATTTCACTTATATAATCCATAAAGGTTAACAATTATATAAAATGAAATATCTAAAGTTGTTTCAACCACAAGAAAACAGTCAATACAACAACAATCAATTGCAACAAACATCATAAACACAAATCAACCATCCAAGCATATCAAACAAAACAAATAGTTGTTCGGGTTCAATCCTTAAATTGCATAAAATGAAAAATAAACTACTTAGTGCACCATTTACTCAACAGTCTTAGATGAAATAAAATAGATTACTCATTCATCCAAACAATTTAAAGTATCCTTGTAACGACCCGTATATTTAACCGGTTTTAATAACGTTATAAATTGAAATTTTATGGGAATTTAGACGATAAAATTTTGAAATATAAATTTGGTATTTGGAATGCGGTTAGTTAAACATAGCAATGGTAAATTTTCATCCGAAAATATGAAAGTTTATTTCGTGCGTAAGTTTACTTCAATTTAATGAGTTAAAAAGCGATGAAAATAAAACGTTTTCGAAACCTAAATATTTTTACATAGAAAAATTCTAAATCGTCTTCTGAGCAAGCCGTCAGTTTTCGTTTTTTCAAATTCGGCCTTCTTTAGCTCCGTCGATCTTATTTTCTTGCATTTTTATTGCATTTTCCGCTAGTAGAAAATCGAATTTTTATAATTCAATCGCATCGCTGATATCTGTATACCATTTTGATCATCTCGTAGTACTAATCACCGCAGTATATTTGTTTGGATGTTTCGGTGTTCAATACGAAACAGAATTCGCGCATCGGTTTGTCGTATCGGTACCTTTGTTTCCTCTTACCTTTATTTGCCTACCGTGTAATCCAAGGTCCATAACTTTTTTTCCCGAAAATCAAATGGTGACTATTATTTTCCCACCGTTCATTTATTACCCCAGAAATTTTCCTTGGGACCTTTATTTCCAATGTTAACTTTTGGTATTCAAATAGCTAGTTGTCTGTTCATCAGCTTTGGAAATGAAAACAGAGAAACAACAGGAAACCAATATTATTTCGTTCGTATTCTTCCTCTGCCTTCACCACTCCATATCTTCTAGAGAAAAAAAAATGTTGCAAATCCTCTTTTCATTTCAGCAAAAAAAAAAAAAAATCATCACCTATGCATACTGCATTCCTCTTCTCCTCTTCATCACCACACTTCTACTAGCCTGGCCGAAGCTTCCCTCTGTCCAAGCTCCGTCTTATCTTCTCCGTCCATCTCGCAACCATCACACTCGCACACGGCCTCATCTCCAAACCTACCCACGTCGACCACCCACCACCTGATGCTCTACGTTCCCACCTCCGCCTCCATGCAATGCACGTCTCCGCCTTGCTTCCCATCCTCGACCGCTAGTAGCCGAAGCCAACGTCAGTGAGCCGAAGCTCCTTCCATCCCATCACCCAATACCGCGACTGCCTGAAGCTGCACCCTTGCCACTTATGGCAACAGCAGAGTCTCGCCTGACCTCCACCTCACGACCACGAGCCTCCACCGTTGCCGATCTCACCAACCACACACCCG
This sequence comes from Allium cepa, assembly GCA_030765085.1. Taxonomy (NCBI): domain Eukaryota; kingdom Viridiplantae; phylum Streptophyta; class Magnoliopsida; order Asparagales; family Amaryllidaceae; genus Allium; species Allium cepa. Next base: position 293,317,140 of record CM060937.1, read on the forward strand.
AGCCCATGGCCGCTGCCTATACACGCTAGCCTTCTCCTTGACCGCAACCTGATTGCAGCCGGTCCAGCACCCAAGGCCGAGCACTCCATGCCGTATCTCCCTCCTTCTTCCCCTTTTCCCTCCGCCCAGTTCAATAACACAGCCAGGCCGAGCTGCATAGTTTTATAGGTATGTCTTTGTAAGCACTATATATATGTATGTGTGTTATATACATACATTATCTGACTCTTTTATGTATATACGTCATATTTGTTACGTAAGTTTAAGACTACAAGTATAATATAACTTATAGTTTATAGATGAAAGAAACGTATGATAGAATAATTATTTAAGTAGCTTATTTATATATACATAGTTTACAAGATGATAATCCGTTGTGATATACATATATATAAAGGTACTTTTACAAAATATATTATCTGTTACATTTTATATACTTTATGAATATTTGGGTTTTATAGCTTATTAATATTTCGATCATCTTATTTTGCCGTTTACAGAATAAGTAAATATATTGGTATATATTTAAAAAAAACTACAGTCCTAAGGTATATAGTAAAGTGCTATTTTTTTTTGTACCATGTACTATATTATAAAGTAATAAATCTATATATATCCATATATTTGTTTATATAAGTGAAAGAGCTATTTTCCCATGCGTATATGGTTAGTATTTTTTTACGGACTTCATATATATGCTTTGTTCGTATATTAGTATATACATATTAATTGTTTTGCTAGTACGTAATATATTAAGTTACTCCTTTTATTCTGTTAATGTATATTATATAGGCATAGACCTTAAGTACTATATATTGATTATAATTTTGTGTTTTGATTTTGCTTTAAGCGTATGTATATAAAATAATATATATATATATATATATATATACATATATAAGTTGAAACATTGAGATGTTGCTCTTTTACAAGTTAGTATATATATAAGCTTATATATGTTTATGTAAGTTTAGAGGCGGTAAGATATAATATATGTGTTGGTTTTCAAATCTATATTTTGAGACTTTAGTTTATGGGATTGAATTAAATATAAATTTGGAAATATATATAATGTGGTCTCGAGATATAAAAAGATGTTGATTCTTAAACCATATATATATATATATATTGATTTTTAGAAATATATATATATATATATGTAGAAAATTTTGAAGAATAAAATATAATTTTTTTGATCCTTATTATATATAAGTTATTTATGTATTAAACATTTATTTTGGAAATTGTATATTATTTTAATATTTGTCTCAAATTAAAATATTGACATTATAATAATAATGCATATTTCAGTTTATATGAAAACTGATTATCTTGTTCTCATCTATTCTTATCTATCAGCTTTGCCGTTAATTCGTGCCAATCTAGCTTTGCTTTGAGATTCGTGCTCGAATTCGTTTCTTGTTCTATTGTCAAAATCCTCTAGCCTCGAAAGGTGAGCAATCACTCACGATTAATGTTCTTTTATTTATTAAATTTGATTTCGATCAAAACGACAAATGAAATATGCTGCTGTTAGTTATTTACACTGTTATATATACGTTACTACCTGTATCAGTTCACCTACGACATCTGACACCATTATCTGTTACTTATACGATGATAATACAGCTTGGCTGATAACTAATTGATTGGTTGTTGTTTACATTGGACGTTTAATTATTAATGTTTAAGTGATGAAAAAAAATATGAAATTGAATTTGACGTAGGATAGTTAGCGACTTGAAATTGATATATATATTGAATTTAATTAGACAAATTTGTATAATTTGACCCTTAAATGTTTAATTATTCGACACGTAGGAAAATAGTTTATTACCTTTGAACCTTTTGAATTTTTTTGTATTAATTGATTAAGTATGAAATTGAATAATTGATGTCAATGTAGAATTGTATAGAATAATAAGTGTAATGATCTTTAATCTACATGAAATGATAGTGTAGATTCTAAAAATAATTATATTAATTTGCACAAACAACAATGTGAATTAATACGATTATTTCGGGATTATTTGAATTAACTATTGGATTATTATTTATTGTTGTTGTTGCTCATTTATTTACTTTGACACCATCCCAGTTATCACACTACAAGTTTCCTTTGCTATGCTTTGATTTTTGAATTGAAATGGAATCAGGTTGAAATGATAAATACCCAAATGAATTTGACCTAGGATAGAAAATTAAATATAAACCCGATTGGTCAATAATTTGATTTAAAATAAATAAAGATTTTATTCGGATAAACAATAAAGTTTTGAAAAGAAGTTGAAATTTGAAATTTTATGAAAAGTAGTGTTAATATTTAAAAATCTAAAACGAAATATTAACAAAGTAATTTTTGGAACACCATTGTTTAATTTAAGAATGAATAATTGAGTTCGGAATTATTTGATAATTATTTGAAATTATTAATTAAGTTTGAAATTATTTAATAATTAAATAAAATTGAATTTTTCAAAGAATTAAATAAAATTGAATTCTTTGAAAAGAGAAATTGAACTTTTGAATAAGTGAATTTGAACTTCGTTAATAAATGAAATTGGGTTTCTTTATTAATTAAGTTTTGGAAAATTATTTAAGTATGTTATAAGTGAAATTGAACTTTTTGAATACGTGAAATTTAGTTTCTTTATCAATTGAGTTTTGAAATTTGTAACTAAGCAAATAAATAAGTGAAATCGAATTTCTTTAACAAGAAATAAAAATGTGATTTATTGGAAATAATATAAGACTTGTAATTTAGAGAATTTGATTTTGATGAATTTAATTTAATTCAATTTGAAGTTTTGATATAATGAAGTTGAACGTAAGTAATTGATTTAATAAATTGGAAATTAAATGGAAATTGTTTTGAATGATAAAGTAACTTAACGAATATTGAATGAAATCGATCAATAAGTTTAAATTGGTTTAAATGTTAAATTAAATTAATTTAAATGATTTTGAAATGAAACTTATATACGAACTTGAATCAATATTTGAATTGTTTAAAATAAAAATTGAAATTGAATTATAGAGTTATGAAATGTAAATTTGGATGTTATGAAACGTAAAATATGGAAACTGATTTAGAAAGACAAATGAAATGTTGGTTTATAAATTCTAATTTAAATTGAATTTGATTTGGTTTTTTGAAATATATTAAATGACCAATCGGTGAAATAAATTTCGAAGGTTATTAAAGAAACCGGAATCGGTTGTGGACATACTCTTTGTATAAACCGAAAACCACTTTAATAACTATATGCGGAGTGTGATCCAGAATGAAGTGGTTGGAATGATGTACGCGATGACTGAAGAAAGAGAACGATAATGGATAGCCTTGACACTTGTGTCAAATTGGAAATGACTAAAATAGGAGCCGTGCCGGGCTAAATGGGGTTAGCCACCTCGAGCGAACACACTTCTTCGAATACTACTCATTACTGTTATGGATTTGTGCACCCTTGTACTTTTGGGAGTGTTGTTTTGCGGTGTTGCGATCGTTGCGGCGATGCTTTTTCACTAGTCCGGATCAGGCAAACGGTAGTTTCACTACCTTGGGTATTGCCTCATGTGCCTTGTCATACTTGTATCCCTGTATATGCGACCACTACGAATTTGTTTTGTGTTATACCTATGGAGTACTCCCTGATATCCCACTAGTTTACGGTGGAGTTTACAGTGCTGTATAGACTATGACACTTATATAAAATGTGCTAGGGGGGATAATGGCAACGCCTTAACACTATTTTAATATTTTATATTACTGATAGAAATTATCTATTTAGCGTATATTATTACATAGTAGATAGTTTAACGGATCCTTAGAGGATGGTTATTCCAACGTCCTTTGAGTTACTTGTATTTCAATTGTTATTTCACTTGAGTTGGATTTATTGATATGAGAATGTTAATCCTGACTCGAGTGTTTTGTGTTTTTCTTTACGCTTGGGTCAGACTGAGGGGTTCAGATTTCGAGACTCACCTTTGGAGTTGGAGCTTCGCTTGGAGATCCGGCTATCTATCCAGCTTTCAGATATTCAGTTGATTCTAGTGATGTATCCTGATTCTTGTATTTGACTATTGTATTCGAAACTTCCGTTGTAACTTATTTAACTCTGATATATACATAGTAGCTTCATAAACTACTATTTTTTGCTTCCGCTGTATATTATTACTCTGTGTCTATGATTCTATGATTATATATTTACTGTATATCTGAGTTTTGCCAAATTTAAATTAACAATTCGGTATTTTGATTTATTCAAGTCCGACATGTGCGGACGCGAATAGTCCAAAATAGCGGGTCGTTACAATCCTTAACCAAACAACCATAAACCTAAATAAACAATGATTTCAAACAACAGATTAAGTTTATTCTTATTAATTCCATTCATTTTCATTTATTGCTTGCAATTATTCATTTTCAGTTATTCAGGTCATGTAAGTTTCTTTGTTTTTTTTATTGCATTACATTTATGCATTTCTCAGTTTCATTTATTTATTAGTGCTTACATTTCTATTATATTTAATTGTAGTAACATTTTAATAACAACTTAAATTTATAACTTTATAACATCAATTTTTATAAATAAAAGCAATTTATCGAACACTTCATTACATACTTTTGCTTGCACAATTTCCATTACATTTTCTTATTAAACATTTCAACTTTTAATGTTTGGTAAGTTATATATATGCTTTTAAAGAATGTAATTGAAACCATACAAGTTTATCTTATTTAAATCATTATAAACTCCAGAAAATTAATTTAAATAAATGCTTAATCATATTTTATCTTATTTCTTTTAATTGATTAAATGTTCAATAATTATATCTTTCGTTTTATAAGATCACAATTTCAACTTCCCTTTAATCCATTTATAATTTAGCATTAAATTTCTTATTTCCTTTAGAGGCTTCAATTATTAATTACCTACGTTCCAATTCACTACAATAATTGAAACTATTAATTAATGGAAACTTAAGAACTAAATACCAGGTTAAATCTCAAACCATTTTAAAAATAATAAACAAATTTATACTTACAACTTATATATCCAATTATATTTAAAACAATTAAAAATTTATATTTGTTTATCCAAATAAATCTGCAGTAAAACTACTACAGTGGCCTTCCTACTTCGAAACTCGAAAATGAATGTCGATGATGCGTGCACTCATCACCAAAATTATTTTCCAGCGACAGAGAGGGGAGTACAAAACTTATTTCTTTCCAGAGTTTCTTTAAAGTAATTCTTTCAAATATATTTAAATATTTATATCAGAAAATACATCTAATAATATTATTATTATATTCCAAATCATTTGAGAGAAATTTTGAAAAACGCCGGAACTTAAGTTCTAAATTTCTAATCTTTCATTTATTTTATTTTCAATCTTACTTTACTAATATTTATAGATTACCCTACCTAACAACCAACATGTCACAACCAATATAAAATTTGTTACTTTATATACAGAAAATATAATAGGCAAAATTATTTCATTCACCTATATTAAAACAAATATTGTGCAGGTCTGTCCTATTAAGTGTTTAGAAATCCCTATTGATGTCATAGCCTCCCATGCATCAACCGGAATTTATAAATACAAAACAGAACAAATTAACGCAATATTAAAACCTTTTAATAACACTAACAAGCACGCACTCTCATATATACGCTCAACGAATCGTCATAGGTAATTACTACCTTATTAGTAAAGAGTCAGACCCCACAAAGCTAAGGTTTTCACTAAACCAATGCTCTGATACCAAATGTAACGTCCCGCCTTTTCGTACGCTTTAAATCGATGATAAACCACACACGTCAGACTTAAACCATACAGAAAGGCGGATTGTTATGGGGTAAATAAGAAAAGGCAAGGAAAAAACAAAATAGAATCTTGTAGCGGAACGATAAAATATAGTAATCAAATAAACAGTTCATGAAGCTGTTTTACAAAACATTTGATTATATTTATACAATACATATCAGAGTACACATACCAGAGAATAATAATTAATGCAGCCGAACAATGTGATGCAGTGGAATAATATAATAAATAATAGTAATAAAATCTTCGTCTTCGTCCTCCAGAAATAAAGTCTTCAAATCCTGAAATGCTCAAGCAGACCCGAGCGAATTGAAAAGACAAAACACTCGAGTCAGAATTAAAATATCTTATGTAAGTTAAATTAACGGGAATAAATATGAGTGGAACGGCGTCAGAGATGTTTACGGGATTTGACATCTCATATCCAGTGTCTAACGTGAGTGCAGTAACTTAAGAGATGCGCGGGATTCACATCTCTTAAGGATCCGTTAAACTATCTACTATGTAGTAATATACGTTATTATAATAGTGTCTAAAGTAAAGTATAATATACTGAAAATAGCGTTAACGCTTTACATTTTCCACCTTAACATACTTTTACATTCCCATAGTCTATACAATACCGTAATCTCCCCCATACTGGGAGTCGTCAGAGGGCACTCCATAGGTATGGTACAAAACAAAATCGTATAAGGTGCGCTAGGGTAGGTGACACGACATAACTAGGCAATGCCAGGGTAGATATACCAATTGCTATCCGGGCTGGTGATAACGCATAGCCGCAGCTACCGCCGACCTCGAGCAACACCCCCAAATAAAAAAAAAATCAAAAGTGGCCACCGAATCAATCCAAAAGTCAAAGTATAATATCAAAGGGATGTGTCCGATCAAAAGTGCTACCTCATTGGCTCGAGAATCGCTCCTGTTTTAGCTACCTTATGCCAACTCACGGGAGTCGGGTCCACGTATTTACCTCAAAGGAAACGCTGCCACCATCCTACTTCATTCTGGAATCTCCACCACGTACACGGTTGTTAAAGTGGTTTTCAGAGTTGGCAGAGAGTATGACAACTTCCGATCTCGGTCTCTTCAACAACCAAACGTTATTATAACACCGCGGTCTTTTCAAAATAGTTTATGCTTTTAAAACTAGAATATAATATCCATTTCAAAACCATATAAATACGATACCATTTCCATTTTAATAAACTAAAATCAATATGATATCATTTTTATTTCAAAATATATTTTTCCCAAAATCATATTACTTTCAAATCTATATACCTTGAACCCTATAGCTTTGAAATATAACTTCGAATACTTAAATGGTTTAAATATTATATTACTTTATATATTAAAATAGCTTTTTAAATTTCACAAATAAATTCCAAATACAGATTTGAACCTCAAATTAAACCATTTCAATTTCCATATAATTCAAAGCTTTAAATATTCCACCATTTCAAAACTAATTCTTTGATAATTCCATATATATATATCAAATTTAATTACTATTATTTAGATTTGAAATGTCTACTTAATAAATCCAATATAATTTAAGTAAAACTTTTAACTACAACAACTAGATATCCTTTTAATCTATTTAACTTGATATATTCATTTAAATCCCTTTAAGCCAAACCAAGTTATAAGAATCCCACCCTATAAATCTAAATTTTATTTAAACTTCAAATCAATTTATTCGAGTAAAATTATTAACCAATTTCATATTTATCTTCCAACTTAAATTTTATTTAAGTCATTAAAGCTCTCTATATATACAATATCTTAAACAGGTACTTAACCATATAATATAGAACAATCAAACTCCATGAATAAACTTATTTTTAATACACAAATTTATACATAGCTTAAATTCAAGAATTTAACTATATATATAAAAATAATATTTATATAATATCAAAATCTATTATTTGTTAAACCTTATATTTCTCTCCAAAACCATAGAAATCATTTCAAAATATTTTTATATATAGACCGACGGTGCTTGTATATAATTTTATATCATATGGCCAAGTGATATAGATATTTATCATTTCAATATGCAATTTCATATAAAAATACGGTTATATATCATTTCAAACCGCAATCCCGAATGAAATAAAGTGCATAACAATTTGCAATTTATAATGATATAAAATACAACATCCATTCATCCAATATCAATCATCAACCATTAATCACAATCATCATCCAATTCAACAATAGCATCAATATATAACAGATAATAAACAACAGGTAACAACTAGCAGTTTATATTCAATAATAAATTAAATGAAAATTTAACTTGTAGTTTATATGCAATAAATAAATTAAATAACAATTTGATTTAGTTATATTCAATTTAACTGGGATGATGATTAAAATACGCCAAACAATCTTAAATATGTTTCTAATCACATCCTAAATAAATTTAACAAATATAAGAAATTTTAGAAGTTGTGAGCGGGTTAAAACACTCACCTTTTGAATTTAAATTGAATTTACATCCAATTTAAACCCAAATTTTGAACCTTCTCAGAATTCATCCAAACCAGCATAAAAATCTTCGGAATTTCAATACGATCCTAACAAAAAAAACTACGCGTAAATCGGATATCATATGCGAAAGATATTCGAGTTAGAATGGTTGAAATTGAAAATAAAATAAATAAACAAACAAAACCCAACCTACCACACAAAAGCCGCCACATCACCTCTTCCCTACCGAAACCCTAACAAAACACCATGCCCTAGTAACAAGCAAAATTTGAGCCGCCACGCGTTGTCCATATTGACGCGCCGCCACCTCGCAGCCGTCGCCTGGTTCGCTGCTACCTCTTGGAGCCCCTCGCGCCGACCTCGAGTTGGCTTCCGTGCTTTCGATTCGAGCAAGACGCGCAGGCGCCGCCTATGATTTCGAGCCCTAGTTCGAATTGTTGTACCAAATCCATCCGTCAAAACGACAAATCAACTATGCCGATGCGATCCCCTCGCGATTCTCCACAGAACTGTGTTTTCAATTTGTCGATCATACAAAGATGATCGACGATGAACGAACGACCACGAATAGTTCAGCAATTTCCGGACAAATAGTGACTCCAATCGAAAAACGAATTACAGATCTAGGTTACGCTCTTCGAGAGTGTGACGACTCGGAATTTTTAAGCTTTTAAAATCAGAATATTTAATTGACTTGAAATATTTAAAAGTAAATTTTTAACTTGAATTTCAAATATCAATATTTATTTGATAATTAATTGTTGAATGTAATTATTGGAAATTGGGTAAAATGTGAAATATGGAATTTTAAGCCTGTTAAAAGTAATTTGAAGGCTTGTAAAATTTATATTGATAACACTAAAGATAATAGAAGTTGTAAAATTGAAATTAACAGTGGTTTGTTCAGTTTTAAAATTTTATATCGTTTAAATTGAATTTAAAAATAGCCTTCCGAGGCACGGTCTCGGAATTCGACGAAACCGGTTCCATTAGATCCGTAATATTGTATTATTATCGGATTTCAAATTTCGTAGTAGTTGGAGCAGTTGTGTGAGCGTACGATATATAAACGCGTTGGACTTTGTTTTGAAACAAATTTAAATTTAAATAAAATATATTCACTTTCTTTTAAAACCGAAAATACGTACATCCCGCCTCACTTTTATCTCCTTCGTACCCTTTTTCTCCCCTCTCCCTCTTATCAATATCACGTCGATCAGAAAAAAATAAATGAATAATGTCGCTGCCTCCTTTCAAGTACTTCAGCCCAAACCATTCTGTCTCCTAAAAAAAAGAGTACAAAATTAAATAATGGCCGCTCGTTCCTCTAGGTTTCGATTCGAAGTCAAAAACCCCTTTCCCCTTCAGTTTTTCAAATCGAAAATTTTCAACAATGGCCGAGCTCTGTCCTCTTTCTTCTTTGAATAATCAATCGAAGTCGATCTTCAGAAAATTCATCACGAATTTGATTCATGATTGAATACATTTAAGCAGGGGGCGATAACTTTGCGAGCAGCAAGGGTTTCGCGGTGGAGAGGGTCACGATTCAATCGAGTAGGAATCTCGCAAGGCAAAGACGGCAACTCGCGTGGCAGCAGCAGATCGATGGGGTAGGTTGTCGTGTGTTTCCGGTTCAATTCCTATGACGGCGGACTCGATGGAGGTTAGTGGAGACTCTCGTGGTTATCAATGAACGCTTTGGATTTGGGGGCATCAGCTTTGCAGCCTCGCGAGGAAGTAGAGTTCGGTTTCTCAATTGTAATCGAGCTGTGAGGTATAATTCTATTTACAATTTTAGGATACATATATGTGTATATATACATATAGATTAGAGAAGAAAATATATTCAGTAAGGTAAAGTTTAATTAAGAAGTTTTTTAAATTTTAAGATAATCTTAATTTAATTTAAATCTTGAAATATATATATAAAGATATATAGAAACAGAAAAAAAATATGTACAGTGAGATATATATGCAGTTTTTCCAATTTATATATATATATATATATATATATATATATATGGGAAAAATAAAATAATAAATTGCAGTAAGGTATAGTGTACTTTTTGAAAATGTATATGTACATAAATTCACAGTAAAACAAATTACTGTGGTATTTACGGAAACATAAAAGGATATTTTACAATAAAACTATTCTGTTTTAATTTAATAAGAATACACATACACATTTTTATCTTAATGTTTAATTTTAAATAAGTATTAAGTTGGTTAACTTATTTAATTAGCTTATTCAATTATTTTAGGCATTAAAAATAATTTATTAAAGGAGTAACTTTGTATTTTGTTTTTAAAAGAAGAAATCTAGTTTTATATTTTATTAAGTAACTTTATTTCTAAATGTTTATATAGTATTTATTTTTAGTAAATTATTAAAGTAGTTTTAACTTAAGTGTTTAAGGTAAATTCCAAAGTAAGTATTTTTGTTTTATCTATTATCGTAATAATTATATAAAGAATGACTTGGTATTTTGTTTAAAGTATTATTTTAAATTAAGTACTAAAGTAAGATTTTGTAAATTAAATATTAAACATACTTTACTTAAAGTGTTTTGAAATTATTTTAAAAATCTAAAATCTTGTGCTTGGTGATTCCAGTGGAAATGAAATACTCGGAATTTATTCTGAGAAAGGGAAGATAGTTTGAAAACTGTTTTAAAAGGATTTGAAAGTGAGAATATATCTTGTAAAGATATTTAGAGATAAATAAATAATTTGGAAAATTATTTATTATTGGATGGTTGTTTGTGAATATTAATTGATAGTTAAATCACCGACTATCAATATTGGCCAAATGCGCTGATCGTTTCGAAGAGACCGGGATCGAGATTTATTTCTCGAAAACCACTTCGATCCGGTTTGAACATTTTGTGAAACGAGTTTGGATTTGAAGATGGAGCAGTGATGTGCAAGGGCTAGTCGCTACTAATCCTCAGGATATTTCCAAATAGATGTAGTAGGAATAGTGCCTTCAGTTCCGTTCGAACCCGGGACGGACTTGTATGGATGAATGCTTACGAAACATGTCAGGTGGACGAAGGGCATTCTAAGGGATATGTTCTTAAAAAGGTAACGCTTAGCCTCAAGCCTCATCAAATGGGAATGGCTGAAAATCAGGGGTTATGCAGCAAGGCTTCGTGGGTAGCCCCCACTGGAGGGTGAGTTCATCCCTGTCTAGATGTCTCTTTATTTCGGCTTAATGGGCGGTTGCTGATCCCAACCGCGGGGTGATCTTGCTCGGGACTGTCCAGTAAGGGATGGCTTCGGTCTTGTGTTGCAGGGGAGTTAGGGTGGCTCCTCGGTACGCTGATCTAGACCAGGTACTGTGATAGGTGGTACCCCAGTGCCTAGCCATTAGTTGGAATCCATTTTCCCTACGCGCCCGTACGATTTTGATTGTGCCCAACTATTGCTGAAACGTGAGATGCAAGCATTTCAGCTAGATTCTATTTTACTTTCTATATACCCTATTATAATATCAGAGGATTTTAATAAAAATGTTTTAGCTATCGTAAGGTAAAAACCCGACCTGTTTATTTGTGGCGTGGTCTTACGACATGCTTTTGTTTTCAAAGGATTTTTGAAATAATCAATTGAGTGTGATTTTCTCACGCTAGTACTCCAGACCGACTCGGGTGTTATTTAACTGTAATGCTCGGGTCAGACCGAGTATTATAGAGTACAGGATTTGATGTTGTGGAGCTCAAGAGCCGAGCTGGGTGACGATGCGTATTTCGTACTTGTTTATATACATATATTTTCCGCTGTGTTGAGTTGTGTATCCATTTGTATGATATTGATGTCGAGCTGTGATTGATGTACTCTGATGATGTAATATATAAACAGATATATTTGATATTTGAGTAAAGATTATTATTATCTATTATATTTTATTCCGCTGCAATGGTTAGATTCTGATGTTGATTTCTATTTCCTTCTTCTACCTCTTCTTCTTTGACCCAAATGGTTCGTATTTCTATACAACTTGAGTTGATTGACGTAGAATAGTGTTGACTCAAGGGGTACGGATTTGCGGACTGTTACACTTGGTATCAGAGCGAGGTTAGCGATAACCTTGGCTCTGGTGGGAATTACTCATTAAAATAGAGTCAATAGTACTCTAAAATGAGTTTGAGCCTATTAATAGATATGAGCGCGTATTTGTTAGTGAATATAAAATGGTTTAATATTGTGTTGATTGGTTTGTTGAGTAATTTATGGATTCTGGTCAATACGAGTAATTAACATTATTGGTAGGGATCTCTAAATACTTGAATAGAACAATTCAACACAGTATTGTTTTAAAGTAGGTTAAATGAAATAATTTTACCCGAATTATTTTTGTATATAAAGAATATAATTTTTGTAAAGTATTATTGTATTTGACTGCTTGATTGTTAAAGAATGATAATATTAAATTATTAAAACTATTGTATAGAAATTGAATAAGAAATTGAAAAGTTATAACCAAAGTTGAAGAATAAATTTATATAACAAAATGGGATTTGAAATATATATTATAAATGTAATTTATAAATTGAAATAAACCTCTATAGAAATTTGTAAATATAAACTATGAATGTGATTTAACATTGGAAATAAAATCCCAGAGTAATGATGGAATATAAATTAGATGGATTTCAAATCTGGAATTTTGGAAAAGGGTTTAAATTCCTTCGGATTTGGAAATAGTTTTCAAAAGTTTTGGAAAAATAATAGTGGTATTATTTCGAAAATATTTTTGAATTGGAATTGAATGAGAGATTTGGAATTTAAAAATATTGAAAGGGATTTTAAAGAGATAAAAGCATCTAGTTCTCTTTCGATCACTGGAAAATAATTTCGGTGATGACTGCAGCATCATCAAAGTTCATTTTCGAGTTTCTAGAAGAGAAATTGCTACCAAATTATTTTAAATTGGAATTGTTTACGAACTGGGTTTGGTTTTGAAATTCAAAGGGATAATTGAATGTGCAAAAGAATTTTGGATATAGTTGAATTCTAAGGTGATATTGAAATTTTGGAAAATTGTTTAACTCTGGAATTTTGTTTAAAATGTTTATGGAATAATAAAAATATATTGGCTAAACAAAAGGTATAATTCCGAGTTATAAAGTAAAATGTGAATGTGATTGATTGTAAATAGATGAAATCTGAATATAAATAAATGTGTGACTTATAAAAGTTAGATGTGGAATAAATAAGCCAAAATGAAATTTTTTTGTATTTTGGGAAATGGATAGAATCCAAAATTTAAAACATAAAATAGATTGAACTCAAGGAAAAAGGTTAGAGTGATTTTTGAAATAAAAATCAAATATTGGGTAAAATTTTAAATAGACTACTTGATTAATTAATGGAATATGGAAATGAAACTCTTAAGTAAATGTAGTATTGAGGAAATTATTCTAAGTGGATAATTGAATGAAGATTAACATTGATTGTTGTGTATGGAATAATTATGGAAGGATGAATGAGAATCAAAATAAATGTGAATAAAAGGAAATTGATATAGTTGATAATCAATTGGGGCAAATATGTAGGATGTACGTATATTATTTTATTCGCATAGCTATATTGATCCAGAATTCGAGCATAGAATTTCGAGGTAATTTTACCGATCTGAGTTGGAACTTTTCCACTCGATTTTCAATGGCGAACCTGGATATGGAGTTTTGATTGATTCTATAAATTCTCTATCATAGTTATGACTATGCAAGGAGAATGATGGTTTCTAATCAGGAAACCAGATCTAAGTCCGCACTAGGAAGTCGGGTGGACGATACTAGTTCGGAAATAAAATTGTGTGATCGAGTAAGCGATTGGACTAGGTATTGCGTACGAATAATATAGGTACATCGTACGGGCTTAAGTGGAACGAACATTGAAATTTTGGAAAGAAGTCAAATAAACGATTTTGAATGTTGTGATTATATATATATTATTGCCAAACAGGATATGCAGGTATGAATAAGGGAAGGGAAAATTGGTTTGGTTTTAGAAGATAATAAATTAGAATTTCTCAACAAAAAGGTATGTGTTTAAAATTATATATGGAATTTGATTGGGTTTTTGGATCCAGCCACTTGGCCTTTTGTTTTCTTTTTGGATTTGGGAGGCCGTAGAGCCATTTTGTAGTTGTACTGGGCTAGCCGCGCAAAGGAGATGCTGACGAAATTTTTGAAAATTTAGAGAGTTAGAAAATTCCTGAGAAATTCTGTTAATTTTAAATTTGATTTAAAATTGAAATTTGAATGATTGAGTAAGTAATATTGTTTGAAGCTATGGAAAAGTTGGGGAAGTTAGTAAGTATGGTAATGTGTCTTTATAAAAGATAATTGGTAGGATGCTGAATTGTTTGGTTTTGGGGATAAATAAATGGGTATTGGACCATTCTTCCTAACTAGTAACTTTGGGGACGAAATTCTTTTAGGGGGGAAGGAATGTGACGACCCGGAATTTTTAAACTTTTAAAATCAGAATATTTAATTGACTTGAAATATTTAAAAGTAAATTTTTAACTTGAATTTCAAATATCAATATTTATTGGATTATTAATTGTTAAATGTAATTATTGGAAATTGGGTAAAATGTGAAATCTGGAATTTTAAGCCTGTTAAAAGTAATTTGAAGGCTTGTAAAATTTATATTGATAACACTAAAGATAATAGAAGTTGTAAAATTGAAATTAACAGTGGTTTGTTCAGTTTTAAAATTTTATACCGTTTAAATTGAATTTAAAAATAGCCTTCCGAGGCACGGTCTCGGAATTCGACGAAACCAGTTCCATTGGATCCGTAATATTGTATTATTATCAGATTTCAAATTTCGTAGTAATTGGAGCAGTTGTGTGAGCGTACGATATATAAATGCGTTGGACTTTGTTTTGAAATTTAAATTTAAATAAAATATATTCACTTTATTTTAAAACAGAAAATACGTACATCCCGCCTCACTTTTATCTCCTTTGTACCCTTTTTCTCCCCTCCCCCTCTTATCAATATCACGTCGATCAGAAAAAAATAAATGAATAATGTCGCTGCCTCCTTTCAAGTACTTCAGCCCAAACCATTCCGTCTCCTAAAAAAAAGAATACAAAATTAAATAATGGCCACTCGTTCCTTTAGGTTTTGATTCGAAGTCAAAACCCCTTTCCCCTTCAGTTTTTCAAATCGAAAATTTTCAACAATGGCCGAGCTCTGTCCTCTTTCTTCTTTGAATAATCAATCGAAGTCGATCTTCAGAAAATTCATCACGAATTTGATTCGTGATTTAATACATTCAAGAAGGGGGCGATAACTTTGCGAGCAGCTAGGGTTTCGCGGTGGAGAGGGTCACGATTCAATCGAGTAGGAATCTCGCAAGGCAAAGACGCAACTCGCGTGGCAGTAGCAGATCGGTGGGTTAGGTTGTCGCGTGTTTCCGGTTCAATTCCTGTGACGGCGGACTCGATGGAGGTTAGTGGAGACTCTTGTGGTTATCAATGAACGCTTTGGATTTGGGGGCATCAGCTTTGCAGCCTCGCGAGGAGGTAGAGTTCGGTTTCTCAATTGTATTCGAGCTGTGAGGTATAATTCTATTTACAATTTTAGGATACATATATGTGTATATATATACATATAGATTAGAGAAGAAAATATATTCAATAAGGTAAAGTTTAATTAAGCAGTTTTTAAATTTTAAGATAATCTTAATTTAATTTAAATATGGAAATATATATATAAAGATATATAGAAACAGAAAAAAATATGTACAGTGAGATATATATGCAGTTTTTCCAATATATATATATATATATATATATATATATATATATATATGTACGGGAAAAATAAAATAATAAATTGCAGTAAGGTACAGTGTACTTTTTGAAAATGTATATGTATATAAATTCACAGTAAAACAAATTACTGTGGTATTTACGGAAACATAAAAGGATATTTTACAATAAAACAATTTTGTTTTAATTTAATAAGAATACACGTACACATTTTTATCTTACTGTTTAATTTTAAATAAGTATTAAGTTGGTTAACTTATTTAATTAGCTTATTCAATTATTTTAGGCATTAAAAATAATTTATTAAAGGAGTAACTTTGTATTTTGTTTTTAAAAGAAGAAATCTAGTTTTATATTTTATTAAGTAACTTTATTTCCAAATGTTTATATAGTATGTATTTTTAGTAAATTATTAAAGTAATTTTAACTTAAGTGTTTAAGGTAAATTCCAAAGTAAGTATTTTTTTTATCTATTATCGTAATAATTATATAAAGAATGACTTGGAATTTTGTTTAAAGTATTATTTTAAATTAAGTACTAAAGTAAGATTTTCTAAATTAAATATTAAACATACTTTACTTAAAGTGTTTTGAAATTATTTTAAAAGTCTAAAATCTTGTGCTTGGTGATTCCAGTGGAAATGAAATACTCGGAATTTATTCTGAGAAAGGGAAGATAGTTTGAAAACTGTTTTAAATGGATTTGAAAGTGAGAATATATCTTGTAAAGATATTTTAAGATAAATAAATAATTTGGAAAATTATTTATTGTTGGATGGTTGTTTGTGAATATTAATTGATAGTTAAATCACCGACTATCAATATTGGCCAAATGCGCTAATCGTTTCGAAGAGACTGGGATCGAGATTTATTTCTCGAAAATCACTTCGATCCGGTTTGAACGGTTCATGAAACGAGTTTGGATTCGAAGATGGAGCAGTGAAGTGCAAGGGCTAGTCGCTACTAATCCTGAGGATATTTCCAAAATGGATGTAATAGGAATGGTGCCTTCGGTTCCGTTCGAACCCGGGACGGACTTGTATGGATGAATGCTTGCGAAACATCGTTAGGTGGACGATGGGCATTCTAAGGGATATGTTCTTAAAAAGGTAACGCTTAGCCTCAAGCCTCATCAAATCGGAATGGCTGAAAATCAGGGGTTATGCAGCAAGGCTTCGTGGGTAGCCCCCACTGGAGGGTGAGGTCATCCTTGTCTAGATGTCCCTTTATTTCGGCTTAGTGTGCGGTTGCTGATCCCAACCGTGGGGTGATCTTGCTTGGGACTGTCCAGTAAGGGATGGTTCCGGTCTTGTGTTGCAGGGGAGTTAGGGTGGCTCCTCGGTACGCTGATTTAGACCAGGTACTGTGACAGGTGGTACCCCAGTGCCTAGCCATTAGTTGGAATCCATTTTCCCTATGCGCCCGTACAGTTTTGATTGTGCCCAACTATTGCTGAAACGTAAGATGCAAGCATTTCAGCTAGATTCTATTTTACTTTCTATACATCCTATTATAATATCAGAGGATTTTAATAAAAATGTTTTAGCTATCGTAAGGTAAAAACCCGACATGTTTATTTGTGGCGTGGTCTTACGAGATGCTTTTGTTTTCAAAGGATTTTTGAAACTTTAATAATCAATTGAGTGTGATTTTCTTACGCTGGTATTCCAGACTGACTCGGGTGTTATTTAACTGTAATGCTCAGGTCAGATCGAGTATTATAGAATACAGGATTTGACGCTGTGGAGCTCAAGAGCCGAGCTGGGTGACGATGCGTATTTCGTACTTATTTATATACATATATTTTCCGTTGTGTTGAGTTGTGTATCCATTTGTATGATATTGACGTTGAGCTGTGATTGATGTACTCTGATGATGTAATATATAAATAGATATATTTGATATTTGAGTAAAGATCATTATTATCTATTATATTTTATTCCGCTGCGATGGTTAGATTCTGATGTTGATTTCTATTTCCTTCTTCTACCTCTTCTTCTTTAACCCAAATGGTTCGTATTTCTGTACAACTTGAGTTGATTGACGTAGAATAGTGTTGACTCAAGGGGTACGAATTTGTGGGTCGTTTCAGAGAGCTTCGATATATAATTTTTCTGAATTTTATTGAGGAGTTTGAATTTTTGGCTGTGGATTGAAATTTGATTTGTGTTTAGATCTAAAATTTGTTTGTCTGCCCTTGAGGAGGGGAGATAGTTGAAATATACGTAAAGAAAAATGAGAAATAGGAGTAGGCTAGGGTTTATAACCGGGTATTTATAGGTAGGGTTGAAATAGAATAGATGGATCGGGTTGAATATAAGCCCTAACGACAAAGTGGCCCATAAAGCCCGTTTCGACTCCGGAATGAAATTGGGTCAACCCAAATATCAAAATAGATGTTTTAAAATATTTTAAGCGCAATGGAAAAGATTTCAAGTCCAAATTCCATCGTATGAAGAAGTTATGCTAAAATCAATATTTTTCAAATTGATTTCAATTAAATCGATTTCAAGGCGTTTCGCGTTCGTACGATCAAAAAGACAAGTCCGATCGCTACGAAACTTGAAATCCTACAAAAATTCACCGTTACGGATCCGATAAAACTGGTTTCGTCGAAATCCGAGTCAGTGGTCAAAATGGCTATTTTTATATTAATTAAATAACTTAAAAATTAGTCAATTAAATCGAATTTTCAATTTCAATTTGATAATTGACAATTCTTATCATTTTTAACTTTCCAATCATTTACACCGATTTAAACAAATTTAAATGTCAAATTAGAGTTGATAAATTTATACGGTATTAACTCCAGTTTCATTAAATTCAGAATTTGTAAATTAAATTTTTAATAATTCCAATTGAATCAAATTTTTATTCTTAGTATTCAATCTATTAGTATCAAATAGATGAAACTAACATTGGATTCATGCTTTATTACGTAATTATCTCCAAATTCCATCCAAATTTATATTTACATAATATTTAAATATTAAATTTCATTTTATTGCAATTAAATCCAATTATTATAGTTCGAATCCCAATAAACTGATAAATCTTTATTTCCATTCTTGTATTCAACCAATTGTCATATCCTAAATATAATTTAATTTTAGTTACTTACCATTAAATTCATTTATTATTGATTACATTCCCATTAAATAAAAACTTATTCCAAAATTTGATTTGATTTAATTGCCCTCTTTACTAGGTCCATTATTACTTAATAAACCTAGTTACATTTAGTTTTATATCCCATTACACCACTATCCCTACATATATCTTAGATTTGTATAAATGGCTATATTTCAAAATGTGAAATCTTGTCTATTACACATATTAATTAAGGTTTTAAAACCAACTAATAAAATTTCTTTAATCCAATCCTTTTTTACCAATTATTTACCTTATAAATAAATTTATGTTTCTATTTAATTTACATTCACACTTCCGTTATTATATTAACAATCATTAACAACAAACATTATGATTATTTACCTAACATTGATTGTATAAATTTTCCATTTATTATGTATTATTGTATCAATTGATATAATTTTAAATCTATTTCCCAAATCTACTACTTTCAACCAATTAAAACTTCACAATTATTTAAATTATTGGGATTACACTACATTTATTATTTATCAAATTGTTTTAACCTTATTACCTAAATTTACATTCAGTTACTATTAAGCAATCTTATTTCATTTAATTCAATAATTACACTTGTTTTACTCATATTCTCGTTATTGTAACCTTTTTTTTGTTCATTAAAATTTAATTTCAATTCCAATTCAATATAGTATCAAATTTCAATTTCTTGCAATAAACTCATTTATTATAAATTTGCATACCAATTAATTAGTTTCAAAATAGATTGATTCAATTCAACTTTTTTTTATTAAGTCTATATTAATCAATATAATATTTCATTGTTTAATTCAAAGCTTACTTTTAATTACTTAATTTTCATATTATATGCAAGTGCAACAATTTACACTATTTCATTATTATTGTGATTTCACTTCAATTGTCAATAATTAGTTTTAATAACCATTGCTACGCCTAATTCTTAACATTTACTTCATTATAAATTATAAATTTTTTATTTCCTTTTAAATTTAATTCCAAAATTTTATTAGAATGACAAATTTAATTATCGAAATTTACGGGTCGTTACACTAGATATTCCATTTAAGCAACCTTCCAGATGTCTAGGGTTGTTGTAGGACTATCTTAACGGCTGGTCGGTGTAGACATTGATGGGGTAAGCCTAAAAGTAGAGGTGAATATTTTATGACGCTATCAACAGGCAGTATGTGAGCTTTTCCAGCTTTTGATACCTTCTGTCAGCACCTGTCAATCTCTTGGTAACATAATATATAGTCCTTTGTATCTAATTCTCTTCAAATAAAAGTCTGGCACTTATGGCATGTACCGACACCGCTAAATAATGTATAAGTCTTCACAATCCAGTGGCTTGGATAGGATAGGAGGTATCTTTAAGTGATCTAGTTGATCTTGAAACACATCTACGCAATCCTCTATCCATTCAAAGTTCCTTTTCCCTCTCTCGATCAAGTTGAAGAAAGTCATACACTTATCGGTAGCCCTGGAGATGAAGCGGCTTAGGGCGGCAACCTTTACATTTATGCTTTGTACCTGCTTAATCATCTTCGGTACCAAGATGTTTCGAATTGCTTTAATCTTCTTGTGTTCGGCTTTGATTCCATGAGTGTTAACGATGAAACCCCAAAATTTCCTTGACACAATGCCGAAAGAGCATTTCAAGGGATTTAGTTTCATTCCATATTTTTGGAGAAACTGAACATGTCCGCTAATTCATTGATGTGGTCGTTTGATCGTCGTGATTTCACGAGCATATCATCCACTTCTACTTCCATCGATCATTCGATCTGATCTTTGAACATCCGATTGAGTAGTCTCTAGTTAGTAGCTTTAGCATTATTTAGTTCAAATGGCATCACAACATAATGATATAACCCTAGATCAGTACTGAAATTCGTGTGCTCTGGGTCGAGGACGTTCATCAGGATCTGGCTGCATCCGAAATACACATCCATAAATGGAAGCACTTAATGTACATTGGTTGAGTCTACCAGCCATTCGATCCCCGAAAGTGCAAAGCTATCTTTCGGGCATACTTTTCAGGTAAGACTGGTCGATGCATGTATGTTACTTTCCGTTAGCTTTTCTCACAAGAAATGAATTGGATGCCCATTTCGGGTAGAGGGTGTCGTGGGTAAACATTTTGTTTTTGAGTTTATCCACCTCCTCTTTAAGTGCAGCACATCCCTTTGGATTTATGTCGTGTTGCTTTTGTTTCACTAGGACATGCCTTGGGTCGAAATTCAATGCATAGCTCATGGTAATTGGTGAGATCATACACATGTCAGAATGGGTCCAAGCAAACACATCAATACTCATTTGGAGAAATCCATCTAATTCCTTTATCATCATTTCACTGAGCTGTGATTCGATCTTCAGTACCAGTAATGGGTCACCATGACTGGCCATAATGTTGATCGTTAGCTCTGTGGGTGCAGCCTTGGATTCCTCGAGTTCAAAACTTAATTGTTTTGTGCAACAATCAACATGAAATCTGGTTGGGATCGTTAATGATGACGGTTACTCTAGTCGAATCCCAGAGTCATGTCATGAGTTATTGAGTCCAATAGTAAAGGGCTTTTAATGCTTTGAGAAATTACCTGCAACTGGATAAAGATCAGGTTTATAAGCACATTGAATCAAGTGTCGAGTTGGGTTTAGTCTCGTGTTGCATGCAATCGCATAGTTGGTTCTTGCTTTGAGTTTGAATCTGCTTGTATATTTGAGTAATGCTCTTTCCACTCAATGTACTCATGATCCGTTACTCGTCATTCAAGTTGGCATGTTGTTAGCTGCCAATGAGTTTCAGTATCTATTCGACGATTCTATCTCCAGGAATCTTTTCGGTTATAGACTCGAGTCATAGTAAACACCAGGTACGAGTCAAAATATTGAGTAATTATAGTTAGCCTTTAGATGATCACACTTCTACTCCTGGTCTCGGCTTGATAAATGTACTACATGGATGGTCGAGTCTCGCCCTAGTCGTGTTTATACTCCCACCTAAGCTTTGAAGACTTAGAGTTGATTGATGAATTATCGGTTCACATTCATCTTGTTTCTCGCTCGTGCCCCTAAGCCTGGTGTGTACGTCGATAAGTAGGACGTCAAGTTATGTCCACTTTAACTTTATAATCTTTCCCGTTGAATCATGAGATTGATTATTTGATGGGAGGATGAGTCGCACCTATTCTGGATTATATTCTGGCTTTTCCTTCCAAGGGGATGACTTTGATGCTCCGTCTAATTTCAAGCAAGATTTGGGTACTGGGCGGTCAATCACATCTATTTTTAGTGCAGACGTCAACATACTCTAGGCAGGGCCAAATAATAGATGGTTAAGTCACATCAAACTAGTGATTGATTCTCTCCCTGTCGAGCAAATGGCAAGGATTTGCGTGCGGACAGTCGAGTTATGTCCATTTCTTATTGCTCTTTTAGTCGGATCATGCTAAGAATCGATGAATGAACGGTCACATCGAAATCATTAAGAGATGGATGGTAAATCATGTCCATTTTGATATGTACTCCCATCAAATCTAGGGATAGAGTTGGCTCATGCGTAGTCGGGTCATGCTCACTCGGTTTCATACTCTTTCTAATGGATTGAAGGAAGGTGATGGCGAATAAGTGGTCAAGTCACACCCATTCATGTTTATTCCCCTATCCATGCTCTGATGACCGGAGTTTTTCAATGGACGTTCGCATCACATCCATCTATGGTTGGTGCGGATCGATATTGACCCAATTCGATGGTACGATATAGTTGATCATCCATAACTTCAGATGTCATTACGAATATTTTTGTGATAAGACCTCCCTGCGGTCTTTGCCTTAAGTTGTAAAGGACACCAAGACGGAGATATAATGAGCTATCATATTCAACTTTTAGTGATTTATACTCCTCCCCCCAGTCTTGGGTAAATGGATTTGTTCATTGATGGTCGAGTTCCATCCGTAGTGAGTTTATACTCCTCCCGACGGTTTCAGGCTAGAGTTCGTGGGAAAGAGAATGGTCGAACTACACTTATCTATTCATTCATGTTAGTATTCACGCTCTGGGGATATGGTTCAGTTGATGGATGGTTTGTTCGCACACAATTTGTATTTATACTCTAGTCCGCACTCTACAGACTTAGAGTTATCTCATGGGCAGTCGGTTTCTACCCAGTTTATGTTTATACTCTAGTCCGCACTCTGGGGACTCGGAGTTATCTTACGGGCAGTCAGTTTCCACCCAGTTTATGTTTATACTCTAGTCCGCACTTTGTGGACTCATAATTATCTTGCAGGCAACCGTTTTCCACCCATTTTATATTTATACTCTAGTATGCACTCCGAGGACTCAGAGTTATCTTACTAGCAGTTGGTTTGCACCCAGTTTATGTTTATACTCCCTTCCGCACTCTGACGACTCAGAGTTGTTTTTTCAGGCAGTCGGTTTTCACCCATTTTATGTTTATACTCCAATTCGCACTTTGAGGACTAAGAGTTGTTTGATGGGTGGTCAAATACACCTGTTTTTGATTTATACTCCATCTGCCAAGTTGTGGTAAGAGCTATCGAATAAGCAGTCGAATCACGTTCATTCATGGAATGGAATTCTTCCCCTAGCATCAAGGATAAAACTTGGTAAGTGAGACAATCGATTCATATCCGCTTGGTGGCTGTAGCACCTCTATTCAAGTCAAGGAAAGGAGTAAGTGATGGATTGTCGGATCACATCCATGCTTGGGTAGGACAGTCAGATCACATCCACCTCAAGATGCAATTGTGTCCACGTATTGTGGTCGGTGGCTGATAAGTCGGCAGTCAGTCACGCCTACTTTAAGTCGAGCTTTCGAACTGCCTCTTGTGTTCAGGGCAGGTGTTAATGTGTGGATGGTCGAATCGCGTCCACTTTAGTTGGACCTCGGTCATGCTGAGCTTCAGAAGAAGCATAAGTATTTTGGCAAACTTCAAGTATGAGCTGGGGAGTGGATTGTTTGGTTGCATCCACTCCAAGTCTTTCTTTGGTCTCTATGTCAAGCGCGGAAGTTGATGAGTGGAGATTAGTTGTGTCCACTTTTTGCAGGATCCTGACCTTGTTAGTTTTCCCATTCCAAGTCCTTGGCCCTAAGTCAGAGGCATATGGTAGTTGATGAGCGGTGAATCATGATTATATTGATGAAACTCCAAAGGTCTGATCATGGTCCATGGAGATTGGTTGGCATCCAACTCTAAGTACATGGTCACCTGCATCGTTTGGAAGTAGTTTAGTTCAAGTTGGTAGTAGGTCACAAAATAATTGAAATAGAAATAATTTAAAGAAGATAGGATAAATCTCATGGATAAGTGAAGCAATATCATATGTTCGCTATTCCACTTTGTCCAAGCCCTTCTTAGTTGGAAGTCGACTATTAGTGGTCTAATTAAAAATCAGAGTTCTTTATTAATAGGCATCGAATGTTCCTTCCCTGCACATATTGTTGAAGCTTTCCTTCCTGAGTCAACTTTCCGATCAAATCTTGGAGGTGTTTACAATCGCCAGTGTTAGGACTGTGTTTATCTTGAAATATAAAACATTCCTCGGATTTTCTCCGAGGTTTGGTGGACTCTCTCGAGGCTGGTTTATAGTACTGCTCCAAGTCATGATTCTCCAAGTAGACATTATCGATTGAATCATTCAAAGGAGTATATGAGTTGAATTTTGAGATTTTGGGTTGTCTCCTGGAATCTGAGTCCTTTGTCAACGGGCCTGTATTATTCTTCCTCCTATTCTTCTCTACCTCCTCCTTTATTAGGTTCTAATTCACTTTGTAACGGAAATGATCCAATGTCATAGGAGGTTCTCTAGCAAACTAGCTTCCAAAATATGTCTGAGAGTCGATTCCCCTCATCTATGATATCCTCACTGGGATTTCTCGTTTTAGTGACGACGATGACGACATTGATTTTCCACAAGAAGTCTTTAAGTGGCTCAGCTAACATCTAGAATAAATTGGATAATGACATCACATCCTTGGTGTGAGTTTTATACATTCTAAATTGCTAGACAAACTTCCGATTTGGTTGATTGAATGAGGAGATGGATTTGGGTGGTAATCGCATAAACTGCATGATCGAGACACCTTCGAGGAATATGGGAATGCATCTGCATTCGATGGCACATATAACTCTAGCGGAATTCATATGCTACTCGAATTTCATGAGATGTAGTCCAGGGTTGGTTTTCCCTAAGTAAACTGATATGATTGGTACGTTGAATCTCCTCAGATATTCTACACACTGATTGGCTTCGATGAACATGCTTCGACCAGGGGAGATGCTTCAGTCATCGTTAGCCTGGTTCGTTTTTGAGTTACAACTACTTGTTATGCTTGTGAATGATGTATGCAAGCCTGAGATATAATGAAAGAAAGATGGACCATTATTGATGGATTAGTGGTAAGTTAGTTGGAGTCGGACCTGAGAAAATTTGCTTAGAGTCAGCAGTTGGTTTGCTTAGAGTCACTGAATTCGAAGTGCTTGGTCAATGAAGAACGGTGCTTTGAGTCATCTTGGCATAAGTTTGGAGAAAATCTTGGTTTTACACGAGTTTGGCTTTGGGCCAAAGTTTGTAGGGTTTGCTTAGAGTCACATCACCTATGTTCTCCATCCTTTGGAACTATAGTTTGAGTAGTGGTTGTTTGTCTATTTCTTGGTTGCAATTCAGAAGCTACCGCTTGATCCTCTATGTCCCGGCCAGTCACATGATGCAAGGGAAGTGAATATAATGCACCAGCCTTTAGTAGAGTTTCGAATGCCGAATGCGGGGGCACTGCGCTGGAAGAAAAAAATTAGAGCCTTTTTCTTAAAATTTGGATCATATCAAAAATGTTTTTTTTTGAAAAATGATCGGTAATGAAAACGATCGGTTAAAACAAAATTGGTTGAAAACGAGCGGTTGGAATGATCGGTTTTAGATTGAATGATCAATGGAAATATTAATAGGAATGATCGGTGTTAGCGATCTTGGAATAATCGATGAAGATGGGAACTGGAATGATCGGTGAAGATGGCGATTGGAACAATCGTATAGAAAAAAGGGTCAGCCAAATTCACGTTGGTGGAACGACCAATGGGAACGATCGTATGGAATGATCCTAAATGATGATGCAGCATATGGATCTATAAGAAGGATCGTTCATTGAGTACGTATGGAGCATGCCGATGACCGATCGTTCATATATGCTTCAAAACATAAAAATGTGTGCACATTCATCGGACACATGATTAATCGATCACTGATATCATGATTGCCTTCTTCTGAGGGAAAGTAAACTTGGCTTCTCTGGCCATGGCTAATAGTTTCCTTGTAAATCTCTTTCAAATCTGAGTAGAATAGGTAACTTGTCGATCGAAAGCTGGATCTATCTCACGAACGTGAAAATCCACAAGTAAAAGATGGGATCTAACCAAGCTGAGAATTCATTTCTTAGTGAAAGCACCAAAATATTGAAGCCAAAAATGAGCATTAATGCCCAATAGAATCTCGTAGAGATTAAACGATGAATGAAATTTAAAACATAGCAGAAAAAGTAAATAAACACATAAATTTTTATTGTGTTTTGGCAATCTTGGCCTACGTCCACTTTACATTTTTACTGATCTTGCACTAGATTATGATTACAAGAATGTTTGGATCATCTCGGATCCATTAATACAAGAGTGAAGAAAAAAATGGCTGAGCCTAGACATCCAGAAGAAGGATCCTCTTTATGGAGAATAGCTGCTATATTTATAGGAGAAGACATGCATGGATTGGGTGAAATTTTCGAAGAAGAGTCTCTAAATCCGTCGGGGCCCACCATAACGATTGGTGGCCCTAACTCAATATTTTAGAAAGATCGGCCAAATTTTAGCCGATAATTATTTTGGCCTCTGATTTATGTGTGATCGATGGCGTAAGCTCTTCAAGATGTAAAATACTTTCTTTCCAAATTTCATGCAATTTCAATGTACCGTTTATGAGATACCGCATTTTCCGTGAAACTATGGGTCGTTCTGGCTGATTTTGTATGATCGTTATGCAACGATAGGTGTGTCTTTCCAAGATTTGGTAGCTTTGTCATAAGATCATATTTGTGGGCTCCACTCTTCCATAATATTGATGCTTTGAAAGTTTCAAGTGCATTGGCTTTGTAGATTATGAGATATTGATCGATCTTTGTTGATTTATGTTGTTTTATGGATTGTTTTAGATAGATCCATATAAATTCTCCATTTGTCCATAACACGAGCGTACGAACTCTGATGGAATTGAAATCTAAAAGGTAGCCTCACGGGTCTTCCTTGTCACTTCATATTGATTGCACCTTGATTGTGACCCGGTCTGAATATGCGTGACCATCATCCACAGTCTTGTATATCATTGATTCCCAAGGTTGGTAAGCACTTGTTTTTAGTCAAATCTATGGTATCACAACCTTGCCAAAAGGCGGGATAACATTTTCTGCACTTTTATTGTTATTTTTCCACTCATATTGAATTTGATGCATATTTAGGATGCCTTCATACATTCATATATGTCATGCAATACATGCACGCTAGGACAAAGCTCGCCCATAGTTGTTGAGTGTGCGTTACACTATCTATCCCTTAGGGATTTTGAAGATGAAATCCTTTAAGGGGGGTAAATGTAAATACCCTATAAAAATTAATTAAAAATTGACTAATTAATAATAAGGTAAAAATATAAATTTTGTAAATGTTGGAATTTGATGATGAAAGTTACATCATTGTATTCGTGGTGATTTTATGATCGACTTTCGTACATAAAGTTTTATAATCAAACCTTAAACGAAAAAGTTATTGACATTTTAAGATTCCGAATTTAAAATAATTCGAATGGAATTCACATTCGAAACTTTAATTAATGTTAACTTCGAAACTTAATTGGATAATAAATGATTTAATGTTAGGATTTATGTAACATTGAAATAAAGGTTAAGGTTAATTAGTTAATAATAGGGAATAAATTAAAACAAATGGAAAAATGTTAATAGCATCCAAATATAAGGGACTGGTTGACCCCCTTCCCCCGATCGGTCCACGACTAACGTTCGACTGATTGAGGGTCAGCAGTTCACCTGTGAACACTAAATGGCTAGGGTTGATTTAGGCACAAATTTTTTTTTTTTTGTTATTTCAAATCGTATGGTCTTGGTGCCTTCTAATCACTATAAATAGGAGACTAGTCCCCTCACTTTTATTCACATATTATTTGGAACGCTAGCGGAACCCTCTCAGTCTTCTTCTTCTCTACAATTCAAAATCACTTTGGATCTCCAAGCAAGGGATTTAGATATTTAAATATTTGACTTATGATTCTATTTTTCGTTAATCCCTGATTTTGAATCTAATTTATATACAATTTAGTTGTTGTATATTCCAAAAAGAAGAGATCCGAAGAAGAAATTAGGAGTGGACAAGAATCAAATCTAAAAGCAGGCAGGCAAATTCACTATGAGCAAAAATTTTAATTTTTCACAAGTTATTTTTTTATAGCAGAAGTTTGGATGTTTTTTATGCCTTCGAGAATTTTGTTCACGAAAACCATAAAATAAAACCCCAAAATTCCCCCCAATGAAATATTAATTTTTATGTTTATTGGAATCTCAATTGTTTTATATTAAATTTTTTTAGTTATTGCAACTTGTATATTTTGTAATCTATCCCACTTCCAAGTTTCCCTTTCGTTGTGATAAAGGGTTCTAAAAAGAAAATAAAATAGGAAATGGTGTGTGAAGTATGAATTTTCATATTCGTATTTCGCAATTTAAGTATGAACCCCTTTTTTATTGTATCTGTAAAAGTTAAATATAATATAAATGGTTCAATTATAAGTTTTATAGGTGTTGATTCTACTATATTAATATGAAATAAGTTTGGTATTTGATTCTATTTTATTAATGCAAGTCTATTGTTTGGCCAAGGATATTAGCTAATTTGTAAGTTATTATAAGAGTTAGTCTTGTATGAATTGGAAGTTTTGGCATTTAAACCGATTAGTATAGAAAGCAGAAATCTTCGCATGCTTAGGAATATATATTTAGCCTATATTACGTAAGTCTAAATATATTATTAGCATATAAATATATTATTAATTTATAATTAATAACATAATAATCGCGTAGTAAAATAGATGGGTAATTAACATTAAAATCCATAGAAAAGAAGTTTAGGATAAGTATGGGAATTAATCCATAACTGAAGGAAGAATAAGGAGTTTCTCTTATTTAGCCTTAATATAAAACATTGTGAGGTATACATGGTCTTATGTTAGGAGAGTAGGATTACGACTAAGTTATAGGGATGTGAGGTCCATCAAAAGCATGAAGTCTATCCAGATAATCTGGCTACCGGTAGTGTGATTTTAAGAATGATGTATGACATCGCCTATAATAAGTATCCATGGTGGTCGCAAGATTTATCGCAATTCTACAGGGTAAGTCTGCCCATTTAATCTCACTCCTAGCGCCTACGTATAGTCGAACTAATGTGAGACGTCATTGTTTGGGTTACGGGTCATAATACATAGGACCTACTTCTGTGTCGGGGTCATTAAGTAGATGTTGTAGGGTCCACCTTCTTTCCACTTAAGAAGTATTAATTGATCAGGGTTATTTCTCATCAATATCGCTCGTTATCAGTATAGCTCCTCTTTAACGATGCTGATTATCAAGGTTATGCTCCATTAATATCACAACTCATCAACATCTCATGTGACCAATGATGCATCTCTTCAAAGAAGCAGTGCCGAAAGGATGAAAAAAAGTTAGTACCGACACCAATAATGCCAACCCTCCTCAACGTTGGCATCACATGTCATCAACAGAGCCAAGAGTCAAAAACGACGTCAATGCTGCCAATCATCCAAAGGATTGGATGAACTCACATCATAAAGCTATGACAAATGGAATCGATGTCTAAGGTTATCAAAGAAAGCAATGATATTGAGCATGATCGATAATGTAGCCAATTAGTGTTACAACAACATGTTCTATATCACACTTTATAGGTGTCGCATCCTATTGATTCCAAATTTAACATATGGAGATAATCCATCAGTGCCTCTCTTTATCAATGTTGCCTATCATTGACGTCAGCAATGATCAATGTCGTCATTCTACAGCATTGACGATGAATGTCATCAATGTCTTTGAAGCTATACATGCGATATTGATGGTGGACATTGTCGATATCCATAGAAGATTTCGAAGCCAACTGTGCGGAGACTCATCAATGCCGACAATATGCTGGATGAATCCGTTCTTTCTCAATTATACTCTATATCAACACTGCTCCCCATCAATGATTCATGCCATTTCCAACCGATACCGTCAACATCCAATCAAGATATTCTCAATACATAGGATTGTTGATGCCGAAAGTCATCAAACTTCCACTATTGCTATCATTAAACAAATCCCAGTGCATTGCAACATTGACGTTGCCGAAGCCATTGTTGAAGTCATGCATGTCGAAGCCAAATGTCATGCCTCATTCCTACCCCTATAAATACAGACCCAGGGCTTCTGGAGAAGGGGTGAATCATTTTTGTCTCACTTCTTACATTTTAAACTTTGTAACCCTAAACTTGTTTGGGGACTTTTGCCAATGATAGCACTCAAAATTTTTACACACTAAGAATTGAATATTGAACAAGTGAATAGCATAATCGGTAAGATGAGTTACGGCTTATAATTAATATATCGACTTGATTCCAACTTGACCTGCATATTGACTTAATGACTTTCGACATGATTATACACTTGCTATTGGATACACATAAGACCATTATGGATTTAATAAGAGCCTATGTCATCCTGGCCTATTAGCTTAGGATCACCCCAACATTTTTTTTAACAAAGTCCACTTTTCTAACATTCCGTAGGGTTGATGAAGAAATTAGAAACATTTTGGCGCTAGAAGGAGGGCCTAAACTTCTGATCCCTTATAACTCTCTACATAAAATGATTATATAAAGTTCTTTTGTTTCAATAAGAAAATGGTGAGAATCGGGAAAAGTAGTGACATATCAAATAAAGAAGTCTTACAAAAAATGACTTTGGAGGACGATATCATTCTGAGCTTTAATTTAGGGAATATGAAATTAGGATAACCTTTAACTCTCACAAGCAGTGAGGCCAAGCTTATGAAGGAAGGAGATGAAGCGGAATCCCCAAGTAAAACCCAAGATGAGGTATCAGAAACATGCTCTCCAAGACTGCAATCAAAAGAAAGAAAAATAGCTAGGACCAATCAATGAAATGAAAATAAAGAAAGTCAAGCAAGAGGGGCCCTCGAACAATTGGATTGCTCAATCTCATGCAAAGAATATAATAGAAACCACTATAGTGATGAAACCTACTAGTGAAACATCCCTAAGAAAATGATAGAAGATATGTTTAAGGAGAAAGGAACCCTTGACTTAAGGAAAAATAATATCTTTTAAAAAAAATCCTTTCGTAGAAGATATAATGACTGTTAAAATTCCACCTCACATAAAAATTCCTCCACTAAAGTATTATGAAACTATCGATCCAAATGATCATATTTTCTCTTTTGAAGGCCGTATAGATTTGCATAACATCTCTAGAGTAGTTTATTGCAAGCTCTTCCCTATAGCTTTTTATGGAGTAGCTACCAAATGGTACATGCATTACCAAGAAAAGACTATCTACTCTAGGGAGCAATTTTCTCATAAATTCCACTCGTAGTTCTTCATATACAAAGACCCAACTATAGATTACAATGTGTTAACTAATGTCAAGCAAAGGCAAGGGAAATTTCTTGGCAGATACCTAAGGAGATTTAAAACAGAAGCATTAAAAGCAAATATGATCGATAGAGAAAAGTTGGTGATAGTTCGTTCAAGGCTAATTAAGAATACGCCTTTTTGGAAAGAACTTTATGTTTATGGATGTAAGGATCTACAACACTTCTATTTCCAGGCTGAGAAACTCATCCACATGGATGAGATGCACCACGCCGAAAGAAATCCCAACAAAACACAAAAGAAGAAAAGTTCGATTTCAGTCATTCCAACAAAATTCCAAGATGGAATAAAAGCAGAGGAGAAAATAGAATGCGAACATCTAAAATTAATCATGTAGAGTTAAACAAATCCCTCTCCTATATTTTCGCCATGGCAAAAAGTAATGGAATTTCCCCACTTTGTGTAAAACAAGGAAACCTCCTGAACCTAAAATGGGAAAAGATTATTGTGCCAACCATAAAGTAAATGGCATAAAACTAATGAATGTCATGTCTTGTTAGGAATATTTCAGAATATGATCAAGTCAGGATCTCTAAAGGAATTCATTAAGAAAACCTTAAAAGCCTCCCGTTCTGAGGAGAATAGCCCACACATCTAGAAATTACCTTTTTGTATAGGAAAAAAAGTTAGCTATGCAACTTTAAATTTTGATTCCAGTCAAACTGCGAAATTTAGTGGCGGTTCCCCATCATGGATCATTTTTACTCATAAAAATTTCTAATTTGATTTGTATTTAAAATTCATCATGAATTGATAATAAATTCAAGTTTCTTTACAGGTTAAAACAAAATTAATTCACTACATCCTGAGGTTCTGAATTTTCCTATCAAACATAACAAAAGTCTGGTCTTCATTGGAAAAATATAGTTCAAATATCCAAGATAAAATGGCACTCTATCTCATGGCTTGAATCTATGCGGTATAGAAATTTCTTTTATGTTTGAATCATCATCAAATTTCCCTCATAGGCCCTTTTTGGAGAGAGATAAATATCCAAAATCCTCCTAAAAGAAGGGATACTTAATAAAAAGCATGTTCTTGTCCGTAAAAGTCTATTAGTTCATGAATCATGACTTCTAAGTGTTATAAACAAGACATTCCTTTTTGCTAAGCAAACCCTAAAGTGGTGCAATTATACATGTCATACAAAGGTGGAAGCAATATACACTAACCTTATTTCTAAACAAGCAATTTTATTACAAAAAGATTTACGAAACACATCTTTGAGAAAAATTGTTTTCAAAAATCAAAAGGATTATTACCGGCTACTCTATAGATTAGGGAAAGAAAATATTTATCCATTTCCAAAAAGACTTATAAAATCTTTGAAAAGCACTGTTTAACATTTCTAAATGCACATAAAAGGTTTAATTTAGTATGTTCTGATAAAAGTGTTTTTAAGGATTTCAGAAATTACTAGAAGAGGAAAACCTATACATATTTTACAAAGAACGTTTTTGGAACTACTAAGACTTATTAGCACTACAAAATTCTAAAAGAGTATACTTTTAATTGAAGGACTATTGGATCATAAGTCATAACCACTCAGTCTCTTATTTGAGATTTGCATTTCTATTATGAGAGTGATACAAAGACTAATCTTGGTAGCTATGCTGAGAAGGGATTTTATCAAAGAGTTCAAATATCCAAATCTTTTCAAAAGAAAGACTAACTTTAGGAAATAATTCCTCAATTTATCAAATAAGTCCTATTTCATAAAATTCTTTCCTACAAAAGGAAGTTTTATGACAGAAAAGATGATATTTATTGATTCAAAAAGGTTTTCACAAACATTTCGATTGGCCAAAACTTATTTTCATAAACAATTTTTTTAGAAAACTTCTTTTAAGCCTCAGATGTATTTCTAGAGCACCTCCTAGAGGGAAGAGGGTCCAGCGCCCACCAAAAAGCTTTCGATGTATTTGTGGAGCTCCTCCTAGAGGAAGGAGGGTGCGACACTCACCAAAAAAGCCTCCGATATATTTTCGGAGTGCCTCTTAGAGGGAGATGGTCCAACACCCACAAAAAAAATCACTGATGTATTGTCGGAGCACCTCATAGAGGGAGGAGGGTCCAACATCCACCAAAAAAGCCTCCGATGTATTTCCAGAGTGCCTCCTAAAGGGAGGAAGGTCCTGCACCCACTAAAAAGCCTTTGATGTATTTTCGAAGCACCTTCT
Source organism: Allium cepa (assembly GCA_030765085.1). Lineage (NCBI taxonomy): Eukaryota > Viridiplantae > Streptophyta > Magnoliopsida > Asparagales > Amaryllidaceae > Allium > Allium cepa. Next base: position 293,351,392 of record CM060937.1, read on the forward strand.
AGAAGGAGGATGGTCCAGCATCCATCAAAAGGCCTTCGATGAATTCCCAAAGCTCTTCCAAAAAGGACAAAGATGTCCAAAGCCTAAAACAGAAGCGAAGCTAAAGAAGGGCCAGTAACAAAAAGGATGAAAATGTCCAAAGTCTAAAACAGAAGTGAAACCTTAGAAGAGGCAAAAATAAAAAGGATGATGATGTGCAAAGTCTAAAACAGAGGTGAAGCCCAAGAAGTGGCAAAAACAAAAAGAATGAAGAAGTCCAAAGTCAACAAAAAGGACGAAGATGTCCAAAGCCTAAAATAGAGGTAAAGCCCAAGAAGAGGAAAAAACGGACAAAGATGTCGAAAGTCTAAAACATAGGTAAAGCCCAAAAGGGGCAAAGAGCAAAGGGGTTAAGTGGATATAAAGGGGTCTGAAGCCTAATGGAGAAGAAAAGGGAATTAAGCAAAGAATAAATTCTTACTTGGAAAGTAAGAATTTTTTAATTAAAGGGTTAGATCAAAAAAGACTTCTAAAAAGTCTGTCCTAACCCAAAAAACAGGAATGCCTTTAAAGGAAGGCCTGTATAATAAGTATCAATAAATCAATTAGACCTTTACTCTGTTGAGCGGCCAAACAGCCGAACTATATTACTGAACAACCAAACAGCCTAATGGAACTACTATGCTGAGGGGCCAATAACCAAATGGAACTACTCTGGTGAATGGTTGAATAGTTCAATAACAGAATGAAACTATTATGTTGAATGGCTAAATGATTGAACAAAAGTACTTTGCTGAACGGCTAAATGGTTGAATGGAACTACTTTGTTGAACGGCTGAATGGCTAAACGGAACTACTTGGCTCCAATATAAAATAATGATAACAAATAATAATAAACACCTTATTAACTACATATCTCATAGTAAGAGACATTCCTTTGAACAATGAGAATATCTGTTGCTGTTCAAAGTATTAATCTCCTATGAATATTTAGCTTTAGGACTACTTGAATTACCATTACTAGATGATTTCTTGATCTTCCATCATATGGACTTCTAAGTTTTTTATTATCAAATGAAATTTTGATGAACTTTTGATTGAATTTCTGGTTTTCTTGACAAATAGATTCCTGATTCTCTTGTTAATTATGTTTTTAGTTTTCTTGATTGATATTCTTGACTTCCTATTAAAATTTTGATTTTCTTTTAGAATTCGGGTCTTTATACTATTGTCGAATGGTCTTTTGGACTTTTTATTATCGTCAAATGGATTTTTCGTCTTCTTATTATTGCCAGATGGATTTATGGTTTTCTTATTATTGCCATAGGGTATTTTGGATTTCTTATTATCAGATGATATATAGGATTTCTTATTACCAGATCGTATTTTCGATTTCTTATTGCCAGAAGATGATATTCCTGATTTATTATTATTAGATGATATACTATATTTCTTATTACCAGATGATATACTGGGTTTCTTATTGCTAGAAGATGGTATTCTAAATTTCTTATTATAAGATGATATACTTGATTTCTTATTACCAGATGGTATTTTGGGTTTCTTATTCACAGAAGATGGAGTTCTAGATTTCTTATTAGCAAATGATATACTGGATTTCTTATTACCAGGTAGTATTCTAGGTTTCTTATTGTCGGAAGATGATATTATGGATTTCTTATTATCACTTGATATACTAGGTTACTTATTACCAGATGGAATTCTGGGTTTCTTGTTGTCAGAAGATGGTATTCTGGATTTATTATTATCAGATGATATACCGTATCTCTTATTACCAGATGGTATTTTGGGTTTCTTATTGTCGGAATATGGTATTCTGGATTTTTTATTATTAGATGATATAGTGGATTTCTTATTACTAGATTGCATTCTGAATTTCTCATTGTCGGATGATATGCTGGATTTATTATTACCAGATCGTATTCAGGATTTCTTACTGTCAAAAGATGATATTCTAGATTTCTTATCGTCAGATGATATACTGGATTTCTTATTATCAGATGCTGAACTGGGTTTCTTATTACCGTAAGATGGTATTCTGGATTTATTATTATCAAATGGAATTCTGGATTTTCTTTTGTCAAATGATTTCAGGTCTGAAGATAAGAATTATGCTGAGACAAGCTAAGGATTATATATAATATTACGCAAAATTATAGCCTTGGAAAGTAGACGATATGGTATATTTGAGTGACTCAACACTGAAAGTCAATCTCCAACAACAACAAAAAATTAACTCAGAAGGAGAAGCTTTGTAGCCCATACTAATATTCTTGAAGAATTTCTTGCCTAACCCTCCATTTTCTACTAGGTGTATTATTCTAAATTTGAATGCTCATTATCAAGAGCATTTAAGGGGTTTACATATTATCTAAATGTTAAAAAAATTAAAGTACAAAATAACCTTTACGACAAGTCAACAACCATTGAATAACCGTTGTCAAATTCACAAGAAAAACTCAAACTTTTACATTGACTAGAAGAGCACAAATAAATGCTAAATTTATGATAAAATAATAAGGGTATGTGCAAGAAACTTGAATGATAGTAAATATAAAAGTATTCTAAGTATAATGTTGCATAAATAAAACCATGTCGAATGAGTAGATTAATACCAAATGCCACATGAGTTATGCTATAAAGCAAGAATATAATGCCATGACAATGAATAGTGTCGTAATAATGAGATTAATGATGTCAATAAGTGAATGTCGACGTAGTTCAGCAATGCTTTATTAAAGTATTAAATGAATAAGTAGACCTTAAATTTGCTATAACAATTATATCATGAATAGCAGGGTTGAAATAATTGAACTGAAATGCTTAAAATAGTTAACAAGGAAAAACTATTGCTTACATAAAGTGTTGTTAGAGTAATACTATAATCCAATAAGTCAATATTGAAATTAGGAAACATTATTTTTTGTTAACATAAACTTTCTTATTGCCCTAAAATAGGTTATCACTTTTCTTTTTGGTTATTGACGACATATAAATTTTGCACCAAAACCTTGGAATGATTATCAGAATTAAAACAAAGTAAAATTTAATGGACATCAAGCATTATTTCATAAAACATCAATCTCAAAATAAAATAGGATAAGTTAATCAATGAAGAATATTAAAATAATGTCATGGAGCACTAAAGAACAAAGCAATATTTGATATTAAGAGTAATAAACTAACCACGTCATCATTAAACTAAAAACGTTTCTGCTTCTAAATTGATATCACCTAACCCTAATTAATCTAATGAATTTTCAACGACATTAAAATTTAGAATTAAATCCTTTATGAAAATTATAAGATGTCGACATTATCATGAATAAAGCCTTAATAATAATTCATGTATAAAATAATTGGCAAAACTAGAATTGAAAATTATATGTTAGTATTTGCTCGAATGTCTGAAATTTGATATTTTTAAATGACTTCGTGAATTTGGAAATCTTTTTTTCTTGAGTTTGAATCATAGGAAAAAGAGGAATGCCATCAAACAAATTTGAATGAACGAATAAATAAGCGGTAAACATTATGTTTGAGGTTATTGAAAAGTTAATGCTTCGACTATATTTTGAGGGGGCAAATGTTATCCACATAATTTCTTAGGAGAGTACGATGCTTAGTTCAAAGCTTTAAAGAGATGATATTGAACATCATTACAAAATGGAATGCTTTAAGCCTGTATAATAGCATCTATTATAAAGCAGATAAAGACGACAATAAGATAACAAGCGAGTATTAAACCCAATAACAAGCGAGTATTAATCCCAAAGGAAGATTATTGACATCGTCTCTCATTAATGGCATTTCCCATCAATAACTTTCATTATCAATATAGATCCTCTTTAATGGCACTTATTATCACGGTTGCGCTCAATTAATATCACCACTCAACAACATTGCATGTGACTAATGATGCATCTCTTCAAAGAAGCATTGTTGAATGAATAAAAAAATTAGTGCCACTGATGCCGACCCCCAATAACGTTGGCATCGCATGTCATCAACAAAGCCTAGGGACCAAGACGACATCAGTGCCGCCTAACATCCATATGGTTGGGTGGACTCAAATCACAAAGCGATGCCAAATGGAACCGGCGCCAAAGGTTATCAAAGAAATTAATGATATCGAGCATGATTGATACTGTAATCTATCAGTGTTATAACAACATGTTCTACATCATGCTTCGTAGGTACCACATCCTATTGATTCCAACTTTAACCTATGGATATAATCCATCAGTGCCACGTTCATTAATGCCACCCATTATTGATGTCACCAATGATCAATGCCCTCAATCTACAGTGTTGATGACAAACATCATCAATGTCTACAAAAGTATTACATGCGATGTTGATGGTGAACATCATCAATATCCATATAATTATCGAAGACAACCATGCCGAGAGTCATCAATGTCAATGCTATACTGGATGAAATCACTCTTTCTCAACTCTACTCTATATCAACGCTGTTCCTCATAAATGCTTTATGTTGCTTCCAACTTATACTGCCAAAAACCAATAAAGAGCATCTCAATACATAGGATTGTCGATGTTGAAAGCTATTAATAGTAGGGCGGTATCAAAGTTCCACTATTGTCATTATTAAACAAAGCCCAACGCATTGCAACATTGATGTTGCTGAAGCCATTGCCGAAGTCAAGCATATCGAAGCTAAATGCCATGCCTCTTTCCCACCCCTACAAATACGTACCTAGGGGTTATGGAGGAGGGTGAATCATTCTTGTCTCATTTCTTACATTTTAAACTTTTGAACCTAAAATTGATTTAGGAATTTTTGCAATAGTAGCACTCAACTTTGTACACAGGAAGAATGGAATATTGAACAATTGTATAACATAATCGTAAGATGACTTAAGACTTTTGATTAACATGTCGACTTGATTCCAACTTGAGACCCTCATATTTAGTTAATGACTTTCGACATGACTATATTCTTACTATTGGATACACATATGATCATTATGGATTTGACATTGAGTTTATGTCATCGTGTCCTATTAGCCTAAGATCTCTCTAGCATTTTATTATAAAAGTCCACTTTTCTAACTCTTCCTGGGGTTGATGAAGAAATTCATTAACATTATATTTTTGGTATATTCCGGTGTACCTAGTTTCAAACTTGATTGCTATTTATCGTGGGATGTTATATTTAAGATGATATGCTGTACTTTTTATATTTAAATTTTTATGTAATTGATACTTATATTATATTTTATCCTTTTCACTGTAAGATTCTAGTAGCATAGATAGATAGCTCTATATATTATTCTTTTTTATCAATTTTACCAATCAACTATCAGCTTTGGAATGGGCCTAAGGTTGATGAGCCTATATTGGGTTGGAAATTAAGCTTGTTTCAAAGGGAGTTGTTATAAAAATACTTTTGTAAATGTTTTGAAAAACATTTTTTTATTTTAAAAGTTTTCAACTATTCCAAAATTTCAATTGGAGATGATTTTGAATGAAAAAGATAAAATTTCTATTTGTTGAAATGCTTCATGCTTAGCGTAGAAAAAGTTTAGCAAATATGAATTTCAATGTTTAGCAGAAGTGACAATATGTAGAATATAGTTGATGATGAGAAAAATGGCTGTTTTAGCTTTGGAATTTCTATTTCCATATCGTTTTGATAGTGGAGCAAAACTTGTTTTGAAATAACACTATATAAATTTTAAAAATAATTTTTCTTATGCAGACTATACTTGGAAAAGTGAGAAAAAATCAAGTATAAGAGAAGGTTCCAAGGTATAGCGGAATGGGTACACAAGTAGATGGTGGAGATATGAAATTACCCATCTAAATTCCTTTTTCCACATAAGAGGATAGATTTAGAAAAAACAAGATTTTCAAAAATTTTGAATATTAGGAATTGTATGCTAGGTATTGAATGGCAGGGATTTGATGTAAAATTGGTTGAACCCACTCTTATTCGTAGAGGTGTAGGGAAAAAATAAGATATTGTTACGTGAAAATAAAGATTTTGATTTTTGAAAACTTGCACATACTGAACTGCCAGTATATATATTTTGTTTGCACCATATTTTCCAAACTGTTTTAAAAGAATGCATTCATATAGGAAGCATCAATTTAGCATTATTCAGCATACATATCATATGTATTATGATGCGCCTTGAACTTGTACATAATTAGCTGGAAAATTGGTTACACACTAATTGCTTGGATAGCTTAGAATGGTTGCGCAATATGTTATAGGATTCATTCCTTGAGGAACTTTGGGACTGAAATTTTTTTAAGGGGGAAAATGTAACGTCCCATAAACTAAACAACAGTTAATTAAAAAGATTAGTGAATAATTATTAATGTCCAAAAATAGGATTTTTGTAAACATCAAAACTTGGCTACAAAACTCATCAGCCTTCAATTATCTTAATCATCTCTGAATCTTTATCTTTAGTATTTCAATTGATTGGTCTTCGAACTTGACTATCCAATACTTGTATAACCTATGTAATATCTTGAAAAATATTCTATACAACTTGGGAAATATCAGTGCCATATATATGGTTGTTGTCACCTAAATCAATATCTAAGATATTAACAACCTACCCCTTTTTGACGATGACAACCTTGTAAATGTATTTATTATAAAATATAATGTATCTCCCTCTAAAATGAATTACTTCCCCTTAGTATATGCATATATATTTTATATTTTCTCCCACTTTATCATTAAAAAATGAGTGAAGAAAAATAAACTCCCCTATTGTGACATATTAAATACTATCGAGTGCAATAATGTCAGATATCACAAATCCATATTATCCCAGAATGTCAGATATCACAAATGCACACATCATCATCATCGCCTATTTAAGGCATATCAAATTGAGGATCATAGGATCACCATCAAATGGGTGAATCATTCATATTCATGAATTCTCTTTAAAATCCAAATAACATCTATAAAGGAGATGTCACTATGTATAATCAAGCTAGCATGTAGCTTTTTCCAAATATCACCCAATGTCAATAAGCAGAACATCATCATCAATATGCATAGGATAGGCTGCTTATTAGTGAAATAAAAATATGAGAATCCACTATACTCTGGACATCTATCCAAATATAATCTCATATCCCCATATATGAACTATAAGAATATACCGTAGTGGGTAATGACTGTACAAAAGACATGGAGTCCCAAGTAGAGCCATCTATAAATAAACATTAATATGTAGGTCATCTAACCCATATGTATACATAAGTGAGGTGTATCAATAGTATATGCCAATCTACCACTCTATTAGTACCAAAAGGGAGACTGATAGCAAATGAAGTAAGATCCATGGTCATAAAGTCTTTACAGTCTTCAGTTACCTCTATGGTATCGTGACACGTATCCACCGATATGCGCGTCGATGCGAGGACTGAGAAATCACGTCACTGCTCCTATAGATAATAAACTGCTGGCTTAGGTGACACAGGGGAGAACACATAAAGTGAAAGCACGAAGCTATATACACAGTGTCACGGATCTGGGGCATCAGCCCACAATCAAGCCGCTAGGGTGGATTTTATCTATCTGGTCCTCTCCAACATGGATAAAAGGAGTACACCATGATAATGGCACATAAAACTAATACATATAGTGTAACATCCCGCCTTTTCGCACGATTTAAACCGACACACATGCCAATTCAAACCATACGGAAGGGCGGATTGTTATGGGGCAAATAAGAAAAAAAAAGAGAAGAAAAAAAAACTAAACAGAATCTCACAGCGGAAGGATAAAATATAATAATCAAATATACAGTTTATAAATCTGTTTACAAAACCATGTATATAATACATATCAGAGTTACACATACCAATAACAATGCAGCGGAACAGTGTAGTGCACTAGTATAAATAATAATATTATAAATCTTCGTCTTCGTCCTCCAGAGCTAAATCTTGAAATCCTGAAACGCTCGGACTGACCCGAGCGAATTTGAAAAGACAAAAACACACGAGTCAGAACTAAAAGATCTTATGTGAGTTAAATTAACAGAAATAAATATGCTTGCAGTAACTCAAGAGATGCTCGGGATTTACATCTCCTAAGGATCCGTTAAACTATTTACTATGTAGTATATTGCGTTATTATAATAGTGCCTAATTGTAAAATAAACTTACTTTTAAATAGCGTTAAGGCTTTACATTTTCCACCTTAACACGTAAAATGCCAATAGTCTATACAGTACCGTAATACCTCCTGATCGGGAGGCTACCAGAGGATACTCCATTGGTACGACACAAATAGAAACTCGTAGTAAAGGCTCGATATGGTAGGTGACACGGCACAACTAGGCAATGCCAGGGTAGATATACCAATTGCTATCCAGGCTGGTGGAAACGCGTAGCCGCAGTTACCGCCCACCTCGGACTAACTCCCCAAAATCAAAATATAGAAGTGGCCACTGAATCAATCCAAGTCAAAGTATAATATCGAAGAGGAGGGTCCGATCAGAGGAATGACCTCATTGGCCTGAGAATCGCTCCTGTTTTAGCCACCTTATGCCAACTCACGGGAGTCGGGTCCACGTATTTACCTTACAGGAAACGTCGCCACCACCTACTTCATTCTGGAATCTCCACCGCGTACACGGTTAGTCAAAGTGGTTTTCGGTATCGACAGAGAGTATGTCCATATCCGATCCCGGTCTCTTTGCCAACCCATCGTTATTATAACACCGCGGTCATTTAAAAATAGGTTATACTTTAAAAATAAGAATAAACATTCCATTTCATAACCATGAATACGATATCATTTCAAACCCAAAGCCATATTTTATCACTTATCCCAAATATAATTCTTTTCCAAAATCATAATGCTTTAACTTCATAACGTCTGAAAATCAAATATTTCAAAGCATAATATTTTGAAAAATCAAATTTAAAACCATAACTTTTAAAACTTGAATGGTTTGGATAGTCAACGGTATATGAATTAAAAGGTTTAACTTAAATGTTACTTTGTAAAGAAAATAGTTCTCATGGCTTTACAAATACATTTCTTTATTAAAGTCTAACCCAAAATTTGTATTATCTCTCTCAAGTTCCAAAACCACTTCAATTTATATATATATATACGTATACCATTTGGAGTATTAATATTTCAAACTAAAGTTGGATTTTATTCTTTCAACAAATCGAATGTTCTATTAATTAGTCTTGAATATTCACATAAAATCCATAAATAATAAGAACTCTAATTTCTAGTAATAAATTTTTTTTTTCAATTCAAATTATACTAGAATATTCATTTCAATTTATCTTGGAAAAAATCCAATTATAAATATCATATCTTAAAATTTCCAAACTTAACATTTAAACATATGATATAAATTATCAAACTCCATTTTCTTAATTTTTTTCCATTTTTAATAAAGAGATTTATACACCTTTTAATTTTCAAAATTTTCAACTTCATATGTATATATATGGAAGAATAATATTTATACAATATAAAATTTAAGATTATTATAAACCGTATTCCATCCAAACCATAGAAATCACATTAAAATAGTTATATATAGACCGCGGTGCCTGTATATAATTTTCTATCCTATGGTCAAGTGATACGGATATTTATCATTTCAATCCGCAATTTAAAAGATATAAAATTTTGCGGTTGTATATCATTTCAAACCGCAATCCCGAATGAAAGGAAATATGCATGATAATTTGCAATTTAATGATATACAATAAAACATCCATCAACATCACCCATCATCCAATCACAATCAAGCAATATCAATCAATAACAATTTATATTTGATAATATATAACAGGTAATAACTGGCAATTTTATTCAGATTAAATTTAACAACTATTAATCTAACAGTTTATATTCAGTAATAATCTATATAACTGTTAACTAGCAGTTTATAGGCAAACAAATAAATACTAACTATCAATTAATACGCAATAAATAAATTAAATTAATAGTTAAATTTAATAAATGCAATTCAACAAATATGAGTGAAATAAACATGCCAAATACTCATAAATAAATTTCTATTCATTTCTAAAATTAATTTAACAAACATAAAAGCTTCTAGTAGTTGTGAGTGGGTTTAAACACTCACCTTTTGAATATAAATCGAATTTCAATTCGATTTAAACCCAAAATTTGACGGTCTCCAAATCTGTCCAAACCAGCGTCAACAGATCCGAAATTTAATTACGATCCTAACAAAAGAAATTTCGCGTGAATCGGAGAACGTATGAAAAAGATATTCATTTTAAACGATTTGAAAACAAAAATAAAAATAAAATAAAACAAAATAAAACAAAACCCACTTAACTTCAATGGCCACGTCAGCTAAAAGCTACAGCACATCGTCGAATTTTTTTTGGTCAAACGAATATCCAAAACAGAAAACGAATTGTACCAGCAGATTACGTGTCTCGAGAACTTTATCATAAAATTTTCTGGAATTTTTGTGGAGAGTTTGAATTTTATTAGAAAATTTGAATTGTAGATAGATTAGGTTTTGTAACCATTGAGGAAGAGAAAGAGATGAAGAAAAATGAACGTACAGCCAATTGACAATAGAAAGGAGGCTAGGGTTTATCACAGCATATTTATAGATAGATCGCAAAAGGATAGGTGTGCACGAATTTTAACGTGCAAACAGAAGTGGTCCCAAAAGGATATTAATTATACACGTTACGGATTAAATTATTTCCTTCTCAACATTTACATTGCATTTTAAGCGTATTCACACATGTATAATTAGATGCTTCATTTAAATTTTCATATATATATATATATATTCACAATTCCATAATTTCCAATACATAGATAAATTTCCAATTTCAACTAAATTTCTAAATTACTGTAATAATTACAGATTAAATTTCTATCCATTCTCAATAGATTTACGTTTACATACTAAAATCCACATTTCTATGTACATTTGAGTTCCATATTATACATATTTTATTTATCTTAATTACTTCCAACTTAAATTTCAATCAACATAAAACGTTTTATTCAGTTTCTAATAAATTTCAATCATGCTTTAAATCCAAATGAATAAATAACTTAATTCCCATTTAAGCATTTTTCATTTGATTTGCAATCAACCTTATATGAGCAATCAAATCCCGATATATTAAATAAATGTTATTTCCATCATTCTTTATCCTATGAAGAAATTTAAGTTATTCACACCTATTACTAAATTTCATATTGATGCACACTAATTTACATTTATTGCAATGGTTACCAAATATTTCCCTGCAATAATTCATTCCCCTATACATACTTACAATTCCACTTAAACTTTACTATACCCATTTATTTCCTCAACATTAAAACCAACGTTGCCTCAATTCCACTAATGTACACTTATTCTATTATCACTTACTAACCATTCAAATTTTTATTAACAAATAGGCAGGTAATTCCTATGTTACAAATTTTTAATTCATCCTAATCCCTTACTATTGACATACATTTGCATTACTTACATATCATTTACAATGTTACCCAAAATCTCTATCCATTGTAATTAATACCTTAAATAAGTTTCAATTTATATTCAAGTGAATACATTACCCTTTTTCGTTATGTCATCCATTTTTCACAAGAAACGTTTTATCGTTTCGACAACATTTTATTTCTAATTACCTACATTGATTTGTGTACGTCTCTACTATTTAAAGCATTACCATTCTCACCTTCATCTAAATCTTCATTTATGAATATCTAAAAATAAATTTCACTTATTTCCTATTTATACACTTATAAATTCCAATTCCAAATAAATAGATAAATCTCCGTTTGCACTACTTACATCAAAAATCAGCGATTATCCTATCTATACATTTTAAGTGGATGGATCAAATGTCGTATCCAAAAATCTACTTCTTAATATTCTTAGATTTAAACTCAACTCTCTATTAACAGAATATTTAGATGTTTAAACTTCTTTTATTACCATTAACTTATTATTATACATTAAACTTAATTATACTGACAAAGCTTGTTTTTGGTACTCTTTTCATTTCCATAAATAAAATTAGCAGTGGATTCATACCTTATTATGTAATTAACTTTAATTCCACCTAACTAAATATTTACATAATCTTTTATTTGTAATAAATCAACTATTTTATATTAATTAAATTTAATCTTCCTGGTTTACTTATTCATAGTATGTAATTCAGTTACTCACCCTAACCTATTTATTTGAAATCCAATACAGATTATTTTTACTAAGTTCCAATTTCCAAAGGTTACTGCAATTAATCCAATTAATTGCAATAAATTCTAATAAATTTGATTTTATTGGATTACAACTCAAAATAAATCAATTATTACTCAACCACACAGTTAACATTTCTTTTATGATTCATTACAGTAATATTTCCCAATTCTCATCTTTATTTTCATAAATTACTGGATTTCAATTTAATTGAAATTTTGTTAACTTTACACATAAATAAAAGCTTAAACCTCAATTAATTCATTCCTAAGATCACACTAATTATTATATTATAAAATGGACCTTTCCCTTGGTTACATCTTATTTATTCTCTTACCAATATTCCACACTAACTGCAATAATTTAGTGCATTAATTGAAATTTATCAAAATAAAACTTAACCAACAAATAGAATAAATACATACAATAATTATTGTCATTAAATCTATTTCCTAAGTCTACACTCAATTAATTCCTTAAAATAAGTTTTACGTTTATAAATTTACCTTCACACTTCCCGTTACTATTTTAATAATTACTAAAGTAACATTTTTATAATAACAACATTAAAATTTCTCAATATTTAAATGAACTTTATTTCCAAATGCACAGTACCAAATTTCAATCATTTATGTTCTATCCAACATTTTTTAGATTTTATTTCCATCAATTAGTTCATCCAATATTTTCATCCATTTATTAACAAATTTTCCATTATACAATTTCAATTCTCCTTATTATTATTTCATTAATACTATTACCAACTTTTATTACTTTTAGCATTAATTAAACAATCATATTTAATTAAGAGGTTATAATGTTGTATTCACTATTCCCATTTTCACTCCAAAACTCAAATAGCCATTTCAATTGCATTTGGATTTGCATTAAATTGGTTATCCATCAACTGCCATCTATATTACCACCTTAATTCACATACAATTACAGTCCTTTTTAATATATTAATACATAGGTAATTTAAATTTTGTCTTTATTTCTTTAATTTACATTTTATTCAAGTGCGACAATTTACGCTATTTCTTTATTGATATTTCACCTAACTTTCAATAATTAAGTTAAATACCCGTTTCTACAATTCATTATTAGTTATAAATTTAAATCTCCTTTATTTATTCAACTTACACATAGGTATACATCTTACACTATCTCAATCATTGGATTTTCATTTAGCGTTCATCCCAGCATAAATTCTATCTCTTTTATATATATCTTTATTTTTCTTTACAAAATTTTTTATTACATAATCCCTTTTTAACTAAAATTTAATCGTCGAAATTTACGGGTCGTTACATATAGAAATGAAGTTAAGCTTATCGTTAGCCTTACTTGCCGAATACAAGCATGTAGCCATACTTATCGCTATGTGTATCACATCACACTTATACCACTATTTCCTTTACGTGAGTGTCATCTTCTTACAATGAAATAATCGAATAATATCACAACAACGTCTCATTCCACCATGTGATTTGCAAACATGTATTCACGACTAATAAACTACACTCGATCTCCATAATATTCTATACAATGAGTCCAAAAAATAAATGGAAAATACTACTGATGCCCTATCCTAAACGATTTTATGACTCCGTTTATTCAGATTTCTCACTACATTGAATAAAAATCATCAAAAATTCTTATAGAAGGATGTCATCACCATATAATATCAAATCACAATCAATCAATATCTACATTGAATCATTCAATATGAATGAACTCGATGTATAAGGAAATTAAAAATCAAAAAAGCAAGATAAAATAGGCTAATCAAAAATACATATAAGTACTGAACAAACAATTCAATATTCATTAATAAATCAATTGCAACATAAAACTTTGATATAAAAAAATTTGAACAGTAGAAATATATTATAAATATATTCTAAGACTAAACTGATTAACCAATTAAAACCAAATACGAAACGTTCTTTTAAATAAAGTACTAATTCCTCAACTTATAAATTTAAATACTAATTTAATACACGCCATTAACATTAGAAAATTCCTTATTTTCTTTTGGTAACCTAAAAATAGTTTGTAAACTAAATATTATGCTTAAAAAATTATTCCATAACTTTCTATGACTAAATAATATTTCTAAATAATTTTAAAATATCCAAATCGATTTAATATGTTCATAATCTAATAAATACATTTTCAAAACCTAAATATTTTGTAAAATCTACTTCGAAAATTATAAATTATCAATTATGCACCATTTCATATTCTTCTAGAAATTTTGAAGATTTGTATAGATTTACTAAAAATAAAAAAATAAAATTTTCATTCATAATCAACATCAAAATTAAATAATAATTATTGATATTAGATAAAGATTTCTCTTACCAAATACACACACAAAAACATATTTTTATTTATAGCATTTTTATTTATATATAATATATATGTCATAAAATGCGCAGTCGCGTGCAAAAATTTACGGTCGACTGGTTGCCCTAGATGGTCGATCGTTTCATAAAACTGTGTGAATGATCATTAATTTCAAATGATCTCCCCCTCCTCCCTTATAACTAGCTACTTTTGCTCGATGAATATAGTCAATATACCCAAACAACAATTCAATTACAACATCTACATCATGAATTAAATGACTAAAAACATAGATGCATGAGTTTAAAAACTCACCTGCTCCTGCTTTTCTTTCACTTTCTCTCTATGAACGCACGCACGTAGAACCCAACCGTGCTACCAAAACTTGAATTCCTTATTGCCATAAGTGTAAAATGATGGAGAAACACAAATTTAAATTTGGTACATTATAAAAATTTATATGATTTATTTTTGAATTTATAGGGAGTAGATTATTGAGAAAGAAGTATCATAAAGAGGTAAACTAACTAAGGGAAGTATACCTATTTACACCAAAATATGGCATAAACACCTATATATGAAAAGTAGAGAATTAAATGAATAAAATAACCTAAAAATGAGGAAAACCAGAACATATAGGAATTATAGTGGTTCGGCTTTGCAAATACCCATTTAAACTTTCTTGAAGGTTTCAAATGAGTTATTACAAGGTTGTTCTTTTAGATCGGTAATGGCCTATCAAATTACAAAAACGATACAAGAATTAGTTAAACATCCATAAAGATACCCTAAATAATGTCCTTATTCCTTGGTTTATAGCCCAGGTCGTCGAAAAACTCTATCACATGTTCTTGCCCACGTCCCCCATGTTCTAAAGAAGCCAAATTGAAAAGATCATGGCCAACTCAGCTTTTTTCAAGGATGGTACTGATCCATGCCTCAAGGATCGGTATCGATCCACAAAATAGATTGTGGACCCTTCTTCAACCCTTTGTGTATGCATGGTTGACTCGTATCTTCATTCTTGGCACTTGATTGTATAGTTATGGACTTGAATTTGAACGAATTCCTTGGTTCGGAGGTTAAGCAGGGACACTTGATTCATCCATTGGACGTCTGAGTAGGGCTGTCAATGGATACCCAAAGAACCCACAATCCGTCCGCATCTGCATCCGAAAAGCGAATATACATTCGATATTCAAGAAAATGGATGAGGATGTGGATACGAAGACATCCGTAACTGAAAATTATCCGTCCGGTTTTTGTTAAGATTATAGTTCAAATTATATGTATTTTTGTGCAGTGAAAGATATTTATTTATTATTTTATTAAGTTAGCAGTTTACATTATATGCATTTAATGCTTTTTAATTGCTCGAAACTATTTATTATCATCATATTTGTTAATTTTTAACACTTTTATAATCAATGGGAATGAAAAATATTTGTGTTAAACTAAAATTTTCTTTTTATAATTCTTGATTTAGTGGTTGTTGGCAGATATGATATTATCCAATATCCATCTATAACCGCGGATGTGGATATCCAATATTTGAAAATGACTTCGGACGCGGTGTAGATATGGCACTGTCTACATCCGAAAGCATTCATTGAAAGACGTACGTCTGAGTTGATGTTGGCTTGTAAACTATTCCATATTAGCATGAAACAGCTTGTAATTACTCTATTTCACTAGCATGAGGTGAGTGGTGACTATGGGAGATTTTAGGGATTGGTACCGAACCCTGGTTTTGGATCGGTATCGATCCATGACTTCTATCGATCCACGACTTCTCATGTATCTTGGAGCTTTGAATTTGGTGCTCATAGTAGGAGGCTTGTGGGCTTTCTTTTTGATGTTCTTGGTTACCTTTAGGCTTCATTCCTTGATTTTTCTTGGTATCTAAACTTGGCAGTTGTCGCTGTGGATTCTTGTTAATTAATTTATGAGTTCGACCAACCTGATGTTACCGAATATGGCTTGATCACAAAGCCGAATAACATTTTCTTCCAATGTATATCTTATTTAGCAACATGTACATTGGAACAAGACAAAATGAAGGCTTTATATTGTTGGTTTCTCGCTTTGCTTTGAAATGATGTTGACTTTCCATACAAACTATTTCAGTGAAGTGTAGCATCATCATCAATCGTTGTAATGTTTTGGGAAATTCTGAACTTGTAATTTCCGTTTGGTATAAAGCCAAAATGTGCCTTTCAAACTTGTTATTTCAAGTTCATAAAATTTTAATAATTTTCTTTTCCCGATTCTGCAGGTTTGACTCTATTCTCTTGAAAGTTCAATAGCTTAGCGTTATATGCACACACATACATACATATGCTCGTCTGCTGCTCAGACATTCATATGCATACCTGCATTCATGCACATACACACACACATGTGTGTGTGTGTATATGTATGTATGTATTATACATGTTGTCGAATTAATATTATTTTTCTGATATTTTTTAGGGTTCGGTACCGATCCTTGAATGGGTGTCGGTGCCGATCCAAGACTTCTAAAATTTAGGCATTTTGTGTGCCTAATCTCATGATTAGGCTCTATATAACTTCTAAACCAACACTTATTCCCATTTCCATATTCATTTGACTTTTGCCTCGAAGTCATTCTTCTCCAAACTTCCAATCCGCCATTACTAAACTTCACGTCGACGATCTAGCGTCCAAAGTCATCGCCTCCAATCATCAACGAAACTAGAGGCTCTATTCTCCTAGCTCTTGAGCATTGAAATTCATAAAAAACTTGAGATTTAAATGTGAGCATAGTCGAACCCAAACACATTGAATTGCCTTAGGTAGCTGACGTGACCTGATAATGGTCAGTATTAGCCCGAGCCTCGATCAATTCAATGTCGGTCCTTTTCTGTGACAATGCCCAACCAAAAAGAAAAGGGGGAAAAAGGAATATTTTCTTTCTTCCATGTATCGATATCGATCCTGCCCTTGGAGAAATTTTCAATGAAAAATTTCATGCATGGCGGACACTTTACATATAACATAGATTTGATCAAGCCTTGGCCTTGTTTCCTCGAAGCATGACTTTAGCTCGAACCTTTACGGTATTGGCTCGTGTAAGCATCTGGATATACACCATCCCAGCTCAAGTTTCTACCTATGAACTCAATATTTTGTTGAAAAGGTCCTAGAATTCCCCAAAAGGTTACAAATGGAATTTTATACTAAGATTTGGTCTGGTCATGGTCGTCGACGTACAATCTGTTCAGATGGTTTCTAGCAATGGTCACTCTGGATATAGATTGATTTGACTTGTACAACGTTAGATGTGCAAATTATACAATCCTAAATGTTTGCATTACACAACACTTTTAACTACACATTACTGCCCCGTGTCGATGTTCGAGACTCGATTGATCAGCATATGTTGATATTCTTCGAGTTTGGTACATGGACTTTAAAGGGCTCTTTTCCGGCATGAGGACTACTTCTTTTAATATGCTTGATATCATTTATATGTGAAGCTTTTTTGTTATGGATCGTAGACATTCTGAGCGTCTCTTCGCTATGGCTATAGGTCCTTCGGCACTTGCATCTGTTGAGTCCAACGTAGAATCCAGCTCTATCACACTTCTCGCATCAAGACACACTTCTGTGCAATCTGTACCTCAATCAACTAGCCACTACATGAAACAACCTCTTCATATGATTCCCTTTGAGCTAGTCGAGAATCCTATATTCAGGGCTTCCCCTAACATAGATATGGGTGATGCCATTATTTTAGTTGGCCCGTAGGATTCCCCAGCATCGAAATTTGATGAGATATCTCTTTGAAGAATATGTGAGTGTAATGATACAAACAAAACACGGAAGCACACTTATCTATCCACGAGACATTGTCTCAGAGCATATCAACCGCAGATCATGATGAACGGCCAGGATGGATTCTTATAGTTTGGTTTAGATTACTGAATATATGCGGGCTGGATTATTATTAGGCCCATTCTCTTGTATATAAATACAATTCTGTACCACTGTATCATTTATTAATAAAAAGTTTGTTTTCTGCTACATCTGATTTTATGGTATCAGAGCAGTAAGCCAAACGGCAAATCTTATCAAAAAAAAAGGATTAAATCAAAACTTCAAAGATTTAAGACTGCATTGGCTCCTCTCAGAAAAATTTCATCACTGAGGAGGTATATCTTTCTCTTGATCATGCCAAGATCGGTTGCATCTGTTCTATATTCATCTCAGAGGTGAAATCAGATTATTCTTCACTTTTCCCTCTGATTGCAATCTTCTTTCCTACTGCTGTTCATACATATTACTGTTTCTTGATGAAACAGTAATATATACCTATCACAAGCAGTTTCGATTCAAACCAAGTTCTTGATTCTTGGCTGCTATCTTTTGAAGCCACGCCAAAATAAAGAAGATATCCCTGTTTTATGCAATTCTCATCAAGAAACCGGCATTTCAAAGAGTATTGAATCACCATGGCATTTGATGAAGAAGCAATGACATCAGCCACTTCAGGGAGTCAATCAAACAATCTCCAGAATTCAGATTTGATCTTGATCAAACCTAAAAGTCAAGTTGTCACAACATCACTGGATGAAGACAATTATGTTTTGTGGAAATATCAAGTTGAAATAGCATTAAAAGGATATGACTTACATGATTATGTGGCTGGAACCAAAATCATACCACCAATCATGATAACTGACAAAGAAGGTAAGACAGTTAGCAATCCAGATTACAAACATTATCAAAAGCAGAATAATCTCCTATCATCTTGGCTATTATCTTCAATTAGTCAAAGCTTACTCTCACAAATGGTTGGATGTAGCAGTTCTTATGAGATATGGTCAGCAATTGAGCGCATTTACAGTTCGCAGTCAGCAGCAAAAGTCATGCAATATAGAAGAGAGTTACAGAATGCAAAGAAAAATGATATGCCAATGAGAGAATACCTTGCAAAAATCAAGAATTTATGTGACAAATTAAAGGGTGTTGGTCACAATGTGTCGATCAGTGAGAAGATTTTAATAATCACTAATGGATTGGATCAAGACTTTGAGTCTTTAATAACATATATTGCCACACAATCAAATCTGCCTGATATTGAATACATACACATAGCCCTACTTGCTCATGAGGGAAGAATACAACAAAGAAAATCAATGCAAGAAGAATACAGTGTCAACTATGCAGCCACATCAAAAAACAGAAATCAGAGAAATTCATCAAATCAACCCAGGCAAGACTATCAAAGCCAGAGAGGAGGTTATACTCGAAGAGGCAGAGGCAGAGGGAGGAGTGGATACAACAATAAGTTCAAATGTCAAATTTGTGAAAAATTTGGGCACATGGCAAACAAATGCTACTTCAGATATAAAGAAGATTACAATGCAGGGCAAACATCTCAAACCAGTAAGCAACCAAGTGCTAACATGACTCAAACCAGTAACCAGTCCAGAAACAGTGGAGATAATACCACTGATGACACACCTAAAACTGAAGATTACAGCATGGACGAATGGTTTCCAGATTCTGGTGCCACAAACCATATCACAAACAATTTACAGAATCTAAATCTGGGCAACAAAGCATACACAGGTAACCAATCTGTTCTTATGGGAAATGGTGAAGCTGCAAATATAACACATGTTGGTACTGGCTGTATAAAAGGTACTAGGTTACTCTATTTAAAAAAATTATTAAGAGTATCAAGTATCAAGAAAAACCTTATTAGTGTTTCACAATTTGCCAGTGAAAATAAGGTATATTTTGAGTTTCACCCAAAAACTTGCTTTGTTAGAGATTCATTAAATAAAACAGTATTATTACAGGGCAATCTGGATAATGGCCTATACAAGTTCAGCAATATCCAAAACAATGGTGCTGCTAATGAGAGAATATGGTCAAATAATGTTAGCTCAAGAAATGACAGTAATGTAAAATTGTTTCATGAATGGCATTGTAAACTTGGCCATCCTAGCTATGATGTAGTTAAACTCATTTTAATGCAAAATAATATCTCTGTTCCAAATAGATCTGATTTATCTTTGTGTGATCACTGTCAAATGGGAAAAATGCATAAATTGCCTTTTCAAACTTCTGAAACTATATATAAAGAACCCCTTGAGTTAATTACTGTAGATTTATGGGGACCAGCACCACTTTTCTCAACACAAGGACACATGTATTATCTATCACTTGTGGACGCACACACAAGATATACTTGGATTTATTTTCTCAAAGCTAAATCTGACACTAGCCATGCTATAATACAGTTTGTCACTCATGTTGAAAAACAAATTAACAAAAGTGTAAAAATAATACAAACAGATGATAGGGGAGAATTTAAATCATTAAAGGAATTTTTCAACAAAAAAGGAATTCTACACAGAACTACCTGCCCCCACACATCAGAACAAAATTGTTTAGTTGAGAGGAAACACAGACACATTGTGGAAACTGGTTTAACACTTTTATCTCAAGCATCCCTGCCATTGAAATACTGGAGTGATGCTTTTGCCACTGCAGTATATCTCATTAATAGGATGCCCACAAAGGTGTTAAACAATGACTGCCCACATGAAAAATTCTTCAAAGTAAAACCAAAATATGATCAGTTAATTTTTTTTGGATGTTTGTGTTATCCTTATCTTAGACCATACAATAAACATAAGTTGAGCCTAAGGTCAAGTCCATGTACTTTTCTAGGGTATGCACATAACCAAAAAGGATACAAGTGCATGGACAACCAAGGCAAAATTTACATTTCTAGGCATGTTGTGTTTAATCAAAATGTATTTCCATTTGCAGGAAGAAAAGAGCAGAATCACGAAATCAACAATGGCAAAACATGTGGCTTTCACATTCCAGTACTATCAGAATGTACACAAAAAGAAAATCAAAAAATACAAAATTTTGAAGATAATGCATCTATATCAAGCACCAAATCAGGTTACAGTTCAGATAATGGATGTAATGATCATCATTCACCAGTTGATTCAAATGATATACAAAATGCAAACATGCCAAGCAGCAACCAAGATAATGATCAAAATGCAGGTATGACTAATAATAATCAAGCAAAGGATGCAACAGTCAACTACAATGATGATCAATCAGAAGACTCTTATAATCAGCATCCTGGATCAGGACACCCCATGATTACCAGATCTAAAAGTGGTATTTTTAAACCAAAATTATACACAGCTCAAGCAAATGAGGTGGAGCCAAGTTCTTATAATCAGGCTAGCAAACATGAAAAGTGGAGAAAAGCAATGGATGAAGAGTTAAGTGCATTACTTAAAAATAAAACCTGGACACTAGTGCAGCCACCAAAGAACAAAAATGTTGTGGGATGTAGATGGACATATAAAATTAAAAGAGATGCAAATGGTAATATATCCAAATATAAAGCCAGGCTGGTGGCAAAAGGGTACTCACAGCAGTTTGGTTTTGATTTCACTGAGACTTTTTCCCTAGTGATCAAACCAACCACTATAAGGATCATGCTAACTTTAGCTCTACACAAAAACTGGAAAATAAGACAGCTAGATGTCCATAATGCTTTTTTAAATGGTGAATTATGTGAAGATGTCTACATGCAACAGCCAGAAGGATACAATCATCATATAAATAAAGGCTATGTTTGCAAATTACACAAAGCTATATATGGATTGAAGCAAGCCTCTAGAGCATGGTATGAAAAGCTTAAAAGCACACTAACACATTTGGGTTTTAATGCAACCAAATCAGACACTTCACTTTACTTAAAAAAGGATAAGGATGCAAGCATATATGTACTTGTGTATGTGGATGACATACTCATTACAGGAAATAATCAACAGGAAATCAACCACATCATAGAACTACTAGACAAACACTTTGCAATCAAGGACATGGGTGAATTGAAATATTTTTTAGGGATAAACATCCAAAGGAAGACTGACAATGAATTTTTTCTTTCACAGAAGCAATACATCAATGGCATTCTGATCAGGCACAACATGGACAAAGCAAAGTCACTGCCCACCCCCATGACAAGCAATAAGCAGTTGTCTGAAAACAGAGGTGAGCCTATTGATAATGTCAAGCAATACAGGAGCATTGTTGGAGCACTACAGTACGCTACTATTAAAAGGCCAGACATATGCTATAGTGTCAATAGAGTATGCCAATACATGCAGAATCCTTTAAACGAGCATTGGATTGCAGTTAAACGAATTCTCAGATACCTCAAAGGCACTGACACTTATGGGTTACTTTTAAAGGGTAGTAAAGATATAAATATACATGCTTACAGTGATTCCGATTGGGCAAATGACATTGACGACAGAAAATCCACTTCTGGATACTGTGTATATCTGGGTCCAAACCCGATTTCTTGGTGCACAAAGAAGCAAACTACAGTATCCAGAAGCAGTGCCGAAGCCGAGTATAGGTGCATAGAAAGTGCGGTCGCTGAAATTGTTTGGATCGAAACCCTAATTTGGGAATTAGGGTTCGAATCAACTCGCAAGCCCATTATTTGGTGTGACAACCTCAGTGCCATCTCTCTTTCCATGAATCCAGTTCAACATACTCGCACTAAACACATGGAGATAGATCTCCACTTTGTACGAGAAAGGACAGGAAGCGGCAAGCTCGCCATCAACCATGTTCCATCTTATTATCAAAGAGAAGATTTTCTAACCAAGGCGTTATCAGCCAGAAATTTCCATAGATTTCGTAAAGAACTCAAAATTTTTCCAGCCGACATGAAAGAGGAAGAAGAAATGAAACCCTAGTTTTGTTTGAAGGGGAGTGTAATGATACAAACAAAACACGGAAGCACACTTATCTATCCACGAGACATTGTCTCAGAGCATATCAACCGCAGATCATGATGAACGGCCAGGATGGATTCTTATAGTTTGGTTTAGATTACTGAATATATGCGGGCTGGATTGTTATTAGGCCCATTCTCTTGTATATAAATACAATTCTGTACCACTGTATCATTTATTAATAAAAAGTTTGTTTTCTGCTACATCTGATTTTAGTGAGAGGCATGGTATCCCTTATGAGGATGTGTTGGTTCCATCATGCCATTATTGGGTGCATCTCCGACCAGTAGGGTGTACAGATTATTACTGATACATGTGTATGGCCAGTTGTGTCCTTCCATTCAATAACTTCATCTGATCGATGTTGTGGTATATGAAGTGCATTCCAGCTTAGTTTCATCCAAACAATTACACCTTCTTGAACATCATATACATTTTTTGCATGCCACTTGACCCATGAGCCCATTGCTTAGGAGATTTGATATATATATATATATATATATATATATATATATAGCTTCAAGCATCGAAGGGATCTCCTTCACTTACCACCTTCTGGGGGTATCAGATAGTTATGAGCCTTTTAAACGAATTGAGCTATTTTGAAGATGATAATACTCCTTACGTATGAGAATTTGCATACATACCACCTGTTAGAAGAAGGCCATAATGTTGGCCACGTCCCTAAAGCCAGTGATAAAGATAATGATGGTTCTTTACCGGAGGATAGTGACGAAAACCAAGAAGTTCCTTAATCCCAAGTCCTATTATGGAAACTGGAGAAGTACATGAGCATGTTGAGGATGGAAGTAGTGATGGAGGGGATGATGATGATGATATTAGTCGTGAGTCCTCTTGTGATGAAGGTTATGGTGAATCAAGCTTTTCTTCTAAAGCTACAACCTAAAACAAATATCATCCCGTTGTGAACTCCCACACAACTTCTATTGGCTATTGTAAAAGATGAAGAGCCCATATTCCTCCTTTTAAAGACATTTATGAGAACCTTAGTTCGATTCTGGATGATTTCGGTTATTATGGCCTGGGCAACATCGGCATCGAGGATATTGGATCCCCTATCCATCTGCCCGATGAAATACCGGCCACTCGTGCAAGAGAGATCGCCTACGTTAGAAAACTCCAAGCTCAAGGTCCGTGGGGGGACACTAGGACACACACTCATGACACTACACTTTGTTTTTTTCACACTATGCTTTTATCCTACTGGATTTAATTCATTTTCGTTTCATTTATAGGTTCAGTGGATTTTAGGGGGATGTATGGTACAATTAAGAGCCAGGGGAGCAAGCATAAGAGGCAGAGATCATATAGTCGTCCACATGGCTCTTCTTACTACTCTGATTTAGGGATGCATATGAACCAAAACTACCAGAGTCAAGATAGAAGCCATACATCTTAAGAATCATCCCTACAACACAGCGTGGATAAACATCCTTCAAGGCGCATCGTACTCCATTTGTTGATGTATCGCGCGCTCTTGCCTCTGTCCGATTATCGATACAAGAAAAGGCATCACTCCTACACTTCGATGCTTCGAGTAGGGATCAGGGTCGATAACTATTAACATTCCTCATTTGAGGTCTGACAAGAAGTCAGTTTAAACGGAAAAAAAGATAATTTCTGATCCCCACATGGATGCTTTGCAGCGTAAATTTCCAAAAGTCTTTCTTGACCACGTCAAGTTTGTCCTCGATCTAAAAGACATTTCTTCACACATCAGAACCAATACCTTGGCTTACTTTGTGACTGTATACGACCAGTAATTAAATAAAGGTGGTCACCTGAAGTTAGCTCTGAAGGTTCTTACAATAGGAATGTGGAGCTCCAAGGGATATAACTCGAGAAAGAGCAAGATAAGCGCATCATCACTTGATGAGGAGGTTAAGAAGCTCAATGCCTCCTTAGCCGAGTCTAAGAAATAACTAGGTAATCATACTAAGTCGGACGAGAAAGAGTGCTAAAATTAGAAAAAAAAATCAAGGATGCTCACCACAAGAGTCATAATCTATTGCTGGAGAATGAGCGGCTGACTAAAGAAGTCGAGGAGCGAAAGAAACAATTGGAGAAAGAGAAGAAAGAGAAAAATTACACTCTTATTGAGGTCCAATGCTACTGTGAGGAGTTGTTAGTTTCTCGCAAAGCGAGGGAAGATGCAGAATCCCGGGCGGAAGATGTTGAAATGCAGGCTGTAGCCACAGAGAAGTGGATTACGGAAAAATTCAAGCCAGTAATCATTTGTTAAAATGTGAACATGATTAAGTTTAGAAGCTTGAAATGATTCGATGAAAGATATCTTGAGGCATTGGCCCTGGCATGGGAGGAAATTGTGAATAAAGAGTGAGAGCATTCTGGTGGGGGGCGAGGCTGATGTGGAAAAGTTGAAGCTCATCCTTTTAAATGCAAAGGACCTAAAAACACTCAGGATTGGTGAATATATGCTGCATCCTGAATCTACTGTCGAGGATCAAAAAGACCATGGTGAGAACTCCGGATCCACCCACCAGAATCTCGATGGATGATGGATGCAGTCTTGATGAGCCTCAGCTTCATAAATCAACTATTTTATCTCCTATCTCGAAGGGAGGTATGGTGGCCCTCTAGCCCATGTTGAGCTCATGCTCCCTAGAGGTATATCACCGACTTTGCATATGTTTTACATGGCTCATATAACACTGATCGACGTCACTAACATTAGCTTCTACGTTTCTCAAGTTTCAGGTCGACCCCCTATTGTTTCTCTACCACAGGGAGGCACAATACCGGGCATGTAATCTTCGACAAATTAGTCTGTTATTGTGTTTTCTCCTCAAACAAATGCATATGTTCCAACTAGTCCAACTCCTTGTTTGGGGGCCGAGATGATTCTTGCCTTGGAGGAAGAGATGATGTGTGACCTAAATAGGGCACAAGAAGAGGAGGACGCCAGTATAGATGGGAATTTTGATCCTTCCTCGGGGCACACTATGGCAAATATGCTCTGAATTTAAGTTCTTATGTCTAAGGAGATCAAGAAAGAAAAATATGTTAATATACCTCCTCCCCATCAATCTTGTTGCCTGTTCAGCCAAACTTTACCTCCTGAAACTTCGACGAGCGATCTACCAAAGGGATATAAAGGCAAAGATTGAAGTAGGAATAAGCCAGGTGAGTTTGGAGCACCCTCTTTCGAGAAGATGAAGGAGTCAAAGAGGAGGAAAAGGACTTAGTTGTATCCTCCCTTGTTTTCATCATCTCTTGTTTAGTTTGAACAAATGCAAATAGGATGAAGTTGTGTGAGTATAGCCCTCGCACTTTGTTCAAGCAGTATGTTAATTAAAAAACTAGACTTGTTTCTTCCCAAGCCTTGTATAGATTTATCTGAGTTTTCGAGAAATGCATTTATTGTTCTTGCTTATGCATATGTGAATTATTCCCAGTTATAAGTAGGTTAACTTAATAGCCTACCTTGTTAAATTATTGGTCGAGTTTCGCCCAACCAGTAATAATGATCATAATTACATTATTTCCATGATCGAGAAATAATGGTATGGTTACACATCTTTGGGTGATTTTGTTCGGTCATGCTTGTCTATGGGTATTGTCCAAGTCTAGTTTCCTAGAATGATGTTTTGCACATCTGTTTCGTGGATGTTGTAATCAAACACTGCCTGGCTTCGGGCGTTTGATTGAAACTGTTCACCTGGAATGGTGATTTGAATGTCCGGTTTCAGATGTTTTTGTAAGGTCTCACCTAAATTCGGGCATTGACTTTCTGCCTCACCATCCTCTGAGCAAGGCATCGATGCTTAACCAAACACTGGGCATGAGCTATTAGGGTGAGCTGTCTCATTCTAGCCTTGGACATTTATAATCCTACCCCTAAGTCGTGGGTTGGTGGAGTTGATCGGTATCTGTATCCTGATGCCCGGAATCGTATTACTTCATGGGTCCGATCATAGATAATTAAAGTTGAGGGTGGTGCTTATTTCAAGCACCAGAATACCTGCATCATTAACATGCAGATATGTGTAATATTGTTGTTCTTCACAGTGCATAATCAAGCTAATGAAAATACGTATTCGTCAATTCAGGAAGCCAAATTGCTTTATATTTACAGAAAATGATAGATTCTGTCCTTTTGTATCAAAGCTAATCAAATATATACAAATTCTAACTCAAACGAGATAGCATCATAGATGTTTTATATTCCACACTTGCGGGAATGTAATCTCGTCAATGGTCGCTATCTTAAACGTCCCATCTCTAAGCTTATGTTTAATTGCATACTGACCTTCCTAGCTTGGGACTAGATTCATAGGGCCAGGGAAGGTTTTTTAAGGACAAGGTCATTGATCTGGAAAGTATGATTCTTGACCTTAGTTTTGTAATGCCGGGCTACTCGTTTTCGATGGGTAGCAGCTCGCAAGTCAGCTTCATCCCGCTTCTCATCAATCATGCCGAGTGACTCCAAAAGAGCGTCTCATTTATTCTTAATGGGTTATTCGATGAGAAGGTACTTCCAATTCAATTGAAATCATATCTTTTGATCCATAGGCTAAGGTGAATGAAGTATGACCACTTATGGACTTGTGGGTTGTCTGTAAGCTCAAAGTGCTAATGATTACTCATCGACCCACTTGCCTTTGGCCTTCTACAATGCTCCTTCAGAATTAACTTGATTATCTTATTCATAACTTCCACCAATCCATTTTCTTACGGGTGTGCTACCACCACAACTCTCTTCTCAATGCGATGTCAGCTGCAAAAGGTTCTAAATTCGACGCCATCGAATTGAGTCCCGTCGTCAAAAATAATCGTTCTCAGGACTCTAAAACGACAGGTTGAATCCTTAACTATAAAGTTGATCACCTTCGTCGTGGTGAACGCGGTTAGCGGTCCTACTTCAACCCACTTGATGAAATAATCAACTGCAACAATGGCATACTTTGCACCACATTTAGACATCAGCAACACTCCAATGATATCAATTCCTCAGACTGCCAATGACTATGGACTGACCATTTATGTAATCTCTATCGATGGAGCTCTAACAATCTTTACAAACCTCTAGCATCTGTCGTACTTCATTGTGTAACCAATTGTTTCCCGATTGACGGTTGGTCATAAATATCCATAGCGAAGAATCTTCTTTGCTAAGGTCTACCCCCTGTATGGTTACCACAAGCCCCTTCATGGACGTCCATTGGGATTCTTTTGGCTCCGCCACCAACAACACATTGTAGCAAGAGAAAAAATAATCTTTTCCTGGACATGATTCCTTCCTGAATTATAAATCGTGAAGCCTTACAGAGAAGCTTTCATCGCTCACCCCTTCCTTTGAGAGGGGTTCCTTTTGGCATATTATTCGTGGGTGGAATCATCCACGACTCCTTTTCACATTCAGCCTTCAAGATTCAATCGACATTCATTTGATTGATGCACGGAGCTGATAACACTTCCACTTGGACCAAGCCCATGAGTTGCACATCCCTTAAACTAATCAACTTGGCTAGTGAATTTACTTTAGCATTTTCCTCTTTAGGATACGCGTTATGGTGTAATATTCGATGTCGTTTAGCAACTCAAAAGTGCTTGTTAAATAGGGAGCTAGCCTTGCCCCTTTCTCTTAAAACTCCTTTCTTAGCTAGCATACTACCAATTGGTAATCGTAGAAAATGTGTAAAGTTTTGACTCCCAGCTCTTTCGTAATCTTGAGTCCTAAGATTAATGCTTCGTGTTTGGCTTTGTTATTCATCGTGGGAAAATCAAGTTTCAGGGCGTGGCAAATCGAGCGCTCCTCGGAGGTTATTAAGTGACGCAGCGGATTAATCGAAACAAACTTCAATCGATGGAATGTAGCAATCGGTGAGTTGAGAATACTGCAAGGACCAAATCCGTTGATCCAAAGATACCGGATTCTAGCTATCTTCGTCTCGTTGATCGCGCACGATGCCGAGAAAGAAGATCTACGATTCTTCGTACGTTGATCTAGCGCACTAGATACCGTGAATCGGCTTCTACGATCGTTGAATCGAGCGCACTCGATTAACCGAAAGAGGAGATAGGAGATCACACTCAACTACCAATTTGTATGAAAGCACAAAGCTAACAAAAGAGAATTTTATTCAAATATCAACAACCTCCTTAAAATGTACAACACACTCCCTATTTATAGTGTTTTCTCAACCTGAGCCTTAAGTCGTATACGACTTATCCTCCCCCACGACTCATGACTCATCTTCCCCTACGACTCACGACTCATCTTGAGTCGGTAGCGACTCATCAGCAGTAGACGACCCAACCACATACGACTCAATACATGACCATCATACGACTTAAAAATATACAACACATATTCACAACACTTAGGTCGTATACGACTTACCGACTTACGACTCAAAGACAAACGACCTACGACTTATAATATTTACAACACAAGACCGACTCAACACGACACATGGTCAACACGACCTAACGACACATGGAGGGACTCAAATCAGCGGCGTCAAGTGTTGTCTCTTCCCTCAGCCACATCTCCTTAAGTCGTTGCCGACTTAAGACCACTTCCTTAGGCCGTGGTCGACCTAAAACATGCTTCGGCTCCTGTAACTCGTTGTTAACTCGTGGCCGACCTAAATCCAAGGCTTCCTCCCATGACCTTAGGCCTTCCTCTCCTGCTTGACTCGTGAACGACTTAAGACCTAAACCCGAAGCTTGGTTAGCTCGTGTTGCCTTCCCCTGTGACTTGTTAGCTCTCCAGTTAAGTCGTAAACGACTTAAATCTACTCTCCTAAGTCGTGAACGACTTAAATACATGCCCTTATCTCGTATGCGACTTATCCTTCTAGCCTGGGCTGCATCATCCTCTCCTGGTTGAGAAAAATTTGTCCTCGAATTTGTAAATTCTTCCACATCCGATTGTTCTTCTCCATAATATGGCACAAGATGTTTAATATTGAACACGTCAGAGGTGTACACATCCTCCGGCAGCTTCAACTTATAAGCATTGTCATTAATCCGTTTCACAACTTCGACAGGACCAATTTTTCTGGCTTTCAACTTGTTATAAGCGCCTGCTGGAAAACGATCCTTCGTTAACACAGCGTAAACTAAATCACCTTCGTTAAATTCAACATTCCGTCGTTTCAAATCAGCAGCCCGCTTATACTTCTCATTTGACTTTTCCAATTGTCCTTGAATGATTCCATGACATTGTGTCAATCCTTCAACAAAATCAGCAGCTTGTTTAACCGTCCCCTTCGGTTGTGGTACCACCGCTAAGTCCAACGGTCCCCTGGGTAAATTTGAATATACAATCTGAAATGGACTGAATCCCGTGCTACGATTCACTGCATGATTATGTGCAAACTCGGCTTGGCATAACTTCATGTCCCAACTCTTCAGATTGTCCTTCACAAGACATCGCAACAAATTTCCCAATGATCTGTTAACAACTTCGGTCCGTCCGTCTGTTTGTGGATGATAAGCACTGCTGAATTTCAACTTTGTTCCGACCATCTTCCACAAGCTTAGCCAAAAGTGACTCAAAAATCTGGTGTCCCTGTCTGAAACAATGGAATCCGGCAACCCATGTAAGCGATAGACTTCCTTAAAGAACAACTGTGCCACCCGAACAGCATCCGCCGTTTTCTTACAAGCGATAAAATGTGCCATTTTCGAGAATCGATCAACCACAACATATATAGAATCATTTCCTCGTTGCGTTCTCGGCAATCCCAACACAAAGTCCATACTCACATCAACCCATGGTTTAGATGGTACAGGCAACGGCATATACAATCCAGCATTGGTCGCTGTTCCCTTCGAAATCTGACAGATATGACATCGCACCACAAATCTTTCCACTTCTTTTCTCATCGATGGCCAAAAGTAAGATTGAGAAATTAACTGCATAGTACGATCACGGCCCACATGACCTTCCTCGTGCAACTCCTTAACAATCTACACTCTCAAGCTACAGTCTGGGATGCATAATCGATTCCCTTTGAACAAGAATCCATCAACCAACACAAATTCATCCGTACTTCCATCCTTAACCTTTTCAACAAACTTTGCAAAGTAAGGATCCTCCTCAAACAATTCTGGTAATAATTCGAATCCTGTCACTTCAACCTTCAGCGTTGTCAATAAGTGATTCCTCCTGCTCAAAGCATCCGCTACACGATTTGTTACCCCTGATTTGTGCTTAACGACAAAAGTAAACTGCTGTAAATAAGCAATCCATGACGCATGTCTCGCGAAAATCTTGTCCTGCCCTTGCATATGCTTCAATGCCTCATGATCAGTGTACAGAACAAATTCATTCTGAAATAGATAGTGCCTCCAGTGCTTAATAGCTTGTACCACAGCATAGAATTCAACGTCATATGTACTGTATCTCATCTTTGCTCCTGATAACTTTTCACTGAAATAAGCAACGGGTTTCCCACTCTGACTCAAGACTCCTCCAATTCCCACCTTCGACGCATCAGTGTGCAATTCAAACAACAACTGAAAATTTGGTAAAACAAGAATTGGTGCAGACGTCAACAATTCCTTGATCTTCTCAAAAGCAACCCCCGCTTCCTCTGACCATACAAACTGTTTCCCCTTCATGCAATCAGTAACTGGAGCCATCACGCTACTAAAGTGCGGAATGAATCTTCGGTAGAATGACGCTAGCCCATGAAAACTTCTCACCTCTGTAATCGTCCTCGGCTGTGGCCAATTCCTGACTGCTTCCACTTTATTCTGGTCAACTTGAATTCCTTCCTCCGAAACAACATACCCCAGAAATAAAACACTTCTTGTCATAAACACACATTTCTTCGTAGCAGCATAAAATTGTTCCTCACGAAGAATAATCAACACTTCCCTCAAATGTTGAACATGCTCCTCCGTACTCCTGCTGTATATCAGAATATCATCGAAATAAACAACAACAAGCTTCCCAATGTACGGTCTGAAAATTTGATTCATCACTCTCATAAATGTACTCGGTGCATTCGATAGACCAAACAGCATAACCAACCATTCGTATAACCCCTCTCTTGTCTTGAAAGCTGTCTTCCATTCGTCACCTGGTCTAATTCAAATTTGATGATAACCACTCTTCAAGTCAATCTTCGAAAAGATAGTTGCCCCACTCAACTGATCCAGCAAGTCATCCAACCTTGGCATAGGAAATCTATAACGTACAGTAATCTTGTTCAAAGCTCTACTATCTGTGCACATCCTCCATGTTCCATCCTTCTTCGGCACCAACAAAGCTGGTACTGCACAAGGACTCAAGCTTTCCTGAACACGTCCATGTTCTAACAACTCTTCCACCTGCCTTCGTAACTCCTCATGTTCCTTCGGACTCATTCGATAATGTGGTCAGTGGGGTAAAACTGCTCCCGGAACAAGATCAATTTGATGTTGAATGTCTCTCAGTGGCGGTAACTCCTTAGGCAACTCCTCTGGAAATACATCTTCAAACTCTTTCAAAACTGGCTTTGCTTCTTTTGGAATTTCAACCTCTTCTCTTCTCTCTCGCCCAATCAACAAATAGACTTCAGGCTCATCTTCAATTTCCTTAACAAACTCCTTCAAAGTCAACAGAGTTTTCAATTCCTCGATCTCCTCCAGCTTGCTCTCCTTCTGTTGTTGCTTCTTAGGAACTAAAGTGATTTTAGTACCTTCAAACATGAAACTGTAACTATTAGCACGACCATCATGCTGTACTGCTCTATCAAATTGCCATGGTCTGCCCAACAACAGATGACACACATCCATGTCTACAACGTCACACCAAATTTCGTCTTTGTACTTCTTTCCAATAGAAAAGTTCACACAAGCCCTTCGACACACCTTCACTTCACCACCCTTCCTCAACCATGCTAGCTTGTACGGTTTAGGATGCTTCTCAGTTTTCAAGTTCAACTTCCTTACTGCTTCTGTAGAAATAATATTGTCACAGCTTCCAGCATCAATAACGAACTTGCAAACTTTCCCTAGAATAGTGCATGTCGACTGAAAAATATTGCTTCTCAACCAACTACAATCCTCCTCTTGCTTTGGTGTAAAACATGACCTCCTCATCATAAGATTACAACCTTCATCTCCAGACAATTCTTCTTCCTCCTCAACATAAGGTGCATTTGAACATTCTGCCTCCTCACCATCATCTTCAATCTCAGCAACCATTGCTCTCTTCTTCGGCTTCGGACATTCATTGCTTTTATGACCCAACTCCTGGCAATTGTAACATTTGAAACCATTGCTAACCTTTGCCTTCTCAGCCTCCTTCACCACTGGTTTACTGACAGGTTTAGAAACATTAGAACTCCCACTAACACCCTTCACTTGATTATTGGAATTAGTAAACACACCACCTCCACGCCTTCCTTGCTTCTCCCAAACCAACGCTTTCTGATGTGCTTCTGCAACAGATCTCGGATCGAACATATTAACCATATCCTGGATCTGCACTCGCAACCCTCCAACAAATCTAGCAGTTAGTTGTTCTTCCGTCTCCATAATATCATTTCTGGCAATGAGTTGGTAAAATTCATCAGCATAGTCACTAACAGACTTCGTCCCTTGCCTCAGATTCTGCAACCTCTGGTACATAAGTGATTGATAGTTGTATGGTAAGAATGTAGCTCGCATCAACTTCTTCATCTTCTCCCATGATTCAATCTTTGACTTTCCCATTCTCTCTCTCGTAAGTTTAGTTTGCTGCCACCATGCCAAAGCTCTCCCCCTCAACCTAGTAGCAACCAACTTCACTCTTCTCTGTTCAGGTACCTCCTTGAAATCAAAGATCTCCTCAACATTTGACACCCAATCTAAGAATTCTTCAGCCACCATTCCTCCTTTAAACTCTGGAATTTCCATCTTCATCCCAGATTCCCATCGACGATCATCTTCAACATCCCGATATGAATTTCGAACTTGGTCTCGATCTCGATAATGAATACTAGCTCTATCACCCTCTTCATCAAAATCAAATGTACGTTTATATCGATCTCGACCATCAACATCCCTTTGATCACGCATGCTTCTTCTACTATGTCTCTCTTCATCTCTATATGGCTCATTCTCAAATTCTCGTGGACTTCTTCTCTCTTCATGTCTATATTCATGGTGATCTCTCCGTGATGAATTGATGTTTCTCTTCTATCTCTAAAAGAATGCGGTGATACCCTCCTCGCTTCCGTAACCGATGGCGAAACTCTGTTTCCTCCATGGTTCGAGTTTGGTGATCTCCTCCGTTGAGTTTGATTCAAATCATTCATCAACTTCTCTAACTTTCCAATGCCTTCATCAAATTTCTCATTGATACGTTGTTCCATAAGCTCGGCTTCTTCTCTTCGATACAAGGCTTCAACGTTTTGATGACGATTAGCTCTCCTTGGTGGCATGATTGGAAATTCTTCACAAACACTTCAAACTTCACAAGTTTCACAAATTTCAACTCACGGCTCAAACACTTGTCTCGGCTTGAACTCACGGCTTAACTCCTTAACTCGGCAACAAGTTGACTCGGTTCAAGATGTAACCTAACTCGGCTCGGCCTTGAACAAATAATGCACGGCTCACTCACTTCTCCAAAATTTCAAACACTTCTCCAACTCTAGATCCAAAATGAAATGGATCAAAATCTTCAAACTCGTTGCAACTTCAAGATGAACACGACGAACAACTTCAAACTTCAAATACTTGGCTCCAAGAATCAACTTAACTATGATTGGCTAAGATGGCTCTGATACCAAAACTGACGCAGCGGATTAATCGAAACAAACTTCAATCGATGGAATGTAGCAATCGGTGAGTTGAGAATACTGCAAGGACCAAATCCGTTGATCCAAAGATACCGGATTCTAGCTATCTTCGTCTCGTTGATCGCGCACGATGCCGAGAAAGAAGATCTACGATTCTTCGTACGTTGATCTAGCGCACTAGATACCGTGAATCGGCTTCTACGATCGTTGAATCGAGCGCACTCGATTAACCGAAAGAGGAGATAGGAGATCACACTCAACTACCAATTTGTATGAAAGCACAAAGCTAACAAAAGAGAATTTTATTCAAATATCAACAACCTCCTTAAAATGTACAACACACTCCCTATTTATAGTGTTTTCTCAACCTGAGCCTTAAGTCGTATACGACTCATCCTCCCCCACGACTCACGACTCATCTTCCCCTACGACTCACGACTCATCTTGAGTCGGTAGCGACTCATCAGCAGTAGACGACCCAACCACATACGACTCAATACATGACCATCATACGACTTAAAAATATACAACACATATTCACAACACTTAGGTCGTATACGACTTAACGACTTACGACTCAAAGACAAACGACCTACGACTTATAATATTTACAACACAAGACCGACTCAACACGACACATGGTCAACACGACCTAACGACACATGGAGGGACTCAAATCAGCGGCGTCAAGTGTTGTCTCTTCCCTCAGCCACATCTCCTTAAGTCGTTGCTGACTTAAGACCACTTCCTTAGGTCGTGGCCGACCTAAAACATGCTTCGGCTCCTGTAACTCGTTGTTAACTCGTGGCCGACCTAAATCTGAGGCTTCCTCCCACGACCTTAGGCCTTCCTCTCCTGCTTGACTCGTGAACGACTTAAGACCTAAACCCGAAGCTTGGTTAGCTCGTGTTGCCTTCCCCTGTGACTTGTTAGCTCTCCAGTTAAGTCGTAAACGACTTAAATCTACTCTCCTAAGTCGTGGACGACTTAAATACATGCCCTTATCTCGTATGCGACTTATCCTTCTAGCCTGGGCTGCATCATTAAGACAACTCCTGTCCTCGAGCAATGTTAATTGGATGCCCCATCAATTTACATTTTCCACTTAGCATTTCGTTCCATGCTACCTCCAGCATTATCATACTGAGCGGTGTATTCAGCAATGAAGTCCGCTAAAGCCTAGCCCTGAAGTGCTCTCCAAGGATGATACATTATATCGTACTGGCTTTGTTTAATGTTCCACTTAAATAGCTTCCTGAAAGTTTCAGGTCATTGTAGAACTTGCTTTAGTGGTTGGTCGTTCAGTACTTTAATCAGATGAGCTTCAAAATACGGACGGAGTTTTCTTAAAGTAATCAATAGACAACTAGTCACTTTCTGCGGTTTTGGGTGGTACTTTTCCACTTCTGTCAATCACTTGCTGATGTAATATATTAGCCTTTGGACTCTGAACACTTCATGCACGAGTGTTGTGCTTAATGCATGGATCGATAATGCCAAAAAACTGAATAAATCATCTTCTTTCAAAGGATGGGATAAAATGGACGTGTGGAAATACAATCAATGATCATGTTTGATGACAACAAATATTTAGTTTGTTACTAATATTTTTAATGAGTATTTACATATTTAATTTTAATATTTAATTTAGAGGTATTCAAGAAAAACATTGGATGGATTATTTCGTTGTCAAGGTCAAAGCAATATATTTGTCAATGTCAAATTCAACGCTATAATTTTAAAGCAAATCACATATTTGCAAGAAGAAATAATATAAAAATCTCCATGTAAATGTGGCAAAATAAATAAGTTAACTCTTTTTTTTGGGTCTCAAATCACATGCGTACCATATTTTACCATGTATTATATATATAAATATTCCTCATCAAATCCCTCACTTTTACTCATTTTCTCCTCTTACTGATTATAATATTTCTCTGCAAAAACCTCTATATAAACTGTACCCTAACACTCACTTTCATTGACGGATTCGCTATATACAACGATCTCCTCCAACTCATAATCACAACCAACCTATCCAATGAAACAAACACAAATCCAACTCAAACCTTCGTTCATCACTAGTTCACTCTATGTCAAAGCAGCAACCAACATACAGCGTATGTCTCCATGTCATCTCCTAGTACAGCACATAGTATCGAACATTGAAATATCATTGACTGCAACAGCCCATCAGCTGCCAAGACCAAAGTAAGGTGCGAACCATTCAAGTGTCAGACTTTGACAGCAAAACATCAGGCGACACCAGATTCTTCAGCAAGCATGAATATCGTGCAGTTTCAGGCAATGGTAAGAGATATTCAACAGCAGCAAGCATAAACATCCCAAACATCAACTTCTGAACCATCAGACATCGCCAATCAAGCTCATCATCGAACTCCAGCACGACATCATCGAACTACAACATAACCTCCAACAATACATCAATCTTTAGAATTCAAGATCATCAGATCTAGACCAAACGACATCGCAACATCAATCAACGACCAGGTAGCAGCAGAATGACC
This sequence comes from Allium cepa, assembly GCA_030765085.1. Lineage (NCBI taxonomy): Eukaryota > Viridiplantae > Streptophyta > Magnoliopsida > Asparagales > Amaryllidaceae > Allium > Allium cepa. Next base: position 293,389,110 of record CM060937.1, read on the forward strand.
GACTCACCAAGTACTGGACATCGACTCAAGGCGTGGTAGCGAATATGTTTGAAGATGTAAAAAAATCGATTTTTTTAGAACAAGATGGGTTGAAAGAGGAGGAGTTCTATTGTTGATTTAAAAGAAACAAAAACAAAGAAAAGGGACCGAAGCATATTGATTTGAAGAGTATATGAATATCATATGATTGACAAATAGGAACCAAATTATCTTTATTTTTCTTATCTGAGGCCCTCGCACTTTTGTTCCCAGTCTAGCGTTGTTCTATATTTTAGGGCATTTTTTATTTTTGTTTTAATTTCAAACATTAGATTTAATAGGATTGAACTATGTAGTTCAAAAGTTCCGGACTTAGGAATAAATTTGAGGTAGAATTACTAGACATATGATTAGAATACACAGTTAGCGTGGAGTCGCAATCTTATGGATTTGTAAGTAGTTGATTGTTAAATACCATTAGTAATATTGGAGGTAGTAGTAGGACCTATGGGTTAATTGTTGAAGCCGGGTAAATCTGTGTATTCTTTTTTTTCTTTTTTTTCTTTATTTGTGCAATTTTATCTGTCTATCCGTAAAAGAATTTTTAATGCCCTGTTTATTCTCCCTCTACGGTATATTTATGGGCCTACGAGTGGTATCAGAGCACGCTGCTAGGAAAAACTTTATAAACATGTCTAGTTCAAGTAATGTTTTTATGAGGGTCTGCCCATAGGTAGGCCACCAATGTTTAATGAGGATAGTTATGCATATTGGAAAGCTAGAATGAGAATTTTTTTATCAATTGACTTGAAGTTTAGAATGTAGTTAAAACTGATTACACAGCACCCGTAATAATTGAAAATGAACGGGAATTGCCTAAACCAGTAGATAGTTAGGATGCGAACGATAAAAAATCTTTTGCGACACCAAAGCTATGAATTCTCTTATACGTGCTCTTCATAAAACTGAATGTAATCGAATTTATCATTGTATGACAACATAGAAAATATGGCCTACACTCGAAATTATATATAAAGAAACTTCACAAGTCAAAGTATCACATCTAGCCATTCTCGACAGTGAATTTGAAAACTTTATTATGGCAAAGAATGAGAGCATAAAACAAATGTACAGATGCTTTTCAACCTTTGTTTACAGCTCTAGAGCTTTGAGAAAAAATCTACTCTTAAGTAGAACTGATTCATAAAATTATAAGAATACGCTAAGGTGCCAACAATGCAGGAATCAAAAGACTTGAATAAGGAAAGTATGGAAAATTTGATAGGAAATCTTATGACCTATGAGATGGAGCCCAAATCACGGGAAGAGCATGATAATACAGAAAAGAAAAGTTCAACTGCATTAAAAAATTCGATGGATAACGAAGATGAAAATGACTGTATTACGGAGTTAACAATGCTAAAGAAAGGAATGAAATATTGGACCAAAAGGCGAAAAAAATACTGCAAATTGAAATATGGTGAAGTCAAGATTGATCAAAATATGGGATGATTTAGATGAGTGTTACTTGCTAAAAATGCAACAAACCAAGTCATATTGAAAAAAAATGCCCTCTGAATAAACTTGACAAGGGAAAGAAAGAGAAGAGAAGAGCATTTGCAGCAACTTGAGATGATGAAGACGAGAAGAAGAAAATGAGAGTGATGAAGAAGAAGCAAATCTATGCTTGATGGCAAAATCAACCGAAAGCGACAGTGACGACAAGGTAAGTGAAATTGCAAATTACTCTTGCGAAGATTTGCTTTTGTTATGCCTTGAATTAAATGGAAGTATAGATAGACTTATCCAAAAGAACAAAAGATTAAAATCTAAAATGGTAGAATTTCTTCCCATAAACGATAAGTTAGTAACCAAATTTAATTTTAAAGAGAACAAAAGTTTGGCAATAACGCTATTCTTCAATTATTTGAAAAAGAAAATGAGATTTTGAAGAAAAATGACATTGATTTATCTAACAAAAATAATTCTTTAGAAAAAGAGCTCAAATATTTTAATCTGAAAAATTGAATGTAAAAAATGTGGTGATTTCAAAAAGAAATTAACTATTTTCAAAGATAAATTAAAAGTGCTTGAAAATATAAATCGGGTTCTTGTTAATGACAAAACCAAGCTAATTCATAAAAATAATGAGTTTGAAATGGAAGTTAAGAAACTCAAGAAATTTGAATGTCAAAAGTGTATGATTTTGGATAAAAATATGATTGAGACAATTGTTTTAAATAAAAATTTGGTAAAACAAATTGAAAATCTCAAGAACTTTGAAAATTGTGAAATAGACAAAAGTCAATCATTTAAAAAGAATATGGAAGAAACTAATACCAAAATAAAAGAACTCGAAGACGAAAACATGGTCCTAAAAAAATGAAACCTAAAAGAGAGTAAATTCCATTAGTAATCGTTCAACATTAGTAAATGAAAATAAATTTCTTAGATCCAAAATTCGTGATCTTGAGTTGACTATAAATAAATTTTCCAATAGGGAAAAGTCACTTAACATGCTATTAAATAGTCAAATATTTGCAAATAACGAAAGAGATTAGGATATGAAAACACAATCAAGTTTGATAAAACAATCAATGATACAACTAAAGGGAAAAATGTATTTTTGAAATGTTTAAAATGTAACAAAAATGGACATTCACATCATACTTGTCGGTATAGGAACAAAAATATAAAATTTAATAAATTTGGGTATCCAAGATTACTATTGTTAATAGACTTAAAAAATTTTAGGTACCTAAATATTCTAAAACCAATACTGTGGACCTATGAAGGATTCTAAGTCATTTCATTCTACTTTTATGTAGGTATGTTGGCAAAACAGGGAACAACAAGAATGGTATCTGGATTCAGGATGTTATAGACATATGAAAGATGACAAATCAAAGTTCCTTAGCCTAGAAAATCATAAAGGTGGAACTGTTACATTGGGTGATGATGGAAAATGTAAGATCATTGGTAAAGAGAAAAAATAAGTAATGACACTTTTTCATTAAATGATGTTCACTAAGTTGAAAACTTACATCACAATCTTATCTCTATTAGTCAACTCTGTGACAAAGGTACGAGTATTGTTTTTGATATTGATATTTGCAAAATTATTGACAAGTCTTCTGGTGAGGTTTTTTGGCAAAAAAGAGAAAAAAGAATATTTACACTATCTCGTTTGATGATCTAACTATTTCTAGATGTTTGGTGGTGAATGAAGAAGATGCTACCTTATGGCATAGACGATTAGGACTTACTAGTATGGGATTATTGAAAAAACTTGACAATAAGGAGTTAGTAAGAGGTTTACCACATCATAAATATGAGACGGTTAACATGTGAAAAGTTTGAACGATGGGTAAGTTTAATCGGTCCTCTTTTCATGCTAAAATCATCGTGAGTACTTCTACAGTTCTTGAGTTAAACCATATGGATTTGTTTGGCCTAATGATATTACTAGTTTAAGTGGTAAGAAATATTGTCATGTATTAGTTGATGATTATTCTAGATTTACATGGGTCTATTTTCTAGCCAAGAAGTCTGACGCTTTTGATCATATTTCAAAATTCGTAAAACTAGTTCAAAATAAAAATGGTGTCTCAATTATTACTTTGAGAAGTGATCATGGTGGAGAATTTGAAAACTACGATTTTGAAAGTTTTCGTAAAGAAAATGGTTTTAAACATGATTTCTCAGCTCCTCAAAGACCTCAATAAAATTGGTTGTCGAAAGAAAGAATCGTATGTCACAAGAGTTGGCAAAATCTATGCTTAATGAATATAATCTTCCTATTTCTTTTTGGACAGACGCAGTTAACACTTTATATCATGTAATGAATAGAGTAATGATTGAGCCAATACTAAATAGAATTTATTATGAGCTTTGGCTTGACAATAAGCCTAACATTTCTTATTTTAGAGTTTCTGGATGTTCGTGTTCTTAATACAGGAAATCCACTTTGAAAATTTGAGTCCAAAATGGATGAAGGATTAATCTTCATTTATTCATCTAGAAGTAAAGCATATCGCGTTTTCAATAAATGATTAAAACCTATTATGGAAAAAATCAATGTGAAGTTTGATGATTCAGAAAGTGATAAAACTATTAGAAAAGATAAAGATGATGATGAAGGAGATAAAAGGATCAACAAAAGTACATTAAAGGAAAACAATGAGATTGATCAACACTCTATTGAGCCTTAAAAATCAAGGTAAGAAATTGAGAATTTATAATTCAAGTCAAGTCATCCTCTAGAATTGGTTATAGGTAATACAATAGGTGGTATACAAATACGTGCTTCTTTCAATAAAAATTTATGTGCCTTGTGTATACATAGTATTTTGTTTCTAAAATCGAACTTCAAAATATTGATATGGCACTTTATGATAAATGTTGGATAATAGCGATGCAAGAAAAACTGAATCAATTCATGCGTAATAGCATTTGGAAATTAGTTCCTAGACCTGATGATTATCCCGTGGTAGGTACTAAATGTGTGTTTAAAACCAAACTTGATGAATCCGGTAATGTAATTAGAAATAAAGCTAGGTTGGTTGCAATGGTATATAACCAAATAAAAGGTTTTGATTTTGATGAAACATTTGCCCCAGTTGTTAGGTTAGAAGCAATTAGAATTTTGCTCACTTTTGCATGTTTTAAAGGTTTTTAACTTAAGCAAATGGATGTAAAAAGTACTTTTTTATTATTTAAAAGAAAATGTGTTGTTGGACAATCCCCGATTTTGAGAATCACGAATTTCCAAATCATGTATATAAATTTAAAAAGCATCATATGGACTTAAACAAGCTCCTACAGCATAAGATGAATGTCTCTGCACATATCTTTTGGAAAATGGTTTTAAAAGGGGGAATGCTGACACTACCTTGTTTTTATTACATGAACATGTTACTTTTCTAATTGTTCAAATATATGTTGATGACATTATATATGATGCTACTAACGAATCACTATGTCAAAAGTTTGAAAACGTCATGCATGATAAGTTTGAAGTGAGCATGGTCAAAGAATTGAAATATTTTCTAGGGTTTCAAATTAAGCAAAGTGAGAAGAGATTCTTTATTTCACAAACAAAATATGTGAAGGAGTTGCTAAGAACATTTGGAATTACAAATGCAAAACCATTTGGAACACCTATGAGTTCCTCAACAAAGATGAGAAAGGTATAAAATTGATTAAAAGAAATATCGAGTATGATTGGTTCTCTTCTTTACCTTACCACATCTAGACCTGATATAATGTTCTCTATTTTCTTATGTGCACGATTCAAGCTAATCTAAGCGAATCTAACTTAAAGCCACAAAATGAATTCTTAGACATCTCTTGTATACACAACATTTTAAACTATGGTATTCATCATGTGATAAATTCGATTTAGTTGGTTATTCTGATGTTGATTATGCTGGTAGTCTAGTAGATAGGAAAAGCACTGGTAGAACTTTTTTCTGTTAGGACGATCTTTAATTTCTTGGTCAAGTCGAAAAAACAATAATGTTGCATTATTTACTACTGAAGCTGAATATATTACGTTAGGAAGTTATTATGCACAAATTTTATAGATGATGCAAATATTATTAGACTTTGGCTTAGCAATTAAAAAGGTACATATAAAATGTGTTAGAAAAAGTGCTATTGACTTGTCAAACAATCTCGTTCACCACTCTCATACTAAACATATAGACGTAAGACATCATTTCATTGGAGATCACATTTCAAAAGAGGATATTTGCATTAAATTTATTTCAACCGAGTTTCAACTTGTTGATATCCTTACAAAACCTCTTTCAGAAGATAGATTCTCATGCTTATGCCTAGATTTTTTGTAACATCTCACCTCTATACATATACTATCCAAGAGTATTATAGAGTAATACTATCAGATTGTACAGAAAACGAGGCTACAAGGGATACACACGTAAATATTCCCTTGGACTAACACAGGTACATATTAAAACATCAAGTATATAACTCAAATTTACGTACATAGTATCGGTACAAAGCAATAAACAGGTATGCCTTCAGGACAGAATAAAACATAACAAATAGTACATCACAGAGAACACAGAGTCAATTGCAGCGATAACATGTATTATACATATGATAATGTCAAAAGAATATAATACGGTTCAAATACCAGTACTCTTAGTATAATGATATATAGTTAATTATATACAACTTAGTGGCTAAGTGTATAGTAAATAAATGTTATTTAAATATCATAAAACATCTAATATGTCTCCTCTAAGCCCATTAAAGCAAATGCTGGTCAAGTGGTCCATGTACCAGAGAAGTCTCGGATTGACCCGAGTATTATAAAATAACACACGGGTCAGACTATGTCTAATCAAGGATCATGAATAAGATGATACAGTATAAGCAAGGAAGAATAATATGATATCTCTAATAAAGGTACTTAAACCCTAAATGGCATATCAAAGTATACATATACAGAATAATCCTCAAAGCATTAAATTACCTAAATATTTCAAATCCATTTAAAGATATCATCACCCATTTAAAACACATTAAATTAAAAATCACTTTATCGACACCAATGGGTTAATCATACATACCCAAACCATCGTCTAAATCTAGAAAACAATAATAAATGAGATATCGCTAAGTATATTGGGCTAACACGAAGCAATGCCCAATTATCTCTCAATCTCATATTATAAGATATCATCATCAAAACTCTAAAATCAAAAACAAAGATATGAGCCAGCTCATAACAATATACATATATAATCAATATGAAGTAGGCTATCTGCCTGTAAAGAATAGGTCATCTGCCTAAGAAGGATACGGGGAGATCATACTCTGGACACTGTCTCATGTATAATCTCATATATACATAGTATATGTCTATTTAATACTCATATACATGCACCCATACACCAAATATTCCAAAACCGGACGGGAGACCGACAGCACGTCTGCTTCCTCTTGGAGCCACACGTGGTCCATATGACACGAGTCCTATAGTCATCGGTTACTATTACCTCTCCCTACTTGGTATCATGACAATGACCCACCGTAGGCTCGACAACACGTAGCCACTTCAGCTTTGACTACTGACATGTGCCCTATGGTAACAGACTGCTGGTATATGCGACACAAGGGGAAACCAACTACTAATCTCATGATGCATGTTAAATATCATAACAATAATGGTGTTGCAAACCTGTGGTGCGACCCTATGATCGGACCTCCAGTGTGGATATTGCCAATCTGGTTCACTCCCAAAACATAAAGAGAGTCAGACAAAGGTAGACAGACATATAATGTACACAAACTATGTGCCTAACTAGTAGCCTCCATATGTGCTAAACGCAACGAGCCACACACGGCATGCAAAACATACACAACGTAACCCCATATTGAGTGGCATATACTAGCAAAGATTAACTGAATAAATAGAGCAACGGCGTCCCATACCACTTCGTGTTACTAATCCATTTATTTAGTGCTCGTACATCACACTTGCTCCTTCAATATTCTATATAACGAGTCCAAAGAATAACTGAAAAATTGTTACCGAAAGTCTAATACCAGACAGTATTACTAAACCATTTATTCAGATTTCTCGCTACACAATAAAACATAAAACCATATAGAAGGATGTCATCACCTTATCTTACAAAATCACCAAATTAATTCTATATCATCAATCAGTGTCAATGGTGAATCATTCATAACAATTAAGTAAACACTGAAACGAATAAGAATTTATAATAATATAATAAAATATTATTGAATCTAATGTATAAAATATTTTAGTTAATTATTCTCATTAATTATAAATAACACTTAAAACATTGGTATTTTGGGTAATACCTTTTTATATTTATTTATATACAAAATATGATTTGAATATAAAAATTATCTATTAATTCTTAGTTTAAATATAGTTCTCTCAATATAAAATTATTTTACGAATCCTATTTATATAAATATATATAATTTAAACTTTCAACCACACAAATTTATTTTCAACTCCTTTATACATCTTTTCCAAATCATCAAAAATAGTTTACAAATAAAAACTAATTATATAAGTTATTCTTTAATTTTCCATAGATAAATGATAGCATGGCAATACTCATGCATAAATAAAAATACTCAACGCTCCAGATTTGGATACACACGTTCCACGTGTAAAAATATAATCCCATTTGAATGCTTATGCCAATATGGTAAATTCATAAACACACAAAAGAAGTTATTCTACCATTGATGGTTTCACGTAACTTGACAGAGTAGTCAATGAAGAATGCAAATTGTTAACAACATTCCCTTTTAAAGCACACAAAACTTGAAGACTTGACTGATATTTTCAGGTGCTTGATGTTCCTTGAGTATAGGAATTACATAAATATATTTGTTTCCTTTGTTGCAGTATATGTTAGTTGTCTAGTGTACAAAAACAGATAGCACGCTATAATAAACCCGTCGCGCAAGTTTATAAATTAGATTTCTACTACACTGGAATTCTGTATTAATTATTAAAACAAAATGAATGTTGTAAATAAGTTACAACAACAGCGTTATACTATTTTGAGTAAATAGTATAACCAGAATGACGGATAGAATGTAAACTAATGTATATAAATATACAAACATACTAGAATTCTAACCGGATTATGTCTGAGGCTCGTCGTAACGATTTCCTTAACAATTTTATTTCAAAATTCTCCCAAGATACAACAGACGAATTCTGCTCGAAATTGTAATGAGTATATCACTCTGTGATTTGAATATATAAGAACAGCAGTTAGAAGAGAGGAGATATTCGAATCGGAAGTGAGTGAGGAAAGTGATCAGTTTTCCTCCTTACTTATAATTGGTTCGTATCCCTTCGAACGGTCGCGTCTGCACCCGTTTATCCAAACGGTCGCGCCCGTTTCTGCTGCTGTTTATCAGTTGCGCCCATTCATTTTGAATAGGCCGCATCCGTTCACCAAAACCGCATCCATTCGCCAAAATTAAACTGCGCCTGCTAACGGGCCGCATGCCATAACGGGTCGCATCCGTTCAGAAAAATGCTGCCAACAGGTCGCACCTCTTCAGGCCAAAACCCGCGTCTGTCTTCACCCGGCCGCTTCTCTTCAAATCCCAGGCCCAACCCAGTTTCAAACGAAACCCAAAACCGTTAAACAATAGCCTAGCAAAAAGAATGGTCATTTTAGACCCGTACCCTTACCCAAGCCCGGCCCGGTTCGGTCGGACAGACGGCGGCGCGCGCGTGTGTGGTGGAGATGCATGATCTTCCTCCTCACAACGAAGCATACATTTGAGAGCCCCAGGCCCCCAACCTACTCATGAGAAAGCCATATATAAACCAATATTGCTCTCAATAATTTGGCGATGTGGGACTTTGTATATTTCATTCATTTTCTTTAGGAATTCCAACAATCCCCCACATGAATGATGATATACATATCCGCCACACAAAGCGAAATATCACAGAGTACATATGAATAATGCTTTATCGTGGATAAGTAGATATTTCACTTTGAACTTTCCCTAGTTAAAACTTATCGGATCTACTTGGCTAATCGGTGAATTATTTCATCTTGAACCGTCGGCCTTTATTGTATATCCAAACAATAAGCTTTACGAAGCATTAATTCCCTTCTCATCCAATCTCTTGGTTGTGTTCATTTTGGTCCTGAACAATTTTTGGTTCTGCGAGTGTTTTTGGAGAATAAAAGCTTATTAATATTCTCATAGAGCCGACCCAGCTCACACTGACATAGGTGATCGCAACCATTAAGAGTATCCTACATATACCCCACTTGTTATTTCCAAGATATGGTTATCATTAAAAAACATAGTTTTAACCTTTAAATACTTCTGTAGGCATGCATTTATATTATGCACCATAGGAATGGAGTTGGACTATATCCATGCAAATGCATTACGTCTTGAGTTATTCAGAACTGGTTTGCCTATTGATCCCAGTCCGTGGGATCTCCAGTCGCTAGGATAGGTTTCCGTATAAGATAACTCTTATTAGTTTAGGCTTCTAAACCCATTCCCCTCGATGCGCAGTTAATCTTTTCTCTTGATAAACCTTTAGTAAACGGATCCACTAGGTTATCATTTGTTCTTACATAATCTATGAAAATAGTTCCATTTGAGAGTAACTACCTAACTGTGTTATGGCGTCGACGAATGTGTCGTGACTTTCCATTATACACAAAGTTTTGCGCTCTGCTTAGCGCTGCTTGGTTATCGCAGTGTATGCATATGGTCGGTATAGGTTTAGGCCAGAACAGAATATCTTCTAAAAAGTGATGAAGCCATTCTGCTTCTTCACCTGCTTTATCTAATGCAATGAACTCTGATTCCACAGTGGATCGAGCTATGCATGTTTGTTTAGTAGATTTCCATGAAACTGCTGCCCCTACTAGGGTAAAGACATAACCACTCGTTGGTTTTGATTCCTCTGAATCTGCAATCCAGTTTGCATCACTATATCCTTCTAAGACGGCATGATATTTTCCATAATGTAAGGAATAGTTAGTGGTGTTTTTTAAATATCCAAGCACTCTCATTAGTGCTTTCCAGTATTCCTTTCCTGGATTGCTTGTATACCTGCTCAATCGACTTACTACATAAGCTATATCTGGTCTTATGCAATTCATGAGATACATGAGACATCCTATCACACGAGAATATTCCAGTTGCATTACACTCTCATTAGTGTTTTTATGCAGTACTTCTGATGGATTAAAAGGTGTATTTACTCCTTTAATTCCAAAATTTTGAAATATTTCAATCACTTTTTCTAAATAATGTGATTGAGATAACTCAATACCATTAGGTGTTCATATTATTTTTATTCCCAAAATAATATCTGCAACACCCAAGTCTTTCATGTCGAAATTGTTGATCAACATTTTCTTTATGGTCTCAATTACCTGAGTATTTGGACCGAATATTAGCATATCGTCCAGATATAGACAGATCATCACATATGATTGTCCAAGTTATTTATAATAAACACATTTGTCGCATTCATTTATACGAAAACCATTTCTCATCATGACACTATCAAATTTTGCGTGCCATTGCTTTAGAGCTTGTTTTAGTCCGTATAATGATTTGACTAATCTACAGACTTTGTTTTCATTTCCTTTGGAAATAAATCCCTCAGGTTGCTCCATGTAAATTTCCTCATCGAGATTTCCATTTAATAATGTTGTTTTTACATCCATCTGATGAATCTCTAGATTATAGATGTATGCAATTGCTATTAGCATTCTTATAGAGTTTATTCGTGTTACCGGCGAATATGTATCAAAAAAGTCTACTCCTTCTTTTTGACGATATCCTTTGGCTACTAATCTGGTTTTATATTTGTCGATAGAGCCATCTGCTTTCATTTTCTTCTTGAAAATCCATTTGCAGCCAATTGGTTTTATTCCTGTTGGAATATCAACAATTTCCCAAGTTTTATTACTTGGAATTGAATCAATCTCACTTTGGATTGCTTCTTTCCAACATGAGGATTCTAAAGATGACATTGCTTCCTTATACATTTGAGGTTCGTACTCTAATACATATGTAAAAAAGTCCTAACCAAATGTTTTGGAAGTTCTAGCCCTTACGCTTCTTCTTGGTTCAGCATCCTCAATTTCATGATGAGTTTCATCTTCATGTGAATCGTTTGATTCTTCCCTTGTCCTTTTTGGAACATTATTTCCTTCATTCCTTTTGTGCGGAAACACATCTTCAAAGAATGAGGCATCTCTTGATTCCATGATTGTATTTACATGAGTATCAGTTGTATTAGACTTAAATACCAAAAATCTGTAGGCACTACTATTTTGGGCTGGCCCAAGATAATAACAATCTACTGTTTTTGGTCCAAGTTTGACTCTCTTGGGAGGCGGAACTGGAACTTTTGCCAAACACCCCCCACACTTTGAGGTATTTAAAGCTTGGTTTGTGTCCTTTCCATATCTCATATGGAATTGTTCCTATTTTATTGTGAGGAACCTTATTTAATATATGATTAGATATATTTAGTGCTTCCCCCCACAAGTTCGTCGGTAGACCAGAAGTTAAAAGCATTGCATTAATCATATCTTTTAACGTTCTATTCTTCCTCTCGGCTACACCATTTTGTTGTGGTGAATATGGAGCTATTGTTTGATGAATTATTCCATTTTTTCACAGAATTGTTCAAATGGTGATTCATACTCTCCACCTCGATCAGATCTTAATATCTTGATCTTTTTATTTAACTGATTTTCTACCTCAGCCTTGTATTTTATAAATGCTGTTATTGCTTCATCTTTACTATTCAAAAGATATACATAGCAATATCGCGTATAATCGTCAATAAAAGTAATGAAATACTTTTTCCCACCTCTTGTAGGTAGTGATTTAAAATCACGTAAATCTGTATGTACCAAACCTAATGGTTCGGTGCTTCTATCAACAGATTTAAATGGTTGTTTGACCATTTTTGCTTCTACACATGTCTCATATTTGTAGTTCTTATCTACTTGGAATTTTGGAATTAATCCCAAGTTTGATAATGTTTTCATTTTGCTGAAATTTATGTGTCCCAATCTATCATGCCAAAGTAAAATTTCGTGCTCAAGCAAATAAGAAACTTCAATTTTATTAATAACACAATCAGAATACATATTTTTGTTGCCGACAACGGCTACATTTGCCTTAAATAGGCCATCATATAAATAACCCCTTCCGATATACATTCCAGCTTTGGACAGAACCATCTTGTCTGACTCAAACACCATTTTGAATCCCTTCTTTGATAGGACTGCACCAGAGATGAGATTCTTGCGTATGTCTGGAACGTGGAGCACGTCATTCAAATTAACAGTTTTTCCAGAAATAAACTTGAGGATTACTGTGCCACTGCCTTCGATCATGGAAACTGCAGAATTACCCATGTAGAGTTTTTCTTCGTGATCGAATTTCTGATATGTAGAAAACATGGATTTGTCAGAACAAACATGACGAGTAGCGCCTGTATCTACCCACCATTGGTTACGATTCTGAACCAGATTGCATTCAGATACCGCCTCCGAGAAGTTGGACTCGTCTGCTTCCATGTTATCCACTATATTTGCCTCTTTATTGCGTTCCTTCTTATGTCTGCAATCTTTAGCGGCATGTCCAACTTTTCGACAAACCCAACATTCGCCATTAAACTTCTTGGTTCATTTGTTGTCTTTTGGTTTGTTGTCTTGAGCTTTCCTTTTCTTCTGGAAATTCTTCTTTTTGTTTTTGGTCTTTGACCCTTCAACCACAAATGCCTCCTCGCTCTGTTTTGTTATTCCACGGTTATCTGCCTCAATTTTCAATCGGACTATAAGATCCTGTAAAGAGATTTCCTTCTTTTTATGCTTTAGATAATTGCGGTAATCTCTTTATGACGGCGACAGTTTTCCCGTGATGGCTTCAACCAAAAACGATTCTCCAACCCTATGACCTTCCGCTTCGAGTTCATGAATGATGATTTGCAATTCATGCAGTTGAGCAGTCACCGGTTTGGAGTCAACCATCTTGTAGTCCATGAATTTGTCTACAATGAATTTCTTAAGACTGATATTCTGCGTCTTATACTTCGTGGTAAGTGCATTGCAGAGTTCTTTTGATGTCTTTAAAGGCTGATATACATTGTATAGCACCTTGTCGAGACAATTTAGAACATAGTTTCTATATAAAAAATCGAAATGCTTCCACATATTCACCTCTGCTTCCTTGCCTGGTGCAGGAATCAGTTCCTCCTCCTCGAGGTATTTTTGCAGACCAAGTGTGGTGAGATAAAACATCTGATTCTATCATGTCAAGAAATCATCACCATCTCCCTTGAACGGTTCAGGTCTGTTGTGAGTAGTATTCTTTTAAAATTCTACTGTTGCCATCTCTGTTTTAGTAAGAAAACAGTAAAATTCTTAAGATGTTAGTTGGCTAGTGTACTAAAACAGATAGCACGCTACAACAAACTCATCGCACAAGTTTATAAATTAGATTTCCACTACACTGGAATTCTGTATTAATTATTAAAACAATATGAATGTTGTAAATTAGTTACAACAACAGCGTTATACTATTTTGAATAAATGGTATAACCAAAATAACGGATAGAACATAAAATATTGTATATAAATATACAAACAGACTAGAATTCTAACCGGATTATGTCTGAGGCTCGTCGTAACGATTTTCTTAAGAATTTTATTTCAAAACTCTCCCAAGATACAACAGACGAATTCTGTTCGAAATTGTAATGAGTATATCACTCTGTGATTTGAATATATAAGAACATCAGTTAGAAGAGAGGAGATATTCGAATCGGAAGTGTGTACGGAAAGTGATCAGTATTCCTCCTTACTTATAGTTAGTTCGTATCCCTTCGAACCGTCGCGTCTGCACCCGTTTGTCCAAACGGTCGCGCCCGTTTCTGCTGCTGTTTATCGGTTGCGCCCATTCATTTTGAATAGGCCGCATCCGTTCGCCAAAACCGCATCCGTTCGCCAAAATTAAACCGCGCCTGCTAACGGGCTGCATGCCATAACGGGTCGCATCCGTTCAGAAAAATGCTGCCAACAGGTCGCACCTCTTCAGGCCAAAATCCGCGTCCGTCTTCACCCGCCCGCTTCTCTTCAAATCCGAGGCCCAACCCAGTTTCAGACGAAGGCCAAAACCGTTAAACAATGGCCTAGCAAAAAGAATGGTCATTTTAGACCCGTACCCGTACCGGCCCGGTTCGGTAGGACGGACGGCGTCGCGCGCGCGTGTGTGGTGGAGATGCATGATCTTCCTCCTCACAGCGAAGCATACATTTGGGAGCCCCAGGCCCCCTACCTACTCATGAGAAAGCCATATATAAAATAGTATAGCTCTCAATAATTTGGCGATGTGGGACTTTGTATATTTCATTCATTTTTTTCTTTAGGAATTCCAACAATCCCCCACATGAATGACAATATACATATCCCCCACACAAAGCAAAATATCACAGAGTACATATGAATATGCTTTATCGTGGATAAGTAGATATTTCACTTTGAACTTTCCCTAGTTAAAACTTATCGGATCTACTTGGCTAATCGGTGAATTATTTAATCTTGAACTGTCGGCCTTTATTGTATATCCAGACAATAAGCTTTACGAAGCATTGATTCCCTTCTCATCCAATCTCTTGGTTGTGTTGATTTTGGTCTTGAACAATTTTTGGTTCTGCGAGTGTTTTTAGAGAATAAAAGCCTTTTAATATTCTCATAGAGCCGACCCAGCTAACAGTGACATAGATGATCGCAACCATTAAGAGTATCCTACATATACCCCACTTGTTATTTCCAAGATACGGTCATCATTAAAAAACATAGTTTTAACCTTTAAATAATTCTATAGGCATGCATTTATATTGTGCACCATAGGAACGGAGTTGGACTATATCCATGCAAATGCATTACGTCTTGAGTTATTCAGAACTGGTTTGCATATTGATCCTAGTCCGTGGGATCTCCAGTCGCTAGGATAGGTTTCCGTATAAGATAACTCTTATTAGTTTAGGCTTTTAAACCCATTCCCCTCGATGCGTAGTTAATCTTTTCTCTTGATAAACCTTTATTAAACGGATCCGCCATGTTATCATTTGTTCTTACATAATCTATGGAAATAGTTCCATTTGAGAGTAACTGCCTAACTGTGTTATGGCGTCGATGAATGTGTCGTGACTTTCCATTATACACAAAGTTTTGCGCTCTGCTTAGCGCTGCTTGGTTATCGCAGTGTATGCATATGGCCGGTACAGATTTAGGCCAGAACGGAATATCTTCTAAAAAGTGACGAAGCCATTCTGCTTTTTCGCCCACTTTATCTAATGCAATGAACTCTGATCTCATAGTGGATCCAGATATGCATGTTTGTTTAGTAGATTTTCATGACACTACTGCCCCTGCTAGGGTAAAGACATAACCACTCGTTGATTTTGATTCCTCTGAATTTGCAATCCAGTTTGCACCACTATATCCTTCTAAGACGGCAGAATATTTTCCATAATGTAAGGAATAGTTAGTGCTATTTTTTAAATATCCAAGCACTCTCATTAGTGCTTTCCAGTGTTCCTTCCTTGGATTGCTTGTATACCTGCTCAATCGACTTACTGCATAAGCTATATCTGGTCTTGTGCAATTCATGAGATACATGAGACATCCTATCACACGAGAATATTCCAGTTGCATTACACTCTCATTAGTGTTTTTATGCAGTACTTCTGATGGATTAAAAGGTGTATTTACTCCTTTAATTCCAAAATTTTGAAATCTTTCAATCACTTTTTCTACATAATGTGATTGAGATAACTCAATACCATTAGGTGTTCGTATTATTTTTATTCCCAAAATAATATCTGCAAAACCCAAGTCTTTCATGTCGAAATTGTTGATCAACATTTTCTTTGTGGTCTCAATTACCTGAGTATTTGGACCGAATATTAGCATATCGTCCACATATAGACAGATCATCACATATGATTGTCCAAGTAATTTATAATAAACACATTTGTCACATTCATTTATACGAAAACCATTTCTCATCATGACACTATCGAATTTTGCGTGCCATTGCTTTGGAGATTGTTTTAGTCCGTATAATGATTTGGCTAATCTATAGACTTTGTTTCATTTCCTTTGGAAATAAATCCCTCAGGTTGCTCCATGTAAATTTCCTCATCGAGATTTCCATTTAAGAATGTTGTTTATACATCCATCTGATGAATCTCTAGATTATAGATGGATGCAATTGCTATTAGCATTCTTATAGAGGTTATTCGTGTTACCGGCGAATATGTATCAAAAAAGTCTACTCCTTCTTTTTGACGATATCCTTTGGCTACTACTCTGGCTTTATACTTGTCGATAGAGCCATCTGCTTTCATTTTCTTATTGAAAATCCATTTGCAGCCATTTGGTTTTATTCCTGTTGGAATATCAACAATTTCCAAAGTTTTATTACTTAGAATTGAATCAATCTCACTTTGGATTGCTTCTTTCCAACATGAGGATTCTAAAGATGACATTGCTTCCTCGTACGTTTGAGGTTCGTACTCTAATACATATGTAAAAAAGTCCGAACCAAATGTTTTGGAAGTTCTAGCCCTTACGCTTCTTCTTGGTTCAGCATCCTCAATTTCATGATGAGTTTCATCTTCATGCGAATCGTTTGATTCTTCCCTTGTCCTTTTTGGGACATTATTTCCTTCATTCCTTTTGTGCGGAAACACATCTTCAAAGAATGAGGCATCTCTTGATTCCATGATTGTATTTACATGAATATCAGTTATATCAGACTTGAATACCAAAATGCTGTAGGTACTACTATTTTGGGCTGGCCCAAGATAATAACAATCTACTGTTTTTGGTCCAAGTTTGACTCTCTTGGGAGGCGGAACTGGAACTTTTGCCAAGCACCCCCACACTTTGAGGTATTTAAATCTTGGTTTGTGTCCTTTCCATATCTCATATGGAATTGTTCCTGTTTTATTGTGAGGAACCTTATTTAATATATGATTAGATATATTTAGTGCTTCCCCCCCACAAGTTCGTCGGTAGACCAGAAGTTAAAAGCATTGCATTAATCATATCTTTTAACGTTCTATTCTTCCGCTCGACTACGCCATTTTGTTGTGGTGAATATAGAGCTGTTGTTCGATGAATTTTTCCGTTTTTTTCACAGAATTGTTCAAATGGTGATTCATACTCTCCACCTCGATCAGATCTTAATATCTTGATCTTTTTATTTAACTAATTTTCTACCTCAGCCTTGTATTTTATAAATGCTGTTATTGCTTCATCTTTACTATTCAAAAGATATACATAGAAATATCGCGTATAATCATCAATAAAAGTACTGAAATACTTTTTCCCACCTCTTGTAGGTAGTGATTTAAAATCACATAAATCTGTATGTACCAAACCTAATGGTTTGGTACTTCTGTCAACAGATTTAAATGGTTGTTTGACCATTTTTGCTTCTACACATGTCTCACATTTGTAGTTCTTATCTACTTGGAATTTTGGAATTAATCCCAAGTTTGATAATGTTTTCATTTTGCGGAAATTTATGTGTCCCAATCTATCATGCCAAAGTAAAATTTCGTGCTCAAGCAAATAAGAAACTTCAATTTTATTAATAACACAATCAGAATACATATTTTTGTTGCCGACAACGGCTACATTTTCCTTAAATAGGCCATCACATAAATAACCCCTTCCGATATACATTCCAGCTTTGGACAGAACCATCTTGTCTGACTCAAACACCATTTTGAATCCCTTCTTTGATAGGACTGCACCAGAGATGAGATTCTTGCGTCTGTTTGGAACGTGGAGCACGTCATTCAAATTAACAGTTTTTCCAGAAATAAAATTGAGGATTACTGTGCCACTGCCTTCGATCATGGAAACTGCAGAATTACCCATGTAGAGTTTTTCTTCGTGATCGAATTTCTGATATGTAGAAAACATGGATTTGTCAGAACAAACATGACGAGTAGCGCCTGTATCTACCCACCATTGGTTACGATTCCGAACCAGATTGCATTCAGATACCGCCGCCGAGAAGTTGGACTCGTCTACTTCCATGTTATCCACTATATTTGCCTCTTTATTGCGTTCCTTCCTGTGTCTGCAATCTTTAGCGGCATGTCCAACTTTTCCACGAACCCAACATTCGCCATTAAACTTCTTGGTTCGTTTGTTATCTTTTGGTTTGTTGTCTTGAGCTTTCCTTTTCTTCTGGAAATTCTTCCTTTTGTTTTTGGTCTTTGACCCTTCAGCCACAAATGCCTCCTCGCTTTGTTTTGTTATTCCACGGTTATCTGCCTCAATTTTCAATCGGATTATGAGATCCTGTAAAGAGATTTCCTTCTTTTTATGCTTTAGATAATTGTGGTAATCTCTTTATGACGGCGGCAGTTTTCCCGTGATGGCTTCAACCAAAAACGATTCTCCAACCTTATGACCTTCCGCTTCGAGTTCATGAATGATGATTTGCAATTCATGCAGTTGAGCAGTCACCGGTTTGGAGTCAACCATCTTGTAGTCCATGAATTTGTCTACAATGAATTTCTTAAGACTGATATTCTGCATCTTATACTTCATGGTAAGTGCATTTCAGAGTTCTTTTGATGTCTTTAAAGGCTGATATACATTGTATAGCACCTTGTCGAGACAATTTAGAATATAGTTTCTACATAAAAAAATCGAAATGCTTCCACGTATTCACCTCTGCTTCCTTGCCTGGTGCAGGAATCGGTTCCTCCTTCTCGAGGTATTTTTGCAGACCAAGTGTGGTGAGATAAAACATCTGATTCTGCCATGTCAAGAAATCATCACCATCTCCCTTGAACGGTTCAGGTCTGTTGTGAGTAGTATTCTTTGAAAATTCTACTGTTGCCATCTCTGTTTTAGTAAGAAAACGGTAAAATTCTTAAGATGTTGGTTGGCTAGTGTACTAAAACAGATAGCACGCTACAATAAACTCATCGCACAAGTTTATAAATTAGATTTCCACTACACTGGAATTCTGTATTAATTATTAAAACAATATGAATGTTGTAAATAAGTTACAACAACAGCGTTATACTATTTTGAATAAATGGTATAACCAAAATAACGGATAGAATATAAAATAATGTATATAAATATACAAACAGACTAGAATTCTAACCGGATTATGTCTGAGGCTCGTCGTAACGATTTTCTTAAGAATTTTATTTCAAAACTCTCCCAAGATACAACAGACGAATTCTGCTCGAAATTGTAATGAGTATATCACTCTATGATTTGAATATATAAGAACAGCAGTTAGAAGAGAGGAGATATTTGAATCGGAAGTGTGTACGGAAAGTGATCAGTATTCCTCCTTACTTATAGTTAGTTCGTATCCCTTCGAACCGTCGCGTCTGCACCCGTTTGTCCAAACGGTCGCGCCCGTTTCTGCTGCTGTTTATCGGTTGTGCCCATTCATTTTGAATAGGCCGCATCCGTTCGCCAAAACCGCATCCGTTCGCCAAAATTAAACTGCGCCTGCTAACGGGCCGCATGCCATAACGGGTCGCATCCGTTCTTAAAAATGCTGCCAACAGGTCGCACCTCTTCAGGCCAAAACCCGCGTCCGTCTTCACCCGCCCGCTTCTCTTCAAATCCGAGGCCCAACCCAGTTTCAGACGAAGCCCAAAACCGTTAAACAATGGCCTAGCAAAAAGAATGGTCATTTTAGACCCGTACCCGTACCCGAGCCCGGCCCGGTTCGGTTCGGTCGGTCGGTCGGACGGACGGCGTCGCGCGCGCGCGTGGTGGAGATGCATGATCTTCCTCCTCACTGCGAAGCATACATTTGGGAGCCCTAGGCCCCCTACCTAGTCATGAGAAAGCCATATATAAACCAATATAGCTCTTAATAATTTGGCGATGTGGGACTTTGTATATTTCATTTATTTTTTTTCTTTAGGAATTCCAACAATCCCCCACATGAATGACAATATACATATCCCCCACACAAAGCAAAATATCACAGAGTACATATGAATATGCTTTATCGTGGATAAGTAGATATTTCACTTTGAACTTTCCCTAGTTAAAACTTATCGGATCTACTTGGCTAATCAGAGAATTATTTCATCTTGAACCATCGGCCTTTATTGTATATCCAGACAATAAGCTTTACGAAGCATTGATTCCCTTCTCATCCAATCTCTTGGTTGTGTTCATTTTGGTCCTGAACAATTTTTGGTTCTGCGAGTGTTTTTAGAGAATAAAAGCCTTTTAATATTCTCATAGAGCCGACCCAGCTCACACTGACATAGGTGATCGCAACCATTAAGAGTATCCTACATATACCCCACTTGTTATTTCCAAGATACGGTCATCATTAAAAAACATAGTTTTAACCTTTAAATAATTCTGTAGGCATGCATTTATATTGTGCACCATAGGAATGGAGTTGGACTATATCCATGCAAATGCATTACGTCTTGAGTTATTCAGAACTGGTTTGCCTATTGATCCTAGTCCGTGTGATCTCTGGTCGCTAGGATAGGTTTCTGTATAAGATAACTCTTTTTAGTTTAGGCTTTTAAACCCATTCCCCTCGATGCGTAGTTAATCTTTTCTCTTGATAAACCTTTAGAAAACGGGTCTGCTAGGTTATCATTTGTTCTTACATAATCTATGGAAATAGTTCCATTTGAGAGTAACTGCCTAACTGTGTTATGGCGTCGACGAATGTGTCGTGACTTTCCATTATACACAAAGTTTTGCGCTCTGTTTAGCGCTGCTTGGTTATCGCAGTGTATGCATGTGGCCGGTACAGATTTAGGCCAGAACGGAATATCTTCTAAAAAGTGGCGAAGCCATTCTGCTTCTTCGCCCACTTTATCTAATGCAATGAACTCTGATTTCTTAGTGGATCCAGCTATGCATGTTTGTTTAGTAGATTTCCATGACACTGCTGCCCTTGCTAGGGTAAAGACATAACCACTCGTTGATTTTGATTCCTCTGAATTTGCAATCCAGTTTGCATCACTATATCCTTCTAAGACGGCATGATATTTTCCATGATGTAAGGAATAGTTAGTGGTATTTTTTAAATATCCAAGCACTCTCATTAGTGCTTTCCAGTGTTCCTTCCCTGGATTGCTTGTATACCTGCTCAATCGACTTACTGCATAAGCTATATCTGGTCTTGTGCAATTCATGAGATACATGAGAGATCCTATTACACGAGAATATTCCAGTTGCATTACACTCTCATTAGTGTTTTTATGCAGTACTTCTGATGGATTAAAAGTGTATTTACTCCTTTAATTCCAAAATTTTGAAATCTTTCAATCACTTTTTCTACATATTGTGATTGAGATAACTCAATACCATTAGGTGTTCGTATTATTTTTATTCCCAAAATAATATCTGCAACACCCAAGTCTTTCATGTCGAAATTGTTGATCAACATTTTCTTTATGGTCTCAATTACCTGAGTATTTGGACCGAATATTAGCATATCGTCCACATATAGACATATCATCACATATGATTGTCCAAGTTGTTTATAATAAACACATTTGTCACATTCATTTATACGAAAACCATTTCTCATCATGACACTATCAAATTTTGCGTGCCATTGCTTTGGATAATGTTTTAGTCCGTATAATGATTTGGCTAATCTATAGACTTTGTTTTCATTTCCTTTGGAAATAAATCCCTCAGGTTGCTCCATGTAAATTTCCTCATCGAGATTTCCATTTAATAATGTTGTTTTTACATCCATCTGATGAATCTCTAGATTATAGATGTATGCAATTGCTATTAGCATTCTTATAGAGTTTATTCGTGTTACCGACGAATATGTATCAAAAAAGTCTACTCCTTCTTTTTGACGATATCCTTTGGCTACTAATCTGGTTTTATATTTGTCGATAGAGCCATCTGCTTTCATTTTCTTCTTGAAAATCCATTTGCAGCCAATTGGTTTTATTCCTGTTGGAATATCAACAATTTCCCAAGTTTTATTACTTGGAATTGAATCAATCTCACTTTGGATTGCTTCTTTCCAACATGAGGATTCTAAAGATGACATTGCTTCCTCGTACGTTTGAGGTTCGTACTCTAATACATATGTAAAAAAGTCCTAACCAAATGTTTTGGAAGTTCTAGCCCTTACGCTTCTTCTTGGTTCAGTATCCTCAATTTCATGATGAGTTTCATCTTCATGTGAATCGTTTGATTCTTCCCTTGTCCTTTTTGGAACATTATTTCCTTCATTCCTTTTGTGCGGAAACACATCTTCAAAGAATGAGGCATCTCTTGATTCCATGATTGTATTTACATGAGTATCAGTTATATCAGACTTGAATACCAAAAATCTGTAGGCACTACTATTTTGGGCTGGCCCAAGATAATAACAATCTACTGTTTTTGGTCCAAGTTTGACTCTCTTGGGAGGCGGAACTGGAACTTTTGCCAAGCACCCCCACACTTTGAGGTATTTAAAGCTTGGTTTGTGTCCTTTCCATATCTCATATGGAATTGTTCCTGTTTTATTGTGAGGAACCTTATTTAATATATGATTAGATATATTTAGTGCTTCCCCCCCACAAGTTCGTCGGTAGACCAGAAGTTAAAAGCATTGCATTAATCATATCTTTTAACGTTCTATTCTTCCGCTCGACTACGCCATTTTGTTGTGGTGAATATAGAGCTGTTGTTCGATGAATTTTTCCGTTTTTTTCACAGAATTGTTCAAATGGTGATTCATACTCTCCACCTCGATCAGATCTTAATATCTTGATCTTTTTATTTAACTAATTTTCTACCTCAGCCTGGTATTTTATAAATGCTGTTATTGCTTCATCTTTACTATTCAAAAGATATACATAGCAATATCGTGTATAATCGTCAATAAAAGTAGTGAAATACTTTTTCCCACCTCTTGTAGGTAGTGATTTAAAATCACATAAATCAGTATGTACCAAACCTAATGGTTCGGTGCTTCTGTCAACAGATTTAAATTGTTGTTTGACCATTTTTGCTTCTACACATGTCTCACATTTGTAGTTCTTATCTACTTGGAATTTTGGAATTAATCCCAAGTTTGATAATGTTTTCATTTTGCGGAAATTTATGTGTCCCAATCTATCATGCTAAAGTAAAATTTCATGCTCAAGCAAATAAGAAACTTCAATTTTATTAATAACACAATCAGAATACATATTTTTGTTGCCGACAACGGCTACATTTGCCTTAAATAGGCCATCACATAAATAACCCCTTCCGATATACATTCCAGCTTTGGATAGAACCATCTTGTCTGACTCAAACACCATTTTGAATCCCTTCTTTGATAGGACTGCACCAGAGATGAGATTCTTGCGTATGTCTGGAACGTGGAGCACATCATTCAAATTAACAGTTTTTCCAGAAATAAACTTGAGGATTACTGTGCCACTGCCTTCGATCATGGAAACTGCAGAATTACCCATGTAGAGTTTTTCTTCGTGATCGAATTTCTGATATGTAGAAAACATGGATTTGTCAGAATAAACATGATGAGTAGCGCCTGTATCTACCCACCATTGGTTAGGATTCTAAACCAGATTGCATTCAGATACTGCCACCGAGAAGTTGGACTCGTCTACTTCCATGTTATCCACTATATTTGCCTCTTTATTGCGTTCCTTCTTGTGTATGCAATCTTTAGCGGCATGTCCAACTATTCCACAAACCCAACATTCGCCATTAAACTTCTTGGTTCGTTTGTTGTCTTTTGGTTTGTTGTGTTGAGCTTTCCTTTTCTTCTGGAAATTCTTCCTTTTGTTTTTGGTCTTTGACCCTTCAGCCACAAATGCCTCCTCGCTTTGTTTTGTTATTCCACGGTTATCTGCCTTAATTTTCAATCGGACTATGAGATCCTGTAAAGGGATTTCCTTCTTTTTATACTTTAGATAATTGCGGTAATCTCTCCATGACGGCGGCAGTTTTCCTGTGATGGCTTCAACCAAAAACGATTCTCCAACCTTATGACCTTCAGCTTCGAGTTCATGAATGATGATTTGCAATTCATGCAATTGAGCAGTCACCTGTTTGGAGTCAATCATCTTGTAGCCCATTAATTTGTCTACAATGAATTTCTTAAGACTGATATTATGCGTCTTATACTTCGTGGTAAGTGCATTCCAGAGTTCTTTTGATGTCTTTAAAAGTTGATATACTTTGTATAGCACCTTGTCGAGACAATTTAGAATATAGTTTCTACATAAAAAATCGGAATGCTTCTACGTATTCACCTCTGCTTCCTTGCCTGGTGCAGGAATCGGTTCCTCCTCCTCGAGGTAATTTTGCAGACCAAGTGTGGTGAGATAAAACAACATCTGATTCTGTCATGTCAAGAAATCATCACCATCTCCCATGAACGGTTCAGGTCTGTTGTGAGTAGTATTCTTTGAAAATTCTACTGTTGCCATCTCTGTTTTAGTAAGAAAACAGTAAAATTCTTAAGATGTTAGTTGGCTAGTGTACAAAAACAGATAGCACTCTACAATAAACTCGTCGCACAAGTTTATAAGTTAGATTTCCACTACACTGGAATTCTGTATTAATTATTAAAACAATATGAATGTTGTAAATAAGTTACAACAACAGCGTTATACTATTTTGAATAAATAGTATAACCAGAATAACGGATAGAATATAGAATAATGTATATAAATATACAAACTGACTAGAATTCTAACTGGATTATGTCTCAGGCTCGTCGTAACGATTTCCTTAATAATTTTATTTCAAAATTCTCCCAAGATACAACAGACGAATTCTGCTCGAAATTGTAATGAGTATATCACTCTGTGATTTGAATATATAAGAACAGTAGTTAGAAGAGAGGAGATATTCGAATCGGAAGTGAGTGAGGAAAGTGATCGGTCTTCCTCCTTACTTATAGTTGGTTCGTATCCCATCAAACGGTCGCGTCTGCACTCGTTTGTCCAAACGGTCACGCCCGTTTCTGCTGCTGTTTATCGGTTGCGCCCATTCATTTTGAATAGGCTGCATCCGTTCGCCAAAACCGCATCCGTTCGCCAAAACCGCATCCGTTCGCCAAAACCGCATCCGCATGCCATAACGGGTCGCATCCGTTCAGAAAAATGCTGCCAATAGGTCGCACCTCTTCGGGCCAAAACCCGCGTCCGTCTTCTCTTCAATTCAGACTAAGCCCAAAGCCGTTAAACAATGGCCTAGCAAAAAGAATGGTCATCCCGTACCCGTGCCCGAGCCCGGTGCGGACAGACAGCGGCGCACGCGTGTGTGGTGGAGATGCATGATCTTCCTTCTCACAACGAAGCATACATTTGGGAGTCCCAGGCCCCCAACCTACTCATAGGAAAGCCATATATAAACCAATATAGCTCTCAATAATTTGGCAATGTGGGACTTTGTATATTTTATTCATTTTTTTTCTTTTGGAATTCCAACAGTACACATATTACATGATTGGCCTTGTTATATGATTTCCTATAAACCATTCTACGATTATTTTCTTGGCTCTTCATTAAGTGTTATGGAGATCCTGGACTGACACATGCATAATTCATATTACCTGAATGTGTTTTGAGAAATTACCCATACATCTTTTGTGTTTAAGTGACGTTGTGTGCATTGCTTTTACAATCAATAATCTTCAAATTATGAAGACACATGTTTGTGGTGCATATGTAATGTAACACACATATAAACCTATTACTACAAACAATATTTCTTGGTTATGAGAAAAGTAACCGCCGCATAGAACTTTGAAAAATTATACCGATTTGATCAAGCAAATCATAACACTTAGGATTTTGGTGACGCATTTTTTACCGTACATATTCTCTATGCTTACAAGTTTACAACTTATAGAAAGATACCTTTTTTGTCTTTTTAGAAAGTTTAATCCAGATTTGTGTAGTGTAAACCTTTAAGATGTCAAAATTTGTACATGTAGGCTGCTGGGTTTTTGAATTGATATACATGCAGGATTTGAATCAAAATTTTAAGCTTTGAATCAAATTTGAAGCTTTGAATCGGAAAGATTGCCTTTTTTATCAAAATTTGAAGCTTTGAATCAAACTGTTTAATATACATGCAGGCTAGCTGTTGGGTTTCTGCATTGCTCATAGTCAACCATATAAACACAAACTTCCGTAAGGTTTTGGTTTCAAAATGCTCTACTTCAAAATGCTTCACTATTTTAGCACTACAAAGTGAAAATCAGAAACAAAAAACCTAATTTCTAAGGTATCCTTCAAGATGAATTGGAAATAAAGTCTTTTTGGGAAAAACAAATAAGTTAATGACCAAAAAATTTATTCAGTGCACTTAATGTTTCTAACTTGCACATACACTGGCTGATTTGATATGAGTGAGCTAAAGCATATAAAAGAAATATATAAAAAAAATCAACACATGATTACCTTCAATCGCATACAAGCATAGCACCTAAAATTATACAACTATCAATCATATATTAATTTTTACGTTTAAACCTTAATACTGTTATTGTCATACAGTTTTATTTTAAATTTATATTATTGATACAAAGAATCATTTTTTATTTTTATTCATTTTAAAATTCATATTTTTTTAAAAAAAAATCTTATTTCTTGTTGTTGAGCCAAAATAGGCTCAGACCATAAAGAGGTAGAGGATTACAAGCCCACTTTGGCCTAGCCCACACCTCACCTGCGCAAGCAGGGGACATTTTCCCCCACCTACTTACACAGGTGGGGACCCCTCACCTACATGTGCAGGTGAGATATATTCTCACATGCACATGTAACACCTACAAGCGCAGGTGAGATATATTTTCACCTACACATGTAGTTAATAATCACTCACCTGCGTAAGGCAGTTGAGTTACCTGAACATAGCAGGTAAGAATAATTTCTCACCTGTGTGTGTCTGAGTTCACTACTACCTAATGGCAGTAGTGCCTCATTTGATACCAGGATGGGTACATCCCGTCCCCCAACGTTCCTCACCTTCTGTTTGCGTCAAAATTGGTCACAAATCTCAAATGTCGTGAAAGCGCCAATATATGAATATAGATCAGCAATATCCGGACACAAATCTCAAATCCAAGCAAAATGGAGAACAACAGTTCAGAAATAACAAATAATGACACGAGATTTATAGTGGTTCGGCTATCTTCGGCTTACGTCCCCTTCGAATTATAATCCTTTTATTGATGTTCTTCGCTGATTACTGTTGATTACAGTGGAATACAATGAAGAAATTTAAGTACAATAGTGATGATGAAGTGTAAAGTTGAATCCGGCACAGTTTGGACGTCAAATAGCAAAAATCCCTTTTCTGTAGGATCTGGGGGGCTATTTATATGCGTAGTAGGCTGATATCTCGCTCAAACTTTGGGAGACTCCTTCTGGCATGTGAGTGGGACCATGCGATCGATCCCATGAAGTTTCAACTCGATCCGTGATCGATACGAACCAATTTCGTATCGATCAAGATTTTGCCCGATGGAGTTGAAACTTGGCATGAACATTCCTTGGCTTGTACGTAAGCTCCTGTGAAAAATTCATGGCATTTGGACCTACGGATTGTGAGATACAATCTATGCAATATCGTATTTTTCGAAGGCTGTCGAGTTTGAATCCATAGTTTCGTATCCATCCTCTTCGTCACATGCTTGCTCGTGACGTGGAACGATAAACAAGGGTAGATCCATATTCTTCGCCCCGTTGAACGCTTCTCCCATCGTGTCATGGATGTTCTTCGTTCGTATCCACACATCGTCCTCACTCGCACCAATGATTTCACAACGTCATGTTTGTATCCATCGATCCATTCCCTTTTTCGCATCGATTCCAGGGATGCATTTCGTGTCGATTCTGTAAATGTCGATCGATACAAAATGGCCATATGGAATGTGTCTGATCGATACGATATGTAGATGAAACGGGGACCAACAGATGGATACGAAAATCATTCTCAGAATGGATACGAATAAGGCCTTACCTGATGGATACGAACCAGAGTTGCTTCTGATGGATACGAAAGCATCAATTTCCCCATGACCGATACGAAATCATCGATTCAAAGTGCGCTGCTAGTCTCCATCCCGATCGATGCGAACGTCATCAATGCGAACCCAAGCCGATCGATACGAACAATATCGATTCGAAATACTGCCTGCCAATCGATACGAAATGTATCGATAAGAACCACCATTCACGTACTTTAACCCATCCATATCTCGAGCATACGAACTACGATTTTCCTGAAAATTGTAACGTAGCCTCCCCTTGCCTTGATCATCATTCCTAATCGATCCCGTCTCGATTGGAGCTCGCCAAATTTAGACGACATCGATCACAACCTCGTTTCTAATCGATTTCGCATCCTGACATCCATCCTTTCCTAGCTACTTTATTGATATTCCAGCCTTGAAAAAATGGTGGGATAACATTTTCCCCCTAAAACATACCTTGTGATAAGAAGGTGTGTTTTGAATAGTTTTGAATCCGATATCAGAAGTCCATAGCCATATCATCCGAGTGTATCGTTCTTGACCGCTCTGAGTCGATGTCCGAATTTAAATCCAGTAACCAAAGCCTTAACCAATTCTATATCCATCCAAACTCGATAACTGAGTCCTAATCCATCCTTATCCAATAACCAATAACCGAATCCAGGACCTCTCTGGGTGGATATCCAAATCCATAACCTCTCCGGGTTCTTGTCAAGCGCAATCCACACTTGGCGACCTTGGTCCAATGTCCCTGGACGTTGTATAATGCCATGGCTTAAGTCCTAAGACAAATCCTGGTCACTCCGGACCCTTGTCGAGCGTAGACAATACCCGACGACCTAAAAAACGATAATATAGGGCCTAAGTCCTAGGCCGAATCCTGGTCGCTCTGGACCCTTGTTAAGCATAGTCCATACTCAACGACTTGAATAAGTCGATTTGCCACGTTCGTGCAAAGCGACTCAACCCTTGCCAGGTATAATCCATACTCGACGATCGTTTACCAAAAACCAGAAAAAAACCCAATCAAAATCCAATCCAAAATCCAAACCAAATCAAAAAAATCAAAAATCCACATCCAAAATCAACACCAACATCCAAACACGAGAACAATCATCCAAACAGAAGTCCAAACCAAAAAACAAACAGAATCAGGAGTTCAAACCAAACTCCAAAACCAAGCCAGAAAAACGAGTATCCAATCCAAAAACAAAAATAAGCAGATTTCACAAACTATAGCATCGCGGTTTATCATCATTCAGAGCATGCCTAGGAGCCATTTCTGTCCCCGTACATGAGTAAATGACTTTGCCATTTTCCAGTAGCTTACTACTTATTTCATAACATCCCAGTCAATTGATAACCAATCGACCATCATTCCTAGGCCTCACACCATCATTGTTTGAGGTAGACGGTGGTCGCCCCTGCTCCACCGCTGCATTCCGAGCCCCGGCATGCTGCCTCAACTTTCCATTCCTCACATGCTCCTCAATTATGTCCTTTAAGTGCCTACAGCTATTGGTATCGTGCCCATCCAAATCGTGGAAGAGACAATGCCTTCCTGATGCCCTTTCACGTTCAGAAGGTTCTCTCCTAGCCGGCCTTGGTAGGAAAGGCGATTCTGGGTCTCCATGAATATCCGCTCCAATGTTTCATTCAATCCTGTATATATAGAGAATTTTGGCTCTCTGCATCGTTTCTTAGGTTTTTCTGAATCGTCATCAAGCCTCCTTTTTCCTTTACCTTTATCTCTGTCAAAGCCTCTGCTGGGTGGTCCTCTATCCTCAGTCGCGTTCACCTCCTTTAACTTCATATCCGAACATGCATCTTCCTGCCGAAGGAATCTCTCGGCTTCATAGAAGAATTCCCCGAGATCCAGTGGTGGGTCTCGTATTAAAGATACCTTGAAATCTGAATCCTCTCTGACTCCTGAAATTGCTGCCAGTAGAACCATCGATGGATCCCGTCGATCCACCGAAACAACCGCTGCATTGAACCAAGTTAAAAAATCTCTAAGTGACTCGTCCATTCTTTGCTTTATTGACGTTAGCATCATTACGTTCTTTGGCCTTTTAATATGAACCCGAAACTGTTTCAGAAACATGTCCACCAATTCCATCCACGTCCCGATAGCCTCTTCCAACTGTTTGAACCACATTGCAGCTATGTCCATTAAGTACGGAGGGAAACATCGGGCCATAACTTCCTCTGATGCCCCTAGCACTTCCATGTGTCTTGTGTATCTCATCAAGTGATCAGTTGGGTCAACCTTGCCATTATATATTTCCATGTTAGGTAGCTTGAACTCTGGTGGATTCCGAGCTACCCTAATTTCATGAGTAAACAGACTCTTGTTTACTCCTTCCAGATTTCTGTTGGTCAAACCTCCTCGCATAGTCCGCCTGATAATCTCAGCCAACCCAGCATTGTCCGTTGGGGGTTGCCCCCCGAGTCCCCGAGGGAACTCTGGTACATACTCTTCATCTCGCGCTCCTACGTTCCTGCCAGCATCCTGTAGTGTGGTGTTGACTGGAATCCCTCCATGAACTGGTTCATCGTTGTTGGGGGGGTGCCCCCGAGCTTGGGTCCATCTGGATTAACAGGTGTATGCCGATTAAGGATTGCACCTTGTTGAGTTGTTCCATTTGATTGCTTGTTTGGTCCTTCTACTCTAGCTCCGTGGATCTGAACTCCTAAAGCTTCGACTGCCCCTTTTTGTCCAACTTATCTGAGGAGGTTCTGCATCATCTCCTCCTGCCTTTTCAGAAATTCTTCGTGCATAGCTCCCATCATCATTTTCATTTCCTCTCGGGTAATGAAAGATGAAGTCTGATTGGCTCCTGATGAAGCCACTTGGCTTCCTTCATGTTGACTTCTCTCTGTCCTCTGTCTTCTACTCGATTGCCTTGTCATAGCTCTCTAGATCTGAGTCCTTAAACCTTCAAATCTGAATTCCAAATCTGGTACAGTGGGTGCTAGTTGTTCTCGGTGAAAGCACCAAAGTATTTGCGCCAAAATTGGTCACAAACCCCAAATGTCATGAAAGCACCAATATATGAATATAGATCAGCAATATCCAGACACAAATCTCAAATTCAAGAAAAATAGAGAACAACAATTCAGAAATAACAAACAATGACACGAAATTTATAGTTGTTCGGCTATCTCCGGCCTATATCCACTTCGAATGATAATCCTTTTATTGATGTTCTTCGCTAATTACAGTTGATTACAGCGGATTACAATGACGAAATTTAAGTACAATAGTGATAATGATGTGTAAAGTTGAATCCGGCAGAGTCTGGATGTCAGATAGCAAAAATATCCCTTTTGGGTAGGCTCTATGGAGCTATTTACAGGCGTAGTAGGCTGATATCTCGCTCAAACTTTGGAAGACTCCTTCTGGCACGTGAGTGGGCCCACGCGATTGATCCGATGAAGTTTCGACTCGATCCATGATCGATACAAACCAATTTTGTATCGATCAAGATTTTTCCCAATGGAGTTGAAACTTGGCATGAACCTTCCTTGGCTTGTACGTAAGCTCTATGAAAATTTCATGGCATTTGGATCCATGGATTGTGAGATACGATCGATGCAATCTCGTATTTTTGGAAGGCTGCTGAGTTCGAATCCATAGTTTCGTATCCATACCCTTCGTGTCGATCCAAGGCACGTGCTTGCTCGTGACGTGGAACGATAAACTAGGGTAGATCCATACTCTTCGCCGCATTGAACGCTTCTCCCCTCGTGTCGTGGATGTTCTTCGTTCGTATCCACACATCGTGCTCACTCGCACCAATGATTTCACAACGTCATGTTCGCATCCATGATCCATTCCCTTTTTCGTATCGATTCCAGGGGTGCATTTCATGTCGATTCTATAAATGTCGATCGATACAAAATGACCATATGGAATGTGTCTGATCGATACGATATGTAGATGAAACGGAACCAACGAATGGATATGAAAATCGTTCTCAGAATGGATATGAATGAGGCCTTACCTGATGGATACGAACCAGAGTTGCTTCTGATGGATACGAAAGCATCAATTTCCCCCATGAACGATACGAAATCATCGATTCGAAGTGCGCTGCCAGTCTCCATCCCGATCGATGCGAACGTCATCGATGCAAACCCATGCCGATCGATATGAACAGTATCGATTCGAAATACTGCCTGCCGATCGAAATGAAATGTATCGATATGAACCACCATTCACGTACTTTAACTCATCCATATCTCGAGCACACGAACTCCGATTGACCTGAAAATTGTAACGTAGCCTCCCCTTGCCTTGATCATCATTCCCAATCGATCCCGTCTCGATTGGAGCTCGACCAAATTTAGACGACATCGATCACTACCCATTTCTAATCGATTTCGCATCCTGACATCCATCCTTTCCTAGCTACTTTGTTGATATTCCAGCCTTGACCAAAGGGTGGGATAACACCTTCCTTGTCTGGCAACACCCCAGTCCAAAGCTACACTTCAGCATCGCAGTATATATACAAATTTTATGGGGAAAATTTGTATAACATCCCCTATAATTTCTAACATTTCAGCCATCCCCACAATGTTATTGTAACGCCCAATTTTTCGACGACCGAAAGTCGACATCGAACGTCCACTATATCAAATGTCAAACAGACGAATGCCGTAAAACCGAACCGTTGGGGTTAAAGAAGAAGAAGATAGAAGAAGAAATAGAAGAATAACAGAATCTCACATTTCGCAGTGGAATAATATATAATAGACAAATGAATAATCTTTCAAACAAAGAGCCATATCTGTTATTACAATACATCATCGGAGTTTCCAACAACACAATACAACACTTATAGTCATTATAACTTGACTACATAGAAATTTACTTTTCAGCAACCCAAACGCAGCGGACATTACATAGTATAAGCGATACGCTTTGCCATCTAGCTTTCTCCTGATCTCCACAGCATCTCTTTTTTGACATTGCTCCAGAATAATGACAACCTGACTCCAGGCTGTCCGTGTGGAAAATTATGGGCACCCAGAGTTTAGAAAGGGAACAATAATCTCCAGGTCAGTCATGGAACTGGTGTGAGATCTTAAAAACAGTTATTTTCACAAAGAAAGGAAAAGAAATATGCTATGCTTTTGGAAAATGAAACTACCATTAGGCCTCCTGCCACACACACAAAGCAAACGCAGAATTGGAGGAGATTTCTCCTTATGATAGTCAAACATGCTCGATACGCAATATCCTTTTTAGTATTATCATTAGCACATAGTATGGAAAACATTTCAAAAGTATAATATTAATCTTAGCCAACATACAACCATTGTTGTATGCTTATTATAGCTATCATATTCAAGAGCAGGTTACCGCTACATTCCATGGCAGGTTATACAACTAAAATAGTACAGAGCGCGTATTGTTTCTTTGCATTTCCAACAAATGGTCAGGCCAAGGAACTTCCTATTGATTCCTTGGTTCGGACCGAAGAAGTAATGTCACTCGATTATTATCAAACCGACTGCAATCCTTTTCTGTCCATGAGGATCCCGCCAGAGCGCCTTCTACTTCTAATAGGCCACGAACTAGATCAGAAGCATTCTCAATGAATCCATAAGAAGTGATCCTATTTTTTCACCGGATCCGGGTAGCCACATGGGTACGCCTCCGGAGGGACGTTTTGAGAACTTAACCAGCTCTTTGCCAACACAAGGCCGGGTTACCTCTATAACTAGGTAACTACTACACGAATATACCATCCCCCGGTCATTTGCGACCTTTATCCAAGGATCCTCAACCACAAAGAAACAACCACAAAGTAATAAATTTTCCGCAACAACATAGGTAAAATATCTGGGCTCCATACCATGATACTACCCTTTTCCAAAAGGAAATGACATACCCTCAGGGGACGCTACCCCGAAATAACCTTGCCGCATCCTTCCTGTTTCGACCATTTTTGGGTTGCGAGGTTCAACGAAGTCTCGTCCACAAAGCTACACTTTTCATAAAGTCATTCTTCGATCAACAAATGATCAGCAGCACTTCGTATGCCACATTACCAATTTGGTAATATATCACTAGTAACCATCAACTACATAACCTCTGTGCTCGTACGTCTCAGAGAAGGGTGTTAAGCTAAGAGAATAAATTCTCCGCCACCAACATAATTGCATTTGATAGAAACCCTTTATATATAAAGTGTAACGTCAAACACATATCCATACAAGTCTGTTCCGGGTTCGAACGGAACCGAAGGCACTTCAAAGAAGCCCTTGCAAATCCAGATATTCACTAATCACGTCCGAAATCCTCATCACAAAGGGTGGTAAAATTTTCATACCGGAGCAACCCAGTGCAGAGACATTCGACAGGTAATGCTTTAGCTTTCGAAAATATTTGGTCTTCAACACCATCTTCAAATGCAATCCCATTTCGTCGTATCATTGTTCGGAATGAGTTTTATGACACAAAGTCCTCTCCCGGCTAATCCGAATAACGAGCGCTTATTAAAAAAATAAGTGTTATATTCAGATTTCAAACAAATCACAAGAATTTTCACTTTGATCTTTTAAACAAAAGATCCATCGCAATCAAAAAGGTTCGATGTGGGTTTCGAATATCCATTTGGAGTCCGACCCCCTGTCGCATCGAAATTCAAATGCCATTTAAAGGTCAATATTGATAGTCGGTTATTTAACTATCAATCAACATTCACAACAATCACCAAAGTTTAAATAATTTTCCCCTAATTATTGTTTTTTAAAATATCTTTGCAAGATATAATTTTTAACACTTCAACCATTTTGAAAACAAATTTCTAATCACTTTTCACCTTTCAATCTTTTGAAAACAAATTTCAAATCATTTTTCCTTATGCGGAATATACTCCCAAATATTTGTTTTTTTTCCACTGAAAATCTGCCGAGTTCAAATACTTTAAAATAACATAAATTACTTATCAAAATATATATACTTAGAAATATTTAAAATAAAACTATTTCTAAACCCTTATTTAAATAATAGCCATGAAAACATTTTACCAGTATCTCATATAACTTCAAGTCCAAACTAATTAAAAATAAAATTCGTAGACAGGGTATAACTATTTAAATACCATTTTCTAAAACCAATATCAATTAAATCTTTAAATCATTACTTCCATAATTAATTAAATAAATCTTTACTTTAAAGATTTTCAAAATAACTTAAGAAACTAATTTCTCCAAAATATTCTTTTAAAACCAACTTTATGTAACGACCCGCTATTTTGGACTATTCGCATCCGCACATGTCGGACTTGAATAATTCAAAATACCGAATTGTTAATTTAAATTTGGCAAAATTCAGATATACAGTAAATAAATAATCACAGATCACAGATACAGAGTAATAATATGCAGCGGAAGTAAAAGAGATAGTAGTTCATGAAGCTACTATATAAATATATAAGATACATCAGAGTTTACAACAGAAGAGAAATATGATACATCAAGTACAAATCAGAATACATCACTGGAATCATCGAATACTGAAAGCAGAATAGATGGCTGGATCTTCAAGCAAATCTCCAACTCCAAAGGTGAGTCTCACAAGCTGAACCACTTAGTCTGACCCGAGCGTAAAGAAAAACACAAAACACTCGAGTCAGGATTAATATTCTCATATCAATAAATCCAACTCAAGTGAAATAGCAATCGAAATACAAGTAACTCAAAGGATGTTGGAATCACCATCCTCTAAGGATCCGTTAAGCTATCTACTATGTAGTAATATATGCTAAATAGATAATGTCTATCAGTAATATAAAATATCAAAATAGTGTTAAGGCGTTACCATTATCCCCCTTAACACATTTTTATAAGCATCATAGTCTATACAGCACTGTAAACTCCACCGTAAACTGGTGGGATATCAGGGAGTACTCCATAGGTATAACACAAAACAAATTCGTAGTGGTCGCGTATATGGAAATACAAGTATGACAAGGCACATGAGGCAATACCCAAGGTAGTGAAACTACCGTTTGCCTGATCCGGACTGGTGAGAACGCATCGCCGCAGCGATCGCAACACCGCGAAA
This sequence comes from Allium cepa, assembly GCA_030765085.1. Classification (NCBI taxonomy): domain Eukaryota; kingdom Viridiplantae; phylum Streptophyta; class Magnoliopsida; order Asparagales; family Amaryllidaceae; genus Allium; species Allium cepa. Next base: position 293,425,774 of record CM060937.1, read on the forward strand.
CAACACTCCTGAAAGTACGAGGGTGCACCAATCGATAACAAGTAATAAGTAGTAGTTACGAAGAAGTATGTTCGCTCGAGGTGGCTAACCCCATTTGGTCCGGCACGGCTCCTGATTTTAGTCATTTCCAATTTGACACAAGTGTCAAGGCTATCCATGATCGTTCTCTTTCTTCAGTCATCACGTACATCATTCCAACCACTTCGTTCTGGATCGTCACTCCGCGTATAGTTATTAAAGTGGTTTTCGGTTTAGATAGAGAGTATATCCATAACCGATTCCGGTTTCTTTAATAACTTTCGTACTTATTACACCGATTGGTCGTTTAATATACTTCAAAAACCAAATCAATTCAATTTCAATTTTAATTCGTAAATCAACATTTCGTTTGTCTTTCTAAATCAACTTCCAAAGTTTACGTTTCAAAACTTTCAAATTACCATTTCAAAATCTTATAATTCGATTTCAACTTTTATCTAAACAATCCAATTATTGATTCAAATTCATATATGAATTTTATTTTGAAATCATTTAAATAAATTAATTTAACACTCAAATCGATTTCAAATTCATTTATCGATTTCATTCAATATTCGTTAAGTTACTTTATCATTCAAAACAATTTTACTTAATTCCCAATTCATTAAATCAATTACTTACGTTCATATTCATTATATCAAAACTTCAAATTTAACTAAATTAGATTCGTCAAATCAAATTTCCAAAATTACAAGCCTTACATTAATTTCAATAAATCACATTTTATTTCTTGTTAAAGAAATACAATTTCATTTATTTACTTACTCGGTTACACATTTCAAACTCAATTAATCAAGAACTAAATTTCATATATTCAAGAAGTTTCACTTATCATCTTACTTAAATTTTCCAAAACTTAACTAATAAAGAAACAAAATTTCATTTACTAACGAAGTTCAAATTCACTTATTCAAAAGTTCAGTTTCTCTTATCAAAGAATCCAAATTTCATTCAATTATCAAATAATTCAATCTTATTCAATTATTAAATAATTTCAACTTAATTATAAATTCAAACTTAATTATTAAATCATTTCAAACTTAATTCAATGAATAATTCCAAATATAATTGTTAAATAATTAAATTTAAAACAACGTTCTTTCATCAGTTATTACATTAATATTTTGTTTCAGATTTCAATATTAACATTTACCTTTTATCAAAATTTACGTTCCAAATTTTATTTCAAAACCCTATTATTCAAATAAAATCTTTATTTTATTTCAAATCAAATTATTGACCAATCGGTTTATTTAATTCTCTATCCTAAGTCAAGTTCATTTTGGGTATTTATCATTTCAACCCGATTCCAATTCAATTCACAAATCAAAGCATAGCAAAGGGAACTTGCAGTGTGATAACAGGGATGGTGTCAAAGTAAATAAACAAGCAATAACACAATCAATAACAATCCAATAATTAATTCAAATAATCCCGAAATAATCGTATTAGTTCGCATTGTTATTTGTGCGAATTAATATAATTACCTCTAGAATCTACACTATCATTTCATGTAGGTTAAAGATTATTACATTACGGTTTTTCCCACTTGTCGTTCAATTTCCATTTCAAATTTTACTCTACAATAATTAATCCAATATACGTTCAAAGATTTAAAATATAATTTATCAAATTCTACGTGTCAATTAACTTAACAATTAAAAGGAGTCATATTATTCAAATTAACTAATCAAATCCAACACATATGTCAATTCAAAATTTTTAAACTATCCTACGTCAAATTCAATTGCATAATATTTATCACTTTATACATTACAATTTACATCCAATATTAACAGCAAACAATCAATCAATTATCAACCAAATTGGATTATTATTGCATACATAACAGATAACGGTGTCAGATGTCAAAGCTGAACTGATACATAAATAACAGTGCAATAAATAACAGCAGTATATTTCAATTGTCGTTTCAATTGAAATCAAATTTAATAAATAAAGAATATTAATCGTGAGTGATTGCTCACCTTTCGAGGTTAGAGAAGATAGGAGACGCACACTGATACGGACACTGAAATGGAGTTACAAATCCAAGCATGATTCTCAGAGCAAAGTTAAGATTGACACGAATCGACGAGCAAAACTGTTAAATAGGAATTGCCGAAATCAAATCAAAACATTCAAAATAGCAACAATTACAAAACATGTCCTACGTCAAAGTTTAACTATATAATTCTATGTGCTACCGAGATCGAAATGGTCTGAAATTTTGTATGAATAAAGATCAAAACTTGTTATTCAAAACTGCAAAGAATCACTTGATTCCGACGTAAGACGGAGGAGATACGATGCGTCAAACATGAACTCAGGTCGTGTTTGCAGCAGTATAAAATAATTTTAAGTACAAAAGAACATCTGCCTGGGTCAAACTTCTAAATCCTCGACCACTAATCAAACGGTGTCGGATTTTGCTGAAATTTGACATGCATAAACTAGGTAATTTCGACTCTTTTTTAAAAATAAAATCAACCCATTCCGATAAAACATGAGTGAGATATGATATCGTGAACATGAAATCTAACTGCTGTTCAGAAAAATAAAAATAAATAAACATGCAAACAAGTGCAAAATCAGTTTGGTTGCAACTTTCAGGTATAAACAAATCTATATACACTCGATTTAAACATATCAAAAATACAACATCTTATAAATAAACCCTTTCATAAATTTCTATATTACAGCTCAATGGAATATATATAAACTATATACTTGATTTATAACTTAAACTCATATATAGACTGCACACGCATATACATGCCTTCACTTTATACTTTATAGTTTACAACTATTTTTCTATGTATATAAATAGACTAAAATAGTACAACTTGCCAACAAATAAAATAAGCTGTAAAATATGATAAGAAACTATATAAATAAATAACTTATACCTTTACAACTCATGCAAACTTACCTAAAATTTTATAAATAACTGGCAACATCAACAATAAACTTGCAAACACGGTAGTTGCTTGTCCCAAAATGTGCAGGTAATCTTGTATATCCGTGCGTTTTCGTATATAAACTATGCTTTGCTTTTTTTATATGAGCTTATATGTTTGATATATGACACAGGATTAATACACTATGTACAAATATATTAATATATAACCATATATATATAAACCGTACTTTATACAAAACTGTACGACATATATAAACATACTACAGCACTAGTTATCATGGCTTGAATAGACTAAGACATACAACATTGCACACTATACCCATATTAAACAGTCCAAGCAATCCAAATGCTGACACAACTTCGTGTAAAACCAATTTAAGTAAATTTATATAAATAAGTGTATATGAACAAACCACAACTTGTTCAAACAGATAGCATGCATGCAAAAATAAAATAAAATAATGGATGTATATAAATAGATCTATACACTCACGCAACAATGGGTCTTGGCAACAAGGCTCGGTGCTGTCGGGGAAGGCAGTATTGTAGCTTGGGTTGCATGCGGCCACGCCAGAGATAGAAGGCGGGGAGGCTTGGCCAGCTGTGCACACGGTGAGGAAGAGGTTGAGCGAGGTAAGAGAGAGGATATGGGTCGGGAAGTTGTGCGGTTCCAAGTGAAAGGGTAGTGGGCGGAGGCCGAGTTAGAGTGATGTGCTGCGAAGACTTCAGCCTTGCTAGGTTGTTGTGCGGCAGGTGGAGGTCGGCAAGATAGGAATATGGTCACATGTGGCGGAGGGAAGGAGAAGGGTGGGTTGATGGGTGGATTTGGTCTCGGCCAGAGGGTGGAGGAGCATGGCAGGAGGCTCGGTTATGGTGGGGAAGGGGAAGGTGGTTACGGGTCGAGAGGCGATGGAAGCTTCGATATATATACATACATATATTTGGAAAAGAGGAGCATGCAAGTTGAAGAAGAGTTGGGATGAGGAGTGGCTGATGGTGAAATAGAAGAAGCATGCTACAGTAATAACAAAATAGACTTTGCTTAAAATGGCTATTCACTTCCATAACCTTTTCAATGCAACGCACATATAAATGAGTAGATAAAACAAAACAATTGATAACATAGCAACCATTGGAAACAGTGAAAGTCCAGGCTGAAAAGACTCTATAACACTTTATTACTGGCGGTTCAAATTTGAAAGCAATGAAATCACAAGGTCGCGAATCCGGTACCGATACGGTCCAATGTTATACAGATTTCACCATCATCCGGACTCCGAAATACACCAACAAATATACCATAAAGATCAGCATGATGAGACGATCAAAACGGTATACGGATATCAGTGGTATGATTAAATTATAAAAATTCGAATTTTTAACTAGCGGAAAATGCATGAAAAACACAGAAAAATAAGATCGACGGAGCTAAAGATGTCCGAATTTGAAAAAAAAGACAAACTGACATCTTGCTCAGAAGATGGTTTAGAATTTTTCTATGTAAAAATATTTAGGTTTCCAAAACGTTTTATTTTCATCGCTTTTAACTAATTAAATTGAAGTAAATTTGCGCGCGAAATAAACTTTCATATTTTCGGTCGAAAATTTACCAGTTGCTATGTTTAACTAGACGTATTCCAAATATCAAATTTATATTTCAAAATTTTATCGTTTAAAATTTCATAAAATTTCAATAAAATACGTTACTAAAACCGGTTAAATTTACGGGTTGTTACACTTTAGAACTTTAATTTATATTTCAAAAGCTATTTTAAAAACATACTCGGCTTTCCAGGGAAAATACACCTTCCTTTTCAAAATGGATCATTTTAAATCAATTAATAAATCGCTCTGGATTTATTTTAAACTTATGTCCAAATCCGTAAATTCCTTTCCACACTTTTAAAAATAAAACAATATTTAATTTTAAAACAAATTTATCTTTCTTTTATAAAATTCCCATTGTAAATTTAAATTTTCAAATATCCACTGATATACGATTTTCAAATTGATTTCAAGAAATCATTTCCAAACACCAAATCAATTTACAAATTGATGTCAAATTTTATTTTAAACACCAAATCAAATTCCAAATTGATTTCTAAATTTATTTCAAACACCAAATCAATCTTCATATTGATTCTCAAATTTATTTTAAAACACCAAATCGATTTCCCAAAAATTTATTATTTTTACCAAATCAATATTAAATTGATTTTCCAATTTATTTTCAAAACAGCAAATCAAATTTCAAATTGATTCTCAAATTTATTTCAAACACTAAATTTATTATCTTTTGAAACAAATTCCTTCTTTTAAATTTATTCAATTTTCTAAAATTAATTTATTATAAATTTTCTACTTAAATTTCAAAAATCCAATTTTATTTATTTCTGGTATCATATGATACCAAAAATATATTCTGCTAAACCATAGCCTTCAACGATTTCAATCACAAATATTATCACACACAGATTATAAATAATCAACACACAATACTGAAACAAATTCAAACATTTGAGGAATCCAGTTGGATCCCTCCAACCTATTTTCCTACATCCACAGACGTTAGCACAATAATTAAATACCCATTCCACTTCGAGGTGGAATATCGCAGTATATAGGATTTATAAAATTTCATCTGCTATTATGCGTCGCATAGGGTCTCATCTGCTATATAATGCGGGAAATCAATCACTCCAAGTACATATATAATACCAATTTCACTTCGAGGTGGAATATCGCGGTATATGGGTTTAATATAAAATCAAACCTTTTAAGTAACTAAAAATAATTAAATACGATTATCGAATAATTTGATCCTTATATTACATTATTTAAAAATAATCTAGTAAGATAAAAATGTGTATGTACATTTATTTTATTTTTCAAAATAAACTACATAAGTCTTAAAAATCTAACTTTTCAAATTACTTTTATATTTTCCAAAATCTATAAAGTTTCCTGTAAATAAACAAACAGTAATTTCTTACTGTAAAAATTTTAATAAATAGAAAAATATGGATTTAAAATCCTTCTTTTTATGTGAATTTATCTCACTGTAAATCAAACCCCCTTTTCTGTATATATATTTTTATAAAACAAAAACAAAAGAGAAAAAACTGCTTTACCTCACTGCTAGCACGAATTCGACCATCACACGCGCAACCACCCAAACCCTAGTCCACGCATGCCTTCACCAGCGAATGCCATTGCGTCGATCGCAATCCTCTAGGCAATTTCAACTCGAGCCAATCATCGCGATCCCCTCTTCCTTCCACTATTGTCACGACCATTACCGCCACTCCCTTGAACTCGCGAATGCCCTGATGTGACTTTCGGCCAATCCCCCCAACGCGGAATCACGATCGCCCCCAAACCTTCATCTGCCGTGCTCGTCGCTGCAGTATGACTCTCCTTCCACTCGATCTGACTGCAATTTGCACGTGCGCGCGCCAAACGCTGCGCCTTATCCCTATTCGGGGATTGAAGTCGCCGTTCGAATATTTGCCATGCCGCGTGCTCGCGTCCCCTACCTGACCCCACTCGAGTTCCTCTGGCCGCAGCCTTTTTTTTACTTGCCTAATTCGATTTCGATCGATTAAGTTTGAAAAGGAAGAACAAACGAAAAAAGGAAAAGGGGTTTGATTGATTTTTTTTTCTTTTTTGGCCATTATTTTGATTAAAGATGAGAAACATGAATGAAGATGAAAAAATTATTTTCCTTTTTTTTAAAAGGATTCGATGATTTTTTTTCTTTTCTTTGAACGAGATAAATTTTTTCAACGCATGTACAAATTTTATAGAATAAAACAAACAAGTGTAATAAACTCCTCAACGTGTCAACTTGCCCATATATATGAATATATATATATATATATATATATATATATATACATATATATATATATATATTTGAATTTAAATTTAAATTCAAATCGCTTCGATAAACGCAACTCAAAATCTTGGTCTCCAATCGAGGCGTACCACCAGGCGTTTATAATGTTATCCGCCTATTTCGAACGCAATGGAAAAGCTTCTGAGTCAAAATTCGATCGTATGGAAAAGATAGCTTTTCGGACCAGTTAAAACATTGAATTTTCAATTTAAATTTCAGCACGTTTGCTTATCGTACGCCAAACGATTATTCCGAATGCTACAAAAAAATTTAAATCCGATAATAATACAATATTGCGGATCTAATGGAACTGGTTTCGTTGAAATCCGAGACTGTGCCTCAAAAGACTATTTTTAAATATCGATTTAAATGATAAAATTTCCAAAACTGAACAAATCATCTCCAAATTAAATTCTGAAGCTTCCATTATCTTCAGTATTGTCAATATAAATTTTCTAAGCCTTTGAAATATTTTTAATTAGCTTCGAACTGAAGATTCAAAATTTTTACCCAATTTCAAACAATTAAATTCAATAATTTAATTTCAAAATTCATATTTAAATCTGAAATTCAAGTTAAACTAACATTCAAATATTTAAAATCAATTAAATGTTTCATTTTCAAATGTTAAAAATTTCCGGGTCGCCACATCCTCCCCCCTTAAAAGAATTTCGTCTCGAAATTACTAGTTAAGAAGAATGATCCTTAACCCATTTATTATTTTCCCAAAACCAAATAGTTTTATCAACTTTCCCCAAATAAATCTTTTTATTAGAGCCCTACTGTCATTTCAACTAATTTTCCAAAATCAACCCTAAGTTCCAAACAATATTGTTTTCTTAACCAATTCAAATTTAAATTCAAATTTTAAATTTCAAAATTTTCTTAAATTTTTTTCTAATTCCCTAAATTTTCAAAAAATTTCGCCAACATCTCCTTTGCACGGCTAGCTCGGTATGACTACCAAATGGAACCATGGGCCTATAGATTTCAAAAAGAAAACGAAAAGCCAAGCGGCTAGACAAGAAAATCATCAAATTTCATACTGAAATTCAAATACATACCTTTTTTGAGCAATTTCAAATTTATCTTCGAAATCAAAATCCCAATTTATCTTTTCCTTTTTATCACCTATATATCTTTCTTAACAATAATGTCTAATCACAACATTCAAAATCATTATATACATTTCTTTACGAAATATCAATATTTATTTCATTTCAAATCCATACGATGTACTTATATCATTTTACGCAATATCAAATTCGATCGCTCACTCAATCACACAATTTCACTTCCAAACTAGTATCGTCAACTCGACCTCCAAGTGCGGACTCAGATCTGATTTCTTGATAAGAAACCGTCATTCTTCTTGCATAGTACTAAACTATGATAGAGAATTTCCAGAACCAACCAAAAATCCATATTCAGGTTCGTCGTCGAAAATCGAATGAAAAATCTTAACTCGGATCGATATAATTATCTCGAAATCCTGTCCACGAATTCTGGATCAAATCGCTATGCGAATAAAATAGTATACACATATCCTACATATTTATTCCAAATTGATTATTAGCTTTATTAATTTCTTTTCCTTTATTCACATTTGATTCTTATTTCAATACACTTATTCACAATCGCGATTTCACTTTTTTTTCCAGTTTAATCTTCATTCCCTTATCAATTTAGAATATTTTCTCAATTCAAAATTTTTACTTAAGAACTTTGCCATTTATTTCTTAAGTTCAATGCAATATACCATATACTTCCTATATTTTATTTTCAATTCACCATTTTGGTTTTATCTATATTTTTATTTATATTTAAAACTGGATTTCAAATTCCAATTGAATTCAATTTATCTTTCATTTATAAATATTGAATATGATTCATCTCAGACCGTATTTATTTGGTCATTCCTTCAATTAGTTTCACTTACTAATTTTATTTCAATACTTCGCTTTGTTTATCACAAATCAAATTCAATTCCGATTCCAGTTCTATTTACTTCAAAATTTGAAATGAATTTCAACATTCAATTTCACCTTCAATTACTTGCAATTGTCAATTCATTTATTCATTCACAATTTATTTTCCATCTTAATAAATTGTATTCCATAACTATCTTTATTAGATTCCAGTGTCCTTCCAATATTTCAAAAATTATTTTCGAAATAAATTCAAATTATCTTTGAATTTACAAAACCAAACCCCAGTTTTCCAAAAAACTTCAATTTAAAATATTTTGGTAGTAATTCCTTTCCTGGAAACTCGAAAATGAACATCGATGATGCTGCAGTCTTCACCGAAGTTATTTTCTAGCGATTGAAAAGAGTTCAGAGCATTTCATCCCTTCAATTTTTTTTCCAAATACTTTGAAAATCATCTTCAAAATCAAAATATTTCCTTTTATATACAAAAATAGTTTGGGTAAAATTATTTCATTTACCTTGTTTAAAATAATACTGTGTCGGTTTATCTTGTTTAAGAGTTTAGAAACCCCTCTCAATACAATTGGCCAAACTACACCGACCAGAATCTTAAACAATTAACCGATAAGTCAACACAATATAAAACAATTTATATTCACTAACAAGTACGCGCTCATATCCATTATTACACTCAAACTCATTCTAGAGTACTACTGACTCTATCTCTAAAGAGTAATCCTTACCATAGCCAAGGTTGTCGCTTAACCAAATGCTCTGATACCACTTGTGTAACGACCCAATTTTTCGACGCCCGAAAGTCGACATCGATACGTCCACTGTATCAAATGCCAAACAGACGAATGCCGAAAAACCGAACTGTTGGGGTTAAAGAAGAAGAAGATAGAAGAAGAAACAAAACAATAATAGAATCTCACATTTCACAGTGGAATAATATATAGTAGACAAATGATAATCTTTAAAACAAAGAACCATATTTATTATTGCAATACATCATCGGAGTTTCCAACAACATAATACAACACTAAGTGTCATTATAACTTGACTATATGGAAATTTACTTTTCAACAACCCAAATGCAACGGACACTACATAGTATAAGCGATACGCTTCTTCCAGCTTGTTCCTGATCTCCACAACATCTCTTTTCTGACTTCACTCCAGAATAATGACAACTTGGCTCTAGGCTGTCCGCGTGGAAAATTATGGGCACCCAGAGTTTAGAAAGGGAACAATAAACTCTAGGTTAGTGATGAGACTGGTGTGAGATCTTAAAAACAGTTATTTTCATAAAGAAAGGAAAATAAATCTGCTATGCTTTTGGAAAATAAAACTACCATAAGGCCTTCTGCCACACACACAATGCAAACGCAGAATTGGAGGAGATTTCTTCTTATGATAGTCAAACATGCTTGATACGCAAAATCCTTTTTAATATTATCATTAGTGCATAGTGTGGAAAACATTTCGAAAGTATAATATTATTCTTAGCCAACATACAACCATTATTGTATGCCTACTATAGCCACCATGTTCAATAGCAGGTTACCGCAACATTCCATGGTAGGTTATACAACTAAAACCGTACAGAGCGCGTATTGTTTCTTTGGATTTCAAACGAATGGTTAGGCTAAGGAACTTCCTACTGCCATATAGGTACGCCTCTGGAGGGACGTCTCGAGAACTTAACCATCTCTCTACCAACACAAGGTCGGGTTACCTCTATGACTAGATAACTACTACACGAGTATGCCATCCCCCGGTCGTTTGCGTCCTTTATCCGAGGATCCTCAACCACAAAGCAACAACCACAAAGTAATAAATTTGCAGCAACAACAAAGGTAAAATATCTTGGCTCCATACCATGATACTACCCTTTTCTAGAAGGAAATGACATACCCTCAAGGAGCGCTACCCCCAAATAACCTTGCAGCATCCTTCCTGTTTCGACTATTTCCGGGGTGTGAGGTTCGACGAAGTCTCATCCATAAAGCAACACTTTTCACAAAGTCATGCTTGGATCAACAAATGATCAGCAGCACTTCGTATGCCACATTACCAAGTTGGGAATGTATCACTAGTAACCATCAACTACATAACCTCTGAGCTCGTACGTCTCAAAGAAGGGTGTTAAGCTAAGAGAATAAATTCTCCGCCACCAATAGAAATGTATTTGATAGAAATCAGCTTTATATCTCAAAGTGTAATGTCAGACACACATCCATACAAGTCCATTCCGAGATCGAACGGACCCGAAGGCACTTCAAAAAAGCCCTTGCAAATACTGATATTCACTAATCACGTCCAAAATCCCTATCACAAAGGGTGATAAAATCTCTACACCGGAGCAGCCCGATGCAGAGACATTCGACAGGTAATCCTTTCGCTTTCGAAAATATCCGGTCTTCAACACCATCTTCAAATGCAATCCCATTTCGTCGTATCGTTATTCAGAATGGGTTTTATGACACAGTCCTCTCTCGGCTATTCCGAATAACGAGCGCTTATTTTAAAAAAAATAAGTGTTACATTCAGATTTCAAACAAATCACAACAATTTTCACTTTGATCTTTTAAACAAAAGATCCATCGCAATCACAAAGGATCGATGTGGGTTTCGAGTATCCATTTGGAATCCGACCCCCGGTCGCATCAAAATTCAAATGCCATTTAAAGGTCAATATTGATAGTCGGTTATTTAACTATCAATTAACATTCACAACAATCACCAAAGTTTAAATATTTTTCCTCTAATTATTTATTTTCAAAATATCTTTGCAAGATATAATTTTAACACTTCAACCATTTTGGAAACAAATTTCAAATCACTTTTCACCTTCCAATATTTTGAAAAAAAAATTCAAATCATTTTTCCTTACACGGAATACACTCCCAAATATTTGTTTTTCTTCCACTGAAAATCACCATGTTCAAATACTTTAAAATAACTTAAATTACTTATCAAAATATATATACTTGGAAATATTTAAAATAAAACTATTTCTAAACACTTATTTAAATATTAGCTATGAAACATTTTACCAGTATCTCATATAACTTCAAGTACAAACTAATTAAAAATAAAATTTGTAGATAGGGTATAACTATTTAAATACCCATTTTCTAAAACCAATACCAATTAAATTTTTAAATCATTACTTCCATAATTAATTAAATAAATATTTACTTTAAAGATTTCCAAAATAACTTAAGAAACTAATTTCTCCATAATGTTCTTTTAAAACTAACTCTAATGTGTTATTATATATAAGTAAACAGCCAACCTTACACTTTTATTATTATATATAAGTAAAATAATGTGTTATAAGGAATAGGATACAAACTATAATGTGATAATTAATTAAACTAATGTTTCATGAGACATGATATAACATGTACAACGCATGGATGAATATTTCCAATAAGAATGCTAACAAATTATATAAACCAAACAATTGTTGTTTTTGTTATTCCAATTAATTGCCTTCAAATCTATTTATATAAATAACTTCAAGATCAAGGTGAAAGGGAACAGTTGTAATAATGATGGCCACTGTTTGCCAAATCAAATATTAAATATTTAGCCGAACTTTCAATTCAATTCGAGGCAGACTTCAATTTTGAGGCGAAATTGGAGATGGAAAACTCATATTACGATTAAAAAATACCTAAATCGATGGAGACAGTGGCACTAACCCTAGAGGTAAAAATGTTAGTTCCCAATCTTGTAGGTCCTTGGAGATTGGAAACTTGTACAGAGAAGAGAACTTGGCAACTTTTTGTTTGGAGCTCGACTGGGTCAGGAACTCACATCAGGAAGAGAAATGAGCGGTTTTGTGATGACCCGAAAATTTTGAACATTTGAAATTAAAATATTTGAATGAATTTTTATATTTAGAAGTTGATTTAACTTGAATTTTAATTATAACTATGAATTTGGCAATTTAAATTATTGAATTTAATTTATTAAAGTTGGATAAAAAATTTGAATCTTCAATTTCAAGCTTGTTTAAAAATTATTTAAAGGCGTGGAAAATCTATATTAATAATTCTGAAGATAATGGAAGTGTTAGAATTTGAAAATTCGAAATGTTTGATCGGTTTTGAAATTATATCGTTTAAATCAATATTTAAAAATAGCTTTCCGAGGCACAGTCTCGGAATTTGACGAAACCAGTTCCATTGGATCCATAATATTGTATTATTATCGGAATTCAATATTCGTAGTGTTTGAAGTGATCGTTTGGCCGTACGATAAGAAAACGCGTTAAAATTTCTATTGAAAATCAATTTAATAACTGGTTCAAAACGCTATCTTCTCCATGCGATCGAATTTGGACCCGAAACATTTTCCATTGCGTTCGGAATAGGCATATAACATTATAAACGCCTAGCGGCACGCCTCGATAGGATGTCGAGATTTTGATTTGTATTTATCGAGACAATTTGAATTAATTAATATATATCCTAGTCAACTTTCAGCCGTATTCCTTTCACATCGATACTTTTCCCCTTCTAATCACTGCAGCCTTTCTCTACACGCCAACATCACCGTGTCTCCTTCTTCTTTTATATTAACAGCCGAGCATTTTGAACCAAAAACTTAGAAATTACAATGGCCGAGCAAACCAATCTTTCCTCTTATTAGAAACGAGTGTACCCTATAAAATTCTTTTCATCCGTCTTCTAAATCGAGATTTCTTTTTCCTTCTTCCCTCTCTACGGTTGAAACGAACGGGATTTTGAATCATTTGAAATCTAAGAATCAATCTCGAATCGATCTCTGGTAGCTGTGACTCGACAAGTACGGCTGGATGTGGGATCGCGCGTGAGTGTAAAGGGGGGTCTGATTTGGGATCGACATTGGGTCGCATTCATGCGACGCTAGGATGCTGGTCGACACTCGATGGTGGAGATAGTCTTGAGGCGGAACACGTAGCATCGAACAGCGGAGGTGACTTGGTGACTTGCGATTCGATGGCAGCAATGAAGGGGTTTCGAGTGAGCGGCCAGAGGTGGTTCTCGATGATGGCGGGTCTTTGGTGGGAATTCACAAGGTCGTGGGGTCTCAGATGGAGCTGCTTGGGGCAGTGATGGTCACGCATTGTGTTGAGACTGTTCGAATAGGTAATTGGTGATTTACTTTAAACTTGTTTTAATTAATTTGTAGTTAGTTAAAAGAAGAAAAAATGATGATATTAACCGTAAGGCATATTTACTATTTATTTAAGAATTTATATGCATATGTTTATAGTAAAACAATTTTTTATTTAATAAATGTACATATATAAGTAAATCAGAAAATTTTATATATACATATATATAGGATTTTGGGAAACATAGGAAATTGTATAAAGATTAGATTTTTATCTATATAAGATTACTTTTATAAATATATATATGAAGTTTCAGAAATAAAATAAATACACATTTTAAATCTACTAGTTATTTTAAAATAATGTATTTAAGGTAATTAATTTAGTTAATTAACTTGATTGATTATTTTAGTTACCAAAGATAATTTATTAAAGGGAATTTAGTTTCATATTTAATTATTAGTTTAAATCAAATAAATCTATTAAACGAAAATTGATTATTCGATTTATTCAAATATTAATTAAAATCATACAATTGTTATGCAAGGTCTAAAATCGAGAAATAAATGGGAATGGAAATGGATTGCAAAACAAAGGAACAAAGGTGAGATCTTCTCACTAAAATTATAATAATTGAAAATTTCAGTTATTGATTGATTGTTGAATTATGAGAGTTAAAATTAAAATTGTTGATTGTGTGTTTGGATGATAAATTATTATCAGTTGTATCGAAATAGACCCTATCGCTGCATAATAGCGGATGATATTTTATAAAACCCGTATACCGCGATATTCCACCTCGAAATGGAATTGGTATTTAATTGTTGTGCTAACGTCTGTGGATGCAGGGGAAAACGGGTTGGAGGGATCCAACTGGATTTCTCAAATATTTGAATTTGTTTCAATATTGTGTGTTGATTTATTTAAAATCCGTGTGTGGTTATATTGTGGTTGAAATCGTTGAAGGCTAAAATTTAGCCGAATATATTTTCGGTATCGTAAGATACCAGAAATAAATAAAATTAGATTTTTAAATTTAAGTAGAAAATCTATAGCGAAATCTTATCGAATGAATTCTAAAAAAAAATCATATATCAGTGGATATTTGGGAATTTAAATTCACAATGAGAATTTTATAAAAGAAAGGGAAATTTGTTTTAAAAATAAATATTGTTTTATTTTTAAAAGTATGGAAAGGAATTTACGGATTTTGAACGTAAATTTAAAGTAAATCCAGAAGGATTTATAAATTGATTTGAATGAACCATTTTAGAATGGAAGGTGTACTTTCCCTGGAAAGCCGAGTATGTTTTCAATATAGTCTATAAATATGAAATTGAAGTTGTAAACATGGTTTTAAGGAAAGATTATTTTGGAGAAATTATTTACTTGGGTTATTTTGAAAATCTTTAAAGTAAAGATTTATTTTAATTTATTATAGAAGTGATTATTTAAAGTTTTAATCGATATTTGTTTTAGAAAATGGATATTAAAATAGTTATATCCTATCTACTAATTTTATTTTAAAATTAGTTTGGACTT
This sequence comes from Allium cepa, assembly GCA_030765085.1. NCBI lineage: Eukaryota > Viridiplantae > Streptophyta > Magnoliopsida > Asparagales > Amaryllidaceae > Allium > Allium cepa. The sequence goes on from CM060937.1 coordinate 293,441,220, forward strand.
GAATTTTTATATGAGATTTTAATATAATATCTTCATAACTAATGTTTTAAATAAAGTGTTTTAAAATAGTTTTTATTCTAAACGTTCCAAGTATATATGTTTGGATAAGTAATTTAAATTATTTTAAAGCATTTGAAGTCGGTAGATTTTCAATGGAAATAAATAATTGGAGATGTATTTCGCGTAAGGAAAATTGATTTGAAATTTGTTTTCAAAGTATTGAAATGTGGTAAGTAATTTGAAATTTGTTTTCAAATGGTTGAAGTGTGAAATATATCTTGCGAAGATATTTTGAAAATAAATAATTGGGGAAAATTATTTAAATCTGGTAATTGTTGTGAATGTTGATTGATAGTTAAATAACCAACTATCAATATTTGCCTTTAAACGACATTTGAATTTCGATGCAACTGGGGGTTGGATTCCAAATAGATATTCGAAAACCACATCGAACCTTTGTGATTATGATGGATCTCTTGTTTAAAAGATCAAAGTGGAAATTTATTGTGATTTGTTAAAATCTGAATGTAACACTTATTTTTGAAATAAGCGCTCGTTATTCAGATTAGCCGGGAGAGGAATTTGTGTCATGAAACCCATTCCAAATAATGATACGACGAAATGAGATTGCATTTGAAGATGGTGTCGAAGACCGGGTATTTTCGAAAGCTAAAGGATTACCTGTCGAATGTCTCTGCACCGGGTTGCTCTGGTATAGAGATTTTATCACCCTTTGTGATAGGGATTCCGAACGTGATTAGTGAATATCTGTATTTACAAGGGCTTCTTTGAAGTACCTTCGATTCCGTTCGATCTCAGAACGGACTTGTATGGATGTGTGTCTGACATTACACTTTGAGATATAAAGCTGATTTCTATCAAATACATTTCTATTGGTGGCAGAGAATTTATTCTCCTAGCTTATCACCCTTCTTTGAGACGTACGAGCTCAGAGGTTATGTAGTTGATGGCTACTAGTGATACATTCCCAATTTGGTAATGTGGCATACGAAATGCTGCTGATCATTTGTTGATCAAAGCATGACTTTGAGAAAAGTGTTGCTTTGTGGATAAGACTTCGTCGGACCTCACACTCCGGAAATGGTCGAAACAGGAAGGATGCGGCAAGGTTATTTGGGGGTAGCGCCCCCTGAGGGTATGTCATTTCCTTCTAGAAAAGGGTAGTATCATGGTATGAAGCCTAGATATTTTACCTATATTGATGCTGCAAATTTATTATACTTTGTGGTTGCTGCTTTGTAGTTGAGGATCCTCGGATAAAGGTCGCAAACGACCGGGGGATGGCATACTCGTGTAGTAGTTACCTAGTAACAGAGGTAACCTGGCATTGTGTTAGCAAAGATCCGGTAAGGTTCCCGGGGCGTCCCTCCAGAGTCTTACCCATGTGGTAATAGGAAGTTCCTTAGCCTGACCATTTGTTGGAAATACAATCTCCAATACGTGCCTTGTACAGTTTTAGTTGTAGAACCTGCCATTTAACATGGTAGCTATAATAGGCATACTATAATGGTACGTATGCTGGCTAAGATTAATATTATACTATCAAAATGTTTTCCACACTATGAGCTAATGATAACATTAAAAAGGATTTTGCGTAAAAGCATGTTTGACTATCATAAGGAGAAATCTCCCACAAGTCTGCGATTGCATTGTGTGTGTGTGCCGGGAGGCCTTATGGTAGTTTCATTTTCCAAAAAGCATAGCGGATTTCTTTTCCTTTTTTTGTGGAAATAACTATTTTTAAGATCTCACACCAGTCCCACGACTGACCCGGAGTTTATTGTTCCCTTTCTAAACTCTGGGTGGCCATAATTTTCCACACGGGCAGCATAGAGTCAGGTTATCGTTATTCTGGAGCGAAGTCATGAAAGATATGTTGTGGAGATCTGGAGTTCAAGCTGGATGGCAAAGCGTATTATTTATACTATGTAGTGTCCGTTGCGTCTGGGTTAGTGCAAGTCAAATTTTATTGTACACAAGTTACTATAACTGCTAGTGTTTGTATTGTGTCGTTGTAAACTCTGATAATGTGATGTATAAATTGATATAGTGTTTTTATTTTAAAGATATTCATTTACCTATTATATTTGTTCCACTGCGATATGTGAGATTTTATTATTGTCCTATTTTCTTCTTCTATCTTCTTCTTTTTAAACCTTAACGGTTCGGTTTTTTGACATTTGACTGTGCTACATTGGATACAGTGGACGTATCGATGTCGACTTTCGAGCGTCGAAAATTGGTCGTTACATTGTGGTATCATAGCGTTTGGTTAAGCGACAACCTTGGCTCTGTTGGATGTTACTCATTAGAGATAGAGTCAGTAGTACTCTAGAATGAGTATGAGTGTACTAATAGATATGAGAACATATTTGTTAGTGAATGCAAAATTGTTTTATATTGTGATGATTGGTTTGTTGAGTGGTATATGGATTCTGGTCGGTATAGTCCGTACAACTCTATCGATAGGAATCTCTAAACGCTCGTACAGAACAATTCGACATGATATTGTTTTAAAATTGGGTAAATTAAATAATTTTACCCAAATTATTTTTGTATATAAAAGGAAATAATTTTTTGTAAATTATTATAATATATGGTTGCTTGTTTGTAAGGAAGTGATAATATTAAATTATTATCATTGAAATTGAATAAGAAATTGAAATCATAATCAAAAATTTAGAAATAAAATCCATATACAAGTGAAATTTGAGAATGTAAATTGTATATGTGATTTATAATTTGAAATAGAATTCCAAAGGAATATTGGAAAAATGTTTTGAAGAATTTGAAATTTTGGAAATTAAATCCCTTTTTAGTTTGAAAATGGATTTCAAAGATTTTGGAAAAATGTTTTGAAAGGATAAAGGCATTAAACTCTTTTCGGTCACTGGAAAATAACTTCGGTGATGATTGTAGCATCATCGATTATCATTTCTAGGAGAGAAATTGCTGCCAATTTATTTTATATAGGAAGTTGTTTGGAAAACTGGGTTTGGTTTTGAAAATTCAAAAGATAATTTGAATTGATTTCAAAAATGATTTTTGAAAGGTTGAAAAAACTCTGGAATACTATATAAAATATTTATGGAATATCATTAAGTTCGATAACTTGTAAAGTTTAAAGTTGTTAAAATAAAATCTAACTTAAAGAGAAGATTAGATAAAAGTAAATGTGGAAACAAAATAAGTTGGAAGGAAAATTTAATTCAAGTGGAATTAAAAAAATGAAGATTGAATAAAAGAATTGAGATTGAAAATTTGAGTTAATTTGTATGAAGGTGAATTTGAGAAGTCTTATAGACTAAATGATTGGAATAAAATCTATAAAAGTAGGAAATAAAATTGTGAATGAATGAATAAATTTACAATTACAATTAAATGAAAGTGAAATTGAATGTTGAAATTCATTTCGAATTTGTAAGCAAATAGAACTGGAATTGGAACTGAATTTGATTTGTAAAGCAGAGTATTAAAATAAAATTTATTAAGGAAATGACCAAATAGATATGGTTTAGAATGAATTGAATTCAATAATTATAAATGAAAGGTAAATTGAATTCATATGGAATTTGAAATACAGTTTAAATATAAGTGGTTATAAACCAAAATGGTGAATTGAAATAAATTTTTGGTAATGAACAAAAGAATAAAACGGAAATTGAAACTGAATATTGAAAACCAATTTGAATTGTGTGAAATAAAATGAAGTTGTAGAATTAGTTCGAAGTGAACTTAAGTTAATAAAGGTAGAAATAAAATAAAAGATGGTTTGAGATAAAATGTATTGGAATTTGTAATGAATTAGTAAACGAAACTGATTTAAAATAATGATATGAATCAGTTGGGAATGAAAGATGATTGATAAAATTCAATATTCAAAAGTTAAACTGAATCAAAATAAATTGAAATTGTAAATTGAATTCAAATGAAAGTGAAAATGCAAGATAGAATGAAAATGGATATATAACTTCAATAGTGAAGTAAAAATGGTATAAGAAGTAAGTATTTAAAGTTTTGTAATAAAATGTGCAAAATCATATTTGAATTTTGTAATTGGATATTATGGCTAGTAGAATATACAGGTGTGTTACAGGGAAATGGAATTGTGATTTTGATTTCAAAGATAAAATTGAATTGCTCGACAAAAATGTATGTATTTAAATTTCAGTATGAAATTTGATGACTTTCTTGTCTAGCCGCTTGACTTTTCGTTTTCTTTTTTGAAATCTGGGGGCCATGGTGCCATTTTTGTAGTCGTACCGAGCTAGCCGCGCAAAGGAGACGCTGGAAAATTTACAGAGTTAGAAAAATCTTGAGAAATTTTGAAAATTTAAAATTTGAATTTAAATTTAAATTTGAATTATTAAGAAAACAATGTTGTTTGGAACCTATGATTAATTTTGGAAAGTTAATTGAAGCGATAGTGGGTTGTTAATAAGAAAAAATTGTATTGGCAAGTGGATAAAATCGTTTGGTTTTGGGAAAATAGTTAACGGGTTGAGGATCATTCTTCTTAACAAGTAATTTCGGGACGAAATTCTTTTAAGTGGGAAAGGATGTGACGACCCAAAAATTTTGAACATTTGAAATTGAAATATTTGAATAAATTTTTATATATAGAAGTTGATTTAACTTGAATTTTAATTATAACTATGAATTTGGAAATTTAAATTATTGAATTTAATTTATTAAAGTTGGATCAAAAATTTGAATCTTCAATTTCAAGCTTGTTTAAAAATAATTTGAAGGCTTGGAAAATCTATATTAACAATACTGAAGATAATGGAAGTGCTAGAATTTGAAGATTTGAAATGTTTGATCAGTTTCGAAATTATATCGTTTAAATCAATATTTAAAAATAGCTTTTCGAGGCACAACCTCGGAATTCGATGAAACTAGTTCCATTGGATCCGTAATATCGTATTATTATCAAAATTCAATTTTCGTAGAATTTGAAGTGATCGTTTGACCGTACGATAAGCAAACGCGCTAAAATATCTATCGAAATTCAATTTAATAACTGGTTCAAAATGCTATCTTCTCCATACGATCGAATTTGGACCCGAAACCTTTTCCATTGCGTTCGGAATAGGCATATAACATTATAAACGCCTAGTGGCACGCCTCGATAGGATGTCAAGATTTTGATTTGTATTTATCGAGACAGTTTGAATTAATTAATATATCCTATTCAACTTTCAGCCGTATTCCTTTCACATCGATACTTTCCCTCTTCAAATCACTACATCCTTTCTCTACACGCCAACATCATCGTGTCTCCTTCTTCTTTTATATTAATAGCCAAGCATTTTGAAACAAAAAATTAGAAATTATAATGGCCGTGCAAACCAATCTTTCCTCTTATTAGAAACGAGTGCAACCTGCAAAATTATTTTCATCCATCTTCTGAATCGAGATTTCTTTTTCCTTCTTCTCTTTCTACAGTTGAAACGAACGGGATTTTGAATCGTTCGAAATCTAAGAATCAATCTCGAATCGATCTCTGGTAGCCGTGACTCAACAAGTACGGCTGGATGTGGGATCGCGCGTGAGTGTAAAGGGGGGGTCTTGATTTGGGCTCGACATTGGGTCGCGTTCGTGCGATGCTAGGAGGCTGGTCGGCACTCGATGGTGGAGATAGTCCTGAGGCGGAACACGTAGCATCAAACAACAGAGGTGACTTGGTGACTTACGATTCGATGGCAGCAATGATGGGATTTCGAGTGAGCGGTTGGAGGAGGTTCTCTTTGATGGCGGGTCTCTGGTGGGAATTCGCAAGGTCGTGGGGTCTCAGGTGGAGCTGCTTGGGGCAATGATGGTCGCGCATTGTGTTGAGACTGTTAGAATAGGTAATTGGTGATTTACTTTAAACTTGTTTTAATTAGTTTGTAGTTAGTTAAAAGAAGAAAAAATGATGATATTAACAGTATGGCATATTTACTATTTATTTAAGAATTTATATGCATATGTTTATAGTAAAACAATTTTTATATCAATAAATGTATATATAAAAGTAAATCAGAAAATTATATATATATATATATATATATATATATATATATATATATATATACATATGATTTTGGGAAACATAGGAAATTGTATAAAGATTAGATTTGTATCTGTATAAGATTACTTTTGTAAATATATATATATATGAAGTTTCAGAAATAAAATAAATACACATTTTAAATCAACTAGATATTTTAAAATAATGTATTTAAGGTAATTAATTTGGTTAATTAACTTGTTTGATTATTTTAGTTACTAAAGATAATTTATTAAAGGGAATTTAGTTTCAAATTTAAATATTAGTTTAAATCAAATAAATCTATTAAACAAAAATTGATTATTCGATTTGTTCAAATACTAATTAAAATCATACAATTGTTATGCAAGGTCTAAAATCGAGAAACAAACGGGAATGGAAATGGATTGCAAAATAAAGGAACGAAGGTGAGATCTTCTCACTCAAATTATAATAATTGAAAATTTCAGTTATTTATTGATTGTTGAATTATGAGAGTTAAATTTAAAATTGTTGATTGTGTGTTTGGATGATAAATTATTATCAGTTGTATCGAAATAGACCCTTTGCGCCACATAATAGCGGATGATATTTTATAAATCCTATATACCGCGATATTCCACCTCGAAGTGGAATTGGTATTTAATTGTTGTGCTAACGTCTGTGGATGCAGGGGAAAACAGGTTGGAGGTATCCAACTGGATTCTTCAAATATTCGAATTTGTCTCAATATTTTGTATTGATTTATTTAAATCTGTGTGTGATTATATTGTGAATGAAATCGTTGAAGGCTAAAATTTAGCCGAATATATTTTCGGTATCGTAAGATACCAGAAATAAATAAAATTGGATTTTTAAATTTAAGTAGAAAATTTATAGTGAAGTCCTATTGAATGAGTTCTAAAAAAAAAATCATATAACAGTGGATATTTGGGAATTTAAATTCACAATGGGAATTTTATAAAAGAAAGGGAAATTTGTTTTAAAAATAAATATTGTTTTATTTTTAAAAGTGTGGAAAGGAATTTACGGATTTGGAACGTAAATTTAAAGTAAATCCAGAAAGATTTATAAATTGATTTGAATGAACCATTTTAGAATGGAAAGTGTACTTTCCCTGGAAAGCCGAGTATGTTTTCAATGTAGTCTATAAATATGAAATTGAAGTTCTGAAGATGGTTTTAAGGAAAGATTATTCTGGAGAAATTATTTACTTGGGTTATTTTGAAAATCTTTAAAGTAAAGATTTATTTTAATTTATTATAGAAGTGATTATTTAAAGTTTTAATTGATATTTGTTTTAGAAAATGGATATTTAAATAGTTATATCCTATATACTAATTTTATTTTAAAATTAGTTTAGGCTTGAATTTTTATATGAGATTTTAATATAATATCTTCATAACTAATGTTTTCAATAAAGTGTTTTAAAATAGTTTTTATTTTGAATGTTCCAAGTATATATGATTGGTTAAGTAATTTAAATTATTTTAAAGCATTTGAACTCGTTTGATTTTCAGTGGAAATAAATATTTGGAAATGTATTCCGCATAAGGAAAAGTGATTTGAAAATTGTTTTCGAAGTATTGAAATGTGGAAAGTAATTTGAAATTTATTTTCAAATGGTTGAAGTGTGAAATATATCTTGCGAAGATATTTTGAAAATAAATAATTAGGGAAAATTATTTAAATCTGGTAATTGCTGTGAATGTTGATTGATAGTTAAATAACCGACTATCAATATTTGCCTTTAAACGACATTTGAATTTCGATGCGACCGGGGGTCGGATTTCAAATGGATATTCGAAAACCACATCGAACCTTTGTGATTACGATGGATCTCTTGTTTAAAAAATCAAAGTGGAAATTTGTTGTGATTATGTAACGACCCGATTTTTCGACTTCCGGAAGTCGACATCAATACATCTACTGTATCAAATGCCGCACGATCGAATACTGAAATACCAAACCGTTAGGGTTAAAAAAGAAGAAGATAGAAGAAGAACAGAAACAATAAACAGAATCTCACATTTCGCAGCGGAACAATATATAATAGATAAAGAATAATCTTTAAAACAAAAACACTATATCAGTTTACACATCACATTATTAGAGTTTACAACAACAAACAGCGGAAAAGAAATATTACGTATATACGTGATACGCCTCTCTATCCAACTTCAACTCCTGATCTCCACAGCAACTTCTTGACTTCGTTCCAGAAAGGGAACAATAAACTTCAGGTCAGTAGTGGGACTGGTGTGATGTAACGACCCTGAATTTTGAATAATTTAAATTGAAAATATTTAATTTATTTTAAATATTTGAATGATGGTTTGGATTGAATTTTCAATATAACTTTGAATTTAGCGATTAAATTATAGAATTTAATCTATTGAAATTGAATAAAAATTTGAATCTTCAATTTTAAGCTGATTAAAAATATTTCAAAGGCTTGTAAAAATCATATCGATAATACTAAAGGTAATAGAAGCTTCAGAATTTAATTTGAAAGTGAATTGTTCAGTTTTGAAATTTAATCGTTTGAATCGATATTTAAAAATAGCCGTCCGAGGCACAGTCTCGGAATTCGACGAAACCAGTTCCATTAAGTCCGTAATATTGAATTATTCTCGGATTTCAAATTTGGTATTTTTCGGAGTTGTTATGGGAGCACACGGTGAGTAAACGCGTTAAAAATTATATTGAAACAAATTTTATTTAAATTTAAATTTAAATATTTTATAACAGACAACATCCCTTTGTTTTAGCCTAAAATCGCGCTAGTATCAGTGAGGGATCGTGCGAGCACGTATTCTCTGCAGAATCACGTATCTCTATTTCTTTATAAATTGAAAACTAACGAAACAAAATTTAATGGCTGCAATCCCCTTCTCTCGTTCAAGTACCTCGTCCCTCCCCCTTTCCTTTATCATTCGATATCAATTCGACTCAGAAAAAAAAAATAAGCAATGGCGGTCGCAAGGCGAAGAGGTGCGCGTACGCTAGGTCGCGGCAATGGCGCGAGGCGTAGGGGAATCGCGACCATCTGGGCACGGCACGAAGCGGCGGCGGCTGCGATTGGAAAGCGACATAGTCGCGATGGTGGCGGCGTTGGAGCGCTCGATCGATTGGTGGAGGCGCTCACGCGTGCGCGAGATGATGGGATGGCGGGGTACGGCGCTCGATGGCAACGGCAGTGAAGCGCGCGACTCGAAGACGCGGCGGTGTGGGTCGCATTCCTGTGGAATTGGGATTAACAGCAAGGTAAATTCATTTTTTTTTATTCCTTTTCAAATTTAATTTCAATTTAAATTTTTACAGTATAGAGTTGATACAAATTTTAAGATATATATAAGCAGATTCGAGATTTATGTATATGTTATTTAGAAAACAGAAAATGCAGTAAGTATTGAAAATAAAGGTTAAGAAAGTTTATTAAAAGAAATTTAAATTTTTTTTTAGTTAAACAAATTTATTAAAAGAAATTGATTTAAAGATATTAATTTAAAGTAAAATAATTAGTTAAATAAATTATTAAAAGGAATTTGTTAGTTAAAATAAAATCTTGGTTAAATAAATTTAATTTAAAAGGAAATTTAAATTTTAGTTAAAATAAATTTATTAAAGAAGAAACTGATTTAAATAAAACTATCAGTTAATTTAACTATTAAAGGAGAAAACCGATGAATTAAATTATAAACTAGTTAAATTAAACGAAATTTTTTTTTTCAATCTGTTTGAATATTAATAAATTGTGTAAATATTTATACAAGGTATAAATGAAGAAAACAAGTTGAATTGGAAGTGGATGGCAAACGGGAATAAAGGTGAGAACTTCTCACTTAAAAGGAATTTTGTTGTTTATTTAAATTTTAAATAGTTAGATTTAAAATTGTTTGACTGTGTTGATTGAATGATTGAATGATGATTGTTATATATATATTGGATATGAATAGACCCTATACGCCGTTAGTAAGCAGAGGTTATTTATTACACACATATACCGCGATATTCCACCTTGAAGTGGAATTGGTATTATATTATATATATAGCAATATATATATTGGCATATGTATATATTGCAGTTGATTGACTTCCCGCATTTTCTTTTAGCGGATGAGACCCTATGCGCCGTTAGTAAGCGGATATATTTTTATAAAATCCCATATACCGCGATATTCCGTCTTGAAACGGAATGGTATTGTGCTAATGTCTGTGGATGCAGGGAAACAAGTTGGAGGGATCCAACTGGATTCCTCACAAATATTTATTTGATTTCATATATTGTGATATTTGATTGTTTATCATGGATGATATATGATGTTTGAAAATCGTGATTGACTATTGATGTGTTGCATCATCGGATCCAATTTTGAAAGTTTAAAAATAACGATTTTTATTTATAAAGGATTCTAAAGTGATTTTTGAAAGTATACGTTTATAAAATATTTTTGGAATTGATTTATTACAAATAAATAAACGTTATAATTTTTATGTTATAAAAATTATGATTTTTGAGGAATGTAGTTAAAAGTGATTTTTGAGAATATGGGATTAATGATTTGATAAAATAATTTAAACTGGGATTTTTGAATCTATTATAAAAAGTTTAAAAAATAGGATTTATGAAATTTGATTATTTTATAAATCAAAGTGATGAAATTATGAAGGACTTTGAAGATGTTTCAAAAGAATAATATAAATTGTTTTATATTAAAAGATTTATAAATCGATATTTATAAATTAAAAACATTAGAATTGTAAAACGAACTTTTCTAAGTGTTAGAATAAATTGTAAATGAATTTCATAAATAGAAATGGAATTATAACGGTGAAGTTATAAATGAAATTTTATAAACAGTAGGTTTATAAAATTTGTTAAGTTATTTAAAAGAATAAGATTTTGGATAAATGAATGAATCTTATAAGTTATAAGATTTATAAAATTTATGAAGTTTAAAGGAATGATTTTGTAAATAAATAAATTATAAGTATTTGACTTATAATATGAATTTTTAATATATCATTGTGATATGAATTGAGATAGGTTAATAAAGGAATTTATAAAAGGAGTTGATATAAAATAAATAGAAATAGAATTTATAAACGTTGTTTGTAAATTCGCAAACGACTTACTTTGATAAGTAAATTGTTCTAATTTATTTATGGAGTTATATTCATGTTTAGACAATGGATAATTCCTTAAAATAAAATGAATAGAAGTGATGGAATTTATTAACAAGGTATATTCACGTTTTTGAACAGTGAATAATATGTTAAAGAAATTATTTTGAAAAGCGATGTTTGAAATAGAATTAAACCGATCTAACGATGTTTTAAAATATATTGAGATTCGAAATCAAAGATTTCAACATTCATTGTTGAAATAGACGTTTTCGAGAAATAGAAGGAAATAGTAGATTATAACACTGTTGTTATAATAGATGATTTCCGAAAGGAAATGTTATATACAGTATTGGGATTTATATATCTATTTTAATTTCGAATCCCTATACTAGTGATTTTAGGTTGTCGTAACGATGTTTTACGCGACATTCGTTTTGGACCAAATAAATATGGTTAAGTGAATGATTTCCTTAAAGAATGAAATATATACTTAATTTCGATTAGAGTATATTAAATATTTTCTAAGCGTAGAAAATAAAAAGACTTGTGAATTACTTATTTAATAAGTATGGAAATGTTTTCCAATATAAAGTGAATATGTTGAGAATTTATCTTTTTGAAGATAAAATTGAAAATGAATATTTGAAATCATATATTCATAAATATTTTGGAAATATAAATTCAATATGGAATTTATAAATGGAATTTGGAAAATGGCTTTAAAAATAAATATTGATTTATTTTTGAAGTATGGAAAGTTTATATCTTCTAAAGATATCTTTGGAAATTAAATAATTTGGAAAATTATTTGGATTTTGGTGATGTTGTGCATATCCATTGATAGTTCAATAACCGACTATCAATATTTACTTTTGAATGGTATTTGTTGTGAATTGCTTGAAATTGAATGCCACACTTATTTTTTAAAATAAGCGCTCACATTCGGGTTAACCGGGAAAGGACCTTGGGGTCGTATAACCCATTCCGAATATGTGATACGTCGTTATGAATTGCATTCGAAGACCGGTGTTGAAGACCGGATATTTTCGAAAACGAAAGGGTTTCTTGTTGATTATCTCTGCACTGGCTGATCCCCGGTATAGAGATCTCCATATGTGATGGGAAATCCGAACGTAATTAGAAATTATTCGGATTGCAAGGACTTCTTTGTAAGTGCCTTCGGTTCTGTTCGATCCCGGAACATACTTGTATGGATAGTATGCCTGACATTACAAATTGAGATATAAAGCCGATTTCTTTCAAATATATTTCTGTTGGTGGCGGAGAATTTATTCTTTTAGCTTAACACCCTTCTCTGAGACGTACGAGCTCAGAGGTTATATAGTTGAAGTTATCAGCGATATATTCCCAATTTGGTAATGTGACATGCTGAGTGATGCTGAAATGATCATTGTGTTGATTATTTGTGATAGGATCATTTATTTGATCGTCTATCTTAGTGATCATTGTGTTGATCATTTGTTGACCCAAAGCATGGCTTTTGTATAAAGTATGTTTTTGTGGACGTGACTTCGTCGAGCCTCACATCCCGGAAATGGTCAAAACAGGAAAGAAGCAGCAAGGTTATGAGGGGTAGCGCCCTTTAGGATATGTGCATTTCCTTCTGGAAAAGGGTGGTATCATGGTATGGAGCCCAGATACTTACTCATGTTGAAACACTTTGTTTTTATGATTGTGTGAATTGATTAGAGAGCTCTCGGATAAAGGTCCCAAAGGACCGGGGGATGGCATATTCGGTCAGTTGTTACTCAGTTAGGGGTAACCCGACCTTGTGTTGGTAGAGATCCGGTTTGGTTCTCGGGGATGTCCATCCAGAGGCATTCTCATGTGGCAATGGGAAGTTCCTTGGCCTGACCATTTGTTGGAAATCCAAAGAAACAATACGAAACTTGTACGGTATTAGTTGTAGAACCTATCATTCACTTATGGTGTCGCAACACTGTTTGGATGGTAGCTATAGTAGGCATAGTTCGAAATGTCTATGTTGGCTAAGATTTATATTCTACTTTTGAAATATTTCCTACACTATGCACTAGTAATAATATCAAAGGTCTTTTAAATGCGTATCAAGCATCTTTGACTATCATAAGGAGAAATCTCCTCCGATTCTGCGTTTGCATGTGTGTGTGTGCGGGAGGCCTTATGGTAGTCTCATTTTTAAAAGCATTGCGAATTGAGTTTAAAAATATTCCTATTTTGATTTTTAAAGATAAATAAACTGTTTTGAGTTCTCACACCAGTCACATGACTGACTCGGAGTTTATTGTTTTCCTTCCTAAACTCTGCGTGCCCACCAATTTCCACACGGGCAGTAAAGAGTTAAGGTTTATCAGGATATTCTGGATATTCAGGAGTTGCTGGAGGCAAGCTGGATGGCATGGCGTATTACTAGTTTATATAGTATTTCTTTTTCCGCTGCATTGTTTGTTGTTGTATGATGTTGTACACTCTGATGATATGATGTAATGAAATGTAATGTAATAACTGATATAGTTCTTTGTTTAAAGATTATTCATTTATTATTATATGTTGTTCCGCTGCGAATTGTGAGATTCTGTTTCTGTTGTTGTTCTGTTGTTTTCTTTGTTCCGTTCTATTTTTCTGATTTTCTGTTCTCTTTCTCTATTTCCTACCTTTTTCTCTATTCTTCTCTCTTTTTCTTTTCTTAAATTCTTTTTAAAAACCCCTAACTATTCGGTTTTTCGGCAACGAAAATCCGCAATGTTACATTTGGTATCAGAGCTGTTGGTTAAGCGACAATCATGGTTCTGTTGGGTATTACTCATTAGAGATAGAGTCGGTAGTACTCTAGAATGAGTTTGAGTGTAAAAATAGATATGAGCGCGTATTTGTTAGTGAATATAAAATTGTTTTTGAATCGGGTAAATAAGATAATTTTGCCCAAAACTATTTTTGTATAGAAAGAAATGATTTTCTATAAATTATTATAGTATATGGTTGCATGATTGCTAAGAAATAATAATATTGAATTATTATCATTAGTATATGGAATGAATATGAATATGGAATGTGAATAAGATAGAATTGAATTGAGTAATTAAGTGAAAACGAGATGAATTGAAATATTGAAATGAATTAGTGAAAGAAACTAATAGTAATATGAATTACTAAATGAAAGTTAATCGTTAGAATTCAATATTTAGAAATAAGAATTGAATTCGAATGGAATTTAAATTGTGAATTGAATTCAAATAAAATTGAAATTGTAAATGAAACTGAAATGTAAGATTAAATGAGAATGAATATGCAACTTCAATAGTGAAGTAAAAACGTATAAGAAGCATATATTGGAAATTTTGTAATGAAATTAGCAAAATGGGTTGAATATCGAAATTGGATGCTACTGTTAGCAGGATATACAGGTATATAAAGGAATTGAGATTTTGATTTCAAAGATAAAATTGAATTGCTCGACAAAAAGGTACGTATTTCAATTTCAGTATGAGATTTGATGACTTTCTTCTCTAGCCACTTGGCTTTTCTCTTTTCTTTTTGATTCTGAGGGGCCATAGTGCCATTTTGTAGTCGTACCGATCGAGCCGCGCAAAGGAAACGCTGGCGAAATTTTTCGAAAATTTAGGGTGTTAGAAAATTTTTGAGAAAAATTTGAAAGTTTGAAATTTGAATTTGAATTTAAATTTGAATTGTTAGGAAAACAATATTGTTTGAAACCTATAATTGAAGTTGGAAAGCTAGTTGAAATGATAATGAAACCCTAGTAAAAAGATATAGGTTAGAAAGTTGATAAAACTATTTGGATTGTGAAAAATAATAGATGGGATAAGGACATTCTTCTTAACTTGTAATTTCGGGACGAAATTCTTTTAAGGGGGAAAGATTGTAACGACCCTGAATTTTGAATAATTTAAATTGAGAATATTTAATTTATTTTAAATATTTGAATGATGGTTTGGATTGAATTTTCAATATAACTTTGAATTTAGCGATTAAATTATAGAATTTAATCTATTGAAATTGAATAAAAATTTGAATCTTCAATTTTAAGCTGATTAAAAATATTTCAAAGGCTTGTAAAAATCATATCGATAATACTAAAGGTAATAGAAGCTTCAGAATTTAATTTGAAAGTGAATTGTTCAGTTTTGAAATTTAATCGTTTGAATCGATATTTAAAAATAGCCGTCCGAGGCACAGTCTCGGAATTCGACGAAACCAGTTCCATTAAATCCGTAATATTGAATTATTCTCGGATTTCAAATTTGGTATTTTTCGGAGTTGTTATGGGAGCACACGGTGAGTAAACGCGTTAAAAATTATATTGAAACAAATTTTATTTAAATTTAAATTTAAATATTTTATAACAGACAACATCCCTTTGTTTTAGCCTAAAATCGCGCTAGTATCAGTGAGGGATCGTGCGAGCACGTATTCTCTGCAGAATCACGTATCTCTATTTCTTTATAAATTGAAAACTAACGAAACAAAATTTAATGGCTGCAATCCCCTTCTCTCGTTCAAGTACCTCGTCCCTCCCCCTTTCCTTTATCATTCGATATCAATTCGACTCAGAAAAAAAAATAAGCAATGGCGGTCGCAAGGCGAAGAGGTGCGCGTACGCTAGGTCGCGGCAATGGCGCGAGGCGTAGGGGAATCGCGACCATCTGGGCACGGCACGAAGCGGCGGCGGCTGCGATTGGAAAGCGACATAGTCGCGATGGTGGCGGCGTTGGAGCGCTCGATCGATTGGTGGAGGCGCTCACGCGTGCGCGAGATGATGGGATGGCGGGGTACGGCGCTCGATGGCAACGGCAGTGAAGCGCGCGACTCGAAGACGCGGCGGTGTGGGTCGCATTCCTGTGGAATTGGGATTAACAGCAAGGTAAATTCATTTTTTTTATTCCTTTTCAAATTTAATTTCAATTTAAATTTTTACAGTATAGAGTTGATACAAATTTTAAGATATATATAAGCAGATTCGAGATTTATGTATATGTTATTTAGAAAACAGAAAATGCAGTAAGTATTGAAAATAAAGGTTAAGAAAGTTTACTAAAAGAAATTAATTTTTTTTTTTTTAGTTAAACAAATTTATTAAAAGAAATTGATTTAAAGATATTAATTTAAAGTAAAATAATTAGTTAAATAAATTATTAAAAGGAATTTGTTAGTTAAAATAAAATCTTGGTTAAATAAATTTAATTTAAAAGGAAATTTAAATTTTAGTTAAAATAAATTTATTAAAGAAGAAACTGATTTAAATAAAACTATCAGTTAATTAACTATTAAAGGAGAAAACCGATGAATTAAATTATAAACTAGTTAAATTAAACGAAAATTTATTTTTCAATCTGTTTGAATATTAATAAATTGTGTAAATATTTATACAAGGTATAAATGAAGAAAACAAGTTGAATTGGAAGTGGATGGCAAACGGGAATAAAGGTGAGAACTTCTCACTTAAAAGGAATTTTGTTGTTTATTTAAATTTTAAATAGTTAGATTTAAAATTGTTTGACTGTGTTGATTGAATGATTGAATGATGATTGTTATATATATATTGGATGTGAATAGACCCTATACGCCGTTAGTAAGCGGAGGTTATTTATTACACACATATACCGCGATATTCCACCTTGAAGTGGAATTGGTATTATATTATATATATAGCAATATATATATATTGGCATATGTATATATTGCAGTTGATTGATTTCCCGCATTTTCTTTTAGCGGATGAGACCCTATGCGCCGTTAGTAAGCGGATATATTTTTATAAAATCCCATATACCGCGATATTCCGTCTTGAAACGGAATGGTATTGTGCTAATGTCTGTGGATGCAGGGAAACAAGTTGGAGGGATCCAACTGGATTCCTCACAAATATTTATTTGATTTCATATATTGTGATATTTGATTGTTTATCATGGATGATATATGATGTTTGAAAAGCATGATTGACTATTGATGTGTTGCATCATCGGATCCAATTTTGAAAGTTTAAAAATAACGATTTTTATTTATAAAGGATTCTAAAGTGATTTTTGAAAGTATACGTTTATAAAATATTTTTGGAATTGATTTATTACAAATAAATAAACGTTATAATTTTTATGTTATAAAAATTATGATTTTTGAGGAATGTAGTTAAAAGTGATTTTTGAGAATATGGGATTAATGATTTGATAAAATAATTTAAACTGGGATTTTTGAATCTATTATAAAAAGTTTAAAAAATAGGATTTATGAAATTTGATTATTTTATAAATCAAAGTGATGAAATTATGAAGGACTTTGAAGATGTTTCAAAAGAATAATATAAATTGTTTTATATTAAAAGATTTATAAATCGATATTTATAAATTAAAAACATTAGAATTGTAAAACGAACTTTTCTAAGTGTTAGAATAAATTGTAAATGAATTTCATAAATAGAAATGGAATTATAGAATTATAACGGTGAAGTTATAAATGAAATTTTATAAACAGTAGGTTTATAAAATTTGTTAAGTTATTTAAAAGAATAAGATTTTGGATAAATGAATGAATCTTATAAGTTATAAGATTTATAAAATTTATGAAGTTTAAAGGAATGATTTTGTAAATAAATAAATTATAAGTATTTGACTTATAATATGAATTTTTAATATATCATTGTGATATGAATTGAGATAGGTTAATAAAGGAATTTATAAAAGGAGTTGATATAAAATAAATAGAAATAGAATTTATAAACGTTGTTTATAAATTCGCAAACGACTTACTTTGATAAGTAAATTGTTCTAATTTATTTATGGAGTTATATTCATGTTTAGACAATGGATAATTCCTTAAAATAAAATGAATAGAAGTGATGGAATTTATTAACAAGGTATATTCACGTTTTTGAACAGTGAATAATATGTTAAAGAAATTATTTTGAAAAGCGATGTTTGAAATAGAATTAAACCGATCTAACGATGTTTTAAAATATATTGAGATTCGAAATCATAGATTTCAACATTCATTGTTGAAATAGACGTTTTCGAGAAATAGAAGGAAATAGTAGATTATAATACTGTTGTTATAATAGATGATTTCCGAAAGGAAATGTTATATACAGTATTGGGATTTATATATCTATTTTAATTTCGAATCCCTATACTAGTGATTTTGGGTTGTCGTAACGATGTTTTACGCAACATTCGTTTTGGCCCAAATAAATATGGTTAAGTGAATGATTTCCTTAAAGAATGAAATATATACTTAATTTCGATTAGAGTATATTAAATATTTTCTAAGCGTAGAAAATAAAAAGACTTGTGAATTACTTATTTAATAAGTATGGAAATGTTTTCCAATATAAAGTGAATATGTTGAGAATTTATCTTTTTGAAGATAAAATTGAAAATGAATATCTGAAATCATATATTCATAAATATTTTGGAAATATAAATTCAATATGGAATTTATAAATGGAATTTGGAAAATGGCTTTAAAAATAAATATTGATTTATTTTTGAAGTATGGAAAGTTTATATCTTCTAAAGATATCTTTGGAAATTAAATAATTTGGAAAATTATTTGGATTTTGGTGATGTTGTGCATATCCATTGATAGTTCAATAACCGACTATCAATATTTACTTTTGAATGGTATTTGTTGTGAATTGCTTGAAATTGAATGCCACACTTATTTTTTAAAATAAGCGCTCACTATTCGGGTTAACCGGGAAAGGACCTTGGGGTCGTATAACCCATTCCGAATATGTGATACGTCATTATGAATTGCATTCGAAGACCGGTGTTGAAGACCGGATATTTTCGAAAACGAAGGGTTTCTTGTTGATTGTCTCTGCACTGGCTGATCCCCGGTATAGAGATCTCCATATGTGATGGGAAATCCGAACGTAATTAGAAATTATTCGGATTGCAAGGACTTCTTTGTAAGTGCCTTCGGTTCTGTTCGATCCCGGAACAGACTTGTATGGATAGTATGCCTGACATTACAAATTGAGATATAAAGCCGATTTCTTTCAAATATATTTCTGTTGGTGGCGGAGAATTTATTCTTTTAGCTTAACACCCTTCTCTGATACGTACGAGCTCAGAGGTTATATAGTTGAAGTTATCAGCGATATATTCCCAATGTGGTAATGTGACATGCTGAGTGATGCTGAAATGATCATTGTGTTGATTATTTGTGATAGGATCATTTATTTGATCGTCTATCTTAGTGATCATTGTGTTGATCATTTGTTGACCCAAAGCATGGCTTTTGTATAAAGTATGTTTTTGTGGACGTGACTTCGTCGAGCCTCACATCTCGGAAATGGTCAAAACAGGAAAGAAGCAGCAAGGTTATGAGGGGTAGCGCCCTTTAGGATATGTGCATTTCCTTCTGGAAAAGGGTGGTATC
This sequence comes from Allium cepa, assembly GCA_030765085.1. NCBI lineage: Eukaryota > Viridiplantae > Streptophyta > Magnoliopsida > Asparagales > Amaryllidaceae > Allium > Allium cepa. Next base: position 293,460,799 of record CM060937.1, read on the forward strand.
ATGGTATGGAGCCCAGATACTTACTCATGTTGAAACACTTTGTTTTTATGATTGTGTGAATTGATTAGAGAGCTCTCGGATAAAGGTCCCAAAGGACCGGGGGATGGCATATTCGGTCAGTTGTTACTCAGTTAGGGGTAACCCGGCCTTGTGTTGGTAGAGATCCGGTTTGGTTCTCGGGGATGTCCATCCAGAGGCATTCTCATGTGGCAATGGGAAGTTCCTTGGCCTGACCATTTGTTGGAAATCCAAAGAAACAATACGAAACTTGTACGGTATTAGTTGTAGAACCTATCATTCACTTATGGTGTCGCAACACTGTTTGGATGGTAGCTATAGTAGGCATAGTTCGAAATGTCTATGTTGGCTAAGATTTATATTCTACTTTCGAAATATTTCCTACACTATGCACTAGTAATAATATCAAAGGTCTTTTAAATGCGTATCAAGCATCTTTGACTATCATAAGGAGAAATCTCCTCCGATTCTGCGTTTGCATGTGTGTGTGTGCGGGAGGCCTTATGGTAGTCTCATTTTTAAAAGCATTGCGAATTGAGTTTAAAAATATTCCTATTTTGATTTTTAAAGATAAATAAACTGTTTTGAGTTCTCACACCAGTCACATGACTGACTCGGAGTTTATTGTTTTCCTTCCTAAACTCTGGGTGCCCACCAATTTCCACACGGGAAGTAAAGAGTTAAGGTTTATCAGGATATTCTGGATATTCAGGAGTTGCTGGAGGCAAGCTGGATGGCATGGCGTATTACTAGTTTATATAGTATTTCTTTTTCCGCTGCATTGTTTGTTGTTGTATGATGTTGTACACTCTGATGATATGATGTAATGAAATGTAATGTAATAACTGATATAGTTCTTTGTTTAAAGATTATTCATTTATCATTATATGTTGTTCCGCTGCGAATTGTGAGATTCTGTTTCTGTTGTTGTTCTGTTGTTTTCTTTGTTCCGTTCTATTTTTCTGATTTTCTGTTTTCTTTCTCTATTTCCTACCTTTTTCTCTATTCTTCTCTCTTTTTCTTTTCTTAAATTCTTTTTAAAAACCCCTAACTATTCGGTTTGTCGGCAACGAAAATCCGCAATGTTACATGTGAGATCTTAAAAACAGTTATTGTTTAACCAAACAAAACAAAAGAATTTAAAAGAAATCCGCAATGTTTTTTGGAAAATGAAACTACATAAGGCCTCCCGGCACACACACAATGCAATCGCACACTTGGAGGAGATTTCTCCTTATGATAGTCAAACATGCTTAATACGCAAAATCTTTTTAAATATTATCATTAGTGCAGAAAACATTTGCATGTATAATATTAATCTTAGCCAGCATACGTACCATTATAGTACGTCTACTATAGCTACCATATTAGATGGCAGGTTATACAACTAAAACCGTACAAGGCGCGTATTGGTAATTGCATTTCCAACAAATGGTCAGGCCAATGAACTTCCTGGGCCACATGGGTACGCCTTTGGAGGGATGCCCCGAAAACCTAACTGGATCTCTGCCAACACAAGGCCGGGTTACCACTGCAAAAATAGGTAACTACTACATGAGTATGCCATCCCCCGGTCGTAAACAACCTTTATCCGAGGATCCTCAATACCAACAACCACAAAGTAATAAATTTGCAGCAACCACATGGTTAAGTATCTGGGCTCCATACCATGATACCACCTCTATCCAGAAGGAAATGAACATACTCTAAGGGGCGCTACCCCCTATAACCTTGCTGCATCCTTCCTGTTTCAACCATTTCGGGGTGTGAGGCTCGAAGAAGTCTCATCCACAAAGCTACGCTTTTCACAAAAGCCATGCTTTGATCAACAAATGATCAGCAACACTTCGTATGCCACATTACCAAATTGGGAATGTATTACTAGCAACCATTAACTACATAACCTCTGAGCTCGTACGTCTTGGAGAAGGGTGTTAAGCTAAGAGAATAAATTCTTCGCCACCAAGAGAAATGTATTTGATAGAAACCAGCTTTACATCTCAAAGTGTAACGTCAGACACACATCCATACAAGTCCGTTCGGTGATCGAACGGAACCTAAGGCACTTCCAAAGAAGCCCTTGCAAATCCGAATATTCACTAATCACGTCCGGAATCCCCATCACAAAGGGTGATAAAATCTTTATACCGGAGCAGCCCGATGCAGAGACATTCGACAGGTAATCCTTTCGCTTTCGAAAATACCCGGTCTTCAACATCATCTTCAAATGCAATCCTATTTCGTCGTATCGTTATTCGGAATGGGTTTTATGACACAAGGTCCTCTCCTGGCTAATCCGAATAACGAGCGCTTATTTTAAAATAAGTGTTACATTCAGATTCAAATAAATCACAACAAATTCCACTTTGATCTTTTAAATAAAAGATCCATCACAATCACAAAGGTTCAATGTGAGTTTCGAATATCCATTTGGAATTCGACTCCCGGTCGCATCGAAATTCAAATGCCATTTAAAGGCCAATATTGATAGTCGGTTATTTAACTACCAATCATCATTTACAACAATCGCTGGATTTCAAATAATTTTCCTCCAATTATCATTTTCGGAAGATAAAATTTCACTTTTCAACACTTTGAAAAACAAATTTCAAATCAATTTTTTCACACTTCAATCCTTCAAAAATAAATTTCAAATCAAATTTTCCTTATGCGGAAAACATTTCCAATATTTATTCATTTCCACTGAAAATCTGTCGAGTTCAAATATTTTAAAATAATATAAAATACTTATTCAAAATATACTCGGGAACATTTAAAAAAAACTAATTTAGAATATTTGCTTAAATATTAGTTATGAAAAATATTATACTAATATCTCATATAAAAATTCAAGTCCAAAACTAATTTTAAAATAAAATTAGTAGATAGAGTATAAATATTTAAATATCCAATTTCTAAAGCAAATATCAATTTAAAATTTTAAATAATCACTTCCATAATAGTTTTAAAATATATTTTAACTTTAAAGATTTTCAAAATAACTTAAGTAAATAATTTGTCCAAAACATTCTTTCCTTAAAACCATCTTTATAACTTCAGTCTATATTTATAAACTATATTGAAATCATTCTCCGCTTTCAGGGGAAGTACACATTTCACTCTAAAATGGTTCACTCAAATCAATTAATAAATCATTCTGGATTTATTTTAAATCTACGTCCCAAATCCGTAAATTGCTTTCCAATTTTTTTCTAAAAAAATAAAATGATATTTATTTTTAAAACCAATTTCCCTTTCTTTTATAAAATTTCCACTGTGAATTATAAACCTTCAATTATCCAACGATATACGATTTTCAAATCGTTTTCCAAATATTCACTTTCAACACCAAATCAATTTTTAAATTGATTTCCAAATTTATTTCAATCACCAAATCAAATTCCAAATTGATTTCTAAATTTGTTTCAATCAACAAATCAATTTTCATATTGATTTCCCAAAGATTTATTCTTTTAACACCAAATCAATTTCTGAATTTATTTTTAAAATAAATTCCTTTATCTTTTCCAAATTATTTATTTCTAGTATCCTACGATACGAAAAATATATTCAGCTAAATTTTAGCCTTCAACGGTTTCAATCATAAATAATCACACACAGATTATAAATAATCAACACACAATTTTGAAACATAAATCAAAATGTTTTGAGGAATCCAGTTGGATTCCTCCAACCTGTTTCCCTGCATCCACAGACGTTAGCACAACAATTAAATACCCATTCCACTTCGAGGTGGAATATCGCGGTATATGCGATTTATAAAACATCACCCGTTATTATGCGGTACATAGGGTCTCATCCGCTATATAATGCAGGAAATTAACAACTCCAAATACATATATAATACCAATTCCACTTCGAGGTGGAATATCGCGGTATATGGGTTTAATATAATATCATCCGCTATTATGCGGCGCATAGGGTCTAAACTAATATAACTGATAATAAATCAATCATCCAAGCACACAATCAACAATTTTAAATTCAACTATTTAAAATTTAAATCAAAAAAATATTTGATTGAGTGAAAAGATCTCACCTTAGCTTTTATTTTGCAATCCATTTTCCATTCCGGCTTGATTTCACGATTTTTGAACCTTGTAACAAACATTATAAGATTTATTATTATACGAATTAGTCGAACAAATTAAATCTTCCTATTTGATAAATTTAATTAACTAACAGTTTGATTTTAAACTAAATTTCCTTTAATAAATCATTTTATCTAATAAATTAAACCTCTAGCAAATTTTCTTTTAGAAAATAATTTTAGTGATTAAAATAAATTCTAAATAAGCTAATAAACAAAATAAATCACCTTAATTTTTATTTTAGAATTGAAAAGTGCATGTGTATATTTTTTCTATTTCTTTTTCACTTGAAACTACATATATCATTTTATAGAATAAGCTAATAGATTTCATAAAAATCTAATTTTATATCAACTCTACCCATTATAAAATTTCCTTATCTTCTCAAAATCTAATATATATATATATACTTGTATATTAACTGCTTTACATAAATATATTTTAATTTTAAATCAAGAATAAGCTAAAAACTGCCTATATATAAATTTTAAATAAAACAACTGTTAATAAATTTTCTTTTCTGTTTAATTTATAAAAATTTTAATAAAATAAATAAAACAAAACTTATTGCTACTACCCAAGACCTGCACCGATGGCCGCTCCACCAAGGTCTGCAGCAACCATCACACCCAATATTGCATTGCCGCAACTTTGCGAACGACTGCCTTTTAGCCAACCGAAATTTCTCAATCTCCTTCTCTCTGCATCGTCGTCGAGCTCGAACAATAGGCCGCGAACCCACTCGTGACCATCACGAATGCCGCCCCTAAGCTCATAAATGTCGCGGCATCATCACTTCATCCCAGAATCAAATCACGAGTTGCCAATCTCACCTCCAGGCTTCACACGAATCAGCCTTGCAACCACGAACGCACAACACTCACGAACCCTCCAATTTGCTCGACTCGATTCGATTCGATGAACCCAATGGAATGATCCACGTTCGATTCCACCATGCTTGAGAACACTAGCCGCCCATCGCGATCCCCTCTGTGTTGTTTTTTTATTTTATTTTATTGATTTCAAGCACCGGTCGAGGAAGGAGAGAACGCGTCATGAATTCTCTCTTTCTCTATAGCTCTGGGTTTCGATTTTGAATTGAGGAAATAAAAAGAGGACTAAATGTATAGAGAGCGGCCATTTCTTTTATTTGAAAGGGGACTTCGGCCATTGTTTGAATTTACCGTGTTCAATTAGAAGGAAGAAAAGACAATTTGGGATTTTCGTTTAAATGATTTCTTCTGTTCGATTTTTTTGCTTTTTGTTTTATGAAAACAAACGCGTGTCGTTTAATCTTTGCCAGGTGTTTGAAGGGGAACACAAGGTGTTAGAGGAAGAACGTTTATAATTTATCTTGCAAAACATTATTATATTTTCAAATTTAAATTTAAATCCAAATTGCTTTGATAAATACAACTCAAAATCTCGATCTCCAATCGAAGCATGCCGCCAGGCGTTTATAATGTTAAACGCCTATTTCGAACATAATGGAAAAGGTTCCAAGTCCAAATTCGATCGTATGGAGAAGATAGCTTTTTGAACCAGTTAAAATATCGAATTTTCGATTTAAATTTTAGCGCGTTTGGTTACCGTACGATCACACGACAACTCCGAATGCTATGAAAATTGAAATCCGATAATAATACAATATTACGGATCCAATGGAACTGGTTTCGTCGAATTTCGAGACCGTGCCTCGAAAGCCTATTTTTAAATATTGATTTAAACGATAAATATTTCAAAACTGAACAAATCATTTCCAAATTCAATTCTGAAACTTCCATTATCTTCAGTATCATCAATATAAATTTTCGAAGCCTTGAAAATATTTTTAAACAGCTTAAAACTAAAGATTCAAATTTTTATCCAACTTTAATAAATTAAATTCTAAAATTTAAATTGCCAAATTCATAGTTATAATTAAAATTCAAGTTAAATCAACTTCTAAATATAAAAATTCATTCAAATATTTCAATTTCAAATGTTGAAAATTTTGGGTCGTTACATCCTTCCCCCCTTAAAAGAATTTCATCCCGAAATTACTAGTTAAGAAGAATGGACCTTAACCCGTTTACTATGTACCCAAAATAAATAGTTTTAACAGCTTGTCAAAACCAATCTTTCTGTTAAAGACCCATTATTACTTCAACTAGCTTTCCAACCTCAACCATAAACTCCAAACAATATTGTTTTCTTAACCATTCGAATTTAAATTTAAATTTTCAAAATTTTCTCAAAATTTTTTTAACTCCCTAAATTTTCGAAAAATTTCGCCAGCGTCTCCTTTGCGCGGCTAGCTTGGTACGACTACAAAATGGCACCACGGGCCCTCAGATTCAAAAAGAAAATGAAAAGCCAAGCGGCTTAGCAAGAAAATCATCAAATTTCTTACTGAAATTCAAATACATACCTTTTTGTCGAGCAATTCAATTTTTATCTTCAAAATCAAAATCCCAATTCCATTTCCTTCAGCACACCTGTATATCTTGCCTATCATTTTTGCATATTCCTTTACAAAATTTTCAATATATACTTCTTATACCATTTTTACTTTACTATTGAAGTTATATATCCATTTTCATTCAATCTTACATTTTTAATTTCATTTGAATTCAATTAACAATTTCAATTTATTTGGATTCAACTTACCTTCTGAATATTGAATTTTTTTTAATCAATTTTTTATTGACAACTGATTCATATAACTATTCTTAATTAGCTTTATTTACTAATTCATTACAAATTCCAATTCATTTTATCTCAAACCATTTTTTTCCATTTCTATATGAATTCTATTTACTTTCATCTGTAAATATTAGATTCAGTTCATTTTAAACCTTATCCATTTGGTCATTCTTCACTTACTAATTATAATTTAATACTTCACTTTGTTTATCACAAATCAATTTCAATTCCAACTCCAGTTCTATTTACTTAAAAATTAGAAATGAATTCCAACATTCAATTCACTTTCATTTACTTGCAATTGCAAGTTATTTATTCATTCACAATTTATTTTTCACCTTAATAGATTTTATTCCAAACATTTAGTCTATAAGACTTCTCAAATTCACATTTATTCAAATTAACTCAAATTTTTAATTTCAATTCTTTTATTCAATTTTCATTTTTAATTCCAATTGAATTAAATTTTCCTTCCAACTTATTTTATTTCCACATTTACCTTTATCTAACTTCATTTTAAGTCAGAATTTATTTTAACAACTTTAAACTTTACAAGTTATCAAACTTAATGATATTCCATAAATCTTTTATATAACATTCCAGAGTCTTTTCAACCTTTCAAAAATCATTTTTGAAAGCAATTCAAATTATTCTTTGAATTCAAAAATCCAAACCAGTTTTGCAAACAACTTTCATTTTAAAATAATTTGGCAGCAATCCCTCTTTTAGAAACCCGAAAATGAACATCGATGATGCTGCAGTCATCACCGAAGTTATTTTCCAACGACCAAAAAGTGTTTAGAGCTTTTATCCCTTAAAAAAACTTTTTTTTCTAAAACCTTTGAAAATCATTTCCAAACTTAAAAGGAATTTATTCTTTCCCAAATCTCAAAACTTAAAATCCTTTCAAATTCTTTTTAACATTCCTCTAGAATTTTATTATAAATCACATTAACATTTACAATTCCCATTTGTATATAAATTTTATTTCTTAGCTTTTGATTATGAATTCAATTTCTTACTCAATTTCAATGATAATAATTTAATATTATCACTTCCTAACAACCAAGCAAACATATATATACTATAATAATTTATGGAAATCATTTCCTTTTCTATGCAAAATAGTTTTGGGTAATATTATTTCATTTACCCTACTTTAAAACAATATCGTGCCGAATTGTTCTATACGAGTGTTTAGAGATTCCTATCGATAGAGTTGTACGGACTATACCGACCAGAATCCTATACCACTCAACAAACCAATCGTCACAATACAAAATAATTTTTTATATTCACTAACAAATACACGCTCATACTATTATTACTCTCATACTCATTCTAGAGTACTACTGACTCCATCTCTAATGAGTAACACCCAACAGAGCCAAGGTCGTCGCTTAACCAAATGCACTGATACCAAATTTGTAACAACCCGATTTTTCGACTTTCGGAAGTCGACATCAATACATCCACTGTATCAAATGCCACACAATCGAATGCTGAAAAACCGAACGGTTAGGGTTAAAAAAGAAGAAGATAGAAGAAGAACAGAAACAATAAACAGAATCTCACATTTCGCAGCGGAACAATATATAATAGATAAACAATAATCTTTAAAACAAAAACACTATATCAGTTTATACATCACATTATTAGAGTTTACAACAACAAACAGCAGAATAGAAATATTACATATATACGTGATACGCCTCGCCATCCATCTTCAACTCCTGATCTCCACAGCAACTTCTTGACTTCGCTCCAGAATAATTGACAACCTGACTCTAGGCTGCCCATGTGGAAAATTATGGGCATCCAGAGTTTAGAAAGGGATCAATAAACTCCAGGTCAGTCGTGGGACTGGTGTGAGATCTTAAAAACAGCTATTGTTTAACCAAAGAAAACAAAAGAATTTAAAAGAAATCCGCAATGTTTTTTGGAAAATCAAACTACCATAAGGCCTCCTAGCACACACACAATGCAATCGCACACTTGGGGGAGATTTCTCCTTATGATAGTCAAACATTCTTAATATGCAAAATCTTTTTAAATATTATCATTAGTGCACAGTGCAGAAAACATTTGCAAGTATAATATTAATCTTTTCCAGCATACGTACCATTATAGTATGCCTACTATAGCCACCATATTAGATGGCAGGTTATACAACTAAAACCTTACAAGGCGCGTATTGGTAATTGGATTTTCAACAAATGGCCAGGCCAAGGAATTTCCTGGGCCACATGGTTACACCCCTGGAGGGACACCCCAAGAACCTAACCGGATCTCTGCCAACACAAGGCCGGGTTACCTCTGCCAAAATAGGTAACTACTACACGAGTATGGCATCCCCCGGTCGTAAACAACCTTTATCCGAGGATCCTCAATACCAATAACCACAAAGTAATAAATTTATAGCAACCACATAGGTTAAGTATCTGGGCTCCATACCATGATACAACCTCTATCCATAAGGAAATGAATATACCCTAAGGGGCGCTACCACCTATGACCTTGCTGCATCCTTCCTGTTTCGACCATTCCGGGGTGTGAGGCTCGACGAAGTCTCGTCCACAAAGCTACGCTTTTCACAAAATCCATGCTTTGATCAACAAATGATTAGCAGCACTTCGTATGCCACATTACCAAATTGAGAATGTATTACTAGTAACCATCAACTACATAACCTCTGAACTCGTACGTCTCAGAGAAGGGTGTTAAGCTAAGAGAATAAATTCTCCGCCACCAACAGAAATGTATTTGATAGAAATCATCTTTACATCTCAAAGTGTAACGTTAGACACACATCCATACAAGTCCGTTCGGTGATCGAACGGAACCGAAGGCACTTCCAAAGAAGCCCTTGCAAATCCGGATATTCACTAATCACGTCTGGAATCCCCATCACAAAGGGTGATAAAATCTCTATACCGGAGCATCCCGGTGCAGATACATTCGACAGGTAATCCTTTCGCTTTCAAAAATACCCGGTCTTCAACACCATCTTCAAATGCAATCCAATTTCGTCGTATCGTTATTCGGAATAGGTTTTATGACACAAGGTCCTCTATCGGCTAATTCGAATAACGAGCACTTATTTTAAAATAAGTGTTACATTCAGATTCAAACAAATCACAATAAATTCCACTTTGATCTTTTAAATATAAGATCCATCACAATCACAAAGGTTCGATGTGGTTTTCGAATATCCATTTGGAATTCGACTCCCAGTCGCATCGAAATTCAAATGCCATTTAAAGGCCAATATTGATAGTCGGTTATTTAACTACCAATCATCATTTACAACAACGCTAGATTTCAAATAATTTTCCTCCAATTATCATTTTCGCAAGATAAAATTTCACTTTTCAACACTTTGAAAAACAAATTTCAAATCAATTTTTTCACACTTCAATCCTTTGAAAATAAATTTCAAATCAATTTTTTCTTATGCGGATTCCAATATTTATTCATTTCCATTGGAAATCTGCCGAGTTCAAATATTTTAAAATAATATAAAATACTTATTCTAAATAAACTCGGAAACATTCAAAATAAACTATTTTAGAATATTTGCTTAAATATTAGTTATGAAAAATATTATACTAATATCTCATATAAAAATTCAAGTCCAAAAATAATTTTAATATAAAATTAGTAGATAGAGTATAATTATTTAAATATCCAATTTCTAAAACAAATATTAATTTAAAACTTTAAATAATCACTTCCATAATAGTTTTAAGGGAGAATAAATTTAAAGGACAAAGATTTGTATATTTTTTGCCTCAAGGACACGACCTCAATATTTTTACCACAAGGACAAACATTCTTCTAAAAATTATTCATAAGGACAAACATTTTCCAAAATTATTCATAAGGACAACAAAACTGCTACCGAGTTAAAACTGATACCTAAAAACTGCTACCAATAACTACAAACTGATACCTAAAAACTGCTATCAACAACTAAAAACTGATACCTACGAAAATTTGTCCTTTAGAATAAAATATTGAAGGTCTGTCCTTGAGACTAAAAAGCTGTGAAATTTTGTCCTTGACAATAATTTCCTGTAGTTTTAAAATATATTTTAACTTTAAAGATTTTCAAAATAACTTAAGTAAATAATTTTTCAAAACATTCTTTCCTTAAAACCATCTTTACAACTTCAATCTATATTTATAAACTATATTGAAATCATTCTCCGCTTTCAAGGAAAGTACACATTTCACTCTAAAATGGTTCATTCAAATCAATTAATAAATCATTCTGGATTTATTTTAAATTTACGTCCCAAATCCGTAAATTCCTTTCTATTTTTTTTAAAATGAAACGATATTTATTTTTTAAACAAATTTCCCTTTCTTTTATAAATTTCCATTGTGAATTTTAAACCTTCAAACATCCAACGGTATAGGATTTTCAAATCGTTTTCCAAATATTCACTTTCAACACCCAAATCAATTTTTAAATTGATTTCCAAATTTATTTCAATCACCAAATAAAATTCCAAATTGATTTCTAAATTTGTTTCAATCAACAAATCAATTTTCATATTGATTTCCCAAAGATTTATTCTTTTAACACCAAATCGATTTTTGAATTTATTTTTAAAATAAAATCCTTTATCTTTTCCAAATTATTTATTTCTAGTATCCTATGATACCAAAAATATATTCTGCTAAATTTTAGCCTTCAATGGTTTCAATCACAAATAATCACACACAGAATATAAATAATCAACACACAATTTTGAAAAATAAATCAAAATGTTTTGAGCAATCCAGTTGGATCCCTCCAACCTGTTTCCCTGCATCCACAGACGTTAGCTCAACAATTAAATACCCATTCCACTTCAAGGTGGAATATCGCAGTATATAGGATTTATAAAACATTACCCGCTATTATGCGGCGCATAGGGTCTCATCCGCTATATAATGCGGGAAATCAACAACTCCAAATACATATATGATAACAATTCCACTTCGAGGTGGAATATCGTGGTATATGGGTTTAATATAATATCATCCGCTATTATGCGGCGCATAGGGTCTAAACTAATATAACAGATAATAAATCAATCATCCAAGCACACAATCAACAATTTTAAATTTAACTATTTAAAATTTAAATCAGGAAAATATTTGATTGAGTGAGAAGATCTCACCTTAGCTTTTATTTTGCAATCCATTTTCCATTCCGGCTTGATTTCACGATTTTTGAACCTTGTAACAAACATTATAGGATTTATTATTATACGAATTAGTCGAACAAATTAAATCTTCCTATTTGATAAATTTAATTAACTAACAATTTTATTTTAAACTAAATTTCCTTTAATAAATCATTTTATCTAATAATTAAATCTGTAACAAATTTTCTTTTAGAAAATAATTTTAGTGATTAAAATAAATTATAAATAAGCTATTAAACAAAATAAATCACCTTAAAATTTTATTTTTGAATTGAAAAGTGCATGTGTATATTTTTTCTATTTCTTTTTCACTTGAAACTACATATATAATTTTATAAAATAAGTTAATAGATGTAACGATCCAGAATTTTTAGAAATTAAAATTTGAATATTTAATTTATTTTAAATATTAATAAGTGAATTTATAAGTCAAATAAATTTTTATTTGAATTTTTGGATTTAATTGAATAATTAAATCGATAATTTAATACGTTAAATTATGAAAATAATTTATAATTGAGTTAAATATGATTGAAAATGATTTGTAAAATTTTATTTTATCATATGGAAGTTAGAACGATATTTTGGAACTTTTAAAATCGAATTAAAAGTTAATTTGTGAAAATTGAATATTTTAATATATAAATCGACTAGTAAAAATAGTCAATTTTTGAACAGTCTTAGAATTGAACGAAACCAGTTCCATTGGATCCGTAATAGTTAGTTATTACCGGATTTCAATTTTCGTGTCAATCGGAGCTATCGTTTGATCGTGGCAGCTCAAAACGCATCGATTTATTTTTAATTTAAATTTGACGAGTGAAAATAGCCATTTTTCAAAAAGTCTCGGATTTCGACGAAACCAGTTTCATCGGATCCGTAATGTGATATTATTGTAAGGCTTCAAATTTCAAATCAATTGGATTTACCGTTTGTCCTGTACAAATTAAAACGCCTAGAAATCGACTTAAATCGGTTTAATTTAAATTGAGCGTTTACAGCCATAACTCGCACATACTTCCGAATTAGCTTCCGAAACCTGTTCCATTGTGTCCGGAACGCGGAATAAACCCTAGAAACGCTGGTTACGGTGCGTAAATCGGAGTTCGGAATTTCCGGGATGAATAGTGTCGTTCGTTCTCTATAAATACCCCTTTAATTCACAAAAATAAAAAAAATATAAAATGCAACCCTAGCCGCCGTTCACCCCAATGGATGGCCGAAAATTGCAGTCCCTTTTCTTCAATTATCTTTCAATCCACAAACCCATTCAAGAAATCTCCAACTACAAAGTTGTAAAGCTACGTGAGATCCTTATATTCAACGGTTATGATCGAGAATAGTTGAGCGGATCGATGGGAAATTGGGCACAAACGTGCCACGTTCACTTGCGTGCGCAAGTAGCGGGGGGGGGGGGGGGGGGGCGAGTTCACCACTGTTCAGGCCGAGCATAGCTTGGGTCGAGAGCTTCGCGATGGTGGTTGTTTGATGAAGTATAGTTGAGCGATGTGGCAACGGCATGTAACCCTAGTTTTCTAAATGGGTTCATGTATGCGCGTATGTTGTCTGGGAGAGGAGAACGAGAGGGAGAGGAAGAAGAGAGGAACGGCCTGATGTTGAGCAGTGCAGATCCAAGGGCCCAGGTTGATTAGGGTGTTAAAATTGTTAATTTAGTTATAAATTTGTGTATATAAATCGTGTACAAACTTCGTAAATTCATAACTTTTTCATACGAGGTCGAAAACGCGCGAAACCAGTTGCGTTGGAATCGTATGGACGAGCACTACGCGATGGAGTTGGTTTGGAGTCGTTTGGAGTTAGTGAGAATTTTGGGTAAAATTAAACGTCCGTTTAATTTTATTCGAAATAAATCGCTAAAACGGAAATTAAAATCAAGGTGAGAACTTCTCACTCAATCGAATCAGTTTCGATTTTATTTTAAATAATTAGATTTAAAATATTTGAATGCATGTTTGAATGTTGATTGATATCTATTGATTGTTAAAATAGACATTATACGCCGTTAGTAAGCGGATGTTATTTATTAAAAACATATACCGCAAATATTTCATAAACAGTGAAATTGGTATTATAAATAATAACAATATATATATATTGGCATATGTATAGATTGGAGTTATTGATTTCCCGCATTTATTTGTTTAGCGGATGAGACCCTATTGCGCCGTTATTAAGCGGATAATATTTAATAAGAACATATACCGCGATAATTTCGTACTGGAGCGAAATTGGTATTGTGCTAATGTTTGTGGATGCAGGAAAACAGGTTGGAGGGATCCAACTGGATTCCTCAACAGTTTTTATTTGATTTCTGATATTTTGATATTTGATGGATTTTCATATTGATATATGATATCGTTGTTGTCGTGATTGACTATTTGATGTGTAGCATCATTGGACCCAGATTTTGGGATTTTAAAATGATTTTAAAGTGATTTTAGAAAGTATACGTTTTATAAAATAATTTTTGGAATTGATCCGTTTTAAATAAATAAACGTTATAATTTTTAATGTTATAAAAAATTATGATTTTTGAGAAATATAGTTAAAAACTGATTTTTGAGAATATGATGCTAATGATTTTATAAAATAGTTTAATCGGGATCTTAGAATTTATTGTGAAAAGTTTAAATATAGGATTTATAAAATTTAATTATTTTATGAATCAAAAATGGTGAAATTATAAAGGAAATTTAAAGACGTTTAAAAAGAATAATATAAATTGATTTATATTAAGAGATTATAAATGGATATTTATAAATTGAAATATGGACATTATAAAACGAGTTTTTATAAATGTTTGAATGAAGTGAAAATGAATTTCATAATTGAATGGAATTTATAGAATTTTATACGGTGAAGTTATAAATGGAATTTTATAAGCAGTAGGTTTATAAAATTTATTAAGTTATTAAAATAATGATTTTGGATAAATGAATGAATCTTATAAGTTATAAGATTTATAATTTGGGAAGTTAAAAGAACGATTTTGTAAAATAATCGTTTTATAAGTATTTAACTTATAATATGAACTTTTAGTTTATAATTGAGTTATAAACGGGAATAGGTTAATAAAGGAATTTATAAAAAAGGAAGTTTTTATAAATAAATAGAAATGGAATTTATAAACGTTGTTTATAAATTCGCAATGACTTATTTTGATAAGTAAATTGTTGTAACCTATTAATGGAGTTATATTCACGATTTTGACTGTGAATAATCCCTTGAAATAAAATGTATAAAAGAATGAAATTTATTAACGTAGTATATTCACGTTTTTGAATAGTGAATAATCATTTTAAATAAAATGTATAAAAGGATGAAATGGTTAACGTAGTATATTCACGTCTTTGAATAGTGAATAATTCTTTTAAATAAAATGTATAAAAGAATGAAATTTATTAACGTAGTATATTCACGTCTTTGAATAGTGAATAATTCTTTTAAATAAAATGTATAAAAGAATGAAATTTATTAACGTAGTATATTCACGTCTTTGAATAGTGAATAATTCTTTTAAATAAAATGAATAAAAGGATGAAACTGTTAATGAAGTATATTCACGTTTTTGAATAGTGAATAAGATGTTAAAGAAATTGTTTTGAATGTGATATTTCAAATATAATTAAAACGATCTAACGATGTTTTAAAATATGTTGAGATTCGAAACCATAGATTTCAACATTTATTGTTGAAATAGACGTTTTCGAGAAATAGAAGGAGATGATGGACTATAACACTGTTGTTATAGTAAATGATTTCCGAAAGGAAATGTTTTGTATAGTATTGGGATTTATATATCTATTTTAATTTCGAATCCCTATACTAGTGATTTTGGGTTGTCGTAACGATGTTTTACGCAACATTCGTTTTGGCCCAAATAAATATGTTTAAGAGAATGATTTCCTTAAAGAATGAAATATATACTTAATTTCGATTGAAGTATATTGAATATTTTCTAAGTGTTGAAAATAAATAAAATTTGTGAATTACTTATTAAATAAGTATGGAATTGTTTTCCAATATGAAGTGATATTTAGAATTTATCTTTTTGAAGATAAATTGAAAATGAATAATTGAAATCGAATATTCATTGATATTTTGGAATTATAAATTCACTATTGAATTTATAAAGGAAAGGAGAATTTGTTTAAAAATAAATATTGATTTATTTTTGAAATATTGAAATTATATATCTAGTGAAGATATTTTGTGAAATAAATAATTTGGAAAATTATTTGGAAACTGGTGATGTGTGCATATCCAGTGGTAGTTCAATAACCGACTATCAATATTTCCCTGTGAATGGGTAATTGATGTGATTTGTTTGAATGTGAATGCTACACTTATTTTTAAATAAGCGCTCACTATTCGGGTTAACCGGGAAAGGACCATGGGGTCGTATAACCCATTCCGAATATGTGATACGTCGATGTGAATTGCATTTGAAGATCGGTGTTGAAGACCCGGTATTTGCGAGAGCGATAGGATGACCTGTCGATTTACTCTGCACCGAGTTGCTCCGGTATAGAGTTCTCCATATGTGATGGTGAATTCGATCAGGATTGTGAATATCCGGATTGCAAGGACTTCTTTGTAAGTGCCTTCGGTTCTGTTCGATCCCGGAACAGACTTGTATGGATTGTGTGTCTGACATTACAAGTTGAGATATAAAGCCGATTTCTTTCAAATATATTTCTGTTGGTGGCGAAGAATTTATTCTTTTAGCTTAACACCCTTCTCTGAGATGTACGAGCTCAGAGGTTATATAGTTGATGTTATCAGCGATATATTCCCAATGTGGTAATGTGACATGCTGAGTGTTGCTGAAATGATCATTGTGTTGATTATTGTGATAGGATCATTTATTTGATCGTCTATCTTAGTGATCATTGTGTTGATCATTTGTTGACCCAAAGCATGGCTTTTGTATAAAGTATGTTTTTGTGGACGTGACTTCGTCGAACCTCACACCTCGGAAATGGTCAAAACAGGAAAGATGCAGCAAGGTTATGAGGGGTAGCACCCTTTAGGGTATGTACATTTCCTTCTGGATAGAGGTGGTATCATGGTATGGAGCCTAGATATTTAACCTATGTGGTTACTACGAATTTATTACTTTGTGGTTGTTGGTTTTCGGGATCCCGTGAGAAAGGTCGTTTACGATCGGGAAATGGCGTGCTCGTGTCAGTAGTTACCCAGTTAGGGGTAACCCGGCCTTGTGTTGGCAGAGTTCCGGTTTGGTTCTCGGGGATGTCTTTCCAGAGGCATTCTCATGTGGCAATGGGAAGTTCCTTGGCCTGACCATTTGTTGGAAATCCAATTCCCAATACGAAACTTGTACGGTATTAGTTGTAGAACCTGCCATTCACTTATGGTGGTCACCACTGTTTGGATGGTAGCTATAGTAGGCATAGTTCGAAATGTCTATGTTGGCTAAGATTTATATTCTACTTTCGAAATGAATTTCTTCTACACTATGCACTAGTAATAATATCAAATGTTATTTTAAATGCGTATCAAGCATCTTTGACTATCATAAGGAGAAATCTCCTCCGATTCTGCGTTTGCATGTGTGTGTGTGCGGGAGGCCTTATGGTAGTCTCATTTTTAAAAGCATTGCGAATTGAATTTAAAAATATCTCTCTATTTTGATTTTAAAGTTAAATAAACTGTTTTGAGTTCTCACACCAGTCACATGACTGACTCGGAGTTTATTGTTTTCCTTCCTAAACTCTGGGTGCCCACCAATTTCCACACGGGCAGTCAAGAGTTAAGGTTTATCAAGATATTCTGGATATCAGGAGTTGCTGGAGGCAAGCTGGATGGCATGGCGTATGACTACTATATAGTATTTCTTTTTCCGCTGCACTGTTGTTATTGTATGATGTTGTATACTCTGATGATATGATGTAATGAAATGTATGAAATGTAATAACTGATATAGTTCTTTGTTTAAAGATTATTCATTTATTATTATATGTTGTTCCGCTGCGAATTGTGAGATTCTGTTAATGTTCTGTTGTTTTCTGTTCCGTTCTATTTTAAAATTTTGTTCTATTCTCTATTTTCTATCCCTTCTCTATTCTATGTTCTCTATTCTCTTTTCTTTCTATTTTAAAATTTTCTATGTTCTCTTCTCTCTATTTTCTAATCTTCCATCTTTTTCTCTTCTTTTCTTTTCTTCTCTTTTCTTAAATTCTTTTTAAAACCCATAACTATTCGGTTTTTCGGCAACGAAAAATCGACATGTTACAATAGATTTCATAAAAATCTAATTTTATATCAACTCTACCCATTATAAAATTTCCGTATCTTCTCAAAATCTTATATATATACTTGTATATTAATTGCTTTACATAAATATATTTTAATTTTAAATCAAGATTAACCTAAAAACTGCCTATGTATAAATTTTAAAAAAAACAACTGTTAATAAATTTTCTTTTCTCTGTTTTTATTTTTATTTTAAATCAAGATCAACCTAAAAAATGCCTATCAACGCTACCCTCTATGTTGTTGTTTTATTTTATTTTATTGATTTCGAGCATAGGTCGAGGAAGGAGAGAACGCGACATGAAATCTCTTTTTTTTATAGCTCTGGGTTTCGATTTTGAATTGAGGAAAGAAAAAGGGGAATAAATGTATAGAGAGCGGCCATTTCTTTTATTTGAAAGGGGACTTCGGCCATTGTTTGAATTTACCGTGTTCAATAAGAAGAAGAAAAGACAATTTGGGATTTTTGTTTAAATGATTTCTTCTGTTCGATATTTTTTTCTTTTTGTTTTATAAAAACAAACGCGCATCGTTTAATCTTTGCCAGGTGTTTGAGAGGGAACACCGAGTGTTAGAGGATGAATGTGTATAATTTATCTTGCAAAATATTATTATATGTTCAAATTTAAATTTAAATCCAAATTGCTTTGATAATTGCAACTCAAAATCACAATCTACAATCGAAGCATGCCGCCAGGCGTTTATGATGTTATACGCCAATGCCGAACGTAATGGAAAAGGTTCCAAGTCCAAATTCGATCGTATGGAGAAGATAGCTTTTTGAACCAGTTAAAATATCGAATTTTGCGCGTTTGCTTAGCGTACGATCACAAGACAACTCCGAATGCTACAAAAATTGAAATCCGATAATAAAACAATATTACGGATCCAATGGAACTGGTTTCGTCGAATTCCGAGACCGTGCCTCGGAAGCCTATTTTTAAATATTGATATAAACGATATAAATTTCAAAACTGAACAAATCGTTTCCAAATTCAATTCTGAAACTTCCATTATCTTCAATATCATCATACAAATTTTCGAAGCCTTGTAATTATTTTTAAACAGCTTAAAACTAAAGATTCAAATTTTTATCCAACTTTAATAAATTAAATTCTAAAATTTAAATTGCCAAATTCATAGTTATAATTAAAATTCAAGTTAAATCAACTTCTAAATATAAAAATTCATTCAAATATTTCAATTTCAAACGTCGAAAATTTTGGGTTGTCACAGATTTGTTGAAATCTGAATGTAACACTTAATTTTGAAATAAGCGCTCGTTATTCGGATTAGCCGGGAGAGGACTTTATGTCATAAAACCCATTTCTAATAATGATACGACGAAATGAGATTGCATTTGAAGATGGTGCTGAAGACAGAATATTTTTGAAAGGGAAAGGATTACCTGTCGAATGTCTCTGCACCGGGTTGCTCCGGTATAGAGATTTTATCACCTTTTGTGATAGGGATTTCGGACGTGATTAGTGAATACCCGGATTCGCAAGGGCTTCTTTTAAGTGCCTTTGGTTCCGTTCGATCCTGGAACGGACTTGTATGGATGTGTATCTGATATTACACTTTGAGATATAAAGCTGATTTCTATCAAATACATTTCTGTTGGTGGCAGAGAATTTATTCTCTTAGCTTAACACCCTTCTCTAAGACGTACGAGCTCAAAGGTTATGTAGTTGATGGTTACTAGTGATACATTCCCAATTTGGTAATGTGGCATACGAAGTGCTGCTGATGATTTGTTGATCAAAGCATGACTTTGTGAAAAGTGTATCTTTGTGGACGAGACTTTGTCGGACCTCACACCCCAGAAATGGTCAAAACAGGAAGGATGCGGCAAGGTTATTTAGGGGTAGCGCCCCTTGAGGGTATGTCATTTCCTTCTGGAAAAGGGTAGTATCGTGGTATGGAGCCTAGATATTTTACCTATGTTGATGCTGAAAATTTATTGTACTTTGTAGTTGTTGCTTTGTGGTTGAGGATCCTCGGATAAAGGTCGCAAATGGTCGGGGGATAGCATACTCGTGTAGTAGTTACCTATGACAATACCGGTTAGGTTCTCGGGGCGTCCCTTCAGAGGCGTACCCATATGGTAATAGGAAGTTCCTTAGCCTGACCATTTGTTGGAAATCCAATCTCCAATACGCGCCTTGTACAGTTTTAGTTGTAGAACCTGCCATTTAACATGGTAGCTATAGTAGGCATACTATAATGGCATGTATGCTGGCTAAGATTAATATTATACTTTCGAAATGTTTTCCACACTACGCACTAATGATAATATTAAAAAGGATTTTGCGTATCAAGCGTGTTTGACTATCATAAGGAGAAATCTCTCCCAAGTCTATGATTGCATTGTGTGTGTGCCGGGAGGCCTTATGGTAGTTTCATTTTCCAAAAAGCATAGCGGATTTCTTTTCCTTTCTTTGTGGAAATAACTATTTTTAAGATCTCACACCAATTCCACGACTGACCTAGAGTTTATTGTTTCCTTTCTAAACTCTGGGTGCCCATAATTTCCACACAGGCAGCCTAGAGTCAGGTTATCGTTATTCTGGAGCGAAGTCAGGAAAGCTATGCTGTGGAGATCTGGAGTTCAAGCTGGATGGCAAAGCATATCATTTATACTATGTAGTGTCTGTTGCGTCTGGGTTAGTGAAAGTCAAATTTTATTGTACACAAGTTACTATAACTGCTAGTGTTTGTATTGTGTCGTTGTAAACTCTGATAATGTGATATATAAAATTATATAGTGTTTTTATTTCAAAGATATTCATTTATCTATTATATTTGTTCCGCTGCGATATGTGAGATTCTGTTATTGTCCTATTTTCTTCTTCTATCTTCTTCTTCTTAAACCCTAACGGTTCGGTTTTCTGGCATTCGACTGTGCAGCATTGGTACAGTGGACGTATTGATGTCGACTTTCGGGCATTGGAAATCGGGTCGTTACTGGTTTAATCCTGATCTTCTTAGATTTGGTGAGAGAAGGTTTGACTATAGTTGCACGTTTAAGGAGAAACCCTTGTTTAAAAATTGTGGTTGTTGACCAAACAAGCCAAATCTGAAGCGAAGAGTGATGGTAAATGTGGGAAAAATAACGTAGAAGGTAGGGGGAGAGAGAATAGACGAGAACGGAGAAGAAAGAGTGAAGCAAAGACGAGTATTGAAGATGAATTTAGGTGGTGGCTGTAATTCCTAATTCAAGGGTTTTGTTGTTTATTATAAAAATTGAGAAGCTTCGATCAAAATATAGTCATAAAAGATAAAATTACTAAGTAATCCAGCAGAGTTAGATTTATTCATGATTTTACCAACTGTTGTAACAGTGTTAAGCGTAGGTACATGTTGTCACAGTAAGATCTGTTGGTACTTTGTAACGGAAATAACCGTTACAAATTGGAATAGGAATAATGTTGCAAAATGGCTATTTGGTGTAGTGAAAGCAACAAACACGTATACCTCCAGGATAGAATAATACATAACATGTAGTACATCACAGAGAATATAGAGTCTATCGCAGCGGTAACAAATAATATATATATATAGTAATGTTAAAAGAATATAATACAATTCAAATATCAGCAATCTCAGTGTAATGATATATAATTAATATATACGCAACTTAGTGGCTAAGTATATAGTGAATAAATGTCAGTTGAATATCATAGAACATCCTAACATGTCTCCTCTAAGGCCATTAAAGCAAATGCTGGTTAAGTCATCCATGTACCTGAAAAGATTTCAGACTGACCGGAGTATTAAAAAATCTGCATTCAAACTGATGAACCAGGACTTTGTCAAGCTAGACAGACTGGATGGAACTAACTTCACACTTTGGCAGGACAAAATGAATTTCCTACTTACCACTCTAAAGGTCTCCTACAGGCTCGATGAAAACCTTCCCGCGCTGCCTCCTCCAACAGAAAGAGACACAGAGGAATTAAGGCAGCAAAGACTGAAGCGCGAGGAAGATAAACTGTTACGTCGAGGCCACATTCTCAACACCTTATCAGACCGCTTATATGATCTTTACACTCCAATGACATCGCCAAAGGAAATCTGGGATGCACTGGAAACAAAGTACAAGACCGAGAAAATTGGAACCGATAAGTTTCTCACTCTTCAATATTTTGAATTTCATATGAAAGAAAATGTTTCGGTCATGGATCAGAAGCATAACTTGCAAGTTCTGGTTTGCAAACTTGGTGATTTAAAGGTGTAGATTCCGAAATCAGTCCAAGATGGGGCTATAATTGCAAAACTTCCACCAAGTTGGAACAACTATCGCAAAAGCTCTTGCATATGACTGAAGAACTCACGTTGGAAGAGATCGAAAAGCACATACGAATTGAGGAAGAAAACAGAATTCGTGACGGTGTTTTCCCTTCTTCCACTGTTAATAGCGTGACTTCTGGAAAGAAAAGAAAGGGAAATCGGAACTTTAAGCCAAACAAAAAGAGAAAACATGAAAGAAACTCTAATCCAAAAGACAAAAAGAATAAGGGATGCTTCAACTGTGGGAAACTTGGACACTTCAGGCATGACTGTAGGGCTCCTCCCAAATAGAAAAATGGGAACTCCGCAAATATGGTTGATGCCGAGGAAATACAGGAAATCGTTGCCATGGTTTCAGATTTCCAAATCAGCATGATAACTGACTTGTACATGGCTATTGCTAAAAAAAAATCTTCAGATTGGTGGTTCGATTCTGGTGCAATGGTTCATGCTTGCAACAAAAGAGGCCTATTCAAAACCTATACGGAAGTTGAAGATCAACAAGAAGTGCTTATGGGTAACGGAAATGGTGCAAAGGTTCTGGGAAAATGAAATGTAGAGATTCACTTCACTTCCAATAAGAAGATAACTCTCACTAGCGTACTCCACATTCCTGATATTAAAAATAATCTGGTTTCTACATCAATCTTACGCAAAAGTGGTGTCAAAATAGTCTTAGAGGTTGATAGTTTGATTCTGTCCAAAAATGGCATATTTGTCGGTAAAGGTGATGCATGTAATAGGATGTTCAAACTCAATATTAATGAAATGAAAGAATATTCTTCTTATACCATTAATTCCTTACCTTTATGGCATGCTCATTTAGGACATTTAATTTATTAATCTTTAAAGTATATGACAAAATATAGTTTTATTTCTGTTTCAAATAATTTGCATGATAAAAGCGAAATATGTATACAAGCCAAGATTTCGAGGAAACCGTTCCCAAGCTCTGAAAGAAATTCGAAACTTTCAGATTCAGTTCACTCTGATGTATGTGAATTAAATTAAGTTTGAACCAGAGGTGGAAAAAGGTATTTTATTACCTTTATTGACGATTTTTCTAAATACACGTGTGTATTTGCTTAGAAATAAGAATGAAGCCTTTGATATATTTAAAAGCTATAAAAAGAAGTTGAAAATCAAAAATGAGGAAAATAAAGGTTCTACGTAGTTATAGAGGAGGAGAATATTTCTGACTTCTGTGAAGAACATGGGATTATCCATCAACACACAGCCCCTTACACGCCACAACAAAATGGGTTGGCAAAAAGGAAAAACAGAACTTTGGTTGATATGGTAAATTCTATGTTGTTAAATGCTAAATTACCACTTAACTTATGGGGTTAATCATTAATGTTTGCATGTCATTTGCACAATAGAATCACCTCCAAAAAAGCTAAAGTTTCTCCTTTCGAACTATGGAATGGTCGAAAACCTAATCTAAGATATCTAAAGGTCTAGGGATGTATTGCCTTCTATAGGGTAACTGATCTGAAATGAACTAAACTTGGTCCAAGGGCCTTGAAAAGTGTATTTATAGGATATGCTGAAAACTCTAAAGCATACAGACTACTGGATTTATCCTCAAACATGATTTTTGAATCAAGGGATGTTGATTTTATGGAAAATAAATTCAAGGACGATTCAACTACGAATCAGTCATTGAGCCCCAACGTCATTCAAACACCAATAGATGCTTCTACACCTTGTGCTAGCAGTAAAAGAAAGGTGATAGAAGAACAAACAGAAATAAGAAGGACAGAAAGAATTCAGAAAGAGAAATCTTTTGGTCCAGATTTTATATCTTCTCAAGCTATAGCATTTCTTGTAGAAGGAACTAGAAATGAAGTTACTAACAAAATTCCTATAGTGCTGAATATAGAAGACGACCCAAAAATATACAAAGAAGCTATGACTTTCAGAGATTCTGCTTTTTGGAAGGAAGCAATTAATGATGAAATAGATTCAATTTTATCAAATAATACCTGGGTATTGGCAAATGGGTATTTCGAAAAAAATGTAACAACGATGGTACCATGCAAACTTTCAAGGCTAGATTAGTAGCTAAGGGATTCAGGCAAAAGGAAGGAATTGATTTCTTTGATACATATGCTCGGGTTGCAAGAATTACGTCAATTTGAGTATTAATAGCCTTAGCATCAATTTATCAATTGCATATCCACCAAATGGATGTTAAAACAGCCTTCCTGAATGGTGAACTTAATGAAGAAGTTTACATTTTAATAACCCAAGGATTTTATTCTTTCTGGAAATGAAAGAACAGTTTGCAAACTAACTAAATCGTTATATAGATTAAAACAAGCACCCAAACAGTGACACGAAAAATTTGACTCAATAATACTTCAAAATGGTTTTACATATAGTAGTGCAGACAAAAATATCTACTCCAAATTTACTAAGGAATATGGAGTAATTATTTGTTTATATGTAGATGATTTATTAATATTCGGCAATGACATGAAAGGGATACAAGACACTAAGAGATATCTAACTTCAAAGTTCAAAATGTAAGATTTAAATGAAGTTGATACAATTATAGGTATAAAAGTTAATAAAGATACTGGGGGTTATGTACTAAGTCAACCACATTATATTCAAAAAGTACTTCAGAAGTTTGTGCATCTAAAAATTAAAGACGCCAGTACCCCAATAGACTCAAGTATCAATCTCAATAAAAATGAGGGTAGGGGGATTGCTCAATTCGAATACGCAAGCACTATTGGAAGTATAATGCATGCCATGTATTGTACGAGACCTGGCATAGCATATGCAATATGTAAACTTGCATAATATACCAGTAATCCTGGAATAGATCATTGGAAACAATTAGAAGATTACTTGGTTATCTTAAAAGGACCAAAAATCTAGGACTTGTTTATAATGGGTTTCCAAGTGTATTAGAAGGATACACTGATGCAAGTTGGATAACTAGCGCTAGCGATAATAAATCTACTTTGGGTTAGATTTTCACATTAGGTGGAGGTGCTGTTTCTTGGGCATCTAAGAAACAAACTTGCATTTCACACTCCGCAATGGAATCGGAATTTATAGCACTTGCTGCAGCAGGAAAAGAGGCGGAGTGGCTAAGAAATTTGTTGTTGGATATAAAGATATGGCCGAAACTAATCCCGGCTATATCGCTACGTTGCGATTGTTAGGCAACTATGTCTCGAGCATATAGTAATGTATACAATGGAAAATTAAGATATATAAGCCTTAGACATGAATATATTAGACAAATAACAAATGATGGAATAATTACTATTGTCTACAAAAGACCCCGTGATAATTTGGAAGATCCATTCACAAAAGCTTTGAATAGAGAAATGGTAAGGACCACGTCAGTCGATAAACCCTGTACTGACAATTAATCAATGATAGAGAAAACCCAGCCTTAATATTAACTAGCTTAAGTTTAAAGTTTAATTGGTAATAACAAACTATCATATGATTGAAAAACACTAAGTCAAATTTGTGTGAACTGTTACAGGTACGAAGAGGATGAGTTGAGAAACTCTAAATAAAGTTCTAGATAGTTTGATAATAGAGACATTGAAAAGGAAAAGAACTTTATCTTTATGAACTTGGAAGTGGAGCCCCTTCTAAACAAGAGTTTAGAGGGTTTGCTCTTGCAAAAGTTCATTAAGCTGGGATGGAGCACATAGCCATAACAGTGCTCATGGGAAAGGAATTTTTTTTGAGAGATTTAAGTTGCATGTGTAATATTTCCGATTTTATAAATCAAAGAAGACTCGGTTTAAGTTAAGACCACCCAGTCTTCTTTAAAGTCCTGAGATATTTGCACTAATACATGGTTTAATCGAATAGATACCATATATGATGTATGACTTCTAGCTAAGATAAAACTGAACATCAACAATAAAACAATCCATTGGGGGATTGTTGAAGGAGATTGTTTTATGAAGAGGGAGAAAGTATATTAGTCCCACACCGGGGAAAGTTGTTTCAATATTTAAGTATATATGTGAAGCATTATTGTTCGATTAATTGAAATGACTAAAGGAGAAGGGAAAGGGGGCATTGCCATAACACGCATGCACGGAAAGCACTCAGTACTTTTGCACGCGCGCGCGTGTGAGAGGGGGGCTCGGAAAGGGTATGGCTGCTGCCTACCAACGGTCGTACTTTTTTTAAGTTTCAAATTTTGCCTCCTGGAACTAAACTGATGTTCAGATAATAGTTACGCCACTTTTCCAACGTCGCGTCCCTTGCCAAAGAAACTGTTCATCTTATATATAAGCATCTCCTTTGTCGCTATTTTTATATATACCTGTTTTATCTTCTTCCCCAAAAATAAATCACATTGAATCCACTGACATTGCTATATCTTAGATTCAGGTTTTTTTTGTATCCTGGGATGCAATTTGCCGACCAACCCATTAGCAAACTCTAAACGAGTGAGGGCAAATATTGCTTTAAGGACAGCGATTACGTGCTTCAAAACCAAATCCTCTCAGATTCTTCAAATTCATCAACACATTCATATTTACACGCACATTTCAAACTAGTTGTGGCAAGTTACCATTTTTACTTTCAAGTTGTTATTTGGCATCGGCTTCTTCCATGATGTCTATGTGCCAGTAACATTTCTTTTGCTTACTAATTTTATTTAGTATATGCATCGTGCCTTATTTGGTTTGTAAATCATTGTTTTCTAATATACTATTTATTGGAAAAGCATATGTACAGTCATATAATATATGATATTTGCTTAGATTAGTTCTTATACAAGAGTAGTGACTTCTTATAGACTAGTTTGAAATTTCATTTACTGCATCTTATCCTTCCTTTTGGTCAAGCGAGGAAATCATGGATTTAGCTAAAGTGGATGGATTGGAAATCGATTACAATAGAAACTATGTATGACCATTGACTAGATTCGGATGGACAACACCCAAAAATAGATAAGTATCCAGTCAAAGTGTAATCAGTATGAAGTAATAAGGAAGGCCCCGTGAGGGTACATTTCAAATTTCAAGCCAATCAGAGTTTGTACGCTCGAGTTATGGACAAATGAATAATTTATATGGATCAATATAGAATGATCCATAGACGAAGATCGATCAATATCTCAAAATCTTTGAAGCTAATGCATTTGAAACGTTCAGAGCATCAATATATTAAAGAGTGGAGCCCTCAGGAACGATCGTAGATCAAAACTCTCAAGTTCATGAAATTACCGATTAGTGTATCTAAGCAAGCAATCCAAAAACAACAGAGATCAACGAATATTAATGACACCATATTTTAGGAGAAAGGTCTAGAGGCATATGGGACCCCCACAAATGATCGCATAACAATGAAAGGCCAAGAATAACGATTGGTATAGCCATTATCGATCGTTCCAAAATGATGAATTATGACTACCGACCGTTATGGTGAGCCCCTATGGACTTCGAGAGCCTTCGATCAAAATCTTAGCGAAATATCTCATCATCTCACCCTATAAATACAACGAACTTTGCTCATCACAAAGACTTTTTCAGCTGTTCTCCTTCTTCACTTTTTATCCCTTCCTCCATTATATTTCTAAGGCAAAAAATAATTGTGCTAGTAATCTTACAGTATAAATAAAAGATTATTGAAATGGACGTAGGCTAGAGTTTGTCGAACCACTATAAAACTTGTATGTTCATTTACTTTTCTACAATATATTCTATGATCTGTGAATCTATATTTATTTGTTTGGATCTAAATATTGGATATTAGTGTTTTCACATAAGAGTGTTTGTGACCATTTTTGGTGCAAACACTACACAAGCAGCGATGTTGATTTATGGTTTAACATATCTCTCTTTATGTGTGCAGGAATTCTGATTGCATCAGAGTTAACTAAAAGTGAATACAATGGATGCAACGGTGAACTTGTTGGAAAAGTGAAAGATCTATCTGGTATTGTTTAAAACATTGCTTCTTTTAGCAACAAGAAATGCAATGATGATACTTAGCCCAAAGCACCTTAAATTTCTAATTATTGTTTTTAAGGGGTTGGGGATATAACTACGATCATGTTTAGCTAACTAGTACTGGTATGAATGTTTGTACTCCTGTGTGGTAATGTTGTCTTAATCTTAATATCCAAAGCCATATGGATAGCTTAATATTAGAGATACTTATATCTTTAAAGTGCAATTTGGGTTGAAGTTTATTTGTTGCAGAGATATGATGCACATGGCTGATCTAATTATTACCGACTTATATGCTTTGCCGATACTATGTTCTCGTATAATATCAGTGAGATGCGAACAATGCTTGCAGTAGATGGAAGTCTCTTTCTGAAGCTAAAATATGTTCTTGTTTTTTGTGCTTTGTCAACAAGTATGATATACTGGTCATAGATCAATATATTGATGGTTTCATAAAATGATTTTGTTCTACCATGTACCAGTTCCTCCTCGCTATATTTATGAACAGTATGGTAATAGATTCTTCATATACATATATGACAATCCACATTGTTTTCAGCACTTAATTATTAATTATTAATTATTATGCACTATATTTTATTTAATTTCTTAATATTATTTCTAAAATTGTAAATAAACTTTTATCTGACGCGTATGATTATAAATTTAATTGAAATTACTAAAAAAATTATAATAAATGTTTTTCTTAAATTACACTCTACAACTCATGCGGTTATACTTGTATAAAAATCTCCATTCAAAAATGGCAAAATAAAGTTCAACGTATTTTTTCCTCTCAGATCATATGCGTTCCATATTTGACCACATATAGAAATATTTCTCCTCAAATTCCTCAAATCCTTCACTTTTACTTATTCTTTCCTACTACTAATATTTTCCAATCCTAATATTCTCTGCAAAAACCCCTATATAAACATGGGGTTTTGAACCAAAGGTCCCCATTCTCAAAGCTCATACAAAAATGTCCCTACTCATAAGTCCATGTAAATTAAGTCCCTATTTTGTTATTTTTTAACCAAACTATCCCTTCCTAGAAAATCCCCACAGCATTGAATCAAGGACAAAAGTGGCATAAATTAACCAAAGCTAAAAAATAGGGACCAAATTTTAGCAACTTTTTTGGGAAGGACATTTCTTCCACCATCTTTCAATTTTGGGGACTTGGCAGCCATTCCTTGATATAAACTATATTCTAAAACTAACTTTCAATTAATGGATCCACTATATATAACTATCTCCTCAAACTCATAAAGAAAACCAACCCATCTGATCAAACAAACACAAAACCAACTCAAACCTTCATTCATCACTAGTTCACTCTATGTCATAGCCGCAACCAACATAAAGTGTACCTCTCCATGTCATCTCCTAGTACATCACATAGTATCGAACATTGAAATGTCACTGACTACAATAGTTGAAGTCAACCAATGGCTACCAAGATGAAAGTAAGGCGCAAACAACTCAAGTGTCAGACTTAGGAAGCAAAACATCAAGAAATGGTAGATCCTTTGGCAAGCACGAACATCGGCCAGTTTCAGGCGATGGTGAGTGATATTTAACGGCAGCAAGCTTCCACATCGCATACATCAACTTTCAAACCTTCAAACACCGGCAGCCTAGCTCATCACCAAACTCCAGCATGACATCATCGAACTACGACATCAAAATCATCTCCAATGATACACTAAACTTTGGAATTTGGGATCTTCAGATCTAGACTAGGTGGTGTCGCAACATCGATCAATGGCTAGATAGCAACATAACACATGACTCACCAAGTGCTCGACATCGACTCAAGGTTTGACAGCGAATACGTTTGAAGCCTTAAAAAATTGATTTTTTTAGAACGGGATAGGTTGAAAGAGGAGGAGTTCACTTGTTGATTAAAAACAAAGAAAAGGGACATAAGTAGATTGATTTGAAGAGAATAGAAATAAAGCTGCACAAAGTATGGGTTGCATCGGGTTGGACCAAATATTTCGGCCAATCTATATAGGTATAGGTTAAAGATAATTCAACTTATACCCAATCCTATATGAGATTGGATATGGATTGTATCGGTCGGGTTAGATTGGGTTTACATAAAACTAGTTCAAAAATGAGAATTTAAAGAGAAAAATAAAATATTTATCCTAAAATATCATTTTTTTAGCTAGCATAATGCATTAAATATAACCGGTTCACCACAACACATATTTTATTTGGATTTAATTATAAAACACATCGCATTAAATTGATTCATTACATATTAGAGTAAGAGTTTCATTTCAAAATACATTAAACTGCTCCTCAAAATCTCTTAGTAAATCATGTGTATTGATCGCTCTAAGTTTACTTGGATTGACATTGAATATATTTTCTTTTTATATATAATTAATCTAGAATACAAATACTTTATTTTAGTTTGACTGCTCTATTTTTACATGGGTTAATATTGAATTATTTTTGCATTTAGGGTTGGGTAAAATAGGGTGGAGTTGAATAAAATATCACACCCGACCTATATATATTATTGGTTACAAAATTTAGCTCATATCTGACCCGAATTCGGATAAGTTAGGTTGGGTTTATATAGGTCGGGTCGAGTATGGGTTGTGTGCATCCCTAGATAGGAATATCATGTGATTGACAAACAGGAACCAAATTATCTTTATTTTTCTTATCCAAGGCCCTTGCACTTTTGTTATTTCTAGTCTAACATTGTTTTATATTTTGGGACATTTTTAATTTTTGTTTTAATTTCAAACTCTTGATTTAATAAGATTGAACTACGGTTGTAGCTCGAAAATTCTCGATTTAAGATAAAGTCGAGGCAGGGTTACTGGTCATAAGATTAGAATAATCCGTTGGCGAGGAGTTGTGATCTTATGGATTCGTAAGTGGTTAGTTGTTAAATTCAATGAGTAATCTTGGGGTAGCAGTAGGAACTACAAGGTAGTTGCTGAAGCTAGGTAAATCTGTGTGATCTTTGTTTACTATTTTTTCACTTCCGCAATTTTATCTATCTATCTGTAAAATAATTTTTAATACCATATTCACCCCTCTCTAGGGTATATTTATGATCCTATAGGGCGGCCTTTTCACGTGGACGACTAAAGTCTGAAAATCGTTCTTACACTTCTATGTCTATGCGAAGTTTCTTTTTCCTACTTTGAGGACCTCGAAGAATGGTATACATTTGTATGTAGCTCTCGAAATGAACCGGCTAGCGTGGCTATTTTCTCATTCAAACTCTGCACAACCCTTATCATCTTTGGAGCTTCCACAATCCTTAAAGCCTTGATTTTCTATGGTTTGGCCTCAATCCCTCTTCAGTTCACAATAAAACCCAAGAATTTTCCTAATGCAACCCCGAACGAACATTTCAAAGAATTCGGCTTCATTCCATAGTTGTAGCACATCTAACATCTCTTCCAAATCCTCCACATGGTTTGTGAACCACTGTGACTTCACAAGCATGTCATCGACATACACCTCCATCGAACGTCCGATTTGCTCTTTAAACATGGAATTGACCAGTCATTGGTATATCACCCAAGCACTCTTTAGGCTGAACGACATGATGAGGTGGAAATACAATCCCAGGTCGATTATGAAACCAGTATGCTCCTGATCTGCGGCGTGCACCGGAATTTAGTTGTAACTAGAATAATCATCCATGAATGATAGCAGCTCGTGTCCAACAGTCGAATCCACCAATTAATAGATCTTCGGCGGTGGAAAGATGTTTTTTTGGACATGCCTTATATATATTTGAGTAGTAATTGCATGTCCTCCATTTTATGTTAGCCTTTTTTATTAGGACCGGATTCGATACCCAATTTGGGTATATGGTATCACAAATGAAGCCATTGTCTCTCAGCTTGTCCACTTCTTCTTTTAATGTAGCGGATTGAGCCAAACCCAGGTAGCGTCGTTTTTGCTTCATAGGTACACATTTGGGGTTCACATTCAGTACATTGCATGCTATCTCCGAAGACATTCCACACATATCAGAATGCGACCAGGCGAACACATTTAGGTTTGCTTGAAAAAAATATTTGTCAATTTCTTTATCATTCCCATGTTGAGTTCAGATCTGATCTTCAGGACCCGAGTAGGACCGTCCTAACTAACCATGATGATGATCGTCAACATGACAAGAGCAGCCCTTTCATCATCTAGCTCTTTCCTTGGATCTATAGCTTTATGAAATATGCTATGCCGACCGACCCAGGGCTTAAGCGGTGGTTGCTATGCGTCCAACAACTTAATGAAGAGAGTCTACTCTATGTACTTTCCCTTTGCATGTCGCTTTACCTCCTTCAGCTTTTTAATGTTGCACTCTTGTCCAGCACGCTGATCTCCTTGAACGACCCCTACCCCATTTTCGTTAGGAAATTTCATCGTTAAGCATCATGAGGCAGTGGCAGCTGGAAAGCTAGCTAGGACCGGACGGCCTAAGAAAGCATTGTAAGCAGACAAAATGTTCAGTACCACGAAGGTCACAACCCACACTCTCTTACGGTCACCTTCACTTAGAACCACAGGTAAATCCACACAACCCATAAGCTCTGTTACCTCTCTGTTAAATCTCTGAATTTGGGACGTACACTGTTTCAGATCCTAGCCATCCTTCAGCATTTTAGCATAAGCTTTTTTGGACAAGATATTCACTGAACTACCATAGTTAACCAAAACCTTTCTCACAGTAGTCAGCCCAGTCATGACCGATATAACCAAGGGATCCATAGTGCGCACTTCGACCTTGTCTGCATCCATGTTCCTAAACGTAATATCATCTGTCATCATCTTGAGCTATTTTGCCGAAGCTTCATCTTTGACGGCAAATCAACTCTCATTCACTGCATGTTTCAAAGAACTTGCGTATCTCTTCATATCATTCCAGCTCTTCTTAGAGGATAAGGTCCACCAAAAATCATGTTAATAACCAATCTTTTTTCAAGCCGCCTAGACTCGTCTTTACTAGGCCTGGCACGGCCCAGTTGGAACAAAAGCCCCTAGGGATTAGTGCTTCCTTGCTTGCCATCCTATAGGGCTTTAACAAACTTCTGCAACTTATTTTTCCTGATTAAATCTTCAATTACATGATGCAAGTGGTGTTAATCGACGAAAATTCTATAGAATTAGAAAACCATCGAAAAATTTCAAAATTAAAATTGCTAAAAACTTGTTCGGACAGCTAAATGCCTATCGAGTTAGAAAATAGCCGAACGAGTTTTGTAATGAAAATAACCGCAAGTGCACGGTGTACACTTGTAGTACATGGCGTATATGGATCGATCCGTAGGGAATTACAGATTTTAAAAATCCTATTCAATCAAATTAAAACAAAATGGAGTGAAAGTTAAGCTAGAGAATTAGAGAATTGACTAACTAACTAAAAGAGAAGTAAAGTAAATATAAGAGTTAAGTGACAATTTAAAGAATAAATCCACTCTCTAGATCATGTAGTTCAACACATGAAATCATGATCTCTCTTTTATGGTCATCGATGTTTTAATTGATGTGCTTATCATACATATCTGTGTTATTGATTAGCCAACGTAAGCTATCAAACTATAACACTTCCCTTAAAGCACTTAGTAACTATCATGAAACTTGACAAAGAAAATGAAAATGAAATCTATTTTAAGTATGACCTATTAACTATTGATTAGAAATATAGAACATAAAATTTTAATTTCAAATCGCTTTCTTTTGCCATAATCATATTTGATGAAGAGACAATTAGTGTTAAAGATTGTTTAAGTATAGCCTATTTGGAGTCAACAATATAAGCTATAAAATTCGAAGCAAAAACAACTAGTAAACCATTTCTATCATCATCATTAAGCATAAATAAAGAGCATGAATTAACAAATAGTTGAAGCTACATAATTAGAGCTTCATTACCCCTAAATTGAAGGGGTTTAGCCTCTCATATTTGTCATTTGATTAACAAATGCAGCTATCAACATGAAAGCAAAAAAGAAAGGAAAATGAAAGCTAATGGAAAAGAGAACTATTCTACTTGCATAAAAGAAAAGAAATCTGCACTACAACATGGAAGGAAAACAAACAGGAGAAGAAAAGAGCAATGTATTGAAGTTGCATAAGAAAAAGAATTACATAGAAGAAATGGCTAAGTAGCCATGAAAAAAAAGATAAGCTTTCTATTTATTTCTAAGCTAAAAACTAAACTAAGAGAGACTAAGGAGGAAGATGGTTACATGAAACATAAGGGGTATATATACATGTGTTAAAGCCTAATTCATATTTTTGGGGAATGACCAAAATACCCTTGAGAAAGTGTGGAGGCCAAGTAATCATATTTAAGTGTACGTGAAGCCAGTAATTCCATAAGCATGTTCATTAGCCTCTAATTTGTACATTAAGGTAGGTGGGTAGGTGGGGTCCTCCAAGTTCTTCACTTTGAATTATTTCCACCTTCATTCCTTTGTATTCGTTTTGTGCATGCATGTGTCTTCATGAAACCACTCCTATTTGAGATCAAATTCCTACACAAATATATATAAATTTCCAATTAATTTTTCTCAAATATATATATATGCACACAAATGCCATTTTGCCCCTATTTGAAGATAGATATGTGACAATTTGAAACTAATATGGATTTTCGTTTAAACAAGTCAAAATACCCAATATGATCATTTGTTTAATTTAAATAGAACAAATATGGTGGTAAAAATATGCACATTTACGTGCACATCAAATACCCCCACACTTATCTTTTTATTCGTCCTCGGCTAATGAAAAACTAAGATAAATCCATTTTCGTAGGGAGCACGATTGCATTGAGCATATGCAACAAGCCATTAAACCTCTGGGTATCCCCAGTTGGACGAGTGTTGTCTCGTGAGGGGTTTCAGCGGATACTACCCATAAAATCCAAACACAGGACTTAAATATTTACAAAATGCAAGATTTATTTGCAAAGAGATGAATGTGAGTTTTTGGAAATATTTACAAATGAAAGGTTTACTTTTAACTAGACACAAATAAGTTAAATATAGGATTCGGTCATTATCTTGAAAATTTAAGTCATTTACTCGTCAAAATTTCTAACAAAAATTAAGTTATCATAACAAATAGACTATTGTTTAACTTGTTGTTTCAGTTGATAACAAAGTGTAATTATAAAATGGATCTTAGTTGGTTATCAAAGTTTATCAAAGTGGTAAATTCATTTCTTTTCAATAGCAAGTCAAATCAAATAAGTTAAAAATAGAGCTAGGATTTCAATTGCTTACTCCCTCTTGTATTTTTGAAAATTTTATTGATATTTACAATATTTATATGCCTAATTCAAGTAAACTGAGGCCAGATATATTACCCATGCACTACCTTGCGGACTTATGTGAGGGGAATACGGAGCATGGCGAGTGAACACACGATTGTGAAAACCTATCGACTGTAGGCATTATTAATAAAAGAATTTTATATACATACACCTAGCTCAGATAAACTAAGGCCAGATATGCCGATCATGCACTGCCTTTCGGACTTACGTGAGAAAGGTACAGAGCATGTCGAGTGTATACACAAGTTTGCACACCTGTCGACCATAGGTGTTAATAGAAAATATTTACATATATACAATTTTTTTTTTGTTTTTTTATATGTTTTTTTGCAATTATTTTTGAGAGAAAGAGAGAGTTTTGAAAAATAATCTTAGAACCACTTAACTTAGAAGACAAAAAAATGTTATATCCTTTTATTTGAATTCACCACTTCTTAAACAAAGATTTTCAATTAGGATATTCCGTAATTAACACGTATGAACCTTCCTATATACTAATTAAACTATCGTTATTTGTACTCAAACTTGATTTTTATTTTGTTAAGACAAATAAACTTTCAAAATTTTCAATTTAATAAGCCAAATCATATATTTATCCTATAGTGTTTCGTTAAAAATAAATCAAAATGCTTTAAAAATAATTGTTTTTTAAATTTTTTAAATTTTTTGAGTTTTAGAGGAAAAAACAAAAAATAATCATGAAAAATCAAAAAAGAAGATGAGTCTCCCCTCACACTTAATTTTGACTGTGTCCCCACATTCAACCCAAGTGGAAGGAGAAAAATATAAACATAACCTTTATTTAAATGAAAATGAAAAGATGATTATTTACATGACATCAGAAAATATGCAGTTAAAGGTAAATGAACCGGTATTCCAAAAACCGGTTCATTTGTCTCTTAAGGTATGCGAGACACAGCTTAAGCGTAGAAAAGCAAACCATAAAAGATTTCGAAATTGAATGTTGATTTGGAAAAATGAATGTAGTTTTATTAAAAATTGTACGAGTTCTTTTATTTTTGATTATTTTTGGGGTTGATAAAACGATCGGTTGAAGTTCAAGTTTATTTTCACCAAATTGAAATTCATGCACTTC
Source organism: Allium cepa (assembly GCA_030765085.1). NCBI lineage: Eukaryota > Viridiplantae > Streptophyta > Magnoliopsida > Asparagales > Amaryllidaceae > Allium > Allium cepa. The sequence continues at coordinate 293,497,776 of CM060937.1, forward strand.
AATGAAAAATTATTCAGAATTATTGATTTCAAAATCAAAATGGTGATTTCAATCTTCCCCTTCAGAATTTGACAACTCATTTTCTCAAATTTCAAAGAAATCGTGTTCGTTAAATTCGTCTTCCTTTGTTGGATTATCAACAATTTTATTGCGCATATCATTTTCAACGTCCAAAGTTGTTGTATTTAAAATTTTAAAATCGAAAAAAGGAAGGTCAAATTTTAAATTTGGTTCCATACCCTCAAAAGAATTGAAATCAAACTCAGTTACCCTGTTTTCAACAACTTCATTAAGATCATCATTTTCAGTTTTAAAAGTTGTTGTTTGAAAATCATCAATTTTGGTAAAAGTGGATTATTACTTAACTCATCACACGTTGGGATTTAGTTTTGTTGTTCACGTTGTTTCATATAAGTTTCAAACAACGATGCGTGTGATCATCGTAAATTTCTTTCATTTGTTCAACAAAATCCAACTTATAATTATTGACTTGAAAATTTTCAATTTGGATTTGTTGAGAACAAAAATTTTCACTCGTAATGTGGTTAAGATTATTCCCATTGCCAAATTTGTTTGAAAAGTTGTTTTCATTTTCGTTTTGAGTTTGAAATTCATTTTGGAGTTTGAATTGAATCGGCATGGGTTATAATCAAAACTGTTCGAATTTTGACTTGAATTCAAATTTTGAAATCCTTGAAAACTTTGACTCAAGTTATTGCACAAATACGAATTACACAAATCATTTATCATTTGATTTTGTTGTTAGAGATTTCAAGTAAAGATAAAATGCTATTTTCAAGATTTGAAGGTTGGTTATCATTTTGAAAATTTTGGTTCAAAATTTGAATAGTTTACACAATAGATGTTGTTTAAATATTCATACGAATTTGGAGTGAAATCATATGGACTATATTGATTTCACAACTATTGTAAAATTCAAGTGCATATGGAAATTCGGACATTTTCAATGTTTTGGTTTTTTTGTAATGGAAAAATATTTACAAATAAAATTTATTTTTCAAAAGGGAATATAGATTTTTTTTATAGTTTGGTTTTTCAATTTTTTTAATTCTTAAAGAGATTTTGTTTTTTTATTTTTGATTTTTTTATTTTTTTTCTTGACTTTTTACAATTTCAAAGAAAAAGGATTTAAAAATTTCAAAGGAAAGGGAATATGTACAATTTTTTTACTTTTGAATTTTGTTTTTTTAAATTTGCATGAACTAATGAAACTAAATGAATGTAAGGTTATAATTACAATTGATTTATCCCAAGTTAATCCAAATTTGTATAATCACACTCTATCTTTAGTCAACAAGATAGTTCCTAGCCAGGTAACGGGCAGGATTTATCGGTGCACCACGAATCACCATAGCAATGCAGCCGAAGGTTTAAGTACATTTAGAGAAAAAATTCAGTATAATATTTAAGAATCACTGTAACATTTATAACTGATTATTGCTCTACCATAGCCTAGATACCGAGAAATTAAATTGTTGAAAGAGGACAACTTGTCAATATACATTTAAGTGTTATCGATGTCTAACCGTTATTATTAATCAAAATCTAGGATGAAATGCAAAGCAGAAATTAAACGTGTATTAACAATGCAACTACAAATGAAGTTTATATTTTGTTTTTGATTTTTTTTAAAAATATAAATGCAATTGCAAGTAATCAATAATGCAATTCAAATAAAAGTAGAGATGAAAGCAGCAAAAAAATATATGAGCAAGCCAGCAATTTATTTTTGGCACCAGAGCAAAGCAATTATTTTTCCTTTTGGTTTGGCAAGCACTTTTTTTTGTGAATTTCACCTTTGGCAATCTGCAAGTAAAAATCCATTATTTTTTTAAACATAAACAAACACACACAACAAACATATGACAAAAATCAATGAAACTAATTCGAAGAATAAAAAATCAAAATAAAAACAATTCCGTGGCAACGACGCTAAAAAGTTGTTAATCAACGAAAATTCTATGGAATTAGAAAACCGTCGAAAAATTTCAAAATTAAAATAGCCAGGAACTTGTTCAGACGACTAAATGTCTACCGAGTTAGAAAATAGCCGAACGAATTTTATAATAAAAATAACCGCAAGCGCACGGCGTACACTTGTAGTACATGGCGAATACTGGTCAATCCGCAGGGAATTGTTGATTTTAAAAATTCAATTCAATCAAATTAAACCAAAATCAAGTGAAAGTTAAGCTAGAGAATTAGAGAATTAGCAAATTAACTAAAAGAGAAGAGAAGGAAATATAAGAGTTAAGTGATAATTTATAGAATAAATCCACTCTTTAGATCATGTAGTTCAACACATATGAAATCTTGATCTCTCTTTTATGGTCATTAGTGCTTTAGTTGATGTGCTTATCATAAGTATGACATATTTGTGCTATTGATTAGCCAACATAAGCCATCAAACTATAACACATCCCTTAAAGCACTTGCTAACTTTCATGAAACTTGACAAAGAAAATGAAAATGAAATCTATTTTAAGTATGGACTATTAACTATTGATTAGAAATATAGACCATTAAATTTTAATTTCAAATCACTTTCTTTTGCTATAATCATATTTTGATGAAGAGGCAATTAGTGGTAGTGATTGTTTAAGCATAGTCTATCTGGTGTCAACAATATAGGCTATCAAATTCAAAGAAAAAAACAACTAGTAAACTATTTCTATCGTCATCATTAAGTACAAAAAGAGAGCATGAATTAACAAATAGTTGAAGCTACATAATTAGAGAGCTTCATTACCCCTAAATTGAAGGGGTTTAGCCTCTCATATATGTCATTTAATTAACAGATTTTACTAGCAACATGAAAGCAAATAGAAAGAAAAATGAAAGCTAATGGAAAAGAGAACTATTCTACTTGCATAAAAGAAAAGAAATCTACACTACAACATGAAAGTAAAATAAACAAGTGAAGAAAAGAGCAATGTATTAAAGTTGCACAAGAAAAAGAATTACATAAAAGAAATGGCTAAGTAGCCATGAAAAGAAAAGAGAAGCTTTCTTTTTATTTCTAACCTAAAAACTAAACTAAGAGAGACTAAGGAAGAAAAGGGTTACATGAAACATATGGGGTATATATACATGTGTTAAACCCTAATTCATATTTTTGAGGAATGCCCAAAATACTCTTGAGAAAGTGTGGAGGCCAAGTAATCATTAGCTTCTACTAATCATCATTTAAGTGTACATGAAGCCATTATTCCATAAGCATGTGCATTAGCCTCTAATTTGTACATTAAGGTAGGTGGGTAGGTGGGGTCCTCCATGTTCTTCACTTTGAATTATTTCCACCTTCATTCCTTTGTATTCATTTTGTGCATGCATGTGTCTTCATGACTCCTATTTGAGATTAAATTCCTACACAAATATATATAAATTTCCAATTAATTTTTCTCAAAGAAATATATGCACATAAATGGCCGTTTTACCCCTATGTGAAGATGAATATGTGACAATTTGGAATTAATATGGATTTTGGTTTAAACAAGTTAATATACCCAATATGATCATTTATTTAATTTAAATAGAGTAAATATGGTGGTAAAAATATGCACATTTACGTGCACATCAAGTGGCTACACTCATTCATGTTATGACCGTGAGTCTCATGAAAGCGAAAATACTTTACCAGGTCTCCTTTCTTTTTCCGTCGACTCCCTCGGAGGAGGTTTCTCGTATTGTTATGTAGCTTGCATAGCAATGTTAATACTCTTAACCCAATTATTTTGCGATATGTCACGTTCTACTTCGAGAATGTCTGGTGCTTCCTAGAACCTAACTTTCTGTCTCCACCTCCTTGGTTATCCCTTTTCTGACTACTACCCTTGTTTTCAACATTCACATCTATATTACCGAAACTCCCTCCGATTTGTTTCGTTGTTGTATTACTTTGTACTACTTTAGCTGATTTTCCGCCATCTGCTTTTCATGCTGTTGTGCTTGCCTCTTCCAAGTGAACGAACTAATTCTCCTTCTTTCAGAAACCCCCATCGTTGGTGGGGGTTTCATCTTCAACCATTTTTTGAAATCAGTATCAGGATGTATCTCCTGATCAAACCCATCAACATGATATCCTCTTTCACATTACTCACCTCCATCACTACCGTATTGAATTTGCTCAAGAAATCTTTAAACGAATCTTCCGCTCACTGAAGAGGTTAGACAGCGATATCACATCCTTTGGGCAAGTTGTATGCAAGAAAAACTGATTAACAAACTTCCTTACTAGCTGATCAAAGATGATATGGACCTCAACGGAAGTTGAGTTGTAACATCCCCTATGTCGAGATCCAAAGCTAAGTGCTACAGATGCTGCAATCATCTATAGTGTTTAACTTTCGGTGACCAAATACAGTAGTGTTAATGGTATCCATAATATCAGAAGCACACAAATACGAAATAAAATCATCACCAATTCCAAAGCATCCTTTTCTGATTACATTTCAAATCAATATTTCATATTCAGTAACATATTTCCAAAACAATTCCCAGGTTTAGAATTAATATAATTATTACAAATTATGCTAGGAGCGACATATGAAGATGCCCCTTGGACGATCTGAGTACTAGTTAGATAAACATATCAGTCATAAATATATAACAGCGAAAATAATACTAAGTAACTCCTACATTGCTAGCTTTGCCGCCTTCACTCTTCAAAAGCTTATTTGTCCAACTTACTAAACGTGAAGAGTCCTTAACTCTCAGTATACTCAAATCAAATTTTAAACACCTAAGAGTTTAAATGGGAAACAAAACTTCAGACATAAAGCCTGGTGTGAATAATTCTATTACATCTCAATTTATTGATATTAAGTTAGACCTTGCCGCTTAGCGAAATGGTTTCCCTTTACTAATATCCTTTTAAAATCATAACTTTTGCAAATCGAAATCCTGCAATAAAATCGATTATAACAATAATAGCAATAATGTTGCACACAAATCAGGTAATCTATAGACTGTTTGTCTAAACAATATAGTTTCATCGGGCTGACTATTAACCACTTGCTGACTAGGACCTACCAGACATGATAAATATTCTAACATCTGTTCGATACAATACTGGACGAACTGTCCTTAACCTACTTCTCCTAGGGTTAACTGATCATAATGGTTTTACGGGCTCACCATTAACTTACCTCTACTTTGTGTATTCCTTTCTGTGTGTAACATCATTTTAGTTTTACCTATGACAAAGCCATACACATTGGAATTTTGGACTTATATTAGCTAGGGCTACTGCTAAAGTATAGGTCACGACCCCACACCAGTCCTATCTGGTATTCAAATATTTGAGTCATTCTTTTAACAAATATCTTGGCGACCACCCTATTCAAATTTTATTTTCTCAAAAACAATATTTACAAATGATTTAGCCTTGAAATCATATCTTTTTAAAACAAGAAAATTATACCCTTTGCTTACTCAAAATACTTATGCCATGATATATGCTTTACAGAAACTAACGTTGATGAAAATCTAAATTCATGGGGTTTTCTATCACTTTAAAATAAGTTAATTTAACTTAGAAAGCATTAGGCTATAAAGCCAAAACCTTCATTTCAAAAAAATTAAGACCTTAAACAATTACTTTTGAAATCATTGAAAATATCCTTACAAAACACTTAAAAACGTACCTTTCAAAGGCATTGGGTTCAAGTAAGAATATGTGGAAACATATCATCGAAACTCTTTAAAAGTATCCCTGTTGAAACCATTTGGTTTAAAATTTAGCATAACTATAGGGTCAAAGAGAATAAAAGTGAAAATTTAAGAAAAGAATTGGAGAAGAGGACAGCTTCGAAACCATCCTTTTGGAACCATTGATAAAAGCAACTAAAAGGGCCCTTTTGAAAGCATTGGATAGGCGGCTTCAAAATTTAAAAAGGTGAAAGTTCCCCTTTCGAATACATTTTTTGAAGGTTATAAGAAAATGGCTTCAAACCAATCGGAAAGGTATGAATGTGGAAGGTAGGTTTCGTATGGATTAAAAGCGGCAACTCTTTCAAAAGCTTCATTATTTTAAAAAAACAAAGGCAAGTTGATTGATTTGAAAGCTAATAAGATTGGCTTCAATCCCTTCGAAAGCATGCCTTCGATATAGTCCCCTCTGCCTTTCTCCAGTGGACCACGTACCAATTTCTTGGTATCATGTGCATTGGTTTCGAATAGGTGCGAAAGGCCTTCTAGGCATAGTGACCAAAGCAAGCAATGGATGTAGCGAAGTTGTATTTTGAAACAAAAATGGTTTTATGCCTTTTAAAGTAATTCATTTTCACCTACTTGCCTAATTTGTCAAAATATGATTGGTTGTCAATTCGTTATCAAAATTCTTTTCTAAAAAGGCTGCCAAATTCAATAATTAATATTTGAAATCATTTTAACAAATAAGCTCTTCCCCTTAACAAAACATTGAAGTCCTCTATGTTAAATAATTCAATAACCCTAGTAAAGCACTTAGGAAAAATGCCTAAATATCACACTAATTCACTTTAAATATGTTTTCTTAACATATATAAATTTCAAACCCAAAAACATCATTTAATCGCCTTGAACAATTTAAACGCAAAATTAACTATTTTCTCCCATGGAAAATACATAATAAATCCACAATCACTTAGAAAATTATAAAACTTGAAAATTACTTTCAAAATAACTTTTTTGACCAAATATCAAAAACACAACTCATTTGTAAGTCATTTAATAAGTTTTCTAATCTAAACATATCATAAAGTCCATATGAAACCATATTAATCATCAACTAAAGCATAAAATCATTAAGTCACTATAACAGGACGTATACTCGCAAAATAAAACTTGCTAACTCTTTAAACAAAAACTATTCATCAAAAATAGAGATGTAAACTAATTATTCATCTTGGCTTTGTGTTAGGAAGTTGAGATTTTCCCGTAGATTGATTTGCTTAAGCTTTCTACTTGAATCATAGCTTTTCCTCTTCTTGGATCTCCTTAATGGTGGCCGACCAAGTTTTTTAAGGTTTTAGTTTTAATTGTGAAAGTTAAATATGAATGAGGAATGAAGAATAGAAGGGTATAGGGTATAAGAACAAAGGCTATTCCTATTTTACCCTTACCATATTCCTCCTACTTATTTACTTTCAATTTTCTTTTGCATATACATGCATCAAGGCATGACTCCTTAATTTACAAGTCTCAATCTATTAACTATCTAAATAATTTTATTTTATTTATCTAATTAAATATGCTAAATGATGTTAGTTAAACTTAGGATCAGTAAATACTCCCCTTCTTAAAGAATTTTGTCCTCGAAATTACGATAAGATACCCACAACAATCAAACATAAATATACCTTTAGACAAGTTAGGATAGGTAACTCTAATCCTTCCCTCAGTTCTCAAGTACAGTCTCTCTCGTCGTCACCCCATTGGACTTTGACTAATCTGACTGTCTTGTTCCTAAGTCTCTTCTCATCTCTCACAACTATACGAACTGGTTTTCTAACAATAGTCATATTCGGTTCCACTAATAAATCTTCTAACATGGTCGGTGTAATAGTAGTTTCTGGATCTTGAATACACTTCCTTAGATGAGAAATGTGAAAACATCGTGGACTCCTACAAAACTATTTGGTAACTCTACTCTATATGTGAGTTTCGCGATCCTTTCTATTATAGGAAATGGTCAATGAACCTCAGTGCCAATTTTCTTGATTTTCCAAATCCTATTAAAACTTTCATCTGTGACACCTTGATGAAAACATGATCTCTAACTAAGAACTCTAAGTCATTCCATATTCTATCGGTATAACTCTTCTGCCTAGATCAAGCTTCCTTCATCCGAGCTCGAATTAACTCAATCTTTTCTATAGCTTCTTTAGCAAATCCGATCTAAGAAATAGTCTATTCCCGGTCTCTGACCAATAAACGAGAGATTTGAATGGCCTTCCATACAAAGCTTCAAAATGGTGCCATCCCTATGCTAGTCTGATAATTGTTGCTATAAGAAAACTCGACTAAGTGTAGATAGTCTTCCCATGATCCACCAAAGTTTAGCATAGAAGCTCTTAACAATTGCTTTAAGACTTTGTTAACTCTCCGTTTGCCCATCTTTCTATGGATGGTAAGTGGTGCTCATCTTGGGCTTGATGGCTAAGGTCCCATGTAGACTCTTCCAGAATTCGCTAATGAACAAGGAATCTCTATCACTTACTATGCTACTAGGAATTCCATGCAGCCTAACTATATTCTTCATGAATAACTTAGCTAAATCTGGTGTTGTCCTGGTCGGGCCAATGGGTATAAAGTGTGCACTCTTAGTCAACCTATCCATTATAGCCCAGATACTCTCATTTCCTTTATTCGGCCTTGGCAATACATATATGAAATCCATTGAGATAGAATCCCATTTCCATACTGGAACATCCAAAGGCTGAAGTAATCCACTCGGTTTCTGATGTTCAGCTTTTACCTGTTGACAGTTCAAACATTGCCTCACTCATAAGCCTACATCTCTCTTCATGCCTTCCTAGAAGAAATTCCTTTCCATATCCCTATACATCTTAGTTTCTCTCAGATGAATGATAAATTTTAATCGATGACATTCATTAAGGACCTCTTTCCTTAGGTTCTCTACATTCGAGACACATAGTCGTCCTTTCTTCCTCAACAACCCTCTTTGGTCAACACTAAAATCTTTCAGATCATCAATCTCAATTCCGGACTTTAGCCTTCTAATCTTCATAGCTAATACTTGATCATCTTTATATTTCGATGCAATCCTTTAAATCATTATCGATTGAACTTCTAAACGTGATAACATGGCGGTTTCTCGACGAGAACTAGCCTCAAATCTCCATTGTACTCCACATGTAGTCAATAATTCTAATCTTTCCACTCAGACACTATTACTAATACTGCATTCTTATGTTTTCTGCTAAGTGCATCTACAAACTTATTTCCTATTCCTGGTGTGTACTCAATTCAAAGTCATAGCAACTATGAACTCTAACTATCTCCACTGTCTCATATTCAACTCCTTTTGAGAGAATAAATATCTTAGTGACTTACGATCTGTATACAACTCAAATCTTTCTCCCAAAAGGTAATGTCTCCACACCTTCAATGCAAAAATTATCACAACTAATTCAAAATCATGAGTTGGATATCTAACTTCATGCGATTTGAGCTATCGATAAGCATAGAATATCACTTTACCCCTCTACATTAACACAGCTTCTAATCTTGTCCCATATGCATCTGCGTATGCCACTAAGTCCTAGTTCCCCTATGGAATAATTAACATAGGTGCATTAGTCAAAAATGTTCAGTTTTTAGAATGCCTCCTCATACTTATTAGTCCAAACAAACTTCACATCTTTCTGAGTTAGCTTAGTCATCTGTGCCGCTACCCATGGAAAATCCATAATGAATCTCCGACAATAACCAGCTAATCTAAGAAAACTCTTTGTCTCAGTCACTATCTCAGGTCTCTTCCAATTATTCACTGCCTCAATCATAACCAGATCTACTGACAACCCTTTCTTTGAGACTACATGACCAAGAAACTTTACTTCCTTCTTCCAAAAATGATATTCTGAAAGTTTCGCTTTTAGTTGATGCTGCCTCGGTATCTCAAGCACTACTCTAAGATGAACTTCATGCTCTCTTTTATCCTTAGAGTATATCAAATTTTCATCTATGAATAATAATACAAAACTATCCCGATCTTCGCAAAATATTCTGTTCATCAAGTCAACGAAGAATGCTGACACGGTTAGTCCAAACGGCATCACTAACCATTCGTACGATCCATATCTGGTCCTAAACACCATCAAAGGAATACTATCCGCTGCTACACTAAGCTGATGGAACCCTGTTGCCAAATCCAATTGGGAAAATACTTTGGCTCCACTCAATTGGTCGAACAAATTGTCAATCCTGGGTAACAAATATCGATTTTTTATCATCCTCTCATTTAGCTTATGATGATTGATGCATAATCTTAATGATCCGTCCGATTTCCTTGCAAACATTATGGCTGGCCCCTTAGACGAATTGCTTGGCCTGATAAAATTTTAACATTCTAGATCCAACAACTGTACCTTTAGCTCCTTCATCTCAATAGGCGTCATTCTACTTGGCGGTCTACTTACAGGTCCAACTTCTGGTACTAAATCAATCTGAAACACTATGGCTTATTTTGGAGGTAATCCTATCACGGCATCAAAGACATTTGTGAATTCTCTAACAACGAAAACTCAATTTAACTTGTGTTCTGCCTCCATAACACCTAACAAAGCATTAACCTCAATGCTAGGGTTTTCTATGGAGTATATAGTCTGATCCCTACAACTGGGGTATCCAAGTGATATTTTCCTATCATGGCAAAATAATCTAGCATCATACTTACTTAACTAATCCATACCCATAAATAATTATGAACCTTATGAAATCAAATACATGAAAACTACAAGTAAATTTATGACCTAACAACCCAAATTCTAAGTGTTCACATCTCATCCCAAGAGTTGCATGCTCTTCTATTGGATTCGCAACCCTTAAGGATGTAACTAGGTATGAGGGTTCTAGGTTAAGCTTATCTACCAAATGTTTGCACAAAAATTGGACAAAAACCTCTAAGTTCGAATTTGGCTAAGTCTCGTTAAGTTATTTGATATGAAGTTTGTTTATGTTCCAATACGTTAACAGATAATTGTAGCACTCATAGAAAAGTTCACAGACTCAGAGTTAGAATGTAGTTAAATGATGTAAATCACACAAAATTAGCAGCTCAGCGTGGACATGCCTACATCCACTGTCCATCTTATTATGCTTCTTTAATTTTGATTACAAACACAAGTTTGATCAAAAAGCGTAAAAACATAGAGCGACTGGGATAGTTAAGTCTCAGCAGAGTTTTCTCTCTTTTCTCCAAAATTCAGTCCCCGTTGTTGTTGAGGAGCTCTGGTATTTATAGAGTGGAGTTATGGAGTGTGGAGGTTGAGTTAATAGCTCCCAAAGTCTGGTTTGGCATTTGGGCAGAAGGACCTAGTTCGGCATCTCATCCATAGTTCGCTCGGTTGTAGCTTTATTGTGCATCTTGCTGGGGGACATCCATTTGCTGCCCAAACGTTTGGTTCCGTGATTCTAGGCGCCAAACCAAATGTTTGGTTTGGCACTATAACGCCGTGCCAGACCAAATGTCCGGTCCAACATTTTAGTAGTTGTTGGACCAGGATCTGGTTCAGCATTTCAACGAATGCCGGACCGGGTAACTGGTTCTGCATTTTAGTGAATTTCGGACTAGCTATTGGTCTAGTATTCTTGCCTTCTGCACTTGAATTGCATCTGCTTTCCTTTTCATTGCCTCAACTTCCATTTTACCCTTGCTTATTGAAAAGCCGAGCCAACACTTGCCTCCAAAGTATATTGTATTTCTATACGATGTGCTTTGCTTGGTTCGGGCTTTGTCTCAACCGGTGAGATGCTTGGTCTCCTTTTATTTATAAATATAGCCCCCCTTCTTTTATTTCATACTCCCACTTTTAGGCTTTGAAGATTTTTTATTCCCTTCGCATTTCCTGAAGCCCCTAATACTCAGCTTGTCTTTCTTGTTTTCACCATCATCTACAGCAAGATATGCTCTCAATGTCGATCTTAACTTCAAGGTCTTGGTTATCTTCGCTCCTAGGGTTTTTTGGGCATCTTTCAAGATGTTTTGTCCAGAATTGGAGGAGGAAATAGCCTATTTGAATGGGTTCTATCGCTTTGCAATGGTTCGATGGAGGTGAACTCGAGAACAAGTAGAGGCGTGATGACTGTGGGCATTGATGGTGGAAGGGGTTCGAGCATGCAGCAGGGGGTTTTAACATATTGTACTCGGTTCCCTTGTGTGTTAGGTTTGGGCTTGGTAGTAAAATGAGTATGTTTGCAGTGGCAGTTGGCAATTAAAGGTGGTTGAAGGCAGTATTGAGTATCGTAGATTAAGTAGAAATAGAAGTGGAAATGATGTAAATGAGGTTGCAGTTGATCGTGATGTATGTTTTGCTGTAGAGTTCAGGTGGAAAATGAAGTTTGTTGATGGGTTGGTGTTTTAGTGATGCTGGACCAAATTAGTCCATGCCGTGCTTAGTGGGGAGTTCTTAAGAATAGTAGTTCGAGTCTTGGCAAGTTTGGTTCTGTGTGCGACAATAACCTAACCAAATGATAGGAATTCTTCCATGAGCATTTACCTTCTAGTTATGATTGCACGATTTTCTAACGTGTTAAATCCATTGCCACTGTTTTACTCTCGTTACGATTGCGTAGCTATTGTTGTGTCCAATCTTATGCTTGCTTTTCATTTCCTTGTGTAGGAAAATGTCATCTGGTCGTGAGCTTCGATCTAAGCATGCGTCATCACAGCCTGCCGAGGTTGGTGCTTCTTCTTTTGATGTTCCTACCAATCCTCCAAAACAACCTAGCTCTAACCAGACACTGATGAAGCATTCTGAGTGTTATCCTAGAATGCTAATAATAGAGAAGCTTAACTCCATAGCTATGCATTCAGGATTGTTCGTCTGGACATGATACTACTTGGACCGAATGACGGGGCATGCTCTCCCTCAGACGGGTACATGGCAAACTATAAATATCGGTTCAATTCCTTGGCTTACCCGTTGGATCTTCAATTTCATGGTCTATTTAAAAGTCGCTCCTCTGCAACTCCAACCGAACTCCTATGCAATCTTGACTTGCTTATACTTAATATTTGTGAAGCACTGTAAGAGACCCCTACCCATAGAGAGATTTGCTACTTGTACAATGTGAGAAGTTACCCAAAGGGGAGCCCCTTTGTAAGCTTAAAGTTAGGTCATAAATTCAAGCCTGCTCTCGATTTATACTTAAAGATTCGTATGTTTAAGAAGGAGTGCTTCTTTTGTGCTTGATGATGATGTCCTTAACATGTTTTCACTTCTAGGTGTAAGCCTCTTTTATATCCTCTTCTAAGTTTTTTTCGACTTGGTTCCCTAATGCTTCGTATTTTCAGGTTGTGTAAAGGTGGCAGAGGATGAAGGTTTGAAGAAGATGGGCAAGGATATCGTAACTATCCCTGAGGTGAGAGGGAAGCCTCGTTCATGCTCCGTAACATAACCCTTCGTTTTTACAACCTGATTGGCCCTGAGCAATCCATGTTCAAGATCAGGCCAAGCTAAGTTGAGAGAGCAACGGGAACCTAAGGAGAAGGAGGAGACATTGGCAAAGGCAAGGAACTAGAGGAAGAGGGTGAAGACGTCGGATCCCCAAAGAAGTCGAGGCATAAGAAGAGTGCAATTCGTCCTCCCCGTTCTGGGAAATCTTTGCACATATGAAATGGTCCTTCTCCTGATGACGAGGAGGCTTCTTGTTTGGAGGGTGATAGAGAGGATGAGGAAGGGTCGGAGGGAGATTTTGGGGCAACAAAATTGGAGGCCCATGCTTCTCAGGATGTGGAGTTTATTGGTAGTGAAGATTTAGGCACAACTCCATTGAAGAACAGCAAGGTTGTGCGGGAGTGGCCTGAGCAGTTAGATCAATCCGAGTAGGTACCTGGGCCAAATTTTATCGCTGACCCCTCTCAAGAGAATATGGCTACGAATGATTAGTGTGTAATGTTGGGTTCTCCCAGTGCAAAACGAAGAAGGGATCAGTGAGATATTTGGGCTTCCTCCAGGTACTTTCGATTTCTGTATGGATTTTGGGGTACTTCTTGAGAATTTTTTGTTTCCAGACAAGTCCTGGTCTCCACTTGCTCCATAGTGCAATGAAGTCCAGTCGCAGTGTGTCTTTCCTTTGAGTGGAATCCCATCCAAGTGTGTTCCCCACTTGAGTGAGACCCCGTCCCGGACACTTGATCCAGTTTCCCCAAAGGGTTTGCGGTAGCTTGCAGTGTGTAAGTTTCTTGCATGCATTGTGTTTATCCTTTCTCTATTACTTTGTTCTAAAGTTGCACTTTATGGGGAAAAGAAGAAATCCAAAGAGGAATGAAATATCTTAGTGACTTGAACAGTTCAAACGGACGAAAAGGGCCTCCATTCCATTTACGATTGCCTCCTAAAAGGAAAACACTACACAAGAGATGTCAAGGAGACTCCATCGGGCTTGGGCAGAGGAGAGAGCCATGAGACATCTCAAAAATGTGCAAGGTCTTCGGACAAAGATACTACCTCCCCTGGTTCTCAAACTTCTTCCCGTCGCCACCGCCAAAATCCATTTAGTCCTGAAGTGCTTAAAGCGCCTGGTGACTCAGGGGAAGAAAATGCCTATGCTTATTTCTCGTATTTTCAACCACCGATGAGGAATCCTTTCGAGAGTCACCTTGATATCAACCCTGGCTATGCAGGTCGCCATCCAACGGATTTTGATACCGAGTTCCTTCTGCCTTAAAATCCGCTGGTTTGAATTTTAGATGAGGCAAAAACTCTTGACTTCACCAATCTGACAACAAGAATGGTCCAGATTACTAACGAGACTAGAAAAATTGTTGATTACCTATCCCGTTTAGCCAATGCCAATGAAGAAGTTGGGAGTGTTAATGTACGGTTGCGCCAGAAGGTGGAGGATCTTCGTAGAGCGCTTAGGAAAAAGGATGTGAAATTGGAGGAGATTAAAGCATCTCGCACAACCAAGGTAAAAAAAGCCAAGGAAGAAGCGATGATAGAGGCTACTGAATTATGCAAGGCACAGATCAATGATGCTAAAAGTTCAATTGATGAAGTTAGGCAGAAGGATCTGGAGCGAATTCGCTCTCCTAAGGGAAAAATAAAGAAATCCCAAGAAGTCTTGGCCGAGCTGAAGAAGTTTCATGGTGAGTAGCGGAAGGAAAAGGATGCGTACAAGGTTGAGATCCATATGCTGAAGGGAGAGTAGATCCGGCTAAGGAGGAACAAGGAATAATATATGAATAAAGTGGTGTCCCTCCAAGCTGAAGTTGACAAGTCTAGCGACTTTTGCGAGACAGCTAACGAGATGCTAAAGGACACCTACTACATGTTCTGGTAGCAGGGGAACCTTCAATGAATGGATGACTATCCCCAAGTTATGGTTGGGATCCATGCTCGGCTTATTGAGGAGGCTAAGTCTGCAGTTGCGAAAAAGGAACGAGCCATGTATGATGTTGGGATGGTGAACCGCCAGTTCACGGTGCAAGAGACCAAGGCCATCGCTAAGGGATACAAGCTGATGGCAGAGGATGAGGATGATGTAGAGGGTTCGGATTTCGAGGGCCTGGTGACCCACACAAAACTACTACATGTATTTCATCTTTTCATTTCAGTTTCGTTTTTACTTATCTCAGACTGTAAAACTTATGATTTTTCTTACTTGCATCATGCAATAATGACCTTTGGACATGTCGTGCCACCAAAGAGTGTTGATGGGGCATCGCAAAGAGAGGTTGAGTCCTCTGAGCGACCCGAGCTTCCGAAGAACATGGTCGGAGGGAGCGGGCCAAGTGGCAAGGATGTCCCTCCCGCTTAGTCAAGGAAATTTCCCTTTCTCTTTTGTGCATGCAATTTTGGAGGATGTATGGTCCTTCTACATACGTATAAACAAATTTTATTTTGTACACATAGATTTTAGTGTTGTAATGTTCGACTTTAGTCCTTTGCCTATTTATTTGGAATGACTTTTGGGATGGATGATTTTTATTGTCTTCCTTGTCTACTGATGAACTTATTATGATTTAGTTAATCGTCGTTGCATTCTGAGAAGCAGGAAACCATAAACGCATTGCTATATTCAAGGTCGATCGCGAACGATAATTACTTGGGCTATTGCTCGTGTCGTGAGTATTATTCGATTTATCGTTGCCGGCATGCGTAATGTCGATCGTCAACTGCGAACTACTCCTGGCTGCTGCCACGCCTTAATCGTGGGGTTTATAATCGGTTTGCAGTTTTCGATGAGCCAAACGCTAATAATGAACTGCCCAGGCTATAAATCATACCTAATCCTTGGCTTATAGTCGATTCATCATTGCTGGCTTGAGGGTGCTGATCGTAAGTAGTGAACTGCCGACGCTGGTTTCGTGCCTCTTGTCGTAGCTATCTTATATTCATTATTACTGGCGAGCACTTGCGATTGTTCGCAGTAGGAATAGTCATTAGATAAATAATTAATGGAAAGAATTTTGAACAAGATAAGTAATGTGAGACACCAAATTTCTATAGTGGTTCGGCCGAAATATTCCTACGTCCACTATCTTTCTTTTATTGTTTAAGTTAATACATGCTTCCTTACAGTTCAAGAGAAATAACGGTGGAGGTGTCGGAGATTCCATGCTTTCCCAAACACCTCCTCGTCTACTATTGATAGGATGTAAGCTCCTTTATGAAGATCCTTATGGAAAACGAACGACCCTTCCCAAATTAGGTCTAGTGCTCCTGGCCATGGGAAGACTTGCTTGAGTACCAAGTCTCCTTCTTTAAATGCTCGAGGTTTCACCTTGTAGTTATATTGCCTTGCTACCTTCTATCTATGAGCAACAACTTTGAGCGCGGAGTCATTTCTCTTCTCCTTGATCAGGTCGAGTGATATGCTCAAGAGCTCCTCATTTTCTTTTGGAATGTAATACATCCTTCGGTGCGATGGGATGACTGTTTCGACTTAAAGCATGGTTTCGGCCCCATATGCTAATGCAAATGGCGTGTGCCATGTCGCGGGTTTTGTTAGAAGTTCGGTAGGCCCATAGTGCAGTAGGTAGTTCGTCGACCCATGCCCCTTTAGACTTCTCTAGCTTCTTTTTTATCAGCTTTTTCAAAACCTTGTTTACTGCTTCGACCTGCTCGTTCGCTTGGGGATAAGCTACAGTCGAGAAGCTTCGAGCAATCCCATGTTCTTGGCACAAACTGGAGAATCATTCACTATCGAATTGGAGTCTATTGTCCGATATAATCTTCTACGGCACCCCATACCTGCAAAGGATGTTTCGTATTAGGAAGTTTATCGCCTTGGTAGATGAAATTTTGTTCAAAGGCTCCGCTTCCACCCATTTGGTGAAATAATACACCGCCACTATGGCGTATCTTGCCCTTCCTCAGCTCATGGAGAGTTCCCCGATCAGATCATATCCCCAAAACTGCAAAGAGTCAGGGGATTACCATATGGATCAAACTGGTAGATGGTAATCTTAGGATTTTGGCAAATCTTTAGCATTTGTCACATTACTTAGCGAACTCGGCTGCGTCTTTGATTTGCGTGGGCCAAAAGTATCCATAGAGGAGAATTTTCCTGGCTAGAGTTTGCCCTTCGTGTGATTGCCACAACTCCTTTCATCGATGTTATTAAGGATATATTTTGCTTCTTTCCTAGCAAAACACCATAGTAGTAGGTTAGAAAAACCGTGATGGTACAGTATGCCGTTCTGGATGGTGTAGCGGGATGCCCTCCTTAAGATTCTCTTGACCTCGTTCCATTCAACCGATAAGGTTCCATCTTGTAGGTATCTGATGATGGGGTCATCCATGTCTCCTCTCTATTTACGGTCGCGGTGATTTGAAGACACTTGAAAATTGGTGTGAGTTGACTCATGATTGGGGTTTCCCCCAGCAATGGTTCGGTCCTTACGCTCTCCTCTTTAATGAGGGTGTCTGTCTCTTGATTTTCCCCTCGTGGGATGTGTTTTACATAGTAGTCTAGCTCGTTGAGGAGGTCTTGTCCCTTTTGAGGTAAGATGCAAGCTTTCGTCCATGAATCTAGAATTCTCTAAGGATCTAGTTCATAATCAGTTGCGAGTCACTGTGAATACATATCGATTTAACCCATATTTCTTTAATGTTCCCTAGGCCAACTATCACTGCTTCATTATTGGTTGGAGTGATTTCTAGCCTTAGTGCATAGCTTAACTTTCTTCCTCGAGGTGTGAATATCATAATTCCTGCCCCCGAGCCAAGCTCGTTCGACGCTCCATCAACGAACATATTCCATTTGACAGTTTCCTCAATTTTTGTTATTGCCTTCTCTTCTCGCATTGTAAACTTAACTATGAAATCATCCAAGGCTTGTCCTTTGATCGCAGTGCATGGATGGAAAGTGATATCATGTTGGCTTAGCTCAATGCACCATTTTAGCATGCGCCCAGACATATCCGGTTTATGTAGGACTTATCTCAGGGGTTGACCCGTTAGAACCTTAATGGAGTGTGATTGAAAGTAAGGTCATAATTTTCTGGATGCTATGACCAAACAGTAAAATTTTCGATCTTAGGGTATCTAGCTTTTGTGCCCGTGAATCTTTTGCTAATGGAGTATACCGGTCTTTGAGTGCGATCATCCTCTTGTACTAGTGCTGCACTTAGGGCGTGGGAGTATACAGCCAGGTATAAATAAAGGCTCTCTCCATCCACCGGAGTGGAGAGTACTGGGGGTTTCTGCAAATGTTTGAGTAAACTCTAGAAGGCTAAGCAACACTCGTCAGTCTATTCAAACTTTCCATTATCTCTTTTGAGGGCTTCGAAGAACGGGGCATACTTTTCCATTGCTTTGGATATAAACCTGCTCAGAGCGGCTAACTTTCCGTTTAGGCTCTGCATTTCCCTTCGTGTTGCTTGGATTTTGATGTCTTTCAAAGCTTGCACCTTTTTAGGATTCGCCTCTATCCCTCTAGCATCTACGATGAAACCTAAGAATTTACCCAAAAGATACCCCAAAAGAGCATTTCAGTGGGTTTAGTTTCATTTGGTATTTGCGTAACACTTGGACTGCCTCGTCTATGTGGCTCAGATGATTTGCTGCTCTTTTAGATTTCACAAGCATATCGTCAACATAGACTTCCATGGAGTGGACAATTTATTGCTCAAACATCTTATTGACCAGACGTTGATAGGTAGCGTCGACGTTCTTAAGCTCGAAAGGAATGACCTTATAACAATACAGGCCTAGATCCATGATGAAGCTAGTGTGTTCTTGATCCGGCACATGCATGGGAATTTATTTGTATCTCGAATATGCATCCATGAATGGCAACAACTCATCCCCTACGGTTCTGTCCACCAGCCGGTCGATTTCGGGTAAAGGGAAACAGTCTTTGGGGCAAGCGTCATTGAGGTTGGAGAAGTCAATGCAGGTTCGCCATTTCCATTAGGCTTCTTTACCATAACCGGGTTAGAGATCCATTTTGGGTAAATGGCTTCACGGATATAGCCATTGGTGAGCAGGTTCTTCACTTCCTCGTTAAGAGCGGTTGACCGTTCTATCCCCATGCTTCTTTTCTTTTTCTTGATCGGGACCTTGATTGGATCAACATTGAGGGAATGACAAGCTATCTCTAGCGATATCCCTACCATGTCCTCGTGGGTCCATGTGAATAAATCCAAGTTCTCTCGTAGGAATTCTATTAGTTAGACTTTGATGTTCAGATTTAATTGAGAACCTATCTTTAAAAGCTTGTTTTATCGTGTTTGTCCACCGTCATATGTCCTATAGCGACTACAGGCTTGGCGTTGACCTCCTCCTCTTTATTTCTGAGGTCCAATTCGTTGAATGGGCAGCTGGTATATTCTAAAGGAGGGGCCTTCTTTGATTGCTATGCTTTCAAATTTTTGGCGCAGAGGATGACCCCATGCCTTTTCCCTTTTCCTTTTTCTTGTTTTGGCGAAGTTCAGTTACATAACAATCGCGAGCTGCGTCTTGGTCTCCTTCCACTTCTCCAATTCCATTATCAGTTTGGAATTTCATCTTTGAGCACCACGGTGCTAATACTATCTGGAAGTCTGACAAAGCTGTTTTTCCCAAAAAGGTGTTGTAGGCAGAGTGCCTGTCCACTAGTATGAAAGTTTGCTTCCGCACGGTTGGTCGGTGGTGACTCCCAAGTTCAACAAACAAATCTAGCTGCCCAATGGCATTGTGGCCTCTCCGATGAACCTGTGTAAAGGCTTATGGCATAGAGATACATATTTCATTGATAATTTCATTTTATTGAATGCATGTTTGAATAAAATATTCACCGAGCTTCCAGTATCGAAAAAATGCAAAACACCTCTGCCGGGCAGATCCAGGCAAAGATAACCAGGAGGTCAGTGTGCGGATGCTATTTTCCAACCAAATCTTCATCGTTGAAGGTTATATCAACTCTTTCTCTCTGCTTTGTGATGAGACCTTCGGTTATGGAATGAACGTATCCTTCCCTATCTTTTAAGGATTTTCCATGCCTCTCCATTTCTGCCCAACTTCCATCAGCTATATGCGGGCCTCTAGATACGGTGTGGATGATTATCTTTCCTTGGCTGGAGCGGCTCGCACTTGTTACTTCCTTATTATTCTTTTGTAGGGGTTGCCCAGAGCCTTTGTAACATCCTAATATTTTCGACCATTCGCATCCGCACACGTTGGACTTGAATCAAAATATCATATTGTTAATTTATATTTGGCAAATCTCAGCATATATAGTAAATAACATAATCACAGAATCACAGACACAGAGTAATATAACAATAAGCAGCGGAAACAAAAGAATAGTAGCTCATGAAGCTACTATATATATAACAGAGTTAAAATAAAATACAACAGAAGTCTCGAATACATATAAGTCTAAATACAATAGTCAAATAAAAAAATATGAATACATCATTGGAATCAATTGAATAACTGAAAGCTGAATCGATAGTTGGATCTCCAAGCGAAGCTCCAAACTCGAAAGGTGAGTCTCGAATAATGTGACACTCAGTCTGACTCGAATGTAAAGCAAAAACACAAAACACTCAAGTCAGGATTAATTTTCTTATATCTATAAATCCAACTCAAGTGAAATATCAAGTTAAATACAAGTAACTTAAAGGATGTTTGGGATAACCATCCTTTAAGGATCCCTGGAACTATCTACTATGTAGTAATATACACTATTATAATAATGTCAGTAAACTATTAAAATAGTGTTAAGGCGTTACCCATTTCCCCCTTAATACATTTATATATTCCAATAGTCTATACAGTACCGTAATCTCCCCTGTACTGAGCGTCTTCAAAGGGCACTCCATACGTATGGTATAAAACAAACTCGTAGTGGTCTCGCTAAGGTAGGTAACACGACACAGCTAGGCAATGCCAGGATAGACATACCAATTGCACTTCCGGGATGGTGGTAATGCATAGCTGCAGCTACCTTCCACCTCAAGCCACACACCCAAATCTAAAGTGCACACCAAATCAATCACAAAGTAATAGAATGACATATGATGGAGTGTGTCCGATCAGAGGAGCTACTTTACTTGGCCCATTAATTTCTCCTGTTTTAGACACCTTATGCCAACTCACGGGAGTAGGGTTTACGTATATACCTCATATAGGACGTCGCCACCATCCTATCTCATTCTGGAATCTCCACCGCGTACACGGTTGTTAAAGTGGTTCTCGGCATTGGCAGAGAGTATGACAATATCCGATCCCGGTCTCTTTAACAACTAAACGTTATTATAACACCATGGTCATTTCAAAATAGCTTATACTTCAAAACCAAAATATCATTTCCATTTCAAAACCATATCAATACGATAACATTTCTCACTTCAAATATATTCATTTCCAAAATCGTAGTACTTTCAAAGTTATAACACTTTCAAAACCAAAACACTCGAAATTATAACACTTTGGAAATCATAATACTTTGAAATCATAATACTTTAAAACATAACTTCCTACTCAACTGTTTAGATATAGAAAAATAGTGTGTATATATATAATAAAATAGTTTATATGTTAAATAATTTGTATATAAAATAGTTATAAGTTAAAATAGTTTATATTAAAATAATTAGTATATTAAAATAGTTTATATCAAAATAGTTATAAAGTAAAATATATAAATAATTTTAAAATATAATTTAAAACACTTTATACAATAAAATAGCTTCCACACATTTCACTAATCGATTCTAAATCAACCCAAATCCAAAATTCAAATTTAATTAAATCTCAGTTCATCAATTTCAACTCAATTCAATTTTTTAATAAACCATTTCAATTTATATCGATTTCAAATACAGATTTGAACCACAAAATAAATCATTTCAATTTCCACATGTTTCGAAGCTTTAAATATTCAACAATTCCAACTAAATTTGATAATTTCATATATATCTTAATTTAATTTCATTAATATTGAGTTTGAAATATTCACTTAATAAATCCAATATCATTTAAATAGCCCAAATTTCAAATAACTAAATATTTCCTTCAGTTTATTTAATCTTGAAATTTTCATAAATCACCTTAAACCAAAATAAATTTATAAATCATATCCTTTAAAATCTCAAATTCAATAAGTTTCAAATCGATTTAATTAAATAAAATTCTTAATAAAATACAATTTCAAACTTATCTTCTCAACCTTAACTTATAAAATCATTATAAAAATCTATTTTAAAACATAGATTTAAATAAATACTTAAATATATTTTATATTAGTTAAATCAAACTTTTATTAAATTAAATCTTATTATCAAACATATATTATATTTAAACTAATTTATACATATTTGAAAATAGTAAAATAATTAGTAAATTCTTAAAATCATAATTTCAAAACTAACTTATAGTTTTAAACAATTTCAAAGCATAGAACTTTAAAATCAAGAATTTAAACTTTATAGGATACATTTATATAATATCAAAAAATCAATATTTATTAAACCATATATTTCATTCCGAAACCATAGAAATAAATTTCAAAATATTTATATATATAGACCAACGGTGTCTGTATATAATTTTCTATCCTATGGTCAAGTGATACGGATATTTATCATTTCAATCCGTAATTTAAATATATATACAGGTATATATCATTTCAACCCGCAATCCCGAATTCAATGAAAATCGCTTAGATTTATCATTTCAACCCATAATGATTTTCTTCTATTCTACAAGATCATTCGGTTATGTATCATTTCAACCCATAGGGAATTCTATAATATCAGGGAACATGCGAGGTGATAACATACATAACAGGCATATATCATCAATATAAATAACAGATAATGGTGTCAGATGTCACAGGTGAACAGATACAGATAATAGCATATATATGGCAATGTAAATAACTAACAACAGCATATTTCAATTGTCGTTTCAATTGAAATCAAATTTAATAAATTGAAGAACGTTAATCGTGAGTGATTTCTCACCTTTCAAGGCTAGATATGAACGAAAACAAGATGAATTACGAATCCTAGCTTGGATTTCAAAGTAAACCATGATGGACACGAGTTCGACGGACAAGCTGGTAAATAGGAATTGACGAAATCAAGTCAGAACTGGATCGATGAAGAATAAATGGTTTAAGTGAACTTATATATAACTATATATGCATAAAAAAGATCATATTCTAAATTCAAACATATGCTAAAATAAGAATACATATTTATTTTCAAGTCAAAATTTTAACTTTAATATTAAATATATGTATGTATGTATGTATGTATGTATGTATATGCAAAACCAAATTCTCATATAAACTGAAACCATATCATACATATATATACTAACTACAAACGAAATCTTCAACAACTTATATAACTTTATACATATACTTTCGTACAGCATATACATTATAAAATCAACATTTTTGTAAAACAACACAACTGGCCGAAATATATAAATTAATATATATACCTATAAATATAATATAAATAAACTACAGATTTTAGACAACGGTACTATACTCAAAATCCCAGAAAGAAAATATAACATATATCTAAACTTTTATATGTATTATACATTTTTACTTTACAATATTTATTATAAACAATACAACTTACTTTATCATTATCACTACACTTAAATGAATTATACCAAACCCATAAAAGTTTATATATACAGCCAACCGAGTTTATACAACTTCCATAATCCCATACATAATATGACAGATTAAACTAGCCTATATAAACATACATATATAATTAATAGGTTATATACAACTCACACGTACAACAACCGAATAAACTAACATATATATATATATATATATAACACATATATATACAAATTTAAGTATAATTATTCCACTGAAATATGCGTATAAAACCCAAAACATAACTATAGCATAGATTACAATATAACACAGCTCAAACATAACTTTCATAACATAGTATACATATAAACAAGTTAACAGGCATAATATATATTATACAAAAAATCGAAACTGGGTAGTTTGAAATGTTCAGTAAAATATATATATACGTTATATAACTTACTAACATATATAATAAAATTTATATAAACAGATAATAGAAAATATTGCAATATATATAAAATATAAAATATATGTAGTAGACCTATGATATATTATGTAAACCAATGCGAACTAATATTTATAAAAATTTATCTAACAAACGGAGCTAACAAATATTAATCCATGTATAAACTAGTATAATATAAACTATAACATATATGTGACTGACATATAAAATAAGGCTTACACGAAGCAAGGCAGGGTTCAGGCGAGGGATCGTAGGTGTTGTATGGCGAAAACTAGGTGGTGATATAGGTGACAGCAGTTGGATACGGGTCTCGGGCAAACTGCAGGTTGTAGCGAAGTGGCACGGGCGCACTGTCAGGGTGAAGCTCAGATGGCTATTATCAAGGGCGGAGGTTGCGGGCCATGGAAGGTGGTAGGCGACGGGAAAAACGGAGGCTGTCCAGGTAAAAGGAAGTGGAGTAGTGGTCACACACGTTTGCTATTGGTAGAGCAGAGGTGCGTGAGTGGCCGTCAGAGTGGAACGTGGAGGAGGGGAGAGGCGCAGGGTTTGGTGGCACAGGGCAGAGATGGGTTTGGCTGCCATGAAAACGAGGGTAGGAGTCGGCAGTGGTTGAGATTCTCAGGCACAATAAGCTTCGTACAATATAATATACATATATATATATATATATATATATATATATATATATATATTCTTTACAAAACGAAAGAGAAGAAGTGTTTTTCGGTGGAAGCAAAAACAAATAGGATGGACATGTTTACTTGGGAAAGAAGACATATGCATTATTATGTTACTATATTTTCAACAAACGGTAGAAAGGAATAATAAGAGATAGAGAAACCGTGGTGGGTAACCGAACCATCATAAACATTGAACCAGTGAATTGAAAAGGCCAAGAGTAAATTTTTGAAAATATTAGAGGCTAGTGGCCTTTGATTATCTTGGGGAAACATAACAAAAAGATACTGAACCCAAAAGGCACGAAACAAGAATCGATACAATTACCGTTTTCAGGGATTCCATCGCGAATTGGACTCTGAAACACACAAATGAATATACTGTGGAGAACAGCACGACGAGAGGATTAAACCATGTACAAATATCAGCGGCACGACCATCCAATCAAAAGTCGAAAATCGATACCGAAAAATGCTACTATTTTGCTGAAAATAAGATAAATGGAGCAATAGCAGTCCAAATTTGAAGAAACGAAATGTGACGTCTCACTCAGAAAATGATTTACAAATTTATTATATAAAAATATTCAGGTTTGAAAAATATTTTACTATTATCAAATATTAATAGATTTAAATTTAAATAAAATTACACAATAAAATATATCTCCATATTATTTGATGAAAATTTACCATTTGCTATGTTGAAATATACGCATTTCAAATATTAAATATATATTTCAAAATATTATTATTTAAAATTCCACAAAATTTTAATAAATTAAATTAATAAAACCATAAAAATTTATGGGTCGTTACAGCCTTCATGGGTCGAAGCGGGAGAGTTGTGTCCTTTCTGCACATACCGCTCTAGTTTCTTTTTTCGGATATATTCCTCAATGAGATCCTGCAAAATGCTGGCATTCTTCGGTGTTATTCCCATGGAACTTGTGGAAGCGAAAATATTTCCCTATTCTAATTGGGGCCTTCGACCCTCTTTTGTATGGAGGGCGTTTTTATTTCAACTCGTGTTGAGTAGCCATGTAAATGTTCTCCAAAGTGTCGTTCAGCGGTGTGTATGAATCGAATCTTGGTCCAGGTCGATATCGTCGCTTATTGGCTTTTTCATTTCCATTATTGCCTTGGTGGCCACATTTTACTTCACTGTTCTGCTTATTCCCCTCCCCTCGGGGTGGGGCACCCATATTTTCTTGGACGGTAGAAGCCTTTGCGGATTGCTTGCTATGCCGGTGGGCTGTCGCAACCTCCAATCTCATGTATTTTCCAGCTTCATGAAAGAAATCCTGAAGAGTTAGAGGCTTTTCCTTCATCAATCTTCTTGCGAGATTTGAAATCAGGTGGACACCTCCGCACAGTGCCATCAGTTTAAACCTCTCATCGACGTCTTGCATTGCTGCTGCGGCTGCACTAAAGCGGGTAAGATATTGCTGCAGTGGTTCTCCAACTTTTTGTTTTACGTCTGATAGGTAATTGGCATCCTTGGGGTGTTCCATGTGGATTCGGAATTGACTTATGAATCTTTCCTTCAACATTTCCCAAGAGCTAATAGAGCCACGAGGCAGGCGAAAAAACCTTGTGGTTACTAAGTTTGACAGGAATAGCGAGAAACAATTACACAGCAAACCCTCTGTTGCTTCATTCATGAGCATGTGTTGGGTGTAGTGCTGTAAGTGGATGATTGGGTGGGATGTGCCTTTTTAAGGATTCATGGTGGGCATCTTCCATTCTCGAGGAGTGGTTGTTGTTTCTATGTCCCTGGTGAATGGGCTAGACACCCTTTCTCCTACCCCTTTTTTGAGTTGTTCGCACCTGAGATACTCCCTGAAGAGGCATGTCATTCTTTCCTCGTACTACTACAAAACAGGCCATTTGCATCGGTTGTTTACCCCCCTTTTGCATCAGTTCAACAACCGTGCATATGCAACCGATGCAATAGGCTTAACACTTTGCATCAGTTCTGAAACCGATGCAAAAAGGTCCTTTTTACATCGGTTGTTACTAACAACTGATGCAAAATATCATGGTTGGTTGCTTGGACACAACCCCCATGTTGCATCGGTTGTAATGAAAACCGATGCAACAAAGGAACTTGTTGCATAGGTTATTGTTGAAAACTGATGCAAACTAATCCCTCTATTGCATCGGTTTTTTATAACAACCGATGCAACCTAATCCCTCTATTGCATCAGCTATTTATACCGGATGCAAAGAAGCCACTCTCAGAAATCATTATTATAGACAATATATATATATATATATATATATATATTATTGATTACAACAAATAATTATTGCATGCCATATTACAATCATTCAATAGATTTCATTATAAAACATATACAAACAACCAAACTGATCAATAACAGAAGTTGAATTTGCTTTACAGCCGGTCTAAAACATGTATTTAACAGCATAACCATACTGCAACCAAAATATAGTTTAAGACAAAAAATTATTTAACAGCATAACCATACTACTACCATCACTTCTACTGTTCCATCACAGCACCACATTTGCCAAAACTCCACTGTTCCAACCGACTGAACTGTGCATCTACATATTATGGTGATATATATTATCAAAGAAAATTCGATACTAATCTAATGAACTTTCAAGATACATGATCAAATAATATAACAAAAATGAAATGAGTTAACCATCACTCACCTAATAAAGCCTTGCCGAGTTCATTCAGCCCTCGAATAGCCCTCAAAAGTAGCATGTTCTGTACAATGAAGCATGATGAAAATGAAAAATCAATGCATATGCCAAATTAATTGAAAAAAAAAATCAGAAAAAAAGTAAAGAATTAAGTACTTGTTTGCCAAGAGGGTGCCTAAAGTCATCAGCATCAATAATGTATAGCTCGCTAAAGCAAGTCATTCGAACTGGCTTCAATAGAAAATCATCAGCGCCTTCTTCCAAGCATCTAACATTTCAAAAATTAAGCTAGACTGCAATACTACTCAAATAATTGTACAACTTATATCATCTATATTTATAACGTTGTTACTTGTTGATATTAACAGAAATATTCTCGGACGACATAATCACGACAGGAATTTCCTTGAGCCGCGAAGAACCCTGCTTAACAAAGAATACGAGTTAAACTATGTTAAACTATATCCATTATAATAATCATAAAAATAATTGAGGAAAAAAGTAAAAATAAAAATATACCTTGATCTCCTTTAGCAATTCATAACCGGTCATTTCAGGCATGGAATAGTCAGTGATTATCATATTCACATTTGGTTCCTGCATCATCACACACTTGTAAACAACAATCCGAAATTAAACAGTTATCCAGAAGCTTAAAGTAACTGAAAAAGGAACTGCAAACCATGTTCAGCATTTCCAGTGCTCGTCTCCCGCTGTCGACTGTAGTCACTGCAACCCCCGAACGGAATGAGATGATATTTGCAAAATCAACCCTCAAAATATACACTGAATCTTTTTGTTTAGATAAACTAAACAGTATAATAATATTTCTATATGCATCATACCTAAAAGAAGTCACCATTGTAATATTAGTTTTAGATTATCTTATCGATTGCTTGTTATATGAGTTTTACTATTTTCCTATGATACATACTACTACGCTCTAACTTGCATAATCATCTTGAAAATGCTATCCTATCAAATTTTCACATTGGCAATTCATTCTATAATCGCAAGCAATATTTTTTCACAAGGTTTTGCTAATATGTATATGGATCGTTGTTTTGATTGTCATTTTAATTGCCTGTTAATATAAAATATTGTTATAAGAAAATACAAAATGTTGGTGATTGCCTGCTTTATCGACTTCATACACCTAATTTAAGTACATAGATACCAAATTCAATGCAATAAAATCTTACTCTCTCATTATGTTTTTTACAGCAACTCTCTGCTAGTTTGTGTTAGTTACTATATGGTCATTTAAACTCACTTTTTTCGTCTGACGTTGTTCTCCCTTACGGTTAGACGAGCAATAACTTTTATCTCTAAGATCAAAAATTCAAATCATGCATACGCTTGTATTATGTTATTCAATCTTACTTAACATTAAGTAAATCAATTTGCATTTAATTAGCAACTACAAACATCAAGGGCTAGTTGAATGTTGTTTTTGTTTGTTTTGTGAATGTTGTGTTTGGTTTCAACTGGAATTACTTTGAAAAATTCTTTGTCAAGCTACTTCATCAGCTAGTTGAATGACATGAAGGTGTTACTGTGAATTAATTGTGTTGTTCAAACATGTGAGAAAGTAAACATAGCATGAATGTTTGGTTTCAGCTAGTTGAATGGTATTAGGTATTGCTGTAAATCAGTTGCGTTTCCCAAACAAGTGAGGAAGAAAGCGTGGAAAATTAATGACATGAAGGTATTACTGTGAATGACATGAAGTTGGTTGGTCCTTGAAGCTTAATTAAATAAATTTGTCCCATGTACAAATATTTACTATGTTAAAAATGGAAAATACAGAACTATGTATATATATATATAAGGTGAATTTCATTAGAGATAGAATACATTTCTTCAGTGTTTTCATGTTAATTCTAATGCAAAAAAATTCATATGATTTGGTTAGTTTCATAACATTCGGCAAACCAATCATGTACTAAGGTTAATGAGATTTAGCAAAAGACATGAATCGAGCACCTGAAACCTCTTCTGCAGAATGCCTAATAGCAGGAAAATCAACGTAGGCACCAAGATCGGCTGACCCGGGATTATCCAGTATATTTACAAATTAATGCTTCTGAATAGCCTGCACAATCATATGCTTTGATGTTGGTCACATGTATTTATCTAAGACATTCTCTCAAATTCATTAACTGATAATATAATGATTGTAAATATGCCAGCAATTCCCACTATTCAAAAATCTGCACAATCTGCACACTTTTAACAGGTCATATTTTGAACCAACATCGAGTCGTGTAAAATGCAAAATGTTTACACACTAGTGTTATGTTCATCCTGATATATTTCAGATAAGTGTAATAATGTAAAAATCCTGTATCAAAAATTAATTCGGCCACTATAACTTTTATATGACCAGGTATAACCATGATAACATAAGAACCTACAAGGATATAATGAGCACACAAACCTGTAGACTATCTGAGATGATCTCATTTTTTCCATAGTAAATTATTAGGGCACCTCCACCATCTGAACTGGTTCTTTTTGCAATTTGATTTGTCAAATCCATTGCTTTTGGGCATGCTTCCATATGTTCAAGCTTTGCTATTTCTTCCTTACTAGCCCATCTGCATATTTTCATCAAATACAATAATGTTGCTGGAGTGGGCTGTGGGGATAACATAAAGCGAAACCTATTATATGGTTTGTTTCGTCAGTATTAATATTAATTAAAAAAACCAACATTGGATGTATTAAGAACACTCACGATGAATCATCTGAAACATCAATCATCTTTTTGCACCAACCACGCGGTGTTTTCTGCAATTAAATATAGTGGAACATCTTCATTATTTGAAAACCATAACATTCAAAGCGTAGTATGTGACCGAGATGCATTGACTCTTCTGTATACAGAACAATAAATCAGGAGTGCAGTGACATATACCATAATTTATGGCACATATATGAACTTACTTTATACAGTAGGTTACAAATCTTGGAAATTTTATCAAAATGGGGCACCTTTAAAAACTGATTTCAGTTTAATACCAATTTGGAAGCTATGTAGTGCAGGGGCTTAATTTCTTTTATAGTAACTATTTGGAGTGGTGGACAGAGCATATGCAGTGCAGGGGCTTAATTTCTTTTATTATTTCCACTGCTGAATCATTAAAAGTATTACAACCTTTATTTTTCCTCTATTTATTATTATTATTAATCACCCTTTTATAGTAACTACAAAAACGTATAAAATACTCATAAATATATATATATATATATATATATATTGAATACTTCATTATTACATTAATGTAATGGATCATTTTACTAATACACTATATATCTAGTTGTCAAAGGCCTAATTGATGTCCATGCTTGTTTTGTGGTAAATGGGGATAAACATCATATCTGATACAGGCTCAATGTTGAACGATTTTTATTTTTAATAATACATGTGCATTTGTATAATTTAACAGTATTAACCATGGCCATAAAATTTGAATAGGAAGGAAAATTGTGTCTAATAAGATGTTCAACTTTGACAGCGGTAGGAGAAATGTGTACAACTAATAGATCATATATAAAGTGATTCTTATAATAGCTTTAGATGCAAAAAAGTTTACAAGGCTTTTACTAGATTACAAACCTTTCCCTCCAAAGCTTCAACTGCACTGAGTGCCTTGACAGATAATGCACCACGCAAGCCCTTCGCCTTTGTAATGTAAAAATGGATTAATTGAGAGAGGAAAACAAATATACTTATGTGAACATTTATGGTGATAACAATACAAAGAGAGATAGAGAGAACAAATTTTCCATACTAAAGATATCCTATTAGCAGAATTCAGTGATTCTGTGTCCAGGCTTACGCTCTCACTAACTTCATCCCCACTGTTCAGTTTATTATCCTCTACATGGGAAGAAAGAATTATTAAGAAACACATATCCTTTGATTTAGCTAGAAAAGGTAAAGACAATGGTCTGCAGAGCCGCACACAAGAAAATTCAAAAGTTGATACGATAAGTGGGCATTTTTCAGATTACGTGCAGATTCTTTGCAAGTAATTATTATTCACCAAAAGGAACATAACAAAGTGAATGCACCATCAAATTTTCATGTCTGTTCCATTCATGCGAAAGTATAAGTTTGAAACAACGCCAATCAATATAAAAATAATTTATCTTTACCAAAGCCAAAAGTAACTTGTCGAAAATTGGAGTAGCCATGGTCTTGAGCAGATGCTTGTGTAAAAGAGCCTGTACAAATAAAACAGATTCATGTACCAAACTTGGCGCAAATGTTGACAATTCTTAAGCAAAAGAAAAGGGCCAATTTACTTACGAATGTTGAAGAATCATCTTCAAATAGAATGAGAGATTTTTCATAAAGCTGCAACTCCAAGAGAGCCTGAAAAGTGTAAACGGTACTGAAATTAGTCTTAGTGCGGAAAACACAGACATCACAAATGATGATTTGGAAGCATTGTGGAGAAAACAAAAAATGATAGAATGATGTTAGTGAGAGCACACGAAATGGCAATAGGGACAATCTAGAATGAACTGTTCCTATTTGACTCTAAATAAATAAAATAAAATATTTCATGTTTGATAATGCTGACCTTGTTGCTTGGTATCATTTCCAAATTGGAGTTGTTGGTTCGACAATCCAAAGTTACTAGAAGAATTCTTTAGGAGAGTCAACTCTTCCATTTCAGTTCCTGTATTAAGAAAATGTTTAAACCGCATGATTAATGCATAACAACAATTTATGTAACTGTTACAAACTACAAATGAGTATATGCAAAACATGCTACATTATTCTTTGGTTTTGTTATTACGACAACAGCAATAAACAAATTTGTCAATAACTGCTCCATTGCACAACTTGTACGTTGAGAATTAGTTCAGTGATTGGCTTAACAAATCTTTTGTTTACTTCAAAATCATTTTCTTTGACATATTCAATTTCAAGTGATATAAGCATTGTACATTTAATACTATAATCTTGATAGGAATCGATATACTATGTTTATTTGTATATTAAACTTAACTACATGGTGTTCATATATTTGCTGAGATTTAAATTACATTTACTCTAATTTCGGATGGCTGTGTCCGAAAAAAAATTGTATTTATTTTTATCCACTATCCCAAAGTTAAGCATATTTTTGAATGTTATATTCTAATAAACTAGAATATGCAATAACAAACTTATACCGTGGCATAAAAAATCACCTATAATAATTTCATAGCTCAAAGGAAGCAACCGCATTAAGACATATTGGTAACAAGGAAAACAATAAAAGGATGACTTACTCTAAAAATCAATCGAAACTAATTTTCGTTTATCATGTATCAAAAATTGAATAATTATACTGAAAACATAAGTTTTTGATGGTTTTTAAGATGTTTTCATCAGTACCCGAACAATGAGACTTATTGGAAACTTTCACAGCTTTTATTGCCTGAATTGGGTTAATCATCCTGAAACTCACTGCTGTTTCAAGATTTCCATCAATGTCTTCAGATTTCCATTGTTGTTTCAAGTTTTCCATCGATTTGCAATAGTAGTGCCTGCACTTGAGTTAAATAGCTCATTTTAGATGTATACAGCAAATGTTAGTTTTATACACACTAAAAAACGCAACAGATAAGTATGTCATGAACTGAAATTTTATTGTAAATTAAATCTGCTTGAACTTGATTGTGCATGCTATCAGGCTGCATGGGAAGACGCCTTTTCCACTAAGGTGGCATCTACCGACTAAGATGAATGGCCAATTGACTCAGTTTCACTAAGGCTATCAGGATACCGGGAAATATGGACTAAGGTATGGACTCGGTTTCACTAAGGCTATCAGTTCACTGATGCATTCAATTTAAGACTCAACCTCATAATAGGTCACTTTAATGGAACATAAGTAATGTAATGTTGGAACAATGGGCTGGGTCTCTTTTGGTATGCATCACTATTTGATTAAGTTACATGATGAAAGGTAGTACACTATTTATAAACAATGTATCTAGCTAAAACAGTTATTTTCGAGAAACATTTTTTATGTCCAATAAAAAGAAATATTAATACGAAAAGTAGATTAAATAAAATGAGTAAGTAAACAAATGTTGTATAAATGTTAAATAAAATCCAATAGGTTCACATCACTTTTTAATGAAGAATCACGTAAACAATTGTTGTATAAATGTGCCATATATAAACTTGAATGCCAGATTTTTATTATTTAGTATTAATATGAGATTATAGAGAACTAAACCTTAAGTGGGCATGACAATATTTAAATTAATTAACTAACCTCTGCATTGAGTACCACAATTAATTATATATAATAAAATAAAATAGCAGTTATGATGCCCGAGAACCATAATTTGTTATATCAGATATACAATCCTTAATGCTACGATATATTGTGATGAAACAAACGTAGCAAGAAGCTAAAAATATATAACGGTATGATTTTTTTACACAGTCAATAGTTTAGTACATGTTAATCTTAGTATATATAGTTAAAGTCAGAATACTTGCTATAGTTATGAACATCTACGTTTGTATATTCAATCATGGTAGGTTTTAACTTGACAATTTTGGGCCATTCTTGTTTGAAACGGCTTGCAGCTCTTCTCTAGATACCCAGTTAGTTTCATTCAATTATATAGCTAGCCTATAGTAATTTTAACATTCATATAACGTAACAGGGTGCTATGTACCACCCATACTCTACTTATAACCATGCAAAACTTAAGTAAAATCTCAACTCACTCACTTAGTTTCCCAAGTAAAATGCACAAAACTACTTTCTAAAAGGGAAAAATAAGAGTACTAATTTCAAGTGGTTAAAAAGTCATGTTAGGTATAGATTGTGATGTAGAAACATCTTAAATTTATCCTTGCCGATTTCAGATGTAAACTATTTTATACCTATTTCACTCGAAGTATAATCAACATCATATTACAAAATTTAGTTTTTACGTAAATGACAACTCCAACCAAATACAGTATCCTTTTCAACTTCAAATAAGTGATTGTTATGTATAACTTTCTTGATATATATTATACTATAATTTCTAGATGCATGTGTATTTGATAGAGTATTCCTATTAACTGATAATGATAACACAAATTAATTGAAAGAAAATCAATTTTTTAATAAACCACTTATCCCCAAACCTATAACCTATTCAACAGCATTGAGTGTTCTAGAAACCACTAATTACATATATTAATATATGATAAGCTTTCAATCGCATGGAAGGTTGAAAAATTATACGAAATTTGGACATGAAAATCCATCATTTAACATCAACTCACATTAACCATCCACCTACTTTCATTGCCTTGTACCCACTTTGCATTCAATACAACTCCATTTGCCTCACTGCCTTGCCTCTGCAATACAGCACTCCCACGAACACTACTGCCACCATTCACATTTACCGAACACTTCTAGACCTTCCACCTCCTCTCCTTTACCCAGTTCCAATACTACCCATCAACCTCCAATACACGTGAACCACCCTGAACCTCCACCACAAACTCGCTAATCATCGAAATTTGCGCTTCAATCTAAACCGCAACTCCAAATCACTTCAATCACCTCCTTCAAACATCCACTGCCCAACGTTCATCGACCAAATCCCCTTGACCAACTCAACAACATCCACCACCGAGATTTCCTACTGCCATCAATTGCGACCGAAATTTCCCCCCTTTCGAAAATCGAATCGCCTGCTAAAGTTGGGAAATTGAGTCGAATTTTGGTTGTGGATTGATTGTTAATTTGAGATTGTAAGACGTACAAATTGATTATTGAGGACTATTGTGTTTAGTATAAGACAATTGTAGATTGAAGTAATTTTTTTATTAGAAATAAAATGGAACGTGGTTAAACCGAATGACTAAAATACCCTCTGTCTTTGTCCAAAGTAAACTTTGGAGCCAATTTTTCATTATTTTTCACCTAAATTTCATATTGCCAGCAACATGTAGTTGCATCGGCTGACTTTAAAACGGATGCGACTAAAACTATTTGCATCGGTTGTTGGTGAGAACTGATGCTAATTTGATTTTTTTATTACCTATTGCTTACCACATACCAATTGCATCGGTTATTAAGATAGAACTGATGCAAATAGTTCTATTTGCATCAGTTTTTACTTCAACCGATGCAAATGAGGCGAAGCAATATGCACCTTTTGTACTAGTGTCGGATGCTGGGGCAGCCCTGGGAGAAGCAGTGGCTTCCCTTTAATGCTGATCGTGTCTGGAACCATGGTTGAAGTTTGATTGGCGATGGTTGGATTAAAGCATGATAGAGTCAATCGCAGCCGATCCTTGCTTGGTGCCCCCTTGACTGGGCCCAACTCCTGGTGATCTTTTTGGACTGGCTTCGGGTCGAGGGCTAGCTCGTTTTTGAGTTCTTGTATCTTTTTGATTGAATTCCTCATTAGTAGAAGATCTGTTCCATCTCTAAGACTCTCCAGATTGAGATTCACCTTGAGATTCTGTGTTGTGAGTGAATTCCTTCGTATCTCTCAAGCGTGTAATTAGTTGGTCCACTAAAGCTTTTTTCTGGGCAGCGAAGCGGTCGGTCATCTCGTTCACAACTCTATCTAGGTCTTCTGGGGTGACAACTGAACCTGGAAGTTGAGAATGGGTGGCCTGGTTTTCTTGATCCTCTAGGATGGGATTAAGTGTACTAGCAGTGGTCGTGTTCTTACCTTTTTCAGCATTCCGCCTAGAGGGAGCCATGTTTTAATGATGTGTTAAGGCTGAAAGTAGAGTGGACAAAAGAGTTCGGCTCTCTTTGCCGCCGCTCTCAACGAAAGCATAAAAAAATTTGCACAAAAATTGGACAAACACGTCTAAGTTCGATTTGGTTAAGTCTCGTTCAAGTTGTTTGATATGAGTGCATTTTTTATGTTCCAATACGTTAACAGATAATTATGGTAGTCACAGAATAGTTCACAGACTCAGAGTAGGAAAACAGTTAAAGGAAGTAATTCACACAAAATTTTATAATGGTTCGGCCAGAACATACCTACATCCACTATCCATCTTATTATGCTTCTTTGATTTGGATTACAGATACAAGTTTGATCAGAAAGAGTAAAAACTAGGAGCAACTGGGATGGTTAATTATCAGTAGAGTTTTCTCTCTTTTCTCTAAAATTCAATCCCCATTGTTGTCAAGGAGCTCTGGTATTTATAAAGTGGAGTTGTGGAGTGTGGAGGTTGAGATTATAGCTCCCTAAGTCCGGTTCGACACTTGGGAAGAATGACCTAGTTCGGCATCTCACCCATTGTTTGCTCGGTTGCAGCTTCATTCGGCATCTTGTTGGGAGACATCATTTACTGGCCCAAATGTTTGGTTCAGCGAGCTTAGGCGTCATCCAAATGTTTGGTTCGACCCTACAATTTCATGTTGGACCAAATGTCCGGTTCGGCACTACAATGCCATGCCGGACCAAGTGTCTGGTCCGACATTTCAGTGAATGCCAAACCAGGTATCTGGTCCGGCATTTCAGTGACCAGGTATCTGGTCCAGCATTTCAGTGAATGCCAGACTAGATATTTACTCCGGTATTCTTGCCTTCTGCACTTGAATTCCATCTACTTTCCTTTTAATTGCCTGAACTTCCTTTATACCTTTGCATGCTGAAAAGCCAAGCCAACGCCAAATAATAAGATATTAAAGAATGCGATGCACCAGTATCAAATAGAACTCTAACTGATGCACCATGAATCAAAAACATTCCTCCCAACACAACTTTCCCTTTTTCCTTTACTGTTGGTCCTGAGGCTGCTGGTTCTAGTACAAACACTTTTCTCTTTTCATCCTTGGCTTGTTCCTTGTACTAGTTCTTATCATGTCCAATCTGATCATATTTGAAGCATTTAATATTCTTCCCGATCACCTTCTTCCCATCTCCTGAGCGACATTCTTTATTGAAATACCCTTTCTTATTGCACTTGTAGCAGACGATTTCTGCCTTTCCTTTCTTGGTAGCTCCACCCTTCTGAGCTCCCTTTTTATGTAAAAACTTTCTCTTCAGGTCTACCCACCTTGATTTTCCGCTGCTTTGTTGCCATTAAAGAAAGCAAGCATCTCCTTATTCCTCAAAGCCATCTTAGTAACTACATCGCACCGATCCCTAATATGTGGTAAAGTTGCTTTAGCAGAATCGAGTCTAAATCCACGGATGAACTTCTCATTCCTTTTGATAATTGTATCAACTGTAGCATATCCGTATCTAGATAATTCCTCAACTCTGGTAGAGTATTCCAGCACTATCATGTCTCTCTGCACCAATTCAATAAACTTCCTGAGAAGAATTGACTTGGCGATCTCCAACATGAATCTTTCCTTAAACCTCCTTCTGAATTCTGCCCAAGTCATAGCCTCTTCTGCTAATCCTATAGTAACATTGTTCCACTAGTACAGTGTTTCTCCTTACAACTGTCTGGGTGCCAATCTCCTTTTCTGCTTATCATTGAGTCCCAAATCAACAAAAATCCTCTTGGAATGAAGCAACCAACTCTCTACTTCGATAACGTCCTTGGTATCAATAAACGGCTTTCCTCCAAGCCTAATATAGTCTCTTCTTGGTACCACATTCGATTCTTTATAAGATACAGAGGAATAGCCTAAGAGGGATGGGAGAATAGAAATAAAGCGTATACTTATATATAGCAAATATAAGTATGTTATCATAGCGTTATCCCATACCTAAATATTTTCTCTAATTTCTTAGGATTATGTTTTGAAAAATCGTTTTAAGCTTAAGATTTCATTTAACATTTCAAAAATAATTTTAAGTTTAAAATTTCTTTTAAGTTTTCATAAATTTATGCTTTGACACCAAGTTGTAACATCCCTTAATCGAGGCCCAAAGCTAGTGCTATAGATGTTGCGGTCATCTATAGTATTTAACTTTTAGTGACGTAATACAGTAAAGTTAATGGTATTCATAA
The DNA here is from genome assembly GCA_030765085.1 of Allium cepa. Lineage (NCBI taxonomy): Eukaryota > Viridiplantae > Streptophyta > Magnoliopsida > Asparagales > Amaryllidaceae > Allium > Allium cepa. Next base: position 293,536,315 of record CM060937.1, read on the forward strand.
CATTAGAAGCATATAAATATATAATAAAATCATAACAGATTTCAAAATAGCTTTTCTAATTACATTTCAAATCAGTATTTCATATTCTTTTACATTATCCCAAAACGATTCCCAGGTTTTGATCCAATATAATTATTAAGAATTACTTCAAGATCGACATATGAAGATTCCCCGTTGGATGATCAGATTACTAGTTAAATAGACATATTAGTCATAAATACATCGCAGTCAAAATAATACTAGATAACTCCTATATAGCTAGCTTTGCCTCATGCACGTCTTCGGAAGCTTATTCGTCCAATCTACAAAACCTAAAAAGTCCTCAACTCTCCATCTACTCAAATCAAATCTTGAGCACCCGATAATTTTAAGGGAAAACATTAACTTTGAGTCAGACATAAAACCTGGTGTGAATAATTCTATTACATCTCGGTTTATTGATATTAAGTGAGACCACGCAACTTAGCGAATGGGTTTCCCCTCACCAATATCCAAATCAGGTAATCCATGGACTGTCTGTCCGAATAATATAGTTTTATAAGGCTGACCATTAACCGCTGGCCGACTCGGGCCTACCAGACATAATAAATATTCGAACTTCTATTAGATACAATACTGAATGAACTATCCTTAACCTACTTTTCCTAGGGTCAACTGATCCTAACGGTTTCGCGGGATCACCAATAATCTACCTCTACTCCGTGTATTCCTTTCTGTGTGTAACATCATTTTAGTCTTACCAGTGACAAAGCCCTATACACTGGAATTTTGGACTTATATTAGCTAGGGGCTACTAGCTAAAGTATAGGGCGCTACCCATACTAGTCCCATCTGGTATTTTAATATCGTCCCATCTGGTATTCTAATATCTGAGTCATTCTTTTAACAAATATCTCGGTTGACCACATTATTCAAATTTCATTTCCTTAAAAACAATCTTTACAAATGATTTACCCTTGAAATCAAATCTTTTTAAAACAAGGAAATTATTACCTTTGCTTACTCAAAATACTTATGCCATGATATATGCTTTACACAAAATAATGTTGATGAAAATCCAAATCCATAGGGTTATTTATCCCTTTAAAATAAGTTAAAGCCCTTTTTAACTTAGTAAACATTAGGCTAGAAAGCCAAAACCTTCCTTTCGAAAACATTGCTTAAGACCTCAAACAATCCCTTTCGAAATCACTGAAAACATCCATTGCGAAACATTACTTAAAAACCACCTTTTGAAGGCATTGTGTTGAAGCAAGAACTTGTGGAAACATAGCATCAGAACCCTTTAAAAGTATTCCTTTCGAAACCATTGGGTTTAACATTTGGTATAACTACAGGGTTAAAATGAAAAGAAGCGAAAGATTTGAAAGCTTTAATCTTAAGAAAAGAATTAGAGAAGATGATAAGTTCGAAACCATTGCCTTCGAAACCATTGATAAAAGCGGCTAAAAGGACCCTTTTGAAAGCACTGGGAAGGCGACTTCAAAATTTAAAAAGGTGGAAGCTTCCCTTTTGAATACATTATTTGAAGGTTATAAGAAAAGCGACCTCAAACCAATTCGAAAGGTATGAATGCGACACCTAGATTTCAAATGGATTAAAAGTGGTAACTCTTTCTAAAGCTTCTTTTTTTAAACAAAGGCAAGTTGATTGATTCGATATCTAATAAGATTGGCTTGAACCCCTTCTAAAGAATGCTTCCTTTTCACCTAACTTGCCTAATTTGACAAAATATAACTGCTTGCTAATTATTTATCAAAATTCTTTCTAAAAAGGCTGTTGAATTCAATAATTAGTAATTAAAATCATTTTAATAAATAAGCCCTTTCTCTTGACAAAACATTTAAAACATAAGTCCTCTATCTTAAATAACTTAACAACCATAATAAAGCACTTAGGAAAAATCCCTAAAAATCATAATAATTCACTTTAAATATGTTTTCTAACATATCTAAATTTCAGACCTAAAAACATTATTTAATTGCCTTAAATAATTTAAACCCAGAATTAACTATTTTCCTCAATGGAAAATACATAATAAATCCACAATCACTTAGAAGATTATGAAACTTGAAACCCACTTCTAAAATAATGTTTTTGACTGCATATCAAAAGCGCAACTCATTTAGATGTCTTTTAATAGGTTTTCTAATCTAAACATATCATAAAATCCATATGAAACCATATAAATCATCAACTAAAGCATATAACCATTATCACTATAACATGACATATACTTGCAAAAGAAAACAATTTTACTCTTTAAACCGAAACTATTATAAAAAATAGAGATGTAAACTAATTATTCACCTTGATTTTGTGTTAAGAAGGTTGAATTTGCTAGATTGATTTGCTTAAGCTTTCTACTTTAGCTTTTATTCTCCTTGAATTCCCTTAATAGTGGCCGGCCGAGTTCTCTAAGGTTTTAGTTTTGTTTGTGAAAGCTAAAAATGAACGATAAATGAAGAATAGAAGTGTTTAGGGTATAAGAACAAAGGATTTTACTATTTTACCCTTACTATGTTCCTCCTACTTACTTTCAATTCTCTTTTGCCTATACATTTATCAAAGCACGACTACTTTTTATTTAACAAATCTAAATATCTAACTATCTACATTATTTATATTTAATTTATCCAATTAAATATTCCAAATGATGTTAGTCAAAATTAGGGTCATTACACAAGTGAACCGCATCATTGCCACACCTTCAAAAAAATAAGAAAACATCGACACCTGTCAGCGTCAGTTGCCCTATCTGTGTCCATATGCCACTCGTACTTCAACAGGTGTTGCCTTGGATCCGTCATTCTACCATAGAATGACATTGTCGGCATTGGGAACCTCTAGGGATATTCCTCACATAAAATTCCTTGATGAATGGGCTCCTACTATAAGAAGAGCCACATTCATCGTTGCTTCTATGCTACGTTTCACTCACTAGCTTTTCACCATCTCTGCCAAAGATTCTGCTAAACGATGGTAGTCATGGGCTGCTTCGAGTATTTAGCCCAACAAATGGTCTTGGTCAGTTCCACGATACATGTGTTATCCTGACTCTGGGAAAACCGTTCATTAAGCTATTTCATTATTTTGGTTTCTACATGACGGATTACCCGAACTCCAACATTTTGGCCATCAACATCATGACCAGCTTTGCCACTAACATCATCATCTAAGACATCAACACCTTCATCGACCAAATCAAGCATAGAGGGTTAGGTATCAATCCCTAGGTGGGGTTTGATCAATTCATAAACCTTTACTTCAAGTAATATCCAACCTTTCTATCAAAATGCCTGTCTCCTTTCTCTTCATCTTCTATTATCCTTCACTATGCTTTCCACTAAAAGACAAGAACTACATTCCTCTTAATCGAATGGAGTCAACTCTCTCATGTTCTTTCTACAACTGTGGGTCAGTTGGTTCAGTAAATCAATGCTTTTCTTCATCTACCTATTTATCTCATCTTGACTTTCTTGCAGTTTATCATTCATCTCCTTCATCATCCGGTCCATCTCAATCCTCATTATCATATTCGATAGGTTTTGGATATCAATAGCATTCGGTTGTGCAACTTCAACCTTCACTATTATACCCAATTGGTTTTGGATTTCAACAACGATCGACTATGCAACTTCATCAATATGCTGAGATCCGGCATTCTTAGCATCATTGACAGGCCCAAAAGCGGCAAATTTCTCTCTTCGCAAAGCCAAAACTCAAACCAATCCTTTGATAGGTTCTGTTGGAATCTAAATAGTCATGGATTGCCATCATAAAACTAATGGATCTACCTCATGAATTTTGGCTATCCAAAAGTAGAAAATAGATCCTAATAGACTGAGATCAATGTTCTCAATGAAAGCATCAAAATGTTCACACCAAAATATGGCGTGAACACCCATAAATTAAAAGTAGAGAATTAAATGAAGAAAATAACTTGAAAATGAGGAAAAACAGAACACACACCAATTATAGTGACAGGGACACTTGATTCATCCATTAGAAGTCTGAGTTGATGTGGGCTTGCAAACCACTTCATATTAGCATAAAACAGTTTGTTAGTGCTCCATCTCCATATGGCATGAGGCGAGTTGACTATGGGAGATTTAGGGTCGGTACCAAACCCTAGTTAGGAATCAGTATCGATCCATGACTGCTCTAGTATCTTGGAGCTTTAAATCGGGTGCTCGTAGTAGGAGGTGTGTAGGCTTTTGTTTAGATGTTCTTGTTCATCTTTAGACTTCATTCCTTAGTTTTGCTTGGTATTTGAACTTGACAGTTGTCGCAATGGATTCCTACTCGATAATTTCTCATTTCAACCGACCTGATGTGATCGAATATGATCTAGCCACAAGGCTGGATAACAATACATAGAGTAAAATTTAGCGAGTGAGGAAAAATCTTAAGATAGATTACTCTAGAAATGGATTTTGCTGATACTTGAGCTTGGGCTTTAGGTTAGGAAAATAATTTTATTTTATTATTTTATTTCTTTTTATAAACTATTCTCTATTGAAAACAAATTACAATAAAATTCCAAACAAAATTTACATTCATAATTCTTAAAGTAAATATTTATTCCAAAATTATTTAATTCCATCACTAATTATCTTATTGTGAAATTTCAATATTCTAAATAAATTCAAATTATTCATTTTTAATTACAAAAATCCATTTTAATTATTATTACTAATTATTCTTAAAAACCAGGATGTTATAGACTCCCCTTTGTGAAAATTGCATCCTCACAATTTTCGTAAGGAAAAATATAAAACAATTAATTATACTAAACTTAATCATATCATTTCCATTTTACTTTAAATAATTATCTTTTCGAAAATTATATATTTATATATATTTCCATTATTTCACTTTATACAAACTCAAACACAATCCAAATTCAATTTTTTCATCAAATAAACTTTAAAATATTTTTAACAAAAGCCAAAATCTTATCAATAAATTTTCTACTAAAATCTCATTTCTCTATACAATAAAAATACCTTTCAACGTATTTCTTAAATTCAAAACACCTTATACTAAATAAAATCATTTTCAAATGCTATTTTACAAGCCCTTTCATAAAATTTGTATGAATGTTATCTAACCTTTTGGCCCGGCTATATTCAGACCGATTAGACAGGTTAAATCGATTGTCATCGGGATCAATTAGTCAGATTAACAATAACGAAACCCAAAGATCAGGCGCCGATGATAATATAAAGTGGTGGTGGAGTGAAAGAAGAAGACGGACTCAATAAAACGATAAAAGTATGAAAATGTACCATTTGCTGAAAATGGATCTGGTATTATCCATATTCATGAATTATAGATCATATCGTATCGATATTACAGTTCGACCTAATGGAAAACAATCGATCTATCAAAATCTACAAGTCAACTGCACATGAAACTTTGGGAATATCAATATATTGAAGATTGGAGCCCACCATATCGATCGTATGCCAAAAGAAGCCCATATAACGATCGTTATTTTAAAGGATGTGGGACCCATGCTCGATACCATGACTTCTTCTAGATCTGTGGACTCCGTTGCCAAAATTTCTGGAAGATATTTCACCATCTTCCCCTATAAATATAGACTTGATTGTTCATTATGAGGGATCTTTACGCTGCTTTTCACTTTGTACTTCTTTGTAACTAAGTGTTTTATTCCAATCCATCCTTCTGTACTCAGCAATTCAAGTGTTTAATAAAGTTATTTCTCCAAAGTGGATGTAAGCTTTCAATGCAACCCACTATAAATCATTGTCTTCTTATTATTGCTTATATTCTATTATTTAATTTCTTGTTCCCTCTACTTTCATTATCATTCTTCATTTATTTCTCTACAAATTCTCTATTGGGTGTTTGTGCCAATTTCTGGTGCAAACATTTTGGTGCTTTCGCTAGGAAATAAGATTTTAAACTCTGTTTGGATCCCTTTGCCGCTGCTGGATAGCAAAAATCCCCGGAAGAGATCCAAAACTATCTTCAAGTAGTTTATCTATCCTATTAAGATTAGCAAATGTCTAAGGAAAACTATCAACAATAGTTAGGAACACCAGATCTACCTATCGAAACGTAGGAAGAAACGAGAATGCTAACATCCAACAAGAGGCCAGAGCAATCTATCAGTAGATGTTAATGCTGCCAATCCAGTTGTATTTCAGAATCCAACTAATTCCATCACAAGGGATGATTTATAGAATCTGATAAGAGAGCTCGTGGATACCCACCAATAGTTAAACCACCAGATTCAAGCCAATATCAATTTGATGAATCAACTCGTAGATCAACAATGTGGCAAAGCTATGAGGGAGCCAACTCCCTATTTTTCATTGGAGAGCTCAACTCCATCAGATGACTATCATAGACGAAGATCTCATAGAACCGATAGAAACCACGCTGAAAAATCGACCTGTTCTCATCCGATCGATGTAGACAGACCGATAACTATTAGTACCGATCCATCTGGAACGATCAATGCTGATCCAACTTTTGGAGGTATTACAACAGATGATGGGAAGAAGAACACTGGAGATGTCGCGGTTGATGTAGATGCTGTAGTTCAAGTTAATGCAGACCAGTTACTTCCCCTGAATGATAATTCAGTGAACGCATGTGATATTCATCGAGAGGATGTTTAGCCAAGAAGGCATGGAATGGCCATAGACATCGAATAGACCTTTCCCATGAGATGGAGCACAGCTATTGCTTGGCTCTAACTATCCAAATGCCACACCTATTCACCAATAATATCCTACATGCAAAGTATCCAAGAAGGTTCAGTACGCCGTCAATGCCTACCAACGAGGGAAAACTACCCTCAGGTAACTCATTATGAGATGTGAATTAATGGATTCCGCATGAGCTAATGACACAACAAAATGAAAATGTATTCCTATTACTCTCTGTGACATAGTAATGATGTTGTTTTGTCCCTCACGGTCAATTTCTAGATTTGATGGTTTAGCAACTAAATATGTGGACCAGTTCTATATGCATACAACTCACGCTAAAGATGTAATGTCCTTAACCATCATAATCCAAGCTTCGGAAGAATCATTGAAAGATTATTGGAGAGATTTCATACGGCCGTCGCAAAAGTCAGTAATCTGAATGACCATTCAATATTGATAGCGACAATAAGAGGGATTGACCCAGAATCTGACTTTGGCGATTTGTTAGCTGGCATCCACTCGCAATGTTGCTGCGTTTCTACGTAAAAGAAACTCAATATTTAAGGAAAGTGGAAGAAAAATGTTCTAGGAAGAAGAATGTTGTAGGACCGAGTGGAGAAGGGTGTAGTGTAATATTACAGTGAAACAGTCTGGGGAGAGTTCTGGAAAAGTTCAAGTAAATGCCTAAAATAAACCGAATCGGCAAAAAGAAAGGCGGTGACCAGAAACATGAATGAAAGAGGGATTCTGGAATAGGAAAGCCTAGGATTCTAATGTATGAAACCCACATACCACTGAATACATCTTTAGAGAACGTCTACTTGTCTACATGCAATACCGTATAGTATAGGAAGCCATCTCCGAAAGAGTCGATGGAGAAGCGGAAGCATACTTGAAAATATTGCCAGTTCCACGAATGTTATGGTCATAACACGAATGAATGTAGGTATCTCCAGGATGTTATCGAGAAACTAATTCAAGAAAGAAAATTACAGCAGTTTGTTAAAGCCCCGCAGGATGGCGAGTAGGGGACATATGACTCCAACTTAGGACAAGCTTCGCATAGGGCTGAACAGCCTATACGGACTGGTGGAAGATTAGTGATTAATACAATAGTCGAAGGATCACATCCAGCTGATAAGAGATGGCACGAGATGGAGCTCCATGTTAGTGCAATTAAGCATATGAATTTCGAATTTGTTCAAGTATAGAAGATGAAGCTCCAGCTAAACAGTAGTGCACAGTGGCAGATGACATGTGTTTAGAAATAGAGATAAAGATAAGGTGGAGCATCGATGATTGACCCAATGGTTATTTCGGCCATGATCGGTCCCTCTTAGTAAGGAGGATCTTGGTGGACTGTGATAGTTCCATGAATATAATTTTCAAAAAGGCTTACGACTAGATGAGGATGGAAGCCAAGGACTTCAAGCCGTATAGAGCTCGTATTCATGGCTTTAACCATGTTGTGGCTGAAGCTGTCGGTTATGTCAAATTGCCTATGGATTTGGAAGAAGGTGACCAAAAGAGAGTGTAGATATTTCCATTTGTTGTCTTGGATGTTGACTTTCCATACAATGCTTTTCTGGGCCGACTAGCCCTGGCTGAATTTTGGGTAGCCCTTGCCCCGTGGTATTTGATTTTGAAATCCCAACTGATAATGGTGTGTGAGTTATGCATGGTGATCAGGCGAGTAAACGTGCCTTGATATGTGGCTGAATTGAGAGGTGCTTAACAGAAGGAGAAAGGTAAGGACGTGGACAAGTTTCTCCACATCCAAGCTACCAAAGATTGATGACCAGCACCTGGGCCTTTGCTCGGGTGTCACAGTCGGTTCTATAAAGACAAAGATCTAACGGATGACGATGAGGAGCCTAAAGAGACCACGACTGCATCGGCCGAGCCGACGATTGACATCCGGGTCAGCCATGATGACCCGTCACGGGTCCTAAAGAACGGATTACAACTCAACCCCCCGATGATGAAAGAACTTGCTCGTTTTCTCCGTGCGAATCTTGATGTGTTAGCTTGGGCTCATTCTGTGGGACCTCGCCTACCATTGCGAGCCACACATTAAACATCGACTCAAGGCATGTCCCGGTGAAGCAAAAAAGGTATGGCATGGATCCGAAGAGATTTATTTCCCTTCAAAAGGAGGCGGGTAGACTCATAAAAGGGGTTTATCCATGACGCCCTCAATCCTAAATGGGTATCCAGTCTTATACTTGTGAGAAAGGTGAATGGAAAGTAGAGAATATGTGTTGACTATTCGTACTTAAACAAGGTGTGTCCAAAAGACAGTTTTCCCCTTCCGAGGATCGACCAGCTGGTGGACTCAATCGTACACGAGCTTCCATCTTTCATGGATACCTACTTTAGATATAATCAAATCTTGATGCACATTCCCGATCAGGAGCACACCAGCTTCATTATTGATGTTGGACTGTATTGCTATACGGTAGTGCCATTTGGATTGAAGAATGATGGAGCAACTTATCAGTTCCTAGTCAACCGAATGTTTAAGGATCAGATTAAGAAGACAACACTCAGGTGCCAAAAACAATCAAACAAGTACAGAGCCTAAATGGGAAGATTGCTGCTCTAAGTCGATTTATTTCCAAAGCCACCGACAAATACATTCCCTTCTTCGATTTGATTAGGAAAGGGAAAAGGAACTTTGAATGGACATAGGATTGTGAAGATACATTCCAAGCTTTGGTAAACCACTTAGAGAGGCCTCCAATCTAGTAGAAGTCAGTGGATCACGAAGACTTGTATATCTAGTTGGCCATGTCGGTACACGCTATAACTGCCACACTGCTTCACGACCTGTCTATTATTTTAGCAAGCAATTAACAAGAGATGAAAGGAATTATCCAAAGATAGAGAAATTGTCGTACTACATGATGATTGCTTCATGAAAGCTTCGCCCCTATTTTTAAGCTTATCCTATCAATGTTTATACCGGTCATCCATTACGATAGGTCCTACAACGACCTAAGACGTTCGGAAGGCTACTTAAGTGGAACATCAAATTGAATCAATTCGACATCACTTATTTCCCTTGAAGAGCCATCCAGGGATAGGCACTATTGGACTTCATAATATAATTCATTGCACAGGTTGATCTCCCAGAAAGCGGTGTAGCTAGTACCACTGGTGAAAATGTAAATGGATGCAGCATCCAATGATTGCCGTTCTGGAGCAAGAATCATGCTAGTAACCCTAAAAGATCGATCAATTTGCTATGCTTTATAGATTGACTTCCCTGCAATGAACAATGAAGTTGAGTACGAAGCTCTGATTGCTAGACACAAACTTTCCAAAGTATAGGGGATAAAATATCTTGAAATCCTTTACGATTCCCAGTTGTAGTATATCAAGTTAGGGGAGATCACTAGGCTAAAGGACAATGACTCATCCCATATCTTATCCAAGTCTAAGAGCTATTGACTGACTTTTTGAGTATTATCACATCACACATATTTCTCGGATCAAAACAGAGAGGCAGACTCATTAGCAAAGTTTGTCAGGGATGCACAACAAATGGCCTTGGTTCTTGTCGAAGTATTAGACGTTCCGAGCACAAACCAGATGGAAATTGACTATGTACTAGATATGGGGCATAAGAAGGAGTTGTGGATGGCTTCAATTAAGGACTATTTGCTATAGGTAGTCCTTTCCGAACGGAGGAATGAAAGGCGATATGCCCTCCACAAAGCATCACGATATATAATTTAGGAAGGAGTCATGTATAGAAAAGGTTTTTCCATTCCCCTGCTCTAGTGTATTGCTTATAATGAAATAAAATGGGACCTAAAGAAAGTTCATGAAGGGAATGTGGCGATCACATTGGTGGGCGAACCCTAGCAAAGAAAATACCCTGTTATGGGTATTATTGGCCAACTTTCAACTGAGATGCTGCTGATTATGCTAAGCAACGTGACAAGTGCCTGATGTATGCAAAAGTTTTGGGAGCTCCACTGACGAGAATCACAGAATTGGTCAGTCTACGGCCATTTTCCATATGGGGCATAGATATTATCAGTTCCCCACCAGTCTCTAAAGGTAGTGCGAAGTACACTATAGTCGCAATTGATTACTTCACCAAATAGGCTGAAGCGGAACCTTTAGCCGCGACTACAACAAAGAAAGTAGTCGACTTCATTATCTAGAATATCATCTATCATTTTGGCCTTCTAAGAACCATTGTAACTAATAATGGTACTCAATTCGATAGCGTTGAATTCAAAGACTTCTACTATCGGCATCATATTGAAAAGAGATTTTGGCAGTTGCTCACCCTTAAGGAAATAAACAAGTTGAAGTTGTTAAAAAAATCATAAAGTCCATTCTAAAAAAGCGTTTAGAAAATACTAGAGACAAATGGGTGGATGAACTCCCAACAGCATTATGGGCTTACAAAACCACCCACAAGTCCACGATTGGGCATACTCCATTTTCGCTTGCTTACGGCTCTGAAGCCATTATTCCTATTGAACTCGAAGTCCCTTCTCAATAAGTAACCTACTACGATCCTAGAATGAATAGAGACCTCCTCTTAGAATCTCTTGATTTTGTAGATGAGGAAGGCGAAGAAGATGATTTGAGGGCAGCTGCACACTGACATCGAGTCGCCCGATACAATACTAAAGTCTAACCTGGGACCTTTGAAATCGATGATCTCATCTAGAAATGGGTTTTCCATGTCCCGTCACATGTGAATCCTATTTAGAAGGGACCGTATGTCATTGAACAGAGGCTTAGAGAGGGAACTTTCAAGCTAGCGATCGTTGATGGCATCACACTCCTAAGGGCATGGAATAGTGAGCATTTACGATGATATTTCACTTAATATATTCTTTTTCATTCAGTTGTTTTTAATCTTCAAATTTGCTTTAGCATTTGATTTTCCAAATAAGAAAAATTATGTCCTTCCTTTCCATTTGTTAAATAAAGCTTGAAATTTCCTTCATATATGTGATTTCTTTAGCATGCATGTTAGTTGTGACACCCAACTAACTAATATTGGCATGTCCGAGCAGGTTCTTAGAGTTTGAAGCAAGCATGTTACACAAGTTCATGACTGAACTAAACAAAATGAACATGGTCTGACTGTTCATTCAATGATTCTCGCTCACAACCCGATAGATGGAGTACCTAATAAGAAATGGGTACAGCTTGTCCATCTAACAATCAAATTAGTCCCACCAAGCGATGGGACAAACATGAATCAAAAGAAATCATGATATAACCGATCACTCGCTAGGTCGAAACTCGGAATTAGGGCAGACCACTTAATTAAGGAAAGCACGGTCCAACTATTTTTCGAAATAAATATAAGTCCCTAGAGTGTGGACTGGAGTATAAACACGACTTGGATGCGATCCAACTACCCACTAACTAACTCTTGTCCCCAGAGCGTGGATATGAGTATAAGCAAATAGATGAGTGTGATTCGACCACTCACTATGCCATAAACTTCAACCTCAAACCAATAGGAGGAGTATAAACTTTCTGGGGATGGAGTTTAACCATCCATTATCTATCTCCACTAACCTGAGACTGGGGGCAGGAGTATTATCAGTTAAACCGATGATCTCATGGCGTACACTAAGGCTCGCCTAGTGTTTGGTACAACTTAAGGCCATGACCACATGGAGGCCTTAAGTAAAAATTAACAGACAATTATCCGAATTAACGAGCAATGAATTCATCTAACAAAAAGCCAAAATACTAGAGAGCATGAGTGCACGCGAAGAATCACTTCCTCCTCGTCTTCCTTTTCTCTTCTTGGAATTGGGAGAGAATTCACTTGAACTTTCTCCACTCCTCTTATCTCCTCTCTTTTCTTTTCCTTGTCATTTTACCCGAGTAGATTGGGTCAATCGAGTAGATGCTTCCTGAGTAGGCTCTGGCTGAGAAGTGGAAGCATCCATGGTTTCTCTATGCAAAATGATGGAGATGGGAGGGGCAATGATCTCTATTTTCTCTTTCTTGATTTTTGCCTCAAAGGCGATCTCTGCTACAAATTGATGTGCCATATCTCGCATTGAGGGGCCTGACAAGGATTGGGAAGTTTTCATAATCACAACGACATCATCAATGGGAATTTCTTAATGTAGATCGCTTTTTTCCTCAACAAATCATCCACCAAGTGCTCATGTTCATATAAGCTTCCTCTAGTGGGAAATTTTGGGTTGTTATCAAAGCCGTGACAGTAACAAAGTCCATCTTTGGCACTTGAGGTACTGGTTGGGATTCTTGAGGAAAAGGTGGAACTACAATCAGCAGATCTAAAGCTGAGAAAACATAACTAAAAGATTAGACATATCGACTAAGTACACTCAATCTTTCTGAAGGACATGTGAGTTTAATGAAATACCATCCCTAGATTGATCCCCCACATGACCTGGAGTGCCATTGGAACTTCCTTACATGCTAGATGTAGTAACATGTGGCTTCTCTGGGTTGTAATAGAGCTCGATAGAAGTATCCACAGTTGTGCTGGGAATAGCTTGGGTCACATGATTCTGCTCATCTCCGACACCGTGTGACGTGGATCTAGAACCTAAAAGGCTTCATGTTGAAAGGTTGTGGCATGCTCTTTTTGGAGTGTAAGCTGGGTTTTATGAAGAATTTTGGGTTCATCACCCGATAGATTTTCGCCTTCCAGCCGCATAAAATCAATTTGTTCAGTGCCGAAAGCCTCCTTCTCCTCTTAAACAAGATGCTCCCAAGCGCATACAACATCATAAAGGGTAGTTACCCTAAAGCCACTCGAAGTTTCTATACTTCAAGCCGTTGGCATTATGAAGAATGAGCAGTGGATCCAATCCCTCCATAACCTCCTCCGTGGCCTTCTTTATCAGGTTCCACTTCTCGTTTAACGAAAGCATTAATGTCTTTGGCCTTTTCGACATCAGCGTGTCTTTCAAGCCTGACGGTAACCATTTCTTCATAAGCATCCTGATCGATTTTTTGGACCTCCTCTTTATCTTTGCGTTCATGGTCAAACTTAGTTTTGTACTCAGGGGCACTTCTTTTGGCCCCTTCCCTTTCGAACACCAGTTTATGATTCCAATGATGGAGTGCATTAACCTCGGCCAAGTGCCTGGCCTTCTCATCTTCGTGTGCCTTGATGGTCGTTTCTACTTTTCTCTCAGCTTCTACCTGTGAGCTCCTTAAAGATTCTAACTCATTGGTTAGAGTTTCAATGATCCGCTTGTCCTGAGCATCTCGGCATTTCAACTTCCCAATCTCTGTCGCTCTCTCTCTTAAGATACCTTAGAAATCCTCTCTGTTGCTCTTATCCACTCAATATACTACTTATGATATAATTCACACAATCCATAGTCGTTTGTTGAACTTTTTTTAGAACTTGATTAAGATAAGGAACAAAGTTAAATCCATCAAGACATACATTTGGTAAGTCTAAGTTAAGTTGGGCCATGCGAGAGACGACATCAGCTTGTTAAGCTTCAACGACAACTTAGGTGTCATTACTTTCCTTGCCCGACCTTTGTTGGTGAACATCATGATGTCTACGATCACTGAGTCATTGAGGATGAGATGGAATAATAGACTGTGAAGAAACTAAAGTAGAAGGGGAACCATGAGAAGTGTCAATAGGAGGAACATCGTCGCGCGATCTTATTGCCTTTCAGAATTTTTGGAGGGAGGAGATCTATGTAACGTCCCGCCTTTTCGCACACTTTAAATCGACACACGTGCCAATTCAAACATACGGAAGGGCGGATTGTTATGGGGTAAATAAGAAAAACGAGAAAGAAATAAAACAAAACAGAATCTCACAACGGAAGGATAAAATATAATAATAAATATAAAGTTCATAAAACTGTTTACAAAACATTTGATTCTTCTTTATACAATAAATATCAGAGTTCACATACCAATAATATCAATGCAGCGGAATTAAATAGTGTAGTGGAATAATATAGAAGATAGTAATACTACAAATCTTCGCCTTCGTCCTCCAGAATAAAATCTTCAAATCCTGAAACGCTCTGACTGACCCGAGCGAATTGAAAAGACAAAACTCTCGAGTCAGAAATAAAAGATCTTATGTAAGTTAAATTAATAGAAATAAATATGAGTGCAGTAACTCAATAGATGCTCAGGATTTACATCTCCTAAGGATCCGTTAAACTATTTACTATGCAGTATATTTCGCTACTATAATAGTGTCTAATTGTAAAATAAACTTACTTTTTAATAGCGTTAAGGAATGACCCAATATTCCCCTTAACACAATAATAGTCCCAGCAGTCCATCCAATATCATAGTCCCTCCTGATCGGGAAGCCACCAAAGGATACCACACAGGCTACTGGAGAAATCCAAACTCGTACAAGGCACGATAGGGTAGGTGACACGTCACAACTAGGTAATGCCAGGGTAGATATACCAATTACGCTTCTGGGGTCGGTGGTAACGCGTAGCGCGCAGCTACCGCCCACCTCGAGCCACACCTCCAAATAAAATCAAAAGTGGCCACCGAATCAATCCAAAAGTCAAGTATAATATCGAAGGGATGTGTCCGATCAAAGGTGCTACCTTATTAACCCGTTAATCGCTCCAGTTTTAGCCACCTTATGCCAACTCACGGGAGTTGGGTCCACGTATTTACCTTACAAGAAATGCCGCCGCCAACCTACTTCATTCTGGAATCTCCACCGCGTACACGGTTGTTAAAGTGGTTTTCAGAGTTGGCAGAGAGTATGACAACTTCCGATCCCGATCTCTTCAACAACCAAACGTTATTATAACACCGCGGTCATTTAAAATAATTGTACTTTCAAAATCAGAATATAATTATCCACTTCAAAACCCATAAATACGATATCATTTCCTTTTAAAACCCAAATAAATATGATATCAATTATTTCCAAATATATTCTTTTCCAAAAATTATGCCACTTTTAAAATGTATAATACCTCAAAACCAAATATTTGAATTTTAACTTTCAACATGATACTTCATAATCCATAGTTTTAAAACCATAACTTTCAAAACTTAAATGGTTTGGATATTCAACAGTATATAGAATAAAACAGTTGAATTTAAAATTTCTTTAAAAGTAAATAATTTCCACACCTTCACAATTTTTATTCACTTTAAATTCAGTCTAAATCCATAACTTTTAGATTCACTTTCAGTTTGAATAAAACACTTCGATTTCAATATTTTCAAAACTTCAAGAATTTAACGAATTTCAAAACTAAGGTTAGAAATTTCAAATCAATTCATTTTCCTATTATTTAGTTTGAAAGGTTTATATGATAAATCCATAACCATTTAAAATAAACTAAATTTATTAACACTAAAATTTCCTTTCATTTATTTATACTAGAATTATTCATTAAATACAGTTATAAATATCATACCATTAAAATTTCCAATTTTAATAAGTTTACATCAACTTATGGAGTTAAATTTTCAAATAAGCTCAATTCCAATTTAGTCACCAATTTATCTTTCAATCTTAATTTATTTGAATCATTTATAACTCTATATATATATATACATACAAGAACTTAACTCATACTAAATCGTATAATATAAATTATCAAATGCCATTTTCCAACTTATTCATTTTATTTAGCAGATTTATACATAGCTTAAATTCAACAATTTAACTTTGTATGTTTATATAAAATATATTTATATCATATCCAAATTTAATATTTATTAAACTGTATCATACCCAAACCATAAAAATCATTTCAAAATAATTTTATACATATATATACCGCGATGTCTGTATATAATTTTCTATCCTATGGTCAAGTGATACGGATATTTATCATTTCAGTCCGCAATTTAAAAATAAAAATGCGGTTGTATATCATTTCAAACCGCAATCCCGAATGAAATAAAAATGCATGATAACTTGCAGTTTATATAAGATAGAACACATCATCATTCACCCAATATCAATCATCAACCAATTTATTTCAATCATCATTAATTTATTTCAATCATCGTCAATTTAAACAAACATCAATATATATCATATGCAATATAACAGGAAATAAATGACAGTTGTTAACTAACAGTTTATATTCAAAATAAATTTAGTAACTGTTTAACTAGCAGTTTTATGCAAATAAATAAATTTTAACTGCCAAATTTATATGCAATAATAAATTAGTTAACAGTTAAATTAAATAAATGCGATTTAACAGAGATAATGAATAAAATATGCCAAATAGTCATAAATAAATTTATACTCATATCTAAAATCAATTTAACAGACATAAGAAATTTTAGAAGTTGTGAGTACGTTAAAACACTCACCTTTTGAATTTAAATCGTATTCAAATCCGATTTAAACCCAAAAATTCGACGGTCTCCAAATCCAACCAATGCAGCGTTAAAGTCTACGGAATTTAAATACGATCCTAACAAAAAAAAATTCGCGTGAAACAGATAACATATGAGAAAGTTATTAAGATTAAATGAGTTGAAATCAAATTAAATTAAAATAAAAACAAAATAACTTAACTCTACAGAACTTGCCACGTCACCCTATCACGTTCCTCTCCCCCCCTGAACAGTAAAACGCGCACACATACCGAACCCATCTCAGCCGTTTGACCACCATCTTTGACCACGATTCCACCTCTATTCCGGCCGCCGTTCACCAAGATACCACCTCCATCGAGCTCCCCTGCTCCGGCCGCACCCAACTCGGCCACCCACGTCGCCTCCGGTGACTGTTGCCGCCGCCGCCAATACCGTGGTTTCGAACCCTAATTCGAAAATTCCGGCCACCCCAAGCACTTCCAGACCACCAAACAACCACCAATCAACTCCCCTCGACGAGATCTAAAATACCCATAATTCAATTTCGTCGATTGACGACGAAATCAAAAACGGCCAATTCGACTTTGACCGTGATTTCTGATCAATCCGGTCACTGTCTCGAAAAATGAACATCAGATGTAGGTTCGCATCATTGAGATCTTCGACATATAATTTTTTGAGATTTTTCTGAGGATTTTGAATTTTTGACTTTGGATTTGATTTTTAAATTTTGAAATTGGATCTAGGTTTTGGTACGCATCCATTGGGAAAAAGAGGAGCTGAGGAAATGAAAGCACAAATAAATGAGAATAGATGGAGGCTAGGGTTTATAACAGGGTTTATATAGGTTGGTTAGAAATAGAGTAGATGGATCCGATAAACAAACTTGCTGAACGATAATTGGCCCAAAAAGCCCGTTTTGACCCCGGAACGAAATTGGGTGAACCCATATATCCAAATAGGTGTTTTAAAATATTCTGAGCGCGATGGAAAATGTTTCACGTCCAAATTCGATCGTATGAAGAAGTTATGCTGAAATCAATATTTTCAAATTGATTTCAAATTGATTTCAATTTATCGATTCCAAGGCGTTTCGCATTCGTACGATCAAACGATAAGTCCGATCGCTACGAAACTTGAAACCCTACAATAATTCACTGCTATGGATCCGATGAAACTGGTTTCGTCGAAATCCGAGTGAGTGGCCAAAATGGCTATTTTTATATAAATTAAATAAATTAATAATTAATTGGTTAAATCGTTATTTGAAATTCAATTTTTATAATTCATAAATTTATCACCTTGTATTACTTAAGAAATTTTAAAATCCTTTAAACCAAATCTCATATCAAGGTAAAGTAAATAAATTCACAAATTATAATATTTAATATTCAATTTAATAAATCCAGTTATTTATAATTATTGCTTTACCTGATTTCAATTCTTCCATTATCTATTTAATCCTTTCAAAAATCATAGTTAATATTTGTTTTCTTTTTATTATACTAGTGTTCTTATTCCATCAAGTTTCAATTTACGAAATATTAAATATTGAATTTCATTTAGTTGCAATAAATTCATTTATTGAACTCTGCACTTGATCAAATTAATAAATCTTGCCTCTTTACTTTTTAAATCAATGAGGTTTCATATAGCAAATAGGCTTATCATAAATTTCAACTTATAAAATTAACTATCTTAAATTCCGAAACAAATCTACCCTAACTGCAGCAATTTTAGTCAATTAACTGTAATTGATTCCACATTAATTGTTATTAATTAAAGTTGAAACATCAATAAATTTCGTTTATTGATTTTTAAAAATTTTCTATTCAGTAAATACATTAAATGGGTAAACAAAACATTGAATTATAATGCATTTCCCATGCATGCTTCATCTCCTAAAAATTCCCCTTTATTAACTAAATCACATTAACAAAACAAAATAATAAATTTAGATTTGTTTCAATCGATTACCAGTCTTGACTTAATATACTAAATAAATGGTTAACCTACAACGATTGTTACCCTTTAGCATTCAAGTTTACTTACGACAATCATTAACGCAATGTTGCCATTGATTTATATTTATTTAAATAAATTATATGAATGGGTAAACTTTACAATTATCTCACCTGCCAAATTTTACTCACATTCATCCTAAATTACCAACTTACAATTTAATTTTTATTTCTAAATTTGCATTGATTCTATCAAGTTGAAATTAAATACGTATTATTTCCTCAATTAATAAATCTTTGGATTTAAATTCCCAAATCCACAAATTATGTCCTAACATAAATCTATGCTTTTATTATTTTACGTTCACACTTCCGTTACACTATAATTAATCACCAAGTAACGTTATCATAAACCAACATTAATTAATATATTAAATCCTTACATTTATTTCTCTATATCCTATTTGTTCCAACTTTATTTATTAATGCTATCCCCTTATTTTGGTTACTACTTATCAACTTTCTCAAACCTTACTACCTAAATTTTTTGTTATTGTAAACCTTTAATATTTTCATCTAAATTAAATATAAATTTCAATTCAATCAACCCTTTTCAACACGCAACTTATAGTAACAGCTTACAAGTACGAATGGAATTATCGTTTATTATAATATTTCCTTAATTTACATTAACCTATAAATAAATTTCCTTTAAATGAATCTTATATCTAGGTATAATACTTACTCCATTTCATTTATTGAAATTTATTCAAATTGCTAGTAAATAGGTTTTAAGTCAGCATTTATAAAATTTAATTTAGCGTTTATTAATTTAACCAAATTAAATTCACGAAATTTACGGGTCGTTACACTCTCCCCCACTCAAAACTTTTCGTCCCCGAAAAGGAAAAGAAGGGAATCGAAGAACTATGAAATCAATATACCTTATTCAAACATTAACTTTATAAATAATTATATTTACAAAATTAATTAATTTAGATAATATATCAATTTATAACCATTAAATTTTTATACTCAAATTAATAGAGTTTTGTTAAACACTTTTCAAAATATTTTCTAAGTCCAAAAATTTTGGAAAATTTTGGTAGAGTCTCCTTTGTACGGAGAGGCTCGGGAGAAAATATAATATTAAATATAACAATTATATACATATATTATCCAAAATATTATATCCCAACCCTGGGAAAATATATAAAATAGCACTATAAACCGTAATCCGCAACGTACCTATTTATCGGGCAATTTACGCTTAATTAATGGAACCAAAAGCAGTAGCAATTGCTTCCATAACCTGCATTTCACCTGTAAAATCCAAAGGGCTAACAATTATATAAATTGAAATATATTTAAGTGGTTTTAACTACCAACAATAAATCAATACAGCAACCATCAATTTCAACAACAGCATAATACAAAAATTTCAAAGCAACCATTCAATCAAACAACCAAATAGTTGTTCGGGTTCAAAACTTTTTAATTGTACGGAATGAAGAATAAACCATTAGCACATCATTTACTCAACAGTCTTAGATAAAACTAAATAGATTATTCATTCACCCAAATCCAAATTCTAAAGTATCCATGCCCAAACAACCATCAACTAAACAACAACAATCAACTTAACTTTTTATTAATTTCCTTTCTTACCTTTGTTGTTTGATTTTCTTTTTTACTTATGCAGTGATTTATCCTTTAAATTTACATTTACTCATTAAATGTTTTCTTCATTTAATTTTTCTTATTACTTACAATTATTCAATCCTATTAACTCAGGTCAGGCCAGTTTCTTTTATTTCGTTATAATTATTCATTCATTTATTATTGCATGTCCTCATTTATTTATACTTTAATTATTTAAGTTTATAATCATCTATTTGTCATACTTACCTTTAACTATATTTACTTGGTAAAATTTCGATTATAACTTAAGTTTATAACATTAAATTCTCATTTAATAGCAAATTCATTGGATACTTCATTACCTACTTTTACTTGTACAATTTCCATTACATTCTTTATTAAACATTTCAACTTTTTATATTTGATAAGTTATATATGTTACAGAAAATGCAAATGAACTTATACAAGTTTTATCTCATCCTTTAATTAAATTTAATGTTCAACAATATTACTCTTTGTTTCATATGCTACCAATTTCAAATTTCTTTAAATTCCATTTATAACTTAGCATTTAAATCTCTTATTTTATTTATGGTTTCAATTATTAATTAAATCCTGTTTCATTACAATAATTGAAACAATTAATTAATGGAAATTTAAGAATTTAATACCGGGTTAAATTTTAAATTTATTTTAAAACAATAGATAAATATATTCTTACAACTTATATATCTCTAATTTATACTAAAACAATCAAATTTTATATATTTTTCAAAATGAATCTGCATACAGTGGCCTTTCCCCTTCGAAACTCAAAATGAAAATCGATGATGCGGCACCATCACCGAAATTATTTTCCAGCGATAGAAAGGAAAGTACAAAACTTTTGCTTCCCAGAATTTCTTTAAAACCATGTTTCAAATTATATTGAAATGTTTATATCAGAAAATATTTATAAACAATATTATTATATTCCAAAGTTTATTCGAAAGAAATTTCAAAACCCCGGACTTAAGTTCTAAATTTTCCAAATTTCATTTATTTTATTTTTCAATCTTATTTCTATTATTATTTATACACTTTACTACCTAACAACCAATCTATTGCAGCCAAATATAGATATCATTTGAAAATTTTAATTTATATATAGAAAATATAACAGGCAAAATTATTTCATTCACCTATATTAAAACCGATATTATGTCGGTCTGTCTTATTAAGTGTTTAGAAATCCCTATTGATGTCACAGCGTCCCATGCACCAACCAGAATTTATAAATACAAAACGGAATACATTATTAACACAATATAAAAACCTTTTTATAACACTAACAAATACGCTCTCTCTTATATATACACTCAGCGACTCCCATAAGGTATTACTACCCTATTAGTAAAGAGTCAAACCCCACAAAGCTAAGGTTTATCGTTAAACCAAAGCTCTGACACCAACTGTAACGTCCTGCCTTTTCGCACACTTTAAATCGACACACGTGCCAATTCAAACCATACGGAAGGGCGGATCGTTATGGGGTAAATAAGAAAAACGAGAAAGAAATAAAACAAAACAGAATCTCACAACGGAAGGATAAAATATAATAATAAATATACAGTTCATAAAACTGTTTACAAAACATTTGATTCTTCTTTATACAATAAATATCAGAGTTCACATACCAATAATATCAATGCAGCGGAATTAAATTGTGTAGTGGAATAATATAGAAGATAGTAATACTACAAATCTTCGTCTTCGTCCTCCAGAATAAAATCTTCAAATACTGAAACGCTCGGTCTGGCCCGAGCGAATTGAAAAGAGAAAACACTCGAGTCAGAACTAAAAGATCTTATGTAAGTTAAATTAATAGAAATAAATATGAGTGCAGTAACTCAAGAGATGCTTGGGATTTACATCTCCTAAGGATCCGTTAAACTATTTACTATGTAGTATATTGTGCTATTATAATAGTTTCTAATTGTAAAATAAACTTACTTTTTAATAGCGTTAAGGAGTGACCCAATATTCCCCTTAACACAATAATAGTCCCAGTAGTCCATCCAATATCATAGTCCCTCCTGATCGAGAAGCCACCAGAGGATACCACACGGGCTACGGGAGAAATCCAAACTCGTACAAGGCACGATAGGGTAGGTGACACAGCACAGCAAGGCAATGCCAGGGTAGATATACCAATTACGCTTCCGGGTCAGTGGTAACGCGTAGCGCGTAGCTACCTCCCACCTCGAGCCACACCCCCAAATAAAATCAAAAGTGGCCACCGAATCAATCCAAAATTCAAGTATAATATCCAAGGGATGTGTCCGATCAAAGGTGCTACCTTATTAACCCGTCAATCGCTCCTGTTTTAGGCACCTTATGCCAACTCACGGGAGTTGGGTCCACGTATTTACCTTATAAGAAACTCCGCCACCAACCTACTTCATTCTGGAATCTCCACCGCATACACGTTTGTTAAAGTGGTTTTCGGAGTTGGCAGAGAGTATGACAACTTCCGATCCCGGTCTCTTCAACAACCAAACGTTATTATAACACCGCGGTCATTTAAAATAATTGTACTTTCAAAATCAGAATATAATTATCCACTTCAAAACCCATAAATACGATATCATTTCCTTTTAAAACCCAAATAAATATGATATCATTTATTTCCAAATATATTCTTTCCCAAAAATCATGCCACTTTTAAAATGTATAATACCTCAAAACCAAATATTTGAATTTTAACTTTCAACATGATACTTCGTAATCCATAGTTTTAAAACCATAACTTTCAAAACTTAAATGGTTTGGATATTCAACAGTATATAGAATAAAACAGTTGAATTTAAAATTTCTTTAAAAGTAAATAATTTCCACACCTTCACAATTTTTATTCACTTTAAATTCAGTCTAAACCCATAACTTTTAGATTCATTTTTAGTTTGAATAAAACAATTCGATTTCAATATTTTCAAAACTTCAAAAATTTAATGAATTTCGAAACTAAGGTTGGAAATTTCAAATCAATTCATTTTCCTATTATTTAGTTTGAAAGATTTATATGATAAATCCATAACCATTTAAAATAAACTAAATTTATTAACACTAAAATTTCCTTTCATTTATTTATACTAGAATTATTCATTAAATCCAGTTATAAATATCATACCATTAAAATTTCCAATTTTAATAAGTTTACATCAACTTATGGAGTTAAATTTTCAAATAAGCTCAATTCCAATTTAGTCACCAATTTATCTTTCAATCTTAATTTATTTGAATCATTTATAACTCTATATATATACACAAGAACTTAACTCATACTAAATCGTATAATATAAATTATCAAATGCCATTTTTCAAATTATTCATTTTATTTAGCAGATTTATACATAGCTTAAATTCAACAATTTAACTTTGTATGTATATATAAAATATATTTATATCATATCCAAATTTAATATTTATTAAACCGTATCATAGCCAAACCATAAAAATCATTTCCAAATAATTATATACATAGACCGCGGTGCCTGTATATAATTTTCTATCCTATGGTCAAGTGACATGGATATTTATCATTTCAATCCGCAATTTAAAAATAAAAATACGGTTGTATATCATTTCAAACTGCAATCCCGAATGAAATGAAAATGCATGATAACTTGTAGTTTATATAAGATAGAACACATCATCCATTCACCTAATATCAATCATCAACCAATTTATTTCAATCATCATTAATTTATTTCAATCATCGTCAATTTGAACAAACATCAATGTATATCATATGCAATATAACAGGAAATAAATGATAGTTATTAACTAGCAGTTTATATTCAAAATAAATTTAATAACTGTTTAACTAGCAGTTTGATGCAAATAAATAAATTTTAACTGTCAAATTTATATGCAATAATAAAATTAATTAACAGTTAAATTAAATAAATGTGATTTAACATAGATAATTAATAAAACATGCCAAACAGTCATAAATAAATTTCTACTCATATCTAAAATCAATTTAACAGACATAAGAAATTTTAGAAGTTGTGAGTGCGTTAAAAAACTCCCCTTTTGAATTTAAATCGAATTCAAATCCGATTTAAACCCAAAAATTCGACGGTCTCCAAATCCAACCAAACCAGCGTCAAAGTCTCCGGAATTTAAATAGGATCCTAACAAAAAAAATCGCGTGAAACAGATAACTTATGAGAAAGTTATTAAGATTAAACGAGTTGAAATCAAATTAAATTAGAACAGAAACAAACTAACTTAACCCTACAGAACTTGCCACGTCACCCTATCACGTTCCTCTCCCCCCCCCCGAACAGTAAAACGCGCGCGCATACCGAACCCATCTCGGCCGTTTGACCACCATCTTCGACCACGATTCCACCACTATTCCGGCCGTCGTTCACCATGATACCACCACCATCGAGCTCCCCTGCCCTGGCCGCACCCAACTCGGCCACCCACGTCGCCTCCGGTGACTGTTGCCGCCGCCGCCAATACCGTGGTTTCGAACCCTAATTCGAAAATTCCGGCCAACCCAAGCACTTCCAGACCACCAAATGACCACCAATCAACTCCCCTCGACGAGATCTAAAATACCCATAATTCAATTTCGTCGATTGACGACGAAATCAAAAAACCCCAATTCGACTTTGACCGCGATTTCTGATTAATCCGGTCACTGTCTCGAAATACGAACAGCAGACGTAGGTTCGCATCATTGAGATCTTCGACATACAATTTTTTGAGATTTTTCTGAGGGTTTTGAATTTTTGACTTTGGATTTGATTTGTAATTTTAAAATTGGATCTAGGTTTTCGTTTGCAGCCATTGGGAAAAAGAGAAGCTGAGGAAATGAATGCACAAATAAATGAGAGTAGATGGAGGCTAGGGTTTATAAATGGTTTATATAGGTAGGTTAGAAATAGAGTATATGGATTCGATAAACAAACGTGTTGAACGATAATTGGCCCAAAAAGCCCATTTTGACCTCGGAACGAGATTGGGTGAACCCATATATCCAAATAAGTGTTTTAAAATATTCTGAGCGCCGTGGAAAAAGTATCACGTCCAAATTCGATCGTATGAATAAGTTATGCTGAAATCAATATTTTCAAATTGACTTCAAATTGATTTCAATTTATCGATTCCAAGGCGTTTCGTGTTCGTACGATCAAACGATAAGTCCGATCGCTACGAAACTTGAAACCCTACAATAATTCACTGTTACGGATCCGATGAAACTGGTTTCGTCGAAATCCGAGTCAGTGGCCAAAATGGCTATTTTTATATAAATTAAATAAATTAATAATTAATTGGTTAAATCGTTATTTGAAATTCAATTTTTATAATTCATAAATTTACCATCTTGTATTACTTAAGCAATTTAAAAATCCTTTAAACCAAATCTCATATCAAGGTAAAGTAAATAAATTCACAAATTATAGTATTTAACATTCAATTTAATAAATCCAGTTATTTATAATTATTGCTTTACCTGATTTCAATTCTTCCATTATCTATTTAATCCTTTCAAAAATCATAGTTAATATTTGTCTTTCTTTTTATTATACTAGTGTTCTTATTCCATCAAGTTTCAATTTACGAAATATTAAATATTGAATTTCATTTAGTTGCAATAAATTCATTTATTGAACTCTGCACTTGATCAAATTAATAAATCTTGCCTCTTTACTTTTTAAATCAATGAGGTTTCATATAGCAAATAGGCTTATCATAAATTTCAACTTATAAAATTAACTATCTTAAATTCCGAAACAAATCTACCCTAACTGCAGCAATTTTAGTCAATTAACTGTAATTGATTCCACATTAATTGTTATCAATTAAAGTTGTAACATCAATAAATTTCGTTTATTGAATTTAAAATTTTTCTATTCAGTAAATAGATTAAATGGGGAAACAAAACATTGAATTATAATGCATTTCCCATGCACGCTTCATCTCCTAAAAATTCCCCTTTATTAACTAAATCACATTAACAAAACAAAATAATAAATTTAGATTTATTTCAATCGATTAAGTCTTGACTTAATATACTAAATAAACGGTTAACCTACAACGATTGTTACCTTTTAGCATTCAAGTTTACTTACGACTATCATTAACACAATGTTGCCATTGATTTATATTTATTTAAATATATTATATGAATGAGTAAACTTTACAATTATCTCACCTGCCAAATTTTACTCACATTCATCCTAAATTACCAACTTACAATTTAATTTTTATTTCTAAATTTGCATTGATTCTACCAAGTTGAAATTAAATGCGTATTATTTCCTCAATTAATAAATCTTTGGATTTAAATTCCCAAATCCACAAATTATGTCCTAACATAAATCTATGCTTTTATTATTTTACGTTCACACTTCCATTACTCTATAATTAATCACCAAGTAATGTTATCATAAACCAACATTAATTAATATATTAAATCCTTACATTTATTTCTCTATATCCTATTTGTTCCAACTTTATTTATTAATGCTATCCCCTTATTTTGGTTACTACTTATCAACTTGCTCAAACCTTACTACCTAAATTTCTTGTTATTGTAAACCTTTAATATTTTCATCTAAATTAAATATAAATTTCAATTCAATCAACCCTTTTCAACACGCAACTTATAGTAACAGCTTACAAGTACGAATGGAATTATCGTTTATTATAATATTTCCTTAATTTACATTAACCTATAAATAAATTTCCTTTAAATGAATCTTATATCCAGGTATAATACTTACTCCATTTCATTTATTGAAATTTATTCAAATTGCTAGTAAATAGGTTTTAAGTCAGCATTTATAAAATTTAATTTAGCGTTTATTAATTTAACCAAATTAAATCCACGAAATTTACGGGTCGTTACAATCTAGGTCTGGATCGATATTTGTCATAGGAAGACCTTTCTCTGTCGCCTTTATTCTGATAATCATGATCTCAACTGGAGTAATACTAGGGTCATATTCACGAGCACTACCTTGGAGATACAATGTCGAACGAGAACCAGGATTCTAACACGATATTTCATATACAGACCAAAACAGCTTCTTTCTCATCATTCTTTCTGCAAAGAAAGACAAAGTATGAATTAGTTCTAAGTATTGAAGGACTTGGAATAGGTGCAATGAAATATTGTGAAGTGCATGTGAATGTGTGTGTTTTTGTGTCTCCCCAGCAGACTAGTTATTGAAGCTTTGCTAGTAGGAGTAACCTCTGCACTGGTGGTTAAATTAAAGGCATCAACGTCGTCTGATATCAAAAGATCGAATAATGCCCCAAATGTTTCATCCAAGTTTTTTGAAGGTTGAGAAGCAGACTGATCTTGAATAATCTAAGGGTCGATGGATAGCTTGGGCTATTTAAAGAGGTAGCTCTTGGGGAACCTACAAACAAGCTTCTTCCTTTTTCTTTTTTCGAGAGCCGGGGGCTATGAAATTTGCGAAGACTAGCCGTAGCCTCAAAACTAGTATCGACGTCGTCTCCCTCGAATTCATCATCCTTATCTCCCACTGTGTCTTTATCCATAGCTTCCTAAGCTGCCACAAATAGGAGCATGACAAGATCAGCTTGATCGCCTTCATCGCCATCCGCATCCTACTGTAATTGCAGCGGTGGCCGGTAGCCTATGCTAGATCCTCTTCCATCAGGCAATAGGTAATGAGAAGTTCTTTGGTAAGTAGATTCTCAATGTCTTTATCTTCTGATGGAACCCTTTTTAGTGCCAAGACTGCATCAGTATATCATTTTCCATCCGGATGTATATAAGAGCTTGCACAAACTAGAAAATTGCTTAGTTCAGAATATGACCTGGATAAGAGCACTCAAGAAATTAAGCAAGGAGTAACACTTACGTCCTTTTAACAACCGTCTGGCAAACTTGAGCGGGCAGCGGATATAGAAACACTCACTTTTGAAAGCACTCAGCTTGTTCAGGTACAAGTCATGATCTTGGCTGACTCGAGAAATGTGAACGAAAGGCTTTCCTTTTGTCACTTGAAGGTGAAAAGGAATTGGATGTTTTTGGAATTTAGAGGATACCAAAAAAACTCTGTGAATTCCTTGTAGGTATAGTTGGGAAAGGCATAGCCCTTTGGATGCAGTTGTGTTGTTGCTAACCATATATGATGTAGTATTTCTCAAATAAATGAATTAAAGGGTGGGATGCATCCTGGCCAACACATGAACTTGTTGCATATAGTGAACCCTTTAAGGGGCATATTATCTCTATCATCCCAAGTCGGGACTCGCACATCAACAAACGGAATCCTATTTTTGGCATAAATTCTACGAAGAGAGGCTGTATTAATTTTCGAAGCCATATAATCCTCTAGATCTTTTAAAAATATAGCGTCTTCTAGAGTGTCAAGAGTAGGGTCTATCACTTTTGTTGGAAGAACAGGAATGATAGAGAAAAGTTAAAATGATGAATATGAACTTTTTGGTTGTTCTATTTGATGTCCAAGGGAGAATTCATCAAAAGCAGCTGCGGAGCTCGATTCGTCACTTATACTATTGTGCTGTGGAATCTGTTCATAAGATAAGGCAGCTAAACGCCCCGAGCGTCTAGAACCCATGACTACTAAACTCAGTAGACAATCATCATTATAAAAATAACATGCTTCCTCCATTCAAAGTGTATGCTATTGTAGAGTGGTGTAGTGTCGTGCAATGCAATAAAAGCAGTTTAGAATTAAAGGCTATGATTGTGATGAGACTTCGGGGTTCAGTTGAAGTGACCGTCATTGTTGGTCGCCTCAACCGATTCTCTATGTCAATTACAAAGGGTTCAGTCTAGTCATCGAGATCAGTTATTGGCATGTTGAAGTTTGAATTGTATATTTTAAAGGGGATGAATTTTAGAAAATTTTCCAAGGGTTTGATAACGAACATAAATATGCAGGGAATTAATCAAGTTCGTTCCATGGTTCGATTGTAATATACATCTAATATGTAGTCCATTTCATATGCAAGTCATGTATGACAATTCAAGCATTCAAGGCCGAAGCTCATCAGAAAATTAAAAAAAAAATTGTGGATTTTAAGTATGTTTATCCAAGTTAAACCAACAACTGATCCATTACAATGTTATGATCGATCGATCCCAATGCCCATGACCGATCGTTTCTATACGACCATTTAACAACCAATCATTCTCCAACCTTCGACTACAATTCCACACTTCACTCTAAATTCAAAACTTGAAGCACCAATCCAAAAATGGTCGGCCAAAAACCCAAACAGAAAATTACCAATCCAAATTCTCTTTATATTTTCAAATACCAATCCATCATAACAATCAGCCAAACTATGTTTCATTCCCCTATGCTAACAACTTTGAAACATCTACGTCGTTAGAAGCAATCAGTCGAGAACTCCAAGAACGATCGACTGAAAACAATCTCCCATTTTCGGCCTCAAATAACCACACTCCATCCAATCTAAACACCAATACAAATGACTCGACCCAATCATCACCATCTCCCCCCTTCGCTTCAAATGATCAAATCACCGTGACTTGGATTATGCGAGCTAGAACGAGATCCCATTATCTCATCACTAAATCCCAACAATTAAGAGGAAAATTGAACCTACCTATGTATCAAAGTGGAAAAAAGGAGGCAGTTTGTATTCAAGTACGAAGCAAAGATCTTTAGGAGAAGGCAACGGTGAAGGTTAGTGTATCAAGGAGTTTGGCCGATCTATAGAAATGGTTGCGAAACGAGTATAGAGTTGGATCGAAAGGCTCCGTAGATCGATGGTGAAGGAGAAGATGTGGATGGGTTTTTTCATTATCTATTCGGGTAGGGATGATTAGAAAATGAAATAAAGTGAACAAAATGGTCTAAGTACAGGAGTATATATATGAAGGATGCGATACGAATCATCGAAGTTTGCAGTTTGATGGAAGCCCAACCTATAAATGATTGGGTATAATCGCTTTGTGAAGGCCTTAAGCCGATTCATTCTTCCTAACCTACAGTTTAATCAAATGGCCAAATTGAGAAAAGATCGGTGTGCGATCAATCTGTGATGGATGTATATCGATCATTTTCTTTAATAAAAAGGAAAGAAAGGGAAGAACGATCGGACATGACCCAATCTCAAACAAATTTGGCCCGATCCATATTAAAATTGGATCAATTATGATCCATTTTCCTGATGGATTCATGCCAATACATCTTTAAAATATGCAAAAATGCAAATGATTGAATTGCATTCCACCAAATTAGCTACAACCCATGAGCGTATGAAGGCATCTGGAAACCAAGGACAAGAATGTGTATATGAACATGCATGTGTTCATCCTAAAAATTCGATTTCATGAAATTGAAAGAAATTGAATTCTCACTTGGAGTTATCAGAAAAAAACCAGTTCAGATAACCGAGGCCTACTAGCTCAATGAAACTGGGCACAGATGTTAATTAGCAAATTACAATTCAGAACTTATACTATTGGAAACCATTTGATCGCCATGCTAAATTGAGTGAGACACGACTCTTCAAGTAAAGAAATTCATTGAAGGGATGGCAACTTTTCAAAATGTTGAATGGATACCTTCCCGACGACTCTAACTTGCATTGATTCGAAACATGTCACGTTGAAACAAGATGTACTTTAGGATGCAAGTATTATCCAGCCTTTTGGCCCGGCTATATTTGGACTAATTAGACAAGTTAAACTCGATTGTCATCAGGATTAATAAGTCGGATTAACAATAATGAAATCTAAAGATCAGGCACAGATGATAATATGAATCTGTGGCAAAGTGAAAGTAGAAGACGGACTCAATAGATGATAAAAGTACGAAAATATACGTTTGTTGATAATGGATCAGGTATAATCTATATTGCCAATTATGGATCGTACTGTATCGATATTACAATTTAACTCAATGGAAAATAATCGAAATCTCAAAATCTAAAAGTTAAATACACATGAAACTTTGGGAACATCAATACATTAAAGAGTGGAGCCCGCCATATCGATCGCATGCCAAAACAAGCCCATATAACGATCGGTATTGATTGTTATTTAGAAGGATGTGGAACCCATGATCAATACCATGACTTCTTTTGGATCTAGAGACTCTGTTGCTAAAATTTCTAGAAGATATTTCACCCTCTACCTCTATAAATATAGACTTGATTGTTCATTTTGAGGGATTTTTACGCTGCTTGTCACTTTGCACTTCTTCATAACTAAGTGTTTTATTATGATTCTCCTTCTATACTCAGTGATTCAAGAGTTTAATAAAGTTATTTCTCCAAAGTGGATGTAGGCTTTCAATGCCAAACCACTATAAATTATTGTCTTCTTGTTATTGCTTATATTATGTTATTTAATTGCTTGTTCCTTCAATTTTCATTATTATTCTTCGTTTATTTCTCTATAAAATCTTTATTGGGTGTTTGTGCCAATTTCTAGTGCAAACAACATGCATTTCTTAAAATATTCATCTTCAATAATTCATTAAAATAAAACAAATCGATTAATGGCTTATAAAGTAATTTATTATTACTTCGTCATTACTAAATATATTTTCTAAGCTTATTAATTCAATTTGAAACTAACATGTTCATATAACTTTACATTTGTTTATAAATTATTACCATTCTACATTACAAGGAAATAAACTACTTAATTAATTATATATTCTTTCATTTTAGAATTCCTAAAACTTTATAATATCTAGTTATTTATATTATTCCGAAATTTCATCAAATATATATATTATACTCACAAATTCTTGAATGTTATAAAATATGACGATGTTACCTCGTAGTGATTACTAATATCAGTTGGCTGCAATATTGCCTCAAGAATGATCTCATATGTCCACTAATGCCCAGTGGTTCCATACGTCACTTAAAATATATCCATATTTACAAAAATACATTTCTCCATCAAATAATAAATATAAATTTTTATTTTCCAAAACTACCTCAAATATTAATTTCAGACATTACTTTGCCAAAATAAGTAACTTTTCTTAAACTATCATTTAAAGTATCCAACCCTTTCCAAAAAACTTTAATTTTTCTCACAGTATTTATATCTTTTCAAAATATTATGTTAAAATGTCTCATTCTAGTATTTTAGGAATCCTTATCAGCCAGATGCATCGACCAGAATTCTTAAACCACTTAACGGAAATATTAACACAAGTGTTATCTCAAAAATTTCTACAAAAATTACTTTCACAAATTGTTTAATATACTTATTTCAATAGAACTTTTACTAATTTTTTTTATAATCGTCATCTGATACAATACTCATAATGTATATTTTTCAAAAGTTTTTTAATCATAGGGTTGGCTTGGCATCTAAAATCTTTTAATAATAAAGTATATTTATATACATATATCAAATATCAACTATCTTTATTTCTATTCAATATTTAGTAACATCAAAACATTTTCAATTATCCTATAAACACACACGCGCGCGCGCGCGCACACACACACACATATATGCAGATATATTAAGCAATAAACCATTTCAATAGACATTTTATAACGTTCAATCAAACACCGTACATATTTATTCCTAATAAGTAAATTAATTTATAATGGAATTCACTTCATAACTCTGATAAATACATATAAATATTCTCCAAACTAGATTCAAAATTAAATTCGATACAATCCAATCCAAACAAACATATGAACAATAATCGATGTACTCAGTGAAAAGCCGATAATATATTCTTTGTTGTACTCTAAAATAAATAAAAACACAAGAACACAATGCCATGCCAAAACATAACGACACAATGCCAAAGCACTCAAGATATAGTATTCAATGTAAATATAAATAACACTAGTTGACTAACTCTTTTCATCCTTGCTATCCCAACCATTAATAACACATATTCAAAATAAATATATGAAAATAAATTGTATAAATATAGAACATCAAGTATGTCCCTTGATGATTACCATGGTAATCATGCTAGACACACACACACTCTATACCTTATTATAGGGAACTACCCAACACACCCATGGGGATACGGATTCTAAGTCCCATCTATGGTCTTCACTCATGTCTCCAGTATACGATGTATTATTCTAAATCTTGCTTTGATAACAAATCGAAGCAAACCACATATATACCTATTGTAACATTCCCGTTTTTGAATCGAATTTAAATTGGAAATTTAATTAATTTTAGAAATTAAATTGTGAATTAACTGGATATTTTCCAAATTTAAGTAGATATTTGTTTGTCATTTATGTAAATGGATATAAAACAAGAAATAAAAATTTAAAAATAATATAAATATAGATAATGATTTATTTAAAAGGTATACTAGTTTTAATTCAAAAATAAAAAATAAACTAAGCTTATAAATAATATTGGTTTAAAAAGTAATTTTATAAAATTGATTTAATAAATAAGTTTACAAAAGCTTCATAAACTAAGAAATGTATATATGTGTGTGATTTGTTTGTGAGTGTACAAATTGCTTTAAATTCATTTCTTTTTAAAAATTTGTAAAAGTAAAATAAATACATATGTTAGTATCTCAAGTTTAAAATGAGTGTTTTAAAAAAAATGAGTAGCATTTAAAAATTTGTTAAGATATAATATATGTATATATATTAATATACATAAATATTGATTAAATTCTTTTAACATTGAACAATAGTAACAAATAAATGAAAAAAAAAAAGAGAAGAACAATTCTTTTAACACATTGTATATATGTGTACACAAACCAATATAACATGCTTTAAAGGATCTTACATATATGCATATATATCCAAATAGCATCATCACTCTTTATTTTAAATAATCAAGTTTAGAAATGCAATCAAACCATATCTCACAAAATCTGAAACAAACAGTAAAAAGAGATGTGGCCTCACCTATTCCAATACATAAAGCTGTCTAAAGCATAGATATCAAAAAAAGAAAAAAATTGGCAACTCAGTTTACAATTCTCAGATCAAACTAAAAATCTGGAAAATGGAAGAAGGCAATCAAACTTCAATCTAGGTTCAAAGCTCTCTGGAAATCATTGTAGGCAAGTAAATTTCTTTTTCTTAAAAAAAATTTGAATTGATGTTAGTAATCAGGAAAAGAAACAAAGATTTAAACAACTTTATCAAATCTAAGTTGCAGGAAAATTGAAGATCAAAGACAAAACCATTTCCAGTTTCAAGTTGCAGAAAGAATAAAATTTAAAGCTTCTCTGCTATTTACATTCAACTGTAAGTAATTTAAATTTACGGTTATTAATGAATTTGGTGAATGAGTACAACAAGGAATAAACAAAAAAAAAAAAAAAAATATGTAGCTATGATTTGCAGAGCTTAAAAGAATCAGAGTAAAAGAAAAAAAAAAAAAGGGGGGTTGCAGGCTTCCATCTCTGCTTGAAAAACTGTCAAAAGCTTTTGTCATCTGAAGTCCAGGTGAGCAAACATATGCCTTATTCAATTATTTGTGTATATGTGCCTGAATGGATTGTGAATGGCCTTTGCATGTGTATGAATTGTTATGCTTGTGCTTTCTTTGGCTTGGAATGTTATGATCAGGTTTTGCTTTCCTGTTCTTCTACCTTTTTTAGTCCCTGGTTTACAAAATGAAACATGCTGGGTTCAACAGTTTCCCTCTGGTTCTCTTTTGAAATTTGAAATCTTAAAGAACTAATTAAAGTATTGGTGAGCAACCTAGCCCTAAATTTATATGTGTTTTATTTCCTGCATGAATGTGAGTAAAACTTTATTTTTAAAAACAGTTCTTTTCTTTAAATCAAAGCTAAACAAAGGAAAAAAAATTTTTGCCAGAACTTAAGCTATGTATGCAAACTGTTTTTTTTTCAAGAATCAAAACTGCTATGATTGAAATTGTTCTGTCTCCATTTGGTTTAGTGTGTGACTTCACAATTTTAAAAGTGGATTTAAATTATCTGTTGCATGAGTGCTGATTGAAACAAGCATGTTTGCTTGATGATATGTGATGATGTTCTGTGTGTTCATTAATATGCATATATGTGTGATGCTAGCTATCTACAGACATAAATTCTGTTTTCTTATCTAGGCTTTTTGATAAATTTGGTTTAATTAAAGATCTGTGCCTCTGAAAACAAATGTAACTGGCCTTAATCTCAAATATCTTAAATTATTAGAAACAAGCTTAAAACTAGGAAACATGTTGAAACAGGGAAATAAAAATAATAATATTACAGTTTTAACAAAACTGTTGGGAAAAAAAAAACTTTCTGTTTTAAAACAGCAATAGAAATTTGAAGTATCTGTTATTGTAGTGGATGTTAGGTGTTAGATGCTTTTATTAATGGAGTATTGATGCAAGAATGGAGTATTTTTGGTGATGAAGGATCAGAGAGAGGAGATGTGAATTGGGTTTTCCAGGTTTGGTAGTTGATGTCTGGTGAACTTTTGGGGTGCAGGGTTTTGACCCGAAGTTGAACTCGGGTAGTTTGGCTTCTGACTCGAAGCAATAGGTGTAGTAACTCGAAGTAAAATATTGGGTTACTCGGGTAGAATGGTTTCAGGTTTATAACAGAGAGTGTTGCAGTTTTGATTTCATGGAATTCATATTTTAATTTGGAACTTGGGTTCAAGTATGAATTAGAATTGAATTCAAGTGAAGTTGTGAGTTAGGGTTTTTAAAAATGAAATTTTTAAATGTAAACAAAATTTTAATTTCTGTTTAAATCAAAATTAAAACTGTCTCAGGTTTTAAACCTGAGAGATGTTTTGCAGTTTTAATGTTTTTAATGAAACTTATATTTTAAGTTGTAATTTGATTTAAATGCAAGTTAAATCTGAATTCAAATAGAGTTTGGAATTCAAAGTTTTCAAAAGTGAAATATGTTAAATTTAAACAAGTTTTAAATTTGGTTCTAATCAGTTGCAGGTTTTTGAACCTGTAATTCTGCAGTTTGAAGTATAAAAAAAAAAAAAAATTCATATTTTAAAGATTTTAAATTAAATCAAATGTAAGGTTTAACTGAATTCAAATCAATTTTGAGTTCAAAGTTTTTGATTCTGTTTTAATCTAGATTTAAACTGTTTCAGGTTTAAGCCTGAGAGATTTACAGTTTTAAAACTTTTTGAATAAATTCATATTTTTAAGTGGCAACATGATTCAAGTGTAACTTGAATTTGAATTCAAATGTTATTTTGAATTCAAAGTTTTTTTTTTTAAAAAAAAAATGAAAATCTAAATTTAACAAGTTTTAAATTCTGTTTTAATCAAGAATTAAGAACAAAACAGTTTCAGGTTTTTAATCCGGTAGTTTTACAGTTTGAAATAAATTCTTATTTTTTTTTTATTGCAACTTGATTCAAGTAAAACTTGAATCTGAATTTAAATGTATTTTTGAATTCAAGTTTATTTAAAAAAAAAAAAGAGGTAATCAAATTCATAAAGTATAAGTTGAAATTATATAATTTACTTAAATGAAATGGAAAAAAAATAAATAAATGAATTTGGTTTAAAACTCTTACAAACCTCTTTTATAAAATGAATGTTTCTTTAACTTATGAGATAAAAAGGTTTTTGAATTGTTTTTAAAACTTTGTTTAAGTTAAATTCGTGTTCATTTTAAATCCTAAATCTAAAATGAAATTTAAATTAAAATGTGAAAGCAAATTGTTTTTTTTATGCATTATTTAAGTAAGAGATGTTTTATCTTAAAAATAAATAAATAGAATTTAATGATTTGATTTCATTAAATTATTAAGTCAATTAATCAAGTAATTAATGAATGATCAAAATGAAAATAGTAATTACTTAGTGAAAGAAATTAAGAGAAGATAATTAAAGGTTAGGAATTGATTAATCAAATATATGAGGTTAATTACTTTAAAGTAAAATTAATTAATGTGGTTAATTAATTAAGATAATTGAATCAAGAATAATAAATTATGGTTAATAAACTTAGAATGATTAACAAATCATTATTAATTTAGGAATAATTAATTGTTGAAATTAATTAAGGAAAAATAAATCTATTTATTAAGGACAACTAATTTTAACTAAGATTTATTTAATCAAAAATTAAAAGTTTATTATTTAAAGTAATTAATTGAGGAATAAGTAATTAAGGTTAATGAATTAAAATTAAAGGATAATTAATTAAGATAATTAATTTAATAATTGATTAATAAATGAAGATTACCAGTTCTGGAGTTCTTTCTTGAAGACTATTTTGGAGATTTGTTCCGCTGCTAGTGTTATCTTTTCTTTCCGCTGCTATTATCTTGTATCATATCTCTGATGTATATTCATTATATCATCTGTTGTATCATATTGTATCAGTTATTGTATCAAATGTTGTATTTATGATATATGTTATTCATTTCTTCCGCTGTGTTGTACTTAATGTGTTATAAGCTCCGGCGAACCAGATTCGACGTTTGGATCTGCGGCATTTGAATACGAGTGTCGTATTCGGTGCCGATTTTCGAAGGTCGAATCAGGGTCGTCACATTTGGTATCAGAGCTGATGGTTAAAACCTTAGCTCAGGAGTATAACACGTTAAGTAACTCATTAGAGATAGGGTGAAGTATACCCTAGAATGAGTATATCCCTAAGATATCCGTTCGAATGCCTCAGTAAATTCTCTTACTATCCACTGATGGTGAGTATGAGTGCGAGAAGAGGACGAGATAGGGGACAGGGAATACGACTACAAATGGTCGATACCCTGCAATAGCGGAAACAACTTTTCTCTATCAATCTCCTTTGATTCGATTCTAAATTCTTTCGATATCTTCGTAAAAGCTCCAGAAAGAAGTTTCGGTGCGATGGTGGCCTTACGAATCGTTGTAGGAAATCCTTAATTCGTATCTTCGTCGGTTTCTTATCAGCTTTTTGATCTAAACTCTAATGAATTTGAAATTGAAAACATTAAATGAATTGGAAATTTTAAATTAAGTAAATTGGTTAACTAATATGAAGATTGAATCTATCTATCTATTTATTCTCTGAGATCCGATATATTCTACGAACGATTAGTTATCCCTTCGAACTAATCAATGCCCTTACATATTCGTAGACCAGTGGACCCAAATATCTTGTGAAATAATTATATGAGTTTGTTCTCATATTGTTGATATTCTGATTTGGTAAACCGAATGCAGAATAAATATCTCGATTCTGATCTGATCAATCATTTCTTTATCTATTATCTTTTCTTTCTCGTCTTCCTGGCAAATTTCGGGGACGAAATTTCTTAAGGAGGGGAACCTGTAACATTCCCGTTTTTGAATCGAATTTAAATTGGAAATTTAATTAATTTTAGAAATTAAATTGTGAATTAACTGGATATTTTCCAAATTTAAGTAGATATTTGTTTGTCATTTATGTAAATGGATATAAAACAAGAAATAAAAATTTAAAAATAATATAAATATAGATAATGATTTATTTAAAAGGTATACTAGTTTTAATTCAAAAATAAAAAATAAACTAAGCTTATAAATAATATTGGTTTAAAAAGTAATTTTATAAAATTGATTTAATAAATAAGTTTACAAAAGCTTCATAAACTAAGAAATGTATATATGTGTGTGATTTGTTTGTGAGTGTACAAATTGCTTTAAATTCATTTCTTTTTAAAAATTTGTAAAAGTAAAATAAATACATATGTTAGTATCTCAAGTTTAAAATGAGTGTTTTAAAAAAAATGAGTAGCATTTAAAAATTTGTTAAGATATAATATATGTATATATATTAATATACATAAATATTGATTAAATTCTTTTAACATTGAACAATAGTAACAAATAAATGAAAAAAAAAAAGAGAAGAACAATTCTTTTAACACATTGTATATATGTGTACACAAACCAATATAACATGCTTTAAAGGATCTTACATATATGCATATATATCCAAATAGCATCATCACTCTTTATTTTAAATAATCAAGTTTAGAAATGCAATCAAACCATATCTCACAAAATCTGAAACAAACAGTAAAAAGAGATGTGGCCTCACCTATTCCAATACATAAAGCTGTCTAAAGCATAGATATCAAAAAAAGAAAAAAATTGGCAACTCAGTTTACAATTCTCAGATCAAACTAAAAATCTGGAAAATGGAAGAAGGCAATCAAACTTCAATCTAGGTTCAAAGCTCTCTGGAAATCATTGTAGGCAAGTAAATTTCTTTTTCTTAAAAAAAATTTGAATTGATGTTAGTAATCAGGAAAAGAAACAAAGATTTAAACAACTTTATCAAATCTAAGTTGCAGGAAAATTGAAGATCAAAGACAAAACCATTTCCAGTTTCAAGTTGCAGAAAGAATAAAATTTAAAGCTTCTCTGCTATTTACATTCAACTGTAAGTAATTTAAATTTACGGTTATTAATGAATTTGGTGAATGAGTACAACAAGGAATAAACAAAAAAAAAAAAAAAAAAATATGTAGCTATGATTTGCAGAGCTTAAAAGAATCAGAGTAAAAGAAAAAAAAAAAAAGGGGGGTTGCAGGCTTCCATCTCTGCTTGAAAAACTGTCAAAAGCTTTTGTCATCTGAAGTCCAGGTGAGCAAACATATGCCTTATTCAATTATTTGTGTATATGTGCCTGAATGGATTGTGAATGGCCTTTGCATGTGTATGAATTGTTATGCTTGTGCTTTCTTTGGCTTGGAATGTTATGATCAGGTTTTGCTTTCCTGTTCTTCTACCTTTTTTAGTCCCTGGTTTACAAAATGAAACATGCTGGGTTCAACAGTTTCCCTCTGGTTCTCTTTTGAAATTTGAAATCTTAAAGAACTAATTAAAGTATTGGTGAGCAACCTAGCCCTAAATTTATATGTGTTTTATTTCCTGCATGAATGTGAGTAAAACTTTATTTTTAAAAACAGTTCTTTTCTTTAAATCAAAGCTAAACAAAGGAAAAAAAATTTTTGCCAGAACTTAAGCTATGTATGCAAACTGTTTTTTTTTCAAGAATCAAAACTGCTATGATTGAAATTGTTCTGTCTCCATTTGGTTTAGTGTGTGACTTCACAATTTTAAAAGTGGATTTAAATTATCTGTTGCATGAGTGCTGATTGAAACAAGCATGTTTGCTTGATGATATGTGATGATGTTCTGTGTGTTCATTAATATGCATATATGTGTGATGCTAGCTATCTACAGACATAAATTCTGTTTTCTTATCTAGGCTTTTTGATAAATTTGGTTTAATTAAAGATCTGTGCCTCTGAAAACAAATGTAACTGGCCTTAATCTCAAATATCTTAAATTATTAGAAACAAGCTTAAAACTAGGAAACATGTTGAAACAGGGAAATAAAAATAATAATATTACAGTTTTAACAAAACTGTTGGGAAAAAAAAAAACTTTCTGTTTTAAAACAGCAATAGAAATTTGAAGTATCTGTTATTGTAGTGGATGTTAGGTGTTAGATGCTTTTATTAATGGAGTATTGATGCAAGAATGGAGTATTTTTGGTGATGAAGGATCAGAGAGAGGAGATGTGAATTGGGTTTTCCAGGTTTGGTAGTTGATGTCTGGTGAACTTTTGGGGTGCAGGGTTTTGACCCGAAGTTGAACTCGGGTAGTTTGGCTTCTGACTCGAAGCAATAGGTGTAGTAACTCGAAGTAAAATATTGGGTTACTCGGGTAGAATGGTTTCAGGTTTATAACAGAGAGTGTTGCAGTTTTGATTTCATGGAATTCATATTTTAATTTGGAACTTGGGTTCAAGTATGAATTAGAATTGAATTCAAGTGAAGTTGTGAGTTAGGGTTTTTAAAAATGAAATTTTTAAATGTAAACAAAATTTTAATTTCTGTTTAAATCAAAATTAAAACTGTCTCAGGTTTTAAACCTGAGAGATGTTTTGCAGTTTTAATGTTTTTAATGAAACTTATATTTTAAGTTGTAATTTGATTTAAATGCAAGTTAAATCTGAATTCAAATAGAGTTTGGAATTCAAAGTTTTCAAAAGTGAAATATGTTAAATTTAAACAAGTTTTAAATTTGGTTCTAATCAGTTGCAGGTTTTTGAACCTGTAATTCTGCAGTTTGAAGTATAAAAAAAAAAAAAAATTCATATTTTAAAGATTTTAAATTAAATCAAATGTAAGGTTTAACTGAATTCAAATCAATTTTGAGTTCAAAGTTTTTGATTCTGTTTTAATCTAGATTTAAACTGTTTCAGGTTTAAGCCTGAGAGATTTACAGTTTTAAAACTTTTTGAATAAATTCATATTTTTAAGTGGCAACATGATTCAAGTGTAACTTGAATTTGAATTCAAATGTTATTTTGAATTCAAAGTTTTTTTTTTTTAAAAAAAAAAATGAAAATCTAAATTTAACAAGTTTTAAATTCTGTTTTAATCAAGAATTAAGAACAAAACAGTTTCAGGTTTTTAATCCGGTAGTTTTACAGTTTGAAATAAATTCTTATTTTTTTTTTATTGCAACTTGATTCAAGTAAAACTTGAATCTGAATTTAAATGTATTTTTGAATTCAAGTTTATTTAAAAAAAAAAAAGAGGTAATCAAATTCATAAAGTATAAGTTGAAATTATATAATTTACTTAAATGAAATGGAAAAAAAATAAATAAATGAATTTGGTTTAAAACTCTTACAAACCTCTTTTATAAAATGAATGTTTCTTTAACTTATGAGATAAAAAGGTTTTTGAATTGTTTTTAAAACTTTGTTTAAGTTAAATTCGTGTTCATTTTAAATCCTAAATCTAAAATGAAATTTAAATTAAAATGTGAAAGCAAATTGTTTTTTTTATGCATTATTTAAGTAAGAGATGTTTTATCTTAAAAATAAATAAATAGAATTTAATGATTTGATTTCATTAAATTATTAAGTCAATTAATCAAGTAATTAATGAATGATCAAAATGAAAATAGTAATTACTTAGTGAAAGAAATTAAGAGAAGATAATTAAAGGTTAGGAATTGATTAATCAAATATATGAGGTTAATTACTTTAAAGTAAAATTAATTAATGTGGTTAATTAATTAAGATAATTGAATCAAGAATAATAAATTATGGTTAATAAACTTAGAATGATTAACAAATCATTATTAATTTAGGAATAATTAATTGTTGAAATTAATTAAGGAAAAATAAATCTATTTATTAAGGACAACTAATTTTAACTAAGATTTATTTAATCAAAAATTAAAAGTTTATTATTTAAAGTAATTAATTGAGGAATAAGTAATTAAGGTTAATGAATTAAAATTAAAGGATAATTAATTAAGATAATTAATTTAATAATTGATTAATAAATGAAGATTACCAGTTCTGGAGTTCTTTCTTGAAGACTATTTTGGAGATTTGTTCCGCTGCTAGTGTTATCTTTTCTTTCCGCTGCTATTATCTTGTATCATATCTCTGATGTATATTCATTATATCATCTGTTGTATCATATTGTATCAGTTATTGTATCAAATGTTGTATTTATGATATATGTTATTCATTTCTTCCGCTGTGTTGTACTTAATGTGTTATAAGCTCCGGCGAACCAGATTCGACGTTTGGATCTGCGGCATTTGAATACGAGTGTCGTATTCGGTGCCGATTTTCGAAGGTCGAATCAGGGTCGTCACACCTATACTATCCAAGAGTATCACTAAGTGATACTATCAGATAATACAGAGAGTGAGGCTATATGCAGTATAGATGTGAATATTCCTATAGGATAACACCGGTACATATTTAAACATCGAATATTACTCACCACAAATATGCACAGCATCATCACAGAGCAATAAACATGTGCATCTCCAAGATAGAACAATACACAATAAAAAATAAATATCAGAGATCACAAAGTCAATCGCAGTGATAACATATAATATTAAATAAATATAAACATGAAGAATATAAAACATCTCAAATGTACACTGTCTTAATATCTTACAATGTATAATCACTATCTACAACACAATTACATGCGAACCAAGGGACAACATAAACAATATCATACACATTATGATAAGAAGTCTCTAGTCTCCATTATGCTCACAAAACACAAGTTGGTCTATTGCCCTTTACCTAAAATGTCCCAGATTGACCCGAGTATTACATAAATAACACACGGGTCAGACTACGTCTAAATCAAGGGGTTATATACACACGGAACTCAATATATATTTAATGTGAAATAGAAAACTAACATCATCCAAATAACTCGTGAAATCTACTATAGTATCAATATATAAGAGGCAATGCATGTTTTGTATATAATTAGAATAACATAAAATCCCATAGTATCTTGGAATGTTAGATATCATAAATCTACACATAAGTTATCATCATATATAAATC
Organism: Allium cepa; assembly: GCA_030765085.1. NCBI lineage: Eukaryota > Viridiplantae > Streptophyta > Magnoliopsida > Asparagales > Amaryllidaceae > Allium > Allium cepa. The sequence continues at coordinate 293,580,274 of CM060937.1, forward strand.
ACATCAAATCGAAAATCATAGGATCAACATCAAATGTGTTAATCATTCATATTCGTGAATTCTCTACATAATCCAAAAAACGTCTATAAAGGAGATATCACTACGTGTAATCAAGATACAACATAGCCTTGCCCAAATATATCACCCAATCTCAATAAATAGAACATCATCATCAATGTTTGTAGGAAATGTGGCCTTTCAATGTAATAAAAGATACAAGAATCCACTATACTATGGACATCAATCAAAATATAATTCATTTCCACATATATGAACTATAAGAATATATTATGATGGGGAATGACTATATGAAAGGCAAGAAGTCCTAAATATAGCCATCTACAAATAAACATTGATATATGGGTCATTTAACTCATATCTATACATAAGTGAGGTCTATCAATAGTATATGCCAATCCATCACTCGTTGTACCAGAAGGGAAACTGATAACACAAATCAAGCTATAGAGTTATGAGGTCTCTACAGTCTTTAGTTACCCCCATGGCATCATGACACGTATCCATCGATGTGCTCATCAACACGAGGACTAAGAAGTCATGACACTGCTTCGACCCTTACATGTAATAGACTGCTAGCCTATGTGACACAAGGGCGAAAGCACAAAGCGATGATCTGGCCACTAGAGTGAATTCTAGCCATCAGGTCCTCTCTAACACTAATAAAAGGAGTATATCATGATAGTGGCACATAGAACTAATACATATAGACACAAAGTCATGCTCATCATTAGGCATATAGCCTTACTCACTAAATATAGGCTGGAAGCCATACTCATCACTATATGCATCACTTCACACTGATACCACAATTCTCGTCACGCGAGTGTCATCTACTTACAATGAAATAACCGAATAAATATCACAACAACGTCTCATACCACTACATGATATTCAAATGTTTATTCTCTGCTAGTAAACTACACTTAATCTCCATAATATTCTATATAATGATTCCAAAGAATAACCAAAGAAATATAACCAAATGCCCTATTCCAAACAATATTAAGACTTGGTTTATTCAGATTTCTCGCTACACTGAATACAAATCATTACAAAATCATATAGAAGGATGTCATTACCGTATCATATCAAATCATTAAACAAATCAAAATCAATGGTGAATCATTCGATATAATTTGACTCGGTACACAAGGAAGTTAAAAAATATATAAAACAGATTAATAAAAAAAATAAGTAAAGAACAAACAATTTAATGTTCAATAATAAATCAATCGCAACATAAAACTTTGATATAACAAAGTTCTGAACTTTAGAAATGGATTATAAATATATTCAAAGATTGAACTGATTAACCAATCAAAACCAAATATAAAACATTTTTTTCAAATAATTACTAATTCCTCAACTTGTAAATTTAAATATTAATTTAATACACACCAATAAAGTTAGAATTCTTTCTTTTGATAACCCATAAATAGTTTGCAAAACTAAATATTTACACTTAACAATTATTCCATAATTTTCTATAACCAAATAATATTTTTAAATATTTTTAAAGTATTTAAATCAATTTAATATGTTCATTATATTTAAATAGCAAATTTTATTTGTAAGTGTATTACAAAGAAGGGTCAAAAAGAAACGTCATTAAAACATTGTTACTGTAAACCCAAAACCAATTACACTTGGCTATTTCTTTATAATCTTCATTTTTAACGGTCTTTTTGTTTATACATTATCATTTATAATCAACTTATTATCAACTTTAAACAAAACCGCTCCAAAGATCTAAGAATATAAACACTTATTAAGTCAAGCAATAAGTTTTTTGAATAACTTTATGAAATCATTTATTATAACAAAAAGTATTATAATCCATGAATTCTTTTCCAAATTCCCACATAACATTTATTACAACAATGATATTGTAATCCATGCTTCCTTTCCACTTTTCAATAAACTCAAAAATACTTGAACTATAATTTAAATCATCCATTTCAAATATAACTTAGAAAATCTCAAGTCTAAAATTTATCAAAATCTTAAAAACCATTTCCTTTCCTTATTTTGAAATAAAACTTCTTCTTCAACAATTTATACTAAATCATTTAAAATATATATAAATCTCAAACTACATTTTAAACACGTAAACATAAGTAAAAAAAGTTCACTAAAAGGATTAAAGAAGAAAAATCAGGTTCAAAACCATTTTAATTATTCCAAAAGAAAAATAATCAAATTTGTAATCTTTTTTTATTAATTTTAAACAACATTAATTACCCGAAAGAAAATAAATCGAATTTATAACTCCTTTTATGAATTTTAAACATCGGTTATCATTTATTTTAAAATTCTCAGAAATACTTGAAAAATAGTTTAAACATGTTTCAAATTGCAAAAATGGGACCAAACGTTTATATTGTAAAAATACAGGCATAAGTTCAACACGCGTAAAGCTTTAAAGATATGATATTTCATAAGTGACGGTGAAGTGATGATTGCAATAGTGACACTTACACAAACCAAACAGTATGTCATAAATATTTTAACCAAACATCAATATAAGCAAGATAAGAATATAATTAAATTGATATTAACGAGAAACCCCTTATGGTCTCTCTATAAAAGTCCCATGTAAATCACACGTATATATGTGTGTTTTGAAGTGTTCTGTAGCATCCTATTCGCTACGAATACACTTCGACTTTCGCTTAGGTTATTTATGACATCCACTTCAAAACATAAATCAAAGCCAAACAAACTATCAAACAACAATATATAAACCATCATCCGAGCATTCAATAATAATTCATAGCAACACAGATATCATATAGTTTATTTAGAGGTAAGATAACTCACAAAATTTCCATTGGATGCTTTTGAGTTCCAGTTTGATCTAAAATCATATGGCGTTCGATTTTAAATCATAATTCCATAAGCTCTAAACTTAATGAATCTAACTCTAATGCGTAGATAACATCGATATGAGTCCAACGCAAAAGACCACGTCCATTTCCGACCTCGTATGGAAAAGATACGATTTTTACAAGATTTTGAATTTATGTTATATAATTAAATCATTAAGTATTTAATTAATTACTCAAATCACCTTCTTCCCTCTTCTCTAATTAACATGCATAGTGCATAAGACCTGTACATGAACAAATACAAAATTGTTGATCTTTCCTTCCTTCTTCTCTCTCTCATCTCTCCATGAAATCCACCGCTTATTCCTCCGAAGAAATCTCCTTTATGCGCTCTACACCCAAACTCAACAAGCTCGATCAACTCACTAAAGATGTGGCTTAATGCCGCTTCCATGCGAACCCTAGGGTCGCGATTCACCATGGTTGATCAGAATTCCATTTGAGGCAGTTGACGGGCACGTACCGCCACAAGAAGTTCAACTACGCTCTCCAATTCACCTAACTTGACCTCCAGCTCCACTATCTCCTAACCCTAGACCACGACCTCAAATGTCAATCTCCAAAAATCTGATTGCATACAACAAAGTTAACATGGAGTAGAAGCCTTCGACCACATGTGCTCAACAGATCCGATGGGTATTGATTTCTTAAACTATCGCTTAAAATTTAGATTTTTATTTATGGCGGCTCTTAAATATGTTTACTGGAAAATAACAAATTCGAAAAAGATTCCATTCTAGCTACAATGCTTTTCTATTTATAGTATAGCGATGCACATGGATCGACGCTATCCTTCTTCATCCTTTTGATTCTACCTTTGGATCATGCCAAGTGTCATTCATCCATAAAATATATTTATTGCATGTGGATTGCTGGCGTGCCTTCGGTGGGAAACTTTGATTTGAGTGGTTGAATTTTCGATTTTGGTGGGAGATCAGAGATTGAAACAGAAATGCCTGAATTTAAGGCAGGAAGTTCCAAATTTGAATAGGCTATGAGTTCTCCATCTTTGAACGGTTAATAACTTAGGCGTTACTTCCTTTTATATGTGTGAGTACAACAAATTGCTATCCTTTTTTTCTTCGGGGTGAGTGGGTCGTTTTATTACTTTTGTCTCAAAAGATGGTTTCTCCTTTGATCTGCCTTGAGTATTGATGATATTGCAAGCTTGGTTAGGGCGACCAGTCACCATTTGTGAAGGCAATCGCTTTATGCAATTTCATGCCAAGATGCTTCGAGCGATGTACTGCATAGGTTATCATTGAGGGAGACTTGTATCTTTACTGCTTATTCGTGAGCATGGATCTGCACTGGTGCATTGTTTGAGTGGCTCTGTGTGCAACTGTTGGATAGCTTTTGACTCCATATGGTACTACTTAGGTAACCCCGAGTGAGTGTAATGCAGATCCATTTTTGGATGTATTAGCAATGCATAAGTTTTGAAATGGTATTGGGGTCTATTCGTCTCCTTTGAGAGTAGCACAATCCTCTTTCTGTGCTCACGTCATAATAGTAGTATGTTGTTTCACTTTACTCTTTTCTAGTGCCAAAAGAAAGCGGGGACAGGGCATCTCTATTTTCATTCATTCCAAGATTGTTAGCACAGTTCTACTATTTGTATATATGTTGGCTTATGAGTGTAGTATGTTGTTAATGGCGTGTGTCTTTTTGAAGTGAGATGTATTATGTTTTTACGTCACTAATATAATTGCTTGTGTTACAGCATGACATTATCGTTTTAATGTTATTTTGGGATTTTAGTTACACCACAGTTTCGCTTATCATGGTTGTAGGTTTTATTGTTGCACCTTGTGGCTATATTTGACTTTGGGCTTAGTATCGTAATATAATACTGGGATAGAAGATCAGCGCAGTTTGAACCTTTGCTGTTCTTCTATAGTTTCCAAGCGTAGTATTCTTTTGACTTCAACTTGTTCTTTGCTTTTCCTTTTTGCAGTCCATCTTTTCTTACAAAGGCATCCCGTTTCGATTGTGACGCTTATATAATATCGTCTTTCAAAAGGATTTGGGAAATACAATTGTAATACTTGCTCCCCAAGTCTGTGGCGATCACAGATCGACGTAGACTCGTCTTTATCGGCCGTCGCATCAGGTCATTTCAGTCTACTCCTTTCTTTCCTTTTATTAGAGTGATAAAATTTCGATTGCCATTTATCGTTTAATGCTCGTTAACACATCTCATTCTCTACTTGGCCACTTCCCTTAGTCTTCATCACATCGCCCTTTCGTTTTCTAGGTAAATCCTTTTCGGTCTTTACTCTTATTATTTCTACTATTTATTTGATTGGCGTATCAAAGACTTCCTGTTCATTCTGGTTGTACAACTAGCATTTAGATAAGGGTGCATATACATGGTTTTATTGAGTTTGTCATTTGATGATGTAGTTAATGATACATGCTCCTATTTCGATTCTAATATGTTGCCTTTTGATATATATATATATATATATATATATATATATATATATATTTGGAAGTGCGTGTACATATATAGACATATAATCATGTGCAGATCTTTAGAGAATATGGATAGAATTAAGCAAACTTGAATAAACCTTACTTTTTGATGCTTATCAGGGGAGCTTTAAGCAATTTCTAGAATCATCCTGATCTAAAAGTTATAGTATGTTCCATGCGTTGTTTTTCCTTGTCATTTTCTAGATCAACTTCTTATGCAGTTCATAAATACATAATTGAGCTTTTGACATACATATTCTTTTGCATGTTAACCATGACCTGCCCCCTTTTTCGAAGTTAGGTGCATGTTCATGCACTTGGTACGATCCTCCCCACTATTTGGGGGTAGGTTGATACTTGACTATGAAGTTAGGTCGTGTATTTACAATCGTCTTAATTCATCACATGGTTTTTATGGCTGGTTTAGGCTATCTAATATCCATACATCCAGTATGGTTATGTTTATAGAATTGATAAAGAGATATTTTTATCCTTGTCTGGGCCGTCTAATATCCCTACGACTAGTTGATTGACAAAGCCAGGCTGCATTTTGTGTAGCTTTGTTTTGATAGCTAGTTCCTGTCATCTAATTTCCCTACGTACAGCGTGACTATGTTAAAAAATTAGCAAATAAAGGATTTTTATACTAGTTCAGGTCATCTAATATCCCCAGGACCAGTTTTGTTGAGAAAGCCAGACTACGTTTTGTGCAGCTTCATTTTGATAGCTGGCCGTTTAATATCCCTACGTCCATGTAACACATCGTGTTTTTACATTATTTAAATTAAAAGAAATTAATTAATGAATAGGAAATGAATGGAAGTTTTACAGATGTTATAATTTGGCTGCAAAACATACACTATTGTCTTCGTGGCGATTTTCTGATCAATTTTCATATATAAACTTTCGAATCGGAGTTAAAACGAAAAGGTTGTCAACGGTTAAATTTTTGGAGTCGGAAATAAATACACGTGTAATTAAGGAAATAATTAATGATTTTTTAACGCTAATTAAAAAGTTTTAAAATTAACAGTGACTTGACCCTTAAGTAATTAAATTAAGGAATAGGATTACGGTGATCAAATAAGAAAGGAAACAAAGCAATGTAATTAAGCAACATTCGAATTTACTAGTTTCAAAAGAGCACAAGTCGACCGCGGCCAAGCCTTGGTCGACCATAATAGGTTGGCCATGAGGGTTAGGCGGTCAACCTGTCTTCTTTTAAAGGTTGTGGTAAAGTTCAGTCTTAATGGCCTAAATTTGAAAGGGTTTAATCCAATGGTTGGCGCAGATTCAAACTCCATAAATTAGAACCTAGGGCTTCACTTCTAACTCATTATTCTTCTAATGAGCATGGAAGCCCTACCATTTTCCTTTCTCCTCAAAAATTTATGAACACGCAGAACTAGATCTAGATTACACGGATGCACTTTGGAGGAAAAAAGAGAAGAACAGAAGATAGGAAATTTGTTCGAATTTGATTGCTACATCAAATGTAAACTTTTAGATCTTGTACTAATTAATAAATCTAAAACTAAAACCTCTTTTCTCTATTCCAACATCTAATAGACCTATATAAATGTTATTTGTGAATTCGGATAGGGAGTCAAAATGGAGAATATAGATAATAGGGTTTAGATTTGGATTAGATCTAGAGATTTGTGAAGGCTAAAGCAATGTGAGTGGGAATATTATATATTTTTATATAATACTAGATTATATCGTTGCAAACACATGCCTGATAAGTTAAATTAAATTGCAAGTTAATCCATATTATATGGAATGATTTAATTGAATATCGCATATGAATTTTATTGTTAAAATTGAATACTTCCTTGTTATGAGTAAGTTTGCCAATTTTGATGTAATTGATTTTATTGTGTAATGATCGGAATTGTTAGTTTCTACGTCGAATATTAATTTAATAAAGCGTAATGATTAGAATTTTATTTTATACAATGGTCATGACTTTTATAGTATCTTAATAAATAACGTATTGACTAGAATTACTTATTTATTCGACGTTGATTAATAAAATTTGAAAATGAAGTTATTTGATTTTTGGATTTTAGAGATTTTTTAGTTTATTGAAATTTATATTGTTGCATGTAGGTTCCCATACATTTGCAAGTTTAAATTAACATAAGCGTGATGTTTGAAGTGACAAGGGATAAATACATGCTTATAAAAGAAAGAAATTTACGAAATAAGGATGATTATCGCATTCTGTACCGTCTATTTTAATAGATAAAAAAGAAATTTCCTTGTTGTTACAAACACCCAAACTACCTCTTTTGGAAAAGATATGGAAATTTATGGTGTAATAAGTAATTGATTAAGTTTAATTCCAATTTATAAAATGTAGTAAATCCCAAGAGCGGAATATTAAGAAAAGAATGAAACAAAAAGGTTAATAAATTGTGAATAATGGAAAAGGAAGAGTGGAGACAAAGGCAAGAATAAAAGAAATAGAAGATAAAATGGAATAGAAATCAAAGATAAAACTAGTGAATGTGGTAGTAGTGATATGGATAACTAATAGATGAGAAGTGGTAAATGAATTTGTTAAAGCAAAAGATAAACGTATAATGAAATGAAGACATGAGGTCAAATTCAAAGGATGTAGGGGCAGTAAAGAAAATGTAAGAAAAATGAATATACATGAATGTATATGTATAGCCTTGCATATGCGTTTATGATGGACGTGGATAGTTATAATTTAGTATATAAATTATAGAAAGAAAATGACATTAAAAGTCATTAGAGTAGGTTGAAGTGCAAATGCGATTCAACCATAGTACCTAGGGAGAGTATACGCTTGCGTATAGAGAAGGGATACCCTCGGGTAGGGACTGCTTGAAACAGAAGCTCTATAAATGTAGGTCATTGGATAGTCCGTTAGGCGGATGTCAACGCTGGACTCGCACAATCATAGTAGATCTGCTTTAACTTTGTTAAAGGAAGGTATTGCCTTGATTGCATTAGGCAATCGAAATGGATGGTGGTGAGGGTCGAACACTATGCAACATTGTATGGTACCAGTTTAAAAGTCAAGGGGTAGGGGTTGCATTGTTCCTAGGTCTGCCATCGGTCCCTTACGCTCAACGGGAAGGATACGTTTACAACAAATTGATCAGCACAGCCTACCAAGATTTATTCAATTGGGTAATGCAATGCCATACTTATTTATTAGTTTAGTCGACTGGGCAGCACTAGTTAACCCACAACGAGATTCCTTCAAACATAGATAGAATGGTTTGTGGAGCCAAGTCCATGTATTAGGAAGCAGACAAAGTAGAAATCCCCAAAGAGAACACAACCTTTTGGAGGAAAGGTCGTCAGTACACACTAGAGGGTTTCCTCAAGATACACGATGACGAGATTGTGATATGATGAGGTGTTGAATTCTAACAAGATGCTGAATGAGAGATACCAAGGGATAGTATATAGGTCCATTAAGGGACCATGGGATATATATAATCTATGGGGTGTAGATGGGAACAATTTGTATGTAGAGATGGAGTCGTAACGACTGATGATATAATCAAACATAACATGTAATAGTGAACAATCGACATAAGCTAGTGTTATGTATAAGATGTATAATATACTATTCACCAAAACATTGTTTTGAACTCCTCCTTATTACAACCCACAGGATAGATTAAAGGATAAGCACTGGTGTTTGGGCATTTTCGGTGCTGACAAGGCACTTGATTTTAGAAATGTCAAATCTTGGTCGATACTTATGTAATCTCTAATATTTTAATTATTCTACTGCAAATTATTTCATTAGGGCTCTGATATGCATTATTTTGTTTTAATTGCAGGATACCAGACCAATGATCCTTACTTTTGTGGACTTGGGTTTTCAATTTTGCCAAAATTTAATCCCACTGTGGTGCAGATTGTTACACTGGTATCGCAGCTTTAAATTAGTAGATCCTGAAAATTTAGGAAATGTTGAGTGAACGTATTTTTATTTTTCTTATAAATATAATATATGTTAAATCCTAATAATTCCAATTACAGAATAGCTACATATGGAAATTCCTAAAGCTTCATGGCACAGTACTCCTTAGTCGGTCCATGGTAGCCCAATGGTTTTAGGTCCCTATATGATTGCCGATTGATGATGTATAATAGGTCTAAATAAAGGAAATCTTGGTCTCCATAAGTTATAGATAGTGGAAGAAATGGAAGTTCCTAAAGAAGGGAGTGAAATGGTCACTGCTATTTCGATAAATGGATTTTCAGTATTGGAATGGAACAAGTTAGTAAATAGAAGCAATAATGTTCTTAAGGGAATAGCTCGAAGTCGACTTTGAGTTCAACCCAATAATAAGTAATTCCTTTTGAAAGTTGAGAGAAATTATAAATAGTATACTTTAAAAAGGATTTTCAGTGAAAATCTTTAAAATGTAAGTAAAATAATGAATTTAGAAAAGTATTTATATAATAAAGGTTTTGTTGGAATTAAAACCGAAAAGTTTCCATAAAATGAGTTTTAAATGAAAAGGTGAATTCTTTTTGAAGAATTATAGAGCATAGCTCACTCGTTTCTTTGTAAAGCAAGAAGAATTTAAAATATAAAACTCTAGTAGAGATTGAAACTTGTTAGAAAATAAATTTCATTAAAGGAGATTTTGTAAAAAGCTATTTTCTTCTGAAAAGAAATAATATAGCAATATGACTCATGAATCATTCTATATAATGAAATTTTTTAAGATACAAAAGTATTTGTATGGGGGCACAATATAAGTGGTATGAATTTGGAATAGGGTAAATATTATAGGAAGAAGATTTAAAAAGATTTTGTTGGATGGAAAGCAAAAGTGGAATTATCTTAGTCAGTAACAAAAACATTTGGGAAGAGTGAAATTTTTCTTGGTTAGGCAGAGTTAAGGTGAAGAAACTGGAGGTAGAACGTAAGAACGGTAGTTGGTAAGAATTTTATTGAAGTTAGTTCGGGTGAAAATGGGTTATATACATATATATAATAACATGGAATGATCGACAATGCTAGGTCTAGGTCGACCGTAGGCGGTCGACCGCCAAGCCCTTGGGTCGACCGTCCCATGTTGTTTTTTATGTAATGAAGGTTTCTTCATTTTCTTCGTTCCTATTTCACTTTCCTTCAGTTGAACCCAAACCCTCCTCCATTGCAGCCTCTGCTCAAATTAGCCCTAAACTGCCACTAAACACCACTGGACGTTAAGTGTAAACCTAATATCTCATCGACTTCGCTTATTGAGCTCGGATTTAGCCGATTTAACCATGCCACCCATCATGGAAACCAAGCTACCGAGTTCCCTCAGTTGACCTCACAAGAGTTAGCTTAGTGCTTGAATAATAGGGTGATCAATAGAGCCTACGCGGAAACCGCCCAGTACAAGATTCTATAAGGACGAGCGATTAATTTTGAGGACCTCGTAGGGTTTGAATTGGAACCGCTCTTCACCCTTGTTAGGCCAATTTTGCTCTTGAGGCATGACGCTTTTGAGCGGATCAGTTACCCGAGGCTGGTACATCTTTTTAATGCTAACTTAGTACATGACTTTTGTCCACCTGACATTATATTCACATCCGAGGTGAAGGGAATACCAATTGAGTTCTCGGATGCACATCTTGGAGGGGTCTTGGACATCCAAGAGGTATGATTAGATGTGGATGATATGGAGATGACAAACCCTCCCATTTTAGGGTAGATTTTCCTACTTCATCGCCATGTTTGGCATTTCAACCATTTTCTTCCTAGAGCGATTGATTGTGTGCATCCTTCAGTATAATCTTCCCTCCAAGATGGGAAGTTATGTTCGGATTTACCCTGCGGTTCAGAGAGCCACCTATGCCATTATTAAGGGCATTGAGGTAAATTGTCCCCACGTGATTATGATCCACTTTGCGGGTATTGGAGCGAGTAGTGCTATGGGAGAGTCTTTGCCTTTATTTCCACTCGTGGACTAGGATTTTCATGCAGTTTCAGGTTAGTTGTCAAGCAGAGATGACGAGCCTTAGTAAGCACCCTGTTTTGGATACATCCTCTCTAAGTAGAATGGGCATAGATATTGATGAGCAACCTAATGGTAATGAGGAGGAGGAGGAGAAGCAGCAGCAGTAGCAGCCATAGCATGGAGCTGGTTCGACATAGATGAATTAGGACTCTTGGCCTGACCGGTAGGTAGGAAAGTATGATTAGCCGCCGACGTATATCATCAACATTCTCTGAGTTGGTAGAATTGAGGATGAGTTGGTGGATATGTGACAGAGGCAGTAGCGGATAAAGTCTTATCAAATGGAGATGCAGATGGAGAAAAGGAGGTAAGGCCATCGGTTGGGGTGTATGGACTCCATGCTTATGGCATTCCGCTATAAGGGGAATTCCAGTTCTCGTCATCCTAGTCCTTAGAGGCTTGTGGTAGTGTATTAGTTAGTAGTTATGTGTTTTCTTCCAATGTTTTTTTATGGGTTGTAAGCATTAGTTGTTACTATGAAAACCGCATATGTTTATGGAAATGTTCCTTTTATGTGTTTTCTATATGGATCGCTATGATTTGAGAAAACAATATAAATAAGGAAATTTCAGTAAGTCACTTAACTAATGCGTGGGAAAAGAAAATGATTGAAACTGGAATTTAAGTAATAAATGAAGAAAAATTTATTTAACTAACTACTAAACAAAAGCAAATTGAAAATGTAGGTTCCAAAAAGAATAGGAATTTTCAAAAAATGAATTTCAGTAGATGGCGCACAAGGGAATGGTAAGGCTAGCTACAGGTCAATGTCCATGTTCCTCAAAACTTAAATTTAAAATTTAACATCTTTGTTGGTTAATATAAATAAGAAAGAAAAGTTTGTGAGAACTTAGAAATTTACCATGCAATTAAGTGGAGTCCATTATGGACAATAATGGTTGGCTAAATCTTGAAGTAAGAAATGCGGAAAATTATTTATAAAATGTAATTATGCATATATTTTGAAAAAAGAGAAATTTTATGCAAAATTTATTTATGAAAAGTTTTCATTATAAGTAGTATGGCCTTAAAAATAAATATATATACACATATCTTTAGAAAGATTTTAAAATATTTTGGGTTTTAGAAATTTTGAGGTACCGCATGATGACATTGGGGAATATTCATAAGTTGATTAGTGTAGATTTTACTACATAGCTATATTTGTAGAAAAATGGATACGGTGAGCGACAAGGAAGCTATTTTATTTGTGGAAGGTTTTCTAGGATACCTTGTCGATGAGTGGAAAACTAGAAAGATGATTTTTTTGAAACAGTAATGTTTTTTTTTAACTTTAAAACTAGAAAGTTACCTATGCAACCTGTGCTTAGGAAATATGAAAAAGGATTCGGCGCTATGGAGTAGATCCTAAGGTACAATGGAAAGTGGTTACAAAAGAGAATGATGTGAGTATGGAATTCTCCATCTAGACACTTTCAAAGCTTAAGAAAATAGGTTTAGAAAACTGTATTTTTCTAAATTTGAATGTTAGAAATTTTGTACTAGAAACTTAGATAGTAAGGAATTGGATGAAAAATTGGTTGAACTATGCATCTATTTATAAAAGCATGGGAGATTTTAGGCAAAAAACCATTTTTGATTTTCCAAAAGTTGCATTCATATAGAACTGCAAGTATATTTAGAATGTTTGCATTATATTAGTTTGCATTATATTAATGAGACTAATTTAAAAGAAAGTAATCATATATGAGGTGCCAATTAGAATTATTTGTAACAACCCACCCCAGAACAGGCCAAAATTTCGACCCAGAAAAGGCCCATCAAAACTTAGATCCATTCTAAGGAAATCTTTTGGTAGTAAAAAGAAATAATATTGCAGTGTCATAACTAAACTTGCAGAACTAACAGCAGATGGAACAAAATATAATAGTAAAGTGTGCCTATTTATTTCAAAATAATAAAAATGTCATAACACAAAATCCTATCAAAACTATAACATAATATCTGATACAATAATTGTTAAGAAGAAAATTTGTCAACATCCCCAATACTTTGATAAGATAATTTTGAATGGTCATAACTATGTGGTTAAGATGATTCCCACTTCTGAAAGTGTATCTTTGAATAAATTGTCTTAATTAAATTAATCTTGTAGAAAAGAATGGTGAGTAGTCATACCATTCGACCTTGTCGTAAGGTTAATGAGGCTACTACAACCCTTTGACCAGGTTGATAATATACTAGATTGTCGAACTTTCGACCTTGTCGAAAGGTTGTAGGCATGACCATCCCAACCTTCCATCAAAGTTGGGATGGAAGGAATTTGTCCAACCTTTCAACCTTTTCGAAAGGTTGTTAACAGGATTACTCCAACCTTTCGACTAGGTGGGAATAGATGTAAGTTGCCAGACCTTTAGACTTTGTCGAAATGTGTGACAAGACTTCTCCAACCTTTCGATTAGGTCTAAGTAACTCTTAGTCGTTTAGCTTTTAGAAATCAGTAATTTGATGAACTCCATCTCCCCTTAGCGTCGAAAGCAGTTTTGGTTGATATTTACCACTTCCTTCTTAATCATGTTGAAAGGCAATGTATGAAACCTCTCGACATCGTTGTAAGGAGATGCATAGCTAATTGCCAACCTAATTGCTTTTAGCCCCATTAATGTCCATTTTCTTTCTATGGAATCAATTCGAAGGGTTAATTAATGCTTAAAGAAGTAGATTCCCTGTGAATTTAATCCATCATGAGCGTTTATAAGATATATAACCTAGGATTTCATTAGGAAGTAAACCTTTCGACTAAGTCGAAAGATTTTCCTCCTTTTGAAGCAATCCCAGTTTATATCTTTAACCCCTTTACTTTTCCTATAAAAGACCAATTTAGTTATCTCCATAACCATGCTTTTTTGCATATGTAACACGTAATCATCACTTTACGTTAAGCATGGATTTAAATGATGACATGCTTCAATGGGGAATATCTAAGTCAATCTTATATATATAAAGCATAAAGCAAAAGAGATTATGAGAAAAAAGTTGAAATCATGTGAAATTGATCACTAGACTAGCTAATGATCTTAATGATTCTCCTCATTGCCAATATCCATCATGAATGAGCCAACTCCATTTTATTCATATCCAAAATGAGTTACAAGAAATTGAGCTCTTTCCCTAATTCAGTTTAGGGTTTTACCAAGTACAATTATCACTATGAAAGTAGAGAGAAGAAGATGAATTCAGCATTAAGAATTCAACCTCCAAAATTGGACCCCTTGGGTCTTATTTATAGATGCAGGAAGCCTACCTTTCGACTTCATGCTCTTAAATAGGTTGGAAGGTCCCTCTTTTATGTGCCGCCTTTAATATTTCGACTTCATCGATGGGTTATGAACACTTCGACTGTGTCGACAGGTTATGAGTCTCTTGTGTTCCTTGGTTCATTTCTTTTACTTCCCTGCTTTGGTCCTTGCCGAAAAGTCTTCCCTTTGTATGCTGTTATAAATCTTTCAACATTGTTGAAAGGTTCGTCTTCAACATGCTATTCTGAACCTTTCGACATTGTCGAAAGGTTTCCTGTTCTCTTGCCTTTATGGACCTTTCGACTTTGTCGAAAGTTTTGCTTGTATTTACGCCTTCATGAACCCTTCGACTTTGTCAAAGAGTTTGCCTTCTTTATACTGTTATGAACCCTTCGACCTTGTTAGAAGCATTCTCTTCACTAGATTGTTGTCGAGAGCCACGCTTCCCATCAATGTTGTCGAAAGGTTGTCTTTCATTCTTTGTTGACTTGTGAGTGCTACTTTCTTTATTAACCTTTCGATATTGTTGAAAAGTATCCTAGAATTGTCGAAAGGTATCCTAGATGTATTTCAACTGGTTAAAAGGGCTTGCTATGCTTTCGAAAATATCACTATGGAGCTGCTCACACTTGCTTTTACTTCTTCAAAAGGCAAGAACACCTTGCACTACAACAAAATGATCCTATAAAACTGCAATTTTACCTTGCCACATTGTTGGTTGCAAAAAATCCCTATTTCATGGCAATGTGCAATAGATATCTATCTGGGGTTATAATCACATATCCTGCTCTGAAGCTTTTCTCAATTGATGCCCCATCCATAAATAATTGCCACATGTACTTCTGGTCTATCTCCTTTTTTGATTGTTCCTTTATAATATTGATGCATTTATTTACAAAGTCTTTTGGTGCTTAGCCTTTGATTGCAGCCCTTGGTTAAAACTCTATTTCGTATTGGTTGAGCTTAATCCCCTATTTTACTAATCTCCCTAAAGTCTCAGGCTTATTGAAAACTTGCTTAAGAGGAAAATTTGTTAGTACCTTGATCGAATGTGCTTGGAAATATGCTCTGAGCTTTTGAGCTGTAGGAATCAAGCAATAAGCTAATTTCTCTATAACTGGGTATCGGACTTTTGCATCTTTTAACCGCCTTCTTACATAGTATAGCAGTAGTTGCGCTCCTTTATCCTTCTGAATGAGCACTGAACTGACCGCATGTTCCAATACTACCATATATAGATACAACGTCTCTCTACTCTCGTGTCTTGAGAGTATTGATAGTTTCTCCAAATGGCTTTTCAATTCCAAGAAATCTTTTCTGCCATCTTCTCGCCATTCAAAGTTCTTCCTTTTCAAGTAGCTTTGGAGATAAACATACTTAGCGTAGCTATTCTTCCATTTATGCTCATCGCCTCCTTTCTAGTTTTTGGTTCAACTATATCCCTTATAGCTTGAATTTGGCCGAGACTTGCCTCTATTCCCTGAGCACTTACCAAGTAGCCTAAGAACTTTCCAGAATGGACCCCAATGGAGCACTTTTACGGATTTAACTTCATTTGATATCTCTGTAATGTCTCAAACATTTTCCTCTAGATCCTTGAGATGGTTTTCAGGTTCATTAGATTTTGCTAGCATGTCATCAAAATAAACTTTCATGCTTTTGTCGATGTATTCTTTGAACATTCGATTAACCAATCGCTGATAAGTGGCTCCAGCATTCTTTAGGTCGAATGGCATAGCTCTGTAACAATAAATCCCCTATTCTTTTGTCAAGCCGGAATGATCTTCATCTGTCTTAAACATCGGTATCTGATTGGACCCAAAATAAGCATCTATAAGAGATAACAACTTGTGCCCACTTGTTGCATCTACCAGCTAATCTATTCGTGGTAACAGGAAACAGTCTTTCGGGCATGCTTTGTTTAAATCTGTGTAATCAACACATGTTCTCTACTTTCCATTTGATTTTTCCACTAGAACCAGGTTGCCTAACTATTTGGGGTAATATACTTCCCGGATTAATCCATTTTCCATGAGCCTATCAATCTCCTCTTTTAGAGCGATACTTATCCAATTACCACTTTCTTTGTCTTATAGGGGTTGGTCCTAGGTTGATGTTAAGGGAATGACACATAACAGTCGGGTCAATTCCCACCATATAAGAATGTGACCAAGCAAACACATCATTATTGTCTTGAGGAACTGAATCAGATCTTTCTTTAAATCGCCATCAAGATCTTTTCCCCTTTTTACCACTTTAGAAACATCCTCGGAATCTATATGGGTTTACTCAAGGCCCTCTATGGGCCTTATTCTCTCTGTCTTACCCCGACGATCAAACTTTGTGACTATTGGTGCTTCTTCTATTGAATTAGTGTCAACCCTCTTTCTCTTATTTTTTTGTAGAAATGTACTTTTGATACATACGCTTATTAGACTTCTTATCAATAATCTTTGCTTCGAATATTGGATGTAAAGAGCCATCATCCGAAGGCTATAAAGTAGTAGAAGATTTAGAATAAGTAGAATACTTCCTTTTATATTGATCGAGAGTGGCAAAGCACATTTCACGGGAGCTGAATTGTTCTCCTGCACAGTCCCCCATCCTCGCTTTGTCAAGAACTTCACCATGAGATGCTTTTGCAAGATGAAAGCATCAATTTCATCCAAGGCTGGCCTACCAAAGAAAGCATTGTATTAGGAGAGTTGGTCAATTATCACAAAGATGGTTTCAAATGTTCGACATGTTGGAGGCACTCACATTTGTACTAGAAGCTTTATTTGCCCCACCGGAGTTAATCCCTCATTGTTGAACCCAAATATCGGTTTGGAGCTTGGGTCTAGCTTGTGCTCTGGGATATTCATTTCATCAAAAGCAATCTTGACGATGACATTGACTTCACTCCCTGTATCGACTTTTGGAGACAATTGACGGTTCGATTTGTGCAGTGATCATAAGGGGGTCATTATGTGGATGATGGACTCCCTTGCACAACTCCTATGGGGTGACCACCAGATTTGGCATCTAAATATTAAGTCGAGGGCTCTTCATTGGAGGCTCTTTATGAACAAAATAAATTCCCTCCTTAGCTTCCTTGATATATCTACTTCAAGCTCCTTTACTATTTCCTACGGGATGTGACCTGCCATGGATCACATCAATCTTGTTAATCGGTGGACTTAAAATGAGGGGATGTTCATCCCTACTATATTCACAATGTTGCCTGGATGCTTCTGGGAAGCATTTTCAGTTCTATGGGTTTTGTGCCGATCTTGGATAAACTCTTTGAGACGGCCTTCTCGGATCAGCTTTTGAATTATGCGGCCAACACTTTGCATTCATCTGTTTTATGTTTGTTTTCCTTGTGATAGGCTTATTAATCTCCTCCCTTCTTATGCTTCGGATTATTCTTAGCTTTGTAGGAGTTTTGGAAAATTGACTCTTTACTTTGCTGTAGCATATATGTAAGACAGTGGCCTGTTTAAAGCAACTGTATTAGGGACCGGCTCTTCCCAGCGGACCCTTTTATGGCTACGATCCAAGCGAAATTTTCCTCCCTCCTTTTTGGAAAGTAAATTTCTCTTGGAATAGTAAAGCACATCCATCCAGATGAATTTATCAACTTGAGAGTGGAAGTCTTGGAGGACTTTGCAGCCATTGACGAATAGTTGCTTCTAGAAAGGAGTGTTCTCGATTAAACCAGCTACGAGTTTGTCTCGGTCATTCATGTCCTTAGCCTTCAAAGTTTATGCATTTAATCTCCTTAAATAATTTCACAAAGATTCACCCTCCCTTTGTTTTATGTTGGCCAAGAATGTGTAATCAATGGTTGGATCTTTCCAAATACAGAATTGTGCCAAGAATTCATAAGAAAACTGTTTCCAAGAGTAGATGGTTTTCTCCCTATATTGTCTATACCACTTGGCTACCGCCCCTTGAAGAGTGACAGGGAACAGTCGGCACGTGGCTGCCCCAAAAGCATTGTATAGGTCCATCTGGCTGTCAAACGCCATAAGGTCGTCATCAGGATCCGTGTTCCCATGGTATTTCATAGATGGGATCTTGACATAAGGGGGAATCATTATCGCCGTGATTTCATCAGTGAATGGAGGGACCCTCTCATTATCATTTACACTAGCATCCATGGTTCTTTTTGCCTTTTGAATTCATAGCGTCCTTGATTGCCTTCTCAACAGCAACTTTCAGGAAATCTTCAACATTACCATAATTTTTCTAACTTGGATAATATTCATTAGAAGTTAAACTTCCATATTTCTTTTATGACTTGGCAAGAATTCTCCCTTGATGATTAGCCTTTTCTTGTGGGAGTTCTTTCTTCTTTAAGGAGGCCAAATCTATCTTACCTTTGCATTCCTTGGAATTGGTTTTCAGATTTCTTTTAGGAGAAACTACTTACTCTCCTTGAGTTTGCCTTGGAGTTTTAGATGATCTTTGAGATAAAGCCATCTTTAAAAGATCTTGCATTTCTTAAAATTGCTACTCCAAGCGCTTGATTTTCTCTATATTCTCATCCTACTGTGCTGGTGATGAAGTTTGACCAGGGATGACCCTACCCGGGTTGAAAGTTGGAGCAACATTCTCCTCCAGGTTGGAAGTGTGCACTACTTCCTCATCAAGTCCACTTAGACATTTTGATCTCATTTTTCCTAGGCAAGAGAAACGTACCATTATTAGTCTATAATAATGATAAGGTCGGAGGTTCAAGCCCTCCTTCTAGCACCAAAAATGTTCACAAGAAAACTTGCCAACATCCCTAATTCTTTATAAGACAATTTTGTTTGGTCATAACTATGTGGTCAAGATGATTCTCACTTCTGAAAGTGTATCTTTGGATAAATTTCTTAATCAAATTAATCTCGAAGAAAATAAGGTGAGTAGTCATACCTTTCGACCTTGTCGTAAGGTTAATGAGGCTACTACAACCCTTCAACCAGGTTGATAATATACTAGATTGTCAAACATTTCGACCTTGTCGAAAGGTTATAGGCATGACCATCCTAACCTTTCATCAAAGTTGGGGTGGAAGGAATTAGTCCAACCTTTCAACCTTGTCAAAAGGTGTTAACAGGATCACTCCAACCTTTCGACTAGGTTGGAATAAATGTAAGTTGCCAGACCTTTTGACTTTGTAGAAATGTGTGACAAGACTTCTCCAACCTTTCGATTAGGTTGAAGTAACTCTTAGTCGTTTAGCTTTCAAAAATCAGTAATTTGATGAATTCCATCTCCCCTTAGAGTCGAAAGCGGTTATGGTTGATGTCTACCACTTCCTCTTAATAGTGTCGAAAGGCAATGTATGAAACCTCTCGACATTGTTACAAGGAGATACTTAGCTAATTGCCAACCTTAATTGCTTTTAGCCTCGTTGATGTCCATTTTCTTTCTGTGGAATCAGTTTGAATGGTTTATTAATGCTTAAAGAAGTAGATTCCCTTTGAATTAAATCCATCGTGGGTGGTTATAAGATATATAACCTAGGATTTCATTAGGAAGTAAACCTTCGACTAAGTTGAAAGGCTTTCCTCTTTTCGAAGCAGTCCTAGTTTAAATCTTTAAACCCTTTACTTTTCCTATATAAGACCAATTTAGTTATTCCATAACCATGCATTTTTACATATGTAATACGTCATCGTCACTTTACATCAAGTATAGATTTCAATGATGACGTGCTTCGATAGGGAATATCTTAGTCGACCCTATATATATAAAGCATGGATCAAAAGAGATTACGAGAAAAAGGTTGAAATCACGTGCAATTGATCTTTAGACTATTTAATGATCTTAATGATTCTCCTCATTGCCAATATCCATCATGAATGAGCCAACTCCATTTTATTCATACCCAAATTGAGTGATAAGAAATTGAGCTCTGTCCCCAATTCAAGTTAGGGTTTTCCAAGTACAATTATCACTATGAAAATAGGGAGAAGAAGATGAATTCAATATTCAGAATTTGGCCCCTAAAACTGGACCCCTTGGGTCTTATTTATAGATGCAGGAGGCCTCTCTTTTGACTTCATGCTCTCGACTAGGTCGGAAGGTCCCTCTTTTATATGCCGCCTTTAAACTTTGACTTCATCGGAAGGTATGAACTCTTCGACTCTGTCGAAAGCTTATGAGTCTCTTATGCTCCCTGGTTCATTTATTTTTCTTCCCTGCTTTGTTCCTTGTCGAAAAGTCTTCCCTTTGTATGTTGTCATGAACCTTTCAACATTGTTGATAAGTTCGACTTCAACATGCCGTTCTGAAACTTTCGACGTTGTAGAAAGGTTTCCATTTCTCTTACCTTTTTGGACCTTTCGATTTTTTTGAAAGGTTTGCTTGTCTTTACGCCTTCATGAACCCTTCGACTTTATTGAAGGGTTTTCCTTCTTTATGCTATTGTGAACCCTTCGACCTTGTCGGAAGGTTTCTCTTCGCTTGATTGTTGTCAAGAGTTGTGCTTCCTTTCAGTGTTGTTGAAAAGTTGTGTTTCATTCTATGTTGACTTATGAGTGCTACTTTATTTATAAACCTTTCGACATTGTCGGAAGGTATCCTGGATGTATTTCAACCAGTTCGAAAGTCTTGCTATGCTTTTGAAAAGGTCACCATGGAGTTGCTCACACTTTCTTTGACTTCTTTGAAAGGCAAAAACACCTTGGATACTGAGAGATGGACCTTTCCACTCCTTCGAAAGGTTTGATGTGTCGTTGAGGGAGCACTATTGGTTGCTTTCGAAAGGGGTTCTCAAACCATCGTTACTTTCTGATAGTGTCAAAAGGTTGGTTGTGACAAAAGCTTCTATCGGTTTACATCTGAGCTGAAGGCCTCTTCACGTTATAAGTAATTAGACCTACGTAACATTCTTTTTAAGTCTTTCATGATGATTTGACCTATCTATTCACCAAAACTTCAATTTTATTGTCCTTCTCTCATACTTCTGCTTGTAAGTAGATTTTATGGTCAACATTTTTCCCCCTTGTATGAAAGAATCTTTTGTTCTTTAGGACAAAGTATTCATAACTATCTTACTCCTTATAATCTTGTCCTTTCTATAAAAATCAGTATTTAAAGTACCATTGTTACTATCATACTTACATGTATGCTCAGTAGTTGATTAGCATACCAATGCCTTATCCGCCTAATAAGCATCATTTAAAATTTAGAGATACCAACTTTTGATTTCAACACTAAGAAAAGCAGTTGAGATTTTTGGTTGCTTGCAATAGATTTAATTACATCACATCTTCCATGAAATCTAACCCAGATTAGGGCATTAACCCTTGAAGTTTAGAGAGTAATATCGTGATATTCAGAATCCAAATAGTAATATCCCAAGAATAATTTTATATGTAGTATTTCTAAACCTAGATGCAAGCTTTTATGATCAATTACGAGGATTAGTAGTATGATTCTCATATTAACTTCGAGTCCCAATCAGGACATATTTGAGCCAATCATCTTTGTAGAAAGAATCTTCAGCCCAGATTAGGGCACATAGTCGTATGGGCAGATGGTCGTAAAAAATAGAATTTCCTCGCTCACATTAGGGCATATTTTGAATAACTAGAAGTTCATGAATATAGTCCCCACAACAGATGCCACAGACCCAGATTATGGTATTTAGGAAAAAATAGATAATAATTCTGAAACTAAAGTTCGAGTCTTAAGAATTTTAGCAATCAATAATGTTCTCATTCCCTGATTTGGGTTTAATAAAGATAGCGGTTGATAAAATCCCAAAACCCAGATTCGAGTATTAGATTTTGAAATTCATATACAAGAATCCCGAAGCCCGGATTCGGGCATTAGTAGATGATGTTAAGAACGTCCCGAAACCTAAATTTGAGTATTAATAGATGATGTCAAGAAAGTTCCAAAACCCAGATTCGGGTAATAGAAAGTGGAGTTCCATTCTACTCTTCTGCTTTCGTCTTCTTTGACATGTATAAACCCTATAGGTTTTGAATGTATACAGAAATAATTTGATTGGCTATTCTTGAGCTAGGATGCTTAGTCCATGATTGGATGAGCCTCCTCCCAGGCTTGGACATCCTAATACTTTGATGAATGTGCCTCTCCTCGAGCTTGGACATCTTAGTTCACTATTTTTTGGGCCTCTTCTTAGGCCTGGACATCTTATTCCAGTTTGAATGAGCCTCATTTGGACTTGGACATCTTAGTCCTTTGTTTATTGGGCCTCTTCTTAGGCCTTGACTTCTTAGTCAATTATTTGATAGGCCTCTTATTAGGCCTAGACATCTTACTCCATTGTCCGATGCTCTTAGTTTGCTCATCTTAAAGACTAGAACCAAGGACTTACCCGACCTCCTCCCAGGTGGCGCCCTTCCCTGGCCATTTTGCAGCGCGATAGGGGCTTGTTTGGTGCTCTACCCTGGCCATCTTAGGGGTGGATAGAGGCTAACTCTGTCCTCCATCTAGGAGGTTCCTTATCCTGGCCATAGCATGGTGTGGATAAGGGCTTGTTTGGTGCTCTAATATGGCCATCTTAAGCGCAGATAGAGGCTTACTCCGTCCTCCCTTCAAGAGGCGTTCTGCCCTGACCATCTTGGCGTAGACAGAGGCTTTTCAACCATCTTAGGTAGACTACCATCTTAGGTAGTATCCAAATTTGAGGAGCATTTCACTCCCAACCATGTAGATTTTCTTTTTACAAAAGGATTTTCTTTATTAATCAATCTTTGGAAAATACGACCTTAAATGTTCGGCATTCCATGTCCTAGGCACCATATTCTCATCTGGGCGACACAGTTTGTAAGCTCCTATTGGGATTACTTTGCTTACAATTAATGGCCCCTCCCAGTTTGGTCGTAGAGGTCCGTGTGTAGGATTCTTAGTATTGGCCATTACTCTTTGGAGCACCGAATCCCCCTCTTGAAATGACTGAGCTCTTACTCTTGAGTTTAATATTTAGAGATTCTCCTCTAATATTCTACAGTTCTTACCGCTGCTTTATCTCTTAGCTCATGTATCCATAATTGGTTGTGGCGAAAGGTTCTATCGGTTTTCATCTGAGCTGAAGGCATCTAAACTGTATAAGTAATCAGACCTTTAAAACATTTTTTTTAAGTCTTTC
This sequence comes from Allium cepa, assembly GCA_030765085.1. Lineage (NCBI taxonomy): Eukaryota > Viridiplantae > Streptophyta > Magnoliopsida > Asparagales > Amaryllidaceae > Allium > Allium cepa. The sequence goes on from CM060937.1 coordinate 293,604,035, forward strand.
ATGATGTTTGGCTTATCTCTTAATCTAAACTTCAATTTTACTATTCTTCTTTCATAAATCTTCTTTTAAGTAGATTTTATGGTCAACAACAATAGTTTAAATCCATAGGTGCACATAAAAGCAAATAATAATAAATACTGCCGCTTGCCAAGCTTCTTCACCTTTAAGCATCGTCCATGCCATCACTCTGTCCTTAACCTGTGTTGTAATAAGGAGGGAGTCATAACAACAAGTGTTTGGTGAATAAAAACTTCGGGTCTTACCTTTTTAGTACTTGGGCCGTATATTTCAAAATAATAGTATGTCTACAAACATAAAATTATTAAAATCATTCAGTACTTCTTTGTAAGGAAAGGAGGCGGGTTCAACCACTTAATACCTTCCATTGTAGATGTAAATCCCATATCTCAATCATACGTTATAAATAGCTAATAATGTAAAAGATGGTAGCCAAGCTACTTAATGCTACCCAGTGGAAAATAGGTAGACCCCGTCTTTTAAGGCCTAATTCAAGAAGTTTGCTCCTCAATGGTACTATCTAACCGAATTCATATGGAATCTGATAGGCTACGTAGTACTTCTAAGTGGAAAATAGGCAGACCTCGTCATCTGAGGCCTAATTCCAAAAGCGGACCCCTGTAGAGATACCACCTATTGTAACCCCTTGGCTATTTAATACTTCGTGTGGGAAAAAGGTTGGTCCAACCACTTAATACCCCAAACTCCGAAGCAGGCCCTTCGTCTTGTGGCCCATACTCATAATGACATCTCACATTAGTCCGCTATTCATAGGTACTGGTAGCCAGATTAGTTGGGTAGATTTCCCCTAAAGAACTTGGAACTAACCTTCTGTCATTACAAATATTTATCATAAGGATGTCTTAAATCAATAAAAGTGTACACAATTGTTGGTAGCCTCAAAGTGAAGGGCAAAGTTCTGTCATGTAACTCTACTGATCTTGCATCCCTATGACCTAGCCATTAATTAATTACTCTCTACATATATATACACTCATCTCACCATTTAATAAATAATGCCTTATAAGGAATCTTCCTTATTACGCCTTAAAATAATAATTAGATTATATAAGAGTTTCCTCTTATTTTCACCTCAAAATCTATTATCTTTCTAATATGGGAAAATAAATGTAAATAAATGCCTAATTAACTATGCCATATAAGAATTAGTTATACGTTAATTACGTAAATAGAAATAAATAAATATTCGTGCTTAATAAGTTCTAAATGCACGGATTTTACGCCCTAAACTAGCACTAAATGTCAGTTCCCTAACCAATTATTATTACAAGTCCTTTTTCTTAATTTTCTAAGATTTCATGGAGAGCTAATGTCCAAAGTAGAGAAAAATATTCAAAATCAAAACTGCAATAATAGACTTGTAAATAAAATAGAAACTTAATTTATTGCACCAATTCAATGGAATATCTTAAACAATAAGAATTGCAATCTAACCACATATTATATTCAACTCCTCTTTTATAAAGAAATTGATAAGAAAAAGTAATGTAAACTATGAATAGAATTCGTGATCAAACCCTTTATTGTGTTGAAGGATCACAATTTGACCCAAAGAAGAAGGAGAAGGGGAATAGATGATGATATAATCAAAAATTGCATAATCGAAATAAATTCCATTATATTACTATAAATAATTGAGAATCTCAACATAGAATTGATACTTTGAAATAAAAAGGAATTTTGGAGAATTTTATCTATCATATTTTCAAAATTCCAAAATCCCAAAGGCATATTCAAATCCAAAGAAATATACTAAACTATTAATGAAAAGAAATACCACGGTTTCCACTCATAGATAGCCTTAGCTTAATTCAAATGAATTTGCAGCCTTCCATTCTTTCCCAGAATCTCTCTTTTGATGCACACACAAACATAATAGGGAAGAGGTATAAGTATTCATTAGATTTAGAATAATTGGAGAAGAATAGGATAAAAATAGATTGGAGGAAGACGAAACAAATAGGAAATAAGTTGAATCCTTACCGTAATTTTCTACCGAGTTTTGAATCTTATTAGAGAGACAGCAATGACAGAGTTTCATCGTATTTCCCAAAATAACATGAATACAAGTGGAGAGGATAAGGTCCTATTTATAAGAGTTGAAATGCACCAGAACCGTAGGATGGAAGTAGGTAGGAAACGGGTAAATCTTGAGCACACAGCCGAACAAAACATAACATAAAACCCTACCCACCACTGGAAACTACTGATGCCAAGCGTTCGACCTCCCTTAGGCAACCGATCGACCGCTATGGTCGACTGGTTGACCTATTCAGGTCGATGGCTCTTTTATTCAGTGCGTTTATTTTTGTTTCGGTTGCCAAATTATTTTATTCCCTAATTAACTTTTTAACGTTGAGCCTTAATTAATCATTTACTTATCCCCTGAGATAATTTTGAAATTTACTCCTAAATTTGATTTCTCATTTGAATTTGAATTCAAATTAAATTAATTTAAATCTGAGAACTTCAAATACTCATAAATTCTTTGTTTGAACTCCGTATTTAGCATATTGTTTATGGAACAAATCAGCATTTCGTCACGAATGCAACAGAATAACTTTCTTGATCAATTTCAAACTTTTATAAATTTCTCATATCCAACCATTATCATATTTAATTTAATTTAGTTTATTTATTTATGGTTCATTTTATGGTGTGTTACATTCTTCCTCCTTAAAAAGGATTTCGTCCCAAAATCTTCAAGGGGCGAACAGCGTAACTCACATTACATCCATGTTATACAACCAAATACTCCAAAAAAACCATCTGCTCAACTACTAGTGCGGTGTGATTATGTACTGCAGACATGGTAAAATGAGCTCAATTCTAGCATGAGTGTGTAATCATGTCATGTAAGTATGTATGCAAATTTCCTAAACATGCATAAATATTTCTATACGAGTGTAAAGCGATTGTCAAAAAGTGTAACAACAATCTTCCATCATCCAATCTAGCAACCATGATGTAACTAAAATCCTAATTTTGGAGAGAAAAATTACCAATGAAAAGCTCTGGGTGAGTGTTCTTTGTCTTCTCCTTGGTATCCTATGTGCTTTCCGTCGGATTGTCCCCTTATTGTATTCGGACCAACTTAACTATGTTGTTGTGGAGTCTCCTAGTACTATGCTCTACAATGTGTGGGGTGGCATGTGGCACTGTCGGCTCCATCTCAAAATCCCCAAATTGATCAGACTCTACTTTGCTAGTGATGTCATGAAGGTGTTTCCTAAGGCGAGAAACGTAGAAAACATTGTGGACTTCTGCCAACTTATCAGGAAGCTCACAACGATATGACAATTTTCCTATTCTTTCTAGAATTATGAATGGCATAATAAATCAAGGTGCCAATTTTTCATGCTTTCCAAATCTAACAACTTATCTAAAAGGGGAGATTTTAACAAATATCATATCTCCAACCCTAAATTCAAGCTCTTTCCTTCTTTATCCGCATAAGATTTCTAACAGTCGTGTGCTACCTTCATCCTCTGCCTGATTAACTCTACTTTCTCAGAGGTATTACAGACTAAATCACATCTTAGCAACACTTTGTAGGGGGTTTCCCACCAACAACTAGGCGATTTGCATGATCGGCTATAAAGTGCTTCAAAAGGGGCCATATCAATCGTAGTTTAATAGCTATTATTATACATAAACTCAACCAAAGGTAGATGCTACTCCCAATGTCGTTCGAAATCCGAGATAAAACCTCTCAATATATCTTCCAAGATTCTATTCACGCTCTTTGTTTCTCCGTCAGTTTGTGGGTGATATCTCGTGCTAAGGTTCATAGAAGTTTCTAAAGATGTCTGTAGGCTTCTCCATAACTCACTAATGAGCAAGGGATCCGTATCACTGACTATGCTTATAGGAATTCCACGTTGGCAAACTACCTCTTTAATATAAATCTGGGTGAGAGAGGTGCTAGTCCTATTTCCCTTAATCGGAACAAAATGAGCACTCTTGGTGAGTTTGCCCACAACAACCCAAATAGCATCACCACCCTTCTGACTTTAAGCAATCCTTTCACAAAATCCATTGAAATATGCTCCCACTTTCAAGTCAGAGTTTCCATAGGTAGTAATAATCCATTAAGCTTCCCTTGCTTCGCTTTTATCTTTTACGTGTCAAACACCTAGTAACAAACTCAGCTATGCTCCTCCTCATTCCATTCCAAAAGAAAATTCTCTTCATGTCCTTGTACATCCTATCTCCTTTGGGGTGAATAGTCATCCTTGATTGGTGGCACACCATAAGTACATCTCTTATCAAGTCAACAATCATTGGGACACAAAGACGTCCTTCTCTTCACAAATATCTCTTCTCATCAATTTACTATCTCCTAGCATAGGGAATGCTCTCCATTCCTTAATTTTTTTCCAAATCTCTACTACCTCCTTGCCTTTTACTTGCTCGTGCCCTATACGATCCATCAAGGTTGGTCTAACCTCCATAACTTATAGAAAACCTTATATGGGTTCTATTAACGGTTAGAGGTTAAAATTCGAGAGAAAATCCAACCGTCTCCATTCATATATAGTACCTATGATATCGTGTTTTCTACTAAGGGCGTCAGCGACTACGTTCCCTTTTCCGAGGGTATATTGAATACTTTTTGCATCTAAATTGGTCACAAACACCCAAGAGTAGATTTATGTATAGAAGTAAATGAAGAAAGTAAAGTTAAAATTGAGGAATAGAATAAACTAACTGAAAAACCAGAGCAATAATCAATAACACAAGAATTTATAGTGGTTCGGCATTGTATGCCTATGTCCACTTTGAAGATTATCTTTATTGATTCACTAACAATTTGTTTACAATAGCAAATACCAAGAAGTAAGAAAAAACTTGATTACAATAAAGGCTAATATAACCAGCAGTGTAAAGATCCCTAGAATGACCCCCTAGACAATATTTATAGCTGAGGGTTACCACGATTCTCTTTGAAACTTCGGCTACATGACCTTCTAATCCATATGGACCTACCGTAGGGGTAACTAGGCCTAAATCTTAATAAAGAAGGATCGATACCGGTCACTTCATTGGTCGATTTGTAACAACCCGACTTTTAGGGATACTAAATTGGGAATCAACTTAATAAATTGATAATTAATTAGTTAATAATAATAAATAATTAAATATTTATTAAGAAAATAAAATAATAGATAAATGGAAAAAAATGAGAATTTAATATTAATAGCGTTGAGAGGAAAATAAATGGTAACAAATTCGTACGCTTTTATTTGGAGTTATAAATTGTTCCTTCTTGAGGTAGTGTAATTTATTTTAATAAATGAACCATTTTATTAACCTAAACTATATATAAAAAAAAATTAAATTAAATTAAACATTGAAAATGATAAGTTTTTCTTATGAAAGAATGGTAACTAATTACATGAGATAAAACGCGTTTTATGTATGAAAAGTTTACATAAGAATTTTTTTATGTTGATTTACAATTAGATATAAAAGGGGAAAAAAAATGAAATGAAAAGGGTAAAATAATAATAGTAATAAATAATAAATAATATCTTTTTATAATGTAATGTAGGAAAGATATAGAAAGTGAATAAAATATTGTTAAGTAAAAGAAAAATCTAGAATAAGGACAAAAGATAATGAATAAATAATTTTAAAAAGAAAGAAAGGGTGGAGAAATAATAAATTAAGGTTTAATTGGAAGAAGATTCTAGAGGAGGGGCTTTGTAATAAAAATACAATTCCCTCTCCTCAAATCTTTCACTGTACGTACACATATCAGAAAGAAAAAAAAAACAGAGAGAAGGAAAAAACCCTAAAACCTAATTTCCAATCTTTTCATCCAAATCCAACTTTGCAATTGAAAGATAAAAGAAAAGATTCCCAATTCTAATAGTAAGTATTCCTAAATCAGCTCAATTCCATCTCTTTCTTCTTATTTTCACAAATAGGTATTTAGGGTTTTCTTTCATTTTGTTAGCAATTGAAAGGGGAAGGTCAAGCAATCAAGGGCTAGCTGTATAAGAGCTTGAAGATTGCAATTTGAAGGTTTAGGTGAGTGAAATTATAGTCTCATTTTATTTTCATGTATGCATGCAAATATGGTGTGAGATTTTTGAATATGATGGTTGTTTGCTCATTTCATAAACCATGTTACTTGATTGAAATATTATGTTGAAGAAGAAATGAGAAACAATGCATATAATTTGAATGCATGCCTTGTGTTTGATTAATTGCCACAATGAATTACAGCAGCCTTAGAAAAAAAAAATTTGATTTCAGAACTGCACTGTACAGTCTAGACCAGGATGCAAGTGCAGCCCCGCCAGCAGTTCAGCCTGGGGCTGCACAGGTGCAGCCAGGGGCTTCACAGGTGCAGCCAGGGGCTGCACAGATATGTAGCCCGGACTGGCTGCACAGGTGCAGCCTGGGGCTGCACAGAGGTGCAGCCCAGACGGGCTGCAAATGTGCAGCCAGGGGCTGCACAGGTGTGCAGCCCAGGGCTGCACAGTGTGCGGCCTTGACGGGCTGGCCGGGCGGGCTGGCCGGGCCCAGCCCGGGGGCGGCCCGGGGCCGGCCCGGTGGTGCAGCCCAGGTGTGGGCTGCACCCGGGCTGCCCGGGTCCGCCCGGGGCGGTGCAGCCCAGGCTGCACCGGTGCAGCCCAGGGCTGCACAGGGGCAGCCCTGGCGGGCTGCCTGGTGCAGCCCGGGCGGGCTGCACTGTGCAGCCTGGGGCTGTACAGCCCAGGGCTGCACTGGTGCAGCCCAGGCAGGCTGTACAGCCCAGACAGACTGCACAGTTACAGGCCAAGTCGGAGCTGCACCAAAGTTGAGAAAAAAAAATTGAAAAAAAATTAATTAATCTAAATTAGTGAATTAGATTTATTTTGATTAAAAAAGAAAACTGTTGTACTATCGATAAATATGTGTTTGAAAATAATAATAATAACGACAATATGTAAATAAAACATTTTAGGATTTTGATTACGTTTTTGAGTACTAAGCTTGCATTTTTAATTAAATTTATTGTTATCAAATTTTTTTAACTTAACGAATTTTTGCAATGAATGAGCTTTTTGCGTTTCGTCTTAATACATAAGTATTATGGGGTACTTATGTATTAATGCGAAATGAAGATGTAATTATTTTCTTTTATACACACAATTATTTGCTAAATTTTATTCGTTTTTGAATATTATACTGGCTTTATTAATGGAATTTTTGAAACGCGATTGTCATCGTTGACTTTTATTTTTAAGAAGTGTTTTAAAATTCTAAACACTTTGATTTTTGGGTCGGGATAGATTGGACTCTGTTGTACCAATGGGCCAAAACTCCACCTTGGCCGACCTGATTCAGGATCGCTACCTGAATCGGTGGTATATCACATGCCCTTTTACCACCAAAGGTCAACGGTCTGCTACATAGGGCTAATCTTATTTTGATCGGGATCTCCGATCGGCGGGTCACGGACTATGAAGGATGGAGGCGTGGGGGTCCCACGTGTAGATCCGTGAACGGGTAGCATACGGCCTTTGCCTTAGACCGTCTTGATTATCCTGGATTGATCGCCAGGTGTATTATGGCGTTATGAGTAGGTTACGGGGTTGATGTCTCCGCGCGCGCTCGAGCTCTACCACTGTGATTTTACAATACTAGCGTCTGTTTATTTGGTATATTTTATGAGTCATGTTATATTTATCCCATAATTCCCATAATGCAATTTTCTTTACTTTATGATTTTTGGAAGTATTAAAGTTGATTTTGAAAACCCAGTATCTTTGGAGAATGTGTGTATGAACTTATCCTTGTGTTACAAATAATAATTGGGAAGGTATCGTATTGGATTATATACGATAGATTTGGCCTAAAATCATTGTTTGATTAAAGGAATTGTTTATGAAACCAAATTTGCATGTTAGTTCTCACACACATATATGCCTCATGTTGGTTTATACATGCGGCGTTTTCTTTCCCTTTTGTTGATTGAGACAATTATTGTTCATATATCTTACTTCACTCACACTAGAAATAGTCTGACCCGTGTGATTTGTTTTATAATCCTCGGGTCAGTCTGAGGATTGTGGTTGCAGGTTAGGTTGCGTGGACTGTAGCAGAATTCTTATCACTTTCCACGCTTTGGGGTTTTGGACTTTTCAGCTTGGACTTAGAAGTAGTTAATATGTATTATGGTATGTATGTTATTATGTATTTTGGAAGTGATATATAGTATGGACTATGTATCGTGGACATTATGATATGTATTATGCATTATGCTGTTTTTGGTGCTGATTTGTACATTCTATTATATTCTATACTATGTAACCTGGAAATTTTTTATCTTGTACCATTGCTTCGAACCAACACTGCGCACAAATGGTAAGTAGAAGGAAAAAAAAATCAAAAAAAATTTCTCATGCCAGTGTTAGTTCAAGGGAATGAGTACAACATTTAGCCCTATCGAGTCCCATTCTCCGTGCTTTCCGACAGTAATACTTAGTATTGCTCTTGGTTGGCATGGGTATAGGGGCCGGGTGTTACATTTTTGGTATCAGAGCCCAGGTTAACAATAGCATAGAATGTATTTAGAATATAAGTTAGCACAAAGCAGTAGAAGCATTGTACATGTCTATATAACATAAGTATCACTTCCATAATATAATAATAGTCATACATACCTAAACCAAAACCCCAAATCTTTGATCTTTTTTAGTATGAGAGCTATTTTGATTCCAGCATAATAACATCTCTCACTATGCAGAGTAGTGAGAAAGATGGCTGGAAGAACTCCCCGTTTGACCATGGAGCAGTGGTTAGAGTTAATGCGGAACATGCCACAGGCTGCACCTGCTCCTAATGCTGCTCCTAGAGTTGATTTCGCTCGTATGTGTAAGTATTTTGTGAGCCTTGGAGGGAAGCCTTTTCATGGTAATGAAGGTGTGGTTGGAGTTCAGGCTTGGTTGAAGACTTGTGAACGAGTCTTTGGACACATGGGTGTGACGGACCGTCAGAAGGTCCAGATTGCTTCCAGCTTCCTCCAAGACGGTGCATCTGACTGGTTCGATGTGGTTAGTGCTGAGATAGGCGAGGAGGATCTTACATGGGAGAGATTTAGGGAACGATTCGAGTTAAGGTTCATTCCTGAGGCGGAGAAGGCCATCCTCGCTCGTAGATTTATTGAGCTGAAGCAGAGAGATATGACAGTTCAGGAGTATGTCAATACCTTCAACTCCCTCTCTAAGTATGGCCCCGATCTGGTCAACACTCCCTTCAAAAAGAACCATAAATTTGTGGATGGTCTACGTAGGAAGTTGAAGGAACAGCTTTTGACTCAGCTTCGCTCCACTTTTGATGAGATTGTTGATTTGGCCATGAGGTATGAAGACTTGTATCGGGAAAGAGATGATGATGCACCACCGAACCGACAGAGCTTTGCGCCTAAGAGGAAAGCTCCATTCTTCCCTAAGAAGAAGCAAAATCCTCAGAAGAAACAAAAGAAAGGTCAAGCTTCAGGCTCCCAGAAGCAAGATAAAAGTGGAGTGAAGTGCTATAAGTGTGGAGTAATGGGACATTTTGCTAATAATTGTCCCTAGAGGCAGTGTTATGAGTGTCATCAGACTGGTCATTTGAAGAACAACTGCCCACAGCTTATGAAGAAGAAGCAAGCAGCTAAGCTGAATGTGATGGAAGGAGATCCAGGCCCGAGTCAGAGGAAGGGAAAGCAAGTAGCGGTCATGGAAGGTACGATTCCTTTTAGAGATACTTTTATTCGTATACTCTTTGACACCGGTGCCTCTCACTCTTTCATATCTAAGGAATTAGTGGATAGATATGATTTGGAAGTTGTTTACCTCGTGACATCTCTAAGGGTTGCGAATCCCATTGGTGGGTCCGCAACACTTGGAATGTTGTGTAAAGGCTTTGAGCTTTCCTTATGCGGGCTCTCTTTTCTCTGTGATTTGCATGTATTTGAGTGCCTTGGCTTTGATATTATCTTGGGGATGGACTGGTTGGATCGTTATGATGCACAGCTTTCCTGCTCAGACAGAGTTGTTACTTTGAAGCATCCATCCTATAAAGGGCTTGTTAATATGACTCTGTATGTACCGAGCTCTAGTGCTTATGTTTCTTTGTTTTCCATAGAGTCACGAGAGGAAGATGAGATAGCCAGGGTACCAATTGTCAGAGATTTTGGTGACATATTTGAGCCTGTTACAGGCTTACCACCAAAGAGGGCCGTGGAGTTCCGCATAGATCTAATCCCTGGAGCCCAACCAGTCAGTCGACCACCTACTCGTATGCCGCGAGTCGAGATGGAGGAACTTCGTAAGCAGTTGACTGAATTGGAAGGGAAGCAGTTTATCCGATCTAGTAGCTCTCCTTGGGGAGCTGCTGCTGTGTTTGTTAAGAAGGCTGATGGCTCTCTTCGTTTATGCATTGACTACAGGAAGCTTAATGAGCTGACTATAAAGAATAAGTATCCATTACCTCGTATTGATGATCTTTTTGATCAGTTGAGTGGAGCAAAAGTCTTTTCCCAGCTGGACTTAGCCACTGGATTCCATCAGTTGAGATTAGCAGAAGATAGCATTCCCCTTACTGCTTTCCGCACTCGTTATGGTTCATATGAGTGGCTGGTGATGCCGTTTGGGCTTACGAATGCTCCTGCATATTTTGTTGACCTGATGAATAGAATATTCAGAAGCTATCTTGACCAATTTGTCCTGGTCTTTATTGATGACGTCCTAGTGTATTACAAGTCCGAGCAAGAGCATGAAGGGCATTTGAGGATGGTTTTGGAGACCTTAACGGAACATAAGCTAAAAGCTAAGTTCTCCAAGTGCCACTTTTGGCAGAAAGAGGTTAAGTTTTTGGGCCATATAGTCTCCGAAGCCGGTCTGGCAGTGGATCCTTCTAAGATTGAGGCCATACAGAATTGGAAGAGACCAGAATCTGTTACCGAGATACGAAGCTTCTTGGGACTAGCTGGTTACTACCGGCGTTTCATTAAAGATTTCTCCAAGATTGTGACTCCTTTGACGAGGCTGACGAGGAAAGGAGTTAAGTATGAATGGACAGATAAGTGTGAAGAAGCTTTCACAAAGTTGAAGGAGATGCTCACTAACGCCCCAGTTTTGGTGATTCCAGAGGGTAATCAGGATCTTGTGGTCTATACGGATGCTTGTGGCTCTGGCCTGGGAGCGGTACTTATGCAGAAAGGGCGAGTTGTAGCTTATGCATCTAGGCAATTGAGGCCCAATGAGATTCGGTATGCTATTCATGATTTGGAGCTAGCAGCCGTGGTTTTTGCTTTGAAGTTGTGGCGACACTATCTTATGGGGGAGCGGTTTGTTCTCTATATAGACCATAAGTCCTTGAAATACCTATTTTCCCAGAAGGAACTGAATATACGCCAACAAAGGTGGTTGGAGTTTTTGGCAGCCTATGATTTTGATATTCAGTATACTCCTGGGAAAGGAAACCGTGTTGCGGATGCCCTCAGCCGTAAACACCAGGCAGTTGTATCGATGATGGTGGCTGAATGGCGTGACTTGGAGGTGTTAGCTTCTAGTGGGATCTGTTACAGTATGCCTACTCATAGCTCAGGGAGGATGTTAGCTAGCTTGGTTGTGAGACCAAGTCTTATGGACAGGATTTCTCTTGCTCAGAAGGAGGATTCAGTTGCTTTAGATCGTGTTCATCGGTTGAAGAATGGAGAGGAAGCAGATGACCTGAAAGGTTTTGAGATGGATGCTCATGGTTGTTTGAGGAAGAAGGGTAGAATCTTTGTACCTAATGTTGCAGGGCTTAGACAAGAGGTGATGAAGGACTGCCATTGTTCACGATACACTATTCACCCAGGTGGCAGCAAGATGTACATGGACATGAAGCGCCTATATTACTGGGAAGGAATGAAGCGTGATATAGGTGAATATGTTAAGAATTGCATTACTTGCCAACTAATGAAATGCGAGCATCAAAAGCCTAGCGGTCTTATTCAGCCCTTGGAGATTCCATTATGGAAATGGGATCAGATATAAGTGAATTTTGATTTTATAACAGTTCACTTATATAAACCCTTATTTGTGATCCAATTAGTGTTCCATTAATACTTTATTTAGGTATCAATGGATTTCATTGATGGCTTGCCTCGATCGAAGCAAGGGCATGATAGCATATGGGTAGTAGTGGATCGTTTGACGAAATCTGCCCATTTTATTCCTGTCAAGGCAAAGAGGACTGCATCTTATTTGGCGAAGCTGTATCTGAAGGAAGTTATTCGTCTCCATGGTGTACCTAGTGCTATAGTTTGTGACAGAGATCCATTATTTACTAGTGGATTTTGGAGGAGCTTACAAGCAGCTTTGGGGACGAAGTTGAATATTAGCTCAGCCTATCATCCTCAGTCTGATGGACAAACTGAGCGAGTCAACAAGATATTGGAGGATTTGTTGCGATCCTGTATTCTGGACTTTGGAGGCTCTTGGGAGGACCACCTGTACTTGGTAGAGTTTTCATATAATAACAGCTTTCAGTCTAGTATAGGCATGGCTCCTTTCGAAGCACTGTATGGAAGACCATGTAGATCTCCTGCATGCTGGCTTGAGACTGGAGATAAGTTAGTTCTTGGTCCCGACACGGTACGTGAAGCTTCAGAAAAGGTAGAGATAATTAGAAGGAGGATGAAGGAAGCACAAGATAAACAAAAGTCCTATGCAGATAAAAGAAGAAAGGACTTGGAGTTTAGCGTAGGCGATCATGTGTTCGTGAAGGTTACTCCTTTAAAAGGGGTAATGAGGTTCAGCAAGACTGGTAAGCTTGCTCCTAGATTTATTGGGCCTTATCCTATTATGGAGCGGATTGGGAAGCTTGCCTATAGAGTTGCTTTACCTGAATACTTATCAAGTGTGCACAATGTCTTTCATGTGTCACACTGGAGAAAGTGTTTGAGAGATTCTGAGGAGGTGATAGAGCCAAAGCAGTTGCAGCAGCTTGGGATCGCTCCTAATATGACATATACTCGAGAGCCTATCCGTATCATTGCCTCTGAGACGAAGAAGTTGCGTAGTAAGGTGGTTCCACTAGTCAAGGTACAATGGTCGAGCAATCCGAAGGACTGCACCTGGGAAACACAAGAGTCGATGCAGAGGCATTATCCTGAATTGTTTGGCACTCGAGTAAGGTATGTCTTATTCTTTTTGAAATTTAAATCAACTAATAAAGTTACAGATATCGCCCTTACGTAGAAACTGCAAGGACGCAATTTCTGTAAGGGGAAATCTGTAACAACCCGACTTTTAGGGATACTAAATTGGGAATCAACTTAATAAATTGATAATTAATTAGTTAATAATAATAAATAATTAAATATTTATTAAGAAAATAAAATAATAGATAAATGGGAAAAAATGAGAATTTAATATTAATAGCGTTGAGAGGAAAATAAATGGTAACAAATTCGTACGCTTTTATTTGGAGTTATAAATTGTTCCTTCTTGAGGTAGTGTAATTTATTTTAATAAATGAACCATTTTATTAACCTAAACTATTTAAAAAAAAAAATTAAATTAAATTAAACATTGAAAATGATAAGTTTTTTTTATGAAAGAATGGTAACTAATTACATGAGATAAAACGCGTTTTATGTATGAAAAGTTTACATAAGAATTTTTTTATGTTGATTTACAATTAGATATAAAAGGAAAAAAAAATGAAATGAAAAGGGTAAAATAATAATAGTAATAAATAATAAATAATATCTTTTTATAATGTAATGTAGGAAAGATATAGAAAGTGAATAAAATATTGTTAAGTAAAAGAAAAATCTAGAATAAGGACAAAAGATAATGAATAAATAATTTTAAAAAGAAAGAAAGGGGGGAGAAATAATAAATTAAGGTTTAATTGGAAGAAGATTCTAGAGGAGGGGCTTTGTAATAAAAATACAATTCCCTCTCCTCAAATCTTTCACTGTACGTACAGATATCAGAAAGAAAGAAAGAAAAACAGAGAGAAGGAAAAAACCCTAAAACCTAATTTCCAATCTTTTCATCCAAATCCAACTTTGCAATTGAAAGATAAAAGAAAATATTCCCAATTCTAATAGTAAGTATTCCTAAATCAGCTCAATTCCATCTCTTTCTTCTTATTTTCACAAATAGGTATTTAGGGTTTTCTTTCATTTTGTTAGCAATTGAAAGGGGAAGGTCAAGCAATCAAGGGCTAGCTGTATAAGAACTTGAAGATTGCAATTTGAAGGTTTAGGTGAGTGAAATTATAGTCTCATTTTATTTTCATGTATGCATGCAAATATGGTGTGAGATTTTTGAATATGATGGTTGTTTGCTCATTTCATAAACCATGTTACTTGATTGAAATATTATGTTGAAGAAGAAATGAGAAACAATGCATATAATTTGAATGCATGCCTTGTGTTTGATTAATTGCCACAATGAATTACAGCAGCCTTAGAAAGAAAAAAAAAAAAAGAAGAAAAAAAATTTGATTTCAGAACTGCACTGTACAGCCTAGAGCAGGCTGCAAGTGCAGCCCCTCCAGCAGTTCAGCCTGGGGCTGCACAGGTGCAGCTAGGGGATTCACAGGTGCAGCCAGGGGCTGCACAGATATGTAGCCCAGACTGGCTGCACAGGTGCAGCCTGGGGCTGCACAGAGGTGCAGCCCAGACGGGCTGCAAATGTGCAGCCAGGGGCTGCACAGTGTGCAGCCCAGGGATGCACAGTGTGCAGCCCTGACGGGCTGCCCGGGCGGGCTGCCCGGGCCTAGCCCGGGGGCGGCCCGGGGCCGGCCCGGTGGTGCAGCCCAGGTGGGCTGCACCCGGGCTGCCCGGGTCCGCCCGGGGCGGTGCAGCCCAGGCTGCACCGGTGCAGCCCATGTGGGCTGCACCCGTGCAGCCCAGGGCTGCACAGTGGCAGCCCGGGCGGGCTGCCCTGTGCAGCCCGGGCGCGCTGCACCTGTGCAGCCCAGGGCTGCACAGGGGCAGCCCGGGCGGGCTGCACTGTGCAGCCTGGGGCTGTACAGCCCAGGGCTGCACTGGTGCAGCCCAGGCAGGCTGTACAGCCCAGGCAGGCTGCACAGTTACAGCCCAAGTCGGAGCTGCACCAAAGTTGAGGAAAAAAAAATTGAAAAAAAATTAATTAATCTAAATTAGTGAATTAGATTTATTTTGATTAAAAAAGAAAACTATTGTACTATCGATAAATATGTGTTTGAAAATAATAATAATAACGACAATATGTAAATAAAACATTTTAGGATTTTGATTACGTTTTTGAGTACTAAGCTTGTCTATTTAATTAAATTTATTGTTATCAAATTTTTTTAACTTAACGAATTTTTGCAATGAATGAGCTTTTTGCGTTTCGTCTTAATACATAAGTATTATGGGGTACTTATGTATTAATGCGAAATGAAGATGTAATTATTTTCTTTTATACACACAATTATTTGCTAAATTTTATTCGTTTTTGAATATTATATTGGCTTTATTAATGGAATTTTTGAAACGCGATTGTCATCGTTGACTTTTATTTTTAAGAAGTGTTTTAAATTAAAAACACTTTGATTTTTGGGTCGGGATAGATTGGACTCTGTTGTACCAATGGGCCAAAACTCCACTTTGGCCGACCTGATTCAGGATCGCTACCTGAATCGGTGGTATATCACATGCCCTTTTACCACCAAAGGTCAACGGTCTGCTACATAGGGCTAATCTTATTTTGATCGGGATCTCCGATCGGCGGGTCACGGACTATGAAGGATGGAGGCGTGGGGGTCCCACGTGTAGTCCGTGAACGGGTAGCATACGGCCTTTGCCTTAGACCGTCTTGGTTATCCTGGGTTGATCGCCAGGTGTATTATGGCGTTATGAGTAGGTTACGGGGTTGATGTCTCCGCGCGCGCTCGAGCTCTACCACTGTGATTTTACAATACTAGCGTCTGTTTATTTGGTATATTTTATGAGTCATGTTATATTTATCCCATAATTCCCATAATGCAATTTTCTTTACTTTATGATTTTTGGAAGTATTAAAGTTGATTTTGAAAACCCAGTATCTTTAGAGAATGTGTGTATGAACTTATCCTTGTGTTACAAATAATAATTGGGAAGGTATCGTATTGGATTATATACGATAGATTTGGCCTAAAATCATTGTTTGATTAAAGGAATTGTTTATGAAACCAAATTTGCATGTTAGTTCTCACACACATATATGCCTCATGTTGGTTTATACATGCGGCGTTTTCTTTCCCTTTTGTTGATTGAGACAATTATTGTTCATAGATCTTACTTCACTCACACTAGAAATAGTCTGACCCGTGTGATTTGTTTTATAATCCTCGGGTCAGTCTGAGGATTGTGGTTGCAGGTTAGGTTGCGTGGACTGTAGCAGAATTCTTATCACTTTCCACGTTTTGGGGTTTTGGACTTTTCAGCTTGGACTTAGAAGTAGTTAATATGTATTATGGTATGTATGTTATTATGTATTTTGGAAGTGATATATACTATGGACTATGTATCGTGGACATTATGATATGTATTATGCATTATGCTGTTTTTGGTGCTGATTTGTACATTCTATTATATTCTATACTATGTAACCTGGAAATTTTTTATCTTGTACCATTGCTTCGAACCAACACTGCGCACAAATGGTAAGTAGAAGGAAAAAAAAAATCGAAAAATTTTCTCGTGCCAGTGTTAGTTCAAGGGAATGAGTACAACATTTAGCCCTATCGAGTCCCATTCTCCGTGCTTTCCGACAGTAATACTTAGTATTGCTCTTGGTTGGCATGGGTATAGGGGCCGGGTGTTACACGATTCTTTGGCAGCGATACCTACGGTGGCTTCTTCATGCTTACATATGTTGGCTCTTTAAAAATCATGTCATTTGGACTAGTGGAGCTCATGCTGCTGATGGGTCTTTGGTTTAACTGCACTTGTAAGCTATTTTCGACCGAACCCTCCGAATGGACATATGTCAATCCCTCACTCTTTGGCCATTTGACACACGATCCCTAGGGTAGGTCCCCTAGGGTCCATATACCTTGCTCTCTAAATCTTAACTGCCTTGGACATTTAGATCCCAAAATATTGATTGTTGAAGGCAAGTGAGCACTTAGTTTCTGGCATGTGTCGATCCCTTCTTGATGGACTTGAGTATATCGATCCCTTGTCTATTACCAAGCCGTGATGATCCTTTTTATAAACTATGCCGATCACTTTCTTATAGGTTAAAGTATAATCTCTTAAGCCAACAAACCATGCCAATCCATCTTCCTTCATCAATGCCAAGCCCTCCTTTGCTTCGACCATGCTGACCCCTCATCTAACTTACCATATTGATCGCTATGGTAGTACTAATTCATGTCGATCCCTTGCTAATCTAAGTCAAAATACATATTTCAAACATTCTGCATTGTTTATCTACCAGTTCCATCCAACTCTAGCTTCATACAAATATCTGTACTTTACTTCCGGATCCTACAATCATTGCTCTGTGGTCATCGTTGTTGATAACAATCGAATCTATCTTGTGAAGACAGTTCAATATAGTCGAGCTAGGATACCGGGTAATACTTTCCCCCCAAAGTATGTCTTATGAGTAACATGATGTTCTTTGAACCGAAACAAGTCTGAATTGTCGGAATGAAGTCCATTTAGCTTCCTGATTGATTGCTATTCCGTTGTTGAATCATTTTTCCAAGGCATTGAATTTTTCATTGATTACCATGATGCTTGGTCGATTCCCAATAATATAAATCCAACACCACATTCCATTAGTATATAAATCCGGTTATGCGAGACTTATAAACTTTTTTATCTAGTCCAGCCATGAACGTAAAATTTTCATGTTTGATTTCATTTTCTGCTGATTTAAAAAGGTTGAACTTTTGAACCACTCTCATGCATACTCATATGCACGTTTCTGTTGTTGGTTCCTGGACGTGCTCGAACGCTCCTAGGTTGTTGCCAATTTCTGTAACATTTTGTATGTTCACTTTTACATTCAAGCCTTTGCAATCATTTTTTTATCATTTATCGGCATTCATTATGCCTATCCATCTTTGTAGCTATGCAAATAAGGATCGATAGGCTTCTATACCGACCCCTCTCCCCTAATTATGCATTACCCTTACACCTGAACCCTCTCCTAATCATATATATATATATAATCCTTTCTCATTCTCTTCTTCATTTTTTTCACTTATTTGCCTTTGCACAGAACTTCCATGTTGAACTCAAGCTCTTCAAACTTCAATACTAAATCCAACCACGACTCCAGCTAATCCATAAACTTAATTTCCTTCGTGTCTAATTTGATAATCCCAAACACTCATCTTATCTCAATTCGAACCTCCATATTTTCATATAGGTACGATTTCGTAATACATCTTTTAATTACAAGATCAGGTTATCTGCCTTGAGTTGTTGATGTGTGTATAAGGTTGTGAAAGATCTTAGAGGGGTTAAGGATTACTGGAATAAAGGTTTTGGTAGGTTGAACTAGGCATAGGAGGAAGGGATGGGGAGATGGAACAAGGGATCGGCAAGGGATTTTAAGGGAAGAAGAGTTAAAGGTTGAGAAATGAAGGGTTTGGTAGTGTTGGTGACTCTGGACAAGGGATCGGTAGGATAGGCTTTGATGGGGGATCGATATTGAGCAGGAGTTAAGAGAGGAGAAGGATAAGAAAAGTGAAGGTTCGGTTGTTTTATTTGTGGAGATGTTCGGTAATTTAGTTGAGGAGAGGGATCGGTATATGGTGGTGGTATAGGGATAGGCATTCCTTACTTTAGGATAGGGTTTAGCATAAAAGCTTTTGATGGAGGGATTTATGGTTGTGACCAAGTAGAGGGATTGACATAGGAGCTTTTGGGATCATAGTGAACATAGGGATCAGCATATACCTTATAAACTAATCTAACTTAGTTTGTTTGAACAATCACCACTAGTTTGCCTTACTGACCTTGAACATATGATGACGATGGACAATTTAACATGCATACTTAAATTGTCAAACTTGAGATTGAACAATCAAATTTTCGAAAGGTCCAATATGGACTTAGTAACAAACCTGAAAATGAACTTAACCGACAAACTTCATACTTGGATATGCCGATCGTCGATGCCAAAGCTCTCATAGCCGACTAACTTCCTTGCAAGTTGAAATGGTTAGCGATGACGGTCTCAATAAACCAAACTCCTATGTGTCGTCTTTTTTTTTTTTGATTTTCTGCTTCAACCTATTTATATCTATTATATGCTGCATTGCACTACATTAGTTCACACTTAGCATGGGGGAACAGGTTATTTTCTAATCTCAATTATCTACTAAGTAAAGTTGATATAGATTCTAGACACTTGAAACATTCAGTTGACATGTATTCTAATTCAGCGATGTGACATGTTGGTTCTGAAGCAAAGTCCAATTCCACAACTATATCTGGCAGGCCTTCTCCAAGCTATCATATGGAACAAACCGAAGTTTCTAACTCTCAAGCCGATCTTTTCTCAGATATTTTAGTCCATCCGACGGAAAACATAAGCCTTGCTCCTGATGCTGTAGAGGGCGTTATTCTTTTAGATGATCCAGTGGATCGTAGGCTTCTCGAATTGGTGAAGATGCTCTACGTCGGCTATACTCCATTCACAGAATTACGTTTAAGGACGTCTGGGTTTCCTCAGGACAAGACAGACCTCACTTCCCCCCAACGGGGTATGCAGCATGCAATAAGTTTATGTGTTGGGCTGGATGCATACCGCCCTTCAATTCATTTATCCGAGAAATGCTGAGCTATCTTGGGATAGCCCATACACAACTTCACCCAAATGGTTATGCTTTTATACATGGAACCTTCTTGTTGGTCAAGAATGTCCTATTTCGTCTGCCTACTCCCAAAGATATAAGATTTATCCACAACTTCAAACGACAATCAGCAAGCCCTTCTTATGTCTTTCTCGAACCCCCACCAAACTACCGAGCTCTGACAGGTGTACGGAACAAATTCTCATTGTTTAAACATGAATAGTTTTACGTGCGATTTCCTCTCGGATTTACGAGATGGTGGCTGAAGGACGTAAGTATTACCTTCACTTCTATCTCAAGTTCTTCAATCCAAATCATAACTTTTCCTTTGAATCTACTAAAGTTTGAAATTCTTTCAGGTTTTCGCCCACATCCTAAAGGCACCGATTTCTCAAAAGTTGTCGCTACCATATGTGCTACTCTCATGGAGGGCACGGACATCAAACTTCTCTTAACCGATGAGTTACTATCCTTGTTTGGGCTGTTGGAAGTGCGGCATTACCAAAAAATATTGCTGAACAATGAAGGGATACAGTCAACCCCGTCGTGCCCTCTATCGAGGGGACTAGGGACGATACCGAGGAGGGCGAGATTAAGATTCTTAAGTTGACAAGCGGGAAGATGTCGATGCAGGCCTCAAGAAAGCGCCAATGGTTGAACCATCACAAGTCGCACAATCCCAGACACCCATAAAAAGAAAGAAAAGGTTGGCATATAGGCTTCGTAGTAGAGAAACCACCACAGATCCAAAGTTCATTATTACTCTTGTTGAAGAGGAATCGTCCTCTCAACATTTGGAAAGTTCGTTAAAATTGGATCTTCAAATTTCAGATGATTCATGTCCTACGATTTTTAAGCATTAACATTGAAGGACTCAACTCTCCCAACAGAAATGGTAAAGGCATCCGACCTTCTGATGAAGGAGAGAAAACGCTGATGAGCAAGGCTATAGTCACCGGTCTGTTGAGGAGAACTCCAGGACACTCACAACCATATGCACTTCACTATACACTTTTTGTCAATATTTGTGCGAAAATTACTAATGCCCTCATTTGGTCTTTATAGGGGCAATGTCTCAATCTAGAGCCTTCAATAGCCTCAGAATTTCTTCATCATATCACTGATCTAGCCGGGATTCAGAGTCTGCCCGACACAGGGAGAAGGATGAGGGATAGGATAAGAATTATCACTCAAGGGAATCCTCTTCCTCTTCCAAATGCTAATCCCAGTCCTAGACATCTCATCACGATGAACAGTATGACTTTCTTGCTCAAAGTAGAGACCAGCCTTCCTATAGCAACCCACATTTCGCTGCATTTCATGAGCAAAATTCTGGCTCCTCAAGCCCTAGATAGTCTCATGAACATCATTTAGGAAAATATCCACTTCTACGTCTGATCCGCCTTTGTCGGTTGCCGTAGCTGACGTTTCCATAGCAGAAAAGTTGGTTGAGCTCAAGGCTACTTTTTCAAAAAATAAAATTGTTGGCCTCAAATTTCTATCTTCCATTCACATTATTCCAGGGCATGCCAAGGAAAGTTCACTGTCATATGTCAACAACGTATTTGTGCAACAAGAATCATTTGTAAACTTAGAAAAAAGTCTTTGAAGTATTCATTAAGCGTCAACAGGAGATAGACCGCCTCAAGTTGGAAGCTATACAAGATTAGGACATAATCAAGCATTAAGACGCTGAATTGCTAGAATCTAATACCCAACTTGTTGAAGTGGAGAAGAATGCCAAGGAAATGGAAGAGATGGTAAGCCATTTGGAAGTTTCTCGTACAAAGGAACTTGATGCGGCACATCATCGTAGTAGGACTTGCTTTAGAAAAGGACTCCTTGCACAAGAAGAAAGACGCTCTGGCTCGCCGCGTCGAGGAACTTGAAGAACTATAAAGAAGGAAAGAGAGGAATAAATCGAAGCCCAAGGGGAATTGTAGAAGTACTGTGGGCAAGTTGTTGAGGCTTGAAACTTAAAGGCTAAACTCAATGAGTAATTCGCCAAAATCGTAGCTCTTAAAGAAGATGCTAGAGAAGAGGGTCGAAAAGAGATGACTGAATAAGTTGGCTCCCAAGTGGAAGCTACCATGGAGTCTGGTAGGAATGAGATTAAGGATTTATTTGACCTGTTGATCATTGAATACAATGCCAAAATCCGGATCCATGGTGACTTAAGTTTACTCAATGAGGGTTATCTCGAATCACTCGATGAAGCCTGGGAGCACATTATGAAGATGATGAAAAAATAACTGGGTGAAGCCGACCTCAAAAAAGAAGAATTAGTGAGATTAATCATTCATGGAAACGAGCCCTCGGATCTAGCTATTGCAAAGCTTCAATTTTTCAATTGTTTTGCACCTACCGAAGGAGGAGAACATATTGGCAGATCTTCAGGGACTGATCCTAAGGGTCCCTCTCTATCTCATGTAGCAGGAACATCAATCTCTCTTGATGTGGAGCAAGATCTTGGCTATGATCGAGACAAGCCCGGCTTTGAATCCAAGATGTTATCCCCCATTTTTGAAGGAGACACCTCGGTCTACGGAGAGTCAACAAGATGTTGTTATTTCACTTTACACCTTAGTATATGAAAGGTTTTCATTCTTTACGTGCAATGGATTTGAGCCAATCTCCCTGTTTTATCAAAATTTGCTAATCTTTCGCGCCTTAGTCAAACTCCTAGAAGTGGTGCTGTTGTAGAGCAACATGAGAAAACGGCTGAAGACCTGGCCGCTACTGATGTTCTAGGGCTAGATGCTCAAGTCATCAGTGTCCTTCGTGAAGATAAGATTGAGGATCCACTCCCAACCGATGAGTTTGATGATGTAATAATTACCAGCGCCTCCAAACACACCCCTAATTTTAGCTTGAAAGAAAGGATTGGAAAGGAGGAGTGGGTCAATCCCGCCCGAGGTGGAAATTGACGATCCTCATCTTGTGCCATTGACAATTATTCCACCAGGTGGGTCAATCCCTAATGAACTTCCTCCTACCTCCACAAACTCTCCAGTCAAAGGCGATAAGGGGTCCTAAAAGAGGAGCATAGGTGGCTCTACCACTAAGAAATCCAAAATAAAGAGGAATTCGAACAAGTAGTTGTTTCTTTAACTCGATGTATATAATTTGCACAGTCGTTTCTTTTATTAGTTGTGGTTGTACGGGTATGAATCCCCTCCTTTTGGAATAACTTGTACCGAATATTTGACACTTGTTATGTAAATAAAAGCTTTTGTTTTCTGTTATGCTTCATGTGAATTGTTATTTAAGTAGTTGAACGATTACTTTCCATTCAATGTACTTGTAATTTTCTACCTGTACATTATAGTAACAATTCACCAACTCTGTCCCAAAGCTTCTAAGTGGTCGTGGTTCGAGTCGTATCAAACACCAGGCTCGGTCCTTAGTGTTACGCTGTCGGATTCAATAGTTTTTTGCATAACTATGCTTCTACCCCCGACATTGATTTGGCATGGCCAGAAGTTGGACTCCCTTTTCGATTCCACCTCTAGCGTTTTGATCAGCTTCCATCATGTTTATACTTGGGATATGTAATACTTCGACCAAAATCAAACCCATTTGCCATGCATCGCCGGTACTAGCATACTTTGCCAATGAATCATCCTCTCTATTTTGATCACGGAGGATATGTGAAATGTCATAGTATTCAAATTCCATCAACAACTCCTAAAATCTGGTAAGATATAGGAAAAGCCGTGGTCCCTTAGCCTGATAGTCACCTCTATCTTGATACACCACCAATTGCAAATCACAAAAGATTTCGAGAGATTTGACTCCAAGTTCTTTAGCGGGTTTAAGTCCAGCAATCAAAGCTTCATACTCATCCTCGTTGTTTGTTTCTGGGAAATCAAGCTTCAAAGCATAACAAATTGATCCGTTTTTAGGAGTTACAAGTACAATCCAAGTTCCAGAACAATGGTCATTAGATGCTCCATCAGTATATAATTTCCATCTCATACGGCAGGGATTTCGCTACCTTCTAGAAGATCATCTTGCACAGTAAACTCTGCTATAAAGTTCTCCAAAGCTTGTCCCTGGATAGCTCTTCGAGGGAGATAAGTAATGTCAATTGGCTGAGCTCAATGTTCCATTTGGGTAACCTCCTAGACGTCTCAGGTCACTATAGGGCCTATTGTAACGGCTAGTCAGTGTAAATATTGATCGGATGTGCCTGAAAGTACAGTCAAAGTTTCAGTGATGCAATTAGCAAGCAGTGCACCAATTTCTCTATTTTTGGATAATCCTTTCTACTCGTATCAATATTTTACTAACGTAATACACCGGCCATTGGATCCAATTCCCCTCGTGAATCAAGGTGGCACTTATAGCATGTGCTGATACAGCCAAATAAATGTACAACTCCTCGTTATCTATCGGCTTTGACAAGATAGGGGGTCTCTCCAAATGATTCACCAGAGCTTGGAATGCATATTTACAATCCTGTGTCCATTCGAAGTTTCTTTTTCCCTTCCTAATCAAATAAAAGACAGGGATGCATTTATCGGTACCTCTGGAGATATATCGACTTAAAACAACAACCTTCCCATTCAGACTTTTCACCTATTTAATGGTCCTTGGCGCTTGGATGTCACTGATAGCTTGAATCTTCTGTGGTTTAGCTTCTATTCCACGAGCATTGAAAATAAAGACCAAGAACTTTCTTAATGCAACACCAAATGAACACTTCAAAGGATTATTTTCATCGTGTAATATCGGAGAATGTCAAACATTTCTGCCAAGTCTCATATGTGGTCGCTTGATCACCATGACTTCGTGAGCATATCATTCATATACACTTCCATTGTTTTTCTAATCTGATCTTTAAACATCCTATTAACTAAGCGTGGATATGTTGCTCCGGCATTCTTCAATCCATACGGCATTACTATGTAACAATACATCCCAATATCTGTAACAAAACTAGTGTGCTCCTGGTCGGGAATATGCATCAGGTATTGGTTATATCCCAAGTGTGCATCCATAAAAGATAGAAATTCATGTCTCACGGTTGAATTAACTAGCTGGTCAGTCCTTAGAAGGGGAAAACTATCTTTTGGACACGCTTCCTTCAAATCTAAGTAGTGAATGCACATTCTCCATTCGCCTTCTTCATAAGTATGGGATTAGATATCCATTCAGGATAGAGGGCGTCGTGGATAAACCCATTGACTTTTAGTTTATCCACCTCCTCTTTAAGAGGGGAAGATCTCTTCGGATCCATGCCTCGTTTTTTTGCTTCATTAGAACATGCTTCGGATCAATTTTCAATGCATGATCCTAATAGCGGGCAAGATTCCACACATGTCAAAGTGAGTCTAAGCAAATACATCAAGATTCGCTCGAAGGAAACAAGCAAGTTCTTTCATCATTGGGGGTTTGAGCTTTGACCCAATCCCCAAGACTCGTGATGGGTCATCGTGGCTAACCGTGATATTGATCATTAGTTCAGCCGATGCAGCCTTGATATCTTTGGGCTCCCCTTCATCATCTCTCAGATCTATATCTCTATAGAACCGACAACGGTGCCCGAGCCAAGGCTTAGGTGCTAGTTGTCAATCGGACAATCTTGTCCACACCTTTTTCCTTGCATTGAGCCTCCCTCAACTCAACTACATAGCAGGCACATCCAATCGCCTGATCGCCATAAACAACTCCAACACCATTATCCGTCAAAAACTTCAAAGTTAAACACTATAGGGAAAGAGCTGCTCGGAATTTAGCTAGGGTCGGTTGACTAGAAAAACATAGTACGGAGAGCCAAAATGCAAAACAATAAAGGCTAAGATTCGCATTCTCCTTCGTTCACCTTCTTCCAAGTCAACTGGTAACTCCACGCATCCAACAGCCTCGGTCGCAATGCCATTAAAACTATGAATACGAGTCTTTGGCTTCCATTCTCATTTGATCATATGCCTTTTTGAAGATTATATTCACTGAACTTCCACAATCAATTAAAATCATTCTGACCAACGCTGGACCAATCATAGCTGAAATGACCATCGGGTCAATTGTTGGGGCCTCTACTTTGTTTGCATCCCCGTTTTAAAACACAATATCATCTACCATGGTGTGCTGCTATTTTGCCGGAGCTCCATCTTCCATATTTGAATAACTTTCAAAATCTACATGCCTAATTGGGCTAGCATAATGCTTCATCTCTTACCAACTCCTGTCTATAGGGTGCGGTCCTCTAACTATCATATTTATCACCACTCTTCCACCAGTCTGCGCAGGCTCCTCAGTCCTACGTAGAGCTTGTCGTCGATTGGGTCAGATGTCCTATGTCCGTCATCCTATGGAGTTTTCTCAAACTGCTGAAATTCTTTTCTCGAATTAACTTTTCTATAACATCTAGATGTCTGCATTCATTCCTATTATGCCCATAAAATTCATGAAAACAACAATATTTCCCAGTCTTCTTCTATTTTTTTGTTTACTCCTTTGAAGGAAGCTTCCTATATTGCATGGTATTGCAAGTGGATAGATAAATGTTCTTTAGGGATGTGTTTAGTGGCATGTAATTGTCATACATTGGAATCCTCGGCTTTAGTGTCCCAACATTCCTCTTCCGCTCTCGATTTCTATCTTCGTCTCTCTTTTAATGGTTCGTCTTATTATGAACATTCACCTATACTTTCCCGGACCTATCATCATACTAGTTTATTGCAATATTACTCTGTACTGCTTCTCCACTCGGTCCTGCAATGTTCTTTTTCCTAAAGGATCTGGCTTCCATTGTCCTCATAAACTGAGCTTCCTTGAATAGAAGCGCTCCAACATGGCAAGCAGTTTTCTAGCCAACCAATCGCTGATGTTGGATCAATCCCTCTCGTCATGGCCATAAGAATAGCATGATTATATGGGTTACTAACCATCGTGGCAGTGCTATGAAATCTCTCCATGTAATCCTTCAACGATTCCCCCAGAGCTTGGATCATGCTGGAAAGGGACATCACGTCTTTAGGATGAGTCATGTGCATTCAGAATTGCTCTACAAAATTGGTTGCCAACTCATTGAATATCGAAATTGACCGCGGAGGTAGCCTCATGAACTACATTGTTGCTATATCAAAATGAGTTATGGGAAAGCATCTGCACATGGTCGCATCATTAGCTCTCGTAGAATCAATTAGCCATTCGTAACTCATAATATGCTGCCTAGGGTTGATTTTTCCCTCGTAGGCAGGCATTGATGGCATGTTGAACCTTCTCGGATATAGCGCATGCAGAACATTATCAGTAAATCGGGTATGGCTTTTCGAGGTTCCCCAGTCATCATTAGTCAAACCTTGGTTCCTCTCATCAACTATCGAACCATTGCCGAAAGTCCGGCATTTGGATAGGTGGTGCCAAGCAGTGGTCGTGCTTTACCTCACGTGAATGATCCTGTTGATGTCTATGGGTCATTTCATGCCTTCTTGGTTCACCATCCTCTTAATGCGCACCTTGAACATTTATCTCATCATCATTCTAGCGGGGTACCTAGTCAAAATTCGATCAAACTCCACCATCGTAACAACCCACTATTTTGGACCATTCAAATCGACAATAAAACCATACATTTCGGACTTGAATAATTCAAAACAGTAGATTGTAATATAATTTGGAGCAAATAAAACCAATCACAGAATCACAGACATAGATAAATCAGAATAACTCACAGCAAAAATAAATAACCATAGTAGTTCATGAAGCTACTACAACATAGAGTCACAAACAAGTACAAAATCCAGAGTCTGAAAAGTAAATACAATAGAAATCACAACACATAAATGTCCACTAATACATAAGATGAATAGTAAACATTGAATGGAAATATATAATAACTAGATAGACAGATAATCTCTAGCAAATCCTATAGCTCCAGAAGGTGAAATCCAAATCTGATACTCAGGCTGACCCGAGCGTAAAGAAAAATACAAAACACTCGAGTCAGGACATACATACTTATACAATGTAAACCAACTCAAGTGAACTGTAATATAAATGCACAAGTAACTTTAAGGATGCTTGGGACCGCCCATCCTTTAAGGATCCCTTAAACTATTTACTAAGTAGTAATATACGCTATTATAATAATGACTAAAGTAAAATAAACTTACTTAAAAATAGCATTAAGGCTTTACATTTTCCACCTTAACACATATATGGTGCCAATAGTCTATACATTACTGCCATACCTCAAGATCGGGAGGCTACCATAAATACTCCATAGGTAGATTACAAATCAAAACTCGTACAAGGCGCGCTAGGGTAGGTAACATGGCACAACTAGG
This sequence comes from Allium cepa, assembly GCA_030765085.1. Lineage (NCBI taxonomy): Eukaryota > Viridiplantae > Streptophyta > Magnoliopsida > Asparagales > Amaryllidaceae > Allium > Allium cepa. Next base: position 293,632,180 of record CM060937.1, read on the forward strand.
CAATGCCAGGGTAGATATACCAATTGCACTTCCGGACCGGTGGTAACGCGTAGCAGGCACTACCGCCCATCTCGAGCCACACTCCTAAAAATCAAAGGTGCGCACCAATCAATCACAAAGTAATAGAATGTCATACGAAAAAGTGTGTCCAATAAGAGGAGCAACCTCACTAGCCCGTCAATTGCTCCTATTTTAGCCACCTTATGCCAACTCACGGGAGTCGGGTCCACGTATATACCTTAATAGAAGGTCGCCATCATCCTACTTCATTCTGGAATCTCCACCGCGTACACGGTTGTTAAAGTGGTTTTCGGAGTTGGCAGAGAGTATGACAACTTTCGATTTCGGTCTCTTCAACAACCAAAGGTTGTTATTACCCATGGTTATAAATTTCAAAATGGTTTATTAGCCCGTCAATTTCTAACCTTGGTCAAGTGATACAGATATGTATCATTTCAATCCATAACATATAAAATCCCATGTTCTATCATTTCAAACCCGCAATGCCAAGTTAAATCAAATAAAAATCGCTCGAGCCTATCATTTCAGCTCATAACGATTTTTCTCTATTATAAAGTCTGTTCGGGTATGTATCATTTCAATCCATAATGAATCTATAGTAACAGGGAACTTGCAGTGTGAGAAACAGTAAATAAAATAAACAGTATAACATGGCATATCATATCAAGTGATGTAACAGGCATATAATTATATTATAACATCATGGAATATCATATCACAGGCATGTATAAATTACTATCAATATTATCAACTATAATTCACATGTCATTGTTTCACAATTATATAAGTACGAATGTCGAGAGTGATAAACTCTCCTTCTAAAGTTGGATTTAACAATTCAAGACACACGAACAAACTTTGAAAAGCACGACAAAGAATGACTTAGATTCGAGTGGATGAAGAGCCAAGATACAAATCTTCTAAACAAATAAATATGAACATACATAAAAATATAATTCAACACAAGATAATAAATCAAAACAATGAACAAATATGAATCAAAATGGAACAATTATTGGTTAACTAATACAAGTGGCTCGGCCGCAACACAAATTAGCTCCACCATCATCAAGTCATTCTCGGCCATGTTATATTGCCACGGAATTCTTCATTGCAGGAGATAGATAGCATTGTAAACCGAGGTTACAAAAATCTCCGGTGAATCAATGCTTGTTATAAAGGAGTTTCACTCCTTTCAAATCATTCGAAAGTTGGCGAGACCTCCGAGTCATTATAGAATTCATTCGAAGTGGAGTTATTGGATACTCCAAAATCAAGAAACATGAATAGGGAGAGATAAGAATGGATTTTGGAACCGAGGGGAACGTTCCAAAAATTCAAAGGAAACCGAGTCAATGAGGAAGGGATTCAAGCTCGAACAAAAGTGATTCTGTAATTAAATTTACCCCATATGTTGAGTTTTTCCTAAAACCAAAGCTCTGATACAAAATGACTTGCCCTTCTACTGATTAGAACAATGGTAATTAAGAAACAAAAGACAAGATTCAACCAAAATGGAAATCCTAATCAAGGACTTTCATTAACAAGGTGGATAAGGAAAGAAATGAATTGAGAAAAATTTGATTTCAAAACAAAAAAGATCTATATCAAAATAATCTTTGAAAATCCTTTGAAAATCATTTGAAAATCATTTTATTATCATTGATTTTTAACTGATTGGAATTGAAATAGAATTACACAATACGATTTACTTGCACATTTTTTTATGAAAGTTTACCGTTTTCTATGTTTAAACAGACGTATTCCAAATTTCAAGTTTATGTTTCAAAATTTTATTATTTAAAATTTCACAAAATTCAATAAGTTACGTTATTAATATAGTTAAAATTTATGGGTCGTTACAACCATCCAAGCTTTCGGGAATAATTCCAGTGCGATTCCCCAAGTATAATGGTGGAATCGCTCCTTTGGAAGAGGAATCGGCACCGTTCGGTCTTGGTAGACCATATTGGTCTGCCAAGCAGTGTGCCGACATTTCTACGTGATCTCCCTTAACCCTATGATGCCTATGCTTGTGGTATTCATTCGATGAGCTTGAGCTTTCCAATGATGAGTAAGGAGTAGGATCCCTTCTGGCCTTCCCACACTGTTGTTGAATAATCTGGTTCATAAGGTAAATATTAGTTAGAATTTGCTGATTCAGTTATCGGAAAATTTCTATCAACTCACTCATTGGATTATGAAATTCAGCTTTGGTTATAAAATCAGCAGGGTTCTGAACTTTAACCGGATGACATTCAAATTTGTAGGTTGATTGCTTAGGTCTTCTTGTTGAATTCTAGCAGTCTCGTTTCCATCCGCATTTTGGGAAGTAGATCTAGTATGTCTCACCATTATCGATCTCCTTACTTAGATTTAAGCAAATCCGAGTAGTGTAAGCAACTTTATGAAGATAACTACGGATCTCCTTTGGGGGATTCACCCAATCTATTAACAACAAAGGGGATCCTAATAGGTTGAGAATCAGGCTCTCGGTGAAAGCACCAAAATGGTTGCAAACAAATACCAAAGTCTAAGTATGCTATATACTCCATCCGCCTATGCTGCCTAAGATTCAAATCTTTTTCAGAAATTAGGTATTTGAGTGATTTATCATTAATGAATATCCCAAACCTTTTCCCCCAAGAGATAATGCCTCCTCATCTTTAAGGCAAAAACTATGGCTGTCAATTCTAAATCATGTGTCGGATACCTCTTCTCATGATCTTTTAGTTGTCTACTAGCATAGGCAATGACCTTCCTTCTTGCATAGGAACTACTCCTAATCATTTTCCATATACATCCATGAAAACCGTAAATAGCTTGGTTCCATCTCCAATAATAAGCATGGGTGCGCTAGTCAGTGACTCCAAAAGCTTCTCAAATACCTTAGTGCACTTATCAACCCAAACAATAATTGGATTCTTCTTAGTCAAATAGGTTAAAAGGGATGCTATTTGTGGAAAGATTTTGATGAACTTCTTATGGTAGCCTGCAATTTCTAGAAAACTTTTAACCTCCAATACGTTACTAGGCACTTTCCATCCTTGGATAGTTTCCACTTTAGCACGGTCCACCATCAATCCTTTCTCCGAAACAATATGCCCAAGGAACCTAACTTCATTTTTCCATAAGTGGCATTTAGAAAACTTGGTTTTGAGTTGGTTTCTTCTCAAGCTCTCCAATGCCACCCTAAGGTGGTCCTCCTTCTCCTTCTTGCCTTTGGAGAAAAACAAGATATCATCAACAAACATCATGATAAATTTATTAAGTTTCCCTCTAAATATTCGACTCAAATCCACGAAGTATATTGGGGTATATGTCAGTCTAAAAGGCATTACTTCCCACTCATAGAGTCCATCTGGCATACAGAAAGCGGTCTACGGCTTGCATTCCTCTACAATCCTTAACTGATAGAATTCAGTTGCTATGTCTAATTGGCAAAAGGCTTTAGCCCCTACAAGTTAGTCGAACAAGTCATCTATTTTGGGTAGAGGGTACCTATTTTTCCTTCATAACTTGTTCAACTCCCTATAATCGACACAAAGTCTTAAAGAACTATCTGTCTTAGTAGTAAAAACGAAAGGCCCCCCCACTCAGAAGAACTCCTACGAATGAATCATTTCTTCGATAGCTTTGAGATTTTCTTATCCAATTCCCTTCTTTCTTTCCCCGTGGCCATATGTCTCAAAGGTAGAGTGACGGGTCTTGCGTCCTTCTCCAGATCAATTCGAAACAATTTCCCAATAGGGTAGGAGATCGAGACCTCCTCAAAGACATCAATAAAATCATAAACAACAGGTACAAATAGTGGTTCTCGATCAACAGATAGTTTTAATGAGTATAAATGGCTTAATTCAACTAAAGCTTTGGGTGCACAAAGAACTTCTAGGTCACAACCTCAATGACTCCTTAATTGTACTACCCTTTTGTCATAGTCAAGAATGGCTCTATAATATGACAACCAATCCACACCCAAGATAAGTCCATACGCCTTGAAATTTAGGACATACATGGTACATATGAAATCAACGTTGCATATGTCTAACACTAGGTCTTTGCAAAATAAGAGAAAGATAGGTCAAACCCCCAATGGGATCAGAAACCTTTATTAGGTTGTTGACCATCTAGATTTTAATTTTCTACCATTGTCTATGAATAGTAACCTTAAAAATAAGAATTATACCTTCTAGATCTGCTTTTCCTTTGTCCTTTGGTGGGTTACTAGCAATAGGGACAGCTTCAATAGCATAGGCATGTCCGCTTAGTCCTTTCTTAGCCATCTTGGGATATTGATTCTTGTGATACCTTTCCTCATGGTAGTTAAAGCACTTTCCTCTAAAGGCTTCCTTCATCAGGCTCACCCTGCAATCTTTGGCTTCATGACCCATCCTTTGGCATCTCCTATGCACCTTTACTTCCTTCTTAAACTTCCACTTTGACTTCTTGTTGGCCCAAAATCCCCTTCTTAGTCCCTCCTTGCTTTTGGGTCTGTACAGACTTCTCTTTCTCTCTCTTATCCTCCTCATTAGTCACGTGCAACATTGCTGTTTCTACCAACATCTCATACATGGCCCCCATAAGTACTTGGGTTAGCAACATTTCCCTTAGTGGGGAATTTAAGCCTTCGAGAACTCATGGCATTTTTCATAGGTGTGTCTATTAGATTCATCCTGAATTTAGCCAATTTAGTAAACTTAGTTATGTACTCCTTAAGGATAGAGTCTCGTTGTCTCGGTTGTATGGACTTTTCCAATTACAAGCTAACCTTTGCTCTAGACATGAATCTCATCTCAAATCGGTCCTTGAATTCATCCTAAGATAATATCCTTATCGAGGGCTCATCAGTAACAAAATTCAACCAATTTAAAGCTTCTTCCCTAAGGTGGCAAGCTGTCATTCTTCTTCTTAATGATCTCCCATCCAAGCTCTCTAAATATTTTCTCACAGTTACCAATTCATGTGGTAACTTTCGAATATCCTTCATCTCCAGAGTATATCTTCCTCCCATATTGAGTAAGTCTTTATCTAGCTTAGGAAAGTCGACAGGATGGGGTGCCGCATTAGTGGCCAGGGTAATGGGTGCTACTGGTGCAGCTGAAGGAATAGGAATCTGCCCAACAGTCCTAAAATATTGTTTAAACCATTTGGGCATTCCATGAATGGGTAGTCTTCCGTAGGTAGTTCTCTCTTGTTTGGAAGAAGATTAATCAACAGCCATATCAACTATCTATAGGTTAAACCTTTAGTGACGATTTCTTAAGATAGTTTTTACATGATGAAAGAAAAGAAAAGTTTGCCCAGTGTATGTGTGTATGTTCAAGAAGAGGGGGTATAGGTGTGTATACATAGTAAGAATTCTTTTGAAATTTCTTTTTGGAAAACCTTTTTCAAAATAACAAATACAACTCGCATATGTATAGTTTCTCCCTATTGACTGGGAATCCTAGAGCTCTAATACCAAATGTAACAATCCATCTCGGAATGGCCAAAATTTCGACCCAGAAAAGGCTTATCGAAACTTAGATCCATTGTAAGGCAAGTTGTTGGTAGTAAAAAGAAATAATATTGTAGAGTCATAACTAATCTTTCAGACCTCACGGTGGATGGAACAAAATATAATAGTAAATTATACCCATTTATTTCAAAACCATAAAAATATCATAATAGAAAATCCCATAAAAAAGTAATATAATATCGTTACAACAATTGTTTAAATGTATGGGTACACATGAAAGAAAATAATAATAAATACTACCACTTTCCAAGCTTCTTCACCTTTAAGTATCATCACCGCCATCATTCTGTCCTTAACCTATGTTATAATGAGGATGTAGTCAGAACAACAAATGTCTGTTGAATAAAAACCTCGAGTCTTACGTTTTCAGTACTTGGGCATTATATTTCGAAATAAGAATATGTCTATGAACATAAAATCATTAAAATCATTTAATACTTATTTATAAGGAAAGGAGGCAGGTCCAACCACTTAATACCTTCCAATCCATAAGTAAATCCAATCATATGTCATAAATAGCTAATAATGTAAGAGATGGTACCGAAGCCACTTAATACTTCACAATGGAAAATAGGTAGATCCCGTCATTTTAGGCCTAATTCCAGAAGCTTGTTCCTCAATAATACTATCTAGCTGACATTATATGGAATCTCATAGGCCACCTAATACTTCCAGGTGGAAAATAGGCAGACCCTGTCATTTGAGGCCTAATTTCAGAGATACCACCTAACGTAACCCCTTGGCTATTAATACTTCATCTGGAAAAAAGGCGGGTCCAACCACTTAATACCTCAAACCCCAAAGCAGGCTCTTCGTCTTATGGCCTATACCTATAATGACGTCTCATATTAGTCCTCTGTCCCTTGACACTATTAGCCAAATTAAATGGGTAGATTTCCCCTACACAATTTGGAACTAACATCACGTGATCACAAATATTTGTCATAAGGATATCTCACATCGATAAAAGTATACACAACTGCTGGTAGCCTCAAAGTGAAGGGCGAACTTTCATCATGTAACTCTATTGACCTCGCATCCCTATGACTTAGCCATAACTTAATTACTCTATACACACACACACGTACACACACACACACTCTCATCTCACCGTTTCTTAAATAAGGCCATATAACAAATCTTCTTTTATTACGTCTTAAAATAATAATTAGGCTATATAAGAGTTTCCTCTTATTTTCACCTTAAAATCAATCATCTTTCTAATGGGGGAGAATAAATGTAAATAAATGCCTAATTACTATGTCATATATGCAATAGTTATTCTTTAATTACATAAATAGAAATAAATAAACATTCATGCTTAATAAGTTTATACGTATGGATATTACACCCTAAACTAGTGTTAAATATCAATTCCCTAACCAATTATTATTACAAGTTTTTTTCTTCAATTTTCCAAGACTCATGGAATTTTAATGTCCAAAACAGGGAATAAATATTCAAAATCAAAACTACAGTAAGAGACTTGTAAATAAAATAAAAACGCAGTTTATTACACCAATTCAATGGAATATCTTAAACAATAAGAATTGTAATCTAAACACCATATACTATTCAACTCATCTTTTACGAAGGGAAAGATCAGAATACGTAGTGTAATTGATGAATAGAATTCGTAATCTAAACCTCTTATTTTCTTGAAGGATCATAATTCGAACCAAAGAAGAAGGAGAAGTGGAATAGACTATTAATTATCAAAAATTGCATAAACGAAATAAATTCCTTCAAATTACTATATATAATTGAGAATCTCAACATAGAGTTAACACTTCTAAATAAAGAGGAAATTAGGGGATTTTATCTATCATATTTTCGAAATCCCAAAATCCCCAAGGCGTATTCTAATCCAAAAGAAATACATTAAAAAATTGTTGAAAAGAAATATTAAAGTTTTCACTCGCAGATTAACATTAGCTTTACTCAAATGGATTTGCAGCCTTCCGATCTCTTCTAGAATCTCTCTTTTGATACACACACACAATGGGGAAGAGTATATATCTTCATTAGATTTAGAATAATAGGAGAAGAATATGATAAGAATATATTGGAGGAAGAAGAAACAAATAGGAAATAAGTTGAATTCTTACCTGAATTTTTCTATGGAGTTTCTGAATCTTATAAAGGAGATGGCAATGGCAGAGTTTCGTCGTATCCTTCAAAATAATATGAATAAAAGTGGAGAGGATATGGTCCTATTTTTAGGAGTTGAAACACATCAGAATCGTAGGATTGAAGTAGGTAGGAAATGGGTAAATTTGGAATGCACAACCAAATAGAACATAACATAAAACCCTAGCGGCCACTGGCAATGATCGTTACCGAACGGTCGACCACCCTTGGGCAATCGGTCGATTGGTTGACCTATTCAGGTCGATCACTCTTTTATTCAGGGCGTATATTTTGGTTTCCTTTGCCGAATTATTTTATTCCCTAATCAACTTTTAATTTTAAGCCTTAATTAATCGTTTACTTAGCCCACAAGAAATTTTTTGAAATTTAAATCCTAAATTTGATTTCTCATTTTAGTTTGAATTCAAACTAAATTAATTGAAATCAAAGAACTTCAAATGCTCGTAACTTCTTTGTTTGAGCTCCGTTTTCCGCATATTGTATATAGAAACCGATCGGAATTTCACCATGAATGCAACAGAATAGCTTTCATGGTTAGATTCTATTTTTTATAAAATTCCCATATCCAATCCTTATCATAGTTAATTTACTTTATTTGTTTATGGTTCATTTTACGGGGTGTTACATTATTGCTCATGCATATTATATGTATTGTGATGCATTATGCACATGTACATGGATTATTGTAAAAACTGGTTATATGCTAATTTATTATTAGTGTGGAATGGATGTGCGATGGTTTACATGATAAAACCGTTGAGAAAATTTCGAGGATGAAATTCCTGTAAGAAGTGGAGAATATAACATCCCGCATTTTTATGTAAACTAAATTAAAATAAATTAATTAAAGAATAGAAAACGGTGAAAAACAGAATTTTTGCAAATATCATAATTTGGCTATGAAACTTGCACCATTGTGTTCATGGTGATTTTCTGATCAATTTTCATATATACTTTTCTGATTGGAGTTCAAATGAAAAGGTTATTAATGTTTATATTTTTGGAGTCGGAAATAAATACACGTGTACTTAAGGAAATAATTAACGATTGTTTAATGCTAATTAAAAGTGTTAAAGTTAATGGTGACTTGAATGTGAAGTAATTAAATTAAGGAATAGTATTACAGTAATCAAATAAGTGAAGAAACAGAGGAGCATAATCAAATAAGGTTTGAATTTACTTATTACAAAAGAGCATAGGTCGACCGCGACCACACTCAAGTCGACCATGAGCAATTGATCATGATGGTTAGGTGATCAACCCATCTTCTTTTGAAGGAGGTAGTAAAGTTTAGCCTTAATATTCTAGATTTGAATGGGTTTAATCCAATGGATGGTGCTGATTTGAACCTTTATAACTTAGGATAAGGGCTTCACTTCCAACTTATTATTTTTCTAGTGAGCATGGAAGCTTTGTTATTTTCCTTTCTCCTCCAAAATTTCTATACACATAAAATCGATCTAAATTACATGGATGCACTTTGGAGAAGAATAAAGAAGAACAGAAGATAGGAAATAGGTTATAATTAGGTTGCTGCATCAAAGGTAAACTTTTAGTTCTGGCTCTAATCAATATATCTAAGTCTAAATCTCTTTTCTCAAATCCAATTTCTAATAGATCTGTATAAATGTTATTTGTGAATCAGAATAGAGAGTAAAAATGGAGAATACAGGTAATATGCTTTATACATGGATTTGATCTAGAGATTTAGGAAAGCTAAAGCAATGTGAGTGGGAATATTATATATTTTTATATAATAATAGATTATATCATTGCAAAACTATTCCAACATGACTGATGAGTTAAATTAAATTGCAAGTTAATCCTCATTATATGAAATGATTTAATTTAATATTGCCTATGAATTTTATTATCAAAATTGAATACTTCCCTGTTATAAAAAAGTTTGAAATTTAAATGGATGGCACAGTCAAAGTAGGTTTGCTTCAAATTTGTTAAAGGAGGGTATTTCCTTGATTGCATTAGGAAATCTGTATGGATGGTGGTAAGGATCGGACACTATTCAACATTGTGTGGTACCTGGTTAAAAATCAAGAAGTAGGAGTTGTATAGGTCCCGGGTCTACCATCGGTCCCTCGTGGTCAGCAGGAAGGACATGGTTACACCTAATTGATCATCGCCACCTACCAAAGTTGATTCAATTGGGTAATGCAATGACACAGTTGTTTGTTAGCTTGATTGATATGGCAGGGCTAATTAACCCATCACGAGATTCTTTCAAAACGTGGATGGGGTGGTTTGTGGAGCCGAGTCCATGTAATAGGAAGCATGAAAAGTAGAATATCCCCAAAGAGAACATGGCCATATGGAGGAATGGTCGTCGGGGCGCACTAGAGGATTCCCTTAAGATATACGATAATGAGTTCGTTATATGATGAGCCATTGAATCCTAACGAGGTGCTGAATGAGAGATACCGGTAGGGGACCATCATGTGTGTATGTGTATTTATATATATCTACGAGATGTAGATGGAAATGGTTTGTACATAGAGGTGGAGTCATAACGACTAACGATATAGTCAAACATAACTTGTAATAGTGAACAATCGGTATAAGCTAGTGTTATGTATAAGATGATAATTTACCAGTCACCAGAACGTTGTTCTAATCCCCTCCTCATTAAAACCCACAGGGTAGATTGATGAATGGGTACTGGTGTTTAGGCATGTTCGGTGTTGACAAGGACACTTGATTTTGAAAGTGTGAAACCTTGGTCAGTATTTATGTAATCAATTATATTTTAAATTGTTCTGCTACAAATTATTTCATTAAAGCTCTGATATGTATTCTTTTGTTTTAATTGTAGGATATCAAATCAACGATCCATACTTTGTTGGACTTGGGTTTTCTATTTAGCAAAAATTCAGGCCACTGGGGTGCGGGTTATTGCAGTCCAGCATGACTATGTTAACCAAATTAAAAAAGAATTGATTATTTTAATGGTTCGGGTCATCTACTATCCCTACGACCAATTTGGCTAAGAAAGTCGGGCTACGCTTATGCCGCTATGTTTTGATAGCTAGTTAGGGCCATCTAATATCCCTACGTCCAATATAATCATTTGTGCAGTATCGAAGAGATCGAAACAGGGAGATTTTTATACTGGTTCGGACCGTCTAATATCCCTACGTCCAGCTCAATTGTATTATTACACCTTTCACAATAGTAATTACACTGTTTGTTACATGAATGTTGCAAGTCATACAAAATAGGGCCTGAGGTTCTCTAAGTTCCATGTTCTTGGAACTAAGTTGCCATTAGGTCTCGATAACTAGTATGCCCCGTTAACCAATACTTCAGCCATAATATAGACCTTCCTAGTTTAGGCCTAGAGCTCCATCTGTTGGTTTTTTTTGTGTTATCTATCACCCTTCGCGGTAGGAGATCCCCTTTGTAGAAGTTTCTTTCCTTGAGCTTCACGTTGTAGTTCTTTGTGGGTATGCGGCAGATATTATTATAGCTTCGTCCCTTCTTTCCTGAATAAGATCAAGGGCAACTTCTTTCAGATTTTCATTCTTTTATACCGTATATGATATTCTTCTATATCAGGGGATTACTACTTTGATGGGGAGAATGGCTTCATATCCATAGGTTAACGAAAAGAGGGTATGGCTTGTTGGGGATCTAGTCGATATTCGATAGGATCATAATACTAGATATAGCTCTTCCACCCACTTTCCCTTAGCTTTTGTAATATTTTCTTAAGCAACTTCTTAATGGTTTTGTTATCAGCCTCAACTTGTCTATTTTCTAATGGGTGTGTGGCGAAGGAAATACTCTTAATTATGCCCTTCTTGTCACAAATCTCTATGAACTCCACACTTCAAAATGAGTGCCATTGTCAAAAATAATCTTGTAGAAGACCTCGAATCTAATTATTATATTTATTACCACAAAAGTGGCTACCCTCTTTGCAGTGACCGTGGCTAAGGGTTCCACCTATACCCATTTGGTGAAATATTCTAATGCCACTATGGCATATTTTCCCCCTCTCTTTTGAAGGAACTGCGCTAGCCCGCAGTGGAAGAAATGGATGAATTTCAAATTTGTACACCATTTTTGATCTTTAATGGGCCTAAGAAGTCTAAATTTCTTTTAGAACTTTTCTAAATTTGGTTTAAATAAAATCATGTATTTATTTAAATTAACTAAAGGGAAGTTTAAAATAAATTAATGTATAGTGTATCAAATACACATAACATTTATTTATAAGAGTTGATACATAGGGAAGGAAACCTTTCGTTTCTTTCCCTAAAACAATTAATGTGACGACCCAGAATTTTGAACATTTGAAAACGAACTATTTAATTGATTTTAAATATTTGGAAGTTGATTTAACATGAATTTCAAATATGACTATGAATTTGGAAATTAAATTATTGAATTTAATTTATTAAAGTTGGATAAAATGTTGGATCTTGATTTTTAAGCCGGTTAAAAATATTTCAAAGGCTTAGAAAATTTATATTGATAATACTGAAGATAATGGAAACTTCAGAATTGAATTTGAAAGTGATTTATTCAGTTTTGAAAATTTGTCGTTTAAATCGATATTTAAGAATAGCCTTCCGATGCATAGTCTCAGAATTCGACGAAACCAGTTCCATTGGATCCGTAATATTGTATTATTATTGGATTTCAGTTTTTCGTAGCATTCGGAGTGATTGTTCGGCCGTACAATTAGCAAACGCGCTGAAATTCAAATCGAAAATTTGATATTTTAACTGGTTCAAAAGGCTATCTCCTCCATACGATCGAATTTGGACTCGGAACCTTTTCCATTGCATTCGGAATAGGTGTTAAACATTATAAATGCCTAGCGGCACGCCTCGATAGGACATCGAAATTGTGAGTTGCAAGATTTGATACAATTTAAATTTAAATTGAATTTAAAATAATATATTTATTTGTATTTAGTATAATATTGTATTCACAAGTAAAATGACACGTTCTCTCCTCTTATAACACTTGGCAAGGATGTTTACACACGTTTAAATAAAAAAATGGATTAATTATCTCGTGAAAGCAAAACAAAGGAAAAAGGAAAAAAAATTAAAATGGCCGAGCTTTTCCATTTGAAATCGATTTCCAGGCAAATAATGAAATCACGAGTTCCATTCAACCTAGTTCCTATTCAACAAATCCTTCCAGTTTTTGTCGAACTCGAAATCAATTCGTTCGAAGTCGAACTTGTTCGATCGGCTTTGGGTACGAGAAGGTATCGCGGCGAGGTCGCGATTACTTGATTCAGTCGCGTGTGGACAGGGTGATTTCAAGCGGTTATGGGGAGTTTGGACTTGTTGAAGTCGATAGGGCGGGCGCAGATGGCGGTGGTGCCAGGGAATCTCACAAGATCACGTGACGGTTTGGAAATCCCTGGATGGAGACGCGCTTACACACGCGAGGGGAGGGTTTCGATCGGGATTCGCCATTATTCAGTGAGGTATTCTTGTTTTTATTTTTTATTTTATTTATCTGTATATGCATATGTACAGAATGAAAATTTTACAGTAAAGTATAATAATATATATATATATATACATGTATGTATAACAGTAAGTTGTATAATGAGTTATTTTCTTTAAATTTATAGATATACATAATGTGTATATATACAGATAAACTGAAGTCATTATAGATTTGGGATATAGGGATTTAAATGAAATATTAGATTTTAAAATCTATATAGATTATTTTTACAAATATATATACATATTTCATTGACTATTTTATTTTTAAAAATAACATTTGATGGAGATAAATTTGCTTAAGAAACTTGCTTAATTATTTTTGTTGCCAATAACATTTATATTAAAAGGAATTAGTTAAAATTTAAAACTATTAGTTTAAAAATAAATTCACTGGTTAATTTATCAATGGAAAATTTATTGTTCGATTTGTTTGAATATTAATAAAAATCATATAATTGTTATACAAGGTCAAAAATCATGAAAACAAGCTGGAATGGAATTGGAATGGAAATAAGTTGGAATGGACTACAAATTTAAAATCAAAGATGAGATCTTCTCACTCAAATTATAATAATTGAAAATTTCGGTTATTGATTGATTGTTGAATTGTGATAGTTAAATTTAAAGTTGTTGATTGTTTGCTTAGATGATAAATTATTATCAGTTGTATTGAATTAGACCCTATGCGTCGCATAATAGCGGAGGATATTATATGTAAACCCATATACCGCGATATTCCACCTCGAAGTGGAATTGGTATTATATATGTATTTGGAGTGATTGATTTCCGACATTATATAGCGGATGAGACCCAATGCACCGCATAATAGCGGATGATATTATATAAATCCCGTATACTGCAGTATTCCGCCTCGAAGTGGAATTGTTATTTAATTGTTGTGCTAATATCTGTGGATGCTGGGAAATAGGTTGGAGGGCTCCAACTGGATTCCTCAACACATTTGAATTTTTTTCAATGTTATGTGTTGATAATTTATAATTTGTGTGTGAGCATATTTGTGACTGAAATCGTTGAAGGCTATAGTTTAGCCGAATATATTTTTGGTATCGTAGAATACCAAAAATAAATAAAATTTGGTTTTTAAAATTAAAGTTGAAAAATTATAGTAAAATTTATTTTTGAGAATTAGTTAAATTTAAAAGAAGGAATTCTAAAAATAAAGTTTTAATTTTGTAATACTATAAAATAAAATTCCAAAATATGGGAAAAAGGCTAAATAAATGGATTTTGGGTAATATTATTCAAAGGTTGGAGAATTTATTTAAAATACGGAGTTTAAATAGTTCGGAAGAAATAAAGGAATTTATTTTAAAAAGAAAATAAATTTGGAAATAAATTTGGAATTTGATTTGGTGTTTGAAAATAAATCTTTGGGAAACCGATTTGAAATTGACTTGGTGTTTAAAAATAAATTTTGGGAAATCAACTCTGAAATTGATTTGGTGTTTGAAATAAATGTTTGGAAAATCAATTTGGGATTTGATTTGGTATTTGAAATAAATTTGGAAATCAATTTGAAAATTGATTTGGTGTTAAAAGTGAATATTTGGGAATCGATTTGAAAATCGTATATCAGTGGATATTTGAAAATTTAAATTCACAATGGGAATTTTATAAAAGGAAGGGAAATTTGTTTTAAAATTAAATATTTTTTTATTTTTAAAAGTGTGGAAAGGAATTTACGGATTTGGAACGTAAATTTAAAATAAATCCAGAAAGATTTATAAAATGATTTGAATAAACCATTTTAGAATGGAAGGTGTACTTTCCTTGGAAAGCTGAGTATGTTTTCAATATAGTTTATAAATATAAATTGAAGTTGTAAAGATGGTTTTAAGGAAAGAATATTTTAGAGAAATTATTTACTTAGGTTTTTTCGAATAAACCATTTACTTAGGAAAGAATATTTTAAAGCCGAGTATGTTTTAATATAGTTTATTAACGGTTAGAGGTTAAAATTCGAGAGAAAATCCAGCTGTCTCCTTTCATATATAGTACCTAGGATATTGTGTTTTCTACTAAGGGCGTCGGCAACTATATTCCCTTTTCTGGGGGTATATTGAATACTGTTTGCATCGAAATTGGTCACAAACACCCACGAGTAGATTTATGTATAGAAGCAAATGAAGAAAGTAAAGTTAAAATTGAGGAATAGAATAAACTAACTGAAAAACCAGAGCAATAATCAATAACACAAGAATTTATAGTGGTTCGGCATTGTATGCCTATGTCCACTTTGAAGATTATCTTTATTGATTCACTAACAGTTTGATTACAACAGCAAATACCAAGAAGTAAGAAAAAACTTGATTACAATAAAGGCTATTATAGCCTGTAGTGTAAAGATCCCCAGAATGACCCCCTCCAAGTGGGTCTTTGGTTCAACTCCACTTGCAAGCTATTATCGACCGAACCCTCCAAGAGGACATATGTCAATCCCTCATTCTTTGGCCATTTGATACACGATCCCTAGGGTAAGTCCCCTAGGGTCCATATACGTTGCTCTCTAAATCTTAACTTCCTTGGACATTTAGACCCAAAATATTGATTGTTGAAGGCAAGAGAGCACTTAGTTTCAGGCATGTGTCAATCCCTTCTTGACGGACTCGAGTACATCGATCCCTTGTCTATTGCCAAGCGATGATGATCCTTTTTATAAGCTATGCCGATCACTTTCTTATATGTTAAAGTATAACTTCTTAACCCAACAAACCATGCCAATCCATTATCCTTCATCTATGCCGAGCCCTCCTTTGCTTCGACCATGCCGACCCCTTATCTAACCTACCATATTGATCGCTATGCTAGTATTAATTCATGTCGATCCCTTGCTAATCAAAGTCAAAATACATATTTCAATCATCCTGCATTGTTTATCTACCAGTTCCATCCAACTCTAGCTTCATACAAATATCGGTACTTTACTTTCGGGTCCTGCAATCATTTCTCTGTGGTCATCGTTGTTAATAACAGTCGAATCTATCTTGTGCAATCAGTTCAATATAGTCGATCTAGGATACCGGGTAATACTTGCCCTCAATGTATGTCTTATGAGTAACATGATGTGCTTTGAACCGAAACAAGTCTGAATTGTCGGAATGAAGTCCATCTAGCTTCCTATTAATTGCTATTCCGTTGTTGAATCATTTTCCCAAGGCATTGAATTTTTCATTGATTACCATGATGCTTGGTCGATTCCCAATAATATAAATCCAACACCATATTAGTATATAAATTCGGTTATGCGAGACTTATAAACTTTTTTATCTGGTCCAGCCATGAACGTAAAATTTTCATGTTTGATTTTAGTTTCCACTGATTTCAAAAAGTTGAACTTTTGAACCACTCCCATGCATATTCATATACACGTTTCTGTTGTTGGTTCCCAGACGTGCTAGAATGCTCTTGGGTTGTTGCCAATTTCTGTAATATTTTGTATGTTCATGTTTACATTCAAGCCTTTACAATCATTTTTTTATCATATATCGGCATTCATTATGCCGATCCATCTTTGTAGCTTTGCAAATAGGGATCGGTAGGCTTCTATGACCCCTCTCCCCTAATTATGCATTACCTTACACCTAAACCCTCTCCTAATCATACACACACACACACACAAAAAAAAGCCTTTCTCTCTCCCTTCTTCATTTTTTCAATTATTTGCCTTTGCACAGAGCTTCCATGTTGAACTTAAGCTCTTCAAACTTTAATATTAAATCCAACCACGACTCCAGCTAATCCATAAACTTAATTTCCTTTGTCTCTAATTTGAGAATTCCAAACACTCATCTTATCTCAATTCGAACCTCCGTATTTTCATATACGTGTGATTTCGTAATACATCTTTTAATTACAAGAACGGGTTATCGATATCGAGTTGTTGATGTGTGTATAAGGTTGTGAACGATCTTAGAGGGGTTAAGGATTACTGGAACAAAGGTTTTGGTAGGTTGAATTAGGTGTAGGAAGAAGGGATGGGGAGATGGAACAAGGGATCGGCAAGGGATTTTAAGGGAAGAAGAGTTAAAGGTGGAGAAATGAAGGGTTCGGTAGTGTTTGTGACTCTGGATGAGGGATCGGTAGGATAGACTTTGATGGGGGGATCGATAGTTGAGCAGGAGTTAAGAGAGGAGAAGGATAAGAAAAGTGAAGGTTCAGTTTTTTTAGTTGTGGAGAGGATCAGTAATTTAGTTGAGGAGAGGGATCGGTATATGGTGGTGGTATAGGGATAGGCATTCCTTACTCTGGGATAGGGTTCGGTATAAAAGCATTTTATGGGGGGATCTGTGGTTGTGATCAAGTAGAGGGATTGACATAGGTGCTTTTGGGATCGATAGTGAACATAGGGATCAGCATATACCATATAAACCAATCTAACTTAGTTTGTTTGAACAACCACCACTAGTTTGCCTTACTGACCTTGAACATATGATGACGATGGACGATTTAACATATATACTTAAATTGTCAAACTTGAGATTGAACAATCAAATTTTCGAAACTTCCACTATGGACTTAGTAATAAACTTGCAAATGAACTTAACTAACAAACTTCATACTTGGATATGCCGATCGTCGATGCCAAAGCTCTCGTAGCCAACTAATTTCCTTGTAAGTTGAGATGGCTAGCGATGACGGTCTCAGTAAACCAAACTCCTAAGTCTCGTCGTTTTATTTTGATTTTTTGGTTCAACCTATTTATATCTATTATATGCTGCACTGCACTACACTAGTTCACATTTAGCATGGGGGAATAGGTTATTTTCTAATCTCGATTATCTAGTGAGTATAGTTGATATAGATTCTAGACACTTGAAACATTCAGTTGACATGTATTCTAATTCGACGATTTGACATGTTGGTTCTGAAGAAAAGTCCAGTTCCACAACTATATCTGGTAGGCCTTCTCCAAGCCATCATGTGGAACAAACAAAAGTTTCTAACTCTCAAGCTGATCTTTTCTCAGATATTTTAGTCCTTCCAACGGAAAACATAAGCCTTGCTCCTGATGTTGTAGTGGGCGCTATTCTTTTAGATGATCCAGTGGATCGTAGGCTTCTCGAATTGGTGAAGCTGCTCTCCGTCAGCTATGCTCCATTCACAGAATTCCGTTTAAGAACGTATGGGTTCACTCAGGACAAGACAGACCTCACTTTACCCCAACGGGGTATGCAGCGTGCAATAAGTTTATGTGTTGGGCTGGATGATACTGCCCTTCAATTCATTTATCCAAGAAATGCTGAGCTATCTTAGGATAGCCCATACACAACTTCACCCAAATGGTTATTCTTTTATACATGGAACCTTCTTACTGTTAAAGAATGTTCTTTTTCGTCTTCCTACTCCCAAATATATAAGACTTATCCACAACTTCAAACGACAATCAGCAAGCCCTTCTTATGTCTTTCTCGAACCCTCGCCAAACTACCAAGCTCTGACAGGTGTTTGGAACAAATTCTCATTGTTTAAGCATGAATAATTTTACATGCGATTTCCTTTCGGATTTACGAGATGGTGGCTAGAAGGACGTAAGTATTACCTTCACTTCTATCTCAAGTTCTTCAGTCCAAATCATAACTTTTCCTTTGAATCTACTAATGTCTGGAATTCTTTCAGTTTTTCGTCCACATCCTAAAGGCACCGATTTCTCAAGAGTTGTCGCTACCATCTGTGCTACCCTCATGGAGGGCACGGACATCAAACTTCTCTTAACCGATGAGTTACTATCCTTGTTCAAGTTGTTGGAAGTGCGGCGTTACCAAAAAATATTGCTGAACAATGAAGGGATACAGTCAACCCCGTCGTGCCCTCTGTCGAGGGGACTAGGGACGATAACGAGGAGGGCGAGATTAAGATTCTTAAGCTGACAAACGGGAAGATGTCGATGCAGGCCTCGGGAAAGCGCTAATGGTTGAACCATCACAAGTCGTACAATCCCAGATACCCACAAAAAGAAAGAAAAGGTTGGCATACAGGCTACGTAGTAGAGAAACCACCATGGATCCAAAGTTCATTATTACTCCAGTTGAAGAGGAATTGTCCTCTCAACACTTGGAAAGTTCGCTAAAATTGAATCTTCAAATTTCAGATGACTTCATGTCCTATGACTTTTCGAGCATTAACATTGAAGGACTCAACTCTCCCACCAGAAATGGCGAAGGCATCCGACCTTCTGATAAAGGAGAGAAAACGCCGATGGGCAAGGCTACAGTCACCGGTTTGTTGAGGAGAACTCCAGGACACTCACAACCATATGCACTTCACTATACACTTTTTGTCAATATTTGTGAGAAGATTACTAATATGTTCTCATTTGATCTTTATAGGTGCAATGTCTCAATCCAGAGCCTTCAATAGCCTCAGAAGTTCTTCATCATACCACTGATCGAGCTGGCATTCAGAGTCTACACGACACAGGGAACAGGACGAGGGACAGGATAAGAATTATCACTCAAGGGAATCCTCTTCCTCTTCCAAACGCAAATCCCAGTCTAGACATCTCATCATGGTGAACAGTCTGACTTTCTTTCTCAAAGTAGAGACTAGCCTTCCTATCGCAGCCATCATTTCGCTGCATCTCATGAGCAACATTCTGGCTCCTCAAGCTATAGACAGTCTCGTGAACATCATTTAGGAAAATATCCACTTGCTACGTCTGATCTGCCTTTTCCAACTGCCGTAGCCGACGTTTCCATAGCAGAAAAGTTGGTTGAGCTCAAGGCTACTTTTTCAAAAAATAAAATTTTTGGCCTCAAATTTCTATCTTCCATTCACATAATTCCAAGGCATGCCAAGGAAAGTTCACTGTCATATGTCAACAACGTATTTATGCAACAGGAATCATTTGTACACTTGGCAAAAAAAGTCTTTGAAGTATTCATTGAGCGTCAACAGGAGATAGACCGCCTCAAGTTGGAAGCTAGACAAGATTAGGACATAATCAAGCATTATGACGCTGAATTGTTAGAATCTAATACCCAACTTGTTGAAGTGGAGAAGAATGCCAAGGAAATGGAAGAGGTAGTAAGCCATTTGGAAGTTTCTCGTAAAAAGGTACTTGATGTGGCACTTCATCGTAACATGACTTGCTTTAAAAAAGGACTCCTTGCGCAAGAAGAACGACGCTCTGGCTCGCCGCATCGAGGAACTTGAAGAACTTTAAAGAAGGAAAGGGGGGAAAAATCGAAGCCCAAGAGGAATTGTAGAAGTACTGCGAGGAAGTTGTTGAGGCTTGAAACTTAAAGGCTAAACTCAATGAGTAATTCGCCAAAATCGAAGCTCTTAAAGAAGATGCTCGAGAAGAGGGTCGAAAAGAGATGGCTGAATAAGTTGACTCCCAAGTGGAAGCTACCATGGAGTCTGGTAGGAATGAGATTAAGGATTTATTCGACCTATTGATCATTGAATACAATGCCAAAATCCTGATCCATGGTGACTTAAGTTTTCTCGATAAGGGTTATCTCGAATCACTCGATGAAGCCTGGGAGCACATTATGAAGATGAAGAAGGAATAACAGGGTAAAACGGAGCTCATCAAAGAAGAATTAGTGAGGTTAATCCTTCATGGAAAGGAGACCTCGGATCTGGCTATTGCAAAGCTTCAATTTCTCAATGCTTTTGCACCTACCGAAGGAGGAGAACATATTGCCAGATCTTCAGGGACTGATCCTAAAGGTCCCTCTCTATCCCAAGTAGCCGAAACATCAATCTCTCTTGATATGGAGCAAGATCTTGGCTATGATTGGGGCAAGCCCGGCTTTGAATCCAAGATTTTATCCCCCATTTTTGAAGGAGACACCCCGGTCTACGGAGATTCAACCAGATGCTGTTATTTCACTTTACTCCTTAGTATATGAAAGGTTTTCATTCTTCACGTGCAATGGATTTGAGCTAATCTCCCTGTTTTATCAAAATTTGCTAAATTTACGGGCCTTAGTCAAACTCCTAGAGTGGTGCTGTTGTAGAGCAACATGAGAAAACGGCTGAAGACCTGGCCACTGCTAATGTTCTAGGGCTCGATGCTCAAGTCATCAGTGTCCTTCTTGCATATAAGATCGAGGATCCACTCCCAACCGAGGAGTCTGATGACGTAATAATTAACAGCGCCTCCAAACACACCGCTAATGTTATCTTGAAAGAAAGGATTGGAAAGGAGGAGTGGGTCGATCCCCCCCGAGGTGGAAATTAATGATCCTCATCTTGTGCCATTGAAAATTATTCCACCGGGTGGGTCAATCCCTAATGAACTTCCTCCTACCTCCACAAACTCTCCAGCCAAAGGCGACAAGGGGTCCTAAAAGAGGAGCATAGGTGGCTCTACCACCAAGAAATCCAAAATAAAGAGGAATTCGAACAAGTAGTTGTTGCTTTAACTCGATTTATATAATTTGCACAGTCGTTTCTTTTATTAGTTATGGTTGTATGGGTATTAATACCGTCCTTTTGGAATAACTTGTACTGAATATTTGACACCTATTATGTAAATAAAAGCTTTTTTTCTGTTATGCTTCATGTGAATTGTTATTTGAGTAGTTGAATGATTACTTTCCATTCAATGTACTTGTAATTTTCTACCTGTACATTATAGTAACAATTCACCAACTCTGTCCCAAAGCCTCCAAGTGGTCGTGGCTTCGAGTCGTATCAAACACCAGGCTCGGTCCTTAGTGTTACGCTGTCGGATTCAGCGGTTTTTTGAATAACTATGCTTCTACCCCCGACATTGATTTGGCATGGCCAGAAGTTGGACTCCCTTTTCGATTCCTCCTCTAGCGTTTTGATCGATTTCCATCATGTTTATACTTGGGATATGTAATACTTCGACCAAAATCAAACCCATTTTCCATGCATCACCGGTACTAGCATACTTTGCCAATGAATAATCCTCTCTATTTTGATCATGACGGATATGTGAAATGTCATAGTATTCAAATTCCATCAACAACTCCTAAAATCTGGTAAGATATAGGGAAAGCCGTTGTCCCTTAGCCTGATAGTCACCTCTATCTTGATACACCACCAATTGTGAATCACAAAAGATTTCGAGAGATTTGACTCCAAGTTCTTTAGCGAGTTTAATTCCAGCAATCAAAGCTTCATACTCAGCCTCGTTAATTATTTCTGGGAAATCAAGCTTCAAAGCATAACAAATTGATCCGTTTTTAGGAGTTACAAGTACAATCCAAGCTCCAGAACAATGGTCATTAGATGCTCCATCAGTATATAATTTCCATCTCATATGGCAGGGATTTCGCTACCTTCTAGAAGATCATCTTGCACAGTAAACTCTGCTATAAAGTTCTCCAAAGCTTGTCCCTGATAGCTCTTCGAGGGAGATAAGTAATGTCAATTGGCTGAGCTCAATGTTCCATTTGGGTAACCTCCTAGACGTCTCAGGTCACTGTAGGGCCTATTGTAACGGCTGGTCAGTGTAAATATTGATCCGATGTGACTGAAAGTACAAACGAAGTTTCTGTAATGCAATTATCAAGCAGTACACCAATTTCTCTATTTTTGGATAATCCTTTCTACTCGTATCAATATTTTACTAACGTAATACACCGGCCATTGGATGCAATTACCCTCGCGAATCAAGGTGGCACTTATAACATGTGCTGATACAGCCAAATAAATGTACAACTCCTCATTATCTACCGGCTTTGACAAGATAGGGGGTCTCTCCAAATGATGCACTAGATCTTGGAATGCATATTTACAATCCTGCGTCCATTCGAAGTTTCTTTTTCCCTTCCTGATCAAATAAAAGACAGGAATGCATTTATCGGCAGCTCTAGAGATATATCAAATTAAAACAACAACCTTCCCATTCAGACTTTTCACCTATTTAATGGTCCTTGGCGCTTGGATGTCACTGATAGCTTGATTCTTCTCTGGTTTAGCTTCTATTCCACGAGAAATAAAAATAAAGCCAAAGAACTTTCCTAATGTAACACCAAATGAACACTTCAAAGGATTTGTTTTCATCGTGTAATATCGAAGAATGTCAAACGTTTCTGCCAAGTCTCGGATGTGGTCGCTTGATCACCATGACTTCATGAGCATATCATTCATATACACTTCCATTGTTTTTCCAAGCTGATCTTTAAACATCCTATTAACTAAGCATGGATAAGTTGCTCCGGCATTCTTCAATTCATACGGCATTACTACGTAACAATACATCCCAATATCTGTAACAAAACTAGTGTGCTTCTGATAAGGAATATGCATCAGGAATTGGTTATGTCCAATGTATGCATCCATAAAAGATAGAAATTCGTGTCTCGCCATTGAATTAACTAGCTGGTCAGTCCTTAGAAGAGGAAAACTGTCTTTTGGACACGCTTTGTTCAAATCTAAGTAGTAAATGCACATTCTCCATTCTCCATTCGCTTTCTTCATAAGTATGGGATTAGATATGCATTCAGGATAGAGGGTGTCGCGGATAATCCCATTGACTTTTAGTTTATCCACCTCCTCTTTAAGAGGGGAAGATCTCTCCGGATCCATGCCTCGTCCTTTTTGCTTCATTAGAACATGCTTCCGATCAATATTCAATGCATGATCGCAATAGAAGGCAAGACTCCACACATGTCAAAGTGAGTTTAAGAAAATACATCAAGATTCGCTCGAAGGAAATAAGCAAGTTCTTTCATCATTGGGGGTTTGAGCTTTGACCCAATCCTCAAGACTCGTGATGGGTCATCGTGGCTGACCATGATATTGATCATTAGTTCATCCGATGCAGCCTTGGTCTCTTTGAGCTCCCCTTCATCATCTCTCAAATCTATATCTCTATAGAACCGACTGTGGCGCCCGAGACAAGGCTTAGGTGCTAGTTGTTAATCAGATAATCTTGTCCATACCTTTTCCTTTGCGTTGAGCCTCCCTCAACTCAGCTACATAGCAGGCACATCCAATCGCCTGATCACCATAAACAACTCCAACACCATTATCCGTTAAAAACGTTAAAGTTAAACACCATGGGGAAAGAGCTATCCGGAATTTTGCTAGGTCTTGTTGACCTAGAAAAACATTGTACGAAGAGTCAAAATACAAAACAATAAAGGGTAAGATTCGCACTCTCCTTCGTTCACCTTCTTCCAAGTCAACAGGTAACTCCACGCATCTAACAGCCTCGGTCGCAATGCCATTAAAACCATGAATACGAGTCTTTGGCTTCCATTCTCATCTGATCATATGCCTTTTTGAAGATTATATTCGCTGAACTTCCACAATCAATCATAATCATTCTGACCAACGTTGGACCAATCATACCAGAAATGACCATCGGGTCAGTTGTTGGGGCCTCTACTTTGTCTGCATCCCTATTTTAAAACACAATATCATCTACCATGTTGCGCTGCTATTTTGCCGGAGCTCCATCTTCCATATTTAAATAACATTCAAAATCTACATGCCTTATCGCGCTAGCATAATGCTCCATCTCTTACCAACTCCTGTCCAAAGGGTGCAGTCCTCTAGCTATCATGTTTATCACCAGTCTTCCACCGGTCCGCGCAGGCTCCTCATCCCTACGTAGAGCTTGTCGTCGATTGGGGTCAGTTGTCCCATATTCGTCATCCTATGGAGTTTTCTCAAACTGCTGAAATTTCTTTTCCCGAATTAACTTTTCTATGACATCCTGGAGATGTCTGCATTCATTCCTATTATGCCTATAAAATTCATGAAAACGATAATATATTCCAGTCTTCTTCTATTTTTTTGTTTACTCCTTTGAAGGCAGCTTCCTATATTGCATGGTATTGCAAGTGGATAGATAAATGTTCTTTTGGGATGTGTTTAGTAGCGTGTAATTGTCATACATTGGAATCCTCGGCTTTAGTGTCCCAATATTCCTCTTCCGCTCTCGATTTCTATCTTCGTCTCTCTTTTAATGGTTTGACTTATTATGAACATTCACCTATACATTCCCGGAGCTATCATCAGACTTTTTTATTGCAATATTACTCTGTACTGCTTCTCCACTCGATCCTTCAATGTTCTTTTTCATAAAGGACCTGGCTTCCTTTGTCCTCATAAACTGAGCTGCCTTGAATAGAAGCGCTACAACATGGCAGGCGGTTTTCTAGCTAGCCAATCGCTGATTTCGGATCAATCCCTTTCGTCATATCCATAAATATAGCATGATCATTTGGGTTACTGACCACCATGGCAGTACTATGAAATCTCTCCAGGTAATCCTTCAACCATTCCCCCGGAGCTTGGATCATGCTGGAAAGGGACATCACGTCTTTAGGATGAGTCGCATGCATTCAGAATTGCTCTACGAACTTGGTTGCCAACTCATTGAATATCGAAATTGACCGCGAAGGTAGCCTTATGAACTGTATTGTTGCTATATCAAAAAGAGTTATGGGAAAGCATCTGCACTTGGTCGCATCATTGGCTCTCGCAGAATCCATTAGCCATTCGTAACTCATAATATGCTGCCTAGGGTCGATTTTTCCCTCGTAGGCAGGCATTGATGGCATGTTGAACCTTCACGAATATATAGCATGCAGAACATTATCAGTAAATGGGGTATGGCTTTTCGAGGTTCCCCAGTCATCATTAGTCAAGCCTTGGTTCCTCTCATCAACTATTAAACCATTGCCAATAAGTTCGGCATTTAGATAGGTGGTGCCAAGCAGTGGTCGTGCTCCACCTCACGTGAATGATCCTGTTGATGTCTATGGGCCATTTCATGCCTTCTTGGTTCACCATCCTCTTAATGCACACCTTGAACATTTATCTCATCATCATTCCAGCGGGGTACCTAGTCGCCAACTCAAGTGAGATGTAATATAAATGCACAAGTAACTTTAAGGATGCTTGGGACCGCCCATCTTTTAAGGATCCGTTAAACTATTTACTAAGTTGTAATATACGCTATTATAATAATGATTAAAATAAAATAAACTTACTTAAAAATAGCGTTAAGGCTTTACATTTTCCACCTTAACACATATATGGTGCCAATAGTCCATACAGTACTGTCGTACCTCCAGATCGTGCAGCTACCACAAATACTCCATAGGTACAACACAAATCAAAACTCGTACAAGGCGTGCTAGGGTAGGTGACACGGCACAACTAGGCAATGCCAGGGTAGATATACCAATTGCACTTCCGGACCGGTGGTAACGCATAACAGCCACTACTGCTCACCTCCAGCCACACTCCCAGAAATCAAAGGTGCGCACCAATCAATCACAAAGTAATAGAATGTCATACGAAGAAGTGAATCCAATAAGAGGAGCGACCTCATTAGCCCGTCAATTGCTCCTGTTTTAGCCACCTTATGCCAACTCACGAGAGTCGGGTCCGCGTATATACCTTAATAGAATGTCGCCACCATCCTACTTCATTCTGGAATCTCCACCGCGTACACGGTTGTTAAAGTGGTTTTCGGAGTTGGCTGAGAGTATGACAACTTCCAATCTCGGTCTCTTCAACAACAAAAGGTTGTTAATAGCCCTGGTTATAAATTTCAAAATTGTTTATATTTCAAATCAAAACATATTCATTTGAACCATTTAAATTCAATATCAACATCTTTCAAAAATATAATATTCATTTCCAAAGTTGTAGCATTCCTAAGTTCATTCAATCATAACAATTTCAAAAAAACATATTGTATCATAGCATTCTTAGCACGTGGAAAATGTGATAATACATATAGTAGCAGTTCGAAAATATTATCCTTCAGAAACAGCAGCACTTAGAAAACATTATTTTAAATATAATAGTATTTCAGAAATATTATCTTTTCAGAAACAGCTGCACTTAGAAAACATTACTGTAAATATATTGGTATTTCAAAAAACAGTACATTCTCAGAAATGGTAGCACTTAGAAAAAAGCTACCTTAAGACCACATCATTTAGGAAATGCTGCCAATACAAATCTAAGATCTATTATAACATTTCGGAAACATTATAATTTTAGTTTTCACCAATTTTTAACTTATAAAACATACCTCACGTTTCAGAAATATTTATTTGGATATCATTTAACTTATGATTACATAAAATAAAATTTTATAAATAAAATATCCAAATTAAACTATAATTCATTTATTAAGTCAAAGGTACATTATTTTACTTAACTTTTTATCTTAACAGATAACTTAATACTTTATTTTTAAAATACCCATTTCATAAATAAAATATTCTTGTTACTAAGTTAAGCTTAAAGTTTCCATTTAAAAACTAAATTTTCAATTATCAAGTTAAGTCATATTTTAAGTTACATTTAAAACCATTTATTTACTTATACATTTTAACTTATAGAAAATCACTATAACATTTATTTAAATCATTTAAATCCAATTTAATTTAAAATTTCATATTTTAAATTTCAAAAATACTTAATAATTTTCAGAAAATATTTAAAATTAACTACGGGTCTGTATACTATTTTCTAACCTTGGTCAAGTGATACAGACATGTATCATTTCAATCCGTAACATATAAAATCCCAGGTTCTATCATTTCAAACCCGTAATCCCAAGTCAAATCAAATAAAAATCGTTCGATCCTATCATTTTAGCTCATAATGATTTTTCCCTATTCTAAAGTCTATTCAGGTATGTATCATTTCAACCCACAATGAATCTATAGTAACAGGGAACTTGCAGTGTGAAAAACAGTAAATAAATGAAACAATATAACATGGCATATCATATCAGGTGATGTAACAGGCATATAATCAGGTTATAACATCATGGAATATCATGTCACAGGCATGTATAAATTACTATCAATATCATCCTATAATTCACATGTCATTGTTTCACAATTATATAAGTACGAATGTCGAGAGTGATAGACTCCCTTTCTAAAGCTGGATTTAACAATTCAAGACACACGAACAAACTTCGAAAAGCACGACAAAGCACGACTTAGATTCGAGTGGATGAAGAGCCAAGATTCAAATCTTGTAAATAAATAAATATGAACATACATAAAAATATAATTCAACACAAGATAATAAATCAAAACACTGAACAAATATGGATCAAAATGGAACAATTATTGTTTAACAAATACACGCGGCTCGGCCACAACACAAATTAGCTTGACCATCATCAAATCATTCTCGGCCATGTTATATTGCCTCGGAATTCTGCATAGCAGGAGATAGATAGCATTGTAAACTGAGGATACAAAAATCTCCGGTGAATCAATGCTTGTTATAAAGGAGTTTCACCCCTTTCTAATCATTCGAAGGTTGGCGAGACCTCCGAGTCATTATAGAATTCATTCAAAGTGGAGTTATTGGATACTCCAAAATCAAGAAACACGAATATGGAGAGATAAGAAAGGATTTTGAAACCGAAGGGAACGTTCCAAAAATTCAAAGTAAACTGAGTTAATAAGGAAGGGATTCAAGCTCGAACAAAAGTGATTCCGTACTTAAATTTACCCCATATGTTGAGTTTTTCCTAAAACCAAAGCTCTTATACAAAATGACTTGCCCTTCTACTGATTAGAACAATGGTAATTAAGAAAAAAAAGACAAGATTCAACCAAAATGGAAATCCTAATCAAGGACTTTCATTAACAAGGTGGATAAGGAAAGAAATGAAATTGAGAAAAAATTAATTTCAAAACAAGAAAGATTTATATCAAAATAATCTTTGAGAATCCTTTGAAAATCATTTATTATCAATCATTTTTAACTGAGTGGAATTGAAATAGAATTACACAATACGATTTACTTGCATATTTTCTGATGAAAATTTACCATTTTCTATGTTTAAACAGAGGTATTCCAAACATCAAGTTTATGTTTCAAAATTTTATTATTTAAAATTTCACAAAACTCAATAAATTACGTTATTAAAAAAATTAAAATTTATGGGTCGTTACAACCATCCAAGCTTTCGGGAATAATTCCAGTGCAATTCCCCCAGTGCAATGGTGAAATCCCTTCTTTGGAAGAGGAATCGGCACCGTTCGGTCTTGGTAGACCATATTGGTCTGCCAAGCAGTGCTCCGACATATCTACATGATCTACCTTGACCCTATGATGCCTATGCTTATGGTATTCATTCGATAAGCTTGAGCTTTCCAATGCCGAGTATGGAGTAGGATCGTTTCTGGCCTTCCCACACTATTGTTGAATAATCTGGTTCATAAGGTAAATATTAGTTAGAATTTGTTGATTCAGTTGTCGACAAATTTACATCAACTC
Source organism: Allium cepa (assembly GCA_030765085.1). Classification (NCBI taxonomy): domain Eukaryota; kingdom Viridiplantae; phylum Streptophyta; class Magnoliopsida; order Asparagales; family Amaryllidaceae; genus Allium; species Allium cepa. The sequence continues at coordinate 293,661,584 of CM060937.1, forward strand.
TCTCATTGGATTATGAAATTCAGCTCTGGTTATAGAATCAGCAGGGTTCCGAACTTCAACCGGATCAGCATTCAAATTTGTAGGTTGATTACTTAGGTCTCCTTGTTGAATTCTAGCAGTCTCATTTCCATCCACATTTTGGGAAGTAGATCTCGGGGCGTCCTTCCATAGGCATTTCCATGTGGCAATGGGAAGTTGCTTGGCCTGACCATTTGTTGGAAATCCAAAGAAACAATACGAGCCTTGTACGGTTTTAGTTGTAGAACCTGCCATTTAATATGGTAGCTATAGTAGGCATACTATAATGGTTACTATGCTGGCTAAGATTTATATTCTACTTTCGAAATGGTTTTCCACATTTTGCACTTATAGTAATAATATCAAAGAAATTCTCTGCGTAGTAAGCATCTTTGACTATCATAAGGAGAAATCTCCTCCACGTTCTGCGTTTGGATTGTGTGTGTGGCGGGAGGCCTTATGGTAGTTACATTTTCTAAAAGCATTGTGAATTGACTTTAAAAATATTTCTTTATTTGTTTTAAAGAATAATTGTTTTAAGTTCTCTCTATTTTAAAAATATTTCTTTGTTGGTATTTTTTTTAAAAGATAAACTGTTTTAAGTTCTCACACCAATCGCATGACTGACTTGGAGTTTATTGTTCCCTTCCTAAACTCTAGGCGCCCATCATTTTCCACACGGGCAGTCAAGAGTTAGGTTATCAGGTTACTCAGGAATTTAGGATTTTCTGTAGAGATCTGGAGGCAAGCTGGATGGCATGGCGTATCAACTAGTATATAGTATTTCTTTTCCGTTGTTTGTTGTTGTAAACTTTGATAGTGTAATGTAATGTGATGTAATGTATAAAATGTACAGTTCTTTTGATTTAAAGATTATTCATTTATCTATTATATGTTGTTCCATTGCGAATTGTGAGATTCTGATATTGTTTCAGTTGCTTTTTATTTCTTTCTTTCTTCTTCTATCTTCTACCTCTTCTTTAACCCTAACGGTATGGTTTTCCGGCCTTCGATTGCTCGGCAGTTGATACAGTGGACGTATTAATGTCGACTTTCGTGAGTCGAAAATCGCGTTTCTTACAATGGCTGCCTCCTCCCCTAGTGCTCGCACAATTCGCGACGACTTCGGTCACGCCTTCTCCTCCAGTGCTCGCACGATTCGCGACGACTTCGGTCGCGCCTCCTCCCCCAGTGCTCGCACGATTCGCGACGACTTCGGTCGTGTTTTTTTTATTTATTTTTTTGTACGCGGCCATTAATTTTTCAAAGCCCCCATTTCTCTTTTTTTTTATTTGGTCTGCGTGATTTATAAAAAGGGAAAGCATGAAGATAGGGGTTTTAATTTTTGAAGGTGGGGTGTTTCGAACGATTTGTATTTTGACCGATTCAAAGAGAAAAGTAGAACGTGATTTAAACGCGAATAGGCAGCTGACTTGATTAGTTTTGATCATATATAATTTTATTTAATTATAAAATATCTTGTTTTATCAACTTAAAATTTTGATCTCCTATCAAGGCACACCACTAGGCATTTATAATGTTATACCCCTATTCCCAACGCAATGGAAAAGGTTTCGAGTCCTAATTCGACGTATGGAGAAGATAGCTTTTTGGAATTGGTTATTATATTAAATTTTCGATATAAATTTCAGCGCGTTTATATATCGTACGCTCACACAACAACTCCAAATGCTACAAAAATTGAAATCCGACAATAATGCAATATTACGGATTCAATAGAACTGGTTTCGTCGAATTCCAAGACTGCGCCTCGGAAGGCTGTTTGTAAATATCGATTTAAACGATATATTTTCAAAACTTAACAAAACACTTCCAAATTCAAGTTTAACGCTTTTACTATCTTTAGTACTATCAATATAAATTTTAAAAGCCTTTAAAATATTTTAATAAGCTTAAAACTCCAGATTCCATATTTTACCCAACTTCAAATTATTTAATTTAATAACTAAATTACCCAAAAAATGGTGATATTTGAATTCAAGTTAAAAATTAACTTTTAAATATTTAAAATCAATTAAATATTCCAATTTCAAATGCTCAAAAATTCCGGGTCGTCACAATTTCCTTCTGGAAATGGGTGGTACCATGGAGCCCAGATACTTAACTTATGTGCTTACTACAAAATTTCTTGCTTTGTGGTTGTTGCTTTGTGGTTGAGGATCCTCGGATAAAGGTCGGTAACGACCGAGGATGGCATACTTGTGGTAGTTACTCATGTTATAGCTGTATTACAGTGTGGGGTAACTCGGCCTTATGTTGCCAGAGATCCGGTTAGGTTCTCGGGGACGTCCCTCTAGAGGCGTTCCATTTCGGTGTAGGAAGTTCCTTTGCCTGACCATTTTTGGAAATCCAAAGAAACAATACGCGCCCTGTATGGTTTTAGTTGTATAACCTGGCATGGAATGTGGCGATAACCTGCTATTGAACATGGTAGCTATAGTAGGCATACAATAATGGTTTTATGCTGGCTAAGATTAATATTAAACTTTCGAAATGTTTTCCACACTATGCATTAATGATAATATTAAAAAGATTTTGCGTATCAAGCATGTTTGACTATCATAAGGAGAAATCTCCTCCAATTCTGCGTTTGCATTGTGTGTGTGGCGGGAGGCCTTATGGTAGTTTCATTTTCCAAAAGCATAGCGGATTTCTTTTTATTTTCTTTTTGAAAATAACTATTTTTAAGATCTCACACCATTCCCATGACTGACCTGGAGTTTATTGTTTCCTTTCTAAACTCTGGGTGTCCATAATTTTCCACACGGGCAGACTAGAGTCAGATTATCAGTTATTCGGGAGCAAAGTCAAGAAATTGTTGTGGAGATATGGAGTTCTAGCTGGATGGCAAGACGTATCACTTATACTATGTAGTGTCTTCTGCGTTGGGATTGCTGCAGGTTCAGTTTTAATATGGATTAGTTGGTGTAAATGCCTAGTGTTGAATGGTGTAACGCTGATAATGTGATGTATGTAAAACTGATATAGTTCTTTGTTTTAAGATTATTCATTTATCTATTATATTTGTTATGCTGCGAAATGTGAGATTCTGTTATTGTTTTCTATTCTTCTTCTATTTTCTTCTTCTTTAACCCTAATGGTTTGGTTTTCCGACATTCGACTGTGCGACATTGGATACAGTGGACGTATCAATGTCGACTTTCGGACGTCGAAAAATTGGGTTGTTACAAGTAATTAATTAAGAGCATAAATTGCATTAAATGGAGAGAGAAACCTTTCATTTTCTCTTTTAATTTGAATTGATTGATTTATTAAATGTCATTAATTATTAATTTATTCATGGCATGAAATATTACTATGTCTCAATGTATTCTAACTTCACAAGTTATAGTTTATAAATTGTGTACAAGATTTTATTAAAATTATAAATTGTAGCTTTGGATTTATTTAATTTTGGCTTTATTTATCAAGTAAACATACATGCATGCATACTACATACATACATACATACACATATACATATATGTATGTATGTATGTATGTATGTATGTATGTATGTATGATATATGTATCATATACGTATTTACAAATATGTGTATGTATTTGTACCGTAGCAATCTGTGCAGGGAATAACATGCCTGTATATAGATGCTGGGATTTACATCGCAACAGACACATTAGCTCATTTTGTAAATATTATATATGATCAAAAATGTGCATAAACATATAGTTACAAATTTCAAATGATCATTTATATATATAGACAAAATATGTTTTATCATTAAAATATTGCAGGAAATATTTATTTATTTATATAACTATACATTGTGGAATAAATAAAAATAAAGAGATATAATATATATATATATATATAATTCTTTTAACTTACTAATTAGAAAACATGCCAGATATGAAGTTATAATAATTTTTAAATATTTAATATATATGAATATTATACAAATTAAGTAGTTTCGACCAATATAAAATAATTATATGTTAAAAAATTTAGTTTTGTGATTTTGGAAAAATTGTAAACATATTGTAGGGCTTAGGAAACATTTCTAAAATTTTCTCAATTAACATTATATTTTTAAATAATTGATAATAGGCTAAAATTAAGTTGAAAATATGAAATTTTTTCTAAGGCACCTAACATGATGACTTAATTTAAAAAAAATGAATTTTGGAAACTTAGATTATTTACCATGAATTTATTGATTCAAATAATCATTAAATAATAATTATTATATATGAATAAATAGTTAAAAATTATTTTCCACAGCATATGTTTTAATTCAAATTGTATGTGAATATTTATACAATAAAATAATATATATGTACATAAACATATATAATTTTGAACTAAAATTTATTCTACTATCTAGCATCAGATTACAAACCTAAAACATGAATTAGATCTATAAATTTTATTTTATATACATATCCAATCTTCAATGTGACAACAACAATACATACAAAAATCTCACCTAACAAATGAAATAACAATAATCTAATTTCTACACATAAGATTAAATTATCAACAAATCTTAAAACCATAATAATATGGTTAAGGCATAGAAAAAAATTACCCGAAATAGATGTCATAAAGTCCACTTTGAAATAATGAGATCTATTTCTCTAAATTTCTTTGATCCGTGAGATTGCTATTCTAGAATTAACGACTATTCAATATCAAATACTTTTGTTTTTAATTTGAATTGGATTTGATATTTTAGGATATTTTTGGAGGATATTTGCTGCCATTAAAATGAAGAATAAGAAGTAGAAAAGGTGGCGGCTCAAAAAATGAATTAGCGTGTGATTATGGTTTTGAGATTAACATTTATATTGGTAGGATAAGAGAGGAAACAATGATCTCAACCACACATCTCCAAACCCTAATAGCACACATAGTAGCTGCCCCTTCCCTTTGCTAGACCAGCTGCCTATCATTCTAAAATGCATGGAGTTGTGAGCCCATTTAACCTAAATTAAATCCACACAATTATGTTTAACTTAATTGGTTATCAATATTTCATGTTGATCAATATATTTATAACTTATATATATATATATATATATATATATATATATATATATATGCAACAATTTTATTTCTCAAATCATATCCAAATTTTATCATTAATATTTCATAAATATTAATTAATTATAACTATTATAAACTAATTGAATTGTTTGGTCTAAAGAGAATTCATCATTTCGATTGTGCAACTCTTGGGTGTAAATTCAATTAGCGATTAGCATAGAACTATTCGAATGTTAACATTCACACTTCACTTAGCAGGTAGCATGACATTATGGCCAAATTTATCACTTATTCGGCTTCGATAAAGTCTAATTTTACTTTATTAGGCGTTACCTAGTTGTGACAATTATTTATGCCAATTATCTTCGTCAAAACTATATCACTTTGGACTTATTGAATTTGGTAATGGTCAAAATTCCACCATCGTCCACATTCAACTCTACGATCCAAACTCAAATTCCTTGGTTTAATAATAACAATTATCATTAACCAAACTAATCCGCCTAGAGATTTTGACTTTGGGTTAACTGAGGAGACGAATCCTCTCTTGAATAGTGTTTCACTTCTAATACTTTCACTCGACCCAACTACAGTCACTCGATGGACCCTGTGCCATGATTTGACTATAATCAAAGTGGATCTTTCATATTGAAGATTCACTGTATTCTCAAGTCGAAAGAACAAAGAAAATTATTCACATCAATATTTTATATTTGATCTTAGCTATATTAACCAACAGATAACTATTGGATGCGTCGTTCCATAGTCCAATAACTATTAGTACCTAACTCCTAGGTGCCCCTAGCAGTCATGAGTAATACTCTGCCTAACATTTGGAGAGCGTTATGTTACTCTAGTCTCAACAGATACATTGATACCCGGTCTCGATGCATCTTGACTAGGAACATTTAAAATGGTATATTTAATTTTATAGTGATAAATTACTCACGGTTGCAACACTTTGTCACTACTATCACAGAACATATCATTTATGGATTTTCTATTAAGTATACTATAAATTAAATTAATTAACTAATATAACCACATTATATCCAATATATAATAAAAAGAAAACACCTTTATATCGAATAAGATTGGTCAACGAGCTAGACATATGTAAAAAAGTACATAATTGCCCTTAGGGCATGCGCCTAACTCTATCAATCTCCCACTTGCATTTGAGTAAATTGTGGAATCTTATTCCAAATTCTTTAATTGGTTTTCTCAAAACTAATTGGGTTAGTTCCTCTATTAATGGGTATGCTATTATGTTTTAATTATCTACCATGTTAATCAAATTTCTCCAATGACGATAAACTGTTTTATCATATGGAACAATTCAGAGTATGTCACTTGACTTCTAGTGAGCTCTGAGTTCGATTATGTACTATATCGCAACATTGTTATCATATAACAATTTTATAATATTCTCAACATTTGGAATTGGATCAATTATAAATTTGTGCATTTATATATTTATATACATTGCTTTTATTACGATGCTATTCTAAGTGATGTACTTAGCTTTTTTCATTGAATCAGCCACAATGTTTCATTTAGAACATTAACATCTTAAAGATTCTTAACTTGAATTTATTATTAATATATTATACTCAGTATCACTTATGAAGTTTGAGTCCGAACACTCCTTCATATGGTGTTTTTTTTCTATAAACAATTATCTAGTATTCCATGAATACACGAGAATACTTCAAACAACCATTTAGTAATATCATTTTGTGTTTGATATTTGCTTCGTGCATCAAATACATAAACAAATCACGATATCATAAACAACATAACATGTATGATAATTCCTATTGCCAATGCATAAGGAACACATCTCACACGTTCTGTATTAAACAATTTAATAAGGTGTCTTTGCATTCCAATTAGGGACATTCCCAATATCTTTTATACTCACTATAAAAGACATCATTTACAATCCAAAAATTGAGCATTAAAATAACTAAGCTTGATTTTAACACAAGTACATCGTTAAAATTAACAATATGATGTTCAATTATAGTTTAAAAATATCAATGTGCCTTTTAACGTTCTTTTTTATTAACACACACTTCCTCTACATTTTGGTTGATAATCAAACTGTTTGATATTTCTACCAAAATATTTGTTCAATTTTAATACTTATAAAATGACACTTTCTATCATTTCTTGGATCATATCCACAGACTCACAAACTCAACACAGATCCCATTGACTTCGAGACATTTTGGTTATTATGTGTGTTATCTCGCCTTTTGGAAAGGTCGTGACACCAAAATTTGACTAGAAACCAAGGATAGTTCGTCCTGTAGATCGTTAATACACAGGTCTACTATGGATACCGGTAAATTTTCTCCGAATTTGGATCGAGCTACAATTGATATGACAGAATTAACAAAGCTATGAAAGCCAATGTTCCAAATTTCAAGTCAATCGGAGAGCGTATGCTCAAGATATTGATCGATCAAGGTTGAGAAATCCAACTCTATTTGTATCCATCCAATTTCGTATCCATTTCCCAAGAGAGGTTCAGTTCGTATCCATCGCTCACTAACTTCCTTCGTATCCATCAAAATGAAGCTACTTTGTATCCATCACATTAACAACACTTTGTATCCATCAACTAATGTTCATTTTGTATCGGTCTCCCTCAATCCATCTCGTATCGATCTCCCACCATCGATACGAATAGCAACAACCACCGATCGATATGAAGAAGGCAACATGAAGCATCGATATGAAGGCGGCCTCCAACCGTCGATACGAAGTAGCATGCAAGCATCGATACAAATAGAGCCACACAGGACCGATACGAAATAGTATCGATACGAAGACGACAATGTCATACAAATCCAAACTTGCATCGATCATAACTCGAGATCTACAAGTCCACATGCCACCAAATTTTCACAGGAGCTTGCCTACAACATCAAGAATGTAACATCCCCGGATTTTAACCCAGTTTAATTTGACAATTGAATTAATTTTTTAAATTAATTTGTGGATTTAATAGAGTTTTTCAAAATAAATATTAGTTGTTTATAGATGTAAATTTTAAATATAATTTGAAAATGTGAAATTGAAATTCAAATGTTAATATATTGAAATTAATTGGACTTAAAGAAAATTTTATATTTGAAACTAATGAAAATCTTGTTTTTCTAATTTTTGTGAATATGCATTTTGATCTATAAGTATAGGTAATTGAAATTTTCTTTTGAAAATAAAATAAGGTATAGCATAAATTTAAATAAAATTACATTTGATAATACATTTTCTTTTGAAATAACTAAACAATAGTTGTATATTCATGAATATAAAATGTAAAAACATTTACATATATATATATATATGTAATTAATTAAAGGATAAAAATATTTTTAACATATTTTGGGTTTTAAAATATATACATAAGTTCTTATAACATTTTCTTTTAAAAAAAGTAATGCATATATAAATTTAGATAAGAATTATAAAGTAGGTTTAAAAGCTTTTATTTATATTTAAAAACAAAAGAAATTGCTTAAATGACAAGTGTATGTATATAAATATGATAATCATTTTTTTTCTTCCACTGTGTTGTTATACTTAATTGTGTTATAAGCTCCGGTGAACCAGATTCGACGTTTCGATCTGCGGCATTGGAATATGAGTGTCGTATTCGGTGCCGATTTTCGAAGGTCGAGTCAGGGTCGTTACATTTGGTATCAGAGCTAAAGGTTGAAACTTTAGCTCAGGAGTATAACACATTAAGTGACTCATTAGAGATAGGGTGAAGTAAACCCTAGAATGAGTATAGCCCTAAGATATCCGTTCGAATGCCTCAGTAAATTCTCTTACTATCCACTGATAGCAAGTATGAGTGCAAGAAGAGGACGAGATAGGGGACAAGGGAATGCGACTACAATTGGTCGATACCCTGCAATAGCGGAAACAACTTTCTCTATCTATCTCCTTTGATTCGTCTTTTCAATTCTTTGATGATTCCTGGCAGCTCCAGGAAGAACCTTTGATATATTGGCATAGGACACAAACTCCAGATGGGTCAGAATTGTTTGTTTAGAGGAATTGTTTTCTTTAGTTTCTATGGTTGATAAATATATTTTGGTTGTTTAAACTAAATGTTTTGGGATTGCAACCATATATCTGTTTATTCTGTTGGGTCCAGATATATTCTACGAATGGTTAGTTATCCTTTGAACTAACCAATGCCCTGTATATTCGTAGTTTTGGTGACACGAATGTCTTGTATTGAATGAGTTCGTTCTCATAATTATTAGCGATATTCTGATTTGGTACGACAAATGCAGAATAGATACCAGTTTGATTTGAAAATTGTTTCTCTATCTTTGTGTGTCCATCTTTTGTTATCTCCCTACTTTCAAATTTCGAGGACGAAATTTTCTAAGGGGGGAATCTGCAACATCCCCAGATTTTAACCCAGTTTAATTTGATAATTGAATTAATTTTTGAAATTAATTTGTGGATTTAATAGAGTTTTTCAAAACAAATATTAGTTGTTTATAGATGTTAATTTTAAATATAATTTGAAAATGTGAAATTCAAATTCAAATGTTAATATATTGAAATTAATTGGACTTAAAGAAAATTTTATATTTGAAACTAATGAAAATCTTGTTTTTCTGATTTTTGTGAATATGCATTTTGATATATAAGTATAGGTAATTGAAATTTTCTTTTGAAAATAGAATAAGGTATAACATAAATTTAAATAAAATTACATTTGATAATACATTTTCTTTTGAAATAACTAAACAATAGTTGTATATTCATGAATATAAAATGTTGAAACATTTACATATATATATATATATATATATATATATATATATATATGTAATTAATTGAAGGATAAAAATATTTTTAAAGTATTTTGGGTTTCAAATATATACATAAGTTCTTATAACATTTTCTTTAAAAAAAGTAATGCATATATAAATTTAGATAAGAATTATAAAGTAGGTTTAAAAGCTTTTATTTACATTTAAAAACAAAAGAAATTGCTTAAATGATAAGTGTATGTATATAAATATGATATTCATTTTTTTCTTCCGCTGTGTTGTTATACTTAATTGTGTTAAAAGCTCCGGCGAACCAGATTCGACATTTGGATCTGCGACATTGGAATACGAGTGTCGTATTCGGTGCTGATTTTCGAAGGTTGAGTCAGGGTCGTTACAAAGAATGTACTAGATAAATTTCAACCAAAAAGGATCAACTCTGGATCGATACGAATTCCATTCTTATCGCTCCCAGATCGAGTCAAAACCAACTGAACTCGATCCCGTGGGCCCACCCACATGAGAGAAAAGTCCTCCAAGATCTGGGCAAGATATTTTCAGCCTACCCCTATAAATATCATCCATGTGCATCCAGAAAAGGGACATTTTAGAAGCCTCTACACCTTCACTTTGCTAAAACTCCATTATAACTCGAGTACAGGTATTATATCATTGTAATTCAGTTGAGAATCATGAATAAACAGCAATCTCTTCACGTAGACGTAGCCTATAATGCCGAACCACTATAAACGCTTGTCTTCCTCTATTTATGCATGCTTTTGTTGGTGTGATTGTTAGATTAGCTTTATTTTCCCTATAATTTCTGCATTCTAATCTCTTCAATTACATCCGAAGGGTGTTGTGCCCAATTTTGGTGCAAACAATGTGTATATAGTTTACTCTAAATTGTTATTTAGAATTTTCTGTTTCAATACATACATACCAAACATAAAATCAAAATAAGTGGTAATTTTGTGAGTAGATCCGAATTAATTTGAGCACGTTCAATACCAAATCTATTATGCTAATTTTAACAATTGAAATTTGTGATATTATTCTTATCAACATTGCTCGTTTAGTTCCAAGTACACTAATGTTGCTCATAAAGCCACAATCACACCGATGGATCAGATCCCTTTGGTCACGATTACCAAAATCATATTTTAATAGCATGGTTGGAATTCTTTCACATTTGCGCAACATACCACGTTACCCAAGGCATTTTAGCCTGGTTATATTAAACTAATAGCACAAGTTAGACCTAACTGCCATCAAGGATGATGATTCCAAAATGATGATTATGGGGCTCGAAAGTCAAGTACAGATGATTATATGAAGTCAGAATTGAATGGATTTGATGGATGTACAATATAGGATGCTCAAAGCATGGAATATGGCTCAACTAATGGAAGAGTTCGGCATAGATTGGCTCATTAGGTGGGATCAACATACTCAATCGAGAGGGGTCGGTAGGTTCTACTGAAAAGAGGTCGAAGTGCATCAGAGTCCAAGTGCATTCTTGCATACTACAATCAATACCTCAAGGTTCACAAGTCCAAAGCATATGAAATTTGGAGGGAAAGGTATGTGGACCCTAAGGAACCTACCCTAGGGATCGCACATTACAAGGACAAAGTTGCAGGTATCGACAAGTAACCCTTGGAAGGGATCGGTAGAGAGCAGTGCACAAGTTACATTAAAACAAAGATCAAGAAATAACTCGAGTTCCATTGGTCCAAATGATATGAAAATTGAAGGCTAAACATATTTTGGCATGGAGAATCCACAAAAGTGGTTGCTGCTCAAAAATCAACCAATGAAGGGATCAGTATCGTTACCTCTATATTGGGAATTGGGCATAGCGATCCCTCTAGTTGGCGTTTGTGGATTAGAAGGTCCTTCAGCCGAAATTTCAACGAGATTGGTGGTTGCCTTCACCTATAAATGTTGGCCTAATGGGTCATTCTAAATATCTTCGCTGCTTATTACTCAAGACTCTGTTGTAATCAACTGTTTGTTATTTTCTATGCTATAATCATATTATAAGTGATCAGTAAAGGATAATCTTCAAAGTGGATATAGGGATACAATGTCAATCCACTATAAATCTTTGTGTCTCTGATTATTTTCTTTTATCTGTTATTAGCTTTATCATTTCCTCGGTTTAATTTAATTTTTCTTCACTTACTTCTCTACATAAATCTATTCTTGAGTGTTTGTACCAGTTTAGTTGCAAATATTTTGGTGCTTTCATTGAGAGGCTTGATTCTCAGCTTGTTAGGATCCCATTGTTGCTACTGGGTTGGATAAATCTCCCAAAGGAGATCTGTAGTTATTTTCAAGAAGTTGCTAATGCTACTCAAATTTTTTGAAATCTAAGCAAGGCTATTAATAATGGTGAGACATACTAGATTTCTCAAAATCTGGAAGGAAATGAGAATACTAGCATTCAGCAAGGATACCCAAGCAATCAACCAACGAATGTGAGTGCTGATCTAGGAAATGAGAATACTAGCATTCAACAAGGATACCCAAGTAATCAACCAACGAATGTGAATGCTGATCCAGGAAATGAGAGTACTAGCATTCAACAAGGAGACCCAAGCAATCAACCAACAAATGTGAATGCTAATTCGGTTGAAGTTTAAAATCTCACTGGTTCTATTATAAGAGCTGAATTTCATAATTTAATGAGAGGGTTGATGGAGAGCCATCGATAATTAATTCAGAAAATTTAGACCAATATCAACTTGATGGACTAAATCAATCAATAGTGGTAGGGGAAAGCAAGGAGGGACCCCACTCCTTACTCAGAATCGGAGAGTTCTAGCTCATCAGAAGAGTATCATAGGCATAGGCATATGCATCGCATAATAGACGAATATCGTGTAGAAACTTCGAGAAATCAACTGGCAGACCATCGTGGTCTGCCAGGATCGACCGGTGCAACCCCCTCCATAGAGCTCGGCACCGATCCCTCTACCGGAAGGGGGAATTCATCCATTCCTTATGGCAATCAAGATGGAGCTTCTACGATTGAATTGGATACTGGAATTCAATTGAATCTTGACTAAGCTCTTACCTGGAATGATAATGAAGTGAATTTACAAGATACACAGAAGGAAGATGGTGAACCAAGAAGACATGAAACGGCCCACAAACATCGACCAAACCATTCACATGAGGTGGTCCCGACCACTACTTGGTACCAACCATCCACCAGACTTATTAGCTATGATCAGATAGTTGGTAAGGGAGAGCCAAGGCTTAACCAACGATGATTGGGGAATCTCAAAAAGTCATACCCCATTCACTGATAGTGTATTACATGCATGGTATCCAAGGAAGTTCAACATGCCGTCGATGCCTGCCTTCGAGGGAAAAACCGACCCCAAGCAGCACATCATGAGATATGAATGGCTGATGGATTCTATGAGAGATGATAATGCAACCAAGCATAGATGTTTTCTTATATCTCTCTCTAGAATAGTGACGATGTGGTTCACGAGATACCCCCATGATCAATTTCTAGATTCGATGATTTGGTAACCAAGTTTGTGGAATAGTTCTAGATGCACGTAACTTGTCCAAAAGATGTGATGATCCTATCTAGCGTGATTCAGGCTCTAAGAGAGTCGTTAAAAGATTATTTGGAGAGATTTCATACAACTGTTATGGAGATCAGTAATTCGAATGACCATGCAATACTCATGGCTGTGGCGAGAGAGATTGATCCAAAGTTTGAGTTTGGTGATTATTTAGCCTAAAAGCCGCCCACAACGTTGGAGCGCTTTTACTCAAAGGTAGCTCAGTATTTGAGAAAGGAGGAAGCTAGGTCCTCCAGGAAAAAGAATGTTGCGGGACCAGGTGGAGAAGGAGTAAAGAGTAACATTACAATAAAACAGTCTGATGATAGTTTTGGAAAAGTCCAAGTGAATGTCTAGAATAAACCAAATTAGCGAATGGAAGGCGGAGATCAGAACAGTGAACGGAAGAGGGATTCTAGAAAAGGGACTCCTATGTATAATACTTACAAACCATTGAATACTTCCTCGGAGGATATCTATCTGTCTACTTGCAATGCCATGCAGTATAGGAAGCTACCTCTAAAGGAATCAATAGAGAAGCAGAAACAGATCGGGAAATACTATCGGTTTCACGAGTGCAATGGGCATAATACAAATGAATGCAGGCATCTCCAAGATGTTATAGAAAATCTGATTCAAGAAAGGAAATTGCAATAGTTTGTAAAAGCCCTACAGGATGGCAGATTTTGAATGCTATTCAAATACGAAAGATGGAACTATGACAAAATACTAGCATACGATGTCAGATGTGTGTTTAGGAATAGAGATACAGATAAGATAGAGGCTCTGATAATTGACCCAATGGTAATTTTGACCATGATTGACCCAGCTTTGGTGAGAAGGACATTGATTGATTGTGGAAGTTAAGTAAATATAATCTTCAGAAAATTTTATGATCAGATGAGGATGGAAGCCAAAGATTTAAAACTATTTAAAGCTCGTATACACAGTTTTAATAGCATTGCAACTGAAGCTGTTGGTTATGTGGAATTACCTGTAGAGTTGGAAAAAGGTGAACGAAGGAGAGTGTGGATCTTGTCGATGTTGACTCTTCATACAACATTTTTATGGGTCGACCGGCCCTAGTTGAATTCCGAGCAGCTCTTGCCCCATGGTGTTTAACTTTGAAATTTCCTACTGATAATGGTGTTGCAATTGTTTATGGTGATTAGGCGACTGGACGTTCCTGTTATGTAGCTAAGTTGAGGGATGCTCAGCGCAAAGAAAATGGTAAGGGTGTGGACAAGACTATCCGCATCCAAGCCACCAAAGATTGACAACTAATGCCTAAGCCTTAGTTCGGATGCCATAGCTGGTTTTATAGAGATATAGATCCAAGAGATGATGGAGAGAAGCCCAAAGAGATGAGGCTGCACTGGCTGAACTAACAATTGATATCACAGTCAGCCATGACAACCCATCACGACTCCTAAAGATTGGATCACAGCTCAGCCTCCCGATGATGAAAGAACTTGCCGGTTTCCTTTGAGTGAATCTAGACGTGTTCAATTGAACTCACTCTGACATGTGTGGAATCTCACCTTCCATTGTGATCCATGCATTGAATATCGACCCAAGGCATGTCCCAGTGAAACAAAAAAGACGTGGCATGGACCCAAAGAGATCTGTCGCTCCCGAAGAGGTAGTGGATAGACTAAAAGATAACAGGTTTATCCATGATGCCCTCTACCCTAAATGGGTATCTAATCCTGTACTAGTGAAAAAAGCAAAAGGGAAATGTGATTATTCATATTTGAACAAGGCATGTCAAAAAAGACAATTTTCCCCTTCTGAGGATTGACCAGCTGGCGGATTCAACCATGTGACACGGGTTGCTATCTTTCATGGATGTGTACTCGGGATATAACCAAATCCCGATTCATATTCCTGACTAGGAGCACACCAGTTTCATTATCAATGTTGGATTGTACTACTATGTAGTAATTCTATTTGGATTAAAGAATATAGGAGTGATATATCAACGCTTAGTCAATAGGATGTTTAAAAATCAAATTGAAAAAACAATGGAAGTATATGTGGATGATATGCTCGTGCAGTCACAATGATCAAACGACCATATTAGAGACATGGTAGAAATGTTCGACATCCTTCGATGTTACAAGATGAAAATTAATCCTATAAAGTGTTCTTTTAGTGTTGCATTAGGGAAATTTTTGGGCTTTATTGTTAATAACCATGGAAAAGAAGTTAATCCCGAGAATATTCAGGTTATCCGTGATTTCCAAGCACCAAGAACTATTAAACAAGTGCAGAGTCTGAATGGGAAAGTTGTAGCCTTAAACCGATTTATCTCCAAAGCTACTAACAAATGCATTCCTTTCCTTGATTTGATTAGGAAAGGGAAAAGAAACTTCGAATGGATGCAAGATTGTAAAGACGCATTTCAAGCTTTGGTGAATCATTTGGAGAGACCCCTGTTTAATTGAAGCTGGTGGATCATGAAGATTTGTACATTTATTTGGCCGTATCGACACACTCTATAAGTGTCGCATTGCTTTGTGAGGAGGATCGGATCCAGAGGCCGGTGTATTACATCAGCAAATGATTAACGGAGCTGAAAGGAATTATCCAAGATAGAGAAACTAGCATAATGCTTGCTGATTGCATCACAAAAACTTTGTCCATACTTCCAAGCACATCCAATCTATATTCACATCGACCAGCCGTTATGATAGGTCCTACAGCGACCTGAGACTTCTAGAAGGTTTCTCGAGTGGAATATCAAATTCAGTCAATTCAACATTACCTATTTCCCTCGTAGGGCTATCCATGGTCAAGCACTGGTAGATTTTACAGCAGAGTTTGTGTAGAATGATTTTCTGGAAGGCAGCAAAATCCTTACCGTATGGTGGAAATTGTATACTGGCGAAGCGTCCAACAATCATTATTCTTGAGCTGGAATTTTGCTTGTCACTCCTGACGATCGATCAATCTATTGTGCTTTAAGGCTCGATTTCCTAGCGATAAATAAGGAAGTTGGGTATGAAGCTCTGATTGATGGACATAAACTCATTACAGAACCTAGAATAAAGTATCTTGAAATCTTTTGTGATTCCCAGTTGGTAGTTGATCAAGTCAGGAGATATTATCAAGCTAAAGGACAACGACTTGCCCCATATCTTACCCAAGTCCAAGGATTGTTGGTAGAATTTGAGTACTATGACATTTCACATATTTTAAGGGATCGAAAAAGAGAGACTAATTCATTGGAAAGATATGCTAGCACCGACGAATCATAGTAGATGGGCTTAGCTCTGGTTGAAGTATTAAATGCCCCAAGTATAAACATGATGGAAATCGGCCAGACACTACAAGTGGAGCCTAAGAGGGAATCATGGATGACTCCGATCAAAGACTATTTGCTACATAGTCCTACCAAATCAAAGAATGAAAAGCGAAAAGTCCCCCGTAAAGCTTCGCGATATATCATGCAAGAAGGGATTATGTACATAAAACGTTTCTCAGTTCCCCTACTTCAGTGTGTCGCTCATGATGAGATGAAACGTGCCCTAAAAGAAGTTCATGAAGGGAATGCGGCGACCATGTTGGGGGGAAAACTCTAGCAAAAAAAGTACTCTACACGTGTATTATTGGCCAACTGTCAATCGAGACGCCGTTGATTATGTAAGATGATGTAATAAAAGCCAACTATATGCAAAAGGACCAAAGCTCCACCGACGGTCTTACAAATGTTCAGTCCATGGCCGTTTGCTATGTGGGGTATAGACATTATCGGTTCTTTACTGATCTCTGAAGGTGGCACAAAATATGTTATCCTTGTAGTTGATTACTTCACCAAATGGGACGAAGCAAAACATTTAGCCACGGTCACAACCAAGAAAGTAATCAACTTTATTGTCTGAAACACTCATTTTGGTCCACCGCAAACTATAGTAACAGATAATAGGACTCAATCGACGGTGTTGAATTCAGAGACTTCTATCGGAGGCATCGTATTCGAAAGAGATTTGCAACAGTTGCTCACCCTCAGGCAAATGGACAGGTTGAAGCTGTAAACAAAATCATAAAGTCCATTCCAAAGAAGAGTTTGGAGAAGGCTAGAGGAAGAAGGGTGGATGAACTCCCTATAGCACTAGAGGCTTATAGGATCACCCATAAGTCCGCGACTGGCCAAACTACATTCGCTCTTACTTACGGTTCAAAAGCCGTCATTCCTGTTGAGCTCAAATACTTCTCTTGAGGGACTTACTATGAACCCAAAACCAATAAATTTCTCCTCTTGGAGTCTCTCGATTTTATAGATGAGAAGTGCGAGGAAGCTGAACTGAGGGCAGCGGCGCATCGGCCTCGAGTAGCATGGTATTACAACATTAAAATTCGACCTTGAACCTTAGAAATCGACGATCTCGTCCTAAAACAGGACTTTCCTCCCCATCACACATGAATTCAATCTAGAAAGGACCATATGTCATTTAACAGAGGCCTGAAGAGGGAACTTTCAAGCTTGTGACTATTGATGGCATCACACTTCCAAGGGCGTGGAATAGCGAGCATCTATGATGCTATTTCATTTAGTTTTCTTCTTTTTCATTTCAGTTGTATTTGCTTTTAGAATTTTCTTTAGCATTTGATTTTCCAAATGTGTAATAAGACATTTTATGTTATTCATTCCATTCAACAAATAAAGTTTCTGCCTTCCTTTATTTTTATGTTTGTTGTAACATTACGTATAAGTTACATGGCAAAACTGATTGATGTCGATATGTATGAATAGGCTGATTGATGTTGATGTGTATGAATAGGCTTCTAGAGTTTGAAATTAATCAATTGTGCTAGTTCCTCATGGGACTAAATAAGATGATCTCGGTCCATTTGTTCATTTGATAACTCCCATTCATAATCCAACAGACAAGAAACACAATGAAGAATAAAAGTGGCTCGATCATCTGATGATCGAATAAATCCTACCAAATTATGGAACTGAAGTGAAATGAGAGCGATTATGACATGGAAAATCACTTGCTAAATCAAACCCCAGATCCTGAGGGGCGAATCAATCAATTAAGGAGAGTACGATCTGACTACTCTCTGAAGTAAGTCTAACTTCCCAAAGTGTGACTAGAATATAAATATATGTCGGGTATGGATTGACCACTCGCGAAATAACTCTAAATCCCCAGAGTGCGGATTAGAGTATAAACATAAGTCGGGAGGGAATAAGCCAGCTACGAAATAACTCTGAGTCCCCAGTTCATGGACTGGAGTATAAACATAAATCGAGTGTGAATCGACCACCTACAAAACAACTCTAAGTCCATAGAGTGCGACTCGACCACCCATCAGCTAACTCTTATCCCCAAAGTACGAATATGAGCATAAACAGATAGACAAGTGTGATTCAACCATTCACTATTCCTTGAACTCCGACCTAAACCTGCCAGAAGGAGTATAAACTCACTAAGAATGGAGTTCAATCATCGAACGTCTAACCCTGCTAATCTAAGACAGGGTAGGAGTATAGTTACTAAAAAAACCACTAAATTCGATGGTATAACATTAAGGCTCGAGCCTAGCGTTTGAGACGACTCATGGCCATGACCGCATGGAGAACTTGGGATAGAGCTAGTAGATTGTTACTAGAATCAATGAACAACGAATTACAAGTACATTGAATGGAAAGTAATAGTTCAACTACTTGAATAGTAATTTACACGAAAGCTCAATAGAAAACAAAAAAATTCACATGATAGGTTTCAAGTTTGTGGTACAAGTTATTTTAAAAAATGGCAATCATACCAGAACAACCACAACTAATAAAAGAAATGACGAACAAACAATTGTGCAAACTATGTACACACTGAGCCGAAGTGACAGCTACTTCTTTGATCTTCTCTCATTTTTGGATTTTTTGAGAGTAGTGCCACTCGAGCCTCCAATGATTCTCTTCCTGGATCCTTTGCCACCTTTTGAAGGAAATCTTACAAAGGTAGGGGGAGTTCACTGGGAATCAACCTGCCAGGTGGAATGATTTGTAGTGGCATAAGGTGTGGATCGTCGGTGTCTATCTCAACGGGTTCAGGTTTAGCATTTTTCTTCAACAGCTCCTACTTCTCAATACATTCTTTCAGGATAATCTCATCAATTTGTTTTGGAGGCACTGGTAATCACAACATTGTTGAATTCATCTAATGGGAGCAGATCTTCAACCTTATCATCGTCAAGAGCTTCGATGACTTGAGCATCGGGTCCCGGTACACCAGTGGCCACCGAAAATCTGCTAGTTTCTCTTGTTGCTCTACAACAGCATCGCTTTTAGGAACCATTAGGCTCAAAGAACAAAACCTCCCATTAATTGGAGAGTGAAGTAGAATACCCGTATCTGGCTAGGTCTTGGTGGTATCTGGGGTGTCCTTTTCCAAAATAGGGGACAACACTTTGGATTGATAACCGGGCTTATCTGGATCATAGCCCAAGTCATGCTCCATGCCAAAGTAAACCTATGCTCCAGTCACTTGGAAAGAAGGGGGATCCTTAGGATCGGCCTTCGAGGATCCAACAATATGTTCTCCTTTATTTGAAGGCGTAGAAATGTTAAAGTATCGGTGTCTCACGGTAGCCAGATCTACTGGTTTGTTTCCATGGAGGATCTCTCGCACTAATTTTTCGTCATCAATTTCAGCTCTGCCGAACTCCCTCTTTTTCATCTCAATGATGTGCTCCCAAACATCAGCAAGTGATTAGAGATAACCTTCGCCAATAAAATTCAAGTCACGATGGATGAGAACGTTAGCGTTATATTCGATGATCAATGGGTCAAACAAGTCCTTGACTTCATGTCGATTGGACTCTTTAGCATCTTTTGCTCGAGTTTCAATCTCTCCCATCATCTCCTGGCGGCATTCCTCTCGTTTCTCCACTTTAAGAGCTTCTATTTTGGCGAATTGCTTATCAAGTTTAATTTTCAGGCTCCTGGCTTCGACAACCTCTTCGTAGTACCTTTACAATTCTCCCTGAGCCTCAATTTTCTCTTCCCTTTCTTTCTTGAAAAGCTTCTCATGTTCCTCGATGTGGCGGGCCAAGACATCGTTTTCCTTTTCTAAGGAATCTTTTTCTAGAGAAAGTGTCCTGCTGAGTATCTTATCTGTTGATATGAAGTATTCCGACGATCCCCATGATCCGAGTCCGAGCTGCTGGAATTGGAACAGATTCGGCAGCAGATCACGAAATCTTGGTGATCTTCTTTATCTAATGAACGAGGAGTCTGTTTGGAAATCGTCCTCCGTGCACCACCCCCTGAGTATATGATTCAACAAAAACTTGAGCAAAACTCAGATTGGAGAAGAATATGGGCTTTGGGTTCCCTTTGTTGGAACCATGTTCTTATTTATTTTTGTTTCTAATTGGTCTGGATCTCTTTTACCTTGGAAAATCATACAGTTACCTCATGGAGAGTTGGCTGCCCCTACGAATGATATAAGTACTACTGTTGCCTTAGCTTTACTTACGTCCATGGAATATTTTTATGTGGGTCCTACTAAAAAAGGATTGGCTTATTTACTGAGGGCAGCATCGAGTTCTTTCTTATGAGAAGCTTCTAAACGGCTCACTGCGTCTGACATTTCCTTGGCACTTTTCTCCACCTTAGCGAGTTTTGTTGTCAATTTCGACAGTTCATCATCTTGGTGTTTGATTATGTCTTTGTCATGTATCGCCTCTAGCTAAAGACAATCTATTTCACATTGTCGCTCGATTGACACTTTAGAGATTTTTTTCTGCCAAGTGTTGCAACAATTCATGCTGCACAAACATGTCATTAACACATGCAAGAGAACTTGCCTTGGCGTTCCCTGCTATCATATGTATTGTGAAAAGGAATTTAACCCCATCGAAATTGATTTTAGGAAAAGTGGCCTTAAGCTCAGCCAATTTCTATGATGTAGAAGTGTTAGAAGCCGCGGCCGACAAGGGTGGATCAGAAGCGGTAATTGGATGCCTGCTCAATCTACGGTTGCGAGACTACTTAGAGCTCGAAGAACCAGAGTGTTGCTCATGTGATGTGGTGATTTAAGGGTCGCGGTAGGAAGGCTGGTCTCCGCTATAAGTGGAAAATTAGGCTGATCTCCCTGGCGAGATGTCTGAGATTGGGATTTGCGCTTGGAAGAGGAGGATTACCTTGAATCATAATTTTTCCATCCATCATATTTTTCCCTACGCTTGCCATACTCTGAGTTGTAGCTAGAACGATGATATATCAACGAACCTCTTAAGCGATCAAAGGCTCGGGACTGAGTCATTGTACCTTATAAAGACCAAATGAGAACATGTGAGAAACTATTGTCTAAAGGATTAATGAAGAGCATGCAGTAAAGTGCACGTGGTTATGAGTGTCCTAGTGTTCCCCTCGACATACTGGTCGCTATAGCTTTGCTTATAGATATTCTCTCTCCCATATCAGTAGGATGAATGCCTTCACCACTCCTAGTAGGAAATTGAGCCCTTTGATATATATATTTGGAAAGTTGTGCGTCATGATATCTTCGGGAATTCGAAGATTCAAAAATCCCTTCAGTGAACTTTCCAAGTGTTGGGAAGATGATTCTTCTTTAATAGGAGTGATGATGAATTCTGGATCTACGGCAGTTTTTCTTCTATGATGTTTATATGCAAGCCTATTCTTTCTCTTGGTTGGTGTTTAAGGTTGCACGCCTTGTGGTGGTTCGGCCATAGGTGCCTTGCCTGGGCTCGCATCAGCGTCGCCGGGTTTATTAGCCTGGGAATCCCTAATCCCACCATCTTCAATATCATCACGAGTCCCTTCGGTTGGAGCATTATAGGATCAATGGCATCATTTTCTTGCCATGTGATGTTCCTCTGTAATGCTGTACTTCCATTGAGTCCAATGCTTCAACCCTCTTCCAACAACCCGAATAAAGATAGTAACTCATTAGAACAAGACATTTGATGTCCCTATCTTCGACAGAATTAGTACGAATAGTAGTGATCGCTCTTGATAGACTAACACCTTTAGGACGTGGGCGGAAACCTGTAGAAATCTTGGATGTTAATAGATTCAAAAATATGACTTGGATTAATGGACTTGTAACGGCCCGCGCCGTACCCCTTGATTTTCAGTCATTCCCATTTGATGAGGCTTGAGGCTAAGCGTTACCTTTTTAGAATATATCCCTTAGAATGCCCATCGTCCACCTGACGATGTTTCGTAAGCATTCATCCATACAAGTCCGTCCCGGGTTCGAATGGAACCGAAGGCACTATTCCTACTACATCCATTTTGGAAATATCCTCAGGATTAGTAGCGACTAGCCCTTGCACTTCACTGCTCCATCTTCGAATCCAAAATCATTTACATGAAACGTACAAACCGGATCGAAGTGGTTTTCGAGAAATAAATCTCGATCCCGGTTTCTTCGAAACGATCAACGCAGTTGGCCAATATTGATAGTCGGTTATTTAACTATCAATTAATATTCACAAGCAACCATCCAACAATAAATAATTTCCCAAATTATTTATAACCTCAGAATATCTTCCCAAGTATTTTTTCCTATTTTCAACCCTTTGAAAACAGTTTCCAAAACCATCTTTCTTTTCAGAATAAACTTCCCAATATTTTTTATCTCCTCTGAAATCACTAAGCACAAAAATAGATTTTTAAAATAATTTAAAACACTTTACTTTGAAAATATATACTTTAAAACATTTAGGATAAAACTACTTAAATAATTTGTTAAAAATACATGCTATATGAATTTGAGAAAATAAGGTTACTTTATAAAATATAAAACCAGGTTTTCACTTTTAAAACAAATACTAAGTCACCTTTAAATAATTAATGCTATAATATATTAAAAGGAAATACTTGCTTTAGAAATTAAATATTAGAAATAATAAATTTTACAAAACTTGCTTTCTTTAAAAACAACTTTCAAACATTTAATTTATATTTACAATTTTACTTTTAAAAACGTGTACTTGGCCATCCAGAGAAAATTCCAACATCAAGCACTTAAATCAATTTCCCAAATTGATTTCCAATTTATTCTATTTGAAATAAATTTCTTAACTTGCTCGGTTCATTTCAAAATTCATTAATTATGGACTTTATTTTTATTATTATTATTTGCTGTTTGATTTTAAATCTTTTAACTGAAATATACAAATTTCAGGCTTTTCATATTTTCTTCTTCGTTCCTTCAATAATTTAAATATTAAATATTAAATAATATCATCGAAGTTTCAAACTTCATTAACTTTTGTTTATTCAAAATTTCCTTTCCATATACAGAATTTTATTAATTAGCATTAAACACTGCTAATATTCTTATCCAATTTATTCTTAATTAATTTAAATTTCTATAATTATTTCACTTACAAATTCTCTTCATTTTATTTCCAAGTTCCAATTCTATATATCTTGATAACTTAGTGCACCGGAAAATATTCAGGTAAACCATATCATCCAATATTCCAATTATCAACAATATTCATCACAGAATTTAAAATAATTACAACAGGGGTATTAAATAATTTAAATAAATGTTGAGGGATCCAGTTGGATCCCTCTAACCTTTTTTCCCTGCATCCACAGACGTTAGCACAATATAAAATATTTTCACTATAAAATGAGGGAAATCAATCATTTCAAGGCGTAGTATATACTACTATATAACACAACAATCAATTCAACCATTCAAACAATTATTTAAATTTAATCATTTAAATAATTTATGTTTAAACTGAGTGAGATTAATTCACCTTTGGTTTTGCTGTTTGCAATCCAAACTGTCTTGTTTTCTTGATTTTAAACCTTGTATAACATTATATAATTGTATTAATATTCGAAACAATCGAATACTCAATTTCCATTTGATAATTATAAATTTTCCAGTTTGTTAACATTCGAACACATCTGCCTAATTAATTTGCATTTGATAAATTTTATTTAATCTAATAACTGCAAATTTGAATCCGATCGCTTTTTTTTTATAAAATCTTCTAGTATCGAAAATAATCTAAGTACGCAAATTATTCTCCAAATCTATCATTTTAAAATAACTCGTACACTAAAAATGTGTATATAAGTATATCATAAATATTTCTATTTTAAACATTTTCAACTTCAAAAATCGTATCTCCACATATATATATATATATTATTGTAGGAATTAAATCGTAAACCAAAGGCAGAAATACCTTGAGAGATCGAAGATCATCACGAAACAAACTGTCAATCCTCTCTCCTCGATCTGCAGTGGTTTATGCGAGCTTCTCAAGACGCTGGAGATTCCATAGCCTCATCATCGAACCCCAGTTCGGCCTCTTCAAGCTTCGGTTACGAAGCTAAACCCTCGACGAACGATGTATATGATTCGATTTTGTCTCCTCGCATGCGTATAGCACAGCCGTCGCATTTCCCCTTTTCGCGAACACGAATCGGCAAATTTCTCGAATGAATGAATCAATTTATGAAAGAGGAACTAGGGATTTTAGATGAGGAGTCGGCTTCGGCCGTGGATTCGAATTTGATTGATATTTTTTTTTTTGAATTGATTTTAAAATGAAAGGAGGGAGCTTGGCTTCAATCTGGCACTCGCGTTTCTCTTTTCTTATAATTTTTTCTTCGTCTAAAAAAACAAGATAAGGCTGAATGAATTAATGGGAAGGGGAGTGGCGTATAAGGGAAGGAACGGTAGGTGGCTGATAGGAAGGAAAGTAGGCAGATGTGAAAGGTATGGTCACATCAAATCGATATATAAAATTTAAAATTTCAAACCGCCTTGATGAAATTTCCACCGTGTTTTTATAACGTACGCTCACACAACAACTCTAATTACTACGAAATTTGAAATCTGATAATAAAACAATATTATGGATCCAATGGAACTGGTTTCGTCGAATTCTGAGACTGTGCCTCGGAAGGCTATTTTTAAATTCAAATTTAAACTAGAATATTTTTAAACTTAACAAACCATTTTTAAATTTGATTTCAACACTTCTATTCTCTTTAGTATTATCAATATAAATTTTATAAGCCTTCAAATTATTTTTAATAGGCTTAAAATCTCAGATTTCATATTTTATTCAATTTCAAATTATTTAATTCAATAATTTAATTATCAAATAAATCGTGTTATTCGTAATTCAAGTTAAAATTATTCTATTGAATATTTAAAATCAATTAAATATTCCAATTTTAAATGCTTGACAATCCCGGGTCGTCACATTCCTCCCCCCTTAAAAGAATTTCGTCCCCGAAATTACTAGTTAGGAATAATGGTCCAATACCCGTTTATTTATTCCCAAAACCAAACAATCCATCATTTTACTAACTATCTTTTTATAAACGACCCATTATTATTCTTATTAACTTCTCAACTTCCCATAGTTTCAAACTATACCTTCGTTTAATCATTCGAGTTCCAAATTAAAACCAAATTTTGAATTATCAAAATTTTCTCAAAATTTTTCTAACTCCCTAAATTTCCGAAAAATTTCGCCAGCGTCTCCTTTGCGCGGCTAGCTCGGTACAACTACAAAATGGCTCTACGGCCTCTCAAATCCAAAAAGAAAACAAAAAGCCAAGTGGCTCAATCCAAATCCCAATCAAATTTCATACCAAAATTAAATACATACCTTTTTGTCGAGCATTTCAAGTTTATCCTTTGAAATCAAGAACCAATTTTCTTTTCTCTTTATAATACCTGCATATCCTGTTTAGCACTAATATTTAATCACAATATCCCAAAACATTTATCGACTTTTTCACAAAATGCCAATAGTTATTCATCCAAATATTAACTTGGAATATATCTATATCAATTTCCAATTAAGAAATTCACCATTCCTTACTTAAGTTAACATAAGCATTTTATATGTTTCTTACATTCATTTTCATCTTCCAGTTTAGTTTATATCTATTTCTATTCAAATTGATTCCTTCATTATCATATGAATCTAATTTATGTTTAACTCTGCATATATAAATTTTATTTGTCATTTATTACTAACTCATGACATTACTTTAAATTGGTTTCCTTTACTAATTTATTTTAGTTTTCAATTTAAAACCGTTTTGTCGTTAACAAAATTTTCCAAAATTTTCAAAAAATTTCTAACTCCCAAAATTTCTGAATTTTTTTGGCAGAGTCCCCTTTGTACGGAGGAGCTTTTGCAATTTGACAAAAGAGATAAATATATATACATCGACCCATACGGTCGGAAAACCAAAGACAGTTCATATTTCCTATTTTAATTGCGTAGGCGTACCTTATTTAGCATTTTAAGCAAGCGGCTTATTATTTTTAGCAAATAGCACAACCAAATCCAGCCACACGACTCCCAGATACCTGTACTTACTCAATTTAAACATGTAAGTGCCAAATATGTGCAGTTTAACTATATTTCACTTAGTTGCAATGGTTAAAACATATAAATTCTAAAGAAATGCACATCCAACATTTTCCATAATAAATTTTTATAGTTTCCATGATAATTCAACCGTTTCAATTAATTTACAAACCATTTTCATTCAATTTGAAGGGTTTTCAATCCATTCATATACAATCTCATCAATTTGAATGGTTTAAAACTCAATCGCTTACATTTAATTTATTTTTAAGCAAACTGAACTCATATTTAATTCAATTGATCTCAAAAATCAATTTATTTTACTTCTATCAATTCATAGAATTTTAATTACTTCCATTTATGTCTAATAACAATTTATTCTATGCAACTTGACGAGATCTATGTGAATAAACAAGTATTTATGTTTTATAACCAATTTAAATGGATTTTAACTCAATTTATTCTTAATTCTATTCCATTTGAAAATTTATTCACAATCCATATACTCTCATTTTCATTGTATTTCAATTTTATTAACCAAATTAGTCCATTCAAAACCATTAACAACTTAGGTTCCATCTCCATTACCACTTAAATTTCCTTCTTATTTTAATTCATTCACAATTATTTATTTAGCTCGACACATTCCATTTAAATTTCATTCACAATCCATTCATTTACATTCCATTCCATACATTTTTTATTCCAAACTATTTTATT
The DNA here is from genome assembly GCA_030765085.1 of Allium cepa. Taxonomy (NCBI): domain Eukaryota; kingdom Viridiplantae; phylum Streptophyta; class Magnoliopsida; order Asparagales; family Amaryllidaceae; genus Allium; species Allium cepa. Next base: position 293,689,096 of record CM060937.1, read on the forward strand.
TAGCTCAAAACAAACCATGTTATTTCCTTCAATAACCATTTCTCAACTTATTTAAACCATACTTCATTTGGTTCTTATTTATCCCATCCATCCATTTATTCAATATAATTAGTTTATCCCTCAATCCATTTGAATTTTCAACTTCTTAAATTTTATTTACAACCCATCAAATTCTATTTCAATTCAAATATATTTTCGCTTGATTTAAACCCACACCATAATCATTAAATTTAGTTTAAGTTGAATTAAATTCAACCCTCTTCGATTTATTCAGCTTAAGTCAATTTACTTCAATTTATTCAAATTTTATACTTAAGCTCATTTTCATTTTACAAGAAAATTTTCCTCTTTTATACTCAACTTAACTCAATTGATTACAAGGCCATATCCAATTTATTTCCATATATTTGGATTTTATCCACAAGACAAACCATTATTATTTTAATCCAATTTCATTTTTAGTCGATACCTTTTCAATTATATTAAATTTGTTAACACTTCAAGTTAAATTTAAATTAATAACTCAAGTTCTGAATCCTCTATCCATTCTCAATTTATAAGAATAATATCCAAGAACATATTTAACTCAGTTATACTCGAATTGGATTTTATTTGTAACTTAAATTATTTCTATTATAATTCGATTCCATTTTATTTAACCGAGTTAAATTTTATTAACATACTCTATCATATAATTTATTTAGCTAATTAGCTTACTTCCAATTTTTAAATCAATATTCGATTTTATTACAAAAATTCGCTTCATTTATGTTCTCTCCTATTTTGGAGATTGTCAAATAAGTGATATATATTTTTTTTCTTGACAAAATTTCCTCCAATTATGTTCTTGTTGATTGTCAGCAAGTTGTTCCTAAATAAATCCTCTTTACACTAGTGTCTGTTCTAAAACTCCTTCAGGTATACCAATCACTATTTCTTTGCACTTCTGAACCATTTTTTTCCAGAAAATAGAATTCTGAGCGAACAATCAAAACCCTGCTAACATTTTAGCACCACTTCAGCTTCAATGCTTTTGCTGCATTTACAACGCTCCTAATTACACACTACTGCAACACTACCCCCCTCCCCCCCCCCCCCCCCGACCAGTACATTGCCCGGCCTTCAACACTTACTACTGCCTCCGGCACTATTACTACACTGCCAACTATCATACTTCATTCACTGCTACTAATCTTGATACCACACTTACATTAGGTAACCAGTGTACTAATCACCACATTGCCTTCTGCCTTCATCACTGTTGCATCTCAATCACAACACTTCTTTCACCATTTACATCAAATGCCCCAACTGTCCATCACCTTACATTGTATACCTCTGTCACAACACTTCACCAAGCAATTACAACTTACTTTCATTACCTTAACATCACCTGAACACTACAACTTCATTTCAATACCTGTTCATTTCAATTTTTGGGCACCCAACTGACCATTCACATACACCAGTCATCCCCATACTTAATCACATATTCCCCGACCATAACAACAGCCAAACACATTTTCACTTCTATTCCACTTTTTATTCAACTAGATTTTATTTCATTTTAATCCCACTCACCAACTCAATTTCATTGTTTTAAGTTAAAGTTAATTTCAATTCAATTCCAACTAAAAAAAAATTCATTCTATCACAGTCAAATCTCATTTTTAAATCTACAATTTCCTTTGATTAGTTATTATAAAATTTAACTTTTCGGATTCAACTCATTCAATTTATTTCAAGGCCATTTCCAATTTAAAGTAATTTGGTAGCAATTTCTTTCTTGGAAACTCGAAAATGAACACCGATGATGTTGCCATCATTATCGGAATTATTTTCCAGCGACCGTAAGAGTTCAATGCTTTTATCTCTTTAAAACATTTCGAATATTCTTAATTTCAAGTCACACCAGATTTTAAATCCAGTTCAAAATATTCCTCAAATATATACTATTTATCTTCAAAATATTTCCAAAATCTCTGGGGTTCTAACGTTTCAAATTCTATTTTAATTCCAATTTTAACTATAATGCATTTGTACAATTTATGCTTATACAAATTCCCATTTTATTTTAATTCAATTTATAAATTACTTTTACAATTCATATTTATAAATTTCATTTCATAATTGGATTTATCTTCTCAATCTTTGATTATATTTTCAATTTCTAATTAAATATTTCGCTTAACAATGATAATACTTTAATATTATCATTTCTAACATCCAAGCAACCATATAATAGCTATATAGTTTACCTAAAACTTTCTTTATATCAAAAATATATTTTTGGGTAAAATTATTTCATTCACCCATATTTAAAACAATACCGTGTCGATTGTTCTATTCAAGTGTTTAGAAACCCTTTCGATACAGTTGTCCAGACTGTGCCGACGAAGGTTCATATGCCACTCAATAAACCAATCAACACAATATTAAAACAATTTATATTCACTAACAAATACGCACTCATATTTATTAATACGCTCAAACTCATTATAGAGTACTTCAGACTCTAATTTAAAAGAGTAATTCCCACCAGAGCCAAGGTTATCTCCAACCTAAGCTCTGATACTAAGTGTAACGGCCCGCGAATCCGTACCCCTTGATTTTCAGTCATTCCCATTTGATGAGGCTTGAGGCTAAGCGTTACCTTTTTAGAATATATCCCTTAGAATGCCCATCGTCCACCTGACGATGTTTCGCAAGCATTCATCCATACAAGTCCATCCCGGGTTCGAACGGAACCGAAGGCACTATTCCTACTACATCCATTTTGGAAATATCGTCAGGATTAGTAGCGACTAACCCTTGCACTTCACTACTCCATCTTCGAATCCAAAATCGTTTACACGAAACGTACAAACCGGATAGAAGTGGTTTTAGACAAATAAATCTCGATCCCGGTTTCTTCGAAACGATCAACGCAGTTGGCCAATATTGATAGTCAGTTATTTAACTGTCAATTAATATTCACAAGCAACCATCCAACAATAAATAATTTCCCAAATTATTTATTAACCTCAGAATATCTTCCCAAATAATTTTTCCTATTTTCAACCCTTTGAAAACAGTTTCCAAAACCATCTTTCTTTTCAGAATAAACTTCCCAATATTTTTTTATCTCCTCTGAAATCACCAAGCACAAAAATAGATTTATAAAATAATTTAAAACACTTTACTTTGAAAATATATACTTTAAAACATTTAGGATAAAACTACTTAAATAATTTGTTAAAAATACATACTATATGAATTTGAGAAAATAAGGTTACTTTATAAAATATAAAACCAGGTTTTCACTTTTAAAACAAATACTAAGTCACCTTTAAATAATTAATGCTATAATATATTAAAAGGAAATACTTTCTTTAGAAATTAAATATTAGAAATAATAAATTTTACAAAACTTGCTTTCTTTAAAAACAACTTTCAAACATTTAATTTATATTTACAATTTTACTTTTAAAAACGTGTACTTGGCCATCCAGAGAAAATTCCAACTTCAAGCACATAAATCAATTTCCCAAATTGATTTCCAATTTTTTCTATTTGAAATAAATTTCTTAACTTGCTCGGTTCATTTCAAAATGGACTTTATTTTTATTATTATTATTTGCTGTTTGATTTTAAATCTTTTAACTGAAATATACAAATTTCAGGCTTTTCCCATTTTCTTCTTTGTTCCTTCAATAATTTAAATATTAAATAATATCATTGAAGTTTCAAACTTCATTAACTTTTGTTTATTCAAAATTTCCTTTCCATATACAGAATTTTATTAATTAGCATTAAACACTGCTAATATTCTTATCCAATTTATTCTTAATTAATTTAAAATTTCTATAATTATTTCACTTACAAATTCTCTTCATTTTATTTCCAAGTTCCAATTCTATATATCTTGATAACTTAGTGCACCGGAAAATATTCAGGTAAACCATATCATCCAATATTCCAATTATAAACAATATTCATCACAGAATATAAAATAATTACAACAGGGGTATTAAATAATTTAAATAAATGTTGAGGGATCTAGTTGGATCCCTCCAACCTGTTTTCCCTGCATCCACAGACGTTAGCACAATATAAAATATTTTCACTATAAAATGAGGGAAATCAAGCATTTCAAGGCGTAGTATATACTACTATATAACAAAACAATCAATTCAACCATTCAAACAATTATTTAAATTTAATCATGTAAATAATTTAAGTTTAAACTGAGTGAGATTAACTCGCCTTTGATTTTGCTGTTTGCAATCCAAACTGTCTTGTTTTCTTGATTTTAAACCTTGTATAACAATTATATAATTGTATTAATATTCGAAACAATCGAATACTCAATTTCCATTTGATAATTATAAATTTTCCAGTTTGTTAACATTCGAACACATCTGCCTAATTAATTTGCATTTGATAAATTTTATTTAATCTAATAACTACAAATTTGAATCCGATCTCTCTTTTTTTTATATAAAATCTTCTAGTATCGAAAATAATCTAAGTACGCAAATTATTCTCCAAATCTATCATTTTAAAATAACTCGTACACTAAAAATGTGTATATAAGTATATCATAAATATTTCTATTTTAAACATTTTCAACTTCAAAAATCGTATCTCCACATATATATATATTACTGTAGGAATTAAATCGTAAACCAAAGGCAGAAATACCTAGAGAGATCGAAGATCATCGCGAAACAAACTGGCGATCCTCTCTCCTCGATCTGCAGTGGTTTATGCGAGCTTCTCAAGACGCCGGAGATTCCATAGCCTCATCATCGAACCCCAGTTCGGCCTCTTCAAGCTTCGGTTACGAAGCTAAACCCTCGACGAACGAAGTATATGATTCGATTTTGTCTCCTCGCATGCGTATAGCACAGCAGCCGCATTTCCCCCTTTTGCGAACACGAATCGGCAAATTTCTTGAATGAATGAATCAATTTATGAAAGAGGAACTAGGGATTTTAGATGAGGAGTCGGCTTCGGCCGTGGATTCGAATTTGATTGATATTTTTTTTTGAATTGATTTTAAAATGAAAGGAGGGAGCTTGGCTTCAATCTGGCACTCGCGTTTCTCTTTTCTTATAATTTTTTTCTTTGTCTAAAAAAACAAGATAAGGCTGAATGAATTAATGGGGAGGGGAGTGGCGTATAAGGGAAGGAACGGTAGGTGGCTGATAGGAAGGAAAGTAGGCAGATGTGAAAGGTATGGTCACATCAAATCGATATATAAAATTTAAAATTTCAAACCGTCTCGATGAAATTTCCACCGCGTTTTTATAACGTACGCTCACACAACAACTCTAATTACTATGAAATTTGAAATCTGATGATAATACAATATTACGGATCCAATGGAACTGGTTTCGTCGAATTCTGAGACTGTGCCTCGGAAGGCTATTTTTAAATTCAAATTTAAACTAGAATATTTTTAAACTTAACAAACCATTTTTAAATTTGATTTCAACACTTCTATTCTCTTTAGTATTATCAATATAAATTTTATAAGCCTTCAAATTATTTTTAATAGGCTTAAAATCTCAGATTTCATATTTTATTCAATTTCAAATTATTTAATTCAATAATTTAATTATCAAATAAATCGTGATATTCGTAATTCAAGTTAAAATTACTCTATTGAATATTTAAAATCAATTAAATATTCCAATTTTAAATGCTTGAAAATCCCGGGTCGTCACAGGACTTAAGAATGAAATGAAAGTAACACATTACCGTGCAATCATCGCCTCGCGAAGCTAGGTGGCATTGAACATAGAACCACTCATGCTTGAACGAAGAGAGTTTATTCCAAGTGCATGTTAAAACTTGGCAGTTAGGTAAGGGTTCGAGAAAAACATAGAAAGGACTTCCTGACCATCGTTTAAAGTTGTAGATGAATCTTATATCCTCGGGAGTTAGCGGACGAAATTGAACGTTCAGGAATAATAAAAAGGTCCATGTAGGAAGGCGTAACTATTTGAATGGAGTTGAATGAGAGTTATTCCAAGATATCTCAGCATATCTCGAATAAATGAATTAAACGGCGGTATGCATTCTGCCCAGCATATTAATTTGTTACATGCCGTGTACTCCTCCGGGGGCAAGTGAGGCCTATCGTTTACTGAAGGAACCAAGACAACTACAAATGGAAATCCATGTATGGAACACAGCCGGCGAAGGGCTGCCTCACCAATTCGGGAGGCTTGAGAACCTATTGGGTTATCTAAAAGAATGGCACCCTTTACTACATCGGGAGCAGGACTTATATCCTCGGCCGAGATGACTGGAACATATGAGAAAAGGTCAACCGATGGGTCGAAAACTTCCGACTATTTTACTTGATGACTGGGAGAAAGCCTGCCTGGTGTAGTCGCAGAATTTGAGTTTTCTTCAAGATCGATATGTTGCATGGCCAGTTTGGAAGACATACCAGCTAAGCGCTCTGAGCATTTGAAGTCCATATTAGTTATACCAGTAGATAATTGAGGTTAGAAAAGTTTACATGTTCCCCCCATGTTAAGTGTAAGCTAGTGCAGTGTAGTGAAGTGTATGGCAGAAATAAACAGCTTAAATTCAAAAGATGATGTTAAATGACGAAATTTTAGGCTTCAACCAGAGTGACCGTCATCACTGACCGTTACTACTAGCAAGAAGATAGATTGGTTGCGAAAGCTTTGGGATCGGCTACCGGCATGTCAAAGTGTAAAGTTTGTCGTTTAAATCCATATGCAAGTTTTTAGTATATGTTGAAAGTTCCAGGGATTTAATTGTTCAATCTCGAGTTTAATAATGAGTAAATAAGTTTAATTGTTCTTCATCATCGTATATCCAAGTTCGCTAAGGTGAATTAGTAATGATTGTCCAAGTAATTAAAGTTGGATCACATTATAAATTTAAAAAGGTTCATCATGTCTATCCCTATAGTATTGCCGATCCCTATGTTCATGCCGACTCCTAATTTCATACTGATTCCTATGGTCATACCGTCCCTTTCCCAGAGCCTCATGACCGATCCCTCTCTTTGACCTAATCCTACTGATCCCTCCTTCATTCTATCTTCTTAGGGATCGCATATGTCATCTTCTAAACTTTACTCATCGAACCTCTGCGTAGAGGGGTTGACATAGGTCAAAATATCCAACACTGATCCCTCCTTCATGCTATCTTCTTCCTCTTGATTTTCCTCCCTTCTTCGTTCCCCTTACTTATTCTGCCTAACCCTATCCACCAATAATTCATCTCCTCCAGGCCGCTTCGATCGCTATGTGATCACGAACTCGAACGTTATCATAACTGCAAATAACATGGAATCCAGTACCTCATTGTATAATTGAAAGTTATAGTTCAAAAACTTACCTAATGAATATTTGAGTTAAAATGAGGGTGAGTGTTTGGGGATGTTCGAATTGAAAGGAAAGAAGAAACAAGTTTACGAGACGGGTTGGATCATAGATGGATCTAAGGCTTGAGGTTGGAATGTTCGGTTTCGTGATTGAGAACGAGGGTTCGGTGCAAAGGCAGATGTCGAGAAAATGAAATAAGTGAGAATGAAGGGATGGAAAGTTGTTATACATACACACACACACACACGGATGAGGGCTCGGCCCATGCCCTTAGCACATAGTGTGGAAAGAGGGATCATAATGAAAACTCGTCGATCCCTGTTAGCATGGACACAAAAAGGGATCAGCATATAAAAATCTTTAATATAAAAAAAGAGAGAGGGATCGGCTAAACGGATGCCAATCCCTATAAATAAAAAATGATGATGATGAATGAATAAAAAAATGAAAAAAGAAGAAAAGAAAAGAATGAATGATGGGGATTGGCTATAGGTATGTATGCCAATAAATATAGGCATAAAAATTATTAAAAGCGTGTACATACAAAATGCAGGAAAAGTTGGCGACGACCCATGAACGTGTGAGCACGTCCAGGAACCAACAACAAAAACATGTATATGAGCATGCACTTGTATGATCTAAAATTTCAATTTTTGAAATCGATAGAAATTGAAGTCAAATTTGAAACTTTTGAGTTAAAGGCTAGACCAGATAACAAAAGCTTATTAGTTTCACAGAATCGGACTTACATATATCGATTGATGGAATATAACACTGAATTTATATTATTGGAAATCGATGAAGCATCATGGCAATCAATAAGGAATTCGACACCTTGGAAAAATGATTCAATAAAGGAATAGCGACTATTTAGAAAGATAGATGGATCTCATTCTCAATAATTCAAAGCAAGTCATGTTAGTCACAGGACATACTTTGGGGGGCAAGTGTTACCCGGCTTTTTAGCCCGGCTATATGAACTAATTGCACGAGGTAGATCCGGTTGCCATCAAGACCGATAATTCTAGAATGATGATTATGGGCCCCGAAAGTCAAGCACAAATGATTATATAAAGTCATAATTGAATGGAATTTGATGGACGCACAATGTAAGATGCTCAAAGAATGGAATATGGCTCAATGAATGGATGGATTTGGCATAGATTGGCTCATTAGGAGGGATCGACATACTTAATCGAGAGGGTTTAGCAGGCTCTACTGAAGAGGGGTCGGCGTGAATCAAAGTCCAAGTGCATTCTTGCATACTACAATTAATATCTTATGGTTTACAAGTCCAAAACATATGAAATTTGGAGGAGAAGATATATGGACCCAAGGGAACCTATCCTAGGGATCGCACGTCAAAAGGGCAAAGTCGAAGGGATTGGAAAGTCACCTTTGGAAGGGATCGGCAGAGAGCAGTGCACAAATTACATTAAAACAAAGATCAAGCAATAACTCAAATTCCATTGGTCCAAATGACATGAAAATTAGAAGCTAAACATATTTTAGCATAAAGAAGCCACCATTGGGGTTGGTGCCTAAAAATCGACTAATGAAGGGATAGTATCGATCCTTCTACATTGGGAATTGGGCCTAGCGATCCCACAAGTGGGCCCATATGGATTAGAATGTCCTTTAGACAAAATTTCAGAGAGATTGGTAGTCGTCCTCACCTATAAATACTGGCCTAATGGGTCATTCCGAGGATCTTTACACCGCTTGTTACTCTAGACTCTATTGTAATCACGTATTGCTATTTTCAATCGCTGTAATCAGATTTATAAGTGATTAATAAAGGATAATCTTCAAAGTGGACGTAGGCATACAACGTCAAACCACTATAAATCTTTATGTCTCTAATTAGTGCTTTTTATCTTTTATTGCTTAATCATTTCCTCGGTGTAATTTAATTATTCTCCACTTGCTTCTCTGCATAAATCTATTCTTGGGTGTTTGTGACCAGTTTAGTTGCAAACATACCATATCATAGAGTCAACACTCTTAATGGTTTAATTAAACAATTGATGATTATATATTTTTGACATTGATAAGAAACACGTAGTTTCTCTTCAATGTGCGGGAATACTTATTGGACATTAATGCGGTGTGTTCGTTTAGGTTAGTTAATTTCGTTTCATCTCATCTAATCATTTATATCGATGGACCATATCCAATTTCATTTTACTACCAATAGTTACTCAAAAAATTTCTTCACAATGAAGTTGATATTTCTTGAAACAACAATTGTTTTTAAGTGCAACAAAATAGGTATTCATAAACGTCTTATGAATTTCTTTATTTATAAGACTGATTTGGTTTAAATTTACAAAACTTTTGTTCAAAACATAAATATGTCACCCAATGACAGTCTTCCAAAAATCCTTTTAGGGAGATTCATACAAGATCCCATGAATAATTATTACGTGCAAACTTTCGACTCGTACATCCTACCAACTCCTTAGCCTAGGATATGTTGAGATTTCTTATAAATCCTCATCTTATGTGATTTTGTAAGCTATTTAGATGAAATAATGTTAATCTTGTGTACTAATCTTAAGTACATGACCTTATAGAAAGAAAATAACTCAACTTCACCCACAATTAATCGTACAATGTCCAACAAAGTTTGATTACTCCTTATCGATGCACCATTATGTATCACATGGAGGACTTTTGAGATTGAATCTTTATTCATTTTTAGGTACGTTTGGAACCATTTCTAATATACTCACTCATTCGATCAAATCGAATCATTTCTATCGCATGTTATTTTATTCACTTTTGTTTTATATTTTATGAGTTTCCTATGGACATACTACATGTGTATTAAATACACATATCTATGTCGGTGATAACTCATCAGTGAATATGATGAAGTACGTGGAACCATTTTGGTATTAAAAAACTTATGATTCCATACATCTATATGTATCAATCCAAAGAGTTCATTAACTCTTATGATGCTACCTCTGAATGGGTGCATAGACCTTAATTGTTTGAGATATAATTAACCAATATCATATGATTCAAGTCATATAATAAAGTTATTTCTCGAAACTACAGCTAAGTCTATAATTCCAAAATAACTATAAATAATATTCCAATGCATCACTTTTGCTATGAAAACAAATACCACATTATAGTTTTATTTCATAACGAATAATCATAATATTCATATTACAATATAGCTATGTCTATTTTTCAATCGATACCAAAAAATTAGTCGTTATTTCATAAATAATGTTCAGTACATTTCACAAAAATAATTTTCGTAATTTTATGCAATCAATAAGTGATATATAACATGCACTAACTATTTTCACCATTACTATAATAACGTATTAAATTTGAAGGTCCATCGTTCACTTAGTATAGATTTTTTTATATTATATACTACAACTAGTTTACTGTGGAGAATTCTTCGATCAAACATCTTGAACTCAAAAGAAATATATATCATAGAAAACAATTTCTATATGAAAAATACATTACAGAAATCGTATTTCTTATTCTAATGTTAAGTATCAATCACTATTATTATAATTCTTGTTTCCATTGTTTCTTTATGAAGTAGAAAGGACTATTCGCTCTCTTTATCCCTACTGCACCTTAACACACATCTACTCTTATACATTCATTATTATTTCTAGATGGTCAAACCATTCAAAAGAAAACTCTTACTACAATATCATAATGAACTCTTTACAAAACGCATTCAATGATCCTTAACTTTTAAGGACATTAAATATGTTGCATTTTACGTAAACTGATCAAACTGACATTTCAACGATCGAGTTCTTAGATCTATTTGTAGTTCGATCTAGTGTTATATTTAACACAATACGATTCTTTTTTAATTAATCAAATTGAACACTCGATCTCGCACTAAGGTTTATTTGATTTTTTGGATGAACTAATTTCATCGAATTATTGTACATTACAAACTTTGACCATATATCATATAACATTTACATGTGATTGTATATGGATCAAATATTCATAGTCTTGCATTGCTTTAGAGTTCAAAACTCACATAATGCAATGCATGGTCTCAACTAAATAAATACGTATGCAACCAAAATACTAAAGTATTAAGTAGTTGTAAAATTAGGCACTTGCATAGGCATAAGAATGTTCACATGCATTAATCATTTATTAGTAAGCATATGTCATATTTATATTTGTCAATTTTCAATTCAGTTCATTTGTATATTTAATTGTTAAACGTCTTATCAATCATTTTGAATGCATAAATTTAACAATGTTGATTACTATAACGTTATATAGCATATGTTCATACAATGTTAGAAAGGTTAAATGTTATGATTTCATTTTTCTAGTAAGGCCCCTATTAGTATTTTATGTTTCATCAAACCTTAAGGGAAATATAAAGTCTTCCTACTTCATTAGTGGGCGTTAGGACTCGTATGCCTTGGGATTCCGACCTTAAGGAAAGATCAATAAATCATAGGCCCGTATTCGATGGATAACTCCTTATCAGTAGCATCAGATATAACTCCTAACCTTTGGCACCTTGTCCTAATCCCACCTTTACCTTGAGGAAAGCTCAACAAGTAAAGTGAGACTATTCATTCAAACCTATTATTTTGCTTTGACCTAAGTATAATACATGTACCTTGAGGAAAGCTCAATAAATACGTGCAGTTATCTTACACCGTCTATTCAATCTATTAATAGTAATACACATAACATCCTTAGCTTAAGGAAAGCTCAACAATTAAGGAGTATGTAAGCAATCTATTAATATATAGATGATAGAGGACAACTTCATATTAAAGATTCAAAATCTTTACTATATTGTATCGAGTGATATCGATTTATGAGATAATACATTTATTATGAAACACTATCATGATTCAAGTGCTAGACACTCGACAATCATGGTATACGAATATTTACATATGTATTTATTCCTCAAGTCTACTTAGGGTTTTTTTTATTGTTCCCCCTTTCATGCCGTATAAGTTTTACTATATAACTGTATATTTCTTATACTTAATAATAGTCTTATGTATATTATTTCATTAATTAAATCTTTTTTAATTAATTTTAAGTAATTAACTCTTTAACTAAATTTAAATTAATATGCCAATACAGCTTTCATATTGGACATATATATTATAACCTTTATAATGTATACTATAACCTTTATAGTACAACATACAAATCTTATATACATGTATTTTTTATTTAGTTAATCAACCTTTAATTAATTTATTTAATTAAACAATTTTAGTTAAGTTATATCAATTTCAAAATTTATCTTACATACATGTATGCTTATGTTATCTTAAACACTTTAAAATAACACAACATACATCAACATATATAATACATGCATATAAGTATTAATTAATTAACTTATTTAATTATTTTATTTTATTAATATTATTTACAAATTTTTATAATGTATACTATAACCTTTATAGTACAACATATAAATCTTATATACATGTATTTTTTATTTAGTTAATCAACCTTTAATTAATTTATTTAATTAAACAATTTTAGTTAAGTTATATCAATTTCAAAATTTATCTTACATACATGTATGCTTATGTTATCTTAAACACTTTAAAATAACACAACATACATCAACATATATAATACATGCATATAAGTATTAATTAATTAACTTATTTAATTAATTTATTTTATTAATATTATTTATAAATTTTCAATTTTAAAGTTAATATTTAAACAGTTTCAAACGTTTTGAAATTTTCATTACCTTTTCAAACATTTTGAAAATTTATGTTATACTATAATCTTTCATAATAACATGTTTTCATTTTAAATTAAAAATCTAGTCCTAATTTTCAAAATTATTTTGAACAATAGCCCAAGGCCCAACTTATATTATAGCCTTTTCTATTAGCGGTAACCTTTGGGCTCACTTTACCTTTTAGGCCAGATAGGTAAACGGGTAGGATAAGGTACTTGATTACCAAATTCCAATCCTAGAAATCATCTTTCTGACACTGTACTGAGTGCACAAGCTTAATTAGTTAGCCATAACATGACTAATTTAGACCACATAAGTTATTGGGCTTTGATACCATTAAAAGATCTGGGCCACCCCGCAGCAGAAGAAATAGTTGAATTTCAAATTTTGTTACCATTTTCGATCCTTAATGGGCCTATGAAGTCTAAATTTCATTAGAACTTTTCTAAACTTGGTTTAAATAAAATGATGTATTTTATTTAAATTAGTTAAAGAGAAGTTTAAAATAAATTTAATTTTAAATGTATAGTGTATCAAATACATCTAACATTTATTTATAAGAGTTAATATATTGATAAGGAAACCTTTCATTTCTTTCCCTAAAACAAGTAATTAATTGAGAGCATAACTTGCATTAAATAGAGAGAGAAACCATTCATTTCTCTCTTTAATTAGAATTGATTGATTCATTAAATGTCAATAATTAATAATTTATTCATGGCATGAAATATTACCATGTCTAACTATATTCTAACTTTGCATATTGTAGTTTACAAATTGTATACAAAGGTTTATTAATTTACAAATTGTAGTTTGAGATTTATTTAATCTTATTTCATTTATATAAATATACATACATATACATACATATATACATCATATACATATATACATATATGTGTTGTGTGCATGTGTTACATAGCAATCTGTACAGAGAAAAACATGCCCATATATAGACGTTGGGATTTACATCACAACAGACATATTAACACATTTTGTATATGTAGTATGTTCCCAGATAGGCACACGAACATATAGTTATAAATTTAAAACGATCACTTATGTTTTACCATTAAAATATTGCAGGAAATATTTATTTACTTATACAACTATATATTATATCATAAATAATAATAAAGATATATATATATATAACTTCCAAACTAGAAAACATGTAAGATATGAAGATATAATAATTTTAAATATTTAATATATATGAATATTATATTGAATTAAGTAGTTTCGGCCATAATAAACTAATATAAAATAATTATATCATAAAAATCCAAGTTATAATTTTGAATAATCTGGAAACATACTTTAGGACTTAGGAAAAATTTCTGGAATTTTCTCAATTAATATAGTATTTTAAATTAAATAATTGATAATAAGATAAAATTAAATTAATTTTAGAAAATATAAAATTAAGTTGAAAAAATACACAATTGTTTTCTATGGCACCAGACATGAAGAATAATTTTTAAAATGATATAAAATTGAATTTTTGAAACACATATTATTTACATGAATTTATTGATTCAATAATATATAAATAAATTATTAGAAATTATTTTAAGCACTTATAATTTATAATAGACATAAACAAGTGTTAAGAAAATATCAGATCAATGTTATACAATGAAATGAAAACATATGTTTTAATTCAAATTGTATATGAATATTTAAATCATATGTATACACACACATATATAACTTTAAACTAAAATTTATTTTATATTTTAGCATCAGATTACAAACATAAAACATAAATTAGATCTATAAACTTTATACATATATATCCAATCTTCACTATGACAACAACGATACATACATAAATCTACCCTAACTAATGAAATAAAAATAATCTAATTCATATACATAAGATTAAGTGATTAACATATCTTAAAATCATAATAATATAATTAACATATAGAAAAAAATTACTTGAAATATATGCCCTAAAGTCGACTTTGAAATAATGAGAACTCTTTCTCTAAAACTCTTTAATTCGTGAGATTGCCAGTCTAGAATCAACGACCGTTCACTATCAAATAATTTTGTTTTTAATTTGAATTGGATTTGAGATTTTAGGATATTTTTAAAGGATAGTTACTACCATTAAAATAAAGAATAAGAAGAAGAAGATGATGATGGTAGCTCCAAAAAAGGATTAGCTTGTGTTAGGGTTTTGAAATTCGCATTTATATGGGCAAGATAAGAGAGCAAACTATGATATCAACCACATATCTCCAAACCCTAATTGCACACATAGTTGCCACTATTTCCCTTTCTAGATAGGCTGCCTATCACTCTAAAATGCATGGGTTTGTGAGCCCATATAACCCATATTAAATATACACAATTATGTTTTACTTAATTTGTAATCGATAGCTCATATCAATCAATATATTTATAACTTTTATAAATATACGCAACAATTTGATTTCTCAAATCACATCCAAATTTTATAATTAATATTTCATAAATACTTGTTAATTGGATTAATTTTTGTAAACTAATTAAATTGTCTGGTCTAGAAAGGATTCATCATTTCAGTTGTGTGACTCTTGGGTATAAATTCGGTCAGGCGATTAATATCGAACTATTCGAATGATAACGTTCACACTTCATGTAGCAGGTTGTGTGACTTATGGCCAAATTTATCACTTTCCTAGGTTCGGTAAAGTCTAATTTCACTTTATTAACTGTTATCCAGTCGTGACAATTATTTACACAAATTCTCTTCGTCAAAATTATATCACTTTTGGACTTATCGAATTTGGTAAAGGTCAAAATTCCAACATCGTCCATGTTAAACACTATAGTCCAAACACAAATTTTTTGGTTCGTTAATAAAAATTATTATTATTCGAACCACTCTGGCTAGAGATTTTCACTTTGGGATGACTTGAGTTGAACGTGATAGTAACCCCAAATAACTGAGGAGACGGATCTGCTCTTGGATAGTGTTTCACACTGTAACGACCCGAAATTTCGATCCCGAAATCTCCAGATAGTTAGTAAAAAGAAGAAAGAGATAGAAGAAGAACAGAAAAGAAACACACAATCTCACATTCGCAGCGGATAAAATATAATATCACATAAATAATAGTTTTACAAGAAGTACTATATCGTTACACTTATATCTTATACATCAGAGTTACATCATTATACAAATACTGGACAATTAAAAGCTAACTTGTCCCAGATAAATACAGCGAAACATCTCATACGTTCCTGCCATCCAGCTCGCCTCCTGAGCTCCAGAACGTCCTTACCTGAAAATCTGTACTACTCTGTAACGACCCGAAAATTTCGATCCCGAAATTTCTAGATAGTTAGAGAAAGGAAGAAGAGATAGAAGAAGAAGAAACAGAAACAAGACACAGATACCTCACATTCGCAGTGGATCAAAATATAATATCGCATAATAACAGTTTACAAAAAGAACAGTATCAGTACATTTACATTTTCATATATCAGAGTTATAACATTTACACAATATAGGACAGTTATAAAACAACATGTCATAGATATAACTATATATCACAGCGGGTATGCTCCATACGTTCCAGCCATCTAGCTCGCCTTCCTGAGCTCCAGAACGTCCTTACCTGAAAATCTTTAATATTCGGTCTGACCCGAGCATTACATCAAAGTAACACCCGGGTCAGGCTGGAAACCAGCGTGAGTAAACCCATCTAACTTGGAATACAAAAGCATACGATTTATATAAACCCGGGGTAACTTATATCAATTTACACTTCATAAGTTATTATAGACATCAACCATTTCACACATCAATTTCTAAGTGCCAAACTTAGATTTAAATGGTCCAATTTACTTAAGTCATTCCACTTCAGCCTATTAGTTTCACATATCAAATTATAAGAATCGAAGTGGTTTTGGGTATTCACTAATACCCGACTCCGGTCTCTTCGAATCCAGTGTCATCTTAACTTAAATTTTTCAAGTGAAATACAATTCAACTTTTTAAATACAGGATGTCACAGTAATTCATCACATCATCACAATTTAAATTAAACATATCTTATCACATAGCATCACGAACACATATTAGGGATAACAATTAATCAAAGGCTTCCCATATCATTCTATTTATCCTTTAAATTAGTTTCCTAAATTAATTTATTCTTAACCAAATACAGTAATTAACCTTTTATTTCCTCTTTAATTAATTTTTAACCATAATTATTAATCACCCTTGATTAATAATATCCAGTAATTAACTATCCTTATCATTGACTAAATTAATCCTTAATTTATTCTCTAATTAATCCCTTGATTAATTATACAAAATAATTTAGTCCAAATTACTTCAACAATTCCATCTTCCACTAATTACATTCAGTAATTATCATTAATTACCTCACTAGGTAATTATATTTCATCAATTACATTAAGTAATTATTATCAAATCATCAAGTGATTAAAATTAATTAAAATTAATTAATTTAAACCAATCACATTAAACTCCATTATATACAATAAGTAGTTAATTCCTTAATTACTTCCATTAAGTCATTAATCTTAATCAATTTCTCGAAAATGATTATCATAATTAACTAATCTAATTAATTATTAAAAATTAATCATTTTAATTAATTACTAAATAATCCTTGGTTATTTTCTTTAATTACTTCCTTAAGAAAAATTATCTTAGATTAACTATTATTAAACATCTCTAATTAAAAAAAATTAATCAAAATCATTATTTATAATCAAATAAATAAGTAAATTCCTTAATTATCTTAATTATTTCCAAAATAATTCATTCACTTATTAATGACTTTATCTACATTCAAATGTATTTAAAACAATACATTTCTAAATTAAATTCAATTTCCATTTAAATTTAAGATTTCAAAATGTTTAACTATTTAAAACATTTATCCAAATTTAAATAAACTATACCTTAAAACAAAAGTGAAAACATTCATTACATATGTATGTAAGGTTTAAATCCAAATTACTTAAATTTATTAAAGAATTCAAGTCTTTAAAATAAATCGATTATTTTACTTCTATAACTTTAATTCAAATATTAAAGAAAAGAGTTTTTGTCAAGTTTAAATATTTATTTGAAATCAAACTCATTTTAAAATCTACTTTAAAACATTTGAATAAATTTAAACCATCTCGAATTATATAAATTCGAGTTAAATTACAAATCTGATTTAAATTCAAGAATTTGAATTTATAGTAAACTTGAACTCATATTTAAACTTGATTTTAAACCTTGCTTTAAATTTAAAATTTCCATTTTAAAACTTAGGATTCCAAAGTTCATCAACTTAAACTTTGAATTTAAAATCTCTGTTTTAAATTCCTGCTTAAAAATTTGGATTTCATTTAAATTTCAAAACACAGAATACTGTCAGGTTTTATAACCTGAAACTAACATACCCGAGTCCATCTATTACTGCTTCGAGTTATGACCCTGACTGCTTCGAGACAAAAACACAAAAACTCGAGAGAAGCTTCGAGTCCACTCTCCTGCACAAACTCAAACCAGTTCACCAGAACACCATATGCACGGTGCACATGCACCGGCACTTAGGCCATCACTAGTCACCCTAGCCGACTCCACCAAGTCGCCGTCCAACTTCCAACATGGATACGACCTTCATATTTACATTTGCAGCTCGAAATCAAAATTCGAGTAGTCCAATTTCAACCTGGAACATTACCGCAACCATAATCCCAAACCTGACAACATCGCGACAATCTCAACTCCGACCATCTTATCACCTACGACACCGGCCATCCCTTCGCCTACGTCCCCTCTGCTGATCCCCAAAGTATGGCAACACTCGGTGCTCCAAAGAAATCAAAAGGCAACAAAGAACCAACCACCCACAAACTAGGTTTAGAAACTAAGATTGGCAACCACCGTCGCCATCCACCTCTGACCTTTCACCTGACAATTTTTCCCCACTCTCCAATCAATCCTCCACCTCCAGGAAGAATCACAACATCCCACAATCACTAGATCACCAAATAAACCCAAAACTCCAAATTTGGTTCAACTCAGTAATTCTCACTCCACAGTTTATATAAAAATGTTATTTTTGTTTTAAAATTCATAATTCATACTTGCATTAATTTATAAACTTGTTTTAATAATTTAAGAAGTTTGACATACTTGCTTCTTGAAAATATTGTCTGTTGTTAGTGTTTCAGAGGCAACAGTTTCTTTTTTCCTCTCTTTTTTCTTTTTCTTTTTCCTCTTGATTATAATTTGTAAACATAAATCTATACTAATCTAACAACTTCATTTACATAACAGGTCCTAACTGAGAATCAATTCAAGAGGTATTGGTATTTTTTTTCTGTTTAAAATTTTAGTTTTATAAACAGAACAGGTGATCAGGTACCTGTAAACACACACACACACACACACACACACACACACATATATATATATATGTTTATATATATATATACAGTGAATATCTATCACAATAAAATCATACAAAGCAAACTCATTCCTATAATCCACATGCAACAAATAATTCAAACAACTTTAAATTTTGAGGTTACTCACTAAAAAAAACAAGAGGACAGAGCCATTTTCTTTTTTTCCTACAGCAGTTTTGATTCTTTTTTTTCTTTAAACAAGTTTGAATTAGAACTTGAGTTTTTCTGTATAACTTGTTTAGCTTTGAATTTTCTTTTAAAAGAAGAGCTGTTTTTAAAATAGAAATTTACTCACCTTGCAAATGCTCTGAACAGAGGATAACTTTACTAAATTTGTTTCACAAGAACCTTGAAATTGATTTGCATCCTGCTAACAATTTCATGCATGCATGCTTTCCAGAGGAAGAAAATGCAGGTTTGAAATTTTAAAATCTGACCCATATTAGATGCATGCAGGCCTTGATTCAAAATTGATTCCATATTTTGCATTTGATTTCCTGATCAACTTAGATGCATGCAGGCCTTGATAAAAATGCAGGCTTCATTTTGATTTTGCTCAAATTTTCAGAGATGAATTGCATAGAATCTTCAGGTTGTAAAATGCAGACTTCATTATGCTTTGCAGTAACTTTAAAGTTGCATGTTGATGTTCTTGTTACAGGTTTTGGTTTTGAGAGGAGTTACATATCTTAGAGTTTGCTTTTGAAATGAATATGTAGATTTGAATTGAAAACCTTGTTACAGGCTATTGATTTTGTAATTACAATTTGAGGAGTGAAGTTTCAGATCTTGTTTTTGAGAAGCTTTGAGTTTTCAGATTTTTTTTTTTTAGGTGAAATGTCTCCTTGATTCACTAGCATTTGATTTTTAAAAGATAATAAGAAAAGTGAAAATGTTTTTAAAAGAGGGCTGAAATAAATTTGACAAAATAAATAAAAGAAAATAGAAATTTAATGACACTTGTCATTTTGTTTGATTTACAACTAACACATGTAGCTTAGATTTGTTTAATACTTAACACTTGTCTTTATTTTTTATTTTATGTAATGCTTACATTTGTCTTTAATGTTAATTAGTTATATTTAAATGTTAATTAGTTATATTTAAATGTTAATATGTTTACTATGAGATAAATGTGAATCTTTGTTTAATTAATTAGTTAATATATACTTATTTACATGTATTTATATTTTAATCATATATATATGTTATAAATTTATAATTATACTTCTCTTTTATTTGTATTTATATACCCTTTTGAGAAAATAAGTTTAAAGCTACTCTATACATAATTAAATAATCACATTTTCATATTTATATATATTTAAATCCAATTTTATTTCAAGATATTTATCTTTTGAATTTCAAATTTAAATCCAAATTCCATTAAAATATATATGTAAACAACACATATTTAATCTGTTTGGAAATAATAAGTTTTGCCATCTTAAATAATTATATCAGGAGATTGTCATATAAATATCTTCCCAGATATAAATATTAATTATTAGATTTATTTGTTCAATTTAAAATCAGTGTTAATAACAGTTAAAATCAGATAATTATTCAAATATCTGATGTCCAAAAATCCGGGTTATCACATTCCTCCCCCTTTTGAATCTTTTCGTCCTCGAAAAGGAACGAAAGTAGATTTTATTAAATATTTTGAAATCAGTTAAAATATTCTTTGATCATTTTTTTAAAACACTTTTAAAATCTGTAATACTGCCAAAATAGTTTTATAAAAATACTTTTTATAACTCGATGTTTTAACAGGTCCTTCCTCATTCTCATAGAAATTCGGTCATATGTTGATCAGGCGTAAGACTGAAAATCTATAAATACTTAGCAGACTCATTTTCAACATCCAGTGAAAATACTTGGAAAATAATTTTTATTGAAAATATTGAAAACAGTTTTTGAAAATAGAGGATATATTTTTGGTGAGAATGCTCTGGAAATCATCACCCCCATCCATGGTCGCAGTTAACCCGATGATTACGTTGCCGTCCCGACAAAATCCACAAATAACTGTAGGCCTCCGCGCCTCACGATTACACCATGGAACCCGCTACAGATCGCAGCTACAACTGGAATTTCATAGCTATCATAGCCAAAACCCATATAACTGTAGGCATCGGCGCCCTCGAATTTCGCTGCCAAAAATGAAACTTCTCCACTCCACTTGACCATAGATCACAGTCTACCGATGTCGCGTTGCCTTCCTGACAAAATCAAGTGTATACCGTTGACACTCATCCTCCACACGATTTTCGCTATGGTCCCCACAGTAGATCGCAGCGACATCGAGTTACACTGTCGTCACAGCATAACCCAAATGCCCCTGTAGGCATCAGCGCCATCGACTTTCGCTACCCAATAATCCTCAGGAACTAGTTTGTCCGGACTCCTCACAGGATCAACTTTAGAACCCCCCCCCCTTGGGGCTCAAGGCAGCACCACCCGGTGGTACTCCTGAGAAGTCCATTCCAAGGGAGCGCCTTTTTCCCCAGAGCATCATCAAAACATTTTATACTATACATATATAGTATCTTTAAATCATATACCTAGTGCGATCTCATACAAAGCTCCTTTACACAAAATCGATTATCCCAAAATCGATAATTCTCAAACTAGGCTTTCCAAATTCAATATTGATTTTACCCAAAAATCAAAAGCCTTTCCAAATCCACAGGTTCCCAAAACCTTTTTCCAAAAATCCTCATAAGATCCTTTGTACATATATATACAGATATATATAATTTTCAAAACCTTAGATCATTTCAAACCTGTATAAAACTCTTTTTATACTTCAAACATTTTCAAAATCCTTTCCTTCTAGCAAAAGATTCATCAAGGGGAGTTTTATCTTATAAAACAAAGATATTTACTTTGTTTACTCAAAATCAAATATTCAAATTTGATTACTCTTTACAAACCACTTACCATATCACTTACTTCCATAAACAAAATTCTAATCATAGAAATATCCAATTTCCACTTTACTTTATCATAAATTTCACAAAATATATTTTCATCTCAAAAACCATTTCACATTCCTTATCCACAAATTTACAGTATCAATTTTATTCAAATCCGTACGATGTACACATACCATTCGTACACCATACCAATCTGATCGCTCACTCGATCACACAATTTCACTTCCGAACTAGTATCGTCCACCTGACTTTCTAGTGCGGACTCAGATCTGGTTTCTTGATCAGAAACCGTCATTCTCCTTGCATAGCTTAACTATGATAGAGAATATGCAGAACCAATCAACAATCCATATCCAGGTTCGCCGTCGAAAATCGAGTGAAAAATCCCACTCGGATCGATATAACTATCTCAAAATTCTGTGCTCGAATCTGGATCAAATCACTATGCGAATAGAATAACATACGTACACCCTACGTATTTATTTTTATTGGTTATTAGCCAAATTAATTCTATTTCTATTCACATTCACTTTGATTTTCATTCACTTACTCACAATTACTTCAATCCATTTGGATTATCACCTCTATTCTTATCTCGATTGGGTATCTGTCCAATAACAGTTTAAACTCTGTCCAGTTTATTTAGAAAATAGCTTAAAAATTTAAAAATAGATAAGTAGTTGGAAAATAATTACTAGTTTGTAAAATAGGTGTAAAATGGTTAGAAAATAGCTTGAAATGATTATAGAAATTTAGATAATTGCAAAATAATAGTAAGATAGTAATTAGTTTTGTAAAACAGTTGAAAAATAGTAAGTATCTTGTAAAACAGTTGGAAAATTGTTAAGCATTTTCAAAAATAATTGTAAACAAATATAAGATAGTTTGGCCTTTTAAAGAAAAGTTGTATATATAATAAATAGCTTTGGAAATAGGTTTATATTAAAACAAATTATATTAAAAATAGTCCAAAGTCAAAACCGTTCACTTCCCAATCTCTATTCCCATCAATTCAATTTTAATTTCTACTCCCATTTAAATTGACCCAATTCCAATTTTAAATAACTTCAAATTCCATTGAAATTTAAAACCATTCAACATTAATTATAATTCCAAATTATTCCAATAAATTTGGACTAATTTCAAATTGAACCATTTCAATTTCAAACTGTTTCAAATTAATCTAATTCAAATTTTCCATTTGAATCTTATACTTACACATCTTCAATCATAATTTCAATTAATTCAAATCAAATTCAATTTGATCTAATTTCAAATTTAAACCATCTCGAATTATATAAATTCGAGTTAATACTTCAAATGTTGATTTAACTCCTTTAAATCAATTTACCTTTTTATCCCAACAATGGATTACCATACCCCACTTCTCTTTCATTTAAACAAATCTAATTCACAACTTAAAGATTTTTAACAACAATAGGATGACATCATCTAATTCATCTTAAAACATCCATCAATTTACAATTTCTAGATCTCAAACCCATTTTGAGATCACACAAACTCCCAATTCAGATTAACCATTTAACTCCCCAAATAAAATTCCAATTCCATCTTGAAATTCCCCAATCATGTTGATCATTCCAATTTATTTAACTTTTTCCCAAGTTAGACTCAATTCACTTAATCCAGTCAACCTTACCCAATTTGAATTTCCATTTCAAATTTTTGAACTATTCATAAATAATCTTCCCATTTATTTAGTTCAAAAACTTATCACTTTGGGTATCATATTTCATTCCATATTTAATCTCAATATTTAGAGTTTATTTCCCTTACACACCTGGTTACTTTAAATTTTAAACCACCTATGGTTTCAAATTCAAAACAAATTCTTTTAAAATTTCAAACAACCCTTGTTTGAAATAGGACCATTTTATTCAATTCCCTTAAATAATGTTTTTTTATTATTATTATTTCTTTTAAATTAATTACATCATTAATTAATTCCAATTAATCACATTCGCTAATTAACTTATTTCTTAATTACCTTCATAAGTAGTTGTCCTTTTAATTACTTGCCACTAGTTACTCAATTAAGTAACTTCCTCTTAATTTATCATTTCCAATTATTATCCATTAATTAATCTCATTAAATAAAGTTTAATTAATTACATAAATTAATTGATTATCCTTATCCTGAAACCTTTCCCAATTTCAAGATTTAATTTCAGTTTGATCCCAATTCAAACTTGTCTTTAATTTAATTTCAATTTGGTTGTAATTCTATTACCACTTAATTCTTACTATTACTTTTAATTTAATAAATACTACAACCAATTTCCTTAATATAATAGATAATCTATTTCTTATATAAGATTCATTTACTTTTGAAATCATTTAAAAACCTTTATATAAGAAAATAACAAGTACGCCCTCTCATATTTATACACTCAACTCATTCTAGGGTACCACTTACCCTATCCTTAATGAGTAATCCCAACAGAGCCAAGGTTCTCGCTTAACCTTCTGCTCTAATACCAAATGTAACGACCCGAAAATTTCAACCCCAAAATTTCCAGATAGTTAGAGAAAGGAAGAAGAGATAGAAGAAGAAGAAACAGAAACAAGACACATATACCTCACATTCGCAGTGGATCAAAATATAATATCACATAATAACAGTTTACAAAAAGAACAGTATAAGTACATTTAAATTTTCATATATCAGAGTTATAACATTTACACAATATAGGACAGTTATAAAACAACATGTCATAGATATAACTATATATCACAGCGGGTATGCTCCATACGTTCCAGCCATCTAGCTCGCCTTCCTGAGCTCCAGAACGTCCTTACCTGAAAATCTGTAATACTCGGTCTGACCTGAGCATTACATCAAAGTAACACCCGGGTCAGGCTGAAAACCAGCATGAGTAAACCCATCTAACTTGGAATACAAAAGCATACGATTTATATAAACCCGGGGTAACTTATATCAATTTACACTTCATAAGTTATTATAGACATCAACCATTTCACACATCAATTTCTAAGTGCCAAACTTAGATTTAAATGGTCCAATTTACTTAAGTCGTTCCACTTCAGCCTATAAGTTTCACATATCAAATTATAAGAATCGAAGTGGTTTCGGGTATTCACTAATACCCGACTCCGGTCTCTTCGAATCCAATGTCATCTTAACTTAAAATTTTCAAGTGAAATACAATTCAACTTTTTAAATACAGGATGTCACAGTAATTCATCACATCATCACAATTTAAATTAAACATATCTTATCACATAGCATCACGAACACATATTAGGGATAACAATTAATTAAAGGCTTCCCATATCATTCTATTTATCCTTTAAATTAATTTCCTAAATTAATTTATTCTTAACCAAATACAGTAATTAACCTTTTATTTCCTCATTAATTAATTTTTAACCATAATTATTAATCACCCTTGATTAATAATATCCAGTAATTAACTATCCTTAATTACTTCATTGACTAAATTAATCCTTAATTTATTCTCTAATTAATCCCTTGATTAATTATACAAAATAATTTAGTCCAAATTACTTCAACAATTCCATCTTCCACTAATTACATTCAGTAATTATCATTAATTACTTCACTAGGTAATTATTTTTCATCAATTACATTAAGTAATTATTATCAAATCATCAAGTGATTAAAATTAATTAAAATTAATTACTTTAAACCAATCACATTAAACTCCATTACATACAATAAGTAGTTAATTCCTTAATTACTTCCATTAAGTCATTAATCTTAATCAATTTCTCGAAAATGATTATCATAATTAACTACTCTAATTAATTATTAAAAATTAATCATTTTAATTAATTACTAAATAATCCTTGGTTATTTTCTTTAATTACTTCCTTAAGAAAAATTATCTTAGATTAACTATTATTAAACATCTCTAATTAAAAAAATTAATCAAAATCATTATTTATAATCAAATAAATAAGTAAATTCCTTAATTATCTTAATTATTTCCAAAATAATTCATTCACTTATTAATGACTTTATCTACATTCAAATGTATTTAAAATAATACATTTCTAAATTAAATTCAATTTCCATTTAAATTTAAGATTTCAAAATGTTTAACTATTTAAAACATTTATCCAAGTTTAAATAAACTATACCTTAAAAAAAAGTGAAAACATTCATTACTTATGTAAGTAAGGTTTAAATCCAAATTACTTAAATTTATTAAAGAATTCAAGTCTTTAAAATAAATTGATTATTTTACTTCTATAACTTTAATTCAAATATTAAAGAAAAGAGTTTTTGTCAAGTTTAAACATTTATTTGAAATCAAACTCATTTTAAAATCTACTTTAAAACATTTGAATAAATTTAAACCATCTCGAATTATATAAATTCGAGTTAAATTACAAATCTGATTTAAATTCAAGAATTTGAATTTATAGTAAACTTGAACTCATATTTAAACTTGATTTTAAACCTTGCTTTAAATTTAAAATTTCCATTTTAAAACTTAGGATTCCAAAGTTCATCAACTTAAACTTTGAATTTAAAATCTCTGTTTTAAATTCCTGCTTAAAAATTTGGATTTCATTTAAATTTCAAAACACAGAATACTGTCAGGTTTTATAACCTGAAACTAACATACCCGAGTCCATCTATTACTGCTTCGAGTTATGACCCTGACTGCTTCGAGACAAAAACACAAAAACTCGAGAGAAGCTTCGAGTCCACTCTCCTGCACAAACTCAAACCAGTTCACCAGAACACCATATGCACGGTGCACATGCACCGGCACTTAGGCCATCACTAGTCACCCTAGCCGACTCCACCAAGTCGCCGTCCAACTTCCAACATGGATACGACCTTCATATTTACATTTGCAGCTCGAAATCAAAATTCGAGTAATCCAATTTCAACCTGGAACATTACCGCAACCATAATCCCAAACCTGACAACATCGCGACAATCTCAACTCCGACCATCTTATCACCTACGACACCGGCCATCCCTTCGCCTACGTCCCCTCTGCTGATCCCCAAAGTATGGCAACACTCGGTGCTCCAAAGAAATCAAAAGGCAACAAAGAACCAACCACCCACAAACTAGGTTTAGAAACTAAGATCGGCAACCACCGTCGCCATCCACCTCTGACCTTTCACCTGACAATTTTTCCCCACTCTCCAATCAATCCTCCACCTCCAGGAAGAATCACAACATCCCACAATCACTAGATCACCAAATAAACCCAAAACTCCAAATTTGGTTCAACTCGGTAATTCTCACTCCACAGTTTATATAAAAATGTTATTTTTGTTTTAAAATTCATAATTCATACTTGCATTAATTTATAAACTTGTTTTAATAATTTAAGAAGTTTGACATACTTGCTTCTTGAAAATATTGTCTGTTGTTAGTGTTTCAGGGAAACAGTTTCTTTTTTCTCTCTCTTTTTTTCTTTTTCTTTTTCCTCTTGATTATAATTTGTAAACATAAATCTATACTAATCTAACAACTTCATTTACATAACAGATCCTAACTGAGAATCAATTCAAGAGGTATTGGTATTTTTTTTTCTATTTAAAATTTTAGTTTTATAAACAGAACAGGTGATCAGGTACCTGTAAACACACACAGATATATATATATATGTTTATATATATACAGTGAATATCTATCACAATAAAATCATACAAAGCAAACTCATTCCTATAATCCACATACAACAGATAATTCAAACAACTTTAAATTTTGAGGTTACTCACTAAAAAAAAAAAGAGGACAGAGCCATTTTCTTTTTTTCCTGCAGCAGTTTTGATTCTTTTTTTTCTTTAAACAAGTTTGAATTAGAACTTGAGTTTTTCTGTATAACTTGTTTAGCTTCGATTTTTCTTTTAAAAGAAGAGCTTTTTTTAAAATAGAAATTTACTCACCTTGCAAATGCTCTGAACAGAGGATAACTTTACTAAATTTGTTTCACAGGAACCTTGAAATTGATTTGCATCCTGCTAACAATTTCATGCATGCATGCTTTCCAGAGGAAGAAAATGCAGGTTTGAAATTTTAAAATCTGACCCATATTAGATGCATGCAGGCCTTGATTCAAAATTGATTCCAGATTTTGCATTTGAATTCCTGATCAACTTAGATGCATGCAGGCCTTGATAAAAATGCAGGCTTCATTTTGATTTTGCTCAAATT
Organism: Allium cepa; assembly: GCA_030765085.1. Taxonomy (NCBI): domain Eukaryota; kingdom Viridiplantae; phylum Streptophyta; class Magnoliopsida; order Asparagales; family Amaryllidaceae; genus Allium; species Allium cepa. Next base: position 293,717,773 of record CM060937.1, read on the forward strand.
TTCAAAGATGAATTGCATATGGAATCTTCAGGTTGTAAAATGTAGACTTCATTATGCTTTGCAGTAACTTTAAAGTTGCATGTTGATGTTCTTGTTACAGGTTTTGGTTTTGAGAGGAGTTACAGATCTTAGAGTTTGCTTTTGAAATGAATATGTAGATTTGAATTGAAAACCTTGTTACAGGCTATTGATTTTGTAATTACAATTTGAGGAGTGAAGTTTCAGATCTTGTTTTTGAGAAGCTTTGAGTTTTCAGATTTTTTTTTTTAGGTGAAATGTCTCTTTGATTCACTAGCATTTGATTTTTAAAAGATAATAGGAAAACTTAAAATGTTTTTAAAAGAGGGCTGAAATAAATTTGACAAAATAAATAAAAGAAAATAGAAATTTAATGACACTTGTCATTTTGTTTGATTTACAACTAACACGTGTAGCTTAGATTTGTTTAATACTTAACACTTGTCTTTATTATTTTTTTATATAATGCTTACATTTGTCTTTATGTTAATTAGTTATATTTAAATGTTAATTAGTTATATTTAAATGTTAATATGTTTACTATGAGATAAATGTGAATCTTTGTTTAATTAATTAGTTAATATATACTTATTTACATGTATTTATATTTTAATCATATATATATGTTATAAATTTATAATTATACTTCTCTTTTATTTGTATTTATATACCCTTTTGAGAAAATAAGTTTAAAGCTACTCTATACATAATTAAATAATCACATTTTCATATTTATATATATTTAAATCCAATTTTATTTCAAGATATTTATCTTTTGAATTTCAAATTTAAATCCAAATTCCATTCAAATATATATGTAAACAACACATATTTAATCTGTTTGGCAATAATAAGTTTTGCCATCTTAAATAATTATATCAGGAGATTGTCATATAAATATCTTCCCAGATATAAATATTAATTATCAGATTTATTTGTTCAATTTAAAATCAGTGTTAATAACAGTTAAAATCAGATAATTATTCAAATATCTGATGTCCAAAAATCCAGGTTATCACATACTCAGTCTGACCCGAGCATTACATCAAAGTAACACCCGGGTCGGGCTGGATACCAGCGTGAGTAAACCCATCTAATAAGAATACAAAAGCAAGCAACTTACATAAACCCGGGTAACTTATATCAATTTTACAACTTCACAAGTTGTTATAGATATCACAAATTTCATACATCAATTTCTAAGTGTCAAAACTTAGATTAACAGGTCCAATTCACTTAAATCATCCCAAACCAGCCTAATGGTTTCACATATCAATCTATAAGGAATCGAAGTGGTTTCGGGTATTAACTAATACCCAACTCCGGTCTCTTCGAATCTCACATCATATTAACCCAAGTTATTCAAATGAGTTATAATTTCAACTTTAAATACAGTGTCATCTTTACACAATAATCTTTCATTGATAGATATCCATATTCACAATTTAAACAAAACATATCATATCACATAGCAACCCAAATCTCATGTCGGAGGTATCAACCAATTTAAGGCATATAATATCATTCAATTATTAATAAGCAAGATTGATCACTTCATTAATTAAATTAATTAATGATCATCAAATTACTTTCATTAGTAAATTATTCTTAAATTTCATATAATAATTAACCTTTACCTTAATCACATTCATTAATCGATAGATATCAATTCAATAGATATCACCCAATCCAGACATTCAATAACTAATCATCCATAAGCAAGCATTATTAATCCATATCATAATTAATTTAATTACTTTAAATTAAATTAATTGCTTAAGAATTTATCACTTAATCTTGCTTAACCAAATGTTAATAAATTGATCACGGTCATTTAATTAATTAACCACCTTTTAATTATCCCATTATTAATTAATTAATATTTAATTAACCAATAATCTTTATTTAATTATCAATTAATTTCTATAATTATTTATTAATTAAAATTTGATTTAAAATTGATCATTCCTTAATTGGTTATTAATTAACCCCTAATTTATAATTAATTAACCTTAATTAATTCTTAATTAATCACAAATTAATTTTATCTTAAATACTTAATTGATTATCCATTAATAAATCTTAATTATTTAATTAATTAAATCTTAACCGTTAATTAATTTACTATTAAAAATTAATTAATGTTTAATTACTTAATTAATTAAGTCTTAATCAATTAATTAATTAACTTCTTAACCTCTAATTTATTAATCATTAATCATTTAATTAATCAGTTATTAATCACTTATGAATTAACCTTAAATTAATTAATAAATTAATTAATAACTATTAATTGTTATTTAATTTAATCCTTAATTATCCATTAAGTCCATAAGTAATTAATTAAATCTTAACTAATTAATTAACCTAAATTAATTAATTAATCCCAACCCTAATTACTAATTAAAGTAAACTTTAATTTCAAAATTTAATTAACTTTCAAAACCAACAATTTCATTTATCATTAAAAACTCTTTAACATTTATTCATTTCAATTCATTAAAACTAATTATCCTTTTAAAAAGTTAGATTTAAAAATGTAAAATCATTTCAAAAACTTCAACAAATAATATGTGAATTACCTTTTGAAATAAAATATTTAGCACTTTATAAAGTAGTGAAAATATAAAGTGTTAAGATTTTAAACTTAAAACAAAAATTGAAATGTAAAAGAAGTTTAAACTTAACTTCATTTACTGTGTTTATAGTCGACCTAAACTCAACTAAACACAACCTAACTCCATCTCCCTTACCTTCTACATTTACCTGAACCCAAACTAAAACACACGAGCAACAGCCCTCACCTACCCAAGCGCACACACGAGATTCCCAACCAAAAACTCGATCGCGACTTCGAGCTGTAACCCAACGCACGCGAACCAAAAACTACAGATACATGCCGCTGCCTTGTGCACATACACGAAGCTCCGACGCCTCCACCGCCGTCGCCGATAGCTCGCTCAAACTCCAGACCATCCCATAACCCAAATTCAAACTCCAGAACCCATCAAAACACACTCGAACGAAAATTGGGTTGTTCGAACCCAACTCAGTACTGCACACTCCTGGGAAAAACCCCATCACTCACGGCAAGCCGACCACCATTAGCCTCCCAACTCCGGCCATGCATTCACACAACCCAAACACACATCCACCTCCAGCCTCGCGTAACTCGGTCAACCCTATGCTTCACACGAACGAAATTTCCAAACTCGAAAAGTCACAGAGCAAAAACCCTAAAGATCAAATTTCTAAATTCTGTGATTCAAGGTAAATTCAACCACTATTTTTCTAGTGTTAAGCAACATTAAATACAACTTCAATTCAAATTTCAAAGCCTATAAACAATCCAGTCACGAGAATTTGACAAAAGCTCCAATTTTAGTTAATTCCAAAATTCATCTTCAACTTTAAATTAAAAATTTTGATTTCTACCTTAAAATTCATATTATGCATAATAGATTCAGGATATAAACTTGATTCATTAAAATTTGAACATGATTTATATGATATAAACATTTGTTTACTACATATCCTACTATCTGCAGTTTTAAACTGTTTCATTTGCATATTTATATTTTTAACACTTAATTCCTACTGAATCCAACTTCCATATGGTTTATTACAAGCTAATAATGTTTCATTTCATATAAATTTTGAGTTTTTTGTTTAATTTTCCTTCAAAATCTTGAAGATACAGGGTTTAACTGTTACAATTTAAACATGCACAGTATAATTTAAATCTGTGATCAAATACTTCACAAAATAAATAACATGCAAGCATCTTCATAGCTAACTTTCACATGCAACAGATCCTTATACTTAAAATTTTGATTAAAAATTTACTCACAACATATTGCTAAAAAGGGTTGATACAGGTTGTTAACAGACAAGCATGCATCATTATTATATTATATATATATATGTTTCATCCTAAACAAACAGGCAACCAAACTACTCAACATATTTCAAGATTTACTTCATGCATTCACAGAAAAAAACAGATCAGGCTTAAAGATGAGATTACTCACCAGTAATTGATAAACAGAGGAAAGTTATTTCTGATCTGGGCTGTTTCTATCAAAACTGAGGCTTTTTGATTAATTGCTATTTTAATTCTGAATTTGCTTGCTTTGAAGACTTGATTGCTTCAGGTCAGAGTTTTTATCTTTTAATCTTGATATTGTATTCGAATTACTTCAGTTTACTGATTTGCATTGATCTGCCCAGGTTTGAATTAGTTTACAGATTTGCTTTTTTTTTCAAATTTTTGTTTTCTTTGTTTTGGAAGATGGAGATTGAAAAAGAAAATGAGAAGACATAGAAATGCATATTTTCTTATACCTTTTATTATAATTTAAAACAAATTCATGACACTTGTTAGAATCCCTACAAATGTCATCATAATTGATTTACATTTGTCATTATGCATAGAATTAGCTTACATTGTTATTTATTAAGATGTTAATTTATATAATTTTATAATTACCTTAAGTATTTTCTAAATATTTAACTTCTCTTACCTATATCTATTTAATAATTACTTTCCTTAATCTATATAAAATGTTTTAAAGAAAATAATATAAACAAATTATGTTTTGATGAAATCATACACACACACACACATATATCTGTGTGTATATAATTTTGTATCTAATTTATTTTAAGGTCTTATCCTTTAGATTTAAATTTTAACCCAAAATCAAATTCATTTTAAATTAAAATCCTATTTTGGAATCAACTTAAATATATGTATGTATTAAGCAACACAAATTAAATTTGTAATCAATAATTTTATTAAAATCTGTGTAAATATATATATATATACAAAACAATTACAAATATAAATATTTATCTGATCAGATTCGTTCATTCAATTTATAATTCAATATTCTATTAATTAACCCAGTTCGTTAATCGATTACAGATGATCAAAAATTCAGGTTATTACATTCCTCCTCCCTTAGAATCTTTTCGTCCTCGAAAAGGAGAGAAACTAGAGTTTATTAAAATGCTTACTATCAGAAAAATTTCTCTGACAACTTAAAAACATTTTTAAACATATATAGTATTACAAAAATATTTTTATAACTCGATGTCTCAACCAGTCCATCCTTGTTCTCATAGAAATTCGGTCATACGTAGATCAGGCGTAAAACTGAAAATCTACAATACTTGGTAAACCCGTTTTCAACACCCAGTGAAAATACTTGAAAAATAATTTTATTGAAAATATATAAAACAGTTTTTGAAAATAGAAGATATATTTTTGGTGAGAATGCTCTGGAAATCATCACCCCCATCCATGGTCGCAGTTAACCCGATGGTTACGTTGCCATCCCGACAAAATCCACAGATAACTGTAGGCCTCCCGCCCCTCGATTACACCATGGAACCCGCTACAGATCGCAGCTACAACTGGGGTTACGTAGTTATCACAGCAAAAACCCATATAATTGTAGGCATCAGCGCCCTCGAATTTCGCTGCCAAAAGAATGAAACTTCTCCACTCCACTTGACCATAGATCGTAGTCTACCGATGTTGCGTTGCCTTCCACGCAAAATCAAGTGTAGACCGTTGGCACTCATCCTCCACACAATTTTCGCTATGGTCCCCACAGTAGATCACAGTGACAACGAGTTACAATGTCGTCACAGCATAACCCAAATGCCCCTGTAGGCATCAGCGCCCTCGACTTTCGCTACCCAATAATCCTCAAGAACTAGTTTGTCCGGACTCCTCACAGGATCAACTTTAGAACCCCCCTTAGGGCTCAAGGCAGCACCACCCGGTGGTACTCCTGAGAAGTCCATTAAAAGGGAGTGCCTTTTTCCCCAGAGCCATCATCAAAACATTTTATACTATACATATATAGTATCTTTAAATCATACACCTAGTATGATCTCATACAAAGCTCCTTTACACAAAATCGAATATTCCAAAATCGATAATTCTCAAACTAGGCTTTCCAAATTCTCATATTGATTTTATCCAAAAATCAAAAGCCTTTTCCAAATCCAAAGGTTCCCAAAACCCTTTTTCCAAAATCCTCATATGATCTTTTATATATATATTCATATATATAAAATCCTTTAAAACTTTGGATCATTTCAAACTTGTATAAACTCCTTTTATACTTCAAAACACCTTAAAATCCTTTTCTTCTGGCAAAGGATTCAACAGGGGAGTTTCATTTTATAAAATAAAGATATTTAACTTTGTTTATTCAAAATCAAATATTCAAATTTGATTACTCTTTACAAAACCACTTACCATATCAATTTCAACCATAGAAATATCCAATTTCCACTTTACTTCATCATATATTTCAGAAAATATATTTTTCATTTCAAAAACCATTTCACATTTCTTATCCACAAATTCCCAGTATCAATTTTATTCAAATCCGTACGGTGTACACATATCATCCATACGCTATACCAATCTGATCGCTCACTCGATCACACAATTTCATTTCCGAACTAGTATTGTCCAGCCGACTTCCTAGTGCGGACACAGATCTGGTTTCTTGATCAGAAACCGTCATTCTCCTTGCATAGTCATAACTATGATAGAGAATATCCAGAACCAATCAACAATCCATATCCAGGTTCGCCTTCGAAAATCGAGTGGAAAATTCCAACTCGGATCGAAATAACTATCTCGAAATTCTATGCTCGAATCTGGATCAAATCACTATGCGAATAAACTAACATACGTACACCCTACGTATTTGTCTTTATTGGTTATTAGCCAAATCGATTCCATTTCTATTCACATTCACTTTGATTTTTATTCACTTACTCACAATTGTTTCAATCCATTTGGATTATCACCTCTATTCTTATCTCGATTGGGTATTCAACCAATAACAGTTTAAACTCTGTCCAGTTTAATTTAGAAAATAGCTTAAAAAGTTAAAGAAATAGATAAGTAGTTGAAAAATAATTACTAGTTTGTAAAATAGTTCAATAATTGTAAAATAAATGGAAAGTAGTTAAATAGTCATAGAAATTTTAAATAATTGCAAAATAGCTATAAAATAGTAATTAGTAGTTGAAAATAGTAATTAGTTTATAGAATAATTAGAAAATTGTTAAACAGTTTCAAAAATAATTGTAAAACAAGTATAAGATAGTTTGGCTTTTAAAAGAAAGGTTGTATATATAATGAATAGCTTGGAAAAACAGGTTTATATTAAAAAACAATTTATATTAAAAATAGTCCAGAGTCAAAACTGTTCTATCCCCAAATTTCATTCTCAACAATTCAATTTAAATTTCCTCTACCATTTAAATTGACCCAACTCCAATTTAAATAACTTCAATTTCTTTTGAAATTGATTCAACCCCAATTCAAGTTGAATTAATTCTCAATCCCCTTTCAAATTTAAATCAAATTTCATTTGAATTTAAACATATTCAACTTTAATTACAATCCCACGTTATTCCAATCACTTTGGACTAATATCCATTCAATTGAACCCACTTCAATTCCTAATCCATTTCAACTTCAGCTTGAATTGATCCCAATTTCAAATTCCATTTTCAAATCAAGTTGAATTATTCTTGATTTCCTCCCAAATTTAATTCAAATTCCATTTGAATTTTAAACTATTCAATTTTAATTACAATTCCAAATTATTCAAATCAATCCAATTTGAATTTTCAATTTGAATTTTATACTTATACATCTTCAATCACCATTTCAATTAATTCAAATCAAATTCAATTTGATCCAACTTCAAATTCCAGTTCACTATGAACCATCTCGAATTACATAAATTCGAGTTAATACTTCAATTGTTGATTTAATTTCTTTAAAACAATTTACCTTTTTATCCCAACTATGGATTACCATACTCCGTTTCTCATTCATTTAAACAAATCCAATTCACATTTTAAAGATTATTAATAACAATAGGATGATATCACCCAATTCATTTTAAAACATCCATCAATTTCCCATTTCCAGATCTCAAACCCATTTTGAGATCACACAAACTCCAATTTCAAATTAACCATTTAACTTTCTAAGTTAAATCCCAATTTCATCTTGAAATTTTCAAATCAGGTTGATCATTCAAACTTATTTAACGTTTTCCCAAGTCAAACTCAATTTACTTAATCCAGTCAACCTTACCCAATTTGAACTCCCATTTCAAATTCTAAACTTCACATTAATAATCTTTCCATTTATAAGTTCAAAAACTTATCACCTTGGGTATCACATCTTATTCCAAATTCAAAACTCACCATTTAGAGTTTATTTCCAATCACCTTTGCTATTATGTATATCCACATGTATACATATTAACTTCTTTTACTTACCAAGTTATACTTTAAAATTTTAAATCACCTTTGGTTTTAATTCAAAACAAATTCCCTTTAAATTTTCAAACAACTCGTGTTTGAAATAGGACCATTTCATTCAAATGCATTAAATAATATTATTTATTATTTCTTTAAATTAATTACATCATTAATTAATCACATTCGGTAATTAACTTATTTCTTAATCACCTTTATTAAGTAATTGTCCCTTAAATTACTTATCTCCAGTTACTTCATTAAGTAACTCCCCCTTTATTTATCATTTCCAATTATAATTATCTTATTCCAAAACTCTTCTCCAATTCAAGATTTCAATTTTAGTTTGAATCCATTTTAAACTTATTTTTATTCAATTTAAATTTCAATTTGGTTGTATTTTATTACTTCTTAATTTAATTCAATAATTTAACAACCAATTCCTTTACTATTTGTTAGAAAGATATATTGCTTTATATATCAAAATATAATCTTATATAAAACCATTTAAAATCTTTATATAAGAAAATAACAAGTACGCTCTCTCATATATATACACACTCAACTCATTCTAGGGTTCCACTTACCCTATCCTTAATGAGTTACCCTAACAGAGCCAAGGTTATCGCTTAACCTTCTGCTCTGATACCAAATGTAACGACCCGAAATTTCGATCCCGAAATCTCCAGATAGTTAGTAAAAAGAAGAAAGAGATAGAAGAAGAACAGAAAAGAAACACACAATTTCACATTCGCAGCGGATAAAATATAATATCACATAAATAATAGTTTTACAAGAAGTATTATATCATTACACTTATATCTTATACATCAGAGTTACATCATTATACAAATACCGGACAATTAAAAACTAACTTGTCCCAGATAAATACAGCGAAACATCTCATACGTTCCTGCCATCCAGCTCGCCTCCTGAGCTCCAGAACATCCTTACCTGAAAATCTGTAATACTCGGTCTGACCCGAGCATTACATCAAAGTAACACCCGGGTCAGGCTGGATACCAGCGTGAGTAAACCCATCTAACAAGAATACAAAAGCAAGCAACTCACATAAACCCGGGTAACTTATATCAATTTTACAACTTCACAAATTGTTATAGATATCACAAATTTCATACATCAATTTCTAAGTGTCAAAACTTAGATTAACAGGTCCAATTCACTTAAATCATCCCAAACCAGCCTAATGGTTTCACATATCAATCTATAAGGAATCGAAGTGGTTTCGGGTATTAACTAATACCCAACTCCGGTCTCTTCGAATCTCACATCATATTAACCTAAGTTATTCAAATGAGTTATAATTTCAACTTTAAATACAGTGTCATCTTTACACAATAATCTTTCATTGATAGATATCCATATTCACAATTTAAACAAAACATATCATATCACATAGCATCCCAAATCTCATGTCGGAGGTATCAACCAATTTAAGGCATATAATATCATTCAATTATTAATAAGCAAGATTGATCACTTCATTAATTAAATTAATTAATGATCATCAAATTACTTTCATTAGTAAATTATTCTTAAATTTCATATAATAATTAACCTTTACCTTAATCACATTCATTAATCGATATATATCAATTCAATAGATATCATCCAATCCAGACATTCAACAACTAATCATCCATAAGCAAGCATTATCAACCCATATCATAATTAATTTAATTACTTTAAATTAAATTAATTACTTAAGAATTTATCACTTAATCTTGCTTAACCAAATGTTAATAAATTGATCACAATCATTTAATTAATTAACCACCTTTTAATTATCCCATTATTAATTAATTAATCTTTAATTAATCAATAATCTTTATTTAATTATCAATTAATTACTATAATTATTTATTAATTAAAATTTGATTTAAAATTGATCATTCCTTAATTGGTTATTAATTAACCCCTAATTTATAATTAATTAACCTTAATTAGTTCTTAATTAATCACAAATTAATTTTATCTTAAATACTTAATTGATTATCCATTAATAAATCTTAATTATTTAATTAATTAAATCTTAACCGTTAATTAATTTACTATTAAAAATTAATTAATGTTTAATTACTTAATTAATTAAGTCTTAATCAATTAATTAATTAACTTCTTAACCACTAATTTATTAATCATTAATCATTTAATTAATCAGTTATTAATCACTTATGAATTAACCTTAAATTAATTAATAAATTAATTAATAACTATTAATTGTTATTTAATTTAATCCTTAATTATCCATTAAGTCCATAAGTAATTAATTAAATCTTAACTAATTAATTAACCTAAATTAATTAATTAATCCCAACCCTAATTACTAATTAAAGTAAACTTTAATTTCAAAATTTAATTAACTTTCAAAACCAACAATTTCATTTATCATTAAAAAATCTTTCACATTTATTCATTTCAATTCATTAAAACTAATTATCCTTTTAAAAAGTTAGATTTAAAAATGTAAAATCATTTCAAAAACTTCAACAAATAATATGTGAATTACCTTTTGAAATAAAATATTTAGCACTTTATAAAGTAGTGAAAATATAAAGTGTTAAGATTTTAAACTTAAAACAAAAATTGAAATGTAAAACAAGTTTAAACTTAACTTCATTTACTGTGTTTATAGTCGACCAAAACTCAACTAAACACAACCTAACTCCATCTCCCTTACCTTCTACATTTACCTGAACCCAAACTAAAACACACGTGCAACAGCCCTCACCTACCCGAGCGCACACACGAGATTCCCAACCAAAAACTCGATCGCGACTTCGAGCTGTAACCCAACGCACGCGAACCAAAAACTACAGATATATGCCGCTGCCTCGTGCACATGCACGTAGCTCCGGCGCCTCCACCGCCGTCGATAGCTCGCGCAAACCCCAAACCATCCCATAACCCAAATTCAAACTCCAGAACCCATCAAAACACACTCGAACGAAAATTGGGTTGTTCGAACCCAACTCAGTACTGTAGACTCCTGGGAAAAACCCCATCACTCACGGCAAGCCGACCACCATTAGCCTCCCAACTCTGGCCATGCATTCACACAACCCAAAACACATCCACCTCCAGCCTCGCGTAACTCGGTCAACCCTATGCTTCACACGAACGAAATTTCCAAACTCGAAAAGTCACAGAGCAAAAACCCTAAAGATCAAATTTCTAAATTCTGTGTTTCAAGATAAATTCAACCACTATTTTTCTAGTGTTAAGCAACATTAAACACAGCTTCAGTTCAAATTTCAAAGCCTATAAACAATCCAGTCACGAGAATTTGACAAAAGCCCCAATTTTAGTTAATTCCAAAATTCATCTTCAACTTTAAATTAAAAATTTTGATTTCTGTCTTAAAATTCATATTATGCATAATAGATTCAGGATATAAACTTGATTCATTAAAATTTGAACATGATTTATATGATATAAACATTTTTTTTTACTGCGCATCCTACTATCTGCAGTTTTAAACTGTTTCATTTGCATATTTATATTTTTAACACTTAATTCCTACTGAATCCAACTTCCATATTGTTTATTCCAAACTAATAATGTTTCATTTCATATAAATTTTGAGTTTTTTTGTTTAATTTTCCTTCAAAATCTTGAAGATACAAGGTTTAACTATTACAATTTAAACATGCACAGTATAATTTAAATCTGTGATCAAATACTTCACAAAATAAATAACATGCAAGCATCTTCATAGCTAACTTTCACATGCAACAGATCCTTATACTTAAAATTTTGATTAAAAATTTACTCACAACATATTGCTAAACAGGGTTGATACAGGTTGTTAACAGACAAGCATGCATCATTATTATATTATATATATATTTTTCATCCTAAACAAACAGGCAACCAAACTACTCAACATATTTCAAGATTTACTTCATGCATTCACAGAAAAAAACATATCAGGCTTAAAGATGAGATTACTCACCAGTAATTGATAAACAGAGGAAAGTTATTTCAGATCTGGGCTGTTTCTATCAAAACTGAGGCTTCTTGATTAATTGCTATTTTAATTCTGAATTTGCTTGCTTTGAAGACTTGATTGCTTCAGGTCAGATTTTTTATCTTTTAATCTTGATCTTGTATTCGAATTACTTCAGTTTACTGATTTGCATTGATCTGCCTAGGTTTGAATTAGTTTACAGATTTGCTTCTTTTTTTTTCAAATTTTTGTTTTCTTTATTTTGGAAGATGGAGATTGAAAAAGAAAATGAGAAGACATAGAAATGCATATTTTCTTATACCTTTTATTATAATTTAAAACAAATTCATGACACTTGTTAGAATCCCTACAAATGTCATCATAAGTGATTTACATTTGTCATTATGCATAGAATTAGCTTACATTGTTATTTATTAAGATGTCAATTTATATAATTTTGTAATTACCTTAAGTATTTTCTAAATATTTAACTTCTCTTACCTATATCTATTTAATAATTTCTTTCCTTAATCTATATAAAATGTTTTAAAGAAAATAATATAAATAAATTATGTTTTGATGAAATCATACACACACACACACACACATATATATATATATATGTATGTATATATATATAATTTTGTATCTAATTTATTTTAAGGTCTTATCCTTTAGATTTAAATTTTAAACCAAAATCAAGTTCATTTTAAATTAAAATCCTATTTTGGAATCAACTTAAATATATGTATGTATTAAGCAACACAAATTAAATTTGTAATCAATAATTTTATTAAAATCTGTGTAAATATGTATATATACAAAATAGTTACAAATATAAATATTTATCTGATCAGATTCATTCATTCAATTTATAATTCAATATTCTATTAATTAACCCAGTTCGTTAATCGATTACAGATGATCAAAAATTCGGGTTATTACACACACCCAATACTTCCACTCGACCCAACTATAGTCACTCGATGGACGCTGTGCCATGATTTTGACTATAATCAAAGCGGAGCTTTCGTATTGAAGGTTCATAGTATTTTCAAGTCGAAAGAACTGTGTAAATTATTCGATATTTTCTGTTTGACCCTAATTATTATAACGACCTGCTAATTAATCAGTTTGATAAATTATGTTATTTTCAAAATATTTGAATAAAAGTTTTAAAGACATAGGTTATGATGTTTTGAAAATAAATAATAATAATAACCTTATTGTGAATAAGTATTCACGAAAACATAAACTTTGAAGGAATATCGATAAAATGACAGAAAACCGTTTCATTGATAAAAAGCTCTATAATTGTAAAATGTCATGCATGAAGCTGGATATATACATTTATTTTTATAATTGAACAAGAATATGAAATAAAATTATTTATTTTATTTTTGAAAATTAAAAGTATGTATGACATCTTCAATGATGCCCTTATATTTAATAATTGATTTATAATTTTAAATTGAGATTTAATGATTTAATAATTATTATAATTATTCATATAATTGTTCTTAAATGATAGTAATTCACTTTAAATAGTTATAGAGTGATAATAAATAATTTATAATAGTTTTATAAAGATTTATAATCAGTTTGAGAATATGAGAAAATTGATATCGCTTTATCGGTATAATAGCAATTTTGTAAATAATTGTTAATATTGATTCTATGATTTTATAATTTAAATGAGATCATTTTAATTAATTAATAATTATTATAAATTTATTTTCAAATTTTGTTCACATATATATATAATTTAAATTATAAGTGAAAAAATGACCGAGAATCGGTTTCCCAATTTTCAACAGTTTAACGAATGAAAGTTGTTCGAAAGTCATTGCAACCTTATTTATATGTCATATGCACATATATAACATACAAATACATCAACTAACAAATACATGAACTCATGTATACACACATATGGCATACATGCATGTGTAAATACATATATCTTAGAAATATCATGATATTTTCAACTTTCTTCATCTTTAAGCAACCTTAAGTCAACTAAGGACATGAATGGATGGCTTGGAAGTGCATGATGTGATGGAGGCACATAGGGAGGAGGGACAACATGGAACATGATGATTAAGGAGGGTGCAGCTAAGGTAGTTTTATCCATTCACTTTAGATAATTTCCTACCATTTTTTCCTATAAATACCCATGCATACTCTTCCATTTCATTCACCTTCTTCTTCATTTTTATTTCTAAGCTCCTTCTCTCCATTTTAATGGCTTCTTCCTTAAAGAATGAATGAAGAAATTTTAGTGGTAAAGAATATATATATATTAGCATTCAACCTCTAAACCAAGTGCAAACACTTCCCTATCTCCTCTACAACTCACGCCACCACCTACTTCTCCTTTTCTCAAGCACACCACCACCTAAAATCATGGTTGGTTCCTACCCAAGGCCTAGGCCATTCCTTATAATAAGAAATAGATGAGATCGAAGAGCTTCGGAGTAAGGAATAGAGAAGGAAGTGTTTCCGCAGTCCTGCCAAAATCGATTTGTGAAGCTACGGAAAAGTTTTACGGAGTGGAGACATAAGTGAGTACTCAATTCTTATTAAATGATAAATAATCTCTATAACTATTTTTAATATGATAATATAACCATTTAATCTCTTAATGATTTGTACGAATGTTTGATAACTTGGTTGATTATATGGATGTTGATATAGTTGACAACTTGGTTATAATAAATCATGAAAAATCATAATAAATTTGGTAAGAAATTAACCATGATTAATTAATGAAAAATAAATCCATATAGATGTGTATATGAAGTTATTTAGCCTCTTAATAGTTTTTGAAAATATAAAAAGGTTGAAAATGAATATTATAATAATATAATATTATGAGATGATTTAAAAAAGAAAAAAGATTTAATATGGAAAATATTGGTTTAAATGTTTGAAATGGTTTATAAATGTTTTATAAATATTAAAATTCAAATTGGAGAAGTTTTGTTAAATAATGAATTTGGGCTCAAAAATAAGCACGTCGTGTAATGGTAGTTTTTGATTTCGCACTGTAAAAGTTAAATTCTTCAATAGGATGGAATCGGAGTCGGATTCTTTGCAATAGGAATTTCCAAACTATTATGACTATAGTTTTCAAGCAAAAGAAAAAAGATCAAGATTTTATTTAATAGATTTGGAAATGTGGGCAAATCAAGTTTTCATGAATATCGCGCTTTGATAGTTCGATAACCGAAGTCGCAAATGTTTTAAATAAATATTTTTAAAATGTTTAAAAATATGTAATAAATCTTATAAATCTTTTGTTATGTTTTAAAAGTGAATTTAGTTATAAAAACAAATTTCCAAATGGGAGAAAGTCATTTTGACTAATGTAGCTTAAAACGCACTTTTCGCAGCACTTTTCTATAACTTTTAAATTATCATTTTAAACGTAACCTTTTTTTCCAATTCTTTTATAAATATTTTTAGATGATTAATAAAGTATTTTAAAGGTGAATTAAAGGATTTATGGAATGGTTAAATGTTAAATGATTTAGAGTCGATCAAATAACTTGACGGCCTTCTTGGTGGCAGAGAGATAATGTCTAGGCTTAAGTTTAAAAAAACCAGTTTTATGCTCTCCCTGGCTATATAAACTGGGCCGACGGATGAGATGGTAAATTTTGTTTACTCGGATCAAAATTTTCCAAAGTATAAAGATATAATTTTCCAAATTTAAATAGCTTAGCATAGAAATGATTTGAAAATGTTTTCCTAAATAAAAGGTAAAACAATTTGGATACTCCAAGATTAAAAAGGTTTTAATTTACCAAATGATTTGATAAATGAGCTTAATGATTCCATATACTCTGAAAAAGCTAATGGAATGATTTAATGATGTATCTCTAAGATAAATCTTATTTGAATAAAAAGGTTAATAGATTGAATGATGTATGATAATCACCTATATACCTAAATGCCTTTTTATCGATGATTGGTTTGGAGTAGCCGGGGTCGGATTTGGGTCACCCAAAAACCACTTCAAACCAATATATACATTCGAAAGTGAAGACATGTTGAAGATGATGATTATTAAAGACCAGAGATCTTCAGAATGTACAAATTGTTGTCATAAGCCCTAGGGGTTTACCCAACATTATATTTATATGGCAGTGGGTTCTGCATTTTGAAATCCTCGTTGTATTGAAGACCAAAGATCTTCATAGTGGAAGGACTGCTTATTGACATTTTATGGGTCGCTCCCAATATAGAGATATTTATTATAGTAGTGGTACTATCGTGTTTTGAAATCTTCGGATTGCAAGGACTGCTTACTACTAATGTTTGTATGAGGAATGACTTCGATTTCGTTTAGTCCAAGAACGAACTTGTATGGAAGAATGTTTGACATTGCATTTCTAAGATCACAACGACGACTTATAAATGTACATCTGCTTAGTGGCGGAGCAGGCAACTTCTCTTAGCTTAATACCCTTCTCTGAGACGTACGAGCTCAGAGGTTGTTTGTTCATGGAAGTGAATAGTGATCAAAGGAATAGTAGTGTAGCATTCTAAGTGGAATGTGATTTGTGGAAGAATAAAGAGTGGCTTTGTGAAAAGTAAAGTGTGGCTTTGTTAAAATTGAGCATAGCCTTACGAGCCTCACATCCCGGAGATGATACGAGTAATTATGTGGTTTGCAGGGCATGTATTTCAAGCTATCGGTTATATGAGTATGAAGGAGTCTGGTGGAATCTAGATCCTCAAGGCATTTATTTTAATATAACGGCTTGCTTGTGAAAAGCGGTAAGGCTGCCTTATATTGGTAGTGTAGCAATTGTAGTTCCAAGTGACTTGCTTGAGAAAAGCGATAAAGGCACCGAGGGAACTATATTGCTATTTTTGGATCGAAGAAAAAGGCTACTAGGTCCGTATCACGTGGGAAATACAATTCTAATACGAGCTTTACGGTTTTTAATTGTATTTCCAAAATAGTTGTAATACTTTGCAAACATTTCAGCTACCCCTTTGGTATCATATATCCCGTCCACGTATATTCCGTTGACCTAGTCCGAATATTACCATTCATTTAGTCTGGGTATTGAACTTTTAATGTGTATATATTTATTTGAAATTTTTTTCCAAACCAATGTTATTAAGAATAATATCAAAGTGATTTACCGTATAAAGTATTTTGGTTATCATAAGATAAAAACTCGTCCATGTTTATGTGTGAGAATGGTCTTATGAAATACCCTTCGTTTCCAAGGTTTTAAATTGGCATCAATTTATATTTCTAGTGTCTCACATTGTTTTATCAAGCTTGATCCATGTATTTTTAATACTCGGGTCAGATCCCGGTAGTTTCAGGTTTAGTTGACGACGCTTGGAGTTTCCTGCGGAGAGCTAGAGATCTTCATCTACACATGGACGTATTCTATTATCCGTTGCATTTATTTCATTTGTTTTTACATTTATACGGACAGAGGGTTTATAATTGTCCAGGATAAATCCAGGTTAGACTCTGATATTGTATTCAAATTTTCCGCTGTAGAAATTATATATTGAAATAATATGTGATATTCCATTCGTGTGAGATTTTGTTCTATCCTTTTTTCCCTAACAGTCGAGCTTCCTGGCACTTGGCTTGCGGCATGAGGATGTATTAGTGTCAATTTTCGAGGGCCGAAAATCCCCGTTTGTTACATTTGGTATCAGAGCTTAGATTGAGCGAACACCTAGGCTTTGGTGGGGGTAAAACTCATTATATATGGGGTTAGTAATACCCTAAAATGAGTAACTCACTAGAGATAGAGTTAGTAACACCCTAGAATGAGTTTGAGAGTATAATATATATAAGCATGTATTTGTTATTTGATATATGAATGTTTTGGGGTGATTAATCTATTGAGTGGTTTACGAATTCTGATCGATGCATGAAGAGCTCCATATAATCGATAGGGATTTCTAAATACTTAAACAAGGTGAATTGACACACCATTTTAAAAGAAGTATATTTTATACATACAAAAGTATAAATAATTGTGTGATTAGGAAAATTTATAAGATATTATCCCTTTAGGAAGTTCCAAGAACAAGGTCTTGATCTATTTGGCGATCGTGAGAATAATATTCTAAGTATCGATCATATGTTGGCTTAGGCAAATGGTATCGAACACTTGGTATATTATTCTTCTTATCATTATACAATCAAGGAAAGTTCAAAGCTAAACAAAGTTAAATCAAGTAATTTGGATTAATGGTATAAAAATCTGATAATAACATAGTATACCATTTGGTAAGGATGCTTATTATATGCTGGGTAATGAGTTATGGGCTAATCCAAAGCAAGTACATCGAGTACATACACAAAAATAAGCTGAAGGAAAAGCAAAACTAGGACCCTATGCTGACATTGACTGTTACTATTCGGGTAAGAAAGGACATTATGCAGTTATGTGTGAAATTAAGCAAAGGAAGAAGTAGAGGAGGGAAAAAAAATTATGATCTGGATGATTCTGTTTCAAATGTAAAGAGAGAGGACATTTTCTACATAAATGTCCTAGAACAAGGAGAAATCAAGGATTCAAAAGAAGGCTATGGGTTGCTACCGATGCAAGAACCTAAGATATGAAGTCAAAGATTGTCCTAAACAAACTTGCATTTGAAACACTTAATGGAGGACTATCCAAAAATGAAAGTGGTTAACTTAGACCTCCAAGATAAAACACCGTCTACCTCAAAAGGAGCCAAAAAATAGTATATATGGCAGCAAGTATCTATATAATGGTAGTGTGTGATAGGTTGTATTCCCTAGGAGGTTATCTCTAAAAGTTTGTAACAAAGGCTAGGGTTTGTAATGAATGTACAAAAATAATGTTAACTAATAAATGCTTGTTTATCATTCTCTTTGTGCATTTCTTCTATCTTCCATCAAATCAATTTAATAAGACATTTAGAAATAAAAAGTAAAAAGGAATATAGTATAATAGGAGAAGTTGATTTTAATTTTGGAAAATAAAAGGAAAATTATTTTTTAAAATTGAAATGATTCCTTTAGGGTGAAATGTTTTCCTTTAAAAAGAATATTTTAAGATAAATATTTAGAGTGATTATATATAAAGAAGCATTTTTAGAAGATAAAAATTTTATGAAAATTTTTTATAAAGATTTTTGAATGTTAATAATAACATATGAGGTACGTAGATCATTTCGTCATATAATTTTGATCTAAGATTTGAGTACTGAACTTTAAGGTGTTTAGACCAGTCCAAAAAGCATTTATCACTCGATTCTTGATGGCGAACCTTGATGAGGGTTCATGATTGGGTACTTTAGTTTTCTGTCATAGTTGAGGCCTGTGTAAGGAAAATCGAAAGTTCTGATCAGAAAGCCCGATCAAAGTCCACACTAGAGGATAGGGGGATTAATACTAGTTCGCAAGTAAAGTTGTGGATTCAAATAGTATAACAAATCGGATGATCTGTATACACCTTACAAATGTAAGTTTAAAAATAAATATCTTTGGGCAAATACCTTTGGGTTTTGTTTGGGTGTAATTTTGGAGACGAAATTCTTTTATGGTTGAAGTTTATAACGACCCTCTAATTTATCAATTTGATAAATTATATTTATTTTTAAAATATTCAAATATAAGTTATAAAAAAATAGGTTATGATGATTTTAACAAGTAAATAATAATGGCAATCTTATTGTGAATAAGTATTTATAAAAACATAAACTTTGAAGAAATATCAATAAAATGACCGAAAATCGTTTATAGATAAACGACTCTATAATTGTAAAATATCACGCACGGGGCTAGATATATACACTTATTTTTATAATTGAACAAGAATATGAAATAAAATTATTTATTTTATTTTTGAAAATTAGAAATATGTATGACATCCTCAATGATGCCCTTATATTTAATAATTGATTTATGATTTTAAATTGAGATTTAATGATTTAATAATTATTATAATTATTCAAATAATTGTTTTGAATGATAATAATTCATTTTAAATAGTTATAAAGTGATAATAATAATTTATAATAGTTTTAGAAAGATATATAATCAGTTTGAAAATATGAGAAAATTGATATCGCTTTATCGGTATAATAGCAATTTTTGTAAATAATTTTAATATTTATACATATGATTTTATAATTCAAATAAGATCATTTTAATTAATTAATAATGATTATAAATTTATTTTCAATTTTTTTACATATATATGTAATTTAAATTATAAGTGAAAATATGACCGGGAATCGATTTTTCGATTTTCAACGGTTAAACAAATGAAAGTTGTTCGAAAGGCATTGCAACCTTATTTATATGTCATGTGCACACATATAACATACAAATACATCCACTAAAATATACATGAATACACACACACACACACAGAGATACACACACACACACATGACATACATACATGTATAAATACATATATCTTAAAATTATCATGATATTTTCACCTTTCTTCATCTTTAAGCAACCTTAAGTCAACTAAGGACATGAATGGATGGCTTGGAAGTGAATGATGTGATGGAGGCACATAGGGAGAGGGAAAACGTTGGGAACATGATGATTAAAGACGGCCTGGGCTAAGGGTAGTTTTGTCCATTCACTTTTAGATATTTCCTACCATTTTTTCCTGTAAGTACCCATGCATGCTCTTCATACCATTTACCTTCTTCTTTATTTTCCCTAAGCTGCTTCTTCTTTAAATAATTCATGAAGAAATCTCAGTAGTTAAGAAAATAAAGTTATTTATACATACACACACACACACACACACACACATATATATATATATGTATGTATGTATGTATGTTAGCATTTGATCTCTAAACCAAGTGCAAACATCTCCCTATCTCCTCTACAACTCACGCCACCACCTACTTCCCCTTTGCCTGAGCACACCACCACCCAAAAGCATGGCCATGCCTACCCAAGGCCTAGGCTATGCCCTATCAGAAAAAAGGAAGGAGTTCGAAGAGCTCCGGAGCAAGAAAAAAGAGGAAGTGCTGCCGGAGTGCTGCCGAAATCGATTTGTGAAGCTACGAAAAAGTTTGGTGGAGTGAAGCCATGAGTGAGTACTCAATGCTTATTAAATGATAAATAATCTCTATAACTATTTTTAAGTATGATAATATGACCATTTAATCTTTTAATGATTTATGAATGTTTGGAAACTTGGTTGATTATATGGTTGATTATATGGATATTGATACGGTTGACAGCTTGGTTGTGATAAATTATGAAAATCATAATAAATATGGTTCAGAAATTGACCATGATTAATTAATGAAAAACAAATCCATATGGATATGTATATGAAATTATTTAGCCACTTAATGGTTTTGAAAATGTAAGAAGGTTGAAAATTAATATTATAATAATATAATATTATGAAATGATTTAAAAGTGAAAAAGAGATTTAATATGGAAAATATTTGTTTAAATGTTTTAAAATGGTTTATTAATGTTTTAAAAACATTAAAATTCAAATTGGAGAAGTTCTGTCAAATAATGAATTGGGAGTAAAAAAAATAAGCACGTCGCGTAACGGTAGTTCACGATTTCGCGCTGTAAAAGTTAAATCCTTCTATATGATGGAATCAGAGTCGGATTTCTTTGCAATTAAAATTTTTTCGAACTCATATGACTATAGTTTTCAAATAACAAAAAAGGATCGAGATTTCAGTTAACGGATTTTGAAATACGAGCAAATCAAGTTTTTAAGAAAATCGCGCTTTGGCAGTTTGGTAGCCGAATAAAATGTTTTAAATAAATATTTTTAAAATGTTTAAAAATGTGGAATAAATCTTGTAAATATTTTAAAATGTTTTAACAGTGATTTTCCATATAAAGTATTTTGGTTATCATAAGATAAAATCTGTGTTTATGTGTCGGTGTGGTCTTATGAAATACCCTACTTTTCTAAGGTTTTAAACTGGCATCAATTTATATTTCGAGTATCTCACACTATTTTATCAAGCCT
The DNA here is from genome assembly GCA_030765085.1 of Allium cepa. Taxonomy (NCBI): domain Eukaryota; kingdom Viridiplantae; phylum Streptophyta; class Magnoliopsida; order Asparagales; family Amaryllidaceae; genus Allium; species Allium cepa. Next base: position 293,740,069 of record CM060937.1, read on the forward strand.
GATCCAAGTATTTTTAATACATTGGTTCAGATCCAAATAGTTTCAGGTTTAGTTGAAAATTCTTGGAATTTCCAGAGGAGAGCTGGAGATCTTCATCTACTTATGGACTTATTTTATTATCTGCTGCATCTATTTCATTTATTTTCACATTTATATAGACAAAGGGTTTATAACTTTCCAGACTGAATCCAGGTTAGACTCTGATATTGTATTCAAATTCATCCTCTTTAAGGATTATATATCAAAATAATATATGTTATTCCATTCATGTGAGATCCTGTTCTATCCTTATTTTCTTTTTCCCTTAAGAATCAGGCATTCCGACATATGGATTTGTGGTACGACGATTTATTAGCATCGATTTTCGAGGGTTAAAAATCCCCGTTTGTTGCAGTTTTATTAACCAACAAAAAACTATCGAATGAGTCATTCCATTATTATCCAATAACTATTAGTACGTAACCCCTAGGTGCCCCCGGCAGTCATGAGTAATACATTGCCCTACATTTAGAGAGCGTTACATACTCTAGTCTTAATAGATACGTTGATACCCAGTCTCAATGCATCTTGACTAGGAACATTTAAAATAGTATATTTAATTTTATTGTGATAAATTACTCATGGTTACAACACTTTGTAACTACTATCACAAAACATACCATTTATGGATTTTCTATTAAGTATACTTTTAATTAAATTGCTTAATTAATATAACCACATTATGTCAAGTATATAATAGAAAGAAAACACCTTTATTTCGAACAAGATTGGTCAATGAGCTATAAATATGTAACAAATTACATAATTGCCCCTAGGGACTACCCCTAACTCTGTCACATTTAACATAGGAAGTGGACCTATCAAATCTATGCCCCATACATAGAATGGACATGGACTGTTAATGGGGTGAGCTCATAGGATGGCCGTCTGGGGGTATTTGTGAATCGCTGACATCTGTCACATCTTGGGCAGGCCGGTAATAATCGTGCCTCAATACTTTATTTACTAACTTGGCCTCTCTTGAATGATCCCCGCATTGGCCCTCATGTACTTCCCTCATGACTCGTACCCTCTCTTCTTTGGAAACGCAGCCAAAAAAAGAGGTTGAGTACACTCTCATGTATACATGCCATCAAAAAAGGAGTAGTATGGAGCATGGTATCTTATTTTTCGGGCTTCGTTTCTATTTTGGGGTACTGTCCCATTTAGCAGGAATTATTTGATGGGAGTCATCCTAGTTTTCTCCTTGGTTTGCTGAAGTGATGGTTTGACTGGGGAACTCTTGATTTTCTGTTGTTTCCTAATCTTGAGCCCCTTGAATTACCACCCGTTGGGATCGAGTTAAGGCCAGTATCTAATTTAATTCTTTTATACTCGACTCTACTTGATGCCCTATTGGTACTGCCTCCATTTCATTTGCTGCTTTGGTGCTCGTAAGTTTGGCTAATGAGTCGGTAGATGATTTGTTTTCACTTAGGATTTATTCTATACTAAACTGTTCGAACTACTCTACAAACTCTTAAAAAGTTCTAAAGACTTGGCCAAGGTTGGTTCCTTTGCTTGGTAATTGCCCTACACTTGGTTCACAACTAACTGAAAATCGCTTAAATTTTAATAGGGTTACTTTCATAACCTGGGCCATTCTTAGGCCTGCGAGGAAAGCTTCATATTCTTACACATTGTTGGTTACTTTGAAGCCAAGCCGCACTGCTCCATACAGCTTATGCTTATCGAGAGTGGTTAGTACATACCCAATTCTTGCCCTTATTCATTTGATGCTCCATTCATGAACAGTTGTGAATACTAGAGAGCTGAGGCTTCTTCCTTCGGTTGAGGTTTGATTAGCCGACGGCATTCAACGATAAAGTATGCCAGTGCTTGACCTTTGATTGTCTTCCGAGCATAACAAGTGATGTCGTATTGACTAAGATCAATCGCTCATTTCAGTAAGTGGTCTGATGTTACTGGCTTCTACAATTCGAGGTTTTTCTGTGAGGACTTCGATGGAGTATGCTTAGAAATAGAGTTGCAATTACCTTGCTGTAAGGAGTAGGTTGTAAGCTGGCTTTTCAATGACTGAGTAGTTCAGCTCGTCTCTTGACAGCCACTTGCTTGTGAAGTAGATGGACCTCTAGGTCCCTTTGTTCTCTCATATTACTATAGAACTAAAGCTTTATCATTACTGCTAAATAAATATACAAGTCCTCAATTGTTACCGGTTTAGATAGTTTGGAAGTGTTGACCAGATGATCCTTTAGGATTTGGAATGCAGCTTTGCATTCATCTGTCTATTCGAAATTTTCCCCTTTCTTTACTTGACCGATGAACGGGATGCACTTATCCATTGCTTTTGACATGAATCTGTTTACTGCTGCCACTCTGCCATTTAAGCTCATAAGATCCATTAGTTTCTCTAGGATCCCCATCTTCCTTATGGCTTCGATCTTCTCTAGGTTTGTTTTTATGCTATGTGCACTTACTACGTAACCCAGAAACTTCCCTAGTTGAATGGCGAAGGTACATTTTAAGGGTTCAACTTCAAGTTGTACTGCCATAAAACTTCAAATGTCTGCTTTAAATCTTGAATGTGATTCGATGCTACCTTTGACTTGACCATCATGTCATTCACATATACTTCGACATTTTTTCCAATATGCTCTGAGAACGTCATATTGGCCAACCTTTGGTAGGTTGCTCCAGTGCTTTTGAGCCTAAATGGCATACCCTTGTAGCAGACAATACTTTTTCTATTATGAAGCTAGTATGCTCTTGGATTGGCTCAAACATAGCTATTTGATTGTACGCTGAGTTTGCATCCATGAATAAGAGCAGTTATTGTCCACTGGTTGCACCTACTAATCGATCAATTCTGGGTAAAGGAAAGCAATCCTTCGAGCTTGCCTTGTTGCGGTTGGTATTATCAATGTAGGTTCTCCATTTCCATTCGGTTTCTTTATGAGCATTGGGTTAGGGGTCCATTTTGGGTAATATATCCCTTTAATGAATCTATTTTTCTTCAACTTTTTGACTACTTCATGCAGGCTATTATATCTTTCTTGATATAAGGTTCTGCGCGTTTGCCTGATTGGATGGACACCTGGATCGATGTTTAACTCATAAGAAATGATGGCTGAATCTATTCCTTCCATGTCTAAAGGAGTCTAGGAAAATACATCTATTAATCTCTTTAGGGATTCTACCAGCTCAACTCGGGCTTCCACACTAAGATTCTTTTCTATCTTCAAACTTTGTGGGATCCTTTAGATCTATTTGTACGTCTTCAAGATCATCTACCAGCTCTAACTCTTACTTTGATGCCCCTAATCTTAGGTCTCTCGCTTTCCATTTCCTCTTCTAGTGGCAAGTTCAACGAGTGTGCCTATTTCTTTGATGCATATATGTTCTTTTCTCTTTCTTGCATTTTGGTGTTGCAGAATCGTCTGCCTTAGCATTGGTTTTTGTGCTCTATACTCTTGTAGTTCTTTGTATAGTTCCATAGCTAAAAATTATTTCCCTCTCGCTGACCCTATCGCAGCAAGAGTGTTGAATTCATAAGCATGTCTTTTTTGAGATATAATTTCCCACAAGTCAATCAGAGAAGATCTTCCAAGAAAGAATTGTAAGACGAGGGTTGATGATAATTAAGAAGCTTGCATAAAAACACTTATGTGGTAGGGTGGTCCTAGCTATAATAAGCAAACCTGCTGATCCTACTGGGACGGTGACAGTATCCTTGAAACCATATATTGGTTCAAGACTGAGTTTTAGGATCTTTGATGGTAGTTTCATTTGATCATACATAGACTTGAAAATGACATTCAGTGAGCTTCCAGAATCGATGAAGACTTTCTTCATAGTAAAGTTTGATATCTGCACTATGATAATAAGTGGTTCTTGATATGGGAACACAAATCCTACCGCATCAACTACTTTGAATGCTATTTCTAGTGCAGGCTTCTACTTGATATGGAAAACTATCTTTTGTTGGACCTTGTTTTCTTGCACATATTTCTTCCCACCTTTTTGCTTATGCCAGTAAGGCGTGGTCCTCCATGAATCGATGCAATAAGGTTAGAGGGGTTTCGAGCTTGATTCTCATTTGGGTCCGGGGTTAGAATTCCTATCCTATCATCACTGTATTCCTTCTAGAAGCTTCCTAGGTAACCTTTCTCAATCAACCTCTCTATTTCATTCTTTAGATGTCGACAATTGTTGGTATGATAATCTTAGCTCAGTATATGCCATACCTTGGTTTTGTTCTAGTTTTTTCCTCTTGTTTGGCATGTTGTACGTAAGCTCAGCCTTGGTTATGTCGTATATCTGTCCAAGGGTATTGGGAGTTTTTGTGCTGAGGTTTAATTCCTTTTGTCACTTCACAGGTGGGTGATATCTTTCTGCCCTCCTTTTCTTGTCATAGCTTGAGGCAGAAGTTCTTGAGGTTGCAAAGCAGATCCAGCTTCCTACATCCTAATATAGCCAGTTACTTTTTCATAGAAAGCCTTCATGCAGTGGCATGACTTTCTGCTATTTTTTTTCCACATAGTAGTTCCTCTTTTAATCTCGACGTGCACCGCCATTAGCAATGCTTGTTCACTAGTCACCCTGATCTAGAGTACCTTGGCCTTGAAGTGTTTAATGAAACTGCGTAGGTGTTCATTTTCGCCTTGCCTTACACACGACATAATATTGAAATCTGGGGATGGCTTCTCTCTTTGAATTAAATGGCCTTTGTAAATTGACATATAGTTGTCTCCAAAGTTCAACCTTCCCTGGTCCATACCTCATGAACCATCGAAAGGCTATGCCAACTAAGTAAATAGGGAACTACTAACATCGGGCCATCCTTCCTACCTTCAGGATATCCATGTAATACTCAAAATACAGAGGTGGTCGTTGGGGTTGGTAGTCCAATTGAACTTACCAAATGAAGGTGCTTTGAAGTTATCAGGGAAATCTGCTTGAATGGCGATCTCAATGAACAGGGAACAAATCCCTTTCCCTATTTTTTTGCCGATACTTTGTTGCTAGATCCTCACTGGCTACACTACTCAAGCCTTTAGTTTGGAATTCGCTCTCTCCCATGTTGATCTTGGATGAATTACCCTCAGAAGCGTTGCCTTCCTTATCCAGGGAAGTATGGGTTTATTTTCCACGAGTATAGGGTTAATATTAGCCAGGTTGGTTTTGATCCAAGGATTGGCCTGCTTTTTAGCTTGGTATCAAATTTTAGGGCAGCATAACCATTTCCATCTCTAGGAGTGCCATTATCGCCCCTTCGCTGAATAGCCAGCATGGTAGGTGAATGATGATAGTGAGCTACTGAGTGTGGACATGAGGATAGCCTGCTAGTAACATGCTTGTCCATTGTTTTCTCCTATCCCTCCATGCGTTGGTTCGTTTGGTTTATGAATGATTGAAATGTGGCCAAGATGGGGTCTATAGAGACTTCAATCGATACTCCCGCTTCACTTTGGGCTTTCGAAGTTATGAGCGACTTGTTCTCGATTTTTGACACAAAATGTAAATCTTCATGAGTGGGAGGGATAAGTGAATCAGTGGGATTCATGGTACGTGGAATAAACATGGGTAAAATCTTACTGGATGTAGGGAATTAATGAAGGTTTAGCCCCTCCCAACACCAAAATGTAAATGAGATTTTTAGTCTCACAACATATAAATGATGTGAAGTAAATTTAGTAATAATTACTTCGAGGATTTAGAATCATCAAATTTAAGTAATATTAATTTTCTCTTTAGGCAGTAATTGTATCACTGAGAGCTTATACAACTATGTAGTTGCACTTTAGCTATTTGTTAAAATGTCTAGTCGAACTAACACTTAATTTAAATAAAGATAGAACAAAATCGACGCTGAAATCTACATGAAGGCAAGTAATGCAGAAGAGTAAAGACAGGAAGAATTTACGTGGTTTGGATCTTAAGGAATCCTATGTCCACCGAGAAAATTCCACTTTCTTCGTTACATTTCTTGGTAAAGATTTTAATGGCAGAGAGTACAGTGCTTTTTCTTTTTTAACCTTAAAAATAACAAGTCCAAAGAAGATTCCCTACTTGCTACAGTGCTTTTCTATTCATAGTGTAGAGATGCACGTGGATTACCAAAATCTTTCTTCCATCCTTTTGTTTCTACCTTTGGATCATGCCATCTATTACTCATCCGCAATATCTATTTGATGCACGTGTATTGCTGATGTGTCTTTGGCGGAAAAATCTAATTTGAGAAGTTGAATTTTTTATTTTGGTGGGAGATCTGAGATTGATGCGGAAATGTTCGAAATTGAGGCAGGAAGTTTCAGATTTGAATGGGCTCTAATTTCACCCTGTTTAAAGAGTGAATAAGGCGTTACTTCCTTCCGCAAGTGTGCGCACAACAAGCTAATGTCCTTTTATTCTTTGGGGTGAACAACGCCACTTTTATTAATTTTGTCTTGAATATGGTTGCTCCTTTGATCTGCCCTGAGTATTGATGATATTTGCAAGGGTAGTTAGGGCGATCAAACTACCATCTATGAAGACAGTCGCTTTACGCTATTTTATACCAAGTTGCTCTGAGTGATGGACTGCGCAGGTTATCGATGAGGAGACTTATATCTTTGCCGCTTATTTGTGAGCATAGATCCACATTAGTCCACTGTTTGAGTGGCCTTGTGTGCAGCCCTTGGATCGCTTTTGACTCCACGTGGTACTGCATAGGTAACCCTAAGTGAGTGCAGTGCATATCCGTTCTTGAAGGTATTAGCAATGCATAAGTTTTGGAATGATATTGTGTAACGACCCAACTTCCAAACTCCAGGAAGTCGCATCGCTAAGAAGAAAGAAAGGGATAGAAAAGAGAAAAGAAAGGAAAGAAAGAACATACAACTTCAGAATCTCACAACGGAATCGAATAAATTATAATATATCACATAAAACTTTACATAGTATCATATACATCAGAGTTATACAGCTAATACAACACAAACTAGACAGTTATAAACATCTGTCTAGCAATTACAATTCAAGTACATCAGAGAAAAACAGATACAGCTCATACACAATGGAACCTCTAAATATATCTACACGCTGAAGCCTCCTGCTCCATTATCTCCTCCAGAACTCGTCAAAGCAATCCTGAAACACTTGACTACTCATACGTAATATGAGTACCAAAGAGTTTAATAAAACAGAAAATAAACACTCAGGTCAGACAGGGGTCTGGTGTGAGTAAACGGGGATAAAAGTTGCTTAACTTTAGAAACTCCTTTGAAAACAAAAGGTATCACGTAAGACTTCCCACACATAAGCATGGAAAAGTTTTTACCTTACGCTAACCCAAACATTTGATAGGGAATCCAGTGATATTATAATAGTGTCTAGGGTTTTCAAAATAAAATACAGAAATAGCTGGAATGCTTACATCTCACGTTCCAACATAGTTGAGCACAATCAAAACCGTACAGGCACTTATTGGATTATGGATTCCATCAATGGCAGGACTACTGGGGTACCTCCCGTCACAGTACGTGGCCTAGATCACCGTACCGAGGAGTACTCCCACTCCCCTGCAATACAAAGCCGGAACCATCCCTTACTGGACAGTCCCGAACAAGACTACCCCAACAGTTGTCATGATCAACCGCCCCACACAGCCGAAATATAAAGGGACCTCTAGACAGGGATAAATCTTGCTCTCCAGTGGGGGCTACCCATGAAGCTTTGCTGCACCTCCCCTGTTTTAGCCATTCCCGGTTGATGAGGCTTGAGGCTACGATTACCTTTATAGGACATCAAATCTTAGAATGCTCATCGTCCACCTGACCATGTTCTGAAAGCATTCAATCCATACAAGTTCGTTCCGGGTTCGAACGAAACCGAAGGCATTATCTCGTTACACTCATTTTGGAATCACCCTTAGAGTTAACGACGATAACCCTTGCACTCTAAATCACCATCTCGAATCTATAAGCACTATTTCGTCAAACTCATTACGGAATCACCCACAGAGTTATACTGACGTATAGCCCTTACACCTCGAGTCTTCACTTGCTCCACTTGGAATAACGACCTAATGTTTAATTGGAATCGATGTGGTTTTCGGATATCCAAATATGGAAACCCGATCCCGGTCTCATCGAAACCAAACGCCATCTTAATGTCCAAGTTATACTTAAGGGTTTTAAACAATTAACTTATTTCATTGTTATCTAATTCACATAGATAGATAAACTATATCTCACAATAGATAATCACATTCATACCATAAACAGATAATCTGTATCATCACAAACGGATAATCATCACAACCAAATAATCCATCACAAATCATGATACTTAAACCAAGCATCCATATCATATAGATACAACCAATCTCATTACGAAGATCACAACCATTCAATCAATAACATCCATAAGCAATGATTTATTAACCATCAATTATAATTAATTTAAAATGAATTAAATTAATTACAACCATCTCTAATTAATTTAAATTAAATTAAATTAATTACTCATTTAAATCCTGCTTAACATCCATTAATTAATTAACCCAGTTAATTAATTATTCACTAAGTATTTAACTTGATTAAACACTTTTGATTAATCATCCTCTAATTACAATAAGTAATTAGTATTTAATTAATTTCATAAATTTATTAACCTTAGTCATAAGTAATTAACATTTAATTACTCATTTATTAATTAATTATAATTAATTATATTTATCCTTAATTAATTACAATTAATTAATCACTTAATTAATTAATTAATTATTACTTAATTAAACAATCCTTAATTACATCATTAATTATAATAATTAATGATCTCTAATATTTAAATAAATTATTTAATTAGAATTAATTACATTTAGTAATTAACCTAATTATTAATCACTTTGATTAATATCCAATTAAGTAATTAACTATCTTTAATTACTTATTTATAAATTAATTAACCAATAATTAGTCATTAATTAATTTCTTAATTAATTACAAATGTAATTATCCAAATTACTAATTACATTCCAGTAATTATCATTATTACTTCTCTAAGTAATCCTGCTCCATTAATTACATTTAGTAATTACTCTTTTAAAATCATCAAATGATTTATTAAAATTAATTAAAATAAATTAATTAAATTAATTAAATCATATATCAAAATTAATTACGATAATAATTTAATTTCCTTAATTACTTTAATAATTAATTATACTTAACAAATTACAATTAATTATATTCAATTAATTAATCTAGTTAATTATCAAAATTAATTACATTCATTAATTACTAAATTATCCTTAGATAATTATCACCATTTATTAATTAACAACATTTCAACAATTACATACTTAAGGAAATTTGAATTAGATTAATTATTAATGAATCATTTCTAATTAAAATTAATCAATTTACAAATTATACAATTATATATATAAAATTAGAAAATATCTTTTATTTAATATAAATTAAAATTAAAACCAAATCCTCTATTTACAATGTATAAACATTTATACATTATAAATAAACTATTTTTAAATCAGCAAAGAAAGATAAATTTATTAGTTAAATATTTTTAACTTTGGAAAGAATATCATTAAACAAACTAAATAATTATAAATTTTCAAAAGAGAATTCCAGTTTAAATTAAATTATTAAATCAATATTTCACATTTCAAAATAATTATTAATGAAATTATTAAATAATTATTGCCTAAATTTCCGGGACATCACATTCCTCCCCCTTAAAAGAATTTCGTCCCCGAAATTTAAAAACGAAGGCAATTTAATAATCCCATACAGATTTTAAAGTTTAAAAGAGCAAACATATGCTATCAACCAAATACTAGCAACCAATTCAAACGAACAATTCTAATTATCTAGACAAGATTCTAGATAAGATTCCCTAGAGTTTCAAAGGTATAAACACCGGGACACTGGCCCTATAGAATCTAAACTAGCTACACCACTCAGATCTAGAGCTCCTATATATCTAGATCTTCAAATCTAAACAGAATACAGGACTACAGACAAGTCCTGATCAACTATCAAATCTCTCAGAACTACTGATTCTAAAACCAGAGATAAACCATACACGTACTTCCTCAGAGATACGTGAAAACAAAACAAATTCCAGCCATCCGAACAGCAATTCAATCCTGTAGATCGAACACTTAATCCTTAAGAGAAGACAGAAAGATCCAATCTCTTATCCACACATCTCTCCTGACGATCCTGGACTGCCTTCAACTTCTAGATCAAACAGATCCACCACACAAACTCTTCTACACAAATATCAGAAGACTTCAGACAAACTACTCTTATTTGGAAAACAGAACATATGCACAAGACATCCAAGCTTCCAGATCCAAATGAATTTCCTGTAGAAATCTTCTGATCCAAGACAAAACTCAAATTCCCTATGAATCAGATGCTGCTTCTATTCTGGAATAGCTGCCACCATGCTTCCACTGCGCAACTCTGATTCAAGAATGTTGTTGATGAACACAAGTATAAACTTGATCAACTTATTTCGGAAACATTGTTCATCAAATTCCATAAATCTCAATGACCTATCCGATTTGGTCACAAACACACAGCAAAAATTCAACCAGAAAACTGGACCCAATAAATCCTGCCAACTTAAACAAATCACACTCAAAGAATCTCCTACAATGCTGAACCACCAGTAAAGCTCCAAGAACTAAGTCGATACAGAACTTAATCTCTTGATGCTGACGCAAATCTTAATTCCTTCGAAGATATCCAGAAAATACCACTTCGATATCTTAAACATCCTCTAAAGATGCTTCAATCCAAACAAGGATCACTCAGAGAACTTCCGAACCATCGCAAGTCACTTTTGTGATTCTACCTAGTTCAGATTCCAAGAAATCGTTCTCACTACAAAAATCAGAACAGCTAAAGCCTTCAAAAGAAGAAACTAGTGGTCCACCTCTAACCACAAACATCACACCCAACTGAGCTTCTAGAAGAAATGGACAAGCTTCACCATTTGTCCGGACTACTGACAGAAGAATCACAGAGACTTCTGAACCATCGAAGAACAGGCCACTCACTGCTGCTACTGTTGCCAAAACTTCCTTAACCAAAAGCACATTGAACCTCAAAGCTACACCAGCCTCTTCACAATAGAGCCTTCCAGATAGACAGATATCTTCTCAGGAAACTCGGACTTCAAACCAAGCACAAACACTTAGCTGAACCGAGTCTCCTACTCCAAAATAGATAAGACTCCTTCCTATGGTTGCCAAATACCATTACTTGCTTCAGCTCTTCCAACTGATCCCAAACTCTAGAGAATCCGCTCGCACGGCGCAATCCAAACTTATACTCTAAAAATAAACTCCGAACCTTTAAAAGATTTCCTTCAGAGATCGGTGAAATCCATACACCAAGCTACAAAGCTCACTTGGGACGGTATTAGGTCTACAGTCTCGACAAATACACTTCCAACCAATGGTAGTAGTCGTGTTACACACACCACTACCTTATCTACCTTTATAACTTATATTGGAAAACCCGAACAGGTAACCCAACAAAATAGGTAGGAATAAATAAATATATATATAGTCAAAATTACAAATACGCTCCCTCAAAGAAAGACACCACTCCAGAGCTTAGGTATTCGCTCAACCTAGAGCTCTGATACCACATTGTAACGACCCAACTTCCAAACTCCAGGAAGTCGCATCGCTAAGAAGAAAGAAAGGGGTAGAAAAGAGAAAAGAAAGGAAATAAAGAACAGACAACATCAGAATCTCACAGCGGAATCAAATAAATTATAGTATATCACATAAAACTTTACATAATATCATATACATCAGAGTTATACAGCTAATACAACACAAACTAGACAGTTATAAACATCTACCTAGCAATTACAATTCAAGTACATCAGAGAAAAACAGATACAACTCATACACAGCGGAACCTCTAAATATATCTACACGCTGAAGCCTCCTGCTCCATTATCTCCTCCAGAACTCGTCAAAGCAATCCTGAAACACTTGACTACTCATACGTAATATGAGTACCCAAGAGTTTAATAAAACAGAAAATAAACACTCATGTCAGACAGGGGTCAGGTGTGAGTAAACGGGGATAAAAGTTGCTTAACTTTAGAAAATCCTTTGAAAACAAAAGTTATCACGTAAGACTTCCCACACATAAACATGGAAAAGTTTTTACCTTACGCTAACCAAAAAAATTGATAGGAAATCCAGTGATATTATAATAGTGTCTAGGGTTTTCAAAATAAAATACAGAAATAGCTGGAATGCTTACATCTCACGTTCCTACATAGTTGGGCACAATCAAAACCGTACAAGCACTTATTGGATTATGGATTCCATCAATGGAAGGGCTACCGGGGTACCGCCTGTCACAGTACGTGGCCTAGATCACCGTACCGAGAAGTACTCCCACTCCCTGCAACACAAAGCCGGAACCATCCCTTACTGGACAGTGCCGAACAAGACTACCCCGGCAGTTGTCATGATCAACCGCCCTACACAGCCGAAATATAAAGGGACCTCTAGACAGGGATAAATCTTTCTCTCCAGTGGGGGCTACCCACGAAGCTTTGCTGCACCTCCCCTGTTTTAGCCATTCCCGGTTAATGAGGCTTGAGGCTACGATTACCTTTATAGGACATCCAATCTTAGAATGCTCATCGTCCACCTGACGATGTTCTGAAAGCATTCAATCCATACAAGTTTGTTCCGGGTTCGAACGAAACCGAAGGCATTATCTCGTTACACTCGTTTTGGAATCACCCTCAGAGTTAACGACGATAACCCTTGCACTCTAAATCACCATCTCGAATCTATAAGCACTATTCCGTCAAACTCATTACGGAATCACCCATAGAGTTATACTGACATATAGCCCTTACTCCTCAAGTCTTCACTTGCTCTACTTGGAATAACAACCTAAAGTTTAATTGGAATCGATGTGGTTTTCGGATATCCAAATATGTGTGACCACCCAGAAATTTTAACGATTTAAAATGGAATAATAAATTGATTTTTAACATTTGAAAGGTTAATTTCAGCTTGAATTCCAAAATATTAATATTTATTAGATAATTAATGTATTGAATTATATAATAGAAATTGGGTAAATTGTTGAATTTGAGATTTTAAGCCTATTAAAAATAATTTGAAGGCTTATAAAATTTACAATGATGATACTGAAGATAATTGAATGATTAAAATTTTATTTAAAGGTAATTTGTACAAGTTTAATGATATATCGTTTAATTCGAATTTAAAAATAGCCTTCCGAGGCACAGTCTCGGAATTCGACGAAACCTATTCCATTGGATCCGTAATAGTTAGTTATTATCGGGTTTCAATTTTCATAGCAATCGGGGTTGTCGTTTGACCCTGGCAGCTCAAAACGCTTAGAACTATTTTAATCGATTTAATTTAAAATCGATAGTTTTCTTCTGTAACTCGCGCATACGATCGAATCAGCTTCCGAAACACGTTTCATTGTGTTCGTAACGCGGGTAAAACCTTATAATCGCCTCGCGGCATTCCTTAAGAGGAGTTCGAATATTTAAGTAGAAATTGATAAAGCATTTTGAAGTTTTATATAAGTTAATGAAGAAAATTAATTAAATTTAATTGGCAAGATATTTTCCTTTACATTGTCGTGTTCAGAAAGCTTTCCATCTCCCATATTTTTATTCCCGTCCCCCTCCTTTCTCAAGAAGCAAAATCGAAATCAATGCAAAAAAAAAAATGGCCGAACTTATCTTCAGGTGAAACCCCCGAATCTATCTTCCATCCTCTTTTGAAACCAACGCTTCCGTTCCTTAGCACTAAATCGCGATTTCCAGTTCTCGTCTATAAAAAAAAGGAAATCCTATTTGTTCGAAATTGAAAATATTAGGGGGAGAGGGCCGAGGTAATCGCGAGGCAGGGCCACGCGTGGAGGCAACCCATCATGGTTCAGCGATGTCGCTCTCGAACCTAAAGCTTGCGCACGAAGTCAGATGATCTCGCGAGGTCGAAGGTTCGTGGTCTCACGGCGGCGAAGTGGGTGGCTAGGGCAGGCAACTAAATCAAGGATTTAGGTGATTTCGACCTTTGGGGTGAGTTTACTCTATATATTTATAAGTTCTTTGGCTCGTGAATTCGAATATGATTTCACCAGCAAAACATGCTTTTATTCTGGCCTTTGTCTTTGTCTTGGTTTGTGCAGAGACCTATGTTAGAAATATCAACATGATACTGTCGTTAGTGCCTGCGTTTCCTAATGAACACACACACACACACACATATATATATATATATATATATATGGTTTAACATTGTTCATTTTATTCAGAGAATGTACATGTGAAATGTACAGCTAGTTTGGAAGTTTCGTAACCCGGCATTGTTAGTAACCTGGCATGTAAGTTTAGAAACTCTGAAAACCTGGAATAGTTAGTAGTGTAGCATGTTCTGTGTTTTGAACAGAGCGTGATGAGATATTGAAATTTTGGAAATCTAGAAGAGTTATTAGCCTGGTATGTTAAGTCCGGAAGTCTGACATGATTGAGCTTTTGGAAGTTTTTTTGTTCTAAAAAAACAAAATAAAAAAATTTAATTTAATCACTGGAAGCGATTAAAAGATCATTAATGAATGTCATCAATTAATTTAAGATTTATTAATGTGAATGGTTAAGGGTATTTAATTTAAGTGATTAATTGAAAGAAATTTTGCTAAATGTAATTTTAAGATGATAAATCAAGGAGGATTAATTAAGGTGATCGTTAATTGGGTTGTGATTCGTTTATGTTAAGTAAGGGAAATTAACCAATGAATAATTACTTGATAAAAACAAATAAAGGGGTTATTTACTTAGTGTAATTAATTCAGGGTTGGATAATGAAAGAAATTAATTAAGGAGTATGATTAATTTAAGAATAATTGATCAATAGAGATTAAAGATAGTTAAATTGAGAAATCAATTAAGGATCAATGTAAGTAATATGAAGGGTAAAGGTTAATTAATTTGTGTAATTATTTAAGAATTAATTACTTATTGTAATTGAAGGATAGTTAAACCAGGGTGATTAATTAAGGTGATTAATGAAGGGATTGTTGATAAATTGATTGGAAATAAATTAATGTTTAATGAAGAAGTCAAAGTGGATTAGGTTAGTAATCAGGATTAATTAAAATTAATTTGTGTGTGATTACGCTTTACTTATGGATATTTGAATGGAATTGTATACTTGAATGGGTTGATATCTCTGATATGAAATGTTTTGTATTTCATTTGGATAAATTGGGTTAGAATAACATAAGCTATTGAAGAGACCGGGGTCGGGTATGGGGAAATACCCGAAACCACTTCGAAGTTTTATAAATTGATTTGTGGAACCAATAGGCTGGAATGAATTGATTAAGTGAATTGGATTATTTTATATAAGTTTGGTACTCAAAAATTGATATGTGAGATAAGTGTTGTTTAAGCAAATTGTGAATTGGATAAACTGATATATGTTACCCGGGTTTATATTAGTTGCTTGCTTTGGTATTCCTTGTTAGTTGGGTTTACTCACGCTGGTTTCCAGCCTGACCCGGGTGTTACTTTGGTGTAATGCTCGGGTCAGACCGAGTATTACAGATTTTCAGGTTAGGGCGTTCAGGAGCTCAGGAGGCGAGCTGGTGGCAGTATCGTATAGAGTATATCCGCTGTATTTATATTATTGTTTATCCGAGTCATGATAATTGTAAATATTCAGTGACTGTATATTATGTGAAACTCTGATGTATATTAAATGTAATCGACAGTTATAATATTCTTTTGTAAACTGTTATTATTCATTATTATATTTTATCCGCTGCGATTGTGAGATGTTTGGTGTTTCTGTTCTTCTTCTTCTATCTCTTTCTTCTTTTTCATAACTATCTGGAATTTTCGGCTTCGAAAATTTCGGGTTGTTACATTTGGTATCAGAGCTGAAGGTTAAGCGAGAACCTTGACTCTGGTGGGGATTACTCATTAAATAGAGTCTGTAGTACTCTAGAATGAGTTGAGTATATATATATATGGGCGCGTACTTGTTATTTTCTTATATAAAGATTTTAAATGATTTTTGTAAAATATATTTTTGATATATATAAAGCAATATTTTCTTCAAATAAATATTAGACGATGGGTTGTTAATTATTGGAATTAAAATTAAGGAATAATATTATACAACCAAACTGAAATTTAATGAAGATTAGTTTGAAATGGATTCAAACTGAAACTGAAGTTTAGAAATTGGAATTAAATTAAGTAGAAAAGAAAAAAATAAAATAAATAACCAAATTAAAATTTAAGTGATTGAAAATGAAATTCAAAATTTAATCCCGGAATTTGAAATATGGATTGGGATGAAATTTATAAGTTGAAATAAACTTTATAAATAAATGAGATTGTAATTTGAAATAGAATTCCGAAATAGAATTCCAAAGAATATTTGAAAATAAAGTAAGATGGAAATTCCAGAGTAATGTTTAAATATGAATTGGATGGATGGAAAAATTTAAAAAAAAAATTGGGTTTGAAAGTGGTTTCCAAGGGTTTTGAAGAAAGAATAGTATTATTTCAAAAATATTTTTGTGTTTGAAATTTGGGAGATTTGAAATCAAAAATATTTGGAAGTGTTTTTAGAGAGATGAAAGCATTGAACTCTTTCGGTCACTGGAAAATAACGTCGGTGATGACTGCAGCATTTTCGATGTTCATTTTCGAGTTTCTAGAAGAGAAATTGCTACCAAATTGTTTTAAATTGGAATTGTGTATGAACTGGGTTTAGTTTTGAAATTCAAAGGGATAATTGAATTTGCCAAAGAATTTTGGATATAGGTGAATTCTAAGGCGATTTTGAAATTTTGGAAATTGGTTTAAACTCTGGAATCTTGATTAAAATGTTTATGGAATAATAAAATATATTGGATAAATAAAATGTATAACTCCAAGTTAAAAGCAAAATGTGAATGTAATTGATTATAAATAGAAGTTGTAAAATTAAATTTATAATTAAAGTTGTACAAGTTTAAAATTCAAATGGGAAATTTGTATGGGATTAACTTGAAAGGTTTATTGAACTTGAAGAGAGTTCAATTTATATTAGTCCAGATTTATCTGAATAATTTGGAATTGTAACTAAAGTGGAACAGGATTAAAATCAATTAGAATTTGATTTAAATTTGGGAAGGAATCAAGATTGATTCAAATTGAATTGGGAATTAATCAAGTCCAATAGAATTTGGAGTTATTTGGATTGGAATTGGGTCAATTTAAATGGAGATTTAAATTGAATTGTTGGGGAAGTGAACAGTTGGCTCTTGACTATTTTCAATATAAATTGTTTCGATAAAAACTTATTTTTCTAAGCTATTAAATATATACAACATTTCTTTCTTGAAGCCAAATTATTATATACATGTTTTACAATTATTTTTGGAGCTATTTAACCATTTTTCAGCAGTTTTCTAAACTAATTACTATTTTTGAACAATGTTACAAATTAATTACTAATTTACAACTATTTTGCAATTATTAAGATTTCTATAACTATTTAACTATTTTCCAACTATTTTATAATTAGTTAACTATTTTACTATTATTTTGCAAACTAATAATTATTTTTCAACTACTTACCTATTTTTAAAATTTTCAAGCTATTTTTCTAAATTGGTTGGAGTTCAAACTGTTATTGATTAAGTACCCAACTGAGATAATGATTGAAGTAATAATCCAAATGGGGATTAAAGTAAAGGTGAATAAGGAATATGAAATGGTTCTTTTGAACTGAAAGAATATTTTGAGAAATATGAAATGAATAAAGATGGAAATTGGATATTTCTATGGTTTTTGAGAAGTGTTTGGAGTATAAAAGGTGTTTTATACAAGAAGGTAAGGATCCAAAGTTTTAAAAAAAAATTTATATATATATCTGAATATATATAAGGGATCTTATGAGGATTTTGAGAAAGGCTTTTGATTTTTGGAAAAAAAAATCAATATTGAGTTTGGAAAGCCTATTTTGAGAATTATCGATTTTGGGATAATCGATTTTGTGTAAAGGAGCTTTGATAAAATTCATACTAGGTGTATGATTTGAAAGATACTATATGCGTATAGTATAAAGTGTTTTGATGATAGCTCTGGGGAAAAAGGCGCTCCCTTGGAATGGACTTCTCAGGAGTGCCACTGGGTGGCGCTGCCTTGAGCCCCAAGGGAGGGTTCTAAAGTTGATCCTGTGAGGAGTCCGGACAAAACTAGTTCCTGAGGATTATGAGTTGAGTTACCATAGCGTAAGTCGTGTGTGCCGCGGAGAGCCAACGGTTACATGGACTTTGTTGTGACTGCAACGTAACCCAGGATGTAACTGCGACCTATGGTAACATTGTGAAAGTCGTGTGTGCCGCTGAGAGCCAACAGTCTGCGTTTGAGTTTATCTCGGTAGACTGCGACCTATGTAGGAGTGGAGAAGTTTCATTTCGACAGCGAAATCAAAGGCCGCGGAGAGCCTGCAATTACATGGACTTTTGCTGCGACGGCAACGTAACCCTGGATGTAACTGTGATCTGTTGTGTGGGATCCATGGCGTAATCGAGAGGCCGCGGAGAGCCTGCAGTTACATGGACTTTTGTTGTGACTGCAACGTAACCCTGGTATGTAACTGTGACCATGGATGGGGGTGATGATTTTCAGAGCATTGTCACCAAAGATATTTCTTCTATTTCCAAAAATTGTTTTCTGTATTTCCAATAAAATTATTTTCTAAGTATTTTCACTGGATGTTGAAAACGAGTTTGCCAAGTACTTATAGATTTTCAGTCCTACGCCTGATCAGCGTATGACTGAATTTCTACGAGAACAAGGATGGACTGGTTGAGACATCGAGTTATTAAAAAAAGTATTTTTATAAAGAGTTATTTTAATAGTATTATGTGACTTTAAAAGTTTTTCTAAATTTTGAAATTAAGGTGTTGGGATTTTGGAAAATCAAAGGAAATCCAAAATGTAATCATAAAACTAAAAATCGGGAAAATTTAATGAAGTGATTCTTTACAATTAAAGGAAATTGAATATTAAATTAAAAGTGAAAGTGAACCAATCAGCTAAATAAATTATTTATAGAGTATGTTAATAAAAATTTAACTCGGTTAAATAAAATGGATTGTAGTTTGGTAATCGTTTGGAAATGAATTCGAATTTTAAATAGAATTCGACTTAGATTTGATAATGAATTAAATAAGAGAAGATGTTGTAAAATAAAAATCAAATAGAGTTGGATTGAAAATGTGATGGTTTAAATTGCAAATAAAATCCAAGTGTGATTTGAATAATATTTAGTGAAATTTGCAAGTAAAATTGATATGATGGAAATGTTGTCGAATGAAATGAAGTGAATTATAATAGAAATGGTTAGAGTTGCAAACAAAACCCAAGTGAATAGAAATAAATTGAGATGGTCTTGTATTAATAAAATAAATTCGAAATAAACAAGTAAATTAAAAAATTTAATGGGATCACTGGAATTATATAATAAATGGATGAAGCCTGAAAAAAAAAATTAAAATTAAATCAAACTTTAATTGGAATTGGATTATCAGACTGGACTTAAGTTCGGTGGCATATGTGCCTGGATATTGTTTTTATTAATTGAGAGGGTGGATTAAATTTACAATGAAGGAGATGGGTTAACTGAATTAAATGGAATTTGATTTAATGAGAATCAAATTTAATGGAAGTGAACTTAAGTTGATGTTGGAATAAATTAAAGTAATTAACTTAAGTTCAAAGTTTATGGAAGCTTGGCTTCGAATAAGGATAAAAGCCTATTAAATTAAACCTTGGATAAAATTAATTTGTAAATGGTTATAAATTTAGAAATATTGAATATGCTAAGCTTAATAAATAGTTTGAATGAAGTCAATAAGGTGGTGAAATGAAATGCGTATGTATGGTTGGTGAATAAATTCAAATGGAATTGAATTAAATAAAACTGAGTTGGAATCAATTTTAATTGGTTATAAAACTTAAACAATTAATTATTCACATGGATATTATCAATTGAATGCTATGAATTAGTGGAAGCGATATAATTGATTTATGAATCAATTCAAGTGAATATGAGATTGTTTCACTTAAAATGAGTTGAATGCAAGTAATTGTGTGTAAACCATTAAAATTGAATGAAAAAGCATATAAATTTGGTGGGAAATAATTAGATGTGATTTAAAGCATATAAATTGCTTATTGGAAGTGTTTGGTGCTTGTTATTTATGTAATGCTTGTGTTTAGCTATTAAAAGTAAGTGAAATGTTAATAGATTTCCTATGTATGACACTTACGTATTTAAATTGAGTAAGTACAGGTACAGGGAAGCCGTTTGGCTAGATTTGGGGTATGCTAATTGCAAAATAAATAAGCTGCTTGCTTAAAATGCTAAATAAGGTACGCCTACGCAATAAAAATAGAAAATATGAACTGTTTTTTCTTTTTCCGACCGTGTGGGTCGATGTATATATATTTATATCTCTTGTCAAATTGCAAAAGCTCCTCCGTACAAAGGAGATTCTGCCAAAATTTTCTGAAAATTTTGGGAGTTAGAAATTTTTTGGAAATGTTGGTTAACGACAAAAACAATTTTAAATTGGAAGTTAAAGAAAACTAGTAAATGAAACTAATATGAATCAGTTCAAAAGAAAGATATAACTCTATATTAGAAATCGAAAATAAATTGAATTCAAATGAAACGGCGAAAACTAATTTGAATAGAAGTGGGTATGAAACTTATGTAAAGAGATGTATAAAATGATTTATAAAGTTACGATTGGATATTGTTGCTAAGTGAGATATGCAGGTATTAAAGAGAAAAGAAATTGGATTTGATTCCAAATGATAAATGTGAATTGCCCGAAAAAGGTATGTATTTAAATTTCTGTATGAAATTGGATTGGGTTTTGATGTAGCCACTTGGCTTTTGTTTTCTTTTGGTATTTGGGAGCCCGTAGAGGCCTTTTGTAGTTGTACCGAGCTAGCCGCGCAAAGGAGACGCTGGCAAAAAATTTCGGGAATTTAGAGAGTTAGAAAATTTTTGAGAAATTTTCATAATTCAAAAATTGGTGTTAAATTGAAATTTAATTGATTGAGCAGAAGAGTATTGATTGAATCTATAGAAGGTTTTGGGAAAGTTGAATAAGGTGTTAGTGGACCTTTAATAAAAGATAAGTGGTAGGATGTTGAATTGTGAATTTTGGAAAAGATAAACGGGTAATGGTCAATTCTTCTTAATTAGTAATTTCGGGGACGAAATTCTTTTAAGGGGGGAGGAATGTGACGACCCAGAAATTTTAACGATTTAAAATGGAATAATAAACTGATTTTTAACATTTGAAAGGTTAATTTCAGCTTGAATTCCAAAATATTAATATTTATTAGATAATTAATGTATTGAATTATATAATAGAAATTGGGTAAATTGTTGAATTTGAGATTTTAAGCCTATTAAAAATAATTTGAAGGCTTATAAAATTTACAATGATGATACTGAAGATAATTGAATGATTAAAATTTTATTTAAAGGTAATTTGTACAAGTTTAATGATATATCGTTTAATTCGAATTTAAAAATAGCCTTCCGAGGCACAGTCTCGGAATTCGACGAAACCTGTTCCATTGGATCCGTAATAGTTAGTTATTATCGGGTTTCAATTTTCATAGCAATCGGGGTTGTCGTTTGACCCTGGCAGCTCAAAACGCTTAGAACTATTTTAATCGATTTAATTTAAAATCGATAGTTTTCTTCTGTAACTCACGCATACGATCGAATCAGCTTCCGAAACACGTTTCATTGTGTTCGTGACGTGGGTAAAACCTTATAATCGCCTCGCGGCATTCCTTAAGAGGAGTTCGAATATTTAAGTAGAAATTGATAAAGCATTTTGAAGTTTTATATAAGTTAATGAAGAAAATTAATTAAATTTAATTGGCAAGATATTTTCCTTTACATTGTCGTGTTCAGAAAGCTTTCCATCTCCCATATTTTTATTCCCGTCCCCCTCCTTTCTCAAGAAGCAAAATCGAAATCAATGCGGAAAAAAAAATGGCCGAACTTATCTTCAGGTGAAACCCCCGAATCTATCTTCCATCCTCTTTTGAAACCAACGCTTCCGTTCCTTAGCACTAAATCGCGATTTCCAGTTCTCGCCTATAAAAAAAAGGAAATCCTATTTGTTCGAAATTGAAAATATTAGGGGGAGAGGGCCGAGGTAATCGCGAGGCAGGGCCACGCGTGGAGGCAACCCATCATGGTTCAGCGATGTCGCTCTCGAACCTAAAGCTTGCGCACGAAGTCAGATGATCTCGCGAGGTCGAAGGTTCGTGGTCTCACGGCGGCGAAGTGGGTGGCTAGGGCAGGCAACTAAATCAAGGATTTAGGTGATTTCGACCTTTGGGGTGAGTTTACTCTATATATTTATAAGTTCTTTGGCTCGTGAATTGGAATATGGTTTCACCAGCAAAACATGCTTTTATTCTGGCCTTTGTCTTTGTCTTGGTTTGTGCAGAGACCTATGTTAGAAATATCAACATGATACTGTCGTTAGTGCCTGCGTTTCCTAATGAACACACACACACACACACACATATATATATATATATGGTTTAACATTGTTCATTTTATTCAGAGAATGTACATATGAAATGTACAGCTAGCTTGGAAGTTTCGTAACCCGGCATTGTTAGTAACCTAGCATGTAAGTTTGGAAACTCTGAAAACCTGGAATAGTTAGTAGTGTAGCATGTTCTGTGTTTTGAACAGAGCGTGATGAGATATTGAAATTTTGGAAATCTAGAAGAGTTATTAGCCTGGTATGTTAAGTCCGGAAGTCTGACATGATTGAGCTTTTGGAAGTTTTTTTTCTTCTAAAAAAACAAAATAAAAAAAATTAATTTAATCACTGGAAGCGATTAAAAGATCGTTAATGAATGTCATCAATTAATTTAAGATTTATTAATGTGAATGGTTAAGGGTATTTAATTTAAGTGATTAATTGAAAGAAATTTTGCTAAATGTAATTTTAAGATGATAAATCAAGGAGGATTAATTAAGGTGATCGTTAATTGGGTTGTGATTCGTTTATGTTAAGTAAGGGAAATTAACCAATGAATAATTACTTGATAAAAACAAATAAAGGGGTTATTTACTTAGTGTAATTAATTCAGGGTTGGATAATGAAATTAATTAATTAAGGAGTATGATTAATTTAAGAATAATTGATCAATAGAGATTAAAGATAGTTAAATTGAGAAATCAATTAAGGATCAATGTATGTAATATGAAGGGTAAAGGTTAATTAATTTGTGTAATTATTTAAGAATTAATTACTTATTGTAATTGAAGGATAGTTAAACCAGGGTGATTAATTAAGGTGATTAATGAAGGGATTGTTGATAAATTGATTGGAAATAAATTAATGTTTAATGAAGAAGTCAAAGTGGATTAGGTTAGTAATCAGGATTAATTAAAATTAATTTGTGTGTGATTACGCTTTACTTATAGATATTTGAATGGAATTGTATACTTGAATGGGTTGATATCTCTGATATGAAATGTTTTGTATTTCATTTGGATAAATTGGGTTAGAATAACATAAGCTATTGAAGAGACCGGGGTCGGGTATGGGGAAATACCCGAAACCACTTCGAAGTTTTATAAATTGATTTGTGGAACCAATAGGCTGGAATGAATTGATTAAGTGAATTGGATTATTTTATATAAGTTTGGTACTCAAAAATTGATATGTGAGATAAGTGTTGTTTAAGCAAATTGTGAATTGGATAAACTGATATATGTTACCCGGGTTTATATTAGTTGCTTGCTTTGGTATTCCTTGTTAGTTGGGTTTACTCACGCTGGTTTCCAGCCTGACCCGGGTGTTACTTTGGTGTAATGCTCGGGTCAGACCGAGTATTACAGATTTTCAGGTTAGGACGTTCAGGAGCTCAGGAGGCGAGCTGGTGGCAGTATCGTATAGAGTATATCCGCTGTATTTATATTATTGTTTATCTGAGTCATGATAATTGTAAATATTCAGTGACTGTATATTATGTGAAACTCTGATGTATATTAAATGTAATCGACAGTTATAATATTCTTTTGTAAACTGTTATTATTCATTATTATATTTTATCCGCTGCGATTGTGAGATGTTTGGTGTTTCTGTTCTTCTTCTTCTATCTCTTTCTTCTTTTTCATAACTATCTGGAATTTTCGGCTTCGAAAATTTCGGGTTGTTACAATATGGAAACCCGATCCCGGTCTCATCGAAACCAAACGCCATCTTAATGTCCAAGTTATACTTAAGAGTTTTAAACAATTAACTTATTTCATTGTTATCTAATTCACATAGATAGATAAACTATATCTCACAATAGATAATCACATTCATACCATAAATAGATAATCTGTATCATCACAAACAGATAACCATCACAACCAAATAATCCATCACAAACCATCATACTTAAACCAAGCATCCATATCATATAGATACAACTAATCTCATTACTGAGATCACAACCATTCAATCAATAACATCCATAAGCAATGAATTATTAACCATCAATTATAATTAATTTAAAATGAATTAAATTAATTACAACCATCTCTAATTAATTTAAATTAAATTAAATTAATTACTCATTTAAATCCTGCTTAACATCTATTAATTAATTAACCCAGTTAATTAATTATTCACTAAGTATTTAACTTGATTAAACACTTTTGATTAATCATCCTCTAATTACAATAAGTAATTAGTATTTAATTAATTTCATAAATTTATTAACCTTAATCATAAGTAATTAACTTTTAATTACTCATTTATTAATTAATTATAATTAATTATATTTATCCTTAATTAATTACAATTAATTAATCACTTAATTAATTAATTAATTATTACTTAATTAAACAATCCTTAATTACATCATTAATTATAATTAATGATCTCTAATATTTAAATAAATTATTTAATTAAAATTAATTACATTTAGTAATTAACCTAATTATTAATCACTTTGATTAATATCCAATTAAGTAATTAACTATCTTTAATTACTTATTTATAAATTAATTAACCAATAATTAATCATTAATTAATTTCTTAATTAATTACAAAAGTAATTATCCAAATTACTAATTACATTCCAGTAATTATCATTATTACTTCTCTAAGTAATCCTGCTCCATTAATTACATTTAGTAATTACTCTTTTAAAATCATCAAATGATTTATTAAAATTAATTAAACTAAATTAATCAACTTAATTAAATCATATATCAAAATTAATTACAATAAGAATTTAATTTCCTTAATTATTTTAACAATTAATTATACTTAACAAATTACAATTAATTATATTCAATTAATTAATCTAGTTAATTATCAAAATTAATTACATTAATTAATTACTAAATTATCCTTAGATAATTATCACCATTTATTAATTAACAACATTTCAACAATTACATACTTAAGGAAATTTGAATTAGATTAATTATTAATGAATCATTTCTAATTAAAATTAATCAATTTACAAATTATACAATTATATATATAAAATTAGAAAATATCTTTTATTTAATATAAATTAAAATTAAAACCAAATCCTCTATTTACAATGTATAATCATTTATACATTATAAATAAACTATTTTTAAATCAGCAAAGAAAGATAAATTTATTATTTAAATATTTTTAACTTTGGAAAGAATATCATTAAACAAACTAAATAATTATAAATTTTCGAAAGAGAATTCCAGTTTAAATTAAATTATTAAATCAATATTTCACATTTTAAAATAATTATTAATGAAATTATTAAATAATTATTGCCTAAATTTCTGGGACATCACATATTGGGGTTTATTAAGCTCCTTTGAGAACATTGCAGTTCTTTTTCTCTTCTCACCTCTTGACGGCGCACGTTATTTCACTTCACTCTCTTCTAATGTCAAATCAAAGCGGGAGCAGCGCATCCCTATTTTCCATCGATGTAAGATTATTAGCACAGTTCTACTATTTGTATATATATTAGCTTGTAAGTGTAGTATATTGTTGATGTTCTGTTTCTTAATTAAGTGAGGTGTGTTATGTTTTGAAACCACCTATATAATTCCTTGTGTCGCATTAACATTTATTTTTATTTTGAGATTTCGGTTACGCCGCAGTTCCACGTATCATGGTTGTAGGGTATTTGCTACACCCTGTGGACGTATTTGGTTTTGGACTCTATATCGTAGTGTAATATTAGGACTAGGGGGATCGGTTGTAATGACCTAAAATTTTCGACCTCGAAAATTCGACACTAATACGTTCACTGTAGAAGTGCCGAGCAATCGAATGTCGGAAATCCCAAATTGTTAGGGTAAAGAAGAAAAGAGGTAGAAGAAGAAACAGAAACAAAACACAGAATCTCACATTCGCAGCGGATTAAAATATAATATCAAAAAATAGCATGTATATAAAGAAAAGTTGTATCTGTCAAATTTACATACAATACATCAAAGCTCATCGAAACTGGACAGTTCTAACAACTTGTCCCGGAATACAAACAATATAACTTCAATATACAGTGGAATAAACTCAATACGTTCCTGCCTTCCAGCTCGGCTCTTGAGCTCTAGAACGTCCTACCCAAAAAATCTGTAATACTCGGTTTGACCCGAGCATTACAATAAAGTAACACCTAGGTCAGACTGGAAACTTGCGTGAGTAAATCCATATAAATTGAAATACTAAGTTATAAAACATAGTTGCAGACCAGGGTAATTCGTACCTCACTACGAGTTCTTATCTTGTCATAATCAATATCTATTTCACAAAATTATGACTAAGAATTATTACTCAATTTAAATGGCCATGTTGTTTCATTTATTTCAATCCAGCCTATTTGATTCTACAACCAAAATTTATAAAGAATTATTGTAGTTACTAATCGAAGTGGTTTCGGGTATTTGCTGATACCCGACTCCGGTCTCTTCGAATCCAATGTCATCCTTAATCCAAGTTTTTTAAGTAAATACAATTAATTTTAAATATAGGATGTCACATTTACACAGCAATTCATTAGCAATGGATAACCCACATTATCATGGTTTAACCCAACATATCATACCTCAGAACATCACAAATTATCAGACTAGAGACATTAATCCAAACATTCAATATGATTTAATAATCCTTAAGCAAGATTAATTTGTTACCCAATCTAATTAATTTAATTAACATAAAATAAATTAATTATCTTTAAATCTTGCTTAATTAACACCAATTAAACCATTTAATTAATTATTGAAATTAATTAATTATTCTTTAATCATTTAATCATTCACATAATTAATTAACCTTCAATTACTTACATTAATTAATGATCCTTTCATTAATTTCATTTATTAATTATCCTTAAATTCAATTATACTAATTAATTATCTTAAATTAATTACATTAATTAATTATCCTATAAAAAATTAAGTTAATTTATTATTCCTGAATTAATTAAGTCCTTAATTAATCTAAGATAAACCATCCATCCTAATTAATTACTTAATTAGATCATTTAAATCTTATTCAAATTAAATGATTGAAATTAATTTATTTTTAACATACAAATTACTTAAGACCCTTAATTAATTTAAAGATAACCATTTATCTTAATCATTTACTTAATCCAACCATTATTAAATTCCATTTGAAATACTTATGAATTAATTACCTAATATATAATTAATTCTAAAACAAATCAATTAACTTTTAAAAACATGCAATCTCTAAAAATTAAATATTTAGAACTTGTTTGAAAATAACCTTAATAGATATTTTTACTTTTATTTTTATGCTTTGAAACTTGTTACAAAATTTACTTTTGCTTTAGAACTTTGTTAATACTTACTTGGGAAACTTGTTTATCTACTTTAATTTCTATGCTCTGAAACTTATTCATTTTCTTAGATTTCAAAACTTTATTTTATACTTGCTTTAAAACCAAGTTAATGTTTCTTTTTCCTTCATATACTTTTAAACTTGATTAAACCATTTACTAAGGGACTTAGTTAAAACATTCATTTTAAAACCCGTTAACTTTTAAAACTTGGTAAAAAATTTACTTTATAACCTAAAAACTTGGTTAATACTTTTACTTGATCTTGCTTTCCTTTTAGTTTTAGAACCGGGTACAAAAATTAAATTTAAAAAACTGTTATCACAAAACCTGGTAAATACAAAACCCAACGCGAGACAAAGCATGAGCCAACCCCACAATCTTGCTAGCACAACCCCGAGTCAAAACCTCTTCTTCTCGAGCTTAAACATACAGCAAAACAACATATATAAAATCAACTTGTGCACATGCACACGAGGTCCGACCACCTCCAACCTGTGAGGACCCGCAAATCCGTACTCCTTGAATATACACTAATCTCCATAGATTAACTCAAGATGAATAGAAATACGAATTCTCATTGTTTAAGAAAAAGAGAAGAAGATAGAAGAAGAGAGAAAAAGATAAAAAATAGAATGGAACAGAAAGAAATAACAGAACAATATCAGAATCTCACAATTCGCAGCGGAACAACATATAATAAATAAATGAATAATCTTTAAACAAAGAACTATATCAGTTATTACATTACATTACATTTCATTTCATTACATTCAGAGTGTACTCAACAAACAACAACAAACAGTGGAAAAGAAATACTATATACAAGTAATACGCCATGCGATCCAGCTTGCCTCCAGCAACTCCTGAATTCCAGAATATCCTGATAAACCTTAACTCTTGACTGCCCGTGTGAAAATTGGTGGGCACCCAGAGTTTAGGAAGGAAAACAATAAACTCCGAGTCAGTCATGTGACTGGTGTGAGAACTCAAAACAGTTTTTTTATCTTTAAAATCAAATAGAGGAATATTTTTAAAGTCAATTCGCAATGCTTTTAAAAATGAGACTACCATAAGGCCTCCCGCACACACACACGTGCAAATGCAGAATCGGAGGAGATTTCTCCTTATGATAGTCAAAGATGCTTGATACGCATTAAAAAGAACATTTGATATTATTACTAGTGCATAGTGTAGGAAAAAATCATTTCGAAAGTAAAGATATAAATCTTAGCCAACATACGACCATTATCGTATGCCTACTATAGCTACCATCCAAACAGTGGGGCGCCACCATAAGTGAATGATAGGTTCTACAACTAATACCGTACAAGATCGTATTGTTTCTTTCCAACGAATGGTCAGGCCAAGGAACTTCCCATTGCCACATGAGAACGCCTCTGGAAGGACCTCCCCGAGAACCTAACCGGATCTCTGCCAACACAAGGCCGGGTTACCTTTCAAACTAGGTAACAACTGACCGAGTATGCCATCCCCCGGTCCTTTGGGACCTTTAACCGAGCGCTCGTAATCAACATCACACCATAATAACAAAGTGTTTCAACATGAGTAAGTATCTGGGCTCCATACCATGATACCACCCTTTTTCAGAAGGAAATGCACATACCCTAAAGGGAGCTACCCCTCATAACCTTGCTGCATCTTTCCTGTTTTGACCATTCCGGGGTGTGAGGCTCGACGAAGTCTCGTACACAAAGCCACGCTTTATACAAAATCTGTGCTTTGGGTCAACAAATGATCATAGAAATGATCACAAATATAAACGATCAAACAAATAATCCTATCACAAATGATCAACACAATGATCATTTCACAGCAACATTCAGCATGTCACATTACCAAATTGGGAATATATCGCTGATAACCATCAACTACATAACCTCTGAGCTCGTACGTCTCAGAGAAGGGTGTTAAGCTAAGAGAATAAATTCTCCGCCACCAACAGAAATATATTTGAAAGAAATCAGCTTTATATCTCAATTTGTAATGTCAGACATACAATCCATACAATTCTGTTCCGGGCTCGAACAGAACCGAAGGCACTTACAAAGAAGTCCTTGCAATCCGGATATCCACAATCCTGATCGGATTCCCCATCACATATGGAGAACTCTATACCGGAGCAACGCGGTGCAGAGTCAATCGACAGGTCATCCTATCGCTCTCACAAATATCCGGTCTTCAACCCCGGTCTTCAAATGCAATCCATAACGTCGTATCACTATTCGGAATGGGTAATCCGAATAACGAGCGCAATAATTTAAAAATAAGTGTGGCATTCAAATTCAAACAAGTCACAACAAATACCTTTTTAAAGGTAAATATTGATGGTCGGTTATTGAACTATCAATGGATATGCACAACATCACCAGATTCCAAATAATTTTCCAAATTATTTATTTCCCAAGAATATCTTTACAAGATAAATAATTTTCACACTTCAAAAATAAATCAATATTTATTTTTAAACGAATTCCACTTTCTTTTATAAATTCCATAGTGAATTTATATTCCAAAATATCTATGAATATACGATTTCAATTATTCATTTTCAATTTATCTTCAAAAAGGATAAATTCTCAAAATATTCACTTTATATTGGAAAACATTTCCATACTTACTTATTAAGTAATTCTCAAATCCATTTATTTTCAACACTTGGAAAATATTCAATATACTTAAATCTAAATTAAGTATATATTTCATTCTTTAAGGAAATCATTCTCTTAAACATATTTATTTGGGCCAAAACGAATGTTGCGTAAAACATCGTTACAACAACCCAAAATCACTAGTATAGGGATTCGAATTAAAATAGATATATAAATCCCAATACTATACAAAACATTTCCTTTCGGAAATCATTTACTATAACAGCAGTGTTATAGTCCATCATTTCCTTCTATTTCTCGAAAACGTCTATTTCAACAATAAATGTTGAAATCTATGATTTCGAATCTTAACACGTTTAAAAACATTGTTAGATCGTTTTAATTCTACTTAAAACATCACATCCTAAACATTTTCTTTAACATATTATTAACTATTCAAAAACGTGAATATACCTTGTTAACCAATTTCATCATTTCTATACATTTTGTTCTAAAGGATTATTCACTGTCTAAAACGTGAATATAACTCCATTAATAAGTTACAACAATTTACTTATCAAAATAATTTGTTGCGAATTTATAAAACAATGTTTATAAATCCCATTTCTATTTATTTTATAACTACTTCCTTTTATAAATCTCCTTTATTAATCTATCCGATTATATAACTCAATTATATACTAAAAGTTCATATTAGAAGTTAAATATTTACAATTTATTTGTTTGCAAAATCATTCCTTTAACTTCCCAAATTATAAATCTTATAACTTATAAGATTCATTTATTTACCCAAATCTATTTCTTCAAATAACTTTACAAATTTTATAACCTACTGCTTATAAAATCCAATTTATAACTTCACCGTTTAAAATTCTATAAATTTCATTCATTTATGAAATTCATTCACAATTCATTCTAACACTTATAAAAACTCGTTTCATAATTCAAATATTTTAATTTATAAATTATCAATTTATAAATCTTTTATATAAATCAATTTATATTATTATTTTAAAACGTCTTTAAACTCCTTTATAAATTTCACCATTTTTATTTATAAAATAATCAAATTTTATAAATCCTATTTTTAAACTTTTTATAATAAATTCAGAAATCCCAATTTAAACTATTTTATAAAATCGTTAATCCATATTTTCAAAAATCAACCTTTAACTGTATTTCTCAAAAATCATAATTTTTATAACATTAAAAATTATAACGTTATTTATTTATAATGGATCAATTCCAAAAATATTTTATAACGTATACTTTCAAAAATCACTTTAAAATCATTTTAAAATTCCAAAATTTGGCCCAATGATGCTACATACCAAATAGTCAATCACGACAACAACGACATCATATATCGTATATGATAATCAACGAATATCAAAATATTCATAATCAAATAAATACTGTTGAGGAATCCAGTTGGATCCCTCCAACCTGTTTCCCTGCATCTAAAGATGTTAGCACAATACCAATTCCGTTCCAGTACGAAATTATCGCGGTATATGGGATTTAAAATATTATCCGCTTAATAGACGGCGCAATAGGGTCTCATCCGCTATATACTGCGGGAAATCAAATCCAAGTACATAAATAATACCAATTTCACTGTTTATGAAATATTCGCGGTATATGTTTTTAATAAATAACATCCGCTTACCAACGGCGCATAATGTCTATTTTAACAATCAATAGATAACAATCATCATTCAAACATGCATTCAAATATTTTAAATCTAACTATTTAAAATAAAATCGAAACCGATTCGATTGAGTGAGAAGTTCTCACCTTGATTTCAATTTTGTTTTAGCGATTTATTTCGAATAAAATTAAACGGACGTTTAATTTTACCCGAAATTCTCACTAACTCCAAACGACTCCAATCCAATTTCATAGCGTAGTGCTCGTCCATACGATTCCAACGCAACTGGTTTCGCACGTTTTCGACCTCGTATGAAAAAGATATGGTTTTTCAAAGTTTCACGAATTATGAAACATAATTAATTTACAACAATTTTTATTTCTAAACCTAAATAGAACCATAGCCCTTGGATCCATTGCCTCCAAATCACAGCCGCACCTTTGCATTATCTTCCACCTGCGTGTCTTCTTCTTCCAGATAACAATACGCACGGCCGAACCCATCCATCACAAGCTAGGGTTTAATTATGCTTCCACTACGCTCGATTATACTTCGATCAGGAAACACCATTGGAAAGCTCACGACAAGAGCTTCATTCGGCTGCAAGCATAGTGAGCTCGGCCCCCTGTAGCATGTTGAAAGTCGTGCGCAACTTGCAGGCGTCGGCCCCCCTTTTCTTCCTCCGCGTCGCTCCAATTTCGATCAACTCCGTATAGATTCGAAGCTCTCTTCATGCTCTACAAATTTCATGTTGAACACTTTCTCTAAACGTTTATGGATTGGAAGTAATTGAGGAAAGAAAGATATTAATTTCTGGCCATTCATATCAGGGGTGGCGGCTGCAGTTCAAAACCCTAGGGTTTGATATTTTTGCAAATTATGAAGAGGGGGGGCTTTTATAGAAAATTCGCGCGACACTATTCATCCCGGATTTTCCGAACTCCAAACGAAGCATGCCGGTTGGCGTTTCTAAGGTTTACCCCGCGTTCCGAACACAATGGAACATGTCCCGGGAGCTAATTCGGTCATCTGTGCGAGTTATGGCAATAAACGTTCGATTTAAAATTAAACCGATTAAACGATTTTCTAGGCGTTTTAACTTGCACCGGACAAACGGTAAATCTGATTGACACGAAATTTGAAACCATACAATAATATCACATTACGGATCCGATGAAACTGGTTTCGTCGAAATCCGAGACTTTTTGAAAAGTGACTATTTTAACTCGTCAAATTAATATTAAAACGATTTCGATGCGTTTCGAGCTGCCACGATCAAAGGACAACTCCGATTGCTACGAAAATTGAAATCCGATAATAACAAACTATTACGGATCCAATGAAACTAATTTCGTCCAATTCTAAGACTGTTCGAAAATTGGCTATTTTCACTAGTCGATTAAATATTAAAATATTCAATTTTCACAAATTAACTTTAAATTCAATTTTAAAAGTTCTAAAACATCGTTCTAACTTCAACATGATAAAATAAAATTTTACAAATCATTTTCAATCATATTTAACCCAAATTTCAATTTTTTCTGTATTTTCACATATTAAATTATCGATTTAATTATTCAATCAAATCCAATTATTCAAAATAAAATTTATTCGACCTATAAATTTCACTTATAAATATTTAAAATTAATTAAATATACGAATTTCAATTAATAATAATTCTGGGTCGTTACATACTTCCCCCCTTAAAAGAATTTCGTCCTCGAAATTACCAAGTAAGAAAAGTTACAGAATCTATTAACTTTCGAAAATCCATAGTTAAACTTCTTACAAAATCTTTACTAAGGTTTCAAATCATACTTAGTTATCTTTTCAAACACAACTATCTTGTTTGACTTTCAACTCCAAATCAAAGTTATATTTTTTACAAATTTTCCCAATTTTCTCAAAAATATTCTAACGCCTTAAATTTTCGGAAAAATTCGCTAGAGTCTCCTTTGCGCGGCTCGATCGGAAAAAAAGACAGTATATATATCACAAATATACATCTCATCAAGTAATGAGGCATCCCGCAGGGTAAAAAGTGTAAAAGTACGGTATGTAATCCGAGATATGTAACTTATATTTTATTAGCAAGCATATACGGCTAATATAGCGCGAAAGCGAGCTCCAAATGCGAAGCAAACGCGATCCGCACCTACTAAACACTCAACAAACAAATGAGAAACATGTATATAGACAATAGTATCGATATACAACATATAACAACATAATAACTACATGTGCCAACATAGCAAATGTAGTAAAAGCAATATATTCAACCACCAACCAACTATCATCCAACTAACATTCATAACCAATAAATATTCATTCATATTCTCATTAATATTCAATGAATTGGGTTTCAATTTAAATCACATTTGATTCATTAACAGTGGATGTCTTTACTAACATTCATTTTCAATTAGTTTATATTCACTAATTCATATTCAAGTTGGTTCACTTCCAAATCAAGTTCAATTCTATTTAAGATTCACTTAACTTCCAATTTGAATTTCAATTACTTTAACTTTCAATTTCATTAACTCTTAATGAATTATATACAATCAACTAACAACCATATAACAACCAATGTATATTAATTACAACCAAATTCCTTTGCTTATATTCATCTTGGTTTAACACCTTTACTTTCAATTGGTTTAATTAAATTTATTTTCATTCAATCTTTCAACTTCCAATAACATTTGATTTTAATGAATTAACACTTACATTCATTATTTCATATCAAATTAATTTACATTCAGTTGATTTACATTTAATCCATTCATTCAATTCAATTACAAAAGTTGAATTTCATTTACATAACTTAAGTTCATATCTATCACTTAACTTTATTAATTTACTTTGATACCAGTATCAACTTTATTCAACATCACTTAAGTTATATTCCATTTTACAAACATCACTTGGTTTTCTTAACTTGAATTCCCACTTATAAATCAATTCAGATTTCAATTCTAAAGTAAATTTCCATTTAACTTTAAATTCATTTTTATTTACAACTCATATTCATAAATATATTCATATAGTTTCACTTCTTATATATATAAGTTTATTTCACCATTGTAAATCACTTTAATTATAATTTCATACTTATAATTCTTTTGCTTATACAATTATTCTCTTATTTAGATGTTTCAAACATCTTTTATTCAACAACCAACAATCTACTTATATACACTTTAATAATTCTGAAAAATTATTCCTTTATATATAAAATATACTCACGTAAAATTATTTCATTTACCCAATTTAAAACAATATTGTGTCGAATTGTTCTGTACAAGTGTTTAGAGATCCCTATCAACCACGTTAATTACTCGTATTAACTAGAATCCATACACCACTTAACAAACCAATCATCACAATATAAAACAATTTTATATTCACTAACAAATACGCACTCATAGCTATTATTACACTCAAACTCATTCTAGAGTACTACTGACTTCATCTCTAATGAGTAATACCCAACAGAGTCATGGTTGTCGCTTAACCATATGCTCTGATACCACCTGTGAGGACCCGCAAATCCGTACTCCTTGAATATACACTAATCTCCATAGATTAACTCAAGATGAACAGAAATACGAATTCTCATTGTTTAAGAAAAAGAGAAGAAGATAGAAGAAGAGAGAAAAAGATAAAAAATAGAACGGAACAGAAAGAAATAACAGAACAATATCAGAATCTCACAATTCGCAGCGGAACAACATATAATAAATAAATGAATAATCTTTAAACAAAGAACTATATCAGTTATTACATTACATTACATTACATTTCATTTCATTACATTCAGAGTGTACTCAACAAACAACAACAAACAGTGGAAACGAAATACTATATACAAGTAATACGCCATGCCATCCAGCTTGCCTCCAGCAACTCCTGAATTCCAGAATATCCTGATAAACCTTAACTCTTGACTGCCCGTGTGGAAATTGGTGGGCACCCAGAGTTTAGGAAGGAAAGCAATAAACTCCGAGCCAGTCATGTGACTGGTGTGAGAACTCAAAACAGTTTATTTATCTTTAAAATCAAATAGAGGAATATTTTTAAAGTCAATTCGCAATGCTTATAAAAATGAGACTACCATAAGGCCTCCCGCACACACACACATGCAAACGCCGAATCGAATGAGATTTCTCCTTATGATAGTCAAAGATGCTTGATACGCATTAAAAAGAACATTTGATATTATTACTAGTGCATAGTGTAGGGAAAAATCATTTCGAAAGTAAAGATATAAATCTTAGCCAACATACGACCATTATCGTATGCCTACTATAGCTACCATCCAAACAGTGGGGCGCCACCATAAGTGAATGATAGGTTCTACAACTAATACCGTACAAGATCGTATTGTTTCTTTGGATTTCCAACGAATGGTCAGGCCAAGGAACTTCCCATTGCCACATGAGAACGCCTCTGGAAAGACGTCCCCGAGAACCTAACCGGATCTCTGCCAACACAAGGCCGGGTTACCTTTCAAACTAGGTAACAACTGACCGAGTATGCCATCCCCCGGTCCTTTGGGACCTTTAACCGAGCGCTCGTAATCAACATCACACCATAATAACAAAGTGTTTCAACATGAGTAAGTATCTAGGCTCCATACCATGATACCACCCTTTTTCAGAAGGAAATGCACATACCCTAAAGGGAGCTACCCCTCATAACCTTGCTGCATCTTTCCTGTTTTGACCATTCCGGGCTGTGAGGCTCGACGAAGTCTCGTCCACAAAGCCACGCTTTATACAAAAGTTGTGCTTTGGTTCAACAAATGGTCATTGAAATGATCACAAAGATAAACGATCAAACAAATGATCCTATCACAAATGATCAAAACAATGATCATTTCACAGCAACACTCAGCATGTCACATTACCAAATTGGGAATATATCGCTGATAACCTACATAATCTCTGAGCTCGTACGTCTCAGAGAATGGTGTTAAGCTAAGAGAATAAATTCTCCGCCACCAACAGAAATATATTTGAAAGAAATCAGCTTTATATCTCAATTTGTAATGTCAGACATACAATCCATACAAGTCTGTTCCGGGCTCGAACAGAACCGAAGGCACTTACAAAGAAGTCCTTGCAATCCGGATATCCACAATCCTGATCGGATTCCCCATCACATATGGAGAACTCTATACCGGAGCAACTCGGTGCAGAGTCAATCGACAGGTCATCTTATCGCTCTCACAAATATCCGGTCTTCAACCCCGGTCTTCAAATGCAATCCATAACGTCGTATCACTATTCGGAATGAGTAATCCGAATAACGAGCGCAATAATTTAAAAATAAGTGTGGCATTCAAATTCAAACAAGTCACAACAATTACCTTTTTAAAGGTAAATATTGATAGTCGGTTATTGAACTATCAATGGATATGCACAACATCACCAGATTCCAAATAATTTTCCAAATTATTTATTTCCCAAAAATATCTGTACAAGATAAATAATTTTCACACTTCAAAAATAAATCAATATTTATTTTTAAACGAATTCCACTTTCTTTTATAAATTCCATAGTGAATTTATATTCCAAAATATCTATGAATATACGATTTCAATTATTCATTTTCAATTTATCTTCAAAAAGGATAAATTCTCAAAATATTCACTTTATATTGGAAAACATTTCCATACTTACTTATTAAGTAATTCTCAAATCCATTTATTTTCAACACTTGGAAAATATTCAATATACTTAAATCTAAATTAAGTATATATTTCATTCTTTAAGGAAATCATTCTCTTAAACATATTTATTTGGGCCAAAACGAATGTTGCGTAAAACATCGTTACAACAACACAAAATCACTAGTATAGAGATTCGAAATTAAAATAGATATATAAATCCCAATACTATACAAAACATTTCCTTTCGGAAATCATTTACTATAACAACAGTGTTATAGTCCACCATTTCCTTCTATTTCTCGAAAACGTCTATTTCAACAATAAATGTTGAAATCTACGATTTCGAATCTTAACACGTTTAAAAACATCGTTAGATCGTTTTAATTCTACTTAAAACATCACATCCAAAACATTTTCTTTAACATATTATTAACTATTCAAAAACGTGAATATACCTTGTTAACCAATTTCGTCATTTCTATACATTTTGTTTAAAGGATTATTCACTGTCTAAAACGTGAATATAACTCCATTAATAAATTACAACAATTTACTTATCAAAATAGTTTGTTGCGAATTTATAAAACAATGTTTATAAATCCCATTTCTATTTATTTTATAACTACTTCCTTTTATAAATCTCCTTTATTAATCTATCCGATTATATAACTCAATTATATACTAAAAGTTCATATTAGAAGTTAAATATTTACAATTTATTTGTTTTCAAAATCGTTCCTTTAACTTCCCAAATTATAAATCTTATAACTTATAAGATTCATTTATTTACCCAAATCTATTTCTTCAAATAACTTATCAAATTTTATAAACCTACTACTTATAAAATCCAATTTATAACTTCACCGTTTAAAATTCTATAAATTTCATTCATTTATGAAATTCATTCACAATTCATTCTAACACTTATAAAAACTCGTTTCATAATTCAAATATTTTAATTTATAAATTATCAATTTATAAATCTTTTATATAAATCAATTTATATTATTATTTTAAAACGTCTTTAAACTCCTTTATAAATTTCACCATTTTTATTTATAAAATAATCAAATTTTATAAATCCTATTTTTAAACTTTTTATAATAAATTCAGAAATCCCAATTTAAACTATTTTATAAAATCGTTAATCCATATTTTCAAAAATCAACCTTTAACTGTATTTCTCAAAAATCATAATTTTTATAATATTAAAAATTATAACGTTATTTATTTATAATGGATCAATTCCAAAAGTATTTTATAACGTATACTTTCAAAAATCACTTTAAAATCATTTTAAAATTCCAAAATTTGGCCCAATGATGCTACATACCAAATAGTCAATCACGACAACAACGACATCATATATCGTATATGATAATCAACGAATATCAAAATATTCATAATCAAATAAATACTGTTGAGGAATCCAGTTGGATCCCTCCAACCTGTTTCCCTGCATCTAAAGATGTTAGCACAATACCAATTCCGTTCCAGTACGAAATTATCGCGGTATATGGGATTTAAAATATTATCCGCTTAATAGACGGCGCAATAGGGTCTCATCCGCTATATACTGCGGGAAATCAAATCCAAGTACATAAATAATACCAATTTCACTGTTTATGAAATATTCGCGGTATATGTTTTTAATAAATAACATCCGCTTACCAACGGCGCATAATGTCTATTTTAACAATCAATAGATAACAATCATCATTCAAACATGCATTCAAATATTTTAAATCTAACTATTTAAAATAAAATCGAAACTGATTCGATTGAGTGAGAAGTTCTCACCTTGATTTCAATTTCGTTTTAGCGATTTATTTCGAATAAAATTAAACGGACGTTTAATTTTACCCGAAATTCTCACTAACTCCAAACGACTCCAATCCAACTCTATAGCGTAGTGCTCGTCTATACGATTCCAACACAACTGGTTTCGCACGTTTTCGACCTCGTATGAAAAAGATATGATTTTTCAAAGTTTCACGAATTATGAAACATAATTAATTTACAACAATTTTTATTTCTAAACCTAAATAGAACCATAGCCCTTGGATCCATTGCCTCCAAATCACAGCCGCACCTTTGCATTATCTTTCACGCGCGTGTCTTCTTCTTCCTGATAATAATACGCACGGCCGAACCCATCCATCACAAGCTAGGGTTTAATTATGCTTCCACTACGCTCGATTATACTTCGATCAGGAAACACCATTGGAAAGCTCACGACAAGAGCTTCATTCGGCTGCAAGCATAGAGAGCTCGGCCCCCTGTAGCACGTTGAAAGTCGTGCGCAACTTGCAGGCGTCGGCCCCCTTTTTCTTCCTCCACGTCGCTCCAATTTCGATCAACTCCGTATAGATTCGAAGCTCTCTTCATGCTCTACAAGTTTCATGTTGACCACTTTCTCTAAATGTTTATGGATTGGAAGTAATTGAGGAGAGAAAGATATTAATTTCTGGCCATTCATATCAGGGGTGGCGGCTGCAGTTCAAAACCCTAGGGTTTGATATTTTTGCAAATTATGAAGAGGAGGGGGGGCTTTTATAGAAAATTCGC
Organism: Allium cepa; assembly: GCA_030765085.1. NCBI lineage: Eukaryota > Viridiplantae > Streptophyta > Magnoliopsida > Asparagales > Amaryllidaceae > Allium > Allium cepa. The sequence continues at coordinate 293,780,570 of CM060937.1, forward strand.
GCGACACTATTCATCCCGGATTTTCCGAACTCCAAACGAAGCGTGCCGGTTGGCATTTCTATGGTTTACCCCACATGCCGAACACAATGGAACGTGTTTCGGGAGCTAATTCGGTCATCTGTGCGAGTTATGGTAATAAACGTTCAATTTAAAATTAAACCGATTAAACGATTTTCTAGGCGTTTTAACTTGCACCGGACAAATGGTAAATCCGATTGACACGAAATTTGAAACCATACAATAATATCACATTACGGATCCGATGAAACTGGTTTCGTCGAAATCCAAGACTTTTTGAAAAATGACTATTTTAACTCGCCAAATTAATATTAAAACGATTTCGATGCGTTTCGAGCTGCCACGATCAAACGACAACTCCGATTGCTACGAAAATTGAAATCCGATAATAACAAACTATTACGGATCCAATGGAACTAATTTCGTCCAATTCTGAGACTGTTCGAAAATTGGCTATTTTCACTAGTCGATTAAATATTAATATATTCAATTTTCACAAATTAACTTTAAATTCAATTTTAAAAGTTCTAAAACATCGTTCTAACTTCGACATGATAAAATAAAATTTTACAAATCATTTTCAATCATATTTAACCCAAATTTCAATTTTTTCTGTATTTTCACATATTAAATTATTGATTTAATTATTCAATCAAATCCAATTATTCAAAATAAAATTTATTCAACTTATAAATTTCACTTATAAATATTTAAAATTAATTAAATATACGAATTTTAATTAATAAAAATTCTGGGTCGTTACATAATCCAGGGCTCCGACCACCATCAAGTCGTCATCCTTCCCCTCAGTTTCCACGAACACCCAGAACCAGTCGATTGTGCCGGAATCGAAAACGTGTAACTCGAACAACAGGAAACCCAAAATTGATCGATGAAAATGCCTCGTGCAACCCAATCCGGATCACTAGAGTTCATGTCGCTATACCCGAAGGTATGTCACGTCACCACACTATGATCCCCTCTCATCCGGTCAAGTCTGATCCGCCCATGGTGATGCAACGTTCTCAAAAACAACAAAGAACCCAAACAGCTTGAAAACCCTAAATCGCCATTGCATCACCTCTACTAGTGTCTGAAACCTCTGCAATCATTTTTCCGATGACCTCCAGGCTTCTAGCTACTTCCAGTTCCAGGCCCAACGTCCCACTCTTCGTCGACCACCGTGAATCGACGAAACTCCCCATGCCGATCATCTCGCAATATTTCCACAAAACCAAACATAAAAATCTGGATTTGATTATTAAAATTCAACATTTCCAAAACTAATCAGGTTATAAAATCAAAACGTGAAATTCAATCATTGGATTTTCTGACTTATGTTGATCGTCACTGTCATTTCTAGTTTCCAAGAACGCTATTTGTTAACTTTACCTAAAACTATTTTTAAAAATTAAATCTTGCTATTTCTAACAATTTCTCTTTAAGGATTATAACATAAAACTGCTTGTAAATTGAGATATGAATTTTTATAAGAAATTCTTGTGTTTGTTTTGCAACAGAGCTGTGTGTATACATATTTACAGGCATGCACAGATAATTCATTCTTTTATATACATGCATCATATAGATTCATACTAGCAATCATTTTACAACTTTGCTTCGAGCATGTTCAAGATATAACACTGATTTAATTTTTAGAAAAGAAGTTTACTCACCTGGATATTTTAAAAACAGAGAAAAACCTGGATCTTGCTTTTGAGTTTGAAAACTGGAAAAATTGGAAATTACTTTTAACTAGAAACTTATGTTTGAAATTGCACTTATCTAGTTGTAGTTGAAATATTTGCTAGCTTTAAAACTTGAAACTGAAAATTTGCTTTGATCTGAACTTAACTTCAGGTTTTGAAACCTATTTTGTTGTTTGATTTTGATCTTTAGCTCAGTTGAAATGATCTATGCTTTTAAGCTTCAGTTTTGAATTTGAAAACTAAACTTGTTTCTTTGATTTGAATATGTGAAAAGAAAATGAGAAGGGAGAGTAGATGTGTATTTATAATCTATTTTTAATTTTGTTTATCATTTTAAAAATAAAAAGAAATCAATGACACTTGTAAATGCATGTTAAAATCAAGCTAACATTTGTTATTATGTATGTTATAATACTTACACATGTCTTTTACATGTATTAATCTTTTTACACTTGTCTATTTTTATGTATTTATGATTAAACATGTTTTTATAGAATTTTATATTATATTTTCCATTTATTTTTACGTATACATATGTTTTATATATTATTTTATATTATATTTTTAGTTTGGTTTTATATTTATATATACAACTATACTCATTCATATATATATAATTTTAAAAGAAAGTATATTAAACCTTTTTTATTAATCTATTTTACATAAATAAACAAACACATATATATTATATGTAGGATTTTAAAATATTAATTTTAAATAGCTTTTGAAAATTATTGTATTGAATTCAAAATATGACTTTGAAATCACAATGTGTGTGTGTGTGTGTACATATAGATAAATTGTAGATAGAGATTTTGGATTTGAAATTCAAAAATAAATATTTAAAAATAAATTAGATTTAAATACTCTGTATTTTAAAAATATAATTCATCATTTATTATAGTTTAAATCAATTTATATATATCTAAATATTTCTAATTATTAGAATTTTGTTTGTTCAACTAAATAAAAATCAGTATCTCAATAGTAAAAATCAGTTAATTACCCAATTATCAGATGCCTAAAAATCCGGGTTATCATATTCCTCCCCCTTTAAATCTTTCATCCTCGAAAAGGAACGAAGCCAGAATTCATTAAAATGCTTATTATTAGTTAAATTACTCTTTGGACAATTTTAACTATAAACTTTATTTATTAAAATTCTTCAAAACACTTTAAAAAATCCATATAATATTATCAAAATAGCTTTATAAAAATACTCTTTATAACTCGATGTCTCAAGAAGTCCATCCTTGTTCTCATAGAAATTCGGTCATACGTTGTTCAGACGTAGGACTGAAAATCTATAAGTACTTGGTAAACCCGTTTCAACACCTAGTGTAAATACTTGAAAAATATTTTGGTGAAAATAAAGAAAACATTTTTGAAAATATAGAAATCATTTTTGGTGAGAATGCTATGGAAATCATTACCCCCTCCATGGTCGCAGTTAGCCCGATGGTTAAGTTGCCATCCCGGCAAAATCCATAGAAAACTGTAGGCACTCCGCGCCCCTCGATTACACCATCGAACCCGCCATAAATCGCAGCTACACCCAAGTTTTACGTTGCCATCACGGAAAAAACCCATGTAACTGTAGGCATCAGGGCCCTTGAATTTCGATGCCAAATGAAACTTCATCACTCCCACATAGATCGCAGACTACATCAGACGAGTCCCAATGTAGCCTATAGGCACTCACTGCCACACGACTTTCGCTATGTCTTCATAGATCGCAGTCTACCGATGTTACATCGCCCTCCCGGTAAAGTCAAACATAGACTGTAGGCACTCATTACCCTCGACTTCCGCTATGATCCATAGTAGACCATAGTGACACCGAGCTACACTGTCGTCATAGCATAACCCAAATGTCTCTGTAGGCATCAGCGCCCTCGAATTTCGCTACCTACACACAATCCTCAAGAACTTCAGTTTGTCCAGACTTCCTCCCAGGATCAAATTTAGAGTCCCCCCTTAGGGCTCTACGCAGAACCACCCCGTAGATCTCCTATGAAGTTCATTTCATGGGAGCGCCTTTTCCCCCAGAGCCAATCTCAAAACCTTTTATAATATATACATATAATATCTTTCAAATCATACTCTTTATGATTCACATAAAAATCTCCTTTACAAAAAAGCGATCTCAAATTGATGGTTCCAAACTTGGCTTTCCAAATTCCCAAAATTGATTTTCCCCAAAAATCAATAGCCTTTCAAATCAGTGGGTTTCCAAACCCTTTTTTCGAAAATCATTCTCATAAAATCATTTGTATATATAGATATATAAAATCTTGAAAAATCTCGGGATCACTTCATACTTATATAAATTCCTTTTATATTTCAAATAATTTCAAAGATCACATCTTCTAGTTAAAAATTCACAAGGGTAGTTATCATATATATATATATAAATTATTATGCCAAATCAAATGTTCAAGTTTGATTTCTTTTATAAAGTTACTTGCCACGTTTCTACCTTCTTATAAAATGAATTTCAGTTATAGTGATATCCAAACTTCCACTTTTATTCATCATATATTTTTCATAGTATACTTTCCATTTCAAAAATCATTTTACATTTCTTTCAAAATATCTATTTCATTCAAGCATGTATAATGTATATATATCATCCGTACGCAATTTCAAATATGATCGCTCACTCGATCACACAATTTCACTTCCAAACTAGTATCGTCCACCCGACTTCCTAGTGCGGACTCAGATCTGGTTTCTTGATCAGAAACTGTCATTCTACTTGCATAGCTATACTATGATAGAGAATTTCCAGAACCAATCAAGAATCCATATCCAGGGTTCGCCATCAAAAATCGAGTGAAAAATCCTAACTCGGGTCGATATACTATGCCTAAATTCTATACTCGAATCTGGATCAAATCACTATGTGAATAGAATAATATACATAAATCCTACTTATTTATCTCCATTGATTATCCGCTAAATCAATTCTCTTTTTATTCACCTTCATTTTGATTATGTTCACTTATTCATAATTGTTTCAAATTTCTATTTGGATTATCACTTCAATTCTTATCTCAATTGGTATTTAATCATAAACATTTTGCACTCTGACCATCTTGAATTTAGAAAATAGCTTGAAAAAGTTTAAAATAGTTAAGTGGTTGTAAAATAATAATTAGTTGTATAATAGCTGTAAAATAGTAATTAGTTTTCAAAATAGTTATAAAACAAGTATAAGATAGTTTAGGTTTTCTTAAAAAGAAAAGTTGTATAGTAAATATTAGGAAAATAGATTTTAAACAGTTTATATTAAAACAATTTATTTGAAAAATAGTTTCAGAGTCAAACTGTTCAATTTCCCAATCTCCATTTAACAATCAATTTACAATTTCCACTTCCATTTAAATTGATTCAATTTCAATTTAATTTAATTTAACTTCAATTTCTTTCCTAAATTCAAATCAATTTCCATTTGAATTCAAACTTATCCAACTTCAAACCCACTTCCAATTAATTCAAATCAAACTCAATTTGAACTAATTTCAATTCCAATTCAACTTTAAACCATCTCGAATTATATAAATTCGAGCTAAATTTTTAAATGTTGATTCAATCCTTTAAATCAAATTAACCTTTACTTTCAATTTAACAACCTAAGTCTTTAAAATAATTTAAATTTTGAGTCCAAATTTTAAAATTCCATTTTAAATTGTCTTTACTTAACTTATTTCATAGTTCAAATAAGAGTTCAAAACTTTTTAAACAATTTAATCTTCAAAATCCAATTTATTACCCAATTTTAACTTCGAAGCCAATTCTTAACAAATTTTCAGTTTGCAAGTTCATTTTTAGCATTTAAATCTTAATTTCAAAGAGATTCCATTACCATATGTTCAATCTTTATTTCTTAAAATAAAAATTATTTCAATAGTCTCAAATTAAAGTTTTATTTCAATTCTATTTCAGTAATGGATATATATATTATCTCAATCCACTTCTTAATTTAATTAAAATAATCCAATTCTCAGTATCATAGATTATTAATAACAATAGGATGATATCAAGTCAAGTCAAAGTAAATAAACATCCAAATTATTTAAAACATCCATCAGTAGAATCCATTCTCAATTTTCAAAACTCAAACTTGTTTTGAGACCACACATAACTCCATTCAAACCAACCATTTAACTTCCCTAAGTTAAATCTCAATACCAGTCAACCTTACTCAATTTGAATTCTTCATTTCAAATTTTAAACTTCTTATCAATATCTTTTCCCACTTATAAGTTCAAAAACTTATTTCTCTTTGGGTTCACATCACATTTCAGGGGAAAATTTAAAACTCAACGCTTAGTGTTTACTTCCAATCAACTTGTTATTATGTATATCCCACATATACACATATTCATTTCTTTTGCACCTCAAATCATATTTTAAATTCTAAATCATTCTTGATTTTCAGTTCAAAACAACTTTCTTAAAAAAAATTAGAACAACTCTTGTTTTAAGATAAGATTCCTACATTTAAAAATATTATTTATTATATAAAAATATTATTTATTATATCTTTTAACACTTTGAAACAATTTAAATTTTCTAGGTGTTGATTTTAAAACTTCACAATTTAAATCCCTTCCCATTTACAAGTCATTCTTATCTAAATGTTCACTTCCTTAATTATTATTAGAAAACAAACATCCCATTATTAGACACAACAACCATCTTATGATAATGACCAAGATTATCATATCTGGAAGCCAATTCATTATATATTATCTCATAATTTATTGGAAAATAAAATCAGGGTAACTTAATTCAGCATTTTGAAAATATTTCTATAAATTTCAGGATTTATTTTCTGGTTTGAATCCATTTCTAGCTTATCTTATTAGTATAGTTCATATTATCCAATTCCTATTTGGTTATATATTTATTACCACTTAATTATTATTATATTTACTTTCAATAATCAACAACCAATTACCTTAATATAAGAATGATTAGAAAAATTATTTCTTTATATTTCAAAATATAGGCTTATATAAAAATCATTTTTAGAACCGGTATAAAATCTTTATATAAGAAAATAACAAGTACGCTCTCATATATATATTGCACTCAACTCATTCTAGGGTACTATTGAACCTATCCTTAATGAGTAACCCACCAAATCCAAGGTTCTGGCTTAACCTTCAGCTCTGATACCAAGTGCAACAGTCCAAAATTTTCGACCTCGAAAATTCCACACTAATACATTCACTGTAGAAGTGCCGAGCAATCGAATGCCGGAAATCCCAGATTGTTAGGGTAAAGAAGAAAAGAAGTAGAAGAAGAAACAGAAATAAAACACAAAATCTCACATTCGCAGCGGATCAAAATATAATATCAAATAATAGCATTTATACAAAGAAAAGTTGTATCTGTCAAATTTACATACAATACATCAGAGCTCATCAAAAATGGACTCTTGTAACAACTTGTCCCAGAATACAAATAATATAACTTCAATACACAACGAATAAACTCCATACGATCCTACCTTCCAGCTCGCCTCATGAGCTCCAGAACGTCATAACCTGAAAATCTGTAATACTCAGTCTAACCCGAGCATTACAATAAAGTAACACCCGGATCAGGTTGGAAACCAACATGAGTAAACCCATATAAATTGAAATACAAAGTTATAAAACATAGTTGCAGACCAGGGTAACTCGTACCTCACTACGAGTTCTTATCTTGTTATAATCAATACCTATTTCACAAAATTATGTCTAAGAATTGTTACTCGGTTTAAATGGCCATGTTGCTTCATTTATTTCATTCCAGCCTGTTTGATTCTACAATCAAAATTTATAAAGAATTATTGTAGTTACTAATCAAAGTGGTTTCGGGTATTTGCTGATACCCGACCTCGGTCTCTTCGAATCCAATGTCATATTTAATCCAAGTTGTTAAGTGAATACAATTAATTTTAAATACAGGATGTCACATTTACACAACAATTCATTATCAATAAATAAACCACATTATCATAGTTCAACCCAACATATCATACCTCAAAACATCATAAATTATCAGACTAGAGACATTAATCCAAACATTTAATACGATTTAATCATCCATAAGCAAGATTAATTTGTCAGCCAATCTAATTAATTTAATTAACACAAAATAAATTAATTACCTTTAAATCTTGCTTAATTAACACCAATTAAACCACTTAATTAATTATTGAAATTAATTAATTATTCTTTCATCATTCACATAATTAATTAACCTTTAAATACTTACATTAATTAATGATCCTTTAATTAATTTCATTTATTAATTGTCTTTAAATTCAATTACACTAATTAATTATCTTAAATTAATTACATTAATTAATTATCCTATAAATACTTAAGTTAATTAATTATTCCTTGATTAATTAAGTCCTTAATTAAACTAAGATAAACCATCCATACTAATTAATTGCTTGATTAGATCATTTAAATCTTATTCAAATTAAATGATTGAAATTAATTTATTTTTATACAATTACTTAAGACCCTTAATTAATTTAAAGATAACCATTTATCTTAATCATTCACTTAATCCAACCATTATCAAATTCCATTTGAAATACTTATGAATTAATTTATTATTAACCTAATATAGAATTAATTCAAAACCAAATCAATCGACTTTTAAAAATATTCAATCTCTAAAAATTAAATCTTTAATATTTGTTTGAAAATAACCTTAATAGATATTTTTACTTCTATTTTTAAGCTTTGAAACTTGCTGCAAAATTACTTTTTCTTTAGAACTTTGTTAATACTTACTTGGGAAACTTGTTTATCTACTTTAATTTCTAAGCTTTGAAACTTTTTCATTTTCTTAGCTTTTAAAACTTTGTTTTATACTTGTTTAAAACAAGGTTAATATTTCTTTTTCCTTCATATACTTTTTAAACTTGATTAAACCATTTACTAAGGGACTTAATAAAAACATTCATTTTAAAACCTGTTAACTTTTAAAACTTGGTAAAAATTTACTTTAGAACCTAAAAAACTTGGTTAATACTTTTACTTGATCTTGCTTTCCTTTTAGTTTAAAAACCTGGTACAGAATTTGAATTTAAAAAACTATTGTCATAAAACCTGGTAACTACAAAACCCAACCCGAGACAAAGCACAAGCCAACCCCATAATCTTGCTTGCACGACCCCGAGTCAAAACCTCTTCTTCCCGAGCTCAAACATACAACAAAACAACAGTTACAAAATCAACCTGTGCACGTGCACACGAGGTCCGGCCACCTCTAACCAGGGCTCTGACCACCATCAAGTCGACGTCCTTCCCTTCAGTCGCTATGAACACCCAGAACCAGTCGATCGTGCCGGAATCGAAAACAAGCAACTCGAACACCAGGAAACCGAAAACTGATCGATGAAATTGCCTCGCGCGGCCCAATCCTGATCGTCGGAGTTCACGCCGTCACAATCGAAGTTACGTCATGCCACCACGCAACGATCCCCTCTCATCCAGTCAAGTCCGATCCACCCACGGTGATGCAATGTTCTTAAAAACAATGACGAACCCAAACAGCTCGAAAACCCTAAATCATCGTCGCACCACCTCCACAATGATCTGAAACCTTTGCGATCGTTTTTCCGATGACCTCCAGGCTTCTAGCTACCTCCAGTTCTAGGCCTGACGTCCCACTCTTCGTAGATCACCGTGATCGACGAAACTCCCCATGCCAATCATCTCGCAATATTTCCACAAACCCAAACTTAAAAATCTTGATTTGATTATTAAAATTCAATATTTCCAAAAACTAATCAGGTTATAAAATCAAAACATGAAATTAAATCATTTGATTTTCTGACTTATGCTGATCATCACTGTCATTTCTAGTTTCCAGGAACCCTATTTGTTAACTTTACTTAAAATTATTTTTAAAAATTAAATCTGGCTATTTCTAACAATTTCTCTTTAAGGATTATAACATAAAACTGCTTGCAAATTGAGATATGAATTTTTATAAGAAATTCTTGTGTTTGTTTTACAACAGAGCTATGTGTATACATATTTACAGGCATGCATAGATAATTCATTCTTTTATATACATGCGACATATAGATTCATGCTTGCAATCATTTTACAACTTTACTTCGAGCATGTTCAAGATATAAAACTGATTTAATTTTTAGAAAAGAAGTTTACTCGTTTGGATATTTTGAAAACAGAGAAAAGCCTGGAACTTGCTTTTGAGTTTGAAAACTGGAAAAACTGGAAATTGCTTTTAACTGGAAACTGATGTTTGAAATTGCACTTGGTCTAGTTGTTGTTGAAATCTTTGCTAGCTTTGAAACTTGAAACTGAAAATTTTCTTTGATGTGAACTTAATTTCAGGTTTTGAAATCTGTTTTGTTGTTTGATTTTGATCTTTAGCTCAGTTGAATGATCTATGCTTTTAAGCTTCAGTTTTGAATTCGAAAAATAAACTTGTTTCTTTGATTTGAATACGTGAAATGAAAATGAGAAGGGAGAGTAGACGTGTATTTATAATCTTATTTTAATTTTGTTTATCATTTTAAAAATAAAAAGAAATCAATGGCACTTGTAAATGCATGTTAAAATCAAGCTAACATTTGTTATTATTTATGTTATAGTACTTACCATATCTTTTACATATATTAATCTTTTTACACTTGTCTATTTTTATATATTTATGATTAAATAATTTTTTATAGAATTTTATATTATATTTCCCATTTAGTTGTACATATATATATATATATGTATGTATGTATGTATATTTTATATATTATTTTATATTATATTTTTAGTTTGGTTTTATATTTATATATACAACTATATTTATTCATATATATATAATTTTAAAATAAAATATATTAAACCCTTTTTATTAATCTATTTTACGTAAATAAACAAACAAACAAACAAACAAACACACACACACACACACACACACATATATATATTATACATAGGTTTTTAAAATATTAACTTTAAATAGCTTTTGAAAATTATTGTATTGAATTCAAAATATGACTTCCAAATCACAACGTATATATATATAGATAAATTGTAGATAGAAATTTTGGATTTGAAATGCAAAAATAACTATTTAAAAATAAATTGGATTTAAATACTCTATATTTTAAATTTATAATTCATAATTTATTATAGTTTAAATCAATTTATATATATCCAAATATTTCTAATTATCGGAACTTTATTTATTCAACTAAATAAAAATTAGTATCTCAATAGTAAAAATCAGTTAATTATCCAATTATCAGATGCCCAAAAATCCAGGTTATCACATTTCTTACCTCTTCAAATCTTTTCGTCCTCGAAAAGGAACGAAGCCATAATTCATTAAAATGCTTATTATTAGTTAAATTACTCTTTGAAAATTTTTAACTATAAACTCTATTTATTAAAATTCTTTAAAACACTTTTAAAAAATCCATATAATATTATCAAAATAGCTTTATAAAAATACTCTTTATAACTCGATGACGCAACAGGTCCATCCTTGTTCTCATAGAAATTCGGTCATACGTTGATCAAGCATAGGACTAAAAACCTATAAGGTACTTGGTAAAACCGTTTTCAACACACAGTGAAAATACTTGAAAAATATTCTAGTGAAAATATAGAAAACAAAAATATAGAAATCATTTTTGGTGAGAATGCTCTGGAAATCATCACCCCCTCCATGGTCGTAGTTAGCCCGATGGTTACGTTGCCATCCCAGCAAAATCCATAGAAAACCGCAGTTACTCTGCACCCCTCGATTACACCATGGAACCCACCGTATATCGCAGCTACACGCAGGTTTTACGTCGCCATCACGGAAAAAACCCAAGTAACTGTAGGCATCATCGCCCTCAAATTTTGCTGCCAAGTGAAACTTCATCACTCCCACATAGATCGCAGACTACATCAGTCGAGTCCCAATGTAGCCTGTAGGCACCCACTGCCACACGACTTTCGCTATGTCTTCATAGATCGTAGTCAATCGATGTTATGTCGCCCTGCCGACGAAATCAAACGTAGACCTTAGGCACTCACTGGCCCCGAATTCCGCTACGGTCCGCTGTAGATCGCAGTGACATCGAACTACACTATCGTCATAGCATAACCCAAATGTCTTTGTAGGCATCAGCGCCCTCGACTTTCGTTACCCACACATAATCCTCAGGAACTTCAGTTTGTCCGGACTTCCTCCCAGGATCAAATTTAGAGTCCCCCCCTTAGGGCTCAAGGCAGAACCACCCCGTGGATCTCCTATGAAGTTCATTTCATGGGAGCGTCTTTGTCCCCAGAGCCAATCTCAAAACATTTTATACTATACACATAGAGTATCTTTCAAATCATACTCTTTATGATTCATGTAAAAATCTCCTTTACACAAAATCGATATCTCAAATCAATAGTTCCAAACTTGGCTTTCCAAATTCCCAAAATTGATTTTTTCCAAAAATCAAAAGCCTTTCAAATCAGTGGGTTTCCATAACCTTTTTTCCAAAATCATTCTCATTAAATCATTTGTATATATAGATATATAAAATCTTGAAAAATCTTGGGATCACTTCATACTTATATAAATTCCTTTTATACTTCAAATAATTTCAAAGACCACATCTTCTGGTTAAAAATTCACAAGGGTATTTATCATATGTGTGTGTGTGTATATATATATATATTTTATTACGCCAAATCAAATATTTAAGTTTGATTTCTTTTATAAAGTTACTTGCCACATTTCTACCTTTTTATAAAATGAATTTCAGTTATAGTGATATCCAAACTTCCACTTTTATTCATCATATATTTTTCAAAATATACTTTCCATTTCAAAAATCATTTTACAATTCTTTCCAAATATCAATTTCATTCAAGCACATACGATGTACATATATCATCCGTACGCAATATCAAATCTGATCGCTCACTCGATCACACAATTTCACTTCCAAACTAGTATCGTCCACCCGCCTTCCTATTGCGGACTTAGATCTGGTTTCCTGATCAGAATTCATCATTCTCCTTACATAGCTATACTATGATATAGAATTTCCAGAACCAATCAAAAATCCATATCCAGGGTTCGCTGTCGAAAATCGAGTGAAAAATCCCAACTCGAATCGATATACAATCTCGAAATTCTGTGCTTGAATCTGGATCAAATCACTATGCGAATAGAATAATATACTTACATCCTACGAACTTATCTCCATTGATTATCAGCAAAATCAATTCCCTTTTTATTAGCCTTCATTTTGATTCTATACACTTATTCACAATTGCTTCAAATTTTCATTTAGATTATCACTTCAATTCTTATCTCAATTGGTATTTAATCATAAACATTTTGCACTCTGACCAGCTTGAATTTAGAAAATAGCTTGAAAAAAATTAAAATAGTTAAGTGGTTGTAAAATAATAATTAGTTGTAAAATAGCTGTAAAATAGTAATTAGTGTTCAAAATAGTTATAAAATAAGTATAAGATAGTTTAGGTTTTTTTAAAAAGAAAAGTTGTATGGTAAATGGCTAGGAAAATAGATTTAAAACAGTTTATATTAAAACAATTTATTTGAAAAATTGTTTCAAAGTAAAACTGTTCAATTTCCCAATCTCCATTTCCAATCAATTTCCAATTTCCACTTCCATTTAAATTGATTCAATTTAATTTAACTTCTAAATTCAAATCAATTTCCATTTGAATTTAAACCTATTCAACTTCAAACTCACTTCCAATTAATTCAAATTAAATTCAATTTGAACTAATTTCAATTCTAATTTCAACTTTAAACCATCTCGAATTATATAAATTCGAGTAAATTTTTAAATGTTGATTCAATCCTTTAAGTCAAATTAACATTTGCTTTTAATTTAACAACCTAAGTCTTTAAAATAATTTAAATTTTGAGTCCAAATTTCAAAATTCCATTTTAAATTATCTATACTTAACTTTTTTCAAAGTTCAAAAAAGAGTTCAAAACTTTTAAACAATTTAATCTTCAGAATCCAATTTATTACCCAATTTTAACCAATTCCTAACAATTCAGTTTGCAAGTTCATTTCTAACATTTAAATCTTAAGTTCAATGTGATTCCATCACCATATGTTCAATCTTTATTTCTTAAAATCAAAATTATTTCAATAGTTTCAAATTAAAGTTTTATTTCCATTTTATTTCAGTAAGGGATATATATATATTATCTCAATCCACTTTATAATTTAATTAAAATAATTCAATTCTCAGTATCATAGATTATTAATAGCAACAGGATGATATCAGGTTAAGTCAAAGTAAATAAACATCCAAATTATTAAAAACATCCATCAATAGCATCCATTATCAATTTTCAGAACTCAAACTTGTTTTGAGACCACACATAACTCCATTCAAACCAACCATTTAACTTCCCTAAGTTAAATCTCAATTCAATCCAGTCAAACTTACTCAATTTGAATTCTTCATTTCAAATTTTAAACTTCTTATCAATATCTTTTCCCACTTATAAGTTCAAAAACTTATTTCTCTTTGGGTTCACTTCACATTTCAGGGAAAAATTTAAAACTCAACACTTAGTGTTTACTTCCAATCAACTTGTTATTATGTATATCCCACATATATACATATTCATTTCTTTTGCACCTCAAATCATATTTTAAATTCTAAATCATTCTTGATTTTCAGTTCAAAACAACTTTCTTAAAAAAAATTAAAACAACTCTTGTTTTAAGATAAGATTCCTACATTTAAAAATATTATTTATTATATCTTTTAACACTTTGAAACAATTAAAATTTTCTGGGTTTAGATTTTAAAACTTCACAATTTAAATCCCTTCCCATTTACAAGTCATTCTTATCTAAATGTTCACTTCCTTAATTATTATTAGAAAAAAAACATCCTATTATTAGACACAACAACCATCTTATGATAATAACCAAGATTATCATATCTGGAAGCCAATTCATTATATATTATCTCATAATTTATTGGAAAATAAAATCATGGTAACTTAATTCAGCATTCTAAAAATATTACTACAAATTTCAAGATTTAATTTCTCGTTTGAATCCATTTTTAGCTTATCTTATTAGTATAGTTCATATTATCCAATTCCTATTTGGTTATATATTTATTACCACTTAATTATTATTATATTTAATTTCAATAATCATCAACCAATTACCTTAATATAATAATGATTAGAAAAATTATTTCTTTATATATCAAAATATAGGCTTATATAAAAATCATATTTAAAACCGGTTTAAAATCCTTCTATAAGAAAATAACAAGTACGCTCTCATATGTATATTACACTCAAATCATTCTAGGGACTATTGACCCTATCCTTAATGAGTAACCCACCAAAGCCAAGATTCTCGCTTAACCTTCAGCTCTGATACCAAGTGTAATGACCCTAAATTTTCAACCTTGAAAATTCCACACTAATACGTTCACTAAAGAAGTGCCGAGCAATCGAACGCCGAAAATCCCAGATTGTTAGGGTAAAGAAGAAAAGATGTAAAAGAGGAAATAGAAATAAAACACAAAATCTCACATTCACAGCGGATCAAAATATAATATCAAATAATAGCATTTATACAAAGAAAAGCTGTATCTATCAAATTTACATACAATACATCAGAGCTCATCAAAACTGGACAATTGTAACAACTTGTCCCAGAATACAAACAATATAACTTCAATACACAACTGAATAAACTCCATATGTTCCTGCCTTCCAGCTCGTCGCCTGAGCTCTAGAACGTCCTAACCTGAAATCTGTAATACTCGGTCTGACTCGAGCATTACAGTAAAGTACACCCGGGTTAGGCTAGAAACCAGCGTGAGTAAACCCATGTATATTGAAATACTAAGTTATAAAACATAGTTGCAGACTAGGGTAACTCATACCTCACTACGAGTTCTTATCTTGTTATAATAATTACCTATTTCACAAAATTATGTCTATGAATTGTTACTCGGTTTAAATGGCCATGTTGCTTCATTTATTTCATTCCAACCTGTTTGATTCTACAACCAAAATTTATAAAGAATTATTGTAGTTACTAATCGAAGTGGTTTCGGGTACTGATACCCGACATCGGTCTCTTTGAATCCAATGTCATCTTTAATCCAAGTTTTTTAAGTGAATACAATTAATTTTAAATACAGGATGTCACATTTACACAGCAATTCATTATCAATTGATAATCCACATTATCATAGTTCAACCCAACATATCTACCTCATAACATCACAAATTATCAGACTAGAGACATTAATCCAAACATTCAATACGATTTAATCATCCATAAGCAAGATTAATTTGTCACTCAATCTAATTAATTTAATTAACACAAAATAAATTAATTACCTTTAAATCTTGCTTAATTAACACCAAGTAAACCACTTAATTAATTATTGAATTTAATTAGTTATTCTTTAATCATTCACATAATTAATTAACCTTTAATTACTTATATTAATTAATGAACCTTCAATTAATTTCATTCATTAATAATCCTTAAATTCAATTACACTAATTAATTATCTTAAATTAATCTAAGATAAACAATCCATCCTAATTAATTACTTAATTAGATCATTTAAATCTTATTCAAATTAAATGATTGAAACTAAATTATTTTTAACATACAAATTACTTAAGACCCTTAATTAATTTAAAGATAACCATTTACCTTAATCATTCACTTAATTCAACCATTATTAAATTCCATTTGAAATACTTATGAATTAATTTATTATTAGCCTAATATATAATTAATTCAAAACCAAATCAATTAACGTTTAAAACATTCAATCTCTAAAAATTAAATCTTTAAAACTTGCTTGAAAATAACCTTAATAGATATTTTTAATTTTATTTTTAAGCTTTGAAACTTGTTACAAAATTTACTTTTGCTTTAGAACTTTGTTAATACTTACTTAGGAAACTTGATTATCTACTTTAGTTTCCAAGCTTTGATAACTTATTCATTTTCTTAGCTTTTAAAACTTTTTTTTATACTTTCTTTAAAACCAAGTTAATATTTCTTTTTCCTTCATATACTTTTAAAACTTGATTAAACCATTTACTAAGGGACTTAATTAAAACATTCATTTTAAACCCCGTTAACTTTTAAAACTTGGTAAAAAATTACTTTATAACCTAAAAACTTGGTTAATACTTTTACTTGATCTTGCTTTCCATTTAGTTTTAAAATCTGGTACAAAAATTTGAATTTAGAAAACTATTATCATAAAACCTGTTAACTGCAAAACCCAACCCAAGACAAAGCACGAGCTAACCCCACAATCTCGCGTGCACGACCCCGAGTCAAAACCTCTTCTTCCCGAGCCTAAACACATGGAAAAACAACAAATACGAAATCAACCTGTGCACATGCATACGAGGTCCGGCCACCTCTGACCCAGGGCTACGACCACCATCAAGTCGTCGTCCTTCCCCTCAGTCGCCACGAACACCCAGAACCAGTTGATCGTGCTGGAATCGAAAACGAGCAACTCGAACACCAAGAAGCCCAAAACTGATCGATGAAAACACCTCGTGTTCCCAATCCCGATCACCGTAGTTCACGTCGTCACACCTGAAGTTATGTCACGTCACCATGCTATGATCCCCTCTCATCCGGTCAAGTCCAATCCACCCACGATGGCGCAATGTTCTCAAAAACAATGACGAATCCAAACAACTCGAAAACCCTAAATCGTCGTCGCACCGCCTCCACGATGATTTAAAACCTCTGCGATCATTTTTTCGATGACCTCTAGGCTTCTAGCTACCTCCAGTTCCAGGCCCGACATCCCACTCTTCGTCGATCACCGTGAATCAACGAAACCCCCCATGCCGATCACCTTGCAATATTTCCACAAACCCAAACTTAAAAATCTTGATTTGATAATTAAAATTCATCATTTCCAAAAACTTATTAGGTTATAAAATCAAAACGTGAAATTAAATCATTTTATTTTCTAACTTATGTTGATTATTATTGTCATTTCTAGTTTTTAGGAACCTTATTTCTTAACTTTACTTAAAATTGTCTTTAAAAATTAAATCTGGCTATTTCTAACAATTTATCTTTAAGGATTATAACATAAAACTGCTTGCAAATTGAGATATGAATTTTTATAAGAAACTTTTGTGTTTGTTTTACAACAGAGCTATGTGTACACATATTTACAAGCACTCACAGATAATTCATTCTTTTATACACATGCAATATATAAATTCATACTTGCAATCATTTTACAACTTTACTTCGAGCATGTTCAAGATATAACACTGATTTAATTTTTAGAAAAGAAGTTTACTCACCTGCATATTTTGAAAACAGAGAAAATCCTAGAACTTGCATTTGAGTTTGAAAATTGGAAAAACTGGAAATTGATTTTAGCTGGAAACTGATGTTTGAAATTGCACTTGATCTACTTGTAGTCAAAATCTTTGCTGGCTTTAAAACTTGAAACTGAAAATTTGATTTGATCTGAACTTAACTTAAGGTTTTGAAATCTGTTTTGTCATTTGATTTTGGTCTTTAGCTCAGTTGAAACGATCTATGCTTTTTAGCTTCAGTTTCGAATTTGAAAACTGAACTTGTTTCTTTGATTTGAATATGTGAAAAGAAAATGATAAATGAGAGTAGATGTGTATATAATCTCTTTTTAATTTTATTTATCATTTTAAAAATAAAAAAATCAATGACACTTGTAAATGCATGTTAAAATCAAGCTAACATATGTTTTTATGTACGTTATAATACCTACACATGTCTTTTGCATGTATTGATCTTTTTACACTTGTCTATTTTTATGTATTTATGATTAAATATGTTTTATAGAATTTTAAATTATATTTTCCATTTAGTTATATATATATATGTTTTATATATTATTAAAATTATATTTTTAGTTTGATTTTATATTTATATAGACTACTATATTTATTCATATATATATATATATATAATTTTAAAAGAAAGTATATTAAACCTTTTTTCATCTTTTTACATAAACAAACAAACACATATATTTTATATGTAGGTTTTGAAAGTATTAACTTTAAATAGCTTTTGAAAATTCTTGTATTAAATTCAAAATATGACTTTCAAATCACAATGTGTGTGTGTGTGTATTATAGATAGAATTTTGGATTTGAAATTCAAAAATAAATATTTAAAAATACATTGGATTTAAGTACTCTATATTTAAAATTATAATTCATCATTTATTATAGTTTAAATCAATTTATATATATATATATATATATATCCAGATATTTCTAATTATCAGTATTTTATTGGTTCAACTAAATAAAAATCAATATCTCAATAGTAAAATTCAGTTAATTATCCAATTATCATATGCCTAAAAATCCGCGTTATCACATCGGTGCAGTTTGAATCTTTGCTATTGTTCTGCAGTTCTCAAGCGTAGTATTTTTAAACTTTGCTTCATTCTTTGTTTTTACTTTTTGTAGTCCAACTTTTATTGCAAGGGCATGCTGTTTCAATTTTGATGCTTGCGTCATATCGCCTTTCAAAAGGATTCGGGAAATACATGTGTAATGTTCGCCATTCGTCCCCTATCTTCATTATCAAAAAATAGTAGATCAAGATAACTTTCTATAGATACGTTCTATTTATTATTAAGATCGTACACACAAAAATTTGAAGATTATGTTAATTTACGATATTCGTAGCCAAGATTTTAGCTTGATGAGATCATAATTTGGAAAGGATGATGGTCTTAAAGACGATAACCCTCGAATATTCTTGTGGTTAAATTGTTTGAATAATTAAGAAAATTTCATAATAAATCATTGAACAACCATAAATAATAAGTGATATAATAGTATTTTATTATAGAATGATCAATTATTTTGATCTTTTCAAACTACACAAACATAAAATATATACTTATAATATAAAGTTGTCCACGTTGAGTTCTTATGTTTTGAAATTGATCGATGATTCCATCATTGCTAACCTGAGTAAATACATCTTTCTCTATGTATGCAACACAACTATAATTCACCTATTCATCCATCACTCGATTTTGTAGATTATTTTCACCATATTTATAGCAGAGAATGCTTTCTGTGGTTATAGTTGAGGTAGGTAAGATAAGTAATAAAGTTACGAGCTTATAAACCAAATTATATACGATATTTTTTTCCACTTTTAACACCATCATCTTTGCCTAATCACCAATGTCATTTCATCAATCTCCAGTCGATTAGAGATGAGGCATGTGCTTTACTTCTTAAATATCATTGAGATAAAATTTTAGATAAAAGAATTAACTTTATTTTATCAAAAGTAGCAAATGAATCGAGTGGGCTAATGTTGACATCCAAAGAAGCAATTATGTATTAACCTCGTCGAAGTGATTGTTAAGTTGAACAATTTTCTTATCTAAAAAAAGAAAGAATAAATCAACTCGACGGTGATGTAAATTTTTAATAATCGGTCCTCTTCCTAATCCTCCTAAAAGAAGATAATTATCATCTATATTTGAAATGGGAATATTGTATTTTATGAAAAAAGGTCCAGCCCAATTCAAAAGAGTATCCCATCAATTATCTTTTATTTTTTCTAAATGTTCTTTAGAATCTTTCACCAACATCATAGCATTCTTGATCCTTTTGTTGTAATACTTTGAAAATATATTTAGTAATTGTTATGTGTTGGGAATAGTGCTTGTATGCGACTATGAATTGCCTTGCTTTTTGAGTATCATTGCTCACAATACCATTAGAAGATCCAACTTCATTGGAAATGTTTTTAAAAAAACCGAGTGATCCTCCATAAGAAGGAGAACACTCATGTAATTTTATGAAAGGAGATGCTAACAAGCCTGGTAGATGGCTTTTGATTATTAACCCATACAAATAAAATAGAAAATAAACCTCCTAAAAAAACCTAGAAAAATCTAAAAAGCAAGAAAATAAATAGATTAAACAAAATGGTGGCCACAAAAAGCCAAAGGAAGTAACAAAGAAGGTGTCGCAATGCGAGAAAGACCTCACCCAATCCCCGAAGAGGAAGTGAATAGTACGAATAACTATCAAGAATGTCCAAAGAAGCTGCAGAAGGTCCAACAACATATCGAAACCTAGCTTATCCAAGGAATGAGAATGCCTAAGTCGAACAGCTCATGCCAATAGCCAAAACTGAAAGAAACACAATAGGCAATGTGAGGCTTAAACTTATATGATGGGGTGTGTGCGTGCATGTAAGATGATGAGGAACATGTATGAGAAATTGTAACCTACGTGTAACATGCATTGTGAGAGGTAATAAACTTCATTACCATTAGATAACGTTGGCATGATAAAATTTATATTTTGAACCAAAAGCAAGAGGTAAGCCCTCAAGTACTTACACATAACTCAAACAAGCTTATAGGAAACTATGTAAATAAGCTCAATCAAGTACACCCATGGAAGTAAGATTATGACTTCTAAACAACATATGTTTGAGTTGCTAAAGGACAACAACACAAAACATGAGCTAGTTACCTAGTATGAGTAGTAGGTCAGAATGATTGTGTGCATTATCATTTATTAGGATTACACTTACGGCATTATTACTTCTATTATTAAGAAAAACCCTCTCTTATATTGCATCAATACGAGGTCTTACATGTTTAAGGAACTCCTTAAAGCCAATGATGTTACATAATTTATAAGCATTATTTGAAATCCAATTAAAATAAAAATAGAACGATTACATATGTTAGATTATCTGTCGTCAAAGTATTATTATTATTGAAACATCTTTGTCCGTCAAACCAATTATACCAAACCGCGATAGCGAAAATAGTGTCTAATAAGAGTCATCGACCAGAAGTGAAATAAAAGCTCAACCTAGACTAATAAGACTCACAATTAAGAATGTTAAAAAGTAATATTAAAATAAAAAATTATAAGAATGTGTAGAAGCGTATTACTAAATTGACAATCATAGTATATGTGCGTAGTTACTTTTAAGTTCATATTGCAAAAAATACATTTTTTATCAATATGAACATTCTTCCTTTTTAACTGTTCAATAGTATTAAGTTTTCCATGTAATATTAACCACATATTAACTTAGATTATAAGATGCATTCTCTTTCCACGTAAACATAATTTTTTTTGATTTAACTCCTAAGAAACTTAGAAATTTGTAAAATGAATTAGATGTAAAGTCGTTAGCTTATCCTAACACTAAAAATTAATATTGTTGTTATTATTTATATTTTATAATTGCAGTTTAGCACATAGAAGAGATCCAACAATCATGCTAGAAGGATGTGTTACTCTCCGAGTGGACAATGTTACCAATGCCTAGTCTGAAAAGTTCATTAGAATTATTTTTAAACGATCTTTTAAAATAAGTTCGAAAACTTGAAGGAAACAAACCTATTAAATAGATTAACTTCATTAATTCAAAAATTAGTTAACTCCATTTAACAAATTCATTGACTTAGTTACTCCAATTAATTAACCTCCGATTAATTCTAAACAAATTCAAGCATAGAATAGACAAGGACCAATTTCATCAAGGTAATGTATAAATAAGACCATGACCAATTGAATTTCAGTTTACCATAGGCTCGATTTAGTTTAAATCAATTTCATCATAAATTATCACAATTTTATCCCGAATAAAAATCAAAATTATGGTTTACCCAAAAAATCAGAGAGTCGGAGACGACTACAAAGCAATTACGATGAAGTAACAACGAAAACCACAACACCAGCAGTGACAACATCAGCAAAATCACAGTGAAAAATGACGAGGACTAATGGTTGAGAAATGAAATTGATAATAAAAAATGGGAGGTTATGTTTTGCTTTAGAATTGAGAAGTGATATTGATATCAAAGGAAATGAAATTTGATAATTTAGTGCTTTTTTTCTTTAGAACTTATTACCTCTTTATTTTGTTTGGACATGGAGTCGAATGGAGTTTTGTATTTACTTCACAAATATATATATATATATATATATATATATATATATAACAAACTATATCATGCATATATACATACGTACGTATGTATGTATGTACATATGTATGCATATGTACACACACATACAGACATACCTATATATGGGAAAGGATCGGCTACACCTCAATTTTCTACACCTTTAAACCCCTCGAATTTCAACACACATTCTGAATTAAATAATATTAGTTTCTATCTCTTCTCATTAACTGCATTATCTAATTCAGAATGTATTGTAGAAATCGGAGGGATCAGGGGTGTGTGTGTATATATTGAAACATAGATTCAATCCAGAAAGTTTCTACATACAGTTAGTTAGTGTATCATCTCATATAGTCATGTTCTATTCGTAGGAGTAAAATGAAGATTACCTTTAGGAGAGGTGACTGAGTGGTTGTTAACTCTAGTCATGGAAACTGGTTTAGTTTTAATACTATAGAGGATTCCAAGCCTAGTGACGACCAACCTTTTCGACCTTCAAAGATCGACATTAATACATCCACAGTATTCATGTGCTGAAGTTTAAGTGTCGAAGGGGCAGATAATCAGGGGTAAAAGAAAACAAAGATAGATGAAAGATCAAAATAGATCCTAACATCGCATTAAACAACTTATAATTATACATATAGATAGTACATACAATCACTCTCAAAAATGAGATATCAGAGTCATAACAAGTACTAACCCAGCCAGGGGCAGTTATAACCGCATATCCTTACAGGTGCTGGTAGATACTTATACATTGTACAGCGGAAATAGAAATAGATAACTATCTACATAGGACCCTCCAGCTTCATGCACTATGCTCCTCCCAAAATGCTCCAAGCTACCTAACTACTCTGCTGGCCAAAAAAATAGGACTTCCAAATTTAAAGGGAAAAGAAAATAAACTCCATGTCAGTCAAAGGACTAGTGTGAGAAAATTCAAAATACTAATTTTTGAAAACAAAGGGTACCTCATAAAACCACGCCGCACGTAAACACAGATAGATTTTTACCTTATGATAACCAACCCATTTGCTATAAAAAATCAAAGTATTATTTTTAATGACATTCTTCGAAAACTCTTTCAGATAAATATATATAATCTTAGACGAAATTTATACATTTATTAAATTCTAGCATAATAGGTTTACAACTAAAATCATAATGGCTCGTATTGGAGAATGGATTCCCTAAAATGACAAGGTAAGGGACTACCTTTTGATAGTACATCTCTAGAGTGATGCACTTGAGGCTCCAACCTCTACCAACATAGAACCGGCCCACCTCTACCATTGATGGTACCGAATATCCAATCACCCCGGTCGTTTCTCATTTTTATTAGGATCCCAAAGCATACACAACATGCCCAAAATATAGATCGTAATCTAGAAAGGTGATGACCAAATCCTAATGGGTGCGGCCCATATAGTCTTGCTGCATCTACCATGTTTTTTTCATTTCCGTTATGCGAGGCTTAAGGTAACATTTTACCTTTCATAGAACAAATCCTACTTTAAATGCCACATTACCATTTCTAGTAACGCATTATCGATTTCCACAAAAGTACAACCTCTAAGCTTGTACGTCTTAGAGAAGGGTGTTAAGTATAGGAGAGGTTACCTCCTATACTACCAACAGATGTACATGTGTAGAGATCAATATACGTGGTCTTAGAAATGCAATGTCAGACATTCATCCATATAAGTTGTCCAGGAACAAGACAAACCAAAGGCACTTCTCATACTACGTCCTGCTTGGGAATCACCCTAGGATTAGTAGCGAGTAGTCCTTGCATCAAAGATTTCAAATTGAAGGAACCACTACAACCATATACGATAAGGGAATTACTCCTAAGGTTAGGGCAAGCGGACCTACATTATGAAGATCTCCATCTTTAAAAATCATTGTCTTCAACATATTTTCACTTTCAAACGTACATTGGTTTGAATTGGTTTTCAGATAGGAATCACCCAAATCTAACCTAGGATCCTCCGAACTAATTTATCAATAAAAGATGTTAAGTATGTGGTTAATATTATTCAATTTATCAATATCTTTTATCCATATAAAATATCTTCTAGAGATATACATCTTTAAACCATTCCTTTTTCAGTATATATGGAATCATTACACCTCTTTTTAACTTTGAAAGCACCAAACCGTTTCTCATTAATTAGATATGAAATTTTTCCATAATTTAATACATTCTTAATAAAGGTTTCATATTTTCAAACATATCTTTTAAAGGGGTTAAAGCCATGTTATCTAAGATGGTAAATTCAAAACCAATTAGTATCAGGTTTTAAAAGAAACCCGCGCTGTCGGTCACCATTGAATTAACGTTCCCCATCCCGATGTTTAAAAAACGATTAGCCACCACCGTTCGACTCGCCCATGAAAATTCCACTATTAGCCAGAGGCATGCTCGACTCGGTCACTTCAATGCCTAGGAAATAGCATTCGAATCGTGCTACTTTGAGCATGAATTATTGATGATCCACGTCGTTTAAAATGATCACATCCGTATGAATTTGAAGTACTCGACGATCTCTATCACTTTGTAGTTGAAAGTTTCTTGAAATATTGCGTGGATTGGAAAAATTTAAGGTAGAAAGGTTGCGAAATTTTGGCCATTGGAAGATGAACTGTCGGCTAACCCTAGTTCCATTAGGGTTTTGGTAAATAAGAAAAAAGGTTGGCCTTTTATAGAAAATTTTGCGACACTATTCACCCGAATTTTTTTTCGAACTCCAAACGAAGCATGCCGCCTGGTTTTTATAATTTTTACCCCTATTCCGAACATAATGGAATATATATCGGAAGCTAATTCGATCATATTTGGAAGATAGGTTTTCAAATCGAATTATTTACATTTAAATTTAAATTTATTTAAACAAATTTCTACACGTTTTAGCCTGCCACGACTAAACCGTAAATCTGATTGATATGAAATTTAAAATCCTACAATAATATAACATTACGGATCCAATGAAACTAGTGTCGTTTAAATTCAAGACTGTTTGAAAAATGGCTATTTTTACACGTTAATTAAATATTAAAATATTCAATTTTTACAAATTAACTTTTAATTCAATTTTAAGAGTTCTCTAAATCATTCTAATTCAAATAGAATTTAATTCAACTTTATAAATCATTTTTATTCACATTAAATCCAATTTCCAATTATTTACATAATTTCAAATATTAAATTAACAATTTAATTATCTAATTAAATCACTATATTTGAAATATAAGTCATTCAGCTTATTAAATTAACTTTTGAATATTTAAAATTAATTAAATATCCTAATTTCAAATGACTGAAATTATGGATTGTTACATTCTCCCCTAGTTAAAAGAAATTCATCCTCGAAATTACCAAGTAAGAAAAAATTACAAAATCCATTAACTTTCCAAAATAATTCATTCAAATTAGATATCAAATCTATTTAAACTTTTAACTTTTCCAAAAAATCCATTCGTTAAACTTCTTACAAAAAAAATTCTAAGTTTTTAAATCATACTTAGTTATCTTTTCAAAACCAACTAATATCATTTAACTTTTAACTCAAAAATCAAAATTTTATTTATCAAAAAAATTTCCAAAATCCTCAAAAAAATTCTAACGCCTTAAATTTTCAAAAAAGATTCGTTAGCGTCTCCTTTACGCGGTTCGGTCGTAGTAGGATCACAACATATATATATATATATATATATATATATATATGTATGTATGTATGTATGCATGTATGTATATATATGTATTTATGTATATATGTATGTGAATGCATATATCACAAATATACATCTCATCTTCGAGGATGAGGCATCCCGCAAGGAAAAAAGTGTAAAAGTACGATATGTAATCCGAGATATGTACCTTATATATTATTAGCAAGCATATACGGCTAATATAGCGCGAAAGCGAGCTCCAAATGAGAAGCAAGCGTCACTCGCACCTACTATACACTCAACAAACAATGAGAAACATGTATATATGAAAATAATATCAATATACAACATATATCAATACAACAACTATATATGCCAATATAGCAGATGCAATCAAAAACAACAAATCCAACCATCATACAACTATCGTCCAACTAATATCCAATAAATCATATCTATCCAATCAATCCATAACCTTATTGACATTCATTCATTTCTCATTAATCTTCATTAAATTGGTTTTCAATTAAATCACATTTGATTTATTAACATTAGACTTTACTAACATTCATTTATTCATTTTCAATTAGTTTACATTCACTAAATTTACCTTCAAGTGGGTTCACTTTCAAATTAAATCAAATTTAATTCTATTTAGAGTCACTTAACTTCTAATTTGGATTTAATTACTTAGCTTCCAATTTCATTAAATCAACTTCATTAATACTTAATAAATTTCTATACAATCAATTAACATTCGTCTAACAACCAGTGTATAACCAACATTACCAAATTAATTTAATTTACTTTACTTACATTCAATTTGATTCAACACATTAAATTTCAGTTGGTTTAGTATTCAATTCTTAACAATAACATTTTCTAATCCATGTTTATTTACTAATTCACTTTTACAACTAAAGTTGATTTGTATTTTATAATTCAAGTTCATATTCATCACTTCACTTTATTAATTTACTTCGATACCAAAATCAACTTCATTTAACATTACTTAAATTATATTTCATTTCATCTTCACTTGCATTTATTTTCACTATACAACTTAAGTTCACCCTTAATTTAATTCAAATTCTATTTTATTTAGCTTAACAAAATTGTTTAACCATTTTAACAATTTGGTTTGACTTACTTTTTATCACTTTATAAGTTATACAACTTAGTTATCTAAGCTTTCAAATTCATATTATATAATCACTTACCCTTAAGTTTAATTTCCATTTCAATAATTTATCTAATCTAGTTTAACTCCGATTTAATTTATTTAACCTTCCTCTGGTTAAATTTCAAATCATATATTTTATTCTGCTAACTCAAATTTATTTTAACTTAACCAAAGTTAAACCTTTTTATTTCATATTATAAGCCCAAAAATTGTTTCGCTTGCATTTATAAATTTCAACTTGGATTTTAAATCAAATTTGTTTATCACAACAAAACTTCAATTTTCAATTTTTATTTACCATTGGTAACAAATCCATGACACAGAAACTCGAAAATGATACTGATGATGCTATAGTCATTATCTTATTATTTTCCAACAACAGTTTTGAATTCAGTGCTTTATATATTCTTTTTATATTTATAAATCATGTTTATACATTCATACTTATATAATGTCACTATTTCACTTCACATAAATAAGATTCATTCCAAATTTATTTATCTTACTTACATTTATAATAATATAATCACTTTAAATTTGAAAAATAATTTTCAAAATTAACGAGATTCAAATACTCAAATTCTTAGTCCAAATCCATTTTTATTTATAATTAATTTCTATAATTATATTCATATAGTTTCACTTCTTATATATAAGATTATTTCACAATTGTAAATCATATTAGTTATGATTCCATACTTTATAATTCATTTGCTTATATAATTTATTCTTTTACAATTATTGTTTTTACTTAGATTATTCAAACATCTTTTATTAACTAATATATTTTTACAATTTTAAACAACCAAACAATCAATTTATATACACTTCAATAATTTATGAAAAATTATGTCCTTTATATATAAAATAAAATAGAGGTAAATTTATTTCATTTACCCAATTTAAAATGATACTATGTCGACTTGTCTCGTTTAAGTGTTTCGAAATCCCTATCGATGACATAGCATCCCACATACCGACGGGAATTCACAAACTGCTCAACGGATAAGCAAACACAATATAAAACATTTTATATCACTAACAAATACGGGCTCATATATATAATACACTCAAAATCAATCTAGGATGCTACTGCCCCTATCTATACTGAGTACACATCAAAGCTTAGGAATATACAAAATCTAAGCTCCGATGCCACGTGTGATGACCCGCAAATCCGTACCCTTTGAATTGACAATAAGCCACACATGTCCGACCCAAAAAGCATAGACTGACGGAAAGTCAAGAGAAAGAAAAGAAGAGAGAAGAAGAGAAGAGAAGAAAGCGAGAAGATAGAACCAAATGGAATAATAGAGAATCTCGCATCGCGGCGGAAAACACATAATATCATATCAATGATCTTTACAAAACAGAAATAGTATATACATACATCAATCAGAGTCCAATAATCAATCACTAGTTATCAGCCTGGACAGTTATAATAACATATCCTCATAATTGCTGATAATATAAACAACTAAGCATATGGGATAAACAAAACCTATATGTGTATACAAAAATGAAGATCTCCAGCTCTCCTGCTAAAGATCCAAAAGCACCAAATCTGAACCTGTAAATACTCGGTCTGAACCAAGCATTGAAAGGGAAGAACGCCCGAATCAGTCTGGTAAACCATCGTGAGAAACACACTCAACTGAATTTATTAAATAACCAAACTTTTCCTTTATCAAAACAAAAGTATCTCGTAAGATAAGTCCACACATAAACACGGACATGTTTTTACCTTACGATAACTAAAACATTTCATATCAAATCATCTGATATTATATTAGTGTCTAGTTTACAAATAATATCAAAATAGCCGAAATTGTTACCATTATTAAATTCCAGCATACTAGGCTCTACAAATAAAATGGCAGGTACGTAGTGGAGTTTGGATTTCCATACAAATGACCAGATGAAAGGACTGCCTTCCGATGGGTACACCTCTAGATGGATGTCCCGATGCACAGAACATCTGCCATCTATCAACACAAGACCGACCCACCTCTATAACTAGATGGCACCGAATATGTCATCCTCCAGTCATTACTGACCTTTACCGAGGGCTCTTTGGCATACAAACCACAATAATCAGATACACGACGTCATAGCATGTAAAGATGTATCTTAAAGAGGATGATTAAACCCTACTTGGGAGCGACCCACTTAGCCCTGTTGCATCTAACCCTGTTTTGGTCATTTCCGGTTGATGAGGCCTGAGATAACAATTACCTTTCAAAAATCACAATCACATTACTTTGAATGCAACACAGCTATTCCCTTTGAATACTAATTGCCCTCCACCAAAATACAACCCTTAAGCTCATACGTCTCGAGAAGGGTGCTAACCTAAGAGAAGTTGCCTTCTCCGCCGCCACTGATGTACGTTTGTAAAAACTAATGTACGTTATCTTTAGAAATGCAATGTCAGCCAAACATCTATACAAGTTTTCCAGAAACAAGACAAACCGAAGGTACTTTCCTAGCACATCCTGTCAGGAAATCCCTAGGATTGGTAGCGAATATCCCTTGCATTGGATATTTCCTAATGAAGAGACCACTGCTACTATACGTATATTGGGATTTTAGCCCCAAACGATCAACAAGCAATCCCCTACTATGAAAATCCTAAATATCAATATCATCACAATCTGCACAAATCGAACGCATATACGTTGGTCCAAATTGATTTTTGGATAAACCGATCCCGGTCTCTTCACACCAACAACGCAAAAGCGTTTCTCAACCTCACATAGGAACTATATCTCACAGACTTATCACATCTCCAACTTTCAACTTGCTATCCTTCGAGCCAAGAAGGAAGCTCGATTGATTGGAGTAATACTCCGCACTATATGAATCAACATCCTTACGACAAACGATAATTAAGCCCACACGGAAGATTACGTACTAAATGTACAACTAAATAGTTCCCACATCAAGTCGATGAACTAACATGGCCAAATTTGATAGTCCGTTATTTACTATCAAAGCAAACAGACAAATACTATGCACCATAACAATCATTAGGCCTTTTTATTTAATCTTTTTTAATTAAATCACTTGCCAAATATTCACTTCAAATTATCTTTTAAAAAGATATATTCTCAAACCATTTCAACATTTCAACACTAGCAAACATTTCCATATACTTATTTAATAATAAGTAATTCACAATTCATTTTATTTTCAACATTTAGAAAATATTAAATATACTTAAATCACGATTAAATATATATATTTACTCTTTAAGGAAAACATTCTCTTTAAACACATTTATTTGGGTCAAAACGAATGTTGCGTAACATCGTTACGACAACCTAAAATCATAGTATAGGGATTCAAAAATAAGATAGATATATAAATCCCATATACTATACAAAATATTTCCTTTCGAAAATCAATTACTATAACAACAGTGTTATAATCCATCATTTTCTTATTTCCCATAAACGTCTATTTCAATAATGGATGTTGAAATCTATGTATTCAATGCTCAGCACATTTTAAAACATCTTTAAACCAATTAACTCCATTTAAAATATCACTTCCCAAAAATATCCATTTAATTCAAAAAATTATTCAGTGTACAAAATCATGAATATAGTCCATTTACCAAATCCAATATTTCTACACATTTATTAAAGATAATCCACTATCCAAAATCGTGGTTATAATTCTAAAACCAAATTCATCATTATTTCAACATTTAATTTAAAGGATTATTCATTGTCCAAAATCGTGGATGAAATTCCTTTAATAAACTTCATAATTAACTTATCCAATTCAATTGATTTTGGATTTATAAAATAGTGATTATAAATTCCATTTATATTTTATAAAACTTTCATTTATAAAATTCCTTTGTTAACCAATTCCATTTAAATCAAATTTATATGCCAAAATCCAAATTATAAGTTAATTACTTATAATTCACTTATTTACGAACTTCGCCAAATTATAAATCTTATGTACTTATAACATTCGTTTATAACTCCATTTTAACATTTACAAAACTCCTTTATAATTCTATTACTTCGATTTATAAAATTCAATTTCATAAATCTTATATATATATATATATACCATTTATAATAAATTAAAATTTATCATTTTAAACTATATTACAAAAATAGTTAACTCCAAAATCACATTTCGATATATTTCACAAAATCATAATTTTTATATCATAAAAATTATGAGTTTTATTTAGTCAAAATAAATTCATTCCTTTAAAGATTCAAAATTCAACAAAACATATATTTTTAAAATCACTTGAAAATCATTTTTAATTTGAAATCATCACTTTAATGTTTGTAAATTCCAAAATAGGCTCAATGCTGCAACAACACTAAATACGTCAATCACAGCATCCAAATCATCATATATCATATGACAACAGAATATGTCACAATATCTATAAGTAAACCAATACTAGTGAGGAATCCAGTTGGATCCCTCCAACATGTCGCCTGTAACAAATATACATATTAGAAATATATGTACAATGTCCGCTTCGAGGCAGACGTGCGTACAAAGGGTCATCCGCTCATACACGGGAACGTATAGGGTCTCATCTGCTCCAATAGGCGGCAATATAACCAAATACTAATCAATATATAGATAATATATCATATATCATCCCAACAATCATCATAAAATAAATTTATTCTCATTTATATAGAAATATTGTGAGTCAGAAAGAGTGAGTTGTACTCACATTGATTCCAATAGCAGCCATAGTGTTTTATTCTGAATAAAATTAAACGAGCGTCTAATTTTATCCAAAATTCACACTAACTCCAACCAGCTCTAAAATGTAGTGCTCGTTAATACGGACCCAACGCAACTTATTTCGTCAGAAACGGACCTAGTATGAAAAAGTTATAGCATTTTAAACTTTGTACGAATTTATATAATATAATCCACTATTTTCTTTTTAATTTTTTAAACCTTTTTAATTTAGTCCGTTCTTTTCCACAAAGAAAGATCGTGGTCGTTGAAATCATCTTCTTCCACTCACGTTCGTATCAGGTTTCAAAATAAACCTACACCGCCGGTCATCCTTGAATTAACGCGCCACATCTCGATGTTTAAAAAACGATCGGCCACCACCGTTCGACTCACCCATGAAAACACCACTATCAGCCAGAGGCATGCTCGACTCGGTTTCTCCAATGCCTAGGAAATTGCATTCGAATTATGCGACTTTGAGCATGAATTATCGATGATCCATGCCGTTAAAAACGATCACATCCGTGTGGATTTGAAGTACTCGACGAACTCTATCACTTTGTAGTTGAAAGTTTCTTGAAATATTGCATGGATTGGAAGAAATTAAAGGAGAAAGGTTGCAAAATTCTGGCCACTAAAAGATGAACTGCGGCTAACCCTAGTTCCATTAGGGTTTTGGTAAATAAGAAAAAAGGTTGGCCTTTTATAGAAAATTTCGCGACACTAATAACCCGAATTTTTTTCGAACTCCAAACGAAGCATGCCGCCTAGCTTTTATAATGTTTTACCCCTATTTCAAATACAATGGAATATATATCGAAAGCCAACTCGATCATATTTCGAAGATAGGTTTTCAAATCGAATTATTTAAATTTAAAATTTACTTAAACAAATTTCTCCACGTTTTAGCTTGCCACGACTAAACCTTAAATCCGATTGATACAAAATTTTAAATCCTACAATAATATAACATTACAGACCCAATGAAACTGGTTTCATCGAAATCCGAGACTGATTAAAAAATAGCTATTTTTACATCTTAATTAAATATTAAAATATTCAATTTTTACAAATTAACTTTTATTTCAATTTTAAAATTTCTTTAACATCATTCTAATTCAAATAGAATTAAATACAATTTATAAATCATTTTTATTCATAGTGAATCCAATTTACAATTATTTACACAATTTTGAATATTAAATTAACAATTTAATTATCCAATTAAGTCGCTATATTCGAAATATAAGTCATTCAGCTTATTAAATTGAATTTTTAATATTTAAAATTAATTAAATATCCCAATTTCAAATGACTGAAATTCTGGGTCATTACAAACTTTCCTTGCTCCGGTCTGTAATTAAATGAGAGAAATTACAGTGGCAAGATTTCTTATGTCTATTTTTGTCTTGTACTGTTTTGGAATTTGAGATGAACAAATTAATGGTTGCATTTTATTTTTGGAGGTATCTATTATACCGAATGTTGATTTCCAGTGGAAAAGCTAATGTCGAGTGGAGTATTCAATGCCGAATCCATTGAGTAACTGAAGTAATTGCCTGCTGCGCCAGTGGGAGATGAATGCTTTTGGTAAGGGTTGAAAGACATGAGTACTAATTAGTAAGAAAACGATAAACTGAGAAATGTGACGTTGTTTCTAAAATCTCATTAGTACTAATCGGAAGGGACATTAAGTATCATTTGTGCCTTGGTCCTGTAAGGCAGTTGCCCTTGTTTCAGCTATAGATGAACTTGTCCTAGAGAACATATGTGACAGGTAAGGATGGTTCTCAAGCCAGCATCTATAATGCAATGTGTGGAAAATTAATGAATATATGGAAATTGGAAATGAGAAATCAACACTCTAACAAGTATTATCTCTCTCATATCACGTGCTCAGCAACAAGTACACAAGCTATTCATCGTATAAGTTTGCAGCTTGAACATGATAGCTCCAATTTTTATCATTTATATATATATGCAAATCATCTGGCTGATGCATGTTTTGATATTCCCTTCTAATCATATAGCTAAGCTCAATGATAATGTAACAAAAGGGAGAAATGGTCTCCATGTTCACATATTGTATAGTTGCATGTATTGACATTTTCTTTACCACCTTACTGTAATTATATTCAGACGTCCATGCTTCGTTTACAGTCAAGCCTGGCCTTTTGGTAAGGCAAGAGAAGCATCTACTTTGGGCCTTACCAAAAACTAGAGCACCACTCAACGAGTGCACGGAGAAAGAAAAAATGGCGAAACTCCATATCGATAGTGAGTGAAAATTAGGTGCGGCAACTCTAGTAGGCCGTAGGCATCACCAGCAACTTTAGAAGGCGACAACCTAATAGGATGTTGTAGGTGACAGGGGCTCCATGCTTTAATCTAACTTTGATGGGGGCAAGCAAGGCTGCGGGTGGTAGTGCAACAATAGTTTTCAATTGACCATCTTGAGGTAGTCTCCATCAACTTCTTTATTATTGATTTCTATTCTTAAGTCATGCAATGGAAAGTTATGATCTTTTCATAATTACAAATTTTTTATTGATTTAAAATGACAGCTTTTTTAACGTTCTTTTGTGATTGAGAATCAAATTTATATTACAACAATTAGATAGATAGCGCTAATAAATGCTTATAAATTTGATACTTTATGTACACTAGTTTCCACTTACCCATTCCTCATTTTATTCATTATAGAGCTGGGAAAATATTTATTAGACATTGATATTGTTATTTTTTACCACTTAAATAGAGTTAATGAAACGGTGATTTGAACAAAGCCGAAGTAAGAATGAAAATACTTAGATTGATTTTTCATATTCCAGGTTAGGGGAGCAAAATTGATGGTGCAGTATTTATTTAGTCACATGTATGAAAAGGTAAATATTAATAATAAAGCTTAATCAAATTTCCAAACTAATATTGAATAATTTTTACTTTTCCTGTAAAAAGGAAGATGATTACTCTGTGAAACTTCCGCATTTGAAATCGCGTTTCTTGTAGACAGAATTCTAGCTTCATGACCTTTTTCTATAGTTCTTGTTCCCCCCTACGATGTTACTCTAGATGTATTTATTGACATATTATCCTTAGTCGGGATATCGTTGTAGACTTCTTACATGACAATAAAGGATAGGAAATGTAACATTAAACCAATCTGCTTAACAGCAAAGCAACTCAACTTGAGTTGCTTCAGCAAAGTAACCCATGGCTGTTGAAACAACTCAGAGTTAAATGGTTAAGAAATTGTTTGGCTCGGGTAGGTGTTACACCTTCCAGGGAAATTGTTGGTAGCTAATGCTCATGTGGTCTTGATAACCATCAGATTTTGACAACTGCTTTCATTTGTTCCTTACTAGCTATTCTTTTTACATCAAATTTGGCTCATTAAACCTATTGGTGTGTAAGTGAGAAGTAGTAATAAATTAATAATGATAATAATAAATTAACCAAGCTAACAAAAATTAACTAAGTTTTGTTAGAATTAAATAACTTTTATAAAATCAACTAACTTTAAGTTAACTAAAATTTATAAATAACAATAATATAACTAATTTAACATAGTTTTGTAAATGATGATGATGATGAATTAACTAAGTTTATAAAAATTAACTAAGTTTATAATAATAATAATAATATAACTAAGTTTATGTTAACTAAATTTTATAAATAATAATACTATAACTGATTTAAAAAGTTTTATAAATACTAATGACGACAATGATAATGAATTAACTAAGTTTATAAAATTAACCAAGTTTATAGTAGTAATAATAATAATATAATTAATTTAACCTTATTTTCCTAAGATATGGACAATAACGCCACCATAAATCTTTTTGTAGCATTTTAAAAAGGCCACCAAATGGCTTTTTGGCGCTACCAATAGAGTTTCCAACTTTACCCCTACTTTACGTTTCGTTTAATCAACGCCACTATACGTATTTCTGTAGCGTTTTTGAAACGCTACTAAAAGTTGTTGATCATTTTGCACCATTTTTTCATGCTATTATTTCCAGTTGATGGTCTATTTTATTTCTACTATATCGATCAACAACCACTCACATAATCATCATATTCAAATAATTAAAAAAAACATATTAATCATATAATCAAATAAGATATCCATAACCATTCTAATACAATAGTTTTTTGATAAAATGATCAAACTCGCATATAATAACCATTCGTATACAAATTTATAAACCTAGTACTAATAAAATGTTATACCAAATGGTGCTAACAAAACGCTTGATTACCCATAATTCTTTGTTGCATACACAAGTGAAAGCTAGCACCATAAAAGTCGACTCTGCTCTCTTTGGAAATTCAATGCCTGCACAAGTGAAAGTGCAATATATAGTCAAACGATTTTTTTAATTCGTAGGACTTTAAATCTAATATCAAACATCTACAACATTGTATGAGTATATCATATTATAAATAATGTCATATAAATAATCAAAGTTGTAAACGAAATGAAATAAATAAAGTCCAATTTTACAGTTATATATAAAATGTTGTTAAATTAGTTATTTTATTATTATTTATAAAATTTTGTTAACTTAAACTTAGTTAATTTTATAAAACTTGTTTAATTTTAATAAAGCCTAGTTAATTTTTATTAACTTGGTTAACTTAATTTATTATTATTATTCAAACTAGTTAGCTTAATTATGTTATTACTATTATAAACTTAGTTAAATTTTATAAACTACGTTAATTTATCATCATCATCGTTATTTATAAATCTTTGTTAAATTAGTTATATTATTATTATTTATAAAAGTTAGTTAACTTAAACTTAGTTAATTTTAACAAAACTTAGTTAATTTTTATTAACTTGGTTAACTTAGTTAATTTATTATTATTATTACTAAAAATCACTTAATTTAATTATATTATTATTGTTATAAACTTAGTTAATTTTTATAAACATACTTAATTCATCATCATCATAATCATTGTTATTATTTATAAAACTTTGTTAAATTAGTTATATTATTATTTATAAAATTTAGTTAGCTTAAACTTAACATTATAAAATTTGTCCAATTTTAACAAAACTTAGTTTATCAAAATGCTACCATAAGTTTTGGTAGCGTTTTTTGTGCACCATCAAAAATAAAATTTCTTGTAGTGCGAGTTACCTCCTCGGGATTTAATATAGAGTTTAACCAATATATTTCATATATCACCAAAATCTTATTATTTAAAATCTTGGTTACCTTTTGGAATCTCCAAGTCTCTTTTTATTTTAGGAAAATATGGTATAGGTAAATCAAATTTACTATCCCCTTCATCGGACCAGTCTGAATAGCTAGAGCGGAACCCAGACACTGGTTGTCCAAGCTCGAGTCTAGAGACTATTTCTTTGTCACCCATAAGGCGATCAAGTTATTTAATCAACTCTAAACTCTTTAAAATAATTGTTTTATTATTTGGAAAATATTTTCAAAAGATTTGGGAAGTAAATCCCAGTTTAAAGCTTAATTTTAAAAGTTATCATAAAGTGCTGTAAAAAGTGCTACGAACAGTGATTTTAAAAGCTTCTTTGATCAAAACATTAAGTTCATTACACATATGTCGATTTTTATAAATCAAATCCCTTTTAAAACATTTTAATATATTTATATAATTATTTTACATTTTTAAAGATTTAAAAATATCCATTTTAAAGATTTTTCCATTCTGGTTTCCAAACGGCAAAAGCGCGACGTTTTTGAAAACTTGGTTTGGACACATCTAAAATTTTGTTTAATAAAATTTTAGTTTCTCTTTATTTGAAAACCATAGTTATAAGAGTTCGGAAAATTCTAATTTCAAATCATTCCGAGCTATATTCCACTTTACACATTGATTAACTTTTATGGTGCGAAATCGCGAACTACCATTACGCGATGCGCCTATTATGACTCCAATTTCATATCTTATAAAAACTTTTCCTAATTGAATTTTTATGTTTTTAAACATTTATAATAACATTTTCATAATTCATATAGGAAAGGGATTTCCTTTATATAAATTTGACGTGTATTTAACGTGAATTATTTCCACAATCAAACAAACATATCATCCCATCCAAATATGACAAACAACCATAGAAAAAAACATATCATATCACCGTATAATTTATAATAAAAGTAAGTAGAGTTTATCACTTGATATACTTTTGATCTAACTTTTTATGAATCTTGCACCAAGACTCCTAAGGGTTCGGTCTTGGGCTTGCAAGGGAGGTGGGATGCTTAGATGGGTATGGTAGGAGAAGAAGGAAAAGATCATTAACCCGATCTCAAACTCAAAGTGGTACATCTCTCTATATTTTACGACTTATTTTGATAGGACTTTAATGCTATTTTTTAATTTTCCTAAGAGTCTATGGAAGTCATTAATATAGAGAAGGAGGAAGATGAAGACGTTTAAGAAATAAAGAGAAGAGAGTGTGCATGAAAGTAAGGATGGATGGCGTGTATTTATAGTGAAATATGTGAGAAAAATATTATGATATTTCTTTTTCCATACATCACCGTTGCATCATCCTCCTCCCTCATCCTCATGGCCTAACCATACCCCTTTATGTGCCATAACCATATGCTACCTTGTGTATAATTGATGGAGAGTTTTGTTTATTTTGTTTAGGAATATCATGATATTTGTAAATAAATAACATTAACGAATATGAAATGTTAATGGTAATCCTTAAATGTTTTCATATGTTCATGGATTTGTACATGTGAATATGTGTATATGGATGTCACATATAACCTATAAATTGCACAACTTCTTCACGTCAAATCATACCGAATTCTGATTTTGATTTTCGGTAATGTTTTCACTTCTTAGTTAAACTATATATATTGGTAAACAAAGTTTGAAAATAATATTTCTACTATTATTTGATAATCCAAAGGGCCTCATTTGATTTTAAAATAATTACTAAATCATTTAAACTCAATCTAAATTCAAAAATTGAATATTTGAATATAATGGTATCATTGATGATGTCGTAAAAACATTTTATTTTAAGAAGTAAAATAAATAATTTTATTATATATTCTTACTTATATGGATAAATAAATGTATGTATCCAGACTCGTTCATGATTCTTGATGGTTAAAATGCAATTTGTCGATAGAACGATTTTTGGTCACCTTATCGATATTTTTCCACAAAGTACATTTTTGTAATTACTTATTCAAAATAAGATTACCATTATTAATCATTGCTAAAAACAATATAATTTATGTTATAAAACCTTGTATTTGAATAAATTTAAATTAAGTATTATTTTCCAAAGTGATAAATTCACGTGATGTTACAGACTTCCCTACCTAAAAGAATTTCGTCCTCGAAGTTTACAACAAGAAGAAGATAACTTAAAAAGGGATGTATTAGACCCAATGGAATACAAAGATATGATAAGTGACTACACCATAGGAGGTGAGCACACTACATCGATACAATATGCAAACTATGCATCAATCCTAAAATCAGAATAAGCTTTTCTCATTCTACCCCCAGTTTCCCAAGTGCAGTCTTCAACATCACCACTCCTCTGAACTTTAACTAATTTTACAACCATTCTCCTTAATCTCTTCTCATTTTGATCCACGATTTGGTTTGGTTGTCAGATAACAGTTAAGTTTGGTTCCACTTCTAAATCTTCTTAGATAGGTGTCTCTATGATTTGTTCTAGGTCATATACATACTTTCACAGATGAGATATGTGAAAAATATTGTGTACACCCGACAACCTTTTTGGTAATTCTACTTGATAGGCTGATGGGCCAATCCTCTCAAGAAGAGGAAAGGGTCCAACATATCGAGGTGTTAGCTTCCCAGTCCTTCCAAATCACACTACTCCCCTTATCGGAGAGATTTTCAAAAATACAAAATCTTCAACTGAGAATCCTAAATTCCTATGCCTTTGATCAACGTAACTCTTCTACCTACTTTGAGCTTCCTTCAGCTTCTTTCTCATTATATCTACCTTCTTTGAGGCTTCTCAAATCATATCAGGACCAAGTACTAATCGATCTTCGATTTCGATCCAACATGCTGGTGATCTAAATGGACGACTATAAAAGCTTCATAAGGTGCCATATCAATACTTTCCTGGAAGTTGTAGTTGTAGGAGAATTCCACAAGATAAAGGAGATTTTCCTATGAACCTCTAAAATCTAAGATACAAGCTATCAAAAGATTTTCTAATACTCAGTTTACCCTTTTATTTTTCCTATTAGTTTGAGGATGATATGCGGTGCTTAAATCCAGCTTCGTTCCCAAAGTATCTGTAACGCCTTTCAGAAATGACTAGTAAAAATTAGATCCAGTCACTCACTATGCTGCTCGAAACTCCATGTAATCGAACAATCTCTGTAACGATCCCCATTTTTGAGTCAAATTTAAATTAATAATTTATATAAATTTTTGGATTAAAATTTGGATTAACTTGAATTTTTCAAATTTAATAAGGTATATACTTTTTTATTTTAAAATTTGAATTTAAAACTCAAAATAAATATTTTAAATAGAATTGGATTATAAATTAAGAATTTGATTTGGAAATACAAAATGTATTGAAAATGAATTGGATTTAAAATTATATTTTTAAGTAAATAAGAATTTGATTTCTAGTTATAATCATTTGGAAGTTATATTTTGAAATTAATATATATAATTTTCTAAAAGTTAAATTTGAATATTTTCAACATTAATATTATTTATATAAATTTAAGTATAATAACTTAAATTTAATTTTAAATTTATATATAACTAAATGTAATTTGTATGTATGTATATATATATATATACATTTGAAAGTATACATGTTTATTTAAAAATATAATAGTTCCAATTTAAGTAAGGTTTGATAAAAAATGGTTTGTAAAACTAAATTGAAAATATATATGTATATGTAATTAAGTTAGTTAATCTTTAAAACATTTTCTTTGTACATGAAATAAAATTTAGTTTTGTATACATTTAAAAATAAATAGAAAATGTATTACATAATTTTATACAAATTGATAAATCAAGGATTAAAAAAAATTTATAAACTAATTAAAGATTAGGGGTTTAAACACAATTTGTAAAATAAATTAAAGGAAAGGATTTGAACAGAAAATTAAATATTTTAACAAGTGTAAAGACAAAAGATTATGAAGATAACAAATGTAAACTTATGATACAAGTGGCAAAAATCAACATTCCTCTTGAAATTGAAATGCATACAAAAGAATGTTGTAAACCAATAAAACTTCTCAAAACTGAGAATGAAAATCCAAAGTAAATCAAAAAAACAAAACAATATTTTCAAAAATCCAAAGTATCCCAACATCAAAACCAAGCTTCAGGAAAAATCAAAGATCAAACAACAGGATCTAGATCAACTTGGAAATCAGGAAATAAAAAGCTAAATAAAAAACAACAGTTTTTAAAACTGATTCAAGTGGAAGATCAATGTACTTCAGTTCAACTAAAGATGTAAAGATTCAACTTTAAAAACAAGCAAAGTTAAATTTCCAGTTTCTAGACAATCATGTGGCAAATCAACTCAACAAAGTACCAGATTTCAATTTAATTCCTGATCAAAAAAAGCATTCCAGTTAATAGCAAATTTAGGTTCTCTGTTTTATCATTCCAGGCCTCTACTCTCAAATCATAGGTGAGCAAAAAAAACCTTAAACCTATATATTTACTCTGGTTTGCATGTGATCAATATTGAATATATGTTTGTATAGATGAAGTATTCCTGCATGTATGGATACTTTGAGTACATATCTAGAAACATATATGTCTACTTCTGTCTTAGTTCCAGGTTTTAAAATATGTTTGAAAATAAGAAAAATCTTCATCTCTAATCCTTTTTAGGTTCTGATATCTAAATAAAAGATGGCTGCAAAACTATAACATCCATTAAAAATATGGTTTCAAACAATTTATATTAAGTATTTAATTTAAAATATGAAATTACAGAAAGA
Source organism: Allium cepa (assembly GCA_030765085.1). Lineage (NCBI taxonomy): Eukaryota > Viridiplantae > Streptophyta > Magnoliopsida > Asparagales > Amaryllidaceae > Allium > Allium cepa. The sequence continues at coordinate 293,822,916 of CM060937.1, forward strand.
AATCAATTTGAGTCCAAATTTGATGATCATGATTTCAAGTTTAGATCGTACCACTAGATTTGTAATGGAAAAATATGAATTTTGATAATAAAATCAAAATTTTAAAGATTGAAATAAAGGTGGATTTTCGAGTTGAGTGGAATTGACAAAAAAGTCAATCTTCGTCAATCAAAGAACAATCGAGCCTCGAGCTTGATGTCAGAGGAAGATGATGCGTCGTAGATCAATGGAAAAATAGTACGAAATTTTCCAGATGATCGGATAGGCTTGGGATCGACGAAATAGGGTTTAAGGATGGGTTTTGTTTGTCGAAGTTTGGGAGGATAATTCGTCGTCGTGGATGAACATCCGACGATCGGACCCAAAGGGATTAGTGCATCATCGCGCGGGAAAGCTATGGTCGGTATGGAGCAAGCTCAGATTGTCGGAGTTTTCGTGACGAGGCAAATTTTGGTGACTGGGTTGGTTTCAGTTTGGTGATGGGTAGCTCGGTTACAATCTACGGCAAATTCGAAGGCTCTGGAGGTTCGTAGTGGTCAAGGGTGACGTCGACGACTTGTCGAGGGTAGGGGTAGTGGTCGGAGGCGATTGGCAAGGTTATACAAATGCACGCGAGTGCAGGTGTCTGGGTTTGCTAGAGAAATGAGGAAGAAGAGGTTAAACTCGAAGTCACGCTCGTGAAAACATGGTGATAGCTCGAAGGAAACATCGGGTTGGTGTGTATGTTTGTCACAGTTTTGAAATTTAAAATAAAAAAAAGTTTAAAATAAAGTAGTAGGAGTTTACTTAGGGATGGACCCGAAGATTTGGTGTTTGGCTCGGGTTTGAAGGTTTTACTATTCAAAATTTAAAATAAAACAAGTTTTTATTCAAATTTTAATTAAATCAAGTTGTAAACCTTTTCCGATTCATTCTTGAAGAATAATAAATGTTTTAATTTAGTTTTGGGCTGAGGATTAAAGTAAATTATTTTAAAGTTAATTGAGTTTAGGCTTAATGAAGAAATTAATAAAAAAAAGAATGTTGTTTAAAAATTTTATTTAAATTTAAAGTCCCAAGTTAATTTATGAATTAAAAATAACTTTGTTTCAAAGATTAAAGGTTTAAGGATTAAATGTTTTAAAGTTAATTGATTTAAAAAATAATCACTTTGTGTAATTTAAATTAAAGCTAATTACTTTGTTAAATTTATAATCACTTTGTGTAATTCAATTAAGATTAATTAATTTGAGATTAAATTAAAGAATAATTAATTAATTCCTTAATTTTTGTTTAAAATAATAATTAATTACTTAAAGATAATTACTTAATAAAAGTAATTAAGGATAATTAATTAATGATTGATAAATCAAGTGATTAAAGTATAATTACTCAATGTAATTAATTAGTAATTATAAAATATAAGTGACTAGGGATAATCACTTATTGTAATTAATTAAGGATCATTAATTAAAGGTTAATTAATTGATTAATATAATTAATTAAGGATTATTAATTAAAGGATAATTATTAATGTGATTGATTAATTTAGGTAATTAATTTGAGAATAATTAATTAAAGGTTATTAATTAATGAAGATAATTAAGAGATAAATAATTAATTATGGATAATTAATTAAGGAATAATTAAATAATTAAAGATTAAGTATTTAATGATTAAAGATTGATTGATTTATTTATTAAGATTGATTAATTAATAATTAAAAGATAATAAATCTATTATTAAAGGTTAATTAATAAAAAATAATTTGTAATTGATTAATGTTAATTAACCTAGATTAGTGATAAATCTGGTTTCAATAAATCAGATGATTAATTAACTTCACTTATGGATGTTTAAATTCTATTGAATGTTGAAATGTTTTATATCCCTGATGTGTGCTGCTTTGTGATATAAATTGAATTGATTTGAGCTGTTACAAATGTAATTATCTGTGATGAATGTAATTTATTTATCTGTGATAAATTTATATTATTTATCTTTGAATCTGTGAATGAAGATAAGCGTTATAGGATTATACCGCTTATCGATATTCTTGTGTTTGGATTTTGATGATTGATGATGTTGCACTATTGTGTAAAACCCTTGGACTACACCATACATAAGCAAATATGGATTGCACGAGGAAATCGGGTAAGTCACAGATAATTCGAATTTAATATTATTTTATTCAAATAATGAAATGGTTTTAAAGATGAATTTTGAATTCAAATAGTTTGAAAATGGGATTGGGTTAAATATGAAAAGCTTTTGAAAAGGAGTCTTAAAGATAAAAGTTATTTTGAATAACTTGACAAAGTTTTGAAATTTAAATAGTTTGATTTGAATTTAAATTCCAGATTTGAAATTGAGTTCTGTGTTTGGAAATTATGGTTTAAAAAGATTATACGAGTTATAAATGTGTTTATATGGCTTTTAAACCATTTTAAAAGTATTGTTTTGGGAATTTGAATTTAACCCAAGTTTATACTTGAAAGGCTTTAACTTGAGCAAATGTAATCAGATTTTTCCGAAACGAAAACTGTTTGTCTTCAAATAATAATAGCTTTCATATAAAGAAAGGATTTCTAATTTATGTTGCAAAGATTTCAAGTTTGAAATGAAAATTCTTTTGAAAGCTATTAATGAATCTTGGCTAAAGATTAGTGAACTTTGTTTCCAAAATTGAAGAGGATCTTAAAGGTGTATCTTTTGTACAAAAGATTTGAATTGTGAATTGTTTTGAAAGCTATAATTGAATCTTTGTGGAAGATTGTTGAACTTTAATTGAAAAGGATCTTAAAAGATATCTTTTGTATAAAATATTTGGGATTGAAATGGAATTGCTTTGAAGGGCTATAAATGAATCTTTGTGGAAGATTGGTGAACTTTGTGAAGTAAATCTTTTTGTTTAAAAGATTAAAATGGTAATTTGTTTAAACCATTTGAAGGAAAGATTTTGGGTAACAAGTTGTGACTTAACTTAGATCCCATTATTTGTATGGTTTTAAAATATTGCGCTCATTATTCAGTTTAGCCTGGAGAGGACATTGACCCATTCCGAATAATGATACGTCGTAAATGGATAGGATTTGTAGACCGGTGGTGAAGACCGGGTATTTTCGAGAACGAAAGGATTGCCCGTCGAATGTCTCTGCACTGAGTCGCGTCGGTATAGAGATCTCCATATGTGATGGGGAGTCCAATCGGGATTGGGAATTCCCGGAGTGCAAGGGCTTCTTTGAAGTGCCTTCGGTTTCTGTTCTAACCCGGAATAGACTTGTATGGATGTGTGTCTGACTTTACACTTTGAGATGTAACACTGGTTTCTATCAAATACATTTTTGTTTGGTGGAAGAGAATTTATTCTCTTAGCTTAACACCCTTCTCTGAGATGTACAAGCTTAGAGGTTATGTAGTTGATGGTTTCTAGTGATATATTCCTAATTTGGTAACATGGCATACGAAGTGCTGCTGATCATTTGTTGATCGCAGCATGGCTTTATGTAAAGCCTAGATTTGTGGACGAGACTTCGTCGAGCCTCACAACCAGGTAATGGTCGAAACAAGAATCGTTGCAGCAAGGTTATTTGAGGGTAGCGCCCCCTGAGGGTATGTCCATTTCCTTCTGGATTATAAGTGGTATCATGGTATGGAGCCCAGATACTTAACTTTGTGGTTGCTGCAAACTTATTGCTTTGTGGTTGTTGGTTGAGAGGTACCTCGGATAAAGGTTGGTAATGACCGAGGGATGGCATACTCGTGTCAGTAGTTACTTCCGGGCAGGGGTACCCCGACCTTGTGTTGGCAGAGATCTAGTTAGGTTCTCGGGGGTGTCCCTCCAGAGGCGTTCCACTCAGTGTGGGAGGTTCCTTTGCCTGAGCATTGTTGGAAATCCAATCATCCAATACACGCCTTGTACGGTTTTAGTTGTATAACCTGCCATTTACTTATGGTGGTCACCACTGTTTAGATGGTAGCTATAGTAGGCATAGTTCGAAATGTTTATGCTGGCTAAGATTAATATTATACTTTCGAAATATTTTCTACACTATGCACTAATAATAATATTAAAAGGTTTTTGCGCGTCAAGAATGTTTGACTATCATAAGGAGAAATTTCCTCCAATTCTGTGTTCGCATTTTGTGTGCGGTGGGAGGCCTTATGGTAGTTTCATTTTCCAAAAAGCATTGCGGATTTCTTTTACTTCTTTTGTTGTTTGTTTTAAAGATAAACTGTTTTTGTTTGCTCATACTAGTCCCATGAATGACTCGGAGTTTATTGTGCCCTTCCTAAACTCTGGGTGCCCACAATTTTCTACACGGATAGTCTAGAGTTGGATTTCTCAGATAGTCGAATAGTAGGGGTAGATTCGATAGCATTCAATCTCTGGATATTGGCAATCGCATTTGGATCGAGTTGCTTCACTTCAGCGTTGATGGTGGTTCTCGCCTTTTGGTGTTTGGAGTCTTTCTAGTCTTAGAGCATTGGCAATGGTGTTGTAGTTAATTGGAGTATCTATCTTACGGACTTCTGAAGATATTATCTTTTGGAAACTTTCTTCGACTGTTATTTTTGTATCTCTGATGTTGATATCAATTGTATCAGTGTGTTGTATCATTGTAATCAACTATTGTACATCAATGATATTATTTTTTTCTTCCGCTGTGTTGTTATGCTTAATGTGTTATAAGCTCCGGCGAACCAGATTCGACGTTTGAATCTATGGCATTTGAATACAGGTGGTGTATTTGATGCCGATTTTCGAAGGTCGAGCCAGGGTCGTTATAATTGGTATCAGAGCTGAAGGTTGAAATTTTAGGTCAGGAGTATAACACATTAGGTAACTCATTAGAGATAGGGTTACAATTACCCTAGAATGAGTATCCCTAAGATATCCGTCTATATGCCTCAGTAAATTCCTTACTATCCAATAATAGTGAGTATGAGTGCAAGAAGAGGATGAGGTAGGGGACAGGGAAATACCATTACAAATTGTCAATGCCCTGCAACAACGGAAACAACTTTCTCTATCAATCTCCTTTGTTGATCATCCAATTTCAATTCTTTAATGGCTTCGTGGCAGCTGCAAGAAGAAGCTTCGATACGGTGATGGCCTTGTGAATCGTTGCAGAAAAGGTTCTAATTCCTATTTCGTATTCTAATCATCCATTTCCCTCAGCTTTCTGTTTTAACTTTAATGAATTTAAAATTCTATTTGAAATAAATTGGTTAATAAAATATGAAGTCAAATATGAAGGTTTGTATCGATAAAACGATTTCGATTATAACCAAATTCGAAATTCTGTTGTGATTTCCTGTGAGGATCAAAGTCCGAAGAGGGACAAGTTGATGTATACTTTGGGATATTCCAACCTGGATTAAGTATCCATTGTCTATTCTTTGGGGTCCAGATATGTTCCACGAATGGTTAGTTATCCTTCGAACTAACCAATGCCTTGTATATTTCGTAGATCAGATGACCCGAGTATTTCGTAAAGTATCAAATGAGTTTATTCTCATATTTATTGAGATTATGATTTGGTAAGCCAAATATAGAATATAAATTTCGAATCGATCTGATAACTATTTCCCTATCTTTCATCTATTCTTGTTGTCTCCCAAGCAAATTTCGGGGACAAAATTTTCTTAAAGGGTGAATTTGTAACGATCCAGATTTTTGAGTCAAATTTAAATTGATAATCTATATAAATTTTTGGATTAAATTGTGGATTAATTTGAATTTTTCAAATTTAATAAGGTATATAGTTATTTGTTTTAAAATTCGAATTTGAAACTCAAAATAAATATTTTAAATAGAATTGGATTATAAATAAAGAATTTGATTTGGAAATTCAAAATGTATTGAAAATGAATTGGATTTAAAATTATATTTTAAGTTAATAAGAATTTATTTTCTAGTTATAATTATTTGGAAGTTATATTTTGAAATTAGTATATATAATTTTCTAAAAGTTAAATTTGAATATTTTCAACACCGATATTATTCATATAAATTTAAGTATAATAACTTAAGTTTAATTTTAAGTTTACATATAACTAAATGTAATTTTTATGTATATATATTGATTTGAAAATATACATGTTATTTAAAAATATAATAGTTCCAATTTAAATAAGGTTTGATAAAAAAAGGTTTGTAAAACTAAATTGAAATATATATGTATATGTAATTAAGTTAGTTAATCTTTAAAACATTTTCTTTATACTTGAAATAAAATTTAGTTTTGTATACATTTAAAAATAAATAAAAAATGTATTACATAATTTATACAAATTGATAAACCAAGGATTAAAACAAAATTTATAAACTAATTAAAGATTAGGGGTTTAAACACAATTTGTAAAATAAATTAAAGGAAAGGATGTGAACATGAAATTAAATATTTTTTCAAGTGTAAAGACAAAAGATTATGAAGATAACAAATGTAAACTTATGATACAAGTGGCAAAAATAACATTCCTCTTGAAATTGAAATGTATACAAAAGAATGTTGTAAACTAGTAAAACTTCTCAAACTTGAGAATGAAAATCCAAGTAAATCAAAAAAACAAAACAATATTTTCAAAAATCTGAAGTATCCCAACATCAAAACCAAGCTTCAAGCAAAATCAAAGATCAAACAACAGGATCTAGATCAACCTGGAAATCAGGAAATAAAAAGCTAAATAAAAAACAACATTTTTTAAAACTAATTCAAGTGGCAGATCAATGCACTTCAGTTCAACAAAAGATATAAAGATTCAACTCTTAAAAACAAGCGAAGATAAATTTCTAGTTTCCAGAAAATCATGTGGCAATCAACTCAACAAAGTAGCATATTTCAATTTAATTCCATATCAAAAAAAAAAACAAAAGCATTCCAGTTAATAGCAAATTCAGATTCTCTGTTTTATCATTCCAGCCCTCTGCTCTCGAATCACAGGTGAGAAAAAAAAAACCTTAAACCTATATATTTATTCTGGTTTGCATGTGATCAATATTGAATATATGTTTGTATGGATGAAGTATGCCTGCATGTATGGATACTCTGAGTATATATCTGGAAACAGTAACATTTACTTCTGTCTTAGTTCTAGGTTTTAAAATCTGTTTGAAAATCAGAAAAATCTTCATCTATAATCCTTTTTAGGTTCTGATATCTAAATAAAAGATGGTTGTAAAACTATAACATCCAATAAAAAATGGTTTCAAACAATTTATATTAAGTATTTAATTTAAAATAGGAAATTACAGAAAGAAATCAATTGGAGTCCAAATTTGATGATCATAATTCCAGTTTAGATCGTACCATTAGATTTGTAATGGAAAAATATGAACTTTGATAATAAAATCAAAATTTTAAAGATCGTAATAAAGGTGGATTTTCGAGTTGAACAAAATTGACAAAAAGTCAATCTCCATCGATCAAAGAACAATCGAGCCTTGAGCTTGATGTCAGAGGAAGATGATGTGTCGCAGATCAAGGGAAAAATAGTATGAAATTTTCCAGATGATCAGTTAGGTTTGGGATAGACGAAATTGGGTTTAAGGATGGGATTTGTTTTTCGAAGTTTGGGAGGATAATTCGTCGTCGTGGGTGAACATCTGACGATCGGACCAAAGGGGATTAGTGCATCATCGCGTGGCAAAGCTATGGTCAGGGTGGCACGAGCTTAGATTGTCGGAGTTGTCATGACGAGGCAAATTTTGGTGACTGGGTTGGTCTCAGTTTGGTGATGGGTAGCTCGATTACGATCTACGGCAAATTCGAAGGCTCTGGAGGTTCATACTGGTCAAGGGTGATGTCGATGACTTATCGAGGGTAAGGGTAGTGGTCGGAGGCGATTGGCTAGGTTGTACACGTGCACGTGAGTGTGGGTGTCTGGGTTTGTTAGAGAATTAAGGGAGAAGAGGTTGAACTCGAAGTCACGCTCGTGAAAACGTGGTGATAGCTCGAAGGAAACATCGGGTTGGTGTGTATGTTTGTCACGGTTTTAAAATTTGGAATAAAACAAAGTTTAAAATAAAGTAGCAGGAGTTTATTAGGGGATGGACCCGAAGATTTTGGTGTTTGGCTCGGGTTTCATCTCGGGTTTGAAGGTTTTACAGTTCAAAATTTAAAATAAAACAAGTTTTTATTCAAATTTTAATTAAATCAAGTTGTAAACCTTTTTTGATTCATTCTTGAAGAATAATAAATGCTTTAATTTAGTTTTGGCATTAAGATTAAAGTAAATTATTTTAAAGTTAATTGAGTTTAGGCTTAATTAAGAAATTAATAAAAAAAGAATAATGTTTTAAAATTGTTATTTGACTTTAAAGCCCAAGTTAATTTATGAATTAAAAATAACTTTGTTTCAAAGATTAAAGGTTTAAGGATTAAATATTTTAAAGTTAATTGATTTAAAAATAATCACTTTGTGTAATTTAAATTAAAGCTAATTACTTGGTGAAATTGATAATCACTTTGTGTAATTCAATTAAGATTAATTAATTTGAGATTAAATTAAAGAATAATTAATTAATTCCTTAATTGATGTTTAAAAATAATAATTAATTACTTTTATAATTAACTTCTTAAAGATAATTACTTAATAAAAAAGTAATTAAGGATAATTAATTAATGATTGATGATTGATAAATCAAGTGATTAAAGTATAACTACTCAATGTAATTATTTAGCAATTATAAAATATAAGTGACTAGGGACAATCACTTATTGTAATTAATTCAGGATAATTAATTAAATGGTAATTAATTAAGGGTCAATTAATAGATTAATATAATTAAGGATATTAATTAAAGGATAATTAATTAATTTGATTGATTAATTAAGATAATTAATTTGGGAATAATTAATTAAAGGTTAATTAATTAATGAAGGTAATTCAGAGATAAATAATTAATTAAGTATAATTAATTAAGGAATAATTAAATAATTAGAGGTTAACTATTTAATGATTAAAGATTGATTTATTTATTAATTGAGATTGATTAATTGATAATTAAAGGATAATAAATCTATTATTAAAGGTTAATTAATTAAAAATAAATTGTAGTTAATTAATGTTAATTAACCTAGATTAGTAATAAATCTGGTTTCAATAAATCAGATGATTAATTAACTTCACTTATGGATGTTTAAATTCTATTGAATGTTGAATTATTTGATATCCCTGATGTGTGCTGCTTTGTGATATGAATTGAATTGATTTGAGCCGTGACCAAGGTAATTATCGGTGATGAATGCAATTTATTTATCTGTGATAAATTTATATTATTTATCTATGAATCTGTGAATGAAGATAAGCGTTATAGGATTATACTGCTTATCGATATTGCTGTGTTTGGATTTTGATGATTGATGATGTTGCGCTATTGTGTAAAACCCCGGGACTACACCATACACACACAAATATGGATTGCACGAGGAAATCGGGTAAATCACAGATAATTCGAATTTAATATTATTTTATTCAAATATTGAAATGGTTTTAAAGAAGAATTTTGAATTCAAATAGTTTGGAAATGGGATTGGGTTAAATATGAAAAGCTTTTGAAAAGGAGTTTTAAAGATAAAATTTATTTTGAATAACTTGATAAAGTTTTGAAATTTAAATAGTTTGATTTGAATTTAAATTCAAGATTTGAAATTGAATTCTATGTTTGGAAATCGTGGTTTAAAAAGATTATACGAGTTATAAATGTGTTTATGTGGGTTTTAAACCATTTTAAAAGTATTTTTTTGGGAATTTGAATTTAACCCAAGTTTATACTTGAAAGGCTTTAACTTGAGCAAATGTAATCGGATTTTTCCAAAACAAAAACTGTTTGTCTTCAAATAATAACAGCTTTCATATAAAAAAAAGGATTTCTAATTTGTGTTGCAAAGATTTCAAGTTTGAAATGAAAATTGTTTTGAAAGCTATTAATGAATCTTGGTTAAAGATTAGTGAACTTTGTTTCCAAAATTGAAGAGGATATTAAAGGTGTAACTTTTGTATAGAATTGTTTTGAAAGATACAATTGAATCTTTGTGGAAGATTGTTGAACTTTACTTGAAAAGGATCTTAAAAGGTATCTTTTGTAAAAAAGGTTTGGGATTGAAATGGAATTGTTTTGAAGGGCTATAAATGAATCTCTGTGGAAGATTGGTGAACTTTGTGAAGTAAATCTTTTTATTTAAAAGATTAAAATGGTAATTTGTTTAAGCCATTTGAAGGAAAGATTTTGGGTAATAACTTAACTGATATCCCATTATCCATATGGTTTAAAATATTGCGCTCATTATTCGGTTTAGTCGGGAGAGGACTTTGTGTCATATAACCCATTCCGAATAATGATACGACGTAAATGGATAGCAATTGAAGACCGTTGGTGAAGACCGGGTATTTTCGAGAATGAAAGGATTACCCGTCGAATGTCTCTGCACTGAGTCACGCCGGTATAGAGATCTCCATATGTGATGGGGAGTCCGATCGGGATTGGGAATTCCTGGAGTGCAAAGGCTTCTTTGAAGTGCCTTCGGTTCTGTTCTAACCCGGAACAGACTTGTATGGATGTGTGTCTGACATTACACTTTGAGATGTAACGCTGGTTTCTATCAAATACATTTCTGTTTGGTGGCGGAGAATTTATTCTCATAGCTTAACACCCTTCTCTGAGACGTACGAGCTCAGAGGTTATGTAATTGACGGTTACTAGTGATACATTCCCAATTTGGTAATGTGGCATACGAAGCGTTGCTGATCGTTTGTTGATCGAAGCATGGCTTTGTGCAAAGCGAAGCTTTGTGGACGAGACTTCGTCGAGCCTCACAACCCGGTAATGGTCGAAACAGGAATCGATGCAGCAAGGTTATTTGGGGGTAGCACCCCCTGAGGGTATGTCCATTTCCTTCTGGATTATAAGTGGTATCATGGTATGGATCCCAGATACTTACCTTTGTGGTTGTTGCAAACTTATTGCTTTATGGTTTTTGGTTGAGAGGTACCTCGGATAAAGGTTGGTAACGACCGGGGCATAGCATACTCGTGTCAGTAGTTACTTCTAGGCAAGGGTAACCCGGCCTTGTGTTGGCAGAGATCCAGTTGGGTTCTCAGGGGCGTCGCGCCAGAGGCTTTCCATTCAGTGTGGGAAGTTCCTTTACCTGACCATTGTTATAAATCCAATCATCCAATATGCGCCTTGTACGGTTTTAGTTGTATAACCTGCCATTTACTTATGGTGGTCACCACTGTTTAGATGGTAGCTATAGTAGGCATAGTTCGAAATGTCTATGCTGGCTAAGATTAATATTATACTTTCGAAATATTTTCTGCACTATGCACTAATAATAATATCAAAATGTTTTTGCGTATCAAGCACGTTTGACTATCATAAGGAGAAATCTCCTTCAATTCTGCGTTTGCATTGTGTGTGCGGTGGGAGGCCTTATGGTAGTTTCATTTTCCAAAAAGCATTATGAATTTCTTTTACTTCTTTTGTTGATTGTTTTAAAGATAAACTGTTTTTGTTTGCTCATACCAGTCCTATGACTGACCCGGAGTTTATTGTTCCCTTCCTAAACACTAGGTGCAAATAATTTTACATACGGACAGTCTAGAGTTGTATTTTTCAGATAGTCGAATAGTAGGGGTAGATTCAATAGCATTAAATCTTTAGATATTGGCAATCGCATTTGGATCGAGTTGCTTCACTTCAGTGTTGATGGTGGTTCTCGCTTTTAGTGTTTGGAGTCTTTCTAGTCTTAGAGCATTGTCAATAGTGTTGTAGTTAATTAGAGTATCTATTTTAAGGATTTCTAAGGATATTATCTTTTGGAGACTTTCTTCCGCTGTTAGTTTTGTATCTCTGATGTTAATATCAATTGTATCAATGTGTTGTATCATTGTAATCAACTGTTATATATCAATGATATTATCTTTTTCTTCCGCTTTGTTGTTATACTTAATGTGTTATAAGCTTCGGCGAACCAGATTCGATGTTTGAATCTACGACATTTGAATACGGGTGATGTATTTGATGTTGATTTTCGAAGTTCGAGTCAGGGTCATTATAATCTCTCTCATGTATATTTTAGTTAAGTTCGAGGCCGTCCTTGTTGGCTTTACCGAAATAGAGTGTGCACTTCTGGTCAATCGATCTTTGATAATCCACACATCTTTATTTCACTTCCTTGTTTATGGTAATCCATCAATGAAATCCTTTAATGTCTGATCCCACTTCCAAGTTAGAATCTCAAGAGTTTTCAGTAGTCCAGCAGTCTTTTGCCGATCGCCTTTAATTTTCTAACAATTTGCATATCTACTAACATGGATAGAAATGCCTCTCTTTATACCTTTCCATGGGAAAGTCCTCTTCATGTCTCGTTACATTGTCGTAACTTATGGACGTATTGTAAGTCAAGAATTATGACAATCTACTAGAACTTCCTACCTAATCCCATCAATGTTCGAAACACAAATTCTATCATGCATTCTTAAAATTCTTTGCTTATCCATATTGAATCTCGTCCATCTTCCTGGCATCATATTCTCCTCAACTTCTTTGGCTATCCTTGCAATCAACGGATCCCTAAGTTGGTTCTCCTTTATAGAATTAATCAAGATTGGACGAACCATTACATAAGCTATAATGGCATGCCTTCTACTTAGTGCATCTGTTACTAATTTGGCTTTCCCAGGCATATATAAAATGTCAAGATTATATGATGCAAGAAATTCTAACCAACGTTGATATCTCATATTTAAGTCCTTCTGAGTGAAAAAATATTTCGAAGATTTGTGATATGTGAAGAGATCAAAATTTTCACCCAGTAAATAATACCTTCACATTTTTAATGTGAACACAACGGATAATAATTCTAAGTCATGTGTTGTATAATTCCTTTCATTAGTATTTAGTTATCTGCTCGCATAAATAATAAATTTTCCATGTTGCATCTGAATTGCACCAACTCCTTCTCAACAAGCATCAGTATATATAGTTAAACCGCTGCTTTCATCAGTAATAGCAATTAACAAAGCACTAGTTAACCTTTTCTTTAACTCATTAAATGCATCCTTGCTTTTGGTGTCCAGTTCAACTTAAAATTATTCATATTCAACTCTTTTAGACGGGAGGAAATCTTTGAGAAGTCTTGAATAAACCTCATGTAATATCCTTCCAATCCTAAGAAGCTACGGACATCTGTCGGAGTCTGTGGTTGCTTCCAATCTTGTATAGCGGAAATCTTTCGTGGATCTACCGAAATTCCATCTCCTAACACAATATGTCCAAGGAATCTTGCATTTTTCTCCTAAAAGTGACATTTTGTGAGTTAGGCTTTAAGCATAAGTCATCTTAATATCCTCAATACAATCTCCATATGTTTTTCGTGTTCCTCCTTGGTCTTTGAATAAATGAGAATATCGTCAATACGAATTTGTTGAGCACGTCTCTAAATACTCTATTCATCAAATGCACAAAATAGGTTGGCACATTAGTTAGCCCAAAAGTCAAAACCAACCACTCGTAAAAACAATCTGAATTTTTGAATGCAGTTAATGGAATGCAATCTTTAGTTATCCTTAGCTGACGGAATCATGTGGCTAGATCCATTCACCGTTAAGTTGATCAAACAGGTCATTTATGTGGGTAGAGGATACTTGTTCTTAATTTTCTGCTTGTTCAGGTCTCGATGATCTATACAAAGCCTTAGGGAGCAATTAGACGTTGTAATAAAAACTACCGATGCGCCCCATCTTGTGCAAATAGGTCTAATCAACCCTTTCATTAACAACTCATCAGTGTGATTTCTCAACTTATCCTTCTCTTTGGAGCCATCCTTCGAATGGGGTGTATAACAGGCTTGCCCTAGGAATCAAGTCAATACAAAACTCCAGTTCCCCTGGTAGGGGAAAACCTTTCACTTCTTCAAAGACATCTTTAAACTCATTAACAATTGGTATTGTCTCTAAACCTTTTTGAATGAATCTACCACATACATGAAACTATCCCTTACCGGACTAGGTTCTTCACAAGATATTTCTATAAATTTTTCGAAGCTGGTCCATAAAGACACCGTCCTCTTAATGCAATCAAGGACATCTTTATTCTTAGATAATCAATCAGTACCGAGCAATACCTCAAACCCGATAAAATCGAGGAAAAATAGGTCACATGAAATAATGATGAGGAGGGCAAGTGATTCAGACATCTTTACAAATCATACAGAGATTAGTTGTACCACCTATGGGATTAGACGCACAGATAGGGTATCTACTTTTTTTTGATTAGTTTTAATTTATCTACTAATCCTTTAGAAATAAAACTATGGGAAGCTCTTGTATCAAATAATACTCTAACTAAATCATCATTGGCATAGATATTACCTTCAAGAACTCCCTTGCCGTTAACATCAGTAGAGGTTGAAGGCTCATCTTTGATAGCATAGACCTTAACCTACTCTCCTTAATTCATTAACAGGCATTTGTTTTTCAATGTTCGAGTTGATGGCAGTTGTGGCAAAGACTATTCTGAACCATAGAAGAGACGGTTCCTTACTGCTGCCTTTGAACCTCGAAATTTCTACTGTACTTTGAATATTGACCTTTCTTTCCACAGTTAAAACATTCATAATCTTTGAAACAGCTTTCCTAGGATCCTCCTTCGGGATTGCCTTGCCATGGCTTCTTTCTGTTGTTTTGTACTTCCTCTTGTTGTTGTTGCATTGGGTCGCGACCGGATTCTTCTTGTCCAAAGCTTCATAATGGAAACCCATATCTATTAAATCCATAAAGGTTCCTTTTACATGAGTGGTCATTCTATCCTGATACTGCTCCTTTATCCTAGAAATGAACATCTCGTTTTTCTTTAGAGGCATGCTTACCAATCCAGGCCCAAAGCAAGATAATTCATTGAATTTGTGCAAATATTCTTCCACGGACATCTCTTCTTATTTCAGATCATTGAACTTCTATAGTGGTGGGAATTCCTAGCGACGGGCATGTATTGTTCTTCAAAAACTTCTTTGAACTTTGCCCAAGAGAAATTATCTTTCAACATATTAAGAGTAACGGACTCCCACCAAGCTAGAGCCTAATCCTTCAATTGCCATTAAGCCAAGAACCTGTTTCGATCATCATTGATGTTTAATCCTTTAAAGGTTTTCTCACATTATAGGAGCCAAGCTTGAACTTCAATAATAGATTATGTGCCTTTAAATGGCTTTCCTTCCAAGCTAATATAATCTTCGCATAGTGCGGCAAGTTAACCAGAGGTTGCATAAGAACTACTACTTCTACAACAACTGCTGCATTTGGAGTTCGACCATTGGTGGTCATTGTGCTATTATTTCCTCCTCTAGTCCTCTTTAGTTGCTCATCTCCTACTATCTGCATATAGTAAGGGAACCGTTTAGAATATGAACGAGACTATCTTAGGGAATAGGCATAAAACTTGAATATACTAATTTAGATAAAAATAATTAGATACATGCTCCCACCGATGAAACTCATTCTAGGGAATTACTAACTCTATCTCCAATGAGTTAACCCCATTAAGCCTTAGGTGTTCGCTCTACCTAAGCTCTGATACCAATCGTGACGAATTGCCTTTTCAACCCTCGAAGATTGACTCTAATACATCCTCGGTATTCACATGTCACAAATTCAAGTGCTAGAGAAACAGATAATCGGGGGTAAAAGAAAATAAAGATAGAAGAAAGAAAAAAATAGATTCTCACATCACATTAAGAAACTGGTAATTATACATATAGATAGTACATACAGTCACTCTCAAAAATGAGACATCAGAGTCATAACAAGTGCTAACCCAGCCAGGGACAGTTATAACTACCCATACCTACAGGTGCTGGTAGATACTTACACAATACATCGAAAATATAAATAGATAACTATCTACATAGGACCCTCCAGCTTCATGCTCTATTCTCTTTCAAAATGCTCCAAGCTACCTAACTACTTGGCTGCTCGAAAAAATAGGGCACCTAGAGTTTAAGGGAAAAAGAAAATAAACTCCGGGTCAGTCATGGGACTAGTGTGAGAAAACTCAAAACATGGGTTTTTGAAAACAAAGGGTATCTCCTAAGACCATGTCGCATATAAAAATGGACAGGATTTTATTTTATGATCACCAATCATTTTCTATGCAAAATCAGAGATATTATTTTTAATGACATTCTTTGTGAAGGAACTAGGCCCAGTCCGCAGTGGAAGAAATTGGTGAATTTCAAAAAAACTTACCCTGTTTGTGAAGGATCGATTTCATCCTAGAGGGGGATTGAATAGGGTGATACTATCAATTATAAAAATTATTGTGGAAGTTTATACAAAACAATTTCAGCACTGATCATGGTAGAATAACAGTAGCACAGATACTAGCAGAATATAAAAAGCACAAAATAGAATACATAGATTTACCCAGCTTCGGCAAAACCCTGCCTACGTGCCGCCCCCAAGGTTTTTACTAGACAGTAAGTAGTCAGATGCTTACACACATAAACTCGCGACACCCGCTATCGACTAACCTAACTCTACGCTCAACACCCTGCCACAACTAAGCCACTGAGTTGTGAATTCTTTTACTATACTACCGTAGTTCATCCCCTAATCACATGACTAGAAATTACAAAAGTTTTAGAAGGAAAATACAAATTTAAAAAACAAACTAAAAACAAAACCCTAATTGTAAAAATAAAGCCCAAATACTATTTATAATAACCGGCCCAAAAATAAATCCCTTTTCTTTTCTATTATTTGGCCGGTGTCTTTATACTTTATTTCTTTGCAAGATTAGCTGCTTCGTTCCTTCAGAAAATTATAGCTTTCTGAAATTAAAGAATCGCTTCAATTGATCATTCGATTATATAATCTTGCATGCTTGCTCAGTCGAATGATCGTCTCTTCGATTTTGCATACGACTGCTCCAATTGACCGAGTTCGATTTTAACTTCAGTATGTAATTTATGCCTTATGCTTTACTCGTTAATTTGCTTGAACTCGATGATTTTTTAGGGCGCTGATGATGATAGGGTTTAATTCCCTTGACTATCGTTCGTTCTGATAAATTGCTTCGCCGTATGATTTTGATTGAATGTTAGTGATTAAACTTGACTTGTTCAATTTTTATCTTCATTGGCTTGGTCACCACGGTTCCATGAGTTTGCTTGATTACCATGGTTTTTATTTCCATGAATTTCTGGTTTTCATTTGTGACTTCGGCATTGCTTTGAATTATTCCTCTGTACATTGAGTTCGGCCAGTGACTTGATGTGATATCCTAGAATTTTAGGTAGATAAATATGTAATAATCTTCTTTTATAAATCATTTATAATAGTTTAAAGATTTATTATTTTCCTAAGCAAATAAAATAAGTATTAATTTAAATAGATATAAGTATATTTTATAAGGAGAATTTGGATTTGAAATTCAAATGTAAATATCTTAGAAATAAATTAGATTTTAAGATTTATTTGTGCATATGATTATTATTATTATATAATTAATTCTATATCATTGTCTTTAAAGGATTTTATAAATATAAATAGAGGATATATTAAGTATATAATTGGGTTTTTATTTCATTTTCTTTCAAATTATATTCAAGATAAACAAAGAGAAGTTTAAATATAAAAAACACGTAAAACATTTATAAATATAAAACTAAATGAAAAATATTATAAATATATATTAAAAACATATTAATATACAAAATTACAAATGCAAACTAATTCTCTATGCATTATAACAAGTGTAAACAATTTATAAAATAATAACGACAAGTGTAAGTTAATTCAACAAGTGTCTTAATTTGTATTTTCTTTTTAATAAAATGATAAAACTAAGTTATATAAACCTCTCTACTTTCTCCTCTCATTTCATTTTCTATCTTCAATTTCAAAAACTAAGAAAACAAAAAATCCTGTAACCCAAAACCAGGAAACAGAAGAAAAAAAACAATCAATACTTTCAAATTGTTTAAAACCAGAGGATCAGATCAACTCAAATTCAAGTAGATTCAACATCAGGTTCAAGCTCAGATTCAAATCAAATTGCAAGATCAGAATTCCTTTTCCAAAACTATCATCCCAGACTTCTCTAATTTCTAAAACTGTGAGTAAACAATTCTATTTAAGGATTTTAAATCTGTTTTAAAAAATCTAGATGCATGCAGCGATTTCTTAAGTAAATTATGATTGTGTGTGCATGATTGTTTAAACAAGAATGCATGTATATATGTATGTGAATGACTGTGTACATGTTTGGAATGAATATGTTTGCTCTGTTCATAGTTCTCAGATTCTAAAAATGATTCAAAAATTATCTGGTCATACCCTAATATGTTATTTGTTATGATGTATAAACAATAAATGTTAGGAATAACTATATTTTTGATTTAAAAACAGTTTCAAGTAAGATTTAAAAGTAGATTTCATTGAAAGGATAAATTACAGTGAATTTTTAAACATATCAAAATCTCGAACTAAATAATATGTTGTTTCAGGTATTTAATCTGTTTTGTTATTGAAAGATAGGATTTTAAAAATGAAATCTTGAATTTTAAGCTTTTAAATCAAGAGATATCATGAGAAGAACGGAAATGGGGTTTACTGCGATTTCTGGGGATCGCGTGATTTGAGAGAGTCAGGATTGAGGCCGGAGATTGTTTGTTGGTCGTTGATCATGGGAAATTGCTCGGAGGGATTCTTGCTCTTTCGGATGGTCGGGCGATGGCAATATAGGGTTTTAAGCTATGTTTTGGTCATGGTGGGTTTCGAGGCAAATGTGGTGTTAACGTCACATCGAGTGGGATCGTAGTTATAGGGAAAGGAGCGTGGAACACAAGCGGTGGTTCACGCACAAGATCGTGGACTCCGATGGACGGAGATGGGAGGATTTTAGGTGTTGGTTGATTGGATTTCCGCCTGATGAGATCGAATTCGTTTGATTTTGTTTTAAGTGGAGGATCGGGATTTTGGGTGGTCGGTTGAGTTGAGGCGGTCATCGATGACTTGTCTGAGGTCTCAGTGTCGATTGGAGCGGCGACGGAACGATGTTCACGTGCACGTATATCTCTTCGTATATGGGTTCATGATTTTGAAAGGAGGAAGGGAAGAAGAAGGTAGGCACGAGTCGATATCAACGATTTCCTAGCTTTGTCTCGAGGAAATAATGTTCGCGAAAGGGTTCGTTATAGGGGTGGGGGTGACTCGGAGTTTTGCTCGTTTTAGCTCGGGTTTGTTGTTAAGCAAACCTGGTTTTAACAAAAGTAAAGAGTATGAACAGTTCGGTATAAAGGCAAGGAAATACAAAGGTTTTTTTTAACAAAGAGAAAGTATAAGATTTAAAAGCTAATGAAATTTTTTAATGTATATTTTGATAAGTGAGTTTTCAAAAGAAGAAATCAAGTTTTAAAACTAGCTTCAAGATTTAAATTTAGCGTTAAAATGTTTTCTTTAAAATTTCCTTGAGTTAAATAACGATTTAACAAGTTTATTAAAAGGCAAGAGAATATTTAGCCAAGTGGTTAATGTAAGTAATTAAAATAGTTAATTACTTAATGTAACTAATTGAAGGTTAACTAATATAAGTATTAAGAATAATCACTTAAGAAATTGATTAAGTATAATCACTTAATGTAATTTATAAAGTATAATTACTTATTGTAAGTAATCAAAAGATAATTACTTAATGGAAGTAATTAAGGATTAATTATTTAGTGTAATAAATTAAAGAATTAACTAATGTAATTAATTCAAGGGTAATTAATTAATATAAGTAGTTAAGGTTAATTAAGAATGTGATTAATTAAAGATTACTTGCTAAATGTAACTAATTAATTAAAAGAGTGGTTAATTAATGAAAATAATTAGAGGATCATTAATTAATCAAATTAACGAAGTAATTAAAAAGAAATTTATTAATTAATGATTAAGGATTAATTAATTTAAAATTTAAGGTTAATTAATTGAGGATAATTAACCAATAGGATAATTACTTAATGGAAGTAATTATGGATAACTAATTGGAATGTATAATTAAAGGTTGATTAATTAATTAATTAAAGGTTTGTAACTAATTAATGTTAAGTAAGCAGGATTGAAGGTGATTGAAGTAATTAATTTAATTTATTTAAATTAATTAGAAATGGTGTGATTAATTAATCTTGCTTATAGATGATTGAATGATATTGAATGCCATAGATTATTTGATATCTTTGATATATGATTTGTGATGCTTTGTGATATGACTTGTTTGGATTGAGCTGGGATAATATGGATTGTCTATTTGTGATGAATTGCTATGTAAATATGTAATTCTAGATATAAGTGGTATTGTTTAAAAATAGTTTGTTTTAAGATGATATTGGATTCGAAGGGACCGGGTTCGGGCATCACCAAATACCCAAAACCACTTCGATTTAAAATCTTCAAAATTCTTTATAATTTGATATGTGCAATCAATAGGCTGGAATGGAATAATTTAAGTAAACTGGATCATTGAAACAAAGTAAGGGTACTTAGTGATTGTTTTGTGAAATAAGTGATTGCTTTAACAAGAAAGAATTCGTAGTAAAGTACGAGTTACCCTGGGTTTCAAAATAAGTTTCATACATCAGTTTTTCATGTTAGATGAGTTTACTCACGCTGGTTTCCAGCATGACCCGAGCGTTACTTTGATGTAACGCTTGGGTCAGACCGAGTATCACAGATTTTCAAGTAAGGACGTTTATGGAGCTCAGGAGGCGAGCAGGATGGCAGTAACATATGGAGTGTATTCCGCTATGTATATGAGACTGTGTAGTCTGTAATGATTTTAGTCTGGGACTGGTTGACATAACTGTCCTATCAATTTGTAAATGGTTGTACCCTAATGAAATGAATGTAAAGTAACAATTACAGATTTTCTTTATATAAATGCTATTATTTCTTATTATATTTTATCCACTGTGAATGTGAGATGCTGTTGTTTTCTATTATTCTTCCTTCTTTCTTCTTTTCTCTAACAATCTGAAATCTTCGGAGTCGAAAATTTCGGGTCATTACACTTGATTTTGAATTTTGACTTTGTTAATTCATTATTCCTCATGTTATCTGACTTCGATCTTGTACCGCTTGCAGTTCACTTGATCTTAGTTGAGTTCCTTGTGTAGCCTGGTTGACACTTGCAGTTCACTGGTCTTGGCCTTGGTTTCTTTATAGTCTGCTTGCTCTGACCAGTTGTTGCATTGCGTCGTGTGTATACATGCATTCATGTATGTATATATGTGTATGTTAGCTTGTGTTTCCAGTCTTTGTTGTACATGATTGCATCTTTGTATCTTGTTTGCGCCAAAACTGGTCACAAACCCCAAATATCATGAAAGAACCAGTGTATGAACACAGATCAGTAATAAATAATCCCGAATCACAGATCTAAGTAATGTAGAGGATAAAAATTGAAGAATAATAAACTTAAAATGGAAAGAAATAAATAGAAAGACAAGATTTATAGTGGTTAGGCTATCTCCATCCTACGTCCACTTCAAAAGTTAATCTTTTATTGACTTTCCTTACTGGTTACAATTGATTATAACGGATTACAGTGATGAAATTCGAGTACAACAGCAGCCTTGTAGCGCAAAGATGTTTTCGGCAGAGTCTGGATGTCGGATAGCCAAAAGATCCCTTTTCTATTGGCTCTGAGGTGCTATTTATAGGCGTAGGCAGCAAATATCTCGCTCAGATCTTGGGAGACTTCTTTTGGCATGTGGGCGGGCCCACGCGATCGATCCCATGCAATTTACACTCAGTCCATGATCGATACGAACCAATTTTGTATTGATCAAGATTTGGTCCAATTGAGCTGAAACTTGGCATGAACATTCCTTAGGTCGTACGTAAGCTTCTGTGAAAATTTCATAGCATTTGGACTTGTGGGTTACAAGTTTTGATCAATACAAACTTGGGTTTTTCATTTGTCGTTCTCTTCGCATCGATGATGTTCGAATCGATCACTTCGTATCGATGACCACGCACGTCATCAGATGATGTGGCGCTAAATTCCTTGGTCGATCCACTTTTTATGTCGAGCTACCGAGTCTTATTCTTATCAAATACTGAAGCCTTGTTCATATCGATATTAGTAGTTCCGTTCTGTTTGTATCGACCCTTGAGCACTCCGAAAGCGCATGCCTTTGTATCCATTACCACTCCCAGTTCGTATCCATGTGCTACCATCCATTTTTTAATGTTTTCGGTCTTCTTCGTATCCATCAACTATGCCTCTGTTCGTATTCATCGACCAATCATCTTTCGCATCGACTCGAAATATCTAATGTTGATCAATACGAATAGTATCGATTCGAAGTAGTCATGTTGATCTATATGAACAATATCGATTCGAAGTACACTGCTACGCTCCATCCTGATCGACACAAAATCAAGTCGAACAAATCACCATGCGCCTATCTATTCAATCCAAGTCCACATTCATCGAGTCGAAACTCATTTAATCCTTCTCCCTAATCGATACGAATGTCTTGTTCATATCCATGGGTATTGATACGAACGAGATTCCCTTGAGCATGCATCCATCAATATCTCGAACAAATAAACTCCATCCGACTTTAAATTTGAAACATAGCATTTCCCAGCCTTGCTCTTCACTTTCTAGCAATTTCACCTAAATCGGAGCTTGGCCAAATTATGACGACATCGATCACATCCTTGTTTCCAATCGATCTCTAATCCTGATATCCATTCTTTCCAGCTAATTTGTTGATATTTCGGCCTTGATCAAAAGGTGGGATAACATTTGCCCCCCAAAACATGCCTTGTGGTAAGAAGGTACGTTTTGAATAGTTTCGAATCCGACATCCGAAGTACATATTTCGTCTATAGCCATACCATCTGATTCATAATCCAATCCATTACCAAGCCATCCCATCCGAGTGCATCATTCTTGACTGCTCCGAGTCGATGTTTGATTCCAAATCCAGTAAACAAAACCTTATCCAATTCCATATCCATCCAACCCGATAACCGAGTCCTAATCCATCCTTATCCAATAACCAATAACCGAATCCAGGACCTCTCCGGGTCAATATCCAAATCCTTTGTCGTTCATACACGATATTCATATCATTATCCTCTCTGAGTTCTTGCTAAGTGTAATCCACACTCGGCGACCTATGCTAAGCAATGCCTTGGTATCTGTGGTCCAGTGTCCCTGAACGCTGAGTTATGCCATGGCTTAAGTCCTAGGCCATATCATGGTCGCTCCGAACCCTTTCTGAGCATAGTCCACACACGACGACTTGAAATAGTAACCGATATATATTGTGGGGCCTAAGCCCTAGGTCGAATCCTAGTCTCTTTGGACCCTTGTCGAGCATAGTCCATGGACCTGAATAAGCCAATTCGCCACTTCGGACGAAGAGACTTACCCCTTGCTAGGCATAGTCCATACCCAACGACCATTTACCAAAAACCATATAAAAATCTAATCAAAAACCAATCTGAAATCCAAATCAAATTAGAAAACCAAAAATCCACATCAGAAATCAAACCAATATCCAAATACGAAAATAATCATCCAAACAAAAGTCCAAACCGGAAAACAAACAAAATCAGGAGTTCAAACCAAACTCCAAAACCAAAGCAGAAAAAGCGAGTATCCAAACCAAAAAGAAAATATAGATTTCACAAATCATAGCATCGCGATTTATCATCACCTCAGAGCAAGCCTAGGGGCCATCTTTGTCCCCTTACATGAGTAAGTGACTTGGCCGTTTTCCTAGAATTTGCTACTTACTCCATATCATCCCTGTCTGTTGATAACTAATCGACCATCATTCCTAGGCCTCGCACCATCATTGTTTGAGGTAGACGGTGGCTGCTCCTGTTCCACTGCGGCATTCCAAGCTCTGACATATTGTCGTAACTGACCACTCCTTACATGCTTCTCAATTATATCCTTTTGGATGCTGGCAGTTGTTGGTATCATGTCCGTCCAAATCGTGAAAGAGACAGTGCCTTCCTGATCCCTTTTCACGTTCCGAGGGTTCTCTCCTTATTGGCCTTCGGTAGGAAAGGCGATCTCGAGCTCCATGAATATCTATTCTAATGTCTCATTCAATCGTATGTAAGTGGAGAATTTTGGCTCTCTCCATCGCTTCCTAGGTTTTCCAGATTCGTCATCGATCTTCCTCTTCCCTTTATCTTTATTTTTATCCAAGCTTCCACTAGATGGCCCTCCATCCTCAGCCGCGTTCACCTCCTTTAGTTTCATATCAAAACATGTATCTTCCTGCCGAAAGAATCTCTCAGCTTCGTGAAAGAATTCCCCAAGATCCATTGGTGGGTCTCGTATCAATGACACTTTGAAATCCAAATTCTCTCTGACTCTTGACACTGCTGCCATTAAAACCATCGATGGATCCAACCAATCCACCGAAGCAACCACTGCATTAAACCGAGTTAAGAAAGCTCTGAGCGATTCCTCTGTCCTTTGCTTTGCCAATGTTAGAATCATTACATTCTTTGGCCTTTTGATTCCCGAAACTGTTTCAGAAATCTGTCCACCAATTCTGTCCATGTCCTGATAGATCCCTCTTCCAACTTTCTAAACCACATAGTAGCTGTAACCATCAAGTACAGAGGGAAACATCGAGCCATCACTTCCTCCGATGCCCCCAGCACTTCCATATGTCTTGTGTATCTCATAAAGTGATCAGTAGGATCAGTCTTGCCATTGTACACTTCCACAGTAGGTAGCTTGAACTCCGATGGGTTTCGGGTCATTCTGATTTCATGGTTAAACAGACTCCTGTTTACTCCTTCCAGATCTCTGTTTGTCAAACCTCCGTGCATAGTTCGCCTGATAATCTCAGCCAACCTAGCGTTGTCCACCAAGGGTTGCCGCCGAATCCCTGAGGAAATTCTTGTACATATTCTTCATCACATGCTCCTACATTCCTGCCAGCATTTTGTTGTGTGGTATCACCTAAAGTCCTTCCATGGGTCGATCCATCATTGCCGAGTGGTGTGCCCCCTTGCTTGGATCCATTCAGATTAACAGTCGTGTGCTGATTAGGGACTGCGCCCTATTGAGCTGCTCCTTTTGATTGCCTATTGGGTCCTTCTGTTCCAGCTCCGTAAATCTGTACTCCAGCAATTCCAGCTGTCCTTGCCTGCCCAAACTGTCTAAGGAGGTTCTTCATCATTTCCTCTTGTCTTTTCAGAAATTCTTCATGCATGGCTCCAATCATCATCTCTATCTCGTCTCTGGTGATGAAGGCTGAAGTCTAATTAGCTCTTGAGGACACTTCTTGGCTTCCTTCATGCCGACTTCTCTCTACTCTTTTCCTCCATGTTGACTGCTTTGTCATGCTTCCTACTAGAACTGACCCTTTAGCCTTTCAAATATGAACTCCAAATCAAGTATAGCGGGTGCTAATCCTTCTCAGTGAAAGCACCAAAGTGTTTGCGCTGAAATTGGTCACAAACCCTAAATATCGTGAAAGCACCAATGTATGAACACAGATCGGCAATAAATAATTACAGATTAAGTAATGTAGAGGATAAAAAATGAAGAATAATAAACTTAAAATGGAAAGAAATAGACAGAGACACAAGATTTATAGTGGTTCGGCTATCTCCGGCCAAAGTCCACTTCAAAAGTTAATCTTTTATTGAATTTCCTTGTTAGTTACAACTAATTACAACGGATTACAGTGATGAAATTCGAGTACAACAGCAGCCTTTTAGTGCAAAGATGTTTTCGATAGAGTCTAGACATTGGATAGCCAAAAGATCGTATTTCTATAGGCTCTGAGGTGCTATTTATAGGCGTAAGCAGCAAATATCTCGCTCGGATCTCGGGAGACTTCTTCTGGCACGTGGGGGGCCCATTCAATCGATCCCATGAAATTTGCACTCGATTCGTGATCGATACAAACCAATTTCATATCGAGCAAGATTTAGCCCAATTGAGCCGGAACTAGGCATGAACATTCCTTAGGTCATACGTAAGCTCCTGTGAAAGTATCATAGCATTTGGACTTGTGGGTTGCAAGTTATGATCGATGCAAATTTGGGCTTTTTGGTTGTAGTTCTCTTCACATCGATGCTGTTCGAATCGATCACTTCGTATCGATGGCCACGCATGTCATCAGATGACATGGCACTAATTCCTGGGTCGATCCACTTTTCATGCTGAGCAACCGAGTCTTATTCCTATCAAATACCGAAGCCTTGTTCATATTGATATTAGTAGTTCTGTTTTGTTCGTATCGATCCTTGAGCACTATGAAAGCGCATGCCTTCATATCCATGTGCTACCATCCATCTGTTAACGTTTTCGGTCTTTTTTGTATCCATCAACTATGCCTCTATTCGTATCCATCGACCAACCCTCCTTCACATCGACTCGAAGTATCCAATGTTGATCGATACGAATAGTATCGATTCGAAGTAGTCATGTTGATCGATACGAACAGTATCGATTCGAAGTATACTGCTACACTCCATCCTGATCGAGACGAAATCATCGAGTCGAACAAATCATCATGCGCCTATCAATTCAATCCAAGTCCACGGCCATCGAGTCGAAACCTATTTAATCCTTCTCTATAATCGATACGAATGTCTTGTTCGTATCCATGGGTATCGATTCGAAAGAGATTCCCTTAAGCACGCATTCATCAATATCTCAAACAAACGAACTCCGTCCGACTTGAAATTTGAAATATAGCCTTTCCCAGCCTTGCTCTTCACTTTCTAGCAATTTCACCTCGATCGGAGCTTGGCCAAATTTTGACGACATCAATCACCGCCTTGTTTCTAATCAATCTCCAATCCTGATATCCATCCTTTCTAGCTAATTTGTTGATATTCCGGCCTTGACCAAAAGGTGGGATAACAAATCTAGTCTTGTCCTTGCTTATATATGTATGTGTGTATATATATGGATTGCGATTTCTTTGTGTAGCCATGCGATCTGGTATTGATATCTTCATTTATGGGTTGCATTGCTTTGAATCACTCTTGCTGTGTGGTTTCAACGCACTCGAATATGTCCTCATTTGTCTACTTGAATCTGTGCTTGTTTGTCTGATCTTTGGACATCTAATTTTTCAGTTGAAGTTTGTACTATTCATTCGATTACATTGTATCTACACTGACTTCGCTTGAGTTTGCATTGTGGTCTTGGTCAAGTCCGTTGTAATTTGCAGGCTTGCATTTTGGTTGCATATGAATATGAATACTTATGTCTGCACTGTGCATCTCCATTCGTTACTGCTGGTTTGCATTGCATCTGGAGCTTGTTCATTTTTGATGTTAGACTGGTTGAGTTGCTTCACCATTGACTATTGCATTGTGGTCATGTACATTTGGTAGAGATGTTGTACGGTTGTTCCATTGAGTCTGTACATTGAGTTCTCATTTACTTCGAGATAATTTGCATTTCATTTCTTTTTGACTTTGGTGGTTAAACTTGCTACTATTTTGATTTTGCTGGCATGTTCGATTTGATTACTTGATGCAGTCTTGTCCTCTTCATGGTTCATCACTGTTGTATTAACTTTGTACATATTGTGCTTGTATTTGCAGTGCACCACTTCTTATGTGCATGTTGCATATTCACTTATACCTGACAATTTTGTAATGCACCTGCGTTGAATCCAGCTTATAGCTTGGGTTTGACCTTGTTCTTGTATCGTGACTTAATTTATATTTCACTTGAGTTAAACCCAGCTTTTGATTGGGTTTGACCTTGTGCTCACCTGTCCCTGTAACTTTATCAAGTGTAGATCGGTGTGCATGGCCCTATGGCATGTACAGTGATACATTGTGCATGTCACAAGCTGTTCGTGTATGATAAATTCAAAACTAAATGATGACGAACAACCCAAATAACTAAGGCAAAGAGAATTTTCAAAAATATATTTTATTTTACACTGCAAAATATTTCATTTTCAATTTTACTACATCGATGTGTATTTTTGTAGATCACTCAGATGCTGGATTCAATCTGGAATGGAGTTGAAGATAAAATACGAGTGAAAGAGTGAAATGTAGATAGATGCATATGTAATTGAAATTGTATTGAAATTGAAATTGTGTTTGTATATATATATATATATATATATATATATATATATATATATATATATATATATATATATAGTAAGAGCTCAAATTTGTACTATTCAAAATTGTAATAAATATTTGTTTGAATAAAATATCCATTTGAATTTAATTCTATGTTCTTTATTTTATTCAGCAAATATTTATTTAATTATGTGAGAAATAAAATAGTACATTATCTAATACATTTAAATGAATATATATGTTTATTATCATCAAACAAAAATCATATACTAGCATATTCAACAGTTTGATCTTAGTTGGACCTATGAAGCCTAATTTATTCAGAAAATTTCTAAATTTGTTTTAAATAAAATCATTTATTTTATTTCAATTAGTGAAAAGGAAGTTTTCAATTTCAGATGTATAGTGTATCAAATACACCTAACATTTAGTTAATATATAAGGAATGAAACCTTCCATTCTTTCCCTAGAACAAGAATTAATTGAGAGTATTAATTGCATTAAATAGAGAAAGAGACCTTTCATTTTCTTTCTTTAATTTGAATTGATTAATACATTAAAAGTCATTAATTAATAATTTATTCATGGCAAGATTTATTTATTACTATGTCCATATGTATTCTAACTGTACAAATTGTAGTTTTGGATTTATTTAATTTTGTTTAATTTATTTATATAAGTATAGATATATATATATACCATATATATACATATGTGTGTGTGCACATGTAACATTGTAATCCGTGAAGGAAATCATGTGCTCGTGTGTAGATGCTGGGGTTTACATTGCAACAGACACATTAGCTTATTTTTTTGTGTATTGTAATTTGTTCAAATATGTGCTTTTATACTATGTCAAAACATGATATTAATATTGCATATGAGAGTGTGTTTTTGTGTGTGTGTGTGTTATTGAATGAAACAGTTTCCGGCATAATAAATTAATGTAAAGAATCACATGACAAAAATACAAGTTTTATAATTTCGGAAAATTGGGAAATATATTTTGGGCTAAATATTAATTTATAGAATTTTTTAATTAATATAATATTTATTATTAAATAGTTTATAATAGCCCTTAATCAAATCAATCATAAAAAATATGTAATCAACTTGAAAGTTCTGAAACTTTTTCTAAAGGCAGATAAGGCATATTTTGGGCTTATGAAAATTTCATAGAATTTTATCAACTGAAATTATATTTTTATTAAATAATTAACCGTGGTTCGAAAATAAATTAATTATAAAAAATATTAAATTAAGTTTCAAAAATCAAAAAATTTCTAAAGGTACCTAGAAAACATGTAATGCTTATAAAAAATTTCCAGAATTTTATCGAATGAATTATATTTTTAATTAAATTATTGATTACAGACTGAAAGAAAATTAATTTTAAAAAATAATAAATCAAGTTCAAAAAAATCTTATAATTTTACTGTAAGCATCTTGGTGTAGAAAATATAAAAAATATAAAACTGAAATTTTGAACCATTAACTATTTTATACATAATAAACAATTCACAAAATCATTAAAAAGTAATAAAATATCTATATACATATTTAATAAAATAATTTTATATTTTATTATTTGCAATAGGTATAAAGCATCATAAGAAAAAAAATTAGATTAAATATAAACAAGATATCAGCATATATCAAATTATACATATAGACAATTTGCAAATCTATATATATTTAATCTAGATCTATTTATATATATTAATATAAATCAAAATTAATCTTTTAAAGAAAAAATTCAACAATAAATTAATAAAAAAAAGTACTACAACAAGCACATAACCTATCCTATTGTAACAAACACATGTACCCATAGAAATCTTACCTAAACTGAACAATAAAGAGATCTGAATACAAACAAGTGATTTGGATGTAAATCAACATTCACATGATAAACCTGAAATCAAAACAACAATAATAAATAAAAATTCACCTCCTAATGAAGCCTTTGAGTCCACGTTGAATAGTGAATTCTCTTCTAAGAACTATTCTCAACCCATCAGGTTGCTAATCCGAGATTGGAGACATTCTGCTACAAATTAGTATTTTTTAATTTAAATTGGAATTTAGAATTTTTAGGATGATTATTGTTATCCCGCCTTTTGGCAAGGCCGAGATATCAAAGAACTGGTTACAAGCTCAGGATCAATCATCCTGGATATCGAGCATGCATAGATTCGCCATGGATGTCGATGAATTTTGCCCAAGTCTGAATCAAGCTGCAACTGACAAGACATGATAAACTAAGCCATGGAAGCCGGCATTCCAAATTTCAAGCCAATCCGAGTTCGTATGCTCAATTATGATCAATGCAAGTTGAAGGAAAATGCCACATTTCCGTATCCATCAGGAAGCTTAAACTTCGTATCGATAGGGTCTGTATCCATCATCACATCTCAATTCGTATCCATCAACTTCGCATCGATCAGGTTCTCATCCATCATGAAGCCTAGGTTCGACTCGATTTCATTCGAATCCCTCAGGAAGCCTTGGCTAAACCCAATCTTGTTCGAATCCATCGGCAGAGCATGCATTTCGTATCGATCGTCTAGATATTGTTTCGTATCCATCCAGCTAGGCATAGTTCGCATCCATGGTTAAGCCGCTATTCAGATCCACTGTTTTCGTATCGATCAGGGGTACAATACCTTCGTATCCATCTTTCTCGAATCCATCAGGCAACTGCTCTTTGTATCCATCAGATGACCTTGCTTCGCATCCATCATACGGTGACCACTTCGTATCCACCAGGGGTTCTTGTTCGAATCCATATCCAATAGTTTGCTCGTGTCCACCAAGTCAAATGAGCCCAGATTGATACGACAGTCATCGATGATGACGAGGCGAGAATCATGGATGCGAAACGGTCAACTTGGAGCAAAAAGAGGATCGATGCATGGAATGCGCGCCGCATCATCACAGTGGCACGTGCGTCATCGATTCAAAATGGATCGATTCGAATTGATGGATTCGAACGAAACAGCCAACGAAAACCTCAAGCTCGTATCGATCATAACTCCACTGATCCAAATGCTATGAAATTTTCACAAAAGCTTACACACAAGCCAAGGAATGTTCTTGTCAAGTTTCAACTCAATTAGACCAATTCTTGATCGATACGAAATCACTTTGTATCAATCACAGATCGAGTCGAAACTTGGTAGGATCGATCGCATAGGCCCACTCACGTGCCAGAAGGAGTCTCCCGAAGTTTGAGCGAGATATCCGCCTCCTACGCCTATAAATAGCCCCCTGAAGCCTACAGAAAAAGGATCTTTTGATTCAAAAGCGCCAAGACTCTACCAGATCGAGATTTACATCCTACCCTTGCTGTTGAATTCGAATTCCAAGATGTACTTTACTGTTGTTCGCTGTAATTGCTTGTAATCGTTGAAAGAGAATCAATAAAATCCCAAAAACTTCATAGTGGACGTAGGCAACACGCCGAACCACTCTAAAACAGCGTGTCTGTGCATTTATGTTATTGTTTGCTGGAGTTTTTGTTAGATAATCCTCATTTACATTTCTATTCTTCACTTTTATCTCTTCAAAAACTTCCGAAGAGTGTTGTTCCCATTTTTGGTACAAACACTTTGGTGCTTTCACTGAGAAAACCCAGATTTTCTCCTGCTCCTTGGATCTATCATCGGTACCGGATTGCACAAATCTACGGGAAAGATCCAGATTACTAATCCGAATTCCTTCCATCCTATTCAAATTTGCACAAAGTCTAGGAAAGGAGTTCAACCCCCAGGATGGTTAGCACAAGGACCACCTCCAACACAGTCAATCAAGAAGGCCGGGATAGTCAGAATCCCGCGCCACTACCTCCCTCTAACCAAGATGCTACCGGACCCTCGGAACCATCAGGTCCGGTTACCTGACAAGAGTTCCAGTTGCTGCTTCAGGAACTGACTCAGAGTCGGCAACAACTGACGGAGCAGTTACGCGCCAACGCCGAGCTGACCAGCCAGCTGAATCGTCAGAAACGGAGGAGATCTAGGAGAGATCATGCTTCTCGCTCCTCCACCAAAAGTTCATCCTCTTCTGATTATCATCATCGATCTCCACGACCCCGGCTAGATGGGAGTCACATACAAACTACTGGACATCAACCGGCAATGACCGTTGGACAGCTGAGAGTTGGTCCATCGGCCAGTTTCCAGACCGGACCCTCCTCACGAAGGGGCACCGTTCCTCATTACACCATAGACTACCGCACTGCGATCGTCGCGGTTGAACCAAGGGTCGATGCCCAAAATCAGTCGAAGCTGGACCGTCATCAGCACGGGCATACTCCTGAACCATACTTCCCAGAAGACTATGAGCCAAGAAGGCGAGACATGGGCCGTCGACAGCATCCGGTCCAACCTCATAATATGGAACCTAATCACACTTTGGCTCGAACCGCACAGAACGTACAAATGCCGGATCTTCCGACCATGATACGTCAGATGATCCGTGAGAGCCAGGGTCTCATGAATGACGACTGGGGAATCTCCCGAAGTCACACTCCTTTTACAGACGATATACTTACTGCTGAGCCCCTCGGCGATTCAGGATGCTGACTCTACCCATGTACGAAGGAAACTCTGACCCCAACCAACATATTCTGAAATATGAATGGTCGATGAACGCTGCTAGAGCTGACGATGAAGTGAAGTATCGTAGTTTTCCCATTTCCTTAGGGGACATCGCTACCATGTGGTTCACCCAACTGCCACCACGATCCATTTCCTCCTTTGACCAGTTGGCCACTAAATTTGTTGAGCAATTCCGCATGCACGTCGCAAGGCCAAAAGATGTCAACACTCTATCTAGTGTCACCCAAGATCCCGGAGAAACGCTCAGATGCTACTTAGAGAGATTCCATGATGCGTGTGCAGAAATCAGCAATCCGAATGATAACTCCATCCTTGTGGCGTTGACTAAGGGGATTGACCCCGACCCTGAATTCGTCAACTGGCTCGTCAGGAAACAACCTGCATCATTGGACCGCTTCTATGCCAAGGCGGCTCAATTCCTGAGAAGAGAAGATGCGAAAAAGTCTAGGAAGCAAGATGTAGGGCCAAGTGCGGAAGGGATCCAAAGCAATGTCGTGGTCAAACAGTCTGGTGAGAGCTCCGAAAAAGTTCAGTTGAACATTCAAAACAAGCAAACTCAGCGGAGGGAGAACGTGAATCAAAATAGAAAGCGAGATCAAAACCTGGCCCCCAACGCAAGAATCCTATGTTTGACAACTACACTCCTTTGAATACATCACTGGAGAACTTGTATTTACAAACCTGTAATACAATTCAGTACAAAAAACCTGCATCAAGACCGTCGTCAGAAAGGCAAATCCAGACGGGAAAATTTTGCAGGTTTCATGAGAGCTACGGGCACAATATGAATGAATGTTGTCATTTGCAGGATCTCGTGGAAAAGTTGATTAGAGAAAGGAAGCTGGAACAGTTTGTGCGGGCGCCACAGCCTTGAGGAGCGGGCCCATCAAATCAGAATAATGAGCCCGTCACGGCGGGAGATTAGTGATAAACGCCGTCAGTGGCGGACCCACTTTGTCAAGAGCCTGGAACGACGAGGATCTTCGTCACTGTTACACATGACAGGATTTATCTATTTAGTCTATAAATACTTTGCAATTTGTCTTTGCATTCTGAAGTTCGAATTTGTAATAAGTCACTGACTTTGCCATGCTTGCCATGTTTTCCCGTTCCAGCAATAAATTACCATCTCTTCAAGCTAGAGCTGTGATTCACCGAATGCGACATTCAACTATCACGATGCATGAAGAGCTAAGTTCTATCGTACGATGGAATTTATTCAAATAGTGAGTGATTGTGATACGACCGGCCACTCACTAAGTGAAACCTCGGCTCGGGGAAAGTCGTTACATTAAAGGCTGAACTGGACCGACACACGACAGTCCTATAACCAACTCCAAATTCCCAGAGTGCGAATTGGAGTATAAACATCAACTCTAGGTTCCCAGAGTGCGAACCGGAGTACAAACACCAACTCCAACTTCCCAGAGTACGAATTGGAGTATAAACATCAAATCTAGGTTCCCAGAGTGCGAACCGTAGTATAAACACCAACTCCAAATTCCCAGAGTGCGAATTGGAGTATAAACATCAACTCTAGGTTCCTAGAGTGCGAACCGGAGTATAAACACCAACTCCAAATTCCCAGAGTGCGAATTGGAGTATAAAAATCAACTCTAGGTTTCCGGAGTGCGAATTGGAGTATAAACATCAACTCAAGGTTTTTGGAGTGCGAACCTGAGTATAAACACTAACTCCAACCTCTCAGAGTGCGAGTTGGAGTATAAACATATAAATGCGGTTCCGGAGAGGGTGGACCCGTCCGCCTAACAACTTCGGCCGTATCCTAACCAAGTTTGAGGAGGATGGACCCATTCGTCTAACGACCTCGGTTGTTAACTCGAGGTGGATGTGACCCAACCATCCACGATCCCGATAAATCCGTCATTCCCAGAGTGTGAACGAATTCCTAAAAATCCTATACAGATGTGACTGACCATCTGTCGACCAACTCTAAATTCCCAGAGCGTTAATTGGAGTATAAACATCAATTCCAGGTTCCCGAAGAGTGAACCGAAATATAAATGCTGACTCCGAATTTCCAGAGTGTGAATTAGAGTACAAGTACTAAGTCAAAGTTCCTGGAGTGCAAACTGTGTTACAAACATCGATAACTCTCGAATTCCCAGAGTGCGAACCATATTATCAATCACAGATTATCCTAAGTCCCCAGAGTGTGGACATGTGCTCAAGATTTGTGATAGGTGCGATCGACCAACGAAATATAAATACTGATCCCCGGAGTGTGGATGCGATTATTATCAGTGAACGCGCACAACTAAAACTGCTCGTCCTTCACTTGCTTCAACATCGATTTGACGATGTTAAACTTGGAAGGCAGAGATAGAATTGCGATCGTTAGCTAATCATTACAACTGGTTAGCCAAACTGGAAGCAGTGCTTAAGTGTGAAACATTGACTGGAACAATACGACATCGAGTGTCCAGCTTAGTCTTGAGTCGCATCTTGTATCCATGATTTTAAGACTTGTGTATGAAATAGATTCAGCTCCAGAACTAATATTCCGCAAGCATACCAAGCTATGATTCGAACATTACAAAACTTAAGCGTAAGAGACAGGAAAAACAGTTGAAGCAAAGAAAATAAAGTTTTATTTCAACTAACTAGAGATAAGAATTTATGTACAAGTTCTTCCAAAAAATGCCTCCTAGCGAGGGCCGAATCCGCGTCTATACATGACCTACTAAAGCAAAAGAAACTCCTATCTACCCAAATGTGTGCCTAAGGAATCTATCTATTCCTTCTTCTTCCTCGGCTTTTTCTTCAATGTAGAACCGCCGACACCGCTAACGATCTTTCGTTTCGAACTTTTCCCTTCAGGCGGGGAATCTTCGGACGAAGGCATGATATCATCTCTTCCTCCGAACTTGAGTCTACGAGGATGCTCTCTTCAGGAGGAGTAGGGGGAACTGGATATGCGACCGGGGGCAGAGTAGACACTCTGGTATCAACCAGTGTCCCCCCGGGTAATATCATCCTAAGTGGAGTTGGACTTGGCGCCGTCACTCCACCCTCAGAATCACCGCCATGATCCGCTGCCTCCATCTCAGCATTAATTATATCCAATATCTCTACTTCTCGAATAGCATGGGCTTCGTTGGGGGCAGAAGTGGACTGTGATGAAGCACCAGAAGTAGGCAGGAACGCACCAAGAACGAACGGTATATCCGCAAAAGGGTCACTGTGTCGGCCCAGGAGTTCGTTCATCATCTGCTCGTCAAAGGAAATTGAGCTCCCCTGTGTCACCTCGATCGGCACGGCCGCGGTCGTGGTGGTCGCCTCAGTAATAATGGCCTCCTGCACTTGATGTGATTCTTGGAATGCAAGAGGCGCTGTCAATGCAACTTCGGTCACTAGACAAAGAAGAAAAGAAGCTATTAGGACACACTTCAAAAGCAAGCCCTTCATTTCAAATACACATGAATTTTATTCAGAATACCTTCCTCAGTTCAGCTTGTGGTTGGCTGAACAGCTTCGGATGAATGCTCCTTAATAGGAGATAGGCACGGCTGTTCAGGGTCATAGGCCGGGACGGGCTGGGGCTCGATCACTGGAGTGGGCTCAGATCGAGATGAAGTAACAATCTCGGAACTTGTAGCATGATTCTCAACTTCGGAACCTTCCCAAATTTCTAAGTGCTGGGTTCCCAGTCTCTCTCTCGCATGAGAGATCATAGAATCGTGGAGAACCTTCTTTTCATCTTCGCTCAATATGCGGTTCTCCAGCTCAAATTCGTCGAGAGAACCACCCAATAGCACCGCCTTCTCTTCTTCGACCAGCAAATTCCAGGCGTTGTATAGATGTGTAGAGTAATCGTCGAGCCATGCCAAGTTCCTATGTCTCAGTACGTTGGCATTGTAAGTGACGAGAAGCTCCTCTATGTCTGCCTCAAGCCTGGTCTCTGCCTGCCGAACCTTCTCATCAACTCCGGCCTCCACCTCGCGAACCTTTTCCATGGCCGCTCACTCTCCCTTTGGAGCACCACCGCTTGATCGCAAGCTTCCTGTGCGGCAACGTTAGCAGCATCCTTTTCCTTTATGATTTCAGAAAATTTGGACTTAAGCTCGTTATGCTCTTTGAGGGCTGCGTCCCGCTTAGCGGTAACGATGGTGTTCCTGTGGCCCATGCCCTCCACTGTGACATAGTGCTCCCGCTTCATTCTATCCATCGCCGCTTGGGCCTCATCGGCTCTCTTAAGAGCCTTAATCTCAGATTGGCGAGAAGACTCGGCCTCGCTATTGAGCGCTTGAATAATACAATCTTTCTGGCCAAGCTCTTTCTCCAGCTTCTCAATCATAACTGCTCGGTTGAAGGCCACCTTCGATGCTTTTTTTCGTGGTTTTCAACCATTCTTGATACTGAAATAATATATCCACGACATAATCATGCACAGTATGTTCGGCCGATGCCGGAATCCTTTTCAAGCGTCGGGGAAAGACGAACCCATCAAAACATATATCAGGAAAATCCCTTTTCAGCTAAGCGAGCCTCATCGCTCCTTCCCCAGTGGGCTCGGTGAGGGCATGTGCAGTAGTTGAAGGGTCTACTACATCAGTTGGACGATGAGAGTCAGATCATGAAGAGCAGGAAGACGGCTTGTGCCGTGGAGTTTCTAGAGGCCTCGAAACATGAACTGGAGGCGGTGCGGGAGCTCTGGGAGGAGGTGTGTGAGATCAGGATCGGCGTACATATCCCCTATCCCTATTAGACCGCTCCTAGCTGGAATAGCCTTGATCATGATCCCTATCTCCTTCCCACCTATTTGACTCGTAGTATGACGAAGCCTTGCGTTTGCTGCGTAGACTACCGAGCATTGAGCCTCGACCGGACATGGTATCTGCAAAGAAAAACAGAAACAAAGTTAGTAACCTTCAAAAAAAAGGCAACTTACGGTCAGAAATCCTGTAGTGTCGTGAAGTGTGTATGTATGTGCAACTCCCGGACCAACCGGATGTGTCAACCACGCTAGTGTGCAGAGATTCACTTAAAACTAGGGCGTGTTGGAGTTCATCCAATCCAGCATCATGTTGCATGGACACGTCGTCCGGGATTGGAAGATCGGCGAGCCCTTCATAAAGATTTTCTGTTCTCGGGGGAGACATCTTCGAAATTCTAATTCCGGAGGCGGGCCGGGACATGATCACAGATTTCCATCTCCCCTTTTGGATGGCTTGACAATGGAAGCCTTGCCTTTTCTCTTTTCTTCAGAATCCAGGGCTGCATTTGCAGGTTCACCCAACGATTCAGCATCAGTGTGGGTTCTTTCAGAGTCAGCCTCTTCGACTATAACAACTCTAGGCTTTTTACACTTAACTCGCTCCCTTGAGATAGCTCTTAATGCACCGTTGAGCCTTATACTTTGTTTTCGCTTGATCAGCCAAAGAATTCTAAGATTCCTGTCCGTCGGGAACAAGTCAATATTACTATCTTCGCTTAGGACCTCTTGAAGAACCCGAACTATCTCCTTGTAGTATCGGCCTTCGGGTCATGGAATTATCGCTGCAAAGAAAAAGAGACATGAGATGGCTTTCATTTACAATTGTCTTGCCAACCGCTCGAGAAGATAGCAATACTCATGTCTAAATAGCCATCGCCTGACAAATCCTGGGGGGGCATCTAACATAGAACCACTCTGTCTTGAAGTAGCTCAGCCTGGTCCAAGACCCCGTAATTATTTGACAATTTCTCACGGCCTCCAGAAATGTGAAAGACAGACTGTCTGTCTAACTCTTGAAGTTGAACAAATATCTTATCTCGGTCAATCGGGGTGGTCGATAGAGGTACTCCATAAACGCAATGAACAAGCTATTGAGTAAAGCGTATCCATTTGGGTGTAGCTGAGATGGGGCGATCCCTATAAAGGACAACACTTCTCTTATATACTGATTGAACGGGGGAAGCGTCCCGGCTGCGCACACATGTCGATTGAAAGCGGTATACCCCTCCAGTGGATTGCATGGTCTGTCATTTGGTACCGGCAATAGCACGTCGTCCATCGACAAACCGTGCCTTAGGCATATTCTCCCTAGCATATCTTCCGAAATGTTGGACGGAACAGAGTCTGGCGGATTATTGATAAGAGATGCGTCTGGAGCCTCGTCCAGGGTTGGATCGATAACTTCAACCTCAATCTTCGGTATTTCTAGCCCGAGAGGAATTGAACTCTGAGTTTCCTGTGGCTGCGAGCTTGGAGTTTCCATAACTAGCTAACTCACGAGAAACCATCATTAGACGACAAAGAACCCGTGTGTACCCCTCGTGTAAAGTGTGTTGTGCAGTGCAGTGCTATGCATTTCTTGAATAAATTTTACAGAGTTAAAGAAAATTTGCCAATGACGAAGATAATCGGAGTCCAATCGGAGTGACCGTCATCGCTGACCGTCACCACAATGCCATCCGGATGTCGGCAATCGACCCGAATTAAAAGTTGTTATGGTTACATCGACGAGCTTCGAAAGGCTGTCAGATATGCAGTTTAACAACCAAGTCCAGATATGTAAGGATGAAGCTCGTCGGAGTCATGCTATCAAGTGCTCAAAATTTCGTATACATCAAGGGAAGAATTCGAATCAATCCTAGGGAGCTTATTCGAATCCATCAGGATCCAACTTCGTATCGATCACTGGGGGCATACTTCGAAACGATCGTCAACACTGGGGTTCATATCGATCAAGGTCAGTAGCTTCACATCGATCCTTGGTGTCCAGGTTCGCATCGGTCAAGAAAGTCTCGGCTTCGCATCGATCACGTTCGAGTCGATATTTTTCGTATCGATCGCGAGAGTGTATTTCGCATCGATACGAAGCCAAAAGTTTCGGACCAATCGCTCGCTTATTTTTTCGCATCGATCATTATAGATCGACAAGATTTTCCACCACCTCGATCGATACGAACTACGTCATTTATCTAAAATTCCTGGGATCGATGCGAACTCCAAGAAAAAGCATTATCGCCTTTTATCGATTCGAACAGTCCCTCCAGACCGACACGAAGTACGGATCAAGCCATCTACATTTTATTTTTTTCCTCTGCGCTCCTTCTTCTCCAATTATCAAGGGCATCGCCATGGCCATCCTCGACCAAGCTCCAACCCATATCTAACCTTAAATATTGCCAGAATTGATAATTGGTGAAGAGGAGATGGATCTGAGATTCGAACTTCGTCGTCAGGATGTGGATATAACTGATTAATGACCTAATTTAAAATTGGAATTTGAAGGATTAAAAGTTCGAATTTGATCGAGTTGAAGGCACGGCACAGTTCTCCTCTCTCAAGTTTCTGAATCGATGCGAAAGTTGAAGACGGCAGTAAAAAAGTAAAAAGTGAAAAATGGCCGAGTCCATGAGTATTTATATGGACCCGAGGAGTAACAGGGGCGATTCGCCTCCCGGTATACATGACCGGTCATTACGGGTCAACCCCTAGGTCGAGTCGAACGGCCAATTCGAACCCATCAGCCAAACATTCCCATCGATTCGAAATGAATAATAGGGTCCAACGATATGAAGTACGCAATGAAGTCGATACAGAAGGCTTATGGTCCCATCGATGCGAAACCTTCATTCGAATCGATGATTTTTGAACACCAACCACGGTCCATCGATACGAACTGGCTAGTCGAATCCAACGGATCAATCCTTCATCGATACGAAGGGCATCAAAGGGACTTGCTGAAGCTCTAGGAAACCATCGATACGAACATTACATTCGTATCCATCGACGCTCGCGTTCATCGATATGGAATGACACTTAGTATCGACGCGAGAACAACTTTTTTAAACTTCTATATCAATCCGGGAGAGGATCGATACGAAGGAACATCCATAAACAACCATCAAGCGTTGTTACTACTCGAGTTTCACATCGGTTCAGGAGAGGATCGATGCAAAATTCGGTACAAGAAAACTGACAACGGTTCATGGACGTGCAGCGTTAACGAGAATCAGATTAACATATATACATACATGTCAAAATAATATTCAATTTTCAGCATTAACAGGAATTGGATATTCATTTAATAACGATTACGACAACAAACAGCTAAGCACCATCATACAACAGTCAGTTACAACAACGCAGGGTTACAACCTTCGACAAAAAAGCAATGATTATTCAGAGTGAAGACTGTAGCTTTTCAAAGCACGTTATGTTTCCACAAGACGTACTTTGTGGGGAAAATGTTATCCCGCCTTTTGCCAAGGCCAAGATATCAAAGAACTGGTTACAAGCTCAGGATCAATCATCTTGGATATCGAGCATGCATAGATTTGCCATAGATGTCGATGAATTTTGCCCAAGTCCGAATCAAGCTGCAACTGACAAGACATGATAAACTAAGCCACGAAAGCCAACATTCCAAATTTCAAGCCAATCCGAGTACGTATGCTCAATTATGATCAATGCAAGTTGAAGGAAAAAGCCACATTTTCGTATCCATCAGGAAGCTTAAACTTCGTATCGATAGGGTCCGTATCCATCATCACATCTCAATTCGTATCCATCAACTTCGCATCGATCAGGTTCGAATCCATCAAGAAGCCTAGGTTGGACTCGATTTCATTCGAATCCCTCAGGAAGCCTCGGCTAAACCCAATCTCGTTCGAATCCATCGGCAGAGCATGCATTTCGTATCGATCGGCTAGATGCAGTTTCGTATCCATCCAGCTAGGCACAGTTCGCATCCATGGTTAAGCTGCTATTTGGATCCACTACCTTCGTATCGATCAGGGGTACAATACCTTCATATCCATCTTTCTCGAATCCATCAGGAAACTACTCTTCGTATCCATCAGATGGTCTTTCTTCGCATCCATCATAAGGTAACCACATCGTATCCATCAGGGGTTCTTGTTCGAATCCATATCCAATAGTTTGTTCGTGTCCACCAAGTCAAATGAGCCCAAATTGATACAGCGGTCATCGATGATGACGGGGCGAGAACCATGGATGCGAAATGGTCAACTCGGAGCAAAAAGAGGATCGATGCATGGAATGTGCGCCGCGTCATCAAAGAGGCACGTGCGTCATCGATTCGAAATGGATCGATTCGAATTGATGGATTCGAACGAAACAGCCAACGAAAATCTCAAGCTCGTATCGATCATACCTCAAGATCCACTGATCCAAATGCTATGAAATTTTCACAGAAGCTCACACACAAGCCAAGGAATATTCCTGCCAAGTTTCAGCTCAATTAGACCAATTCTTGATCGATACGAAATCACTTCGTATCGATCACAGATCGATCGAAACTTGGTGGGATCGATCGCGTGGGCCCACTCACGTGCCAGAAGGAGTCTCCCAAAGTTTGAGCGAGATATCAGCCTCTTACGCCTATAAATAGCGCCCTGAAGCCTACAGAAAAAGGATCTTTTGATTCAAAAGCGCCAAGACTCTACCAGATCGAGATTTGCATCCTACCCTTGCTGTTGAATTCGAATTCCCAGCTGTACTTTACTGTTGTTCGCTGTAATTGCTTGTAATCGTTGAAAGAGAATCAATAAAATCCCAAAAACTTCATAGTGGACGTAGGCAACACGCTGAACCACTCTAAAACTGCATGTCTGTGCATTTATGTTATTGTTTGCTGGAGTTTTCGTTAGATAATCCTCATTTACATTTATATTCTTCACTTTTATCTCTTCAAAAACTTTCGAAGAGTGTTGTGCCCATTCTTTGTACAAGCAATTATAGAGGAGATTTTTTGCCATTAAAATGAGGAGGAAGAAAAAGAAAGTGGCAGCTCAAAAAAAATGAATTAGCCTTTAACTAGAGTTTTGAGATTAGCCTTTATATGGTTAGGATAAGAGAGCAAATAATGATCTCAACCAACATCTCAAAACCCTAATTTCATGCATAGTAGCTTCCCTCTTCCTCTATCAAAGCCAATGATTTTCACCTCTAAAATTCATGGTTGTGAGCCCATTTAACCCAGATTAAATATACATAATTATATTCAACTAAAATTGTTGTCGATATCTCATATCGATCAACATGTTTATAACTTTTTATAAATACATGCAACAAATTTAATGCTCAAATCATATCCAAATTTTATAATCAATATTTCATAAATATAATTAATATAATCAATTTATAACAACTTTAAACTAGTTAAATCATTCGGCCTCAAGAGAATTTATCGATTCGGTTGTGTGACTCTTGGATGTAAATTCGGACAGCGATTAATTTCGAATTATTCGAACGCTAACGTTCATACTTCACTCAGCAGGTGGTATGACATTATGGACAAATTTATCGCTTACTCATTTTTGAAAAAAACTTATTTTAATTTAATAATCATTACCCAGTTGTGACAATTATTTACACCAATTCTCTTCGTCAAAACTATATCACTTTCGACTTGTTGAATTTGGTAACGGTCAAAAAATCCGACATCATCCACATTCAACTCTATAGTCCAAACACAAAGTCGTTGGTTCAATAATAACAATTATTATTAACTGAACTACTCTTGCCAGAGATTTTGACTTTGTGTTGACTTGATTGACCGTAATACTAACCCCATATAACTTCCACTCGACCTAACTATAGTCACTCGATGGACGTCGTGCCATTATTTGACTACAATCAAAGAGAAACTTTCATATTAAAGGTTCATAGTATTCTCAAGTCGAAAGAACCGTGTAATTATTAACATCGATATTTTCCTTTTGATCATAGTTATATTAACCAACAGAAAAATATCG
Source organism: Allium cepa (assembly GCA_030765085.1). Lineage (NCBI taxonomy): Eukaryota > Viridiplantae > Streptophyta > Magnoliopsida > Asparagales > Amaryllidaceae > Allium > Allium cepa. The sequence continues at coordinate 293,866,352 of CM060937.1, forward strand.
AATGATTTATTCCATAGTTATCTAATAACTATTAGTATGTAACCCTATGTGCCCCTAGTAGTCATGAGTAATATACTATCCAAAATTTGGAGAGCGTTACATACTCTAGTCTCAATGGATACATCGATATCGAGTCTTGATGTATCTTGATTAGGAACATTTAAAAATGTTATGTTTATTTTTATTATGATAAATTACTTACGGTCACAACGCTTTTTAATTACTATCACAAAACATACCATTTATGGATTTTCTGTTAAATATACTTTTAGTTAATTGATTAATATAACTACGTTATATCAAGTACATAATAGAAAGGAAACACCTTTATTTCGAACGTGATTAGTCAACGAGTTAGATATATATAACAAATTACATAATTTCCCATAGGGCATAACCCAAACTCTATCAATCTTCCACTTGCACTTTGGGTCAATTGTGGAATCTTATTCCTACTTCTCCAATTGGTTTCCCCAAAACCAGTTAGGTCAGTCCCTCAGTGAACAAGTATGCTATTATGTTTTAATTTTCTACTCTATTAATCAACTCTCTTCGATGGTGATAAACTACCTTATCATGTGGAACAATTCAGATTATGTCTCCTGGCTTCTCGTGAACTCTAAGTTCTGTTTATGAACTATATCATGACATTGTTATTACATAATAATATTATGGGATTCTCAGCATTTGGAATCGGCTCAGTTATAAATTTGTGCATATATATATATATATATATATGGGCTTTATTGCAGCGCTATTCAAGGCGACGTACTTATCCTTTTTCATTAAATTAGCCAGGGTCATTCATTTGGACTATTTCCAACTTAAAGATTATTAACTTGAATTTATTATTGACATATTATACTCAATATCACTTATGATGTTTAAATCTGTACACTCCTTCATAAGGAGTTTTTATGTCTATAACCAATTCTCTAATATTTCATAAATACATAAGAATACTTCAAACAACCATTTAGTGATATCTATTTGGATTTGATATTTCTTTATGTATCAAATACATAAACAAATCACGATATTGTAGACAACATAAAATGTAAGATAATTCCTATTACCAATGCATAAACTCATCTCAGATGTTCCGTATTAAAAAATTTAAAAAGGTGCTTTACATATCGATTTAGAACGTACCCAATATCTTCTATACTCACTATAAAAGGCATCATTTACAATCCAAAGTTGAGTATCAAAATAACTAAGGTTGATTTAACAGAAGTACATCGTTAAAATCAACAACGTGTTGTTTACTTATAGTTTAGAAATATCAATGTACCTTTTAAAGTCCTTTCTTAACGAACACGTGCTTCCTCTGCACTTTGATTGAAAATCAAACTATTTGATATTTCTATCAGAATACTTATTCAATTTTGATGCTTATAAAATGATACTTTTGAATCATTTATTGGATCATATTCGAAAACTCACAACCTCTATATCGCTTCCATTGATTATGAGGCACTTTGATTGTTATGTGCAAATAGACTATTCTAAATCATTATTTAGAATTTTCTATTTCAGCACATATATAACAAAACACTAGGTCTTATCAAACGATAATTTTGTGAGTAAATCGGTAATAACTTGAGTACGTTGACTAACAAATCTATTACGCTAATTTCAACAACTGAAATTTACGAGGATATTCTTATCAACGTTGGTCATTAAATTCCAACTGCATTAGTCTTGCTCATAAAAACACAATCGCGGTGGATAGATCACATCCCTTCGGTTATGTAACGATCCGTAAATTTAACCAGTTTTAATAACGTATTAATTGAAATTTTGTGGGTATTTAAACGATAAAATTTTGAAATACAAACATGATATTTGGAATGCGTCTAGTTAAACATAGCAACTGATAAATTTTCGTCTGAAAATATGAAAGTTTACTTCGTGCGTAAATTTACTTCAATTTAATCAGTTAAAAAGCGATGAAAATAAAATGTTTTCAAAACCAAAATATTTTTACATAGAAAAAATCTAAAACATCTTCTGAGCAAGATGTCAGTTTGTCATTTTTTCAAATTCGGACATCTTTGCCTCCGTCGATCTTATTTTTCTGTGTTTTTATGCATTTTTCGCTAGTATAAAATTTCGAATTTTTATAATTCAGTCATACCACCGATATCTGTATACCATTTTGATCGTCTCGTTACGCTGATCCCCACGTATATTCAATCCTGTGTTTTGACGTCCGATGCACGACGGAATCGGTGAACAAATTAATCGTATCGGTCCGTTTTGTTTCTCTGTGACCATTCATATCCAACGTTTAAAACCAATGGACAGTTGCTTTTATTACTACTTGAATTCAGCTGTAAACCATTCATATTCCCTATGCCACGTCGTTTGAGAAATTATATGATATTTTATAAAATATATTTCATATTGCTGTTGGTCTAATTTTGCTCCCCCTTTGTCATTTCCATTTGATTTTGTAGTTGCATGCTCACTTCACCCTTTGGACTCTCTCTTCACTCTCCTTCATATAACTCTTTCTTCTGTTCAAACCATAAAAACAATAAAATGTATACATCTTCCATTCCTCTGTTTATTTGTGGCCTAACACGCCTTTTTCATCATCTCCCCTCTACATCATTACCCAAGAACAACTAACAAACCATCGCCTCTTCCACCTTAGCCTGTCGTGTCCTTCCACATCTCCGGCCAGGCAATGACCCAAGCACATCCGCACACACGTGAAGCTCTCCACCAAGCAATGCCTTGCCCATCACCAAATTTGCCGACCAATTCCTTCCTCCACCCTGAACCGAGCACGCAGCCTTGTCCACGTGAAGCTTCCATCACCTCGTTCCTCACGCAAGTCACCGCCGAACTTCCCATCCTCAAAGCCAACAACTCGAAACCGCAAGCACAGCCATGGATCCTCCCTATTTTCCCATGCCGCCATCCAAACTCCAACCGAGGCTGCTCACCATGCTCTGACTTCTACCTTGGTCCAACCGAGCATTGATGTTGTGGTAGGCTCGCTTCCTCTTTTCTCTGGTTTTCGTACGTTGTTCCTTTCTCGATATATTGGGTACATTATATTTTAGGCGTTCTTCAATATCTGATTTTGAAAATAAAGTAATTGTGACAGTATATATTATACACAAATTCATGTAATATATGTTACAAATCTTGCCTATCCTTTGTTTATTGAAAGCCTAACTTTATATATGCGGATATAATTGCCTACTTTTTTATATATCAAACTGCCTATATATGGTACATAGAATACTGTTAAGTATATTTTTAAGTTAAGGTCAGTTTAGATTTATTATGTATAATATATAATACATGTTGTTTTATGTTATATAAATTAGAAGTACAAACTGTTCAAGTTTTATTAGTAATATGCAAAGTTGTTATATGTAGCAAGGTTATAGTATATAAAAGTTTATATGTATACAATTTTATCAGCTGATCTAAATATGAGTTATATCTGTCTCAACTGAAGAAAAAAATTTAAAGTACTATCTATATTATTACAAGGTAGTTGTATACATTCTTATGTTTCTAGATTTTGTTATGTTGTCAATTTGCCCATATTTAGTTACTCGTATATACACTTTTGTCTGCATATAACATATGGTGTCTGCAGTTGTATATTAGTTTAAGGATGGTTTTATAAAGAGCAGATGCATGAATTTTAAATGGTTTTAAACTGAGTTGATTTTTAACTATTTAATATTTTATTTTAATTTTGTCTTAGATTAAATTATTGATTTTTACAAAATAACAAATATTTTGTATTTCCCTATCTATCGGCCTTGTCTGTCAAAATTCGTGCCATCTTGACTTACGTTTCTATATCGAATCTATCGCAGTGATTCCTAGCCTGTTGCTGTCCCGCTAGTTAGTATCTGTATCGGTGTTCGTGTCGGTATCATCATCCATCTCTCTAGCCTCGAAAGGTGAGCAATCACTCACGATTAATGTTCTTTTATTTATTAAATTTGATTTCAATTGAAACGACAATTGAAATATGCTGATGTTAGTTGTTTACACTGTTATATATGCTATTTACCTGTATCAGTTCACCGGTGACATCTGACACCGTTATCTGTTATGTATGCAATAATAATCTAGTTTGATTGATAACTGATTGGTTGTTTGTTGTTTATATAGGATGTTAAATTGTAAGGTATAAAGTGATAAATATTATGCAATTGAAATTGACGTAGAATAGTTAACAAATTTGAAATTGATATGTGTTGAATTTGATTAGTTAAATTTGTATAATATGACCCCTTTGAATGGTAAATCAATTGACACGTAGAATAGTGATAATTACACTTTGAACTATTGAACGTATATTGGATTAATTGTTGTAGTGTAAAATTGAAATCGAATGACAAGTGAAGAAACGTATGAATAATTAGTATAATAATCTTTAATCTACATGAAACGATAGTGTAGATTCTAGAAGTAATTATATTAATTCGCAAGAACAACAATGTGAATTAATACGATTATTTCGGGATTATTTGAATTAATTATTGGATTGTTATTGATTGTCGTTATTGCTTGTTTATTTACTTTGACACCATCCCAGTTACCACACTTTAAGTTCCCTTCATTATGCTTGATCTTGAATTGAAATTGGAATCGCGTTGAAATGATATATACCCAAATGAATTTGACCTTGGATAGAGAATTAAATAAAATCCGATTGGTCAATAAATTGATTTAAAAATAAAATAATGATTTTATTCGAGCAAAGAATAAGTTTTGAAATGAAGTTGGAATTTAAATCTTATGAAAGGAAAATGTAAAGATTGAAATTTGAAACAAATATTAACGTAGTAATTGATGAAAGAGCGTTGTTTGAAATTTAATTATTTAGTAAATAAATCGGAATTATTAATAAATAATTTGAAATTAGTAATAATTGATTTTTGAAATTATTAAGTTTGAAATCATTTAATAATTAAATTTGAAATTATAATTAAGTTGGAATTATAATTAAGTTTGAATTATTAAGTTGAATTTATAATTAAGTTGAAATGATTCGATAATTAAGTTTGTATTCATAATTAAGTGGAAATGATTTAATAATTAAGTTTGAATTTATAATCAAGTTTGTAATTATTAAGTTTGAAATTATTAATAATTAAGATTGAAATTATTTAATAATTGTATAAGATTTAATTATTTGATAATTGAATAAAAATTGAATTCTTTGATAAGAGAAATTGAACTTTTGAATTAGTGGACTTGAACTTCGTTAATAAATGAAATTGAGTTTCTTTATTTATTAAAATTTTGGGAGAAATTATTTAAGTAAGTTAATAAGAGAAATTGAAACTTCTCGAATATATGAAATTTAGACCTTTATTAATTGAGTTTGAAATTTGTAACAAAGTAAATAAATAAGTGAAAATCGAATTTCTTTAACAAGAAATAAAATGTGATTTATTGAAATGAATGGGATTTATTGTAATTAACGTAAGACTTGTAATTTAAAGAATTGATTTGACGAATTTAATTTATTTCAATTGGAAGTTTTGATATAATGAAGTTGAACGTAAGTAATTGATTTAAATGAATTGAAAATTTAAATGAAAATTGTTTAAATGATAAATTAGCTTAGCAAATATTGAATGAAATCGATAAATGAATTTAAATGGATTTGAATGAAAATTTAACAATTTAAATGATTTTGAAATGAAACTTATATGCGAACTTGAATCAATATCTGAATTGTTTAAATAAAAGTTGAAATCGAATTATAAGATTTGAAATGGTAATTTGGAAGTTTGAAACATAAATTTTGGAAATTGGTTTAGAAAGGCAAACGAAATGTTGATTTACAAATTGAAGTTGAAATTGAAATTGATTTAGTTTGAAATTACTAAACGACCAATCGGTGTAATAATTACGAAAGTTATTAGAGAGACCGGAATCGGTTATGGATATACTCTCTATCTAAACCGAAAACCACTTTAATAACTATACGCGGAGTGTGATCCAGAATGAAGTGGTTGGAATGATGTACGTGATGACTGAAAAAAGAGAACGATAATGGATAGCCTTGACATTTGTGTCAAATTGGAAATGACTAAAATCAGAAGCTATGTCGGGCCAAATGGGGTTAGCCACCTCGAGCGGACACACTTCTTCGTAACTACTACTCATTACTTGTTAACGATTGGTGCACCCTCGTACTTTTCAGGAGTGTTGTTTCGCAGTGTTGCGATCGCTGCGGCGATGCTTTCTCACTAGTCCGGATCAGGCGAACGGTTGTTTCACTATCTTGGGTATTGCCTCATGTGCCTTGTCATACTTGTATTCCTATATACGCGACCACTACGAATTTGTTTTGTGTTATACCTATGGAGTACTTCCTGATAGCCCACCAGTTTACGGTGGAGTTTACAGTGCTGTATAGACTATGACATTTATAAAAATGTGTTAAGGGGGATAATGGTAACGCCTTAACACTATTTCGATACTTTATACTACCAATAGACATTATCTATTTAGCGTATACTACTACATAGTAGATATTTTGACGGATTCTTAGAGGATGGGGATTCCAACATCTTTTGAGTTACTTGTATTTCGATTGCTATTTCACTTGAGTTGGATTTATTGATATGAGAATATTAATCCAGACTCGAGTGTTTTGTGTTTTGCTTCACGCTCGGGTCAGACTGAGTGGTTCAGCTTTCGAGACTTACCTTTGGAGTTGGAGCTTTGCTTGAAGATCCATCCATCTATTCTTCTTTTAGCATTCGAAGATTCCAGTGATGTATTCTGATATATAACTGATGTATCGTGTTATTCTTCCGTTGTATCTAGTTTAACTCTGATGTATCTTATATATTTATATAGTAGCTTCATGAACTACTATCTCTTTTACTTCCGCTGCATATTATTACTCTGTGTCTGTGATTCTGATATATAACTGATGTATCGTGTTATTCTTCCGTTGTATCTAGTTTAACTCTGATGTATCTTATATATTTATATAGTAGCTTCATGAACTACCATCTCTTTTAGCATTTGAATTATTCAAGTCCGACATGTGAGGATGCGAATAGTCCAAAATAGCGGGTCGTTACAGTTGGTATCATAGCTTTTGGTAGCTCTAGGCAAAACTTAGCATATAAGGTAAATGTATTTACAGAATCACTCTCATTCGAGTTTCAAATCTCTTCCTATTGACTCAATTCCTTTGAATTTTGGAACATTCCGTGTGGCTCCAAATCCATTCATGTCCCTCACTATTCGTCTTCTTTTAATTCTGGAGCATTTCATAACTCCACTTCGAATGATCTTTATAATGAATCGCCGGTCTCGCCAATTTTCGAATTATTTGCAAATGGGTGAAACTTTTTATAATTTGCATTGATTTACCGGAGATTTATGTATCCTCGGTTTACGATGCTATCTATCTCCTACTATACCTGAATTCTATTTCTTGAGATTGAATGTAGATTTACCTCGGAATTCTGCATCGATCAAATTCTTGAAGTCAGGGTCGACCCGGTTAAGGTTGCCCGCGATTTATATAAACTTATCCATCGCCCTATTTTGTTATTCAAGTCATCTTATCTTCTGTTTCGAACTTATTATAGAATGAAAATTCTATTTGATTTGATTCCCATCAAAATTTAAATCTCTATCCTTATTTTGAAATCCATCCTTGTATCGTCGAGCGAGAGAGTGTATTTGATATTAATATAAAGATGTTTTATATATATTGTGTTGTTTGAGTTGTTGATGTTGATTTGGATTTCCGATCGATTCGTCTGATCAACGCTATCGATAGGATTTCCAAAACACTTGAACAGAGCAAATTGACACAACTGTATTTTCGAATTTGGTGAATAAATAGTTTTGTATGATTATATTATATATAAGTATAAAGTTCTGAAATTAAATTGTTAATGAAATTATTGCCAGAAATAATAATATTGATTTCATTATGGTTTGTAAATCATTGACTATTGAATAATACAAAATGAATGAATTTGTAAAACTTGGTTAAATTTGATTTGGAATTTAAATAGATTTAAACTAAAATTTGAGAATATAATTTCCGGTAATTCCAATCTAGGGTTTTAAAGTTTAAAATGTATATTATTTAAAATATTTTTGAATAGAAATGGTTTTCAAAGAATTTTAAATGATTAAATTAGAGATCTTCTCTTTGTCACTGGAAAATAATTTCGGTGATGACGGCCGCATCATCGATATTCATTTTCGGGTTTCGAGTGGAGAGACTATTCTTAGCCTTGTTACACTTTGATTTGAAAATTTTAAATAGATTTGAATTTCTAAATTATGACTTGATTTATATATATTGGTATATGATTTTTGATTTGATGTGATATATTAGATGTATATATATTTTTATTTCTAAGTTGTTTGAAGTTAATTGAAAAGGAATTCTTAAAATCTATGTTAAGAATGATTTCAATTTTAAAATAAAGCCAAAATTTGAATGAATATTTAAACTTAACTAAGTGGATTAGAAAATTTACTTGTATAATATCCAATTAAATTTTAATGCGACTTACCAAAACCATTCAAACGTTGAATATGTAATTGAATAATTTACAATGTGAAATGATGTTAAAAGAAATTTAAAGTTTGAGTAGTTATAATAACTATCAATATGCTTGATATATGTGATAGGATATATTAAGTGGAATAAATAAAAAAATAATTTGGAATAAAGAAGAATTAATTTGTCAATTAAAATATGTTTATAATAAATGACTATTCAAATATATGATCTTTAAAATTGTTAATCTAAGAAATTTGGATAATATATAATATAAATTGTCTTTATAAATAAAATGTGAGTTAATAGAAGAAAAATAGAATAATAAAATGAATAATAAGTTAATAGAAATGTTTTGGAGATAAATAGAATAATAAGTTAAATAAATAATAAGTGTGATTAATAGAAGAAAAATTTGTTTGGAAGTTAATAAATTGACTTAAATCAACCTAAAGTAGTATCTTTAATTAATTGAATTTAAATTGAATTTAAATTGAATTTCATTTGAAAGGAACCTTTTGTACCTAGCATTTATAAATGAGAAATCAAATCAGTTTAATGGAAACCTGGATTTAAAAACAAATTGTTGAATATAAGTTCATTTAAATTGAAACTTATATGGTTTGAACTAATTATTTATTTTGTAATTCAAATCTATTTTCTTTCGGTTGTTTCTACTCCTACCTCCTTCCTTTTCGGGGATGAAAAGTTTTGAGTGGGGGAGAGTGTAACGACCCGTAAATTTAACCAGTTTTAATAATGTATTAATTGAAATTTTATGGGTATTTAAACGATAAAATTTTGAAATATAAACATGATATTTGGAATGCGTCTTGTTAAACATAGCAACTGGTAAGTTTTCGTCCGAAAATATGAAAGTTTATTTCGTGCGTAAATTTACTTCAATTTAATCAGTTAAAAAGCGATGAAAATAAAACGTTTTCAAAACCAAAATATTTTTACAAAGAAAAATTCTAAACCATTTCTGAGTAAGATGTCAGTTTGTCGTTTTTCCAAATTCGGACATCTTTGGCTCCGTCGATCTTATTTTTCTGTGTTTTTTATGCATTTTTCGCTAGTATAAAATTTCGAATTTTTGTAATTCAGTCATACTACCGATATCTGTATACCATTTTGATCGTCTCGTTACGCTGATCCCCACGGTATATTCAATCCTGTGTTTTGACGTCCGATGCACGACGGAATCGGTGAACAAATTAATCGTATCGGTCCGTTTTGTTTCTCTGTGACCATTCATATCCAACGTTTAAAACCAATGGACAGTTGCTTTTATTACTACTTGAATTCAGCTGTAAACCATTCCTATTCCCTATGCCACGTCGTTTGAGAAATTATATGATATTTTATAAAATATATTTCATATTGCTGTTGGTCTAATTTTGCTCCTCCTTTGTCATTTCCATTTGATTTTGTAGTTCCCTGCTCACTTCACCCTTTGGACTCTCTCTTCACTCTCCTTCATATAACTCTTTCTTCTGTTCAAGCCATAAAAACAATAAAATGTATACATCTTCCATTCCCCTGTTTATTTGTGGCCTAACCCGCCTTTTTCATCATCTCCCCTCTGCATCAGTACCCGGGAACAACTAACAAACCATCGCCTCTTCCACCTTAGCCTGCCGTGTCCTTCCACATCTCCGGCCAGGAAATGACCCAAGCACATCCGCACACACGTGAAGCTCTCCACCAAGCAATGCCTTGCCTATCACCAAATTTTCCGACCAACTCCTCCCTCCACCCTGAACCGAGCACGCAGCCTTGTCCACGTGAAGCTTCCATCACCTCGTTCCTTACGCAAGTCACCGCCGAAATTCCCATCCTCAAGGCCAACAACCCGAAACCGCAAGCACAGCCATGGATCCTCCCTATTTTCCCATGCCGCCATCCAAACTCCAACCTCCGGCTGCTCACCATGCTCTGACTTCCACCTAGGTCCAACCGAGCATTGATGTTGTGGTAGGCTCGCTTCCTCTTTTCTCTAATTTTCGTACGTTGTTGCTTTCCAGATATATTGGGTATATTATATTTTAGGCGTTCTTCAATATCTGATTTTGAAAATAAAGTAATTGTGATAGTATATATTATACATAAATTCATATAATATATGTTACAAATCTTGCCTATCCTTTGTTTATTGAAAGCCTAACTTTATATATGCGGATATAATTGCCTACTGTTTTATATATCAAACTGCCTATATATGGTACATGGAATACTGTTAAGTATATTTTTAAGTTAAGGTCACTTTAGATTTATTATGTATAATATATACTACATGTGGTTTTATGTTATATAAATTATAAGTATAAACTGTTCAAGTTTTATTAGTAATATGCAAAGTTGTTATATGTAGCAAGGTTATAGTATATAAAAGTTTATATGTATATAATTTTATCAGCTGATCTGAATATGAGTTATATCTGTCTCAACTGAAAGAATTTTTTTAAAGTACTATCTACATTATTACAAGGTAGCTGTATACATTATTATGTTTCTAGATTTTGTTATGTTGTCAATTTTCCCATATTTAGTTACTCGTATATACACTTTTGTCTGCATATAATATGTGGTGTTTGCAGTTGTATATTAGTTTAAGGATGGTTTTATAAAGAGCAGATGCATGAATTTTAAATGGTTTTAAACTGAGTTGATTTTTAACTATTTAATATTTTATTTTAATTTTGTCTTAGATTAAATTATTGATTTTTACAAAATAACAAATATTTTGTATTTCCCTATCTATCGGCCTTGTCTGTCAAAATTCGTGCCATCTTGACTTACGTTTCTATATCGAATCTATCGCAGTGATTCCTAGCCTGTTGCTGTCCCGCTAGTTAGTATATGTATCGGTGTTCGCGTCGGTATCATCATCCATCTCTCTAGCCTCGAAATGTGAGCAGTCACTCATGATTAATGTTCTTTTATTTATTAAATTTGATTTCAATTGAAACGACAATTGAAATATGATGCCGTTAGTTGTTTACACTGTTATATATGCTATTTACCTGTATTAGTTCACCTGTGACATCTGATACCGTTATCTGTTATGTATGCAATAATAATCCATTTTGATTGATAATTGATTGATTGTTTGTTGTTTATATTGGATGTTAAAATGTAAGGTATAAAGTGGTAAATATTATGCAATTGAAATTGACATAGAATAGTAAACAAATTTGAAATTGATATGTGCTGAATTTGGTTAGTTAAATTTGTATAATATGACCCCTTTGAATGGTAAATCAATTGACATGTAGAATAGTGATAATTACACTTTGAACTATTGAACGTATATTGGATTAATTGTTGTAGTGTGAAATTGAAATCGAATGACAAGTGAAGAACCGTATGAATAATTAGTATAATAATCTTTAATCTACATGAAATGATAATGTAGATTCTAGAAGTAATTATATTAATTCGCACGAACAACAATGTGAATTAATATGATTATTTCGGTATTATTTGAATTAATTATTGGATTGTTATTGATTGTTGTTATTGCTTGTTTATTTACTTTGACACCATCCCAGTTATCACACTGCAAGTTCCCTTCATTATGCTTGATCTTGAATTGAAATTGGAATCGGGTTGAAATGATATATACCCAAATGAATTTGACCTAGGATAGAGAATTAAATAAAATCCGATTGATCAATAAATTGATTTAAAAATAAAATAATGATTTTATTCTAGCAAAGAAAAAGTTTTGAAATGAAGTTGGGATTTAAATTCTATGAAAGGAAAATGTAAAGATTGAAATTTGAAACAAATATTAACGTAGTAATTGATGAAAGAGCGTTGTTTGAAATTTAATTATTTAGTAATTAAATCGGAATTATTAATAAATAATTTGATATTAGTTATAATTGATTTTTGAAATTATTAAGTTTGAAATCATTTAATAATTAAATTTGAAATTATAATTAAGTTGGAATTATAATTAAGTTTGAATTATTAAGTTGAATTTATAATTAAGTTGAAATTATTCGATAATTAAGTTTGTATTCATAATTAAGTGGAAATGATTTAATAATTAAGTTTGAATTTATAATCAAGTTTGCAATTATTAAGTTTGAAATTATTAATAATTAAGATTGAAATTATTTAATAATTGTATAAGATTTAATTATTTGATAATTGAATAAAAATTGAATTCTTTGATAAGAGAAATTGAACTTTTGAATTAGTGGATTTGAACTTCGTTAATAAATGAAATTGAGTTTCTTTGTTTATTAAAGTTTTGGGAGAAATTATTTAAGTAAGTTAATAAGAGAAATTGAAACTTCTCGAATATATGAAATTTAGTTCTTTATTAATTGAGTTTGAAATTTGTAACAAAGTAAATAAATAAGTGAAAATTGAATTTCTTTAACAAGAAATAAAATGTGATTTATTGAAATGAATGGGATTTATTGTAGTTAACGTAAGACTTGTAATTTAAAGAATTGATTTGACGAATTTAATTTATTTCAATTGGAAGTTTTGATATAATGAAGTTGAACGTAAGTAATTGATTTAAATGAATTGGAAATTTAAATGGAAATTATTTAAATGATAAATTTGCTTAGAGAATATTAAATGAAATCGATAAATGAATTTAAATGGATTTGAATGAAAATTTAACAATTTAAATGATTTTGAAATGAAACTTATATGCGAACTTGAATCAATATTTGAATTGTTTAAATAAAAGTTGAAATCGAATTATAAGATTTGAAATAGTAATTTGGAAGTTTGAAACGTAAATTTTGGAAATTGATTTAGAAAGGCAAACGAAATGTTGATTTACAAATTGAAGTTGAAATTGAAATTGATGTAGTTTGAAATTACTAAACGACCAATCGGTGTAATAATTGCGAAAGCTATTAGAGAGACCGGAATCGGTTATGGATATACTCTCTATCTAAACCGAAAACCACTTTAATAACTATACGCGGAGTGTGATCCAGAATGAAGTGGTTGAAATGATGTACGTGATGACTGAAGAAAGAGAACGATAATGGATAGCCTTGACACCTGTGTCAAATTGGAAATGACTAAAATCAGGAGCCGTGCCGGTCCAAATGGGGTTATCCACCTCGAGAGGTCACACTTCTTCGTAACTACTACTCATTACTTGTTATCGATTGGTGCACCCTCGTACTTTTCAGGAGTGTTGTTTCACGGTGTTGCGATCGCTGCGGCGATGCGTTCTCACCAGTTCGGATCAGGCGAACGGTAGTTTCACTATCTTGGGTATTTCCTCATGTGCCTTGTCATACTTTTATTCCTATATACGCGACCACTACGAATTTGTTTTGTGTTATACCCATGGAGTACTCCCTGATAGCCCACCAGTTTACGGTGGAGTTTACAGTGTTGTATAGACTATGACATTTATAAAAATGTGTTAAGGGGGATAATGGTAATGCCTTAACACTATTTTGATACTTTATATTACCAATAGACATTATCTATTTAGCGTATACTACTACATAGTAGATAGTTTGACGGATCCTTAGAGGATGGGGATTCCAACATCCTTTGAGTTACTTGTATTTCGATTGCTATTTCACTTGAGTTGGATTTATTGATATGAGAATATTAATCCTGACTCGTGTGTTTTGTGTTTTGTTTTACGCTCGGGTCAGACTGAGTGGTTCAGCTTTCGAGACTCGCCTTTGGTGTTGGAGCTTTGCTTGAAGATCCAGCCATCTATTCTGCTTTCAGTATTCGAAGATTCCAGTGATGTATTCTGATTTATAACTGATGTATCGTGTTATTCTTCCGTTGTATCTAGTTTAACTCTGATGTATCTTATATATTTATATAGTAGCTTCATGAACTACTATCTCTTTTACTTCCGCTGCATATTATTACTCCGTGTCTGTGATTCTGTGATTATTTATTTACTGTATATCTTAGTTTTGCCAAATTTAAATTAACAATTCGGCATTTTGAATTATTCAAGTCCGACATGTGCGGATGCGAATAGTCCAAAATAGCAGGTCGTTACAGGTTACGACTTCCAAAATCATATTTTGGTATCATATTTGGAATTCTTTTGGATTTGTGCATCATGCTATATCATAAAGTCAACACTCTTAATGATTTAATTAAACAACGGAGGATTATATATTTTCGTAATTGATAAGAAACACATAGTTTCTCTTCAATGTGCGAGAATACTTATTACACACTCTAATGCGATGTGTTTGCTTAAGTTAGTTAATTTCATTTCATATCATCTAATCAGTTCCATCTATGCATCATATCCAATTCCATTTTACTACCAATAATTCCTCAAAGAAAATGCTTCACAATGAAGTTGACATTTCTTGAAATAATAATTGTTTCTCAATGCAATAGAACAAGTATTCATAAACATTTTATAAATTTATTTATTTATAAAACTGATTTGGTTTTAATTTACAAAACCTATGTTTAATACATAAATATGTCATCCAATGATAGTCTTTCCCAAAATCCTTTTGGGGAGATTCATATAGGATCGCCCATTAATAATTATTACGTGCAATCTTTGGACTTATACAAACTGCCAACTCCTTGGCTTGGGGTATGTTGGAGTTTCTTATCAACCCTTATCTTGTGTGATTTCGTAAACTGTTATTTAGATGAAATAATATTAACCTTGTGTGTTATTATTAAGTATATGACCTTATAGAAAGAAATTAACTCAACTTCACTCATAATTAATCGTACATTGTCCAACAAAGTTCGATTAATCCTTCTCGATGCATCATTATGTATCACATGAAGGATTGACTTTTAAGATTGAATATTTATTCATTTTTAGGTACGTACGGAACCTTTTCCAATATACTCACTCATTCGATCGAATCAAATCATTTTTATTGCGTGTTATTTTATTTACTTCTGTTTTATATTCTTTGAGTTTACCATTGATATATTACATGTGTATCAAATACACATGTCCCTGTCTGTGATAACGCATCAGTGATATTGATGAAGTATGTGGAACCGTTTTTGTATTAACGGACTTACAATTGCATACATCCATATGTATCAATCTAAGAGTTCATTTACTCTTATGATGCTCCTACTAAATGGGTGCATAGCCCATAATTCTTTGAGATATAGTTAACCAGTATGACATGAATCAAAATCATATAATAAACTTATCTTATCAAAACTATGGTTTAGTCGATAATTCCAAAATAACTATAAATAATATTAGATACTTCTATATTTTCTAATGCATCACTTCTATTATAAATACAATACCACATTATAGTTTTATTTAATAACAAATATTCATAATATTCATATTGAAATAGAGCTAAGTATATTTCTCAGCCGACACTGAAAAATAGTCATTATTTCAGTAATAAAGTTTGGCATGTTTTACGATAATAATTTTCATAATATAATGCAATCAATAAGTGTTATGCGGTACACTCCCACTATTTCCGGCATTACTATAATGGTGTACTATATTCGAAGGTCCATCATTCACTTAATATAGATTTATTTATTTCACATGCTGTAACTAGTTTACCACGGAGAGTTCTTTGATCAAATATCTTAAAATCAAGAAAAAATAATATAATAGAAAAAAATTCTATATGAAAATATATTTCAGAATAGAAATCAATTTCTTATTCCAACCTTAAGTATCAATCATTATTACTAAAATTTTCATTTTTGATGTTCCTTTATGAAGCAAAAGTGACTATTCACTCTCTTTGTCCCAACTATACCTCAAATAACATCTACTCTTGTACATCCATTTTTCTTTCTAAATGTTCAAACCATTTAAGAGAAAATCCTTACTACAAATTCCTAATGAACCCTTTACAAAAGCATATTCGATTATCCTTAACTTTTAAGAACATCAAATATTGCATGCTTTGCGTAAACTGATCAAATTGACATTTCAGTGACCGATTTTTTAGATTTATATTGTAGTTTTGGTCTTATATTATAGTTAACACAACAGGAAACTTTTGTGATGGATCAAATTGAATACCTGATCTTGCAGTAAGGTTTATTTGGTTTTTCGGATGAATTAATTTCATCGAAATATTTTAAATTACGAACTCTAACCGTTCACCATATAGCATTTATATGTGATTGTATATGGATCAAATATCCATAGTATTGTATTGCTTTTTGAGTTCGAAACTCATAGAATGTAATACATGGTCTGGACCAAACAAATGCTTAAGTGACCAAAATATGAATATGTTTTGTAGTTGTAATATCAGGCACTTGCATGGGTATTGAAACGTTAATATGCAATAATTTTCTATTAGTAGGTGTATGTTATATTTCTGTTTGCCAGTCTTCATTTCATTTGTATATCTCGGTTGAAAAACATTTTACCAATCCTATTAAATGCAAAAATTTATCAATGGAGATTATTATAATAATATATAGCATATCTTCTTAGAATATTAGAAAGGTTAAATGTTATCATTTTATTTTTCAATAAGGCACCCACTAGTCTTTTATGTTTCACCAAACCCTAAGTGAAACATAAAAGTCTTTTGACTTCACCAATGGGTGTTAGGACTCGTCCGTCTTGGAATTTTGACTTTGAGTTTGCTCAACAAGTCATAACTCCATGGTCGATGGATAACTGATTGTCAGTTGTGTCACATACAACTCCTAACCCATGTTACCTTGACCAAACCTCATTTTGACGTTGAGTTTTCTCAACAAATTGAAAGAGATTATTCACTTATACCTACCATATTGCGATGGCCTAAATAATATATATGTACCTTGGGTTTGCTCAACAAATACATACAGTTATCTTACCTCATCTATTCGATATTAATAATACTACACGTAACATCTATAGGTTGAGTTTGCTTAAAAACAAAGGATTATGCAAGTAATTTATTAATATGTTTGGTAGAGGACAATTTTATATTAAAGATTCATTATCTTTAATATATTATATCGAGTGATATCGACTTATGGAATAATGCATTTCTTATGAAATACTCTCATGATTCAAGTGTTAGAAACATCATAAATCACGGTATACGTACATATACGTATGTTTTTATTCCTTAAGTTTATTTAGGGTTTCTTTAATGTTCCATCTTTAATTATACATTCATATTATATAAGTTTTATAAGTATATAACTTTTATATTCATAGTACTTGTACAATAGTCTTACATATAACATTATATTAACCAAACCTTATTTAATTAATTTTAATTAATTAACTCTTTGAATAATTTTATATTAGTATTCCAATATAACTTTTATTGGACATATCTACTATAACCTTATAGTGTGTGCTATAACTTTGTAGTATAACACATATACCTTATATATGTGTGTTTTAATTAATTAACCTTTAACTAATTTATCTAATTAAACTATTTTGATTAAATTATATTAATTTCGAAATTTAGTTCACATACATATATGTATAATTATGTTATTTTAAACAATTTAAAAACAACATAACATATATCTCAATATATAATGCACGCACGTGTTCATTAATTAATTAACTTATTTAATTTATTTATTGTTATTAATCTTATTAATAAATCTAAAATTTAAAATTGATGTGAATTTTTCAAACATTTTGAAAAAATATGTTATATTATAACTTTTATAATAAACATATTTTATTTTAAATTTAATAGTTAAATTTAAATTCTTTAACTTTAATTTCCAAAACATTTTGAAAATTAGCCTAAGGCCCAATTCAAGTTGGGCCTTTTCTATTAGGAGCAACCTTTGGACTCACATCACCTTTAAGACTAATCTTGTAACCAGGTAGGATATGGTACTTGATTATCCAATTGCAATCCTAAACATTACCTCTCTAGACACCGTACTAAGTAGGCAAGTGGAAGAACATTTCTAAACTTGTTAAATAAATTTATTTATTTTATTTAAATTACTTAAAGGGAAGTTTTTAATCTCAAATGTATAGTGTACCACATACACTTAACATTTAGTTAATGTATATGGAATGTACCTTTCATTTCTTTCACTAAAACAAGAATTAATTGAGAGTATTAATTGCACTAAATAGAGAGAGAAATATCTTTCATTTTCCCTCTTTGATTTGAATTGATTGATATATTATATGTTATTAACTAATAATTTATTTATGGCAAGATTTATTGTCATGTCCATATGTATTCAGACTGTAAAAATTATAGCTTAAGATTTATTTAATATTGTTTTATATATTTACATAAGTATGAATATATGTACATGAACTCTATATATATATATATATATATATATACACACACACAAATATATATGTATGTGTGCATGTGCACGTGTAACATCATAATCCATGATGGGTATAATGTGCTCGTATATATAGATGATGGGATTTACATTGCAACAGGCACATTAGCTCATTTTGTGTGTACTGTAATTTTTTTCAAATATGAGCTTACATAATATGTCAAATAGGATATTAATATATGTATATGAATATATATATATACATACAAACATACACACACACACAAATATATGTGTGTGTATATATATATATTGTTGAATAAAACAGTTTCTGCCATAATAAATTAATGTAAAATAATCATGTGATAAAAATACAAGTTTTATAATTTTAGAAAATCCTAAAACATATTTTGGCCATAATTTATGGAATTTTTTAATTTAAATAATATTTATTATTAAATAGTTAATAATAGCCCTTAATCAAATAAATTATTAAAAATATGAAATCAACTTGAAAAATTCTAAAACATTTTCTAAAGGTAGATGAGACATGTTTTGTGCTTTGGAAAATTTTCTAGAATTTTTTCAATTGAAATTATATTTTTAATTAAATAATTAACTGCAGTTCAAAAATAAAATAATTATAAACAATATTAAATTAAGTTTTAAAAATATAAATTTTTTCTATAGGTAGTTGTGAAACATCTAACGCTTATGAAAAATTTCCAAAATTTTATCAATTGAATTTATATTATTGATTAATTAATTGGTTGCAGGTTAAAAGTAAATTAATTTTAAAAAATAAGAAATTAAGTTCAAAAAATCTTAAATTTTACAATAAGCATCTTGCATGGTGTAAAAACTATAGAATAATATAAAATTAAAATTTCAAACCATTAGTTATTTTATATATAATAAAAAATTCATAAAATCATTAAATAATAATAAAATATGTATATCCATATTTAATAAAATAATTTTATATTCTATGATTCACAATAGGTATAAAAATCATAAGAAATTTTTTAGATTAAATATATACAAGATATAAACATATATACAATTATACACGTACACAATTTGCATATCTGTATACATTTAATCTTGATCTATTTATATATATTAATATAAATCAAAACTAAATTTATTTTAAGAAAAAAATCTACAATAAATCAATAAACAAAATGTTACAACAAGCACATAGCCAATCCAATTGTAACAAACACATATACCTATAAAAATCTCACCAAATCTAAATAATAAACGGATCTGAATACAAACAAGTGATTTGGATGTAAATCAACATTCATATGATAAACTTAAAATCAAAACAATAATAATAAATAAAATTCACCTCCTAATGAAGCCTTTGAGTCCATGTTGAATAATGAATTCTCTTCTAAGAACAATTCGCAATCCATCAGGTTGCTAATTCGGGATTGGAGATCTTCTACTACAAATTAGTATTTTTAAATTAAATTGGATTTGAAATTTTTTAGGATGATTATAGAGGAGAGTTTCTGCCACAAAAATGAGGAAGAAGAGGACGAAAGTAGCGGCTCAAAAAAATAAATAAGCCTTTGACTAGGATTTTGAGATTAGCTTTTATATGGGTAGGATAAAAGAGCAAGTAATGATCTCAACCACACATCTCAAAACCCTAATCTCAAGCATAGTAGCTTCCCCCTTCCTCTATCAAAACTATTGACTTTCACCTCTAAAATTCATGGGTCGTGAGCCCATTTTACCCAATTCAAATGTACATAATTATATTCGACTAAATTTGTTGTCGATATCTCATATCGATCAACATGTTTATAACTTTTAATAAATACATGCAACAAATTTATTTCTTAAATCATATCCAAATTTTATGATTAGTAATTTAGAAATATTAAATAATTTAATTGATTGATAAGAATAATAAACTAATTAAATAATTCGGTCTTAAGACAATTCATCAATTCGGTTGTGTGACTCTTGGGTGTAAATTCGGTCAGCGATTAATGTCGAACTATTTAATTGTTAACATTCATACTTCACTTAGTAGGTGGAGTGATATTATGGGTAAGTTTATCACTTACTCATTTTCGAAAAAATATTTTTTTTTAATTTAATAGGCATTACCCAATTGTGACACTTATTTGCACCAATTCTCCTCATCAAAACCGTATCACTTTGAACTTATTGAATTTGGTAATGGTCAAAAATTCCATCATCATCCACATTTAACTCTATAATCCAAACACAAAATCCTTGCTTCAATATTAACGATTATTACTAACCGAACTACTTTGGCCAGAGATTTTGACTTTGGTTTGACTTGAGTTGACCGTGATAATAACCTTATATAACTGAGAAGGCGAATCCTCTCTTGTATAGTGTTTCACTTTCAATACTTCCACTCGACCCAACTATGGTCACTCGATGGATGTCGTGCCATGATTTGACTATAACTAAAGCGGAACTTTCATATTGAAGATTCTTAGTATTCTCAAGTCGAAAAAACTATGTAAAATATTCATATCGATATTTTCTGTTATGACCTTCATTATACTAACCAACAGAAAACTATCGAATGAGTCATTACATAGTTATCCAATAACTATTAGTATGTAACCCTTAGGTTCCCCCAGCAATCATAAGTAATACACCGTCCAAAATTTGGAGAGCATTACGTACTCTAGTCTCAACGGATACATCGATATAGAGTCTCAATGCATCTTGACTAAGAATATTTAAAAATGGTATATTTATTTTTATTGTGATAAATTACTCATGGTTACAACGCTTTGTAACTACTATTATAAAACATGTCATTTATGGGTTTTCTATTAAATATATTTTTAATTAATTAATATAACTATATTATATCATATAATAAAAAGAAAACACCTTTGTTTCAAACAAGATTAGTCAATGAGTTAGATATATGTAACAAATTACATAATTATCCATAGGGCGTACTGTTTAACAGTCAAACTTTTTATTGATTAGAAAAATGCCGATAAATTTTGAAATAAAATAACTGCAAGCGCACGGTGTACAATTTTAGTACGTGGCGAGTATGGATCGATCCACAGGGAATTTTTATGATTTTAAAATTTTCAATCAAATCAAATTAGACCAAAGTGAGAGGAAATTGTTAACTAAAAAAAAGAAGCTAAAGCTAGAATCAAAATGTGACTGAAAAATTATTAGACTAGAGAACAATTTGGAGGCAAATCCACTCTCATACTTTTGTAAATCAACAACAAATAATTTATGATCTCTAGCTTTTGATATTAAGTGAAACAATTGTTGTATTTATCATAAGTATGGTTTGTTTATGTTATTAATTAACATAACTCAAATCATCAAACTATAATACAACAAATAATCCACTTATCAATTCTCATGAAAATGAAGCCAAAGCAAAAGCTATTTTAAGTATGATCTATTTACTATTGTAACTAGTAGTATAGATCATCAAATTTCATTTTTACTTTCATTTCAAAATCAAAAATTAATTAGCAAATAATGATGCCAATTGTGTTTATGTTGAATAAAAATAGCTCATTTGCATCAAGACCACTTGTATAAACTTACATCAAAATTCACTTTCATGAAACACAAGCTAAAGAGATCATAAATCACAAAAATGTTGAAATTACATAATATTTTAAAACTTCATTACTTCTAAATTGAAGGGTTTTAGCTACTCATTTGTATTGTCAAATCAACACATGTAAGTTTCAATATTGGAAAACAAAGAGAAATAGAAATTAAACAAAGGAAATGAGATTAACTACTTGCATGAGATAACATCAAACTAATTGCATGAATGTCAATCTAAGCTATGAATATAAAAAGAAAGAGAGCATAGAAATAAACATTAACAATAAAACAAAGAAAAGCATGTAGAAAAGAGAGGAGAAAGAGGCTTGGAAGCCATTTTTATTTCACTTTGATTTTTGTTTACAACTTGCTAATTTTCTAGGCAAATATATAATAAAGGAGAAGATATTTACATGTACATAAGAGGGTTAATTATGCATGCATAAAACCCTAATTCACATTTTAGGGAATGCCCAAGTTGCCCTTGAGGTAGTATGGCCACTAGGTAATCATTAGCATATGTTAATTCTCCACTTAAATGTGCATGAAGCTTTAATGGCCTTTTAACATGTGCATTAGCTCCTAATTGAAAATCAAGGAACGTGGGTGGGGAGTTCTCCATTACCAAGAGCTTAAATTATTTCCTATTCATTCCTTTGCATTCCCTTATGCATGCACATATGTTCATGAATCCTCTTTCATATGCATCCAAATTCCTATAAAACTCATCAAAAAATATTCGAGTAAAAATTCTCAAATTGACACATGCATAAAAATAACCATTTTGCCCCTGAATGAAGATGAATATATGATGATTTGAAAATAATAGAATTATGGTTTTAACATGTTAAAATGCCTAAATATGATATTTATTTAAATAAAAATAGATAAATTATGGATGTAAATATATGCACATTTACGTGCACATCAAATACCCCTACACTTATCTTTTTATTCATCCCCGAATAAAAGAAAACTAAGATAAATCCGTTTATATAGGGAGCACGATTGCATTGAGCATGTGTAACAAGCCATTAAACCTTTGGGTATCCCCATTAGGACAAGTGTTTTCTCGTGAGGCTTTTCAGCGGATACTACCCACAAAATCCAAATGCAGGATGAAAATATTTACAAAATGCAAGATTTATTTACAAAGAGATGAATGTGAGTTTTTAAAAATATTTACAAAGGAAAATTTTACTTTTAAATAGACATAAATAAGTTCAATATAATTTTTGGTCATTATATTGAAAATTTAAGTCATTTACCTATCAAAATTTCAAACAAAAATCAAGTTATCATAATAGATAGACAATAGTTTGGCTAGTTTTTCAGTTAATAATACAGTGTAATTATGAAGTGGATCCTTAGTTGATTATCAAAGTTTTTCACAGTGATATTTTCATTTCTTTGTAATAACAAGTTAAATCAAACAAGTCAAAATAGTGCTTGGATTTCAATTGCTCACTCTCTCCTATTTGAAAATTTTAACAATATTTACATATGCCTAACTCAATAAACTGAGGCCAGTATCACCCATGCACTGCCTTTCGGGTTTACGTGAGGGGAATATAGAGCGTGGCGAGTGAACACACAAGTGTGAACACTTATTGACTGTATGCGTTATTAGTGAAAGAATTTTTATATACTTACACCTAACTTAGATAAACTGAGGCCAGATATACCGATCGTGCACTGCCTTTCGGGCTTACGTGAGAAGGGTACGGAGCATGGCAAGTGAACACACGAGTGTGAACACATGACTCTAGGTGTTAAAAAATATACATATATACAAATGCTTTTTTTACTTATACATTTTTTGTGTTTTTATTTTTTATATTTTTTTGGAAAGAGAGTTTTACAAAATCATCTTAGCACCATTTAACTTAGAAGATAAAAATGTTATATCCTTTACTTTAAATTTATCACTTTTTTTAAACAAAGATTACAACTAGAATATACTTCATAATTAACACATATAAACCTTCCTATACACTAGTTAAACCATTGTTATTTGAAATCAAACTTCATTTTTATTTTTGTTAAGACAAATAATTTTCAATTATTTCAATTTATTTACCAAAACTTATATTTATCCCATAGTTTTTCTTCAAAAGTAAATCAAAGTGCTAAAAGGAAAATGTTTTTGAGATTTAGAAATTTTGAGATTTCCTTTTTCTTTTTTTAAGTTAAAAGAAAATGAAAATTCAAAAATTCCATGAAACTTAAAAAAATGAAAATGAGACTCCACCCCCCTTCCCCCACACTTAATTTTGACAGTGTTCCCATGGTCAATGCACGATATAATGAGTGTAACGAGGAAATATATGTACGTATTTACAAAAGAGGGTTAACATTCTTACTAGACGTTGCTTGGCTCATAAAGGATCATGAGCTCCTCTTCTTGGTTACTTGGCAATTCCAAGAAAGGCTTCAAACGATGACCGTTGACTTTGAAAATTGATCCATCCCTGGGGTTTTCTATTTCTACGGCACCATGTGGAAAAATAGATCGTACCATAAATGGTCTAGTCCATCTTGATTTGAGTTTTCCAGGGAATAAATGAAGTCTTGAGTCGTATAAAAGAACTTTCTGGTCACACGAAAACATTATCTTTAGGATTGAATTGTCATGAAAAAATTTGGTTCTTTCTTTGTAAATTTTATCGTTTTCATATGCGTTGTTCCTAAGTTCTTCTAGTTCGGTTAGTTGTAGTTTTCGGTTTTCGTCGGCCTTTTCAAGATAAAAGTTTAAGTTCTTTATTTCCCACAATGCTTTGTGTTTGATTTCAATGGGTAAATGGCAAGCTTTATCGTAAAATAAACGGAGTGGGGAATCCCAAGGTTAGTTTTAAAAGCTGTACGGTAAGCCCAAAGCGCGTCGGTCAATTTCTAAGACCAATCTTTTCGATTTTTGTTAACAGATTTCTCGAAGACTTATTCTATTTATCGATTTGAAACTTCAACTTTGCCACTAGTCTGAGGATGATACAAAGTGGATAACTTGTTGGTTATCGGGTATTTGTTCATTAAAAGAACGGTTGCAAAAATGGGTCCCGTTATCATTGATTATTGTGCAAGGTGTGCCGAACCTTGAAAATATGTTTTCTTTGAGAATTTCACAACAATTCTATGGTCGTTGGTTTTGCAAGGAACAACTTAGACCCATTTTAAGACGTAATCGATAGCGAGAAGGATATACAAGTTTCCAAAAGAATTGGCAAAAGGTCCTATAAAGTCGATACCGCAAACATTAAAGATTTCGATCGTAAGAATGGGGGTTAGAGGCATTATATCTCGTCGAGAAATTCGTCCAAGCATTTGGCATCGATCACAAGTTTTACAGATTTCAAATGAGTCTTCGAAAAGAGAAGGCCAATAGAAACCACACTGAAGCACTTTTTTCATAGTTTTTCGACGATCGAAATGTCCAACACACCTTAATTGTGGAAAAATGAAAGAACACTCTTGATCTCATTATTCGAAATGCAACGTCAGATGATTTGATCGGGACAATATTTGAACAAGTACAGATCGTCCCAACAGAAATATTTCACTTGGGACATGAATTTGTATTTGTCCTGTTTGGACCAAGATGAGGGAGTTTCTTTATTGACTAAGTAGATCACTATATCAGTATAACATGGATTGATAGAAATTGAAAGGAGTTGTTCATCGAAAAAGTTTTCATTGATTGGCAAAGAAGATGGTGCATTCGAAAGACGAGACAAGTGATCGGCTATGATGTTATCGGATCCTTTTTTGTCTTTAATTGTAAGGTCAAATTTTTGAAGTAAAAGGATCCGACGAATCAAACGGGATTTAGCATCCTTTTTAGTGAAGAGATATCGAAGTGCAAAGTGGTCCGTGTATACAGTAATGTATGAACCTATCAAGTAAGGTTGAAACTTTTCGAGCGCAAAAACGACAGCTAGAAGCTTTTTTCGGTTGTTGTGTAGTTGAGTTGAGCATCGTTCAATGTCATGCTCACATAGTAAATGACATGAAGGATTTTGTTGATGTGTTGTCCTTAGACAACACCAACCGCAAAGTTAGAAGCATCACACATTATTTTGAAAGAAAGATCCCAATTGGGTGCACAAATGATTGGAGCATAAATGAGTTTGTTTTTGAGATGTCCAAAAGAAGAGATACATTCGGAATTGAAAAGGAATGGAATGTCTTTTTCGAGAAGAGTCGTCAAAGGATAAGCGATTTTGCTAAAGTTTTTCACAAAGCGTCGGTAAAAGCCAATGTGTCAGAGAAATGATTGAATGTCCTAGCGGATTTGGGAATGGGTAGATTTGCAATTATGTCGATTTTCGCTTTCTCTACCTCAATGCCTTTATTTGAGATGATGTGTCCAAGGACTATGCCTTGTTTGACCATAAAGTGGCATTTTTCCCAATTCAAAGTCAAATATTTTTATTTACATCGATTTAAAACCAACTCGAGATGATGTAAACATTGGGAAAAAGAATCACCATCCTCCATAAAGACTTCTAGAAAGCCTTTAATCATGTCGGAATAAATTCCAACCATGCATCATTGGAAAGTCGCAGGAGCGTTACAAAGTCCGAATGGAATATGTCGATAAGCAAAGGTACCAAATGGACATGTGAAAGTCATTTTCTCTTGATCTTCGAAAGCGACTGGAATTTGGTTATAACCGGCATAACCATCAAGGAAGCAGTAGAATTCGTGGTCGGCTCTACATTCGAGCATTTGGTCGATAAAAGGAAGAGGTAAGTGATCTTTATGTGTTGCGGCATTTAGTTTTCGATAGTCAATGCAAACACGCCAACCTGTCTGGGTACGAGTTGGAATAAGTTCATTGAATCATTCTTGACAACGGTTAGCCCAAACATTTTCGGTACTACGTGAATTAGGCTAACCTATGAACTATCAGAGATTGGGTAAATGATTCAGTTTTCGAGAAGTTTACGAATTTCATCACGCACACATCTTTCTTTTTTGGATTAAGCCTTCGTTGCGCGTTACGAATAGGCTTGGCATCATCGATTAAATGGATGCGATGTTGAACATGAGCGGGTCTAATTCCCTTTATATCGAAGATGTTCCATCCCATCGCTTCCTTTTATTCGAAATAATAGAGAAAAGAGAAGTTTCTTGGTCAAGGAGAGTTGCAGAAATTATGACAAGCAACGTTTCGTTATCACCTAAGTATACGTACTTAAGATGATCTGGAAGTGGTGTAAGGTCCAACTTTGGGAGTTTTTCGATCAAAGAATTGGGTTGAGATTCAAACTCAACTAAAAGCGATTCAAAAGGAAGAGTGTATTCAATTTCATCGGGTGTTTCGTGAAACAATTTTTCGTACTCGGCCACACGTTCATCATTAAGATCAAGTGTCTCATTGTCAAAGTTTTCGTGAATGACACTAACTTCCAATGCTTGGTCACGAGGTTCGTTCGATTGGCTTTCAAGATTGACAATATTAAGATCCAAAGTCATGTTTCCAAAGGAGATTTTCATCGAACCGTTATGACAATTGATTAAGGCATTTGAGGGGGCTAAGAATGGCCGGCCTAAAATCAACGGAGTTTGACTCATAGGGTTTTTCACAGTTTTTGTTTCGAGAACGATAAAGTCAACGGGGAATATGAATTGCCCTACTTGAATGAGCACGTCTTCAATTTCTCCCATGGGCTTCTTAATGGAATGATCGGTGAATTGATGGGTCACTTTTGTGGGTTTGAGCTCATCTAAGCATAATTTTTCGTACATGGAAAATGGAATCAAATTGACACTTGCACCTAAGTCTATGAAGCATTTGTTAATCATCTTATCTCCAATTGTATACGAAATCGTAGGGCACGCAGGATCTTTGTATTTGACGGGTATGTATTGGGACAAGACTTCACTCAAACTGATGGCCAAGAAGACTTTTTTGGGCACTTGAGTGTGTCGCTTTTGGGTGCACTAGTCCTTAATAAATTTTGCATATGTGGGGACTTGCTGAACGATGTCAAGAAGTGGAATATTAACTTGGACTTGTTTAAAAAAATTCCAACATCTTTTCCATTTGGCTCGAGCGTTTCTTTAGTCGAAGGCGGTGTGGAAATGGAACACGATACTCGGTAGGCGGGTCTACTCGAGTAGAAGAAGAAGAATTTTGATCGGCATTTGATTCAACATTTGGCTCCACATTCTGTTCAAATTTATTCGTTGTTTTAGAAGTGTCGAAAGAGGTTTCTGATAAATCGTTTGGGTTAACGACTTGATTACGATTTGTTTACCAGAACGTAAAGTTGTGATAGCATTCAATTGGGTGACATTGCTATCTTGAACAACATGAGCTTGATTTAAATTTGCATTTTGATTTCTGGGATTTGGAATGGACTGGCTTGGGAATGTTCCTCATTCGCGTTCACTTCCAGACGTGGCTAGTTGACTCATTTGCATTTCGATTTTTGCAATTGATTGATTTGTGTTTTACATATATGAGGTCAATAAATTTTGTAAATTACAGTTTGATTGAAGACTTTGAGTAGTTGCTTTAGCCAACGTTTCAAAAATTTTCTCAAGTGAAGTTAAATGTTTATCGTCGTGAGGAGAATGAGCAGAATTTGGTTGAAAATTTGATTATTGCAATTGATAATGAGACGGACTCGCAAAATTTGGTTGAAAATTGTTGGGCTGAAAGGGTGGATTCAAAGCATTAATGATTGAAAATTGGGATGAATCATATTCGTGTTGGGATTGTGTTGGTTCCATGCAAAATTCGTATGATTTCTCCAACCAAGGTTATACGTTGGAGAAAACGGGTCATTTTTGGCTTTATTGAAACCTTTGATTTGTTCGACAGAATTGGGACACTGATCGGCTATATGATTAGGATCATTGCATTTATAGAACACATCAGTTGGGAAGATTGGTTCATTTGATTCGACGAGAAAACGTTATCGAATTTTTTAATCATTTCGTTGATCTTAGCTTCCAAAGCAAAAGAAGATCCTATCTAGTGTGCACTCGATCGTGAGTAAATTGATTTTTCATTCGAACGTTTCCATTGGGACGACTTTTCAGCAATGTTTTTAAGAAATTGCAAAGCGTCATCTTGATATTGGGCAAGAAAGTTTCCTTGGCACATTGATTTGGGCATGGTTCGTGAGCTATTTTCAAGTCCATCGTATAAGATTTGGCAAATCGTCCACTTTTCGAAGTTATGGTATGGACATTTTACCAAAAGATCTTTGAATCTTTTAAAATATTTTCCAAATGGTTCTCCCTTGAATTAATGAAAATTTATAATTTCGTTTCGGATTCTACTCGTTTTTTCCAAGGGGCAGAACTTTTTTAAGAAAGCTTTTATGAATTCTTGCCAAGTTTTAATCGAGTTCGATGGTAAGCTGCACAACCATTTTTCAACATAATCCATAAGAGCAAATGGGATTAATCGAAGTTTTATTCCATCATCGGAAAGTTGTTGGAGTTTAATGGTTGCGCAAACTTGTTCGAATTTAATCAAGAAAATGTAGGGGTCATCGTGCTCAAAATTGCCAAATTTCAGAAGTGTGGCAATATGGTTCGAGTGAATTTCAAAATGATTACCCATAGGGGCGGGTAACATGATGCAAGATGGAATAGAAACTCTATTGGGAAAGCTTCTATCCATGAGAGTTCGAGGGGCATTCTCGTTTTCCATTTCGGGAGGATCGTCTGTTCGAGTTAAACGATTAGTTGTTGAGTCGCGAATCCAATGATTTGTTGTTGTGTCACGAGTCCAAGTACTCATGCACAAGTGAAAGTCAAGAAGAGAAAGAAGTTAGAATCGAGTTTAGAGAATGAAAGAAGATATGAAAAACGAAGTGAAAACATTTGTTTGTTTTTTTAGGAAGAAAAATATTTACCAAGTGAAAATTATTTTCAAAAGAAAAGTTTGATTTTTGTTTTGTTTTTGGCTTTTCAAATTTTTTATATGTTTTGGTATTTTTTTTGTTTTTTCTGAATTTTCAAACTTTCAAATATTTACCAAAGGATTTTTGTTTTTTGAGAAAAAAGGAGATTTGACTTTTGTTTTTGTTTTTGAAAAAAAATTATATATTTTTTTTTTGGATTTTTTTTTTGATTGATAAGTTTCAAATGAAAGGAATGTATTTTTTTGGTTAAAAACTAAATAGAGTAACATTTACAAATTTTTTTGGATTTTGGATTTTTTTTGTTTTTAGAAAATGGAAATTTGATTTTTTTTTTGAATTTTCAAAAAAACATTGTTTTTGAATTTTTAAATTTTTTCCCCTTTTTGAAAAGATTTTATATATTTTTTTGGATTAAAAACTATATATAGTAAAATTTACAAAAAAAATTGGATTTTGGAATTTTTTAAAATATGCATGAACTAATGCAACTAAATGGATGCAAAGGACTTAATTATAGTTTTCTATCCTTAGTAGCTCCTAACCCAAAATTGTATAATCACACTTTGTCTTAAATCAAAAAAAATCTCAGCTAGGTAACGGGCAGGGGTTATCGATGCACAACAAATCAACGTAGCAATATCGTCGAAGGTTTAAGTACCTTCAGAGGAATAACCACTATAATATTTACGAATCACCATAACATTTATAAATAGTTACTACTCTGTCGTAGCCTAGACACCAAGAAATAAAATTATTCAGTTAAAACAATTGTGAAGATACAATTAAGCCCTAGGTGAGCTTACGACACCCTTAAGTCGAATGTCTAACCTTTATTATTAGTCAAATTCTACGATGAAATGCATTTATGGGCTAAGGAAAGGGAAATGAAATCCCTCACCTTTTGTGAATTCGGGTATTGCCCTTAGAAAAGAAAATAAGATGAGATGAATGCAAAGCAGAAATTAAACGTGAATTTACAGTACAACTAAGATGATATTTGTTTTTCAATTTTGAAATATATATATATATATATATGAAAGCAACCAATGATGCAATTCAAATTAAACTAGAGATGAAAGCACAATACCAGAGCGTGCAAATTATTTGGCATTTTTTTAGCGGTGATTTTTTAAGCAAGCAAACGGTTTAATTTTGGCAAGCGGTTCTTCTTCTAATCTGCTTTGACAACCTGAAATAAAGACAAGATATATACAATTTTTTTATATAAGGATGAAATTTAAAACAAATGAAAACAAAAAAAGCAATTGAAAAAAAACAAATACAAGAAAATTAAAACAAAACAAAACAAAAGAAAATAAATTCAAACGTTTTTTGGTTTTTCAAATTTTTTGACTGAAACAAATGGAAAACAAAATAAACAAAACAAATGACCAAGATATGTACAATTGTTGTTTTTTTTTTCAGCGGCGTCAAAAACTTATTTAACGGTAAATTTTCTATTGATTAGAAAAATCCTGACAAATTTTGAAATAAAATATGCAAGCGCACGGTGTACAATTTTAGTACGTGGCGAGTTCAGGTCAATCCGTAGGGAATTTTTAAGATTTTAAAATTTCCAATCAAATCAAATTAGACCAAAATGAGAGGAAATTTTTTTAACTACAAAAAAGAAGCTAAAGCTAGAATTGAAATGTGATTTCAAACTATTAGACTAGAGAAAAAATTTAGATGCAAATCCACTCTAATATTCTTGTAAAACAACAAACAAATAATCTATGCTCGCTAGCTTTTGATATTAAGTGAAATAATTGTTGTATTTATCATAAGTATGGTTTGTTTATATTATTAATTAACATAACTCAAACCATCAAACTATATTACAACAAATAAACCACTTATCAATTCTCATGAAAATGAAGCCAGTGCAAAAGCTATTTTAAGTATGATCTATTTACTATTGTAACTAGTAATATAGATCATCAAATTTCATTTTTAAAATTAATTAGCAAATGATGATGTAAATTGTGTTTATGTTGAATAAGAATATCTCCTTTGCATAAGCAATATAAGCTATCAAACCCACTTGTATAAACTTACATCAAAATTTACTTTCAGAAGCACAAGCTAAAGAGATCATAAATCATAAAAATATTAAAATTACATAATATTTGAGAGCTTCAGTACTTCTAAATTGAAGGGTTTAGCTACTCATTTGTGTTATCAAATCAACACATGTAAGTTTCAACATTGTAAAGCAAAGAGAAGTAGAGATTAAACAAAGAAAATGAGATTAACTACTTGCTTGAAATAACATCAAACTAACTGCATGAATGTAAATCTAATCTATGAACATAAAAAGAAAGAGAGCATAGAAATAAACATTAACAATAAAACAAAGAAAGGCATGTAGAAAAGAGAGGAGAAAGTGGCTTGGAAGCCATTTTTATTTCACTTTGATTTTTGTTTACAACTTGCTGATTTCCTAAGCAAATATATGAGAGAATATAAGATATTTACATGTATATAAGAGGGTTATTTATACATGCATAAAACCCTAATTCATATTTTTGGAGAATGCCCAAATTTCCCCTGAGGTAGTGTGGCCACCAAGTAATCATTATCATATGTTAATTCTCCACTTAAATGTGCATGAAGCTTTAATGGTCTTTTAGCACGTGCATTAGCTCCTAATTGAAAATCAAAGTAAGTGGGTAGGTGGGGTCCTCTATTATCATGAGCTTGAATTATTTCCTCTTCATTCCATTGTATTCCCTTGTGCATGCACATATGTTCATGAAGTCTCTTCCATATGCATCCAAATTCTTATAAAAATCATCAAAAAAGGTCTAAGTAAAAATTCTCAAATTGACACATGCACAAAAATCACCATTTTGCCCCTGAATGAAGATGAATGTATGATAATTTGAAAATAATTGAATTATGGTTTTAAACATGTTAAAATGCCCAAATATGGTATTTACTGAAATAAAAATAGATAAAATATGGATGTAAATATATGCACATTTACGTGCACATCAAATACTCCAAACTCTATCACTTTGAAAAATCTATCAAATAAATATATATAATCTTAGCCAAAATTGTCACATTTATTTTATTCCAGCAATAATAGGTTTACAACTAAAACATAAAGGCTTGTATTGGAGAATAGATTCCATACAATGACAAGGTAAGAGACTACCCTCTGACAGTACATCTCCAAGGGGATGCACCTGCTGCTCCAACCTCTACCAATACAGATGTGGCCCATCTCTACTATTGATAGTACATAATATTCCATCACCCTAGTCATTCTCGACCTTTATCAAGATCCTAAAGCATAAACCACATACCCAAAATATAGAGGGTAATCTAGAAAGGTGATGACCATATCCTAATAGGTGCGACCCACATAGCCCTGCTGCATCTACCATGTTTTTGTCATTCCCCATGTGTGATGCTTAAGGTAACGTTTTACCTTTCATAGAACAAATCCTACTTTAGATGCCACATTGACATTTCTAACAACACACTATTGATTTCTATAAAAGTACAACTTCTAGGCTCGTACGTCCCAGAGAAGGGTGTTAAGTATAGGCGAGGTTGCCTCCTACACCACCAACAAATGTACATTTGTAGAGATCACCGTATGTGGGCTTAAAAATGCAATGTAAGACATTCGTTCATACAATTTGTCCAAGAACAGGACAAACCGAAGGCACTTCTCCTACTATATCCTATTTTAGAATCATCCCTAGGATTAATAACGAGTAGTCCTTGAATCAAAGACTTCAAATTGAATGAACCACTTCCGGCATATATATATGATAAGGGAATTACTCTAGAGGTCAGTGGAAAGCTGCACTATATTATGAAGATTTCCGTCTTCAAAATGATTGTCTTTAACCTATTTTCACTTTCGAATGTATATTAGAACGAAGTGGTTTACGGATAGGAATTACCCAAATCCAACCCTGATTCCTCCTAATCAATTTATCGATAAAAGATGTTAAGTATGTGGGTGATTATTATTTAATTTATCAATATCTTTTATCCAGATAAAATATCTTTTAGAGATATGCATCTTCGAATCATTCCTTTTTTAATATATATGGAATCAATTAAACCTCCTTTTAACTTTGAAAACACCAAACCATTTCTCATTAATTACATAGGAAAAAGTTTCCACAATTTAATAAAATTTTAATAGAGGTTTCACATTTTCAAACATATATTTTAAATGGGTCAAAACCATGTTATCTAAGATGGTAAGTTCAAAACCAGTTAATATTGAGTAAATAGGATCCATAGGGAGTATATTAATTATATTCAATACAAATTTCCATATTCAACTTCTACCATTCATTGAATAATGGAGAAATCACCTTTTGAATTCATACGGATGGTATGAGTTCCCTCCTCGGAATCTAATATAGACCTTAACCAATATGATTCATGTATCACCAAAATCTTATTATTTAAAATCTTGTTTATCTTTTGGAAATATCCAAATCTCCTTTTATCATAGGAAAATATAGTCCGAGTAAATTAAATTTACTATTCCCTCCGTCGGGCCAGTTCGGATAGCTAGAGCGGACCCAGACATGAGTTGTTCAAGCTCGAGTCTAGAGACTATTTATCTATCACCCATAAAAGGGACAAGTTATTTGATCAACTCTAAACTCTTTAAAATACTTGATTTATTTTTTTCAAAATATTTGCAAAATATTTTGGAAGAAAATCCCAAGTTTAAAACTTAATTTCAAAAGTTACCAAAAAGCTGCTGCAAAAAGTGCTGCGTATAGTGTGTTTAAAAGCTTCTCCGATCAAAGCGTTAACTTCATTCCTCGTATGTAAATTTTTATAACTCAAATTGCTTTTAAAATATTTTAATATATTTATGGAATTTATTTCATATTAGATTTAAAAATATCCATTTTAAAGATTTTGCCATTTTGGTTTCCGAACTGCCAAAGCACGACGTTTTTGAAACTTGGTTTGGGCACATCTAAAATTTTACATAATGAAATCTGGATTTTTCTTCTTTATTTGAAAACCATAGTTATAAGAGTTCAAAAAATTATTATTTCAAATCATTCCGAGCTATATTCCATTTTACATATTGATTTAACTTTTATTGTGCGAAATTGCGAGCTGTCATTACGCGGCGCATCTGTTTTTTACTCCAATTTCATATCTTATTAAAACTTTTCCAAATTGAATTTTAATGTTTATAAAACATTTTAAATCATTCTAAAGAGGTTTAACTAAGCCGTAACACTTTTATAATCGTATAGGAAAGTGATTTTCTTTGTGTAAATTTAACGTGTATTTAACGTGAATTATTTCCATAATTAAACAAACATATCATCCCATCTAAATATGATAAACAACAATAAAAAAAGCATATCATATCATCATATATTTTATAATAAAAATGAGTAGAGTTTCCCACTTGATTTTCTTTTGATCTAACTTTCAATCGACTATAGCTCTGCTATTCTGGAACCTGAGCATACAAATCTTGCACTAAGACTCCTAGGAGTTTGGCTTTGGTCTTGCAAGGTTGGTGGGATGTTCAAATGGGTACGGCCTTGGTAGGAGAAGAAGGAGAAGATCACTAACTCGATCTCAAACTTGAAGTGGTATATCTCTCTAGATTTTACGACTTATTTTGACAGAACTTCGATGCTATTTTTGAATTTTTCTACGAGGCCATGGAAGCCATTAATGCAAAGGAGGAAGAAGATGAAGAAGCTTAAGAAATGAAGAGAAGAGAGAGTGAGTGAAAGTGAGGATGGATGGCTTGTACTTATGGGAAAAATTGTGAGAAAAATATCATGATATTTCTTTTGCCACGCATCACCATTGCATCATCCTCCTCCCTTATCCTCATGGCCCAACCATACCCCCCATGTGCCATACAATTCTACCTATGTGTGTACAAGTGATGGAGAGTTTTCTTTGTTTTGGTTAGGAAATATCATGATATTTATAAATAAATAGCATTAGTAAATATGAAATGTTAATGGTAATTCTTAAGTGTATTCATATGTTCTTGGATGTGTATATGTGTGTCACATATAATATATAACGTTTCACAACTTTTCCACATCGAATCGATCACGAATTCCGATTTTGATTTTCGGTCGTATTTTCACTTCTTAGTTAAACTATATATATTGGTAAACAAAGTTTGAAAATAATATTTTTATTATTATTTAATAATCCAAAGGGCCTCATTTGATTATCAGATAATTATTAAATCATTTAAACTCAATTTAAATTCAAAAATCAATTATTTGAAAATGAAGATATCATTAACGATGTCATAAAAACATTTTATTTTCAAAAATAAGTAAATAATTTTATTACATATTATTACTTATATAAATAAATAAGTGTATGTATCCAGATTCGTTCGTGATTTTTGATTAAAAAGCAGCTTATCGATAAAACGATTTTCGGTCACTATATTAATATTTTTCTAAAGAGTATATTTTTGTAATTACTTATTCAAAACAAGATTAGTGTTATTAATCATTGTTCAAAAACAATATAATTTATGTTACAAAATTTTATATTTGAATATTTTTAAATTAAGTATTATTTCCAAAGTGATAAATTCACAAGTCGTTACAATCCCTCTTTTTTTCTTTATTATGGAATTAAATTGTTTTTTTATTCATTCGAGTCGACCTGTTATCTTTCATAAAATAAAATACATGGTTGTTTTGAAACAACGTGTTCTACTTTGAATTAATTTTTTTATAATATGCGTTTTAGGTGACTTCCCAATTGAAATGTGCCTTCTCCCTGGTAACACGAGTAATAAAAAAATGAAAGGAGAGGTTTTCCTTCTGCGAAATTCTTTACTGGCAAAAGGGTGCAAAACGCAAAGAAAAAAAACTATAGGAAATCAAAAATTTTCAATACCCAAAAACCACCATTGATATTTTACCATGTACTTGAAATACTTTGGATTGGATTCAATTAATAGTAAACTTCCACCAAACGAATAAACATAAAAACAACCTTTATAGTTGGGTGGTTGGTTGAAACTTTCACCAACAAGGTCGAAAGTTTAATTCGCATGCACTATACATATGAATAGATGAAGTATAATTAGGATAAGTGTTAACTAGCTTTTTGACCAAGCGGACTTTCAACTGGATTTATAACGTCGAGATGAAAATAAAATGATTCACGGACTTGAGAACATGTTTAGAAAAGCAAGAAGACCATACACAACAAGTTTCATGATAAAAGAAGTTAAGTGGACAACTCGGTACCAAAAGGAATCACTAGGTACCGAGATATATTTACTCCACATTGGACCTTTTACATCACTCGTACTTGAAGCACTACCTCAAATGTCTGCAATGAAGTGCTTTTCTCAAGAGATAGATGAGTAATTCTAAGGATTTTCTTGGAGAAAATAGAGAAAACAAGAAAAGACAAGTAGTATCAAGAAAATTATTAGGAATAACCCCATCTTCAATAAAAGCATTCAAAACATAATGGATCGGAGATAGGAAGCAGAATGGAAGAGAAAGGGAAAATATTTCGCCAATACATACCTCGTGGCACCAAGTGGTTCCAATTAATTATTTTGTCGACTGCTGTTCTCCTACACCTTGGGCTTGGATCTGGACCTTGTGTTTCGTGGGCCTCCGATTCTTCAAACGAATTCCCTTATAAATACAGACCCTATAGCTACTCAAACTGGGCCTTTGGCACTTCTCCTTCTTCTTCTTTTGTCTCTCCTCCATTAAAGTCATTTAGGAAGCTATTGTTTGCTATTCTAGGCTTTAGATCGGTAAATCCCTTATACTAGTGACTCTTAAACCTTTAATAAATAAAATATAAAGTGGATGTAGGCTGGAGATAACCGAACCATAATTAAATTATTGGTATTTTTTACTTTTTTTATATTTTTTGCTAGATCTAAATATTTCCACGGGTTTTTGAGTGTTGTTCCATTTTTGATGTCAACATTTGGTGTTTTCATAGGGAAAGAGATAGATCTAAAGCTTAGATCTGAAGTTTGAAGAAGATGAAGAGGCCTAACACTAGATCTATTATTGGAGGAAGTTAACCAGAGCATGGAGGTAGCCAGGAGGTGTATTGAAGTTATAATCGATCTATCTACGTTACCAGAGAGGAGATGGAGATAATTATGAAGGAGATGCAAGACAGAATAATGGCTCAACAGTAGGAAGTGCTAGAGGGATTTTTTCCAAAGGATAGGACAATAAGGAGCAGTTAGAGCAGTTGGAATTTAGAACCAATGACGATGAACTAACATAGGAGCACTTGGAGTTGGAGTAGAGCAAACAAGAAGAATTCCTCCATGAACAAAACAAGTCGGTACCGACCTCAATCCTCTTGGTACTGAAAGGAATTTACTTGGAGGCAATGTTGGTTCGGGCTTAGGACGAGCTGGGATGTCAAGGATGGACGATGCTGGTGGTAGAAACGCAAGTCAGAACACAAATGCACAATGACTGAAGAAGTATATGCCAGAGCTTTCCTATTGGAGCGGTAGTCAGGATGAAGGTGGAGGTGCGGATCTGAATGCGAACGTGCGACCAAAGAAATATATATCAAAGTTTCCTCATAGGAGCAGAGGGGAAAAAAGTTGCAAATAAGACAGACTTTAAAATTGTCTTAAAAAGGGATCCACCGATGGATCTTACGGAATTCTATCACGAGGCAGAGAGGTACATGCATCAGGAGGACACTAAAGCCGAAAATGCCGAAATAAATGATGTGGATGATGGAATACCGTTCGAAGCAGTGTATGGTGAAGGCAAAGGAAAGCTAAAGCAAAAGATAACTTCGAGGGACCGAAACAACCAAGGAGGGAATCAAAATTCTCTTCTTACACTAACCTAACGGAAACGTCGAAGAGGATTTATCTCGATACTAGGGGGAAGATCATCCAATAAAATCCAACTAAGAGGGAACCAATGGATCGGGAGAAAAGGCTCCGGAAATTTTGTCTTTTTCATGAAATGGATGGACATGGAACCAACGATTTCCAACATCTTTGTGATTTGATAGAAGAGTTAGTTTGGAGTAACCAGCTACAATACGTGAGGAACCAAGCTGTAATGGTGTGGCCGGAGCAGCCACCATCTGCAGTTAATACATCAAGACAGCACCAGGGATATGGGTCAAGATTGGTAATTCCATGATCAGGATAAATGGGAATCAGGTTCGTTTCCCAAACTTTTCTTTCCATTTGGAATAGTTAAGACAATAATACCTCAGACTGCTTACACATGTACGAGGCCTCAATTGGTCCCTAAGCATGCTCTGATTCGGATGTCTGAGACGAACAATTAGATTGTTTTCTTAATTGCTTTAATTTGAAATTTTGATTTTTGAAAAACCATTTAAACGTGATATTTGAGATTGATTGTGGTAGTCCCGTCTGAAGAGATGGTGCGATAATTGCAAGGTGCAAGTTTACTTGTAGGAGAACGAGTAGATAAACTTGTACAGAAGAGTAAATCCTCTTATCGGAGTGTAAGTGGATGAACTTGCTTGGACGTTGGGCCTCCTCACCAGTGAGCGAGCGGATTGGGCACAGTAAGGATCCAAAGAGCAAAAGTAAGCCCTCTCACTGGAGAGTGAGCGGATGGACTTGCTTAAATGTTGAGTCCCCTTGCCGGAAAGCAAGCGGATTGGACCCAATAAGGATCTGGAGAGATCGAACCCTAGATTGGATGATAAACGATCTGGAGAGATCGAACCCTAGATTGTATGATAAACGATCCGGAGAGATCGAACCCTAGATTGGATAATAAATGATCTGGTGAGATCGAATCCTGGAACAGAGGTTGAGCTGATATAAGGATTTAAACGCCTCGTAATCAGAGTAAAATAGATAGATCCCAAGCGAACGCAGGGTGATATACAATTGGTACCTTCAGATCAATGACAGGCCAATCATGATTCGTGGCTAATACTTAAGCAAAGGCTGGACTCCTTAGTTATAATGGGTCTGGAACGACCTTTGGTTTCAGGAGAATCCAAAGAAACATGACAATTCACCAAGATCGGGATCGATGGATGGCTAGAGGGCTCAACTATTGAAGATTGACTAGTGCTGAAACTCGTTCTTAAGCAAAGCACACCTTATATTGATAAGGCATGCTTCGGAGGACAAATTTAACCGACTTTTTGAACGAGCGGACTTTCAACTGGAATTAGAACGTTAGTATGAAAACAGAACTATTCACGGGCTAGAGAACATGTTTGAGAAAGCAAGCAAACCATACTTAACAAGTTTTAAAGGAAAATGAGCAAAGTGGACTACTCGGTACCGAGAGGAACCACTCGGTACCGAGAGGAACCACTCGGTACCGAGAGGTTTGTACTCCACTTTGGACCTCTTAAACCACTCGTACTTGAAGCTCTACCTCAACTGTGTGCGTGTGCGCGATGGAGTGTTTTTCTCAAAAGATAAAGGAGCAATTCTAAGGATTTTCTAGAAGAAAGCAGAAAAAGACAAACAGTATCAAGGAAATTATCGGGAATAGCTCTATCTTCAAGGAAAAGCGTTTGGTACGTAATGGGTCGGAAATAGAAAGCGGAATGAAAGAGAAAAGGAAAATTTTCCGCCAACACATACCTCTCGGTACCGAGTGGAACCTCTCGGTACTGAGTGCTTTTAATTAATGATGGGGTAGACTACTGTTCTTCTATACCTATGGGCTTGAATCTGCACTTTATGTTTCGTGAACCTTCGAGTCTACTAACGAATTCCCCTATAAATACAGACTCTATGGCTACTGAATTCGAACTTTTGGGACTTCTCGTTCTTCATCTTCCATCTCTCCTCCATAAGAGTTACTTAGAAAGCTACTGTTTGATGTTCTAGGCTTTAGATCAGTAAATCTCTTGTAATAATGACTCTCGAATCTCAAATAAACAAAATGTAAAATGGACTTAATACAAAGATTGTTGAACCGCTGTAACGCCTCGCCTTTTCGTACGCTTTAAATCGACGATAAACCACACACGTCAGACTTAAAGCATACAGAAGGGTGGATTGTTATGGGGTAAATAAGAAAACGCAGAGAAAGAAAGAAAACAAAATAGAATCTTGCAGCGGAACGATAAAATATAATAATCAAATAAAAAGTTCATAAAGCTGTTTTACAAAACATTTGATTATACTTATACTATATATATCAGAGTTACACATACCAAAGAATAATAACAATGCAGCGGAATACAATAGTGTAGTGAAATAATATAATAGATAATAGTAAATCTTCGTCTTCATCCTCCAGAAATAAGGCCTTCAAATAATGAAATGCTCAGGCTGACCCGAGCGAATTGAAAAGACAAAACACTCGAGTCAGAACTAAAAGATCTTATGTAAGTTAACTCATCGGTAAATAATATAAGTGTAATGGCGTCAGAGATGTTTACGGGATTTGACATCTAATATCCAGTGTCTAACGTGAGTGCAGTAACTCAAGAGATACTCGGGATTCACATCTCCTAAGGATCCGTTAAACTATTTACTATGTAGTAATATACGCTAGCTATTATAATAGTGTCTAAAGTAAAGTATAACATACTAAAAATAGCGTTAAGGGGTTACCCATATAGCCTTTAACACACTTTTATATTCCCATAGTCTATACAGTACCGTAATCTCCCCCATATTGGGCGTCGTCAGAGGGCACTCCATAGGTATGGTACAAAACAAAATCGTATAAGGCGCGCTAGGGTAGGTGATATGGCACAACTAGGCAATGTCAGGGTAGATATACCAATTACGCTTCCGGGCCGGTGGTAACGCATAGCCGCAGCTACCGCCCACCTCGAGCCACACCCCCAAATCAAAGAAATCAAAAGTGGCCACCGAATAAATCCAAAAGTCAAAGTATAATATCGAAGGGATGTGTCCGATAAAAGGTGCTACCTTCTTAGCCCGTCGATCGCTCCTGTTTTAGCCACCTTATGCCAACTCACGGGAGTCGGGTCCATGTATTTACCTCAAAGGAAACGCCGCCACCATCCTACTTCATTTTGGAATCTCCACCGCGTACAAGGTTGTTAAAGTGGTTTTCAGAGTTGGCAGAGAGTATGACAACTTCCGATCCCGGTCTCTTTAACAACCCAACGAATTATGACACCGCGGTCATTTCAAAATAATTTATACTTCAAACCAGGATATAATATTTATTTCAAAACCATATAAATACGATATCATTTCCAATTTAAAAACAAAATCAATATGATATCCCTTTTATTTCAAATCAATATAATATCATTTTATTTCAAATATATCCCTTTTTCAAAAAAAAATTATACTTCAAAACCAAACATTGAAATTTTAACACCATTAAACATAATGCTTTGAAATTCATAACTTCGAAGCATTCCAATTTCTATAAACATTACAATTTCGATATATTTCAAGTCTTTAAATATTCCAAAATTTCAAAACTAAATTTGATAATTTCGATTCAACAGTTAAATTTCCTATTATTTAGTTTTGAAATATTTTATATAATAAACCCTTTATTATTTAAATAAAACTCAAACTTTCAAATAACTAGATATTGACTTCAATTCGTTATACTTGAAATAATCATTTAATTCACCTAGACTTCAATTATGTAGTAATATACGCTAAATAGATAATGTCTATCAGTAATATAAAATATCAAAATAGTGTTAAGGCGTTACCATTATCCCCCTTAACACATTTTATATAAGCGTTATAGTCTATACAGCACTGTAAACTCTACCGTAAACTAGTGGGATATCAGGGAGTACTCCATAGGTATAACACAAAACAAATTCGTAGTGGTCGCGTATATAGGGATATAAGTATGACAAGGCACATGATGCAATACCCAAGGTAGTGCAACTACCGTTTGCCTGATCCGGACTGGTGAAAACGCATCGCCGCAACGATTGCAACACCGCGAAACAACACTCCCAAAAATTTCGAGGGTGCACTGATCAATAACAAGTAATGAGTAGTTTACGAAGAAGGGTGTTCGCTCGAGGTGGCTAACCCAATTTGGCCCGGCACGGCTCCTGTTTTAGTCATTTCCAATTTGACACAAGTGTCAAAGCTATCCATTATCGTTCTCTTTCTTCAGTCATCACGTACATCATTCCAACCACTTCATTCTGGATCATACACCGCGTATAGTTATAAAAGTGGTTTTCGGTTTAGACAGAGAGTATGTCCATAACCGATTTCGGTCTCTTTAATAACTTTCGCAATTATTACACCGATTGGTCGTTTAATATATTTCAAAGCCAAATCAATTTCAATTACAATAGAAGTTGTAAACCAACATTTCATTAGTCTTTCTATATCAATTTCCATAATTTACGTTTCAAAACTTCCAAATTACAATTCAAAATTCTATAATTCAATTTCAAAAGTTAAATACAAACAATTCAAATATACATTTAAATACGTATATAAGTTTCATTCCATAATCATTAAAAATAAACTTAATTTTACGTTCAAATCGATTTAAACTCATTCATCGCTTCCATTCAATATTCATTAAATTAAAT
Source organism: Allium cepa (assembly GCA_030765085.1). Classification (NCBI taxonomy): domain Eukaryota; kingdom Viridiplantae; phylum Streptophyta; class Magnoliopsida; order Asparagales; family Amaryllidaceae; genus Allium; species Allium cepa. The sequence goes on from CM060937.1 coordinate 293,910,122, forward strand.
TATCATTTAAACAATTTCTACTAATTTCCAATCCATTAAATTAATTCCTTTAGTTCAACTTTATTATATCAAAGCTTACAAATTTAATTTAAATTAAATTTGTCAAATCCAATTCTTTAAATTACAAGTCTTCATTTATTTCGATAAATCACATATTATTTCTTGTCAAAGAAATTCAATTTCATTTATTTATTACGTTAGTTACAAATTTCAAAACTCAGTTAATAAAGGAATTTAGTTTCACTTATTCAAGAAGTTCATTTTCACTTAATAAAGAAAATTCAATTTAGTTTAATTATTAAATAATTCAATCTCATTAAATTATCAAATAATTTCAAATCTTAATTATTACTAATTTCAAAACTTAGTTATTAATAATTCCAAACCTAATTATTAATAATTCAAATTTAAATTTTAAATAATTTCAAACTTAATTATTAATAATTCCAAATTTAATTACTAAATAATTAATTTTAAAACAACGTTCTTGGATCAATTACTTTGTTAGCATTTTGTTTCAGATTATTAAATATTAACATTTCCTTCATTAAAATTTAAAATTCCAATTTCATTTCAAAATCTTATCGTTTATTCAAATAAATCTTTAATTCATTTTTAAATCAAATTATTGACCAATCAGGTTTTATTTAATTCTCTATCCTGGGTCAAGTTCATTTGGGTATTTTCATTTCAACCCGATTCCATTTCAATTCAAAAATCAAAGCAAAGCAAAGGGAACTTGCAATGTGAAAACTGGGATGGTGTCAAAGTAAATAATAAATAATAGCAACCATTAATAACAATCCAATAATTAATTCAAATAATCCTGAAATAATCGTATTAATTTACATTGTTGTTTGTGCAAATTAATATAATTATTTCTAGAATCTACACTATCATTTCATATAGATTAAAGATTATTACACTAATATTTATACGGTTCTTCACTTTTCATTCATTATTCAATTTTATACTACCTAAATTTATACAACATACATTCAATGGTTTAAGGTGTAGTTAACCAAATTCTACGTGTCAATTAATTTAACAATTAAAAGGGGTCATATTTAACTAATCAAATTTAACAAATAAATCCATTTAAGTTGTTAACTATCTTATATCAAATTCAATTGCATACTATTTATCACTTTAACATAAACAATTTAACGTCCAATATAACATCAAATATCAATCAATTATCAGTCAAACTGTATTATCATCGCATAAATAATTAACAGATAACGGTGTCAGATGTCACAGGTGAACTGATACAGGTAATAACATATATAACAGTGTAAATAACTAACAACAACATATTTCAATTGTCGTTTCAATTGAAATCAAATTTAATAAATAAAGAACATTAATCATGACTGATTGCTCACCTTTCGAGGCTGGAGGAGAACGATAATGAGGAGAGTTAAGGATCCAAAAACGAACTTCAAAGCAAATCAAGATTGACAAGAATTCGAAGAGCAGGGCTGATAACAAGGAATTGATGAAATAAATCAGAATTGATGAGATCAAATCCAAATCAGTTTAGATATAAAATGAAAATAATATATTCTTATTTCTTAATGAATCAACATTCCACTTTTTTTAAACACATATATAAATAACTTTACCAAAATCATTGTGTATTTATATATATTAAAATAAAAATGATAATCGCAAATAATTCATAATAGAATTACGTAAATTTATATTCAAACAAGACAAGATAGTGCAAAAAGCTTTTTTTACAAATTAGACCAGATTTTTAAATAAGAGACACGTTTTAAAACACACATATTGAAATTGTAAAGTACATATATAACTTTACACATGCCATAATTACAATTTAATATTGTTTAACGTACTTTTTTTTTAAAACTATATTACGGTAAGATATACACTACAGACCCTGAACACAACAAATGTACCCCAAAATCTTTATATTATTACATATATAAACTAACACCCCAGATTCTCTGCACACCTACAAAAGTTACAGCTAGTCACGAGTACCCCAAAACAAGCCCAACTTTATAACTGTATAACATTATATAAACAAACTGTTAAATAATATATATAGCGCCATACATATAATTAAACACAGTTTTAAAAGTTTAAACCAAAACACATTTTTCATATATAAGTCTCCTGTCATAATACATACAACCGAATATCTATCAACAAACTACATATATGGAAGATATATATACCTATATATATTAAATATATTATTATATGTACATAATAGTTTACGTAATAGAACATATACGTACATATCTGAGAATTATACTTCACTTTCCTTTCATGGTTTCCAGATCAAAGGAACCATTATATATAAAATAATCTTTTCAAAAATATATGGTCAGGATTCAATATGAATTAATATACAAGTTGTCCAGTTATATAAAGTAAACCTATTTATAAACAAGTGAACATCGATGATTAATAAAACAAATCTATTACATTTTAAGATATTATATATGATAAACCTAAATCCATACATCAACTTATATTATTATCAGCTTTGGGAAAACTTGTATAAGTTAACATTTAACAAATAATACTTAATATTAACATATCATATAACACAAAATATCATAATCATAACACACATATATATAAAAAATCAAGGAAAGAGGGCTACCGAGTGATGGAAGAAATGGGTGTCTGGTGAGCATGGGTGGTCTCGGAGGTGGTGAAGCCAAAGCTGCACGCGTGGAGTGAAACTTGCGGCTTCCCAGAGACTAAGGTCTGGAGATGTTTGCGTAGTCGGCTACGGGAAAGAGAGGAAGAGAGGAGTCGAGCCACTGGGTGAGGCCGAGACTGGGAGGAGGTGCGGCCATTGGTGTTGCAAGGTGGATGTGACAAAGGGGTTGACTGGCTTCGGCTTCCAAGGGCGGGCGAGACTGGAGCTGGAAGGTAGGCTCAGAAGCTTGGGTTCGAGCTTGTAGTAGGCAAAAGAAGATGAGCGGTTGAGGAGATGGGAGGGCTCGGGTGGTTGTTTTAAGGCCGGGTCTGGGTGGTTGAACAGCAGCCGACGGTGGAGGTGGAAGCTTGGATCGGCCATGGCTGGTGAGGGGCGAATGGAAGGAGTGGCTGTCGACGTTGCTCGGTGCCATGAAGTGGGAGGCCAAAGTGATGAGGTCGATTGCCATGAACAAGAGAAGGACGGAAGTGAGGGCTGCTATGCGAATGGAAAGAGGAAGCAAGAATAAATGGCTAAGTTTGTTTATTTCTTCTGGCCTGGATTCAAGATAAAAGGCGGGTAGAAGCAACAAATGATATGTATTTTTTTAAGAAGAGATGGCGTAACAATGAAAGTCTATTGGAAAATAAAAGCCACGAACCATATTTCTGGGCATTGTGAAAATAAAAGTTTGAAGTTGAACAGCTGGAATAATAATGAGAAGTGGTCAATTAATTTGCAGCCGTTTGCAAATAAATGGACACAAGAATCAAAAGGCATGGAAACAGAGGGTTAGAATGGTACCTATACGGAAGTCGTTTTATAGATTTCGTCGTTCACCGGACATCGAAACACGCATAAGAATATACCGTAGAGATCAGTACGACGATGCAATCAAAATGGTATACAGATATCAGTGGTACGATTGAATTTATAAAAATTCGAATTTTCTACCAGCGGAAAATGCAGCAAAAACATTGAAAAATAAGATCGACGGAGCTAAAGAATTTCGAATTTGGAAAAACTAAAAATAACATCTTGCTTAGAAGATGATTTACAATTTTTCCATGTAAAAATATTTAGGTTTCGAAAACATTTTATTTTCAACAATTCTTAACTGATTAAATGAAATAAATTTACACACGAAAATAAACTTTCATATTTTCGGACGAAAATTTACCAATTGTTATGTTTAACTAGATGCATTCCAAGTATCAAATTTATATTTCAAAATTTTATTGTTTAAAATTTCAAAAAAATTCAATTAAATATATAAATAAAACAAACAAAATTATTAAAAATTTACGGGTCGTTACATACTCCCCCACTCAAAACTTTTCGTCCTCGAAAAGGAAGGAGGTAGGAGAATAGAAACAACTAGAAAGAAAATAGGCTTGAATTCCAAAATAAAATAATTAATTTAAACCATATAAATTTCAATTTAAATTAATTTATATTCAACAGTTGACCTTTTTAAACTCAAGGAATTTCATTAACTTGGTTTATTTTCAAATTATCATTGTTTGTTACAAAATTTATTCCAAGCAACAATTTATTTTATTAATCCATTTATTATTCGACTAATATAGTATTCTATTTATCTCTATTAACCATTTTATAATTAAACTTTAAGTGTATAACATTTTTATACGCACTCAAATTTTATTTATAAAGAAATTTTATTGTATCTGTCCAATTATCCTAAATTAACAATTTCTAAAATCAAAATTTGAATAGTCCATTATTATAATCATATTTTATTCAACAAATTTAATCCCTTTTTATTCCAAATTATTGTTAAATTTATTCCACTTAATATATCATATCACATATATTAAATAGATTGTCACTTATTATAACCACTCAAACTATTTATGAATTCATTGATAACATTTTATATTGTATAATATTCAATTACATAGTTAACTTTTGAAAATTTAGGTAAGCTATATATAATGAAATTGAGTATTATCCGAATGAAATTTACAATTCACTTATTTCAAGTTAAGTATTTAGTCAAAAATTTTGGCTTTATTGAAAATCGTCCTTAAATCAATATTTTAAGAAATAATTTCTGATTAACCTCAAACCATTTTATAGATAAATGTACATATACTATATATTAAATCAAATCTATAATCATATATTATATATATATATTATTTATTCTAAATCAAGCCATTCTTAAGAAGTTCAAATCAAATTCATTTTTCAAACAAAAGAGTAGCAAAGCTACTGGACGGTCTCTCCACTTTGAAACTCAAAAATGAATGTCGATGATGCGACCGTCATCACCGAAATTATTTTCCAGCGACAAAAGAGAAGAGCACTGATTTATAAATTTCAAAAATTCTTTGGAAATAATTTATATTTGAAAATACTTTAAATAATGTACGTTTTAAAATCAAATTTTTGAAGTTACCGAAAATTAAATTCTCAAATTATAATTTAAATTCATTTAACTTTCAAATCTGGATGTTGAATTAGTCAATGGTTTACAAAATAACAAATGAAAATCAAATATTATTATTTTTCAATTTCAACAACAATTCATTAACTATTTGATTTCAGAAAACGCATACTTATATATATAATATAATCATACAAAATCTATTTCATTTACCAAATTTTGAAAACAATATCTTGTTCGTTTGTTTTGTTCAAGCGTTTTAGAAATCTATTGATACCGTTGATCAGACGAATCGATCGAAAACCCAAATCAACATCAACAACTCAAACCACACAATATATATATATATATATATAAAACATTTTTAACATTAATTTACAAATACACTTCCTCGCTTGACGATAGAAGAAGGGATTCCAAAGCAGTATAGAAATTCAAATTTTTGATGGACTCAAATCAAAGAAAAAAATAAATTCGAAGATAGGTTCGAAACAAAGATATGATGAATAAATAACAAAATAGGAAGATGGATAAGTTTATATAGGTCGCGGGCAACCCTAACCAGATTGACCGTGACTTCAAGAATTAGATCGATGCAGAATTCCAAGGAAAATCTACATTCGATCGCAAGAGATAGAATTCAGGCATGGCGGAAGATAGATAGCATCGTAAACCGAGGATACAGAAATCTCCGGTAAATCGATGCGTATTGTAAAGGAGTTTCACCCCTTTTTATAAATCAATTTGAGATGGGCAAGACCGCCGACTCATTATAAAGATCATTCGAAGTGGAGTTATGGGATACTCCAGAATTAAAAGAAATCGAATAGTGAGGGACAAGAAAGGATTTTGGAACCGCAGGGAATGTTCCAAAAATTCAAGGGAATCGAGTCAAACAGGAAGAGATTCAACTCGAATGAAAGTGATTCTGTAAATACATTTACCCTATATGCTAAGTTCTGCCTAGAGCTACCAAAGCTCTAATACCAACTGTAGCAACCCGCTATTTTGGACTATTCGCATCCGCACATGTCAGACTTGAATAATTCAAAATACCGAATTGTTAATTTAAATTTGGCAAAACTCAGATATACAGTAAATAAATAATCACAGAATCACAAACATAGAGTAATAATATACAGCGGAAGCAAAAGATAGTAGTTCATGAAGCTACTATATATATAACAGAGTTAAATAAGTTACAACAGAAGTCTCGAATACAATAGTCAAATACAAGAATCTGAATACATCACTGGAATCAACTGAATATCTGAAAGCTGGATAGATAGTTGGATCTCCAAGCGAAGCTCCAACTCCAAAGGGGAGTCTCGAATACTAGTACACTCAGTCTGACCCGAGCGTAAAGCAAAACACAAAACATTCGAGTCAGGATAACATTCTTATATCAATAAATCCAACTCAAGTGAAATAAAAACTGGAATATAAGTAACTCAAAGGACGTTGGAATAACCATCCTCTAAGGATCCGCTAAACTATCTACTATGTAGCAATATACGCTAAATAGATAATGTCTATCAGTAATATAAAATATCAAAATAGTGTTAAGTCGTTACCATTATCCCCCTTAACATATTTTATATAAGCGTTATAGTCTATACAGCACTGTAAACTCCACCGTAAACTAGTGGGATATCAGAGAGTACTCCATAGGTATAACACAAAACAAATTCGTAGTGGTCGCGTATATAGGGATACAAGTATGATAATGCACATGAGGCAATACCCAAGGTAGTGAAACTACCGTTTTCCTGATCCGGACTGGTGAAAACGCATCGCCGCAGCGATCGCAACACTGCGAAACAACACTCCCAAAAGTTTCGAGGGTGCACCAATCAATAACAAGTAATGAGTAGTTTACGAAGAAGTGTGTTCACTCGAGGTGGCTAACCCCATTTGGCCCGGCACGGCTCCTGTTTTAGTCATTTCCAATTTGACACAAGTGTCAAAGCTACCCATTATCGTTCTCTTTCTTCAGTCATCACGTACATCATTCCAACCACTTCATTCTGGATCACACTCCACATATAGTTATTAAAGTGGTTTTCGGTTTAGACAGAGGGTATGTCCATAACCGATTCCGGTCTCTTTAAAAACTTTCATAATTATTACACCGATTGGTCGTTTAATATATTTCAAAACCAAATCAATTTCAATTACAATAGAATTTGTAAACCAACATTTCATTAGTCTTTCTATATCAAATTCCATAATTTACGTTTCAAAACTTCAATATTACAATTCAAAATTCTATAATTCAATTTCAAAAGTCAAATACAAATAATTCAAATATACATTTAAATACGTATATAAGTTTCATTCCATAATCATTTAAAATAAACTTAATTTAACGTTCAAATCGATTTAAACTCATTCATCGCTTCCATTCAATATTCATTAAATTAAATTATCGTTTAAACAATTTCTATTAATTTCCAATCCATTAAATTAATTCCTTAAGTTCAACTTTATTATATCAAAGCTTACAAATTTAATTTAAATTAAATTTGTCAAATCCAATTCTTTAAATTACAAGTCTTCATTTATTTCGATAAATCACATATTATTTCTTGTCAAAGAAATTCAATTTCATTTATTTATTACGTTAGTTACAAATTTCAAAACTCAGTTAATAAAGGAATTTAGTTTCACTTATTCAAGAAGTTCAATTTCACTTAATAAAGAAAATTCAATTTAGTTTAATTATTAAATAATTCAATCTCATTAAATTATCAAGTAATTTCAAATTTTAATTATTACTAATTTCAAAACTTAGTTATTAATAATTCCAAACCTAATTATTAATAATTTAAATTTAAATTTTAACTAATTTCAAACTTAATTATTAATAATTCCAAATTTAATTACTAAATAATTAATTTTAAAACAACGTTCTTTCATCAATTACTTTGTTAATATTTTGTTTCAGATTATTAAATATTAACATTTCCTTCATTAAAATTTCAAATTCCAACTTCATTTCAAAATCTTATCATTTATTCAAATAAATCTTTAATTTATTTTTAAATCAAATTATTGACCAATCGGGTTTTATTTAATTCTCTATCCTAGGTCAAGTTCATTTGGGTATTTATCATTTCAACCCGATTCCATTTCAATTCAAAAATCAAAGCAAAGCAAAGGGAACTTGCAATGTGATAACTGGGATGGTGTCAAAGTAAATAACAAGCAATAGCAACCATCAATAACAATCCAATATTTAATTTAAATAATCCCGAAATAATCGTATTAATTTACATTGTTGTTTGTGCAAATTAATATAATTATTTCTAGAATCTACACTATCATTTCATGTAGATTAAAGATTATTACACTAATATTTATACGGTTCTTCACTTTTCATTCATTATTCAATTTTATACTACCTAAATTTATACAACATACATTCAATGGTTCAAGGTGTAGTTAACCAAATTCTACGTGTCAATTAATTTAACAATTAAAAGGGGTCATATTTAACTAATCAAATTTAACAAATAAATCCATTTAAATTGTTAACTATCTTATATCAAATTCAATTGCATACTATTTATCACTTTAACATAAAAAATTTAACGTCCAATATAACATCAAATATCAATCAATTATCAGCCAAACTGTATTATCATCGCATAAATAATTAACAGATAACGGTGTCAGATGTCACAGGTGAACTGATACAGGTAATAACATATATATAACAGTGTAAATAACTAACAACAGCATATTTCAATTGTCGTTTCAATTGAAATCAAATTTAATAAATAAATAACATTAATCGTGACTGATTGCTCACCTTTCGAGGCGGAGGAGAACGATAATGAGGAGAGTTAAGGATCCAAAAACGAACTTCAAAGCAAATCAAGATTGACAAGAATTCGAAGAGCAGGGCTGATAACAAGGAATTGATGAAATAAATCAGAATTGATGAGATCAAATCCAAATCAGTTTAGATATAAAATGAAAATAATATATTCTTATTTCTTAATGAATCAACATTCCTCTTTTTTTTAAACACATATATAAATAACTTTACCAAAATCATTGTGTATTTATATATATTAAAATAAAAATGATAATCGCAAATAATTCATAATAGAATTATGTAAATTTATATTCAAACAAGACAAGATAGTGCAACAAGCATTTTTTACAAATTAAACCAGATTTTTGAATAAGAGACACGTTTTAAAACACACATATTGAAATTGTAAAGTACATATATAACTTTACACACATGCCATAGTTACAATTTAATATTGTTTAACATACTTTCTTTTAAAACTATATTACGGTAAGATATACGCTACAGACCCTGAACACAACATACGAACCACAAAATCTTTATATTATTACATATATAAACTAACACCCCCTATTCTCTGCACACCTACAAAAGTTACAGCTAGTCACGAGTACCCCAAAACATGCCCAACTTTATTACTATATAATTTTATATAAACAAACTGTTAAATAATTTATATATAGTGCCATACATATAAAAACACAGTTTTAAAAGTTTAAACCAAAACACATTTTTCATATATAAGTCTCCTATCATAATACATACAACCGAATATCTATCAACAAACTACATATATGGAAGATATATATACCTATATATATTAAATATATTATTATATGTACATAATAGCTTACGTAATAGAACATATACGTACATATCTGAGAATTATACTTCACTTTCCTTTCATGGTTTCCAGATCAAAGGAACCATTATATATAAAATAATATTTTCAAAAATATATGGTCAAGATTCAATATGAATTAATATACAAGCTGTCCAGTTACATAAAGTAAACCTATTTATAAGCAAGTGAACATCGATGATTAATAAAACAAATCTATTACATTTTAAGATATTATATATAATAAACCTAAATCGAAACATCAACTTATATAACTATCAGCTTTGGGAAAACTTGTATAAGTTAACATTTAACAAATAATAGTGTATATTAACATATCATATAACACACTATATCATAATCATAACATATATATAAAAAAATCAAGGAAAGAGGGCTACGAGTGATGGAAGAAATGGGTGTCTGGTGAGCATGGGTGGTCTTGGAGGTGGTGGAGCCAAAGCTGCACGCGTGGAGTGAAACTTGCGACTTCCTAGAGACTAAGGTCTGGAGATGTTTGCGTGGTCGGCTACGGGAAAGAGAGGAGAGAGGAAGAGAGGAGTCGAGCCACTGGGTGAGGCCGAGACTGGGAGGAGGTGCGGCCATTGGTGTTGCAAGGAGGATGTGACAAAGGGGTTGACTGGCGTCGGCTTCCAAGGGCGGGCGAGACATGAGCTGGAAGGTAGGCTCGGAAGCTTCGGTTCGAGCTTGTAGTAGGCAATAGAAAAGGAGCGGTTGAGGAGATGGGAGGGCACGGGTGGTTGGTTTAAGGCCGAGTTTAGGTGGTTGAACGGCAGCCGACGGTGGAGGTGGAAGCTTGGATCGGCCATGGCTGGTGAGGGGCGAATGGAAGGAGTGGCTGTCGACGTTGCTCGGTGCCATGAAGTAGGAGGCCGACGTGATGAGGTCGATTGCCATGAACAAGAGAAGGGAGGAAGTGAGGGCTGTTATGCCAATGGAAGGAGGAAGCAAGAAAAAATGGCTAAGTTTGTTTATTTCTTATGGCCTGGATTCAAGATAAAAGGCAGGTAGAAGCAACAAATGATATGTATTATTTTTTAAAGAAGAAATGGCATAACAATGAAAGTCTATTGGAAAATAAAAGTCACGAACCATATTTCTGGGCATTGGGAAAATAAAAGTTCAAAGTCGAACAACTGGAATAATAATGAGAAGTGGTCAATTAATTTGCAGCCGTTTGCAAATAAATGGACACAAGAATCAAAAGCATGGAAATAGAGTGTCAAGATCCGAAATTCAATGTTCAAAAAAATTGACCCTAAATACCTCACTTGTATTCGACTGCCAAAGATTCAAACATCGAACTCCAGTCGGATGGAGCTTATAACAACATTAGATGAATATAAACAGCGGAAACTAAATGAATATCATATATCAACACAGATACAACATAATACAATATCCAATACAACATCGATCTCAAATATCAGAGTGATACAAATATGATACAACAATAATACTACAACAGAAACTTCAATAAGTTCCAGCATACTTCAACTTTGACAAGGTCTTCAAAACTCCAACACTTCAAAAGATTTCCAAACCCAAAGCTTCCAGAATCCGACAATTTTCCAAAAGACTTCAAAATCCAAGCTTGCTCCAAAATAAGGATAACCTGCTTCTAGGCTGCCCGTGTGGAAAATTATGGGCACCCAGGGTTTAGAAAAGGAACAACAAACTCCGGGTCAGTCATGAGACTGGCATGAGTAAACAAAAACAGTTATTTTTTAATAAAACAAGATTTATAGAGAAAATTCGTTATGCTTTTGGAAAATGGAACTACCATAAGACCTCCTGGCACACACACAATGCAATCGCCGACTTGGAGGAGATTTCTTCTTATGATAGTCAAATATGCTTAATACGAGAAAAATTCTTTGATATTATTACTAGTGCACGGTGTATAAAATATTTCGAAAATATAATATTAATCTTAGCCAGCATACAACCATTATTGTATGCCTACTATAGCTACCATCTAAACAGTGGGGCACCACCATAAGTAAATGGCAGGTTATACAACTAAAACCGTAAAGAGATCGTATTGGATGAATGGATTTCCAAAATATGGTCGGGCGAAAGAACTTCCCACATAAAATGGAACGCCTCTGGAGGGACGTCCCCGAGAACCTAACCGGATCTCTCCTACACAAGGCCGGGTTACCTTTGCAACTAGGTAACAGCTGACACGAGTATGCCACCTACCGGTCGTTATCAACCTTTATTCGAAGCGCTTCACAACCGACAACCACAAAGAAATAAGTTTGCAGCAACCACACAGTAGGTATCTGGGCTCCATACCACGATACCACTCATAATCCAGAAGGAAACGGACATACCCTCAGGGGTAGCTACCTTCAAATAACCTTGCTGCCACGATTCCTGTTTCGACCATAACTGGGTTGTGAGGTTCGACGAAGTCTCGTCCACAAGCTACGCTTTTTCACAAAGCTATGCTTCGATCAACAAATGATCAGCAGCACTCAGCATGCCACACTACCAAATTGGGAGTATATTACTAATAACCTTCAACTGCATAACCTCTGAGCTCCTACGTCTCAGAGAAGGGTGTTAAGCAAAGAGAATAAATTCTCCGCCACCAACAGATAAGTATTTGAAAGAAATCAGCTTTATATCTCAATTTGTAATGTCATACATACAACCATACAAGTCTGTTCCTTGGTTTCGAACAGAGCCGAAGGCACTTCCGAAGAAGCCCTTGCAATTCGGGCATCCACAATCCCGATCGGACTTCCCATCACTTAGGGAGTCTCTACACCGGAGCAACTCAGTGCAGAGACAATCGATAGGTTTTCCTATCGTTTTTGAAGACACCCGGTCTTCACCACCAGTCTTCAAATGCCATCCATTTCGACGTATTACTATTCGGAATGGGTTATATGACACAAAGGTCCTTTCCCAGCTAAACCGAATAGTGGACGCTTTTTAAAACACGTGGATATATCAATCACAAAGATTCACATTCAGGGTTCAATGTGGGTTTCGGATAACCAACTGGAACCCGACTCCCTGTCGCATCGAAGTTTAAATTGCCGTTTTACGGGCAAAAAGGTTTTCATATCAATACAGAATTAAATCACAAATCACAGTTCAGCACAGAATCTACATCACACAGTGTCACAACCGAAACAGAAATATCAATCCAATGCACAACAATAGTTAATTATTTTCAATCAATGTGAGTGTGATTTAATAGATTAACCACATAATTATCTTTATTGATTATTTTGAATCAATGATTAATTTTTGATAAATTAATTAAATCTAAATCAACTCGATTAATTAATTATTCCTCAATAAATTATTTTAATTAACTGCCAATTATAATAAATCAACTTAAATTATCTACTTAACAATTCTTAATTTACAAATTAATTTAAACACTTACTTATTAATTAACCAATCTGAAATTACTATTATAATTCATTCTTAATTACTTTTCAAAACCATTAGTTAATAATAATAAAAATTACCTTAATTAACATTTAAAAATCTTCTTGCACTTTGAAAATCAATTTATTGCGGTTATAAAAAGTTTTAATGTTAATTAACTTTAACTTTTATTTTAAATTAATTATTTAGTTAAAGTAATAATTAGATTTTTTTTAAAACATTGTTAAATAATTTAAAACTTGTAGTAAGTTCTTAACTCAACACAATCAACATTAGTTACCTCGTAATACAAAAATTTACTTAACATTATAAATTTTAAGTTTTATTGGGCTTAACCCATCATGAAGCAACCCGAGCATACTCCCTGGTTTTCACTCGAGTTAACTCAGGTTCCTCTCTTCTCTTCCCTGAATTCTTCCTCTCCTCCTCTCGTTCATTACTTCTTCTTCTTTTTTCTTTTTTTTAAAGTTACATACTGCTGAAACAACTCACACGCGAGCACGAGAGATCTTGAGCCAACCCATATTTTACTCGAGTGCTCCTTCGGGTTCCCTCAAGCTCAACACCTCCTGATATAGAATCGACGTCATGCACGTGCACGGCGTCGCGCCGCCAATCTGGTGAACGTCACGGCCTTCGGAAAGTCACAATTCATCTTCATACTCGAAATCGAAGATCGATTCAACACAGAAAACCCGAAATCAAATTTTAGTGGTTCGTTCGAAAACTGCTCTTAACTCCCCTCAGTAAATCACCTCGCCACCGCTTCTCAGACCACCGGAGGAGCTTCCCCTCCGTCTACACCATGCCAACGTCCTAATCTTCCATCCCCTCGAGTCTCATGAAACTCGATCAACTCGTGGTGGCAAAATCACCACGTTTACAGAACACTGCAAAGTTTAAACTTTAGCCCTAAATTCACCTCGTCTCATCAAATCGTGCAATAGAAAAATCATTTGATAATTTTCCTGAAATCAACGATATGCAACCCTGCTTCGCACAAAATTTCAACACTCGGTATTGAATCGATCATCAGAAAATGATCAAAAGGCATATTTTATTCAAATACGAGCTGCACTAGGCATGCTTGATTAAAAATCATCATATTAATTTTAAAAATCATATCTTTGTATGCTTATTCAAGTTACATAATCAAATCACTAATTTAAAATACTTGAGTTCATCATAAAAAATTGTTTTTACTGCAAAATTTTGGGTTACAGAGCCAAACTCTTCATGATCAAACTTAAAACAATTTTTAGGCTGTGATTCAAGTTTAAACAAGTTTATTTTGTTTAAAAAGCCTAAGCTAAAAATATTTGGATGAAGGTTTATTTGATTCTTTCCTAACTCCCTTTGCTCTAAAACCAGAATATTTGAAGAACAACCCATATAAAAGTTTCCAGTAACACAGAATATATGCAGAACAAATTTTTCTTCAATATGCAGCAAAGCTCAAGATTTTATGAACTAAATACTTAGATTTCCATTTCAGAAAAACATAGGTTTACTCACATGGAAATAAGATTGAACAGAGAGCAGCTCTGTGTTGTGAAAAACTGCAGTATTGATTCTTTTTTTTCTGTTTTGATCTTGAGTGATATTTGAGTTTGATGTTTATTTTTTTCTTTTCAGGTTTGGCTAAGTTGTGGTTTGAACGGATAAAACAAAGTTGCATTGCATATATAAACGAAAATTTACAGGGGAGGCTTATCTGGTTAAGCTGGTTTTTGTTTTCTTTTTCTTTTTTTATTTGCTCAGATTTTCTTTGCCTACAATTTTTGACGAGACAATTTATTTTTTTGGTGGCTAAGCAAAGTTTATTTCGGTTTGAGAAGATAGCATTAAATGCATGTGCTTCCTTCTTTGTTTACATGTAATCTTTTTTTCTCCTTGTAAGTACATTTTTGTTTTTTTTTTGTTTGTAGATTTTTTTTTATACATAGATTTTTTTTTCTTTCTTGGTACATAGATATTTATTTGCATATTGTACATACTTGTTTTTTATCTTCTTTCATACATTTTGTTTTATTATTTTACATACACAAAATTCACATATATCAACTTGTTTGATGTATCCATATTTACATATAACTTTAACATATATATATATATATATATATATATATATATCTGTGTGTGTGTGTGTGTGTGTTTATTTTTATGGTTTGACAAAAATCCTTGTTTGTTATATATTTTTGTTTGATTTAATATTAATAATATTTTATTTTGTTTTGAAACTTTCCAAATTAAATTACAAAAGTTTAAATAAGTTACAAAATTTAAATAAAAAATTTTGGGATGTTACACAGAGGGTTAGAATGGTACCGATACGGAAGTCGTTTTATAGATTTCATCGTTCACCGGACGTCGAAACACGCATATGAATATACCGTAGAGATCAGTACGACGAGGCGATCAAAACTGTATACGGATATCAGTGGTACGGTTGAATTTATAAAAATTCGAATTTTCTACCAGTGGAAAATGCAGCAAAAACACTGAAAAATAAGATCGACGGAGCTAAAGAATTCCGAATTTGAAAAAATGAAAAATGACGCCTTGCTTAGAAGATGATTTACAATTTTTCCATGAAAAAATATTTAGTTTTCGAAAACATTTTATTTTCAACAATTCTTAACTGATTAAATTGAAACAAATTTACGCACGAAAATAAACTTTCATATTTTCGGACGAAAATTTACCAGTTGCTATGTTTAACTAGACACATTCCAAATATCAAATTTATATTTCGAAATTTTATTGTTAAAAATTTCATAAAATTTCAATTAAATATATAAATAAAACAAATAAAATTATTAAAAATTTACGAGTCGTTACATAGAGAGTATGACAACTTCTGATCCCGGTCTCTTTAACAAAACCCAACGTTATTATAACACCGCGGTCATTTCAAAATAATTTATACTTCAAACCAGGATATAATATTTATTTCAAAACCATATAAATACGATATCATTTCCAATTTAAAAACCAAATCAATATGATATCCCTTTTATTTCAAATCAATATAATATCATTTTATTTCAAATATATCCCTTTTGAAAAAAAATTATACTTCAAAACCAAACATTGAAATTTTAACACCTTTAAACATAATGCTTTGAAATTCATAACTTCGAAACATTCCAATTTCTATAAACATTACAATTTCGATATATTTCAAGTCTTTAAATATTCCAAAATTTCAAAACTAAATTTGATAATTTCGATTCAACAATTAAATTTCCTATTATTTAGTTTTGAAATATTTTATATAATAAACCCCTTATTATTTAAATAAAACTCAAATTTTCAAATAACTAGATATTGCCTTCAATTCATTGTACTTGAAATAATCATTTAATTCACCTAAGCCCAAAAATCAAGTTATAATAATTATACCTTCTAAAATTCTAATTTAATAAATTTCACATCAACCCTGTTGGTTTAATCCTTAAATAAATTCAATTTTATAAAATCTCAAATTTATCTAAATTTCAAATCAAATTTTATTCGAGTAAAATTCTTAAATAATTTAATTCACATCCATTTCATATTTCAACTTCCAAATCTTAATTTATTTAAATCATTAAAACCTCTATTTAAAAATATGATTTAAATACTTAACCATATTTATTTTAATAAATCAAACTCAATTTTTTTAAACTTATTTTCATTAAACAGATTTATACATAGCTTAAATACATGAATTTAACTATATATATAATATTTTTATGTAATATAAAAAAGAATCAATATTTATTTAACCCGTATAATTCTATCCAAAACCATAGAAATCATTTCAAAATATTTTTATATATAGACCGTGGTGTCTGTATATAATTTTCTATCATATGGTCAGGTGATACGTATATTTATCATTTCAATCCGCAATTTAAAATAAAAATACGGTTATATATCATTTCAAGCCGCAATCCCGAATGAAATAAAGTGCATAACAATTTGCAGTTTAAAACAATATAAAGTACAACATCCATTCATCCATCACAAATCATACATCCATTACAATCATCATCCAAAACAATCAAATAATATCAGTATATAACTGATAATATATAACGGGAAATTAACAGGCAGTTATATTCAATAATAAATTAAATAACGATTAAATTTTAAATAAATGCAGTTAACTGAGATGATGATTAAAATATACAAAATAGTCATAAATAAATTCATAATCACAACCTAAATTTAATTTGACGAACATAAGAAATTTTTGAAGTTGTGAGCGGGTTAAAACACTCACCTTTTGAATTTAAATTGAATTTAAATCCAATTTAAACCCAAAAATTGAACAGTCTCCAAATCCGTCCAAACTAGCGTCAAAATGTCCGGAATCCCAATACGAACCTAGCGGAGAAAACCGCGCGTGAATTGGATCACGTATGCAAAAGTTATAGAAATCAGAATATTTGAAAACAAAATTTTTAAATGAAATAAAATAAAAGAAAAAAATAGGTCACCAACACGCCACGTCAACAACATGCGTTCTATCCTCCATCTTCCAGTGCCCTAACACACTCTCGAACCATCAGAACACGGAGCCGCCACCTCGAATTTCGACAACCGCCGCCCCCACAGATCATTATCGACGCGATCTAACACCTCCGAGCACCTTCCCATCAACGGCCGAACCCACCTGACCCATCGTGGCCACCCGAGGTCGCCCCAAACAGCAGCGCCGCCGCCTATATAAAACACTAGGTCGAAATTTTTGCTTCGATCTGACCGTTAACCCATCACAAAACCTACACGGATGCGACCCCCTCGGCTCTCTCTACATTACTGCAACTTCGATTCGTCGATCAGCCGCAGTTGATTTCGACGCAATGGGTGGCCGAAAATAGTCTTTCAATTCCTGCATGAACAGAGATCCAGATCGAAAAACGAACAGCAAAATTAGCTTGCGCTTCTCGAGAGCTTCGTTATATAATTTTTCTGAATTTTTCTGAGGAGTTTGAAATTTTGACTTTGAATTTTGAATTGGAACTGTATTTGGGAATTGTCTGCCATTGAAATGAGGAGGTGAAGAGGGATTGTACGCACAGACAAATGAGAAATAGAGGTAGGCTAGGGTTTATAACAGGGTATATATATATATATATATATATATATATGCAAGGTTCAAATAGAATAGATGGACCGATTTATAAACGAGCTAAATGATGAATGGTCCGAAAAGCCCGTTCTGACACCGGAACGAAATTTGGTCAAACCATATATCAAATTAGATGTTTAAAAATTATTTTAAACACAATGGAGAAGGTTTCAAGTCCAAACTCCATCGTATGAAGAAGTTATATTAAAATCAATATTTTTCCAATTGATTTCAAATGATTTCAATTTCATTGATTTTAAGGCGTTTCACGTTCGTACGATCAAACGACAAGTCCGATCGCTACGAAACTTGAAACCCTACAATAGTTCACCGATACGGATCCGATGAAACTAGTTTCGTCGAAATCCGAGTCAGTGGCCAAAATGGCTATTTTTACATTAATTAAATAATTTAATAATTAATTAAATAAAATCCAATTTTTAAATTTCAATTCTATAATTGACAAATTTATCACTTTTATATTTCTTAGTCATCTACAATAATTTAAACAAATTTAACTGTCAATTTAAAATTGATTAATTCCTCAATTTCATTAAATTCATTAATTATAAATTTAATTTCCAATGATTCAATTAAATTTGTTTTCCATTTATTATTCTATCAATTTCATCTTATGGTATAATTATCATGATTTATATCTTAGTGCATTAAACATTTCCAATTTTATCTAAGTTCAACTAACATAGTAATTAATCTCATTAATTTGCAAAATTTGATTTCCAGTTCTATTTAATAGACCAACTAAATATGTAACACGTAATAATTGATACCGTTAACTTTTTATTTTATTGATAAGTTTATTGATTTACAACAATTGCTACCATTAGTTCCATAACACTAATTCGTTCCATTTCCATTCATTATACACATTTTTTTTATTAGTAAGTCCACATTTTACATTATTAATTTGCCATTTATATCACATTACAAATTAATGCACACATAAATTAAGATTTTAATCAAATTAATCATTTCATCTTGGTTCCATTCTTTTATTACATCAATTATTATTTTAAGAATAAAATTAGCATTTCTTATTCATTTGGTTACATTCACAGTCTCCGTTATTGTCTTAAACTTGCTAATGTAACATTAAAGTTCATTTAATTCTAATTGATTCCCCAATTTAATTTAATAGACCAATTAAACATGTAACTTATAACAATCGTTATTATAAATTTTAATTACACATATGAATTCACTATTCACAAACAAATGTTACAATTCTTATATAATATTGATTTTATTCAATTACCATTACTATCTATTATCTCATTAATTAATTCATATTTACATCCACTTCCGTATATTAATTTTGTAACCGGGTTATAACATTTACATTAATTCCGTAAATTTGAATTAAATTCCCATCTTTACACTATGCCTATTATTACTCTATAAGCTAGATACCACTGTTTACCTTTCAATTACATTTATTTTCCTTATATTAATTTATTACCAAGTATTCATGTTTACAATCAATTATAACGCAAATAGTTGTTTCAATCAATTGGGTTTGCATTGAATTAATCATTTATTTATTAACTTGCATTATCATTCTTACATTTCATTTCCGTTATTAATTCATTATTACCAAATAGATAAAATTAACATTATTGCCTTAAATTGAAATTTTGATTACCAATTTCATTTAACACTCTAAATAAATAAAAAACATATATTAGCTGTCACCTATTTACTTTTCTTACATTTAAAAGTTTATTACTTACCATTAACACTGTATTATTTTATTAATTCAATAATTACACTTGTTTTACTTATATTCCCATTACTAAGTCATTACATTTAAATTATTTTATTTCATTGGCATTTCATTCAAATTCATTAATTATTAACTTTAATTAACCCTGTTATGTTTCCTCTTAGTTATTTTCATTATTATATCACAACTTTTATTAATAATTCACAATTTTTTTTCATCAATATTAAATTTCAAAATCTTATTAAATTAACAATTTTAATTATTGAAAAATTACGGGTCGTTACAACCGCTATACAAGTTTTGATGTTTTTTTACTTTTTTGATATTTTTGCTAGATCTCAATGTTTCCACGGTTTTTTGAAAATTATACCACTGTTGGGGTCATGATAAGGTTAAAGGCTGGCCGACCACTCCATTCTTCATTAAAATTTAAGGGCAAAATTAGGTTTAAAAAAAGAAAAAGAAATGGAGCAGGAAAAAACGAAAAATTAACTACTGCAGATGATCATCAAACCTAAAATTGTTCCACGTGTTACTTAAGATCAAAGGCCAACATCTTTACTAACACAAATAAATATGAGAGGTCTACACGGCTACAATTACAAACATGGTATATGGTATATTTTGTTAACAAACTCCCTACGAACTCGTCATCCTTACCAGAACAACAATTCATACCACATCAAAAACGCCTGCCTGAAGAAGAAGAAGAAGAAGAGGCCGATAAAATCTCTTCAGTTAACCATCGCCAGGGTAGAAGCTTTGCTAAATCAATGTATCCACCGGTTGCCTTCCGTCTTCACACTAACATCTTGCAAAGAATTCTTCCTCACAACTCCTCTCAAACACAACTCACTAAGAAGGTCAAACGCTTCCTTCGACATACCCTCATATGCCAGCCCTTCAATTAAAATATTATAAGTCGACTCCGTAGGCATACATCCCTTCGACACCATATGCACAAAATAATCTATAGCATGATCCGTCTTTCTTGCCTTGCACAACCCCAATATAATCGAATTATAAGTGATCGCATTCGGTCTAATCCCCAAACCTTGCAACTCATTAAAGACCTTAATGGCTTCCTCCATCTTCCCTTCTCTACTAAACCCACCGACTATGGAAGAATAAGTAATCACATCAGGCCTCAATCCTTTACCAACCATCTCTTTCAAAAGCTCTAACCCAAGCTCTGTTTTCCCACATTTACACAATCCATCTATAACAGTGTTATACGTTATCAAAACAGGAGTGCACCCTTTGCTCCTCAACTCACCAAGCAAGTTCACAGCCACGTCGACTTTTCCTTCCTTACACAACCCTGTCAACAAAGTGTTATAAGTTACAATATCTGGGTAACAACCTCTAGAAGCCATGACATCCAAATACTCCACTGCTTTCTCCATCTTCCCCTCCTTACAAAACCCATGCAGTAACGGGTTATAGCTCAATGAATTGGGTGTGCACCCATGATCCACCATTTTGTCCAATATGTCAGTGGCCCGTTCCATCAACCCCTTCCTACACAAGAAGTTGATCAATATATTGAATGTAACTACACTTGGTGCGCAACCTTTTCTGACCATGTCTCCTAGTAGCTTCTCCGCATCCATCCATCTGCCTGTGCTGCATAAAGCACGCAATATTATGTTGTGGGTGATGACATTTGGGTTGCACCCGTAACCAGGCATCTTGTTCAGGAAGTCTATTGCTTCATTTATCCTCCCTTCCTTGCACATTCCATTTACTAACACGTTGTATGTGACCACGTCCGGTTCGCAGCCTTTGTCCCTCATTTCAGTTAACAACTTCATTGCATTGCCGACACCATTTGTTTTGCAGGCAGACTCGATTAGGATGGTGTAGGTGAAGACATCGGGCTTGATTCCCTTTTGGAGCATTTGGTCGAGCAGGTTGAGGGAGGAGGAGAGAGGGGCTTTGGAATTGGAGAGGGATTGAAAGATGGTGTTGTAGGTGACGGTGTCGGGGGTGATGGGCATGGAGCGGAGGAGGGAAAGGGCGGAGAAGGGGTCGTTGGACTTGCAGTAGCCGGAGATCATGACGTTGAAGGTGATGACGTCGGGGGTGGTAGATGGGGAGGAGAGAAGCAGATCGAGGACTTGGCGGGCCTGGGACGTCCGGCCCATTCGACATAGGCCGCGAATTAAGCAGGTGGATGGGATTAGGAGATCTGAGGTGGTGGATTTGGGGTCGGTGAGGATGGAGCGGATGAGGGGAACGGCGGAGTCGAGGTCGCCGGAGCGGATTAGGCGGTTGAGACGGTCGGTGGATGGAGAGGTGGAGGATATGGAGGAAGTGGCGGCGGCGGAGAGTTTGGAAACCGGAAAGACGAAGGGTAATTTGGGGAGTTTGGTGAAAGTGGAGGAGGAGGAAGAACAAAGGTGGTTGGATGAAGTGATGCTAATGAGGTGAAGATGGCTTGGCGATAAAATGTTCATTGATGAGGACTTTGCGTGAATTCTGTTGGGTTCAAGACGAAGAAATAAGAAAGCGAGGGAAGAAGAAGAGAACAATGAAGTTTTTGTTGGGTTTTGATATGCTGTGTTTACTGGGTGGTTCTATCTGATATCTTATCTTCTGATTGAGATTCCTTTATTATTTTCAGTTCATTCCTATAATTATTTTATTATCAGCAATGCTGTTCCTTCTATATGCACGGGTAACAAATTCAAGTTTGGTTGAGGTGTTGAAAGAAAAATTATAAAATTATGTTTTAACTTCTATTTATTGCTGATTAATATAGATTAATATAAATAAATGCGCAAAAACTAAAATTAAATTGATTTTGTATGTTTGGCTTAGAAATTAAAATCATCGTTTCATAAGTTGGAGAGACAAAGAATTAAAGTTAATGATGTTGCAAGAGTACAACAAAACATTAATAGCAAATAGTTACTACAATTTGTGTTTTCTAGTTTTATTTTATTATCGAAAAAGGCTAAATTTGTAAAAAAAAATGTTGATAATAAATAAAGTAAAATAAAATTAAGAAAATAATAGAACATTGGTAACATGAGTGATCCGTTTTTCAAGCAGGGCATTTATTTTTATCTCTTGGGGATTCGAATCCATGACCTTTAGAAACATTGTCTAAAGCGTCATACATCTAACCATTTAAGCTAGAGGTATTTGACAGAATAAATTCATAAATTCAAAAGCTTCAAATCAAGTTATATATACATACATAGATACATACTCCATTTGTCCTACATACATACATATATGAAGAGCATTGTGTTTTTCTATTTCAAGGACAAATATAGCTACTCGACCATTCAAATCATTTTGTCAGAAAACGTCGCTTTTTTTATCATTTTCCTAACTAAGTTTCTAATTTTCCGATTTCTACTTTAAATAAATTCAGGAATTAATGTTGCATTTGTTTTAAATTTTGAATTTTGAATGCTTTGAATTATGAATGTTGATGGTTAAATGTTGAATTCTACTTCTTTTTTGTTTACACTATAAAACTTTTGATTAGAATTAAGAATTATATTTCTTTTGGCAATAATTTCCTTTATCGGTTTTTTATAATGATTATTATGCGAAATTTACAATCATTTTAAAAAAAAAATCTCAAGATGTACTTTTAGTGGTAGATTAGGTTTAGGGTATGTCGCCTCAAATCGTCTCTTTATTTCTCTTCTTCTTCTTCCAAAACAAATCTTTCCCCTTCTCTCACTTCCCCATTTATCGTCTTGTTCCTCATTCCTCTCCATGTTGCCCACCCCCACCTTTTTTTACTCCTTTCTATTTGCAGTGCAACTGATGCTTTCTTCTTTCTTCCCTAAAAATAACGTTCCGTGTCAGATCTTAGCTTTCCTCAGCCTTATTTAGACCTTTCCTTCGGTATCATTATCCTTCTCTGCCATTTTGCTCTGTGCGCGAAGTCTAGGAGATCTAGATTCTTTTGGGTTCTGTTGGCTTTCTCTATCGTCATCCATGAAATATATGTTTCCCCATCACAGCCTTGATGCTACAAAAGAACATGGGGCTGCGATTATGTTGATGCATTTTTGGTTGCAGTTTAGGTTTACGTTCGATTGAGGGAGGTGGTAGTCATGTTTTTGGGTGGCATCCGGTGACGTCTGGATGGCTGGAGAATTAGCTTCTTTACTGTCTACTTTTTTTGGAGCTTTAATTCTACATCATGTAATTAGCTATCTTTTGCTCTTGTTTCTTCAGAATTGTTATCTTTCGATACTTATATGGCATTGCCATGTAAACAAGGACTGCTTTGTTGGATTGTGTATTAGTTAACCCAAGTTCTCTACTTTATCTCATTTCATTGCCTTCATTACATCATTTGTGGCATTTATTTATTCAGCATGATGTGATGCTTTATGTAATTGGGTCATTCTTCGTCGAATAAGGTTGTAGGTTGCAGAAATTGGGTTTATCTTGTGCATACCGAATATATGGTCTTATCTTGTGTTATTTAGCATTGACAATTTACATTTTCTTTTGGTAAGACTACCTTTTGGTGTTTATACTGCTTCTGGCTACTTGGATATGTATCCCTTGTGATTGCAACATTGGCTTGTAGTGAATGAAATAAAGATCTATGTTAGTGTGGTTTGTGGGTTGTGTTCCATGTTTGTAATTTTGTTTATTCCTTGTCAAAGCGCTTGTATTAGCATGTTGCTAATATCCAAGCTTTGTAAGCGTGTGTTGTAAGTTTAAGTCGTTGAGGTATGCCCACCTCACACCTGTTTTAATTATTTATATAAAATGGATGGTTCACTATAAAACCGGCTTGTCTTGCAAAAAAATTATTACGAGAAATTTGAAAATTTAAATATTAAATTTCAAATTCTTTAACTACAAAATGTTTGGTAAGAAAAAATCAAATACTAGAAAAAGTTGAAGAAATTTTAGTTTTGAAAGATTAAATTTTCAAAATTAATAACGGATATTTTTACATTTGAAATTATAATTTCTAAAAGCAATTAAATTTTGGAATTTAGTTATTACAAATGGTTCTCAAAATACATAATTTTAAAAAAAAAATATTTCAAAAACCCGAATAAAAAATCTAGAGTTTTCAAAAGTCCAGATTTCAAAAGTATAATGGATTTTGGAAATTTGAATTTTTTGAGATTTCAGATGTTAATATTAATATTTGTGTTAGATTCATATATTTAATAAGGGAAGAAATGGAATAAATTATCATTCAGCATTTGAAATTAAGAATAAGCAAGAAAAATGTTCTAAGTACATTTTTCTTAATTAGTGGTTTTAATCAGAAGACCAAATAAAAACAAGCAACGAAAAACTTCATATTTAGTAATCTAAAGTTTTACTAAGGACTTACAAAAACAAACACGGCTTGATATCAAACCCTACAACAGAATATCACATTTGTAACTCTTAGTACTTTGCCTATCAATATTTCTTATGTTCCTCAATGTAATGGTATTGTCCTTGATACTGATTTAAAACTTCATAGTATATTGTACTTCCAATCCTTTGTGCTAGTGTGCGAGTTAGTAATATTGTCTTTGTTGATTCTAATCCTTAAAGTAATTAGTTTGTTGTTGATTTTAGCTAGGGTATCATATGTTATTTTTGTTGCTATTTGGATTAATTTGGGAGAAAAGCTCTTAAAAAACTCACCGGATGTTAGTGATTTCTATTTGAGGTGTCAAAAATCTTAGGGAATTTCGAATGGCATATTAGATTAAAAACATTTATGAATTTGTCATTGATAATTGAGTGAAATTAACATCGATCATAACTATTGGTCTACGAATAATTGTGAATTTAATATTTACGCTTCTTCGTATCATGGATGATTTTTGTGTTTTCTATCAAAACTAATAATTTTGTACACTCATATAATGTTGGTTTTATAGATGTCAATAAACCTCAAATTTCAAGTAGATCGGTATATTCTTGCATTATTGTTAAAATTCATAAACGAACTATAAAAAATCCAAAAGATATTAAGATTGAATTTACAGGAGAATAAAATTTTAACCTAATTTATCGTTAGACATATTCAGAAAATATTTGGTTTTGAAAGAAATGTAAAGAGATATTGTAATGTTGAATAACGACATAAATTGTTCTTATGTGTAACAACCATCCTTATACCCATGTTAATGAAGAGTATAGATTGTCAAAAAGCACATGGCATGAGATGGTTGGTGAATAATTTGATGATAGGCTAACACTGATATAATTTTGAATAAAAAATATAATTTATCATATCCATGTTCAATATTGGCAAAAAGCAATAGTGCATGGGTTTTCCCCGAAGAGCAATACAATTTTGTCATTCGTCATACAAGATGTGTTAAATATTTCTATTTTGAGTTTTGATGAAGGCAATGTATGTCTCTATAAAATTGTACAAGTTCATCTTTATATGATATTTCAATAAAAAAGACTAAAGAAAAATAACCAGTTGTTGTGCTCACGCAAAGACGACCAACTATTAAGAGAGTCGTTGTATTAGTAAGTCTATAAACTTGTACAATATCCTTTAATGGTATACACGAAAATACTCTTTTGTTGATTTTAAAATAGTTTCCAAACTCAAATTTATATGATAAGAACATTTTTGAACAGTGACAGGAGTCTAATGTCTAACTTAATTATTTGGACATCTGATTAAAATCAAATTTAGCCTAAAAACTCTTGGGATGGAACTTTGTAAAATATTGAATATCTGGTTTATTTTTCTATGCATCTAAGTAATAAAAGTTTTTTTTAAATCCATTTGGACGTCCGATTGGTTTGACTAGACATCGGTTGAGGGTATCTGACGTTTAATCAAACCAATCGGACGTTAGAATCAAGGTTAATCTAAACTAGTTCCTTTTTGGGTATTGACCAGACATTTGAAATATGAAAGTCAAACGTCTGACTCAAACTGTTTTTATAAAAAATGGCCAGACATCTGATGAAAAAGGCCAGACGTCTAAATAAAGCCAAAAATGAACATGTTTTATTGGAACATATTCAGTCGTCTAAGTCCATTTAAACAGACGTTTAACATGGTTTTGAATTGTTTTTTCATATTTATCAGAAGTTTGACTGGACAGTAAAGACATCTGAGAAATCTATAACGGCTACTTTTGATTGCGGATGTAATTCTTTGAATAATTGTAAACCTTTCAGCATAACTTTTCAATAGTATAAACAAAGACTGAACTTGCCCTTTTGATTCAAATCTACTGCTCTCTAAATCTCCAAATCTTCAATAATCGTTGTGAAATCAAAAGTGCTCAAAACTATTTTTTACTTCCTAAATCTCTACACGTTCAATTTAAAACCATCACATAATATTATAGGAAGGATGTAATTAAACTTAACTAATCAGTGTTCTGAAGAACACCTTTAAGTCAATAAGTGAAGCTTTTTCTTTAGAGTTATGTGAAGTCATGTGCGACTGGTCAGGAAATTATAACTACATTCCTCCAAATGAAGTTGGGGTATCGCTGGTAAAATTCTGAAAGGAAGCTTCAGGACTAATCGTAGGATAGGAGGTTTGAACCGGTATAAATTTTTTTAATGTGATAGGTCATTACTTTACTTACTTATCTGCATACTTGAATTGAAATTCTTGAGATATAATTATTCATATTACGTAGATCCTAGAGAATTACATTTTATATCTAAGCAAGGTCTCACTAAGCCGTAACAAAGTTTGTGATTTTTGTAAAGTAATATGCATAATACAATTGCCGCTTTTGTTGAAGGTCAGTCTAGCACTCAGCCACCACTATTCACTATCTCAAATTATGCATACTAGTCAATTAGGATGAGAATATATATGCAAGCAAATGGGTATCATATATGGAATATAAGACAAGTATAATATATCATACATACCACTGATTATACCGCATTGTCTAGCACTCCAAAAATTGATGCCACTATCAATTTAAAAAACAATGAATATATTGTTTTGCTTATTGGGAAAAAATGAATTTTATAGAGTTCTTGTTTGCAAAACCACCTATGAAATATGGCATATTTTACAAGTCATACATAAGGGCACAAATAAAATTAAGAAAAGCAAGATCTCAATGATAAAGAAACAATTTCAGAACTTTAGAATGAAATTGAATGAAACCATTGCCAACATGCACTCTAGGTTTCAAGATATCACTCTGGTTATAATGGCCTTCGGAGAAAGTTTTTCAGACATTGATATAGTGTCACAAAAAATTAACTCTTTGATAGATGAGTGGGAACGAAAGGTGTTGGCTATTGACCTAAGTCGGAAGAGTTAATTGGTAATCTCATGTCCTGTAAAGTTAAATTGCTATAAAAATGAACTAAAGCTCAAGAATGGAAGACTATTTCTTTCCAAGTTGAGATGATTTTGTATTTCTTGCCAAAAACTTAAAAAAAATTCTGAAATATGGTGAAAACAAGCTTCTTGGCAAAAACAACAACTTGTCCTTTCTAAAAATTTACGTATGCAACAAAATAGACCACAGCAAAAACGATTGTTCGAATATAGAAAAAAAGAATTAAAGCTTTAGAAGCAAGAATGATTTGGACTCATTAACTTCATTGGATAGTGGGAGTGATTCGGAGCAAGCTAATGTATACTTCACTACTACAAACAATGACGTAAGTTTCAAAATTCCTAATGATGACTTACTTGAGATAAACTTAGAATCACTTGACAAATTAAAAGCTTGCAAACAATTAATAAGAACACTCTTGGAAAATTAAATATAGCTAATTCGGAAATTGGTGTGCTTAGAGATGAAAAAATTACTTTGGAAGAAGAACTCCAATAATTGCAAGATTCTTTTGCAAATTTAACTTCTCAAATCACTACTTTAAATAATGGCCTTAAAATTTATAAAGATGAGAATATCAAACTAGCTAAATAAAATTGTGAATTAGGTTCTATTTTTGATTCCCTTAATAGTGAGATTAAGGATCTCAAGAATAATTTTGAAAAACTTTCTAAGAATGTTTCTAATTTTAATAAAGGAATAGAAAATTTGTGTAAAATTATAAAAATTTCAAAATCACCTTCAGATAAAATAGGTTCAGAATTTGCAAATAATAAAAGAAATATTCTCCAAAAAAATTATTCATGGAAAACCCAAAACCAAAACCAATGAAAAAATAATAAAATTATTGGTACTATAGACTAACGACGACCTGATTAGAAACATATATATATATATATATATATATTATAAGTTTTCGAAAACTATCCACAATAATGAAACATTTATTTTTAAAGGGAGCACTAAACCCACTTTAATATGATTTCCTAAGATCTGACTTTTAGGACCCCTAACATGGGAAGTGGGTACCAATTCAAACTCACACTTTTTGTAGGTACCTGGTAAGAAAAAGAAGAGGTGAATTCTTGATAGTGGATGTTCTAATCATACGATGGAAAATCAAGATAAGCTTACAAATGTCATATATATGGATGGAGACACCATCGCCTTTAGAGATAATTCTAAAGGTTATGTCATTGACATGGGGGATGTTAGCAATAATGGTATATCTAACACTCCTCTTATTATAAATATTCCACTTGTTGAAAATCTAAAACATAATTTGCTTCGTATAATCCTGATAAATGTTATAAAATCTCTTGTAACATGTCTGATTAAAATAAAAAATAAAAAATATGAAGGTACTAGAAAAAAAATTATTTACATTTTAAACATGAATATTAATTATATTAATGATATGTGCCTTCTAGCTAATGATCATTATCCGTGGCCATGATACAAAAAGTTTTGTCACATAAATTTTAAATATATTTCAAGCTTTCTAAAAATGATTTAGTAAAAGGTCTACCCAAAATGAGTTTCAAAGTTAGTAGTTTATTATGCATGTCAACTATGTAAATTAACAAAATCCTCTTTCACATTTAAGCAATTTATTTCTACTCTTCAACCCCTAGAGTTATTCAATTAGATCATTTTTGACCAACCCAAATTAGGACTCTTAATCATAATAAATATTTATTTGTCATAGTGGAAAAAATTTCAACGTATATATGGACTTTATGTTTAGAACATAGAAGTGATATTTTTGATGTTTTTAAAAAGATCGCAAAATGAATTCAAAATTTAAAAATCTTAAAAGTTAAAATTATTAGAAGTGATCATGGTGGTGAATTTGAAAACGACTTACTTAATGATTTTGCAACAAAAAAGGTGTAAGTCCTATTTTCCTTTCCTAGAACACCTTAACAAAATTGTATTGTAGGAAGAAAAATCGAACCTTACAAGAATATGCAAAAGCATTATTAAGTGTAACTATGCCACCAAGTGAATCAGACAAGAATGATCACACAACATAAGGTAGAATTTCCATTATCCTACTTTTCACACAACATATGACAAAACCATTTGTTATCTAAAGAGCCATAGAATCTTTCATTTTTTTTGAATTGCCCGTGAAATCTTTATGAACAAGCTTGTTATGCTGACAACATTTTATATGTCATTTGATTTAAGTTATCAAATTTTTTATTTTAGGCTCCATCTTTTCCCTCTCTATTATTTCATGGCCGCTTATTATTTTTATTTTCCCCATGTATACTTTTATTTTCCCTTTCTTTCTATTGTAATTTTCACTCGTTTCTTTCTTTCACTCCATATCAAAAATTCGACCGCTTCTGGAATTATGGTTTCAGTCGCTTTGGAATTCGTTCGAATTGTCTTGCTCCTCCAATCGTCTTTCTTTGTGGGATCATTACTAAGTTGATTGCATGCTTTGATTTAGGGTTTTAGATTTGAAACCGCTGCTTTGAAATTATTGAAATGAGTCGCTCTTCTTCTTAAGTTGATGCTTCTGTTCATCGATTAGTAGGAAATTTATGGTTACAACTGCTTCTTCTCGAGAGTTCTTAGATTTATACTGGTATGATTTCTGCCCCTTTCAATTTATATTTTTCGCAACTTCTATGTCTAAAGCCCATGATGATTTGGGCATGTTTATAGGGTTTTATTCCCTATATTTTCGGTTTTGAAAATGTCATGCTTTGATTTCTATTGTTCTATGTCCATACTCGTGTGTGTTGCTTGTACTTGTTGTACAATGTTGTATTTCTTGCTTAGTTAAGTAATGAAGGAAGTTTGGTTGGTTCTTACTTTGATGCTTATGTTGGCTGTTGTTTGAGTTGTTTGCTATGTTGAATTCGATTTTCTTTGAGCTTGCTTGCGTGTGGGTACATTTAATTATGTTTATGCTTATATCGAATTTTGTTTGGGTATATTTATAGGATCATTCTCTACTGTAGATTTCTCTGCTGTTTTAATTTTCTTGTTCATCTTGGTATGATTTGTGGCACTGCCATATTTTAATTTGTGCCTTGTTCAGTTTGTGTCACTTGCTACTTTAATTAGTGTCAGTTATTATTTTAATTTGTCCCTTTTTTTTCAATTTGTGACAAGGCAGTGCACACTAGTGATGCCTTGTTTGTGCGCTTTGGTGGTCCATGTTGCTTTTGCTATCTTGGTTCATCCATACATGTTGTTGAGTTGCCTTTCTACTCACTATATACATATAACATATGTGTGTGTGTGTATTAGTGTGCTTGGTTATATCGAAATGTATGTGCTTGGTTATATCGAAAATGTCCCTTGTTTACTACATTTGCGCTGGAACTTGTATATACATATGTGTGTATATATGTATATATGTATATATGTATATATATATATATATGTTTATATATGCATATATATGTTTGAACTTCCATGTATATACATACATACATATGTATGTATATATGTGTGTGTGCGTGTGTGAATGCTCTTAAATCTGCATATAAATGTTTTAATTTGTGGCACTTGCTTTTGCACTGTGATTTTTTGTTACACTTTCAGTTTGCTGTTTTAATGTGTGAACTTCCATGTTTGAACCATTTTAAGGTTCAGTTGAACTTATTTTTAGTTCCAAACCATTTTGAATTACATTTGAGTCAATGTGTGTACTTGGTTTTGCTGCCTGGTTCAAGGCAATGTTGAGATACTTTTGATACTTTTTAGTTGTACCAATTTTGGATTACATGAGCTTGAACCATTTTGAGTATGTATGTGTGTGTATCTATGTCTGTACATATATACGTATGTGTATATATGTATATTTCTTAAGCTATGAAGCTTGATATTTGGTTTGCTTGTACTTGTATTTGTATATATGCCTGGTTTGTTTTGATTGACTCCCCGATGCTTGCTGTTGGTTGAATCTCTAAATATGTGTTGCATATAAACATGTATATACATATGTGTATATGTGTGTTGCTACAACATTGTTGTTTTGCTTGAGTTTGTTTATGTGCACTGTGATTTCTTGTTACACTTTTAATTGCAAATATGTTTATCTTTAGTTCTCACATACACTAGTATGTACTTGAGCTTGAACCATTTTGAGTATGCACATATATACATATATATACATATGCGTATGTATGTATATTACTTGAGCTCTGAAGCTTACTATTTGATTTGCTTGTACTTGTACTTGTACTTGTATATTGTCTGACCTATTTTGAGTTGTAGAATTACTGAAACTATTTTTATGATATGTGCACCTGAGTCGAGCCCGAGGAAACTTGGGCATGACCTTTGCAATAGTCCATGAGATTTAATCGATGCCAAGCCTTGTGATATTCACAGTGATACATTGCACATATCATAAGTTGTCCATGCACATATATATTTGTCTCTGAATAAAACATGGAAAGAAAACTAACCCCATAAGCTGAGGCAATATTAATATTCAAATTCAATTTTATTTTTGAAATTTAAGCCGGTTTCCTTTTCCTTTTTACTGCATTGTTTATTTGACAGATATAGGAGATGGCTGGACACAAGCTGGAGCAAGCAAATCAAGATCAACATGAAAAATAAACTCGGGTGAGTGTGAGTGAGTGAGTGATAGTAAAAAAAATTTATATATGAGAGTGTAGAGTAAAGTTGTATACATGAGAGTGATAGTGAAAGTTGTATTGAATTTGAAAATGCAAGTATAGTGAAAGTTGTATTGTATTTGAATTTGATTTGAAATAAAATATTTGTTTAAATAAAATTGTGATTCATTATTTCATTCAACAAATATAACTAAGTGTAGTTGGTATGCATATTAGTCAATATATATATATATATGTGTGTGTGTGTGTGTGTGTGTGTGTGTGTGTTGCCTAATACGAAATTCTAGAAATGATACTATAACATCAAACAACATATGGTTTTTATTTATTTTTGTTGTGTTAGTGCATAGCAGACAACGGGGCATATCCGTGGTCTGATGTGCAATGAGACAACCTAGATTTAATGACAGATAGATATGCAATCAGACAACGGAGCATATCTTTCGTCTGATGCGTTTTTTCCCATAGTACAACCAGCAAAAAACTTTTAGGCCCAAAATATGGCTACTCTTGCTATGTTCTAAATTCCTTTTCTATAAGGCTATTAAAGAAACATACTCCTTATGTTATTTAATTTGATAAAACCGAATGTTTCATATTTAGGATTTTTGATTCAAAAATGCTTTATAAAAATAATTTAGGAAAATTCAATCCAAAAGCTAATGAAAGAATATTTGTTGGATATTCAAAAGAAGTAAAGCACCTAGAATCTTTAACAAAATATCTAATGCTACTGAAGAAACCTTACATGTATCTTTTGGTGAAAATTTTAAAGCAATTAATGATGAAGATGAAAATATTTCAATAAATCAACAAACAATCTTTACAAATCTCCTCAACAAAATGAAAATGTTGATAATATTTTAAAATCATCTCCAGATATTCTAAAAGATCATCCACTAGGTAATGTAATTGGTGAAGTGAACACTAGAGTTAGAACTTCAAATCAATTAAATCAAATGGGACACGTTGCATTTATTTCAAGTATATAACCAAAAAATATTAGAGAAGCTTCTAAAGATGATTTATGGATTTTGACGATGCAAGAAGAATTAAATCAATTTGAACAGAATGTTTGTTTCATCCTTAGTTCTAAGACGAAATGATCAAACCGTAATTGATATGAGATGGATTTTTAAAAATAGAATATGAAAATGGTGATATAATAAGGAATAAAGCAAGACTGGTGGCTCAAGAGTATAATTAAGAAGAAGGTATCAATTATAAAGAGACATTTGCCCTTGTCGCTAGATTAGAGATTATTAGAATCATACTGTAATGAACCACCTTTCTTATTCTGAAAAGACAAGTCATTAAGGGTAGAAGAAAAGGAAAGATAAGAAGAAACTTCACAATCACAGAATCTCACAACGGAATGAAACCAAACATATTAATCAACATAGGATTTTATAGAGGTACTTCCATAATAGTACATTGGAGTCATAATAGTAAAGGTTCCAAACGGGACAGTTATAACTACATGTCCTTACATCACTAATACAAAATACATACATATACACACAGTGGAATAAGATAGTAGTTAGCTAACATTGAAGCCATCTGCTCCAGCTCCCCCAAACTGCAACCATGAGAAACCTGGATCACTTG
The DNA here is from genome assembly GCA_030765085.1 of Allium cepa. NCBI lineage: Eukaryota > Viridiplantae > Streptophyta > Magnoliopsida > Asparagales > Amaryllidaceae > Allium > Allium cepa. Next base: position 293,944,683 of record CM060937.1, read on the forward strand.
GCTGCTCATAAAAATTTGAGTATCCAAGAGTTTTAGGGAAAAAAATAAAACTCTAGGTCAGACATGGGTCTGGTGTGAGTAAACTCAAACAAATAAAATATTTATATTAAAACACTTTTTAAAATTAAAGGTATCTCGTAAGACCAAGCTGCACATAAACACGAATGGGCTTTTACCTTATGATAACAAAAATACTTTTTATAGAAAATCCATTGATATTATCATAATGTCTAGGATTTTCAAGTAAATAATCAACATAGCCAAAATTATTAAATCAATTAAATTCCAGCATAATAGGTATACAACTAAGACCGAAGGCACTTATTGGAAAATGGATTACATACAATGACTGGGCTACTGGGGTTCCGCCCATCATGGTGCAACTCTAGATAAAATAACATTGATGACCTTGCCTAGATCTCCTGCTAATGTAAGACCGGCCTACCCTTTGTTGGATAGTACCAAATATGATCACCCTTCAGTTGGGATCAGCAACCATACCGAATCATACATGAGTTAGTGGCTGGGACTCTATATAGGGGAAACCTTACCCTAATGGGTGCGACCCACTTATCCTTGCTGCACCTCCCATATTTTAGTCATTCTCGGCCGATGAGGCCTAAGGCTACGTTTATCATTGTCATAGCATTGCCACTTGGAATGCTAATATTGTCTTCCATATGTTGACATAATGTAAGCATTCATCCATACAAGTCATTTAAGAGATGAATGAATCGAAGGCACTACTTCCACTACACTTGTTTTCGAATCACCCTTAGGGTTACTAGCAAATAGCCCTTGCACTTCAAAGTCTTCATCTTGGATCTTGCCTTTACTATTTCCAATTCGAATGTTTACATTGGTTCGAAGTGGTTTTCGAATAACAACTAATAATTGATCTCGGTCTCTCCAAATCAACGTTCGATAATTTAAAAGGTCAAGTTGTCTATAGTGGACTATCCCACTATCAGGGTGTAAAGATTTACATATGGATGTATGTTCCATATGCTTAGATATCATGACCTTCTTATCGAAATTAACCCCCTTGTATTCATTAAGTTCCCGAAGTGCGGTATTTGTGGTAAGTACAAGCCGATTTCCTTTCAATAAACATTTCACCGTTTTATTACAACTACTTTAGTTGATTTGACAACTTAATAGCATGGACAAGAGATCCTTGGTTTTAAAACAATTCATTAAGGGAAGAAGGTTAATTTAAAATAAAAAAACTGTTAGAATTTAAAATAATAAATAGATCATCATTATATCATAAATTAACGCTTAATAATCCTTAACTAATCATACTTAAATAAAAATTTAAAATTTAAATAATCTTAGTTAAATCTTAATTAATTACTAATAATTACCCTTTATTAATCAAAATTTAATTAAATAATCAAACTCTAGTTGAATAATAATTAAACCCAAATTAGTAAATAAATAAATAATAATTAGACTTTAGTTAACAAATATTTATTATAAATTTAAACCTTAATTAATAAATAATTAAGTAAATAAATAATTCTTAATTAAATAATAATTAATTAAATAATTAAATATTAATCAGATAATTAATTTACAAATAATTAACTTGATTAAATAAAATTAATTAAAATATTTACCTCTTAATTTATTTAATCATTAACTAAAACTTCTTAATTAACTACAAATGGTTAACTTAGTTAATTAATTCTTAAACCCTAATTACTTAACTTAATTAATTATTTAATTAATTAATAATTATTTTAATTAAATAAATTAATTATTAAACTCATAAATTAAAATTTAAACAAGTTTTATAATCACTAATTAATTTTGAAATGGTTTTCAAAACAATTTTAAAAGAAAACTTAAAAAAACTTAAAAATCGTATATTTCCGAACTACATCCATAACGACTGTCGCTATGGATGCCTTAACTTAGAGTTACTTTTCTAAGTTACCATCCAAACTTAAACTTCCTCTTATACTTTCCTTTTAAAACATTTTAAAAGAGTTTTTAAACAAAACCCTTTTAGGTTGGAAACAAAAGAAAACATTTACAAAAAAATCAGAACTAATAACAATTTGATTTTAAAAAGAATCCCAAGTCCTTTCAACAAGTCACATATCTAACTTCAAAACCATTCGACATATACCCAAGATTATGAATGATGATTATTACCATCACATACATCACAAGATTACATCTCGCGAACCATAAACACCAAAGGTTACAAATGTATCACCAATACATCACTTTAACCCATCGTTTCAAGTCCAAAGCTAAAACTCAAGCCATCGCATACATATATAGCCAAACTATACCATAATCCAAACATATAAACAACATTGACACAACTGTATAGCCACCATTAAAGTAAAGGCATCATCTTTCCCAAATGTTTAGAATTTACTCAACGAAATCCAACTAGACTATAGTATTTTCTCCTCGAACTTGAGAATTACCTAGGCCTTTGTATTTTCTTGGAAAAGTGAAGTCTTTAAGTGACCCAAACTTGCACAAAAGGTTCGGCGTTAAGAATCAGGGTACGGCCTTGAGGTTATAAGGAAATGAGTTCTTGAACTTTGAAGATGAAGTAGAGAGATGGATAAAGAAGTGTTTTTGCAAGCTTTCGGAATTGATTTTGAAATGGAAACCTAAGTTTATTAAGACTTTGGAATGGGTTAGGAAGCCATTAAAGTTTACTAAGCTTTAGGAAATAAGAGAATGGAATGAGAAAAATGAAATTAAATTAAGAAATTACCTTTTATAATATGTTAACAAGTGAAATTACGAAAATGCCCTTAGTATTGTATCGTCCTCTCACTCTTTGCCAACTCATCTCTCCTTTCATCTCGTAAAATTTTCGCCTCCTTCTTGTCTTCCCTTTCCATCTATTACCTAAAACATGTTTTGTACCCCCTTATACTTAATGTCTAAAGTGGAATCTTTGTATTATATAATATTTTTAATTTTTAAACAAAATCTTATCTTATATATATATATATATATATATATATATATATATATATATATATATATATATATATGCATCCATAAGTGTACCTACATGTACACAAATATTCAAGCATGAAAAACTTGATTTATAAATATGTGTATGTGTGTTAAAAAGCGTTATGTCATCTTCGATAACTTTTAGTCGACGAAAATTCGAAAAACGACTTTCGGTCACATTTTCAATCTTTCTTCGAACTAATTATTTTTGTAAACAAAATCTAAAATGATTCCATTATCATTTGTTACTAATTAAAAGAATTTTATTTTAGCTATAAAATCCATTAATTAATTATTAAAATAGCATTTAAATATCCATACTTAAAGTGATCTAATTCTGGGTCATTACACTCTCTCCACCTTAAAAGAATTTCGTCTCCGAAATTAGAACATAAGAAAACTCAATTACTTGAAATGCTATATATTCATATCATAAGGTACATACGAAAGGCATACACTAAGCATCCATAACAAACAATGCATAAAGTATACATACATACAAACAAACAACTAGCTATTCTAACATTAACTTAAGATAGGCCTCCTTCATGCGGTCCACGTTCTCCCAAGTGCAGTCTCTTAAATCCTCACTCCATTGAACTTTGACCAACTGCACTACCTTATTGCACAACCGCTTCTCATCCTGATCTATAATATAGACCGAATGTCCAACCACTGTCAAGTCTGGCTCCACTTCCAGATCCTCCTGCTCAGACGACTCTACAATCAAGGTCGGATCATGCACAAATTTCCTTAAATGCAACACATGGAATACATTGTGAACACCTGCCAATCTCTCTGTCAACTCAACCTTATAAGAAAGAGACGAAATCCTTTCAAGAATATAGAAAGGTCCAATATACCACGGGACTACTTTCCAGCTTTTCCAAATCTAACAGCTCCTCTATTGGCAAAATCTTAACAAACACAAGGTCTCAAACATCGAATTAAAATCTCTATGCCTCCTATTAACATAACTTTTCTATCTATCCTGGGCTTCCGTCGCATCTCAAATTATATCTTGCCCAAGCACTAGGCGATCTCCAAACTCTACCCAACAGGCCGGTGACTTGCGCAACCTTCAATAAAGAGCTTCATAAGGTGTCATGTCAATGCCAGCTTGAAAGCTGTTGTTGTAGGAGAATTCAACTAAATGCATATAATCTTCCCAAGACCCTCCGACGTCCAAGATGCAGGCCCTCAACATGTGACGGCTCGTCTTTCATTCCATAGAAAGACGCATCATCATTAAGAAAGAAAGGGATAGAAAAGAAAAAGATAGAAAAGAAGAAACTAAACAGTATCATAATCTCACAGCGGAACGAATAAAATATATTACATCAAACAATTGTATGGCGAAAATCTCTAGATAGGGGAAAATCTCACAGCGGAACAAAACCATTCCCATTAATTAACTTTTAATTAATCTCATCAATTAATTAATATTCCTTTAATTACTTCCTTTAATTAATTACTCTTTTAATTAATTATTTTTAACAAGTAATCTTAATTCAGCACATTCCTTAATTTACCTTAATTAATCACCTTCAATAATTAATTATCCTTTAATTACTTACATTAATTAATTACCCTTAAATTAATTAAATTAATTAATTCTTTAATTAATTACACTAAGTAATTAATCCTTAATTATTTCCATTAAGTAATTGTTCTCTAATTACTTTATTAAGTAATTATACTAAATCATTTATATTAAGTGATTATCTTTACTTAATTAAACTAATTAATTAATTAATTATCACTTAATCACTAGTTAATGATTCACCTTACATTCATTAACTATCCACTAATTACTTCATTAAGTAATTATCCTTAATTACAATAAGTAATTAACCTTATTTATTTTATTAATTGATTACTCTTAATTAATCTCAACCTTTACTAATTAAGGATAAATTCTTTATTTATATTAAATACTTATTTACATCATTAAACTTCATTAGAAACCATTTAGAAATCAATTACCTAATTAAAAATTATATAATTTACTTTCAAAAAAAAATTAAACATTAAATTTTAACATTTAAAATCCTTGAAAACTTTTCCAACTTGTTTAATAAATTTAGATAAATTCTTATTCTTAAAAAAACTTAATTGTTATATCTTTTAAAACTTATTTATTTTACATATATATTTTAAAACTTTGTTAAACATTTATCTTTGAAACTAATTATTTGCAAAACTTTAAAACTTGTTTCACTTTGCTTTTAAACTTTGAAATATTTGCAAAAGTCAAGTTCTTTGATTTTAAACCTGGAATACTTCCTGATTTCAATTGAAACAGTTCAAAACAAAATCAACCTGAGAAAATCCATGATCTCCTCGAGTAAAAACACGAGAAACTCTCATCCCTTATCTGCTTTGAGTCAACCCACAGAACTACTCGAGTTCGACTCGAGATATCTCCATCTTCCCCGACCTCGACAATCCAGATGCATGTTCGAAGTGGTTTTCGGATAACAACTAATAATTGATCCCGGTCTCTCCAAATCAACGTTCGATAATTTAAAAGGTCAAGTTGTCTATAGTGGACTATCACACTATCAGTGTGTAAAGATTTACATATAGATGTATGTTCCATATGCTCAGATTATCATGATCTTCTTATCGAAATTAACCCATTGTATTCATTAAGTTTCCGAAGTGCGGTATTTGTGATAAGTACAAGCCGATTTCCTTTCAATAAACGTTTCACCGTTTTATTACAACTACTTTAGTTGATTTGACAAATTAATAGCATGGACAAGAGATCCTTGGTTTTAAAACAATTCATTGAGGGAAGAAGGTTAATTTAAAATAAAAAAACTGTTAGAATTTAAAATAATAAATAAATCATCATTATATCATAAATTAACGCTTAATAATCCTTAATTAATCATACTTAAATAAAAATTTAAAATTTAAATAATCTTAGTTAAATCTTAATTAATTACTAACAATTACCCTTTATTAATCAAAATTTACTTAAATAATTAAACTCTAGTTGAATAATAATTAAACCCTAATTAGTAAATAAATAAATAATAATTAGACTTTAGTTAATAAATATTTATTATAAATTTAAACCTTAATTAATAAATAATTAAGTAAATAAATAATTCTGAATTAAATAATAATTAATCAAATGATTAAATATTAATCAAATAATTAATTTACAAATAATTAACTTGATTAAATAAAATTAATTAAAATATTTACCCCTTAATTTATTTAATCATTAACTAAAACTTCTTAATTAACTGCAAATGGTTAACTTAGTTAATTAATTCTTAAACCCTAATTACTTAGCTTAATTAATTATTTAATTAATTAATAATTATTTTAATTAAATAAATTAATTATTAAACTCATAAATTAAAATTTAAACAAGTTTTATAGTCACTAATTAATTTTGAAATGGTTTTCAAAACAATTTTAAAAGAAAACTTAAAAAAACTTAAAAATCGTATATTTCCGAACTACATCCATAGCGACTGTCGCTATGGATGCCTTAACTTAGAGTTACTTTTCTAAGTTACCGTCCAAACTTAAACTTCCTCTTATGCTTTCCTTTTAAAACATTTTAAAAGAGTTTTTAAACAAAACCCTTTTAGGTTGGAAACCAAAGAAAACATTTACAAAAAAAATCAGAACTAATAACAATTTGATTTTAAAAAGAATCCCAAGTCCTTTCAACAAGTCACATATCTAACTTCAAAACCATTCAACATATACCCAAGATTATGAATGCTAATTTATACCATCACATACATCACTAGATTACATCTCGCGAGCCACAAACATCAAAGATTACAAATGTATCACCAATACATCACTTTAACCCATCGTTTCAAGTCCAAAGCTAAAACTCAAGCCATCACATACATATATAGCCAAACTATACCATAATCCAAACATATAAACAACATTGACACAACTATATAGCCACCATTAAAGTAAATGCATCATCTTTCCCAAAAGTTTAGAATTTACTCAACGAAATCCAACTAGACTATAGTATTTTCTCCTCGAACTTGAGAATGACTTCGGCCTTTGTATTTTCTTGGAAAAGTGAAGTCTTTAAGTGACCCAAACTTGCACAAAAGGTTCGACGTTAAGAATCAGGGTACGACCTTGAGGTTATAAGGAGAATGAGTTCTTGAACTTTGAAGATGAAGTAGAGAGATGGATAAAGAAGTGTTTTTGCAAGCTTTTGGAATTTATTTTGAAATGGAAACCTAAGTTCATTAAGACTTTGGAATGGGTTAGGAAGCCATTAAAGTTTACTAATCTTTAGGAAATAAGAGAATGGAATGAGAAAAATGAAATTAAATTAAGAAAATTCCCTTTTATAATATGTTAACAAGTGAAATTACGAAAATGCCCTTAGTATTATATCGTCCTCTCACTCTTTGCCAACTCATCTCTCCTTTCACCTCATAAAATTTTCGCCTCCTTCTTGTCTTCCCTTTCCATCTGTTACCTAAAACATGTTTTGTACTCCCTTATACTTAATGTCTAAAGTGGAATCTTTGTATTATATAATATTTTTAATTTTTAAACAAAATCTTATCTTATATATATATATATATATATATATATATATATATATATAAATGCATACATAAGTGTACATACATGTACACAAATATTCAAACATGACAAACTTGATTTATAAATGTGTGTATGTGTGTTAAAAAGCGTTATGTCATCTTTTTTAACTTTTAGTCGGCGAAAATTCGAAAAACGACTTTCGGTCACATTTTCAATCTTTTTTCGAACTAATTATTTTTGTAAACAAAATTTAAAATGATTCCATTATCATTTGTTACCATTTAAAAGAAGTTTATTTTAGCAATAAAATCCATTAATTAATTATTAAAATATCATTTAAATATTCATACTTAAAGTGATCTAATTCCAGGTCATTACACTCTCTCCACCTTAAAAGAATTTCGTCCCCGAAATTAGCACATAAGAAATCTCAAATACTTGAAATGCTATATATTCATACATAAGGTACATACGAAAGGCATACACTAAGCATCCATAACAAACAATGCATAAAGTATACATACAAACAAACAACTAGCTATTCTAACATTAACTTAGGATAGACCTCCTTCATGCGGTCCACGGTCTCCCAAGTGCAGTCTCTAAAATCCTCACTCCATTGAACTTTTACCAAATGCACTACCTTATTGCACAACCACTACTCATCCTGATCTATAATATAGACCGGATGTCTAACCACTGTCAAGTTTGGCTCCACTTCAAGATCCACCTGCTCAGATGACTCTACAATCTAGGTCGGATCATGCACAAATTTCCTTAAATGCAACACATGGAATACATTGTGAACACCTGCCAATCTCTCTGTCAACTCAACCTTATAAGCAAGAGACGAAATCCTTTCAAGAATATAGAAAGGTCCAATATACCACGGGACTACTTTCCAGCTTTCCCAAATCTAACAGCTCCTCTATTGGCAAAATATTAACAAACACAAGGTCTCAAACATCGAATTAAAATCTCTATGCCTCCTATTAACATAACTTTTCTAGCGATCCTGGGCTTCCATCGCATCTCAGATTATATCTTGCCCAAGCACTAGGCGATCTCCAAACTCACACAACAGGCCGGTGACTTGCACAACCTTCAATAAAGAGCTTCATAAGGTGTCATGCCAATGCCAGCTTGAAAGCTGTTGTTATAGGAGAATTCAACTAAATGCATATGATCTTCCCAAGACCCTTCGACGTCCAAGAAGCAGGCCCTCAACATGTGACGGCTTGTCTTTCATTCCACAGAAAGACGCATCATCATTAAGAAAGAAAGGGATAGAAAAGAAAAAAGATAGAAAAGAAGAAACTAAACAGTATCATAATCTCACAGCGGAACGAATAAAATATATTACATCAAACAATTGTATGGCGAAAATCTCACAGCGGAACTAAACCATTCCCATTAATTAACTTTAATTAATCTCATCAATTAATTAATATTCCTTTAATTACTTCCTTTAATTAATTACTCTTTTAATTAATTATTTTTAACAAGTAATCTTAATTAAGCACATTCCTTAATTTACCTTAATTAATCACCTTCGGTAATTAATTATCCTTTAATTACTTACATTAATTAATTACCCTTAAATTAATTAAATTAAGTAATTCTTTAATTAATTACACTAAGTAATTATTCCTTAATTATTTCCATTAAGTAATTATTCTCTAATTACTTTATTAAGTAATTATACTAAATCATTTATATTAAGTGATCATCTTTAATTAATTAAACTAATTAATTAATTAATTATCACTTAATCACTAGTTAATGATTCACCTTACATTCATTAACTATCCACTAATTACTTCATTAAGTAATTATCCTTAATTACAGTAAGTAATTAACCTTATTTATTTTACTAATTAATTACTCTTAATTAATCTCAACCTTTACTAATTAAGGATGAATTCTTTATTTATATTAAATACTTATTTACATCATTAAACTTCATTAGAAACCATTTAGAAATCAATTACCTAATTAAAAATTATATATTTACTTTCAAAAAAAATTAAACATTAAATTTTAACATTTAAAATCCTTGAACACTTTCCAACTTGTTTAATAAATTTAAATAAATTCTTATTCTTAAAAAAACTTAATTGTTATATCTTTTAAAACTTATTTATTTTACATATATATTTTAAAACTTTGTTAAACATTTATCTTTGAAACTAATTATTTGCAAAACTTTAAAACTTGTTTCACTTTGCTTTTAAACTTTGAAATATTTGCAAAAGTCAAGTTCTTTGATTTTAAACCTGGAATACTTCCTGATTTCAATTGAAACAGTTCAAAACAAAATCAACCTGAGCAAATCCATGATCTCCTCGAGTAAAAACACGAGAAACTCTCATCCCTTATCTGCTTTGAGTCAACCCACAGAACTACTCGAGTTCGACTCGAGATATCTCCATCTTCCCCGACCTCGACAATCCAGATGCATGGAAGTACACCGTGCACGTGCACGGTGATTTCATACCCCTCTGGCCAACCTTTCGACCTTCGACTAGCTGCTCACGATCTTGAGAATCCCCACAACAACCCAGAAATCTAAAATCGAAAGCAAATCGAAACTACAATGGTCATACGAAAACTTGAACGAAGCACAAACAACAAATCCCCTGAACCCCCGGCTCCTCTTTCATAGCAGCACCACATCACCATGCCGCTATCCCCCGCCTCGCGATCGACTACGATGCGCCATAGCTGTCGAACGAAGCTCGACATCCACTTCAACCAAAACCCAGTCACAAACCCTAGATCACCTGTGCCTGACCACCACGGCCGATGCTAAAACCCTCCACTATTTTTCCAGTGATCATCACCCATAAAGCTACCTTGACAGCGACCTCGAGCTTTGAATCGCCAATTATCGCCGATAATCAACAAAATACCCAAATCCGATCATCTCGATTTTATCACGACATATACTAGCCTAAAAATCGAGATCTTTCTACCTAAATTTATCATTTTGCAAAACACATCACCTTATAAAGTCCAAATTCAAAATCTTGGATATTGATTTTTGACTAAAATTGATTTCTCACTGTAAATTTTCCTAATTTGAATTAATTTCTAAATATAAAATCCTGAAACTATTTTTAGGGTTGATATTATGTTGTTACGAACAGATGTTATTTAGGAATCAATACCTAAAAACGATTGCATGAAGAGAATTTGGATTTTTAGTCATTCTAAAGTCTGTAGTTCATAAACAGACTTGAATATATAAATACACAGATATATTCACAAATATATACTGCAAATCAAACTATAATCCTATTAAGATCATTCATGAAATCCATACTTTCATTATTACTTTACTGAGTCAACACATGCAATACAATATTCAACCAGTTTAATGCTTTTTAAAAAAATATGTTTACTCACCTGCTACAGAGAATAGAACACGGGCTTTCTTTTATTTCCTCTGATCTATTTGTTCTGGAATTTAATGTTGAATTTGAATCTGCTTATCGTGTTGTTTAATTTACTTGCTTGATCACAGGTTGAATTTGCTCCCGGTAGAAGTTGATATTGAATTTTGATTTCCCGGCTTGAATATTTACTTCTCTTTTAATTTAGATTTCAGTTTTTCCCTTTTTGTTTTTAGAAAACGAAAGAAGATAGAAACAAAGGTTGAGAATAATTTGAACTGAAAATGAAATGCCTGTTTCCTCAATTCAGTTTTTTTTATGAATATATTTTAGTTCAATTTTTAAAAGAACAAACTTGCCACTTGTTAACTTATGTGTTACTTGACTTACAAATGTTGAAACAATGCCTTATTAGGTTTACAAGTGTTTAAATTTTTATTAAATAAATTTTTCTTTAATTACTAATGTTAATATATATATATATTATGAATTATGTTTTAAACTATATATATATATATATTATTTTTATGATTGTATGTTTTAAGTGTTTATATATATATATATATATATATATATGCAAATTGTACTTAGTTCATCGAATAATTAGAAAGCAAGAATATTTTAAACCTCCATTTATATATTTAAACCCTTTTAGTTTAAGCAAAATAAAATTTTATTAAATCTTATTTAAACTAAAACTATTATACCTTTTAGATAAACAAATATTTACTTTAAAATGTTTTGAAAATAAATGAATAAACTTTTAAATATTTTTTGAAAAGTGTTATATTAAATTCATTCATAACTTCCAAATTACAAAACATATATTAAAGTTTGAAAAATATGTTTTTATTTGTTGAATTTAAATCAAATCTTTTTTACTTACAATATATACGAAAAAAAATTCATAAAACATACCGAACATTATTTATGAAATTATTATTATTTTTCGGTGTCGACTAAAAGATAGACATAGTTATATTTCAATATGAATATTATGAATATTCATTATGGAATAAAGCTTTAATGTGGATTTGTTTCATAAAAAAAAGTGTGCGTTGAAAATACTGAAGCATATAAAATTATTTACAATTATTTTGTAATTATAAACTAAGCTGTAGTTTTGGGAAATAATTTTTATTATATGATTATGAATCATATGGTACTAGTTAATTATTTCTCAAACATTCAAGGGCAATGTACCCATTTAGAGGGAGCGTCATAAGTGTTGATCTTTGGATTGATACATATAGATTTATGCAATCTCTATCAATACCAAACGTTTCCATGTACTTTGTCATGTTCACGATGAGTCATTACAAACATGGACATGTGTATTTGATACACATATATAAGTGTAAGATACGCTCATAGAATATAAAGGGAAGTAAATAATGTAACATGCAATAGAGTAGATTCAATATGATCGAATATGTGAGTATATTGGAAGGAGTTCTATATGTCCTAAAATGAATAAAGGTTCTGTCTCGAAAGGTCGCTCCTTCATATAATTCATAATGATGTATTTATAAAGAGTAATCGAACATTGTTGGACAAAGCACGATTAATGATGATTGAAGTTAAGTTAAATTTTTCTATAAGGTCGTGTACTTAAGAGTGGTACATAAGGTTTATATATTTCATCTAAATAATAGTTTACAAAATCATAAACGATAAAGGTCTATAAGAAACCCCAACATATCCTAAGTTAAGTTGGTAGGTTGTGCAAGTCAAAAGTATGCACATAATAATTGTTTATGAGGGATCTTGTATGAATCTCCTTAAAATAATTATGGAAAAGACTGTTATTAGAGGACATATTTATGTTTTGAACATAAGTTTTGTAAAATAAAACCAAATCAGTTGTGTGTGTATATATATATATGGAAATTCATAAAATGTTTATGAATACCTATTCCATTGCACTATGGAACAAATTTGTTTTAGGAAATTCCAACTTCGTAGCGAAGGAATTTTTTCCAGAAATTATTGGTATAAAATGGACATGGATGTGATCCAAGGATAAAATTGATTGCAACGGATGAAATAAAATTAACCGAACTAAAATGAACACAACATATTAGAATATCTAGTAAGTATTATTATATATTAAAGAGAAACTCTGAATTTCTTGTCAACATCAAGAATAAATAATCCTCGGTTGTTTAATTAAACCATTAAGAGCGTTGACTCTATGATATGGTACGATGCACTGATCCAAAATAGATTCCAAGAACATTATCAAAATATGATTTTGATAATTGCATCCAAAGGGATTTGATCCATTGGCCGCAAATTTTCCTTTATGAGAAAGACAAACATGGTCGGAATATAGTGAGCCACATTAATAAGAATATTATTGTGAATTTCAATTATTGAAATTAACGTAATAGATTCTCCATTTAATGTGCTCAAGTAGGTTGGATTTTACTCAAAAAATTATCGTATACCATGACTTTATGTTTTGGTACATATGTGTTGAAATAGAAAATTCCCTAATGATTTAGAGTAAAATGTTTACACATAATAACCAAAGTGTCTCAATGTCAGTGGGGAGGATATTGAGTTTGTGAGTTTTTGGATATGATCCCAAAAGAGATATAAAGTGTTGTTCGACAAGCATCAAACATTTTGATAAGAATATCAAATAGTTTGACTACCAATTAAAATGTAAAGGAAGCATGTGCTCATAAGAAAGAAAGTTTAAAAGGTACATTGATATTTCCAAACCATACGTAAACAATACATTGTTGATTGTTAACGATGTACTTATGTTAAAATCAACTTTAGTTGTTTTAATACTCGACATTGGATTTATAAATGATGTCTTTTGTAGTAAGCATAAAAGAGGCTAGGAATGTCCCAAACAATATGCACGGACTCCTTATTAAAATGTTTAATACAGAACATGTGAGATTGATTCCTTATGCATTGTCAATAGGAATCATTATACAAGTCATGTTGTCTATGTTATCGTAATTTGTTTATGTATTTGATACATGAAGCAAATATCAAATACAAATCGATATCACTAAATGGTTGTTTGAAGTATTCTCGTGTATTTTTGAAATACTAGAGAATTGTTTACAAAAATAACAAATTGCTTATGAAGGAGTGTTCGGATTCAAACTTCATAAGTGATATAGAGTATAACATGACAATAAGAAATTCAAGTTAAGAATCTTTAAGTTGGAAATGTTCCAAATGAAAGACCGTAGCTGATTCAATGAAAAAGGCTAAGTACATCGCCCTTGATAATGCCATAATAAAAAGCAATGTATGTAAATATAAATGCATAAATTTATACTTAACTGAGGGTATTGCCAAATGTTGAGAATCCCATAACATTTGTTGAGTCACAAGTTTTATGAAGGTTTTGATTTCTGACAAATAACTAAAGGCGATCGACAAAACAAGGTCATAGCTACATATGGTACTCTAGATTGTAGGTTGATTATTTGATATTATAATAGTGATAAACTTGTTAAAATCTATCCTCAAATAATCTTGCATTTTCAAGTAAATCAATATATATACGAATAAATTGTAGTTGCACATTCAGTGTGCAACTTTACAGGGACCGGTCGACCGGTCACAATATATGCGGTCGACCGTTCCTGCATAATTTGCACACTGAACGTGCACACATGCACATAACGTATATATATTTGAATTCCTGTCTACTGGTCACTTTTTAACCTGTCGACCGTTTTTAAACAGAAAGCAATTTTTCCAAAAGACACTTCTTTTCTCCAAAGGTTGCATCTCTTACCTTTCACCAAAGATCATATCTCTTAATGGCAACTGCTCACAAAGAGTTACAACCATTCTTATCTATATAAACTCATCTAATCGTTGATTAAAACAACATGATTTTATATGCTTTTACTCTAATCTCTGATCTTACTTTATATATACTCCTGCATTCTAAAAGCTCTCGATTATTTATTGAATCATTGAAACTATTTCATATCTTTTGATTCAATAAGTAATATACTTTCCTTAATCTTTTCAAAACATCATTTCGCATACTTTGAGGATAAGATTATAGGAAGGGTGTACTGCTAGTGACAAATCCGTGTTTTCAAGAGCACAAGTTGTCAACAACAATTGTATTTGTTCTTTTGTTGAAGTCCTCTGTGTTGTAAGAGGCAAGTGTTGAAGTCCTCAGTGTATTAGAGGCGTGAAATCCCGTTCGGTTGTTCGGGTGTTGTAAACCTGTTCCTCCGGGTGAAGCGAGGTAGTTAATAGTGAAAATCCAGATAGAAGTCTGGGACTGGACGTAGGACGGTGCTCCGAACCAGTATAAAAATCTCTGGTGTGATTTTTCTATTTTTATTTACTATGCTATTATCATCTATTTCCGCATTTATATTGTAGACCATATTACACGATCCGTGTGTCCTATATTAGCACATATAATTGTATACACACCGCACTTTCATTTGGTACCAGAACACGGTCATCATATAACCGTAACACAGTTATTTGATATATTATAGTAATATGGCAAATAACATAAGTACTAGCACTCAAAACACCACTTACACGGAGGGTCAATCGACACAAAGACCTCCATTTTTCAATGGTCTTAACTATAGTTATTGGGCAACACGTATGTCATTCTTTATGCAATCAAATAGCTATGATGCTTGGAATGCCACTCAAAGAGAAATAGTGAATCCAACAACTGATTATTCAGAATGGACTGCAGCTGAGAAAACGGCAGCAGCCGTAAATGCAAGAGCAATAAATATGTTGTTCTGTGCATTAGACCAAAATGAATATAACCGTGTTAGTATCTGCACTACTGCATATCAAATTTAGCAAACACTAAAAATCACTCATGAAGGTACTAACAAGGTTAAACAAACCAAAATAGCCATGCTAAAAAGTCAATTTCAAAATTTCAAAATGAAACCAAATGAGACAATCAATGACATATATTCACGGTTTCAAACTATTCACCATGCACTTATTGGCTTAGGACAAAAGTATTCTGATTTCGATGTTGTTTCAACAGTCCTACATTCTCTGACTAGTGAATGGGAAGGAAAAGTATTAGCAATTGAAGAAGCTAATGACCTTTCCGTCATGAAGCCAGATGAATTGATAGGAAATTTAATGTCCTATGAAGCAAATTTGCAGGCTAGAAAAGAACAGAAAGAAGAAAAGAAAAATATAGCATTTCATGTTGAGAAAGATGAAAATGAATCAGATTCTAAAGACGAAGATTTGGCATTCATTGCGAAAGGATTCAAAAAATTCCTAAAATATCGAAAAGCCAGTCGTTACAATAAAAGGAAACCTGGATCAAACAAACCATCTTCATCTGCTATAGAATGTTTCAACTGCCACAAAAAGGGACACATGCAGAAGGATTGTCCAGAACAAAAGAAGAAGTCAGAAAATGACAAATTCAAATATAAGAAGGACAAATCTAAGAAACGAGCTTTCTCAGTAACATGGGATGATTCAGAGTCATCTTCATCAGAAAGTGAAAGTGATTCAGAGAATGAACAAGCTAATGTTTGTTTTATGGCAACAGAAGATGAGGTACAAATTCCTACATTTGATGAATTACTTGATATTAATGCTGAATTGATAGTCAAATATAAAGACATAAAACGTCAATTAAAAGTAGTCAAAGCAGATTTAAGTAGAGCAGAGTTTGAACGAGATATGTTAAAAGATGAGAAGAAAATATTAGAAGAGGAACTTGAAAATATTCAAGAATCATCATCTAATGTTGACTCTCAAATGTCTCTTTTGAGTCAAGAAATAGAAGCTCAAAAAGAGAAAAATAATGCTCTCACTACTGAAAATCATGAGCTTAAAGCAAAAGTCAAAATTCTAGACCTAGAAAAAGCTAGCTTACAAACAAAGTTTGATGACATTACTCAAAATGTTTCTAACTTTAACAAAGGTCGAGAAAATTTGACAAAAATCATTGAAAGTTCACAATCTATTTCAAACAAACAAGGATTGGGATATAACAACAAGAAACCAAGAAACATCTTGGAAATAAAAGGAAGAAGAAAGTACAAAAAACTGAAGCTAAGAAAAATCTTAGTTTATTATATTCCAAACCAAAACCAGTTGTGAAATTTCAAAAGAAAAATGTCAAGACTATCAAAATATGGGTTCCTAAAACAAATAACAATTTGATTAGGAACAAATACATTCAGCAATTCATGAATACTGTGCATTTTAATAAAAATTATATATATAAAGGGGATACCGGACCCATATGGGTTTGGACTCCTAAGACCTAACTCTTAGGACCCTATAAAAAGTGGGTACCCTGGACTTAATTCTATTTTTTGCAGGTCCCACTTAAGAAAAGAGGAAAGTGGATATCGGACAGTGGTTGCTCAAAGCACATGACGGGAGACAAGAGTTTATTAACAAATATTACATATTCAGATGGTGGCTCCGTCACTTTTGGAGACAATTCAAAAGGCTATATCATCGGCAAAGGCGATGTGAGCAATTGCGGTACATCTAACTTACCTCTTATTACTAATGTCATGCTAGTTAGAAATTTAAAACACAATTTGCTTAGTATTAGTCAGTTATGTGACAAGGGTTTTATAATTTCATTTTCGAATAATAAGTGTAGTATTTTAGATAAAGACCATAATTTGGTTTTCGAAGGTTATCGAGACAGAAATATATATATTCTGAATATGAATATTAATCATAATTCAGATATGTGTCTTGTGGCTAATGACAATGATCCATGGCTATGGCACAAACGCTTCTGTCATATAAACTTCAGAACTATTGACAAGCTAGCCAAAAACAATCTAGTTAGAGGACTACCCAAAATGAGTTTTAAAGTTAACAATATTTGTGATGCATGTCAATTAGGAAAATTGACCAAATCATCTTTTAAATCCAAGAAAGTCATATCAACATTACAACCACTTGAGTTACTACACATGGATTTATTTGGACCTACTAGGGTTCAATCAATAAATCACAGTCAATATGTGCTTGTAATTGTTGATGATTTCTCTCGTTATACATGGACAATTTTCTTAAAAAATAAAAGTGACACTTTCGATCATTTCAAATCTTTCGTCAAAAGAATTCAAAA
Organism: Allium cepa; assembly: GCA_030765085.1. NCBI lineage: Eukaryota > Viridiplantae > Streptophyta > Magnoliopsida > Asparagales > Amaryllidaceae > Allium > Allium cepa. The sequence goes on from CM060937.1 coordinate 293,962,731, forward strand.
ATCAAAAGGGATTAAAGTTAAAAATATAAGAAGTGATCATGGCGGAGAGTTTGAAAATAATGAATTTGAACATTTTTGTACAAAGAAAGGTATATATCATAATTTTTCGTTTCCCAGAACTCCACAACAGAACGGAGTTGTAGAACGGAAGAACCGAACTTTACAAGAATGTGCAAGAACATTATTGAATGGAACCACCTTACCAAAACATTTTTGGGCGGAAGCTGTGGCAACTGCCTGTTATGTTTTAAATCGTGTATCCATAAGACCTCTTACCAAGAATACTCCTTATGAATTATTTAACAAAAGGAAGCCTAAAATCTCATACTTCAAAGTTTTTGGTTCCAAGTGCTTTATTTTAAATACGAAAGACCAGCTTGGCAAATTCGATCCAAAAGCCGATGAAGGAATATTTGTCGGTTATTCGGAACGAAGTAAGGCCTATCGGATATTTAATAAACGAACCAAAACTATTGAAGAATCACTTCATGTCTCTTTTGATGAAATCTATCAGCATCCTCACACTATATCAGATGATGATGAATCAATAGTCACTGACAATCCAATCATCACAAATATTGATTCTGACTCGGAAATAATTATTGAGAATATTCCTCAAATATGTGAGTTACAATCACCACCAAGAATATTAAGAGACCATCCGGCTCAAAATATAATCGGTGAAATGACATCACATGTCAGAACAAGGAGTCAACTCAATCAAATGGGTCATGTCGCTTTTCTCTCAAATATCGAACCTAAGAATCCAAAAGAAGCTGCTACAGATGATTACTGGATCATTGCCATGCAGGAAGAACTAAATCAGTTTGAGCGCAATGACGTTTGGGAACTTGTTCCAAGACCAACTAATCAGTCAGTAATTGGTACTAAATGGGTCTATAAAAATAAGGCTGACGAACAAGGAAATATCACCAAAAATAAAGCAAGATTAGTAGCACAAGGATATAATCAGGAAGAAGGTATCGATTATGAAGAAACTTTTACACCAGTTGCTCGACTAGAAGCTAATAGAATCCTATTATCTTTTGCTTGTCACCATAATTTCAAACTTTATCAGATGGATGTCAAAAGTGCTTTTCTCAATGGATTTATCAAAGAGAATGTCTATGTCGAACAACCTCCTTTGTTCGTACATGAAAAATATCCTGACCATGTGTTCAAACTTAAGAAAGCTCTGTATGGTTTAAAACAAGCACCTCGTGCTTGGTATGAACAACTACGTAGCTATCTTATTAACTCAGGATTTCAAATAAGCAAAGTCGATCAAACTTTGTTTATTAAACATTCTCGAAAAGATATTCTAGTTATCCAGATATATGTAGACGATATCATCTTTGGTTCAACAAACGATAAACTCTGCAAGGAATTTGCAAGTATTATGACCAAAGAATTCGAAATGTCTCATATGGGAGAACTATCTTATTTTCTTGGACTTCAAATAAAGCAACTTTCAAACGGTATTTTTATCAATCAAGAAAAATACTGTGAAAACCTTATCAAACGCTTCGGATTAGAAAATACATCTGGTAAACCAACTCCTATGAGTACAACTACACATCTTGAAAAAGATGAAAGTGGTAAGAATGTTGACCAGAAATTATATCGAAACATGATTGGTTCTCTTCTTTATCTTACAGCTAGTCGTCCAGATATAATAATGATTGTTTGTTTATGTGCTCATTTTCAAACCGATCCAAAGGAATCACATCTACGAGCAGTGAAACGTATAATTCGTTATCTTAATAATACCAAAGATTTCGGTCTTTTTTATCCAAAAGAATGTCCATTTGAATTAGTATCATATAGTGATGCTGATTTCGGTGGCTCACGAACGGATAGAAAAAGTACAGGTGGTATGTGCCATTTTATTGTAAAATCACTTGTCTCCTGGTTCAGTAAGAAACAGAATTGTGTTTCACTATCAACATGTGAAGCTGAATATATATCAGCAGCTCTCGCTTGTACTCAAGTACTATATATGCAACAAATACTTCAAAATTTTGATATTCATTTATCAAATCCTATTATATACTGTGATAACACCAGTGCTATAAATCTCTCTAAAAATCCAGTAAATCACTCTAGAACCAAACACATTGATATCCGTCATCATTTCCTTCGAGATAATATTGACAAAGGAAATATATGTCTTAAATATGTCCATACTGACAATCAATTAGCGGACATTTTTAATAAGCCTCTGCTCGAATCTAATTTTATTAGATTACGAAGAGAGCTTGGTTTAATTTCAAGAAAAAATCTTGACTAAGTAATTTCTAAAGAACGTCTTCTTTTTAGTTATTCTTTAACCATAACTTTTGCATAAACTATTTTTTTACATTAAATATAAACCACTGCTTGATTTAATGGTTAATTCTCTTTACTCATTTTTTCATTCTTTTCTTTTTAGTGATCGTCCTTTCCTTTCTTATTTTATAATTTCAGTTTTAAAAGGAGAGCTATTTTTAGAGTTAACAAAAAATTTCTGCTTTTGTTTTCTTGGTTAAAATTTTCCATTAACTCACATCCATAGGTTTATACATAAGAAACTTGTATATAAGCTTGCAAAAATTTCATATTTTGTTCATATCTAACCAAAAATTTCCCTATGGCTCACATTTGTGATAAATGTGCTCAAGAATCATACATTTCTATTACGAGTTCTGAGTCGGAGGAATATTATTCTCCTACAACACCAAAACAAAAACCAAGTTGTCATCATCAATGCTCTTGTATGTCTGATAAAACTCCAAATTCAAAACGAGTGAAGAGGACACTGTTCTGTTCTCCTCGTACCAAAGCACAAATCGATGAGATACACCACTATCAGAAACATCAGATAGACCTTCAGAGACAGCTCCATTATGGGCAAAGTCAACTTTATCATGAGCAACAACGGACATCGGCACGATTATCCATTTTAGAAAAGTTGGCAACATTTTTCTGCGGTTCCAAAAAGCATGACGTGCATGAACCAATGCCGTCTAGACCATCAACATCTAAAAGTCCTAACTCTTGGGATCGGAACTATGAGAAGAATGAAGGTGCTTAGAAACACTGGAGTCCATAGTCAAAACGTATTGAAGGAAACAACGATAATTCTAATGACGAACCTTCCACTTCTCATTAGATTCATATATAGTTATTATATCTTTATCTATCACTTGCGTAATAACGGTTATATTTTGTATTAAGAATGAAATATAATATATATAGGTTGATATATTATAAAAACTTGCAAAATAACATGTTATTACTCAACAGGCCAAAACCGGTCGACCGCCCCATATATAGCCGGTCGACCGGCCATATTTCTCTGGTCGACCGGTTGACGTATTTTCAGTTTTTATATATATCTATGCGTCATTTTTCCTTCTACCCTCTTTCTCTTTTGACTCAAGCTGTTCTTTTTCCCAAAACCACAAACCCTAGTTTCCTATTTTCAATTCCCAAATCTCAAATCTTCCAACAATGGCTCCTCCTCAAAAGAAATCTAAGAAAGGAACAACCTCTGAAACTTCATCTCTGAGCATCTCCGCCAAAAAGTGGCTTCAAAGTCCAATTGCTGTAACAAGATGGAATCAGATGACAAATTACAAGTTTCATCCAGGCTCTTTCATCAAATTTGATGATTTCACGGCTTATGGAATTCGGAGGTTAGCCAATAATTCCAACATTACTCCATTGATAGATTTTTCAGAAAATAATGTTGAGATAAATCATTTGATGATCAAATTGTTTTACGCCAACATGAATCTCGATGAGTATCAACCTGATAATCCAAACGGAGTCATCTGGTCTGTGGTCTGTGGCAAGCAAATTTTTCTTACTCATGCTAGAATTGCCTCTATACTTGGTATACCAAATCGAGGCGATGAGTTTTCATCTACCTTCTGCGAAGTCTTCACTCGAAATAGTACCAGTCATCAGTTCATAGAAGACAACAGTGATGGCACAAAGTCTATTGGACTTCGACCGACAGCCAGACTACTTCATCGTGTTTTGATGCATTCTCTTTTTCCTAGACTTGGAAATTATGATGCAGTATATAAAGAAAACTTCAAAGCTCTCTATGCTATTTATGGTGAAATCCAAATCAATTGGGTACACATGCTTTTTGATGAAATTCTCAAGGTAAATAACTCTACACGACCTCATTTCTTCTACAATGAATATATCATGCGACTTTTGTGAGCTTGTGGGGTCAATCCTCCTGATTCTGCAACCTCAAAACCAAAATGCATTGATTCCATAACCATCAAACGAATGAAGCTTCCTCCACCTTATCTTGATATTATGCCTTTTGAGGAATGGCAACAAAGAGGGCCAAGAAAACAAAAAGCAACTTCATCTCGTCCTCGTTCCGATGAAGTAAAACTATTAAAATCAAAATCATCCACAAAAGAATCACTTGAAACAATTGCACGTAACCAATTTTTGCTTGAATCACGTCTCAAGCGCATGGACTCTAAAATTGATAAGCGCTTCAATAAGGTCAAGTCATTCTTTGGTATGCTATGGGATGCTATATCGTGTTCCACATCCACCTCTGTTCAAGAACAAGACCCAGGAAAACGTCCTGCTGCTCCTGTTTTCACCTAGACATCATCTGACGAGTCTACTGGTATGAGTGGTCATGGACATGGAGAATCATCTAGAGGGAACAATGATGAGGAAGAAGAAGAAGATGATGATGATGATGACGACGATGATGATGATGAAGAGGAGATACGATCTGCTTCATCTTAGATTCTATTATGGTTTAGCACTTTAAAAACATTCATCGACACTTGTACTAAATAGTGTCGTTATTCTTATTTTTCGTTTGACATTATGATCTGTATTATACTCTGTTATGTTTTGGATGTGTTAATGATTTATTTTGCTATGCATATCATATTCATTTTACTATTCTAGTATCTGTTACTCCTTTTTGTCGATGACAAAGGGGGAGAAAGGGCTAACAATTGTTTGCAGGAACATACATATATAAGAATTCAAAGAGAGAGATCACATACTCAGGGGGAGATTCAGATTTGCAGATATATATTGTCATCAATCAAAAAGGGGGAGAATGTTGAGTCACAAGTTTTATGAAGGTTTTGATTTCTGACAAATAACTAAAGGCGATCGACAAAACAAGGTCATAGCTACATATGGTACTCTAGATTGTAGGTTGATTATTTGATATTATAATAGTGATAAACTTGTTAAAATCTATCCTAAAATAATCATGCATTTTCAAGGAAATCAATATATATACGAATAAATTGTAGTTGCACATTCAGTGTGCAACTTTACAGGGACCGGTCGACCGGTCACAATATATGCGGTCGACCGTTCCTGCATAATTTGCACACTGAACGTGCACACATGCACATAACGTATATATATTTGAATTCCTGTCTACTGGTCACTTTTTAACCTGTCGACCGTTTTTAAACAGAAAGCAATTTTTCCAAAAGACACTTCTTTTCTCCAAAGGTTGCATCTCTTACCTTTCACCAAAGATCATATCTCTTAATGGCAACTGCTCACAAAGAGTTACAACCATTCTAATCTATATAAACTCATCTAATTCGTTGATTAAAACAACATGATTTTATATGCTTTTACTCTAATCTCTGATCTTACTTTATATATACTCCTGCATTCTAAAAGCTCTCGATTATTTATTGAATCATTGAAACTATTTCATATTTTTTGATTCAATAAGTAATATACTTTCCTTAATCTTTTCAAAACATCATTTCGCATACTTTGAGGATAAGATTATAGGAAGGGTGTACTGCTAGTGACAAATCCGTGTTTTCAAGAGCACAAGTTGTCAACAACAATTGTATTTGTTCTTTTGTTGAAGTCCTCTGTGTTGTAAGAGGCAAGTGTTGAAGTCCTCGGTGTATTAGAGGCGTGAAATCCCGTTCGTTTGTTCGGGTGTTGTAAACCTGTTCCTCCGGGTGAAGTGAGGTAGTTAATAGTGAAAATCCAGATAGAAGTCTGGGACTGGACGTAGGACGGTGCTCCGAACCAGTATAAAAATCTCTGGTGTGATTTTTCTATTTTTATTTACTATGCTATTATCATCTATTTCCGCATTTATATTGTAGACCATATTACACGATCCGTGTGTACTATATTAGCACATATAATTGTATACACACCGCACTTTCAACATTGTCATATTATAACTATTATCCCGCCTATTGGCAAGGTCGTGACACCAAGGACTTGACTAGAGGCTGAAGATAATCCATCCCGAAAATCGGTTATCTATAGGTCCATAATGGGCAAACTTTGTCCGAGTCTGGTCAAGCTACAATTAGCATGGTTTGACAAGAAAAACTATAAAAGGCGGCATTCCAAATTTTAGGTCAATCAGAGTTTGTATGCTCAAGTTATGGATCGATCAAGGTCCATATAGAACACATCCATTTCGTATCCATCAGCCCATGTCCATCATTTCGCATCCAGGCTGATACAAAATGAGTACAGGTCCATCACTCAGCATCCATCCACTTTGTATCCATCAAGCAATAGCACATCCTGGATCGATCACAGTTCATTTGCTCCACAGCTACCCATTTCGATCGATCACACTTCTGCATATTTCGTATCGATCGATACGAAGCAAGAGGCCAAGTATCGATACGAAACCACATACAAGCATCAGTACGAAGAGCATGGCCTCGGATGGATACAAAGGAATATGTCAATTCAAAGGAAACTTTCTTTAGGCGAGAAACATGGATCTCCGCAGAACTTTCACGCCACATTATCGATACGAAGTCTATCGATACGAACGTATCGATACAAAGCCCTCAGCCCTGCTTGCAAACACAACATTGGATCGATCATAACTCTCAAACTGCATGTCCAAATGCTATGAAGTTTTCATAGGAGCTTGCATATCAACTCAAGAGCTCCCCTGATCGATCGCAGCTCGATTGGAGCCAATCTTGATCGATACGAAGATAACAGGGATCGATCCTAAACAACCCCAAGTCGATCTGGTGGGTCCACCTACGCATGAAAATGGGTATTTCGAGTTTTCGGGAAGATATTTCTAGATCTACTCCTATAAATATCACTCCTACACCAATTGAAAAAGGACTTTTGATGCTTCTACGATGTTACCCTGTTGAAACTCCATTGTAACTTGAGTACTAGTGATTTGTACTGTTGTAAATCAGTTGAGAATCATCAATAAACAACAAACTCTTCAGAGTGGACGTAGGCTACAATGCTGAACCACTATAAACTCTTGCCTTTTTCTATTTATGCTTACTTTTCTTAGTGTGATTGTTAGATTAGCCTCATTTTTCATGTAGATTCTTCATTCTAATCTCTTCAATTACATTCGAAGAGTGTTGTGCCCATTTTTGGTACTAACACTTTGGTGCTTTCACTGAGAAAACTCTATTTTTGTTTGATTCCATAGATTCCCTACCGTTGTTGTATTGCTAAAATCTAAGGAGGAGATCCAGATCTATCTTCTAGTTGTTCCTTCCATTTTACTCAGATTACTCCACATCTAGGAAGAGCTACATTCAACATGGTGCATACTACCAGAACTGCTTCCAATGCTGTAGATCCAGAAGGAAAGGATAGGAAAAATCCCACATAGCTGACCATAGCAGGCCAAACGTCAACTGGAGCTCAAGATCCACTTGGTCCGGTGACTAGAGAGGAGTTCTAGACCTTTATGCAAGAGCTTACACAGAGCCGTCAGGAGCTCACTCAGTAGATCTATGCCAATACAGAGCTTGCAAACCAGCTGAACGAGGAAAGGAGAGGGAGATCTAGAAGGCGGCATGCCTCTTATTCCTTGTCTGAAAGCTTAGCATCCTCTGACTTTAACCTCAAATCTACACACCGCAGATTAGATGGAAACTACGCAGAAGCCTCCGGGCATCAACATGCCGTGAATCTCGGACAAACCGGGATTGGTCCTTCTACATGGCATCAAGCTGGGCCCTTCTCCCGAGGAGGAGCACTTCCTTATCATACCATTCATGACCATGCAGCTGTTGCTACTATAGATCTGGAAACCGAGATCTAGAACCAACCAGATCCAGCCCCTCATCAACACATTCATGCTCAGGATCCTCATTTTCCTGAAGATCGGGAGCTAAGGAGGTGTGGAACGGACCCTAGACAACGACCAAACCATCCTCCTAACATGGAACCCGACCATGCCCTGGCCTTGAACATCTAGATGTCTGACATTCAAACCATGGTACGCCAAATGATTAGAGAAAGTCAAGGCTTCACAAATGATGATTGGGGAATCTCCCAAAGTCACACTCCATTCACCAATGATATTCTCTACGCAGAACCACCCCGTCAATTCAAGATGCCGATCTTAACTGTGTACGAAGGAAATTTGGATCTTAGCCAGCATATCCTGAAATATGAATGGCTCATGAATGCCGCTCGAGTTAACGATGCGGTTAAGTGTAGAAGCTACCCTATCTCCTTTGGAGACATTGCGACTATGTGGTTCACTTGTCTACCACCCAAATCTATTTCATGTTTCGATCAGTTGGCTACTAAGTTCGTTGAATAGTTCCATATGCATGCTATGAGACCGAAGGATGTCAACACCTTGTCCAGCTTTACTCAAGCTCCATGAGAAACTCTTAGGCGTTATCTGGAAACATTCCATGCTACTTGTGCTGAGGTCAGTAACCCCAACGACAACTCTATTCTGATGGCATTGACTATAGGGATCGATCTTGATTTCGAATTTGGTGATTGGTTGGCTGGGAAACCCCCTGCCTTGTTGGATCGATTTTGTGCTAAAGCAGACCAGTTTTTTTAGGAGAGAAGACGCTAGACGATCTAGGAAGCAGAACGTTACGAAGCCCAGTGGTGAATGCATTCAGAGAAATATTGTAGTAAAGCAGACCGGTGAGAATTTTGGTGTTGTACAGTTGAACATACAGAACAAGCAAGGTCAACAGAAGGGTAATGGTGGTTAGGGAAAGAAGAGAGACCCACATCGTGGGAGACCTAGAGCTCCTATGTTCGACCGATATACTCCTTTAAACACGTCACTGAAAATGTTTATCTTCGGACTTGTAATACCGGAGAGTACAAGATTCCAACCGCGAAACCATCATCTAAGAAACAAATTCAAACCGGGAAGTTCTGTAGGTTCCACAATTGTTATGACCATAATACTAATGAGTTCTGTCATCTGCAAGATATCGTTGAGAGATTGATTAGAGAAAGAGAGCTAGAACGGTTCGTCCGGGCTCGTAGGATGGAAGTGTGGCTCGACCTAATCCAAATCATGGTCAAGGCCAAGCGAAACCTGAAGAACCCATGTGTACTGGCACGAGGTTGGTAATTAATATTGTAAGTGATGGTCCTCATCCTACTAATCAGAGCTGGAAGGAAAGGGAGTCATATGCCAGTTCGATTAGGCATGTGGACTTCGAATATTGTAGTAATACTGATGAAAGGGGCCCGACAAAACAATAGAGGACGATGGTAGACGACATCATTTTTAGAAATTGTGATAATAGGTCCTGCTTGGATGAAGATGATCTTAGTTGACCGTGGAAGTTCTATCAATAACTTTTCAAGTGCGCTTATGACCAAATGAGGATGGAAGCAAAATATTTGAAGCCGTGCCAGTCACATATACTTGGCTTTAATGGAAGTGCAACCATGCCAGCTGGGATGGTAGAGTTACCCATTGAGTTGGGTATTGGAGATCGCCGGAGAGTCCGGATGTTGTAGTTTGTTGTGTTGGACATACGTTCCCCTTATAACTTTTTGGGCAAATTGGCCCTTGCATATTTCAGGGCAGCGATTGCACCTTGGTGTTTAACTCTAAAATTTCCCACTGATAATGAGGTCGGGATAGTACATGGTGATCAGGCGGCTGGAGGCGCCTTTTATGCTGCAGAGCTGAAGGATGCACAACGGAAGGAGAAAGGAATGGGTGTAGGGGAATCTCTCTGCGTCCGTTTTTTAGAAAATTGACAACTAACGCATGGGCCTAAGCTCGGGCGCCACAATAAATTCCTTAAGGACCTTGACCCCAAGACAATAATGATGAGGAGAAAGTCAGAGATCGCCATACTTTCTCGGCAGAGTTGAAGATTCATGTTCTGATCCATGAAGATGGCGATTCCTGAATGGTAAAGGTCGGGTCTTAACTCAGCCCCAGATGAGACATGAATTGGTTGATTTTCTCTGAGCAAACCTTGATGTGTTTTCCAGGACTCATTCAGACATGTGTGGGATCTCGTCGAACATCATGAGCCATGCATTAAATATCGACCCGGGGCACGTCCCAGTGAAACAAAAAAACGCAGTATGGATCCAGAGAGAAGTGGATAAACTCATTAGTAATGGGTTTATTTGTGATGCTTTACACCCAAAGTGGGTATCAAATCCAGTGCAAGTCGAATGGAAAGTGGTAAACACGTGTGGACTACTCAGATCTGAACAATGCTTGTCCAAAAAGAAATTTCCTCTTTCTAGAATTGTTTAGCTGGTGGATTCAACAGTCGGACATGAGCTCTTATCTTTCATGGACGCATACTCCGGCTACAATCAAATCTCGATGCACCTTTCGGACTAGGAACATACCAGGTTCATCATTGATTTGGGACTCTATTGCTAAAAGGTGATGCCGTTTGAACTTAAAAATGCCAAATCAACTTATCAGAGGCTCGTAAATCAAATGCTTGCCAATCAGATCAAAAAGACTATGGAGGTGTACGTAGGCGATATGCTCGTGAAGTCGCGACTATCCATCAACCACGTCAATGATCTGGAAATAATGTTTAACATACTCCGACGGTACAGAATGAAGCTCAATCTGTTGAAGTGTCATCTCAGAGTTGCATCAGGAAAGTTCCTCGAATTCATCGTCAATGCAAGAGGAATTGAAGCCAATCCTGAAAAACTTTGGGCGATTTGGAATCTCGAAACTCCCAGCCTTAAGTACATTCATTTCCAGATCTATGGAAAAGTGCATTCCTTTCTTCGATCTGATCGGAAAAGGAAAACGGAATTTCTAGTGGACAGAGGAGTGCAAAGGCACATTCCAAGCACTAGTTCAACATCTGGTGACACCACATATCTTATAGAAGCTAGTTGGTTACGAGAGATTGTATGTCTATCTAGCGGTTTCGACAAACGCAATCAGTGCTGCTTTGATTCGAGAAGAGGTTCAAATCTAACGACCTATCTTTTATATCAGCAAAAGTTAACTGGGGCAGAAAGAAACTACCAGAATATGGAAATGTTGGCTTATTATCTCATCTAGCCTCAAGGAAGCTCTGTCCATATTTCCAGGCTCATCCGATCACTGTCTACACCGACCAACCGTCGGAGCAGATCTTAACACGACTTGAGACATCTAGTAGATTGCTTAAATGGGACATCAAGCTAAGTCAATTTGATATCACTTATACACCAAGGCGAGCTATTCAAGCACAAGTTCTGGTAGACTTCACAGTTGAATTCACCATCCCAGAGGATTTTTCTGAAGCTAGTGAATCTCCCAAGGGTACATGGAAGCTATACACTGATGGTGCATCAAACGACTGTTGCTCAGGTGCCAGAGTAGTACTTGAAACCCCAGAAGGTCGATCCATATGCTATGCTTTAAAGTTTGGCTTCCGCACAACTAACAACGAAGCCGAGAATGAAGCTTTACTTGCTGGACTTAGGCTTGCTAGAGAATTAGGAGTAATTTCTATGGAAATTTATTGTGATTTGCAACTGGTCGTATGCCAGGTTCGAGGTGAGTATCAAGCCAGAGACCGGAGATTAGCTACCTACTATACTCGGGTTCAAGAAGTGTTAAATCAGTTCAACTATTATGCTATCCACTGTGTACCCCAAGAGCAAAACCAGCAAGAAGATTCTTTAGTGAAACTGGCTAGCACTGGCAAGCACAATAGATGGGACTTGTCCCGGTGGAGATGCTCTCTTCTTTGTACTCTCTTCGTTTGTCGCTAGAAAATAATTTCGATGATGATTGCAGCATCATCGATATTCATTTTCGAGTCTCAAAAGGGAGAGACCACTTAGTAGCTTTGCAATACTATTTTTTTTAGAAAAATAGATTTGATTTAAATTTCTTGTGTATAATTTGATTTATAAAATATATATGTATATATTTATTTATTTCAAAATAGTTGAAGAGAAACCGGAAATTTAACTCTTAAGTTTCATATTAAGAAATGGTTTCAAATATAGAAACGAAGTAAATTGTTGAGTAATTGGAATATCTAAAATGATAAATGAAATTAAACCAACTTGAAATAGTTGAATTGGAATAATACTTATCTGTATAATGCTAAATTTGCATTCTAATATATAACTTACTTAAAATATTCAAAAAGTTAAAAGGTTAGGGTGGATATATAATTAAAGGTTATACAAGAAGAAAACTTAAGTAATAAATTGTTCAAACTAAAATCTGGCTTAATATAGATATTGTAAATAAAAGGAAAATTTTGTATGGTATTCAATTACACTCAGAACCTTAATATAACTTAACTAGAAATAGCTAAATGTTAATAAAGTAGGTAATTGAATAACATACATTATAAATGTGAGCAATAAGATGTCCGTAAATGATATTTTGTTAAGGGGAGTTTATAAATAATAAATTGAATAATGAATTGAACAATAAAAAGAGAATTAATTTATTGAATATGTAGGGTTATAATAAATGTTTATACACCTAATACATGTTGCAAAGTATATATTAAGTAACATAAATTAAATAAATAAAGGAGAATGCTGGTAAGCAAATAAATATGAACTGAAGAATAGTTATAATTGGATTTTAATTGGAATCAACTTAACTGAAGGAAAATGGAGTACATAAATAAGTTAAATATAATACAATTTGTTTTGAAAGAAATTCTGTAATAAATCTTAATAAATTGAAACAAATCAAATTGAATGAAATTAGATTGAATTGAAAATCAACAAAATATGATTATAATAAATAGTTATTGATTGAATAAAATGGATTGAACCAAAATTGGTTGAATAACAATCAATTTAAAATCAAATGAAATTTAAATTGTTTTAAATTAATTGTTGCGTTTTGTATTTCAATCTATCTTTTCTTATTAGTTGTTTTTACTCTCCCGCCTCAACCTTTTTGAGGACGAAAAGATTTTAGTGAGGAAGAGTGTAACAATTCGGAAATTTTAAAGGTTCTAATAACGTAACTAACTGATTTTTTTCTTGAAATATAATTATAAAATTTGGCAATGAAAATTTGATATTTGGAATACGACTATTTAAACATAGAAGATGGTCAATTTTCATTGGTAAATGTAAAAGTTAGTCCTGCTGTGTAATTTTCAAATTTAAAATCAGTTAATATTGATGAAAATAAAATGTTTTGAAACCTGAATATTTTACATAATAAAAAATGCAAACTATTTTCCGAGCGAGACATCATCTTCTGTTTCATAAAATTTGGACTTCTCTAGCTTCGTTTATATTATTTTCAGCGAATTTGCAGTAGTTGGGCAAAGAATATCTACTTTTGATAGGATGATCATATCGTTGATATCTGTGTACCATATTGTTCGTCTCGTCGTGGTGATCTCCTCGGTATATTTATTTCTATATGTTGAGATCCGATATGCGATGGAAACGACAAAACAGTTTGTTGTATCGGTATCGTATTTGTGCCTTTTGTTTCTTTTGCCTTTTCATATTTCAGACGTGCAATCCAAGCAAATCTTGCTTTAATTATTGCACCCGAATTGATGTATGACTTTTCCATTTGTCCTGGTTTTAATTATTTATTGGTTTGTCGCTTTGTTCCATTCTCTCCCCTTTCTTTCTCTACTTCACTTTGTTCTTCCATGTTTTATAAAGAAAATTATCTTATGTATTTGTGAAGAAGTTGCTCGTTCTCCCCTCATCTCCCCAACTCATTTCCGCCTTCATCCCTGACCATGGGCGCACGCAAGTTCTTTTATCCCTTCCACAACCCACCACACCCACACGACCGTCACCCTCTCACCGAAGCCAACTCAACTACCTACCCACTGTGCACCTTTCTACACATGGTCGCACCACTCAGACTCGATCCACTTGCCTAGTACCGCCGCCTACATCCCATCAACCCATGCTCTTCCGCCCCAAGCACTACTTCAAACCCATCTCGCCAGCACCTTGCAAAAACCTCCTCCTCGCGTGCAGTTCGCAACCACCCAAATACCATAACTAAGATTCGAAGCCACCCTCCCTCTCGCTGTCCTTCCTCGACCCCAAGCCGATCTGTTCTTCCTTCATTTTCAGCAAGCCTTCCACTGCTCCGACCCCTCGCCTATACTCGTCAACCAAGCTCCATCCTTATTTTCATGTGGCCTGACTTGTGAGTATATTCTGTATATATTGATACTTGATTATGTTATTTTACAATTACATTGCATATGTACGGTTATATATATCTCGTATATATATATATATATATATTTATATATTATAATAGATATTTATATATAAGTATAGAATCGATTTGTTATACATAAGTCGGTATATAATAGTATTTATATATAAAGCCTCCATATTATATATATATATATATTGATCTGTGTTTATTTAGTTTTATTATATATATATAATTTATATATATACTGATCTCAATATATATGTATATATATATATATGTTTGTGTGTTTGCACTTATTTTCTCGCAGTTATTATATAAGGTATGTCTACAGATTACTGTTTACTTATATATAATAGTAGAAATATGTAAGTTTATACATATACTATATTAAGTTATATTTGATTTTAATAAGTTCTGTTTATATAGAAAGGTATATGAACCCCAAACTGTTGAATATATGTAGGGTTATATAAAGTTTGTATATCATTTATTGTTATAATATAAGTTTATATAGGTTTATATTAATATATATCTAGGTTATACGTCAGTTATATAGTACTTTATATATGTGTGTGTGTGCGTGTGTGTGTATATCGAAGTGCACATGAGTTTTATATTGATTGCTTATATATTTTGGTAGGAGATAAGTGTGTTCAGAGATTAATGATTTTAAAGATTTTATCATATACGTTTAGTTTTCAATAATCATATAAAAGCTTTGTTTTAAATTTTAAGATGTGTTTAAGCTATAATGATTTTGAAATACACACACACACACACACACACACACACACACACACACACATATATATATATATGATGGTTTTAAAATATATATAAAGATCTAATATGTTAAATATGTATTTGAACTTATGTAAAATAGGTTAATACGTTGTAAATATTTTATGTAAATATAAAATATTATTTCTATAAATGACTATCTATTTTCATCGAATTCTAGATCGTGCAATTTTGTTCCACCGCTACCCGGATTCATTCAGCAGCAGCCTTTCTAGCTTCGGTGCTTATCCATGTCCGTGTCACCATCATCGCCATCGTTATTCTTTAGCCTCGGAAGGAGAGGAATCTCTCATGATTAACATTTTTATAGTTAGTAAATTTGGTTTCACTTACGACAATTGAAATGTGCTGTTAGATTTGAATTACTAGTTATTTAATTGTTAAGTACGATATGCCATTATTTGCAATTATTCACCAGTGATATATGACCCCATATCCTATTGTATATATTTTATTAATTTATCACTGATGATATATGCCTGTTATTGATAAGTTATATTTTATCATATTTGTTCTCACTATGTAAGTTCTCCGTTAATTTTGAATTCCCCATGAATTGAAATGATACATACCCGAACGATTTTGTAGAATATGGGAAATCGTTATGGGTTTAAATGACAAATCCAAGCGATTTTCATTGATTTTAAATTTTGGTATTGCGGGTTGAACTGATATATAACCGTAGATATTTAAATTGCGGATTGCAATGATAAATATCCTTGTCACTTGACCATAGAATAGAAAATTTTATATGGACACCGTTGATCTATATTTTGTAAAATGATTTCCAAAGTTCTAAAAGAAAATATATGGATTTTAATATATATTGATTTGTGAATATATTATATATAGGCTATTTATATATATATATATATAATTTAAATTTTAAAATAATATGTTTTGGAAAATTTTAATTTATAAGTTAATTTTTAAGATTTTTCTTATAATTTTATTATTTTAATATATATATATATATATAATAAGATTTGATATAAAATATACGTTTAATAATAAGATTTAATATATAAAAATTAATTTAATTATTATATAATATGTTTAATTATTTATTTAAAATTGTACTAATATCTTTAAAATAGATTTTTATAACTTTAATAATAAATGTTGGGAAGATAAATTAATGTTGACTTGGAATTCAAAATTTGTAAAAAAATTGAATTTAAGCAAGAATTAATTTGAACTTATTGATTTTTGTGATTTTGGAAAAATATGATTTATAACGTGATTTGATAAAAAGTGATTAAATGAATATTCTCAGTTTTGAATAAAATTAAGATTGAATGTTTAATATTGATTTAAATATTAAATTAGGATGTAAATAAATTGTTATTGAATGGTTAAGTGAATATTTTCCAATTTAAATAAAAGTTGAAGTTAAATGTTGAAATATAAATGGAATTTATATTGTAATGTTGAATGTTTAAACTATAATCTTTGAACTTTAAAATTGAAATGGTTGAACTGGATTTAATTTAAATTGAATTTTTGGAATTTAAGCTGATTTGAATCGATTTGTGAAATTCAAGGAAACTATTTTTTTATTATATTAAGTATTTTAATATATAACCTACTTAAACATAAATTATTTTAATATATAAACTAGTTAGTTTATAACTATTTTTAATATATATACTATTTTTAATATCAAAAATGTTTAAGTCGAAAGTGTTACGACTTCAAAAGTGCTATGATTTCAAATATGTTATGATTCGAAAGTGTTATGATTACAAAGTGTTATGATTACGAAGTGTTATGATTTAGTAAGCGTTATAATTTTGAAAGTGTTACGATTCTGGAAATGAACATTTTTAAAAGTGGATAATGATATCAAATTGATATGGTTTTGAAATGAATATGACTTTGATGTGAAGTATGAACTATTTGAAATGAAATGGCCATGGTCTGAAATAAGCGTTTGGTTATTAAAGAGATCGGGATCAGATATTATCATGCTCTCTGCCAATATCGAAACTCACTTTAACAACTGTGTACGTGGTGGAGATTTGAAAATGAAGTAGGATGGTTTGGTGACGATTCTATATGGTATTTACGTAGCCCTGACTCTCGTGAGTCAGCTTGATGTGGCTAAAACAGGAGCCACGCCGGGCCAAGTGAGTTCATTCCTCCGATCGGGCACATTCTTTCGATACAATTCTATTGCTTTTGTGATTTGAGAGTGTGTCACAAGGTGGGTGGTAGTAGCTACTATGTATTACCACTAGTCTGGATATGTAAACGGTATATCTATACTAGCATTGCCTCACGTGCCTTGTCACATGCCCTATGGCGCCTTCTATGAGTTTGTTTGGTGTCGTACCTATGGAGTGCTACCAGATAGCCCACTTGCGAGTGGGGTTTACAGTATCTGTATAAACTACGGCATTATACAAAATGTGTTAAACGGGATATGGGTAATGCCTTGACGCTATTTTGATAGTTTACTTTACTATAGACATATTATAATAGCGTATATTACTACATAGTAGATAGTTCCATGGAATATTAGAGGATGGAAATCCCAACTATCATTTAAGTTACTTGTATTTCAGTTGAATTTCATTTGAGTTGAATTTATTAATATAAAAATATTAATCCTGACTCTAGGGTTTTGTGTTTTGCTTTATGCTCGGGTTTGACTGAGTGTCACAACATTTGAGACTCACCTTTGAAGATTTGAGCTTTGCTTGAAGATCTGTTTTATCTATTCAGCTTTTCCTGTAGTTTTGTTCAGATCATCTGTTTGCATTTGAGATATTCTATTGTACATTGTTTCAAACTCTATTGTTTTATATAGTAGCTTCATGAACTACTATTTATCTACTCCGCTGCTTATTGTTGTAATACTTTGTGTCTATGATTCTGTGATTGATTTATTTACCATATATAGTGAGTTTTGCCAAATATAAGTTAACAATCTGATATTTTAGCAATTGAAGTCCAACATGTGCGGATGCGAATGGCTTGAAATACAAGATCGTTCCACATTGATGGAAGAGGAAAGACTTGCTTTGAAACCTTACAACATCAAAAACGTGAAAGACTGGAGAAAGTTTGTAAAGAAGAAAACAATTTTGGAGTTTAAGGTAAAATTTCTTGCTGATAAACATCTCTTTCTGGTTAATCCAGTAGGTAAAAACAACTGATGGTTTCTTTGGTTAATGAAATGATGAACATAAACAAGATAATTAACATAAGACAGTGTAAGGTGAACATTTTGAGAAATAATAATTTGTTTGGACTGAATATAATGAATAAGTATGAAACACTAGAATGAAAACTAATATGGAGGTCAATGTTGGGAAAATTGGATTAATAAAAAAGCAAAATAAGAATGCTTACAGATGAAGGCAATGTGTTCATGGCAAGATGTCGTAAACAAAGGATCCTAATTCTTACTTGATAGAACAATGAATATTCTAATGAACAGAAGAAAAAAATTGACTGCTTAAACCAATTAGAGAACTAGACCTTCCCCACAGACTAAAGTCTGTGATAACTATATCGAGCAGAATAGATTGATTACTTGGTGGAAGAAAAAAAAACCTGTTATAGCTCCTTCCCAACTAGGAATGGGGATATTATGGGACCTATAACAATCAACTCATACCCAAAAACACTAGCATACAAGCTTAACTAGTACTAGACTAGATAGTTTCTTCATGCATGCAATCCTACCAAATTATTACTTAGTAAAACTGAATATGTAAAATTATCATAGTTAAAAAACCTAACAGATGCTTAATTTTATCTATTTGTGTATAATCGGCTATTTTACTTTTTCTTATCATTAAATTAATTAATGCACATGGAAATTTCGAAATAATTTCCTGCTTCATTTATAAACTAGAAAATTTTATCTTTTCATACAAATAGTAGTTGATTATTATGCATAGAGCAAATTATATACATGGGGAGATGAGCTACAAACGAACCCAACAAAAAACTGATCATGTAAATTTTTTTATTTATTTTTTCCTTTTATTATTTTAAATATAAAACATAAATCAACTCTTATAATTCTTAGCTATGCTCAGGGAAATTGTCATAGACAGAAATTCACTACTACTAGAACAATGAGCATTATCTGCTAGTAGAAAAACAACAAAAGGGTAATTTTGGCCAAAGTAGGAAAAGAAGTATTTGATAACCAACACACTTGGGCTTGTTTAAAAATTTTAAATCAGGTTATCTCTAGGAAATCCTGTATTGATTTACGATTGCTTAACCAAGTTGGCCAAGCATTGTTAAACTTGAATGGTTTACTATTGCTCACCACTGTCATTTATGAGTTTGATAGGGATGGGTGAATGGTCACATTTCGAGTGATCTAAAAATGACATAAAAATCTGGCTAAATTTTGAGAAAAATTCAATGTTACTAAAAAAATTGTCTATCTTGCTACGTAAGGCATAATTTAATCCTAGCATTTATTTATTTTAGACCACCTAAGTTGATACATTCTTGAAAGTTCGTACATGCCGCTAACTAGTTTGTTTCTATTATTCTCTCATTATTGTTCAGTGTAAAGTTAAAGTCTCCAACCCCTTCCATATATGTTCTCTTTTTGAATCCTGATGCTTAACATATGTTACAGTTATAACACATTCGAATCCTCTTTTATTTTCTGTCAGGCAACTTAGTATTGATCGGATTTTGATATCATATTGGTAGACCATGCAGACTTGTTCCATACGATCATAATTCTACCCCTGCCATCTAATTCATTATTATGCACCACTTCCCATTCTTGACTTATGCTTTTGCAGAATCTATTTATATCATATATTTTATAATTTATGTTCAGGTAATCTCATTATATGTAATTTATGACTTATAAGATGTTGTGTTACATCATGTATTCTTGTGAGGGAGTTTGAACCCTTCACATTACACTCAAATATCAACATTAGTTACCTTATAAACTCCTAGCATTAGAGTAGCTTGGATTTTTATTGCAAGTTTCAATTTTTTTTTTCTTTTTTAGGATGGGTTGCATATTGCTCATATAAAGGATTGTTAGTTAAATCCTTATTACATGCTACCACAAACTCAAAATATTACTTCATCGGTCCTTGTTTTCCTTGTTAATCTGGTTCTAACTGTATTATGCTCTATTATGTTTGCAATTTCTCCATTTTGAGCATCTTATAGAAAAGCATCTTCTATTGTTGTAACTGTAGCAGTATTGCTGTTTGTAGAATCTTCCATGCCCGATTTTTCCTAGGTATCTTCTTCCTCCCTGACCGCTTCTGTGGGAATTGCTATTTGAACTCTTCCACCCATTTTAACACAACTTTAACTTGATTATTATCTAACTCGTAACATGCTTTAGGTTTTTTTACTGTCGTTTGGTTTCATATGAAGCTCAGGATGTTTGCATAATTCTTCTATATCGCGTCTTGATTTCAAATCATCCTTCGTCTTCCCTTTCACATTCAAAATTGTGTTAAAAACATTATCAGATATATTTTTCTCATTGTGCAGCACGTCTATATTATGATGAGCAGAAGATGTTTCCAATATGGCAACTCGCAAAAAATAGTTTGTTTGCACCAGTTATGAACGATCGATTTGCCTTCAATTTCTGTTTGCACTCCAGTTTCATATATCTTGGGATAGTCACTAACAAGTTCATATATGTCTTCGTTTGACCATATCATTGGTGGTTGTCTGGTTTCTACTTAATTAGCTAAAAAAAATCTTGTCTCCTCTGAAGAAATGATTTACATGGAGAAAATATTGATGACAGTCAAACCATGAAATTTTCTTACCATGAGATAAAGAAAACGCTCATGTTTCATCCATGCGACATGGACATGCTAGACGACCGGTAGTACTCCATCCTGAAAGCGTTGCATAGGCAGGAAAATCACTTATAGTCCACAATAAAGAAGCAAACGTACGAAAAATTTTCTTCTTGGACAAATCGTATGTTTCTACTCCTTCGTTCCACAATAATTTTAACTCCTCAATCAACGGTTGTAAATATACATCGATTCCTTATGTCGGATCGTCGGGGCCAGAAACGACAACAGTAAGAAACATATATTGCGCTTTCATACACACCCATGGAGGTAAATTACATGATGTGATGATAATGGGCCGGGATGAATATTTACGACCAAGTTGAGAAGGCGAAAAACCATCCGTACATAATTCTACTCTAACATTTTGACTTCCCGCTGCAAAATTTGGATACGTTTTATCGAAATTCTTCCATGCTTCTCCATCGGCCGGATGTGTCAACGTACCCTCTTCCTCCGTTCTCACACTATGTCATCTCATACTAGATGCAGTTACAGAAGATGCATATAATCTTTGAAGCCTTGGAGTGATCGGTAAGTAATGCATACTTTTGTACAGAATTTCCTTCCCCTTCTTTTTTCTAGATTTGTATCTCTCCTGATTACAAATTTTACAATTTCTAAGGTTTGCGTCTTCTTTCCAAAACAACATGCAGCCTTTTAAACATGTATCTATTTTCTGATAAGATAAACCAAAAGCTGACATAAGTTTTTTAACTTCATAATGATTTTCACACATTAGATTATTGGGCAGCAAATGAAATTTGCAGCTTGTACAACAGTCGTAAACTTAGCTTCAGTGATGTTGTATTTTGACTTCATCGCAATGTATTCTGCGATTACTGACAGCTGAGTGCCGCTTTTACAACCATCTCAAATAGGTTTCTTAGCAGCATCTAGTAAATCATAAAATTTTCTTGCTGCAATATTTGGTGCTTCTACATTTCCATCATTGTCGTCAACTTCAACGATAGAAAATATTGATCGTGCTGCATCTTCGACCATATTTTCTATATGGGTCGTCGTAACTACTTCGTTAACGATACTTTCAGACTCTTCAAAAGTATTTGCTACAATTTCTCCACGCTGATCCCAAACATAACACTCGGATACGAAACTGTTTTGGCATAAATGAACTTTCATAATATTTGGTAACAAATACTTCAAATGTCTACACTTACTACATGGACAATGAATTTCTAGATCGTTTCCGTTATTACTTAAAGCGAATTCAAAAAATACTTTTATACCATTATAAAAATCTTCTTTTATTGAGCCCCTCAGTCATTTTCTTTGGTACATCCATCTCCTCCGATCAATAAAATAATCAATCATTTTTCCGATTTGAGAAAATGAGTCACAAGTTCAAATTATAATATTTATTTTCAAGAATACAAATTCGAAAAAGATTATTTTCATGGTCGTATAATATTTGAATTTGTAGAACTATTTCAAAAACTAAAAATTATTTTCAAATATGACACGTTTTATTTTTTAACGTATCGATACAAAATTTTGTACAAAAAAATATTTTTTTTCCAATGGTCAGACATCCTACTTCCCATTACAAACATAATAAGCATTTACATTTTGTATATTACTTCATCGCAAACGATTCAACAAAATTTCGGCAGCGTTTCCTTTTGTTCCCTGCATTGTACATAAATGCGTGTACGTAGGAAACAAAAAAGAAAAGTTACGCCGAAATTTTATGAACCGTTTGAGATGGAGTAGTATACAAAATGTAAATGCTTACTGTGTTCATAACTTATCCAATACAGGGACAAATCCTCAAACATTGTACCAGATGAATATAAGTGGTTGTTTTTTGAAAAAAACGACTATTTATATAACGATCATGTACAACACTCGTCAGATGGGGCCAAAATTCTCTAAGGAACATTAAATGTGCGTTTTATGAAAAAATATAGTTTTACTAACTGTTCACATTTACAAAAATATATTTTAATTTAACACATTTATTCGACGTATTACATCAACTTAAGGCTGGTGTAACATTTTTGTCATTTTTAAATACACACAATTATAATTTAGACTCAAGCATTTTTTTTTGCATTAGTCAATACGTACACCATACAATACTTCTAGCTCGTTCATTCATTTTATCTTATTCCAACTAACACAATACAATGATAGCGGCGCTAAACACATATACAATCATAGAATCAAGGCATACACAACGATTTACATATACACGAACAACTACAAATTATACATGTTTTTCATAATTTCACAATAAAAGATGAAATAGGTATACCATGGAATGCTAGAAACTATTATCACACTATTGGAAACAATTTCAATCACCAATTAGCCCTAATTTATCATCTTATACAAATCTAGAAATAGGATAAAAATTGAATTTTTCGCGAAAATAAGAGATTATACCTGAGCTAGAAAGCAAAAGAGGTTGAATTCGTAGCCGGGGAGGATGCAAAAAAATGAATTTGGGATTTTAGAATTGTATTTTAGGTTTTGCTGAAATGAAGAAGAAAGATTCGGCTGGAGCTTGTAATTCGCGATTTTCTGACGGCCGCCGACGGCCCGTCGGAAAATAACCGTCAGGAGCCACCGCCCTCCTCTGTCGCTTTTTAAGCATTTTCTAGTAGTGTCTTTTCCCAAAACTGGATCAACAAATTATTCATATAGAATTATTTTATCATTATATATATATATATATATATATATTACATATATATTGTTATTTAACATATTTATTTATATGTATATAAATAATAATAAAATATGTATTTGTATGATACTGTTTTTGACATTAAAAAAATTTATTTATTATATTTAAATGATATAAACATATTTATATAGTGATTAATATATATACATTTTGTTAATATCATATATTTATGTTCATGTATAGAAATATTTATATATTTACACAAAATTATCAATACATATATATATATTGAAATATTTTATTATAAAAACAAAAGAATATATATACATATATTTGGATAAGACATCAATGTATTAGATGAGTTAACGCGTCCATTGTGATGTAAATCTCAAAATCTATGTACAGTCATGTTACACGTTGCACGGATTGATATGTTACATATGCACACACTTATATACGTGTATGTGATACCAATATATATTTAATACAACATAAAATTTAATAATAGAATTTTTAAATAAAATTTTGAAATGTTTTAAATAAATTATACTTCATAGGCTTAATAAAGATCCAGTGGGAAATTTTTTTTTTAAAATTCACACATAACTTTCAATATGGGTTGGCCCAGTTCTAACATCAACTACTAGATGCACTATTGAAAAGATAAATAAATTTGTGCAGACTTTTTTTAAGCCGGAAAAAGGCATAGAATCACTTGGTCTATGTTGTGCAAACCAAAAAAAGAAAGCGAGATAGGTTTGAAAAACTTAAATGACCTTAAAAAGGCTGCATGTTTTGAAACTAATGAGAAGCAAGTACTGTAAAATAGATGATTTCTAGTACATGGCGATAAATAATAACGCTTCTTGTTAGTGGAAAGATATTTTACGACTATGGAAACAGGCAAGCAATACTTTAATAAGGTGACTGGAAATGATACTCCTACTAAATTATGGGTTGAACCATGGGTTAATAGCAGATACTTAATTGATCTACTGGTGCTGATAGTTTTTTTGTAATTGGGTCATCATCTTCACGTGTTTTGGATATAATCAGAGAAGGTGCACTAATTCCTAGTCTTAACCCAGGTACATGTGAAATATCATATACTATAAATCAAGTTAAGATAAATTCATAGGCTAGTACAAACTATTATGAATGGTTTGAAGGAGGTGAATTCAACTTTTATACAGCATGGAATTCAATTAGGCAACACAAGGACGTATGCAGATGGGTAAATGTAGTATGGCACTCAAAGAACAGTAAAAATGGCTTTTTGTACCTGCTGGATGCTAAACACAGGTTAATCTCATTGTGTGTGCAAATCGATGCACCACGTATGTTATGTGAAGAAGATACAGAAACTGCAGATCATATTTTTCCGATGTCCATACAGTAAATGTTATGCGTCTAGTATAACAAAATAGAGAATAATCAATTATAAACTCGTCGCACAAGTTTATAACTCAGATTTCCACTACACTGGAATTCTGTAGTAATTATTATAACAATATAAATGTTGTAAATAAATTACAACAACAGCGTTATACTATTTTGAATAAATAGTATAACCAGCATAACGGATAGAATATAGAATAATTTAAATAAATATACAATCAGACTAGAATTCTAACCGGATTATGTCTGAGGCTCGTCGTAATGATTTCCTTAAGAATTTTATTTCAAAATTCTCCCAAGATACAACAGACGTATTCTGCTCGAGATTGTAATGAGTATATCACTCTATGATGTTGATTATAAGAACAGCAGTTATTAGAAGAGAAGAGATAAGAAAATTCAGTGAGGAAAGTGATCGGTTTTCCTCCTTATTTATAGTTTGTTCGTATCCCTTCGAACGGCCGCGCCCGTTTCCTTTAATCGCTACTGTTCGTGTGTCTGCTTATGTTCGGCCGCGTCTCTTCAGTCGGGCCACACCTGTTCGCCTCTAACGGGTCACACCCGCTTCTTTTCGCCTCTAACGGGTCGCACCCGCTTCTGTTCGCATCTAACAGGTCGCGCCTCTTCAGTCCGCTTTATGAACAGTCGCGTCCGTCTTCACCCGCCCGTTTCTCTTCAAATTCCAGGCCCAGCCCAGTTTCAGCCGAAGACCAAAACCGTTAAACAATGGCCTAGCAAAAAGAATAGTCATTTTAGACCCGTACCCATACGCGAGCCCGAGCCCGGTTCGGTTCGGTCGGTCGGCGGCGGCGCGCGCGCTGTGTGGTGGAGATGCATGATCTCCCTCCTAAGAAAGAAGCATACATTTGGGAGCCCCAGGCCCCCAACCTCCACTTGAGAAAGCTATTAATATACTTGTCTTTCTTAGTATATTAGACGATGTGGGACTTTGTATATTTCATTCATTTTATTTGTTAAGGAATTCCAACAATCCCCCACATGAATGATAATATACATATCCCCCACACAAAGCGAAATATCACAGAGTATATATGGAATAATGCTTTATCGTGGATAAGTAGATATTTCACTTTGAACTTTCCCTAGTTAAAACTTATCGGATCTACTTGGCTAATCGGTGAATTATTTCATCTTGAACCGTCGGCCTTTATTGTATATCCAGACAATAAGCTTTACGAAGCATTGATTCCCTTCTCATCCAATCTCTTGGTTGTGTTCATTTTGGTCCTGAACAATTTTTGGTTCTGCGAGTGTTTTAGAGAATAAAAGCCTTTTAATATTCTCATAGAGTCGACCCAACTCACACTAACATAGGTGATCGCAACCATTAAGAGTATCCTACAATACCCCACTTGTTATTTCCAAGATATAGTCATCATTAAAAAACATAGTTTTAACTTTTAAATACTTCTGTAGGCATGCATTTATATTGTGCACCATAGGAATGGAGTTGGACTATGTCCACGCAAATGCATTACGTCTTGAGTTACCAGAACTGGTTTGCCTATTGATCCTAGTCCGTGGGATCTCCAGTCGCTAGGATAGGTTTCCGTATAAGATAACTCTTTGTGGTTTAGGCTTTTAAACTCATTCCCCTCGATGCGCAGTCAATTTTCTCTCTTGATAAACCTTTAGTAAATGGATCCGCTAGGTTATCATTTGTTCTCACATAGTCTATGGAAATTGTTCCATTTGAGAGTAGCTGCCTAACTGTGTGGCGTCGACGAATATGTCGTGACTTTCCATTATACACAAAGTTGTGCGCTCTACTTAGCGCAGCTTGGTTATCACAGTGTATACATATGGCCGGTACAGGTTTAGGCCAAAATGGAATATCTTCTAAAAAGTGACGAAGCCATTCTGCTTCTTCGCCTGCTTTATCTAATGCAATGAATTCTGATTCCATAGTGGATCGAGCTATGCATGTTTGTTTAGTAGATTTCCATGACACTGCTGCCCCTGCTAGGGTAAAGACATAACCACTTGTTGATTTTGATTCCTCTGAATCTGCAATCCAGTTTATATCACTATATCCTTCTTAGACGGCATGATATTTTCCATAGTGTAAGGAATACTTAGTGGTATTTTTTAAATATCCAAGCACTTTCATTAGTGCTTCCAGTGTTCCTTCCCTGGATTGCTTATATACATGCTCAATCGACTTACTGCATAAGCTATATCTGGTCTTGTGCAATTCATGAGATACATGAGACATCCTATTACACGAGAATATTCCAGTTGCATTACACTCTCATTAGTGTTTTTATGCAGTACTTCTGATGGATTAAAAGGTGTACTTACTCCTTTAATTCCAAAATTTTGAAATCTTTCAATCACTTTTTCTACATAATGTGATTGAGATAACTCAATTCTATTAGGTGTTCTTATTATTTTTATTCCCAAAATAACATTTGCAACATCCAAGTCTTTCATGTCGAAATTGTTGATCAACATTTTCTTTATGGTCTCAGTTACCTGAGTATTTGGACCGAATATTAGCATGTCGTCCACATATAGACAGATCATCACATATGGTTGTCCAAGTTGTGTATAATAAACACATTTGTCACATTCATTTATACGAAAACCATTTCTCATCATGACACTATCAAATTTTGCGTGCCATTGCTTTGGAGCTTGTTTTAGTCCGTATAATGATTTGACTAATCTACAGACTTTGTTTTCATTTCCTTTGGAAATAAATCTCTCAGGTTGCTCCATGTAAATCTCCTCATCGAGATTTCCATTTAAGAATGTTGTTTTTACATCCATCTGACGAATCTCTAGATTATAGATGGATGCAATTGCTATTAGCATTCTTTTAGAGGTTATTCGTGTTATCGGCGAATGTGTATCAAAAAAGTCTACTCCTTCTTTTTGACGATATCCTTTGGCTACTAATCTGGCTTTATCCTTGTCGATAGAGCCATCTACTTTCATTTTCTTATTGAAAATCCATTTGCAGCCAATTGCTTTTATTCCTGGTGGAATATCAACAATTTCCTAAGTTTTATTACTTATAATTGAATCAATCTCACTTTGGATTGCTTCTTTCCAACATGAGGACTCAGAAGATGACATTGCTTCCTTGTACGTTTGAGGTTCGTGCTCTAATACATATGTAAAAAGTCTGAACCAAATGTTTTGGAAGTTCTAGCCCTTACGCTTCTTGGTTCAGCATCCTCAATTTCATGATGAGTTTCATCTTCATGCGAATCGTTTGATTCTTCCCTTGTCCTTTTTGGGACCCTATTTCCTTCATTCCTTTTGTGTGGAAACACATCTTCAAAGAATGAGGCATCTCTTGATTCCATGATTGTATTTACATGAATATCAGTTATATCAGACTTGAATAGTAAGAATCTGTAGGCACTACTATTTTGGGATGGCCCAAGATAATAACAATCTACTGTTTTTGATCCAAGTTTGACTCTCTTGGGAGGCGGAACTGGAACTTTTGCCAAGCACCCCCACACTTTGAGGTATTTAAAACTTGGTTTGTGTCCTTTCCATAACTCATATGGAATTGTTCATGTTTTATTGTGAGGGACTTTGTTTAATATGTGATTAGACATATTTAATGTTTCCCCCTACAAGTTCGTCGGTAGACTAGAATTTAAAAGCATGGCAGTAATCATGTCTTTTAACGTTCTGTTCTTCCTCTCGGCTACACCATTTTGTTGTGGTGAATATGGAGCTATTGTTTGATGAATTATACCATTTTTGGCACAGAACTGTTCAAATGGTGATTCATATTCTCCACCTCGATCAGATCTTAGTATCTTGATCTTTTTATTTAACTGATTTTCTACTTCAGCCTTGTATTTTATAAAAGCTGTTATTGCTTCATCTTTACTATTTAAAAGATATACATAGCAATATCGTGTATAATCGTCAATAAAAGTAATGAAATACTTTTTCCCACCTCTTGTAGGTAGCGATTTAAAATCAAATAAATCTGTATGTACTAAACCTAATGGTTCGGTGCTTCTGTCAACAGATTTAAATGGTTGTTTGACCATTTTTGCTTCTACACATGTCTCACATTTGTAGTTCTTATCTACTTGGAATTTTGGAATTAATCCCAAGTTTGATAATGTTTTAATTTTGCGAAAATTTATGTGTCACAATCTATCATGCCATAGTAAAACTTCGTGCTCAAGCAAATAAGAAACTACAATTTTATTAATAGCACAATCAAAATACATATTTTTGTTGCCGAAAACGGCTACATTTGCCTTAAATAGGCCATCACATAAATAACCCCTTCCGATATACATTCCAGCTTTGGACAGAACCATCTTGTCTGACTCAAACACCATTTTGAATCCCTTCTTTGATAGGACTGCACCAGAGATGAGATTCTTGCGTATGTCTGGAACATGGAGCACGTTATTCAACTTAACAGTTTTTCTAGAAGTAAACTTGAGGATTACTGTGCCACTGCCTTCGATCATGGAAACTGCAGAATTACCCATGTAGAGTTTTTCTTCGTGATCGAATTTCTGATATGTAGATAACATGGATTTGTCAGAACAAACATGACGAGTAGCGCCTGTATCTACCCACCATTGGTTAGGATTCTGAACCAGATTGCATTCAGATACCACCGCCGAGAAGTTGGACTCGTCTACTTCCATGTTATCCACTATATTTGCCTCTTTATTGCATTCCTTCTTGAGTCTGCAATCTCTAGCGGCATGTCCAACTTTTCCACAAACCCAACATTCGCCATTAAACTTCTTGTTTTGTTTGTTGTCTTTTGGTTTGTTGTCTTGAGCTTTCCTTTTCTTCTGGAAATTCTTCTTTTTGTTTTTGGTCTTTGACCCTTCAGTCACAAATGCCTCCTCGCTTAGTTTTGTAACTGCACGGTTGTCTGCCTCAATTTTTAATCGGACTATGAGATCTTGTAAAGAGATTTCCTTCTTCTTATGCTTTAGATAGTTGCGGTAATCTCTCCATGACGGCGGCAGTTTTCCCGTGATGGCTTCAACCAAAAACGATTCTCCAACCATATGACCTTCCGCTTCGAGTTCATGAATGATGATTTGCAATTCATGTAGTTGAGAAGTCACCGGTTTGGAGTCAACCATCTTGTAGTCCATGAATTTGTCTACAATGAAATTCTTAAGACCGATATTCTGCGTCTTATACTCGTGGTAAGTGCATTCCAGAGTTCTTTTGATGTCTTTAAAGGCTGATATACTTTGTATAGCATCTTGTCGAGACAATTCAGAATATAGTTTCTGCATAAAAAATTGGAATGCTTCCACGTATTCACCTCTTCTTCCTTGCCTAGTGCAGGAATCGGTTCCTCCTCCTCGAGATACTTTTACAGACCAAGTGTGGTGAGATAAAACAACATCTGATTTTCCATGTCAAGAAATCATCACCATCTCCCATGAATGGTTCAGGTCTGATGTGAGTAGTATTCTTTGAAAATTCTACTGTTGCCATCTCTGTTTTAGTAAGAAAACAGTAAAATTCTTAAGATGTTATACGTCTAGTATACCAAAACAGAGAATAATCAATTATAAACTCGTCGCACAAGTTTATAACTCAGATTTCCACTACACTGGAATTCTGTAGTAATTATTATAACAATATGAATGTTGTAAATAAATTACAACAACAGCGTTATACTATTTTAAATAAATAGTATAACCAGCATAACGTATAGAATATAGAATAATATACATAAATATACAATCAGACTAGAATTCTAACCGGATTATGTCTGAGGCTCGTCATAATGATTTCCTTAAGAATTTTATTTCAAAATTCTCCCAAGATACAACAGATGTATTCTGCTCGAGATTGTAATGAGTATATCACTCTGTGATGTTGATTATAAGAACAACAGTTATTAGAAGAGAAGAGATAAGAAAATTCAGTGAGGAAAGTGATCAGTTTTCCTCCGTATTTATAGTTTGTTCGTATCCCTTCGAACGGTCGCGTCTGCATCCGTTTGTCCAAACGGTCGCGCCTGTTTTTGACATGAAGAAATGAAGAAGAAAGATTCGGCTGGAGCTTGTAATTCGCGATTTTCTGACGGCCGCCGACGGCCCGTCGGAAAATAACCGTCAGGAGCCACCGCCCTCCTCTGTCGCTTTTTAAGCATTTTCTAGTAGTGTCTTTTCCCAAAACTGGATCAACAAATTATTCATATAGAATTATTTTATCATTATATATATATATATATATATATATTACATATATATTGTTATTTAACATATTTATTTATATGTATATAAATAATAATAAAATATGTATTTGTATGATACTGTTTTTGACATTAAAAAAAATTATTTATTATATTTAAATGATATAAACATATTTATATAGTGATTAATATATATACATTTTGTTAATATCATATATTTATGTTCATGTATAGAAATATTTATATATTTACACAAAATTATCAATACATATATATATATTGAAATATTTTATTATAAAAACAAAAGAATATATATACATATATTTGGATAAGACATCAATGTATTAGATGAGTTAACGCGTCCATTGTGATGTAAATCTCAAAATCTATGTACAGTCATGTTACACGTTGCACGGATTGATATGTTACATATGCACACACTTATATACGTGTATGTGATACCAATATATATTTAATACAACATAAAATTTAATAATAGAATTTTTTAAATAAAATTTTGAAATGTTTTAAATAAATTATACTTCATAGGCTTAATAAAGATCCAGTGGGAAATTTTTTTTTAAAATTCACACATAACTTTCAATATGGGTTGGCCCAGTTCTAACATCAACTACTAGATGCACTATTGAAAAGATAAATAAATTTGTGCAGACTTTTTTTAAGCCGGAAAAAGGCATAGAATCACTTGGTCTATGTTGTGCAAACCAAAAAAAGAAAGCGAGATAGGTTTGAAAAACTTAAATGACCTTAAAAAGGCTGCATGTTTTGAAACTAATGAGAAGCAAGTACTGTAAAATAGATGATTTCTAGTACATGGCGATAAATAATAACGCTTCTTGTTAGTGGAAAGATATTTTACGACTATGGAAACAGGCAAGCAATACTTTAATAAGGTGACTGGAAATGATACTGCTACTAAATTATGGGTTGAACCATGGGTTAATAGCAGATACTTAATTGATCTACTGGTGCTGATAGTTTTTTTGTAATTGGGTCATCATCTTCACGTGTTTTGGATATAATCAGAGAAGGTGCACTAATTCCTAGTCTTAACCCAGGTACATGTGAAATATCATATACTATAAATCAAGTTAAGATAAATTCATAGGCTAGTACAAACTATTATGAATGGTTTGAAGGAGGTGAATTCAACTTTTATACAGCATGGAATTCAATTAGGCAACACAAGGACGTATGCAGATGGGTAAATGTAGTATGGCACTCAAAGAACAGTAAAAATGGCTTTCTGTACCTGCTGGATGCTAAACACAGGTTAATCTCATTGTGTGTGCAAATCGATGCACCACGTATGTTATGTGAAGAAGATACAGAAACTGCAGATCATATTTTTCCGATGTCCATACAGTAAATGTTATGCGTCTAGTATAACAAAATAGAGAATAATCAATTATAAACTCGTCGCACAAGTTTATAACTCAGATTTCCACTACACTGGAATTCTGTAGTAATTATTATAACAATATAAATGTTGTAAATAAATTACAACAACAGCGTTATACTATTTTGAATAAATAGTATAACCAGCATAACGGATAGAATATAGAATAATTTAAATAAATATACAATCAGACTAGAATTCTAACCGGATTATGTCTGAGGCTCGTCGTAATGATTTCCTTAAGAATTTTATTTCAAAATTCTCCCAAGATACAACAGACGTATTCTGCTCGAGATTGTAATGAGTATATCACTCTGCGATGTTGATTATAAGAACAGCAGTTATTAGAAGAGAAGAGATAAGAAAATTCAGTGAGGAAAGTGATCAGTTTTCCTCCTTATTTATAGTTTGTTCGTATCCCTTCGAACGGCCGCGCCCGTTTCCTTTAATCGCTACTGTTCGTGTGTCTGCTTATGTTCGGCCGCGTCTCTTCAGTCGGGCCACACCTGTTCGCCTCTAACGGGTCACACCCGCTTCTTTTCGCCTCTAACGGGTCGCACCCGCTTCTGTTCGCATCTAACGGGTCGCGCCTCTTCAGTCCGCTTTATGAACAGTCGCGTCCGTCTTCACCCGCCCGTTTCTCTTCAAATTCCAGGCCCAGCCCAGTTTCAGCCGAAGACCAAAACCGTTAAACAATGGCCTAGCAAAAAGAATAGTCATTTTAGACCCGTACCCGAGCCTGAGCCCGGTTCGGTCGGTCGGACGGACGGCGGCGGCGCGCGCGCGTGTGTGGTGGAGATGCATGATCTCCCTCCTCACAACGAAGCATACATTTCGGAGCCCCAGGCCTCCAACCTCCACTTGAGAAAGCTATTAATATACTTGGCTTTCTTAGTATATTAGGCAATGTGGGACTTTGTATATTTCATTCATTTTATTTGTTAAAGAATTCCAACAGTAAATACATATGGACACTTCTTAGCTTGAAATTAAGACTTGTACATGATGCATAGTATATCCTATTAGCAGAGACTGAAGATTTACTCGCAGCTTTTCCTACACGAAATCAGATCCAGCATGTCGCCTTCGAAGATTTAACCACTTCAGTCTACTACATCTGACTAGAGAGAAATAGCAGGATCTTTAGACAAAAAACAACAGAGTAAGATTGAAAAAGCTGAGAGTAATCGAGAAAGAAATCGCTTATTTTCTCAACGGTAACGGTAGCAAAACTAGAAGGTCGAATTACGCCGTGGATTTCCTTCGGCATTGGGGAATTGAGCTTGTTGGTTCGCGGTAAAGTAAGTATGCAGGTTTCTGAAGTATGTAAGCGGGTTCATCACTTTTAAATGGATCGTCCTAGTGCTAGTTTACTTTTATTGTTTGTTTTTTTATTTATAGTAATGTAAAAAGATTACAATTGCGTATGTTTGTATTAGTTGCAATAAAGTACCAATTTTTATGTGTGTGTGTTCATGTTTGTATGTATGTATATTTGTATGTTTATGTATATGTATATGTAATGCCTATGAACTTTTTTTAACGACTACATTAACAGTGTCTTAGAGCATCTCCAACGATTAAAGAGGTTAGTATTCTAAATAGTAACGTCATAATATTCAGGGCATTACCCTACAGTCAGACATATTAAATAGATATATGGTTGTTTAATAATAGATTTATTCTCAGACATCTATTCAGTAAGCGCCTGATCTCAGAAGCCTATTAAATAGATGTTTAAGCAGCTATTTAGATGTCTGAGCTCAGGCACCTATTAGATAAACACTTGGATCAATTCAGTACCCTGAATATTTAGGGTAATATGAATGCTGGAGTGGTCTCTAAGGCTTTTTTGAATATAAAGGCTTTGTTGAATATAAAGGCTTTGTTGAATATAAAGGCTGAATGAAGCCCTCTTGGAGATGCTTTATCGATTATGCATAATAACTCTCTTTCTCTCTCCTTCCAATCCCACTCCCTCATTCACTGCTCTACAAGTCAACTATATTATCACTCGATCCAAGCTAACTCGCAAATTATGGATTTATCGACTGCGCGAAGAAAAGAAATGCTTCCACTATGAAGGATTTTCGACAAAGAAAAAGAGTGTGGAGATCCCATCAAGTGCTTCGGATGTGGGTGTGTCGGACATAAACAATATTCACATACCTCTCTTCCGAACAAACAAAGGAATTCGAGGCACATAACACAGGTAACGCGAGGCGAGGGAAGCCCAGGTGGTCCTTAAATGTATTAAATTGAAATGAGTGCTACTAGATAGTCTTTAGCTCAACGGAGATATGGACATAGGACTCTTAGAGATAATCTTTCAACAATTCAGTATTGTGTATTGGTGGGAATAAAAAATTGACCTGTCAATTGAAGAAAATCTAATGGTATCTAAAGTGGTAGAATGTCCAAGAAACTTAAATACAAATTCTCAACCAAGAACTATGAAGTAGACCATGTGTTCTAGAACAAGCTGCTTAGATCTCCATTGACATATTTAAATAAATATTTATATTTTCTCAAATGGAACCGGTCCGTTTGTAGCTTAAATCAGTCTTCTTTGATCTCATTATCTCTGAGATTTGACATTGCTTATGGATTGAAAACAATGGATTGCTTTGAAAAAAGAACGTCCCTTTGTCAGATGGTTTAGTGAAGGAAATAGTTTCTGCAAAAGTTTTTTTTGAGGATGAGAGGATTGTAGAGAGAAAAGAAGCAACTTCTATTTCAAATGTTGGTGTTTGCAGTGATGTGCTGCTTTTGGTAAAGGATCTAACTAACTCTCTGTTTGAGAAACCATAGGTCTCGGGCCTTACAACCTTTGTTAGAAGTGTCACGGAATTGTTTTAGAAAAAGATTTGGGAAGTTAACGACAATATTGATGTAGGGGAGGATTTTGATGTTGGTGATGAAGTGGGGGATTTGGGCGACGAAGCGAGTGTTGATTTGATTAATGATAAGTTTAGGGATTATAGGAAGTTAGCTAATCCTAATGGTATAATAGCTTCTTTTGGGGAAGAGATTGAAAAACTGGTGGAGGATGGAGGCATTCTAGAAGTAACCGTCGAGGTAGATTTGGCTACATGTACCCATTTTTTAGACATTGAAAAAAAAATCCAGATATAGTCAAGGTTGATGTGTTTGTTGGGGAGCAGGTTGGAATATTAGATGACATGGCATTTGAATTGGGAAATTCATGCATAGTGTATGGCCAGGTGGTAATGGATGTGGATAGTGAGGAAGGTGATATGAAAATCAATATGTTTGTAGAAATGAATAGTGTTGGGGTTGGTACTAATGATGTGAGTCCAGAAGTAGGAACGCAACTAATAGTGCTGATGGTGTTGTCGAAGAGGGTTTTTAGGTTGGCAGTTCGGTAATGGCAGGGCGAGTGTGGGCATGGATGGTCGGCTCAGATCTGAGATATATTCTGATATGGCAGTGCATAACGTGTGTTTTTCGAACTAGCTAGTTTCTATCATGTGAGGGTAGGTCGGTTGGAGTTGTCTGAATTGGGTATGGTCGTGGGCTCAAAATCCATGTCAAGGCGAAAGTATCTTTAGTCAAGTAGTTTGGTCAGAAGGAGTACAAACGTTCATGGTGCATCTTCATTTGCGACCACTAAAGTATCTGGCTCTGGCTTATGTTCAAGCGATCTCCCTGGTAGCATTTACAATTCTACTTTTTGAATGTGTTGCCTACTTCCTCTATGCTTGATTTAACCAGGAAGGTGATATTTTTTTTGATGTGGATCAGTCTGATATAGACTATATTATAAACACTAGAACTTGAGAGGGTCCAAACATATATATCATGAAATTCGCCAGTTGGAATGTTATGGGTATGAACGATTCAAATAAATGCAATAAAATTAGATCTTTTTTGAAAAACAATAACATTGACATAACTCTTTTGCAAGAAACTAAAGTAGAGAGTCACGACCAGTAATCTATAGAAGCATAGATGGTTTACATCTTAGTCACTAGGTTTGCTTCCCTGACATGAGCAGCTTAGGAGGAATAATGGTGAGATAAAAGCATAACTATGTTAAACTTATTCATTCTGTAAATAATGTTCACTCAATGTACTTTATATTCACTAACTTGAGAGATGGCTCCTTTCTAAACGTCTCAAATGTTTATAGGCCTCATAACAAGATTGATAGGACGATCCTTTGGAATGGTGTCTTGAGTTTACATCTCTATTCATCGGGCCTAGTTAGTTGGGGGTTTCAATATGACTAGTTTTTTGGAAAACACTCTCCTAAAGAAGGAGACATTTCTTGTAATAGCATGTAACATTTTGACATACATTCATTGGTAGGGGAAAATGGTAATTTTATAAACATTTAAATTAGGCGATGGGAATTATACCATTGCATAAAGCTCATTTTTCTGGTCAGCGTGATATATTGATTAGTTTGAATCAGAGTCCATATAAAGGAGTTGCATGAGTTTTAACTTACGGGCTTTGAATTTATTTAAACGGGCATAAGCCCGTTGGACTGAAGTGATGGATGGAAAGATTATATCAGGACATGCAAAAAATTTGAATTTATTTCCCAATTCTCTGCTCCTTTTTCTTTCTCTGCTCCTTTTTTCATCGCTCTGCCTTCTCTCTACTCCATCAAGTCTTCACCAAAACCTAGAAGTTTATATACCAAATCAAAGAGTGCTACAAGAAGATACCAATTGGTTCTAGATTCAAAAATCTTAGAAGGACTGCAATTCTAGACAATGAAGGTTTTGGGAAAATTGATGGATTCTAGGGATTTGCGACACAACTCGGTAAGTGGGAAGCACTACTGATGATATATTGCTTGCATGAGAGTGGTATAAATGGTGAATTTAGGTAATTATTATTAATTAATATGTTTTATGATTATAAATTAGCTTAATTAAATGGTGAATTTGGGTAGTTCATATTAGGAAATTGATAATGGAATGGTTACAGAGATTAATGATGTTTATGATAAACGAATTGGGACTAGGTTTTATTTGGATTGTTTATTAGATGGAAATTGCATCACATGGTAAAGATTGTGGTGATTAAGGATTTAAAATGAATATGTGGATGACATAAGATATATGAAAGGTTAGAATGGTGAAATATGACGTTTAAGGGAAATATGAAGTGTTAAAACAATAAACAATGAAGTAGAAATCGAATTAGAGAAGAAAGACTAAAATATGGAATTGTTTATCTGGAAATTACCATAGTCACTTATAGACTGATGCGTGTAGATCGGCTAACCATTTTACTAGCCAGGTTAAGCCTAGATCAAGGCTGGATGATTTTACTCCAATCAGGCCTACACGAAATAGCTGTTAAATAACACGTTAGTTCTTTAGCGACATTTCGGAGTGTTTAACATATAGATACATACTTCGATGATTATGCATTGTGACGAACGGTTATGTCATGTGTAAAGGAGTCAGGTTGTGTTTACCTATCGTTTATGTATATGTGAGTTATACTACATTTATATAACTTATACTCTTGTTTATGTTTATGAGAGTAGTCTACGTTTAACTTTGTCCTGAGGTTAGTCTTTGTCTAACTAGCTCTAGAGTGATCGTTGGGTTAGTATGTGTTTAACTAACTCTTCCTTCCATTTTTCTCTCCTGTGTATAGATGGGCTGATCCATGTTTAACTAACTCTATCGTATGTTTAATATTAGCAAGTATATAACAGAGGTCATCATCATATTATGTTTACTATGATGGACTAACTCTATATATGCAAGTGAGACGAGTTAAGGTAAATAAATTCGGTATTGATACGGTGTTTATGAAATCGTGCATCTGTATATACTGGTAATTTTTTACTCAGCAGACATGTATGTATGCCCCCCTTCTTATATACTATAAGTGAATAAAGTAATGTTATGGTGTGGTGCTCGAAGATGGAAACAATGAAGATGTTTACGATATTATCCGTTGTTCTGTACATATTTTATATGTAGTGTGACAATGTATGTATGTATAAAGACTAATGTAACTTATGATATGTAGATGAGATTTTTTTATTTTGTCTATATTTTAGTTTGATCCATTCCATTGTGAGTTCTAAAAGTTATAGTTAGTTAGTTCAGCTCTCTATATGCTATTAGATTTGTTTAAACGATTTGAATTTTCATTATATGGTGATTTTATGGCTGCGAAAAACCAAGTTGTTATATTTGGTATTAGAACTTAGGTTAGGATGCATAGAGAGAGCATACATGTATATTGTATTTAACATAAATGTATACATATACATGGATTAAATCAATGGGCGTATGGTATTTAAATTTGGGTTTATGTTTACCATCTCTGTCCACTTTGGATGGATCTAATATTGAATCCTATTTTCCATATGGTAGAAATAAGTAACCCGAATTAAACTAGCATAAGAACTGGAACTAAACCCATGGAAGTACCTAGCGTGGACATTCCACTTTGGTTCTGTCGTTATCTACAAGCCA
This sequence comes from Allium cepa, assembly GCA_030765085.1. Lineage (NCBI taxonomy): Eukaryota > Viridiplantae > Streptophyta > Magnoliopsida > Asparagales > Amaryllidaceae > Allium > Allium cepa. Next base: position 294,001,901 of record CM060937.1, read on the forward strand.
GAAACTTGGTCATTGTTAACAAAGGGGCACATGTAACTAGGGTACAAGAAGGAAATATTGTTAGTATATCAGGGCCAAATTTTCTAAAACTGTGTAAGAATTTTATGAATATGGGTGATAAACCATATACGGGTATGGAAGCTTTTGTGGAGATGCGAGCTTGGTTGCGTACATGTGATAGATTTTCAGTATGCTGAATTTGAGTGATGGGATGTGAAGACAGCTTACTTCGTAGCATCTATAAGGAGAAGCAATAAATTAGTGGGAAGTGGTCATAGAGGAAGTAAATAAAAATGAAATTTCCTGAACTAATTATATAAAAAATTCGAAGTGAATTTTTTTTTTTTTGCAGTAGAAATGAAAGTGATGCTTGAGAAGTTTATAAATCTCAAATAAGGGAATTCAACCATGAAGAAGAGTTTTGAATCAGTAGACACGACATCTAAGAAGACGGTGAAGTTCGCGAAAGGGTTGAGTTAGCCACTTAGGGAACTAGCACTTAGTCAGATTACTACGGGAGCAATGTTTGAGGGTTTAGTTGAGGTTTCATTGTTGAATACTACTATATTGGAAATTTCTAAAGTGAAACCAATGAAGAATGTAAATCAAGGTAAGCTAAGGATTTTGGAGGTCCAAGTGGATAGGATGGTAAACAAGACAAGAAGTGTGAAAGGTTCAACATGAAAGGATATGAGCTGAAGGATTGTAGGGTTAAAATTTCAAAGATAAAGGGTTATAACTACAATCAGATGGTTTATATGAAGAGGGAATGTCCTACTTTGGGAAAGTTGTTGTGGGTTGCATTATATACATTATTACCCTATGTTTATATGTATATGTATATATATATATATAGTATAAGATATGTTGATATATAAAGAAGAGTTGTATTCATAATATTGAGGATGAAATTCTTTTTAGGGAAAGAATGAAATACCTCGTAAGATATAGACGTATTTTTTTTAGTAGAGGCAAAATGGTAATTTAAAATATTACAATTAGGTGGAGGAATTGTATCATTGCGTAAAGCTTATTTTTCTAATCAGAATGATGTATTGGTTTGTTTGGATCGGAGTATGTATGATAGGTTACATGTTTTAAGTTGTGGGTTTTGAATTTATTTAAATGGACCTAAGCTCATTAGACTGAGGTGGCGATTGGGAAGTTTATATCAGACCACATTGAAAACTTTTGAATTCAGTTCTCAAATTATGTAATGTTCCATTTCTTAACTCCTCCTTCCTCCATCACTCTTCTTTCTCTCTACTACTTCAAATCTTTCATAAATCTAAAAGTTTATATATCAAATCAAAGAGTGCAAAGAGGCTACAAAGAAGATACCGATCATTTGAAGATTCAAAAATCTTGTAAGGATTGCAATTCTAGACAGTGAACATTTTGGGACAAATTGATGGATTCTAAGGCTTCGCAATGCAATTCGGTGAGTGGGAATCATTACCGATGATATACTGATTGCATGAGAGTAGTATATATTGTATGATTACTAATTAGGTTAATTAAATGGTGAATTTGGATATTTTGATTAGGAAATTGATGATGAGATGATTACGTAGATTATTGATGTTAATGATAATCGAATTGAGGTTAGGTTTCATTTAAATTGTTTATTGAATGGAAATTGTATATAATGGTAAAGATTATGGTTATTAAGGATTTAAAATGAATATATCGATAGCATATGATATATGAAAGGTTAGAATGGTGAATATGATGTTTAAAGGAAACGTGAAGAATGAAGTAGAAATCGAATAAGAGAAGAAAGACTAAAATCTGGAACTATTTATTTGGAAATCTCCATGGCCATCAATGGACCGGTGTATGTAGACCAATGCACTATTTTACTGACTAGGTTGATCTTGGACTAGGGCTGGAGCGATTTTACTCCAGCCATGCTTATACGAAATAGTTATTAAATGACTTGTTGGTTCGCTACCGACATTTGGGAGTGTTTAATGTATAGATACATACTCCATGATTGTGCATTGTGACGAACGGTTAAGTCATGTGTAAAGGAGTAGGTTGTGTTACCTACCCTTTACATATACGTGTTTATCTAACACATACACTTGTTTATGTTTACAAGAGTAGCTCGTATTTAACTATATTTTCGAGTTAGCCTTTGTCTAACTAACTCTTAAGCGTAATGTTAGCGTGACGACCCGGAATTTCTAACAACTTAAATTGGGATTGTTAATTGATTTTAAATATTTAAAAGTTAATTTTAACTTGAATTCAAGATATTAATATTTACTTGATAATTAAATCACTGAATTATATAGTTTAAATATTGAATTTAATAATTGGAATTGGTTAAATTGTTGAATCTGAAACCTCTAAGCCTGTTTAAAATAATTTGAAGGCTTACAAAATTTATAATGATGATGCTGAAGATAATAGAATGGTTGAAATTAAATTTAAAGGTGTTTTGTTCCGTTTTGAAAATATATCGTTTAAATCGATATTTAAAAATAGTCTTTCGAGGCACAGTCTCGGAATTCGACGAAATCGGTTCCATTGGATCCGTAATAGTTAGTTATTATCGGATTTCAATTTTCGTAGCAATCGGAGTTGTCGTTTGACCGTGGCAGGTCAAAACGCTTCGAACTATTTTAATCGAACTGATTTAAAATCGATCGTTTACTTCTGCAACTCGCGCATACGATCGAATTAGCTTTCGAAACATATTCCATTGTATTCGGAACGCGGGTAAAACCTTATAAACGTTTGACGGCATGTTTAATTTAGGGTTCGGGATTTCGCGTTATGCAAAGAGATATTTTCAATATTTAATTATTTAATTAACACTCGTATTCAGAAGCTAACCCCAAATCAATATTTATCACCGCTCCTTCTAACCTTCTTCAGATCCGATATTGACTTCGTCTAAAATTAAAAAAAGAAAAAAGAAAAAAAAAAGATTATGGCCGATCAAAATTTGTTTCTTTCCTCTACCTCATTTTCAATCCAAAAACGTAATCGAATCAAGGGAACTCGATATCGAGTGAGCGATTGGCCACGTCCGGGTTCGGCCGAGTTTAAAGGGTTTCGGCATGGTTGTTGTTGTTGTTTTGGTTTCGATTGAGCTGTGGATTTGCGAGTTAGGAGGGTCGGCATTCGAGGATCGCACTCGCGTTCGATTGGGATCTGGATAAGGCGGAGGCCGGCAAGTGGGGTAAGTCGCGATTTGAGATGGGCGGTCGTACGTCGTTGGTAGTAGCAAGGAATTGTGGGCGATCGAGCTCTGAGCGATGCGTGGGGTTTTGTCGACGTTGGATATGGGTTTGTCGAGGTAGTCTTAGTTGATATCTTTTTAAGTTCATATTATTATCTGTATATGGGTAAAGAATGAAATATTTAAGGTTTGAACAATAGCTTTTAAAAGTTGTGTTTTAGAAAGAAAATATAATATAGATACTGGAAGATTTTGAAATTATAGGCAATAGAAATTTTAACATGTTGCAGGATTATAAATTTGATTTCTAAAATGTACATAGGCTATTTCTAGTATATGTGGTTTCGGAAGAAATAATTCCTAAATATATAAATTAATTTATATAGGTAGGATTTTGAAAAAAAGAAGAATAAGAATTCTAAATATTGAAAGAATTCATATAAGTAAGATTTTAATGAAATCTATATAAGTATATGTATGTAGTTTGAAATAAATAAATATACATATATACGTTAAATCTACTAGTTTATTTTCTTTTAAATAATATATTATGGAGATTAATCTATCTTATTTTTAGCTACTAAAATTATTTATTATAAGAAAATAAAATTTTAAACTAAATCATTAATTAATTTTCTTTAATTGAGATAAATTACTCGATTTGTTCGAATATTAATAAATCATATAATGTTTATTCAAGGTCCAAAATGTGTGGAGAATCAAGTCAGTTTGGTTCAGATTGCAAATTAGAAGTCAAAGGTGAGTAAATCTCACTCTGTTGGGCTTTCTTTTATTTAAATTTGAATGGTTAAATTTAATAATTGGTTGAATGATTGAGTTGATTGGATGTACACTGATGATGATGTGACTTGGATTTGGTTGATGTTCGAGTTAATTGTGGTTTGACTCGAAATATTGGGGTTTAAGTTGTTTTAAACTTAAATCATAAATAAGAAAATGTTTATTTTTAAATTTAATAAGAGTTTAAGGATTTGTGATTCATTAAATTAGTAGGGAAGTTAAGAATAATTAATTAATTCAATTAATTTATGATTTGGATAAATTAAGTAAATAATTAAGGGTTTGAATTATTAATAAATTAAGTTTTAAGTTAATTAATTAAGTGTAAGTAATTCAGAATAATCATTTGATGGTTTGATAAATAATTACTTAATGAAATTAATAAAATATAATTACCGGTGTAATTAATCGAGGGATTGATTAAGATGGTTAATTAAGGAGAAATTGATTTATTTAATGAAATAAATAAATGGATAGTTAATTACAGGTTGAGATAAATCAAGAATGATTAATATTGTGTTTTAATCACTATAATTAAATTAGATTAGGGTAAATTGAAATGTAAATGGAAAAAAATCATTAATTTATATAATCGATGACGTGATAAAAGACTGATTAATTAATATTGATAAATCAAAAATAAGTAACTTGTGAGAAGTTAATATGTAAATAATTTAAGGATTAATGTAACTAAAACGGTTAATTAGATCATGAAGTAATTAAGATTACTTATCGTTTTGGTCAAGGTTAATTAATATAGTGAAGTTAATTAAAGATAGCTCCTTGAATGAAATTGAAGGATAATTAATCCAGGTTGATTAATTCAGATGAATATTGAAGGGTTGATTGAATTATTTGATTTGAAACTAATTAATTGACAAGTAAAGAAATCTAAGTGATTAAGGTTAGAAATTCAATTAGAATCAATTGAATTAATTTGGAAGTGATCAAATTTATTGTGCATGATTGGATGGTATTGGATGCTTTGAATGAGTTGATATCCCTGATATGAAATGTTGTGTATTTCTTTTTGATAACTTGGGTTAGGATGACATGAGACTCGAAGAGGCCAGGATCGGGTATTGGGAAATACCCGAAACCACTTCGAATTCTTATAAATTAATATGTGAGATTAATAGGTTGGAATGAAACGATTTAAGTGAATCGGACCATTTGATCTAAATTTTGGTCCTTAGAAACTTATGTGTGAAATAAGTTATGTCTATAAAATATTGTGAACTTGTAAAATTGGATTGAGTTACCTCGGGTTCTATATAAGTTGTATGTTTGTATTCCATATTAGATGGGTTTACTCACGCTGGTTTCCAGCCTGACCCGGGTGTTACTTTGGTGTAATGCTCGGGTCAGACCGAGTATTACAGATTTTCAGGTAAGGACGTTCTGGAGCCCAGAAGGCGAGCTGGATGACAGGAACGTGTAGAGTATTTCCGCTGTATTATAATATTATAAATCTATGACATGCTGATTTGTATATGTCCAGTGTTGAATATTTGTGTAACTCTGATGTATTTAAATGTAATTAACAGAATATTATTCCTTTGTAAACTGTTATTGTCTATTATTATATTATATCCGCTGCGAATGTGAGATGTTGGTGCTTCTGATCTTCTTCTTCTTCTATCTCTTTCTTCTTTTTCATAACTATCTGAAATTTTCGGGTTCGAAAATTTCGGGTCGTTACATTTGGTATCAGAGCTGAAAGGTTAAGCGAGAACCTTGGCTCTGGTGGGAGTTACTCATTGAATAGAGTCCGTAGTACTCTAGAATGGGTTAAGAGTGTGTGTGTGTGTGTGTGTGTATGAGAGCGTACTTGTTATTTTCTTATATAAAGATATTAAATGATTTTATATAAAGTATATTTTGATATATAAAGAAATATTTCATTCTAATAAATATTAAGGTAATTGGTTGTTAGATTATTGGAATTAAAATTTAGAAGTAATATAATACAACCAAATTGAAAGTCTTGAATTGGATTAAATTAAGTAGAAATAGAAATACAACCAAATTAAAATTTAATTGATTGAAAATGAAATTCTAAATCTGGTCCCAGAATTTGAAAATTTTGTTTCAAAGTAATGAAAAAAATAATAAATAAGTATTATTTGGATAACTGGGACTTGTTGCAAACAATGGGTTGTTTGAAAATTTGATTTGAATTTAAAACCAAAGGTGGTTTAAAATTTTAAAACATGGCTGGGAGGGCCAAGAAATAAATATGTATATATGTATGGATATACATGATACCAAAGATAATTTGAAATAAACATTAAGAGGTTGAGTTTTGATTTTCCCTGAAGTGTGATGTAAAAACCCAAAAGTGATATAAATTTTGAACTGATAAGAGGGAAAGAATTTTAAAGTTGAAGCAGGAATTCAAATTGAGTAAGACTGATTGGATTAAGTAAATTGGAATTTAACTTTGGGAAAGTTAAATAAGTGGAGAAAAAGCAACCTGAATTGAAAATTTTAAGATGAAATTGGAATTTAACTTGGAAAGTTAAATGGTTGATTTGAATTGGGAATTTGTGTGATCTCAAAACGGGTTTGAGATTTAAAAATTGAAAATGGATGGACGTTTTAAAAATAAATTGGATGATATCATCCTATTGTTAATGAAAATCTTTAAATTGAAAATGGTATTGTATAAATAAAATAAATTTGAATAATTGAATTGTAAATTAAACTTGTTTAAGAACCGGCTTCAAACTGGAAGATAAAATTGAGTAATAAATTAATTTTTTTTAAAAATAAATTTGTGTTGAATTCTTATTTGAACCTTGAAATACATAAGTAAAGATAATTTAAAATGGAATTTTGAGAATTGGACTCTGAAATTAAATTGATTATAAACTATGAATAAAAGTTAATTTGGTTTAAAAAGTTAAACCAACCTTTGAGAATTTGACTCAAATTTATATAATTCGAGGTAGTTTAAATTCAAGATTGAAATTGAATTAGTTCAAAATTTAATTTGGTTTGAATTAATTGAATTGGTGATTGAACATGTATAAGTTTAAGAATTTAAATGGGAAATTGAATTGGATTAAATTGAAATGATTTGAATTCGAAATGGGTTCAATAATAATAATTCAAATTGATTGGAATAATTTGAAATTATAATTTAAGTTGAATTGTTGGGGAAGTGAACAGTTGACTCTTGACTATTTTCAATATAAATTGTTTTGATATAAACTTATTTTTCTAAGCTATTAAATATATACAACCCTTCTTTCTTCAAGCAAAATTATTTTATACTTGTTTCTACAATTATTTTTGGAGCTATTTGATAATTTTTCAACTGTTTTCTAAACTAATTACTATTTTTCAACTATTTTACAAATAAATTACTATTTTCTAACTATTTTGCAATTATCTAAATTTTTTGAAACTGTTTAGCTATTTCTCAACTATTTTACAGTTAGTTACCTATTTTATAGCTATTTTGCAAATTAATAATTATTTTTCAACTACTTATCTATTTTTAAAACTTTCAAGCTATTTTCTAAATATAAACTGGTCGGAGTTCAAACTGTTATGGATTTAATACCCAACTGAGATAAGAATTGAAGTGATAATTCAATGGAATTGAGACAATTGTAACTAAGTGAATGAAAATTCAAGTGAATGTGAATAGAAATGGGATTGATTTGGCTAATAATCAATGAAAATAAATACGTAGGATGTACATATACTATTCTATTCGCATAGTGATTTGATCCAGATTCGAGCACAGAATTTCGAGATAGTTTATCGATCCGAGTTGGGATTTTTCACTCGATTTTCGACGGCGAACCTGGATATGGATTGTTGATTGGTTTTGGATATTCTCTATCATAGTTATGGCTATGTAAGGAGAATGACGGTTTTAATCAAGAAACCAGATCTGTGTCCGCACTAGGAAGTCGGGTGAACGATACTAGTTCAGAAGTGAAATTGTGTGATCGAGTGAGCGATCAGATTGGTATAACGTATGGATGATAAATGTACATTGTATAGATTTGAATGAAATTGAAATTGGAAGGAGTAATTAAATTTGAATGTTTGATTTTGAATAAACAAAGTTATATATCTTTGTTATATGAGATAAATATCCCCTTGTTGAGTCTATTGCCAGAAGAAAAGGATTTTTGAAGGTGTTTGAAGTATAAAAGGAGTTTTATACAAGTTTGAAAGGATCCAAAGTTTTAAAAAAAATTATATATATCTGAATATATATATATATAAAGGATCTTATGAGGATCTTGGAAAAGGATTTTGGGAATCTTTGGATTTGGAAAGGCTTTTGATTTTTGGGTAAAATCAATATTAAAATTTAGAAAGCCTAGTTTGAGAACTATCGATTTTGGGATAATTGATTTTGTGTAAAGGAGCCTTGTATGAGATCATACTAGGTGTATGATTTGAAAGATCCTATATGTATAGTATAAAGTGTTTTGATGATGGCTCTGGGGAAAAAGACGCTCACTTGAAATGAACTTCTCAAGAGTACCACCGGGTGGTGCTGCCTTGAGCCCCGGGGGGTTTCTAAAGTTGATCCTGTGAGGATTTCGGACAAAACTAGTTCCTGGGGATTATGAGTATTGTGTACCATAGCAAAAGTCGTGTGTGCTGCTGAGAGCCAACAGTCTATGTTTGATTTTATATCGGTAGACTGCAACCTATGGTATAACATAGCGAAAGTCATGTGTGCCGCTGAGAGCCAACAGTCTGCGTTTGATTTTATATCGGTATACTGCGACCTATGTAGGAGTGGAGAAGTTTCATTTCGACAGCGAAAATCAGAGGCCGCAGAGAGCCTGCAGTTACATGGACTTTTTCTGTGATGGCAATGTAACCCTAGAATGTAACTGTGATCTGTTGTGGGTTCCATGGCGTAATCAACAGACCACGGAGAGCCTGTAGTTACATGGACTTTTGCTGCGATGGCAACATAACCCTGGAATGTAACTGCGACCATGGATAGGGGTGCTGATTTCCAGAGCATCCTCACCAAAGATATTTCCTCTATTTTCAAAATTTGTTTTCTATATTTTCAATAAAACTATTTTCCAAGTATTTTCACTAGATGTTGGAAACAGGTCTACCAAGTACTTACAGATTTTCAGTCCTACGCCTGATCAACGTATGACCGAATTTCTATGAGAACAAGGATGGACTGGTGGAGACATCGAGTTATAAGAAGTATTTTTTTATAAAGAGTTATTTTATTAATCTGATGTGAATTTAAAAGCATTTTTTTTAAATTTTTTAAATAATGATATTGGAACTTTGGGGAAATAAAAGGAAATCCAAACTGGAATTTTAATGAAGTGATTTTGTAATCAAAATCGAATATTGATTTAGAAGTTGGAAATAAGCTAATTGATTAAATAATTGTTTGATTGAGTATGTTAATAAAATTTAACTTTGGTAAATAAATGGATTGTAAATTAATAATGGAGTTTGAAATGAATTAGAATTGTAGATAGAATTCGACTTGGATTTAATAATGAATTAAATAAGAGGAGATGTTGTAAAATAAAAATAAAATAGAGTTGGATTGAAAAATGTGATGGTTTGAATTACAAATAAAATTCAAGGGTGATTTGGATAATATTTAATGAAATTTGCAAGTAAATTGGATATAAGAGAAGTGATGTCATATGAAATAGAAGTGATTATAATAGAAATGGTTTGAGTTGCAAAACAAAACCCAAGTGAATAGAAATAAATTGAGAATAGCCTTGTATTAATAAAATAAATTCGATAACGAATTAAGTAAGTGAATTAAAAATTTAAAATGGGTTAATTGAATTAAATAATAATTGGATGAAGTCTGATTGAATAAAAACTAAATCAAGCTGTGATTTGAATTGGATTATCAGACTGAACTTAAGTTCGGTGGCATATTAATTTGAAGTATAAACGAGTTAAGTATGTGGTTGGATATTATTTTGATAATTGAGAAGGTGAATTAAAACTAAAATTAAATGGATGGACTTACTGAATTTAATGGAAGTTGATTAAATGAGAATCAAATAGAAGTAAACTTAAGTTTGATGTTGGAATAAATTAAAGTAAATTCACTTAAGTTTAAAATTTATGGAAACTTGGCTTCGGATAAGAGTGAAAGCCCATTAAATAAAAGCTTGGATTGAATTAATGGGGGAATGGCTAGAAGTATACAAGAATGGAATGTGTCGAGTTAAATGAATGGTTGGTGAATGAATTAGAAATGAAATGGAATTAAATATAAAATGAGTTGAAATCAAATTGAAATAGTTATAAACTAAAATAGATACTCTATTAAGCGAATATTGCCGAATTTACACATAAACAGTTGTCGTTTGACGTGAATAGAAGTAATTAAAATTCTATAAATTGATAGAGATTTAATAAGTTGATTTTTGAATCATTTGAAGTGAATATGAGTTTGTTTGGATTAAAAATAAATTAAACATAAGCAATTGAGTTGTAAACCATTAAAATTGAATGAAATGGCATATAAATTGGTTGGAAGCAATTGGATTGGCTTTAAATCATATAAATCGCTTATGGTAAGCATTTGATGTTTGATGCTTTTGTAATGCTTGTGTTTTACCATTAAAGTAAGTGAAATGCTAATTGATTTTCTATGTATGGCACTTACATATTTCAATTGAGTAAGTACATGTACCCGAAGGCCGTTTGGCTGGTTTTGGATGCGATATATGCTAAAATAAATAAGTCGCTTGCTTAAAATGCTAAATAAGGTACGCCTACGCAATAAAAAAATAGAAAATATGAACTGTTTTTGCTTTTTCCGACCGGGTGGGTCGATGTATATATATTTATACCTCTTGTCAAATTGCAAAAGCTCCTCCGTATAAAGGAGACTCTGCCAAAAAAATTCCAAAATTTTGGAAGTTAGAAATTTTTGAAAGTTTTGGGAAATTTTTTGTTAATGACAAAACGGTTTTAAATTGGAAATCAAAGTAAATTGGTACATGAAACTAATATGAATCATATATAAATAAAAGATAAAATTTAATATTCCAAAAAATGAAAATAAATTTAATTCATATTAAAACGGGAAAAACAAATTTGAATAGAAGTAAATATGAAAACCTATATAAGAAAATGTATAAAATGATTTGAAAGGTTACGATTGAATATTGTTGCTAAGTAAGATATGCAGGTATTAAAGGGAAAAGAAAATTGGATTTGATTCCAAAAGATAAATTTGAATTTCCCGACAAAAAGGTATGTATTTAAATTTTTGTATGAAATTGGATTGGGTTTTTGATCTAGCCACTTGGCTTTTGTTTTCTTTTGGAATTTGGGAGCCCATAGAGGCCTTTTGTAGTTGTACCGAGCTAGCCGCGCAAAGGAGACGCTGGCAAAAAATTTCGAAAATTTAGAGAGTTAGAAAATTTTGAGAAAATTTTGATAATTCAAAATAGGTTTTAAATTGAAATTTAAATGATTGAGCGGAAGGTAGTGCTTGAAAACTATAGAATGTTTTGGAAAGTTGGTTGAGGTGATAATGGGTCTTTAATAAAGGATACTTGGTAGGATGTTGAGTTGTGGGTGGGGAAAAGTAAACGGGTATTGGACCATCCTTCCTAACTAGTAATTTCGAGGACAAAATTCTTTTAAGGGGGGAGGAATGTGACGACCCGGAATTTCTAACAACTTAAATTGGGATTGTTAATTGATTTTAAATATTTAAAAGTTAATTTTAACTTGAATTCAAGATATTAATATTTACTCGATAATTAAATCAGTGAATTATATAGTTTAAATATTGAATTTAATAATTGGAATTGGTTAAATTGATGAATCTGAAACCTCTAAGCCTGTTTAAAATAATTTGAAGGCTTGTAAATTTTATAATGATGATACTAAAGATAATAGAATGGTTGAAATTAAATTTAAAGGTGTTTTGTTCCGTTTTGAAAATATATCGTTTAAATCGATATTTAAAAATAGCCGTCTGAGGCACAGTCTCGGAATTCGATGAAACCGGTTCCATTAGATTCGTAATAGTTAGTTATTATTGGATTTCAATTTTCGTATCAATCGGATTTGTCGTTTGACCGTGGCAACTCAAAACGCTTCGAACTATTTTAATCGATTTGATTTAAAATTGATCGTTTACTTCCGTAACTCGCGCATACGATCGAATTAGCTTTTGAAACACGTTCCATTGTGTTCGAAACGCGGGTAAAACCTTATAAACGTCTGTCGGCATGTCTGATTTTGGGTTTAGGATTTCGCGTAATGCAAAGAGATATTTTCAATATTTAATTATTTAATTAACACTCGCATTCAAGAAGCTAACCCCAAATCAATATTTATCACCGCTCCTTCTAACCTTCTTCAGATCCAATATCGACTTCATCTAAAAATTAAAAAACAGAAAAAAATGATTATGGCCGATCAAAATTTATTTCTTTCCTCTACCTCATTTTCAATCCAAAAACGTAATCGAATCAAGGGAACTCGATATCGAGTGAGCGATCGGCCACGTCCAGGTTCGGCCGAGTTTAAAGGGTTTCGGCATGGTTGTTTCTGTTTTGGTTTCGATTGAGCTGTGGATTTGCGAGTTAGGAGGGTCGGCATCCTAGGATCGCACTCGCGTTCGATTGGGATCTGGATAGGGTGGAGGCCAGCAAGTGGGGTAGGTCGCGATTTGAGATGGGCGGTCGTACGTCGTTGACAGTAGCAAGGAATTGTGGGCGATCGAGCTCTGAGCGATGCGTGGGGTTTCGTCGACGTTGGATATGGGTTTGTCGAGGTAGTCTTAGTTCATATCTTTTTAAGTTCATATTATTATCAATATATGGGTAAAGAATGAATTATTTAAGGTTTGAACAATAGCTTTTAAAAGTTGTGTTTTAGAAAGAAAATATAATATAGATACTGGAAGATTTTGAAATTATAGGTAGTAGAAATTTTACAATGTTGCAGGATTATAAATTTGATTTCTAAAATGTACATAGGCTATTTCTAGTATTTGTGGTTTCGGAAGAAATAATTCCTAAATATATAAATTAATTTATATAAGTAGGATTTTGAAAAAAAGAAGAAGAAGAATTCTAAATATTGAAAGAATTCATATAAGTAAGATTTTTATGAAATCTATATAAGTATATGCATGTAGTTTGAAAATAAATAAATATACATATATACATTAAATCTACTAGTTTATTTTTTCTTAATAATATATTATGGAGATTAACCTATCTTATTTTTAGCTACTAAAATTATTTATTATAAGAAAATCAGTTTTGAACTAAATCATTAGTTAATTTTCTTTAATTGAGATAAATATTCGATTTGTTCGAATATTAATAAATCATATAATGTTTATTCAAGGTCCAAAATGTGTGGAGAATCAAGTCAGTTTGGTTCAGATTGCAAATTAGAAGTCAAAGGTGAGTAAATCTCACTCTGTTGGGCTTTCTTTTATTTAAATTTGAATGGTTAAATTTAAATAATTGGTTGAATGATTGAGTTTATTGGATGTACACTGATGATGATGTGACTTGGATTTGGTTGATGTTCGAGTTAATTGTGGTTTGACTCGAAATATTGGGGTTTAAGTTGTTTTAAACTTAAATCATAAATAAGAAAATGTTTATTTTAAATTTAATAAGAGTTTAAGGATTTGTGATTCATTAAATTAGTAGGGAAGTTAAAGGGAATAATTAATTAATTCAATTAATTTATGATTTGGATAAATTAAGTAAATAATTAAGGGTTTGAATTAATTAATAAATTAAGTTTTAAGTTAATTAATTAAGTGTAAGTAATTCAGAATAATCATTTGATGGTTTGATAAATAATTACTTAATGAAATTAATAAAATATAATTACTGGTGTAATTAATCGAGGGATTAATTAAGATGGTTAATTAAGGAGAAATTGATTTATTTAATGAAATAAATAAATGGATAGTTAATTACAGGTTGAGATAAATCAAGAATGATTAATATTGTGGTTTAATCACTATAATTAAATTAGATTAGGGTAAATTGAAATGTAAATGGAAAAATATCATTAATTTATATAATCGACAACGTAATAAAAGGCTGATTAATTAAGATTGATAAATCAAAAATAAGTGACTTATGAGAAGTTAATATATAAATAATTTAACGATTAATGTAACTAAAACAGTTAATTAGATCATGAAGTAATTGAGATTACTTATCGTTTTGGTCAAGGTTAATTAATATGGCGAAGTTAATTAAAGATAGTTGCTTGAATGAAATTGAAGGATAATTAATCCAGGTTGATTAATTCAGATGAATATTGAAGGGATGATTGAATTATTTGATTTGAAACTAATTAATTGACAAGTAAAGTAATCTAAGTGATTGAGGTTAGAAATTCAATTAGAATCAACTGAATTAATTTGGAAGTGATCAAATTTGTTGTGGATGATTGGATGGTATTGGATGCTTTGAATGAGTTGATATCCCTGATATGAAATGTTGTGTATTTCTTTTGGATAACTTGGGTTAGGATGACATGAGACTCGAAGAGGCCGGGATCGGGTATTGGGAAATACCCGAAACCACTTCGAATTCTTATAAATTGATATGTGAGATTAATAGGTTGGAATGAAACGATTTAAGTGAATCAGACCATTTGATCTAAATTTTGGTCCTTAGAAACTTATGTGTGAAATAAGTAATGTCTATAAAATATTGTGAACTTGTAAAATTGGTTTGAGTTACCTCGGGTTCTATATAAGTTGTATGTTTGTATTCCATATTAGATGGGTTTACTCACGCTGGTTTCCAGCCTGATCTGGGTGTTATTTTAGTGTAATGCTCGGGTCAGACCGAGTATTGCAGATTTTCAGGTAAGGACCTTCTGGAGCCCAAGAGGCGAACTGGATGACAGGAACGTGTAGAGTATTTCCGCTGTATTATAATATTGTAAATCTGTGACATGTTGATTTGTATATGTCCAGTGATGAATATTTGTGTAACTCTGATGTATTTAAATGTAATCGCCAGTATATTATTCCTTTGTAAACTGTTATTGTCTATTATTATACGTTATCGACCGAATAGATACCACAGCAACGTCCCATACCACCATGTGATACTCAATCGCTTATTCACTACTCATAAACTCCACTCAAACACCACAATATTATATATAACAAGTCCGAAGAATAACCAAAGAAATATTACCGAGAGTACTATAACAGATGGTTTTATAATTTCGTTTATTCAAATTTCTCATCACATAGAATTAAATTCTTGATGAACAAAAATATCCCAAATATAATAATATTATGAATCCATATAGAATGATGCATCATCGTATCACATTAAAACCATCATTAAGCTAACATTAACCGTAAATCAATCATATTATCCAAAATTAGTATAGAAGAAATAAGAAATCAGAAAAGCAGAATAAATTATCATCAATTGAATATAAAAGGAATATTCTTATTTGAACTTATTCGTTATATATATATATATGTCACTTTAAAATACTAGAAATATTAATTAGAAAACTATATGTTATTTTCTAGATTATATATTCAACTTTTAAATTTTTAAAGTCAAATATTTAAATAATCCTTTAATTATTTTAAATAAATAAATACATCCCTTTATAAAATCACATACAAACTTTTTAATTTGTATTTCTCGAAACACATTTTATTTGTTTTATATTTTATTTTATTTAAATTATATGTACTTCGATTGATTTATTTATATATTATACATACATACATACATACATATATATATATCGGTAACGGGCAATCGGTCGCTCTACCGATCGACTGCTAGCGGTCGACTGATAGTCTTGTCCAAATCGATCTTCCCCGATCGATTTTCAACCTCCTACTCCACCACCCATTTCTGATTCTCATCCTATTCAATGTACACAATATATTCAATCTAACGTCAATCCAAACACTTTACATGTGTAAGCAATAATACGATTCAGACAATATATGAGTGCAAACACTCACCTAAAGCTCTATGCTTCATCTTATTCTCTGTCGTTGACTCCTATATAAGCCTTTTTCTTCTAGAAAAATCCACTTATCATTTTCCTCTTTATTCTCTTTTTGTTCTCAAACATTTTTCCAACAAAATGTCTTCTTAACTCCAAAAATTGTTTTAACATCTTAAACAAATAATTCAGTCTTTCACGGATATTCTTACTTTTATCTTAAGAAATTAAAGCATTTAGAGTTAAGTCAAATGAAAAATATCAAAGAGCAAGAAAAGCATTTCGATGCCCTTCGATGGATGATTTCTTCTTTAATGAAAGATGATCAAACCAACAACCCAGAATGCTATATCAGTAAGGATAATGAACATTGGAAAGCCATCAAAGCAGATCCAATCTTTGGATCCAACAATTGGGTTGAATGTCCTAGGAATATCTAGTTTTCTATGTATTTTTCATAAGTGTGTGCATTTATTAGAATTGGATTTATTGGATTTGTGTGATGTAATTTGGATTAATACTCTTTAGATTGGATTTGATGGGATTAGTATTTGGATTTGTTTGTTTAACTTTGTGATTGAGTTTATTGTATAATTTGAATAAATACGAAATATTAAGCATGGTTTCTATCATCTTATTTATCATTTTGACATAATTTATTATTATATATATATATATATATATATATAAGTTTTTATCACTATCATACCATATTACATCATATTTAGTATGTTTTAGATCATTTTTATTTGTTTTGACTCTATAGTTTCTAAATATATTATTTAAAGGGAGTTTTTATTTTTCACCCATTTTTGTTGACGATAAAGGGGGAGAAAATATAAAATATACATATGCATATATTCAATGGGAGTTATATCACATTTTGTATATAGGAATATTCATTGGTTGTCATCATCAACAAATGGGAGATTGTTAATACCTCAGTTAATGATTTTGATGTTAACAACCTTGATAACAACAATTTACATTCATATAAAATGTTGGTACTAATGTTTTGCCAGTTATATATTATACAGTCCAGGATATTACACAAGTATTGAATCGAAGACTTTCGAGTATAAAGACATGAGAAATGGACATCAAGACTCATGAGTATAAAGACCAAGATATGAAGATCTCAAGACTATATTATAGTGTATAGAGTCATAGTATATTGTTAAAGTCCCCGGTGGTAATCTTCAATCTTTATCTCTTATTGTTCTAATTTTTATATTTTTAAAACAAAATATATTTTCAAAATATATTTCAAAATATTTTATAAATGTTTTTCGAAGTTACATACATTTATAAACTATGTTCGGACTATTCTACAAAGTATCAAATTATTTTACAAAGTATAGGATTTTCAAAACATTTTAAAAGAAACTAGTTTTCAAAAAATACATGTATATGTCAAAGTACATGGTATGGATATGTCGACATACATGCCGCTAAATGGTGTTTCAAATTTTGAAAAGAAGTGTCTATCAGTCGCAACTCTTCATGAACGGACACATTTGCCCATTCACTATATAAAGGGGAGCTCAAACAGATTTTTTGACAGTTACTAACTTATTTTTTCCCTCCTCTTACTCTTTTAAAAACTCCATTAAAAATATATTATATTCTCTTCAAAATCATATCGAATCAATTCAAACTTCGTTGTATTGATTTATTACTGCTTTCTTACTATTTTGGAATCATCTCCCTCTCAATTAAAGATCAAAGTGTTATCTAAGAGGCTATAGGATCTGTTGTGCCCAAATTTCAAGAAAATGTCTATAGAAAAAGAATCAAACTCTACTTGTATTTTCTTGGGTATGCTTGCAGTCCGTTCAAATCAAGTGGATGTGCTTGGTAGGTTGGAAATCTAAGTAGGTGTGCTTGTGGCCCGTCCAAATCAAGTGGGCGTACTCTGAGCCTGGAAAATCAAAAGAGTGTGCCTCGTAGCCTCAGAATCGAGATTGTACATGGGTTTCCCTTTTGTCTATTTTTGGCATTTGAAAATAAATTTGTACAAGCAATTGTACAGGATGGTTGTAGGAGAAATCCAAGCCAGTATAAGAAATCTGGTGTCATCTCTCCAACTCTTTACTTTACTATACTGATTTTATTTTTATCTGTAATTGCAACTGTGGCTATTTAATAGTATAATTCTGTGTTGTTAATTTGAGATTTAATATTTAACTTGAAAGAATTTTAAAAAGATTTAAAAATGTTAGAAAACACTATTCATCCCCCGCTAGTTTTTAATTAGCCTTAAGATCCATAATTTCGCATCCCACAGACTTGAGTTGACGGTAATACTAGCCCCATATAATCGAGGAGATGAATCCTCTCTTGAATGGTGTCCCACTTCCGATACGTCCACTCCACCCGACTATAGTCATTCGATGGACTTCATGCCATGGTTTGAATATAATCAAAGCGAAGCTTTCATATTGAATATTGACAGTATTCTCAAGTCGAGAGAACTGTGTAAATCAATCACATTAATATTTTCTACTCGACCTTAGTTATATTAACCAACAGAAAACTATCAAGTGAGTCATTTTATAGTTATCCAATAACTATCTGTATGTGATCCCTTGGTACCCTTAGCAGCCATGAGTAATACATTGCCTAACATTTGAAGAGTGTTAAATATTCTAGTCTCACGGATGTATCGATATCTAGTCTTTATACATCTTGACTAAGAATATTTAAAATGGTATATTTTCTTCCGTTGTGATAAATTACACACGGTTACAACACTTTGTAACTACTATCACAAACTTACCATTTATAGATTTTCTATTATATATACTTTTAATTAAATTAATTAATATAACATAACATATTATATCAAGTATATAACAAAAAGAAAACACCTTTTATCTCAAACAAGATTGGTTATCGAGTTAGGTATATGTAAAAAATTACATAAAAGCCCCTAGGACACACCCCTATGGCATACCCCTAACTCTGTCAGCTGCTCCCTTCAATGAAGGCTTGATGGAAAAATGTAAATTTGTCTGTGGCTAGACGATAATGCACTAGGAAAATGGAGGAGATGGAAATGTTGTTAAGCCAAGGATCGGTCAAGAAGGAGTTTTTCTTCCCTTTCCCAGTCGATATTATAGTACTGATATGCAACTCTATATAGCAGAGTAAGATGTCCTTCTAGAAGCTTGAAGTATTTGCTGGAGCATTGAGCATGAGGTCAAACGGGGAAAAATTACCCTGGTATTAATAGTGGTTGACCCACATCGCCCAGTGCTTAAGCAACCCGAGACTAAATACCATCCCCATATTTCTTCGGCCTGAAAATCTATCCCGAGCCACTAAGTAATTAACTGGAGGGATGCTACATGTACCCTTCAAAAGGAATTCCCACCTGATAGAGTCGATCTTCTTAGTGAACATTATTGGGGCTTTGTAATATGTGAACCAATAGGTTAGGAGGGATGAAAGGACAGAATTAACAAGTTTTAATCGACCACTCTTGGATAGGGAAGCTCCTTTCCACCTGGCTAGCGTTCAACGAATTTTGTCGAAGGTATCAGCCCAGTCTTCTCTCAGAAGCCTTGTCGACCTAATAGTATGTCCAAGGTACAAACATGGAAAGCTCTGGTAAGCACAGTTTAGATTGCAGGCCATACAAGGGCCAATAGAAAGGTTAGGCCCGTCGTTAGCGCAGAGCTTTTGGAGAAGTTAATACAAAGGCCAGAGGCCATTTAGAAGGAGTGGAGTAGAAGTTTTAGGATGGCAATTGCCTGATGGATATGGATGAGAAAGAAGGATGATGTCATTAGCATATTGGAAAGAATTGATACCTAGTGGGATAATGTTATTGCCCGGACAAGTCAGAAATCTAGTAGAACAGGCGTGGTTGATCATGTTTGCAAATGTATTGATAGCTAGATTGAAGATAAGTGGTGAGATGGGGTCAACTTATCGAAGCCTACGAGAGAAAGTGAATAGATTACCCCGTATTCGATAACACGGACAGAGGATGAAGAGGTCGAGAGAATATTCTTAATCCAACTAATGAATCTCGGTGGGAACCCTTTACGTCGAAGCACATTTATGATGAAATTCCAACTAATTGAATCAAAAGCCTTGGAAAAGTCGAGTTTTATAATAGCGCAGCTGACTTGGTTGTAGTGGTAGTGCCTGATTGCCTCTTGGATGGCCACCGCATTATCAAACATAAATCTACCCAATGTGAAAGCCGATTGCCTCGGGTTGGTCAGACGGTCCATTATGGACCTTATTCTGTTTGTAAGTGCTTTGGCGACTAATTTAAAAATCATTTTTTCCAAAATAATGAGGCGGAAATCCGAGGTATCCCTAGCACCATCAAATTTAGGAATGAGGATAATATTAGCGTAATTAAGTCTGGAAATTAGAACTGGTTTAGAATGGAATTCTTTGAAAACTCTAATGATGCTAAATTTAAGGAAACCTCGGTATCTCATGAAGAAAGCAAGAGAGAACCCATCTAAACTGGGCCCCTTATCACTAGCCATCTCAAAGAACATATCCAAGATTTCACCGATTTCAAAATAAAAAATAACGCTCGCAAATACCTTGCTAGTCTCAGGGAAGATCATATTCCAATTCACGGTATCCTGCTTGGTGTTTTTCTTCTGAAACAATCGCTTAAAATTCTTTGTGAAAATCTTAAGGATCTTAAGCCGCTCTTCAATTTCTCTAAAATGATCAAAAATGTTGGAGATTTCTTTAGATCCACATCTTCCATTTGCAGTCTTATTGAAATAGGTTGTATTGAGGTCCTACTCTTTGAGGCATTTGTCTCTGGATCTCTGTTTCCATACGATTTCCTCTTATCTCATGATACGCTCTAAATTAGCCTCTAGCTCCAAAAGATGGGATCTTTATGATGATTCCAGTGGAAAGGCTTCCTTCTTATTTTTAATTTTAGGATTTGGTTTTTCAAGAGCCCTTCCCTGGCACAAAGATATCCCAAGTTTCCACGGACCATTTTTGAGTGCTTTTCTCAGCAAGCGGAGTTTAGTTACCAAGACTTTAGTTGTCGAGCCCAAGATGCAAAAAGAGGACCAGACTTGCTCCGCTATTTTGTCGACACCTGGCTCCTAACTCCAAAAGTTTTCAAATTTAAAGTGACATCGATATGGACTCTGTCATCAAATCAAAGAGGACTAGAAAGTGGTCAAATAAAATGGAAGGGAGGCCACATTGAGAAGAGAATGGATGCATGTCTTTCTAAGAAATATTGATGAAAATCCTATCAAGCTTAGCAAGGGAGGTAGAAGCATGTTTGCCAAACCAAATGAATGCATGATTATTTAAAGACAGATCGATGAGGTCGGCAGAAGATAAGAACTCAATAAAAGTGTCCATATCGTGGGAACCTCTTGGGTTGTTTCTCTCAGAATGGAATCTAGTGATATTGAAGTCGCAATCTAATATGCATTAACTTTTGATGGGAGAAGCAAAATCTAAACAACTATCCCAAAGGATAAGTCTTTCAGGAGCAGTGTGAAGGCCATAAATATTTAGGAAAAATATAGCGGGTATTTTGAAGAATCACATGATAGGCATTAGGAGAATTTAGTGTTTGGACTAACGTCCATTTGGCATCATCCCAATAAGTGATGATGCCCTCCTTTTGACCCTAGAGCATCTAAAGCAACCCACCTGAAGAGGAAATTGCCACCAAGATCTCTTAATTTAGACGGGATTGGGTTACCCAATTTTGATTCTTGAATAAACAAAATATCAAGGTGCAATGGACATATAAAGTTTCTTATAAGATCACATTTGTCCTGACACCCGAAATCCCAAACATTCCATGACGAAATCTTCATAAGGAATTGAACACTCTCTTGCGATCAAGATTCCTAATTACCGATATGTCTATAGAAGACCAATTCATCCCGAAACTAATAGCAGTAGAAATCAAAGAATCAATTTTAAGTATACATAGGATATATGGAATGAAAACACTACCTTCAAGTGGATTCCATTCGGATTAGGATAGCAAGCGACCGCTTCTACGAACTAAAGGCATGGGGGTTTGTACAACTGGGGCAGATGGAGGAGGTAGCTGCTGAAAAGTTAAAGCTCAATCTCGGTGTTAATTAGCTGCTCGTCGTCTTGCACAACACTCAGACCCAAGTTCATCTGGTAGTCTAGATCCATATCTTGGTTGAGGTAGAAACTCCTGTCCTCCAAGGCTATGGGACATTGATCAACTGAAAGCGGAGGCCACCAAGATGATGGCCCTGCAACATCAACAGGAAATGACTACACCTTATTATCATCTAATGAAGCAATGGTCATTGTCTTTTTCCCAACTGAAAATTCCTCTCTCTTGACCTGGACCATGGCTTCCTCGAGCATAACGTCATTAGAAAAAATTAAAGCAGGAAATGACATACCTGACCAGGTTTTAAGACCCTCATCACCAAAGAGGTAGACTAGTTACTTGGACTATAATATAAAGAAGTCTGCTTCACCCAGGATAATATCTATTGGCTCAATAGGCAGATAACGATGGATCCAATGCTCACAAGTGATCCTAAAGTTATGGCTAAAAGCATCGAAAATGAGAGGACCAGGGACGACAACCGTCTTGTCTAACTTAATCTTAACAAAAGTGAATCTGCGATCAATAAAGGTCCATTAACAATGATCAGCAGCAATAAAATCTATTGGGGATTTTGCAGTTCGAGGCGAATTTGATGGCGATTGCGATGAAGATAATGCTATACTTCTGACTTCAAGGATCTATGGAATAGATTCTTTTAGACAATAGCTCAACCCACCAGGTACAAACGGCTTATCGAACTATGGACTTTCAGGATTCAATGAAGCCTTATAACAACGTAATCGGATTCAAAGTTTTTATGCATTTGATCCGACCAAGAACACTTTAGTATTTGATATCTGACGATGCAATATGTAGAGAAAGGAACGAAGAAGAAGAAGAAATAAATATGCAATGATTCAGAGTTTGCAACACCTTGCAGGCGTTACAAAATATATAGTAATGGAAGTGCAGCGATCAGCAACACTTCCCAGGCGTTGCAAATCTGCGTAGAAAGAAGATGAAGAACATGAATTAATTACTAACACTGTCTGGACATTGCTATTTATAGATGTGAAGAGGTATCCATGCGTGAAGGGTTGCGTCCCTTCCCAACATTTCAAAACCGTTGCTAACAGTCACATATGTTTGAATTGAAACGTCATGTCTATTCATTTTGCAACATTCAGAAAACGTTACAAATTTCATCCCCTTTATTTAAATTCAGAAATTTCGGTTATGAGTCCTTAATGGGCTGAAATATAACCCGTTACTGTTTACATTCTATTCAAAAATATTTTTGGATCCGAACCCGAAACTCGTACCCGACCCAGCCCGGTTCGGTTCGGTCGGACGGACGGCGGCGGCGTGCATGTGGTGTTTCATTACTTCTCTCTTCACAACAAAGCAAACATGTGGGAGCCCCAAGGCCCCAACTTCCACATGAGAAAGCTGTATTTATACAAATATACTGCATAATTTTCTAGCATGTGGGATTAACTGATTTCTTCTTCCCTTTTTACTTCTTCTCTTACAAATCAAAACCTAAAGCCACAAAACTATATTTGAAAATTTTACTACAACCTCCCCCAATTTTCAAAATAAGAAAAATAAATAAATAGGACGGCTGAATCATTAGAGTGACTTCCTACATACCCAAGTGGGATCAAGCCTATGTAGTTCTAAGATCAAGTTTTGCATCATCGTGAATACCATCACATAAATAAAAAAGTATCTTTTGGATTTGAACCTTTACTTAGTGTAAGCCATTCAAAGCCTTATCGAGATTCTATGGTGAACGAATCTTGAACCAAGTATCCCTAATGATAAAGCTGGAACAGTCACACATGTTGATTTCTTTAGGTAAAGTGTTCGGTATTGCTCAACACATTAATGGCCATGTGCTTAAATCCTGGTTCATGAGTCTACTTAGAAAGCGGTCTTACTTTCCTAGGAAACGGCCTAATTTCCATACTCATATAGGTAAGTCTCTTAAGGCGTTTCTGCGATACACCTTTTAAGGTTTCTAGACTTATTAAGGATATATATTCATCCTTTGTTCTTGCAGAATCCAACATTAAATATTATGGGATTATCGATTTAGTGTTCCATAATCATTCTCTTAACTTGTTGGTACCCATTGAACTTTGTCTATCCTTTTCAAGACATAAGGTGGGTTTCTGCTAAGGATGATCAACCTTCATTCACAGACCTTGGTCCCATTTCTTGTGACTTTATACGAACCATTGCCTTTGGAAGATTCTTTGTAAGTGGGTCAGCCAAGTTTTTCATTGTTTCTATGTAGTCAATGGTTATAACTCCTCTTTTGAGTAACTGTCTCACTATTTGATGTCTTATACTCACATGTCTAGACTTTCCATTATATGTATTATTAGACACATTGTATATCGTTGCTTGATTGTCACAGTTAATCAAGACTGCTGCAGATGGCTTCTTCCATAAACGGATTTCCATTAATAAATTCCTAAGCCATTTCGCTTCTTCACATGCATCTGCTAATGCAATCAATTCTGACGACATTGTTGAGTTAGAAATACAGGTCAGCTTCTTGGAAGCCTAAGACACAGCAGCGCCTCGTAATGTAAAGATCCATCCAGTCGTAGACTTGGATTTGGATTCTTCATTTTCTAGGTTGCACCACTATATCCTTCTATCATAATATGATATCCTTTATAAGATAAACCATATTCAATGGTTCCTTTCAAATAAGCTAAAACTTTGGAAATAGCTTTCCAATGTTCGAAACCTGGATTACTCGTAAATCGACACAATACACTTATAGCATGTGCGATGTCTTGTCTAGTGCAATGCATAGCATACATAAGACTCCCAATAACGCTGGAATACTCTAGTTGAGAGATAGTACGTCCAGTGTTCTTTTCTAATTTAATACTATGACCTAAAGGAGTTGATGCTGGCTTGTCATCGTAATGACCATACTTTTGTAGGGATTTCTTTATGTAATGAGATTGAGTTAGTAATAACTCCCCCTCTTTCCTAATAATTTTAATTCCCAAAATTACATCAGCCTCTCCTAGATCTTTCATATCGAATTTAGAAGATAGAAACTTTTTAGTTTCATTCACACAGGATATATTGGAACCAAATATTAGCATGTCATCAACGTAGAAGCATATTATAACACTACCATTCTTATCCGATTTGCTATAAATATATTTATCAGCATCATTAACAATGAATCCATATGACAGTGAAACTTTATCAAATTTCTCATGCCATTGCATGGGAGCTTGCTTCAGGCCATAAAGAGATTTCACTAATTTTCAAACTTTCTTTCTTGTCATGGGGTTTTGAAACCTTCAGGTTGTTCCATATATATATCTCTTATTCTAAATCTCCATTTAGAAAAGCAGTCTTTATATCCATTTAATATACGACTAATTTATAAATTGATGCAAGTGCAATTAAATAGCGTATAAAAGATATGCGAACAACTGGAGCATATGTATCAAAGTAATCTACTCCATGTTTTTGCTTATATCCCTTAGCAACTAATCTGGCTTTAAACTTATCAATGGATCCATTTGTATTCAACTTTTTCATGAATATCCATTTACATCCTATACGTTTAGCATCAAGAGGTAAATCAGTTAAAATCCAAGTTTGGTTTAACAGTATGGAATTCATTTCATCATTGATAGCTTCTTTCCAGAAATTGAAATCTCTAGAACTCATAGCCTCAGAATAAGTTTTGGGATCGTCATCGACGTTCATTACATATTTATTCACATTAAGGACATTGTCCTTACTGCCTTCTACAAGATATGTAATGAAGTCAGGACCATAGTCCTTCTCTATTCTCACTCTTTTACTTCTTCGTTGTTCAGTACTATCATCTGGTACTGATACTTCCTTACCGTTTTGTGCAGGAGCATAATCATCGTCATTGATATCATTAGCCATGCTAGGTTCTAGACTAGATGATCTCAATCGGATCTCAACTGTTTCATTTTCAAAAAATTCTACATCTATAGATTATAACTTCTAAGGTGCCAAGAATAAGGAATCTATAAGTTATACTATTAAGTGAATATCCTATGAAAACACATTTAAATACTCTATTTCCTAACTTTGGTCGTTTAGGGTCTGATTTTCTAACATACGCTAAGCAACCCCAAACTTTAAGTCTAGTTAGGTTAGGTTTCCTATTAAACCATAATTCATAAGAGGAAATATTATTCTTTTTAAGTGGTACTCTATTTAAAATATAACATGCAGATAACATAGCATCACCCCATAGGTTATAAGGTAAATTAGAACTTATGAGCATGACATTAACCATTTCTACTAAAGTTCTATTTTTCCATTCAGCAACACCATTTTGTTGTGGTGTATATGGGGCAGTACATTGGTGGACTATACCTTGTTGTTTACAAAACAAGGTGAATTCATTTGAGAAATATTCATCACCATGATCTGAATGTAATATTTTAATTTTAACTCCTAATTGTGTTTCGACCTCTGCTTTGTAAATTTTGAATTTATCAAAAGCCTCATCCTTTGTTTTCATTAGATATATATATATATATATATATATATATATATATATATATATTCATATCTAGTATAATCATCAATGAATGTTATATAGTACAGGTTACCACCACAGGTGATATGATTTTTTAAGTCACCCACTTCACTATATACCAAATCAAGAAAACCAGTTTTCCTTTCTACGGATTTAAAAGATTTTCGGTGTATTTTTGCTTGAACACATATTTCACATTTAGAGATGGTATCGAAAACAAAATCATAAATTAATCCTAATTTATGCATATTTGTAATAGAATTATAATTAACATGTCCTAATCTACCATGCTATAAATTAATAGAAAATATAAACAGAAGATTTCATTATTAGATTCAACTTAATCATGTCGTTACAAGAGTATCCTTGTCCAATGAACCTAACATTCTTAGACAACACTAGCTTATCAGACACATACACCATCTTGAATCCTACTTTGTTAAGAAGGTGTCCAGAGACCAAATTCTCACACATATCAGGTACATAAAATACATTGACTAATGTAAGAACATTTCCAGAGGTGAAAGGAAGTTCTATAGTGCCTTTTCCCAGAACTTTGCTTGGAACCTTATTTGCTTCAGTAACTTCGTTGGTTTCTCCTTTATTTTCTTCATAACTCTTGAGCAAATTACGGTCTTTGCAAATGTGAATTATTGCTCCAGTATCGAACCAGCAATCATTATCACTGCCGCTAACGGAGTTAGCCTGTTGCACTACAGCCACAAGCGAGTCTTCGACCACATTCACCTTTTGTTGTTTCTTCCACAAACGGCAGTCTCGAGCATAGTGGTCGGGCTTGTTACAAAAATAACAAGCACCTTTCTTTTTGTTGTTGGTTTTGGAATGATTTTTCTTCTTAAACTGTGTCTCATTCTTTAGCTTTAACTTATCAGTAATTTCAACATTATTTTCCTTAGAATGGGACTCAGTTTACGGATTATCATTTAGATCGCGTTTGCAAGAGTCTTCAATACGAAGATGACGCTGTAAACCATCTAAATTACAATCCGTTTCCACATGCTTCATCTTTTTCTTATAACCATTCCAACTATGTGGAAGTCTAGAAATTATAACTCCAACAACAAAAGATTTAGGGAGATCAATTCCAGCATCTTTAAGTTGATTCGCCAACAGTAAGATTTAGCTTACTTGTCCAATTATGGACTTATTGGTGCCATTTTGAAATCCATAAATATAGTAATAAGAAAAAATTTATTACTTGCCTTGGATATGCTGTACTTATTCTCCAGGGCAGTCTAGAACGCCTTCGTTGTTTCCAAGGTCATATAAGCATTATAGACAGGGGTAGATAGCGCATTCAGAATATGGCCTCTACATAAAAATCATCCTCTATGCGTTTTGCACGTTTAGCCTTTAGAGTAGCATCATCCTTATCTGTTTCCTCAGGGATTTCCTCCAAGTCATCTTCCAAAATATAGAACAAATTGATGGTGACCAAGAAAAATTTCATCGTCCCTTGCCAACGAGTGAAATTGTCTCCATCAAAACGCTCTAATCGAGTTAGATGCTGATTCATAACTTGTAGAGCGCTCGAACCCTCCATGGTTGAAAACTATGGTCTGAAATTTGTTGGAGATTTTGCGGTTCGAGGCGAATTTGATGGCAACTGCGATCAAGATAATGTTGTACTTCCGACTTCAAGGATCTATGGAATAGACTCTTTCAGACAATAGTTCGACCCATCAGGTACAAACGGGTTTTCGAACTATCGACTTTCAGGATTCAACAAAGTCTTATAACAGCGTAATCGGATTCAAAGTTTGTATGCCTTTGATCCGACCAAGAACACTTTAGTATTTGATATCTAACGATGCAATATGTAGAGAAAGGAATGAAGAAGAAGAAAAAGAAACAATCTGCAACGATTCGGCACTTGCAACAGCTTGTAGGCGTTACAAAATATAGAGTAATGGAAGTGCAGCGATTAGCAACACTTCCCTGGCGTTGCAAATCTGCGTAGAAAGAAGAAGAAGAATATGAATTAATTACTAACACTGTATGGGCGTTGCTATTTATAGATGTGAAGAGGTATCCATTCGTGAAGGGTATCGTCCCTTCCCAACGTTTCAAAACCGTTACTAACAGTCACATATGTTTGAATTGAAACGTCGCGTCTATTCATTTTGCAACAAACAGAAAACGTTACAAATTTCCCACCCTTAATTTAAATTCAGAAATTTCGGTTCTGAGTCCTTAACGGGCTGAAATATAACCCGTTACTGTTTGCATTCGATACAAAAATATTTTCGGATCCGAAACCAATACCCGACCCAACCCGGTTCGGTCGGACGGACGGCGGCGGTGCGCTATGGTGTTGCATGACTTCTTTCCTCACAACAAAGCAAACATGTGTGAGCCCCAAGGCCCTAACATCCACATGAGAAAGATATATTTAAACAAATATATTGCATAATTTTCTAGCATATGGGACTAATTGATTTCTTCTTCCCTCTTTACTTCTTCTCTTCCAAATCAAAACCTAAAGCCCCAAAACTATATTTGAAAATTTTGCAACAAAATCCTCCACCGAAAACAAGATTGATCGAAGCTCAACATCACCGCTTAGAAAAGGCAATAGTCTAGAGTTACGAATCTTGGAGGGTTTGAAAAATTCTTTGTGGTAGCTTTCACGATTCAGTGACCGTTTCCTAGCAAATAGTCCCATTATCCTTATGAAAAAAATCATCTCTTGATCGTGACACTCAGTAGTCGACGATTGAGAAATCACAGCATGACAGAATGCTTGCTATGAAATAAAATTCTCCAACCACTCCTCTTTAAATGGAAGTCCAATACCTAATTTGCACTTGTTATCTTTAGTTCTTCATATTGCACAAACAGTTTTTATTAGGAGAAGAAGATCTCCACTTTTCATGATGTATATGAGCTTTATGCAAAGCAAAACAAATTTATCTTTTTTATCTCTAATTAGTTTTCAATAGTGTAAAGGGTAATGTCATATTGAAAGATTGAAACATGAAAAAATGAAGAAGATACATTATAATCATCATTTTTGTAATCATCAGTATAATAATCATTTTCTACCACTGATTAATTGCCTAGCTTATAATTATCATTTTTGTAATGATGATAAGATTGTCTGTTGGTGTTAAAAAGCTTGTTCTCCATGAGTGTTTATTATACACATGATAATTTTTTGTATAAAATAATAATGTTTTAAATTTTTATGTATAATAAATATAATTTGAGAAAATGAGTTGTATAAACTCATCATTGTAGTTTCCTCCTTTTGGACGAAAATTACTGTCATTTGAATTTTATTTGAAAATCAAGAGCCAATGTTGTAGTTAAAACAATCATTTCAAATGAAGGGTACATTTACAAAAACTAAGTCTTACCTAAAGTCCTTTATTGTGAAAAATAATAGTCCCTGCAACAAATAGCACCTGGAGGTAATTATATCGTTAAACATGTAAGTTATCTATTTATTTTCAAATTATTTTGTTTGTCAAAAACAGTAGACGAGCTTTTGTTTTTAGGTTAAAGCTTTCTTTGCATTGTAATCAAAATTTTGAATAAGAAACGAATTTATGAATCCAATTTAATAGATTTGATGTAAAAGAATAACTTCAAGTATCATTTTACATAAGAAGATGAATCCTTTTATCATTTCATTTAGAGTGTTAAATTATGTTCCTTTTATATCAATGATAACTATTTTTATCTTTTTATGCAAAATGATTTTATTTGCCTTGGTATAAAATGATTTCTACATTGTCCTCCTACCTAAACTCTACATATGATCTATCTTTATGTCAAACGATGTTCTAATGTTTGCTTTCTAAGCTTATCGCTTTTATGAAAATTCAAAATGAACTTAACTTTTAGCATAAAAATATGCATGTTAATATTGAAGATCTAAAGGAAATTATGTTGATCTAATGTGTATCTAAAAGATCAAATATAAATTATAATTGCAAGTAATTTTATATAAAAAGATTTTGTTTTCTTTTTAATCTTTTCATACACACATTTATCAATTCACATGATATGGTGCTATCTTTATCTTTGTAATAGAAATTGATGTTTCTCCATCATTTCCATGCTGGTGATCTACTTTATATTTATCTTTACATTAAGTAATTTAATTGCCTATGTTCTATATTTAATTTTTGTTTTTACTGAAAAGGTAACTTAACGTATCCATTTAACATAAAGTTTGTTTGCATGTGATAGTATTATATATATAATACAACATAAGTTAATAAGTTCTGTAAATATTTTTATCTAATTTGCACATGTCATCTTCATTTCTTCTTACTGTACATTAAGGCTCTGATTGAGAGTTTTGTAGTACTGGTTATGAGAGATTTTGAGAGTACATTTTTAACTGTAAATAATCGTAGCGGTTTTGATTGATTTAAATGAAGCGTTGTTATAACCGATCGATACATGCTTGAGAGTTTAACATACACCGGTTTTGAGAGTTTTCCACTAAAGTAACATTATATATATATATACATATCCTTATATTTACTCTGTAATTTGTAAAGATTAATTCTACAATATAATTCGTATGGGTATAATTGGAATAAAAAATTATAATCCATCAAAACATGGGTTGGGAATTGCCATCAAAATTATACTGCATCGGTTTTCACCGATTTTATAACTAACTATAACCGGTATGAAAAAATTTAAAAACAAGGGTTGTGATAACACTTGAAATACCGAGCCATCTAAAACCAATCAAAACCGGCAAAAAAATAAACCTCGAAGTGAAGCCTAAATAATAACATTATTAATAGTGCACATATTTATCTTGATACACCCACATACATACCGGATGAATACTTTTACCTTCATACTACATACATGACAACATGTTACTCAAACAATCCAAAATAAATTCATAAGATAGATTTCCTCAATTAAAACACATAATTAATACAAGAAAAAAAAGATAACTATAAAAAGTATAAGCAGTTGGCATGAAAATAAACCTAAATCAAAGTAACAAGTACACATCAAAAAGGTAAAATTAACGCAAAAAAATCAAGTTTAACACAAAAATCAGAAAAATTATTCTCGTTAACCAGAAATTTCATAATAATACATCTTAAGAAAAAAATAGACGAGATTTTCTTATTATAACAAGATTGAATTCAAGCATAGAAATTTATGGCTTGTGACAAAATCATGAAACTAAATTCGCACGAAATTGAAATCCGCTGTTATTGCAATCGATCGGAGAAAAGAATAAGAAAGATAATTGGAAATTTACCTAAAAAACTTTAGTTGGATCATTTTACAAAATTCCCAAAGTGAGGCTAATTGCTTAGGATAGTAGGAGTTGGGGTTGGCAAACACTTCCCAAATCTGTAGTAGAAAAATGGTCAATGGCGACCCATGACATATAGAACCGATCGTTGCTGAATGTTGTTGGATCGTTTTCACCCTATAAGGGGGGAGGTGAATAGGGTGATACTAATAATAATAAAAATAATGCGAAAATAAAATATAAAACAGAAAGTAATGCAGTAGAGATCATATGCAGATTTACCCAGCTTCGGTAATAACCTGCCTACGTGCTACCCCCAATGTTTCTAATAGAATTAAGTAGTCAGACGCTTACACATGTAAACTTGTGACATTCGCTACTTAACTAACCTAACTCTACGCTCAAAACCCTACCAGAACTCAACCACTAAGTTGTGAATTTTCAAACTATGCCTCGTAATTTGTACCTAGTCACACGACTAGAGAGTTACACAATTTTAAAAGAAAACTACAAAATAAAATAAAACAACTAGCAAAACCCTATTTAATTAAAACTCTAAGCCCAATATAATTAAATTAGGACTAGTCCACTTAATTATAGTTCAAGTAAAAGTAAGGTCGTCTTCATTTCTTTTGTATTACCAACCGATCCCTTTTGTTCCTTCGTTCCTTTTTCAAAAGCTAGGGTTTTTCCAAATTGAAGTCGTCGTTTAATTGTCGATCAATTGAAGTAATTAATTTTGCTTTGCTCTGCTCTACTTCTTCAATCATCTTTTGGCTTTGACTTCACTCGGCTGCTTCACTTTCTCGAGTTCGACTGAATAGAAATTGGTATGTGGATTTTGCTTTGATTTCTCTATTTGATATGCTTCAACTTCATGAATGCCAATGATGATTTTTGGTTTAATTTATAGGGTTCGAACATCCTATATTTTCTTTCGTATAATTGTGTTTGAATTCTTCAGTGATTTTTTGCTTGGCTGTTCGATTTTGCTTGAATACTTGTGATAAATCTAACTTGTTCAATTCGTATTTGTTATTCTATGATTTTGAATTTTGCTCCATTGCTTTAGATCGGTTTCTTCTTTTGCTCCTATTAATTCGACATTTTTAAATTTGTGATGATTTGATGAATTTTGAATTGTCGTCCACTGTTCCATTTTTCAAAGACTTGTTCGTCTGATGTGTTGATATACATACGAATTTGAAATGAATACGATTGACCCTTGTTGGTTTTTATCTCGCCCTATTGCTTCTGTTTATTTTCATTTTTGAACACTGCCTTGCATGTCTTTGTATGCCATTTCTTTATTCAACTCGTTGTCACATTGTTGTCCTTGTTCTTGTTCGAATTGAACTGTTGTTGAATTGCTTAGTTGGAGTCTTCACTTATATGCTACTTGGTCTGGTTAGATGCACTTGCATTGCTTCAAATGGCCTGCATTTCTTCGAGTCTCCTCTGTTATGCATTTGTGATTGGGGTCTTGTTGTCACCACTGCTGTGATTATGCAGTCAAGTATTGATATCTTCATGTATGTGTGTGCCTTTGTGCCATGCCACTGTTTGTCAGATACATTTGTGGTGGTCTTGTTCAGTTTTGGAACTGCCTGCATATCATTGTGAACTGATTTACATGTTGTATGCATGTGACTTTGCTGTTGCACATGTCCAGTCCGG
Organism: Allium cepa; assembly: GCA_030765085.1. Classification (NCBI taxonomy): domain Eukaryota; kingdom Viridiplantae; phylum Streptophyta; class Magnoliopsida; order Asparagales; family Amaryllidaceae; genus Allium; species Allium cepa. The sequence continues at coordinate 294,035,439 of CM060937.1, forward strand.
TTGCTTTATACATGGTCGCATTTGAATTTTCTATTGCATTTCACCGTTCACTATGTATATACATGTGTGTGTGCATATATGTGTGTGTGTGTGTGTGTGTGTGTGTGTGTGTGTGTGTGTGTGTGTGTTTGGTGGTTTGATATTGAATCTGGTTGTATTGCAATTTGGTCTGGACTTCATTTGCTTCGAGCCAGTTCATTTACCTGATCTGGTTGCACCCCATACCTGAACTGGTGTTGCATTAAGTCTTTTTGTATCTTTCCTGTGCACACTTGAGTTTGTTTTAGTTCATGGCCCGGTCTGGTCTGTGTTGTTTTGACTTGAGTCTGGACTGACCATGTGTATATTTGAAATGTTGTATATTGTTTTGCGTGCATCTGAGTTGAATCCACTATTTGGTTGGGTTTGACCTTGCGCTCACCCGTCCTTGTAGTTTTAACACGCAAGTGTATATCTATGTGCACGGCCTTGTGGCATGTACAGTGATACACTGTGCATGTTACAAGCTGTTCGTATAAGATGAATTCAAAAGAAAAATGATGATGAACAACCCATAAAACTGAGGTAAACAATATTTTTAAAAACACTTCATTTTATACTGCAAAAATATTTCTTTCGCAATTTTACCGTGTCAGTATTTATTCTGCAAATAGTTCAGACGTTGGATACAGACTGGAACAAAGTTGAAAATAAAATACGAGCGTGAATAAATATATAGTGAGGTGTAATATGTACGTAAAAATGTAGAGTGAAAATATGTTGTAATCGAAGTTGCAATGTAATTGAAAATGTATAAATATAGTGAGAGCTCAAATTTGTATTATTTAATTTTGTAACAAAATATTTCTTTGAATAAAATATTTGTTTGAATATGAATTCTGAGTTTTTTATTTTATTCAACAAATATTTATTTAATTATGTGAAAAATAAAATATTAGAACAATAAATACACTTAAACGAATATATATACATATATGTTTATTGTCATCAAACAAAACTCATATACTAGTATGTTCTACAATCTGCCCCTTTTGATGATACCAAACATATATTAAGATTTTGACATTATTAAATATATTTGATCTTGATAAAATCTATTTGCTCTCCCTATTTGAATGCTCCTCCTTCACATATTCATGAAAATAAAAAATAAAAAATATGCAAATAAAATATATGCATGAAAACCTTAACTGCTCTCTCCTCCTTTTGTTATCAGCAAAAGAGTAATGGTGTTAGAAAAATAGAGATAAAGTGATAGACATTGATACAACATTAATATCAAATCGAGCATAAATATTAAATTTCAATAAAAAATCAAAAAAAATCATAGATACTTTGTTAGACGCACATTCCACTCTAGAGTGATAAGGGTGATGTCGGCATAGAAACCCATATAATCGTGTTCGTTTGTGGTATATTTATAACAGGAATTTGAATACTTGCTAACCATGCATAACCGTCAGGACTTTTAAATGAAATTAGTAGTATTCCCATTTTTGTATTAAAAAATGAATTTCAAGCATCTTCTAAGCACGCATAACCGTGAGGACTTTTAAATGGGATTAGAATCAACTCGCCTATTTAATAATCAATTTTGATATGTTCGATACATGCATAACCTTGGGGACCTTTAAATGAGCATGAAAGCACATAATCAAAGATTCCAAATAATTCACCCACACATAACCGTGAGAACTTTTAAATGAGCGTGGATACTTTTGGATATTACTATTGCTAATTAATTTAAAAAATGAATAATTTTCTGTTTAAATACCACACTTTGACATACTATATTGGGTTTTGATGAGTAATGGTAGAAATATGATAGAAATAGAGATGGTCATGGAGTTTTTACCAACTAAAGTTACTATAAATTTTGTTTAAATTTTTAAAGAAATTTACTAAATATACTATCTCAAGTCATAATGTATTATTAATATCGAAACTCATCACATTTTTAGTAACTATTTTTCTTTTCGATAATCGATAGGGAGTCGGAATAGTTAACATAGGCATTTAAGATCAAATATAAAATAAAATTTCTAAAATGTCTAAAATGAGATGAAGTCAACAAAACTATTTTCTGAAATGGGTTTTGAAAAAAATGTCTGCTAATTGAAAATTAGTTGAAATGAAATTTATGCGAATATTTTCTTTGTGAAATGTGATGCAACTAATGAATGTCTCAACATAAAACACGTTCCACTAGTAGTTTTACTATCGACTAGGCTACCAGTGTAATCTGCATCTGAATTCCCCTTTGACTCAAAGTTATCGTTAGATAAATATCATAGACCAAACCGTGAGGTGTGCAATAAATACCTAATAATCATTTTACAGCTTTTAAAATAAGATTATGTTGGATTTGATTGAAACCGTGCACACTAGTAAGCAGAGAACATAATGTTGAGAAGCAATAAGATGAAGAAGTGATCAGTCATACCTCGATATTTCTTTTGATCAACTATTTACCTTTTTCATCATTGTCAAATTTAATTGTGGTGCTCAAATTTTCTCGGTTGATCACAGGCTGATTAAAATTTGATTATGGTATAGATTTTCAACATATAATACATCGTTTATTGCCCATTTTGACTCTTCCACCTTTATATTTCTCTAGGCTAAGGAGCTTTGATTTGTCGTCCGTCGTGCACCTGGAAAAGGCAGAGTCTAGTACCACTCTTGATGTTCCTTAGCCTCCCAACACACCTACTCTAGAAAAGATTTTTGTGACCTATTTGTTTTTATAAGTCCATGATTGTTAGTGACAAACGATTTTGAAAAACAAGTTTGCATGGAACCAAAACAGTTTATGTTTATTCATTTGGCATCCAGATTTGTTTGGCTCTAAGGGATTTTACATTCGTGCCTTTAGGAACCCAAATTGATATGGTTTTCGCGTGTTTGGGTCTATACCAGCAATTGTTTTGATTGGGTCCAGTTTTTCCACAAATCATGCACTTGGAGTTTACATGATTAGTTTCAATTTTAACTCTTTCATATTGAGTATACCCAAGTCCTTGTCTAACAGTATTAACAGTTCGTTTCCCTAATAGCATATTCAGTGATCTTTCCCCTTTCGAGAATTTTTCTAAAGTCGTAGACAGTTGTTGGACTTGTGATTTGAGAGATTCATTTTCATTTAATAACAAAATGCATTTATTAATAGAATTTTCTCTCCTAGTTTTTTTCACTTTCTTTCAAAATCATAATTTCATTTTCAAGTGATTTAATTTTAATTTCTGATTTTTTAATTTCTTCTTCAAGTGATGGACACTTATCACACTTATGGCTCTTATTTCGATAGTTTTTAACCATTTGATCAAGCTGCTTATTTAGTTCTATCAAACTATCTCTTTGTGATTCAATTTTAGCGTACTTCTCCCTAAGTCTTTCAAAATAACTATTTACCTCATGAAAATATATAAGTAATTCTGAGTGAGTAAGTTTTGATGTCTCGCTTGGCTCGTCATCGTCGTTGTCAGTTGTTTCTCCTAAAACACACAGATTTTCTATTTCACTTTCACACCCAGTGCTTTTATCAACTTCATCGATTTCATCCTAAGTAGCTGCAAAACTTCTCCTTTTCGGTTTCTTTCCTTTGCTGAATTGATTTTAAGGACAATCTGGTTTGATATGACTAGGTTTATTGCATTTGTGACAAATGATCTACTGCTCTTCTGAGTTGTCGAGAACTTTGATGATTTTGTTCTTCAATTGTTGACTTAGGGCGGGATTTTCATATTTGCGGTTTCACTTTTTGAGTCTCTTTATTATGAGTGTCAGTTCAGCTGCTCCATCGTCATCGTCTTCTTCACTTTCTATTGTTCCTTTGAGAGAGATTGATTTCTAACGCGTATCTCTTCCTTCACGTTCTTCCTTTCATTTGATTTCTAGCTCATAAGTGGTGAGATTTCCGATGAGTTCTTCAACTTTAACCTGTTTCAGATCCTTTGACTCTTGAATGGAAGTCACTTTTGCTTTAAAACATTGTGGAAAATTCTAAGAATTTTGCGGACTATTTCTAGTTCCTTTTATGGTCTTCCTAGAGATTCTGATTTGTATACAAGATAAGAAAGTCGTCCATACATTTCTTTGACACTTTCATCCTTTGCCATTGTGAAGTTCTCAAATTCGCTACTAAGCATGGCAAGGCTAGAATCTTTGACTTGGGAGGTTCCTTCATGAGTCACTTCAAGTGTGTGTCAGATTTCCTATGTAGTTAGACAGTGTGCGACACGATTAAATTCAATTTGATCTAATGATAAAATAACATAATTCATAGCTTTAGCATTAGCATTTTGATTTTGCAATTTATTTTCAAGATCTGTCCATTGATCCATAGGTTTTTCAACTTCTTGATTATCTACCATTATTATTGGTGTCCTACATCCCATCTCGATAATATTCCATACACCTATGATTTTCAGAAAAAATTTCATTCTATTTTTCCAATAAGCATATTCACCATTGAACATGGGTGGTCTATCTATGAACTGACCTTCAGTAAAAGCATTATTAAAAGAAGTCATTTAAAAATCAAATTTTTAAAACAAATATTGGTTTTTTGTTCCTTGCTCAGGTACCACTTGTAGGATCGTTTTCACCCTAGAGGGGGTGAATAGGGTGATACTAATAATAATAAAAATTAATGCGGAATAAAATATAAAATAGAAAGTAATGCAATAGAGATCACACACAGATTTACCCAGGTGGAAATTAGCCACAAGGGCCTCTTTAGCAAGTGCAATTAGTTTTTAGGACACACAACTGAAATAATTACTTTTAAGGATAAAATGCAAAATAATTAATTTCTAAGGCCTAAACACCTATGATATTATGTCCTTGTAAGTGATTGGACTGCTGATATTGTCCTTAAAAGTAATTATTGTGCTGACTTTGGCCTTGAAATTAATTTCTATGGATGTGTGTCCTAGAAACTAATAAGACTGCAAAGTTTGTCCTTCTAGTGAAATGCCCATTTACCCGGCTTCGGTAATAACCTGCCTACGTGTTGCCCCCAAGGTTTCTACTAGAAATTAAGTAGTCAGACGCTTACACACGTAAACTTGTGACACCCGCTACTTGACTAACTTAACTCTACACTCAAAATCCTGTCACAACTCAGCCACTGAGTTGCGAATTCTCAAACTACGCCCCGTAGTTTGTACCTACTCACACTACTAGAGAGTTACACAATTTTAAAAGAAAATTACAAAATAAAATAAAACAACTAAACAAAATCCTATTTAATTAACTCTAAGCCCAATATAATTAAAATAGGACCGGCCCACTTAATTATATCTCAAGTAAAAGTAAGGTCGTCTCCCTTTCTTTTGTATTATCAGTCGACCCCTTTTGTTCCTTCGTTCCTTTTCAAAAGCTAGGGTTTTTCCAAATTGAAGTCGCCGTTCAATTGTCGATCGATTGAAGTAATTAATTTTGCTATGCTCTGCTTCATCAATCGTCTTTTAGCTTTGACTTCACTCGGCTGCTTCAGTTTGTCGAGTTTGACTGAATAGAAATTGGTATGTGAATTTTGCTTTGATTTCTCTGTTTGTTATGCTTGAACATTATGAATGCCAATAATAATTTTGGGTTTAATTTATAGGGTTCGAACATCCTATATCTGAATTTTCAGTGATTTTTGCTTGGTTGTTCGATTTTGCTTGAATACTTGTGATAAATCTGACTTGTTCAATTCGTATTTGCTATTTCAAGATTTTGAATTTTGCTCCGTTGCTTTGGGTCGGTTTCTTCTTTTTCTCCTATTACTTCGGCATTTTGAAATTTTTCATGACTTGACGAATTTTGAATTGTCATCCACTGTTCCAATTTTCTGAGACTTGTTCATCTGACGTGCTGGTATACATACAAATTTGAAATGAATACGATTGACCCCTGTTGATTTTTATCTCACCCTACTGCTTCTGTTTATTTTCATTTTTAAACACTGACTTGTATGTCTTTGTATGCCATTGCTTCATTCAAATTGTTGTCACACACACTGTCACATTGTTGTCCTTGTTCTTGTTCGAACTGAACTGTTGTTGAATTGCTTGGTTGGAGTCTTCACTTGTATGCTACTTGGTCTGGTTAGATGCACTTGCATTGCTTCGACTAGTCTGCATTTCTTCGAGTCTCCTCTGTTATGCATTTGTTATTGGGGTCTTGTTGTCACCACTGCTGTGTTTATGCAGTCAGGTCTGGATGTCTTCATGTATGTATGCGCCTTTGTGTCATGCCACTGTTTGTCTGATACATTGTGTGGTGGTCTTGTTCAGTTTTGGAACCGCCTGCATATCATTGTGAACTGGTTTACATGTTGTATGCGTGTAACTTTGCTATTGCACATTTCCAGTCTGATTGCTTTATACATGGTTGCATATGAATTAGCTGTTGCATTTCACCGTTCACTGTGTATATACATGTGTATGTATGTATGTATGTGTATATATATATACATATATGTGTGTGTGTGTGTGTGTGTGTGTGTGTGTGTGTGTATGTATGTATGGTGGTTTGGTATTGAATCTGGTTGTATTGCTATTTGGTATGGACTTCATTTGCTTCGAGCCAATTCATTTACCTGATCTGGTTGCACCCCATACCAGAACTGGTGTTGCATTAAGTCTTTTTGTAGCTTGCTTGTGCACACTTAAGTTTGTTTTGGTTCATCGCCTCGGTCTGGTCTGTATTGTTTTTACTTGAGTCTAGACTAACCATGTGTATATTTGAAATGTTGTGTGTTGTCTTTCGTGCACCTGAATTGAATCCACCATTTGGTTGGATTTGACATTGTGCTCAACTGCCATGTAGTTTTAACACGCAGGTGTATATCGATGTGCACGGCCTTGTGACACATACAGTGATACACTATGCATGTTACAAGCTGTTCGTGTAAAATGAATTCAATAGAAAAATGATGACGAACAATTCAAATAACTATCCTAAATAATATTTTCAAAAGCATTTCATTTTATGCTGCAAAATTATTATTTTTTAATTTTGCTACATTAGTGTTTATTCTGCAGATAATTCAGATGCTAAATACAGACTGAAACATAATTGAAGATAAAATACGAATGAGTAATATGTATATAAAAATGTAAAGTGAGCATATGTTGCAATCGAAGTTGCATTATAATTGAAAATGTAAAAATACAGTGAATGCTCAATTTGTACTATTTAATTTTGTAATAGAATATTTATTTGAATAAAACATTTAATATGAATTCTAAGTTATTTATTTTACTCAACAAATAATTATTTAATTATGTGAAAAATAAAATAATACAACAAATACATTTAAACATACATATATACACACATACACCATCAAACAAAATACATATACTAGCTCGTTCTACATTTGCAAACCCCGAAACAATGAAATGATTGCATAGACGAAGGATTTGGACGCAATTATATATATATAATAAAGCAAGAACAGTACGGTCCATACAAAAATTTATCACACCTTAATCGAGTGATGAACACGACGTCTAACATCATAGCGATGTGGCAGATACTAGAACATTGTAGTTATAGCATTTGAACCACCAAAAACATTTAAACTAGCTAGCATGAGAAACTAAAACTGCAAGACGTGCTTTACAAAAAATATAAACGTCATGCCGAACTCAATAAATTCTGAAAGTGCATAAACAGTTCACAACTCATAAACCTTCAACTAAATAAATCTCATTTATCCAAAAACTACAGATAAATTGACCCTTAAAAAATAGCAAGAGCCCCGCCCATCAAAATAAATAACTCATTGAGACTTAACATAGTTCTGCACGATGTTGAGACCCTCAGACTCTTCTCCATAGTCCTGGATATAAAAAGCAAACATGCACACTTGATAATTAGTCAGTACTTGTAAAACTAGGACAATAATTTGAACGTGCATTTACCTTGATAACTAAGCAAGAACATCCAACAACCTTCCTTGCTTTTCCTTCAGAATCAATTTTGCAAAGCTGCAAGAATGATGGATGCCGAGTTTAACTTATGATGAATACCGAGTTTTATCAGTACTGCGGTTATGAGCTAATAATCACATAATTTTATTAGTCATATAAAATCAACTTGTTTTTACAAACAGTTTTTATGCTAGATCACCAAAGCAAAGCAGTGATCATGATATGGTGTATAACAAAGTAGAAACATAAGAATAAAACACAATATAACCCATCGGATCTAACCAAATAAAACAAATGTTATACGAATGGTACGGCATGCACTTCGCGCGTGATGCTGTCATGCACTTCGTGTGTGAATTTGTTTTTTTTTTTACAAATTGTATATGTTTAATTCATTCGGAAAAATATGATTTGCAAAAATATTTAACCCTATTTTTGCATTGAAATAATATATGCAATTAGTTTTAATTTTACTTTACAAATTGCAATATCTAACCTTTTTTTGCTAGTTTGAATTTTTATTTCCATTATTAATTGATAAATAATGAATTTTTTAGTAGTTTGAATTTTTATGTCTGTTATTAATTAATAAAGAAACGGCATTGAAAAAAAAATTAAATAGATCCTATTTTTAAGTGATAATAAGATTTCGATAATATCCACTGAGAGGTGTTTTAATTAGTAAGGAAACTTAAATGTTACATACTAATTTTAAGTGATATTAATATTTACTAATATTCATAGATGGACATTTTTGATAGTTCACGTTGATACCAAAAAAGTGTAACACCAAAGGTATTGCAACTATTATTAAAGTGTTATGACACGAACTTCACGTGAATTGTTTTCCTTATAAATTGTATGTTTAAATCAGTTAAAAAAATGATTTTTTTTTTCAAGTAATATTATCATTTTTATATTTGTAAATCAGTATTTTGAATTTGTAAAAGAAGTTTAATTTTAGATCCTATTTTTAGAAGCGTTTTGAATTTGTAAAAAAAGTTTAATATTAGATCTTATTTTTAAGTGATTAAGATTTAAAATATATAGAAAGACATTTTGGTAGTTCACGTTGATAGAAAAAAAGTGACACCAAAGCTATTACAACTATTATTAAAGATGTTTTAGGTTAGACACTTCCTAGAATTGAAACTAGTATGGGTGCATTCTTAGTAATATTTTACCCCATTCTAGCATTCGACGCCAGAACAGGTAAACAAGCTTCCTGCTCACTTTGTTTGGCTGGTAGGGAAATGTTCCGTTGACGTCCGACGCCAACAACTAATTTTTCTCCAATATTTATACACCTCTTTCAAAATACTCCTTTCATGCACTCCTTTCAAAATGCTCCTTTCGCTTAACAAAAAACACACCCTAAATAAAAATATACCAGGACATATCACCATAAATATAAGTGAAAATGATTGATATAAGCATGCACTGACCCCAGCCCATTCTCCAAGAGTTTTGGCACTAGGAACGGTGACCAAATGCACGTTGTGATCAGCACAAAGTGCTTTGACCAACTTCACATAATCGGGCTGGTCACAATCTTCAGCAAGAACACAAAGCTGAGCAGCATGTTTCTCAATTGCCTTAGCCGCTTCATGGAGGCCACGCACTAGTCCATCATGAGCCAAAGACTTCTTTAGCACCATTTGCAATGCAGTCATAATATCCATGGGTTCTCCAAGAACTGGAGCTGCTGTTTCAATTGACACCTCATCTCTGGAAGAAAGTAATACACATCACAATTAATATGTTGAAACTTAAACGTTTCACAACTTTGACTAGTTATTTTGTTCTCCGCTAGAGGGCAATCAATTGTCATTCGCTTTAAGAGAAGCCATGCATTAGTTTAGAAAAATACTCGGCACCAAAATATGTGATTGCATGGCAGACTTTTCCCCAATGGTGGAATTGCATTTGATTGTGTAAACTAGTTGTGACTGTATAAAAGTGTTTTATAAATCAACTTCGCTACCACTTTTGCACATCAGTAATTCATAATGGTTAAAAATAGTACTAAAAAAACCATAAAGCCTTCTTTTTAAAATGATAAATATCCAATTACATACTAAGAAAAAAATCTTAATATGGCAAATAAGAAATTTTCAAGGCTTGTATTATTGTTGAGTTGCGCATTCCAAACTAGGGGCCAAATCGATTCAATTTCTAGTTGATCTTCAAATAGAATTCAGTTAGTTCATTCTGTATCCAACATGTCGGATATATAATCTTAATTGATTCAACATGCCATGTTTTAAAGTAATTTTATGCAAATTTTCTTTATTATACTTTGGAGTAATTGATTTACAGTCTAATTAAACTCAGGTTTTGCAATTTTAATAAAAAATAATGCATATTACACAACTGCCGTGTTACTTGCATAATGCTTCTATATGATCACTTACAATACAAGAAAGACCGTTGTATAACTTCCATCTGCAAGTCTAAATGAGGGCAATTACCACTAGTAATATAATTGATAGATAGATGACCCATAAGTCGATAATTGATAAATAGATGATCCATAAATCAGGAAATAGCAATAATTTTTCTTTCCTTTTTACGTATAGCCATTTGATAATCAATATTATGTAAACTTTCCACTACATAGACTAGCTCTTTGTAATTCAAATTTCAATATATTGCTTTTTCTAAGTTTAATTACTATAGAATTTAAGATAATTCATCGGAAAATTATTGCAACTACATTGACAAAACATGACTCATTTGCAACAATATCGTGGAGAAATACAAATGGAAGCATCAACCTAAACAAGATTTAAAAACTATAAAATGAGCCAAGCATGAAGCACCACACTAAAATATATATTTTTTCAAGAAGTTGACGATTAAGTTTAACAATATGTATACATACATATATATATATATACACATATAAGATTGAAATTTGTTAACAAGCGATGCAGACATTTTTTTTACCATTACATGTAGACATTTTTTTTACCATTACATGTAGTGTTGATAATGGCAGATTTAACGTTAGCATGCTAAAACAATTGATATACCAATTAAGCTTGTTAATGATAACCATCAGCTCATTAAATAAAAATATGATAACTGTATGATGATCACAAATTTACCATTCCCATAACCAGTTATATTTTGAATTTATATCTAAATGTGTTTTGCTTATGACAAATTCCCACTATCAACAAATCAAACTTAAACAAATAAAGTACGATGCATACATAAATTTAAAGAAAATCAACAAACTCTCAAATTTTCACTATTTAACGACGGGTCTATGACAGTTGGGTTTGTATTAATATAATATAATGTCAGAAAAGAGCATTTATGAAAAAATGGCACTGCATTAGATCAAATGAAGGAAAAAGAAGTTAACATGTTTTGAGAAAATGAAATGCATATAACTTGTAAATAATGGCAGTATTTGGGATAACGGAAAACAAGTCCACTTTTAAACTTTATGTATGATGTAATGACAGAATTATCTTACTTGTAATGATTAACTGTAGCAAAATTGTGTTAACATAGGCAAGTATGGCTCCAAAATTTAAACAACTATGTCATCCTTCATCAACTAATCAACTATATGACTTGACCGAAAATCAAACTGGCATCCTATAATAACGAAAAACATTAAGAATAAACTACAAACTTTTGATCACCTTACTGTGTCTAGTGCCTATACATAAATATAAAGAGTTCTCAAAATAATAGCATTTCTTGGCTACAGCACCATAGCATTCTGCTAATGTAAAAGATAAAAAATTATGATGAGAATATATAATGGATGTGATGTTGGAAATTTTCCGAATGTCACAATCAGAGAACGTCAATTCAGTGTGCAATGACAATCAACCACGACAATTTAATCTAGCAATATAAGGTCAGTCAAATTAATCATGCAGCAAATAAATGTAAATTTTCCATATGATAGTGCAATAAACTACTTGGCTCCATCTATTCCCACACCTACTTTTGCCATTCACAACCCGTAACCTATAAAAAGGACTTCACACCCCACTATTTTCTTTTCCCACCCCGGTTTTTTCAAAAATACCCTTATCATTTTTATCCCCTTTCTTTCTTATTTTCCACCTTACTTTCTACTGCTTTCTTTTGCCTGGTTCATAAAAATGTTCGCTGACTCTATCTTACCTACCTGTCAAGGGTTATCGTCATATCATCACTTCTATGAAATTTTCACGCTACTCCTTCAAAATTTCAATACAGGAAAAAAAAGGTTCGACCAAGAAACATATCATAGATAAAACATCTAATTAATTGCTAGGGATAAAATTAGAATAAAAGTTTTAACATTAAAAGCAGGGTGTGTAAAGCAATTAACGGGGTGTTAATAGGCGGAACCAAACTACTTTTACAGATAGTTTAGTACAGCAAAATATAGTCAAGTACATCTACAAACATCAAGCAAATTCAAACTTGGATCTAAAATGTACATAAGTCATTACTATCTGATGATGTAATCGAAAAGTAAACCCTTCACAACAGCAGTAGAAAAGGCGATAAAATATAACGCAACGGCACAAAAGTAAGGGAATCAGGAACCTTACGCCATTATAGCTAGGTTTTGGAAGGAAGGAAACCGAGTGAAAGAAACAGCTGAGAAAACGGCGGCTTTAGGTTAAGGAGGAGAGCAAGAGGAAATGTGGAAACTTATATTATCAAGCGTTGAGTAATCATGGCCGTCAAAATTCCAAGATGTTTTGTTAGTTTGCTGGACCCAAGAAGCTTGGGGCTTACCGAGTTGAGCCCAATTTGTTTTAAGCTGAGCATCCAAAAGCTACCCGCATTAAGCTACCCGCACTATTTATCAGCTTAGAAATACTGTCTAAACTGGTAAAAAAAGCAGTAGGCTTTTGGATGCTCAACTAAAAAATTTGGGCTCAACTCGGTTAACCCCAACATCATTATTCCCGACAAATCGATCATTTAGAGAAAGTAATGGTTTGCTTATAACCGTCCACCAAAAAAGAAACAAGACCAACATAAACCACGGCCACAAAATTCTTTTAGGGTTTTTCAACATCGTCGGCTTGAGAGGATCTAGGATTTCACCAGATAAATTGCAGTCTGGGGTTTTGACAAAAAATATGAAACAAGACATCGACTAAAAACTTAGTGGGTTGAGTAGTTTGTTAAGAGATGTGGACCGTGAGACGATCTTCAAGACTTTTTCATTGCCATGCCAGTTGTTCGAGAGAGATGAGGGAAAATGTCATGTTTCAATTTATTTTTGGATGCTCTTTTTATTTAGAAAATAACGACGGTGGTAGGAAGAGGATAAGCAAAATTTTAAAGGCAACATTTAGTATTGGTGGTTAATTGTACCACGATATAATAAAGTATATAATAGAATCAAACAATTTTATTACAAACAAGATTGTATATATAACGAATTACATAATTGCTCATTGTTCATGCGTCTAGTTCTTTCATATGTTTTTTCGCTATTTGATGCAAGCAACAAATCAAAACTGATTTGATATCGTGTAAATTTCCAACAAATTCAATTTGAATTTACCGCTTCAACCGGGTAAACATCACGGTTTTTTTTGACTAGTTATGAAATAAAAGAAACGGAGTTTTCATTTTGGATTGAATTAAGTTGAACATCATTATCAACCGTCGTTTGTGGTTTCAATTGAAATTTTTTGTGCTTTTTATGGTAACCGATTTTCATCCTAACTCTATAGACAGTGTTGTAGTATAAAAGGAGGTCGTAATTGAAACTCTATAACTGAAGGTTGTAAGCTCATTTTTGGTGTTGTTAATGATCATGAAATGTATTTGTTATAATCATTATATTGCTTATAGGAAAGGGCAAACAAGCTGTGACTGGTTCTTTAAGACACAAATGTGCTACGGAACTAGAAAAAAGGAGGAAAAAGGAGGTTGTAGTAGAAACTAAAAATCTAGAAGAAGAAATTAGGAATGCTTCCTAGATATTAGAAAATGAAACCCTAAACAACATATCTATGAATGATTTCTAGAAGAATAATAGACTTTAACACATCAAATTGTGATCTTCACCTTCCATCATCTATTGGGCAAAATCTATTGGGCAAAATGAGAGTTTTTTTTTCTAGAGTTTAGGGTTTGAAATTTTTGAGAAGTACGTATAATTTTTTAAGAAAGGGTGAAAGGTTGGTTGTATAGGGCTGTGTGAAAGAATAGAATACAGTGGCTTGAAGTCAATAAAAAAAATTGATATTTAATAAATTTATAATGGTACTCGAAAGAAAAATACTTGGTGTCAATAGTAACACACTAATTTAAAGTATATGTTATGTAATAATAATTACAAATAGCTGTAATCATGAGAAAGTTATCACAATATCAAACAAACATATTATTTTAAATAGTCTTAGTTAAGATGTTTTGAGAAAAGATATCGATACATCCGTTGATACTATAATACATAACGCTCTCCAAATGTTGAAAGACGTTTTCACGTGTGGTTGTTGGGAGCACCAAGATGTTATGTACTAATAGTTATTGGATAACTATAGAACAACTCACCTAAGAATTCGTTATTGGTTAATAACCATTCAAACAAAAAAAATTCACCGTGACGATGATACACGGTTTTCTCGACTTGAAAATACTGTGAAACTTATATGTGTATATATCACTTTGATTATAGTTATATCATGGCATTATGACCATCGAGTGACTATAGTTGGGTCTGAGTAAAAGCATGAAAAGTGAAATATTATTCAATAGAGAATTTGTCTCCTCGGTTATATGAGGTTAATATCATGGTCAACTATAGTAAACTCAAAGTCAAAATCGCTGGACAGAATAGTAAGGTAAATAATAAATGTTATTATCGAACAACGAACTTTATTTATGGTTAACCGAATTAAATGTGGATGGTGTTGGAATTTTAACCAAAACCAAATTTCACAAATCCTTAAATGATATAGTGTTGACGAGGAAAACGTGTGTAAATAATCATTATTAAAATGTACCGCTCAAATTGTAAAATTAGATTCATCGATGAAGATTGTAAGCGATAAATTCAGCAAAATGTCATGCCGCTAACTAAGGTGGCGTGTGAACTTTAATATCTAAATTGTTTGATATTAATTATTAACTGAAACGTGTCCTCCACTCTATTTTAGAGGATCGCACATTTTTCTCAATTATTGATGGAAATTGAATACACCCCCCGTGAGTCGCATAATCTCATTATTAGTTTCTCTAAAATACCACATGATTTAATTTATAACTATTATAAAGTAATTAAACTATTTAATATTTATGAAATATTAATTATTTTTTTAATTGATGTGTACAAAGCATTTAATGCGCTTTCCACGTAGCATTGTGCCATTGGTCATGACAGTTTGTTTTTTCCATATGCGATAAAGGGTGTCACATCTCCCACGTGCATGAGTTGACTTTTTTTTATCTTTCCTGAGCAGTTAGGCTTCTTCTTTCCTTTTGAAATCAACGCATATGAATGAAGGCATGGGTATACAAATACGTCCTTCTCTTCTTCCCTAAACTCACAAGATCTTTTTCCCGTGAAAGTTCTTCATGACCCATGAATCTTTCACAATTCTTTACTAATAAAAAACAGCTAGCTTCATCATCTATTTCCTTTCCAAACATCTTTGCACATACGTCGTTGAACTTGTTTGGTATGTTAAGAAAGCAGAAAGCTTTCTCAGTGTAAAAAATATCATCTATTGATTACAGTTCAAACCATCATCTGGAACCTTCTTCTCAAGGTGGATTTTGGCTTGCCGCTTGGCTTGGTCCCACGCTTACTAGCAAGGCCTCATGGTAATTGACCGGCATTGTTATGCCAATGGGCCGATTAGGCTGGTAGATTTCTTCTCCATCCCACCCTTACAGTTCTAAACCTTAGCCAGCTCGGATCACTACAAGAACGACACCAGATAGCGATGGCTTTTAGCCGTCGTCGGCCGTCGCTAGCCATCGCTAAATTTGCCGTCACCCAATAGTATAGCGATGGCTTTAGCGATGGCTCCGTCACACAAATGGCGACGGCTCGCGACTGCAAATATGCCACGTGGAAATTTTCCAACGTCTAAATGTCGTCGCTAGCCGTCGCTAGGCGTCGCTAATCTGATCCAAATGGCCGTCTCTAGCCGTCGCTAATCTGTACCAAATAGTCATCGCTAACCTGGGTAAAATTCTGTGAACCTGCACTGCCCATATACACTTCAAACAATAACTATTAAACACCATCATCACAACCACTATACACTATATTCATCAACTATAACCATCATATATCCGTCATATAACATCACTATACATTCAAACAATACAAAATCCAACCAAATCCATTAAGCAGAATATGTACATAGTAAACCGAAATATCTACATAATATCCCAAAATATATATATATATAATATTCAACCAAATCCATCAACTAGAAGTCATCAAAATATATACATAATATCCTGAAATATAAATACACCAAACCAACCAAAATGTGTATATACCAAACTATAACACGAGCAAACAAGCATACCTACTCCTCACCATCGCTGCCGTCCTCTCCAGGCATCCTCCCATGCTGTTGCAAATAAGCTGCAATCCGCTCATCCAGCTGTTGCTCGAAGAAACTCTTCCTCCAATCATTTATTTCATCCACTGTCGCTTTCAACTGAGCAATCTCCGCTTCTTGCTGCGACCTCCTATATGCACTCTGCATTCCCATCGCCTGTAAAATAGTTCATAATTATTTATATATTAGTATATATATAATATTATTAAAATTATTTAACTATTCATATGCATGAGTAAATTTATATATTAGTACATGTCAAAATTTACCTCCACATTTCCACAGCTATACTGTCGACTGGTCCGAGAAGGCGGGTCAATAATAGCATCCCAAATATAGTTCTCCTCCTCTACCATAAGCTCTTCCCGACCAGTGGACTGTGCTACCCGAGCCCGCTCAGCTTCGTACCTCTCCTGCGATTACAAACAATTGTTTTACACGATAAAAACCGAATTTCAAATTTTTGAAAATAAAATAAGACAAAATATTGTTATTAACAATAAATTAATTTACCATTACGGATTGTGATTTGTCATCCGTCCACTCGTACGAAACATTGCCCTCTTGGTCAGTCCTTTCCACGGCATGCGTCATCTCGAACAGCTCAGCCATAGTAGGCTCGCGGTTGTATCTCACGGCCTGAAAATATATAAATATTATTGCTAATCTGATTATAAAATATTTTAAAAAAATGTAAACATAGTTTATAAATTTAATTACCAGCTCTCTCTTATGCTCCTGAAAGGATTTGGAGCCACCACGGTGCAATGCAGGATTTTTATTCCTGTTTGCCTGGTTCCACGCAGATCACTCCTACAAAATAAGATAAATTATCATGTATATATCTTGCGAGATTTATATTAGATTTAAATAACAAAGCAAACATATATTACTTACTTTTACTGCCGGACTGTCCCAAAGCCGAAGAAAATCATTCCATACACCCTCACACATCCGGTTCGGCTTTTTCCCCGAATTCTTAGCCTTGGACAATGTATCACTGTAACTTTTCCTCATTCGTTTGTTCCAGTGATTTAAAAAAACGTCCAAGTCGTCAGGGTCGACGCGGACTGCAGCTGTAAATTAAAATTATTTTAAGTTATATAGATTATATTAATTTACAACTGAAATTCAAACTACTACTTACAAGTAAATCCACATGTATTGCATTCTTGACATAAGGGGGGATGTCGTCCCAGCGAGGCCAATAACCATCCATCCGGCTCTGAAAAGCCTTCCTTGAAACCTATAAAATATAATCTGATGGCTCCACCTCAAAGCCACTGCAAAAGTTATGATATACATGTTTAGTGGATTTTAAAACTTATACTTTAAATAAAATTGATACTTACCCAGCACTTCTAGGAACAACTTCTGCCATCAGACGTAAGTCCGGTGTGCCACTACCATCTACACCGGGAGATGGGGATGGCATGCCTGTCAGACTTCGTCTCCTGCCAGACATATCTACTATAGAACAATATTATCACATAACAATTATAGAAATTCACTACTACATAGCATGTTTCAATCACTTTCACAGAAACAATTATAAAAATTTACTAGTACAAAACATGGATAAAAATTATATAAATAATCATCACAGAACCATAATAGAAATTCACTACTACATAGCATGTTTCAATCACTTTCACAGAACAATTATAAAAATTTACTAGTACAAAACATGGATAAAAATTAACTAAATGATCATCACAGAACAATTACAGAAATTTACTATTACATCCCATGTTTCAATCACTATCACATAACAATTATATCAATAACGATCAGTCTTCATCGTTTTCTGATTCAGGCTCAGTCTCGTATTCTATCTCGTTTTCTTCGGTACTTTCGAATGCATCCAATGGCGTTCGATCCATCATTCAAAGGCCCTACATCAATATCATCAGTTATTATTATTTCTGTATTTGGTTCAAGATCGGCTTGATATGCTGCTTCATCTGGAATATTATTTCCATCAAACGTAAACCTTGGTTTCGTTTTGAAAACAGCAGACCAATCCGCTTTATCTCTTTTCAAAGATGGATACGGAGCAAAATAAACTTGTAATGCTTGCTTGGCTAATACAAAAGGATCGTACTTATAGTAGTGTGTTGTATGCCTTATTTCAATAAGTTTATACTCTTTATGCACGTTGATTCCGGAACCAGGAACGTTACTGAACCAATTGCACTTAAATAAAAAAAACCTTTTCTAAAGGTTCAACAAATATGTCAACTCTAGAATCTGTGTTAAGACGCCGTAAAAATCCTTTAAATGCTCATCTGGATCATCACTGCCTTTGACAAATACCCCGCTGTTATATGTTAATTTTTCAGCCCCGTAATCTTTCGTGTTGAACTTAAATCCATTGACGAAGAATATTGGATAAGTCTTCACATTTCTTTTTGGTCCAATCGCAAGATGTCGTAAGCCTTCATCACGACACAACTCCTTGGCTCATAAACATAGTTTAAAAACCATTTGGCAAATTCTTTACTGAGATCGCCAGATGGATACTGTGATTCGTAGATACTGCATATATGTAATATGTGTTATAATTATTATGTACGTACAAGTAAATTACAAGTGAATTAATTATTACCTGACAAATGGTGCGACTTCGACACAATTTAAAAGAACATACGTGTGTGCTACATGGTGGTCTCTATCGTCCAACCATATTTCCACACATTTTCCACCAGGTCTACCATGTTGTCTAAAAACAGATAACATTGTTTGAGAAGAATCTTGTTCAACGACTTCCTCATTTCGAGGAATAGTTACAAATGATAAGTTCACATCGTCCTTAAAGTAGTGAGAGAAAAAAAATGAGGCTTCTTCTTCAAGATACGATTTGCAAATCGAACCTTCAACTCGGGCTTTTTGTCGAATCTTCTTCTTCAGATGATTCAAGTACCTATTAAGATATTTATTACATATTTAGATATACAAATTTGAATTTGAAATTGACATGAACATTGCACATGATAATTTACCTCTCAAACGGATACATCCATCCATATTGCACAGGACTTCGAAGAAGTGCTTCGGATGGAAGATGAATAGGTAAATGCTCCATTACGTTAAAGAAACCAGGCGGAAGTATTTTCTCCAGTTTGCATACGATCCACCTTTAATGTTGTCGAACAAAGCTGTTCATAAAACAAACATAACTCTGTTATAACGTTCCATACTTTTACGGGCAACAGTTCTTTGAAAGCCACGGGTAGTAAACATTCCATCATGATATGACAATCGTGACTTTTCATCCCACTCAGTTTACTTTTTTTGAAGTCAACACATCTACGAAGATTGGAAGAAATCCCATCGGGAAATCTTAATTCTTTTACCCACTTTAGCATGAGTTTTACTTGCTTATTGTCTAGCTCATAGCATGCTTTCGGTTTTTTATTGTCATTAGGCTTCATATGAAGTTCCGGGTGCTTACAATAGTTTTCTATATCAAGCCTTGAATTCAAATCGTCCTTGGTTTTTCCCTTTACATTCAAAATTGTATTAAATAGATTATCAAACACGTTCTTTTCGTTGTGCATCACGTCAATATTATGTCAGAGTAAGAGATCTTTTCAATATGGTAACTCCCAAAATATACTTTGTTTGCACCAATTATGAATGTCTGACTTTCCTGAGATTTCAGTCTAGACTCCGGTTTCATGTATCTTCGGATAGTCTCTTACAATTTCATATATTTCCTCGCCTAACCAAACCTTGGGTGGTTTCAGATTCTCTTCCCTGTTAGCTATGAAAATTTTCTTATCTCTTCTAAAAGTATGATTGGGATGAAGAAAACACCGATGACAATCAAACCATGAAACTTTCTTCCCATATCGTAACGAAAATGCTCGTATTTCTTCCATACAATAAGGGCATGCTAGACGACCGGCCGTACTCCAACCAGAAAGCATCACGTATGCAGGAAAATCATTAATCGTCCATAACAAAGAAGCGAACAACCGGAAAAAAATTCATTGATACATCGTAAGTTTTGACTCCTTCATTCCACAGTTTCTTCAACTCTTCGATCAATGGTTGTAAATAAACATCAATTCCTTGAGTTGGATCATGAGGGCCAGGAACGACAGTCGTGAGAAACATATATGGTGTCTTCATACACATCCATGGAGGTAAATTATACGGAGTAACAATAATTGTCCACGATGAATATTTACTACCAAACTGTGAAAATGGTGAAAATCTATCCGTACATAAACCAAGTCTGACATTACGGCTTTCCGCAGCTAATGCGGGATAAGTCTTATCGAAATGTTTCCATGCTTCACCATCGGATGGATGTATCAAAGTTCCTTCTTCCGCTGTTCTCACACTATGCCATCGCATATGACAGGCCGTAGCAGAAGATGCATATAATCTTTGAAGTCTGGGAGTGATGGGTAAATAATGCATTCTCTTGTACGGGACTTTTTTTTTCCTTTCTTCGTTCTTGGTTTGTATCTTTCTTCGTTACATATTTTGCATTTTCTGAGGTCAACATCGTCTTTCCAATACAACATGCAACCTTTCACACATGCATCTATCTTCTCGTGGACATCAATTTTTTACTTTATAATGACTATCGCACATCAGATTATTGGATGGCATGTGTCGTTTTGCAGCTTGTACAACTGCTATAAATGCAGCTTTCGTAAGGTTGAATTTTGATTTCATAGTTATATATTCGGCGGTTACTGAAAGTTCAGTTCCGCTTTTACATCCGTCCCACAACGGCCTCTTAGCAGAATCCAACAAATCGTATATTTTTTAGCTCCCGCAGTCGATTCTTCTTCGACATTTTCGTCTTCATCGACAGCTTCAATTGTAGGAAACATTGATCATGCTGCATCATCCACCATATTTTCTATCGGATTCGTCATCATATTACCGTCCTCTCACACTTTAGTATTAGGTGTAGGTTCAACAAGTTCTCCATAACGATCCCAGAAATAATAATCAGGCACGAAACCATATTGATACAAATGTACTTCACTATATCCGGTTTCCAATGCTTCAAATGTTGGCACTTACTACACGGGTAATGAATTTTTGTATTGTTTCGGTTATTAGATTTAGTAAATCTAATAAATTCGTGTACACCGTTGTAGAAATGTTGCTTTATTGATCCCTTCTTTCCAGTTCTGACTTCATACATCCAAGTACGGTCGAGAAAATAATTGAACATTTTTCCTGATTTGAAAATGTATGTTAGACAATTTAAATCATTAATTTTCAACCATTCTCCATTGTAAACAGTTCATCGTTGCAGAAAATTCAAAATATAAACTTCACTTTATTTTTTTATTTTTTGGTATTTTGGTTTTCACTTCGGTGGTCAGTCA
Organism: Allium cepa; assembly: GCA_030765085.1. Lineage (NCBI taxonomy): Eukaryota > Viridiplantae > Streptophyta > Magnoliopsida > Asparagales > Amaryllidaceae > Allium > Allium cepa. The sequence goes on from CM060937.1 coordinate 294,057,291, forward strand.
TCCTACTTCCCATTACAAACACAATAATGTAATTACATTTTATAAATCATTTCAGATTAAATGGTTCAACAAAATTTTGGCAGCACTTCCCTTATATTTCCTGTATCGTACACAAATGCGTGTACACAGGGAACGTAAAGGAAGTGCTGTCGAAATTTTGTAAACGTTTAAAATGAAATGATTTATAATATGTAATTACTTTATTGTGTTTGTAACTTGTCCAATACAGAGACAAATCCGACAAATATTATATCATATGAATATAAATGTCCGTTCCGTTACAAAACGAACATCCATATAACGATCATATACAACACTTGCCAGACGGGGCCAAAGCCAATCTAAGGGATAAAAAAATTTCTTTAAATTTTATCAAATATTGTTGTTCTTTTCAAATTTTGACAATGTTTCAACTATTTATATTTTATTTCAAAAAATTATGTATTTAAATTTTAGTTCAACATTCAATTAACAATTTTAGTTCAATATTCATTTCTTTATTTTTTTACGACATGGATTTTATGTGACTATTTTTTGTTGTTATATTCATTTCTTAATTTCTTTACAAAATCGATTTTAGTACAATATCAGTTGTTTTTAAAGTCATTTCCTAATTTTTTTTAAAGAAAAATAGATATTTGAAGAATTTTTAATGTTCTCGTATTCATTTTTTAATTTTTTGTACAAACTTTATTTTTTACAATATATACAACCTTTTGCATTTTGACCGTCGCTAGCCGTCGCTCAATCAACATGATAAATAGAAGAATTATCAATGAGTATAATTAGAAAACAACAAATTCTAATTATCAAATAGATAATTAGAAAACAATAAAAATCTAATTATTAAATAAAAATTTGTCAATTTAAATTTACTTAACAACTTAAATTTGTAATTTATCAATTTCATAAACTACGAAATACTTTCATGTAAATTTATCAATAACCAAGTTAATCATTAATATACACTATTTTTTCACCTAACACAACTAACCATGTTAATCGCCAACACTAATTATCTATATCAATCATTTATTCAACTTCATGATAAGCTAATTAATGTAATACCTAAATTCAAGTTTATGATAATAAACTAATTAATCTACCAAATCGACATACAACACTACTAATACCTAATTTAACAACACTACTAATACCTAATTTAACAACAAATCCCAATTTAACAACAAATCCTAATTGAATTAGGGTTTAAACTAAACCTAAAAACATCAAATTTACATTCAAACAAGAGATTAGGAGCATACCTACACGAATTTGGGTGATTTGGAGGCGTTGAAAGGTGGAGTGGCGGCTGCGGTGATGGGGGGCGGCGGATTGGGTGAAGGAGATTGATTTTGGGAGAGGAAGGTAATGAATTTGCTGCTCTCGGCTTGGATTTGTATATTGCATATAGCGAAGGCTAGCGACGGCTAGCCGCGGCCGCTTTTTTTAGCCGTCGCTAGGCTCCGTCGCTATATGAAGCCTTTCCAGCAGTGGATGCTTTGAAAAAGTGATAGATGTCCCCTCCGCCTTCAATGTCACAGCTAAAGTCTTGGTCGTCCTTTTGGCGATGTCGATTGGGAGCTTTTCAAGGTCTCTTGCAAGATTTGATGTGGAAAGCTTCAAAGATGTGATCACGCACCCTTTTCTTCAACAAGTTTTTGATCTTCTGGAGAGCTGGCGAGCTCGTCTTCACATTTGAAGCTAGATCTTCTAAAGTTTTCCACTAACATGGTTCTTCTTCTCTCTGTTTTTCTTCTTTTCAACTCATTAATGATAATAATATCTTTGTGAGCCTAGTGGAGTGGGCATTGTGCCCCCTTATGCTTTGAATGGAATGAAATAGACCTTTGTTACAATCTTTGACTGAGAGTTTTATTATTGTCTTTACTCGTTTATCTCCATATGACTTATTGAGTAGAGTGCTTTGAATAGCTGATAGTTCCTGTATTCATTTTGCAAAATTCCTATCTTTTTAGGATATGTTTAAATATCAGTGTAAAATATAACGGTATGGATATAGTCGTTAATGTAGTTCGGGTACTGACTGGATATAGAGTGGCTGTTTACACTGACATGTGCTAAAATGTGAGTTTGATCGTGGGTCCTCTAAGGTTTTAAGCAGTCGAACGTTGAGCGGCGGACGAGCCCAGGCTCGAACCCGAGCGCATAGGCTATGTGGTTCTCTTGGATGATAAACAACCATTGATCCTGAATTAAACCGGAGCGCATTGGTTAGCTTAGGCACTCTAGTGCAAGTGAGCTATGTGATGGTGAGGTGAGATATATGCAGCCCAATAACAAAGACATGTAGATGTAAAAATTTACATATACATACATATTATTCCCTTCTCATTTTTTTACAACTGATAACTGATCTGTAATGATGGAACGGAGTCGAGCATATGATGCCGCCGGCTCTTAAATGAGGCAACCGACTATGAGCGAGTAGGTGTTACTGCCAATTCTTTAAGGTTGGGAGGCTTGGCAAGAACCAGGGCGCCGACTAGCTTATTGGATATGTTGAGAAAACCACCGCTAGTTATTGAATGTTCTTGCAGTAGCATGAGAACACCCTTCTCTGCTTGCCTAAGGCAAGTCCTATAACATTCCCTTACCTTCTGCTGATTACCCGTAATTTCTCTTACCCCGACTTAGACGGGGAACTTCATGATAAGGCTGTTGTAAGAGATGATGGCATTTGGCTTGATCATCCTATTAACTGGTCAAAGGTGGATGGACAATTAACTACTATAAAGTTACCTGAATCTTTACAACGAGGGCTCTTGGTCAAAAGTTATTACAAGCGAGGTTATGTTCATTGGAATAATGCATACACTCCCAAAGCCATAAATGGGTAGGGTGCATGGGGTGAGGCTAGAGGTAAGGAGCTTGAGATCTTCAAAGAAGTTTTTAAACATGATGTTGATCGAAGTACCCCTATCCACAAAGGCCCGATGCACATTAGAGTTGGCTAAGGTAAGAGTTATGATCAGGAGTCAAGATGGGGTAGGAGACTGCTTCCTTGTCTTTGGCCATGATGTTGATTGGTCATGCTAATCCTAGCCAACGCGCCTTAGATACACAAGACCCCAAGAAATAAACTTGCTCGGCGGTGCCTACTTCCTTTTGATACCAGAATTAGGCCCCTCGGCCGTTGCCGACCATATGTGGTCTGCTGCATATAGTCAGGACCTTGGTGATGGCTTGGGTATTGGCACTATTGGGCTAACTGGGCTGATTTTGTCATTCTTCATGGTTTATTCGACCAGATGTCGATCAAACTCCAAGAGTATTCCTTTCTGGATGAGTCTTTCGATTTCATCCTTAAGAATGTGGTAATCTGCTATAAAGTGATTATTGATTTGATGGAACTAATAGTAATCGTTATTACAGCGGGGTTTCTCCCACTTCTCGTCTCTGTCGATGGTGGGCCTTTGAAACTACTCTTGGTTCCTAGTGGTGGGGTAGACTGTGGTGGTATCCTTATTTAAGTGATAATAATTATTGTACCTAGGTTTCTACAAAGAACTGGCTTCTAGACCCTTACAGCTTTGGCTTAATGACCACTATTTTAACGATCGCTATTGCTGTGAGGGCCGCTTAGGCAAGAGGCTTTGCCTCGGTGATGTTGTTTGAAAGATCTGTATCTTTCATCCTTATCATGTCATTTATGCATTGATAGAATTCGGTTAGGGATGAAGCTAGCTGCTTCTAGTGCTCTATCCACACCGAGGACTTATATCCGACCCCTAAACGTAGGGCTATGACCAACCTATTCACATTCACACCCTTGGTCCGAGTGGATTCTTTATTGAAGCAGCTAACATACGACCGTAAGCTTTTAAAGGGACCTCACATGATATTGCATATCTCACTAGCCAACATGACAAGAGCATACGACATTAAGAAGCGGGTCTTTAAATCTACCCATAATTGGGTCCAAGAGCTGATATTTCCCGACCGTAGATTTAAGAACCAACGGGAAGCTAACCCTAAGAGAGTGGATGGGAAGAGTAAACACTTTGCAGAGCCGAAGAGCTGGCCAGCACGGCAATGGAGTTGAACGCCGTAATGTGCTCGAATGAGTCTGTATTCCCATCATACTTGCCTATGGATGACAAAGCATACCACCGATGGATGTAAGCATCTAGGACTTCGTCAGAGAATGGCTCCTCGTTTTGGTCATCTGAGAACTTCTTACCTTTAGCATTGTGGGTTTCCATACTATTGAGCTGTTAGGGAGAATATGCATTTCTTCTCTGAGGTGGGCATCGGCCTACGGGATGTTTTGGCCAGTTATGGGCTAAGGGCTTAGCCTACGCCTTGGAGGAAGAGGAGATCGGCGATAAGATGGAGAACGATGACGATGAGCAGGAGATCTCCCCTTGTGCATAGAGGATGATCTGGAATGCACGGCGTGCTCTTCTCTTTGTTTGTTTCAGGATATACCCCCATGGGACCTGGAGTGCGCCGAGAGGGCATTCATGCTTTGCCAGTGGTAGAGGGACCACCATTGAGACGGTCTAAAGTAGAAGTTTCATTGAAGAGGAACGATGACTTGGTCCTACATGCGAAGCCATATCTAGGGCAAGATTAATCTAACTAGGTAAGCATACAACATATCTTCTAGGATGGACATGAACTCCTATAAGCGGTGTTTTGGGTACCACCTCTCCTGGGCTTTGATGGTTATTAGGAGTTTATAACCATCGGGAGCTCGTGGAACAAATCGGTTGTTGAAGGAGCTCGTGGAACAAAGTTTACAATAGCTTGAGCGTCTAGCTACGCCCTCAACCCGTGCACTTAGGGAGCCAACTGACCAATGTTTGATAGCAACAGCATTACAGTACACTATACTTTTACGTTGATTCCCAGATTGGGTGGGGCAGCATTGGCAAAAGTGTTGTCATTGGTTTGGTGCTCATTGGAGTTATTACCTTCGAGTGTTGGAGATTATCCATGGCAACAAGTTAGATCGGGTCTTTGCAAAATAGAAAAGTGTGGAAAGGTGAGAAATTTAAGGAAGGCCCTCCTTCTAATGTCAAAATGCTGAATAGAGATTTAGGTAACCTCAAAATTAGACTAGTATGCAAAGGCTACTATCTAATATTAGGAATTAAGTGAAAAAACAAGAGTAAAATACACAGCTGAAAGGTACATAACACAAGATATAGAGTAGTTCAGCAAAGTTGTTTACATCCACTATAAAGTTTTCTTATTATTTGTATTTATTTGCAACTACAATGAACTAAAAGAGAATAATAAGAAAGAAAGAAAGAAACACTTAAGACTAATAAAGCAATGTAATCTTATGGACTTGCGGTATCAAGAGCCTCGAGTTGTGTATAATATCCAGAATCCTTGTATATTCAAACCATTTAAGCATTAACCACTTCTTTGAAGCGGCTATGTATGAGGTTCTTATAATAGCTTAAGTGGATGACGGACGATGGAGTTGAGCTATAGAACTAATTGGAAAATGCCCGACCATTGATCTGGCTGCAAAGGAAGATGGTCGAAAGCTGTAATAGGTGGCAGAAGATGTGTGGTGGAGAAAAATGTACTCATTGCACCTCTGCACTACGCATAGATCTTGCATTCAATGTAAATACTTCGCCTTAAATGCACATTTAAGGCTGATAGTAAACCATGTCGGTTCAACCGCTCAACTAACGTGCTTTAGATAGATCGATGGACAACTTGTTGTTTACTTGAGTGCTCACGTGACAATTCTTGTTGAGTCGGTCAATCGGCTATCGATGATATAAAAGAAACTAGGAATCTTTCTATGAACAATGCTTGGAAGATGGTGCACGGTCGCTCGCGATGGGGAAGGCGGCCTGGGGCCGGTCGGGAGCGGTTGTGCTGAAGCCGGACCAAGGATCGGCCATTCTTGGACCTGTCTTGCTCGATGTGCTGCCTACCAAGTTGGGCTTAGAGAGGTGTCGACTGTCAACTGGAGTGATGCTGGGCAAATATGTTGACTTAGAGTTGGGCTGGAAGTAGAATGATGTAGGAAGGTCGGTCGTCATTGTGATGGGCCGGGCTGGATAAGGAGGATCGAGCCCTAACTTCGCTTGAAGGTGACATGTGCCTAAAGATGAAGCAACCTGGCCTTATCTTAGTGCATGGCTGATCAGAAGGCAAGGTTTGAGATCATCATGGACTTGGATCGACCTATGCTAGCCAGTTTAAAATAGTTGGACTTGCTTTGTCTAAGCCAGGCTGCCTTGAATTGGTCTGCTAATTATTTATGAGAAAATTGAGCAACATTATCATTAATAAATTATTAAGTATAGACTATTAGTTGTTAACTATTATAATATTTTCAACAATTATAAACTTATTCGAAAAATTTAATGTTAACTTAAATTTTCATGTAGTGAACATTTCATCAAAAGAGTATTATGCAATCATTTACAACTATTATAAATATGACAACTTCTATAAAAAGTTGTTGTAAATCAATATTTAAAACGTTTAGAAAAGTTATTAAAGAGTGTTATTACAATTTACATAAAAAATAGTTGCAAAAAACTATGTTTTTATAATGTTTGCATGATAAATGCGATTAAAAGATTATTTGCAATGTTTATTGGGAAAACATTGTAATAAGGTCATTTTGTTGTTGTGATGTGAGATCTTCTATTTGAATTTAACCAACAAAAGATTCTCGGTGAGTAGTCATATAATTTTTCAAAACAACTACACTTTTTCATCCCTTAGTGCCCCCAACGGTCATGAGTAATTTATTATCCATCATATGTAGAGCATTATATACATAAAATTAAATGGATATATCGATATATTGTTCTTGGTATATCTTGAGTAGGAACAGTTAAGAAGGAATATTTATTTTATTCAATCCAATACTCATGGTTGTGAACTATTCGCAACAACAAATGACTAAATTATTTTCTTAAGGATTTTCTACCTATATATGTTTAATGCACATAAAATATTACTTATATCCAAATACATATAGCAGAAATGTAAAATCAGAAGCATCCTTCATTTCAAACAAGAATCTCTTAAGAGTTAAGTTATATAGTCAAATGGTATAATTGCCCCTATGACGCACTCTTACTCTATCGGGAAAAATGTAATTACCCAAGATGAATGTTACTTTAATTAAGGAACGTTCTTATAAAAGAAAAACCTCCCGATCTTCTAGCCTTTATCCAGATCATCGAAGTGATTCATTTCAAGCATATGCCCGGTACAAGGCTAAATAGTGTTTTGTGCCTCAAGTTGATTCAAATAAGTATACTTGAATAATATAAAATTTAAAAGAATTTAAATTTGATTTAAATTTATATTCATACAAGTAAATAAGTTAATTTGGAACTGACTTAAATTAAAATCAAATTTTATAAGTGAATATAATTTAAAATTGTTTCAAATTTGTAATCGTAAAGGTTATAGATAAATAAATTTTAAATTATTTTAAATTTACATAAATATAGTTGGTATAATTACATTTAAATAAAATATTTAATTAAGAGAATTACACACACAGATATATATATATAACTTAATGAGTTATAACTGTTATAATATATATATATATATAAAGAAAATGTTTAAAGAAAATAAGAGGTTTAAAGAAATTAAAACCTACATAGACTTAATGGTGTATATATTAATTGGTTGCAGAGACATATGATGTCATGAGTTTATACTCACTTCCTTTAAAATGTTGATAATACTCAGTTAATATTATTTTAAATTAAGAATTTAAAATATTTTCTCTCTTATAATTTAGAATATGAATAGATTATTATACATACATATTGTTGTTAAACACCCTTAAATCATAGAATATCTATAGTGATGTTTATATTTTTGAAATATTGGGACAATATTATGAAACTTTGTTCAGTTTCCTCAAGAGCTATATAATTTCCTATAGGCTATCATGAAATAATTACCCTTAGTTATCTCTTAATTTAAAAATTAAACATAAGAAAACAAAATGTAATGAACATCGAGCTAGGGTTTCAACCATTATCTTTTTACTCACTCCTTTATTTCACCACCCATTATCGTCTCCCACGCTCCTCCTTTCTTTTCCACCGCCCTCTCATCTCCCTTTCCTTTATTATATTAACTTCAATCTTTGGTTAATTAGATGCTTTAAGCTCCCTTGCTTGACATGCTTCATCTTTTTGTGTTTTTGTCCTTGTCCTTAACTCTTGCATGACTCTTTTGACGATCCCTATGTCACTTTTCTTGCTTCATCAAACTAACCCATGTTAGCCTTTCAGTGTTGATGGAACACCCTAGTTTATTGTTAATGCCAGGCCTTCCTCCTTATGTCAAAACCTTCAAAGCATGAAGCCTTGAGTCCGTCTTGTTCCGGTTGAGGTATTCTGTCTCAGTTTTGGTTGTAGATGTTGCATTCTAGTTATACCTATCAAACAGGTCGGGTTGGGTCATAATGGATCAAGTTAAAGTTGACCTAACCCATTTTATAACCCAACCCGTTTGATACATCTATTAAAAGGATCAACATGGCCCAACCAACTTTAGAAACAGAAAAAATAGAAAAATATCGTAAAAGTGGAAAAATATCCGTTCAAGTTCCCAACACATAGTAAAAAACTACATATATAAAATTACAACAAATCACTCTCTAAAAAAAAAAATTCAAGAATTTTTAAGTAACACATTCGAAAAACGCATGCATAAATACTTCATAGTTAGAATAAGAAGAAAAACTATTAACATATCAATCATGCTTCAAGAATTTTAAGTAGTCTAAACTTAACAGTGGTGCTTTTTACATATGCATGGTAGTAAAAGTGTCCTAATTATAACAAACAACTTTTCACATAAAAGACGATATCCAGTTTGAGCATGAAAGGAAGTTGTTTGTTATAATTAGTACACTTTTACTACAATGCATATGTAAAAAGCACTACTGTCGAGTTTAGACTGCTTAAAAATTCTTTAGATACATTTGGTCTGTAAATAGTTTTTCTTATTATTCTAAATATGAAGAGTTTATGCATGCTTTATTCAAATGTGCTGCTTAAAAATTCTTGAAAATTTATATTTTAGAAAGATGGTTGTTGCAATTTTATGTATATAGTTTTTACTATGTGCTATGCAATTTGAACTGGATATTTTCCACTTTTTCTATATTTTCCTACTTTTTATGTTTTAAAGTGGGTTAAACGAATTGACCCATATATGAAGAGAGTTGGGTAATATTGACCCTTTGAGTAAATGAATCAAATAAGTTAGGTCATAAAATGGGTGGGATCAATTTTAACCCGACCCATTTGACAAGTCTAGTTGTCATTGTATTTTTTTTGGTTGTTTTTGTCTCTTCTGATTTGCCCTTTTAGTCCCTACACTGCTATTTCTATGCTCTTTTCACTTCCCTCCAACAATAAACCATAAGGACTACTTTTTTGGTTCTGTAAGTCATTCTCCATGAGCTTTTGGTGGTAGCTGGTCTTGGTTTTGCTGGTGCACTTCTCTACTCCTTTTCAATCACTGGAGTATGAATTGTGAGTTTTGGGCTCTTGCCTGGTGTAATGATAGCTTTTATATTTGATGTTATTCTACTACATATTGGAATAGAGTTTATCCTTATCTTGCTAGTATGGTCTCTTTTGTTATGGAATCTTTGTGCATTTTATGGTTTCCCATGGCACTAGTGCAAGTTATAAGTGGAGTAGTGTTTTTTTAAAGTGGAAGAGTCAGGTGTGCTATTAAGAATAAGGATCATTATTTATGTGTAATTTGGGACTAAGGATCTCTAAAGTATGCTTTCCTTATGCAACATCGTGAGAATTATTCTCCAAGGTGTATGTGCCGAAACTGTCGAGGTGCTTTACCTCACATTTGTAGTACTTCCATCCACAAAAAGTGGATGAGCCATTACAAAAAACGACTTGCATAGGAAAATAAAGAAAAAGAAATGATGAGTCTAGAGTATCTAATGTACTTAATGATTTTTCGAGCACCCTCAATGTCATAAAAGAGACTATGAGAAAAATAAAAGTATGGTTATGAACTATATACAAAATATAATTAGTAAAGTGTTATCAACTGTTTATGGGGATTGCATTTGTTAAGCACACTTAAGGTTGTAGTAACATGATAAACAAGACCCTAACACCTACTAAAGAAATTTAAGAAATTTCTAGATATGTTTTAGTGTTTTTTAGAGATGCTTACTTCCGTGAGAACCTCAATGGGTAAATATAATAAACCAATTTAATAAGTATAACAATATGTGTGATGTTATGATAATCTACTATTACAAGGTTTGCATGGCTAAGCTAACCGATAAAATTATTTATCATCTAAAATATACTAAATGGATTGAGTTAAGATCAACCAAGGATCATAAGAATTTATTTACCAATAATTTTTCTGGCACGTAACAAATTACACAATCATTAAAACATTTATGTCTTGGTCACTTAAGTGATAACTTTCCACATATTTTGTATAGTCTTCCACGAGTTTTGAACTCTAAACCAATACAAAAGTATATATATTCAATCCATATTTGATCATATACAAACAATAGTTGCAATCGTTGTGTATGAAATCTCCGTGAAAATATTTCATTCAAAATGAGGATCTAAATCATAATGTGAGATCATGTGTGTTCAATAAATTTGAATATAATAATGATCTTATTGTGTTGAAAACAACGCAAGATCAAGACCTATAGACAAAACTTTGAATTTGATCACCGAAATATCAATTTTGATCTAGTAACTCAACTGTAACTTAATCAATATCTAAAATATTAGGGATGCTCGAATGCATTTTGTAAAGAAATCCGGTATAGTCTTGAAGTAAAGAGTTTCTCTTTTGAATGGTTCGACCTTTTAAAAGAGAAAGCAAAAGTCCGACAATAGTAATAATATTGGCAAAGTTGAGATGAAGAAAGTTAATGGTCACCTCTGCTTCATGAATAGACAATGGAAACGAAATTGTTTAAAATATTTATAGACCCTTAATAAGGGAACAAAAAAATCATTTCTATTCCAAATGTATTTTCCTTGCAGATAAGTGTTCTCTATAAGATAAATTTCTAGAATTTGAAGTATTTCTTCGAAAGCTCTCTACTGTATATTAGTTATAGTATAAGAAATAAATAGCATGTGTTAACTTATTGAATAGACCTTCAGATTTAAAATGTTGTTATTGTAACAGTAGAAATAGTGGGAGAATACCATATGACACTTGCTAAAAAATTGTTTTGGTATATGCCAAATATTATTTATGAAATAATAACTATCTTTGGTTTGACCAAATATCGATGTGATTTTTTAAATATGAATCATGAATATTCGTTATAAAATAAATCTACTTTTAGTATTTCGATGATATATTTATTTTTATAACAATGGCGATGTGTTAGCTATAGAAAATACAGAAGCATCTAAAAAATTTAACAATTAAATTTTGAGTTAAGGACTAAGTCGTATCTTTAAGAAATAATTCTTTAATCATATGATACTTACGAATTGTACCTCAAACGGTTAAAGTAAAAACACCCATTTGGTGGGAATGACAAAAGGGTTAACGGACCATTCTAATTGATATATATAGATGTACGTAGTTCAAGGTCTAATAATACCAAAAGCGAATCTACTAACTTTGTTATATTCACCGATGAATTTTCTCAAATATGAATATGTGTATTTGATATACAAGTTAGATATCTATGATTAATTCATAGAATATAAAATAAAAGTAGAAAACAATAACATGCAAAAGAATTAAAACAAATTTGATTTGGTCAAATAGTAAGTATCTTGGATAAAAGTTCCAAGAGTACCCAAAATGAATACGATTCACTCTCAATGTCACTCCTACTTATGCTACATATTGTCATACAATTAATAATAAGTGATTAATAATAAGTGAAGTTGAGTTAGTTCTTTCTACAAGTATACATACTTAAAGGTAGGCACATATGTTAAATTCGATTTACTCTAAAGTAGGGATTATGAGTTCATATAAGATATGAATTAGGAAGGAACCCCAATCCTAAATAGTTTTAAGATATGCGATTGTTTAATTTATGTTATGAACGTAAGTTTCTTAAACTCAAAACTAGATCTATTTTATGTAAGTCTATAGGCGGTTCATAAAATAATTTGAATGCCTATTCTATCTCATTGAGAAATAAATTGCTGTTTTAAGACTATCACCTTTTTGATGAAGGAATTTCATTCTAGAGAAATTAGTGGTACTGCGACGGACTTGGATGATGTCCAAGATTCTAACATAGAAACAGATTACATAGATGAAGTAAATTTAACCATGCCCAAAATGGACACAGCTCATCGGAACGTCAAAAAAAGAATTCCCGTGTATTGTAGAGAAACTATGAGTTTCATATCAATACTGAGAAAATTAAACGCTAGCACTAACAGTCTCCTTATTTGTCGATGTGCCATGGAAAGTATAGACTCTACGACATCACTTGATGGTTTGAATCTAAAATGATTCTAAGTACATTAACAAATTTTGATTTTGGTAATCGTACTTGAAATAATTTGATATGTCAACAGTAAGTGATTCTTAGAGAATAAGATTGATATTGTTAGAACGTAAAAGGCTAGGTAGATAGGAAATGACCTAGTCAATTTCAAATTTTGAAATCAGTGAAACAATTTTGTCTATGATCTAGCCGATTTCAAATGATAAAATTAGTGAAACAACTTCGTTTGTCAACGTGCTTAAGTCCATTCAAATTCTATTAGCAAACTACCGCTTGATTCGAATTTAATTTTTGGTAGACTAATATTGAAATAGAACTTCTGAATAGTTGGTTTTCACACACCAACCAAATGTCTTGAAATCAGTGGAAGCGATATACAAATGTTTTGGATTATTGGATATGATCCAAGTGCTGATGCAACAACGATGTCCAACAAGCTTCTATAGGTTAAGCAGGTCAGTGGATTTCAATGAGTATAACATCCACTTTTAAGTTTACAGTAAACATACTTATTTAAATTGAATATTTAAAGTGGGTATAATTTGGTTTTGTGATGTTATTTATGATTCTTCATTTCTTGTTATTTGCTTATATGATAGTTTATATGTTATAAGCATGAATTTTGATTTAAGTGATAGAGTTGGGGCTATGCCGGGGGAAATTATGTACTTTGTTACATATATATAACTCGATAATCAGTCTTGTTTGAAACAAAAAGTGTTTTCTTTCTATTATATACTTGATATAATGTGTTATATTAGTGAATTAATCTAATTAAAAGTATATTTAATAGAAAATCCATAAATGGTATGTTTTGTGATAGTAGTTACAAAGTATTGTAACTGTGAGTAATTTGTCACAATGAAAACAAACATATACCATTTAAATGTTCCTAATCAAGAAGCATCGAGACTGGATATCGATGTGTCCGTTAAGACTAGAGTACATAACGCTGTCCAAATGTTGGATAGTATATTACTCATGTCTGCTGGAGTGTAATGCCCCAAAATTTTATGAGAAATTATTTTAATAAAATAATTCAGTTTTAAAATATTTAGATTTAATATTGATGGAATTTCTGAATTTAATGATGTGCAAGGGTATGTGTGCATATGCACACTGGAAATGGCACAAGAAAGGATTTAAAATTTCTGAAAAAAAATGATGATAATAAAATAAATAAACAAAGAAGGAAAGCATTTCAAATATGATTTGGGAAATGTGAATTATTAACCCATTTAAATATCTTTATACATTGGAATTAAATACTCTCTGTGAAATTAAATATGTATACATATTGAGACTAAAAATATATTTATATACTGAAATTAAAAAAAATGAAACATATGTGTATGAATATTTTTGCAGTGAAACAAGGAAAGAAAATTTAAATAAAAATATATCTGTACACATGTATATATTTTCTTTGAGTAGAAATATGTTGGAACTAAGCGAGAAAAATAACATTAAAAAGGGCATGAGATATAATATAAGTAAGTATGTTATGTATATGTAAAAATAGTAAAGGGGATTACCATAAATGAACAAATGAAGTCACACTTTTAACATGACTTGAATAAGGGGAATGATATTCAAAAAAAAAAAAAACATTTTCTGTAAAGCAAAAGTAGAAAGAAACTGACCTTAACCAACTTATGTAGCCGGGGTATTGGGATAAAATGTGAAAATATAAAATGCAAAAAAAAATGCTTGAGGTTAGCTAGGACAAAAATGGAATTTTGTCTTGATAAAACCCTAGTAAAAATATGCATATAAATAAGTAGTTATAGCCAGAGGAATTATTCTACCCGAGATACTTAAAAATAAGAAAGGAAGAAAATATTTTAAAGGAAGGGAAAGTACCCAGTGATTTTCTGGATCAGTTAGAAGGAAATACTTAGGTGAGTAATCTCACTAAATTCATGGCATTAAGTCCTGATATGAGGCAGCCAATCTTTTATATTTTTATTTGCATATTTTTGGTTTTACTGGAAACGACTTTATTAGATAATTTATGAAAGTTTTTGGGATAGTTTTGATTTGATATGATGCTTTATTATGGATGTGCATGCTACTGTTTTATTATTCTGAAAAGCTAAGGCATTAAATCTTGAAATCATAGGAAGAATACTTATAACTGATATAGAATCATGGCATGGAAATTCCAACAGAGAAAGTAAAATAAGCTGCATTATACATTGTATAAGTGCCGAGGCTTAAGAAAAAGGTATTAGGGGTACAATAGAGATTTATATGTGCCGAGTCCCTGATCAAGTAGCAAAATCCACAAGTCAAAGATTATGATTCGGCTAGATCTTGAATCTGGCTCAATCATAGTTATTTGCAGATCATAATAATAATTTAATATTCCATGTCTCTATTCTCAGTGTAAATATCCTTGTATTTGATTTAAAGACAAGATATCTGTTAACAATATTCTTGAAAATAATTATCTGTTTGCCTTTGCAAATATGCTTGCAATATTACTGGGGTGTTTTTATACACTGTAACATGTTTACTTAGCTATTTGATGATAGGATTAAACAAGTATAATCAATAAATCAAATTAGAAATGGTGAGCCAAGAAGGCTGCTGGAATGCTTGTCATATTTGAAGTATGCAAGTTGGCATATGGTTTGTTTAAGCCCTGAGATCTTTGTGCAATGATGTGAATTAGTTCATTGCAATGTGTCCGTGTGATTCCTTGATAGTAAATGAGGCTAGGCTTAAGTTGATATATATATAAACAACCTATAAATGATGAGATAGGAACATGAGTATTCCCTAGATTTGTTGAAATGGAACCATGGTTGTTCCAGTGCATATAAGTGCCACTGATTAATGTGAATGCTTGCATAATTATGTTTGTGCTAATGATTGATTTATGAAGTTATTATACTTGCATAACCATTCATTTAAAACATAGTAATATAGTTGATTTAAGAAACTGCTTAAGCAATTGTCTAGTACTCATGTATCACTTATTTGCTTAATATCATGAATATATTGATGTTGCTCATACCAGATCATAGATCTAACCCTTGTTTGCTCATGGCATATGGGGGTGTCTCATTTTTAAAATGAGGCAACCACTAATGCTCTTTCAGGAAATGCAGGAACTAAGTAGGAAGGAAGGTTATGGCTGTTGAAAAATGAATGAGCATGCTTGTTAGTTTTAATAAGAGCATAGGAAGATTTTATCTGTATGTACTCATGAGAAATTTGTGTCTTAAATCTTCTATTATGTAATGAACTAGCTATGTTTGATTGAACTAGTTATTTTCTGTTGAATCTTGCTATGTATTAAGGTTTGAAAATTAAAAAATTCATTTGAGTTGAACAAGAAAATAAGCTTAAAGATTGTCTATGAAAATCTGGAAAAAGGAATATATTTGTAATGAGAAATTGTCATACAAAAATTTATATGTATTAGTCAAGCTTGAGTCATTCAAAAACAGTAAGTTTAAGTTTAAATCTGGTTTATTAGCTTGGAACATTATTTAAATATTTAGTTACCTTTTAGGGAAATGTTTTGAGAAGGAAATTAAGTTCAGTCATAAGTTGTTTTACAAGTATGCATATATCTTAAAAAGGCTTCAAGTATTTTGCAAATGAAAGGCATTTTAAATTGACATGGATTAAAGTGTGTGTCTGGTTGACACAGCCACATGGTTCAGCCAGCTTCAAAAGAATGGAGCTTTGGTTGATCATGTTGGTCTGCAATTTGAAAAGAAAATGCATTTCAAGATCCTTTGTTACTTTAGCAAATGTTTCACCAAATCTCTTTTTCAAATACTAATGAAAAATATGCATTTTAACTGGTTAGTATTATCAATCCAAGAATTATTTTGAATTCAAAACCTGGTTCACTCTATAACCTAGTGATTGCACACTTATAAATCATTTTCAAGGCAAGCACTCTAGTCATAGAAAACTCAGCAACAAGTAATTAAATGATCAACTTATGGTGTGTCATATTGTTTGAGTCAAGAACAGGAGAGTCTCAAAGAAAGCTATGAATTGAAAGTGATAAATGCAAATATCATTTTCTGGCCTTAACTGAATAACAAATATTGAACTGCATAATAAAAAGGCTTTGAATTCTGAGATTATTTTGTCAAGATAAATTATTAATAAATCTTAGTTAGGATGATCAAAGTTATTATTATAAATAAATATGAGCAGGATCCACTCATATATTATAAGTGTCATTTCAAAAAAACATGAAAATTAAAAATGGGTGGAAATTCAAATTCAAATTCAAATTCAAAACAAACAGAACAGACTCTTGTTTAAGTACCATATTTCTGATTTTAAACAAGAGGGGCACATGCATCTTCATATGTATGTGCATATCTTATAAATACACTGATATATTTATATTGGTAAAGATTTGGATCCTGGATAATTGATTGCATTTTTTTTTACAGAAAATAGGTGAAATTGGATAACCATGGAATGACTCACTTGGTAGTTTTCTGTTGGTTAATATAACAAAGGTCAAACAGAAACGTCGATGTGACTGATTTATACAGTTCTCTCGACATGAGTACTGTGGATCTTCAATATGAAAGCTCCGCTTTTATTATAGTCAAATCATGACATGGCGTTCCATTGAGTGACCGTTGTTGGGTCGACTTGAAGTATTGGAATTGAAGCACTATTCAAGAGAGGATTCGTCTTCTCGGTTATATGAGGTTAGTATCATGGTCAACTCAAGTCAACTCAAAGTAAAAGTCTCCAGCCAAAGCTTTTCGGTTAATTATTATTATTATTATTATTATTATTATTATTATTATTATTATTATTATTATTATTATTATTATTATTATAGAGTAGACTTTATGTTTGAACTATAGAGTTGAATATGGATGATATTGGAATTTTAACCATTATCAAATTTCATAAGTCCAAAGTGATATAGCTTTGATAAAGAGAATTGATGTAACAAACTGGGTAATGCTTAATAAAGTAAAATTGAATTTTACCGAAACCAAGTAAGCGATACATTTGGTCAAAATATCACACCACCTGCTAAGTGACATGTGAGCATTAACATTCGAATAGTTCGATGCTAATCATTGACCGAATTTACATTTAACGAGTTATACAACCAGAATGATAAATTCCCACATGATTTAATTAGTTTATAATTATCAAAAATTAATTAAATTAATTACTTTTTATAAAATATTAATTATAAAATTTTGAATATGATTTGAGGAATAAATATTATTGTATATATTTATAGATGTTATAAATATATCGATCGATATGCGTATCGATAAGCAATTAAATTAGATTTAATTAATAATATTTATTTAGCTTAAAACGGGTTTAAAGTCCATGAAAGGTGCTGGAAATTTTGACAAAAATGAGGGTAATAAGAACCATAAGATGGTGCAATGAAGGCTTGGATATGGAGAGCTAAGATGGAAGAGAATTGGTAAGAGATGGTGTAGGATATTGATCCTAAAATATCTCCAACTTCTCCTCTATATGAGTATCTTTATCCTCAACCTTCAAAAGACATTTTGGATGCCTTCTCTCTATTTTGCTGGCTAAATTATACCACCTAGTGCTCCAACACAACTCAAGTAAAATCAAATCAATGGCTACTCGATAGCAAAAGGTCTGCGATTTAAAGACTTGCAATCTAATGAATAGGGAAGGTTTCAAGAGGAAGGGAATTCATCATTATAGGCTATGCTTGTAGGCATTCATTTAGGTAAGTATTTAGTTTTATATATGATGTTTAATCTCTGTATAACTTAATATTATTCACACACACACATATATGCACACGCAGACATATATTGTTATTAGAACTGTTAATTAGGTGAGATTCCTATAGGTATTGTTGTTGTCAAATATATTGTTTGGTTATGTGTATTAAAAAACATTTTTATATAATAGGTCTGATACACACAACAAAAATTATTTTATTCCATTTATTATTATTTTATTAATTTATTTATGCATATATTAATATGCTAATTTATTTAGTTACTTGACTAATACTAAACTATATAATTATATTATATAAAAATTAAAGTAACAATTTTAAAATATATATTTATATCAATTATAATTTTTGGTAACTATAAATAAGTTTTTAGTAATTATTTAATATTTTTTAGTATTTTTAAATAATATACGATTTAAAATTTTATATGAAATAAATTATGTTTCAAAAATTAGATCTTAAATTTTATAAAATTAATTTACCACTATAGAAGCTTCCGGAAAAAAAAATTAGATTTTTTCAATTGTGTTTACTATTTTTAAAATATCATTTAATTAGGTCGAAAGTAATTATTTAATAAAAAGTAATATTTTGACTTATAAAAATATCAAATTTTTCCACGAGCTATAAAATGTGATTCCAGATTGTGTGTGTGTGCGCGCGCATTTCTATCATTGATTTATTGATATTTATAATTCAAATTGTACCCGTTGTGTATTCGATCTAGAACATTAAAAAGGGAAGATTTCTAATTTTGAAATATATATAAACCATTCTAAAACATATTTACAATTGAATAATATTATACATATTATACGTATAATTTTATTGCTTTAGTACATACATGCATATATCAATATTTATAAATAAAATTGAACTTATATCTTGTATGTGTGTACATATATGTATTTATTTATATATATATTATTTAACATCATAAAATTTACGTATAAATATATGTATAATATTTTCTCATAATATACATACATATACACATACCTACGTATATATAGACACTCTTGGTTTTATATATAATAAGCATACATGTATGCACATGTATGTACAACATACAATCCATATATGATGAGCTAACATGTCCATTACGATGTAAATCCCACATCTACATACGAGCATGTTATACCTTTCACGGAATATCATGTTACACATGCATACACATACACATATGTATATAATACACATATATATTTATATACAAATTGAAAATAAATTAAATAAATTTCTATAAACAATTTATAAATTTAAATAAAATATGAATTTTATTTAAATTAAATTTGAAATGTTCTAAATAAATTTAGACTTTATGGGACTAATAAAGATCCTATAGAGTAAAAGATTTTAAAATTCACTGGCTAGCCTAGTTCCAATAATGGTATCGAAGCCTAATAGCCGATGCAGTCTAAATTAGTCATGTTAGGATTACGTATTAAGCTCACAGCCCAAAAGTTGTCCCTAATAGAAAAGACCCAAATTTGAAATGATCCTTGGGCTAATTTTCAAAATTGTTTAAAAACTAAAATATAAGATTTTAAATTTAAAAATTAAATTTCAAATAAGATATAAATATATATTAATAATTATAATGTACTAAAATTTTCAAAATGTTTGAAAAAGTATATATTAATTTCAAAATTTTAAAATTTATTAACTAGATTAATAAAATTAATTAATTAATAAGTTGCAACAGCCCATAAAATTTTAAAGGTTTTATTTATTAAATTAATTGAAATTTTAAACAATAGAATTTTGAAATAAAAATTGAATATTTGAAATACGTATATTTTAACATAGCAGGTGGTAAATTTTCAATTAATTATATAGAAGTTTATTTTCTTGTGTAATTCTATTTTAATTCAAATCGGTTAATATTTGATGATAATAAATTTATTTCCAAACCTAAATATTTTTCTACAAAAAATTGTAAATCATCTTTTGAGCAAGACGACAAATTTCGTTTCATCAAATTCGGATTTTTTTAGCTCCGTCGATCTTATTTTCTACGTTTTTACTGCATTTTCCGCTAGCAGAAATTCGAATTTTGATAATTCAATCGTACCACCGATACCTGTATACCGTTTTGATCGTCTCGTCGTGCTGATCTCAACGGTATATTTATTTCTGTATTTTGAAGTCCGGTATACGAAGAAAACAATAAAGTGTTCGTTGTAATGGTACCTTTAATTTATGACTTTATTCGTTCCTTCGTTTCAAAATTCAAAACGTGTTGTCCAATCAAGGCATAATAGTTGCTTTTATTATTCCAGAATTTAAGGGCTGTTTCCAAATTCATTGCTAACGTTTCCATTGCACTTTATTTCGAGCGCTTAGTTTCAATTCGACTTTATGACCTTATATTTTTTTCTGTAATTTTCCCCTTCCTCCTCATTTCCGCTTGCTCCTTCTTCTTGGAAATTCATACTCATTTTTGTTTGGCATTTGAAAGGAAAAAACAACGTTGCTCCTCCTCAAACTCTCCGCTCTCCCCACTCACGTCCTTCCCTTCACTCTGCGTATAGATATGGTGCTTTCTGAAAACCATAGACCTTAAATTATTTCTGACATGCTGAAAGCAAAACCTACCTATCCAGATCTTTGTTCATGGATGCCTCAGTTGTCCTTTTACAATGTTTTTTTATGCCCATCATATTTACCATATTTTGTAGCGATTTCCACGTCGTTAGCTCGCTCCACCTCATAAGCATCAAACCCAGACCTCCGTCCACTCTCTCCTCCAACCCAGCAAGCTTTGACCAAATCTCCGTCTCCCTCCGGCTTCCACCAGGCGCAGCACCCCATCCCCGCGCGCCGGATTCAAGCCTCACCTCCGAACACAGTTCATCTCTGCCCATCACCTTGCTCGACCTCATCCTCTCATCCTCGACCTGCAACGCCGAGCCCAGTCGCTTCAGCCACTCGAGCTTTCCACCACTGTTCGATATAATACCGACCTCCTCCTGCCGTAACCTCTGCCGCTGACCACCCCTCTCGCGTCTCCAGGCAAAGATCCACTGACCATCGAACCTTCTCGGCATGTTCTCCTCACTTTTTTATATTATATATATATATATATATATATATATATATATATATATATATATATATATATATATATATATATATATATATATAAACGAGCTTTTGTATATATATTGTGGAGTCTGCATATAATTGTCTTAGCCGCATATACGGTAATTTGCAAATATATATGCTCTGATATCGTATGCATATGGGTTGGGCAGCCGCATGTATTTGTTGCATATATACACACAGTTGCATATAGGTTATCGTGTAGCCAAAATACATATCTATACGTGGTTAGTCGTTTATCATATGTAGTGCTTGCATAGATTGTCTGAAGATAGACATATATATTTAATTGTATAATTATATTAGTCTGCATTTGTGGTTTGTGTGCATTCTGTTGTATTTATATGCATTTGTTTTATATTTATATTGTTCGCGTATGATAATGATTACATTTGTGACAATATATTTGAACTGCTCGTGTATATATTAGCCATATATTTAATTGGCTAAATTATAATGTATAAGTCCTATATACACTTGTTATGTATACAATCGGGTTTTGATTGCAGTCTCATACTGAAGGTGAGATTTGTTTACTCAAGTATTGATTTCTAACTTATATAGGTTATGTTAACATATAGATTTTGTATTGACTTCATACTTATATTTGATTTCTAAATGTGTTTTGATTTAATCAATGATTTTGAAAAGTGTATACATATATTCAATTTAAAATCTGATGTATTTTAGAATAGGTTTTATACATGAAATTAGTTATATATAGTTATACATCTAAGTTTATTTACACCATATCAATCTGGTTCTGATTCGTTTCATTTATTCGTATTATCAGCTTATCCGTCAAATTTGTGCCGATCAAGCTTCGCTTTGGAATTTGTAGCGTTTTGTGTTGTCTATCCTCTCCAGCCTTGAAAGGTGAGCAATCACTCACGATTAACGTTCTTATATTTATTAAATTTGATTTCAATTGAAACTACAATTGAAATATGTTGTTGTAGTTATTTAAGTTGTTATATACGCTATTATCTGCAATTGTTCATCTGTGGGATATGACACCATATCCTATAGTTTATATTATATTGTTATTTACGATATATGCCTGTTATTATTGTTATCGCATATGTCATCATTCTGCAAGTTCCCTGTTAGTATGGAATTCACTATGGGTTGAAATGATACATACCCGAAAGGACCTCAGAATAGGAGAAAATCGTTATGGGTTAAAATGATAGACCCAAACGATTTTCATTGGATTTGAATTTAGGATTGCGGGTTGAAATGATATCTACCCGTATATATTACGGATTGAAATGATAAATATCTATATCACTTGACCATAGGATTGGAAAATATATACAGACACCGTTGGTCTATGTATAAATGCTTTGAAAATAATTTATATAGTTTTGAAAAGAAATATATGGTTTTAAATAAATATCGGTTCTTAAAATATTATATATACGGTAATTTTATATAAATATTTAATAATAATATTATTGAGATTGAGTTAATACATATAATATGTTTAAGTATTTATTTAAATATATCTATCAAAATAGATTGTTGTAATAATTTGTATAAGTTAATGTGGAGAAGATAAAGTTGAATTAATCGAAATTGTATTTAGTTAAGAATTCTACTAAATTAAATTGATTTGAACTATTGGATTTGAAGTTTAAGTTTTGATCTTATAACATGATTTATGATTTAAAGTGGTTAAATGGATATTTCAAGTTTAAATAAATCGAAAGGAATATTTAGTTTAAGGGTAAATTAAGGTTATTCAAATAATACTGAATTTATTAAGTTAATTTTTCAAGATTAAATAATAATGGGGTTATATCGAGATCTATGTGAAACCGTTAAATTGAACTTTGAAAATGTTGAATATTAAAGCTTTGAAATATACTGGAATTTAAACGGTTTATTTGTGATTCAGATTTGTATTTGAAATCAATATAATTTGAATTTGTTATTTAGAAACTGAACTGAATTAAAATGGATAAGTCTAAATTGAATTAAATGTGAATTTGGAACTTGAATTGATTGGAATCTGTTTGTAAAATTAAAGATATATATATATATATATATATACACACACACACAATGGAAATGACATTTGGTTTTGAAGTATAAATTAATTGAAATGACCATGGTGTTATAATGTATATTCCTACCTTGCAGATAGTTCCATAGATCCTTAGAGGATGGCTATCCCAAACATCCGTTAAGTTACTTGTATTTTAGTTGATATTTTACTTGAGTTGGATCTATTGATATAAGAATGTTAACCCTGACTCGAGTGTTTTGTGTTTGCTTTGCGCTCGGGTCAGACTGAGTGATACAACTTTTGAGACTCATCTTTGGAGTTTGGAGCTTCGTTTGGAGATCCACTATTGATTCAGCTTTCAGCTTTCCTAGTTGAATGGTTCAGAGAAGTCATTTGTTTATACTGGAGGCTTCACTGTATTTGAGATATTCTGCTGTATTTTATTTCTAACTCTGATGTTTATATAGTAGCTTTATGAACTACTATTTATTTATTCCGCTGCATTATATTACTTTATGTCTATGATTTTGTGATTGATTTATTTACGGTATATGCTGAGTTTTGCCATTTAAATTAACAATCTAATATTTTGAGAAATTCAAGTCCGACGTATGTGGATGCGAATGGTTGAAAATAATGGGCCGTTACAGTTGGTATCAGAGCTTTGGCTCTAGGCAAACTTAGTATATATAGTAAATTTATTTGCATAATCACTTTCATTCGAGCTTGAATTTCTCCCTCTTCGACTTGGTTTTCCTCTGGACTTTGGAACGTTCCCTGCGGTTTCAAAATCCATTATTTTCTCACCCATTCGTATTTCTTGATTCTGGTGTATCATGTAACTCCACTTCGAGTGATCTCTATAAGAATAGGCGATCCCGCCAATCTTTGAATGATTTGTAAAGGGGTGAAACTCCTTTACAATTGGCATTGATTCACCGAAAATTTCTATATCCTTGGTTTAGATGTCGCTATTTCTTGTGGTCGAATGTTGATTTTCCTCGGAATTCTACATCGACCTTGTTCTTGATGTCACGGTTGACCCGGTTAAGGTCGTCCACGATTTATATAAGTATATCCATCTTCTATTTTGAAATTTGATCTTCGTCGAGCCTATCTTCAAATTAGAATTCTATTTGATTATAGTTCCTCTAATTTGAATCTCTATCTTTGTTTTGAAATCCATTCTTGATTAATCCTTTGAAAAATCGGGTTTATATTTTAGAAATTGTCTTATACTATGCAGTTAAAGAGCTCGACAGATTCAAAGCGGTGGAGGCGCAAAAAGGTCATCGTGGGGATACAACGAGGATATAACGGATGACTCTAAAATAGCATATAAAACTCGTACTTAATGTTTTCACAAATATATAAATGGTAATTAAATAAAAATTATCATTCAATTGAACTATAATTAATATATAAATAATTTTAAATAAAAACATGTGAAAATGTAGTTTAACTAAATGTAAAACTGTTATATAACATAATTGAATTTAGTAGAATATTAGAATATTTTTATTTCTGAAAATTATTCAAAATTAAATCAAATAAATTAGTTTCATAATTTTTATAATATATAAATGCAATTTTTCAATTCATTTTATTAAAGAAGATATAGCGAAAATAGCGGGAATAACGGGATATAGCGGAAATAGCGGGGCTTAAAGCGGAAAGGACATATTTTGGGGATATATGAAAAAATCATAGCGGTGGAAATCTGCTACGAGATATAGCTCGGTTATAGCGGGATAATAGCAGGGCATTAACTACACAGGTCTTATATATATAAATTATTATTTTTATATAAGTATGATTATATTCTATATATAGAAGTGAAAAGATTTTCGATAAGGATTATATACCTTTTAAAAAAAGGAGAATTCAAAATTTCGAAAGGATTTGAAATTTGAAGTTTATATAAGAAATTGATTTATATAAAATTGATTTATAACTGAAGGGTTTTGAATTTGGAATTTGTGGAATTGAACTTCAGTATTTTCAAAATTGGCTTTAAGATTTTCGAAATATATAATAATAGGATTTAAAAGTATTTTTCGAATATAAAATGTTTCAAATGACTTCAAATGTGTTCCAATGATTTCGAAGAAAATTCAAAGAAGTTTTCAAAGAAATAGAAGTCCAGAACTCACTTATGTCATTGGAAAATAATTTCGGTAATGAGTGCATGAATCATCGACATTGATTTTTGAGTTTCAGAGTGGGGGAGAGGCCACTCTAGTAGCTTTCCTATGCGAGTGATTTTGTGAAACCGACTTTTGATTTCGAGTGTCGAAGTATGATTTGATGTTCGAAATATATATATATATATATATATATATATATATATATATATATATATATTGAAATGATTTGAAGTGAACCCGGCGTTCAGTCCTCGAGTTTCGGATTTGATATAAACCTATCTATTGAGATTGATTTTCTGATTTGTCGCTGATTTCCAACTCTTGGATTTGAAATTGATTTCTCCGACTATTTTGAATATTCGAACACTTCCAAATCGAGGTTTAATTTTCAAAGCTAAGAAATTTCGAAAAGTATAAATCATTCGATAAAGTAAATGAGTTTGAAAATGTTTGGTTAAGTAAATGAATAAGACTATTTTGAATTATACTAATTTGAAATTTTGTTTCAAAGTGTTTCGAATAAAATTTAATTCTAAAGGTTTTGATTTGGAACATCTTTTATAAAGCTATGTATATATAGAATAATGATTTCAAAAGGAAAATTGGATCTTTCGGATAGATATAAATATTTTAAAGGTTTTAAAGGGATGGTTATAAACTTGGAAATCATTTTGGATATAATTGATTTTGAGAAAATATTTGGTTTCGAAAATAGATTGGAATTAAAAACCCAGTATTTATATGATGATTTTGGAAATGAAATTGTTTGACTTAATTATGTTGATTTGGAAACTTGGATTATTTTCTAAACCTATTATTTTGAAAACTTTGAAACTGAAGATATTTAATTTGGAAGAAATAATTTGGTGAAATTGCATATGATTCTGAAACTGAACTGATATTGAAATGAATTGAAATCGAGAACCTTATTTTACTAAATACTTGATTTGGGAGTTATCGAACTTATATAAATTGATTTGTATAAGTATGAAGTTGATTTTAAAACTATCGATTTGGAAAGGTACTCAATTTGGAAAGAGAAATCTTATATAATCAAAGTCTATATAAGTATGATTTGATATACTATTGATTTTTGGACAATACTTGATTTGAAAATGGAATCTTATATATAATGGACTTTATATAAGTATGATATTTGAAAGTGGTTTGAAAGGGTACTATATGATACATATTTTCGAAAAAGATATGGAAAGTACCTTCTGCTTGATATCCGCTTTGTAGCCACATTATGGATTCATTCTATAGATATTATTCTCTCTGAATTGGTTTTCCGGATGTGATAATCGAGTGTCCTACCATGGCGTAACCCATGGTCGTTTTTTGGGTAGCATAATCCGCAAGGCAGAGATTGCTTAAAGGGTACGGATGTTTCCTGGGGGATCCAGGCGTAATCATTTTTATGTACCCTGCGGTCTACCGGTTTTGTTGTCGTGGCGTAATCCGCAAGGCAGAGATTGCTTAAAGGGTATGGATGTTTTCGAGGGAATCCTGGCGTAACCATTGTTATGTATCCCACGGTCCACATTTTTGGTTATCATGGCGTAATTTGCAAGACAGCGATTGCTTAAAGGTACGAATGTTTCCTGGGGGATCCAGGCGTAACCATTGTGTATCTGCGAACCAGGTGATTTTTTGGATTTTACTTTCCATATCGGTTTTGAAGGTTTTTCAAGTATTTTCACTGAGTGTTGAAACAGGTCTACTAAGTAACTTGAAGAATTCTAGCTTTGCGCCTGATCAACGCATGACCAGAGTCTGCAAGAACGAGGATAAACTTGTTGAAACATCGAGTTATAAAAGTATTTTCGAAAGGAAAATTGGTTTCTATATAAAAGTATTTTATTATAAAAGTATTTTATTATAAAGGTATTATAGTGTAAAAGTATTTCCAACAAATAAATTTTGCATTAATATTTGAAATTGAAGTTCTTATGATTCTAAATTAATTATTCGTGTCCAATACTATTCTTTTGAATCTACCATATATGCTCAGCATTATTTATTCACCTATATTCTGTTTTTCCGAATCCACCTTTTCCTTGTTGACTATATCATTTTAAAATATTGTTTATTTATATACTACATGGTTTAATAATAAAATTTTAGTGTTTTCTGAAGTAATTGATCTTTATAAATAAGTAAATGGATTAAATAAAAGGGGTTTAACCAAATTTATTGAATATTAATTAATTTAAATTGGGATTTATATGGTTTTAAATTAATTATTTTATTTTGTTTTCCAAAGCTAATTTTCTGCTGGTTGTTTCTATTCTCCTACCTCCTTCCTTTTCGAAGACGAAAAATTTTGAGTGGGGAAGTGTGTAACAGCTCGTAAAATTTCATAGGTTTTTATTTATTAAATTAATTGAAATTTTGTGAAATTTTAAACAATAAACTTTTGAAATAAAAATTTAATAATTGAAATACGTATATTTTAACATAACAGGCGGTAAATTTTCAATTAATTATATGGAAGTTTATTTTCTTGTGTAAATTCTATTTTAATTCAAATCAGTTAATATTTGATGATAATAAATTTATTTCCAAACCTGAATATTTTTCTACAGAAAAATTATAAATCATCTTCTGAATGAGATGACAAATTTAGTTTCATCAAATTTGGACTTTTTTAGCTCCGTTGATCTTATTTTCTGAGTTTTTGCTGCATTTTCCAAGCAGAAATTCGAATTTTTATAATTTAATCGTACCACTGATATCTGTATACAATTTTGATTGTGTCATCGTGCTGATCTAAGTGGTATATTTATTTCTATATTTTGAGGTCCGGTACGTGAACGAAATAATAAAGTGTTCGTTGTAAAGGTACCTTTAATTTGTGACTTTATTCGTTCCTTCGTTTCAAAATTCAAAACGTGCTGTTCAGGCCTAAATTAATTTCGGCTAAATCATACCGCTTGCTTTTATTATTCCGGAATTTAGAGGGTTGTCACTGTTCCCAAATTCATTGCTAACGTTTCCATTGCACTTTATTTCGAGCGGTTAGTTTCAATTCGACTTTATAACCTTGTGTATTTTTTTCTGTAATTTTCCCCTTCCTCCTTATTTCCTCCCGCTCCTTCTTCTTGCAAATTCATACGCACTTTTGTTCGGCATTTGAAAGTAAAAAAAAACAGCGTTGCTCCTCCTCAAACCTTCTGCTCTCCCCCACTCACGTCCTTCCCTTCACTCTGCATATAGATATGGTGCTTTCTGGAAACCATAGACCTTAAATTATTTTTGACATACTGAAAGCACAACCTACCTATCCAGATCTTTGTTCATGGATGCCTCAGTCATCCTTTTACAATGTTTTCTTTTATTCCCATTATATTTTATCATATTTTGTAGTGATTTCCACGTCGTTAGCTCGCTCCACCTCATAAGCATCAAGCCTAGACCTCTGCCCGCTCTCTCCTCCAACCCAGCGAGCTCCGACCAAATCTCCGTCTCCGTCCGGCTTCCACCAGACGCAACACCCCATCCCCGCGCACCGGACCCGAGCCCCACCTCCGAACACAATTCATCTCTGCCCATCACCTTACTCGACCTCATCCCCTCATCCTCGGCCTACAACGTCGGGCCAAGTCGCTCCAGCCACTCGAGCTCGCCACCACTGTTCGAACTAACACCGACCTCCTCCTACCGCAACCTCTGCCGCCGACCACCCCTCTCGCGTCTCCAGGAAAAGATCCACTGACCACCGAACCTTCTCGGCATGTTCTCCTCCCTTTTTTTAAAATATATATATATTATGGAGTCTGCATATAATTGTCTTAGCCGTATATACGGTAACTTGCAAATATATATGCTTTGATATCGTATGCATATGGGTTGGGTAGCCACATATATTTTTTGCATATATATACAGTTGCATATAGGTTGTCGTGTAGCCAAAATACATATCTATATGTGGTTAGTTGTTCATCATATGTAGTGTTTGCATAGATTGTCTGAAGATAGACATATATATTTAATCGTATAATTATATGTAGTCTGCATTTGTGGTTTGTATGCATTCTGTTGTATGTATATGCATTTGTTTTATATTTATATATTATTCGCGTATGATAATGATTACATTTGCGACAATACATTCGAATTGTTCGTGTATATATTAGCCATATATTTAGTGGGCTAAATTATAACGTATAAGTCCTATGTACACTTGTTATGTGTACAGTCGGGTTTTGATTGCAGTTTCATAATAAAGGTGATATTTGTTTACTTAAGTATTGATTTCTAACTTATATAGGTTATGTTAACATATAGATTTCGTATTGACTTCATAATTATATTTGATTTCTAAATGTATTTTGATTTAAACAATGATTTTGAAAGGTATATATATTCAATTTAGAATGTGATGTACTTTAGAATAGGTTTTATGCATGAAAATAGTTATATATAGTTATACACCTAAGTTTATTTATACCATATCAATCCGGTTCTGATTCGTTTCATTTAATCATATTATCAGCTTATCCATCAAATTCGTGCCGATCTAGCTCCGCTTTGGAGTTCGTAGCTTTTTGTGTTATCTATCCTCTCCAGCCTTGAAAGGTGAGCAATCACTCGCGATTAACGGTTTTATATTTATTAAATTTGATTTCAATTGAAACGACAATTGAAATATGTTTCTATAGTTATTTAAATTGTTATATATGCTATTATCTGCATTTGTTCACCTGTGGGTATAGTTCATATTATATTGTTATTTATGATATATGCTTGTTATTATTGTTATCGTATCTGTCATCACTCTGCAAGTTCCCTGTTAGTATAGAACTCACTATGGGTTGAAATGATACATACCCGAGCAGACTTCAGAATATGAGAAAATCATTATGGGTTGAAATGGTAGACCCAAGTGATTTTCATTAGATTTGAATTTGGAATTGTGGGTTGAAATGATACCTACCTGTATATATTACGGATTGAAATGATAAATATCTATATCACTTGACCATAGGATAGGAAAATATATACAGACACCATTGGTCCATATATAAATGCTTTGAAAATAATTTCTATGGTTTTGAAAAGAAATATATGGTTTTAAATAAATATTAGTTCTTAAAATATTTTATATATGGTAATTGTATATAAAGATTTAATAATAATATTATTGAGATTGAGTTAATACATATAATATGTTTACGTATTTATTTAAATATATCTATCAAAATAGATTGTTGTAATAATTTGAATAAGTTAAGGTGGAGAAGATAAAGTTGAATTAATCGAAATTGTATTTAGTTAAGAATTCTACTAAATTAAATCGATTTGAACTATTGAATTTGAAGTTTAAATTTTGTTCTTATAACTTGATTTCTGATTTAAAGTGATTAAATAAATCTGACTTATTCCGTTGCATTATATTACTCTATGTCTATGATTCTGTGATTGATTTATTTACGGTATATGCTGAGTTTTGCCAAATTAAATTAACAATCTGATATTTTGAGCAATTCAAGTCCAACGTGTGTGGATGCGAATGGTTGAAAATAACGGGATGTTACATAAGTTAATTAATAAAAATATACATGCATGTACCATATATTATGATATATGTTATGATATTTTAAAATGTTTGAAATAACATAAGTATTCATGTGTATATGAATTGAAATTTTAAATTAATATAATTTAATTAAAAACAATAACTAAAAGTTAATTAATTATATAAATTAACTAAAGGCTAATTAATTAAGTAAATTAATCAAAGGTTAATTAATTAAATGAATATATATATAGTATATGTATAATACTATAAGGGTTATAGTATGTAATAAATATATAATATAAATGTTATATTAAAATAATATAAAATTAATTAAGATGTTAATTAATTAAATAAAATTTCTTTAACATAATATTATACATAAGACTATTATATATGTAGTATGAATTATGAAAATTATATAATAATAAAACTTATATAATATGAATGTATAAATTAAAGGTGGAACATTAAAGAAACCCTAAATAGACTTAAGGAATAAATACAAGTAAATATATATGTACCGTGATTTCGATGCGTCCGACACTTGAATCACAAGGTATTTCATAAGAAATACATTAATCCATAAGTCGGTATCACTCAATATAATATATTGAAGATTATGAATCTTTAAAATAATGTTGTCCTCTACCGTATATATATTAATAAATTACTTACATACTCCTTAGTTTTAGAGCAAACTCAAGCTAGGGATGTTATATGTAGTATTATTAATATATTGAATTGATAAGGTAAGATAAATATATGTATTTGTTAAGCAAACTCAAGGTACATATACTATACTTAGGCTGTAACGATATGGTAGATACGAGGGAATAATCTCTTTTGATTTGTTAAGCAAACTCAAAGTCGAAATGCGATTAGGACAAGGAGCAAGGGTTAAGAGTTGTATGTGATACAACTGATAAGAAGTTATCTATCGTTTGTGGGGCTATGACTTGTTGAGCGAACTCAAGATCAAAATCCCAAGAAAAATGAGTCCTAGCACCTATTACTGAAGTCCAAAGATTTCTACGTTTCACTTAGGGTTGGTGAAACATAAAACACCAGTGGGGATCTTGTTAGAAAAATGAAATGATAACATTTAACCTTTCTAATATTGTAAGAACATAGGCTATATAATGTTATAATAATTTACAATAATAAATTTGTGCATTTAATATGATTGATAAAACGTTTATTAATTAAGATATACAAGTTACTTAAATCAAAGATTGACAAATAGAAATTACTATATCTCATCAATGGCCGCCTCTCTCTACTATACTATACTCCTCTCATCTTCCTTCTGTAAATTCGCCTAATTTACTTTGTTAATGCAATAGCTAAAAATCGCAAGGACAAGTCTCAATTTGCTCATCTTCCCTCTGCTAGAGCTGCTACTAGAAGCGGCAAACAATATTCCCCTCTGGCGAAAGCAAAGGTGGCGTTCACTGATTCTCGCGATTGTACATCGTTGTTTCCTTCTGAAGCAGAAGCTATTCTGTCATCTTTTCGATTTGCGAAGCCTCTCCTTGCTATGGGCTCCGCATTCTCATTATCTGAATTTGGTTCCCCTAGCGTTGATGGAAACACAATTGACTTGAATCCAATAGTGAATTCAACCGGAATTGGTACTAACATCATACCAATCTTTGAGTCTTTGATTGGTGATATCACAACTTCAGTTGCTCTGATTTCTGGCACCCCCCTTTTTGTCGTAGAAATAGGTACTCCTATCTCCCCCTTACTAGCCCCTGGTGTCATTGGAAATTGAAGTATCTCTGAGACGAATGGCATCCTTCCACTATTGTCTAATTCTGCTATTGCTGCTCCTAATAAGCCCTCGGCTGCCTCCCCAATTCATATAGTGCCTATCCCTTCCTGTCCGGAGCAGTGGTCCACATTCTTTCGCTCCTTGCCTTGCAATGCAGGCACATACAAGCCCATAGACTTTGTAATTAAGGAAGCCAATAGGATATTGCTGCCTCCTCCTTCTATCATTCAGGCTGGTTCTGAATTCTGATCTGGTTTCTTGGTTGGGTTCTTTGTTAACCCGAATCAGACAATTAACAATGCAAGGGATTTTTTTCGCTATGTTCGGAAAATTAGTGGAGAACTTCGTGTTATATATATTGACTCGATGTACTACTACAAATTCTCCAATAATGAAGATCGGCTGTGTGTTCTAGAAGCGGATCCAAACTTCATTGAAGGAAAAGCCTTCATAATTACACCATGATCTCCATCTGTGAATGGTGCTAGAGAACAGGTGATGCCTATTCCTATTTGGACTAATTTTTCTCGTATTTCGCCAGTTTTACAACCGCTAGAAGGACTAAACTGGTTAGCTTGCGACATTAGGAAATTGAAGTGCTTTGGTTCTAACACGGTCGCTTGAGAAAAATTAGTATATGCCAAGTCATTTATTGAAGTAACACCTGACAAGCCTCTTCCTTCTACGCTACATGTTCAGACAGCTCCTAGCCATGTAGCAGAAGTCCATGTTAGATATGGTTGGACACCAGATATATGCACTATTTGTCGATCATTTGGCCATTTGGCGCCTACATGCTCGGCTCCGGTCTTGTCCTGTAAGGACCCTCCTCCGATCAAGATTCCTCTACCCCGTCCTCCTTTGCGCAAGTGGGTTCCTATAACTTTGAAAGTTTCTCAATCTAATCCCCCTGTTGTTTCTCCCTCCTCCTCTGATAAGAATAATAAATCTCTTGTTCCTACTCCTTTCTCTGCTGCTCTAGATACGATGACATGTTTTATGTTTAATCCTAAAGAAATTGAGTGGGAATCTTCGGAGAAGGCTTGGATACTTTGTTTATCTGAGATGAGATATGACCGTGCAAAACATGACTTCTATATGTTTGTTGGTGAAATACTTGGTGAATCCAGACGCCTACACTATTCTATTGTTGGAGAGGACCTTATGTTTACTATAGATGGATCCCATGGTGCTAGGAATAGAGAAGTCCTTAGTGACTTGAGTTGGGATAGGATATATATATATATATATATATATATATATATATATATATATCGGAAGGATTTGTGTTGGATGCTGCCCAAAAATTGTTATCAAGTTTTCAAATTACTTACATGTTGCAGTCCCAGAAAGCATGGATGATGGAAGAGGTTCCTTCTAGGAGTCAGTTAACTAGTTTCTATGTCAGTAATAGTAGCTTAGGCATCAATGTCTAACTCCTGCTTTTTTTATATTTTCTTTTTATAGTTATCATGTGAATGTACATGGCTCCTGTTCTCTATTAATAATATTAGTGGTACAACCACTGTAAAACCGGCTGGCTTTGCCAAAAAAAAGATCGACAAATAGAAATATAATATATACTTACTAATAAATGTTTCTTGCATGTTAACTTTTCAATATCCACGCAAGCACCTGATTTTACAACTACTAAGTATATTCGTAATTTGGTCACTTACATGTTTATTTGGTCGAGATCATGTATTGCATTCGACGATTTTTGAACTCTAAAAGCAATACAAGACTATGGATATTCGATCCATATACTATCGCATGTAAGTGTTATATAGAGAATGCTCATAGCTCATAATGTACGATACTTCAATAAAATTAGTTCATTTGAAACAACCAAATAAACAGTGCTACAAGATCAAGTATTCAATTTGATTGATTATAATAGAAGATCATATTGTGTTAAATGTAACACAATACCAAAACTATAATATAAATTTAAGAATTCGATCACTGAAATGTCAATTTGATTAGTTTATGTATGGAGCATCATATTTGATGTCCTTAAATGTTAAGGATGATAAATGCATCTTTGTAAAGAGTTCGTTAGGATGCTGTAGTATGGGTTTTTTTGAATGGTTTGACTATTTAGAAAGAAAAACAAATGTTGTCACGACCTGCCATTTCGTACCATTCAAATCGACAATAATCCACACATGTCAGACTTGAATGATGAAAAATAACAGATTGTAAATAAATTTGGAGCAAATGAAATCAAATACACAGAATCACAGACATAGAACAATCAGAATAACTCGCAGAGGAATATAAAATAACATAGTAGTTCATGAAGCTACTATAACAGAGTCTCAACCCAAATACATAATAACAATCTGAAAACAACATAATAGAAATCCCAAATACATAGCAGTTCACTAACACATGAGATAAATTAGAACAGCTGAAATAGAAATAGATATAAATGTAGATAGGCAGAAACTCCAGCAAAGATCAACTCCAGAAAGAGAATCCAAAGCTGTGAATACTCATGCTAACCCAAGCGTAAAGCAAAACAAAAAACACTCGAGTCAGGACAATATATACTTATATAATGTAAACCAACTCAAGTGAACTGTAATAAAGATACAAGTAACTTATAGGATACCTGGGACCACCCATCCTCTAAGGATCCGTTAAACTATTTACTATATAATAATATTGCGCTATTATAATAATGTCTACAGTAAAATAAACTTACTTTAAAATAGCGTTCCGGGCCATCCATATCACCCTTCACACATTATAGTCCCAGTAGTCCATCCAGTATCAGCGTATCTCCAAATCGGGAGACTACCCTAAATACTCCATGGGCTACGGGAGAAAAACAAACTTGTAGTAAAGGCTCGGTATGGTAGGTGACACAGCACACAAGGCAATGCCATGGTAGATATACTAATTACGCACACGGGCTGGTGGTTACTTAGCAGCCACTACGCCCATTCCGAACAACACTACAAAATCAAGGGATGCACCCAATCCATCACAACAGTAATAGAATGGTATCGAAGAAGTGTGTCCAGCCAGAGGTGCTACCTCCTTTGGACCGAGATCGCTCCTGTTTTAGCCAAGCTAACTCACGGAAGTCCGTTCCACGTATTGTACCTCAGGAACGTTGTCACCATCCTACTTTATTCTGGAATCTCCACCGCGTACACAGTTGTTAAAGTGGGTTTTGGTATCGACAGAGAGTATGTCCATATCCGATCCCGGTCTCTTTAACAACCAATCGTTATTATAACCCGTAGTTATAATTTTAAAAATGGTATTTATTTCAAAAATCAAATATCATTTTTAAATCCATTTCAAAATATCAAAATATCATATCTTTTCAAAACCGCATTCATTTTATTCAAATATCATTTCAATTCACATTTCAAAATAGTTTATATTTCAAAACAATTTACCTCATTTTAAATCATTAAAATGCAGTTATTATATTTAACAATTAAATTATTAAATTTCAAAATTTTAATCTTTTCAAAGTTCATTCATTCACTTAAATTTATCAAAACAGTGAAAATTCATCTTTCGCAGCACTTAGAAAATGCTACGGAAAGCTACTTTCAAAACAGTTCAATTTAACAAAAGACAGCATTTAAAATGCTGCAATAGGGTTATATTAGTTCAAATAAAACCTTAGTTAAATTCAATAATTATAGCGCTTTCAAAGTGCTATAATATCCCTTTATAAAAATTTAGCCATTTGGTTCATTTATATCAACTACAACATTTACAAATGCTGTAATATCCTTTACATTAGAAATAATAGCATTTCAAAAATGCTGTTAATTAAATTTCAAATATCTAATATAATTTCATAAACCATTAAATTTTCATTTAAACCATTTCAAACTTATAAAATCATATATTTTTCACTTTCATAACCATCATTTAATTTTCCTTAAATTCATGTTTTATAAAGTTAAATTTCCATTCAAAAATCAATATTTAATAATAATTCACTTATTAAATTCCAACATTCAATTTCAATTCATATAATTAAATTCTTAATTTAACGCTTAAGTTTAAATTTCAAAATATAACTTAATTTCATTTTATTTACTTAACTTAAAAATTCACTTTTAAACCAAATTCACAAATTTCCAATTTAACTTATATTTCAAAATTCAACTCAATATTCATTCATTTAACATTTTAACTTTATTCAAAAATCATTAATATATTATATAATCATTTTAAATTCATTTAAATTCACAATATCCAAAATTTATCATAATTTCCAACTTGAATTTAGATTCCAAATTATCATTAATCAAAATTTCCAAAATAACTTATACTTCAAATTTTCTAACTTTACCATTAATTTATTTCACTTATAAATTTTCAGAAAATCAATAATGCTTTACAAAAATCATTTTTAATTAAGTTTAAATCAAAATATTATAATATTTACATTTCTAAAATATTTTAATTTTTTTAGGAAAACTTATATTAACTACGGGTCTGTATTTCATTTTCTAACCTAGGAAAAGTGATACAGATAATATTTCATTTCAATCCGTAATTTACAAAGAAAATCTGGGGTTTATCATTTCAAACCCGCAATCCCAAGTAAATGAAATAATCTGAAAATCGTTTAGGTCTATCATTTCAGCCCATAACGATTTTTCCCTATTCTAAAGTCCGTTCGGGTATGTATCATTTCAACCCATCGTGATCCTAATCTAAAGGGAACTTGCAGTGTGATAAACTGATATAAATAACAGAACAACATAATATTACAGTAACATATGATATAACAGGTAAATAAGCATGGGTGAACATCATATGATCACAACATAGCAGATATAATATGGTGATGCATTTTACAGATTCAAATGTGATCGATTTACTAGTCATATAAGTATAAAACTGTCTGGTGAGAATAATTCACAGGTATAATCTGGAGACATGACCAAAACACACAGTAATGATCTTCAGAGGCATGAAAGCACGACAATAATTTGAGATTGAGAGAGCCAAAGATTAATTGCTTTGAACACATTCAAACAAAACAATATAACTAACATAACTTTTCAACCCAAAATACAATTAAACAATGTTAGAATTAAATGCACAAAACAAAGCTAAAAGCTTTGCACTTGCTTTCAACCTTCCCTAGGGTCGGCCATTGGTTAGACTACATGGCTAAGGAATGGTTTTTGATCTAGTTTTGGGTTCATAAGAGGTCGGCCTAGCATAGGAAAAGATGGTGCAAAGTGGTGATGCATGAAACTACAAGCCAATGCAACAAAACAAGGTTTCAATGCAACAACGGGTCACGGCCAAAGGCATATGGGCATGGCCTGGTTCAGGTGGGGCCAGGGGTGATGTGGCAGAGGGTGTCAGGTCGAGTATTGGCTGGTGGTGGTAGTGTAGGTGGCGGCCAAGGAGGAGTTTGAGGTGGTGGTGCTAAGGTGTGCTCGGCTATGGACATTTAGGTGGAGTTTGGTGTATTTTCATGTGGATCTACCACCTAGGGTGGCTCGGCTTGGGATGGTTAGTGAGAAGGAGGTGGTGATGACTGGCTCAGGTGATGGCGGAGGCGGTACAGCCGTTGTAGATGGCAGGCCGATCCTAAAGGTGAAGAGAGCAAGTGAAAAATTACATAAACAATGAAATAAAAGTGAAAAGAAAGAAAGTTTTTACCCAAAAAATTTCACAAGAAGAGGCCGAACTTTTTTGTGAGATGAGAAAGAAAATAATTCACGTGAAAATGAAAGAGAGAAGCCGGCTGAAGGTAGGAGTTATGGCAGCAAATATGGAAAGGTGTTGGTTGAAATGTGAAAAGGTGTGAATACAAAAGGACTTAAGCAAATCAAAGGTCATAAACTCTTCAATTTACCATATTTCTTTTGAAATTTTTAGATAACTAAAATATATATATAAATTTAGATAAAAACACGAAAATTTAGTAAATAAACAAAAATAAATAAATAAATATTAATTATAAATAATTAAATCAAGAAAATAGCAAAAATTGCCAACTAGGCTAGAAAATTTGAAAATAAATGAAATGAACTTTGGAAATTTTTTTATCTACTTGAAAAATATTTATAAATAAAGATAAGAACACAAAAATAAAATGCATGCATAAAAATAAATAAATAAATTTTAATTAAATATAATTAAATGAAGAAAAATAGGAGAAAAATGGAAACTAGGCTTTAAAAATAGAAAATAAATGCAATAAATTTTGAAAAAATTCTATCATCGCATTAAAAATATTTAAAAATGAAATCTTACAAATAAAAAAAATTTAAAATAATTTCAAACAAAAATAAAGTTAAATTTAAAATTATATTCAAAATCTAGGGTTGTTACAAATGTATAACAGTTTATGTGATTTAAGGTACTTTGGGATGAAGAAACTGAATAGTCACTTCTGTTTCATAATGAAACCTTGAAAACGAGAATTGTAATAATAATAATTGGTACTTAACATTGGAATAAGAAATATGATTTCTGTTCCAAAATGTATTATCTATAGAAGTTTTTTTCTATTAGATTCTTTGAGTTCATGATATTTAATTAAAGAACTCTCCATTGTAAACTAATTACAGTATATGAAATAAATTAAATATATTAAGTGAATAGTTGACCTTCAAATTTAGTAAGCTATTGTAGTAATGGCGAAAATAGTTGGAGCATAACAATTATTGATTGCATCAAATTATGAAAATTATTTTCATAAAATAAATCAAATGGTATTTAAAATAATGATTATTTTTCGACGTCGATTGAAAAATAGACATAATTATATTTAAATGTGAATATTCAAAATATTCGTTATGAAATAAAAATATAATGTGGTATTTGTTTTCATAACAAAATGATGCACTAGAGAATACGTAAGTATATGATATTATTTAAAATTATTTTCGAATTATGGACTAAGCCGTAGTTTTGAGAAATAATATTATTATATGATTAGGAATCACATGACATTCGTTAATTATATCTCAAACAATTAAGGGTAATGCACCCACTTAGTTGGAGCATCATAAGAGTTGATAAACTCTTTGGATGGATACATATAGATGTGTGCAGTCGTAAGTCTATTAATACCAAAATGGTTCCACGTTCTTTGTCATATTCATCGATGGGTTATCACCGACATGGACATGCGTATATGATACGTATGTAGTATGTCTAAGATAGATCCACAGAGTGTGAAACAAAAGTAAATAATATAACATGTAATGGAAATGATTTGATTTGATCGAATGGGTGAATATATTGGAAAGAGTTCTGAATGTATCTAAAATGAATAAGATTCAGCCTCAAAAGTCACTCCTCCATGTGATACATAATGATGTATCGATAAGGAGTAATTAAACTTTGTTGGACAAAGTACAATTAATTGTGAGTGAACCTGAGTCAATTTCTTTCTATATGGTCATGTACTTAAGAGTAGTACACATGGTTAATATTATTTCATCTAAATAATGGTTTGTAGGATCATGCAAGATAAGAGTTTATAAGAAACCCAAACGTATCCTAGGCTAAGGAGTTGGTAGGTTATGCGAGTTGAAAGATGCACGTAATAAATGTTCATGAGGGTTCTTGTATGAATCACCCCTAAAGGAGTTTGGGAAAGACTGTCCTTGGATGACATATTTATGTCTTGAACATAAGTTTTGTAAACTAAAACCAAAACATTTTTGTATAAAAGGAAACCGATAAAATGTTTATGAATACCTACTCCATTGGTCGAGAAATAATTATTGTTTCAAGAAATGCTAACTTCACCATGAAGGAATTTCTTTGAGAAATTATTAGTAGTAAAGTGGAATTAGAAACAGTCCAAAGATAAAACCGATTACATGAGATGAAATGAAATTAACTAACCTAAACAAATACACCACATTAGAGTGTCTAATATGTATTCTCGCATATTGAATAGGAACTATAAATTTCTTATCAATGTCGAAAATATATAATCCTCGGTTGTTTAGTTAAGCCATTAAGAGTGTTAACTCTATGATAAGGTATAACGCATAGGTCCGAAATAGATTCCAATTACGTTATCAAAATATAATTTTAGTAAACGTACCCAAAAGGGATATGATCCATAGGTTGCAAATGTGTTTTCGAGAGCAAGACTAATACAGTTGGAATGTAATGAGTAGCATTGAAAAGAATAAGAACGCCAATTTTAATTATTGAAATCAGCATAATAGATTTGATATTCAATGTGCACAAGTTAATTCAGATTTACTTACAAAATTATCACTTAGTATGACTTTATGTTTGGTATGTGTGTATTAAAACATAAAATTCTATGTAATGATTTAGAGTAAGTTGTTTACAGATAATAACCAAATTGTCTTAAAGTCAATGTAAGCAATATTGGTTTTGTGAGTCTTTGGATATAATCCAAGAAATGATAGAAAGTATCATTTTATAAGCATCAGAATTGAAAAAATATTTTGATAGAAATGTCAAATAGTTTGATTATCCATAAAAATGAAGAGGAAGCATGTGTCCATAAGAAAGAACATTAAAAGGTACATCTAAACTATAAGTAAACAACGCACTGATGATTTCAACGATGTACTTGTATTAAAATCAGCCTAGGTCGTTTTAATACTCGATGTTGGATTTGTAAATGATGTCTTTTACAGTGAGTATAAAAGATATCGGGAATGCCCCATATCGATATGCAAAGAAACCTTATTACATTGTTCAATACAAAACAAGTGAGATGAATTTCTTGTGCATTGGCAATAGCAATCATAATACATGTTATGTTGTCTATGATATCGTGATTTGTTTATGTATTTGATACATAACGCAAATATTAAATCCAAATTGATATCGTTGAACGATAGTTTGGAGGGTTCTCATGTATTTATGAAATAATAGAGAATTGTTTATAGAAACAACGAACTCCATGTGAAGAAGTGTTTGGACTTAAAGTTTCTTAAGTGATATGTAGTGTGATATATCAATAAAAAATTCAAGTTCAAAATCTATAAGTTGGAAATGTTCCAAATGAAAGACTATGATTATTAAGTGAAAAATGCTAAGTATATCACCTTAAATAGTGCCAAAGTAAAATGACGTATATAATTATAAATGCATAAATTTATAACTGAGTTAAGGATGCTTCCAAATGTTGAGAATACCATAACATTGTGATACGATAATAATGTCATGACAAAGTTCGTAATAGTATTTAGACTCACTAGAAGTCGAGAGACATACCCAGAATTATTCCACATGATTAAGATAGTTTATTAGTATCGGAGAAAGTTAATCGACAGAGTAGATGATTAAAACATAATAGCAAACCAGTTCGCTAAGGGACCAACCCAATTGGTTTTGAGGAAATCGATCGGAGGAGTTGGAAAAAGATGCCATAATTGACCCTAAGTGTAAGTGAGAGATTGATAGAGTTAGGGGTGTGCCCTAGGGGCAATTATGTAGTTTGTTACATATATCTAACTCGAGAACCAATCTTGTTCGAAATAGAAGGTCTTTCTTTCTGTTATATACTTGATATAATGTGTTATGTTGATCAATTAAAAGTATATTTAATATAAAATCCATAAATGGTATATTTTTTGATAGTGCTACAAAGTGTGATAACTATGAGTAATTCATCACAATGAAAACAAACATATACCATTTTAAACGTTCCTAGTCAAGATGCATCGAGACCGGATGACGATGTGTCAATTGAGACTAGAGTACGTAAAGCTCTCCAAATGTTGGGCACTGTATTACCCATGGCTACTGAGGGAACCAAGATGTTACGTACCGATAGTTATTAGATAACTATGGAACGACTCACTCGATAGTTTTTTATTGGTTAATATAACTAATGTCAAATTGAAAATATCGACGTGTCTGATTTACACCGTTCCCTCAACTGAAGAATACTTTAGATCTTCAATATGAAAGCTCTGCTTTGATAATAGTCAAATCATGGCATGACTTTCCATTGAGTGACTATAGTTGGGTCGAATGGAAGTATTGGAAGTGAAGCACTATTCAGAGAGGATTCAATTCCTCAGTTATATAGGGTTAGTACGCAGCCAACTCAAAGTCAAAATCTCTAGGCAGAGTATTTCAGTTAATAATAATTGTTAGTATTGAACAAAGGACTTTGTGTTTGGACTATAGAGTTGAATATGAATGATATTGGAATTTTGACCATTACCAAATTCCATAAATCCAATTTGACGAAGAGAATTGTGTAAGTAAATGTCACAACTGGATAACGTTTAACAAAGTAAAACTAGTTTTTACCAAAACTAAGTAAGCGATAAATTTGGCCAAAATATCACACCACCTACTAAGTGACATGTAAACGTTAACATTCGAATAGTTTGATGTTAATAACTGACCGAATTTACCCCTAACGAGTCACACAACTGGAATTATCTTTAGACCAAGCGATTTAATTAGTTTATAATTGTTATAAATTAATTAAATTAGTCAATATCTATGAAATATTAATTATAAAATTTTGAATGTGATTTGAGGAATAAATATTATTGTATATATTTATAGTAGTTATAAATATATCGATCGATATACGATATCAGTAAGGAATATAATTAGATTTAATTAACAATATTTATTTGGGCTCAAAATGGGTTTAAAGCCCATGAAAGGGGATGAAACCTTAACCAAAATGAGGGAAATATGAACCATAAGATTGTCCAACAAAGGCTTGGAGATGGAGAGCAATGATGGAAGAGAGTTGGTAAAAGATGATGTAGGATATTGATCCTAAAATATCTGTAACTTCTTATCTACATAAGCATATCTATTGTGACGGCCCATCTTTCTGACCCCTGGGAATGACACTTAATATATCTATGGTATTCCTATGCCATTGCCCAAGCATCCAAAAGATGAACTGTCATAGGGTAAAATAAAGAACAAAAAAAATCTCATTATGAAACTGTTAAATAGAATATAACAGTAGCAAGTACATAAGGTTGCTCCCTAACTAAGAGTTATCAGAGTTATACAAAAGTACTATAATCAGCTTAGACAATTATAATAATATGCCTTTACACATGTTAAAACTAAATACACATACACAAACTAAATAAACAGCGAAATAGATGGCTAAGTGGATAAAAGCCTCCTACTCGAACGCAGTCTTCAAAAGAGCCCATAAAGACCGCTATTCTCAGACTGCTCAAATACAAATGAGTACCTGAGAGTATAAGAAAAACAAAAACAACTCGGATCAGAAAATATGTGTGGTATGAGCAAAACTCTAAACAATAGGTGTAATTAAACAACAACATGCGAGACCACGCCGCCAAATATGGAACAAGTTTCTTTTCACAAGAATAACATCCAAATGTAAAGAATTGATGCAAATAATTAACACCACGAAGAGTGCTATACTCTTCCCGATGCAATTAACTAAAAAAATCGAAGGTTTGAATCAATAAGGAAAAGAAAATAAACTAATAATGACTAAGAGGGTGCACCCCCTTACCGAAATACACCTCTAGAATATATACTTGAGAACTCTGATGGCTCTCGGACACGTCCAAGCCGGATCCCGCCAACGGTTACAGAGTATCCGAATAATTCACATCTTGGTGCATAAATATCCAAACCAAATCAAGAGTAGATATGATAATACCCTAATGGAAGTAACCCCACATAGCTTGGCTTCCACTCATTCTTTGGGTTTAGTTATTTCCTAAAAAAGATAACAAAGCTCAATTGAGCAACACATCGTCTTAGAGTGATGAAGAAACAAAGAATGCCAAGGTAATAGATAGTCGACAAATCGACTATCGAAAATAACAAAATGATCGTATATGGATACTAAACCTCATATTCCTGCCACTAATCGTCGATTTCAAACTTGTACTATTTCTTGGTTAAAAATAAAGTCGGGCAAGTGAGGGTAGTGTTACCACTAGACATTGCCTTGATGATAATCTTAACATTTGAAGTGAAAGTTTCCATACCT
This sequence comes from Allium cepa, assembly GCA_030765085.1. NCBI lineage: Eukaryota > Viridiplantae > Streptophyta > Magnoliopsida > Asparagales > Amaryllidaceae > Allium > Allium cepa. The sequence goes on from CM060937.1 coordinate 294,102,050, forward strand.
CGACATTTAGTGCCAAGAGCATGATTAAATTCTGTCCATATAAGTGATGTCGTTTACGGAAACTTTTTTTCCATAACCAAATCAAAATTTTACTCTTAAAACCAAATTCGTGCTTGGGATTCTCATTATAAGTTTTTAACTTTAAACATCTTTGTAAAAATGGTTTACTAACTTTAAAACACCATTATAAAAAGGATTTACTAACCTAAAACATTATTATTAAGTTGATTAATCATCTTTAACTGTCATTAATAAGAGTGATTAATTATCTTTAGACTTCATTAATTAATTTGATTAATTAACTTTAAATACCTATAGCTAAAAAGGGTTAATCACTTTAAAACATCATTAATTAATTAATTTTAAGTCTCATTAATTAAGTTGATTAATTAATTTTAAAACGCCATTTATTAAAAGGATTAACTATTAATGGAAAAGATTAATTAAATTGAAATTAATCAATTGATTTTAAAAGTAATTAATCAAAATTGATAAACTAATTTTTAAACGCCATTAATTAAAATAATTAATTAACTTTAATCAATTATTATTTAAGAGATTAATTAAACTTAACCACTATTAGACAAAATGGACAATTAATTTTAAACATCATTAACAAAGCAATTAATTAATTTTATACACATCATTATTTAGATAATAAATTAACCTTAATCGTCATTAATTAAAATAATTTATTAAATTTAAAATAATTATCAAATTAGTAAATTGGTTTTAAATCCATCCTTATTCAAAAACATAATTAACTTCATAAAGTAAAACCCAAGCTCAAAAGTAAGACAAAAGATGTTAAAGAGATGGTATTCTCCGGAATTACCGATATAGTGATAGTCGCTATACGGACACTTCGAGAACTACTTTCATAACATATTGATTTTCATCCAAGCATCACATCACATAAAATAGGTAAAGCATATATATACAAGGTCCATAACAAATCATATAACATGTAGAGAGCATCACTTATAACAAATTTAACATTTTTTTACTAACTTTTCATGTTGCTTACAAACTACTAAGATATCATCTTTCCAAAGCATAAACCAAATCAACAATTATCACATTAACATACATATACAACAAGCATTTAAAAGCTACTAAGATGAACAATTTTAAAGTTAAAAACCTCTGGTTTCGAAAGGTGATATTTTACTCATCGAAAGTCGATGAAATAAACCAAGCTTGCGCTATAACTTGAATATGTCCTAGAACTTCACTTTGCCTTTCCAAAAATGATAACTTTATGGGTATAAGGCTGATAATGGGCTCAGTTAGGGATGCTGTAGGGTTCGGCCTATGTTGAATAAGAGGTGTATTGGCTTGTTTTGGCAAGAAAAGAAGTATAGTGGAGAAAGAAGTTATTTTTAGTGAACTTTCTTAAGGAAGAAGTGAAAAGAAATGATTTTTTATAATTTAAAAGCATTTTTCAACCTTGGGAACTTAGGAAGGAACTTGAATGAATTTTTTAAAGAGAAGATAGAAATGAGAAAAGAATTAGGAAATTGGCTTTTATACTAATGGATAAATAAAATTACCAAACTACCCTTAAAGGACATAACCTCCTCTCAATGAATGCCACATCACCAAGCTTGTCTCCTCCCCTTTAATTTTCAAAATTTCCTTATCCCCCTTCCTTTCCAACGTGCCAACATGTATTTAATGACCTATTGTGCTAAATGTTTCCTAATGTGACATATGCTTTTTATATTTAAATTTTATACTTAGGAAATTGTCACATCACACTTTTTAATATTCTTAAGTTATATATAAATATGTATTATTATTTTTAAATCCTAACTTGTTAAAAAATGTTTGTTTATTTGTAAACTAAAGTGTTCACAATATTTCGAACAACTTTTAAATGATGAAAAGTCGAAATCTTGGAAAATTATTTCGAGTCGCATTTTCGATTTTTCTTCGAACTAAATTTTTTTGTAAATAAATTTGAAAACCATTCCACCATCATTATTTATTATTTAAAAGAGTTTTATTTGAGTTATAAAATCCATTTATTAATTATTTATATTAAGTAACTATATTTTAAAGTGATTAATTTACAGGTCGTTACACTCTCCCCTTTAAAAGAATTCCTTCCCCGAAATTAACACTTAAGGAGATAACTCAAAAACGGCATATATATATATATATCATGAAATTTGTACAACATGTACACACCAAGTAACTATATCACAAACATTGCATACATAATTCATACAAACAAACAAATAATATCCTAACATCAACTCAGAGTAGCTTCCCTCATACTATCTACTGTCTCCCAAGTGCAATCTCTGGGATCTTCACTTTACTGTACTTTGACCAAGTCCGCAACCTTAGTCCTCAATCGCTTCTCGATCGACGATCCGAATATGCTGCATAAGGCTGAATTTTCAAATCCTCATGTCAGGCCGGCTCCATTATTATTGAAGGATCATGTACATACTTACGTAAATGAGATATGTGAAATATATCTTGCACACCTGATAGTCTATCTGGTAATTTCACTCTATAAGCAAGTCTATCGACCTGATCTAGAGTGGGAAAAGGGACAATAAATCGTGGGGCTGGCTTCCTTGATTTCCTAAATTTCACAACACTCTTCAACGGAGAAACTTTCACAAACACCGAATCTCCTGCTGAGAACTCAAGATCCCTGCGTCTTCGATCCGCATAACACTTCTGCCAATCTTGCGCCTCCTTCATCTTCCTTTGAATAACAACTACCTTCTCACTTGCTTCTAAGATTATGTCAAGTCCAAGAATAATTCTATTACCAGACTAAATACAACACGAGGGAGAATGGCACGGATGGCCATAAAGAGCTTCAAAATGGGACATATCGATACTTTCCTGATAGCTGTTGTTGTAAGTGAATTCCACGTGATCTTTCCAAGAACCTTCAAAGTTGAGAATGCATGCATGGAACAAATCCTCCTATATCCGGTTCACTCTCTCCGTCTCCCCATCTGTCTGAGGATGGTAAGCTGTACTCAGACTCATCTTGGTTCCTAAGGTAGTTTGCAGCCCCTCCCAGAACCTACTAATGAATATTGGGTCTCGGTCACTTACAATACTACAGGGAATACCATGAAGCCTCACAATCTCCTTCACATACAAACTTGCCAATTTCTCAGTAGTCCTAACCGGCTTAACCGGAATGAAATGAGCACTCTTGGTCAACCGATCGATGATGACCCAAATGCCTTCATTACCTTTTCTTGACCTAGGAAGTCCATGAATAAAGTCCATAGAGATCTGCTCCTACTTCCACTTCAGAATCTCAAGCGGCTGAAGCAGTCCAACTGACTTCTGTTGATCACTCTTAACTTGCTGGCACTTTGCACACCGACTCACAAAGATAAAAACTTCTCGCTTCATCCCTTTCCACCATAAAATTCTCTTCATATCCTTGAACATCTTGGTCACTCGTGGATGGAAAGATAACTTTGAATGGTGATATTCAGCTAACACTTCTCTTCTAAGACCATTAACATTCGGAACACAGAACGCCCGTTCATTCTCAACACTCCTCGGGGATCAATCTTAAAAGTAGAAACAATATCTTATTGGACATTATTTTAAATCGAGCCAAAATAGGATATTCTTCTTGACTAGCTACGATCCTTTCCATTAACACAGGCTTGACTTCTAAGTTGGAAACCATCGCAACATTCCTAATCAATGCATCTGCAATACCATTTGCTTTCCCAGGGGTGTATAGAATATCTAGATCATAAGAAGCGAGAAACTCCAACCATCGTTGTTGCCTCAAATTCTAACCCTTCTGGGTGAAAAGCTACTTTAATGACTTGTGATTCGAGTATAGCTTGAATTTTTCACCTAAAAAATAATGTCTCCATGTCTTTAGTGCGAAGACAAGTGCCAAAAGCTCCAAATCGCGCGTACTATAATTATTCTCGTATGATTTCAGCTGTCGACTCACATACGCAATGACATTTCCATTCTGCATCGACGGCGCTCCCAATCTGGTTCTACAAGCATCTGTGTATACAATTAATCCTTCGTTCATATTTGGAATAGTTAAAATAGAAGCACTGGTCAATTTCTCCTTCAATTCATTGAATGCTTGATCACACTTAAGCGTTCACACAAACTTAACATCTTTCTTTGTCAATTTCATTGGATGAGAAGCAATCTTTGGAAATCTTTGATGAATCTTCTGTGAAAACCTACCAATCCTAAGAAACTTCTAACCTCTGTCGCATTTTTGGACCTTTTCAATCTTGAACCACAACTACTTTAGCTAGGTCCATCGATATGTCTTCTCTCGAAACTACGTGCCTCGAAAACCTAACTTCGGATTTCTAGAAATGACACTTAGAAATTTTTGCTTTCAACCCTTGTCTTCTTAAAGTATTTAGAATGAATTAGAGATACTACTTGTGTTGTTCTTCCATCTTAGGATAAAAAAGAATATCATCAATGAAGATGAGGATAAATTTATTAAGAAAATCCTAGAATACCTGATTCATTAAGTCAACGAAATAAGTTGGTGCATTAGTCATTCCAAACGGCATGACTAACCACTAGTAAAAAACCATCAAGGGTACTAAAAGCCGTTAAGGGTATACTCTTCTCAGCTACCCTTAATTAATGAAAACCACTAGCAAGATCTAGTTGAGAAAATACCCAAGCTCTGTGGAGTTGATTGAACATGTCATCGATCTTGGGTAAAGGATACATATTCTTGATAGTTCTCTTATTAAACTCTTGATAATCTACACATAACCTAAGATAACCGTCCGCCTTTGTATTGAAAACTATTGGCGATCCCAACTTGATATGCTATGCTGGATCAAACCGTTCTACAGTAAGTCAAACGTATGCTTCTCTAATTCCCTTCTCTCTTTCGAGGCTAACCTACAAGGAGGTTTTACAATCGGTGTCGTTCCTGGAATCAATTCAATATGGAACCCTACTTCACGGTGAGGGGGTAAACCTTGCACTTCATCGAAAATCCTTGAAATCCCGAACAATCGGTATATCTATTACCTCCTCATTAGCCACTTCAAGAGAATAGAGCAAACTGCTCAAAAGCTCATTAGGCCCCTAACAACATATATCAATGCTTCTACCTACTACATCCTTTACTACGACTACTCTTCTAACATAATCCAAGACAACTTCAAACTTAGATAATCAGTCCATACCCACCAATACCCCAAACCTATGAACCCGAGAACAAACAAGTCAAAAGAGAAGTGCCAATCTCGATAAGAAATAGGCACACTTAGACATAGTATCAAGATACGCCGGAGCCCCAATAAAGTTTGTCACACAAAGAGGGCTATTTAGAATAACGTACTTATGGTTTAACTAGTTCATTTAGTCATATGAAATAAAACAATGGAAAGCAAAGGTATCGAACAACACTCTTATAGGAATATCAAAAATGGATAATGTACCTTGCAACACCTACTTTTCCTTTTGATCCATAGAAGTAGATGGTATTTCCTTAATAGCAAAAGATTCTCCTTGCGCTCTCTTATTTGGGAAGCAGCACTCATTCTACATGTGTCCCAGTTGGCCACTGTTGTAATAGGAGACGTTTGGACACTGATTTGCAAAGTGACCCATCTTGTTGCACTTTAAACAAAGAAAATTGGTCAAGTTGGGCTACTTCTTCTGAGTTGGAGTTCTACCTTCGGGTTTCTTTCACGACCACCGTTTCTTTCCTTTACATTTAAAATTCAGCTTGTTTGCAACTGGGATAACCGATAAAGATTGGGTACTAATTACTGGCACCACTCCTTGAACTCCTTACTTAATATCCAGAGCTTAAAACCCTAAGGCCACGGTGATCAGATTGGTAAAGGTACCATTAACATGATTGGTCATCTTACAATGGAATTCTGGCCTCAGTCCTTCCATGAATATCCAATCCATTTTAAGTGGCGTGTCCATCAATCCTAGTCCAAAGCGAGACAATGCATTGAATTGATGCTTATTCAATGCCACTGTCATATCTCCCTGCTTCAAATCCATGGGACTCTTGAACAACTGAGTCATCCCTGCCTGTGGAATAAACCAAGCTTCGAAGACTTCCTTACATTGATTCCAAGTAAAATCTTACTTTAGTGTATTAGCTATCATGGAATCCCACTAATCCATTGCTGACTTTTGGAGTTGTCATGATGCCAACAATCGCTTCCTTACATCCTCCAACTGAAGATCCCCAAATATCCTTTCATAAGAGCAGAGCCAAGTCAGAACTCCTAGAATATCATCAGTTCCAAAGAATTGTCTACCATCTAAAGCAATGTAATTCTTGCACAAAGTACCAAAGTTCTAAGGCGGTTGAACTTGTACTACTGCTTCTTCCATCAACTCTACGACCGACATATTTCTAGCAGCTCTGCCATTTGTAGCTGTGCTGGTTCCAGATCCCCTCCCTCTTCTTCCTACACTCATTTTCAATTACCTAAACAATGACATGTATTATTAGTGTACAAGATAGGACTAAAATGATTTAAGGAAAACAACGCCAAAGGATCTAAATAAATCTTAAGGATGGGTGCACAAAAACGCTCTATCAAGATTAACTCATTCTCAGGCTCTTCTCACTCTATATCTAATGAGTTATACCCAAATCAGGCTAAGGTGTTCGCTCAATCAAAGCTCTGATACCAACTGTGACGACCCACCTTTTTGACCCCTTGGAACGATACTTATTACATCCATGGTATTCTTGTGTCGTTGCCCAAGCATCCAAAAGATGAACTATCGTGGGGTAAAATAAAGAACATAATAGAAAATCTCACAATGAAACTATTAAATAGAACATAAAAATGGTATAGTACATATGGTTACTCCCTAACTTGGAGTTATCAAAGTTACATAAAAGTATTGCAATCAGCTTAGGCAGTTATAACAATCTGCCTTTACACATGATGAAACAAAATACACACACAAACTAAATAAATAGCGAAATAGATAGCTAAGTAGATAAAAACCATCTGCTCAGACGACGTCTTCAAAAGAGCCCATAAAGACCTACTATTCTCGGATTACTCAAATATAAATGAGTACCCGAGAGTTTAGGACAAACAAACAAATCAGGTCAGACAATATGTCTGGTATGAGTAAAACTCTAAACAATAAGTGTAACTAAACAACAACATGTGAGACCACGCTGCCAAACGCAGAATGAGTTTTCCCTCACAAGAACAACATCCAAATGTAAAGAATGGATACAACGAAGAGTGCTATACTCATCCCGATGTAACTAAATAAAAAAAATTCGAAGGTTCGAATCAATATGGAAAAGAAAAATTACCAACAATGACTAGGAGGATGCACCTCCTTACCAAAAGTGTATACTCTAGAATATATACTTGATAACTCTGATGGCTCTCGGATACGTCCAAGCCGGACCCTGCCAACCGTTACCGAGTATCTGAGTGATTCACATCTTGGTTTACAAATATCCGAACAAAATCTACCGTAGATGTTATAATACCCTAATGAAGCAACCCCACATAGCTTGGCTTCCATTCGCTCTTTTGGTTTAGTTATTTCCGAAAAAGGATAACAAAGCTCAAATGAGAAATGCATCATCTTAGAGTGACAAAAGACAAAGAAGGTTGAGGTAATCGATAGTCTACAAACCGACTATCGAAGATACTAAAATGATCGTATATGGATAGTAAACTTTATATTCCTACCACTAGCCATCGATTTCAAATTGTACTATTTCTTGGTTAAAATTGAAGTCGGGCAAGTGAAGGCAGTGTTACCTCTCGGCATTGCCTTGACGACAATCTTAATTTGGGGTAGTGACAAGTTTCTATACCTCGATGTTTAGTGTCAAGAGTATGATTAAATTCTTTGCATATAAGTGATGTCATTTATGGAAACTTATTTTCCATAACCAAATTGAAATTTCACTTTTGAAACGAAACCGTGCTTGGGCTTCTCATTACAAGTTTTAACTTCAAACATCTTTGTAAAAATGGTTTACTAACTTTAAAATGCCATTATAAAAAGGATTTACTAACCTAAAACATTATTATTAAGTTGATTAATCGTCTTTAACTATCATTAATAAGATGGTTAATTATACTTAGACTTCGTTAATTAATTAACTTTAAATACCCATACTTCAAAAGGGTTAATCACTTTAATACATCATTAAATTAATTTTAAATCTCTTTGATTAAGTTGATTAATTAATTTTTAAACGCCATTTATTAAAAAGGATTAACTAATTTAAAATATCATTAGTGGAGAAAATTAATTAAATTGAAACTAATTAATTAATTTTGAAAGTAATTAATTAAAAATGATTAATTAATTTTTAAACACCATTAATTAAAATAATTAGCTAACTTTAATCTATCATTGTTTAAGAGATTAATCATACCTAATCATCGTTAGATAAAATGATTAATTAATTTTAAACATTATTAACAAAGTATTTAATTAATTTTAAACACGTCGTTATTAAGATAATTAATTAACCTTAATCCTCATTAACTAAAATAATTAACTAAATTTAAAATCATTATTAAATTAGTAAATTAGTTTTAAATCCATCCTTATTCAAAACTTAATTAACTTTTAAAGTAAAACCCAAACTCGAAAGTAAACCAAAAGATGTCGAAGAGATGATATTTTCAGGAAGTGTCGATATAGCGTTGCTATACAGACACTTCGGGAACTGCTTTCATAATATATTGATTTTCATTCAAGCATTACATCACATAACGTAAGTAAAGAATGTATATACAAGGTCCATAACAAATCATACAACATGTAGAGAGCATCACTTATACCATATTTAACCCTTTCTACCAACTTTTCATGTTCCTTACTAACTACCAAGATGTCATCTTTCCAAAGCATAAACCAAATCAACAACTATCACATTAATATACATGTAAAACAAGAATTTAAAAGCTACTAAGATGGACAATATTAAAGTTAAAAACTTTTGGTTTTGAAAGGTGAGATTTTACTCATCGAAAGTCGATGAGATAAACCAAGCTTGCGCTATAACTTGAATATGCCTTAGAACTTCATTTTTCCTTTCCAAATATAATAATTTTATGGGTCTAAGGGTGCAAAAGGGATTGGCTAGGGGGCTTTAGGGTTCGGCCTATGTTGAATAAGCAGTGTATATGCTTGTTTTGGCAGGAGAAGTGTAGTGGAGAAAGAAGTTATGAGTGAACTTGCTTAAGGAAGAAGTGAACATGATTTTTTATACTTTAAAAGTGTTTGGAAACCATGGGAACTTAGGAAGGAACTTGAATGGAGTTTTGGAAGTGAAGAAAGAAGTGAGAAAATGAGAAAGGAATTAAGAATTTGGCTTTTATACTAATGGATAAATAAAATTACCAAACTACCCTTAAAGGACATAACCTACGCTCAATGAATGCCACATCACCAAGCTTGTCTCCTTCCCTTCAATTTTCACAATTTCCTTGTCTCCCCTTCTTTTCCAACATGCCAACATGTATTTAATGACCTATTATACTAAATGTTTCATAATGTGACATGTGTTTTTATATTTAAATTTTAAACTTAGGAAATGGTCACATCACACTTTTTAATATTTTTCAGTTATATATAAATATGTATAATCATTTTTAAATCCTAATTTATTTATAAGTGTTTGTTTATATGTAAACTAAAGTGTTCATAATATTTTGAACAACTTTTAGACAATGAAAAGTCGAATACTCGAAAAATGATTTCTGGTCACATTTTTTATTTTTCTTCAAACAAAATACATTGTAGATAAATTTTGAAAACCATTCTACCATCATAAGCTATTATTTAAAACATTTTTATTTGAGTTATAAAAACCATTTATTAATTATTTTGAAAATATATTATGTAACCATATTTTAAAGTGATTAATTTACGGGTCGTTACATCTATCCTCAAACTTTAGAAGACTTTTTGGCTGCCTTCTCTCTCCATTTTACTGGCCAAATTATACCTCCTAGTGCTTCAACCCACCGCAAATCGAATCAATTCAAATCAATAGTTATTCGATAGCAAAGGGTCGATGATTCAAAGACTTGCAAGCTGACGAATCGAGAAGGTTTCAAAAGGAAGGGAGTTCGTCATTACATGGTGTACTTATAGGCACTAGTTTAGGAAAGTATTAAGTTTTACATATGATGCATAATCCTGTATAACTTGATATTATACACGCACAATTGTTATTATTGACATTTTCAAAAAAATGTTATTAGCAATTGTTAGTTGGGTGAGATTCCTATAGGTATTGTTGTTGTCATATATATTGATTGGTTATGTGTATAAAAAAATCATTTTATATATAGTAAATTTGATACACACAACTGAAATTATTTTATTTCATTTATTATTATTTTGTTAGTTTATTTATACATATATTAACATATTAATTTATTTATTTACATGACTTATACTAAACTATATAACTATTTCATATAAAAATTGAACTAATATTTTTAGAACATGTATGTATATCAGCTATAATTTATAATAGTCGTAGATAATTTTTTAGTAATAATTTAATATTTTTAGTAATTTTTAATCATTATACGAATTAAAAATTATATAAAATAATCTATATTTCAAAAATTAGATCTTAAATTTTATAAAAATGACTTATCATTATAGAAGTTTCCTTTCAAAATGTAAGATTTATTCAACTGTGTTTACTATTTTAAAAAAATTATTTTTTGATTAGGCCGAAAGTAATTAATTAATAAAAATAATATTTTGACTTAGAAAATTCTCTAAATTTTCCGTAAGCTATAAAATATGATTCCATATTTTTTTGAAAATTAAAATTTGAAATATGTATGCATATTACATGCTTTCTATCATTTATTTATTGTGGTTTAACTAATTAATTCATAACATTTATATATTAATATAATAAAATTATATTTAAAATTGTACCTGCTGTGTATTCGATCTTGAACATTAAAAAGTGGAGGTTTTTAATTTTATAATACACATACACACAAGCGTTACGGCATGCATTTCGTGCATGATGATGGCATGCGCTTTACATGTGAATTGTTTTCTGCAAATTACATATGTTTAGCACATTAAAGATAAAATACTTTATAGAAATATTTAACCAAACTTTTGCGTTTAATCGTTTTTCTTAGTCTAAATTTTATAATTAAGTTGCAACATATTTTTTTCTAAGTTTGAATTTTTATTTATATTATTAATTAATAATTTATTTGTTAGATTCTATTTTTAAGTGATATTAAGATTTGGTAGTATTTGTAGATGGATGTTTTGAAGTTGTAAAAGAACTTTATTTGTTGGATCCTATTTTTAAGTGATATTAAGATTAGATAATATTTATATACAGATGTTTTGAATTCGTAAACGAAACTTAATTGTTAGATATTATTTTCAAGTGCTAGTAAGATTTGATATTAGAGGCATTTTTGGTAGTTCAGACCGACACTGAAAAAGTGTAACACCAAAGGTATTACAACTATTGTTAAAGATATAAACCATTCAAAGTCATATTTACATATAAATAGTATATTTATCTTTGTGTGCGTATATATATACATTATACATTTTTTTACTTTATTACATACATATATAATACATACATACATATCTTTATATATATATATATACATATAATTGAACCTATATCTTGTATATATATTGAAAATTATATATATATATATATATATAATTTAACACTATAAAATTTACGTATAAATATATCTGTAATATTTTCTCATAATATACATACGTACATATATTTACTCTTGGTTTTATATACAATAAGCATAAATATAAACATATATTTAGACAACATATAATATATATAGGATGAGCTACTATGTTCGTTGCGATGTAAATCTCGGCATGTTACACCTTTCATGGAATATCATGTTACACATGCATGCACATACACATACGTATATGATACATATGTATATTTAAGTACAAATTGAAATAAATTAAATAAATTTCTATCAATAGTTTATAAATTTAAATGAAATATATGATCTTATTTAAATTAAATTTAGAAATGTTCTAAATAAATTAGACTTCATAGGCCTAATAAAGATCTTATAGGGCCAAAAATTTTAAAATTCACCCATAGCTCCGCTACGAGCTGACCCAGCTTCAACATTAAGATATTAACAATTTGGATTAAATTGAATGATGTTAGCTTGAAAATAATTATAATTAATATTAAGATGAGTATATCTTCCTATTTTGAAATTTACACCAAATACTTTTATCTGAATTGAATATTTAAAGTGTATATAATCCACTTATTTTTTAATTGACAATAAAGGATATTACCTGTTTTGATTTCGTATTAATTTAAAGCAACCTATATTAAATGTTAATGGCTTAATAACATTAATTGCTATTGATAGATAGTTGATGGTTGAATTGTTTGATCGATGATTAGTTGGATTAAATTACGTGTGGTGGACGAAAATTATATCTTTAATTGTTGATTCAAAAATAAATAAATAATACACACACACACACACTAATAATTGATTTGAAGATAATGAAAATTAGGATATAGATATTCAAAGCTAGTATGGTGTTTAGGAGAATTTTGTTCTGAAATATATTTGAATTTATTTTTGAAAGAAGTTGAAATTGATTTATTTGAAATTATACAAAGAAGGAAGATTTTATATTGAAATTCTTTGAAAGAACTTTTAACAAATTATGTTACTAGAAAGATTTTAGTATAAAATAATTTTGAGCTATCTTGACATTAATATAATTGGAATTTGAGTTTGAATTATTTTAAGTGAAAATTAATAGGATTCTAATTAAATTCAAAATCCTACATGAATATTTTTATTCAGATTTTTAAGTAGAAAAGCTTTTTATAAAGAATGATTTATTTTAGAAATAATTTGAATTTGAATTAACATCATAAGTGGTTTAAATATATAAGAATAAAAGGAATTTTGGAGAATTATTTGAAGTATTTTAGGGTAAAATTTGTATTGTTAACATATTATTTAAATTATTTGATTTTATGAGTTTAAAATTTAAAAGGCTTAAAAATATTTTTAAATAATGAGGAAATAATCTAAATTCATGTTTATGCTTTGAAAATTCTTAAATATCCATTTGAAATAATTTGAGATGAAATTCATCTTTTAAAAGTTTAAACTTGAATTGTTTAATATTATTTTTGATTTAAGCTAGTATTACAAGAATAAATTCTAGTTAAATAATTCAAAATCCACTTTGATTGGAATAGTATGAATTGGAGTGATTGTGTACTTGTTTGGATGATAATATACATGTTCATTAGTTTAAATTCCATCGATTAAGTTATTTACTTTATTTTAGCCCAATTATTAATCAATGTCGTGTTTAAAATTACTTTTGTTACAAATGATGCTACCATCTGCGGTTTAAATAGTATTGCATGAAGATTAATCAAATGAGCTATGTGATGGGTTTAAAATGACATTTTGGGAATAAATGTTGTTTGGAATAATCAAATGATTTTGAAAGTAACAAATTTTACATTTATCGAGTTCGACATTGGATATTGACTACTAGATTGCTAGTATTCATCCTAGCAAAGTGATCCATTGGTTGCAACCTAAATCATGATGACATTGTCCCTCATTACTGTGTCAAAATAATCTATTGTCGAGACATTAAAGCGATAAAGGATAATGAAGATTTTCGAAGACATAGTGCAAATGAAGAGAAGTAGCGCCATCGATGGAGATATGATTCAGTGGACTACATATCCAGTAAGATTTATCATGCCTCCAGATACTTGAAGGATATGAAAACTAAGGGATCGTGTGACGTGCACACTACAATTGAGCAGAAGTGTATGGGTGAAATAGGCCGAGATTACTTACTGGGGTAGATTAGTCTATGTAGAGGCTAAATCCACAAATGGGATTTAACTACGTGTAATCCTTATGAGATTTACAAGACGATAAGAAGATTTAGTCTTCTCATAATTATTAGTAGAAATGCCACTTATTTTGAAAAATGATGTTTTTGAATATTGATTTGAATTTATACATCACAAGATAACTCATAAGTAAAATGGTATGATATGATATCCCAGTTGATTAGAGTTGCGTATGTTATATTGAATAGTATCATGACATGGAAGTTATAATTGATTTTTGAAATTGGGGATTTGAGAATATGTTTGGAGTGTGTTACCCTGTGTGTAATTTATATGCCCCATATAACCGACGTGACACATTCATTTACACACACACACACACACACACACTATATTGCAAGATTATACTCATGACTATATATCTAGCCTGACTAGAGGTTTATTTTATGACATCTCCTCAGATAAGGCTGCGGGTGTTTTATAGGTTGATATTATAATTGTATATGCATTTTGGGCTGTGATATGGAGTCCGATCACATGACGATGGTGAATATTTACTTCATTTATACCGATATTGAAATGTCATTGTATTGGTCGGTATAATGTGATGAGTTGATATATATATATATATATATATATATATATATATATATATGAGATGACGTATCAGATATTCAGATATGACATAACATTCATCATTTTTGTTCACTCTAATTTTGTTAGTTGGAAAAATTTTATACGTGTCTCTAATACTATATTATTCAAGTCTTTACATTACATTGCATCAAGACAAGATACGTATTATTTCAAGTTATTCAAGTACTGAAACGTTTTCATGTTGACCTAAAACAGTATACATGAGGGATTGCTCCTTCCACGCTCATTAATCCGAGCTATCGAATGATAAACTCCTTCTGACAATTTGATTATTGGAGCCGTGGCATTACAAATTAGTAATGGAGCGTAGGTTAGAAAAATACAGAGGTAGAGATATAATTTAGCCTTAGAGAAGCGAGATTTAGGATTTTTATCCATCTTTATTCGACTCTTACTTGCGATGTGTGAGTTGTGAAGATCGAAAGGGTCGATCATTAGGTACAATATTTATATACGTATATATACACATATTTGCATTGAAAATTGATTAAGTAAAAAAATAATTGAAATAAAAATAAAATAATTTCACATGTATGATGTGAATGTTTGTATGCGATATATTAAAATGCATTTTATTTGGATGATATAGATGCTTGCTCGATGATTTAATGGTCTGTTCGGATGTTTGATTGATAATGTTGTGTATAGTTTTATGAGAAAAAATGGTTAAAAGATAATTAATTAATTTTTCCTGATAATGTAATAATATGTTATCGGGTTCATTGAAAGAGTTACCAAACCGTTGTAGCAGTCAGGGCAGACTCTTTGGTAAAGCTGTTGAAGCATCCACTTTGGGTCCATAAATATCTAGGACACTAGTACATTGCATCACACCAAAAAAGTATAAAAAAGCAAGCGCATGCAGAAGGAAAAAACAAACAATCACCCACAGTAGAGAACAAACTTGCAACACGCTGTGTTGGGATGATAGCGCCTAACAATGGCGACATCAGGAGAAGGCAGTAGTGAACAATTGTACCTTCATCTTCCATGGCTTGTGCTGATTTTATTTTTATTTCAATTCTCTAACCCCAGTTTTGCCTATTTAATTGGGATGATTCATACTTTTAATTGTTAACTTGGGTAATGCAATGAATAATTGTTAATTGGGATAATCCTTAACGCGATACAACATTTGAGTAAGGGGAAATTCTTATATGGGATGATTCATAATTATTTGTTAATTTGGAATATTTTTATTTTGGAATAACTGTAGAATAAGGTTTGATTTGGGATAAGTCTTTTTGTAATTGTTAGTGAATATAAAATTTGTTGATAAATAACTAAGTTTGTTTTCATAGAAATTTATAGTTGATGTTTTTTAGTCGAATCAATTAGTAAAAGAGAATTTTTGTTTCAAATCATTGTTTGCAAATATTTCAAATAAAGTATAACTTTTAGATTAGATAATCAATTTTTTTTTTCAAATGTCAGTTATGACCAATGAACGATTTAACAAAAAAAAATGTACATATTTTATTTTGATATTCATTTTGTAGTGTTATTTGTGGAAAATTTTGTTGCTTGTGGATAACAAATTGTATTATTTAGTGAAAAAATGACATTACGTTATGGTTTTATTTTTTTTAATAATATATAATTTTTTTGATTATTTTCTAGTATATAGAAGAAAAATCGTTCCTCTTTTTATTATTTAAAACTGCATAAGTTATTTTGATGATTTAATTCGGGGTAATTACATTAATTTTTGTGTAAGGGCCTTGATTTTTCAATTGGCTTTAGATATCAAAACTCTTAGAAGAGACCCTAGTAGCAATATTCCAATAAAACACTATATCTTAGCAATTAAGGCTAATTTGTCTTAGCAAGTATAAAATTAACTACCCATGTCTCTATGTAATTTTGGTTTAGTCAATCTACCTTAGCAAGCAATTAGGGCTAATAAATCATTTTCCACTGGAATAACAAAATTTGACTTGTCGACGCTCTTGGAAATAATCATTCTCTCATTCCGGTTTTACCAATGGCTAACATATATTTTTCTTATTGGACAGACATAAATATATGAACTATACTAATAGAAAAAAGGGTAAATTAACAAGTATTTTGCCATTCAACATTTAATATTTAACAATCAGCATTCAACAATGCATTCGATATTAAGCAACCTAATACTAAAAAAAACACGCCCTAATATTTCAAGTTACAGATCAGTAACCAACTACATTACTCAAGATGGTTGGACATACATTATAATGTCCATACATAAAGATATATTTCAGTTTCTTTTACATAATCCAACATGTTAGTCGTTTTTTGGGGCTTCTTAATCAACTAAATAAAATTAATTGCAAACATTTCAGCATGTGACAATTTGTTAGTACTTAACAAAAATGCACGTGATCAATGAGATAAGTACTCTGATTATACCCTAGAATGTAACCATGTAGCACTGACATCGATACCCTTTTCAGTTCTCACAGCCAAAAATAGCAATCCACTCTTCATTTGAATTCCTCAAAAGAAGGTATATCATCTCTTTGTTGTTTGTTAAAAATTCATCAAATGCATGTATCTCAAAAGAATGTATATGGGTGCTATGGACTAAAACCCAGGTATAGGATGTGTAAATGTTTATGGCACCAATTAGAATTTTATAATAGTGTAATATATTAATCTATAAACCTTTGAGCTATATATGTAAGCGCTAAGATTTGCGGCCCCCCTATTTAGCACCATTATCTATCTTCCAATATCAACCACATGTTTATAATTAAATAATTTATCCATGTGAAAAGTGGTTGATATCAGACAAGTAATAGCGCTAAATAAGAGAAGTGTGGATCCTAGATCTATATACAATGGTAATATATAATGTTCAGTACCAATAGCTTATTTCTTAGAAGAAAACAATCATATTTTAGGATTAATTTTTTTCCATAAACATTTACATTGTGGTGGTCATGCTGCTTTGAAATCTTGTTTTTGATTTCATGTAGAAATGAGATGACGGGATCTTGAATGATAACGTGTTGACGAGAATATGGTGATATTTGGTCTCGTCCTTTTCTCCATAGCTACTACATACCCTTATCTGAAATCCCATCTAGGCTAAAACATTATAGTCTATAATCTTGAAACTCTACCATTTCTAAATCAAGTTTCACTTCATGAAAGATTCACTAATAAATAAAGAGACAACGAGGCATAAAAATATCTATTAGTTTTGCAAGCTTACCATGGCATAATGATGCATGTACCAAATTAATCCATATCTTATTGCATGCCTCCATCTCCATAACGAAGGAAATAGAAGAATGCGGTGTACAAAATGATATGAGAAACTTATCTTTACTCTCAGCATTGTAAACTAAGTAGTAGTGGGTCTTTGGGCCATTGTTCAAGCCCATTATTGATCAGTTGTATTTACACTATAATTATACATAGCCGAGCATGTAAAAGCATCTTTTCACAATCAGTTTGTAAAATAAAAAATCTGAATAAACATTTCATTTTAGAATTCTATTTTGGTATCAGATAAAGAAAAGATAAACTGCTTAATAGTAGATAAAAGCCAAGTCGAGATCACCATCAGAGAAATTTCATCATTTGATAATCTAGCTGTGCCTGGCTATCATTTGAGAATCAAGATTCTCATCATCTGACCATCGCCATTGTTGAATTACCTGCTCTATTTCAAGAGTAGTATCATCTTATCTGTTCCATTCCTAAATTCTTGGTGTGCCTCGTCAAGAACCTACTATCAGTGAACCTTCGACACTTGGAATCTTTGGCTGCACATCAAACGTTGTCAAAAAATACCCATCAATTAACAATTCTTGATATTGTGTCCTCATTATAATGGCATAAGGAGATATTGATAACTTTGCATCAGCCAACTCAAACCAAAATAACTCAACATCAAGGCAGAATGCAACCTAAGATTTGATCAAAGCCATAATCAAGCCCTAGAGTCAACTGATCATCGTACAACTCGATGAAATAAATTTCCTAATTTGGAAATTTCAAATTGAAATAGCAATCAGAAGATATGGGCTTGAAGGTCATGTTCTTGGAACTCTGATTACACCACTTAGATACATCACAGACAATGAGGGAAAGCTAGTAATAAATCAAGAATATGTAATTCATCAAAGACAAGAATCTCCCATGCGAGGATCAGTCTAGTCATCATCAAGATCAATGTTGGTTTCCAATTCGCATTGGTCTAGCATATAAATCATGCGCTTTATAACATTCTTGATCATGACAAATGTTTGTGCTCGAGTTGTGGGGTTTCGGTTACCCTTGACTCTCACAGATGAGTCCACCAATGTTGAGAGGATTGGAGTCACTATGTTGGACATCCCCGCTCGCTAATAGGGTGTGACTTGCGCATTCCATGCCATAATGAGCTCTTTTGTTCTATTGGAATAACCCAGTAAATGAGATCCACGCCACCCTAGTCTTCAATGTGGCAGACGGTCCATCATGAACCGGAGCACCAAGGGGCTCAAGGGTTCTCTTGGGTGACATGCAGTCGGTTGGTGTATATTTACTGCTTTGGGTAGTCTTGGCACATAGTTGTAACGCGCTACTCATGCTGCAATCATCAACAGTATTATTTCCATGTGATAAAATGAGATTAGTTAATTGTATCTATAGAGCACATGAATATAAAAAATTTCAAAACATATTTCATTAATAAACTTTCGTATTCATTACAAATCTGATCAATTCCACATTCAAAGAAAATATAACAATCATAAATATATTTCAAAAGCAACATATGAATATTCCACATTGGATGATCAGAGCCTAACTACTTGACAGTTATAAATTCTGTCATTACAACAATTCAAACATAGCATAGACTTTAAACAACACAACAGAAATAAACTCCTCATATTAGCTAGCTTGTCTCTTGCATGTCTCTAGACTCATATAACCAGAAAATCCCTACTCTTGACCTACTCAAATGAGTATCAGAGAGTTTAGAGGGAGAAATAAAAACTTTAGGTTAGACAAAAAGCCTAGTATGAATAATAATATACCATCTCAAATCAAAATAGATATCTAGTGAGACCACGTAGCTGAGCGGGATGGGTTCCCCCTCACTGGTATCTTAGTAAAATATGTCATTCATAAATCATGCACCTGCAACCACAATGGTCAGACCAAAACTTAACATGATCATATGCATGCATGCAACATGGATAAGTCTGACTAGTCTGTCATCCTAGGGTTATGCATACCTAAGGTTTACCCTTCCTAAAAATAGTCTATCTACCTCAGATCATAGTTTTCTTAGGACGCTATGAACCTAATGGCTTTACAAGCCAACAAATTCGGGCTGACTCAGGCTAAGGATTTTAACTATATATTCCAAAATCTCCATATATGGTTAGGAATCCCCAAATACATTTAGGAATAAAACAACTTAAATATTCCGGTAAGCATATAGAGCTACGAGCTCCTTTCCATGCGTAAACATCCTTTTGTCTCACTGCTGACAAGCCTACGTACCGGAATATCAGACCTTTACCAACCATTGGCTAACAACTGAAGCATATGGCATGACCCTACACTAGTCCCACCTACAATCTTATCTAAATCCATGAGTCATATCTTTTGATCAGTTTCGCGCATCCTGACGTAATTGATCTATCTGATCTCCTATATGCAATACTACTAACATAGTCTGACCATGTTCACTACTGGAACAATCTAACTGGTAATTCTGTTCTAAAATCCTAAGGTGAAATGTTGGGTCACGAATATGTGAGTATTAGGGCTGCACACAACCCATATCCAACCTGACCCAACCCACATAAACCCAGCCCAACCTAGTTTGGGTTGGATATGCATTACAATTTTTAACCCATACTATATATCAGTCGGATGTAATGTTTCAATCCACCCAACCCTATTTCAACCCAACCCAACCCTAATTCAAAAAATAAAAAAAGTTTTAGATTTTTTCTTTTACCCTTGCATCAGATAAATTTTAAGTTTAGAGTCTTTAGACCTTAGAGTTCACTTCCATTGTGGACATTGCAAGTTCGAATGCCAATTTTGAATGCGCTAGCATCAAGGAACAACAAGGCTGTGAGCATTTGAGGTGAATTTTAACTTTTTAATAGCATTTATAAGTGTTTGAAATGGAAATCTAACTAAATATGTTTAGTGAATTGATTTTATGTAATGTAGTTTGATAATGAAATGCTAATGAATTATGCATGTAGTGAATAACTCTATATGATATATTTCAGTGTTTAAAAGCGGCATTATTATTAAATATATTAAATATTATTATGTTAACATTTTATGTTACACATTAGTCATACTCCAACCCGACCCAACCAAACCTCATGTAAGGTTGGGTACGGATTGAATTTTTGTCAACCCAAACCAATGTGGATCGGATGAAGTATTTAGCTTGACCCAACCCAACCCAACCTTTGTGCATCCCTAGTGAGTATGACCATGATAAATATGCAAATTTAATCTATCAAATGATAACAAGAACATATAATATCATCCCTCAAAATATGTTTAATCATTGGTCACATTCACACAAAACTACTTAAGTTTAAGTAATATCTTTCTTTGGCAAATTCATATATAATCTAGATAAACACCATTTTATTTCATTGAAACCATTTATCTTTATAAATGATAAACCACCTAAAATCATTCTTAAAAACAAGGAAAACATAGCCCATATACTTAGCCAAAATCTTGTGCCAATGCATTATCTTCTTTACATAGCTTTTAAAACATCAACTGTCAAAATAGGGATGTCGACCAAAAAACATGGCTATCGAGCCTATGAACATAGCTATTTACTTCGTAAAACATAACGCCATTGAGCCTTTAAACATAGTTATATAATTAATGTAACATAAGGTCATAAAGCCTTAAAAACATAACTTTCAAATTTATAAACATACGACTATATGTGCCAATAAAATATAATTGTCGAGCACCTACTCAAAAAGGTATCGAATCACTATAATATAGTAGATGTCGAATATATTAAAACATGAGGTTTTGAACCTCTAAACAAATGTATCGAATTTGTAAACATACGGCAGTTAATGCCATTGAAAACAATGGTATCAAACAAATAGGAGACAAGAGGCTTCGAGTTTTAAAATATTTAAGGGCGTTGAACCCCTAAAACAAAGTAGGTGTCGACTTTGATTTTTTTTTCAAATATTGAGTCTTGAAACTATAAGGCACCAAGCCTCCACAACCTTGAGATACTAAACCCCAAAAATACTTAGTGCCAAACTTCTATACAAGCAGATACATCACATATCTACTATGTAGATATCGCATGCATCATTCCACATAGATGCCACATCTATAAATTTGATACACCATATAACTATCAGATAGTTATTCCATGTATCGACCTTCATGGATGTCAAATATCGATATAACAGGGGTATCGATATCTATAATGACATTGCTGTAATTAAAATAAAAACTGTTTTATTTCCTTATAAAGTCGGTATTTTCCACTAACTCTTGCTCAATGTCAAATTATCATTGGATAATAAATTGTTTTGCAGATTCTTTTCAGAAATTGCTGATATATCTATTCTACCTTCTCAAATATCTTTACAAACCCTTATACTAATATATTTATCTTATATTAATTAAAAAAATTCTATAATAATAAATTTATAGAAAATCATAACCATTATGTAAAAATCCCTAAAAATACGAATTTCCATCTTCTGCCTTATTAAAAAATTTCAGGGCCAAAACATTAATTGAAGCAAGGTACTTACTCCTAAGCTTCATAATTATTCTATCACGCTTAAGGGATAGAGGAAAGAATAAAATAAGGT
The DNA here is from genome assembly GCA_030765085.1 of Allium cepa. Taxonomy (NCBI): domain Eukaryota; kingdom Viridiplantae; phylum Streptophyta; class Magnoliopsida; order Asparagales; family Amaryllidaceae; genus Allium; species Allium cepa. The sequence goes on from CM060937.1 coordinate 294,124,412, forward strand.
AGATGGCTTAGATTCTCTTTTACAAAGCGTCATTATGCGTATGGTTATCTAATGACAGCTTCAAATTAAGCTACAAGAAAAGATTCCCACTCCTTAGAAGGACATCAACACCGTAAGTTATTTTAGCCTACGCATAGCATCTGTTCTCTTTTGGTTAAGGAATACCAGACTGTAGGATCGATTTCACCCTAGAGGGGGGGGGGGTGAATAGGGTGATAGTGTTAATTATAAAAATTAATCGCGGAAGCTTATAAAATAATTTCAATTCAGATCACAGAATAGCAGCACAGATTTCGCAGAATATAAATAACAGAACAACACAGAGTTTACCCAGCTTCGGCAAAACCCTGCCTACGTGCTGCCCCCAAGGTTTCTACTAGAAATTAGATAGTCGCTCGCTTACACACGTAAACTCGCTATACCCGCTATTGACTAATCTAATTCTACGCTCAAAACCTTGCCACAACTCAACCACCGAGTTGCGAATTCTCAAGCTACGCCTCGTAGCTTGTCCCCTAGTCACATGACTAGAAATTTAAATGGTTTAAAAAAATGAAAATACAAATTTAAAAACAATGTAAATAAAATAACCCTAATTCTAAAATGTTAGCCCAAACTTCTTAGCCGGCCCAAATAATCACGAGAACAAAATGCGCCGTCCCTTTTTTTCTTTTAATTTATCACGCGACTTTGCTGTGAAAATAATGGCCTCCTTCGATCTTATTCCTCTTTTCTCTTAAATTAGGGCTTTTCTAAAATTGAAGCGCCGCTTCGATGATTTGATTTTCTGATCTTGGATGCTTGCTTTGTCGAATAATCGTCTCTTCAATTTCGCATGTGGCTGCTTCTATTTCGTCGAGTTCGGTTCAAAGAATCCGGTATGTAATTTATGATTTTCTCTTTTCTTGTTAACTTGCTTGAACTTTGAACTCGATTTGATTCGAGATGAATGATTATTATTCTCAGTTTAGCTTTTACTCGAATGCCTCAATTGCCGATGATGTTAATCACTTTTATAGGGTTCGACCCCCCTGTATTTTCGTCATATAATTATATTTGAATTTGTCAAATTCTTTTGATCGGCCGTTTGATTACGCTTGGGTGCTTGGGATTGATTTGTGACTTGTTCAAATACGTATATTTTTTGTTACTTTAATCCCACGGCATTGATTTCAACTCCTTGGTCATTTTGACTTGTTCAACATATCCACGGCTTGTTGATTTCCACGGCTTCAGCTCCGATCATATTTCTGTTGATTTTATTCTCATGGTTTCACGTTTCTTGGTTGACACGGTTTTGAATTCATTTTCGTGTTGACTTGATAAAGACACGGCTTTGATTTTGTGACCCTCATATATGTGTATGCATACTGGTTACATTCTTGGTTATGTATTACCATATATCTGCAGTACTTCGGCATTGACTGGTTTCATGAATTACGTGAATTTTTGGTCATCTTCATCTCTAGCCATATCTGTGTTCATCCCTCTGCTATTTGCATTCTGGTCTGACCTGCACACTTCTTTATGCTTGAACATTGCACTTGTATATATTCACTTCTTAGCTTGGAGTTGCATCACCATACATATTCACTTGAGTTGTTTAGATTTGCTCTACTAGTTCATTGTGCAGTATTTGCCATTCACTGGTTCTTGTATATGAGTTGTTTCTCTGGTGGCCTATATACATGCTTCACTGCATCTTGTCTTGTATCACTTGTGTCACCATACCTGTTGTACATGCAGCTGAATCATGCTTGAAGTCGTTGCCTGGTTTCACTAGGGCTTGTAGTTGATTGTGTTTCATGTGTTGGTTTGCTGTACATTTCTAGTTTTGGTTTCTTGATGCAGTTTTCTGGTCTTACATCATATGTAGTTGTATCGCTTGATATTCATTCCTGTAGTTTGCATTCATGTACTTGCTGTCGTAGATGTTGCACTGCATCACCACTGTTCTTTGCATTTGTACATATGAATGTGCTCACTGTTGTATTACAGTACACTGCATATTAGTCTTCTCATTCATGTTGCCTGTACTTGTATGCTTCATATATGTGGGTGTTTGAAGGTTGCTACTGACTTGATTCACTTCATGTTTGTTGCCAGTTTACCTTGATTCTGCATCACTTGTAGCTTGCTACTGTGTTATCTGCACCCATTATGTTTGATCTGCAGATGTTTGTTGCAGTCCATGTTTTTGGTCTTTATTCTGGTTGTCACTTGAAATTGTTGAGTTTTTGCACACTCGTGATCTTTAGTTTGTACTTCTGGTCTACTTTGTCTTCATGTATTTCATGTTGATTTTTGAAATTTTACTTGCGTTGAATCCAGTTTCAAAAACTCGGGTTTGACGTTGTGCTGTTGACGAGATTTTGAATATATTGCACCTGAGTTGAACCTGTCCGTATATTTGGGTTTGACCTTGTGCTCACCTGTCCCTGTAGCATTATCAAGTGTATATTGGTGTGCAAGGCCTTGTGGCATATACAGTGATGCACTGTGTATGTCACAAGTTGTTCGTGTATGACGAATTCAAACATAAATGATGACGAACAACCCAAATAACTGAGGCAAATAATATTTTCAAAAATCATGTTTTATTTTATATTGCAAAAATATTTCTTTTTCAATTTTACTGCGTTGGTGAATTTTTTGCAGATTGCTCAGATGCTGGATTCAAACTGGAATGCAGTTGAAGACAAAATACGAGTGTGAGTGATATGTAGTGAGGTTATTAATGTAAACTGAATTGTGATGTAATTGTGATGTAATCAAAAATGTATATGTATAGTGAGAGCTTGAATTTGTACTATCAAAATTGTAATAAATATTTGTTTGAATAAAATATTCGTTTGAATTCAAATTCCGTGTTATTTATTTTATTCAGCAATTTATTTAATCTGTGAAAAATAAATAGTATGTTAACAAATACATTTAAACGAATGTATATATGTTTATTATCATCAAACAAAAATCATATAAGCGCATATTCAACAATCTCCCCCTTTTGATGATAACAAACATATATTTAAGATTTTGAATATGTTAAATGTATTTGATCATAGATATATCCTAATTGCTCCCCCTATTTAAATGCTCCCTCTCTACACAATACTCCCCCTACATATATGCATACAAATAGAAATATGCAAATGAGTCTAGATGCAAATGGAAAATTATTTGACCTTTGCTTGATTTTATTTGACAAAATCTTAACTTTTCTCTCCCCCTTTTGTCATCAGCAAAAGAATAATAGTGTTAGAGAAAATAGAGATAAAGTGATCGATATTAATCCAACATTAAAACTCAATTGAATATAAATATTAAATTTCAATAAAAAATCAAACAAAAATCATAAATATTTTGTTAGGCGCATATTCCACTTTTAGAATGATGGAAATGATGTCATCATATAAAACCATACAGTTGTGTCTATTTGTGGCATATTTATATCAGGAATTTGAATATCTACTAACCATGCATAACCGTTAGGACTTTTAAATGAGATTAGTAGTATTCCAATTTTATTTTAAAAAAAAAATGAATTCAAGTATCTTCTAACCACGCATAACCGTGAGGACTTTTAAATGGGATTAGAATCAACTTGTTTATTTTTAAAAAAAATCAACTTTTGATATGCGTTCCATACATGCATAACCGTGAGGACTTTTAAATGAGCATGGAAGTACATAACAAATTCCAAGTAATTCACCCATGCATAACCGTGAGGACTTTTAAATGAGAGTGAATACTTTGGTATTTATTATTACTATTATTACCCCTTTTTTTTTTAAAAAAATGTGAAAAATGAAAAAACGAACGATTCCTGTTTAAAGTACCACATATCGACAAACTATATAGAATTTTGATGAGTGATGGTCGTTAGAAATATGATAGATATAGAGATGGTCATGGAATTTTTACCAACAAAAAGTTTTATAACTCTTGTTTAAATTTCTAAAGAAATTTTCTAATTATACTTTCTCGAGTTATAATATATGATCAATATCAACACTCATCGCTTTTTCAATCGCTATTTTTCTTTTCGATAATCATTAGGGAGTTAGATTAGTCAATATAGTCATTTAAAATCAAACTCAAATATAATTATGAAATTAATTTTTCAAAAATGACTAGTATGAAAATATGGTCAAAAATGATTTTCTCCAAGGGGTTTTTAAAAGAAAATTTTCTGCTATTTGAAAATTATTTTAAATGAAGAATATGCAGATATTTTCTTTGAAAAACGATGCAGTTACTAAATGTCTCAAAAATCACGTTCAACTAGTAATTTTTCTATCAACTAGATTACCAGTGTAATCTGCATCTGAATTTCTCTTTCACTCAAAATCATCATTAATTGAATTTTATAGACCAAAACATGAAGTGTGCACCAAAAATTTCAAACTCAATTTTTACAGCAATTTAAATGACATTCTTTTGAATTTGAATTGAAGCCGTGTAAATAATCGAAAACCGTGAATAAAGAGTTAGCCGTATTATAACCAAATGTATTATCCAACAAAACACTATTTTTAATCCAAACTGATATATATGAAGTAATTCAAAGAATCTAGAGATTTTTATAGTGTTTTTGGCATAAGAATATAATTGGACAACAATTTTGAATAAGTCAGAATCATCATCTTTTCATCATCTCATTATTGGCTGATTTAATTCAAAATACGGTGCAGATTATCACATTTAATATATCGTTTAAAACATACCATTACCTATTTTACCTTTACGATATTTTTCGTTGTTGTCCGTTGTGATTCTGTCACCTTTATACTAGGCTAAGGAACTTTGCTTCGTCGTCCGTTGTGTTTCTGGAACAGCCAAAAATCCAGAGAACACTATTGTTGTTCCTCAGCCCACCACCACACCTAAACGGGAAAAGATTTATGTGACCTATTTGTTTTTATAGGTCCATGGTTGTTAGTGGCAGAAAATTTTGAAAAATAATTTTGTGTAGACCCAAAACTATTTATAATTGTTCCCTTCGGCACCCAAATTTGTTTAACTTTGAGAGATTTTATATTTGTGCCTTTTGGAACCCAAATCGGTATAGTTTTCACATGTTTGGGTCTATACCAACAATTATTGTGATCGTGTCCAAATTTTCTACAAATTGTGCACATAGAATTAACTTGATTAATATTGCTTTCAACAATTTTCGAATTATTATATCCAAGTCCTTGTCTAACAGTATTAACAGTTTGCTTTCCTAATAGCATATTCAACGATTTTTCACTTTTTGAAAATTTATCTAAAGTCGTTGACAATTGTTGGACTTGTGTTTTGAGAGATTCATTTTCGTTTAACAATTGTGTGCACTTTTTAATAGAATTCTCTCTCCTAGTATTTTCATTTTCCTTTAAAATCAGAATTTCATTTTCAAGTGATTTTATATTGATTTCTGATTTTTTAATTTCTTCTTCGAATGTTGGACACTTATCACACTTAGGGTTCCTACTTTGATAAGTTTTAACTAATTGGTCAAGTTGTTTATTTAAATTTATCAAAGTATCTTTTTGTGATTCAAGTTTGGCGTATTTTTCCCTAAGTCGTTCAAAACATCCATTTACTTCGTGGAAATAAATAAGTAATTCAGAGTGAGTGAGTTTTGATACCTCGCTTGGCTCGTCATCGTCGCTATCAGTTATATTCCCTTGAAGGCACATATCTGCTTTCTCACTCTCACTGCTAGAACTTTGATTATCTTCATCACTTATATTCCACGTGGCTGCAAAACTTTTCCTTTTTGATTTCTTTTTAAAGTCGCGTTGATTTTGAGGACAATTGGGCTTGATGTGTCCGGGTTGGTTGCACTTGTGACAGATGATCTTCTATTCTTCAGAGTAGCCTAGTGCTTTGGCTATTCTGCTTTTCGCTTTTTGAATTCGAGCTGAATTTCCATATTTGTAATTCCACTTTTTGAATTTCTTTATTAATAGCTCCAATTCTGCTGCTGCATCATCATCGTCATCGTCATCACTTTCAATTGTTCCTTTGAGAGCTATTGATTTCTTTCGAATATCTCCTCCTTCATGCTCTTCCTTGAATTTCATTTCTTGCTCATAAGTGGTGAGATTTCCGATGAGTTCTTCAACTTTGAGTTGTTTTAAATCTTTCGATTCTTGAATGGCAGTTACTTTCGCTTCAAAGCTTCGTGGAAGGACTCTGAGGATTTTCCGGACTATTTCCAATTCGGTGTATGTTTTTCCGAGAGCTTTTGATTTGTATACGATATTGGAAAGTCGTCCGTACATCTCTTTGACATTTTCTTCCTTCGCCATTGTAAAGTTCTCGTATTCGCTGCTTAGCATGGCAAGGCGAGATTCTTTGACTTGAGATGTTCCTTCGTGAGTCACTTCTAGTATGTGCCATATTTCCTGCGCAGTTAGACAATGTGAGACACGATTAAATTCAAATTGATCTAATGAACAGATAATAGAATTCATAGCTTTGGCATTAGTATTCTGTAATTTATTTTCTAGTTCTGTCCATTGTTCCTTTGGTTTCTCTATTTCTTGATTATCTACAGTTATAGTTGGAGTTCTGTAACCTGTCTCAACAATATCCCAAGCGTCAATGGTTTTCAGAAAAATTTTCATCCTATTTTTCCAAAAAGCATATTCACCATTGAACATTGGTGGTCTAACTATCGACTGACCCTCTGCAAAAGCATTATTAAAAGAATCCATTTTAAAAATTCAAAATTTTAAAACAAAAATTTATTTTTTCAAAAAAATCGAATTTTTAAAACAAATGTTGACTTCTATTCCTAGCTCCGATACCACTTGTAGGATCGATTTCACCCTAGAGGGGGGTGAATAGGGTGATAGTGTTAATTATAAAAATTAATCGCGGAAGCTTATAAAATAATTTCAATTCAGATCACAGAATAGCAGCACAGATATCGCAGAATATAAATAACAGAACAACACAGAATTTACCCAGCTTCGGCAAAACCCTGCCTACGTGCTGCCCCCAAGGTTTCTACTAGAAATTAGATAGTCCTTCGCTTACACACGTAAACTCGCTATACCCGCTATTGACTAATCTAATTCTACGCTCAAAACCTTGCCACAACTCAACCACCGAGTTGCGAATTCTCAAGCTACGCCACGTAGCTTGTCCCCTAGTCACACGACTAGAAATTTAAACGGTTTAAAAAAATGAAAATACAAATTTAAAAACAATGTAAATAAAATAACCCTAATTCTAAAATGTTAGCCCAAACTTCTTAGCCGGCCCAAATAATCACGAGAACAAAATGCGCCGTCCCTTTTTTTTTTTTGTGCAAAGCAAGCCGGTTTTATAGTGGGCCGTCCACTTTTATTACGAACGTAATAAAGTTGAAGTACAGGAGGTAGGTAAAAGTACCCACACTACTATGGAAAAGAAAACAAGAAAATACAGCACAGGTATGTGACAGACATGCCACAGTAGCTATGAAAATAACACAAGCACTATGACTCCTCCGAAGAGGAAGAATCACCATCAACAGAAGGAGCCAAAGGATGAATACCATAAAATCCAGCGAAGGAACTAAAACGGATAGCAAGCCTCGGGATATAACCCACCACATCGGAAGAGTAAATGAATGAACGATCCCATGAGAGGTCATCTAGCAAAGCAGAATTCCTACTCGCATCCACACCATCCAAATCAAGGACCAAAGAATCATCGACCGGTTTGTAATAAAGGCAACGAAGATCCTTCTGATCATCAGAAACAAATCGGAAATACGTGTCATCCACGGGGTTAAATCTCACATCAGAGATGAGATCAACCCAACATCTCTCTGACTCTTCCCAAACAATCCGGGCAGAATCAGGGCCCGACAAAGGAATGGCTGGGGCATCAGAAGAAATCACAGCAACGCATGGGGAAGCAGGCCTAGCACAAGTGACAGACGGACCCAAAACAGGAGGAGGCAGGGGTGGGATCTGAGTATCAGTATTGGGAACCTTAGGAATCCATTTCCGAAGCAGGGGGCGAGGCAGTGGGATTTTAGGAGCAGCCACTGAAGACTTGGGATGAAGGCAGGCGATATCCAGGTGACCAAAAGAGTGACAGGAGGAACAAATATCTGGAACCCAACCATAGCGGACGCGTACCTCCGCAACGTGCCCAACAGCAAGCTGAACAGGAATAGAATCAGGGAGAGGCTTGAAGGGGGTAATCTCAATAAGGGCCTTAGCATACATCAATTTCTCTCTGGCTACCATATTAGCATCAAAACACTTCAATTTCCCAACATTGCAAGCTAACCAATTCAACCCAAGCAGAGGCTGGAGAGCCGAAGGAATCTGTGAAAAGTACACCCAAACGGGAATGGAAAGCACTTGCTCGGGAATGGAAAGCACTTGCCGTCCCTTTTTTTTCTTTTAATTTATCACGCGACTTTGCTGTGAAAATAATGGCCTCCTTCGATCTTATTCCTCTTTTCTCTTAAATTAGGGCTTTTCTGAAATTGAAGCACCGCTTCGATGATTTGAGTTTCTGATCTTGGATGCTTGCTTTGTCGAATAATCGTCACTTCGATTTCGCATGTGGCTGCTTCTATTTCGTCGAGTTTGGTTCAAAGAATCCGATATGTAATTTATGATTTTCGCTTTTCTTGTTAACTTGCTTGAACTTTGAACTTGATTTGATTCGAGATGAATGATTATTATTCTCAGTTTAGCTTTTACTCGAATGCCTCAATTGCCGATGATGTTAATCACTTTTATAGGGTTCGACCCCCCTGTATTTTCGTCGTATAATTATATTTGAATTTGTCAAATTCTTTTGATCGGCCGTTTGATTATGCTTGGGTGCTTGGGATTGATTTGTGACTTGTTCAAATACGTATATTTTTTGTTACTTTGATCCCACGGCATTGATTTCAACTCCTTGGTCATTTTGACTTATTCAACATATCCACGGCTTGTTGATTTCCACGGCTTCAGCTCCGATCATATTTCTGTTGATTTTATTCTCATGGTTTCACGTTTCTTGGTTGACACGGTTTTGAATTCATTTTCGTGTTGACTTGATAAAGACACGGCTTTGATTTTGTGACCCTCATATATGTGTATGCATACTGGTTACATTCTTGGTTATGTATTACCATATATCTGCAGTACTTCGGCATTAGTTTCATGAATTACGTGAATTTTTGGTCATCTTCATCTCTAGCCATATCTGCGTTCATCCCTCTGCTATTTGCATTCTGGTCTGACCTGCACACTTGTTTATGCTTGAACACTGCACTTGTATATATTCACTTCTCAGCTTGGAGTTGCATCACCGTACATATTCACTTGAGTTGTTTAGATTTGCTCTACTAGTTCATTGTGCAGTATTTTCCATTCACTGGTTCTTGTATATGAGTTATTTCTCTGGTGGCCTATATACATGCTTCACTGCATCTTGTCTTGTATCACTTGTGTCACCATACCTGTTGTACATGCAGCTGAATCATGCTTGAAGTCGTTGCCTGGTTTCACTAGGGCTTGTAGTTGATTGTGTTTCATGTGTTGGTTTGCTGTACATTTCTGGTTTTGGTTTCTTGATGCAGTTTTCTGGTCTTACATCATATGTAGTTGTATCGCTTGATATTCATTCATGTAGTTTGCATTCATGTACTTGCTGTCGTAGATGTTGCACTGCATCACCACTGTTCTTTGCATTTGTACATATGAATGTGCTCACTGTTGTATTACAGTACACTGCATATTAGTCTTCTCATTCATGTTGCCTGTACTTGTATGCTTCATATATGTGGGTGTTTGAAGGTTGCTGCTGACTATATTCACTTCATGTTTGTTGCTAGTTTACCTTGATTCTGCATCACTTGTAGCTTGCTACTGTGTTATCTGCACCCATTATGTTTGATCTGCTGATGTTTGTTGCAGTCCATGTTTTTGGTCTTTATTCTGGTTGTCACTTGAAATTGTTGAGTTGTTGCACACTCGTGATCTTTAGTTTGTACTTCTGGTCTACTTTGTCTTCATGTATTTCATGTTGATTTTTGAAATTTTACTTGCATTGAATCCAGTTTCAAAAACTCGGGTTTGACCTTGTGCTGTTGACGAGATTTTGAATATATTGCACCTGAGTTGAACCTGTCTATATATTTGGGTTTGACCTTGTGCTCACTTGTCCCTGTAGCATTATCAAGTGTATCTGTGTGCACGGCCTTGTGGCATATACAGTGATACACTGTGTATGTCACAAGTTGTTCGTATATGACGAATTCAAACATAAATGATGACGAACAACCCAAATAACTGAGGCAAATAATATTTTCAAAAATCATGTTTTATTTTATATTGCAAAAATATTTCTTTTTCAATTTTACTGCGTTTGTGAATATTTTTGCAGATTGCTCAGATGCTGGATTCAAACTGGAATGCAGTTGAAGACAAAATACGAGTGTGAGTGATATGTAGTGAGGTTATTAATGTAAACTGAATTGTGATGTAATCAAAAATGTATATGTATAGTGAGAGCTTGAATTTGTACTATCAAAATTGTAATAAATATTTGTTTGAATAAAATATTCGTTTGAATTCAAATTCCGTGTTATTTATTTTATTCAGCAAATATTTATTTAATCTGTGAAAAATAAATAGTATATTAAAAAATACATTTAAAGGAATGTATATATGTTTATTATCATCAAACAAAAATCATATAAGTGCATATTCAACACAGACGACCTAAGAGTTGGTGGCATCGGTAACATCCTCTATTTTGGGACCCAAAACAAACTTCTACAGATGCTATAGTCACATATAATATTAATTTTTGATGATAAAACGTAGTTATGTTAATCATATAATAACATCCATAGCACAAGAATATGAAATTTTCTAAAACATAATTTCAAAACAAACTTCCACATTACATTTCAAAGAAAATATTTCATATTCATTACATAATTCCAAATGTTGCTTAGGTATATAGCCAAGAGCAACATATAAAGATGCCCCTCGGTTGATTGGAGTTTACTACATGAAAGTTATAACATCTGTTGTTACCCAACAAAATGAAACTTCACACAATGGATAATAATGTATATAGACAGATCACTATATAGCTAGATCTGCCTCCTGCACGTCTTTGGAAGCTTTATTCTCCAACCTAAAGAAATTGTAAACTTTACTCTCAAACTACTCAATCAAGTACCCGAGAGATAAAGGGGAAAACAAAAAATTCAGATTAGAAAAAAAATTGGTGTGAATAATAATATTCCATCTCGGTTGATAGATATCTAATAAAACCATGCCGCTGAGTGAAATAGGTTTTTCCCTCACTAGTATCCTCTAAAATATGTCTTTTATAAATCAAGCACATGCAACCATAATGATTAAACTAGATAATATAAATAATCATATGCATGCATGCAACATGAGTAGTCATGAATAATCGGTCTGAATTAATGGACCATCCATCCCACATTATAGTTTTCATAGGGTAATAACAAACCTGTTTGGTTGATTTAGGTCTACTAGATATAAAAAAATTTCTAAATTACCACTAGAAGAAAATTGGATGGTATGTCTAAAACTTACTATTACCAGGGTCACTCTAATCCTAGTGGTTTTGAGGGCTAAGGAATAACATATCTGAACTCGATGTATTTCTTTCTGTGCGTAAATCTACTTTTTGTCTTACCCTTGACAATGCCCCATGCACTAGAATTTTAGACTATTATCAGCTACGAACTAACAGCTGAAGTATAAAGCATGACCCTACAACAGTCCCATTTGGTTTTCTAATCTCCGAGTCAATTAATCCTATCATTCTAATAGTGATAAGAATAATAATATCCTTAGTAAAATTCTGGGCTAAATACTCTTCTTTATACTTCCTTGAAAATAAAAATCTTAATAATTGATTTACCTTGAAATCATACTTTAAAACAAGAAAAATATAGTCCTTTTCTTTATCCAGAATATCATGCCAAGATATATGCTTTTATAAAATATCATTGATGAATTGCGAAGAAACTTAGCGGTTATCGCAACTCAAAATCATAGGCTATAAAACCAAATCATTATCTTTGTACATTGATAAAACGCAACATCCAAATTGCCTATGTGGGATTATCACATCCTTCTTTAACGAAATCATGTTAAAGCTTTTAAAGGTAAGGCCATAGAGCCAAAACTATTTACATCGCATATATAAGTTGCTGACTATAAGCGACGTTTTATTAGTTCCAGTAGTATAAGGCTTTAAAACATGGAGTTTTGGGAATGGTGACATTGGCGACTGGCAGCATCAATGTCTTAAAGAAAAATGCGGTGTCATTATGGCCATTATAAAACAAGGGGATCATTGCCTTAACATAGTCCATATCAAAAATACATATAATAGCGGCATTATGAAATAACTGCATCATTGTCGTAGATAATTAACGTTGAAAGTAATAGCACCAGCATCACCACCTAAAGGAGTTAATACTGGAAATATGTGTACAGGCGGCATCATGCCCTTTTATATAAAAATGTTGCACATATGCACACAACATAGAGACATGCGGATAGCCAGCATCGCCAATATCAATGTTGGCATCGATGTATATGCCCGACCTTAATGGAGTCATCGGGTACCAACAAGGTTGGTATCACACGCTATAGGTTGGCAACTACATGCAGCGTAGATGAATTGCGGCGCCGATGGAAACATCAATGGTAGTCTCGTAATTAACATAAAAGTTGTTTTATTTCTTTAAAAGGCAATATCTTTTTGCCAACTCCAAATTCTTGTCAAATTCTCATTAGATAATAACCTTCTTTTCCAAATCTTTTCAAAAAACCTCTATAGAGCAGATCTATCATTCCCAAACTAGTTTTGCAAACCATCATTTTATATTAATATTTTAATATAATTATTAAGCCTTTCTAGCCTAAATAAATTCATAACAAATCATAAAAATATGGGAAAAATCCCAAAAATCATAACAAATTAGATCAATCATATGCTTCAACGTATAAAAATATCGGGGCTAAAAACATCAGTTAATTGTTTTTAATAATTAAAATCCGAAATAAACCAAATTTTCATTAGGAAATTCATGAAATATTTATACTTGCTTGGAAAATTATGAAATTAAAAACCCACCTCTAAAATAGTGTTCTAACATCATATCAAAACTCCAAGTCATTTGGGTGTTAAATGATAGGTTTGCACACTTAAACCTATTTGATAATCTCATAATTAAGTTCAATAATTCATCATTAAGCAAATAATCATCCAAACATTCTAACCATGGCATAATATCAATTCGAAGATTTCGTATTTAATCCAAAAACCAAAATAAAACAAGCATATTACGGATGGATATCATTATCCACCTTTCTTTGATGAAGGAACTTGAGATCAGAGTTTGAATTTGATTTCTCTTAAGCTTTAATCTTGTTTCCTGGCTATTCTTCTTCTTGAGGCTCTAAGTAATGGCCAGCCTTGTCCGTTTTAGTTTGTAGGAATGTAAAATGAAGGAGGGAGAAGGAACGTAAGTGTTTATGTTTAGGAATTATGACCTATTCCTATTTTTCCCTTAGCGTATATTCCTCCTTCTTATCTAAGCTATAATCCATTCTTAATAACTCGTTTATTAAGGCATAACCTACGATCACTTCATTTTTTTTTATTAACCCTCGGACGTTTTAATTATCAAATCTCATTTTCCTTATCACCATACAATATTTTATTTAATTCTTCTAATTAAATATCTTAAATAATGTTAATCAAAATTAGGGGTGTTACAGACTCCCGTAACAATGGCATAAAACATACCATCGCAACAAATCAGGATAAGTGTCTCTAATCCTGTCCTCGGTCTCCCAAATATAGTCTTTCTCAATATTACTTCTGTGGACCGTTACTGTTCTAACTATCTTGCTCCTTAGCTTCTTTTCATTCATAGCCATAATGTGAACTGGTTGCCAGTTAATAGTCATGTCTGGCTCCACTATTAAATCTTCCATTACAATCGGATTGATAATAGTCTCTGGATTATGAAAACACTTTCTAAGGTGAGAAATATGAAAGACAATATGGACTTCTACCAAACTGCTCGGTGACTCTATCATGTAAACGAGTTTCCCAATCCTTTCTATAATAGGAAAAGGTCCTACAAACCTATGTGCCAATTTATCTGACTTCCCAAAACTTACTACACCATTCATCGATGATACTTTGATTAAAACGCCATCTCCAATTGAGAACTCTAAGTCTTTCCATCTTTTGTCTGCATAACTCTTCTACGTAGACCGAGCTTCCTTCATTCTAGCTTGAATCAACTCAATCTTTTCTATGGCTTCTCTCATCAAATTTTAACCAAGAATCAATCTATCTCTGGTCTCTAACCAACATGTAGGTGATTTGCACGGCCTTCCACACAAAGCTTCAAAAGGTTCCATCCCTATACTGGTCTAATAACTATTGTTACAAGAAAATTCGACAAAGTGTAGATGTTCTTCCCGTGATCCTTCAATGTCTAGCACACAAGCTCTTAACAAATCCTCTAAGACTTTGTCACTTATTTTCATTTGTCCATCTATCTGTGGCTGGTAAGCGGTACTCATCTTTAGCTTGGTATCTATAACTTCTTGTAGACTTTTCCAAAATTCACTAGTAAGAGAGGTCTCCACTGACTATACTATTAGGAATCCCATGCAGTCCAACAATATTCTTCATAAATAACTTAGCCAAAACTGGTATCATCTGTGTTGACTTGACAGGAAAGAATTGTGCACTCTTTGTCAATCTATCCACTATAACCCAAATACAATCATTTCCCTTAGTCGACCTTGGAAATCCGTCAATGAAATCCATATATATAGAATCTTATTTCCATACTAGAATATCTAAAGGCCGAAGCAATCCACTTGATTTCTAATGCTTGGCCTTTACTTGCTAGCAAATTTAAACATTGCTTTACCCATAAGCCTACATTCCTTTTCAAACCTTCCTAGAAGAAACTATTTTTCATATTTTAATATGTCTTGGTTCCTCCATGATGGATAGTAAACTTTGATTGATGACACTCCCTAAGAACTTCTTTCAATAAGTCACCAACATTGAGAACACATAACCATCCCTTCTTTCTCAACCTTCCATTTTGATCAAGATAAAACCCTTCAAATCATCAATTTTAGTTCCACTTTCAATCTTCTAATTATTTTAGCTAGCAATGGATTATCTCTTTGCTTAGAAGCAATCCTTTCAATCAATACAGGTCAAACTTCCAAGCAAGATAACACTAAAGTACTCTAACTAGAAGTTACTGTTGATCTTAACTGCACATTACAAGTAGTCAATGAATCGAAGTCTTTCCATTCAGTTATCATTGCTAATATTGCATTCTAATGTTTTGTATTAAGCGCATCTGCAACTTTATTCCTTTTTCCGGGTGTATACTCAATTCTAAAATCATAAGCATCTATGAACTCTAACCATCCATGCCGTCTCACATTTAATTCTTTCTAAAAGAATAAATATTTTAAAGACTTGCGATCCATATATAACTTGAATCTCTCTCCCAAAAGGTAATGGCTCCACGTCTTCAAAGAAAAAATTATAGCAACTAACTCTAAATCGTAAGTCGAATACCTAACTTCATGTGGTCTGAGCTGTCGAGAAGTGTAGGCAACTAATTTACCCTTTTACATTAACATAGCTCCTAATCCTGCTCCCCATGCATCTATATACACCACCGAGCCTTAATTTCCTTCTGAAAAAACTAACACGGGTGCATTGGTCAATAAATGTTTTAGCTTCTAGGATACCTCCTCACATTTTTCGGTCCAAGCATACCTTACGTCCTTCCTTGTTAATTTTGTCATCAGTGCTACTATACGAGAAAAATCCTTGACGAATCTCCGGTAATAGCCAGCTAATAAAAGAAAACTCTTTATCTTAATCATAGTCCTGGGCTTCTTCCAATTATTAACTACTCCTATCTTAGTTGGATCAACTAACAACCCATTTTCTGAGATTACATGACCAAGGAACTTCACTTCTTTCTTCCAAAAATGACATTTTCAAAACTTTGCACTTAACTGATGCTGTCTTAATGTCTCAAATACTATTCTATGGCGAGTCTCGTCATCTTGCTCATTCCTAGAATATATTAGAATGTCATCTATAAACACCAACACGAACCTATCCAAGTGCTCTTGGAAAATTCAGTTCACCAAATCTACGAAGAAAGCAGAAGCATTAGTTAACTCAAATAACATTACTAACCATCATACAAACCATATCTTATTGGAAATGCCGTTAAAGGATTACTGTTCTTTGCTATTCTCAGTTGATGGAACCCTATCGCTTAATCCAACTAGGAAAACACTTTGGCTCCACTCAACTGATCAAATAAGTCGTCGATTCTCAACAAGGGATATCGGTTCTTTATCATCTTTTCATTCAACTTACAATAATCAATACACAATCTTAATAACCCGTCTAGTTTCTTCATGAACACCGCGGTCACTGCCCACTTGGACTAATAAAGCTTGTCCCTTCCAAGTCCACAAGCTGCACCTTCAACTCTTTCATTTCCATATGTGTCATTCCGTTAAACGATCTACTAACTGGTTTAGCTCCAGGTACAAGATCTATTCGGAACTCATAGCTCATTTTGATGGTAGTCCTGTAACCTGCTCAAAGACATCTGCAAACTCTCTAATGACAAAGACTCAATTCAACCGTCTTCATCCTCGATTTCACCCAATAAAGCACATCCATCAAAATTCGAGTTCCCTACTGAGTACATAATTTGATTGCTACTATTAAGGTGTCTTATCGATATTTTCCTATCTTAGAAAAATATCTTAGCGTCATATTTTCTTAACCAGTCCATACCGAATATGATTCCAAAGCCCATAAAATCAAACACATGGAAACTGTAGGCAAATATATGACCTAATAATTCAAATTCTAATTGGTCGCATCTCATCCCAAGAGCTACATACCTTCCTATCGAATCCGCCACTCTTAAGGAAGCAACTAGGTATGATGGTTCTAAACGAAGCTTGTCTACCAAACAATGAGAAATAAATGAATGTAATGCACTAGTATCAAATAATGCTCCAATAGGTATACGATGAATCAAAAGCAAACCTCCTATTATAGCCCCTTTTTCCTTTGCTGTTGGTCTCGGGGTTGCTGGTTCCAAAGCAAACACTTTCCTTTTTCAACCTTAGCTGGTTCCTTGCATTGATTTTTGCAATGTCTAATCTGATCATAGTTGGAGCACTTGATGTTCTTCCTTCCAATAGCCTTCTTTCCATATCCTGAATGACATTCGTTTGCTAAATGCCCTTTCTTATCAGATTTATAGCACATAACATCTGCTCTTCCTTTCTTGACAACTCCCCCTTTCGAGCTCCCTTTTTCTGAAAGAACTTCCTTTTCGGATGTTGCCCACTCAGAGCCTCTACCATTTTATTACCACCAAAGAAAGCAAACATCTCTTCATTCCTCAGCACCATCTCCACTACCACAACACAAAGATCCCGGAGATGTAGCAAGGTTTCCCTCGCAAGCTCTGGTCTTAATCCATGGATGAACTTTTCATTTCTCTTAATCACGGTATCCACTGTAACATACCAATACCTAGATAACTCCCCAAACCTTATTGCATACTCTAACACAGTCATATCTCCTTGCACTAACTCAGCAAACTTCCTAAGCAAAGTTTACATGGCCATTTTAGACATGAACCTCTCCTTAACCCTCCTTTTGAACTCAGCCCAAGTTAAAGTTTTCTCTTGCACTCCAACGGTTACACTGTTCCACCAGTATAATGTAGCTCCTTGCAATTGCCTAAACACCAATCTCCTCTTTTACTCATCATTTAGACCTAAATACATAAATCCTTCTACAATGAAGCAGCTAGTTCTCCACCTCAATATCATCCTCAGTTCCAATGAATGGATTCCCTCTAAGTCTTGCATAACCTCGACTTGAAACAACATAGTTGTTAACAACTTGAACTTTAAGATTTTCTCCTCTAGCATTACCACCAACTAACACAGCAGCGGCTCTTGCTTGCATCATGTCGATAAAGAATTTATATATAGCTCCCATATCCATCTACGATGTTCCAGCACCCAAATTAGCAGCAGTTTGTCAACCGAGAATCCTCTTAGTATTGGGCCTAACATTTCCATTGATTGTGGTGCTTCCTCTATCGAGATTCACTCTTTTGTTTCCTGCCTCTATATCTTACTTTCTTAAATCTGCATTCAAACCTTAATAAGACACAGAAGAATAGTCTAAGAGAGAGGGGAAGAGTAACGATAAGATATATACTTATACATAGCAAATACAAGTACGTTACTATAACGTTTTCCCATACCCCAATCTCATTTTCTGATTCATTTGGATTATGTTTTTAAAAAACTTTTAAAGTTCAAAATTCTTTTAGTTTGACATAAACCTATGCTCTGATACCAAGTTGTAACATCCCCCATTTTGAGGTCCGAGACTAACCGCTACGGATGCTGTAATCATCAATAGTATTAATTTCCAATGATAAGATGTTGTCATATTAATCATATCATAACATCAAAAGTATAAGAATATGAAATTTTCTTAAATATAATTTCAAAACAAACTTCCAAAATTCATTTTAGAGAAAATATTTTATATTCTTTACATAATCCCAAATTTTCCCAAATTCAGATAAAATATAATTATTACAAAATACGCCAAGAGTGACATATGAAGGTGCCACCTCGATTGATCAGAGTTTACTACTTAACAGTTATAACATCTTTCATTACATACATAACAATAAAATAAAACTTCTTACAGCGGATAATAATGTATACAAATGGATCCTTGTATAGCTAAACCTGCCTCATGCACATCTCCGCAAGCCTTATTCGTCCAACCTAAATGACTGTAAACCATACTCTCGAACTATCAATCGAGTACCCGAGAGATAAAAGGGAAAAATAAAAACTTCACGCCAGACAAAAAGTCTGGGGTGAATAATAATATGTCATCTCGGTTGATAGATATCTACTGAGACCACACAGTTGAGCGAAACGAATTTTCCACATACTAGTATCCTTTAAAACATTTCTTTATGAACCAAGCACCTACAACCATAATGGTCAAAACTAGACAATATAAACAGTCATATGCATGCATGCAACATGGGAAATCATGACTAATCTGTCTGAATTAATGGAATATCTGTCCCAAATCATAGTTTTCTCATGGTAACAACAAACCTATATGGATGACTCGTGCCTACCGGATATACAAAACTTTCTAACTTATAGTTAGAAGGAAACTGGATGGTCTATCCAAAAATTACTATTTCTAGGTTCACTCTAATCCTAATGGTTTGAAGGACTAACCAATAACCTATCTAAACTTGATATATTCCTCTCTGTGTGTAAACCTACTTTTAATCTTACCCTTGACAAAGCCCTATGCACTGGAATTTTGAATTAATATTAGCTAGGGGCTAACAGATGAAGTATAGGGAGTGACCCTAGACCAGTCCCATTTGGTTTTCTAATTTCTGAGTCAATTCATCCTGTCACAATTTATCTAATGGTGATAAGAATAATAATCTCTTTAATAAAATTCTAGGCTAAATACCCTTCTTTATACTTCTTTAAAAATATAAATCTTTATAATTGATTTACCATTGAAATCATACTTTTAAACAAAAAAATATAGCCCTTTACTTTATCCAAAATATCATGCCAAGTATATGCCTTTATAAAATATCATTGATGGATTTCAAAGACACTTAGAGGTTATCGCACCTTAAAATCATATGCTATAAAGTCAAATCATTATCTTTTATACATTAATAAAATGCAACATCAAAATTTCTGATATAGGACTATTGCATCCCTTTTTAATGAAATCAAGTTAAGTCCATTAATCTATTAAGTATAAGGCCATAGAGCCAAAACTGTTTACGTCACATATATAGGTTGCCGGCTATAAGCGTGTCCTCAATGGTTCGCATAATACAAGACCTTAAAACTTGAAGTTATAGGAATGGTGACATTAGCGACCGGTGATATCAACATCTTAAAGAAAAAGGTAGCATCATTATAGCCGTAGTAAAACAAGCAACATCATTGTCTTAACATAGTCCATATTGAAAATACTTCTAATAGCGGTATTAGAAAATACCAGCATCATTGCCATATATCATCAATGTCGAAAGTAATAGCATCGGCGTTACCGCCTAAAGGAGTTAATACTGTAAATATGTGTACATGCAGCATCATGTCCTTTTATATAAAAATGCGGAACATAAGCATGCAGCATACAAACATGTAGGATAGCCAGCGTCGCCAACATCAATGCCGGCATTGATGCATACGCCCCAACCTTAATGGAATCATTGCATACCAATGAGGTTGGTATCACATGCTTCGCTATAAGTTGGTGACTACATGCGGTGTAGATGAATTGCGGCATCGATGGCAATGGCAACGATAATCTCATAATTATTATAAAAATTGTTTTATTTCTTTAAAAAGCAATATATTTTTACCACCAAATTCTTGTCAAATTCTTATTAGATAATAACCTTCATTTCTAAAAAAATTCAAAAAACTATCATAGAGTAGATTTATCAGTCCCAAACTAATTTTGCAAACCATCATTTTATATTAATATTTTAGTAAGCCTTTCTAGCCTAAATAAGTTCATAATAAATCATAAAAATATGGAAAAATTCCCTAAAAATCATAATAAAACTGATTAATCATATTCTTCAACATATAAAAAATTTGGAGCTAAAATATAAGCTAATTATTTTCAATAATTAAAACCCAAAATAAACCAATTTCTCAGTTTAGAAAATTCACGTAATATTCATATTTGCTTGGAAAATTATGAAATTAAAAACACACTTTCAAAATGATGTTTCTAACATCATATCAAAATTTCAAGTCATTTGGGTGTTAAATGATAGGTTTTCACACTTAAACCTCTTTAATAATCTCATAATTAAGTTTAATAATTCATTATTAAGCAAATAATCATCCAACCATTCGAAACATGGCATAATATCAATCCTAAGATTTTGGGTTTAATCCTAAAACTGAAATTAAATAAGCATATCAGATATAGGTATCATCATTCACCTCGATTTGAAGAAGGAGCTTGTGATTAGAGTTTAAATTTGATTTCACTTTAGCTTTAATCTTGTTTCCTAGCTTTCTTCTTCTTGAAGCTCTAAGTAATGGCTGACCTTGTCTATTTTAGTTTGTAGGAATGAAAAACGAATAAGGGAGTAGGAATGTAAGGGTTTATGTTTAGGAACTATAGTTTGTTCATATTTTTCCCTTAGCGTATATTCCTTCTTATCTAGGTTATAATCCATTCCTAATAACTCATTTATTGAGGCACGACCTATTTTAATTATCAAATATCATTTTCCTTATCACCCTACATTATTTTATTTTATTCTTCTAATTAAATATCCTAAATAATGTTAGTCAAAACTGGGGGTGTTACTGCTCCAATAAACTCTAGGTCGTGTAGCCATGCTTCACACCTCTGATTCCCTTCTATATTATTGGGCTGTTTTATCACAGATTCTAACCATAAGTAAGGAAAGGTTGTTTGCTTGTCAAAGAATGTAATATATATTACAGAATGCCAGGTAAGATTGTCCCTTAACTTACCTAACACCACAAAGAGCACCTTATCCCTTATAGGAAGGCAGGGACCGTAAGTTATTCTTGCCTACACTTCTCATGCATTAGCTATAGCCGAGATACTAATACTACTTACCGCTTAGCTTTTAAATTCCTAGATTCCTAAATTAATCTATATATTGGCTGGTTAGAACATCAATGCTTTGGGCAGAAAGAGCACCAACTCCCAAATGGAAAAGCAGTCACACTTTGTACCTATGGTTTTCATTCAGTTCTACGAGTAGATCTCAAAGCTAAGGAATGGGCACTATATCTCAGTCGGCAGTCACTCAATTCCTAGATTCTCATACGTTGGCAGAACGAGCAACTACTGAAATATTAGCTTCTCACTCCTTAGAGTCTTTACAAGACAGTTCTAGTTAAGGGACAGAGGAAAGTTAGCTTGGCAAAGAAGAATAGAGATTCTCTTTGCCAAATTTCCATTGCCTAAGGCCAAAAGAACAGACTTAGCACCAACCTTATGGAAAGGCACGCATCACACCTACGATTCTCATGCATTAGCTATAGCCACTGATCTAGCCAGATCTGAAAGCTATGATTCTCACTCCTGTTTTCTCAAATTAATATACTGGGTTATTCTATCCTATCTAGCTAGCGCCTAAGGATATATTACTGGTAAGTGATTAGCTTAGAATATATTCTATTTCCTAATGGTTTTGAAAAGTTCAATGGTACTTACTCATTATGAGTGCGTAGCACACAAGCACTTAGCACCAACCATATCTCGATAAGGCACTCACTCTATCCCATTATTCTCATGCATTAGCGGAAGCCGATTAACCTAATCTAGATTTGATCACTACTTCCCTAAGACTCTAGGGCATATATTAATAGGGCTCGTATGCAACAAAAGTCAAGTAAAGTCAAGTCCCTAAACCTAAGTTATCTAAAGGGTCATATGCAACAAGAAGTGCCTAAGTTCGAAGTCACATCCTAATTTATCTAATGGGTCAAGCCCTTAATTCAAGTCATAAGTCAACTCAACTAGCTTTTTAGCCATCTGTCAAGTTAGTTATTCTTTATCTCAACTAAGTGATTATTTAACTGATACTTTTAAGTGGTTATTTACGAACCCTATATTAGGATTTAAGATCGATACCCTATCTACAACCAATTAAGCAGGCAAGAAGATCTGTCTCGTTTATTGCACCTCAATCCCCTTACACGAGGCTATGATTTGAACCTGTGACCTCAAGGTTATGAGCCTTGCGAGCTACCGCTCTAACCCACAATAAAACTATGCCAACCTCACCTACCCAGAAAATACACCGGGTACCAGAATATTGTGAAAAAAAGTGGATAATACTACGCATGCATTATTATCCGATATTTGGAATGAATTAACACTCATTTTCATGAATATTCATTTCTACTAGTATTATAATAGAGTGATCAATATTCCTTCCATTAAATCAATAAGTATATATAATCATCACTTGTTATGGTTCAATCTGGAGGAGCCCTTTCTCTTTCAGTTCCGAACCCCTATAAAGAAAGTCTGATTAAGTATTGGACTCTTCCCGATCTGGTTATTCCCCTGGTCCCAATCCATTTCCAATATATTAATTAACTCAAAATAAAATATTAATTAGATTCTGCTTCCATATCCGGAACCCGAATGAACTTAAGAAAGGCCTCCTATGTCGAGCAAATATCTGTGGGTCCTATTGGAGATAAGAATGTAATAGACTAGTTTGATTTAGTACAAGTTTTAGAATAATCCTGGAACTGATAACATTATCTCCTAATGGAGACAGTATAAAAGACGTCTCATACGAGACTAGTATCTCTGTTTGTGTCCGCAACTCATTCATGAGCGGGTTTGAACAACTAACAAATCCATGAATTGCTAACATGCCTTAGGGAGAGAGAATCCAATCTATTCTTTTATGCCCAATACCCAAAGGGTTTGCATAAACGAGTTACTAGCTGGCACAGTGTATTCCGTGATTAAACATTGATTGGCTACTCTTTCTAGTTCAATCACAATATAAGTCCACCATCGAGTAGACTGTGCAATGGGAACGGCTCAGATTGGTATTTATGAGAGAATCATTAAGTGTTTGGTAGATGTGCATGACGAGGAAGATAGCAAGAATTTTTTTCTCATTGCTCAAATTCATGTTTGGATGGATGCGAAGAAAACCTATTAATTTACTGGCAAAGTCTTAACTCTAGTAATAAGTAAATTGGTAAAATAGGCACAAGGACAAACTTAGCAAAAAATTTAGGCTGAAGGACAACAAATTTGTTTTTTAGGCTGAAGGACAATGCTAGTTATAACTAGCATTTTGTATAGTGTAAAACTGTATATAATGCTAGATATAACTAGCATTTTGTATAGTGTAAAAGTTGAATGTAATGCTAATTATAACTAGCATTTATCCTTCGGCCTAAAAATGAAACTTGGTGTCCTTCAGCCTAATTGTTTTTCATAGTTTATCCTTTTCCCTAATTCCCTCTAAGTAAATACTTGACATCACAGGTTTCGTATTCAAAATATAAATCAAGAGGTGACCAACGGAAGGAGAGGACAACTACAACTTAGCCCAGAAAAAGATAAATCCTATCACATATGCCGGAAAGTAGCACCAAGTCACTAAGACACTTGTTCTTCTCCTCTATGCTTCCTCTTTACTTCAGTCCACTTCTTGCAGGTTCCCTATAGCACGACTAGAATATCAACAACTATTTCACACAGCTTGCACACCTTTGTTATCCTACAATGCCAAGAACCTTGGTCAACTTGTCATCCTACTGATTTATTCTACTTCAACCACTTAGTCTCTGGTCCATATGCTCTACTCTTCTATAGACATAACTAGGAAGCTATGGGCCCTCCCCTTCCTTAAAGCTTCGCCAACAGAAGTGGTACCGGCCAAAGAAGAAGCAAAGAATCTCGTACGTAGAGGTATATATTTGATGAGATACCAGTAGAATAGGAACTTGAGAAGGCCAACTCACTAAGGTTATTAAGCAAAGAGCATTGTTGGAGTTGGAGGAATACGCGATGCTAGAATGGCTATTTCTTTAAGGGCTAGTAGAAGAATCCAACACTCGATAAAAGAACCAGAGTCAAGTAGCATTCATCTGTTCTTAGAAGTGAGCGCAGTTCACACCAGGCAAAAGGAATTTTTTTTATTTAGTTCTTGATGATAGGGGAAACTGATTTTGGTAAGAAGGTGCCATCCTCTAATTAGAATTCTGCTTGACTTGGGTGCTCTACAGCTAATGGGAGAGAAGGAAGTGTAACGACCCTAATTTTAACTAACAGTATTTAGGACATTTAATTAGATAAGTTAAATGAAATAATGTAGATAGTTAAGGGATTGAAATTTGTTAACCAATAAGGGTTCATGCCTTAAGGAATGTATAAGCCAAAGAGAATTGAAAATAAGTAAGTAGGAGGAATATGGTGAAGTAAAATAGGAATAGCCTTTGTTCTTATACCCTAAACCCCTCTATTCTTCATTCCTTATTCACTCTAACATTCACAAATAGAACTAAAAACCTAAGGGAGCTTAGTCGGCCACCATTAAGGAGATTAAAGAAGAAGAAAAGCTAGGATTTAAGTAGAAAGCTTAAGCAAATCAATCATTGGGCAAATCTCAGCCTTCTTCAAACATAGCTAAGACGAATAATTGATTTACTTTCCACTTTTGATAATGATTTCAGTTCCAAGGTTTGGTCCAAACTATTTTGCAAGTAAAATGCCATGTTATGTTTGTTTAAATGGATATATATGTTTGTTGTCGGTTTATATTATTTCATATAGATTTTATGATAAGTTTAGATTGGAAAACCTATTAAATGACATTTATATGATTTTAATTTTTGGTATATAATCAAAAACATTATTTTAAAAGTGGGTTTGAAGTTTGAGTAATTGTGGATTTATTATGAATATTCTATGAGAGAAAATAGTTAATACTGAGTTTAATTATTTAAGGCATTATATGATGATTTCGGGTCTAAAATTTATATATGTTAGAAAGTATATCAAAAGTGAATTAGTATGATTTTTGGGGAATTTTCCTAAGCATTTTACTACGGTTATAAAATTATTTAAGTTAAGGTACTTAAATGTTTTATCAAGGAAAAGGGCTTATTTGCTTAAAATGTTTTTAATTGTTGAATTCGGCAGCCTTTTAGAAAAGGATTTTGATAAAGAAATGGCAACCAATCATATTTTGATAAATTGGGCAAGTTAGGTGTAAAGAAATTACTTTTATAGGCATAAAATCAGTTTTTTTTAAACTACAACTTTGCCACTTCCTTAGCTTGCTTCCGTCACCATGCCCATTTAGACCTTTCACACCTATTCGGAACCTATGCACATGATATTAAGCAACTGGTATGTAGTTTATTGGAGAAAGGTGGAAGGAATGATGTTTCGTAGGCATGTTTTCGAATGGGTTGAAGCCACTCTAATTAGCTTTCGAATCAATCAACTTACCTTTGTTTAAAAAGAGGCTTTCAAAAAATTTTCCACTTGCTTTTATTTTTATTTTTATTTTTCAAAAGAGTTGTCGCTAATTTTGTTTTAAAAGAAGCTTTCGAATGGATAGCCACTTTTAAACTATTCGATACCCTTGCTATCACATTCATACCTTTCGAATTAGTTAAGGCCACTCCTCTTTATAGCTTTTAAACAACGTATTCGAAAGGGTGCTTTTGCCTTTTTTACTTTGAAGCAGCATTCCCAATGCTTTTGAAAGGGTCCATTTTTACTTGGGATTAATGCTTTCGAAAGCAACGCTTTTGCCTCTGTTCTTTATGACCCTTAGTTATATTAAAGGTTAAACCCAATAGTTTTGAATGGAATAATTTTAAATGGTTTCGAAGCAATGTTTCTACAAATCTTATTTGAACCCAATGCTTTCGAAAGGTATATTCTAAATGTCTCGAAAGGTTTGTTTTAAGTGTTTTGAAAGGAAGGTTTCTAATGCTTTTAAAAGACAAGTTTAAATGGTTTTGAATTGGGATATCTAAGGTTTTATATAATGGTTTCGAAAGGGATGCTTTCAATTATTTTGAAAAAGATTTTTTATGGTTTTAAACAAGGGTTTTAAAGGTATTGCTTTGGCTTTATGACCTAAATTTTCTAAGTTATAAAAAGGTATTAACTTATTTTGATAGGACAGAAAATGCCCTTGATTTAGATTTCATCAACATTGTTTTGTGTGAAGAATATACCATGGCATAAGTATTTTCAGTAAAGCAAAGAACCTATTTCCTTGTTTAGGTATGATTTAAATAGGGTTAAATCATTTTGAAAGAAATGTTTTCAAGGTAGATAGGACAGGGTAGTTAACCCTAAGTTTATGACTTAAATATTAGAAGACCGGATGGAATTGGTGTAGGGTCGCACCCTATGCTTTAGCCAGTAGCCCCAAGCTAATATAAGTCCAAAATTATAGTGTGTAGGGCTTTGTTAAGACTAAAGTAATTTTGCACATAGAAAGGAATACACAGAGTAGAGGTAGGTTATTGGCGATCCCGTAGAACCATTAGGATCAGTTGACCCTAGGAGAAGTTGGTTAAGGATAAGTTGCCCAGTATTGTATTTAACATAAGTTAGAATATTTATTATGTCTGGTAGGCCTAAGTCGGCCAGTGGTTAATAGTCAGCTTGATAAAACTAGGGTTGTCAATTTCCAGCATGACCCGAAACACGACCCGAAACCCGCACGGAAATTAGCGAGTTAACCCGACACGTTTAAAGGGCGGGTAATTTTTGGGTCAACCCGTGAGAACCCATTTAATAAACGGGTGGGTTTAGGGTTGACGTGAACCCGAATTTGACCCGACTAACCCATTTATTGGCTCGGTATTGCGGTACAATTCTCATTTTAGCTTGCACAAGAATGGTATTATTATTATTCACTTAACAACTTCCTAAGTTTTCATACCCATTCCCATGTAGCAACTTCCTAAATTTTCATACCATCTTAGCTTGCAATAAAAGAATGACAATAATACCCTTCTTTTGCTCTAAAATTCTCATCTTAGCTTGCAAAAAAGGGTATTGTTGTCATTCACTTATTCATACACATTCGCATTTAACAACTTCCCACATTTTCATGTCCATTTCCATTTCTTTATACTAATATTTTTCTTAATGGCTTACATGAATCAACCCGATATCCACCCGATATATAATCAGTTCAACCCGAAACCCGCCCATTTAATAAACGGATTGACCCGACCCATTTAAAAATCAACCCGCACCCGAGTTAACCCGACCCGAACCCGACCCGAACCCGACCCAACCCGACCCAATGATTGGCCTAGATAATACTATAATGTTCGGACAGACTGTCCATTGATTACCTAATTTATATGCATATATGTTATTATTATTATTGTTATAATCAGTTTGATTGCAGGATTTTCATTTGCATAAGATATAATTTTAAAAGGTATTAGCGTGGGGAAACCCGTTTCGCTAAGTGACATGGTCTCACTTAATATCAGTAAACTATGATGTAATAGTATTATTCACACAAGGCTTCATGTCTGAATCGAAGTTTATATTTTCCTCTTAAACTCTTGGATGCTCAAAATATTATATGAGTAAATTGAGAGTTAAGGACATTTTAGGTTTAGTAGATTGGACGAATAAGCTTCCAAAGACGTGTAAGAGGCAAAGCTAGTTATGTAGGAGTTATTTTGTGTTACTTCAGCTATGACGTATTTATGACTAATATGTCTATCTATTTAGTACTATGATAATCCAAGGGGGCATCTTCATATGTCGCTATTGGTGTAATTTTTAATAATTATATTTGATCAAAACCTGGGAATCGTTTTGGGATTATGTAACTGAATATGAAATATGGATTTGAAATGTAATTAGAAAGGTTGTTCTTGAAAATCCGTGTTGATTTTTTTTTCATATTCATGTGCTTCTGATATTATGAATACCATTAACATTGCCATATTTTATCACCGGAAGTTAATACTATAGATGACCGCAACATCTATAGCATTTAGCTTTGAGCTTCAAAGTAGGGGATGTTACATAAAGCCTCGGTCAAAGCAAGGCAGATCCATAGGCTAAGGAGAGAAACTCGGTATTCGACCTAACCTATGAGCTTCTAGGCGAAACTGTGCTTTAAACATACCCTTAGGTTATAGTTTTAAAAGCCTTAGTCACGTCTTGGAAGTTCCTCTTAAGCCGGAGTCCACTATTATTGCTATAGCAATTATAGTAGCTAGTGCAATTTATTTTGATTCAGATGGTGGCCCTTCGACTATATCAAGTTTCCATCCTTAGAGGTTCTGGAAGCCTAAGATTCTATAGAATCTTTGGTTCACTCCGAGTCTAAAAGACTTTTTGTATATCTATATTTATCCTTTTTTAGTATGCCGATGAGGCCTGCTGGGGAATAAGATGCATACATGCTAACTCTAATATGTTACTTCTAGTGCAATATACATGGCATCTAGATAAAGGCGTTGGACAATCCATTATCTCACTGACTTCCGCTGGCTGAATTATGGATGTCTTTTTTTTACGTGAATGTTGAGTTTAGTCATTTCACTTTATCTATAACCTCGCTATTTCTGAGTTTCCTATGCATACTCACATCATTCCCCTTCTCCTCTAGTGCTATGGAATGTTGGGTTACGTCCTCTTTTCGTAACTCGATCCTAAGAAAGTATATTTGATCTGGATTCAGAGGCTCCATCTATGTAGAGAGAAAGAAGAAATGAATCGAAAGGTTTCTTCTCCATCCAGCAGAATCGATAAGTTGTAAACATGTAAAGAGTAGTAATTTCCATTCTTCCCTTCTCCGGACTATAATGAGTACTTCATCTATCATGATCGAACAAGATAGAACATCGTTAATGCATCTTTCCTTAGGAGACGAGCTAGGAAAGCTTGTTTCATTTTATAGGAGATCTACCAACGGCTAGTAATCTGGAGGGCCAAGAAAAATGAGGTTCAAAATGAGCATAGAATTAAATAACCTCTTAAATTCAAGGTTTTAAGGAATTTATTTACAAAGGGGCAGGCGGAAGGCCCTCTTATTCCCACCCTTTACGGAGAAGAAGATCAGACGAGCAGAGGAAGATGAGCCTACAATTATAGTATTCATGTAATCATCTTCGTCTGCTAACCCTTGAGAAAATGAACTCTTCCCTCCCATCCCACGAATCGATTCGCTTCTATAATGAATGCGCTTGCTCTTCTATATGATGGAATTTTTATGGCCAGTTCCTTAAAGCTAAAACAAGGTTTTGCCAAGCAATGGAGGCCCTCGTACAAAGCCTTTTCTTTCCCAGATGGAAAAGAAAATATCAATCAAAATAAGTAGAAGAGTAGCTCGCACAATGGGTAGGGGAGAAGTACGCAATTGATTTCATTCTTTTTAAGAAAAGTATTCCCTTCTAAGGGAGGTGCGTTACCTGTTGGCCCGATCATAATGATCGTTCCTAGGAGTGAAGAAATTCATTTATTCCTAGTGAAGGAGTTCGTCTCTGTGCTTATAATTTCATTAGTAAGAAAATTTGTTCAATGGATGTCATGTTTGGAAGTGAAGTACTAGAGGTGTCTCTTATATTATTTTAGACTTTATTTTCTAGTTTCATCTTCCCCTTCCCTTTCTCACCATAAGGAACTCTTCTATAAATAGAAAATATGCAGGCGAAATCAATCAAAGTGATGTGTAAGGTCCAGGCTTTTGGAGGGATTCATGGTTTAGACAAGATTTAATATTGTGCGTATTAGACTTCCTCCCTTCACGAGCTCTGCTAGTTAACATAGGGGACTATCCCATCATATAGAAGAGATAGAGTCTATCCCTAATTGATTGAGTATGAAACACTTATTATTAGCAAGCAAAAATATTTCTTTAATGAAATAATTGTTGCAATCACTATCTGATATTTGATTGAATGAAGGTACAAAAGAAATAGGTACTTAAGCTGAAACTCTCGCATCAGGTGAATCAGCTTATGCAATTGGAAAGGCTAAGTGCTTTCGAGTTGAAAAGGAAAGCTAGTGAAGCTAAAACGAATATGACAAGCAACTCCCCAGAAAGCCTCTTGCTATCTTGATTAAAGAACGGCTTGGGGGCTCTGATGCATACTGGCAAATATCTTTAATGGTCCCTTCTCTTTGAAGGCTCGGTCAACTTGCTTGTCAAAGGGTGCTAGCAAAGCAAAGAGGAAGGAGACGGCAGATGAAAGGTAAGGAGGAGTTGTGCAGCTGATCTATGAGCACACTTCGGTATACAATATCAATATGTAATGTAAATTTCTCTCGTAGGCCCGCTTTTGTTTGAAACTTCAAGTTTGAGGGACTTCACTGCTAACGAGCACCGATAAGCTGTCGCAAGCAATCAACCAAAGTGATTCCCTTCCTTATTATTTAGAATCCATCTCGGGCCCTGCCCTTATCTACAGCTATGCTATCTTTATAACTACTAAGGTAAGGGTCGATCTACACCTGGGATTGGATATAGAGATTTCCACTTGCTACGCCCCTTATTTTCATTCCAGGTTGGTTCCAAAAAAAGGGTTGGTAAGGAGAATCAAAGTGATCTATGACCACCCACCCATCCCATTCCTTTTCTTAAGATCCACCGATTTATCCATCATGGTTCGAAGTCTCATACTTTCCCCACTCTATCTAAATAACGCAGATAGAGCATTTTTTGATAGATCGGATTGAAAAATGAGCTCTCTCGCTTTATTTTATTGGTAGACCATTTTTTGCTAGCTCGGATTGAGACGTGACTTCTTTCACTATTTACGTTTTCAAACAAATTTCATCGATGTCGGTATTTTCTTCATCTCAGCCAGTTCCGGCTTGCTATTCACAGACTATATCTTGACCTTTAATTGATATTCTATCAATTCATTTTTGAAGCCCTTCCTTCGGTTTGGGGATATCATGCAATTGGTTTAGATATATTTCAGTTGCCAATGAATTGAATATATGTAACTCTCTATCTAATATGGCATCTAGATCTATACGCCACCATCAAAATTGATCCTCTTACGGCCTTTACACTCTAAAGCTGGAAGTCTCTTCACTACTCTTACCTAAGTCTCCTACAAGCCGAGCGATGCGATGGATCCTTGGGTTTAAGCGGAGATCAATTAGTTGAGCCCCATCCAATCAGTAACGATGGGATTTACTGTTCACCCGACCTTAGGGAGGTTAGGGGTACAATATGCTTGGGTGTTATGGAAGTGATCGATTATCCACTTGCCCTTATTTAAGGTAGGTTGGTTGCTCATTAGCCAATTCCATCTCAGGGGAAAAAGATATGAGATCAGATGCTTTTTCCATCCTTCGACAAAAGTGGTGAGTGGAAGGGATCTTCATTTCGTGCGGTTGTTCGACAAGTTAATTCTCATGCGAACATAGGCCTTATTTTAGCAGATGTTTGAGTACGGGTTTTATAAGATTATAAAGGTCTTTTGATGATCATCAGTCCTTATTTGAATTTAATAGTTCGATTCTTAGCCCTCGGTTATCTTTCTTCTAGCTATTAGTTCTGTCTAGAGATTGCTTTATATAAATATGTTCTACGCCCCCTTTTAGTCTTGGTACTATCCCGTACTCTATCTAGCGAACTTACCTTAACTGGATCATCTGCTTTGTTGGAACTATTTCCCTCTTGCTTCACTTCCTCTCGCCTATAGTTCAATAGTGTGGCACATTCCTTCTTTAGTAAGAAGGTTTCAAAGAAATCCAATAATTATAGTACTATGATCAATAAACTACTGATTTGAAAGCGTAATCCGGGTTAGTATTTCAAAGCGGTTATCTATGGCAGAGGCTTCTCTAACTACTAAAAAGATTATCCAAGGTAACGAGAGTCTTCAACATATTAGTCACAATCATCAATGACTCGAACCAGAGGTGCTTAAGGTGCAATAGAAGGAGCTTACTTCTTACTTATTGATGGCTCTGTTCAAGCTTTCCTTTTGTGCTAATAGAACCTTGAGAACATGAGTGTTTGGTTCAAGAGGAACCAGGATTTTGGGTTCATCTGACATAGTGGCCATAATACAATGGGAGATTTAGAATTTAGGGGTCTAACTTTTTCTATACAAATCAATTGATGAGATGGCGTACCCAGGATGGTTCAAGGGAAAGAACAAGAGTGTTGCAGTTCGCTAAACTCATTCTTGTTTTGGATTCGAGTTTATGAAATACCAACTCCAACAATGGAAAGAAAATTCTTCGGTATAAATTTCGAGCATATGAAATTCGTTTATCTTTAGTACTGAGGATAGAAGAGGAAGATCTAGCTGAGCTGGTGGTATAGGATAGGATGAGCTAATTGAAGCAGTGATGAACTAGGCGCTTTATCTACTCGATTTAGAGGAAAGAAAGTAGAATAATAGGTTTAAGATTGGCTCTTTGTTATATTTAGGAAAGCTCAATATCTTCATGAACCCTTGCTATAAAAGTCATGCTTTTCAATCATAGAAGAGAAAGTTCGAATTCCATCCATTCCAAAAGCAGAAGGAAGTGTTCTAATGGGGAGGAGAATTTCATTTTGTATAGGCTAAGGTCTACACCAGTGATGTTAAGCGGACCTGAACCCTAAAAGGAATTAGTAAAGGAAAGATGAAGTAGTATGGGACGAATGAGATATCTATATTGATTGGGCCAGGAAAAACTTAATGCCTAATGCTTTCGCTTCAGCTAAAGAAGGAAGAGTAAGTTATGTCCTCTTTCGCTCGATAAGATGAGTGTACCATCATTCCACATAGATTACTCTTTAAGGTCTTGATTTGGTAGGAGGTTGACTAGGCATCTATTTATGATTCCCTCTAGTAAGAACAATGAACACGGATCTACCAGCATTTGCAAGACAAGAAGTGAAAATCTCAATTAATGGTCCTCACAGCGAATCAGTCGTCCCCTCAATGAGAGATATTTTTGTCGAAAAGAAAAGTGTGTGTCATGTGCCCTATTCTTTTCCAGGTGAAGGTAAGTCTCTTTCATTTGTTTGTTCTTTTTTTTACATTAAATAGGGATTTGATCGACTTGAACACGGGCGACACTTCCGAAGCGAGTAAAGGAGTTGGTCAACTGATAGCGGGCAATGCATCAACAATATCCTTGGGCGACATTCCAGTTCTCTCGAATGCCTATTTAGAGCAATACAAGACAAAGCAACTCAAAGTGAAGTAAAATGTTATGGTTACATAATGGATTATTAAAGTCAAAAACACCAATTCCAGTAAGGAGCTTCAATTTCTATTCTCAACGGGGTACCGGCAACGTGATCAGATTTTCTTTGGCTATTAGGATAGAGGACCGGATGTGACCTTACCTCATGTACTTTCTCAATAGAGGGAACAGGTGGCATCACAGCTAATTTTTTGTCTTGTCTCATTCCATGAGTCCTCAAAAGGGGAGAAGAGGCAACTATGACCAGCCATCATATTAGCAAATAAATGTATTCCCGAGCTTAATGCATGAAAACATGAGGTTTTAGCTCAAGGAGTACTAATAAAGGTGCTAATGGTAGCGAGACTCCTACGGGTGATGAGAAGCTAAAAAATTGAAGCCCATGTCTCTGAAATCTAACGATCGTAATGCCTATCAAAATGGAAAATGAAAGAGCCAAAGTAATAAGAAAATGACATGTCACTGTGAAGCTAAATAGTATCATACCCTAGGGATTACAAAATAATAAAAAAGTACAAGTAACCAAGATCCAAGGGGAAAACTTTTGTTTCACATCTAGACCACCTATTTGTTATTTACCGTGTTCGACACAAAATCATGAATAGGCTCCACCAAAAATTGCTAAAAATTTGGCACTGGCTTTCCCCTCCCATTTTCGTAAAGAAAAAAAAAGAATCAATAGGATCAAACCGAGAGTGAGAAGTACGGACAATGATGGATTTGTGAATGAAAAATAAAGCTTTCCCATCTTAATAGGAATGAATAGGTGATTGGAAAATTTCTCAAGTGAGCTGTGGCTACACTCTTTCCTCCTTTCAGCACTCATTCTTACTTCTAAGCATAGAATCAAAGACAGAATCGCCAAGATCCCCTATAGGAAAGAAAACATCATTCATACATAGCACAGTCAAAAACCAAGTCCTAACTACATACCATAACTATGGCCATACATATCTAGAACTTGAATAAAGTAGCTACCAATTAATAATTAAAACCCGAAATAAATATCTTTCTAGTTTTAGGAAATTCATAAAATATTCATATGAACTTGGAAAATTATGAAATTAAAAATTCATCTCCAAAATAATGTTTTACACAATATATTAAAATTTCAAATTGATTGGAGAATAAAAACTTAGGTTTTGGATTTAAGACCTATTAAAATAATTCCATAAAAATTCCGATAAATAATCATTCAATCCAATAATGATAATCATCAGTCAAAGCATGATATAAATTCACAATCAATTCAAAAATCATTCATAGATCTGAAACAAGCATAAATAAATGATATAGATACTATTGTTCATCTTAGATTAGATAAGAAAGATTGAGATTTGAAGTTGATTAAATATTTTTAGTTTTCTCTTTGATTTCCTCTTCCTTATCTTCTAGTAATGGCCGACCTCTTTAGGTTATGTTTAGATATCTTGAAAAATGAAATGAGAATGAATGAGAGAGCAAGAGTCTAAGGAATGAATTAATGGATTATTCCCATTATACCCATTTCGTAAATTCCTTTCTATTTTATGTTTAAAACAATCTTCTTCATTGATTAATTAAGCCAAAACCTAATTAATTAACAAATCTCATTTTTCTAATTGCATCACATTATTCTATTTAATTTTTCCAATTAAAATTCATGAATATTGTAAACAAAAATTAGAGGTGTTACTTGCTCACCCTTAAAGAATTTTGTAATTGAAATTAGGATAAGGAAATCAACAAGCATATCAATCATGCAAACATGTGCGATAAACACATAACAACGATACTAGTATAATACTAGCAAAAGGTCCATATGACAAATATAGAACATATCATCAAAATAACTCAGGATAAGTATCTCTAACCCAATCTTTTGTCTCCTAAGCACGGTCTTCTCATTCTCACTCCACTAGACTTTCACTAACTTGACCATCTTGTTTCTTAATCTCTTCTCATCTCTGACTACAAAATGAATTGGTTGTCCAACAAAAGTCATATCCGATTCCAATACTATATCTTCCAATACTGTCGGTGCGATATTAGCCTTGGGATCATGCGCACACTTCCTAAGATGAGAAACATGAAAAACATTATGGATCCCTATCAAATCTATTCGTTAATTCTATCTGATAAGCGAGTTTCCCGATCCTTTCTATGATATGAAATGGACCAATATATGTCGATGCTAATTTCCCCGACTTTCCAAATCATGCCATACCCTTCGTCGGTGATACTTTAACAAAAAACATGATCTCCAACCGAGAGCTCTAAATCCTTATGCCTTTTATCTACATGGCTTTTCTACATAGACTGAGCTTCCTTCATCCTTGCTCGAATCAACTCAATCTTTTTTGTGGCTTTTCTCACCATATCTGGACTAAGAATCAGTCTATCTCCGGTCTCCAATCAACATGCTGGTTATTTGCACCACCTTCCATAAAGAGCTTCAAAAGGTATCATTCCTATACTAGTTTGGTAATTTATTATTGGAAAACTCGACTAAGTGCAAATGGTCCTCCCATGACCCTTTAAACTCTAGTACACCCTCCTATAACAATTCTTCAAGAACTTTGTAAACTCTTTCCATTTGCTCATCCGTTTATGGGTGCTAAGCGATACTCATCTTTTGCTTGGTACATAACACTTCTTGTAGAATCTTCTAGAATTCACTAGTGAACAAAGTTTTTCTATCACTGACTATGCTACTGGGAATTCCATACAGTCTCATAATGTTCTTTATAAACAACTTCACCGTTGTAGGTGTTGTCTTTGTCGACCTAAAGAGAATAAAGTGTGCGCTCTTGGTCAGTCTATCTACCATAATCCAAATACTTTCATTTCCTCCATTAGACCTTGGAAACCCATCAACAAAATCCATGAATATAGAATCCCATTTCCAAAGCGGCACTTCTAACGGTTGAAGCAACCCACTTGGTTTATGACGCTCGGCTTATACTTGTTGACAATTCAAGCATTGTTTCACCCATAAGCCTACATCTCTTTTTATTCCTTCCCAGAAGAAACTCATCTTCGTA
The DNA here is from genome assembly GCA_030765085.1 of Allium cepa. Taxonomy (NCBI): domain Eukaryota; kingdom Viridiplantae; phylum Streptophyta; class Magnoliopsida; order Asparagales; family Amaryllidaceae; genus Allium; species Allium cepa. Next base: position 294,161,314 of record CM060937.1, read on the forward strand.
TCTTGATACATTTTAGTTCCTCCAGGATGAATAGTAAACTTCGATCGATGACACTTCCTAAGAACTTCTTTTCTTAGGTTACAAACATCTAGAACATACAACTATCCCTTCTTCCTCAACCATCTATTCTAGTCAAGACTAAAACCTTTTAAATCATCAATCGTAGTTCCCACTTTAAGTCTTCTTAACCATTTGGCTAGTAATGGATCGCCATCCATCTTAACTGCACACCACAGGTAGTCAATGCCTCTAAGTATTTTCATTCTGCTAACGTAGCTAACATCACACTTTGATGTCTTCTACTAGGTGCTTCTGCAACTTTATTTCCTTTCTCTAGCATTACTCAATGCTGAAATCATAAGCCACCAACAACTCTAGCCACCTTTCTTGTCCCATATTCAACTCCTTCCGAGAGAATAAATATTTCAAGGACCTATAATTCATAAATAACTTGAATCGTTCTCCCAAAAGATAGTATCTCCACACTTTCAAAGGAAAGATAACCCCCACCAACTTTAAATCATTAGTTGGATATCTAAGTTCATGTAGTCAAAGCTATTGAGAAACAAAGACAATCACTTTACCTTTTTACATTAACACATCTCCTAACACTATCCCACATGCATCAGTATACACCACTAAGTCTTGTTCTCCATCTAGAATGAGTAACAAAGGTGCATTGGTCAATAAATGTTTCATCTTTAAGAATGCTTCTTTACATTTATCGGTCCAAACAAATTTTACATCCTTCCTTGTTAATTTAGTCATAGGTGTTGCTGTATAAGAGAAATCCTTGATGAATCTTTGATAGTAGCCAGCTACCCGAGAAAAATTCTTATCTTTGTCACAGTATCAAGTCTTTTCCAATTACTAACACCTTCAATCTTAGCTAGATATAGTGATAACATTTTTTTGGAACCTACATGGCCAAGGAACTTCGCTTCTTTCTTCCAAAAATGACATTTTGAAAACTTATCTTTTGTTTGATACCGTCTCAACGTTTCTAGCACTATTCTAAGATGAATCTCATGATCTCTTTTATTCTTAGAATATATCAGAATGTTATCTATAAACACTAAAACGAGTCTGTCCAAATGCTTTTTGAAGATCCATTTCATCAAATCCACAAAGAAAGCAGGCATATTGGTCAGTCCAAAGGGTATGACTAATCATTCATACGAACCATATCTTGTTTGAAATGTCGTAAATGGAATGCTGTCCTCCGGGACTCTCAATTGATGGAACCTTATTAATAAATCAAATTAGGAAAATACCTTGGCTCCACTTAACTGATCAAACAAATCATTTATTCCAAGCAAAAGATATCAATTCTTTATCACCTTCTCATTCAACTTATAATAAATAATACACATCCTTAATGTGACGATCCTGACTCGATTTTTGAAAATCGGCACCAAATACGACACTCATATTCAAATGCCGCAGATCCAAACGCCGAATCTGGTTCGCCGGAGCTTATAACACCATTAAGTACAACACAGCGGAAGAAAATGAATAGTATATATACAACATCTGATACAATATTCAAATACAACGATGATACAATAGAATGATACCATGAATATCAACACTATCAGAGATATGATATAAGATAATAGCAGCGAAAAGATAATGATAACACCAACAGCAGAAAGAATATCTTTAATAGAATGCATTCCCAAATCCAATGCTCCAATCCAAAGCTAGCTCGAACCAAGGTCAGCCGTCCAAAACCAAAGACTGAACTAACTCCAGATAATCTACCAAACCCGACTTACCTGAAAAACCCAACTCTAGACTGCCCATGTGGAAAATTATAGGCACCCAGAGTTTAGGAAAGGAACAATAAACTCCAGGTCAGTCATGGGACTGGTGTGAGTAACAAAAACCGTTTTATCTTTAAAAACAAACAAAAGAATTTATATTGAGATCCGCGATACTTTTTGAAAAATGAAATTACCATAAGGCCTCCCGGCACACACATAGGGGAGATTTCTCCTTATGATAGTCAAACACGCTTACTACGCAAAATTCTTCTTTTTATATTATTATTAATGCATAATGGAAAACATTTTGAAAGTAGAATATAAATCTTAGCCAGCATAGGTACCATTATATTATGCTTGCTATAGCTACATTTTAAATGGCAGGTTCTACAACTAAAACCGTACAAGGTTCGTATTGTTTTCTTTGGATTTCCAACAAATGGTCAGGCTAAGGAACTTCCTACTGCCACATGGGAACGCCTCTGGTGGGACGCCCTGAGAACCTACCCGGCTCTCTACCAACACAAGGCCGGTTTCCTCCCTGCCCGGGAGTAATACCTTCAGATATGCCACCCCCGGTCCTTTGGGACCTTTACACGAGGTACCTCAACACCAACAACATCACAAAGTAATGAATATATTACAGTGCCCACATGAGTAAGTATATGGGTTCCATACCATGATACTACACTTTTCTAGAAGGAATGGTCACACCCTAGGGGAGCTATCCCTGAAACCTTGCCCCATCTTTTCTGTTTTGACCATTACCGGTTTGTGAGGCTCGATGAGGTTTCGTCCACAAAGCTACGCTTTACGCGAAAACCATGCTTTGATCATAAATGATCAACCAATGATCATCAACACACAGCAACACTTAGCATGCCACACTACCAAATTGGGAGTATATCGCTGATAACCTTCAACTACATAACCTCTGTGCTCGAACGTCTTAGAGAAGGGTGTTAAGCTAAGAGAATAAATTCTCTGACACCAACAGATATGTATTTGAAAGAAATCTGTTGTATATCTCAAAATGTAGTGTCAGACATACAACCATACAAGTCTGTTTCGGGTTCGAACAGAACCGAAGGAACTTCCGAAGAAGTCTTTGCAAATCCGGGTACCCACAATCCCGATCGAACTTCCCATCACTTTGGGAATCTCTATACCAGCGCGACTCAGTACAGAGACAATCGATAGGTCATCCTATCATTCTCGCAAATACTTGGTCTTCACCATCGGTCTTCAAATGCTATCCATATCGATGTATCATTATTCGGAATGGGTTATATGACACAAGGTCCTTTCCCGGCTAAACCGAATAATGAGCGCAATATTTAAAAACATATGGATATGGGATTTCAGTTAAGCCACAAATTATAAAATCCAAAACTTTTCTTTTGAATGGTTAAACAAATTACCATTTCAAATCTTCTTAAATAAAAAGATTTATTTCACAAAGTTCACACAATTTCACAAAGATCCATTCATAGGTTTCCAAAACAATTTCCATTTCGATTGAATTAACTCATTAAATGTTTGAATTAAAGATTTAACTTATAGCTTTCAACCCGCTTCCATAACTTGGAAATCATTTTCATTTCAAACTAGAAATTCCTTTTAACACAAATTGGACGTTCATTTCTTATGTGAAAACATTTATTATATGAAAACAAATAGTTCTCAATTTCGGAAGGATCCAATTATAATTGCACGAGTTAAAGCCCTTGCATTAAATTAAAGTTTCCAAATCAATACATTTAAAATGGTTTAACCCATATATAACTGGTATAACATCTTTAGTCCCTGGTTTCAAATTATAGAATTCAGTTTCAAATTCTGAATTTAAATTTAAATCATGTTAATTAAACTTCAAAACTTATTCAAGTTATTCAAAAATAAATTTTATCTTTGAAACTCCATTTCAAAAGCTTTTCACATTTAACCCGATCCCATTTCCAAAAATATTTGGATTTAAATATTCGACTTTTAAAAATTTGTGACTTAACCGATTTCCTCGTGAAATCCATATTGGTGTGTGTATAAGTGCGGTCTAGGGGTTCAACACAATAGAGCAACATCATAAATCATCACATCACATATTTAAGCACATCAATATTGATAAGTAGTGTAGTTTATAATGCTTATCGTTCCTTCACAGATTCACGGATAATATACAAATGTATCACAAATAAATGAATAAATTACACACAGCTCAATCCAGAGAATAAATTATCACAGATCAGATAGGACAATCAATTCAAGGCAACTCATACAATACAATCATTCATAAGTAAGGTCAAGCATTCAATAATCATTTATAAGCAGGATTAATTAATTGTTTAATCCTAATTAATTCAATTTATTTCCAATTAAGTTAATCACTTATGAATTAATTATCCAATCCTGATTTATTAATTACAAATTATTTGATATAAATTAATTAATCAATCACCTTAATTAATTAAATTATTCTTACTTTATCATATTAATTAAGTTAAACTTTAAACCAATTACATAATTAATTAGTCCCTTAATTAATTATTTTAAGAAATTAAATCTTTAATTATTTACCATAAAGTAATTACGCTTACATAACTTCATAAATGATTATCATTAATTAATCAATCAAATTATTTATTAAAATTAACCACATTAATTATTCAAATGATCTTAATTAACGACCTTCATTATCAATTAAATTTCCTTTAATTACTTTGTTAAAGAAATTTACTTATATTAATCATTATTGATTATCAATTCATTAACCATTAAGAACTTGTTAATTAATCCTAATTATTGAATTAATTAAGTGTCAACTGTAACTTAATGAATTCTTAATTACGATTTAATTATTCCTTAATTAAATTAACTTAACTTTAATTAATAAATTTAAACTTAAAATTACAAAGGTAATTAACACAAAACATTAATTCTTCCATTCTCATTTACTTAATAATTAATGTATATAAATCATGATTACTTAAGGTAGACTCGTTTTTATTAACAATTTAATTATCACTTATAAATATGTTTGGAAACAGTCTTTTCCAAATTTACATTTAAAACTTTGATTTAAAAATCCAAATTTCCTTTAAAAACATAAAGATTCAAAGTTAGAGTTAAGTCCAGGTTTAAAAATGTTGATTTAAACTTTGCTTAGATACTTGCTTTACAGATTCAAATACCATTTTTAAATTCAAATTCTTTTTGAATACACTTAAATGCTTAATACCTTTAAGTTATTTAATCAACTTAATTTTTAAGTTATTTAATCAATTTCAAATTTGATTTTTTTGAAAGTCAATTCAATCTTTGCTCTGAAATTTAAAATTTAAATTTCTGAGCCCCAAAACAAAACAGGTTTGTTTTTATTAATCTGGAAATATTTACCCGAGCTATACAATATATTGCTTCGAGTCGCACCTCAAAAAAACACGAGCACAACACCTAGTCGAACTCGACTTCCCCAAACTCCATTGTTCCTAGATATAATGTGCATAGGGTGTGCGTACACCGCACCTCCTACCTCTGGTCATTGTCGCGGCGACGTTCGACCATCACATGAACTCACGCGACCGCATTCGAACACCCAGATCGCACGCCGCCCACACAAATCGAAATCGAGCTCGAACTAGAAACCTGGAACATGAACTGGCCTAATCACCAAAACCTGAAATCACATCGCCTCCGCAGCCTCAACCACCGGAACTCCTGAAACTTCGGCCATCCACTCCTTAACACTTCCATCATGAACTCCCCAAACCACGTCGAACTCGATCGCCTACAGACGACGAACGAGACGAAATTCTCGACCTCGCAAAAACTAGGTTTAGAAACAAAAACCTCATGCCGTCGTCGCCTCGATGATTGAGACTACCTCCAACCATTTTTCCCACCATCGTCGTAGACTCCTCCACCTCCACGTGAAAACCCCGACCTCTCTAGTGCCTCCAACCACCGGAATTTGATCAAAACACATTTTTCGTTCATCTTCGAACTGCTCTTAAACCACTCTCATAAAAATCATCAAACAAAGCTTCAAATTCCTATTTTGGAATAAGGATTCAGGCTATAAGATTTTAGCAGCTAATCATTTCATTCGAATTTATTCAAATTTATACTCTGTGATAACATAATTTTTCTACTGTATAAACTTAACCTGCTTGACACTTTTTTTAAATTATAGTTCATACTTAAACTTCCATGTTTGCTTTTGAGATCAAAGCCTGATACTAATTAGAAGATACAGAATCAAATTTATTAGTTATTCTACACCCTGTGAGCTAAAACAGAGAGGAGGTTGAGTACTTCAGCACTATAAAGATTTATGCACAGAGTAGAGACAAAGGAAATAACTAGGCAACATATCAAACATGAATCATTCACAGATGAATATTCAACAGGTTCATACTTTAAGTTTTTTTATAAGAATGTTACTCACAGTGGTCAAGAAATGAACAAAGTCTCCAGTATTTGAAACAGGCTTTAAATTTCCAGTTGAAATTTTCAATTTGATCTCGGGTTTGATAATGATCTAGATTGTTGTTTAAAGTTTGTAAAATGATGATGTTTATTTTTTTCTTATTTCAGGTTTGCTATATTTTGATGAACGAATGAATAAAGAGGATGTACAATTATATAGAGAAAAGTTTGTAGGTGATAATATTGTTACGTACAATACAGGTTATACATTTTGTACAACATTTCAGAGATATTTTCTTTTTTTATTAATATGGTGGCTGCTGATACTTGTATTGTGGCTGAGGTTGAAAGCATTAAATGCCTATGTCCTTCATGTCTTCATTTGCAAGTTAATAAATATTTTTGGTTTACTTGTTTCTCTTCCAAGCTCACATGTTTACATTTCAGTTTACACATACTTAACTGTATTTTCTTTGCTTGTACATGAATATACTTATATTTGCTGTCTTGTTTATAAGCTTGCAAATTATATTACTTATCCAATTTTGTTTGTTCATTTTGTAAGTCTTCATACTTGAACATATTTTCTGTTTTTCCTTTGCAAGTTCAAAGATGTTTGTATTTCTTCTTTTGTCTTATATATACGTCTTATGTCGAATTTTTGTTTTGGTCTTGTTACTTTGAAATTTAGTGAAGTTCTATTTTTATTATGTTGTTATAATTTGACAAATCTGTTTACTTTATATGTGTATTTATTTATTTAACTTAATATTTTATATCAATGACCAATTATTTCACAAATTTTTATTCAAAAATGAAATTAATTATCAATTTAAAATTAGTTAAAATCTGGGATCGTTACAGATTCCCCCCTTAAGGAAATTTCGTCCTAGAAATTTGCAAGCAGAGAAACAAAAAAGATAGATACACAAAGTTAGAGAAACATTTTTCCAGGTCAAACTGGATATCTATTCTGTATTTGGCTCACCAAATCAGAATATCACCATTATGAGAACAAACTCATTCAATACTACACAGGATACTCAGATTATCAAATCTACGAAATGTGTAGGGGCACTGGTTAGTTCGGAAGATAACTAACCATTCGTAGAATATATCGAGACCCAAAAATAGACAGATGTATGGATACAGTTTCAAAACTTTTAGTTTATAAACTAAAGTATACCTATCAACCATAGCAACCAATGCAACCAATTCATCCAAACAAACAATTATGACCTATTTGGAGTTTGTGTCCCATGCAAATATATCAAATCTTCTTCCTGGATCTACCAGGAACTATCGAAGAATTAAAAGGAGATGCTGAACAAAAGAGATTGATAGATGGATTCAATCTTCTACAACTTTTCAAACATTAGGTATGGATTCCAAACTCAAGTCGGAATACCCCGAATTATATATAACTTGTCCCTCTTCGGACTTCAATCAACACAAGAAATTACAATAGAATTTCAAATTTGGTTTTAGATGAAATCGTTTTATCGATTCAATTTAAATTTAGCCCTATATTCTATTAACTAATTTATCTCAATTTAAAATTTCCAACTTAAAATTCATTAAATTTTAAATCGAAAAGATGATAAGAAGCCGATGAAGATACGAAGTAAGGATTTTCTACAACGATTCGTAGGGCCACCATCACACCGAAGCTTCTCCTTGCAGCTGCTACGAAGAAAATCAAAAGAATTTGGAAGCGAATCAAAGGAAATTGAGAAGAGAAAGATTATTTCCACCGTTGTAGGGTATTGACCACTTGTAGTGGTACTCCCCTATCCCATATCTCGTCCTCTTCTTGCACTCATACTCACTATTAGTGGATAGTAAGAGAATTTACTGAGGCACTCGAACGGATATCTTAGGGATATACTCATTATAGGGTATACTTTACCCTATCTCTAATGAGTTACGTAATGTGTTATACTCCTGAGCTAAAGTTTTAACCCTCGGCTCTGATACCAAATGTGACGATCCTGACTCGACTTTCGAAAATCGACACCACATACGACACTCATATTCGAATGCCGTAGATCCAAACGCCGAATCTGGTTCGCCGGAGCTTATAACACCATTAAGTACAAAACAACGGAAGAAAATGAATAATATATATACAACATCTGATACAATATTCAGATACAATGATGATACAATAGAATGATACCATGAATATCAACATTATAAGAGATATGATACAAGATAATAGCAGCGGAAAGATAATGATAACACTAACAGCAGAAAGAATATCTTCAATAGAATGCATCCCCAAATCCAATGCTCCAATCCAAAGCTAGCTCGAACCAAGGTCAGTCGTCCAAAACCAAAGACTGAACTAACTCCAGATAATCTACTAAACCTGACTTATCTGAAAAACCCAACTCTAGGCTGCCCGTGTGGAAAATTATGGGCATCCAGAGTTTAGGAAAGTAACAATAAACTCCAGTTCAGTCATGGGACTGATGTGAGTAACAAAAACAGTTTTATCTTTAAAAACAAACAAAAGAATTTAGATTGAAATTCGCGATGCTTTTTGAAAAATGAAACTACCACAAGGCCTCCCGGCACACACAATGCAATCGCACACATGGGGGAGATTTCTCCTTATGATAGGCAAACATGCTTACTACGCAAAATTCTTCTTTTTATATTATTATTAGTGCATAGTGGAAAACATTGCGAAAGTAGAATATAAATCTTAGCAAGCATAGGTACCATTATATTATGCCTGCTATAGCTACCATTTTAAATGGCAGGTTATACAACTAAAACCGTACAAGGCTCGTATTGTTTTGTTTGGATTTCCAACAAATGGTCAGGCTAAGGAACTTCCTACTGCCACATGGGAACGCCTCTGGCGGGACGCCCCGAGAACCTACCCGGCTCTCTGCCAACAACACAAGGCCGGTTTCCTCCCTGCCCGGGAGTAATACCTACAGATATGCCACCCTCGGTCCTTTGGGACCTTTACACGAAGTACCTCTATAATAACAACATCACACAGTAATGAATATATTACAGTGCCCACATGAGTAAGTATCTGGGCTCCATACCATGATACTACCCTTTTGCATAAGGAATGGTCACCCCCTAGGAGAGCTACCCCTGAAACCTTGCCGCATCTTTCATGTTTTGACCATTACCGGTTTGTGAGGCTCGATGAGGTTTCGTCCACATAGATACGCTTTACATGAAAGCCATGCTTTGATCACAAATGATCAACCAATGATCATCAACACACAGCAGCACTTAGCATGCCACACTACCAAATTGGGAGTATATCGTTGATAACCTTCAACTACATAACCTCTGAGTTCGAACGTCTCAGAGAAGGGTGTTAAGCAAAGAGAATAAATTCTCCGCCACCAACAGATATGTATTTGAAAGAAATCTGCTTTATATCTCAAAGTGTAGTGTCAGACATACAACCATAAAAGTCTGTTCCGGGTTCGAACAGAACCGAAGGCACTTCCGAAGAAGTCCTTGCAAATCCGGGTATCCACAATCCCGATCGGACTTCCCATCACTTAGGGAATCTCTATACCGGCGCGACTCAGTGCAGAGACAATCGATAGGTCATTCTATCATTCTCACAAATACCCGATCTTCACCACCGGTCTTCAAATGCTCTCCATATCGACGTATCATTATTTAGAATGGGTTATATGACACAAGGTCCTTTCCCGACTAAACCGAATAATGAGCGCAATATTTAAAAACATATGGATATGGGATTTCAGTTAAGTCACAACTTATAAAATCCAAAACTTTTCTTTTGAATGGTTAAACAAATTACCAGTTCAAATCTTTTTAAATAAGAAGATTTATTTCACAAAGTTCACACAGTTTCACAAAGATCCATTCATAGATTTCCAAAAAAAATTCCATTTCGATTGGATTAACTCATTAAATCTTTGAATTAAACATTTAACTTATAGCTTTCAACCCGCTTCCATAACTTGGAAATCATTTTCATTTCAAACTAGAAATTCCTTTTAACACAAATTGGACGTTCATTTCTTATGTGAAAGCTTTTATTATTTGAAAACAAATAGTTCTCAATTTCGGAAGGATCCAGTTATAATTGCACGTGTTAAAGCCCTTGCATTAAATTCAAGTTTCCAAATCAATACATTTAAAATGGTTTAACCCATATATAACTGGTATAACATCTTTAGTCCTTGGTTTCAAATTATAGAGTTCAGTTTCAAATTCTGAATTTAAATTTAAATCAAGTTATTTAAACATCAAAACTTAATCAAGTTATTCAAAAATAAATTTTATCTTTGAAATTCCATTTCAAAAGCTTTTCACATTTAACCCAATCCCATTTCCAAAACTATTTGGATTTAAATATTTGACTTTTAAAAATCAGTGACTTAACCGATTTCCTTGTGAAATCCATATTGGTGTGTGTATAAGTGTGGTCTAAGGGTTCAACACAATAGTGCAACGTCATAAATCATCACATCACATATTTAAGCACATCAATATTGATAAGCAATGTAATTTATAATGCTTATTATTCCTTCACAGATTGACAGATAATATACAAATGTATCACAAATAAATGAGTAAATTACACACAGCTCAATCCAGAGAACAAATTATCGCAGATCAGATAGGACAATCAATTTAAGGCAACTCATACAATACAATCATTCATAAATAAGGTCAAGCATTCAATAATCATTTATAAGCAGGATTAATTAATTGTTTAATCCTAATTAATTCAATTTATTTCCAATTAAGTTAATCACTTATGAATTAATTATCCAATCCTGATTTATTAATTACAAATTATTTGATATAAATTAATTAATCAATCACCTTAATTAATTAAATTATTCTAAATTTATCGTATTAATTAAGTTAACCTTTAAACCAATTACATAATTAATTAATCCCTTAATTAATTATTTTAATAAATTAAATCTTTAATTACTTACCATAAAGTATCTGCACTTACATAATTTCATAAATGATTATCATTAATTAATTAATCAAATTAATTATTAAAATTAACCACATTAATTAATTATTTAAATAATCTTAGTTAACGACCTTCATTAACAATTAAATTTCCTTTAGTTACTTTGTTAAAGTAATTTACTTATATTAATCATTATTGATTATCGATTCATTAACCATTAAGAACTCGTTAATTAATCCTAATTATTGAATTAATTAAGTGTCAACTGTAACTTAAGGAATTCTTAATTACGATTTAATTATTCCTTAATTAAATCAACTTAACTTTAATTAATAAATTTAAACTTAAAATTACAAAGGTAATTAACACAAAACATTAATTCTTCCATTCTCATTTACTTAATAATTAATGTATATAAATCATTATTACTTAAGGTAGACTCATTTTTATTAACAATTTAATTATCACTTATAAATATGTTTGGAAACTGTCATTTCCAAATTTACATTTAAAACTTTGATTTAAAAATCCAAATTTCCTTTTAAAACTTAAAGATTCAAAGTTAGAGTTAAGTCCAGGTTTAAAAATGTTGATTTAAACTTTGCTTAGATACTTCCTTTACAATTTCAAATACCCTTTTTAAATTCAAATTCTTTTTGAATATACAGAAATGCTTAACACCTTTATGTTATTTAATCAATTTGATTTTTAAGTTATTTAATCAATTTCAAATTTCATTATTTTTTTGAAACTCAATTCAATCTTTGCTTTGAAATTTAAAATTTAAATTTCTGAGCCCCAAAACAAAATAGGTTTGTTTTTATTAATCTGGAAATATTTACCCGAGCTATACAATATATTGCTTCGAGTCGCACCTCAGAAAAACACGAGCACAACACCTAGTCGAACTCGACTTCCCCAAACTCCATTGTTCCTAGATACAACGTGCATGGGGTGCACGTACACCGCACCTCCTACCTCCGGTCATTGTCGCGGCGACGTTCGACCATCACATGAACTCACGCGACCGCATTCGAACACCCAGATCGCACGCCGCCCACACAAATCGAAATCGAGCTCAAACTAGAAACTTGGAACATGAACTGGCCTAATCACCAAAACCTGAAATCACATCGCCTCCGCAGCCTCAACCACTGAAACTCCTGAAACTTCGGCCATCCACTCCTCAACACTTCCATCATGAACTCCCCAAACCACGTCGAACTTGATCGCCTACAGACGACGAACGAGACGAAATTCTCGACCTCGCAAAAACTAGGTTTAGAAATAAAAACCTCATGCAGCCGTCGCCTCGATGATTGAGAGTACCTCCGACCGTTTTTCCCACCATCGTCGTAGACTCCTCCACCTCCACACGAAAACCACGACCTCTCTAGTGCCTCCGACCACCGGAATTTGATCGAAACACATTTTTCGTTCATCTTCGAACTGCTCTTAAACCACTCTCATAAAAATCATCAAATAAAGCTTAAAATTCCTATTTTTGAATAAGGATTCAGGCTATATGATTTTAGTAGCAAATCATTTCATTCGAATTTATTCAAATTTGAATTATACTCTGTGATAACACAATTTTTGTACTGTATAAGCTTAACCTGCTTGACACTATTTTTAAATTATAGTTCATACTTAAACTTCCATGTTTGCTTTTAAGATCAAATCCTGATACTAATTAGAAGATACGAAATCAAATTTATTAGTTATTCTACACCCGGTGAGCTAAAACAGAGAGGAGGTTGAGTACTTCAGCACTGTCAAATTTAAGATTTATGCACAGAGTAGAGACAAAGGAAATGCCTTGGCAACATATTAAACATGAATCATTCACAGATGAATATTCAACAGGTTCATACTTTAAGTTTTTTTTTAAAAAAAGAATGTTACTCACAGTGGTCAAAAAATGAACAGAGTCTCCAGTATTTGAAACAGGCTTTGAATTTTCAGTTGAAAATTTCAATTTGATCTCGGGTTTGATAATGATCTGGATTGTTGTTTAAAGTTTTTAGAATGATGATGTTTATTTTTTTCTTATTTCAGGTTTGCTATATTTTGATGAATGAGTGAAATAAAGAGGATGTACAATTATATAGAGAAAAGTTTGTAGGTGATAATATTGTTATGTACAATATAGGTTATACATTTTGTGCAACATTTCAGAGATATTTTTTATATTTATTAATATGGTGGCTGCTGATACTTGTATTATGGCTGAGGTTGAAAGCATTAAATGCTTATGTCCTTCGTGTCTTCATTTGTAAGTTAATAAATATTTTTGGTTTACTTGTTTCTCTTCCAAGCTCACATGTTTACATTTCAGTTTACACATACTTGACTATATTTTCTTTGCTTGTACATGAATATACTTATATTTGCTATCTTGTTTATAAGCTTGCAAATTACATTACTTATCCAATTTTGTTTGTTCATTTTGTAAGTCTTCATACTTGAATATATTTGTTGTTTTTCCTTTGCAAGTTAAAAGATGTTTGTATTTCTTCTTTTGTCTTATATATGTCTTATGTCGATTTTTTGTTTTGGTCTTGTTACTTTGAAATTTAATGAAGTTCTATTTTTGTTATATTGTTATAATTTAACAAATTTATTTACTTTATATGTGTATTTATTTATTTAACTTAATATTTTATATCAATTACCAATTATTTCACAAATTTTTATTCAAAAATGAAATTAATTATCAATTTAAAATTAGTTAAAATCTGGGATCGTTACACTTAACGACCCATCCGATTTCTTTACGAATACCCCGGTCACTCCCTAAGGCAAACCACTTGGTCTAATAAAATTCATCCATTCTAAGTCCACCAGTTACAACTTTAAATCTTTCATCTCAATATGCGTCATTCTTCTAGGAGGTCTACTTACAGATTCAACTCCAGGTACAAGATCTATTCGAAACTAAATAGCCCATTTCAGTGGTAGTCCTATAGATAGCTCAAAAACATCAGCATGTTCTCTTACAACAAAAACCTAATTCACCTCATCTTCTAGTTTCATTGCATCCAATAAAGCACATACATCTAAACTCGAATTCTCTACCGAGTATATAATTCAAATATGATTATTAGGGTGTCATAATGATATCTCCTTTTCCTAGCAAAATAGCCTAGCACCATGTCTGCTATCCATACTAGAATAATCCAAAAACCCATAAAATCAAACGCATGTAAATTACAAGCAAATGCATGAACTGACAGCTCAATTTCTAAACGGCCATATCTCGTCCTAAGATTTGCATAACCTCCTATCAGATTCGTAACCCTTAAGGAAGTAACAAGGTATGATGGTTCTAGATTTAACTTATCTACCAAACACTATGAGATAAAAGAATATGATGCGTCAGCATCAAATAATACTTTAACAGGTACACCATGAACCAAAAGCGCACCTCTTGTCGCATACTTTCCTTTCTCTTTTGCAGTCGGTCCAGAAGCTAATGGTTCTAAATAAAAAACTTTCCCTTTTTCAGCTTGGTTAGTTATGGACATTCATTCCGGTAATACCCTATCTTGTTGCAGTTGTAACACTTCACACCCTTCTTTCCCACAACCTTCTTTTGACTTCCAGACCGACACTCATTAGTAAAGTACCTTTTCTTATCGCACTTATAGTATGCAACATTAGCCTTCCCTTTCTTGGTTGCTCCACCCTTCTGAGCTCCCTTCTTACTAAAGAACTTCCTCTTCTTTCCTTGAAAAGCTTTAGCCTCCACAGGCTTGTCACTTCGAAATGCCGAGAGAATTTCCTCATTCCTTAACGCCATCTCCACCACCACATCACATGGATCTCTAAGATGCGGCATAGTCACTTTGGCAGTCTCGGGCTTCAACCCATAAATGAACTTCTCATTCCTTTTAATAACAGTATCAATAGTAGCATGTCCATATCTGGACAACTCATTAGACTTAGTTGCATACTCCGATACAGACATCTTTCCCTACTCCAATTCCAAGAACTTTTTGTGCAAAGTTGACTTAGCTATCTCAGATAAAATTTCCTCAAATATCTTTCTAAATTCATCCCAAGTCAAATTCTCCTTCGATACTCCTACCGCCACACCATTCCACCATTACAAAGCAGCTCCTTGCAACTGTCTACATGCCAACTTCCTTTTCAGCTCATAATTCAAGCCTTTCATAGTGCAACAACCAATTATCCACTTCAACAACACTTTCCTGTCTTAGAAAAGGCTTTCCTCCAAGACAAGAATAATCATGACTTAACTTGGTATAATTGTTGTGGGCAGATACCACGGGATTAGCACCTCCCGCACTATCATAGTTTCCTCTAGCCAAACCTGCTGCTGCTCCAGCTTGCATCATATTCAAGAAGAACTGGAGCATACTCCATATATCTACTGTTTGGGTCCCAGCATTCACATTAGAATTTGCATTTGGATTAACATTTGCTTGTCGACCTGAATTCCTTCTACAGCTGGACCGAACATTTACATTAGTTGTGGTGCACCCTCCACCTAGATTCACTCTTTTATTTCTTGCTTCCATATCTCACTTTTTCATAATCTACATACGGGGCCTTTGTAAGATACAAAATATTGGTCTAAGAGAGAAGGATAATAGAGATAGAACACATACTTATATATATAGCAAATAACAAGCACGTTACTGTAGCATTATCCTATACCCCAATCTTGTTCTCTAATTTATTAGGATTATGTTTTTAAAATATTTTAGGTTTTATTTCATCAAAATCTTATCAGTTTTACATAAACCTATGTTCTGATACCAAGTTGTAACATCCCCTATTTTGAGGCCCAGAAATAAGCGCTACTGATGCTGCAGTCATCAACAATATTATTTCTCGGTGACAAAATGAGATCAGTTAATGATATCTATAACCGAGCACATGAATATGAATTTTTTTAAAACACATTTCATTAATAAACTTTCATATTCATTACATAATCCCATGAATCCAATCGACTCCACGTTCATAGAAAATATAATAATCACAAAATATAACAAGAGCAACATATGAAGATACCCCCTTAGATGATCAGAGTCTAACTACTCAACAATTATAAATTCTATCATTACAACCATTTAAACATGGCATAGGCTTTAGACAACACAATGGAAATAAACTCCTAATACTAGCTTGCTTGCCTCCTACACGTTTCTGGAAGCTTATTTATCTAACCCGAAAATCCCTACTCCCGACCTACTTAAATGAGTACCTGAGAGTTTAGCGGGAAAAACAAAATCTTTGGGTCAAATAAAAAGTCTAGTGTGAATAATAATATACCATCTCAAACCAAAATAGATATCTAGTGAGACAATGTTGTGTGGATCGAGTTCCCCCTCACAAGTACCTTACAAAAATATGTCATTCATAAATCATGCACCTGTAACTACAATGGTTAGAACAAAAGAAACATGATCATATGCATGTGTGCAACATGGGTAATTTTGACTAGTCTTTCATTCTAGGGCTATGGATACCTAAGCTTCCAAAAATAAACTATGTCTCAAATCATAGTTTACTTAGAATCACCATGAACCTAATAGTTTTGCAGATTAACCAATAAACTATCGGGCTGACTCAGGCCAAAACTTTTGATCAGATATTCCAAAATCTCCATATACGGTTAGAAGTCTCCAAATACGATTAGGAGTAAAACAAATTAAATATTCTAGTTAGCATATAGAGCTACGAGTTACTTTTTGTGTGTAAACATCCTTTCGCCTCACTACCGACAAGCCCTATGCACTTGAATCGTGGACCTTTACAAATTTCGGGCTAACGGCTAAAGAAAAGGGAACAAACTTGCACTGGCCCACTTGAATCTTATCTATTTTTAAATCCATGAGCCATATCTTTTGATCAGTTCATGGCATCTTAATACAATTGATCTATCTAATCTCCTAGATGCAATTCTACTCACTCAGGAGTTTAGTCTGACCAGAATCAATACTGGAATAACTTACTGCAATTTCGTTCCTAAATCCCAAGGTGCAATGTTGGGTCATGAAAATTTAAGTATGACAATGATAAATATGAAAATTTAATTGATCAAATGATAACAAGAACATATAACATCGTCCCTCAAAATATATTCAATCAATAGTCATATTCACGCAAAACTACTTAAGTTTAAGTAATATCTTTCTTTGGCGAATTTATATATAATTGGCCTAAAACACTATTTTATTTCCTTGAAACCATTTATCTTTAGAAATGATAAACCACATGAAATCATTCTTAAAAACAAGGAAAACATAGACAATATACTTAGCCAATATCTTATGTCAAAGCATTATATTCTTTATATAGCTTTTAAAACATTAACTGTCAAAACAGGGATGGCGACCAAAAAAATAAGGTTATCGAGCCTATAAACATAACTATTTACTTTGTAAAACATATGGCCATTGAGCTTTAAGCATAACTATATTATAACATAAGGATGTCATGCTTTAAAAACATAGCTTTCGAATGTATAAACATATGGCTATACATGCCACTAAAATATAGGTGATGAGCACCTACACAAAAAAGGTATCGAATCACTATAATATAGTAGATGTCAAATTTATTAAAACGTGAGGTTCCAAGATTTACGCAAAGATATCAAAGTTGTAATATGGCAGCTAATGCGACTGAAAACATTAATGTTGAACAAATAGGAGACAAGAGGCATCAAGATTTAAAACATTTAGGGGTGTCAAACCCTTAAAACAAAAAAGTTGTCGAATTTTTAAAAGACTAATATTAAGTCTCGAAGCTATAGGGTGCTGAGCCTCTACAACCATGTGATGCAGAACCCCAACAACACTCAGTGCTGAACTTCTATACAAGTAAATACATCACATATCTACTAAGTATATATTGCATGCATCATCCCATATAGATGCCGCGTCTATAAATTCGATACATCATATAACTATCAAATAGTTGTTCCGTGTATCGACCTTCATGGATTTTGAATATCTACATTATAGGGGTGTCGGGTATCTACAATGACGTTAATTAAATAAAAACTATTTTATTTACTTATAAAGCCAATACTTTCCACTAACTCTTACCTCGTGTCAAATTATAATTAGATAACAAAATGATTTACACAGTCATTTCTAAAATTACTGGTAGATCTATTCTACTTCCTCAAATATCTTTACAAACCCTTATAATTAATATATTTATCTTATATTAATTAAACACTTTTTTGGAATAATGAATTTATAGAAAATCACAACAACTAGGGGAAAATGCTCAAAAATCACCAAAAATTAGAATTTCCATCTTCTTCCTTATATAAAAATTTTGGGGCCAAAATATTGACTTAATTATTTTTAATAATTAAATCTCAAAATAAACACCTTTTTATTTAGGAAATTCATAAAATATTCATATGAATTTGGAAATTTACGAAATTAGAAATCAATCTCCAAAATAATGTTTTTCATAGCATATTCAAATTTCAAATCAATTGGTGAATAAAACCTTAGGTTTTGCCTTTAAAACCTACTAAAATAATTCCATAAAAATTCCAATAAACCATCATTTAATCCAATAATGATAATCATCAATCAAAGCATGATATATATTCACAACCAATTCATAAATCATTCATAGATCCAAAACAAGAAAAAATAAATGAGATGGATACTATTGTTCATTTTAGATTGGATAAGAAAGATTGAGTTTCGAAGTTGATTAATTCCTTTAGCTTTACTCTTTGATTTCCTCTTCCTTATCTTCTAGTAACGACTGACCTATTTAGGTTATGTTTTGATATCTTGAAAAATGAAATGAGAATGAGTGAAGGAGGGAAGGTCTAGGGAATGAATTAAGGGATTATTCTCATTATGCCCCTCTCGTAAATTCCTTTCTATTTTATGTTTAAAATAATCTTCTTAACCAATTAATTAAGGCACAACCTAATTAACTAACAAATCTCATTCTCTTTATCACCAGTTATTAGACTAGTATAAGGATGGCACCTTCTGAAGCTTTGTGTGGAAGGCCATGCAAATCTCCCATTTGTTGGTTAGAGAGCGGGGATTAGTACGATCTTGTTTCAGATTCGGTTAGAGAAGTTGCAGAAAAGATTGAGTTAATCCGAGCCAGAATGAAGGAAGCTCAGTCTAGGCAGAAGAGCTATACTGATAAAAGAAGGAAAGACTTAGAGTTCTCGGTTGGAGATTGTGTTTTCGTCAAAGTATCACTAATGAAGGTGTAATCAGATTCGAAAAATCAGGAAAATTGGCACTAGATTCATTGGATCATTTCCTATTGTAGAAAGGATTGGGAAAATCGCATATAGAGTAGAGTAACTGAACAGTTTGGTAGGAGTCCATAATGTTTTTCATGTTTCTCATCTAAAGAAGTGTATTCGAGATCCAAAAACCACTATTGCACCGACTGTGTTAGATAATTTTGTAGTGGAATCAGATATGACTATAGTTAGAAAGCCAGTTCGTATAATTGCAAGAGATGAGAAGAGACTAAGGAACATGACAATCAGATTAGTCAAAGTCCAGTGGAGTGATGACGAGAGAGGCTATACTTAGGAAACTTAGAGCATGATTAGAGATACTTATCCTAATTTTCTACATGGTGTGCTTTACCGTTATGATTGATTTTTATAAGTACCTTACTGTAAATTTGAAGACAAAATTCTTAAAGAAGGGGAGTCTGTATTACCCCTAATTTTAAATAAAATTATTCAAGAGATTTAATTAGATAAACTAAATTGAATAATGTAAAGGGTAAAGTGGTTAGGAGATTGAGATTTGTATAATCATAAGGTAGCCATGCCTTCAAAATGAATGGGCCTACCGAACAACCCATAAGTCCCCGACTAATCACACTCCATTTACTCTGGCCTATGGATCAGAGGTCATAATCCTGATCGAAGTAGAGGTGCTTTCTCATCAGAAAACCCATTACGACCTTAAAATAAATGAGAAATCTTATTAAAGTCACTCGATATGATTAATGAGAAGTGAGATCAAGACGACTTAAGAGTGGCTGCACACCAAAAGCGATTAGCCCAACACTACAACACTCAGGTTGGGAATGAGGCACTGATCGCAGGACTTAAGATAGCAATGGAATTGGGAGTCAAGGCTTTGCACATTTACAGTGACTCTCAATTCATGGTCTGCCAGGTGAGGAAGGAATTCCAAGCAAAGGGAGCTAGGCTAGCGCCTTGTTTGATCAGGAGTTGCTTATCGATTTTGAGTATTACATGAAAACGCATATCCCTAGGGAGGAAAACATGAAAGCCTATTCTCTTGCCAAGTTGGCTAGCTATGGGGATGTGCAACTCATGGTTATAGTTCCATTAAAGGCGTTGTCAGCTCCGAGCATCAATTATATGGATGTTGATTAGATATGGAGGCTGAGTGTGAGAATTCACCATAGATGACACTGATCAAGGAGTATTTTCTAAGAGGAACCCTCCCTAAAGGAAGGAGTGAATGATGGAAGATCCTTTGCTAAGCTTCACTATTTGTTATTTAGGAAGGGGTATATATTGTATAAGAAAGGATTCGCGTTCCTCTGTTGTGATATGTTGCCAATGGTGAGGCCAAAAGAATTCTAGTAGATGTGCATAAAGGATCTTATGGTGATCATACTGGGAAGTAGATGCTAGCAAATAAGATTCTTCGCTATGGATATTTTTGGCTAATAGTCAATAGGGTGCAGCCGATTACACTAGGAGGTTCGATCGATGTTAGATATGGATGGTCACAACAAAGAAGGCGATCAACTTCATAGTTAATAAAATAATCTATCGATTTGGATTCCGACGAACGATCATTTTAGACAATGGGACCCAATTTGATGGAGCTGAGATTAAAAACTTTTGCAACAAACATTGCATCGAGAAAAGATTTGCAGTGGTAGCACACCCGTAAGCAAATGGGCATATGAAGCCATAAATAAGATAATCAAATCTATTCTAAAGAAATGATTAGAGAAGTCCAAGGGAAAATGGGTTAATGAATTACCGTTGGCACTTTAGGCCAATCGAACAACCCACAATTTCACGACTGATCACATAAAACTTAAAATGATAAAATCAAAGAAGATGTGATTAATGTTCTTCCTATTCTTTGTCTCCTTCTTCATTTTCTTGAAAGAACGCACACAAGGTTCACTAGATTTCCTTTTGCTTTTTTACTTGCTTTTGCTGCCCTTCAGAAGATCGTTCTCCGAGGATTCAGTGGACACATTTTGAACACCTTTAGAGATAAGGATGGTGAAGGGGCAAAGATGGACTGAAGGGGCATCGAAATAGACAGAGGGGGAGGTATATCGACATCTTTTTCTTTCTTAATTTCCTTGGACAACATGACTTGGGATCGGAACATCTCTTGCATGATAAGCTCCAAGAAAGGCTTAAAAGCCCTGATTATAATGATGCCTTCCTCCTCCCGAGCCCTATGAATATCACCTCCAGCTTCCTCATCCAAATCATGGATCATTTCATCATGGGGTCCAGGAATGATACCCACTAGAGATGCTGAGGTCGATATATGGGTAAACACAATGATTGATTCAGTTTATCATGGCATGTGTGCCTTGTGGCAAACCTCCCTCGGGTAGAGGACTGATAAGAGGTTGACCTAAAACTTAAGAAACATAGTAGTAGTGTTTAGTAACGCAGATTGGTATCACATGAGCCATCTTAATATGGGCGAAGGTTAATGATATACCTTCGGGAGATATAGACTCAGCATGAGTTGGAGTACCGCTGGAGCCCTGCTCCAAAATGGGAGATAAGATAGGAAACTTTTGAAGTGAGAGCTCATCAAGATTATATTGAGCATCCAACGAGGATATCTAAATTGTTGAAACTTTAAAAACCACTATAACGGGAGAAATATCGGTAAAGCCGAGAAGAGAAATGATATTTTCAATAATTAATGGCTTTGAAGTCGAGGAATCAATAATGTTAACTGTTGAATTATGAAGAGCAAACCCAAAACTCTCACCGGATCATTTTGGTCATTGGAAATCAATTCATGGTGTAGGATGCGCTCATTGAACTTGATTGCTTCTAA
Organism: Allium cepa; assembly: GCA_030765085.1. Lineage (NCBI taxonomy): Eukaryota > Viridiplantae > Streptophyta > Magnoliopsida > Asparagales > Amaryllidaceae > Allium > Allium cepa. The sequence goes on from CM060937.1 coordinate 294,183,525, forward strand.
GTCTTCGCCATCCAAAAGGTTGGGTTTTAGTTCCTCTTCATTGACCTCAACTCCACCAAAGTACTCTCGCTCCTGTCTTATTATTTCTTTCCAGGCTATAGCCAAGGCCTAGGGGTATCCCTTATCCAACCATTCTAAGTTGCCAAACTTAATGACGTTTGCATTATACCACACTAAAATAGGCTCAAGCTCAGACTTAACTCTGTTCTCTACAACCTCTACTTACTCTTGAACACCCTTCGCTCAGGCTTCTGCTTTGTTTTTCGCTTGACGAGCATCTAGCAACTCCTCACAATACCTTTGAGCCTGGGTGAGGGCATCGTCTTTTTCCTTCTCTTCGTTTTCTAGTATGTATTAACCGGTAATTTTACCACTTTGAAAATGAAGTATTTAATTTATTTTAAATATTCAGATATATAATTTTCAAACTTAAATAATCATGTTTTATGCGATAAATAAGAATGATAAACTTATTTTTAAAATTTGATTACAAAATCAAGAAGATTGGATTTTCGTCGAAAAGTGACAAAAGTCGGTTTGCGATAAAATGGGATATTTATCTAATGATTGTTTTAAAAGATAAATAACTCCTTTTAGAATTGTTATATAATGATAATAAGTGATTGATAAATATAAAAATATTTGTTTTACAATAATTAACAAATTTCGTTGCACGATGACAAATTGACTGTATTTTAACAATTGAATTTTAATATAATTAAATATGGTTTTACAATTCAAGTACACTTGTTTTAATTATTTAAAGAGGATAACAAAAAAAATTCAAGTTTTGTTTACATAAATAAATAGCTTACCAAAAACGTCAAAATGTGACCGTAAGATATTTTGTTCAATATAAGTTATCGCAACACTATTGCACCTTTGTTAACATGTTTTAACATATTTTGAGAAAAATATGTGATCCTCTAGAATAGAGGAGAGCACACATGTAAATATGTATATATCACAAAAGATAAGGTGCTAATAATATGACCGGTAAGTAGATAATCATAGTACAAATAACAAAGAAAAGAACTCAGGTACCCTAGAATGAGCTCCGGTAAAGCAACCACCCATTACACCCTAATATCAAGCTTCGGCAAGGCGACTTTCTGGTATTAAGGTGTTAGAAGTATCTAAAAAGTCTATGAAGCAACTCAGTGCCAATGATACTAGAAGACAGCTCCATCTGAGAAGGAAACGTCACGCTGCAGACTCGGAAGAACTGGAAATGCGAATGATCTGGGATGAAAAACGCCAGTCTGTAGACTTGGAGAAAATGCCTCACCGAAAAGTGAATCATCCAGAAAGTAGAATGCCACACTAAAGATGTAGAAGAACCAAGAAGAACTCCTCACTGTAGATAGCAATCCTATGAACCTGCAAAAAGAATATAACACCATTTCTGGCCAAAACCTGTGTCTAAAAGGAACTAAATAAAATTATAAAAATAATACACATACACATATATAAATGAAATTTATATACATATATATGTATTAATGAAATAAAAGTAAAGATACAAAGGTTAAGATAATAGGACAAAAAACAATAAAAATTAGAAAACAGACTAAAATAGAATCCATGATCAAAAGAAGTTAAAAATCTATGAACTAAAACTAAAGAAAACTAAAACTAAAAAAATAAAAAAATAAAAACTTATCCTTATGCTCCTTTGATCAAAAGGATATTATGATAATCAGTGAAATCATTATTTAAGTTTGAAAAAATGTTAATGCTACGATTATTAATGTCAAAAATATTGTTTTTGTGTTCAAATAACTTAATATTATTACTAACCTTATTAGGATATTCTTTAAAATGATTATTTTTATCTAATTTATATTTAGGATTTGAGATCCAAACTAAACAAAATGAAGATATTATAAAAATCAATTTATTAAAATGGCTATTATTATTATTAAAAATTCTCTGATTTCTCTCAAAACCAAATATACTAACAAATTATAATGAGTAAAGTATCAAGTAAAAATCTATGTTTCATTTTAAACCTAAATCTAAAATTATTTCAACAGTAGTCACATTAGTAATTTTAGTTGTAAGACTAAAGTTAAAGATTTTGAGAGTATTAATCAGAATGTAGTAAGTATCCATGCAGTCATAGTACACTTGTTTAATATCTTCAAAATGCAGATTACAAAAATAATATTTAATATCTGCATATTTTTTCTTTTTAAATTTTATATAGTATTTAGTTTTCCATGCATGACTAACTACATATGAATTTTAGATTTAGGAGGAGCAATTGTTTTCCAAATAAATTTAAAAAAGTTATTAGCTACACACGAGAAATTAAGAAATTGATAAAAAGAATTAGAAGTAAATTTCTTACTCTATCCCATTCCCGGCTAATATTATGATTTTCATTATAAATATTATATAGATTCAATCTAGCATAAAGCAAAGAAAGTTGCCTAAGAGTTGTACCTACTAAAATTCTATCAAAACTAAAATTCCAAGGGGATCATTTTCGGGAGAAAAGACATCTATAATTAAAGCATTCTTAATGTTACAAATTTCGTAAAGCTCTTTAAATTCTATTCTAGGAGAGATAACAAAAATCCAACGGTCATTCCAAAAAGAAGTACTATTTCTCGAATGAACTATTGTATTAGTACCAAGGTTAAAAATCGCATGACATTTTAAAATCGGTTTCCAAAAGTCAGATAATTTATTTATAACTGTAGGATTAATTTGATGTAAATTATCACTACCATTATAGTAATATTTAGAAATGATTTCTTTCCAAATAGGATTATCATTATATCCTTAAATTTCCATAACCATTTCCCTAACAAAGTCATGTTCATGTTACGCATTAATGACTCCTAAACCATCATCCTTTTTGGATTTACAAACAGTCTCCCAATTTAATAAAAATTTAATACTACTATTAGAGTTTTCCCCACTTCATAAGAAGTCCCTTCTTTTTTATCAATTTACTTAATCACCCAATATGGAAAAAGATGCATAGACATCCAACAGATCGGTAGAGCTGATAAAACAGAGTTTATAAGAACTAATCTACCCGCTCTTAATAAAAATCTCCCGTTCCAATTAGAAATCCTATTTTTAATTTTATCTTTGATAATAAACCAATCATCATGTTTAAGTTTAGTTAGTCTAATCAGAAAACCAAGATAATCAAAAGGAAAATTCATAGTTTTACAATTGAGCGTATTAGCAACTAAACCTTCAACCTTTTCAAAATCTTTTAAAACTAAAACCGAACTTTTATCAAAATTTATTTTTAAACCTAAAAGAATTTGAAAAAAATATAATATAAATTTGAGGGTAATAACAAATTGGGAAAATAAGAGGTAAATAGTATGGTAACATCTGCAAATTGAAGGACAAATAGATGGTTACGCGAGATTTCACTAATATGTTTTAACATATATGTACACATTTTAAATAACTAAACAAGTTTACTTTTACTAATCATAATTAGAAAATTCTAGAAATTAATTGGTAAAAGTAAGTATGAAAGTCAAAAGCCGCAAATCAAATCAAGTCAAATCATATTTACTTAAATGATAAGTAAAGGGACAAAGTACAATGTGATATTTGATGGTAAGTATGCTTTTGGTAATATGATGGTTTTGAAAATATTTAAGAGTATCTTGGTAATATTGTAAGGGGTTAATTTGATAATTTACCACTTCTTACTTTTTCTATAAATACCACCTCCCATTCACTCATTTTTGCCACACTTCTCATTCTTCTTCTTCTTCATTTTTGAGCTTTCTTATATTCATTAATGGCTTCTCCTCTTTAAGAAAGGTATGAGGGTTAAAAATAGTGGTGTGCTTACAGCACTTGTTACTCTTTAACCTCTTCTTAATCTACTTCTTCCTCTTATCTTCTTTAATTGCCTCAGGTCGTGAGCATTATGAGGGGAAGGCTATGGCTGTGAGCAATGGTGAAGTAGGAGGAGGTGCATGAGCAATAGAAAAGGTGGAGGTGTGTTTCGATGATGGTTTAGTGAAGTGTTGTTGGATAAGAATGTTGGTAGGAAGTAAAACGATTTGGTTAATGGTGAAAACTCGATTTAAATACATACTTCTTATAATTTGAAATTAATTATAAATTGGTTAGCATGAATATTAAAGTTTTTACAATGTTTGGTTGGTTAATTAATGATGTTTGATGGTTGCTCAAGAAGTAAGAAGTAATTTATATATATATATATATATATATATATATATATATATATACAGTTAAACATGTCAAATGAAAGTGAGCTACTTTACTTTAAAATTCTATTATGTTGATTACTATGATATTCATGTTTATATCCTTACGATGATATGCTCAAATTGGCACCATTATGTTGAAATATGAGTGCTTGAATGAATTTGATTATATGGACAAATTTGAACGAATATATGGTTGTTAAAGTCGATTTTATCAACATCTTAGTTAAAATTGGTTATGACTACTTGGTTAGCCATGTTTGAAAATGTTAATCCGTAGTTGATTTGAAACCGCACTTCTTTTAAATCTAATATGGTCACTAGCGATTCAAGTGTGGCCATGCCACTATTTACCTAAATCAATTCAAAGAGGGATCAATTTACTATTCGATTTCGAAGTTCAAATCAATCGCGTGGCTTGATGCTTATGAATGAGATATGAAGGCAACGAGTCCAGCAGCGCTTGATGACATAAGTAGGTTGTAGTTCAAGGTGGCATTGGTGATTCAAGCTTGATGGAAAAGTCGAAAACGAAGCTGGAATGAGAGCAAGTGAAGTATCCCCAAGTGTTGGTTCTGTGTATATAAACAAACCAACCTGTAAACATAAGTATATGAATTTCCAATGTTTAAGGAACCATGGAATGGAATCGATCCATGGCCCATGGATTGGCAGTCCATGAAATCAACACACACACACATATACATACATATACATACATACACACACACACACACACACACACACACACACACACATATATATAAGAAGAAACTATGATAAATCCACAGCCATGTGTGTGTGAGCGTACATGCATGACAATAGATGATTGGTGTCCGAGGAGACCAGCTTCTTACCTGTAAGTTTTAAAGAAGGAAACTGTTAAAAGTTTTCCAAAAGTAGAATGACGAACTTGAAGAACATGCTTCGGTTTTGTATACTACATGAAAGTTAGACTTTCAAAACCACTGGAAGCAATACGGTGATTAATAAAAGTATTATACTTCATGGAAGCAGTTTGAAAGAACGGTAGCATCTATTTAGAGCAAAACTTGAGAAAGATAGTGTTTGTACCAATATTGGGCACAACACTCTTCGGAAGTTTTTGAAGAGATAATAAATGAAGAAATCAAATTGAAAATGAGGATTATCTAACAAAAACTCCAAGTCACAGAAAAGTAAATTGCACGGAAGACAGTAATTTAGAGTGGTTCGGCGTATCGTCTACGTCCACTATGAAGTTTTGTCACTTTATTGCTCGATATTCGGGGAATACAATTTTTTATGTCAAAATACAGCAGATAGTAAGTCAAAATTCGAAATCAATGGCAGTGATGATGATATGGAGTGATTCTGGCAGTGTCTGGGCGTACTTTTTCTCTAAAAATTCTCCGATCCCTTTTCTGAATGACCAAGGGCTCTATTTATAAGTGCTGAAGGCTGATATTTCGCTGAAAATTCGGGAGACCACTTCTGGCACGTGAGGGGGCCCGCATGCCCGGCCTTAGGAAACTGGGGCCCGTTTCGGGATCGATTCGAACTCAATTTCGAATAGATCAAGATTTGATCCGATTGAGCTGAAATTTGGCATGAACATTCCTCATGTTGCTAGTAAGATACTGTGAAAAGTTCATAGCATTTGGACATGTGAATTGTGAGATATGATCGATGCAAGTTGGTACGTGATCGATACGAAGCAATTTCGAATCGATCAAGATTTGATCCGATTGAGCTGAAATTTGGCATGAACATTCTTCATGTTGCCAGTAAGATACTGTAAAAATTTCATAGCATTTGGACATGTGGATTGTGAGATATGATCGATGCAAGTCGGTCCGTGGTTGATACGAAGCAATTTCAAACCGATCAAGATTTGATCCGATTGAGCTGAAATTTGGCGTGAACATTCCTTATGTTTCCAGTAAGCTACTGTGAAAATTTGATGGCATTTGGACTTGTAGATCTTGAGTTATGATCGATGCAAGTTTGGATTTCTCAACCGTGATCGATCAATATCTTGAGCATACGAACTCCGATTGACTTGAAATTTGGAATTTTGGCTTTCTTAGCTTTGCTTGTGATGTCATATAAATTGTAGCTTGATCCGGACTCGAATTTTTTTTACCGACATCCATAGCAGACCTATGTAATAATGATCCCCAGGACGAACTATCATTGGTTTCTAGTTAAGTCCTTGGTGTCAAGGCCTTGCCAAAAGGTGGGATAACATTTGCCCCCCAAAGTACGTCTTGTGTGAACATGACGTGCTTTGAAAAGCTGCCATCTTCATTCTGAAAAGTTCTATCCAATTCACTGAGTAGTTGCTATCTTTTCGTCAAAAGATGTTGCCTTTGCTTGATCTTCAATGACATAAACGTCAAACTGTTGATTGTCAATGACCATGTAGTGTTTTGTCGTAACTGAGTGTTGAGCACTAGCGGTTTGTTGTTCATCGTTTTGATCGTCATCAGATAAGCATTCAATTCCTGGTAACTTTGAGAATTGAGTGTTAGTTTGGCATACATGCACATATGTTAGCCAAACACCTATTCATGTTTGCACATTTGCGGGTCGTCATCAAGTTCTTTAGTTTTCCGTTTGGATTGAGTTTATATCGAACCTCTCCTGGATCGAAGTTAAATTGAGTTGTTACAACGTTCGATGATTGTTTTAAGTCCTTCCTTTCATATCGATCCTCTCCTGGATCGATTTAAGATGTTAGAATATATGCTCCATATCGATGGATACGTAATATTGGGTCTTGGATTGATGGATACAAGAGTAATGCTTTGTGTCGATGGAGTCGAATGATCCAGACATAATCATGCAGTGATGCTTCACGGAGGATATGCCACCTTCCATTCCCCTATTCAATAAGAATTCCCCGTGTTAAATAGTCTTTGATAGGAGTCATCCATGACTCCTTTCCTGGATCCATCACTAAGATCTAGTCGATCTTCATCTAATAGTGCTTGGAATAATAAGTATTTCAACTGGGATAATGTCTATTTGTCGCGCATCCCCAGAACTGGCTAGCTTGGCCATTGATTCGGTCTTTGCGTTTTGTTCTTTAAGGATTTTTGTAGTGGTGTAATACTTGAAGTCGGCTAGTATCGCAAGGATCAAATTGAGATAAGGAGCAAGATGTTGCCCCCTAGTCAGATAGTCCTCCCTGACTTGGCACGTTAACTAGAAATCGTATAAGATATGTAAAGTTTCCATTCCTAGTCTTCTTGCAAGTCTCGGCGTGGCGACCAAGGCTTCATACATAGCTTCGTTTTGTTGCAGGGAAGTTGGGTTTCAGGGTATAGCAGATCGATCATTCTTGAAGACCCATTAACATGACTTCGATGTTGGAAAACTGATTATTGGAATTTCCATCTATGTATGTTCTCCATCGGTTGGACAGTTCTCTACTATTCTTCAGATAATCGTCTGATGTAGCGAATTCAAATATGAAGTATGCTAATGTTTGACCATGGATAGCTCTCTGAGGGAGATAAGTGATATCAAATTGGCTTAGCTTGATATTCTATTTGAGTAACCTTTCAGACATCTAAGGTTGCCATTGGACCCATTGTAACGGTTGATCGATACAGACATTAACAGGGTAGGCTTGCCAATAGCTAGCTTTTATCAGATACTGGTCTTTGGATTAGTTTCTCTTCACATAGCATTGCGATGCTTATGGCATGTGTTGACATGACCAAATTGAGGTATATATCTCCACGATCCAACGGCTTGGGTAGATGGGAGGTCTCTTTGAGCAATCTATTAGAGCTGCTTGGTTTCCTCGGTATATGGATGACTCTAATCTTCAGCATTTTCTGACAGTAGCCTCAATCCTAAGAGAATTGATTATGAAACCCGAGAATTCTTCTTATACAACGCTGAAAGAGCATTCCAAAGGATCAATTTTCATTCTATAGTTGTTAGAGAGCACCGAGTATCTTTGCAAAGTCATCAATGTGGTCGCTCGATAGTCGTGATCTCACGAGCATATTAACTACATATACTCTCATTGATCGGCCGATCTGATTTTCTAATGATTTGTTAATCGTCCTTTGGTAAGTAGCATAAGCGTTCTCAAGTTTGAATCCAAGGAATGCCGCATAGCACTATAGGATCGCGTCAGTAATGAAATAGTTGTATTCCTAGTCTGGGACATGTTTCAGTATCTGATTGTATCTGGAGTTTGCGTCCATGGATGAGAGTAATTCATGTATGATGGTTGAGTCTATTAGTTGGTTGATCATTGGATGTGGAAAGCTATGCTTTGCCATGCCTCGTGCAAATCTGAGTAGTCGGCGTACGTTCGCCACTCTCCTTTTGTTTCTCTCATAAGAAAAGGATTGAATACTCATTTTGGGTAGAGGACATCGCGGATAAACCTATTGGTTTTGAGTGGATTCGCCTCCTCCTTAAGTGCAGTAGATCTTTCTAGATCCTCGTCGCTTCGTTTTTATTCACCGAAACATGCAGCGGGTTGACACTTAATGCAGAGTTCTTAATGGTGGGTGAGAGTCCATATATACACATGAGATTGAGTCCAAGCGAACATATCAAATTCACCTGGAGCAATGAAGTTGACTCTTGCACAATCATTCTGCAGAGTTGTGATCTGATCTACAATACTCGTGATGGGTTGTATGCACTCCATGTGCTTATTTGCAATGGTAAATGATTAGCCTTATAGGTATGTTAAATCAAAGGCTTAGTAAAGTTTAGCCCTGTATTGTGTGCTGCTGCATAGCTGGCTCCAACTACGAGTTTGAATCTATATGTGTTTCCAAGCAATGCGTTTTCCATTCAATGTACTCACGATCCATTGCTCATTAGAAGGGTCAGAATGATGATCAATTGCCCATAAGTCCAGGCATCGATCTGAGGATTCTATCTCTAAGCATCATTTCGGCCGTAACGTCAAGTTGTTATAAATACTAGGCACAAGCTATTGGGTTGAGTAGTTGTATCCAGCTCTTGGATGATCACATTCATGTCCCTAGTCTTGGGTTGACGGGTGTATTGTGTGAATGATCGAGCCTAGCTTCTGCTATGTTTATACTGTAGTCCAAGCTGTAAGAGCCAGAGTTGTTTGATGAATGATCAAATTATTTTCATTTTATTTAATGTGCGTACCCCCAAGTCAGGGGAAAATCTCGATAAGTGGCAAGGTAGATAATGTTCACTTCAATTTTGCATTCTATCCTGTTGAACCATGGGATCGAGTTAACCGATGGAAGGCTAAGTTGTGCCGTATTCTGCATTCTATCCTAGTTCTTTCCTCTTGGTAGAATACTTCGTTGCCTCGTGGACATTCACTTTGCTTCTTATGTTGTCATACTCTGGGCAAAAACTGAAGAGTGAATCGTCTAGTAAGATCAAATGTTGGATTGATGCTTCCCTTGTCGAATCAAGGGTAAGAATCGGTGCGTGGACAGTTAGGTTGCACTCGTTGTGAATAGCTCGTTTAGTCGGATCGTGGTAAGAGTCAAAGAATGAATGGTCGTATTGCATTCTTTTGGAGTTGGGCGATCAACCACATCTGTTTCGGTTTACGTTCTCCCGTCAGATCTAGGGATAAAGTCAGCACAAATGCAGTCAGGTCATGGTCGTCCAGTCTCATGCTCTTCCTGGCGGATCGAAGGAAGGCGACGGAGGATGAATGGTCAAGTCACACTCATTCGTGGTTCTATCCATGCTCTGGTGGTCATAGGTATTCGATGGGCGCTCGTGTCACATCGAATTGTAGTCGAAGAGGATCGATATTGGCCGTCGATTTAGCGACACAGTGCAGAATTTACGAGCCTCATTGCCTATCGATCCATTGGTATGATATGAAAGGTGCAGATCGATATTGCCCGTCGATCTGGCGGTATAATATAATTGGCTCCTGTAACTTCGCGCATCATTCTAATTGGTTAGCATTAAGGCCTCCTTGCAGTCACTGCCTTAAGTTGTAAAGGACGCTAAGCTAGCGATGTAGCAAGTCACCTTTCTCTTCTTTTCAATGATTTGTTATTCTGCCCACAGTCGCAGAGTTAGTTTGTGGACAGTCTAATTGCATCTGTAGCGAGTTTATATTCCTCCCGTCGACTTTTGGTCGGAGTTGGTGAAGGAATGGTCGGATCACATTCATTCATTTGTCTACGCTCGTAGTCGTACTCCGAAGATGAGAGTTAGTTGAAGGGCCATTAGTCACACCTATTTGATATTTACATCCCTGTCCATACTCTGGGGACTAAGAATTTTAGCAGAAAATGGTCGAACCACATTTTCCTCGTTTAATTCCTCTGGCACTAGTCAATGGCGAAAGTCGAAGTGTAGTCGGTCACATTGCGACAACTTTAATTTGATGTTCCTCCTTCTGAATTGGAGAAAGGAGCTAATTGGTGGATAGTTGGGTCATATCCGGCCACGTTGCATGCACAACCCGCCAGATCATTGGCTAGAGTTAGCGGATGAACGGTCATGTCACGTTCATTTGCGGTAGGATGGGTAATCACATCCATTTAGAATAAGACGTTTAGCTAGGTTCGTTTTTCTAATCTGCATCTCCCTGTCGAATCATGGAAGAAATTCTGTCTTGTTCGGTTGGAGTGCATCCCTATAAGATTATGTTAAAGGTCACATGCCGGGGATAAGTGTTAATGCGTGAACGGTCGTGTCGTTCCCGCTTTATGCTAGATGGTCGGAGCGTTCGATTTTTAATGATAAGTATGCCCCATGTCAAGGGAAGATAGGAAAGCGGATGGTTGAATCACATCCAATTTTTGTCTACAGGACTTGTTGTAGGATCAGAGTTGATAGTTGGACAGTCGAATCGCATCCGTACTGATATTTATATTCCAATTCTAGCTTTGAGGACATGAGTTGGTTGATGGGTTGTCAGTCAAACCCGTTTGGTATTTATGCTCCAGTCTGCGCTCTCGGGACTAGAGTTAGTTGATGTTTATACTCCAGTTCGCACTCTGGGATTCTGGAGTTAGTGTTTATACTCCGGTTCGCACTCTGGGAGCCTAGAGTTGATGTTTATACTTCAATTCGCACTCTGGGAATCTGGAGTTAGCATGTATATTTCGGTTCGCACTCCGGGAACCTAGAATTGATGTTTATACTCCAACTCGCACTCTAGGAATCTAGAGTTAGCATGTATATTTTGGTTCGCACTCCGGGAACCTGGAATTGATATTTATACTCCAATTCACGCTCTGAGAACTTTGAGTTAACATTGATGTTTCGGTCGCACTCCGGGGACCTGGAATTGATATTTATACTCCAATTCACGCTCTGGGAACTTGGAGTTAGCATTGATGTTTCGGTTCGCTCTCCGGGAACCTGGATTTGATGTTTATACTCCAATTCACGCTCTGGCAATCTGGAGTTAGCCTGTATGTTTCGGTTTGCACTCTGAGAACCTAGAATTGATGTTTATACTCCAATTCACGCTCTGGGAATGTGGAGTTAGCCGATAGATGGTCAGTCACATCTGCTTGAGCTTTTTAGGAATTCGTTCACACTTTGGGAATGATGGATTTATCGGGATCGTGGATGGTCGGATCACATCCAATCCGAGTTAACAAGCGAGGTCGTTAGACGGACGGGTCTATCCTCCTCAAACTTGGTTAGGATACGGCCGAAGTCGTTAGGCGGACGGGTCCACCCTCTCCGGAACCGCATTTATATGTTCATACTCCAAGTCGCACTCTGGGAGTTTGAAGTTAGTGTTTATACTCCGGTTCGCGCTCTTGGAACCTAGAGTTGATGTTTATACTTCAATTCTCACTATGGGAAAGTGGAGTTAGGGTTTATACTCTGGCTCGCACTCTGGGAACCTAGAGTTGATGTTTAAACTCCAATTCACACTCTGGGAATTTGGTATTAGTGTTTATACTCCGTTTCGCACTCTGGGAACTTAGAGTTGATGTTATAGGACTGTCGTGTGTCGGTGTAGTTCAGCCTTTGATGTGATGGCTTGCCTCCGAGCTGAGGTTTTACTTAGTAAGTGATCGATGGGATCTCGATTACTTTCCACTTATCTGCTATCGAGGGATGAGATTTAGTTTATGGACGGTTGAATCGCATCCATGTTCATTTGGATAATGCTTTTGGCAAGCGTAAGGAGTAATATTAGTGTCCTGGAAAGCTTTGAGCTCGAGCAAAGGAGAGGATGGTCGAACTACATCCACTTTGACCTGTGTATTTTCCCTTAAATCAGGGTAAAGAATTAGAGAGGGGATGGACAAGTCGCGTCACTTTATACTTTGCATTCTTCCGATTGAGCTGAGGAAGAGAGTTGAAATGATGGCTCATGACGGTTAATGAGTAAGCAGTCAGTTGTTGATGATTATAAATTGAGGTTGGCCCCCAATGAAGTCGGTTTAAGGCACGATTGTTTTGCGGAATCACTGACGCAAACTGGAGAGTGAATGGTCAAATCATACCCATTTTAAACATGTGTCCTCAAATAACCCCAACTGTCTAACATAGGATTGGATGCATGGAAGGTCACGTCACGTCCACCCTTGATGTGACTTCGATTTTACTTGGCATCAAAAGAAGCATAAGTATTTTGGCGAGCTTCAAGTAAGAGATGGAGAGAGCATTGTCGGGACATATAACTCCAAGTCTTCATCAAATCTCCTAATTAAATTGCATAGGCATATGGGTGGATTGTCGGTTGCATCCACTTTGTACTGGAGTCCCGACCTTGTCAGTCTCTTCTACTTTAATGCCCTGCCCCCAAGTTAGGTGCATATAGCAGCCGACGAGTGGTTGAATCATGCTCGTCGTGATGATACCTCGATGATTTAAGCATAGTCCACGGAGGTTGTTTTGCATCCATCCTTAAGTACTCGGCTACCTGCATCATTTGCAAGTAGTTTAATTCAAGTCGGTCATATTTCGCAACATAAACGAAATTGAAATAGAATTAATTCAAAAGAGATCGAATTAAATCTCATTGATTAGTGAAGCAGCGTCGTATGCTTGCTATTGCACATCAATCTAGCCCTTCTTAGTTGGAAGATTAATGCCAGTGGTTTAGCTTGATCAAAGTTCTTGATTGATAGGGGTCGAGGGTTCCCAGCCCTTCGTTTTATGGGGCTCAACATATTGTCAGAGCTATCCTTTCCAGAGCAGCCTTATAGCGTCGGCATCCACGGTAGCCATCTAAAGAAGAGGAGCTTCCCGATTTAGAATATGGAGTAGGTTTCCTCCCTATCTTTCGACACTGATTTTTCATCTAGTTCATCAACTCAATATTAGATACGATATAATAGTGTAGTTGGTGGTGGCAATCCTCCAGTTCTCTTATCGAACTAATTGACAGTCTTCTTTGAGGCATGGGGGGAGACATTTGGATTTGATGGCATTCATCACTCTTCGTGGAATCCATGCATCATTCTCACATCATGAGATAGTGTCGAAGGTTGAATTTCCATTGTACACTGACATAGTCAGCATGCCGAATTTTCGCTAATTTTTTTGCATGTAGTTGGTTTATATGAATAGGTCCCGACTGGGAAAGATACTCCAATCAACATTGTCAAGTCCATTTTATGGCTTTAAGGTCTTGTAATACCAGTGAATGATGTATGAACAATTGCCCAACATTCAAGTGGTTGGTAATGCCGTTTGGATGGTGAGTAGATTAGGATGGGCTCATAGATTGGTGATTATTTCTAATTTTCACCAGGAAGGAGGCCCGTATAAGATAGTAAGGAAGTCCTCTTAAGGTTGTATGCCATGCTTTTAGTCATATGGAGGTGGAATGATTAAGATGCGGGCATTTGAAGATGGTTCAATAGTGACTAGCTATGTCTCGAGTTGGTAGAGTAGACAGTGTAGGGCAGTCGTCATATTAGCCATCGTGCCATAATTGTCAATTCAGGAGTTTTAAAAGCTGGTCAATTGGAGGAAGTTGTAGTCCACTTTAGAAGCATGATACATTGATTAACTTTAGTTCTTGGAATATTAGCTAGGTTCTCCAACCTCTGGGAGCACGGTTGAGTGGTATTTCTATACCCATTCCTTGATTGCAATTCAACAATTACTGTTGTAATCCCCTACGTCCCGTCCAGTCATGGAACGATCAAAATGTTCGTTGATTAAGTTGAGTTTTGAATTAACTATGCGGGTGCTCTGCGCTGCGGCTAGGGTTCGTACCCGATTTTTTTTTCTTTGGAAATTTCATCATCATTCTCAGTAATGTTTGAACGATATAAAGTGTTGTCTGAGCGTCGATATGAAATGCACACGGCTAAGGTTCGGTCGATTTCGTATCCATCAGCAAATAGTCAATCTTCGTATCGATCAGGATTTCGTATCGATCAGTTTTCCTATCGATCTAATTTCGTATCGATCACTATTCATATCGATCACTATTCATATCGATCTGATTTCGTATCGATCACTATTCGTATCGATCTGATTTTGTATCGATCACTATTCGTATCGATCTGATTTCGTATCGATCACTTTTCGTATCCATCGGATGAGTTCTTGATCGATTCGAACTGCATGTGAGTATCGATACGAATTGGAGCAGATTGATGGATACGAACTGTATGTGAGTATCGATACGAATTGGAGGCAGATGGATGGATACGAACTGCATGTGAGTATCGATACGAATTGGAGGCAGATGGATGGATACGAACTGCATGTGAGTATCGATACGAATTGGAGGCAGATGGATGGATACGTACTGCATGTGAGTATCGATACGAATTGGAGGCAGATGGATGGATACGGACTGCATGTGAGTATCGTAACGAATTGGAGGCGGATGTATGGATACGAACTGCATGTGAGTATCGATACGAATTGGTGGCAGATGGATGGATACGAACTGCATGTGAGTATTGTTGAATATGCGCTTATATAATTTTTGTTTGATGATAATAAACATATATACATTCGTTTAAATGTATTTGCTAATATACTATTTATTTTCACAGATTAAATAAATATTTGCTGAATAAAATAAATGACATAGATTTTGAATTCAAACGAATATTTTATTCAAACAAATATTTATTATAATTTTGAATAGTACAAATCAAGCTCTCACTATTCACTTCACTATTCACTATACAACTTTGATACAAATTCAATTACATCACAATTTTACATTTACAGTTGACCTCACTACATATCACTCACACTCGTATTTGTCTTCAACTTCATTCCAGTTTGAATCCAGCATCTGAGCAATCTGCAAAAATATTCACTAACGCAGTAAAATTGAAAAAGAAAAATTTTTGCAATATAAAATAAAATGTGAATTTTGAAAATGATATTTGCCTCAGTTATTTGGGTTGTTCGTCATCATTTAGTTTTGAATTCGTCATACACGAACAACTTGTGACATACACAGTGTATCACTGTATATGCCACAAGGCCGTGCACACCGATATACACTTGATAATTCTACAGGGACAGGTGAGGACAGGTCAAACCCAAATACAGGATTCAACTCAGGTGCAACATAAATAAAATCTCGACTTCAACACAAGGTCAAACCCGAGTTGTTGACACTGGATTCAACTCAAGTAAAATTTCTCAAGCCAATATGAAACAAGATCAAGTCGAGCTACCACATAAAGGAATAAATACATCAAACATCAATGAACCAACTGTGTATACATGAAGGTCACAAAAATGCATGAAGCAGTTCATATATACAAGCAAATGAAGGCCAACATCAAAAACAGAGTGCAAAGATGCAATGACAATACAACAAGTCAAGTGATGCACAAGCAAAAATATGACAGCAATGAAGACAAATCAATTTTATGGAGGAATGGGAGTTGATCTATGGAGTGCAGAAACATGGAAGAAAGAGATATCTGATATCCAGGCTACTGGAAACACAACATGTAACATACTCAAAGTAAGCACAAGTATGCAACTCACAGACTGAATCACAAAGATGCACATGGCACCAAACAACAACACATTGCAACAATACTACAAAGTACAAAGCATGCACCAGTTCACATGCACTGGCTCGAATGTACATAACAGACTCTAAAGCCAGAAGGATGCATAAGAATGACTCAGCAATGCAAGTGAAACTAGGTTACTACATAACACAGCAGTGCAACAGTATCAAATACAATATGGACACAACATGCCTCAAAGACCAGTAAACCAAGCTTCACAATAAACATCTCATGAATATAAGATGTCGAAGCCACAAAATCAAAGCCAAGTGAACTGCAAGTGTCAACAAGGCACGTGAATATGAAGATCATCAAGTATGATACAACTTACAAGCCCAGAATGACAAAGTGTATGCAACTGCAGGAAGTCAACTAGAGAATTCATGAATGTATACATGAATCAAGCTACAGCATGAACAAGACTACATGAACACAGTGATGGCCGAGAGATGCAGTCAAGTCAAAATGCTGAAGTTCAAATAATGTCATCAGAAATTCACAAAATCAAAATATATAACCAATTCAAAGCCGCAAGTCAAAACTGTGGTAGCAAACGTAATTGACCAAGTCACGAATCAACAACGTGACTATCAAGCAAAGAAAGAATATTCATATGGAAAAGTCAGAAAACATCTCAATCATCGAAACAAAATCAAGTGGCCGAGGTGAATAATATGACAAATTCAAATAGAGAATATACGACGCAAATCTAGGGTTACAAACCCTATATAATCAAATTCACATCATCGGCAATACGCATGGAGTTCAATGAAGCATAACAGAACAGCATAAACAAAAATCACATACCGAATCGAAGTTAAAACTCCATCAACTCGAAGTAGCCAGAGAGAGAGAGCAACGAGAAATCGATCGAGCAAGGAAATTGTCGAACAACCACAAATTCGATTGAAGCAATAACGGCTCTTTGAAAGCCCTAATTTGGATCAAGGACGCAAGCCCAAAATTTTAATCAGGAGGAACGAGAAGAAACAAGAGCTGCCATCACAAACAAAGGAACGAGCCGATAAAAAAATATAGAGAAAGAATAATTGGGCCGGCCTGTTTTTTTTAAGGGCTTTGTATTTTAATTAGGGTTTTTGAGTTTAAATTTTTTTTAATTGTATTTTCTTTTTAAACCGTTTTTAAATTTCTAGTCGTGTGACTAGGGGACAAGCTACGTGGCGTAGCTTGAGAATTGGCAACTCGGTGGTTGAGTTGTGGCAAGGTTTTGAGCGTAGAGTTAGATTAGTCAATAGCGGGTACATCGAGTTTACGTGTGTAAGCGAGGGACTATCTAATTTCTAGTAGAAACCTTGGGGGCAGCACGTAGGCAGGGTTTTGCCGAAGCTGGGTAAATTCTGTGTTGTTCTGTTATTTATATTCTGCAATATCTGTGCTGCTATTCTGTGATCTGAATTGAAATTATTTTATAAGCTTCCGCGATTAATTTTTATAATTTACACTATCACCCTATTCACCCCCCTCTAGGGTGAAATCGATCCTACAAGCGGTATCAGAGCTAGGAACAAAAGCCGTTTTTGTTTTAAAAATTTGATTTTACAAAAACCAATTTTTGTTTTAAAAATTCGTGTTTCAAAAAAATCGGTTTTTGTTTAAAAATTTGAATTTTTAAAATGGCTTCTTTTAATAATGCTTTTGCAGAGGGTCAGTCGATAGTTAGACCACCAATGTTCAATGGTGAATATGCTTTTTGGAAAAATAGGATAAATTTTTTTCTGAAAACCATTGACGCTTGGGATATTGTTGAGATAGGTTACAGAACTCCAACTATAACTGTAGATAATCAGGAAATAGAGAAACCAAAGGAACAATGGACAGAACTAGAAAATAAATTACAAAATACTAATGCCAAAGCTATGAATTCTATTATCTGTTCATTAGATCAATTTGAATTTAATCGTGTCTCACATTGTCTAACTGCGCAGGAAATATGGCACATACTAGAAGTGACTCACGAAGGAACATCTCAAGTCAAAGAATCTCGCCTTGCCATGCTAAGCAGCGAATACGAGAACTTTACAATGGCGAAGGAAGAAAATGTCAAAGAGATGTACGGACGACTTTCCAATATCGTATACAAATCAAAATCTCTCGGAAAAACATACACCGAATTGGAAATAGTCCGAAAAATCCTCAGAGTCCTTCCACGAAGCTTTGAAGCAAAAGTAACTGCCATTCAAGAATCGAAAGATTTAAAACAACTCAAAGTTGAAGAACTCATCGAAAATCTCACCACTTATGAGCTAGAAATGAAATTCAAGGAAGAGCGTGAAGGAGGAGATACTCGAAAGAAATCAATAGCTCTCAAAGGAACAATTGAAAGTGATGACGATGATGATGATGATGATGCAGCAGCAGAATTGGAGCTATTAATAAAGAAATTCAAAAAGTGGAATTACAAATATGGAAATTCAGCTCGAATTCAAAAAGCGAAAAGCAGAATAGCCAAAGCACTAGACTACTCAGAAGAACAAAAGTTTATTTGTTATAATTGCAACAAACCCGGCCATATCAAGCCCGATTGTCCACAAATTAAATCCAGCCATGGAAAGAAACAGAAAAAGAAAAGTTTTGCAGCCACTTGGGATGAAATAGACGAGAATGGTCAAAGCACTGGCAGTGAAAGCGAAAAGGCAGAATTGTTTCTTCGAGGTGATACAACTGACAATGACGATGACGAGCCAAGTGAGGTATCAAAACTTACCCATTCTGAGTTGCTTATATATTTTCATGAAGTAAACGGCTGTTTTGAACGACTTAGGGAAAAATACGCCAAACTTGAATCTCAAAAGGATACTTTGATAGAATGCAATGAACAACTTGATCAATTAGTTAAAAACTATCAACGTAGGATCCCTAAGTGTGATAAGTGTCCAACATTCGAAGAAGAAATTAAAAAATCAGAAATCAATATAAAATCACTTGAAAATGAAATTCTGATTTTAAAAGAGAATGAAAATACTAGGAGAGAGAATTCTATTAAAAAGTGCACACAGTTGTTAAACGAAAATGAATCTCTCAAAACACAAGTCCAACAATTGTCAACGACTTTAGATAAATTTTCAAAAAGTGAAAAATCGTTGAATATGCTATTAGGAAAGCAAACTGTTAATACGGTTAGACAAGGACTTGGATATAATAGTTCGAAAATTGTTGAAAGCAATATTAATCAAGTTAATTCTATGTGCACAATTTGTAGAAAATATGGACATAATCACAATAATTGTTGGTATAGACCCAAACATGTGAAAACTATACCGATTTGGCTTCCAAAAGGCACAAATATAAAATCTCTCAAAGTTAAACAAATTTGGGTGCCGAAGGGAACAATTATTAATAGTTTTGGGTCTTTACAAAATTGTTTTACAAAATTTTCTGCCACTAACAACCATGGACCTATAAAAAAAAATAGGTCACATAAATCTTTCATCGTGTAGGTGTGGTGGCAGGCTAAGGAACAACAACGGTGTTCTCTGGATTTTGGTTGTTCCAGAAACACAACGGGCGACAAAGCAAAGTTCCTTAGCCTAGTATTAAGGTGACAGAATCACAACGGACAACAACGAAAAATATCGTAAAGGTAAAACAGGTAATGGTATGTTTTAAACGATATATTAAATGTGATAATCTGCACCGTATTCTGAATTAAAATCAGCCAATATTGAGATGATGAAAAGATGATGATTCTAACTTATTCAACATAGTTGGCCAATTATATTCATATGCCAGAAACACTATAAAGTTCTCTAGATTCTTTGAATTACTTCATATATATCAGTTTGGATTAAAAATAGTGTTTTGTTGGATATTACAATTGGTTATAATATGGCTGACTCTATATTCACGGTTTTTTTGATTATTTACATGGCTTCAATTCAGATTCAAAAGAATGTCATTTAAATTGTTGTTAAAACTGAATTTGAAATTTTTGGTGCACACTTCATGCTTTGGTCTATAAAATTCAATGGATGATAATTTTTGAGTGAAAGAGAAATTCAGATGCAGATTACACTGGTAATCTAGTTGATAGAAAAATTACTAGTGAAACGTGATTTTTGTTGAGACATTTAGTAACTGTATCGTTTTACAAAGAAAATATTTGCATATTTTTCATTTCAAATAATTTTCAAATAGCAGAAAATTTTCTTTTAAAACCCCCTGGAGAAATCATTTTTGACCATAGTTTCAGATTAGTCATTTTTGAAAAATTAATTTCATAATTATTTTTGAATTTGATTTTAAATGACTATTTTGACTAATCTGACTCCCTAATGTTTATCGAAAAGAAAAATAGTGATTGAAAAAGTGATGAGTGTTAATATTGATCATATATTATGACTCGAGATGGTATAATTAGTAAATTTCTTTAGAAATTTAAACAAGAGTTATAAAAAAATTTGTTGGTAAAAATTCCATGACCATCTCTATATCTATCATATTTTTAACGACCATCACTCATCAAAATTCTATATAGTTTGTCGATATGTGGTACTTTAAACAGGAATCGTTCGTTTTTTATTTTCACATTTTTTTTAAAAAAAAAGAGGGATAATAATAATAATAAATAAATATCAAAGCATTCACTCTCATTTAAAAGTCCTCACGGTTATGCATGGGTGAATTACTTGGAATTTGTTATATGCTTCCATGCTCATTTAAAAGTCCTCGCGGTTATGCATGTATGGAACGCATATCAAAAGTTGATTTTTAAAATAAGCAAGTTGATTCTAATCCCATTTAAAAGTCCTCACGGTTATGCGTGGTTAGAAGATACTTGAATTCATTTTTAAAAAAAATAAATTTGGAATACTACTAATCTCATTTAAAAGTCCTAACGGTTATGCATGGTTAGTAGATATTCAAATTCCTGATATAAATATACCACAAATAGACACAACTGTATGGTTTTATATGATGACATCATTTCCATCATTCTAAAAGTGGAATATGCGCCTAACAAATATTTATGATTTTTGTTTGACTTTTTATCGAAATTTAATATTTATATTCAATTGAGTTTTTAATGTAGGATTGATATCGATTACTTTATCTCTATTTTCTCTAACACTATTATTCTTTTGCTGATAACAAAAGGGGGAGAGAAAAGTTAAGATTTTGTCAAATAAAATCAAGCAAAGGTCAAATAATTTTCCATTTGCATCTACGCTCATTTGCATATTTTTATTTGTATGCAAATATGTAGGGGGAGTATTGTGTAGAGAGGGAGCATTCAAATAGGGGGAGCAAATTAGAGCATATCAATGATCAAATACATTTAACATATTCAAAATCTTAAATATATGTTTGTTATCATCAAAAAGGGGAGATTGTTGAATATGCGCTTATATGATTTTTGTTTGATGATAATAAACATATATACATTCGTTTAAATGTATTTGATAATATACTATTTATTTTCACAGATTAAATAAATATTTGCTGAATAAAATAAATGACACAGATTTTGAATTCAAACGAATATTTTATTCAAACAAATATTTATTACAATTTTGAATAGTACAAATTCAAGCTCTCACTATTCACTTCACTATTCACTATACAACTTTGATACAAATTCAATTACATCACAATTTTACATTTACAGTTGACCTCACTACATATCACTCACACTCGTATTTGTCTTCAACTTCATTCCAGTTTGAATCCAGCATCTGAGCAATCTGCAAAAATATTCACTAACGCAGCAAAATTGAAAAAGAAATTTTTTTGCAATATAAAACAAAACGTGAATTTTGAAAATGATATTTGCCTCAGTTATTTGGGTTGTTCGTCATCATTTACATTTGAATTCGTCATACACGAACAACTTGTGACATACACAGTGTATCACTGTATATGCCACAATCCCGTGCACACCGATATACACTTGATAATGCTACAGGGACAGGTGAGCACAGGTCAAACCCAAATACAGGATTCAACTCAGGTGCAACATAAATAAAATCTCGACTTCAACACAAGGTCAAACCCGAGTTGTTGACACTGGATTCAACTCAAGTAAAATTTCTCAAGCCAATATGAAACAAGATCATGTCGAGCTACCACATAAAGGAATAAACACATCAAACATCAATGAACCAACTGTGTATACACGAAGGTCACAAAAATGCATGAAGCAGTTCATATATACAAGCAAATGAAGGCCAACATCAAAAGAAGAGTGCAAAGATGCAATGACAATACAACAAGTCAAGTGATGCACAAGCAAAAATATGACAGCAATGAAGACAAATCAATTTTATGGAGGAATGGGAGTTGATCTATGGAGTGCAGAAACATGGAAGAAAGAGATATCTGATATCCAGGCTACTGGAAACACAACATGTAACATACTCAAAGTAAGCACAAGTATGCAACTCACAGACTGAATCACAAAGATGCACATGGAACCAAACAACAACACATTGCAACTATACTACAAAGTACAAAGCATGCACCAGTTCACATGCACTGGCTCGAATGTACATAATAGACTCTGAAGCCAGAAGGATGCATCAGAATGACTCAGCAATGCAAGTGAAACTAGGTTACTACATAACACAGCAGTGCAACAGTATCAAATACAATATGGACACAACATGCCTCAAAGACCAGTAAACCAAGCTTCACAATAAACATCTCATGAATATAAGATGTCGAAGCCACAAAATCAAAGCCGAGTGAACTGCAAGTGTCAACAAGACACGTGAATATGAAGATCATCAAGTATGATACAACTTACAAGCCCAAATGACTACGGCAAACACAGAGTCAACACAAATGCAAATGCACAAGTATTAATATATAATGATCAAGATGCTTCACAGTACAACATACAAAATGAATCATACAGTTTCAATGCTAACTGCTCAAGTAAAGTGAAGGAACAAGACCGAACGAGCAAGCTAACCGGCAAATGAACAGAGGCAACAAGGTCAGGGTACAATGCAACATTTTCAAAATGCACAAATATACTATGCAATGAATATCAAGCGATACAACTGCAAGTATCAAAACCAGGTTGAACAACTACAAGTACAGGTTCAAGGCCAGAATGACAAAGTGTATGCAACTGCAGGAAGTCAACTAGAGAATTCATGAATGTATACATGAATCAAGCTACAGCATGAACAAGACTACATGAACACAGTGATGGCCGAGAGATGCAGTCAAGTCAAAATGCCGAAGTTCAAATAATGTCATCAGAAATTCACAAAATCAAAATATATAACCAATTCAAAGCCGCAAGTCAAAACCGTGGTAGCAAACGTAATTGACCAAGTCACGAATCAACAATGTGACTATCAAGCAAAGAAAGAATATTCATATGATAAAGTCAGAAAACATCTCAATCATAGAAACAAAATCAAGTGGCCGAGGTGAATAATATGACGAATTCAAATAGAGAATATACGACGCAAATCTAGGGTTACAAACCCTATATAATCAAATTCACATCATCGGCAATACGCATGTAGTTCAATGAAGCATAACAGAATAGCATAAACAAAAATCACATACCGAATCGAAGTTAAAACTCCATCAACTCGAAGTAGCCAGAGAGAGAGCAACGAGAAATCGATCGAGCAAGGAAATTGTCGAACAACCACAGATTCGATTGCAGCAATAACGGCTCTTCGAAAGCCCTAATTTGGATCAAGGACGCAAGCCCAAAATTTTAATCAGGAGGAACGAGAAGAAACAAGAGCCGCCATCACAAACAAAGGAACGAGCCGATAAAAAAATATAGAGAAAGAATAATTGGGCCGGCCTGTTTTTTTTAAGGGCTTTGTATTTTAATTAGGGTTTTTGAGTTTAAATTTTTTTAATTGTATTTTCTTTTTAAACCGTTTTTAAATTTCTGGTCGTGTGACTAGGGGACAAGCTACGTGGCGTAGCTTGAGAATTTGCAACTCGGTGGTTGAGTTGTGGCAAGGTTTTGAGCATAGAGTTAGATTAGTCAATAGCGGCTATAGCGAGTTTACGTGTGTAAGCGAGGGACTATCTAATTTCTAGTGAAACCTTGGGGGCAGCACGTAGGCTGGGTAAATTCTGTGTTGTTCTGTTATTTATATTCTGCAATATCTGTGCTGCTATTCTGTGATCCGAATTGAAATTATTTTATAAGCTTCCACGATTAATTTTTATAATTTACACTATCACCCTATTCACCCCCCCCCCCCCTCTAGGGTGAAATCGATCCTTGTGAGTATCGATACGAATTGGAGGCAGATGGATGGATACGAACTGCATGTGAGTATCGATACAAATTGGAGGCAGATGGATGGATACGAACTGCATGTGAGTATCGATACGAATTAGAGGCAGATGGATGGATACGAACTGCATGTGAGTATCGATACGAATTGGAGGCAGATGGATGGATACGAAGTAGCGCTTCCCGACGGATACGAAGTAGTCAATAGGTGATCGACACGAATGTTGTCACATTTTCTGGACACGAAAACATGGATACGAAAATCACCATATTTTCATGGATACGAAGGGTACAAAATACAACATTTTTTCTAGATTCGAAAATATAGGTACGAAAAACAGCATACTTTCTGGATTCGAAAATATGGGTACCGAATTCATCATATTTTCATGGATACGAAAATATGGATACGAAAAACAGCATATTTTATGGATTCGAAAATATGGGTACGGACTTCATGATGAATATGGTTCCTCTTAAATCTGGAGCAATCTGAATAGAATAGAAGGAACCACTAAACAATAGATCTGGATCTTCTCCTTAGATTTATGCAATCCGATATCGAAAGTAGATCCAACGAACGGGAGAAAAACTGGGTTTTTTCTCAGCGAAAGCACCAAAGTGTTTGCACCAAAATTGGGCACAACACTCTTCGGAAGTTTTTGAAGAGATAATAAATAAAGAAATCAAATTGAAAATGAGGATTATCTAACAAAAACTCCAAGTCACAGAAAAGTAAATTGCACGGAAGACAGTAATTTAGAGTGGTTCGGCGTATTGCCTACGTCCACTATGAAGTTTTGTCACTTTATTGCTCGATATTCGGGGAATACAACTTTTTATGTCAAAATACAGCAGATAGTAAGTCAAAATTCGAAATCAATGGCAGTGATGATGATATGGAGTGATTCTGGCAGCGTCCGGGCGTACTTTTTCTTTAAAAATTCTCCGTTCCCTTTTCTAAATGACCAAGGGCTCTATTTATAAGTGCTGGAGGCTGATATATCGCTGAAAATTCGGGAGACCACTTCTGGCACGTGAGGGGGCCCGCATGCCCGGCCTTAGGAAATTGGGGCCCGTTCCGGGATCGATTCGAACTCAATTTCGAATAGATCAAGATTTGATCCGATTGAGCTGAAATTTGGCATGAACATTCCTCATGTTGCCAGTAAGATACTATGAAAAGTTCATAGCATTTGGACATGTGGATTGTGAGATATGACCGATGCAAGTTGGTCCGTGATCGATACGAAGCAATTTCGAATCGATCAAGATTTGATCCGATTGAGATGAAATTTGGCATGAACATTCCTCATGTTGCCATTAAGATACCGTGAAAATTTCATAGCATTTGGACATGTGGATTGTGAGATATGATCGATGCAAGTTGGTCCGTGATCGATACGAAGCAATTTCGAATCGATCAAGATTTGATCCGATTGAGCTGAAATTTGGCGTGAACATTCCTTATGTTGCCAATAAGCTACTGTGAAAAGTTGGTGGCATTTGGACTTGTAGATCTTGAGTTATGATCGATGCAAGTTTGGATTTCTCAACCGTGATCGATCAATATCTTGAGCATACGAACTCCGATTGACTTGAAATTTGGAATGTTGGCTTTCTTAGCTTTGCTTGTCATGTCATATAAATTGTAGCTTGATCCGAACTCGAAATTTTTTTACGGACATCCATAGCAGACCTATGTAATAACGATCCCCAGGACGAACTATCATTGATTTCTATTTAAGTCCTTGGTGTCACGGCCTTGCCAAAAGGTGGGATAATAGATAGTATGGAATCCTAAGATTTTTTTAATCCAAAGCACATCTTGTTAAAATAAGATATACTTTGGGAGGCAGATGTTATCCAACCTTGTGACCAAGCCATATTAAGACGAACCATATCAGTTAAATAGGAGAATAACCAAGCAAGAATCTAGAGCGATAATTGCCAAGCTCAAATGTCAAGTGAAACCAAGAAGCGAAGTCATAAACTTGCCAAGAACTTTCAAAGATAACCCACGCAGCAACTTATTCTAAGTGTAAGATCCGAAGGCCAAGTAGCAAGTTAATTCATGAGTTAGAACCATGAACACGGATTGGTACGGATCCATAACTCTTGCCCAAAACCAAGCCAAGGTTCATGCCATAGAAGGACTTAACATTTTTCAGTTGATGCACATCATAGATGATGGTTTGCACACAATCCTTAATTGAAACAATCGATGGATAACTCAAGTTCTTTTGTCCAACCTTCAAACCAAGGAATTCACACAAGTTCGACCCCATGTCAATGCAACCAAATGCCGAGGTCAAAGGTATAAGTCAATCAAGCGTCCATGAGAGACTGAGGAAGATTCTCAGAGCAACCTTATGAATTAATACCGACCCATGGGCATGATTTGGTACCGATCCCTAAACATTGATGAGTTGGCCACAATCTTTTCAGTTCAACCTCTCTTCGATGTAAGGAATGTGGCAAAAACAGGTAGAGAGAATTTCGTCGATTTGCAGCTATAAATAAAGGAGAAGGGGCATTGTTGAGAGGACTTTTGGCTTGTTTAACAAATTTCTGTACTTTCTTTGCAATCTCATTGATCATCATCTATCCATAGCTATCGATCCATAAGATCAACTTTGTAAAACTCGACATAAACATAAACAAAGTTCAAGCGTATGTAGGCCTTCGATTAGCCGGACCATTACAATTTTTGTGTGTTCTTTTTTTGCCTCATTTTCAACTTATTTTCTTCATTTTATTCTCCTTTGCTAATCTTTGGATGTTTGTGCCAACTTAGCATAAACAATTAAAGAATTGCTTATAGAAATAATGAACTCCTTATAAAGGAATGCACAGACTCAAACTTCATAAGTGATATCGTGTATAGTATGTTAATCCTAAATTCATGGTCAATATTAAGTTAATAAGTTTAAGTTGGAAATGTTCCAAATAATATGGAATGGCTGATTCAACCAAAGGCTAAGTACATTGCCTTGAATATCATTGCAATATAAGTAAATAAATGCACAAATTTATAACTGGGCTAGGGGTGATTCCAAATATTGAGAATCTAATGACATTTTTATATAATAACAATGATGCAGTACAGTTCATAAAAGAATCTAAAGCTCTTTATCAGCATTAGAAAGTATTAATTTGCATAGTAGATAATATTGCATTCCCATTCACTTAGGGACTGGCCTTGTTAGTTTTTGAGAAAACCGATCAAAGGAGTTGGAATAAGATTGCATAATTGATCCAAGTGCAAGTGGGAGATTGATGGAGTTGAGGGTATGCATTAAGGGCAGTTATGTAATCTATTACATATATCTAACTCGATAATCAATCTTGTTCATAAAAAAGGAGTTTTTCTTTCTATTATTTACCTGTTATATTATGATATGTTATTTAGTTATTTAATTTAAGTATACTAAATACAAAATCCTTAAATAGGATGATATGTGATAGTAATTACAATATATTGTAGTTATTACAAATTTGTCGCATTACAATAACATATTATTTTAAATATTCTAGGTCAAGTCGTGTTAACGAATTTCTTCATCAACACCAAAATGTGTAAACAAAGAGGAATGAGGTTGTATGAAAGATCGGATGTACCTCGTAATCCTCAACAAGTGTTGGAAAGAGCGACACTATGTTGAGAATGGGCTTAGGTAATTAGGCTTGGCTTGTTTAAGTTCATGATGACGTCGTAAGCATGATCATGTCGAAGCAATGTTAATCTACATAGTGCAATCTTAGTATGCACAAATCAAGATAATGAGTGATTTTGGAATTCGAAGAAATTCCTGATTAAAAATCACAAGTGCTTTGGAACTCAAAAACAACTCATAATTCAAGTCCTCTTTATTCACATGTTATGTAATTGTTGAATATACAAGGCAGATGTGCAAAAGTACAATCGGCACTAAAATCTCCAAATAAATTAGGGTTACAAAGTTTGAAATGTAAGAGATAAGTCGCCACTAGGTCCATATTTATAGGGGTTGAGGGATGCGAAATGGCTACCACGTGTCGATGTAGGCATGCTTGACCTCCAGCATTGACTAAATTGATGGTGCATGGCGCTATACTTCAACATTCACTTTCTTAATAGTGAACTTCAGCGTTTAGAAACCATCCCACCTTGATAGCCTTTATTGATAACGTTCGATATTAACATTGTATTAAGGATATGCGGCCTTCTTTGAAGGTTGGTGACGGGCATACAGGATCGATTTCACCCTATAGGAGGGTGCATAGGGTGATACTATCAATTATAAAAATTTAATGCGGAAGTATTTGTAAAATAATCATAGCACCGATAATACTAGCAGCACGGATAGTAACAGAATATAAAAGAAGAAAATAGAACACACGGATTTACACAGATAATACCAGTAGCATAGATAATAAAAGCTTGTTCATTCCTCTTTACCTCTGATAATTAGGGCTTCGTGGAATTGAAGGGCGCCTTCTTCAAATTGATCGTTCGAATAATATCACGTTGCTTGCTTTGTCGAATGATCATCTCTTTTGTTTACTTCGGTTGCTTCATATTCGATCGAGTTCGAATAAAAATGGCATGTGATTTATGCTTTTGCTTTTCTGGTTAGCTTGCTTGAACTCGACCGCTATTAGGTTAATGATGATTGGGTTTAAATAGGATTCTAAATCCTATAATTTTGTTCATATTTTTCATTTTTGAATTCATCTGTTTATATGCTTGGCCGTTTATCTTTGTATGGATGCTTTTGATGATTTATGACTTTTTCAATTCGTATATTTTCTGATTGCTTGGTTATCACGGTTTTGGTTTCTGACTCGTTCGACTTCCTTAGCCACCACGATTTTGATTAAACTTGACTTTGACATGAAAATTGACTTTGTTCATTCATGTTAACATCTGGCTTTGATTTGTACTTGTTCGAACTTGCCTTGGTTATTTTTAAAACTGCTATCTGTAGAAATGTTCGATCTCAACACTCTGTTGCTTGCTATTTTGAACTGCTGCACTATATTGTCCACTGCCGTGTTGATATTGCACTTGTACCATTCAAATTGTGGTACTGGTTATCACTGCATGCATCATATATATGTACATTAGTGCTCTGGTCTACATGCATTAGTGCTCATCCATGTAGTCTGGTTGTCACTGCTGTGTATTGCTTTCCTCTGATCATATATGTTGACTTCTTCATGTATTGATGTAGTCTTCACTCGATTGTGTTGTTTTGGTCTCCATTGGTCTGGTTCACCTCAGTTGATTGCATTGGTCACTGTCATATGTTGAAGTCTTGATCCAAGTCTCTTTGGTTTGTGCACATAGTTGCACTATCAACTTGCTCTGTTCGATTCAAGTTGTTATGTATATACATGGTGCACTGCACTATTGGGACTACACTTGTATCCTACCCGGTTTGGTTAGAAGCACATGTATATTTTATTCATTTTGGTTTTGTTGTATTCTTTCTTTACTATCATGTGTGGTATACAAGTCTGCACTATGACTTTGTTGCATTGTATGTTCCAGTGTGCCTTTGTGTCTCTGATCATAGGCACTTGCTTCGAGGCAGTTTGCATACAGTCCTTGTTGCCTCTAGTATATGTATATTGTTATTGCTGCTCTGTACATGATTTTATTTGAGCTTTGTACATTTTTATTATTGTAGCATGTTGCTGGCTTCATGTTACATTATGAAATTTTTGGTCGAGGCTTGCTCCGGTCATTAAAACTTGACCATTCTGTTTTTTTTTTGCATTAAACCTGTGTTAAATCCAGCTTATAGCTCGAGTTTGACCTTATGCTCGTGCATTGACTTTATTTGTATTGTACTTGAGTTGAACCTGGCTTTTGATTGGGTTTGACCTTATGCACACCTGTCCTTGTAATTTTATCAAGTGTATATTGGTGTGCCCGACCTTGTGGCATATACAGTGATACACTGTGCATGTCATAAGCTGTTCGCGTAGGATGAATTCAAATTTAAATGATGACGAACAAACCACATAACTGAGGCAAATAATATTTTCAAAAATCATTTTATTTTACACTGCAAAAATATTTTATTTTCAATTTTACCGCGTTAGTGTTTATTTTGCAGATTGCTCAGATGCTGAATTCAATCTGGAATAGAGTTGAAGACTAATACGAGTGAATGGGTGATATGTAGTGAGGTGAAAATGTAAACTGAAACTTGCAATGTAGTCAAATTTGGATTGTTATCAAAGATTGTATGTATATAGTGAGAGCTTAAACTATTCAAAATTGCAATAAAATATCTGTTTAAATAAAATATTTGTATGAATTTAAATTCTATGTCATTTATTTTTTCAGCAAACATTTATTTAATTATGTGAAAAATAAAATAGTACATTAACAATCACATTTAAATGAATACATATATGTTTATTATCATTAAAAAAATAATATACTAGCATACTCAACAGGGCGGCATTATTATGGCCCGATATCTGTACATTGATAAGTGGCGTATTGGCAATGATCGACATTGATAACATAAGAAATCGATAACAGGCGGCATTGACAATAGGCGATATTGATGATAAGCGGCATTAAAAAAAGACGGCATTGGTGATAAGCGGCATTGATAGTATATGAAATCGATGGTGAAGCGGCATTGATGAGATGCGACATTAATCTGCAGTGACATTGATTCTTCTGGCTATAAGGAAGAAGTGCCTCATTGATGGAATACATCATTAATGTGATGCAGCATCAATGTTATATCATATCATTATAACATTGGTGGCTTAGATATAGAGCTTTCCAATATTGTCATCCCTTACTAACATGTGACATTGTTTTCAATTTCTTTGGCACGATATCACTCATTCAACTCTACAAGCGGTATGCGGCATTGATGGCATGCTGGCTTGGTTGATGACCTAAGACACTGCCTATTATTCTATATTGACAAGGGGCAGCATTGCATGCTTTCGGCATCGATTTATCTTCATACTTTCGACATTGCTTGCTGATGAAACATCATGGTTATGTGGACATGCGGAATACCTTCAGTATAGATAATGATAGTAACATTTTCCTCCATAATATAAAGGAAGAGTTAACTTTTAAAGTCAATACCTTAGGTATTCGCTCTTTACCGCCTATTGGTCTTCTTTATAGATCCAACCGTTCATTTAAAATTGATCCAATGGTAGCCGCCTGTCTTCTTTTCTGCTATGAATAGTCAATTCTTCTCCTTCTTCCTCTTTTTACCTGCGATTAAAAGTTTAAATAAGAAAACTTAAAATTTTCAAAATTAATGGCATATTCCTATCTTTTGGCATCAAAGCAAAAATTAAGGTACATACATCCTTTCCACCGATTAAACCAGTGAGTTAAATTAGGAATTTCTCATTCGAATAGCTGTTAGGGTTTGATTTGGGGATTTTTGGATTTGAGTTGGTGTAAGTTTTGATACTTGATTGTGGTGGATAATCTTCATGTTTTCAGTGAGCTTGATGACTAGCCATGCTTATAGATTGAATTAGCAAAGAATTTTTATGTCGCTTAGACGATTTATCGGATTAACTAAAGTCGGACGACATTAATTTAGAAACCTAGGCGTTTCTAGTTTAATAATGAAACAAATAGTTTATTAGATCCCAAATCCGATGTTTTTATATTCTATTTTGGCATTAATGCCTTACAACATTATTATGACGTCTAACATTGATTAAAAACATTGTCGTTTAGATTCGATATTGATTTATGGGGCTGTTGTACGACGTTGATAATCTCACTAAATGTTATCATTTTTCTTTAGCAGTCTTTTCCAACATTCTTATGTAGATATTATACGACATTGTTATTTTATGAAATAGTTGTATTAATTTTATGGATCACTTATAAAAATATTATCGACCACGACATTTGTCATTGACGTTGGTTATTTTTGTCACTCCGACATTGATTATGGATGCGGTATTGTATCATAATTTTATAACATAACTATTATGACATTCATCATTAATTCATCTTTTCAACATAGATTTAGTGATGCAACATAACACTTTGGTTACTCTTATGATAATTTTTACTTTAAGTTTCTTATAAACACCCATAGGCTTACTTTCTTACCACAAGTCTAACATTTATTTGCACACACTTAATCGACTTAAGAGTTTAAATTTCCATGAGTTCGACGTTGACTATGTAATGGTCATTGGCTTGTTGTAAATATCATATAGGACTTTAGACTTTCCACATTTTTGTGACATAATCTAGGCAATCAATTAGCTATTCCTTGATTTAGAATATAATTTCCTATTTAATATCATGAGCATTCTAATTATTACTTTTCTAATTTGGAATAATATCACCTGCCAGATAAATGAAGTTAAGAAAGCAGCCTAAAAAGGAATCAAGAAGATTAGTAAGGGTCCAAAAGCTTCTCCATGTACTAAAAGAGGATCATCTTCTTAATTCGTCATATATTACCACTCAAGAAGAAATGGATTCCATGCTTAAGCATTATAGTATTACCAGTATTGAAGCTAATTTTGTCGGTCCTTCGGGTAGAATTGACAATCCCTGGAAGGGTTTTTCGCCTTTACCCCAATACATATATGGCAATCGGAATGTCTTCCTTTCCCTGACTTTATTTTGATATTCTTGAAGTACCTAAACATTGCTCCAATTCAATTAACTCCAAACTCATACATCTACTTGACATGCTTGGAAGTTCTTACTAGGAAGTCCAAGCCCTCTCTCAATGCTTAAATTCTTCACACCATAGCTAGCCTTAACAAGATAGGCGAGTAGCAGGGTAATCCACTATACCGCATTCGTCCCCTTCCAAAAATTTTGATTATCAATACCGTTAATAAGATCAAGGAATGGTGAAAATCATATTTTCTATATTGGATGTTAATCTAGGACTAAAGGAACTTTCATTGTTATAGGTAAGTCTCTATTTCCTATTACCTATATTATTATTTTCCATTTTTTATCACAATGGATGTTCTCCTCTAGGTCGAGCTCCTAAGCAGTTAAGCTCCTCTGATAGCGAGATTGTCTGACTCTGGCATCTAAGAGCATGGATGATAGGCTCACACTTCTGATGAAAGCGAATCTTTATCACTACTCACTGATTCTAGATCATCATATAATACTTGGGTAACCCCTAATGATAAAAGGAAATGCCCAAGGGAAATGGTCGTTGGTCATTAATAATCGTAATGCCTTCTCTACTTCTTCTCTAGTTCAACTTGAGCCCATTGGTAAGTTTTAATACAGCTAATGTGGAATTTCATATGTCACTTTATTAACTTATTTTCTTTATTTTAGGATCACCTGCTCCTATTGTCGCTTTTAAAGAGACATGAGTTAAAGATGGTGCTTTCGAAAAGAGGAAAAGCAAAGATGAAATTCCTGTCGCATCTCAATTAAGAAACCCTACTTCCATTGAGGACTCTATTGCCAAAGCAATTGAAGCATTAGAAAAAGAAGCAAACAATGAGATTCCTAAAGATATTCCATTTTTTTCCAAAAACAAAAGGCATAAGCTTGTGGATGACTTTACTCCTGCCATTATGGAGGAGAAGTAATATGTGACCATTGACTCAAGCCTTGAGGTTGCCAATCAGGAATCTATTGGGTATAAAATTTAGGAATCTCTTGGGCATAAAATTCAGGAATCTACCGAGGCAACTCGCTCTCTAGATCCCCTCCTCAAGATTCTTTTCCCTTATTTCTTTGACGACTATTAGTCGTTTGTACACTGATCTTGAGCTGTCTCCTTCCCTAAAAGATCCTCTTCCCTTGGAGCATCAGATCCAGTCTCATATGGCCAATTTCGATGATCTTGTTCAACTGGCTATCCAGTCTCCCTTTATTACCTCTCTTGGGTCATCGTACCCCTCCATTTATTCCAAGGATCATTTTTTCATCATTCTTAAGCAACTTTTATCGATTCATATTTCTTCCCATTTGGTTAATTTTTAGCTCTATAGATCTTGTCCCAACTTATACTCACGATGCATTTCTGGTGGAAGAATATGTTTCACCTTTAAGAGTCTTCTCAAGGACCTTCTAACGAAATAGTTGAGCTTAAAAGATAAATCTCTTCACTTAATCATAGTATAATCGATATTGTGTTGGTAAGAGATGATGCTGTTGCTGAAAAAAAGAATCTCATCTTCTTACTTAAAGAAGAGAAAAATGCTAGGCAATTGCTAGAAAAGGAGGTCAAAGCATTGAAAACAGACCTCAAGAAGATCAATATGGAGAAAACTGAGTTTGCCAAGAAGGAAGTGAAAATGTTAAAAGCGGATCTCGAGAGGACTAATGAAGAAAAAATGAGCTATCTAATAAGAACTAATCCTTGGAGGAATAGCTACAGAGGAAAACTACAAATTTGGCATGCTCGAATGGTATTATCAGTGACATTAAAAAGAAAGTCACCTCTTTCTTCAATGATGCCTTTCAAAGATTACTAAGAGATGTTAGGAAGAAACCTTATTTGTGGCATATGCTAATAGCATTCAAAAGTGCCCAAACTTAGTTTTTACATCCCTTCCAGATTGGAACAAAAAATTTAAAAGAAAATTTAGTCTTAAACTAAAGAGAGATAAGTAGGCTCTTCAGGAAGAGTTTCCTGCGGAAGAAAAGGTCGACCAAAAAGTGGCTAACCTTTAATGTTCCTCCAATCGATGAAGAAACATAATCCGACAGAGAAGAAGAAGAAGAAGACGACGACGATGGAGATGGTGATGAAATGGGTCCCGAAGGACCAAAAGATGGGGGAGATGGATCAGGTGATCCTAATGTAGATTCATTTATTCATGATGTTGGCTTTACCGAATTCCCTAATCCTCAAGATATTACAAAGAAAGATACTACTTCAAAAGACAATATTCCCCCCAGCCGTTAGCCAGAGGAGAAAACTCAAACTCAAGTTTTGGCTTTACAGGTCTGGAGTTCTTTATTTTAAATGTTAAGACTTTCTATTTAGCTCTTAATTGATAAGCTCACTATTTTAGTTAAGGAAAGAGGACAAAAACTATTATGAGACTCTTTATGAAAAGAGTGCAAATAGGGAGAATCGACTGAATAGGGAACTTGAACAGTTAGTTAAAGAATATAATGCCCTATTTG
Source organism: Allium cepa (assembly GCA_030765085.1). Lineage (NCBI taxonomy): Eukaryota > Viridiplantae > Streptophyta > Magnoliopsida > Asparagales > Amaryllidaceae > Allium > Allium cepa. Next base: position 294,219,057 of record CM060937.1, read on the forward strand.
ACAAATACAAACGTAAATCTGGTGATAATGTGCAGTTTCAATTTTTTAAGGAGAAATGCTTTGTTGGAATTTCTCTATAAAGTCTATTGCAGGGTTCAATTTGTGGACTTTTCTTACTTGGGTAAAAATAGTGGAGGTTTGCTTAGACGTCTTCATAAAAGATATCTAGATGATTATGGGAGCGATCTCATCCTGGTGCTTGTTGGAACTTAACTAGGGTCGCTTGTGTTCCCCTTTCTCCTAATACTCATGCTACCAAAAAGATTAATTATAATAAGGAGAGATTTATTTCTGAATTTTATAAGAGATCAATATTGTACGAACTTGAATGATTGTATAACTACAGTATGTAATTCAAGTAGCTTATAAGCTTTATCATTATTGTTTCTCTAATTTTCACATATACACAGATTAAGGAACTCTCTAATAGTCCTATTCCTATGGAACTTTCGAGTAAGTTTACCAAGTTAAAGAGAGAATTTAAGGAGAAGTCTTTAACCATTAGAAGATCTCAGTTAGCAAGGCACTGCTTTCTAAGAGATCTATAAGAAGTACACACACGATTCCCTCACTTTCATTTTGATTTCCTAGGTGATAAAAGGACAAATTACTTAGTGAAATTCAAACTTATTGTGTCAAATTACTATGTGGTCATACTAGTCGTTCAGTCGGAAAATGGAATTATCATAAATTCACATTAGAAAGGATTAAAACTCCTTTTTATTATACCCTTAACTTGTCGGTCAAATCACGAAAAGGCCAAAATCAGTGTTTCAAAACTTTAAGAGTCATTTAAATGTTCAAAAATGGAATCTTGATGTAATTTTAACTTCCTTATTGTTAGTAAACCTTGCTATTATTAATGGAAGAGCTTATTTTTCATGTATTAATTTCCATTTTACTTATGCTAAATAGGAAAGCTAGTTAGCACTTGCACCTGATCCTATGGATATTCTCTCCCGATTGAACGTTATCAAAGAGATAAAGTGATAGCCAATATCGAAAAGTGGCGGCCTTTGCAAGATGCTTCAACTTTATAGTTTTTAGACAATCCAAAAGCATAAGGGTGGCATAAAAATATTATCAATTAAGATCAACATTTATAAACTGTAAAGAAATAACCTCTAACTTAGAGGATCAAATTAAAGAGAAGGACAAAAAATTTCAAGAGTTGAAAAAGAAGATTGACAAAGTCCTAGGGTCTGAACCTTCAATCAATATTGACATAGAAATGGCTAAATTACATCAATGAATAAATGATCATGAAGTGTATTTAATAAAAAGTCAAGTATCCTACCAATCTCTGGAGCTCATTGCAAGCGGAGGCAATTCTAGCCTTCCTACTCCTACTCCTGGGAGGATGACAAGATCTTAATCTTTAGTTAGCCAAGAATTCCCCACTTCGTTGAACCCACCTCTGGGTGTAGTTAATGAAGTGATCTCCCAGTGGGGTAGGCAAGTCAAATTGGAATGCATGCATTCTTTAATAAGAAATCGAATGTAAAAGTCTCTCAATGCCTTAACGATTATGAAAGTGAGGTTGAAAAACTTTGAGCATGAAAGCACACTCTTGGGCAGGAGATTAAAGAATAAAAGAGCATGATCCAAATCTTAAAAGGAGCCAATAAGACCTTTAAAAAAGCACTGAGGCCTCAAATTGACTCAGTTGATGATGTGGACACCATTCGAATGAAAGAGAAGAAACTCAAAGAACTTTTGGATGTGGTCATTCTCTACATTAACAATTCTTCACCGGTTGCCAAAGATCTGGATAGGCTGGCATAGAGCCTTGAAATTTTGTAGAGAATTACTTGTAGATCTTTAAATAGACCCCCTTTTGTAGTTTAATTTATGTACATGTGACTTTTGTATAGAAAATATTAGATACTAAATGAATATATATTCAAATAAATGTTACCTTGAATGCATAATATGTACTTTTGAATATGTTGTATTATTTAAAATGTATATCATGCTTTCCAATAATTTGAGCTTTTACCATATAAGCCGGTAATCTGTCTGTTAAGAGGATCAAGTACCTAACTGATTGAGTATTAAACATTTCAGTTGGTATGATTTTGATGTAAGAGTGCCTCTTAGTCTGGTAATAGAGATTCTCGTTATTTTAAAAAGGTTAAGTTCCAATCTAAACTTTAAAGATCGAAAGCAATTTAAGAAGCTCTCTTTTTGCCCTTGAAGTAAGATAGTTTACTAGAAACCTGATTGGAAATAATGGAATCCTTTCAAATAGAAGGCTAGAAAACAACTTGGTCATAGTAATAGAAATCCAGAAAACTATCTGTCAATAATCATAGAGGACCAAAAAACTTATCTGTCTATAATAGAAGACCAGAGAATCCATCTGGCAATAACAGAGGACCGAAAACCCCATCTGGTAATAGTAAAGGAAGGCTAGAAAACTATCTGACAATAATAATAGAAGACCAAAAAACCATCTGGCAATAATAACTTCTGAATAATAAATAAAAGAAGATCGGAAAATCCATCTGGCAATAACGCTTTCTTTTGCGAAAAAATCCTGCTTTCTTTACTTTGAAGCATAATAGCTTATATTTGATTGATTTTCCTGTAAAAGATAGTTTGGTTTTGTTTTGGAGCGTAAAGGGCTCATTCTTGATTGAGTTCTTTTGCCTCTCTTCGAACTTTGGACATCTTAATCCTTCTTCTTTTCACCTCTCTTTGGGCTTTGGACGTATTCGTTCCTTTTCTTTACGCCTCTCTTTAGGCTTTAGACATCTTAATCCTTTTACTTTTTTCCTCTCTTTATGCTTTGGACGTCTTAGTCCCTTTTCTTTTCGCATCTCTTTGGGATTTGGATGACTTAGTCCCTTTTTTCATCACATATTAGGTAATGATCTCAATTTGGATCGAACCCCTTATCACCGTCTTAGATGATGATTTAGGACTGCTGTCTGATGCATTTGGTTAGCTATCTTAAGCAGAACCAGATATTTACCCAACCTTCCTCTATAAGGTGCTTTTGTAAGGCCTTAGAGACGGTACTAAATGCTGGTTCGATGCTTTGGTTCGGGCCATCTTAGATGGGACCAAAGGCTTACTCCATCCTCCCTCTAGGAGGCGCTCCAATCATAATGCGTAAGCAAGGGCTGAAGGCTTGCAGATGCTTTGGTCAAACCTTTTCAGATGGGACCAACGACTTACTCTGACCTCCTCTAGGAGATGCCTTGACCAGGCCATCTTGTAGGGACAAAGGCTTTTCACCCCTACTACCATTTTAGTTAGTGGTTTAGGTTTTCCTTTTTTAAAGAGAGTGTTACTCCTTAACCATGTAAATACACTTATTCTACTCTGAAAATCTTTCTTTATTATCAATTTGTTCAATATCTTTATACAAATTCCTTGAGCTTCCCCAATTCTAAGAGGTTGTTGGTTATTCCTTCTAAGCTTCGGCATCGATTGGTCTCATAGCCATTTGAGATTTGGAAGACCCTTGCTTATAGATTTTGACACGTTAAATTAACATGACTAAGCAAAGCTTAGTTGATGTGATTAAATGATGTTAAGAATCAAGAGGGGTCGGTTTAAAATGATTCCTTAAAGGGATATGCTTGGTAGGAATAATCCTCTAAGCCCTACGTATGCAGGTCAAGGTAGTTCCACTTATGGGTTAAATGGAGAAGGAGGTTCGAGTCCTCCTTCGAGTGCCAAAATGTTAACTAATTTCTTCGTGAACCCCAAAAAATGTAAGGAAAGAGGAATGTGGTAGTAAGAAATATCAGATGTCCCTTGTAAACCTCAACAGGTGTTGGAAAAAGAGACACTAGGTTGAGAATAGCCTTGGGTAACTAGGCTTGGCTTGTTCAAGTCCATGATGACATCATATGCATGATCATGTTGAAGTAATTTCAATCTAGTAGGGCAATCTTATGTAAGCACAAATCAAGATTATGAGTGCTTTTGGAATTCAAAACAAGTTATGATGAAAAACCACAAGTGCTTTGGAACTCGAAAATAAGTCATAATTTAAGTCCCCTTTATTCATATGGTATGTAATTGTTGAATGTATAAGGTCCTATGCGCAAAATTACAATCGACAATAAAATTCCCAAATCAATTTAGGGCTACAAAGTTCAAAATGTAGGAGACAAGAAAAGAATAATTCATCCCTTTCTTTATGCCTTTAGGTCCATATTTATAGGGGTTGGGAGATGCGACATGGCTGCCACGTGTCCATGCAGCATGCTTGACCTCTGGCATTAACCATATTGATGGTGCATGGTGCTATACTTCAGCATCCACTTGCACAATGTGAACTTCAGCGCTTAGCATTAGTCCGCCTTAATAGCCTTCATTGATGACCATTGATATCACATTATATTATGGATATGCATCCTCCTTTGAAGGTTGTTGAAGTGTGGCATTACTATGGAACGACATTGGAAAGTGGTGACAATGATAAGTAACGACACTGATAAGTGACGATATTGGCAATGATCGGCATTGATAACATACGACATTGATAACAGGCAGCATCGATAATAAACGGCATTGATAATAAATATCGTTGATAACAGGCGACATTGGCAATAGGCTGCATTGATGATAAGTGGCATTAATAAGATACGGCATTGGTGATGAGCGGCGTTGATATGAGACAGCATCGATGGTGATGTGGCATTGATGAGATGCAACATTATTCTGGAGCGACATCGATTCTTTTGGCTACATGGAAGAAGTGCTTTATTGATGGAATGCAGCATTAATGTGATGCGGCATCAATGCTATATCGCATTTTTATAACATCGATGGTTTACAGTATAGAGCTTTCTAATTTTGTCATTCCCTTACTAACATGCCGCGTTGTTTTCAATTTCTTTAGCATGATATCACTCATTGAACTCTATAAGTGGTATGCGGAATTTATGGCATTTGATATTGCTGGCTTGGTTGATGACATGTGATGTTCCTTATTATTCTTTGTTAATGAGGGGCGACATCGTATGCTTTTGGCACTGATTTATCTTCATACTTTCGACATTTCTTGTTTATGCGACATCGTGGTTATGTCAACATTCCATAGAGCTTCAATATTGATAATGACAGTAACAAGATGTTTTGAGATAGGACATCGATACATCCCTTAATACTAGAGTATGCAACCTATTCAAACGTTGGGCATTGTATTACTCATGGCCATAAGGGGAACAAAGGGTTACATATTGATAGTTATTGGATAACTATGGAATGACTTACTCATGGTTTTCTGCTGATTAATATAACTAAGGTCAAATAATGAGGTAATCACACAGTACTCTCTATTTGAGAATATTTTTGAACTTCACTGTGAATATTCCATTTTGATTATAGTTAAATCATGGCATAACGTCCATCAATTGACTATAGTCAGGCCGAGTTAAAACACTAGAAGTGAAATACTATTCAATAGAGAATCCATCTCCTCGGTAACATGAGGTTAGTATAACAGTCAACTATAGTCAATTAAAAGTCAAATTCTCTGGCCTAGCTGTACAATTAATAATAGTTGTTATTATTAAACCAAGGGCTTTGTGTTTGCACTGACCAAGTTAAATGTGGATGATATTAGAATTTTGACCAAAACCAAATTCCATAAGTCCTAATGTGATAATAATGTTGGCGAAGAGAATTGGTATAAATGACTATTACTACCAGATACCACTTATAATAGTAAACTTGGATTTCATCGAAATATGTATAAGTGATAAATCATCTAAAATGTCACACACTATCTAAGGTAGCGTGTGAACATTATTATTTGAATTGTTCAATATTAATGGCTAGCTGAATTTACATATTTGAGTCTCCCACCATAATGATGAATACTCCAAAAAATCACATTATTTAACTAATTTATAATTATTGTAGATTAATGAAATTAATTAATATTTATGAAGTATTAATTATTATATTTTATTTATTTGACTTCCATTATTATTTAATAAAGTGCATATATAAAAGTTATATATGAACGTATCGATATCCGATATCGGCAAACAGTTGAATTTAACTTAAATTAATTAATAAGTATTTTGGAAATTTCTAGGGCTCAAGTAGCCTTTATCTATGTTCGAACATGCATGTTAAAGGGGGATTTGATTTGATTTAATTGAGATTTAATGAATAATTAACGAGGGATTTTAAGGAGGGAGTTAGGAAGGTTTCAATTGTTTCTTTAAAAAAATTCCCTTCGTTTATTCATTAACTACCCTGACAATTTATTTTATTTCTCTCCTGCTCCTATATGACCTAAAATTAATGGCTTTCTAGCCATTAAATTTTCATAACAAATCAAAATAAAACAAATGAAAGATGACACTTTAGATCCTTATAAAATATAGGGTCAAATTTAATCAAATTTAGGAGTTCTATTCATTCAAGGTGCAATTTATCGCTATATTTATAAGGTGCTATCTAATTTTATTTGATTTTGAAATACATGATGGAAATACAGTTGGATCTCCTACATATTGTATCTTCTTTCATTGATTTTGAAATACATGACGGTAATACAGTTGGATCTCCTACATATTGTATCTTCTTTCATTACTCATTTATCTTGATGTATAGTTTTAATTTCAATCATTCATCAATGAATTTAGTATGCCTAAGTTGTTTGATCTAATTTTGTTGTTTTAAAATTGATGTTTATAAAACAATATAAAAAAATTGATTGAAAACTAATTTCAATTAATTACTATATTTTTTAGTTTTAGTAATTATCTTATATGTAAACATTAGTGTTGAAACCATTTTAAAAGTAGATTTAATGTATTATATGTTTGTTAGTTTTGAATGTGAGTTATTTTGGTTGTTGTTTTCATATGTTTAAAGGTTGTTTTGATTAAAAAAAGACTTTTATTCAAAACCACAAACCTACTTTGAATCCTCTTTAATTTAAAGATAGTTTTTAATTTCTTAGATCCAATTTATATAACATATTAAAACTACAATCTTCATATAAATACACTATTCAATTTAAAATATAATTTTCAAAATGTGTGTGAAGGGGGCTTTTGTATAAAATCTTTAATTTTAAAATCTTTCCTAAATTAAACTAGATTTAGAATTGTTTATTTTATTTTCAAAACATGTCAAATAATCAAAGTCGGTCTTAATGTGTGTGTTTAAGTGTATGTTTGTATGAGTGTGTGTACACACACACACATATAAAAAAATGTTGTTATATTTTTAAATTTTTTTAAAACTATGGAAAACAAAGGCTATATAAAGGGACAAAGGGGTCCGTTGCAGCATAAATCTCAGCATCTATATACGGTCGCAATATATGTTGCGCTTGCACTTTATATACATGAGTATATTTGATACACTCATTACAATATACATTTAAATTTAAATTAAATTCAAACTATTTTAAACAAATAAAATAAATAAGATTTATCTAAAAATATTTTAGATTGGATCTAAAATCTATTTAGACTTCATAGGCTCATTAAAGATCGAAAATCAATAAAGATCTAAAACTAGATTATTATTTTTTTGAAATTCACCCATTAAACCTGCTTTCAACTGCCCTATTTCCTTTAAAATTTAGGCTTCCTTTTGCATAAAAAGTTGGTTAGACTCATATCAAAAAGTGTTTCCATGAATTTCCAACTTTTCTGCTTCTACAAATCCATTTTTACATGACACATGGTACATTTGTCTTACTTTTAGAAATCAAGTTTGCTATCTTTTCTTCCATATTGTGCATGGAGTAAAGGATTTTAACTTCCTAAACTGACGTTGTCTAACTAATTCAATGAAAATTTCTTCCAATCGCATCACTAAATATCTCTTGATATTTTGAGAAGAAAGAGGTAGGAATCGTTGTTTCTTTTTATCACTTACCCAATTATTAGTCTTACTAATTCGGAGCTCTTTTTGGTTTAGTTATGTGCTTAATACTTCAAATCTATCACTTTAAAAAAATTCATTAAAAGGTAATATTTAGAAAGATCTTAATAATTATGAGCCACTATTATGATTTTTTGAAAATATTACATTTGGTGCTTGTAGTCTTCCATAAAATTATTATGCATACATACATATACATACATGTATATGTAAGTGTATGTATATGTTTTGATCAAATAATGATTTCATGTTACTAACTTTGTTTGTATTTTTCTAGAATATACAACAATATTTGTGTACTTATGTATTCGTTTTCTTCTCCATATCATCCAATACAATGGCTTTCCTTTTTAAGTTAGCTTATATGATTTTCAATAAAAAATTCACAATCCATTTAAGTTATTTTTCCCACTTTAGTTAGTGAACCATATATTCATGATATATATAAAAGGCTAGAGGAAATAATATTTGTCACTAGAATGACATACTTTATAGAGGGGTCCAATCAAGAAGATGACTTCCAAGGTTAGAGGTAATGTTTTGAGTACCTTTGCAAATAGAAATGTATCCAAAATATAAGTGGGAGGTGGTAAAAGCTTTTGATTTGCACTCTTCAATACATAATGGCGATTGTAATTAAATTAAGTAACTTCAAATGATACGATATGAACTTCCTTAGCACCAAGTCTTTGAATTTTTTTAACTATACCCTTTGTTGGCCACTCTTCTTGATGATATTTATGATAAACACGTTACTCCTATATGATACATTAGAAACTATATATAAATATATGCCTACTAAATAGACCAAAGTGTTTGAAAGTCAAAATAGTCATTATCTTAAACAAAGGTAAAGTTACGACTGTTGGTTAGAGAATGCAAACAAAATGGTTGCATGGCATACATATGGATTTTTTCATTTGTATACTAGGATAATCTCATCTTGGATTATTCTCAACTGATTTTTGAGGTATTTTTTGCAAGATAAAGGTAAAGTTGTTGTTTGTTAGGATAATGCTCAATAATGGTATTAATGACTATTTGTTTTAATCTATACTTTCTTGGTTGATGTAAAATTGGTGGCTTTTGGTGACTGTAGTTGTTATGATTTTTGGAATTAGTATGAGTGTTGAGATTTAAACTATTTGTTGTTTGATAGGTTTATATTTAAAAAAATCCGATGTAGGTATTTCTTAATTATCTCTTCACTAGCCACTTTTTACTTCAAATCATCTTGGTTTAAAAAGTCAAACTGTCAACTTTATCGTCCAATAAAGAATGCATTCTAAATCAGACTTATTTAGGGGTATACATATATTACATGTTACAATAAACACAAACCATTCCTGAGACTGACATTGCTCTATAGATAAATCGCACAAATGGTGTGGTATGTACATACTTTCATTTAGTAGCTGATTGTTGTCAATAAAATAATGAAAAAAGTTATTCCAAAATTCTACTGGTTAACTATATTTAATCTTGATTTTTGTTAACATTAGCACTAAAAAAGATGTTTACACTATATCATAAATCATACCTATAAATTACTTATCCACCCATGTTATTCTTACATGATTTTGTTTTTTTCATTTTTTGTTTCCATATAACTTGTAGTTGTTTCAGTTGATACTATTTCCTTTCATCACGAATAAATTACCATGTTTATTACACATGCTTTTCTTTATGACGGGTTGATATATGCACACACGTAATGATGTGCTTTGTCGCATCTATAAATATGATGAGATCTAATGACCAAATCTAAAGAATGAAATGTGTGTCCTCTATGTGTGTTAGGCCTGTCAATGGATAGTTTTAGGATGAAAATAGTGTCATATCCTCATCCGCATTCGAAGCTATTTTCAAATATCAGATATTCACATCTGCAGATACTGACGGATATTGAATAATTATCCTATCCATTGATGGTTGATAAATTGAGAAGCATAAATAATTTGGTCTAATATTTTTTTAACCCACTGATTACAAAGGTGTAAAAATAAATACGATCATTATAAATTGTTATGAACAGTTAATATGCATTAAATGTATACCATAACTACCAACTTAATAAAATAAGAAATTTATATCGTTCATTGTACTAAAATACACATAATATAAACCACAATCTTGACAAAAATCGGACTGATAATTTTCAAACGTAGATGCTTTAATATCTAATTTCACATTCTTTTTTCCAAATATCAGATATTTGTTCATTTTTCAGATAACAATGAAGATATATTTTGAATTTTTCGGATACTGATGTAGATATAGAATTTTACGGGTATCCATTGGTACCCTTAGTTTATTTCCAACTATTTTTTCCATGTGTATATGTGTGTGTATAAAAGTATCTCAATTTTGGATCCCTAAAATTCTCTTTATTTCACTTGTTAAATTCAAAAAAAAAAATCCATGGATGAGAGAGAGAGTAAAGGTAAAAGTGGATAAAGATAAAAGGTTCTCTTTCATGCTTTTGACCTTTTCTATTTATTTTTCTTTATAAATGGATTTGTTGAATCTAATAGTTAAAATCAGAGGACCTTATGGGTGTTCCAAAAAGTGGTGTTGTTCTTTAAAGTCTACTTTCGTAGGATAAGGATGAAAGAAGGTCCACTACCACCCTTCCCCTTTTTAACTCAGGATCTCACAGAGGCACTTTTCAATCCCGAGATTTTCTACTCATTTAAGGGATAATTACATGCCTCCACAAATAACATGCCGCTAAGGTATGGCTACTTAGGCTCGAACCCTCTTTCTCTACTGCGGAGCAAGAAACCCTTGCCAACCACAATGGAGCCGAGGATGAGTGTGGTGCTCTTGAGCATTGCTTATGCACACACAAATTCTAAGAGGATACAAATTATCGATACAAAAAATCTCAATCGTTTTCATTTTTTAATAATATTTTCAACTTAATGGATATAAACCAGTTGGAATACATTATGTCTCGATTTGTGTGTGCATGCGGGTTTGTATCCACACTCACACGCGCACGCACGCACACACACACACATATGTATGTATGTATGTATGTATGTATGTATGTATGTATGTATGTATGAGATGGCTATTTGAACATAAAATGGAACACAAAGCATGTATGTATGCATGTTTATCTCATTGGCTTCGCGTGTAAGGTTGAAATCAGGGTGCAATCTAATAGTTGAGATTCATTCTGTTACTAATTATGTCAAAATTTCACGTCCCGATGGACTTTATGAGAAAGTTATCAATACTTTCTATAATGATATTTTTTGAGTTATTGTTAATTATCCATTTAAAATAGTTATCCATTCAAATTATTAGTCTTAGCATACAAAATGATGCAATACTGAATTTATATTTTATTATGTATATATGTAAAAAAATTCTAAGTATCTAAAAAATCTTCAGAATACAACTTAAGGCAATCCATGCAAGTTATGGACAGCTTATCCAAATACATTCTATCTCAATTTTCTTGTAAGTAGAAGACAAGTCGGCTAGCACACCAAGGCCCAGCCCGTTTCAAGTCAATTTGCATGACAAGACTCAAGCCATCAAAGATATGTCCATCCATAATTCTAAGCCTAACCCAAATCTAAGCTGCAAGCACTTCTATGCTAGGCCTAGTCCAAGCCAACCTAAATTCAACCTAGCTCCATCCTAGCCGATCCAACAAGCTACCAAACATCATAGATATGTTGGACTGGACATTTATGGCTTGACACGACTCGACTCAAGTCAGAAAATAGCCAAATTATTTGACTTGAACGGAGTCAAAAGCAATCAGCCTTTGGCCTGACTCTATCTCGGTCCACCTACTATCGGCCAATACAGCCTGTGTTATCACCACACTGTTGACTCGCCCCATTTCATTTAGCTTTGTTCCCGATAATCTTTGGAAGTAAGCCACTAATTATTATTGTGCACTAGAAGCTTTTCCCTAACCTTACTACCTAGAAAAGTGTTCTAGCCGTCAAAATGTACAACCTAAACGCCTATTACCGTGGCATGTCTGCCCAAAGCGCACCTACTTCTATGTCATGTTTTCATTCTTAACACAAAGCATGCACCTAGTATGGCTTCATAATTGGCACATATTTCAATCATGTAATCAAACCACCTTTAAACTATCCTCTATCGGCTGGAGCGACAAGATCCACGGCTAGGATAGATTCCTACCTATTTACAACACAATCACATCCATCCATTGATCTACTACAACTATTATAAATACCTATTGTCATGCAACATCAAATAGATTGAATTTAAGTTAATCTCTAAGTTCAGAATTCATATAGCAAGCAAAATTCTAAAATCTTAAGGTTTAGTAGCATTGTAATCTTAAAGAGCTAATTTGTTATTATTTTCTTGTAATTCCTTATAATTATAAGAGATTAACATAGTAAGAGATCTTCATAATGGACTTAGGCAAGCTTAGTGAAAGCATTTTGTACCATGTATTCTTTACTTTGTTTGCTTATGTACTCCTCATTTTTCATTTTTAAGCCTAATGTTAGCAGTTAACTTTTTCTAATACACATGCATTAGTCTAATTGTGAGGTTGGTTGAATTTTTAGTCAACATTTTGACGCTAGAAGGAGGCCTCCCCTAAAATCTATCATCTTTCATCACTTTTTTCTCTACAAAAAACTATTTTAGCAATCATCATTGAATTCTAATGGCGAGAACAAAGGCAACAATTTTAATTACCAAGAGACTAATAGTAACATTGTCACTAGTGTTGTTTTCCCCATCTTTAGGCTTAGCAACGATATGCGGTGAAGTGTGCTTCAAGGATTAACCAATGAGGGAACTCTGGCCTACAAAGTGAATGATCCATGGACAAGGCCAGATGCTTAGATGACTGTAAACTTCAATTCTCTACCTCCTACCATAGCCAAACTAACCCATGTCCAATCTAATATCCCTAATGGATAATATCTTGTTATTACCACCTGAAAAGGGTGGTACTTAAAATCACGATCATGGTAGCTTCCGTTCACAACAATAGAGTTCATGATGTGCATGGGCTAAGTCAAGTTATTGATATTGACCTAAAATTGGTCACCTATAGGGAAACAAGGAATCACTGTTCCCCTTCACTGGAATGGTCATCATCTTTTGAATGCTTTTGGGCAACAAACGAAGCTTGAGACGTGAGATTCAAGGACCTTATTGGTGATGCCGATGCCATTGATTATGGGCTCGAGCAACACACTCCCCGTCCTATAAGGTTGTTGCCAAGCCCAAATTAAGAAAAGGTAAGCTAGGCATTCATAGTCACCTTTTATGCATAGGGAGAGGAGATCCCTCTCTTCTGTTCACCATCATTACTGTCACCCTCCATCTTTGCTAGTCTCCTACTCCTTGGAGACACTAGCTAAGTCCATTATCGATTGTAAGGAAAAACACTTCCGTAGTAGACAAATGCCGGCCTCCGGGAGGAATGAATCTGTCTTTGCCAACAACTTAATAGAATGCAAGCCTCGAATGCCGGGAGCAAAATGCTATCTGATGAAGAGAATGAGGGTCATTTACTGAGCAAATCTTGAATATAGTGGTATGACTTGTCGCCTATTGACAAATACGATGAGAGAGCCAAGACCTATCAGAACATATCACTACTTTCAACTCCATCTCCCAGGCCGGCTTGCTTTCCAACCCAGTTAAGTGTTTACTCTTTCCCTCTACTCTTACACGATCAGCCTTCTGATGATTCATGCATCTTCAATTGGGTAGCCTCCATTTCTAGTCCCATTTTTGCATAGATTTTAGGACCAGGTTCTTTACTTCCAAGACCCATGTCATGATGGCTAATGAGCTAGGTAACATCAAATGGTACCTAACTAAGAATCTTCAATTGTATGTGCATCACTTCAACAAAGAGTCCACCCGAGTTAGGGGCGCCGATAAGAACAACCTGGTTATAGCCCTCCACTTGGGCATAAGATAAAAGTCCAGAACATGGAAGGAGTTACAACAACAGCTGGCTACATTCCTAATTGATTTTTATCAATGAGAAAATGACATCATGAAGATGGAAGACGTTGAACTTTCAGACAGCAAAGACGAAACTCGATGCTCAAACAAAGTCTGCCTTGGTGAGGCAACCAACCAATGGAGTAATAGTCGACAAAACAACAACACAAGTGATATAAAAGATGGCACCAGATACATGCCTAAGTATGATTACTATGATACCTGGACTTGAGACAAAGAATCCATATACTTCCAACCAGGGACTTGGTACCTTTCCTAAGACTGCCGACCTCTAAAACCGGGAGAAGGGAGAAACCTTGTAGTAATGAAAAGTACTACAAGTTCCATTAAATGAATGGCCAGTTCACCAGTAAGTGATGTATACTAAAGGATGAGATAGAAAGGCTTGTCCGGGAAGGAGTGCATATGGGTATGTTTTACATCAAGTTGATCAAAGAACGGCTCACAACTATCAGCCGACTCATCCCCAGCCATCCAACAATAATGTCGTAGCTATCATCAACTTTTTCAAAATCTATAGGGTACTGCATGTGGCCGGAAGCAGTTGAGGAGCACAGTCCTAGTATCAAAGAGAAGTGAGGTATGGCGGTCAGATTTATTCATTAGAACACCAAGCATCCAAAGCGCCCGGACAAGAGGTAGATAGCCCCATCACGTTCCTTGCCAAGGATAGAGAAGTCGTCCCTTACCCCTATCATGATCTCATGGTTATCACCCTGGCAATGTCAAACATGAATGTACATCAAGCTTTTGTGGATGGGGAAGCTTAATCAATATCATGCTCAAATATGTTTTTGAGATGCATAAGCTTCCTGCTTCCAACCTCACCCTCTCCTTACCATCTATGGCTTTAAAAGTGTTGACATTGTTCCAATGGGGATCACCACTCCCATGACCACCTTTTGTAGATAACCCCTTAATGTAAAGATATAGGAAACTTTATTGTAGTTGATTGCTCATTTTCCTATAACCTCTTAATAGGACGACCAACCCTAGTGGAGCTCGAAGCGACTATCTCATAGAACCGGCTCATTGTGAAATTCCCTATCCAAGACGGGTTCGGAGAAATCCAAAGAAACCAACAATAAGCTGGAGAATGTTATAGGATCTACCTAGGGAAAATGAAGAAAGGTATTCTCGTGCTTCAACAAGAATTCGTAACAATCAATGATGAGTCCATAGTGAGAAACCTTAAGCTAGTTGGCACTTCAACTCGTACGGAGATCGCACCCAATTTTGAAGTAGATGCATCGGCATCAATAACTCCCCCCATGAACAATGACCTATCTAATGAAGTTAATGTTGTCAATGACGCGTCACCTTTAAGAATTCTTAAGCCATCAACACTAACACTCATGTCAGGACCATCTTTTCCCTTAAAGAAACTACCAATAGTGATGTGTCACCCAAGAGAGGGCTCAAGTCGGTCAGTGCTTCCACTTATGTCGGGACTGTCCTTAGCAATAAAGAGGTTGCTACTAAAGCCGTGTCACCTAGGAGTAACCCCCAAGCCTATCAAATGCCTTTTTAAATCAAATCACTATTTTATTGTATTTTATAATACCCGAAAATGAGTCCCGGTTGTACTAAAGCACTATTTAAGCAAAATCATATTCATGTCATTAATATGGCATTCAACAAGTTATATATCCCCATATATATGAAAGTAAAATCAATAGTGTGAGGAATCTTGTTGGATCCCTCCAACATGTCCTCCTGCATCACATACAGTATATTATCATAAAAATATAAATCATTCGTTTCAAGGCGAGATTATGGTCTGACTACTTAGATAGAAGAGGAACCCTTAGGATCGGTCCGAAAAGACTCAATGATATCCTCTCCTTCCTTAGTCGGTGCAGGAGCCTTAAAAAATTAAAGTTTAGCGACAGCCAAATCAGACAGTTCATTTTGTCGAAGCACTTCTCTCACAAGTTCTTCTTCATTGAATTTTGCTTCTCCCAACTCTTCCTTCCTTATCTTAACGATGTGCTTCCAGGCTTGGCAAGTGATTCAAGATATCCCTCACAAAGAAAGCTGAAGTCATGGTGGAGAAGGACCTTTCCATTATATTCGATAACTAGTGGATCAAAAAAATCCTTAATCTCGTTCCTACTAGACTCAATGGCATCCTCCACCTGGGAGTTAGCTTGTTCAAGCACTTCTTTTCTACCGACTTCTCGGGCGTCTTCCTTCATAGCTTCAATCTTGGTGAATTGTCCGTCGAACTCTGTTCTCAAGCTCCTCGCCTCGACGATTTCCTTACAGTATCTCTGTGACTCCTCTTGCGCCTTAATTTTCTCCTCCCTCTCTTTCTTTAACATTTATTCAAGCTCTTCAGTGCATCTAGCTATAACGTCTATCTCCTTTTGCAAGGAGTCCTTTTCTAAAGCAAGCGTGTCGCTGCATTGAAGCGCCGCATCAAGTTACTTCTTATGAGAAGTCTCTAGGAAACTTACCGCCTCTGCTGTCTCCTACAAGTTGGATCTTGTAATCAAGCAACTTAGCATCCTGATGCATGATGATATCTTTGTCGTGGATGACCTCTAACTTGAGACAGTAGATTTCATGCTGATGCTCTATGGAGACTTTGGAAACTTTCTCGACCAAATGAATGAAAGATTAGTGCTGAACGAATACATCGTTCACACACGCTAATGAGATTTCCTTGGCATGTCTAGGAATGACATGTATAGAGGTGAGGAATTTGAGACCATCAAAGTAGATATTCCAAAAAGAAACTTTAAGTTCAACTAACTTTTCTACTGTAGTAGAATCGGGAGCGACAATTGGCAGAAGTGGATCAGAAGTGGCAAGTCAATGCCCATCGGAGCGGCACTTACGTGAAAGCCATGAACTAAAGGAGCTAGAATGTTGCTCCTAAAGTGCGGTAGCGGTAGGGCCACGCTACGAGGATTTTTCTCCGCTATGAGCAGAAAGGTTAGAGTGTTCGTCATGATGAGAATCATGGGATTGGGACTTTCGCTTAGATGAGGAAGAAGATTCCCTCGAATAATAATCTTTATCCTGTCCGTCATCTTTCCCTCCACGTCGCGCGGATTCAAAGTCCCGGCTTGGATGGTGATAAGCAGAAGAAACTCGGAGACGATCAAAGGCACGAAACCGAGACATTGCACCTGTAAAAAAAATAAGAGCATACTAAAAGTTGTCATACGAAAGATTAAGAACAAGTGTGCAGTGGAGTGCAAGTGTTTGTGAGTGTCCTAGTGTTTCCCCCCAATGGACCAGTAATGGTGGTTTTTCTCTTCGGAGTGCTCTCCCATTTATTTGAAGGTTGAACGCCTTCGCCGCATCTAGTAGGGGAGTTAAGTCCTTCGATATTAATATTTGGAAAGTCATAGGGAATTATATCATCTAAAATTTGAAGGTCGAAGAATCCTTTTAACGAACATTTCATTCAATGAAAGGATGAATCCTCTCCAAGGGGAGTAATAACGAATTCTGGATCTAATCAGCCTTTCTTTTACATAGTCGGTACACCATCTTCTTTCGCTTCAAAGGTGTCTGCGATTGCCCAATTTGAAATGGACCGGCCGTCGGCGCTTTTGCCAGGCCTGCATCATCTTCTCCAGGTTTATCAGCTTAAGAAACTTTGATTTCCCTCTCTTTGGTACCTTCCCAAGTTGAAAGTGACTACTGTGTGGCTAGTTATCACTTAGAATCATGTAATATGGAATGTATTATAATCTAAATGTGAAACAGTTAATAATAGTAAAGTAAATAAGAAAAAGCACACCAGGAGTTTTTATACTGGTTCAAACTTCCCGTTCTACGTCCAGTCCCAGACTTCCCTCTAGAATTTCTCTTAGTAACCCCTCACTTAACCGGAGTAATAGGTATATAATATCTGAGCAACCGATCAGGATTTTTCCGCCTGTAACGACCCAGAATTTTCAAACAAATTAAATTGGGAAATTTAATTGGTTTTAATATTTAAAAATTTATTTTGAATTACGAATATCACAATTTATTGATAATTGAATTATTAAATTTAAATAAGTAAAGTTGGGTAAATTTTTGAATCTGGAGTTTTAAGTCTTTTAAAAATAAATTGAAGACTTATGAAACTTATATTGATAATACTGAAGACGATAGAAGTGTTCAAATTGAAATTAACAGTGATCTGTGCAGTTCTGAAATTTATATTGTTTAAATTGAATTTAAAAAAATAGCCTTTCGAGGCACAGTCTCGGAATTCGTCGAAACCAGTTCCATTGGATCCGTAATATTTTATTATTGTCGAAATTCGATTTCCGCAGGGTTCGGAGTTATCGTTTGATCGTTCAACCCGTAAATGCATTAAGAAAGCTAATTAAATTTAATTGTCTTAGTCAAATCTTTTTATGGAAGTCACACACCCTAGCTTCTAACGCAAGCCTCAATTTCTCTTTTATAAAATTTGGTCGAAGCCTTATCTGCAGAATCAAAACCGAGATTTTTTTAAAAAAAATAAAATAAAATAAAAATAAAGGATGGCCGAAGCCTGTATCCTTCAAAGTTGGGTAGGAATGAAAACTCGAAATCGAATCAAGTAAAGAAAAAAGAAAATGGCGGAGCAAGGGGGCTTGCGTGAACACGCGAGGGAAATTACGTCGCCATCGACAAGCCGATAGGAGACTTCCAAGAGGGGGGCGACTCGAGATTAGGGTTTTCGCGGCAGCTCTAGGGTTCTCTGGGGGTTGCGTTTGAGGCTCGTGTTGTTGGATGAGTCGCAAGCAGTGGGCGGCGATCGTTGTTCGATCGAGAGGGAGCTGCTTTGTTGTTCGTATTGGAGGTCACAGTGGTCGATTTAAGGAGGAAAGGCCGTGTTATCGGGATCGTTAGGGTTTCGATCTCGTGCTCCAAAAATCTGGTGATGTTCTTTTACGTGAGGTATTGAATGATAGTTTTTTTTATTTATTTAAGTTAAACATATATAAAGATACCTCTATAAGTTTCCAGTAGGGTACTCTCTATTTTAGAATTAGTTCTCTATATATGTTAGAAAACAAAATTTTGCAGCAAACTATATAATACTATTCCACTTGAGTTTAACATATACACACACACAAGATTTTGCGAAGGTATATATATATATGCATTTGCTTTAAACTGGATAGAACAATAAAGAAACAGCATAATACGACTATATATATATATATATATATATATATATATATATATATATATATATATATATATATCTGCATGCCTATTTTAATTTAATTATATATATGAATTTTTTTAAAATGTGTAAAGATGATATAAAAATTGATTTTTAAATCTATATGGGAACTTTTATAAGTATATATAGTTTCAAAAGAGAGATAAATGTACTTGTTTGATTTAAGTAACCCATTGAATCATTTTAGTACTAAAAGATTTTCAAAGGAAACTTAGAGGTGAAAATAAACTACTAGTAATCAAATTTAAATGTACCAAATGGAAATTAATTATTCAAATGGTTCGAATATTTATTAAATCATGCAATTGTTTATACAAGGTCTGAAAATCATGGAAAAACAGGCCGGAATGGAAATGGTTGCAAATATAATCAAAGGTGAGTTAATCTCACTTAGTTTAAATTTAAATTTAAAATGATTAAATTTAAATAATTGTTTGAATGGCTGAATTGATTGATGTGATATAGTATGATATTTTGGAATTGGCATATTATATTGTGCTAACATTTGTGGATGCAGGAAAAACAGGTTGGAGGGATCCAACTGGACCCCTCACATTTCTTTAAATTATTGAATATTCTCTGTTGTAATTATTTGATATCCTATGATGAGTTATATTGGAATATTGAATGTTATGGTTTGATTGGATATTTGGGTATAATGAATTACCAAATTATATGAATTGGATTGTTGAAAAGAAATTAAAAGGAAGTAAATTTGTAAGCGAAATAATTATAGAAAGTTTGAATAAATTAAGAATGAATTGAAAGAAATAGAAGTAATATGAAAATAATTATAAATAACTTCGAGTATGAAGAGAAATGGAATTTTGAATAAAATGAAATTGATGAATTGTAAACTAAAGTTATATCAATTAAAGAAATAAAGAATTATTTTAAAATTCAAAGTTTAAATTTATTTAAAAGAATAAAGAAGTAATTGAGAAATCTAAAAATTGAAATTTTTAGTTAAAGTGTTTTTAAAATCATAATCAAGAAATGAGATCTGAAATTAATAGATTCTGGATTAAAAGGGAATAAATTGGAAATCAATTTAGGAAATTGATTTAAGTGATTGAAGTTGGAATTCTCCCTGGATAACCAAGTACGTTTTCAAAGTAAATTTTTAAATATAAGTTAGAAGATTAAAAGTTGTTTTAAAAAGCAAGTTTTGGAAAATTTCTTATTTCTAATATTTAAATTCTAAAGTAAATATTTTCTCTTAATCTATTATAGTAGTAATTATTTAAAGAATGACTTAATACTATGTTTTTAAAAGTATAAATCTAGTTTTATATTTATTAAGTAACTTTATTTTCAAATACTCATATAGTATGTATTTTTACAAAAGATTGAAGTAGTTTAACTTAAATGTTTAAAAAGTATATTTCAAAGTAAAGTGTTTTAAATTATTTTAAAAATCTAGTTTTGTGCTTGGTGATTTCAGGAGAAATAGAAAATATTGGGAAAGTTTATTCTGAAAAGAAAGATGGTTTTGAAACTGTTTTCAAGGGATTGAAAAATAGAAATATATCTTATGAAGATATCTTTGAGATAAATAAATAATTTGGCAAATTATTTATTGTTGGATGGTTGTTTGTGAATATTAATTGATAGTTAAATCACCGACTATCAATATTGGACAAATGCGTTGATCGTTTCGAAGAGACCGGGATCGAGATTAATTTCTCGAAAACCACTTCGATCCGGTTTGTACGTTTCGTGCGAAAAACCTGTTCGGAGTCGAGGATGGAGCAGTGAAGTGCAAGGGCTAGTCGCTACTAATCTTGAGGATATTTCCAAAATGGATGTATTAGGAGTAGTGCCTTCGGTTCCGTTCGAACCCGGGACGGACTTGTATGGACGAATGCTTGCGAAACATCGTCAGGTGGACGATGGGCATTCTAAGTGAAAACGTTCTAAAGGTAACGCTTAGCCTCAAGCTTCATCAACCGGGAATGACTGAAAATCAGGGGATATGCAGCAAGGTTAGGTGGGTCATGCCCAAGCAGGACAAGATATTTCCCCTGTCTAGATGTCCCTTTTTATTATTTCGGCTTAGTGGGTGGTTGGTCGCGCCAACCACGGGGTTTATCTTGTTCGGAACTGTTCAGTAAGGAATGGTTCCGGCCTTGTGTTGCAGGGGATGAAGGGAGTAATCCTCGGTACGGTGATCTAGGCCCCGTACTGTGACAGGTGGTACCCCAGTGCCTAGTCATTAGTTGGAAATCCATTCTCCCTACGAGCCTTGTACGAGTTTTGTTTGTATTACCCACTTTTGTGCTAGTAGCTGGAATTTAATGAATGTAACAATTTCGGCTATTTTATAAGTATTTGTATGTAGACCCTATTATAATATCAGAGGATTTCTATAAAAATTGTTTTAGCTATCGTAAGGGAAAAACCCGACATGTTCATTTGTGGCGTGGTCTTACGAGATGCTTTTGTTTTCAAAGGATTTTTGAAACTTTAATAATCAATTGGGTGTGATTTTCTCACGCTGGTATTCCAGACTGACTCGGGTGTTATTTAACTGTAATGCTCGGGTCAGACGGAGTATTATAGATTACAGGATATGATGCTGTGGAGCTCAGGAGACGAGCTGGATGACGATACGTATTCTCGTACTTGTATATATATATATTTCTACTGTGTTGAGTTGTTGTGTACCCATTGTATGTTATTGTTGTGAGCCATAACTGATGTACTCTGATAATGTAATATATGTAAACCGATATATTTGATTTTGAGTAAAGATTGTTAATTCTCTGTTATATTTTATTCCGCTGCGATGGTTAGATTCTGATGTTGATTTTGTTTTCTCTTCTTCTACCTCTTCTTCTTAAACCCAAATGGTTCGTATTTCTGTACAACTTGAGTTGATTGTTGTAGAATAGTGTTGACTCAAGGGGTACGGATTTACGGGTCGTTTCACTTGGTATCAGAGCTTAGGTTGGTGATAACCTTGGCTCTGGTGGGAAATTACTCATTTAAAATAGAGTCCGTAGTACTCTATAATGAGTTTGAGCGTATAAATAAATATGAGCGCGTATTTGTTAGTGAATATAATTTGTTTTAATATTGTGTTGATTGGTTTGTTGAGTGGCATATGAACCTTCGTCGGCACAGTCTGGACAACTGTATCGAAGGGGTTTCTAAACACTTGAATAGAACAATCGACACGGTATTGTTTTAAATATGGGTGAATGAAATAATTTTACCCAAAAATATATTTTCGATATAAAGAAAGTTTTTGGTGAACTATATAGCTACTATATGGTTGCTTGGACGTTAGGATGCATAATATTTAAGTATTATCATTGCTAAGTGAAGCTAGAAATTGAAATATAACTAAAATTTAAGGGAATAAATTTATTATGAAATGGAATTTATAAATATGAATTATGAATGTAATTTACAGAAAAAAAGGGTTGGAATATAATCAAATGAGGATTTATATGAGCATAATCCATGCAAATAAAGTATAGTTAAAATTGATTTAAGCAGGATTTGGAAATTTAAATCCCGGAGAATTTGGAAGTGTTTTGAAGATAAATGATAGCATTATTGTTTTTGGGATATTTCTGAAAGAAAATTATGTTAAAGGGAATTTGAAGGTGATATAACATTGAAATCACTTGGATTATTGGAAAATAATTCTGATGATGACGGCCGCATCATCAGTATTCATTTTCGAATTTCTAAGTGAAGAATTGCTACCAAATTGATTTGTTAAAAAAAACAAGTTGTTTTTGGAAATTTCAAAGGAAATTTGTTGGAAAATAAAAACCAGGATTGGTTTAATTTTTTGAGAAGTGTGATTTTGAAATGTTGGAAATTTCAAAATAATTTGAAATCAAAATCTGGGTGTATAAAATTCTGATGAGATAAGTTGTAAACTTATATATTGAGATGATTTTTAAATCAGAAGTGGAATATAAGCTTTGAAGGTTGGAATTTAAATTTAAAGAGAAAAGTTAAAAGTGAAATTAACTTGGATTTGGAAATAAAAATTTGACTGGATTGAAATTAATTGAATAAGCTAAAATAATATCCAGTTGTATTCGAATTAAGTCGAAATCGAATTGAGTTAAATAAATCCGAGTTAAAGTAAAATTGAATTGGAATAAGAATTCGATTGAATAAATTGAATGAAATTAGATTCTTACCTGAATAAATGGAAAATACATTGGATAAGGATTGGGTTGAATAAATAAATCAGAATAACTTGTAAAGAAATTAAAAATCCATAGGAATAAAAATATGCTTGGGTTATAAATAAATAGAAGGCTTGAGTTAAAAAAAAATATAATAATAAAAGATGAATATATTCAAGCCTATAATGGATGGAGTTGTGTAAATACTAAGTTGTGACTTGTTAAATTTGAAGGTGAGATAGAAAACCCAAAATAAATATTTTTGATGAATTGAAAAATAAGTAAAAATCCAAACTTGAATTATAAAATAATGTGAACTAAGAAAACTAAATGAAGTGAGATTTGGAAATAAAATCAAGTATTGTGCTATAAAAGGAGAGAACGAATTTGTTAATAAATTAGTTAATAAAATTGAATTGTGAGTTTATGATGAAGTTTAGAAATAAAACTCGAGTTATAAATTGAATTCAACTTCAAACGGTTGGTGAAGAAAATGAAATTGAACTGTGAGTTCATAAAGTTAGGAGGTAATTTGAAAATGGATAGTGGATCCAGAACTTGAGTTATAGATTATATTTAACTTGAAGTGTTAACAAATTAAATATAATTGAGAATGTATCAAATAAAATGTGATTGGATTAAAATAGTAATGGTATGGCTTGCAAATAGAATCTAAATACGTAGAAATAATTGAAATGACCTTGTAATTTATTTAAGTGAACTGAGAATGAATTGAACTTGGAAATTTGAAATGTATAATAATTGATCAAATAAATTTGTAGTTGGAAATGGGATTGGATTAAAATAGAATCAAGATAAATAAATTTTAAATTAAAATAAATTTGGTGAGTTGCCGATAATATTTAATGGAGTGAAAATGCTTAAATAAATAATTGTAAACCATTTAAATTATTAAGGAATTGAAATAACTTGAGACAATAAGGAAAATATAACGTTTCAAGTTTGTTAGAATAGTTTAAGAGAATGTGGATGAACTAATTATATCGAATAAATAAATGATGGAATAAATAAGTATCAAATGAAATGTGGTTTAAATAAGTTGAGAAATGGATATTGAATGAAATAGCTCGGATTGTCTTTGAGCTAAATAAAATAATTTGGAATAAACTAACATGGAATGAAATGTAAATAAATGGATTATGAATGAAATTTAATGGAATGTGTTGAGCTAAATAAATGTTTGTGAATGGATTAAAATAAAAAGGAAATTTAATTGGGAATGAAGATGAACCTAAGTTGTTAATGGTTTTGAATAAACTAGCTTGGTTAATAAAATGATATGCAAGTGAATGGATTCAAATCTGAAATGCAATGAAATGAGAATACATGGATTATGAATAAATCCGAAATGGAATAGAATTAAGCGTAAGTTGAGTTGGGGTCAATTTAAATTGATTATAAAACTCAAGTGCTTATTTATCCACATAAATCTCGTCAAATTGCAAAGAATAAATTGTTATTGAATGTAAATAGAAGTTATTAAAATACCTTGGATGGATAGAAATAAAATAAATTGATTTTTGAGATCAATTGGATTAAATATGAGTTCAGTTGCTTAAAAATAAATTAAAAGTAAATGGTTGAGTTTTAAACCATTCAAATTGGTGAAGTTGGATACGAGTGGATTGAAAACCATTCAAATTGAATGAAAATAGTTTATAAATTAATTGAAATAGTTAGTTTAGTATGAAAACTGTATAAGTTGCTTACAGGAAAATGTTTAGTGTGAATTTCTCTTAGAATTCATATGTCGTAATTATTCTAAGTAAGTGAAATGTGTTAAACTTCTTATATTTGGCACTTACAAGTTTAAACTGAGTAAGTACAGGTACCTGGAAGCCGTGTGGCTGGATTTGGTAGTGCTATTTGCTAAAAATAATAAGTCGCTTGCTTAAAATGCTAAATAAGGTACGCCTACACAATAAAATTAGGAAATATGAACTGTTTTTGGTTTTTCCGACCGTGTGGGTCGATGTATATATATTTATCTTTTTTGTCAAATTGCAAAAGCTCCTCCGTACAAAGGGGACTCTGCCAAAAAATTTCAGAAATTTTGGGAGTTAGAAAATTTTTGAAAATTTTGGAAAAATTTTATTAACGACAAAACAATTTCAAACTAAGAATTGAAATAAGTTAGTAAATGAAAATAATTTAAAGTGATAACAAGGATTAGTAATAAATGACAAATAAAATTTATATATGCAGAATTAAAAATAAATTGAATTCATATGGGAATGAAATAATCAATTTGAATAGAAATAAGTATAAACTGAAGTGGTAAGATGAAAATAAATATAAGGAACATGTTTCATGCTTATACTAACTTAAGAAGGAATGGTGAATTCTTAAATGGAAGATTGATACTACAAATATAATCTAAGATAATATTGGAATGAATAAACATGGTTTTGTGAGAAAATCGATAAAACGTTTTGGGAATATTGTGATTGGATATTAGTGCTAAGCAGGATATGCAGGTAATATAAAGGGAAAAGAGAATTGATTTTGATTTCAGAAGATAAATATGAATTGCCCGACAAAAGGTATGTATTTAAATTTTGGTATGAAATTGGATTGGGTTTTTGGATCGAGCCACTTGGCTTTTTGTTTTCTTTTTGGATTTGGGAGGCCGTAGAGCCATTTTGTAGTTGTATCGAGCTAGCCGCGCAAAGGAGACGCTGGCGAAATTTTTCGGGAATTTAGGGTGTTAGAAAAATTTTGAGAAAATTTTGATAATTCAAAATTTGGTTTCAAATTTAAATTTGAATTGATAAGTAAGTAATATGGTTTAAGGGTTATGGATAAGTTGAAAGTTAGAAAGATAATTAGTATATCTTTGATTAAAAAAAAAGATTTGTTTTGGTGAGTTATTAAACTAGTTGGGTTGAGACAATAGTTAATGGGTTATGGATCATTCTTCCTAATTAGTAATTTCGAGGACGAAATTCTTTTAAGGGGGAAGAAATGTAACGACCCAGAATTTTCAAACAAATTAAATTGGGAAATTTAATTGGTTTTAATATTTAAAAATTTATTTTGAATTACGAATATTACAATTTATTGATAATTGAATTATTAAATTTAAATAAGTAAAGTTGGGTAAATTTTTGAATCTGGAGTTTTAAGTCTTTAAAAAATAAATTGAAGACTTATGAAACTTATATTGATAATACTGAAGACAATAGAAGTGTTAAAATTGAAATTAACAGTGATCTGTGCAGTTCTGAAATTTATATCGTTTAAATCGAATTTAAAAAAAAAACAGCCTTCCGAGGCACAGTCTCGGAATTCGTCGAAACCAGTTCCATTGGATCCGTAATATTTTATTATTGTCGGAATTCGATTTCCGCAGGGTTCGGAGTTATCGTTTGATCGTTCAACCCGTAAATGCATTAAGAAAGCTAATTAAATTTAATTGTCTTAGTCAAATCTTTTTATGGAAGTCACACACCCTAGCTTCTAACGCAAGCCTCAATTTCTCTTTTATAAAATTTGGCCGAAGCCTTATCTACAGAATCAAAACCGAGATTTTTTTTAAAAAAAATAAAAAAAAATAAAAATAAAGGATGGCCGAAGCCTGTATCCTTCAAAGTTGGGTAGGAATGAAAACTCAAAATCGAATCAAGTAAAGAAAAAAGAAAATGGCGGAGCAAGGGGAGCTTGCGTGAACACGCAAGGGAAATTACGTCGCCATCGACAAGCCGATATGAGACTTCCAAGAGGGGGGCGACTCGAGATTAGGGTTTTCGCGGCAGCTCTAGGGTTCTCTGGGGGTTGCGTTTGAGGCTCGTGTTGTTGGATGAGTCGCAAGCAGTGGGCGGCGATCGTTGTTCGATCGAGGGGGAGCTGCTTTGATGTTCGTATTGGAGGTCGCGGTGGTCGATTTAAGGAGGAAAGGCCGTGTTATCGGGATCGTTAGGGTTTCGATCTCGTGCTCCAAAAATCTGGTGATGTTCTTTTACGTGAGGTATTGAATGATAAATTTTTTTATTTATTTATTTAAGTTAAACATATATAAAGATACCTCTATAAGTTTCCAGTAGGGTACTCTCTATTTTAGAATTAGTTCTCTATATATGTTAGAAAACAAAATTTTGCAGCAAACTATATAATACTATTCCACTTGAGTTTAACATATACACACACACAAGATTTTGCGAAGGTATATATATATATGCATTTGTTTTAAACTGGATAGAACAATAAAGAAATAGCATAATACGACTATATATATTTATATATATATATATCCGCATGTCTATTTTAATTTAATTATATATATGAATTTTTTTAAAATGTGTAAAGATGATATAAAAATTGATTTTTAAATCTATATGGGAATTTTTATAAGTATATATAGTTTCAAAAGAGAGATAAATGTACTTGTTTGATTTAAGTAACCCATTGAATCATTTTAGTACTAAAAGATTTTCAAAGGAAACTTAGAGGTGAAAATAAACTATTAGTAATCAAATTTAAATGTACCAAATGGAAATTAATTATTCAAATGGTTCGAATATTTATTAAATCATGAAATTGTTTATACAAGGTCTGAAAATTATGGAAAAACAGGCCGGAATGGAAATGGTTGCAAATATAATCAAAGGTGAGTTAATCTCACTTAGTTTAAATTTAAATTTAAAATGATTAAATTTAAATAATTGTTTGAATGGCTGAATTGATTGATGTGATATAGTATAATATTTTGGAATTGGCATATTATATTGTGCTAACATTTGTGGATGCAGGGAAAACAGGTTGGAGGGATTCAACTGGACCCCTCACATTTCTTTAAATTATTGAATATTCTCTGTTGTGATTATTTGATATCCTATGACGAGTTATATTGGAATATTGAATGTTATGGTTTGATTGGATATTTGGGTATAATGAATTACCAAATTATATGAATTGGATTGTTGAAAAGAAATTAAAAGGAAGTAAATTTGTAAGCGAAATAATTATAGAAAGTTTGAATAAATTAAGAATGAATTGAAAGAAATAGAAGTAATATGAAAATAATTATAAATAACTTCGAGTATGAAGAGAAATGGAATTTTGAATAAAATGAAATTGATGAATTGTAAACTAAAGTTATATCAATTAAAGAAATAAAGAATTATTTTAAAATTCAAAGTTTAAATTTATTTAAAAGAATAAAGAAGTAATTGAGAAATCTAAAAATTGAAATTTTTAGTTAAAGTGTTTTTAAAATCATAATCAAGAAATGAGATCTGAAATTAATAGATTCTGAATTAAAAGGGAATAAATTGGAAATCAATTTGGGAAATTGATTTAAGTGATTGAAGTTGGAATTCTCCCTGGATAACCAAGTACGTTTTCAAAGTAAATTTTAAATATAAGTTAGAAGATTAAAAGTTGTTTTAAAAAGCAAGTTTTGGAAAATTTCTTATTTCTAATATTTAAATTCTAAAGTAAATATTTTCTCTTAATCTATTATAGTAGTAATTATTTAAAGAATGACTTAATACTATGTTTTTAAAAGTATAATTCTAGTTTTATATTTATTAAGTAACTTTATTTTCAAATACTCATATAGTATGTATTTTTACAAAATATTGAAGTAGTTTAACTTAAATGTTTAAAAAGTATATTTCAAAGTAAAGTGTTTTAAATTATTTTAAAAATCTAGTTTTGTGCTTGGTGAGTTCAGGAGAAATAGAAAATATTGGGAAAGTTTATTTTGAAAAGAAAGATGGTTTTGAAACTGTTTTCAAAGGATTGAAAAATAGAAATATATCTTATGAAGATATCTTTGAGATAAATAAATAATTTGGAAAATTATTTATTGTTGGATGGTTGTTTGTGAATATTAATTGATAGTTAAATCACCGACTATCAATATTGGACAAATGCGTTGATCGTTTCGAAGAGACCGGGATCGAGATTAATTTCTCGAAAACCACTTCGATCCGGTTTGTATTTTTCGTGCGAAAAACGTGTTCGGAGTCGAGGATGGAGAAGTGAAGTGCAAGGGCTAGTCGCTACTAATCCTGAGGATATTTCCAAAATAGATGTAGTAGGAGTAGTGCCTTCGGTTCCGTTCGAACTTGGGACGGACTTGTATGGACGAATGCTTGCGAAACATCGTCAGGTGGACGATGGGCATTCTAAGTGAAAACGTTCTAAAGATAACGCTTAGCCTCAAGCTTCATCAACCGGGAATGACTGAAAATCAGGGGATATGCAGCAAGGTTAGGTGGGTCATGCCCAAGCAGGACAAGATATTTCCCCTGTCTAGATGTCCCTTTTTATTATTTCGGCGTAGTGGGTGGTTGGTCGCGCCAACCACGGGGTTTATCTTGTTCGGAACTGTTCAGTAAGGAATGGTTCCGGCCTTGTGTTGCAGGGGATGAAGGGAGTAATCCTCGGTACGGTGATCTAGGCCCCGTACTGTGACAGGTGGTACCCTAGTGCCTAGTCATTAGTTGGAAATCCATTCTCCCTACGAGCCTTGTACGAGTTTTGTTTGTATTACCCGCTTTTGTGGCTAGTAGCTGGAATTTAATGAATGTAACAATTTCGGCTATTTTATAAGTATTTGTATATAGACCCTATTATAATATCAGAGGATTTCTATGAAAATTGTTTTAGCTATCGTAAGGGAAAAACCCGACATGTTTATTTGTGGCGTGGTCTTACAAGATGCTTTTGTTT
This sequence comes from Allium cepa, assembly GCA_030765085.1. NCBI lineage: Eukaryota > Viridiplantae > Streptophyta > Magnoliopsida > Asparagales > Amaryllidaceae > Allium > Allium cepa. The sequence goes on from CM060937.1 coordinate 294,248,964, forward strand.
TCAAAGGATTTTTGAAACTTTAATAATAAATTGGGTGTGATTTTCTCACGCTGGTATTCCAGACTGACTCGGGTGTTATTTAACTGTAATGCTCGGGTCAGACCGAGTATTATAGATTACAGAATATGATGCTGTGGAGCTCAGGAGACGAGCTGGATGACGATACGTATTCTCGTACTTGTATATATATATATTTCCGCTGTGTTGAGTTGTTGTGTACCCATTGTATGTTATTGTTGTGAGCCGTAACTGATGTACTCTGATAATGTAATATATGTAAACTGATATATTTGATTTTGAGTAAAGATTGTTAATTCTCTATTATATTTTATTCCGCTGCGATGGTTAGATTCTGATGTTGATTTTGTTTTCTCTTCTTCTACCTCTTCTTCTTAAACCCAAATGGTTCGTATTTCTGTACAACTTGAGTTGATTGTTGTAGAATAGTGTTAACTAAAGGGGTACGGATTTACGGGTCGTTTCACCGCCTCTAACAACCGAAAGATGACTTTTACCGTCTGAACAACCGAACAGGACTTCAACAGTTTCAATAAAATTGCTTTGACACTTTGAGTTCTTGATAACACTGATTTTTCTTTGATAGTACATCCTTCCTATAATCTTTTCCTCAAGTATATATTGTGTGTGTAAAGATTTAGAAAGGAAAATATTGCTTTGAATCGAAGAATTAGTTAATTGATTCAGAGATTCAAGCACTATATGTAAATTGTGATTGCTTTGTAGAATGCATAGATAGTAGAGAGTATGATCAGAAAATAAAATAAAATTCCATGATTTGAGAAGTGAGTCTTATGTGTTTATATAGTAGATAAACAGCTGCAACTATTCACGAAGAGTTTTGACCAAAAGATGCAGCCACACTCCTCAAATTGGACCGTATCTCTTGGCAAATGGAAGTGTTTGTTCAGAAAAATAGCTGTTGGAAAAGTTCAGTCGACTGACTCAAAATGGCCAGTCAACTGAATATTCAAAGTTGGTGCAAAACAGAGCGTATCTGTGCAACTAAGCAGGTTCAGTTGACTGGTCATATTTGATTAGTCGACTGACCAGTTGTCAGTGCACAGTTCACGCATTTTTAAAAAATTTTGAAGTTTAAAACAACTTTTATTTTGTGTGGACTACTTGAAAATAGATTTTAACAATTCTAAGACTAAAAAACTTCAACAAATAAACATACTATACTCAGTTTTGAAGTCTTGTCTCCTTTGTAATTTTTATAGCATATCTCTTTCTCTTTTTGTCGCTTGTCCATATAGTCTCATAACTGATTTGTTTAAGCTCTTTGTCATAAATCAAAACTTATGATTCAACATTCTCCCCCTTTTGATTGATGAAACCTGTTACAGATGTTACTATATTTTAAGAAATATATAACAGAAGTTATATATATCTCTTTATGAATATCTGGCAACATATCTAATCTTACAAGAAATGGTTAGTCATACAAATTTCTCCCCCTTTGTCATCGACAAAAAGGAAACAATAACAATTTTCATTATTGAACTAACAAAATTACAATCACAAAGAAAAAATATATTGAATTGTTCTAAGCTACTTATACAAGCTCATTAAAATAAACAAAAGTGGAATGTTTGGAATAAATAAAGATAACTTACAACCACCAAGAAATAACAATATCAATCATCAGAGTCAGACTTTATTTCTTCTTCCACTTGTAATTTTGTCTCTTGAAGAGCTTTCCATAAATTGTCTACCACCCTCATTTTCGCTTGTATCAGAACTCGTGTGTTCTTCGGATGTCGACCAAGTAAAGCGAGGGGCTGGACATTTACCTGGATCTCACCGTGAAGTTTCCATAGTTGTGGAAGAGGAACAAGATATTGCATCCTATAAAATCCTGAAAAAGATTTTAATTTTGTTAAATTTCTTGTCGATTTTCTTGTCGAGATTTTTGATGTGAGAATCCAAAATCACTTGATTTCGCACAATTAGATCAATGGATTCTCGGGTGCTTTGAGACGAGGTTGGTGTATGAATGTCATCCCTTTATAGTTAGAGGTTTAGGAGGCAATTTCATTGGACTTATTGTGCGGCGATTTAGAGTTTTGGGAATATAAGTACCGGATTTCGAAATAGGAACATGTAGGTTCATAAGTAGCCGAATAATATATTCTCCGTAATTGATGATGTTCATTCGACCTTGGCTAAAAGTCAAGAATTCATCTAGAATAAGCTTAGGCTAATTTATTTGAACATCACCCCAAATAGCATGTAATGCCCTAAAACCATTTGGCTATACAAGCTCATAAGAACCAGTACGAGGAAGGATTGTGTGCATTAAGGCCCGATGTACTATTCGAGCTGTAGGGCATAAGGCGATAGATTTTAGTTCAGTCATGTCATCTTCCAAAAACCTATGACTTACTTCATCTCGTTCGCCTATAGGAACAGTTAATTCTTCTAATGGAATACCATCAGTTGGAGTAAGGAGAATGTGTCCAATTCTATCTAATGACAGGAATACTTGTTGACCGCAAATTAAACTCCATACGCAATTATCACGATTACGTGGATTTTGATGATCCAAATTTAAATTTGCATAAAAGAGTTTTACCAAAGCATGATTAATCTTGAGATTATTCTGATTTTCGTCAAGAAGAGATTCTAGATGACTTCTCCTTGCAAGCTCTTTATTCTATACAGAGCAAAGTCTGGAAACACAATAAAAGATCCTTCGAAAAAGCGTGCTTCAATCATTTTGTTCCATCTTTGGAGAGCTATAGCATCATAGAGCCATTGAGCAATTTGGGTGTCAATTGGCTCAAAGGAAGAGGTAGAGGCATGTCTAGATCGTTTAGGTTGACGTGGAGCCATTGGAAATAATAATGGAGTAAAGGAATTTGAATTTTTTTGGAAGCTGGGGTTTTGAAAAACTGAAGTAAGAAGGTAAAAGTGAAGAGTGAAAAAGGAGATAGAGGGTTAAAGAGTTAAGAAGGTGGTAAAACAATGTAAAAAGGGCTTAGTTGTCATTCGGTCGATTGGACGTATATGGTCAGTCGGCTGATCAATATCCCGAAACTCTCTGTTTCATGATTCAATCGACTGGTCAAATTCTTTCAATCGACTGAACACTATCTGAAAGCTTCCTATTTGCATATTCAGTCGACTGAACACTATCTGAAAGCTTCCTATTTGCATATTCAGTCGACTGGTTGAATTTTTTCAGTCGACTGACGAAGGTTGAACCAGACAACTCGAAGTCTCCACCCACTCCTTCATCAAAATAATTTATTTTCTTTCTATACGTCTGTTAATCAATTTCATTCTTATTTGTATGCATTATTTAATATACTCAAATATATATTTTTACCCAAATATGCTGCAAAATATTGAGAATGAAAATTCAGTCGACTGAATTTTCATTCTCAATATTTTGCAGCATATTTTGGTGAAAAATATATATATTCAGTATATTAAATAATGCATACAAATAAGAATGAAATTGATTAACAAAAGTATAGAAAGAAAATAAATTATTTTGATGAAGGAGTGGATGGAGACTTCGAGTTGTCTGGTTCAACCTTCGTCTTCTCTTCACATGGTTTTAATGGCGACCAGCGATTTTCACGCTCCCATGAATTCAGAGACACGGGTGGAGGTTGTAGTGACTGATCCCATGGATTTCGAGAGGAATAGGTGTAGGTTAATGAATAGCAGATAAAGATGACCCACAGAATTTCCATCCAAGCTGCTCAAGAAATCTAGGTCGTCTTGAATTCAGCTTCTGTTCATAGTACATTTCAGGTTGAATAGCTACTGATTCCCTCTGATAATGATGTAAATCATCAATTTTTTGTTTTGTTTGAGGAGAACCAAAGAACAGAAAACGCCGTGCCTTCTTTTTTCTGGAGTATGGCCAGTGTGATAATTTGATGGTCTGGTAGGTTCATGTTATGGGGTAGGTGTAGGTATACTTGATGAACCAGATGAAGGTGACGAGAAGTCGATAGAAGAACATGCAGAGCCATTTGAGGAGTTTTCTTGTGAAGACATTGTAGTAGACAGAAAATAATATATGATTGAAGCAAGTTAGATGAAAGGATAAAAAGAAAACTCTTGAGACATACATAAGTGAAAAATAGTAAAAATTTGATGGATTAACGGATAGCCTAAAAAGTAATTAGAGGATGAAAACAAAACACAATTTTAATGGCTGAGAATTTTTCATGAGAAAAAAGAAAATATATAAGGAAAAAATTATAATAGAAACAATTGTGAAACAACAAATGGTCAAATGGCAGAGACATAGGATTTTCAAAATGGAGGTGCTGAGTTCAAGTACCAAAAAATTTATTGATATATATTATAAAAAAAATTAAAAAAAAATTATAATTCTTTTAAATAAATTATACCTAGTTCTCTTATTAGTTTTATAAAACAATTTTCAATGAGTGGTTTAGTGAAAATATCAGCTAACTGATTTTCAGAATTTATAAATTCTAAATTTGTTGTATCCTTCTCAATATCATCACGAAGAAAATGATGACGAATGTCAATGTGTTTAGTTCGTGAGGGATTGACATTATTTTTAGATAAATTTATTGCACTTGTGTTATCAGAATATATTATAGATTTCTTTAATTTTATATCAAAATCTTATAATGTTTCTTGCATGTAGATTTCTTGAGCACATGCTAAAGCTGTAGATATATATTCTGCTTCACATGTCGATAGTGAAACGCAATTTTGTTTCTTGCTAAACTAAGATACTAAGGATCGTCTAATGAAATGACAAGTTCCACTTGTACTTTTCTATCTGTCCGACTTCCTCCAAAATCAGCATCACAAAAGATACTAATTCAAAAGAACATTCTTTTGGATAAAATAGTCCTAAGACATTGGTTTTGCTAAGATAACGAATTATATGTTTTACTGCTTGCATATGTGATTCTTTAGGATTTGCTTAAAATCAAACACATAAACAAACACTCATAATAATGTCAGGTCGACAAGCAGTTAAGTAAAGTAATGATCCAATCATACTACGATATAGTTCTTGGTCGATACTCTTACCATTTTCCTCTCTATCGAGATGTATAGTTGTACTCATAGGAGTTGGTTTGGCAGAAGTGTTTTCCATACCAAATCGTTTAATTATATTATTACAATATTTTTCTTGATTAATAAAAATGCCATTTTGTAATTGCTTGATTTGTAATCCAAGAATATATGATAGTTCTCCCATATGTGACATTTCAAATTCATTTGTCATGGTAATCGAAAATTCCTGAAATAATTTTTCGTTTGTTGAACCAAATATAATATCATTAACATATATTTGTATAATTAAAATATCTTTTTTTTTCTTAATAAATAAAGTTTGATCAACTTTTCCAATTTCAAAACCAGATTATATTAGATAGCTTTTAAGTCGATAGTATAAAGCACGAGGTGCTTGTTTTAAACCATACAAAGCTTTCTTAAGTTTATAAACGTGATCTAGAAAATTTCATTAGTAAAAAAGAAGGTTGTTCAACATAAAATTTTCTTTTATATATCCATTTAGAAAAGCACTTTTAACATCCATTTGATATAATTTAAAGTTATGAAAACATGCAAAAGCCAATAGGATACGTATAGCTTCTAATCTCGCGACAGGAGCAAACTTTTCTTCATAGTCTATTCCCTCTTCTTGATTATATCCTTATGCGACTAGTCTAGCTTTATTTCTAGTAATGTTACCTTGTTCGTCAGTATTGTTTTTGAAAACCCATTTTGTACCAATGATGGATTGACCACTTGGTCTAGGAACTAATTCCAAACTTCATTTCTTTCAAATTGATTTAGCTCTTCTTGCATAGCTATAATCCAATTGTAGCGACCAATAAAATTTTATTAATTTTTTTTTTTTTTGGTTTTATAACGTATTTAATTTGGATTTTGAGAAATTATTAATAATAATAATTTTGAAATAAAAATTTGATATTTGGATTACGTATAATTTTATAGTTTAAACCAATAAGTTGTAGTTGTATATGGCTTGCATCTTATTCTATAATAACCAGTGTATATTTTGCTGTCTACTAGTATAATACTATATGTTAGTTTATTTATGTGTATCGATCTAAACAATGATTTTAAAATAATAATAAAAATATACATACATACATATATATAATTGGATTTGCGTTTGAATTTAGAAAATGATTTTGATTCATATATATAGTTATATACATAGTTATGCACATATATAGCCATAAGTTCAACTCATACCATATTAAATTTCTTTTAAAGGTTTTAGCTAAATCTATGGGTGAGCGTTGACACACCTTTCCACCTTATATTTAATTCTCTAACGTTTCAATTTGCATTCTATCCGTTCATAATTTCTTTTTTTTGTGTCAGCTGAATCAATGAGAGACTGTTACAATTTCATTTATTTGTGTACGTTTTCATTTTTATTATTGTACACATCACGGTACCTTTAAAATTGTGACTTTATTTCTTTTCTTCGGTCTCAATTATAGAAGCGTGCTGCGCACGTTATTATTAATTGCTTTGAATCTCACTACTCTATATTTATTCCTGTACATTTTATCTTCGCTTAAATTTCTCTCTCCATTCTTTTTTCCATTTTAATATCCTTGCCTTTACATACTCACGTGCTTTCCAATCAAGCAATAAATTATTTAAATATCCACCTTATCAACTTGACCGTTGTTATTGCATCACACTAGTATATAATTCAAATCTATCATTATTCTACCATTCTTCTTTAACAAATTATATGTAACAGTATATCATAAATGGACAGCTCATTCTCCACCCATTCATTTCTCCTATTCAATTAATAATGGAATATAAAGTTATATATTTGGTATACAATTCAAACAACCGTTACCATTCATACCTCCTAAATTCTAGCGATTGACCCCTCTATTTCCATCGGTTCAAATTTATATAAACTTTATATTCGTTACACGTTACATTCATTTATTTGACCGGTCCTTTCCTTTGTTATTTCCCGAATTTCGTGCGTTACTAACCAATGCTCCATATTTATTTGCCTTAATGATTCAGCTAAATTTAAGGATCACCGTTGCTTTTACCTTTTTGTTTATATTACCATTCCCCTATTTTAGCCGGTTGCATTTGATATTTCCTTGATTTAAGCTTTCTAACTTTTAAATTTCCACTACTCTATATTTTTTCTGTACATTTATCTTTGCTTGAATTTCTTTGTCCATTCTCCTCTTTTGCATGTGAAGCTTCTTCTGTAGGTAAATGGCTGCACCATTTTTTTTTCTTCTTCTTATTTCTTTTCTTTTTCTTCTTCTTTTTCATCCTTTTCTTTTGTTTTCTTATTGTTTATATTGCTTTTCCTTTATTTTAAGCACAACATGTTTTTGTCTATTTATTTTTTTACATGTTTTGATTTTCAATGTAACATAAAAGTTTATAATTTAAGCGTATATATATATATTTAAAAAGGATCGCTTTATATTAAGGTCACATGGTATTTGGAGAAGTATTTTTTTTAAACTATTTTGTCACTTTTATTTATATTTTACAATCCCGGTCCTAGGAGCATTTGATTGTTGGCTATACAGTTTGGGTCTATGTATTTACATTTAAAAGATAATGTTTAAATTTATGTAAAGGAAGGCAAAATTATGATGTATAAACTGGGATAGTTTAACATATATAGGCGAGGACATCATTAATTCCTACTTTCTATTTTCATCAGTTTTGGTTTATGCATTTAGTAATGCTAACTAAGCTATATATATATATATATATATATAATTGGTTTTGCAAGGTCTATAGTTATATAAAATAATATGTCGATTTTATGGATTTTTGTTTACAGTAGTGCTTCACTTTTGGTTTTAAAACATAAATAGTTATATGTTTGGCAAGTTCACATATTGCTGTTTTGTAAGATCACGTTTAATATGTATATACTTTTTTTTATAGATGAGAACTTGGTTTTCAAATATATTTTTTTATAGTATGTTTTGGGATTAATTATTTAATTTAAACAAATATATTTATTTTAAGTTTATGTTTAATTTTTAATAAATGTAAGCTTGATTTGTTTATTTACTTATATGTTTGAAACGCTTGTAAATTTAATTTGCGGTGTTCAAACTTAGAATATAAATTCATATGTATATATAGTATAGGTCAGTTTTATGAATTTTTTTTTATACATATTTTTAAGTTTTATTTTATATAGTATGGTTTATATGTTAGAAAAAAAAGGAGAGAGGTTTTATATCCATAGTTATATGTTACTGCATTGGGTAATATAGCTGTTAAGTGCTGTCTGCATTTGTACATTGATTTTTACTTGGACTGTATATATATATTGAATAACAAGTGTTTGTAGCTTTCTTTGTCGCAGTTAATATAAGCTATGTTGAAAATGGGTCTCAACATTGTTTTTTTCTTTAAACTTGCATGTGTTTATGTACATTTCAATATGAAAGTTACAATATTTATTTCAAATTTTATTACATTTGATTTTTAATACAAAACAGTGATTTTTCGTACATACGTATTTTGTTTTGATATTGGTCTTAAAAAGAAATATTAATTTAATAAGAAAATAATATATTTATTTTGATTTATATATGTATATGTGCTTTAAATGGATATTGTTTTCAAATTCTCTTATACCAATTCTCTTCATCAAACCCGGTTCTAATTTGATTCCGTCGATTCCTGTTATCAGCTTTGTCCGTCGTGCCCGTTTTCTCCATCGAATCGTATCCATCTAGCGTCGCTTGGAATTCGTAGCTCGTTTCCTTGTCAAATCTGTTTAGCCTCGAAAGGTGAGCAATCACTCACGATTAACACTTTTATATTTATTGAATTTGATTTCAATTGAAACGACAATTGAAATATGCTGTTGTATTTATTTTTAATTGTTATATATGCTATTATTTGTATCTGTTCACCTATGACACCCAACACCATTATCGGTTAATTATGAATGTGATAATAATACAGATTGGTTGATAATTGATTGTTTGATTGATTGTTGTTTAAATTGGATGTTAATTATTTTTGTTAAGTGATAACTAGTTTGCTAGTTTAATTTGAGTAGTATAGTTTACAAATTAAACGGATTATATATGATGGACCTTACTTTATTAAAACCTGACCCCGCCATATGTAAATTTGATTAGTTGAATTTGACCCATTGATTGTCGTAGAAATTGATAAATTATTCTTGAAATCTTTGAACGTAGTTTGGATTAATTGTTGTATTATTAAACTGAAAATGAAATGGAACGACAAGGGGAAAACTGAAATGTAATAACCTTTAAATCTACATGAAATGATAGTGTAGATTTTAGAAATAATTATAAAAATAACAATGCGAATTAATACGATTATTTCGGGGTTATTTGATTTAATCTATTGAATTGTTATTGATTGTTGTTATTGCTTGTTTACTTACTTTGACACTATCCCTGTCATCACACTGCAAGTTCCCTTTGTTATGTTTGATTTTTGAATTAAAATGGGTTGAAAAGATAGGCCCAAGCGGGTTTCGTTTAATTAATTTGGGATTACGGGTTGAAATGCTATCCACCCGTATACATTTAGTGTACGTATTGAAATGATAATAGCCATAACACTTTGACCATATGATAAAAAAATCTATGGTCTTATTAAATGTAAATTCTTAAATACATCTATAAAGGGTAATGATAAATATAGAGTTAATTATATCTAGTTAATCAAGATTTGATTAAATACATAAATTATGATAAATAATTTATGAAAATTTTATTCGGATAAATTTTGCAATAATATTGAAAAATTAAGGTTGGGAGATAAATTTGGGTTATTGTAAAATGATGTTTAGATAAGGATTTATTTATTTAAATCAATTTGAAATTTATCGAATGAGATATTTCACGTTTAATAAAATTTGAGAAATCTTGAGAAAGATGTAATTTAAAGTCACTAAAATGGTATTGAATAAGGGAAGGTTCAAACTAAATAATAATGATGTAAAAACCAAGAATCTATATGAAACTGTTAAATTTAACATCTAAGTATTTAAGCCATGAACTGTATTGTAATTAAATGGTTTAGAAATTTGATATGTATTTGGGACCAAGATAGTTGAATTTGTTATGTAGATAACTAATTGAATTTAATGGAAATTGAGGTTGAACGAAATCTGGAAATTTGTATTTAGAAAACTAGATTGGGAAATTTAGGGGAAATATTAAATACTTAAAGTATGGAAACATATTGAAATGGAAAGGGTAATTAGGATATCAAATCCAGATTTGAGATTTATATTTGAGATTGAATTTAATTTAAATGGAAAGGTCAGGTTGATGTGAACGATTTGTTAAGTTAAGGAAATTGCAAGTGCTTTACCATATACAGCATTTAATATATATAAATACTATTTGGGAAATATAATTATTCGAAGTGAATTTGACATTTGGGTTTGAAGTATAAATTAAGTGAATGACCACGATGTAATAGTGTATATTTCTACCCTGTAGATAGTTCTATGGACCCTTAGAGGATGGTCATCTCAAACATCCTTTAAGTTATTTGTATTTCAGTTGATATTTCACTTGAGTTGGATTTATTGATATAAGAATGTTAATCCTGACTCGAGTGTTTTGTGTTTTGCTTTACGCTCGGGTCAGACCGAGTAATACAGCATTAGAGACTCACCTTTGGAGATTGGAGCTTCATTTGGAGATCCAACTATCGTTTCAGCTTTCAGTTTTCTAGATTGACTGGTTCAGAGAAGTCATCGGCTCGTACTGAAGACTTTTCTGTATTCAAGAGATTCTGATGTATTTTATTTTAAACTCTGATGTATATAGTAGCTTCATGAACTACTATTTTTCTATTCCGCTGCATTATATTACTCTGTGTCTGTGATCTGTGTTTGATTTATTTACTGTATATTTAAGTTTTGCCAAATTAAATTAACAATTCGGTATTTTGAATTATTCAAGTCGTACATGTACGGTTTTAGTGTCGATTTGAATGGTCCAAAATAGCGGGTCGTTACAGTTGGTATCAGAGCTTTGGCTCTAGGCAAAACTTAGCATATATAGTAAATTTATTTACAGAATCACTTTCGCTCGAGTTGAATCTCTTCCTTTCGACTTGATTTCCTTTGAATTTTGGAATATCCCTCGGTTCCGAAATTCATCCGTGTCTCTTCCTATTTATATTAGTTTAATTGCGGAGTATCCCATAACTCCATTGAATAATTTGTAAAAGGGTGAAAACTCCTTTACAATTGGCATTAATTCACCTAGATTTCTGAAGTCACGGTTGACCGGTAGATGTCGCCCGCGACTTATAGAAGGATATCCACCTTCTACTTTGTAATAAAGATTTCCTCATTTTGCTCAAGCCTTCACACTTTGTTTCGAAACTTCCTTTGATCAAGTTTTCTCTTAGAAATTGAACCTCTATCTGGTTTGATATTGGACTCCTTGAATGATAGGAAACTATTTTGTAGATGGCAAAATCGGAAGAGCAAAAAGCAGCTCGTCGAGCCCGGAGAGCACTAGCCCGTAAGGAACAGGAGGAAGCAATGGAGAAGTGGGAAAAGATTTGGAGGGAAAGGGCACGACCTGGACCTTATGACAATGTCATCTGTTATCGGTGTCAAGAGAAGGGACATTATGCAGCCATGTGCGGGAAGAGAGATGAAGGAAAGAAGAGTGAGGGCCAGCGTTATCGATCCAAGATCTTCTGTTTTAAGTGCCGTAGTACGGGACACTTTCCCAGTCGCTGCCAAAAGGTGAAGAAAGTAAATGCTGCACCCACGGCATCAGTCGACCAATCAACCATTTGCTATCACTGTAGGCTGACTGGACATATAGCTAGGAATTGTCCTGTGAGGAAGTACGGAAGGAAGGCTGCGTTCCCGCAATTCGTTAAGGAGGATGGGTGTGTAGTGCATTTATGTAAGAAATGCAGAAGTTGGGGCCATATTGAGGGGGAGTGTTCTGGACCGATTGAAGTCCCACCCGGTAGAATTAATACCGATGCTTTGTTTATGTAAGGTGGTTCTCGGTAGATCTGTTTGTTTCAGCAGTTGTTTGTTGCTTTCGATAAACTCTATTGTATCTTTTGCTTAACTGAAGTTCTCTAATAAAGTATTCATGTTCCTGTTTCGTTGATATGAAATTCAAATCTCTATCTTTATTTTGAAATCCATTCTTAGATTATCCTTTGAAAATCGGGTACGTTTGTATTTTGAAATTGCTTTATATATCAAATTTATATTTTAATAACTATGATTTTTCCTATATATAAAAAGAAATGTTTCGATAAGGATTATATACCTATATATAAATCAAATAAGAAATGTTATTCTATATAAAAAGTTTTGAAAGGATTTGAAATTTTGGAAAATTATAAGAAATTGATTTATATAAAAATGATTTATAACTGAAGTGTTAAATTTGAAATTCGAGAATTGAATTCCGGTATTTTGAAACTGGTTTTAAGATTTTGGAAATTATAGGAAAAATAGTACGATTTAAAAGTATTTTTCCGAATAAGAAATGTTTTAAATGAGTTCAAATGAATTCCATTAATTTTGAAGAAATTTCAAACGAGTTTTCAAGAAAATAGAAGTCCAGAACTCACTTATGTCGCTAGGGAATAATTTCGGTGATGAGTGCACGCATCATCGACATTGATTTTCGAGTTTCAGAGTGGGGGAGAGGCTCCTTTAATAGCTTCGCTATGCGAGTGATCTTGTAAAACCGTTTTTGATTTCAAATTCCGTAGTAATTTGATAGTTTCGAAAGAAATATGTATATATTTGAAATGATTTAAAGTATACCGGTGTTCGATCCTCGAGTTTTGAGTTGACCTAGAATAACCCTATTTATAAAAAATTGATTTCCAACTAGTGATTTGAAATCTATTGATTTGAAAGGTACTCAATTTTGGAAAGAGAATTTTATATAATCGAAGTCTATATAAGGATATTTTGATATACTATTGATTTGGAAAGTATTCGTTTGAAAATGGAATCCTATATATATGGACTTTATATAAGTACAATATTTGAAAGTGATTTGAAAAAGGTACTATATGATATATATTTTCCAAATAAAGATATGGAAAGTGCCTTCTGCTTGATATCCGCTTTGTGGCCACAGCGTGGATTCATTCTATCGTTATTATTCTCTCTGATTTTGGTTTTCCGGATGTAATACTCGAGTGTTCCCACCGTGACGTGTCCCACGGTTTCTTTTTCTCTCGTGAATGCACAGCGAAATTGCCTGGCTGAGTCTTGCCTGGGGGTACGGATTGTTTCCTGGGGGAACCAGGCGGAACCATTGTGTATCCTGCAATCTGTGTAGGTCGCGAATAGTAGCGCAAGTGCCTGGCTGAGTCTTGCCTGGGGGTACGGATTGTTTCCTGGGGGAACCAGGCGTAACCATTGTGTATCCTGCACCCTACTAGTCATCATGGCGTAACTCGCAGGGCTGTGAAAGCTTACGGATATGGATTGTTTCCTGGGGGAACCAGGCGTAACCATTGTGTATCTGCGAACCATGATCGGACAAAGGTTTTGGTTTGATTGTTTTGTTTGGATCGTACTTTCCATATCTGTTTTAAAGGGTTTTTCAAGTATTTTCACTGGTTGTTGAAACAAGTCTACTAAGTACTTGAAGAATTCTAGCTTTGCGCCTGATCAACGCATGGCCAGAGTCTGCAAGAACAAGGATAAACTTGTTGAAACATCGAGTTATAAAAGTATTTTTGAAAGAAAATTTACTTTGATATAGTAGTATCTTATTATAAAAGTGTTATTATAAAGGTATTTATTATAAAATATTTTTCCCAACAAAGAAATTTGCATTAATCTTTGGAATTAAATTCCTTTGGTAAATTGAAAATTCTTGCCCGATACTATTCCAGAATCTACCTTCCTTTCCTTTTTGAATAAAATCTTTTAAAGATTGCTTATCTATATGCTACATTGGTTAATAGAAAATTTTAGTGGTATAAATATTTTTGAAGTGAATGATTTATTAATAATGTTTGAAAGGTATCTAAAGACAAATTTATAAATTTATGAATTATGGATTTAATGTTTTCAACAGCTTCTTTGTAAATATAACTAATGATGCAAATAATTGTTTTCAAATAGCTTTCATATATGTATATAGGTGTTAGTTAAACATATTAAATTTCAATGAGTTTTGGAAATTTTAAAGTATTAAAGATAGCTGAATCGCAAATAAAGTTTTCAAATGAATAATTCAAGTAAAATTATATAGTTTTAAATTAATTATTTACCCTTAACTTTCAATCTACCTTTATTTCTGGTTGTTCTATTCTCCTACCTCCTTCCTTTTCGGGGACGAAAAGTTTTGAGTGGGGGAGAATGTAGCGACCAATAAAATTTTATTAATTTTTTTTTTTTTTGGTTTTATAACGTATTTAATTTGGATTTTGAGAAATTATTAATAATAATAATTTTGAAATAAAAATTTGATATTTGGATTACGTATAATTTTATAGTTTAAACCAATAAGTTGTAGTTGTATATGGCTTGCATCTTATTCTATAATAACCAGTGTATATTTTGCTGTCTACTAGTATAATACTATATGTTAGTTTATTTATGTGTATCGATCTAAACAATGATTTTAAAATAATAATAAAAATATACATACATACATATATATAATTGGATTTGCGTTTGAATTTAGAAAATGATTTTGATTCATATATATAGTTATATACATAGTTATGCACATATATAGCCATAAGTTCAACTCATACCATATTAAATTTCTTTTAAAGGTTTTAGCTAAATCTATGGGTGAGCGTTGACACACCTTTCCACCTTATATTTAATTCTCTAACGTTTCAATTTGCATTCTATCCGTTCATAATTTCTTTTTTTTGTGTCAGCTGAATCAATGAGAGACTGTTACAATTTCATTTATTTGTGTACGTTTTCATTTTTATTATTGTACACATCACGGTACCTTTAAAATTGTGACTTTATTTCTTTTCTTCGGTCTCAATTATAGAAGCGTGCTGCGCACGTTATTATTAATTGCTTTGAATCTCACTACTCTATATTTATTCCTGTACATTTTATCTTCGCTTAAATTTCTCTCTCCATTCTTTTTTCCATTTTATTATCCTTGCCTTTACATACTCACGTGCTTTCCAATCAAGCAATAAATTATTTAAATATCCACCTTATCAACTTGACCGTTGTTATTGCATCACACTAGTATATAATTCAAATCTATTATTATTCTACCATTCTTCTTTAACAAATTATATGTAACAGTATATCATAAATGGACAGCTCATTCTCCACCCATTCATTTCTCCTATTCAATTAATAATGGAATATAAAGTTATATATTTGGTATACAATTCAAACAACCGTTACCATTCATACCTCCTAAATTCTAGCGATTGACCCCTCTATTTCCATCGGTTCAAATTTATATAAACTTTATATTCGTTACACGTTACATTCATTTATTTGACCGGTCCTTTCCTTTGTTATTTCCCGAATTTCGTGCGTTACTAACCAATGCTCCATATTTATTTGCCTTAATGATTCAGCTAAATTTAAGGATCATCGTTGCTTTTACCTTTTTGTTTATATTACCATTCCCCTATTTTAGCCGGTTGCATTTGATATTTCCTTGATTTAAGCTTTCTAACTTTTAAATTTCCACTACTCTATATTTTTTCTGTACATTTATCTTTGCTTGAATTTCTTTGTCCATTCTCCTCTTTTGCATGTGAAGCTTCTTCTGTAGGTAAATGGCTGCACCATTTTTTTTTTCTTCTTCTTATTTCTTTTCTTTTTCTTCTTCTTTTTCATCCTTTTCTTTTGTTTTCTTATTGTTTATATTGCTTTTCCTTTATTTTAAGCACAACATGTTTTTGTCTATTTATTTTTTTACATGTTTTGATTTTCAATGTAACATAAAAGTTTATAATTTAAGCGTATATATATATATTTAAAAAGGATCGCTTTATATTAAGGTCACATGGTATTTGGAGAAGTATTTTTTTTAAACTATTTTGTCACTTTTATTTATATTTTACAATCCCGGTCCTAGGAGCATTTGATTGTTGGCTATACAGTTTGGGTCTATGTATTTACATTTAAAAGATAATGTTTAAATTTATGTAAAGGAAGGCAAAATTATGATGTATAAACTGGGATAGTTTAACATATATAGGCGAGGACATCATTAATTCCTACTTTCTATTTTCATCAGTTTTGGTTTATGCATTTAGTAATGCTAACTAAGCTATATATATATATATATAATTGGTTTTGCAAGGTCTATAGTTATATAAAATAATATGTCGATTTTATGGATTTTTGTTTACAGTAGTGCTTCACTTTTGGTTTTAAAACATAAATAGTTATATGTTTGGCAAGTTCACATATTGCTGTTTTGTAAGATCACGTTTAATATGTATATACTTTTTTTTATAGATGAGAACTTGGTTTTCAAATATATTTTTTTATAGTATGTTTTGGGATTAATTATTTAATTTAAACAAATATATTTATTTTAAGTTTATGTTTAATTTTTAATAAATGTAAGCTTGATTTGTTTATTTACTTATATGTTTGAAACGCTTGTAAATTTAATTTGCGGTGTTCAAACTTAGAATATAAATTCATATGTATATATAGTATAGGTCAGTTTTATGAATTTTTTTTTATACATATTTTTAAGTTTTATTTTATATAGTATGGTTTATATGTTAGAAAAAAAAAGGAGAGAGGTTTTATATCCATAGTTATATGTTACTGCATTGGGTAATATAGCTGTTAAGTGCTGTCTGCATTTGTACATTGATTTTTACTTGGACTGTATATATATATTGAATAACAAGTGTTTGTAGCTTTCTTTGTCGCAGTTAATATAAGCTATGTTGAAAATGGGTCTCAACATTGTTTTTTTCTTTAAACTTGCATGTGTTTATGTACATTTCAATATGAAAGTTACAATATTTATTTCAAATTTTATTACATTTGATTTTTAATACAAAACAGTGATTTTTCGTACATACGTATTTTGTTTTGATATTGGTCTTAAAAAGAAATATTAATTTAATAAGAAAATAATATATTTATTTTGATTTATATATGTATATGTGCTTTAAATGGATATTGTTTTCAAATTCTCTTATACCAATTCTCTTCATCAAACCCGGTTCTAATTTGATTCCGTCGATTCCTGTTATCAGCTTTGTCCGTCGTGCCCGTTTTCTCCATCGAATCGTATCCATCTAGCGTCGCTTGGAATTCGTAGCTCGTTTCCTTGTCAAATCTGTTTAGCCTCGAAAGGTGAGCAATCACTCACGATTAACACTTTTATATTTATTGAATTTGATTTCAATTGAAACGACAATTGAAATATGCTGTTGTATTTATTTTTAATTGTTATATATGCTATTATTTGTATCTGTTCACCTATGACACCCAACACCATTATCGGTTAATTATGAATGTGATAATAATACAGATTGGTTGATAATTGATTGTTTGATTGATTGTTGTTTAAATTGGATGTTAATTATTTTTGTTAAGTGATAACTAGTTTGCTAGTTTAATTTGAGTAGTATAGTTTACAAATTAAACGGATTATATATGATGGACCTTACTTTATTAAAACCTGACCCCGCCATATGTAAATTTGATTAGTTGAATTTGACCCATTGATTGTCGTAGAAATTGATAAATTATTCTTGAAATCTTTGAACGTAGTTTGGATTAATTGTTGTATTATTAAACTGAAAATGAAATGGAACGACAAGGGGAAAACTGAAATGTAATAACCTTTAAATCTACATGAAATGATAGTGTAGATTTTAGAAATAATTATAAAAATAACAATGCGAATTAATACGATTATTTCGGGGTTATTTGATTTAATCTATTGAATTGTTATTGATTGTTGTTATTGCTTGTTTACTTACTTTGACACTATCCCTGTCATCACACTGCAAGTTCCCTTTGTTATGTTTGATTTTTGAATTAAAATGGGTTGAAAAGATAGGCCCAAGCGGGTTTCGTTTAATTAATTTGGGATTACGGGTTGAAATGCTATCCACCCGTATACATTTAGTGTACGTATTGAAATGATAATAGCCATAACACTTTGACCATATGATAAAAAAATCTATGGTCTTATTAAATGTAAATTCTTAAATACATCTATAAAGGGTAATGATAAATATAGAGTTAATTATATCTAGTTAATCAAGATTTGATTAAATACATAAATTATGATAAATAATTTATGAAAATTTTATTCGGATAAATTTTGCAATAATATTGAAAAATTAAGGTTGGGAGATAAATTTGGGTTATTGTAAAATGATGTTTAGATAAGGATTTATTTATTTAAATCAATTTGAAATTTATCGAATGAGATATTTCACGTTTAATAAAATTTGAGAAATCTTGAGAAAGATGTAATTTAAAGTCATTAAAATGGTATTGAATAAGGGAAGGTTCAAACTAAATAATAATGATGTAAAAACCAAGAATCTATATGAAACTGTTAAATTTAACATCTAAGTATTTAAGCCATGAACTGTATTGTAATTAAATGGTTTAGAAATTTGATATGTATTTGGGACCAAGATAGTTGAATTTGTTATGTAGATAACTAATTGAATTTAATGGAAATTGAGGTTGAACGAAATCTGGAAATTTGTATTTAGAAAACTAGATTGGGAAATTTAGGGGAAATATTAAATACTTAAAGTATGGAAACATATTGAAATGGAAAGGGTAATTAGGATATCAAATCCAGATTTGAGATTTATATTTGAGATTGAATTTAATTTAAATGGAAAGGTCAGGTTGATGTGAACGATTTGTTAAGTTAAGGAAATTGCAAGTGCTTTACCATATACAGCATTTAATATATATAAATACTATTTGGGAAATATAATTATTCGAAGTGAATTTGACATTTGGGTTTGAAGTATAAATTAAGTGAATGACCACGATGTAATAGTGTATATTTCTACCCTGTAGATAGTTCTATGGACCCTTAGAGGATGGTCATCTCAAACATCCTTTAAGTTATTTGTATTTCAGTTGATATTTCACTTGAGTTGGATTTATTGATATAAGAATGTTAATCCTGACTCGAGTGTTTTGTGTTTTGCTTTACGCTCGGGTCAGACCGAGTAATACAGCATTAGAGACTCACCTTTGGAGATTGGAGCTTCATTTGGAGATCCAACTATCGTTTCAGCTTTCAGTTTTCTAGATTGACTGGTTCAGAGAAGTCATCGGCTCGTACTGAAGACTTTTCTGTATTCAAGAGATTCTGATGTATTTTATTTTAAACTCTGATGTATATAGTAGCTTCATGAACTACTATTTTTCTATTCCGCTGCATTATATTACTCTGTGTCTGTGATCTGTGTTTGATTTATTTACTGTATATTTAAGTTTTGCCAAATTAAATTAACAATTCGGTATTTTGAATTATTCAAGTCGTACATGTACGGTTTTAGTGTCGATTTGAATGGTCCAAAATAGCGGGTCGTTACACCAATAGTCATCAATGGAGGCTTCCTTGATATTTTTAGGTTCTGTATTAGAGAGAAAAGCTATATAGCCCATTTGATTTAATTGATGTCTCTTTCTTACATTTGAACGTACTTCTCCAATTATATTTTGAACGGGATGATCTCTAAGAATTCTTGAAGGAGATCTTACTACATTTTTTTTTTTGGCATGGCCGACGGTTTTATAGTGGACCGACCACTTTTATTACGAAAGTAATAAAGTTGAAGTACAGGAGTAAGGCAAAGACACCTTAACTACAAAATGTAAAGACAAATACAGAACAGGAGCATGACAGATACGTCACATCTACTATAAATAAATAACACCGCTAGTTCTCCTCAGCTGAGGAAGAAACAGTCACACCCTCATCTTCCTTGGAAGAAATCATAGGTCCACCATCCAGACGTCCAATAAAGGGGCGAAAAAGAACAGCAAGGGAAGGGTCATAACAGTCACTGCAAGAAGAGTAGACAAAAGATCGTTCCCAGGCAGGGTCAGCAAGAATCTCAGAATTCGACATAGCATATGCACCATCCGCGTCTAGTACCAAGGAATCACCAGAAATGCAATAGAAAAGACATCGAAGATCCAGTAAATCATCAGATATATATCGAAAATATGTGTTATCCACTGGATTGTATCTCATATCAGTACGACAATCAACCCAAGAGAGCTCAGACTTGGCCCAAACAACGTGAGACGGATAGAGGATCGGAGCCAAAGGGGGAGCGGGAGGAACAGAACCAAGATCCGGGGAAACAGGAGGCACTATGGAAGGGGGGGAATCAGAGACAGCAGCTTCTAGAGAGGCCTTGGGAACCCATTTCCTAAGGGGAGGACGGGGCAGTGGAATTTTAGGAGCAGCAGCAGGAACCTCAGAGCGCACGCATACAGCATCAGTATGACCGAAGGAATGACAAGAGGAACAAATATCAGGGACCCATCCATAACGAACACGAACATTGGCCACATGACCAACAGCTAGCTGAACAGGTATAGAGGTGGGAAGAGGCTTGTCGGGAGTAATCTCAATCAAGGCTTTGGCGAAAACAAGCTTGTCACGCGCAACCGTATTAGTATCAAAGCATTTCAATTTTCCAATATTGCACGCAAGCCAATTCAAGCCAAGCAAAGGCTGTAAAGCAGAGGGAATTTGGGAAAAATAAACCCAAACAGGGACCGAAAAAACTTGCTCACGAACACTTGTTATCGTCGGCGACCAGGGGGTAAGTATAAAAGGTTGGCCGTCAAAAAAGGAGGGTTCAGACTCTAGAACTCGTCTACGATCCTCAGGGGAGGAGAACAAAAAATAGTACAAGGAATCGACCAACTTAACTCTAAGACCTCCTTGCAATCTCCAGGCCCTACGACAAACAGCAGCTACATCACGGAATCGATGCTTTGGGTCCAAAAAGAATCCTACAACGTATTCAGACCAAAAATCCATACCCGCTTGCATAACACAGGGGGGCAGGATCATAACTCCGTCAACCTCAACAATCTCGAAGTCAACCGGTTCATATACGCCCGCATTTCGGGGCATGGATGTAAAGAGGGAAGACCAAGATCTAGGAACCGAAGTGCTAGGGGCAGTAGTACGACATTCCTCATTAGAAACAATGTGCGATGCAGTTTTCACACAAGTTCCAGGCATGACATCATTGAGCACAGGTTCAAAACTAGTATTTGCATTTTGTCGAGCAGGTGGTATGCCAGAATCATTTCCATTAGCATTGAGAGATGGCCTAATCAGAGGAGCCTCAGGTCTGACATCAACAATTACACCAGAACTAACCAACTCGGAGTGTATTAATGTAGGACTGTTAAAGGGGAAATCCAAACTAGCATTTTGTCGAGCATGAGGTGTGCCACAGCTAACCACAGAAATGTCGCAAGCCAACGAAGACAAAGATGGAACCGATAGTTCCACACTGCTCTTAGATCTAGTATCCTTAACACAAGAACCCAATACACAACCAATACTTCGGTTGACACACTCAGAAGTTCCAATCGGAGGGAGAAATAAGGGCTCACCTGGAGTAGACGAAGCAGATAACTTATCCGCTAAACCAGTTGCCTCCGCAGATGCGTCACACGTTACAGCTAGGGTGGATTGCGATACCAGCGATCCCGAGGCAAGAATACCCTTAAAGCGACTGGGATGAGATTCGACATTCATAGCTGAAATAGGGAGTGACGCAGCATATTCCAAGGGTGATGGAACGGATGCGCTCACGAAATCTTCACTTAAGCAGGATCGAGTAAAAGGAAGCGTTGGAGACAGAGTGTTAACAGAGAGGGGCGGGAAAACATGGGGCGAAAGCAGGTCAGGGCTAGCATCAACAGCATCAGCCATTGCACTGAACACACGACCGGAGCGCGTGGATGAGGGGGACAGGAGACGAGATAGGGAAGAGGGCATGAAGGGGAACAGAGAATGGACGCGAAGGAGGAGGAAAATTAATCGCCTGGAACC
Source organism: Allium cepa (assembly GCA_030765085.1). Taxonomy (NCBI): domain Eukaryota; kingdom Viridiplantae; phylum Streptophyta; class Magnoliopsida; order Asparagales; family Amaryllidaceae; genus Allium; species Allium cepa. The sequence continues at coordinate 294,271,043 of CM060937.1, forward strand.
AGAATGGACGCCATTATTTTGAATGCGGTTTGATGTATTGATCTTACTACATTTTCATTAGGAACAATGTTTTCATTTTCTCTAGTATTATCAGTATTATTATTTTGAAAATAATATCATCATCTTCTGAATTATTTGTTAAAATTTGATTTTAATTATTTTCCAAGTTTGTAATTTTAGAAGAAATTTTGACATTTTCATCAAATGAAACATGAAGAATTTCTTCGATTACTTTAGTTCTTGTATTAAAAACTCGATAAGTTTTGCTTCTTATTGAATGTACCATGAATATGCCTTCATCGGATTTTGGATCAAACTTGCCAAGCTGATGTTTAGTGTTAAGTATAAAACATTTTGAACCAAAAACTTTGAAATATGATATATTTGGTTTTCTACCATTTAAAATTTCATATGAAGTATGTTTTGTTACTGATCGAATAGAAACACGACTCAAAACATAACAGGCAGTTGTAACAGCTTCTACCCAGAAATGCTTAGGTAAAATGCTTCCATTTAATAAAGTTCTTGCACATTCTTGCAATGTTCTGTTTTTCCTTTCTACAACTCCATTTTGTTGTGGTGTTCTAGGAAAGGAGAAATTATGATTAATTCCTTTCTTGTTACAAAAATTTTCAAAAGCTTCATTTTCAAATTCACCTCCATGATCACTTCTAATATTTTTAACTTTTAAATTCTTTATATTTTGAATTCTTTTTACAAAAAATTTAAAATTCTTAAAAGTATCACTTTTATGTTTCATAAAAATAGTCCATGTATATCTTGAAAAATCATCTACAATAACAAACACATATCTATTATGATTAATAGATTGAACTTGAGTAGGTCCAAAAAGGTCCATATGTAGTAGTTCAAGTGGTTGTGTTGTAGATATGATTTTCTTAGATTTAAAAAAGATTTTGTTAGCTTTCCTAACTAACATGCATCAAAAATATTATCAATTCTGAATTTCACATCAGGTAGTCCTTTATCAAGTTTATTTTTAGCTATTTTATTAATAGTATTAATATTTATATGATAAAATCTTTTATGCCATAGCCAAGAATCATTCTCTGTAGCTGCTAAACACATGTTTGTGTTATAATTTATATTTATATTTGAAATATAAATATTTCTATCTATTATACCTTCAAAAATTAAATTTTTATTTTTATCAGAAATACTACATTTATCTTCTAAAAAAGATATATTAAAACCTTTATCACATAATTGGCTTATGCTTAATAAATTATATTTTAAGTTTCTAACTAATAAAACATCAGTAATGGGAGGTGAGTTAGAGATACCGTTATTGCCCACATAGCCTTTGCCGATGATATAACCTTTTGAATTATCTCCAAAGTGACCGATCCTCCATTTGAGTAGACAATGTTTGTTAATATGTCCTTATTACCAGTCATGTATTTCGAGCAACCACCGTCTAAAATCCATTTTCCTCTTTTTTAAGTGGTACCTGGAAAAAATAAAATTAAGATGGTATCCACTTTTCTTTTTAGGGTCCTAAGAGTTAGGAATTAGGAAACCAAACCCAAAAAGGTTCAGAATTCCCTTTATAGATATAATTCTCATTTTTATAAACAGTTTCCATAAATGTTTTGATATGCTTATTCCTAATTAAGTTATTATTTGTTCTAGAAATCCATATTTTAATAGTTTTAAAATCTTTAGAAATTGTTTTCTTAATATCTTTCTTAATTTTGTTTTTAAACTTATTTTTAAATTTTCCTGATTTCTTTGGACTTTCAATTCTCTTATATCCTATTCCCTTTTTATTAATACCTTCTAACTTAGTTTTGAGACTAGATTTTTCTAACTCTAATACTTTAGTGTTAGATTTTAAATCATTAATTTCATTTGATAATTCATCATTTTTATTTTTATAAATTTCTAATTCCTGAGTTATCATAGAAAGTTGAGGTGTTAAATAAGAATTAGATTCTTGAGATTTTTCAAGTTCTTCTTCCAGAATTTTCTTTTCATCTCTAAACATACAAATTTCTAATTCAGATCTATTTAGTTTTTCATATAACTCCTTATTTTGATTTTTAGATTGTTTCACAAAATCCACTAGTTCTGAATTAAGTTCAACCAGATCATCAAAATTCAATTCACTTACATCATCATTTGTAGCCATGAAGCATACATTTGCTTGCTCTGTGTCACTGTCACTGTTGCTCTTTGATGATGAAGAAGAATCTGAATCATCCCATGTTACTGAAAATGCTTTCTTCTTGAATTTGTTCTTCTTGAATTTATTTTTCTATTTCTCTGGACAATCTTTCTTCATATGACCCTTTTTATGACACTCATAACATTCCATGATAGAAGATGATGGTTATTGCTATTATTGTTGTTGCTAGAGTTATTTTTGTAACTCCTGAACTTGTTATTCTTTTTGAATTTCAAAAACTTTTTGAAATTTTTAGCAATAAGTGCCATATTCTTTTCATTTGAGTCAGAGTCCTCTTTTGCTGCATGAAATGCTAGATTCTGCTTATCTTGTGCTTGAACTTTCTTTGCCTGCAAATTCACTTAATATGATATTAGATTTCCTATTAACTCTTCCGGTTTCAAAGTGGAAAGATTGTTTGCTTCTTCAATAGCTAGTACCTTTCTTTCCCATTCATCCGTTAAAGAGTTTAAGATTTTTGATATTATATCAAAGTTAGAAAAAATTTCTCCTAGGGCCAATAGTGAGTGATATATATATCTTGAAATCTCGAGTGCGTGTCATTTAGGCTTTCATTTGATTTCATTTTGAAATTTTGGAACTGATTTTTCAACATAGAAATTTTGCTTTGTTTGGCTTTGTTAGTTCCTTCATGAGTTTCTTTTAGAGTTCTCCATATCTCATATGCAGTAGTATACATACTGAATCTATTAAACTCATTTTTATCTAATGCATAAAATAACATGTTCATAGCTTTAGCATTTGAAGTAGCATCAGCTTTCTGTGCAGTAGTCCAAGTTGAAAAATCTTCTGTTGGAATGGTATATTCATTTTGGGTAATATTCCAAGTTTCAAAACCATTAGCTTGCATATATATTCTCATTCTAGTTGACCAGTAATTATAATTCATGCCATTGAATAGTGGAGGTCCTACAGTAGATTGACCTTCAATAAACTAGTGTTAATGACAATGCTTGTGCTGGTGTTGTTTTCCATATTAGTAAAATAAATTATCAAATAATTGTGTTACGGTTATAGGATGTCTTGCTCCGATACTAAATGAAAGTGACTATTGTGTGGCTAGTTATCACTTATGATCATGTAATATGGAATGTATTATAATCTAAGTGCGGAAACAGATAATAATAGTAAAATAAATAAGAATAACTACACTAGGAGTTTTTATACTGGTTCGAACTTCCCGTTCTATGTCCAGTCCCAGACTTCCCTCTGGAATTTCTCTCAATAACCCCTCACTTAACCCGGAGGAATAGGTATACAACACATGAGCAACCGATTATGATATTTCCGCCTCTAACAACCGAAAGAGGACTTTTACCGCCTGAACAACCGAATAGGACTTCAAAAGTTTCAATAAAATTGCTTTGACACTTTGTGTTCTTGATAACACTGATTTGTCTTTGATAGTACAACCTTCCTATAATTTTTTCCTCAAGTATATATTGTGTGTGTAAAGATTTAGAAAGAAAAATATTGCTTTGAATCGAAGAATAAGTTAATTGATTCAGAGATTCAAGAAATATATGTAAATTGTGATTGCTTTGTAGAATGCAGAGATAGTAGAGAGTATGATCAGAAAACAAAATAAAATTCGATGATTTGAGATGTGAATCTCATGTGTTTATATAGTAGATAAACAGCTGCAACTATTCACGAAGAGTTTTGACCAAAAGATGCAGCCACAAGTCTTCAAATTGGATCGTATATTTTAGCAAATGGAAGTGTCTGTTCAGAAAAATAGCTGTTGGAAAAGTTCAATCGACGGACCCAAAATGTCCAGTCAACTGAATATTCAAAGTTGGTGCAAAACAGAGCGTATCTGTGCAACTGAGCAGGTTCAGTCGACTGGTCATATTTGATCAGTCGACTGGCCTAGTTGTCAATGCACAGTTCACACATTTTTTTAAAGAATTTGAAATTTAAAACAACTTTGATTTTGTATGGATTGCTTGAGGATAGATTTTAACAATTCTAAGACTAAAAAACTTCAACAAATAAGCATACTATACTCAGTTTTGAAGTCTTGTCTCCTTTGTAGTTTTAATAGCATATCTCTTTCTCTTTTTGCGCTTCTCCATATAGTCTCATCACTGATTTGTTTAAGCTCTTTGTCATGAATCAAAACTTATGATTCAACACAAGTCCCCACGCCACAGGGTACGACGAGGTTGATTGTTTCTTCTCTTCGTTCAACAACAATCTTCGAAACTACTTTGCTTCTAGGGAGTCCGATTCTACGGCCGTCTTCCAACAGCCCGAATAAAGATAGTGGCTCGTCTGTTACAAGGAGTTTAATGCCCTGATACTCAACGAGAGTGGGGTGGATGGTAGCAAGGCTCTAGAAAACTTGGCGCCTTCGGGACGTGGACGAACATCTGAAAGAGCTTCGTATGTTAGTATATTCAAAGTAGAAGCTATGACTTGAATCATCGAACTTAAAAGGAAAATGGAAGTGACACTTACATCCTTCTAACCATCTCCTTGCAAAGATGGGAGGACATCGCACATAGAACCACTCGTGCTTAAATAATGAAAGTTTGTTCCACGTGCCCATCAAGACTTGACGGCTCGGCGAAGGTTTAAGGATGATGTAAGAAGGACTCCCTGGTTGTCTTTTAAAATTATAGATAAATCCGATGTCTTCAGGAGTCGGGGGATGGAACATAATATTCATGAATAAGAGGAAAGTCCCATGAATTAAAGCATAGATGTTGGGATGCAACTGAGTAGGGGCGATCCCAATATACCTCAACATCTCCCGGACGAAGGAGTTAAAATGTGGAACACATCCAGCCTAGCACATGAACTTATTACATGCTGTATATCCAACTGGAGGCAAATGAGTTCTATCTTGCCTCATTGGAACTAAAACATCCTTGAACGGGATCCCATGGATGGAGCACAATCGACGAAGAGTGGCTTCGTCGGTTCAAGAAGTTTGTGAGTCGACAGGGTTATCCAGGACAATGGCACCCTCAACGGCATCAGGAGCCGAACTGATGGTTTCTATTGGTTGAACTGGAATATCAGTGAAAAGATTAATTTGAGGATTAGATGCTTCTGGTTGTTCTACGTGGTGGCTTGAAGAAGGTCTTTCGAATATAGTGGTAGAACTTGATTTTTCTTCAGAACCGATGTGTATCGCCGCTGATTCAAAAGACATGTTAATTGAATGCTTCATGCGTTTGGAATCTATGTCAACCATACTCAGTAGACTATCAAGATTAGAAATAATAACTTGTTCCCCCCGTGTCAAGTGTGGACTAGTGCAGTGTAGTGTGAAACAAGCACAAATAGTTTGAAATCAGAAAAGTAAGAATAAAACGACCAGACTTGGAGTTTTGTCCAAAGAGACTGTCATCGCTGACCATCTCAATTGACAAGAAAGTTGATCGGCCGCGATAGCTTTGGGATCGGTTACCGGCATATTGAGTTATGAAGTCTATCATCCAAGTTTATTAACAAATTTAACACTTAGTACACATTGAGGAGTCTGGAAGTTTGGTCGTTTGATCTTAACTCCGACAGTCAAAATATGCAAGTCATATTGTCCGTTGTCATCTCATGTTCAAGTTCGGCAAGATAAATTTATGTTAAGTGTTCAAATAGGTTGGATTAGAGTGATCCTCGGTGTTACATACCCATTCCTCATCCTTATTGCTGATCCCTTCACAAGAATCCATACTGATCCCTCATTTAACCATTTCCTACCGATCCCTCTCACCGAAACCACAACCTACCGATCCCTTTCCACAACCTACTGATCCCTCGCCGAGCGACCATAACACCGAACCCTCATCAGTACAACATCTTACCGAACCCTTTCCAGAACCTATCCATACCAATCCCTCATCCAAGATAACCTCCTCACCGATCCCTCAGCTTAATTTCCCTTCATCCCATCGCCATTCAATCCAATATCGATCCCTATCCAAATATCTCCTTTCCAGTCCTAAAACATTGATTTTCCTTCATCCCTTCACAGATTGCAGCCGAACCCTCTGCTTCCTTCTTTTTCTCCTTTTCCTTCATCTTCTTTTCCTCTCATTCATGTCATGGTACAACCCACCACGCTATCTACCTAACAGACACACGAACTCACCCAAGCTCAAGATTCGAGAGTTAATTACATAAATAAAGGAGAGTTTGTACCTATGTATACCAAATTAATCTACAGACAAATGTGCCTATGTTAGTTGTTCCAGAAGGGAATCGGACTTAGTGGTGTATACAGACGCATGTGGAACAAGGTTAGGAGCCGTGTTAATGCAAAGAGGTAAAGTGGTTGCCTACGCTTCTCGATAGCTCAGACCGCATGAGGTTAGATATCCAAATCGTGATTTGGAATTAGCTACAGTAATTTTTGCATTGAAAGTGTGGACATGTTACCTTTTGGAAGAAAGATTCGAGTTGTATATGGATCATAAGTCGTTGAGGTATTTATTCTCTTAAATGGAGTTAAATATGAGGCAACAGAGGTGGTTAGAGTTTTTAGATGCTTATGACTTTGGTGTTGAGTGCACACCAGGAAAACGCAATAAGGTTGCTGATGGACTTAGCAGAAAACATCAGAATGCAATATTGACAATGATAGTTGAGTGAAAAGATTTAGAAGTTGTTACCCAGTACCTGACCCGGCTATATTGGACTGATCACGCAAGACAAATTCAATTGTTGTCGAGAAGGATGATCGTGAAGCAATGGGTATAGGACACAGAAATAGAGTTCAGACAGTTATACGAAACCTCAACTGAACAGAGTTGATAAACAGACGATGTAGGATGTCATAAATATGGAAATTAGCTTAGATGGAATAGGGATCGATATAGCAAAGTAAAATAATAGAGATTGGCATAGTCAAAGGACGAAGAGTGGGCATAAATGGAATAATAGAGGGGTCGGTATGGTTGAAGTATATGGGTCGACGTATTGTTGAGTCATAGGAGGGATCAACATGTTGTAGTGAAGACCAAGGGTTATGTGCGAACGAGTAAGGATCGACATAATATCCTACAGCAAGAGGGATCGGCATGTATTTAAGAAGAAAGATGGATCGACAGTGTGCTATGAAGCCAAAGGGCTCGGCATAACATTTTGAAGCATTATGGATCAGCACAACATCAAGTGAAGGGTTCGGCAGTAACTATTTAATATGGAACCGAGCCAAAGATCAAGCGAAAACTCGAGCTTCACACATCCAACCATCATGATTGAGACACCATCATATCTAAGCATGGAGAAGCTACCATAGGGATCGCTACCCCAAATTCAACAAACGGAGGGATCAGTATTGATCCCTCTCCATTGAGATTTGGGCCTAGCACTCCTTATGGTGGGCCCATATGGATGAGAAGGTCCTATTGTCGAAATTCCAGTTAGAGTGGTTGTTGCCTTCACATATAAATACAGGCTTAGGGGTCATTCTGAGGATCTTTTGGGTCCTAGATAGCACTATTATTGTAATCAACTTCCTCCATTATTCTCTTGTTTCTTGCTGTTTATTACTGTAATCAAGATTATTGTTAATCAATAAAGAAAAAATTCAAAGTGAACGGAGGTAATCAACACTGAACCACTATAAATCTTGTTGTTCTTATTTTTTTCAGCTATGATTTTCTTGTTAATTTGATATATTCCTCTATTTCAATTTAGTCTCTTCATTTATTTCACTACACAAATCTATTCTTGGTTGTTTGTGGCCAATTTGGTTGTAAACACAAGCATTGAATACATGCAGAATACAGTGGAGATCTGAGTCTAGATCTTGTAAGGAAACTGCTATGTTGTCATGTTTAGAAGTTCGGCTAGTGATGATTGAAAAAGGTTGCTTGTAAACAAGGAGGGGATCCATTATTAGCTGAACGGATCAGAAAGTTAAGGGATGGAATAGAGAGCGATGACTTAAAAGATTTCGTGCTAATGCTAATTCATCAACCCATTTTCCTTTTACCTTCTCTAATTATTTCTTCAGAATGAATTTGATTATCTTGTTCACGGCTTCCACCTATCCATTTAGTTACGAATGTGCTACCGCTGTGAGTCTTTTCTCGACGTAATTTTTGTTGCAAAAGATTTAAGGCGTAGCAAGTTGCTTGCTCTTCAAGGATTACCAAAACCACTCCTTCCCTCGAATTGTTGGTTGGATGCTCCATCCATGTACAACTTCCATTGAGCACTTCGCTCTATGGTTTCTTCTCTTTCGTCATCTCGAGGGGTGAAATCGGCCAACGCCTGACCTTGGATCGCTCTCTTGGGATGATAGGATATATCGTACTGACTCAGTTTGATGTTCCATTTTAACAATCTCCTAGAAGTCTCAGGTCGTTGCAGGACCTGTCTTAAGGGCTGATCAATTGGCACTTTAATTGGATTAGCTTGGAAGTAGGGCAAAGTTTTCTCGATGAGATCAACAAGCAATAGGTGAGTTTTTCCAGCTTCGAGTATTTTTGCTCCACTCCTTTTGATCACTTTCTAATGTTGTATATCGAACTTTGGATTCCGGACTCTTCACACACCAGTGCGGTACTCAAGGCATGAATCGATACTGCCAAATAAATGAACAAATTCTCTCCTTTCAAAGGCTTTGACAAGGTAGAGGGTATTTCCGAATGATCCACTAGGGCTTGAAATGCATACTTGCATTCCTATGTCTAGGCGAGTTTCTTTTCCATACTTTAAGGGCATTGAAGAATGGTATACACTTGTTTGTTGCCTTCGAGATGAATCGGCTTAGTGCAACTTCTTTCCCATTCAAACTATGTACCTCCTTTATCATCTTTGGTGCTTCAACATTTCTCAAGTCTTTAATATTCTCTGGATTGGCCTCAATTCCCCTCGAGTTCACTATGAAACCAAAGAAATTTCTTGATGCAACACGAATGAGCACTTCAGCGGGTTAAGCTTCATTCCATAGTTTTGGAGTATGCGAAACATCTCTGATAGGTCTTTTGCATGGTTTATCGATCTTCGTTGTTTCACAAGCACATCGTCCACGTAAACCTTCATTGTATGCCTGATCTACTTCCTAAACATTTAATTCATCGATCTCGGGTAAGTTATCCTGCATTCTTCAGACCGAAGGGCATAACAAGATAACTGTATAACCCCAAGTCGGTTATAAAGCTGGTGTATTCTAGAACAGGGATGTACATCGGATTTTATTATAGCCAGAGTAAGCATCCATGAATGACAATAATTTGTGACTGGTTGTTGATCCACCAATTGATTGATCTTTGGTAGTGGGAAGCTATTCTTCGGGGATGCTTTGTTCAAATAGGAGTAATCAATGCACGTTCTCCACTTCTCGTTAGACTTCTTGACCAACACTGGATTGGATACCCGACCGGGGTATAATGCGTCATGGATGAAGGTTTTAGCCTTCAGCTTATGCACTTCCTCTTTCAAAGTATCGGATCACTCCGGACCTAGGCTGCACCTTTTTTGCTTGACAGGAAGACATATGGGGTTCACAATTAATGCATGCCACGCTATCTTCGGCAATATTCAACACATGTCATAATATGCTTGAGCAAACACATCTAGGTTTTCCCATAGAAGCCTTGTCAATTCCTTCTTCATCTTCACATCGAATTGAGACCAAATTTTCAAAATTAGGAAGAATCTTCTTGAATGACCAGGATGTTGATCGTTAACTCGGTCGGGGCCGCCATTGCATCCTCTGGCTCTTTCCTTGGGTTCATAGCATTATGGGAACTGCTATGCTAACCGAGCCATGGCTTAGGCAGTGGTTACTATGCATCGCCCATCTTGATGCAAAGGATCTTCTCCACATCCTTTCCCTTGTCACATCACTTTGCCTCCCTTCGCTCAATGACGTAGCATTCACATCCAATATTCTGATCCTCATGAATGACTCATACCCTTATTCTCTGTAGGGAACTTTATTATCAAACACCATGGGGCAAGGGCTACTTGAAAACTGACAAGGGCCGATCGACCCAGGAAAGCATTTTATGTCGAAAACATATCCATCACCATAAAGGTCATAACCCACACACTCTTGGGCTTACGTTCGCCTAAAAAACCAACAAATCCACACAACCAACAGGCTTTGTCACCTCTTCGGTAAATCCTTATGTTTAGGATTTAAATGGCTTCAAATGTTGGCCATCCATCAACATTTAATCAAAAGCCTTTTTAAACAAAATATATACTGAACTTCCATAGTGAACTAGAACCTTCTTCATAGTCTCTGACCCAATCACGGCTGATATCACCAAGGGATCAAGTGTAGGGCTTCAATCCCGTCTGCATCTCTGTTTCTGAACATGATATTATTAATCATTGTCCTGAGCTACTTTTCTAGAACTCCGTCTTTGACAACAAAGCAACTTTCATGCATAGCATACCTCAAAGAACTTACATACTTCTCCATTTCGTTCCAGCTCTTCACAGCCGAATGTGGTCCACCAGTAACTGTATTAATAACAAGCCTTTTTCCATGCTACCGAGGCTCATCGCTACTAGGCCTAGCCTGGCCTCTTTTGAGTAGTTGCTTCTGGGTTGAACATTCTCTTGCCAACCATCCTGTGGGGCTTTCACATATTGTTGAAGCTTCTTTTTCCAGCTCAAATCCTCAATCACATCTCAAAGATGTCTGCATTCATTCATGTTATGACCATGGGTCTCGTGGAAGTGACAAAAGTTCTTAGACTTTTTCTCCCTCTCTGTCGACTCTCTTGGAGCCGGCTTCTTATACTGCTCTATATCCCGCCTCGTAAGGTATATATTCTCAACCAAATAGTTCGGTGGTGTATAATTTTTGTATTTTGGACATTTCTTAAAATTTGGCTTCCTACATCCATCACATTGAGTATTTATCTTTTGGTTTTTTACCTTTATTTCTCACATTTACAGCTATATTCCTAAAACTTTTGCCGGATTGCTTATTAGCCACATTAATTTGAATTACCTCAGTCGATTGTCCACCATCTTTCAAAATGGGTATCTGGATATATCCCCTGATCAAAACCATCAATACTATATCCTTTTTAGCATTACTCACTTTCATCACGGCCTTATTAAATCTACTTCAAAATTCTTTCAGTGACTATCTGGTACTCACTACTACAAAACAGGTCATTTGCATCGGTTGTTTACCCCCCTTTTGCATCAGTTCAACAACCGATGCATATGCAACCGATGCAACAGGCTTAACACTTTTGCATCGGTTCTGAAACCGATGCAAAAAGATCCTTTTTGCATCGGTTATTACTAACAACTGATGCAAAATATCATGGTTGGTTGCTTGAACACAGCCCCCATGTTGCATCGGTTGTAATGAAAACCGATGCAACAAAGTAACTTATTGCATCGGTTTTTTATAACAACCGATGCAAACTAATCCCTCTGCCATTCTCAGAAACCATTATTACGGTACTCAAATAGACTATATATATATATATTATTGATTATAACAAACAATTATTGCATACAATATTACAATCATTCAAAATTAAATTTGATGGCAAATACAAACTGAATAACATAATACCAAAATAAACATATATCAATTAAAGTGTTAATAATCTATATAAAATAATGGTTCATACATTCATTTTCATTTCATTGCTGCATGTTGCTCTTTGTTTTTTTATTGTCTTTACTTCATTGTTGCATATTGCGCTCTTTTTTTTTCCATTGGCCATAATCAACCACTGCACATCCATCCTATTGCATATCAAACTACAACATCCATCCTTGCCTCATCAGTGCCTCCAACCTACTGCCATAATGATTCGTCTTTCAAATCCAAGGAAGGCGGTTTGTTACAACCGAAGTAGCTGGACCGCCTGCCCTTGTCTTGCTAGCAACAGGTTTGTTTTTTTATCTTTCGTTATTTAAGATTTGCTAGAAAAATTCCGACCTCGGTTTCGGTTTCAGTTTTTGAATTGGATTAAATTCCAATCAATTTTTCTAGAAACGAACTTATTTTACTGGTTTCATATTTAATTCTTTTGAAATGATGCTTAGTTCAAATGATGTCCATGCGTTTAATGCTACTAGACAATGAATGTTTAAAATTATTTGGGTTTTAAATTTTGATGTTGCCGATGTTTTTAAATGTGCCGTGAATAAATCGATGCTTGAAAATGTATCTGGATGAATGCTTGAATGTTCGCAATTCAATGAAATCATTCTAATGGACTGCTTGCAATTTGATGAATGTTATACATTTGCCACAATTTAATGCGGAATTGAATTAATGCTGTGCATAAATTGCAATCTGTTCTAGAATGAGCCATTACTTGCATTCTATTTAAAGCCTGCAAATGTTTATGAACCTGCATCCGCCTAATATCATTTTATCAACTACATTTTTTTACCAGTTCTTTAAGGATAAACGAAGCTTATATCTGCATATGAATTACATGTCATCGTTGCAACAAATTCGAATTTACTATCCTAAATGCACATTGGTCCCAGTTAGTTTCCAATATTGAATGTATTATATGCATATTTGTGTGTGCGTTAATTATATTTATATCTAATATAATTAAATTTTTCATACTGTTACTCATAATGCATATAATAAAACACGACTATTGTAACTATTGCCGAAAAGTTATAATGTACAAAGGTGATCAGATTTTGTCATGCTGATACAGGGATATTACTAAGTATAACTTGAAAAGGACATTAATATTTACTATTATGTGTAAGTAATAATCAACTTCAACTTACTAGCTTCAAATTTTTTGTTGGGTCCAAGCTTGGGGCATGTGGGAATTGAAAACCTCAATAGCAGACATGGCTGGTCTTCTGAGCCGAAAACCACTAAAGTAAATTTCCTTTCAACCGGCCGGTTTGTAATTTGCTCCAATATCTTAATTATTATACTAAGAAATTTGTACAATTTTTTTTACCGAACTAGCTTAAATAATATTACAGTTTTTTTAGACCAGTGGTGATGGTTGATTCTCCTTTTTAATCATCAATTATATTTTAAAAAAATGAAAAAATTAGTTGAATAGTTATCTATGTTGTCTATCTAGAATGCACATTTGAAGCAATAAACATGATAGGCAACCCTAAATCCAGGAGGTGTTATTAATGTTATCATCAAAATTTCATGTCATCGCACCTTTTATATTAATTATGTTTATTTTTTTTATAAATTTGTTGTAAACTGAAGCATACAAAAAAATTTAGTTGAAGCATGCAAGATCTGAAACATATAACAGGTATGGGGCCATCATAAAATGAAACTGATATGAAATAGGTCCTTAAACATAAGACTAATTTGAAAATATGATAGGGTTGAAGCTTGCAGTAAAAGAGTGAACTGAATAGCTATTTCTTTGAAGCTTGAGAATTATGAAGTGTTGTCAGTGTAATTCTTTTAATGCTTTTCCATCGTTAAGCAAAGAAGCGTAATGATTTTAATGTGGAGTGCAACACGGATCGTCTTCATAAAGTATGGCATTAGATAATGTAGATGGCCTACCTGTGCACTAGGAGACATGCTTCCAGCTTTGGACCGTTCTACTTTTCTCACCTCTTTTTAGTAAGCTTTCAGTAATGCAACCGGAGAAAACTGAGAAGTCAAACCAAATGTAAGTGAAACAAATTCTACCTTCATTGCTACTATACTGGCAGAATATCTACAATGCTGTATAGAAAATAGGAGTGATTCATCATTAAATATTGTATAGTATTTTGGAAAATATAGGATTAAATGTGCTACAGTTTATTATTTAATGAATAAATAAAAAGACAAGTAAAGAATCAACGTGTGAAAATCGGTTGAAGGTTTCTGTTTAATTCCTTTGTTTCTTGATTTGTCATAACATGTTGGCAGTTTACTAATCGTTACAGCTAGCTGTCTGCAGGAGTACTGATTTCTTGTGATGGAACTCCTTGTTGGTTGGGGTTGATATGTGTGTGAGTGTGTATTTGATAATGTTTCTTAGTGACTGGTTCAGCATAATGTAAAAAAGAGAGCATTGTGCTTGTAACAGACTAAGAGGGAAGGGAAGGGAAGGGAACCTTACAGACGGATGGACTCTTTGCGTTGTTGGTTCACCACGATGTAATGGAACATTTTGAGAAGTCTGTTAACAAAAAAATTAAGTCATTATGTTGTATCAGGTATAGGCCTTTCAAATTCCATGAACAGTGTGAGTGTGTGTGTGTGTCAGTGTCTGTGTATATGTATGAATACAAGAATGCAATTCCCAACTACATTGCTTGGCTACGGAGAAAAGGATAATCAAATAGTCTTTCACTTTGGAAACAACTTGATCATCATTGGTGATTAAACATATAATTTGAGCACTCAAGAATTCACTAATATGTGTTATAATATATTGTATAGAACATTACCTGAGTAGATTCATCTATCAATTTCTCTTGAGCACCAGCAATAGCAGATAGTAAATATAGGTTGTGCTCAAGTTTGGCTTCAAGCCTGCAGTTAGTTGCGTAAAATTTAACTAAATTCTCCAAATATTTCCAACACCACAACCAGACATCATATACAACACTGTTTGTGCAAGTGCACATTCCATCTTCCCTCCAACATCACAACCATAAACTGCTTCCATAGCACTTCAGTCATCTCCACTGACCACTGCAGCCACTCTCCTTCACCATCTCTGTTAACCTCAACTTCCCAATCACTACCCTGAACAGACTGCTATAACACACAACCACGCATCCTCTTCACCGACCACAGCACACTTAAACGACAAGCCCACCAGTCCTTACAAATTTGCAGTACATTTGCAAACACTTGTAGTTTCATTCTCCTCGACACAAAGTTCTTCAGTCATCGCAACAACTCCATCATCCAAACCATCCTCTTTGCCAAATTCCTGCATTCCTCTTCCTTTGTCACTCCCCATGCCCCCCTGACCATCCACCATTACAACACTGCATCTCTCAAACAACAGCGAACTTCATTTCACCACATACCATCACTGCCTTGCACTGCTCAACTACCACATTCCCTCAACCAACTTAACTGCCACATCATTGCCATTCCACTACAAACTCAGGCGCATCTTGCAACTTCAAACAAAATCGCTGCATCCAGACTTCACTTTTACAACCCACGCTGTCTTCATCCAGATCGTCTATCATAACCTGTTCGAGCCTCTACCACCTCTGCTACATCACCTCCCCTTTTTAGCTTCAACTCACTTCACACTACTCGAATCCAGCAGACCACAACACGACTTCCACCCCAACGAGCATCGAACAACACCCCAAATCAACCAAGTTCGAATCAACGATCAACCACCGAATCCAAGTCGAGCATCAAATTCACAGCATCGAACCTCCAAATCAATAACCGCAAACCTACTTGCCTCTTTCCACCTTCACCACATCTCAAAATCACGTCACTTCGACACCCAAATCTGCCAACATCCCCAATTGAAACCTGCAATCAAGTCCATTTACTTCACGGTGGGCACGAGAATTGAGAATTCATACATAAAATTAAAAGAAAGAAAGTAAAATTAATGCACCCGGTTTCAAGATGAAATCGAAGAGGACCGACATAGCCAGGGAGATGTGTGATGACTGTAGATAGTGTCGAGGATGAAGATGAAAGAGCGATGATGAACAAAAGCATGTAAGGAAGAAGAAATAGAGAAGCCACGCCTCCTTTAAAATTTAAGGGATTGCTGCGAATCGTATATGAAAAATTGGAGGAGAAAGACAGAGGACGTATCAGGGGGACTGTAAAATTATTTGACGAATGGAATGAAAATTTGATGGAGAAATGAAAATCTGAGAACTAAAATTTTAGTGGGAAACAAAAGGTAACGTAGCGGGAAACAAAATTTAACGTAGTTGCATCGGTTGAATTTAAAACCGATGCGACTAAAACTATTTGCACGTATCAATTGCATCGGTTGTTGGTGACAACTGAGGCAAATTTGTTTTTTTTATTACCTATTGCTTTTCACGTACCAATTGCATCAGTTATTAAGATAGAACTGATGCAAATAGTTCTATTTGCATCAGTTTTTACTTCAACTGATGCAAATAGGGCGAAGCAATATGCACTTTTTGTAGTAGTGACTTTAGAAAAGGTTTGATAATGACATCACATCCCTAAGATGGGTAGTGTATTGGCAAAACTATTCGACAAACTTCCTTTCCAACTGATCGAACAATGATATGGATCTCAGTAGAAGCCAGATGAACCACATCATAGCTACACCTTCAAGAGATCACCCTCACTGTGTCCATATGCCATTCGTACTTCAGCAAATGCTGCCTTGGATCTGTCATCCTATTATAAGACATCATCATGGGCATGGCGAACCTTTAGAGATATTCCTCACGTAATATTTCTTCGGTGAATGGGCTCCTACTTGGAGAGGAGCCCAATTTATAGTTGTTTCTATACTGGTTTTCATTTGCTAATTTCTTCACCATATCAGCCAGAAATTCTAGCTTACTCTGATCTATTGGACGAGAACAATCATAACCTGCCCTAAGTGTTTAGCTCTATGAATAGTCTTGGTTAGTTCCATGGTATCAAATCTTCAGGAGAACCATTCATCCAGTTGATCTGTTGTTGTAATTTCTATGCGACAGGGTCAACGGGAGCTGTCTGAATCTCAGCATTTTGGCCATCAGCAACATGACTGTCTATACCACCAACATTGTCATTCAAACAAATGTCGCCCCTATGCCAACATCATGCCTGCAAGGTTCGGCACCGATCCCTGAGGATGGATTATTATCAATCCATACTCTTGCACTTTGAGAGTTGTTTAACTTTGTTTTTGAAGTCTCGGTTTCTTTTCTCTTCATTTTGTGCTTCCCTTCTGTATTTTTTTCACCAGATGATGAAGAATCGTCCTCTTTGAATCAGAAGGTGATAACTCTTTCATATTCCTTCCGCATTTGTGAGATAATTGGTTCAACAAGTCAACACTCTCCTTTATTTGGTTCCCAAATTCATCCTAACTTTCACATAGCTTATCGTTCATTTCCTTCACCATTATATCCATTTCAACCCATGTTATCATATCTGATTGGCATTGAATTTCAACAACATTGGGTTGAGCGACTTCTTCAACATGTTGAGAACCAATGTTCTCAACGTCGTTAGTGGGCATTGAGGCGGCCAGTTTTAACGTTCATGAGGCTATAACTTTAGTTAATCCTATGATAGATTCTGTGAAAATCTAGGTAACCATGGATAATAAGAACAATACCGATGGATTTGATTCGTGGATTAAAGCAATCCAACAACAGAAAATAGATCTGAATAGCTTGAGATCGATATGTATTCAATGAAAGCACCAAAATGTTTATGTCAAAAGTTGGAAAAAAACACCCAAAGATTAATAGAGTAGAATAAAATAAAGAAAATAAATTGAAAACGAGGACCACATATGTGGTGACATAACAGTATAAAGAAATATCCTTAATTACTCTTTTTATTCAACTCGCTAATGGCTGCAACCCTCTCTAGTCATCACCTCGATTCTCCACTCCTTCCCTTCCGCTAATTCACTCCCTCCTATTGCCTCTTTCCATCCCTTATGTCTCTCTCTTCCTGTGTTATTTCGTCATCTCATCATCTTGGAAAGTAGTCTCAAACGAGATTTGGTAAAGCTTTTGGTGCTTCAGCTTCTTCCAATCTTCAATCGTCTTCACCAAGTTTTGTTTCATTGTCTAGTGATTTCCCTCTGATTGCATCGAATGAAGCATTATATATTCTGATTATGACATTAGGATCTGAGCCTCCATTGATTTTTGTTAACCCTTTCAGTGCATTTGATTCATCTCTGCAAAACATAGAAGCTTCTTGCCCATCTTTATTGGGTTTGCCTTTTTTTGATATTCACAAAGGTATGGATACTATTCATTCACCTCTACTAGTTTTTTGTATTAAGTAAGCAATGGGCGTCTATTGATTTATGTGATATTGTTGTTGCCTCTGGTGTTCTTGACAAAAGTCTGAGTAAGGAAGTGGTTATGGATGATGTTTGTGAAGGGGATGAGCTTATTATTGTAACGACCTTAATTTTGACTAACATTATTTATGACAGTTAATTAGATAAATTAAATGAAATAATTTAACATTGTTAAGGGATTGAGATTGGTCTAATTAGAGGGTAGTCATGCCTAATTAACTAATGAAAAAAAGAGGATTAAAATGAAATAAGTAAGGGTAATAGATAAGGGCAAAATATGAATAGGTTATATTCACATACCCTAAAACTTCATTCCACTTTCATTTTACACGTTCACAAACAAAATTAAATTAAGTACTGCCGGCCACCATTAGAAGAAAGTAAGAAGAAGATAAGCAAGATTTCAAGAGGGAAGCTTAAGCAAGTTAATCGAAGAGCAAATCTCAACCTCTTTACCATAAGCTAAAGGTAAATAATAGGTTACATCTCATATTTGTTTATTTTAGATTCTAGATCAGATCCAAATACATCTTGCAAAGTATTATGCCATGTTTTAATGATAAATAGATACATATGCTTGTTGATGAATTTGTTTGTTCATATAGATTTTTATGATAACTTATGATTGAAAAACCTGCCAAATGAGATCCAAATGTCTTGCGATTTTGATATATAGTCAGAAATAATATTTTAGAGATGGGTTTTAAGTTTCATAATTTTTTGAATTAAGGTGGATTTATTATGAATTTTCTAGTGAAGAAATTGGTTAAATTGGGTTTCAAACTGATTACGGCTATTATATGTTAGCTTTGGGTCAGAAATTTATATATGTTAGAAAACATATTAAAATTGATTTATGGTAATTTTATGGAGAATTTTCCTAAGTGTTTTGATAAGTATATAAAATTATTTAAGGTACGGGACTTAAATGTTTTATATGTTTATAAAAGGAGAAGGGGCAATTTGTAAATATTTTAAATTGCTAATCTATGAAATTCGACAGCACTTTTATAAAAGATTTTGAAAAAGAATAGGTAACCAATCATATGTTGACAAATAAGGCAAGTTGGTTAGAAAGAAATTGCTTTAAAAGGTTAAAAATCAGATTTACAGGGTTTTACTGCTTCGCCACTTATAGCAGCACCATTCGACCTTATATTGTCGCCTCTATCTAAGTTGAAACCAATATATATGGTACTAACTTCGGTACGTAGTGGATTGGAGTTGGACTAAAGGTATGGAGTCAAAATAGGTAGTTTGAAGGGGTTGAAGTAGCTTCTGAAAACTTAGAACTATTTTGGTTGCAAATAAGGCTTTCGAATGAGATGGCTTTCAACTTGGTCAATTTTTAATGAAAAGAGCTTTTGAAAGAGGTTGTCGTCTTTGTTATAAAAAGAAGCTTTTGAAGGAATTGAAATCCCTGCTACAGCATTCTACCTTTCGAAGCAATGCCTTCGAAAGGGTTCTTTTGCTTTAAACTTAGAGCCACTTCTCTAATGCTTTCAAAGGGGTCGGTTTCGACACCATCCGCTTCTTTTATTTAGGCAAATGCTTTTGAAAGAGTTGCTTTCGACCTAGTTCTTTTAAAACCCTTTTAAATTTTGAAAGCTAAACCCAAAGGTTGCGAAAGGAATGGTTTTAAAGGTTTTGAAACTATGTTCCATACATTTTTACTTGAACCTAATGCTTTCGAATGGTTTGTTTTAAGTAAAGAACTTTAGTACTTTCGAAAGGTATCTAATAAAGGTTTCGAAGGGGAGGTTCCCCAATGATTTCAAAAGTTTTACCTTTAGTATTTAGTGGAAGGTTTCTATTGTTTTCGAAAGGTAAATAGAAGTGTTTTAAAAAGGAGGATGTCTAAGGTTTTATAAAGTTTTCGAAAGGGACTCTTTCAATGTTTTCGAAAGATCTATTGTAAATGGCTTTGAAAGGTATGTTTTGGCATTTCGGTCTAATGTTATAATGTAAAGTAGTTAAGTTGGTTCGAAAGGGCACTTTTCAAAGGTTTCGAAAGAGATTGTTTAAAGATTTTAAACAAGGGTTTCGAAGGTTTTCATCAACAATGTTTTGAGTAAAGCATATATCATGGCAAAGAGATTTGAGTAAAACAAATTGTATGTTTCCTTGTTTAAGTATGATTTAAAGGGTTAAATTAATTTGAAAGAAAGGTTTTCAAGGAAATTCTGATGGGTAGTTAACCCTAAGTAAATGACTCGGATAATTAGTTACCAGATGGGATTGGTATAGGGTCACACCCTATACATTAGCTATAGCCTCTAGCTAATTTAGTCCAAAATTCCAGTGTGTAAGGTTTAGTCACAGGTAAGACTTAAATGACGTTACACATAGAAAGTAATATATATAGAGAAGAAGGATAGGTTATTGGTGAGCCCGCAAAACCATTAGGATCAGCTAACCTTGGGAGAAGTAAGTTAAGGAAAGACCATCCAGAAGTGTGTCTAACATATGTTAGATTATTTATTTTGTCTATTAGGCCCGAGTCATCCAATTGTTAGTAGTTGGCCAAACAAAACTATATTGTTTGGATAGATAGTCCATTTATTCCCTGATTTATGAGCATATATGATATTGCCATTATTGTTTAAATCGGTTTGATTGTAGAGTTTTGATTTGCGAAAGATATGCTTTAAATGGATATTAGTGAGGGGAAAACCATTCCGCTGGAGGGTGTAGTCTCACTTAATATCAGTAAACCAAGATGTAACAGTATTATTCACATCAGTTTTATGTCTGACTCAAAGTTTATGTTTTCCCCTTAAACTCTTGGGTGCTCAAAATTCAATTTGAGTAGATTGAGCGTTAAGGTTTTTCAGATTTAGTAGGTTGGACAAATAAAGCTTTCAAAGACATGCAAGAGGAAAAGCTAGCTATATAGGAGCTTTTTAGTTTTATTTATGCTGTGTTGTATTAAGACTAATATGTTTATTTAGTACTCTGGTCATCCAAGGAGGCATCTTCATATGTCGCTCTTGACGTATTTTGTAATAGTCATATTTGATCGAAACAAGGGAATCGATTTGAGATTATGTAATGGAATATGAAACATGGTTTTGCAATGTAATTAGTAAAGTTGTTTTTGTATGATCTTGTTTCATATTCATGTGCTTCTGATATTATGGATACCATTATCATTGCCGTGTTTTGTCACCGGAAGTTAATATCATAGATGACTGCAACATCTGTAGCGCTTAGCTTCGAGCCTCAAGATAGGGGATGTTAATATTGTTATGGCAAGTGCTCTTTGCATATAATCTATTTGTGATAATGCCTCTATTGATTTTCGGCCTGCTATAGTGCATGACAAAGTTGCTCCAATTTCAACTAATAAACCTGCTTCCAAATAGTTGTTACTGTTTGTTGCTTTCCTAGAAATGGTAGGGATTACGTTCCTCGCTTTTTTAACATTGTGTAGTTGGATGGAGGGATGGTTCCTCTAAATGAAGTGTTGGAAGCTAAGGCTGAATTTTGGTCAGAGTATTTAATGGGATTTTTTTCTTGATTCTAATCCACCATACCAAGCTATTAAGGATCATTGTTGTCAACTTTGGAAGTTAAGAGGAGGGCTTTATGTTCATTGTGATAATTTATTGTTTTTCTTCGAGTTCTCTAGAAAATAAGAACGGCTTCGTGTTTTTGGAAGAGGACCCTTCAATTACTGGAGGTCAACCATTCATTATTACCCGATAGAGTCAGATTAATCAAAGGAGAAAATTCTATTTATTCCAATCTGGGTACATTTTCTCACATTCCATCGGTGTTGGAACCCATAATTGGGTCAAATTGGTTAGCAATCTTGTTAAAAAACTTAAATGTTTTGATGCTAATGCCTTTTCTCATGATAGACTAGTGTATGTCAAGGCTTTTATTGAAATTACTTCGGATAAGCCTTTACCTTCCTAGATATCTGTTTATATTACAGAAGGGCATGCCGTGGTTATCAATGTCCATTATAATTGGAAACTTGGTATTTTTACAGCTTGTCACACTTTCGGTCACCTCAAGGAATGTTGTAAACATCGGATTAATGTCCCCTCTATCTCGCTTACTAATAGATTCCTCTATCTCGACCGGTCCTGAAATGGGTTCTTAAGCCTCGACTGGCTATTGTTGTTGATCCATCCGAGTCTGTGGAAACTATTGGTGCTATTATGGATCTACCTCCCTCGTAGGATTTCTTTTGGGATGCGTTTGAGTGGGCTTGGATTCATGCACCATCAGATATGAGGTATGATCCTAATGATGGCTGGTTTTAAGTATGTAGATGGAGATAAGGAAGGTATGCGACTATATTACCATGTCTAGGAAGAACCTTTGGCTCTCACTGTTCTTGGTCGAGTTGGTGATGTGAATCATACTGTTTTATCGGATGTTGCTTAGGATAGGAAAATTTTATACCGTAAAGACTTGGTGGACTTCATTCCTAACTTAGAATTTCCATTTTTAAGATTTTATCATGTTATTGGGCCTGAATCTTCGGATGATGGGAGTGACGTGAGTGGTTCCTTCTCTTCGGTGGGATACTAGGTTTTATTTTTATCTTTAGTACGTTGGTATTCTACAAACTTATTATGCTTTATTTCCTTTAGCTATTCTAGCATATGTTTCTTATTCTTTTATATATGTAGACAACCACAATAATGCTGGCTAGCTTTGCTAATAAAAGAGAACACACAACAATTATAGTGGTTCGGCTAATCAAAGGCCAACGTCTACTTGAACTTTGTTTATGCTTCTGCTGAGTTGCACAAAGTTGATCTTATGGATCGGTAGCTATGGATCGGTGATGAACCATGAGATTACAAAGACATGGAAATTTGTTAAACAGGCCAAAAGTCCTCTCACGATTCCCTTGCTCCTCTATTTATAATTGTAGGTCGTTGGAATTCTCTCCACCACATTCTTGCCCATGTTCCCCACGTCCAAGAGAAGTTGAACTAAAAAGATCGTGGATAACTCATCAATGTTTAAGAATAGATACCAAAACATGGCTATAGATATGTACTTATCCATAAGGTTGCTTTGAGAATCTTTCTCAATCTTTCATGGACACTTGACTGACTTGTACCTTTGACCTCGACATTTGGTTGCATCGATATAGGTTCAAACTTAAGTGAATTCCTCAGTTCGAAAGTTGAACAAAATCAATTAACTTATCCATTGGTTGTTTTGGTTAAGGATATGAGCGAACCATCAGCTATTATGTGCATGAACCAATAATTGCTAAGGCCTTCTATGGCATGAACTTTGGCATAGTTTTAGGCAAGAGTTATGGATCGATACTGATCTGCGGTCGTGGATCAGTATCGATCCATGATCATGGATCGATACTGACCCATAACTTAACTTGCTTCTTGGCCTTTGGATCTTGCACTTGGAATAGGATTTTGTGTGCGCTATTTTTGAAAATTATTGGAAAGTTTATGACTTCGCTTCTTGGTTTCACTTGACATTTGAGATTGGTTGTTATTGTTTCAGAATCCTGCTTGGTTATTCTCCTATTTGACTGATCTGGTTTGTTCGAATATGGTTTGGTCACAAGGATGGACAACCCTAATAATTTGTAAATACTCGAAAACACTTTTAAACTATCATTTATTGATCTTATTTTGAATTTGATACTAGCTCTATGTATCAAATGCATAAGAAAAATGTGATACTACAGACAATACAACGTGCAAGATAACTCCTAATGCCAATGCATAAGAAATTCATTTTACATGCTCCATGTTAAAAAATTTAATATAGTGTCTCTACATATCATTTTGTGACAATCCCAATATCTCTTTATATCAGTCATAAAGGATATCAATTTCAAATCCAATTTCAAGAATTAAATAACTAAACTAAAATGATTTGGATACGAGTACATCGTTAATAATCACAAGTTTGTTATTTATTTAAATTTTGAAGTATTTTAATACCTTTATAGTGGTTTCTTGCAGACACATGCTTTTTCTGCATTTTGAGTGAAATTTAAAGTGTTCGGTTTTTGGGGCAAAATATTTGCTGAACTCTGATGCTTATTGAATGATATTCTCGAACCAGTTCTTGGATCCTATCTAATAACCCACAAACTCAGAATCGCTCATACTGACTTCGAGATACTTTAATTATTAAGAATAAACAACATATTCTAAATCTTTATTTAGAATTGATGTTTCAATGTACTTAATCGAATGATAGTTTTTGCGAGTAAAATACAAATTAACTTAAGTGGATTGAATAATGAATCTGTTAAGTTAATTTCAATAATTGAAATTTACAATGTTACTTCATCAAACCATATTCCAACTACGTTGGTCTTCCTTTTAGAGACACTTCAACTGCATCGATAAAAAAACATAGTTTTTCTTAGATGTGCAAGAGTAATTATTAGAGGTTATAATTGTTGTGTCCATTAAGGCTTGGTCAGTTTCATTTCCTCCTTTATAGTCAGTTTTATCTTTGGATTGTATCCAAATCCATTTTACTAACAATAATTTCTACAAGAAATTCCTTAGTCACAAAGTTGGTGTTTCTTGAAATAACAATTATCTCTCAGTGCAATGGATAAGATAGTAATAAACATTTAATGAATTTCCTATATTTGAATCAAACTAATTTACTTTTATGTTTACAAAACTTATATTTATATAACATAAATTTGTCAATCGACATTAATCGGTCTCAAAATTATTTGGGGTGTTCTAAACAAGATCTTTCATAAACAAGTATTACATGCATTCTCAAGACTCACGTAACATGTCCACCCTTTGACCTAGGATATGTTGGGGTAGTTTCATCAACTCTTATCTAGTATATTCCCATAAACCATGCTTTGGATGAAATTAATTTTAACCTGTGTGCTTACGATTAAGTACACATCCCAACAGAAAGAAGTTAACTTAACTTCACCTATTATCAATCGTTCTTTATCCAACAAAGTTCGGTTACTCTTTATTTATACATCACTATGTATCATATCGAGGAGTGACTTTTGAGATTGAGTGTCACTCAATTTTAGTTATTTTGTGTACCCTTTCCAATACACTAATCTAATCGGATATTTATTATCTTTTCTGTGAAGTTTTCCATCATTTTAAGTCAATTAGCTGTCCTTATTTCACTCATGTTTCATTTGTAGTTTTTCTAGAAAAAATAACTGCAATATAATTTCAATGCACATATCAAACATGAAGAGTTATTTCATCTACATTTACATAATAGTATCAATCCATCATCATCCTCCATTAATAACTTATGGTTCTTCTTCCTCTGCTACTTTTATCTTTTTAATGATTGCAATAATTTTTTTACAATTAGGGACACAAAGTTCACTTTAATTTTCTTAATCAAAAGTAAAAAATATTTTTTTTTTCTTTTCAATTAGATTCCCACCAATCTCTTATATGTTTATTATTTTATTTCTATTTGCTATTTTCGAATTCTGATACATTTCTTCCTTTTTGGTTGCACATTCGAACAAAGTTTTTTTAGCTAAAAAACTTAATATCCAACCATAATGGTTTGCTGTAGACATCGAGGAGGGAACTCTACATTTACATTAGAGCTAACTTAATTAAAAAATTCCTTCATTTTTATTTAGCTAGAGTTTATGATGTTTGATCTTTTCTTAGTTTATTATTTTCTCATAGGCATACCCAATAATGATGGTGTGATGCCCCACCTCTATGCTCACAATAACAAGGAGTATTAAAAGAAATACTGTCTGTTATTACGAAGAATAAGACTGGATAGGAGCGGCCATCCGTAGTTAGGCCTTACATTATTATTGGTTATCTCGATAGGAGTGGTATATTTTTTTTCATCTCTTATTTATTTACTCTTATCGACATACCTAATTCCAATATAAAATGAACTACGATGGTTCATAATAGTTTAGGACAATATATATAATAATAACATAGATAAACTAAATGCGGAACACAGATAATATCAAATCTCATATATATATATATATATATATATAATTGAAGTCAGTTACAATACATGTGATACAATACATATGTTACAACTACTACTGTCGACACTGGAAGTTATATATACAAGTACATTATTGACGATAATATACATGAATGCATATCATATTATACTATAACAACAACTACTCCAAAAGATATAAAGAGACTTCGTAGCTTAAGCAGCAACCCAAAGCAAGATATCTACAACCTGTAATAACTCGGTCTGACCCGAGTATTAAATTCAAAGGAAAATAATACATGGGTCAGTCTAATTCAAACTCAGTTATTAATGCACGGAAGCAATAATAATTAAATAATCAAAAAGACGACAATCACAAGAATCTCACCTATCCAATCCTTTAATAAGGAAATCGGATATCGGTAAATATAACACGTAACAGTGTTAAACAACAAATCAGCAAATTCAAATTATCAACAAAGATAAATGAAAGGATTATCAATGAAGATAATTTAGAAAACAACAGAATTGCCTAAACGGAAATTAACAACAAAATCTAATTATTAAATAAATCATTAGAAACTCGTAATCTAATTATCAAATAGATAATTAGACAACAACAAAATGATCAATCAAACCAAATCAAAAGACAATTTCTAAATATTGAATTGGACACACAAAACGATTCAAGCAATTGAAATATCAATTAAAACGCCAATTATGATAGGGCTGCAGTACACGCTCGCGTGTACTGCCTCCCCACTATAGTGATGAATTACGCAAAAGAACAATGAATCAAAAGCAACTGGTACCAACTCGAGATCAAGTTCAAGTTAAGCAACTCAAACCCAACTGGTCAGTGTTATCACAAAACATAAATGCAAACGCAAGGCTACTGCATAGTGCAGCAACAATATCAGTGCAACAACTATTACAAAGACAAGTGTATCAAGCAGAAAGTAGAATGACATGCACAAGGTGTACATGTGAAATAGACCAAATGCCATCAAGTGATACAAGTACTCGAGCTCAAGACAGTACAATCCAAAAATGCAACAAAATGGAACTACAACCACCACATGAATACAAGGGTAGAACTGCAACAAAAACTGCAGCCACCACATGAATACAAGGGTAGAACTGCAACAAAAACTACAACCACCACATGAATACAAGGGCACAGCAAATACAAACTGCAACCACAACATGTTGCAATTATACTTGAAAACAAATGCACAGCATACCTCTAAAGGAATAGCATCGAGGCACAAAGGCCACAGGTTGGCAACAAATGAATTTTGCACGCAACCTGAACCAACAGAGCACAAAGACTCGAATGACCAAGTGCACAATACACAAGTGGCCCAGCAAATACAAAGAAATCAAATAAGGTCGGGTCTGAATACAAGCATACCCAAAGGTGCACTAGCATATAAAGGTGCATAGAAACATCAAAACTGCAGAGTAAAGACTAATGAACTCATGTGATAGTGTTGTAGGATCGATTTCACCCTAAAGGGGGGGTGAATAGGGTGATAGTGTAAATTATAAAAATTAATCGTGGAAGCTTATAAATTAATTTCAATTCAGATCACAGAATAGCAGCACAGATATCGCAGAATATAAATAACAGAATAAAACAGAACAACACAGAATTTACCCAGCTTCGGCAAAACCCTGCCTACGTGCTGCCCCCAAGGTTTCTACTCGAAATTAGATAGTCCCTCGCTTACACACGTAAACTCGCTATACCCGCTATTGACTAATCTAACTCTACGCTCAAAACCTTGCCACAACTCAACTACTGAGTTGCGAATTCTCAACCTACGCCACGTAGCTTGTCCCCTAGTCACACGACTAGAAATTTAAACGGTTTAAAAACAAAAAACAAATTAAAAATAAAAAACCCTACTTTTAAATTCTTATCCCTTTATGTAAACAAGGCCGGCCCTCTTTAGTAATTCAGCCCGTCTTCTTTTATTTCCTTTGTTCGTGAAAAATTGGAGATGGCGGCCGTTGTTTCTTCGTGCGTTCTTCTTCCTTTTAAAAATTAGGGCTTTCGAAGCTGCGCTATTTGCTCGATCGATAGGAATTTGCGTGTTGCCTTGCTCGATCAATTCTTCGTTGCTCACTACTGCTTCGATGAGTTCGATTTTTGCTTTGGTAAGAATTTATGCTTTTGTGCTTTTCGATTTTCGTATTCGAACTCCTGTCATCATGCCGATGATGATTGGGGCATTTTATAGGAGTCAATTTCCTGAATTCTCGTTCGTCTGATTTTTTCAATTTTATGCTATCGGCCATCTGATATTTGTTGAACGATGATGATTTATTTGACTTTGTCAATTTCGTATTATCGTTGCTTGGTTGACACGGTTTCGACTTGATATCGTGGTCACCACGATTTTGACTTTGATTAGAAACACGGCATTGATTTCCTTGATTACCCGTGACTTTCTCTTTGACTTTGGCATGTTCGAACTGTTGTATTTGGTATTGATACATGGTTGTTCTGTTGGTTCTTCTCATCCTGATGTCAAACTTGCTTGATATGAAAATCTGGTCGCATTGCTTTGTTGTATCATGATACTTGTTGCATTGGCTAGTTTGGTTCACCTGTTTACTGTTAGTCGAGTCTTGTTGACATGCTATCTGAATTGTGATGCATTGTTGTGTTGAATAACAGCTTGACCATATGCATAGTACAACTTGTACATGCTTTGATTTTCATTCAAAGTGTTGTTTACTGGTTTGGACCGTGACTTGATGTATTCATATTCAAGCTGCACATATGTATATATGCTGTTTCATTTATTTGTTGGTCTTGTTTGTTCTTGATGTCATCTGTTTGCGGTGGCTTCATTTTTATCTGGGTTGACTTTGTTTTTGCTGTAGTCTTCAAGCAATGCCGATTCATTAATTGGCTTGTGGTCTTTGCTGTGTTGTCATCATGTTGGTTTAGTTGTATTGCCCCCATGCCTTGTGTCTGGCCATTCTTTGTTGCCTTGAGTCTGTTGTAATGTGTTAGCTTGTAGTCATTGACTTGTTCATGCTGTACTTGGATATTTGCAGTTCCACTACTTTGTGCCCGAGCTTGCATGCTTCACGTTTGCTGTGTCACTTACAAATATTGATCCATTTGTTTGTACTGTGCATTGAGCATTGACCACTTCGACTGTTTGCATTAAAGTTGTTTCACTGGTGGCCTATGTACATGCTTCACTGCATCTTGTCTTGTATCACTTGTGTCACCATACCTGTTGTACATGCAGCTGAATCATGCCTGAAGTCGTTGCCTGGTTTCACTGTCCACCTGTTTCATGCTTGGCTTTGTGTAGTTGATGTTGTACACTGTCTTGTGCATTGCCCCATTCACTGTTGCTGCACATGTCTACTGTGTTCATTTGCTTTGACTTCTCTTTGGTCATGGCTGATCTGTTGTTCAGTTTGCATCATGCTTTTGTGCATTTGGATTTTTGGTCGACCCGATAAATTATGTATCTTGACCATTTCATTTGATTTACCACCTGAGTTGAATCCAGTTTTAAAACTCGGGTTTGACCTTGTATTGAGAGTTGTGATATTTATGTTATTGCACGTGAGTTGAACCCGGCTTTTCATTTGGGTTTGACCTGTGCTCACTTGTCCTTGTAAATCAATCAAGTGTATATCGGTGTGCACGACCTTGTGGCATGTACAGTGATACACTGTGCATGTCACATTGTTCGTGTGTGATGAATTCAAATTTAAATGATGACGAACAACCCAAATAACCGAGGCAAATATTATTTTCAAAATTCACGTTTTATTTTATATTGCAAAAATATTTCTTTTTCAATTTTACTGCGTTAGTAAATATTTTTGCAGATTGCTCAGATGCTGGATTCAAACTGGAAGGAAGTTGAAGATAAATACGAGTGTGAGTGATATGTAGTGAGGACATTTGTAAATGTGAAATGTGATGTAATTGTAATCAAAGTTGTATAGTTATAGTGAGAGCTTGAAATTGTACTATTCAAAGATGTAATAAATATTTGTTTGAATAAAATATTCGTTTGAATTCAAATTCCGTGTTATTTATTTTATTCAGCAAATATTTATTTAATCTGTGAAAAATAAAATAGTATATTATCAAATACATTTAAACGAATGTATATATGTTTATTATCATCAAACAAAAATCATATAAGCGCATATTCAACAAGTGCAGCCAAGATCAAGCATGATACAGCAAGTATAAGTGGATATACAAGCAGTGTAAGCCGATATCAAAGTAAAAGAGTTCGAATCCAAACGTAGTTGCAAGCTCGAACAAAGAAACTGTTATTAACAGCAGTTACTAAAATAGTGTAACCAATTCAAATGAAGTCACAATCATGAATCAACCAAAGTCAGAGACGTGGTGGTCATGAAAAGATCGCACAGCTCAAAATTGAAGCCATGGCAATCAAGGAAATCAACCAAAGCTTCCCAAGAACACATACTTATACAGGGATGCAGTGTTCAAGGCTGCGATAAAATCAAGCAAAGTAGCAGTTTAAAGCAAGTCAAAATATCATCACAAATTATCAACTGGCCAAAGTCATGTAACAGTTTCAAACTAATGATAATCAGAAACTTCGAACAAATACAGATCAAAGCCATAATTGTCAAAGGATTCGAATCAAGCCAAAATACACACATATTCAAATGTCATGGAACGGCAATCGAACAATCAGAAATCACTAAAATTCAAAGCAGCGGTAGCCAAGAAATAAAGCAATGAAATTCACGAATAAACGAGAGTGAATTAGATGTGAGTGAAGAAAATCACTCACCTTATATTGACGAGCACAGATCCACCGATCGGCAAGCAAAATCCACCTGATCGAAGCAAAGAAGAACGAAATCAACACCGTAGTGACCACGAAATCAACCAAAGCGGCTGGTCAATCGAGGAAAACGAGCAAACTCAAGAATCGAAACCCTAATTTTTGTTAAAGAGGAATGAACGAGCCGCCATTTTCTCGTTTGTTTCGTTAGGGCTTGCAAATGAAAACTGAAGGGAGAAAGTGGGACGGGTCTCTCCTTATGATACAACACAGCACCATAAAAACTTGGGCCAAGATTTAATATTTAAGGCCCACACAACAATTAACAAAATTATAAAAGAATTTCGACCCGATTACAAACTCCTAACAGCAATTAGCTAGCATGTTGATCGTTTAATGACGATAATTAATAGATGTGAAATCCCGGGTTGTTACAGATGGCTAGAAGAAATGAAGGATAAGTGAACTTTCCAACATCGATGAATTATAATATTGCTAATAATACCAATGAATATAATTTGAAGCATTTTCTTAGTTATAAAATTTATGTTTATCATTGAGTTTATCTAAATATTCTTTCGAAAAATGTACTCCATCCATCTATGTGTGCGCATATATGCAAGTTGTTATAAACCAATCTTTGTTGCTTTATTACTATTAATTACAAGTCTGGAATTTATAAAATATACATTAGGAATGCTCTATAATAGTTAAAATGGTTTGAATATTTTTAGTTAATTTACCGTATTCAACATTACTAAAACAAAAATAACATTTTTAGGTAATGTGCAACAAAGATGTACTATTATGAAAGGAATCACATTACCTTGGAAAAATTGTAAAAAGCACATGTTTGATGTAATCATCGTTGGTAGAAGCACTAAAGTAATTTTTATCTTTTAAAAAGGATAAATACCTAAGGTTGACATTTTAGTTTCAAATGCTAAAAATCTAAAGTTCCTATATTTTGTAGTTAGGGTTCAAAAATAGATTGATGTGTAAATTTTGGTTTATAGAACGTTGTTGCAAATACTTAGTATTATCCAGGTTCAATGGTTTGGTGAAAATTTTGTGTACTCTGTGATGAAAAATTCCAATAGACATTTATATTCATTTTTTCTTTTTTTATCTTACATCTTTGTAATCTAATTCCTATTATAAGGGATGCAACTTGGAGTTTTCTAAGAGAAGCAAAACTCTAAAAAAAGCATACCACTAATAATTTTCTCACGTCTTAATGTATTGGTATTTAAATTCATTTCTTGATACATTTTTATTGTGACAAACTCATTGTATATTGTGCATGTTTAACGCCTTTTCATTTTCTCCAGATTCGCTATTACATTTGTCACAATGATTCTTTAATTTATTTAATTTACATTACTCTAATATGTAATGTAACACCTCGCAACTAATAATTAATTAATCAATTGAAGAATTAATATGAGCTTGAAAATGTTATGAAAGACAAATTAAACTAGGAAGTGGGTAATGAACTATTGAAAAAGGGTATGAGGGCCATAACCCTATGGGACAATAAACAAGACACTTTTTCATTCTTTCATTCCATTCTACTAAAAATGAAATAAAAGCTTGGGAGTGTTGTAATATACATTAATAATAGGGATGAATATGCTAAATAAGAAAGGGCATTATTGTAATCTGCACTGCATAAGGAGTCTATAAATATGGAGCTTGATTGTATTGTAATATCTGTCTCAATTCAATTAAATTATTGTCTCTCTCGAATGGTCTCCATTCTCTTTATTTTGTAACGCGTTATCAGCATTAACTTTCTATATACTGCATTCTCAATATTCTGCATAAGAATGCGAATCAATCATTGTTCTCAACCTGTTCACCTTCAATCTTTTCAACTTCTCAACAAGTAATTATATATTAATTACTCTGACTGTTCCACTTCTGACCATTCCAATTCTAAGGCTATTCATATTCAAAATCCTATTATATATTGGAGCAAACGAGGATTTTACATCTTAAATTTATTTCATTCTAATTTAAATAGCCATTTTTAATACAATTCAGTAGCAATCTTTTCTTTCTACAAGGCTCGTGAGTTTATACTAGATGCGAAAAAGGATTTATTAAAACTAGGAATCAAAATAACCTAGACTCCATAAAGGTATAGACCAAATTGTTAAATGTGGGTGATTCAAATATTTGCCAAAGAAGAAAAGAATTTAACTAATTGATCTTATAGATCAGTTAGATTATGTGTGGAAAGAATACAAGGAAAGTTATAAGAGGATAATTTATGTTGGAAGGATACTAATTATTTAGTCAGTCGATTAATTTATGGGTGGATGTATAAATGAGGAAAGAAGCCTATCTATAAATTAATTAATTTTATAATATGAAGAAAGAAAAGATTGTTGATGGAGATTAATTCAAGCAAGAAAAATTATAGAAACCAAGATCACCATTATTGTATAGAAATCAAATCATGGATATTTGGAAAGGTTTTAAGGCAATTGGGAAATTAATTTGCTTAATCTCCAAGTAATTCCTTCATTTTGAAGTCAAATTAAATTAAGGCATTCATGTTCGTGGTGTGTGCAAGAGTGCACTAACCATTATTCTCTTCTTCGATAAAAGGTTTTGAGTATAAATAAGTCTTTGGAGAAATTGATTATTTAATTTGTAATTATAGATTAGTATCTCCACTTTGCTGCTTATAATTTTATAATCTCTCTTTTGTACTCTCTTTCTTTTAATAAAATAAAGAATAGTTGTTGGGTCCATGGATGTAGGCGATTTGGCTGAACCATGTGAAATCTTTATGCTTTTATTTTTCTTTGTTTGGTGATTATTATTCATTGAATTGGCAGTTTATAATTAATCGACAAGCTAGAGCCTTTTGGTTGCTTCCACGAATAAGCCTAACTATTCCACAACGATTTGGCATTAGTACAAATTAATTAAAATTTTGCATAATAGATTGGTATCAGAGCTAGTTGTCATGTTCTAGATTAGTTATCAATGGCAAATTCTTCTAGTATTGGTATGAAAAATTATGGCGTCATCAAGTTTGCTAGAAAATGTGTTTCTGGGATATGGAAAGTACAAACTAATGATGGTGTTCTTCAAAAACAACTTGATTCATTCAGAAGAATAGATAAGAGCTGGAAGCACCTTGGAGGTAGAAGAGATATATGTAGGCCCTACTTCATAGGGCCTAGAAGTGGTGTTTGTTATTATAATAAAAAGAAGAGGCATTTTATATAGGAATGCTTAGTTCTTAGAAAGAAGGGGAGAAGAAGGAGAAAGCTTCAGTTTTGATAGCAGTTATATCTGACGTAGATAGTAACAATAATGATGCATCATTATTTTAAGCCAGTATTTTATCTTTAGAGAGTACAAGTGGAGTGATTGATTATGGAGCTTCTTACTATATGGCGCCAAATATGAGCTTTTTGTCATTTATTGGAAGATTGATGATGGAGCAGTTCATATGGGGAATGACACATCTTACCATGTCGTGGACATCGAAAGTGTGAGATTTAGACTGTTCGATGGTGTTGTTAGGACTATCACAGATGTTCGACATGTTCTGATGTTGCATAGGTGTTTGTTGTCTGTTGGAGCTTTGAGTAGACTTGGCATGAGGATAATAATAGATAAAGAGAAATTGAGAGTGGCGAAGGGTTCCATGGTAGTGATGAAAGGGGTGCGAGTTGAAGATATTTATGTGCTTCATGAAGAGATAATCTTAGAAGATTCAATAGTTTTTACTGATTCTTGTGCTTTAGATTCTATTCGGTTATGACATCTTCATTTAGATCATGTTGATGAGGAGAGTCTTGAAGTATTAAAGAAGTGGGGGTTAATTACTAGAGATTCTCAATCGAAGCCAAGCTCTTACAGAGAATGTTCTTTTGGAAAGAAGAAGCTGTCACATTTGATATTGGAAGACCTAGAGCTATAAAATTTCGAGAGTTTGTTCATTCTTATATGTGGGGACCCATTTGAGTTGCATCTCTAGGTGGATCCAATTACCTTCTCTTATTTTTGGATGATTTCTCGCATAAAGTATAGTTTATTTCTTAAAGGCCAAAGATGAAATATTTGTCTAATTTTGTAAGTGGAAGACATTGGTAGAGAAGCAGTCAAAGAAGCGTTTGAAAGTTCTCAAAGTTGTAAATAGCAGTGAATTCGTGTCACAATGATTCACTAACTATTGTGGGTCCGAGCATGTAGTAAGAGATTTTTCTATTTTTGTTGAGTTACATTGTTACGGAATGACGAAGAGCATGTGTTAGATATTATAAGAGAAAGTTATAAGCTTAAGAGTGGAAGCTGGTCTAGAAGGGGATTTTTGGTCAGAAGCGATATCTATGGCAGTACTTCTCATCAACCACACACCTTCCATCATTATAGATACAAAGATTTATGTGGAGATACATAAAAAAGAGATCTTGTATTCATTACTTAAAGTATTTGGTTGTTTAGCTTATTTAGATAATGAGAGACGTGATAAGTTGAAGCCTATGGAAAGCACGCACATTTTGTTAGGCTATAGAGGAGTGAAGAGGTATAGGTTGTGGTGTAAAACAACTATGAAAATTGTGACCAACAGGCATGTGGTATTTGATGAGAGGTCTTTGTTGAAGGCCTATCAGGTGATAACGTTAGGAGGATGCAAAATTGCCAAACACATTTGGAGTCATCGGATTATTTCCATCTTCAAAGAGATATTGGAATTTCTGATTATACCATGTTTATTAGAAGATTTCAAAGGTTCAGATTCTAGGTGGAGCTCAGTTGCAAGCAAGGCCTTTTGGTTCAGTTGGCCTTATTTGTGAGCATATTTGTGATGATGATTCTTCATCTTATGCTTTGAATGAAGTGGAGCTTGTTAGTAAGCTTGTTGGTGCTGAATTAGGAAAGTCTATCAAAAATTTTATGAAGGAGATTGAAGTAGATAATATTGAGTATGCCCTCACTCAATATGGAATGGATAAGGTGAAACGTAGTGTTATGTCTCCATTGGTCTCTCGAAGTTCGATATTACAAGTTCGTCTCCCATATCAGATATGTTGAAGAATTTTCATATGCATTTTGTTCTGTGATGTGCATATTATCTTTCTTATTCTTGGGAAAGATTTAGAAGCTCTATTTAGGCAATAATGCCCAAGCTAGTTCATATTGAGCTTGACGACATAGACCCGCCAATTAGTTAAGATTGATGATGAAGAGAGATTCTTATTTTTGAATCAAGATGGAGTGTTAAATTTGAGTGATTCAAATATTTTTCAAAGAAGAAAACAATTTAGCTAATTGATCTTATCAATCAATTAGCTGATTTGTGGAAAGAATAAAAGGTAAGTTATAAGAGAATATTTTATGTTGGAAGGATATTAATTATTAGTCAATCAATTAATTAGTCAGTACAGGTATAAATGAAAAAAGAAGTCCATCTATGAATTAATTGATTTTATAATATGAAGAAAGAAAAGATTGTTTATGAAGATTAACTCAAGCAAGGAAAATTATGAAAACTAAGATCACCATTGTCTATTTGCATAGAAATCAAATCATGAGTATTTGAAAGGTTTCAAGACAACTGGGCAATTAATTTGCTTAGTTTCTAAGCAATTCCTTCCTTACGAAGTCTATTTAAATGAAGGTGTTCATCTTCATAGTGTGTATGAGAGAGCACCTACCATTATTCTCTTTTTAAGTTAATCCTAATTTCTGCAATTAAATCAAATTAGAGGTTTAGAGCATAAACAAGTCTTTGAAAAAATTAATTGTTTAACTTGTATTTATGTGCTAGTCTCTCCACTTTGTTACCTATAATTTTATAATCTCTCTTGTATTCTCTTTCTTTAATAAAACAAAGAATAAATGTTGGGTCCGTAGGCAGTAGACGATTTGATCGAACCATGTTAAATCTTTGTGTTCTCCGCTCTTTTATTTTTCTTTGTTTGATGATTATTGTTCGTTGAATTAGAGGTTGATAATTAATTGATAACCTAGATTCTTCTGGTCACTTCTGTGCATAAGCCTAACTACTTCACAACGATTTGGCAATAGTGCAGATTAATTAAAATTTTAAACAACACAAATATCTTTATCAAGCATTGCATTGGTAAATCCAACCTTTTAAAACTTAAACCTGAATAATAAAACTTACATCAGTACTCCTAATAAGCCCCAAAGTCATGGAGTACGCAACATGTAGGAATGGTCAATAAAATATAAAATCGAAGAAAATAAAAAATAGAAAAACGGTAAACATCTCAATGATGTGTTATTACTTCAGGTGATATGTAGTCAACCGATATTATTATGTTCATTTATCTTACTGCAACTTCACAAAAATTAATGCAAGATGTTGTTACTGGACTTCAGGACTGCAAATTAACTTGATTTGTAGTCGTAACAAATGTAGAAATGTACCACTACAATGTATAATTCCCAAACAGATTAATTTTGATTTTCATCCATCCTTTTTCAAACAAGAGTATGAATCAAAGGATCTTGAAATATCATAATTGACACCAATACATTCTCCGAAGTGATAATGTCGTACAAATTCTCAAATAAATATGGACATGAAATGATGGTAACCAACTACTTTCGTATATTCAGAACTAACTACCCATAGTGTAAAGAATCAAAGAGGTGTATTTGATTTAAAAAATGAGTAAGAAAAACCTAAAGTATTTCTTTTCCTTTTATTTTCACTGAAAATGTTGTTCTTACTTTTCATTTTATCCAGTTACAATGTGAATACGCCAAACCTAATTTAGATTTAGATTATACATTTATTTTCTAAACAAATAATCCACTTTAGAGAATGAGACTAACTTCTGTACCAAACAACTGAAACCGCCTTAATAATGCTAGTTCTTTAGTTTCTCCTATGGTAATGATATTTATAGTACTGAATTTTAATGATGAAAGATACAGATGTTATGTAAGATCGAGATATTAAAACTACCTTGTAAAGTTGATTGATTGTACATCTTGTACTATTATATGTACATTTTTTTAGGATTCAAGTATATGCAACTTTACAAGTTTCAACATTCATAGGTGATGTTGGATTACAACAAGAAGCTCATTGAATGAAACTATACTCTACTCTGAGTATGTCCCTTGCTTTTTTAAATTCAAAATATGATTTACTAGTCTAATTTAACTTCTAATTAATATTTTAAACTCTGAATGAATATATTAAACACCTATGCTGACACATTAGATATACAACACTCTGAAACTGAAACTTAACATCAGGAAGTGCTTAAATTTGGGTTTAATGTTATAAAAATTTAACTCGTTAATGTTGAATTCCAACTCAAATTTGATCCTATCTTAGAATTGCTTCGTTTCTTGGTAAATTATCTGGAAAAAAGGAGCAATGATGTTATACGTATGCTTTATAAGCTTTATGATATCCACTTCTACATCTCAAAATAAAGAATGACAAGTCAAACCACTATATTCCTATAACATTATCATCTCTTCGCACGTATAATACTTTATATTGCGAGTTTTCTAGATCCATAGATGATATTACAATAGCATTTTTGTGCACCTAGAACTGCATATCTATAACCAAAAGGTACATACATCAATAACTCTTTGTCCCAATTAGTATACTTTGAAAACTTGATATCTGTCTTTTCTACAAGCGGAATTTCAATAAATAAATTCATATTTTATGCAAGTCTACAATGCTATAATGTTTTCTAGCTTTCTTTTAAAGCTGCATGTGATAATTGGGTATAGCAGTGTTGCATAAATCGCAAACATGGGGTTTTCATTCAGTTTTGTTAGAGCAAATAAAATTTTCGTAATATGATCAACGAAAAAATTATAAAGATTATGTTTGTTGTAAATTTTCAAATAGTTTTGGGGTTTTGGGTTTCTTATTTGAAAGAGTAGAACTAAAGAAAGAAGAAGAAAAGAAAGTCCCATATTGTAGCAAATCAAAGAAAATATTTGTATATATTTAGCCTTCTCATGTGAACATTTGGGCCTTGGGGCTTCTGCATGTTTGCTTTGTTATGAGGAGAGAAGTCATGCAACATCATACGCGTGCCGCTGCAGTTCGATTAGATCAGACTGTTTTAGATTTTGAGTTCGGACCGATATTCAAGCCAAGTAATAAAAAGTTTTTTATTTCAAGTTTTATGGATTTCAAAATGGTCTTACTGTTGGTGAATCAACTTAAACATGCTGGAATTGATCTCCCTGAATTTTTTGTTGTTGGAGTTATAATTTTTAGACTTCCGCATAGTTGGAATGATTATAACAAAAAGATGAAACATGCGGAAACGGATTATAATTTAGACGGTTTGCAGCTTCGTATTGAAGAAGACTCTCGTAAACGCGATCAAGATGATAATCCGCAAACTGAGTCTCATTCTAAAGCGAATAATGTTGAAATTACTGATAAATTAAAGCTAAAAAATGAGACACGGTTTAAGAAGAAAAATCATTCCAAAATCAACAACAAAAAGAAAGGTGCTTGTTATTTTTGTAACAAGCCCGGCCACTATGCCCGAGACTGCCGTCTGCGGAAGAAACAACAAAAAGTGAATGTGGTCGAAGACTCGCTTGTGGCTATAGTGCAAGAGGCGAACTCCGTTAGTGGCAATGATAATGATTGGTGCTTCGATACTGGAGCAACCATTCACATTTGCAAACACCGTAATCTTTTCAAGACTTACGAAGAAAATAAACGAGAAGCCGACAAAGTTACTGGAGCAAAAAAGGTTCCAAGAAGTTACTAGAGCAAAAGAGGTTCCAAGCAAAGTTCTGGAAAAATGCACTATAGAACTTTCTCTCACCTCTGGAAAAGTTCTTACATTAGTCAATTTATTTTATGTACCTGATATGTGTAAGAATTTGGTCTCTAGATACGTTCTTAACAAAAGAGGATTCAAAATGGTGTATGAGTCTGATAAGCTAGTGTTGTCTAAGAATAGTAAATTCATTAGACATAGATACTCTTGTAACGGCATGATTAAGTTAAATCTAATAAAGAAATCTTCTGTTTATATTGTTGATTCTATTAATTTATGGCATGGTAGATTAGGACATGTTAATTATAATTCCATTAGAAATATGAATAAATTAGGATTAATTTCTGATTGTGATTTCGATACCATCTCTAAATGTGAAATATGTGTTCAAGCAAAAATACATCGAAAATCCTTTAAATCCGTAGAAAGGAAAACCGGTTTGCTTGATTTGGTATATAGTGACGTGGGTGACTTAAAAAGTCATATCACCTATGGTGGTAACCAATACTATATAACATTCATTGATGATTATACTAGATATGCATATGTATATCTAATAAACACTAAAGATGGGGCTTTTGATAAATTCAAAATTTACAGAGTAGAGGTCGAAACACAATTAGGAGTTAAATTAAAATATTACATTCAGATCGTGGTGGTGAACATTTCTCAAATGAATTCATCTTGTTTTGTAAACAACAAGGTATAGTTCACCAATGTACTGCTCCATATACACCACAACAAAATGGTGTTGCTGAAAGGAAGAATAGAACTTTAGTAGAAATGGTTAATGTCATGCTCATAAGTTCTAATTTACCTTATAACCTATGGAGTAATGTTATGTTATCTGCATGTTATATTTTAAGTAGAGTACCACTTAAAAAGAATAATATTTCCCCTTATGAATTATGGTTTAATAGGAAACCTAACCTAACTAGACTTAAAGTTTGGGGTTGCTTAGCATATGTTAGAAAACCAGACCCTAAACGACCGGAGTTTGAAAATAGAGCATTTAAATGTGTTTTCATAGGATATTCACTTAATAATATAACTTATAGATTTCTTATTCTTGACACCCTAGAAGTTATAGAATCTGTAGATGTAGAATTTTTGAAAATCAAACTGTTGAGATCCCATTGAGATCATCTAGTCCAGAACCTAGTATGACTAATGATATCAATGACGATGATTATGCTCCTGCTCAAAACAACAAGGAAGTGTCAGTACCAGATAATAGTATTGAACAACGGAGAAGTAAAAGAGCGAGAATAGAGTAGGACTATGGTCCTGACTTCATTACATATCTTGTAGAAGGCAGTAAGGACAAAGTCCTTAATGTGACTAAATATATAATGAACGTCGATGACGATCCCAAAAATTATTCTGAGGCTATGAGTTCCAGAGATTCCAATTTCTGAAAAGAAGCTATCAATGATGAAATGAATTCCATGCTGTTAAACCAAACTTGGGTTTTAACTGATTTACCTCCTGGTGCTAAACCTATAGGATGTAAATGGATATTCAAGAAAAATTTGAATACAAATGGATCCATTGATAAGTTTAAAGCCAGATTAGTTGCTAAGGGATATAAGCAAAGACATGGAGTATATTACTTCGATACATATGCTCCAGTTGCTCGCATATCTTCTATACGTTGTTTAATTGCACTTGCATCAATTCATAAATTATTCATACATCAAATGGATGTAAAGACTGCTTTTCTAAATGGAGATTTAAAAGAAGAGATATATATGGAACAACCTGAAGGTTTCAAAACCCCAGGCCAAGAAAAGAAAGTTTGCAAATTAGTGAAATCTCTTTATGGCCTGAAGCAAGCTCCCATGCAATGGCATGAGAAGTTTGATAAAGTTGCATTATCATATGGATTCATTGTTAATGATGTTGATAAATGTATTTATAGCAAATCAGATAACAACGGCATTGTTATAATATGTTTATACGTTGATGAAATGCTAATATTTGGTTCCAATATATCCTGTGTGAATAAAACTAAAAAGTTTCTGTCTTCTAAATTCGACATGAAAGATCTAGGAGAGGCTGATGTAATTTTGGGAATTAAAATTGTTAGGAACGAGGGGGAGTTATTACTAACTCAATCTCATTACATAGAGAAATTCTTACAAAAGTATGGTCATTACGATGACAAACCAGCACCAACTCCTTTAGATCCTAGTATTAAATTAGAAAAGAACACTGGACGTACTATCTCTTAACTAGAGTATTCCAGTGTTATTGGGAGTCTTATGTATGCTATGCATTGCACTAGACCAGACATCGCACATGCTATAAGCGTATTGTGTCAATTTACGAGTAATCCAGGTTTCGAACATTGGAAAGCTATTTCTAGAGTTTTAGCTTATTTGAAAGGAACCATTGAATATGGTTTATCTTATAAAGGATATCCTGTTGTAATGGAAGGATATAGTGATGTAACCTGAAATAATGTAGAATCTAAATCTAAGTCTACGACTGGATGGATCTTTACATTAGAAGGCGCTGCTGTGTCTTGGACTTCCAAGAAGAAGATCTGTATTTATGACTCAATGTTGTCAGAATTGATTGCATTAGCAGATGCATGTAAAGAAGCGGAATGACTTAGGAATTTATTAATGGAAATCCCTTTATGGAAGAAGCCATCTCCAGCAGTCTTAATTAACTGTGACAATCAAGCAACGATATACAATGTGTCTAATAAGACATATAATGGAAAGTCTAGACATGTGAGTCTGAGACATCAAATGGTGAGACAGTTACTCAAAAGAGGAGTTATAACTGTCGACTACATAGAAACGAAGAAAAACTTGGCCAACCCACTTACAAAGAGTCTTCCAAAGACAATGGTTTCTATAAAGTCACAAGAAATGGGATTAAGGTCTGTGAATGAAGGTTGATCGTGCTTAACAGCAACTTATGTCTTGAAAAGGATAGACAAAGTTCAGTGGGTACCAACAAGTTAAGAGAATGATTATGGAACACTAAATCGATAATCCCATAATATTTAGTGTTGGATTCTGCAAGAACAAAGGATGGATATATATATATATCCTTAATAAGTCTAGAAACCTTAAAAGGTGTATCGTAGAAACATGTTAAGAGACTTACCTATATGAGTATGGAAATCAGGCCATTTCTTAGGAAAGTAAGACCGCTTTCTAAGTAAACTCATGAACCAGGATTTAAGCACATGGTCATTAACGTACTGAGCAATACAGAACACTTTATCTAAGAAAATCAACATGTGTGATCGTTCCGGTTTTATCATTAGGGATACTTGGTTCAAGATTCGTTCACCATAGAATCTCGATAAGGCTTTGAATGGTTTACACTAAGTAAAGGTTCAAAACCAAAAGAAAACTTTTATTTATGTGTTGGTTTTCACGATGATGCAAAACTAGATCTTAAAACTACATAGGCTTGATCACACTTGGGTATGTAGGAAGTCACTCTTGTGATGCAGCCATCCTATTTATTTATTTTCTTATTTTGAAAATTGAGGGAGATTGTTGTAAATTTTCAAATAGCTTTGGGGCTTTGGGTTTTTTGATTTGGAAGAGTAGAAGTAAAGAAAGAAGAAGAAAAGAAAGTCCCACATTGTAGAAAATCAAAGAAAATATTTGTATATATTTAGCCTTCTCATGTGGATGTTGGGGCCTTGGGGCTCCCACATGTTTTCTTTGTTGTGAGGAGAGAAGTCATGCAACACCACACGCGCGCCGCCGCCGTCCGTCCGTCCGACCGAACCGGGACGGGCCGGGTACGAGTTTCGGGTTCGAATCCGAAAATATTTTTGAATCATATATGAACAGTAACGGGCCAGATTTTAGCCCGTTAAGGACCCAGAACAGAATTTCTGAAATTGAATAAAGGGTGGGAAATTGCAACGGTTTTCTGAACGTTGCAACATATGAAAGGATGCGACGTTTAAATTTGAACTCATTCGTAACAGTTACAAACGGTCGTGACGCTTCGCGAATGGACACCTCTTCACGTCTATAAATAGTGACGTCCAGAAACGTTGTAGATAGTTTTCAATTCTGAACTCCTTCTTCTTCTTCCTCACAGAGCAATTTTGCGACGCTGGAAAGTGTTGCAAAACACTGCGCCACCATTACACTCTTTTGTGACGCTTCCAAAGTGTTGCAAACACAGTATACGTCGCAGAATTGCTCTATTCTTTCTCTTCATTCTACTCTATATACATTGCATCATCAGAAACCGTTGCTAAAGTGTTCTTGGTCTGATCAAAAACGTACAAACTTTGAATCCGATTACGCTGTTATAGGGCTTCATTGAATCCTGAAAGTCGATAGTTCGGTAACCCGTTTGTACCTGGTGGGTTGAACTATTGTCTGAAAGAATCTATTCCATAGATCATTGAAGTTGGAAGTACAGCATTATCTTCATCACAACCGCCATCAAATTCGTCTCGAACCGCTAAATACCCAACAATGTTTAATGATTTTTCAATTAGACTTTTGAATTGTGAATGCTTTTTTTATAAGGAGATTGCATATATTTGTTGGTTTTAATGCTTTCATAGGCATATTCATTTCTTATGGTGAAGAGTAAATGAAGATTACATATGATTAAAGTATGATATGCTGAATGCCATTTGTTATTTATGTGAATTGATAAGTGACTTATTTTCATTTAGAAGATGGGTTGCATATGTTAGGAAAAAATGATATAGGCTTAAATGATTAGATTGAAATTATAATTATGAAGCTATAATACTATACATGGTAAATGGTTATCATGCAGTTC
Organism: Allium cepa; assembly: GCA_030765085.1. NCBI lineage: Eukaryota > Viridiplantae > Streptophyta > Magnoliopsida > Asparagales > Amaryllidaceae > Allium > Allium cepa. The sequence continues at coordinate 294,315,471 of CM060937.1, forward strand.
CACTAATGAATAATTTTTTTATAATGCAAGTTTATTTAAGAAGCCATCTAGCGTAAATTTATTATAACCATTGTGTGTGTTTATACACACACACATACACACGTGCATAATTGCGTTCACTAAATGTTTCGGTATTATTTATTGAATTTAGTTATGTGCATGCTCGATCACCTTCTACTAATCTTGATTGATTTTAGCACATTATAGGTAATCTAAATTTCCTGATTTATATTGTAATTACAATGTTTATATCATGAACCAAGATTTGAATTTACCTCGGGTTAGATGTTTTAGATTTTGAATCTGATCAAACAATGACTACCAATATTTCGTCTCCATGGTGACATTTCTTATAGAGTTGCACAATTATTAAAAATTCCCATGTTTACTTTCTTACCTTTGACTTTTGTTTTCAAATTATCAAAATAACCATTAGTAAAGTCAATAATTGTACTAAATAAATATTTGAATCGGTTAGACTAATAGCAATCATTATAGTTTGAATCTTATTTCAAAATAATAGATAGTGCAGTGTAGGCAATTCATATACATTAAAAGCTTTCGGTAATATTGTGTTTTACTAGTCTTATGTAATAACACTTGCTAATGAGTCTATATGAAACAAGTTATAAAAACTTAAATTGGTCGTAATAACCAAAAATTTAAAGTCTATTACGCAATAAATTTCTCATTATTTGGCTTTTAATGTTTTTTTATTCAAAATCAAACTTTACAAATTTCTGTATTATTCAACAATTAGATAAACACGTGTGCAAAGCACGTGTTCACACTGGTTTCTTATATATAGTAGAATAAAGTAAGGCTATAATATTTTAGTAAAGAGTAGGAATATTTATCAGTTGTTATGAATGGAGCTAAAGAAATTTAAGCGGGTGCATTAAGAATAATGTAAGGACTATTAATCCACCTTTTTTATTATATATAAATGAGGATCTTATTTAATAGTAAATGACTTTAGAATAGTTTTTAATAGTATAGTTAATTATACATGATGAGAGAGTTGAGAATTGAAATGCATTGAAGGGGTGAACGTAAAATTTATCTTGAAACTTTAAGGATTAAGTAAAATAAGAATAACAAGAGTGTAGACAAATGTTTATCGCATACTAGATTTGTTATATAATAGTGTATAATATATATAGACATAACGGGATATAGAATAAATCGAAATGATCTAATTTATAGAAATGAAGAGTTGGTATTTTAAATAAATTAATTTATTTGATTTGCAAAGGTTTAGTGAGAAATACTAAAAGAAAAAAGTTTAGGAGAAGACGTTAATAATATTCTTATGGTCGAAGAAAAAATAATGTGTTTTTGAATCAAAAAGGCCTTAGTCTTAAAATGAGTTATGTGAGAAAATTATCATAATTATGGTTAGAGACATAAAAAAGTTAAGAGTCACAAGGGAATGTGTGGTATTGATATTGTAATGGAGGATAATTGTGAAAAATGTATGACATTATTATGTTATGATATATTTTACAAATAAGGAAAAAGTAATATAAATGTTCAATAAAATTTGAAAGTGGAAGATGTGATTTGTTGTAATGAAGTAGAAATTATGATAATTAAACATTTAGAGTGAGATTAAAGTGGATGAGAGATGTATGATGCTCTTATATCGAACTTCTACATAATACAATAGATTACCACGTTTATAAACCCTCGAGCCATGACGGCTGGAGCTTATAGTTCATCTTTCACAGCTCATTCCTCTCCTATGCCTGACTTGAGAAAGGGAAGACCTCCTGATGAAGGTGGAGGAGATCCAAATTGGACAGTAGTTAGATCTAAAAGATGGCATAAAATTAACAATGGAAACAGAAGAATTGCAGCAACATGGATATGTGCAAAATAATAGAAAAAACAAATCTTCCACGTTGGATATAAGGAATTCTGAGGAATTCCCAGATCTGGTTCATACTGCTATAGGAGGAAATATAAATGCATCATCAACAACGAAGAATGGCCTTAATGGAAAGGTGGATCCCCCTAGGGCATGAAGTTCAATAGTAGCAGAAGAAAATGTAATAACTTATACCCATGTTCCGAACTATCAACCTCGGATGTTTAATAACTTAAGATGTGCTAAAATGTCATCCCAAATAAGAACAGAGGCAAAAGAAAAATGGAAATTTGCTGTTTCTCTTTATGTTATGGGTCCTAAAACATACTACCATTACTTCAAAGCTTACAATAAAAGGGTATGGAAACCCATGGGTGATTTCAAATCTACTTAGATTTTACTTGGTAAATTTTGAAAATCAAAATGACTGATAAAGTATCAACAAATGGACCATATTTTTATGATAAAAGATTGATAATGATCAAAAGTGGCAATCGAGGATGAAACTTTCAAGAGATTTTCTAAAAACTATTCCTTTGTGGGTGAGGTTTCCAAATATAGATATAAATTTTTGGACAGTAGAAGGCATTGGAAGGGTGGCATCACTAACTGGGAAACCTATTAAGTTTGATGAAGTTATAGGAGGTATGATGAGAATTGCTTTTGCAAGAGTCTTAATAGAAGTTGAATCTGATTTAACTTCCCTAAGGAAGTAACCATATTAGATGAAGATGACAATTTAATAAAGTACCTTTCTCCAAAAGAAAATAGACGACAATTTAATATAGCTAGAAGTAAACTACGAATGGATTCCAAACAAATGAAAAATGTAAATGTTTCAGACATGTAGAGAACATATGCAGATTTACCAAGTAGTGGATTCCAAAGAATTCAAAAAACAATAATTTAGAGAATAACATGTAGGTAGATCAGGATATTGGTAGTAGCTGTAACATCCCGTATCTAGAGGCCAAAAACTAAACGCTACAGATGATGCAGTCATCTATGGTATTAACTTCTTGTGACAATACGGTAATGCTAATGATATCTATAATATCAGAAGCACATGAATATGAACAAAATCGCAGAATTCTAAACAACATTTTTTTGATTACATTTCAAAACAATAATTCATATCCATGTTACATAATCCATAATTGTTTTTCAGGTAAAGATCAAATATAATTATACAAAAATACCCCAAGAGCGACATATGACGATGCCCACTTAGTTGATCAGAGTCAATATAGTCATATCCGACTTAATACACACAACGAATATAAATAGAATAACTACAACTCTTAATTAACTATCCGTCAACCACCTGCTCATCTTCGAAAGCTTTATTCGCCAAAATATTAAAACTTAAAACCTCAACCCTCAGCATACTCAAATCAATGAGCACCTGAGAGTTTAAGGGGAAATATAAACTTCAATTCAAACATAAAGCCTGGTGTGAATAGTACTATACATCTCGATTATTGATATTAAATGGGACCATACCGCTTAGCGGAACGGGTTTTCCCTCACTTATATCCTTTAAAACATATCTTTTGCAAACCTTTTCCTGCAACCAAAACTGGTTAAAATCTGTAAAGCACTATTATGTAAACACACATATCAGGTAATAAATGGACTATATGTCCGAAGATTACAATTTTATTTGGCTAATTATTAAACTTTGGCTGACTCGGGCCTACCAAACAATATATCAAAATTTATCTAACATCTGTTAGACACTCCTCTTCTGGACAGTCTGTCTTTAACTATCTGTTAAATACCTCTTTTGGACGATATGTCCCTAACTTAATATCTTCCAGGATCATTTGATCCTAATGGTTTTTGTGGGCTCACCAATAACCTATCTATATACAAATGTATCTTCCAGGGTCACCCATGACAAAACCCTACACACTGAAATTTTGGACAAAACCCTACACACTAAAATTTTAGACAAAATTAATCGGGACTAATAGCTAATGTATAGGACGCGGCCCTATACCACTCCCATCTGGTATTATAATATCTGAATCATTTTACTTAGGGATCCCTTCCCATAATTTTCCTTGAAAAACTTTTCAAAAGGATTTAAAACATTTAAATAAAACTCAAACAAGGAAAATATATATTCTATGCTTTACTCAACATCACATTACCATGTTATACACACACACATTGTTGAATATGCTAATATATGATTTTTGTTTGATGATAATAAACATATATGTGTGTGTGTGTGTGTGTGTGTGTGTTCATTTAAATGTATTTGTTATTGTACTATTTTATTTTTCACATAATTAAATAAATATTTATTGAATAAAATAAATAACATAGAATTAAAATTCAAATAAATATTTTGTTCAAACAAATATTTTATTACAATTTTGAATAGTACAAATTTGAGCTCTCACTACATATATACATTCTAAATTAGAATACAATCTCGATTACATCACAAATTTCACTTTACAATGTTCACCTCACTAAATATCACTCATTCACTCGTACTTTTATCTTCAACTCTATTCCAGTTTGTATCCAGCATCTGAATTATCTCCAAATAAACACTGACGAAGTAAAATTGAAAAAGAAATATTTTGCAATGTACAATAAAAGTGTGTTTTCGAAAATATTATTTGCCTCAGTTATTTGGGTTGTTCGTCATCATTTTCATTTTAATCCATCATACATGAACAACTTGTGACATGCACAGTATATCACTGTACATGCCACAAGGTCGTGCACACCGATATACACTTGATAAAACTGCAGGGACAGGTGATCACAAGGTCAAACCCAACCAAAAGACGGATTCAACTCAAGTGCAAATATTCAAGTGCAATGCAAATAAAGTCACGTCATGAGCACAAGAGCCTGCATATACACATGTGTACACATACACATGTGCATTGCCTCGGCATCTCAAATTTCAGCCAAGAGGCGTCATGTACACCAAAACAACTCGGCAGTGAGTTAACAAAGAAGAGGCATGAAAAGGTAATGACCAGCCAACAATGAGGCATGTATTCAAAAACAACTTTAACTAGATATAAATGTACACAGGCAACAGAACTGCACAGATAAGACTCAAATTGAACCACACCAGTGTATACAACAAATGCATTCAGACTTCAATGAGACAAACTGGAAATACTCGTAAAAGAGAATAAAGCAACTGGACATGTATGCAACCATACATAAATAATAATAAATCAGAACTGCAAGACCACATCTACAATTACTTATGCAACAGAGCTCGAGTCTCACCAAAATAACATGTCTAGATAAATTCAACTGGAACAGGACACAATACAATATCAAATGGCTCAAGTACATGGAAATACCAATAAGTCGGTGAATTGAACAAGCTAATGGTCAAGGAAAACAAAGAACAGACCCAACGAACCATCACAAATCTAGATAACATGAAGTGCATGATGCAACGAAAAAGAACAGTGGACTAACTGGCCAGAGCTACAAACTTAGATGTATGCATAGTCTCAACAATGAATTGATCAGGAGCAACAAAGGCAACTAGACTAGACTTCAACTCAGGGATCACATATAACATCAAATTGAATTAAACAAAACAGTTTAACTCGAAGCAATACTCTAGAACCAGATATAAAAATGAAACAGAGAAAATAGAAACGACTCAAAACAAATGCAAAACTAACCAAAATCAGTCCAGGAGCAGGAACCTCACAGCAAGGACAAAGTATAACATTCACACATAAAAGTGTCAATGGTTCAGAGATTACAAGTGCATATGAACAAGTTAACATCAGATTGTACACATATATACATACATATATGTATGTATTTATATACATGAATACATAGAAAAAAATGACAGTGAAGTAGCAATTCGATGAAAGTCAAGAAATGATTAAGTCATGGGTCATAAATTTTCAATCAGAGGTCATAAAGTAATAAATTGAACAAGTCAGTGGCAGTAATGAATGGAACCAACTCAAATTGTTCAAGCAAAAATGGAACGATGCCAAAGTCATAGCAATGAAGAACAGACCTAAATTCAAATTCATGAAGTATACGTATGATATGAATAAGTCAAGACTATCCCAAGCATTCAAGTAATAACTGTATGGTCGAGAAAAATAATAGATTGATTCAAAACAAAATTATACGAACATAAATTAAGGGATTCCTTTCCTATATAACCCAAAATCATCATCGCAAAATAGAGCATTCGAGTTCAAGCAAAAAATCAGAGAGCAAGCATCAACCCAGAACTAGAATCAGTTGAGTATAATTATAAATCGAAAACGGGGACAAATATACCAATTCAAAGCACCATTCGATCTCGACAAATTGGAGCAGCCGAAGTCAAACAAAGCAGCAATCGATTGACAAAGCAACCTAAAGAAAATGCATATTTCAATCGAAGCAAAAGAACAAGCGCCGGTTTCAACACAGCAAAGCCCTAATTTCTTGAAGAGGAACGAAGAAGATCGGCCAAAGATACTGAACAAAAATAAAAAGTGGAGAAGTCTCTAGTTTATTTAACTAAGTGGGCTGGTTCTAGTTGATTATAATTAGGGCTTAAGTGTCAAAAAATAGGGTCTTGTTAAGGATTTTATTTCATTTGTAATTTACATTTAAAATTTGGCTAATTTATAGTTTTATAACCAAGTTACGAACTATGGTGGTGTGGTTCGAGAATTCGCAACTCGGTGGTTGAGTTGTGGCTGAGTTTTGAGTGTAGAGTTAGGTTAGTCGATAGCGGGTGTCACAAGTTTACGTGTGTAAACATCTGATTACTTAATTTCTAGTAGAAACCTTGGGGGTAGCACGTAGGCAGGGTTTTGCTGAAGCTGGACAAATCTGTGTTGTTCTATTTCTGCTTTTTATTATTATATGTGCTGTAATTATTATATATTTTCGCATTAATTTTTTTATATTATTATCACCATATTCATCCCCCTCTAAGGTGAAATCAATCCTACATGTAGTATCAAAGCTAGGAACAAAAACCAAATTTTATTTTAAAATTTTGATTGTTTTTAAATGGCTTTGTTTAATAATGCTTTTGCTGAGGGTCAGTGCATAGTTAGACCACCTATATTCAATGTTGAATATGCTTATTGAAAAATAGAACGAATTTTTTTCTAAAAACCATTGATGGTTGGAATATTGTTGAGATAGGATATAGGACACCAACTACAATGGTAGATAATCAGAAAATTGAAAAATCGATGGATCAATGGACAAATCTTGAAAATAAACTGGATAATGCTAATGTTAATGCTATGAATTATATTATTTGTTCATTGGATCAAATTGAATTTAATCGTGTCTCACATTGTCTAACTACTTAGGAAATTTGGCACACACTTGAAGTGACTCACCAAGGAACCTCTCAAGTCAAAGAGTCTCGCCTTGCCATGCTTAATAGCGAATACGAGAACTTCACAATGGCCAAGGATGAAAATATCAAAGAGAAGCATGGACGACTTTCTAATCTCGTATACAAATCAAAAGCTCTTGGAAAACCATACACAGAATTGGAAATAGTTTGAAAATTTCTCAAAGTCCTTCCATGAAATTTTGAAGCGAAAGTTACTGTCATTCAAGAATCAAAAGATCTGAAACAAATCAAAGTTGAAGAACACATCGAAAATCTCACCACTTATGAGCTACAAATGAAATTCAAGGAAGAACGTGAAGGAGGTGATACGCGAAAGAAATGAATAGCTCTTAAATGAACAACCGAAAGTGAAGATGATGATGATGATGATGTAGTAGAACTGGCGTTGAAAATAAAGAAATTAAAAAGATGGAATCACAAATACAAAAATCCAGCTCTAAATCAACAATTGAAAAGCAGAATAGTCAAAGTACTAGACAACTCAGAAGAGCAAGAGATCATATGTCACAAGTGCAACAAACCCGGTCATATCAAGCCAAATTGTCCTTAGAATCGACTTAGCCAAGGAAAGAAACTGGAAAGTAGAAGTTTTACAGCTACTTGGGATGAAACTGATAAAAGCACTGGCAGTGAGAGTGAAAAAGAAAATTTGGGTCTTTAAGGAGAAACAACTGACAATGATAATGATGAGCCATGCGAGGTATCAAAACTTACTCATTTGGAATTACTTATATATTTTCATGAAGTAAACGGCTGTTTTGAAAGACTTAGGGAGAAGTATACTAAAATTGAATCACAAAGAGATAGTTTGATAGAATTAAATAAACAGCTTGATCAATTGGTTAAAAACTATCAAAACAAGAGCCCTAAGTGTGATAAGTGTCCACCATTCGAAGAAGAAATTAAAAAATCAGAAATTAAATCAATTGAAAATGAAATTCTGATTTTTTTTTAAAAAAAGTGAAAACACGAGGAGAGAAAATTCTATTAAAAAGTGCACTTTGTTATTGAACGAAAATGAATCCCTCAAAACACAAGTCCAATAATTGTCTACGACTTTAGGAAAATTTCCAAAAGGAGAAAGATCGCTAAATATGTTACTAGGGAAACAAACTGTTAATACTGTTAGACAAGGACTTGGATATAATCAATCTAAACGTGTTAGAAGCGAAATTAATTAAGTCAAATTCGAGTGCACAGTTTGTAGAAAAATTTTACACAATCAAAACAATTGTTAGTATAGGCCCAAACACATGAAAACCATACCAATTCGGGTTTCTAAAGGCACAAATGTAAATTCCCTTAAAGTCAAACAAATCTAGGTGCCAAAAGGAACAAATATAAATTGTCTTGGGTCTACTCAAATATATTTTTCAAAATTATTTGTTACAAATAATCATGAACCTATAAAAACAAATAGGTCACCAAAATATTTCTCGTGTAGGTGTGGTGGCAGGCTAAGAAACAACAACAGTGTTATCTGGATTCTGGCTGTTCCACGCACACGACGGGCAACAAATCAAAGTTTTTTAGCCTAGTATAAAGGTGGAAGAATCACAATGGGCAATAACGAAAAATTATCGGCAAAGGTAAAATAACTAACGGTACATTTATCTTGAACGATATATTAAATGTGAAAATTTGCACCATAATCTGATTTAAATCATCCAGTTATGCGATAATGAATGTTGATTATGATTCTAAATTATGCAAAAATGTTGACCAATCATTTTTTCATCCTTAAACTAATTCATACATATTCGTTTGGACTAATGATATTAAATGTTTAGGTGGTAAAAGATAGTGTCTTTTGTTGGTTGATGATTACTCTTGGTACACGTGGATATATTTGTTTATCTTACTGCTTCTAGATCTGACACTATGTTCACTAGTTCTTTATGTGCACGGTTTCAATTCAAAATAATTTTATTTAAAAGCTGTAAAAAAGATTTTAAGATATTTGTTGCACATTCCACAGTTTGGTCTACGATATCTATCAAATGATAAATTTGAGTCAAAGGGAATACAGATGCAGGTTACACGGGTAGCCTAGTTGGTAAAAAAATTACTAGTGGAATGTGTTTTATGTAGAGACATTCATTAGTTGCATCACATTTTCAGAGAAAAAATCTGCATATTTTTCATTTCAACCGATTTTCAATTAGCATACATTTTTCTTATAAAACCCCTTTCAGAAAATAGTTTTTATTGACTTCGTTTCAGATTAGGCATTTTAGAAAAATTGATTTTATTATTATTTTTGGATTTGTTCTTAAATGTTTACATTAACTAATCCGACTCCCTACTGATTATCGAAAAGATAAATAGTGATTGAAAAAGTGATAAATGTTGATATTAATCATATATTATGACTTGAGACAATATATTTAGTAAATTCCTTTAAAAATTTAAACAGAGTTATAATAACTTTTGTTGGTAAAAAATCCATGATCATATCTATTTCTATCATATTTCTAACGACCATCACTCATCAAAATCCTATATAGTATGTCAAAATGTGATATTTTAAATGGGAAATTATTCGGTTTTATTTTATTTTATTTTTTAGCAATAAAAACATCTAATGTATTCACTCTCATTTAAAAGTCCTCACGATTATGCATTGATGAATTACTTGGCATATTTGTTTATGTGCTTTCATACTCATTTAAAAGTCCTCAAAGTTATGCATGTATGGAACAGATATCAAAATTGATTATTAAATAGACAAGTTGATTCTAATCCCATTTAAAAGTCCTCACAGCTATGCGTGGTTAGAAGATACTTGAAATTTATTTTTTTAGTAAAAATTGGGAATACTACTAATCTCATTTAAAAGTCCTTACGGTTATGCACGGTCGGTAAATATTCAAATTCCTAATATAAATATGCCACAAATAGACACAGCTATATGGTTTTATATGCCGGCATCACCCATATCACTCTAAAGTGAATATGCGCTTAACAGAGTATTTTTGATTTATTTTTTTTGATTTTTTTATTGAAATTTAATATTTATACTCGATTGGGTATTAATGTTGTATTAATTTCTATCGCTTTATCTCTATTTTTCTAACACCATTACTCTTTTGCTAATAACAAAAGGGGAAGAGAAAAGTTAAGATTTTGTTAAATCAAGTTTAAATATTTTATTTTTTATTTGCATCTTCCCATCTTGGTTCATTTGAATATTATTATTTATTTTCATGCATATATGAAGGGAAGCTTTGTTGTAGAGAGGGAGCATTCAAATATGTGGAGCAAATAGAGTTCATCAATGATCAAATACATTTAATAAATTCAAAATCTTAAATATATGTTTGTTATCATCAAAAGGGGGAGATTTTTGAATATGCTAGTATATGATTTTTTGTTTGATGATAATATATATATATATATATATATATATTCATTTAAATGTATTTGTTATTGTACTATTTTATTTTTCACTTAATTAAATAAATATTTATTGAATAAAATAAATAACACAGAATTAAAATTCAAACAAATATTTTATTACAATTTTGAATAGTACAAATTTGAGCTCTCACTACATATACATTTTCAATTACAATACAATTTCGATTACATCACAAATTTCACTTTACAATGTTCACCTCACTACATATCACTCATTCACTCGTATTTTTATCTTCAACTCTATTCCAGTTTGTATCTAGCATCTGAATTATCTGCAAAATAAATACTGATGAAGTAAAATTGAAAAAGAAATATTTTGCAGTGTACAATAAAAGTATGTTTTTGAAAATATTACTTGCTTCAGTTATTTGGGTTGTTCGTCATTATTTTCGTTTTAATCCATCATGCACGAACAACTTGTGACGTGCACAGTGTATCACAGTACATGCTACAAGGCCGTGCACGTCGATATACACTTGATAAAACTGTAGGGATTTAATAAATATCAAAAATAGAACAACACAGATTTATCTAGCTTCGACAAAACTCTGCCTGCGTGCTACCCCCAAGGTTTCTATTAGAAATTAAGTAACCAGACGCTTACATACGTAAACTTACGACACCGGTTATCGATTAACCTAACTCAACGCTCAAAACCCTACCACTGCTCAGCCACTGAGTTGCTAATTCTCGAACTATGCCACCGTAGTTCGTAATCTAGTTATAAAACTAGAAATTAACCAAATTTGTAATGTAAATTACAAATGAAATAAAAGACTTAACAAAACCCTATTTTTTAACACTTAAGCCCAAATTATAATCAACTAGAACCGGCCCACTTAGTTAAATAAACTACAGACTTCTCCCCTTTTTATTTTTGTCCAGTATCGAAATAAAATACGAATGGGCCATGTATTCAGTATCTTTGGTCGATCTTTCTTCGTTCCTCTTCAAGAAATTAGGGCTTTGCTGTGTTGAAGCCGCCGCTTGTTCTTTTGCTTCGATTGAAATATGCCTACGTGCTGCCCCCAAGAATAAAAATAAAAAGGGGAGAAGTCTCTAGTTTATTTTACTAAGTGGGCTGGTTCTAGTTGATTATAATTTGGGATTAAGTGTTAAAAAATAGGGTTTTGTTAAGTCTTTTATTTCATTTGTAATTTACATTAAAAATTTGGTTAATTTCTAGTTTTATAACTAGGTTAGGAACTACGGTAGCGTAGTTTGAGAATTCGCAACTCAGTGGTTGAGTAGTGGCAGGGTTTTGAGCATTGAGTTAGGTTAGTCGATAGCGGGTGTCGCAAATTTACGTGTGTAAGCGTCTGACTACTTAATTTCTAGTAGAAACCTTGGGGCAGCACGTAGGCAGGGTTTTGTCGAAGCTGGGTAAATATGTGTTGTTTTGTTTCTGCTTTTTATTATTATATGTTTTGCAATTATTATATATATTTCCGTATTAATTTTTATTATTATCACCCTATTCATACCCCCCCCTCTAGGATGAAATCGATCCTACACGCAATTTGCTTAGATCTTAGTTGATGAAAACATTTAAACTTTTGAAAATACCCCTTTCGAATCTATTAAAAGTATCCCTTTTGAAACCATTAAAAGTGCCACTTTCTAAACCAAGTAAAACCCTTTATTTAATCTAGGCCGAAAGGCCAAAACTTCCTTTCAAAACCATCCTCAAAACCCTTTCGAAACCACTGAAAAAGCTTCCCTTTGAGAGCTTTAAAAACCTTAGACATCTTTCTTTTAAAACCTTTAAACATTGCCCTTCGAAACCTTAGGAAAACCTTTCCTTTTAATCCTTTTGAAACAACCAGAAAACCTTCCTTTTCAACTCCTTCGAAACCATTAAGGAACCGCCCCTTCGAAAACCTTTCTTTAAAACCTTTCAAAAGCATCAGACCTTTATAAACACAAACTTTTCGAAAGCACTTGGGTTTAATCTAAAACATGTGGAAAAACACCCTTTGAAACCATCTCTTTCGAAACCATTTGGGTTATTTTTTAACAGAGAAAAAGGGTCATTAAAACCATTTAAGTCGAAAGCCATTCTTTCGAAAGCATTCCTAAGTAAAGAAGTGATGGTGTCAAAATCATCACTTCAAAAACATTGGAGAAGTGGTCACGTTTAAAAAGTAAAGCAACCCTTTCGTAACCATCTGGGTCGAAAGGTAAAAAGGCGACAGCTAAGAGTTTCGACCTAGTCGAAAGCAGTTATTTAAAGCAAAAGCACAACCCAATCGAAACCAGTCTTTTAAAACCAATTGACCTAGTCGAAAGCCATCCAAGTCGAAAGCTATTCAGTCGAAAGCAAGCAAGCACATTTTTATTTAAAAGCTAAGTAGTGCTTCGACCCCTTCGAACCCCTGATTTCGACTCAATGCATTCCGCCTCTTGTCCAGTTCACTACATACCAGTTACCCGATACCATGTGCATTGGTTTTGATGGAGTCGGAGGCAAAGGTAAGGAGGCGGAAGCCTGATGCCGAAAGCATCGAAACAGTGAAAACCATGTATATTTGTCCTTTTAAACTATTTCTTTGTACCCAACCTGCCTTGTTTGTCAAATTGTGATTGGTTGCAAATTTCTCTTTTCTAAAAGTACTGTCAATTTCCAAAAATAACAATTTGAATTATTTTATAAAATACTCCTCCTTTTTATAAATATATAAAACATTTAAGTCACATACCTTAAATAATTTTATATATCCATTAAAACACTCAAGAAAATTCTACAAAAATTCCAAAATATCCACTTTTAATATGTTTTCTAACATATATAAATTTCAGACCAAAACCATTAAATATTTAACTGTAAATAATTTTTAACCAAAAATAATATTTTCTTCACTAGAAAATTCATATAAAATCCACATAAATTCAAAAAATTGAAACCCATCTCTAAAATATAATTTCTGGTCTATATAAAAATTCGCAAGACATTTGGATGTCATTTGATACGATTTTCATCTTAAAACATGTCATAAAATCTATATGAACAAACATAAATCATTAACAAATATATATAATTATTCCATCATTCAAAAACATAACAAATTATTGCAAATAAGTTCGGATTCAACTTAAAATCGAAAACAATAAGAAATTTGAGATGTAGTCATTATTCACCTTAATTTTAGAGATTAAGGAAATTGAGATGTGAATGAATTTGATTTGGTTAAGCTTCTTTCTTAGCTTTTCTTTATCTTTTTCCCTTGCTCTTTTTAATGGTGGCCGACCTCAAAATGAAATGAACGTGTATGGAGATACACGGCTAAGGTTTAGGGATATAGGAATGACATCTTTCCTATTTTATCCCTCCTCTATTACATTTTAACTCTTATTTTAATTCATTGTTTAAATGGCACGGTTACCCCTTAATTAAAATCAAATCTCAATATCCTAGTCAACACGTTATTTTATTTAATTTAGCTAGCTAAATATCCTAAATAATGTCACCAAAAATACAGAGTGTTACGGTAACTCGCATAATAAGACAGATCACAATCAAAATGTACAGAACTCGGCACAAAATAACGAGGAAGTTTCTCAGCAGGGTACGGGACAGTCCCCAGTTATACATTCAAATTCTATAATTGAAATAATAATGGATAAGACAAATGAGGAAATTACACATGACCAAAGTCAACCAGATAGTAATATAATGAAAATATGCAGCAACAACCAAGCTGATGAGCAAGTGAATAATCTGAAACATACGGAGAAGTTCCCTATAAAAAAACAAAAAACATGCTACAGTTAGGGAAAAGGGAGGTTCCTCAAAACTTCATAATGACAATGCAGACCAGGTTACAATGGATAGTGATAAAGGGTTACCTAAAAACATTACTGAGAATAACTTGATAAGGCGATCAAGAAGAGTGTGTGCTAAGGAAACTCCATTTGAATTCAAGGCTAGTGTTTCAAGTGGTCATTGATAATCCTGCATGGAAAGATATGGTAACACAATTAAAAACGAAAGGCAGGAAAAGAAAAAGGAGTAAATTGAGCAGTACCCCTAATAGCTCAGGAAATGGGGGTAATTCTCAAGATAATTGTTAAATGACGCTCCTTAAGGTGTTTAAATTTCCCTACTAGAAAGTATGATGTCATAGAACATCTCTACTACTAATAAAAAAACTCATTGAACTAATTTACTCGGTGTCTTTTTGAAATTCCAAAAATGTCCTTGCTTTCCTTTTACATATTTGCGCTCAAACAAAATATCAACGTATACAATAACACAAACAGCCCGTATGCGAAGCACGGACCCATACTAGTATTAATACTTTAAATACATCTATGATAATCCTACTGGAACATAAATTAACTACGGACAAGATGCTTGTATTCCTTAAAAGTTTTAAACTAGACTGGAGCTATTTAGATAATAACATTAATGGTAACAAAAGCAGGATACTTATGTTCTGGAATCCGAGAATTTGGCAGGTAAACATGTTGCAACAAGACTCTCAATTCATTTCAAGCCTAGTATAGAATAAGGGTGGTCTCAATTTATATTTCATTGCAGTATATGGTCAGTATATGGTCTGTATACAACTAAAGATAGGATCACTCTTTGGGACCACTTAAAATATATGGAAAGTATAGTTCAAAACCCTTGGATTGTGGCTGGAGATTTTAACTGTGTATTGTACAATAATGAGAAGATTGGACCAAGTAACTCATCGACCAATGCTAATGAAGCCTTTTATGATGCTATTAGCTTGTCTGGTTTACAAGAAATGAAATGTACATGCAATAGTTTTAGTTGGAGGAGGAGGAAATTTATGGAACATATAGCAAAATAGATAAAGTTTTTGCTAATATTCATTTTCACACAAACTGTCCACATGCATGTGCCGATATATTGAATCATTCTACAAGTGATCATTGTCCTATTTTAATTAAGTTGTCTAACATGGGAAGGGAAATGACCAAAAAAAAAAAATACCTTTTAGATATAATAATGGATGGAATGAATGCAATGGTTATAATGTAGTTGTTAGTGCATGGAATATAAACCCTACTGGCAATCAGCTTTTCAAATTTCTTTGTAAAATGAAAAATATCAAAAGAAATCTAAAAGAGTGGAATAAGGGGAGAACTAGTATGCATAATTTAATTGAGAATCTAAGGGTAGTAAACAATGCCACATAAACAAAATTAATTGAAAATCCGGAAGACGGTGATATACTTTAGTTATACAAAAGCAATTTATTCATCCTGTAGAGTTTGATGCACAGCCAAGCCTCCGAAAACTATCAAAAAACAAAGATAAAGTGCCTTAAGGAGGGTGATCAATGTTCTAAGTTCTTCCATTCTATCACGACAACAAATAAAAATAAAAAAATAATAATTAAACGTCTTGTAGACTGTATTGGCAACATCGTAACAGATAGCAATGATCTACAAGATGAAGCAGTGGACTGTTACACTGAATTATTCAATAACAAGGAGATTTATACTAGTTTCCCTAATGAAACATATTTAAAAAAAATCTTGTTTGAACAAGCTAGACATAGACTAGACGAAGATATTACGGATGAGGAGATTATAATGCAGTCTTTCAGATTGATGACAATAACATCCCAGGACCAGATGGATTTGGGGCCAAAAAAAAAAATTAAGTTGCACTGGGACATGATTAAACAGGAGCTAAAAGAGGCAGTAAAGGGCATTTTCGCAACAGGCTTAGTGGTAAATGAACAGAAATCTAAATTATTTTTGAGTAAAGGGGCGAATATGAAGAGCAGCATCATGGATATTTTGCAGATATAGCAACAAAATCTTCCTATTTTATACTTGGGTATGCCACTAAGTAGTTCTTCTTTAAAAAGATCCGACTTTAATAACTTGATTGATGAAGTTAAAAAGAGATTAAATGATTGGAGTGGTAGACTTCTAACTCTTAGTGGCAGACTTGAACCAATAAAAACTGTGATTCATTCGACGATATTCTTCTGGATGCAATTGTGCCAAATGCCCAAAAATGTGATTGATCATATTGAGAAAATATGTGCAAATTTTTTTTGGCAAGGTCGAAAACACCTGGTGGGTTGGAATAAAATTTGTATGCCTAAAGAAGAAGGAGGTATGGGGTTAAGGAATTTACATGATATTGCGAAAGCCTTATTGATTAAATTCTTGTAGAAATATCCAGATATTGGGGTGGGATCATAAAAATCAATATGCTTTGATTTTTGATTCAGACTGGAGCCTCAACAACTTCAATATTCCCCTACATCTTAGCAATCAAATCCAGAAAATCAGTATTCATAGCAGTATGACTAAAGATTTTCGTAATGGAAACCCAATGAAAATGGTGAATTTAATCTAAAATCGGCCTGGAATAGTGTTCCACTTAAATTCAGTACATCCTGTATATCATCATTTATGGAACAAGGTCAACGCTCATAAAATCTCTATGTGTCTTTATTTAGCTTACATAAACAAATTAAACACGCTAGACAAAATCAAGAAATGGAGCAATATCCAATCAGATTTACGTGAGCTATGCAACAAACATGAAGAAACATCTGAATATCTATTTTTTGCCTGCAAGTATTCTAGTAACTTATGCCAACAAATCAAACAGAAGTTCAATCAATACAATTTGCAAATAGACAATATCCAAAATTGTATGGAATACATAAGTTCAAATTACAAGATGAAGGGTTTTGAAACTGATAGGATAGATACAGTTATCAGTGTAGTAGTATGGCATATATGGATAGAGAGAAACTGTAGACTGTTCAGAAACACAAACTGTCGATGGAAGTGAGATCATATCTCATCTTAAATGACTGTAAAGTTTTATTAAACAAATCTAAGCATGTGGTTCAAGCAACGAATATTGCTCATATTTCAAATCAGAATATTAATCTTATCTGATAGTGGTTCGATCAGCCATGGAGTCGCAATACTGTTGAAGCTGAAGCCAACTCATCGTCTCTTTCTCAATGGTATTCTCCTTATCAGAGTGGATTCGAAGTGAACAGCGTGATTATATTTCTCCAAGCAACTAATTTGAAGACCGTACCAGACAAGTTCTTGGAAATAGCTGCTAGTCGATCTATACTGTTGAGAAATCTTCGGATTGTTAATTAAGAGCAGATGGATAGTAGACATGATAGTTTGGGAAGAGCATTTCCAAAAATTGTTAAGTGGACTCAGTTTTTATTTTCGCTCAAAGTATAAATCAAACTGCAACGAGATAAAGTTATATTCCAAAATAAAACATAGATCGACAATTCTAACCTTTTAACCCTATTTCTTACTTTTTACCGTCATTTCTTACCGTTTATCGTTCGTCATTTCTCTCTTCTCTTCTCAAACGAATTTCGATCAAAATGGTTCGTACAAAAAACTATGCATGATCACGAAATCCAGACCCAAAATTGATAGAGAATGTCATGTTAAGATGAGTTTGGTTATTTGTAGTGGATTGCGATTTAGGGATTTGGTGTGGAATATGGAGATTAAAAACGCTAGGGTTTAGACAGTTCTAAAATTCGGCGGCTAGAAATCAAAAAATTTATTTAACTACGAATCTGTGGCGTTGTTTTGATATAGATCAGTTATAGCTGGTCGAATTTCATAATTTATTACGGTAATGGAGTGTCGGATTGCGGTGAAATTGCTATGGTGCAAAGTTCGGTGATAGATTGTCGTAAATAATATTTTGTGTCGGTGCTATGGTCTCGAATTAAATATGTTATATCGTTCATCCCTTGCCGAATTTGACACTCATGTACAACTCATTTTTTTTTCGGTGCTATGTTGTCGAATTCTGTGTATTGGTTGATGAAGGCAGTACATTTTTGAAAATATAGTGAAAGCCTGTTAGTTGCATTCAGTTTTGAAATTTTAGTTGAAAATTCACTGAAACCATAACGTCGAATTGCAGTGAAATTGAATTGGTACGAAGTTCGATAATAGTTTGCCGTAAATAACATTTTATTTCGATGCTATGGGGTCGAAGTAAATATTTTATATCGTTAAACTCTTGCCGAATTTAATACTAATGTATAACTCCATTTTTCCTCGGTGCTATGTTGTCGAACTCTGTGTTTCGGTTGATGAAGGCAATACATTTTTCAATTGGAAACATACGCTTTGCATGCAGTACCTTAACATATAACTTCACACCTAAATATACACTTGTATCATTTACTCAAATTTCATTGACTTATCATAACTTACTCAAGTCTCTATATTTATCGCTGTATAGTTTATTTATTTTTATTTCATTTTTTTTATCTGTTTTCTACTTCTCAAAATAATTTTCCATTTTCATATCAAAATTCAACTATTCACATTCAAAAAATTAGACAACTTATTATTTAACTCATTTTAAACATTTTTTGTCACTAGCTTTGTTCGCGATCTACATGAAATAAAAGTTAGTCATTCAATCTGTGTATTGTCTGATAATTTTTTTTTTTGTGACAGCAAAAAATCTTCTACCTCGTCTATACCACTCGCAATCCACAAACTGCTTCAAATCGCAGGAGATTAGAGTTGGAGCGAATGAAAAAAATTATAGACGAGGCTGTTGTAGGCGACGAAAGAACTGGTGAGGAAGATGAAAGTTCGAGCGAGGAGGAAGGAAGTCAAGACGAACACAATATTGAAGGAAATGCAGGGGGTCGGGATCAAGTAGAAGAGGTTTCGAAGGAGGTTGATCCATCTCCTGACAACGAAGAGGAGACTGAAATAGAGATACAACCATTGAAAAAGAAAAGAAAAGAAAAACAGTTAATGGCACAACCAAGTGAATCGACAGAAAGCGAAGCACCATCAACATTATTGTTTGCGTTCGAAGATCATATTGCTTCTACCATATGGAACTTTGTGGTATGTCTATGTATATCATACATAATTTTGGATATTCTAACTATATGTATATCTATGTATATGTATTTTGTTTATTGTTATGGTAATGTAGGCCCCAAGGGAAGAAGCAAGAATTGTTAAGCTTCATAGTCATGTAGGAACTCATAGACGATGGGATTTAAATAAAAAGTTTGCTTTTGTTAAGGATGCGGTAGCCGAATCGGGATTTTTGGATATAATAAAACATGCACATGACAAAGTTGACAAGGCACTGATCAACACTTTTGTTGAGCGATTCTATCCAGAAACTAACACTTTTCGTCTTCCTTTTGGGGAGATGACAATCACTATCGATGAAGTGTTTCACATCAGTGGTCTTCCCGTCGAAGGTAAAGCGGTTACGGGGCCACTTAGAGGATCAAGGGGAATAAGTGATAATGATGTGTATGAGTTGTTAGATAAGTGTCTTGGCATAAAAGAAAATGAGGCTGACGAGTTATTGGGAGGTGAGAAAAAAGTACGTTTGGAATGGTTGAGAACAACATTTTTTGGTTGTCAAGATTCTGATACTATGGAACGTAAATGGCAATGCGCAATTGCATATTTGCTATATATTATTGGTGTGCTAGTTTGTGGGAATAAATCTGGAAATAAGGTCTCGGTGCATTTTTTGCAATGTATATGGGTGTTATGGCAAGTGAACACGTATTCTTGAGGCAAGGCATGTATGAATTGGCTATTTTATAATTTGGCTCAAGGCACAAGAAAAGATGTACATCAAATTGCAGGTTGCATGACTTTGCTATAGGTATGAATCAAAATTTAAAAATAAATTTACTTGCAACGTTTGTGTTTATGATTGATATTTCTTATATAGGTTTGGATATTTGAACACTTCCCAGTTTTAAGACGACACAATCGTAATCCATGTGCACAGGTTGGAGATCCTAGGTCA
Source organism: Allium cepa (assembly GCA_030765085.1). Taxonomy (NCBI): domain Eukaryota; kingdom Viridiplantae; phylum Streptophyta; class Magnoliopsida; order Asparagales; family Amaryllidaceae; genus Allium; species Allium cepa. Next base: position 294,335,952 of record CM060937.1, read on the forward strand.
GCTTTTTACTTTGTGATGGAAACTAATACCAACTTGTGTTACGATTTGGCGACTCTTAGGGAGAAATTAGATGACCTTCAAGCGACAGATGTTGTTTGGGACTGTCTGAATGGTATGAGAGATCGGTACTCGTTCCAACCATGTGCGTTATACAATGGACCAATAGTGTGTTTTGAAGTAATTGAGTTGTATCTTCCGCAAAGAATCCTTCGTCGGTTCGGCTATGTTCAACCAGTACCTGTAACCACTTTTGCTTTGGAGAAGAAAAAAATGAAGTCATCGCAAAAATCTTACAAGGCAACATATTCTAATCTAGGAGATTCCAGTTGAAGTGAGTGGCGAAACCATCTTTTGAATCAAAGTCTAACCTCGACCCGTGTCACACAGCCTTAGGATTGCGATCCAATGTACATGTAGTGGTACGTATCTGTGTCACATCATATTGTTGTCAATCCAAAGTCACGATTTGCGGAGCCAATGCAAGTTAGCAAAAATAATTCACTAGTTGTTCGCATTGTAAGTCCATGTTTTCATTCAACTTATTGTTTTCTTAAAGTATATTTGAGCATACCTTTAAAGTTTTAAATTTATAGAAACGGAGACTGAGAAATATTGTTGACTTATTAAAGCTTGCGCTCCTACTGAGTCAATAGCACAAGTTCTGGAAAGGATAGAACGCATTGAAGAAGATGAGCCACTCGATATATTTGGTGAATACGTGCGTAGACAAGAAGAAGCCGCTGAATCGGTCAAAGGATCAAAAGCGAAGAAGAGCAAGAACAGTAAAGAGGGTGAAGGTGGAAGACATAATGTGAAGAGGGTTGTGAGCAGGAAAAAAGTTGAAGTTGGTGTTTTTTTGTTTGAACTCATGTAGGTTCATACTACATTTTGTTACGTAGTTTCATCCTTATTAGCATACGGTGAAATGTGGTGCAAGCAACAAAACACTTGATGTTTTGTTTGAACTCCAATATTGTGCCTTTTTATGTGAATGACTATGGTAATGTTGTTTTATAGTGTTTATTTGTTGTCTTATTGATTTTTGGTGGTGCTTTTGTCCGATGATGAATTTATTTTGTGATATGGAATATGATAGTGATGAATGTTTATGTGAAGCACTGTAATAATGCATGTTTGAATGTGTGAAAAAAATTTATGGTTAAATTAGCAGGCATGACACCTTTAAATTAAGAAAAAAACAAAAAATGATACACCCCTGTCGATAATACCCTATACTCTCAGGAACGGCACGTCTTTGTCGAACCAATGGTCAACATAAGTTGGGGAGAAATCGAACTAGCCATGCAATTTGTGTGAAGCAACAGTAACGGCAACAAATTTTCGAACTTAATGATTTACTTCGTTACTATGGTATCAAATAAGGTAAACACCAAGCTATCAAAGTGCCCATACCAATATTAGGCACGGCACTTTTATATCGAAGTAATAAAACAAAAACGATACAACCCTGTCGAAAATACCCTAAACTCTCGGGAACGACATGTCTTTGTCAAACCAATTGTAACAACTCGCATATTTTACCATTGTATATTTAAATATTTTATTTAAATATAGCATCTTTAGTCGGACTTAAGTCCTAAAAGCTACTTTTTTAAAACAGTCGAATTAGGACTCGAGACCACTTTCATTGAGTCCAAAATGCCATTTGCGACCTTTTTGAGTATAAACATCGATATGTTTGGAGTTAGCTAGAATTTTGACATTTTCATTTAGGGCTTTGGGTATTGGGTTTCAGCCCAATAGCCTAACATAAGACTCTAGCTCCACCCCCTCTCATCTTCATTCCTTCATAATATTTCCTAACACTCAATCTTTAGCGAAAAATGGGGGAGAAGATTGGAAACTAAAATCCTAAGCCCTAGTTTCTTTTGCAAATTCAAGTTCTAGCTCCAAAATCCAAGAGAAGCTTAGGTAAGCATTCTCTTCATCTTCTCCAACTCAATCCCTCTTCCATTTTCAGAAATTCCTAAACCCTAACTTAGGAAATATTTTCTTATGAGTTTAGATTGAAGCTCCTTGAGTTGAAACTGAAGAGGAATTGATCTTGCCTTGTTTTAAATGCTTCTCCTTTGTTGTTTTTGAGAAAAATGTGAGTTTTTGAACTCACATCCATGTCTATATCTTTGATAGTTGTTAGGTAGTGATTCTCAACATCTATTCCTTGTCCATTTGCTTTGTATTGAATTGGTTTTATGAATATTCTAATTTTTGGTGTTTTGAAGTTAAATCTTTAAAAATCCTAGTTTTAATGTTTGATCATGTTTTGGTGGCGTATCGAAGAGCCTATAGGGCTGGGTTGTCGATTGGCGTAAATCCTTAGTGCCCATCGCTCGTCCGATCGCAAATTGTTTGGGATTTTCCCCTTGGGGGATAAGCTGAGAATACTGGAATTTCCAGTTCGGTCGACTGAACTAAAAGGTCGGTCGACTGAACCGAACCCAGGAATTTTCCTGACCAGTATCAGTCGACTGACCACTTTGGGTCAGTCGACCGAGCCTGGAAACCAAAAGTTTCCCAGCATGATTCAGTTGACTAACCACGTAGGTTCAGTCGACTGAATCTGGAAACAGAAAGTTTCTAGGATTTGTGTCAGTCGACTGACCACCCTGGTCCAGTCAACTGAATCTGCTGTCTCTGCCTATTTTCCCTTTTGTATTTGAATTTCCAATTTTTAATCGATTCTTGTTTCTTCAATTTGTTGTTATCACCTTTGTTGACTTTGGTAACTTCTTTTTAGGGATTTTTGGGGAATATCCATTTTGATAGATTTGGTATTGATTTCTTTGGATTTAATTCACGTCTTCGAATATGAATTTTTGGTGATTGATTGTTTTTACAATCAATTTTGTGATTTGTCACTTTAAAATACAAAGGTTTATATACTAATAGTAAATATTCAAACTCTTTCTCAAATATGATTTCAGCTCTATTTTTAATACAAAGCTTGTTTATAAAACCGTTTTCCAATCTATTAGCATACACAAACCTTTACATCATTCGTTTGAGAAATCTAATTAAATGGCTTAGTAAAACTAGTGCTATGAAAAGCTTGCATTTACTTCGTCGGTTAATTTTTGGACTTGTTCGATTGAAAATCTTCTGACGACTTTCGAGTGGAGATCTACAATTTGTTCGTAAATATTTAAGTTAAGCCAGTGATTATGGGACATGAAGCTAAACCCATTTATTTACTAGTTTAGTGTAATTGACACTTCTTGATGATCAATGATAATCATTTTGTGATTTAGACTTGCGATATGCGATGTCTCTTTGTCCATGTAGGGGACTATACCTCGTTTTATTGAGTTTCGCCTCATTTCTTTTATAGGCTAACGACCTATGCATTCTTTGGAGTTTCGACTCATTTTTGTGGGCTAGCGACCCATGTTCTTTTATGGAGTTCGGTTTATCGGGCGTAACGCTGTACTACATCGTTGTTCCAGATTATTGGAGTTTCAGGTCCATCGGACGTAACGCTGTACTATGTCATTGTTCCGTATTATTGGAGTTCGGTTCATCGGGCGTAGCGCTGTTTTACGTCGTTGTTTCGGATTATTGGAGTTTCAGGTCCATCAGACATAATGTTGTACTACGTCGTTGCACCGGCTCTATGGTTAGCGACCATGGAATAGCGTTCCATTTGTGATACACGTGTTGGTGAGTTTTCATGCTCCCGTTTGTGATAAGCCTCCCCCTTTTGTGATTTCTGGATTTCTAATTGATGATTTCTAGAATTTGTGTTTCGCCAACTTTTACGGTTGGCATTGATATGTTTGTCAATATTGGTGGCTTGGTGAATAAAATAAAGAATATGACATTCTTTTCGATGTTATGAGATTTTTGAGATATTGTATGATTTTGGTGGATTTTCTAATGTATACGTTTCACAGTATGATATTATTTTTATTATATGTTTTTATCTTATCTCTTCTTCTATCTTATTTTATCTGATATTTATAGCTAGACTGATCCGTTTATTATTTTCTTATTAAATAATACTTGGGTCAGACCGAGATATTACATGTGCTTCTACTTGACTTCTTATTGGGGGGTTGTTGCCTGATTTTTGGCTAACTACTTTAGATTAGTAGTTTTTGTTTTATACATTCGAAATAGAGACTCCTTGATGTATACTTATTCTTTTGTCTAGCACTTGTATCTATTCTTTTGTGATGTTGTGGATCTTGTATGACCACTACTCTGATGTATACTTTTATGTGTTATATTCATGTCTGTTACTGCCTTTGTGATATGAATATCTATGACTGATTTATGTTATGTTTATTTCTATATTTGTTTCTGAAGACCACATGGCCACTGTGTAGTAGCGTTGAGTTTGTATCGATATGTCGGAGTTTCTCTTGAAATGAAATGCATGTTATACTATCTGACATATCGGTGCTCGCACAAAGCAATTACACGGATGATCGTCCCTCAACAGCCTTATTCTTCATGCTAGTTGACGGCATTACTCTGTGGTGTCCTTGGCTAGCGTGAGTATAGAGGTGGGGCGTCACAGCATGGTATCAGAGCCAAACTTCAGAACAATGTAGAATAATCTAGCAAGAATCATTGCCCTAAGTCTTTCTTAGGGGTCGTGCCTTAGGATTTTATCCGAGTCATAGGATCTGTTCTATCCTATTTTCTTTTATAATGTCTTGCTTTATCAATCATGATTGTTTGATATTCATTTTGATAATAACATATTTCTTCTTTCTTTCTTTCTTTCTTTCTTAAAGAAAAGAAATGGTTAGACCAGGCCGTTCCAGCGCCGGTCAATCTAGTGCTGCTCCCCAGGATGGAGTATTCATGTCTGCCCAGCAGCTTTTAGATCTTGTAAAAAATGCTCAAGCTATCGGACCCACTCCAGAGCCTACTCATCCTAGATCCGGGTTTGCACGCTTGTGCAGAGACTATACCAATTTGGGTGGAAGGCCATTCAAGGGATCCGAAAGTGTTATAAAAATCCAAGCTTGGCTTAGATCATGCGAGCACATCTTTTCTCGCATGAATCTTGTTGATCTCTATCGAGTCCAAGTGGCTTCTAGCATGCTCCAAGAAAGAGCATTAGATGGTATGAGCTTTTGATTTCGGAGATTATAGAAGAAGATCTTACTTGGGAGCAATTCCTGGAAAGGTTTGAGTTGAAATTTATGTCGTAGGCTGAAAAGGTAACTTTGGCCCGGCGTTTTACTGACCTTGTTCAAGGTGAATCTTCTATGACGGATTACGTCGCATCTTTCAAATCTCTCTCTAAATATGAGGTCGAGTGTATTAATACCCCATTGAAGAAAAATCAAAGGTTTGTCTATCGGTTGAATAAGAACCTTAAAAAGCCTTTACTTCTGAAACTAGAAGTTTCTTTTGATCAGCTTATTGATATCGCTCTTCGGCTTGAAGAGGCCGATAATGAAAGTGATGTTGAAATTGTGGGTGTCAAACGGAACTTCAACAATAACATGAAGAGGCCTATGAAATTCAAAGGCCTCAATCCCAACAAGAAAGGGAAGCAACAAACACCGGTAGCAAAGACTCCTACCTCTAGTCGTGGACAATGCTACAACTGTGGTTCCACGGACCATTATGCTAATAAGTGTCCAAAACCTCTCTTTTTTCGTTATTGCAAAAGTTCGGGTCATCTTATATCTACATCTCCCATACTTCAAAGTAGAAGAGAGGGAGAGCTGAATGTTGTGCAAGCTCCTTGTGACACTTCTCTTGGTCAAAGTATTTTTCATTCTATCCTTGATGGCATTAATTTGTTTCGTGATTATCTTATTCGAGTTCTTTTTGATATGGGTTCATCTTATTATTATATATCAAAAGGACTTGTTGATTCTTTTTCCTTAAACACTTTGGGCTTGGTGACTACACTAAGAATTGCGAATTCGATTGGTACTCGGTTTACTTTGTAAAAATGTCGAGATTATTTATGTGATTATTCTTTTCGAGCCAATTTGCATGTTATGCGTTACTTAGGCTTCGGAATTGAATTTTGGTAAAGCATTGGCTTAATTATTATGAAGTCTGTATCCTATGTCTCGAGTGGACTATCCATCTTCGACATTTTTAATTTGTTAAGCAGATTTCTATTTTTCTAAATGATTTTGATTCCAATTTGATGGCATATTTTCTAGACCCACTTGTTAAGGAAAATGTTATTTCTCTCATTCAAGTAGTTTGTAAATTTTTCGGTATATTTGAGCTTGTCTTAGGATTATCACCTAAGCAATATTTTGTGTGGTGCAAGGGTCTTTTCAGCTCGACCTTGCCACCAGTTTTCATCAGCTACGAGTTGCGGAGGATAGCTTTCATCTTTACCGCATTCCGCACTCGTTATGACTCTTATAAATGACTCGTGATGTCATTCGGTTTGTCCAGCTTATTTCGTCCATCTTATGAATCAAGTATTCTACGAATATTTCGAAGAGCCCATCTTTATATTCTTTGGTTATGGATGAAAACTGCAATCTAAAATTTGCAAATCTTTTTAATAAGATATTTATAAGTATAATTGGATTTTGTTCTTAAAATGAGCAAAGAATATTTGTAAAGTTTTAAGAGACATATGTATCATATAGAAGATGATTTTGTGTTGTTTTGCCTATTGAGTGCTTTAAGAATTCTGGTCGATGCGCTTGATCAACGATATCGATAGGAATTTCCTAAACGCTATGATAATCAAACACAATAAACTGACTTGGAATAAATAAATTTTTCTAGAAAGATGATTACATAAAGTTAATTGTAATTTTGAAAGTCTTAGCTTTTCGGGAAAGAGGATCAATTAAAAGAACTCTTTTACGATACTCCTATTCTTGTGATTCCCGAAGGAAACCAAGACTTCACTGTTTGTACCGATGCTAGTCGTATTGGTTTGTGTGCCGTCCTCTTGCGAAAGAGAACGTTCTATAACTTATGCTTCTATACAATTAAAGCCTATCGAGACTAGGTATGCCACTCATGATCTAGTGCTCGCGGCTATTGTTTTCGCTTTTAGAAATTGGCATCATTCTTTTTGGGAGAGAAATTTGTTCTCTACACCGATCATAAATCTTTGGAGTATTTATTTTCTCAAAAGGGACTTAATTTGCGTCAACATGGCTCGAGTTCCTTGCATCTTATGATATTGATATTCTTTATACTCCCGGAAAGGGGAATCGTGTTGCGATGCACTTAGTCGTAAACAACAAATGGTTGTTTCTTTGATATGTCCGAATGTAATGATCTTTTTGACAGGTACATCGGACATACTGTTATTATACTACGTCGTTGTTCCGAATTATTTGGGTATACCGTTATTGAATTACGTCGTTTCATCGGCTTGACTTTCTGCTATTCGTGACATTTTTCCACGTCTCTCAACTACGGAAATGCCTTATGAATTTTGATTCTATTCTTGAGCCCGGTGTTATTAAAGAAATTGAAGTTTCACCTAATTTGACTTATAAACAACTTACTCTCTCGTGTTCTTTAGGGTGAATTTCTTACTTCAAATTTTCTTTTGTGTTGATATGCTTTTATGGTTGTTACTTTTTATTTTCTTCTTAAATATTATGAGGACGCAATTTCTTTAAGGATGGGAGTCTGTAACAACCCGCATATTTTACGATTGTATATTTAAATAATATAGCATCGTTAGTCGGATTTAAGTCCGAATGCAAACAGTCGAATTAGGACTCGAGACCACTTCCATTGAGTCTAAACTGCCATTTGTGACCTTTTTGAGTACAAGCATCGATATATTTGGAGTTAACTAGTATTTCGACATTTTTATTTAGGGCTTCGGGTATTGGATTTCAGCCCAATAGCCTAACATAAGACCCTAGCTCCACCCCCTCTCTTCTTCATTCCTTCATAATATTACCTAACACTCAAACCTTAGCAAAAATGTGGGAGAAGATTGGAAACTAAAATCCTAAGCCCTAGTTTCTTTTGCAAATACATGTTCTAGCTCCAAAATCCAAAAGAAGCTTATGTAGGCATCATCTTCATCTTCTCCAACTCAATCCCTTTTCCATTTTCAGAAATTCCTATGCCCTAACTTAGGAAATATTTTCTTATGAGCTTAGATTGAAGCACTTTGAGAAGGAATTGAAGAGGAATTGATCTTACCTTGTTTTAAAAGTTTCTCCTTTGTTGTTTTTGAGGAAAAGGTAAGTTTTTGAACTCACAACTATGTCTATTTCTTTAATAGTTGTTAGGTAGTGATTCCCAACATCTATTCCTTGTCCACTTGCTTTGGATTGAATTGGTTTTATGAATATTCCAATTTTTCGTGTTTTGAAGTTAAATCTTTAAAAATCCTAGCTTTAATGTTTGATCATGCTTTTGGTGGCGTATCAAAGAGCCTATAGGGCTGGGTTGTCGATTGACGTAAACCCCTAGCGCCCATCGCTCGTCCGATCGCAAATTGTTTGGGATTATGCCCCTTGGGGGCTAGGCTGAGAATACTGGAATTTCCAGTTCAGTCGACTGAACTAGAAGGCCGGTCGATTAAACCGAACCCAGGAATTTTCCTAGGCCAGTATCAGTCGACTGTCCACTTTGGGTCAGTCGACTGAGCCTGGAAACCGAAAGTTTCCAAGCATGATTCAGTCGACTGACCACCTAGGTTCAGTCGACTGAAGCTGGAAATAGAAAGTTTCTAGGATTTGTGTCAGTCGACTGACCACACTAGTCCAGTCGACTGAATCTGCTGTCTTTGCCTATTTTCCCTTTTGTGTTTGAATTTCCAATTTTTAATCGATTCTTGTTTCTCTAATTTGTTTTCATCACCTTTGTTGACTTTGATAACTACTTTTTCAGGATTTTTGAGGAATATCCATTTTGATGGATTTGGTATCAATTTCTTTGGATTTAATTTACATCTTCGAATGTGAATTTTTGGTGATTGATTATTTTTACAATCAACTTTGTGATTTGTCACTTTAAAATACAAAGGTTTCTATACTAATAGTAAATATTCAAACTCTTTCTCAAATATGATTTCAACTCTATTTTTAATACAAAGCTTGTTTATAAAACAGTTTTCCAATCTATTAGTATACACAAACCTTTACCACATTCGTTTGAGAAATCTAATTAAACGGCTTAGTAAAACTAGTGGTATGAAATGCTTGCGTTTACTTCGTCGGTTAATTTTTGGACTTGTTCGATTGAAAATCTTGTGACAACTTTCGAGTGGAGATCTACAATTTGTTTGTAAATATTTAAGTTAAGCCAGTGGTTATGGGACATGAAGCAAAACTCATTTATTTACTAGCTTGGTGTAATTGACACTTCTTGATGATCGATGATGATCATTTTGTGATTTAGACTTGCGATATGCGATGTCTCTTTGTCCACGTAGGGGACTATACCTCGTTTTATTAAGTTTCACCTCATTTCTTTTATAGGCTAATGACCTATGCATTCTTTGGAGTTTCGACTCATTTTTTGTAGGCTAGCGACCCATGTTCTTTTTTGGAGTTCGGTTTATCGGGCGTAACGCTGTACTATGTCGTTGTTTCAGATTATTGGAGTTTCAGGTCCATCGAGCGCAACGCTGTACTACGTCATTGTTCCATATTATTGGAGTTCAGTTCATCCGGCATAACGCTGTACTACATCGTTGTTCCGGATTATTGGAGTTTTAGGTCCATCGGACGTAACGCTGTACTACGTCGTTGCACCGGCTCTATGGGTAGCGACCATGAAACAGCGTTCCGTTTATGATACACGTGTTGGTGAGTTTTCATGCTCCCGTTTGTGATAGGCCTCCCCCTTTTGTGATTTATGGATTTCTAATTAATGATTTCTAGAGTTTGTGTTTTGCCAACTTTTACGATTGACATTGATATGTTTGTCAATATTGGTGTCTTGGTGAATAAAATAAAGAATATGACATTCTTTCCGATGTTATGAGATTTTTGAGATATTGTATGATTTTGGTTGATTTTCTAATGTATACTTTTCATAGTGTGACATTATTTTTATCTTACGTTTTTATCGTATTTCTTCTTCTATCTCATTATATCTGATGTTTATAGCTAGACTGATCCGTTTATTATTTTCTTATTAAATAATACTCTGGTCAGACCGAGATATTACAGGTGCTTCTACTTGACTTTTTATCAGGGACTGTCGCCTGATTTTTGGCTAACTACTTTAGATTAGTAGTTTTTGTTTTATACATTCAAGATAGAGACTCCTTGATGTATACTTATTCTTTTGTTTAGCACTTGTATCTATTCTTTTGTGAAGTTGTGGATTTTGTATGACCATTACTCTGATGTACATTTCTATGTGTTATATTCATGTCTATTTCCACATTTGTTATATGAATATCTATGACTGATTTATGTTATGTTTATTTTTATATTTGTTTTTGAAGACCACATAGCCACTATATAGTAGCTCTGAGTTTGTATCGGTATGTCGGATTTCTTCTTGAAATGAAATGCATGCTATACTATATGACATATCAGTGCTCGCACAAAGCAATTACACGGATGGTCGTCCCTCAATAGCCTTATTCTTCGTGATAGTTGATGGCATTACACCGTAGTGTCTTTGGCTAGCGTAAGTATAAAGGTGGGGCGTCACACCAATGGTCAACAGACGTTGGGGAGAAATCGAACTGACCATGCAATTTGTTTGAAGTAGCAGTAATGGCAACTACTTTTCGAACTTAAGTATTTACTTCGGTACCGTGGTATCGAATAAGGTAAACACCAGGTCTCTAACATGCACATACCAATATTAGCTACGACACCTTTATATTGAAATAATAAATTAAAAGTGATATACCCCGATCGAAAATACCCTAAACTCTCGGGAATGACATGTCTTTGTCGAACCAATGGTCAATAGACGTTGGGGAGACACCGAACTGACCATGCTTTAAACTAAGTCATCAAAGCGTATAGAGTAGTAGCAGGGACTACAAGGTTGGGTCGAGATTTATTGTATAGGTCAATGTATATTCATCGATAGTGGACAAAATTCTCGGGATTGACAAGATTTGGTCGAAAATATAAATAACAGACATTGGGTACTGATCGAACAGACGTTGGGTACTCATTATCATCACAACACAATCAAAAGGTTCAAAAAAAGGAAATTCAAAACAATCAACAAGAAAAAAGAAAATTAAACAATGAAAAACAGTTTATTTTTCATATACTCATTCACTTGCACTATGAACATGAACAGAAAATAATTAAGACCATATAGTAATTGTCATCGTAGCACCATAAACATATACTCATTGACAATGATTCCTAGTACAAATTCAGATGAACACTATGAACATGAACAGAAGCAAAAACATGAAAGTCAATATATATGCTTGTCAATTCATTTATATATGTCAAATCCATTACAACCCATCAAGTGCATATCCCAAAGTCAATACATATGTCAAAGTCTATACATGTCTCAAAGTAACGATATTTCATTCCTCTTCACCAGTAAGTACGTTAAGTGCGCTGCCTTTATCTTCGTCGTCATCCGTATAATCTAAGTACTTGTTCACTCTTTCCCCATATGGTACTTGTTCACTCTTTCCTCATATGGTCCGATCCAATCTTCCGCGTTAATATTATAGAACTGCCAAAAATAAGTAAATTGAGGTGTAGGAGGCAAAGGAGAGTCGGAACTGAGTTTAATACCCACATAATGTGAGTTGTTTACATGGCCCATAACTATCATCCTATCATGGTTTAATATGGTCGGATGTACTATTATGGGAAAAAATGTACAACTCATATGTTTGCTTAACAAGACAACCACAGTGCCAAATGTTTCAGCTATTATAAATCCTGATTCTGGCATCTACGTCCACTCACTAAATCCAATTGCATTTGAACATTGTATCTTTTTCTTCATTTCTTCAAAACCACATTCATCCCACATTTTTTTGTACATTTCCGAACGTAGTAGTAAATTATCAACAGTAGACTCACGAACAAACTTACACGGATTTTTCGGTCTTCGATTATGGAGATTCAATTGATTAACCACAACCCAATAACCGCAATTACCATCACTACGCATATCGTCTATGCCAATTATGCAGAGTCTCGTACATTTGGGCATTTGCAACAAATATTCATCATCAACTTGACTTTTTGCACATGCTTTAGTTTTGATGCTAAGCTTCTTTAAGTAGCAACCAACCGGAGTAAGATTTGATCCACATGACAATGACGCTTCTACATGTTCAAAGTAAGAAGGATCTCGTTTAGTTGATTTATCTTTTTTCGAAGGTCTACCTTTTCTAATAGTTGCCACAGAGGGTTCTAAAATAGTGGTAGTTTGAGGGAACGCTAGCACTTTCAAATCTTTTTGCATAACAAGTATCACATTATCAGGTGATTTGTCGTACCTACTTTTCAAAGCTATGATTTCCGGCAAGTCAAAAAAAATTAAGAGTTGAGCGCTACAACGTAGGAGGAGTGCAAGATATTTTCTTCCAATAAGAGTCTATAACGATTAGAGGTATGAAACGTTCTGAATGCCTAAAATCTGCAAGCATATGTGCACATGGTAGCCCATTTACTTTCCATAAAACACAACCACAATTGTCAATAGTCAAACGGACGTTTGAAATGTTACACAATTCGTTTAATAGTAAATCAAGTGCTTTGTGAGATAAAAATTAAAAAAAAATTCTTTAAACGTTGGTTCACTTCGAAATCTATGCATTGTTCTAGATGTACTCGTTTTGAACGCATGTTCGATTACAACTAATTCATTCTCACAACAAATATGTGCACTAGTCCAACATTGCACGAAGCTACCAGCAGCTGAATCAAAGTACAATTTAAAATGATGGTGTGCACTTTCGACTATGCTTGTTGATACATTATCATAGTGTTTTATTTTGTTGGTCCAAGCCAAAACAAACATCTCCTTATGTTTATTAAGCCAATTTTTCATTACATACGTCACAGATTTTTTGTGTTTGTCAATCAGTTTGTCACGAAATAATTTTAAGTTTCAATAGTACTCTTCCTCGGACAATGAGTTAATTACATTTAACCAACCATCCCAAAAAGTTCATACTCCTTTTTTCCTTCCTCATCCTCCAATAATACCTCTTTATCCCCAATCAGTACTCGTTTCCTTTTTATAAAATTGAGTCTACAATTGGCCTGAACATTCTTCGAAATATGCCATGCGCACAAAATATGACATGTTGGTGGGAAGATAGTGGTTACTGCATTTGTAAGAGCAATTTCGGCACCTGTGATGTTAACACCCAGAATTTCTTTATGTCTATAACACTTTCGAACACATTTAAGAGCCAATATGTATGATTCCGTAGTCTCACGACTAATAAAAGCAAGTGCAACGGTAAAGGATGCTCCGGTTGATGTTTGCAACACCACATGGAAACATGGTAACTTGTATCGATTCATCTTGAACGAGCAATCTAAGAACAAAATTTGATGAAAACACTACGCAAGAGCAATACATCTAGGATGACTAAAGAATAAGTTGGAAACTTCATTGGTTGTACCATTAACTCTATGGTGCACGGAATAATGATGACTTTTAGCCAATTTCATAAACTGTTGCATAATCGACCTATCTTCTGTATAACGTAGTTTCAGCTTCACTTTCGCATTGTAAACATTTCTTATGGTTAACTGGTTGTCCGGGTTGTCAATTTTTAACAGCGATTAGAATATTTCAAGGCTTACACCACTCTTTGTCATTGTTTCAATAGTCTTAACTTCATGATCTTTCAGCCTCAACACATACGAATGCCCGGTTAATACATTAGCAAGACTGTGATTGTGTCTTTCGTTCTTCACATTCAACATCCATCTTCCATCGTTAATACAATGTGCACTTAACTCAAATGGACATCCACATTTTCTACTTCCCGACCTTCTCCGTTTTTGTTGGGTTTTCGAAACATGACTCTTTGGTTTATGGTCAGTATACTCTCCACTTCGTTCACATAGTAGAACCATCCAAGACACTTTTCCATTGCCTAGCAAATTTCTCATTCTTGTTCTTTTCGTCACAATAACACAGTTGACACTAATCCCACGATCCCCACACCAATGCCGTACACTTTCCTTTGTGTCGAACATCATAAATACGTAACATAAATCAAAACAAAACAAATGATACATACATATACATATATTACTTTATCGTAGCACATCATAGTGAAATGAGAAGTCAAATCGGGGTAATCGGAAGATGGCATGGTAAGTTCCTCTTTATGATTGTTATTGGCATCATCGTTCCCAATTTTTTTGCAATTGTCCACGTCGTTTGATTCATTGCAATCTTTGTTTTTATCGTTTTCAAATTCTTTGAACTCATCTACTTCAGCTGATTCAATCTTCAAATCATTCTTCGGTACCTAACAAAAAAAAGAAGTCAATCTCAAAATTTAAAAAATGATTCAAAAAATGATTTCAAATTTGGCATGGAAAAGCCGTGATTTGCATTTGTAAATAAACTTCAACAGCCGAATATAATCATATATCTCGGCATGAAGATGATGAAATGTTGCGTACGGTTATCATACCAAAAATACGGCAACTCTATTTCGAAATTATACAAAAATTTCGATATCAAGGCTTCGAAATATTGTGTAAGCTTCAGTGATCGTATATCTCAGCATGTTACTCTTGAATTTGTGTGGTAATCTCGGCGCGTGCTCTTCAAATTAGCATTTTTGCAGAAATGCTAATTCGTTCGTGAAACCCTATGTAAACCCTAGCCAATAAAAAAAAACTTATGTCTTCGTTGTTTGTTTCGACGAATGCTACCAAACATTCACTTTCTTGAGTTAGAATCATATCGTTCTCTTTCTACGGAGAATAAATTTCATTACCGGTAGATTTCTTCATGATCACAGACTAATAATTTTGATTAAGGAGGAAAAAAATGATAACTGCAGTAACAATTTAACAAAAAAGGAGAAAAGATGATAACAAAGGGTAATTAGGTAAGACTATAGTTTATGTTAAGGGGGGACTAATTTTTTTGTACTCCTTTAGTAAATTTTATTTTTTAAAAATAATGACCCCCCCAACAATTTTTGGAGTGTCAATAACAATGCCCTTTGGGAATAAGTATTATAATCTTATCTGGGAGCAAAGGCAAGGGGAAGTGGTTTGCCGTGAAGTTTGTCTTTTGTCATTGTAGTTAATGCAAGTAGTTAGGTAGTGAATATGTTGTTGCTGTGGAGTTACTTAAGTTATTTGGGTGCATTCTTGTTTTAGAGGAATTTTTCTTGATGCACCTTTTTGAGTTTTTTCTCTCCTAATTTTCTTCTACTACGTCTCTGTCTATGAGTGATTTTTGTAGGCATCGATGTCCCTTGTTTTGGACATATATCAGAAATTGTTTTGTTATAAGTTTTCGGATATAATATATACTCTTTTCCCTTACAAGGCATCCATCTAAGTTAGGGGTTGTAAGGTTTTGATGAGGCATATTATTGAAGTATATGAGTATCAATTTTCAAAAATGAAAATAGAATAGATCAGACTTTTAGTTCAAGAATAATAGAATGGATCTTCGTTAAAACTTAAATTCCAACCATTTAGTTCAACCCTTGCATTTTCTGCATATAATTTGTTATTTTTATTCAGGTAAATAAATATCATTTTAACTTTTTATTTTCCAATGCGTCTTCATTATCATTCTCGTTAATTCAAAGGTGAAATATAATTTTTGTAAAATGATGTTCTATAATTCTTCGATTAACAATAAAATACTTTTTTATGAAATGATCTTTTATCATACTCCCATTTTTTGTTTCCACTGCTCATCTTCATCAAAATTTTAATTCCATCCATTTAATTCAACCCTCCTTTTCATGCATATTATTTGTTCTTTTGATTGAGGTAAATAAATACCATTTTAACCTTTTATTTTGCATTGCATCTGCATTATTGTTCTCATTAAGTCAAAGATAGTTTTTTGTAAAAGGATCTTATATAATTCTGTCATTAAGGGTCAATGCTTTTTTATAAAAATGATAGTTTATCATATAAAACGATCTTTTATCATTCTCCCACTAAGAATTAAAAATAATACTAATAAATAAGAGAGCCTTCTACTATATAACTTTAGTTCAATGCATTGTCTTCTTCTTTTACAATTTAGTTATTTAATTTATAATTATATATTTGGTCTTTTCCATGTTTTCATCTTTTTATCTTTTACTTATGTGTGTATTACTTTCATCTTCATTATAATGAATTCAACAATATTTGGATTTGCATAATCTTTCATGATTTAAGATTTTTTTTCAACTTTTTGAATTCAATAAAAAATATTATGCTTTAATAGGAGTTTTGAACTTTTGTTTTATTTATTTTTTACATCTTATTGCAAAGAACGATAATTGTATCTGATTATATGAGGATTAATTTTGATTAATTTCACTATCATGGATTTATTTTTGATAAAATGTTTATGATTTGGTGTTATTGTATATAGGTTGGTAATTCTAATAAGAATGAAAGTTTGTTATCACTTCTATGAGCGTGGACATATCATTATTGCTTTTATTATTAATTTTTTCTTTTATTCATTTGTCATTCTACATTAAACTTTTTTGATTAAGAGTATAATATTACTTTTAATTATGTATTTCTAATCCATTATAAGATCCTGATATTGTAAATGAGACCATATCTTACTTTAATTAATTAAAGGTAATAATCTTAATATATTTGGCATACCATGATCTATTTATATTTCTCCTTAAGGTAAAATATGCAAAAATATAATCATATTATGTTTTATTTGATGCACATAAAATAACGAGTATTGCATATAAAATATTATAGAAAGAAACAAAAAGGAGAATTATTGAAATAAAATGGAAAATTAATTTGTGTAATTAGGTAAATATAAATTATAAAGGAACAAAAACATATTTATTTAATAATATGAATGGAGTACAAACATCCTTGAGAAGATAGTAAACAAAATTTAATCACAATAATTAACACAAGAATAATAAAGAAAGAGTAGATTATATTTTCAAATTCAAGGTCAAGGAATAACGCTTTTGCCATTTATAGTTTCCAAATTTTATATAGAAACATTTGAAGTAAAACAAAATACTTGTCCTTTCGTATCTTGATTCTGTTAGTCCCTGAGAAGTTGGTTTTGATGACAGCGACCTTAGAATAAGATTATAAAATATAAATACTAACATTGTAGTTTAGATATATATATATATGCAGGATATAACTATGAAGCTACCAAGAATTAAGACTGTACAGTATAGGGATTCAAGATTGAAGATATCAAGATTGAAGACTCATGAGTATCAAGATTATCAAGAGTTCAAGATTTCAATATAAGTAATTTAATTAGAAATTTTTTTAAAACTCCCAGAAAAGCACTGACATCTTAAAATCCATTTTATTCGTGGAATGGAATCGACTTCGAGCCCGCTAAAGGGATGGAACCCTAAGTAGGATGGAACCTACGAAAAATCTAGTGGAACATTGTTTTGTATCCACTAATTTTTATTCAAATGTTTTACAAAATCATATCTTGTTTTCAAAATGATTTCAAAATCTTCTTTTAAAAAGATCAAAAACATCTATCCTGGTTTTAAAATACTTTTAGCCTCAAAATAGTCTTTATTTTCAATATCAAATTATCCTTGGTTTTAAACTATTTTTAATTATAATATATTTAACTTTTAATATTTAGATTTAAATATAAAATTATAGTAAAATTTTATATATACCAAAATATTATTCTCTATACTTATTTATGTATTTTAACTATAGTTAATTATATTTATAAAGTTTAAAATAGTTTTAATACAAGGTAGAAGTTATTTTCAAAGAAAAGCAAATTACCAAAAATAACTTAGGCCTGTCGACAACCCAAAAGAACCCTTGTCGACAAGGTGACAGTTTATTTCAAAAGTTTGAATTTCAAAGGAAGTGTCTATTCGTCATATCCTTTCACGAACGTACATGACAATTGTTCGACTATAAATAGAGGCTGTTTTAAACGAATTTACATTCATATATTCTCTGATTTCACTCCTTTTCTTCTTCTACATTTCTTTATATACATTTTCATCGTTACTCTGCCGAAATTATCATTGAATCTAACTAGATTATCTCTGCTTTGATTTCTATCACTATCTCGACAAGATCTCAATGCTATTCAGAGTTATAGACTTCTTTGTAATTAATTGAGTGAGAAAAGTGTGATTGTAGCCTGTAAAATCAATCAAGCGGGAAAAGGTGTGATTGTAGCCTCGAAAATCAATTGGATGAACTTGTTGCCCGTAAAATCAAGTATCTTTACCCAAAGGATTGTGAATCCGGAGTGGTATACCTCATGGCCTTGAAATCGAGGGTGTAATTGTAAGAATTGATTTTGAAAGGAAATCCGTACTTGTGTTGCGGGACTGGATGTAGGGTAACTCCGAACCAGTATAAAATTCGATGTGTTATTTCCTTTATTGTTTTTACTTTATATCTGCATCTGTGTTTGATTCTGTGATCATATCCGTGTCTGAATATTGCATACATTTGTGTTCAAATTAATATAAACTCAAAAAGAATTAGTAATTCCTTTAAACACTATTCACCCCCCCTCTAGTGTTAATTCTAGCCTTAAGATCCACAATCCGCATTTCTCACATTTGGTATCAGACCGAGGTTTTCAAAGTTTCATGATATGAATTTTGAAAAAGCTTTTAAAATGGCTATGTTTAAAAAACTTGTTAATACTAATTTAGAAATATTCAGATCATCATTGTCTCGTGAGTCTGCACATGACTAATATTCAAATTCAAGTTTTCTACCAAAATTGTATGAAGTGCAGGAAACATGTTTTATGGGTGTTGAGGAATCAATCCACAATGGACAAATTGTGCAGATCAAAAAGAATAAATGGATACTCGATAGTGGATGCTCTATACACATGATTGGTAATCCGGATATGCTGAATGATATAATATACAAAGACGGAGGACTGGTTAACTTTGGAGACAACTCAAAAGGATATATGATTGGCATCAACAAAGTCGGTAACTCTGAAACTCCTATTATTACTAATGTTTTACTAGTTAAGAATCTGAAACATAATTTGCTAAGTATTAGTCAGCTTTGCGATAAAGGATATAAAATTAAATTTGAAAAAGATAAGTGTCACATTGAAGATATTAATTCAATCATAATATTTGAGGGAATTAGGAAAAAGAATATTTATATTCTTAGTATGAAAGTTTCAAATGATAACATGTGTCTTTTAGAAAATACAAGTGACCCTTGGATTTGGCATAAGAGATTTGGGCATTTGAATTTCAAACCCTTATCTAGACTGTCAAAACATGATCTAGTAAGAGGTCTTGCTAAAATGAATTTTAAAGTAGATAGTTTATGTGATGCATATCAATTAGGAAAACTTAGAAAAAGTTCCTTTAAATTAAAAGATATGATTCGACTTCAAAACCTCTTGAATTACTTCATCTTGATTTATTTGGTCCATCTCAAATTCAGGCAATAAATCATAGTAAATATGTTTTTGTAATTGTAGATGATTATTCTAGATTTACATGGACAATATTTTTGAAACATAAAAGTGATACTTTTGAGTGTTTTAAGAACTTTACAAAAAGCTTTCAAAATCAACTTTCTGTAAAAAATTATAACCATCCGTAGTGATCACGGTAGTGAATTTGAAAATGAAAAGTTTAAGGAATTCTGTAATAAAAAGTGAATAACTCACAAATTTTCATTTCCAAGAACTCCCCAACAAAACAGAACAGTAGAACGTAAAAATAGGACGATTCAGGAGCGTGCGAGAACTATGCTTTCAGATAGTAAATTACCAAAATATTTTTGGGCAGAAGCAGTTGCTACCGCCTGTTATATTTTAAATAGAATTTTAATTAGACCATTGACTGATAAGACATCTTATGAACTTCTTCACACAAAGAAACCTAAGGTATCTTATTTTAGAACTTTTGAAAGTAAATGTTTTATTTTAAATACAAAAGATAACTTAGATAAATTTGATCCTAAATCAGACAAAGGTATCTTTATCGGACACTCTAATAGAAGTAAAGCATATAGAGTGTTTAATTTAAGAACTAACACCATCGAAGAAACAATGCATGTTTCATTCGATGAAAGTCTCAAAAATTTTGAAGATACAAATGATGAAGAAGATTTAATCACTCAACATAAAGAGTCGACTGAAACTAATAACGAAATTAATCATCCTAATAAAAAGATTAAACTTTTAAAAGATCATCCCATAGAAAATATACTAGGAGATATGCAATCTGTTGTTACAACTAGAAATCAACTAAGTAAAATGAGCAATGTAGCCTTTATATCAACTATTGAACCCAAAAATCCAAAAGAAGCATCAACTGATGATTCATGGATTTTGGCTATGCAAGAAGAACTAAATCAATTTACTAGAAATGATGTTTGGGAACTTGTTCCTAGACCTGAAAATAAAACTATAATTGGAACTAAATGGGTTTATAAAAATAAAATGAATGAATAAGATGAGGTTGTTAGAAATAAAGCTCGGTTAGTCGCTCAAGGTTATTGTCAAGAAGAAGGAATAGATTTTGATGAAACCTTTGCTCCCGTAGCAAGATTAGAAGCCATTAGGACTCTACTTGCTTCTGCAAATTATAATAATTTCAAATTATTTCAAATGGATGTTAAAAGTGCCTTTTTAAATGGATTTGTAAAAGAGGAAGTATATGTTGAACAACCACCACTTTTTCAAAATAAAAAATTACCAAATCATGTTTAGAAACTTAGAAAGCTCTATATGGTCTAAAACAAGCTCCTAGAGCCTGGTATGATAGACTAAGATCTTACTTATTACAATCAAACTTTGAAATTGGTAAAGTAGATAATACTCTTTTTACTAAAAGAAATAAAAATGATATTCAACTAGTACAAGTTTACATAGATGATATCATTTTCAGATCAACTACTTTTCAAATGAATAAAGAATTTTTTGAAATAATAACAAAAGAGTTTGAGATGAGTCATATGGGTGAATTGAACTTCTTTCTAGGATTAGAAATAAAACAATTAGATAATGGTATCTTTATCAGTCAAGAAAAATATGCTAAAGACCTAGTTAGTAAATTTGGTTTGACTACTGCAGGTGGAAAACCCACTCCCATGGCAACCAATGAGTACCTAAGTAAAGAAGATCTCTTGAAAGATGTAGATCAAAAATTATATGGAGGAATGATTGGATCACTACTCTATATTACCGTTAGTAGACCTAATATCATGCATAGTGTTTGTCTCTGTGCAAGATATCAATCCCAACCTAAAGAGACCCACTTAAAAGCTATAAAACATATCATAAGATATGTTACACACCTTTGATTATGGCTTATTTTATCCTAAAAATGATTCTTTTGAATTAATATCTTATTGCGATGCTGATTATGCTGGTTGTAAATCAGATCGAAAATCTACAAGTGGAACTTGTCACTTTTTGGGGCATTCACTGATTTCCTGATTTAGTAAAAAGCAAAACACGGTTTCTTTATCAACAACCGAAGCAGGGTATATTTATGTCATTTTGGCATGTTCTCAAGTAATATATATGCAACAAAATTTAAAAGATTTTGGTTTAAATACCTCAAAATCACCAATTTATTGTGATAATATTAGTGCAATAAATTTATCCAAAAATCCTACTCATCATGCTCGAACTAAACATATTGATATCAGACATCATTTTATCAGAGATAATATAAGTAAGGAAGTAATTACTCTCGATTATATCAATTGTGAGAACCAAATTGCTGATATCTTAACAAAACCCTTAAACGAATCTATATTTACTAAATTAAGAAGAGAATTAGGTATTTGTTCAATAACTGAAATATAGAATATAAATAACAAAGTATAATTAAAAATTAAAATTAAATTAATCAAATAGCAAAAATATAAGTACCTTGTCGATAACCCTCCTTACCCCTGTCGACATATAACGATTTTTTTTCTTTTGAAATTTTCACATCAAAATTCAAATGAGTGGTTATATATTCTCCTTATTTCGTTCGTTCCTTCAGTTCTTTCTCTAATCTAACTTCTGAAAACAATAAAAAAATGGCCTCCTCCTCCAAATCAAATAAAAATTCAACCTTTTCGTTCCCTTCTCCTTCTACTGACCATTTCAACGAACTACGCTTGTACGAGTGATAAAAATGGAGGATTCTTTGAAGGATGCACTGCAACTTATGACTGAAATTCAAGTAGTGCAAATTAGAATGGCGAAGGAAAAAGAACGGCAAGGCAAAATCCTTAGAAACTTGCAAAAGTTTCTAATGGACAGTTACACCAATCCCATCTTGATTGATGAAGAATCTTCAGGAGATCAAGTGCAAGAGGACAGGGAAGAAGAAGAAGCCCTCATGGAAGAAGAGCACGCTGAAGATGACGACAAAGTTGTTTGCGTTGGCGAAGTGTGCTTTGACAAGGATGGAAATCTAGTCGGACAACGTGGAAATTTCTGTTTCCACTACCCAAATTGCTCGGTTCATAGATCTTCCATTTTCAAGGACACACATTAGTTTGTTTTCTCTCTTTCTTATCGTTATATGATCTTACTTATGTTTTCTATGCAACTATAAATATAACAATATATAATTAATAAATGATTTGTGTTCTTATATTTGAATTCTCACATCTAAAAGTATTATCATATATGGATTCTTAGTTAGGATAGTTAGTAATTAAGGACTAAGTTTTAGTTTTAGAATTAAGTGTTGATTATTTATGATAACACTATCATTATAATCACATGTCATGTAGTATTAGATTAAAGGGGAGTTATGTAGTTTGGATAGTTAGTTTTTGTTGATGACAAAGGTGGAGAAGTATAAAATAGGATAGTTAGGCATAGATTAAGGGGGAGTTATTAGTTTTAGGAGGAGTTATCGGGATAGAAGTAATATTTTATAAACAAAGGTTGTCATCATCAAAAAGGGGGAGATTGTTAGTCCCTGAGAAGTTGGTTTTGATGACAACAACCTTAGAATAAGATTATAAAATATAAATACTAACATTATAGTTTAGATATATATGTATATGCAGGATATAACTTTGCAGGTACCAAGAATGAAGACTGTACGGTATAGAGATTCAAGATTAAAGATATCAAGATTGAAGACTCATGAGTATCTAGATTATCAAGAGTTCAAGATTTCAATATAAGTAATTTAATTAGGAATTTTATTAAAACTCCTAGAAAAGCACTGACATTTTAAAATTCATTTTATTCGTGGAATGGAATCCACTTCGAGCTCGTTAAAGGGATGGAACCCTAAGTAGGATGGAACCTACGAAAAATCCAGTGGAACATTGTTTTGTATCCACTAACTTTTATTCAAATGTTTTACAAAATTATATCTTGTTTTCAAAATCTTCTTTTAAAAAGATCAAAAATATCTATCCTGGTTTTAAAATACTTTTAGCCACAAAATAATCTTTAATTTCAATATCAAATTGTACTTGGTTTTAAACTATCTTTCAATTATAATATATTTAACTTTTAATATTTAGATTTAAATATAAAATTATAGTAAAATTTTATATATACCAAAATATTATTCTCTATACTTATTTATGTATTTTAACTATAGTTAAGTATATTTATAAAGTTTAAAATAGTTTTAATACAAGGTAGAAGTTATTTTCAAAGAAAAACAAATTACCAAAAATAACTTAGGCATGTCGACAACCCCAAGGAACCCTTGTCGACAAGGTGACAGTATATTTCAAATGTCTGAATTTTAAAGGAAGTGTCTATTCGTCATATCCTTTCGCGAATGGACATGGCTATTGTTCTACTATAAATAGGAGCTGTTTTAAACGAATTTACATTCATATTTCTCTAATTTCACTCCTCTTCTTCTTTTATATTTCTTTATATAAATTTTCACCGTTACTCTACCGAAATCATCATTGAATCTAACTAGATTATCTTTGGTTCTATGCAGTTAAAGCGCTCGGCAGATTCAAAGCGGTGGAGGTGCAAAAAGTCATAGCGGGGATACAACGAGGATACAGCGGGATATAGCGGATAGCTCTAAAATAGCATATAAAACTCATACTTAATGTTTTTACAAATATAATTGGTAATTAAATGAAAAATTATCGTTCAATTGAGTTATAATTAATACATAAATGATTTTAAACAAAAAAAATGTGCGAATATACTTTAAATAAACGTAAAACTATTATATAACATAATTGAATTTAGTAGAATATTAGAGTATTTTCATTTCTGAAAATATATTAAAAATTAAATCAAATAAATTAGTTTCATAATTTTTATAATGTATAGATGCAATTTTTTAATTCATTTTATTAAAGAAGATATAGCGGAAAAAGCAAAATACAGTGGGAATAACGGGATATAACGGAAATAGCGGGGATTAAAGCGGAAATGCTATATTTTGGGGCTATATGGAAAAATCGTAGCGGTGGAAATCCGCTATGAGATATTGCGGGGTTATAGCGGGGTAATAGCGGGGCACTAACTACACAGTCTGGTTTGATTCTCAATCACTATCTCAACAAGATCCCAGTGCTATTCAGAGTTATAGACTTCTTTGTAATTAATTGAGTGAGAAAAAGTGTGATTGTAGCCTATAAAATCAATCAAGCGAGAAAAGGTGTGATTGTAGCCTGGAAAATCAATTGGATGAACTCATTGCCCGTAAAATCAAGTATCTCTACCCAGAGGATTGTGAATCTGGAGCGGTGTACCTCGTGGCCTTGAAATCGAGGGTGTAATTGTAAGAATTGACTTTGAAAGGAAATCCGTACTTGTGTTGTGGGTATGGATGTAGGGTAACTCCGAACCAGTATAAAATTCGGGGTGTTCTTTCCTTTATTGTTTTTGCTTTATATATGCATCTGTGTTTGATTCTGTGATCATATATGTGTCTGTATATTGCATACATTTGTGTTCAAATTAATATAAACTCAAAAAGAATTAGTAATTCCTTTATACACTATTCACCCCCTCTCTAGTGTTAATTCTAGCTTTAAGATTCATAATCCGCATTTCTCATAGATTCCTCATTCAATCCGAAGTTATATGCTAACAATCATTCATTTGGCAAAAACTTTTTATACTTCTCCATCCCTTTCACCCATTCCTTTTGTTGCTTTTAGTTCGGATTAAAATTTAAAATCTGACATGCTATTTCAACTCTTCAACTTTCTATTATTTTTTTATTTCTTTGATTGAGGTAAATAATTGTTTTCGCACCTTTTATTTTTTTTTTACCTCTTATTCTGTATCATCCACTACAATTTAAAGGTAAAATTAAAATTTGAAAATTTAAATCTCTTATCATTCTCCAATTAATAATAAAAAGTTCTAAATAATAAGGAAAACTTCTATTTGTATCACTTTTGTTCAAAGTAATGAATGTTTCTCCTTTTATTACTTTAGTATTTCTTTTTTTGAATATGATTCATTAATGCCAATAAGTGTCGATCTCGAGAATCAAACTCGTGACTATTAATCTCCTTGTCCAAACAACCAACCAAGCAAGTCAAAAATGTTAACCTATTACTTTAGTATTTTATATTAATCGATTAAAGGCAATAACTCTTATTGTCTAATTTTTAACCTTGTTATAGGAAAACATAAAGACCCATGATCATTTTAAAGTTTGTTTGATGCACATAAAAAATAGAAATTACAGGAGAAATATTATTAAGAGAAATGAAAGGGAAGATTATGGAAAAATAGAAAATTGTTCTGTATAATCAAGAAAATAATTTGTAGAGAGAAACAATAAATAGTTGATATCAATGAAATACGAACTTCCATGTGAAATGAGAAAACATAATTTAGCTAAGATCAATTACCAACCATTATAAAGAATAATAAGTAGTCTAGAGTTTCAAACTCAAAGTTAAGGAACTCCCATTGTAGCATACGCAACCTTTAAAATTTTGGATGTGAAATTCTTTATCACTTATAGTACGGGTGGATTGTCCTACACGTCGGTATGTTTTTCACGCCTAAGGTTTTGAACTACTTAAGAATTTTCTTCCTATCTCTTTGACTATTGCGATATACTCGATGATTGGTTCAAAATAATTATTCTAATCATAGTTCATTTTATATTTGTCGATAATGTTATACCTGGTTTTAACCAATAAATCACTTTGAAATAAAGATTATCAAATTTGGCTTCAAATTGATAAAAAAAAGCCTGTAAAGCAGAATTTTGGACATGACATTCTATAAGGTACCCATAAACTTTGATGAATGAAATGGGAGACACCTAACAGATCATTGTGTATAATTTATATAGTAATAAGTACCGTATGTCACCGTAGATTCAATGTTTTATATTTCTCCATTTCAATATCTTAATAAACAACTAACATAGAATTTCTTATTCCTATCTTAAAAACACTTGTGCATTGTATGCTTACTTATTCGTCATCATGTATTTCAACACAATAATTGGTAGTAAATTATTTAATCTTATTAAATATTCTTAGAGATCTGATAATCCATTTTTTTATTCTTCAAATTTTTACATATTTCGATTTCTACAAAGCATTATACTTCTTTATCTTCAATCTTTCGAATGATTTAGGTTTTACTATACATGTAAAATAACAAGTTACTAAGAATTCTAGAGCCATGATGTTCAATGAAGATGTCTTCTAATATTTTTGTCAAGGATTATGATTATTGTGTTATTTAATAATATTTAATCCCTAATGGTAATCATTTTCAGTAAATAGGATTGTTATAATGAACTTTTCGAATATTTACACTTGAAAGAATTGATAGTTTCATTGAATTATACCATTTGTAAATCTTAAATTTGCGTTGGATATGTGTCCCATTCAAACAAAATATCTCTTAAATTTTCAGCTAATATTTTCTTAACAACATATCGATAACATGTTCAGAATGTTTGTTTTATTTCATTCATATAAGTATTTTTTTCATTTATTTCTTAAGTATTGAATCATTACAATGGCAACTTAATATTCATATTTTGTTATAGTATACTTAAAGTAACTATCATGAGCATCTTCTTCTAATTTAACATTTTTGCATATACAAATTTGGTTTCAACTATTCCGTGATTCCATGTGCAAAGCATGAATTCGCACCAATTAACAGTATGATATAGATCAAATTGAATATATAACTTTTCATTATTTGTTCTCACGTTCATTCTCAAGCTATGCGTTGGATTCTCCTTTGTGTAAGGTCCATTTTTATTTTAATCCTTCAATTATTTTATTTTTCTCTTTAAACTTTAACCTTATATATTAGTGGTATCTCCATAATTTACCTTTTTTCATATAAGCTTCCTCGAATATATTTATTTTTAAGCAAGAGCTTCTTCCAATATTAATCAAACCCCAATTCGGAGCTAAATAATAAGTCAATCGACATTTTCTTGTCACCCAATATATATTTATTACAGTTTTTATTTGATATGCTGGTAAATGATTTCAATTTTTTGTCTATGATACTTTTTTGGTAAGCTTATATTTATATAAGATTTTAAACTATGATCGATGAAAAAATTGAAAGGGCCTTCAGTGCTAAAAGGTTCTTTAGTCAATGCTTCTATGTGATCGAAATAAGGGTGTGACAAATCAATGTTCATAATAATTCTATTACGCGGTAGTCCAAACTACCAACCAACCGAGTCAAAAATGTTGGCCTATTACTTTATTATTTTATATTATTTGATTAAAGGTAATAACTCTTATTGTCTAATTTTTAACATTGTTATAGGAAAACATAAAGACCTATAATCATTTTAAATTTTGCTTGATGCACGTAAAAATAGAAATTACACGAGAAATATTATTGAGAGAAATGAAAGGGAAAATTATGGAAAAAAAATATTTTGTATAATCAAAAAATAATTTGTTGAAAGAAACAGTAAACAGTTGATATCAATGAAATACGAACTTCCATGTGAAATGACAACATAATTTAGCTAAGAACAATTACCAACCATTATAGAGAATAATAAGTAGTTTAGGGTTTCAAACTCAAAGTTAAGAAACTCCAACGTAGCATATTTAACCTTTAAAATTTTGGATATGAAATTCTTTATCACTTATAATACAGGTGGATTGTCCTACATGTTGGTATGTTTTTCACACCTAAGGTTTTGAACTACTTAAGAATTTTCTTCCTATCTCTTTGACTCTAATGATATACTTGATGATTGGTTCAAAATAATTCTTCTAATCATAGTTAATTTTATATTTTTCGATAGTGCTATACTTGTTTTTAACCAATAAAATTACTTTGAAATAAAGATGGTCAAATTTGACTTCGAACTGATAAAAAAAGCATGTACAGTGGAATTAAGACATGACATTTTATAAGGTGCCCATAAACCTTGAGGAATGAATAAAGAGACAGCTAACAGGTCATTGTGTATAATTTACATAGCAATAATACCGAATGTCACCTTAGATTCAATGTTTCATATTTCTCTATTTCAATATCTTAACAAAACAATTGCCATGGAATTTCTTGTTTCTACCTTAAAAAAACTTGCACATTTTATGCTTCCTTATTCATAATCATGGTATTTCAACATAATAATTGGTAACAAATTATTTAATCTCATTAAATATTCTTAAAGATCTTATAATCCATTTTTTATTCTTTAATTTTTTTTACATATTTTGGTTTCTACAAAGTATTAAACTTCTTCGTGTTCGATCTTTCGAATGATTAAGGTTTTACATATACATGTAAAATAATAAGTTACCATGAATTCAAGAGCAGTGATGTGCAGTGAAGATGTATTCTAATATTTTTTATCAACGATTATGATTACTATGTTATTTGATAATATTTCATCCCTATTGGTAATCATTTTTAGTAAATAGGAATGTCATAATGAACTTTTGGAATATCTACACATGGAAGAATTGATAGTTTCATTGAATTATACTATTTGAAAATCTTAAATCTGCTCTGGATATGTGTCCCATTCAAACAAAATTTCTATTAAATTTTCAACTAATATTTTCTTAACAGCATATCGACAACGTGTTCTAAATGTTTGTTTTATTTTGTTCATATAAATAACTTTTCATTTGTTTCTTAAATAATAAATTATTAAAGTCAACGACAACTTAACATTTTTATTTTGTTATAGTATACTTAAAGTAACCATCATGAGCATCTTCTTCTAAAATTTAACATTTTTATATATACAAATTTGGTTTCAACTATTCCTCTACTTCATGTGCGAAGAACTGATTCGCACCAGTTAATAGTATAATATAGATCAAGTTGAATATATGACTTTTCATTATCCGTTCTCACATTCATTCTCAAGCTATGCATCGGATTCTCCTCTGTGTAAGGTCCATTTTTATTTTAATCCTTCAATTGTTTTATTTTTCTCTTTAAATTTTAACCTTAGGTATTTGTGGTATCTCCATAACTTACCTTTTTCGTAAAAGCTTCCTCAAATATACTTATTTTTAAGCTAGAGCTTCTTCAATTATTAATCAAATCCCGAATTTAAAGCTAAATAATAATTCAGTCGACATTTTTATTAGATATGATACTTTATTTCATGACTAGAGAAGATGAAGCTATTGGAGAAGCTGCAGCAAGGAGAAGGCTGAAGTCCTAATTACCCTAGGTGTGGTAGAAAGAGCGATAGCCAAAAAGGAGAAGCTCGTGCGGGAGGAAGCTAAAACCCTAGCATGAAGTAGCGGTGCTGGGTTTTGGTTCGGTGATTGTGCCGAACTTAAAAGGTCGTTCGATGGCAGAGGCGGAGCGGCAACATGAATTTGGGAGAGTAACATTTTCATTCGGTGTTTTAGGTTGCCGCTCTAGAAGTTAAGGCCGAATTAAATATTTGGTTCGGTATTGGACCATGCCGGTCCATATCTTGAGTGTTATTTTTCAAACCAAATGTTATTATACTGATTGTCGAACAAAATCATGTCGGACCAAATGTGTCGAACCAAACCTTAAGGGTGCTATATAGCAGCTATCCCTCCTCATTTCTTCACTCTATAAATAGTAGAGCTTCTGGACAACAATGGCAGCCATCCTAGAGAGCTGAAACTCCATAGAATTTTGTCTGTATTGTTAACTCTTCTTATGTATAACCTCCAAAAGTGAGTCAATCTTATAACTCTAATCTTTTAGTGATTAATAAAATCTCCACTCCCCAAGTGGACGTACACTGCCTCGCGGTAGTGGAACCACTATAAATACTGGTGTTATTTTTTTGCATTGCATAAACCTGTGACTGTTTGTTCTAGTGTTTATCTTTTTTTGTTTTGTCTCGCTACAATCACGATCCAGTTGTTTTTCACTGCGTTGGGTTTTTTTATTCCCTTAGACTGATCATCTGAAGGAATTTTCTCCAACAGTCTAGTATCAAAGCTGCTGGTTGATTGAGGAGTGTTAGACGCTATGGCAGGAGATGAAGCGACTCCAGTTGTTACAAGACCCTATACTATAGAGATGTATATCATGTCAGGATCACAGTTGGCAATTGAGAAATGGAATGAGGATAAAGACTTTGAGAAGTGACAATGGAGGATGAAGGCTATTCTAATGAGGAATGAAGTCCATCCAGTAGTGTTTGCCCTTGAGGAGTTGACGGTTGACATCTCAGTCATAGAAAGCAAGGAGATGGAGAAATTGATATACTTTACATTTAGCTATGGGAGAGAATGTTATCTCAGAGACTAGCAGTGAGACCAATGCTAGGGGCATTTGGACCAAGCTAGAAAATCTCAACTTGAAGAAATCTCTGACTAACCGCCCGATACTACTGAAGATATTTTTCACCATGCGGATGAAAGAGGGTACTTCAGTGAAGGAATATCTTAATTTCTTTGATGATCTCATGCTGAAAATGAAGACTGTTGACTTGAAGATGGATAAGGAGCAAATGACAATGATTCTTTTATGTTCTCTTCCAAAGCGTTACACAAGTTTCGCTAACAGCCTTATCTTCGCTAGAGACACATTGACAGTGGAAGATGTGAAGTCAGGCCTTCAATCTGAGGGCTTGAGAGATCAGATGAAGGAGATCAGTGAAGGAAGTAGAGGTGGAAGTAGTAGTCATGGCTTATTTGTTGAAAGAGGTAGAGAAGATAAGAAGAATTGGCACTCCAGAGGGTGTTCCAATTCCAGGAAGTCCGGTAATGGTAGAAGAAGAAAATCGAAGGACGGGAAGTGCTTTATTTGTAAGAAACCTGGTCACTGAAAAAAGGATTATCCAGATTTGAAGAAGAAGGAAGAAGATGGATCTTCATCATTTGCGGTGGAGAAGTCTGTATCTGACGATGTTGTCTGCAGCAGTTTCGGATGTCTCAGATCATTGGGTGCTGGACTCGGGGGAGTCCTTTCATATGAGGCCTAATAAGGATTACTTTAATTTTTCATTGGATGAGAGGGAAGCTCTATTCTTATGGGTAATGATGCTAGCTGTAGAGCAATGGGTGAAGGTATAGTGAGGATCAGGATGTTTGACAGAGTGATACGCACTTTGATAGGTGTGCAGTATGTCCCAGGTCTTTGAAAGTCCTTAATTTCTTTAAGACAATTAACATCTTTGGGATGCAAGGCAACCATCGAGAAGGATAGTCTGAAGGTTTTGAGAGATGCACTAGTTCTTATGAAAGGAGATGTGTTTCGAAATCTGTATTTTCTGAAAGAAACCATCGTTCTTGGAGAGTCATGTTGGGGTAAACAATTCTCGTGCTTTGGATGGCACAAAGCTTTAGTATCTCAGGTTGGGTCATATTTCAGAGAAGTGTATAGAGTTGCTTCAGAGTTGGAACTTGATCAAAGGAGAAAGCTTCGACAAGATGGAATTTTTTCAGAAATGTGTTTTAGGCAAGCAAACTAAAATATCTTTTGGAGTTGGACTCCATAGATTGAGGCAAGTACTTGAGTACGTGCATACATATGTTTTAGGACTGGTTTCTACTCCTTCTGTTAGAGGAGAAAAGTATTTTATCTCTTTCATTAACGAATTTTCTTGGAAAGTATGGATGTATGTGATGAAGGCCAAATCAGAGAGTTTTGATAAGTTCAAAGACTGGAAAGCGCTTGTTGAGAACCAATTTGGTTCTAGGTTGAAGGTGTTGAGATATGATAATGGCGATGGATTTGTCTCTAGGGAGTTCCTCGATTTCTGTAGACAGCATGGCATTTACAAATATTTCACTACACTGGAGATCCGTAATCCAATGACGTTATAGAAAGGATGAATAGGACTCTACTGGAGAAGGCACGTTGCTTGAGATTGACGGTGAGCTTGTCTAGAGGCTTTTGGTTTGAGGCATTATCAATTGCTGTGTATATCATAAATTGAATTCCATGCTCAGCCACAGATAGAAAGATTCTAGAGAAAAAGTAAAGGGGTAAAGCAGTGTATCTTGGTTACTTTCGAATTTTTGATTGTCCTGTGTACGCTCACTATATAGGTGACGACAAGTTAGAGGCTAGAGCATACAAGGGCATATTAATGGGACACACCAATGGTATCAAATGGTATCGAATTTGGAACCGTATTGATTGGAAGATTGTTCGTTCCAGACATATTACTTTTGATGATTCTGCTATGTTCAATCCGAAGGAGAAGCTACCTAGCATATCAGAAGATTCCGATAGGCCTAAGGAGATGGAAGAAGTTCCCGTGTCCCAGCCAAATAGTAGAGTTGTTGTTGATGCCGTCGAGGAAAACGCGGTTGACAAAACATCATAGGATAATCCATAGGTACATTCTAGTAGTGCTGGTGATGTGCATGAAATTAGCGAAAGTTCAATTCAAGGTGTAACTGAAAGGAATTTAGGCAAAGCAGTACCTACACGGGTCAGTCGTAGGACTATTAGGCCGCTTGAAAGATATGGTGATTAGCAGTTTGTGAACCTTAGCCTTGGTGATCAGTTTGACTATACCTCACATGTGGTTCTTGAGGAGCCGCTTGACCTTGATGAAGCTTTGAAGTCATGTGACAGTTTGAAGTGGATGTGCGCTATGGAAAAGGAGTTAGAGTAGTTGAAGAAGAACAAGACTTTGGATTTGGTACCACCTCCTCAAGGAAGTCGAGCCATAGGTTGCAAATGGGTATTCAAGGTGAAGGATGATCGGAGATACAAGGCTAGACTAGTTGCTAAAGGGTTTTAACAAAGAAAGGGATTGTAGTATGATGAGATACTCTCTCCAGGAGTGAGGCATACGTCCATTCGCATTTTGCTCGCTATCGCACAACTCATGACATGGAGCTGGAGGAACTGGATGTGAAAACTGCTTTCTTACATGGAGACTTGGAAGAGACCATCTACATGAAGTAGCCAGAAGGATTTGTTGTAGATGGTAATTGTATGGACTTAGGCAGTCACCTAGACAATGGTACATGAGGTTTGACTCTTTAATGCTTTTACTTGGTTTCGATCGTAGCATCAAAGACGCTTGTGTGTACTTCAAACATTTAAAGAATGGCAGATGGGTGTACATACTCTTGTACGTGGATGATATGTTGATTGCTTCCAAGGATAAAGCTGAAATCGATTGTTTGAAGCTAAAGCTAAAAGCGGAATTCAAAATGAAGGACCTTGGAGAAGCAAAGAAAATTTTGGGTATGGAAATCCAAAGGAATGGAAATCTAGGATTTTTGAGACTCATTCAAAAGGAGTACATTCGAAAGGTGCTTGCTCGGTTTAGCATGGAAGGAGCACAGGCAATCAGCACGCCCATACCTTTGCACATACAACTTTCTAATAAAGGCTCTCCAATCTCGAAAAAGGAAAAGGTTTATATGATGAATGTCCCATATGCAAGTGTAGTTGGCAGCTTGATGTATGCCATGGTCTGCACTAGGTCTGACATTGCACAAGCAGTTGGATTGGTGAGTAGGTTCATGGCAAGTCCAGGAAAGACGCATTAGGAATTAGTGAAGTGTATCTTCAGATACTTTAGAGGAACTCCAAACAATGAACTTGTCTTTGGCGGTAGGGGAAGAGATTTCAGCTTGGTTGGATTTTGCAATTCCAACTATGCCGGTGATAAAGATCAAAGGAAGTTAACCTTCGGATATGTGTTCACCTAAAGTGGGACACCGATCAGTTGGAGAGCGAGGTTGCAGAGGATTGTGGCTTTGTCTATTATAGAGGCAAAGCTCATAGCTGCGGTTGAAGCAGCCAAGGAGACGCTTTATTTGAGGCTACTATTGTGTGAT
The DNA here is from genome assembly GCA_030765085.1 of Allium cepa. Lineage (NCBI taxonomy): Eukaryota > Viridiplantae > Streptophyta > Magnoliopsida > Asparagales > Amaryllidaceae > Allium > Allium cepa. The sequence goes on from CM060937.1 coordinate 294,370,220, forward strand.
TCTGTCTTCGTATATGAAGGCATGGATGTGTACTGTGACAGTCAAAGTGCAACCCACTTAGCTAAAAATCTGGCATTCTACTCGAGGATGAAGCATATTGAGGTGAGAGAGTCGTTCCTTATCTCGATGAATAAAGAGAAGCTAGTTTGTCTTAAGAAAGTTCACATAAAAGAGAATGCAGCAGACATGTTTACCAAGTCGTTGCATGTTGCTTAGTTCGAGCATTGCTCGGACTTGATTCGCTTAATGTAGTGTTAGGTGCCATAGGGTGGCATGAGGAGGGTAGGGGAGTTGAGATGGTTCATGGAGACATTTGTTCGCATGATGGAGATTAATAGGTTCTACACGGACTGGGTACTTCGAACATTTGTTGATGGGTGGTGGCCTTGCCGAAGTTCTTAACAGAGTGTAATAGGTGATGGCATTTCCGATGCTCATTAGATAACTATCCATTGCTTGGGGCATGAAGGTGTAGATGGAGTTGTAAGGCTTGTTTGAAAATTTGGTATCAAGGGGCAGATATTAGATATGATACCTGGTTTCATGACTGAAGAAGATGTAGCTACTGGAGAAGCAGTGGCAAGGAGAAGGTTGAAGCCTTAATTACTTTAGGTGCGATTGAAAGAGCGATAGCCAAGAAGGAGAAACTCGTACAGGAGGAAGCTAAAACCCTACCATGAAGTCGCGGTGCTGAGTTTGGGTTCGGTGGTTGTGCCGAGTGAAAAAGATCGTTCGGTGGCAGAGGTAGTAGAAGTGGAGCGGCAACATGAATTTGGAGGAGTAATATTTTCATTCGGTGTTTTAGGTTGTCGCTCAAGAAGTTAAGGCCGAACCAAATATTTGGTTCGGAATTGTACCATGTCGGTCCAGATCTTGAGTGTTGTTTGCCGAACCAAATGCTATTATACTGATTGCTAGACCAAATTATGCCGGATCAAATGTGTCGAACCAAACCTCAGGGCTGCTATATAGTAGCTACCCTCCTCATTTCTTCACTCTGTAAATAGTGGAGCTTCTGAACAATAATGGCAGCTATCCTAGAGAGAAAAAACTCTGTGGAATTTTGTCTGTATTGTTAATCCTTCTTATGTATATCCTCCAAAAGTGAATCAATCTTGTAACTCTAATCTTTCGGTGATTACTAAAATCTCCTCTCCCCAGGTGGACGTACATTGCCTCGCGGTAGTGGAATCACTATAAATACTGGTGTTATTTTTTTCTGCATTGCATAGATCTGTGACTGTCTGTTTTGATGTTTATCTCTGTTTGTTTTGTCTCGCTATAATCATGATCCGGTTGTTTTCCGCTGCGTTGGATTTTTTTATTCCTTTAGATTGATCATTGAAAGGATTTTCCCCTACAATTTTTTTGTCACCCAATATATATTTATTGGCATTTTTATTTGATATGTCGGTTAATGATTTCATTTTCTTATCTATGATACTTTTTCGTTAAGCTTATATTTATATAAGATTTTAGATTACGATCAGGAAAAATTTAAAGGGCCTTCGTTGTTAAAAGGTTCTTTAGTCAATGATCATGTATGATCGAAATAAGAGTGTAACAAATCAATGTTTTCATAATAATTCTATTACACGGTAAGTGTAAATTGAACCAAATTCAATTTTCTTTCAATGGCAATGGTTTTTCATGTATATTTATAAAAATTATCATTTTATTATTTACAAATTCTACTTTTTATTATGTCATCAAAATTGCAGAAAAAAGATATGAATGGAATGAAGTTGAGATATAATAAACTCCTTATATTGATGGGTAGTGATAAATTTGAAAACACATAGAAAATTTCAATGAAAGGTAAACTTTGCGATTAATTTGTGTTTGAAAGTCTTATATTCAAGTTGCATTCCTTTTCAAAATTTACTTTCATCTGCTCTCTTATCATAATCTGTTTATTATTTTCATGTTGTCTAACCTATTATTTAAAGTTTTATTTTGATGTTATATTCATTATTGATATTCCTTTAATAAATTTAACATCTTTAATCAATAAATTATACATAAGCTTAGTGTAGTTACTATACCTTTTTCATTGGCATGAAAAATATTTAATTTAATTTGATATTCCTTTTGCTTGAGCAACTTAATAATTACTTATTTTTATTATCACATTCACCATTATGATAGCGGAAAATGAATTCAGATGATGCTGTAGTCGTCATCAAAATTATTTTCAAGTTATAAAATAGGACTAGTATCATTTTTCATAACATTAAGTAAACAGAACAGTTAAATATCTTCATTACATAAAATTGTCTTACGCATGTGTCATTTCTTTTTCATTAACCCAATTCGTGCCCACGCATGGGTAAATATAATAAAACATAAATAGTAGTGTTATGCTCGACATTAAAAGATGCTAATATGAACACACAAGCATTTATACAATCTGGTTTTACAACAACCAAAGTTTAAAACAACTTTTATTAGCGATAAGTCTCCTATTTCATCTTTGGAGTGTTTCTTTGCGCTTCCAAAAGAAACCTATATAAACCATGAACTCCGTCTATTCGAATGAGTGCCCGTGATTTTATCAAAAAATAATAAAAACACAGGTCAGACATAAAGCTTAGTATGAGTAATATTTACCTTAAATAAACAATTATAAGTGAAACCACAACGCTGAAGCATGGATTGAGTTTTTCCTCAATAATTCAATCAACGGTAATTACATGATACCATGTAATAAACATCATACTATGATCAAACTCAAATAATCGTTTCCAACGTAAGTGTGAATTTGCCCTTCACCATATTTCGGCTAGGTTCTTTACTCGATTTATTTAAATTGTCATAAGGCCTTGTTCTTATTATTTTTAATGTCAAGGTTAGACATTTAGGTTGCTACTTCGGCCTTCGTCTTAATTTCCCATTTTTATCATGAACATATAATTAGTTTGCAACTAAGGCCTTACACCTCATCATCGGCTGTAATTTCATATTTAGATTTATGAATGCCACTAAGGCCTTACCCTAATGTAGTCAAATGTCATGTCATATTAAGACATTTGGTTGTGGCGAAGGCCTTACACCAATATTACTTAATTATATGTTGTATTTAGACCCATGGATGTCATAAAGGCCTTAATCCAACATTATAGAATATTATGCCATTTAGATATGTGGATGCTACCAAGGCCTTACTATAATGTTACAAATATTATGTCATGTTTTGACATATGACGCCACTAAGGTTTTACACCAATGTACTGAATACTATGTCGTACTTAGGCAAATGGTTATCACTAAGGCCTTACACCAACATTATCGAATATAATGTCATGTTTAGACATATGATTTCCATTATTGGCTTGCACCATCTTTTATCATCTCAAACGATATTACTTATAATCTTATAGCATTCTCAAGCTTAGTCTCAATCTTCTACTTTTACATAAGTTACCGTATTTACACTTATTATTCTTCATCACTCATCGCTATCATGGGCCTCAATTTCCTTTATGCCGTCACATGTAAAAATTTAGGCTATCAAAGGTTAAGCCATTACATGCCTATCGCATGTTAAGCTATCGCAAGTTAAAATATAAGGTTTTCAAAAGTTGAGCCCTTAGGGATATCGAGGGTCAAAAGCTATTGAAGGTTAACCCGCTGCATGCCAACCCATTGCACGCTAAGTCGTCGCTTATCATCTAACCTATCATATTCCAAGCTATACAGTCATAAGTTATCGAAAATTAAGCTATTGCATGTTAATGTATTACATGCTAAGCTATCACTAGTCAAATCTATCACGCACCTGAAAGCTACCGTAGCTCAAAACTTTAGTGTGTCTAAAACCATTACAGGTCAAAACTATCGCATGCTAAGCTATTGCATACCAAACTTAGTGCTATCGAAAGCCACAATTTCCCGAGCTATTGAATGTCAGACTTTAAGCTATTGAAGGTTAGACTTTAAGGTTATCAAATGTTAAAACTTGGGGCTATCACAGGTTAAAATTATCTAGTTATTGCATGCCTAGATTTGAGCTATTGTAGGTCTAAATGACACCCTCGTAATTATTTCAAAAACTAATTTATTTTCCCAAAAAGTAATAATTTTTTACCAAATCCTTATCTTTGTGAAATCCTCGGTGGTTAACTAGAACTTTCAGAATTCTTAGTGGCAAAATTAAAAAGAAAAATTTTCTTCCCTTCCTAAAACCTTGATTATAAGCATTTAATTATTATCCCTTGATAATTAAGGCTTTTCTTCACCAAATAATTCATAATAAATATAAAATGTAAGGCAAAATTCCTAAAAAATTTCAAAAACATATTTTACTATCTTTTATCAATTATAAAAAATTCAGAGCTAAATATGAAAATTAATTTTTTAATTATTAATTCCCAAAAGTGCTTGATTTTCACTTAAAAATTTATAATTTATCATCAGTTTCTCCAAAAATTATAAAAGTTGATACCCACCTCCAAACTAATGTTTTAAACATCATACATAAATTTAAAATCATTTAAGGAATGTTAGACCACGTTTTCCCTAAAACATGCCAAAATTATTATCTTTTAGTTCCCAGACATGAGCAAATTTATCTTACCATTCTTAAAACTTATTCACAATCATTCAAGCATCACAAGCACATATAGTCCAGACCTAAATGAGCTGTGAAAAGATTAAAAAAAGTGTTACTCACTTGGGTTTGGATAAACTTAATTAGAATCTTGTTTTCTTAGGTAAGAATTCCTTTTCTTCAAAACGGCGGTCGACCTATGTTTTGTATTTTGAGTAACTATGGTTGAATTGAACAAGGAGATGGAATAGTCATGGGTTAGTAATTTGGGCTTGGGCTTGGGCTAAAATCCCTTTCTGACTTAATCTTGTTAATCCCTCGATTCTTCATCTTACATTCACTTCTTATTCTCTTAATTCTCATAAGATATTTTGATTAATTATTTAATTAATTAGTTAACTGTGTTGTGGTACTCTAAAATAGGGGTGTTACATTTATGATTTATTGATATATAACAAATACTTCTTTTAACATTGTTATAGATGGAGAAGTTGATTTTTATAGTAAATTGTATTTTGGAAGCTACATTGATCTATCAAAATAGCTGAATTGCAAGCATTGTCTTCATGATATTCTCTTCATTCATGTTTATTTTATATCAATATATATTATACACTTTTATACTTAATTCATCTTAATCTTTGGTTAAGTTTCTCATTTAGATATTCCAATTTTTTAATTCGCATAATTATTAAATTTTGTAAATTAATGCATTAGGTAACACATTCTTTGTATAATGTATTGTTATTGACGCCCAAAAAAGTGGTTCTATATCATTAAAATCTTGATAGGTGTTATTTTCTTATATGCTAATTACCACCAAATTCCAAAATTTTCATTCAACCAACCAACTATGTGTCTTTGTTATATAACGCCTCCACTACCGTACAGCTAATTAGCTATTATTACTCTACATTCATTAGTAGCTTTGCACTACCGCATGGTAATAAATAGCCGAATAGTAAATAGAGTGTTTGGATGTCTATCGATACAAAATAACACATGATAATAGCAAGTATATAAGCAGATTTTTTATGCTCCCGTAACTCCAAGAGTTTTTTCTAGGCATCAATAGTGACATGCCTTTGCATATTCTACTTCCGCCAAAAAATTTCCTTCGTTTTCTTTTGTCATTTTTCAATTTAATATTTTTAATTGTTTCTTATCTAGAAAAGCAAAATGATGAAAATGATTCCAAAAGTATTCATTTTATAGTTAATATGAAATCAATAAAAAAACAACAATCATAAGGATGTTTATGTAATATTTTTACTTATATTTCTTTTTAATGGTACCCATGCTCGCATACATTTTCAAATACTAAAATCAAGGTCTTGGTTTATTATTCTCAAACATATTTGTCTAGATTCATGTATTCAGACATGATTAATTAGATTATTCTCTAACCAGACATTATATCAATTTCTATCATCATATAATAATTTTTAATAAACTTTTGGGTATATAACTACCACTATGATTTTGATATTATTTGGTTCAAAATTGAATGATGGGGTTAATTTGTACATCAGTACTTATTTTTATTTCTTTATGTCTTATGATTACTAACGTTCTTTTTTTGTATCTTTAGTTTTTGCTTAATGGTCACATGATGTAAATTATAAAGTCAACAATGAAAATTTTCTTAGGATAACCAAAGAAGATGTATGGTATTTATAGTATAAACTTTTGGAAACAAATCCAGGATTTAAACCTTCCAAAGCATATTAGAGATACAGATACTCTTGTTCTTGTTATACGATTCAAATATGCGCCTATGAGTGTTCGGAGGAGATACGACATAGAGCTTTATATTGGAGAAGTCAACAGTCGATTGGAGGAAGTGGAGATCAAAAGAAGTCAGGGTGGAGAGCATGTTGCCTACAGGAGGTCATACGTCTGACCTATTTGGTTAGACATTTGACGAGGTTTAGAAAATTATCCCGAGCATGTTGCCAAACGTATGATAATTTTGGTCATACATTTGAGGCTACTCGAAAATGTTTCCTAAGATTTGTCTCAAACGTATGACTTCACCTGTCAGACATCCAGGACAATAAAAAGCAGTTTTTTAGGGTTTTGGCAAGTACAAATTTTGAAGGAAAGTTTTGGAATTTTCGATGTTTGGTTCTCTCCATTGGTGGTGCAGATTTTTTTTGACGTAATCGGATGGCCTAGAGTGATCAATGCATTTATAATAGCCTCCTAATCATCTTCCTAATGAAGTGATTAAAGAATCAATCAGATTTCAATTAATTGTAATTTATAGAAACCCTAACTAAATCAAATTGGGGGGTTTTCTATTTCGAGTGCTCTATTTTATAATCTCTTCTATTGAGTGATTGAATAGAGAGAGTCTCCATATATTATAACTCTTTAAACATAGAATTAGCTTATAATCTCCAGTGATTGAATAAAAGGGATTACTGGGTCTCCGTGGACATAAGATACTTATATCCGAACCACATTATCTTCTATGTCTCTTATTTTAGTTATTTTGTTTATGTGATTGCATAATCGAATTTGAGTTGCATTGGTATCCAAATTGACAATACTTGATCCTGATCATAAATCGCTTCCACTCAATCTGATTTTTACCACAACAATTTGGTATCAGAGCTAATGTTACTGTTCCGTTTGAGTATTAATGGCTACTTCTGGAAAGTCTATTTGTGGAGGTGGTGTCAATTATGGTGTTACATGTTTTGACGAAAAAGGAGATTTTGGTACTTGGAAGATGAAGGCGGTATTAAAGAAAAAGAAGACTTTTAAGGTTGTTTCTACGCTTGAGAAATTGAAAGACACCGAAGTAGATGTTTTCGAGGAGATGCAAGATGAAGCCCTTACAACTCTCCAATTGAGTATTTCAATGAAGTTTTTCGAGGGTTCTCTTAGAAGACGACGATGAAATTATGGGATGCGTTATCAAATGCATATTAAGACAAGTCTCTCACTAACCGGATTACTCTTCGACAATAATTCTGCTAGTTTAAAAGGAAGACGAAACCGATCTTATGGAGCATGTAGATGTTTTGACCACTTTGATTATGAGCTTGAAGGCAACGGAAGTTGATATTATTGATGAAGCTTAAGTAATTATCCTCTTATGTTCCTTGCCTAAAGAGTATACTGCTTTTGCTAATTCCATGGTATATGGTCGAAGTAAGATTAGCCTATCAAATGTTAAGGCTGGTCTTCATAATGAAGTTTTGATAGGTAGATTGAAAACACTAGTTTGGATAGGATACAAAGGGATTATATGTTTAGAGAGGTAGAAGCCAAAGAAAGTCAAAAAATGGTGGAGGTCGAAGTAATTCAAGATCTCAGTCTAGGGGGCCTAAGCAATTGACTTGTCATTATTGTAAAAAACAGGGGCACTTTAGAGCTCAATGTCCCAAGCTCGAAGGAAGAAAAAAAGATCCAAAGTAATCTTTAACATCTACTACGGAGAAATCAGATATAGAGAGTGACACTGATGTGTTTATAGCTTCTGGCTCTTCTGGAAAGAGCAATTTATGGTTAATTGATTCTGCCACATCATATCATATGACACATGATAGGAACTGCTTTTCCACTTACCATGAGATTGATGGAGGAGAAGTGCTAATGAGTAATGATGCTTCTTATTGCATGGTTGGTGTTGTTAGTGTGAAGGTCAGGATGTTTGACGGTGTTGTTTGTACTAATACTGATGTTAGGCATATACCTAATTTGAGAAGGAGCTCGATTTCTGTTGGGGCTTTGAGTAGGCTTGGATTGAATATTATTGTTGAAGGGGAGAAAATAAATATATCGAAGGGTTCCATGATTGTTATGAAAGGTGTGAGGGCAGGAAATCTTTATCTATTGATGGACACTACTGTAGTTGGTGAATCAGCTTCTGCTACTTCTTCTGATCTAGATTCTGCCAGATTATGGCACTTGCGGATGGGTCATATTGGCGAATGCAGTTTGGATGAGTTGGGAAAGCGAGATTTGATAGGAATTCAACATTCAATGCTGGGCTTTTGTAAAGAGTATTTTTTTAGAAAGCATACAAAGATTTCTTTTTGTATAAGAGAGCATAAAGCAAAAGTTGTCTTGGAGTATATTCACACCGATGTGTGCGGTCCCTTCCCTTGTCCATCTTTGGGTAGAGCCAGGTATTTCATTTCATTTATAGATGATTTTTGTCATAAAGTTTGAGTATACTTCCTACCGTTAAAGATTGAAACCTTTGCGAGGATTGTAAAGTGGAAATCTATGGCTGAGAAGCAGTCAGGGAAGAAGTTGAAAATTCTTCGTGTAGATAATGGTGGTAAATTTATCATAGGAATTCATTGATTATTGTGAGTCCAATTGTATTAAGAAGCATTACACCACACCAAGGGACCCTCAGTCCGATAGAGTTGTGAAAGGATAAAGAGTTGCAGAAAGGATGAATCACACATTATTGGAGAGAAGACATTGCCTTGGATTGGCTGCTGAGCTGAATAAGGGATTTTGGTCTAAAGCTTTATCTATGGCGGCTTTCCTCATCAACCGCACACCTCTACTGCCATAGATATGAAAATCCCTGAGGAATATGGAAAGGAAAGCCTCTTATCTATTTATTTCTCAAAGTGTTTGGTTGCCCAACTTACGCACATGAGAGTAAAGAAAAGCTGGAACCTCAAGTTTGCAAGTGTATTTTTCTAGGTTATAGAAGACGAGTGTAGGGATATAGATTGTGTTGTCCCATTAGTAAGAAGATCGTTATCAACAAGCATGTGACTTTTGATGAGAATGTATGTTGAAGGTAGAGCCTTCCTCATCCAATGAAAGTGTGAGGACAGAAGTAGAATACCAAAAACAAGGCAAGTCATCTTTAGATTCTTTCCACAGAGGTCTGGATGGTGTTTCCGATGGAACCATGGTTGATGAGGATAGTACGGTTAGTACAGAGGATCCGACTCAAGGTGGAGCTCATTCAGAGACTAGGCTTGTCAAACAGAGAAGGAAGCCTACGTGGTTTGATGAGTTTGTTGGATTGAGTATCGGAGATATTGACTTCGATGACATGGCAACATAAGTATTGAATGTTATCCATGATGAGCCCAATGATTGTATAGAAGCTATTGCATCAGTTGATAGTTCCAGTAGGTTAGTTGCTATGGAATAGGAGATTGAATATTTGTAGAAAAATCATACTTGGGATTCAGTGCCTCTTCCTATCGACAAGAGAGCTGTTGGATGTAAGTGGATCTATAGAGTGAGTGAAAGATGGTGGCAATGGCGATTTCAGATAGAAACCAAGGTTAGTAGAAAAAGGGCATGTTCAGAAAAAAGGGGTAGAGTATCATGATATATTTGCTCCAGTTGTAAGGTATACATCCTTTCGTATTCTTTTGGCATTAGTTTCCCATTATGATATGGAACTTGAGCAACTAGATGTCAAAACTGCATTCTTGCATGGTGATCTTGATGGGGAGATTTATTTGAAGCAGCCAGAGGGGTTCATTGATAGTAACAGACCAGATTATATTTGTAAACTTAACAAATCTCTAGATGGACTGAAGCAGTCTCTTGGACTATGGTATGAGAGATTTGATACGTTTATTCTTTTACAAGGATACTCTAGAAGCTTCCAAGACTAGTGTGTATATTTCAGGAGGTGTGATAGTGATGCGATATATCTTTTGTTATATGCTGATGATATGTTATTGCATCTCGGACTATGGTTAGAATTAAGGAGTTAAAAGCCAAGCTCAGCAAAGATTTTGATATGAAGGATTTGGAAAAAGTACAAAGAATTTTGGGAATGGAGATATACAGAGATAAGAAGCAGAAAGACTTAAGACTCACTCAAGCACAATATAACAAGAATTCCTCGCTCGATTTGTATGGAGAATGCCAAACCGGTTGGCACTTGATAGACTTATCTCCTTCATCGGATGAAGACAAAAGATATATGGTTGATATACCTTATTCTAGTGCATTTGGTAGTCTCATGTATGCTATGGTGTGCACGAGACCAGATTTGGCCCATGTAGTGGGTGTTGTGAGTCGATATATATCTAACCCAGGCAAAGGGCATTGGCAAGCAGTGAAGTGGATACTCATATGTCTCCATGACAGTTTATTAGTTAGCTTGTGGTATGGTGAAGCGGATGACGACATCTTTCTTAGAGGCTATTGTGATTCAGACTATGCTGGGGATAGAGACGCACGGAAGTCAGCATCAGGCTATTTTTTTAAACTTGGCATATGCTCGATTTCACGGAGATCAAAACTACAATCTATAGTAATTTTTTCGACTACCGAGGCCGAGTTGGTATCGATTGTGGAAGCGGTTAAGGAGAGATGGCATTTACTTCAGTTATTGGATGATCTTTCGATGGTGCAGCGGATAATAGAGTTATTTTTAGATAGTTAGACTGCGATTTATCTAGTAGAGAATCAGGCCTATAGTTCTTGGACGAAGCATATTGATGTTAGAGGATTCTTTCTTATGCTTGAAGAAGAACGAAGTAAGACTAACTTGGTGAAGGTGAGTACTTTGGATAACCCCACAGATATGATGATGAAGTGACTTCCTAATGAAAAATTTGAGCATTGCTCAAACTTGATCCATTTGATTTTAGTTGCTTGAGCACCATGAGGCGTTAGAGCCAATGATCCCTATGTTGATTGATAATGAGACCTACATATTTTGGACCAAGATGGAATGTTGTCATGCAATTCAAATATGTGCATATAAGTGCTCGGATTGAAGATATGGGTAGAGCTTCGTATTGGGGAAGTCGGGATTCAATCGGAGAAAGTGGAGATCAAAAGAAGTCGGAGTGGAGAGCATTTGTGCTGCTTACAGGAGGTCGATCAGACATCTAACGAAATTTAGAAAATTATCCCGAGCATGTTGCCAAACCTTTGAAAGCTTTGGTTAGACGTCTAAGGATATTCAGAAATATTTCCTGAGATTTGTCTCAAACGTCTGACTTCACCTGTCAAACGTTTAGGATGATAAAAAGCAGTTTTTTGGGATTTTAGTATTACTAATTTTGAAGGGAGTTTTGGACTTTCCGATGGTTGGTTCTCTCCATTGATGGTACATATTCTTTTGACATGATTGGATGGCCTATAGTGATCGGTGCATCTAAAAATAGCCTCTTAGTCGTCTTCCTAATCAAGGGATTAGAGAATCAATCAGATTTTCAATAATTGTAATCAATAGAAACCCTAGCTAAATCAAATTAGGGGTTTTCTATTTCGAGCGTTCTATTTTATAATCTCTTCAATTGAGTGATTGATTAGAGAGAGTATCCACATATTGTAACCCTTTGACCATAGAATTGGCTTGTAGTCTCTGATGATTGAATAAAAGGGGATGTTGGGTCTCCGTGGACGTAGGATACTTATATCCAAACCACATTATTTTCTGTGTCTCTTATTTCTATTATTTTGTTTGTGTGGTTACATAATTGAATTTGATTTGCATTGGTATCCAATTAGGCAATACTAGATCTTGATCATAAATTGCTTTCGGTCAATCCGGTTTTTGTCACAACAACTCTTACATCAACTATGTATTCACAAATAAGAAAAGATATTTTTAGGATTAAATCTACATAGAAATAATCTTTCAATAATAAAAGAGAGTTAGTTAAAAATGTAAAATTTGTAGAAAAAATTGATAATGCTAGCTTGGGTATCTAATTTAGTTACTCTTCTTTATTTAACCAATATCAAGCTTTATGAGATTTTTACACCCTTTTCTTCCTTTTGAAATTCTATTCAGTGTCAAACATTTTTTTTTTTGCTTTTTAAAGACGGTTTGTATTTTTGTTAATTATAAAAATAACTATGTTAAAGAGTAACAAAATATTATTTATTATTAGTTTTCATGACCAAAGCGTGAGTTGAACCGAGGTTTAAGGTTTTGATAGTTCAATCAGTCAAATCGTCAGAACCATGGATTTTTTTTCAAACATTTGTACATTTAAATACAAGCCAATAAAAATAAAAATGCTAGATATGCTAGTGGTAGAGGTCTTCAAGGTCTGCAACTGAAGTTATGTATTGCTGCAGTGCAAATTAGACTAACACAACCGTAGTTGTCTACACAATAGCAGCGTGCGACGATGGAAATTTAGCGACGGCAAATTTGACTAAGTTTGTAGTGGTCTCGGAGGAGCTTGTAGCAGTGAAGAACGAAATGATGAAGCTTGTTGTTTAAATTTTGGAGCGATGATGATTTATGCAATGTTGTTTATTTATTCTTCAGAACAATACATAAAATGAGAATGAGAGAGAATGATACGGTGAGAAAATAAAGGAAAAATTAAAGAACAACGATTCAACCAGGTAAAATGAATGGTTGGATCATTGATTCGAAGGACCGGCCTGTGGTGTTGCAAATATGAGGTGTGATTGAGTTCTGTATCGAAGTGATCTAGGGTTATTCGAGGTCGGATCGCGGTTGTATCTAGTCATGAAAACATGACTTTGACCTTATTTATTCTTGATTGCATCATAATCGTTTCATCACCAATCTTATTGATTCTCGGATAAAATTATCTTTATATGTAATTTATTCAACCTTTAGTATATTTTCATAGCAGTAATGATGAAGTCTACTTTATATTTTAATTGACTGATTACTATCATAGTAATTAAATTGCATACAACATTGAATACATGTTTTTCCATATTCTTTCTTCTTATGCTTTCAGAAATATTATTTTCTCTCTCCTTAATTTATGCTATGTATTTACATTTTACGCCTCCTAATTATTACTTGAATAGTGTATTAATTGTTGTTCTTAACTTTGATTAAATAAAAAAATAGTCATATTTCGTACTATCTTACAAATATCCCAATCTTATACTATTCATTCTTTTTTATTTCATTTTAGGAATAAAATACAAAATTCACCTTTTATTTTTTATTTTTTTGAAGACATAAGAAACCAAACTTCACTTGTAAACTTCAAGAAAGTATGCATTAAGCACACATAACACATACTTTAGCAATTCATAAGGATATTCAGTTGACGAGGACTGAACCCTCAACCTTCAAGATGAGACCGCATGTACTAATTATCCTCGTGCCTATTTTCCTAATTTATTTCCTCGCTTTCATTTTGTTCATTATTTTGCTTCCTAATTATTTTTATCCAAGTGTTGATAAATTCATTACTCAATTATCTTATTCATTTATTTTGTACCTTTCATTATAAGTGTGATAATGAGGTTACTTTTCTTAATTTTTATGTCAAACTGAGATAGAAAGATACCATTCATTGTATTTTAATTAAAGGAATTGTTGCAGAAAGATCAAATTAGATTAGGAGAATGAAAGACTAAGGGCCAAATCATAGAAAAAATAATAAAATTTATAGGGAAAAAAAATACTTATTCTTATTTATTACGCAGATTTATTGCTCATATTTCCACAAGCATCCTCTTGTTGTCATTCTCCTCTTGGAAAAACGCGCATTCTTGTATTCCTCTCTCATGATCCCAACCGTGTTCCACCAAAGCCATTTCTTAAAGTTGTTTGAAACCATTTAATCTCTACCCAAAACCCAAATTTTAGTTAAACTCCAACATACTTAAATTGTATTCTTTCAATTGAAATTTGTTAAAAATATGTCTAGGTCAACAACTGTTAAGAAAAAAACCTAATCACTCTATATGATGTAGTTATAATTGTAATTTTTTTTAAATATGTCGGCTTTTAGACCTTCTCTTTACTTTAATTTTCTCGCTTAATGTCATATTTACACTTCATGAAAACATTAAGTCAAAGAAATAGATTAGTAGTCATGACTTACAAAAAACGAAACGTAACTTTTAATATACTGCGGTTATTTTAGATTTATCCTTGATTTTCAGATAATGTTGGTAGATAAATTCATATTAATGTCCATTTTTTTGGATGCATAACCTGAATTTTGTTTAACTTTCACTTGCTCCGGTTCAAGCATATTGCACAAAAATTATATTGTCAAAGGAAGTATGGAATTTAGGTTTTTCCAGCTTGCTCCGATTTAAATAGGTTGCAAGGAAACCATGTTATCAAATGAATTTTTCGCATAGAAATTTATGTTTTCATATAAAATGAATTTTTTTATTTGGATTTCGCTGGTTTTGTTTTGTTAAAACATCCTACAATCGATAGTAACACTATATGCTTTCTTCATTTATATTTATCCAAGCATGTAATATATATATATATATATATATATATATATATATATCTTTTTAATCAAAGAAAACGTATGCTATATAATTTGGTTTGTTTTTATTATAATGTAGATTTTACATTTGAACTTGAAAAGAATAACGGTTGATTATTTTCTTTCGGTATGTTGAAAAAAAGGCTTTCTAACACTATGAAAAATAAAGCATATTTTAGTCTCACATCCAACTTTATTATGGTACTTACTAGAAAACAAGTCATCGTTGAAGCTTGATCATATACCAATATATAACCAATGCTAGTGATTTAAAAAATTCGTATTCAAACAATTTTAATGAGTATTGTTTCCATTATTATACAGTTATTTGTATTGTTAAGGGAAATGTTTTTGTTTAGCTCTATGAAAGCTTATATATGTATATCTTATATATAAAGCAAATACTTCCCTTAGTGAAGCCTTTTTCGGATTGACAAAACTGCCCTTCATTCGGAGAAAAGGAAGTAAAAATGTAGCTGGTATTTATTGGGTATGGTTGTAATTGCCTTGACCCACGTTCGCTGGTAACCGCAATATCCCTTTATTCACATCTTCGTCCCTACTTCCATAATCATTATTCTTCTGTACATAAAAAAGTGAATTTAGAAAGAAACGGAGAAATCATAAGCCTATTAATGGCCGAGAGAAAGAAACTATAGAAAGAATTAAGCAACTCAAACTCCTTCTCTTTTAGATGTCACTTTCCATCTCCTACAGCAGGTACATGCGGAAACCCTAATTTTATCATCGTCAATCCATTGATTTTCTGTGGTACCGTTTAGGCTTGATTGCTCTTTGATTTTACGAATTGCTAGATTTAGTTGCAGTCATGTGAATGTCTAATTTAACCCAAATTTGTTCCATTTAGTTGGATTATTTTGGTCAATTTTTTTTGTCAACACACGGCTTTCATATAAAATTTTATATATAGTTATCCTTATAGTGTCATGCTTTGAAAGAAGATATTGATATAAATATCAACCATATCGATTGTGAATCTGTTAAAACTGTCATACTTACCTAATGTACAAATAAGAATATCATATGTGCGTATGCGCTTATGTGTGTGAGATATTTTACCATCCATTTTGCACAAACATCTATTCCAGTTTCAATAAGCATAGCCTGACATGTATTTCCCCTAATCTCATTTGTCTGACTTTTACCACACTTAACCATTTTACCATCCCTTTAAAGTTTAGCAAAGGCCATTTTCCAGCCATCCAGACATTCAGAATCCAAAGCCTGGCATGTATTTTATTACTACTTTCGTATATCATCATTTTGCGTACATGCTTACTCAATTTTCTATGCTTATTTACTAACCATGTATGACGACCAGCATCATTCAAATTTGCCGATGCATTTTGCTTCTGCAGACCATTATGATTAACATCTATACACATCAATACATTCGAACAAGCATGCCTTACCACCAGGTTGCCATCACCATTCATTGAACCCATTCGATTCGGCATTCCATTTTTCAAATCATCCTCTTGCATAAAATCTGCAGAAACCCCATGTATCTTACCATGTATCACCACTTCACTATCATCAATCCTTATCATTTCAATTTCATACATAACAACATTAAAATCCAACAAAACCTCTGCCAATTCCTCCTAAGCCTTATCCCCCAATTCCTTTTTGATATATGCTTAGCAAATAATGCTCATTTCCTTTCTATAGTATTTTAATTAGCATCATTAGCCCTTAATCATGTTGTCTTTATTACTGTGAGCTTTTAATAGGTTGGTTTTAGTTCAATGGACTATCTTGGTAATTTATACTTTTTATGTCAAAGTGCGCTCATAATTTCTAGCTAACTAAGAAACTTGATAACAATTTAATACTTTACAATGGACTATGATGACGATTGGTATAACAAGACAATTATAATCTCATTTACAACTTTAACTTATATCATTTTGCAATACTACCAGTTGTACCTTTATTATCATTATCAACAAATTCGTGAAAGCCATATTTCAACTCCAGATAATTGTAAGTAATTTTTTTCTATTGATTTTCATTTCTCATTGAAGTTAACAGTCATTTTTAATTCTTCTCATTGTCATTTTCTATATTGGTAGATTGTTAATTTTACTATTTTAGTTTCTGATCGTTATTTCCAAAAGCATTTCTTATTTCAGTTTAGCTTAAATTTACCACTATTAGTAAATCATTTTAAGGTTTATTTTCAATAGATTACCATGGTTCTTTAGGCTGCTAATATCTGCACTGGCCTTTATACACTTCTTCATGGTTAAAAATTGGTTAACCACTTGAAATATTCACCTTTCATATTAATTTTTAAGTATGTACAGTATTGTGTTTATACACAATGTGACTATAACCAATTGTGACGTATAACTTCACAATATTATTTTCTTTCCAACCTTAATCTTATGTAATTTTCTGCTTTCAATTTAGCTGTTTAAAGGTTATCAACTTCTAATGTGTTCTTATGATCATTGATAGGTTACTTGCATATTCATTTACCAAGAATAACTAAAAACTGTTGTTAACGTAAATAATCTCTTAGTACATAAATTGTATTTCAGAATCATTTCCTCTTTTTTTTTCGACGATCTCTTAGTACATAAATCGTATTTCATAACCAACTCCTTTTTTTCTTTTAAATATGCATAATATTTAGTATGTGCAATTATGAAATATCTTTACGTACGACTACATGATTCATGTTACTTTTAAGCAAGTGCACCGAAATTTGTAAAAATTGCATATGGGTCACATGTTGGCCTTATGTATTCACTAAACTCACTTTCTTATCGTTTACCTCAAATTTATCCGGTTGAGATGGATAAATTGCTGAAGGACGAACATTAAAAGAGGGAGCTTCATACGTAGGGAGGAAAAGCTCATCATTGGCTTACATTATATGTTTGGAAGCAGGTATTTAATTTGATTTTATTATTCCCATTTTGATATTCATGTTTCATACAAGTTTCTTAGTACACATATGTGTATACATTGATTTTCACATGGTGATTTTATTGTGCATTTGTAAGTAATATAATCGTAATGTTTTGCTTTAGCTTTTCGAGTGACCTTAAATAGAAATTTTTTGTTATGGAAATTCATTTTTATAATCAATTTGCCTAATTTCGTAATTCAAAATTAACCTTCACTCTACTGGAATTCTTTTAAATAGAAAATTTTCTTTTCCTTTATTACTTTCATGTCATTTTTAACAATTTCTCCGTTTTATCACTCATTTGGAACAACTGTATATTCTATAATAGAGCCATAGATTGAAAATCTTTTTTTCAATGCTTTCCACAAGTGATTAAATGATGAATTCTAAATTGTCATCATACTATAAAATAATTAACTAAATGACATGCAGCTTGATAACCATTTTATCAAATGAACTGCTATCTTTTGACATTAAAAATAGAACCCAAGAAATAGTGTCTTCAGTTTAGTTCTTTTAGACAATTAAGATATAAGCTTTTTTATCTTATGTATGTCATTAATTGGTTCATTTTGTTTGGTTCTCATTTTCTTATGGTTAAGTTCGTAATTAAACATTTTTATAGATTTTATTGTCATGCAGATTGAATTATGTAGTTATTTTATGAAATTTTGGCATCTGACAATCTACACTGAGATTTTTTTGTCAATGCGAAAGATTGTGTTTGGAAATTCCAGCTACAAATAGGTGTATTACTAAGCAATGTAAATTTGTACTAAATTGGATTAATACACGCAGACCATTGACAAATATTTCACTTAAAAAAAATCGTCTTCAATAGTTATTTTGGATTATAAATGTATGAGTGTATCTTATTCTACATTTTCTTAAGTAATTCAGTCATTTGGTCTGATTTGGATGTTATGTGGTCAAGTATAGTTTTTGCATTGAATTTTCATATAAATTTTGTTATCGAACTTTACCTTCCTTGCATTGCAAACATAGTTATATCAGCTTTTGATTTTTGTATCTAAGTTATTCTTTTGTTGATTTGGTTGATTCACTAATTTTGTAAGACTGTCTATATCAATGGCGAAACTTTAAAGCGATTTCAATTTAATCTTGACTTTCCATAAGTGAGAAATAATGGCATGCTTAATTTTCATCGCAGTATGAAATGTTTACTTAAATCGAATGCATCCTCATTAACTATAATATCAAATGAACTAAATTATCATACACTTTTTTTGTTAATGCACAAGCTATTTTTTTATTGAATCTCACAATAAAAAGTAATCATATGTGGCAAAAAACTGTTTTTTTCTCAAACATATCATAAGTTGTGCTTGAGTTAAAGCTATTTTTAAAGAGAGGTGCACTAAATGACTATATGTCCATATGCACCAATACCACTTTAAAAACATGAGAGAACTAACATTTTTTACCTTTATCTGAATACAACTAATACAACTGTACTTGAGTTGCTACACCGGTCTCTGCCCTCAAATATATGAGGTGGAAAAATATCTATTTCTTCGTTCGTGCACATTGTTATACCAAATTTTATTATTTAACTGATGATTTACTCTATGTAAGTACAACAAAAATCATTTTATATTATTTGAATAATTTACATGTCAATTTTCAAAACTATAGTCTTTACAATAATTTCTTTTCTGACCTCAGTATATAATGCACATGAAATGTTCGTGTTTCAAAACATAGCAAACTCAAAATACAGTGTTTTCTAGAAATAAGTATAGTTATTATAGCTTGCTAATCCAAAAATATGCAATATAACTTTTACATGTTATAATTTCATTTTGACAATTGCGTTTTCATGGCCGTGGTCACAAAACTCTATGTTGTTTATCAAATGTTAACGTTAATAGTAGACCTTGGAATATTTAGTAAGAATAAGGTATAATAAGATTTAACCTCTTCAAATTATGTGCTATCTTCCCGATCAATTATTTATTATGTGCCTACGGTTTTTTTTATTGCATTCAATTGACTATATTTTATCATCCTTTTACAATTTTAAATTAATTTATTATATTATATGTGTGTATATATATATATTGCGGTGTATATTCAAATTTATATAGATTTCATTCATTTTATTTTACTGCTATCTAGACTTACAGTGGACTGCAATGGATTTATAGAAACAAACTATATTTTCTCAAAAGTTAAATGTTAACCATCGATACTACTGGATGAATTAGAATTCTCTCTTCTTATTCTTTTTTTGGGTTTTCTTTGCTTTGTGTTTCTCCTTCTTGAATCTCTTTCTTAGGGGATGCTCTTTGCAATGGTTGATACAAATTAAAAATGATATTTAATACAAGTTAGACAACAATAGTTGCAAATGCAATGAAATTTGTTTTATTTTTTTATACATTGTTTTTTAAGTTAAATGGTAAAAAACGGAAAAAACAACAAAGGTAATTTTAAATGTACCATCAAAGTTTTTTATGCTAAAAATATGACCCAAAGAAATATTATCTTTACCAGTCTTCTGGACAAATTTTTTATTGCGAAATGATTTATGCAGTTGATCTAATCAATTTTTGGTATAAAAGAAATTACTAACCGCTTTTATTGATAAAGTTATAGTACTTCCTGAAACCGACATTCATTGTGTTTGGGAAATACAATTACAAATGCATGTATATTTAATAACAAAAGATTTGTTTTTTTATTAAATTAGATTGATACTTACCGTTCATTAATAAATATATCATTTATTTTTCTTCCTACTTATTTTGGACTATCCATACAAGTTATCCTAATTTTGTGATTTTAGAAAGTTAACCATATCTATTTGGTTTTTATGTGGTTAAGTTGACGTGTAAAATTGAAGTTTTATAGCAATTCTGTCTCTATGGAAATTAATCTTCACTCTGGTGAAAACAAAATTATTTTGTATTTGTTATAATGTATGCAAATTATAAGAGTGAATATGTTAAAAATGTTGCGCAATGTTTTTTATGTTTTTATTTAGTCTCACATCATGGAATAAGTTCAATCGCAAACTCCAAAGCTTATATATAAATGAGCATATGTAATGGAAATGTATGAACCAATCTCCGTAATGAATAAAGTCTCTCTTCTCTCTTTCTTTTGGCTTTTCATCTTTATATCATTTACAACAACATTTGATTTTTCATCAAAATAATTGTTAATAAATTTATTCATTGGTTCACCAATCTGGTAAGGTATATTTTATCATGACCTTCCATAAATTGGTAGACAATGATATGCTTAATTGGCTTCATTTTATAATTTTTGGGTTAATGAAGTCAGAACCTACCTACAAAGAATCACAGGTAAGAAGTCAAGTAACTCCTGGCTACGTGGACCCTGCTTATTGTTCTAATTATCATTTATCTACTTTTAGCGATGTCCATAGTTATGATGTCATTCTTCTACAGCTCATCTCTTCCAGGCCAACCATTGATGCCAATAGACCAAAGTGGTGCCACCATATCATTGATTGGGTATGTTCAAAACTTTTATGGTTTCAGCAATATGAATAAACATCCCATCTATATATATATATTATGCTCCTATTAAAAAATTATATTAAACCTTTTTTTTGAAGGCAAGGTCAAGTTTGAAAAATGGATAGTGCAACAGATACTTGATGTTAACTTACTATTAGAAGCATGCAACACGGGTATGATGCTAAAGATGGGGAGAGTAGCCCTAAAATGTGGTGGAGAATCATAAGAACAGACCTATGATGCTCCAGGTTGTTCAAGAATTGGAAGATGCAATGAAGTACTATGCAACTCCCACAACAAACAATTGGCTATGAAATGTTGCTTTTCTGTTCAAGATCGTAAATCTTCTGTTCAAGATTGTAAATCTGATGTGTTTTATGGTTTGAAACTGAAAATGAATGTGTAAAAGCTGCATTGACTTACTTTTGAATATTTATTTTATTATTGTGCTAACAACCATTGATTACAATGGTTTTCCTTGATTGATATTTTTCTATTGAAATCATCATTATACATGAAAATTTTGAAATTTTAATGAAGACTTTTACCCATATACAAGAGGATTTTGTCTATCTACGCAACATTGAGTGAAACTAGCATTTTTCTTCCCCCATTGTTGCATTTATTTTCAATTTTAAGATAGCATGAGATTATTATACAAATTGCCCTTTGTATATATGAAACCATATGCCACTACTATTAACGGTTTTCCTTCTCACACACAAAGCGCTTCATTTTTTTCTTCTTTTGCACGAATCGTGTGCCATAGTACTATATATATATATATATATATATATATGTATATATATATATGTATATATATATATATATTGAACATATTCATCTAACTCTCTATTCATAGGTTATAGACAATCACAAATTTTCAAATAGAATTCATTTTGTCATTACCCTAGAAGAACAATAGTTAGTTGGAGTAACACTATTTAGATTTTACACGTTTTTCCAACATATACATTATTTCTCATATGTTGTTTTGGTTGAACCTGTTTGATTTTTTCCTAAAATAACCCGGTCTCATTCATATTTTGATAAACGATTGATTTGTGCATGTACACATATAAAAAATACAACATTACGTGCACATCAAAGTCATTTTGTAAAACCAAAAAACCTTACACGTATCTATTTTTAATACTAATTCCTCCTGCGCACGTGCATCGCACGTGCCAAAGTACTCGTATATATATATATATATATATATATATATATATATATATATATATATCCATCACACGTAATGTACATAAAAATTTAGTTGTTGCAAGGTGTATTATGTACTTTATTATGAACTAAGTTAGAGTAATCTACATAACGTGTTTTATCAACGTGTATATTCATATATATATTTGGTGATATTTTATTTTATGTAACTTATAATTTCATATTGAATGTTGAAATTGACGATCTCTAATTTTTTTTTAATACATATTGGTATTGGTTTTGATATTCATGCAAATAAAGCAACGAAGTTTGCAAAAATTATGAATTAATATTTTTTAGTTGTATGTTTATGTTTGAAAATTAGTTTGTACAGGAAATTTTTCTTGAATTTCATTTTCAGTTTTCTTGATTTGATATACTTAATTTGAAGGCGATATTGTGTTTCACTACTTCATTTTGGCCTTGTTTAGTGAAATACAAAACTTATTATAATAAAAATTTCAATTTGTTTGAACTATTTTGAAATTGATTTTTTTTTGATATTTTGTATACAAAAATGATGTATAGGACCTCAAACATAAAATAGTTAAATGTATGTATATGGATATAAGCCGAAATTTTTTTTACAGTTACGTTTAAAATATTTTGATACTACCATTAACTGAAAAATGTGAGTATCGTAAATTCGCACTAGTACTACATAAGAGAACAAAATGAAGTTTAATCCTAACGGATCACTAAATATAGGTTAAACATATATGATTCATTAAAGCACACAACGTTACCAAAATGAAATAGAAATGATACCGTATAATAGCAAAAAGAGTCAAACTTGCTCTTACTGTCAGAATTCGTATGGATCAAAAAACGACATAACCCTAAACGTGAAATCAAAATAAAAAATAAACTAATAAAGATGAAGAGAGATCGAAGCAAACGAATCAGAAGGATTGAAATTTGAAATTAGAAGAATCAAACACTAGATATGTCAGACGATCAGAGGTCACCAGAGATGATCTAACTAGAAGAATCAAAATTAATTGAGACGATCAGAGATACACAAATAAAAATATGAAATGCGTATAGGTTTTGTAACGTAGAAGGAAGAGCGTGATGGTCTACTAATTAAAAATTAGATTTTGTAACAAATTTTTCAAGACCGATTGTCCTCCAATGGAAAAAATAAGCAGACTTTCCTAGACGCTAGGAAAGCCCAAAATAAAGTTCTTCCCCCTATTTTCTTGTGAATATAAATACACATAGATATAAATAGATATGAAGCAGAAGGTCCCTAAAATTGGAAGATGGCGGAAGAAAAATCTCTCTCGAAAAAATTATGAAAATTTGATCATATTTTTAGTTTTTGACTAAGTTATGCTATTTTTGCCTCTGATTTCAATGCTGGGTCGATTTTTTAAAGAGGATAATCCGGTAAAAAATAACAAAACAGAAACCTAATTTAGGGATTTTTTTTTTTTTTTTATTTTTTTTTATAAAACAACTACGGCTGAAATGATTGATCGAGGATATTCATTTCAATACAAAATAGGCCCAATTGGCCTGGTCAATACCAAACAGATCCAATTTCAACCTGCTAGCATTGGGGAAGAACAAGCTTGTACGAACAAATTAGGGTTCCAATTGTCTTTCTCCTCTTTACCAAATTTTTGATCCTTTTGAGAAGTTTCTTTTGACATTGATGAGATAAATGCTCACATTTTCACTGCTGCTGTATCAAATTTAAAGTCGCAATCTGCTCAATTGCTGCTCCCGTTCAATCCCTTTCGATTCAACCTATAACTACAGTGAAGTAAGCTTTTAAGTTCTAACAATCTTATGTTGCACTCTGCTTCTGTTTTCTTTTTCCTTACTGCGATATATATATAAACACATGGAAGCTTTTTCATGCAGTTTTATATGCTTAAATCGGTATGTGGTTCTTTATTTTTGAATGATCTGAGTTTAACGTTTGATTGATGCATCTGTTTTATCATGGTTATGTTTGCTACTGCATCATCATATGCTTAAACGAAGTTTACCGTGCTATCATAACATAAGTTCATTTGTCTTATATAGATGATGATTAGACATATAATGTTACTTTAATTTGTTAGTATATTAAATGGATTATTATTTTCTTTACCCAATTGATAGTATATGCTTTTGGCATGCAAAGGTTTTTGTTGATTGCAGTGCCACCGCAATATTTTAAATAATCAATT
Source organism: Allium cepa (assembly GCA_030765085.1). Lineage (NCBI taxonomy): Eukaryota > Viridiplantae > Streptophyta > Magnoliopsida > Asparagales > Amaryllidaceae > Allium > Allium cepa. The sequence goes on from CM060937.1 coordinate 294,394,822, forward strand.
ATTTTGCTGCTACTACGTGTGAACTATTAATCATTCAATCTAGTTCATTAATGGGCAAACTTTAGTTATTTATACATCTGAGATGCTGCAGTAAATAGTTAAAATGTTCCCTTATATGTTCTGTAATATACATGAATATAATACAACATGTTTAATAGCCAGTAACATGAATAATTTCTCACGTAAATTGTACCAAAATAGCATGTTAACTATAACATAGCAGTTTAGTTGGTGATGTAACTGTTAGATTGACGGTGTAGTTTCATATGAAGAATGCAACATATGCATTAGTAAATCCTACAACCAGTTCTTTGTACTTAATTAATTACAGAATATTCAAGTTCATTCTACAAACAATAATTTCTATTCTTTTTCAGTCATAAAGTTTTTAATAAATTACTTTTAGTTATGAACTTGTACTTGGAATGAGGTTTAGTTGTACATTGTTTGTTGGAGTTATTCAAGGGAATTCATTGACCAATTTATCATATAAATTATTTCCTAATCAAGAGTTTGCAATGACTTCTTATTAAAGAAACAATTTTCTTTTTATAAAGAAAATAACATTATCTTTTTTATTACTAAATTTTCTTCTAGTTAAAAAGTCTTTGTTTTGATACTGAATTACGTAGTAATAGTCGATGAAACGTTGAATTCTTATGATGACTAGTGCACCATGACGATCGTCGTGCATGCTTACATTACTTATGAATATATATTTCACTAATTTTTGATCTGATATTGCTTTAAATGAATACAAGTTATTAATTTAATCTTTATCTATAGATAAGTAGTATGAAAAGTGCACTTAAGCAACGCTTGTAATTCATTGCTTTCTTTTTCCAAAAATCCTTAGTGTTAAGCAAGATCTCAAGTGATGTTTATTTCTTCCTCATTTGGATGTGAAATTTTAAACTGACTTTTGGCAAAAAAGGACTTTTGAAGCATTAAAAATCAAGTATGATGCCTAGAACAGATAATTGCTGCTTAGAAAAATACCTGCTCTTGTAGAAAATTGTTGTTGCTTAAGAATTACATGCAAGAAAATTTATGCTTTTCCTTTGCCAATTTTTTTTGGTTTGCAGAATGGAATGAAAAGTAGTTCCATCACTGTATTATAGAAGTATCATAAATGTTTGTGTTCTTGGTTGTTACAAGAATAATTTTTCGTCCTGAAACTTAGCATTCAACAATATGCTTTTAACAAATAAGTTTCATCCCACGAACATCAAGTATGCTTAAGCACCATTAAGCAAGAATTTTTTTTTGTCGCTTTGCTTAGCATCTAATGTAGTATATATACATATGTGCACTATTTAATGTTCAATCTGGTGCATTAAACAAGGAGTTAGAAAATGGATTTCGCTACCTTTTGTGACCCAATTGTGGTTCACAGGAATATATATATATATATATATATATATATATATATATATGTATATGTATATGTATATGTATATATAAATCTCCATTCTCCATTAAATGTTTAATGTGGAGTAGCAATCAAGAAGTTACACAAATAAATTTTAGCTTGAATATAATTTTGAAACACCAAATATAGAACATCAGCGGTACAATTTAATTTTCATTAACGTTTGAAAAGTAGGAATATTCATTGATGGTTGGGATCAGGTAGTTTTAGTTATTAATACTAATACATTTGCACATGACGGTTTCAATATTTGGCGACGATGTTTTTTCAATATATGAGGATGATTATACCTCTCAATACTGATCAGGTTTTTGTTTATATGTAATCTTCATTTGTAAAATTTAGTGTGTATGGACTTACGAGTTCAAATGAGTAAAAACTTATTCATTTGTAAAATTTATTTGAATATGAATATATGTGAGTGGTCTGAACTGCAAGACCAAAAGTAACGAGTTCGAATCCCAAAATTGACGATCCAGTAAGTAACAGGTACCCGGAGATGTGTTTGACCAACACATACTTCCCTAGAGTTTAGTTCTCCAGGCAATTCAAATTTTTTATATTAAACGTGCATGGATTTACATGTACAATGGATGGACGATGCACGTAAAATGCACATAAAGATATGTTGTTTACATGCAAAAGACATGATGTATAGTCTTCACTTAATGTATTTTTTTATACATTCCCCACTTCCACTCCTTCCCTTTCCCCTCTCCCCTTCTCCTCCTCTGTTTACATCCATTTATCTATCTATTTGTAGAAGGGCAATTTCATCGTTTCATCCGGCCATGGTTGAAACAGTTTAATGTTGGGGTTTTTTGGTTATCAGTAGCAGAGATAGTAGAGATATTGCTTTGTGAACTGTTTGCACAACTGTTATGTGGAATGTATTATAATTTGCAAAATCAAATCATGCTACTGTCAAAAAGATATGTGAATTTATTTATTTATTTATTTATTGAATGTATTTCTTCATGATTAGTAAAAACTGGCCTTTTATGAATGAACATATTATGTGGAAGCCAATATAACTCAGGCCCAACTTTTAGGGTGAAATCTCAAGCCTTATTAAATCGGTTAAATAATTCTGCAGGTCTGCTGTTTTTTCTAGCAGTTTGACCTCTTTTTGAGTAGAACCTACCTATAAAGTTGACTGACTGTATAAACGTTCCAATAACTTTTAACAAAACTGTTTCCAAGTAATAAATCGAAAATGAAACAGGAAACAAATTTAATGACTATTTTGTTCAAATTGCTAAAAAGGTAATAAGATACCGATGATTATGATGCATTGAACAAATATTGTGCTTTGTGCATTTCTTTAATATATTTTGTGCTCATGTTAGACTAGTTCTTGGTTTAGAAACTTGACTGTGATGCAAGTGATAAGTTGGTAATATAGTTAATTTAAATTGCTAAAATATTTTATTTAGATGTTACATGCCTTACTTCGATACAGCATATGTTTTGTAATAATACTAAGAGGGAATTAGTTAGAAGGATAAACATTAGCAAAAATTTTAGTACATAAGTTTTCAAATTTAGGCTCAAGGTCAAACCTATGTTTTCTCTCTCGTCGACATCAACCTCACCTCCAAATCAAATATCGGACCGCCGTCCAAAATACCAAACGTTGCCGGTCGTCGCCCATTGCCTCGTCGCCTACATCATCGTCACAACCCCATTGTCGTCCCCTTCACCTTCATCAAAAACCTGACTATCACCTAATCAACAAAAAATCCTAGCCGCCACCAATTTTCACCATTTCAACGCACCACCATATCGTCGCATCTGACCAGGACTGTAACCAACACTCCAATATTGAGGAACTAAAAGAAAAAGCCAACAATAAAAAAGTGCTAGACTAAACTAGCATAATATGGATATAATGTTATATACTTTTGTACAGTTCAAATAATTCTAAATTAAGCCAACGTTGCACGTATATAATGCCATGTACATTTGTATATTAAAAAAAGGCTAAATTAAACTAGTATCATAGATGTATAATGCTATATTCGTTTTTATAGATCAGAAAATGCTATATTAAACTAGCATTATAGATGTATAATACTATATTCATTTTTACAGTTCATAAAATGCTAAATTAAACTAGCATCATAGATGTATAATGCTATGTTAATTTTTACACTAAATTAAACTAGGATTATAGCATCGTAGATGTATAATGCTACGTTAATTTGTACATTTTAAAAAATGCTAAATTAAACAGGCATCATAGACGTATAATGCTACATTAATTTGTACATTTTAAAAAAATGCTAAATTAAACTAACATTATAGATGTATAATGTTATATTAATACAACAACAACAAAGCCATTATTTCCAAACAAGTTGGGGTCGGCTAGAGATGGAACCCTAAAAATAAATAATAATAATAATAATAAATAATAATAATAATAATAATAAATAAATAAAATAAAGTCAAATAGGTAAATTAATAATAGTAGCTAAGTAAAATAAGATAAAATAAAAATGTATATGTATATATAAGAGGAATGATAATAATAATACTAATAGCAATAATGATACTAACAGTAATATTGGTCAAAGACTAAACCTACGTCTTAGGCTCATGTTCTCTAGCCTATAATCTAAAACTCAATGCTCATGGTTCTGGTACGTAAATCACTAACTTCCACTCGCTCCGATCCGTCACCAGCTCTTCGGATATACCTCAATCTTTCAAATCCCTTTTTACTACTTTCTCTCATGTTAATCTTAGTCGACCTCTACCTCTCTTTGAGCAATCAACGCGGCCTATAATACCAACACTCACAGGTGCCTCGGGAGGCCTTCGTTGAAGATGTCCAAACCATCTTAAGCGATGTTGAATTAGCTTCTCCTCAATTGGTGCTACTCCAAGTTTATCACGTATATCATCATTTCTAATTCGGTTTCTTCTTGTATGACCGCAGCTTCATCGAAGCATACGCATCTCTGCTACGTTTATCTTTTGGACGTGTTGGCTTTTAGTAGGCCAACATTCTGCACCATACAACATCGCAGACCTGATTGCCGTTTTGTAGAACTTTCCTTTAAGCTTTTGTGGGACCTTCCTGTCATAGAGAATTCCAGACGCTTGTCGCCATTTCACCCATCCCGCTCGAATTCTAAAACTAACATCTTCATCAATCTCACCATTATACTGCAACATTGATCCAAGGTATCGAAATGATTCCTTCTTGGAAACTAATTGTCCGGCCAGAGTGACATCTCCATCCTCCGACCTGACACCGCTGAACCCGCACTTCATTAGTTCTGCTAAGTCTAAATCCCTTCGATTCTAAAGTCTGTCTCCACAACTCCAGTTGTTTATCAACCTCAATCCTACTTCCATCAATTAGCACAACATCATCAGCAAATAACATACACCAAGGAATCTCGCCTTGTATATCCTTCGTAACCTCATCCATCACTAGAGCAAAAACGTAGGGACTCAACGCTGACCCTTGATGTAATCCTATGTTAATGGGAAAGTCGCTAGTTTCACCATCGCATGCGCTGACACTAGTCACAACATCATCGTATATATCTTTAATAAGTGTAATGTACTTTGTTGAGACTTTCTTCTTTTCCAGAGCCCACCACATCACTTTTCGCGGTACCTTGTCATAAGCTTTCTCCAAATCAATAAACACCATGTGTAGATCTTTTTTTTGCTCCCTAAACCTCTCCATAAGTTGTCTTATCAAGAAAATCGTCTCTGTGGTTGACCTTCCAGACATGAAGCTAAATTGGTTTTTTGAAACACTTGTCATTCTTCTTAATCTAAGTTCAATGACTCTCTCTCAAAGCTTCATTGTATGACTCATAAGTTTAATTCCTCTGTAGTTATTGCAACTTTGAATGTCTTCTTTATTCTTAAAAATTGAAACTAGTATACTTCTCCTCCACTCATCTGACATCATGTTTGATTTGGAAATATTATTGAACAACTTAGTTAGTCAGGCTATCCCTGCATCTCTAAGGCATCTCGACACCTCAATGGGGATGTCATCAGGCCCCAATGCCTTGCCTACTTTCGTCCGTTTTAGTGCCTCTTTTACCTTGGATTCTTGAAATCTTCGAACAAAATGTCTACAGGTGTCATCCGAAGAGTCGTCTATCTCGATCATAGTGCTATCATCTTCTTCATTAAATAGCTTATCGAAGTAATCTCTCCATCTATTTTTTATCTCCTCGTCCTTCACCAAAAGTCTATTATTGTCATCTTTGATGCATTTAACTTGGTTGAAGTCTCTTGTCTTCCTCTCGCGGAGCTTAGCTATCTTATAGACGTTTTTCTCACCATCATTCGTACTTAGATTATGGTATAGATCTTCATACGCTCGACCTCGTGCTTCACTCACCGCTCTCTTTGCGTTCTTCTTTGCCGTTTTGTACTTTTGCATGTTGTCCTCGCTCCTGAGATGGTGTAAGCACTTATAGCATTTCTTCTTCTCTTTGATAGCCTTTTGCACATCACTGTTCCACCACCAAGAATCTTTAAGTTTGCGTTTATTTTCTTTCGCTATCCCAAATACATCGGTAGTCACTTTCCGAATGCGTCTTGCCATCTCACCCCACATGTGATTTGCTTCTCCTTCCATATTCCATGCCCTTTCTGCCATCACTCTATCCTTAAACACCCGTGAGGCATCTCCTTTGAGCTTCCACCACTTCGTCCGAATAATCTTGGCTCCTTTACCATGTTGAACACGTATTCGGAGACGAAACTCGAAAACCAAAAACTGATGTTGTGAGACGACACATTCTCCAGGTATGACTTTGCAATCTACACAAGATCGTTTGTCGTCTCTTCTAGTAAGGACAAAGTCAATCTGGCTAAAGTGTTGGCCACTACTAAAAGTAATTAAGTGTGACTGGCTCTTCCTAAAGAAAGTATTAGCTATCATGAGGTCATAAGCAATAGCGAAATTCAATATTTCTTCTCCTTCTTGGTTCCTATCGCCATATCCAAAACCACCATGCACTCTCTCAAACCCTCCACTGGTTGCACCAACATGACCATCGAAATCTCCTCCTATGAAAAGTTTTTCGCTACTAGGCACATCTCTAACCATGACATTTAGCTCTTCGCAGAAATTCCTCTTAACGGCTTCACTTAGGCCTACTTGTGGGGCATAAGCACTAATGACGTTCAGAATCATATCACCCACTACCAGCTTAATTAGGATGATCCTGTCCCCCTGTCTCCTAACTTCGACTACTCTGTTTCTAAGGTTCTTGTCAATTAAGATACCTACCCCGTTTTTGCTACGCTCTTTTCCCGTGTACCATAATTTGAAGCCTGTGTTTTCCACCTCCTTCGCCTTTTGGCCCGTCCATTTGGTCTCCTGAACGCATAAGATATTCACACGTCTCCTAGTCATAGTATCAATTATCTCTCTTAGTTTTCCTGTTAATGATCCTACATTCCAACTATCTAATCGAATCCTACTTTCATCGACTAGCTTCCTTGCCCTTCGCATCCGCCGAGTAAAGTGCGAAGACCCTTGCTCATTTATCACTACATCGGGACGTCGATGCAGCGCGTCACTAAGGGAGTGACGACCCAGCCCTTGCATATTTTTCACCATATCCGAGCCTCGATATGGCGCGCCACTAAGGGAGTAGCGACCCAGCCCTTGCTCACTTTTCACCATACCCGAGCTTCGATATGGCGCGTCGCTAAGAGGGTTACGCCCCAACGAAATATAACTAGGTTCCATATCTATAAGAGAGGCTGGGGTTTTTACGTTGGCTCGCCAAGCCTATCACAACCCTCCTCTTTTATCCTGCCTTGGGACAGGCTGCATAGAAAACTACACATAAATTAAACAGGGATTATAGCATCATAGCTGTATAATGCTATACTTATTTTTACACTAAATTAAACTAGGATTATAGCATCATAGATGTCTACTGCTACATTGATTTGTACAGTTTAAAAAATACTAAATTAAACTAGCATCATAGATGTATAATGCTATATTAATTTTTACACTAAATTAAACTAGGATTATAGCATCGTAGATGCATAATGGTACATTAATTTGTACAGTTTAGAAAATACTAAATTAAACTTGCATTATGTATCGATTGATTTATACAAAACAAGTAACGCTAGTTTTATTTAGCATTTTCGACTGCCAACTCAAAAAAAAAATCAACGTCATCAACCACCACTGCCGCCATCGCCGCCATCAACGTTGAACCTCCATCATGCAACGCTGCGCAACACCACCACCAATCACCTCCACCGATTCTCCATCATGCTACATTAATCTATACAAGTTAGAAAATGCTAAATTAAATTTGCATTATATGTATTGATTTATACAAAACAAATAACGCTAGTTTTATTTAGCATTTTCGACTGCCAACTCAGAAAAGGGGAAAAAAAAAAGACAACATCATCGACAACGCTGAACCTCCATCATGCAACGCTGCGCAACACCACCACCAATCACCACCATCAATTCTCCATCAAACATCCCCCCCCCCCCCCCCCCCCAAAAAAAATAAAATAAAACAAAACCAAACCTTAGTCCTATATCACGTTGCCTAATCTGCCGCTGCCATGCCACCTCCTCCACGTAGCCGTCGTCCACTCAAATCTGCCGATGTCGCTGCACAAATTAAGCCAAAAGATGTTTTTCCTTTAGATGAATTGCTACGATGGGTTTGTCCTTGAGTCTAAAATTGAAACCTTGTGTCCTTGAGACAAAAAATAAAAAATAAAAAAAAATTCTAAAGTCGGTCCTTGAACCTATTTTCCTGTGATATTAACCTGCAAAATAATTTCTTTCGATGTTGCATATCTTGATATTTAAATTGGTAAATGGTGGTTGCTATTGGATTCATTGTGATGTTTTGTTAGGAGCATCCCCTTGCCTACCAAATCAACTTATTTTGCTTTTGGTCTTCAACTTCTGATCATGATTGACCAAATAAATTTTGTTATTCTCAATTTATCCTGTTTTCCATGAATTTGAATCAATTATTATTGTTATGTTCTTTCAGTCGCTGATGTCCATCTCTAACATATTTATTTGATTTCTACGTTTAACATACAATCATGATGTTTGAAAATGTTAAGCAGAACAAGAAAATGCAGTTGAAAGTTGAGCATGGTAGTAGTTCCCGGTTGGGCGTACATGACATTAGTGAGCAATCTGAGGGGACAGTTCATTCACGGACTGTGGAGACAATGAATAAACAGGAAATTAGTGCCAGTGCTAGCATATCTGAAACAAGCACAAGCTCCACTCCTGATTTTTCTATACTGAATAGAGAAATTCCCTTAAATGACCTTTCAGTTGGAGAACTGCAAGAAGTTTTTCACGTTACTTTTGGCCGTAAAATTTCTATTGACGATAAATTGTGGCTTAAGCGGCGCATTGTTATGGGATTAACAAATTCGTATGAAGTCCCAACTACAAACATCAGAATAAAGGATAATAAGGTGTTTCATATGGATAGGGAAGAAATATATTTGGAAAATGATGTAAAGAATGAAAACTTCCACATGGATGAGCAAAATGCTTCTAAAAGGGCTAGAAAACCAACTAAAAGATACATTGAAGAACTTTCAGATGTTGAAGGCAGAGAGAGTAGTGGGCGATTAGTTTCATGTTTAAGGGAATTGAGGCCTCGTCAGGTATCACCAAGACCTGCAACTGCAAACTTGATTGACATAAAAATCCCGCATGTTTGTAGAAGGATAAGAAGACAACCTCGCAAAGACTTTGATGCTCTTATGGTATGTCTATTAATTTGATAACGTTTCTACATATAGTTGCTATCATTTTTAGAAAAAATTGGTTTAGGATCGTAATAACATCAACATATAAAAAGCTTATACATATATTACTCAGATAGTGCATCACTGTTCATCAGTGTTATTTGCTTGTACCAAAACAGATTATTTGTAAAATCAATTATGTTCTGCTAATACTTGAGCAATGTGCATACAACATAAACTTGCAATTTCTGTTTTGAAGGCAAAATTTGTGAATGTGTATTTTGAGTATGAGTCAGTGCAAATGTTGATCCCAAATGGATTTTACGGTTTTATTTCAATATCACTATCAAAACTTCTTGCATTTTAGTTTATTCCGTTGATCCCATATAGTCTAAAAGACTTTTGAATCGTTGATCATTGTATAACTGAAATATACATTGAAATTTTAGTTCATTAAACAATTCAAAGTTTAGAGAAGAAAATAAGTTCTTTAATTACACACATAAATATAATATTTTAGTCTTCAAATTTCAGGTTAAAATATTTAATTTTATTTATTTCATAGGTTCCAGTGACATAATAACATTCAAAATAATTCAAAATTTAAACAACACAAAAGAAATGTATAATAAAACAAAACATGAATGAACCGAATTAATATTTCTTGATAAATTAGGATATAAATACATTTCCTTTAATATCAAGTTAAATAAAAATGGACAAATTAAATTTTATATTATACAATACAAAATTATACACACAACCCCCATGTGATTTATTTGGAGTATGTGCGTGGTTTCGATGCATGCTTTCTCAAAGTTTACAAGTGTAGGCTTAAACTTGGTTATCCGCGCTCTTTAAATATACATATACACATTTATATACATATATACATGCATACACACACATACATATACAGACATAAACACATTTATAACAATTTTTCGAATTTAATTTCCAAATTAGAATGATATAACTATTTTTTTGATTAAATTTTCTTAAAAGCTTTATTTTCACATAAGTTGAAATTAATTCTAAATGGTTATATACATGCATACACATATACATAGACATACATGCATACAACACACATACACGTTCATAACAGCTTTTCAAATTCCATTGTCGTCCAAATTAAAATGATATAACTATTTTTTGATTAATTTTTCTAGAAACCTTTATTTTATCACATAATTTGAAATTAAGATCTAAATGGTTATAAACATCTTAAATATTATAACCAGTTGTAGGCTTGAAAAATACCTGGGTAGTTTTTTGTTTTAAAATGTCCATTTAGAAGGCAAAAATTATAAAATGACGAAAGAGAAAAACATGGTACAGAATCAGCTGGCATGCTTTTTTTATTATGCAAATAGGGAAAAAGATATATGAAATTTGTTTAGATTGTTGATTATAGCTCATTTTTATCAACTCTGATGTATTGTTTGTTTTCTTCTTAAAAATAATAATAAATTAAAATAAAAATACATTCTTACATGTTTTTTGTAAGTTGATATAAGTGAAAACAAATCTTTTTATATATTTTTTTAATCTGTCTGAAGGACAACATTGTTTTGTATAAATACAAAACGCCGCATAAATTTAAGTTATAAGGCTAACAAACTTGAATTTAAGATTGAAATAATCTGAGTAAATTGTTAGATTGTCCTTTTATATAAGTTAGAATACATCATGTTCTAAATATCTTTATTTTTTTTTAAATGATCATGGGTGATATTAATTTGAATGATAGATTTTTCAGTTTTTTTATTTCATGAAATTGTGTTGCATATTTGAAATAATCATTAGCTGTATATATCTTTTATACCTTTTTTAGAGATAACGGTTTACCTGTTGGAAAGAATGGAACACCATATATGATAGACAAAAATGAACAATTGCTGCAACAAGCCCACTAGATAGCAATAGACTATATACAATTGATTCTGCATCACAGTTAGTATGTTGCTAGATGACCCAACTAGCAACATTAGGATCCTATAACTAACAAATAACTTACAAACCAATGAACAAAATTTGAGCAGTATAACCATCTATATCACCAAAATCATTGAACAATTGAAAACATTCACGATTAAGTACTTCATATAGACAAATGAGACTGATGTGAAGCTGCATGAACTAGTACCAGTGTGGCATCAATGAATGCCTGAAAACTCAAAAACTCATCTGCATTCACATTTGGGGAAAAAACAAAAAATTATAATGTTCGAAAAGCGGACCTAGATACAATGGTACAAATTTGTTGGTTTCTTAGTTTTTATTTTATTTTTATAAGTTGACATCGAACTAGTTTTGCGTTGTGTCATATTTGATCTATTTTCCAAATTTATCAATTGTTTAGCGGATATGCAAATATTTGAAACCCCTCGAATATCTTTAACCAGAATATCTTTTGTTAAAGATTTCCAGTATCACAAAATGATTTTGGATATGGATATAGCATTACGTGCATCTAAAAATATCATTAGACAAGTCTGAGTTTTGTATCTGACCTTTCAGATATGATGACTTCTGAAAATAATCTAACCACCTATAATCTAACCACCTTTCAGATCCGATCATTATAGAAGCTCTGAAATCAATATCATAACAAAAACAATCTCACATTAAAATAAGACACTATACTGTCTATACATGCGTCGTAGACAATCTTTCAAAAAGTGATCTAGTCTAAAACGGAGTACAATAACTTATCTGTCTACATTCTGTTAACTTTTTATCGACTTTTCTTAAAAATTATTATTAATGTTTTCGGTTAAATTTGTAATTTTCCTAATTCATATTTTATAAGGCTCAACTAAAACTTAAAATTAGAATTAAAAAAATAAGGACCTTTTATAAACTTATTGAATTATCCATTCACAAAGATTTTGTGGAACCACCATCAATTACGCTGTGAGAGTGTGTGTGTAAATCCAGTTAATTTTAAGAGAAAAAAAATGCTGATTTTGGTTTTTGTCCCTGCTAAAATTCAACTAATTTGTTTTTCGAGATTCAAACTTATTTTGTATTCTCATGTTCAATAAATTTATTTAATTTTTTATTAACTTACCTGTTTTTAATTTTTATCTGTAAGAAAATTCAAACATTCTTAAAACTTAAAGGTTTAACAAATTTCATCTTACTGATAAAGTAATAATCTTTTTGAACTTAAAATTTATAGCAAAAATTCTCATGCAAAAGGTGTTATTACAACATATTGTAAAGATCTTTCATATTTCTTGACGTGTATGGATCTAAATGGCTTATTAATTATTACAAGGCAACATTGATAAGTTGGAGTATACGGTATCCATAGTTAATATTTTTCAGTTTTGTGACTGGAACAAAATTCTTTACTCTATTAATATTTCTCTCAACTAGGAGCGCTGCATTTTCTGAATTTAATCCCAAGTGGTTTAATGCGTTATACTTAGCAAGGAGCTTAAGAAATGTATTAAAAGTCTGATAGATTTTTCTATTAATATCATTTCAGAAGTTTGGCGGTCTAGAGAGAAAACTGTTTGCAGTTGATGGCTCAGAGGGTGAAAAAACACTTGTGGAATCATTTTATGGTGAGGAAAAATGTCCAGATAATGTAAATATTACTACTCCAGTGGTAGATTCCTCAAACTATAATGGTGATAGCATGAGTGACAAGGATGTGAAAACATCAAAAAGTAACACCAAAAGAAAACATCACAGAACTTGGACACTTGCTGAAGTATTGAAGTTAGTTGAAGGGGTATCTCGATATGGTGCAGGAAAATGGTCCGTTATTAGGCAATCTTCATTTGCATCCGATTCTTATCGGACACCTGTTGATTTGAAAGTGAGCCTGTACTTGGTGATTTAGTTTGAGAGTTGCAATCTATTATTTTGGTAAAACAACTGAATTATTTCCTCCATTTTCTTCAGGACAAGTGGAGAAATCTCATCAAAGCTAGTTTTTCAGTTGAGCTTTCGGATAGTGGGGTGAGTACTATAACTGCATATTTAAATGAAACTTTATATACATATATATATATACATATACATATACATATACATATATATATATATATATATATATACACACACACACACACACATATACATACATACATATATATGTGTGTGTGTATATATATATATGTATTGAACTGTTTCTGGCTGTTGTTTTTTCAGTTCATCAGTAATATTGACCATATAAAAGTTTTCAGTGTAAATTTCTTGAAAACTTTCCTACTATATGTTACAGAATCTGTACTAATTTCTAGTACTTTTAACCATAGTTGAAAAGTTTGCGGAAACCGAATTCGGCGGTTCCAATACCAACGCCAGTTCTTTTGAAGGTGAGGGAATTGGCAGAAATGCAGTCGCCACAAGGAGTGGAGTTTATCCCTATCAAGTATGTAACCCATAGCGGAAACCTTGTACAAGAAAAAGGATCAGGGTTTTTATGACGAAGTAGTTCAGGTTAATTAAGCTTTCACGTTATTTGATGTACAGTGTCACCAGCTGTTTTATTAAGCTATGTTTGTATGCTTGTAATGTAAAAGAAAAAAAAAAATGAATAAATTGTATTTGCCTCGTTTTTAGTTAATTTTGAAAGTCGGTGCTTAATAATAATTAAAGTTGCAAATTACCATATTCATCGGTGATCCATTGGAATATATTGCAATAAATGTTGATAAATGCATATGTTCCATTTTACATGCTATTATCATCCATGCATGAAGTTCAGAAATTGAATCATAAACCAGTATATCTGAGTTCGGTTTGATTCCGGTTTCTATGATCATAATCTGCGCTCGCTTTCACAGGATATTTCAAATCCATTACTTTGTTGGATATTTCCAATCCATTACTTGAATACACGTAGTTTAAAATGTTGATGTAATTTCTCAAAAGTGATGCGACAATACCTAAATATAGTTCACAAACAAAAATACATAAAAAGTTCAACATGTGAACAAAAAAGAAAAATAATATATGCATCCATATTTTTCTAGAGTGAAATAATGATCCAAGTTGGATGGTGATAGAAACTGTATCTAGATAAATGAATAACCGGGTTTGGGTTTGAGTTCGAGTTCGGGCTTAGACAGTCAAACTAAACTTTGTTTAAATAGTTTAGCATGCTGATCGGAACTCGTAATGAATTTAGACCCATTTCAGAAAATATGAACACGTTTGTCATTTAATTCAACAATTTCTCTTGATGCACTTTAAGATTGCGTCGAACTATATTTTATTATTTTATTTTTGAAGAATTTCTCCTCTTGCATCGATAATAAGCCATTATACAAAAAACAACTATCTAATTTTAAGTGAGCTTGAATACAACTATTGAATCAACGTAAACATGGAGAAGGAGAATTAATTTAAAAGACAAAAGTTGTATATTTTTAGCGGACACGACCTCAATATTTTAATTACAAGGACAAACATTTTCTTAAAAATTATTCAAAAGGACAAATATTCTTTCAAAATTATTCATAAGGACAAACATTCTTTCAAAACTGCTACCGATCTAAAAACTGCTACCGATAACTACAAAATGATACCTAAAAACTGCTATCAAATACTAACAATTGATACCTAAAGAAAGTTGTCCTTTAGAATAAAATGTTGAAGGTCTGTTCTTAAGGCTAAATCCGTAATTTTTTTGTTTTTGACAATAATTTCCTGTATGATTGGAAAATATAGCATGTTCTAAAACTTATCTAATTTTGTTACGTCTTGAAAGGTGAAGTAAATTGATAAAATAACCACATTTTTTCAAGTTCGTTCCACATTCTTTTATGGGTAAGCTTTTTAAACACCCAAAATAACTTCAATTTCCCTCGGCCGCTACCCCCTCCCTTTCTAAAATCTGACAAAAAAAATACCATTCGTTTCAAATTTCAAACATAAATACCATAAGTACCCCCAACACGATTAGTGCTACGTCAAAAACAGTCACGCACAAATTTATTTCTCTCACAAAATGTTCCTCACTAATCACAAAAGAAATTAAAAAAAAAATCCTAAAGTTTACTCCAATAATGGCAACACAAAAGAACACTGAAAAAAAAAAACAATTATTACTACACGATTAAAGGTGGAATCAAAGGCAACTAAATTGTTTATCGAACAAGATGCATCAAAAGATAAAATTGAAAAACAACAAACAAAAGACATGATATTCTTCTTAATTTAACAATTTCATATTTTTCTTGCTCTAATTTACGAATTTTTTATACCCTAAATAGACTATAAATTAAAACCTTTTACACTATATAGAATAGAACTTCAAACATTTAGAACTAGGACCACAAATACTTGCAAAAACAAACTTCAACACAACCGGTCACAACTAAAACAATTTGAAAGAAAAGTACAAGCATATGCTGTCAAAATTGCAAATAATTGCACGTAGAATTGCAAATATTAGATATGGTAATTGCAAAATTTTCAACTTAAAACTGCAAACATGTACAGTGGAAACTCCAAATAAATGCAGTGGAAACGAAAAATATTTATAGATAACTACACATATTTGTTGTTTTCCCTACAAAAAATTTATTATATTCATTGCAATTTCATAGTACCAATACTAGTTTTAAATGAAAATATTGAAAGATAAATTAGAAATAATTATCTTCATTCTATTCATAACAAAAAATTATAATTATCATTGCAAGTTCATAGCACCAATACTAGTTTTAAATAAAAATATATAAAGATAAATTAGAAATAATTATCTTTATTCTATTCATAACAAGAATTCTTTGGAGGAGTTATATACAAAATGGAACTCAACAAATGACGATGCGCTATCTCTCTCTTCTAAAAGCTAGATTTGAAATCAATCTCCCTTCTTTTTGTTCATCTTCGTCGAAATCCATCACCGTCATTTCTGATGTTCCCAGGTCGTGCCTCGTTTGGATGTCGGATCCATTTCATCGCCTCGGACTGAGCGGCGGATGTGACGCCGCTGTAGCAAAGTCTCCTACAGTGTTAGACGCATGCTCTTTTCCACCGTTTTCTGATGTCATGGGTTTCCCTCCTTTAGAGGTTTCAGAGAGCCCGACGTCCCTGCTTTCAGATCCGAGCGTGGATGGCATTGCGTGGGGGAAGCCGTACGACAAAATGGGATCATGAAAGAGTGTAACATCCCCCTACTTAGATGTCCAAAACTAACGGCTATGGATGTTGCAGTCATCCATAGTTATTAATCCTTGGCAACCAAATATGGCGGTGTTAGATTCATTGATACACAAAAATACATGAATATGGAAAAAATTTAAAACATCAAACAAAATCACATTCCATTTCAAAACATTTTCAATTCATTACATAATCCCATAATCGCCAACCACTTTCAGAGAAAATATATTTATTATAATATACGTCAAGAGCGACATATGAAGATGACCACTTGGATGATCAGGGTATATACATGCAATATAACAACTTTTCCATTGCAAATAACACAGCGGAATCAAGTAAAAGTGAACTCTAAATAGCTATCATGCCTTCTATATGTCTCCAGAAGCTTATTCGTCTAAAGAGGTACTTGAAAACCTCAACTCTCAAACTACTCAAAATCAATTGAATACCCGAGAGTTTAAGAGGAAAACATAAACTTCGAGTTAGACATAAAGCCTGGTATAAATAATAATCTACCATCTCAAATCATTTAGATAACCATAGAGACCACGCCATTTAACGGAACGGATTTTCCCCTCACTAGTATCCTAAAACCTTTATAAAACCATACACCGTGCTTCTGCATCCACAATGGTTAAAACATGGTCATTTCAAAATATTATAATGATACACATACAAGTTAAAACAATCTTGATTTCTCATCCCTTCTTTAATTGACTTCCTGTCATATTTATAGTTTCTAGAGTTACTATTAACCTATTAGTTTTCATGGGCTTACTAATACCTATATTTAATTTCTAGATTCCCTATCCTATTTTATAGTTTTCTTGGGTGCACTATGAACCTATTGGCCCCTGCTAATTAACTTAACACTACCACTCCCGTGGGTCTGAATAATTCATGGGTTCCCCTGAACCTATTGGATACTCCAATAACTTTTCTCTTATCTTAGTTTTCATGGTTTGATTAGGAACCTACTGGTTACTCCAATAACTTCTCTCTTATTCTAGTTTTCATGGGTTGATTAGAAACCTATTGACAACTGTCATAATCCGGATATAGTTTTCATGGGTTCACTACAAACCGATTGGTCCCTACCAACCACTTTTTATAACATAGTTTTCATGAGATCACTATAAACTTATTGGTAACTCCAATAACTTTCTAATCATAGTTTTCATGAGTGCACTATGAACCTGTCTCTCTGACATCTTCTATATTTAAGCATCCTATATTTTGGTCTCCAAGACCTTTTGGATGCAATTCTACTCATTCAGGAGTTTAATCAATTTATATTCACTACTGGGTTAATCTATCTGGTTCTCTTGCCCTTTTTCCCAAAATGCAGTTATGGTTATATTATAATGTGAATATATTTATATTTGAAGAAGCAAACAACATAACATAACAATACCACTCCTGTGGGTTTAATGTCCTTGAAATACTTTTCATATAAAACATGGTTAATCCCTTTAACCTATAATTTTATCAAGGAAAGCTTCTTCTGACCTCACTTGATACCCTCTTCGAAAGCATAAAAATCTATTTTCAGAACATTAGGCTCCTGCCTTTCGAACACTTTAAAACCTTTCTTTTGAAACCTTTCGAAGTATCTGTAACGGCCCGGGGTTTTCGACCTTCGAAAATCGACATCCATACGTTCACTATATAACATACCGAATAGTTAAGCGCCGGAAATACCAGATCATTAGGGGTGAGGAAGAAAAGGATAGAAGAAAATAGAATCAACAACACAGAATCTCACAATCGCAACGGAACAAAAATATAATATATAACAACATTTTTTATACAAAGAAAGCTATAACTGTCAATATATATACAATTATCAAAGTACAATAATCAATATATTATATTGACAATTATTATAACTTGTCCTCACCAGTGCTGACTATACAGTCTACACACAGAGTAGAATATAATCAAGTACGTGATATACGTCTGAAATCCTCTAGCTCGTTTCCTAAGCTCCAAAGCGTTCTAACCTGAATCTGTAATACCCGGTTTGACCCGAGCATTATAATAAAATAACACCCGAGTCGGTCTGGAAAACCAACGTGAGAAAACACACTCAAACCCTTTCTCTTCTTTTCTTCCTATTTTCTCCTCTCCTCACTCAATCTATACGAACGAAGATGTACACGAGACCGTGCACAGATGTGTGCACGTACACACCACCCTCAACCATCTTCTCTTGCCGTCGATCATCCCCACGAGTCACGCTCGACGACCACCCCACGTCCATCCACCCGAACCTCGGCCAATACCCTCGTTCGAAGTTTCGAACTTCAAACTCGAATCCTGGAACAGACCGAATCCCTTCAAAATGCCACGACGCCTACGACCACCATCAACCACCAAACTTCGCTTACGGATCGCAACAACCTCTCCTTCCTTCTCCCCCCGGTGCGCAACCCTCTCTCCCCTTCTCTCCTCTTCGCAATTTTCCTCGAACCCGCAACCAAACCCAAACCCTCCTTAAACCCTAACACGACCTCGTCAAACCACCACGAGCACCTAAAAATCATCACTCCATTTTTTCCCGATCCTCCATCACCCAAGCATCCTTCCCACCCAACGACAAGCCACAAAATCGCTTCAGTCGCATAAATTTGACCAAAGCCCCAATTCTGGTCATCTCCCTCTCTCTCTTCCCACACGCAACTGAAAACCCTTAAACTACTTTCAAAAATCATTATTTTCCACCGCCATCACAACTATGTGCTCCATTGATTTAATTAGGATATTTGATTTTCGTCCATTACTGATTTACTCGCGGTTACTACTTGATAGATTTGAATGAAACAAATTTTAAAATAACCTACATTGAAAAACAAGCACCTTTTGTTTTGGGATCGAAGTTTAAAACCGAGTAGATGATGGGTTAAAGATTTTTGAAGTTAAAAGTTAATACTGTTTTTTAACAAAACAATGTATAGAGAAGAAATACTGGGTTTGAGTTGCAGATGGA
Source organism: Allium cepa (assembly GCA_030765085.1). NCBI lineage: Eukaryota > Viridiplantae > Streptophyta > Magnoliopsida > Asparagales > Amaryllidaceae > Allium > Allium cepa. Next base: position 294,414,138 of record CM060937.1, read on the forward strand.
ACCATCCATGTCCAACACAGATATGCACATGCTTATACATACAACATATACATATATACTTTCCACAGATCAAAGATTCATTAATATCACGGTCACATATATAAATATAAGTAAAGTCTAGTGAACAAAATAAGTGTTCACTCATTCGTTTCTAGCAAAGATGAACAACCGCTGCCTTGAGTATTCTTCCTTCAAGGTTTCAACCCTTAGCTTATTTTTGTTTTAATGGTAGAATTTTTTTTCTCTTTCTTAAGCATGAATAAGTGAACCAGCCTGTGTGTTATGTATATATAGGAATGGAAAGATTAGTGCAAGCAATGTAGAAGCTGAGACAGGTTTCACTTCGTATATATTTTTTCATTCCATTTTCATAAGCTTTCAACCATTGTGTGCTGATGTGATATTATGAGCTTGATTTGATTTTATCTTTTGTGTGCATGATTTAATGTTTTGGTGTGCTTGATTTAATTTTATATGTGAGCTTGATTTTAAGTTTTGAAGGCTTGACTTGAAATTGTCATCATGAAGCTCTTATGTGTATATATCTACATACATACATACATACATACATATATATTTACATATACACTATTTACATTAGATATACCCATGTTTATATATATATATATATATATATATATTTCCATATGAACTATTTTTATAAACATTTACCCATATATATAGTCATAAGTTTGAAATTTGCCATTATGAAGTTTATACATGTATGTATGTGTATATATACACACATATACATATACACATATATACCTATATACATACCTATATATACTTTTCTTATTTAGAAATTAGCGTTTTGAAAATTTAATATAGCTCCCAAAAATACATCTCCAGATATTTTTCAATATCATAAAATTTATTTATTCAACTTATATTCTTCTTTTATTAACAACCAATCAATCTTGTATTTAAGAATAAACATTTATTAATTCAAATTCTATTATTAATTCCTTACAATCAATATCAAAAGGTTACATTGGAATTTGTTATCATCTTTTATCTTATTGCACATTTATTCAATTTCTTTATTTGTATGACATGTTTTTCATACTTCAGTTATTAATTTAATACAACTGAATATAGTTTGTTTCAATTCAGATACTAATTAAAACTATTAAAACTTTTCTCTTATTGCAATTTTGTCATTTACAGATTCAATTTAGATTATCACTTCCATTTGATATATTTTCATTAATAACAATATAAAGTTTTGTTTCTAACCATCTTTATTCGATAATTAAATTAAATTAAATATTTTTAAATGGTCAAATATACGGGTCGTTACAATCTCACCTACTCAAAACTTTTCGTCCTCGAAAAGAGTGGAATAAGAGAACAGAAAGATAAACAATAAGATAGAAATAACAAAATAATTAAATGTTTGAAAATTTTCTTTGTTAAAAATTCCTTTGTAACAAAATACTTTTATATCGAGAAAAAATTTCCTTCCAAAAATACTTTTATAACTCGATGTTTGAACAAGTTTATATTCGTTCTTATAAGATCTAGTAATACATTGATAAGGCGCAAGACCAGAAATCTCTAAGTACTTTGCAAACCCATTTTAACACTCAGTGAAAAATACTTGAAAAACTTTTTAAAAGCAGATATGGAAAGTACAATCCAATCAACGTAATTGAATGTACGGGATCGTCATGTAACGCAGTCCCTAAGGTCGCTCTCTCGCTAAGTCGAGAGGACAGAGCGACGCGGCCCCAGGTGACTTTAAGCAGTCACTGCCCCACATCTTAAGCCATGACATCCACAACACCCATAGATTGTAGATATACAATGGTTTCGCCTGGATCCCCCAGGTAACATCCGTACCTGTGAGCAATCACTGCTCTACGAATTATGTTATGCAAAACACTCATATGGATCGTAGTCTACTTAATAGTAACACTGGTGGTTACGTCGTTATCACCCATAGACTCAAGGCAATCACCTTCCCCTTCGAATTACGCCATGTGGACCGTAGATACACAATAATTTTGCTTAGTTCTCCCAGAAAACATTCGTACCTTAGGGCAATCGCTCTAGCCAGGCGGATTACGCCAAAAACGACCATAGATCGCAGTTACACAATGGTTTCGATTGGTTCCCTCAGGTAACATCCATACCCGTAAGTCTTCACAGCCCTACGAATTTCGCTATGTAGCCAAGTCAGAGGAAACTCATGAGTATTATGTCCGAACAACCTATATCGATTAGGACCCATTTCTAGATCCACCCAAGTCCATCTGGAAGAGAATCAATAGAATGTATCCATAACGTGGCCATAAAGCGGATAATCAAGCAGAAGGTACTTTCCATATCTACAATTTCAAAAGGGGCATTTCACTAGAAGGACAAATTTTGCAGTCCAATTAGTTTCTAGGAAGTACATACACAGAAATTAATTTCAAAGCCAAAGTCAGCAGAATAATTACTTATAAGGACAAAGTCAGCAGTCCAATTACTTTCAAGGACATGATTTCATAGGTTTTTAGATCTTAAAAACTAATTATTTTGCATTTTGTCTTTAAAAGTAATTATTTCAGTCGCGTGTTCTAGAAACTAATTGCACTTGCTAAAGAGGCCCTTGGGGCTAATTTCCATATTTCAAAATGTATATCATACTACACATAGTACTTTTTCAAAAAATCACTTTAAAATCATACTTATATAAATTCCGTTACATATAAGAGTATCACTTTCAAGATCGAGTACCTTTCAAATCAATAGTTTTCGAATCAATTTCATACTTGTACAAATCATTTTTATATAAGTTTGAAAACTTCTAAATCAATATTTTTATATAGTCTAAGGTTCTTGAAATCAATCACTTTCAAATATCGGTTCAGCTTCAAATTCATATATGATTTCAATAATCATTTTCCTCAAATTGAATATCATTCAAATTCAAAATTTCATAATTTGAAATCAATAGTTACAAAATTTTATTTCAATTTCATATTTCGTAGAGTCATATTTATATAAACCCAAATTTTCTTTCTAAAATCATTTTGTAAATAAATAAGAGTTTATAAATCAAAATTACTTTTAAAATAAATAAGTTTTTTTTAAATCTCCACATTATTCATGAATATTTCTTAAAATAAATTTCATTTAAAACATTCCAAAACAAATTTCATACTTAAATAATACAATATAGTCTTATTCATTTTGCTTACCAAAATATTTAACGTTTTAAAACTTGTTTAAATTATTATTATCATTGGTTAAAGAATTATAAACTAAACTTGTACATACTTTTTCAAAATAGTAAACTATAAAATTAAGTATCAATTTGGAAGTGTTCAACTGTTCAAAATATTCGAAAAAATCAAATTCCAATTCAAAAATTGGAAATCAACAATCAATTATCTCTACGAGATGCACAATTAATCGATAAATCAATCGTAATGCATATGATACCTATGTTTATAATATAATTCAATCCAAAATTTGAGAACTGAACACCGAGTTTTTTTTTCAAATCGTTTGAAATAAATATGTATATATTTCTTTCGAATATCAAATCATACTTCAGGGATTTAAATCAAATCGGTTTCATAAAAAATCGAGTAGTAAAGCTGCTAAAGTGAGCCTTCCCCACTTTGAAACTCGAAAATGAATGCTGATAATAGGGGTGACATTTAACCGAGTTAACCGACTTAACCAACGTCCACCGAACCGCCTTAACCAATATAATCGATTAACTGAACTTTAGGTTAACCGACCAACCTTAACCAATCAACTTCGGGCCGGTTAACGCACTGGTTAACCGCGGTTAACCATTAACCGAACCAATAATTTTCGAGTTTGTTCGACTGTAAACCTAACTGGCCCACTAACGCACTACATATCTTATTGTTCTCAAAACCTAGCAAATGCATATCGCAACTTCCTTGTTCAGTTAAAAAAGCCCTAGATCCACTCCACTACCAATTTTGCAAAATCAATAGCTAATCCTAGGATTTTCGATTCGATCGATAGATCATCTCCTTAAAGGCTTAAAATCTTTTAATTCGCCAACGTGCTGCTAGCTTGCGAGTTGCGATTCAAATTTCACATCGATTTAAGGCTTTGAGATACAGTGAATACTAGTCGAAAGAGGAAGAATGTGAGTTTTTTATAACTTTTACATGTTTTATTTGATTATCCATTTAATTTTTAGATTAGAATCTCAATTTGTTGTTAAACTCTTTAAACTATCTATTAACCTAAAGATGCAAAAATTTGTTGTTATCTGTTTAAATATTAAAAAACTAAATTGTAAACTAAAATATATATTACCGAGTTAAATAAGACTTAAGTATTTGATATGTTTTATGTGTTTAAGTATTTTCAGTTTAAGTGTCTGTTTAAAGTTTAAACAGATATTCAGTTTAAAAACATTATATGTTTAAGTATTTAAAATTTGAATTGTATTATCAGACTTAACTTGATATTTTTACAGATATTTACAGTTAAATATTCTTATAATAACTTTAGAATATAATAACAAGTTAAATATTTATAGTTTGATATTTGATAATAACACAAGTCTTGTAAAAATATGCATGTAACATGGTATATTTAGCTTAAATAACAAAAACTGTAAAAATTGTTTTGTACTGGACATAAATAATGTCTTGAAGTAAAGGATGTTTAACTAAAACATACTGGATTAAACACAACTTTGTTATGCTTAATCTGCTGACATCACAACTGTAGTAGTTGTTTATTGAAACATTGTTGTTTTTTATAGCATCCCGGTTCGCAGTTATTAATTATTCATGCAAACTAAGATGTTAGATTTGTCATTTTTAGTTGTTCTGAGATCGAGTTTTTACTAATACTAAAAATGCTTTGCTTTATTGCTATTCAAAATGTGTTTTAGAGAATATTTGATTATTAAAATTAACGAAACTCTTCAAATTATAATATTTTTTTTTTTCCTATTTTGAATATTTCTAAACACAAATTAATAGGAGAGGAAAACAAATTTGAAATTTATACTTACCTAGTTTTTGAAATGTAATATGAGTTGAGAAAATAAAAATATCAAACATATAGGCTTCAAAAATAAAGGTTTTTTAGCATATTGGTTTTGAGTATATGCGTGAGCAGTTTCAAATGCATCTGCCTTTTGAAAGAATACAGATTTCAAATATGTATGTGATTTTGAACATGCATTCAGGTTTCAATATGTATATAAATTTTGATCATATGCTTGCTTTTAATATAAAAGTTTACGAAGTTTTTAAATGTATATGCATAATTTTAAAGGTACATATGTTTTTAATCTATGGCAGTATCAAGGTATTGACTTTTGATATACATTTGAGTGAGCTTTTAGAAGCATATATAGATTTAATACATACCAGATTTCGAAGCCGTTTATAGTACCAGTTTTTGAACAAGTTTTAGTTTTTATATACTCATACTTAGTTGGTTTTGGATACATGAATGTGCAATTTTAGGAGCCCAAGATTCTTAGATGATTATCAGTTTCATATATGAGTCTATTTTCAAATCCTGTCTCCGCGACATTTTTTTTGTCATAAAATAAAAAGTTTTATTTTTAGGTGTTGTGTTATTCTAGTACTTAATTACTATTTTTGTTTTTGGATGGTAGGGAAACAAGAACAGAACGAAAGAGAAAACTACTAGAAAAAAGATATAAATAGAAGTGCTATAGTGACTACTATAATATCATTATAGTAAGTATCGTAATAGTAAGTATCATAATAGTATCATAATAAACTATACTGAATTTTTACTGAACTTTTCACTTTTTTATTATTCTAATTATAGTACATTACTTCATCATGGGCGGATAGCGGGAATCGAACCCGCATCTTCTCCTTGGAAAAGAGAAATTTTACCACTCGACCATATACGCATTTTTGTATTTATGAAACGTATGCATATGTCCACACATATATGACATATAAGATATATCATATATGCGTCTGGATCATATTTGCGCAGGGCCATAGATAAATACTCGTAAAGTAAGATTCCAATTAAGATAAGATTCTTCTTGTCTCCAAATAGCTAATTAATAACTAATAACAAATTTCATAAAAAAATTTTTACTCAGATTTAATCTACATGTGTCTCACAATCCAAAATTTGGAGAAAGAATGGTATTTTGGGGTCGAGAAAACGCCAAAGAAGTTTAAGAGATGAGAGAATTAAGGATAGCTACCAGAAAGACTAATCCAATCCATAATGATATATCGAAAAATAAAACATTTTTGTTACTTGACCAACCATCAGAAGAAGCAAATACAACGGGTACACTAATAAGTAAGATTGATGAAGTCACAATTAATGCAAAAACAACTAATTGGAATTATATTAATGTGCTATATTTTTGTTTATTGTTATGAGCATAAAGCTCTAAATATGTGTAAGTTCTAGAGTATTGGATCACACATAAACATCAGTACCATGTTTCAAAAGCATTAAGATACCGTATATGGCTAACCTTAAGATATATGTTAGTTTTTAAATGTATATTACCTTTAAATATATATAATATGGATATGTGATTTGGTGAATAAGGATTTCTAATGTACACAATCCAACTTTTGACGCATACATAACATTAATACAGAATATTACCTTTTGATACATAACGGTACACACATCCAAGTTTTGTGTTTTGAAGTAGTACATAACAGTTCCAGATGCCATAAATTCTGAAATATGCCATTGTTAGAAAATTGTTGTTTTTATTTGATGAAATTCTTTTTTTTTAAACTTTAAACAGTTCCAGTTGATAGTTATTGCCTGGATGATCTTCACTTTGGTGTAACCATGGTTAATGCTATCGCACGGTGATGATTGTTAGTTGCTGCAGTCTAGACTCTAGTTATGATCAACAGTTCCGCTCAGGCTAAATTTTAATTACATTTTGCAGTTGAAAATGAATATAATTATATGTACTATGTAGTATTGTAGTGAAACGACCCTGACTCGACCTTCGAAAATCGGCACCGTACTTCACTTGTACTCGAATGCCGTAGATTTAAACGTCGAATCTGGCTCGCCGGAGCTTATAACACAATTAAGTATAACAAAACAGTGGAAGAAAAAGAAATGAATATCATATACAACTCCAATGAATACAATATCCAATGATATACATCAATATTAGAGCGACAAAAATAACAACGGAAACTAATAACAATGATCTCAAATAGGACGAATAGTCTTCAGAAGAGAACTCCAATATCAGCAATCTTCATCTCCAAAGCACCAATCCAGAAATAACTCGAACTGCCAATCAGGACGTACTAAGCAAATCCAGGTCAGTCTGAATCGAAAAACCCAACTATAGACTGTCCGTGTGGAAAATTGTGGGCACCCAGAGTTTAGGAAGGGAACAATAAACTCCGGGTCAGTCATGAGACTGGTATGAGCAAACAAAAATAATTTTTATCTTTAAAACAAACAACAAAGAATTTTAAAACATTGAAATCCCAATGCTTTTTGGAAAATGAAATTGCCATAAGGCCTACTGCCACACACATAATGCAAGTGCACACTTGGAGGAGATTTTCCCTTATGACAGTCAAAATTGCCTGATACATAAAAAACCATTTGATATTATTATTAGTGCATAGTGCAGAAAACATTTCGAAAGTATAATATCAATATTAGTCAGCATAGACATTTCATACTATGCCTACTATAGCTACGACGTTAAATGGCAGGTTATACAACTAAAAACGTACATGGCGCGTATTGTTTCTTTGGATTTCCAACAAATGGTCAGGCTAAGGAACTTCCTTACCGAAGTGGATACGCCTCTGGAAGGACGCCCCGAGAACCTAACCGTATCTCTGCTAACAAGGCCGACGTTACCTCACGCTTTAACCAAGCTATAACATAGTTAACTAACACATAAGTATGCCATCCCCAGTCGTTACCGACCTTTATCCGAGAGCTCTCAACACCAACAAACACAAAGCAATAGATTTGCAGCAACCACATAGGTTAAATATCTAGGCTCCATACTATGATACCACCTTTTATCCAGAAGGAAATGGACATACCCTAGCGGCGCGACCCCTAAAAACCTTGCTGCAACATTCCTGTTTTGACCATTTCCGGGTTGTGAGGCTCGACGAAGTCACGTCCACAAAGCTACGCTTTTCACAAAATCCATGCTTCGATCAACAAATGGTCAGCAGCCCTTCGTATGCCACATTGCCAAATTGGAAATGTATCACTAGTAACCATCAACTACATAACCTCTGAGCTCGTACATCTCAGAGAAGGGTGTTAAGCTAAGAGAATAAATCTCCGCCACCAAACAGAAATGTATTTGATAGAAACCAGCTTTACATCTCAAAGTGTAATGTCAGACATACATCCATACAAGTCTGTTCCGGATTCGAACAGAACCGAAGGCACTTCACAAAGAAGCCCTTGCACATCTGGATAATTCCCAATCACGTACGGACTTCCCATCACAAAGGTGATCAAATCTCTATAATAGGGATCAGCCGGTGTAGAGACATTTGATGAGTTATCCTTTCGCTTTCGAAAATGCCTGGTCTTCACCACCGGTCTTCAAATGTTACCCATAATGTCATATCACTATTCGGAATGGGTTATATGACACAAAGTCCTCTCCCAGCTAAACCGAATAGTGAGCGCAATATTTACAAACCATATGGATAATGGGATCTCAATTAAGTCACATCTTATTACCCAAAACTTTTCTTTCAAATGGTTAAAATATTTATCTCAAGCTACTTCTCGAATATTATTAATAAATCAACGATCATTTTCTTTAAATATGTTGTATTTAATTAATAACTTCTAAAATATTTATAATATTAAAAATCTTTTATTAAACCATGTAGTTTATAAATAAACCATGAAATGATATATTCAAAAAGGAAAAGAAGGTAAATTCCAAAAAACCGAATATAGGGGAATAGATAAAGCTGAGCAGATAAGGTAGATTTAAAAAAATAGTATCGGGCATGAATAGTAATTAAAACCATATCAATTTCAAATATTAATAAAAAATTTCTTTTTTGGACATACTTTTATAATAAAACAACCTTATAATAAAATACTTTTATAACTCGATGTTTCGACAAGTTTATCTTCGTTCTTGCAGACTCTGGTTATGCGTTGATCAGGCGCAAAGCTAGAATTCTTCAAGTACTTAGTAGACATGTTTCAGCACCTAGTGAAAATACTTGAAAAACCTTCAAAACCCGATATGGAAAGTACAATCCAAACAAATCAACCGGATCGCAGATACACATAGGTCATGCCTGGATCCCCCCAGGAAACATCCGTACCTTTAAGCTATCACTGCCTTACGAATTACGCCATGATAACCAAAACCCGTGGACGGCAGGATACATAACAATGGTTACGCCTGCATCCCGCAGGAATCATCCATACCCTTTAAGAAATCTCTACCTTGTGGATTATGCCATGACAACAAAACTGGTAGACCGCAGGATACATAACAATGGTTACGCCTGGATCCCCTAGAAAACATCCGTACCCTTTAAGCAATCTCTGCCTTGCGGATTACGCTACCCCAAAAAAACAACCATGGGTTACGCCATGGTAGGACACTTGAGTATCACATCTAAAAAACCAAAACCAGAGAGAATAATATCGATAGAATGAATCCACAATGTGGCCACAAAGCGGATATCAAGCAGAAGGAACTTTCCATGTCTTTACTTCGAAAATATGTATCATACAGCACCTTTTCAAATCACTTTCAAATATCATGCTTATATAAAGCCCATTTTATATAAGATTCCATTTTCAAATCGAATACTTTCCAAAATCAATAGTATATCAAATCATTCTTATATAGACTTCAATTATATAAGATTTCTCTTTCCAAATTGAGTTCCCCTCCAATCAATAGTTTTCGAATTAACTTCATACTTATACTAATCAATTTTATATAAGTTCGATAACTCACAAATCAAAGTATTTAGTAAAATAAGATTCTCAATTTCAATTCGTTTCCATATAAGTTCATTTTCAAAATCATATACGATTTCACCAAATTGTTTCTTTCAAATTAAATATCTTCAGTTTCAAAGTTTCCAAAATATGGGCTTAGAAAATAATCTTAGCTTCCAAATCACATAATTTACATCAAACAAATTCATTTCCAAAATCACAATATATATATTGGGTTTTAAATTTCAATCTATTTTCGAAACCAAATATTTTTTTCAAAATCAATTATACCCAAAATTTATAACCATCCCTTTGAAACCTTTAAGCTATTTATTTCTATATGGAAGATCTAATTTTCCTTTTGAAAATTACTTAGCTTTGAAAATTAAACCTTCATTTCGAAGTGTTCGAACATTCAAAATAGTCAGAGAAATCAAATTTTCCAATCCATGAGTTGGAAATCAACAAATCAGTAAATCAATTTCAATAGATAAGTTTATACCAAAACAATTCTAAAACTCGAGGACTGAACACCGGGTTCACTTCAAATCGTTTCATATATATACATATATCTTTCGAATATCAAATCACACTTCGGAATTTGAAAACAAAATTTGTTTCACACAATCACTCGCATAGCAAAGCTACTAGAGTGGCCTCTCCCCCACTCTGAAACTTGAAAATCAATGTCAATGATGCGTGTACTTATCATCAAAATTATTTTCCAACGATATAAGTGAGTTCTAGACTTCTATTTTCTTGAAAACTTCTTTAAATTTCTCTGAAATCATATGAATTCATTTGAAATCATTTGAAACATTTCTTATTCGGAAAATACCTTTAAATCGTATTATTATATTTTCCAAAATCTTAAAACCAATTTCAAGACACCGGAATTCAATCTCTCGAATTTCAAATAAAACCCTTCAGTTATAATTAACTTTCATATAAATAAAATTCTTATATAATATTCAAATCCTTTTGAATCTTCAGATTCTCATTTTAAAAAGGTATATAATCCTTATCGAAACATTTTCTCTTTCATATAGAATATAATCATTCTTATCAAAATAATAATTTCGATATATAAAACAATTCCAAAATACAAACAAACTCGATTTTTTAAAGGATGATTCAAGAATGGATTTCAAAACAAAGATAGAGACTCAAAATAGAGAAACTCCAATCAACTAGAATTATGATTCGAAGATAGGCTCAAATGAAGATGAGATAATCAAATTGCAACAATAGGAGATGGATATACTTGCATAAATCGCGGGCGACCTTAATAGGGTCAATACTTCAAAATAAGATCGGTGCAGACATATGAGGCAAATCGACATTCGATCGCTAGAGATAGAATTCGGCATAACAAGTGGTAGCAACATCTAAACCAAGGGATAATAAATCTCTGGTGAATCAATGCAAATTGTAAAGGAGTTTCACCCTTTTACAAATCATTCAAAGATTGGTGGGATCGCCTATTCTTATAGAGATCATTCGAAGTGGAGTTAAGGGACACTTTAGAATCAAGAACCACGAATAGTGAGAGAAGATAATGGATTTTGGAACCGCATGGAACGTTCCAAAGTCAAAAGGAGAACCAAATCAAAGAGGAAGAACTTCAAGCTCGAACAAAAGCGATTCCGCAAATAAAATTATTATATATGCTAAGTTTGCCTTGGGCCAAAGCTCTGATACCAACTGTAACAACCCGGTAATTTCAACCATTCGCATCCACACACGTCGGACTTGAATTGTTCAAAATATCATATTGTAAATTTAAATTTTGCAAAAGTCAGCATATACAGTAAATAAATCAACCACAGAATCACACACAGGGTAATATAAAATAATGCAGTGGAATAGATAAATAGTAGTTCATGAAGCTACTATATAAACATCAGAGTTAGAAATAAAAGACAACAAAATATCTCAAATACAGTGAAGTCTCCAGTACGAACAGATGATTCTCTAAAAAAATCAACTGGAAAGCTGAAAGCTGAATCGATAGTTGGAGCTCCAAACAAAGCTCCAAACTCTAAAGGTGAGTTTCAAATGCTGTTATCAGTCAGTCTGACCCGAGCGTAAGGCAAACCACAGAACATTCGAGTCATAATTAACATTCGTATATCAATAAATCCAACTCAAGTGAAATACCAATTGAAATACGAGTAACTTAAGGGATGTTTGGGATAACTATCCTCCAAGGATCCGTGGAACTATCTACAATGTAGAAATATACACTGTAATACTGTGGTCATTTCAAATCAATTTATACTTCAAAACCAAGATATCATTTTCATTTCAAACATATCTATTTTCCAAAATTATATATATGTATTAAGTAATTTATAAGATAAAGTATTTGAAATTTCCTAAAATTTCACAAATCACTTCAAAATCAACTTGACTTTCCCATTTAAATCAAATTAAATCTCAATTTATCAATTTCCCTTCAATTCAGTTTTCTAAATAACAAATTCAAATTTTATTGATTTCAAATACAGATCTGAATCACAAATAAACCATTTAAATTCCAGTATATTTCTAAGCTTTATTATTCATCATTTCAAAGTTCAATTTAACAGTTTCATATATATCTCGATTTAACCTCATTATTATTTAGTCTTGGAATATTCACTTAATAAATTCAGTATTATTTAAATAACCTAAATTTACTTTTAAACTAAATACTCCTTTCGATTTGTTTAACTTGAAAGATCCATTTAATCACTTTAAATCAAAAATCAAGTTATAAAATCAAATTTTAAACTTCAAATTCAATAGTTCAAATCGATTTATTTAGGTATAATTCTTAATTAGATACAATTTTACTTAATTCAACTTAATCATCCTTAACTTATATAAATCCTTGAAAAATCTGTTCAAGATATAATACTTAGACATATTATATTAATTAAATCAAACTTTACTAGGTTTAAGTTTATTATTAAATCTACTTTATATAGAAACTTAAATATATTTCCAATATTAAATGAAACTATATATATTCTCTTTCAAAACCATAGAAATCATTTTTAAAATATTTATATATAGACCAACAGTATCTGTATAAAATTTCATATCCTATGGTCAAGTGATACGGATATTTATCATTTCAATCCGTAATTTAAATATATACGAGTAGATATCCCTTCGACCTGCAATCCCAAATTCAATTCAAATGGAAATCGCTTGGGTCTATCATTTCAACCCATAACGATTTTCTCCTATTCTAAAGTCCGTTCGGGTATGTAACATTTCAACACATAGTGAATTCTATACTAATAGGGAACCTGCAGATTGATAACAGATATGATAATAATATAACAGGCATATATCATCAGTAATTAAATAATATATAAACAATAGGATATGGTGTCATATCCCATAGGTGAACAGTTGTAGAAAAACATGTACAACAATTTTATTAACAACAACAGCATATTTCAATTGTCGTTTCAATTGAAATCAAATTTAATAAATATAAAAACGTTAATCATGAGTGATTGCTCACCTCCGGGCTAGAGAGATTCGGTAATGGAATGAGTTACGAAATCCAAAGCAACGCTAGATTGGCATGAATTCGACGAACAAACTGATAGATAGAAATTTGACGAAATCAAATCAGAACGAAATCGATGAGGATAGTATAAGTGAACCTATATATAAATATAAAAAATCAATGTTTAAACTGTAACACATAAATTAAAATCAACCATATATATAATTTTACATAAACATACATATATATAATATCTTGAAAACAATATTTTTAATTCAAGGCAAATATGAAAATAAAATAAATATATATGTAAATAAAATTTATTGTTTTTAAATTAACATCACATATACTAAAATCAAATATGTATACATACTATATTTTGAAATAAATACTCATGTAGATATATACATATCACTTATAAAAATAAACCAACAACTGATATATATAAAATCATTAAACAACACTTATTATAAAACAATCTAACTTTTATAACCAGATTATATAATACTAATATAGATCAATACTATTGTCTAATATATGTAAAACCGATAAAATTGTACATACTGCAGGCCTTTTTCTTTTAAGATTCATATAAACCAATATTTACAAACAATAATATATGTAATATATTCATAAGTACTCATAGATCCCATACAGTTTATAAACCTTTTTCAACACTGTATATATATATATAACATATGTTATAAAAGATATAAAACATCAATAAAATACCCATATACCCAAACAACTAGTACAAGTAACTAACATAATATATATATATATATATAAACTTCTACATATCAACCAAACACAAAACGTGTCTTATATAAATATATATATATATATATATATAAACTGAAACTTTTATAAACAAATATATCTGGACGTATATACTTAAGCTTATATTAGTATAGTTTAACAACATATACAAATCTATATATATATATATACACACACACAGTTACAAAATCACTTCTTTATAACTTTCGTACTGAAACATCAATGTAACTTGCATAAAAAAATACACATTATATACTTTATAAACAAACATATAACAGAAAACATACAATATATACACTTTCCAAATCAATACATACACATATAAAAATAAGCACATGCAACTCTAACCGACCCATGCGTATAAAATAACTAGCATGATATAAAATATAATACATAAAACGCAACATATGTATACTTACATACAAGCATGGGTTCCAGGCGGAGAAAAGATGGGCGATTGTGGTCGGCTTGGCTCGGCAGTGGACGAAAAAGGCAAAGGAGACGGCGGATCTGGGTTGCACGTCTATGAATGCAGGGCGGTGGCAGTTGTTGTATAGCGTGAGCATGTGGGACGCGGTCTCGGGAAGATGTAAAAAGGAAAGGCATCAGCTAGGAAAGGAGGGTGTCTTGCGTTCCAGGTGACAGGCCGATCAGAGGCAGCTTCGGCGAATGGGTGCGGTTGCTCGTGAAGGGGAAGACAGGGAAGGCGAAGGAAACGCGAACAGATGGTGGAAGGAATGGCCAGATATCGGGGTTACTTGGTTGCATGTCTGATGCGGATAGGTCGTGTGGAGAAAGAAGAGATGGTGGCCGGCTATGGTTGCTGGAGGGCTTCAATGCAAGGGAAGAGAGGGAAGGAGTGGATTTGGGCATTGTCACGGAGGAGGGAAGAAGCAAGTGGTGTTGTCGGGTGATGATGGAGGAAGAACGGCAGGAGTTTGAGGCTGAACCATGCTCGGCCTGATAGAAAAAAAAATTGGGAGGAGGAAAAAAATTGCAGTGGTAAGGAAGGCTCAATATGGAAATAAAATGTAAGGCATGAGGAAAAATGGAAAATTCAAAGGCATCCGACAAAAATATAAGAACCGATTGAAAATGTAAAGTCAAAACCATTGATTCCAAGGAATGCCAAAAGTTTACGGCTATTGGATTTGCATGCTGGAAAATGAATGGTCATGGGAAACAAATGGACTTGAACGAGTACCGATATGGGTGACCGTTTCATGGTTTCCTCGACGTACCGGACCTCAAAATACAGAAGTAAATATACAACAGAGATCAGCACGATGAGACGATCAAAACGGTGTATATATATATATATATCAGTGGCATAATTGGATTATAAAAATTCGAACTTCTGCTAGTGGAAAAATGCAGCAAAAACGCAGAAAAATAAGATCGACGGAGCTAAAGAAGTCTGAATTTGATGAAACAAAATTTGATGTCTCACTCAAAAGATGATTTAGAATTTTTCTATTGAAAAAAATTTCAAGTTTGGAAATTAATTTATTATCATCAATTATTAACTGATTTGAATTTAAATAGAATTACACCATAAAATAAACCTCCATATAATTAATTGAAAATTCATCATTTGCTATATTTAATTAGACGTATTCCAAATAATAAATTTTTATTTTTAAATTTAATTGTTTAAGAAATTTCACAAAATTTCAATTATTTACGTTATTAAAACCATTAAAAATTTTGGGTCGTTACACTCCCCCCCACTCAAAACGTTTCGTCCCCGAAAAGGAAGGAGGTAGGAGAATAGGAACACCCAAAAAGAAAGATAGATTGAAAGACAAGGATAAACTCCTTTAAAACCTTTCAAAATCCATTTGTAAAATTTCTTGATTCCTCTGTAAATACCTTTATATGTTTAAATAACACCTTTATAAATATATGAAAGCTATTCGAAAACAATTAGTTACATCATTAGTTATATTTACAAAGAAGCCATTTTAACATTAAATCCATACTTCGTAAATTTATAAACTTTATCTCAAGCCACTTATCGAATATTATTAATAAATCAACAATCATTTTCTTTAAATATGTTGTATTTAATTAATAACTTCTAAATTATTTATAATATAGAAAATCTTCTATTAAACCATGTAGTATATAAATAAACCATAAAAGGATATATTCAAAAAGGAAAAGAAGGTAGATTCCGAAAAACCGAATATAGGGGAATAAATAAAGCTGAGCGGAGAAGGTAGATTCAAAAGAATAGTATCGGGCATGAATAGTCAATTCAAAACATAAGAATTTCAATTTCGAATATTAATACAAAATTTCTTTATTGGACATACTTTTATAATAAAGTACCCTTATAATAAAATACTTTTATAACTCGATGTTTCGACAAGTTTATCTTCGCTCTTGCAGACTCTGGCTCTGCGTTGATCAGATGCAAAGCTAGAATTCTTCAAGTACTTAGTAGACCTGTTTCAACATCTAGTGAAAATACTTGAAAAACCTCCAAAACCCGATATGGAAAGTACAATCCAAACAAATAACCTGGATCGCAGATACACAATGGTTACGCTTGGATCCCCTCAGGAAACATCCGCACCTTTAAGCTATCACTGCTTTACGAATTACGCCATGATAACCAAAACCCGTGGATGGCAGGATACATAACAATGGTTATGCCTGCATCCTCCAGGAAACATCCATACCCTTTAAGCAATCTTTACCTTGTGGATTATGCCACGACAACAAAACCGGTAGACCACAGGATACATAACAATGATTACGCCTGGATCCCCTCGAAAACATCCGTACCCTTTATGCAATCTCTGCCTTGCGGATTACGCTACCCCAAAAAAACAACCATGGGTTATGCCATGGTAGGACACTCGAGTATCACATCCGGAAAACCAAAATCAAAGAGAATAATATCGATAGAATGAATCCACAATGTGGCCACAAAGCGGATATCAAGCACGGGCACTTTCCATATCTTTACTTCAAAAATATATATCACATCGTACCTTTTCAAATCACTTTCAAATATAATACTTATATAAAGCCCATTTTATATAAGATTCCATTTTCAAATCGAATACTTTCCAAAATCAATAGTATATCAAATCATACTTATATAGACTTCAATTATATGAGATTTCTCTTTCCAAATTGAGTTCCCTTCCAAACAATAGTTTTCGAATTAACTTCATACATATACAAATCAATTTTATATAAGTCCGATAACTCCCAAATCAAAGTATTTAGTAAAATAAGATTCTCAATTTCAATTCGTTTCTATATCAGTTTAGTTTCAAAATCATATACGATTTCACCAAATTATTTCTTCCAAATTAAATATCTTCAGTTTCAAAATTTCCAAGATATGGGCTTAGAAAATAATCCTAGCTTCCAAATCACATAATTTACGTCAAACAAATTCATTTCCAAAATCAAATATATATACTGCGTTTTAAATTCCAATCTATTTTCGAAACCAAATATTTTTCTCAAAATCGATTATACCTAAAATTTATAACCATCCCTTTGAAACCTGGAAGATCCAATTTTCCTTTTGAAAATTACTTAGCTTTGAAAATTAAACCTTGATTTGGAAGTGTTCGAACATTCAAAATAGTCGGGGAAATCAAATTTTCCAATCCAAGAGTTGAAAATCAACAAATCAATAAATCAATTTCAATAGATAAGTTCATACCAAAATAATTCTGAAACTCGAGGACTGAACACCGGGCTCACTTCAAATCGTTTCATATATATATATATATATGTATATATTTGTATATATATATATATACATATAACTTTCGAATATCAAATCATACTTTGGAATTTGAAATCAAAATTTGTTTCACACAACCACTTGATAGCAAAGCTACTAGAGCGGCGTCTCCCTCCCTCTGAAACTAGAAAATCAATGTCGATGATGTGTGCACTCATCATCGAAATTATTTTTGAGCGACATAAGTGAGTTCTGGACCTCTATTTTCATGAAAAATTCTTTAAATTTCTTTGAAATCATAAGAACTCATTTGAAGTCATTTGAAACATTTCTTATTCGAAAATACCTTTAAATCGTATTATTATATTTTCCAAAACCTTAAAACCGATTTCAAAACACCGGAATTCAATCTCTCGAATTTCAAATTCCCTTCAGTTATACTTTATTTTCATATAAATAAAATTCTTATATAATTTTCAAATCCTTTCGAATCTTCAGATTCTCGTTTTAAAAAGGTATATAATCGTTATCGAAACACTTTCTCTTTCATATAGAATATAATCATTCTTATAAAAATAATAATTTTGATATATAAAACAATTCCAAAATACAAACATACCCGATTTTTCAAAGGATGATTCAAGAATGGATTTCAAAAGAAAGATAGAGACTCAAAATAGAGAAACACCAATCAATTAGAATTCTGATTCGAATATAGGCTCAAACGAAGATGAGATAATCAAATTGCAATAATAGGAGATGGATATACTCACATAAATCGCGGGCGACCTTAACGGGGTCAACCGTGACTTTAAAATAAGATCGGTGCAGAATTCTGAGGCAAATCGACATTCGATCGCCCGAGATAGAATTCGGCATAACAAGAGGTAGCAACATCTAAACCAAGGGATAATAAATCTCCAGTGAATCAATGCCAATTGTAAAGGAGTTTCAACCCTTTACAAATCATTTAAAGATTGGCGGGATCGCCTATTCTTATAGACATCATTCGAAGTGGAGTTAAGGGATACTCCAGAATCAAGAACCACAAATAGTGAGAGAAGATAATGGTTTTTAAAACCGTAGGGAACATTCGAAAGTCCAAAGGAGAACCAAATCAAAGAGGAAGAACTTCAAGCTCGAACGAAAGCGATTCTGCAAACAAATTTACTATATATGCTAAGTTTGCCTATAGCCAAAGCTCTGATACCAAATGTAACGACCCGATAATTTCAACCATTCACATCTGCACACGTCGGACTTGAATTCTTCAAAATATCAAATTGTTAATTTAAATTTTGCGAAACTCAGCATATACGGTAAATAAATCAACCACAGAATCACAGACACAGAGTAATATAAAATAATGCAGCGGAATGGATGAATAGTAGTTCATGAAGCTACTCTATAAATATCAGAGTTAGAAATAAAATACAATAGAATATCTCAAATACAGTGAAGTCTCGAGTACGAACATATGACTTCTCTAAAAAAATCAAATGGAAAGCTGAAAGCTGAATCGATAGTTGGATCTCCAAACGAAGCTCCAAACTCCAAAGGTGAACGTCAAATGCTGTATCACTCAGTCTGACCCGAGCGTAAGGAAAACACAAAATACTCGAGTCAGGATTAACATTCGTATATCAACAAATCCAACTTAAGTGAAATATAAACTGAAATACGAATAACTTAGGGGATGTTTGGGATAACCATCCCCCAAGGATCCGTGGAACTATCTACAATGTAGAAATATACACTGTAATACTGCGGTCATTTCAAATCAATTTATACTTCAAAACCAAGATATCATTTTCATTTCAAATATATCTATTTTCCAAAATAATGTGTGTGTATATATATTAAATAATTTGTAAGGTAAAGTATTTGATATTTCCTCAAATTTCACAAATCGCTTCAAAATCAACTCGACTTTCCTATTTAAATCAAATTCAATCTCAACTTATCAATTTCCCTTCAATTCAGATTTCTAAATAATAAATTCAAATTTTATTGATTTCAAATACAGATCTGAATCACAAATAAACCACTTAAATTCCAGTATATTTCAAAGCTTTAATATTCATCATTTCAAAGTTCAATTTAATAGTTTCATATAGATCTCGATTTAACCTCATTATTATTTAGTCATGAAATATTCAGTTAATAAATTCAGTATTAATTAAATAACCTAAATGTACCTTTAAACTACATATTCCTTTTGATTTATTTAACTCGAAAGATCCATTTAATCACTTTAAATCAAAAATCAAGTTATAAAATCAAATCTTAAACTTCGAATTCAATAGTTCAAATCGATTTAATTAAGTAGAATTCTTAATTAGATACAATTTTACTTAATTCAACTTAATCTTCCTTAACTTGTACAAATCCTTGAAAAAATCTGTTCAAAGATATAATACTTAGACATATTATATTAATTAAATCAAACTTTATTAGATTTAAGTTTATTATTAAATCTACTTAATGTAGAAACTTAAAAATATTTCCAATATTAAATGAAACCATATATATTCCCTTTCAAAACCACAGAAATCATTTTTAAAATATCTATATATTGACCAATGGTGTCTGTATAAAATTTCCTATCCTATGGTCAGGTGATACAGATATTTATCATTTCAATCTGTAATTTAAATACGGGTAGATATCTTTTTGATACAATCCCAAATTCAATTCAAAAGAAAATCGCTTGGTTCTATTATTTCAACCCATAACGATTTTCTCATATTCTTAAGTCCGTTCGGGTATGTATCATTTCAATCCATAGTTAATTCTATACTAACAGGGAACTTGCAGAGTGATAATAGATATGATAATAATACAACAGGCATATATCATCAGTAATTAAATGAAATATAAACAATAGGATATGGTATCATATCCTATAGGTGAACAGTTATAGAAAAATATATACAACAATTTTATTAATAACAACAACATATTTCAATTGTCGTTTCAACTGAAATCAAATTTAATAAATATAAGAACGTTAATCATGAGTGATTGCTCACCTCGTGGCTAGAGAGATTCGGTAATGCAATGAGTTGAGAAATCCAAAGCAACGCTAGATTGGCACAAATTCGACGGACAAACTGATAGTTAGATTGACGAAGTCAAATCAGAACGAAATCGATGAGGATGGTATAAGTGAACCTATATATATATAAATATCAAAAATCATTGTTTAAACTATAACACATAAATCAAAATCAACCATATACATAAGTTTAAATAAACATAAATATATAATATCTTGAAACCAATATTTTTATTTTAAGGAAAATATGAAAATAAAATAAATATATATGTAAAATAAAATTTATTGTTTTTAAATTAACATCACATATACTAAAATCAAATATGTATACATACTATATTTTGAGAAATAAATACTCATGTAGATATACACATATCACTTTTACAAATAAACCAACAACTGATATATATAAAATCATTAAACAACATTTATTATAAAACAATCCAACTTTTATAACCAGATTACATAATACTAATATAGACCAATACTATTGTCTAATATATGTAAAACTGATGAAACTGTACATACTGCAAGCCTTTTTTTAAGATTTATATAAACTAATATTTACAAACATCAAATAAACTATAATATATGTAATATATTCATAAGTACTTACTGATCCTATACAGTTTATGAACCTTTTTCAACATTGTATATATATATATATATATATATATATATATAGATATAACTAACGTATGTTATAAAAGATATAAAACATCAATAGAATACCCATATACCCAAACAACTAGTATAGGTAACCAACATAACATAATATATATATATATATATATATATATATATATATATAAACTTCCACATATCAACCAAACACGGAACGTGTCTTATATAAATATATATATAGATTGAAATTTTTACAAACAAATATAACTGGACATATATACTTACGCTTATATTAGTATAGTTCAACAACATGTACAAATATATATATATATATATATATATATATATATATATATATGCAGTTACAAAATCAGTTCTTTAAAACTTTCGTACAGAAACATCAATGTATAACTTTCATTAAAAAAATACATATTATATACTTTATAAACAAACATATAACAGCAAACATACAACATACACACTTTCCAAATCAATACATACACATATGAAAATCAACAAATGCAACTCTAACTGACCCATCGGTATAAAATAACTAGCATGATATATAATATAACACATAAAACACGACATATGTATACTTACATAAAAAGCATGGGTTCCAAACGGAGAAAAGATGGGTGATTGTGGTCGGCTTGGCTCGACAGTGGACGAAAAAGGCAAAGGAGACGGCGGATCTGGGTTGCACGGCTATGCATGCAGGCGGTGGCAGTTGCTGTATGGCATGAGCATGTAGGACGCGGTCTCGGGAAGATGTAAAAAGGAAAGGCATCAGCTAGGAAAGGAGGGTGTCTTGCGTTCCCGGTGACAGGCCGATCAGAGGCAGCTTCGGCGAATGGGTGTCGTTGCTCGTGAAGGGGAAGACAAGGAAGGCGAAGGAAACGCGAACAGATGGTGGAAGAAATGGCCGGATATTCGGGTTACTCGGTTGCGTGGCAGATGCGGGTAGGCCGTGTGGAGAAAGAAGAGATGGTGGCCGGCTATGGTTGCTGGAGGGCTTCAATGCAAGGGAAGAGAGGGAAGGAGTGGATCCGGTCATTGTCATGGAGGAGGGAAGAAGCAAGTGGTGTTGTCGGGTGGTGATGGAGGAAGAACGGCGGGAGTTTGAGGTTGGTCCCATGCTCGGCCTGATAGAAAAAAAAATTGGGAGGAGGAGGAAGAAAATGCGGTGGTAAGGAAGGCTCAATCTGGAAATAAAATGCAAGGTACGAGGAAAAATGTAAAATGTAAAGGCATCCGACAAAAATATAAGAATCGATTGAAAATGTAAAGTCAAAGCCATTGATTCCAAGGAATGCCAAAAGTTTATGGTTATTGGATTTGCACGGTAGAAAATGAATGGTCATGGGAAACAAATGGTCTCGAACGAGTACCGATATGGGTGACCGTTTCACGGTTTCCGCGACGTACCGGACCTCAAAATATAGAAATAAATATACCGCAGAGATCAGCACGATGAGACGATCAAAACTGTATGCATATATATATATATATATATATATATATCAATGGCACAATTAGATTATAAAAATTCAAATTTCTGCTAGCGGAAAAATGCAGCAAAAACGCAGAAAAATAAGATCGACGGAGCTAAAGAAGTCCGAATTTGATGAAATGAAATTTGACGTCTCACTCAAAAGATGATTTAGAATTTTTCTGTAGAAAAATATTTCAAGTTTGGAAATTAATTTATTATCATCAATTATTAACTGATTTGAATTTAAATAGAATTACACTATAAAATAAACTTCCATGTAATTAATTGAAAATTCACATTTGCTATATTTAATTAGACGTATTCCAAATAATAAATTTTTATTTTTAAATTTTATTGTTTAAAATTTCAAAATTTCAATTATTTACGTTATTAAAACCATTAAAATTTTCGGGTCGTTACACTTATATAGAACAGAATTACCATACAATGGTATACTGATACTATGAAATTGCATGAAAGAAGTCACTATCTTTATGGAGTTGTATACAATTATGACACAATATCATAACTCAATTGTACATAGATACCGCAGGGTGTCATAAAAAATATATTAAACTGAATGGATCATTACATAGTTAAAAACTGATAGTGCATAGCATAATTTATATAAAATCTAACATTTTCTTTAACTAAATATACATCGGTAGTATCCTTTCAATATATACAATAACAACGGAAAAAGCTACCGCTTACAAATGTTATCAAAAATATAATTTCAAGTAGAATGCAAGAAGATAAAAGGGAAGGAAATGCGAATTACATATCTTAAGGTTGGATTAACACTAGAGGGGGAGTTGCATTGTGTTTAATGGATTTTATGAAATTTTTGAAATCTTTTCAAATTAAACAAAAATAGATGCAATTCACAAATACCAAGACAATCAAAGAACCAGACACATATGCAAATAGTAAATAATAGCGGCAAAGGAAAGAACGCACCAGAATTTTATACTGGTTCAGATTTACCCTACATTCAGTCTCACACAATTTCTTGTGCAGACTTCTTTTCAAATATAATGTCAGTATTATAGCTCGATTTCCAGGCCATAAGTTACACCCTCCTGTCTCCGAGTCCAAGGCAAACTCTGTTGATTTAACCAGGCTACAAGATCACCTAATTGATTTACGGGCTACAATCACACCCAATTCATTTACGGGCCACAATCACACCATTTCCAATCACACTTTGATAGAGAGAGACTCGATACACTTCTTTGCTTATAAATAATCCTATAACTCTGAATAGCACTGAGATCTTTGCGAGAGAGTGGCAGAGAATCAAACTAGAGATAATCAAGTTTGATTCACTTAGAACTTCGGCAGAGTTTTCTTAATGCATTTGAAATATAAGAGAATATTTGAGTGGAGAAGGAGTGTAGAAATGAATAAAAACTAACTTAAAATTCATTGAAAACAACAGGTATTTATAGGAGGACAACGGTCATGTCCATTTGCGAAAGGTTATGATGAATAGACACTTCTTTTGAAAATTTGAATTTTAAATTCTACGACTACCATGTTGACATTTGGGGATGAGGGATGTCGACATGCCTATGTTAATTTTGAAAATGAATTTTTGCTTTAAAATGATTTTTATTCTAAAACATGTCAAAACAATTTCTAAACTTTGTAAACCATTTTGAATATAGTTTAAATTTATAAAAGATTTTTTAGAAAGTAATCTTAAAATATATAATCTATAATATAAAAGTGATATTAAAAACTAAGTACATATTTCTTTAAAATATATTGAATCTAAAATATTAAAATCAAGAGATAGTTTAAAAAACAAGAGATGATTTTGAAATTAATATGATTAAAAATAGTTTTTGAATTAAGGCTAAAATATTTATATCGATAGAGATGACTTTAAAAAGATAGTTTTGCAAAAAATAAATCATTTTGAAAATTTCGTGGATTCCATTCCTGTGACGACATATCTCCTTCAATACCCACAAATCCACTAGAAAGGATCGTGGGTTTCATTCCACTAAAGAGGTCGTTGGTTCCATCCCACTATTTAAGCGAAAATGTGGATTCCATTCCATAATTAAAGTCCAAACAAGATTTTAGTGCTATTACGAAGTTTTAACATAAATCTAGACTCTATTACTTATCTTGATTTCTTTAACTCTTGAACTCTTGATACTCATGAGTCTTCGGTCTTGATTTCTTCAGCCTTCTTGAATCCGTCGGTCTGGAATCTCTATACTCAGGCTTGAATCTTTATACTCAGTCTGAATCTTTATACTATACAGTTTTCATTCTCAGTACCTACATATGTATCCTGCATATACATATATATCTAGACAAGAATATTAGTATTTATATTTTATAACAAGTCATAAGCTTGTTATCATCAAAACCATCATCTCAGAAACTAACAATCTCGCTTTTTTGATGATGACAACCTTTGTTTGTAAAATTTGCTCCAACTCCCCATTAATCCAACAACCTCCCTTAGTCTACTAAGTCCCATTTAATCTAAGCCTATCTAAGCTATTTTATAATTCTCTCCCTTTGTCATCAACAAAACTAATCCTAAACTATAAAAATTCCCCTAAATCTTATACTATAACACCGTATAGGATAACACAGTATAGTAAAATATAAATGAGACAGATAATATAAACAAAATATAGTAAGATAAATGTGAGAGATATGAAAATTTCAAACATAATTAATCAATATATATATCATGTTCTTATCAAACCACACCACGTTCAATCATATATTACACACCATATTCAAATCAATCCAAACCATATCAAATCAAATCAAACCAAACAATTCAAACAAAATCAAAGTAAATCAAACTACATATGTCAAATCAAACATTTTTTGGAACTTGAACCCACCCTTCTTCACCGAAGATAGGATCTGCCTTTACAACATCTCATTCTTTATTATCTTTGTTCAGAGTTCCTTCTAAATTCGCTTCAAATTCTTCTTTGTTGTGGGCTGATATCATCCATCGAATGGCATTGAAATGCCTTTCTTGTTCTTTTATTATATGCATTTGTCTTAATTCTAAGTGACATTGATTGCGAAAGATAAAAGTAAGTATGTTTTTGAAGAAATTGAGAGTTTCTTCAAGATTCTCACTTAGATTATGAATAGGATAGGTCATTTTCTGATAAAATATGAAGAAATTCAATAGAAAATAAAAAGAATTGAAAGTATGCATTTTTCTAAAAGAAACAGGTATTTAAAGAGTTAGAAAATCGTTTGAAATGAAAAGATACAAGGTAGTTACGTCAATTTCAATTTCAAAACAAAAACCATTTTCTGGCCGTTACACGTTGACATGGGGGATAGGGGGATGTTGACATGCCCCTATTAATTTTGGCAATTTGCTTTGTTTCTTTATATTACCTACAAGTCTATATATATAAACTTATATAATATAATAACTATCATTCCAGAGATATTTTAGATTTAATAAGCAGAAATAAAAGATTTTCATTGATAAATTTAGTTAACATTACATAAATGATATATAACGTTAACTAAAGAGAGGTACAAACTAATACAATATGAAATGAAACTAGTATTAGTTAGAGGATGATGAAGATGATGATAATCCAAGCTTGCGACTCACTTTCCCAAAGAACTTTTTCATTTTGATGGAAATCTTGTCCAACTTTTTACGAATGGATCTTTTGGGAATTCGTTGGTTTTTCACGATAATCTTTTGATTCTCAAGAAGCCATTTGTTGGATGGATTGTTAGGAATGATAGGGTATTCGATGCTTTCCAATGAAGTCTCTTCCTCCTCTCCTTCTTT
Organism: Allium cepa; assembly: GCA_030765085.1. Taxonomy (NCBI): domain Eukaryota; kingdom Viridiplantae; phylum Streptophyta; class Magnoliopsida; order Asparagales; family Amaryllidaceae; genus Allium; species Allium cepa. Next base: position 294,441,074 of record CM060937.1, read on the forward strand.
TTCAATTTCCATCTCCTTCCCTTCTTCCCCTCCTCCTCTTCTTCGTACATCTCTTCATGAGCCAGTCTCTCATCCTTTTCGACAAGTGTTTCATATGGTTGAAACACAAACAGAATTTTCATGAGAGAGATATTAGCATGGTTATTCTAGAAACGAACTCCTCCTTCTTATAATTAACACCAAATAATTAAAAATTCGAGTGAGATAAATCCTATGATATAAAGTGTTTTCACCTAAAGTAAATTTTTTGAGACGAAGTTCATCCAAAATCACTTCGGCCTAATTAATGTCATAGTGCCCATAAATAGCAAAATGAGCCTTACAAACTTTTAAAGTGGGGTGATTTAAATTTCCCGATCTTGGAGTTTTGGTATGTTGCAAAAGAAGGTTTGCGATTCTAGCTTTAGGATGGAAATTTCGGTTAATAAACCCAAAGTCATTATATCCTTCAAAAATGTGATGAAATGTCTCACAATCATGTTCATCAATTTGAAAATCTGAAAGACCCATTCCCGTATACATACAACTAAGAATGTTACCCAAAATCTCACTATTTAAAATAATACGCGTTCCTTTAACGCTACTCCATACTTCCCCTTCACTTGCTTCGTAAAAACCATGATTCAAATTTGCATAAAACATTTTGACAAGATTCGGATAACAAAAAACAATCATTTTGAGAATCATCAATTAAGCTAAGAATTTGATTCTCTTCAAAAAGAAAATTTATTTTATAAAAATAAAAATCATTAAAGATAGCAAATTTTCCCGTATGGACATTTCCAAAGTTTACATTTCTTACATAAGCCTTGATGGCTTCTAGATAATTGTAGAGGAACTCTTTGGTGGCCTTGGACAGTCTAATGGTGGATGGAGCGCTTGTGGAAGCCATTTTAGAAAAAAGTAGAGAGCTTAAGAGTTTAAAAGAGAATTTGAATTTTGAAATGAAAGTGAAAAGATAGGATAAAGTTAAGAAGATAAATAGATATATAAGAACCATGTTCTTTGGTCAAGAGATACTTTTTCAGAGCTTTGGAATTGGTAAAAAGGTGGAGGGAAATTCAAAGTTTTGAATTCAAATTTGAATTTCAAATTTCAAGAGGGATGTCGACATGGGGGTAGGGTCATGTCCCTAAAATCATGTGACTTATTTTTCTTATTTTATTTGATATATATATATATATATATATATATATATCCTATAATCTAATTTATATTTTATCTGAAATAATATTATAATAACATTTAATATTAAAATAATATTATTTTGAAAAACAAAAATTTTAAATTTAAACAACAAACAATTTCAAAACATGCAAACAATCAAACAAGCAATTTTAATCAATATAATTTAAATGCTTACCTATTTTTAGATCCATATTTCCGAGATCATCAGAATCTCAAATAGCTATAAAGCACGTGTTTGAATTTTCTGTCTCTCGATCTTCATCACTATAGGATGAGTTTGAATCGTCTAGTGTAGCAGTATCTGCCGTTGTTTTGAGTTTCATTATTATTTTCAGAATACTTGTGATCATTTCTTTTGTAATTGTTCATCTTTCTGTATTTTAAAAACTTCCTAAAATTCCTTGCCATTAAGTCCATTTCTTCATCGTCGTCACTGTTTAAGTCTGAACCATCTGTTATTGCATTGAATGCTATTGACTTCTTTTCTGAGGCCTTGCTTTCTCTTCTCCCTTGCATTTGTACTTCAAACGACATCAAATTCCCAATCAATTCTTCAATTTTCAGAGTACTAATATAATTAGCCTCTTCAATTGCTACTCTCTTTTTATCTCATTCCGGAGTGAGTGAATTCAGAATTTTTCTAACTTGATCTTCTTAGGAAAAGTGCTTTCCTAATGCAATTAGTGAGTGCACAATGTCTTGAAACCTAAGGTACATGTCTGAAATGGACAAATTTGGATTCATCTTGAATGATTGAAACTGATTGGTCAAGATAGATATTTTGGTCGGTTTAACTTTTCTTGTTCCTTTATGAGTAACTTGCAAAGTTTTCCAGATGTAATATGCAGACTTTCAGACAAGCACTCGATTGAACTCATTCCTATTAAGTGAACAAAATAAAATACTCATGGCTTTGGAATTGTTTTGTCCAACATTCTTTTACTCAGCGATCCACTTTGTAAAATCAGTTGTGGGTTTAATGTACTCAGTTTGTGTGATATTCCAAGTGTCTAATCCTATTGATTGTAAATAGATTTTCATCCTACATCCCCAATATGCATAGTTACTGCCATTAAAAAGTGGTGGTCAGGTAGTACACTAACCCTCTACAAATGAACTAGTGATAGTGTTGACATTACTAGTATTGGCTTCCATTTGAAACCTTTTCAAAAATAAGATTATGAAAATTTTGAAAACCAATGCTCTGGTACTAAACGTAGGAAATGCGGATTACAGATTTTAATCTTGGATTAACACTAGAGGCGGGAGAATAATGTTTATTGGATTTTGTGGAATTTTTGAAATATTTTTAGATTAAACATAAAAAGATGCAATTCACAAACATTGAGAAAATCACAAAACCTGATACAAATTCAAATAGTAAATAAAAGCAGTAAAGGAAAGAACACATTAGAATTTTATACTGGTTCGGAGTTAGTCTACATCCAGTCCCACACAATTTCTTGTATAGATTTCTTTTCAAATATATTATAGATATTACAATCTCGATTTCAAGGCCATGAGATACACCCACTTATATCTGAGTCCAGGGCAAACTCTCTTAATTTAACCAGGCTACATGATCACCTAATTGATTTATGGGCTACAATCACACCCAATTGATTTATGTGCCACAATCACACCATTTCCAGTCACACTTTGATAGAGAGAGACTTGATACTCTTTTTTTTATTTCAATTGATCCTGTAACTTTGAACAGCACTAACATCTTTGAGAGAGAGTGGTAGAGAATCAAACAAGAAATGATCGAGTTTGATTCATTTAGAATATCGGCAGAGTTTTGTTAAAGCATTTGAAATATAAGAGAATATTTGAGTGGAGAAGAAGGAGTGAAGAAAATGAAGAAAAACTAACTTAAAACTGATTGAAAACAACTGGTATTTATATAAGAACAACGGTCATGTCCATTCGTGAAAGGTTACGACGAATAGACACTTCTTTTGAAAATTTGAATTTTAAATTCTACGGCTATCATGTCGACATAGAGGGATGAGGGATGTCGGCATGTCTATGTTAATTTTGAAAGTAGATTTTTTTTAAATGATTTCTATTCTAAAACTTGTCAAAATAATTTCTAAACTTTGTAAACCATTTTGAATATAGTTTAAATTTATGAAGGAGTTTTAGAAAGTAACCTTAAAATATATAATCTGTAATATAAAAGTTATATTAAAAACTAAGTATAGATTTCTTTAAAATATGTTAAAGCTAAAATATTAAAATCAAGAGATAGTTTAAAAAACAAGAGATGATTTTGAAATTAATATGATTAAAAATAGATTTTGAATTAAGGCTAAATATTTAAATTGATAGATGACTTTAAAAATATAGTTTTGAAAAAATAAATCATTTTGAAAATTTCCTGGATTCCATTTCACTAGGAAAGATCGTGGGTTACATTCCACTAAAGAGGTCATGGGTTACATCCCACTATTAAAGCGAGAAGATGGATTCCATTCCACAATTAAAATCCCAATAAAGATTTTAGTGTTATTATGTAGTTTTAACATAAATCCAGACTCTATTACTTATCCTGGTACCATGAACTCTTGAACACTTGGTGCTCATGAGTCTTCAGTCTTGATTTCTTCAATCTTCTTGGATTCATCAATCTCAAATCTCTATACTCAATCTTGAATCTTTATACTCGGTCTTGAATCTTTATACTATACAGTCTTCATTCTCAGTACCTGCATATATATATATATATATATATATATATATATATATATCATGCATATATATAGACAAGAATGCTAGTATTTATATTTTATAACAAGTCTAAGGTTGTTGTAATCAAAACCTTCATCACAGGAACTAACAGAAACATGGAAAATAGACGATCGATAAAAATGAAACCGAGGTTCGAGTGTTAAAAGATCATATTATTGATTTGGAGGAGAAACCGACAAATGTACTACAAGAACTGATTTTGAGGAGAAACTGACAAATGTACTAGAAGAGATGGAAACTGAAATATCAATTCGAATTCGAATAGAAAAGGAATTAGAAGATTAAAAAGAAAAAAAGAAGGAAATTGAAAGGGGGAAAAAGGATGGAGAAAAAATCCATAATAAATAGAAAGTCATGGATGAAGATATGAAGGTGATGAAGCACACAAAAATAGGTTTGATAGTAAAGAAATAAATATGCAATACAGGAAAATGGAAAGGATGATCTATTTAAAAATGTAAATGAAAACGATGGTGAAAAGAAAAAAAAAATGGGATATCATAGCATACAAACAATTCGCACTTCAAGTTACACCAACATCTTTTAGTCATTTTCATGTCAAGGCTACATTCGACATCCTTCACACGAGTCTCCATCACTTGAACAACACACAAATCTTCAAATTGGATTCCCATATCTCGAAAAAATCATGAATCACTAGATGGATTCGAGCACCTTGAATAGATCGCGAACCTCCACACAAGTTCCCCACATAAGTCCTCCGACGAATACTAGTGTTGTCCTCTCTCTTGGAATACTCCTCAAGATAGACAATCCCATACAATAGTATCATTTGAAATCTAACATTGACCTTTACCTTGGACTAAACCTTATGATAGACAGGTTAACTCTATAACATTGCATTTCACAACTGCTTCTAGAACATAGATCACATATATGGTTACGATGTAATTCAGGTTTTGAATCATCTCATATAAGTACACTCTTCCCACTTATCGAAATCTCTAAAACCAATCGATGAATTTTCAATTAACTCATTTCTTATACTCTCATAAGTAAGTGAAAACTAGAGACGTTTCGTACAATACTTTTTCTCAGGGGTTCTTATTAGTATGAAATCACAATGCCTTTCGATAAATTCTTACGTCATATTTTGTCAAATTCGATAAACGACTAATCGAATATCTATATAAAAGCAATTGATTACACAAATCATGATTCATACACCTAACTCATTTTCGTCATTCCAACTTAAATGTTCCTCATCTAAGAGCAAAGGCGGTAAGTTAGAGCACTGATTGCATCAAAGCTTTGTCTAGACACTTCATTCTTGAATCTCACAAATAGATAAGTCTACGTCGTCAGCTTTTTAATGTTAAGTATAGTATTAATGATTTCCGTAAACAAGAAAGAAATCAACACGATTAACAGTTTCCAACATTTTCAGACTTACTATTCCTTGGCCAAGAGGGAAATCGATGGGTTATAGCTCTATTGCTTCGCCCCTACTTGACATCAACCTTAACTCTCGTAAATAGATAAGCCTTATTTCGCCGGCTTTTAGTGCCACTACTAGAATTGTGCTCGTAGACATCACATCTTTTACATCAGGTAGAAAAACGCATAACATTAAAAATCTTTATAGCATCATTCTTTTTATTATCAATGTTCTATAAAACACACAAATCACATTGATTTTCAGGGTGATGTTAAAATGTAAATTCCAAATTTATAAAAAAGCGCAGAAAAACGAAGTGTAAATAGTTTGATAGAAAACGTAGAATACACCCAAATTAAACTCCCTCTGAAAATACTTAAAAAATATTCAACCTCTAATTATACTTCCCTTTAAAATTTAATCTATACGTATCCTAATCCAACAACCTCTATCCCCTTCTACACATCTGATTGGAAGACCATCGATTTGCCTCTCATCCATAAGAAAGACCGACAATTTCATCGATTCACTGATTGGAGTTAAGTACTCTATCTCTGTCTCACTCACTTTATCTCTCGTACACACCCAATTAGAATCGGCGATTTTCCTCTCATCCATAAACCTAACTATGCTGCGGCATGGTTTCGGATCGGTTGATGCGAAAAAAAATTAACACTTTTTTCATTTTTTTAAAATGCACAATCGCATGCACATCCATCGTCCATCCCATAATCCACGCCAACAGTGGCCCACCAACCTACTTCTTCCATGTCACGTCACAAGCCCACATCTGCATCTCATGATCCGGTTCCATCCAATCCACAAGCTTCAATGTATCTCCATTTATACGTCCACTTCTCACGATCCACATGTGTAGCAACCAGCCAACCATCTTCTGCCATATCAAAATTACTTCCCCTCCTTTCCACTGCTCATGAAATTACAAATCACAAATTCACATTTCAACAGTCTCGCCTTCACTTTTCAGCATCTAACCCTAAACCCCAAATTAATATGCTATGAAATAATGCCTATAGACTAAACTAAATCCCTAACCTTTCATAATCCAACTCTCCTCTCGTTTGTCTCTAGAGTATAGAAATTCCTTATCCCCAAAACTTCCAAAGCCCTAAATAAGTGCTCACTTAAATCAAGTCGTGATTTAATTCCCGGTCGCGTCTTCCTCACGAGATTCGATAGCAAGCTCATGGACGATGGCTTATGGGTTGGTTCTCACGACTATGGCTGGTACGGTCGTGGTTCATGCGGACAATGCTGCAGGTCGGAGCAACTACGGCTGGTTTCTTTCATTCGTAGTGTTCAATTGAGTTTTTTAAGCATAAATCAAACTGAAGTAGGGTTTTGATACTCGAAATATTTGTTTTTATTGATTAAATAGAATTTGGACATAACTTCAGAAATTCGTTCAAGATAGATTAATATTGGTAATTTATATTTTAAACGTGATGACTTGTCCCTGAATGATCCGCCTAGTGCTGTTAAACCCAATATCTCAAGCTTTTTTGTTAAGATAAGTTATTCGTTCATATAATTTTGCTATTGTGGACGCCTATAATATGTATTTGATACTTTTAGCAATTGTTTAATCATTTCATGTAATGTTATTTGGAACTTGGGGCTGATTTGATTTTTTGAATTATTACAAAATTATGGGCTTATATCTATTCAATGCTTATTCAGATAAACCATTAAAATGAAGTTCAAGAAAGTGGACGCACTAGAGGTATTTAGCAAGAGAGGAGGGTCCACGTTTTCATGGTGGACTGCAAAATTTATATCATCTTACAGTGCCTCACATATAGTTAGTTACAAAGACAAGTTTGATGAAAATCCGGGAGCTAACTTGGAGCAAGTATCTGCACAAGCATTTAGACCTTATCCTCCTTTGTTTATGAACCAACTTAGGTTGTTGGTGATATTGTTGAGGTATTTGATGATCATTCATGGAAGCTGGCTAAGATCTGGAAAATTGCACGCAATCATTACATTATTAGATTTCTTGGATTGGAAAGAGAGCGTAAAGTTCACTGGATGATATTAGGATTCATTTATCTTGTATGTACTTCATTTCTCGTGATCGGTTATGATGATCTAAACAGAAATTTTGTGCATTATAACGATCCGATATTTTCAACTATTCGCATCCACACATGTCGGACTTGAATTGCTCAAAATACCGAATTATAAATTTGACAAATCTCAGAATGTACAACAAATAAATAAATCATAGAATCACAGACACATAGTAGAAAAATGCAGCGGAAGTAAAAAGATAGTAGTTCATGAAGATACTATATAATATATACATCAGAGTTAAACAAAATACAACAGAAGTAACAAGATACAACAGAAATTTAATATTGAGCACAAAGCTGAATACAACATAGGAATAAACTAGATACCGAGAGTGAAATAGATGATTGGATCTTCAAGCAAAGCTCTAATTCCGAAGGTGAGTCTCCAATGCTGTATCACTCAGTCTGATCCGAGCGTAAATCAAAACTCAAAACACTCGAGTCATGACATACATACTTATACAATGTAAAACAACTCAAGTGAACTGTAATATAAGGTACAAGTAACTTAAAGGATGTTTGGGACCGCCCATCGTCTAAGGATCCGTTAAATTATTTACTATGTAGTAATATTTCGCTATTATAATAATGTCTATAGTAAAATAAACTTACTTTTAAATAGCGTTAATGAGTGACCCAATATTCCCCTTAACATATAATAGTCCCAGTAGTCCATCCAATATCAGCGCATCTCCAGATCGGGTGACTACCCTTAATACTTCACGGGCTACGGGAGAAAACCAAACTCATACAAGGCACGCTAGTGTAAGTGACATGACACAACTAGGCAATGTCAGGGTAGATATACCAACTGCGCTTCCGGACCAGTGGTAGCGCGTAGCAGCTACTACCACCCACCTCGAGCCATACCCCAAAAATCAAAGGGCCCCAATCAATCACAAAGTAATAGAATGGTATCGAAGGAGTGTGTCCGATGAAAGGTGCTACCTCCTTAGCCCATCGATCGCTCCTGTTTTAACCACCTTATGCCAACTCACGGGAGTCGGGTCCATGTATATACCTCAAAGGAACGTCGCCACCATCCTACTTCATTCTATAATCTCCACCGCTTACACGGATGTTAAAGTGGTTTTCGGAGTTGGCAGAGAGTATGACAACTTTCGATCTCGGTTTCTTTAACAACCAAACGTTATTATAACCCATGGATATTTATTTCAAAATCATTTATACTTTCAAAACCAGACTAGCATATCCATTTCAAAATCATATCGTTTTTTGAAAATAGTATATACTTTCACAACCAAAATATCATACTCATTTCAAAACCATATCACAACAGTATCATTTCTATTTCAAAACTAATTCAATAATATATAACCTAAATTTCCAAATCACTGAATATTTTCATCAATTTATTAAACTTGAAATATTCCTTTAAATTATCATAACATTTTAGAAATGTAACCTTAATGAATCATAACATTTTTGGAACGTAATACTTTCCACTTTAACATTTTATATAATCAAAGTATCTATATACTTACAAATTTTAACATGGTCATTTTATCATAGCCTTATAGTTCAATAAACTTTGTTATTGTAATATCAATTTAAAGCTGAAATTCTTATGTTAAGTCAAAAGTACCTTATCAACTTACACTATTATTACAATAAAGAAACTTTATTGTTTTTTTAAACATTTAAAATATGCCATTTACATTAGCTAAAACTTACATATCAAATGTACATTATCAACTTACATTTTATTATTATAGTAAGGAACATTTATCATTTTAATCAATTTAAAATACATCATTACGTTAATTAAAACTTACATGTCAAGTGTACGTTTTAACTTACATTTATTACAATAAAGGGCATTTATCATTTTAATCAATATTACACTAATTAAAACTTACATTATCAAATGTACGTTTTAATTTACATTTTTATTACAATAAAGAGCATTTATTATTTTAATCAATATTACACTAATTAAAACTTACATTATCAAATGTACGTTTTAATTTATATTTCTATTACAGTAAAGAGCATTTATCATTTAATCAATATTACACTAGTTAAAACTTTACATGTCACATGTATGTTATTAACTTATATTTTTATTACAATAAAGAGCATTTATTATTTTAATCAATATTACACTAATTAAAACTTACATTATCAAATGTACGTTTTAATTTACATTTCTATTACAGTAAAGAGCATTTATCATTTAATCAATATTGCACTAATTAAAACTTTGCATGTCACATGTATGTTTTTAACTTACATTTTTATTACAATAAAGAGCATTTATTATTTTAATCCATATTACACTAATTAAAACTTTACATGTTTCTTTCATTAATTAAAACTTTGTATGTTTCTTTCCTTAATTAAAACTTTACATGTTTCTTTCATTAATTAGAACTTTACACGTTTCTTTCATTAATTAAAACTTTACATGTTTCTTGAATTAATTAAAACTTAAATGTTTGTTTCGTTTTTGTTATTACAGTAAAAAACGTATATTATATTAATCAATTAAACTATTAATTAAACTTACATCTCACATGTATGTTTTAACTTACATTTTTCCATTTTAAAGTCATATCTATTTATCTTACAAAACATAACATTTCACAAAAGAATATGTTATCATAGTTAATATAAAAATCAATTTTTTTCATAGATCTATTCATTTAGGCATCAATTAACTATGATTTTCTAGTTACATAAATTTTACTACAACCAGTTCAAAATACATTATTTATTATACAAAACATGTCCATTTCATAAAGTAAAATTAATAACAATTTCTGCGTTAGATTTACAACCACCATATTAGGTCAAACTCAATTATTAAGTTATTTATCATCAATACAGATCTTTAATTCAACTTAAAACCAATTATTAACTTATAAATTTTAACTTATAGAAAAATCAATATACCTTTATAATTAAAGCATTAAATCGAATTATTATAGGATCGATTTCACCCTAGAGGGGGGTGAATAGGGTGATAGTGTTAATTATAAAAATTAATCGTGGAAGCTTATAAAATATTCAATTCAGATCACAGAATAGCAGCACAGATATCGCAGAATATAAATAACAGAAAAAAACAGAACAACACAGAATTTACCCAGCTTTGGCAAAACCCTGCCTACGTGCTGCCCCCAAGGTTTCTACTAGAAATTAGATAGTCCCTCGCTTACACACGTAAACTCGCTATACCCGCTATTGACTAATCTAACTCTACGCTCAAAATCTTGCCACAACTCAACCACCGAGTTGCGAATTCTCAAGCTACACCACGTAGCTTGTCCCCTAGTCACACGACTAGAAATTTAAACGGTTTAAAAATGAAAATACAAAACAAAAAACAAATTAAAAATAAAAAACCCTATTTTTAAATTCTTATCCCTTTATGTAAACAAGGTCGGCCCAAGTGCTTGATTTCCTTAACCCGTATCCTTTTATTATTTTCGACTCCTTCTCTTCTCTGATAAAATCAATGACTGTTGTGTAAAATTGCTCTCGAGAGATTTGACTTAGGGCTTCGGCTTTTCATGAAATTGAATTAGGGCTTTGTCCCTTCTTCGTTCCAATTTAGGGTTTTTAATTGAAGCGCTGCTTCAAGATGTTCGATCGAAACAGATGATTATTTTCGATGCTAGCTTGTTCGATCAGATGTTACTTTGAATTGCAGACAGCTACTTCAATTCGATCGAGTTCGAATTATAATTGGTATGTTAACTTTTGCTTTTGCTTTTTCTGGTTTTGACTTGCTTGAACTTGATACCTCAAATTGCCGATGATGATGTCAATTTATATAGGGTCTGTAACCCTAGATTTGCGTCGTATATTCTCTAATTGAATTTGTCAACTGATTCACCTCGGCTACTTGATGATGCTTGAATGTTTGAGATTGATTCTGACTAATTCGTTATCGTATATTTTGGTTGCTTGATGGTTACGGCTTTGATTTATTTCGTGATCAATTTTACTTGTTCAACATATCCACGGCTTGTTCAACTCCTTGATTGCCACGGCTTCTGCTCCGATCATTTTACTATTGACTTTATTTTCTGACTTCATTTTGACTTTGGCAATGACTAACTTGATTTTGGGTATGAGAATCCACTACTCTGTATTAGCTTTGGCTATCACCATTGCTTTTATACAAACTTGATTTACGACTTGGTAATCACTGTAACCTGTACTGCATAGTTCGACCTGGTTTTGATACTTGCTTTGAATTTGATTCACTGATCCATTGTAGCTGTGTTGATCTTGCTTGCTTCCTGTACTGATGCATTACTTGTTGGCATATTTGCTTGTTGTTGTTTGGATCATTATGCAGTCTGCATTGAACTTTGAGTTGTAGTCTTGAGCTCTGTCTTCATGTAGCTTGCAATGTGCATTCATCCTTACTGACTTGATTCACTTCATGTTTGTCCTGTCTCACTTCCATGTATGGCTTGTTCTTGGTCTCTGTTACATGCTTGATGTTGCATGCTTGTTTGCATTTACTTGGTGCATTCATGTTTACTTTCATGGAGTAGTCATCTTGACACTGTTGTACACTTGTTGTCTCTTAAGCTTGGTTTAGAGCTGTGTTGATTTGAATTGTTGCATGGTTCATGTCACTGGTTCACTAGCTGTTGGTTACTTGATTCAGTTGTGTTGGAACTGGATTGATTTCTTTTGGCTTCACTTGTGTATACTGTGTCATTTACTTGACTGGTTCTGATTCATTTTTGAGGCAGTTTGCATGTATGGGCTGTTTAGTATGTTCATTTGAGTCAGTGGAGTTGTTTCATTTGAGTTGTAGTTGTACTATCTTGAGCTCGTACCACAGCACTGCATGTTATATTTCTTGATCATGTTGGCCATTTGGTCGAGCCGTAGTCCAGTGCCCCCATGTCTTGTGTCTTGCCATTCTTTGTTGCCTCTTGAATGAATAATTGCCAGTGATGTTAACATGTGCATTTCATTTACATTGAGACCTGTAGTCTTCATTTGTGCTCTCTGTTTTGGGTAATTTCCCATGTGTACATGTCTCTTCCCTGTATCTTCATTCATGTTGCTGTGCAATAGCCGTGGTCTTTGTTGTTGTAGCATGCACTCGTTGTTGTTTCCAGTTGCACTTGAATCTCTTGGCACTGCTGTTAGCTTTGGTGTATGTAGCTTGGTTCATGTGTTGCATTGCAGTTAATTCATTAGCATGCTACTGATTGGTCTGACCTGAATTTGGTTCACTTCATGTTGATTTTTGAAATTTCACTTGAGTTGAATCCAGTTTCAAAAACTCGGGTTTGACCTTGTGCTTGAGTCGTGATTTTGAATATATTGCACGTGAGTTGAACCCGGCTTTCCATTTGGGTTTGACCTGTGCTCACCTGTCCCTGTAGCATTATCAAGTGTATATCGGTGTGCACGGCCTTGTGGCATGTACAGTGATACACTGTGCATGTCACAAGTTGTTCGTGTGTGATGAATTCAAATGTAAATTATGACGAACAACCCTAAATAACTGAGGCAAATCATATTTTTAAAATTCATGTTTTATTTTATATTGCAAAAATATTTATTTTTCAATTTTACTGCGTTAGTAAATATTTTTGCAGATTGCTCAGATGCTGGATTCAAGCTGGAAGGAAGTTGAAGATAAATACGAGTGTGAGTGATATGTAGTGAGGTGAACTGTAAATATGAAATGTGATGTAATTGTAATCAAACTTTTATAGTTATAGTGGGAGCTTGAAATTGAACTATTCAAAGTTGTAATAAATATTTGTTTGAATAAAATATTCGTTTGAATTCAAAATCTGTGTTATTTATTTTATTCAGCAAATATTTATTTAAACTGTGAAAAATAAAATAGTATATTAATAAATACATTTAAATGAATGTATATATGTTTATTATCATCAAACAAAAATCATCTAAGCGCATATTCAACAATCTCCCCCTTTTGATGATAACAAACATATATTTAAGATTTTGAATATGTTAAATGTATTTGATCGTTCAATTTGCTCCCCCTATTTGAATGCTTCCTCTCTACACAATACTACCCCTACATATATGCATACAAATAAAAATTTGCAAATGATCCTAGATGCAAATAGAAAATTATTTGACCTTTGCTTGATTTTATTTGACAAAATCTTAACTTTTCTCTCCCCCTTTTGTTATCAGCAAAAGAATAATAGTAATGGAAAAGTAGAGATATAGTGCTCGATATCAATTCAATATTAAAACTCAATTGAATATAAATATTAAATTACAATAAAAAATCAAACAAAAATCATAAATATTTTGTTAGGCGCATATTCCACTTTTAAAATGATGGAAATGATGTCATCATATAAGACCATATAGTTATGTCTATTTGTGTTATATTTATATCAGGAATTTGAATATCTACTAACCATGCATAACCGTTAGGACTTTTAAATGAGATTAGTAGTATTCCAGTTTTATTTTTAAAAAAATGAATTCAAGTATCTTCTAACCACGCATAACCGTGAGGACTTTTAAATGGGATTAGAATCAACTTGTTTATATTGAAAATTAACTTTTGATATGCGTTCCATACATGCATAACCGCGAGGACTTTTAAATGAGCATGGGAGCACATAACCAATTCCAAGTAATTCACCCATGCATAACCGTGAGGACTTTTAAATGAGAGTGAATACTTTGGTATTTATTATTATTATTATTACCCTTTTTTCTTCAAAAAAATGTGAAAAATGAAAAAACGAACGATTCCTGTTTAAAGTACCACATATCGACAAACTATATAGAATTTTGATGAGTGATGATCGTTAGAAATATGATAGATATAGAGATGGTCATGGAATTTTTACCAACAAACAGTTTTATAACTCTTGTTTAAATTTCTAAAGAAATTTATTAATTATATCGTCTCAAGTCATAATATTTGATCAATATTAACACTCATCACTTTTTCAATCACTATTTTTCTTTTCGATAAACATTAGGGAGTCAGATTAGTCAAAATAGTCATTTAAAATCAAACTCAAAAATAATTATGAAATTAATTTTTCAAAAATGACTAATATGAAAATATGGTCAAAAATGATTTTCTCCAGGGGGTTTTAAAAGAAAATTTTCTGCTATTTGAAAATTATTTGAAATGAAAAATATGCAGATATTTTCTTTGAAAAACGATGCAGTTACTAAATGTCCCAACAAAAATCACGTTTCACTAGTAATTTTTCTATCAACTAGATTACTAGTGTAATCTGCATCTGAATTTCTCTTTCACTCAAAATTATCATCAATTGAATTTTATAGACCAAAACATGAAGTGTGCACCAAAGATTTCAAATTCAATTTTAACAACAATTTAAATGACATTCTCTTGAATTTGAAATGAAGCCATGTAAATAATCAAAAGCTGTGAATATAGAATTAGCCGAATTATAACCAATTGTATCATTATCCAACAAAACACTATTTTTAATCCAAACTGATATGAAGTAATTCAAAGAATCTAGAGAATTTTAAAGTGTTGTGGCATAAGAATATAATTTGGCCAACTATTTTGAATAAGTCAGAATCAAAATCATCATCTTTTCATCAATCTCAATATTGGCTGATTTTAATTCAGAATATGGTGCAGATTATCACATTTAATATATCGTTTAAAACATACCATTACCTGTTTTACCTTTACGATATTTTTCGTCGTTGTCCATTGTGATTCTGTCACCTTTATACTAGGCTAAGGAACTTTGCTTTGTCGCCCGTTGTGATTCTGGAACAGCCAAAAAACCAGAGAACACTATTGTTGTTCCTTAGCCTGCCACCACACCTACACGATGAAAGATTTATGTGACCTATTTGTTTTTATAGGTCCATGGTTGTTAGTGGTAGAAAATTTTGAAAAACAATTTTGTAAAGACCCAAAACTATTTATAATTGTTCCCTTTGGCACCCAAATTTGTTTAACTTTGAGAGATTTTATATTTGTGCCTTTTGGAACCCAAATCGGTATAGTTTTCACATGTTTGGGTCTATACCAACAATTATTGTGATTGTGTCCATATTTTCTACAAATTGTGCACATAGAATTAACTTGATTATTATTGCTTTCAACAATTTTCAATTTATTATATCCAAGTCCTTGCCTAACCGTATTAACAGTTTGCTTTCCTAGCAGCATATTCAACGATTTTTCACTTTTGGAAAATTTATCTAAAGTAGTAGACAGTTGTTGGACTTGTGATTTGAGAGATTCATTTTCGTTTAACAATTGTGTGCACTTTTTAATAGAATTCTCTCTCCTAATATTTTCATTTTCCTTTAAAATCAGAATTTCATTTTCAAGTGATTTTATATTGATTTCTGATTTTTTAATTTCCTCTTCGAATGTTGGACACTTATCACACTTAGGGATCCTACGTTGATAGTTCTTAACTAATTGATCAAGTTGTTCATTGCATTCTATCAAAGTATGCTTTTGAGATTCAAGTTTGGCGTATTTTTCCCTAAGTCGTTCAAAACAGCCGTTTACTTTATGAAAATATATAAGCAACTCAGAATGGGTAAGTTTTGATACCTCACTTGGCTCGTCATCGTCACTGTCAGTTGTATCACCTCGAAGACATAATTCTGCCTTTTCGCTTTCACTGCCAGTGCTTTGATCATTCTCGTCTATTTCATCCCAAGTGGCTGCAAAACTTTTCTTTTTCTGTTTCTTTCCATGGCTGGATTTAATTTGTGGACAATCGGGCTTGATATGGCCGGGCTTGTTGCAATCATAACAAATGATCTTCTGTTCTTCTGAGTGGTCAAATGCTTTGCCTATTCTGCTTTTCAATTCCTGATTTCGAGCTGGATTCCCGTGTTTGCGATTCCATTTTTTGAATTTCCTTATTAATAACTCTAGCTCTTCTGCTCCATCATCATCATTGTTATCTCATCACTTTCGGTTGTTCCTTTGAGCGCTATTGATTTCTTTCGAGCATCTCCTCCTTCACGCTCTTCCTTGAATTTCATTTCTAGCTCATAAGTGGTGAGATTTCCGATGAGTTCTTCGACTTTGAGTTGTTTTAAATCTTTCGATTCTTGAATGGCAGTTACTTTCGCTTCAAAGCTTCGTGGAAGGACTCTGAGGATTTTCCGGACTATATCCAATTCGGTGTATGTTTTTCCGAGAGCTTTTGATTTGTATACGATATTGGAAAGTTGTCCGTACATCTCTTTGATATTTTCTTCCTTCGCCATTGTAAAGTTCTCGTATTCGCTGCTTAGCATGGCAAGGCGAGATTCTTTGACTTGAGATGTTCCTTCGTGAGTCACTTCTAGTATGTGCCATATTTCCTGCGCAGTTAGACAATGTGAGACACGATTAAATTCAAATTGATCTAATGAACATATAATAGAATTCATAGCTTTGGCATTAGTATTCTGTAATTTATTTTCTAGTTCTGTCCATTGTTCTTTTGGTTTCTCTATTTCCTGATTATCTACAGTTATAGTTGGTATTCTATAACCTGTCTCAACAATATTCCAAGCGTCAATGGTTTTTAGAAAAATTTGCATTCTATTTTTCCAGTAAGCATATTCACTATTGAACATTGGTGGTCTAACTATGGATTGACCTTCTGCAAAAGCATTATTAAAAGAAGCCATTTTAAAAATTCAAAATTTTAAAACAAAACTGATTTTTTCAAAAAAAATCGAATTTTTAAAACAAATGTTGACTTCTATTCCTAGCTCTGATACCACTTGTAGGATCGATTTCACCCTAGAGGGGGGGAGGGGTGAATAGGGTGATAGTGTTAATTATAAAAATTAATCGCGGAAGCTTATAAAATATTTAATTCAGATCACAGAATAGCAGCACAGATATCGCAGAATATAAATAACAGAAAAAAACAGAACAACACAGAATTTACCCAGCTTCGGCAAAACCCTGCCTACGTGCTTCCCCCAAGGTTTCTACTAGAAATTAGATAGTCCCTCGCTTACACACGTAAACTCGCTATACCCGCTATTGACTAATCTAACTCCACGCTCAAAACTTTGCCACAACTCAACCACCGAGTTGCGAATTCTCAAGCTACGCCACGTAGCTTGTCCCCTAGTCACACGACTAGAAATTTAAACGGTTTAAAAATGAAAATACAAAACAAAAAACAAATTAAAAATAAAAAACCCTATTTTTAAATTCTTATCCCTTTATGTAAACAAGGCCGGCCCAAGTGCTTGATTTCCTTAACCCGTATCCTTTTATTATTTTCGACTCCTTCTCTTCTCTGATAAAATCAATGGCTGCTGTGTAAAATTGCTCTCGAGAGATTTGACTTAGGGATTCGGCTTTTCGTGAAATTGAATTAGGGCTTTGTCCCTTCTTCGTTCCAATTTAGGGTTTTTAATTGAAGCGCTGCTTCAAGATGTTCGATTGAAACAGATGATTATTTTCGATGCTAGCTTGTTCGATCAGATGTTACTTTGAATTGCATACAGCTACTTCAATTCGATCAAGTTCGAATTATAATTGGTATGTTAACTTTTGCTTTTGCTTTTTCTGGTTTTGACTTGCTTGAACTTGATACCTCAAATTGCCGATGATGATGTCAATTTATATAGGGTTTGTAACCCTAGATTTGCATCGTATATTCTCTAATTGAATTTGTCAACTGATTCACCTCGGCCACTTGATGATGCTTGAATGTTTGAGATTGATTCTGACTAATTCGTTATCGTATATTTTGGTTGCTTGATGGTTACGGCTTTGATTTATTTCGTGATCAATTTTACTTGTTCAACATATCCACGGCTTGTTCAACTCCTTGATTGCCACGGCTTCTACTCCGATCATTTTACTGTTGACTTTATTTTCTGACTTCATTTTGACTTTGGCAATGACTAACTTGATTTTGGGTATGCGAATCCACTACTCTGTATTAGCTTTGGCCATCACCATTGGTTTTATACAAACTTGATTTACGACTTGGTAATCACTGTAACCTGTACTGTATAGTTCGACCTGGTTTTGATACTTGCTTTGAATTTGATTCACTGATCCATTGTAGCTGTGTTGATCTTGCTTGCTTCCTGTACTGATGCATTAGTTGTTGGCATATTTGCTTGTTGTTGTTTGGATCCTTATGCAGTCTGCATTGAACTTTGAGTTGTAGTCTCGAGCTCTGTCTTCATGTAGCTTGCAATGTGCATTCATCCTTACTGACTTGATTCACTTCATGTTTTTCCTGTCTCACTTCCATGTATGGCTTGTTCTTGGTCTCTGTTACATGCTTGCTGTTGCATGCTTGTTTGCATTTACTTGGTGCATTCATGTTTACTTTCATGGAGTAGTCATCTTGACACTGTTGTACACTTGTTGTCTCTTAAGCTTGGTTTAGAGTTGTGTTGATTTGAATTGTTGCATGGTTCATGTCACTGGTTCACTAGCTGTTGGTTACTTGATTCAGTTGTGTTGGAACTGGATTGATTTCTTTTGGCTTCACTTGTGTATACTGTGTCATTTACTTGACTGCTTCTGATTCATTTTTGAGGCAGTTTGCATGTATGGGCTGTTTAGTATGTTCATTTGAGTCAGTGTTGTTGTTTCATTTGAGTTGTAGTTGTACTGTCTTGAGCTCATACCACAGCACTGCATGTTATATTTCTTGATCATGTTAGCCATTTGGTCGAGCTGTAGTCCAGTGCCCCCATGTCTTGTGTCTTGCCATTCTTTGTTGCCTCTTGAATGAATAATTGCCAGTGATGTTAACATGTGCATTTCATTTACATTGAGACCTGTACTCTTCATTTGTGCTCTCTGTTTTGGGTAATTTCCCATGTGTACATGTCTCTTCCCTGTATCTTCATTCATGTTGTTGTGCAATAGCCATGGTCTTTGTTGTTGTAGCATGCACTCGTTGTTGTTTCCAGTTGCACTTGAATCTCTTGGCACTGCTGTTAGCTTTGGTGTATGTAGCTTGGTTCATGTGTTGCATTGCAGTTGATTCATTAGCATGCTACTGATTGGTCTGACCTGAACTCTGTTCACTTCATGTTGATTTTTGAAATTTCACTTGAGTTGAATCCAGTTTCAAAAACTCGGGTTTGACCTTGTGCTTGAGTCGTGATTTTGAATATATTGCACGTGAGTTGAACCCGGCTTTTCATTTGGGTTTGACCTGTGCTCACCTATCCCTGTAGCATTATCAAGTGTATATCGGTGTGCACGGCCTTATGGCATGTACAGTGATACACTGTGCATGTCACAAGTTGTTCGTGTATGATGAATTCAAATGTAAATTATGACGAACAACCCAAAATAACTGAGGCAAATCATATTTTTAAAATTCACGTTTTATTTTATATTGCAAAAATATTTATTTTTCAATTTTACTGCGTTAGTAAATATTTTTGCAGATTGCTCAGATACTGGATTCAAGCTGGAAGGAAGTTGAAGATAAATACGAGTGTGAGTGATATGTAGTGAGGTGAACTGTAAATATGAAATGTGATGTAATTGTAATCAAAGTTGTATAGTTATAGTGGGAGCTTGAAATTGAACTATTCAAAGTTGTAATAAATATTTGTTTGAATAAAATATTCGTTTGAATTCAAAATCTGTGTTATTTATTTTATTCAGCAAATATTTATTTAAACTGTGAAAAATAAAATAGTATATTAACAAATACATTTAAATGAATGTATATATGTTTATTATCATCAAACAAAAATCATCTAAGCGCATATTCAACAATTATAAGTTAAACTTTCATATATTTATAAACTCAAAATTACTTAATAATCTTTTAGGAAAATATTTTTTAGAAATACTTAATAAATTTTTAAGAAAATATTATTTAAAAACATAACCATGAGCCTGTATAATATTTTCTAACCTAGGTCAAGTGATACAGATATATATCATTTCAATCCGTAATTTAAAAAGAAAAATCTGGGTTCTATCATTTCAAACCCGCAATCCCAAGTGAAATAAATGCAACAAAAATCAATAAAAATCACTCGGTCTTATCATTTCAGCCCATAGTGATTTTCCTTATCCTAAAGTCCGTTCGGGTATGTATCATTTCAACCCATAGTGATAGGAAACTTGCAGTGTGATAAACAGGAAATAAAATAACAGTAAAACATATAATATCATACCAGATGATGTAATGGGCATATAAATAACATTTAAAATTATATAAATATATCACAGGCAGGTATGAACATAGCATATTAATTTATACAATTCACTTGTCATCATTTCACAATTATAAAAGTACGTATGTCGAGAGTGATAACTCACCTTTCTAAAGCTAGAACTGAAATTCAAACCTAAATCTAAACTCCGCAAAGCACAAAAAGGAACGACAAAGCACGACTATATTTTCGAGTGAATGAAGAGTCAGAACCAAATCTCATATTCAAACAAATACAACATATATAAGAATATATTTCAATATAAAAGAATAAAAATTAAAACAATGGGAAATATGAGATAAACATGACATAACCTTTGCTTCAACCATCAAGTGGGCTCAGCCTTAGTTTTGTTTGGGTCAAGTGCATCTTTAGTTTGTTCCAAGGAGGTGATAAGGTCATGGTAAAGCAAGTCATGGACAAGGTGGAGCCGAGCGTAGAAAAAGAAAAATCAAAGAGACAAATAAAAGAAAAATATAAAGAAGGAAGAAGGAGAAGCCATGAATTTAGAGCTTGTGTTTTTTTCTTCACGCAAATGAATAAAATGAGGAGATGAGAAACTTTCTACGTGAAATAAAAAGAGAGGGTGGCGGCTAGGTTAATGGAATGAATGGCTAAGGTAAGAAATAAAGAGGCTAGGCAATAAAAGGCAAGAGTTTCAATGGTTTGGAAAATAAAAGGGCAACACTATATTTTATTCTTAAATGCAAATGGAAATGAGGATACTAAGAAATTTTTTTGTATGTGATTTGTAAAATGATATGGCGGCTAAGGTTTACAAAAAACACGGCTAGAGATATGGGAAGTAATTAGCTATGCAAATGGAAAGGCAAGGGAAAAAAAAGCAACAAATAAAAACAAGTAACCCATGTCTCTTGAAATTTCTAAGCTATTATTAAAAATAAAACCAATCAAATATCAAATGAATATATTCAAGTTTATACAAATAAAATCGAAAATAAAAATTAGAGAAATAAACATAGGAAAATAGCAAATAGGAAGGCTAAGGCAAATGAAAAGGCCTAACTTCCTATCCAAGGAAAGTAAACTAAATCTATTTGAATTTTCAATCAAAAATCCAAATAAAATCCATTAGAAAAGAGAATGGAAAAATAAAATAAAGTAGAACTTAGAAAAATAGAATTAATGTTAGAAAAATGAAAATATAAAATAGACAAAATTTACTGAAAACAATCGCGTGTAAAACGCTGAAAGTTATCAAATTTAAAAACTATAAAACGGAATTTTACGGAACGAAAAGCAGAATTGATATTAAAATAAAATACATTTTCAAAGAAAAGATTAGAATTTAAAAATTCAAATTT
The DNA here is from genome assembly GCA_030765085.1 of Allium cepa. Classification (NCBI taxonomy): domain Eukaryota; kingdom Viridiplantae; phylum Streptophyta; class Magnoliopsida; order Asparagales; family Amaryllidaceae; genus Allium; species Allium cepa. The sequence continues at coordinate 294,463,012 of CM060937.1, forward strand.
AAATTTTTTAGCTGTGCTCAAACTTTGGCATTCAGTTGACCAAAATATAAAAATTTCAGAAATTGCTTATTTTATTGAATTTGGAAAATAAATTATAAACAAATTCCAAACTTACATTGAAAAATTCCAAAAATTCAATCTGAAATATTTTAAAATTTAAAGTTTTCAAGTAAAAAAACTTAATTAAAATATTTACAAAATTATGGATTGTTACACTCTACTCCACTCAAAACTTTTCTTCCTTGACAAGGAATGAGACAGGGAAAACAAGGAAAACAAGATAGGATAATAAATTTAAAACCCTGAAAATTTCAACTTAAATTAATAATTGATTTCATCCATTGAATTTCACTCAAGTTAAATCAATCTTAACTTTTCTAACTTGATTATCTTATCCAGTTATCCTTAATTAACGATTTCTAAAATCATAAATTTGCATAGTCATTATTATAATCATATTTTATTCAACCAATTTAATTCTTCTTTATTCCAAATTATTTTTAAATTTATTCCGCTTAATATATCTAATCACATACATTAAGTGTATTTACATTTTTATTATAACTATTCCAATTTATTTATAGACTCCTTTAACACCATCTATATTGTATTTTATTTAGTTAACTTTTCCTTCTATTACCCCTATATTAATCTTTTTATAACTAAAATTTAAGTGTATAACATTTTAACCACTCAAATTTTATTTATAAAATTCCTTTCATACTGTATATTATCCAATTACATTGTTAACTGCTAATAATTAAGGTAAGTTATATTGGAATGTAATAGAATATTATACAAATAATATTTTCGAAATTCAATATTTCAAGTTTACATATTTATTCAAAAATTTGATTTCATTTTATAACTGAAATTATCCTTTAAGATAAAATTTTAGGAATTAAATTTCCGATCAACTTCAACAATTTAGAGATAAATAAATATATATACTCAATATACATCGAATCAAATCTTAAATCATATGTTTATATTATAAATCAAGTCATATTTTAGAAATCCAAATCAATTTAATTTTCCAAAGCAGGACTGTAGCATAACTACAGGGTGGTCTCTTCACTTCGAAACCCGAAAATGAAAGTCGATGATGCTGCAGTCATCATCGAATTTATTTCCCAGCGACAAAGAGAAGAGCACTGATTTACAAATTAAATTCTTTGAAACAATTACTACTTGCAATACTTTATAAATATACCCTTTAAAACTTTAAACACAAAGTCTGAACCCATCGGAAATTAAATTCTTAGTTCCTTGTTTTAAATTCGTCTAAATTTCCAAATTAATTTATAACCATGTTTTCTAGCCCAATTTTTTATATATGAAACAAATGCTAATGGTTACAAGCTACACACAAAGTCAAATATTGTTACTTAACATCCAATTCAATTAACTGTCAAAATTCAGAAAATTAAACTTATATACATATATAATATAATTATACCAAATTTATTTCATTTACTAAATTTGAAAACTATATTTTGTCGGTTTGCTATGTTTAAGTGTTTTGGAAATCCTATCGATAACGTTGATCAGACGAATCGATCGGAAACCCAAATCAACATCAACAACTCAAACAACACAATATATAAAACATTTTAAATAAAGCATTACAAAGCAAGAATAGGGGTTCAAATTTGATTAAATCAAATCAAAGAAAATTTGATTTGAGGACAAGTTGGAACAAAAGACAAGATGATAAATTAAAGAGTAGGGAGATGGATAAGCTCATATAAATCGTGGGCAACCTTAACCTGGTCAACCTTGATTTAAAGAATAAGATCAATGTAGAATTCTGGGCAAATCTACATTCGATCTCGAAAGATAGAATTCGGGTTAACAAGAGATACTAGCGTCTAAACCAAGGACATACGAATCTCCAGCGAATCAATGCCAATTGTAAAGGAGTTTCGCCCATTTACAAATCATTCAGTGGAGCTATGGGGTGCTCCAGAATTCAAAAGAATACGAAGAGTGAGGGACATGAATGAATTTCGAAACCATAGGGAATGTTCCAAATTCAAAGGGAACCGAGTCAAAAGGAAGATATTCACACTCGAATGAAAGTGATTCTGGAAATAAATTTACCATAATGCTAAGTTTTGCCTAGAGCCAAAGCTCTGATACCAAATGTAACATCCCGCCTTTTTGTACGCTTTAAATCGACGATAAACCACACACATCAAACTCAAACCATACAGAAGAGCGGATTGTTATTGGGTGAATAAGAAAAAGCAGAGAAAGAAAAAAAACAGAATCTTGCAGCGGAACAACAAAATATAATAATCAAATAAATAGTTCATGAAGTTGTTTTACAAAACTGTTGACTGTACTTATATAACATAGAACAGAGTTACACATACCAGAGAATAATAATAACAATGCGGCGGAACAGTATGAATGTAGTGGGATGATATAATAAATAATAACAATACAATCTTCGTCTTCGTCCTCCAGCAACAAAGTCTTCAAATCCTGACATGCTCAGGCTGACCCGAGCGAATTGAAAAGACAAAACACTCGAGTCAGAACTAAAAGATCTTATGTAAGTTAAATCAACGGTAAATAGTATGAGTGGAACGGCGTCAGATGTTTTTACGGGATTTGACATCTCCTATCCAGTGTCTAACGTGAGTGCAGTAACTTAAGAGATGCTCGAGATTCATATCTCTTAAGGATCCATTAAACTATTTACTATGTAGTAATATACACTATTCAAATAATGTCTATGGTAAAATAAACTTACTTTTAAATAGCGTTAAGGAGTGACCCAATATTCCCCTTAACACGTAATAGTCCCAGTAGTCCATCCAGTATCAGCCCATCTCCAGATATGGAGACTACCCTAAATACTCCATAGGCTACGGGAGAAAACCATACTCGTACAAGGCGCGCTAGGGTAGGTGACACGGCACAACTAGGCAATGCCAGGGTAGATATACCAATTACGCTTCCGGACCGGTGGTAACGCGTAGCAGCTACTACCGCCCACCTCGAGCCACATCCCCAAAATCAAAGGGCCCCAATTAATCACAAAGTAATAGAATGGTATCGAAGGAGTGTGTCCGATAAAAGGTGCTACCTTCTTAGTCCGTCGATCGCTCCTGTTTTAGCCACCTTATGCCAACTCACGGGAGTCGGGTCCACGTATATACCTCAAAGGAACGTCGCCACCATCCTACTTCATTTTGGAATCTCCACTGCATACACGGTTGTTAAAGTGGTTTTCGGAGTTGGCAGAGAGTATGACAACTTCCGATCCTGATCTCTTTAACAACCAAACGCTATTATAACCCATGGATATTTATTTCAAAATCATTTATACTTTCAAAATCAAACTAGCATATCCATTTCAATTAACAACTTTACATGTTTCTTTCGTTTTTGTTATTATATTAAAGAACATTTATTATATTAATCAATTAAAATATTAATTCAACTTACATCTCACATGTATGTTTTAACTTAAAATTTTCCATTTTAAAGTCATAGCTATTTATCTTACAAAACATAACATTTCATAAAAGAATATTTTATCATACTTGATATAATAATAAAATTTTCTTCATAGACCTATTCATTTAGACATCAATTAACTATGATATTCTAGTTACATAAATTTTATTACAAATTGTCCAATTAAAACTGTATTCCATTTTACCAGTTCAAAATACATTATTTATTATACAAGACATGTCCATTTCATAAAGTAAAATTCATAACAATTTCTAGGTTAGATTTACACTTCCATAATAGGTCCAATTCAATTATTAAGTTATTTGTCATCAATAAAGATCTTTAATTCAACTTAAAATCAATTATTAACTTATGAATTTTAACTTACAGAAAAACCAATATACCTTTATAATTTAAAGCATTAAATCAAATTTTATGTTAAACTTTCATATATTTATAAACTCAAAATTACTTAATAATCTTTTAGGAAAATATTATTTAAAAATACTTAATAAATTTTAGGAAAACTATTTAAAAATATAACCATGGGCCTATATAATATTTTCTAACCTAAGTCAAGTGATACAGATATATATCATTTCAACCCGTAATTTAAAAAGAAAAATCCAGGTTCTATCATTTCAAACCCGCAATCTCAAATAAAATAAATACAATAAAAATCAATAAAAATCACTCGAGCCTATCATTTCAGCCCATAGTGATTTTCCTTATCCTAAAGTCCGTTCGAGTATGTACCATTTAAACCCATAGTGATAGGAAACTTGCAGTGTGACAAAGAAGAAATAAAATAACAGTAAAGCATATAATATCATATCAGATGATGTAACGGGCATATGAACAACATTTAACATTATATAAATATATCATAGGAAGGCATGAACATAGCATATTAATTTATACAATTCACTTCTCATCATTTCACAATTATAAAAGTACGTATGTCGAGAGTGATAACTCACCTTTTTAAAGCTAGAATTGAAATTCAAACCCAAATCTAAACTCCGCAAAGCATGAAAAGGCACAACAAAGCACGACTATATTTTTGAGTGAATGAAGAGTCAGAACCAAATCTCGTATGCAAACAAATACAACATATATAAGAACATATTTCAATACAAAAGAATAAAAATTAAAACAATGGGAAATATGAGATAAACATGACATAACCTTTGCTTCAACCACCAAGTGGGCTCAGCCTTGGTTTTGTTTAGGTCAAGTGCATTTCTAGTTTGTGCCACGGAGGTGGTAAGGTCATGGAAAAGCAAGGCATGGGCAAGGTGGAGCCGAGCATAGCAAAAAAAATATCAAAGAGAAAATAAAAGAAAAATGGAAAGAAGGTAGAAGGAGAAGCCATGAATTTAGAGCTTGTATTTTTTTTCTTCACGCAAATGAATAAAATGAGGAGATGAGTAACTTTGTACGTGAAATAAAAAGAGAGAGTGGTGGCTAGGTTAATGGAATGAACGGCTAAGGTAAGAAATAAAGAGGTTAGGCAATAAAAGGCAAGAGTTTGAATGGTTTGGAAAATAAAAAAGCAACACTATATTTTATTCTTAAATGCAAATGGAAATAAGGATATTGAGAAACAATTTTGTACGTGATTTGTAAAATAATATGGCGGCTAGGGTTTACAAAAAACATGGCTAGAAATGTGGGAAGTAATTGGCTATCCAAATGGAAAGGCAAAGGAAAAGAAAAAGGCAACAAATAAAAACAAGTAACCTATGTCTCTTGAAATTTCTAAGCTATTATTAAAAATAAAACCAATCAAATATCAAATGAATATATTCAAGTTTATACAAATAAAATAGAAAATAAAATTAGAGAAATAAACACAGGAAAATAGAAAATAAAAAGGCTAAGGCAAATGTAAAGGCCTAGCTTCCTATCCAAGAAAAGTAACCTAAATCTATTTGAATTTCCAATCAAAAATCCAAATAAAATCCATTTGAAAGGAGAATGGAAAAATAAAATGAAGTAGTAACTATAAAAAGAGAATTAAAGTTAGAAAAATGAAAATCTAAAATAGACAAATTTTACTGAAAACAATCGCGTGTAAAACGCTGAAAGTTATCAAATTTAAAAAGCATAAAGCGGAATTTTACGAAACGAAAACCATAATTAATATTAAAATAAAATACATCTTCAAATAAAAAGATTAGAATTTAAGGATTCAAATTTAAAATTTTCAGTTGTGGTCAAACTTTGACTTTCAGTTGACCAAAATATAAAAATTTTAGAAATTGCATATTTTATTGAATTTGGAAAATAAATTATAAACAAATTCCAAACTTACATTGGAAAATTCCAAAAATTCAATATTAAATAGTTTAAAATTTAAAGTTTCCTAATAAAAAAATTAATTAAAATATTTACAAAATTATGGGTTGTTACATGCATGATGAATGTCTTTTGTAAAATGTGACTTTAGGGAATAAAAATATAAAATTTTGTGCATGATGAATGTCTCTTATAAAATTTTATACAAGATGAGTGTTCCTTGTAAAATGTCATTTGCGATGGTTTCTATACTAGAGATCACAAATTACAATTATAAAATTGATATACACCAAATGAATTACATCAAACAGATGTATATGATATTCAATAACACCGCGTCTGATAGAATAAGCGATGTGTATTTACATCACTAATAAGTTTAAAACTGATTTCGAATGTACGTATAGACATCAGCTATAAACCGATGTCTAAACTTTGGCTATTTTTAATAACACCCACTAACACATCATTACTGTTTTCATAGACATCGGCTCTGGCTCGATGTCTATGAACACAATTCTAGTAGTGTGCTAAGCATAGTTAATTACTTTTCAAACAAGTAATTAAACAATTAATAATTTGGCCATTCGGCAATTCTAACCTCTTTTAAAAAAATTGTATATACTTTTAAAATACTTATAATAGGTTTTAAAACATTTATTCAAAATATTAATTGAAAATAACAAGTTTGTAAAATCTATAAAACTTCGAAAAAGAGCACTTTTTATCATGAAAACCTCTTCTTTAAAAATTCATAATTAATTCCCAAAATTTCATAAAGACCTCAATCCACTTTTAAAATACTCTAATCATAGTTATTAAACACTTGTAAAAGGAATGAAATAGAACACTTAAACTAACATATCTTTTCAATCTTTTTAAGTCCAAAAATCAAGTCCAAATGTGACAGTTTTTGCATCGGTGAAGTTTTGGCCACTTTTCAAGATTTTATTTAACCTCCTACTATCCAAGATTTTATCAGAAACAAAACAAATATATAATAAATTATAACTACGATGAGAAAATCCTAAGGTTCTCTCTATAAAGTTCCATAGCAATCGCCAAAAACAAGGCAATTCACAACAACATCTATAGCGATTATCGCTATAAGTGCACTTTCCAATCTTAGTCCAATCTAAGCCAAAGTCCATCTATAACCTATGTGTGTTATTCAAGGCCTGTTAATATGTCATACAAGTCCATTCAAGTCTATTCCAAGTGCGTTCATGTCCATATACATGGATCACATGTGTCACTTACTTCCAAAGCAAGAATTCCAACCACTGTTTTAACATATGTCAACAAAATTCAAACGATTTAAACATAATCAAACACAAAACAAATATATGTTATATTTTCATTTAAATTAAGGTGTTAACTCACTTTTAACCTTACTAACAACAAAGATCCAAGAACCTAAGTCCAAACCCAAAGCAATCACCTTTCCCTCCTTCCTCCGCTTGTTTTTGCACTTGAATTTTCCTTCCTCACCTTTAAGTTGCTCACGAACAAAGTGTGGTAGAAGAGTATAGCTTTTAATTTTCAAATTATAACTTAGTATAAGAATTTTTATATTGTAGTAAAGCTTCACTCAAAGTTTGAAGTGATTTGAATTTGATTTGCAAATACTTTTCTTTAGGAAATTATGAGGAAGACGAAGAAGAAGACATGGATTTTAGCTCACATTTGCTTGTGAATTAGTGAATGATAATTTAGGTGTGCCTCTACTTTTATAGGTATGAATGGTGCTCTTTAATCATGCCTTCACCCCCTTGGTGTCATGGAAGAGTCGCCTACCATCACTTCTCCTTTAAGTTACTTCTCATTTATGCTAATTAACATTTTACCCCTCTCATGATAATATCTCTTATCCTACTAGAAGCTTTTAGAACATTCCAAGATTTATAAAGAGGTACATGTTAATTAGTTGCTAATGTATTCATTTAATCATTAGACAAGTGGATAAGAGTTTGAATAACTTATATCGATCGAAAAGCTATTTATCAATAAACCATTTTTCGGTCACATTATCGATTTTTCTTCAAAGAATATATTTTTGTAAACTAATTTCAAAAACAAATTTCTTACCATTATTCATTAATAGAATGATGACTAACATGGTTATAAAATCATATTTATAACACTTAATTATATTTCAAAACATTTCGATATTCAAAGAAGAAGTGTTCGAATTTTCACATCGCTACATTTTTCCCCACTTAGAACATTTCATCATCGAAATTCAAACAAGAATGTTAATCAAAGGAGATAGATGAAACATGATATATTATAGAGTGCTACTGAAACTATATACAAACTAAATCGCCAACTAAAATGCATATTAAGTGACTCTACCTCAAGCGGTGAGTATGCTACAAAAGATGTATGATACTAAGATAAGAAGGAACCCTTAGTTTATAAGCACTCTGGGTAGAACTCCTTCGAACTATCCTCCATCTTCTTTGTACAATCCCAAGCATCCTTGCTCCTTGGAATTTCTAACCTTAACAAAGTAACATGCATACTAATACTCAAATAGTATTCATGTTAACAAATATCTTCGTAAACACCCAAAATTGTTATAAAAGCGGAATTTGTTAAAATATGCTAGGGCAATCCTAGGTTAAGAAGCTAAGACGACATAAGCTTAATGTAAAATTGGTGATGATTTTATGTGTATCCAATATCAAAGTTAAACTTATGTCGAAAGTCATCAAGTCAATATGCAAGACACAAGCTTGATAAAGTTGATGTGCTATGCATTTCGTAAGTCATAAAAAAGTCAATTCACAAGTTATGATTCATAATCAAGTTAATATATTAGCCACGTATCGAAGCACAACACAACAACTATGCTATGTAATTATTCAATATTCAAGCCTTTATGTGTACAAAGTTAAAGTGTTACAATCGGAAAAAATTCTTAAACTAATTTAGGGTTTATAATGTTGAAAGTGTAAGAAGTGGGATGAGATTCAATTCGTCCTCGTATGCGAGATCCTAGGTTCATATTTATAGGGTGGAGCGGCTCCAATCCGCCTCCAACATCTTCGTTAGGCTCGGCTTCAGTGATGTCAATTGGCACGAGCCTTTCGTTAAATGGTATATATAAATGGTGGTACCAAGCATTCATGAGATGCAACATCGACAATGGGCAGCGTTGTGAAAGAGCGACTTACTATCGAAGTTAATGACTCTCAATGTAGGTGATTGGCGCTTCTCGCTGGTTAATGGAAGTTTTGAATTGAAGTGACACTTGTTGTCATCCTATCTTCATGAATGTCGACATCATTCATTATCGATGTCATGAGTATAGATCGCGGTGGTACTCCCAAAGCAGAGTATTGATGAGGAGCGGTGTCGATATAGTGTTGTTTTGATATAAAGCGGCTTCTCTTAGTACACTGTCGTTGTTGGTAATCCTATGCCTTGAGATACTCTTGATTGGTTGCTAATAACATCATTTAGAGGTGGCTTTGAACATTGATGAAGGACGACATGAATATTAATAAAGGGTAACTCGATTATTCTCGGTGTCAATATTTGATGCTTGATGAAGTGCGGCAACGTACATAGCATTACTCATTAGTTGATATTGTCGACGAGCTTGTCTTGGTAACAATAAATGAATAACAGTGCCGACAGAGTTCAACACCAATGAAATGTGCTATAGGTCTCATCGACCCACTGTTTGTTGACGATGTTCGATTGTATTCGATACTATTGCATTCTTTTATTGATGAAGTGCTGCACTCTATTCTTTCAATGCTGATTTATAAGTGCATTGTTGGTCACATGTCTTCGATAGTAATGACGAAGTACGATGTCACTTGGAATCAACATCAAAGTGATATGGCATCTACAATCCATTGGACTTCGATGATGAGCTGTGCGAGACCTATGAGGCTTTGATCAAATACGACATCTTCCTTTGTCCTTGTTGATGGAATTCAATGTTGATCAACTACGATTTGATGATGTGCGGTGTGAGTGAAAGGCAGCACTGAAGAGATACAACATCGACTTTGTACATTATTGATCCCATGCGGCACTATTGATCTTCGGTGTTGAGCCTAGCTGCACAGCACTACTACTTGTGGCATTACTTTTGATATTGAAATTATGTGAATAAACTAGTTCCTCCCTCTAAGAGGCACTTCAGAGTGAATATCGAAAGCTTTTGTCCCTCCCTCTACGGAGTAGAGAACAGAGGTTTTTGTTCTTCAGAGGCTTTTTAGTGGGTGCTGGACCATCCTCCTTTAAGGAGGCACTCTAGAGTGGACATCGGAGGCTTTAAAGAAGTTTTTCTTTTGAAAAATTTGTTTGTGAAAATTATTTTTGGCCAATTTAATGTTTTTGAAAACCCTTTTGAACATCAACATTTTTTCATGAAACTTCTTTTTGGAAGAAACAATTTTCAACAAAAGGACTTCTTGGATAAATCGAGGGATTATTTCCTAAAATTGGTTTTTCTTTTGAATTTTTTTTGAATTTTTTGATAAAGAAGTCCCTTCCCAACATTGCCACCAAGAAAGGTTTTTAGGTCACTCTCATAATAGAAATGCATATCTCAAATAAGAGAATAACTAGTCATGGTTCATGAACCGATAGTTGTCATGGCCCGTTTTTCCATACCATTTGAATCGACAATAAACCACACATGTCTAACTCAAATTGCATGAAAATACGGAACATGAAGGATAATAAAGAAAACAAGACAGAGCAGAATCTCACACGAATGAAATAACATATAATATTGAACAAATATTTTTACAGAGGAAAACTTTTAAATACATATATCTGAGTCTAACCTAAATTCAGTCTGGACAGTTATAAATATCTGTCCTTACAATTGCTAACAAACATCAAACCAAAAAACACTAAGTATAACGGGTAATAGAATATGTGCATACGTAGATGAATATCTCCAGCTTTCCTCTAGAAACGCCAGTCGTCTTTGACAAAACCTGAAACTACTCAGATCTGACCTTAGTATTGAAAATACCCAGATTAGGCTTGATAAACCAGCATGAGAAAAACTCAATAATATACGACAAGGTCATATATCAGCCTTTGGATAAAATCCTTTAAAAATAAAAAGTATCTCATAAGACCACGCCCACACATAAACATGGACAGGTTTTTACCTTATGATAACTAAAACACTTTTATATCAAAATACTTGATATTATTTTTAATGACATCTCTTGGAAGTCATTTGCAAATAAACTTATTAATCATAGACGAAATTGTTACCATTATTAAATTCCAGCATACTATGATCTATAAACAAAACCGTAGGTTCTTATTGGTGAATGGATTTCCATACAAATGACCAGGTGAAGGATCTACCTTCCGAAATGGGTACACCTCTTGATGGATACCACGAGGAACATCATAAAGGAACCTCTACCAACACAAGACTGGCATACCTCTGTAAATAGATAGTACCGAATATGTCATCAACCGGTCGACTTTTATCTGAGGGCCCACAAAGCATATAAACCACATTAATTTACGTCCCGAACGTCATAGCGGGAAGAAATATATCTAGAAGGGTATGACCATACCCTACTTGGGAATGACCCACTTAGCCTTGCTGCATCTAATCTTGTTTCGGTCTTTTCTGGTTTGATGAGGCTTGAGGTAACGATTACCTTTTCAGATAGCACATATCATATCTTTGAATGCCATATTTCCATTTCCGTTAACTACTGATTGCCTTACACAAAAATACAACCGTTGAGCTCGTATGTTTCAAAGAGGGTGTTAAGCTAAGAGAGGTTGCCTTCTCCGCCACTACTGATGTATGTTTGTAAAAACCAATATATGTAATCATTAGAAATACAATGTCAGACATACAAGTTGTCTAGGAACAGGACAAACCGAAAGCACTCTCCTATTACCACTAGTAGCTAGTAGTCCTTGCAATCCGAAAAATCTCTATCACGAGGAGACCACTGCTATTAATAACTCTATAATGGGAGCTACCCAGAGCATATTCAACAAGCAATCTTCACGTATGAAGATCCATGGTCCTCAATAATCATCATCTTGACATGTCTTCACATTCGAACGTATTCATTTGTTCGAAGTGGTTTTCGGATAGGAATTACCCAAATACGACCTTGGTTCCTTCGAAGCCAATTATCAATTTAAAAGATGTTTAGTTCATATGTTGATATCAATCATCAATCAATTACTTCATCTTTTATAAAATATCTTTCTTAGATATATTCTTTTCAATTTATTCCATTTTATTTTCTAGAGTATATCGAATCATTAAGCCTGATTTATCAAATCATTTGGTTTATTTAAACCTTTCTTAAATCCTGGAATAATTCCAATTCATTTTCTCTTTTATTTAGGAAAACCTTTCCAAATCATTCATTAATCTTAATCAAAGATTTTCTTTCTTATCTTTTAACTTAGGGAAAATATTCCCTTTTTATAATATCACTTTCCAAAACATCCATTTAATTTAAAGGATTATTCATTGTCCAAAGTCGTGAATATAATTTCCTTGATAAAACTTTCACATTTAACTTATCAATTTAAATTGATTTCAGACTTACAAAACATTATTTATAAATTTCATTTATATTTTATAAACTTCCGTATACAAAATTTATTTACAAACAAATTCCAATTATATCTCATTTATAAGTCAAAATCCAATTATAATTTAATTACTTATAAAACTCTTATTTACAAATTCATTCCTTTCAAATCTTATTATTTATAAAATCCATTATAAATTCTTTTCTAAATTTCAATTGCAAACCCCTATATTGATTACAATCCCATTTCTAATATTATAAAACACTTTTATAATTCCATTACTTTTATTTATAAAATACCAATTTTATAAACCTTATATATAGACCATTTATAATAAGTTCAAATAATTTATTTCTTTTCTTTTATCTTAGAAAAAAAACTTAAGTATGATCTTTTAGAGTATCCGTGCTTTCCTTTTGATATGTTCTACCCCTTGCCTAAGAAAAGAAAAAGTAGGCCAGGTAAATTCAGGGCACTGGTTGCTCCATCCCTAATCTTAGTTAAACACCTTGTTTTATCTTTCCAGATCTCACAAGAGGGACAAATGTACTAGTCGTTTCTGCATACTCAGTCTGTTATTGTATTCAATCTTCTTCACTTATTGTTTAAGTGATATAAACAATTCCTCTTACCCATTTATCCAAACTCTCATTAAAACTTCCAAATCATCTTTAAATGACTTAATTATTCTTCTAAAATCTTCACAAAATATATAGGAAATAATTGTTAAGTTTAAAACAGCATTTCAAAAGTTTTTTCAAACTGCTGCGAAAAGTGTTGCAAATCGCGTTTTAAAAGCTATATTATTCAAAACGACTTTTATATCATTTGGAAATCCATATTTTCAAATTAAATATATTTTATAACATTTTAATTGATTTATCAAATTTATTTAATATTTTTAAAGCATTTAAAATATCAATTTTAAACTTTGGTCAGCAAAAGCACGATTTTTTGAAAAAGTGTTTTGGACACATTTAAAATATACAAGATAAAATCTTTATTTTCTTCCTTTATTTCTTTAAACATATTTAAATGTTTATAAAACATTTCTAACTCATTTTAAAACTATTTTCAAAAAGTTTAAGCATTCCATATACACCATTTTATTTTCAAAAGAAAAGTGATTTTCTTTGTGCTTATCGACAGGTATTAACGTGACTTGATAAAACAATTTAACAATCATATCAAACAATCAATAATTGATGATCAAAGTATATATAAACATCCATAGCAATCATAACAAAACATCAAACATGTATATATATAAATAGAGATGCTAAATAGAGTTTCTCACCATAAATCAAAGCGATTAAATTCCAACCAACATTATAATCAACCAACACTTCACTAATTAATTCCTACTCCATTAAACACTAGAAAAAAACACCCTTTCCCTTCCAATAGCTTGGCCAAGCTTAAGATGGAGGTTGGCCAAAAATATAGAGAAAAAGCGGTAGAGCTTTGAATTTGAATTCTTAAAATTAGACTCGAAAAATAGGTCATATTCTCTCTTGTTTTTGACCCTCTTAATCTTGAAATTTAAAAAACTTATTAACTAAAAAGTTGTTGAAAATTATTTACTATTGAATTTAAAAAGAACCACTTGATTTTGGTTAATATTATGGAAGACATGGTCAAAAGGAAAAGAGCTATTCTCGGATTCACAAAAATAAAGCCCGAAAATGTACTTCAAATAGTTGAGTTTTAGGTATAGCACACCTCAAAACTAGAAATAGAGATCGACATAAAAGTTGTAGCCACTAGAATATCATATGATTTAGAAAATAATTTCTTAATTTGGATCTTCTGTGACCAAGTTATGATCAAAACAAAATGGCCTATTCTTTGGCTTAAAAACCGGGCCAGAAAATGTAATTGAAAGGAGTATATTTTTGACATAGATAACTTTAGAAAGAGATAAAGTGTCAACATGAAAGTTGTAGCCATCGGAAAAATACATTGTTTAAATAAAAAGTTGCATTTTGGTTCTATTTTGAATATGTTATGGCCAAGAGAAGAAGAGGTAAAATATGGAGAAAAGAGGAGTTGATTTGAAGAGAATGAACATTGATTTCTTTTGAATATTTGCAAATATTTTGACATTATTTCTTTCTAATTTTTTATTATGGCTAGGAAGCCATTAAAGAGAAGAGGAATAAGGTGAAGAAGCTTAAGGAAAGAACAAGAAGAAATGTGAATAATAGTGAGAAGGAGGTGGTATTTAAAGAAAAAGAAAGAAGTGGTAAATTTACCAAAATAACCTCTTACCAAATTACAAAACTAACATTACTTAAACCTAAAGAAAACTCCACTTTTTCAAAACTTAACATCATCCTTTCACTTCTTACTTTATATCTTAAACCCCTATGAACTAAGCTAAGTAAACTAATAATTATGTTGGTTTTGATGTGATATTAATTTGATGTTTACTTTTTCTTACTCTTGTTAATTCTTACTTACTTTTACTAATGACTTCTAGAAGTTTTCTAATCTTATTTAGTAAAAGTAAATACGTTTAGTTATTAAAATGTATAATATATATGTTAAAACATGTTAACAAAGGTGCGATAACATTGCGGCAACTTATTTTAAACAAAACGTTGATTTTCGACAAAACGTTTTACGACCACATTTATCGATTTAACACAAGCATATTTGACTTATAAAATAATATAAAACAATATTCAATCTTCTTATAAAAATACGACATCGATTTATCGATATGTGAGGAAATTTGTCAATTTTAATAAAACAAGTTTTATATATTTATCAAACCATTATAAATAAAATTAATATTATTATCAAATGAGTTTGATATCGATTATATATATTTAAAAGGAATTATTTATCCTTTAAACAAATTTCATGAATACTTATCATCTTTATTGGAATCCAATTTTTTGTCAATTTTACAGTGGAAATCCAATATCTTTATTCAATATCAAAAATTAGTTTACCATTCTTATTTTTTTATATAATACTTGATTTGTTAAGTTTGAAAATTCTATATTTGAATATTTAAATAAATTAAATATTCCATTTTCAAAATGGTAAATTTACGGGTTGTTACAATAGTCCTTTAATTGAAAGTAGGCTCTTCTAATTAGAGTTTTCACAGTGCTAATGAATTTTTATAGTTCTAAAATTTTTTTTTTGAAAAATACATATGGGTCTTTCTTTTCCAATAATTCTTAAAACTTTGAAAATGCTTTTGTCTGGACATACACAACCAAAATATTTTATGTGCATTTACTAACGCTAAGTAATATTTTTCAAAGATATTATAAATCTTTCTTGAAATAGATAAATATTTGCTTTCCCCTGATCCATAGGGTAATTGGAAGTAATCCTTTTTTATTTTTGAAAATGTTCTTTCCCAAAGACGTGTTTAATAAATCTCTTGGTAATAAAATGGCTTGTTGTTAAAAATAAAGTCGGTGTATATTACTTCCACCTTTATATTACATATATAATTGCATCTCTTTAGGTTTTGCTTAGCGAAAAAGAATGTCTTGTTTGTAAATTTGAAAAGTCATGATTGATGAACTAATAGACTTTTACGGACAAGAGCATGCTTTTTCTAAGAATCCCTTCATTTAGGAAGATTTTGGATATTTACTTTTTTCTTGAAACTGGTTTATGATGGAAGATAGATGGTAATTTAGAATCCCTTAAAAGAACTTCTATGTACTGCATTGATTCATGCCTTGAGATGGAGCTATTTCATGTTGGATATTTAAACTATGCTTTCCTCAAAGAAGACCAGTAATTCGTTGCACTTTGATAGGGAAATCCATATCCTCCTAAATGTAATAGATTGGTTTTGTTTCAACTTCTAAAGAAACTTGAATTTTGTGTCAATACAAGATGAAATTTATGTACAAATCAAATTAGAAATTTTTATAAGTTAAGATAATCCATGGTGGGCATCTGCCACAAAACTTTACAATTTGACTGGAATTTGAATTTGTTGCTATCAAGCAGCTTTTTCCTTGTAGAAAAAGTTAGGTTTTGGGTCTGTGGGCTATTCTCTTCAGAACGAGTGGCCTTTTAAGTTTCCTTAATGAATTCCTTTAGAGATCCTAACTTGATCATATTCTGAATTATTCCTGATAAGACATGACATTCATCAGTCTTATGTCCATTTAATTTGTGGTAGGCATAATAAACTCTTCGTTTATTCGGCTCAGGATGGCTCCATATTTTGTAGAAGCTTGGGAAATTTCCATCCTTTTTTGTCAGGAAAAAAATGTGGGAGGGGGGTTTGTTCAAATTTACATAGTTGGATTCAAAAACTTCCCTATGAATTCCTCTTGTACTCTTATTCCCTTTCGACCTCTTGCCGGGATGCTCGGATTTGAACTTTCCTCTTTTTTTCTTATTGAGATTTCTTCATGGCATGGTACTTCTCGTTCATTTGAATGAATTTTTCATCCTGGAGATAGAAGTGTTATAGATCTATGAATATGAAGCTCTTTCTTAAAAAGTGTTTGCCTGATTAGCCCTAAACAAACCTCCATCAGCTTTTCTCTATTAGTCACATTTTCTACTTTCAATGCTTCTGCATTAAATCTCTTTAGGTAATCGTTGACTAATTCCCCTCCCCATTGCTTGATGTTAGCCAACATATTGGAATCTACAGTTGGGTTTTTGTATATGTAAAATTATGCCCTGAATTCATTAGAAAATTGCTCCCAAGAATTAGATGGACCTTTCCTGATAATACCTATACCATTTAGCAGCTGCTCCATGAAAATGTATAGAGAAGAGCTTACAACCAACTGCCCCAAAGGCATTATACAAATCCGTTCGGTTTTCAAAAGCTAGAAGGTGATCATCTGGATCAGTGGTTCGGTCATACTTTAGTAAAGGAATTTGATGTGAGATGAAATTCTAACAACAAATATTTCCTTCAACAAAGGAGTTCTTTATAAGCTATTATCTTGTCTTATGTCAAGGATTTCTTTCTTCTTATGCATGTCCTTTGTTATTTGGTTGGTTTTTCCACCATAGTAATCTCTATTATATTTTTTGATTGAGCTGTCCAATTGTTCGAGGAGCACTCTTGCTTGACTTTATTGATTTTCATCTTGTTGAGTTATTATAATCCTTTTGCTTTATTTTGTTTGCAATCATGGAGCGCATGTGTCAAATACTCATTTAGGATCCAACTTGGAGATTTTTCTTCCTCAATCTTATTGCTTGTGATTTTTGTTAGATTTGAAGATTGTCAAACTTCCATATTCTCTAAATTAAAGCTCGGGATGATATTGTCTTCCAATTTTGTTTGTTGTGTGATGTCATTGCTCTTTCTGCTTCTCACCATTTCCACTGATACAAAAGCACTTTAGCAATAATTTATGGAGAGAATTATAAGGAATCCGAGGTCCAGGCCTTCCTTCTAACACTAAAATGTTAACGAATTTCTTCGTTAACACCCAAAAGTGTTACAAAAGCAGAATTTGTTAAAATATGCTAGGGCAATCCTAAGTTAAGGAGCTAGGACGA
Organism: Allium cepa; assembly: GCA_030765085.1. NCBI lineage: Eukaryota > Viridiplantae > Streptophyta > Magnoliopsida > Asparagales > Amaryllidaceae > Allium > Allium cepa. Next base: position 294,480,856 of record CM060937.1, read on the forward strand.
CATAAGCTTAATGTTGAATCATTGATTTCTTTTATGCATCCAATATCAAAGCTATAATTATGTCAAATGTCATCAAGTCGATATACAAGTCATAAGTTTGAATAGGGTCGATGTGCTATGTATGTCGTAAGTCATAGACAAGTCAATTCACAAGTTATGAGTCAAAGTAAAGTTGATATACTGGTCACGAATCGAAGAACATCACATCAAATATGGTATATAATTGTTTAATGTTCAATCCCTTATATGTACAAAGTTTAAGTGTTATAATCCAAAAAAATCCCCAAATTGATTTAGGGTTTATAATGTTGAAAGTGTAAGAAGTGGGATGATAATCAATTCGTCCCCCTTTGCAAGCCCCTAGGTTCACATTTAAAGGAGTGGAGTGGCTCCACTCCACCTCCAACATTTTCGACAGGCTCGGCTTCGACGGCGTCAATTGGCTGTAGCTTTGTCGTTAAATGGTATCAATAAAGGGTATTACCAAGCATTAATGAGATGCCACATCAACACTGGGAAAAATTGTGAAAGAGTGACTTTGTATATGATACCCTCGAAGTTAACGACTCTTAGTGTAGGTAATTGGCGCTTCTTACCGGTTGATGGAAGTGTTGAATTGAAACAGCTTGGTTGTCATCCCATCTTCGTGAATATCTATAATATTTATTATCGATGTTGCAAGTATAGATTGTCGTGGTACTCTCAAAGCGGAGTGTTGATGAGGACCAGTGTTGACATAGTGTTGTTTTGATACAAAGAGACTTCTCTTAGTATACTGTCATCATTGGTAATCCTATGCCTTAAGATACTCTTGATTGATTGCCAGTGGCATTATTTGGAGGTGGCTTTGAACATTGATGAAGGACAGCGTGAATATTTAGAAAGGGTAAATAGATTATTCTCGGTGTCAATATCCGATGCCTGATGAAGTGCGACAATGTACATAGCATTACTCATTAGCTGATATTGTCGTCGAGCTTATCTTGGTAACAACAGATGAATAATGGTGCCTACAGAGTTCAACATCAATGAAATTCGCTACAGATCTCATCGATAATCATTGTTGGCTTATGATGTTCGATTGTATTCGATACCGTTGTATTCTTTTATTGATGAAGTGCTGCACTCTTTTCTTTTGACGCTGATCTATAAGTGCATTGCTGGTCATATGTCTTCAATAGCAATGATGAAGTGCAACGTCAGAATCGACACCATAGTGATATGACATTTACAATCCATTTGATTTCGATGATGAGCGGCACGAGACCTATGCGGCTTTGATCAAATACGACCTCTTCCTTTTTCCTTGTTGATGAAATTCGAAGTTGATGAACTTTGACTTAATGATGTGCGGTGTGAGTAAGTGGCGACACCAAAGAGATATAGCATCGACTTTATACATTATTGATTCCAAGCGGCACTGTTGATCTTCGATGTTGCGCCTTATGGCACCAATTCCTTTGCAATGCTATCACTTGTGGTATTAATTTTGATGTTAAAATTATCAGGATAACAATTCATAATTACTAGCAACCAATGCTTATGGTTCGCTCAGGTTCAAAACTCTCCCCTCATCTAAGGACGGTAAACAATTTACTATACCTTACGCTCAACAACCTTAGGGTCTTACTTAGATGATTATTCACGCTACCTTATAACGAATCAAAGAGTCATTCCCTAAACTCTTCCTAAGCCAACATAACAAATCTTACAATTGTACTAAAGCCCGTACGATGCACGTGGACCATCTGTATGCAACATCTGATCCGATCACTTGCTCGATCGTATAGATTTCACTTCCAAACTAGTATAGATCGGTTGACCTCTTTAGTGAGGTCTTCAATTTGGTTCTTTGATTAGAAACCCCCGTTCTCCTTGCATAGCTATATGCTATGATAGGAAATATCCGGATCGTATCATGATTCCGTACCAAGTGTCTACCGTTAAAAATCGAGTGAAAAATCCTTGTTTGGATCGGTGTAAACCACTTAGAAAACATGTACTCAAATACTGTAACGATCGGGGATTTTTGACCCTCGAAAACCGAATACGTTCACTGTATAGAATGCCGAGCAATCGAGTGCTGGAAATACCAGATCATTAGGAGTTAAGAAGCAAATGATAGAAGAAGAAACAGAAAACAACAACAACATAGAACCTCACAATCGCAGCGAAATAAAATATAACATAATAACGATAGTTTATACAAAGAAAACTGTAACTATTAATTTACATGCAAATTATCAGAGTACAACTATCAACATAGAAATCTAGACATTTATATTAACTTGTCCTTTAAAGTGCTGAATATATAGCCTACAATACACAGCTGAATAAAATCAAGTACGTGTAATACATCTCTGTCCTCCAGCTCATCTCCTAAGCTCCATAGCATCCTAATCTGAATCTGTAATACTCGGTCTGACCCGAACATTATAAAAAAATAACACCCGAGTCAGGCTGGAAAACCAGCGTGAGAAAACACACTCAATTTGAATTATTAAGGTTATCAAAATCCTTTGAAAAACAAAGGTATCTCGTAAGACCGCGTCACACATAATTACGATGGGTTTTTCCCTTATGATAACTAAAACATTTTATAGTAAATCTAGTGATATTATAATAGCGTTTAAGTACAATATTTATTAAAATGGCCAAATTTGTTACATTAATTAAATTTCAGCTTACTAGGCTTTAAATTAAAGCCGTAAAGTTTTGTGGTGGTTATTGGATCGAAGTGGTTTCGGATAATGCTGATATCCGACCTCGGTCTCTTCAAACTCAAACGAAAAATTTAATAGGGCAATTTGATCAGTTAACAATTTCACAATAAGGGTGTCAATACTCACATATGAAAGTTCACCCCATATGTTTACTCTATCATGACCAGTCCATCAGAATTGATTCGCTTGTAATCATCACGTTTTTCGAAGTTCGAAACAGTGACCAGTACAAGTCGATTTACTTTCAAATAAACATGTCAGCGCTTTATTCTGCTTTAATTTTTTTGGCTACCTAATGGCATCGACAAAAGATAATTGAAGTCAATATTAAAAAGGAATATCAGTAAAAACATAGATCATTTACTTCAGTCAATGATTTATAGTTAATATCAATCAATTTATAAATCAGAATTGAATAGATTTTAATTAACCGAGTTGAATTATATATTTTCCCCGATTACTATAAATTAAAAAACTAAATAAATAATTTATTTTAGTTAATTAACATTAAACCGATGGTTGAAAAATTATTTAATTATCTATATTGATTTAAATAAGAATTTGCTTATTTATCTACTTTAATTGTTATAAAACATTAAATTTTACATTGTAGATACTCGACGATATAAGTTCATATGAAAATATCTTGCGATAAGAACTTTACTCAATAATCTACTCGTCAATTGGTTTTAAAATGAAGAAGAAAACTTGATTAAATTTAAAGGTTATTAGATAAATTAATTTGAATTTTTTTTAGAAAAAATTCTTGGCCTAATACAAGTTCAAACAGGACCATCTCTTCTTCTTCCACTTCCCAGTTCTTCTGCCTGCTCCTTCTTTTAATTGAACCACCCAAACATGCATGACATGTGCACATGCACATAACCACCAATCCTCGAATCGCACTGCCGACCACTCTCGCCGAATACCCCGGCCATCTTCCCACATACACCCACTTGGAACAACGGGCACGCCTTAGTTCAACACTTCGAACCCTAAATCCAAATATTGGAACTACCAAACCACCCCAAATCCCCTCGCCTCGACAATTACGACCATCATCAGCCGCCAAATTTCGCCCAAGGCATCGCCATCGTCCCCTCTATCGTTTCGCCCCCTCCATGCGCACGTCTCCCTTTCTTTCTTGTCGTCTGCATTTCCTCGAACCCGAAGCCAAAACCAGTCCCACTTAAAACCCTAAATCGACCTCGCCACGCTCACCCACGTCATAAAAAAATCACATGCCATTTTTCATGGATGCGCCAACACTTGAGCCACCTCCACACCCAACGCCGCGCCACGTAATCGGCCATGTCGCCTGAATTTGACAAAGCCCCAGTCACGTTCATCTCGAATTTCCTACCTCCACACACTTAAAAATTCCCAGACCAACTTTAAAAATTATATTTTTCCCTAATGATCACAACCGTATCATTCATCGATTAAATTATGATGTTTGAATTTTTGTCCATACTGACCTACCCACTGTAAATTGGGATTTCCTACCTCCGTACTTTATGAAATCAAATGAAACAAGTCTTAAAATGTTCCTAACTCAAAAACAAATAACTTTCCTCTTGAAATCAATGATTGAGACTAAATAGACATTGAGTTATTGATTTTCAAAGTTAAAGCTCTTAATTTTTTTTAAACAAACCAACAACAGAGAAGCTTGGGCAGGAGATATATAGTATTTGGTGGAATTGATCATGTTGAAACCAAACATACATACACATATCCATAATACATCCATATATACACTTAGCATATCATTGATTCACCCAAAATGTACGGTTAAACAAGTATATGTAATGACCTGTAAACAAGGTTTAAGATGTTTTACTCACCTTTAAATTGTAGATGAATTAACACACTACTTGCTTTGTCTCCTGCCTCACTATTAAATGACTTGATCCTTAAATGTTTAATGGTAGATTCTCAAGTTTGTTTTTTCATGTATGTAAGTGAACAAGTGAGTCTATGTATATATAGAAGAAGGAAGGAGCAATGAATAGAAGGAGGCTAGGGGCGCACAATAGGGTGGCTGAGATTTATTACAGGCTTCACATCTTCCATTTAAATTTTCTTTCCAACCTTTCATTGATTTGATTTTAATGTATGCTGATTTGATCTTTGTGGTGATTTGATATACTATGTGCACATGACTGGATTTCATATTTTGTGAGCATGATTTTTAAGTTGTCATGATGAAGCTTCATATATGAAAATATATGTCCTACATGTATATATATAGACTTACACTATTTTTACTATATGTATATATTTACCTATTCACTATCTCACGTATATACATACATACAAATATATATATATACCTCTGTAAATTTTGTCATCATATACATATTTACATTTTTACCTATTACATGTACATTTAGATATACACATGTTTAAATATATACAGATATTCATACTTCCATACGTACTATTTCTATAAACATATAACCATATATACTCAATCATAAGTTTGAAAATTTTCATTATGAAGTTTATACATTCATGTATATATATTTATTTACGTATACAATATTTTTATAAACATATATACATATATACAAACTTATATATATTTTGTCATCAAAATGGAGCATGTATTTGTATATAGATATATAGATATTTTATCGTAAGTTTGAAATGGTGAAGTACATATGCATATATATATATATATATATATATTTATCATATTCACATTTTAAATTTTACTATGATTTTCACAATTTATATATCCAGATATCAGAAAATTTTATTTATTTGGCTTAAAAAAATTAATATTTTAGTATTTAAAATTAGTTGATCATTTTTTATAGTGAATTTTGTTACTAAATTTTTTATCTAAGTTCATATCCAATAAAATACATTAATAAACCATTTAATTTTATTTATAACCATTTTAATTCAAAAATTATATTGAATTTAATAATTTAAAATAGTAAAATTACGGATCGTTACAAATACTGGATCAAGATCAGTCATGCGAATAAAAAAATCTACGTACAACTTACGTAATTATCATATTGGTTTCTTAACTTCCCCAATTCCTTTTTAAACACATTCAAATATACAAATAGTATGTCATTCAACACTAAATCATTTATGCATCATTTCATAAATCATAAGTTCAAGTTTATACACCTTTTATAACTTAGCTCATTCTCGTATAATACTTCACTACATCCCAAGAGTATATACCAAAACATCAAATTTGTAACAAGTATGATTAACAAATGTAAAACTTGTTTTAACTTGCTATCTTCTCAATTCAAGTATTATATAAACTTAACTTTATATTTTCAAAAACACTTAACTTCAAGTTCTATAACAACTCGAAAGTTCCCAGCTATTCAAAATCACCGAAAATTCCACTTCATTTTAACAAATGAAAATTATCAAACAACATACCATATCATGATGAACATAACATATTTTCCTAATGCATAGGTTATATGTGTCTATGAAATAACTTAACAAGAAAATTTCAGAACTAAATACCGGTTTTCATTTCAAATCATTTTGAAATAATGTATACATATAACTTTTGTATATCAAAATTTACTTTAGATTAAGTCAAAATCCATTATACCAAACAACTTTGTAGCATCCAACACTTAGAAACCCAAAAATGAACGTCGACGATGCTACACTCGTCACCGAAATTATTTTCAACTGAAAGAAGTGAGTTCAGTACACCCAAACCATACTCTTGGTGCTCAACCAAAATCATTCCAAAGCGGTATCAAATACTTCTTATAATAATACTAAGTACCATGATCTCAATTTCCTAAACCCAGTTTCCTAAATACTTACTTTCAAATACTATTATTATTATTTTCTCCAAGTCTTGAAAAACATTTTCATGGACATCGGGATTTAAGTTCTCAAATTCTTTGTTTAAATCCTTTTCGTTTATAAACCACATTTTATAAACTATACTTATATAGAATTACTTTCTTATATAGATCTTTTCACAAATATTTATTCCAAAATATTCTATTTTTCTATTATAGTACGTTTACTAAATTATAACTCCTAACCCAACATTATCGTCAGAAGCCTTATAGTCAAACCGTGAAACTTAATTCATAAGATGTTCGTTCAATGTACCCATAATTACTGTCTACCCTCCCCATGATGTAAAATAGTAAAGCTTCTCATAAACTGGCTGGGCATAAATAAATAACAAACAATACTCGGTGTTCTTAATGTAGGATCATTTTCACCCTAGAGGGGGTTTGAATAGGGTCAACTAAATATTAATTTGGAAATAAAATAAACACAGAAAGTAATGCAGTAAAGAGCACACACAGTTTTACCCAGCTTCGGCAATAACCTGCCTACGTGCTACCTTAAGGTTTCTACTAGAAATTAAGTAATTATACGCTTACAAAACATGTAAACTCGCGACACCTGCTAACTTGATTAACCTAACTCTAAGCTCAAAACCTGCCACAACTCAGCCACCGAGCTGCGAATTCTCAAACTACAAAACCGTATTTCGTACCTAGTTACACAACTAGAATTTTACAAAATTTTAAAAGGAAATTTCAAATAAAACTAAGAAACACAACCCTGTTATTTTATTACTAAATCCCAATAGAAAATGAAGACCGGCCCCAATAAAGCAAAAGAGAACTACCTCCCATTTCTTTTCAGTTCGTACACTCTGGCTGTTCATTTTGTTGCTCTACACAAATTAGGGTTTTGCTGAGTTGAAGCCGCTGCCTGGATTAGAAGTTCAAATTGATTGCCACGATGCTTACGTTCCTCAAATTTTCTTATTGCAGCTTCAATGTCAAGTTCAAGTTGTGCTTTAAATTGGTATGTGATTTGTCCCTTTTCGATTTTGATTATGCTCGACCTTTATGATTCGAGTTTTGGGTTTTTTCTCTGATTTGTTCTAAGTAAGCTCTCTGAATTTTGTCTCAAAATCGAATGAATATTTGCCGATGATGAATTGGGAATTTACAGAGATTAAACCCTTATAATCTCTTTCACTTATTTAGATTTGAGTTCCTCAAATATTTTGCTCAGCCATTCGATTCTTGCTTGAATGATGTGATGATTGTTGACTTGTTCAAATCTGACTATCGGTTGAATATGTTTTCGACCTATGCTGCTACAACTTATTTATCCTTTGAATGTATTTATGATATATTCAAAGATGTTTAGATATATTCAAATTTTTTAGTTCTTTACTGCCAACAACTTGTTCAACTGTGACCTCTTCTTCTCCTTGACTTTCGTCAAACTGCTATTAATAGTTACAATTTTTTGTTGTATGCATGTGCTATGTTCTTGCTCTGACCATCCGTACTGGTTCCTTGTTTGTGATTCACCATATACATACATACATGTATGTATATATGCGTGCAATTTGATGTGCCTATGTTTTGTCCACTTCGAGTGCTTGCTTCCTATGTGTGTGTTATTGCTGCAGCTTCAATGTGTTCATTACTGTGTTATTTGTTTACATATGAACTCTGAACTGATAAAACTGAACTTGATTGAACATATTCAAGTGATCTCCTTATGCCACGTCTGGTTGCATTTGAAGTCTGATTGCATTTGCAACTAATTTTCATATACATTTGGAGGTTGAACACTGTTTTCCTTATGCCTTTGTTATTTAGTTTGGTCTAATTACATATTTTCATGTGTGTTCATTGTGTCATTGGATTCTGGCTGTACATATGAATATATATGAAGCTTTGCATTTATGTTAACTCATTTAATTTAAGCATGTTTGGTCATAAATAAGCCGGTCTATTCTTGTGCCATTCAAAATTTGGTTTCATTTCAAGTCTTGTATTCTTTTTAATGTTTGCTAGCTACTGGGTTGATAAACTTGGTGCTCTTGTTGCATTCAGAATATGCGTGTGTGTGTGTGTGAACTGCTTGTTCATACTTGCATTATCTTTTGTACATGTCTGGTTTGTTGTGTGTTCATGCCTGAGTTGCCTTCATGTGTACTCATTTGTGTCAGAAGCTTTTACTTGCTTCCTACACATCCATGCTGGTCTGGTTGCAGCCCTTGTGTTGAGTCTTCATGTTGTATGTTGTATGCATGTACTCAGTGGTCTGATTGAGCATTTTGGTCTCATTCCACTCTAAGTTTGGTCTGTTTTGCTGTTTCATTGATCTAGTGCATTGTTGTCTAGTTCTGTTTGAGTCTAGTCTATATTGCATTGTTTTCATTCTTCGAGTTAAACTGTTGACATATCTAGTGCACTTTGAAGTCTGGTGTGTTTTCATGCTATCATGTTGTTTTCCTTTTAAGTCTGGTTTTGATTTCATTTTAGTCCGGTTGTATTGAGCATTGCTGTGTTGAATTAGTTGCATGTTCATATGGTGTCTTGAGTCTGCACTGTTGCATATGTATGCTCCAATGTTTACTGGGTTGAAATGTTGCATGCACCACTTTGTTCATATGCACTACCCTATACTTGAGCCTGAATTATGATTTGGTGCACTTTGAACATTTGTATATTTTCAATATAAGTGTTGAACTATTTGTAATACACCTCAGTTGAATACATTCTTGGCTCGGGTTTGACCTTATGCTCACCTGTCACTACAATTTTAACACGCAAGTGTACATCGATGTGCACGACCTTATGGCATGCACAGTGACACACTACGGCAAATGATATTTTCAAAACACACACTTTATTGTGCACTATAAAATATTTTCTTTTTCAATTTTACCACATTAGTGTTTATTTTGAAGATAGTTCAGATGCGGTATAGAGGCTGGAACAGAATTAAAGATCAAATACGAGTGTTGAGTGAATTATATAGTGAGGTGAAATATGTATGAAAAATTGAAAATCGAAAATTGGGTTGTAATTGAAGTTGTAATTGAAAATGCGTAAATGCAGTGAGCGCTCAGTTTGTACTATTTGAATTTGTAATAAAATAATTGTTTGAATAAAATATTTGTTTGAATTTGAATTCTGAGTAATTTATTTTATTCAACAAATATTTATTTAATTATGTGGAAAAATAAAATAGCACAATGACAAATACTAACAAATACATTTAAATGAATATATATATATATATATATATATATATATATATGTATGTATATTATCATCCAACAAAAATCATACACTGGTACATTCTACACTTAACATGTCGAGCATGACTAAACAATCAGGGTTGCGGGATATTCAAATATGAGAAGCACTAATATCAAACCAAACACAAATATGTAAACTAGAAACAAATAGTATACCCTCAAGAATATGCTTCCCCTTCGAAGTCGTCGAAGTGGAAGGTGTTGAAGCAAGTGCAGAAGCTCTAGGCTGTTGTCCTATCTGAAGCACCAGATAGCTCCCAACTATATGATCGGGTTAATGGCAGTTATAGCAAGTCCTTGATCACTACTGTACCTTAGCATCCAGTGACTCTAACTTTGGCACCTTTGCAATCGGTTCCACTACTACTTGTCCTCCTCCTTCTGTCTTACAATCTTTAGCACAATAGCCATTTTGCCCATACAGATAGCAAATAAGGTTGGACAAATACTTCAACTGCTAAAACTTTCGCTTGTTGCTTCCAGTCAGTGCTGATATAGATGGCCTTGGAGCCAAACCCTCGAACCGAAAAGCCGTTCTTATAATATCCTTGAATTCTCCTTGGATATAATCTGTCATATGCTTACATACCATGTTGCACAAACTAATCCAAGCCCGTACTTCGATGATAGTCTCGATGCCGTTGAACCTATTTATAACGATCGCGATTTTTCGTTGCCGAAAAACCGAATAGTTAGGGTTTAAAAAGAAGAAAATAAAGAAAGAAGGGAGAAAAGATAGAAAATAGAGAGAAAAGAAAATAGAAAATAGAACAGAACTGAAAACAACAAAACAATAACAGAATCTCACAATTCGCAGCGGAACAACATATAATAAATAAATGAATAATCTTTAAACAAAGAACTATATCAGTTATTACATTTCATACATTACATTTCATTTCATCATATCATCAGAGTGTACAACATCAAACAACAACAAACAACATCAAACAGCGGAAAAGAAATACTATATACTAATAATACGCCATGCCATCCATCTTGCCTCCAGCAACTCCAGAATATCCCGAATATCCTGATAAACCTTAACTCTTGACTGCCCGTGTGGAAATTGGTGGACACCCAGAGTTTAGGAAGGAAAACAGTAAACTCCAAGTCAGTCATGTGACTGGTGTGAGAACTCAAAACAGTTTATTTTTCTTTAAAATCAAAATAGAGGAATATTTTTAAAGTCAATTCGCAATGCTTTTAAAAATGAGACTACCATAAGGCCTCCCGCACACACACATAATGCAAACGCAGAATCGGAGGAGATTTCTCCTTATGATAGTCAAAGATGCTTGATACGCATTAAAAAGAACTTGATGTTATTACTAGTGCATAGTGTAGGAAAAATTCATTTCGAAAGTAGAATATAAATCTTAGCCAACATACGACCATTATCGTATGTCTACTATAGCTATCATCCAAACAGTGGGGCGCCACCATAAGTGAATGATAGGTTCTACAACTAATACCGTACAAGATCGTATTGTTTCTTTGGATTTCCAACGAATGATCAGGCCAAGGAACTTCCCATTGCCACATGAGAATGCCTCTGGAAGGACATCCCCGAGAACCAAACCGGATCTCTGCCAATACAAGGCCGGGTTACCCCTAACTGGGTAACAACTGACACGAGTATGCCATCCCCCGGTCCTTTGGGACCTTTAACCGAGCGCTCGTCACCATCATCACACAATCATAAATAAAGTGTTTCAACATGAGTAAGTATCTGGGCTCCATACCATGATACCACCCTTTCCAGAAGGAAATGCACATACCCTAAAGGGAGCTACCCCTCATAACCTTGCTGCATCTTTCCTGTTTTGACCATTCCGGGGTGTGAGGCTCGACGAAGTCACGTCCACAAAAACATATTTTATACAAAAGCCATGCTTTGGGTCAACAAATGATCATAGAAATGATCACCAAGATAGACGATCAAATAAATGATCCTATCACAAATAATCAACACAATGATCATTTCACAGCAACACTCAGCATGTCACATTACCAAATTGGGAATATATCGCTAATAACCTTCAACTACATAACCTCTGAGCTCGTACGTCTCAGAGAAGGGTGTTAAGCTAAAAGAATAAATTCTCCGCCACCAACAGAAATATATTTGAAAGAAATCAGCTTTATATCTCAATTTGTAACGTCAGACATACAATCCATACAAGTCTGTTCCGGGCTCGAACAGAACCGAAGGCACTTACAAAGAAGTCCTTGCAATCCGGATATCCACAATCCTGATCGGATTTCCCATCACGTATGGAGAACTCTATACCGGAGCAACTCGGTGCAGAGTCAATCGACAGGTCATCCTATCGCTCTCGCAAAAACCGGGTCTTCAACACCGATCTTCAATGCTATCCATTACGTCGTATCACTATTCGGAATGGGTAATCCGAATAACGAGCGCAATAATTTAAAAATAAGTGTAGCATTCAAATTCAAACAAATCACAACAAATACCTTTCAAAGGTAAATATTGATAGTCGGTTATTGAAATATCAATGGATATGCACACATCACCAGATTCCAAATAATTTTCCAAATTATTTATTTCCCAAAAATCATATCTTTACAAGATATATAATTTTCACACTTCAAAAATAAATCAATATTTATTTTTAAACAAATTTTCCTTTTCATTTATAAATTCCATGATGAATTTATATTCCAAAATATCTATGAATATACGATTTCAATTATTCATTTTCAATTTATCTTCAAAAAGATAAATTCTCAAAATATTCACTTTATATTGGAAAACATTTCCATACTTATTTATTCATAAGTAATTCACAAATTTTATTTATTTTCAACACTTGGAAAATATTCAATATACTTAAATCGAGATTAAGTACATATTTCATTCTTTAAGGAAATCATTCTCTTAAACATATTTATTTGGGCCAAAACGAATGTTGCGTAAAACATCGTTACGACAACCCAAAATCACTGGTATAGGGATTCGAAATTAAAAATAGATATATAAATCCCAATACTGAACAAAACATTTCCTTTCGGAAATCATTTACTATAACAACAGTGTTATAGTCCACCATTTCCTTCTATTTCTCGAAAACATCTATTTCAACAATAAATGTTGAAATCTATGGTTTTGAATCTCAACACATTTAAAACATCGTTAGATCGTTTTAATTCTGTTTAAAACATCACATTCTAAACATTTTCTTTAACATATTATTCATTATTCGAAAACGTGAATATACTACGTTAATCAATTTCATCCTTTCTATACATTTTATTTCAAAGGATTATTCACAGTCAAAAACGTGAATATAACTCCATTAATAGGTTTCAACAATTTACTTATCAAAATAAGTCGTTTGCGAATTTATAAAACAACGTTTATAAACTCCATTTCTATTTATTTTATAACAACTTCCTTTTATAAATTCATTTATTAACCTATTCAATTTATAACTCAATTATAAAACAAAAGTTCATGTTATAAGTTAAATACTTAGAATTTATTTGTTTGCACCATCGTTCCTTTGAACTTCATAATTATAAATCTTATAACTTATAAGATTCAATTATTTATCCAAAACCATTCTTTTAACAACTTTATAAATTTTATAAACCTACTGCTTATAAAATTCCATTTATAACTTCACCATTTATAATTCTATAAATTTCATTCATTTGCGAAATTTATTCACAATTCATTCTAACACTTATAAAAACTCGTTTTATAATTCAAATATTTTAATTTACAAATATCCATTTTATAAATTTCTTATATAAATCAATTTATACTATTATTCTTTTATAATATCTTTAACCCCCTTTATAATTTCACCATTATGATTTATAAAATAATCGAATTTTATAAATCCTATATTTTAAACTTTTCACAATAAATTCAAAAATTCCGATTTAACTATTTTATAAAATCATTAGCATCATATTCTCAAAAATCAACCTTTAACTATATTTCTCAAAAATCATAATTTTTATAACATTAAAATTATAACGTTTATTTATTTAAAATAAATCAATTCCAAAAATATTTTATAAACGTATACTTTCAAAAAATCACTTTGAAATCCTTTTAAAATTCCAAAATTTGGTCCAATGATGCTACATACCAAATAGCTGTTGGGCGAGTTTTCACCCAGAAGATCTCGAAACCGAGAAGTCACAGTTTCACCCGGGCTCGCGACCTCCACACAAGGCTCAATACCTGCGTAGAAGTCCATCCGGTATTCTCCATGTATAAGTTCATTCGGCATAAGGTCATTCGGCTATAAGCTCCCATTCGGCCACAAACCAACATTCCACACTCTCCATCCGGCCAGCACGTCATCCGGTCAAGCTCCTACCGAACCAACCTATACCGAACCAAACATTCCCCACTACTACCGGACGAGACCACTGCCGGTCCAAAGCCCACACCTCGTTATCACCGAACCAACTACTCACAACACAATACCGGACCAGCCCTACCACCGAACCACAACCGTTACAACTCCACGGCCGGACCAAACAAGTACCGAAACTCATCACTGCCGGACCACCTCCACACTCATTACCACCGGTCCACACTTATTGCCGAACCGCGCCTGCCACCGGACCAAACTCCATGCCGAATGACATCCGCCGAACCAGGTGATTACCAGTCCAGATTGCTTCAGCCCGGGCCCACCAGCAGTTATATACTTCCAAGACCCCTGCCCCCTACCTCACTCTATAAATAGAGGGGCAGGGGTACAACAATGGCAGACAAGTTTGAGAGCTCAAGCAAGGAAGGAACTTTCAAACTACTTTCATACACTTGTACACAACGCATTGTACTTGTAACCTGAAAGAAAGAAGATAATAACATATAAAGTGGACGTAGGCACATTCTGGCCGAACCACTATAAATCTGTGTGTCTTTTACATTTCAGCCCCTACTTTTCTCATATTTACATACTCATCTAAAATCATTGAAAATTACATATAATCAACTAAATAATACGACTTGGAGGTGTTTGTCCATTTTTTGTGCAAACATTTTTGGTGCTTTCACTGAGAACTGAACTCAAACTTCATCTTCTCCCACTCAACCTTTTTCCTAACGACATCACTCGTTGCTTAGAAATCATGCCTTCCAAACAGAGAAGGGATGTTAACAAAGGAAAGAACATCGCAACTAGCAGCCTTCCAGATCCAGCAATCACAGATCAGCCCACTTCAACAGCAGTACCAGATGAAAATCAGGAAAATCCAACTGGTCCCGCAACGGAACAACCAATCACTAGGGCAGATCTGGACAGGGTTGTGGCTGAAGTAACTAACCGCTTCACATCCCAACAAGAAACTTTGGTGGACCAACTCATGACACGCTTAAGGGACGCTGAAGAGTCCAACCGCAACACTGAATCATGGGGTGAATCCCAATCCGGAGGATCCCGGAGGCAACAAAGGTCTTCACTCTTCGAACAAGCTATCAACAGGAAAAACAATGATAGGGGCCGCGCCCGGACTCAGCCCGAATTCCGACTCGAGGAAGCCCTTGGAACCGAACCTAGCGGGGGAGGCACCAGGCGAGGGTCGGATGTAGCTGAGCCAGTCATGCCACCTAATCATAGAAACCCCGCTGAACGGAGCCGAGCTAGAACCCAGCCCGAAGTTGACCCCATGGATGTGCTCGAAACAGAACCCCACAGGGGAAGATCAAGGCAGGGGGCAACTGTAGCTGGTCCTAGCGTGCATCCAAGCAGCCAAAGACAACCACTAGATAATGCTAGAGGTGATAGACTGTACCATCCCTACAGGTCATCTGGACGAGATAGATCCCGCAGGGAAGAACCGAGCTCATTTTTGTCCGCTCCAAGTTCTGACGAGCGGATGGCACGATTATTCAGAGAATGTGTCCAACGGGAGCAAAGGGACCGGGGAATAGGCGCTAGGGTCACCAGTCCCTTTACCCGAAATATCGAAACTGCCATCACTCCCCGGGAATGGAAAATGCCAACCATGGAACCTTACAAAGGAACTTCCGACCCCATCGTACACCTGCAGAGATACACCCAGCATATGCTCATGAGTGGAGCAACAGAAGGAGTATTATGTAAATGCTTTCCGCTATTCCTATCAGATCTAGCTACCTCCTGGTTCTGCCATCTACCCCAAGGATCCATCAACTCATGGGAGATGTTAAAAGAAAGGTTTATTAGCCAGTTCCGCATCCATGTGGAACAACCCAGGGATGCTTATTCTCTATCCAATGTCAAACAGAAAACCGGAGAGACGCTACAACAATATCTAACACGGTTCAACGCCGCAGCGGCAGCAGTTCAAGATGCCGATGAAAAACTCACTCTAATGGCCCTCTGTAGTGGCGTGCATCCAGACACCAAGTTTGCCAGAAGATTAACTAAGGAAAAACCAGTTACCTTGCCTGATTTCTTCCATGAAGCTGGAAAGTATATGAGACTTGAAGACGCTGCTACGGAGAGGCAGCCAGGGTAACAAGGCAAGATAATTCAGGACAAGGTTCCCACTGCAGCTAAGGACGCTCGAAGAAATGAATCTAGAGACAATGCTGGGGGCAGAAAGGGTGAGAAGCGCCAATATCGACCAGGGCCAAGATTTGACTCCTACACTCCTTTGAATGAAACAATCGAAAACATCTACCTAGCCACTCAGGGCGAACTCGGATACAAGCGCCCCCCGCACAAGAAAGAATCAGATAACGCACTCAAGTCCGGAAAGTTCTGTCGCTTCCACGAATCCCACGGACATGACACCAATGAATGCCACCATCTTCGGGACTTGATCGAAGAACACATTAGAAGAAGAAGACTGGAACGTTATGTGAAAAGTCAGAACAGGACTCCAACTCCTGCCAATGAGAACTCAAAGCAACCCCTCCCAGAAGTAGGCGGAGGGAGTCGCAACAATCACAACACCAGTGGCTCTAGTCAAGAGAAGATAGTAGTCCTTACCATCTCAGGAGGACCACACATTGCCGACAGAAGTTGGGCAGAGATGGAAAGGTACGGCAAGTCGCTTAGAAATACCGAAGGATACGTTAACTCCGTCACAGAAGAACGCCAACCGAAACGAAAAGAGAGCGACGACATCATATTCAGTAGACGCGATTTGGAAGGAAGACAGTACCCACATATGGATCCTATGGTCATCTCTGCCTGGTTCGGCCCTGCTAAAGTTTTTCGGATTCTAATAGACACGGGAAGCTCCGTAAACATCTTGTTCAAACATGCTTTCGACAAAATGAAGTTATCAATGAAGGATGTGTCTCCCTGCGACAAACCACTGCACGGTTTCACTGGAGATGCAAAAATGCCCCTCGGGCAACTTGACCTCTTCGTCGAAATAGGAAGTCATCCCCGCTCCGTGGTGCGAAAACAAACGTTCGTGCTAATAGAGAACCACTCGGCTTACAACGCCTTCTTGGGGAGACCAGCCTTGTCTGACTTCCAAATTGTCCTAGCCCCCTGGTGCCTGAAGATGAAATTCCCGACAGACAACGGAATAGGAGAAGTAGAAGGAGATCAAGACGCTGCCCGAGACTGCTATGTAACTGAGCTTCGCAACAACCGCAGAAAGAATAAAGGAAAAGATGCAGAGACTACTCTCTGCATGAAAAGCTTGGAGGCATAGCAACTAAAGAAAGCCCCTCCTCTTCGATACACAAGCGATCCCTTCAATGAACTAGACCCCCGGGATAAAGAGGAGGAGGCTACCGCCGAGCCTGCAGAGGCTATGGAATTCGTATCTGTAGATAAGCATGATTCAAGTAGACTATTAAAAATCGGATCTCAGCTGAAAACGGAATTGAAGGATCGACTCATTGACTTTCTCCGCCACAACTTAGATGTATTTGCGTGGACCCATGCCGATATGACAGGAATCTCCCCAGACGTAGCATGCCACATGTTGAACATCGATCCCACCAAGGTACCAGTAAAGCAGAAAAAGAGGAGCATGGGGGCAGAGCGATCAGCAGCCCTTGATGAGGAAGTAAAAAATCTACTTGCTAATGACTTCATACGGGAAGCCATCTACCCAGAATGGATCGCTAACCCAGTGCTAGTAAAAAAGGCCAATGGAAAGTGGCGAACATGTATTGACTTCTCCAATCTGAATGACGCTTGCCCGAAAGACTGCTTCCCACTTCCCCGAATTGACCAACTCGTGGACAGCACAGCTGGGCACGAACTCCTATCTTTTATGGATGCATACTCCGGATATAACCAGATCCCCATGCACGCTCCCGATCAGGACCACACTAGCTTCATCACCGACCGCGGATTATATTGTTACAAAGTCATGCCTTTTGGACTCAAAAATGCTGGAGCTACCTATCAACGCCTCGTCAACAAAATGTTCGCAGAACTGATAGGACGTACTATGGAAGTATATGTGGATGACATGTTGGTGAAGTCCAGGAAAGCCAACGACCATGTAAGCCATCTGGACGATATGTTTCGGGTACTTCGCCGATATGGAATGAAGCTGAATCCTCTAAAGTGCTCCTTCGGAGTATCATCGGGAAAATTCTTAGGATTCATCGTCCACGCCAGAGGAATCGAAGCAAACCCTGAACAAATCCGAGCTTTAAAAGAAATAAGGATACCTTCCACTCGAAAAGAAATGCAGAGCCTAAACGGAAAGGTGGCCGCCCTAAGCAGATTCATTTCCAAGGCAACTGACAAGTGTGTCCCTTTCTTCGAAGCACTCAAGAAAGACAAAGGGAGGTTCGAGTGGACCGACGAATGCTTAAAAGCCTTCCTCAACCTAATCGAACACCTTCAGAGACCACCAGTACTCTCAACTCCAAATGAAGGTGAAGTGTTATACCTATACCTCGCTGTATCATCTCATGCTCTAAGCGCCGCCTTGGTAAGAGAAGAAGACCGCACACAACGTCCGGTTTACTTTGTAAGCAAGAGATTTACGGGGGCAGAAGCCAGATATCCTAAACTTGAGAAGTTAGCATATTGTTTATTGATCGCGTCACGGAAACTGCGACACTACTTCCAGTCTCACTCCATCAGGGTTCTAACCGATCAACCACTAAGACAAGTGCTCCATCGTCCTGACACTTCTGGGCGACTCCTCAAATGGTGCATCGAACTAAGTCAGTATGATATCACCTACCATCCCCGCACCGCTATCAAAGGACAAGCCATGGCTGATTTCATTGCCGAATTCACTACCAACGAAGGCAAGGAACAATCCGAAGTAGCAAAAAACATCAAGTGGAACCTCTTTGCAGACGGAGCATCGAACGAACAAGGCTCGGGGGCAGGTATTGTGATCGTCACCCCCAGGGGAAGAAAGTTGTACTATGCATTAAGATTGGAGTTCACGGCCACTAACAACGATGCTGAATATGAAGCAGTAATAGCGGGATTGGAACTGGCCCTAGAAATTGGGATCAATTCCTTATGTATTCATAGTGATTCTCAGCTTATCGTAAACCAGGTACTAGGAGAATTCCAGACTCGAGGAGAACGGCTCACAGCATACCTAAAGAAAACCAGACTGCTGCTCGATCGATTGGACCATTATCTAATCAAACACATTCCTCGAGAAGAAAACCAAGAGGCAGATGAACTTGCAAAGCAAGCTAGTATGAAGGACAGCACCATTCCCGGAGCACTAGTAATCTCAAGGCAGCTAGCCCCAAGTTTCGAACAAGTAAGTCTGATAACTGCAATCGAAGAAGGAACCTGGATGACTCCTATCCGGAAATATTTGCAAGATGGCATACTACCCGACAGGCGTGACGAAGCCAAGAAGATCTTGAGAAAAGTTCCCCACTACACAATACAAGAAGGCATCCTCTACCGGCGTGGCTTCTCTAGCCCCTTATTAAGATGCGTCGCCGGAAGGGAAGCCAAGGAGATATTAACAAACATCCATCAGGGAGGATGCGGAGATCACACTGGAGGACAGACTTTGGCAAGAAAGATACTCCGATATGGATATTACTGGCCCACACTAAACAAAGATACCCTAGACTTCGTTAAGAAATGCGACAGATGTCAGAAGTTCGCCAAGATCCCTCGACTGCCCACAAACGAAATTACTCAAATGACCAGCCCTTGGCCCTTTGCTGTATGGGGAATTGACTTAATTGGCGAGCTGCCAACGGGCCGAGGCGGAGCCAAATATGCTATAGTGGCAGTCGATTATTTCACCAAATGGGTGGAAGCGGAACCTTTAAATAAAATATCTTCAGCAAAAATTATTAACTTCTTGATCAAAAACATTCTGTGCAGGTATGGAGTCCCCCTCAAGATCGTATCAGACAACGGACTCCAATTTGACAGCGAAGAATTTGCCGACTGGTGCCAAAAGCATGGAATTCATAAAAGCTTCTCATCAGTAGCTTACCCTCAGGCAAACGGACAAGTTGAAGCTGTCAACAAAATTCTCAAAACCCTAATCAAGAAGAAACTTGAAAAGTCAAAAGGCGCTTGGGTGGACGAACTTCCTACGGCACTATGGGCATACCGCACATCTTTCAGAACATCAACGGGACATACTCCTTTCTCTTTGGCATATGGATCGGAGGCAATGCTCCCAGTTGAGACTATTGTGCCTTCCCACCGTAGGATCCACTACAACCCAGAAGAAAACGAAGAACTCCTCCTCATGTCTTTGGAACTGATTGAGGAAAGGAGAAACGATGCAGCACTCAAAGCAGCAGCTCACAAACAAAAAGTGGCAGCACTATACAATTCCAAAGTCAAGCATCGCAGCTTACAAGAAGGAGATCTTGTCCTCAGGCGAATCTTTCCGCGCCCCGGGGCACTGGACCCCATCTGGGACGGACCATATGTAATTCACAAAGATCTCCACAACGGAGCTTACATTTTGTCAACAGTGGACGGAGAGGTGTTCCAGAGGGCATGGAACATCCGACACCTCCGTCGATACTTTTCTTAACTTGTACTGCCCATATGAAGTGAATTAACAAAGAGAACCAGTGGACGTAGGCATTTTCGTGCCGAACCACTTTAAAAAATCTTGTCTCTTTTTAACTTGTTCCTTTATGTCTTGGCTACTTGTTAAGTTTTATCCCTTTCTGTTGAACAAAATCCTATGGCATCTCCACTCAAGACGCACCGCGGCCTCATCTAGACTAGGCCTAACAGGTACGCCACGATTCTATGCACTCGCCAATGAGACTCTTTTGCTCCAGCATCCCTCTGCTGCGGGTTAACTCATTGCGCGCCTGCCCTCAAAGCCAACTGTAATGAGCCGATTATAAGTCATCATAAAGGCCGACTATAGCCGATGGCAGCTCATTACGGCGTTCGGCTCGTCGGTAACCGTGAACCTACTTTAAGCCCCAACATAAGGTGTGGCCAGCCAGGGGTAGTTCACGGCCAACGGCACCCACGCTAGCCGGCCACGGTAAATCGAATAATACCCACGATTACGGACCATAACGGTTCGGGTAGTTACCGTGCGCGATCTCGGCTCCGATGTGTCTTAAGTGCGGCTGTGGTAAAAAAGAAAACTCCCCGCGGAGGCGTAAGATGGGTGACAAATGTCTCCAAGACCCACAGCTAGGGAAAGTGACTACAAAACCCGTTTGCCACGAACTTAAGCACATCGACGGCCTTCCGTGACTGGAAGTTTTACTTTTACTATATTTCCATTTCATTTAAATATTTTTCTCCTATCCTGTATAACAAACTCTAAAGTACAGGAAACCAAATAGGAAACATTCACTCATGAGGCTCTAAGCCTGCGTGCTGGGTAGCAGGGCGCTCTGCTATACCCGTGAACAGTTACACAAGACACTCAAAGCTACCGCCTGCGAATAAAACATAAAGGGCGGTACTCTCTTCTCTTGTACATAAATGCGTAACTATAACTTATTCATACACTGACATTGCAAAACGTGAAATTATATTTCAAGCAAAAACTTAACATCAAACACAAGTGGAATCACAGGCATATACATAATTATACTTCTCACACAGCACATAAAGATAGCAACAACATTTAAACATGACAAAATCAGCTTATATTATAAGATCACACGAAGTTATTCTTTGCAAATAATTTTATTACAGTTGCATATCAAAGACTAACATGAACAGTGATAAAAAAGAAACAAAAAGATGGCAGATGCATCCACACTCCATCACCAACTCCCCCAGCCTACTTAGCCGCAGGATCGGAGCCCCCAGCATGTGGATCTGAAGTCCCACCTGTCCAGATCGGAAGAGGAATTCATTAAACGAACGATCAAGTTATGAAAACACGGAAAGAAAAGAAAGGGAAAAGAATAACTCACCAGCATCCGCCGCTTGATCCTCATCATCCAACTGCACGCCCGCTTCCTCCGCAGCAAGCAGCCGCATCCCCTCCTTCACCGCCGCTTGCTCCTCCTTTGAGAACTGAGCAGTAACCGCACTCAAGTTGAAAGCCTCTCCGCCTTCCTTACCCGCGTTCACCCTGGCCTCCTCTAAAGCCTGGAGATACACCTTGGCCATGACCCGAGGGTAATCGTCCATCCAAGACAAGCCGCCCTCTTTCCAAGTATGGAAGTACATATCCTGAAGCATCTCATCCATCATCCCCTCATTTTCCTCAAACTCCCTCACCCGAGCCTCGGAAGCTTGCAACTTAGCGACGGCGACGTCCCTCTCTGATTGGTATCTCAAGCAGTCAGCCTGGAGGGACCTCCTCATCTCCTCCATCTCCTCCTTCAACTCAGCCTGAGCCATCTCCGCAGCCTCGAGTCTCCCCGACAACTCCTCTACCCGCTCGAGATCCGCATTTCGAACCTCATCCACCGTTGTAATGGCCATGTTAATCCGCTCCCTGCAGGTAACCTCCATCTTCCGTAACTCCGCCCTACTGGCCTTCTCCATGGTCTCTTTCAGACGCTGGGAGGCTTCCTCATGCTGGGAGATCTGGATGGCTTGGTCGGCAAGCTGCTTGGCCTGATCGGCAACCTTTAGCCTTAACCGAATATTAGCACTCCCAATCTCCTCCCCGGCCTTGACCAATCGAGCATGATGCTCCATTAACTTCTTAGTCTCTTCGGCCACCCGGTCAATATTAGCCTTGGCCTCGTCCCCCATAGTAACTACCCGAGTAGTAAGCAGATCAAGATCTAGGGACTTGGCCTCATCCAGCACACGTACCATGGGGTTGCGGGGAAGTAGGTGCTCGCCCGTGGTCTCATCAAATGAAATGTCCCGAAAACTTGGGTCTAAATCAGGATGACCGGCAAAAGGGTCACGAGGCACGGGGCGAGGCACATCGGGACGCCTTATATGAATGACAGTAGATCTCTTGGAAGGAGGAGGAGGGGGGCAGGGCTCCGTGCTCTCCTCCGTAGTATCACGAGGAGGCTGAGTAGGGGGAGACAGAGTAGGAAGCTGCGAAGCAGAAGAAGACTCAAATAAGGAACGGCTCCGCTTCCTTTTCTGAATGCCCTCTTCGATGACCCCAAGAAGAGGGCGGTACTTGACTACGTCCCCAGTGCGATCAGTAGAAGGTTTCGCGGAAGCTCTCCTCGACTTAAATTGTTCAAGGCGGTGTCGAACATCCGACGTTTTACCCGCCTGGCCTGCCCCTGGAATAAAGAACAAGTGTTACGAACATACAATAATCCGCAATTCAAAAAATGTGCTAAGTTAAAAAGAAAGAAAAGTGAGGAGACACATCTGTTATACAAACCCGGCGGAGGAGTGGGATACTGCAATAAGTCCTGGATCTCATTCCAGGACGGAAGTGAACCGTAAAAAATTTCTAAGTCCCTATCGAAAATGGAATCGGCAGAAGACAAAAGTTCACCTTGCATCGCCGGGGTCACCCTAGCTGAGGAACCCTTAGAGGATGGGTCAGTGCTAACCACAGCTTTGCCGGTTTCCTCTGCCCTCTCCGTTTCCTTCTCTGTTTCCGACTCCCCCTCTGACTCCCCGAAGGCCCGACGGAGAGCCTCATCCAGTTCGAGGTCCTGCTCAGAGGTTAGAGCAGCAACACCGCTACCACCCTGACCATCGCCATCTCCTCCACCCTCCGACCCTTCTCCAACTTCACCTCCTTCCTCCTCTTCTACACCTTCCTCCTCCGGGACATCCGGGCAAGTACTTGGAGAAGGGCCATCGGACTCCTTGAGCTTCTTGCCTCCTACGACTGGACGTTGTGCAAAGGGCTTCCTCTTGCCACCCTTCGCTGTCACCCCACCTTTAGGCTGGGCAGCCTTCTCTTCTGCCGTGTCCCTCTGTTTGACTACGGACTGATGTGGGAGGATCAAATTATACGACAAGAGCCTGGCATTCCTAATCAGATAAGCAGCCGATCTGTCTCTCCCGGAAATAGCTTCAATTTCTGCTGCCATCCGAACCAAGCGATCATCTTCCACAACCGCAAAACCACCTGTCGCTAGCAAGAAATAAAAGCGCATAAGAGAGTGAATTACAGCCAAGACAGGAATTATGAGTAGAGTTTTTACTTACATCCGGAGGTAAATCGGCGAATAGAGACGGAGTCATCCCTGACAAAGAACCACTCCTTCTTGAACATGCTATACTTCGAGTATAAATCCAAAACAGGCTTGAAGGAAACGGCTGACTCCAAGCTAATATATGGGGACCCCTTCCTGTACCCCCTCAGATTGTACAGATATCGTATTTCCCGGTGGGAGGGGGCGCGCCCATATCTCTTCTGGAAGATAGCATATAAGCATACCAGAATGGCATAAGAGTTGGGCTGAAGCTGGAATGGAGCCACCTTCAGATAAGTGACGAAGCTTAGTATCCAGGCGTTGATTGGAGGAATAGCCCCGCACATGCAATGGTACCGGCTATAAGCGAAGTACCCTTCAGGGGGATCATATGGCATGACCCCTTCCCCCGGTAACAACATAAGAGCCCTGTCTATCCCAAAGGAACGGGATATAACGTCAAGTTGCTCCTCCTTTAAGGAGCTTGGGAAGCAGTCAGGGGGAGAGTTCAAAAGTTCCTGTGGACCACATCCGTCCACTAGAGACTTCGGAATGGGTCGATGTTGCTCGGATCCTGATTGGACTGGGGGCAAGGAAGAAGAGGGCTCTCTTGTGCCTCTAGACTTCTTTCTGTCTGATCGTGTTTCCGCTTTGCGAGACATTTTCTGCAGCACAAGAAAAACACGGTGTTAGAGCAAGAAATATAGAAAGATAAACAAGCAAGTATCTAAAGAAAGCATATAAAAGCATAAGATTCCGCTCAAGGTTCAAGTATGAAGTCTCATTCGGCGGTGCAAGACGAGTTCATTCGGCACCAAACTCCAATGCTCATTCGGCATACATGTCATTCGGCATACATGTCATTCGGCATACATGTCATTCGGCATACCTCATTCGGCTATTCAATACACTCCGTACACATTCGGCAAACAGGGACATTCGGTGGCAAAGGTTCATTCGGCAGAAAGTATACATACCTGGTTCGGTATAAGCTGGTTCGGCGAAGACTTTGGTTCGGCAGCACAATATGGTTCGGCTCTACTCGTTCGGTAATGAAAAACGAGGGGGGTACGGCCTCTATATATAGGCGAGCTCAGGACCGGACCAAGGCATTCGACATACCGGACCGAATGAAAACCGAATGGAACTATCCATACCGGACCAGCCTCCAACCGAATGAAACCTGAGCCAACTCGAAACCGAATGAAACTGCCTCTACCAGCAGAAACCAGAAACAGGGGGCACGCAGGCGCCTCACTCAGATAAGTACCGAACTCCAGAACTAACTAATAAAATGAGATTATGATAACGATGAATAAGTCGTCAAACTCTCACCGACATGGATTAAATCGTTTACACGTGTACGCGACCACGAATGGTCCATAGGCACGCTCTGAATGGTTATTAACCCTACCGTCGTGGGAATTTACACTTTGACACGCCTTTTTAAACTCATAGGTTAAACGGATATTTGGTTCTGATAATTGTGAAATGGCTAAGCTACTTACACATGTACGGGGTCGCGAACGACCCCTAGGCATGCTCTGAGCTGGCGATAAACCACCTTGGCAAACGACCCAGGGACCCACTCT
Organism: Allium cepa; assembly: GCA_030765085.1. Taxonomy (NCBI): domain Eukaryota; kingdom Viridiplantae; phylum Streptophyta; class Magnoliopsida; order Asparagales; family Amaryllidaceae; genus Allium; species Allium cepa. The sequence continues at coordinate 294,506,740 of CM060937.1, forward strand.
AACGTGAACCTGGCATCGACAATGCTAAGCCCCCTCGGGGCACTCTAACTCGCCTCGAACGGCGCAATTCACTTCATCCCAAACATTTCGACCACGAGCGGTCGTCGTTTGAAATCATACTAAAAGTGTAAATCCCTTTGCAGGACATCAACAGAATAACTCATCCAACCTGTGGCGTTACAAAGCAAGACTTCCTACCATAAAGAAACAAAGCGCGACACATGCAAGCACGTGCCCCACTTTGGGGGGCAAATGTTGGGCGAGTTTTCACCCAGAAGATCTCGAAACCGAGAAGTCACAGTTTCACCCGGGCTCGCGACCTCCACACAAGGCTCAATACCTGCGTAGAAGTCCATCCGGTATTCTCCATGTATAAGTTCATTCGGCATAAGGTCATTCGGCTATAAGCTCCCATTCGGCCACAAACCAACATTCCACACTCTCCATCCGGCCAGCACGTCATCCGGTCAAGCTCCTACCGAACCAACCTATACCGAACCAAACATTCCCCACTACTACCGGACGAGACCACTGCCGGTCCAAAGCCCACACCTCGTTATCACCGAACCAACTACTCACAACACAATACCGGACCAGCCCTACCACCGAACCACAACCGTTACAACTCCACGGCCGGACCAAACAAGTACCGAAACTCATCACTGCCGGACCACCTCCACACTCATTACCACCGGTCCACACTTATTGCCGAACCGCGCCTGCCACCGGACCAAACTCCATGCCGAATGACATCCGCCGAACCAGGTGATTACCAGTCCAGATTGCTTCAGCCCGGGCCCACCAGCAGTTATATACTTCCAAGACCCCTGCCCCCTACCTCACTCTATAAATAGAGGGGCAGGGGTACAACAATGGCAGACAAGTTTGAGAGCTCAAGCAAGGAAGGAACTTTCAAACTACTTTCATACACTTGTACACAACGCATTGTACTTGTAACCTGAAAGAAAGAAGATAATAACATATAAAGTGGACGTAGGCACATTCTGGCCGAACCACTATAAATCTGTGTGTCTTTTACATTTCAGCCCCTACTTTTCTCATATTTACATACTCATCTAAAATCATTGAAAATTACATATAATCAACTAAATAATACGACTTGGAGGTGTTTGTCCATTTTTTGTGCAAACAATAGCCAATCACGACAATAACGACATCATATATCGATATGATAATCCATCAAATATCAAAATATCTGAAATCAAATAAATACTGTTGAGGAATCCAGTTGGATCCCTCCAACCTATTTTCCTGCATCCACAAACATTAGCACAATACCAATTCCGCTCCAGTACGGAATTATCGCGGTATATGGGATTTTTAAAATATTATCCGCTTAATAGACGGCGCAATAGGGTCTCATCCGCTATACAAATGCGGGAAATCAATAACTGCAATATATACATATGCCAATATATATATTGCTATTATATATAATACCAATTTCACTGTTTATGAAATATTCGCGGCATATGTTTTTAATAAATAACATCCGCTTACTAACGGCGCATAATGTCTATTTTAACAATCAATAGATAACAATCATCATTCAAACATGCATTCAAATATTTTAAATCTAACTATTTAAAATAAAATCGAAACTGTTCGATTGAGTGAGAAGTTCTCACCTTGATTTCAATTTCGTTTTAGCGATTTATTTCGAATAAAATTAAACGGACGTTTAATTTTACCCAAAATTCTCACTAACTCCAAACGACTCCAATCCAATTTTATCGCGTAGTGCTCGTCCATACGATTTCAACGCTTCTTGTTTCGCGCGTTGTCGACCTCGTGTCACAAAGTTATAGCAGTTTAAAGTTTGAACGAATTATATAAAATAATTTAACACTTAATAAACTTTGGAATTAATCAGGGCCGTCCATTACAAACCCTAGATCACAGCCGCTCCTCTCTTTTCCTCCCCACGCATGCTCTCTCCAGGTTCGAACGAACCCATGCCGCCACCCCTAGCCCTAAATCACGCAACCAATTCGAGCGTCTAGAAAACGATCAACCTGCGCCATTTCGAAGCCACGCCTCAACTCCACACTCGGCCCGAATGGCTTTGAACTCGGTTGCACCATCACTGTGAAAATCCTTCTTGAACGCGCATGCTTCAACCTCGAATTGCTGTCAATCCTCTAACCTAAACGCGATCATGACCGTTGATATTAAAGATCTCATCGAGCTCTTCAAGATTGTAGTTGAGAGTTTCTTGCAAAAGTTTATGGATTGGAAGATAAATGAGGGAGAAGAACTGACATTTTCGGCCATTCATTTAGTTGGAGGCGGCTGCATTAGGTTTAGGGTTTAATTTTTTTTTTATTTGTGAGAGAGAGGGGGCTCTTTATAGAAGTTTGAAAGACACTATTCAACCAGGAAATTCCAAACTCCGATTTACGCGCCGTAACCAGCGTTTCTAGGGTTTACCCCGCGTTTCGGACACAATGGAACAGGTTTCGAAAGCTAATTCGGACATATGTGCGAGTTATGGCAATAAACGTTCAATTTAAATTAAATCGATTTAAACGATTTTCTAGGCGTTTTAATTTGTACCGGACAAACGGTAAATCCGATTGACAAGAAATTTGAAACCTTACAATAATATCACATTACGGATCCGATGAAACTGGTTTCATCGAAATTCGACACTGTTTGAAAAATGGCTATTTTAGCTCGCCAATTTATTATTAAAATAATTCCGATGCGTTTCGAGCTGCCACGATCAAACGATAACTCCGATTGCTACGAAAATTGAAATCCGGTAATAACAAACTATTACGGATCCAATGGAACTAGTTTCGTCCAATTCTGAGACTGCTCAAAAATTGACTATTTTCAATAGTCGATTAAATACTAAAATATTCAATTTTCACAAATAAACTTTTAATTCGATTTTAAAAGTTCTAAAATATCGTTCTAACTTCAATATGATATAATAAAATTTTACAAATCATTTTCAATCATATTTAACCCAATTTTCAATTATTTTCGTATTTTCACATATTAAATTATCGATTTAATTATCCAATTAAATCCAATTGTTCGAAATAAAATTTATTCGACTTATAAATTCACTTATTAAAATTTAAATTTAATTAAATATTCAAATTTTAAATAATTAAAATTCTGGGTCGTTACATTCTTTCTGCTCAACACCACATACTCACGCCATATCGAAGCAAAGCCTTTTCATGGTTGAGCCTGCACCACTTCTTCTACTACATCTCTCTTAGCATTAGAGCTTTAGTATCTATAGTTCTTACTATCTAATCAAAACGAAATAACTTTAGAAAACTAAAGGATTGAGATATTTCAAAGAAGGAGTTACTAGAAGGAGATATTCCTAAGGAATAATTTTAAAAGTCTAATTTTCAAAATACAAATACTCTCTCGTATGTATAGGACACTCGACTCATTCTAGGGTGTCGTTTACCCTATCTTTAATGAGCCATACCTAAAAAAAGCAGAGGCGTTTGCTCAACTTAAGCTCCGATATCAAATGTAATGACCTAAATTTTCGACCCTCGAATGGCTACACTAAATACATCCATGATATTCATGCGACGAGCACCCAAGTTCCAAAAATATAGAAAGTTAGGGTAAATTAAAAGAAAAGGAATATAACAAGAAAAGAAGAACACAATATCAGAGTCTCGCTATGGAATGATAATATACAATATCAAAGGAACAAAACAAAGGTTACTCTGAATACAGAAATTTCATAGTTAATAAAACCTAAGTACTATCATCCACATAGATGGTTATTAGTTGTCTTTACAATGGCGATATACATAATACGGAAATACAATGGAAATAAGAATACTATGAAAGGTAATCATCTAGTTCTTCTCCATAAGCTTCAAAGCGTTTGTAGCTAAATCTAGAAACATTACACGGGGCTGATCCGAGCATTTTAAGAAAATAAAACCTATATCAGTCTGGTAAACCAGTGTGAGAAACTAAAACAATCATAGTGACATATAATAGCACCTTTTAAGACCATACAAATTACCGTAACGGTTTTCCCCTCAATTGGAACCAACCATGGATTAAGTTTAATATATAGTGATATGATAGGTAATATCTAGGGTGTAGCATATAAATCATATCAAATAGCTGTTATGTGAACACCACAACACTAATAGGTATACAATCAATAATGTTAAGGTGCGTTCACATAATGGATTTTCGGACGCATACAGTAAACTAAAGCAGATCTCCATGGCAAGGATCGGAAACTTCCTTCCAAGCATCGTATATCTCTAGATAGGATACATTTCCCATGCACAACATATCGATAAGCATACTCTAGATATAGAGTTGATATACCCTCAAGGTAAGCTGAACCCAAAATTATGCATCCTACTCTAGTTTTAGTCATTTCCAACGTCGAGGCTACATTAAACATCTTTCACATGAGCTCCATCACTCGAACAACACACAAATCCCCAAATTGGATTTCCACATCTTGAACTGATCACGAATCACTACATGGATTTGAGCACTACATGGATTTGACCACCTTGAACAGATCTCGAACCTCCATATAGGTTCCCTGTAAATGTTAACATTGTCTTCTCTCTTGGAATACTCCTCAAGATAGACAGTCTCACATGATAGCATCGTCGGAAATGCTAATACTGGCCTTTCCTTTGGACTTAACCTTTGGATAGACAGTTCAACTCTATAACATTACATTTCACAATCGCTTCTAGAACATAGATCGCATATATGGTTTTGAAGTAATTTCGGGTTTTGATTCATCTTATATTAGTACCCTCTTTCTGCTTATCGGACTCTCCAAAATTAATTGATGAATTTTTGGATAACTCAATTCTAGTTTTCTTAGAAGTCAGTGAAAGCTAAAGACATTTCGTACCATACTCCTCCCTGGAGGTTCTTATTTGTACGAAATCGTAAAGCTTTTCGATAACTTCTTAAGTCTTATTTGGGTAAGTTTGATAGTCGAATAATCGACTATCTAGATAAAAGTAATTACTTGTACAAATCACGATTCGTACACTTAACTCACTTTCCACATTCCAACTTAACTATTCCTCATCCAAGAGTGAAGTCAGGTAAGTTAGGGCACTAGTTGCATCAAAGCCTTGCCCAGACACTTCATTCTTGAATCTCACAAATAGAGAGGTCTACCTCGTTGGCTTTTAGTGTTAAGTATAATATTAATTATTTCCGTAAAAAAGCAAGAAATCAACACGATTAACGATTTCCAATATTTTCCGACTTACTATTCTTCGAGCAAGAGGGAAACCGTAGGTTAGAGCTCTATTTCTCCATCCCTATTCGACACCAATCTTAACTCTCACAAATAGATAAGCCTTACATCATAGGCTTTTAGTGTTAACCATAGTTAATTACTTTTTAAATGTGTAATTAAACAATTAATCATTTGTCCATTTAGCAATTCTAATCCCTTTTCGAAAACATTTGTATATACTTTTAAAATACTTTAAAATCTTATAATAGGTTTTAAAAACTTTATCCAAAATATTACTCAAAAATAAAAGTTTGTGAATCTATAAAAATTGAAAAAAAAACATATTTTATTATAAAACCTCTTCTTTAAAAATTCATAATTAATTCTTAAAAATTCATAAAGACCTCAAAAAACTTTTAAAATACTCTAATAATAGTTAGTAAACACTTGTGAAAAGAACGAAATAGAATACTCAAATTTAAATATCTTTACAAACCTTTCAAGTCCAAAAATCAAGTCTAAGAGGGGCAATTTTGCATAATTGAAGTTTTGGCCACTTTTTGAGATGTTACTTAACTTCTTACTATCTAAGCTTTTAATAGCAACATACATACATACATATGTATATAAGACATTATAAATATGGTGAGAAAACCCTAAGGATCTCTTTATAAAGTTCCATAGCAATCGCCAAAAACAAGGCAATTCACATCAGCATCTATAGCGACTATCACTATAAGTGCACTTTCAAATCCAAGTCCAATCTAAACCAAAGCCCATCTACAACCTATGTGCTTTGTTCAAGGACTAGTCACATGTCATACATGTCCATTCAAGTACATTCCAAGTTTGTTGAAGTCCATATACATGTATAACATATGCCACTTACTTCCAAAGCAAGAATTCAAACCGATATTTTAACATATGTCAACAATAATTCAAACAACTTAAACACAATAAGAAACAAACATATATATGTTATATTTTCATTCAAAGTGAGGTTTAAACTCATCTTTAACCTCACCAACTACTAAGATCCAAGCACCCAGTCTCTTCTTGCTTTGCACTTGAATTTGCCTTCCTCGCCTTTAAGTCGCTTACGGCCAAAGCTGGGTGGAGGAGTATGAATTTGCTATTTCAACTTCTAACTTTGTAGAAGGTGTTGTTATGTTGTAGTAAGGCTTCACTCCAAGTTTGATGCGACTTGGATTTGATTTGCATACATTTTACTTTAGGAAATACTGAAAGGAAAGAAGAAGAAGACATGGATTTTAGCTCGTTTTTGCTTGTGAAGTAGTGAATGATAACAAAGGGTGTTCCCCTCCTTTTATAAGCTAAGAATGGTTATCTTTATGCTTTCCTTCACCTAGCTTCACGCCATGGAAGTGTTACCTCCCATCACTTCTCCTTTAAGTCATTTCTCCTTTAAGTTACTTCTCCTTTATGCTAATTATTATTTTACCCCTCTCATGAAAATATTTGTTATCCTAATATAAGCTTCTAGTAAATTCCAAGCTTTATGAAGAGGTATGTGTGTTAATTTAGTTGCTAATGTATTCATTTGATCATTAGACAAATGCACAAGAGTTCGAATAATTTATATCGATAAAAAAGTGATTTACCGATAAACCGATTTTCGATCGCATTATTGATTTTCTTCGAAGAATATTTTTTTGTAACCCAATTTCAAAAACAAGTTTATTATCATTATTTATAAATTAAAAGATGTCCAAAATGGTTATAAAACTATATTTACAACACTTATTATATTTTAAATGTTTCGATATTCGAAGACGAAGTGTTCAAATTTCTAGATCGCTACCAAACTATATGATTTAGGTTATTTAACTGACAAAAAAGAGGAGAATGAAGAAACAAAATACATGAAAAGGAGGACAAAAAGGATAACATTGACAAAGAATCAAAAAACCCTAAATCTTATTTTGAAAGATTGAAAAACAGAACAAGAAAGCGTAAAGTAGATGATGAATTCAACTATGGAAATAAGAGCGCAAAAAAGAAGACAGTAGCACAAAAAGAAAGAAGGAAGAAAACAGAAACAAAAGGAGGAGAGAAAGAAAGAAAAAGAGAAAGAAATTGATGTAAAGAACCACAAAGATGAAGAAGAAAGAAAGGAGAAAGAGGAGAAAAAACTGATGTAAAGAACCAAAAAGAAGAAGTGGATTAAAAGATGAAAAAGGCAAAAGGAAAGAATAATAAAGAGGAAAATGAAATTGCAGTGGAAATTGAAAGAAAGATGAAAAGCTAAAGGATAACGAAGAAGAAAAAATGGAATATGCAGAAATAAATATACAAAAAATTCTAAACATAATATCCAAAGACAAATTTCTACACCACTTTCTATGGTTCTACTGTTGAATTTATGCGATTCAAATATTTTTCAAAGAAGACAAGAAAATAATTAATTGATCCGTTCAATCAATTAATTAGGATATATATGAAAAGATAAAGAGGAAGGATATGTGTGATATCTTTTAGAGAAGAAAACTAATTAATTAGCCAACCAATTAATTAGTCAATTCATTCGTTATATGAAGAAATAAATGATTAGGCATGGAGAATCAACCAATCAAAGGAAAGATATGAAAACCAAGATTACGCCATCTATTCATACTAAAATAAATTCGTGTAATTTGGAAAGATAATTGGGTAATCAAGAAATTGATTTTCTTAATCTCCAAGCAAAACTTCATTACCAAGTCTATTTAAATAAAGGAATTTCATCTTCATATGTATGAGAGTGTTAAAAATCATCCATCATTACCTTCTTCTTCAGTAAACCCTAATTTCTGCAGTCAATCAATTAGGGTTTTGAGCGTAAACAAGTCTTTGGATAAGTTGATTATTCATTTTGTAATTATAGGTTAGTCTCTCCACTTTGCTACCTATAATTTTGTAATCTCTCTCTCTCTTTTGTACTCTCTTTCTTCAGTGAAATAAAGAATAGTTGTTGGGTCCATGGACGTAGGCAATCTAGCAAACCACGTTAAATCTCTGTGTTCTCCGCTCTTTTTTTTTCTTCTTTTTTTGGTGATTATTTTTCATTGAATTTGTGGTTGATAATTAGTCGACAAGTTAGATCCTTCTGTTGATTGTTTCTGCGCTTTAGCATTCCACTGCAGTTTTGGAATTAGTGCAAATCAATTGAAATTTCCACACAACAGATTGGTATCAGAGCTAGCTGTCTTGTTCTAAATTAGATATCAATGGCAAATTCTTTTAGTAGTAGCATGAAAAATTATGGTATCACTAAATTTTTTAGAAAAGTAGTTTTTGGGACATGGAATGTGAAGACTAATGACGGTGTTCTTCAGCAACAAGTTCGTTTATCTAGAGGAAGAGATAAAAACCAAAAGCACCTTGGAGGTAGAAGAGATATGCATAGGTCCCACTTTAAGGGTCCTAGAAGGGGTGCTTGCTATTATTGTAAGAAGAATGTGCATTTCATACGGGATTGTCCATCTCTTAGAAAGAAGAGAGAGAAGAAGGAGAAAGCTTCAGTTTTTCCAGCAGTTAGATCAGATACGGATAGAAGTGATAGTAATACATCATTATTTTCAGCCAGTATTTCACCTTTAGATCATAAAAGTTGGGTGATTGATTCTAAAGCCTCTTGTCATATGACGCCAGATAGGAGCTGTTTTGTCAGTCATAAGAAAATTGATGGCGAACCAGTTCATGTGAAAAATGACACATCTTGTCATGTTTTGGGCATTGGAGGTATGAGGTTTAGGATGCAGGATGGTGTTGTTAGGACTATCACAGATGTTAGACATGTTTCGATGCTGCGTAGAAGTTTATTATCAGTTGGAGCTTTGAGTAGACTTGGTATGAGGATAATAATAGATGGAGAGAATTTGAGAGTAGCGAAGGGTTCCTTGGTAGTGATGAAAGGGTTGCGAGTTAATGATATTTACGTTCTTTATAGAGAGACAGTCTTAGAAGAGTCGGTAGTTTCTACCAATTCCAGTAATTTCATATTCCACTCAGTTATGTCATCTTCGTTTATGTCATGTTGATGATGAGAGTCTTGAAGTATTAAAGAAGCGTGAGTTGATTGATGGTGTTTGTCAATCGAAGCCTAGCTCTTGTGGAGATTGTTCTTTTGGAAGAAGAAGCATGTCACGTTTGATGTTGGAAGACCTAAGGCCACAGAATTTCTAGAGTATGTTTATTCTTATGGGCGGGGACCCATCCCAGTTGCATCTTTTGGTGGAGTCAGTTACTTCGTCTTATTTATGGACGATTTCTCACGTAAGGTTTGGGTCTATTTCTTAAAGGCCAAAGACAAAATATTTTCCCAATTTTGTAAGTGGAAGACCATGGTAGAGAAGCAATCAAGAAAGCGTTTCAAGGTTCTGAAAGTTGGAAATAGTAGTGAATTTATGTCACACGAATACGCTAACTACTGTGCGTCTGAGCATGTAATTAGAGATTTTTCTATTTCTATTGAGTCACATTGCTATGAAGTGTTGGAAAGCATGTGTCAAATATTATGGGAGAGAGCTATGAGATTGAGAACGACTGCTGGTCTAGAAGAGAGATTTTGGGCAGAAGCGATATCTATGGTAGTATTTCTCATCAACCGTACACCTTCTATTGCCATAGATATGAAGATCCCGGAAGAGATATGAAAAAGAGAGCCTGTTGATTTTTCGTTCCTTAAATTGTTTGGTTGTTCAGCTTATATAGAAGATGAGAGACATGATAAGTTGAAGCCTAGGAAAATCAAGCACATTTTGTTAGGCCGTAGAGAAGGAGTGAAGAGGTATAGGTTGTGCTGTAAAACAACTAGGAGAAATGTGATTAGCAGGCATACGATATTTGATAAGAGGTCATTGTTGAAGGTGGAGCCTCTATCAAGTGATGACATCGGGAGGACAGAAAATTGCTAAACACATTTGGAGTCATCAGATTGTTTCCATATTCGGGAAGATATGGGTATTTCCGTTGATACCATGGTTGATGAGAATATTACAAAGGTTCAGAATCTAGGTGGAGCTCACTTGCTGGAAAGGCCTTTTGGTTCAGTTGGCCCTATTTTAAGCATATTTGTAGCGATGGTTCTTCATCTTATGCTTTCAATGTTGTGGAGCTTGTTGATGAGTCTGTTGATATTGACTTAGGAACGTCTAGCGAAATTCTTGTGGAGGAGATTGGAGTAGATAATGTTGAGTTTATCCTCACTCAATTTGGAATGGAGAAGGTGAAGCATGCTGTAAAATCTCCATTGGTCTCTCGAAACTTAGCATCTACAGTTTCATTTCCTACATCGGATATGTTGAAGAATTTTGGCACTTTCTTGTATGCATTATGTTTGCTGATGTGCATACTATCTTTCTTGTGCTTGGGAAATATATGGAAGCTCTGTTTGGGCGATATTGCCTAAACTAGTTCGCATTGAGCTTGTTGACATAGACCCAACAATTTGTTGAGATGTGGTGATGTAGAGAAATTGTTGTATTTGAGAGTCAAGGTGGAGTGTTGAATTTATGAGATTCAAATATTTTTCAAAGAAGACAAGAAAATAATTAATTGATTCATTCAATCAATTAATTAGGCTATATATGAAAAGATAGAGAGGAAGGATATATGTGATATCTTTTAGAGAAGAAAACTAATTAATTAGTCAATCAATTAATCAGTCAATTCATTTGTTATATGAAGAAATAAATGATTAGGCATGGACAATCAATCAATCAAATGAAAGATATGGAAACCAAGATTACGCCATCTATTTGTATTAAAATCAAATCATGCAATTTGGAAAGATATTGGGGTAACCAGGAAATTAATTTTCTTAATCTCCAAGCAACCCTTCATTATCAAGTCTATTTAAATGAAGAAATTTCATCTTCATATGTATGAGAGTGATAAAGCATCGATCATTATCCTCTTCTTCAATAAACCCTAATTTATGCAATCAATTAGGGGTTTTGAGCGTAAGCAAGTCTTTGAATAAATTGATTATTCATTTTGTAATTATAGGTTAATCTCTCCACTTTGCTACCTATAATTTTGTAATCTCTCTCTTTTTTGTTCTCTCTTTCTTCAGTGAAATAAAGAATAGTTGTTGGGTCCGTGGACGTAGGCAATCTAGCCAAACCAAGTTAAATCTCTGTGTTCTCCACTCTTCTATTTTTTCTTTGTTTGGTGATTATTTTTCATTGAATTTGTGGTTGATAGTTAGTTGACAAGCTAGATCTTTCTCTTGATTGTTTCTGCCCTTTAGCATTCCGCTGCAGTTTTGGAATTAGTGCAAATGAATTGAAATTTCTGCACAACATCTACCTGTACCAAAGTTATTAGGCATAAAAGATCAAGAAACAATGAAATATTTGAATGAAGAGGGAAAATGTAATGACCCTGAATTTCCGACCCAATTTAAAATTCTAAATTCATCATTTCAGTATAAATTTTTTGAAATTTATAAACAATCTTAATTAACATCCAAACTTTATTTATGACATACGTCTAGTTAAATATGAATATAGAAAAAGTTTCGTCGCAAAATATTACAGTAAATTTCGTTCGCGCTTTACTATATATCAGTCCATATAAAGCTGCTTAAAATTTATCTTTCAAATCCAAATATTTTTACACAGTTAAGTTGTAAAAATTATTCTGATCAAGGTAATGTAATTCGTTTCGTCAAAAACTGTCATTGTCTTTTCCGTTTAAATTGTTTTGCAAAACGAACAATTTGAGTGGCGTAAATTCGAGTTTTTTTAAACTATCGTATCGCAATTATCTGTGTACCATTGGAAGCGCATTGTCCCACTGATCAAAACGGTATATTTATTCGTGCTAATCGGAGGCAGACGGGAATCGTTGTGATAATTTAACCGTTCCTGACGGACCGGTTAAATAAAATCTCAGCCCAAAATTCTTTTGCCCATTTACAAAAGAAAGAAAATTTATCTCAGCTGAGGCATTAAAGAGGGTAGTTGGAAGATAGGAGTTGGCTAGGGAATTGGTATGGACGTTTGGGAATTCGATGAGAAAATTGGGAATGAACGTGACTTTACGAAGTTCAATAGAAATTATTACTATACTCAAATTGTAAACATAAGAGAAACATTCGTTCTTTCACTTCGCACTATTACATCTCCAACTTGTATCTCCTCAGGTACTTCTTTCTCTTCTCTCTCATGTTTTCTTCTTCCTCTCATTCTTTTTCTGTAAATAAAAAAAAGTTGTTGGCCGAAACTAAAGAAACTCCACCCACGCACAACTCTTCCACTTCACTTCGCACCTCCCTTGCCACCACCTCACTACTCCACTCACCGCCTACCTGAAACCGACCCAGTCACTGACCTCCTCTCTCTTTTCACCACCAACGTCACTCCACAAGTATCTCCACCCTCAACAGATACCACCCCACCTCACACCGACCATCCAGTTACGTCTAGACCCATGCGCACACCTCACGCCGACCAAATCACCACTTCCCGAGCGTGCCACAGCCTCCTCCTCCATGCGCTACCACTCTCCGGCCTCAAATGTGTGTGCATGTGTTGAAGTGTGCATGTATGATGAGGATCGTGTGCATCGCATGTATGAGTTGTGTGTGTATGGGTGTTGCGTGTGTGTTTTGAAGAGAAGTGTGTGCATGAGTTTAATGTATGTACGTGAGTGGAAAGTTGATGCAAGCATGAATTCTCGGCCCTTATATATAAATAAAAAATGAGGTGAGTACGTGTTGATGGGAGGCAGCATGTTGAAGGAGAAGGAATAAAGTAAAGGCTGTGAGGTGTGGTTTTGTTTTGTGGGAGGACGAGTCAGTTTGCGTGAAAAAAATGATGTAAAATGAGTTGCGTGCATGTGCTTCGGGGGGGGGGGGGGTCGGGTGTGTGTGCCTGGGCTGTTGCGTGTGTGTTTGTGTTGTAAGAAGACGTGAACAAAAAGAAGTTGTGAATAAAGACGTTGCGTGAAGTCTCGGCTATAAAAAAAATGAAACCGAGATTTGCAAATAGCTTAGATACTGCAGAAGAAGTTTGTAAGTAAATATCTATTTGGTTGCCAAATTAGTAACCAACTTTTTTCTTTGCTTGTTGTGTGCAGAAGCAACCGATTGAGCTTCTTGTTGCTGCAACATCGATTTTCAGCTATCGTCCTTTCTACTCCATTGGTAAGCGAATCTATAATTTATAAATTATATACAACGTTCATTGATTTATATCGTCTTTCTTTTGTCGATATTTACAGTGTCCGTTTGTTCGTGTCGTACCGACTTCAGTCGTGCTTCTTCTTGCTTTGGGTCAATTTCTTTATCCACGAAATGTGAATTAATTTTCACGACTATATTCTTATGCAAGTTTGGGTTGATGAGTGATTGTTATGTGATGTTGAATTGGATGTTAATTGTTATTGTTAAGTGATAAATAATATGCAAGTTGAAATCGATATAGGATAGTTAACAATTTAAAATGGATTATATATATTGAATATTGATTTGTTAAACTTGTCCCCTTCATATGTTGAATATTGATTAGTTAAACTTGAACCTTTTAATTGTTAATTAAATTGACATGTAGAATTTGATAATTTACACTTTGATCCTTTGAATGTATATTGGATTAATTGTTGTAGTCTTAAACTTGAAATTGAAATTGAACGATAAGTGAAAAAAACCATAGTATAATATTCTTTAATCTACATGAAATGATAGTGTAGATTCTAGAAATAATATATTAATTTGCATAAATAACAAATGTAAATTAATACGATTATTTTGGGATTATTTGAATAATTGTTGGATTGTTATGTATGGATGTTATTGCCTGTTTATTTACTTTGACACCATCTCGGTTATCACGCTGCAAGTTCCCTTTGTATGCTTTGATTTTTGAATTGAAATGGAATCGAGTTGAAATGATAAATACCCAAATAACTTGACCTAGGATAGAAAATTAAATTAACCCGATTGGTCAATGAATGGATTTAAATAAAATAAAAAGTTTATTTGAAGAATAATAAGGTTTTGAAATAAAATTTGAATTTAAATTTGAATGAAAAGGAATTTTGAATATTTGAAATTATAACCAAATATTAACGTAGTAATTAACAAAAGAACATTGATTAAAATTTAATTGATTAATAATTAAGTTTTGAAATTATTAATAATTAAGTTTTGAAATTGTTAATAATTATGTTTTGAAATTATTAATAATTAAGTTTTGAAAATTTTAATAATTAAGTTTTGAAATTATTAATAATTAAGTTTTGAAATTGTTAATAATTAAGTTTTGACATTATTAATAATTAAGTTTGAAATTGTTAATAATTAAGTTTTGAAATTATTAATAATTAAGTTTTAAAAATTATTAATAATTAAGTTTGGAATTATTAATGAATGAGTTTTGAAATGATTAAAAATTAAGAAATTGAAACTATTGATAAATTGATGAGGTTGAATTATTTAATAATTAAATTGAATTAAATTTTATTAAGTGAAATTGAACGTCTTGAATAAGTGAAACTAAGCTTCTTATTAAGCTTGAAATTGTAATGAAGGTAATAAATGAATGAAATTGAATTTCTTTAACAAGAAATACAAATGCGTTTTATCGAAACAAGTAGAAGACTTGAAATATAAAGAATTGAGTGTACAAATTTAATTTAAATTTAATTTGTAAGCTTTAATAATGAAGATGAACTTAAGAAGTAAATTTAATGAATTAGAAATTTAATGGAAATCGTTTAAAGGATAAATTAATTTAATGAAAATCAAATGAAATCGATAAATGAGTTTAAATCGATTTGGACGGTAAATTAAGTTTAAATAATTAAGGAATGGAACTTTAATACAAATTTAAGTGTATATTTGAATTGTTTAAATTTAACTTTTGAAATTGAATTATAGAATTCTGAAATGAAATTGGGAAATTATGAAACGTAAATTCCGGAAATTGTTTTGAAAAGTCAAATAAAATGTTGAATTACGAATTCTAATTGAAATTGAAATTGAATTGGTTTTGAAATATATTAAATGACCAATCGGTAAATTAATTACGAAGGTTATTAAAGGAACCGAAATCGGTTAAGGACATCCTCACTGTCTAAACCGGAAACCACTTTAATAACTATACGCGGAGATTGATCCAGAATGAAGTGACGTACGCGATGACTGAATAAAGAGAACGATAATGGATAGCCTTGACACTTGTGACAAATTGGAAATGACTAAAACAGTAGCCGTGCCGGGCCAAATGGGGTTAGCTACCTCGAGCGAACACACTTCTTCGTAAACTACTCATTTACTTTGTGATTGATTGGTGCGCACCCTTGAATTTGGAGTGTTGTTTCGCGGTGTTGCGATCTTTGCAGCGATGCGTTCTCACCAGTCCGGATCGGGCAAACGGTAGTTTCACTATCTTGGGTATTGCCTCATGTGCCTTGTCATACTTGTATTCCCATATACGCGACCACTACGATATTTTTTGTATTATACCTATGGAGTACTCCTTAATATCCCACTAGTTTACGGTGGAGTTTATAGTGCTGTATAGACTATAATGCTATATGAAATGTGTTAAAGGGAACAATGGTAACGCCTTAACACTATTTTTGATATTTTACTTTACTATTAGACATTATCTATCTATCGCACACTACTATGTATAAATATTTTAACGGATCCTTAAAGATCTTATTCCATTCATCTTTGAGTTATTGTTATTTGAATTTGAACCATATTATCTGTATAAGAATATATGTCCTAATTCGAGTGTTTGTTTATGCTTATGCTCGGATCAGACTGAGGATTGCTGTTGCTATTCTGCTTGGAGCTGAAGATCAAAGACTATAACTATCTTATCTTATTAGTATTGTTCTTTCTATTTGGAATATTGAACTTCTATGTTGTTCTATTTCTTTTATTTGAGACATTGTTGTATTTATGGGTAGCTTCATGAACTACTCTTATGACTATGTTGTATTTCTGCTGCACTATTCTGTGATGTTATATTTCTGTGATTCTGTGATGATTCTCATTTATATATATACATATACTCCATTAATGATTTGTGTTTTGTATTATTTAAGTTGACAAGTATGGAATATCGTTAATTTAAATGGTATAAATATACGGGTTGTTACAGAGAAAATATCACAAAAATATTCTTTGTTTGCAGCAATAACAATATGTCAGTAGCTTTTACTTTCATTTTGTACTATACATTATTCAATAAAAATAAACAATATTTTTTCCAATATATTAAAAGAAAGTAATAAAGTGGCTTGAGAAGACAAAAGAACAATAGAAGGAGGATGTATTATCATAGAAAGCATGATAAAAAGCTTATTGGAAAAAGGATTCACTGACGGCTAGGTATTTTAAACTTTTTTATAACTGACAAAAATTAAAAAGGTCACCTTTTTAAAAAAAATATGATAAAAATGCTACCATGCATCAGTAATGTTTGAATATTTTTCAGTTGTTATTCAATCTATTTTTCATCATCTAATATGTAGCATATTTTATTTAAAACAAGTATATAGTACAACTTTCTCTCGAAGAAAGAAGTGCTACTAATATAGTAGCTTAATGAATTAAAATTACATAATTAAATATAATAACAATTAGATGAAACTGATAGCAATCAGTAGCTTGTAGTTCATTCTTTTCATTTAACGAATTTTTGAAAGTTAATGACAGTTGATATCTTAATACGACATTCAATATTATAAATTGAAAATTGAATTTTGATTATTTATTAAAACTGAAGTAGAAAAATAACAAATATTTCATTTAACTAAAACTGACACTAAATAGAAGCGCGTTTAAGTAATAAAATATTTAACGTCATATGATCAAGTGATGCTGTATAGTATCATGGCTTTTCTTATTTAGTTGTTTCAATAATATTACTTCAGCATGTAATTTATTAGTAAATAGTATACCATATGCTATTGTTTTTTGCTAGATCATTGATTTGTAAATGCACAAGTGTAAAATGTCCAAGCACAATTACGCAATGACAACCATTATGATGATAATTTAAATATCTAAATAGTTTAATTAATATGCTCATAAAAATAATTAAAACTATTCGAAATTTAACTTTTTTTAGGCAAAATCTATTTATATTGTTACACAAAATGTTATTGAGCAATTGGTTCATTCATGTCTACAAAAGATGAAAGTGGATAAATATGCAGAAACTATAATTTTCTCCATTCATTGTGATGATCAATGGACATTGCTTACCTTAACCTATCCAACAATGGAATGGTCCCACTACGACTCACTTATACGAAGAAGATCCAACGAGAGAAACAACAAAGGTCTTAAACCTGCAATTTTTGCGGTAACCAATTTTTTTTAAAAAAATTAAAAATAAATACATTTACACTACACACTAATGAATTTCTTGCAGAAGGACTAGAAAGAAGAAATATTGCAAGAAAAATGGAAAAAACATAATATCCAAGATAAAAGAGTGCGAACTGGAAAAATACTTCGAAGAAAATGTGCACAACAAGTTTCAACTTGTAAGCAAACTTTCTTATATATAACTAGTGCGAATCTATGCTATGCATACGAGTTTCACGATATAATTTTGCCAATGCATTTTTAGGGATTTTGAGTTATATGAAGCTAGAAACACATATTTATGAAATTGTAATTCTTTTAGTTAGCTTTTTGTTGAAAACTACCGCAAAACATTTTTTGATAAATTTGCTTAATCAATCTTGAAGCATATAAAGGATAATTAATATTTATAGCATAATGGTTTTATACAACAAACAATAACATCAACTATCAGTTGCTTCTCACATGGTAAATACCAGAGCGAACCTGTGCTACGCACACTGGGTTGTCTCGAAGATTAGCAGGATTTATTGCAACTACCATTGAATCTTAGATTGTATTGTTATAAGAATACTTTGAGATGATGAATAACTTGAGCATTTTATTCCAATCCATTTTGTTACATGATGTAAAGTTATCCTAATCAAGATTATATTCATTTTATTTATTGTATTCTGTATAGTTAGATAGACTTTTCTATATTTTTATGCTTAGTGAGATAAAGATAGAGAAATAACCATACAAAATATCCATTATATGAGACCTTTGATGTTTGAAAATAATACCAACTCTGAATGACCATGGATTTTATCTCACCCCATAATTTGCAATGAATAATCCTTTTTATTTAATCATAAAGCTAACATATTGCTTATGGATTGTATTGATTGGCTCCCCAAATATCTAAAAAATTATTTTCTTTTATGGTTTATCTAAAATTTACCTCAACAACACTATATAATCATGTAGAGTGGAGACGCTATAGTCAAGTTCTTTTCGAACCCATTCTATTTAAAAACTAATTGTGAACTTCCAGACATTACACTTTCAAGTGGGATTAATCGTATGTAACATTTATATGACTTATATATACCCCATTTCGACATCGATACTACTCATCTGTACAATGTGTATAACATATGCCCTATATTAACATTAATGCTACTCATCTACGTAACATTAACAAAAAAATATACATATTGCCAACAGTACAAATAAATTTACCCACTAAAATTGGGTAATATATCACCAAAAGAAACATGCAGGAAAATTCATATTGTAAAATTGTATTAAGATACTTGTAAGTTATGCACCGATACAAAACTTTGCTCAATTCAGGTTTATATTAAGTCTTAATCTTTCATCATCTCTTGTATGCACACCATTTAGAAATTAGCAAGCTAGCTCTTTGTGGGATGTCTTCTAGTTCAGTAACTACAGCTCCTAAAAAAAATTCAAAAATAATTAGAATAAAAAACACCAAGTATATAGACAACGTAGGGTCAATTTAAAGGAACTGTAAATTGGCATCAACAAATTGTTTATGGAATAGCAAAATCCCCTCTTATTTTGATCCAAAAACTACTTTAAAATCTCTATCCTACTATCAGACGATTTTAGAAATCGATTTTTCATTATGAACCTTATTTGGCAAGTATTGATGCATTTCTAGTGAAATAAATTTATTTGACTTTTGTGAAAATTAAGTTCATTTTCCCTACTTTGGATAAAAATTTATAAAACCTTGCAAGGTTTGGAGAGGCTAAAAGATCGAAAAAGTTGGAAAATAATTAATTTTCACAATTTATACACCATAACAAAACTGTGACAAAAATGTAAGGTCTATTTTATCAACCTCACTATCATTTTTTAATTTTAGTATCCAAATACACTGTTACAAACTTAATCATTAGTCAAATGACATCTAACGAAATAAACAAACAGAGTCTAGTCTAATAAATTAGTCAACATGGATGGATATATAAAAGGAAAATATAGCTAATGCCAAATTAACTGGGGAATAAACAACAAGACACTACAGGAATCATCACTCCACTTTTTTTCCTTCTCACTGATATCCACCTTTGGTGGCAGATCTCGTACTCCAACTCCATTCCACTGGTGTTCCAGCAAAGCTAAGAAAATATAAACATCTGACATTAATTTACTAATCTCTACAAATAAACATGATAATTATTAATAACCTACCATTACTTGCATAAAATTCAAACTTTATTTGATTTTCTCACCAAATCTCAAGCGAATCTTCATCTTACAAATGAACTACCCAATAGCCTATGTCCAAGATATGTACGTCAACCTTCACCTTAAGCCACTATCTTCACATTATGCCACCATCAATCTATATTGATCCTCTTTAATTCGATTAAATTAAAGCTTCATTATGTTAAGAGGTAACATGAATCCAAATTTAAAGTTAATTATTTTAATGATATGGCATTGCACACAATGAGTATAAGCATAAAATAATTTTTTATTTGCACTACATATTACTCTCAATAATCTTTAGTATTATTTTAGAGTGTTAGCATAGAAACATTAAAACTCAATTTGGTTGCACAAACCTCAACAAACAACAACAACAACAATAATAATATGTAAGAATGCATGCATATGTATAGTCAATCAAGAAAGAATTATTTGAATTTTTGTATTTTCTTCTACTTTGTAAAGCAGAGCGCATTGATTTTTGTTAGTGTAGATTTGTAATAAATTTCAATTTTAAACCCATTAGTTGCGCTTGTTAATATCTAATGATAAGCAGATATACTCATGAATGAAATGAATATTTATGTCTCTCTAACAGCATGACGAACTGATTTGTCATTAAATCCAACATATTACGTAGCCTTAGGAACCAATTTGGCATCTAAACGATAAGCTAGTTCTATGGAAGTTGCTATTGTAAAAAAGTCTAGTAATGGTAGTGAGGTTCGGAATGTGATAAATTTTTCACCATATTAAGTAGTATATACATAGTCAGATGCTTTATATATTAATTAATGCACTTCCATCAATAAATGTAGATTAAAGTTATCACCATTTATACTTAAATCGGTTGTAAGTTGTGAGTCAATTGTTTCTCATACCGTTCTTCTCGTGTCCATCCTGCAAACATTTAAGAAGAATGTACAATCAAAACATTTTATGTCTTAGTGGTCACTGACAAATGATAATACAAAGCTAAAAACTTTAAATAATGAATGATGAAATATTGCAGTATCACCATGGATATAAGAAAGTAACCAAACATATAGGAAACGAGTTCATTTATTTATGTAGTTATTTGTGAATACGAAAAATTATGTATACATATATGGAAGTTGATACTAATGATTATAGTCTCTGCTCCCTTATATTTGTAGGACATGGTGCCAGTAACCTTTCAACTTCGTCTTCAATCCTCTACATTGTCGATGTAGTATGTGGGCCAACCTAAATTTGTGACAATTACATTCTCCATGAAATTTTTCCAATTCATTTCTAAAATAATGAAATAACGATACTAATATGTGAAATATTTTTTTAAAAATAGTATGCGTAAAGTACATGGTCATTGTTATGAGATAAATGTAAGTTTACATGAGCTATATAACCTTTAACTATTGATGCACTAAGTTGGCAAGTTTTGCTAAGCATAAAGAAAGCAGTTTATTTTAAGGTTGAATAACTACACTCATACCTTATTTGTATAATGAATATATATATATATATATGGTTCATACTTTATTTAATTAACACCAATAGATGCAATCTTTAAATAATTTTTTTCTTAAATATATGGTTTGAAAATAAGCTTGGTTTGTACAATCGATAAATATAGTATGAGGAAAAAAATCTTCAAGTAAAGATGGACTTGTGCTAGTAAATGAAGTAATAGTGGTAATAACAAACCAATATAAGACTTCTAACTTCAAGTTAATATAAAGAACCATGTATTGGTACTTGCAAGATCATACCTCCCTTCTAGGCTTCTTGGGATGTTGCCTAAATGTGGATTTGTCAACAGCCACAAATGGTCATATACTGGCAGCTGCCCTGGTCATTCATCAATCATGAATTAGTGGATGTTTCCTTGAGCCCCTTGTAATAATGCAACTCAAGTTCATTATGTAATTAAAACTCTGTATAAGTTAAGGAAGATGTCAACATATGTATACTATATTGACATAGAAAAATTTAACAGTTGCGTCAGATTGTAAGTATGCAAGAATCATATATAAAACCCTTTTAAGGATTTATTCTGGCCAACACAACATATATGTAACTTCCCTAATTTTGATAACATTATTCAAGGAAAATTAATTAGATAAATTAAATAGAATAATAATGATAAGGGGATTGAGATTTGAATAAATTATGTAAAGGGTCGTGCTTAATAATTAAATAAATGGGATTTAATTGGTTTAAAGGATAATTAGTTTACACATGGGCATATTAGTAAAATAGCCTCTTTATTTTACATGGCTATACATTTCTCACAATTGTCCATTCATGTTCATTTTCTCAAATAAAAAACAAATGCAAAAACCCTAAGAGCTGGCCATTAACAAGAAGGAAAAGAGGAAGATTACAATCTTAATCTAGTGATCAAAGCTGGGGAGGATTAAGCAACAATAAATCCCAATTTCCTTATCAAATATAAATTGGATAAATTTTTTATACCATCTCTATTTTATTCCATGATTATGTGTTTACAGATTTGTGTTCAAAATTCATTTTCATATTGATATGGATGATGATATGCATGAATTATGTTATGATCGAATTATTTAATTCATATACATATGGATTTTCTCGGTTTTAAGGGAAAACCAAAGGTTCATGATTTTCGAATGCCATAGAAATTTTTTATGATAAATAATACATGATTTTGGAGATGATTTTTGATTTTCATAATCTACCAAGCTATAGAAAATTTATTATGAATTTCTAAAGGAAAACATGATATGATTGGGTTTAAAATTTTATTTTGAGTATCTCAGGAAGAAATTGGGTTCGAAATTTTGATATGTTAAATTATATGATGAAAATATTTTCTATGATTTTTGAGGATTTTTACTAGATGATTTATTAAGGAAAATAAATTGTTCTGAAAGAGGGACATTTATGCAAATATTGGTTTTTTCATATAGAAGGTTTAATGTTATAATGCTTTGATTTAGATCAAATTAATGCAGAAGTTTTAATGGTAAAGTATTTAAAAAGTTTTTAAGTAGCCAGTCAAGAGTTACAACTGGCAGGTTAGGTATAAAACGATTGCCATGTTTAGCTATAAATCAACGTTTCAGAAAAAGGTGGTTCCACCTATTTCGGAGGCACCTTTCGACTCCTTTACCACTACGCCATCTTAGTCAGAACCATCTCTATCGAAACCCACGTAGTTGGAACCAAGGCAGATGGTATAAATAGAATTGGTAGACGTGAATTGGTAAGTAGAGGAAAGTATGTTTCGAAAGCTATGCTTTGGTCAGGGTCGAAACCAATGTTCACTTTTAAAAAGACAAATGCCTGCCTAGTTTTCTATGGGCTTTCGACTGAGTCAGTACCCTATAGAGTTGAAACCTTTGTTTGTTTCTAAAGTTAAATTTCTACCTTGTTTTACATTAGCTTTCAACATAGTCGAAAGCCATGCTTTCGAAAGGGAGTTTCACTCCTTTACAAATCATACTAGGGTTGGCGGGACCGCCGATGGGATGAGTCACATAAAAGGATGAAGTTGCCAATTGAGGTGGCAAAATATGCTCGAACTTATTACAGAGATCAACAGGAATAAAGCCATGGGATGCTCTAGTATCAAGTAGAATACGAATCGAAAAAGACACTAATGGATTTCAGAACGAGGGAATAGTTCCACGATTCAAAAGAAATCGGAATCAAAGAGGAAGAAATTCAAGCTCGACGAAGATGATTTTGCAAATAAATTGTCATTCTATATGCTAAGTTTGCCTAAACCAGAGCTCTGATACCACTTGGAACGACTTGGTATTTCGAACCGTTCAAATTGACAATCATCCGCTCATGTCAGACTTGAATTGCTCAAAACAGCAGAGTGTTAATTTATATTTGGCAAAACTTAGCATATACAGTAAATAAGAAAAATCATAGAATCACAGACACGGAGAATACAACAATAAGCGGTGAAATAGATAAATAGTAGTTCATGAAGCTACTATAAAACATCAGAGTTTGAAACAAATTACAACAGAATCTTAAAATACAAATGAATCTCTAATACATAAGCAACTGACAAGTCTGGACATAAATAACTGGAATAAACTGAAATATAAGTAAAAGCGGGATAGATAGATCTTTCAGACAAAGCTCCAATCTCCAAAGGAGGTCTCAAATGCCGTGACACTCGGTCTGACCCGAGCATAAAGAAAAACACAAAATGCTCGAGTCAGGATTAAAATTCTTATACTAGTAAATCAACTCAAGTGAAATATGATGTGAAATACAAATAACTTAAAGGATGTTTGGGATTCCCATCCTTAAGGATCCGTTAAACTATCTACATATATAGTATAATACGCTACATAGATAATGTCTACAATAAAGCTAGATATTAAAATAGCATTAAGGCGTTACCCATGTCCCCCTTAACACATTTTATATATTCCAATAGTTTATACAGTACCGTAATTCCTCCATAAAACGAAGGGCTATTAGAGGGCACTACATAGGTATGGTACAAACCAAACACGTAGAAGGCGCGATAGGGCATGTGACAAGGCACTGAAACAATGCCCAGGGTAGGATTCTACTGTAGGATCGATTTCACCCTAGAGGGGGGGTGAATAGGGTGATAGTGTAAATTATAAAAATTAATCGCGGAAGCTTATCAATTAATTTAAATTCATATCACAGAATAGCAGCACAGATATAGCAGAATATAAATAACAGAACAGAACAACACAGAATTTACCCAGCTTCGGCAAAACCCTGCCTACGTGCTGCCCCCAAGGTTTCTACTAGAAATTAGATAGTCCCTCGCTTACACACGTAAACTCGCTATACCCGCTATTGACTAATCTAACTCTACGCTCAAAACCCTGACCACAACTCAACCACCGAGTTGCGAATTCCCAAACTACACACCGTAGTTTGTCCCCTAATCACACGACTAGAAAATTAAAAACGGTTTAAAAAGAAAATACAAAACAAAAACAAATTAAAAATAAAAAACCCTATTTTTAAAATTCTTATCCCTTTGCGTAAACAAGGCCGGTCCAAGTGCTTGATTTCATTAACCCGTACCCTTTTATTATTTTTGACTCCTTCTCTTCTCTAATCAATGGCTGCTGTGTAAAATTTGCTCTCGAGAGATTTGACTTAGGGCTTCGGCTTTTCGTGAAATTGAATTAGGGATTTGTCCCTTCTTCATTCCAATTTAGGGTTTTTAATTGAAGCGCTGCTTCAAGATGTTCGATCGAAGCAGATGATTATTTTCGATGCTAGCTTGTTCGATCAGATGTTACTATGAATTGCAGACAGCTACTTCAATTCGATCAAGTTCGAATTATAATTAGTATGTTAGCTTTTGCTTTTTTGGTTTTGATTTGCTTGAACTTGATACCCAAATTGCCGATGATGATGTCAATTTATATAGGGTTTGTAACCCTAGATTTGCGTCGTATATTTTCTAATTGAATTCGTCAACTGATTCACTTTGGCCACTTGATGATGCTTGAATGATTGAGATCGATTCTGACTTTTTCATATGCGTATAATTTCATTTCTTGCATCCCACGGCTTTGATGTTGACTTGTTCATATGCATGTATATTCTTGTTATCCACGGCTTTGACTTTATGTATGAACACAGCTTTGATATTGTGGCTTGTACTTGTATACTGCTGTGTCCTTTACATGATTTCGACTTCACTGTTGCAAGTGTTCTTGCTTTTGCACATTGCTGTATCCATGCGCCACTGTTTGTACTTGATGGTTGCTCTTCTAGTTGGATATGTTGGTTCGAATTGCAATTTGTCTTTTGTACTGTTTCACCATGTTCAATGTTATTTGTTTCCTGTCATGTTTGTTTGCAACTTGACACTTGTTGTCTGCATTTCTAGTTGGATATGTTGGAGTTCCACTACCTTCTGTCCATGTTGGTACTGGCTGTTGTTGCTGTGTTCCATGAACATGCTTCACTGTTTACTGCACTGACTCATCATGTTGTATACATTCCATAATATCGTTGAATTCATTTGAGTAGTTGATATTCTCTGGTCAGTTACATGTTCATGATGCATTATGCCTTTGCCTCTATTTGCTTGATGTCTACATGCATGTGGTCTTGCTGCAGTTTGGTCTCATATTCATTCTTTGATCATGTTGGCTATTTGGTCGAGTTCATTTGAGTCAGTGGAGTTGTTTCATTGTATATATCACTGGTTCATTCCATTGTTACTGAGTTTGACTGCATGTTCATTGGTACTGCTTCATCAGTTCATATCGAACTGTTTCCTGTCATGTTCACTTGCACACTCGAGTTTGTAATCTCTGATTCATGTTGGTACTAGCTGTTGTAGTCCTGTCCACTCATGTACATGCTTCACTGCAGCCTTCTTTGCATTGTTCATTTTGATTCTGCATCCTCTTATAATTTGTGTTGGCCTTGAATAGATGTTGACTGCATCACTGTTATTTGATTGCCGAGTTGTTTGCATTCACTTCATCACTTCAGTCGTGTATTGCTTTCACCTCTGGCCTGTTGTAGTTTGCATATCACCTTGTTGCAGTTAATGGTTGCTGTGTTGACTTGATCATGGCCTTTGCACTTTGTAGCTGCCGTGTGCATGCAGTTTTGTAGGCTTGGAGTCTTTGTTCATTGATGATTTTGGTCGTTGCATTTTGATTCAGTCTTGTTTCATGTTGGCTTGAGTCTGGGCATGTGTACTCCCGGCCATTTTATTGCATTCGAATTTATTTTTGAAATTGCACCTGTGTTGAATCCAGTTTCACAACTCGGGTTTGACCTTGTGCTCGTGTCGTGATTTTCAATGTTATTGCACGTGAGTTGAACCCGGTTTTTCATTTGGGTTTGACCTGTGCTCACCTGTCCCTGTAAATCAATCAAGTGTATATATCGGCGTGCACGGCCTTGTGGCATATACAGTAATATACTGTGTATGTCACAAGTTGTTCGTGTATGATGAATTCAAATTTAAATTATGACGAACAACCCAAATAACTGAGGCAAATCATTTTTTTAAAAACCATATTTTATTTTATATTGCAAAAATATTTCTTTTTCAATTTTACTGCGTTAGTTTATATTTTTCCAGATTTCTCAGATGCTGGATTCAAACTGGAATGCAATTGAAGATAAATACGAGTGTGAGTGATATGTAGTGAGGTGATGATATGTAAAATAGTGATGTAATTGAATTTGTATCAAAGTTGTATAGTGAATAGCGAGAGCTTGAAATTGTATACTATTCAAAATTGTAATAAATATTTGTTTGAATAAAATATTCGTTTGAATTCAAATTCCGTGTTATTTATTTTATTCTGCAAATATTTATTTAATCTGTGAAAAATAAATAGTATATTATCAAATACATTTAAACGAATGTATATATGTTTATTATCATCAAAAAAAAATCATATAAGCGCATATTTAACAATCTCCCCCTTTTGATGATAACAAACATATATTTAAGATTTTGAATGTGTTAAATGTATTTGATCATTGATGCTCTAATTGCTCCCCCTATTTAAATGCTTCCTCTCTACACAAAGCTCCCCCTACATATATGCATAGAAATATATAAATGGGCTTATATGCAAATGGAAAATTATTTGACCTTTGCTTGATTTTATTTGACAAAATCTTAACTTTTCTCTCCCCCTTTTGTTATCAGCAAAAGAATAATGATGTTAGGGAAAATAGAGATAAAGTAATCGATATCAATCCAACATTAAAACTCAATTGAATATAAATATTACATTTCAATAAAAAGTCAAACAAAAATCATAAATATTTTGTTAGGCGCATATTCCACTTTTAGAATGATAGGAATGATATCATCATATAAAACCATACAGTTGTGTCTATTTGTGGTATATTTATATCAGGAATTTGAATAACTACTAACCATGCATAACCGTTAGGACTTTTAAATGAGATTAGTAGTATTCCAATTTTATTTTTTAAAAAAAAATGAATTCAAGTATCTTCTAACCACGCATAACCGTGAGGACTTTTAAATGGGATTAGAATCAACTTGTATATTTTACAAATCAACTTTTGATATGCGTTCCATACATGCATAACCGCGAGGACTTTTAAATGAGCATGGAAGCACATAACAAATTCCAAGTAATTCACCCATGCATAACCGTGAGGACTTTTAAATGAGAGTGAATACTTTGGTATTTATTATTACCTTCTTTTTTTTTCTTTTTTCAAAAAAAAAATGTGAAAAATGAAAAACGAACGATTCCTGTTTAAAATACCACATATCTACAAACTATATAGAATTTTGATGAGTGATGGTCGTTAGAAATATGATAGATATAGAGATGGTCATGGAATTTTTACCAACAAACAGTTTTATAACTCTTGTTTAAATTTCTAAAGAAATTCGTTAATTATACCGTCTCGAGTCATAATATTTGATCAACATTAACACTCATCACTTTTTCAATCACTATTTTTCTTTTCGATAAACATTAGGGAGTCAGATTAGTCAAAATAGTCATTTAAAATCAAATTCAAAAATAATTATGAAATTAATTTTTCAAAAATGACTAATCTGAACCTATGGCCAAAAACGATTTTTTCCAGGGGGTTTTTTTTAAAATAAATTCTGCTATTTGAAAATTATTTGAAATGAAGAATATGCAGATATTTTCTTAAAAAAAATGCAGTTACTAAATGTCTCAAAAATCACGTTCAACTAGTAATTTTTCTAACAACTAGATCACCAGTGTAATCTGCATCTGAATTTCTCTTTCAAAAAAAAATTATTAATTGAATTTTATAGACCAAAAACATGAAGTGTGCACCAAAAATTTCAAATTCAATTTTAACAACAATTTAAATGACATTCTTTTGAATTTGAAATGAAGCCGTGTAAATAATCAGAAAACCGTGAATAAAGAGTTAGCCATATTATAACCAATTGTAATATCCAACAAAACACTATTTTTAATCCAAATTGATATGAAGTAATTCAAAGAATCTAGAGAGTTTTATAGTGTTTTTGGTATAAGAATATAATTTGCCAACTATGTTGAATAAGTCAGAAACAAAATCATCATCTTTTCATCAATCTCAATATTGGCTGATTTTAATTCAGAATATGGTGCAGATTATCACATTTAATATATCGTTTAAAACATACCATTACCTGTTTTACCTTTACGATATTTTTCGTCGTTGTCCATTGTGATTCTGTCACCTTTATACTAGGCTAAGGAACTTAGCTTTGTCGCCCGTTGTGTTTCTGGAACAGCCAAAAAATCCAGAGTACACTGTTGTTGTTCCTTAGCCTGCCACCACACCTACACGATGAAAGATTTATGTGACCTATTTGTTTTTATAGGTCCATGGTTGTTAGTGGCAGAAAATTTTGAAAAACAATTTTGTAAAGACCCAAAACTATTTATAATTGTCCCCTTCGGCACCCAAATTTGTTTAACTTTGAGAGATTTTATATTTGTGCCTTTTGGAACCCAAATCGATATAGTTTTCACATGTTTGGGTCTATACCAACAATTATTGTGATTGTGTCCATATTTTCTACAAATCGTGCACATTGAATTTTCTTGATTAATCTTGTTTTCAACAATTTTTGAACTATTATATCCAAGTCCTTGTTTAACCGTATTAACAGTTTGCTTTCCTAATAGCATATTCAACGATTTTTCACTTTTTGAAAATTTATCTAAAGTCGTTGACAATTGTTGGACTTGTGTTTTGAGAGATTCATTTTCGTTTAACAACTGTGTGCACTTTTTAATAGAATTCTCTCTCCTAGTATTTTCATTCTCTTTTAAAATCAGAATTTCATTTTCAAGTGATTTTATATTGATTTCTGATTTTTTAATTTCTTCTTCGAATGTTGGACACTTATCACACTTAGGGATCCTACGTTGATAGTTTTTAACTAATTGATCAAGTTGTTCATTGCATTCTATCAAAGTATCCTTTTGAGATTCAAGTTTGGCGTATTTTTCCCTAAGTCGTTCAAAACAGCCGTTTACTTCATGAAAATATATAAGCAACTCAGAATGGGTAAGTTTTGATACCTCACTTGGCTCGTCATCGTCATTGTCAGTTGTATCACCTCGAAGAAACAGTTCTGCCTTTTCGCTTTCACTGCCAGTGCTTTGACCATTCTCGTCTATTTCATCCCAAGTGGCTGCAAAACTTTTCTTTTTCTGTTTCTTTCCATGGCTGGATTTAATTTGTGGACAATCGGGCTTGATATGGCCGGGTTTGTTGCAATTATAACAAATAAACTTTTGTTCTTCTGAGTAGTCTAGTGCTTTGGCTATTCTGCTTTTCGCTTTTTGAATTCGAGCTGAATTTCCATATTTGTAATTCCACTTTTTGAATTTCTTTATTAATAGCTCCAATTCTGCTGCTGCATCATCATCATCATCATCGTCATCACTTTCAATTGTTCCTTTGAGAGCTATTGATTTCTTTCGAGTATCTCCTCCTTCACGCTCTTCCTTGAATTTCATTTCTAGCTCATAAGTGGTGAGATTTTCGATGAGTTCTTCAACTTTGAGTTGTTTTAAATCTTTCGATTCTTGAATGGCAGTTACTTTTGCTTCAAAGCTTCGTGGAAGGACTCTGAGGATTTTACGGACTATTTCTAATTCGGTGTATGTTTTTCCGAGAGCTTTTGATTTGTATACGATATTGGAGAGTCGTCCGTACATCACTTTGACATTTTCTTCCTTCGCCATTTTGAAGTTCTCGTATTCGCTATTTAGCATTGCAAGGCGAGATTCTTTGACTTGAGATGTTCCTTCGTGAGTCACTTCTAGTATGTGCCATATTTCCTACGCAGTTAGACAATGTGAGACACGATTAAATTCAAATTGATCCAATGAACAGATAATAGAATTCATAGCTTTGGCATTAGTATTTTGTAATTTATTTTCTAGTTCTGTCCATTGTTCTTTTGGTTTCTCTATTTCCTGGTTATCTACAGTTATAGTTGGTATACTATAACCTGTCTCAACAATATTCCAAGCGTCAATGGTTTTCAGAAAAATCTGCATTCTATTTTTTCAGTAAGCATATTCACCATTGAACATTGGTGGTCTAACTATGGATTGACCTTCTGCAAAAGCATTATTAAAAGAAGCCATTTTAAAAATCCAAATTTTTAAAACAAAAACCAATTTTTTTTTTTTTGAAACACGAATTTTTAAAAACAAAAATTGATTTTTGAAACACGAATTTTTAAACGAAAATTGGTTTTTGTAAAATCAAAATTTTAAAACAAAAATGGCTTTTGTTCCTAGCTCCGATACCACTTGTAGGATCGATTTCACCCTAGAGGGGGGGTGAATAGGGTGATAGTGTAAATTATAAAAATTAATCGCGGAAGCTTATCAATTAATTTAAATTCATATCACAGAATAGCAGCACAGATATAGCAGAATATAAATAACAGAACAGAACAACACAGAATTTACCCAGCTTCGACAAAACCCTGCCTACGTGCTGCCCCCAAGGTTTCTACTAGAAATTAGATAGTCCCTCGCTTACACACGTAACTCGCTATACCCGCTATTGACTAATCTAACTCTACGCTCAAAACCCTGACCACAACTCAACCACCGAGTTGCGAATTCCCAAACTACACACCGTAGTTTGTCCCCTAGTCACACGACTAGAAAATTAAAAACGGTTTAAAAAGAAAATACAAAACAAAAACAAATTAAAAATAAAAAACCCTATTTTAAAAATTCTTATCCCTTTGCGTAAACAAGGCCGGCCCAAGTGCTTGATTTCATTAACCCGTACCCTTTTATTATTTTCGACTCCTTCTCTTCTCTAATCAATGGCTGCTGTGTAAAATTTGCTCTCGAGAGATTTGACTTAGGGCTTCGGCTTTTCGTGAAATTGAATTAGGGATTTGTCCCTTCTTCGTTCCAATTTAGGGTTTTTAATTGAAGCGCTGCTTCAAGATGTTCGATCGAAGCAGATGATTATTTTCGATGCTAGCTTGTTCGATCAGATATTACTTTGAATTGCAGACAGCTACTTTAATTCGATCAAGTTCGAATTATAATTGGTATGTTAGCTTTTGCTTTTTTGGTTTTGATTTGCTTGAACTTGATACCCAAATTGCCGATGATGATGTCAATTTATATAGGGTTTGTAACCCTAGATTTGCGTCGTATATTTTCTAATTGAATTCGTCAACTGATTCACTTTGGCCACTTGATGATGCTTGAATGATTGAGATCGATTCTGACTTTTTCATATGCGTATAATTTCATTTCTTGCGTCCCACGGCTTTGATGTTGACTTGTTCATATGCATGTATGTTCTTGCTATCCACGGCTTTGACTTCATGTATGAACACAGCTTTGATATTGTGGCTTGTACTTGTATACTGCTGTGTCCTTTACATGATTTCGACTTCACTGTTGCAAGTGTTCTTGCTTTTGCACATTGCTGTATCCATGCGCCACTGTTTGTACTTGATGGTTGCTCTTCTAGTTGGATATGTTGGTTCGAATTGCAATTTGTCTTTTGTACTGTTTCACCATGTTCAATGTTATTTGTTTCCTGTCATGTTTGTTTGCAACTTGACACTTGTTGTCTGCATTTCTAGTTGGATATGTTGGAGTTCCACTACCTTCTGTCCATGTTGGTACTGGCTGTTGTTGCTGTGTTCCATGAACATGCTTCACTGTTTACTGCACTGACTCATCATGTTGTATACATTCCATAATATCGTTGAATTCATTTGAGTAGTTGATATTCTCTGGTCAGTTACATGTTCATGATGCATTATGCCTTTGCCTCTATTTGCTTGATGTCTACATGCATGTGGTCTTGCTGCAGTTTGGTCTCATATTCATTCTTTGATCATGTTGGCTATTTGGTCGAGTTCATTTGAGTCAGTGGAGTTGTTTCATTGTATATATCACTGGTTCATTCCATTGTTATTGAGTTTGACTGCATGTTCATTGGTACTGCTTCATCAGTTCATATCGAACTGTTTCCTGTCATGTTCACTTGCACACTCGAGTTTGTAATCTCTGATTCATGTTGGTACTGGCTGTTGTAGTCCTGTCCACTCATGTACATGCTTCACTGCAGCCTTCTTTGCATTGTTCATTTTGATTCTGCATCCTCTTATAATTTGTGTTGGCCTTGAATAGATGTTGACTGCATCACTGTTATTTGATTGCCGAGTTGTTTGCATTCACTTCATCACTTCAGTCGTGTATTGCTTTCACCTCTGGCCTGTTGTAGTTTGCATATCACCTTGTTGCAGTTAATGGTTGCTGTGTTGACTTGATCACGGCCTTTGCACTTTGTAGCTGCCGTGTGCATGCAGTTTTGTAGGCTTGGAGTCTTTGTTCATTGATGATTTTGGTCGTTGCATTTTGATTCAGTCTTGTTTCATGTTGGCTTGAGTCTGGGCATGTGTACTCCCGGCCATTTTATTGCATTCGAATTTATTTTTGAAATCGCACCTGTGTTGAATCCAGTTTCACAACTCGGGTTTGACCTTGTGCTCGTGTCGTGATTTTCAATGTTATTGCACGTGAGTTGAACCCGGTTTTTCATTTGGGTTTGACCTGTGCTCAACTGTCCCTGTAAATCAATCAAGTGTATATATCGGCGTGCACGGCCTTGTGGCATATACAATAATATACTGTGTATGTCACAAGTTGTTCGTGTATGATGAATTCAAATTTAAATTATGACGAACAACCCAAATAACTGAGGCAAATCATTTTTTTAAAAACCATATTTTATTTTATATTGCAAAAATATTTCTTTTTCAATTTTACTGCGTTAGTTTATATTTTTCCAGATTTCTCAGATGCCGGATTCAAACTGGAATGCAATTGAAGATAAATACGAGTGTGAGTGATATGTAGTGAGGTGATGATATGTAAAATAGTGATGTAATTGAATTTGTATCAAAGTTGTATAGTGAATAGCGAGAGCTTGAAATTGTATACTATTCAAAATTGTAATAAATATTTGTTTGAATAAAATATTCGTTTGAATTCAAATTCCGTGTTATTTATTTTATTCTGCAAATATTTATTTAATCTGTGAAAAATAAATAGTATATTATCAAATACATTTAAACGAATGTATATATGTTTATTATCATCAAAAAAAAATCATATAAGCGCATATTTAACAATCTCCCCCTTTTGATGATAACAAACATATATTTAAGATTTTGAATGTGTTAAATGTATTTGATCATTGATGCTCTAATTGCTCCCCCTATTTAAATGCTTCCTCTCTACACAAAGCTCCCCCTACATATATGCATAGAAATATATAAATGGGCTTATATGCAAATGGAAAATTATTTGACCTTTGCTTGATTTTATTTGACAAAATCTTAACTTTTCTCTCCCCCTTTTGTTATCAGCAAAAGAATAATGGTGTTAGGGAAAATAGAGATAAAGTAATCGATATCAATCCAACATTAAAACTCAATTGAATATAAATATTACATTTCAATAAAAAGTCAAACAAAAATCATAAATATTTTGTTAGGCGCATATTCCACTTTTAGAATGATAGGAATGATATCATCATATAAAACCATACAGTTGTGTCTATTTGTGGTATATTTATATCAGGAATTTGAATAACTACTAACCATGCATAACCGTTAGGACTTTTAAATGAGATTAGTAGTATTCCAATTTTATTTTTTTAAAAAAAATGAAATTGGAATATCTTCTAACCACGCATAACCGTGAGGACTTTTAAATGGGATTAGAATCAACTTGTTTATTTTACAAATCAACTTTTGATATGCGTTCCATACATGCATAACCGCGAGGACTTTTAAATGAGCATGGAAGCACATAACAAATTCCAAGTAATTCACCCATGCATAACCGTGAGGACTTTTAAATGAGAGTGAATACTTTGGTATTTATTATTATTATTATTACCTTCTTTTTTTTTTCTTTTTTTTTTAAAAATGTGAAAAATGAAAAACGAACGATTCCTGTTTAAAGTACCACATATCTACAAACTATATAGAATTTTGATGAGTGATGGTCGTTAGAAATATGATAGATATAGAGATGGTCATGGAATTTTTACCAACAAACAGTTTTATAACTCTTGTTTAAATTTCTAAAGAAATTCATTAATTATACCGTCTCGAGTCATAATATTTGATCAACATTAACACTCATCACTTTTTCAATCACTATTTTTCTTTTCGATAAACATTAGGGAGTCAGATTAGTCAAAATAGTCATTTAAAATCAAATTCAAAAATAATTATGAAATTAATTTTTCAAAAATGACTAATCTGAACCTATGGCCAAAAACGATTTTTTCCAGGGGGTTTTTTTAAAATAAAATTCTGCTATTTGAAAATTATTTGAAATGAAGAATATGCAGATATTTTCTTAAAAAAAATGCAGTTACTAAATGTCTCAAAAATCACGTTCAACTAGTAATTTTTCTATCAACTAGATCACCAGTGTAATCTGCATCTGAATTTCTCTTTCAAAAAAAAATTATTAATTGAATTTTATAGACCAAAAACATGAAGTGTGCACCAAAAATTTCAAATTCAATTTTAACAACAATTTAAATGACATTCTTTTGAATTTGAAATGAAGCCGTGTAAATAATCAGAAAACCGTGAATAAAGAGTTAGCCATATTATAACCAATTGTAATATCCAACAAAACACTATTTTTAATCCAAACTGATATGAAGTAATTCAAAGAATTTAGAGATTTTTATAGTGTTTTTGGCATAAGAATATAATTTGCCAACTATGTTGAATAAGTCAGAAACAAAATCATCATCTTTTCATCAATCTCAATATTGGCTGATTTTAATTCAGAATATGGTGCAGATTATCACATTTAATACATCGTTTAAAACATACCATTACCTGTTTTACCTTTACGATATTTTTCGTCGTTGTCCATTGTGATTCTGTCACCTTTATACTAGGCTAA
The DNA here is from genome assembly GCA_030765085.1 of Allium cepa. NCBI lineage: Eukaryota > Viridiplantae > Streptophyta > Magnoliopsida > Asparagales > Amaryllidaceae > Allium > Allium cepa. The sequence continues at coordinate 294,542,519 of CM060937.1, forward strand.
GGAACTTAGCTTTGTCGCCCGTTGTGTTTCTGGAACAGCCAAAAAATCCAGAGTACACTGTTGTTGTTCCTTAGCCTGCCACCACACCTACACGATGAAAGATTTATGTGACCTATTTGTTTTTATAGGTCCATGGTTGTTAGTGGCAGAAAATTTTGAAAAACAATTTTGTAAAGACCCAAAACTATTTATAATTGTCCCCTTCGGCACCCAAATTTGTTTAACTTTGAGAGATTTTATATTTGTGCCTTTTGGAACCCAAATCGGTATAGTTTTCACATGTTTGGGTCTATACCAACAATTATTGTGATTGTGTCCATATTTTCTACAAATCGTGCACATTGAATTTTCTTGATTAATCTTGTTTTCAACAATTTTTGAACTATTATATCCAAGTCCTTGTTTAACCGTATTAACAGTTTGCTTTCCTAATAGCATATTCAACGATTTTTCACTTTTTGAAAATTTATCTAAAGTCGTTGACAATTGTTGGACTTGTGATTTGAGAGATTCATTTTCGTTTAACAACTGTGTGCACTTTTTAATAGAATTCTCTCTCCTAGTATTTTCATTCTCCTTTAAAATCAGAATTTCATTTTCAAGCGATTTTATTTTAATTTCTGTTTTTTTAATTTCTTCATCAAATGTTGGACACTTATCACACTTAAGGATCCTACTTTGATAGGTTTTAATTAATTGATCAAGTTGTTTATTACATTCTATCAAAGTATCTTTTTGAGATTCAAGTTTGGCGTATTTTTCCCTAAGTCGTTCCAAACAACCGTTTACTTTATGAAAATATATAAGCAACTCAGAATGGGTAAGTTTTGATACCTCACTTGGCTCGTCATCGTCACTGTCAGTTGTATCACCTCGAAGACACAATTCTGCCTTTTCGCTTTCACTGCCAGTGCTTTGATCATTCTCGTCTATTTCATCCCAAGTGGCTGCAAAACTTTTCCTTTTCTGTTTCTTTCCATGGCTGGATTTAATTTGTGGACAATCGGGCTTGATATGGCCGGGTTTGTTGCAATTATAACAAATAAACTTTTGTTCTTCCGAGTAGTCTAGTGCTTTGGCTATTCTGCTTTTTGCTTTTTGAATTCGAGCTGAATTTCCATGTTTTTGATTCCATTTTTTGAATTTCCTTATTAACAGCTCCAATTCTGCTGCTCCATCATCTTCATCGTTATCATCATCACTTTTGGTTGTTCCTTTGAGAGCTATTGATTTCTTTTGAGTGTCACCTCCTTCACGCTCTTCTTTGAATTTCATTTCTAGCTCATAAGTGGTGAGATTTCTGATGAGTTCTTCAACTTTAAGTTGTTTTAAATCTTTCGATTCTTGTATGGCAGTTACTTTTGCTTCAAAGCTTCGTGGAAGGACTCTGAGGATTTTACGGACTATTTCTAATTCGGTGTATGTTTTTCCGAGAGCTTTTGATTTGTATACGATATTGGAGAGTCGTCCGTACATCTCTTTGACATTTTCTTCCTTCGCCATTTTGAAGTTCTCGTATTCGCTACTTAGCATTGCAAGGCGAGATTCTTTGACTTGAGATGTTCCTTCGTGAGTCACTTCTAGTATGTGCCATATTTCCTACGCAGTTAGACAATGTGAGACACGATTAAATTCAAATTGATCCAATGAACAGATAATAGAATTCATAGCTTTGGCATTAGTATTTTGTAATTTATTTTCTAGTTCTGTCCATTGTTCTTTTGGTTTCTCTATTTCCTGGTTATCTACAGTTATAGTTGGTATACTATAACCTGTCTCAACAATATTCCAAGCGTCAATGGTTTTCAGAAAAATCTGCATTCTATTTTTTCAGTAAGCATATTCACCATTGAACATTGGTGGTCTAACTATGGATTGACCTTCTGCAAAAGCATTATTAAAAGAAGCCATTTTAAAAATTCAAAATTTTAAAACAAAAACCGATTTTTTTTCTTTTTTGAAACACGAATTTTTAAAAACAAAAATTGATTTTTGAAACACGAATTTTTAAACGAAAATTGGTTTTTGTAAAATCAAAATTTTAAAACAAAAATGGCTTTTGTTCCTAGCTCCGATACCACTTGTAGGATCGATTTCACCCTAGAGGGGGGTGAATAGGGTGATAGTGTAAATTATAAAAATTAATCGCGGAAGCTTATCAATTAATTTAAATTCATATCACAGAATAGCAGCACAGATATAGCAGAATATAAATAACAGAACAACACAGAATTTACCCAGCTTCGGCAAAACCCTGCCTACGTGCTGCCCCCAAGGTTTCTACTAGAAATTAGATAGTCCCTCTCTTACACACGTAAACTCGCTAAACCCGCTATTGACTAATCTAACTCTACGCTCAAAACCCTGACCACAACTCAACCACCGAGTTGCGAATTCCCAAACTACACACCGTAGTTTGTCCCCTAGTCACACGACTAGAAAATTAAAAATGGTTTAAAAAGAAAATACAAAACAAAAACAAATTAAAAATAAAAAATCCTATTTTAAAAATTCTTATCCCTTTGCGTAAACAAGGCCGGCCCAAGTGCTTGATTTCATTAACCCGTATCCTTTTATTATTTTCGACTCCTTCTCTTCTCTAATCAATGGCTGCTGTGTAAAATTTGCTCTCGAGAGATTTGACTTAGGGCTTCGGCTTTTCGTGAAATTGAGTTAGGGATTTGTCCCTTCTTCGTTCCAATTTAGGGTTTTTAATTGAAGCGCTGCTTCAAGATGTTCGATCGAAGCAGATGATTATTTTCGATGCTAGCTTGTTCGATCAGATGTTACTTTGAATTGCAGACAGCTACTTCAATTCGATCAAGTTCGAATTATAATTGGTATGTTAGCTTTTGCTTTTTTGGTTTTGATTTGCTTGAACTTGATACCCAAATTGCCGATGATGATGTCAATTTATATAGGGTTTGTAACCCTAGATTTGCGTCGTATATTTTCTAATTGAATTCGTCAACTGATTCACTTTGGCCACTTGATGATGCTTGAATGATTGAGATCGATTCTGACTTTTTCATATGCATATAATTTCATTTCTTGCGTCCCACGGCTTTGATGTTGACTTGTTCATATGCATGTATATTCTTGCTATCCACGGCTTTGACTTTATGTATGAACACAGCTTTGATATTGTGGCTTGTACTTGTATACTGCTGTGTCCTTTACATGATTTCGACTTCACTGTTGCAAGTGTTCTTGCTTTTGCACATTGCTGTATCCATGCGCCACTGTTTGTACTTGATGGTTGCTCTTCTAGTTGGATATGTTGGTTCGAATTGCAATTTGTCTTTTGTACTGTTTCACCATGTTCAATGTTATTTATTTCCTGTCATGTTTGTTTGCAACTTGACACTTGTTGTCTGCATTTCTAGTTGGATATGTTGGAGTTCCACTACCTTCTGTCCATGTTGGTACTGGCTGTTGTTGCTGTGTTCCATGAACATGCTTCACTGTTTACTGCACTGACTCATCATGTTGTATACATTCCATAATATCGTTGAATTCATTTGAGTAGTTGATATTCTCTGGTCAGTTACATGTTCATGATGCATTATGCCTTTGCCTCTATTTGCTTGATGTCTACATGCATGTGGTCTTGCTGCAGTTTGGTCTCATATTCATTCTTTGATCATGTTGGCTATTTGGTCAAGTTCATTTGAGTCAGTGGAGTTGTTTCATTGTATATATCACTGGTTCATTCCATTGTTACTGAGTTTGACTGCATGTTCATTGGTACTGCTTCATCAGTTCATATCGAACTGTTTCCTGTCATGTTCACTTGCACATTCGAGTTTGTAATCTCTGATTCATGTTGGTACTGGCTGTTGTAGTCCTGTCCACTCATGTACATGCTTCACTGCAGCCTTCTTTGCATTGTTCATTTTGATTCTGCATCCTCTTATAATTTGTGTTGGCCTTGAATAGATGTTGACTGCATCACTGTTATTTGATTGCCGAGTTGTTTGCCTTCACTTCATCACTTCAGTCGTGTATTGCTTTCACCTCTGGCCTGTTGTAGTTTGCATATCACCTTGTTGCAGTTAATGGTTGCTGTGTTGACTTGATCATGGCCTTTGCACTTTGTAGCTGCCGTGTGCATGCAGTTTTGTAGGCTTGGAGTCTTTGTTCATTGATGATTTTGGTCGTTGCATTTTGATTCAGTCTTGTTTCATGTTGGCTTGAGTCTGGGCATGTGTACTCCCGACCATTTTATTGCATTCGAATTTATTTTTGAAATTGCACTTGTGTTGAATCCAGTTTCACAACTCGGGTTTGACCTTGTGCTCGTGTCGTGATTTTCAATGTTATTGCACGTGAGTTGAACCCGGTTTTTCATTTGGGTTTGACCTGTGCTCACCTGTCCCTGTAAATCAATCAAGTGTATATATCGGCGTGCACGGCCTTGTGGCATATACAGTAATATACTGTGTATGTCACAAGTTGTTCGTGTATGATGAATTCAAATTTAAATTATGACGAACAACCCAAATAACTGAGGCAAATCATTTTTTTAAAAACCATATTTTATTTTATATTGCAAAAATATTTCTTTTTCAATTTTACTGCATTAGTTTATATTTTTGCAGATTTCTCAGATGCTGGATTCAAACTGGAATGCAATTGAAGATAAATACGAGTGTGAGTGATATGTAGTGAGGTGATGATATGTAAAATAGTGATGTAATTGAATTTGTATCAAAGTTGTATAGTGAATAGCGAGAGCTTGAAATTGTATACTATTCAAAATTGTAATAAATATTTGTTTGAATAAAATATTCGTTTGAATTCAAATTCCGTGTTATTTATTTTATTCTGCAAATATTTATTTAATCTGTGAAAAATAAATAGTATATTATCAAATACATTTAAACGAATGTATATATGTTTATTATCATCAAACAAAAATCATATAAGCGCATATTTAACATCTACCGTTTTGTGGATCCGGATTGGTTGTAACGCATAGTAGCTACTACCGCCAACCTCGAGACACATTCCCAAAATCAAAGGTGCACCCAGTCAAATCATAAAATAATAGAATGGTATCGAAGAAATGTGCCCAATCGGAGATGGGACCTCACTTGTCTCGGCATGGCTTCTATTTTAGCCACATCAAGCTGACTCATAGGAGTCAGGGCTGCGTTAATACCTCATACAGAATCATCACCAAACCATCCTACTTCGTTTCGGAATCTCCACCACGTACACAGTTGTTAAAGTAGTTTTCGGTATTTGCAGAGAGTATAACAATATCTGATCCCGGTCTCTTTAACAACCAAACGCTTATTTCACACCGTGGTCATTTACATTTTCATACAGTACATACTTCGTATCAAAATATGATATTCATTTCAAAATCATGTCATTTTTGAAATCATATTTACTTTGGAAATCATATCACTTTCGAAATCATATTCACTTCTGAAATCATACTAAAGTATTCGCATTTAAATCCATTTAATCTAAATCATAATAGTTCCAACATAAACAGTTTAAATAAAAGCTTCTGAAAGAACTAGTTTCGACCAAGTCGAGACCAAGCTGCTTATTTATCTTTCAACCGCATTGAAGCCATCTATGTTGTCGAAAGGTTATCTTTGTTTTAACCAGAGTTAAGCCACTTCCTAAACGCTTTCGAAAGGGGTTAAGAGTTTTGAAGGCAATGGTGTCGAAAGCTGGTTTTTACACTATCCTGCAACATTTTGATTTAAAAGATCGTTGTAATGATCGGGATTTTAGACCGTCGGAAATCGACACTAATACGTCCACTATATCACATGCCGAGCAACGAATGCCGGAAAACCCGATTGTTAGGGGAAAGAAGAAAAGAGATAGAAGAAAATAGAAACAACAACATAAAATCTCACGATCGCGGTGGAAGAATATATAATAGATAATAACATATATTTATACAAAAAGAACTATAACTATTATTATGCATACCATCATCAGAGTAAAACAATCAACAAATCAATTCCGGACAATTATAATAACTTATCCTCACATATACTGAACATATAGCGAAAATAACCAAGTATGTGTAATACGCCTGAAATACTCCAGCTCATCTTATGAGCTCCATAGCATCCTAACCTGAATCTGTAATACTCGGTCTGACCTGAGCATTATAATAAAATAACACCGGGGTCGGTCTGGAAAACCAGCGTGAGAAAACACACTCAGTTTGAATTATTGCAGTTATCAAAATCCTTTGAAAAACAAAGATATCTCGTAAGACCACGCCACACATAATAACGACGGGTTTCTACCTTATGAGAATCAAACATTTTTATAGAAAATCCAGTGATATTATAATAATGTCTAAGGGTCAAAATAATAATAATAATCAAGTAGCTATGATGCTCATGTTGTGTACATCACAAAAATATTAATATAAAATCAAAACTCGATAAGGCTCGTTCGCTAATTGTGTAGGATTCCGCGGAGGTGCCCTCAGTACTTCGAGAACGATCCTTCTGCACGAGGGTCGGAGTTATCCTTCTGAAGCATCATACACTTTTACCTGGGGTATTATAGGAAAAACAAAAAGGGTCTTGCTAAGACCGAGTGCATCACTCCGACATGCCAAAAACAACTAAAGGTATCGATAATGCTAGAAAAAGGAGTCTATCCCTATGGGTTTGCCAACCCTGCTGCCCATGTCTCATGTCTCTGGTTTTAGTCATTTTCACTGATGAGGCTTCGTCCGGCGTTCCAACTTACGCACCACTCCGAAAATAGATCATGGAACCCTATATGGATTCCCACACCACAATGGCCTTGGAATCGCATACAGATTCTCACATCTCAAATAGATCTTGGAACCACACAGGATTCCCATACCCAACGGTCTCGAACCACACACGGATTTCAACGTCTCAATATAACATGAAAACTCTTCCATAGAACCGTATATAGTTTTGAAGTGGTAACGGTTCCGAGTCATCTCTCTCGAGTACACTCTCCCGCTTCCCAGGTGCTCCATAAACCAATCGTTGATTTCCGGAATGCTCACTACCGGTTTTTTAGGAAATAATCAGATAATACATAAGAGCGGGGATCACCCCCTAACCGTTTAAGTGGACGAGTCTCCTTACCATTTGTCCTAGAAGAACAATGAGTTTATACATACAGTATAGCACCACCGATGGTAACTGTACCATATAATTCCTGTGTTTCCCCTAAATATTTTCAGAGTTAAAACCCTTTGGTGTTAAGTAGGAAATCGTTTCCTACCACCAAAATTAAGAGGATTGCATATTTGGGCCAAGATTTGATAGTCAGTTATTTAACTATTAAATAACAAACATTCAAGTAATGATTATATTTCCCACTGAAATCACTAAGCCTCATTTAATTTAAATTTGATAAATTTGAATTCCTCATTTAATACAGGCATATACTTATTTCATCTGAATAAGTATATTCACAAATCCTGTCTTTCAAAAATACTTGAAAACTCATTAAAATAGATATGAAAGTACTATTCGGTATCGACCATGGATCGCAGTTTGATGGTTGCGTCTCTATCCCAAAAAAACAAACTTAACTTAGGCAATCTCCACCTCTTGATTTCGGCCATGTAATCAATCATAGATCGTAGTATACACAATAATTACGTCGTTATCCTAGCGAAAATATCCAAAACTATAGGCAATCCCTGCCCTCGAATTACGCTATGAAAATATACCATTACTTCCCAAAATCCTTCATTAAATACTATTTCAAATTACTTAGGATTTTTCTTTTTAAAAAATATATCATTTAAAACAATTTAAATATCATTCGTAACTATAAAGCTTTGATAATGATCGAGGAAGAATTTAAACAATTTAAATATCAATAATAATATCATTAGAAACCATTTACATAGTTATTAAATAATATATTATAATAACTTCCAAAAACAACTTTTTTAAAAATACACTTAAGTGATTAATTTAAAAAAATATAATTCAAATAAAGTAACTGATGTTTTTAAATAATCATTTATTGAATAATTATATTACCTTAAGTAAATAATTCGACTTTTAAATCTTGAAATAGCCTTTAAAACATTTAGGTTAAATAACTAACATTGCTATAGGAGTCATTTACAAAACATTTGTAAATGGTACTCTTAAACAAAGCTTTTGTATATATTTACCGTATAAAACGTTTCACTTTAAATTATACAATTTGAAGTTAACAAAATCTGTAACCTTCATGGCTCGGAAATCCCAATAGTACTTATCAACTACTATTCGATTCAATTCAACTTTCCAAGTTAAATACAAGCATTTACATAACAGTCATATATGTAAATAAAATCCATATTTAACAATCGATTTTTAACATAATAAATTTATCAAACGTAAATCAATTAGCATTTTTAATAGTGTCCAACTTAATTAAATAGCCGAACAAGAATTGATTCTGCTAACCAATTATCATTCACAATCAAACTCTTCCATTTATTATTCACCGGTGTTTATTTGGCCAAATAGATCACGCCAATATATTCAATTCGATATACGTTATAATTTAAACACGTAATTTCAAATCAATCCCTTTATCAATTCCACACATTCATGATTCAATACTAGAAATAAGCTTAAAAATAAACATAAACAGTTTAATAGGAATTCGAGATGCTATATCGTGACCCTAGATCTGGTTCAACCAATTTAATAGCATTTCAATATGCTATATCATCATCCTAAATTAATTTCAATAACCACCAATTTCAACAACCCAAACAAGCGGAAATAAATTTTATTTACCATAAAAATATACTGATTAACCAAATGAGTGATATTAACTCACCTTTATTTTTGTTTTCGCTTCCGCGTTCTGATTCCGATTAAATTTGAACACGTTCGAATTTAACTGAAAATTCTGCAAGCTCTAAATTCAACCAATTTGATTCCATAGCAAAGATCTCGTTAATATGAATCCAATGTGACTGACCGCGTTGGATTTAGACCTAAAACGAATGAGATATTCAATTTATAAGTTTGACGATTATTTTTTTAAAAATTAATCATATAAATAACAAATTCTCTTTACCTGATAACATTAGGCCTGCCCAAACCAATAAACCCGACCCACTTCCTTTTTCTCTTCTTCCCCAAACGATACAAACCGTGCACGCACGAAAATAAAGCTCTAAGTCACGCACGAGCTTCACTGACACCATGAACGACTCGCTGAAACCACCAATCGTAGCCATCAGACTTCATCCCTTCGCGATCTTCATCTGTCAGCACCAAGTCGACAATGTACTAAGCAAATGGTAGGAATCGTGACCTGCTCGAAATCGCGTGCAACTGTATAATGTCGCGATGGTCAACTCGCGATCGAACTCCATTAAAAATTGGTCGCCGACTCTCTCGTTCATCCTGAATTCGAATCCAAGCTCAAATTCGGTAACCGATGCACCAATTCGCTAAAAATATAAACCCTAGCTTGACTTCCCAAACTCATGTAAACGCTATCGCATCCTCACCATACGTATCTCAGGTCAAAGCTTATGCTTAAACAAGATTTTTAAAATTGGTTTAGGAATTTTTCAATGAGTAGAAATTGAAATAAAGTTTTTTGAAGCTTCCGATATTCTTTTTACTTCATTGTTTATTGAGTTTAAATAGAGAAGGGCAGGTCGATCACAAGTATAGGGTGGTTGTAGGTCTGCGATGTGAAGGGGATATTTTTGTATGGTCACATCTATGTGTATATATATATATATGTATATATGTATATATATATATATGTATATATATATATATGTATATATGTATATATATATATATATGTATATATGTATATACATTAAATTCAAAATATCTCGCTTATAATAACTTAAAATTTCAAACCACTATCGAGGCATGCCGTCTGGTGTTGCTAATGTTATATCTCTATTCCGAATGTAATGGAACAAGTTTCGAGATCTAATTCGATCGTATGCGGAACCCAATTATAATATTAAACTTTCGATGTTAATTTCAACGCATTTCTATACCGTATGACCAAACAGTAACTCCAAACGCTACAAAATTTCTAATTCGATAATAATACACTATTATGGATTCATTGGAACTGGTTTCGTCGAAATCCGAGATTGTGCTCCGGAAGGCTATTTTTATATGTTAATTAAAACAAGTTATTTTAAAAATTGAGTAAATCATATTTAAATAAAATTTAAAAGTTCTATCATCTTCATTCTTGCTAAATAAAATTTTAATAAGCTTTGAAAATATTTTGTGAAGCTTTAAACCCAAGATTAAATTATTCAAGCAATTTTAATTATAAATTATAAAATTTAAATATCCAATAAACCATTGTATTTGAAATTAAAGTTATTTAATCTATAAAATTTATTTTAAAATACTTAAAATCAATTAAATACTCCAATTTCTGATAACCAATTTTTTGGGTCATTACAATTGTTGCTTTCTATTGGATGGTTTCGACACCATCAACTTTTCCCCAAAACAATTTTATAATTGGTTTCGAAAGAGATACTTTCGTATACAATCAATTTGATCCAAAGAATATTTTAAAGAGTAAACCCAACGCTTTCGAAAGGGTGCTTTTATTTTTTTCGAAGCTATGTTTTAAAGAATGTTTTCTTAACACCATCGAAAGGTATCATTGGTTTCAAAAGGTATATACTTAGATTTTTGGGAAGAGGTTTTCTATGCTTTCGAAGGAGGTCATGCAGTGGCTTCGAAAGTTATGTTCTAAAGTTTCAAAATAAATAACTCATTCTTATTTTAAAAGGAAATACCATGAGATAAATAAAGATTTTAGAGTATTACCTCTCCTTGTATTTATTCACATTGTCACAAACCCATAAATGTATGTTGGGGAAGGGCAGAATAACCAGATAAGTTGACCCAATAGTGAACATAAATTAAGGAATGTTAAAACCTTAAAACTAGACATATTGGCAGGGGCCAATAGGTTTACAGTTGGCCCATGCAAACTGTATATAACTAATAGAAGGGGCCAATAGGTTCATAGTCAGCCCATGAAAACAACGATTTGATACCGGCAGGGGCCAGTAGGTTTGTAGTTATCCCATAAAAACTATATCCGGATTAAAATATTGACAGTCAGTCAATAGGTTCCTAGTTAGCCCATGAAACCTAGGATAAGAGATATGATATTGGAGTTACCAATAGGTTCTTAGTGATCCCATGAAAACTAAGATATTGGACAGATGTCCATAAACATTTAACAGGCTAATAATAGTCTTAGAAACTATAATTGGGACAGATGATCAGAATTAATGGGGGTGGGTAATCCAGATTAGATTTACTTGTTATGCATATCATCTTAATGTTTTTGAATATTATATTTTAACCATTGTGGATGCAGGAGCACAGTATGTGGTATTATAAATGTTTTAGGATACTAGTGAGAGGAAAATCTATTCCGCTAAGCGGCGTGGTCTCACTAGATATCTAAATGGTTTGAGATGGTAAATTATTATTCATACCGGGCTTTATGTCTGACTCGAAGTTTTTGTTTTTCCCTTAAACTCTCGGGTACTCAAGTGATTTTGAGTAGGTTGAGAGTTAAGGTTTCTAGGTGTTCTTTTAGACGGATAAAGCTTCCGAGGACGTGCAGAAGGCAAGCTTTTTATTAGAGTTCTTTTATTTCAGCTACGTGTTTTGTTTGTAAAGGCAAAAAAAATTCTTATTTATCTATATACTCTGATCAACCAAGGGGGCATCTTCATATGTCGCTCTTGGCGTATTTTGTAATAGTTATATGTTATCTTAACGTGGTCTGCGAACTAGGATTATGTAATCAATTTGGAATAATTTAAAATGGAATGTGGAATTTGTTTATTGTATAAATCCTTCCATATTCTTGTGTTTCTGTGTATCAATGTATCTAATATCGCCGTGTTTGGTCGCCGAGGATTAATTACTATGGATGTCTACAGCATCCGCAGCCGTTAGTTTTGGGCCTCCAAATAGAAGGATGTCACAATATATTTCAACTATTGTATTACACACTAAAGGTGAATAGATACTACTTCAATGTAAAAGAGACAAATTTGAAGCTTTTGGTAAAACATAAAAAAATAAATAGGATATAAACATTTATAGAGGCAACAACACTTCAAAATATATTGAACCTGTGTAAGGCATGGATCTCAATTAGTGCAATTTTCAGCTAGCTCAAGTGATGGAATGATAACATATGATGACCCGCATTTCGGAAGGTTTAAGTTGATAATAAACCACATATGTCCAACTTAAAACAATCCAAAACACGAATAATCAATGAGGTTAATTAAGAAAAATAAGAAAAGAATAAAACAAACACAGAATCTCACAGCGGAATGATAAAATATAATAATCAAATAAACCGTTCATGAAGCTGTTTATACTGTACATTTGATTATAATTTATACAACATTTATCAGAGTGATATATACAACAGAACAATAGAATAATGCGAAAGAATAACATGATGCAGGAATCATACTAGTAATATAATATACCAAATCTTCATCCCTCAGAAAAAATGATCTTCAATGCATTGAAAACTAAGGGATGACCTGAGCATAAACTAAAACAATACACTCGAGCCCGAAATTATATTCTTATGTAAGTCAAACCAGGATCATGTATAACATGAGTGTAATAGCGTCAGAGATGTTTACAGGGTTTTACATCCCCTATCCAGTGTATAACGTGTGTGCAATAACTCAAGAGATATTACGGTATTTTCCATCTATTAATGATCCGTCAAAATATATATATATAACAGAATACGGTATATATAATGTCTAATCAATAAAATAAATATTTTTCCTAGCGTTAAGGCTTTACATTAATCCCCCTTAATGCGTTTTTAAGCATTGTCGTACATTTTGCATATAACACAACCGGTAGAATGTCGGTAGCCAGTGATGCGCCATGATACGACAACACTAAATCAAAATCGTAGTGGTCTCAAATAAGGATAAAAATATGACAAGGCACATGAGGTAATGCCCAAGGTAGGATTGTACCAGTTTGCGTTCCTTGCTGATCGTAACACATCGCCGCAGCGACTACCGACCCCGTCCAACACTCCCAAAATCAGAAGGTGCGCACCAATCAATAACAATGTAAAGATAGTAATATGAAGGAGAGTGTCCACTAAAGGTAGCTAACCTCATTGGCATGGATGCGACTCCTGTTTTAGTCATTTCAAATTGACACGAGTGTCGGACCATTCATCAACATTCACTTTCTTCAAATCCAGCAACGTTCATCAAATCCAACCACTCATTCTGGTTCAAACCCCATGTTCATAGTTATTAAAGTGGTTCCAGTATCGACAGTGAGTATGTCCATATCCGACCCTGGTGTCTTTAATAACCAACATCGTTTTTTCACACCGATTGGTTCTTTTACACTTTGAAAACGATTCATACTTGACATAAAAATATTATATTCACTTCAATATATTCTTTATTTCAAAATTATCATATTTGAAAGTGTGTAGGATCGTGTAATATGGAATATAATTAAATCTAAATGTTGAAACAGATGATAATAGCAAAGTAAATGTAAATAAGCAAAACAAAACAAGCACACCGGAAATTTTTATACTGGTTCGAACTTCCCATTCTATGTCCACTCCCAGACTCCTTCTGGAATTTCAACTACAATAATCCTCACTTAACCCGGAGGAATAGGTATATACAGTCTGAGCAGCAAAACATACACCTGAGCAACTGAACATGATTTTCACCTCAGCAGTAGAAGACGCTTCACTAATACAAAATAATATTTGACACTGTGTTATTGATAACACCGATTTGTCACTGATAGTACAAACCTCATATAATCAAATCCTCATGTATATGAAGTGTGTGAAGATATGAAGAGAAGGTAATGCTAAGAATCGAAGATTATGAAAGTTTGTTTGTAGATTCAAAGCAATTAAAACGTTTGTTCGCATTTTGAATGCAAATATTAAAGCACAAGAAGAATATTAGAGAGTTAAAGTGAAAATCGGTGAATATGAAGTGTTTGGGAGTATGTATATATAGTAGTTGAAGAGTTACTGTCATTGGTGAAGGGTTCTGACGAAGAGGAGCATCTATTTCCGTTCAGAGAAGGGTTGCTTCCTTTCGTAGAAGAAGATGTCTTTTCGAAAATATGGCAGTTGGTCTCGGATCCTTCGACCGGTCGTTCTTGGTCAGTCGACTGACTATGCAAAAGATTTAAAAAATAAACAGTGCATATTGTATATGTACACAGTCAGTCGACTGGATGACCTAGCCAGTCGATTGGCTGAGTTATTTTTGCACAATATGCTTCTGTTTTGTTTAATTATGAGAAGCATAAAGTGCGGACTACTTGAGAATAGATTTTAACAAATTTCTAAGACTCGATCATAAGTACTAGATAGTGAGAACATTGATTAAAAGTCTTGATATAGCCATAGTCTTTTGATTATCTCATTTTGTCGTGAATTCTCTTTCTCTTCTAACTTGCTTTGTCATGAATCAAAAACTAGTGATTCGACAATATTCACTTTGAAATTAATTTCATTTCAAAATAATTTCCCACTTCAAAATTCATTTCACATCAAAATCATTTTATTCATTTCCAAAATTGTTTCAAATTTGAACTTTGGTTATAAATTCAATTTAACCAAATTCGCATTTAAATCCACAATTTAAATATAAACAATTCCCAACTTGAACAGTTTGAATTTCTGAAAATAGTTTGAATAGTTAAAATATTTTAAAGGTTAAATAGCTTGGAAAATTAAATAGTTTGAGAAATTAAATTGTTTGAAAAATTAAATAGTTTGAAAAATTATGATAGTTAAAATAGTTTAGATGTTAAAATAGTTTATATATTAAATGTTTTGAAAATTTTAAATAATTTGAAATTTTAGAAAGATGAATTTAAAAATAGTTTAAAGTAAAAAATTTATAGTGAAAATAGTTTCAAATTTAAACTGCTTCTTTCCATTTCCAAAAAATCCGGACTCGGGTCCAAATTTCAAATCAACGGATTAAATTTCAAGTTCTACAATTCGAATCATCTTCGATCTCAAAGTAATTTAAATAGACTCAATTCCGATTTCAATTTAAATAAACTTCGAATTCGATTTCAATTCGAATTAACTTCAATTTCAAAACGTTCTTTTTTAACTTCAAATTCGATTCAACGATTAGATTCAATGGTTTAAATTTAAATTCAATTCTTATTTTTAAATTATTTCAATTTGTATCAATTTCGAGTTCGATTTCAAAATATCGATTTAAATTATGTAAATCAATTTAAACTTTGAATTCAGTTTAAGGTTCAAATCTTTTAAAATAATTCAATTCCGAGCTAAATTTTGGAATATCCATTTAAATTTCTTTTACTTGGATAAATTTTAATGTTCGAATAAAAGTTCAAATCATTTAAAATAAATCAACTTCCTTCATCCAAATGATTGCTCAATTATGACCTCAAAATTTCAAATTCGATTCTTTAAACAATTTCTGTTAACAAATTTCAATTTCAACATTTCAAGCTAGAGTTCGAAAATAATTCAATTTCCATAAATCGATTATTTTATTCCTTAAATACAATATCATTTAAAAAATAAAAAAATGAATTTTAAAACCATTTAATTTAACACATCCGGTGTCCGTATATCCTATGGTCAAGTGAATAGTTATTTCAATTTTTAATTGCAGGAATGGATATATATCACTTACAATTTAAATCAAAGTGTCATAGGTATATATCATTTCAACATATTTCTTAATTTATTCAAATAATTCAAATAACATTGTGTATGCTGTTACTTAATAGACAGGGTGATGACAAGATATATACACAATAAATAGACATCCAATCATCCAAAATATTAACCAATAGTCATCCATCACAATCAACATCCGAATTAGCCAATAAATAGTTATCAATATCGGGTGTTTAACTATAAATTTAACTCCAATTCCAAAATTTAACTATCGATTTAAATTCTTTTCAGTTCAATTCACGTGTCAATTTAAATGCCAGTTAAATTAACAAACAGCAGTCAATAAAAATAAAGCACTTCATGATTAAAATTGAACTAACATCTGAATAATTTTGTATTTCGTGAGTGGGTTTAATCACTCACCTTTATTTGAACAGAATTTTTTTCAGATTCAAATAATTACAAATTCAATTCCATATCATAGCCTTCGTAGATATGATCGCAACGCGCTTGTTCGCTCGAATTCGACCTCGTATGAAAAAGATATTCAGTAATTAGCGTTTGAAATAATTAAATTATAATTAGCATAATCAACAAAAATTAAAACAGTAACCTTTCCCTCTAATCCAAATCACGCAAACAGTACCAGGCAAACCGCGCCTTTGATTTATTTATTTATTTTAATTTTTTTTTGAAAAACGCGATCGCGCCCCAGCCCAGTCACCGACCGGACCCACCGCGCCACGCTAAGGCTACCTCGCCCATCCAGCTCCACCTGCCTTCCATCGCGACCGCACGCCATCAACGCACGCACGTGCATACGTGAGAAATCCACGACGAACCCAATTACTGCAGCCCAAACGTGAGGCAATCGACGCCTCCTTGGGCCATCGTTCTCCGATCCACCACCATCGATAGCTACCTCTTGGCTCGCCGCACCTTTTTGTTGTTGGATAATTTGCTGGAAAACGCCTCGATCAACATAGGTGACGTAGGCTGTTGGATGGACGATAAGAAAGTAGTGGCTAGGGTTCGTTCCGCAAAATGGAGGAAGGGTTACGGCTATTTATAGAAAATCTCCCACGACACTATTCATCCCGAAAATTTTGAACTTCAAACGAAGCTTGCCGTCTGGCGTTCTATATGTTATACCCCTATTTGGAACATAATGGAATATATATCGGGAGTCAATTCCATCATATTTAGAACATAGCTTTTTTAAATCGAATTATTTTAGTTAAATAGGTTTAATTAATTTCTACGCGTTTTAAGCTCGCATGACCAAATGATAAGTCTGATTGCTATGAAACTTGAAATCCTATAATAACTCACTATTACAGATCTGATGAAACTGGTTTCGTTAAAATCCGAAACAGTGTCCAAAAAGACTATTTTTACGCGTTAATTAAAACAAGTAATTTCCAACATAAATTCATACACTTTTAAATTCAATTTTAAAAGTTAAAAATTTTCATTGTTGTTTAAATAAAATTTAAATCAACTTTTAAAATTATTTTCATTCATATTAAATTCAAGATTTAATTATTTAAAAAATTTCCAATATTAAATTTAAACAATTTAGTTTTCAAATAAATTACATTAATAAATCATCAAATTTTAATTCTCACCATTTTTTTTCAATAATTATATTAAATTTAATAATTTAAAATAGTTAAAAAAACGGTTCGTTACATAACATAAATTGTGTATTTTATTGAAATTAATTGATAATTGTTTCTTTTTCTTTTTTTTTTTGCCAAAAATTCAATGTTCCTAAATAGCCTCATGTAAAATTCTTTTCCAAAAACATTAATACCATACTCATATTCACTAGTGATTAATAAGGATAACTAAGGGTATAAAACAATAGAAAGAAAATTGAAGTTATTCAAACACTAAAGACAGAAAATTGAAGTTTAAAATCAAAGTTCGATGAATCAAGTAGAAAAGAAGAACGAAATGGTGACATGGAATTAAAAATTTCTTAGATTAAACTAAACAAAAACATGTGTAAAGTGCCATATAAAATTAAAAATAGATAAATTTCTTCCAATGAATCTGCTGACATGAATTAATGCAGTATAACCATTTATAAAAGACAATATGCAACTGACCTTAAAAGAATGTACGAAATAGATTCCAGCACATCCCTATTACACAAAAATATGAGCCAGATACATTCATGTACCCACTACTTTTTCTTTGTTTTTGGCAGGAGTATCTTGAACTTTTGGGTATATATCTGTCATTTCTATACATAACAATTATATTATAGGAAACACTAGGATCAATAATTAGTATAAAACTGATACAAATCACTTATATTATATCAAAGAATGCAAAATTTTCTTTATATAAGTTATAACACCCAGTAGGACTAATTAGATAAATTGCATAATGTGAATAACATTAATCAATCCATAGAAGGTAACTAGCAAATCTTGCCAACTTAATTAATTCATTAATCGCTAATAACGATGACTGAATCTAAATATTATTAACTATACATTCAACGCTTTAAGAGCTAAGGGAAATATATATTTAGCATTTCAAACAAAGGAAGCACTATGTTGTTCTACTTATCTTCCTAAATTGGGCTATACGATAATATCATTGGTCGCAAATTGCTCACGACCTTAATACTCAACTTCTAGTGATATACTAAAATACATACAAGTGTAATTTAGGAACTATAATAAAATTGTTTGAAATAAGATCAACTCAACTAAAAATATTTAGTAAACCATATATGGTAGAATTCAAACATGATGAATTAGAATATTCATCTTATGATAATAAATATAAATATTAGTCGAGCCAATTATTCCCCGTATGTAAATTCACTTATATACAATTAAAAGATATAAATTCTCTTACTTGCTCAATTTCTTGAAGAAGAGAATCAATCTGAATTCATTGTTAGTATCCCTTAATTTATCAAATTTCCTAGATTTCTACATGAATGGAAAGTCTCCCTTATTAAAATGTCCACTGTACAGTTTTAAAAAGGTATAAAATTCAATTTTTAGGTACATATCCCAAATGACATCAAATTACTTTGATAAGAGATATTATTATTATATTTAAACAAGAATAGACAAACTAAATATGGGAACACAATTTGGCACTAATTATCAAAATAATCAATGCGCAACATTTTGATTTTAATTTCCAAAGAAGATATTGGATGTAAGTTTGAAAAAAAGGATTTATAACGTATATGTTCTAATTCAATAATTGTGTTCAAAAATATCATGGATACTGCGACAAACAATGGACTAAATAAAACCAAAACAAGTATAACTGATGTTCATACACATGGAAATCGTTTAATACCCTATATGTATAGCAACTTAATTCAATTTTGAATCACATTAAATTTAGACCGTAATATTGGTATTGCACCTGCATTTCACATGTCTTGTAAATAAAATTATTCCACTCCAGAATTTCTCTTGCAAAGACGAACTATCGATAAATTGTATGATCCAATATAAAATTAGCAACAATCCTTTTTCTAAAATGCAAATATAACAGATACATAATTTGATAAAAAGTGAGAGATTGCATAATGGCTGACAGTGGATTGAAAATAGTGATCAAAAGCTGTTGGATAGTTGAAGTAATTGCTTATGAAGCTAGCTGAGATAAATGAATGCTTGTATATGATATATGCCTTAAGGTTCATAATCATAGGATAGGCTACTACTGTAACGACCCAGAATTTTTGATAATTTAAATTTGAATATTTAATTAATTTTAAATATTAATAAGTGAAATTTTTAAGTCGAATAATTTATTTTTCGAATATTGGATTTAATTTGGACAATTAAATCGATAACTTAACAGTTGAAATTACAGAAATAATTGAAAATTTGGTTAAATATGATTGAAAATGATTTGTAAAATTTTATTCTATCATATTGAAGTTAGAATGATATTTTAGAACCTTTAAAATCGAATTAAAGGTTAATTGGTGAAAATTGAATATTTTAATATTTAATTATCGACTGTAAAATAGCCAATTTTTGAACAGTCTCAGAATTGGACGAAACCAGTTCCATTGGATCCGTAATAGTTTTTTTATTATCGGATTTCAATTTTGGTAGCAATTGGAGTTATTGTTTGACCGTGGCAGCTCGAAACACATCTAAATTGTTTAATATTAATTTGGCGAGTTAAAATAGTCATTTTTCAAAAAGTCTCGGATTTCGACGAAACCAGTTTTATCGGATCCGTAATGTGATATTATTGTAAGATTTCAAATTTCGTGTCAATCAGATTTACCGTTTGTCCGGGGCAAGCGAAAACGCATAAGAAATCGTTTAATCGGTTTAATTTTAAATTGAACTTTTATTGCCATAACTCACACAGATGACCGAATTAGCTCCTGAAACATGTCCCATTGTGTTCGGAACGTGAGGTAAACCTTAGAAACGCCAACCGGCACGCTTCGTTTGGTGTTCGGAAAATTCGGGGTGAATAGTGTTCACGTATTTTTCTATAAAAGCCCTCCCACCCTCTTCATAAATTTGCAAAAATTAAAACCCTAACCCTAATTTCAAAGCTCCAGCCGCCATTAATAAACGAATGGCCAGAAATTCATCATTTTCTCCTCTCAATCTCTCCCATCCATACGTTTTTAGGAAAACTTGTCAACACGAAAGTTGTAGAGCTAAGCAAGAGCTTTCAATCCATACGGTGATGATCGGAATTGGAGCGATGAGGAGGGGGCTACATGCCCGCGTTCACCATCAGGTCAGCACGACTTTCAAGGTGCTGGTGAGGGCCGAGTTCATCATGGCTTGGGCCGAGCATGGAGTAGGAGTGCTTGTTCATATGGCGCTAGTTGATCGTGTTCATGTTCGTCGAGGAGACTCGAATTTTAAACCCTAATTTCTCAAAATGGGTTTGTGCGTGTGCGTGTAACCTGTAGATGGAGCGTGAATGGGAGATGAAGCAGTGAACGGTCATGATGCAGGAGGCAAGGGATCAAGGGCTGTGATTAGGTTGAGGGTTTAAAATCTAAAATTATGAATAAAAATTCGTGTAAACTTCTAAAAATCATATCTTTTTCATACGAGGTCGAAAACGCGCGAAACCAGTTGCGTTGGAATCGTATAGACGAGCATTACGCTATGGAATTGGATTGGAGTCGTTTGGAGTTAGTGAGAATTTCGGGTAAAATTAAACGTCCGTTTAATTTTATTCAAAATAAATCGCTAAAACGAAATTGAAATCAAGGTGAGAACTTCTCACTCAATCGAATAGTTTCGATTTAAATTTTAAATAGTTATATTTAAAATTCTTGAATGTATGTTGAATGATGATTGTTATCTATTGATTGTTAAAATAGACATTATGCACCGTTAGTAAGCGGAGGTTATTTATTAAAAACATATACCGCGAATATTTCACCGTATGTGAAATTGGTATTATATATAATAGCAATATATATATATATATTGGCATATGTATATATTGCATTTGTTGATTTCCCGCATTGTATAGCGGATGAAACCCTATTGTGCCGTCTATTAAGCGGATAATATTTTTATAAATCCTATATACCGCGATAATTCCGTACTGGAGCGGAATTGGTATTGTGCTAACATCTTTGGATGCAGGAAAACAGGTTGGAGGGATCCAACTGGATTCCTCAACTGTATTGATTTATTTACAGATATTGTGATATTTGTTGATTATCATATCGATATATGATATTTGGATGTCGTGATTGACTATTTGGTGCTGTTGCATCATCGGATCCATTTCTGAAGTTTTAAAATAATGATTTTTGGTTTTAAAAGGAATTTTAAAGTGATTTTCAAAAATATACGTTTTATTAAATTTTGAATTGTTAAAATAAATAAACGTTAAAATTTTATTTTCATAAAAGTTAGGATTTTTGGAAAATAATGCTTAAGTATGATTTTGAAGTATATAAGCTTTAAATAACGATTTTTAAGTTATTAAAAGAATAAATTGGTTTAAATTGGGATTTTTGAATTATTAAAAACGATGTATATAAAAGACTTATAAAATTGATATTTTATAAATTAAAAATATTGGAATATTAAAACGAGTTTTTATAAGTGTTAAAAATGAAATAAAAATGGATTGCATAAGTGAACGGAATTTATAGATTTATAAATTGTGAAGTTATAAAATGAATAGATTTTGTGAAATAGAAGATTTATAAGTAATTATCTTATAAATCGGTGGCATTTAAATGAGATATAAATAGAATTTGTTAATAATGAGATTTATAAATCGAAGCTTATAAATAGAAATGTAATTTATAGACATTGTTTATAAATTCGAAATCAATTTAATTTGACAAATTGAATATTGAAGTTTATTAAAGGAAATATATTCACGATTTTGGACAGTGAATACATTATTGAATAAAATAGTCATGTTTGGCAAAATGAATATTATAGAATGAAGTTAATTATTTTAAAGATGTTTTAAAATGTATTATGAATCGAAACCATAGATTTCAACATTTATTGTTGAAATAGACGTTTTCGAGAAAGAAGGAAATGGTGGACTATAACACTGTTGTTATAGTAAATGGTTTCCGAAAGGAAATGTTTTTATAGTATTGGGATTTATATATCTATTTAAACTTTGAATCCCTATACTAGTGATTTTGGGTCATCGTAACGATGTTTTACACAACATTGGTTTTTGACCCAAATAAATGTGTTAAGAGAATGATTTCCTTAAGGAATGAAATATATACTAAATTTTGATTTAAGTATATCGAATATTTTCAAATGTTGAAAATAAATAGATTTGTGATGTACTTATTATTAAATAAGTATGGAAATATTTTTCCAATGTGAAATAAACGTTTTATAATTTATCCTTGTAAGATAAATTGAAAGTGAATATTGAAAATCGATTGAACATCGTACATCATAGATATTTTGGGATTATAAATTCACTAAAAGAAAGATGAATTAGTTTAAAAATAAATGTTGATTTATTTTTAAAGTGTGGGAATAAATTTACGGATTTGGAACGTAAATATAAAGTAAATCGGTAAGGATTTATTTAAATTGGTTTAAATGAACCATTTTGAAATGAAAATATTTCCGAGTAAGGAAAAGTGATTTGAAAAATTGTTTTCAAATGGTTGAAGTGTGGAAGTTTATATCTAGTAAAGATATTTTTGAGAAATAAATAATTTGGAAAATTATTTGGAATCTGATGATGTTGAGCATCTTTATTGATAGTTAAATAACCGACTATCAACATTTACCTTTAAATAGGTATTTGTTGTGATTTGCTTGAATTTGAATGCCATACTTATTTTTGAATAAGCTCTCACTATTCGGGTTAGCCGGGAAAGGACCTTGGGGTCGTATAACCCATTCCGAATATGTGATACGTCGTTATGGATTGCATTTGATGACCGGTGTTGAAGACCGGATATTTGTGAAAACGGAAGGATTACCGTCGAGTTACTCTACATCGGCTGATCTCCGATATAGAGGTTTTATCACCCTTAGTGACGGGAAGTCCGGTGGTGATTAGCGAATATCCGGATTGCATGGACTTCTTTGTAAGTGCCTTCGGTTCTGTTCGATCCCGGAACAGACTTGTATGGATTGTATGTCTGACATTACAAATTGAGATATAAAGCTGATTTCTTTCAAATATATTTTTGTTGGTGGCGGAGAATTTATTCTCTTAGCTTAACACCCTTTTCTGAGACGTACGAGCTTAGAAGTTATATAGTTGAAGGTTATTAGTGATATACTCCCAATTTGGTAGTGTGGCATGCTGAGTGTTGCTGTGAAATGATCATTGTTTGATCATTTGTGATATGATCATTTGTTTGATCATTTATCTTGGTGATCATTTCTATGATCATTTGTTGACCCAAAGCACAGCTTTTGTATAAAGCGTGGCTTTGTGGACGAGACTTCGTCGGACCTCACACCCCGGAAATGGTCAAAACTGGAAGGATGCAGCAAGGTTATTAGGGGGTAGCACCCCTTTAGTGTATGTCATTCCTTCTGGATAGAGGTGGTATCATGGTATGGAGCCCAGATATTTAACCTATGTTGTTGCTGCAAATTTTGTGGTTGTTGGAAATCGAGGATCCTCGGATAGATCGGTTACGATCGGGGGATGGCATATTCGTGTCAGTAGTTACCCAGTTAGGGGTAACCCGGCCTTGTGTTGGCAGAGATCCGGTTTGGTTCTCGGGACGTCATTCCAGAGGCGTTTCCATGTGGCAATGGGAAGTTCCTTGGCCTGACCATTTGTTGGAAATCCAAAGAAACAATACGAGACTTGTACGGTTTTAGTTGTAGAACCTGCCATGGAATGTGGCGGTAACCTGCTATTGAACATGGTAGCTATAGTATGCATACGATAATGGTCGTATGTTGGCTAAGATTTATATCTTTACTTTCGAAATAATTTTTCTACACTATGCACCAGTAATAATATCAAATGTTTCTTTTTAATGCGTATCAAGCATCTTTGACTATCATAAGGAGAAATCTCCTCCGATTCTGCGTTTGCGTTGTGTGTGTGTGCGGGAGGCCTTATGGTGGTCTCATTTTAAAAGCATTGCGAATTGAATTAAAAATATTCCTCTATTTTGAATTTAAAGAAAAATAAATTGTTTTAGTTCTCACACCAGTCACATGACTGACTTGGAGTTTATTGTTTTCCTTCCTAAACTCTGGGTGCCCACCAATTTCCACACGGGCAGTCAAGAGTTAGGTTTATCAGGATATTCTGGAAATCATGAGTTGCTGGAGGCAAGCTGGATGGCATGGCGTATTA
The DNA here is from genome assembly GCA_030765085.1 of Allium cepa. NCBI lineage: Eukaryota > Viridiplantae > Streptophyta > Magnoliopsida > Asparagales > Amaryllidaceae > Allium > Allium cepa. The sequence goes on from CM060937.1 coordinate 294,567,047, forward strand.
CTAGTATATAGTATTTCTTCTCCGCTGTTAGTTGTTGTTTGTTGTTGTACACTCTGATGATGTAATGTAATGTAATATGATGTAATGTAATAACTGATATAGTTCTTTGTTTAAAGATTATTCATTTATCTATTATATGTTGTTCCGCTACGAATTGTGAGATTCTGATATTGTTCTGTTGTTTCTGTTCTGTTCTATCTTTTTCTCTCTTCTTCTATCTTTTTCTTCTTCTTAAACCCTAACGGTATGGTTTTCCAGCCTTCGATTGCTCGACAGTTGATACAATGGACGTATTGATGTCGGCGTTCGTGGACGAAAAATCGCAATCGTTACATTTGGTATCAGAGCTTATGGTTAAGCGACAACCATGGCTCTGTTGGGTATTTCTCATTAGAGATGGAGTCAGTAGTACTCTAAAATGAGTTTGAGTGTAATAATAGCTATGAGCGCGTATTTGTTGGTGAATATGAAATTGTTTTATATTGTGTTGCTTATCCGTTGAGCTGTTTGTGAATTCTGGTCGGTAGATGGGACGCTATATTATCGATAGGGATTTCTAAACTCTTAATCGAGGCAAGTTGACATAGTATCGTTTTAAATTGGGTAAATGAAATAATTTTACCTTGATTTTATTTTATATATAAAGGAATAATTTTTCAGAATTATTAAAGTGTGTATGAATTGACTGTTTGGTTGTTGAATAAGTTAAATTAAAACAACAATTGTAAAAGAATGAATTGTATAAGCAATCAAATTATGAGTGTGAAATTATAATTAATGTAATTTACAATTGTGAAATAATCTTATATACATATAAGAAGTGAAATTATATAAGTAAATGGTTTGTAAATGTGATTTATAATATGAAAATAAAATTCCAGAGAAGTGTTTTGAAAGGATTTGATAATTTGGAAAATTGTTTTGGAGAAATTAAAGCTCTAAACTCTTTTCGGTCGCTGGAAAATAATCCTGATGATGATGGCCACATCATTAGAATTCATTTTCGGGTTTCCAAAAGAGAAATTGCTGCCAAATTGTTTTAAATAAAAGTTGTTTGGAAAATTTTGAGTTTGGGTTTTGAAATTCAAAAGATAATTGAATTGATTTCAAAAAAAAAATGGTTTTGAAAGATTGAAGGGACTCTGGAATCCTATTTAAATATTATGGAAATGATAAATGAGTTGATAATTTATACAAATTGAATTTCGATAGAATAAATTTAACTTAAAGGATGAAGTTAAATTAAAGGAAGTATAAGTAAATCAATAAAATCCAAGTAGTAATTGTTGAATATAAGTTGTATAACTTATAAGATGATGAATATAAGTGAAATAAGTTTTGAACTTATGATAGGAGTTAATAAATTTAGCTTTGGTAAAAAGTTAAATAGGATTGGAATTTGAATTGGATTTATAAGTGAAAACTTAAGTTAAATTAAACAAAAGGTGTTTGGAATGAAATATAACTTAAGTGATGTTGAATGAAGTTGAATTTTGGTATCGAAGTAAATTAATAAGTGAATTAATGAAGTGAAGTCATTAAGAATTTGAACTTGAGTTATATAAATGAAATTCAACTTTAAATTGTTAAAGGAATTAGCAATTGAATTGATAAATGGATTGAATGTTAATCAATTAAATGTAAACAATTGATATGAAATAATGAATATATAAGTGTTAATTCATTAAAAGCTAATTGAATAAATTGAACGAAAGTCAATTTAATATGATCCAATTGGAATTAAATGTGTTGAACCAAATTGAATGTAAAGTGAATAAATTTGGTTGTATTGAATAAACATTGGTTGTTATTTGATTGTTGATTGATTGTATATGAATTCATTAAGTGTTAATGAAAGTGAATTAGCGAAATTGGAAGCTATGTAATTAAATTCAAATGGATAATATGTAAATTTGAATAGAATTGGATTTGATTTGGATTGAAAGCGAATCAATGTGAATAAATTAGTGAATGTATACTAATTGGAAAAATGAACAAATGAATGTTAGTTAAATCCAATGTTAATGAATCAAATGTGATCTAAATTGGAAAACCAATTCATTAAATATTAATGAGAAATAAATTATATTGATTTGGTAGTTGCATTTATTTCTATTGAATGCATTACTATGTTGGCACATGTAGTTATTATGTTGCTATATGATGTATATTGATGCTACTTTCATATATACATGTTTCTCATGATTTGTTGAGTGTTTAGTAGGTGCGGATTGCGCTTGCTTCGCATTTGGAGCTCGCTTTCGCGCTATATTAGCCGTATATGCTCGCTAATTATAAATAAGGTACATATCTCGGATTACATACCGTACTTTTACACTTTTTTCCCTGCGGGATGCCTCATCACTTGATGAGATGTATATTTGTGATATATATACTGTCACTTTTTTTTTCGGATCGAGCCGCGCAAAGGAGACTATGGCGAATTTTTCCGAAAATTTAAGGCGTTAGAATATTTTTGAAAAAAATTGGGAAAATTTTGTGAAAACTAAAAATTTGATTTTGGAATTGAAAGTTAAACAGTAGTAATTGGTTTTGAAAATATAACTAAGTATGAGTTGGAAACTTAGTAAAGGATTGCAGAAGTTTAACTATGGATTTTGAAAAGTTAACGAATTCTGTAACTTTTTCTTACTTTGTAATTTCGAGGACGAAATTCTTTTAAGGGGGGAAGTTTGTAACGACCCAAAATTTTTGATAATTTAAATTTGAATATTTAATTAGTTTTAAATATTAATAAGTGAAATTTTTAAGTCGAATAATTTATTTTTCGAATATTGGATTTAATTTGGACAATTAAATCGATAATTTAACAGTTGAAATTACAGAAATAATTGAAAATTTGGTTAAATATGATTGAAAATGATTTGTAAAATTTTATTTTATCATATTGAAGTTAGAATGATATTTTAGAACTTTTAAAATCGAATTAAAGGTTAATTGGTGAAAATTGAATATTTTAATATTTAATTATCGACTGTAAAATAGCCAATTTTTGAACAGTCTCAGAATTGGACGAAACTAGTTCCATTGGATCCGTAATAGTTTTTTATTATCGGATTTCAATTTTCATAGCAATTGGAGTTATCGTTTGACCGTGGCAGCTCGAAACGCATCTAAATTGTTTTAATATTAATTTGGCGAGTTAAAATAGTCATTTTTAAAAAAGTCTCGGATTTCGACGAAACCAGTTTCATCGGATCCGTAATGTGATATTATTGTAAGGTTTCAAATTTCGTGTCAATCGGATTTACCGTTTGTCCGGGGCAAGTGAAAACGCGTAGAAAATCGTTTAATCGGTTTAATTTTAAATTGAACGTTTATTGCCATAACTCGCACAGATGACCGAATTAGCTCCCGAAACACGTTCCATTGTGTTTGGAACGTGAGGTAAACCTTAGAAACGCCAACCGACACGCTTCATTTGGAGTTCGGAAAATTCGGGGTGAATAGTGTTCGCGTATTTTTCTATAAAAGCCCCCCCTCTTCATAAATTTGCAAAAATTAAAACTCTAACCCTAATTTCAAAGCTCCAGCCGCCATTAATAAACGAACGGCCAGAAATTCATCATTTTCTCCTCTCAATCTCTCCCAATCCATACGTTTTTAGGAAAACTTGTCAACACGAAAGTTGTAGAGCTAAGCAAGACAATCCATACGGTGATGATCGGAATTGGAGCGACGAGGAGGGGGCTACGTGCCCGCGTTCACCATCAGGTCGGCACGACTTTCAAGGTGCTTGTGAGGGCCGAGTTCATCATGGCTTGGGCTAAGCATGGAGTAGGAGGTGCTTGTTCATATGGCGCTAGTTGATCGTGTTCATGTTCGTCGAGGAGGCTCGAATTTTAAACCCTAATTTCTCAAAATGGGTTTGTGCATGTGCGTGTAACCTGTAGATGGAGCGTGAATGGGAGATGAAGCAGTGAACGGTCATGATGCAGGAGGCAAGGGATCAAGGGCTGTGATTAGGTTGAGGGTTTAAAATCTAAAATTATGAATAAAAATTCGTGTAAACTTCTAAAAATCATATCTTTTTCATACGAGCTCGAAAACGCGCGAAACCAATTGCGTTGGAATCATATGGACGAGCACTACGCTATGGAATTGGATTGGAGTCGTTTGGAGTTAGTGAGAATTTCGGGTAAAATTAAACGTCCGTTTAATTTTATTCGAAATAAATCGCTAAAACGAAATTGAAATCAAGGTGAGAACTTCTCACTCAATCGAATAGTTTCGATTTAAATTTTAAATAGTTATATTTAAAATTCTTGAATGTATGTTGAATAATGATTGTTATCTATTGATTGTTAAAATAGACATTATGCGCCGTTAGTAAGCGGAGGTTATTTATTTAAAACATATACCGCGAATATTTCACCGTATGTGAAATTGGTATTATATATAATAGGAATATATATATATATATTGGCATATGTATATATTGCAGTTGTTGATTTCCCGCATTGTATAGCGGATGAGACCCTATTGCGCCGTCTATTAAGAGGATAATATTTTTATAAATCATATATACCGCGATAATTCCGCACTGGAGCGGAATTAGTATTGTGCTAACATCTTTGGATGCAGGGAAACAGGTTGGAGGGATCCAACTGAATTCCTCAACTGTACTGATTTATTTACAGATATTGTGATATTTGTTGATTATCATATCGATATATGATATTTGGATGTCGTGATTGACTATTTGGTGCTGTTGCATCATCGGATCCATTTTTGAAGTTTTAAAATAATGATTTTTGGTTTTAAAAGTAATTTTAAAGTGATTTTCAAAAATATACGTTTTATTAAATTTTGAATTGTTAAAATAAATAAACGTTAAAATTTTATTTTCATAAAAGTTAGGATTTTTGGAAAATAATGCTTAAGTATGATTTTGAAGTATATAAGCTTTAAATAACGATTTTTATGTTATTAAAAGAATAAATTGGTTTAAATTGGGATTTTTGAATTATTAAAAACGTTGTATATAAAAGACTTATAAAATTGATATTTTATAAATTAAAAATATTGGAATATTAAAACGAGTTTTTATAAGTGTTAAAAATGAAATAAAAATGGATTTCATAAGTGAACGGAATTTGTAGATTTATAAATTGTGAAGTTATAAAATGAATAGATTTTGTGAAATAGAAGATTTATAAGTAATTATCTTATAAATCGGTGGCATTTAAATGTGATATAAATAGAATTTGTTAATAATGAGATTTATAAATCGAAGCTTATAAATAGAAATGTAATTTATAAACATTGTTTATAAATTCGAAATCAATTTAATTTGACAAATTGAATATTGAAGTTTATTAAAGGAAATATATTCACGATTTTGGACAATGAATACATTATTGAATAAAATAGTCATGTTTGGCAAAAACAATATTATAGAATGAAGTTAATTATTTTAAAGATGTTTTAAAATGTATTATGAATCGAAACCATAGATTTCAACATTTATTGTTGAAATAGACGTTTTCGAGAAAGAAGGAAAGGTGGACTATAACACTGTTGTTATAGTAAATGGTTTCCGAAAGGAAATGTTTTGTATAGTATTGGGATTTATATATCTATTTAAACTTTGAATCCCTATACTAGTGATTTTGGGTCGTCGTAACGATGTTTTACACAACATTCGTTTTGGACCCAAATAAATGTGTTAAGAGAATGATTTCCTTAAGGAATGAAATATATACTAAATTTTGATTTAAGTATATCGAATATTTTCAAATGTTGAAAATAAATAAATTTGTGATGTACTTATTATTAAATAAGTATGGAAATATTTTTCCAATGTGAAATGAACGTTTTAGAATTTATCCTTGTAAGATAAATTGAAAGTGAATATTGAAAATCGATTGAAAATCGTACATCATAGATATTTCGGGATTATAAATTCACTATGGAATTTATAAAAGAAAGGGGAATTAGTTTAAAATTAAACGTTGATTTATTTTTAAAGTGTGGGAATAAATTTACGGATTTGGAACGTAAATATAAAGTAAATTGGTAAGGATTTATTAAATTGGTTTAAATGAACCATTTTGAAGGTTATTAGTGATATACTCCCAATTTAGTAGTGTGGCATGCTGAGTGTTGCTGTGAAATGATCATTGTTTGATCATTTGTGATATGATCATTTGTTTGATCATTTATCTTGGTGATCATTTCTATGATCATTTGTTGACCCAAAGCACAACTTTTGTATAAAGCGTGGCTTTGTGGACGAGACTTCGTCGGACCTCACACCCCGAAAATGGTCAAAACAGGAAGGATGCAGCAAGGTTATTAGGGGGTAGCACCCCTTTAGTGTATGTCATTCCTTCTGGATAGAGGTGGTATCATGGTATGGAGCCCAGATATTTAACCTATGTTGTTGCTGCAAATTTTGTGGTTGTTGGAAATCGAGGATCCTCGGATAGATCGGTTACGACCGGGGGATGACATATTCGTGTCAGTAGTTACCCAGTTAGGGGTAACCTGGCCTTGTGTTGGCAGAGATCCGGTTTGGTTCTCGGGACGTCATTCCAGAGGCGTTTCCATGTGACAATGGGAAGTTCCTTGGCCTGACCATTTGTTGGAAATCCAAAGAAACAATACGAGACTTGTATGGTTTTAGTTGTAGAACCTGCCATGGAATGTGGCGGTAACCTGCTATTGAACATGGTAGCTATAGTAGGCATACGATAATGGTCGTATGTTGGCTAAGATTTATATCTTTACTTTCGAAATAATTTTTCTACACTATGCACTAGTAATAATATCAAATGTTTCTTTTTAATGCGTATCAAGCATCTTTGACTATCATAAGGAGAAATCTCCTCCGATTCTGCGTTTGCATTGTGTGTGTGTGCGGGAGGCCTTATGGTAGTCTCATTTTTAAAAGCATTGCAAATTGAATTAAAAATATTCCTATATTTTGATTTTAAAGAAAAATAAACTGTTTTAGTTCTCACACCAGTCACATGACTGACTCGGAGTTTATTGTTTTCCTTCCTAAACTCTGGGTGCCCACCAATTTCCACACGGGCAGTCAAGAGTTAGGTTTATCAGGATATTCTGGAAATCAGGAGTTGCTGGAGGCAAGCTGGATGGCATGGCATATTACTAGTATATAGTATTTCTTCTCAGCTGTTAGTTGTTGTTTGTTGTTGTACACTCTGATGATGTGATGTAATGTAATATGATGTAATGTAATAACTGATATAGTTCTTTGTTTAAAGATTATTCATTTATCTATTATATGTTGTTCCGCTGCGAATTGTGAGATTCTGATATTGTTCTGTTGTTTCTGTTCTGTTCTATCTTTTTCTCTCTTCTTCTATCCTTTTCTTCTTCTTAAACCCTAATGGTACGGTTTTCCGGCCTTCAATTGCTCGACAGTTGATACAGTGGACGTATTGATGTCGGTGTTCGTGGATGAAAAATCGCAATCGTTACAACTACCAATAGGCAAGAAAATATTGATTAGTGTATGGATGGTTAGCTCATATACAGACTACAAGTGAAAGAAGCATACAAAAGTAGTGTATTTACCTAAAATTTTATAGTCCCATGAATGCAAAAGCTTTTCATAGTCAGTGAATGCTAATTCCAACATCCTAGTTATCATTGACCTATTAAATGTACACATAAAAGAAACCGCTTTTTGTATAAATCCAACAAAATTTAAGCTAATAGTGATTAAAAAGAAAATGGCGCATTCTATTTATACACCACAAATTACTTCACACACGCCAAAATAATTATCAAATCATATACACCTTAATTTACTTATTATACATCATTCATATTACAACATTACCCTCACTTTTGATTAAAGTAAGACATTAATTCATCTCTCTCTTTACCTTCAATCGATCAAACCCATAAATTAAAAATTGTAAATTTCCTAAAAATATTTTAGGAGTTCAAATTTTAGTTTTCGAACAACTAGCTTATGAAAATGTGTTCTCAATCGTCCTACCAATTAATAGGGCTAGTTTGATATTGATTACAATTTCCAAATTTAGGTACAAATATGACTTAAAATTTGGAAGTATGTTATCTTAATATCATTTTAAGGATAGATGAATTTGATTATGAAATCATAATTACATGTATAAGTTTAGCATTTAAAACGGTAATTTGAACAATAATTTTAAACTTTGATCAAAAAATCTAATGTTAAACAGAGATAAATATGATCTTATGAAGATAAGTTCTGATGCTAAATTCTAACCATGACTTGAAAGTGAATCGGATTGGAGTCCGCACTAGAGAGATCAGGTAAGATATACTAGTTCGAAAACGAAATTCATATGATCGAGTTAGTGATCAAATTTGGTATTGCGTACGGATGATATATATGCACTGTAAGGGCTTTAACAATATTTATATTCTTTGTGTGTTGGCTTATGGAGAATTTGGGGAATGACTCATTGAATTGTTTTGAGGTAACATGAGTGATCGACTGAGTAATACTTGAGGCTGTTCAACATAAGGTAACGCTTAGTGGATTGTTTGTCATCCTTATGCGATGAGAGGTTTCTGAACCTGAATGAATCATAAGCTCTGGTTACTACGATTGCAATACTCTGTAGTATTGTTATGTGGTTGTTCTTTGGTTGCCAATGATTACAATACTATTAGGTGTTGATGTGTAATTGTAGCTTTTGTAGCTTGTGTCGGCATTTTGAGGATGAAATATTCTAAGTACGAGAGAATGTAACAAACCGGAATTTCGAACACTTCGTGTTTAAATATTTGAATTATTTAAATATTTGAATCTTGGAACAAATGTTATTAAAATGATTTAATAACTTTGTTATCCCATTTTAATCATAAGTAACGATGTTAAAATTGTTTTGAAAAAGTGTTCACAAAAATAAATACTTTAATAAACTAGTGATAATGTGACCGAAAATCATTTTATCAATAAATAGTTTTTAACCTTCGGAAGTTGTTCAGATTTTTTACATACCCTTATTTAATTAAGAGAAGATTATAGTGAAATAAAAATATTTTTTGATTTATGGAAATAAACTATTTTAGATGATGTCATGGGTGATGTCATTGAAGTTATTTTTTGTGTAAGGGTAGATGGGTAATTTTACTTAAAATGTTTTTCATCTAAAGTGAAAAGCATGCAAGGCACATGGTGAAATCTTTTGGGTAGGTCTTGGCTATGTATAGGAGAGGTTTTGGTGTGTTAAACACTTCATAATTTTGCAAAGCTGAAAAGGAAACAAAAGAATAAATATGGTAGAAGTGGATTAGCACTAATCCACTTCGTTCTTCACTAATCTTTCTCCAATTAGTTCAAAACTTCTTGAAACTGCACCAAACTCTGATTAAGGCCTTAGAACACCTTAGGAAGCATGGATCTTAAATCAAAGTGGAATAATGATGAGAAAAAGGTGGGAACTTGTTTAAAACGTGAGCAAAGGTGGAAGATGAGAGCATGGTTTTGTGATTTTGGTGCTAAAGTTTGGATCTTTAGGCTTTTGATGATGGTAGGAAGTGGTTCTTTGTTCTTGGGTGCTTTTGCAAGGTTAATTCATGGGTTTGTGAGTTCTCTCACTATCTTATGTGTATATGCCGTGTGCTTGAAATATAAAGTTAAAGTGACATCAACTAAGTAAAGTTATAAACTTTGGACCCCTCTTGCTTTTGAAAGCAAATGACAACTCTATACTGTATAACATCACTTCTATTAACTACTAAAACATGTGGCGTGGCCTTGACTTGATGTTTAAATGGTATTTTTTTTCCTGTGTATTGAATTGAAGTACGTTTGAAAGTGTTTATAGGGAGAATAGTCACTATAAGTATATTTCGATATCGCTTAACTTTAACTTGTGTAAATGGAAGATTTATGATCTTAACTTGGGATTATTTGATTTGGTTATTCCTTGCACATATTTTGTTGTATTGAAAAGTAAAGAATTGGTTTGAGAAAGAAGATCAATAAAGCCAGAGTTTTATCTCTAGTTTTATTGATCTTCTCTCCAAAGTTATAGAAATTTTGAACCAAAGATTTGAAAGTAAGAAGTGAAGAGGTTACTATGAATGCACTTTGCAAATGTCTTATGTTCGACGATTTTCAAAGTTAGCTTTGAGAGATTTTCTAATGGCTTCGTTACATTTTTGAAAAGTATTACATTGCATTTGTTCTTGGAGAAAAATTTGAGTTTAAAAGGTATTAGAACTAGTTGAACCAAGTGGCTAAAGTTGGTGTAAATTGTGGTTATAAACGCAATTTGAAAATATAGCTTGTTTTCGAGAATTTTCCAAATATACCGGAAGATATTCTTTTGGGTTCCTTTCCACTGTTTTTATTTTCCTAAGGGTGATACTTACTGTAAAAAATTTCAAGTGTTGAATTATTTATTCAAGTGGTTAAAACCGACCACAAAGATTGTGTTTTTCAATGTTGTTCTTTAATACTTACTTTTAACAGCATTAATAAATGTTGTAGTAAGTTGCTTATGATTTTACGTATCTAAAAATGATATTTAAATTTTGTATTTTTCTCTAACCTTTTTTAGGGAGGTTTTCAAACATATTTTTTGGTATTTTAAAATTGGTTTAAAGTTTAAAAATATTTTTAATATTTATTTATGAGTTTTGGAAGTAAAGGGTTTTAAATTATAAAACATGTTTTTACTTTATTTTCATCAAAATATAAATTATTTATTCTCAATTAATATTTTACATAGATATTTGAAACATATTTACAAGTATTTTTGAAGTGTGTGTATATATATGTTTTGAAAAAGGAAATTAATTATGCTTAATATTAAAAGCCGACGATGCAGATTTATCTATTTGTGAGATTCAAGAATGAAGTGTCTAGGCAAGGCTTTGATGCAACCAGTGCTTTAATTTACCTAGCTTCACCCTTGGATGTGGAATAATAAGTTGGAATATCGGGAATGAGTTAAGTATACGACTTGTGATTTCATTAAGCAATCGTTTTTAATTGGTTAATCGATTAGTCCACTATTGAACTTAACTAAATATTATCTTAGACCTTTAAAATAATGTTTTTAAAGATGATTTAAGTACGAAATGGTTTTGGATTTATTGTGACAATGTCTTAATAGCATTTATCTTTAACCTTTTTTTATTATACTTACGAATGTAAATAAATCTTTCAAATGATGTTTAAAGATAGCATAAGTGAACTTGGTTTATAGTTAACCTGTTTAAGTTACATTAGTCTTAAACCTTTTTGAATGGATTTTTGGAAGTATGTAAACCCTTAAAATGGATATGTTGAAGGAAATTATTGTAACAACCCTTAATTTTGTAAATATTTTTAATTAAATTTTTATTTGAAAACTTTGATTTTTAAATCATTTAAAATTGAATTTTATAATTTTCCAATGTAAGTTTGGAATTTATTTATAATTTATTTTCCAAATACAATAAATTAAACATTTTCTGAAAATTTTATATTTCGGTCAACTGAAATTCAACATTTGACCATAGTTGAAAATTTAAAATTTGAAATTTTAATTTCTAATCTTTTTCTTTGGAACTATATTTGATTCTGATGTTCGTGCTGCTTTTCGTTTCGTAAAATTCCATTTTATACTTTTTAATTTGGATAAACTACAATGTTTTACATGCAATTATTTTCTTCATTTTATTTTCTGTTTTTCCTATGTTCATCTCTCTATTTATTTTTCTATTTCATTTTTTTAGACTTTGATTCTATTTATTGGATTTTGATTTGTTTATTTTTGAATTTTTGGGCTTGGAAATTTGAAAGTACCTTAGTTTCGTTGCTTGGAAAAGAAGTAACGCCTTTTAATTTCCTGACCGTTCAAGGCCTCTTCATATCTAGCCGTTCTTTTCTCTTTACCATAGCCGCCTCCTACTTTTGTAAATCACGTACAAAGAAAGTTTCTCACTTCTCAATTATCATTTGCGTGAAAAAAATTACAAGTTTTTCCCATGGCTTCCTTCTCTCTTCTTTTTCCACTTTCTTTTTCTCTTTTCTTTCTTTTTCTTCTAGGCATGCTCGGCCACCACCTTGTTCACCCCTAGCGGACCATCACACCACCACCTAACCCTTTGCCATGACCAAAAATGCAAAACCCCATCACCATCTCCTTGTTTCATGGCCTAGCCGAGCTACGTATGCACCAATCCCCTTCCTTTGCCTCGGCCACAACCAAACTCCATGCCATGCCATGATCTACACTACCATAGCCGTGCCTATTAGCTTCATACCTATCATGGCCGAGCCACTTGAATCCTTGGCCGAACCCAATACTACACAAAACCCTTTCCATTTTGCCTTCCTTCATTTGTAACTTCCATCTCTTCACATTCTTTGACCCATAGTCGTATGTACATGACCTTGGCCGAGCCTAGCTTGCATCAAAACCATCAGGGCCGAGCTTGTTGATGATGGTCAAACCAAATTATAGCATGGTCGAGCCCATTCCTATGGTGGCCGACCATTTGCTTTGATTTATCAAAGGTTATGTCATCCTATGTCATATTTTACATTTATTTGATTTATAATCTTTTGGGTTGGATTATATACTTATGTTTGTGATCATTGTTTGTATACGAGATTGGATCTTGACTCTTCGTCCACTCAAAAATCTAGTCGTGTCTTGTCGTGCTTTTCGGAGTTGTTGTGTATCTCTAGTTTGTCCACTCTAGCTTTAAAAAGGTGAGTATATCACTCTTGACATCCGTACTTTTATAATTGTGAAATGATGACAAGTGAATATGTAAAACTGATATGTTATGTTCATACATACATGTGATATATTTATATGATGTTGAAAGCTGTTTTTGTACTTGTTACATTATCTGATATGATATTATATGCTATACTGTTATTTTATTTTCTGTTTATCACAATGCAAGTTCCCAATCACTATTGGTTGAAATGATACATAGCCAAACGGATTTTAGAATAAGAAAAAATCATTATAGGCTGAAATGATAAGCTCGAGTGATTGTTATAGTATTTATTTTACTTGGGATTGCGGGTTTGAAACGAAAGAACCCGGATTTTCTTTCTAAATTACGAATTGAAAAGATACATATCCGTATCACTTGACCTAGGTTAGAAAATATTATACAGGCCCATGGTTAATATTTTTAAAATAATATTTTTCAAAAAAAAGAAATTTATTAATTATTTTGGATATTTAGAAAATATGAAATTTTAACTTAAAATTTTGATTTAATGATTTAAAATATAAGGAGATATTGGCTTTCAACAAGTTAAAATTTTATAAGTTGATAATTAGTTCAAATTGTAATTTAAAAATCTTTATTTAGTTTTAACTAGTAATTTAAATATCTTTATTTGTGATAAATAACTTTATAATTAAAGTTGATTAATATGGAAATTTAAAATCTAACCTGGTAATTGCAATCAATTTTTAGTTTCGAAATGAATATGGTTTGTATAATAAATAATGTATTTTAAATTGATAAAATGAAATGCAGTTTGATTGGACTTTTGTAATACAATTTAATTAATTTGAAATCATAGTTATTTGATATCTAAATGAATAGATTTATAAAGAAAATTTGAATGTATATTAACTATGATAAATTATTTTATTTATGAAGTGGATATGTTTGGAAAATGAATAATTATGTTTTAAATGGAAATGTATTTTTGAAATATGACTTAACTTAAAAATTGGAAATTTGGTTTTTAGATGGAAATTTAAGTTAAGTAAATAAATGGAACTTTTATTTTATTTTTGGAATGGGTATTTTAAAATTAAGTATTAAGTTAATTGTAAATAAAAAGTTAAGAAAATAGTGCACTTTTGACAAAATAAGTGAATTATTGTTTAAATTGAATATTTATTCATAAAAATTTATTTTATTAAATCATAAGTTAAATGATATCCAAGTGAATATTTTCTGAAACGGGAAATATGATTTTTATAAGATAAAATGGCTAAAAATTGAAGTTTTATTGTTCTGAAATGGTATAATAAAATCTGAAATTTTAATGGTAGCACTTCAGAAATGTTGTGGTTATAAGATTGCATTTGCTAAGTGCTATCAATTCTGATATCTAGGTTCTGAAATAACTTAATACCTATTACAGCACTTTATAAGTGCTTTGTTCTGAATTTGAACTATTTTTGAAAATAACTAAATAATACTACAACACTTTATAAATGCTGTTGTTTCTGAACTGAACTGTATTGAAAAGCTAAACACCCATTACAACATTTTATAAGTGCTGCTATTTCTGAAATTGAGCTGTCTTGAAATAACTAAATACCTACCAATAGCACTTTATAAGTGCTGCTATTTTTGAATTTGAAAATGTTTTGATATATCACTAGATCTAACGTAACACTTTATAAATGCTGTTGTTGCTGAAATTTACAATGTATTGGAAATTTTATAATTAAATGAATGAACTTAGAAATGCTACAACTTTGAAATGAATATTATTTGACATTGGATTTAAATGGTTTAAATGAAGAGCATTTTAAAGATGTTATGATTTTCTAAGTATTATGGTTTTCAAAAGAACGACTTTTCCAAAGTGTGGTGATTTTGAGTAGTATAGTTTCCAAATGATAACATTTCTAAATTGTTATGATTCCAAAGTATTATGGTTTCAAAGTATTAGGTTTCAAAGTGTTTGGTCTCAGAAGTGTGATAACTTTGGAAGTACTATGGTTTTGGAAATGAATTTATTTGAAATGGAATTTATTTAAGAATTGTCTTTAAATATAGTGATTTGAAACTCATTGAAATTGATGATTTAAGAATATGATTTTATAACCTGGTTTGGTTTAAGGTGATTTTAAAGGGAATATTTCAAGTTTAAATAAATTGAAGGAAATATTCAGTGATTTGAAATTTGGTTGTATTTAAATGATAACATTTGACTTGGTTTTTGTTAACCGTAAAAATAGCTTTAATGCTAACACTCGATGTATATCATGATGAAGTGAAAGCACCATCCGCTTGCACGGGACTCAAAGTAAACAAAAAATAGCAGAAATGTAAAAGAGACAGAGATTTTTATAGTGGTTCGGCTTCTAGCAAGCCTACATCCACTTTACATCCTCCATTATCTTCTTCAAGCACACTTTTACAAGATTACAACACCTTTACAACACGATTGATTGATTACAACACTTTTACAATTCACTTTTGAGTTTACAACACAATTGAAGAAGGAGATTAGAACTTTGATCATAGATTGTTCCTCGGATCCATGCTGAATGGAGTAGATGCATTATGAAGAATCTTCAATGGTTGAGGTGCTCGGAGAGTCGAGAAATCAGCAGAGTGTAGGCGCCCTGAAATCCAGAAAAGTCCCTTTGTCGTTGGAGTAGGCGGAGTATTTATAGGAGATTCAGAGTTGGGTCGGCTGGGTATAGGTCGTGAGCGACCTAGGGGTAGGTCGTAGGTCGTTACCGACCTAAGAGGTAGTAGGAGAAGGAGCGGCGACCTAAGGAGTGGCAGGAGAAGGGGGAGCGACCTAAGGCCGGCGGCATAAGGAGTAGCCTTCGTCTTCTTAGGTCGTGAGCGACCTAATAGAGGAGGGAAAGTGAGGCATAGGTCGTGAGCGACTTACTGGAAGAGGGTATGTGAGGTTTAGGTCGTGAGCGACCTACTGGAAGAGGGAATGCGAGGCTTAGGTCGATAAACTATAGGTCGCTAGGTCGCTCCGTGTTTGGTGAGAGATAGGCCGCGAGCGACCTACGGGTTAAGGGCAGGAGTTAGGTCGCTCGCGACCTAACTTGGAGGGAGATAGGTCGCAAGGAATTCTCTAGCTCGCTAAGTCGCCAGTCCCTTTAACTCTTTAGGTCGCTGGAGACGTTAGGTCGTTGGACGCTATAGATCGCTGCATACTTAAGAAGTTAGGTCACTAGGTCATTGCCTCTGCACCCCCACCTTGGAGAGGTGGCAACCCCCCTGGACCCCCCCTCCGTAGAGGATCTTAGATGAGAAATCATTCAACAGAACTTGCTTTGTTGAGATGCTGAGTTGACCAATCTTTGAGACGAGCTATCTTGCTTTTCTCGGTCGATCTTTTGATATCACGACCTTGCTAAAAAGGTGGGATAACAGTTTTGAAATGGAAATGATATATTATTGAAATCAGGAAATTATTTTCAAGGACGAAATTTCACATTTTTTTAGCCTCAAGGATAGACCTTCAATATTTTATCCTGAAGGACAACTTTCTGTAGGTATCGGTTTTTAGTTATTGATAGCAGTTTTTAGGTATCAGTTTGTAGTTATCGGTAGCAGTTTTTAGGTATCAGTTTGTAGTTATCGGTCAGTTTTAGCTCGGTAGCAGTTTTGTTGTCCTTATGAATAATTTTGAAAAATGTTTGTCCTTATAAGTAATTTTTAGAAGAATGTTTGTCCTTTTGGTAAAAATATTGAGGTCGTGTCCTTGAGGCAAAAAATATACAAATCTTTGTCCTTTAAATTAATTCTCCCTATTGAAATTGTGTTGAAATGGAAATGATGTATTATTGAATTGATTTTGAAATGGAAATGATACTATTGTGATATGGTTTTGAAATGGGTACGATATTTTGGTTTTGAAAGTACATACTATTTTGAAATAAATGATATGATTTTGAAATGGATATTCGATTTTGGTTTTGAAAGTATAAATGATTTTGAAATAAATATCCATGGGTTATAATTACGACTGGTTGTTGAAGAGACCGAGATCGGATATGGGCATACTCCATGTCGATACCGAAAACCACTTTGACAACCATGTACGCGGTGGAGATTCCAGAATGAAGTAGGATGGTGGCGACGTTCTATTAAGGTATATACGTAGACCCGACTCCCGTGAGTTGGCATAAGGTGGCTAAAACAGGAGCAATTCCAGGCCAGTGAGGTAGCTTCTCTTATTGGACACACTCCTTCGATACCACTCTATTACTTTGTGATTGATAGGGGCCCTTTGATTTTTGGGGGTGTAGCTTGAGGTGGGCGGTAGCTACGCGCTACGCGTCACCATCAGTCCGGATAGTAATCGGTATATCTACCCTGGTATTTCCTAATTGTGTCATGTCACCTACCCTAGCGAGCCTTGTACGAGTTTGACTTGTGTCGTACCTATGGAGTATGTTCTCATAGCCTCTCGATCAGGAGGTACGCGGGTGCTGTATAGACTATTGGCACTATTTGTGTGTTAGGGTGGAAAATGTAAAGCCTTAATACTATTTTAAATTAAGTTTATTTTACTACTAGACACTATTATAATAGCGTATATTACTACATAGTAAATAGTTTAACGGATCCTTAAAGGATGGACGGTCCCAGACATCCTTTAAGTTACTTGTACATTTATATTACAGTTTCTTGTGTTGATTTACATTGTATAAGTATGTATGTCCTGACTCGAGGGTTTTGTGTTTTGCTTTAGGGTCGGACTAAGTGATAGAGCATTCGAGACTCACCTTCAGAGTTGGAGCTTTGCTTGAAGATCCAACTATCTATTTCATTTCAGTTATTCAGTTGATTCCAGGGAAATATTCAGCTTTATGCTTGTTTATCATTTTGAAACTTCTGTTGTATCTTGTATAACTCTGATGTATTTATATAGTAGCTTCATGAACTACTATCTCTTTACTTCCGCTGCATTATATTACTCTGTGTCTGTGATTTGTGATTTACTTATTTACTGTATATTCTGAGTTTTGCCAAATTTAAATTAACCATTCGGTATTTTGAGCTATTCAAGTCCGTCAAGTGTGGTTTTATTGTCGATTTGAATGGTCCAAAATAGAGGGCGGTTACAATTATAAGCATGAAATCTTTTGGAAAAGATAGGAAAATAAAGGTTTAAAGTAAGAAATCTTGTTAATGATTTCTAAATGTACTTATACCAATTGAGAAAGTATATGAATACTTTTTGAACTATTAAAAGAGTACAAGTGAATAATAGTGATTGATAAATGATGTTTTATTAGATAATTAGTTTTACTAATAAAAGATGTTTTTAATTAATAAAGGAATATTAATTAAAAAGGGATTAAAAGTCATTTATATGACTTGATCGTGCTTATGTGTGTCGATCATGTCTTATAGGTAACTTGCTTATGGATAGTATATGGGACTTAGTTCCCTTATGTGTTCATTCTCATTATTATTGAAACTGACCAAAATACGACTCTAAAAATATCTAGAAAAAACAAGAGAATTATATGGTGCAGTTATCTTCGACGATGTTATACTGTACATATAAACTCGTTTCACTCTTCTAGGATAAATGATAAGGAAATCCGTCCATTTAAACAGTTAGGAGGTGATCTTCGCTCTTATGTATTGTCTATTTATTTCCCATGAAAATGGAGTTGAGTTTTCCAAAAATCTATCGATTGGTTTTGAAGCGCACTGTAAGTGGGGGAGTGTACTTATATGAGATGACTTAGAATGGTAATCACTCTAAAGCCATATACATATTGATTAAAATAAAGTATTAACTGTTTAGTAGTTGTAAAATGATACTGTATAGTAGCGTTTAACTCAAACTATTTCCCATGAAACATTATTAACATGAATCATAATACCATGAAGTACCAAAATGTGTATGATATTTTTATGTATAATTCGATTGTACACTAATATCTCTACGCCATTTCATATGTAAAAAGCAAAGTGTATTGCCACTGACACTCTAGAAATGGATATAAGGGGGCATGTATTTTTAAAATTTCTTTATTTTTGGAAAAACGGTACTTTATATACTAAAATAGTACCCATATAGACCAGCACCATTGTCCAAGTGGTTAAGTGATCGGCTTTGGTGCGAGAGATCACAAGTTCAAAACTTACGTAGCGTAATTCAAACGTTTATTGACATGTGATATGTTGTCCTTGTGACATGATTTACATAAAGTACCATTTCATAAAAAATTGTACTGGCATACTTCTTTGATATGCCTCATTGAAACCTTGTAGTCCTCCTAACCTAAATAGGTACCTTGTTAGGAAAAAGAGTACATAACATGTCCATATGTTAACAATACAACAAAAACAGTGCTTGAAACCAAGTTGCCAAATAGATGGAGGAGTAAGCAAATAAGATACACACTAAAAACCATCCATATGATCAATTTGGGTCAGAAAACAAAGTAAAAAAACAAACATTACAAGACACGTATATGAAATAAACAAAACTAAGAAAAGGAAACAACGCTGCTTTCGAAGTCTTCATACTACAACAACCAGGAGAGAGAAAACCCATATTTTATGCAAAGGTAGATCTGATCTAAATCTCCTATCAAAACTGGACATTAATGGTGGAGGCTACTAATCAACTAAGTACGAAAAATAGCCATCACCAAATTGCAGAAGAAAGCAACACTGCTATCAAGGAGGACGATGATTGTGATTTGGGTCAGTTGCAATGTCACAATCTGCTAAGATAAGTACAAATTCTGTACTTTTAGTCTTAGACTCCAACTTATGCTGAATTAAGTACTTGCAGTCTTGATTTAAAAGCATGAATCTCACTTTAGCAGGCAGTTCATTACCTTTGAAAATCCGGTTGTTTCTTTCGCACCAACTGTGTCCAACTAGTGAAGTAAAAATAGCATTTATAAAAGTAGCATCACCAAATTTCTTTTTACCATGAGGGATACTAATAAAAATAGCATCCTCATAGAATTAAAATATAAATTGACCAATTTGGTCCTTTTCTTTTTTTACCCTACTTCCTTCCAATCTCCTTTAATCTCCTTATTTAATTTTTAATCCAAATCAATAATTAATGGAAAAAATCAAATCCATCAACAGATGAAATTCCAAATATGAAAGTAACCACATTAATTCTTGCTAAGAAAACATTTATAACATATATTCTTTTTAATAAAACAATCGAATAGCATATTTTTTCATATTTTTTAAAGTTTTGCTCGTAGAGTTTAGATATTTGTTGACCAAGAAAAGGCATGGGAAATCGATATTCTTAACGACGTACGTAAGGGGCCTGACAAAATAATTTATATAAAATAATACGATGCCTTCAAATAAAAATTTCAATAGGGTAGGCTGAACAAAAATGTTAAAATCAGTAGCCCCACAACAAAGAAAATATACAAAAAAACAACATCCTACTACCGAATAAAAAAAAAGCAACCAACCACCGAAGAAAAATGCTATGTAAAAATATGCAGCATCAAAATACATCGGTGACTGAAATTAGAGTTTCTTTGCAAACGACAATGTCACAAACCCTAGTTTTTGAAACGAAAGAAAAAAAATGCTTACTTACCTTGCCTTGATCTTCTCAACAATGTTCGGATCAGGCTGTGAAGATCGTGAAGAATTTTTTATTCTCACCAATTTTTTTCCTATAAAGAGAGGGACATGGACAAATATTTTTATTGTGTTGTTTTGGATAAAATAAGATTTTGAAAATTTTAACTAGGGGAAAAATAGGCAAAGATAGTAATTTTAATTAAAGGTTGTGTACCCCTCGTATCAATTTTATAAGAAATAGGGTGCTCATAAAATTTGACCCTCTTATATCCATTTTTGAACTGTCAATAGCAATACCCAAAGTAAAATGCTAATATGCGGTAGAAATACACAATATCATTTTTCATTTTATACTTTACAAGTACAAAACAAAATGAACCAAAACACTTGCATGCTACATAATCTGAAAAACTTCAACTTTATAGTAGCAGTCAATGTCATAAACAAGCGTAAAATGATATTGTTTGATAGCAAACACAGACTTCATATATAACCATACATATTTAATAATATTCTAATGACCAATGCCATAATAAAATATCTTTTTGTATAAGCACTATTGGTAAATTAAAAATGCTACTATATGGTATCTATACACTTGCTATCAATTAGCATTTTTATAATTACAAATTGAAATCATGTAGTGGCAAACAAAAGCATTGTAAATAAATTCGAATTTTACAAGAAATTCTACCGATGATTTTGTAAAAGAGCTAGTTTTAAACCAACGACAAAGATCAAAACATAAAATTCAAGGATCCTATGTATGCAACTTGAACGCTATTCGAAAATCTATAGATCTTATCAAGAAGAAGAAGGTTTGACAAAGAACCATCCGCAGTTTCCAATAGAACACCATTTTACAACTTCTTTACATTTTTCCATGACGATAGCATAACAAACAAGCAGTTTTCAAAAATGAAAATGAATGCAGTGGACTAGGATAAAATTGTTGATTGTTATGATCCAATGAAGTTTTCATATTTGGAAAAGGTAAAATTACTCTAGAAGCTAAGGAGATAAGATTGATGTTTGTAATAAGAATGGAAGGTACAAACATTCAACCATTGACAGTGGTGACACATGAAACAATACCACAAGAGAGTAAAGAGTTCATGAAAAATTATTTTGACAGCTATCAATACATCCAACATTCTATCATAGAAAGTGGAATAACAGGCAATGTGAAGACTGAAAGTGTGCAGTAGTGATAGTTTACGAGTGCACGTACTAATATAGTACACACGGATCGTGTAATATGGAATATAATATAAATGCTGAAATAGATGATAATAGCACAGTAAATAAAAAAAGGAAAAATCACACCAGAGATTTTTATACTGGTTCGGAGCACCGTCCTACGTCCAGTCCCAGACTTCTATCTGGATTTTCACTATTAACTACCTCGCTTCACCCGGAGGAACAGGTTTACAACACCTGAGCAAACGAATGGGATTTCACGCCTCTAATACACTGAGGACTTCAACACTTGCCTCTTACAACACCGAGGACTTCAACACTTGCCTCTTACAACACCGAGGACTTCAACAATGATGAATATACTTGTTTGTTGACGGTATGTGTTCTTGCTAACACAGTTTTGTCACTTGTAGTACAAATTTCCTATAATCTTATCCTCAAAATATGTGAATGATGTTTTGTGAAGATTAAGGGAAGTATATTACTTATTGAATCAAAAGATATGAAATAATTTCAATGATTCAATAAGCAATTAAAATAATTGAGATCTTTTTAGAATGCAGGAGTATTTAGAGGGTAAGATCAGAAATTAGAGTAAAAAGAATATGTTTTCATGTATATGAATCAATGAGTTAGATGAGTTTATATAGAGAAAAAATGGTTGTAACTCTTTGTGAACAGTAGCCATTAATAGATATGATCATTGATGAAAGGTAAGAGATGCAACCATTGGAGAAAGAAGTGTCTTTTGAAAAGGTTGCTCTCTGTTTAAAAATGGTCGACAGGTCAAAAATTGGCCAGTAGACAGGATTTCAAATATATAGTCGTTATGTGCATGTGTGCACGTTCATTGTGCATTTTACACAGAAACGGTCGACCGCCTATATTAATACCGGTCGACCGGTTACTGTCAAGTTGCACAATGAATGTGTAGTGCTATTCAAATATATATATCGATTATATTGAGGTGCATGATTATTTGAGGATATATTTTAACAAGTTTATCACTATTACAATATCAAATAATCAACATATAATCTAGAGTACCATATGTAGCTCTTTTGTGCCTCTTTATAGCCATGATGCCTGTGTTTTGTCGATCGCCTTTATTTCTTTGTCAGAAATCAAAAACTTCATAGAACCTGTGACTCAACATTCTCCCCCTTTTTGATTGATGACAACATATATCTGAAGTTCTGAATCTCCCCCTGAGATTTTGTTTGTGTTCTTTATATATATATATATTCCTGCAAATAATTGTTATATATATATTCCTGCAAATAATTATTAGCACTTTCTCCCCCTTTGTCATCGACAAAAAAGGAAAAATAGATAATGGAATAATATAGGAGTATATCAACCTAAATATTCATGCATAGCAAAAAATACGACATATCCAAAAACATACCAGAGTATCATACGAATAAAAGTAACGACACTATTTAGTACAAGTGTCGAAAGATGTTTTAAATTACTAATCCAAAATATAGAGGTAGAAAATAGAATCTAGGATGAGTCAGAAGCTGTCTCCTCTTGAATATCTTCTTCCTCATCATCATCGTCATCTCCCTCTTCATCGTCCTCTCTAGATGATTCTCCACGACCATGTCCACTAGTACCAGCAGACTCCTCAGTTGATGACCAGTCGAAAGCAGGAGGAGCAGGACGTTTGCCTGGGTCTTGAGCAGAGATGGATGTGCTACATGAAATAGCATCCCATAAAATACCAAAGAATGACTTGACTTTGTTGAAGCGTTTATCAATTTTCGTGTCCATGCGCTTGAGTCTTGATTCAAGCAAGAATTGGTTACGCGCAATAGTTTCAAGTGATTCTTTTGTGGTGGATTTTGATTTCAACATTTTAACTTCTTCGGAACGAGGTCGAGAGGAAGTAGCTTTTTGTTGTGTTGGACCTCTTTGTTGCCATTATTCAAACGACATAATCTGAAGGTAAGGAGGAGGGAGCTTCATGCGTTTGATGGTTACAGAATCAATACATTTTGGTTTCGAGGTGGCAGAGTCAGGAGGTTGTACGCCACAAGCTAGCAA
The DNA here is from genome assembly GCA_030765085.1 of Allium cepa. Lineage (NCBI taxonomy): Eukaryota > Viridiplantae > Streptophyta > Magnoliopsida > Asparagales > Amaryllidaceae > Allium > Allium cepa. The sequence continues at coordinate 294,590,564 of CM060937.1, forward strand.
AATACGCATGATATATTCATTATAGAAAAAGTGAGGTCGCGTAGAGTTGTTCACCTTGAGAATCTCGTCAAAAAGCATATGAACCCAATTGATTTGGATATCTCCATAAATAGCATAAAGGGCCTTGAAATTTTCTTTGTATACAGCGTCATAGTTTCCTAGTCTAGGAAACAAAGAAAACATTAAGACGCGATGTAGTAGCCTGGCAGTGGGTCGAAGTCCAATTGATTTTGTGCCATCACTGTTGTCCTCCATGATTGATGGCTGATGCTATTCCGAGTGAAGACTTCACAGAAATGTGATGAAAACTCATCGCCTTGATTTGGAATACCCAGTATAGAAGCTATCCTATCATGAGTGATAAAAATTTGTTTGCCACATACTACAGACCAAATGACTCCGTTCGGATCATCAGGTTTATACTCGTCCAGGTTCATGTTGGCATAAAATAATTTTATCATCAAGTGATTTATTTCCACATTATTTTCTGAAAAATCGATCAATGGAGTAAGATTGGAGTTATTTGCTAACCTACGGATTCCATAAGATGTGAAATCATCAAACTTGATGAAAGAACCAGGATGAAACTTGTAGTTAGTCATTTGATTCCATCTTGTGATAGCTACCAGATTTTTGAGCCATTTCTTAGCGGAGATATTGAGTGATGAAGTTCCGAAGGACGATCCTTTCTTGGGTTTCTTTTGCGGAGGAGCCATTGTTAGAGAATTTGGAGATTTGGAAATTGAAATTGAGAGAATAGGGTTTTTGGTATTTGGGGAAAAATAACCGGTTGAGACAAGTGAGGAGGTGGGTAAAAAAAAATGACGAAACCAGTATATAAAAACTAAATATACGCAAACCGGTCGACCTATATAATATGGCCGGTCGACCGTTTTCATCCAGAGGCTAAACGGTCGACCGGTCATATTATAGGTGGTCGACCGGTTTTTGTTGCCTGATGAATAACAGTATGTATTGCAGTTTTTTGAGAATATGTCGAGCTATATAATTCATATTTCTTCTTATTATAAAATACAAACGTTATTATAAGAGTTATAGAGAGAAAATGATGCAACAAGTATGTATGTGTATATATATATATATAAATTTAATGAGGAGTGGAAGAATCGTCATTAGAATTTTCTTTATTATCTTTAATACGATGTGACCATGGACTCCAGTTTTTCTGAGCACCTTCATTCCTGTTATAATTCCGATCCCAAGAGTTAGGACTCTTAGATGTTGACGGCCTAGACGGCATCGGTTCATGCACATCATGCTTGTTTGAACCACAAAAGAATGATGCCATCTTTTCTAAAACAGATAAACGTGCCGATGTTCGTTGTTGCTCATGATAAAGCTGGCTTTGTCCATAATGGAGCTGTCTTTGAAGATCTATTTGATGTTTCTGATAGTGGTGAATCTCGTCGATCTGTACTTTGGTACGAGGAGAAAAAAATAGCGACTTCTTTACTCGTTTTGAGGTTGGTGTACTACCAGGAGTACGATTGTATTGGTGATGATACTTCGGTTTCTGTTTTGGTGTTTCAGGAGAATAATACTCCTCCGGCTCGGAACTTGTAACGGAAATGTGTGATTTTTGAGCACACTTATCACAAATGTGAGCCATAGAAAATTATGTATAGAGCCTTATGCTCAGATAAGAAAAGATGAATAAAGTGAGAAGTTTTGACAAGCTTATAAAGAAATTCCTTAAACTTAAGCCTGTGGATGAGAGTGAATAAAGAAATATGACCGTGAAAGCAAGCAAAGGCTCTTATTTAAAGAAAATAAATAGCTTTTCTTAAAAAAATGCTATAGTTAAAATATAACCAAAAGAAAAGACAGTCATTAGTAATTAATAGTCAAAATCTTTTCTTGAAATTAAACCAAGCTCTCTTCGTAATCTAATAAAACTAGATTCGAGCAGAGGCTTAGTAAAAATGTCCGCTAATTGATTATCAGTTTGGACATATTCAAGACATATATATCCTTTTTCAATATTATCTCTAAGGAAATGATGACGGATATCAATGTGTTTGGTTCTAGAATGATTCACTGGATTCTTAGAGAGATTTATAACACTTGTGTTATCACAGTATATAATAGAATTTGATAAATGAATATCAAAATCTTGAAGTGTTTGTTGCATATATAGTACTTGAGTACAAGCGAGAGCTGCTGATATATATTCAGCTTCACATGTTGATAGTGAAACACAATTTTGTTTCTTACTAAACCAAGAGACAAGTGATTTTCCAATAAAATGGCACGTACCACTTGTACTTTTTCTATCCATTCGCGAGCCGCCAAAATCAGCATCACTATATGATACTAATTCAAATGGACATCCTTTTGGATAAAAAAGACCGAAATCTTTGGTATTATTAAGATAACGAATTATACGTTTCACTGCTCGTAGATGTGATTCCTTTGGATCTGCTTGAAAGCGTGCACATAGACAAACACTCATCATTATATCTGGACGACTAGCTGTAAGATAAAGAAGAGAACCAATCATGCTTCGATATAATTTTTGGTCAACACTCTTACCATTTTCATCTTTTTCAAGATGTGTAGTTGTACTCATAGGAGTTGGTTTACCAGATGTATTTTCTAATCCAAAGCGTTTGATAAGATTTCCGCAATATTTTTCTTGATTGATAAAGATACCACTCGGAAGTTGTTTGATTTGAAGTCCAAGAAAATATGACAGTTCTCCCATATGAGACATTTCGAACTCTTTGGTCATAATACTTGCAAATTCCTTACAGAGTTTATCGTTTGTTGAACCAAAGATGATGTCGTCTACATATATCTAGATAATTAGAATATCCTTTTGAGAATGTTTAATAAACAAAGTTTGATCGACTTTGCCTATTTGAAATCCTGAGTTAATAAGCTAACTACGTAATCGTTCATACCAAGCACGAGGTGCTTGTTTTAAACCATACAGAGCTTTCTTAAGTTTGAACACATGGTCAGGATATTTTTCATGTACGAACAAAGGAGGTTGTTCGACATAGACATTCTCTTTGATAAATCCATTAAAAAAAGCTCTTTTGACATCCATCTGATAAAGTTTGAAATTATGGTGACAAGCAAAAGATAATAGGATTCTAATAGCTTCTAGTCGAGCAACTGGTGCATAAGTTTCTTCATAATCGATACCTTCTTCCTGATTATACCCTTGTGCTACTAATCTTGCTTTATTTTTGGTGATATTTCCTTATTCGTCAGCCTTATTTTTATAGACCCATTTAGTACCAATAACTGACTGATCAGTTGGCCTTGGAACAAGTTCCCAAACGTCATTGCGCTCGAACTGATTTAGTTCTTCCTGCATGGCAATGATCCAGTAATCGTCTGTAGCAGCTTCTTTTGGATTCTTAGGTTCGATATTTGAGAGAAAAGCGACATGACCCATTTGGTTGAGTTGACTCCTTGTTCTGACATGTGATGTTACTTCACCGATTATATTTTGGGCCGGATGGTCTCTTAATATCCTTGGTGGTGATTGTAACTCACATATTTGAGGAATATTCTCAATAATTATTTCTGAGTCAGAATCAATATTTGTGATGATTGGATTGTCAGTGACTATTGATTCGTCATCATCTGATATAGTGTGAGGATGATGATAGAATTCATCAAAAGAGACATGAAGTGATTCTTCAATAGTTTTGGTTCATTTATTAAATATACGATAGGCCTTACTTCGTTCCGAATAACCGACAAATATTCCTTCATCGGCTTTTGGATCGAATTTGCCAAGCTGGTCTTTCGTATTTAAGATAAAACACTTGGAACCAAAAACTTTGAAGTATGAGATTTTAGGCTTTCTTTTGTTAAATAATTCATAAGGAGTATTCTTGGTAAGAGGTCATATGGACACACGATTTAAACATAACAGGCAGTTGCGACGGCTTCTGCCCAGAAATGTTTTGGTAAGGTGGTTCCATTCAATAATGTTCTTGCACATTCTTGTAAAGTTCGGTTCTTCCGTTCTACAACTCCGTTCTGCTGTGGAGTTCTGGGAAACGAAAAATTATGACATATACCTTTCTTTATACAAAAATGTTCAAATTCATTATTTCAAACTCTCTGCCATGATCACTTCTTATATTTTTAACTTTAATTCCTTTTGATTTTTGAATTCTTTTGACGAAAGATTTGAAATGATCGAAAGTGTCACTTTTATTTTTTAAGAAAATTGTTCATGTGTAACGAGAGAAATCATCAAGAATTACAAGCACATATCGACTATGATTTATTGACTGCACCCTAGTAGGTCCAAATAAATCCATGTGTAGTAACTCAAGTGGTTGTAATGTTGATATGACTTTCTTGGATTTAAAAGATGATTTGGTCAATTTTCCTAATTGACATGCATCACAAATGTTGTTAACTTTAAAACTCATTTTGGGTTGTCCTCTAACTAGATTGTTTTTGGCTAGCTTGTCAATAGTTCTGAAGTTTATATGACAGAAGCGTTTGTGCCATAGCCATGGATCATTATCATTAGCCACAAGACACATATCTGAATTATGATTAATACTCATATTAGGAATATATATATTTCTATCTCTATAACCTTCGAAAACTAAATTATGGTCTTTATCTAAAATACTACACTTATTATTCGAAAAGGAAATTATAAAACCCTTGTCACATAACCGACTAATACTAAGTAAATTGTGTTTTAAATTTTTAACTAGCATGACATTAGTAATAAGAGGTAAGTTAGATGTACCGCAATTGCTCACAAAGCCTTTGCCGATGATATAGCCTTTTGAATTATCTCCAAAAGTGACAAATCCAACATCTGAGTATGTAATATTTGTTAATAAGCTCTTGTCTCCAGTCATGTGCTTCGAGCAACCACTGTCCAATATCCACTTTCCTCTTTTCTTAAGTGGGACCTACAAAAAATAGAATTAAGTTCATGGTACCCACTTTTTATAGGGTCCTAAGAGTTAGGTCTTAGGAGTCCAAACCCATACAGGTCCGGTATCCCCTTTATGTACATAATTAGTATTATGATGCACAGTATTCATGAAATTCTGAATACATTTGTTCCTAATCAAATTGTTATTTCTTTTAGGAACCCATATTTTGATAGTCTTGATATTTTTCTTTTGAAATTTCACAACTGGTTTCGGTTTGGAGTATAATAAACTAAGATTTTTCTTAGCTTCAGTTTTTTGTACTCTCTTCTTTCTTTTATTACCAAGATGTTTATTGGTTTCTTGTTTCTTATATCCCAAACCTTTTTTATCCGAAATAGATTGTGAACTTTCAATGATTTTTGTCAAATTTTCTCGACCTTTGTTAAAGTTAGAAATAGAGGATGATGTTGGTTTATTAGATCCAGATTTCTTTTTGTTATAACAACTGGCTTTTCGCTGTTTTAGGAATTTTTTGAAACCTTTTTCTATGAAGGCCAGATCTTCATCTTCAGATTCTGATTCATTTTCGTCTTTTTCAACATGGAATGCCACGTTCTTCTTTTCTTCTTTTTGTTCCTTTCTAGTCTGCAAGTTAGCTTCATAGGACATTAGATTTCCTATCAATTCATCTGGCTTCATGACGGAAAGGTCATTAGCTTCCTCAATTGCTAATACTTTTCCTTCCCATTCACTAGTCAGAGAATGTAGGACTGTTGAAACAACATCAAAATCAGAATACTTTTGTCCTAAGTCAATAAGTGCATGGTGGATAGTTTGAAACCGTGAATACATATCATTAATTGTCTCATTTGGTTTTATTTTGAAATTTTGAAATTGACTTTTCAGCATGGCTATTTTGGCTTGTTTAACCTTGTTAGTACCTTCATGAGTGATTTTTAGCGTTTGCCAAATTTGATATGCAGTAGTGCAGATACTAACACGGTTATATTCATTTTGATCTAATGCACAAAACAACATATTTATTGCTTTTGCATTTACGGCTGCTGCCGTTTTCTCAGCCGCAGTCCATTCTGAATAATCAGTTGTTGGATTTACTATTTCTTTTTGAGTTGCATTCCAAGCATCATAACTATTTGATTGCATAAAGAATGACATACGAGTTGCCCAATAACTATAGTTAAGACCATTGAAAAATGGAGGTCTTTGTGTCGATTGACCATCCATGTAAGTGGTGTTTTGAGTGCTAGTATTTGCGTTATTTGCCATATTACAAGAATATATCAAATAATTGTGTTACGGTTATATGATGACCGTGCTCTGATACCAAATGAAAGTGTGCAGTAGTGATAGTTTACGAGTGCACGTACTAATATAGTACACACGGATCGTGTAATATGGAATATAATATAAATGCTGAAATAGATGATAATAGCACAATAAATAAAAAAAGGAAAAATCACACCAGAGATTTTTATACTGGTTCGGAGCACCGTCCTACGTCCAGTCCCAGACTTCTATCTGGATTTTCACTATTAACTACCTCGCTTCACCCGGAGGAACAGGTTTACAACACCTGAGCAAACGAACGGGATTTCACGCCTCTAATACACTGAGGACTTCAACACTTGCCTCTTACAACACCGAGGACTTCAACACTTGCCTCTTACAACACCAAGGACTTCAACAATGATGAATACAATTATTTGTTGATAGTATGTGTTCTTGCTAACACAGTTTTTTCACTTGTAGTACAAATTTCCTATAATCTTATCCTCAAAATATGTGAATGATGTTTTGTGAAGATTAAGGGAAGTATATTACTTATTGAATCAAAAGATATGAAATAATTTCAATGATTCAATAAGCAATTAAAATAATTGAGAGCTTTTTAGAATGCATGAGTATTTAGAAGGTAAGATCAGAAATTAGAGTAAAAAGAATATGTTTTCATGTATATGAATCAATGAGTTAGATGAGTTTATATAGAGAAAAAATGGTTGTAACTCTTTGTGAACAGTAGCCATTAATAGATATGATCATTGATGAAAGGTAAGAGATGCAACCATTGGAGAAAGAAGTGTCTTTTGAAAAGGTTGCTCTCTGTTTAAAAACGGTCGACAGGTCAAAAATTGGCCAGTAGAAAGGATTTCAAATATATAGTCGTTATGTGCATGTGTGCACGTTCATTGTGCATTTTACACAGAAACGGTCGACCGCCTATATTAATACCGGTCGACCGGTTACTGTCAAGTTGCACAATGAATGTGTAGTGCTATTCAAATATATATATATATATATATATATATCGATTATATTGAGGTGCATGATTATTTGAGGATAGATTTTAACAAGTTTATCACTATTACAATATCAAATAATCAACCTATAATCTAGAGTACCATATGTAGCTCTTTTGTGCTTCTTTATAGCCATGATGCCTATGTTTTGTCGATCGCCTTTATTTCTTTGTCAGAATCAAAAACTTCATAGAACCTGTGACTCAACAAAGACAAAATCTAAAGAAGATGAAGAAGATTTGCCAATATCGTTGATGATGCTAATGCTTATATCATTTTTCTTCCCAAATAACAAACAGAAATTGAGATGGGGATAATTTTAGTATTTATTAGACCTATAAAAGATGAACAGCGTCTCATTGCCAAGAACAATTGGGTGGTCATTTAAAAATAAGTTGAAAATTTCAAGGATAGACTACACAACACACCTGGATGTTCAATGTTTACCCTTAGAAGTATCTACATTTTTTAATAATTTTAACATAAATTGCTATGTACTATCATAATTATTGTTATGGGAAATTTTTCCCATAAGATTGTAGTTCGGTTGAGGTCAAGAGAAGACAAGGCCCGAGACAAGGTAGAAGGCAAGGCAGGAGCTCAAAAGAATAAGGAGAGAATAAGCTTCCCTTCAATCTGTTCGGCAGCACATGTACCGAACAATGTTTTTTGTTCGGTACATAAGGTACCGAACAGGAAATCCCATTCAGTACTCTAACCATCGAACTGGATTTTCAGTTTAGAGGTCTAACGTTTAAGTATCATTTTTAAACAATTTATAGTTCAAAATAGAAAAGGTAGCATTTCTAGAAATTCTATCTAAAGTTTTGTTACCGTTGTCAATATTATTTTACTACAACTTTGAACCAAGATTTCAATACTCTAACAATTGATTTTAGATCATTCTTTTTACATTAGTTAGTATACTTTGGGTACTTGAAAAATGTGAAGAAAAAACTCAAATAATATCTTTTAATTATTTTAGATAATTTTTCGAAAACAAGGTATTCTATTCTACCGAACTGCACTACTATTTCGCTATAACTTTTTGCATTTCGTTCAAATAGCTATCAAATGAAGTAGGCTTCACAAATTTCTAAATAAGAATAATATATTATTTACTTGATTAATTAGTAAAGAAACCCCTAAGAAAGTTTTCGCAAAAACGTTATTTTCCAAAACAAATTATTTTAAAATTATTGCTATAGTAACCTTTTTACTTATATCTTTTGTTACTTTGATTTAATTCTTTTATAACTTTCCAAAACATGTTCTTTTATAAACACTTATAGAAGTGTAGATAATAAAAAAATAAGTTATTATTAAGGTATGTTATTAAACCACCATTTTCACAAGTTATAATTTAATGGATTCAAGTGCGTTTATATCGACTATTACTCAATTCCATATTCAATTCAATAGTTAGTTTCATTCCATAATATGATTCAGAATTCAAATCATATTACTACTTAACATTTATTAACATATATACTAACCAATATGTCCACTTTAGATGTTTAAATATGCTTAATTTAAACATCATAATTTCATTCTCTTTAAGGTAACTACTTTAACAAATCATATGCTTTTGAAAGCATATAATAAAAGGTTGTAGCTTTAAGTAGTTAGTGTCTATTATTATATACAATAGAAAGCAATTTCAACAAGCATTAATATCAATTAATTAACCATATTCAAAGTGAAAATAACTCACTTTTGTTTAGATCAAATTTCACTTTCTTCCTATCAACATTCAATCAAACTACACTACACTTCCTTCCTTCAACACATAAGCACACGAATCAAGCACAAACACAAGAGCAGAGACCCTAGAAGTGCATGGCCATGCTTGGATTACCCCTAACTAGGTACGACCTTGGAGAGTTTGTGGGGGATGGCTCTTATTCTTTCGGTTTTGAGGTGGTAGAGTAATGTTGTATGGTATTTTAGGACGACAACATGATTTTGGAGGAGTTCGGATTTATTTTGATTTGTTTTGACTTAAGAACTTTGTGTAGAGAAAGAGAGTAAGAGTGTATAGTTTCTTAGGAGTTTGGAATTATGAGAATAAATAGAGCCTTAAATGTTCTTATATAGGATTAGGAAATGAGTGGAAAAGATTGCCAATACCCCTCCTTAGCCATGAAGTAAAGAGGATTTAAGCATGTAAGGACATACCCTTACACAAGCATGCTTTCCTTGATTTTGTGGTCATTTTATCCTTAATATAAGGATGTGTTTTATAATTATCCTATGTTTACACATGATAACTATTCAAGTTGCAATATGTTCACACAACTTGTATTGTATAAAAAGTTAATTTTTAACAAAACATTTTCTGGTCACATTTTCAGTACTTGGCCAAAGTTTATATTTTGTAAACACATTTAGAATAAATTTTCTAACATTAGTTATTAAATTAAATGTGTTTAATAAGGTCATAAAATCATATTTAACCACATTAAATCTTGGATTCAAATTTTTAAATAATTCTGATATTTAAATACGAGGTGTCCGAAATTTCGGGTCATTACATCCCCCCCCCCAGAATATTTTGTCCTCGAAATTCCAACACAAAAAATCCATGAAAAAACCATACAATAATACTTAACAACATTAATTTTATTAACAAACTAGGCCAACTGTTTGCCCAGACCAAAAATCTTCTCATCGCATAAGGATGATAAATAAACTACTAAGTGTACCTTTCTCTCAATAACCTAAGGTTATTACTTAGTCGATTATTCATATAATCTTAAAATATCTGAAGAGTCATTTCTCGAATTCGTCATAAGCCAAACAACATAGTATGTATTTATACTTAAGCACGTATGATCTATATATCATCTCTACGCAATGTTGATCTGACGAATTACTCGATCACATAGATTTCACTCCGAAATAGTATATCTCACTTTAATTCTTTAGTGCGGAATCTGATCTATTTACTTAATTGGGTACCTCATTCTCCTTTCATGGCGATAAACTATGATAGAAAACGTAGGGATCATCTCAAGAACCTATATCAAGTGGTCGCCTTAAAAAATTCTAGTAAAAACATCCTTTTTCGGACCGGTGTATACCACCTTGAAATCATGTACTCGAATCCTAGATTAAGAACTATCATGTGAATAAAATGATCTAGATGCAACTCATGCACTTAACTCAATTGGTTACTTAACCACTCCAATTTTTATCCAATTCTTATTTATTTACACAAAATCATTTCTTTTGTAATATTAAAATCATTTATGTAATATTTCTTAAAACATTACTTAAGTTTTATAAATATTTCCTAAAGACTTATATTATTATTATTATTATTTTAACAAATTTATCAAAATAAAATTTAATTTTGAAAACATTTCAAGACTTAAGTTCATTATTCGTGTAATACTTCTTTATATCCCAAAAGTATATACCAAACATTCGTTTACAATTTTACTTCCTAAAATTTCGACGATGGCCAAAAATAAATTTGGGTCTTAAAATTGTGTCAACTATCTAAACTTCTTTATCCATCAGGTTAGGCAAGTAGCTAGATAAAATAGGACTCTAGTATCCAAACTCAAGACTAGAGTCTACTTTCCTTAGTAACCCTAACGTAAAGACGTTTATTTGTTGTCTTAATAACGTCGAGTTTTCTTTTTAACAAGAATGATTAACAAATTTTAAATTTGTTCTCAACTTACTACCCTTTCAATTTAAAAGTTATAAAAATTCAATATATTTCTAAAAAAGTACTTAGCTTTAATTTTTGCATCAATTTAGAAGTTCCCTACTATTAAAAATCGCTGAAAATTCCATTTTATTTTAATAATTGAAAACTAACAAACAATATGTCGTTATAAGATGCACAACCAACTACCTTAATGTAAAGGATACATGCAACCATAATATAATTCAATAGAAAATTTAAGAACTAAATTTTAGGTTTTATTTAAAATTATCCGAAGTAATATTATATACACACACACGTATATCTTTTGGATATCAAATTATATTTTTTGGATTAAATGAAAATCATTTTCAATACCAATTTCCAAAATATTGTGTTTGAAATCCATGGAAAATATTCATATAGATTGAGTAAAATGATATCAAGAACTTGGTCCTACCGAATATTACAATATAACCCCTTTATATAGAAGGGTAATACGTAAGAGAGGTGATTTTCAACTGAACAAACCACCTGCTCAGTTTTATTCACATTCGAGCCACTCAAATAACTAACATAAAAATACTTTGTTTTTCGAATTGATTTGTTGATGCCGAGAATAACCTCGAATTCAAACAAATCTTAAACTCTATTAAAAAAATTAGTCCTTTAAAATCGTTTGTAATAAACTATTATTATTTTTCCAAACTCCTAGAATACATTTTCAAAAACATCAGGATTTAAGTTCTCAAATTCTTAATTTGAATCCTTTTTTTTAATTTTAAATCATATTTATATAAGTCATTTTTGTATAAACCATGTTTATATAAACCATTTTTGTATAAATTATATTTATATAAGTCATATTTATATAAACCATATTCATATAAGTTTGCTTTCTTATATTACATCATTTCATAAGTATTTAACTTCTAAATATCTTACCTTTCCCTTAAAGCTATAATATACAACTTTTATTAAATTAACCTTTTAACCTAACATTATCACTGAACGCCTTATAGTCAATTGTGAAACTTAATTCACAAGGTGTTCGTTTAAATGTTCCTATAAATTACTATCTACCTAACCCATGTTGTGAAATGGTAATTTACTTACTATTCAATAAACAACAGTTAATGCTCATAAACAGGTTGAGCACGACTTATCATGCAATAAATGATAATAATTTAATATTATCATTTCCTAACAAACAAATACATTATATATAACTATGTTAATTATTTGAAAATTATTCTTTTATATAAATATAATCCTAGGTGATATTATTTCATTTACCAGTTTTGAAAATAATAACGTGTCGTTTGTTCTTGTTTAAGTGTTTAGGAATCCCTATCGATAATCTTAAACGGCCGCATCGAGCAGAATCCATAATCACTCAGCAGACCAATCAACTCAATACAAAATATTGTTATAGCACTAACAAATATGCTCTCATATGTATAATACACTCAAACTTATAGTAAGGCATTCCATTACCCTATCTCCTAATGAGTTATACCCAACCAAAGCCAAGATTCTCGCTTCACCTTCAGCTCTGATACCACAATGTAACGAATGCCTTTTCAACCCTCAAATATAGACACTAATACATTCACGATATTTATATGCCGAGATCCCAAGTGCTGGATAGGCAGAATGTTAGGTAAAATAAAAGAAGAAAAGAAAATGAACAAGAAAGAAGAGAACACATATAAGAATCTCATAATGGAATGATAACATATAATAACAAATTGATACTTTTAGAAAGGAAAACTATATAGATACAGTAATCAGAGCAAACTAATCTATCATCAACTTGGTCAGTTATAACTTCATGTCCTTATAATTACTGAAATAAACAAAGCAATGCAGCAAAAATAAAATCTACGGTAGGTAATCATCCAGCTCCTCTCTTAGAGCTCCAATGAATCATCACTGATATTTAGAAATACACACGAGGCTGTCCTGAGCATTATAAGAAGAATAACATTTGGATCAGTTTGGTAAACCAACGTGAGATAATTCAAGTAATTTGAAATATTTAATGTTTATAAAACCTTTATAAATAAAGGTATCTCGTAAGACCACACCGAGAATAAAAATGGTTGGGTTTACCTTATGATAACAAAAACATTTATACATAAAAATCATGCGATATTATAATAATGTCTAAGATGTGTAATATAATTATAACATAGCTGAAATGGTTGCATTGATTACATTTAATGGCATATTCAGGTATATAACTAAATCGCTAAGGAATGTTCATATAAATGAATTTTCTACGAAGACCTCCCCAATATACTTGTAAGCCATACTGAGATTGATCTCCTATGACAAGGGTCAGAAACTACCTTGCGAGCATCGTATATCTCTAGATAAAATATACTATAAGGTAAACACAATCAGCTTACACCCTAACACACGAACTGAGTATCATCGACTCCCCATGTGCAACAAATCGATAAGCATACTCTAGATAATGGAGTTTATGTATGTGACGACCCGGCTTTCTATGCCCAGAAAACCGCTTCGTCTTGAAGAAAGAAAGGGGTGAGAAAATAGAAAAGATAGAGAAGAAAGAACAACAACATCAGAATCTCACAGCGGAACGAATAAATTATAATAATCACATAAGTATTTACATAGTATACAACATCAATCAGAGTTATACAGACAATAGATCACATACTAGACAGTTATAAACACCTGTCTAGTTAATACAGCACGCTACAATTTAATACACAAATCAACACAGAGATATCAACACAGCGGAACTATATGTATATCTACAACGCTGAAGCCTCCTTCTCCATTGCTCCTCCAGAATTCGTCAAAGCTAACCTGAATCCCTTGGCTACCAGTAAAAATTTGGGTACCCGAGAGATTATGAAAAACAAAAATAAACTCCGGGTCAGACATGGGTCTGGTATGAGTAGCAGGTTAAAGTTGCTTAACTTTGAAAATCTTTTGAAAACAAAAGGTATCACGTAAGACTCCCCACACATAAACATGGAAAAGTTTTTACCTTACGCTAACCAAAACATTTGATAGGAAATTCTGTGATATTATAATAGGTCTAGGGTTTTCAAGTAAATATAAAATAGCCGAAATTGTTACATTCATTAAATTCCAGCTACTAGCCACAAAAGTGGGTAATACAATCAAAACCGTTGGCACTTATTGGATTGTGGATTCCATACAATGGCAGGGCTACTGGGTACCGCCCGTCATAGTACGTGGCCTAGATCAATGTACCGAGGATCACTCTCGACCCCCTGCAACACAAGGCCGGAACCATTCCTTACTGAACAGTCCCGAACAAGATAACCCCGCAGATAGCCGTCGCTACTGCCCACTAAGCCGAAATAAAGGGACATCTAGACAGGGGAATATCCTTGTCCTGCTTGGGCATGACCCACCTAACCTTGCTGCACCTCCCCTGTTTTAGCCATTCCCGGTTGATGAGGCTTGAGGCTACGATTACCTTTATAGAATACATTTCTTAGAATGCTCATCGCCCACCTGACGATGTGTTGAAAGCATTCAATCCATACAAGTTCGTTCCGGGTTCGAACGAAACCGAAGGCATTATCTCGTTACACTCATTTTGGAATCACCCTCAGAGTTAACGACGATAACCCTTGCACTCTGAAACTTCATCTTCCTTCAGATTAACGACCTATCGTTAATTTGGAATCGATGTGGTTTTCGGATGTTCCTAATGCAGAAACCCGATCCCGGTCTTATCGAAAACCAAAACGTGTCTTTTAAGGCCAAGTTGTCTATTTAGTCTTAACAGTTTAATTCAATATCATCAATATACACACAGATGGATAATTCATAATATCAAAATAGATAATCACAGATAATCTCATAAACAGATAATTCATATCATCAAAACAGATAATTAAATATTATCATACTTAAACCAAACATCCATAGTACATAGATATTACTCATATCATATCTGAGATCACAATCTACAGATGAAATATCAATATCATTTATCCATAAGCAATGATTTATAAATCACACCCTTTGTAATTAATTTAACATGAATTAAATTAACTACGTCTATCTTTAATTAATTTAAAGTAAATTAAATTAATTACTTCATCTATAAATCTTGCTCATACAACTATTAAATTAATTTTAAACAAATTAATTAATCTCTAGATATTTACCTTGATTAACTTCTTCGATTAATCACCTTCTAATTACAGTAAGTAATTAGTCTTTAATTAATTCTATAAATTAATTATCCTAAATCATTTATAGTAATTAACATTTAATTACTTTATTTATAATTAAATATAATTAATTACATTATCCTTAATTTATCACCACATTACTAATTATTTCTTAATTAAACTATTCTTAATTTCATTATTAATTACATTATTTAATGATCCCTAATTCAGATTTAAATTAAATTACTTTATTTAATTATATTAAGTGATTAGTCTTTAATTAAACACAATTATTAATCACCTTGATTAATATCAACCAGTAATTAACTACCCTTAATTACTTATTACCAAATTAATTATTCCATTATTAATTATCTTCATTTAATTAATCCCTTGATTAATTACAAAAGTAATTATCCCAATTACTTTATTAACACATCCTCTTCACTAATTACATTCAGTAATTATATTAATTACTTCCTCAAGTAATTATGCTCCATTGAATACACTAAGTGATTACACATATCAAACCTTCAAATGATTTCTTAACTTAATTAAACTAAATTAATTAACTTAAATAAATCATTTTATCAAATTAATTACAATAAGTAATTAATTTCTTAATTACTTTTATCAAGTAATTTCATTTAACAATTTTTAATAGATTATTTAATGAATCTAATTAATTATCCAAAATTAATCACATATATTAATTAATAATTCTTAATTAACTATCTTCATTAATTAATAACTTTTCTTAATCTACTTCTTTCTTGATCTCTAATTATAAATTAATCTAAATTATTAATTTATAACTTAAATACAAAAGTCATTTCTTAATTAACCTATCATTTAATTATTTTAAATATCTTAATTATCCCTAAAATAATTCATTTCTTTATTTATGACTTTATTAATATTTAAAAATTTCATTTTGAATTTAAGATTCAAAATGATTCTTATTCAAACATTTATCGAATTTTAATTCAATTTAGAATCCTATAAATAACATTAACTACTCATATACGGACTTATATAGGAAAGGCCCTTAACTTCACCTGCTTGAATCTTAATTTAAATTTAAACTTCCAAAAGACATTTATATTTTAAACTTGCAACTTCCAAGTTAAAACAATTTATTTAACTCCCATTCAAAAGAACTTTGAAAAAAAAAACAATTCAAATATTTTTTTGAAACAAACACTTTTTAAAACAAACTATTTGAATTAAACTTTGCTTTATACATTTAGATTTTAAATCTGATTTTTTTTCCAGTTTTAAGTTCATTAGTTAACTTTGAGTTTAAAACTTTTGATTTCATTAGTTTGACTTTGAATTTAAAACTTGGGTTTAACTTGCTTTTGAAAAACTTGATTTTTAATTCTTGATTTAAAAATCCAAATTCGTTTCTAAAACTTAGATTCAAAAGTTCACTTGAATCTATATTTTGAACTTTTAACTTCAAACACAATTAAAGTTTTGATTCAGATTTTAAATTACATTTAAAACCTGAAACTGTCAGGTTGAAACCCATATTTGATTGTTTTAAACTTTATTTTTATTTAAATTTGAATTCAAAAGTAAATTTGATTTCAACTTCAACTAGATTTACACTTTATTTAATTCCATTACTTATTTATAAATAGGTTCCAATTGAATTTGTTTTTGAAACAATGCTACAGCCAGGTTTAACAAAAATCGGGAAACAACACTGACCCGAGAGATGCCAAAATTGCTTCGAGTCTCCCCTACCTCTACTTCGTGTCAAACCCTAGAATAAACTCGCGTCTCCCCGAGTTAAAACCCAGCTCACAACCAAAGAACCCAACACACTTTACTGGCACGGTGCACGTGCACCGTGGCCCCAGCCATCTCCGACCACCCACA
The DNA here is from genome assembly GCA_030765085.1 of Allium cepa. Lineage (NCBI taxonomy): Eukaryota > Viridiplantae > Streptophyta > Magnoliopsida > Asparagales > Amaryllidaceae > Allium > Allium cepa. The sequence continues at coordinate 294,607,509 of CM060937.1, forward strand.
TATGCTCCACCACGCCACAGACTACCACCAGACTCCACCACGATTCCCAGAGCCACCACAGCAATCTGAAACAAAAGCGAGTTCGAAACTCCACCTGGAAACCAAAAAATCAGGTTTCTCTCGAAACCTGGAAACTCCACCGCACTCCAAACTCCGTCCACCAGAGCCCTAGCACCACCGGCCACCACTTCGTCCATGACCGAGCTACTACCCATCTGAGTTTCAGCGAACTCGGTCGCTCCTATGCCACGCGACAAATCGAACATCACAGCATAGCCCAAACTAGGTTTAGCAACTTAAAACTGTCACTGCCACCATCACCGTGATCTGCCACCACTTCAACTAATTTTCCTACCATCACCGATGGTCCTACTATCACCTCTGGCAACTACAACCCCTCAGGTACTCGAGAACATCCATAACCACACAAATACTAATTCCCAGTAAAAACAGAACTACACATTCATTTTGCTATTAAAATTAGTGATTTCATTTTTAAAAATCATTATTTTGGTTAAGTATTTAGTTCATAACCCTGAATCACTAAATTCGAATGTTTAATTTCATCCAGAACTTAACTTTCTTGTTTATTTTTAGTTTCCAAAGCAACACACAATTTATTCCCACTCAGATAAATTTTTATATTTTGACAAATGATTAGACAACCAACTTTTGTTTATACCATAAATTCCAAAAATGACTTGATCCAGAGATAAAGGATTTTAAACTACAGCTATAGTTTTGAAAACTGGAGATATATGTGTTTACAGATATTCAGAAACATGTATATAACTCACATCCAAAAATGCACAGAAATTCACTAACATATATTCACACAAACTCACCTATTCCATACATAGATCATGCAATCCAGATTTATATATTTAAGCTTTTAAAAAAAAATTGTTACTCACCTGAAATGAAAACAGAGCTTCTGTTTTGATTTTGAAAAAAACTTGAGAATAATGCACAGGCTCTTTATTTTGCAAATAATTACAGGCTAATGGCTTGATAAAAATGAAGCCTTTGATCTGGTCTTGAGGAAGTTGGTCACAGATTTGAATGAAGGCAGTTTCAGGTTTTGCAAAGTTGATGGAATTTTTGTATGATGTTGTTTAAGCTTGTTGATGTATAAAACTTCAATTGTAAAAAAAAAAAGAAAAGCTTGCTATTCTTCACAAATGAACTGAGAAGATATGTATATATAGAAGGAAAATATTACAGGGGAAGGTGGCATCTGGGTTTAGGCTATTTGCAGGTAAAGATCTTATTATATATTTTTACAGAGATTATGTTTTGCTTTATCAGGCAAAATTATATTTGTTAGGGAGGCTGAAATGATGTTAACAAAATTCGAAATGACTTTGTTATGTGCTATAGTTTGTAAGCATTAAATGCAATGGTACCTTATGTCTAACATGCACTTAGATATTTTTATTTAGCTTTGTACCATAACTTTTGCATGTCTCTAATAAGCATCCTGCATATTTATTTTACATTGCTTTGTTTTTTCTATCTACAGGCTACACGCCTACTTTACTTATCTGGCAGCCCTATTTGATTTTATTTTGTTATTCCTGCCTGCAACACTTAAATACAAATCCTACTTGCTTTACATAACAAGCTTCACATACAAGATTCTTTTCATTTTATTCTGCCTGATTTTAATTTATACATTATGTGCATACTGAATTTACTTTGTTACTATACTTGCTTGCATACTTATTTACAGCTACACATATGTCCTTATTATTTCTTACTTTACTTTGCTTTGTTTCATACTTTTGCATTTCTATTTCAAGCATATTTATTTACAGGCCTATACATATATTTTTACTTGACTGGATATGTCTTCTATCCTATGTACAAAGCTATTTTATTTTATCATGCTTTGTTTATGCTTATGTTTAATATTTTATAAGATTTATTTTATCGTAATATACTTAAAAGATTGTATATTCCAAACCATAGCTTTCCAAAACATGTGTATATAAGTTTAAAATAATAATTCCTATTTATTTAAATCCATTGTACGGATTTACATTATTAATAAAGCTCATTATTAAATCAAAATAATTTATAAAAGAAACAATCTCTTCAAAATATAAATTACTTATTTTATAAAGCTAGATTGAAAAGAACAAAACTATCCTTTTATTTAAATCTTAAACCTAGGCTAGAATACTTTTAAACAATTTAAATTTATCTTGAGTATTTTAAGATCATATTATTATTATCTATTCAATATTAAATAAAAATCAAATTCCTAATTTTCCAAAAGTATTAGAGTTAGAAATCATGTCTTTATTTTATTAAACTTAAAACAAAGATTATCTTTTACAATATATACAGATATATATATATATATATATATATATATTATAAATAGAAAACAATTTAATTAGCTTTTAAAAGATAAATTATCAGTTAATCATTTATTTAAAAGAAGATTATTAAATCAATTCAAATTATTATTAACAATATTTGTCAAATCAATTTAATTTTTAATGTAGATTATTAAATTGATATTGCCCCAAATTTCCGGGATGTCACATTCCTCCCCCCTTAAAAGAATTTCGTCCCCGAAATTTAAAACAAAAGTAATTTAATAATCTAATTTAAGATTTAATTTTAAAACCCAAGCATATTTCAATCATGAGCTAACAACCATAGCAACCAATTCATCCAAACAGACAAATCTATCTATCCAAACAAAATTCCGGATAGAATTCCCTCGAGTTTCCCCAAGTATAAATACCGGGTTACTCGCTCTATAGAATCCAAACAAACAATACTACAAAGCTACAGAGCTCACTCATCTAGATCTACAAAACAAGACAGAATATCAGACTACAGACAAGTCTGAATCAACAACTAAAACTCCCTGAACTGCTGGTTCTATAATCAGAGATAGATCTTACACGTACTCCCTCAGAGATACGTGAAACACAACGAATTCCAATTATCCAAACTGACAATCCAATCCTGAAGACTAAACACTTATCCAAAATCAAATCTCCGACTTCGGAATCCAAATTCGTCCGTCTCTTACCCATAAAACTCTTCGGACGATCCTGGGCTTCCTCATCCTTACTGATCAGCTCAACACTTGCTGATATCCTAGAAATAAACTGGTCCAAAAATAATCCAACAAATAATTTTTCAAGATCAACCAAAACTCAGAACACAAACTCTATTTCAAATCAAAAGACAAAACTCACTTCTCTCATCCAGAAAAGATTAAACAGGTGCACTCCAATCTGGCCTCAGATCCTGAAAAATTTCCTGTAGAACTCTCCCATCCAAACATTGCAACATCCAATTGCTTCCAAACTAAAACTGCTACCACCATGCTTCCACTGCGCAACTCTGACTGAACAGATGAAAATGCTGTAGTCGAACACCGATTGGACAACACATTCCAAAAATAAAGTTCACAGATCAAAAAGAAAATTCTAAAGTTCCTCTAAAATCCGGGTTACTTTACCAAGCTCAAAAATCAACCTATTACTGAGCTGAACCATCGGAACCACTTCTGAAATCCCGTCGATACCAAATTCAATCTTCAGATGCTGACCAAATTCTGACTTCCTGAAGACATCCAGAAAAATTCACAAGAGAATACTCAAACCATCGCAAGTCACTTTTGCGGTTGATCCAGCCTAATTCCAAAGATACCGCTCTCTCTTTACCATTCGGAACAACTTACTCTTATGTGGCCAACTCATCGAAGAAATGGAGCTACTCTGCTGCTTCTGAAGTCACCCAAGAAAAGCTGCTAAGCCAGAAGACTTCCTAATCCAAAGCTCTTCGAGAAACTCGGACTCCAACCAAACAGAAACATCCAGCTGAACACAGCCACAACACCGAGCAGACACACTTCCTTGACTTGTTCCAAAGAAAACATCTTCGGAGACATCCATAGTCACTGTGTCTCATCACACAGCTACTACACTTTGATGTATCAAGATATCAGGACTGGCTTCGGTCCACCCGACAGATCCAAACTCTAGCTCAACCAAACTACACTTCAAAAAAAAAAAATGAACTTCGAATCTTAACAGATCCTTCAAAGATTAATGAAATCCTTATACCACTCAAAGCTCACTCGAGACGGTATTAGGTCTACAGTCTCGACAATTACACTTCCAATCTCAAACATTCAAATTCCAACCATTGGTAGTCGTGTTACACACACCACCATCCTATCTACCTTTATATCTTATATTGGAAAACCCGAACAGGTAATCCAACAATAGGTAGAAATATATATATATATATATATATATATATATCAAAATTACAAATACGCTCTCTCAAGAAAGAAAACACTTAAGAGCCTAGGTATTCACTCAACCTAGCTGCTCTGATACCAGTTGTGACGACCCGGCTTTCTATGCCCAGAAAACCGCTTCGTCTTGAAGAAAGAAAGGGGTGAGAAAATAGAAAAGATAGAGAAGAAAGAACAACAACATCAGAATCTCACAGCGGAACGAATAAATTATAATAATCACATAAGTATTTACATAGTATACAACATCAATCAGAGTTATACAGACAATAGATCACATACTAGACAGTTATAAACACCTGTCTAGTTAATACAGCACGCTACAATTCAATATACAAATCAACACAGAGATATCAACACAGCGGAACTATATGTATATCTACAACGCTGAAGCCTCCTGCTCCATTGCTCCTCCAGAATTCATCAAAGCTAACCTGAATCCCTTGGCTACCCGTAAAAATTTGGGTACCTGAGAGTTTATGAAAAACAAAAATAAACTCCGGGTCAGACATGGGACTGGTATGAGTAGCAGGTTAAAGTTGCTTAACTTTGAAAATCTTTTGAAAACAAAAGGTATCACGTAAGACTCCCCACACATAAACATGGAAAAGTTTTTACCTTACGCTAACCAAAACATTTGATAGGAAATTCTGTGATATTATAATAGGTCTAGGGTTTTCAAGTAAATAGAAAATAGCCGAAATTGTTATATTCATTAAATTCCAGCTACTAGCCACAAAAGTGGGTAATACAATCAAAACCGTTGGCACTTATTGGATTGTGGATTCCATACAATGGCAGGGCTACTGGGGTACCGCCCGTCACAGTACGTGGCCAAGATCAACGTACCGAGGATCACTCCCGACCCCTGCAACACAAGGCCGGAACCATTCCTTACTGAACAGTCCCAAACAAGATAACCCCGCAGATAGCCGTCACTACTGCCCACTAAGCCGAAATAAAGGGACATCTAGACAGGGGAATATCCTTGTCCTGCTTGGGCATGACCCACCTAACCTTGCTGCACCTCCCCTGTTTTAGCCATTCCCGGTTGATGAGGCTTGAGGCTACGATTACCTTTATAGAATACATTTCTTAGAATGCTCATCGCCCACCTGATGATGTGTTGAAAGCATTCAATCCATACAAGTTCGTTCCGGGTTCGAAAGAAACCGAAGGCATTATCTCGTTACACTCATTTGGAATCACCCTCAGAGTTAACGACGATAACCCTTGCACTCTGAAACTTCATCTTCCTTCAGATTAACGACCTATCGTTAATTTGGAATCGATGTGGTTTTTGGATGTTCCTAATGCGGAAACCCGATCCCGGTCTTATCGAAAACCAAAACGTGTCTTTTAAGGCCAAGTTGTCTATTTAGTCTTAACAGTTTAATTCAATATCATCAATATACATACAGATGGATAATTCATAATATCACAATAGATAATCACAGATAATCTCATAAACAGATAATTCATATCATCAAAACAGATAATTAAATATTATCATACTTAAACCAAACATCCATAGTACATAGATATTACTCATATCATATCTGAGATCACAATCTACAGATGAAATATCAATATCATTTATCCATAAGCAATGATTTATAAATCACACCCTTTGTAATTAATTTAACATGAATTAAATTAACTACGTCTATCTTTAATTAATTTAAAGTAAATTAATTACTTCATCTATAAATCTTGCTTATACAACTATTAAATTAATTTTAAACAAATTAATTAATCTCTAGATATTTACCTTGATTAACTTCTTCGATTAATCACCTTCTAATTACAGTAAGTAATTAGTCTTTAATTAATTCTACAAATTAATTATCCTAAATCATTTATAGTAATTAACATTTAATTACTTTATTTATAATTAAATACAATTAATTACATTATCCTTAATTTATCACCACATTATTAATTATTTCTTAATTAAACTATTCTTAATTTCATTATTAACTACATTATTTAATGATCCCTAATTCAGATTTAAATTAAATTACTTTATTTAATTATATTAAGTGATTAGTCTTTAATTAAACACAATTATTAATCACCTTGATTAATATCAACCAGTAATTAACTACCCTTAATTACTTATTACCAAATTAATTATTCCATAATTAATTATCTTCATTTAATTAATCCCTTGATTAATTACAAAAGTAATTATCCCAATTACTTTATTAACACATCCTCTTCACTAATTACATTCAGTAATTATATTAATTACTTTCTCAAGTAATTATGCTCCATTGAATACACTAAGTGATTACACATATCAAACCTTCAAATGATTTCTTAACTTAATTAAACTAAATTAATTAACTTAAATAAATCATTTTATCAAATTAATTACAATAAGTAATTAATTTCTTAATTACTTTTATCAAGTAATTTCATTTAACAATTTTTAATAGATTATTTAATGAATCTAATTAATTATCCAAAATTAATCATATATATTAATTAATTAATAATTCTTAATTAACTATCTTCATTAATTAATAACTTTTCTTAATCTACTTCTTTCTTGATCTCTAATTATAAATTAATCTAAATTATTAATTTATAACTTAAATACAAAAGTCATTTCTTAATTAACCTATCATTTAATTATTTTAAATATCTTAATTATCCCTAAAATAATTCATTTCTTTATTTATGACTTTATTAATATTTAAAAATTTCATTTTGAATTTAAGATTCAAAATGATTCTTATTCAAACATTTATCGAATTTTAATTCAATTTAGAATCCTATAAATAACATTAACTACTCATATACGGACTTATATAGGAAATGCCCTTAACTTGAACTGCTTGAATCTTAATTTAAATTTAAACTTCCAAAAGACATTTATATTTTAAACTTGCAACTTCCAAGTTAAAACAATTTATTTAACTCCCATTCAAAAGAACTTTGAAATAAAAAACAATTCAAATATTTTTTTGAAACAAACACTTTTTAAAACAAACTATTTGAATTAAACTTTGCTTTATACATTTAGATTTTAAATCTGATTTTTTTTCCAGTTTTAAGTTCATTAGTTAACTTTGAGTTTAAAACTTTTGATTTCATTAGTTTGACTTTGAATTTAAAACTTGGGTTTAACTTGCTTTTGAAAAACTTGATTTTTAATTCTTGATTTAAAAATCCAAATTCGTTTCTAAAACTTAGATTCAAAAGTTCACTTGAATCTATATTTTGAACTTTTAACTTCAAACACAATTAAAGTTTTGATTCAGATTTTAAATTACATTTAAAACCTGAAACTGTCAGGTTGAAACCCATATTTGATTGTTTTAAACTTTATTTTTATTTAAATTTGAATTCAAAAGTAAATTTGATTTCAACTTCAACTAGATTTACACTTTATTTAATTCCATTACTTATTTATAAATAGGTTCCAATTGAATTTGTTTTTGAAACAATGCTACTGCCAGGTTTAACAAAAATCTGGAAACAACACTGACCCGAGAGATGCCAAAATTGCTTCGAGTCTCCCTACCTCTACTTCGTGTCAAACCCTAGAATAAACTCGCGTCTCCCCGAGTTAAAACCCTGCTCACAACCAAAGAACCCAACACACTTTACTGGCACGGTGCACGTGCACCGTGGCCCCAGCCATCTTCGACCACCCACATATGCTCCACCACGTCACTTACTACCACCAGACTCCACCACGACTCCCAGAGCCACCACAACAATCTGAAACAAAAGCGAGTTCGAAACTCCACCTGGAAACCAAAAAATCAGGTTTCTCTCGAAACCTGGAAACTCCACCGCACTCCAAACTCCGTCCACCAGAGCCCTAGCACCACCGGCCACCACTTCGTCCATGACCGAGCTACTACCCATCTGAGTTTCAGCGAACTCGATCGCTCCTAGGCCACGCGACAAATCAAACATCACAGCTGGTCCTACTATCACCTCTGGCAACTACAACCCCTCAACCCCTGGCAACTACAACTAATTTTCCCACCATCACCGATGGTCCTACTATCACCTCTGGCAACTACAACCCCTCAGGTACTCGAGAACATCCATAACCACACAAATACTAATTCCCAGTAAAAACAGAACTACACATTCATTTTGCTATTAAAATTAGTGATTTCATTTTTAAAAATCATTATTTTGGTTAAGTATTTAGTTCATAACCCTGAATAAATAAATTCGAATGTTTGAATTTCATCCAGAAGTTAACTTTCTTATTTATTTTTAGTTTCCAAAGCAACACACAATTTATTCCCACTCAGATAAATTTTTATACTTTGACAAATGATTAGACAACCAACTTTTGTTTATACCATAAATTCCAAAAATGACTTGATCCAGAGATAAAGGATTTTAAACTACAGCTATAGTTTTAAAAACTGGAGATATATGTGTTTACAGATATTCAGAAACATGTATACAACTCACATCCAAAAATGCACAGAAATTCACTAACATATATTCACACAAACTCACCTATTCCATACATAGATCATGCAATCCAGATTTATTTATTTAAGCATTTAAAAAAAAAATTGTTACTCACCTGAAATGAAAACAGAGCTTCTGTTTTGATTTTGAAAAAAACTTGAGAATAATGCACAGGCTCTTTATTTTGCAAATAATTACATGCTAATGGCTTGATAAAAATGAAGCCTTTGATCTGGTCTTGAGAAAGTTGGTCACAGATTTGAATGAAGGGAGTTTCAGGTTTTGCAAAGTTGATGGAATTTTCGTATGATGTTGTTTAAGCTTGATGATGTATAAAACTTCAGTTGTAAAAAAAAAGCTTGCTATTCTTCACAAATGAACTGAGAAGATATGTATATATAGAAGGAAAATATTACAGGGGTAGGTGGCATCTGGGTTTAGGCTATTTGTAGGTAAAGATCTTATTATATTTTTTTACAGAGATTATGTTTTGCTTTATCAGGCAAAATTATATTTGTTAGGAAGGCTGAAATGATGTTAACAAAATTCAAAATGACTTTGTTATGTGCTATAGTTTGAAAGCATTAAATGCAATGGTACCTTATATCTAACATGCACTTAGATATTTTTATTTAGCTTTGTACCATAACTTTTGCATGTCTCTAATAAGCATCCTGCATATTTATTTTTACATTGCTTTGTTTTTCTATCTACAGGCTACACGCCTACTTTACTTACCTGGCAGCCCTATTTGATTTTATTTTGTTGTTCCTGCCGGCAACACTTACATACAAATCCTACTTGCTTTACATAACAAGCTTCACATACAAGATTCTTTTCATTTTATTCTGCCTGATTTTAATTTATACATTATGTGCATACTGAATTTACTTTGTTACTATACTTGCTTGCATACTTATTTACAGCTACACATATGTCCTTTTTATTTCTTACTTTACTTTGCTTTGTTTCATACTTTTGCATTTCTATTTCAAGCATATTTATTTACAGGCCTATACATATATTTTTACTTGACTGGATATGTCTTCTATCCTATGTACAAAGCTATTTTATTTTATCATGCTTTGTTTATGCTTATGTTTAATATTTTATAAGATTTATTTTATCATAATATACTTAAAAGAATGTATATTCCAAATCATAGCTTTCCAAAACATGTGCATATAAGTTTAAAATAATAATTCCTATTTATTTAAATCCATTGTAAGGATTTACATTATTAATAAAGCTCATTATTAAATCAAAATAATTTATAAAAGAAACAATCTCTTCAAAATATAAATTACTTATTTTATAAAGCTAGATTGAAAAGAACAAAACAATCCTTTTATTTAAATTTTAAACCTAGGCTAGAATACTTTTAAACAATTTAAATTTATCTTGAGTATTTTAAGATCATATTATTATTATCTATTCAATATTAAATAAAAATCAAATTCCTAATTTTCCAAAAATATTAGAGTTAGAAATCATGTCTTTATTTTATTAAACTTAAAACAAAGATTATCTATTTACAATATATACATACATACATATATATATATATATATTATAAATAGAAAACAATTTAATTAGCTTTTAAAAGATAAATTATCAGTTAATCATTTATTTAAAAGAAGATTATTAAATCGATTCAAATTATTATTAACAATATTTGTCAAATCAATTTAATTTTTAATGTAGATTATTAAATTGATATTGCCCCAAATTTCCGGGATGTCACAATGTACCCTGTATTTGGGTTAGCTTAACCCAGGATCATGCATCCTACTGTGCTTATAGTCATTTTCTAATGTCAGGGCTATGTTCGGCATCCACATATGAGTTTTCAATAAAACTCGATCAAATAATGAATCCTAAATGGATTCCATCATCTCAATAGATTTCAGAACCACATGGTTTTCATCATTTCACTTCCAAATCATAGAACCCATATAGTGGTTTTAGAGTGGTATTCGGTAAGTAAAACACTTACCGATTCTAGACACTTCATAACCAATCGATGAATTTTCGGTTAACTTCATTCCGGTTCTTTTAGAAGTAATCAAAAGCTAGATGCATTTCATACTAATACTCCTACCCAAGGGTTCTTATTGGTATAAATCCACGAAGCATTCCATATACTTCCTAAGTTAAGTTTGGTCAAGATCTATAGTCGACTAATCGACTATCGAATCTTGAACGCTTGCTTATAGGAATCAACGTTTCACACTTTACAAGTTTTCGATCTTTCTGCTTAACTATTCCTCGGCCTAGAAAAATGCTGATAGGTTAGAGCTCGATTGCTCCATCCCTACCTAAACAACAGTCTTGACTCTCACAAATAGAGAAGCTTACTCGTTCGACTTTTAGTTTTAAGCATATTAGTACAAACATCTCATAAACAATCAAACTAAGGTCATTACATAGTTATTACTTATCATCTAAGTACAATCACGTCACATAAACGACTTTTAATCCCTTTATATATATCCTTTATTAATTAAAACCCACTTTTATTAATAAAACATTTTTTTATCTAATAAAACTTCTTTTATAAATCAAGGCTTTCTTTATTAATTAATAATCTTTTATTAGTTAAAACATCCTTTATATACTTGTACAAATATATTGGAGTTCTCTTTAAAAATATATATACTTGTCTTTATAAATTTAACTATTTATTTATTCTTTTAACACTTAAAACATATTCATATACTTATTCCAGTGGTATAAGTGTATTCACAAATCGTTTAACAAGTTTTACTTACTTAAAATATAATCAAAGAGATTAAAACAATTATTACAAAAATATTGTTATAATAAACTCCATTTCTTTTATAAATTAAAGATATAACATTTTCTATAAAAGATTTCAATACTTGTTACTTTTTTTAAATTCCATTGTTAAAGATTTATAATATTTCTTCCAAAATATAATTCAAGGGTTTAAAAATAAATGTTGCTAAAGCATTGTTTACTACAAACCCAAAACCATTCCATTTAATCATTGTTTTTAAAGCTCTCCTTTTAAAGGTTTAATTACGTTTAAGGGTTAAAGACAAGTGTTGCTGAAAATAATTGTCACAACAAACTCAAACATTTTATACTTTGAAAACATCCTCTTTAAAAACTCCCTTCTTGAAGATTTATTTTTATTTAAGTGTTAAAGACAAGTGTTACTAAAAAAATTGTCATAACAAACCCAAAAACATTTTCTTGTATTTTTCTACTAAATATCCATTAGTCAATATCTAATTGTATTCCTAAGTATAATTAATAATAAGGGTTAAAAACAAACGTTGCTATAAACACTATTTACACCAACCCAAAATTATTTACTTATCCAATAATAATTTAAACATTTACTTAAAGATCAAAGAATATCCACACTTATTAATCAAGGTAATACACTTTTACTTGATTCCATAAAACAATTTATACTTAAGTGTTAAAATCCAAACTCCCTTTATTATATTTATAAAATAGTTAATTTAATATTTAACACACACACACACATATATATCTTTAAAATATTTATTAATATGTTAAAATAATTTTAAAACTACTTAAAATATATGATAATTATTTATATAAAATATTATGTAAAAATAAGGAATTCTGAAATAAATAGCAAAAGAAGTTTTAATTTTAAAAGCTACTTAGTTTAGAAATTCATAATTAATTGTTAAAGATATATTTAAAATATAAACCAATTTTAAATACTCCTTTAGAAGTTAGAAAACAACCCTAAAAAGATTAGAGAAAAATACATATTTTAAATATCGTTTTAAAAAATTTATAGTTCAAAATAGAAAAAATAGCATTTCTAGAAATGTTACCTAAAGTTTTATTACTATTATTAATAGTGTTTTGCTACAACTTTGAGCTTAGATTTCAATACCCTAACAATAAATTATAGATTCATTCCTAAAGAAAATACCAAAGAATATCTTTAATTATTTTGGAGAATTTCTCAAAAACAGGGTATTTTACCGAACTGTACTTATAGCGACTATTTCGCTATAACTTTTTGCATTTCATTCAACTAGCTATCAAATAAATTAAGCTTCAAAACTTTCCACTTAGTTTTAATAATTCAAACTTAGTTTAATTAATTATTTAGTTAATGTAAGGATGTGTTTTATTATTATCATATGTTTACACATGATGATTAATCAAGTTGTAATATGTTTGCACAACTTGTATTGTATAAAAAGTTGATTTTTAACAAAACATTTCCAATCACATTTTCTGTGTTTATCCAAAGTGTTTTTTGTAAACACATTTCGAAAATAATTTTTCAAACATTAGTTATTAATTAAATAGTGTTTAATAAGGTTATAAAATCATATTTAATCACATTAATTCTTTGATTCAAATAAGGTGCTATCAGTAGGGGTGCCAACCGCGACATGGAAGAATAATATAACCATACTTTTGGTACTACAGTCTCGGCTGCCATCACTAGAGGTGACATAGACAGAGTTGTGGACCTCGATACTCATCTCACCGCATAATAACAAGCTATTGGATCAAATCATGACATGCTTAGGGCAGGCGTTGCCAACCGCACATAACACTGAAACTAGGGGAAAACCCAGACCCGACGATTGAGGCAGAGAAGAAGATCATACTAGTGGCAAATCTAACCAGGAAAATCAAGGAGCAGGATGAGTGAATGGTGAGGAAGCAGGTCGAGCAGGGGCTTAACTGCTCACCACACACGAGGATCGGTCTGACACCAAACCAAACAAAGGAGGTGACGGACTAGGGACGACTATGGATGGACCTCACCAACCTAGGCAATGCCCTTCGGACTTGGCTGAAGCTGCAACTAATAGAAGATGAGCTTACCTCCGTGAGCGGTTTTGGAGTAGATAATGAAGCCAGAATCATAGAAAGAGTCATCACAAGAGACATGATAAAAGCCCCTCACTTAGGTAGGAGAGGTTGGTTCATTCCTGACCATCCCTAGAGTCAGAGGATCGTATGGTGTGCATTATCATAAAATGTGCTCGACAGGAGCAAAAAGAGTGGAGAATTAGTGCAAGAATTGGCGGCCCATTTACTGTGGAAATAGGGAGTGCCCATAATCCGAGAGGTTTTTGAATGCATATTATGGATCCTTACTAAGGCTTAACTGATCCCATGGTGCATTTACAACGATATACATAGCCTATGCTAATGAGTGGAGCAACGGAAGAGGTCTTATGCAAATGCTTTCTGTAATGACCCGAAAATTTTCGAAGCCGAAAATTCCAGATAGTTATGAAATAGAAGAAAGAGATAGACGAAAAGAAAAAGAATAGAATCAACAACATCTCACATTCGCAGCGGATAAAATATAATAATAAATAATAACAGTTTACAAAAGAATACTATATCAGTCGATTATATTTAATATACATCAGAGTTTCATATATACACAGTCACTGAACATATATAATTATCATGACTCAGATTAACAATAATATAAATACAGCGGAAATACTCTATACGATAATGCCATCCAGCTCGCCTTCTGAGCTCCGGAACGTCCTAACCTGGAAATCTGTAATACTCGGTCTGACCCGAGCATTACACCAAAGTAACACCCGGGTCTGGCTAGAAACCAGCGTGAGTAAACTCATCTAACATTTAGTACAAAAGTATACAACTCATATAAACCCGGGGTACGTATATCAATCTACAACTTCACAAGTTGCTATAGACATCACTTATTTCACACATCAATTTCTAAGTGCCAGAACTTAGACTATATGGTCCAATTCACTTAATTCATTCCATTAGACCCTATTGATTTCACATATCAATTTATAAAGAATCGAAGTGGTTTTGGGTATTAACTAATACCCGACTCCAGTCTCTTCGAATTCAGTCCATCATAACACATGTTATTCAAGTGAAATGCAATTCATCATTAACAGAAACCACATTATCATTACCCACCCAACACATCATATCACGAACCATTTCATATCAGGGTATCAATCAATTCAGGGCATTTAAACAATCACTTATCATAAATAAGCAAGATAATCAATTACACCATCTCAAATAAGTCTAATCATAATTGAATTAAATCAATTACCTTTAAGTTCTGCTTCTTAATTAATTACAACCCAATTGATTTACCATCCCATAATCATTCATTTTTTATTACATTAAGATTATCATCATTATCTAACTACTTGCATTAAGTAATTATACTTAACCACATTCCATGAATGATTATCCTTAATTAATTGTATCCATTAATCAACCCCAATTGCTCTTGAACAGTAATTACCCCTCTGTAATTACTTACTTAAGTAATTAACTTCTTACTTAATTATGAATCCCTTTTGGTTAAATATACCAAGTAATTCATCTTTAATTACTTCTACTAAGTAAATTCCCTCTAATTACTTCCCACTAATTTATTCTTTTTAATATATCACATCCTGTATTTATGAATTACTTCACTAAATCTCATCAAGTATTTATCTTTAATTAATCTCCAAGAGATTTCCTTTAACAAATTCATTTCAATTGGGTAATCCATCCCTTGATTACCCTTAAACCCAATTAATAAACCTTAATTAATTTATTAGCACAACTTAATTACGAATTAAGTATTTCCTTAATTACCAGTTAATTAATCATTAGTCATTAGTTAATTAAATTACTTAATCACTTAACTACTAATCATTCGTTAATTAGCTTTAAGTAGTTAATTACAACTTTATTTATCAATTAATCATTAATTAATCCAAGCTCTAATTACAATTATAATTTATTATTCTTAATTACTTCCTAAAAATAATTAATTGAATAATTAACCATCTTAACTAACATTTTAAGAAATCTTCTTTAACTTGAAAATTATATCATTATTAACTACCAATCTTTAATGCTAGTAATATTATACTTAACTTAAATTAATTACTTAATTAAAGTAATATTTAATCAAGAGTTTAAACATTTAAAGTACTAATTAAAATAATTAAACTTGTGTTAAAGTCTTAACTTAAGTTGTTAAACCTTCATTAAGTATACAATGTTTAAACTGTTTGAAAAATAAATTACTTAATCTTTACTTTATAACATTGCAGATTTAAAACAAAACCCTCTCGAGTACTTCCCTGATTAACTCGCGTATCCTAATAATTTTCCCGAGTCACTCTTCCATTCTCATGACCCTTCCTCTTCTCTCTTCCCTCTTTATTTCCAGTAAGTTTTAATTTAAAACTAAAGCAAAAATTAGGCATTAGGAAATCCATGATCTCGCACGCACTCGAATACCTACCCGATACAAGTGACCACAATACTCGAGCAATGTCTCGTGGTCGTTCACCAATCTACCCACTGAAACCTATTGCCCACGCCGTACACGTGCACAGTCGTATGACTCGGCTCCGGCGATCACCAATGCCATCGGCAAGACACAAATCCTCTATAGATTCGAAAAAACAACTCAATTCGACCCAAAAATATCGAATCAAAAAATGCCTTCTGCTTGAAAAAAACTGAAGCTCGACCATCCCCTAAATCGTCTCGCCACCGCCGCAAAAGCCACTGGAGGAGCTCGGACTTTGGCCACACCACGACAACCCATTCCTCTTCCCCTTCCTTGAACCTTCGTGACACTCGATCACCCATAGAAAACAAACACGCACGATTTCGACATGACCAAAAACTTGAAACCTAAACCCTAAATTGAATTCGTTCTCCCAATTCTTACATTTGAAAAATTATCCAATAATTTTCCTAGCATCATAGATGTTCACACTAGCTCCAAGACAAATTTAAACAATTTATTAATGATTCGATTGCCTGAAATGAGAAAAATGCAAATTTATTTCAAATTCAAACTGCCCCTAAAATTCCAAACTAAAAATCTTCGTTTTAGTTTCAAAAATCATGAATTACTGTAAGCATTCAAGATATAAACTTGAATTTTTTTTTAGTAACATTCGAATTTATCCATTTAGCACATGATTGCCTGTAAACAAAATTTCCAGAGGTATGTTTTGTAAACGTGGTTTAATCAACTTCTAAAAATCTTTATTCACATTTAACATCTTGTTTTGTTGAGAAATCAAAGCTTAACAATAATTAAATAAAAACAAATTTGAGTTGGAGTGGAAATCAACTCTATAATCAAAAGCAGAGAAGAACAGCATATTCAATATTCACAGAACAACTGTATTCAAACACAAATCCATATCAAAGGTAAACACATACACACCACATAGTAAATGAATCATCTTTTCTGTTTTAATTAAATTTAGACTTGTAAATTTTACGTTTACTCACCTGCAAGCTTGCTGAGCAAACAACACTCTGCTGTCATGAAAACTTGTAGTTGGAACTGCCCTGGAATACTTTCTGTTCTTGTTTGTTTTTGTTTTGAACTTGAGTTTAAGCTTAAAAAAAAAGATGTTTGTTTTTCTTATTCTGGTTTCTAAATGGTTACTGAACGAACTCAAATAGGAGATGCATACATATATAGAAGATACCAGGTAACAGGATGTAATAAAGAAGGTGCCATTTGGTTCAGCTTCTTTGTTAAGCTTTGATCAAATTTTCTAATATTTTGAATTGACCTGTTTTAGGCTGATATGATGGCAATTAAATGCATGGTTGCCTCATATGTTTACATATTATTATTACAATTTGCTGTATAAAGATATTTGTATATAAAAGTACACTTTGTAATTAAATATATGGCTTGAGTAAGAAGATTTAATTAATCATCTACTAGCTTTCAAATGTACAGCAAATGTTTGTATTTATTAGCTTCTAGTTTGAATAATGTTTGTCTGGTTTACTTCTCTTTGGTCTTGTTTCATTCTATACTTTGTGCTTATTTATTTATATTTGTTTTTCAACTATCAACAATTAAATTAGATTCATAGGTTTGACTTATATTTTATATTGATACAATAAGATTTTTAATTTAAACATTATCGTTCATATGTATTTATTTATCAAATGTTAACAATGTAAAGCATTTTAATTCAATTTTTTAAGAAAGATTTTATTCTAAATATTATTAAGAGATTTTATTTTAAATTTCCAAAATCTAATTTCCTTTTCAAAATACAAATTTATATAAACAAATGGCAATTATTCCAAAAATCATATTCATTTTAAAATGATAAGTTTACTTTTTTATTTAAATTAGATTAAATATCTATTAGAAAAATAGGGCCAAAATCCAGGGTCGTCACACTTTCCCTTATTCCTAACAGACTTACCAATGGATCTGTCGCCTTCCCCTCCCTTGACTCAATGCATTCATGAGATATCTTGAAGGATAAGTTCATCAGTTAGTTTCGGGTTCATATAGAATAGCCCAAGGACTCTATTCCTTGTCAGATGTTGAACAATGGAAGCATGAGGTTCTACGACAATATTTAACTTGCATCAACGCTACAGCCATGAGTGTTAAAAATGCTGATGAATGGTTGACCCTAATAGCACTATATGGATGTGTGCACCCTGACTCAAAGATGGCCCAGATACTGACTAAAGAGAAACCAGATAATCTCTAGGACTTCTTTTATGAAGCCGCGAAGTGCATGCCATTGGAGAAAACTGCCTCAAGGTGGCAAGCTAATACTAAGCCGTTAGGAACTCCCAGTAGTGTGAATGATGTGGTTAAGAATGGTGAAGAGGGTAGCATGGAGAAAAAGAAAATTAATAACTCCAGCAATTTCGATGGGAAGAAAATGGATCAAAGAAGATTCAAGTCTGGTATGAGATTTGACACCTATATGGGCCTGAATGATATTATGTGAACATTTACTTGGCTACTTAAGCGAAGCTTAATTACAATAAGCCTGCTCTGAAGAAAGAAACATAAGCTGAAAGAAACCGTGGGAAGTATTGCAGATTCCAAGAGTCACATAGACATAACAACAATGAATGTCGCCATTTACAGGACTTAATTGAAAAATACATCAGCCCAAACTTCTTTGCCGACAATGGCAAGCCTAATCATCACATGGTCAAGACATGACTGTCAAATGGGTGCTCGTTATTGATAATTGGCCAAACTTCTTTGCCTTTAATGGCGAGCCCGATTAGCCCATGGTCAAGGCCTGACCACCAAATGGGTTCTCACCGTTGACGATCGGTCGAACTTCTTTATCGGTGATGGCGTGGTCGATCATCCCTTGGTTAAGACATGACCACTAAATGGGTGCTCACCGTTGACGATCGACCCAAACTTCTTTACCGGCGATGGCGAGCCCGATCAGCCTATGGCCAGGACATGACCGCTAAATGGGTGCTCGACATTGATGATTGGCCCAAACATTTTCGCTTGCAATGGCAAGCTCGATCATCCCATGGTTAGGAAAAGGTCACCAAATAGGTGCTAGCCATTGGTAATCTACCGAAACTTCTTTGTTGGCAATGGCGAGCCTGATCAGTCCATGGTCAGGACGTGACTGCCAAATGGGTGCTTGCCGTTAATAATCAGCCAAACTTCTTTGCCAACAGTAGCGAGCCCGGTCAGCCTCTGGTCAGGACATGACTGCCAAATAGGTGCTTTCTGTTGATGATCTGCCCAAACTTCTTCGCTGTCAATGGCCAGCCCGATCAGCCCAAGGTCAGGACATACCCGCCAAATGGGTGCTCGCCATTAATGATCGACCTAAACTGCCTAACCCGTAGTTGTGGGCTGGAGTAATCCCTATTAGGGTATCCATAGTTGATGATTGGCCTATATTTTCCCTTTGACAGTGGTAAACCGAAAGAATACAACTATACTATTGTCAAACAGCTTCAAACTCGTTGAAGGACAAAGAAAACCCGGCCTATCGGCCGATATGACATAATGGCCTCCTGGGTAAATTTTCCCTTGGTATTCAAATAAGATCGGTAACAACAGATAACCACAAATCATGAAAATCTATCAAGGGTGCATTAAACATTGCATTGTATTTAATAAAAGGTAAAACAGAGTTCATTGGAACAATCAAACTGTAGCATGAACATATTGTCTGGCATACAAAGTGTTCATAAGGAAAAATTCAAAAGGTATCAGGAAACGCTACCTGCTTGATCTTAACAAACACGTCAAAATTGGTCATGCACGAGTGAAAATGTTAATACAAAAATAAATTATGTATGCCTAGTAGGTTTGGTGCTAACAAAAAGGAAAATGCAGATGAGGAGCAGACATGGCTAACATTTTGACTTGGATATAGTTGTCTCATACTTGGGATAGATTGCTTGGAATGATGCCTTGAGCCTTTATGCTCGTATGAGCACTTGTGCTCCCCCTCTTCTTTCCCTTTTTCCTCCTCCTCCCTCTTAGAATCGGCAGCGGCATCATGCTTAGCATTCTTTTTCTTCATGAGCTTCAACTCCTCCATAGTCTCAAACTTCACTCCAGCCGTGTCTACAAGGAAGTTTGCTAGACCTTACTTTTTCAAAACTTCCTCCCTATCAAACTCCTTGGCAGGATCAGAAGTGCCCATGATCTCAATATCACTATCCTTCTAAAGAGCGGTAATCATCTCATCATAGGCCATATCAGCTAGAGTATCGGTGGGGCCTAGAGGAACGATGTCTAAAGGAGGAATGTCAGAAGTAGTCATAGGAGCAGCGAAATCTGTTATAAGTATGTCAGCTATATGGAAGTAAGGAGGATTATCAGGCTTAGGCCCACTCAATCAAGCCTGAACGTACTGAGCAGTAGCTTACGGGCTTTAAATAAAAATCCTAACTCCCTTAGAGGACCCAAAAGCATCGCCGAGGATTTGAGTATGAGCAAAATAAGGAGGAGCTTCCAATGGCTGGCTTCGAGCAAATGGATTTGAAGAAACATGGAAAACGGTTATTTGAACATCGTGCAAGGAGGCGTAAATCACCAGTTTAGGAGCCTGACCTTGCATAGCCGTTTTGGAGGTCGAGCCACCATTTTTCTTCATCTCCGCCTGTTCCTTTCTGACCTTCTTAGTCTCGGCTAGTTTGATATAACTTAGGCAGTCTGCCTCCATCTCCTCCATCAAAAGTGAACATCAGCGGCTTCCAAACTAAATGATGGACTACATTGTTCACTGACATTTTTTGCCTCTCTAATCAATCGTTGTGGATGGGGATCAAGACCTCTTGGTAATCATCCATCCATGCCAAACAATTTTTTGTGAACATTCTATAGTTGATTTCATCTAGAAGCCTCTCCACCTAATCGAGTTGGTTGTTTAGTTCATCACACTCAGCTTGTAGCTTAACAGCACTGGAAGTTTCAGCAGCTTTGACTATAATCATGGCCTTAACTTCATCTAGAAGAGAA
Organism: Allium cepa; assembly: GCA_030765085.1. Taxonomy (NCBI): domain Eukaryota; kingdom Viridiplantae; phylum Streptophyta; class Magnoliopsida; order Asparagales; family Amaryllidaceae; genus Allium; species Allium cepa. The sequence continues at coordinate 294,628,547 of CM060937.1, forward strand.
ACTCTCTCGATCCACCACTCCGCTACTTTCTTATTTAAGTCAGCAATGTCGGGCTCCACCTTCTTGGCTACCTCTCGGATCTTATCCAGCCTCTTGGTCAATTTCTCCTTAACATTCTTATAGTCATCAAAGAACCACTTGGCATTGTGATCTTATTTTTCCTTGACAACCTTAATATTCTCGGAGCACTCTTGCTTCACTCCGCTCCAACTCTTAGTATGGCCCACCATATACTTTTGGATCTCCTTGATCTTGGACCTCTTAAAAGAATCCACTGCTATTTGTGTTCTATCTCCTTTTGATGTAATTGCTTCTGGAAATCGAAGAACCTGGTGCTCCTCTCTATGATTTGATTACTGATCTCCTGCTCCGCCTTGATAACTGTAACACCCAGTAAAATTAGTAAAAATTAAATAAGTAAATTAAATTAAGTAAGGGTAAAAATGAAAATTTTGTCAAAGTTGAAATTTGGCCATGAAAGTTGTACCATTGCATTGTAGCAAAATTCTGATGTATTTCCATATATAATATGCTAAAAACGGAGCTCAAACGATGAAGTTATGGGCATTTAAAGTTTTAGGTTATAAAATAATTTAAATTCAAATAAATAATTAAATTTAAAATACAAAATTTAAAAATTAACTGCGATTAGATAAGGAGTCTGAGAACCTTTAATGTTATAAATTATGTTAAAAGTATAATAAAGGAATTAAATAGAACCGATGATACAATTATAATTATGATCCCAAAATAGGCGGAGCCATCGACCACCGACCCTAACTAATCTACCACCAATGATCGATCGGGGCATATAGGGCGGTCGACCATTCCTGTTGGTGGCGCCTAGTATTTTTCTACCAACAAACATTATAGATTTATCCATTTTTAACCTATTTTCATCGTATAGTTCTGGTACATTTCAACCGTTGTAATAAGACCCCAAACCCTCGCTTTTATTCATAAATATTTTGGAAACATCAACGAAGCTCTGTTTGCTAATCTCTTCTTTGATTTAGAAAACACTATTAGGATTTCAGAAGAGATCTGAAGGAGATTATAATAAGCATTTCAAACAAAAACAGAAGCAAACTAAAGACCAACTGTGAATGAAAATCTTAGCATTTTTATTCAAGTAATTGATTAGCATATGATGGACATGGATATGCCATAGGGGTTTTGGGTTTATGAAAATAAAACCAAATGAACTCCCTAAAACTCTCATAATTCGAAATTTCAATTCTTGTCGGAATTTTCAATTGTTTACATTAAATTGTTGGAATATGTAGTTTTTGGTGATTCTAATTTCTTTTCCACTCCTCTTTAATTCTAATTTGATTATGAAGTTTCAACTACGAAATATGGTTTAAAGTATGAATTTATTTGTAGTTTACACCACTTATTCCATATGAAAATCAAAGAGAAATGTTTAAATTCTTTGTAAAAGAGAGGTTGATTAGAGATTGAAATTATAATTGCACTTTCTATTTTTGAGATTATTCCATGATTTGATGTGATAGATTGTGTTGAAATTTTTATTATGTACAAGTCTGTTTATTATAGTTTTTGGATATGAATGTTGAATCCTTTCTTAAGGAAATTGAAATCCCTTGCTATGGATATTGGGAATATAACGCCATTGATAATATTGAAAGAGGACATGCATTATTATTGTTAAGGAATTGACATTTAACGTTAGTTAGGACATAATCTCTGCATGCATAGAAAATAATAAGCGTGTATTTACCTAATAATCGACAATTCTAGTTCAACGTTTGAAAATGGGTACGGTCTTCACCAGCTGCACTTAACCCTAGATTTAGACAGGCCCCCCTAATTTCCTTCGTAAGATTTTAAATTCGTAGTTTCTGCACATCTGTTTTTGGTCTTTCTAGAATAACGCTTAACGTAAATAGGGTACAATTATAATTTATTAATTGCGTAGTTAATCAGATAATAAGTGTCATTAAATCCCCCTTAGGAAAATAATAGATTTGTTAAGGAAAAAAAAGAAGATATTCTTATATGGCTTAATTAGTGGACACAATGAGATGTGTGATAATATATGGAATGTTGCAAAATATGAATAAGTCTTGAGTAGTGCAAGGTCAGTCAAAAGACACACGAAAGTCCGCTAGCTAATATGGCTACCAACAGTGTGACTTTAGGGCTGATGTGAGACACCACCTATGATAAGTAGCTATGATGATGCAGGGTTAGTTGCAATTCTATAGGGTAAATCCGCCCAGTTAATCTGGCTACCGGTATTTACGAATGCCGGGCTAATGTAAGATGTCACCGTGGGTACGGGTTATAAGACGAAGAACTACTTTACGGTTTTGGATGTATATTAAGTGGTTGTTTAAGGGCCAGCCTTCTTCCCTAAATGAAGTATTAAATATTTGAGATTGGGTTTAGGCATAGTTAAGGATATCCGAAAACGTCCGCTTCAATAGAAAATTTTAAGTGTCCGAAGAGATTTCCATGAAATGTTAGCTAAATAGATACTTACGTGGAGTCCGCCTTAGGAATATGTGTTAAATGACAGGGGCCTAACTAAACTGAGGTCTTAAATGGTCAAAGTCTGCCTATTTTCCAATAAAATGTATTAAGTGGCATGGGTTTCATTTCTCACATTGTTAAACATTTATGACATTGGTTATAGAGTTGGGAAACCTGCTTCGTGAATGGAAGGTACTATGTGGTTGTTTAAAGGGCCACTTCCTTTCCTTATATGAAGTATTAAATGGGTTTAAATACATAAAACATCTTCTATTTTGACGTATACTACCCAAGTACTGGAATAATAAGGCTCGAGGATTTTATTCACTAAAAACTTATTGTTCTGATTTCCTTCTTATTATAACACAAGTTAGAGAAGGAGTTGATGATGCTTAACATGACAAGAGTAAAGCTTGTGGCAGTTGTTATCTATCTTTTCAAGTTATTTTCTTTTGAACCCTTGAATTGTATTTTTAACAAATGTTGTAAAGGTTGTTGTTATGTATTATAACATTTGAAATGATTTAAAATAAATAGGTACTCTTATTGTTATTATATTGTATTCCTTCCTCTATGAGTTCTAGAAGAATAGATATATAGCTCTATATTGCTTTTCGGTTTACCAACGAAGGACCACCTTTGGAATGGGTAGAAATTTCGATGGGTCTTTTCTAGCTTGGAATATAGGTATATTTCGAAGTGGGTTGTTACATTTGGTATCAGAGCTTAGGTTACCCGATCAATGGGGAAAATAAAAGCATGAGTGGCGTACTTGTTATTTTTGTATAGATTTTTCAAAAGGTTTTATTATAAATATATGTACTTATTTTGAATACACGCCTAACTCCGTAAATTCCGACTATAGAATTAGTTGCGACCATATTCCTAAAGGATGGATGAAATAACTATGGGTTGGAAAATTTAATAAAGTTAAATTTATACTCCTACCCTAATTATTTACGGAGCGGAGACTATGCCGTAAGAAGTGGACTGAGAAGAGCATGACCACAACACAGGGAAGCACCCCAAAAGATGAATAGTAATTGACTCATTTCCTAGACCGAGATTTCCTTATAATTGTGGACCCTATAAGCATATTAAATAACAGGGATAGAAAACGTAGAATGAAAGGTTGTAACTCTAAAAATTTAATAGACAATGAATGTGTAATAAGTGTGGAGTTATAAGAAATTAAATAGATTAATGAGACCATTAAGGTAATTATGGGAAAATAAGAAAGAAGTTAAATAGGTAAAATTTGAACACGCAAGTAAATGTATTTAGGAAATGTTTGTTAAGATACCAACCATTTAATATGGATAAAATGACATTTATAGAGGTAGCGAATAAATTTTTTAAGTATTAACGAAATATTATAAGGCAGAATATTGGTAAAAAATCGAAAATGAGGTATAAAAGAGAAATGAAACAAGCATCCGTTAGAACATGTACATTAATCACCATAAGAAGGTAATCATATTTTAAAAGGATTGAATAGGAAAATTCAAAGGGAAGGAAAATTAAAGCCAATTTTTAAACCCTACCATATGAGAAAGAAATTGATAAAAAAAGTTTTTGAAAACTCCTTATATGTTTTTAAAGAACTTCTCAAAAGATTATTAAATCAAGATCTTATGTATTATAAGTTGATTTTTTTTATAGATAGTGATTTTAGATAGCTTTGGAAATATACTACCATTTGTAAAAAGTTTGGAAAGAGGATGGTGGTGAAATATTTTAAAAATAAAGTGGAGGATGATTTTTAATTGTATATTTAATGACTTGAAAAGTTTAAAAAAAAAGAGACAGTTTCCATTTGTTAACTTCTTAATTTAAAATTTGTTGAATTAAAAGTTTTCAACTTTTGGATTCTTCATTTTTGGATTCTTCCATTTTTATATGAATTCTTCTACTTTATAAATTTGGATGTTTTTTCCTTAAAATTCTTTTTAAAAGGGTGAATAAATGGAAACGACACCACATTGGAATAGGGAAATTGAAAATAAAAGGATAAGAATTTCCGATAAGATAGATAGGAGAGACATTCCTGTATAATGGAATACAAAGAATAGTAGCTAAAATTTAGGTAGTCATAGAATTGAGAATTTTAATCTAATGATAAATAATGTAGGAGATGAGTAATAGGAATAAGATAGAAAGTTATTTTGTCTACTCAATTTTTCCCTCAACTAATGTTTTAAAAAGGTATCCTTGACAAATGAATGGATTTGGACGGTAATTAATAAATGAGTTGGTTATTTTATATATAAGAAAAAGCATGCATATAAAGATGAGAGTTTTATATGCATCTTTTTCTTGTTCGAATTTAGAACTTTTTGAATATAAATGTTATTGGAATTGACAAGAAAGGATTGCGGAATTTTTTAAGAGTTTTGAATGAAGTTATAAGAAGTAGTCGGTTAAATGACAGTATATTTTGAGTAATAAAGCAATAAATGTTGATGTATATTTTATAATAATATAACTGTCTTGTAACTAGAAAAATATTTGAAATGATAAATGTCTAGTCTATTATTCTAGAACGGTAATTGGGTTTTGAATGTTTTTTATTAAAGAACCTATTTTCAAAAGGGAGTGTCCTTATTATGGTACGTTATTGGAAAAGGAATTTTTTCATAGTTCCTTTTTGAAAACCATGCAAGTTTTGAATACAATGAATTAGAAGTTAATTTTTAAAGGAATAAGTCTTTGATAAAGAAAGTTTTAAAAAAATTTATTTTGCTGCTCCTTGAAACAAAGCAATTTTGAATTCTTGACAAAGGTTTCTAAGTTTGTGTTTTCAAAGAGGGAGATTTTGAATTTGGTACTCTAAGTTTGTGAAATTTTAAGTATTACAAGAAATGGGGTAATAAATCCGATTTTTAGTTTAGGGAAATAAGTTTATTTGTATAAAAGTAGTTTATTTAAAATTACTTTATATGTAGCTAAAATTCTTTAGCGACCTGCCTTTTCTACCATCGAAAGTCGGCACTCAATACGTCCACAGTATTCAATGCCAAATATCCAATCGTCGGAAAGGCAGATTGTTAGGTAGAAGGAAAAAAAGAAAAAAAATGAATAGGAAAAACATAACATCATAGCGGAACGATCACATATAATATAACAAAGACAGTAAAAGTTGTCCCTCTAAAATACATAGTATATAAAAGTTAAAAACAAAGCTCATCGGCCTGGATAGTTAAAACTTCCTGACCTTACAATTGCTGACGGGTTTACATAATAATACAGTGGAAAATTAAAACACTATGATAGGTGAACATCCAGTTCTACTCCATGATTTCCATGACACACCAATGACAACCTGAAAAATACTCAGTCTGACCGGAGCATTATAATAAAATATCACCCGAATCAATCGGGAAATACCAGCGTGAGAAAACTCGTATGATGAACATACGATAATTCTATGAGACCACGTCGCTAAACACGGATTGGTTTTTATCTTACAAGAACAACATCCATGCATGAAAGAATGGAAACACAATTAAGCAAAACCCAAAAATGGAAGAATGGGTATAAACAAGTTCAAAATCCAAACTTAAAAAATGGACACAAATAATTAAACATTGAGAAGAACCCCAATCACTTCCCGATGCAATTAAGAAAAATAATTAAAGATTTTGAATCAACAACAAGGAAAGGAATTTTCCAACAGTGGTTAGCAGGGTGCACCCCGCTTCACCGGAAGTGTACCTCTAGAAAACATACTTGGGAGGGTCATATACTCTATGACTTCTCTCGAAAACTCCAAGTCGGACCACACCAACCTTACTAAGAATCCAAGTATTTCACATCTCTGCACTATCACCAATACCATTCTAGAGTAGATGTGAAAATACCTTAACGAGAGGAACCCCACGTAGCTTGGCCCCTACTTGCTCTTTTGATTTAATCATTTCCAACAAAGGATATTAACGCTCAAATGAGCAACAAATCATCTTAAATTGACGATATAAAAAGAAGAAAGCTGAATCGATAGTCAATAAATCAACTATCGGGAGTAATGTAAAATGATCGTATATGGAAATTAAATTTCATATTTGTACATTACCCGCCGATTTTAATCTTTTACCATCCCTCGGTTGAAAATGAAGCTAGGCAACTTAAGATAGTGTTACCTCTAAGCATTGTCTTGACGACGTTTTTAACCTTCGAGATAGAAACAAGTTACCCTACCTCAACGGTTAGCGCTATGAGTATAAATAAATCCTTTTAATATAAGCGATAGTTTACAGAAGTTAAATTTCTTGTCCATTCCATAAACGGATCAAACTTTTAAATTTTTAAAACTCGAACTTGTGCTTGGTTTTCACATCACAAATATTTATAAAACAATTTTAAAAATACTTTTTGAAATATTTACTTTAAAGATTTTCTCATTTATTAAATATAATTTAAAATTTTCAAACAACATTTATTATCCTGGAAGATAATAAATCAATTAAAATATTTTTATAATTTAAAAACCACACTAGTTATCCCAAAAAAGAATTAATCAACTTTATAGCTTCTTTACTAAATGAAACAACTATCTTTAAATAACTTTATGAAATCAGATAGTTAATTTTAAACACCTTTATTTAAACCAATTAATTAAATTTTAAAATCATTTATTAAAATGATTAATTAATTTTAAACTCATTATTAAAGCGATTATTTAACTCTAAACTCTTTTATTAAATCAGTTAATTAACTTTAATTACTTTTATTAAATTATTTAATTAACTTTTAAACGTCATTAATAACTTTATTAATTAATTTATTATAATTAAATAATAATTAAAAATATATTTAAATCCTCAAATTTCTTTCTAAACTTATGCAATCCTTACACACCCATTTGAAAATAATTTACAGAATATTTAAGGTGAATAACCTTTATAAATTTAAAGTAACTTTAATTATTACGGAAGATAGTTAAATCCAATTTATAATATTTAATAAATTTAAACAATATTAATTATCTCAAAAGATAATAAATCAAATTTATAATCTCTTTATACATTTTAAATAGAGTTAATTATCCCAAAAAGATAATTAATTACATTTATCTTTTACAAATATTAAATTAACACTTATTCTTTATTTTCGGAGTTCTTAAAATATTTGAAAATATAGTCTAAACGACTTTCGAAGTGCAAAATACGATGAAACGATTATTTTTTGAAAATACAAGCTCTAGTTTAACACAAAATAAGGGTTTAGGGAATGATATTTCTTAAGTGACGGTAACAATCACTGTAATGACACTTGCACAGTCAATAAGTATGTCATAAGGTTTCAAAAATAATATAAGCAGTGTAAGAATATGAGTAAATAAATAAATATTGGCGAGAAACCCTTAGGGTCTCTTTATAAAAGTTCCCTATAAATTACACATGTGAATATGCATTTTGAAGTGTTCTGTAACGACCTATTCACTACGTACACACCGACTTCCCTTTTAATTTTGTTCCCTATAAAAAAATGGTTATTTATGTCATCTGCTTTTCAAGTGAAATTAAAATCCAAACGAACAATCAAACAACGATATAAACTATCAATCAAGCATTCAAAAATAAACTATAGCAACATTGATACTATATAGTTTATTCAGAGGTGAGTAAACTCAATGAAATTCCAATTGACACTTCCACATTTCCGTTCGATCTAAAATCGAATTGTGTTTGATTTTAGCTCAAAATTCCATTAGCTCCAAATTAAATGAATGCAACTCCGATGCATAGATAATATTTCTATGAGTCCAACGCAACTACCGCATCCAAAACCAACCTCGCATGAGTTAGATGTTAAATTCATAAGATTTCAAGATTAAAATATAATTGATCAACTAATCACCTTAATTAAATAAATCATTTACCTTAAAAAACTCTAATCATCTTCTCCATGTAAAAATCATGCACAAGCACATACACGAGCACCATGTCAACCTCATCCTACACCAATATCTCCTCCATCTTTCAATGAATCGAACAATCATTTACACCAGAACATCACATTCCACGAGCTCATCACAACCATCATCACCACCCATGACCAGATGCCCTTGGCCAATTCGCGACTTGGCAATGAAACTGCCGCCATCCAAAAAAGTCGGACCACCTAAAATATGACTACACTCCACCAAAATATTCCCACAAACTTGTCTACCCTCCTCGAAGCCATCGTCAAACTTAGATTAGCAAGGCGCTCCCTAAATCGCCGATTTACACTAGGTTGAACCTAAACTTTCAAGTTCCATAATACATGACTGCAAGCTACCAAAATTATATAGATTATACGTCTTTAACAAAAGAACACAACGTAATAATTTTCACAATTTTTAGATGAGAGATTCCTTTTATTTTGAATTTTAAAGATTGGCCATTTAATTTGTTTCTTGTACTAGAAATGAAGAAAAAAGAAGGAGAGGGAAAGGATGAGCAAAATGAATATGAGTTAACTGTTAGAATCAAAGAAAGGTCTAAGTGTTTTTTATCCAGTTTTATACACAATCCAATATCCTTAACTTTTGAATCAAGCTATTTAAAATCCTTAAGTTAAACCAATTTCTCAATGTAACAACCCGCATATTTATCGATTTTATATTTAAATATTTTATTTAAATATTTTATCGTTAGTCGGATTTTAGTCCGAAAAGCTACTTTTTGCATACGGTCGAATTAGGACTCGGGACTACTCCCATTGAGTTTAAAATGCCGTTTGCGACCATTTTGAGTATAAGCTTCGATATATTTGGAGAAAGTTGATTTTTGCTACTTTTCACTTTGGGTTTGGGTTTGTGATCAGCCCTATGTTAACTTATGCTCAAATCTGAGCCACTCTTCCCCACTCACCTTCATTCTCTTCCCTTTTCAGTTTTTAAAGTATTAATGGTGGGAGAGATTGGAAATTAAAACTCCAAAACCCTAGTTCCTTTTTGCAACTTCAAATTCCTAGCTCCAAACTCAAGAAGAACCCATTGGTAAGCTTCTCTTCTTCTTCTCCAACTTATTCTCTTACCAATTTCAGAAATTCCTAAACCTAATTTTGGGAATGATCTTGTTTTGAGCATAGATTCAAGCTCATTTGGGTTGTGTTGAAGAGAGGTTGATTCTCCATTTGCTTTCAAGCTTCTTCTTGTTTGATTTTGTGAAAAGGTGAGATTTTTAATCTCACATCTAAGTCTATGAATTATCTTTGATTGTTAGGTATGAATTCCTAACACTTATTCTTGTGCAATTGCTTTTGATTTGGATTGCTTTTGAGAATATTTCAATTTTAGTGTTTGAAAACCAAATCCTTAAAAATCATAGCTTTGAGGTTCAAATGTGTTTTTGGTGATGCATCGAGGAGCCAATAGGACCGGGTAGCAGTTAGGCATAATTCCCTAGCGTCCATGCTCGATCGGTTGCGAATTGGTAGAGGTTGCATATCAATTTATGGGAATAAATTTGCAGAGCATCAGGTTCGGCCGACCGACCCCCTGGTCCGGTCGACCGACCTGCTAGTAAAAGTGCAATGCACTTCTCTGTTTCTGGTTCGGCCGACCGACCCCCCTGGTTCGGTCGACCGACCTGATGCCCGAGAAAACTTTCAAAACAGGGTTCGGTCGACCGAGCTCTGTATGCCGGCCGACCGACCTGATGATTTTTTGCCTACTTCGCCTAGTTGCTTGAATTTCCAACTTAAATCAATTCGTGTTGTTTCCTATTTATTATTATCAATTATTATGACTTTGATGACTCCTTTTTTTAGGGATTTTTGAATATCCATTTCGATGGATCCATTATCGATTTCTTTGGATTTTCATTCACGTCTTTGAATGTGAATTTTGTGATTGATTGTTTCTACAATCATGTTTGTGATTTGTCACTTTAAAAATATAAAGGTTTCTATACTAATAGTAAATATCAAAACTCTTTCTTCAAATAATTTCAACACTATTTTATTACAAAGCTCGTTTCTTAAACCGTTTTCCAATCTACTAGTATATACAAACATTTACCTCACTCGTATGAGAAATCTAATTAAACGGCTTAGTAAAATGAGTGGTATGAAACGCTTACGTTTGCTTCGTCGGTTAATTCTTGGACTTGTTCGATTGAATCTCTTGTGACAATTTTCTAGTGGAAATCTACAGTTTGTTCGTAAATATTTAAGTTAAGCAAGTGGTTATGGGACATGAAGCTAAACTCATATATTTACTAGCTTAGTGTAATTGACACTTCTCGTTGATCATGACGATCATCTTTGTGATTTAGACTAGCAATGTGCGATGTCTCTTTGATTATCTTTATTAAATAATAGAATTTAATTGTTAGAAGCTGAGTGAATTGTTGAATCTCGAATTTTAAACCTGTTGAAAGATAATTTGAAGGCTTATAAAATTTATATTGATAGTACTGAAGATAATAGAAGTTGTAAAATTGAAATTAACAGTGGTTTATTCAGTTTTAAAATTTTATAGTTTAAGTTAAATTTAAAAATAGCTTTCCGAGGCACAGTCTCGGAATTCGACGAATCCAGTTTCGTTAGGTCCGTAATATTGAATTATTATCGGATTTCAAATTTCGTATTGATTGGAGCTAATGTGTGAGTTTACGATATAACAACGCGCTAAAAAAAAACTTAATTAATAATAATTTACTCAGTCAATCTTCTTGTATACGCCATCTCTTTTACCTATTACGTCTCGTCCTTTTCTTATCATCAGTTAATCCTCATCCATTTCCCTATTCGAAGAAAAAAAAAGAGCGAAGAAAACAAATAATGGCCGAGAAAATCATCTCGTTCGAAATCAAAAGAAAAGAAAACCCTTTCTTTCCACTCAGGCCCAAAACTTACAAAAGAGGGAAGGGCGAATGAAAATCATCTCGTTCCCTTCCTTTTTTGTTCAATTCCAATCGCGCCTTATTTGTGATAGCAATCGAACGAAAGATTTTAGAGGGTTCGCAAACCAAATCTGATCGTGCCTTCTCTGTTCGACCGTCGCGCGTGATGTTGAGGGAGGGAGGCGCAATCAAGTTCGCGACTAGGACAGGCTCGATTTTGGGGTTATTGACGCTTATTAAGGCAGCACAGTTGAGTGTGGAGTCGGCGGCTAGGGTCTCGCGAGCTTGTTAGCTCGGCAGTGGGTTTGTGGCACGTTGGAGAGGTTTTGTGGATGGAGTGTCGACGACTAGGGTTGTTCGGTCGGGTATATTAACCTATTTACCTTCAGTTTTTATGTATATAAAATTGTACAGTAAGTAATAATGAATAAATATATTTATATATATTTACAGTAGAGGTATGGTTTTATTTAACTTAGTGAATGATTCTTGCTGCAAATAAATAAACGTACAGTAGGGTATTTAATTCATCTATTTCGATTTGAAAAAAATAAATATTTGCAGTTTTGTTTTAACATGTTAACAGAAATTTTGAATGTTGAGTTAGAACGATATAAAAATAAATAAATAATAATAACATAAATAGGTGTATTCAATATATCTATTTCAGTTTAAAATTTGAATATATGAATATATATAGGTTTGGGAATGTATAAACAGTGAAGTAGAAATTTATTTTGCTACTCACTGAAATGAAAAAGAAAAAAAAATATACTAAGGTAATTAATTTGATTATTAACATATTTAATTTATTTTAGTCTCTAAAACTAATTTCTTAAACAAAAGAATTTGATTTAAATAAAATTATTGTTAATCAAATTTAAATTATCAAATGGGAATTAATTAGTTTGATTGATCAAATATTAATAAAACATCTAATGATTTTACAAGGTCTGAAAATCGAGGAAAACAAGTTGAGATGGGTTGGTTTGCAAAACGAAGAGCAAAGGTGAGTAAATCTCACTCAGTTTAAATTTAAATTTAAATGATTAAATTTAAATAATTGTTTGAATGGTTGAATTGATTGTTGTGTTATATAGTAGTATATACTACACCTTGAAATGACTTATTTCCCTCATTTTATGTTGAAGATATTTTATATTGTGCTAATATCTGTGGATGCAGGGAAAACAGGTTGGAGGGATCCAACTGGACCCCTCAACTTTTATTTAAATTGTTTAATATTCTCTGTTATGATTATTTGATATTCTATGATGAATTATGTAGAAGTATTGAATGTTATGGCTTGAATGATATAATTTGGTATAATGAATTACCAAGAATATAAATTTGATTTTTTTTTTAAATGAAAATAAAGAGGTGAAATTGCAAGTAAAATAATTATAGAATAAATTGAAGAATGATATGGAAAAGAAATAAAGTGACTTTAAAATTCTAATAATGAATCCTGAGAATGGAAAGGAAAATTTGAATAAACAGAAAGTTAATGAATTTTAAAATGCAGTATTATTAATTACAAAGAACAAATATTCATTTAGAATTTAAGATTTGAATTATTGAAAGAGTAAAGAAGAAATTGGAAATAATAATAATAATAATAAAGTCCATAACTACTGAATTTGGAGATGAACTGATAAGTAAAGGAAGTTATTTCAAATAAAATAAATTGTAAATCAATTTGGGAAAAATTGATTTAAGTGATTGAAGTTGGAATTTTCTCTGGATGGCCAAGTACACGTTTTTAAAAGTAAATTTGTAAATATAAATTAAATGTTTTAAAGTTGTTTTAAAGAAAACAAGTTTTGTAAAATTATTATTTCTAATATTTAATTTCTAAAACAAGTATTTCCTTTTAATATATTATAGTATTAATCATTTTAAAAAGTGACTTAGTATTTTGTTTCAAAGGTGAAAATCTAGTTTTATATTTTATAAAGTAACTTTAATTTCAAATATTCATATAAGAGGTATTTTTTTAACAAATTATTAAAGTAGTTTAATTTAAATGTTTTTAAAGTATATATTTCAAAGTAAAGTGTTTTAAATTATTTTTTTAATCTAGTTTTGTACTTGGTGATTTCAGAGAAGATAGAAAATATTTGGGAAAGTTGATTCTGAAAAGAATGAGGGATTTGAAACTGTTTTCAAAGGATTGGAAATAGAAGTATATCTTGTGAAGATATTTTTGGAAATAAATAAATAATTTGGGAAATTATTTATTGGTTGATGGTTGTTTGTGAATATTAATTGATAGTTAAATCACCGACTATCAATATTGGACAAATGCGTTGATCGTTTCGAAGAGACCGGGATCGAGATTTATTTCTCGAAAACCACTTCGATCCAATTTGTACGTTTCGTGCGAAAAACGTGTTCGGAGTAGAAGATGAAGCAATGAAGTGCAAGTGCTAGTCGCTACTAATCCTGAGGATATTTCCAAAATGGATGTAGTAGGAGTAGTGCCTTCGGTTCTGTTCGAACCCGGGACGGACTTGTATGGACGAATGCTTGCGAAACATCGTCAGGTGGGCGATGGGCATTCTAAGTGAAACGTTCTAAAAGGTAACGCTTAGCCTCAAGCCTCATCAACCGGGAATGACTGAAAATCAGGGGATATGCAGCAAGGTTAGGTGGGTCATGCCCAAGCAGGACAAGATATTTCCCCTGTCTAGATGTCCCTTTTTATTTCGGCTTAGTGGGTGGTTGGTCGCGCCAACCAAGGGGTTTATCTTGTTCGGGACTGTTCAGTAAGGAATGGTTCCGGCCTTGTGTTGCAGGGGATGAAGGGAGTAGTCCTCGGTACGGTGATCTAGGCCCCGTACTGTGACAGGTGGTACCCCAGTGCCTAGTCATTGTTGGAAATCCATTTTCCCTACGAGCCTTGTACGAGTTTTGTTTGTATTACCCACTCTGTGGCTAGTAGCTGAAATTTAATAGATGTAACAATTTCGGCTATTTTATAAGTATTTGTATATAGACCCTATTATAATATCAGAGGATTTCTATAAAAAATTGTTTTAGTTATCGTAAGGTAAAAACCCGACATGTTTATTTGTGGCGTGGTCTTACGAGATGCTTTTGTTTTCAAAGGATTTTGAAACTTTAATAATCAATTGGGTGTGATTTTCTCACGCTGGTATTCCAGACTGACTCGGGTGTTATTTAACTGTAATACTCGGGTCAGACCGAGTATTATAGGATACAGGATAGGATGCTATGGAGCTCAGGAGACGAGCTGGATTGACGATACGTACATTCGTACTTGTTTATATATATATATATTCCGCTGTATTGAGTTGCTATGTATCCATTTGTATGATATTGATGTTGAGCTGTGACTGATGTACTCTGATGATGTATGTATAAACATATATAGTTTTGTTTTATGTAAAGATCATTATTATCTATTATATTTTATTCCGCTGCGATGGTTAGATTCTGATTTTGTTTTCTCTTCTTCTACCTCTTCTTCTTTAACCAAAATGGTTCGTATTTCTGTACAACTTGAGTTGATTTAGGTATAATAGAGTTGACTCAAGGGGTACGGATTTGCGGGCTGTTACACCTTCTTTCTTTCTAAAGGAAGAGAAATGTCTAGACCTGGCCGCCCCAGAGCCGTACCGTCTAGCACTCCACCCCAAGATGGAGTTTTTATGACTGGTCAACAACTTCTTGATTTAGTGACAAATGCTCAAGCAGCTGGAGCTAACCCGGAACCTACTCAGCCAAAGTCGGGATTTGCACGCTTGTGCAGCGATTACACTAATTTGGGTGGGGAGCCATTCAAAGGTTCCGAAACTATTATTGAAGTACAGGCTTGGCTAAGGTCATGCGATCGAATCTTTTCTCGCATGAATCTTATTGACCTTCACCGAGTTCAGGTGGCCTCTAGTATGCTCTGAGAAAGAGCATTGGACTGGTACGAGCTTCTTATTTCTGAGATTAATGAAGCGGATCTCACCTGGGAGCAATTCCGGGAACGCTTCGAGTTGAAATTCATACCGGAAGCTGAGAAAGTGACATTGGCTCGACGATTTATAGACCTTGTTCAAGGTGAGTTCTCCGTGACTGATTATGTCGCCTCCTTCGAGTCGCTTTCCAAATATGGGGTTGAATACATCAACACCCCTTTAAAGAAGAACCAGAGATTCATCTATGGCTTAAACACAAATCTCAAGAAGCCATTACTTCTAAAATTAGAAGTTTCTTTCGACCAACTCGTTGATATCGCTCTTCGTCTTGAAGAGGCTGATAGGGAGAATGATGTTGAAGTGGTGGGTTCCAAACCAAACTTCAACAACAAGAAGAGACCAAACAAATTCAAAGGCCCCTGTCTTAATAAGAAAGGGAAGCAAGCAACCTCCGTGGCAAAAACTTCTTCCTTTGGTCGTGGGGAATGCTATAATTGTGGTTCGAAGGACCATTATGCGAACAAGTGCCCAAAGTCTCTCTCTTGTCGCTACTGCAAAGTTCCCGGTCATGTTATATCCTCATGCCTCAAGCTTCAGGGCAGGAAAGAGGGAAAGCTTAATGTTGCTCAAGCCCCTGGCGACACATCTCGTGGCCAAGGTATTTCTCATTCTATTCTGGATGGAATTATTTTATTTTGTGATCATCCTATTTGAGTTCTTTTTGATACGGGTGCGTCCCATTCTTTTATATCAAAAGAACTTGTTGATACTTTTTCTTTGTATGTTTTGTGTTTAATGACTTCTTTGAGAATTGCAAATCCGATTGGTGGATCCGCAACAATCAGTTTATTGTGTAAAGATGTCGAAATTATTTTGTGTGATTTTCCTTTCCTAGCCGATTTGCATGTCATGCGTTATTTAGGCTTTGGAATGATTTTGGGAATGGATTGGCTTAACCGTTATGAAGCTCATATCCTATGTCCTGAGCGGACTATTCATCTTCGACATCCTCAATCTGTTAAGCAGATTTCTATTAATCTTCAAGATTCAGTTTCCAGCTTGGCCGCATCTTTATATTCTTTAAATCCTCGTGATGACGACGATGATGATGAGGGTGATATTATTTCTCTTATTCACGTCGTTCGTAAATTTTCCGACATATTCGAACCCGTTTTAGGATTACCACCTAAGCGGGCAATTGAGTTCAGAATTAATCTTATTCCTGGAGCTCAACCTATCACTCGTCCTCCGTATCGTATGTCCAATAAAGAAAACGAGGAGATGCGTAAACAATTATCCGAATTGGAGACGAAACAATTTATTCGCTCTAGTTCCTCGCCTTGGGGAGCTTCGGCTATTTTTGTGAAGAAATCCGATGGTACACTTAGGCTTTGCGTTGACTACCGCAAGCTTAATGATCTTACTATCAAAAATAAATATCCTTTACCTCGGATTGATGATCTATTCGATCAGCTTAGTGGTGCTAAGGTCTTTTCACAATTAGACTTAGCTACTGGATTTCATCAGCTTCGTATTGCAGAGGATAGTATTCCATTGACCTCGTTCCGTACTCGTTATGGATCTTATGAATGGCTTGTCATGCCATTTGGTTTGACGAATGCCCCGGCTTATTTCGTTGACCTTATGAATAGAGTTTTCAAAGACTTTCTCGACCGGTTTGTTCTCATCTTTATCGATGATATTCTTGTGTATTCTAAAACCGAGGAGGAGCATGAAAAACATCTTCGGACTATATTGGAAACTCTTAGGAGTAATCAATTAAAAGCAAAATTTTCTAAATGCCACTTTTGGCAATCTTGTGTGAAGTTTCTCGGTCATATTATTTTCGAATCCGGAATTTCCGTGGATCCTTCAAAGATTGAAGCGATTCAAGATTGGAGGAGACCGGAGAGTGTGACAGAGATTCGTAGTTTTCTGAGATTGGCAGGTTATTACCGCCGATTTATCAAAGACTTTTCTAAGATTGTCGTGCCTCTCACTAGCTTAACCAAGAAAGGCATTGAATACATTTGGTCGGACAAATGTGAAACTTCTTTTCAAAAATTAAAAGAACTCCTTTCTGATGCTCCTATTCTTGTTATTCCCGAGGGGAATCAAGATTTCATTGTTTATACCGATGCTGGTCGTGTTGGTTTGGGTGCCGTTCTTATGCAAAGAGAACATGTTATTGCTTATGCTTCTAGGCAATTGAAGCCTATTGAGACTAGATATGCCACTCATGATTTAGAGCTCGCGGCTATTGTTTTCGCCCTTCGTATTTGGCGTCATTATCTTTTAGGAGAGAAATTTGTTCTTTATACCAATCATAAGTCCTTGAAGTATTTTTTCTCTCAAAAGGAACTTAATTTGCGTCAACAGCATTGGCTCAAATTTCTTGCACCATATGATCTTGATATCCTTTATACTCCCGGAAAGGGAAATCGTGTTGCGGATGCACTTAGTCGCAAGCAACAAGCTGTTGTTTCTATGATGATATCCGAATGGAATGATCTCGAGATCTTATCCACTTGTGAGATTCGAGACCGCTTATCCGATTTATGTTCATCTCTTGTTTTATGTAGCCTTGAGGCTCATCCTTCTCTTTTAGACCGCATTCTTGAAGCCCATAGGCTAGATCCCGAAATGGCTCTTCTTGGCCAAAATATTAGGGATAAAATTGATATTGAAGGATTGAAAGACTTTGATATCGATTCTCGTGGCGGCATTCGGAGATTTGGTAGACTTATCGTACCAAATATTAGTGATCTTCGTAAAGATATTTTAGAAGATTCTCATCGTTCTAAATTTACCATTCATCCCGGAAGTAGTAAAATGTACGCAGATATGAAGCGACTTTATTATTGGGAGGGAATGAAACTTGACATCGCTAACTTCGTTAAGCGTTGCATGACTTGCCAACTCGTTAAGGCCGAACATCAAAGGCCCGGTGGGTTATTGCAACCTTTAGAAATTCCAATTTGGAAGTGGGACCAAATTTCCATGGATTTTATAGATGGCCTTCCCCGTTCTCGTTCGGGTCATGATAGCTTGTGGGTGATCATTGATAGACTTACTAAATCCGCCCATTTTATTCCCGTTCGGTCTAACCGAACCGTTCCTCTTTTGGCCAAACTCTTTGTTAAAGAGATTGTTAAATTACATGGTGTTCCTACTTCTATTGTTAGTGATCGCGATCCATTGTTTACTAGTGGATTTTGGAAGAGTCTTCAAAAAGCTTTGGGAACGAAGCTTAATTTTAGCACCGCTTATCATCCTCAGTCCGATGGACAAACCGAGCGTGTGAATCAAACTCTTGAAGATCTTCTTCGTGCTTGTGTTCTTGATTTTGGTGGAAGTTGGGAAGATCATATTTCACTTGTTGAATTCTCCTATAATAATAGCTTCCAAACTAGTATTGGTATGGCACCTTTTGAGGCACTCTACGGAAGGCCATGCCGATCTCCTTCTTGTTGGCTTGAGGCCGGTGAGAAGCTGGTTTTAGGTCCAGACTATACTCGTGATTCCACAGAAAAGATTGATCTTATTCGTCATAGGATGAATGAAGCCCAGAATAGACAAAAATCCTATGCCGATAACCGGAGAAGGAAGTTAGAATTTTCTGTGGGAGATCTTGTGTTCATTCGTGTTTCACCCATGAAAGGTGTTGTACGTTTCAGTCGATCGGGAAAATTGGCGCCTCGATATATTGGGCCATTTCCTATCACTGAACGTATTGGTTCCATGGCTTATCGCCTTTTATTGCAGGCTCAATTTTCTGCTATTCATGACGTGTTTCACGTTTCTCAATTACGGAAATGCCTTCGAGATTCCGATTCTATTCTTGAGCCCGGTGTTGTGGAAGAGATTGAAGTTTCGCCTAATTTAACTTATGAGCAACATCCTATTCGTATCATTGCTTCGGAAGTCAAACGACTTCGAAATAAAGATGTTTCGCTTGTTAAAGTTCAATGGTCTTCAAATCCTAAGGATTGTTCTTGGGAGTCTAGGGAATTCATCGAGCGATCACATCCGGACTTGCTTTCCCATGCTCTTTAAGGTGAACCTTTTATTTCAAATTTCTTTTGTGTTCAATATGCTTTTATGGTTGTTATTTTATGTTCTCTTCTTAAATATTGCGAGGACGCAATTTCTTTAAGGAGGGGAGTCTGTAACAACCCGCATATTTATCGATTTTATATTTAAATATTTTATCGTTAGTTGGATTTTAGTCCGAAAAGCTACTATTTGCATACGGTCGAATTAGGACTCGGGACCACTCCCATTGAGTTTAAAATGCCGTTTGCGACCTTTTTGAGTATAAGCTTCGATATGTTAGGAGAAAGTTGATTTTTGCTACTTTTCACTTTGGGTTTGGGTTTGGGCTCAGCCCTATGTTAACTTATGCTCAAATCTGAGCCACTCTTCCCCACTCACCTTCATTCTCTTCTCTTTTCAGTTTTTAAAGTATTAATGGTGGGAGAGATTGGAAATTAAAACTCCAAAACCCTAGTTCCTTTTTGCAACTTCAAATTCCGAGCTCCAAACTCAAGAAGAACCCATTGGTAAGCTTCTCTTCTTCTTCTCCAACTTATTCTCTTACCAATTTCAAAAATTCCTAAACCTAATTTTGGGAATGATCTTGTTTTGAGCATAGATTCAAGCTCATTTGGGTTGTGTTGAAGAGAGGTTGATTCTCCATTTGCTTTCAAGCTTCTTCTTGTTTGATTTTGTGAAAAGGTGAGATTTTTAATCTCACATCTAAGTCTATGAATTATCTTCGATTGTTAGGTATGAATTCCTAACACTTATTCTTGTGTAATTGCTTTTGATTTGGATTGCTTTTGAGAATATTCCAATTTTAGTGTTTGAAAACCAAATCCTTAAAAATCATAGCTTTGAGGTTCAAATGTGTTTTTGGTGATGCATCGAGGAGCCAATAGGACCGGGTAGCAGTTAGGCATAATTCCCTAGCGTCCATGCTCGATCGATTGCGAATTGGTGGAGGTTGTATATCAATTTATGGGCATAAATTTGCAGAGCATCAGGCTCGGCCGACCGACCCCCCTGGTCCGGTCGACCGACCTGCTAGTAAAAGTGCAGTGCACTTCTCTGTTTCTGGTTCGGCCGACCGACCCCTCTGGTTCGGTCGACCGACCTGATGCCCGAGAAAACTTTCAAAACAGGGTTCGTTCGACCGAGCTCTGTATGCCGGCCGACTGACCTGATGATTTTTTGCCTACTTCGCCTAGTTGCTTGAATTTCCAACTTAAATCGATTCGTGTTGTTTTCTATTTATTGTTATCAATTATTATGACTTTGATGACTCCATTTTTTAGGGATTTTTGAATATCCATTTCGATGGATCCATTATCGATTTCTTTGGATTTTCATTCACGTCTTTGAATGTGAATTTTGTGATTGATTGTTTCTACAATCATGTTTGTGATTTGTCACTTTAAAAATATAAAGGTTTCTATACTAATAGTAAATATCAAAACTCTTTCTTCAAATAATTTCAACACTATTTTATTACAAAGCTCGTTTCTTAAACCGTTTTCCAATCTACTAGTATATACAAACCTTTACCTCACTCGTACGAGAAATCTAATTAAACGGCTTAGTAAAATGAGTGGTATGAAACGCTTACGTTTGCTTCGTCGGTTAATTCTTGGACTTGTTCGATTGAATCTCTTGTGACAATTTTCTAGTGGAAATCTACAGTTTGTTCGTAAATATTTAAGTTAAGCAAGTGGTTATGGGACATGAAGCTAAACTCATATATTTACTAGCTTAGTGTAATTGACACTTCTCGTTGATCATGACGATCATCTTTGTGATTTAGACTAGCAATGTGCGATGTCTCTTTGTCTGCGAGGGAGGCTAAACCCCGTTTTGTGTAGTTTCGACTCAATTTGGTGGGGTAGCAACCCATGGTCTTCGGGCCGTTTGTGGAGCTTCGGCTCAATTTGTGATGGTTAGCAACCATGGAATTAGCGTTCCGTTTGTGATACACGTGTTGGTGGGCTTTATGCTCCCGTTTGTGATAGGCCTCCCCCCTTTGTGATTCTGGATTCCTTGAGATGATTTCTAGAATTTGTGTTTCACCAATTTTCGTGATTTCCATTGATAAGTTTTATCAATATTTGTGCATTGGTGAATTTGTGCGTCATTGACTTTTGTGATTGACATTGATATTATTGTCAATATTTGTGCATTGGTGAATTTGTGTGTCATTGACTTGTGTGATTGACATTGATATTATTGTCAATATTTGTGCATTGGAGAATTTGTGTGTCATTGACTTTTGTGATTGACATTGATATAATCGTCAATATTTGTGGTTTGATGAACGAAATAAGGAGTATGGCATTTCTTTGATTCTTGTGTAGATTTGGTGATATTGATTAATCTCTCGTTGATTTTCAATTACTTATATATATCACAGCTTGGAATTGTGATTATTATGTGTTTAGTCATATCTCTTATCCTATATCGTTTCATCTGATATCTATAGTTAGACTGATCCATTTATTATTTTCTTATTAAATAATACTCGGGTCAGACCGAGATGTTACAGGTGCTTCTGCTTGACTTCTCTCTTGGGATTGATTTCTCTGACTTTTGGCTTACTACTTAGATTAGTAGTTTATTTTGGTGTGTACATTCGAGATATAGACTCCATAATGTATACTTATTCTTTTGTGTAGTTCATGTAACTATTCTTTTGTGATATTGTGGATCTTTTTAGACCACTACTCTGATGTACACTTCCTAGTGTAATATTCATATCTATTTCCGCCTTTGTGATATGAATTGTCTGTGACTAATTTATGTTATGTTTATTTCTATATTTGTTTCCGAAGATATTATAGCCACTGTGTAGTAGCTTTGAGTTTGTGTCGGTATGTCGGATTTCCCTCTTGATAAAGAAATGCATGTTATTCTATCTGACATATCGATGCTCGCGCAAAGCAATTACACGGATGGTCGCTCCTCAACAGCCTTATTCTCCGTGCTAGTTGACAGCATTCTCCGTAATGTTCTTGGCTAGCGTGGGTATAGAGGTGGGGCGTCACACTCAAGCCACACCTTAAATCAAGATGCACATCACCATTAATGCAAATTGAAAATTTGAATTTGATTTGATTTTAAACAAAGTTTCGAAAAGAAATATTAATGGTACTCTAATACATAATATCTTGTTTGTGCATGGATCACGAATGATAGAAATAACAATAAGATCATATACCATAATGTGACACGAACACAAATCGACAATAAAATACACATACTATTTTATTCTGTGAAATTTCACAACTATCATCGTTTATCGTAAAACACATCAAACGATAATTTAAATTTTCTTTAAATTAAAAATTATGGAAAATTGTCTAAATTAAATTAAAAATACTACAATAAAAATGAAGTCATTTTATTAATGATTGATTTTCCTGTTATTTATTTGAACCGTTTATTATTGTAAATGAATTTACCATTTTTGTTTATCAAGTAAAAGGAGTTAAGTACAGTTATTAGTCTATTTAACTAAAAAATCATAATTCAAATATTTAAATAATCCCTATATTTGAATTCATGTTATTAAACTTTAAAAATCAATTATTTTTTGTAGTTAAAATAAATTAAATATTCAAAATCAAATGATAAAATTTTGGGATGCTACAAATTCTGGTTTCATAAGGAATAGTGAAAAACAAATTTTTATGACTTAGATTGATCACTACCTAAGTGGGACGAACTAAAGTTTTTAGGATGTGAATTAAATGAAAATAGAGTGTACAACCTAATTTAGAAATTTGAAATCAATCCCAAACCTCTATTTAAAGAAGCAGATAAAGTGTAAAGATATTCCAAATCTATAATGGGTTGTAAACTAGGTTGCCTTTAGATAACTTAGGATGTAAATTTCTATGTTTTAATTTATTTGGACTAGTTCTATGTAATTTCCATAAATTACCATATTCCAAAATATGTATAAAAGCACGTTGTTTTAATTAACAAAAGATGCCAAAAAGGAAAGAGATGTGTAGGGTATGGATATCCTTTCCGTTTATTTACGCTATCTCTTTCAACAGAAGAAAAGAAATAATTCTTTATAAATTTAAACAAAGCAAAAATCCCATTTATGGTTAATTATGAGAGATTGTAATGGTATTCCGTTTTAAGGATGGCTTTGATAAATAAAAATGTGGAGATAAGCGTTCTAGATTAGAAATTAATATGCACGTACAACCACACTTAAGGAATAAAAATAAGAATGTATATAAATAGTATAAATTACGAATATATGCGTATTAATTAGTTATTAACGAATTAGTAGTTTTGGACATTGATTACAAATTTAATGAGCAATAAATTTGTAATCAATGAAAGGAAAGGGGAATTAAATGAGGATAATTAGGGAAACTTAATATGGCATTTATAGAAGACTTGGATCTAAGTAAAGGATAGGTTTTAGAACCTAAAGAGGTTAAAGGGATTAAATAAGGATTAATTAGGGATGGTTCCGTTTTGACAGTAATGATCAACTGCTATGGATGGACTGTATTTATAAGAAACCAAAAGGGAAAATTAAGTAAAATTGGTAATAATGGAATGACATGTTAAGAAATACCTATATTAATTTAGTAAGGAGTGTTAGGATCTCAACATCATTTATACCACTTGATAATAAATGCAGCTTCCAGCAAAATTTTCTTTTAGAGTTTTTAACTTGTATCGCTAGTTGTCTCCCTTGGTTATTGAAAACGTGAATGATGTGGTGTAAGATGTATCCATATTTAGTTACTGTGCTTATTTTATGAATGGAATTAAACCACTTGATATATATACATATACATATTGAGAAGCAACATAAATAATAAAATTTAATGGGGATACTTAACTAGCGATAAACAATGGGTAAGACTGGAAGTTAATGAGAAAATTAGGTTAGCAGCCTAAAATAAATAAATATTTTAATCCTAAAACTTTGGAATTTTTTAAAAATTAAAATTTAGCTCACAGGATGTCACCATTCAACAATGGGATAAAATATATAGACATGTGAAGAAAATTTTCTATTAGACAAGGATGGAAAGGATGGTAGAAAAATAATTTCGTTAGGAGTGAGAGACCCTTTTATTCCCAATTACGGAATAGGACTATAGCATCTCTAGTATAGATTCATATCAAGGAGAAGGATCAACTTCTTGGAATTTCGGTTAGAATCGTTAGTAATAGGGATCCCTTACTAGCAAATTTTAAAGGAGTTTGCTGGCAGCTTTTAGGAACATTGTTAAATTTGAGCAATGCTTACCAACCGAAGACCGATGGAAAAACTAAAGAAGTAAATGAGAGCTTGGAGGATTTGTTGAAACTTGCATCATGGACTTTGAAGAACATTAGGAGAGACACTTACTCTTAGTAGAATTCATGTATAATAGTAGTCACTAATAGATGATTAGGAGGGCACCCTTGAAGCACTTTATAGGAGGCCATACAAATCGCCAAATTACGGGTGGGAAACCACAGACAAAGTTCTACTATGACCAAATTTGAATTAAGAGACTCCAAAAAGTTAGAGTTGGCTAGGCAGCATGTGAAGGTCATAAGGTTTGGAAAGTTGGAAAAGTTAGCACCAAGACCTATCGAGCCTTTCCCAATATTAGGGAAAATAAGAAAACCTATAAGTTGACAGGAGTCCATGACATTTTTCACATTTTGCATTTGAGAAAATACCTTCATAGCATAGAAATTGTGGTAGAGCCTAATCAATTAGGGGATACTAAGACGGAGCCAATAGCGTCACATGCCACTACATGCATTTTGGAGCATAGAACTAGGAAGCTCCGCCATAAAAAAAATTAGATTGGTCCGAGTATGATAAGAGAAAGTCCGGTAGAAGGCATGAGGACTTCTCGTCTTAAGCTTTTCTCTAATAAACTTTTCTCTCCAAAATTAGAATTTTGGTTGCACTGTGGTTGCTAGATTAGATGGTAAGAGATGGTTGCTACACTTTCTTGGATTCGCTTTATACTCATTTAGAAATTTTATGCATATTTAGGGTATTTGCATACATACTTGCATGACACGATCACACATTCATGCTAGATTGAGTTCATTTATAGCATGTATGCAGTACATAATCACATTGCACTTTAGTTGGGTAGACGGATGTGTAGATAATTTGGTTGTATAACATGGATACTATTACACGTTATGTTGTTCGCCCGTTCGAGAGATTTTGGGGACGAAATCCATTTCAACGGGTGAGAATGTAATGCTCTGTAAATTAAGTAAGAATAAAATAAGTAAATTAAATTTAATAAGGGTAAAAATGGAAATTTTGTAAAAGTAAGAATTTGGCTATGAAAGTTGTGCCCTTGCGTTCATGGCAAAATTCTGATCTGTTTCCATATATAATATGCTAAAACGAAGCTCAAACGAAGAAGTTATGGGCATTTTAAGTTTTTGGGTTTAAAATAATTCAAATTCATATAAATAATTAAACTTAAAATTTGAAATTTGAAAATTAACTGAGATTAGACATGGGGGTTAAGAAATCGTTGACTTTAAAAAAGGTATAATGAAGGATTTAAATAAAACCAACGTTACAAAAATAATTACGTTTCCAAAATAAACGGAGGGTCGACCGCCGACCCCAATCGGCCGACCATTAGCTGTCGACCGGTGCGTAAAGGGCGGCCAACCGCTCCTGTTGGTGGCAGCTAGGGTTTTTCTATCAAAAAATGTTCCAGATTTACCCCTTTTTAACCTAGTTTCATCACACGGTTATGACACATTTCAACCTTTATAAATAAGATCCTATATCCCTCATGTTTATTTGCAAATATTTGGGGAACATCAGCGCAGCTCTATCATTTCATCTCTCTTAGACTCGAAAAACTCTGTTAGGACTTTAGAAGGGATCTGAAGGAGATTATAATGGATGTTTCAAATCCAAGAGAGAAGCAAAGCTAAGGACCAACTGTAAGTGAAAATCTTAGCATTTTTATTTCAGTAATTAATTAGTTTATGATGGATCTAGATATGCCCTAGGGGTTTTGGGTTTACAAAAATAAAACAAAATGAAACCCCTAAACTCAAATAATTTGAAACATCAATTCTTGTTGGAATTCTTAATTTTTTACATCAAACTGTTGAAATATGTATTTTTTGCAGTTTTAGGTGATTTCAATTTCTATTCCACTCCCTTTAAATTCTAATTTGATTATGAAGTTTCAGTTAAGGGATATGGTGTAAAGTATGAATTTATTCATAGTTTACACTATATATTCCATACCAAAATGAAAGAGAAACATTTAAATTCTATGTAAAAGAGGGGTTGAATAGAGATTGAAACTAGGATTGCCATTTCTATTTTTAAAATTATTCAATGATTTGATGTGATAGATTGAGTAGAAATTTTTATTATATGCATGTTTGTTTATTTTAGTTTTTGGATACGAATGTTGAATCCTTTGTTAAGGATATTGAAATCCCTTGTTATGGATATTGCAAATGTGGCACCATTGACAATTTGGAAAAGGACTTGTATTATTGTTGTTAGAATGGAATAGACATTTAACGTTAGTTAGAGCATAATCTTCACATGCACAGAAAATAATAAGTGCATATTTACTTATAAAATAATTGCCGTAAATAGCATACAATTATAACGTATTGATTGCGTAGTTAATTAGGTAATAAGTGCCATTAAATCCCCCTTAGGGAAGTAATTGATTCGTTAAGGCAAAATAAGAAGGAACTCCTATATAGCCAAATTAATAGACACGGTGAGATGTGTGATAATATACACATTGTTGTAAAATATGACCAAGTGTTAAGTGGTGCGAGGTCAGCCAAAAGGCACATAGAAGTCTGTCAGACTAATCTGGCTACCAGCAGTGCGACTTTGGAGCTGATGTTAGACATCACCTAAGATAAGTAACTATGTGACGCGAGGTTAGTCCCAATTTTATAGGGTAATCTGCCCAGTTGTCTGGTTATCAGTATGTACGAATAGTCGGGTGTATGTGATATCACTGTAGGTACGGGTTATAAGACGAAGAATTTGCTTCAGGGTTTTGGAGGTATTAAGTGGTTGTTTGAGGGGCCGCCTTCTTCCTCAAATGAAGTATTAAATGATCGAGATTGGGTTTAGGCACGGTTAAGGCTATCTTGGAAACGTCCACAATAATAGGAAGTATTAAGTTTCCGAAGAGATTTTCATGTAATGTTAGCTAGATAGATACCTATGTGGAGTCCACCTTGGGAATAGGTATTAAATAATGGGGGTATATCTCAATCGAGGTCTCAAATGGTCAGAGTCTGCATGTTTTTCATTAGAATGTATGAAGTGGCTTGGGTTCTATCTCTTGCATTATTAGACATTAATGTCATTAAATATAGGTTATGAGATTGGGAAGCCTACTTCGGGAATGGAAGGTATTAAGTGGTTGTTTGAAGGGCCACCTCCTTTCCTTATATAGAGTATTAAATGGTTTTAAATACATAAGAAATCTTCCTTTTTTAACATAAACTTCCCAAGTACTGGAATAATAAGGCTTGAGGATTTTATTCACCAAACACCTGTTGTTCTACTCCCTCCTCTTTACAACACATGTTAGAAAAGGAGTTGATGATGTTTGAAGATGGAGGGAGTGAAACTTATGGTAGTTGCTATCTATCTTTTCAATTTATTTTCTACTATACCCATAAAATTTATTTTCGAACAAAATGTTGTAACAGTTGTTGTTATGTATTGTGACATCTGAAATGATTTGAAATAAATAGGTACTATTATTATCATATTTTAGTTCTGAAAGAATAGATAGATAACTCTGTATTGTTTTTCTTTTTATCAACCAACAGGTAGCTTTGAAATGGGTCTATGTTTCGATATGCCTTTTATGTGTCAGAATTTAGGTCTGTTATAGCGTGGGTTTTTATAATAACATTGGTGTGGAATTCTAAAAATGCTTTTACTTCGGCCAGACCATCTGTAAGAAGTTCCATCAATCCAGAAAAAGAAATGGGAAGTGGGCATCGGTGAGCAGGCATGCTAGAGGATCTCTTAGCTGATGGGGCTGTTGGAATTCATTGAATTGTGGATTTGAGGGATCTGTAATGATGTTTACTACTTCTGTCCCCTTTCCCTTATCTTTCTGCCCGGTGGCAGGTACTATAGCTCCTCTTTTTTCAATATTCTCCTATTGCTTAGTGGCTTCAAAATCAGATGCTAAGAAAGGAGAAAATAGTAGGAACTTGGAGTGCTAGGCTGAAGTCTAGGACCTTGATTTACTACCAGGAGAGTGGGACCTCTTTCGTGTTGAATACGTGAATACATGATTTTTGTTTGATGATAATAAACATATATATATATATGTATGTATGTATGTATATATATGTATGTATGTATATATTCATTTAAATGTATTTGATAATGTACTATTTTATTTTTCACATAATTAATAAATATTGGCTGAATAAAATAAATAACACAATTTAAATTCAAACAAATAGTTATTACAATTTTGAATAGTACAAAATTAAGCTCTTACTATATACACAATTTTCAAATAATACAATTTTGATTATACAATTATCATTTACATAAGCACCTCACTACACTTCACTCATTCATTTGTAACTGATCTTTAACTCTATACTAGATTGAATCCAGCATCTGAGCAATCTGCAAAATAAACACTAACGCAGTAAAATTGAAAACAAAATATTTTGCGGTATAAATAAAATGTGATTTTTGAAAATATTATTTGCCTCAATTATTTGGGTTGTTCGCCATCATTTAAATTTGAATTCTTCATTCACGAACAGCTTGTTCCATGCACAGTGTATCACTGTATATGCCACAAGGTCATGCACACCGATATATATTTGATAAATCTACAGGGACAGGTGAGCACAAGGTCAAACCCAAATCAAAAGCCGGGTTCAACTCAAGTGAAATAAACACGAGCACAAGGTCAAACCCGAGCTATAGCTGGATTCAACACAGGTGCAAATTCAAATGAAATGGTCAAGGCACATAAATCAAGCCTCGACCAAAGTTTAAGTCATACATATGAAAATAGAGGCTAGACAGTCCAATTCGACCAAGACCAGACTACAATATCAAAGTGAAGAATAGATACAACACTACAGAACATTCAACGGTTTTTTTAACAAAGTGGACAGTGTAACTTGAAGTCAACAAAGCATCCAGACAAGCTACATGAAGAAGCAACTCATCATAATTCAAAATGCAACGGCGGTGAACCATGAAGTACACAAGATTCAAGTAAAACACTACAACATACAACATGAAGACCAATATCAGACATATGGACATGTACCTGATACAATCCAGTTAACATAAAATAATCAATATGACTCAAGTGCATATGAACGTAGTCTAACCAGGCAGTGACAATAAGGTAAAGTGACATGCACATGTGAAGATATCAAGTGCACCAGTACAAAACAATGAAATAAAAATGTCTGGATCAAATGCCATCAAGTGAACAAGACCAGAGAAGAAAATAAAATGGCACATGTATATACATAGTGCATTGCATCATCAATGCAAACCAGATTCAAGTTCAAGAAAAACAAAGGCAATACTCAACTACTACCAGAAATCTAAGGCAACCAAAACCGAGTTCTACATCATATATGTATATATGTACTCGAGGCAACGTGGAAGCGGTGACAGTGCTGAAGTAAACCACAAACACAATCAAAGTCAGATTCCAACAAGCTACAGAGTTCGAGTTTCAAACCCAAACCAAATCAAAGACAACTATGTCGAAGTTAACAAAAATTCACGGAACCAAAATATCAGCAAATTCAAAACGGTGATAGCCAAGAAAACGAACCAAGTCAGAAATCATCACCGTGTTAATCGAGTAAACGAAATTATACGAAGTGAACAAGAAAATTCAAATTACAATATTCGATCAAAATTAAACGGCCGAGCAAATTATCAAACGAACGAAATTCAAGGGATTCAAACCCTATTTAAACCCGGTAACATCATAGGCCAATACTCATTCGAGTTCAAGAAAATTTGTTCATTGGATCATACTGAATTTAATCGTGTCTCACATTGTCTAACTGTGTAGGAAATATGGCACATACTAGAAGTGACTCACGAAGGAACATCTCAAGTCAAGGAATCTCGCCTTGCCATGCTGAGTAGCGAAAATGATAATTTTACAATGGCCAAGGAAGAAAATGTCAAAGATATGTACGGACGTCTTTCCAACATCGTATGTAAAACAAAAGCTCTTGGAAATTCATTAATGGAATCGGAAATAGTCCAAAAAATCCTCTTAGTCCTTCCATGAAGTTTTGAAACAAAAGTGACTGCCATTCAAGAATCGAAAGATTTGAAACAAATCAAAGTTGAAAACTCATCGAAAAACGTATGAGCTAGAAATGAAATTCAAGAAAGAGCGTGAAGGAGGAGATACTAGAAAGAAATCAATAGCTCTCAAAAGAACAACTGAAAGTGACGACGACGACGACGACGACGATGGAGCAGTGGAGCTGGCACTATTAATGAAGAGATTCAAAAAGTGGATCCGCAAATATAGAAATCCAACTCTAAATCGAAAATCGAAAAGCAGAAAAGTCAAAGTTTTAGATAACCCAGAAAGAAATCATTTGTCACAATGCAACAAATCTGGTCACACAAGCCCATTTGTCCTTAAAATCGACTCGGCGATGGAAAGAAGCCGAAAAGGAGAAGTTTTGCTGCTACTTGGGATGAAACTGATGAAGTTGATAAAAGCACTAGTAGTGAGAGTGAAAAAGCAAATCTGTATCTTCGAGGTGATACAACTGACAGTGATGATGACGAGCCAAGCGAAAAACTTTCTCATTCAGAATTACTTATATATTTTCATGAGCTAAATGGTGTTTTGAATGACTTAAAGAAAAATACACTAAAATTGAATCACAAAGAGATACTTGATAGATTTAAATAAAAGCTTGATCAATTAGTTAAAAACTATCAAAGTAAGATCTATATATGTGATAAGTGTCCATCACTCGAAGAAGAGATTAAAAAAATCAAAAAACTAAAATTAAATCGCTTGAAAATGAAATTCTGATTTTGAAAGAGAGTGAAAATACTAAGAGAGAAAATTCTATTAAAAAGTTCACACAATTATTAAACGAAAATGAATCTCTCAAAACACAAGTCCAAAAATTGTCTACAACTTTATGAAACTTTTCCAAAAGTGAAAGATCACTAAATATGCTAATAGGAAAACAAATTGTTAATGCTGATAGACAAGGACTTGGTTATATTCATTCTGAACATGTTAGGAATGAAATTAATCAAGTTAATTCAAAGTGCACAATTTGTGGAAAAACTGGACATAATCAAAATATTTGCTGGTATAGACCCAAATACGTGAAAGCCATATCAATTTGGGTTCCAAAAGGAAAAAATGTAAAATCACTTAAAGTCAAACAAATCTGGGTGTCGAAAGGAACATATATAAATAGCTTTGGGTCTCCACAAACTTATTTTTCAAAATCAATTGCCACTAACAACAATGGACCTATAAAAACAAATTGGTCACAAAAATCTTTTATCGTGTAGGTGTGGTGGCAGGCTAAGGAACAACAACAGTTTATTTGGATTCTGCCTATTCCAGACATACAATGGGCGACATATCAAAGTTCCTTAGCCTAGTACAAAGGTGGCAGTATCACAACGGGCTACAACGAAAAATTATCCTAAAGGTAAAACAGGTAACAGTATATTTATTTTAAACGATTATATTAAATGTGATAATCTGCACCATAATCTGAATTAAATCAGCCAGTTATGTATAAAAAAATGAATGATGATATTGATTCTGACTTATTCAAAATATTGAACAATTATCTTTGAACTATTTCATATAGATTTGCTTGGATTAATGATGGCGTTTTATTGATGATTGCTCTTAGATATATTTGCTTACTTTACCGCTGACACTATGATCACTGTTTGCACAGCTTCAATTCAATTTCATTTAAAAGCTGTTAAAAATGATTTTGAGATATTTGTTGCAACATTACTATCTGGTATAAAATCAAACTAATGATAATCTTGAGTGAAAGAAAAATTCAGATGCAGACTATATTAGTAATCTAGTTGATAGAAAAATTACCAGTGAAACGTGTTTTATGTATAAACATTCATTAGCTGCATTACATTTCAAAGAAAATATCTGCATATTTTTCATTTCAAATAATTTTCAAATAGCAGGCATTTTTCTTTTATAAAACCCCTTCCAAGAAAATCATTTTTGCTGACCTTGTTTCAGATTAGTCATTATAGAAATTTGATTTTATAATTATTTTTGGATTTGATCATAAATTACTACATTAACTAATCTGACGCTCTACTGATTATCAAAAAGATAAATGGTGATTAAAAAGGGATGAGTGTTGATATTAATCATATATTATAACTTGAGATAGTATAATTAGTAAATTTCTTTAGAAATTTAAACAAGAGTTATAAGACTTTTTGTTTGGTAAAAATTCCATGACCATCTCTATTGCTATCATATTTCTATCGACCATCACTCATCAAAATCTAATATAGTATGTCAATATGTGGTGTTTTAAACAAGAAACATTTTTTTCACTTTATTATATTTTTAGCAATAAAACATCCGAAATATTCACTCTCATTTAAAAGTCCTCACGGTTATGCATAGGTGAATTATTTGGAATTTTTAGTTATGTGCTTCCATGCTCATTTAAAAGTCCTCACAGTTATGCATGTATGGAACGCATATCAAAATTAATTGAATAAATAGACAAGTTGATTCTAATCCCATTTAAAAGTCCTTACGGTTATGCGTGGTTAGAAGATACTTGAATTCATTTTTATAAAAAAATTATGAATGCTACTAATCTCATTTAAAAGTCCTAACGGCCATGCATGGTTAGTAGATATTCAAATTTCTGATATAAATATACCACAAATCGACACAACTATATGGTTTTATATGATGACATCACCATATCATTCTAAAGTGGAATATGTGTCACACAGAGTATTTATGATTTTTTGTTTGATTTTTGGTTTGATTTTTGGTTTGATTTTTAATTGAAATTTAATATTTATACTCGATTGAGTATTAATGTGGTATTAATGTCTCTTTATTTTTCTAACACTATTACTCTTTTGCTGATAACAAAAGGGGGAGAGAAAAGCTATGATTTTGGAAAATAAAAGTCAAATATTTTATTTAGTATTTTCTAAATGCATCTAGGATCATTTACATATTTTTATATATTCTCATGCATATATGAAGGGGGGGTTTCGTGTAGAGAGGGAGCATTCAAATAGGGGGAGCAAATTGAATAATTAAATACATTTAATAAATTCAAAGTCTTAAATATATGTTTGTTATCATCCAAAGGGAGAGATCGTTGAATATGCGAATATATGATTTTTGTTTGATGATAATATATATATATATATATATATATATATTTAAAAGTATTTGATAATGTACTATTTTATTTTTCGCATAACTAATAAATATTGGCTGAATAAAATAAATAACATAATTTAAATTCAAACAAATATTTTATTCAAACAAATAGTTAGTACAAATTTGAATAGTACAAAATTAAGCTCTCACTATATACACAATTTTCAAACAATACAATTTTTGATTACACAATTATCATTTACATAAGCACCTCACTACGCTTCACCCATTCACTCGTATTTGATATTCAACTCCGTTCTAGATTGAATCTAGCATCTGAGCAATCTGCAAAATAAACACTAACGCAGTAAAATTGAAAAGAAAATATTTTGCAGTATAAAATAAAATGTATTTTTCAAATATTATTTGACTCAGTTATTTGGACTGTTCGTCATCATTTAAATTTGAATTCATCATACACGAACAGCTTGTGACATGCACAGTTTATCACCGTACATGCCACAAGGCCGTGCACGCTGATATACACTTGATAAATCTACAGGGACGGGTGAGCACAAGGTCAAACCCAAATCAAAAGCCGAGTTTAACTCAAGTGAAATAAACATGAGCACAAGGTCAAACCCAAGCTATAAGCTGACTCAACATATGTGCAAATTCAAATGAAAGGATCAAGACACATAAATCAAGGCTCGATCAAAGTTCAAGTCGTACTCATGAAAAGAGAGGCTAAATTGTCCAACTTGACCAAGACCAGACTACAATATCAAAGTGAAGAATAGATACAACACTACAAAACATTCAACAGTTTTTTTTAACAAAGTGGACAGTGTAACTTGAAGTCAACAAAGCATCTAGACAAGCTACATAAAGAAGCAACTCATCATAATTCAAAATGCAATAGTGGTGAACCATGAAGAACACTAGATTCGAGTAAAACACTACAACATACAACATGAAGACCAATATCAGACATATGGACATGTACCTGATACAATCCAATTAACATCAAATAATCAACATGACTTAAGTGCATATGAACATAGTCTAACCAGGCAGTGACAATAAGGTAAAGTGAAATGCACATGTGAAGATATCACAAACAGTGAAACAATAATGTCTGGATCAAATGCCATTAAGTGAACAAGACCGGAGTAGAAAATAAAATGGCACATGTATATACACAGTGCACAGCATCATCAATGAAAACTTGATTCAACTTCAAGCAAACAGAGGCAGTACTCAACTGCTACCAGAAATCAAAGGCAACCAAAACCGAGCACAACATCATATATGTATATATGTACTCGAGGCAACATGGAAGCAGTGACAGTGCTGAAGTCAACCACGAACACGGTCAAAGTCAAATTCCAACAAGCAACAGAGTTCGAGTTTCAAACCCAAACCAAGTCAAAGACAACTATGTCGAAGTTATCAGAAATTCACGGAACCAAAATGCTGGCAAATTCAAAACCGTGATAGCAAAGAAAACGAACTAAGTCGGAAATCAACACTATGTTAATAAAGTTAACGAGATTATACGAAGTGAACAAGTCAATTCAAATCACAGCATTCGATCAAAATCAAACGGCCGAGCAAAAGAACGAAATTCAAGGGGTTAGAACCCTATTTAAACGTGGTAACATCATAGGCCAATACTCATTCGAGTTCAAGCAAAAAAGAATAATCATTAAACTCAAATCAAGACCGAGTTCAAGAAAACTAACGAGCAAAGCAAAAGGCAAAAATTACATACCGAAGTCAAAGTCGAACTCGATCAAATCGAAGGAGCCGTATTCGAATTGAAGAAGCAGTCGATTGCCGAAGCAAGTCAGAGAAATAGAAATTATAATCGACCAACAACCAATCGACTTCATCTAAATTATCCAAAGCCCTAATTCGCTCGAAGAGGAACGAATGAGAAGCAGCCATTTTCACAATCGAAGAAGAAAGCGGACCGACATAATAAAATAAAAGAGAAGAGGGACATACTTTTTATCACTTAATTTTTTATGGGCCAGTTATAGAGTTTTTGGCTATGCTTTCTAATTAGGGTTTAATTGTTTTCAAATTGTTTGTTTTAATTTGTATTTTTATTTTAAACGATTGTATTTTCTAGTCGTGTGACTAGGGGACGAACAGCGGTGGTGTAGTTTGAGAATTCGCAACTCGGTGGCTGAGTTATGGCAGTGTTTTGAGCGTAGAGTTAGGTTAATCGATAGCGGGTGTCGCGAGTTTACGTGTGTAAGCGTCTGACTACTTAATTTCTAGTAGAAACCTTAGGGGCAACACATAGGCAGGGTTTTGCCGAAGCTGGGTAAATCTATGTGTACTATTTTTGCTTTTATTATTCTGCTATTATCTATGCTACTATTATTTTGCTATACATGTGTTGAAATTATTCTATATAAACTTCCGCAATAAATTTTATAATTACTAGTATCACCCTATTCACCCCCCTCCCTTTAGGGTGAAATCGATCCTACATTTCACAAGCCATTTTGGGTCTTGGTTGCTTGAGTCCCCAATTAGGTGATAACCGAAAAGTTGTCCCATTTTCAGTTTTGCTGGCGATTGCCCGAAGTTCTCACTCAACCAAAATAGAGACAATTCCCTCTTCACATCTTTGGAGGAAGCCAGCTGTTTTATTTTGGACGTTATTTTCTCCCTCCTTAAGCTCATATTTCCTGTAATTATAAAGGACAACGGTTTAGAATCACCCAGAGAAATGCATGACCATTGTTATCTCGCTTTTTGGCAAAGCCGTGACGCCAAAAGATCGATCGAAAACAAAAGACAGTTCGTCTCAAAGATTGGTTATACTTTGCTTCTATGGATATCGCTGAATTTTGTCCGAGCCCGGATCAGGCTACAATTGATAGGACATGACAAGCAAGATCATAAGGACCAGCATTCCAAATTTCAAGTCAATCTAAGTTCGTATGCTCAAGTTATGATGGATGTAAGTTGAAGGGAAAAGCTCCGGTTTCATATCGATCATCAAGCCCCAGTTCGTATCGATCGATTTCGTATCGATCATGGGTCTAGCGGTTTTGTATCCATCAAAGAGCACCGGTTCGTATCGATGAACTTGGCTGTGTTCGAATCCATCGAGTTCGTATCGATGGACTTCGTACCCATCATAGAGCCGCGCTTCGTATCGGTCAGCGCTTTCTTATGCGAATCCATTGGCATCTCCCTACTTCGTATCCATTGGCAGATAGAGCATTTCGCATCCATCAACTGAGGGAACGGTCACTACTTCGTATCCATCGGTAGATAGAGCATTTCGCATCCATCAACTGAGGGAACGGTCACTACTTCGTATCCATCGTGGAAACCCCTCTTCGAACCCATCATGGGCAGGGCACTTCGTATCCGTCAGGTTGTCCTATTTCATATCCATGAGGTTATCCTACTTCGTATCCATCGAAAGGTTCCGGTTCGCATCGATCGGTTCGTGTCCATTGAGGAAATACTTGATTCGTAACCAATGAACATCAGTAGTTCGAATCCATCAGTGCGGCCTTATTCGAATCCATCGAGTCAATAGATCAGGGTGACATGTCATCCCTCGATACGAACAAGGCGAGATATATGGAGTCGATGCGGTCAACTCAGAGCAAAGACCGGATCGAGGCGAAGACTGCGTGCCACGTCATCTCGAAAGCACGTGACAACATCGATTCAAAGCAATTGATTAGAACGAACCGATTCGAACCAAATAGCCACCGAGAAACCCCATTTCGTATCGACGATAACTCATGATCCACTGATCCAAATGCCATGAAATTTTCACAGGAGCTTACGTACATGCTGAGGAATATCTCCACCAAATTTCAGCTCGATTGGACGTCATCTTGATCGATACGAAATGACTTCGTATCGATCGCCGATCGAGTCAAAACTTCCCGAGGTTGGTCGCGTGGGCCCACATACGTGCCCGAACGAGTCTCCCGAGATTTGAGCGAAGTCTCAGCCTCCTATGCCTATAAATAGAACCCCAGAGCCTACAAAAAAAGGATCTTTTGACTCTGAAGTGCCCAGACTCTGCCAGATCGAGATCTCCATCATCCTACATCATATTCTTGCTGTTGATTTCAAATTTCCAGTTATAACTTACTGTTGATTGCTGTAACAACTTGTAATCATTGAAAGAGAATCGATAAAATTACAAAAACTTCACAGAGGACGTAGGCAACACGCCGAACCACTATAAATCGCTTGTCTACGCATTTACTTTACTGTTATTTGGAGTTTTTGTTAGATAATCCTCATTTTCAATTTACATTCTTCATTATTACCTCTTCAAAGACTCCCGAAGAGTGTTGTGACCAATTTTGGTGCAAACACTTTGGTGCTTTCACTGAGAAAACCTAGATTTTCTCCTGCTTATTGGATCTGTCATCGATACCGGATTGCATAAATCTAAGAGAGAGATCCAGATTTCAATTTTAGATTCCTTCCGTTCTATTCAGATTTGCAAAAATCTAGGGAAAGGATTCCACTTCTCAAGATGGTTAGCACAAGAACCGCTTCTACCGCCGCTGATCAAGAAGGCCGGGATAGACAGAATCCCACGCAAATACCTCCATCTAATCAAGATGCTACCGGGAATTCCGATCCATCAGGTTCGGTTACTAGACAAGAGTTCCAGACATTGCTTCAGGAACTGACTCAAATCCAGCAACAGCTAACTGATAAGTTGCGCGTTAATACTGAATTAGCTAATCAACTGGATCGCCAAAAGGCATAAAAGATCCAGAAGGGATCATGCGTCTCGCTATTCCACTGAAAGTTCTGCTTCATCCGACTACAACCACAGATCTACCCGTCCCAGGCTAGAAGGAAATTATGCACAGGCAATTGATCACCAGCCAGCATTGACCGTTGGGCAGTTAAGAGTTGGCCCTTCTGCCAGTTTTCATACTGGACCTCCTCACGAGGAGGCACTGTTCCACAATATACCACAGATAACCGTGCCACTACTACCATGGCTGATATAGGGATTGATACCCGCAACCAACAAGGGCGTACTCCTGAACCGTATGTTCCAGAAAACGTTGAGCCAAGGAGGCGAGGCACGGACCGTCGACAACGCCCGGTCCAACATCGCGATGTGGAACCCGACCACACTTTGGCCCAACGTATGCAAAATGCTCCGATGCCAGACCTTTCAGCCATGATACGCCAAATGATTCGCGAGAGTCAGGGCTTGACAAATGACGATTGGGGAATCTCCCGAAGTCATACTCCGTTCATGGATGAAATATTATACGCTGAACCCCCTCGGCAATTCAGAATGCCGACTCTGCCCATGTACGAAGGGAATTCCGACCCCAATCAACATATCCTGAAATATGAATGGTCGATGAGTGCTGCAAGAGCTGATGATGCAGTAAAGTGTCGTAGTTTTCTTATTTCTTTGGGGGGCATCGCTACGATGTGGTTTACACGATTGCCTCCTCGATCAATCTCTTCGTTCGACCAGTTGGCTACAAATTTGTCGAGTAGTTTCGTATGCACGTCGCCAGGCCTAAAGACGTTAATACTATATCCAGTGTCACTCAGGCTCCCGGAGAGACACTCAAGCGATATTTGGAAAGGTTCAATGCCGCTTGCGCAGAGATCAGTAACCCTAATGATAACTCGATCTTAATGGTATTAACTAAGGGGATTGACCCCGATTCCGAGTTTGGAAACTGGTTAGCTGGGAAGCCTCCCGTATATTTGGACCGTTTCTATTCCAAAGCCGCTCAATTCTTGAGGCGTGAGGATGCAAAACAGTCTAGGAAATAGGACGACGTAAGACCCAACAATGAGGGGATTCAGAGTAATGTGGCAGTTAAATAGTCTGGTGAAAGTTCAGGAAAAGTCCAGTTAAATATTCAAAATAAACAAACTCAACAACCGAGGAACAGTGATAATCAGAACAGAAAACGGGATCAGAACCGTGGCCCGCGACGTAGGGCTCCAATGTTTGACAATTATACACCACTGAACACGTCGCTGGAGAACGTGTATTTATAGACTTGCAATGCTATGCATTATAAGAAACCTGCTCCGAAGCCATCGTCGGAGAGGCAGATTCAATCAGGAAAGTACTGTAGATTCCATGAGAGTTATGGACATAACAACAATGAGTGTAGACATTTGTAAGACCTCATTGAGAAGTTGATCAGAGAAAGAAAGCTAGATCAGTTTGTTCGGGCACCGCAGTCTGGCGGTGAGGGCCCATCCAATCAGAACCGTGTGCAAACCCAAGAAAGACGGGAGGAACCTGCTCGTACAAGCGGGAGGTTAATTATTAATACAGTCAGTGGTGGTCCCCATCCAACAGACCGAAGCTGGAGGGAGATGGAGTCATATGCCAATTCTATTAGGTATGTGGACTTTGAGTGTTGCAGTAATTTCGATGAAGGGGCTCTGGCCAAACTACAAAAGACGATGATGGATGACATCGTATTCAGGAGACGAGATGCTGATAGGGTCGAAGCCCCAACTATTGACCCACTTGTCATATCTGCATAGGTTGGTCCTGCTTGGATGAAGAGGATCCTGGTGGACAATGGGAGTTCAGTAAATATTTTGTTTAAGAGAGCATACGACCAGATGAAAATGGAAGCCAAAGATTTAAAGCCTTGTCAATCTAGAATTCATGGCTTCGATGGGAGTGCTAATATACCCACTAGGGTGGTAGAGTTGGCAGTGGAGTTAGGAGTTGGAGAGTGCCGAAGAACTCGGATTTATAGTTTGTTGTTTTGGATATTCAATCCCCATACAATGCTTTTTTGGGCCGACCGGCCGTTGTTGAGTTCAGGGCAGCGATTGCCCGTGGTGTTTGACCTTGAAGTTCCCTACTGATCGTGGGATTGGAGTTATACAGGGAGACCAGGCTGCTGGAAGAGCCTGTTACGTGGCTGAGCTGCGCGAGGCGCAGCGACGAGAGAAAGGAAAGGGCGTAGAGGAATCTCTCTACGTCCGTTTTACAAACAATTGACAATTGGTGCCTGGGCCTCAGCCCGGGCACCACAACCAATTCCACAGGGATCTTGACCCGAGAGACAATGAAAACAAGGAGGAATCTATTGAAAGTCAGGCTTCCCCGGCTGAACTAACGATTGATGTTCCAATCGACGGTGACGATGATGATGATTCGAGAATGTTGAAGGTTTGGTCTCAGTTGAGCCAAGAAATGCAACAGGAATTGGTTGATTTTCTCCGGGCGAATCTCGACATATTCGCCTGGACGCACTCTGGTATGTGTGGGATCTCGCCGGACATCGCGAGCCACACCCTGAATATTGACCCGCGGTATATCCCGGTCAAGTAGAAAAGGCGCGGTATGGATCCAGAGAGATCTGCCGCCTTTAAAGAAGAAGTTGGTAAGTTGAAAGCCAATGGGTTTATCCGGGATTCTCTATACCCGGAGTGGGTACCCAACCCTGTACTTGTCCGAAAATTAAATGGGAAATGGAGAACGTGCATTGATTACTCTGACTAAAACAAAGCTTGTCTGAAAGACAGCTTTCCACTTTCTCGAATTGATCAACTCGTCGATTCAACGGCCGAACATGAATTATTATCTTTTATGGATGCTTACTCGGGCTACAA
Source organism: Allium cepa (assembly GCA_030765085.1). Classification (NCBI taxonomy): domain Eukaryota; kingdom Viridiplantae; phylum Streptophyta; class Magnoliopsida; order Asparagales; family Amaryllidaceae; genus Allium; species Allium cepa. Next base: position 294,669,896 of record CM060937.1, read on the forward strand.
TCAAATACCCATGCATGTGCCCGACCAAGATCATCCAAGCTTCGTAACCGATCTGGGACTATACTGCTACAAAGTCATGCCCTTCGGATTGAAGAATGCCGGAGCAACTTACCAACGCTTGGTTAACCGGATGTTCGCTGACCAGATCGGAAAGACCATGGAGGTTTATGTGGACGACATGTTGGTGAAATCACGATACTCCACAGACCACATTAGGGGCTTGGAGTCAATGTTCAATATCCTTTGGAGATACGGGACGAAGCTTAATCCGCTTAAGTGCCATTTTGGAGTCGCATCCGGAAAATTCCTTGGGTTTATCGTCAACGCCAGAGGAATAGAAGCCAACCCCGAAAAGATCTGGGCTGTCAGGAATTTACAAACTCCAAGAACTATAAAGCAGGTCCAGAGTCTCAATGGAAAGGTAGCAGCACTAAGCAGGTTTATATCAAAGTCCACCGATAAGTGCATCCCCTTCTTCGATTTGATCCGAAAAGGGAAGCGGAACTTCGAATGGACTGCGGAGTGCGAGGGCACATTCCAATCATTGGTTCAACATCTTTCCACACCACCGATTCTTTCAAAGCCTGTCAACCACGGACAATTGTATCTTTACCTGACAGTATCAGAAAATGCAATCAGTGCTGCCCTTGTTCAGGAGGAAGACCAAGTTCAGAAACCGGTCTATTATATTAGCAAATGACTCACCGGAGCTGAAAGAAACTATCCGAAGCTTGAGAAATTAGCCTACTGCTTAGTCATTGCCTCGAGGAAGCTCCGTCCATACTTCCAGGCTCATCCCATCACTGTGTACACCGATCAGCCGTTGCGACAGGTCCTCACGTGGCCTGAAACGTCTGGTAGGTTACTCAAATGGAACATTGAATTGAGTCAATTCGATATCACTTACACTATGAAGAAAGCTATCCACGGTCAAGTCCTAGCAGATTTTATAGCCGAGTTTATTGTTCCTGAAGACTTGCCTGAGACCAGCAAATCTCCTGAGTACATCTGGAAGTTACACACTGATAGTGCATCCAACGATCGGTGCTCGGGCGCTGGGGTAGTACTTGAAACCCCCGAGGGCCGATCCGTATGCTATGCTTTAAAGTTGCGACCAATAATGAAGCCGAATATAAAGCTTTACTTGTCGGGTTGAAGCTAGCCCGCGATCTGAGAATTACCGCCGTGGAAATTTACTGTGACTCCCAATTAGTCGTATGCCAGGTTCGGGGTGAATATCAGGCCAAGGATCGAAGACTAGCCGCTTATCTAGCTCGAGTCCGGGAGGTGCTTGATCAGTTTGATTACTATTCCATTTTCTACATACCCCGAGAGCATAATCAAAAAGCCGATTCGTTGGCAAAGTTAGCAAGTACGGGCGAAGCTCAGCAGTTGGGGCTCGTTCCCGTTGAAACTTTATCTTCTCCAAGTATCGATCAGATGGAGACCAACTGCATGTTTGAGGCTGCTCCTGAAAAAGAATCATGGATGACCCCCTATCGAAACTATATCGAGCACAGGATATTGCCCGAGCGTAAGAATGAAAGGAGACATATCATTCGAAAGGCCTCGCGGTTTACCATTCAAGATGGAATCATGTATAGAAGAGGATATTCAGTTCCCCTCCTTCGATGCATCGCCCACGACGAAATCGAAAGGGTGCTATGTGATGCGCATGAGGGAGAATGTGGTGATCACACTAGGGGGCAAGCACTCGCCAAGAAAGTGCTTCGATATGGATATTTCTAGCCAACGTGAACCGTAACGCAGCAGATTATGCAAGAAAATGTGATAAATGCCAGAAACATGCTCGGATTGCTAGGGACCCACCTACTGAGATAACCCAAATGGTCAGTCCTTGGTCGTTCGTAGTATGGGGCATTGATATAATTGGTGCATTGCCTCTAGCCAAAGGTGGCGCGAAGTACGCCATCGTCGCAGTTGATTACTTCACCAAATGGGCTGAAGCTGAAGCCCTTGCAACAATCACGACGAAGAAAGTAATCAACTTCGTAATACGCAACATTATCTGCCGGTTTGGTCTTCTGCATACTGTTATCACCGATAACGGAGCCCAATTCGACAGCGCCGAATTCAAAAATTTCTGCCAACGGTTCCGCATCCATAAAAAATTCTCAGCAGTTGCACACCCTTAGGAAAATGGACAAGTCGAAGCCGTGAATAAAGTTATCAAAACTATTCTGAAAAAACGACTGGAAAAGGTTGGAGGCAAGTGGGTTGATGAACTACCTATGGCTATATGGGCTTACCGAACGACCCATAAGTCCGCGACCGGACACACCCCTTTCTCTCTGTCCTACGGCTCAGATAATGTTATCTCGGTCGAAATGGAATTACCTTCTCATTGGGTAACTTACTATGATTCGAAAACTAACGCCATATTACTTGCTGAATCTTTGGACTTACTGGATGAGAAACGTGAAGTGGCTGATTTGAGGGCAGCCGCATATCGAAACCGAGTCGCCCGATTATATAATGCCAAGGTCCGACCGCGGACCTTCGAACTTGGCGATGTCGTGCTGAAAAGAGCATATCCGGTCCCTTCACATATGAAGCCAAATTGGGAAGGGCCATATGTGATCATTCAAAAGCTCGGAGACGTCACATTCAAGTTGTCGACCGTTTGACGGTCTTACTTTGCCAAGAGCTTGGAATAGTGAAAGCCTCCGTCGCTACTACATATGATGGGCTTTATTTACTTTAGTCTTTTTCTTCTTTTGCATTTTATTTTTGCATTTTGAAATTTGAACTTGTAATAAGGCAACCGACTTTTCCATATTTTATTATTTCAGCAATAAAATGCTATCTCTTCGAGCCAGAGCTGTGATTTATTGAATATGACATACAACATCACGATGCACGGAGAGCTAAGTTCCATCATACGGTGGGATTTATTCAAATAGGGAGTGATTGAGATACGACCGGTCGCTCACTAAGCGAAACCCAAGCTCGGGGGCATGTCACCACACCAATGTCTAAAAGGATTGATACACGACAATCCTTCCATTAACTCCAGGTTCCCGGAGTGCGAACTGAAGTATAAACATTAGCTCCAAGTTTCCAGAGTGCGAATTGGAGTACAAACCTCAACTCTAGGTTCCCAGAGTGCGAACCGGAGCATAAACACTAACCCCAAACTCCCAGAGTGCGAGATGGAGTATAAACATATAAATGCGGTTTCGGAGAGGGTGGACCCGTCCGCCTAATGACTTCAGCCATATCCTAACCAAGTTTGAGGAGGATGGACCCGTCCGTCTAACGACCTCCCTTGTTGACTCGGCGTGGATGTGATTCGACAATCCACAATCTTGATAAGTCCATCGTTCCCAGAGTGTGAACGAATTTTCAAAAATCTTAAACAGATGTGACTGACCATCTGTCGGCTAGCTACAAATTTCCAGAGCGTGAATTGGAGTATAAATATCAATTCCAGGTTACCGGAGCGTGAACCAAAATACAAATGCTAACTCCAAGTTCTCAGAGCGTGAACAGGAGCATAAACATCAACTCTAGGTTCCCGGAGTGCGAACTAAATTATCGCTTGCAAATTATTCTAAGTCCCCGAAGCGCAGACGTGTGCTCTAGATCTGTAATAGGTGCGGTAACAAGATGATCATCACAACACTTAAACAAATAAAGCAAGAAAAACAGTTGAAATGAAGAAAGCTAAATTTTATTTCAACTAACTAGAAACAAGAGCTTATATGCAAGTTCTTTCAAAAAATTCCTACTAGCAGGGGCCGAACCTGCATCTATACACGGCCTACTAATGAGAAGCAAAAACAAGTTCCTATCTATCAAAAATTTTCTTAAGTGGCCAATCTATTTCTTCTTCCTAGGTCTTCTCTTCAACGGAGAACCCTCAAACTTACTAGAGATCTTCCGTTATGAGCTTTTCCCCTCCGATGGTTGCTCTCCAGCTGGGGGCATAATGTCAACGTCCTTCTCTGAGCTTGATTCCAGGTGTATACTGCCTACCGGAGGAGTTGAAGGGACTGGATCTGCAACGGAAGATGGGACGAACACCCGGGTATCGACAACAGTACCACCCGGTGATATTATCCTTAGAGGTGTTGGGCTGTGCACCGCCGTATCACAACCAACATTACCACCTTGCTCCGCAGGCTCTAATTCGGCATTAATCTCGGCCAGAATTTCTTCATCACGAATTGCTTGGGCCTGGCTAGGGGCATTTGTAATCTGCACTGAAGAGCTGGAGGCTGGCGGGAGTCCACTAATGATGAACGGCAAGTCTGTGAAGGAGCCACCATGTTGGCCGAGTAGCTCGCTTACCATTTGCTCATCAGGAGATAGTGTGCTCCCCTGTGGCATCTTAGTTGACACTGTTGTTGTCAAGATGGTCGTCTCGGTAGTGATGGCCTTCTGCCCTTGACTTAATTCTTGAGTTGCAGCAATAGGCGCAATTCCAGTCACTGAGCAAAGATAAGAAGAAGATATTAGTAATCGCTTCAAAATAAACTCTCTATTTGGAACACACTTGAGATATGTTCGGAGTACCTTCCTCAACTTGGCCTGCTGATGACTGAGCGGTTTCAGAAACATTCTCTCGGATAGGAGATAGCTACGGTTGTTCCGGATTATAGGCTGGGACAGACTGCGAATCAACCATAGATGCAGGCTCTGACGGGGGTGGAGCGTTGATCTCAAGAACTGTAGCCTGGTGTTCAACACCTGAACTTTCCCCAACCTCCTGATGTCGGGCGTCGACCATCTCCTTCTCATAAGAAATTATGGCATCATGAAGGACTTTCTTTTCGTCTTCGGTCAGCAACCGGTTTCAAGCTCAAACTGTTCGATTGACTCATTCGGATGCGCCGCTTTCTCCTCCTCAATCAACCGGCCCCAAGCGCTGTAAAGATGTACCAAATAATTCTCAAGCGAAGCCAAATTCCTGTGCTTTAACACATTAGCATTATAAGTGATGATGAGGTCTTCGATGTCGGCCTCCATCTTAGACTCGGCAGTCTCAATTTTTCTATCGACTTCGGCTTCGGCCGCCTATACTTTATCCATTTCCGCGTCTCATTCAGTTCGAAGCACTACGGCCTGTTCACACGCTTCCTGGGCCGCATTGTTCGTGTCATCCCTATCCTTAGCAATTTCGACAAATTTAGCTTTTAGCTCGTTAAACTCCTTCAAAGCCGCATCCCGCTCGGCGGTGACAATGGTGTTTCAGTGGCCCATGTCTTCCACCGTGACATAATGCTCTTTCTTCATTCTGTCCATAGTCGCTTGAGCTTCATCAGCCTTCTTAAAAGCCTCCATCTCTGATTTTCGAGATGATTCGGCTTCCGTGTTCAGTACTTATATAATACGGTCCTTTTGAGCTAGCTCGGCATATAGCTTCTCGATGGTGGCCGCTCATTCAAAGGCTAATGACGACGTTTTCTCAGCTGCTTTAGCCCATGCCTTATACTGGGCATAGAAGTCATGCACATAATCATGCTCCATCTGCTCAGCCTCCGGCGGGATTCTCTTCAAATGAGGAGGGAAAATGTAGTTATCAAAACAAATGTTTGGGAAGTCCTTCTTTAACTGAGCAAGCCTGATCGCTCCTTCCCCCAAAATTTTCGTAGGAAACTGTTCCGTAACTACAGGGTTATTGCCTCAGGTCTGGGATAATGGGGCTCGGACCTGGAAGACTGGGAAGCTGACTTGTGCCGCGAAGATTCGGAAAGATGAGTAACATAGACGGGAGGTTGTACAAGAGCTCTGGGAGGAGGAGTGCGAGATCAAGATCGACGTCTGTAATCCCTATCTCTATCATATCTTTCTTGGCTAGAATACCCAGAGTATCTACGGTCGTAATCTCTGTCCCCTCCCCTTCTTTGCGACTCGTAATATGTGGAAGATCTATGGGCCTGTCGAAGACTTCCCAACATCGAACCACGTCCAGTCATAGTATCTGCAAAGCAAAATGAAAATAGAGCTAGCGGCTTTTCGAAACAGATGACCTATGGTTAAGGGTTGTGTAGTGCTGTGAAATGTGTATGAATATGCAGCCCCCCGACCAACCGGAAGTGTCGACCATGCTAGTAGTAAAAGGCTCGCTCAATTCTAAGGTATGGTGGAATTCCTCCAACCCCGCATCATGCTGGAAAGACACATCATCCGAGATTGGAAGATCGGCAAACCCTTCATAGAGACTTTCTGTTCTTTAGGGAGACATCTCCGAAATTCTAATCCCGGAGGCGAGCCGGGACGTGACGACCGATTTTCGTCTTCCCTTTTTAGGCGACTTAAAAACGGCTGCCTTGCCTTTTCTCTGTTCTTCAGTGCCCTGGGCTACACTAGCAGGTTTGCCCAGGGGTTCCTCATCATTGTGAGTTCTCTCGGAATCAGGCTCCTCGATTACGACAACTTTAGGCTTTTTTCGTTTGACCCGCTCTCTTGAGGCAGTTCTTAATGCGCCGTCGAGCACTATACTTTGTCTCCGCTCGATCAACCCGAAAATTCTGAGATTTCTATCCATCAAGAGCAATTCAATATTCCTATCTTCGCTCGGGACTTCCTGAAGCACCCGGACTATCTCCTTCAAGTATCCACCTTCGGGTCGCTGAATTATTGCTGTAAAAAAAGAAAAGAATATAAGTTTCACTTCAACTGCAATCACCTTAATAATTACTTGAGAACTCAGCTATACTCACGTCTGAATAACCATCGCCGGGCGAACCGTGGGGGGCATCTAACGTAAAACCACTCCGTCTTGAAGTAGCTTAGCCTGGTCCAGGACCCGGTGACCACTTGACAGTTCCTTACTGCCTCCAAGAATGTAAAGGATGGGTTATCATTTCGGCTTTTGAAGTTGAACAAATATCTGATCTCAGTCAGGATCGGTGGCCGATGATGATACTCCATAAAGACGATGAACAAGCCATTCACTAAAGCATATCCATTTGGGTGTAGCTGAGACGGAGCGATCCCCAAAAAGGACAATACTTCTCTTATATACTCATTGAGTGGAGGGAGCGTTCCGGCCTCACACACGTGACGATTGAATGCGGTGTATCCCTCTGGCGGATTGTGTGGTCTATCATTTGGTCCCGGCAGTAATACGCCATCCATTGACAGGCCATGCCATAAGCATATTCTCCCTAGCATATCTTCAGAGACGTTGGATCGAACGGAGTCCGATAGATTGACAATGAAAGATGCATTCGGAAATTCGTCCGGGGCTGGACCAATGATTTCGGGCTCAATGTCCGGAATTTCAAGTCTTGGAGGAATTGTGCTTTGGATTTCTTGCGGCTGCAAACTTGATGGTTCCATAACTGGCTAACTTATGAGAAATTATCGTTAGGCGATAAAGAACCCGTGTATTCCCTACGTGTAAGAGTGTGTGTTGTGCAGTGCAGTGTTGTGCATTACTGGAAAAGATTTTGCAGAACTAAAGAAAACTTGCAAGCAACAAAGATAATCAGAGTCAAGTAGGAGTGACCGTCATCGCTGACCGTCACAACCGTATCATCCAGATGTTGGTAATCGATTCGAGTTAAAGTTCGTTATCACGGTGTTAAGTTATAGTTCCATCGACGAGCTTCGAAAGGATAGCCAAGTGTGCAGTTTAATAGTTAAACCCAGATATGCAAGAATGAAGCAAGTCGGAATCATGCTATCAATTGCTAAAAATTTCGTATCCATCAAAGGAAGGATTCGAATCGATCACAGGAAGCTCGTTCGAATCCATCGGGATATCACTTCGAATTGATACAAGGGGGCACGTTTTGAATCGATGGTCAAGGGCCGATTTCGTATCGACCAAAGTGAGATGACTTCGAATCGATCCTTGGTTGCCTGGTTCGTACCGACCAAGAAGGCCTCAACTTAACATCGATCATGTTCGAGTCGATACATTTCGTATCGATCATAGAGATGTTGTTCGTATTGATCTAAAGTCAAGGACTTCGAATCGACCGTCAACCTATTTTTTCGTATCGATCATTTCGTATCGATACGATCCATCGCCATAACTATCAGTACGAACTGCATCATCTACAATAGAGCATCCCATGGATCGATGCGAAATCCAAAGAAAAATATTGCTGCCTCCATCAATTCTAACACGAGTCCCCAGATCGGTTCGATTTTGTCCTCCTCACTCTTTCTTCTCCAAACCAGATCTGGCTTTATCAATTACCCGAATGAATAATCAATGAAGGAAGAGAAGAACTAGAATAGTTTTGTTGCTTGGATTCATGTTTGATTACCTAATTTGAAAGTGGGATTCGAAGAATTTAAAGGATGAATCTTGTCGAATCGAAGGCGCGGCGCAGTTCTATCTTTTTCGATGTTTCGAATCGATACAAAGATTAGAGACGACAGTGAAAAGTAAAAAAGTGAAAAATGGCTAAGTCCTAGCTATTTATATGGAACTTAGGAAAGGACTGGGTCGATTCGCCTCCCAGCCCATTTTACCGGTCGCAACCGGTCAAAACCCGAGTCAAGTCGAATGCCCTATTCGACTCCATTTGATCGAGAATCTCTATGGGTTCGAAATGAATGGTGGATCTGTCGATGCGAAGCACATGGCAAGAACGGCTGAAGACGATGGAGCCCATCAACTCGAAGCCCCTGTTCGCATCAACAAGTTCGCAACTCCTTCCACTGCATATTGATACGAACAGCAATTTTGTATCCATCAAAAATCATCGATACGAATGGATATTTCGTATCCATCGTAACTCATCGATACGAATGGTCATTTCGTATCCATTAATTCGACCCGCATCGATATGAAAGACTACTTTTCTACCTTTTACATCGATTCAGGAGAGGATCGATACAAGAGGATAGTCAAAAACAATCATCAAGCGTTGTTTCAACTCGAATTTCAAATCGGTTCAGGAGAGAATCAATAAGAAATTTGATAACAAACTAACCGACAACGGCTCGTGAACACGCAACGTTAGTCAACATATATGCATGTATGTCGGATTAATATTCGATTTTCAACATTCACAAGGATCGAATACTCATCTCATTACGATTACGACAACAAACAGCCAATCACTACTATACAACAATAAGTTATATCAACGCTAGGTTACAGCGATATAGAGTACAACTTTCAACGAAAGAGTGCAATGATTGTTCGGAGAGAAATTGCAGCTTTTCAAAGCACGTCATGTTTTCACAAGACGTACTTTGAGGGTCAAATGTTATCCCTTTTTTTGGCAAATCTGTGACACCAAAAGATCGATCAAAAACAAAAGACGGTTCGCCTCAAAGATTGGTTATACTTTGCTTCACTATGGATATCGCTGAATTCTGTCCGAGCCCGGATCAGGCTACAATTGATAGGACATGACAAGAAAGATCATAAGAACCAGCATTCCAAATTTCAAGTCGATCCGAGTTTGTATGCTCAAGTTATGATGGATGTAAGTTGAAAGGAAAAGCTCCGGTTTCGTATCGATCATCAATCCCCGGTTCGTATCGATCGATTTCGTATCGATCATGGGTCCAGCGGTTTCGTATCCATCGAAGAGCACCGGTTCTATCGATGAACTTGGCTGTGTTCGAATCCATCGAGTTCTTATTGATGGACTTCGTACCCATCATAGAGCCGCGCTTCGTATCGGTCAGCGCTTCCTTATTCGAATCCATTGGCATCTCCCTACTTCGTATCCATCGGCAGATAAAGCATTTTGCATCCATCAACTTATTGAACGGTCACACTTTGTATCCATCGGCAGATAGAGCATTTCACATCCATCAACTGAGGGAACGGTCACTACTTCGTATCCATCGTGGAAACCCCTCTTCGAACCCATCATGGGCAGGGCACTTCGTATCCGTCAGGTTGTCCTATTTCGTATCCATCAGGTTATCCTACTTCGTATCCATCAAAAGGTTCCGGTTCGCATCGATCGGTTTCGTGTCCATCAAGGAAAGACTTGATTCGTAACCAATGAGCATCAGTAGTTCGAATCCATCGGTGAGGCCTTATTCGAATCCATCGAGTCAATAGATCAGGGTGACGTGTCATCCCTCGATACGAAGAAGGCGAGATATGTGGAGTCGATGCGGTCAACTCGGAGCAAAGACCGAATCGAGGTGAAGACTGCGCACCACGTCATCTCGAAAGCACGTGACAACATCGATTCGAAGCAATCGATTCGAACGAATCGATTCGAACCAAACAGCCAACGAGAAACCCCATTTCGTATCGATGATAACTCATGATCCACTGATCCAAATGCCATGAAATTTTCAGAGGAGCTTGCGTACATGCTGAGGAATATCTCCACCAAATTTCAGCTCGATTGGACGTCATCTTGATCGATACGAAATGACTTCGTATCGATCGTCGATCGAGTCAAAACTTCCCGAGGTTGGTCGCGTGAGCCCACTCACGTGCCAGAACGAGTCTCGCGAGATTTGAGCGAAGTCTCATCCTCCTACGCCTATAATAGAGCCCCAGAGCCTACAGAAAAAGGATCTTTTGACTCTGAAGCGCCCAGACTCTGCCAGATCGAGATCTCCCTCATCCTGCATCATATTCTTGCTGTTGATTTCGAATTTTCAGTTGTAACTTGTTGTTGATTGTCGTAACAACTTGTAATCATTGAAAGAGAATCAATGAAATTGCAAAAACTTCACAGGGGACGTAGGTAACACGCTGAACCACTATAAATCGCTTGTCTACGCATTTACTTTATTGTTATTTGGAGTTTTTGTTAGATAATCCTCATTTTCAATTTACATTCTTCATTATTATCTCTTCAAAGACTCCCGAAGAGTGTTGTGACCAATTTTGGTGTGAACAACCATGACAAGAACGTGCGATGGTGTACGTGTAAGTGCATGAGCATGTAACTATGGCATGAACCCTCAGGGTCCTCATGGATAACTAACTGTAGATGAATCTCTATGATGGATGCAGAATCCCCGTAGCTAATCCAAAGTTTTGGATCTACAAGATAATCGAAAGCATTAATATCTCCAAAATGAAGCCCTCTCTTTCCTCCTCCTCATGACCAAAAACAAGGTATACGGCTTCATCCACCTCTGAGTTAGGTAGGGTAGCCAAATCAATGCACCTAAAAGAGCGGGCTTCATCGTGATCCGAAGCAGTATGATCACTATCATAGAAATGAGAACTTGTCTTTTCCTCTGCCCTCGTACAAATACTATCATCTTCCCACTCCCATAAGGTTCCTAACTAGCCACTTTTACTAGGAACTATCTTGAATGCACCTAACGCCGGCTCCTCTAAACCCGCTACCACAATAGGGGCGACTATAGATGGAATAGCAATCAGAATAGAACCAGAAACAGAAGGCTGGGAGAATGGTGCTTCATTGTATAACCGATACCTGGGTCTTTTTTTTCTTGACCTTGGGCTTCTGAATAGAGGGTTGCCTACCCAATTGAGTGACTGGCAGCCAACAATTCGAGTTGCCTTAAATTTTCATCGGTGACAAGTCAGGGAACCTCCTAAAGCTATTTAGGAATATGCAGGAGTTTTTGTAACATGGACTCTAAATCCTTCCCCACGGCTGCTTTTACTACACCTAGAACAGAACCTAAAGATAGAAGAGTTAATGTCTAGTACGCGATCTTACAAAACAACTGAAAGGAAACGAATAGAGAAATAATTACATCATGTATGCCATTGGTTAAAGCATGGAGAATTATCTTAAATAAAGAAGTTCTTCTGCTTGAACATGCTGTACTTGGAGTACAAATTCTAGACTAGTTTAAATTTTCTCCCCACCTTGAGATAAATGAAAGGAGAACCCTCTAGCTTATTCTTTATAGCATACAAAAAATCTTATTTGGTAATGAGTCGGGGGCACCTGAAACTCCTTCATAAGTTGGCATGCAAGTTGGTGAGGATGGCATACCCATTCGGATGCAGCTAAAATGGAGCAATTTTTAGATACACCAAGAACCCAATAATACATTAAGGGAGAGGAAGCGGAGCTCTAGCCATGTAGTGATAGTTGGAGTAGGCAATATATCCTTCCGGAGGAGCATACACACGCTGTTCTGGGATATGTAGAAGAAGGTCTTCCCAGTAGATAACATGTACAACCACAATAAGGTCAAGCTATTAGGATGTCAGATTAGAGGCCTTAAAATCGATGGGATTTATTAACTGCTCCAATGGTCCATATCCATGAACGAGAGAGTGAGCAGAGCTGGGTTGGTTCAAGCGATTCCCCAGTTAAGCAAGACCCGGAGGAGCAGAAGTTGAAGGAGCCTGATCTCCATAAGCAGTAGAAGAGCGAATATGGTGACATCCCGATGTACCTATCTGGCATGATAGATCATATCATGCATAATCACAAAGGGTAGAAGTACTCGCGTGTGTATTTGTGTGAATGCATGTGTTCAAAAATATGCAACACTTTTGTTCGATAGGAAACCAAAAAGAACTAAATCATAAACCAGTAGAGCTTAACCAAAAAAACTCCAAGTCAAATTCCTCGCTAAACAATAAGACAAGCAAAATGACATGTGAATTATATGGGTAGGTGCTAAGATAGAGAAGAGGTGCTTATCGGATTTTGGATCAACCTTGGGCCAAAGATTGGAGTTGAACTGGAAGCTTGAGTAAAAAGGGCACAACCATTCCATCTCAGGGAGCGAAAGGGTCGTGTGTTTTGGGGAAGGATGAAAAATAAGAGAGCGCACTCGGTGGGATGAAGTGTCATGGCTTATATAGGGGAGGAGTCAGCCCTGTCAAGAATCTCACTGAAACAACAATGGCACCGAATGAGTTGCATGCCGAACCATAGCCACTGAACCACCAAGTCATGAGCATGTCAACCCAAACTAGGAAAGGAGACACGAATATACGATCATTAATGTAGTCATAGGGAAATACACAAAATTCCACCTCATAGTTTACAAGATGAACTTTAGAGGGCAAGTGTTATGGGCAATTTTACCCACAAGATTGTAGTTCAGTAAAAATCAAGAGAAGGCAAGGCCAGAGGTAAGGCAGAAGGCAAAGCAAGAGCTCAAAAGAATAAGGGTAGAATAAGCTTCCCACTTTTTATTCAGTGGCCCAAGTACCGAGCAGAGTTTTTTGTTTGGTAACCTAAGCATCGAATATTATTTTTTGCTTGATGCTAGTATTCGGTGCTTGGAGGCCTACCAAACCAAGTTGCCGTGGTTCCACCGAACCATAGGAGGGTGCATACACCGCACCAAGCCATGTTCCTACAAAGTCCTATATCGATTTGTACCTAGCGGAGGCCTATTAAACCAGGGGGCGAACAAGGAGAGCATATGAATTTTGCCAACAACTTGTCCATATCTATCCAAGCCAAACCAACACCCTTCGAGTCGAATTCTATGCCAAACCGAGCAGTGTATATATGGAAGGGAATCTGCATATAATTAGAAATAATGAAGCATATTTTAGATTCCTAGAAATATTCCCTCTGGGCAAGATATAAAAGGAAATATCCAAATTAATGACACCACCTCTTCATCCCTGTAAATACCCAAGCATTTGACATTCAAATAACGACTTTTTGGGATCTATATGACACCGAGATATAGAACCAACTGCATAAAGCATCCAGATCACCATTTTCTATTGTTAATCATTATACTCGTCATCAATCACTTGTAGTATCAGAGGTATAAGAGAAAGGAATAATAACAAATAGTGAGCGTAGGGCATTATGGCGGAACCACCATAAAACTGTGTGTATTTTACATTTTCTTCCTTTTATTCTACATTTAATCCACTGTAGAAAATCGATTTGGAGATGTTCTCCTATTTATATGCAAACAAATTTTTTTATTTTTTATAATACTACATCTATGAATAGATGAACCTTATAAAACAAAGAGCGGCGTATCATATAAGCTTTACACATTTCCATAAATGAAATCAACAATTTTTGAAGAACATTATAGCGAAAGGATTTCTATAGAGAGTAAAAAAGAATGAGATATGAAAACTAAATTTGCTGCAACTATACATACTAGATCATATCATAATACATAGTAACATAAAATACATTGCTACTGTGTTTGGGCCAAAATTGGTCACAATCACCTAGTTGTATGTGAAAGCACCAATTTCCAAAAAAAAATCCATATAGAAAGATAAGCATGTAGGTCACGGAATAAATAGCAGAAAAAGTAAAGCAACGTACGAGTTTTATAGTGGTTCCATTATCTCCGGCCCTGTGCAGTTAATGCGCTCGGTAGATTCGAAGCGGTGGATGTGCAAAAAGTCACAGCGGGGATACAACGAGGATATAGCGGGATATAGCAGATGGCTCTAAAATAGCATATAAAACTCGTACTTGATGTTTTTATAAATATATAAATGGTAATTAAATGAAAAATTGACATTCAATTGAATATAAATAATACATAAATAATTTTAAATAAAAACATGTGCGAATAAACTTTAAATAAACGAAAAACTGTTATATAACATAATTGAATTTGGTAGAATATTAGAGTATTTTCATTTCTGAAAATATATTAAAAATTAAATCAAATAAATTAGTTTCATAATTTTACAATATATAAACGAAAATTTTCAATTCATTTTATTAAAAAAGATATAGCGGGAATAGCATAATATAGCGGAAATTACAGGATTAAAGCGGAAAGGCTATATTCTGGGGCTGTATGGAAAAATATAGCGGGGCTGTAGCGGGGTAATAGCGGGGCTGTAGCGGGGTAATAGCGTGGCATTAATTGCATTGCTCCGGCCTACATGCACTCCAATAATCTTTTATTTATACTGTAAGATTAAAAATACAGTTGTTTTTTGCCTTAGAAAGATAATAAAATAAGAGATAAGAAGTAATGATGAGAGCTAGCGAAAAAGTCCTTTGCAATGATCCAAATCTGCAATATTTATAGGCAAAGACGTGCATGGACCGGGCTGAAATTTTGGCACAAGAACCTCAAGGTCCATACGACCCGACCCACAAAATTTGGGATCGATCGGAAACCTAAAATAATTTAGGATAATCAATTCATACAAACTCCAATGGGGATGCGAACATTTCTGTGGGGGTCCCCCATGCCTCTACTCCATGCTTTCAAAGTTTCGCGCCATTCCGACTTACCATTTGTGAGATATCGATTGATCTTTGCTGTTTTAACTAGAAATTGGATCATAGGAGATCATTCCATGCTTCATCCTTTTGAGCTGCGATCGATCATGTGGGTTCCCATGATGTTAGCTACTTGCCATCCCAATTTTGTGCAATTTCGACATACCGTTTGGGAGATATCGCATTTCTTGTGAAACTATGGATCGTTATGGCTGATTCGTACGATCTTTTCAATAACGATCGACCTCTTTTTCCAATATCTAGGATTTTGAGCTATGATCGATCATGGGGACGCTCAATGATGTAAGATACTTTCTCTCCAAATTTCATACAATTCCGACGTACCGTTTCTGCGATATCGTATTTTCAATTAGGCTATGTATCGTTCTGGCCGATTTGTATGATCGTTCCAATAACGATCGACCTCTTTTTCTAGATTTAAGACTTTTGAGCTACAATCAATCATGGGGGTTCCCTATGATGTAAGATGCCTTCTCTCTAAATTTTATGTAATTCTGATGTACCATTTGTGAGATATCACATTTTTCGTGAAACTATGGATTGTTCTGGCTGATTTGTACGATCGTTCCAATAACGATTGGCCTCTTTTTTAAGTACTGGGAGTCATCAGCTGCGATCGATCATGGGTTTGCTCTATGATGTAAGATACTTTCTCCCCAAATTTGTAATTCCGACACACCGTTTGTGAGATATCACATTTTCCGTGAAACAATGGATCGTTCCGGCTGATTTGTACGATTGTTCCAATAACGATCGGCTTCTTTTTCCAAGATTTGAGAGTTTTGTCATGCGATCATTTTTTTGGCCACACTCTTCAATTTATTGATGATTTGAAAGTTTTAAGTGCATTGGCTTTGTAAATTTTGAGATATTGAATGATCTTCTTCGACTTACATTGTTTTATGGATCGTTGCTGATTGATATGTGTAAATTCTTTTTTTTCCCATAACTCGAGCATACGAACTCTGATTGACTTGAAATTGAAAAATGACCTCATGGGGACTAGCTTGTCACTTCAAGTTGATTGCACCTTGATTGGGACTAAGTCCGAATCTGCCTAACTATTGTCCATAGTTCCAAATATCATCAATTTTCGAGCCTGATAACCGTCTCTCCGGACTCCTGCCTTGATGATCACAGAAGCCATTTAGCCAACTTTTATGATATACTACCTGGTCAAAAGGTGGCGTAACATATTATGTAGTATAATTTAAAAAAAAAAGATGCTATCATGGTTTAAAATGATATAATTTAAATCCAAAAACAAGCGTGGTATTCTAAAACATAGGTTTTTAACAGTAAGCTGGTGAACAATATCTTTATCAAAGATGCAACGACCCGTAATTTTCAATAATTAAAAATAGTTAATTTAATAAAGTTTTGTGATTTAATGTTGGAAAAAATAAAAATTTGTGATTTAATACTAAGAATATAAGTGGAATGAAATGTAATAGTATTAACTTAAGGTGATTGATGGCTACTTTAAATGAAATTCCAATTAATTGACTTGATTAAAAAGTTATAATTAGATATAGATTGTAAATTAATTGTAATAATGTGTGTATCATTTGATAATTTGATTTAAAGAGTAATTGATAATTTAAATGTTGAGTTATTAATGAAATAATGTGTAATAAATCGTAATTGAATAAAATTAGCGTATGGTGAGTTGTTATAACATTTGTTTGTAAATAATAAACTTATAAATGTTATTAAATTTAGAAATGGTGATAATAGTTATTTGTTACCAATTTATTTAATCAATTATAATTAAATTAAATTAAATGTTATGTAAAGTAAGTTAAGACGATAACTATAAAAGGTGAGTGCAATAAAATGTATAGAAATGTTAATTATATTCATTAGGCAATAACTGAATTAATAAAAGAGTGAAACCAAGATATATTAATTTTTGGGATTTTAAATTATAATTAACGTGAAAATTGACAAAATTCAATATAATTAGAAAATCGCAATTAACAAATAAAAGATGGTAATTGTGGAATACTAACATAATAAGATATAACCCAATGTTAAAATATGCATAGAGTAATGAATGATGAAATGAAAAGGACTGAAATCAAGTATAATCAATTTGTTGGAATTAAATTATAATTAATTGGATTTAATTGCATTGAAATTGAACACTGTAACTAGTGTAATATTTAACACTAAATTGATATGTAAACTTGTATTAAATAATTGTAAATGTCTAAGTGACCAAAAATGATGAAATTTTTTAATTATCAAATTTGAATGGAAAAGGTGATTTAATTAATTTAATTTACTTAATTAATGTGGAAATAGCCATTTTGGTCAGTATCTTGGATTTTGACGAAATCAGTTTCGTCGGATCCGTAACGGTGAATTATTGTAGGATTTTGAGTTTCGTAGCGATCAGACTTGTCATTTGATCGTATGGACTCGAAAGGCATAGAAATCAATTTAATTAAATTCAATTGAAATCAATTTTAAATAAGCTGATTTTAAGCTAACTTCTTCATATTATGGAATTAGAACTTGAAACCCGTTCCATTGAGTTTAAAATTACTGAAAACATATATTTTGATATACGGGATGACCCATTTTCGTTCGGGAACGGAATGGGCTTTTCGGGTCGTTATTATCGTTTCAATCCAAATCGATCTGGTCCATTCTTTCTATTTTCAGCTTTGCCTATATATAGGCTATTATAAATCCTAAGGTGTTTACATATTCTCATTACAGTACATGCAACTCTCCCTAGCCATCTCCTTTTTCTCAATGTTGAAAACCCTAAATTCCCAATTCAATCTCAAATCAAATTTCAATTTCAAAATTTAACTCCTCCAAACCATATCATATTATATACCGATTTGAAGTCTAGACGAGCGTAACTCAAATCTGCAATTCGTTTTTCAATCAAGCTTATGATTTAGCCAGAAATTTGCGATCTTTCTCAGCTGTCCGTTTCTAGGTTTCGTGATCCAACGGTGGATCGTCGACGATTGGAGGATCTCGGAGTGGCGTTTGGAAGAGGGTGTCGAGCATCATTCATCCATACAGTCATTTTGGTCTAGAGGTGATCGTTTTTGCCAGAAATTGATGGTTATCGGCCGCAGGTGGCTCAGGGTGGCGGTACCTCAAAGCATGATCGAAGGTGGCATCATTTTAGGCATTGGGGGCGGTGGACCAGGGGAAATTCAAAGGTGGTGGCCGATCTGGGCGAAGCTGCCTGAGGTGGTGGGGTTTGGCTCGTAAAGACGACGGCTATTAGGGTGAATTGCTCGATCGGGTTACTATAGCAAGTTAGGGTTCATGGTAGGGGTGATGACGTGCAAGCATTTCTCTTTTATTTTTTTATTTTTTTTATTTGTTCATTTTGTTTAATCCGTATGCAAACCGTCTAACGACAATTGTTGATACACGAAGATTTTTGATCAATGACAATGTATAAAGGAAGAAATATATGCAAGATAGAGGAAGATCAATGAAATATAAACTTGAGTATGATTTTATATATATAGGTTTATTTGTTAAAATCTATCCTCAAGAGTTGCACAAACACAAGAACACATTCATTATACTTCAATTTTTCACTGAGCATACTTCAATTCTTCATAATGCATAAATTCATATGTCAGTCGACTGAACTGAATTTACCAGTCGACTGAACTGGCAAACATGTACAAATATGCACAGTTTCAGTCGACTAAATTTTCTGCACAGTCGACTGAAAATTTTCCAGAAAGATTCCTACTATAATTTCAGTCGACTGAAATTCCTGCACAGTCGACTGAATTTGAACCTGAGAATTTTGCATGAAAGGACACGTTCTTCTTCCCAAGAGTTGCGACCATTCCTCAATAGAAATGGAAGCTTCTCTTATCTACAACCCTTGGCAATACATGCATCCTTTTTACAACTATAAATACATGATTCAAACATCATTCAAGATATCGAATTCTCTTACTCTAATCTATCTATTTCTTGATCATATTTTCTAAACATTATCAAAGCAATCACTACTCTCTTTGCTTGAATCACTGTTTATATTTAATATATTTGATTCATAGCAAATTCATAATTCCTTAATCTTCACAAACATATTTCATATTCTTGAGGATAAGATTATAGGAACATTGTACTACATTAGACTCATTCGTGTTATAAAGAACACAACTAGTCAAAACTTGTTTAGCATTAAGGTTTGAAGTCCTCTTAGGTAGTTTGAGGCAAAGAAATCCCGTTCGGTTGTTCGGGTAAGTTGTGAACCTATTCCTCCGGGTTAAGAGAGGGTTTTGTAGTTAGTGAATACCTAAGTGAAGCTTAGGGACTGGACGTAGGACAAGTGATCCGAACCAGTATAAAATCTTGGTGCGATTTTTTACTTACCATATATATATTAACCATATAGCTATTGCATATTACACGATCCTATCAATTACCCCCGACTTTCAACAATAACTTTCTCATATGAACTCAAAATTGAACGCGCTTTGTTGTATTGGGATCGTATCGAAATTTGGGACATTTTGGAACTGGTTTGGACGGATTCCGAGACTGTTGATTTTTGGGTCCTGTTTTGGATTTTTACCCAATTTGAAATCAAAGATGAGTGTTTAACCCACTCAAAATTACTAAACTATCTTATATTAGTTAAATTAAATTTATGATGTGATTAGAAATTAATTGTCCGATGTTTTGTCTGTTTAAATTGTCATTCTAGTTAAATTTGACTTTTATTGCATTCAATCACTGTTTAATTCAATATTGAATTTAATTGTCAATTCAATACCTGTTATTGATAAACAGTTATCGATTGATGTTTGTTGGTTGATTTGGATAATAATTTTGATGGATGTTTGATTGTTGATATTGCATGGCTGGATGTTATATTTTATATAGTTATAACACTGCAAGTTCCCTATGGGTTGAAATGATACATACCCGAACGATCCGCTAGATTATGGAGGAATCGTTATGAGTTGAAATGATAGACTCAAGCGATTTCATGGATTTGTAATTAACTCGTGATTGCGGGTTGAAATGATATATATCCGTAAATATAAATAATTGCGAATTGAAATGGTAAATATCCATATCACTTGACCATAGATTAGAAAATTATATACGGACACCGAATTGGTTAAATTAAATGATTTTAAATCTTTAAACTTTGAATCCAGTTAAACCATATTTTGAAATAGAATTTGATTGATAAATTGAATTGTTCAAGTGAATTACTTAAAGGATTTAAATTGAATTTCTAAAGGTGATTTTGAAGTGAATGAAATTATTGAAATTGATTTATTGAAACATTGAAATTTTGTAACTTTGAAATCTATTGGAATTGTAATAGTTAAAATTGATATTTCAAGACGTAAAATTGGATTTTGATTGAAATTTGGATATGGTCCAAATTGGTTGAAATGAAAGAAATGGTTAGATTTGATGTTAATTTCAAATTTATTTTCTTAATATAAATTGCAAAATGTTCTTTAAAATTCTAAATTATTAAGATTTTCAACCTTTAAACTAAATTTATCTATTATGATTATTTTAAACCATTTTAAATCTATTTAAAGTATTTTAATTTATTTTAATCTATTTTAAGTCTAATTAAAGTATTTTATTTTTTTAATCTATTTTAAATTTATTTAAAGTATTTTAATCTATCTAATCTATTTTAAATTTATTTAAAGTATTTTAACCTATTTTAATCTATTTAATCTATTTTAAAATTATTTAATCTATTTTAAATCTATTTAATCTACTTTTATCTATTTAAATAATATTAATCCATTTTAACCTATTTTAAACTATATTAATCTGTTTTAATCTATTTTAAACTATCTTAAACTATTTTTAAAGCTAATTTAAACTATCTAAACTATTTTCTAATTCAGGTTTGTATAGTGGAACTTTATATTTAAATCATTGATTCTTAAGTAGAATACGACTAAATGATGTAATAACTTAAGTTTGGATCTAAATGACATATTTGAGGAATAGGATGATTTTAAATAAGGATTTAATATATTTTGGAAATATGAATTCGAAAGTGATATGATTTCAAATGTAATATAATTTCAAGGTAAATAGGAGTTCGAAAATGATATGGTTTTGAGAATATGAGAGTTTGATATCAATTGTGAATTGACTTTGAAATGTAAAAAAGAACCATTCGGTGTGAAATAAGCGTTTGGTTGTAAAGAGACCGGAATCAGATATTGTCATACTCCCTACCAATACCGAAAATCACTTTAACAACCGTGTATGTGTGGTGGAGATTCTAGAAATGAAGTAGGATGGTTTGGCGAACGATTCTATATGAGGTATTTAGACGACCCTGACTCATGTGAGTCAGCTTAGATGTGACTAAAACGAGAGCTATACGGGCCAAGTGAGGCCATTCCTCCTATCAGACACATTTCTTCAATACTATATTTTGACTTTATGATTGATTTAGTGGCCACCACTTGATTTGATGAGATGATGGGAGTGTGTTCGAGGTGGACTGTAGTAGCTACTATGCATTACCACCAGTCTGAGAGTGCAATTGGTGTATCTACCCTGCTATTGCCTCGAGTGCCGTGTTCACATGCCCTAGCGTGCCTTCTACGAGTTTGGTTTGTATCATACTTATGGAGGGTCCTCTGATAGCCCTCCGGTTTACGGAGGAATTATGGTGTTATACAGACAATGAGAACATATAAAATGTGTTAAGGGGGACATGAGTAACGCCTTAACGCTATTTTAATACTTTACTTTACCGTAGACACTATTATAATAGCGTACAGTACTATGTATGTAGATAGTTTAACGGATCATTTGGAGATGTGAATCTCGAACATCTCTTGAGTTATCGCACTCACGTTGACACTGGATAGGAGATGTTAAATCCCGTAAACATCTCTGACGCATTACACTTATATTTATTTACTGCTGATTTAACTTACATAAGATCTTTTAGTTCTGACTCGAGTGTTTTGTCTTTTCAATTTGCTCAGATCAGTCTAAGCTTTTCAGTTTATTGAAGGCTTCTTTCTGGAGGATGAAGACAAAGATTTTGTGCTATTATCTTTTATTTTATTTATTCCATTGCATCATGTTGTTCCGCTGCATTTATTTATAATTTATTCTTGTTGCATGTAACTCTGGTCTGTATTATAAAAGTATAATCAATGTATTTGTAAACAGCTTCGTGAACTGTTTATTTGCTTATTATATTTTGTCATTACGCTGTGAGATTCTGTACTTGTTTCCTTCATTTCTCTGTTCTTCTTATTTACCTCATAACAATTTGCCCTTTTGAATGGTTTGAGTCTGACATGTGTAGTTTATCGTCGATTTACACTGTCCAAAAAGGCGGATTGTTACAAAAGATTAATTTGCATAAATATTTTGTTGAATACAGAATGTTGCAGGATAATGTTACTGCACATTAGCATTATCTAATATAATGATTGCATTCAACACTATTTAAAACAATATAATAATTCATCTAAAAGTCTTAAACTACAATATGTTACTGTCTAGTTTCTAGTCCTAATTATATGCAATCTTTCCATTATAATATTAATCTTATTCATATGACTTAGGTACATGGCTTCAAAAATATTCAACCTCGTGAAAAAAAATTATTGCAAAAAATATGTGTCAGCAACGAGAGAAAAAGTTTTTGTCAGAAAAAAAAACTACAAGTGGAAACAACAAATAAATATGACTTTGAAGTCACTATTTTCAGAAACCACTTTAAAAACATTAAAAAAGAGTTGCAAAAGAAAAAGAAAATCTCAAAAATGAACAAACGAAAAGTCTTCAATTGAAAAGGAATCAGTAAAGCTGAAGAGAGAAATGAAAGAACTAATGAAGGATAGGAAAAAAAAAAAAAAAAAGAACCCAAAAATTATTAAAAAAAAATACAAATAAATGAAAATGAACATTCAAAAGGAGGAAGAGGCTAACCAAATAGAGTACTAGAAAAATGAACAAAGCATGATCTTTGAAAAAAAACATTGGATTTCACACCTCCATCATTCAAGCTATATGATTCGGATGAATTTCAGCCAAAAAGAAGAAGAAAAGCAAGCCGACAAGTATAGGAAAAAGAAGATGACAATTCCAAACAAAAACTTCTTCATATGTCAAAAGAATAAAAACAAGACAAAGAAAAAGAAAAGAGGAAAATGAATATACATATGAGAAGTTAGACAAGAAAGCAAAGAAAAAATAA
Organism: Allium cepa; assembly: GCA_030765085.1. Taxonomy (NCBI): domain Eukaryota; kingdom Viridiplantae; phylum Streptophyta; class Magnoliopsida; order Asparagales; family Amaryllidaceae; genus Allium; species Allium cepa. The sequence goes on from CM060937.1 coordinate 294,693,221, forward strand.
ATAAAAATGAAGATGAAATTGACAAAGAGAATGAAAAGGAAGAAAAAGAACAAACAAAAAATCATGTCGGGAAAACTAAAAAAGTAGAGGAAATCAAAAAAGAAAAACAGCAAGGACCATTTACTCATGATGATGTCATGATACCACAAAAATAGCACCAAATGATGGCATGACACTAACAGCAACTGCAATGCAAGTTCCAATTGTGACAAACCTAAAAGATTATATAAAAGATTATAAAGCGCCGAGCTACTTTGATGAAGAAGAATGACCTATTATTCAGACTTTTTTTGTAACGACCAACAACATACGGTAAGATTATTTTAGAAATCAGTTTACAACTATGTTTATTTGGATAAATTAACTAATTGTTTTTAATAATTTCCATAAACGGTGAAGTAGCTTAGGATGACAAGGGCGAAACACCAGGTAAATGATTAATAACAAAGGTGATAATAAAAGAACCGTTGTATAGGGATTTCACACATGGGTAAGGAAAATATTTTAAATAAAATGCTATTAACTGGTAGCAGTATATATCTAATTACTAAAAGTTTTGTTTAAGTAATCAAGTTTACATTTTTAATGATACTTCATAGTACTAATATAAATTTTCCGTTTAATGCTCATGTATAGTTTTGCATAAATTTATTAAGTGTAAATTACTACTAAGCAGTAGCAATGCATATAGTATGAATATTCATGTAACAATTTAAAAACGCAAAGTGATCTCATAGTACTAATTACTAAACACATGCATCATATAAAAATAATAGTGTAAAGCAACGAAAGACACAAATAAAGATCATTATATAGTATGAATGTAACTATGTAGTGGCAACATACATACTATTATTTTTGGTGTCAAATTTTCAAAGTGCAAAATTATACCATTTAGTAATAAAAAACAAATCCTTGCATTTAAAATGTATAATTTTTTATTATTTCCATACTACAGTTATATGACTGACTATAATACATACAATTTAATATTTACTCTTTTTGAAGATAATTGATGGGTACCCACACAAATACAACTTGTACAAGCACAACTATGTCTTCAGCATAATAATGACAGCAAGAAAAATATTAAACTATAATTCGATTGTCAATAATACTAAATATAATAGTTATTTAAACTAACAACCTATTTTTATTTGTATAAAGAAATCCATTGCAACTGAATATGTGTGTGTGTCTAAGGCATCACCTAGTTGAACCTCTCATTGAAAAGATTGCATTAGATGACGTTGCAGACGCTATCTTCTTTCCTCTCCACTGTGAAAATAATTGGACTTTGGTAATCCATACAATTAACAAATGACATGGAAACATTATGATTCTCTCAAACTAAGAATATCCACTTGAAGAAATAATAAAAGTTATAAAGAAGGAAAAAAACTGGTAAAACTAATTTCATATGACACATAAACCTTATTTCTATTATTAACATTCACATATTATTTTGCATAACGAGAGGGTGGAAACAACGTTTCAACAAAATGGAAAGAACTTAATGTAATTGGTAAATAGATCAAAAAAAAGCTATGCGCCATGAAAAACGTGCACAGCAAGGACGAAATACGTAAGTTTATAAAACTTTCAATATAAAACCTTGTATGTTATTAAATGATATCATGTAGTAGCAAAAAAAAAATCTCATATTTGTAAATGATAGCTAATGTAAAATAACACTGAATATTGAATTTGTGCAAAATTACTTTGTATAATTACTAAAAGATAATATTTCAGTATACCATAAAAATGCTACTGCATGATATCATAACAGTTTAAAGTTACAAACAAAATTATAATATAGCATATATAAAAAATTATTACCGAGAAAATTTGTTTCAACATGAATGATTGTGGAATTTATGTGATGCTAAACATAATATTAGTAGACAACCATAACAAAATTCCAATCAATATGATAGATGATAAAATGCTTGAAATGAGAGCAAAAATTGCACTATATATTTTAACAGATGAAGGGAAGTGATGGAGTATGCCCAATTTGTTGTTAGTTGACATGGAAGATGTAGAAGATGACACGATTGAAGTTAGGAGGTAAAAAATGCAACAAATGTTGCACTATCAACTAAAAAAACATAGAATCTGTGTTAATGTTTATTGTGTTATATTTGTCAAATGATAATGCATTTGTTTGAAAACTATGTTGTATTGATCTTTAATTCTAAAATTTATGACTGATGCCACTACATTTTCTAATTTTATATCAATGTTATTGATGTTTTGTTACTAATGTCTTGTTATCTCTACTTCATAATTTTTTCTGAAAAAAGTATATATATTGTTATAGTATGATGTTTCAAGATACTTCAGAAAATATGCTACCAAAATTTCCTTGCATTTAATACATTATGTTGTGTCAGTATGATGTTTCAAGATAAATTACACCTAAGTATAAAATAGATACTATATAGAATTATATATTACAAATAATACATATATGATACTACATAATCGAGCCTAATACATAGAATAGAAAATATACAAAATCATTCAATAACCGAGCTTGAAGACGCATGACCTAACTCATGTTAACAAAAACTGATACTATACAATAGTAGTAGTTGTTGTTGCATCTACCATACACCAAAAATTCAAACAAAACTGGCCCTATACAACAGCATTCGTTTTTGTTACATCTGCTGTACTACAAAAGGTTTAAACAAAACTGATACTATACAGTAGCAGTTTAATGCAAAATCTAACTGGATACATATCATAATTAAGTACATATGGATGCAAAAGCAAACCATATTCATAACATAATCGGCATATATGGATGCAAAAACTAGTCGGATGCACAAGGTAATAGGGTACGTAAGGAAACCAATCTATAACCGAGATAGATTGGTTAGTCGAACTTAAATCGAATGCAAAAGCTAATTGAATGCATAACCTAACATGGTACATATGGATGTAAAAATAAATCGGAAACATAACGTAATCAGGTATGTGTGAAAAATAATCTATAATCGAGATAGATTAGTTAGCCAAGCTTACCATTGAATGCAAAAGCTAACCCGATGCACAACCGTAACAACCCGATTTTTGGGTAAATGATAATAGATAATTAATTAATTAAAATATGAGTTTTGATAGTTTAAAATAAACATTTGGAAATTATTTTTGAATATTGGAATTTATTACAAGGTAATTAGTAATGGAATTAAATGGTTTGAGAATAATTATTTGTTTTAAGAATTATAAAATTAATTAATTTGGAAGTTATTTAATATTGTTTTTAAAATATGGACTTTTGAATATTTAAATTTAATAAATTTGGGAAAATCTTGTAATGTTTGTAAAATAAATAAAGTTGTAATATATTTAGAAAGTGATTTTGTAAAGGAAATGTTTTGGTAAAATAATTAATTTTATTGGGCTTGAATGTATTTATTTTATTAAGTAAATAAAAGAAGAAAGGAAAAACAAGTGAAGCCCAAAGCCAAACTACTCATGACTTGAACCCAATATTTTATTTCCTAATGTTTCATTATCCAAACACTTCCATTCTCCTGGTTCTTCCACCGTAACTATAAATATAGCCTAAACCTAAACGTTAAATCACTTTAGAAATCCATCTCTTTCCCCAAACTCTACCACTTAATAATTTAAATAAAAATCAAATTAAATCATACAAATTAAACTAGCTTCAAACATAAATCTCAACATCACTACGACACATCGCAATCAAAGTACTGTTCATTGATTGAAAAAGAAGGCGTTTGTAGTGAAGAGTAGAGGAGTAGCAAGTGAAGCATTGAAAAATAGTAAAGCCCTTCATTTAAGGTGAGTAACCCTAACTCACAAACTATGTTAATATATTCCTGTACTCGATGCCAAGAGGATGTATGGTATGTCAATCTAGTGGAACCTAATTGCTGAAACGAACACTTAACTAAAAAAAATGCTCAACCTTAGATATTGAAATCAAAGCATAGGAACCACCGAATCATCAGTTGTAGGCGTAAATTATACGTGAGCATTGAATAGGAAGTCGGTCGATTACAATAAAGAAGGCAATCGTCTGTTATAGGTGATAGAACGATAGTAAAGGGTTATCGATTAGTCGACCTATTGAGTCCACCGATCGACCGCCACAGGTCAACCGGTGGAGGTGATTGGTCGACAACCATCCATTGTTATTTTGCCTGTGTAACTGATTTTGGCTTGTGTTTTCATGAATGAGTGTAGAATTGTGTACGTGCACATATGAGTGTTTATGCATAAGAGTAGTAGTGTGTGTGAGTTCCTTTGAGTATGCAGCATGTTTTCTTTCAAGAATATGTCTCTGTGCATGGGTGGTTGATGATGAATTGGTGTAAGTATGCATACACACACACATATATATATAATACTGTGATGGTGTGTGTGGACATGATTGAGTATATGCGTGTGTTTGCCAGATTTAGGAAGGTGAAGGTGAACATTCACGCGAGAGAGAAAATATTTGGAAACTATATCCATATATTTACATTGAAATCTATATATATATACACATATTAAAATATAATAAACAAAGTAAATGCATATATATACATAGTTATAAACTTATATGCATATATGCATATATATATATATATATATGAAAATGTTATACATAATGATTTATAAATAGGTAAAGAAAGTAAAATATATATTATTGAATGTTATTTTAATACGAACTAATATTATATTATATTTTGTTTTGTTATTAGTAAACTTCTATTATATTTTATTTTTATGTAAAGATTATATTTTTATTTTGATAGTATTTAATTGTTTTCTATTTTTGTATGATGAAGAATTTAAATAAACGATTTAGTGATACCATCTAGTATGGGACTTTCCGTAACACTTTTTGGGTTATTCATCGGACTTATTATATAGAGATATTCAGTGTGGATCGAGTGTAGTTTATGTGCTTTGAATAATTATTGAGTAACATGCGATGGTCGGGGACGTCGTTATGTTATTTGTTTGATTATTCTCTACAAGTAAATGTCACTCGAACAGGGATTTACTCATATATGTGTGTGTGTGTTAGAGAGAGAGAGATGATACTCGCCGTGGTGAGTCTAAGGCTGTCATGTGTTGACTAATAGTTAGAGATGTATGTCAGCATAGGATTAGAGCTCCAGTACTACATAGTCGTGTGTCGGTCTACGTCTTGAGCTAAGAAAATTTATAGGACATGCATATTATATGTTATCCATTTTGTTTGGCTCCCTTTATTTTTTAGGAACGAACCAGATTGGCCAGTATCTACCCTGGTAGCCTGATCGCGGTAGTCGCGCCCCAGATCTGTGATACATATTTCTTATAGCCATGTGTCGACGGTTGTTTGCACCAAAAGTTGGCACAAAAGCCCAATAAATATTTTGTAGAGGAATAAATAAAGAATCTAAAATGTAAACAATGGAAAATAGCAATGAAATAGCAGTAAATCAAAGAAATAACACAAACACAGTTATATATAGTGGTTCTGTGTTGTTTGCCTACGTCCACTTTGAAAGTTCCACGCTCTTGGGAATGTGACGCCGTCTACATTCACTAACTTAAAAGTTCCCTTTTTAAGCCTCTATTGCTTGATATATGGTCCTTTCCAAGTAGGATTCATGTGTGACAGGACGGGGAAAACCCGTTTCAAGACGAGATTGTCGATTTCAAAGGTTCTAGATCGGACTTTAGTATTGTAATATCGGGCGACTCGGTGCCGATGTGCAGCTGCCCTCAGATCTGCTTCTTCATGCTTCTCATCTATAAAGTCTAGAGATTCTAAGAGGACATCTCTATTCGTTCTAGAATTATAGTAGGTCACTCGATGAGAAGGGACTTCAAGTTCAACAAGAATAATGGCTTCGGAGTTGTAAGCAAAGGCGAATGGAATACGGCTAGTCGTGAACTTGTGGGCGATTCTATAAGCCCATAATGTTGTTGGGAGTTCATCCACCCACTTGCCTCTAGCCTTTTCCAAACGCTTCTTTAGAATGGACTTTATAATTTTATTCACGGCTTTAGCTTGTCCATTTTCTTAACGGTGAGCAACCACTGCAAATCTCTTCTCAATATGATGTCGACGACAGAACTCTTTGAATTTAGCATTGTCTAATTGGCTTTCGTTATCAGTTACAATGGTTCATGGAAGGTCAAAACGGCAGATGATGTTTTGAACAATGAAGTTGATTACTTTCTTAGTTGTGATTATGGCTAAAGATTCTGCTTCGCTCCATTTGGTGAAGTAACTAACTGCGATGATGGCATACTTCGCACCACCTTTAGAGATCGATAAAGAACCAATAATATATATCCCACAAATGGAAAACGACCATGGACTGATCATTTATGTGATTTCCTTCAACGGAGCTCTCGAAATTTTTGCATACATCTGGCACTTATCACATCGCCTAGCGTAATTGGCGGCATCTCGGTTGGCATTCAGCCAAAAATACCCATAATGGAGAATTTTCTTTGCTAGGGTTTGCCCCTCAATGTGATCCCACATTCCTCTTTGTTAATTTCCTTCAAGACTCATTTTACTTCATCATGAGCGATACACCAGAGCAGAGCAACGGAAAAACCCTTCCTATACATGATCCCTTCTGAATGATATGCCATAAAGCTTTGCGAAGGACTTGTCACGTTTCGTTCCTTTATTCGGGAAGGATTCCCTGTAGAAAATAGTCTTTAATCGGAATCATCCACGACTCCTTCTCAATCTCCATCTTTAAGACTCAGTCGATTTTCATCTGGTTTATGCTCGGAGTGCCTAGCACTTCGACTGGAACCAAGTCCATCTGTTGTGCTCCCCAGTGCTCACAAACTTTGCGAATGAGTCGACTTCTTTGTTTTGATGCCAAGGAATGTGCATGATATCAAAATACTCAAAGCCAGTAAGTAGCTCTTAGAATTGGATAAAGAACGGGGTGTGTCATTGTCCTTTAGCTTGATAATCTCCCTCTGACTTGGTATACTACCAACTGTGAGTAGCAAAAGATTTCAAGGGATTTTATTCATAGTTCTCTGACAAGTTTGAGTCCAGCAATCAGAGCTTCAAACTCAACTTTTTTATTCGTTGCAAGGAAGTTGAGCTTCAAAGCATAGCAAATTGAACGATCTTTCAGAGTTTCTAACGCGATTTCGGCTTTAGAAAAACATCATTAGGTGCTCCATCCGTATACATTTTCTGCTGAATGGTAGAGGCTCCACCGCTCTTTGTGAGATCATCTTGTGCAGTGAATTCTTCTATAAAGTCAACTAATGCCTGTCCCTGGATAGCTCTCCAAGGGAGATAAGTAATGTAGAATAGACTCAGTTTTATGTTCCACTTGAGTAACCTCCCAGATGTCTTAGGTCGCTGTAGGACCTATCGTAACAACTGGTCGGTGTAAACGTTGATTGGATGAGCCTAAAAATAAGGGCGGAGCTATCATGAAGCAATCAACAAGAAGTATTTCAATTTCTCTATCTTCGGATAGTTCCTCTCATCTCTTGTTAATCGTTTGCTAACATAATAGACAAGTCTCTATATCCGATTCTCCTCGCGAAGCAGTGTAGCACTTATAGCATGTACCGATATGGCCAAGTAGATATAGAAGTCTTCATGATCCAATGGCTTTAACAAGATAGGAGGCCTCTCTAGATGGTTCACCAAAGCTTGGAATGCATCTTCAGAATCCCATGTCCATTCAAAGTTCCTTTTCCTTCTTTTAATCAAATCGAAGAAAAGAATGCACTTATTAGTAGCTCTGAAAATAAATCAAATTAGGGCGACAACCTTCCCATTTAGGCTCTGTACCTGTTTGATGGTCTTCGGTAGTCGGAGGTTGCGAATTGCTTAAATCTTCTCTGAATTAGCTTCGATTCAATAGGCATCGATGATGAAACCCAAGAACTTTCCTAATGCCACGCCAAAAGAGTACTTTAGAGGATTGATCTTCGTTTTGTAATATCGAATGGTATCGAACATTTCTGCTATGTCACTAATGTGGTTGCTTGATCGTCATGACTCCATAGCATATCATTCATGTATACCTCCATCGTCTTTCCAATCTGATCTTTAAACATCCTGTTGACTAGGTGCTGATAGGTCGCTCCAGGATTCTTCAATCCAAATGGCATTACCGCATAGCAATACAATCCAACATCGATAATGAAACTAGTGTGGTCTTGATCAGAACCTACATCAGTATTTGGTTATATCCAGAGTACGCATCCATAAAAGATAGCAATTAGTGTCTGTGGTTGACTAAACCAGTTGATCGAACCTTGGAAAAGGAAAACTGTCTTTTGGGCATACCTTATTTAAGTCTGAATAGTCGACACATGTCCGCCACTTCCCATTCACCTTTCTCACATGTACAGGATTAGATGCCCATTTAGGGTAGAGGGCATTAGAAATAAACCCATTGCCTTTGAGTCTATCACCTCCTCTTTAAGGGCAGCAGATCTCTTCGGATTCATACCACGCCTTTTCTATTTCACCAGGACATACCTTGGGTCGATATTTAATACATGGCTCGCAATGGTAGGCGAGATCCGACAGATGTCAGGGTGAGTCCAAGCGAATAGGTCAAGATTCACTTGGAGAAAACTAGCAAGTTCTTTCATCATTGGGGGGCTGAGCTGTGATCCGATCTTTAAGACCCGTGATAGGTCATCGTAGCTGACCGTTATGTTGATCGTCAGCTCAACCAGTGTAGCCATGGTCTCTTTGGGTTCCTCCTCATCATCCCTCGGATCTGTCTTTATAGAACAACTGTGGCACCTGAGCCAAGGCCTAGGCGCTGTTTGTCAATCATTGGTGGTTTGGATGCGGAGAGACTTGTCCACACCCTTACCTTTCTCCTTCCATTGAGCGTCTCTCAACTCAGCTATGTAGTATGCACGTCAGTTCACCTGATCACTATGCACAACTCTAAAACCATTATCAGTCGAAAAATTCAAAGTCGAACACCATAGGGCAAGACTGCTCGGAATTCAACTAGGGCTAGTCAGCCCAGAAAAGCATTGTATGGAGATTCACAGTCCAAGGCAACAAACGGCAAAATCTGCACTCTCCTGCGGCCACCTTCTCCCAACTTTATAGGCAATTCGACATATCCAACTTCAGTCATAGCACCGTTAAAGCCATGTATGTGGACTTCCATCCTCATTGATCATAATCCTTTTTAAAAATTATATTAATGGAACTTCCACAATCAATCAAAATCCTCTTTATTAAGGCGGGGTCGATCATGGCTGAAATGACCATTGGGCCGATCGTTGGTGCCTCCACCTTATCCGCATCTTGGTTTCTGAACAAAATATCACCTATCATTGTACGTTGTCGTTTTTCCGTAGCTCCTTCATCTGTACTTGAACAACATTCAAATTTCATATGCTTGATCGCGTTAGCATAGAGTCCATCTCATGCTAACAATTATCAGCTGGATGCAGTCCTTCTACTATTGTATTGATCACTAATCTTCCACCAGTCCACGGAGGCTACTCAGCCCTGTATGAAACTTGTCCTCAATTGGGGTCAGATGTCCCATGCCTACCATCCTACAAGGCTGTAACAAACTACTGTAATTTTCTTTTCCAAATCAGTTTCTCTATAACGTCCTGGAGATGCCTACACTCATTTGTGTTATGTCCATAGCATTTGTGGAACCAGCAATATTTCCTAATCTGCTTCTATTTCTCTGTCAATTCTTTCGGAAGTGGCTTCCTGTACTGCATGGTATTGTAGGTAGACAAATAGACGTTCTCTAGAGATGTATTTAGTGGTGTCTAGGTATCATACATTAGAATCCTAGGCTTTCCTTTTCTAGAATCCCTTTTTCGTTCATGGTTTCGATCACCGTCTTTCTTTTGCTGATTCGGTCTATTTTGGATATTCCCTTGAAATTTTCTAAAACTATCACCAAACTACTTCGCTACAATGTTATTCTTCACTCCCTCTCCACTTGGTCCCATAACATTCTTCTTCTTGGAGCATCTAGCTTGCTCTTTCCTCAAATACTGAGCTGCTTTTGCATAGAAACATTCCAATGATGCAGGTGGTTTGCTAGCTAACCAATTGCCAAAGTCAAATTTCGGATCAATCCCTCTCGTTACCGCCATTAATATTAAATGATCATTCGAATTATCGACTTCTATGACAATTACATGAAATCTTTCCAAATAATCTTTCAGTGATTCTCCCAGAGTCTGGATCACGTCGGATAGGGACATAGCATTTTTGGGGCAAGTTGCGTGCATATGGAACTGCTCCACAAACTTCGTTGTTAAATCATCAAATCTAGAGATTGACAATGGGGGCAGTCTTGTAAACTACATCATTGTCATTCCAAAGAGACTGATAGGAAAACATCTACACTTTATTGCATCATCAGCTCATGCGAAATCCATTAGCCATTCATTTCTCATGATGTGCTGCCTGGTGTTGGTCTTCCCTAATAGGTAGGCATCGATAGCATACTGAACCTCCTTGGATACTTTGCATGTAAGATATTGTCAATGAATGGGGTATGGCTTCTCAAGATCCCCTAATCATCATTGGTCAAGCCTTTGCTCTCCCTCGCTAGCTGTCTAACCATAGTCGACAAGTTTAACATTTGGATAGTCGGAGCCAAGCGATGGTCGTGCTCCACCTTACGTGAATGGTCTAGTCGATGTCTACGGGCCATTCCACACCTTCTTGGCTCAACATCCTCTCGATGTATATCACATACATTCACTTCTTCGTCATTCCGAGAAGGCAATTGGTCTGCATCCATCTGAACTCTAGCATCCAAATCAATCCCAGCAACTTCAGCTTGGGCTTTAGCATGGAAAGGCAGGATCCCTCCTCTAGAGGAGGAATCGGTACCGATCCTTATGGAGGGATCAGCACCGATCAATCTCGGCAGACAGTTGGGTTTGCATGTTGATGTCCTGAAGCTTCTACATTATATCCATCAATTTTACGACGCCTGTGCATTTGATAATCATCTGATGAACTAGAACCCTCTGATGTAGAATAAGGGGTAGGGTCCTTCCTAGCTTTCCTACGCTGTTGCTGATTGAGTTGGTTCATTAGATTGATATTAGCTTGAATTTGTTGATTCAACTATCGATAGCTAACCACTAGCTCTCTCATCAGATTCTGAAATTCAGGTCTTATGATGGAATCAGCTAGAATCTGGACATCAACAGGATTGGTAGCATTCGCATCTACTAGTAGATTGCTTAGGCCTCCCTGTTGAATGTTAGCGTTCTCATTTCCTTCTGCATTTTGAGAAGTAGATACGGGGTTCCTAACCATCGTTGATAGTTTTCCTTAGACTTTTGCAAATTCGAATAGAACAACAAGCTTCTTGAAGACAATTCTGGATCTCTTTAGGTGATTTATGCAATCTAGTAGCAATAAAGGGATCCAAACAGGCTAAGAATCTCATTTCTCAATAAAAGCATCAAAATGTTTAAACCAAAAATTGGCACAAATTCCCAATAGAGAGTTTGTAGAGAAATAAATGAAGAATCTAAAATGCAAATAGAGAAAAATAGCAATGAAATAGCAGTAAATCAAAGCAGTAGCATGAATACAACGATTTAAAGTGGTTCGACATTGTTTGTCTAGGTCCACTTTCAATAGATTGCTTCATTAATCACTTTGTAAACTGAGTACAATAGGGATTGGATGAAAATCCTTAGTTACAATAGAGTACAAAGTAACTAGTAGCGTAAAGGTCTCGAAAGTGAATAACTAAGACTGTATTTATAGACGAAGATGGCGAAATATCTTTCTGAAAATTTGGTAGAAGGATCTCCAAAACCATATGGACCCAACAGAGGAATTGCATGGCCTAAATCCCAAGGAATAGGGATTAGTGTCGATCCTTATTTTAAAGGTATTTGGGGGTGTGATCCCTATGGTAGCTTTCCCATGTTATAATGTTCTTAGCCTCAAAGTATCATACCAATTGGATTAGTAGAATTTAAGTTATTGCTCGATCTTTGCTTCAATGTGAGTCGTATTCTGATTTCAACCGATCCCTATTGAGGGAAGATGGTCGATCCCTTTTATTTCATCTTTTTAAGGTGCAATCCCTAGGGTTGTCTCCATAGGGTCTCCACATCTTGCTTACAAAATTTCATATGCATTGAACTTATGGATCTTATGTTGTTGATTTTTTTCTATTGAATTGCACTTGCTTCCTAAAACATGCCAATCTCTATGTTGGAGAATGGTTATAGTCGATCCCTCTTATATGTTGAACTATATTCCACACTTCAAACATTCTGCATTACATATCTCTCAATTTCATTCGATCATGGCTTCATATTACCATATGTACTTAACTTTAGGACCCCACAATCATCGCTTTGGACTTACTGGCCATGACTATAGTTGAATCTAACTTGTCCAATTAGTTTGAATATATTAAGGTTAAAGATAGCATCAGAGTTTAGACCCGTTAGTCGGAGAAGTTTATCCCTTTTTTTTCATAAAGGCCAACAGTCAGTTGTAATATGGGCATGTGTCGGTAGTCGTGACCGAAGAGGCTATGCGTAGTCAAGCCTATGGTGGATCATTGTCACGAAACCGGAGAGAGAGGTAATGGTAACCGATGATTATGAGCCGTGTTGGATGGGCACGAGGTCTTGTTCACCAGTTACATGTGTAGTCTATTGGAGCAAGTGTGTTTGTTAGTCTCTCATCTATTTTCGTTATATGTGTATGTGGTGAATTGACATATATTATTCGCTATCTAATGAGTTGGCTATACTAGCGGTTCTGTGTCTACAGTGTAGTCAGTCTCTGTTATATCCATTCTCTTGATGGTTTAATATTTTAGAGATAGCCTTTGTGTATTGTTTGTGGTTTGGATTGTGATTATTTATCTTTATGATTTATGTGGTGTTATATTTTGTTTGGATGATTTGATAGGCTATCTCTCCTTATATCCTACCTTATATGATATTTTACTCTATTGTGAACATTCCCATGCCATTATATTTTTTGACATTATAAATAGATATACTCCGGCCCGTGTGTTCTTTGTGATATTCAGGTCAGTTCGAAAGACTTTTGGTGCAGTTACTTGGGTTGATGGAGATTAGTATGGACTTATGAGAGGCTACTAGGAGTTATAGGATGATACATTCACTGTATCTTTTATCCCATTATTGTATTTACTATGTAGTAGTTGGTGATATATGATGTATTGGGCTAGAGATTTTCATTTTGTAGCCCATGGACTTATGTATCTTATTATATGATATGTATTATATTTTATCCGCTGTGTTCTGACTCTGTATTCTTATATCAATATTTATTATCTGCGGCTGTGTATTATTCATCTTAGAGGAACTTGTTTATTGCTTTTTACTAAGATAGAGAATGAATATGGTAAGTAATATTGATATTTGAGATACGTATCAACGTTGGTCCAAGGCAATATTCACGTATGTATCTCATATCACTTCATTCTCTGTATTACTCGACAATATTACTTAGTAATACTCTTGGATAAAATGGGTAATGAAGTAGAGGCATTACAAGGTAGTATCAGAGAAAGGTTTAAACAATACAGATCACAAAAAGACACAAATCATTGTCCTATATGGACATATGATACCTTGTCCCTAAGGCATGCAAGATAGTAGCTATATATAGGATGATTACTAAGGGTTAATCATCAAGAGACGTATATGATATTTTGAATTATATAATTACTTTTCGCTTTGTTCTTTTGAATTTGTAATAAAATGGTTGGGGTAGCAAGGACGGAAGAAGTTAGTCCAACCAGTAGTATTTGTATTGTATGATGTTGGATGGTCTAATATGGCATTGTAGTGTTTGGTTCGATGCAATAGTTGAGTTTTAATTTGTTTTATCAGAGCATGTAGAGGAATTATTAGTTTCCGCTGAGTACCTTTTTAGTCTCTTTTATTTATTGATAATTTGAAGTTGCAGGAATTGAATTTGATTTTTGGATTTGTGTAAAATTATCAAAATATATACTGTAAGGAAACTATTAAATGGAGATTTGGGAATTATTTTATTGAAACTAGTACAAAGGATAGTTTATGAAAGTAATATTTACAGATATTTTTAATAATGGAAAATTGTGTTAACTTGTTTGATGTGTGTTAGGGATTTTGGTCGATGCTGGTGTACATGTATTCGATAAAAGTTCTTAAACGCTTGAACGAGACATTTGAACACAATAATTTAGAAAGATATAAATAATTTGTGGATGATCAAAATATTTTTGGAGAGTATAAAAGATTTTGAAATGAAATAAATTATTCTCTTGATAAGAGCATATATTTAGTTTTAAAGCGTTAAATTTTGAGAATAAATTCAGAATTTTCCTCCTAAATTTGATTTGAAAGTGTTAAATAATTGTATAAATTTATGGAAAAGAGTTTGCAAAATAAAGTTTGGGAATAATTTTGTGATAATGAAATATTAAAAGTCAATTATTATATTGGAAAATGAAAATGCTTTTAATAAATGGGAAAATGTATAGAGAAATTATTTTAGAGAAAATTAAATTTTAATTGTGTTAATTTATTCTTGAGTACTTAAAGAATTCTGGTCGATGTGTCTGATCAACGTTATCGATGGGGATTCCAAAACTCTATAATGAGGCACACGAACATTGAGTTTGGAAAGTTTTGTAAATTCTTAAATGATTTTAGGAAAATAGTAAAATATTTTAGAACAGTGTAATTTATACTTTGTAAATTTTGGAAGAAAGATATGACTTAAAGAAATATTTCGAATTATGGTCAAAAAGAATTTAAGTGAAGCTTTAAGAAGTGATGTTAAATATTTTAATAGGAGAAATATTATTTTGAAATAAAACTTTAGTAATGTTTAAATTATGATATTTTGTAAGTTGCCAATTTGTTTGAAAAGATTCGATACAAAATAAATTTTAAATTGCACTATGTTTTGATCATTTATGTTTTTAGGATTTTTGGACATAGAGTATAATATTTTATTTTAAATGTTTAATGAGTTTTGAAATTACCATGTGAAATTAGAATTTGAAGTAGAACATTTGATTTGTAAATTATTGATTTTCTAGAATTAGGAATTTTAATAATTATAATATTTGGGTATTCTATATATATCTTGGGAAAGTTTTGAAGAAGATAGTCTTGCAGACTATTATATATCATTATTTTGAGTATCCCCAATGATAAAAAAATGTGTAAATAGTTGGAAATGTATCACGAAATCTATATTATAGCGATTAATGAGGTGATGATATGAATTTATAAGAGAGTATATTTATATAAGCACATTTTATTTGAGTATTTTGGATTTTTCAGAAAATATTTAAACCATGAAATTTAGTCCTAATTTTTTTCGGGAATTTCAATATTTGAATTATTTTATAATAATTTTTGGGTATAATTCCAAATGAACTCATAACCGATGAATATGACATTAGGCAAGGTATGATAAGCCACTGTATTTTGAGGCCACTGAGGAATTATTGAATGACGTTATTTTAGACGAGTTTGTATTATTTGATAATTCTGTATAGAAATTTAAACTAAGAAGGTGTAGTAAAGTAAATTATTTTAGCTTGTTATGGATTTTCCCTATAAGAAATGAGGACGCAAATTTATTAAAGGGGGAGTATGTAATAACCTAATTTTTTGGATAAATATAATAAATAAATAAAAGTTGAGTTTGGAAGTTTAAAATATATAATTTGAATTTATTTTTGAATATTAGAATTTATTACATGGTAATTAATAATGGAATTAAATGGTTTGAGATTAATTATTTGTTCAAAGAATTGTACAACTAATTAATTTGAATGTTATTTATATTGGGTTTAAAATATGAACTTTTGGGCATTCAAATTTAATAAATTCGAGAAAATATTATGATACTTGTAAAGTAAATAAAGTTGTAATATATTTAGAAAGTGATTTTGTAATGGAAATGATTTGTTGAAATAATTAAATTTATTGGGCTTAAATGCATTAATTTCATTAAGTAAATTAAAGAAGAAAGGAAAAACAAGTAAAGCCCATCTACTCAAGACCCAAACCCTCCATATTGTTTCCTGATGTGTCATTATCTCAACACTTCAATTATCCTGATTCTTCAACTGCAACTATAAATACACCCAAAACTTAAACATTAAATCACTTTAGAAATCCATCTCTTTTCCCAAACCCTACCACTTAATAATTTAAATAAAATCAAATTAAATCACATAAATTAAACTAGCTTTAACCATAACTCCTCAACATCACTACAACACATCGCAATCAAAGAATTGTTCATTGACTGAAAAAAGGCATTTGCAGTGGAGACTAGAGAAGGAGAGGCGAGTAAAGCATTGAAGAATAGTGAAGCTCTTCATTTCAAGTGAGTAATCCTAACTTACAAACTATGTCAGTATATTCTTGTATTCGATGCCAAGAGGATGTATGGTCTTTTTAATCTAATGGAACCCAATTGCTGAAATGAACACCTGAATGAAAAATGCTCAACCTTAGATACTGAAATCGAAGCATAAGAACCACTAAATCATTAGACGTAGGCATGAATTATACGTGAGCATTGAATAGGAAGTTGATCGATCAAGACAAAGGAGGCAATCTCTTATTACAGGCGATCAAATGATAGTAATCTATTGCCATAAGTCGACCTGTTGGGTCCACCAATCGATTGCCATAAGTCAACCGATGGGACAACACCCCTGCTTTGTTACTTTTCATGTGTACCTGGCTTTGGCTTGTGTGTTCGTAAATGAGTGTAGGATCGTGTACATGCACCTATGAGTGTTTATGCATAAGAGCAGTAGTGTGTGTGAGTTCCCTTGAGTGTCATGCGTTCTTGTAAGAACATGTCACTATGCATGTGGTGTTGATGATGAATATGTGTAAGTGTATATATATAATACAGTAATAGTATGTGTGGACATGATTGAGTATATATGTGTGTTTGCCAGATTTGGAAAGGTGGACGAACATTCATGCGAGAGAGAGTATTCAGAAACTATATCCATATTACATTGAAATACACGCACACATATAATAAAATATAATAAACTAAATAAGTATATGTATATATGTACACAATTATAAACTTATTTGTATATGATATATATAAATGAAAATGTTATATATAAATATTTATAAATAGGTAAAGGAAGTTAAATATATGTTATTGAATGTTATTTCAATAAAAACTAATATTATATTATATTTTGTTTTGTTATGGTAAACTTTTATTACATTATATTTTCGTATAAAGATTGTATTTTTACTTTTGATAGTATTTAATTGTTTTGGATTTCTATGTGATGAAGAATTTGAATAAATGGTTTAGTGATATTATCTGGTATGAAACTTTCGATAACATGTTTTCGGTTATTCATCAGACTTGTCATATAGAGATATTTAGTGTGGATCAGGTGTAGTTTATGTGCTTTGAATAATTAATAAGTAACATGCAGTGGTATGGATGTCGTTATGTTATTTATTGATTATTCTCTGTGAGTAAATGTCACCCAAACAGGGATTACATATACACACACACACACATACATATATCTTTAGGTGTGAGATGATACTCGTTGCGATGAGTCTAATATAGTCATATGTTGACTAATAGTTAGAACCGTGCATCGTCATAGGATTAGAGCTCTAGTACTTTGTAGTCATGTGTCAACTTATACATACATACATACATACATACATACATACATACATACATACATACATACATATATATCTGCATGTCGGTCTACGTCTAGAGCTAAGTAAATTTATAGGATTTGAATATAATATGTCACTCATTTTTTCTGGATCCCTTTATTTTTCGGGAGCGAAATAGATTGGCCTGTATCCATCCTGGCAGCCTGATCATAGTGGTGATGCCCTAGATCTATGACACCTATTTCTTATAGTCGTGTGTCGATAGATTTTAGAGTTGTGAGTTGGTGATGTGTAGCCCCCTTTTGTCACAAAAGCCAATAGTCAGTTACCATAGGGGCACGTGTCGGTGGTCGTGACCAAAGAGGCTACGCATAGTCGAGCCCATGGTGGATCATTGTCATGATACCGGAGAGAGAGATAATGGTAAACGATGACTGTAGAATTCATGCTAGATGGGCACGTTTGTCGTGTTCGTAGGTTACCTATGTAGTTTTCTGGAGCAAGTGTCAGTCTTCCGTCTGGTTCCGGTATATGTGTGTATGTTAGATTGGCATATGTTATTCACTATGCAATGAGTTGGCTATACTAGAGACCCTATGTCTAGAGTGTAGCCAGTCCTCGTTATATCCATACTCTTGATGGTTTGATATTTTAGAGATATCCTTTGTGTATTTTTTGTGGTTTGGATTGTGATTATTTATCTCTATGATTTATGTGATGTTGGATTTGTTTGGATGATTTGATAGCCTATCTCAGCATATATTCTACCTTTTATGACATTCTTATTCTATTATGGACATTCCTTTTCCATTTATTATTTTGACATTATAAATAGACATAGTCTGACTCGTGTGTTCTTTGTAATACTCGGGTAAGTCCGAGAGGCCTTAGTGTAAGTACTTGAGGTTGATGGAGCTTAGCATGGACTTAAGGGAGGAAAGTAGGAGTTATAGAATGATGCATTCCTATACATTTTGTAACCTCATTATTGTATTTACTATGTAGTAATTGGTGAAATACGATGTATTGGGCTAGATATTTTCATTTTGTAGCCCATGGACTTGTATTGTATTATGTGATATGTATTATATTTTATCTGCTGCGTTTTGACTCTGTGTTCTCTAATTGATATGTATTATCTATAACTGTGTTTTGTTCATCCCAGAGGCATACGTGTTTATTGCTTTGTACCCAGATCGAGCACAAATATGGTAAGTAATATTGATGTTTGAGATACGTATTAGGGTTGGTCCAAGGGAATACTCATATATGTGCCTCATATCGCTTCATTCTCTATATTACCCGATAGTATTACTTACTAATACTCTTGGGTTGTGATGACCCGGAATTTTTGGCAATATCAATTTAATAATATGTATTAAATATTAAATTAATTTGATAATTTTTGTTAATAAAATTTGAATTGATTTAATAATCTAATAAATAAATATTTAATTAGTGAATTTTATCTTCTAAAAAAGCTAATAAAATGTTTATAATGTATATATATGTATGTATATATTATAAATAGATAAGCTTTGATTAGAAATTTAATAAATAAATAAAATCTTATTTTGAAATTCTAATATTTTTGATAATTTGGAAATTATGATTTTTTTAATATAAAGCTTTTCAAAAGCTATTTAAATAAATAACTATATGGTTTTAAAAATACATAAAATAAATTTTTAATTGTTTAAATTATATCTTAGCTTAAGTTTAAATTTAAATAAGATTAACATAAAGCTTTGTTTTATTTTCTTTTTAAATATTGCTTGAAATTATATATAAGAGTTTAAATATAATTAACATATGATATATGAATTCATTTAATAATGTAAGTAATCTATAAACAATGAGGTAATCCCTTTTATAAATTACTTAAAATTGTCAAATTTGTTATTTTCAAACAATATTAATAAATTTATAAATATAAATGGGTTTTAAAAAAATGGAATTGCTATTTTTTTAAATTGAATATGTTGTTATAGATTGGCTTTAAATTGGATCTTTAAATTTAAGTTGGATTTGAATTTGAATTAATTTTGAAATTCAAAGGAATAAACAATTTTTTTAAATATTTGGATAAGCTTTTATGTGTATAATTTTTTTATAATATTTTATTTAAAGAAATATTGATATTTAGATAAGATAAAATAAATTAGTAAAAAGTTTTATTAACACTAAATAAATAAATAAATATAACAAATTTCAAGTGTAAATCTTTAAAGGCCTAATATAACATGTGTTAAGCTAATATTATTTCAAGATGACAAATGTTGTGACATTAGACAAGTGTCCTTTTAATTTTTGAATTTTTCTTTTTATTTTTAAAATAAATCATCTTAACTTATAAAACATGTTTCTCCTCCTTCTCATTTCTTTTTAATCTTCATTCTCAAAAGCTAAAAGGAAAAAAAAAACTGAAACCAGAAGTTTTATTTCACTTCCTCAAACCTAAACTCAAATCTGTAACCAAACTCCTCAAAACCGAAATCATATTCAAATCTAAACCCTGTAATCATATTCAGTTCAAAACATTAACCTATCATCATCTTCAAAACTGAGAAAAATAAGCCTGCATTTTTCAAAAACCTGAGATCTTCTCACAAGCAAGCAACTTCAAGTTCAGATGCAAGCATTCTTTTCAGTTCTGTTTGTAATCAAGTTTCAATAGCATGCATGCAAGATTCAGTAACAAGCATTCAAGTTTTTAACTCAAGCAAACCATAACACTCAAGTTTTTAAGATCAAAGACAAATTCAAACAACTTCAAATTTGGTGCTCTGTTCTGCCTTCTTTAATCAGGTGAGTAACATCACTAATTAAAAGATTAAGTATATGATTTTGTTGCACGTTCCCCTCTGAAAATAAGTATGTTTTGTGTGAATGTATATTGTTGAATTCTGCGCATTTTTGGATGTATGATATATGCATGTTTGTGAATATCAGTAAACATCTCTGTTTCCAGTTTTTTAAAAAAAACTCAAGCTTTGATTTAAAATTCTTTATCTCTGGATCTAATCACTGTTAGGATTTATGTTATAAACAAAAATTGAATGTTTAATCTTAAATCAAAGTTTAAAATTTATTTGAGTGGAAATAAATGGGATATTGCTCTGGAAACCAAAATAAATAGGGAAGTTTAAGTTTTGGGAAAAATTCAAACACTGGAATTCATTGATTCAGGATTAAAATCTGAATACTTATACAAAATCATGATTTTTAAAAATGAAATCGCAAATTTTAATAGTAAATTGAATGAGCAGTTCTGGTTTTACTATAAATTGGTATTTGAGGGTTCTCTGATGTTCTCGAAGGTCAGGGAGGTCGAGGTTTCTTCTGGTGATAGTGGGATGATTAGTGATGCTGGGAAAATTGTCAGGGTGGTGATCAAGGAACGGCGGCGGCGGCAACCGATTAAAGTAAACCTAATTTTGAGTAGTTCAGTAGTTTTTGATCATCGCGGATCCTCTGGTTGATCGAGTTCGACAAAACTCTAGGAAAGGGTAGTTAGGGCATGGACGAAGTCATGGCCGGAGTCGCTGGTGTTCTGGTGATCAGCGATGGGAGTATGAGTGGTTTTCAGGTGTTACTCCTTTGGTTCCAGTTTTGGTTAGCACACTCGAATTCGATTTCAAGTCAATGGACATGATCTGATGATCGTGATGGGTTGCAGTGTTGTTCGTTGATGTGGTGACGCCACCGGTGATGACTGCAGAGGGTCGAAGCCACCGTGCATATGCACGGTGCAGTGGTTGTGCCAGGTGAAGTTTTTGGGTGTTGCAGGATTTTTGGACTCGAGTTTATATCGAGTAATTCGAGAAATTGCTCGAAGTGATGAAGGGTTTTACTCGAAGCAAATAGGAGGTGGCTCGGGTAGAATGTTTGGTTGCAGGTTTAAAACCTGATCTGTTTTTAGAATTTAAAACTGAGTTTTAAAATGTAAAGTAAAGGTTTTAACAAGTTTTAAATCTAAAATTAAGTTTGATTCAAGTTTAGTTTGAATCTCAGTTCAAAAATAAAATAAATTTTTTAAATTCAAATTGTTTTAACAACCTTAAAATGTTTAAATAGTTTGAATTTAAAAATGAAGGTTTTTTTTTGCAGAGTAAGCGGGGTTGAAAACGGGACCCCTACCAGCTTTATTAAAAAAGAAAAGAAAATACAAACAAACAAAAAAAGACAATAGGAAAAAAAATACAGGGAATAGAAAAGAAGCTAAGGAATCCAAGGCAGAATTTGATTCTCAAGAAAATCATGCCTACTTGCTCTCATTCCACTAATAATTTCATGCTTAAGAACAGTCCAAAGCACAACTTCAAACCTATGATGACCTTCAAATATCCTTTTATTCCTTTCACTCCACACTAATCTCATCAGCTTCTTTAAATTGAAGAAAAAGGAAGAACTTCTCACACAAGTCCACTTAGTTGTAGACTCAATCATAGCCCACTACTCAGAAGAAAATTGAGGAACAGCAACCATCCCCATATTACACAACATCTCACTCCAAAGTTTGAGAACTAAGGGACATTCAAAGTAAATATGCTATGCAGTTTCATCATGTGCATTGCACAAGACACAGGTAGCAGGAACAACCATACCATAGTCAATCAGTTTATTCCTAGTTAGCATAGCATTATTCACAACTTTCCAGTACATCAAATTGTCACTACTAGGTGATATGTCATTGCGAGTTACCCTGTGCCATTTGCAACCAAGCATGGAGCCAATACCAAGAAGAGAATCATAAACACCTGATATTGAGTGGGATTTGCCATTCCAAAGCACAGTTTCATGATCAAGAAGGTCATACCTTTGACAAGCAAATTGGTTCCAAAGGGACCTAACAGTTTGATTGCTGCAAAAAGGAAGCAACAGTTTACCATCCAAAATATGATCAACAACCTTGGCATTATTGCCAACTCCAGATTGGAATTTCTACTGTGAAGTGAAGATACAATCTAGAATAATTCCTCTGCTTATCCAAGGATCATGCCAGAAACTGCAAACACTAGAACCAGAAAGATGAATTTGGATAAAGGGCATAAAAGTGACTCTTAAATTCAAAATACACCTCCAAATCCAACTGCATGATTGAGGAACTTCCATCCGCCAAAAATTCTTGGAACCAACATTATGCAGAAGAGTCCAACTAACCCAAAGAGAGTCCTTCGTATGCAAAAGAGCATTCAAGTGTAAACTGTAAGCAGCCCTATTCCAAACAGAAATGTTGATGATGCCTAAGCCACCATTGCTTAAAGGTTTCTCAAAAGCTGTGAATGAACAAGGGAAAATCTTCTTAGCATTTATTGTGCCAAACCTGAAAAATCTGTACATAGCAGATCTGACCATATTCAGAAGCTTAGAAGGAAGAATGAATGCCCTGGCCCGATAGGTCATCATAGAAAAGCACACTGATTTTATGAGAACGAGCCTGTATGCTTGTGACAAAAATTTAGTAGACCACCTCTCCATGATAGCAGTTATTTTTTGAAATAGAGTAAGGCAACTAGATTGAGTCACCCTGGATGAACAAAGAGGCAAACCAAGGTAAGTCATATCATGATGCATGATTTACATCCCAGCAGAAGAAGAAAGAATTTGCCTCTGCAAGGTTGACACTCCAACAAATAAAATACTGGATTTATGAAGATTTAGTTCAAGTCCTGTCATCAAATAGAAGCTATGCAGAGCATGTTTAATGGTTTCAATTGACTGAATATTAGGCTTAGTGAATAACATGATGTCATCGGCAAAAAGGAGAGATGTTAATTGAATGTCCTTACACTTGGGATGAAATTGAATTTGCCTGGACAGATACATAGGCCTAATATAGCATGTAAAAACTTCCATCACCAAAATGAAAACATAGGAGGATAGCGGGTCACCCTGCCTTATCCCTTGCTTGGAAGCAAAGAAACCAGAGTTTGCTCCATTCAAAATCAGAGAGAATGAAGGAATGGAGATGCATTGATAGATCCAGGCAACAAAGACTTTTGGAAACCCCATCAGGGACATAGTTCTGACAACATAAGACCACTGTATACTGTCATAAGCTTTCTTGAGATCAAGCTTTAACATTGCTCCTTGAGTGGAATTTGCATTGCTGTAACCTTTTAAAATTTCATGAGCAAGCATAACATTATAAAGGATGTTTCTTTTAGGAAGAAAAGCAACTTGATTCTTGGATATGATTCTCCTGAGCACGGCAACAAGTCTCGTTGCAATGATCTTTGAAATACACTTGTAAACAACGTTGCAACAGGAGATTGGTCTGAAGGATGTAACAGAAGTAGGGTGCAAGCACTTGGGAATTAAAACTAAATTCGTAGTATTAACTGATTTAAGAAGCTTAAACTTGTCAAAGAGGTTATGAACAGCCTTACAGAATTGCACACCTACAATTTCCCAAGAAGAAATGAAAAACTGTACGTTGAATCCATCGAGTTCTTGTTCATAGAAAAAAGAGTATTCTTGATCTCTTCATCAGTTATTTTTTCCACAAGATTAGCAGCTTCATCACTATTGACTTTAGGGAGAGAAATAGCAGAGAGTTCATCCAATTGAGGCATAAAATTTTTATCATTGCCTAGAAGACCAGAAAAATGCTGCAGAAAGGCACTGTTCACTGTCTTAGGGGAAGAATGCAACTTCCCCGCTTCATCATGAATGGAAAAAATATTGTTTTTTGATTGCTTAGCCTTCAGGGAAGCATGGAAAAATTTAGTGTTCCTATCACCATCAGTAGCCCACTTTATTCTAGACTGTTGCTTTTTCATTTCACTTTCAACATCCAAGGCATGATTAAGCTCTTGGAAAAGTGCAGCTTCCTTGGTAGCAAGATCAGCAATATCTGGATGAGCCATCATCAACTCCTGTGCCTGTCTGTGTTGTTCCTTGAGTATAGAGGATCTGCAATTGCCATTACCATACTTGTCCTTAGCCCAACCCCTTATGGAAACTTTAGTAGCCTTGAGTTTTCTGCAAAAAATATACATAGGGTTTCCCAAAAATGATTATCCCAAACAGATTGTATTATGGTAATAAATTCGGGATCAAGGATCCATGAATTATAAAATTTAAATCCTCTTTTTAAATCATGGAGCTTCCTTCCAGTGGTTGTGATGAGAGGTGAATGATCAGACAAGATAGATGGAGGAAGAAAGGTGGAAAGCTCAGGCCAAGAAGAAACTGCTTTGAAATTGGAGAATGAGTGATTAATGTTAGAAAAAGTCCTAACTCCACTTCTGGAGCGATTGTTCCAAGAAAAGAGAGCACCTTCCATATGGATTGGAATGAGAGATGAATCGAAAATAGCAGAATTCAAAGGATAAATATCCTTTAGCATGAGTGGCCGACCACCATGCTTGTCAGACAAGGCAAGACAGCTATTGAAATCACCCACAATTATCCAAGGGTGAGATTCTTGCCTTAAGGCTGGAATCAAGTTGAAGAGAGTTTGTCCTGAGACTTGAGAATTTGATGCATACACAAAAGAGATATAAAAGGAAGAAGGAGGATATTGATACTTGGCATGAAAGTGCATAATCCGAGGAGAAACATGAAGGAGATCAAGGGAAAGGACAGAAGGATTATGAAGCACCATAATACGACCATAGTTTGCTTCATTAAGGTTATGCGTCAGAGACCAGGTTGGGTTGACATACTTTGCAGCAGAAATAGTTAGGGGAAGATTTAATTTGGTTTCAAGGATTGCAAAAATTGACAACTGATGAGAAGAGATTAACTGCTTGACATGGTCCAACTTAAGGAAGTTGTGACAACCTCTAATGTTCCAAGCATCAAAGTTGTGCGACATAATTAAACTAATGATTGGTGGGTAAGTTCTTTCATGCTCCTAGTGACAGGATATTCTGTTCTAGATGGGACGTTCATTTGTTTCAATGATTTTCTTTTTTTCCTGATAGTGGCATTTGAACAAGGGACACAGTCATTATGAACATCTTCACTTGGATAAGAGGGTGGAGATTTCCAACCAGGAATTGTTCCATTGAAAACATAAGGTTGATTTGAAGGTATTTTATTTGTGAACATAGATGCAGGAGGGGGTGGAATGGGAAGAGGCAGAGAAGAAGAATTCATCGAGATAACCAATTCAGTTATCTGCCTTTGCAAAGTTGTGCAAAAATGCACATCAGGATCAATTTCGGGGGGGGGGGGGGGGGGAATGGAAGTTGTTTATAGATGAGGGATTGGTGTTATTCATAGTTACTACAGATTCTTGATTGTTCAAGCTAAGTTCAGGTTGTTGTGTAGTCACGTGGGAGACAGCTTCAACAGGCAATGAATGAATTCCATGTACAAAAGATATATTGCACATATTATGTGCATCTTTAAAAATAGTGCCAAAAGGTAAAACACCATCTGCTTCAACATTCTTATTTCCTTCAGTTGAACTGTGTATCTGCTCTTCATTGTCCACCTCTTCAATAAGAGAAATTTCCTCTTGAACATGATCCTCCCCACTTTTTACTTCATTTCCTTCTAGAGTATCATCATTCAACCCATTTAACACTCCAAATTTATTGTTGGTATGATGAACATCTTTCTCCTTATCTGCTATACATACTTGAATAAGATTATCATTTAAATCAAAAACCTCATCACTCTCTGCTCTTTTTGTATCTATTTAACAATAGTTACTTCATGATCAGTATGTAACAACTTGTTAACATTCAATTCAGTAATTTTATGAGAGGGAAGTTCCTTGGAAATATTTTTCCTATTTGCTACTTTCTGCCAAACTTGTTTACCTTTCTTTTGCACTTTGCTTACTCTAATATTTGGATTTGTTACTTTCTGATTAACCCTCTTCAAGTCAGCATCATTATTGCTGTTAACATTATCACCACAACCTTTCAAACATGAATTGACTAGATGACCAAACTCCTTACATTCATTACATATGTCAGGCCTCCATAAATAACTGACTTTGACAAACTGAGTAGAACCATCTAGCAATTTGACAGGGAACTCATCAACTAATTGACGATCCGGAGATACATCAACCAAACATTTTGCAAAACCAAACATTTCGCAAAACCAAACATCAACTAAAAATGAAGTTTTAAAATGTAAGTAAGTTTTAAATCTAAGTCTAATTCAGAATCAAATTTAAATCTGTATCTCAGTTTTGAAATAAAGGAAGTTTTATAAATTAAATTGGTTTAAACAACTTTGAATGTTAAAGTTTACTTTTAAATATGGTTTGTATTTAAATGAATTTGGTTTTAAATTCTTTTAATCTTCTTTTATAAGATAAATATTTCTTTAATTTGTGAAATAAAAAGGTATTTGAATTGTTTTTAAACTTTGTTAAAGTTAAATTTGTATTCATTTTAAATCTAAAATTTAAAATGGAATTTAGAAGTAAATTTGGAAGTTAAATGTTTTCAAGTGTGTTTTTTGAATGATAATTATCATTAATAAGAAAATGTTTTTATTTTAAAAGTTAATAAAGACTTAATGAATTAGTAAGGTAATTAAATTGGATAATTAATTAATTCAATTAATACATGATTTGGGTTAATTAATTTAGTAATTAAGGGTTTGAATTAATTAATTAAGGTTTAAGTTAATTAATTAAGGAATAATTAAATTGTAATTAAGGATCATTAATTAAACAAGATTAGATTTTAATTAATCTTTAGAAATTAATCAATCAGGTAATTAAAGATTAATTAAGTTACAGTTAAAACTTAATTAATTAAATAATTAGAGATTAATTAATGGGTTATTAAGGATAAATTAATTTGTAATTAATAATGATTAATTGAAGTTAATTACTTAAGAAAAGTAATTAAAGAATTGTTAATAAGTTAATGAAGGCCATTAACTTGACATTATTTAATAATTAATTAATGTGATTAATTTTAATAATTAATTAGATTAATTAATTATGGATAATCATTTGTAAGATTATTTTAAATATAATTACTTAATAAAAGTAACTAAAGGAATTAATTACTCAAGGTAATTAATTAAATAAATGCGATAAATTTAAATAAATTAATTAAGTTTAATTAATTTAAGATAATCACTTGAGAGTTTGATAAGTATAATTACTTAGGAAAGTAATTAATGGATAATTACTGGATGTAATTAATTGAATGGTGATTTGTTAATGAAAGTAATTTGAGTTTAATTACTTTGTGTAATAAATCAAGGGATTAGTTAAGACAATTAATTAAGGAGTAATTAATTTATTTAATAAAGTAATTAAGGGTAGTTAATTGCTGGATGAGATTAATCAAGGGATTAATTAGGACAATTAATTAAGGAGTAATTAATTTATTTAATGAAGTAATTAAGGGTAGTTAATTACTGAATGAGATTAATCAAGGGTGATTAATAAATATGGTTTAATTAATGATTAATTACTAAATGTAATTAATTTAGATAGAATAATTAAAAAGTATGTGACGACCCGACTTCCTAACTCCAGGAAATCGCACCATCAATGAAGAAAGAAAGGGATAGAAGAAGAAAGAAAGAGAAAGAAGAACACAAACAACATCAGATACTCACAGCGGAACGAATGAAATATAATAAATAACATAAAATATTACATAGTATCTCATTACATCAGAGTACACAACTTATACAATAGATATTAGACAGTTATAACCATCTGTCTAACTATACAACTCCAATACAACAGATACAGATACCAACAAACACAGTGAAACCAATATATATCTACACGTCGAAGCCTCCTACTTCATATCTCCTCCAGAATTCGTTAAGCTAACCTTATTCACTTGACTACTCATACATAATATGAGTAACCAAGAGTTTAATAAAACAGAAAATAAACACTCGGGTCAGACAGGGGTCTGGTGTGAGTAAATGGTTTAAAGTTGCTTAACTTTAGAAAATCCTTTGAAAAGAAAAGGTATCACGTAAGACTTCCCACACATAAACATGAAAAAGTTTTTACCTTACGCTAACCAAAACATTTGATAGGAAATCCGGTGATATTATAATAGTGTCTAGGGTTTCCAAGTAAATAAGAAATAGCTGAAATTGTTACATGATTAAATTCCAGCTACTAGCCACAAAAGTGGGTAATACAATCAAAACAGTAGGGTCTCGTAGGAAGAATGGGTTTCCATCAATGGCAGGGCTACTGGGGTACCGATCGTCACAGTACGTGGCCTAGATCACCGTACCGAGGAGTACGCCCGCTGCCCTGCAACACAAGGCCGGGACCATTCCTTACTGAACAGTCTCGAACAAGACAACCCCGGCGGTTTTCCGGAATTCAACCGCCCCACACAGCCAAAATAAAAAGGGACTTCTAGACAGGAGTAAATCTTGCTCTCCAGTGGGAGCCACCCACGAAGCCTTGTTGCACCTCCCCTGTTTTAGCCATTCCCGGTTGATGAGGCTTGAGGCTGCGATTACCTTTATAGAACACATCTATCTTAGAATGCTCATCATCCACCTGACGATGTTCTGAAAGCATTCAATCCATACAAGTTCGTTCCGGGTTCGAACGAAACCGAAGGCACTATCTCGTTGCACTCATTTTGGAATCACCCTCAGAGTCAACGACCATAGCCCTTGCACTCTAAATCACCATCTCGAACCTATAGGTACTATTTCGTCAAACTCATTACGGAATCACCCACAGTATAAACGTATAGCCCTTACACCTCGAGTCTTCACTTGCTCCACTTGGATTCACGACCTAACGTTTAATTGGAATCGATGTGGCTTTCAGATTCCAAATATGGAAACCCGATCCCGGTCTCACCAAAACCGACCGCCATTTTAATGTCCAAGTTGTACTTAAGGGTTTAAACAATTAAACTTATATACACGATGATATAAACAGATAGATGAATCACATTATCACAACAGATAATTCATATCAAACATTCATCTCACAATGCAGCATATCACATATCGGAGATATTCAAAACATCCCGTATCAACCAAACACCCAATATCAATTGATCATCCAATATCAATTGATCACCCAATATCAATCACCATGTATCAATTATCCAATATCAATTGATCATCCAATAGCAGAATTTATTAACTCCAAATCAATTGGATTAACCTAAAATCCTTCTTCATTTATTTATCCCAAATAAATAAATTAATCATTCTCAATGATTTCCCTTAATTAATCTTCCTTGATTAATTATACTTTAGGTACATTCAAGTAATTATCCTTAACCATATTCAGTAATTAACCTTTAATTACTATCTTTAGTTACAATAATTAATGATCATTCGCTTATTTCCAATAATTAATCAATTATAATTAATTACATTAAACCTTAATTAATTACAATTAATTAATTACACTTACATTAAATAACTTATATAAATCAACCTTGATTAATATCATTAATTACATTAATTAATGATCCTTATTAATTAATAATCTCCTTTAATTAACTAATTAACTTGTAATTAATCAACTCATTAATCATAATCAGTAATTAACAATTTGTAATTACTTATCTTAATTAATTTAATTCTTAATTAACTATATTAACCCTTGATTAATTAATCTAATTAGTAAATCTTTAATTACTTCATTAAGTAATTATTAAACAATTAAATTAATGAATAAATCCCTAAATTAATTACTTTATTAATTAATTACAATTTTAATTAATTACATTTAGTAATTAATCCTAAGTTAAACACATTAATTAATTAATTAATCCCATTAATTAACTAACAAAAATAATTAAGTAATTAACTCTTAATTACTTACATAAGTAATTATCTCTAAATACTTCATTAATAAATCTTGATTACTTCCTTAGTTACCTTAATAAGTAATTAATTCCATTATTAAATAATCCTTAATCCTTAAATTAATTAATTACTTTATAATTAATTATCTTCAACAAATAAATTAATCAATTTCCTTAATTGATAACTTTAAGTGATTATCCATTAATCATTTCCATTAATTACTCCCATGAGTAAATTCTATTAATTACTTCCATAAGTAATTATCATTCTTAGTTGCATTCAATAATTCATCATTAATAACTTCATTGAGTAATTACACTTAATTAATCTATAATTAAGTGATTTTTTTAAAATTAAATAAACAATTAACTAATTATTTAAAATTAATTAAACAATTAATTAATTAACTAATCTTCTTATATTTTTAAATTTTAATAAATTAAGAAAATCATAAATCTTAATTAAACCTTACTTATTAACGAATCATATTAAATAAGAATTCTTGACCAAGATAAATTAACCCTATTTACCTTCATAATTAAATTATTTGAAATTAAATCAAATTTTAAACAAATTTATTTAAATTTGGTTTTCAAAATCATAACCATAACTTTATTTGAGAATAAGAAATTTAGAAACAAATTTCAAAATTTAGAATATTTTAAAACATCTAAATTAATCTTATTTATTTCAAATAAATTTGAAATTTTAGTTTTAAATCATTACTTAAAATTTAAACTTAGACTTAGATTTAATATCTAAATTCAAAATATTCTTTTAAATTGAACTCCAAAATGTAAGTGAATTACTTTCAAAAAGAAATCATTTTAAATAAATTTAAATTTTAAAATAAATTCAATTTACACTTCTAAAGTTTGATTAACATTCATTTTTAAAGTTTTGGTTAACATTATATTTTAAAACAACAAGTTTAACCTTGTATTTTGGTTTCTTTTATAACTTGTTTAAAATACAATGCTTACCTTCGTTAGCTCAAACATAAGTTGCTAAGCACTACATTACACAGCATCAACTAAACACAGCAGCCCTAAGACCCTAGACCAACACAGTGACAACACGAGATTTCCCCCGAGACACCCGGCTTCTCTTCGTCTTCGAGTCCATCACGTAGACCACGCGAGATCACACCCGAGCAAAAAAACTCGTCTTCCCCAACATGACTTCCCAGTGCACATGCACTTGCACGGTGCACGTGCCCGACCTCTTCCGGCCACCCACGATCATCACATCCACCTACGACGGTCATCCTTCCCTACGCGAACACGAAAAAGCAACCAGAACCCACGATCGTTCTTCGAATCGAAATTCGAACTTTCGAACCAAAAGTTCGAACATCTGCAGCTACCACCATCGAAAAAATCCACCCATGTTTATCACCACGTCGCCGTTCCACCTTGCCGACTCCACCACCGAGACACCACGACCAAGATCGTCAACCTCCCCAACCACAAACGAACTCGACCCATCCTTTATGACAAAATTCCCAAATCAGACAAGCCGAAACAAAGTACAGACTAAACCCTATTTCGATTGATTACGACCAAAAAAAATCGAAGGTATTTTTCCCAAAATCTATAACTTATGAACAAGCTACAACCTAAATTTCAACTCAAAATATTGAATATATCATCTCCAGTTCACAAAAATTCCCAAAATGTTCAAACTAAAAATTCTCTTGATTCCTTAGACTAAAAAACATAATTTGATTCTTAAAATTCCTAATTTTCGAAGGCAAAACAGATCATATAAGTGAATTCGAAAATCAACAAGCTTGAATTTTACCTATTACCCAAATTTCACTGTAACTTTAAAGTTTACAGTATTTTTTCCAAATATAATTACTTATACTTATATTTAAAAACAAGAATACATTATTAATTAACTTTTTATTTCTATAATCAAGGTCCAATTTTTGATTTTTGCAGAGATGTAGTGATTAATTTGAAGTTAAACTTGAAGCAGACAATTACAGAGAACTTAACAGACATGCACACATAATCATAAACATATATATGTTTCTACAATCATCCATCACAACATTTAAACAAAATTTCCCTAAAAAACTGTTTTTAAGAACCATTTTACTCACCTTGATTATATTGCAGAACAGATTTTTCTTATTTCCAGGCCTTTGAATAAAATCTAGAAAAAATGACTTTGAATAAGAAATCCAACTGCATGCTGTTGTAGAAGAATGCATGCTTCAAATTTTATTGAACTTGATTCCATTTTGTTGCAGGTTGAATTAAAGTGAAGAACTTCATGGATTGTAGGTTAAAATTGAACTGCAACTTCCCAATTTGCAGATTGAAGATGTAGATCTGCTTTTTGGATTTTAATTTTAGGTTGAAAATTGACGTTGCAGATTTTGAATTTCAGCTTTTAAATCCTCAGATTTGATTTTGCAGATTTGCAATTTGAATGTATATTTGGTTTCCATTATCAGGTTTGAGAACATCTTCCGGTTTGGTTTTAGAAAAGAAAACAAAGAAATAAAGGTGAAATACAAATCTTCTTTTCAAACTATCATTTTTATATAAATTTAAATTCTAATGATGCCACATGTTCATTTTGTTAACATGTGTCATAAGCTAGCTTAACCTTCTTACAAGTGTTATTAAAGTGACTAATATGATTACATTTGTCTTAAGTATTTTTAAATTAATTTTTTTATCTAATTTAAATGAAAACATAAACTAACATATTAATTTACTAAGTAAATAAATACTTACATATATGTAAATAAATTTACTTTTTAAAGGAAATATTCTAAAACTGATTATAATACAAATATATTTTCTTATACATGCTATTAAAAATCTAGAACATTTATTTATTTATTTTTAATACACTTATAACCATTTTTAATTTTAAACATTTTAAAACAAAGCTTGTTTAAATTCCTTTCAAACTATCATATTTTAAATACTTTTAAAAGAAAGACAAAACAAAACTTTGTTTAAAACCTTTCTAAACTAACTTATTTAAAATAACAATTATCTTATACTTTTGAAAACAAATTGAATAAATCTTATATTTTCTTTTGAAAAATATTAATTAAAATAAAGCTTTAAATTATAATATCAAACATATATAAATTATTATTAATAGATTA
Organism: Allium cepa; assembly: GCA_030765085.1. Lineage (NCBI taxonomy): Eukaryota > Viridiplantae > Streptophyta > Magnoliopsida > Asparagales > Amaryllidaceae > Allium > Allium cepa. The sequence continues at coordinate 294,726,786 of CM060937.1, forward strand.
AATTGAATTTCAAAACAACATCAAATTATAACATATACTTACATATATTACAATTTCGAATATTAAATCTTTTATTTAAAGCAAAAGATATTCTCTTCACAATATATATCAAATATATATATTATAAACAAAATAAAATTTCATTAGCTTTGGAAAAGTAAATCCTATCAATTTAAATTGTTAAAAAGATATTGATCAGAATTTCTAGATTAAATATTTATTAACCTTTAAAAGATTAAATTACCAATTTAAATTAAAATTATAAAGAAAATTATCAAATCAATTAAATTATTATTGCGGATTCTTAAATTGATATTGCCTTTAATTTCGGGTAGTTACAAAGTAATTAGGGTTCATTAATTAATATAATTAATGATGTAATTAAGGGTTGATTAATTAAGATTAACTAATCAATGATAAATGTTTATGAGAAATTAATTAATGTAATTAATTAAGGATTTATGTAATTAATTATAGTTAATTAATTAATGAAGTAATTAAGGATTAATTACTGCATTTGGTGAAGAATAATTAATTTGTGAAATTAATTAAAGGATAATTACTTGAATGTAATTAGAGGGTAATTAATCAGGGATGATTAATGAAAGTGGATAATTAGAGGATGATTAATTAATTAAATTGGTAATTAATTAATGATTATGTAAGCAAGTTTTATAATGATGAAAGTAATTAATATAATTTACTTTAAATTAATTAAAGATGAAGTAATTAATTTAATTCATTTTAAATTAATTATAGTGTGATTCAATCCTTGCCTATGTATGGATGGATGATATTGATTGCCCTTGAATGGTTTGAGATTTCGGATATAAGATAAGTAATGCTGTGTGATATGGCTGCTTTGGTTGAAGTGTGATGATAATGTGAATTATCTATTGTGATGATAATATAGATTATATGTTTGTGATGATATTATTGGTTATCTGTTTATGATGATAATGTGGATTATCTATTGTGATATGTGAATTATCTATCTGTGTGTATATAGATAATGGAATTGAATTGTTTTAAACTTTAAAACAACTTGGACCTAAAAGATAGCGTTTTGGATTTCGATGAGACCAGGATTGGGTTTCCATATTTGGATATCCGAAAAGCACATCGATCTAAATTAACGCTAGGTTGTGAATCTCAAGTGAAGATGAAGATTCAGAATGCAAGGGTTATCGTCGTTAACTCTGAGGGTGATTCCAAAATGAGTGTAACGAGATAATGCCTTCGGTTTCGTTCGAACTCGGAACGAACTTGTATGGATTGAATGCTTTCAGAACATTGTCAAGTGGACGATGAGCATTCTGAGAGATGTGTTCTCTAAAGGTAATCACAGCCTCAAGCCTCATCAACCGAGAATGGCTAAAACAAGGGAGGTGCAGCAAGGCTAAGTGGGTCATGCCCAAGTAGGACGAGATTTTCCCCTGTCTAGAAGTCCCTTATTATTCGGCTGTGTGGGCAGTTGGGTCGCGGCCAACTGTGGGGTTGTCTTGTTCGGGACTGTCCAGTAAGGGATGGTTCCGACCTTGTGTTGTAGGGGATTGGGAGTAATCATCGATACGGTGATCTAGGCCCCGTACGGTGACGGTCAGTACCCTAGTATCCCTGCCATTGATGGAAACCTATTCTTCCTACGTGCCTTTATGGTTCTGATTGTATTGCCTATTTTGTGGCTAGTGGCTGGAATTTAATCATGTAACAATTTCAGCTATTTCTTATTTATTTGAAAACCCTAAACCTATTATAATATCACTGGATTTCCTATCAAATGTTTTGGTTAGCGTAGGGTAAAAACTTACACATGTTTATGTGTGGGAAGTCTTACGTGATACCTTTTCCATCAAAGGTTTTCCAAAAGTTAAGCAACTTTAACATGTTACTCACACTAGACTTATGTCTGGCCCGGAGTTCATTCTGTTTTTCTTAAACTCTTGGGCACTCAAATTTTTACGGGTAGCCAAGAGATTCAGGTTAGCTTTGACGAATTGTGGAGGAGCAGTGGAGCAGGATGCTTCAACATGTAGATATTTATAGTGTTCCGCTATGATTGGTATCTCTGTTTTGTATTGAGTTTTAATAACTAGACAGGTGTTTATAACTGTCTAGTATGTGATGTATAATCTGTGTAACTCTGATAATGGTTGTATACTATGTAATACTTATGTTATTAATATAATTTATTCGTTCCGCTGTTTAGATTCTGATGTTGTTTCTTCTTTCTTCTCTATCTTTATATTCTCTATCTCTTTCTTTCTTACTCATGATACTCTTTCTAGGAGGTGAAGGACGGTCGTGATAGTTAGTATTAGACCGCTAGGTTGAGTGAGTACCTAGGTTTTGGAGTGATTTCTTCTTGAGAGAGCGTATTTGTAATTTTGAATATATATATATATATATATACACATATATATATATATCTACTTATTTGTTGGGTTACCTGTTCAGGTTTTTCAACATAAGTTATAAAGGTAGATAGGGTAGTGGTGTGTGTAGCATGACTACCAATGGTAGGAGTCCAAGTGATTGAGGTTGGAGGTATCTGTCGAGACTGTAGACCCAATACCGTCTAGAGTGAGTTTTGATGTGGTGTAAGCATTTCACCAATCTCTGAAGGAAACCTGTTAAGGTTCGGAGTCTATCTTTGAAGTTAGATGAGTAGAGTTTGGATCTGTCGGTTTTGCAGAAGTGAGTGATGGTATCTTGATACCTCAGGAAGTAGTAGCTATATGATGAGACACGGTGAATATGGATTGTTTCCAAGGATGTTTCTTTGAAACAAGTTTAAGGAAGTGTGTCTGCTTAGGTGTGGTGGCTGAGTTCGGTAGGATGTTTGTGTTCGGCTTTGAGGTCCGAGTTTCTCGAAGAGCTTTGGATTAGGAATTCTTAGGCATCTGTGTCGGCAGTGCAGCTCGGAGTATTCTGTGTGCCGACAGGAGGTCCTTTAGCTAAGAAGTTTGCTAAAGGTGGAGTTCAGAAGCAGTTGAGTGGATCCATTTCTTCGATGGATTGGCTAGATAAGTGTAAACTGTCCTGTTTGGTAAAGAGAGAGCAGTTTCTTTGGAATTAGTCTGGGATTGATCGCAAAAGTGACTTGCAATAGCTGAGTGTTCTCTTGGGTTACTAGAGATTTTCTGGATGTCTTCAGGGAAGTTAGAGGTTTGCCCTAGCATCTGGAGATTGAGTTTTCTTATCGACTGGATTCCAAGAATGATTCCGGTGGTTCAGCTTAGTAGAATGATGGTTCCTTATGTGAGAGTTTGGTGAAGCAGCTCGGGCTTTGGTGGAACTTCTGATTTTTCTTTTATGGATCTGTTGAATCATATTTCTGGGATGTGTTGTCTAGTTTGTGCGTGTTCATCATCGGCATTCTCATTTACTCCAGATCAGAGTTGCGCAGCGGAAGCAGTTTGGGGAATGATTCTGTTTTGTCATTTCCGAATTAGAAGAGTAAGTTTGTAGTCTTTTGATGTTTGTGGAGTAGAGTTGTGTTCTTGAGTTTGGTTGATCTTGAGAGGATCATTCTGTTAGGTTGTTTTTGGTCCAGTTTGTTTCTAGAGGCATCAGCGAAGGTTGAGCTGATCATGAAGGTTGTAGGCAGCCCAGGATCGTCCCAAGAGTTTTGAGGATAAGAGTCGAAGGAATTTGGATAAGAGTCGAAGGAATTTGGATCATGAAATCAGAGATTTGATTTTGGATAAGATTTCTCCGATCCAAGGAGATATAAGATTGGATAAGACTGGGAAGCTAGCTCCGAGGTGTTTTGGCACTTTCTGTGTTCTTGTGAGGATAAGTGTTTAGTCTTCAGGAATTGAATTGCCAGTTTGGATAACTGGGATTTAGTATGTTTCACGTATCACTGAGGAAGTACGTATAAGATCTATCTCTGGTTTTGGAACCAGAAGTTCCGGGAGATTTGGTTGTTGAGTCGGACTTGAGTGTGGTTTGATATCTTGTTTGGTTTGGTAGATCTAGATGAATAGACACTCTATAGCTTAGTAGTATAGATTGTTTGGATTCTGTAGAGCGAGTATTCCGGTATTTATACCTGGGAAACTCTTGGAAGTCCTATCCAGAATTTTTGTCTGGATAATTAGATTTGTTTGTTTGGATGATTAGTTGCTATGGTTGTTAGCATATGGTTGATAATATATGCTTGTGATATAAATTAAAATCTTTAATGAGATTATTAAATTACCTTTGCCTTTAAATTTCAGGGACGAAATTCTTTTAAGGGGGGAGGAATGCGATGACCCAGAATTTTGGGCAATATCAATTTAATAATCTGTATTAAATATTAAATTAATTTGATAATTTTTGTTAATAAAATTTGAATTGATTTAATAATCTAATTAAATAAATATTTAATTAGTGAATTTTATCTTCTAAAAAAGCTAATAAAATGTTTTCTATTTATAATGTATATATATGTGTGTGTGTGTGTATTGTAAATAGATAAGCTTTGGTTAGAAATTTAAAAAATAAATAAAATTCTAATATTTTGATAATTTGGAAATTATGATTTATTTAATATAAATCTTTTCAAAAGCTATTTAAATAAATAACTATATGGTTTTAAAAATACTTAAAATAAATGTTTAATTGTTTAAATCAAATCTTAGCTTAAGTTTAAATTTAAATAAGATTAACAAAAAAGCTTTGTTTTATTTTCTTTTTAAATATTGCTTGAAATTATATATAAGAGTTTAAAATACAATTAACATATGATATATGAATTCATTTAATAATGTAAGTAATTTATAAACAATGAGGTAATCTCTTTTATAAATTATTTAAAATTTAAAATTTGTTATTTTCAAACAATATTAATAAATGTATAAATATAGATGGGTTTTAAAAACAATGGAATTGCTATTTTTTAAATTGAATATGTTGTTATAGATTGGCTTTAAATTGGATCTTTAAATTTAAGTTGGATTTGAATTTGAATTAATTTTGAAATTCAAAGGAATAAACATTTTTTTAAATATTTGGATAAGCTTTTATGTGTATAAATTTTTTTTTATAATATTTTCTTTAAAGAAATATTTATATTTAGATAAGAGATAATAAATTAGTAAAAAGTTTTATTAACACTTGATAAATAAATAAATATAACAAATTACAAGTGTAAATCTTTAAAGGCCTAATATAACATGTGTTAAGCTAATATTATTTCAAGATGACAAATGTTGTGACATTAGACAAGTCTCCTTTTAATTTTTGAATTTTTATTTTTATTTTTAAAATAAATCATCTTAACTTATAAAACATGATTCTCCTCCTTCTCATTTCTTTTTAATCTTCATTCTCAAAAGATAAAAGGAAAAAAAACTGAAACCAGAAGTTTTATTTCACTTCCTCAAACCTGAACTCAAATCTGTAACCAAACTCCTCTAAATCGAAACCATATTCAAATCTAAACCATATAATCATATTCAGTTCAAAATATTAACCTGTCATCATCTTCAAAACTGAGAAAAATAAGCCTGCATTTTTCAAAAACCTGAGATCTGCTCATAAGCAAGCAACTTCAAGTTCAGATGCAAGCATTCTTTTCAGTTCTATTTGTAATCAAGTTTCAATAGCATGCATGCAAGAATTCAGTAACAAGCATTCAAGTTTTTAACTCAAGCAAACCACAACACTCAAGTTTTTAACATCAAAGACAAATTCAAACAACTTCAGATTTGGTGCCCTGTTCTGCCTTCTTTAATCAGGTGAGTAACATCACTAATTAAAAGATTAAGTATATGATTTTGTTGCATGATCCCCTCTGAAAATAAGTATGTTTGTGTGAATGTATATTGTTGAATTTCTGTGCATTTTTGGATGTATGATATCTGCATGTTTGTTGTAAGGACCCTATTCTTCGACTTTCGAAAACCGACATCAATACGTCCACTGTATCAACTGCCGCGAAATCGAATGCCGGAAAACCGAATTCTAAGGGTTTAAGAAGAAGAAAGAAATAAGAAGCAACAGAACAATATCAGAATCTCACAATCGCAGCGGAAAAACATATAATAGATAAATGAATAATCTTTAAAACAAAGAACTATATCAGTTATTACATAACACCATATTACATTACATTACATCATCAGAGTGTACAACAACAAACAGTGGAAAAGAAATATTATATACTAGTGAATATGTCATGCCATCCTCCTTGCCTCCAGCAACTCCTGAATTCCAGAATATCCTGATGACCTGACTCTAGACTGCCCGTGTGGAAATTGGTGGGCACCCAGAGTTTAGAAAGGAAAACAATAAACTCCAGGTCAGTCATGGGACTGGTGTGAGAACTTAAAACAGTTTATCTTTAAAACAAAGAACAGGATAATTTTAAAATAGATTCGAAATGCTATTTGGAAAATGAGACTACCATAAGGCCTCCCGCACACGCACACACACAATGCAAACGCAGAATCGGAGGAGATTTCTCCTTGTGATAGTCAAAGATGCTTGATACGCATTAAAAAGAAACATTTGATATTATTACTAGTGCATAGTGTAGGAAAAATCGTTTCGAAAGTAAAGATATAAATCTTAGCCAGCATAGGCATTCTGCACTTATGCCTACTATAGCTACCATCCAAACAGTGGTGACCACCATAAGTGAATGATAGATTCTACAACTAAAACCGTACAAGATCGTATTGTTTCTTTGGATTTCCAACAAATGGTCAGGCCAAGGAACTTCCCATTGCCACATGAGTACGCCTCTTGAAAGACGACCCGAGAACCTAACGTTACGGTTAGATCTCTGCCAACACAAGGTCGGGTTACCCTTCAAACTGGGTAACTACTGACACGAATATGTCATTCTCCGATCGTAACCGATCTATATCCGAGGATCCTTGATTCCAACAACCACAAAGTAATAAATTTGCAGCAACAACATAGGTTAAGTATCTGGGCTCCATACCATGATACCACCTCTATCTAGAAGGAATGACATACACTAAAGGGGCGCTACCCCCTAATAACCTTTTTGCATCCTTCCTGTTTTGACCATTTTCGGGGTGTGAGGTCCGACGAAGTCTCGTCCAAAAAACTACGCTTTATATAAAAGCCATGCTTCGATCAACAAATGCTCAACAGCACTTCGTATGCCACACTACCAGTTTGGGAATGTATCACTAGTAACCATCAACTACATAACCTCTAAGGGTGTTAAGCTAAGAGAATAAATTCTCCGCCACCAATGGGAACATATTTGATAGAAACCAGCTTTACATCTCAAATTGTAACGTCGGACACACCTCCATACAAGTCAGTTCCGAGATCGAACGGAACCGAAGGCACTTACAAAGAAGTCCTTGCAAACCGGATATTCACTAATCACGACCGGACTTCTCATCACAAAGGGTAATAAATTTCTATATCGGGGATCAGCCGATGCAGGAACATTCGACGGTAATCCTTCCATTTTCATAAATATCCGGTCTTCAACACCGGTCATCAAATGCAATCCATAACGACGTATCACTATTCGGAATGTGTTAAACGACCCCAAGGTCCTTTCCCAGCTAACCCGAATAGTGAGCGCTTATTTTAAAAATGAGTGTAGCATTCAAATTCAAGAAAATCACAACAAATACCTATTTAAAGGTAAATATTGATAGTCGGTTATTTAACTATCAACAGGCATACACAACATCATCAGATTCCAAATAATTTTCCAAATTATTTATTTTCAAAATATCTTTATAAGATATATTATTTCCACACTTCATAAACAAATCAACGTTTATTTTTAAACAAATTTCCCCTTTTGTTTATAAATTCCATAGTGAAATTATATTTCAAAAATATCTATGAATATACGGTTTTCAAATCGATTTCTAAAATTCATTTTCAATTTATCTTTATAAAGATAAATTCCCAAAAACGTTTCATTTCATATTGGAAAAATATTTTCATACTTATTTAATAATAAGTAATTCACAAATCTATTTATTTTCAACATTTGAAAAATATTCGATATACTTAAATCACAATTAAGTAGATATTTCATTCTTAAGGAAAACATCCTTCTTAAACACATTTATTTGGGTCAAAACGAATGCTACGTAAAACATCGTTACGACAACCCAAATCACTAGTATAGGGATCCAAAATTAAAATAGATATATAAATCCCAATACTATATAAAACGTTTCCTTTCGGAAATCATTTACTATAACAACAGTGTTATAGTCTACCATTTCCTTCTATTCCTTGAAAATGCCTATTTCAACAATGAATGTTGAAATCTATGTTTTCAATACTTAATACATTTAAAACATCTCTAATCGTTTTAATTCTATTTAAAAATATCATTTTCCCAAAACATTTCTTTAATATATTATTCACTGTCCAAAATCGTGAATATACTTCGTTAATCCAAATTCAACATTTTCTACACATTATATTTAAAAGGTTATCCACTGTCCAAAATCATGGATACATCTCCTTTAATAAAACTTCTATGTTTAATCTATCGAATCCAATTGATTTCGGATTTATAAAATAACATTTATAAATTCGAATCTATAATTTTATAAAAACTTCAACTTATAAAATCCCTTACTTAACAAATTCTATTTACATTTCATTTAAATGCTAAAACCCAATTTATAAGTAAATTATTTATAATTTTCTTATTTTACAAAAATCATTTCCTTTTATACTCCATAAATTATAAATTTCATTAACTTATGAATTCATTTATAATTCATTTTAACGCTTATAAAAACTTGTTTAAAATCCCAATATTTTAATTTATAAATATCAATTTTATAAATCTTTTATATAAATCGTTTATAATAATTCCCAAAATCCCAATTTAAACCATCGATTTTAATCTACTATTTATTTCCAAAAATCAATTTCTATTTATTCCGGTATCTAACGATACCAAAATTTTATTCGGCTAAATTTTAGCCTTCAACAATTTCAATCATAAAGATAATCACACAGGGATTATAAACACACAACATCGAAAACAATTTCAATCTATTTGAGGAATCCAGTTGGATCCCTCCAACCTGTTTCCTTGCATCCACAGACATTAGCACAATACCAATCTCGTTTCAAGACGGGATATCGCGGTATATGGGATTTATAAAATATTATCCACTATTGTGCGGCGCAATAGGGTCTCATCCGCTATATAGTGCGGGAAATCAACTCCAAGTACATATATAATACCAATTCCACTTCAAGGTGGAATATCGCGGTATATGTGTGTAATAAATAACCTCCGCTTAATAGGCGGCGTATAGGGTCTATTTCAATACAATAGATAATAATTATCATCCAAGCAAAACAATCACACAATCAAACAATTTTAAACCTAACTCTTTAAAATTTAAACAAAATCCTTTTGAGTGAGAAGATCTCACCTTCGATTTTAATTTGCAGTCCATTTCAATTCGAGACTTGTTTTCTCGATCTATAGACCTTGTATAAATATTATACAAATTAATTAATATTCGAACCAATCAAATAACCAATTTCCGTTTTTGATTGTTTAATTAATTAATAGTTTCATTTAAACCAATTTCTCCTTTAATAAGTTTATTTAACTAATTGTTTAAAATCCAAACTAACTTTCCTATTTCTTTAAACTAAAATCTCATTTAATATATTGTTTAACAATTTTTTTTTTTTAAATCTTTAACCAATAATTTAACTTAAACTAATTTCTTTTAATAGATTGACAAAATAATTAAATGGATTACAAAACAAATAATTCACCATTAAATTTATAAAAAGGAGATTATCCATACATATAATGATTTAAAAACTTAACAGTGCTTTAAAAATATGTATATATATATATATATATTAGTTTTATTCTTTTCTTTGAAAACAATCTATATAAATTTTAAAATTTATATTTATTATTTTTTATAAGCTAGTAAACAAAAATAGATGTAAGTATATATATACTGAATTTATAAAATAAACTTTACCCTTTTTATACATATACATATAGAATTTTCTGTTTTACTGTGTAACTAAAATATGTGTATAAACTTCCTTTTTAAACCTTACTGTGATTATTTGTACGATCATCAATATAAAAATAAATAGATTCAATACCTTAAGTCGATCGAGCTTGTCACCACACCGCGCTCAGCAACGCCGCGACTACGACTCGTCCAAATCGCGCTTGCGTGACGCCTCCACCCCGATCACTTGCCGCCCCTATCGCGCATCACTACATCGCCGCCATCTCGCGAGTCGCCACACCGCCGCTTCGACCTACATCGGCCTAAGCGCGTCCCCCAATGAACGCGGAAACGAGTCGCTACCAAGCCCTAATGTTCGAAGTCGAGTTGCACGCCCTAGCTTGCCGCCTCCTGAGTTCGCGCCTCGAACTCCATCTGCCGATCGCGATTTGATTTGCGATCTGAACGAAATTGCCTGAGATTCGATTTTTTTTTTGAAACGAATGAAACCCAGATCGATTTGAATGTGATTTTGATTTGAATTGGAAATGGGGATTTAGGGCTTTGAATAGAAGAAAAGAAGAGGGGAACTCAGAGCGGCCATTTTGTATCTCTGGCTTTCGATTTGTAAATGAAGAAGAGACGCGATTTTTTTTCAGTCGCCATTTTTTTTTGAAGAGGACATACGCCATTACTTTGTACAAGTTCGAGTATTTTAAACTGAAAGGAGGGAACAAGATTACGTGATTTTGCAGAGAGAACGTGTTTGCATTACCTAGCCACAGTATTTTAAGTTGAGGCCAAAAGTGCTGATGTTGACCAATTATAAATTTAAATTCAAATTGAATTCGATTTAATTTCAACGCGTTTATATGTCATATGCTCACACAACAACTCCAAACGCTATGAAATTTGAAATCCGGTAATAATTCAATATTCCGGATCCAATGGAACTTGTTTCGTCGAATTCCGAGACTGTGCCTCGGAAGACTATTTTCAAATATCGACTCAAACGATATAATTTCAAAACTGAACAAATCACTTTCAAATTAAATTCTGAAGCTTCTATTATCTTCGGTATTATCAACATGAATTTTACAAGCCTTTGAAATATTTTTAATCAGCTTAAAACTGAAGATTCAAATTTTTATTCAACTTCTCACAATTAAATTTTATAATTAAATTGCCAAATTCATTCTGATAATTTGAAATTCAAGTCAAACCATTATTCAAATATTTAAAATTAACTAAATATTTTCAATTTAAGTTGTCCAAAATTCTGGGTCGTTACAACCTTCCCCCCTTAAAAGAATTTTGTCCCGAAAATTACAAGTTAGGAAGAATGATTTTTAACCCGTTTACTATTTTTCACAATCCAAATAGTTTTATCAACTTACCAAAACAATTTTTTTATTAGAGATTCATTATCATTTCAACTAGCTTTTCAACTTCACTTATAAGTTTCAACCAACATTGTTTTCCTAACAATTCAAATTTTAAACTTCCAAATTTTCTCAAAAATTTTCTAAAACTCGAAATTTTCGAAAAATTTCGCCAGCGTCTCCTTTGCGCGGCTAGCTCGGTACAACTACAAAATGCCACATCGGGCCCCCAATTTCAAAAAGAAAAGCAAAAGCCAAGCGGCTAGACAAGAAAATCATCAAATATCATATTGAAATTGAAATACGTGCCTGTTTGTCGAGCAATTCAAATTTATCTTCGAAATCAAATTTCCAATTCTATTTCCTTTTATATACCTGTATATCCTACTAGTAGTAGTATCCAATTCCAACATTCAAACCATTTTGCCAATTCCATTACAAAATTTTCAATATATGCTTCTTATACATTTTTACTTCACTATTGAAGTTATATATTTATTTTCATTCAATTTTACATTTCAATTTTCATTTGAATCCAATTTACATTTTCAATTTAATTTGGATTTAGTTTAACTTCTAAATATTGAATTTCATCAACTATCTTTCATTCACAACTGCACTATTTTAAATTAGTTTCATTCACTAATTTACTTCAATTTTCAATTTCGAAATCGTTTGTTGCTAACAAAAAATCTTTCAACAATTTTCAAAAAAATTTCTAACTCCCAAAATTTTCGGAAATTTTTGGCAGAGTCTCCTTTGTACGGAGGAGCTTTTGCAATTTGACAAAAGATGTAAATATATATACATCGACCCACACGGTCGGAAAAAACAAAAACAGTTCATATTTCCTATTTTTATCGCGTAGGCGTATCTTATTTAGCATTTTTAAGCAAAGCGGCTTATTATTAGCATTTTAGCGCGACCAAATCCAGCCAAACGGCCCTCATGTACCTGTACTTACTCAATTTAAACACGTAAGTAACATATATAGGAAATTCATTTACATTTCACTCATTTCAATAGAAAACACAAAGTTAAAAGCAATGCATGTGATATACATTCATAAGCACATATTCAAGGTTTCAACACTAGTTTTAATTTGTTTGCAACCAACTTACATACCATTCCATTCGATTAAAGTGATTTACAATTCACTTCCTTCCATTTAATTCATTTTATTTTATTTTTATGAAATGAACTCGTACTCATTTCAATTGATTCAAAAATCAATTTTATTGGCTTTCATTAACTCATAGAATTTTATCCAATTACGTTTGCGTCAACGACAACCACTTCTATGCAAATTAGACGATATTCACTTAATAGAATATCCAATTTAGTTTATAACTAATTTAAATTGATATCAACTCAATTTACTCTTTATTCTATTTCATTTCCAATTGATTCCGTTCGATTCATATTTAATCCACTTACAATTCCAAGTTGAATTTCTATTTATAACTCAAGCTTCATTTCCAACCTCTATTATTTATTCACAATTCAACTTTAAATTAACAATTTCGAGTTTCATAGTTCATTAACTAATTTATTCCAATTTTTAGTTTATTTCTCACTTTTAATTCAGTGTTTGATTTTATTTTCGGAAATCGTTTGAGCTCAATTTTATTCAATATTCTCTATAACTCACTGAATTCTCAATCCAATTCATTATCATTAACTTTACTTAAGTTAATTTGATTTTATTTAATGTCTTCAAGTTATTCCAATTCAAAACTCAAATTTATTTTCCTTGTAACACTTCCAAATTTAAATTGCCGATTTGGTTTTTCATTTATCAAATCCATTTCATCAATTAATTTAATTCAATTAGTTTTATTCACTTATCCCTTTTAATTTCAATTTTCCATTCTCAATTTACCTTCAACCCATTTTATTTATTTTTCTCCGGTTTGGAATTTTTTTATTCAATTTGATCCAAATCAAATCTCATTGGTATATGAATTTTTTATTTCTTAGTTTTTTTGTTTTTGATTTCAATTTCTTATTCAACAACCAACGATACTTTTAATATTATCATCTCCTAGCAACCATATACTGTAATAATTTACAGAAAATCATTTCTTTTATATACAAAATAGTTTTGGGTAAAATTATTTCATTTACCTATTTTTGAAAACAATACTGTGTCAGTTTATCTTATTTAAGAGTTTAGAAACTCCTATCAACACAGTTAGCTAGACTGCAACCGACCAGAATCTATAAACAGTCAACCGATAAGTCAACATAGTACAAAACAATTTCATATTCACTAACAAATACGCGCTCATATCTATTATTACACTCAAACTCACTCTAGAGTACTACTGACTCTATCTCTAATGAGTAGCACCCAACAGAGTCATGGTTGTCGCTTAACCATACGCTCCGATACCACTTTGTAAGGACCCGATTCTTCGACTTTCGAAAACCGACATCAATACGTCCACTGTATCAACTGCCGAGAAATCGAATGCTGGAAAACCGAATTCTTAGGGTTTAAGAAGAAGAAAGAAGTAGAAGAAGAAAGAAAGAAGAAGCAACAAAACAATATCAGAATCTCGTAATCGCAGCGGAACAGCGTATAATAGATAAATGAATAACCTTTAAAACAAAGAACTATATCAGTTATTACATTACATCATATTACATTACATTACATTACATCATCAGAGTGTACAACAACAAACAACAGAAAAGAAATATTATATACTAGTGAATACGCCATGCCATCCACCTTGCCTCCAACAACTCTTGAATTCCAGAATATCCTGATAACCTAACTCTAGACTGCCCGTGTGGAAATTGGTGGGCACCCAGAGTTTAGGAAGGAAAACAATAAACTCCAGGTCAGTCATGGGACTGGTGTGAAAACTTAAAACAGTTTATCTTTAAAACAAAGAACATGATCATTTTAAAATAGATTCGAAATGTTTTTTGGAAAATGAGACTACCATAAGGCCTCCCGCACACACACATAATGCAAACGCAGAATCGGAGGAGATTTCTCCTTATGATAGTCAAAGATGCTTGATACGCATTAAAAAGAAACATTTGACATTATTACTAGTGCATAGTGTAAGAAAAATCATTTCGAAAGTAATGATATAAATCTTAGCCAGCATAGGCATTCCGCACTTATGCCTACTATAGCTACCATCCAAACAGTGGTGACCAACATAAGTGAATGATAGGTTCTACAACTAAAACCGTACAAGATCGTATTGTTTATTTGGATTTCAAACAAATGGTCAGGCTAAGGAACTTCCCATTGCCACATGAGTACGCCTCTGGAAAGACGACCCGAGAACCTAACGTTACGGTTAGATCTCTGCCAACACAAGGCCGGGTTACCCTTCAAACTGGGTAACTACTGACACGAATATGTCATTCTCCGATCGTAACCGATCTATATCCGAGGATCCTCGATTCCAACAACCACAAAGTAATAAATTTGCAGCAACAACATAGGCTAAGTATCTGGGCTTCATACCATGATACCACGTCTATCTAGAAGGAATGACATACACTAAAGGGGCGCTACCCCCTAATAACCTTGCTGCATCCTTCCTGTTTTGACCATTTTCGGGGTGTGAGCTCCGACGAAGTCTCGTCCACAAAACTACGCTTTATATAAAAGTCATGCTTCGATCAACAAATGCTCAACAGCACTTCGTATGCCACATTACCAATTTGGAAATGTATCACTAGTAACCATCAACTACAAAACCTCTAAGGGTGTTAAGCTAAGAGAATAAATTCTCCGCCACCAACGGGAACATATTTGATAGAAACCAGCTTTACATCTCAAATTGTAACGTCAGACACACCTCCATACAAGTCCGTTCCGGGATCGAACGGAACCGAAGGCACTTACAAAGAAGTCCTTGCAATCCAGATATTCACTAATCACGACCGGACTTCCCATCACAAAGGGTAATAAATTTCTATATCGGGGATCAGCCGATGCAGAAACATTCAACGGTAATCCTTCCGTTTTCATAAATATCCAGTCTTCAACACCGGTCATCAAATGCAATCCATAACGACGTATCACTATTCGGAATGGGTTATACGACCCCAAGGTCCTTTCCCGGCTAACCCGAATAGTGAGCGCTTATTTTAAAAATGAGTGTAGCATTCAAATTCAAGCAAATCACAATAAATACGTATTTAAAGGTAAATAATGATAGTCGGTTATTTAACTATCAATAGGCATACACAACATCATCAGATTCCAAATAATTTTCCAAATTATTTATTTTCAAAATATCTTTATAAGACATATTATTTCCACACTTCATAAATAAATCAACGTTTATTTTTAAACAAATTTCCCCTTTTGTTTATAAATTCCATAGTGAAATTATATTTCAAAAATATCTATGAATATACATTTTCAAATCGATTTCTAATATTCATTTTCAATTTATCTTTACAAAGATAAATTCTCAAAAAAGTTTCATTTCATATTGGAAAAACATTTGCATACTTATTTAATAATAAGTAATTCACAAACCTATTTATTTTCAACATTTGAAAAATATTCGATATACTTAAATCACAATTAAGTAGATATTTCATTCTTAAGGAAAACATCCTTCTTAAACACATTTATTTGGGTCAAAACGAATGCTACGTAAAACATCGTTACGACAACCCAAATCACAAGTATAGGGATTCGAAATTAAAATAGATATATAAATCCCAATAATATATAAAATGTTTCCTTTCGGAAATCATTTACTATAACAATAGTGTTATAGTCTACCATTTCCTTCTATTCCTTGAAAACGCCTATTTCAACAATGAATGTTGAAATCTATGTTTTCAATACTTAATACATTTAAAACATCTCTAATCATTTTAATTCTATTTAAAAATATCATTTTCCCAAAACATTTCTTTAATATATTATTCACTGTCCAAAATCGTGAATATACTTCGTTAATCCAAATTCAACATTTTCTACACATTCTATTTAAAAGGTTATCCACTGTACAAAATCGTGGATACATCTCCTTTAATAAACTTCTATGTTTAATCTATCGAATTCAATTGACTTCGGATTTATAAAATAACGTTTATAAATTCGCATCTATAATTTTATAAAAATTTCAACTTATAAAATCCCTTACTTAACAAATTCTATTTATATTTCATTTAAATGCTAAAACCCAATTTATAAGTAAATTATTTATAAATTTCTTATTTTACAAAAATCATTTCCTTTTATAACTCCATAATTTATAAATTTCATTCACTTATGAATTCATTTATAATTCATTTTAACGCTTATAAAAACTTGTTTAAAATCCCAATATTTTAATTTATAAATATCAATTTTATAAATCTTTATATAAATCGCTTATAATAATTCCAAAAATCCCAATTTAAACCATTCATTTTAATCTACTATTTATTTCCAAAAGTCAAATTCTATTTATTTCCGGTATCTAACGATACCAAAATTTTATTCGGCTAAATTTTAGCCTTCAACAATTTCAATCATAAAGATAATCACACAGGGATTATAAACACACAACATCAAAAACAAATTCAATCTATTTGAGGAATCCAGTTGGATCCCTCCAACCTGTTTCCCTGCATCCACGGACATTAACACAATACCAATCCCGTTTCAAGACGGGATATCACGGTATATAGGATTTATAAAATATTATCCGCTATTATGCGGCGTAATAGGGTCTCATCCGCTATATAATGCAGGGAATCAACTCCAAGTACATATATAATACCAATTCCACTTCAAGGTGGAATATCGCGGTATATGTGTGTAATAAATAACCTCCGCTTAATAGGCGGCGTATAGGGTCTATTTCAATACAATAGATAATAATTATCATCCAAGCAAAACAATCACACAATCAAACAATTTTAAACCTAAATATTTAAAATTTAAACAAAACCCTTTTGAGTGAGAAGATCTCACCTTCGATTTTAATTAGCAGTCCATTTCCATTCGAGACTTGTTATCTCGATTTATAGACCTTGTATAAATATTATACAAATTAATTAATATTCGAACCAATCAAATAACCAATTTCCATTTTTGATTGGTTAATTAATTAATAGTTTCATTTAAACCAATTTCTCCTTTAATAAATTTATTTAACTAATTATTTAAATTTCAAACTAACTTTCCTATTTCTTCAAACTAAAATCTCATCTAATATATTGTTTAACAATTGATTTTTTTTAAATATTTAACCAATAATTTAACTTAAACTAATTTCTTTTAATAGATTAACAAAATAATTAAACGGATTAACAAAACAAATAATTCACCATTAAATTTATAAAAAGGAGATTATCCATACATATAATGATTTCAAAACTTAACAGTGCTTTAAAAATATGTATGTATGTATATATATATTAGTTTTATTCTTTTCTTTGAAAACAATCTATATAAATTTTAAAATTTATATTTATTATTTTTTATAAACTAGTAAACAAAAATAGATGTAAGTATATATATATACTGAATTTATAAAATAAACTTTACCCTTTTTATATATATACATATATAATTTTCTGTTTTACTGTGTAACTAAAATATGTGTATAAACTTCCTTTTTAAACCTTACTGTGATTATTCGTACGATCATCAATATAAAAATAGATAGACTCAATACCTTAAGTCGATCGAGCTTGTCACCACGCCGCGCTCAGCAACGCCGCGACTACGACTCGTCCAAATCGTGCTTGCGTGACGCCTCTACCCACGATCACTTGTCGCCCCTATCGCGCATAACTACATCGCCACCATCTCGCGAGTCGCCACACCGCCGCTTCGACCTACATCAGCTTAAGCGCGTCCCCTAATGAACGTGGAAATGAGTCGCAACCAAGCCCTAATGTTCGAAGTCAAGTTGCACGCCCTAGCTTGCCGCCTCCTGAGTTCGCGCCTCGAACTCCATCTGCCGATCGCGATTTGATTTGCGATCTGAACGAAATTGCCTAAGATTCGATTTTTTTTTTTGAAATGAATGAAACCCAGATCGAATCGAATGTGATTTCGATTTGAATTGGAAATGGGGATTTAGGGCTTTGAATAGAAGAAAAGAAGAGGGGAACTCAGAGCGGCCATTTTGTATCTCTGGCTTTCGATTTGTAAATGAAGAAGAGACGCGATTTTTTTTCAGTCGCCATTTTTTTTTGAAGAGGACATACGCCATTACTTTGTACAAGTTCAAGTATTTTAAACTGAGCGGAGGGAACAAGATTACGTGACTTTGCAGAGAGAACGTGTTTGCATTACCTAGCCACAGTATTTTGAGTTGAGGCCAAAAGTGCTGATGTTGACCAATTATAAATTTAAATTCAAATTGAATTCGATTTAATTTCAACGCGTTTATATGTCGTATGCTCACACAACAACTCCAAACGCTACGAAATTTGAAATCCGATAATAATTCAATATTCCGGATCCAATGGAACTGGTTTCGTCAAATTCCGAGACTGTGTCTCGGAAGGCTATTTTCAAATATCGACTCAAACGATATAATTTCAAAACTGAACAGATCACTTTCAAATTAACTTCTGAAGCTTCTATTATCTTCAGTATTATCAATATGAATTTTACAAGCCTTTGAAATATTTTTAATCAGCTTAAAACTGAAGATTCAAATTTTTATTCAACTTCTCACAATTAAATTTTATAATTAAATTGCCAAATTCATTCTGATAATTTGAAATTCAAGTTAAACCATTATTCAAATATTTAAAATTAACTAAATATTTTCAATTTAAATTGTCCAAAATTCTGGGTCGTTACATTTGTGAATATCAGTAAACGTCTCTGTTCCTAGTTTTTTTTTAAAAAAACTCAAGCTTTGATTTAAAATTCTTTATCTCAGGATCTAGTCACTTTTAGGATTTATGTTATAAACAAAAATTGAATGTTTAATCTCAAATCAAAGTTTAAAAATTTATTTGAGTGGAAATAAATTGGATATTGCTCTGGAAACCAAAATGAATAGGGAAGTTTAAGTTTTGGGAAAAATTCAAACACTCGAATTCATTGATTCAGCATTAACATCTGAATACTTATACAAAATCATGATTTTTAAAAATGAAATCGCAAATTTTAATAGTAAATTGAATGAGCAGTTCCGGTTTTACTAGAAATTAGTATTTGAGGGTTCTCTGATGTTCTCGAAGGTCAGGGAGGTCGAGGTTTCTTCTGGTGATAGTGGGATGATCAGTGATGATGGGAAAATTGTTAGGGTGGCGATCAAGGAACGGCGGCGGCGGCGGCCGATTAAAGTTTTTAAACCTAGTTTTGAGTAGTTGAGGAGTTTTTGATCATCGCGGATTCTCTGGTTGATCGAGTTCAATGGAACTCTGGGAAAGGGTAGTTAGGGCATGGACGAAGTAATGGCCGGAGTCGCTGGTGTTCTGGTGATCAGCGATGGGAGTACGAGTGGTTTTCAGGTGTTGCTCCTTTGGTTCCGGTTTGGGTTAGCACACTCGAATTCGATTTCGAGTCGATGGGCATGATGGGTTGCAGTGTTGTTTGTTGATGTGGTGACGCCACCGGTGATGACCGGAGAGGGTCGAATCCACCGTGCATACGCACGGTGCAGTGGTTGTGCCAGGTGATGTTTTGGGGTGTTGTAGGATTTTTGGACTCGAGTTTATCTCGAGTAATTGCTCGATGAGATGAAGGGTTTTACTCGAAGCAAATAGGAGGTGGCTCGGGTAGAATGTTTGGTTGCAGGTTTAAAACCTGATCTGTTTTTAGAATTTGAAACTGAGTTTTAAAATGTAAAGTAAATGTTTTAACAAGTTTTAAATCTAAAATTAAGTTTGATTCAAGTTTAGTTTGAATCTCAGTTCAAAAATAAAATAAGTTTTTTAAATTTAAATTGTTTTAACAACCTTAAAATGTTTAAATAGTTTGAATTTAAAAATGAAGTTTTAAAATGTAAGTAAGTTTTAAATCCAAATTTAATCTGGAATCAAATTTAAATTCGTATCTCAATTTTGAAATAAAGGAAGTTTTATAAATTAAATTGTTTTTAACAACTTTGAATATTAAAGTATATTTTTAAATATGGTTTGTATTTAAATGAATTTGGTTTTAAATTCTTTTAAGCTTCTTTTACAAGATAAATATTTCTTTAACTTGTGAAATAAAAAGGTATTTGAATTATTTTTAAACTTTGTTAAAGTTAAATTTGTATTCATTTTAAATCCTAAATTTAAAATGGAATTTAAAAGTAAATATGGAAGTTAAATGTTTTCAAGTGTGTTTTTTGAATGATAATTATCATTAATAAGAAAATGTTTTTATTTTAAAAGTTAATAAAGACTTAATAATTAATTATTCATTAAATTGGTAGGGTAATTAAATTGGATAATTAATTTAATTAATACATGATTTGGGTTAATTAATTTAGTAATTATGGGTTTGAATTAATTAATTAAGGTTTAAGTTAATTAATTAAGGAATAATTAAATTGTAATTAAGGATCATTAATTAAATAAGATTAGATTTTAATTAATGATTAGAAATTAATTAATCAAGTAATTTAAGATTAATTAAGTTACATTTAAAACTTAATTAGTTAAATAATTACAGATTAATTAATGGGTTATTTAGGATAAATTAGTTTGTAATTAATAATGATTAATCTAAGTTAATTACTTAAGATAAGTAAATAAAGGATTGTTAATAAGTTAATGGAGGTCATTAACTTGACATTATGTAATAGTTAATTAATGTGATTAATTTTAATAATTAATTAGATTAATTAATTAAGGATAATAATTTGTGAGATTATTTTAAATATAATTACTTAATAAAAGTAATTAAAGGAATTAATTACTCAAGGTAATTAATTAAATAAATGTGATAAGTTTAAATAAATTAATTAAGTTTAATTAATTTAAGATAATAACTTGAGGGATTGATAAGTATAATTACTTAGGAAAGTAATTAATGGATAATTACTGGATGTAATTAATTGAATGGTGATTTGTTAATGAAAGTAATTTGAGTTTAATTACTTTGTGTAATTAATCAAGGGATTAATTAAGACAATTAATTAAGGAGTAATTAATTTATTTAACGAAATAATTAAAGGTAGTTAATTACTGGATGAGATTAATCAAGGGATTAATTAGGACAATTAATTAAGGAGTAATTAATTTATTTAATGAAGTAATTAAGGGTAGTTAATTACTGAATGAGATTAATCAATGGTGATTAATAAATGTGGTTTAATTAATGATTAATTACTAAATGTAATTAATTTAAATAGAATAATTAAAAAGTAATTAGGGTTTATTAATTAATATAATTAATGATGTAATTAAGGGTTGATTAATTAAGCTTAATTAATCAATGATAAATGATTATGAGAAGTTAATTAATGTAATTAATTAAGGATTTATGTAATTAATTATAGTTAATTAATTAATGAAATAATTAAGGATTAATTACTGAATTTGGTTAAGAATAATTAATTTGTGAAATTAGTTAAAGGATAATTACTTGAATGTAATTAGAGGGTAATTAGTCAGGGATGATTAATGAAAGTGGATAATTAGAGGATGATTAGTTAATTAAATTGGTAATTAATTAATGATTATGTAAGCAATTTTTATAATGATGAAAGTAATTAATTTAATTTACTTTAAATTAATTAGAGATGAAGTAATTAATTTAATTCATTTTAAATTAATTATAGTGTAATTCGATCCTTGCCTATGTATGGATGGATGATATTGATTGCCCTTGAATGGTTTGAGATCTCAGATATGAGATAAGTAATGCTGTGTGATATAGCTGCTTTGGTTGAAGTGTGATGATAATGTGAATTATCTATTGTGATGATAATATAGATTATCTGTTTGCGATGATAATATGGGTTATCTGTTTATGATGATAATAAGGATTATCTATTGTGACATGTGAATTATCTATCTGTGTGTATATAGATAATGGAATTGAATTGTTTTAAACTTTAAAACAACTTGGACCTAAAAGATGACGTTTTGGATTTTAATGAGACCGGGATCGGCTTTCCATATTAGGATATCCAAAAACCACATCGATTTAAATTAACGATAGGTCGTGAATCTCAAGTGAAGATGAAGATTCAGAATGCAAGGGTTATTGTCGTTAACTCTGAGGGTGATTCCAAAATGAGTGTAACGAGATAATGCCTTCGGTTTCGTTCGAACCCGAAACGAACTTTATGGATTGAATGCTTTCAGAACATCGTCAGGTGGATGATGAGCATTCTAAGAGATGTGTTCTCTAAAGGTAATCGCAGCCTCAAGCCTCATCAACCGAGAATGGCTAAAACAGGGGAGGTGCAGCAAGGCTAAGTGGGTCATGCCCAAGTAGGACGAGATTTTTCCCTGTCTAGAAGTCCCTTATTATTCGACTGTGCGGGCAGTTGGGTCGCGGCCAACTGCGGGGTTGTCTTGTTCGGGACTGACCAGTAAGGTATGATTTCGGCATTGTGTTGCAGGAAATTGGGAGTAATCCTCGGTACGTTGATCTAGGCCCCGTACTGTGACGGACGACACCCTAGTAGCCCTACCATTGATGGAAACCCATTCTTCCTATGTGCCCTTACGGTTTTGATTGTATTACCCACTTTTGTGGCTAGTTGCTGGAATTTAATCATGTAACAATTTCAGCTATTTCTTATTTATTTGAAAACCCTAGACCTATTATAATATCACTGGATTTTCTATCAAATGTTTTGGTTAGCGTAAGGTAAAAACATACCCATGTTTATGTGTGAGATGTCTTACATGATACCTTTTCCTTCAAAGCTTTTCCAAAAGTTAAGCAACTTTAACCTGTTACTCACACCAGACCCATGTCTGACCTGGAGTTTATTCTGCTTTTCTTAAACTCTTGAGTACTTAAATTTTTACGAGTAGCCAAGAGATTCAAGTTGGCTTTTACGAATTGTGGAGGAGCAATGGAGCAGGAGGCTTCAGCGTGTAGATATTTATAGTGTTCCGCTGTGATTGGTATCTCTGTTTTGTATTAAGTTGTTATAATTAGACAGTGTTTATAACTGTCTAGTATGTGATATATAATCTGTGTTACTCTGATAATGGTTATATACCATGTAATACTTATGTTATTAATATAATTTATTCGTTCCGCTGTTGAGATTCCGATGTTGTTTCTTCTTTCTTCTCTATCTATTCTTTATCTCTTTCTTTCTTACTCATGATACGTCTTTCTGGGAGGTGAAGGACGGTCGTGACATGGGTAGCATGTGTATAGAAGTAGGGGCATTACAACAACCTAATCGGATATATATGAATGCAAAAGCAAAGTGAATGAATAACCTAATCAGGTAGATATGGATGAAAAACTAATCAAATGTACAACCTAATCAGGTACATATGGAAACCAATCGATAACCGAGGTAGGTTGCTTAATCAAGCTTACCACTAAATGCAAAAGCTAAAATAATGCACAACCTACTTGGGTATATGTAAATGTAAAAGCAAATTAAATTCATAACCCAATCGGGTACATATGGATGCAAAAGCTAACCGAATGTACAATATAATTGGGTACATATGGAAACAAATCTATAACCAAGATATATTGTTTAACCGAGCTAATTGGATGCACAACCTAATCGGATACATATTGATGCAAAAGCTAACCAGATGTACAACTGATCGGGTATATATAGATGTAAAATATAACTGGATGCATAACCTAATTGGGTACGCATGGAAACTAATCTATAATCGAGATGGATTAGTTAACCAAGCTTACCATGGAATGCAAAAGCTAATTGGATGCATAACCTAATCGGGTACATGTAGATGCAAAAGCTAACCGGGTTCACAAGATCGGATGTATATGGAAACCAATCTATAACCAAGATAGATTGGTTAACCGATCTTACCATTGAATGCAAGATGCATAACCTAATTGGGTATATGGATATAAAAGCAAACTAAATGCAAAACCTAATCGAGTACATATAGATGCAAACTGGCCGAATGAACAATCTATTTGGGTACATATGGAAACCAATCTATAACCAAGGTAGATTGGTTATCCGAGTTTACCACTAAATGCAAGAGCTAACCGGATGCACAACCTAATCGGGTACATAGAGATGCAAAAGCAAATCAGATTCACAACCTATTCAAATACATATGGATATAAAATCTAATCGAATGTACAACCTAATCGGCTTCATATGGAAACCAATACACAACCGAGATAGATTGGTTAACCGAGATATCTGGATGCATTACCTAGTCAGGTACATATGGAGGCAAAAGCTAACCAGATGCATAACCCAATCGGATGCATATGGAGGCAAAAGCTAACCGAATGCATAACCTAATCGGATGCATATAGATGCAAAGGCTAACTGAATGCACAATCTAATCGTGTACATATGGAAACCAATCTATAACCGAGGTAGATGGGTAAACCGAGCTTATCATGGATTGCAAAACTAACTGGATGCACAACCTAACCGAGTATATATATGGATGCAAAAGCTAACCGGACGCACAACCTAATCGGGTATATATAGAAACTAATATATAACCGAGATAGATTGGGTAACGAGCTTATCATGGAATGCAAAAGCTAACTGGATGCACAACCTAATCGGGTACATATGGATACAAAAGATAACTTGACGCACAACATAATCGGGTACATATAGAAACCAATATAGCCAAGATAGATTGGTTAACCAAGCTTATCATGGAATGCAAAAGCTAACTGGATGCATAATCTAATTAGGTACATATGTATGCAAAAACTAATCAGATGAACGACCTCATCAGAATGGAAACTAATCTATAATTGAGATAGATTGGTTAACCCAACTTACCAAGGAATGCAAAAGCCAACCAAATGCACAACCTGATCGAGTACATATAGAAACCAATCTATAACCAAGATTCATTGGTTAACCAAGCTTCTATTGAATGAAAAGATGACCGAATGTATAACCTAATCGAGTATATATGGATGCAAA
The DNA here is from genome assembly GCA_030765085.1 of Allium cepa. NCBI lineage: Eukaryota > Viridiplantae > Streptophyta > Magnoliopsida > Asparagales > Amaryllidaceae > Allium > Allium cepa. Next base: position 294,752,145 of record CM060937.1, read on the forward strand.
AGGTATCCGGATGCACAACCTAATCGGGTACATATGGAAATCAATTTATAACCGAGATAGACCGGTTAACCGAGCTTACCATCGAATGAAAATGCTAATCGAATGCATAACATAATCCTGTACGTACAGATGCAAAAGCAATCGAATACGCAACCTAATAGGGCACATATGGAAACCAATCTATAAATAAGATAGATTGGTTGACCAAGCTTACAATTAAATGTGAAAGCTAACTGGATACACAACCTAATTGGGTACATATGGATGCAAAAGAAAATGAGATGTACAACCTAATCGAGTACATATGGATGCAAAGGCTAACTGGATGCACGACCTAATCGGGTACTTATGTATGCAAAAGCTAATCGAATGCACAATGTAATCCGGTACATATGGATCAAAAGCTAATCGAACACACAATCAAACATATTTGATGTTAACTAAGCACATAACTGATGCTAACCGAGCCTAAAATTGATACTAAACTAAATTGATACTATACAATAGAAATAGTTAGCCGAGCCTATAATCAGTGTTAACCAAGTCTCATAACTGAGCACATAACCAAGACCATAACCGACCCTAAACAAAATTGATACTATACAATATCAGTAGTTAACAAAGTCTATAACTGATGAGCGTATTTTTCTGCATTTTAAACCGTTTGTTTCATATATTTTTATTTTAATAAAGCGGTATTATACGGGTATTTTGTTGTGGTTTTGCAGATTATAGATTCCGAAGTGCAACTTTGAAATTAATCGGTTGTGCCGTCCAATGGTTCAAATGAGACGCAAAAAAAAAGTCTCAACAAGTTTTTGGTGCCGTTGCTGGGGAATTACTATTTTGAAATTTTTCGATTTTTTAATATATTCGTGTTAATTTATTTTTTCTGTTATTTGAAAAAAAATCCATTTTCCAGTTCCTTTCATCAAAGTTTTTTTTCTTTCGCTGCATTTTTTCAAGTTTCACATTGGTTTAGTTTCTATTTCAATTGCTTTTCACGCTGCATTCATCTACAATGATTATAGGTAGCTTAACTAAGTAAATCTCAGCCATTCAACAACAAGGATCTAGGGATCAAGCTATTACAAATAGTGGAGTTTGAATCACTAGCACTGCTCAGTTGCATTGGACGGACTGCCATACCCCTCTGTAAGTAATATTCTACTCTACAGGTACCCAACTAAAAACTGTTTAAATTTACTTTTGGCTACTACACCTTGATTTGTTTATGCGTGTTTGGGCAAGAAATAATTTTAACCGTTTACAAAGCCAAAATATTTCATTAAAAAAATCAACGGAAATTTCTAATCAAACAAATATAAGCAATCACGGTTCACACCACAATTCACCAAAATTATCCCCTAAATCACATGTTGGAAATAATGAATTTCATGAGAACCGACCAATGCTATCCAACACGGACTGTTCAACCTTCGGTTATTTCATTTCCACCTACCGAAGGAAATAATTTCGAGCTAAAACATTCTTTTATCCAAGGGGTATCGAAATTCACTGGGTCTGAAAATGCTTATGAATTTCTTAGTGAATTTGAATTATACGCTTCTACAACCAAAATGCAACAACTTTCTAATGAATCCATCAAGCTAAGACTTATTCCATTCGCGCTTCTAGAAAGTGCGAAAAGATGGCTTAATTCTCTTCCTAAAAATTTAATTAAGAGTTAGGACAATTTTGTTACTATATTTTTGAAAAAGTTTTTTCCTTTCCATAAAACTCTTAAAATTCGAACTGAAATCAACCAACTCTCTCAGAATGAAGGAGAAACTTTTTCAAAATATTTTGAAAGGTTCAATCAATTGTTATATAGTTGCCCACATCATGCAATCCCTAAACACGTTTTGTGCCAAATCGTTTATGAAGGGCTTAACTATCAAACAAGATCCCAACTCGAATCAATGTGCGGAGGAGAATTCATGGCAAAAGCAGACGAGGAAGCTTAGGAATTTTTAGAAGAGTATTCGAAAAAGGATATGCAATGGGAAACAATTCATGTTCCAATTCGTGCTCCAAATAGAGGAGTACATGCTATTAAACCATCACAACTTCCTATAGATGCCCAAACTCCTCAAGAAGGAGAAGGACTACCCCATTACTACACACAAGACCAAATCAATGCTATAGCTCAAAATAGTCCTTATTCATCCACATACAATCCTAACTGGAAGACACCACCCTAATTTTTCATGGTCAAATCCTAACAAAGTGGCTAATCCATCACATATGTATCCAATGATACCAAATCCGAATTATCGAGCCCCAACCTCTAATGCTCAAAATTCTTAACCCGCTCCTCAAACAAAACCTTCGAATCAACCATACAGACATCCTAATTTCAATCCATCAACCCAACCTTCTCAGCCTTCACAAGAAATTGCTCGATTGGAAAAGAAACTCACCAAACAAAATGAACAAATCACTAATCAAGATGCGAGAATTGAGCAAATCACCAAACAAAATGAACAAATGTTGATAATGATGAAGGATCTCATGAAAATCAATGAGAAAGATAAATTGCCTAGTCAACCCGAAGTGAATCCAAAGTATAACTCTCAAGGAGTAAATCTTTATGAGGACGAAGATGTAAATCCGGTTAATGCTGTCACCACATTAGGGTCTGGAAAGACAGTGGACAACCATGTCGTCAACCCCGACGTCCTTCTTAAGTCTTCCCTTGTTCAAAATTCTGAAACTCAGTCAACACCCACTGTTGTCAATCCAAACAACTCTAATCCTTCATCCAAGGTCGGCAATCTCGGCCACTCTTCGCTTTCTGATGTTGGCAACCCCAACATTTCAGCGCCCTTATCTTCACCCTCTAATATCATACCTTCTTCTTCGAATGAAAAAACTACCGAACGAGTCTATAAACCCATAGATTCATTTCCTCATAGACTCAACAAAAAGAAGAAGCCCGCTAATTTTGACCAAATTCTTGAAATCTTCAAACAAATTCGAGTCAATATTCCACTTTTTGATACCATCGAGCAAATTCCTTAATATGCCAAATGTCTGAAAGAGCTATGTACTCAAAAACGTGCCACTAACGTTCCTAAGACTACATTTCTAACTGCAAACACTAGCTCTGTTCTTTCAAATCCCTCCCCAATCAAGAATAGGGACCCCCGGCTGTCCTACAATCGGCTGTAAAATAGGTAACACTCACATTAGTCATGCCTTACTCGATCTTGGAGCAAGTGTGAATCTTTTTCCTTATACTGTGTACTGTCAACTTGGACTAGGGGAATTAAAACCTACAAACATCACAATTCAACTAGCTGATCGATCTGCCAAAAAACCATTGGGCACAGTTGAAGATGTTTTGATACAAATCGAGCAATTCTATTTCCCAGTCGATTTCATAGTCCTAGAGACCGCACCTGTCTCAAATCCTAACGATCAGATTCCCTTGATATTAGGACGTCCATTTTTAGCAACATCAAATGCTATCATAAATTGTAGGAATGGTCAACTCCGACTTTCCTTTGGGCACCTAACCATTGAACTAAATATATTCAATCTTAACAAACAACCAAGGGATCTTGAAATAGAAGAAGTTGATATGATCCAAACAATTGTAGAAAATGATTTTAGAGATATTACTGAGTCTCTTAACATGTGCCTAGATCATTTGAATTCTAATTTAAATGAAGATGAATACATTTATGAATTAAATGATATGCTCTGCTCTTCTCATAATTCACTAGAATTCAATCAGTTGATGTCTACTGAAGCCTCAAAAGAAGTACGCCCTAAATTAGACCTCAAACCTCTTCCAAACGATCTTAAGCACGCATACTTAGATTCTTCGAAAAAATTCCCTGTAATCTTGGCATCCGATCTCATTAAGGACCAAGAAGAACAACTTTTGAAAATTTTAAGGGAAAATAAAGAGGCAATAGGATGGGTAATCGCTGACATTAAGGGAATTAGTCCATCAATCATTGAACATTGAATACATTTAGTCGATGAGGCTAAACCCACTCGCGAAGCTCAAAGGCGATTAAACCCTAATATGAGAGAAGTGGTAAAGGAAGAAATTATCAAATGTTTAGACAATAACATTATCTACCCTATCTCTGATAGTACTTGGGTAAGTCCGGTACAAGTTGTGCCCAAGAAGTCTGGAATCACTATGACCAAAAATGAGAATAATGAACTTGTTTCGACAAAAGTCAAAACAAAATGGCGTGTTTGCATCGACTATCGAAAACTCAATGCAGCAACAAGAAAAGATCAGTTTCCCCTCCCTTTCATTGATTAAATGCTCGAACGCTTAGTCGGTCACGAATATTATTATTTTCTTAATGGTTACTCCGCCTATAATCAAAATCCCATTGCTCTAGAGGATCAACACAAAACGACGTTCACATTTCCCTTCGGAACTTTCGCTTATTGTCGCATGCCCTTCGGTCTTTGTAATGCTCCCGCTACCTTTCAGAGATGTATGATGAGTATATTTTCTGATATGGTGGAATATTTCTTAGAAATATTTATGGATGATTTTTCAATCTATGGGTCATCCTTTGATCAATGCCTCCTTCGTTTAGAACATGTCTTAAAGCGATGTAAGGAGAAATCTCTTGTTCTTAATTGGGAAAAATGTCATTTATGGTTAAGCAAGGAATAGTCTTAGGTCATGTTGTCTCTAAAAATGGCCTAGAAGTTGACAAATATAAAGTTGATCTTATTGTTGGCCTTCCTCCTCCAAGGTCCGTAAAGGACATTCGCTCATTTCTCGGCCATGCAGGATTCTATAGGAGGTTCGTTAAAGATTTCTCAAAAATTTCAAAAGCTCTTTCGAATCTTCTGGCTAAAGACGTTAAATTTGAATTTTTCAATGAATGTAAAACATCTTTTGAAACCCTTAAATCGATCTTGACCACTGCACCTATCATCCAACCTCCAAATTGGACTTTGCCCTTCGAATTAATATGTGACGCTTCTAATTATGCCATTGGAGCCATCTTAGGTCAACGAATCGATAAACTTCCTCGAGTCATCTATTATGCTAGCAAACTCTTAACGAAGCTTAATTGAACTACTCAACCACTGAAAAAGAGTTTTTAGCGGTTATCTTTGCCCTCGATAAGTTTAGATCATATCTCGTAGGTTCTAAGATCATAGTTTACACTGATCACGCCGCTTTGCGGTATTTACTCATGAAAAAGGATGACAAACCCTGCTTAATCCGTTGGATTCTCCTTCTTCAAGAGTTTGACCTAGAAATACGGGATAAATAGGGTTCTGAAAATGTCGTAGCTGGTCATCTTTCTCGTATTGCTCATGAAAACTACGATAACTATCAAATCAATGACCATTTTCCCGATGAACAAATTCTTTCCCTCACCAATGCACCATGGTACGTAGACATCGTAAATTATCTTGTCACAAATGAAACACTTTCCCATTGGTCAAAACAAGATAAACAAAATTTTCTCTCCAATGTTCGAAACTTTTACTGGGACGATCCTTATCTCTTCAAATATTGCACCGATCAAATCATACGTAGATGTGTCCCTGAACATGAATTCTATAACATCCTCTCTTTTTCACATAATCAAGCATGTGGAGGACATTTTGGAGCAAAGAAAACTACTGCCAAGGTGTTACAGTGCGGTTTTAATTGGCCTTCTCTTTTTCGTGATGCCCACGAATTTTGCTCCAAATGCGCTGGATGTCAACAAACAGGTCGTATTTCCAAACGTAACATGATGCCCCTAAACCCAATCCTTGTTAACGAAATTTTTGATGTTTAGGGCATCAATTTGATGGGTCCTTTTCCTAATTCTTTTGGAAATCTCTACATCCTACTTGCAGTAGATTACGTGTCTAAATGGGTTGAGGCCATTCCCACCAGAATGAATGATAATAAAGTTGTTGTCAAATTTTTGAAAGAAAACATATTTTCCCTTTTTGGCACACCTCGAGCCATTATAAGCGATAACGGTTCTCATTTTTGTAATCGTGCTTTTGAATCTCTTCTTAAGAAATACTCTATCACTCATAAACTATCTACTCCATATCATCCACAGACTAATGGTCAAGTCGAGATTTCCAATAGACAAATTAAACAAATTCTTGAAAAGACAGTTAACTCCAACAGAAAAGATTGGTCATCTAAATTGATAGACGCCCTTTAGGCATTTCGCACAGCTTATAAAACCAATCTAGTAATGTCACCATACCAATTGGTCTTTGGAAAAGCATGCCATTTACCTGTTGAGCTCGAGCACCGCGCACTTTGGGTAATTAAATACCTTAATTTTGATATAGAAAAAGCCGGATCGCATCGTAAATTACAATTGTCAGAATTAGAAGAACTAAGAAATGAAGCGTATGAAAATGCAAAGATTTATAAAGAGAAAACTAAACTCTATCATGATAAATCCATACTTCGTAAGACATTCGAAGTAGGTCAGAAAGTTCTCTTATATAATTCTAGACTTCATTTATTTTCGGGCAAATTGAGATCTCGATGGACAGGTCCATATATTGTGAAAACAGTATACCCTTATGGTGCAGTTGAAATTGAAAATCCTAGGGACAGTCCCATTTCAAAGGTTAATGGACAGCGCTTGAAGCCATTTCTAGAGTTTGAACAACACGAGGACGACGAGTTCGTGGATCTTCATGAACCCAGCTACTCGGCATAAGCCACTCACTATCTTGTACATACCAGGTTGTACATTTTTTATTTTATTTTTCTGTTTTGCATTTGCATTCCATTTGACAGTTGGGACACTGTCTCATTCCAGTGTGGGGGGACGCATATCTCATTCTCTTTGTTTATATTTCATAGTGTGGCATCATTTAAAAAAATCATCATCTCATTATTTGTTTCAAATTTCCTTTCAATTTTTTTCTCATTTCCCATTATTTTCAGGATTGCAATGTATTTTTAATTCGTCAAGACAAAGTAGTAAGCAGTTGAAGTAAATTGATGAAATTTTTTATGAATCACTAATTTCAAATGTAAAATATAATAAAAAGTTGAAATACAAGCGATAATAGTGAGGTTAGTATATAGGGGGATTCGTAGGTGATGGTTATGAAATCCTTTCTAAACTGTAGTCTTTGTTTAAAAAAAAGTGGCAGATTTAAAGTACATGCGTTGACATTTCAAATCATTGAAGTTAAGTGGTGCTAAGTTGATTTGCATAACTCTCTTTAATTAATTCAAAGAATATATAATAATAATAATAATAATAATAATAATAATAATAATAATAATAATAATAATAATAAGAAACACCTAGGGTCAATAGGTGTGCACACTTATGAAAGTGTGTGCACTCGCCACACTCTGTACTCTTCTCACGTAAGCCTGCAAGGCGGTGCATGGATGGTATATCTGGCCTCAGCATTCCGAGTTAGGTGTATAAATAATTAAATAAATAATCACCTAAGGATTACCGATCTTTTCTGACATAGTCAGCGTCGGTTTGCACAATCCGCCAAGCTCTGTCCCAACTCTCACATAAGCCCGCGAGGCAGTGCTTTGGTGGTATACCTTGGTCCAAAAGTTAAGTGTAAAAAAATATTAGTAAAGAGAGACTAAGCTTTGAAATCGAAACACTTCCTGACTTTGTTGATTTGGCTTGTTATACGAATGGAAATGAAAAATACCATTTTGAAAAAAACAGTGATTAACAGTGAAGAATTTATTTCATGGCTGCACTATGTTATCGACCGAAACAACTGGCCAAACTAGAATCTATTGTATGAAAACTTGAGTTATATTGAAATTTGTGTTTAGTGAGGAACGAAAATTTTCTAGAAGTTGACTAAAACTGATATACATTATTTTGTTGCAATTATTCTGAAGTAAATCGAGTCTCCATTTGTTTAAAATTTTGCATTCATGTAGTACATTAGAACCATCACATACTGCATTTGGATTTTGTTGGTAGTATCCGCTGAAAACCCTCATGAGACACCACTCGTCCTACTAGGGACACCTAAAGGTTTAACGGCTTGTTGCATACGCTCAATGCAATCGTGTTTCCTACGAAAAAGGATTTAGTTTTATTTTCTTTCTTATTCGAGGACGAATGAAGTTCTAGTGTGGGGGTATTTGATGAACGTATTTTTCTGCATTTTAAACCGTTTGTTTCATATATTTTTATTTATACGGGTATTTTGTTGTGGTTTTGCAGATTATAGATTTCGAAGTGCAACGTTGAAATTAATCGGTTGTGCCGTCCAATGGTTCAAATGACACGCAAAAAAAGAGTTTCAACAATAACCGAGCACATAATCGAACACTATAACCAAACTCATAATTAGACCTCATAATCGATGTTAACTGAGCACCACAACTGAGTTGATAATCAATGTTGATCAAAACTAATACTATGGAGTAGCAATAACTAACCAAACACATAACTGGTGTTAACCAAGCCCATAATTGAACCCTATAAACCGAGCCCAATATTGCTATTAAACTAAACTAATACTATACAGTAACAAAAGTTAACCGCACCCATAACCAAGCCCATAATTGAACCCATAATCGACACTAAACAAAATCGATACTATACTGTAGCGGTAGTTAACCAATAACCAAGCCTAATAATCAAGCCTCGTAACTCGAGAACATAGACGAACCCCATAATCAATGTTGATTGAGCAGCATAACCAAACTAATAATCGATGTTAATCATAACAAATATCATGCAGTAGCAATACTTAACCGATCCCCATAACTGATGTTGATCGTGCACCATAACTGAGTTGATAATCGATGTTAATTAAAACAAATACTATATATTAGCAATAGTTAACCGAGCCTATAACCAAATCCCTATGATTGATGTTGACTGAGAATCATAACCGAGTTGATAATTTTTATTAATCAAAATGGATATTATGCGGTAGAAATAGTTAGCCGAGCCCATAACCGAACTCACAACCAAGCCCCATAAACTGAACCCCATAACCGATGTTGATCGAGTACCATAACCAACCTGATAATTGATGTTAATAAAAATAAATAATATACAATAGAAATAGTTAACTAAGCCCATAACCAAGCCAATAACCAAGCCCCATAGTTGAACCCCATAACCAATGTTGATCGAGCACCATAACTGATCTGATAATCGATGTTAATCAAAACAGTTAATATATGGTAGCAATAGTTAACCAGGCCCCATAACCGAACACCATAACGGAACTAATATTGATGTTAAACTAAACTGATACTATATAATAAAATAGTTATCTGAGCCCATAGCCAATGTTAATCGAGCCCATAACTAAGCCAATAATTGATCCCATAACCAATAAAAAATAAAACCGATACTATATATTAGCAGTTATTAACGGACTCTATAACCGAGCCTAATATCGATGTTAAACTAAACTGATATTACATAGTAGATATAGTTAATTGAGTCCATAACTAATGTTAACCGAGCCTCATAACTGAGTCAATAATTGAGCCCATAACCTATACTAGACAAAATTGATACCATGCAATAGCAGTTGTTAACCAAGCCCATAACCGTACCGATAACTGATGCTAATCAAGCACCATAACCGAGATGATAATCGATGTTAATCAAAAAAGATACTATATAGTAGTAATAGTTAACCAAGCACTTAACTGATATTAACCAAGCCTATAACCGAACAGCATAACCGAGCCTAATATAGATGTTAAACTAAACTAATATTATAAAGTAGAAATTGTTAACCGAGCACATAACTAATGTTAACCAAACCCCATAATTAATGTTAAACAAAACTAATACTATACAATAGTAGTAGTCATTTGAACCCTATAACTAAGCTTATAACCAAGCCTCGTAACCGAACCTCATAACTAAGCCCATGGCCAAACCCCATAACCAAGCCCACATGAACAAAACTAATACTATACAGCAACAGTAGTTAACCGAGCACACAACCTATGTTAACCGAGCCCTGTAACCGAGCCTCATAATCGAGCCCATAACCAACGTTAAACAAAACTAATACTATACAATTTTAGAAGTTTCCATTACGACTATAATACAACAAAAAGGTTAAACATAACTGATACTATACAAAATTAGTTTTTTCTTAATATCACCAACAAACTCCAATGAGTAACCTTTACAAATGAGCATTAAATAACCATCTTGAAAAATTGAAGTCAACACTATGTTATCATTACATTGGTACTGAAAATTGATCCTGAGCAATGCCATTCCATTAAAGACTACTACAGAATATTTGCAATACAAACACCAAAACAGACACAAACACTCACTAAAATTTCACATATTAATATCAAATAAAATACATAACATCGTAACTACATACACCATTAGAACTAGAAGATCAATAAATTCATATAAATGAATAAAGTCTTACAACCAAATGATTTAAGTATAATAAATTTCCACTAAACTAAAGAATTCCTACAACCAACTAATATATCCAAAAAAATTACAACAAAAATAAGAAGAAAATAAAATAAAAGTCGACTCATATCTTCTTTGAAGCTCGGCGATTTCACTTATTATAACCATATTGTTTACATATTCCACATCTATTTGGCTTATTTTTAAAATATGCATATCCTCTTTTGCATTTAGTCAAAGGTCTTCAAGCACCATTCTTCTCTTTTGGAGGCTTAATTAAAGCTTCACCTTTACGGTCCATGATAGGCTTATCAAAACTAGGGGTAAATTGATAGCTTGAGAATAAGAAAGGCGATATGTATCAATAGTGAAGTAGTACTCAACAAAATCATGCACAAACAACTTAGAACTATTCATACATCTAATAGCATGTAAGTAAGGAAATTCGATAACCTTCGCTGGTTACAACTACAAATACGATCTTTAAGATCTATATGATGAGATTTAGGATATCTAACTTCAAAAATAAGTTTTTAAGATCTAAACAGATCCCAACCAAAACCTTCTTCAGTTAACTCGGTTAAACATGCCTCTACAGTAGGATAAAGCTGATCGGTCCATAATCGACATTCTTCTCGTCTCTTAGACATTTTTTCCATAATTCTAACACGAACTCCATCTAAACAAGAAGTAGTAGGTAAAGTCCTTTCATCTAAAACCCTAGCATTAAAACACTCAATGACATTGGAACTATATTCACTATAACGTTTTCTAGGAAAATACAAATCAACTCAACGATCATAAGGTTTGTGCTTCAAAAAATTAAAGGTCGTACCTCTAATTTCCAAAAACATAAACAAAGCTTTATGAAAAATAGCAAGATTAGAAGCGCAAGAACATGACTTAAACAAATCAACAAGAGATAAATTATAATTATTAAACTTCACAGAAAAAAGAAGATTATCCTCCATATGTTGATAACAATGACTATAAAAAGTAGAAAGAAATACTTTTAGAATTGCTAATATTAATCCTTGATGATGATCAGACATAAAAACCAATTTTCGATCCTCTTGAATCATCCTTTTCAAATAGTTTGAAAACCAACGCCATTTACTTTCATTCTTATGGCTAAAAATTCCTATAGCTAAAGGAAAAAACCTGTAAATACACATATAAAAAATTACACAATAGATTAGAGAAACAAAAAATAAAAGTAAGGCCACTACATATTTAACAAAAAACACAAAAAAGATAGTACACAATATATTATCATCATAGTATAAACTATCATACATACAAAAAATATTAAACACAATATAAATACAGTTCTTAACATTACACAAGCATAATTAAAAATGATACTGGAAAATATATTTTTTACCATGGCACAACTAAACTATAAAAATATTTGAGCTTCAGAATAAAAGAAAAGAAACTACACATTAAACTATAAAAAATGATACTTGTGACGACCCGCCTTTCCGATCCCTCAAAAGTGTTCACTAATACATCCATGGTATTCACGTGCCGAACACCCAAGTGTCCAGAAGATAGATTATTAGGGTGAAAGAAAAGAAAAGATAGAAAAGAATCTCACATCATGATGAGTAATATATAATATCCAAACGATCTTTACAATAAGAAACTTTACAACAATCAGAGTAATCTAACTTATTATCAGCATGGATATTTATAACAACATGTCCTTATAAATGCTGATAAATACAAAACAAAACATACAGCGGAAAATAAACAACGCCAGGTTTTGGAGGCATCCAGCTTGTCTCCTAAAGCTCCCAAAGCATCCAAAGCTAACTTTTGAAAAATACTTGGGTCTGACTTGAGTATTATAAGAAAATAACACCCGGATTCTTCTGGTAAACTAGCATGAGAAGCTTAAATCATATGGATTGTTATATTTATAAAACTCTTTCAAAAATAATGGTATCTCGTAAGACCATGCTTCACATAAACATGGATGGATTTTTACCTTACGATAACTAAACCATATGAAATCTTGTGATATTTTAATAATGTTTCGGGTTTAAAATAATTATTGGATCATAGCTAAAATGGTTACATTTACATAACTTTTAGTATACAAGGCTACTGGGGTACCGTTTGTTGGAGGACACCTTTTAGAAAAATGTACCTAGGGCCTCACATGGACCCCCGCCAACATAAAACCAGCCTATTCCTTCTTGGATAGTACCACCCCGGTTGTGGACAAACAACCATACCGAGTCTGAAGAATACATAAAAAGGAATATTATCGATCTAGAATAGGTGATGATTATACCCTAATGGTAGTAAACCACATAGCCCTGTTGCATCTTCTCCATTTTAGTCATTACCGGGCATGAGGCTTGATACTAAGTTTTACATTTTTTGCAAATTCCAATTGGAATGCTAACACTACCCTTCAGGCAACATGCAATGCCAGCATTCATCCATACAAGTTGTGTAGGATATGAACAAACCAAAGGCACTATTTCTACTACATCCATTTTGGAATCGCCCTCGGGATTAGTACAAGTAACCTTTGCACTTCAAAGAACTCCATCTTCGATCATCTTCAAGATAACTCCAATTTAAACTCTTATGCTGGTTTGAAGTGGTTTTTGGATAACTCATACTTATCCAATCCTGGTGTCTCTGAACCAATAATTAATAGTTTTCGGCTGACTCAATCCCGATTCTTTTAGAAGTAAGCGGACTATATAAGAGTCCTAAAGGGGTCTCTAATATACCCCTTAAAGTGAGAGATGTTTCACCGAAATGAGTTCTCCTAACAAAATCTCAAACCATATGAAAATGAAAAGCTTTTATATACTTCCTAAGTCAAAACTAATTTAGTTATCGATAGTGGATAAATCACTATCTGGTGTAAGTGTAGTTTTCTTATGAAAATTGGACATTTTATACTTATCGCCACTTTTGGATTTCAAACAATAATACCCCTCGATTAACAATGAAATTGGATAAGTTAGAGAACTATCCTTGCCTCGACATACATTTTTAATTCTTAAGATAGAGACAAGTTTTCATACATCGAAATTTGATGTAAAGTATAAGATGAAGTACCTTCCATATACTTAATTAATCATGACCTATTTATCGAAACTAACCCTCTTATACTTATCATTTTTCCACCATTTCGACTTCTCTATCCCTCACCCAGAACCAAAGTCGGGTAAGTCAGAGCATTGGTTGCTCCATGCTTTGCCTTAGTCAAAACACTCCAACTCTAGATCTCACAGATAAAGTAAAATTTACTCATTGGCTTTTAGTGCTAAATATAAGATGACCTGCTTTCTATAAACATGTCAACATTTACAGATAAAGTAAAATTTACTCATTGGCTTTTAGTGCTAAATATAAGATGACCTGCTTTCTATAAACATGTCAACATTTTAGCACTAATTTATCATATATTTTTTATTACTTAATGGCATTGACAAAGAATACCCTTACATAAAGCAAAGTCTTTTTAAAACAAATCTGAAAACCAATTCCATATACTTATTTCCCGTCTTCGATTTCAACTAGTACTTTTCGTCAGTTAGAAATGAAACCGTTCAAGTTGGGGTTTGATTACCTCTCAACCCTTGACTCGACACCATTTCTAATCTTCAAAATAGAAACAATTTTCCATATCTCGAAGTTAAAAAATAGAATCCAAGAGTTCCACATACTTGTTATCAAGAACATTTTCAAATATCACTTATTTAAACCAAAGTTTGATTTAAAAGGCAACCTCTTTCCTTTATAAAAATAACCACCTTTTTAATCGATGAATTTTTAACCACTGTAAAACGTCTTCCCATTATAAAAATAAACATCATGTTTAATGATAATGGAGTGTTATAGATTAACTTCCTTTCCAATTTTTCAAAACCATTTACTATAAAAAAAATGTTATAATCCATAATCTCTTTCCCATCTCTCAAAAATATATATTACGACAATAATGTTGCAACCAATGATTCATTCTTTTTTTTAAATTACTTTTTGAAACTTGTATTTAGAGCATCCCTTTAAAGATGGTCACTTTTAACAAAACTAGACTTTAAAACAAAGGAGTAAAATTTAAACCTCTTATTTAAATGACTAAATAAATACTTAGAAATATATTTAAAATTTCATACTTCCTTTTCAAATACTTATAAACGTATTTGAAAAGACATTTAAAAATATCTCAAATAGATAACTCTTTTTATTTTACAAAATTCAAAGATTTCCAAAACTACATCCATAACGACTATCGCTATATGGATCATAACTTTTAAAAATTGTATTTGTAAATCAAATAACTTTTATACGGCATTTCTTTCCTTATTTAAAAAAATTAATACCTTTTATAAAGGTTTGAAAACAAAAGTCAAATTCGAAAAACATTTCAAAACATATTAGAAAACAAGTGGTAAATCGCTAAAAACCGAGCATAGGATTTCAACGTCGCATTAAAACCAACAACAAGTAGGTTAACTATAACTAAGCAACATTCACTTTCACATACACAAATATTTACATATCCAATAATATATGAAATTAAAAATCAACAAAGCGAGGAACCATTTAGGATCCCTCTACAACGTTTTTATTCATTGTAGTGCTTCTGTAGCAATCTATTCGCTACGAAGACACTTCGACTTCCACTCATTTTGCTTTTTGTTCCTTACAGCAAAATAATTATTTGTTTCATCCGCTTTCAAGCGGGAATCAAAATCAAACAACAACATAAGAACATCATAATACATACATACAACCATATAAGCAAGCACTAAATTATTATAATATTTCATCAATTTAAAACTAAATCAAAGTGTAATATCTCACATTATTCAACCCAAACCAAAGCTACTACCAACCAAACACCATACAACTTCACACCACCTTGCTTAACACTTGAAAACTCCTTCCCTAGTGCTCATGCAAGTCCTCTTCCTCACTATGCTCATGGCGATAAGCCATAAATAGGGTTTGGGTGCTAAAATTTGGATTTTGTGGCGGCAGAGATGTTTTTAATAATGTAGAGAGGATCATATTTGATTTTGGTTTGATTTGGAGAAGACTTGAAGGAAGAAAAGAATAAAGAGAATGAAGTTATTAATGGAAGAAGTAAAGAAGAAAGTAAGAAAAGAGAAAAGAGAAAGGAGAAAAGAGAGAGAGGGTGTTATTTTCATAAATTTGAAAATTTGTTAATTATTAAACTACCCTTTCATTAAAATAAGTTAATACCCTCCTTAACACTTTTGACAACACACCACCCTCTCACCATACCATAATACTAAGCCATCATATCTGCTTTTTCTAAAGTCCTTTAAGTTTTTTTAATACACTTAAAATAAGAAGGAAAGGTCTTTTCCTTACTTTATTAACTTAATTAATTACCTTTTTAATCATACTTACTTATACTAACCCTTTTACTTTATTAAAATACACTATGCATATAAGTATATGTTACCAAAATTTACATATGTTTGCAACAACATTGCGACAAATTTTATTTGATAAATAGTCGAAAATCCAAAAATTGTTTTTTGGTCATATTAACAATTTTTCATCAACTACTTATTTTTGTAAATAAAATTTCAAACCAAATTTAATATCATTATTTATTAATTAAAATAAGGTTATTTAACCATTGAAAACCATTAATTGAATATTTAGAATTTATCAAATATTCACAAATCAAAGAGTTAAAATTCCAGGTCATTATATTCTTCTCCCTTTAAAAAAATTTCGACACTGGAATTTCATCACAAACAAACATACAAAAAACAAGCCATACCAATCCTTAACGTTTCCCAAAAAATGTCAAAGGACTAACATACAAACTTGTAGTTGGTCCAGGTTCCTCATCACACAAGGATGATAAATAATCAACTGAACATACCTCATGCTCAACAGCTATAGATTATTACTTCAATCGATTATTTATACTACCTTATGAGAAATCGAAGCGTTATCAACCTAACTCCTCATAACCCATAAAATATTAAAGGATAATATAATTAAGCCCGTACGATGTGTACAAATCATTCGTACACAATATCTAATTTGATCACGTACTCGAATACATATGCTTTTCTTCTGAATCATTATCGCTTACCCGATTTCCTAGTGCAAACTCCGATCAAGCTCCTTGATTACAAACCTCTGTTCTCCTTATATAGCTATATACTATGATAGAAAACCTCAGTACCATATCAAAAAATCTCATCAAGTGTTTGCCATTAAGAATCGAGTGATACATCCTAATTCAGACTGATGTGAATCACGTCCAAATCATGTACTTGAATCTTGGATCAAGAACTGTGCGAAGAAATGATCTACATATAACTTATATACTTATTCTTATTGGTTTTTACTTATACCAATTTCTTTTTACTTCTAAAATTATTTAAGAAAACATTTCATAATAATACAACTTATATTTTAAACTTGTATAATACCCTACTATATCTTGAGAGTATATACAACTATCTGATAAATATCTTATCTTTTCTTTAATTCAGATGCAGACCCAAAATAAATTTGGGCCTTTAAACAAAGTCGACCTTTTTAACCATCTGGTTTGGTAAGTAGCTAAGAAGAGTAGGATGCTGGCATCCAAACTCTATCCTAGAGTCTACTTTTCCTTGGACACTTCTAAGGTAAGATGTTTATTAGCCGGCCCAACCAACATCAAATAGTTTATACAAATTAGATGTTAAAACAAGAAACACGATTTAATAAAGCAAAGTTTATTAAAACCTTCTTATTAAATTTAACCCATTAAAACTTGTGTTAAAATTATTTCTTCTCTAACCAAGAGTGGTATAAACCATATTAACAATTTCAATTCTCAACCCATTCTTTTATTAAAATACCTTTTTATTTTTAATCCATTTTCCTTAAGGACACCTAAGAAATAAATACCCGGTTTTTATTGCAAAACCTTTTTGAATCGATACAATATATTTTAATCCGTAGAAAATATACATATAGACCGAGTAACCCTAAAATGATACCAGGGAACTGGGTCCTACCAAATAGCATCATACACCCAGTTACTAAGAAGGGGAATATTTAAGAGAAGTACTTACCATCCGAACACATCTTCTGCCCATTTTTAGTCATTTTCAAGCCACTCAAACAAGTTAGTATAAAATACTTCTTCTTTTTCGAATCCTATTTTGAAACAATACTACATATATTCCCATATGCATAGTTTTAACAAAAATATCTATTATCAACTTTCTTTGGGTTCGTTTTGGATTCTAACTCGTTTCGATCACACAATGACAAAGGAAAATTTTACCAAGTGCATTATAACGTTCACCTAAGCAAACATCTGATCATCACTTACAAGTCAGCTTACCATAAAACTATTTGAGTCGTTTTCCCCGAATTATCTAAAGAAAATGTATCTTACTTAAAATTCTCTTTGAAAGATATATATTTAAAAATTCTTTTTACAAAAAATACTATAATTACTTTTTCCAAAAATTATTTGAAATCTTTTTTAAAGACACTGGGATTCATATACTCAAAAATCCTCCTTATTCATAAAACAGGTTTTATAAACTCCATTTACAAGATCTTTTTACATAAAATCATTTCGTCTTTATAGCAACCATTTTAACAAAGTAAACTTATTAAACCCATATTATTAATAAACGCCATATAGTCAAATCGTGAAGATGAATTCACAAGGTCTTCATATCTAATTTAACCAAACAACAAATACCATAAACTGGCCAAGCATAAATAAATCAATCAATAAATGATGATAAATAAGTATCATCCTTTTCTTGACAAACAATCATAACAAAGATTACTATATAATACTTTTTTTAAAATTATCATTATATATAATATATAATTTAGATAAAATTATTTCATTTACCAATTTAAATATAATATAAAACATTTTTATATCACTAACAAATACGCGCTCTCAAACATAATACACTCAAACTCATTCTTGGGTGCCACTTATCTTATCTCTAATGAGTTTACCTTACCAGGGCTAGTCTCGCTTAACCTTCGGTTCTAATATTAAGTGTGATGATCCGCCTTTTTGATCCTCGAAAGTTGAGACTAATACATCCATGATTTTTATGTAGTAAACATCTAAGTGCCGAGAAGACAGATTGTTAAGGTGAAAGAAAAGAAAAGACAGAATAGAATCTCACATCATGACGAGTAATATTATGACGACTGTCGTACACCTCCCTGATGCTTATATAACCGAACAGTTCATTGTTGGAGCATTCGTCGATGTAGGATGATTGTCAAGGGAAAGAAACAGAAGTAAAGAAGAGGAATAGAAAAGAAGAGAATATAAGAGAAGAGAAAGAAAGAAAACATCGCATAATTACAAAACCTATCGTGTATCTCCCAGCGCATCAGATAGAATATAATAGTCATCATAGATATAAAACATATGAGATAATAGCAACTATATGAACCACATAATCAGAGTACACGGTCTCATATAGTTATACAAAACATCAATAAAGTTTATACAAATGATAAACAAACTCAACTGATAAATCATCTTTAATAATAATAAGTCAACACTGTCAAGAATCCATAGCATCACACAACGAAATATGAAATAATAAGCCAAAAATAAAAGTATGAGAAAGCATCGCCTCCTGCTAGTCCATCTGCAGAACTCCATGTACCATTTACACCTATTATCTAGTCTACTCATTTAAGAGTACCTTAGGTAATAAGAAGCAAAGCATTAAACCTCAACTCAGACAATAGTCTTGTGTGAGTGATAAATAATCTCAAAACACTATAAAAGTTGATATAGTATATAGAACAAAGGTATGGAGAATCATACCTGAACTGTTTCTGCATCCATAGAGTTAGCACATGACATTGAATATATGATACTCTACACCATAGTCATCATGGGTGTACTATACATCAAAGTACTAAGGGTGTCTAGATATCTACATCGATAATATCCACATCGTGTGACATCCCTAAGGTGATAAACAATCAAGCAAACATAGCATCTATCATCCATCCACACATTCACTCACTCGGTGCATTAGATATATGATAGCCATATAACCACCCCCATAGAGCAAGGACTACTCAACATCTCGGTTTCTCGATACTAGAATCCATACCATTCAATAGATCAATAACTAGACTGCCATCGCACCCAATCCTGGGCAAAAGAGATCGAACATCGTATGATTCCAGGGCACATTGCACTCCCCAAGTGAAGTATCCATGGGAACATCACAATCCCCGGCAGATATCATAACAAATACCCTTGCTTTACGAGTACACATCGAAACTTACAAACATCAACGATCCCTTTGCACATGTCATCCGTAGCAGAGTTCATCCATATCCAGAACTATCCTTACAATTCCTGTCTGAAGTCTTCGTGATTGGGAACTATTCTAGACAGCCATCGTTAGTCATAGATTTTCATCTTGCATCCCATAACTTTCCTCCAATAGTTCTTTCCATCCGGCTACTCAACATCCTGAAGTGTAGCTATCCATCGTCGAACCCATCATTTTCCATCATGGAATCCTCTTCGTCAAATCATGAAGTCATCACGTTGAAGTGTCGCATCCATGCTTCAGTGCCAAACCACTCGTCGAAGAGCCATAATATTGAAACCAAATATCGGACAAACTATCGCATCATGCTCCTCGAAGCCTCTCCATTGTCTATGTCAAAATTGGCCAAAGCGGCCTTCATAAATAGTGGTGGATATTGGCCACCCACGAGCAGCCGATAACGACCACTTTGATCATGTACTTAGCCAAAAATGGCTAAGTACAAACCAAAAGAAAACATCCGACATCCATCTCGAAATCCAAAGCACATCTCCAAGTACATATTCTGTCTTCAGATCAATCGGCATGCATGAAACCCTGTGCATGAAATCCTATCCTAGGGGATATTTTCTAATACTATATCACCTTCGATCGACGTTTTCAACCAAACTAAGCGAACAAGCATACATGCAACCAACAGGCATACAAACATTTATAATAGCTTACATACATCTATAATAACATACATACAATGCATCTGAGAAACCAATGTGAGATTAATATCAAAATAGCCTTAATCTATCAGTATCCTCAAATAATGCGTAAATGGGAAAATATGATATTAATTTAAAACAATTTTAAACACTTTTAAATTCATTTATAAAATTAGATGTAGTTTAAATATGTCAAAAATCACATTTAAATTTAAAAAACATTTCAAAACGTCTATTTAGTACTATACTAATAATCATAATATAGTGAGAGACAATATCACTCGCCTCAACAAAAGCCGTCCAAACCAAAGCCAAGGTGTAGAGCTCTCCATCAAGAGCGCAATGCAAGAAACCATATCCAAAATGGACCTCGTGTACAAAAGATATGAATTTAATAAAAATTGGGATTAATTAAATAATTAATTAACTTAATATTAAATAATCACTTACCTTAATCCTTCTTCCCCAATTCTAATTTCCTCCTCCCTATACATGTCATGCCTACACGTAACATACACACGCCTTCTTTCCTCTCTAACTCGAGCTTCGACCCACGAAACGACGTGCCATCTTAGCCATCGAGTCTCTTTTATGCACAAGCTCCGCAATAGACCCAAAGATGTAAAGCTCATCTCCCCCCGACACATGCAACCTGGAGCAAGCATGCACGGTACCCCCTTGGATGCATTTTGCTCTAGTCGATCTAAGGCTCTGAAACTCCGGGGAAAGGTGGACATTGACAAGAGGAAAACAATGATGCTCTTCATTTCATCTATCGCTTCCTCTATCTCCAGCAAAGTGAAGCCCTAGTCGGCCATGAAAAAGGTTGAACTCGGCTATCACCGGCGCACCTTACAAAATTGAAGTGAGTGTGAAGCTCTCTTTGATATGAGCTCAACGGAGTTGGTTTCATAATTTTTAGTTGAGTGGATTGCTCGACTTAATTTAGAAAAGATTTTAAGGAGACATCCATGTATCAGAAATGAAACAGTAAAAAGAAAATGAGGGAGAGAAGGATATGGATTGGGTAGGTTTATTTATTAATATAATATTTAATTTATTTGAATTCTCAAATAAATCTATATTTGCTTGCAATCTACTAAACCTTTACTACTCAACCACCACCTTCCTAACCCATTTTTTATCATATCCATCGGCTCGAATAGGCCCACAAGATCTTGAAGTTTTTGGTTCAGTCTCGATATCATCTAACCGAGTCAGTGCCAAATTTCCCAACGCCTCTTATAAGCTCTCCCAAAACCCACTGGTGAACAATGAATTCCAACCATTTACAATGCCCTAAGCATGCACTGAAATCACCTTATCCATTCCACATAAAGCTCGACTAATTCGGATGTTGTTCTAATGGACTTAAAGAGTATAAATTTAGCATTCTCTGTCAATCTATCAATTATGACCCAAATGCTATCATATTCTCCGCTAGTACTCACCATTCCACAAATGAAGTCCATAAATACTTATTCTCATTTCCACTCGGGAATCCCAAGCAGTTGTAGCAACCACTTGGCTTCTTATGTGCAGCATTTACTAGCTAACGATTCATTCATCCTAAAATGAATGCTCGACGACCTTCTTTATCCCTTCACAATAAAATGTCTACCTGTATCACGGTAAATTTTACCGTCATCAAGATATATAGTCGACCTCAAATGAGATCACTCTCGTAGTACCTCATACCTCAACCCTATCTACATCACGAACAAACAATATCTCATCTTTATGGAGTCAACCGTATTGATCGAGTCTGCACTACATCGCCTCTACAGACACTACTTGTTCCTTTAATTTAGCCATGATCTTCGCTAGTCTAGCTTCATGCCTCTGACTAGTACCGATCCACTAAATCCAAGTAGGTATGATAGTCGAACTAGCCATCATTTTTGGTTGTAGCTCACATCGAGTTCTAAAGTCATAACCAGAACTCAAGTAATGTCCAATCTAGGAATATCACTCCTAAACTGGTATGTCTTCATCAACGAATGCATTTCCCTACCGGGCATATGGGAAATGTCAAAGCCGTAGAAGGCCAAGAACTCTAAACATCGCTACTGGCGAAGGTCAAGATCCTTCTCGAAGAGAGATATTTCAATGGTGTAGGATCAACGAACAACCCGAACCTCCCCTAATATATAGTGCCTCCAAATCCCCAAAGCAGATATTATCGCTGCCAACTTAAATCATGAGTCGGATACTCCCTCTCGTGCAATTTCAGTTATCGACTGACTTGTGCGACAACCTTACTTTTCACATCACTACAGCACCTAGTTAAGTACCATAGGTATGTGCGTACCATCGACTCCTCATTCCTACTCAAAATGAGTAGCATCGATGCACTCATCTACCTCTTGACTAGACTCACAAATGTGTGTCCATACCTTGCATCCTAAATAAAAATATGATCCTCCTTGTCGAATCGGTTAACAATGCCGCTACCTTTGAGAGTTCTTAGTAAAATGTATATAACATCACGCCAATCCAAGGAAACTTCTCATCTACAACATTCTTGAGTCTGCTTAAATTCTAGACTCATACTCGTAGGATCCATAACGATGTCCCACTCCGAAACAATGTGACTCAAGCATCTCGTTTCCCTTCTGTAAAAGTGATACTTCTAAAATCTCATCATCAATCGGTGTTTTCTCAACACCTACAATACAATCATCAATCATGTCTTATGATCCTCTTTCGTCTATGAGTAAATGAAAGTATCATTAATGAGAACAAGCATGAAATTACTCAAGTGTTCTCTTGAAAAATGGTTAACAAGGCATGCCGACGCATTGATTAGTCCGAACAACCTAACCAACCAATCAAAAATCAAGGTAGCATATGAAATGTTGTAATCGGAACACCTTCTCTAGATACTCTCAGTGGATAAAACCTTATCGCAATGTCCAACAGAGAGAAAACCTTCATACTATAGAGTTGATCGAACAAGTCATCAATAAATGGGAGTGGATACTTGTTCGTTATCTCATTTATCTCACGATAATCAACATACAACCTCAAAGAGCCATCCGCCTGAGTAGCGAACACCATAGGTGCATCCCACTCAAATGTACTCCTACGAATAACCTCTCGCCTCAATAGGTCATCCACTCGCATCTTTGTTTGCCTCTGCTCTTTGGACATCATATGACTTAAAGGCATAGTTACTAGTCTACCACCTCCAACCAGATCGATACGGAAATCAAACCCTGTATGGTGGTAATCGAACTACTTTATCGAATGTGTCTGGACACTCTTTTGCTACAAGCACAGATGATAACTCATCGTGTGGGATATCGAGAAAATATAAAAAGCTAACTGTCATCTCATCGTCAGGTGAGCAGCCGAACACTACCTTATGCTCATCATCAGTCCCTAAAGTCACTAATGGCCTCTCATAATCCACCACTATTTCGTACCCCTTCAGCCATTCAATTCCCATACTATAATATCAAACCCAGTTAACCCAAAACAAATCCATAAAAAACAAACATCCATGACTTGATAAGGATAAGTCTCCATAAACTATGTTTAGGCTGGCTGAGCCCCTAACAAGGTTCATTATATAATTTAAAGGTCGGTAACTGTCTCGGGCTTCAGTCCCAATCTATCTATCAAATCATTAGATATGATGGAATGTTAAAACTCGACGTCAAATAAAACACATATGGAATCATCGTAAGTGGAAAACATACCCTCGATAGTAATGGCCTTTCCTTTCTCTTTTGTCGATGGAGCACTCGATGAAATTGAAACGGCATTCAATGCATATGCTTCCACAGTTTGTCCCTACTTATTTAGTTTGGGACAACCCTTCTACACTGGGTACAGGCTCTCACATCGTAAAGCCCCTCGATTAACTTATCAAAGCTCTCGTCAATATGACCAATCAATCACTTCCTAGGATGATCACTCAACCCAATGATAAATTCTACATTCTTTTTGAGTGGAGTATTAGTGAAAGATAGACCGTACTTCAATAGCACATCTAATTTGTCCATATACTCTAACACAAACATATTGCCATACTTCAAACCAACGAACTCTCTAAACAACACCGACTTTTGAAAAGTCAAAATAAATTTCTCTCCAATGCTAAGTATGAACAAATCTCAAGTAAAATGATCCTCGGGAATCGAAGCAATAAGGGCACTCCACTAGTTCATCGTTTATCCATGGAGTCATCTAGAGGTTAACTGCTACCTCATTGCATCATCTAACTCCAAATCATCGAAGATCCTCTAGCAAATATCCATCCTGTCTTGCACCTCAATAGTCGACTTCATTCTAAGGAATGGTCTGCCTCTTAGACTCACGTAGTCTTTATACAGCACGGCAAAGTCGACTTTAGGAATGTGCACTTGAGCACCATAATCATTTGGAGCAATTTGGCATTCTAGAATAATGTTTCGCACCATCTTAGTGAACATATTTAGTTAATCAATGTTAGTAGCCCCTGATCCTACACACTCCTGAACTCCAAAGATGGAGTCAATAACAACATTTCTCATATACTAGATCACTCCTATCCTATAATAAGAATGATCAGTCTCTCATAGAGAAAAAATGCATCAATAGTGCTCGTATGTGAAATATAGCTTATATACTATATATACACTATATAGTTTTGAAAATCAAAATATATAATAAATATGCACTCTCTCGTATATAGATATACTCTCGATCCAATCTAAGGCGAAAACTCCTACCCTATCTCTATTGGATTATAATATTAACGCAAATAAATCATTTTACCTAAGCTTTAATACCAAATGTGATGACCGCCCTATACCTCCGATGCTCTTTTAACCGAACAGTGCACTGTTGGAGCATCCGACCGATGTACGGTGATTGTCAAGGGAAAGAAATAGAAGTAAAGAAGAGGAATAGAGAAGAAGAGAAGAGAATAGAAAGAAAGAAAACACTACACAATCACATAATCTGTCATAGATCTTATATCACATCAGATAAAATATAATAGACATCGTAGAAATAAAATAGGCAAGATGGTAATAATTATATAAACTATATAATCAGAGTACATATGCTCATACAGTTATAAAAAATAGTAATAGAGTTTATACAAATGATGAATAAACTCAACCAATAAACTATCTCTAATAATAATAAGTCAACGCTATCAAGGCTCCATAGTGTCATACAACAGAATATGCATAATAAGCCCAAAATATAAGTATGAGAAAGCGTCAACTCCTGCTAGTCCATCTACAGAACTCCATGTACCATTTACACATGTTGTTTAGTCTACTCATTTAAGAGTATCCAAAGTAATAAGAAGCAAAACATAAAACTTTATGTCAGACAATAGTCTGATGTGAGCGATAGATAATCTCAAAACACTGTAAAAAGTGATATAGTATACAAAAAAGAGGGTATGGAGAATCATACCTGACATGTTCCTGCATCCATAGAGTTAGTACATGACATCGAATATGTGCTACTCTATATCATAGTCACCATCAGTGTACTATATGTCGAAGTACGAAGGGTGTCTAGATATCTGCATCTATAGTATCTACATCATGTGACAAATCTAAGGTGATATCAAGCAAACATAGCATCCATCATCTATCCTCACATTCATTCACTTAGTGCATTGGATATATCATACTCGCATGACCTCTCCCATATAGTCAAGGACTACTCAATGTCCTAGTTTTTCAGTACTCGAATCCATGCCACTCGGTAGGCCAAGAACTAGATTCCCATCGCACTCGGTCTAGGGTAAAATGAATTGAACATCGTGTGATCCTAGGGCTTATCGCACTCCCCAAGTGAACTATCCAGGGGCACATCGCACTCCCCAACGGATATCATCACAAATACCCTTACTCTACGAGTACACATCGAAATCTATGAATATCAATGATCTCTTTGCACACGTCATCCATAATAGAGCTTATCCTCATCTTGAAACTGTCCTTACAACTCCCGTCCGAAGTCTTCATTGTGGGGAGCTATTCCAGACAGCCATTGTTAGTCATATAATGTCATCGTATATCCCATAACCTTCCTCCAATAGTTCATTCCATTCGGCTAATCTGAAATGTAGCTATTTATCATCGAAACCATCACTTTCCATCATGGAATCATCATCGTCGAATTATAAAGTCATCACATCAAAGCGTTGCATCCTTGCTTCAGCACCAAACCGCTCGTCGAAGAGCCATAGCGTTGAAATCAAATATCGGATGAACCATCACATTATGCTTCTCGAAGCCTCTCCATCATCCATGTCAAAATTGACCATCCTCAACAGTGATAGATATCAACCACTCCAGAGCAGTCGATAGCAACCACTTTGGTCGTGTACTTAGCCAAAAAAGGCTAAGTACAAACCAAATGAAAACATCCAGCATCTATCCCAAAATCTAAAGCACATCTCCAAGTCCATTATACGTCTTCAGATTAATCGGTATGCACGAATGCATAAAATCCTATCCTAGTGGATATTTTCTAATACTATATCGCTTTGGATCAGCATTTTTTACCAAACTAAGCAAACAAATATACATGCAAACAACAAGCAAACAAACAACTATAATAGCCTACATACATCTATAATAACATACATACAATACATCCAAGAAACGAATGTAAGATTAATACCAAAATAGCCTAAATCTATCAATATTATCAAAATAGCGCGTAAGTGGAAAAAATGTGATATTTAATTTAAAAACATTTTGAAACACTTTTAAATTCTTTTATAAAATAAGATGTAGGTTTAAATATGTCAAAAATCACATTTTAAAGTTAGAAATCATTTCAAAACGTCTATTTAATACTATATTAACAATCATAGCATGGTGAGAGACAATACCACCCACCTTAACAAAAGTAGTCCAAACTAATGCTAAGGCGTAGAGCTCTCCATTACGAGCGCAATACAAGAAATCGCATCCAAAACGGACCTCGATGCAAAAGATATGGATTTAATAAGAATCTGGATTAACTAAATAATTAATTAACTTAATATTAACTAATCACTTACCTTAATCCTTCTTCCCTAACTCTAATCTCCCCCTTTCTATACATGTCATGCCTATATATAACATACACACACCTTCTCTCCTCTCTAACTTGAGCTTCGGTCGAACGAAACGATGCATTATCTTCGCTAACGAGTCTCTCTACGCACAAGCTCTGCAAAAAACCCAAAGACGTGAAGCTCAGCTCCCTCTTGACATGCGCGATCTAGAGCAACCATGCACGACACTCCCATGGATGCGTTTTTCTCTTGTCGATCGGAGGGTCCGAAACCCTGGGGAAAGGTGGACATCGATAGGAGAAAAACAATTATGCACTTCATTTCACTTATCGCTTCCTCTATCTCTGGCAAAGTGAAACCCTAGTCGGCTATGAAAACGATCGAGCTCGATCATCACTACCACACCTTATGAAATTGACTTGGGTGTGAAGTTGTCTTTGATACGTGCTCAAAGGAGTTGGTATTGTGATTTTATTTGAGTGGATTGCTCGATTTAATTTTGGAAAGGGTTTTAAGGAGGCAGTTATGTTTCAGCAACGGGACAATAAAAAGGAAACAAGGGAGAGAGGAATATAGATCAGGTAGGTTTATATACTAATATAATATTTAATTTATTTGAATTCTCAAATAAATTGCCATACTTTTCGAGCTAGTACGATCACATGACACGTCCGATCGCAACGAAACTCGTATGTATACATTACCTTATTTTTTCGGTCTCAATGGTAGGAATTTCATCGTTATCCGAGATAGCGCTTCGGGATGATATTTTCACGTATTTCGAGATCAATTGGTCGTCGAGTTATTCGATCTCTAAAATATAGTGATGCTTATACTCATTTTAATTCATAATGTCAATCCGAACTCAATGGAACTGGTCTCGAGTCCTAATTCGACTATATGCGAAAATCATATTTTTAGGACGTTCAAACAGATTAATGGTTCTATATTTAAACCATTTATTTAAATATTCCATCGTTAAAAAAATGGATCTAATATATATGTAAATAAAAATCAATAAAGCAAGGAATCCTTAAGGATCCCTCAATAATATTTTTATTTTTTGAAGTGCTTCCGTAGCGATCTATTCGTTGCGAAGAAACTTCGACTTCCATCCACTTTGTTTTTTGTCCCCTGCAACAAAATAGTTATTTATGTCATCTACTTTCAACCGGGAATCAAAATCAAACAAATAACACAAGCACATTGCAACACATAATACAACCATATATGCAAGCCACTAAATTATTACAATATTTTGTTAATTTAAAACTAAACCAAAGTGAGGTATCTTACATTAATTCAAATCGAACCAAAGCCACCATCAATCAAACACCATATGACATCACACCACCTTGCTTAACACTTAAAAACTCCTTCCCTCCTCTCCTAGTGTCACGCAAGTCCCCCCTTCCTCACTATACTCATGGTTATAGGCCATAAATAAGGTTTGGGTGCAAAAGTTTGGATTTTGTCGTGGTAGAGACGTTTTAATAATGTAGAGAGGATTATGTTTAATTTTGGAGAAAGTTTGAAGAAACAAAAGAATGAAGAGGAGGAAGCGATTAGTGGAAGAAGTGAGGAAGAAAGTAAGAAAAGAGAAATGAAAATAGAAATGAGAAAAGAGAGAGAGATAGAGTTCTTTTTATAAGTTTGAAAATTGGTTAATTACTAAACTACCCTTTTATTAAAATAAGTTAGTATCTCCTTAACATTTTGACAATACACCATTGTCTCATCATGCCACAGAACTAAGCCATCACATCTCCATTTTCTAAAGTCCTTTAAATTGTTTTAGTATTCTTACACCGGAAAGAATGGTCTTTTCCTTACTTTATTAACTAAATTAACTACCTTTTTAACCATACTTACTTTTACTAACCCTTTTACTTTATTAAAACACTTATTATATATATATATATATATATATATATATATAAGTGTATGTTACCAAAGTTTACATATGTATGCGACAACGCTGCGATAACTTTCATTCGATAAAAAATAGAAAATCCAAAAAATGAATTTTGATCATATTTTCAATTTTTCATCAAACTGCTTATTTTGTAAACAAAGTTTCAAAACAAGTTTACTATCATTATTTATTAATTAAAAGAAGGTTATTTGACCAATAAAAACCATTAATTGAATATTTAAATTTTATAAAATATTTACAAATCAAAGCGATAAAATTCCAAGACGTTATAATGCCGCATAGTAAATTACTTACAAAACTACAAACCATCCTACAAAAACTATAATACTTCACAACAAATTAAATAAAAATAATACATATTAAACCAAAAAAATAGGATACGTTACTTTATTCCTTTTACCACGGTACAAATTATCACAAAAAAAGAGAAAAAAATCTACAAAATACTACTTCAAATACACACAAAAACTACTATACAATAAAAACTAACTATCATAAAACTTATACATATGAAAAAAATAAAAGCTTCGATCAACGTGCAAATTAAAATGAAACATACCTTGATTCTCATTTTTTGCTTTAACACCCATTAAAATACTTGTACGCCCTTTCAAATGACTAGCATCCAAAAATATTAAAGGATGACAATGCTTAAAACTAAATATACAAGCCCCAAAACTAAAAAAACACTCTCAGATTGATTGCTTGTAGAATCAACATCCAAAACAACATAACTACCTGGATTAATTCTTTTAACTACAACCAAATGCCAATTTAAATTATTATAAGACATAACATCATCACTATACAACTCTTTCAAAGCAAGTTGTTTCCCTTGATAAACGTAATAATAAGACAAGTTGAAGTTGTACTCTCTTCTAAACTCAATTATAATTTCTTTAGGTGTCTTAGTTGGACAATCACGAATTTCATCAATAATAAAAGACTTCGCAAACCTACTGGAAATATTTGAATTATTCACATCTCTAAAATTAGCTCCATAAGAATGATCACTAATCAATGTCCTAATGAAAAGTTGATTATGTTGATCAGAATCACAAGTACCATAAATTTTAAAAGCACAACCATTCTTAAATGAAAAACAAGTAGCACTAATACGTTCAGGATAATTTTTTCAAAAAACCTATTGGAATGTCTCGCGTTGTATGTAGGTAATGGGCATATATTGAAAATAAGTCCCACATCGTGAAAAATAATATAGATGGAGTGATATATATGAGTTTGGTCGTATGTAACAACAAGTGATTCCTTTTGATAAAAGATGTTGACCAAACTCTATGTTGCCCATACAAAGAGATGTGCGGATGTATCCTGGAATTACAACATGGTATCAGAGTCCAAAATACTTAAATAACAACAAAACCCAACAAAATCGATATTAACCAATAGAAAAAAAAGCTGAAGGTCACCACAATAGAAGAACTGGCAAACCACTTGTATCACCTATCGTCGTCGACAATGAAAGAATCATTATGATCAATGTAAATCGATCGAATATAGACCGATGAAAAAAAAAATTTGACTTAACCGAGTATGAATTATTGGTCAAGAAATAAATCAAGATGAAAAGACGATTAAAAGATTAAATTTACGTAGTAAAAATAGATTTTGGCTTTAGAATAAAATTTAGAGCCAACCGTGAAAAAATGCATTAATTTTGTTCTGAAAAGTGAAAAAAAGGCATGCCCCTGAAATAATAAAAAGAGTGTTACTATCCACACACACCAAACATACGTCTCTCACACATTTATCTTCTCACCCACCACATTACTCCACCCACCTACCCACACTCACCATTTTTTTTTTCCGAGTGTGTTTCTCTTCCCTTGTGAACAAAATGATACTTGTTCTAAACCAAATTTCCAGCCTAGTACAAAAAAAATTCCGTCTCAAATTAGCCTGACACATTATATCGATTGTAGATAAATGGAAGAAATAAAAAAAAAAAAAATACTGAAGAAGATGCTAAATTAACTTTTGATGGTACAATTGTTGAAATATATATTTTAAAAAAAGGTTGGAGACTTGAGAGAAGAAATTTGTTCTCACAAATAATGCTTTAATATTATTTTTTCCTTCTCTAGATTTCTTGATTACAAATGAGGGGAGAGCTCCTCTATTTATAGTCCATAATAGATCATTCTAGAATTACTTTTGCTTGATTACAAAGAAAACATAATTCTAGAAATACTTTTACTCGGTTACAAAGAAAACATAATTCTAGAAACACTTTTACTTGATTACAAAGAAAACATAATTCTAGAACTCTCACCCCCCTTTAAACATAATACAAGAATTCTCTAGAAACCAATAAATTAAGTTTATATTCCAACACCCCCCTTTAAACTTGATTTGCCCCCCCCCCCCCTTTGAGCTAAACTTTTACGCATACCAAGTTTCTTCTTTAACTCCTTGAAAATCTCCAACTTCAAAGGCTTCGTTAAAATATCGGCAATTTGATCTTGCGTCTTGCAATGCTTGACAACTACTTCTCCTTTCCCAACCAAGTCTTGAATGAAATGATCTTGATTCTTATATGCTTGCTCCTCCCATGAAAAACTGGATTTTCGGTGAGTGCTATAGCAGAATTGCTATCACAATATATAAGTGGACTTTCTTTTGGAGTATGCTTAAGTTCTTCTAGCACCCATTTAATCCATAAAGTTTGACAACTAGCTAAACATAGTGAAATGTATTCTGCCTCGGCGGTTGAGAGAGCCACAGCTTGTTGTTTCTTTGACATCCACGTGATTGCACTTGAATCAAAGTAGAAAACATTTCCCGAAGTACTTTTACTATCATCAACACTTCCGGCCCAATCACTATCACAATATCCAAGAACCTTAGGATCATTTATCTTTTGATAATAAATTCCATCCCCAAATGTTCCATGCACATATCTCAAAATTCTTTTTTCGGCATCCCAATGTGTCTTCCTTGGTTGCTCCATAAACCTACTAATCAAGCTCACACCATATGTAATGTCCAGCCGAGTGGCTGTCAAATACATCAAACTCCCAACAAGACTTCTAAACAATGTTGGATCAACATATTTAGAGTTGTCATCCTTACTTAGTTTCAAGCCAACTTCAACTGGAGTGCTAATTGGCTTTGCCTCTTCCATTCTAAACTTCTTCATCAAATCTTTTGCATACTTTTCTTGAGAGATAAATATACCATCATTATCCTGCTTTACTTCAATATCAAGAAAGTAATGAAGTAGACCCAAGTCGGCCATCTTAAATTCTTGCATCATACTTCTCTTAAATTCTTTAATATTATCAAGACTATTTCCCATAAAAATCAAATCATCCACATATAAACCAATGATGAGAATGTTACCTTTGTTCTCCTTGATGTAAAAGGTATGCTCAAATGGACACCTCTTGAATCCCATCTTCACAAAATAGTCATCTATGCGACTATACCATGCATGAGGGGCTTGCTTAAGGCCATACAATGCCTTCTTCAACCGATAGACTTTATACTCCTCATCCTTTATCACATAGCCGGAAGGTTGATCAATGTACACCTCTTTTTGTAGTACTCCATTCAAGAAAGCAGATTTAACATCCATTTGATAAACTTGCCACTTATTTTGAGCGGCCAATGAAATTATCAAACGAATTATTTCAAGACGTGCCACGGGAGCAAAAACTTCTTTGTAATCAACACCATACTTTTGCTTGTAGCCTTTCACAACTAATTGTGCCTTATGTTTTTCAACTTCACCTTGTGCATTCAACTTTGTCTTGTAAACCCATTTGACTCCAATGAGTTTCTTCCCTTCAGCTACTTCAACCAACTCCCATGTTTGGTTCCTTTCAATTGCATCAATTTCTTGATCCATGGTTTGTCTCCATTTGTCTTCCTTGACGGATTCTTCAAAATCAACTGGATTCGCAGTTGCATATAAAGCAAAATCAACAAATTCATCTTCTAAAATTCATATTGTTTCTCCATAAATCTCCGCAAGAGGTCTTGTCCTTCTAGATGTTGATTCTGAACTTGTTGATGATGAGCTTGGAGGAGAATTAGATGGTGGAGTAGGTGGAGTCGATCCTTCTTCTTCAATTGGCTCAAATGCATCATTATCAAGTAAGATACTTGTACTCTTTTTCTCGTTTTTCCATTCTCATGCTTCTTCCTCATTGAAAATTACACCACGACTAATAATAGTCTTCTTTGTGATGGGGTTATATAATTTATATGCCTTGGATCTTTCACTATAGCCAACAAAGATGCACTTTTCAAATTTGTCATCAAGTTTTCCTCTCTTTTCATCCGGCACATGAGAGTAACAAATGCTTCCAAAAATTCGAAAGTGGGAGACACATGGCTTGTGACCGCTCCATGCTTCTTGTGGAGTCTTTTCTTGAACACTTTTAGTTGCCGCACGGTTGAGAACATAGCATCACATGCTACAGCTTCGGCCCAAAATAAAATAGGCAATCCTTTTGTATTCAACATACTTCGAACAAGTTCCACGATGATACGGTTCTTTCTTTCGGCCACCCCATTTTGTTGAGGGGTTGAGCGGACCGTTAGTTGATGATGAATGCCATGATCCTTTAAGAAATTTTCGAATTCTTCCGCCATATATTCTCCACCACGATCGGATCGTAGTGTCTTTATAGAAAAACCATTTTGTTTTTCCACAAATGCTTTATAATTCTTGAATACTTCAGATACTTGAGATTTTTCTTTGAGAAAGTAAATCCACATCTTGCGACTATAGTCATCAATAAAAGTGAGAAAATACCGATTACCTCCAAGAGAGTTTTTGCGCATAGGTCCACATAAATCCGAATGCACTAGCTCCAAAGGATTCTTTGCTCGCCATGCCTTTTCTTTTGGAAATGGATCTCGATCGTGCTTGCCAAAAACACAACTTTCACATACTTGATCTTGTTTGCTAATATTTGGGATGCCTCTCACCATATGATCTTTGCAAATCTTGGATAGAGTGCTAAAACTCAAGTGATTATAACGAAGATGCCAAAGCCATGACTTGTCATTAACAATATTAGCAAAACATGGAAATGCTTCATTTTTAATTTTCAACGGAAACATTTTTGTTGGTGCCATCTTCACTTTTGCAATAAGAACACCATTTTTGTCTTTGATCTCACATAAATCATTTTTGAAATTCACATTATGTTCCTTCTTTAAAAGTTTCCCAACACTCAAAAGATTGTATTTAAGATCGGGAACATAATAAACATTAGAAATATGATTTGTACCTTGCTTTGTCCGTATCGGAATATCGCCACTGCCTTTGACAATGAGCCTTTTGTTATCACCTGTCTTGACTTCTCGTTGGACACTTTCATCAAAATTCACAAAGCAACTTTTATTTCCGGTCATGTGGTTACTACAACCACTATCAATATACCATATATCATCAATAGAAGCTTCTTGAACATTACAAGCAAGAAGCATACTTTCATCTTGTGTCTCCAAATTCTCATGTAGAAAATTAGAATTATCTTTTTCATCATTAATTCTTTTAAAACAATCCATTTTCATATGCCTATATTTATGACAATAATGACATTGAATATTATAAGAGTTACCTCTTCCTCTTCCACTGTATCCTCCACGACCTCTTCCTCTTCCTCCTTGAGATGGGCTTGAATTTTCACTTTGAATTTGGCCTCTTCCTTGTCCTCTACCACGGGCTGTTCTTCCACCTCTTCCTCTAAATCCACCACGGTTGATGTCTCGAATTTGAAAAGCTTGCTCGGAAGGAGAGGAATCAAATTGTTTAATGCGAAGCTCATGAGATTGTAGTGAGCCCAACAATTCTTCAAGAGAGAAAGTATTCAAATCTTTTGATTCTTCAATAGCAACAATAACATGCTCAAATTTCCATGTCATACTTCGAAGAATTTTTTCAATAATTCTTTTATCCGAAATTTCTTCACCATTGATTCGAAGTTGATTAGCAATAGAAATAGTTCTATTATAAAATTCCTCCACTGATTCACTTTCTTTCATTTTGAGTAAATCAAACTCACCTCTTAGAGCTTGAAGTCTTACCATCTTTACCTTTTCTTCACCTTTGTACGCCTTGTTGAGGATGTCCCATGCCACCTTTGATGTTGATGCCGAAGAGATCCTTTCAAAAATAGCTTCATCCACCGCTTGATAGATAAAATAAAGAGCCTTCTTGTCCTTCTTTCGAATCTCTTTCAAAGTATTCAATTGTTGTGTTGAAAGCGTTGCTTGATTCTCCGATTCTTCATATCCATTTTCAACAATCTCCCAAAGATCTTGAGAGCCAACAAGACCTTCATTTGAATGCTCCATTGATTGTAATTCTTTCCCGTCAAACGAGAAAGTTGAGGTTGCTACATATTGTTAGAAGTCATCCCTAAACCTCGCTCTGATACCACTTCGTTAAAATATATATTTAAAAAAACGGTTGGAGACTTGAGAGAAGAAACTTGTTCTCACAAATAATGCTTTAATATTTTTTTTCATTATCTAGATTGCTTGATTACAAATGAGGGGAGAGCTCCTCAATTTATAGTCCCTAATAGATCATTCTAGAATTACTTTTGCTTGATTACAAAGAAAACATAATTCTAGAAATTTTTTTACTTGGTTAAAAGGAAAACATAATTCTAGAAACACTTTTACTTGATTACAAAGAAAACATAATTCTAGAACTCTCACCCCCCCTTTAAACATAATACAAGAATTCTCTAGAAACCAATAAATCAAGTTTATATTCCAACAACAATGAGACTATTTCCTAACAAATCTATAAAACTTTGCATTCATATACTCAATACCAAATAAAAATATGGTGAAATTTTCTAATGAAACTACTCATACTATATAAAACCGTATAATTTTAAAATAAACTCAAATAAAAGGAACCCAAATAAATTTTCAAAAATAGGATCTAGGATTATCACAGTTACAGACATCAATAAAGGAAAAATAAAATAAATAATTTATAACATTTTTTGTCGAAATAAACACACGGTTTGAAGACTTCTTCTAATTTTCTGTCAATTTGAGAATTTAATTGATATGAATAAACTAATTTTTTTTTTCTTTTTTTGAAAGGAAGATATGAACTTATAATACCAAAGTGCATGTTTTGGTTTTTATATTCGTATTCGTTCAGTTATGCAAAACCGAATGATTAATTCTTTGTTAAGTTTTGCATAACAAACTAAAATATGTTGGTTTGTAGTGTTTTATCCAAATTAAATTCAACGCATGCTTAGATGACGTTAATAATAGTTTGAATGTGTGTAGGTGGCTAACACAAAAAAAAAACCCATAAAATTGGTCTCCACCATATTTCCCTGTAATTACTATGTTTAACGTATAAAAGACCGACTCTTCAAGTTTACCGAACAAGCCTCGGAGTTATATGCATGGCCAACAGAAACTTGGTACGATTTCTCCATTGGAGAATCACAACTCAGATAGCTGTTTCTTGAAGGAGATGCTTAGAAAAACAAACTTCCAAGTTGATGACAACCATGCTCATAGATATTGATATTCTTTCCAAACCACGTGACTTCGTAGTTCACAGACCTCGTTGATTGGCCAAGCTTTTCGTGACACAGAATGTAACATGTGTTTTGTCGACGGTCCTATTTTTTTAAAGGGCTCTTATCTAATTTTTTGACCTTTGCTTTTCCCTACCATTTTCCCTTCTGTTGCTTTCACAATTACTTTCTTCTTCAATCTTCTTCGTCTTCAAAACGCTGAAGATTGAAGATTGAAGTTTGAAGAAAGGTGAAGGGAATAAATGAATAAACTGTTGATCTCTGGTATTCTATTTTTAGTTTCAATTTTGAAATGTATCCATTGTTTTGAAGACGAAAGTGTCGATTATCCAAGGAATAATCAGAGTAATATTTCAAGCAGCAAAAATCCGTTGTTTGTTGGTCTTACTCTCATCCACTCTGCTGCTAGAAAAGGAGCTGGTTTGTTAACTTTTGTTTATTTAATCTCGTAAACTCTATATTTTCGTTTTTATTATTCGTAGTTGTATACGTAATTGAAAAAGCAATATTAGTATACGTTTCCTTTAAAGGAATTTTTTCTCTCCTATACTTTTAGTACTGGTGAATAAATGAAATGGTCGTGTCTTAATCTGCTAGCATCATATGGATACTATCTTTTGATGCTCTAAACATGGGAACTGATTTTTATATAAATCTAAGACAAGGAATTGTTTGGCCACACATTAAATAATATTCTGTTTAAAATAACATCATTAAAAGCATTATTTGTGATCAATTCAACTACTTAATCTGGCATAGATTTGAAAAATAGGCAAGAATGCATAAAATAAAAAAATATAAAGTAGTTTACTATAATAGTCAACTGATATTCTTAATTATTATTGCAAATGATATCTTTATTACCTTGTGACTAGTGTTAAAATACGAAAGTGGTGATAAGTACTTACTAAAATTATTTTTTGTTTGCACAGTGTGTTTAGATGGAACCCTGCCTGGTTACCACCTGCATCGCGGTCATGGATCAGGTGCAAACAGTTGGCTGATTGATCTAGAGGTGTGCAATTGTTATGGCTTTATTACTTCTTTTTTTGGTCTAGTTAGTATTGTTCACCAAAACTAACTTGTTCTTTGGTCGACTTAGCTGTGGTTAACAACGTTATGTGCAAAACCCCCACTACTTAATATATATTATTTGCGGTCAAATGATATTGCACATGTGAAAGTTTGTTTACACTGAGTTGAGAGTCTTTGAACTTAACATAATTATTTAGGGAGGAGGCTGGTGCAATGACATTAGAACATGTGTTTATCGCAAGACAACTCGTCGTGGTTCATCAAACTACATGGAGAAACAAATTGAATTTACTGGCATTCTGAGCAACAAGGCCAGTGAAAATCCAGGTATATTTTTCCCTTTTTTTTCAGCACTACAATTTTATGATGCACCTTGGAAAACTTAATTTTAATTGTGGGTTGAATGTCATGCTTCCAGATTTTTTTAACTGGAATCGAGTTAAAGTTCGCTACTGTGATGGTGCATCCTTCAGCGGTGAAGGTTATAACAAGGTTTGTCCAAATATTTTAAGGGCTAATTTCATACGTTATGGTTCAGATGTGACGGCCCTTTAATTGGGTGCTTACCTTTTTGTTGCACTCTGTGTATGTAAAAGAGACTAAATATAAATCCGTTGACGTATTTCCAGTATTGTCCTAAACAACATAAGTTTTACCAAGAGTTTTTCTTTAATAATAAACATTATTTACTCAATTGTTTATTGTGTCGTTGACTGAGAAATAATCATGGGATCAATTTGTGTAGATATGAAAGCATTTAGCTTAATTCGTTGTGAGAAGGATACGATATAACGATATACATTATGATTTCTAAATTATACATCATATGTATGGTGTACTTACTCAAGCAATAATAAGTTGCCGTTGATAGAAAATGTATATCAAGTACATAATGCACCTTGGATGGGATATAATCTTCTTATTTGGAGATGGTGTCACTGGGATCGTTAAGTTCTAGAATATCTCAAATCTAAAAATATGCAATGAGGGAGGCCTACACACTTACATACATACATATATGTCTTGATCTATGTGTTTATGTACGTGTTTGCACGTCTTCAGTTCTTGCATATTCTTGAGAAGAGTATTAGTCCTGTCGGATCAAATCCGTCCCAGTTATGGATTTGATTCCAAGCGGATCGGGTTTTGTTTGATCCAAAATATACATTTTAAACCTATGTTTGACTCAACCTGAGGTTAGCTTGGGTTGATGCGGATCATAGTTGGATAATAACACTAAAAATACATATGTTTTTGAACAAATCTTTTGGATCAAGTTGGTTTGGTCGGGTTTGATTGGATCTTTATGGTATTTTTCATCATCCATACCTGATCCGAGATTCATCGTTTAGTTCGGGTTCGGTTCTTCTTAGATCTGTTTGGTATGGTTTTGCGGTTTTCGGTTCTAGTTATCGCTTATGTTCTCGCATTTGTTCATAGCCCAGAGTTCTAACTGTTTACTTTTTGATATTAATGCTTCCCGGTGGGATTGAGTTTGGGGCGACCATTGACTTTGTGAGGTCATCGTAACTCAGTTCACGTAGTTATAAAAACTGCAGAGGGTTTTACTAACAAATTTAAGAAATCTTATAGTAGTGTAAATGTACATGAGAAATGCATAGATCAAGCCAACACTGAGGTCAGATTAGTTTGAGCAGCAAGATATAGAAACATCTTCCATGGTTGAAACAACAAGAGATGTGTATTTATAAGCCAGAGTACATGTTGCATTATGTCACATTAATTCTGGCATGCACATACGAATGGATGCATTATGATATATATTATATCCTGCTTGGACTGTGAAATGACTGCAAAAGGCAATCATTAGTACAGTTAAAGTGTTTACTCTGTGGTACGTGTTTATTTTTTTTTCTTTGTGGTGGGGTTTTGGGGAGGAGGAGGAGGAGGGGGGGTGGGGGGTGGGGGGTGTTGGGGGGTTGTGTGTGTGTGACTTGTCACCACATATAACGTATGGTTGCTTGTCATCATAAGCTGATTTCATTCATTAAAGACATAAAATAGTGATATTGATTGATGGCCTTTCAAATTTAAAATTCAGGCTGCAGGCCTTTTTTTCCGTGGGCAACGCATATGGTTAGCAGCAATGGACGAACTAATGTCACAAGGATTGCATAATGCTGATCAAGTAATTTTCTTTGATTTTTCAATTTACTTGTTTGGGCTATAGCTTAATTTTTTTCATTTCCTTCATATTTTCTACAGGCTCTTCTTTCTGGATGCTCTGCTGGTGGTTTAGCTACGATATTGCATTGTGATGAATTTAATGGATTACTACCGAAACATACAAAAGTCAAATGCCTTGCTGATGCTGGTCTTTTCCTTGACGCGTAAGATTTTCACAATCCGATCATCTTTTCTTCTTGTTGTTTAAAAAAAAAAAATATTTCTTCTAAGATATTTTATTATTTAGGTTCAGACTTTATATATCTATGAACAGTTTCATCAAACTAGAACTAGAATCCCTTGTGAAGTAGGAAATACATTATGCCAACACTTTTATTTTTCCATTAATTAACTTTTAATACAGCCAAATTAAATTGTTCAATAGTAACTTGAATTGCAGAAACTGTAATTTATAACATTGTTGGTGCACTTATCATTGTCTGAGATATTTTTGTTTAATTGATAGTGTTGATGTTGCGGGCAGTCACACCATGAGAGATTTTTTTGCTGGTGTAGTTACTTTACAGGTAAATTAACCGCACAAGTAAACATTGTTGATTATTGCTATGTAAATATAGTATGATTTTATTTTATGTCCATTTATACCCCGATATTCACGTGGATGTGCAGGGAGCTGGAAGGAACTTGCCTCAACATTGTACTTCTCGCATGGATACAACTTCGGTATATATATTTTCGCTTCTTATAATCAGATACACATGTACAAAATAAATACTAAAATTTAAAGTTTCTATTATTTTTTTAATCCAATCTTGCAGTGCTTTTTCCCCCAAAACTTGGTTGGAGGCATACAGACTCCCCTTTTTCTTCTCAATACAGCATATGATGTTTGGCAGGTAACTAAATAACTTAAATCCTCTGTTGAAGTATATAGTTTTTTTTGTTATTTTTATTGAGAGGAAGGTATTTTTGTTGTTATAGCTCCAGGCAAGTTTAGCAACAGCAAAGTCTGATCCACATAGCCTATGGCGACAATGCAAGCTAAATAATGAATACTGCAATCCTAACCAGATCCATTTCCTGCAAGGTAGCCTCCCTATTCAAGATACATTTTCATTTTGAGTTTTTATGAAATTTACCTAACTTGTCTCAGAAAATGCCACATTGTAGGTTTTCGAAATGAAATGCTCAATGCAGTTAAACAGTTTTCCATGTCCCGAGAAAACGGACTATTTATAAATTCGTGTTTTGCACACTGTCAGTCAGAGAGACAGGATACTTGGTATGGGAGTAATTCTCCAGCTATTGCGAATAAGGTATTGCTTCATTTTCAAAATTTCCAAAATGATTTTATGCTTATAAGCTACACTGGATCGATAATATACTAGAATAATAATCGGAATTATATGATTTATATGCAGGGAATTGCAAAGTCTGTAGGGGACTGGTACTTCAGTAGATCATCAGTAAAAGAAATAGACTGCCCATATCCTTGTGACAGAACATGTCACAATCTTGTTTCCAGACAGATACCTTAAATTGATTTGTTCATGATTTCTTCACTGATCAATTTCTTTCCGTGGCTGCAAACAGCTGCAAATTTATACAATAATCATCGATTAACAGAAGCACTTGGCTATGAAAATGGAAACATGCTATGTGAGTTTCCTAATACTGCTTTAGTGTTATTCTTTAGTAATTCCATTTAGACAATAATATTTCAGTGAAATCAAGTGTGGGTATTGGTAACTATTCATGTAATATTCTTTTGGAAACTCGGGTGTGATAATCGACATATTTGTTTGGGCAACGGGTGTGTTGTATCAATAGATACAATAGAAAATTTGTTTGATATTGGCATCAAACTTGTACATCACTGGCCACCTCTTGAACTGTATTCCATAGCATATATTCCTCCATAATTTGGAAATGATTCTAACCTAAACCATAGTCCATAAGGATCATATGTATAGATTTTATTCAAGAAACCTCCCAAAGCTGAAATGGAGCAGACAATGAGGACTGTAGTCGTTTGCTCCAGTGCAAAGTGAAATGGCAAACAGTTCTCCAAAAACTTTTTAGAACATATGTTTGATTGAACTCCTTTATTTTCTATTTGCTTGACGTTTTTTATACTTTACGTATTATTAATTTAACATCCTTTATTCTCCTATGGTTTGGGAGTTTTTTTCTTATTCTTCAACTGAACTCCACGTGGTCCAAGCGCAGCATACAGTATAAGCATAACTCACAATCTGCTTCCATTTATGAGGATGAATTTAGCTCGGTGAGCAAATTATACTTGAAACCATGTACCATACCAACCTATTTGATACTAGAAAATTCACACTGCCAGCGATCAAAACAATGTGTAAATTGGTACTTCGATTTGAGGTTGATCATGTGTTGGTAGGGGTTGGTAATTTACCATTTAAATATACATTAACAATCCGTTTTCGATACATGTAGAAGGAATTAACATAAGTTTGTTGTTTGTATTATCCTATCATTACCAATTTA
Organism: Allium cepa; assembly: GCA_030765085.1. Taxonomy (NCBI): domain Eukaryota; kingdom Viridiplantae; phylum Streptophyta; class Magnoliopsida; order Asparagales; family Amaryllidaceae; genus Allium; species Allium cepa. The sequence goes on from CM060937.1 coordinate 294,794,758, forward strand.
ATTGTGTAGCGGCGCATACAAAGAACTGCTGTGGAAGAAGATAAAATATCATATAAATCCATAGGATCTTTTCAAATATATGTTGAGAAATATGTTTAATCAAAGAACATAATTATTTTTAGTTAGATTTTCCATCAAGTTATCACACTTCTTGCAGTTGAAATATGCATTATGTTAGAGTAAACATTGATTAATGTATGTTCAGTATGGTAATTAGCATAATAAACTTTTGATTGCCAATACGTTAGAGTAAACATTGATTAATGTATGTTCAGTATGGTAATTAGCATAATAAACTTTTGATTACCAATACCATGCTGCATATTTTCATGCTGTTTGAGAAACCATTCTAATCACACTGAATAGCAAACTTTCGGTTTATGGTGGTTGGTAATTCATAAAATTTTCTGTTACCCAGAAAATACCAATTCTGTAACGCCAAATTGCTTAAATGTTTTCAGTTGGTGAACATTGCTACATACACCCTATCTTCTGCTCAACAATAACGCTAATGCTTACTATTATCCATTTTTGATCAGCAATAACTTGCTGAATAAAATTATGATGTTTTTATTTTTTATTTTTTGGTTATAGAGTATTTCTCATTGAGAATCTAAGTGTTTGGTTTGTTGTCCATACAAAAATGCACATGATGTATTTATATTGTCGAAAACGACCAATTTACAAAATGAAGTTAACATGTAAAATAGAAAACAACTTTCTAATTTATTTTTCGCATTTTGAGAAATAACACAAGCACGTGAAACAATTTATTCTTCTCGTCCCTCTATCCCCTTTGTTATTTCATCCGTCTTTCTTTCATCTCGTCCGTCGTTCTTTCATTAATCCGTCGTTCCTTCATTCTTCTCATGCTTGAAATAAAAATTGAAAATCGAAAACACAAAATTCATTTTTAAACCAAACTACCGATTTAGTCAGCAGTTGAGTAATAGTAAAAGCTAAATGTTATTCTAAGCAAACGGGAAAATACCGTCACTCAAAACAAACAGGCCAAAATATGTGAAGCTATTGCTGACTGAGCGTTACCATTGCATTTGCACTGTAGAGAATCCCAATAAGGGGTGAGTCGGTCAATGACTCGCCCCCAATAGGAATTTGGTTGGTCCATTTGGACCAACCCACAAGGTAACTTGGATGACTCCATGGTTGCTTGCCTATCTGACATCTATGATCCTGGATAAGTATGTACAGTTAATTGTTTATCATCTGAACTGCAGTTGTGATTACTATAATATATACCACATGAACTTGTGTAATGCTAGGGATGAGTGGGTGTAGGTCAGTCCACTAAAAAAATTTGTTTTTTTTTTTAATGACCATCGTTTTATATTGGGATAAACTCTTTAGATATAACTTATGACTAGTGTGTAACCCGTGCGTTGCACACGGTAATGTTGCAAAAGAAACTGTCAAATATACATAGTTAAATAGTCGACGTACAATGTAATATGCTAATGTTAAATTTTTTTTTTTTTTGATTTTAGCATATTAAAATGTTATGTTTTCATAGTAAAATATATTCAAAAATTATTTTCGAATAGTTAAAAATAATCATATATTCATTATTTTCATATTCTAACTATTTAAAATGATAGATTTTGTTTCAAATTAGTTTTACGATAATATTTCTAAAGTTTAAGGAAAATATATGTTAAACATATTATTTTATTGACTTATACGTTTAAAAAATATGTATATATATATGTACTATTGTTATTTCCAAAATTTTATATTTTAAAATGTTTTATGTAATTTTCAAATAAGTGTAATTTATATTTTGAAATTAAGAAATTATAAATATGATCGATATACCGATGCATGTGATACAATTTTTAGTGCTTATGCATACGATAAATTTCAAAGAAAAATATAGATGCAATATGTTCCTTGTTGAAGTAATATTTAGTAAATTCATGATCCTGTGTGTTTCGATGCGCATGCGCACCCGCACATGTGCATGATGATGAGTTTTAGATTTCAAATTGCAAATCTGTATTGATAAGAATTTTAAATGTAACATGAGATATTAAGTAAAAAACTATTTTTTTTTTTAATTTACTAAAATTGTGGATAATAATAATAATAATAAAGTAATAGATCGTATCTCATGCATTGCACCCGCTAATTTTGTAAAAACATGGTACTCATACTTTGAATGTTGTTAAAATAAAATTTTGTTATGCAATGTTCGATATATCAATCATAAATTAAACGTTTTATGATTGTTTATGCCTATAATTTTTGTCAAGTGATTCTGATATTTTTATATTTGAAAGAAATATCTATCATGTGTTACTACTAATGCGGTATATAAATTGAAATTGTCATTTTGTTTATAAATTACCAAAGAATTTAACGAGTATTAATTACTTGAATTTATTTATATAGTATAGATTTATAGTGTTTGGTTAATTTAAATACATAGATTTGAATGTAAAATAATAAAAGAAAATTGATGAAAACTTTGTAAATGACCGTAGAAATTATAAAATCTCGGTATATATGAATATAAAATCATGGAAAACTAACATAATATTTTGGGTAATTATAAAGTGATAATTCATATGGATTCAAAAAAAACAAAGAGAATTAATTAGTAGGGGTGAAATTTTTGTAATTATTGTGATGATTTGTGATCTTTAAACTTCAATCATTTAACTAATAATTTATTAAAATTAATAATTATACACTAAAGTTGTTCATATTATTTTTTATGTGATCCATATTTATACTGTTTTGTTACAATGAGCGTGATATTTTATTGACATGGTTATCTATATTATTTATTAGACAAATTAATAAATAATGGTTAATTAATTTTTTTAAATAATTTGTAATGAAATTATTTAATTAATTTAAATATACGAACTTAATTGTAAATTGTACATGAAAATTGAGGACTTTGAAAATAATTGTAGAAAGCAGAAAGTGTAGATTTTTGAATGTAAAATAAGTGTAAAATTAATAAAATCTTATAAACAATTCAAAACTAATGCATTGTATTAGGTCTTTAAAATAAAATTTAAATAAATATCTAGAGAAAATTAAGGAGAGGCGAGAGAAATGCTAGAATTAATGTGAGAGCTAGAATTTCTTCTGCTTTACTATTATTTAATAGATAGTTAAACACTCTATGAAGTTATGATTCTGAGTTATTTAGTCGTTGACGGTTGACAAACATGTGATCTTTGATTCTTTGGGACACATACCTAACCAACCATTCAACGGCCTAAAGAGCTAAAATCTTGAGATCTTGTTTGGTTTACCATTCGGAGTTTTCATAACAACTAACCAAGTAATTTCAATAACTTTGTTGAAAAATGGTTTTTAGGCTATAAGATTGAAAATGTTGTTTTTTTTCCTTTCTTTTATGTTTTATTGGAAAATTACAATGATACATGGAAACTATTTCTCTCTCTTCCGCTTTTCTTGGTTGATGATAATAAATTTCCACTATTCCTATGTCTTTTGAAGCGCATATCGAGAACGCAAAACTTAAAATTTAAGCCAAACGAGCCTTGAATATATAATTTCTTAAATTCATTTTTATCATGGCAATGTTTTGTCACTTTGGTATGACCTTGAGTTCTAGCTTATGCTCGTAGAAACATATATATCTCCATTTTATTTTCTATTAATCGATTAATTAATTAAACTTTATTTTAGTTTTTGATTCAAATATTATATACTATTTAAACAAGTTTTGTTGAATTTTTTTGTTAGCTTATGCAAATTATTTAATTTAATATTATAAAATTTATATTTAGATATTTTTATTAATTTAATTAATAATATAGTTGTAAAAGCCAATGTTTTGAAGATTGGACATGGCCGTAGGTTCAAGTGCGACCAACTATGAGCCGATTGTGAGGACGGTCGGGAGCAGAGTTAAACCGCATTATACATCGAGCTAAGATTAAACCGATCAAAACCCTAATATATCAAGTAGGAGCTGAAAATCAACGGTTTTATTGAATCAATTTGGGGTTTGACACTAAAAATTTAGTGTTTTTTTTGGATTAGTGGAACACGGAAGGAGGAGAAGAGGATAATAGCAGGTGGCGTGTATTTCTGCATTGAACACCCTTAATTTTTTTTTGTTTTGACTTAATTTTGCGATCTCCACCACCTTTTACATATAAATTCATACAGATCCATGAACCACGTCCACCAAGAACCAGCAGTCTGACCGGTGGAACCGTTATAGCCTCCTACCTTAGTGCATGATGGTTTGAATGACGGTCGGGTCTTCATAATAATGGTAAAACCCAAATTTATTATTTTAAGTATACTGTTAAAGGGAAGAAATTTGACACGCAATAATTAAGATAAATGAAATATCAACTAAAATTGTTACTATTTTCTGAAGAAATAATTTTTTTATGTGTTTTTTATACTTTTATATTTGATTGGTATTTTTTTTTTCATTTTTGTTAATATGAGTATGATATATATATTGAGATTATCATATTATTGTTGTTGTTGTTATTTGAAATTGATTATTTTATCGATAATACATAGTAATACTACAAGTCTTAGGTGGTATATAATATAGTGCATGTCAATATATGTCCACTTATCGAATAACGAATATATGTCCACTTACCGAATAACGTCACACGAGTTTCATAACCCTGACCTCTCGAACCAATATCGGAGACCCTAGCCACTAAGGCAGTGGTGCTAAACTAACACATGAATCCATGAATATAACATAATTGAATATATTCGATTAATTAAAAATAAAATATTATTTATTTGATAAATTTAACTGTATCCGACTAAAAAATAGTACGAGTGAATTAAAGAAAAAGATGTAAATAATTTTAGAAACTATACAATGCATGTGCTTAAATGTAAAATAGCTAAATGTAAAATAAATATACAGAATAAATAAAATCCTATGTATAATAATATGGGAATTAAGGAGTCTTAAAATTTCCTAAAATTATTAAGAGATTAGAAAATTCTTCTACTTTACTAATTATTTAGTAGAATAATAGATAGGGTGACCGAAAACCCAAGTTTCCTCAAAATTGGGTTGATCTCCCAACCTTTGTCAACGTTATATTTTTATAGATTAATTAATCATAATTAATCAACTTTAATTACATCATTAATTGTATTAATTAATGATCCTTAATTATATTTAATTAATTTTCCTCTTAAATTAATTACCTTAAGTAATTAACCCATAATTATTAATCCCTCTTGATTAACCATATTCAGTAATTAACTAACTTAATTACTTCATTAAAATAAATTAATTATTCCTTAATTAATTTCTTAATTAATCCCTTGATTAATTACTAAGTAATTTAATCCAAATTAGTTACATTATTAAACATCTTCCATTAATTACATCCTGTAATTACCAATCAATTACTTCACTAAGTAATTTCCAATCCATTAATTACATTAAGTAATTGTCATTAAATCATCAGGTGTTTAAAATTAATTAAACTTAATTAACTTTAAATTAATTAGAGATTATGTAATTAATTTAATTCATTTTAAATTAATTATAGATGGTGTGATTAGATCATTGCTTATATATAAATATATGATATGTGTTTGCCTTGAATGGTTTGAATCTCAGATATGAGATAAATAGTGTTATGATATGGATGCTTGGTTGCATTGTGATGATATCATGAAGTATCTATGAGCGATGAAAATGTAGATTATCAATTTGTGATGATAATATGGATTACCTGTTTGTGATGATAATGTTGATTATCTATTGTGAATTTGTGAATTATCTATCTGTGTGTATATAGATAATTAAATTGAATTGTTTTAACTTAAAACAACTTGGACCTAAAAGATGGCGTTTTGGATTCGATGAGACCGGGATCGGGTTTCCATATTTGGATATCCGAAAACCACATCGATCCAAATTTAACGATAGGTCGTGAATCTCAAGTGAAAATGAAGATTCAGAGTGCAAGGGTTATCGTCGTTAACTCTGAGGGTGATTCCAAAATGAGATTAACGAGATAATGCCTTCGGTTTCGTTCGAATCTGGAACGAACTTGTATGGATTGAATGCTTTCAGAACATCGTCAGGTGGACGATGAGCATTCTAAGAGATGTGTTCTCTAAAGGTAATCGTAGCCTCAAGCCTCATCTACCGAGAATGGCTAAAACCGCACCTCCCCTGTTTTAGCCATTCCCGGTTGATGAGGCTTGAGGCTTACCTTTAGAGAACACATCTCTTAGAATGCTCATCGTCCACCTGACGATGTTCTGAAAGCATTCAATCCATACAAGTTCGTTCCGGGTTCGAACGAAACCGAAGGCATTATCTCGTTACACTCATTTTGGAATCACCATCAGAGTTAACGACGATAACGCTTGCACTCTGAATCTTCATCTTCACTTGAGATTCACGACCTATCGTTAAATTTGGATCGATGTGGTTTTTGGATATCCAAATATGAAAACCCGATCCCGGTCTCATCGAATCCAAAACGCCATCTGTTAGGTCCAAGTTGTTTTAAGTTAAAACAATTCAATTTAATTATCTATATACACACAGATAGATAATTCACAGATTCACAATTGATAATCAACATTATCATCACAAACAGGTAATCCATATTATCATCACAAATTGATAATCTACATTTTCATCGCCTATAGATACTTCATGATATCATCACAATGCAACCAAGCATCTATATCATAACACTATTTATCTCATATCTGAGATTCAAACCATTCAAGGCAAACACATATCATCTATTTATATATAAGCAATGATCTAATCACACCATCTATAATTAATTTAAAATGAATTAAATTAATTACATCATCTCTAATTAATTTAAAGTTAATTAAGTTTAATTAATTTTAAACACCTGATGATTTAATGACAATTACTTAATGTAATTAATGGATTGGAAATTACTTAGTGAAGTAATTGATTGGTAATTACAGGATGTAATTAATGGAAGATGTTTAATAATGTAAGTAATTTGGATTAAATTACTTAGTAATTAATCAAGGGATTAATTAAGAAATTAATTAAGGAATAATTTATTTATTTTAATGAAGTAATTAAGTTAGTTAATTACTGAATATGGTTAATCAAGAGGGATTAATAATTATGGGTTAATTACTTAAGGTAATTAATTTAAGAGGAAAATTAATTAAATATAATTAAGGATAATTAATTAATACAATTAATGATGTAATTAAAGTTGATTAATTATGATTAATTAATCTATGATAAGTGATTAAAGATAAACATGCTACCATAATTACCAATCGCCAAGAAAACAAATTATAACATATCCTAACGTGAAGAGTACATAAAAAGTTACATCAGCGCTAAATGTGCAAGATGCCACTTCAAACAAACTTGGAATGGTATGTACTCAAGTGCACGAATACGTTCGTTTTGTTATTGAAATGTGAATGTCTTCCCAAAAGTGTCGACAACAATTCTAAAAGTGTTATCCGATGCCAAGTATGGTGACTTGCGATCTTCTAGATATTCATTTGTAGACTTCTCCAATTCTTCGTATGTGCTTCCATATCCCCACAGTTCATAAATTCCCTTCACTAAAATGCCTGCAATTGTGATGCATAATATATGTGTGACATAACGATTGATAGTAGGAAGTACTTTACAGTAGAAACATTAAAAATATATTTATATATGCAATCCCGATAACTATAAGAGTTATACCATCAATTGTAAAACAGACAGCGTACAAATGAATATATATGCCCAGCTTAATCACATCCACCACAGAGAGCAAGCCAAGGGTAGATTTTTGTTTATGGAAATGAATATATGTACCCAGCTTTACTATCTTACGTGGCACTATACTTTACCACATTTCATTTCTCAAGTATAGCGTGAGTAAGTCCTCCATACTCAACTAATATTTACAGAAAATCAATCTACACAAAAGCTAATTTCTTATATTATGAGAATATTCCCTTATCATATTATAACAAATCTAAGATGCATGACAGATTGTTCAACAGTCGACCCCATGAATACAAGATATAAAGCTTATGCATCACGAAGCAAATAAATGAAGCATCAAATCAAATAAACATACACAAACCCAACAAGAAAAGGACAGCAGATTACTTCTATTGGCAATATTTCTGGCGATTTCTTTAGAAGGAAGAGATAAGAAATGGAAAGGAGAATCCATGTGATGCTTTTCTGGAAGTTCCCAATCGAGAGTTTGTGTGGAAAAAGTTCCGTCTTCTCCTCACACCTAATTTTTCATACCTGATGTTGATGTACCAATGTCGATAGGGAGATGGCCGGCTATGGAGACATACTGATGTTGATAGGGAGATGGCCGGCTGTGGTGATGTCGATAGGTGTTTTGTAGCATCTGGTGGCGGGTGGTGGAGATCTGGGCTGTAGGTTTGATGCGTTGATTTAGGGTTCAAACCGTTTGAATTTTTGGTTGAGAAGAATTAATCTGGATCTGAAATTTGAACGACATTATGGGGAGAGATTTTATTGTTACAGCCGAAGCGGTAGGAGGAAAGCTTGTGTTTGTAAACTGCAGTGAGACAGTAGGTGTAACGACCCGATATTTTCAACCATTCGCATCCACACATGTCGGACTTGAATAGCTTAAAATACCGAATTGTAATTTAAATTTGGCAAAACACAGCATAAACGGTAGATAAATAGTCACAGATCACAGGCATAGAGTGATAAAATGCAGCGGAAGTAAAGAAATAGTAGTTCATGAAGCTACTATATAAATACATTAGAGTCAAACAAGATACAACAGAGATAACAAGATACAATGGAGGTCCCAACATGATAACCATGTATGAATCAGAATACATCACTGGAACCAACCGGATAACTGGAATCAACTGGATAACCGAAAGTGAAATAGATAGCTATATCTTCAAGCAAAGCTTCCAACTTCGAAGGCGGGTCTCAAATGTTGTATCACTCAGTCTGACCCGAGCGTAAATCAAAACACAAAACACTCGAGTCAGGACATACATACTTATACAATGTAAACTAACTCTCAAGTGAACTGTAATATAAGGTACAAGTAACTTAAAGGATGCTTGGGACCGCCCATCCTCTAGGATCCGTTAAACTATTTACTATGTAGTAATATTTCGCTAATATAATAATGTCTATTAGTAAAATAAACTTACTTTTAAATAGCGTTAAGGCTTTACATTTTCCACCTTAACACGTAATAATGACAATAGTCTATACAATACCGTAATACCTCTTGATCGAGAGGCTACCAGAGGATACTCCATAGGTATGACACAAATAGAAACTCATAGAAGGCGCGCTAGGGTAGGTGACACAATACAACTAGGCAATGCCAGGGTAGATATACCAATTACGCATCCGGGCTGGTGGTAACGCGTAACAGCTACTACCGCCCACCTCGAAAAAAACCCCAAAATCAAAAATAAAAAGTGGCCACCGAATCAATCCAAAAGTCAGAGTATAATATCGAAGGAGTGCGTCCGATCAGAGGAATGACCTCATTGGCTCGAGAATCGCTCCTGTTTTAGCCACCTTATACCAACTCACGGGAGTCGGGTCCACGTATATACCTCAGAGGAAACGCCTCCGCCATCCTACTTCATTCTGGAATCTCCACTGCGTACACGGTTGTTAAAGTGGTTTTCGGAGTTGGCAGAGAGTATGACAACTTTTGATCCCGGTCTCTTTAACAACCAAACGTTATTATAACCCATGGATATTTATTTCAAAATCATTTATACTTTCAAACCAAACTAACATATCCATTTCAAAATCATATCATTTCTTTCAAAATAGCATACTCATTTCAAAACCATATCACAATAGTATCATTTCCATTTCAAAACAAGTTCAATAATATATCATTTAAATAAAACCTAAATTTCCAAATCACTGAATATTTCCTTCAATTTACTAAACTTGAAATATTCCTTTAAATTATCCTAGCATTTTGGAAATGTAACCTTAAGGAATCATAGCATTTTTGGAATGTAATACTTTCCACTTTTATATAATCAAAGTATTTATATACTTACAAATTTTAACATGGTCATTTCATCGTAGCCTTATAGTTAAATAAACTTTGTTACTGTAATATCCAATTTAAAGCTAAAATTCTTATATTAAGTTAAAATTACCTTATTAACTTACATTATTATTACAATAAAGAAACTTTATTATTTTAGTCATTTAAAATATGCCATTTACATTAATTAAAACTTACGTATCAAATGTACATTATCAACTTACATTTTATTATTTCAGTAAGGAACATTTATCATTTTAATCAATTTAAAATACAACATTACATTAATTAAAACTTACATGTCAAATGTACGTTTTAACTTACATTTATTACAATAAAGAGCATTTATCATTTTAATCAATATTACACTAATTAAAACTTACATTATCAAATGTACGTTTTAATTTACATTTCTATTACAGTAAAGTGCATTTATCATTTAATCAATATTACACTAATTAAAACTTACATTATCAAATGTACGTTTTAATTTACATTTTTATTACAGTAAAGAGCATTTATTATTTAAATCAATATTACACTAATTAAAACTTACATTATCAAATGTACGTTTTAATTTACATTTCTATTACAGTAAAGAGCATTTATCATTTAATCAATATTACATTAATTAAAACTTTACGTGTTTCTTTCATTAATTAAAAATTTACATGTTTCTTGCATTAACTAAAAACTTTACATGTTTCTTTCATTAATTAGGACTTTACACATTTCTTTCATAAATTAAAACTTTACACGTTTCTTTCATAAATTAAAACTTTACATGTTTCTTTCATAAATTAAAACTTTACACGTTTCTTTCATTAATTAGGACTTACACATTTCTTTCATAAATTAAATCTTTACACGTTTCTTTCATAAATTAAAACTTTACACGTTTCTTTCATAAATTAAAACTTTACATGTTTCTTGCATTAATTAAAACTTTACATGTTTCTTTCATTAATTAGGACTTTACATATTTCTTTCATAAATTAAAACTTTACATGTTTCTTGCATTAACTAAAACTTTACACATTTCTTTCATTAATTAGGACTTACACAATTCTTTCATAAATTAAATCTTTATACGTTTCTTTCATAAATAAAAACTTTACATGTTTCTTACATTAATTAAAACTTTACATGTTTCTTTCATTAAATAGGACTTTACACATTTCTTTCATAAATTAAAATTGTACATGTTTCTTACATTAACTAAAACTTTACACTTTAAAACAATTATCAGCTTATAACATTTTAACTTATAAAAAGTAATATCTCTTTATATTTCAAATATTTAAATCAAATTTTAAGTTAAAATTCCATATATTCCAAAATTTCAAAATACTTAACAAATTTTTAGGAAAATATTACTTTAAAAATATTAACCATGGGCCTGTACAATATTTTCTAACCTAGGTCAAGTGATACGGATATGTATCATTTCAATCTGTAATTTAAAAAGAAAAATCCGGGTTCCATCATTTCAAACCCGCAATCCCAAAAAAAAAAAAAACGACAAAAGTCAATGAAAAATCACTCGAGCCTATCATTTCAGCCCATAGTGATACTCTTTATCCTAAAGTCCGTTCGGATATGTATCATTTCAACCCATAGTGATAGGGAACTTGCAGTGGTGATTAATAGAAATAAAATAATAGTATACATATAATATCATAACAAATGATGTAACAAATATATAAACGACAGTTATCATCATGTAATCACAATACAGGCATATATGAATGACATATCAATGTCTACAGATTCACTTGTCATTTTTTCACAAAAATATAAGTATATATGTCTAGAGTGATAAAAACTCACCTTTTTAAACTAGAATCGACAAATTGAGAAAAAAATCCAAACCCCGCAAAGCACGAAAAAGCACGACAAAGCACAATGCAAACTTGAGTGGATGAAGAGTCAGATCCAAATCTTGTATGCAAACAAATAGTACATACATAAGAATATGATTCAACACAAAACAATACATGTTAAAACAATGGAAAAATAAACGAATCAAAGTGACATAACTTGCCTTAATCAATCAATGGCTTGGTTACACCACATATGGTTTCAACCATCATCTTATATTGCTTGGTCATGATGGTTAGAGGTGTGCTAGAGGCCAGAGGCTGAGTATAAGCATGAAGAACAAAGAAGAAACAAAAAGAGAAAAAGAAAGAAGAGGAAGAGAAGCCATGAATCTAGAGCTTGAATATAATTTTCTTTCATGCAAATGATAATGAGAAGTTTTGGAAAGTTTTTGTGCGTGATAGGCAAGATAAATTCATGGCTAGATTAAAGTAATGAACGGCTAAGGTAAGTAATAAAGAGGCTATGCAATAAAAAGCAAGATTTTGAATGGTTTGGAAAATAAAATGGCAACAAATACTTATGTATTTAATAAAAAAAATTCTTTCTTTCAAGAGATAAATGAGAGATGGAATAAAATGAGATATGTTTGAGGAGTTTTGTACGTGAATGATAAAAGGAAATACATGGCTATATAAGAAAAAACAGCTAAGGAGTTATGAATATTAGGGAAACGGAAATGCATAAATTAAGGAGGAAGAAACGTACAATATATTTTATTTTTAAATGCAAATGAAAAAAAATGAGTGATGGGAAATAAATTTTTGTATATGAATTTTCAACTTGATATGCAAGGCTATGAGTAGAGTAATTCATGGCTAGGAATGAGGAGGAAATGATAAGAAAATAATAAAGGCCATGCAAATGAAAAAGGCAAGAGTTTAAACAATGAAACGTATGCCTCTTAAATTTCTCCAAGCCATTTATTTGCATACATTTCTTTCTAGAAATGAAATGTGAAGTAAATGTGTGCGTGAATTATGAAGTGGAGTGGATGACAAGAAAAAATTTGAACGGCTAAAGAGGAGTAAATGATAGGAAAACAAAAAGGCTAGGAAATAAAAGGCAAGAAATAAAGAGAAAGAAACACACACACATATATATTATTTTTAAATGCAACTGAAAAGATGATATTTTGAGATGTTTGTACGTGATTAATAAGAGCAATTCATGGCTATGAATGGTGAATGGTTATGGTAAGTAATAAAGAGGGTAGTAAATAAAAAGACAAACATTAAAGAAATGTAACGTATGTCTACTTGATTTCTTTCAAGCCTTTTATGAAAAGATATACACACAAGTAAAATCCAATAAATAAAGTTTAGATATATAAACAAAATAGAAAAATAAAATAAAATAACATAGAAAATAAAAAATAAAAAATATAAAAATGCACATAGAAAAATAGAAATTGAAATATAGAAAATAACTGCGTGTAAAACTCTGTGATTTATCTAATTTTAAAAGTATAACTCAGAATTTAACAAAACGAAAAGCAGAACAGATATCATAAATATATTCTGCTTCAAAGAAAAAGATTAAAATTTAAAAAATTCAAATTTAAAAAAAAAAATTAAACTGAAAATTCAAATTTTGACCAAAATAAAAAAAATTCAAAAATCGTTTATTTATTGGATTTTGGAAAATAAATTACAAACAAATTCCAAACTTACATTGGAAAAATTCTAAAAATTCACTTTTAAATGATTTAAAAATTAAAATTTCAAATAAAAATTTAATTAAAAATATTCACAGAATTACGGGTTGTTACACTAGGCATGTTTTTTTGGCTTTATAAAAATTGATTTTGGCCAGTGAAAGTAAGCAAACCTCCATAACGGTCGGTTTGATAATGCTAACCCAAATTTTATAGTACTTTCTACCGCTTCCAACTAAATTTGTTTAAATTTGAAGCAAATTTCAATAAAAAAAAGAGGAAATATCCATAAGAAGCAAATAGTTGGAACATGTCACCATGCATGCCAAAACCTAGACCCCAAGATGATCTTGTACTATATTAACATCATTTGCATGGTCATAATCCTATACAGTTAATGCCTAACATGAGAGCTTAAGAAAAAACAAATGAAGTACTACAATATGTTTAAATTTTTCTTAGGCGACTACTTGGCGATCTAAGGAATGACCATATTAGTTATTTGTGTTATTTAGATTTGTTAAAATGATGCACGTGATGGTTTTTCTCGAAATCATTTATACCATCTTTTTCAGAGCAGTATGAAATGTTGTGTGTTGAGAGAATAATATATTATGTACAGGGAACATAGACGACAATTTGATGGACACTGAGAATAAATACAAACAAAGTATTTGGAACATAAAACAATCATAGAGTACATTTTTGTGAGTATTTGAATTGAAAACTAAGGACGTAAAAAGAATCATCCACAAAAGATATAACAAATCTATGGTTTTTCAAAGAAAAGTTCATCAATAAAATTTCAACTACTTGTCAAATATCTGTTAAATGTAACCTTAATAAAAATACTTGAGACGAATTTTTAAATTCAGTAGTAAAACATATTCAGTGGTAAAGCTAATAATCATAGCACGGGTCTGCTTTTTAAATTTTAAATGTCAACAATAAAGAGGTGTTAATGAAATTATGTTTATTTCTGTTACGAGGAACTGAATTTTTAAGTCCTTCCCATAACAATTTTAAAATATTGAAAAAATGACTTAGAATTGTCCAAAACCGCAGTCCCTTTGAGAATCTTTTGAAAAATTGGATAATTTGAACGATATGCTTCAAAGAGTAATAATAACATATCTCATTAATTGATCTAACAAACGTTGTTAACAAACATAAATTCTTAAAAAAATATTAATACAACTACAACCTTTTAGGCACATGTCTATCCTGAAACAAACTTGCATTCAGATCCCTAATTTAATCATCATGGAGGAATACATTGTCATAACCAAACAATAACACCTACAGTATAATAAAATAGACTGTTAACTTTGTATTTGCACCCACTAAATAATTAATTATATCATCGAATGTAAGTTCAATTTGTAGGTCTTGATATGATTTTACATCCATGTAATCAAACAGTTTTAGATTTTCTAAAGGCAAAATCCAATTTATCGTTAACATGGACACAAAATCTTAACATGGACACAAAATCTAATAGCATTTGTTAAAAGAAATTACATGAATTACAAAGAACATTGAAGGTTCAGACATGGAGCAATAATAACTTCACAAACCAGTTTCTTTTCGGTTCACTGAAAAAATACATCTGAGCAATATCCTCAACATAAGTTTCCACAGCATCACTATAAAAGAATCTTAATTAGTCAAAATTAGAAAGCTTTGATTTATAGATTTATTGGACGATGAAGAACCATATTTGATTTACTGATTTGAAGCAGCTAGAAATTTTTTATAACTAAAATGGGTTTTTTGCTTTATTAAATGGATGGAGAAGTGGGTTGGAAATGTGTGATATGATCCTGAATGTGGAAAAAGCTTTAGTGGCAATGAAAGTTACTATATTGTGCTTTTTTCTTAATTTCGGCCTATCACCAACCTAACACATTTTAGTAATTTCAAAAGCCTGTTTCTATAAGGTACATAAGTCAAAATGAATTGAAATTTGGTATGCATTTTAACCCTCATACTTGAAACTGGAATAATAATCATGGAATTTGAACAAATTATGAGGAAGTTACGATGTCTCGAACCCAGACAGTTTTTTTCGCTGTAAAAATCTGAACAGAAAAATGCTGCCGAACTATTATATATATGTGTGTGTATGTGTATAACTCTTTACTATTTTCAATGTCTAAACATCAGTAGCCAAATGATAAACTGATTTAATCCTAGGCATTTATTACTAGTGCTGACCACATAATTTTCCCAACCATAGTGAGTATAGCTTTGTTATTGTGTTTAAACACCTGTAAAAAAGAGGTTGTTTAAACAAAAGTGGAAATTCGAAGCAGGTTTCCATTGTTAATGCATCAGCTATTTTCATGTCCTCTGTTTTCTAAAGCTCTCTTTCCACTTTTTGTCAACAAAGTGTATCTGAACTCTGGCGTTTCTATTTAAATAAACATTCACATTTTTTTACTAGTTGGCAAGTGCGAATTTGAACCTAGAATTGATATTTATATAATTCACAAAGCCGAAAACAACAAAATGTGGCATATAAAGAAAAATAACGATCCAACTTTGAAAAAAAATGGAAACAAAACTGATATTATAGCTTCACATTTGATCGCCAATTTTGAGATCTAGATATCGCTTTTCCTAGTCACAACATAACTACAGTTCAATAGAGAAGAAAATTCACAGTTTATAAAAATTAAAAATAAAATAAAAGGTTAAACCAAGCCTAAATAAAATACATCGACAATTCTCCTCCAATTCTTCACTTTTTCGAAGACGCCATCCGTCTCATTTCGAATTCATAGGGTTCGGTTTGGCAAATCAATTCATTAGACGAGATCAATTTGAAATTTAATTGTGATGTTGTGAATTGTCTATAAAAGTAATAAAATATATCATGATGATTTTCAAGATAAATTAAAATGAGTGAAAGTATATTGGCAAGTTAGTATGGGAAATACAATCGCCATTGTTGAAGGGAATGAGAAGGGGAAAATTGAGGAAAGTTGACGCAGCGTGGGAAGCGAATTCGACGATGTAAATCGAATCCGTCCAGGATCTCACACGATTAGCGGAAATAATCGGTGAATCGACGAAGAATCGATGGATTCAAGAATACCGAAAGGCCCAAATCCGTTGATCACGAAGATACCAGATTTTAGCAATCTTCAACATGTTGGTCGCGCACGATTCCGTGAAGAAAGATCTACAATTCTTTGAGCGTTGATCAAGCGCACTTGATTCCGCGAATTGGCTTCAACGTTCGTTGATTCGAGCGCACTCGAATGCCGAAGTGGAGATAGGAGTTAACACTCGACTACCAATTTAAAAATGGAGGCACAAAGCACAAACCAAATTTTATTCAAATTTCAACAACCATTACAATGACACACACACACCCCCCTATTTATAGGTAAAATACAACACACTCACGACTTAACGGTTTACAACATCATATGACTCAACAAAAGTAACGACTTTACAAAATACCAACATTCAATGACACAACGACTTAAGAAAATTAGACGACTTAACACTGCAGCCTCTTCAGCGACTTACGGTAGCTTGTTCGTGACTTAAAAACCTCGGTAGCGACTTAACGATAACGCCCAAAAATCACGCGACCTAAAATAAGTCGCTCTCGACTGAATAAATTTCGCGTTTTCCTTCTCCTTGCTCGTTCGCGACTTAAAATTATCATCAGCGACTTAAAATAAATCGTTCGCGACATAAGAAATGGTAGCGACTTAGGGCTGGAGAAAGGGGCGACTTACTGGAATTGCATAGCTCGTTCGAGACATATGGACAAAATCACGGCAGGCCAGTTGCGCGATTTACTGGAGCATCAATGAATGTCGTTCGCGACATATGGAGAAGAGGAGTAGGTCGCTCGCGACTTATGGGGAAGGGCGACTCGCGATTCAGGGCTTGGGCTTCTGTTCCTTGCTTGCGACTTAGGGTTGGGGAAGCTCGCGGCTTATTCGAAGGTCGATTGCGACCTAGGGTGGAGGACGGCAGCGACGTGCCGTAGGTCGTCGCTCGCGACCTAGAGGTAAATGCTTCATCATCCTCCCCTTGTTGGAAGGAATTCGTACTCGAATTCACACTCTCGTCATCTTCGTCAAGTTTCTCTCCATAATACGGAATTAAGTGTTTGACATTGAAAACATCGGAAATATGAACCTCTTCTGGCAATCTTAACCGATACGCATTATCATTGATCTTCTTCAAGATTTCTACTGGACCAATTTTTCGTGCTTTCAACTTGTTGTAAGTCCCGACTGGAAAACGATCTTTCGTCAAAACAGCATATACAAAATCTCCTTCTTTGAAGACAACACTTCTTCGTTTCTTATCCGCCATTTGTTTATACTTCCCATTTGACTTAAACAATCGTTCCTGTACAACTTTGTGGCATTCCTGTAACTCATTCATCAAATCACTAGCCCGCTTAACAACTCCCTTTTGATATGGTACTGTCGTTAAATCCAACGGTCCCTTTGGTATGGCTGAATATACAACTTGAAATGGACTGAAACCTGTACTTCGGTTAATTGCATGATTGTGAGCAAATTCAGCTTGACACAACTTCAAATCCCAACTCTTCAAATTGTCTTTCACAAGACATCGTAACAAATTTCCCAACGATCTATTCACCACCTCTGTTTGCCCATCTGTCTGCGGATGATAAGCGCTACTAAAATTCAGCTTCGTTCCAACCATCTTCCACAAACTCAACCAAAAATGGCTTAAAAATCTGGTATCTCGATCAGAAACAATATATTTTGGTAAACCATGCAATCGATACACCTCTTTAAAGAATAATTGAGCAACTCGAACTGCATCCGCTGTCTTCTTACAGGCTATAAAATGTGTCATCTTCGAAAACCTGTCCACTACAACATATATAGAATCATTTCCCCTCTGAGTTCTCGGCAAACCCAACACAAAATCCATGCTAATATCAACCTATGGTTTAGTAGGCACGGGTAATGGCATGTATTATCCCGCATTCGTCGCTGTTCCCTTCGAAACCTGACAGATATGACACCTCTCCACAAATCTCTCTACCTCTTTCCTCATTGACGGCCAAAAATAAGATTGTGAAACTAACTGTAAGGTGCGATCCCGTCCAACATGTTCTTCTTCATGCAACTCTTTAACAATGTTCATTCTCAAGCTACAGTCTGGTATGCATAATCGATTCCCCTTGAATAAGAATCCATCAACCAACACAAAGTCATCAGTACTCCCATCCTTAACTTTCTCAACAAACTTTGCAAAGTAAGGATCCCCCTCAAACAACTCTGGCAATAATTCGAATCCTGTCACTTCAACCTTCAACGTTGTCAACAAGTGACTTCTCCTGCTCAAAGCATCCGCTACACGATTTGTTACCCCTGATTTGTATTTTACCACGAAAGTAAATTGTTGTAGATATGCTATCCACGAAGCATGTCTCGCTGAAATCTTGTCCTGCCCTTGTAGATGTTTTAATGCCTTATGATCAGTGTAAAGAACAAACTCCTTCTGAAACAAGTAATGTCGCCAATGTTTCACGGCTTGAACAATCGCGTAAAATTCTACATCATAAGTGCTATATCTCAACTCGGCTCCAGACAGTTTTTCACTGAAATAAGCAACTGGTCTTCCATTCTGGCTCAATACTCCACCAATTCCCACTTTCGAAGCATCAGTATGTAATTCAAACAACAACTGAAAATTCGGCAGTACCAGAATTGGTGCTGTCGTCAAGAGTGTCTTGATCTTCTCAAAGGCAACCCCTACTTCCTCTGACCATACAAACTTCTTTCCTTTCATGCAATCGGTTACTGGTGCCATCACACTGCTAAAGTGTGGAATGAATCTTCGATAAAAAGACACCAACCCATGAAAACTCCTCACTTCCGTAATTGTCTTCGGTTGTGGCCAACTCCTGACAGCTTCCACTTTATTTTCATCCACTTGAATTACTTCCTTTGACAGAACATACCCCAAAAATAAAACACTGTCCGTCATAAACACGCACTTCTTTGTTGTTGCATAAAACTGCTCTTGTCGTAGAATCAACAATACTTCTCGCAAATGCTGGATGTGTTCTTCCGTACTCACACTATAAATCAAAATATCATCAAAGTAAACAACCACGAACTTTCCAACAAATGGTCTAAAAATCTGGTTCATCACTCTCATGAAAGTACTAGGAGCATTTGACAAACCAAATGGCATAACCAACCATTCGTATAAACCCTCTCTGGTTTTAAAAGCAGTCTTCCACTCATCACCCGGTCGAATACGAATTTGATGGTATCCACTCTTCAAGTCAATCTTGGTAAACACAACAGCCCCACTCAACTGATCAATCAAATCATCAAACCTCGGCATAGGAAATATGTATCTCACAGTGATCTTGTTTAGTGCCCGACTATCCGTACACATCCTCCACGTTCCATCCTTCCTCGGTACCAATAAGGCTGGCACGGCACATGGACTCAAACTCTCCTGGACACGCCCTTGTTGTAACAACTCCTCCACCTGCCTTCTCAGTTCTTCATGCTCCTTCGGACTCATCCGGTAATGTGGCCTGTGAGGTAACACTGACCCTGGCACAAGTCAATTTGATGTTGAATATCCCTCAACGACGGTAATTCCTTTGGCAACTCCTCCAGAAACACATCACTGAATTCTTCCAATACCGGCTTCACTTCCTCTGGAACTTCAACTGATTCAGTAGCTTCATGTCCAATCAACAAAAACACTTCAGGACTCTCCTCTACTTCTTCAACAAATTCCTTTAATGTCAATAAAGTTTTCAGCTCCTCAATCTCCTCAGATTTGCTCTCTTCCTGTTGTCTCTTCTTTGGAACTAAAATAATCTTAACACCTTCAAACATAAAACTGTAGCTATTGGTTCGACCGTCATGCTGCACTGCTCGATCATACTGCCACGGTCTTCCCAAAAGCAAATGACAAACATCCATCTCAACTACATCACACCAGATCTCGTCTTTATATTTCTTCCCAATAAAAAATGGAACTCGAACTCGCCTATCCACCTTCACCTCTCCTCCTTTTCTCAGCCACGCTAACTTGTAAGGATTAGGGCGTTTCTCCGTCTTCAACTTCAACTTCCTTACAGCTTCAGTAGAAATAATATTGTCACAACTTCCTGCATCAATCACAAACTTACAAACTTTTTCCAGAATAGTGCATGTAGATTGAAAAATGTTTCTCCTCAACCAACTAGCCTCATCCTCTTGTTTGGATGTTAAACAAGACCTTCTCATCATTAGATTACACCCTTCATCTCCTGACGCGATATCCTGTTCATTCTCCTCAACTAGACTATCTTCACCTTCAACAACATCCTCACCTTCAACTTCAGCAATCATCGTTCTCTTCTTTGGCTTTGGACATTCGTTACTTTTATGACCCATTTCCTGGCAATTATAACATTTGAAACTATTGTTGACCTTTGCTTTCGCAGCCTCATTCACAACTGGTTTACTGACAACTTTAGAAACATTAGAACTCCCACTGGCACCCTTCACTTGATTGTTGGAATTTGTAAACACTCCACCTCCTCGTCTTCCCTGCTTCTCCTAAGCCAACTCCTTCTGGTGCGCTTCAGCCACAGATCTCGGGTCAAACATATTAACCATATCCTGGATCTGCATTCGCAAACCTCCAACAAACCTAGCAGTCAACTGTTCCTCTGTCTCCATAATGTCATTTCGAGCAATCAGTTGATAAAACTCGTCAGCATAATCATTAACAGTCTTTGTCCCTTGCCTCAAGTTCTACAATCTCCGATACATGAGTGATTGATAATTGTAAGGTAAAAATGTAGCTTTCATCAATTTCTTCATTTTCTGCCAGTCAACAATCTTCGACTTCCCCATCCATTCTCGTGTAAGTTTGGTTTGCTGCCACCACACCATAGCTCTCCCTCTCAACCTAGTAGCAACCAACCTCACTCGACGGTCTTTCGGAACCTCCTTGAAATCAAAGATCTCCTCAACATTAGACAACCAGTCCAAGAATTCTTCTACAACCATTCCACCTTTAAATTCAGGAATCTCCATCTTCATTCCCGATTCCCATCGACGATCATCCTCTACATCTCGATACTGACGTCGTGTTTGACCTCTATCTCGGTAATGAACACTTCCCCTATCACCATCAAACTCCTCATCAAAATCTGAAGTATATCGATGTCGATCACGACCACCAACCTCTCTACCACCACCACTTCTTCGATCTTCATTCCTATCACGATTGTCAGCACTTCTACGATCATGATCTTCTCTTCTCTCTCGATCTGAATGTGGTGAAACTCTACTTCTCCCATGGCTCGATTCAGGTGAAACCCTTCTTCGATTTTGATTCATTTCAAGCATCATTCTCTCTAATCGACCAATTCCTTCATTCAACTTTTCAGTGAAACTCTCATTGATTCGTTGTTCCATTTCATCGGCCTCTTCTCTTCCATACAAAGCATTAATATTACGATGATGTTGAGCTCGTCTTGGAGGCATGATTGAACTTCAAACAAACTCAAAAATAAATTTCAAACACTTTCCGAACTTTGATCCAAAGTGAGATGGATCGAAACTCCCAACTTGTTGCAACTTCACGATGAACACGGTGAACACCAAACTTCTCAACAATTTGCAAATCCGATCTCCAAACCTCTAATTCTCGAAACCCAAGTCTCCAAATAATGCAAACTTCTTGCGATCTAGCTCTGATACCAAACTGACGCAACGTGGGAAGCGAATTCGACGTTGTAAATCGAATCCGTCTAGGATCTCACACGATTAACGGAAATAATCAGTGAATCGACGAAGAATCGATGGATTCAAGAATACCGAAAGGCCCAAATCCGTTGATCACGAAGATACCGGATTTTAGCAATCTTCGACACGTTGATCGCGCACGATTCCGTGAAGAAAGATCTACAATTCTTTGAGCGTTGATCAATCGCACTTGATTCCGCGAATTGGCTTCAACGTTCGTTGATTCGAGCGCACTCGAATGCCGAAGTGGAGATAGGAGTTAACACTCGACTACCAATTTAAAAATGGAGGCACAAAGCACAAACCAAATTTTATTCAAATTTCAACAACCATTACAATGACACACACACCCCTATTTATAGGTAAAGTACAACACACTCACGACTTAACTGTTTACAACATCATATGACTCAACAAAAGTAACGACTTTACAAAATACCAACATTCAATGACACAGCGACTTAAGAAAATTAGACGACTTAACACTGCAGCCTCTTCAGCGACTTACGGTAGCTCGTTCGTGACTTAAAAACCTCGGTAGCGACTTAAAGATAACACCCAAAAATCACGCGACCTAAAATAAGTCGCTCGCGACTTAAGAAATTTCGCGTCTTCCTTCTCCTTGCTCGTTCGCGACTTAAAATTATCATCAGCGACTTAAAATAAATCGTTCGCGACATAAGAAATGGTAGCGACTTAGGGCTGGAGAAAGGGGCGACTTACTGGAATTGCATAGCTCATTCGCGACATATGGACAAAATCACGGCAGGATAGTTGCGCGATTTACTAGAGCATCAACGAATGTCGTTCGCGACATATGGAGAAGAGGAGTAGGTTGCTCGCGACTTATAGGGAAGGACGACTCGCGATTCAGGGCTTGGGCTTCTGTTCCTTGCTTGCGACTTAGGGTTGGGGAAGCTCGCGGCGTATTCGAAGGTCGATTGCGACCTAGGGTGGAGGACGGCAGCGACGTGCCGTAGGTCGTCGCTCGCGACCTAGAGGTAAACGCTTCATCAAAAGTGGAGGAAAGAAATGAGAATGGACGGATCGTGCCGAAGAGGGAACTGTTTTTCACGTCTAAAGGAGAAATGACAAAAGTATCCTTAGCAAGTTTTTTACGTGGTGTTGTAGGTAGGGGTATTTTAGAAAATGTTAAAAAGACTTCACTTTGACCGATTTGACCAAGTATTTGCTTTATATATACGAGTACTTTGGCACGTGCGATGCACGTGCGCAGGAGGAACTGCTATTAAGAAATGATGTTTCTAACCTTTTTTGAATTTTATAAAATGACTTTGACGTGTTCCTATAATAATGGATTTTTTGGATATTAATTTTCGAAAAGTATCCACGTCCGATGGACGTGTATAATTGCTTTGCTTTATTGTAAAGTACTAATGAACCTAGACATAAAATGAAAATTAAATTGATTCGTAACATTGTAACTTTCAAATATCCTTGCTAATAAATATTTTTTTGAAATAAAAAGAGTAATACAGTTCTTCCACTTTACAAACTTTTTTTCTTTAAGTGGAAGTCTAATCAATCACCAATAATCAATGAAATCAAACATAAAACTAACACAATCCAAACCAACAATTAAATGCAATTAGATCTGTAAGCAAGCGTTAATAAATATCAAAGTACGACTGTAAACATAAGTGCACGCACGCGCACACACAAATACACACACACGCATAGGTTTTGTAAGCATGATTCAAAATCTTCAAGGTTTAAGGCATTTGGAAAAGAATAAGCTTCAGTGATTTTGGATAGTATAAAATGCAAATAAGTTTTCAATGCCTACAATTTCCCAACACATAGTTGAGTTCAAATATATTCATAGCTATATAATCTCAAATGCAAGTGGTTCTATATATATATATATATATATATATATTTATATATATATGCATGCAAGTTGTGTGGCTTCACAATACATTTCATATTTAACGGATATAACTTTTAAATATTATGCAGGTTTTAGATAAGCGTTAAATTTCAGGCATAAGCAAATTTTAATATCATATATTCAATTCCGAATACGTACATAAGTTTTATATGTATAAATTCTCAAATTTATAAAGGTATATATGATTCAGGATGTATGTTTCTTAGTGTATGTAAATGGTTGTTTCTTAGTGAATGTAAATGGTTTCGAGTATACAACACTTCTTGGAAAATGCATAAACCTTGAACATACAAAATTTCAAATATACAAAGCTTTGTACACATGCTTTTGTGAAGAATTTGAACATTATGAAAAGATACCTACACATGCTTCCTAAGCACATGGGCTATGCTATATGGTATAGCATCACATGCCCATGACAGGCTTTACACACCAATGGATAATGTATCAAAGTTCTAATACATACGTTTTAAAAGTATATATGTTATAAATACTCCCCTTTGAAGTTATCCTTAAATATGTACTAATTTTGAATGTTAAAAGTATATATGTTATAAATACTCCCCTTTGAAGTTATCCTTAAATATGTACTAATTTTGAATGTGTGGTTTCAAATACATTATGCCGACCTACATATTAAAATGTACATAAATCATACCATAAACAGATCAAAAGCATATCATAAAAGGTAATGTTAGTTACAGGTTATGAAAATAAGACGAAAAAGGATTTACATCAAGCATTCACATTATGCATTGTCAAACAAACTCAATTATAATTTATGTTTTATGTAAGCTTTTATGAATCCTTTTCTTCTGTCTTCTTCCTTGGAAAGCTAGTGGTAGCATGCAACGTTTATCCCTTTATGCAGCATCAAATCCGAAACCTAGAAATCATAATTGAAACCATGAGAAACTGCAACAAAAAATTGGCACCTGAAACATTCAAGTTAGACCTATGATGTATGAAAAATGAGCTAAAATATATGGGACAAAAATAGTTGATGGTGACATATTAGAAGGCTAGTGTATAGTGGATGATAATTGCTTTGCTTCATTGTAAAGTACTTACCAACGCAGACATAAAACGAAAATAAAATTGAAATTCAAAGCATTGTAACTTTCAAATATCCTTGGTAATAAAATAATATTTTGAATAGAAAGAGTAAAATACAGTTCTTCCACTTTACAAACATTTTTTCTTCTTTAAGTGGAATGCAATCAATCATCAGTAATCAGTGAAATCAAAAATAAAGCTAACACAGTCAAAGCCAATAGTTAAACGTAATTAGAATTGTAAGCAAGTGTCAATAAACATCAAAGTACAAAGGTAAACATAAGCATAGAGGCCGGTAGAATAAATGCTAACTGGAACACTCACTTTGACCGAAACATGTGCAACAACAATGCACCTCATGATGGTCTTCCACCCCTCCTACTTGAACAACAAACCAAAGATTGCAGATGTTTTTCCCTAACTCCATTGTGCGCGTATATCGTTCTTTGCAGCATCAGATGCCCCTCCATTTTATTAGATGGAATTCATCAATACTCAAATTTGAAGCCCGTCCATTGAGAGTTCTTTAAGGAACAATTTGCATTATATATATATATATATATATATATATCACATAGAACAGTCTTCAATAATTCCGCACTGTATACAATGCAGTACCGAAACTGCTGAAATGGAGACAAATATGTTACATATCGAGTTCAGTAAAATGGAATATTTTCCATATCGATCATTGATTATGTTGATATGGATATAACAATGGTGACATGATGTCTCGTGTAAAACTATTAAATCTATAATTTACCCCATCTATCCATGATCAAATCATTATGTGCATATTTTATGAAATTAGCACATCATCCAAACTTCATTAAAAGCACCGCTATTGTAAATTGAAAATTATTTGTAAATGCCAATACTTTATATTTTTATGGAATTATATTGAAGGTTGGGTGCTTAATAGCAGGCAACGTTTGCAGTGGATCTGTATACTCGATTAAATGATCATACTTGTGTACTCAACTGCCCAAATCACATAAATTGGTTGCTAAACACACTTTACCTTAATCTAAAAATTTCAATGAAGAATTCAAGTTCTTATATACATCTATTGAATTCTTAGCTTCAAAATTTATGTAACTTATAAGTGCAGAACTAAAATGTAGCAATTTATAACAGATTTTAGTACTATTAAACCAAATCACAGCATCACTTGGTTGTCGCAGCTGCCAGTTGTCATTTGCCATGCAACATTTTTTCCCCAACAGTTTGGGTTTAAAAAACTTCTTTTATACATCAAATCAACATGTGGCCTGAGTTGATGAAGAAAAAATAAACCAAAAATTTAGGTAAACTGATTAATCTCTTTCAATAGATAGACAAATAAAGTGAAACCAAGATAACAAAATATTAAAAAAGAAGAAGAGTTTTTTGGAGTGGCTTAATCAAATATCATACACGATCATATATTATATAGATCTCAACATATACTGATCTAATCAAGCAAACAATCATAGAAATAGTTCAAAAAAAGTAGCTGCTAAAGTTGATAGGAGGGAGATTGTGGATTGAACAAAATTAGGAGGTGCGTTCTACCTTTAAATTTCATTGCTTTTTAAGTACAGGGTTTTATTCGCTTTGAAGCAAAATAAAATAAAGATGGACACGGAACCTGTAAGAAAAGTAGGAGTAGGTAGCTATTTGCGGGGAAATGGGAATAGAGACTTCCATTATGCATGATAAGCAAGTGGGAGCCAAAGACAAAAATGTAAACGAAGAGATTTTGTAGGTAAGACACTAAAAGCGGCATTTTGGGACAATTTGTTATATATATATAAGATATGTATATATACATATATATGTATGTATGTATGTATGGGCCTTGTCTTGCCACATCACCCACAATGCTCACAAATATTTTCCCTCTTTGACTATTAATCATTACGTTTTGGATCTGAGAATTTATGCTAATATTTTTATTTCATAAAGTTACTATGCATTCATAATTGTAAATATTTGCCTGCATTTTTAACTGCGCCTCCATTTTATATTCCTCAAACCTTCCGTCAGCCTCCTCTGCCTAAAACCACATGTTGCAACCCACCTCTAACTCTTCATCATTCGCCTCCTACCCACCTTCGGCCGATCAACCACCTATCGTTCGCCTAACCTCCTCCTTCCCAGTTCACCGAAGTGGCGCGTCGCATTTTCCAATCACCCTTCCGCCACCATTTCGCAATCCATCCCCCAGTCTCGCATTGCTCGCCTTCTAGCTATTCGCCTACAAACCGCCATCACCTGATATATCAACTATATTGCAAGTGCACTGAATAATCCACTTCTAATGGGATTATGAGTTCTATTATATGCTATTCATCTAGAATCATTCATGGTTTGGATATATATTAGCAAATGATTGATATTTTATATGTTATAACATAGAGAAAAAAGAATGAAAAAAAATCAAATCCACTTTGTAATAAAGATAACTACAATGTAACCAATAGTCTCTAAATATTTCCCGCTTTAGGCAAACAATACATCAAAATTTATTTATCATTGTTTATCTTTCCAATATTTTATTATCTACATGTATCGTAAGCATGCTAGGAAAACGTGGTTATAACTACTGACCTTGGTTTGTGAGTTGTTACTTCTATAGTCCATAATAATGTACGGATCAATAACCAACTTGGAATCCAGAGGGTACAACAATACTGTAGTCCATTATGACAGCTTCCGCCAATGCAAATGCCAAGTAACATGTTTCCAGCAAGGCAAATAGCCATATAAAATAACAGTTAAATGCAATTAGTTCATAAAATAATCAAGTAGCAATAAACATCAAAGTATAATTCTAGAAGAACAACTAACTTGTATGGATTGTGAGTTGGTTCGATCTTCATAGCATTTCATCCTTCTGTTCAAAAAATGCAATTATAAAAACCAAAAAAGACCTAAAATCAAGTTCAAAGGAAAAAGGAACAAATTTTTATACAAACTTGAAGTCAAAATCATTGATTGAAGAATAATAACCTCCCTCGATCTCGCTTGTCGTCACGACCGACCGTAGTAGAACCAACATCCAAAAGTAGAACTGTAAGTCGCAATCTTTGATTACAGCAAAAAACCTCCCGTGCATCCTCATGTTCAACTACTGCTAGACCAATAATCTGAAGAAGAAACCTCCCTTGCGTTCAACTGCTACTAGGCCAATAATCCAAAAAAGAAATAAAGAAAAATCGAGATTATAGATTTCTAAATTGTATAGAAATTATACAGAACTGTGAAAAAAAAGTTTAATAATATTTCAAAGAAAAATCCATTTCGTGAAAGGGAATAGGTCTTAATAAGAAAGTGACTAATTAAAAAAGACCTGAGTTGTATGTTTGTGGTTTGGTCATTGCCTCTTCATCTTACCTAGAAGTTATCAACTGCTTCAATTTTTCAATTTCTCGAGCTATTTTTTTTTTTTGGTTTGTGGGGGAAGAAATGGGGACGTGCTGAGAGAAGGAGACCTTGTGCTGCCATAGATGAACTCAATTGAGCTGAGCTCATTCTCGAAACGTATTCAAATATGAATTGAGTTATTGTTAATCGAAATTAGCAGTTGCTTGGGTTTCCCATTTTTAACCTAAACCGATTTCATTTTTTCTGAGGAGCGTGAGGAAGAAATAGGAACGTGATGGGAAAATCGGTCTGCGCTTAGATTTAGGAGTTGGTTTCGATGCAAAGACCAAGGTACCCTTATTTTGACACAAAATGAAATAACATAGGAAGGGACATCTTTGGCAATTCAAAAAAGGCTTCACCTCCTGAAGTATTTGCATTATATATAAGATAAGATAAGGTATGTAGGATTACATTACTACATAGGAAAACTAATTAAGCTACACTGAATTTGAACAATGCATGAATAGGATGTACTTCAAATTTTCTTATTTATATACAATTTGTGAACAAGACATTTTTTGTATATAATTTTTGACAGGCATTTTCATATACATACACACACACATATATATATACACACATATATACACATATACATATATATATACACACATATACATACATACATACATATATATATGTCTCTCTATGTGTATGGGGTGACAGTGTGTGTAACAGGTTTATATATGAAAGTAACAGGTGTGTGTGTGTGGTGACAATGTGTGTACAGTAACAGGTTTACATGGGTAAACTATATGAACATGTTTATATATGGGTAAGCTATATGTTTGTTTTCAAAGTGTAAACTATATGAAGTTATGAACATGTTTATAAATCCGACAATTGGTTTGAAAGTGTAAACTATATGTTGGCATCAAAATTGACCATCAACACCAATTGCAAGCGAAAGTACCAATATCCAGTCACGGATCACAGATAGAGTATATGTGGAGAATATAATGTGAAAAATAATCAAATTTTAAAATGAAAGCGATAAAAAAACAAGATTTATAGTGATTCGGCTAACTCCAACCTACTTTCACTCTAGAAAAATCCTTTTTATTATCATAAATTTGATTACTGTTACAATCGGGAATTCCTAAAACGAAAATGGTAGAGTAGCCTTTAGGTGGAAGATAAAGAGAAACGGAATGGAGATCCCCTTTTCTGAAGCCACACTTGCTGTATTTATAGGTGAAATCTCGACTATAGGGCATCCTCACCTACATGAGCCCGCCATCATGACCATCGAGCCCAACTCTTTCAAATACGCCGACCTGAAGTATATAATATGTCAACCCGGAGAAAACTCAGAGCAAACCCAAAGCAAATCTATGGATGACCCGAAGTAAGACGAATGCCGACCCCAAGTAACATGAATGCCGACCCCAAATGAACTCTCTTCTGCCGACCCGACATATCATGAACACCGTCCTGAAGCAGCCTTTACAACCGACCCGAAGCGAGGACAATGTCAACCCCTCTCAACTCCTGATGCCGACCCCATGTAACTTCCTATGCTGACCCGAGTGCTAACCCAAACTGCTCCCATAGCTGACCCCAAGTTGCTTCTCAATGCCGACCCTAGATGAACTCTCCTCTATTGAACCGAGCACTGACTGAAGACCAACCTGCACCGATCCGAAGTAATCCCCAATGCCGACCCTAAGCTCCATCTCCTTATGCCGACCCTTAACTAAAGCAATGCCGACCCCTAGCCATCCTTATGCCGACCCAAAGCTACCCAGATGCCGACCCAAAGTTAAGTGAAACATGTCGACCCCTCGTATAGCCTTCACCGTCTAAATGTCGATCTCAAGTATTTCTAACTCCAACTCGAAGTGGATGCCGATTCGACCTGAAGCAGGAGCAATGCCGACCAGAAGAAGTTCCAATGCCGACCCCATCGAAGTTCATCCTATTACGACCCGAAGAAAACCCTTTCCTCACCCGAAGCAAACTATGTGGTGACTCATAGCAACCTCTTGGCTGACCCAAAGCAACTCGATCTTTCTCAAAATTCATATTCCAAATACCCGACATCGTTTATCCATCGATCATGTCGAATCCTGATTTCGTATTCATATTTATTATCCATAATTGGTCATCCATCCACCTATTCGAACTGAACCCATAATATTCCAGCCTCGATGACCTTGCAATCCGTTGAGTTAAATCCACCGATATATGGCCATGCCAAAAGGCGGGTTAACCCTTTGCCCTTCAAAACATGCCTTGCTGTCGGAAGGTGTGTTTTGAATTGTCATAAGTCCAAAATCCGAAGTCCATAATCTATTGATCGCCATATCATCCAACCTTAAATCCAGTCCATTGCCAATCCAATTCCTTGATCTCTCCAGATCATTATCGAAATCCATGATTGTTCCGAGTCGGTATCCAATTTCGAATCCTTCCCAAACCTGTTATCCAAATCCACGATCTCTTCAGATTATTTTATCCAAGTCCGGAACCTCTCTGTGTCCTATAATCCAAATCCGAGGGCTCACCGGTTCCATATCCAAATCCAGGACCTCTCCGAATCCAAATCCAAAGCCGGGACCTTTCTAGGTCCTGTATCCAAATCCGGGACCTCTCCTGGTCCAAAACCAAATCCATTGACCTCTCCGGGTCATTTTATCCTACTCCGACCTCGACTCTCCGATCGAGGGATTATCAATGGTTTTTCTTTTTTGACCTTGACTCTTCAATCAAGGACTTAATCCATGGGTTATCCTACTTCGGCCTCGATCCCCAACTGAGGTCTTAAACCATGAATATCCCTCTCGGGCCTCGACTCTCTGGTCGAGGACTTAATCCATGGGGTCTCCTTCTCCGGCCTCGATCCCCTGTCAAGGACTTAGTCCGTGGGTGTTCTACTCCGGCTTTGATCCCCAATCGAGGATTTATCTGTGTTTGAGTCCATTCCGTCGCTCCCCGATGAAGGGAATTGTAACTTACGGTGATTATCCAGTCTCTCCGATTGGGACCGTAACCGTCACCTGAAAAAAAAAGTTTGAAGTAAATAGAAAAACAATATTTCATAAACCCAAGCACCATGGTTTATGGTTATCTCAGAGTATGCCTAGGGACCGTCCTCAATCTCGTACATATGCAAGTGACTTAGCTGCATTACTACGGGGTTTATTACTTATTCCATACCATCAAGAGATGATGACCTATGCCCTTAAGCCGGGGTAGCTTCGATTTATGGTGGATGATGGATGCTCCTGTTCCATTACTGCTATCCATTTCCAAACAAAGCCATTCAAATCCATGCTCCTAGTTCCATTGGTAGTTGTGCCAATCCATTCTCCTTGGTCGAGCTTTGCCCTCAACTGATCCAATCCATATCTAAGCCTGCTAATTTCCATTCCAAGTCCTGGATTCCAATTTCAAGCTGTTCTAGCATCCATAAATGGTCTCTGGTCATCATTTCCATCATTCCCTCGAGTCCACAAGGGAATCCCAGATAATCCTCTTCCGAACGTGCATCCAAGTTCTGATCCATGCCAAACTGCATAGTACTGCCTGGTATTCTGTCTGGAATCGAGCCAATATGATCCAGAGGCATGCCCACAGTTTAGGGGTTGCTCCCGACGGCTTTATTCTATCCCGTATTTTGGTTGCTTCACTTCCTTGGTTCTAATTCTGGACTGCCTCTGTTCCTGCTACTCCAACTTCATGATCCACATTTCCAGCATTCCCTACAACTCTATTCCCTTGGTTTTGCACCTGAGCTTGTCGAATCTATCGGAGTAGGTTCTGTATCATTTCCACCTGCCTTTTCAACATCCTTTCCTGCATAGCATCCATCATCATTTCCATCTCATCTTTTGTGATTAAAATTGAGGTCTGATTAGCTCCTGAGGAAGCCTCTTGACTTCCTTCATGATGGCTCCTCTATGTCCTCTGTCTCCTTCTTGATTGCCTAGCCATAACTTCCTAAATCTAAGTTCCCGAGTTTCCAAATTCAAGATCTTGACTTCTAGATTCTCGAGTATAAGCTTTCTCCGTGAAAGCACCAAATATTGGCATCGAAATTGACCACCAATACCCAATTGCAAGTGAAAGCACTAATATCTAGTCACATATCACAGATAGAGTATATGTAGAGAATATAATATGAAGAATAATCAAAATTCAAAATGAAAGCAGTAAAAAAGACAAGATTTATAGTGGTTCAGCTGACTACGGCCTACGTCCACTCTAGAAAAATCCTTTTTATTATCAGAAATTTGATTACAACTACAATCAGGAATTCTTGAAACGAAAATGGTAGAGTAGCCTTTAGGTGGAAGATGAAGAGAAATGGAATAGAGATCCCCTTTTTTGAAGTCATACTTGCTGTATTTATAAGCAAAATCATGGCTACAAGGCCTTCTCACTTACATAGGCCCATCATCATGACTGTTGAGCCCAATTCATCCAACTATGCTGACCTGAAGTAGACAACATGTAGACCTAGAGAATACTCAGTGAAAACCCGAAGAAAACCTATGGATGACCCGAGGTAAGACGAATGCTGGCCCCAAGTAACATGGATGCCGACCCTAAACGAACTCTCTGATGCTGACCCAGACCCGAAGTATCATAAACACCGACCCGAGTGCTGACCCGGAGTAAACCCTTTACAGACCAGAAGCAAACCATGTGGTGACTCGAAGCAACCCCTTAGCGGACCCAAAGCAACTTGACCTTTCTCGAATTTCATATTCCAAATATCTGACATCGTTTATCCATCGACCATGATGATTCCTGACTTCGTATTCATATTTATTATCCGTAATTTATCATCCATCCACCTATTCGAACCAATCCCATAATATTCCAGCCTCGATAACTGTGCAATCCATTATGTTAAATCCAGCGATATACGGTCTTGCCAAAAGGCGGGTTAACACTATATGAATAGGTTAATATATGGGTAAACTATAGGATTGTTTTGAAAGTGTATAAATAGGTTCATATATGGGTAACTATATTGAACAGGTTTATATATGAAAGTGTAAACTATATTGAATAGATTTTGAAAGTGTATGAACAGGTGTAAATAGATTTTGAAAGTGTATGAACAGATTTAAAAGTGTATGAACATGTAACTATATTGAACAATTTTTGAAAGTGTATGAACAAGTGTAAACTTATTGAACAGTTTTATTATATGGGTAAACTATATGAACTGGTCTATATATGGGTAAACTATATGATTGTTTTGAAAGTGTAAACTATATGAACATTTCTACTAAATGAAATTAACCATGGTGAAGGTGAATACAATGATAACGAACACGGACTATGCATGGTGAACATAAAAGATGATGGCGACTTACGTTGACATCCATGTACAAAATCTACATGGCAAACAAGTTAATTAGAGCATTGTATTTAAAATCCAACAAGTGAAGAACTTATATTATTTTACAGATGCAAATATCACCTGATAGGAGTTCATCATAACATGAAACATCATCGATAGGAACCTCAATCTGATGATCGACAAAATACAAAAATTGGTTTGGACCTTAACCAATTTTGAGTACAAACCAATGCCTCAACCGTCCATGGACTCAAAGTACTACAAAAAGGATCTATAATTCTTTCTCCGTGCTAAAAGCGAATTCGGAAGCAACTATGGATACCAGAATAGCAAGAAGATACCGAGCGACTAAAGATAAAACATGATATTTGGAACTATTTACCTTCCACCATAGTAAAACATCAAAATTATTTGGTGTACCCTCAATCGGTGCATTTAAATGATTTTCT
Organism: Allium cepa; assembly: GCA_030765085.1. Classification (NCBI taxonomy): domain Eukaryota; kingdom Viridiplantae; phylum Streptophyta; class Magnoliopsida; order Asparagales; family Amaryllidaceae; genus Allium; species Allium cepa. The sequence goes on from CM060937.1 coordinate 294,829,276, forward strand.
AGTTCATTGCCTTCGTTATCGTGTTGTTGAACCTATCTTAGAAAAGTATTCATTCTTCTAGAAAGAACATCACTAACATCCTCAACACGTTCACTTGCAATGAGCATGCATTTGTGTTCCAAATGTAGCATCGCTAACATAAAATTCAAACAACCTTATCAAAATATTCTTTACACTTTTTAGTATGTCTTCAACATTATTTTTTTCGTACATGTCTTCAACACATAACTTCAAAAATTGGAATTTATACATTTGGTCAAGCACACACATAAAAAATAAAATTTTGTTCATATTACCTTCGCTTCCCCAATATTTATCAAACTTTATTTTCATACTAATTTCCATTTTAGCAAGATAAGGATTCATTTTATCAGCCGATGCTCTAAGTTCTTCTTGAATTCCACTAAGCTCGGCAAAACAAACATTTGCACTAATGGATAAAGTTTTACTAAATTTTAAAGTAACATCGTAAAAATACTAAAATAATTTAACAAATAATTAGCCTTTTCCAATCCATAGAACATGGAGGATGAATTTCATCATCAAAGTAAGCAACAAAAATATTGTCATTTTCTTTCATATCATCAAAAACATTTTTGTATTTTAAAACCGCTTCCAACATCAAATGCGTTGAATTCCACTTAGTCGGTACATCCAAAATAAGCATATATTTATTCTCAATTCCAAAAGTTAAACATATCTCTCTAAATTTAGTCAATTGTGTCAGAGATGATCTCATAAATCTGACTGTAGACGAACTCCAACTATAGTACTACTAATTTCTTTTAGCCCATAATTGAATTAAATTGGTTATATGAGGGCAACAATGAATATGCATGAAATCAACATTCAAAACACAACCACCATTATAATCATTTAATTTTCTTTTCACATAATTAATTGCCACTTCATTTGCACTAGCATTATCAACCGTGATAGGCACTATTCTTTTGAGTTCCCATTTATTGATATAATGGACAATAAGTTTTCCAATATTTTATCCTTTATGACTAGTAATCACACAAAAATTTGTAATCCTTTATGTAACTTCTGATCTCCATTAATAAAGTGTGCAGTTAAACCCATACAATTTACATTTTCAATAGATGTCCACGTATCGGTAGTTATACAAACATCATGCAATGATTTTGAGAACATTTTTTAAGAGATTCTATCGAACCTGATGTAATTGAAGCACATCCCTACAAATTGTTCTACGTGAAGGAACTTCAAAACCCGGACACAATTCTCGACAAAATAGAAGAAAACCTTCACCCTCTACAAAACTAAAAGGGAGTTCATTAATAACTAGCATTCAAGCTAATGCTTTTCTACATTCCTGTTTATTAAATGAATATGTGATAAGATTGCAACTACCTTCACTATCGCTATTTGTTCCAAAAGCTAACTTTTTTGTCTCCAATCACTATCATGTGGAATGGACTAACATGAATGTTTACTATGATAATTTAAGTGTGTAGTGCCATTTGATTTACATGTGAATTGTTGACCATAATAGTTGCAAATACATTTCTTAAAATTGAAATTAGCTTCTTTAGTAAAATGTCGCATACCGATGAAGGCTTTTTAGAAGACGGCTTGCGCTTCGGGCGTAGAGGAGGTTTTCTAACGTTGATGTCTTCTTCGTCGGTTTCCTCATCATCTACTTCTTCCACAAACTCATCGTAATATCTTGATTCTCTAGAACTACCCATTTGTACCTGTTATAGTGCATGAAAAACAAAATTGCATTTAAATTAGCAATATACAGCATAAATGTAATCTTATAACTTATGCAAGAAATATACATAACATTGTCCGAGAAATATCACCATTATCCTATGGGCCTATTCTTAAGTATTCCAATCATGGATTATGCATATTTTAATCATAGAGTATGCCTATTTTAAAGAACAAACAAAACTAACATTCACATGGTATGCATATTTTAATTGTAGAGTTGATCGTTATACATCGGTAAAATGTTTTTATATCATTCTAATTTATTGCCAATGTAGCTTAAAAGTTATTGCATATTTGTGTGTCTGTATTAAACTATGAGTTAATGGATATAATAGTTGCATGTACAGTTTAATACCATACCAGTCTATGCCATATGTGTGTGTATCAGTTGCATATACGTGCATGTATCGGTCCAAGTCAATACCATATATATTACATAACAATATAATATAACAGATATGTGTGTGTGTGTGTGTATCAGATGCATATATAATAAATAGTTTAAAACATTCAAATGAACACATACCTCCTATTTGCATATATAGTTTAATACATATCGGTTTAACTCACAGTTGCATATATAATACACAATATAAAATATTCAGTTTAACTATAATTCAAATTAACTCATAGTCATACTTGCGTATACAATTAAAATTAACTCACAATTGCATATATAGTCTAACTCATGTATGCAACCTAAAATACATGAACTGATATACAATTGATATTATACATTTTAATATAATACACAATTTAAAGCATACATTATATAGTTTAATATAATACAGAGCTTGATACTATACAGCTTAATAAGTTAATATTGTATTAACCGTATTACATATAATAACTTATAAATTGATATTACATGAAGTCAAGAACTGATACAATTACAAACTATAAGACTATATATATGTGTATCTGAATATATTGTACACACACGCTGACACATCCACACACTTGCATATAAGGCAACCTATGATATATATACAAAAGGCAACCAAAGAGATACACAATCGCACCCCCTCCCCTACACATACCTACACACTGACACATGCTGACACACCCACACACATGCATATGAGGTAAACTGAAATTAACTCATTGTTAAATACACAATTTAAATCACACTTAATTGCATTTGAATTTTAAATGTCAAATTTATGTACACATGTAAATTAACCAGGTACGACTTTAATTCACATTGAAATTCACTTTTAACTTGTATTACAAATTGATCAAAAACTGTGCATAACTGTGTATTAAACTATGAGTTAATATATATAATAGTTGCATATACAGTTTAATACTATATTCGTCTATTCCATATGTGTATGTGTGTATCAACTGTTTATACATGTGTGTATCAGATTGAGTCAATACCATATTCATTACATAATAGTTTCTATTTAACAATATATATATATATATATATATATCAGTTGCATATATAATACACAGTTTAAAACATTCAAATGAACACACACACCCCATTTGCATATATAGTTTAATACATATCTATTTAACTCACAGTTGCATATATAATACACAATTTAAAACATTCAGTTTAACTATAATTCAAATTAACTCACAGTCATAGTTGCATATACAACTCAAATTAACTCACAGTTGCATGTATAGTTTAACTCATAGATGCAACCTAAAATATATGAACTAATATACAATTGATATTATATATTTTAATATAATACACAATTTAAAGCATATATTATATAGTTTAACATAATACACATTTTGATACTATACAGCTTGATATAGTATTAACCATATTGCATATAGTAACTTATGAATTGATACTACATGAAGTCAAGAACTGATACAATACAAACTATAAGATTATATATGTGTGTGTATTTGAATATATTATACACACACTGACACATTTATAGACATGCATATAGGGAAACCTGAGATATATATACAAAAGGCAACCAAAGAGATACACAACCACACACACCCCCGTAGACACCCACACACTGGCACATGTTGACCCACCTACATACACACACAAGGTAACTTGAAATTAACTCATATTTAATACAAAATTTTATTCACAATTAATTGCATTTGAATTTTAAATGTCAAATTTATGTACATATGTAAATTAACCGGTTACGACTTTAATTCACATCAAAATTCACTTTTAACTTGCACTACAAACTGATGAAAAGCTGTGGATATAAATTACAAAATTCACATTTAGTTGCCTAATACAAATATAGATATACATACAAAAATGCTACTTTCAATTCAATAGTTAAGTATATGGATTAGCGGTTATACATACAAAAATGACTACTTTATGTAGTTCAATACAATACAGTTCAGTAGTTCACCATAATTTGTTCTAGTTGAGATATAATTAATTAGGTCGATTTGTTAATCATAATAATATACAGATTCAATCAAACTAAAATACGCCATAATTAAAAAAACTGCTAAAATAAAAGCTCACATTCTTCCGCTTCCTACTTTCATTCACCATGACTTAACAAATCGATAGCCATCGACCCACCAGATAACACGGAAGCAAGAAAGACATGCCCGACGTTGTATCGATGTGAATTTTAAAGGATACAAGATCTATAATTTCATTGAATGAAAAATGTGGATCTAGGGTTTTTTCCTACAGAAACGAGATAAAATGTGGCGAAATGAAAGAGGCACGAGTAATTAATTAGTTTAGGTTATTGGGTTAAGCGGGTTGGATTTCAATTGGTAAAGATAAAAATTATTTTCGGTTAAATGGTTAACCGATGGTATAAAATCTTTAACCGTTACCAACCCAATTTTGGTTGGTTAACATCGTTTGGTTAACCAATTTTGCTGGTTAAAACGATTCGGTTAAGGTCGGTCAAATCGGTTAATTCGACTAAATTCTCACCCCTAAGGTGAACCCCAAGCTACAGCACACCGAGTTCTAAACTCCTAGCAAGTTCTTGCCACACTTTTCTCTTTCCTTCATCTTTCCCTTGCTTTCCTTTTCTTAACCTGCCCATCGACAAGGGATTCTCTTCCTTATGCCACCATCGCTTTTGGGACACTAAATGAGAATTAAAACCTATCGAAGACAACCCTCGCTAACTACCAAGATCTAAGAATCTTTGAGACCGATACCATTCTTCATCGGGTTTGGTTTATGATGGGATCCCAAACAATGGCTAGGGAGTAGGCCGCCCTAATAAAGAGGTCGGCACAAAGGTAGCCGAGCCAAAGTGGGACTATTCCAAGGTCCGTTTCTTGAGTCCTGACTTCGGTCCCATAACAGATGGGAACCGGGGATATGATAAAAATGTTACGAGTGAGGCGCCTGAGGTGTGGCCTTTATTGATCTCAACAAGCTAAGGCTTGTTCGCAGTCTTTAAATATCCCATTACTATTCATGATGTGTCTGACGTGTCCGATACATCATAAATGGTAGTGGGTGTCTGCACCAAAAATTGGCACAAACACCCAATAGAGATTTTATCAAGGAAAAGAATGATGAATATTAAATGTAAACGGAGTGAATATGGAAATAAAATAGTAAGAATTAAGCAAATGATAATGACACTGAAATTTATAATAGTTCGGCGTTGTCTACCTATGTCCACTTTGAAGAGATAGCTTTATTAATCACTTTGTAAACTGAATACAATAGGGACCAGATGAAAATCATAGTTATAATAGAGTACAAAGCAACAAGCAGTGTAAAGATCCCGAAAATGAATAATCAAGCCTGTATTTATAGAGGAAGACGGCAAAATATCTTTTTGAAAATTCGATAGAAGGATCTCCAAAACCATAGGGGCCCACATGAGGGATCGCATGACCCAAATACTAAGAAATAGGGATTGGGTCCGTTCCCTATTTTCAAGGATTTTGGGGCTGCAATACAACATGGAGCTTCTCCATGTTGTATTTTTCCTAGCCTCCAAATTTCATGCCAACTGGATTATTAGATGTTGAGTTATTGCTCAATCATTGCGCAAAGTGTGTTGTTGCCTGATTCTGGCCGACCTCTAGAGGAAAGAGTGCTGATCCCTCTTTATTGATCCTTTTGGAGTGTGATCCTTAGGGTGGATTCGCTAGGGTCCCCACATCTTGTTCCTAAAGTTTCATATGCATTGGGCTTCTGGATCTTGAGATGTCAATTATTTTCCATTGATTTGCCCTTGTTTGCCTGAAGTAGACCGATCCCTTTCGTTGAGAGGGATTATAGCCGGTCCTTTTTCTAGATTAAATTAAATTCAATACTTTGAACATTCTATATATTATATCTCTCAATTTCGTTTAATCATGGCTTTATATTATCATCTATACTTGATTTCTAAACTAGAATCATCACTCTAGGCTTACTGGCCTAGATGATAGCCGAATCTAACTTGTCCAATCTGTTCAGATATAGCTGGATTAAAATTCCAAATAACACTTACCCCCTAAAGTAAATCTAATGTCGAATACGACGTGCTTTGAATCAAAGCAAATTAGAGTTGCTGGAAGGAAATCCATCCAGTTTTTTGAATATTCGTTATCTTCCATCGAATTATTTTCCTAAAGTGTCATATCTCTTTTTGATCGTCAGGACGCTTGGTCGATTTCTAATAGTATAAGCTTAGGATTATATTCCGTCAGTTTCTATCCACGTCCAGTTCTATGAGGCTAGTAAGCTTTGGCTATCTGATTCAGTCTCGACCTTGAAAACTTCATGTTTGAATTCAATTTCTATCTATTTCAAAAATTGAATTTTTATGATATACGTGTGCATGTTTAGGTACACGTTCTTGTTGTTGGTTCCTGAATGTGTTTGCACGCTCATGGTTGTCGCCAATTTTCGTTGAATTAGATGCAATTTCATTGCATTTTATATTTACTTACTTTATATTTTTTATGTACATGCTTGCATGCACATAGGGATCGTTCCCTTTGTTTCTTTTTTCAATTTTTTTGGGATCATAATTCCTCTAGCCTATCCATTTCTCTCTCATCTTCCCTCTTCTCTTTTATTTATGTTGATAGGGATTGGATGGACCCCCCTTGGGTAGGGATTGTACCCGATCGCTCTCAACATTAGGGACATAGCGCTTTTAGCTTCAAGGAGATGGGAAAAGTGGGTAGGTCCCTACATGCCCTCACATATAAACCAATACTCCATCCCTCTATTTGATTTAATTTCTCATTTTTCTTTGTTTTCTTCAAGCTCACCTCCGAACCCTCCCCTTCTAATTTGAACTTCGATTCCTTCCTTTCAAATCAATTATCGCCTTTATTCTTAGACCCTCCATTCTCTCTTGCTCTAGACCATCACTCCATTTTTGATTTGAATCAAAACCCAACATCTCCCTTTGAATAACTCGTACTTTATACATTTAGGTAGGTTTTCTTGAATTTAACTTTGGTTCGCGACGAGATGATGGGTTTTGTTTACATTAATTAGCATAAGTGTGGGTTAAGTTCGGAGAAGATGGGATGGACGGTGGCGATGCAGGGTTTGGTGAGGTGGTAGAGGAGGAGGAAGGAGAGGAGTGAAACATGGAGGAAGTAGAGGGATCGGTCATGTGTGGAGTTGATATTATTTTGCGAGAGATCGGCGATGCGGTGCGATCGCCTGCAATGTGAAGGAGATGGCTTGTGGACTCATCGGTTGAGGGATCGGTCAATGAAAGAAAAAAAAAGAAAGGTTTGATCATTTTCCATTCATGACATAGAAGGGTCGGTAGTGGAGCATTTGGACAAGAGATCGGTTGTTTGTGGAGCATGGAGGGATCGGTGTTGGTGTAGCTTGAAGGGATCCGTTAAATTGGTTTCAGCATAGAGATCGGCTATAAATAGGGATCAGTTGTTTGCTTCATAAGAGGGATCGGTTGTTTAAAGATAGAGGGATCTGCTATGGGAACCTGGCCAACCCTAAGCCTTTGAATTCAGCTTGAACACTTGGGCAAACCAATCTATATTAACTTGCATGAACAATCAGAACCAATCCTATCTTAACGAATGTAACATCCCCATTCTTGAGGCCTGAAGCTAAGTGCTATAGTTGCTACAATCATATACAGTATTGACATTCGGTGACAAAATATGGTAATGTTAATGGTTTCTATAATATCAGAAGCACATGAATATGAAAAATAAATCAACATAGATTTCAAACAACTTTTTTGATTACATTTCAAATCAATATTTCATATTCAGGTACACAATCCCAAACGATTCCTAGGTTTTGATCAAAAATAATTATTATAAACTATGCCAAGAGCGACATATGAAGATGCTTCCTTGGATAATCAGAGTACTAAATAGACATATTAGTCTTAATACATAATAGTGGAAATAAAACTAATTACTCCTAAATAGCTAACTTTGCCTCCTGCACGTCTTCGAAAGCTTTATTCGTCTACCTACTAAACCTGTAAAACCTTAACTCTCAATCTACTCAAATTAATTTTGAGCACCCGAGAGTTTAAGGGGAAAACATAAAATTTGAGTCAGACAAAAAACATGGTGTGAATAATACTATTACATCTCAGTTTACTGATATTCAATTAGACCATGCCGCTTAGCTGAAAGGGTGTCCCCTCACTAATATCCCTTTAAAAACATATAATTTAGCAAATCAGAATCCTACAATCAAATTGATTAAAGCAACAATAGAAATATCATATATGTACATAAATTAGGTGATAAATGGACTATCTGTCCCCAAAATATAGTTTTCTTTGGCTAGCTATTAACCATTGGCTGACTCGGGCCTACTAGACATACTCAATTATCTAACTTCTATTAGACACACATCTGGGTTGACCGCCCTTAACTATCTTCTTCTAGGGTCAACTGGACTAATAGTTTTAAGGGGTCACCAATAACCTATCTTCTATCTATATGTTCCTTTCCACGTGTCACCTCATTTTATTCTTACATGTGACAAAGCCCTACACACTGAAATTTTGGACTTATATTAGCTAGGGGCTTATTAGCTAAAGTATAGAACGCGACCTTATACCAGTCCCATCTGGTATTATAACATCTGAGTCATTTACTTAGGGTTAACTATCCCATCAAATTTTCCTTGAAAATGTTTCTTTCAAATTGATTAGCCCTTTAAATCATACTTAAACAAGGAAAATATACGTTTTGCCTTACCCAAAGAGTATTACCGTGATATACATGTTTTACACAAAACAATGATGGTGAAATATAATGGGATTATCTATCCCTCCAAAGTAGGTTAAAAATCCTTTTAACATAAAAGCTCTTAGGCCATAAAAACAAGGTAAACCATTCAAACCTTTGCTTAAAACTTTAAATAGTACCTATCGAGTCCATTGAAAGTACCCCATTTAAAATAAGTTAACTACTATACCTTGAAACATTAGGCCGAAAGGCCAAAGCATACCATTCAAAACCTTTCAAAATCATTGAAGATATCCCTTAGAAAGCTTTATAAAACTTAAACATCCTCTTTTCAAAACACTTTAAACTCGCCTAATGAAAGCATTGAAAACTTTCCATTTAAAAACCCAAGTGAACCTTTCGAAAATGTTGGGGTATCTCCCCTTCGAAATCTTCATTATATACATTTTGAAAGTATTAAAACTTCTTGCTTAAAACAAACCTTTCGAAAGCATTGAGTCCAAGCAAAATTTTGTGGAACTTAGTTTTGAAACCTTTTGAAACTATTCCTTTCGAAAGCCTTGGGTTTATAAGGGTCTTAAATGAACTGGGGCAAAAGTAATTATTTCGAAAGTTTTATTCGTATTTAAAAGAAAGTGGATGGTTTCGAAACTAACCCTTTCGTAAACATGGAGAAGCAGTTTCAAAGTTTGAGGCAAAAGAACCCTTTCGAAGGCATTGATTCGAAAGTTCGAATGCCGCAGTAGGGGTTTCGACCCCTGTGAATGCTTATTTTAAAAACAAAAGTGGCAACCTCTTTCGAAAGCCCTTTTCTAAAATAAAGGCATATTTGACTAATCGAAAGCTATTTCTCTTGAATGCCTCATTTTCTAACCAAAATAGTTCTGAGTTTATAAAGACTACTTCTACCCCTTTAAAAGCATGTTTCGACTCTATACCTTTCACCTATCTCCAATCCACTACGTACCAAGGCATTTATAACGATCCTGACTCGACCTTCGAAAATCGGCACCGAATACGACACTCGTATTCCCATGCCGCAGTTCCAAACGTCGAATTTGGTTCGCCGGAGCTTATAACACATCAAGTACAACACAGCGGCAGAAAATAAATAATATCATATATAACATTAGATATAATATTTGATACAATGATGATACAATATAATGATACAATAGAGATCAATACTATCAGAGATAAAAGAAATAGCAGCGGAAAGATAATGTCTTCAATACCAACCCCAAAATGCAACTGCAACACCATCTCCAAACTAATGATAGCTCAAATAACCATCAAGTTGCACCAAGCTAAGCAAGGTCAGTCGTGGACTCCAGAGACTCCAAAAGGTATCAAACAGAAGCTGAAGCTACCAAATGATATCTACTGCCTGACTATCTGAAAAACCAAACTCCAGACCGCCTGTGTGAAAAATTGTAGGCACCCAGAGTTTAGGAATGGAACAATAAACTTCGAGTCAGTCATGGGACTGGTGTGAGAAAACAAAAATGGTTTGCCTTTAAAAATAATCAAAAGGATTTAAATTTTTGAAATCTGCAATGCTTTTTAGAAAATGAAACTACCATAAGGCCTCCCGGCACACACACAATGCAATCGCACACATGGGGAAGATTTCTCCTTATGATAGTCAAATATGCTTACTACGCAAAATTCTTATTTTATATTATTATTTGTGCATAGCGGAAAAAATTTCGAAAGTATAATATTAATCTTAGCCAGCATAGGTACCATTATATTATGCCAGCTATAGCTACCATTTTAAATGGCAGGTTTCACAACTAAAACCGTACCAGACTCGTATTGTTTCTTTGGATTTTTCAACAAATGGTCAGGCTAAGGAACTTCCTATTGTCACATGGGAACGCCTTTAGAGGGACGCCCCGAGAACTTACCCAGCTCTCTACCAGCACAAAGCCGGTTTCCCCCCTACCTGGGAGTAATACCTACAGATATGCCACCCTCGGTCCTTTGGGACCTTTATACGAGGATCCTCTACACAAACAACATCACATGGTAATAAATATACTATAGTGCCGACATGAGTAAGTATCAGGGCTCCATACCATGATACTACCCTTTTCCAGAAGGAATGGTCACACCCTAGGGGAGTTATCCTTGAAACCTTGCGGTATCCTTCCTGTTTCGACCATTACCGGTTTGCGAGGCTCGATGAGGTCTCGTCCACAAAGCTACACTTTTCACAAAGTCATGCTTTGATCAACAAATGATCATCAACACATAGCAGCACTTAACATTCCACACTACCAATGTGGGAGTATATCGCTGATAACCTTCTACTACATAACCTATGAGCTCGTACGTCTCAGAGAAGAGTGTTAAGCTAAGAGAATAAATTCTCCGCCACTAACAGATATGTATTTGAAAGAAATCTGCTTTATATCTCAAAGTGTAGTGTCAGACATACAACCATACAAGTCTGTTCCGGGTTCGAACAGAACCGAAGGCACTTCCGAAGAAGCCCTTGCAAATCCGGGTATTCACAATCCCGATCGGACTTCCCATCGCTTAGGAAATCTCTATACTGGCGCGACTCAGTGCAGAGACAATCGACGGGTTATCCTTTCGTTCTCGAAAATACCCGGTCTGCACCACCGGTCTTCAAATGCTATCTATAACGATGTATCATTATTCGGAATGGGTTATATGACATAATGGTCTCCCGGCTAAACCAAGTAATGAGCGTAAATTTAAAAACATATGGATATGCGATTTCAGTTAAGTCACAACTTAATATCCAAAACTTTTTCTTACAAATGGCTTAAAGGAATACCGTTTCAAATCTTTTAGGTAAAAAGATTCACTTCACAAAGTTCACCCAGTTTCACAAAGATCCATTTACGGATTTCAAAACAGTTTCCATTTCAATTTGGATTAACTATCCAATCTTTCAATTAAAGATTTAATTCATAAATCCCAATTCAAATCTTGTATATGGAAGATATACCACTTAAAATTCTCTTTGATTTCAAAACAAGATTTAATCGTCTTCACAAAGGTTAATTCATAGTTTTACTCAAACTATTTACGATTTCATTTCAAACTTGAAGTCTTTCAACACAAATTGGAAACCCTTTCTTTTTATGAAAGCTATTATCATTTGAAACTATTAGTTTTCGTTTTGGGAAAAACTGATTACAATTTACATAAGTTAAAGCCATTCAAGTATAAAACTTGGATTTAAATTTAAATTTCCATAACCATACTTTTTAAATGGTTAAAACCCATATAAATACCTTTATAACTTGTGTAATCTTTTTAGAACATGATTTCCAAATTATCAAATTCAATTTCAAATATTGAATTCAAATTTAAGTCAATTTTTTTTTAAAATTTCTAGTTTATTAAGTTATTTAAAATAACTTTTATTTTAAACTCAATTCAAAAGCTTTCAATTCCAACTCCAAAACTAATTTGGATTCAAGACTTCAATCTTTACAATTGTTAAAAATCTGTGACTTAGCCGATTTCCTCATGCAATCCATATTTTGTATGTGTATGGTGTAGTCCAGGGGTTTTACACAATAGTGCAACATCATAAATCATCACATCACATATTTAAGCACATCGATATTGATTAGCGGTATAATCTATAACGCTTATCGTTCATTCACAAATACACAGATAAATAATATAAATTTATCACAGATAATAACTACATTCATCACAGATCACACTGAAACAATTCATAGCGCAAAGCACAATATATCAGGATATCGAATAGTTCGACAATCAATAGAATTCAACATCCATAAGTAAGATCAATTAATTATCTGATTGATTTAAATAAGATAGGTCATCAATCATGGTCAATTAACTCTAATTGATTTCAAATCATTTAATTAATTGTCCTTTAATCATTTATTAATTAAATTAATCAACTCTTAATTATTGAATAATTGATCCTTAATTATTCATTTATCCTTTAGTTGATTTCCTTTAATTAATTCATAAATAAATTAATCAACCCTTAAATTTATTACCATTTAATTAATTATTCTTAATTAATTACAATACGTGCTCATCCTTTCATTAACCACTAACTTATCATTAAAAATCTTTAATTAACCATCTTCATAATTAATTATCATTAACAATGCTTAATTATAATAAATTAGACACTTAATCATTAATTCACCAATTAATTAAAAATTGGCAAACCCCTAATTAATTCCAATTACAATTATAAATTAATTAACCAATTTTTACTTACAATTATAAATTAATCATTCTTAATTACTTTCCAAAAATAATTAATTAATAATAGTAATTATCTTAATTAACATTTTAAAAACTTCCTTAACTTTGAAAACAAATTATTACTAATTTGAAAACTTTAATGTTATTTACATTAAACACTTAACTTAGGTTAATTACTAAATCAAAATATTAATTAAGATTTTAGAAAACATTGTTAAGCATTTTCCTCAAATAATTAAACTTGTAATGAAATCTTAACTTAACATTGTCAAACGTTAATTAAGTCGACAATACTAAAAATTGTTTTACAGAAAAATTTGCTTAACCCATTTTTATAATTTTGTAATTTTGAAAACCAACCCGAGAATGCCTCCGGGTTTACTCGAGTAACACTCGCGATTGTCTACCCATTCCCCCGAGTTAAATTCTGTTTAAAATCTTTAATCACTTTATAACATACTTTAACAATTTAAAGTTATTAAAACATTTCATTTTTATAAAATTTATTTATAAAAACTAGAATTCAAATTCATTTTGAATTCAGATTTGAAACTTGTTGTAAAACCATTGTTTTAAAACTTTTACACTTTTTAAATTCAGTTTAAATTAGAAAAACCTAACACTATCAGGTTTAAGCAAAAACCTGTAACAAAATAACTTACTTGAGCCAAGCAAAACTGACTTCGAGTCAAGCCCTAACTAACTTCGAGCAAAATCGCGAAATAACTCGAGTGAAACTCGGGTATCTACCGCTCCCAGCTAAACTTTTCCAGGCACAAACAATGCACCGTGCATATGCATGGTGACGATGATCATTGCCGATCATCATCGATGATCTTCCCACATCATCCATCACCCAAACACCTCCTCGCAATCATCGACACATCATCTTCAACCCGAAATCAAAATCGAGCTCACACTTCAAACCTGGAACAACAAAACCCACCGCAACCCAACCTGTCATCGCCTCGTTCTCGCGGCTACGATCACTGTAACCTCTACAACTTCGGCCATGCTCTCGCCTACGACCCAACTACCATCACCCAAAGGCATGTTGAACTCGATGCATCATAGAGGACGAACGAATCAAAATACGACCCCTCGCCAAAACTAGGTTTAGAAATTACAGACGCTCGCCGCTGTCGCCTCGATGATCGAGTACACCTCCAACCATTTTTCCCAGCAGCGCCATAGATTCCTCCACCTCCATAAAAAATCCTGACCTCTCTAGTGCCTCCAACCATCGAAATTCGATCGAAACCCATTTTTCGCTCATCTTCAAACTGCTCTTAAACCTCCCATCTAAAAATTATGATTGTTGCTTTAAAAATCATGTTAGGGTATGAGAATTCAGATTATATATTTGAAATCGAAAACTAAAATGTTTGAATTTTGACCGAGTTAAGGTTTTGCTCAGCTTTCTTGAGTTTCAGAGGAATATACAAATTTATTTCCACTTAAATAAAATTTAAAATTTAAACTTTAAGCTATGATGAAACAAGAAAATTTTGTTTGCATCCTAAGTCCTAACAGAGATAGATTCAAGATATAATGGATTTTAATTAAAATCTGAGCTTGAAAACTAAGAACAGGGATATCACAGAGGCATCAGGCATGCACACATCATAAATTTACATATAACACATGAACAAATCTCTATATAAATAGCATAAACATTTTCCAGATATATAAGCAACTAATCCAGTTGTTAAAAAAATGTTACTCACAGTGTTTAAGAAATGAACAGGGCTTCTTTTGAAACAGGCTTTGAATTTTTCTAGCTGGAATTTCTTTTTGAATCTTTGGTTTGTATTGATTGTTTAAAATTGAATTTTTGTTTAAGTTTTAGATGATGTTTACTTCAGTTTCTTGGCTTTTGCTTGACAAAACTGAAATGAAGAAGCTTGATATATAGGAACTGAGTTTACAGGGTGATTATATGTTTGTACAGGGTGATATTATTTTTTTTGTACAATATCAGGCCAAAGATATTTTTCTTGTTTTATTGACTATGCTGATTTGTTTACTTTGGTGGCTGATAATATTGTTTTAGTGGCTGATATGATTTTTGTGGTGGCTTGCATTAATGTGAATTGTCTTGTTTTACAAGCTTGTGCTTATCTTCTTTTATTTTATTTTAAATCTACATGCTTATATTTTCATTCTTTTGCAATACTTTAGATATATATATGTTTACTTGTTTCATATTTGAATATATATATTTTTGTCTTGTCTTTTGTCTTATTTTAAAAATATTTCTTATGTCTACATACATATCCTATTTGTTTGAATGTATAAAATTTTCTTGTCTTATGGCTTCATAATATAAATGAATTTCTATAGTGAGTTTAAAATTTTCTAATGTATTCGTTTTGTATTTTAATTTATCTTATATATATCTATTTCTAATTTAAATATGTATTTCTAACTCAAATGTTTATTGTCTTGTTTCTCTATATACATATATATATATATATATATATATATATATTTTATTTTATTTATTTTACATTTTGCATTCATTCATTATATTTACACAACTTTTAAAATCCATTTCATAAGATTAAATTCAAATAGCTTTACATTATTAATAAATTCCAATTCAAATTCAATTAATTTATAAAACACATATTTTTATTCGAATTTGAAAAAACTCAAAACCATTTACCAATTAATTTCATAATTTTTATTCAAAAATTAAATTAATTATTAATTTAAAATTAGTAAAAATCCAGGATCATTACAAATTCCCCCCTTAAGAAATTTCATCCCCGAAATTTGCTAGGGAGATAATAAAGATAGATGAAAGATATAGAAATATCTTTCCAAATCAAACCGAATATTTATTCTGTATTTGGTTTTCCAAATCAGAATATCACCGATAGGAGAGCGAACTCATTCAATACGAAACAGGATACTTGGGTTATTAAGTCTACAAAATATGCAAGGCACAGGTTAATCCGAAGGATGACTAACCGTTCGTAGAATATATCGAGATCCAAACAATAAATAAATGGATTTAATTTTACACAATTCTCAAATACTAGATAGGGATTCCAAACTCAAGTCGGAATACCCCAAAGTATATATAACTTGTCCCTCTTCGGACTTTGATATTCACAAGAAATACCTCAAATGCTTACTTCGTTGACCTGATGAATCGAGTCTTTCAGGATGTATTGAATAAGTTCATTTTGGTATTCATTGATGATATTTTGGTCTATTCTAAGTCTAAAGAAGAGCACAAGTAGCATTTGAGGATAGTGTTGGAGACACCGAGGAAGCATGTTTTGAAGGCGAAGTTCTCTAAGTGCCATTTTTGGAAATCGGAAGTCAAATTTTTAGGGCACATTGTTTCTGGTAAAGGTATCTCTGTAGATCCAGCGAAAGTCGAGACTATTCTAGAATGGAAGCAACCGAAGTCACCGACTAAAGTTCATAGTTTTCTGGGTTTAGCTGGCTACTACAGGAAATTATCAAGGACTATTCCAAAATTTCTTCACATCTGACCTAGCAGACAAGGAAAGGAGCTAAGTTCAAATGGACACCCCAGTGTGAAGAAGCTTTTCAGGAGCTGAAGACGAGGATAAAAAGTGCACCAGTGCTAGCTATACCGGATGGGAAAAGCAAATTTGAGGTTTATACAGATGTCTGTATAGTTGGTTTGGGGGCAGTTTTGATGCAGAATGGAAGAGTAATTGCATATGCGAGTCGGCAATTGAAGCCACATGAAAGGAACTACGCTACGCACGATCTTGAATTGTTAGCCATTGTTTTTGCTTTGAAGATTTGGAGACATTATCTCTTGGGAGAGAAGTTTGAGTTATTCACGGATCTCAAACCATTGGAATATCTTTTCTCTCGAAAGGGATCTTAATCTGAGGCAGCAGCGATGGGTCGAGTTTCTGGCATCATATGATTTGGATACTCTGCATACCTCGGGAAAGGAGAATGTTGTGGCTGATGCTCTTAGCAGGAATGCAGTTTTGTCTCTTTTGTTAATTGTTCCATCTCTCTAGGAAAGAATCATAAGTAGGAAAATGGAGGATAGATCTTTTGAGAAACTAATTCTTGGAACAAAGGATGGTCGATATTCTGATTTCAAGGTGGACGATCAAGGTGCTTTAAGGATTAATGGTCGTTTGTGTGTACCTAATATAGATGGATTGAGGCAAGAAGTCTTATCTGAGTGTCATCGCTCCAAACTGAATATCCACCCAGGAATTTCAAAGACGTATAAAGATACGAGATGAATTTTCTGGTGGCCGAGCATGAAGAGGGATGTATCTGCTTTTGTTAATAGTTATGCTATTTGTCAGCAGGTTAAAGGAGATCAACAGAAGTCAGCCGGTTTGTTGTAGCCTTTGGAAATCCCAAAATGGAAATGGGAGATGATTTCGATGGATTTCATCGACGGTTTGTGAAGAACCAAGAAAGGAAACGATGGAATATGGGTTATTGTGGATCGTCTAACTAAGAGTGCCCATTTTACCGTTAAGGCAACTCGTACTACAGTTTCTCTAGCAGAGATTTTCTTGAGGGAGATAGTCAGAGTGCGTGGTGTTCCTATTAGTATAGTAAGTGATCGTGATCCTATTTTTCACCAGAAAATTTTGGGAGGCTCTGCAATCAGCTATGGGAACAAGTTTGAGATTGAGTACAGCCTATCATCCTCAAATAGATGGACGGACGGAGAGGCTGAACCGAATGCTAGAAGATGTGCTGCGAGCTTGTGTTTTGAATTTTGGTGGATCGTGGAAAGACCATCTTCATCTAGTGGAATTTTCCTATAATAAAAGTTACTAAGCTAGCATTAAGATGGCACCTTATGAAGCTCTTAATGGAGGACCGTGTAGATCCCCATCCTGTTGGATAGAGTCGAAAGATCGTCTTGTGCTTGGACTAGATTTGATTCGTGAAGCATCTTCTAAAGTTGAGCCTATCAAGAAAAGGATGAAAGCCGCTCAGGACCGTCAGAAAAAGTGTGCAGATAAGAGAAGGCGACATTTGGAATTTGGGACTGGTGATTTTTTTAAGTTTCCCCGATTAAAGGAGCTATTAGATTCGTAAAGACGGAAAAACTTGCCCCGAGATATATTAGTCCATTTCGGGTATTGGAAAGGATTGGTGCTCTAGCTTA
The DNA here is from genome assembly GCA_030765085.1 of Allium cepa. Classification (NCBI taxonomy): domain Eukaryota; kingdom Viridiplantae; phylum Streptophyta; class Magnoliopsida; order Asparagales; family Amaryllidaceae; genus Allium; species Allium cepa. The sequence continues at coordinate 294,847,526 of CM060937.1, forward strand.
CAGAGTTGAATTACCAAAACGGATGTTTGGAATTCATAATGTATTCCATGTATCCCATCCAAGGAAATTTGTTCATGATCCGTCATTAGTTGTAGAACCGGTAGTTTAGGAAGATTTGGAAGTTGAGCCGAATTTGACTGTGGTTAGGAATCCAGTACGGATTGTTGATCAAGACGAGAGGCAACTCAGGAGCAAGGTAGTGAAGCTCGTCAAAGTGCAGTGGAGCGAGGATCCCAAAGATTGCACTTGGGAAACTCTGGATAGTTTAAGAAAGCTTATCCAGATTTGTGTCCAAATAGCTAGCGATGTTTGTTAGGACAGATTATTTGGTTGTTTGCTAATGTATGAATGATATGTATGTTTAAATGGTTGATATAACAACTTTTGAATTATCTTTTGTTTTAAATTTCGGGGACGAAATTCTTTTAAGGGGGGAGGAATGTAACGACCCAGAATTTTGGCCATATTATTTTAATAAATATTTAATCCAATTAAATAAAATGTAAACTTATCATTTTAAAATGAATAAATGTTTTGGAAATATTTGCCATTTGTTTATATACATTTGTATTTTGGAAAGGATAATTTATTTGGAAATTTGAAATAAATATCTTAAAAATATCTACAATAAAATCTATCTTACATAAGTGAATTAAATGCTTTCCCTTGTTAACATTTAGTATAAAAATATATATAGATGATAATGTTTAAAATATAATCAAATTCTATCAATATTAAATATAAGTAAATCACATGAATCTAATTTAAATATTGATGGTTAAAATATAAATGTAAAATAAAACAAGAATTAGGTAGTTAAGTATGCATACAACATAACTTTAAAATTTGTAAGCAAAATATAAAGTAAAACCTGACACAAACATATGTATATAAATTATTCAAGCTAGAAGTTAATAAAACAAATGTTTTTATACAAAATATCTTCATTTACAAGCCAAGTGTTTTCCCGCAAAGTGTATATTTTCATACAAAATATTTATACATAGCAAAACGTAATTATAATATGTTAACATAATTGGAAACAAGGCATTTAATGCCATTATCTCAGCCTAAATTTTGTCAATTCAAAATGTTTACAAATCTTTACGTTTCAGACACAAAAATCTGTTCATAACAAAGAGAAGAAAACAGCTGACCAGATCGCACCTTCCTTATTACATCCCGTTCTTTTCTTATATATATATATATATGGATGCATCTTCTTCTTTTTAGTTCGTTCAGTAACCACTGAAGTAAACCAGAGAAAACAAAAGAAGAAAAAAGGAAACAAAGCTCAAATTTAAATTCAAAACAAAAACAGGAAAGAACTCAAGACAGTTCAAGCTACAGGTTTTCAAAATAAAATAGGAATTGTTCTTTATGAAGCAACCTTGCAGGTGAGTAAACAAGAATTTTAAAAGTTTTAAGTTCAATAAAATAACATTTCAGGAGATTTATTTATGATATGGTTGTATATGCTTTGATCTTGTATAAATCTCTGTGATTGTTCCGTACTTCTCTATAAACTGTTACAGGTTGCATATTTTGTTCAAAAACTCAAATTATTCTTATTTAAATCATTTTTAAGCTTTGATTTCTCAACAAAACAAGATGTCAAACTAAAATCAAGATTTTTAGAAGTTGATTAAACCATGTTTGCAAAACATACTTTTGGAAAAACTTTGTTTTACAGGCAATAAAGTAAAAGTTGATAAATTCGATTGTTACAAGAAGCTAATTCAAGTTTATATCTTGAATTATTACTGCAAATCATGATTTTTAAAACAAAAATTAAGATTTTTAGATTAGTATTCCAAGAGCAATTTGCATTTGAATAAAGTTTGCATTTTTTCCATTTTCAAACAATCGATTCAATTATAACTGTTGAAATTTGGATTGAAGTACGTATAAACATCATAGATTTTGAGAAAATTGTTGAATATTTTTTTCATTGCATAAATTAAAGAAACGAATTCATTTTAGGGTTTAAGATCAATTTTTGTTAAGGTTAAGAAACGAGTAGTGTTCGTTTCTAATTCGTAATCGAGTTACTTGAAATTATGGAGGATGGAAGCTTGTTGCGTTGTCATGGTGTGGGTGAATTCTGGGCATCTCTGGTGGTCGGAGTGACGGAGGCAAGGCGGTTATGTTGATTAGGGTGAGCTACATGTTTCGAGCAAATGTCCTTTTTTCGACTTCGAATTTTTCGGGTCGAGCTAAAATTGGATTTCGAGTTAGTGAAGGATTTGCGACTTGCCGATGGTGTTGGGGTTCGTCGGAGCTCAATGGCGTCGCCGTGCACGTGTACGGCGAGGTGGTTGGTGTCGGTGTCGTTGATTGTCATGCATCTCGAGTTGTGCTCGAGTTTTGCGGTTGGTTGCTTCGGGTTTTAGATCGAGCACGTGAGTGAATCTACTGATGCTTTAATTTATACTTAAGTTTTAAATTTTAAACTTACTGGAAATAAAAAGAAAAGGGAAGAAGAAGAAGAGTACGAGAGGGAGAGAGGTGACTTGGGGAAAAGTTGGCGAGACTCGAAGTGCTACTCGAGTAAAGCAAGGGGAAGTCTCAGGTTTTTTCTAACTACAGTACTGCATTATAAAAATGAAATTAAGTGAAAAATGTTTCAACAAATTTTAGGCACTGTAAACTCAATAAAGGTTTAACGGTAAGTTAAGGTTTTAATTCAAGTTTTAAATATCTTAGTTAATGCTTAACGATGTTTGTATTAACTCTTAATTATTATTTAATTAGGTAATAAATTTAAGTTAAGTATAAATCTATTAACATTAAAGTTTTGTAGTTAGTAATAATTTGATTTTCAAAGTTTAAAGGAGAGCTTTAAAATGTTAATTAAAATGAATAGTAATTAATTAATTATTTTAAAAAGTAAGAAAGCAATTAAGAATAATACTTTGTAATTGTAATTAGAGATTGGTAATTAATGATTAAGCGATAAATAAAATTTGTAATTAACTACTTAAAGTTAATTAATGTAAGATTAGTAGTTAATTAATTAAGTAATTTAATTAATAATTAATAATTGATTAATTAAGTAATTAGTGGTTAATAAATGGATAATTAAGTTTTATTAATTAATAATTAATTTATTAATTAATGATTAAGGATAATTAATTAAGCAATTAAGACTTAATAATTGATTAAGAAATGATTTATTAATTAAATAATTTGAAATAGAATAGTTAATTAATTAATGATTAATTAAACAGGGTTAAGTGATTAATTCTCTAGTAATTGATTTAATTAAATTAATTACAATAAGAATTTAAGATGCTTGCTTATGAATAATTGTATAAGTAGGATATCTGATTTGTGACATCTATTTGATGATAATTCTGTGATGTTCTGTGATATGCCTTGATATATCTATGATGGTTGTGTATGATTCATCTGTGATAAATGCTATGTGAATTCAAAGTGTTGAATTTAAACTGTTTAATCTGTTAAACAACTTGACCTTTAAAATGGCATTTGGATTTCGGTGAGATCGGGATCGGGTGTCATTTATGATTATCTGAAAACCACGTCGATCCAAATTAAACGATAGGTCGTGGCATCTCAAGTGAAGATCGAGATGGTGTTTTCAGAATGCAAGGATTATTGTCGTTGACTCTGAGGGTGATTCCAAAATGAGTGTAACGAGATAATGCCTTCAGTTTCGTTCGAACCCGGAATGAACTTGTATGGAATGAATGCTTTCAGCACATCGTCAGGCGGACGATGAACATTCTAAGAGATATGTTCTATAAAGGTAATCGCAGCCTCAAGCCTCATCAACTGGGAGTGGCTAAAACAAGGGATGTGCAGCCAGATTAAGTGAGTCATGCCCAAGCAGGATGAGATATACCCCTGTCTAGATGTCACTTTTTATTTTGGCTATGTGGGCGGTTGCTAGCTACAACTGCGGGGTTATCTTGTTCGGGACTGTTCAGTAAGGAATGGTTCCGGCCTTATGTTGTAGGGGGTCGGAAGTGATCCTCGGTACGGTGATCTAGGCCCCATATTGTGACAGGCGGTACTCCAGTAGCCCTGCCATTGATGGAAATCCATTTTCCCTATGAGACCCTACAGTTTTGATTTGTATTGCCCACTTTTGTGGCTAGTAGCTGGAATTTAATAGATATAACAATTTTGGCTATTTTCTATTTACTTGAAAACCCTAGACACTATTATAATATCACTGGATTTCCTATAAAATGTTTTGGTTAGCGTAAGGTAAAAAATTACTCGTATTTATGTGTGGGGAGTCTTACGAGATACCTTTATTTTCAAATGTTTTCCAAAGTTAAACAATTTTAAACCGTTTACTCATACCAGATCCATGTCTGACCCAGAGTTTATATTTTTGTTTTTCATAAACTCTTAGGTACTCAAATTTTTATGAGTAGCCAAGTGATAGGTTTTGGATTGTTGATTCCTGAAGGAGCTTGGAGCAGGAGGCCAGACGTATGTATCTATCTATCTAGTTCCGCTGTTAGTTGATGTATGCTGTATTTTGGGAAGTATGTAATGACAGATGTATATGTGGCTGTTATATGTATGATATTGTGTAACTCTTATATATGTAAAACTATGTAATAGTTATGTGATGTATTATATTTTGTTCCGTTCCGCTGTGAGATTCTGATGTTGTTATTCTTTCTTTCTATTCTTTTCTATTTCTATCCCTTTATTTTCTTATTGATGATACGTTTTTCTGAGGGTAGAAAGGCGGGTCGTCATAGGTGAATTCAAATTTAAATCATTTTTTTTAAATTTCCAGTTTATGAAGTTATTTAAAATAACTTTTATTTTTGAAAACTCATTTCAAAAGCTTTCAATTCCAACTCCAAAACTAATTTGGATTCAAGACTACAATCTTTACAATTGTTAAAAATCTGTGACTTAGCCGATTTCCTCGTGCAATCCATATTTTGTGTGTGTATGGTGTAGTCCAGGGGTTTTACACAATAGTGCAACATCATAAATCATCACATCACATATTTAAGCACATCAATATTGATAAGCGGTATAATCTATAACGCTTATCGTTCATTCACAGATACACAGATAAATAATGCCGTCGAAATTCGATCGAAACCCATTTTTCATTCATCTTCGAACTGCTCTTAAACCCCCATCTAAAAATTATGATTCTTGCTTTAAAAATCATGTTTGGGTATAAGAATTCAGATTATATATTTGAAATCGAAAACTAAAATGTTTGAATTTTGATTGAGTTAAGGTTTTGCTCAGTTTTCTTGAGTTTCAGAGGAATATACAAATTTATTTCCACTTAAATAAAATTTAAACTTTAAGCTACGATGAAACAAGCAAATTTTGTTTGTAAAACAATTTTTAGTATTGTCGACTTATTTAGCGTTTGACAATGTTAAGTTAAGATTTTATTACAAGTTTAATTATTTGAGGAAAATGCTTAACAATGTTTTCTAAAATTTTAGTTAATATTTTGATTTAGTAATTGACCTAAGTTAAGTGTTTAATGGAATTAACATTAAAGTTTTCAAATTAGTAATAATTTGTTTTCAAAGTTAAGGAAGTCTTTAAAATGTTAATTAAGATAATTATGATTATTAATTAATTATTTTTGGAAAGTAATTAAGAATGATTAATTTATAATTGTAAACAAAAATTGGTTAATTAATTTATAATTGTAATTGAAATTAATTAGGGTTTTACCAATTTTTAATTATTTGGTGAACTAATGATTAAGTGTCTAATTTATTATAATTAAGCATTGTTAATGATAATTAATTACGAAGATGGTTAATTAAAGATTTTTAATGATAAGTTAGTGTTTAATGAAAGGATAAGCACTTATTGTAATTAATTAAGAATAATTAATTAAATGGTAATAAATTTAAGGGTTGATTAATTTATTTATGAATTAATTAAAGGAAATCAATTAAAGGACAATTGAATAATTAAGGATCGATTATTCAATAATTAAGAGTTGATTAATTTAAGTAATAAATGATTAAAGGACAATGAATTAAATGATTTGAAATCAATTAGAGTTAATTGACCATGACTGATGTCCCATATGATTTAAATCAATCAGATAATTAATTGAGCTTACTTATGGATGTTGAATTCTATTGATTGTCGAACTATTCGATGTCCTGATATGTTATGCTTTGTGCTATGAATTGTTTCAGTGTGATCTGTGATGAATGTAGTTATTATCTGTGATAAATTTATATTATTTATCTGTGTATTTGTGAATGAACGATAAGCGTTATAGATTATATCGCTTATCAATATCGATGTGCTTAAATATATGATGTGATGATTTATGATGTTGCACTATTGTGTAAAACCCCTGGACTACACCATACATACACAAAATATGGATTGCACGAGGAAATCAGCTAAGTCACAGATTTTTAACAATTGTAAAGATTGAAGTCTTAAATCCAAATTAGTTTTGGAGTTGGAATTGAAAGCTTTTGAAATGAGTTTTTAAAAATAAAAGTTATTTTAAATAACTTAATAAACTAAATTTTTTTAAAAAAAATTGATTTAAATTTGAATTCAATATTTGAAATTGAATTTGATAATTTGGAAATTATGTTCTAAAAAGATTACACAAGTAATAAAGGTATTTAAATGGGTTTTAACCATTTAAAAAGTATGGTTTGGGAAATTTAAATTTAAATCCAAGTTTTATACTTGAATGACTTTAACTTATGTAAATTGTAATCAGTTTTTCCCAAAACGAAAACTAATTATTTCAAATGATAATAGCTTTCATAAAAAGAAAGGGTTTCCAATTTGTGTCGAAAGACTTCAAGTTTGAAATGAAATCGTAAATAGTTTGAGTAAAACGATGAATTAACCTTTGTGAAGACGATTAAATCTTGTTTTGAAATCAAAGAGAATTTTAAGTGGTATAACTTCCATACACAAGATTTGAATTGGGATTTATGAATTAAATCTTTAATTGAAAGATTGGATAGTTAATCCAAATTGAAATGGAAATTGTTTTGAAATCCGTAAATGGATCTTTGTGAAACTAGGTGAACTTTGTGAAGTGAATCTTTTTATCTAAAAGATTTGAAATGGTAATTCGTTTAAGCCATTTGAAAGAAAAAGTTTTTGATATTAAGTTGTGACGTAACTGAAATCCCACGTGCATATGTTTTTGAATTTATGCTCATTATTCGGTTTAGCTGGGAGAGAACCTTTGCGTCATATAACCCATTCCAAATAATGATACGTCGTTATGGATAGCATTTGAAGACCGGTGGTGAAGAACGGGTATTTTTGAGAACGAAAGGATAACACGTCGACTGTCTCTGCACTGAGTCGCACCGGTATAGAGATTTCCTAGTTGATGGGAAGTCCGATCGAGATTGTGAATACCCGGATTTGCAAGGGCTTCTTCGGAAGTGCCTTCGGTTCTGTTCGAACCCGGAACAGACTTTTATGGTTGTATGTCTGACACTACACTTTGAGATATAAAGCAGGTTTCTTTCAAATACATATTTGTTGGTGGCGGAGAATTTATTCTCTTAGCTTAACACCCTTCTCTGAGACGTACGAGCTCAGAGGTTATGTAGTTGAAGGTTATCAACGATATATTCCCAAATTGGTAGTGTGGCATGTTAAGTGCTGCTGTGTGTTGATGTTCATTTGTTGATCATTTGTTGATCAAAGCATGACTTTGTGAAAAGTAAGCTTTGTGGACGAGACCTCATCCAGCCTCACAAACCGGTAATGGCCGAAACAGGAAGGATGCGGCAAGGTTTCAGGGGTAGCTCCCCTAGGGTGTGACCATTCCTTCTGGAAAAGGGTAGTATCATGGTATGGAGTCCAGATACTTACTCATGTGGGCACTGTAGTATATTTATTATTGTGTGATGTTGTTGGTGTAGAGGATCCTCGTATAAAGGTCCCAAAGGACCGGGGGTGGCATATCTGTAGGTATTGCTCCCGGGCAGGGAGGAAACCGGCCTTGTGTTGGCAGAGAGCTGGGTAAGTTCTCGGGGTGTCCCTCCAGAGGCGTTCCCATGTGGCAATAGAAAGTTCCTTAGCCTGACCATTTGTTGGAAAATCCAAAGAAACACTACGAGTCTTGTATGATTTTAGTTGTAGAACCTGCCATTTAAAATGGTAGCTATAGCTGGCATAATATAATGGTACCTATGTTGGCTAAGATTAATATTATACTTTTGAAATGTTTTCCACTATGCACAAATAATAGTATAAAAGAAGAATTTTGCGTGGTAAGCATATTTGACTATCATAAGGAGAAATCTCCTCCATGTGTACGATTGCATTGTGTGTGTGCCGGGAGGCCTTATGGTAGTTTCATTTTCTAAAAAGCATTGCGGATTTCAAAATTTTAAATCCTTTTGATTGTTTTTAAAGACAAATCGTTTTTGTTTGCTCACACCAGTCCCATGACTGACTCGGAGTTTATTGTTCCATTCCTAAACTCTGGGTGCCTACAATTTTCCACACGGGCAGTCTAGAGTTTAGTTTTTCAGGTAGTCAGACAGTAGATATCATTTGGTAGCTTCAGCTTCTGTTTGATACCTTTTGGCATCTCTGGAGTCCACAGCTGACCTTGCTTAGCTTGGTGCAACTTAATGGTTGTTTGAGCTATCGTTAGTTTGGAGATGGTGTTGCAGTTGCATTTTGTGGTTGGCATTGAAGACATTATCTTTCCGCTGCTATTTCTTGTATCTCTGATAGTATTGATCTCTATTGTATCATTCTATTGTATCATTATTGTATCAGATATTTTATCTAATATTGTATATGATATTATTCATTTTCTTCCGCTGTGTTGTACTTGATGTGTTATAAGCTCTGGCGAACCAGATTCGACGTTTGGATCTGCGGCATGGGAATACGAGTGTCGTTTCGATGCCGATCTTCGAATGTCGAGTCAGGATCGTTGTAATTGGTTATCTCATTACAATCGTTTTGGAATCATCCTTAGAGTTAACGACAATAACCCTTGCATTCTGAAACACCATCTCGACCTTCACTTGAGATGTCACGACCTATCGTTTAATTTGGATCGATGTGGTTTTCGGAATATCAAATTGACACCTGATCCCCGTCTCATCGAAATCCAAACGCCATTTTAAAGGCCAAGTTGTTTAAATAGTTTAAACAGATTAATTCAATGCTTTAAATTCACATAACAGTTATCACAGATAAATCATGCACAGTCATCACAGATATATCAAGAATATCTCACTAAATATCACAGAATATCACCAAATAGATATCAGAGTCAATCAAACACAATCATCAATTCATATCAAATTTAGTTTGATTTACTTAACTTAATTAATTACTTAAGAATAAACCATTTTATTCTGCTTGATTAATCACTAATTAATCAACTTATTAAATTTATTAATTACTTCTTAATTACTCATTTAATTAATTATTTCTTAATTATTAATTAATAACCTTAATTATTAATTAATAACCTTAATTATTAATTAATAAAACTTAATTACCCATTTATTAATCATTAATTATTTAATTAATTATTAATTTCCAATTAATTAATCATTTAATCCTTAATTAATCATTTAATTAGTTAACTACTATTTATTTATTAGTTAACTTAATGTAGTTAATTAAATTCTTAAGTTCAAATTGACTTAACCACAAAATTATTAATGTTAATCTTCAATTACAAATTTAGTTAATCTTAAATTATTTATTTAATTACACGTATAAATTAATTTGCATTCTTAATTTACTTATACGTTAAATTAATTAAACATTTTACATTAGCAAAATTTTCTTCATAAGTTTTAAATCAAGACTTAATCTTAAAACTTGTCAACATTGTTAACTTTATTATTACTAAACTTTATTTAGCAAAATAACTTAAAGGTTTATTAAGTTTATCCACTAGGAATAGAACCAGAGGTAAACACTGCGTTTACTCGAGCATAACTCGGGTTTCTCTGACCCTATTCTCGAGTCCCCCTCTCTCTCATACCTTCTTCTTCTTCTGCTTGTTCTTTTTTTTTTAGCTTAAGTTATAAACTGCAGAGCAAACTCACGCACGCACCCAGGTCGAACTCGTGCAAACTCCCCATTCTCTCGAGAAATAACTCGAGATGATCTTCACACGAGACACTGACATTCTTACGCCACCGTGCATGTGCACGGTGGTTCGCCGTCCCTCCGGCGAACCTTGTCGCCTCCTACAAATCACAAAGTGACACCACAAACTCGAAAGCCAAGCTTAATTCAACATGAAAAGTTCGAAATCAAAATTTCCTCATCTGTTCGAACTGCGACACGGACCTACCCAACAGAAAAGTGCCACTAACCACTAACGCTGTTCACCTGTGGCTTCGCAACTCCGGCCGTATCTCGACCATACCCTCCTCTACCATCTCCCAAAAGTGCGTGTAACTCGATCGTCCCATGGCGACAAAAACAATGAACATACAGACCATAGAAAAAATCGAACCAAAACCCTACCTTTGTTTCGTCCCAAAAATCCTTGCATTAAATAATTTTTTTAGCATTTTTCCTGGATTTGTGTATCATCAAGCTAGCTCCACAACGAATTTCAACATCTAATATTTATTGAATCATCATATATTCACAAAAAAACATTTTCGGTTCATTTTAAAACTGCACCTTGAATACTTATAAATTATCATTCTTGTTTTAAAAATCTTAGCTTTGTATGTTTAATCAAGATATGACATCAAATCAACAATTTAAACTATTCGAATTTTAACATTTGATTACTTTTTACTGCAACTTGAATGTCCAGAGTCCATGAAATACTGTAAAGCTTCAAAACAAAGTTCAAAATTATGAGTGAAGATTAAACAACCAATTTTGTTTAAAAATCCTAAGTTTAAAATGATTTATGTGAAAAAATATGAATCTTTCTCTACTTTTCTTTGTTCAGAAACTTGAAATATTGAAGAACATCACATAGCAGAGCTTCCAGTATAATAGAAATCATTACAGATCCTCTTATTAACAATATATAGCAACACAAGCTTTCATGAACTAATTATCAAGATTTAATTTTCAAAGAAAGTATGTTTACTCACTTGAAAACAATCTGAACAAAGAACAACTTCTTGATTGAAACACTGCAGTTTGAATTCCTGAAAGTCTTTTCTTCTTTGATGTTGAATTTGTAAAGTAAAGATGTTTATTTTCTTTCTTTGCTCAGGTCTACTATGTTTTGTGTACGAGCTAATTAAGATGATGTAATTAAGATGATGTATATATATATATATATATATATATATATAGGAAATAGGTTTGAACAGTATAGGTTTAACTGGTACAAGCTTTACTTGTTTTGATCAGGTTAGATTTTTATATGGAGGCTGAGTTGATTTTCTGCAATTCGAATTGACAAAAGGTTGTGCTAATCAAATGCATATGTCCTCAAAAATGTTTACACCTAATTATGATTGCTGATATTTATTTATTTTTATTTGTACAAAGATATTTTGTATGTTATGTGAATAAACTTGTCTTCTTTTCATTGTACAAATGTATATACATGTTATCTTTTCTAAACCTTTCTTGTATGTTTATGTAAAGTTGTTCTAAATATTGATTTGGCTCATGCAATGATTTTTGTCAAAGATTTTGTTTTGCCTTTGTGCTTAATATAAGTTTTGTCATCATAATTTCCTATTTTTATTTTTATTTTTATTTAGAGTTTAACTTCCAAATATTTGATTTATAACATATATTTGTATTTATACATTTTGTATTTCTATTTATATCTTATATGTTATATTTGATATTGATAGGATTGCTTAAATTAAACATTATTATTTAGATTACATTTTATATGTATTATATTAAATATTAACAATATAGAACCTTTGATTTATTTGAATAAGACCGATTTTATAATAAACATTTTTGAAAGATTCTATTTTAATTTTTCAACTCAAAATTTTCTTTACAACACATATATAACCGATAAATATCCAAAGATCTTTTTTATTTATAAAATAAAAACTTATATTTTATTTAAATGAGATTAAATACTTATTGTAATAATATTGCCAAAATTCCGGGTCGTTACATTCCTCCCCCTTAAAAGAATTTTGTCCCCGAAATTTAAAACAAAAGTTAATTCAAAAGCTTTTATATTAACAATCCAAACATACATATCATCCATACCATAACAAACAATCAAAAGTCTATCGTAATGAACATCACTAGTTATCTGGACATAAATCCGGATAGGCTTTCCTAAAACTATCCAGAGTTTCCTAGGTACAATCTCTGCGATCCTCGCTCCACTGCACTTTGACGAGCTTCACCACTTTGCTCTTGAGTTGCCTCTCGTCTTGATCCACAATCCGAACTGGATTTCTGACCACAGTCAAGTTAGGTCCTACTTCCTAATCTTCCTGGACTACTGGTTCTACAACCAGTGATGGGTCATGAACAAATTTCCTTAGATGAGATACATGAAATACATTATGAATTCTAGATATTCGTTCTGGCAATTCAATTCTGTAAGCTATAGCTCCAATTCTTTCCAACACTCGGAATGGTCCAATGTATCTTGGGGAAACTTTCCCATCTTTTCAAATCTTATATCACCTTTAATCGGGGAAACTTTGAAAAAGACTAAATCTCCAATCTCAAATTCCAACGGTCTTCGCTTTTTATCTACATATTTCTTCTGACGATCCTGAGCAGGTTTCATACCTTTTCTTGATAAGCTCAACTTTCGCAGAAGCTTCTCGAATTAGATCTGGTCCGAGCACAAGATGATCTTTCGATTCTATCTAACAGGATGGGGATCTACACGGTCTTCCATATAAAGCTTCATAAGGAGCCATCATAATACTTGCTTGGTAAATGTTGTTATAAGAGAATTCCACTAGATGAAGATGGTCTTCCCATGATCCTCCAAAGTCCAAAACACATGCCCGTAGCATATCTTCAAGAATTCGATTAAGCCTCTCCATCTGTCCGTCTGTCTGAGGATGACAGGCTATACTCGATCTCAAACTCGTTCCCATAGCTGATGGTAGAGCCTCCCAGAATTTGCTGGTGAAAATAGGGTCTCGATCACTTACTATACTGATAGGAACACCATGCAATCTGACCATCTCCCTCAAGAAAATCTCTGCCAGAGAAGCTGCAGTACAAGTTTCCTTAACGGCTATAAAATGGCGTTCTTAGTCAAACGATCCACAATAACCCATATTCCTTCATTTCCTTTCTTGGTTCTAGGCAAACCGTAGATGAAATCCATCAAAATCATCTCCCATTTCCAATCTGGAACTTCCAAAGGCTACAATAATCCGGCTGACTTCTGTTGATCTCCTTTAACTTGTTGGCAGATGACACAACTATTCACAAACCTAGCAATATCTTTCTTCATATTCGGCCACTAGAAAACTCTTCTCATATCCCTATACATCTTTGAGATTCCCGGCTAAATATTCAATCTGGAACGATGACTCTCTGACAACTCCTCCTATCTCAGATCCCTATCATTTGGAACACAAATCCTCTCATTAATCCTTAATGATCCTTGGCCATCATTCAAAACTGGGACACTGACCCTTCTTAACTCTTTTGGTGATTCTTCTCAACATTTTATCAAATGCTTGCTTGCTTGAAATCCTTTCAATAAGAGATGGGACAACTTCTAGAAGAGACAGAACTGCATTCCTACTAAGAGCATCAGCTACAACATTCTCCTTCCCCGGGGTATATAGAATATCCAAATCATAGGATGCCAGAAATTCGACCCACCGCTGTTGCCTCAGATTAAGATCTTTTTGAGAGAAAAGATATTTCAACGGTTTGTGATCCGTGAATAACTCAAATTTCTCTCCTAAAAGATAATGTCTCCAGATCTTTAAAGAAAAAAACAATGGCTAACAATTCTAAATCATGCATAGCGTAGTTCTTTTCATGTAGCTTCAATTGCCGACTCGCATATGCAATTACCCTTCCATTCTGCATCAGAACTGCTCCCAGACCAATTATACAAGCATCGGTATAAAATTGAATTTGCTCTTCCCATCAGGAATAGCAAGTACTGGTGCACTGGTTAGCCTCATCTTCAATTCCTAAAAGGCTTCCTCACACTGGGATGCCCACTTGAATTTAGCTCCTTTCCTTGTCAGCTTGGTCAGATGCGAAGAAATCTTGGAATAGTCCTTGATAAATTTTCTGCAGTAGCCAGCCAATCCTAGAAAACTGCGAACATCAGTCGGTGTCTCCGGCTGCTTCCATTCCAGAATAGTTTCAACCTTCGCTGGGTCTGCAGAGATACCTTCATCAAAAACAATGTGCCCTAAAAATTGACTTCTGATTTCCAAAAATGGCACTTGGAAAACTTTGCCTTCAAAACAAGCTTCCTCAGTGTCTCCAATACAATTCTCAAACACTGCCTGTGCTCTTCTTCCGACTTAGAGTAGACCAAGATATCATCAATGAACACCAGAACGAACTTATTCAATACATCCCTAAAGACTCGGTTCATCAGGTCAACAAAGTAAGCAGGAGCGTTGGTTAACCCAAAAGGCATAACCAACTACTCATAGAAACAATTTGGTCCCCTAAATGCAGTCAAGGGAATACTGTCCTCAGCTACTCTTAACAGATGGAAACCTGAAACTAAATCCAGTTGAGAAAAGATAGAAGCTCCATGCAACTGGTCAAAGAGATCATCAATACGAGGAAGATGATATTTATTTCGAATGGTCACTTTGTTCAATTCTCTATAGTCCACACAGAACCTTAGCGATCCATCCGATTTGGTGACAAACACCGCAACAGACAATCCCTTCTCTAAAAGATCCTGAGTCTGCTTAATTAACTCCTCTCTCCCCCTAGGAGCCATCCTCCTACTGGGTTGAATCACCGGCACTGCTCTTGGAATCAAATCAATACGAAATTCTATCTCTCGATGTGGAGGCAGACACTTAAATTCCTCAAATACATCAGGAAAATCTTGAACCACATCGATATCTTCTACCTTCTCTTGAGAAGTCTCAATTCCATGAAAAAGACTACTCAAGTGAATTCCAAATTATCACATGTTACTCTGGCAATTCCACCCAAATCAGTTTCCAGCGAAACTGTCCTCTCATCATAATTCAGGACTGCTCTATACTTATCAAGCCAACCATTCCCAATATAAGGTCAAATCCCTTAAAATTCAACACATAAGGGCCACAAGAAAAACTATGGGATAGATAAGAAATCTTCAAGTCCTTACAGATCATATCTAATTTGGTCACCCCTCCTATAGGATTAGATAGAAAGATGGGACACTCTATAGTACTGGGGGTAAGAAAGAACTTTTCTACTGATTCTAGAGAAATAAAACTCAAAGAAGCACCCGAATCAAACAAAATTATATTGTATTTGCCATCTAAAAGTAAAGTACCTTCCAATATCCCTTTGCCTTGAGAAGAAGAAGATGGATCGGCTCCCAGAGCAAAGACCTTGCTCTAAGGAGCCCTATGCAAAAGTGTACAATTCTCAAATACTAGATAGGGCACCCAGAGTTTAGGAATGAAACAATAAACTCCGAGTCAATCATGGGACTAGTGTGAGTAAACAAAAACAGTTTGTCTTTAAAATAATCAAAAGGATTTAAAATTTTCAAATCCACAATGCTTTCTAGAAAATGAAACTACCATAAGGCCTCCCGGCACACACACAATGCAATCACACACATGAGAGAGATTTATCCTTATGATAGTCAAATATGCTTACTATGCAAAAAATTTCTTTTGCATTATTATTTGTGCATAGTGGAAAACGTTTCGAAAGTATAATATTAATCTTAGCCAGCATAGGTACCATTATATTATGCCAGCTATAGCTACCATTTTAAATGGCAGGTTCTACAACTAAAACCGTACAAGGCTCGTATTGTTTCTTTGGATTTTCCAACAAATTGTCAGGCTAAGGAACTTCCTATTGCCACATGGGAACGCCTCTGGAGGGATGCCTCGAGAACTTACCCAGCTCTCTGCCAACACAAGGCCGGTTTTCTCCCAGCCCGGGAGTAATACCTACAGATATGCCACCTCCGGTCCTTTAGGACCTTTATACGAGGATCCTCTACACCAACAACATCACACAGTAATAAATATACTACAATGCCTACATGAGTAAGTATCTGGGCTCCATACCATGATACTACCCTTTTCCAGAAGGAATGATCACACCTTAGGGTAGCTACCCCTGAAACCTTGCCGCATCCTTCCTGTTTTGACCATTACCGGTTTGTGAGGCTCGATGAGGTCTCGTCCACAAAGCTACACTTTTCACAAAGTCATGCTTTGATCAACAAATGATCATCAACACACAGCAGCACTTAACATGCCACACTAACAATTTGGGAGTATATCGCTGATAACCTTCAACTACATAACCTCTGAGCTCGTACGTCTCAAAGAAGGGTGTTAAGCTAAGAGAATAAATTCTCTGTCACCAACAGATATGTATTTGAAAGAAATCTGCTTTATATCTCAAAGTGTAGTGTCAGACATACAACCATACAAGTCTGTTCCGGGTTCGAACAGAACCGAAGGCACTTCCGAAGAAGCCCTTGCAAATTCGGGTATTCACAATCCCGGTCGGACTTCCCATCACTTAGGAAATCTCTATACCGGTGCGACACAGTGCAGAGACAATCGACGGGTTATCCTTTCGTTCTCGAAAATACCCGGTCTTCACGACTGGCCTTTGAATGCTATCTACAACGACGTATCATTATTCGAAATGGGTTATATGACACAAAGGTCCTCTTCCGGCCAAACGAATAATGAGCGTAAATTTAAAAACATATGGATATGGGATTTCAGTTAAGTCACAACTTAATATCTAAAACTTTTTCTTTCAAATGGCTAAAACGAATTACCATTTCAAATCTTTTAGATAAAAAGATTCACTTCACAAAATTCATCCAGTTTCACAAAGATCCATTTACGGATTTCAAAACAATTTCCATTTCAAATTGGATTAACTATCCAATCTTTCAATTTAAGATTTAATTCATAAATCCCAATCCAAATCTTGTATATGGAAGATATACCACTTAAAATTCTCTTTGATTTCAAAACAAGATTTAGTCGTCTTCACAAAGGTTAATTCATAGTTTTACTCAAACTATTTACGATTTCATTTCAAACTTGAAGTCTTTTGACACAAATTGGAAACCCTTTCTTTTTATGAAAGCTATTATCATTTGAAACAATTAGTTTTCGTTTTGGGAAAAACTGATTACAATTTACATAAGTTAAATCCATTCAAGTATAAAACTTGGATTTAAATTTAAATTTCAAAAACCATACTTTTAAATGGTTAAAACCCATATAAATACCTTTATAACTTGTGTAATCTTTTTAGAACACAATTTCCAAATTATCAAATTCAATTTCTAATATTGAATTCAAATTTAAATCAATTTTTTTAATATTTCCAGTTTATTAAGTTATTTAAAATAACTTTTATTTTTGAAAACTCATTTCAAAAGCTTTCAATTCCAACTCCAAAACTAATTTGGATTCAAGACTTCAATCTTTACAATTGTTAAAAATCTATGACTTAGCCGATTTCCTTATGTAATCCATATTTTGTGTGTGTATGGTGTAGTCCAGGGGTTTTACACAATAGTGCAACATTATAAATTATCACATCACATATTTAAGCACATCGATATTGATAAGCGGTATAATCTGTAACGCTTATCGTTCATTCACAGATACACAGATAAATAATATAAATTTATCACAGATAATAACTACATTCATCACAGATCACACTGAAACAATTCATAGCACAAAGCACAACATATCAGGATATCGAATAGTTCAACAATCAATAGAATTCAACATCCATAAGTAAGCTCAATTAATTATCTGATTGATTTAAATCAGATGGGTTAACAATCATGGTCAATTTACTCTAATTGATTTCAAATCATTTAATTAATTGTCCTTTAATCATTTATTAATTAAATTAACCAACTCTTAATTATTGAATAATTGATCCTTAATTATTCAGTTATCCCTTAATTGATTTCCTTTAATTAATTCATAAATAAATTAATCAACCCTTAAATTTATTACCATTTAATTAATTATTCTTAATTAATTACGATAAGTGCTTATCCTTTCATTAACCACTAACTTATCATAAAAAAAATCTTTAATTAACCATCTTCGTAATTAATTATCATTAACAATGCATAATTATAATAAATTAGACACTTCATCATTAATTCATCAATTAATTAAAAATTGGTAAACCCCTAATTAATTTCAATTACAATTATAAATTAATTAACCAATTTTTACTTACAATTATAAATTAATCATTCTTAATTACTTTCCAAAAATAATTAATTAATAATAGTAATTATCTTAATTAACATTTTAAAAACTTCCCTACTTTGAAAACAAATTGTTACTAATTTGAAAACTTTAATGTTAATTACATTAAACACTTAACTTAGGTTAATTACTAAATCAAAATATTAATTAAGATTTTAAAAACATTGTTAAGCAATTTCCTCAAATAATTAAACTTGTAATAAAATCTTAACTTAACATTGTCAAACGTTAATTAAGTCGACAATACTAAAAATTGTTTTACAAAAAAATTTGCTTAACCCATTTTTATAATTTTGTAATTTTGAAAACCAACCCGAGAATGCCTCCGGGTTTACTCTAGTAACAATCGAGATTGCCTACCCATTCCCCCGAGTTAAATTATGTTTAAAATCTTTAATCACTTTATAACATACTTTAACAATTTAAAGTTATTAAAACATTTAATTTTTATAAATTTTATTTATAAAAACTGGAATTCAAATTCATTTTGAATTCAGATTTTAAAATTGTTGTAAAACCTTTGTTTTAAAATTTTGCACTTTTTAAATTCAGTTTAAATTAGAAAAACCTAACACTGTCAGGTTTAAGCAAAAACCTGTAACAAAATAACTTACTCGAGCCAATCAAAACTGACTTCGAGTCAAGCCCTACTTGCCTTGGAGCAAAATCGCGAAATAACTCGAGTGAAACTCGAGTATTTACTGCTCCCAACTAAACTTTTTCGGGTACAAACAATGCACCGTGCATATGCACGGTGACGATGATCGTTGCCGATCATCATCGATGATCTTCCCACATCATCCATCACCCAAACACCTCCTCGCAACCATTAACACATCATCTTCAACCCGAAATCAAAATCGAGCCCACACTTCAAACTTGGAACAACAAAACCCACCACAACCCAACCTGTCATCGCATCGTTCTCGCAGCTACAATCACCGTAACCTCTACAAATTTGGCCATGCTCTCGCTTACGACCCAACTACCATCACCCAAAGGCACGTTGAACTCGATGCATCACAGAGGACGAACGAATCAAAATACAACTCCTCGCCAAAACTAGTTTTAGAAATTACAATTGCTCGCCGCCGTCGCCTCGATGATCGAGTACACCTCCAACCATTTTTCCCAATAGCGCCGTAGACTCCTCTACCTCCATGCTAAATCCCGACGTCTTTAGTGCCTCGGACCGTCGAAATTCGATCGAAACCCATTTTTCGTTCATCTTCGAACTTCTCTTAAACCCCCCATCTAAAAATTATGATTCTTGCTTTAAAAATCATGTTAGGGTATAAGAATTCATATTATATATTTGAAATCGAAAACTAAAATGTTTGAATTCCGATTGAGTTAAGGTTTTGCTCAGTTTTCTTGAGTTTCAAAGGAATATACAAATTTATTTCCACTTAAATAAAATTTAAACTCTAAGCTATGATGAAACAAGCAAATTTTGTTTGCATCCTAAGTCCTAACAGAGATTGAGTCAAGGGATAATGGATTTTAATTAAAATCTGAGCTTGAAAACTAAGAATAGGGATATCACAGAGACATCAGGCATGCACACATCATAAATTTACATATAACACATGAACAAATCTCTATATACATAGCATAAACATTTTCCAGATATATAAGCAACTAATCCAGTTGTTAAAAAAATGTTACTCACATTGTTTAAGAAATGAACATGGCTTCTTTTGAAACAGGCTTTGAATTTTTCTAGCTGGAATTTCTTTTTGAATCTCTGGTTTGTATTGATTGTTTAAAATTGAATTTTTGTTTAAGTTTTAGATGATGTTTACTTCAGTTTCTTGGCTTTTGCTTGGCGAAACTGAAATAAAGAAGCTTGATATATAGGAAATGAGTTTACAGGGTGATTATATGTTTGTACAGGGTGATATTATTTTGTTTGTACAATATCAGGCCAAAGGTATTTTTCTTGTTTTATTGACTATGCTGATTTGTTTACTTTGGTGGCTGATAATATTGTTTTAGTGGCTGATATGATTTTTGTGGTGGCTTGCATTAATGAGAATTGTCTTGTTTTACAAGCTTGCGCTTATCTTCTTTTATTTTATTTTAAATCTACATGCTTATATTTTCATTCTTTTGCAATACTTCAGATATATATATATGTTTATTTGTTTCATATTTGAATATATATATATATATATATATCTTTTCTTTTGTCTTATTTTAAAAAAATTTCTTATGTCTACATACATATCCTATTTGTTTGAATGTAGTTGAATGTATAAATTTTTCTTTTCTTATGGATTTATAATATAAATGAATTTCTATAGCTAATATGTTGTTTAAATTTTTCTAACGTATTCGCTTTTATCTTATTTATATACATATCCGTTTCTAATTTAAATATGTATTTCTAAGTCAAATGCTTATTGTCTTGTTTCTCTATATACATATATATTTATATTTTATTTATTTTACATTTTGCATTCATTCATTATATTTACACAACTTTTAAAATCCATTTCATAAGATTAAATTCAAATAGCTTTACATTATTTATAAATTCCAATTGAAATTCAGTTAATTTATAAAACACATATTTTTATTCGAATTTGAAAAAAACTCAAAACCATTTACCAATTAATTTCACAATTTTTATTCGAAAATTAAATTAATTATTAATTTAAACTTAGTAAAAATCCAGGATCATTACAGCATTGATACCATGTGTCTAGGTTTTGACTAGGTTGACGGCGGTAGAATGGGGTCGAAAGATGGCTGCCAAAAGTGGCGAAGAAACAACCCTTTACAAAATTTATTTTCAGCTTTTTAAACTAATATCTTTTCAACTTACTTTCCTTATTTGTCAACATATAATTGGTTGCCAATTCTTTTTCAAAATCTTTTCTAAAAGTGATGCCGAATTCGGTAATTAACAATTTAAAACATTTAGCAAATTACCCATTCTCCTTTTAAAACATATAAAACATTTAAGTCTCATACCTTAAATAATTTTATAACATTAATAAAAACTATGGAAAGTTCTTCAAAAATTCCCATAAATCACTTTTAATATGTTCTCTAATGAAAGTACATGGATCGTAATTGTCTAACTTGTATATAATATGCAAGTGTATAAGTTAATGAAATAGTAGATAATAAGTAGTAAAGTATAAAAAGCGTGCAAACCAGAGTTTTATATTGATTAGGACCTCCTGTCCTACGTCCAGTCTCGAAGCCATCCTTCGGTATTTCCTTTAAACAAGTTACCCTCACTTCGCCCAGAAGAATAGGCTAATACAAAAGTATCTTTGACAATATTGTGTTCCAAATAACAAGGTTTTGACTTATAGTACAATATTCCTATGATCTCCTTTGAGTATATGAATATGAATTATTTGAGTAGTAGGAAATGATTTAACTGAAAGTATATTTTAGTTATAATAGATTGAGAGTATGTGAACAATGTATATGCAATAGAGTGTTTAGAAATCAAGAGACTAAAGAATTGATTAATTCAGGTTAGATGATTTCTACTTTACAATCAAAATAGTATTTATGGATTCAAAATGGTGCAGATAATGAGTTGTTGTTGTTACTATTTGAGAAAGTCTATTCATTTTAATGGCCATAGCCTTTCGTTGAAAGGTGATTCCTTTTGTTTCAAAATGTCATTTCAGAATTGATAGATTTTTCCTATGACAGACCGTTGTAGTAAAATCTCAAACGTCTATGACTTGTTAAAATTTTAACCCGACAATTGTCACAGACATATGTGGTTTTATCTCAGATGTCTGTGAGATGTAAAAACAGTTTTTAACTTTAATTTTGATGTATATGAAATTGGGTGTGATCGTATATGCATATATACTCAAGAGACCTTAAAAATATTTTATCTAAGACTCTTTTATAATAGAATAATCTTACTAAGTACAGTATGGTCAATAAATTTTCTTTTCTCTTTGATTCCCAATATCTTCAAGCATGGTGTCTTCTTATAGCATATACTTATAATATATATGTATATGATTGTATAGTTGTTACCATAGAAAAAAATGGAGGTTCTAACAATATCCCCTTTTTGATGATGATAACTTACAATAAAAAAAATCTACTATATAATGGAAGTATTACTATGTTTATCTGCCCCTATGTGTTACCCCGCCTTTTTGACAAGGTCATGATATCAACAAATTGGTCGAAAATGATGGATATCATGGTTAAAAATCAAATGGAAACAAGGTTATGATCGATACTGTAAAAATTGGACCAAGCACCAATCAAGGTGAGATCGATTGAGAATGATAAACAAGGCTCTTTGAGGCTACATTTCGAATTTCAGGTCAATCGGAGTGCATATGCTTAAGTTATGGATGGATCAATACTCATGGAAAATCAGTTCGAATCGATGCCTTCATATCCATCGAAATGGAGGTGGAGAGTGTACTTCAGATCGATGCTTACTTTCATATCAATCGAGATGGGTATAGATATGGATAACAAACTTAGCACCTTGCTTCGGATTGATTACAGTACGTATCGATCCTGATCGATACGAACCTGGACGCTTGGGATCGGTGCGAAGAAGGGTACAGGAAATGGATACGAAGGGCATTGCCTCGGATGGATACGAAGCAAGGACTTTGGCATCGATACGAAGGTACAATGCAGGCATCGATACGAAGAGGGAAACCAAGATGGTTACGGAGAAAACGGTCGAACCAAAGGAACGGTCTGCAAGCATGAAATATGGATCTCTCAGGCCACGTCATCGATAAGAAATCGATTGATGCACATGTATCAATACTTCCATCAGCCAACTCGCAAATCCCTTCTTGGATTGATCTAATTAAAAAACCACAAGTCCAAATGCTATGAAATTTTCATAGGAGCTTTCTTACAGCCTTGAGAATGTTCATGATCGATCGCAACTCCATTTGGCCATTTTTGGATTGATACGAAATGAACTTGGATCGATCAAGATCGATCCCAAACAACCCCAGAGAGATATGGTGGGCCTACCTACGAATGAGAAGAGGTATTGCATGGTTTGTAGGAGATATTTACAGATCTACTCCTATAAATAGCACACCTATGCCTACTGAAAATGGACTTTTGGCTCTTCTACGCCGTTACTCAGTTGAAACTCCATTGTGACTAGAGAGTTATTGATTGTACTGCTACAAATCAGTTGAGAATCATCAAATAACAACAAATTATTCAAAGTGGATGTAGGTCACAATGTCGAACCACTATAAATCTTATGTCTTCTCTTAGTTTCTTTCATTTTAGTTTTGTTATTTCTTCATTTTTACTCTCTACATCACCTGGATGTGAGATTTGTGCTTGGATATCGAGGATTTGTGTGTAAATGTCGGTGCTTTCACTACTTTTGGGGTTTATGACCAATTTTGGAGCAAACGCTTTGGTGCTTTCACTGAGAACAAAACTCAGAGATTTGGGGCTTGGATTTTGGATCCAAAAGATTAGGAACTCAGATTCTGGGAAGCAATGGCTAAGCAATTGATAAGGAGACAGAGAATGGAGAGGAGTCTGCATGAAGGAAGTCAAGAGGTTTCCTAAAGAGCTAATTAGGCCTCAATCTTCATCACTAGAGACGAGACAGAAATGATGCTGAAAAGGTAAGAGGACATGATACAGAACCTACTCCGACAGGTTGGATAAGCTGGAGTGCAAGGTCAATGGAATGGAGTTGCAGTGAATGTTGGAAATGAAGAACACGAAGCTAGAGCAGCAGGAACAGAGGCAATCTATAATCAAGGCCAAGGAAACGAAGAAAACATGATGCGGGATAGTGCAAAACCATCAGGAGCGGTTCCAACACTCAGGGTCATACCCTCGAATCATGTTGGCTCAATTCCCGTAAGGATACCAGACGGTGCTGTGCAATTTGGTATTGATCGACATATGGATGCTCGTATAGAAGGATAGGTTTCAAGATTCCCTCGTGGACTCGGGGGGCTGGTTGGAGATAGCAGGATGAGGCTACCACTTGATGACAACAATAGGTTAGTGGACATGATCAGATGGGCTATGTGGGGAGGATTGGTGAACAGAGATTTGGAGGACGTGAATTGGAGCCCCTTTGCTCCTACGATTAGGCAAGCTAGGAATCCACTGGATTTCAAACTACCAATGCCGAAAATGTATGATGGGAGAACTAATTCCATTACTCACTTAACAAGGTAGATGAGGCACATGGAAGTACTGGGGGTATTGGAGGAAGTTATGGGACGGTGCTTCCCTTTGGATTTGACGGATATAACAACATTATGGTTCAGACAAATGGAAAGCGGCTCTATTGGCACATGGACGAAGTTGGTTGAGAGGTTTATAAGGAAAATTTGAGTCCACATAGTGACACCCAAGAATGTGATGACTATAACATTAATGAAACAGTGGAAGGGAGAGTTATTTAGGGTTTCCTTAACCAGGTTCAATGCGATAGTGGCTTTGGTGGATCGACCCAATCCGTTGATGGTTTTGATGGCAGCAGTCTTAGGGATTGCAGATAATTCGGATTTGAAGATATCATTGGAGCAGGATCCACCGATGGATCATGGGGAGTTTTACCATGAAATAGAGAGGTTTCTATGACAAGAAGATGAAGGCTGAAAGAGAAGGTAGAGAAGCCGAAGTTTATGTAGTAAAAGGTAGAGGTCCATCCAGGGAGGATACAAACAAGGACGGTAGAGGAAAAAAAATAAATGACAGTGGTAGCACATCGAAAAGGAAACGGATGGAATCAAAATTCTCCTCTTACATGGATTTGACTGAAACTTTGGAAAGTATTTATTTGAATACTCAAGGACGCCTCCAATATCGAAGGCCGGCAAAAAGGGTACCTTTCGAATACGAGCGGGCATCGGGAAATCATTGCACATTCCATGAGCTGGATGAGCACAACACGAACGACTGCAGGCATTTGAAGATGAGGAATGGTGTGATGACCCAGAATTTTGAAACAAAATCAATTTAATAATCTGAATTAAAAATTAAATTAATTGGATAATCTTTGTAATAAGATCTGAATTAATTTAATTAATCCAAATAAAATAAATATTTAATTGATAGATTTTATCTTTTTAAATATAATAATTGTTATGTATTTATAATATATATAGAATATGTATACATTGGAAATAGATATTGTTTTAATCTAATTAATAGATCCTGTTTTCTATAAATATATATATATATTTAGTAAAAATTGGGAATTTTGATTTTTATTTAAAAGTTAAACTTTTAAAAAGTTAATTAATAAATAAAATAGGGTTTTTAAATAGATAAGATAAAAATTTATTTTGTTTAAAATAATTTATTTGATATTAAGTTTTGAAAGGTATATAACAAATAACCAAATGATTTTAAATACATAAGGAAAATGTTTAAATGATTTAAGATATGTTTAACTCAAGTTTAAATTTAAATAAAAATAACAATAAGGGTTATTTTGATATAGTTGGATAAAATAAGTAATTTATTAATAAAGAAATAATTTCTTTTATAAATTATTTAGAGTTGTCAAAATTGTTATTTTCAAAATATAATAATGTATTGTTTTAACAAATAGGTTTTAATAAAATAATTCTTTTCCAAAATTTGATTTGTGTAGTTATATATGTATATATATAAGTTGATTTCAAAATTTAATTTGAACTTGAATTCACAGCTTTGAAATTTAAAGTATAAATATTTTTAATTTGTTTTGATTTTAAGATATTTGCATAAACTTTATTTTTTATAAACTAAATTGGATTTATTCATTTTGAAATTATCCACATATAAATAAATACATGTTAACTAATTACTTAAACAAAGATTCACTTTTATCTTATATTAACTTGTTAACTAAATAATTAATTCACATTTAACTATAACTAAATTACACAATTATAACAAATTAACATTTAAGACAAATGTAAACATTTTACTAATTAAAAGAACATGTGTTAGGAAATAAGACATTTAAGGTGACAAATGTTAATGTATAGGACAAGTGTAAATGCTTGTTTTATTTTCTTTAATTTTAATTAAACAAAAATTTTATTCCATATAAAACACTTTCACATTCTTCATTTCTTTCCTTTTTCAAAATCAAAAGCCAAACATAAATCTTCAAACCCAAAATGCAAAACAAATCTGGAAACATGAAAACTATTTTTCAGATTCAAAATTTGTAATCAAGTAAATCATGTCAAAACAAAGGTCAGCAATCATCTTCAAAAGCCTCAGTTCAAACATGCATTCCCTTTTTGCCTGTAATTCATTTCAAAATGCAAGGCCTGCATAATACTTTCAATTTTTCCAGAAAACAATAACCTGCACCATCTTCAAATATCAAGCCTACAAATCATTTCCCTGTAAATCTAAAATCTTAAAACCCAACCTGTCACCATATTAAAATCTGAAGACCCGCATTATTTCAAAATCTGGAAATCTGTAGCAAGCATGCAATTGAAAGATCTGGAAGCAAAGCTGAAGCCTGCATTTCACTTAGAACCTGGAAATCAATGCATGTATGCAGTTTTAATATAAGGGAGCAAACTGCAGTTTAAAATTCTTAAGCAAAACAAAGAAGCAATCCAGTTTCAAAGCAAAAAGGGTTCAGAGTTTTCAAGCTTTTCAAATAATATTGGAGGCTCTGTCTTCTGAATTTATAAGGTGAGTAACTTTATTTTAAATAAAAAAATTAAGTATAAAATAAGGTTGCTTTTATTTCTATGATTAAATCTGCAGTACATATATATATATATATATATATATATATATATATATATATATATATGAAAATGGAGTCTGCAGTATGCATGTTCTATTCCCAAAATGAATATCCTACGTTTTTAAATTGTAGTTTCCAGTTTTAGATTTAAATTCGTTTTCTCTTCAAACAATTGTTAATAGGACTTGGTTTATAAACAAAAGTTGTGTGATTTATCATGGATTAATGTTTAAAAACTTATTCAAGCAAAATCACATCTGAATGTCTCTGAAAAAAAAAAAGAACCAACTGTGATTGTTATACAAAGTGAAAATCTAACTTTGTAAGATTATGGATTCAGTAATATAAAATGGAAACACAAAGCAAAATATAAATTTCAACACTAAAATCAAAATTTTTAGAATGAAAATAAGCATACAGTTCCGTGTTTAACTGTAAAGGGGAAATTGGAGATTGCTAATGATCTATCAATTTACGAATATCGAGATTCTGCTTATGGGTAGAGTAGTAACCAATGAAGCTTGGAAAAATATGTGATGGTGATGCAAATCACCATGGAAGCAGTGATGTTGATTTCTTGTCTGTAGCCTAGTTTAACTAGGTTAGGTTGATCGATCATTCTTGCCTTCTACTGTGGACTAAGTGCATTGGAATTTTGGGAGGTGGAAGAATGGTAGTAGACGTGACTTTAGCCGGTGTTGCAGGATTACTAGTGATCGGGGATGCTTGGATGAGGCGATGACAGGTTTTGGTGGAGTTTTGTCTTTCTGGTTCCAAGTTTGGGGATTAAGTCTCGAATCTGATTTCGAGCTGTGGAGGGAAGAATTGATGGTCGTGTTGAGTCGTGGGGTTGGTCGCCGACATGGGGAGACCACCGGAGGTGGCTGAAGTTGGCTGGAGGCACGGTGCATGTGCACCGTGCACTTTTGGACTATGATGTTTTCTGGGTGGTGGCAGTATATTTGTCTCGAGTTTTCCTCGGGTAGTCCGAAGTTTTGCTCGAGATTTTAGGCATGATGACTCGAAGCAGAATGTGGGCAGGTGGGGTTTTAGTATGGTAACAGGTTAAAACAGAATCCTGTTATTCTATTTAAAATTTTAAAATAAAATTTAAACTCTGAATTCAAATAGAAGTAAAAGTTTTTAAATAGGATTTAAATCTAGTTTTCAATCTGGGTTTAAGTTTAAATCTAAGTTTAAATCTAAGTTTAAAAAAATATAGATTCAAGTTGAATTTGAATCTAGTTTGGGAAATAATGAGTTTTTAAATTCAAATTTGACTTAATATTATTAAGTGTTTAAGAAGTTAAATGAAATTAAAGAATTTGAATTTAAATGGAGTTTTGAAATGTAGTAGAAGATTTAATCAAAGTTAAATCAGAATTTTAAATTTGAATTTCAAATTTGATTTGAATCTTAAGAGTGGAAATAATGTAAAGTTTAAAAATCAAAAATTGTAAATAAGTTGAAAGGTTAAAGTATACTTTAATAATCTGAGATTAAAAAGGAAATTGGTTTAAAACCTTTAAATTTCTTTTATAAGTATTCTTCAACATATGATTTACAAATTTCATATTGGTTAAAGATAATTTGGTTTCATTTTAAAGTTTGAACTTAAAATGGAAATTGAAATTGAAATAAATATTTGCAATAGTGTTTATAAATGATAATTTAACTATTGTTAAGAAAGATTTTACCTTAAAGTAAATTTGGAATTAATTAATGACTTTAAATTTTCATTTAATTATTAAGGTAATTAAATGAATAGTTTATGTAATTAGGATAATTAAGAGTTTTAAATTATTAATTTAAAGTTTAAGTTAATTAATTAATTAAGGATAATTAATCCATAATTAAGGATCATTAATTAGATTTAATTAATGATTAGTAATTAATTAATCAAGTAATTATGAATTAATTAAGTTACAGATAACACTTAATTAACTAAATAATTAAAGGTTAATTAATTGGATATTAAAGATTAATTAATTTAAAATTAATAATGATTAATGAAAGTTAATTACTTAAGAGAAGTAATGAAAGTTTGGTTAATAGTTAATGACGGTCATTAACTTGGGATTATTTAACAATTAATTAATATGATATATTTTTAAATAATTAATTAGATTAATTAATTAAATTTGATAATCAATTGTGAAATTTATTTAAGTTAATTACTAAATGGAAGTAATTATTTCTTAATTACTTAATGTAATTAATGGAGTTTAATGTGATTGGTTTAAATTAATTAATTAAGTTTAATTAATCTTAAACATTGGATTTGATAATGATTACTTGACGTAATTAATGGAATGTAATTACTTAGTGAAGTAATTAAAGATAATTACTGGATGTAATTAGTGGATGATGTTGGGATTGTAAAAATAATTTAAATTGAATTATTTTTGCATAATTAATCAAGGGATTAATTAAAGAAATTAATTAAGGGGTAATTAATTTGATAAGTAATTAAGGGTAGTTAATTATAAAATGAGATTAATCAAAGGTGATTAATAATTATGGTTTAAGTGAGATTAATTACTGAAAGTAATTAATTTAATTGAGTAATTAATTAAATATAATTAAAGATCGTTAATTAATATAATTAATGATTTAATTAAGATTGATTAATTAACATTAATTAATCATTAATAAGTGATTAAGGGTAATTAATTAATTGTAATTAATTAAGGTTAAATGTAATTAATTATAGTTAATTAGTTAATGTAGTATTTAAAGGATAATTACTGTATTTGGTTTAGAGTAATTAATTTTGTGAAATTAATTGATGTACAATTAATCAAGATTGATTAATTAAGATGATAAATCAGAGGTTAGTTAATTAATTAATTTGTAATTAATTAATGGTGATGTAAGCAAGATTTATATTGTGTAAGTAATTAATTTAATTCACTTTAAATTAATTAAAGATGATGTAATTAATTTAATTCATTTTAAATTAATTATAAATGGTATGATTATAGATCACTGCTTATAAATGGATGATATTGGTTGCCTTGAATGGTTTAAATCTCAACTATGAGATTAGTAATGTTGTGAGATATGGATGCATTGGTTGCATTGTGATGATGATATGGATTATCTTTTGATAATGATAAATGTGGATTATCTGTTGTGATGATAATGATAATTATCTGTTGTGAATTTGTGAATTATCTATCCGTGTGTATATAAATAATGTAAATGAATTGTTTTAAACTCTAAAACCACTTGGACCTAAAAGACACGCTTTGGATTTCGATGAGACCGGGATCGGGTTTCCATATTTGGATATCCAAAAACCACATTGATCCAAATTAACGATAGGTCGGAAATCTTATGTGAAGAGTGAAGACTCGAGGTGTAAGGACTATTAGTCAGTATAACTCTGGGGGTGATTCCGTGATGAGTTTGATCGAAATAGTACTTACAGGCTCGAGATGGAGATTTAGAGTGCAAGGGTTATCGTCGTTACCTCTGAGGGTGATTCCAAAATGAGTGTAACGAGATAATTCCTTTTTCGTTCGAACCCGGAACGAACTTGTATGGATTGAATGCTTTCAGCACATCGTCAGATGGACGATGAACATTCTAAGAGATGTGTTCTCTAAAGGTAATCGTAGCCTCAAGCCTCATCAACCGGGAATGGCTAAAACAGGGAAGGCGCAGCAAGGCTTCCTGGGTTGCTCCCACTGGAGAGCAAGATTTTCCCCTGTCTAGAAGTCCCTTTTTATTCGGCTGTGTGGGCGGTTGGAACTGCGCACCAACTGCGGGGTTGTCTTGTTCGAAACTGTTCAGTAAGGAATGGTTCCGGCCTTGTGTTGCAGGGGAGCGGGCGTACTCCTCGGTACGTTGATCTAGGCCACGTACTATGATGGGCGGTACCCCAGTAGCCCTGCCATTGTATGGAATCCAAAATCCAATAAGTGCCAACGGTTTTGATTGTATTACCCACTTTTGTGGCTAGTAGCTGGAATTTAATCATGTAACAATTTCGGCTATTTCATATTTACTTGAAAACCCTAGACCTATTATAATATCACTGGATTTCCTATCAAATGTTTTGTTAGCGTAAGGTAAAAACTTTTCCATGTTTATGTGTGGGAAGTCTTACGTGATACCTTTCTTTTCAAAAGGTTTTTGAAAGTTAAGCAACTTTAACATGTTACTCACACCAAACCCATGTCTGACCCGGAGTTTATTCTGTTTTTCATAAACTCTTGGGTACTCAAATTTTTACGAGTAGACAAGGGATTCAGGTTAGCTTTGATGAATTATGGGGGAGCAATGGAGCAGGAGGCTTTTGCGTTAGATATATTGTATTCCGCTGTGTTCTGTGTTGTCTCTGAGTTGTATTATGTTGTAAATACTGGACAAGTGTTTATAACTGTCTAGAATGTGTTGTATTATCTGTGTACTTTGATAATTGTTGTAAACTATGTAATATTTTATGTTATCAATATAATTTATTCGTTCCGCTATTTAGATTCTGATGTGTTGTTTCTTCTTCTTCTCTTTCTTTCTCTTCTCTGTCCCTTGCTTTCTTATTAATTGATGCGTCACTCTGTGGAGACGGATGGCGGGTCTTTACAGTGGTATCAGAGCATTAGGTTGAGTGAATACCTAGGCTTTGTAGTGGTGTTTATCTTGAGAGAGCGTATTTGTAATTTTAAATATATTTATATATATTTATCTATTTCTATCTATCTGTTGGGTTACCTGTTCAGGTTTTCCAATATAGGTTATAAAGGTAGATGAGGTAGTAGTGTTTGTAACACGATTACTACCATTGGTTGGAGTCTGATGTTTGAGGTTGGAAGTGTATCTGTCGAGACTGTAGACCTAATACCGTCTCGAGTAAGTTTTGTTGTGTTGAAGTATTTCATCAATCTCTGAAGGAAACCTGTTAAGCTTCGGAGACATCTTTGAAGTGCAGAGTTTGGTGAGTAGGGTTTGGATCTGTCGATTGGGCTGGAGTGAGTGATGGTATTTTGATACCTCAGGAAGTTGTAACTGCATGATGAGATGTAGTGACTATGGATGTGTCCGAAGATATTTCTTTGGAACAAGTTTTGGGAAGTGTGTCTGCCTCGATATTGTGGCTGGATTCAGCAGGATGTTGTGTTTAGCTTTGAAGTCCGAGTTCCTGGAAGAGCTTTGGATCAGGAAGTTTGGAATTGGTGTCAGCAGTGCAACTTGGAATGTTCTGTGAGCCGACAGAGAGGTCTTAGCTGAGTAGTTTTTCTGGAGATGGAGTTCAGAAGCTGCAGGTGAACCCGTTTCTTCAATGGACTGACTAGACTAGTGTAAGCTGTTCTGTTTGGTAAAGAGAGGACAGTTTTTCTTTGGAAAATGGTCTGGGTTGATCGTAAAAGTGACTTGCGGTTGTTTGAGAGTTCTTTTGGATTGTTAGAAATTTTTCCAGATGTCTTCTGGGAAGACAGACATTTTTCCGCATGTGGAGATTGAGTTTTCTTATCGACTAGAATTCCAGGAGTGGAACTGGTGGTTCTATTTAGTTGGAGAATGATTCCTAGAGATAGAGTTTGATAAAGCAACTCAGTTTTGGAGGAATTTCTGAGTTTTCTTTATGGATCTGTTGAACCATATTTCTGAGAAGTGATGTCCAGTTTGTGCTCGTGTTTTTCATCAGTATTTTCTTATCTACTTCGGATCAGGGTTGTGCAGCGGAAGAAGTTTGGAAGTGTTTCTGATTGTCTTTTTCGGATTAGGAGAAGTTTGTTGTCTTCTGCTGTTTATGTAGTAGAATTGTGTTTTGGTTTTGGATTGATCTTGAGGAGATCATTATGTTGGGTTGTTTTTGGTTTTGTTTGTTCTAGAGAAATCAGCAAGGTTAAGCTGATCTGTTTGGATAATGGCAGCCCATGATTGTCCGAAGGCTTTTGTGGATAAGGGACGGAGGAACTTGGAATTAGAAGTTGGAGAATTCGTTGTCGTTGGAGTTTTCTCTGATTCAAGAGCTATAAGATGGGGTAAGGTTGGAAAGTTAACTCCGAGATGTTTGAATCTTTTCTCTGTTTTGGTTGGATTGGTATTTGGTTTTCAGGATTGAATTGCCAGTTTGGATAACTGGGATTCGATGAGTTTCACGTATCTCTGAGGGAGTACGTGTATGGTCTATCTCTGGTTTTAGAACCAACAGTTATAGAGGTTGGTTGTTGAACCATACTTGTTTGTAGTCTGATATGCTGTCTAGTTCTGTAGATCTAGATGAGTGGGAGCTCTATAGCTTAATAGTATTGATTGTTTAGAATCTATAGAGCGAGATCCCGATATTTTTATCGGGGAAACTCGAAGAAACTCTATCTAGAATTTTATTTGAATAGATAAGTTTGTTTGATTGGATAAATTGATTGCTATAGTTGTTAGCATATCATTGGTATATGCTTGTGTTTTAAAATTAAATCTTTAAATAGATTATTAAATTACTTTTATTTTAAATTTCGGGGACGAAATTCTTTTAAGGGGGGAGGAATGTGATGACTCGGAATTTTGAAACAAAATCAATTTAATAATCTGAATTAAAAATTAAATTGATTAAATAATCTTTGTAATAAGATCTGAATTAATTTAATTAATCCAAATAAAATAAATATTTAATTGATAGATTTTATCTTTTTAAATCTAATAATCGTTATCTATTTATAATGTATATAGAATATGTATGCATTGGAAATAGATATTGTTTTAATCTAAGTAATAAATCCTATTTTCTATAAAAATATACATATTTAGTAAAAATTAGGAATCTTGATTTTTATTTAAAAGTTAAACTTTTAAAAAGTTAATTAATAAATAAAATAGGGTTTTTAAATAGATAAGATAAAAATTTATTTTGTTTAAAATAATTTATTTGATATTAAGTTTTTAAAGGTATATAATAAATAACCAAATGATTTTAAATACATAAGGAAAATGTTTAAATGATTTAAGATATGTTTAAGTCGAGTTTAAATTTAAATAAAAATAACAATAAGGGTTATTTTGATATAGTTGGATAAAATAAGTAATTTATTAATAAAGAAACAATTTCTTTTATAAATTATTTAGAGTTGTCAAAATTGTTATTTTCAAAATATAATAATGTATTGTTTTAACAAATAGATTTTTAATAAAATAATTCTTTTCCAAAATTTGATTTGTGTAGTTATATATGTATATATAACTTGATTTCAAAATTTAATTTGAACTTGAATTCAAAGCTTTGAAATTTAAAGTATAAATATTTTTAATTTGTTTGATTTTAAGATATTTGCATAAACTTTATTTTTTATAAACTAAATTGGATTTATTCATTTTGAACTTATCCACATATAAACAAATACATGTTAACTAATTAATTAAACAAAGATTCACTTTTATCTAATATTAACTTGTTAACTAAATAACTAATTAGCATTTAACTATAACTAAATTACACAATTATAACAAATTAACATTTAAGACAAATGTAAACATTTTACTAATTAAAAGAACATGTGTTAAGAAATAAGACATTTAAGGTGACAAATGTTAATGTATAGGACAAGTGTCAATACTTGTTTTATTTTCTTTAAATTTTAATTAAACAAAAAATTTATTCCATATAAAACACTTTCACATTCTTCATTTCTTTCCTTTTTCAAAATCAAAAGCTAAACATAAATCTTCAAACCCAAAATGCAAAACAAATCTGGAACATGAAAACTATTTTTCAGATTCAAAATTTGTAATCAAGTAAATCATGTTCAAAACAAAGGTCAGTAATCATCTTCAAAAGCCTCAGTTCAAACATGCAATCCCTTTTTGCCTGTAATTCATTTCAAAATGCAAGGCCTGCATAACACTTTCAATTTTTCCAGAAAACAATAACCTGCACCATCTTCAAATATCAAGCCTACAAATCATTTCCCTGTAAATCTAAAATCTTAAAACCCAACCTGTCACCATATTAAAATCTGAAGACCTGCATTATTCCAAAATATGGAAATCTGTAGCATGCATGCAATTGAAAGATCTGGAAGCAAAGCTGAAGCCTGCATTTCACTTAGAACCTGGAAATCAATGCATGTATGCAGTTTTAATATAAGGGAGAAAACTGCAGTTTAAATTCTTAAGCAAAACAAAGAAGCAATCCAGTTTCAAAGCAAAAAGGGTTCAGAGTTTTCAAGCTTTTCAAATAAAATTGGAGGCTCTGTCTTCTGAATTTATAAGGTGAGTGACTTTATTTTAAATAAAAAAATTAAGTATAAAATAAGGTTGCTGTTATTTCTATGATTACATCTGCAATATATATATATATATATATATATATATATATATATATATATTTTTATACATATATATGGAGTCTGCAGTATGCATGTTCTATTCCCAAAATGAATATCCTCTGTTTTTAAATTGTAGTTTCCTGTTTTAGATTTAAATCCATTTTCTCTTTAAATAATTGTTAATAGGACATGGTTTATAAACAATAGTTGTGTGATTTATCATGGATTAATGTTTAAAAACTTATTCAAGCAAAATCACATATGAATGTCTCTGGAAAAAATAAGAAACAACTGTGATTGTTATACAAAGTGAAAATCAAACTTTGTAAAATTATGGATTCAGTAATATAAAATGGAAACACAAAGCAAAACATAAATTTCAACACTAAAATCAAAATTTTTAGAATGAAAATAAGCGTACAGTTCTTTGTTTAACTGTAAAGGGGAAATTGGAGATTGCTGATGATCTATCAATTTGAGAATATCGGGATTCTACTTGTGGGTAGAGTAGTAACCAATGAAGCTTGGAAAAATATGTGATGGTGATGCAAATCCCAATGGAAGCAGTGATGTTGATTTCTTGTCTGTAGCCCTAGTTTAACTAGGTTAGGTTGATCGATCATTCTTGCCTTCTACTGTGGACCGAGTGCATTGGAATTTTGGGAGGTGGAAGAATGGCAGTAGATGTGAATGTGGCCGGTGTTGCAGGATTACTGGTGATCGGGGATGCTTGGATGAGGCGATGACAGGTTTTGGTGGAGTTTTTTATTTTTGGTTCCAGGTTTTGGGATTAAGTCTCGAATCTGATTTCGAGCTGTGGAGGGAAGAATTGATGGCCGTGTTGGGTTGTGGGGTTGGTCGTCGACGTGGGGTGACCACCGGAGGTGGCTGAAGTTGGCTGGAGGCACGGTGCATGTGCACCGTGCACTCTTGGACTATGATGTTTTTTAGGTGGATGTAGTATATTTGTCTCGAGTTTTCCTCAGGTAGTCCGAAGTTTTGCTCGAGATTTTAGGCATGATGACTCGAAGCAGAATGTGGGAAGGTGGGGTTTTAGTATGGTAACAGGTTAAAACAGAAACCTGTTATTCTATTTAAAATTTTAAAATAAAATTTAAACTCTAAATTCAAATAGAAGTAAAAGTTTTTAAATGGGATTTAAATCTAGTTTTCAATCTGGGTTTAAGTTTAAATCTAAGTTTAAAAAAAATATAGATTCAAGTTGAATTTGAATCTAGTTTGGGAAATAATGAGTTTTTAAATTCAAAATTGACTTAATATTATTAAGTGTTTAAGAAGTTAAATGAAATTAAAGAATTTGAATTTAAATGGAGTTTTGAAATGTAGTAGAAGAGTTAATCAAAGTTAAATCAGAATTTTAAATTTGAATTTCAAATTTGATTTGAATCTTAAGATTGAAAATGAAGTAAAGTTTATAAATTAAAAATTGTAAATAAGTTGAAAGGTCAAATTATACTTTAATAATCTGAGACTAAAAAGGAAATTGGTTTAAAACCATTAAATTTCTTTTATAAGTATTCTTTAACATATGATTTACAAATTTCATATTGGTTAAAGATAATTTGGTTTCATTTTAAAGTTTGAACTTAAAATGGAAATTAAAATTGAATTTGAAATAAATATTTGCAATAATGTTTATAAATGACATTAACTATTGTTAACAAAGATTTTATCTTAAAGTAAATTTAGAATTAATTAACGACTTTAAATTTTCATTTAATTATTAAGGTAATTAAATGAATAGTTTATGTAATTAGGATAATTAAGAGTTTTAAATTATTAATTTAAAGTTTAAGTTAATTAATTAATTAAGGATAATTAATCCATAATTAAGGATCATTAATTAGATTTAATTAATGATTAGTAATTAATTAATCGAGTAATTATGAATTAATTAAGTTACAAATAACACTTAATTAACTAAATAATTAAAGGTTAATTAATTGGATATTAAATATTAATTAATTAAAAATTAATAATGATTAATGAAAGTTAATTACTTAAGAGAAGTAATTAAAGTTTGGTTAATAGTTAATGATGGTCATTAACTTGAGATTATTTAACAATTAATTAATATGATATATTTTTAAATAATTAATTAGATTAATTAATTAAATGATAATCAATTGTGAAATTTATTTAAGTTAATTACTAAATGGAAGTAATTATTTCTTAATTACTTAATGTAATTAATGGAGTTTAATGTGATTGGTTTAAATTAATTAATTAAGTTTAATTAATCTTAAACATTGGATTTGAT
The DNA here is from genome assembly GCA_030765085.1 of Allium cepa. Classification (NCBI taxonomy): domain Eukaryota; kingdom Viridiplantae; phylum Streptophyta; class Magnoliopsida; order Asparagales; family Amaryllidaceae; genus Allium; species Allium cepa. Next base: position 294,885,173 of record CM060937.1, read on the forward strand.
AATGGTTACTTGATGTAATTAATGGAATGTAATTACTCAGTGAAGTAATTAAAGATAATTACTGGATGTAATTAGTGGATGATGTTGGGATTGTAAAAATAATTTGAATTGAATTATTTTTGTATAATTAATCAAGGGATTAATAAAGAAACTAATTAAGGGGTAATTAATTTGATAAGTAATTAAGGGTAGTTAATTATAAAATGAGATTAATCAAAGGTGATTAATAATTATGGTTTAAGTGAGATTAATTACTGAAAGTAATTAATTTAATTGAGTAATTAATTAAATATAATTAAAGATCGTTAATTAATATAATTAATGATGTAATTAAGATTGATTAATTAAGATTAATTAATCATTAATAAGTGATTAAAGGTAATTAATTAATTGTAATTAATTAAGGTTAAATGTAATTAATTATAGTTAATTAGTTAATGAAGTAATTAAAGGATAATTACTGTATTTGGTTTAGAGCAATTAATTTTGTGAAATTAATTGAAGTATAATTAATCAGGATTGATTAATTAAGATGATAAATCAGAGGTTAGTTAATTAATTAATTTGTAATTAATTAATTTGTAATTAATTAATGGTGATGTAAGCAAGATTTATATTGTGTAAGTAATTAATTTAATTCACTTTAAATTAATTAAAGATGATGTAATTAATTTAATTCATTTTAAATTAATTATAGATGGTATGATTATAGATCATTGCTTATAATGGATGATATTGGTTGCCTTGATGGTTTAAATCTCAACTATGAGATTAATAATGTTGTGAGATATGGATGCATTGGTTGCATTGTGACGATGATATGGATTATCTTTTGATAATGATAAATGTGGATTATCTGTTGTGATGATAATGATAATTATCTGTTGTGAATCTATGAATTATCTATCTGTGTGTATATAAATAATGTAATTGAATTATTTTAAACTCTAAAACAACTTGGACCTAAAAGACACGCTTTGGATTTCGATGAGTCCCGGATCGGGTTTCTATATTTGGATATCCGAAAACCACATCGATCCAAATTAACGATAGGTCGAAAATCTTATGTGAAGAGTGAAGACTCGAGGTGTAAGGACTATTAGTCAGTATAACTCTGGGGGTGATTCCGTGATGAGTTTGACAGAAATAGTACTTACAGGCTCGAGATGGAGATTTAGAGTGCAAGGGTTATCGTCGTTAACTCTGAGGGTGATTCCAAAACGAGTGTAACGAGATAATGCCTTCGGTTTCGTTCGAACCCGGACGAACTTGTATGGATTGAATGCTTTCAGCACATCGTCAGGTGGACGACGAGCATTCTAAGAGTTGTGTTCTCTAAAGGTAGTCGTAGCCTCAAGCCTCATCTACCGGGAATGGCTAAAACATGGGAGGTGCAGCAAGGCTTCGTGGGTAGCTCCCACTAGAGAGCAAGATTTTCCCCCGTCTAGAAGTCCCTTTTTATTCGGCTGTGTGGGCGGTTGGAATTGCGCAACAACTGCAGGGTTGTCTTGTTCAGAACTGTTCAGTAAGAAATGGTTGCGGCCTTGTGTTGCAGGGGAGCGGGCGTACCCCTCGATACGTTGATTTAGGCCACGTACTGTGACGGGCGGTACCCCAGTAGCCCTACCATTGTATGGAATCCAAAATCCAATAAGTGCCAACGGTTTTTATTGTATTACCCACTTTTGTGGCTAATAGCTGGAATTTAATCATGTAACAATTTCGGCTATTTCATATTTACTTGAAAACTCTAGACCTATTATAATATCACTGGATTTCCTATCAAATGTTTTGGTTAGCGTAAGGTAAAAACTTGTCCATGTTTATGTGTGGGAAGTCTTATGTGATACCTTTCTTTTCAAAAGGTTTTTGAAAATTAAGCAACTTTAACCTGTTACTCACACCAGACCCATGTCTGACCCAGAGTTTATTCTGTTTTTCATAAACTCTTGGGTACTCAAATTTTTACGAGTAGCCAAGGGATTCAGGTTAGCTTTGACGAATTATAGAGGAGCAATGGAGCAGGAGGCTTCTGCGTTAGATATATTGTATTCCGTTGTGTGTTCTGTGTTGTCTATGAGTTGTATTATGTTGTAAATACTGGACATGTGTTTATAACTGTCTAGAATGTGTTGTATTATCTGTGTACTCTGATAATTGTTGTAAACTATGTAATATTTTATGTTATTAATATAATTTATTCGTTCCGCTGTTTAGATTCTGTTGTTTTGTTTCTTCTTCTTCTCTTTCTTTCTCTTTTCTATCTCTTTCTTTCTTATTAATGATGCGTCATTCTGTGGAGACGGATGGCGGGTCGTTACAAATGGTCATTTGCAATAATGCATAAGGAATCGAGCTATAGTAGTGGAACAGAAGGGGCCACCACCCACCTCAAACCAAGATGGCGCTAGATCTAGGCATCGACATCAGCATATTATCATCTGATTGGATTCACGGCATGGAATAAGTAATAAACCCTGAAATAATGCGGCTAAGTCACTTACACATGTATGGGATCGAGACGGTCCCTAGGCATGCTCTAAGATGATGTAACCCGTGAGGCTCGAGTTTACGAAATCTTGTTTTTTTGTTTTTTGCAAATCTGGTTTCTTGTTTGGTACTCTGATTATTTAATTTTCTTGGTTGTATGGACTTTTATTTTATCAATTGAACTTTGTGGTAACTAGATTTGGATTAATGTAATAAATAATACATGTCACGCGGTTACTGTCCCGACCGAAGAGATAGGGCAATTACCACGAGTTACGAGTCCCTTCGCCGAAGAACGATGAATGGACTCGAACACAGAATAAGTCCTCGACTGGGGAGTCGAGTCTGGAGAATATAATTCCTCAACCTGAGAGTCGAGGATGGAATAGGATAAAGCGACCCGGTAGGGTCTATGGATTCAGATTTATACACAGAGAGGTCTCGGCTTTGGATTTGGACCCGACGAGGTCCCTGATTTGGATTACATGACACATAGAGGTCCCGGACCCGGATTTGGATAGCAACCTAGAGAGGTCATGAATTTGTTAATTGTTAATAGATATGGAATTGGCTAAAGATTTGGTTATTGGATTCGGAACTGAATATCGACTCAGAGTAGTCGTGGATTTGGACAAGGATATCACTATGGTACTTGGATAGAATGGCTTGGCAATGGATTGGATTGTGGATCATAAGATATAGCTATGGATGGAATATAGACTATGGATGTCAGAATAAAAGCTATTCAAAACACGCCTTCCTACGCAAGACATGTTTTAGGGGGCAAATGTTACCTCGCCTTTTGGACAAGGTCGGGATATCAACAAATTGACTGAAAAGGATGGATACCACGATTGAAAATAAGGCTATGATCGATACCATCAAAATTGAAACAAGCTCCAATCAAGGTGGGATCGATACGAAGAAGGGGGCAAGGAATGGACATGAAGGGCATTGCCTCGGATGGATATGAAGCAGGGACTTTGGCGTCGATACGAGGGTAGAATGCAGGTATTGATACGAAAAGGGATACCTAAGATGGATACGGAGGAAACAGTCAAACCAAACAAAATAGTCTACAAGCATGAAATATGGATCTCTCAGGCCACGTTATCAATATGATATCGATTGATGTGCATGTATCGATATGAATCCATCAGCCAGCTCACAAATCCATCTTGGATTGATCATAACTCAAAAACCACAAGTCCAAATGCTTACAGGAGCTCGCTTACAACCTCGAAAATGTCCATGATCGTAGCAGCTCCATTTGGCCATTTTTGGATCGATACGAAATGAACTTGGATCGATCAGCCCAAACAACCCCAGATTGATCTGGTGGGCCCATCTATGCATGAGAAGAGGTATTTTGAGGTTTGAGGGAGATATTTCTAGATCTACTCCTTTAAATAGCACTCCTATGCCTACTGAAAAAGGACTTTTGGCTCTTTTATATTGATACTCTACTAAAACTCCATTGTAACTAGAGAGCTATTGATTGTACTGCTATAAATCAGTTAAGAATCATCAATAAAAAACAAACTATTCAAAGTGGACGTTGGCTACAACTCTGAACCACTATAAATATTATGTCTTCTCTTAGTTTCTTTTATTTTGATTTTGTTATTTTTCATTACTCTCTATGTCATCTGGATCTGAGATCTGTGTTAGGATATCGAGGATTTGTGTGTAAACACTAATGCTTTCACTACTTCTAGGGTTTGTGACCAATTTTGGTGCAAACACTATGTATATGCGTCTACCCCTATGTATATGCATAGATTTCACCCCCTTTGTCATTATCAAAATACAGAGTAACGATATTTGATATGGAGATATTAAAAAGACATAGCATGTTATCACTTAAGATCATGGAAAATCAAATATGAATGTGCAAAATAAAATTAGAAACAATTGTAATAAAAGTTGTAAATAGGAAAACAAACAAGCATAAAAGTTGCAAACAAAAGAAAACTCTAATTGTACTAATTGTGAGAATAACATAAGCCCCCATAGTTCTCATAGTACTCCTAGCAAAAAGATCGACCTTGCTCATATGTACCCAGCCATTGCGTTTGGTAGTTGTACTCCTCTTCTTCGCGAATTGAAAGACCCTGGAATGCCATATACGATTGTTGAAAATGCAGAGTATCAGACACGTACCTGTCGTCACAATCCTCTTCTTCTTCCTTAGGACATGCATGAATAGGAGTCTTCCCTCGATCACCTGTATCGTGTGACATACTTTGGGCGAGGCTTTAGAGCGATAAACTTGTGTTTGAACCCAAGGTGGAGGTCTTGGGGAAGGCGAAGATGATGGGCGTGAAGAAGATCGACCACATACTTTATACATCACTTTGCCTAAAGTGGAGACCACTTTGTCCAAAGACTTCTCCATCTTTATCGTCCTAGTGAAGGAAGAACGTTCAATCCAGTCATCTTTCTGTTTAAAGCTCGCTGATTAACCGTGATTATTTATTGGTTTTTGATTGCCAAATCACAAAGAGATTCGTTTGGCGTTGGTTTAACGTGAGCTTCTTATATTTCAGAGTCCGAATAATATTCGATATCATGACTAGAGGAAGGTGGTTGTTGTGAAGGATAAGTGGAGTAGGTCTGTTGAGAAGTAGTTGGAGGAGGACAATGTGTTCTTAGTGATGTTGTTGTTAAGTCCATTAGTCGAAGGGGATGATACGAGGTGGGCTTTTGGGAAGATGCATTAGTCGTATATGCGATGATCCACCTTTTAGATGATTTAACTTGACAATAAACCACACATATCTAACTCAAACTGTTCAAAAGGCTAGATTATCAATGAGGTTTAATAAAGAAAATAAGAGTGAAGAAGAAAAGCAATACATAGAATCTCACAGCGGAATGACAAAATATAATAATCAAACAAAACAGCTCATGAAGTTGTTTTACAATGTATGTTTGGTTACACATTTTTACAACATTAATTAGAGTAAAATAAACAAACATATCAAATAAAGCACCAGAGAAATAATAATAATTACGATTACCAATCTTCATCTTCATCCCCAAGGAATAATGTTTTCAAAATACTGAAACACTCAGGCTGACCCGAGCATAATAAAAAACATTACACTCGAGTCAGAACTAAATATTCCTATGTAATTCAAGTAAAAATCAAATAAAAATATAAGGGCAATGGCCTCAGATATGATATGGGATTTTCCATCTCCTATCAAGTATACAACGTGAATATAATAATTTAAGAGATTTCAAATAATCTGAAATACCAATTTTAACCACTTTAGTTAAATTAAATCCGAATTTAAAATTAAGAACCTAAACCTTTCAAATAATTTAATTCCAATAAATAATCCAAATTCAAGAAATTATATGGGTATATATCATTCCAATCCATAATTTAAATGTCTTAGTTATCCAATTCTAGAATGATTCAGATGACCATTTAAATGATGCCAATAATATACAAGGTGATAATAGCGACATATTAAAATAAATAAACAACAATACATCCAACATATCAATCAATAAGCATCCATTTCAAATAATATCCAAATCAACCAATATATTGCAACAGATAATAGTTATCAACATCGGGGTTTTAACTATCAATTAAATTCCAAGATAAAATTAAATTTCAATTTAATGTTAATTCAGATTCAATATCGATTCATATGTCAATTTAAATCAACAAACAGTAATCAAAAATTTATATATCACATCATAAATTTTAGTTAACTTGCAATGAAAATTTTAGTATTACGAGAGTGGGCGCCATTGATTTATAGCCAATTGAAAATCAAATAAAAACTTAAAATTTCAATAGTCTTCAAATTCAACCAAACTAGTTTCATATTGTTTGGAATTTCAATATGACTCCAAAGGAAGAAACCGCACATCAATCGGAGTTCATATGCGGAAGATATACAAGTTATAAGAATATTATGAAAATGAAACATAAAAACATGTACATACATTTTAATAATAAAATAAAAACGAATTTGTTATCCATGTTAAATTTTTTAAAGCCTGCTTATGTTTCTAAAGCCGGGAGAATCAACGGAAAACATGACACAATGGCACATGCCTAGAGGAGTGAGGCTTTGGGAAATAAATTTGCAAACAAATGGAAAAGATTGACTACATGAAAATAAATTGCTCACGTTTTTTTGTTTTTGTAGAAGAGAAAGAAAACTTAAGGCAAAACAAATGATGGAAGCGCGTTTTGGAAATGGAAAGTTAAAGGAAGAGATTTATGAAATAAGAAATGAATAAGGTAAAGCATGTTTGAAAATTGGAATATGAAAGGGAAGGATACAAAAAGATGTAAATTTGCAAAATAAAAAGAGACTAACATGCAGGTAATTAACAAAGGATGAAAGAAACATGTTGGAATTTGATAAGATATGTTTACATGGCAAGCAAATCTTTGGTATAAACTTTCAAAACGTGTGCCGGCTCAATTAGTTTCATTAACATACAAGAAACATTTCAAGGCAAGGGTCATGTGTAAATAAATAAAACCTAGAAATCCAAAAGAGGCATGTATTTAATAAAAGAAAGTAATAATAGTAATTAAAAGAAATGAAAGCGACGATTTAAATTTGAGAAGGAAGACCGTACATGGAAACCACAACTCTAATATACTCAAATAAAAAAAACATTCATTTTAACGTATTTTATTAACCCCAATATGCTCAAATTTACACACACGTATATATTTATTTAGTACACAGTAAATAAAATTAAATACTGCAATTAACGTAATGGGGAACGCCACTACATACAATAAAAGTTGAACCGAAACTCCAAATTCAAATTCGGAACAAAATAAATTTCCTATGTAAATATGCTAACTATTCCATATCTAAATTTTAACCAAACCTTCAAGTTGTTTTCTTACCATTTTATTATTGTTTTTTATAAATTAAATTCAAACCAAGTTTGAATATTTAAATAAACCAAATATTCCAACTAGAAACATACAACAAAATTCAATTCTTTGTTTTAATGAAACTAAATTTGTATTAACAAATGAAACGTTCACTTTATTTGATAAAAATATTCTTTTTGATAATCAATCTTTTTCTTTTATTTTTATTGAAACATATTTCTTTTTATTACACAATAATTTACAATTAACACCTCCCCCTTTAAAACCAACTTATATTTAAAGATTATCCCGTCAAAGAATTACAGAAATAATATGTCATACAACCACATCATTTCTTTATAAATTGATTTCCTATTATCATTATATTTGTAAAAAATTTGAGTACTAACAAATTTGAGTACTCACAATTTGAACATAATATTTCACATTGAAATTCTTGTTATATTTTCAGTACAAAACGTAAGTTGCACATATCACTAATTAATTACCATTTACTTCTATTTCTTATTAATAACAAGATTTAATTACTATTAATTACAATAATTAAATCCCAAAACATGCCAGAATACATGGAAGATAATTAATCCAATTGCTTTCCTTTGAAATCCAATTTTCCATGTTAAACCTAATATTTTTATACTAAATTAATTCCAACATTTAATTATAGCCGTATTAAAATTCTAGTTCATTACAATTTAGTTTTCAACACATTCTTTCATTTATTATTATTTTTTAAATGTTCTTTATATCAAATCAAACAATATCTAACATGTTAATTAAACATAAGTTTCCATTTTATTGCACTCATTACTCTACAATTACGTCCTTTCTTATATTACTGAAATATTTCAATTACATTAAATTCTATTGGTTATCAAATTAATTTCAAAATAGATTAAATAACAAGATGAGAGATAAAAAAATTATTACAACTAAGTAATTCATATATTTGTAAATTTATTGTTTATAAACAAGGATTATAAATTTACTTATCAAATAATTGATTTCACATTCTATATTAAAACCAATTTTAATTAAATATCATATGATTCCTCCTTTAACACATCATTTATTTTATTCCTTATTAAACATTACCATTTTATCTAAATTAAATATTACAATTATATACCAATTAGAGATAAAAATTCATTTTATTCTTTATATCATTAACATTTTTTATTTCAAATCTTATTGTTACTATGCAATCCAACATTGTTATACATCAATAAATCATAAATTTTTAATTTCTAACAATTTTGAATTCTAATGTCTTGTTTAATTTAATATTTTTAATTGTAAAAAAACATGGGTTGTTACCATCTCCCCCACTCGAAACATTTCATCCCTGATAAGGAGCAAGAAAGAGTCAAGAAATTTGATATTTTTTTATTCAAAATAGTCAATTTATAAACACTTAAAATTACATATTTAAGTTTAATAACTCAACTTCCATGAAAAATTTCTATGTCCTAAATTTACGAAAAATTCCGATAGCATTTCCTTTATGCGACTAGGTCCGGAAAAAATAAAAATATCAGTAATTACGTTGTATATATCATATTTCAATAATAAAGCATCCCAAACCATGGGAAAAACAATAAAATACCGCTACAGAACCGTAGTCCATAAACATACCTATTTGTCGAGCAAACAAAACTTTATTTATGAAACCAAAAACAGTAGCTATTGCTTCCATAAACCTGTATCTTACTTATATAATCCGAAAGAGTTCAAACTAGGTAAAAGAGTAATATTTTAGTTCTTTCAATTAATAGCACAAGTAACATACAATATATAATAATCATATGCAAATAAAAGTAGTACAACCATTATATGCAACCAAAGAATCCGTCACACATCCATAGCAATCAGAAGCAACAATCATAGCACAACATTTTATTTATTACAGTTCGTACGATGTACATATATCTATGCAATATCAATTCTGATCACTTACTTAAATATACACTTTCCACTTTCGAACTAGTATTTTTACCTCGACTGCTCTAGCGCAGACTAGTGTGAATTACTAAACTTATGTATTCAAATTGGATCAAAACTATCATGTGAATAAAATGATCTATACATAATTTATGTATTTTATTCTATTGGTTTCTCAACTACACCAATTGCTTCATTTACTTTTCATTCATTTATTTATATAAAGTCAATAATCTCTATAATTTATTTTTCATTAAATATTTACGTTGTTAATGAATCATTTCATAAAATATTACTTAAGCTTCTACTTCGTTTACTTAAATTTATAACTTAATTCGGTTATAGAATAAAAATTTAAGTTTTTGATATTCATCTTTGAAGAGAAAAGAAATATTTCAATATATCTACAAATTCAATTAAAACATTTAACTTCATTCACTTGGTAAAAATATAAGATATATGTAACGACCCACCTTTTTGGACAGTTTAAATCGAAATAAACCATATATGTCAATCCAAACCATTCAAAACAGAGGATTTTAATGGGGTAAATAAGAAAATAAGGAAAAAGAAGAAGAAACACAGAATCTCGCAGCGGAACGACAAAATATAATAATCAAATAAATAGTTCATGAAGCTGTTTCTATAATACATTTGATTATATTCAATACGACATTTATCAGGGTTATATATACATCAAAGATACATAAATAATGCAGCATACAACATGATGCAGAAGTAATAATAGTAGTAATATACCAAATCTTCATCTTCTTCCTTAAGAGTAAGTCTTCAATAAGCTAAAAAACTCAGGACTGATCCGAGCATAATAAAAAGAACAAAACACTTGAGTCAGGAATAAATATCCTTATGTAGGTCAAATCGATATTGCATATAACATGAGTGTCATGGCGTTAGAGATGCTTACGGGTTTTCATATCTTCTATCCAGTGTATATTGTACATGCAATAGCTCAAGAGATGTTACGGGATTTTCCATCTCTTAAGGATCCGACAAAATATTAATTTATATGCTACATATATAATGTCTAATTAGTAAAATAAATATTTTCTTAGCGTTAAGGCTTTACATTAATCCCCTTTAACGCGTTTTTAATCATTTTCGTACAATTTGCATTTGAAACCACTAGTAGCACGTCGGTAATCAAGGATGCAACATGATACGACAACAATAAATCAAAATCGTATGGGTCTTGTATGAGGATAAAAGTATGACAAGGCACGTTAGGCAATACTCAAGGTAGGATACTATCATTCTACCCTTTCCAACTGGTGGTAATGCATCATAGCTATGATCGCCCACCGTGTCCCACAGTCCCATAATCCAGAGGGTGCACACCAATCAATCACAATGTAAATGATGGTAATACGAAGATGTGCGTCCGCATGGGGTAGCTAACCCACTTGGCTGGCACGGCTCCTGTTTTAGTCATTTCAAATTGGCACAAATGCTAGGCTAATTCATCATCATTCTCTTTCTTCAAATCCAACAAACGTTGCTAAATCCAACCACTTCATTCTGGATCATCACTCCATGTACACAGTTGTCAAAGTGGTTTCGGTATCGACAGAGAGTATGCCCGTATATTTAACGACCAAACGTCGTTTTATGCACCGGTTGGTACTTTTACATTTCGAAAACAGTTCATACATGATATCAAAATATCATACTTTATACTTACTCAAAATATAACATTTCAATTCAAAATCATGTTCGCTTAATATCTCAATTTCAGTTCAAAACTTGTTTCGAATTTCAGTTTGGGTTATAACTTCAATTTAACCAAATTCGTATTTTAAATTCAAGATTTAAATATATAAACAATCCATCCTTGACCAGTTCAAATTTATGAAAAATAGTTTGAATAATTTTTAAAATTTAAGTAATTAATTAAAATAGTGCACATAGTTAAAAATAGTTTAAGTAATTAAAATAGTTAAAAATAGTGTAAATAGTTAAAAATAGTTTGAATGGTTAAAATAGTCTAATATAAAAATAGTTTAAGTATTAAAATTGTTTATATATCAAAATAATTTGGAAATCCAAAATAATTTTTATATCTAAGAAGATAGTTTTAAATAATTTTATGTTAAATAATTTATCTGAAAATAGTTTCAAAGTCACAACGGTTCAATTCCAACTTCCCAATTCAAAACAATTCCAATTTCCATTCAATCGATTCGATTTCGATTTGAGTTCAAATCAATTTCGATTTCAATTTCAATTTCAAATTAATTCAAATCCATTTTCGAATTCAATTAATTCAATTTCAATTTCAACTTATATCGATTTCAAGCTCGACTTTTAAAATATCGATTCAAACATTTAAATCAAATTATCCTTCCATATTCAGTTTAAAATCCCCATCTACAAATATAATTTAATTTCGATCTCAATTTCGAAATATGTTTTATATCACTTTACATAGTAATATTCAAAGTTCGAATAAAAATCCAATCTTTCAAAAATAAATCAATTTATGAAATTCAATCATATTTCGATTAAAACATCAAAATCTCAACTTGATTTTCTAAATAATTTCGATCACCAGTTCCAAATTTCAACATTCAGGGATCAAGTTCAAAATTAATTTGATTTCTATAAATTTAATTTTTATTTCTTTTAAATCAAACCACTTAATATTTTCAAATCAATTTTTTTAAAATCATCTAATTTAACCAATCCGGTATCCGTATATCATTTCAACCTATTTCTTACTTTATTTGCAATGATTCAATTTACAGTTTTATATACTATAGATAAATTACAGGGTGACAACAAGATATATATATATATATATATATATATATAACAAATAACATTCAATCATCCAAATATCAACCATTTAGCATCCAATACAATTAATCATACAAACAGACAATATAATTCACAGCAATCTCATAGTTATCAATATCAGGTAATTTACTGGCAACTAAATTCCAATTTCAATTGACTGTCAATTTTAAATTTTAACAGTTAATTCAATGACAATCTAGATGATAATTAACATTAAACAACGACCAATAAAATTAATATCACTTCATATCAAATTTAACTAGCATAAAATATTCTAGTACGTTGCGAGCGTTATGAAGCACTTACCTTGAGTTTCAATTTCAAATCAAATCAAACGATGTTCGATTTAACCTAAAATTTTAATAAGCTTCTATTAGCTCTAAACCAGTTCCATGATGTTGTGCTCGGCTACGCGAACCCAATGCAAGTCGGTTCATGCGATTTCGACCTCGTATGACAAAGATATGAATTTTTAAAGTTTACACGAATCAAAATATAATAATTTACAATTTTCTTTATATTTTATTAAAACCTTAAATTGTGGTCGCTCACTTCTTGATCAAAATCCTAGATCGCACGTTGATAGTTCCTTCTTCACGTGAGTTACAAGCGTAAACGAATGTAAGAACCCAAAACTGCCCATACTCTAACCATCGCCGAGCTTTCCTCCTTCACTGTAGATTCGATTGGAGATCACAACCAAGAAGGGTGCCACGAGCCCCACCATTTCCCAGTAGCATGGCCAACTCGGCCTCCTTGTCAACCCGAAATGCATGTACAAACGCCAGGGCTTCTAACTGTAATTTCCACCACCTCGTAGCTTGAAAACCCATCATCACCGTTGAAACGCAAGAGCTCGATGTCATCGACATTTCACTAGTTGAGGTCGAAGGCCGTAGGGGCGTGGATTGAGAGATTTAGAGGGAGAAAGGTCGTTAATTTTTATCCATTAAAATGAGATGGAGGCACGGCTATAGGATCTAGGGTTTACTATTGACCTATATATACGTGCAATAAATTAATTTAATATTATTTTGACTTTTCTCATATCTTTTGCACAAACTCCATATAAAGCATGCTGCCAGGCATTTATAATGTTTTATCCATATTCCGGACACAATGGAACATGTTCCGAAGCCTAATTCAATCATATGTGGAAGATAGCTTTTTGAATCGAATTAAAATATTAAATTTTCGATATGTAGTACAATGCATTTCTATCTTGTACGACCAAACGGTAACTCCAAACACTACGAAATTTGAAATTCGATAATAATACACAATTATTGATCTAATGGAACTAGTTTCGTAGAAATATGAGATTGTACCCTGGATCGCTATTTTAAACGTCTCAATTATAATATAAAATTTCCAATTTCTAATTGCTCGTTTTAAAATTTGATTTTAAGTGTTAAGAATTTTTTATTGTTGTTTAAATAAATTTAAATCAACTTTCGGCATCAATTTTGATCATATTAAATTCAGAATTCAATTATTCAAATAATTGCAATATTAAATTTGAACAATTTTGATTATGCACTAAAACTATCATTTGAAATATAAGTTAATGAACTTATAAGATTTAACCTTCAAAAATGAATTCAAATTAAAGAACACTATTTCCATTTTATGGTCATTCAATTTCTGTTGTCCAACTATTCAAATAATTTCCCAATGTTGAATTTTAAACAAATTAATTATTCGATATTCAACAAATTTCAATATTAGATTTTAGTTGAATTTTAATTATCAATCAATTACTTTATTCACATCTAATGCATCCAACATTTATTATTCAACTTCAGTTATTGGTTATAAATGTAGTTAATATATAATTTCATTTCAATCTCGTTTTCACCAAATCTTCAAAATTAGTTTTGCAAAAAAATTCAAGTTCATATCTAATACTTATATTCAAACCACTAAATTTTTATTTTTAACCATTTTTATTTAATAATTACATTAAATTTAATAATTTAAAATAGTTAAAAAGATGGTCATTACAATATATTTAAAATATCCTCATAGCATTATGCAAAGATTTTCCAGAAAGTTCAAAACAACGTTAGAAATTTATATCAAAACTTTATAATAAGCTTCAAAATAAAGTTCTTTAAATCCGATAATTTATTAGGCTCATTATTTTAAAATAAGTATAAACTCAAAGATGATTAAACTGAAACTAATAATATACTCAAATCTTACATTAAATTTCTAAATCAAAGTATAAAATTTCATTTCTTCATAATTAATTTTACATGCTTGTTTTAAAATGAATATTCAAACCATGGAAAAACATTTATTTTGGTTTAATACAAAATTAAAATAGTAAATAAACTTATAAATTTCATATTATTTCTTCGAAAACCAAGTAAATATTTCAAACCATACTTTCAAAAATAGCGATTCAATTTATTTTTTCAAACATATTACTATAAATAAAACTTCCCAAACCATTTAATTTTTTTATAAAATGGTAAAACAGAATTTTTTTTTATATAGCCCATTTATATAATATATTTAAATTATAGATTCGAAGAAACCTATATAAATTTTATTTGAAACATTCATTTGAAAACTTCGTTTGCAAATCAATCATCTTGAATACTTTAATATTTTACAAAAAATTCATTTGTAAAATTTCTTGCTTCAATTTTAAATACCATTTAAATATATTAAATAATATCTTTATAAATATATGTAAACTATTTGAAAATAATTATTTACATCATTACTTATATTTAGAAAGAAGCTATTAAAGACCTTAAATCCACTATTTATAAATTTATTATTTTTAATCTCAAAATACTTTTCAAACATTATTAATGAATTGATAATCGTTAACTTTAAATATGTTTATTGAATTAGTAACTTCTCATAATATTTGTACGTTGAAAATTAACTATTAAACATGTCATACATAAATAACAACATTTTGAGTGTGTAGAAAAGAAAGAATAATAATCAAAATGTCCTTTATATAGTACTTTATAAAAACACTTTTATAACTCGATGTTTTAACAAGTTTATCCTCGTTCTTACAGACTCCGATCGTACGTTGATTAGGTGCGAGACTAGAAATCTCCAAGTACTTAGTAGACCCGTTTCAACTCCCAATAAAAATACTTAAAAATAGATATGAAAATACCACTCGAACAGCGCAGATCGCAGTACGCAATAGTTACATCGTGATCCCAGCAGAATCCATTTGTACTGTAGGTAATCTCTACCGTCGATTTACCGTGCGATCTAAATCATAAGACCATAGGTTACGCTATGGAATTCAAAGGAACTCATGAGTTTATGTCTGGATGACCGAAAATCAAATCAAATCAATAGAATGAACCTATAAAGTGGATTACCAAATTTCATAGATGATACTTCCCATATCTTCAATTTCAAAATGTATCACAATATACATAGTACCCTTCAAATCAAACTTCAAATATCACACTTATATAAATTCCAATATATATAAGATTTCATTTTTCGAATTGAGTACTTTTTAAAATCAGTAGTTTTCGAAATAACATCATACTTATACCAACCATCTTTAAATAAGAATCGAAAACTTCCAAATCAGATATTTAGATAGAGTCAAAGTCTTTGAGATTAATCCATTTTCAAATATTAGTTCAGTTTCAAATCCTTATACGATCTCAACAATCATTTTTTTTCAATCGTATACATTCGAATTTAAAATTTAACGAATGTCAAATCGATAATTTTCCATAACTTCAGTTTTATTTATATATCAAATTCAAATAAAAATCATATTTCTTTCCTAAAGAAATACTTTTCAAAATCTCTTATTATAAACATTTACTAGGTTCAAAATACTTCTTAAAACAAATTCCATTATAAACTTTTCATATTAGTTTCCTTATTATACAAAGTAAAAACCGCTTAAAAATCAATTTGCCAATAATAAGTTTTTATAAATATTTACTATGTTCAATACATCTCAAAACTAAATTTTATACTTGTATAATTCAAAATAATCTTATATATTAACTTATCAAAATATTTGACAACTTAAAACTTGTTCAACTTCTATTAGTCTTTACTTTAAATTTTCAAAAAAAACTTAAAATACTTTCCAAAATACTTAGCTGTAAAAATTAATTATCAATTTGGAAGTGTTCGACCCTTCAGAATAGTTGGAAAAATCAAATTCCAATTCAAAATTGAAAATCAGCAATCAATCATCTCAATAAGATGCACAAACAATCAATCAATCAATCCTAATGCATAGGATACATGTGTTTATAATATTATTCGAGAGAAACTCGAGAACTGAACACCGAGTTTTATTTCAATCATTTGAAATAAACATATACATATCTCTTTCAAATATCAAATCATGCTTCAGGAATTTGAATCAAAATCGGTTTCATCAAACAATCAAGTAGCAAAGCTACTAAAGGGGCCTCCTCCACTTTGAAAATCGAAAATGAACGCCGATGATGTCACGATCATCATCGAAATTATTTTTCAGCGACAAATGTGAGTTCTGCACTTTATTTCTTTTAAATTTTTTGAAAATCCCCTTTGAAATCATTTTCAAATCATTTACAAACATTTCTATTTGAAAAATACTTTCAAATTATGTAGTTATATATTTTTAGAATATTAAAAACCCATTTCAAAAACCTTGGACTTCAATCTCTCGAATTTCCAGTTTGGATTTCTTTTTAGTCATAAATCATATCCATACGAGTCATAATCTTATATAATCTTCATTCCAAGGATTGTAATTCTTTGTTTGGATTAAAATAATTAACTTTACTCAATCAATTTTAATCCAACATTGTTGTCGAATGCCTTATAGTCAAATTGTGAAACTTAATTAACAAAGTGTTCGTTCCAACATTCCCAAAAGAGTACAATTTCTACCTTTCCCATGCATGAAAAGGTAAATTAATTACAACTGGTTATGCACTATTCGAAAGTCGACAACAAAAGTCCAATGCTAATAAATTGATCGAGCACAACTAACTAATCGGTAAATGATAATATGCACAATCATATCAATCAATCAATCAACTAGTAAAAAGATAACATCCAATCATCATCGAACATTCACAAATGATTTTATCAGTTTATAGAATTAATTATTTTATATTCTATATATAATTCAGGTTAAAATCATTTCATTTATTAATTTGAAAAGAAAATTCTTCACTTACAAATACGCTCTCTCATATACGTATAAACACTCATTGAGCTTATCATACAGGTTTAGGTATACGCTAAACCTTAGCTCTGATACCAATTGCGACGACCCACCTTTTTGGACGATTTAAGTCGATAATAAACCACACATGTCTAACTCAAACCATTCAAAAGGATAGAATATCAATGAGGTTTAATAAAGAAAATAAGAGAAAAGAAGGAAAGCCATACATGGAATCTCGCAACGGAACGACAAAATATAATAATAATAAAATAATTCATGAAGCCATTTTACATTGTACATTTGATTACACATTTTTACAACATTAATCAAAGTAAAATAAATAAACATATCAAATAATGCAGCGGAAAAATATACTAAATACGTTCATCGATCTTCATCTTCATCTCCAAGGAATAACGTCTTCAAAACACTGAAATACTCAGGCTGATCCAAGCATAATGAAAAACAATACACTTGAGTCTGAACTAAAAATTCCTATGAAAGTCAAATCAATATCAACTAAAAATAGGAGTGTAATGGTTTCGGAGATGTTATGGAATTTTCCATCTCCTATCAAGTGTACAATGTGAATATAATAATTTAAGAGATTTCAAATAATTCGATATACCAATTTAAACCACTTTAGTTAAATAAAATCCGAAGTTTAAATTAAAAACTTAAGCCTTTCAAATAATTCAATTCCAGTAAATAATCAAAATTCAAGAAATTGCATGCTATATATCATTTCAACCTATAATTTAAATTTTTAGTTATCCAATTCTAAAATGATTCAGATGACCATTTAAATGATGTCAATAATATACAAGGTGATAACTAGGACATATTAAGATACATAAATAACCATACATCCAACATATCAATCAATAAGCATCCATTTCAAATTACATCCAAATCAACCAATATACTACAACAGATAATAGTTATCATTGTTGGGGTTTTAACTATCAATTAGATTCTAATATAAAATTAAATATCAATTCAATTTAATGTTAATTCAGATTCAATATTGATTCAAATGTCAATTTAAATCAACAAACATCAATTAAAAGTTTATATATCACATCATAAATTTTATTTAACTTGCAATGGAAATTTTAGTATTGTCTCACCTTTGATTTATAGCCAAGTGAAAATCCAATAAAACCCCAAAATTCAACCAAACCAGTTTCATATTGTCTGGAATTTCAATACGAGTCCAAAGGGAGAAACCGCACATCAATCGGAGTTCATATGCGAAAGATATTCAAGTTATAAGAATATTATGAAAATGAAAGATAAAAACATGTAAACACATTTTAATAATAAAGTAAAACAAATTAGTTACTCACGTTAAGAATTTTGAAGCCTGCTCATGTTTTTAAAGCCTAGTGAATCAACGAAAAAAATGACACGATGGCTCACGCATGGAGGAATGAGGCTTTGGGAAATGGATTTGCAAACAAATGGAAAAGATTGGCTTCATGAAAATAAGTTGCTCATATTTGTTTATTTTTTTTAAAAGAGAAAGGAAACTTCAGACAAAAGAAATAACAGAAGCACGTTTTGGAAACGGAAAGTTAAAGGAAGAGATTTATGGAATAGAAAATGAATAAGGGTAACGCACGTTGGAAAATTGGAATATGAAAGGGAAGGATACATAATGTAAATTTGCGAAATGAAAAGAAACTAACATGCATGTAATTAACAAAGGATGAAAGACAAACATTGGAATTTGATAAGATATGTTTACATTGCAACCAAATCTTTTTGGTATAAAATTTCAAAACATGCGCTACCTCAGTTAATTTCATTAACATACGAAAACATTTCACGGCAAGGCTTACGTGTAAATAAATAATACTTACTGGAAAACCAAAAGAGGCATGTACTTAATAAAAGAAAGTAATAATAATAAATAAAATTAATGAAAGCGATGATTCAAATTGAGAAGGAAGACCGTACATGGAAACCACAACTCTAATATACTCAAATAAAAAAATGTTCATTTTAACATATTTTATTAACCCCAATGCGCTCAAATTTACACACACACACACACACATATATTTTTATTTAGTACATAGTAAATAAAATTAAACACTACAATTAACATAATGGGGACTACTACTACACATAATAAAAGATGAAACGAGACTCCAAATTCAAATTTGGAATGAAATAAATTTCCTATGTAAACATGCTAGCTATTCCAAATCAAAATATTAACCAAACCTTCAAGTTGTTTTCTTACCATTTTATTGTCATTTTTTTATAAATTAAATTTAAATCAAGTTTGAATATTTAAATAAATCAAATATTCCAACTAGAAACATACAAAAAATTCAATTCTTTGTATAATGAAATTAAATTTATATTCACAAATGAAACATTCACTTTAGATAAAAATATTCTTTTCAATAAATCAATTTTTCTTTTACTTTTATTGAAACATATTTATTTTTATTACACTTTAATTTACAATTAACACCTCAAACCATCTTATATTTAAAGATTATCCTATTAAAGAGTTACAGAAATAATACGACGTACAACCACGTCGTTTCTTTATTAATTGATTTCCTATTATCATTATATTTGTAAAAAATTTGAGTACTCACAATTTAAGCGTAATATTTCTCATTGAAATTTTCATTATAATTTTAACAAAAAACATAAGTTGCATATATCACTAATTAATTACCATTTACTTCTATTTCATAGTAATGGAAAGATTTATTTACTATAAATTACAATAATTAAATCTCAAAACATACCCTAATACAGGGAAGATAATTAATCCAATTGTTTTCCTTTGAAATCCAGTTTTCCATGTTAAACCCAATATATATATATATATATATATATTAAATAAATTCCAACATTTATTACAACCGTAATAGAATTCTAGTTCATTAGAATTTAGTTTTCAACGCATTCTTTTTTTTTTAAATGTTCTTTATATTAAATCAAAAAATATCTTATGTTTTTATTAAACATAATTTTCCATTTTATCGCACTCATTACTCTAGAGTTACATCCTTTCTCATATTATAGAAATATTTCAATTACATTAAATTCCATTTATTACCAAATTAATTTCAAAACGGATTAAATAACAAGATGAGAAATAAAACAATTGTTACAACTTAGTGTTAATTGGATTTCTAACCCAGCCGGACCCAACAAGAAACAAGACAACCTCGTGTTAATAAGATGGTTCAGAACTTAACCAGAAAAGCTAGTATAAGGAATTAACAAGGGCCAAGCTATAAGACTAAAGCAATGACTAGGATCAACGAAACCAAGAGATCAGCAACCTTATAGTCCAGTCAGTAGCCGAACGTAAAAAGCTAGTGAATTGCCATCAAAACGAAAAAACTATGATAAAGAGCTATGAAAACATCTCCAATTCCAAACTCCAAAAATATCCTAGGTGGTTGGATCATCAGGAACCCATGCCTCTCCTTTAACCTTCAAGCAAGATGGCTTAGGAATACTAAGAAAAGAGGCCAAGACATTGGCCCGCAAACGAGCCAAGTCCCGACCCATAGACCATGGGTCCCTAACGATCCATCGTTCTACCTTGTTTTATGAGCCAAATCCTTCATGGGTCGTTCCCTACCTACCTGCAAGCAGATGATGAAGTGACCTAGCCCAGAAGCTCACCGATCCATATAAATACCATCATGTCTGCAACATTAAGAGGGGCTTCTTCATATTGATGGTTGAAGCTCTGTTGGAAACATTCTTTACTCTCTATTTACCTCACAACAGTCTCCAAAGAAATTCACTATGATCTCCAATGGATTCTAACCCTGGGGATGTAATCTACAAAAGTCTTGTAATCAGACATCTCTTGTAACAACAATCGGTCTATAATAAAACTATAAAGTAGATGTAGGTTTCATTAACAACCGAACCACTATAAAAATTCTCTGTCTACTTTCTTTATATCTATAATTTGTGATATTTTTCTATTAGAATAGGTCTGGTGCTTTCAAACTTTAACCAGGGCGTTGGTCCATTTTTTGGATCAACGTGTTGGTGCTTTCTCTGAGAATCCAATTCAGGCTTAGATCTAGCTATCTACTTTGGATCAGATAGGTTCAAAAGTTAGATCCTCAATCTCTGCTTAGAAGGTTTGCTATTGAGAATAGAAGAACCAACCAAGAAGGATTGGAGAAAAAGCAAGCAAACACATGCTAAAGTGATGGAGAACATCAACATGAGATAGTAGACGCGATCCTAAAGGCAAAGCTCAAAAATCACTTAAGTACATGGGTCGCTGGCGATCCATGCACTATGGGTTGCTAGCGATCCATACCTTTTCACCACTGCCATAAACTGCAGAAGACAAAGTACTAAAATCAGTTAAGTACATGGATCACTAGCGATCCATGTACTATGGATCACCAATGATCCATACTATTTTGCCAGGTCGCTATTGAGCCAGAAGCTATGGGATCACTAGCGATCTATAAAGTTAGCTAGGTTCATGATGATTTTTGCATATACCATAAACCTCGGGCACATTGCCTCTAAACCCCCAAACCATGGCGTTTCACCACTGGACTCTGACTCACTGACTGGCCAACGAAACCGCCGCCTGGGCTGTTCGAAGGGGATATAATCGAAAGGACACAATGGGTGGAGCTCCAACAATCAGGACAGAAGAAAACATTAACACTCCACCTGCTGCAAAAGCACCGGCGACAAAGCCGAACTTAGAAGTGAATACCCCATGGAAGGGCATAACGATGGCTCTCTCCGGCTCTGAAGATAACAAATAGTTTGACGAAGACAGATTGGATGAAAATGCCAACATGAAAAATGCTAGAAAAAGCTCTATACCCATGCAATAACACAGTGCCAAGCAATGGACGAGGAACTGCTACTTAGACGGTATTCCTAGAGGCTGGAGGACCAAGAATATATGATACATGCTGAGATCAATTACAATTCCAAGTTCCTCTGGTATACTATGACCACTCTTAACCGACCAGCTTCCAATCCCGTCATAGAGCACACATATTCGAATCACGAATGGTCGTCGTCAAAAATCATCAAAGATAATCACAATGGTTTTTGAAAAACTCATTCCAGGGTTGACTCGAAGTGGAACTTGAGTAATCGCCTATTTGACCTGAAGCGGATTCTAGAAGTCCTTATTCAAAGTCAAACTCGGGTAATCACCCATTTGACCCGGAGTAAACCTAGGAAATTCTAGCCCTAAATCAAACTCTGGTAAAATCAAAATTTTCTCCAAGAAAGCTTGCAAATGGCTCCAAGCAACGTTTGTCACCAACTTAGCACTTCGAAGTCTACGACTCCAAGAAACTGGCAAATTTTCTCAGGTCGGACTCCAAGTAAAATACCACTGATCCATCAACGTTGATCCAATCATTCAAGCATAGACAATCATGCGTATATCATTCTCAAGCATTATAAATAACCGTAACTTGAAAATGAACCGTTCTGACAATGATTAGAGAACCTTCCCCACTCAAAACCCATTCACCAAAGCCGTTCAACGTGCAGAATATCCAAAGAAGTTTATCATGCCAAATATACCTTTTGTACAACTGTACAACTAATTAAAAATTGCTTTTTTATAGGTATGACTAGCATACAGACGAAGTGTGGGGAACAGATGCAGTCTACTACAAGGCCTTCAAGGATAATTAAAGGATGAAACAACGTGCTACCCTGGAAGATTTCTATAGGAAGGCATACCGGTTCTAAAGAATAGAAGTAGTGAAATTAGAAGAAGGCAAACCCGATAGTGTGCCGAAGAACATAAAAAACAGTGAAGGAGCCACAGAACCTTAGGACCTTCTGCCCAAGCAAAGCTACAAAGACCCAGTAGAAAAGCGCACCGGCTAACTGATGAAAGCAGATGAAAAGATGATTATTAGATAACACTCTAGCAGGCTAGCAACTAGGTATTAGGACAACAACCTAAAGCGATGCCTTCTCATCCATCATTGTTTACTCTCCTTTTCCAAATGAACCGTAACGATACACTAGGGGCATTGTAGATAGCACGGCAAAAGAAATGCTTTTATGCCCTTGATGAGTCATTCAATCCTTCTTTTGAGAACCGGCGTTGCCAGTGGCATCGAGAAGTCTTGTCCAATTGATCGTCAAACAAATAGATCCAACAACTTAGCCTACAGGAAAGATAAATCTGTGTTCCTTTGAGCTAAATCCAAAAAATTCCTCTTGAAGTCGATGAATCTTTGCTTTAAGACCACAAGGCCATTGGACACACAATCAAAAACTCTTCTTGGAACCAATAAATTATCATTCCAAGGCTGTCTGGTCGTCGGACATCCGACCAGAAAAAATCCTTTTCGAACGTGAAGATATTTCATGGACTAAAGCATTATGGAGGCTAACCGATAGGTCAGTGGTCATCTGATCCAAAAAACCCTTGGCGAACATGACGGTCTTTAATGAACTAATGTATCGTGAAGGCTAACAGGTAGATCAATGGTTGCCAGATCCAAAAACCCTTCATGAACGTGAAGGTCTTTCACAAACTAAAGTGTCGTAAAGGCTAACCATCAGATCAGTGGCCATCTGATCCAAAAAACCCTTCGCGAACATGAAGGTCTTTCACGAGCTAAAGCATCATGGAGGCTAACTGGTAGATCATCGGTCATCTGATCTAAAAAACCCTTCGTGAACATGAAGGTCTTTCACGAGCAGAAGCATCGTGAAGGCTAACCAGTAGATCAATGGTCATCTGATCCAAAAAACCCTTTGCAAACGTGAAGGTCTTTCACGGACTAAAGCATCGTAACTGGTAGATCAACAACCATCTGATCAAAAAAAACTTTCACGGACTTGAATGTCTTTCATGAACTAAAGCATCATGAAGGCTAACTGGTAGATCAATGGTCATCTGATCCAAAAAACCCTTCACGAACGCAAAGGTTTTTCATAAACTAAAGCATCGTAAAGGCTAACGGATAGATCAGCGGTCATATGATCCAAAAAAACCCTTCACGAACATGAAGGTCTTTCACGAACTAAAGCATCATAAGGCTAATCGATAGATCATCGGTCATCTGATCCAAAAAACCCTTTGCGAATGTGAAAGTCTTTTACGAGCTAAAGTGTCATGAAGGTGAACCGATAGATCAGCGGTCATCTGATCCAAAAAAACCCTTCGTGAACATGAAGGTCTTTCATGAACCAAAGCATCGTGAAGGTAAACCATTGGATCAGCATTCATATGATTAACAAAACCTTTTGCGAATGCGAAGGATTTTCAGAAACCAAAGCATCCTGAAGGTAAACCGGTATATCAATGGTCATCTGATCCAAAAAACCCATCGTGAATGGGAAGGTCTTCCACGAACTAAAGCACCGTGAAGGTTAACAGGTAGATTGGTGAAATTCATGTATGACTGATATCCACGAAGGTGAACTGGAAGATCAGCAGTCTTGTGGTCTAAAGCTTCCCGAAGTCAACGAAGTCACTCTCCGTGGCTACAAATCGACAATCATACCTGTCACTCCACAAAATTAATGGAATCACTTCCAATGACCAATCTGAGCGAAAACTGAACCGACCTTGTGATCAATCAGAGGTCAACTCCAATCAACCCAAGATACGACACCTAGGAGAACCGCACCCATTAGACCGGGGGAAACTAAATGAGTTATGGAAAGACCGTGGATATAGTTCAAATGCACCAATATCCCTGTGGAATTAGGGGCACTGCATACACTTCAATAGTCATAAGAAAGGCCGAGACTGATCATATCACAGTTCTGTTATGCCCGATCAAAAATTCTGCCATCTAACAACCGTGGACTTAATGACCTAGCTAGTGCAACAAATGAAATGTTGGCATAGTACTTTCCCGCTTCTTTCCAACTACTATTTTACCACTCTTAGTGACCAATTCTTATTCCTTTTAGACCGTTTGCTAGTTAAAGACTCGTTCCCTAAAGGCAGTTTGGACCTCAATCCATCTTCATGCGATCAGCTATAGATCCCTCTGCCATGGAATCCTAATCTATTTGGATGTGCACATCTTCCCAGAACATGGAAGGATCATCCAAGCCATGATTACCCGAACCGAAAAAGGTTTATCTTCTTGAATTAAATAAAACCGTGTTCATGTAAGCAACCTGCTGAGTCGATGGGGTCGACTCGAAAATCATTGTTTAG
Organism: Allium cepa; assembly: GCA_030765085.1. Taxonomy (NCBI): domain Eukaryota; kingdom Viridiplantae; phylum Streptophyta; class Magnoliopsida; order Asparagales; family Amaryllidaceae; genus Allium; species Allium cepa. Next base: position 294,910,673 of record CM060937.1, read on the forward strand.
CTACTTAGGCTGGTCAAACTACGTTCGAGTATGCTCCATCAACTCGCCAAATCAAAGAAAGCGAATCGACTCAAACTGCCAACTCCTCACATTGCCCGAAGATAGGCAACAACAAAGAGTATCTAAAGCCATGCATTTCATAAGCCATGCCAAAAGATGCGCTCCTCACGTTGACCGAAGATAGGCAACACCGAGGAGTACCAAAAACCGCACATTTCGCATGTCGTGCACAAACTTTAAAAATACAAACCCCTCATGTTTCCCGAAGATAGGAAACACAGAGGAATATCAAAAGCCGTGCATCCGTAAGCCACGCACCAACTCCTCAACATTGCTCAAAGATATCAACATAGAGGAATATCAAAACCCACGCACCCGTAAGCCCCATACCAAATCCTCAACGTTTCTCGAAGATAGGCAACACTGAGGAACATTGCCAAGAAATATTTCTCATAAAGCATAAAATCCTCACGTTGCCCGAAAATAGGCAGCCTCGAGGAGCATCAGAATCGGATCAATAGGCAATATCGATCCTAAACACTGCCCGTCTCATAACTAATGCCAACCTCTTTCATGACTGGGAATAATGGGCACAACTTCAACAAGAATGTAGTGCTACAAACCAATTGAAAAGTTTCAACTGATGACACTTAATGATGATAACCCCCCTTAATTAACTCGTGCAATATGCGCCGCTTAAACACACATATATTGCATACTTATTAGAATATCACAAGAAACTTGGATTACATGCTAAAGTTGCGAAACTTCCGTAAGAAGTAAACTCAAGTTGTGACTTACCGAAATTCCAACTTTAATATAAAATTATCTAAACTATAAATTTCCGATAATTTGAAGTAAACAGCCCTGTGAACTGGGGGCATACGCCGGTGCATAAATAAAAACAATTGAAAAAAGTAAGTTCACAAGTAATGTTACTCCAAACAAAGGATGTTACTCCAAATTATTTTTTGGCGGCAATCACAAAAAGCAAATAAGTGCAAGAAAAACAAGCACAAGTGCATGGACACACATGAATAAACAATAAGAATATAGTCAGAATTTCAATGTATTACTTATAATTTTCTTTTATACAGGGTCAAAACTTAGGGGCCATAGCCACACAACATCGGCCAACAAAAATAAAATACAAACTCGACAACAAAACACTAAGTGCAGACTTTGCACCTGAACAAACTAACTTAAAAATAACAAAGATCATATCGGTCTCTACACAAGCTCCTCAACGCTTCCTTCAATCGCCCTATTTTCGCCCTTTATTTGTAGTTTCTGCATCATTTCGAGAGTGTTTTCGCAGTTGGTAATATCAACAAACTTCTCAGTGAAAACGTCAAGAAGTTCCAAACCATTCCAAGTCGACGGGTCGTATCAAGCCATGCACTCTCAAAAGCCATGCATTTCGTAAGCCACACTCTCAGAAGCGGCGCATTTCGTAAGCTGCGCATTTTTATAAGCTGCGCAAACATTGCTTGATGTTGCTTTGGCATCATCAATGAGCCATTAAATTTTTTTAAGTACCGGTGTTGTCCTGAGAACATTGGGAAACCTATCTATTGCAGGAAAGATAGGGATCAACTCCCACTACCCGAAAGAGCCGGCATTGCTTCGGTAGTGTCGCAAAGCTCACAAACCAAGAAGTCGGCAAAGAATTCTGATCTTCAACCAAAGTTGATGTACAAAATGTCGAAATTTAAGGCACCCAAGTCACGAGTTCCTAGAGATAGGAGCTACGACGTACCTATGACTGAGGGCATCTAGGGAGCCCTCAGAACATCAAGTCTCACATCAGTTGTTCAACATAATCAGCCCTGTAGACTGAGAGACACATAACACATTAACACTTGGTCAGGATAAAAGATCGGTCCAACTTGCAATAAAAGGAGGAACTTACCGTCCTACAGAGATAGATGATGACGGAAAGTATTTTTAGAATCAAATCATCAATGCACCAGCTTCGAAAGACAAAAGCAGGTGCTCGAATAAGGTCTCAAAACCAAAGTTGCAAAAAACCAGCTGTTATCTGAAGGCAAACAACGACAAGGAGAGAACGCTCAAAATTGAGCAACTAAACCATTAATTTTTGAAGATTTGAACCAACGAATAAGGATGATATCCACAACAATGCTGTTAGCCCAGGATAATGCATATGGCTTGAAACAAGCAAGGTTAAGTGTCACGGATTCAAGACAAATACTACCCAACCCTACTAGTCCACGATCAATATAGGAATGGACACGATCGTACCATGGGCAATGTGATGACTTGCTCCACAACTTCAGGTTTTCTATAAGAAGTGGAGTTTGAACTAGAAGTGATGGGTCCCGTCTAGAAATAAAGGGTTTTGTAGATAGTCGTCAGATCATAACAAAAACCAGTAGGAGAAAGTCTGATTTTTCATGAATGAGAATTACTATGGAGTTGGTTAAGAAAAAGCCTTGCATCTACAAGAGTAATACTTGACGGTTATAAACAAATCTAAATAAGTCTAGGCAGCGAAAACGCTTGGGACTCTCACCCTTCCAGAATATGGCATCGCCCAGATTTAAGTAACGTTGAGAAAACAACCACACTAGGTTAAAAGGAATCTACTCAATCTGCAAGATCGGATGAATGATTCAACCCTTACTGACATGACTTTAACACTTTCCGAAGATAGGCAACACTAAGAAAATACTTCTACAATCCCACATTCGAAGTGTTAGTTTTCGATGGTCGAAACTAGTACCCAACTAGATTTAGAGCACCATCAAATCGACCGAGAAAATCGATCCCAACCTCTTGAGTATCGATGTTGCCTCGTCATCGCCAAGGCCTTCTTTATCTTTTAAGTCTTGGTGTTGCTCTGGCAGCGCCGGGAAAATTTTCTATTTCCTAAGTACTAATGTTGCCCCGACATTGCTAGGAAACATTCTCTCCATGAGTACCGGTGTTGCCCTGGCAACTCCAGGAAACATTCTAGTCACTAAGTACTGGTATTGCCCCGACAATGCAAGGAAAACTTTAATCTGCAGGGTTGATGAGAAACAATCATTAGCGAACCATCGACACACTAACTTTCGGAGGTAGAAGTTGGTCCTCAATTGAGTTTCTACCTTCTTTTCAGAAAACTGCTGTTGCCCAATGACAAGAAATGACCAGAAGAAATATCCTTTCATAGGTCAACCATATGGTTCGACCTTTCATCAAAGAAATCAACCATTGTACATGAATAAAGTAGCGTCGAAAGGAAATCCCAAGATTGAATTGCCCATGTATTAATTTCTAGGGATGAAGGCTATTGCACAACCGAATTTCCAAAATTCAACTTAGAAAGAATCTAGACACAGTCGAAAGATAGGCAGCCTCGAGGAAATGTTGCTTGGAACCAAGCAGCTAGGTTATCAATTCTAAAAGACAGGAGTTGACATATGAACAAAACTTCTGTGACAACGTCAACAACCAAGAAGAGCATGCATGGCCAAGGAATAACAAAAGCAATAATGGAAGGTCGGAAATAAAATCCCCTAACTTCCTCAATTCCAGAATGGAATTGAGAGCCAGATTAGGGGAAATTGAGCAATTTGCCCCATATATTTCCATATCTCATAATCGCCCAAGTATAGGCATTTGAAACAACTAGTCCCTTAAGAAGGGATAAAAGCACAGATACTTGATCGAAAAAAATGTTTCAAAAGTCCAAACATGAATAATTGTGAGGTTGGTTAGGTAACGGTTCTGTATCACAAAACAGAGCACTCTGGCAACAAAATTGCCAACAAAGGAAATGAAAGATGTAACGTTCAGATATCAACTGTCTCTCATAGTTTGGTGATGACGAGAAGGATCGATGACCTAATTGTGGTCCAACTAGATCATTTGGTTCCAACTTGCAGGAATATGCCATTACCTGAATTTTGGTGATGCTAGGAAGAAATCCCAAAATGAAACTATCAAGACATCGGCTTTCGAAATTTGAAGCAAAAGCTTGGTCAACTCTTTAATCCTACCTTATTGAATCTGATGTTATCTGAAGATCCACAGTATCAAGGTTCGAGTCATCCTTATATAAGTTTACGAAGATAGAAATCAACACATGATTAGGATCTCAACGCCGAACTCAGAAGAATTTACGTCAGCAAAAGATGCCAGAAACGGATCTTTCTAATACACACTAACATCATTACAACATTCAGATCTTGGGATCAAGCCACAAAGTCCATAATTCCCGAAGATAGGAGCCGTCATGTCTATCAAACTGGGGCAATCGAACTTATTACTTAGGATACTTAGTCTTCTAAAACATGTTGGTTCGGTAGTCAAAGTCACCAACCCTACGGACCAAGGCATCTACACCAACACTTTTTTAAAATGAACTCAATTGAGCATAAGTAGGAATTAGCTACAGCACTGGCTAGACCAAGCTACTTCATAGCTCCAAACGAAGTTGTGGAATAGAATATGCCGAAATGACTACAAAAGTATTACTTACATTTATTGAATTATAGTGAACGAGTATGCTGCACATGAGCATAAAATGTGCAACAGCGAGAAAAAGCAATGCTCGTAATCGAGCAATTAAGCCAATAGTCCCCAGAGACAGAGGCTGGTGTTTAGCGGATTCCAAAAATGAAAAGGAAGGACAATCACACTTGGACAACTCATGCGCTAGTTTCCAAAGGCTGAAACTGTTCCTGATCGAACTTTAACTACAGCTCCACAAGAGCAATTATGCCCTGTAATTTAGCTGTGATCAATCATTCCAATATGATAGGAATAATAAGGGTTGCCTAAGTTGCGATGGACTCAGCTTCTAGAGGAGGAACATCCCCCCGCCAGACTAAAGTTGGGTTAACTGTCCAGGTTGCCAACATGAGTTCAGGAAGGAGAGGTAGAGGTAGGGGCAGCACATCAACCAATAATGGAAGAGGCCAGACTGCTAGTGAGGCTGTGAATCCAGCACCGCCTCGGGTTAGTTTTGCTGCTTTGTGCAAAGATTTCACCAATCTGGGAGTGAGACCATTTAAAGGATCGAAGACCATCATAGAAGTTCTGGCCTGGTTACGCTCATGTGAGCGCATTTTTAAGAGTTTGGATCTATCTGACGAGCAGAAAAGAGTAATGGCATCGTGGCAATTGCAAGAAGGTGCTGCAGCTTGGTGGGATGCAGTTACAACAAATATCTCAGAGGACGACATTTCTTGTAGTAGATTTAAAGAATTGTTTGAGAAACATTTCATGCCAACAGCTGGAAAGACACGTTTATATAGAGATTTTCTAGATTTGAAGTAGGAAAGCATGACTATAGAAGAATGTAAGACAAAATTAATGAACTATCTCACTATGGTCCAGGACTCATAGACACTCCCATCAAAAAGAATGAAATGTTTGTGCAAAGAATAAGGCCAGAGTTTCATGAAAAGATGACAGCGTATTTGGAAGGATCTTTTGAAGAGTTGATTGATAGGCACTTAGATGTGAGGAATTGATGAATAGGAAACCAGTGGCGTCCATAGCAGTATCCGGAGGAAATTCTTCCAACCTAAATAAGAGAAAGTTCAATCCTAATTGGAAGAAGCAAAATAAGAAGAAACCAGGTGGCAACAACAGACCTCGAAAATGTTTTATTTGTCATTAGGAATGGCTAATCAGTGTCCTCAGGGAAGAACTCAGTAGCAGCAGCAACATCCGAATGGACCAGGTTCAGCAATGATTTAGAAGTCGTTATGCTTCAACTGTCATCAGCCAGGCCATATGGTCACAGCTTGTCCGCTACTTAAGAAGGCACAACAAAATAAGGTGTTTGTTTTGGAGGGTGCACCATCTTCTTCTGCTAAAGGCAAAGGAGTTTTGGAAGGTACATTACTTTTAGATGGAAAGTATATTAAAGTATTGTTTGATTCGGGTGCCTCTTTTAGTTTTATTTCTTTGGAATCGGTAGAGAAGTTTCTTCTTACCCCTAGTGCTGTAGACCGTCCCATTTTTGTATCTAATCCTATAGGTGCGGTAACTAAGTTAGATAAGATCTATAGAGACCTAAGGATTTCTTATCTATCTCATAGTTTTTCCTACGACCCATTTGTTTTGATTTCAAAGGGTTTGATCTAATATTGGGTATGGATTGGCTTGATAAGTATAAGGCTGTCTTGATGTGTGAAGTGAGAACAGTTTCGTTGGAAACTGATCTGGATAGGATTGCTAAAGTGATGTGTGATAGTTCTAGAGTTCACTTGAGTGGTCTTTTACAGAGTTGTGACTTCTCAAGAGAAGGAAGGCAATATCAAAGTGGTAAAAGATTTTTCTGATGTATTCGAGGAAGTCAGATGTTTACCTCCACATCGGGAGATAGAGTTTCAGATTGATTTAATTCCTGGAGCAGTGCCTGTTGTTCAGCCTGGTAGAAGGATGGCGCCGAAGGAGACAGAAGAGTTGGTGAAGCAGACCCAAGATTTCTAAGAAAAAGGTTTGATCCGACCTAGTTTTTCCAGTTGGGGTTTCGCCGTTGTCTTTATAACCAAGTCGGATGAGTCGCTAAGGTTCTATGTTGATTATCGAGAATTGAACAAAGTGACTATCCGAAATAAGTATCCTTTACCCCATATAGATGATGTCTTTGATCAGCTACATGGAGCTTCTGTTTTCTCCCAATTGGATTTAGCTTTGAGTTTCCACCAGCTAAGGGTAGCTGAAGACAGTATACCCTTGGCTGCATTTAGGCGACCCAATCGTTTCTATGAGTGGTTGGTAATGCCGTTCGGGTAAACCAACGCTCTTGCTTATTTTGTGGATTTGATGAACCGAGTTTCTTGGGATGTGTTGAATAAGTTTGTACTCGTTTTCATCGATGATATTCTTGTCTATTCCAAGTTAGAAGAGGAGCATAAGCAGCATTTAGGAATAGTGTAGGAAACATTGAGGAGGGATGTTCTGAAGACGAAGTTCTCTAAGTGCCATTTTTAGAGATTGGAAGTCAAATTTTTGGGGCATATTGTATCTGGGAAAGGCATTTCAGTAGATCCAGCCAAGGTAGTGACTATTCTAGAGTGGAAGCAGCCACAGACTCCGACTGAAGTCCGTAGTTTTCTGGGTTTAGCTGGCTACTACAAGAAGTTCATCAAGGATTATTCCAAGATCTCTTTACGCCTTACTAAGCTGACAAGGAAAGGAGCAAATTTCAAGTGGACCCCTGAGTGTGAGAAAGATTTCCAGGATTTGAAGACGAAGCTGACAGGTGCTCTTGTATTGGCTATTCTGGATGCGAAGAGTAAGTTTGAGGTTTATACGGATGCCTGTATAGTAGGGTTAGGTGCAGTTCTGATGCAAAATGGAAGAGTAATTGCATATGCGAGTCGGCAATTGAAGCCACATGAAAGGAACTACGCTACTCACAATCTAGATTTGTTGGCCATTGTCTTTGCTTTAAAGATCTGGAGGCACTATCTGTTGGGAGAGAAGTTCGAGCTTTATATGGATCACAAACCATTGAAATACCTTTCTGTCAGAAGGATCTGAATTTGAGGCAACATATGTGGGTTGTGTTCTTAGCATCTTATGGTTTGGATATTCGCTATACTCCAGGGAAGGCGAATGTGGTAGCAGATGCCTTGAGTAGGAATGCAGTTCTGTCTCTTTTGAAAGTTGTTCCGTCTCTCCAGGAAAGAATCATAAGTAGTCAGATGAAGGATAAATCTTTTGAGGAATTGATTCTTGGAGCCAAGGATGGTCAATATTCGGATTTCAAGGTGGACGATCAAGAAGTTTTGAGGATCAACAGCCATTTGTGTGTGCCAGATGTGGATGGTTTGAGGCAGGAAGTCTTGTGGGAGGGCCACAAATCAAGGTTGAGTATCCACCTAGGGATTTCAAAGACGTATAAGGATGTGAAGAGAGTCTTCTGATGGCCAAGTATGAAAAAGGACATTGCTATCTTCGTAAATGGATGTTCTATCTGTCAGCAACTGAAAGGAGATCAGCAAAAGTCTGCAGGATTGTTGCAGCCTTTGGAAGTTCCTAAGTGGGAATCGAAAATGGTTTCTATGGATTTCATCGACAGTTTGGGAAGGACTAGGAAGGGAAATGAAGGAATATGGGTAATTGTTGACCGTCTAACCAAGAGCGCCCATTTTATTCCGGTTAAGGCAACCCGTACTACAGCGTCTTTGGCTGAAATTTTCTGGCGAGAGATCATCAGATTGCATGGTGTTCCAGTCAGCACAGTAAGTGACCGGGATCCTATCTTCACCGAAAATTTTTAAGAGGCTTTGTAGACAGCTTTGGGTACGAGATTAAGTTTGAGTACAACATATCATCCTTAGACCGACGGACAGACAAAGAGGTTGAATCATATTCTTGAGGATATGCTGAGGGCTTCTGTATTGGATTTGGTGGATCTTGGGAGAACCATTTACATCTAGTGAAATTCTCGTATAATAATAGTTATCAGGAAAGTATCAAGATGGCACCCTATGAAGCTTTATATGGAAGACCTTGTAGATCCCCATCCTGCTGGGTAGAGTTGGAGATCGACTTGTTCTTGGTCCAGATTTGATCCGTGAGGCATCTGCAAAGATTGAGCTTATCAAGAAGAGAATGAAAGCTGCTCAGGACTGTCAGGAAAAGTATATAGATAAGAGACGGAGGTAATTGGAATTTGAAACTAGAGATCTTGTTTTTGTTAAAGTTTCTCCGGTCAAACGAGCGATGAGATTTGGGAATACATGAAATCTTGCTCTGAGGTATATTGGACCCTTTCGTGTGCTCGAGAGGATTGGTGCTATAGCCTACAGAATTGAATTGTCAGAATGGATGGCTGGAATCCATAATGTATTTCATGTATCCCATTTGAGGAAGTTTATCCATGATCCATCTCTTGTTGTGGAGCCAACAATGCAAGAAGATTTAGAGATCGAGCCGGACTTATCTGTTGTAAGGCATCCTGTCTAGATAGTTGATCAAGATGGGAGGCAACTCAGAAGCAAGGTGGTGAAGCTTGTTAAGGTGCAATGGAGCGAGGATCTCAGAGATTGTACCTGGGAAACTCTAGATAGTTTTAGGAAAGCTTATCCTGATCTGTGTCCGGATAGCTAGTAATGTACGTTTGGATGAATTGTTTATTTGGTTGTTAGTGTATGAATGATATATATGCATGGTTTGTTGAAATAAAATAAAATTCCTGGATTATCTTTTGCTTTTAAATTTCGGGGACAAAATTATTTTAAGGGGGGAGGAATGTGATATCCCGGAAATTTCAAGCAATTTAAATATGATAATCTCCTTTCTAAATTAATTAAAATTTGCAAAATTGTTATTTTCAAACAACAATAATAATGTGTTGTATATATATATATGTGTATATAGATTTTAAATAGAATTATTATTTACAAATTGAATTTGTGGTTGTTTAAATATATATGTGTGTGTGTGTGTCAGTTGATTTTAAATTGGGTTTTTAAATTGTATTTGAATTTAAATTTGGATTTAAATTCAGATTTCAAAAGGATAGATATATATCTTAAAATATATTTTGGATTTAAAATGTATTTTATATGATTTTTTTTAGAATATAATTAGTTTTTTTCATTTTCTTTTAAAAGATTTTATTTATATAAATCAAAATATGTATTTATTTATTAGGAAATTAATTTTAAGAACTTTAACCATTTAAGAACTAATTAATGCATGCAAATTTACATGTGTTAGTTTATAATTCTCCTTAATAACAAGTGTTAGATGATTAAGTGTGGTAAAAGACTAGTGTCACTTTGTTCTTATTTTCTTTTATTTTTTTTAATAAATCCTAAATTAAATCTATATAAACTTATATTTTTCTCTTCATTCCTTTTTTCCCTATCTTCATATCCAAAACTAAGAAAAAGTCAGTAACAAAATCTATAGAAAAACCAGTAAACAATCTAAAAGAAAAGCAACAACCAACTTCACAAATTTTAAAATCCAAAGCTCAACAAATTTCAAGATCATCTTAGACTAGTAGGCAATCTTTTCTCAATCCTAATCTGAAGCTTTTCTAATCCAAGAGAAATATAGATCAATAAGAAAATTTTCTTGTCTTCCATAAAGAATCAAGTTTCCAGTTTTGAAAAGGTTCTCTGGTTTCTCTGTTTAAACTAGTGAGTAAACTTAAAACCATAAATTAGTTTTAAATCTGATGTATGTGCAATATCTGATGTAAATCTTGTGTTGCATGTTTTAATCTATGTATGCATGCTTGCTAAATCTGAAACATGTCTATATAAATGTATGTTGGTATGCATGATTGTGATCTTCTCTCTTTATTTTCTAACAGGCACAATATTGAACAATTTTTTTTTTAATTTTCTCTTAATATAATCTCTATTAGATTGAAGTATTGAAATAACTATTGTTTGTTTAAATATAACCAAGGTTTTAAAATTTTAGTTATATGAAATAAGTTTGTAATTTCCCTGGAAAATGAAAGAACGATGGAAAATTAAGAATATGTTTAAAAATCAAACCCATTGATTTGTAAATTCAAGTATGTAATCTAAATCCCCTTTGCAAATTAGGATATTTAAAACAAAAATCTTGATACTTAGTCGAGTATTGATGGTGCAGTTCGAGGATGATCAGAATTTAATTTTTGGGTTATTTCTTACGATCGACGAACCTTCGGTTGGTCGGGTTTTTGTCGATGCTTGATTGGCGATTGGGGATGTCAGGAAAAATGGTGGAAGTTTTAGTAGATTGTCGGGGCATCGGCGATTGATAGAACTAGGGTTTAAAACCCAAAAATGGTCGAGCTTGGAAATTTGTTGATACGGTGTCTCTGGGTGATTGAGTTTCACCTGGGCTTGGTAGATGGTAGCGTGGAGGCTAGCGAGGTTGTGGCTGCAGTTTGGGAGTGTCCGGTAGCCGGCATGGGTGGTTCGAGGGAGTTTTCTGGCGATGTTTTGTTCCAGTTTGGCCAGAGAAATCGAAAATGATTTGGGCTTCGCGGTGATGAATCAATGGTCGGAATCGATTCTAGGGTTCATCGTCGACGTGTGGAAGGTATCGGCGAGGGTAGCGGTGGCGTGGATCGTCGGTGCATGTGCACGACGACGTGTGCGTGTCGGTGTTTGTGTGCGAGGTTGTTGCCTCGAGTCGAAGCACGAGGAAGATGAAGATGGGCTAGAGTTTATTCTCGTGTTCGCAGGAGTGTTTTATTATCAGATCAATTTTAAAATTTTAAACTAAGTTCTTTTTAAAAATAAAAGAAGAAGATGAAGAAGAACTTGAGGCCAATCTCGAGTAAAGATCGAGTTTAACCCGAAGCAGGAGATAAGCAAGTTTTTAATCATGTTTTAAAAGTTTTTTAAAAGAAAAGTTCTGATATTTAAAATGAAACTAGTTTTAAAACTTTTTCTTAAATAAATTTATTTCCCATAATAAATGTTTTCGTGAACCTTTGGATTAAGAAATTATAAGTTGTTCAGCTTAAGTTTGTTAAGTTGATCTTTAAGTCATTTTAAACTTAATTTTTAAATATAATTAATGTGATTAGGTAATTATAAAGGAAATGTTTTATCTTAAACTTAATCAAGGTTCGATAATTAATGAGGTAATTAAAGAGCCATTAATTTATTTAATTAATTATTAATTAAGAGTTAATTAGTTAATGATTAAGGGTAATTAGTTAACTAAAGATCAATTAATTTGTAATTTAGGATTGTTAAGTAGATAACTAGAGATAATTAATTAATAATTACTGACTAATTAATTAAGTAATTAAGTTGTAATTAGTCATTAATTAATTAATTAAGGAATTAAGTTGTAATTTAAAATTAATTAAGTAATTAGAGATTAATCAATTGGTAATTCAGGATTGATTAATTAATAACTGAGAATTAATTAATTTGTAATTAATTTTTATTAATTAATAATTAAGGTTATTAATTAATAATTAAAGGATAATTAATTAAGTAAGTAAGGATTAATTAATTGATTTAAAAGGCAATTAAGGAATGATTAATTAATTGAATGGTTGTAATTAATTAATGATTGATTAAGCAGGGTTAAATGGTAAATTCTTAAGTAATTAATTTAATTTAAGTTAATTAAATTAATTACAATAAGGATTAATAAAACCTGTTTATGGATGTTTATTCAAGCAGAATATCTGGATTGGTTGATATCTATGGTTGAATAATCTGTGATATTCAGTGATATGATATTGGATATATCTATGATAAATGTGTGATATTTATCAGCGATGAATGCTATGAGAATTCAAAGTATTGAATTAAATTGTTTAACCCTTAAACAACTTGACCTTTAAAAATGGCATTTGGATTTCGGTGAGATCGGGATCGGATATCAAGTTTGATTATCCGAAAACCACATCGATCCAAGTTAAACGTTTGGTCGTGAAATCTCAAGTGAAGATTAAGATGGAGTTTCAGAGTGCAAGGGTTACTATCGTTAACTCTGAGGGTGATTGCAAAATGAGCGTAACGAGATAATGCCTTTGGTTTCGTTCGACAGAACGAACTTGTATGGATTGAATGCTTTTAGAACATCGTCAGGAGGACGATGAGCATTCCAAGATGTGTTCTTAAAAGGTAATCATAGCCTCAAGCCTCATCAGCTGCGAATGGCTAAAACAGGGGAGGTGTAGCAAGGTTAAGTGGGTAGCATCCAAGTAGGACGAGATTTACCTCTGTCTAGAAGTCCCTTTTTATTCGACTTAGTGGGAAGTTGTTGGCCACAACTGCGGGGTTGTCTTGTTCGGGACTGTCTAGTAAGAGATGGTTCCGACCTTGTGTTGCAGAGGATTTAGGGTGGATCCTCGGTACGTTGATCTAGGCCACATATTGTGATGAGCGGTACCCCAGTAGCCCTGCCATTGTTTGGAATCCAATCATCAATAAGGGCCCGTACGGTTTTGATTGTGCCCATCTATGTTGGAATGTGAGATGCAAGCATTCCAGCTATTTTCTATTTTACTTAAAAACCCTAGACACTATTATAATATCACTGGATTTCCTATCAAATGTTTTGGTTAGCGTAAGGTAAAAACATACCTATGTTTATGTGTGGGGAGTCTTACGTGATACCTTTGTTTTCAAGTGGTTTTCAAAGTTAATCTACTTTAACCCGTTTACTCACACCAGACCATGTCTGACCCAGTGTTTATTCAGTTTTTCTTAAACTCTTGGGTACTCAAATTTTTATGAGTAGCCAAGTGATCAGGTTTGGCTTGTTTAATTCTGGAGAAGCTTGGAGCAGAAGTCCAGACGTATCTATCTATCTAGTCCGATGTGTTAGAAGTTGTTGTCTGTTGTATTTTGGAATGTAATGTAACGATGTTGAACTGGGTAACTCTAATATGTATAATGACTATGTAATGGATATGTGGTATTTTATATTTTGTTCCGTTCTGCTATGAGATTCTGATATTGTTTTTTCTTTCTTCTATCTATTCTTTTTCTACCTATTTCTTTATCGATGATACGTCTTTCTATGGAATGAAAGGCGGGTCATCACAGAATGAATGTTAATAGAAGTGAAATTATATTGATTTGGTTATGGATTTGTTGAATAGAGATTGGTTTGTTGGATGTTAGTTGGATGACAGTTGTTTGATGATTGGATTTGTTGCATATTCTATATTAGCATAAATAATTGTTGCATTGGTATATGTTGTATATTGATATTACTTTCATATGTACATGTTTCTCATTGTTTATTGAGTATTTAGTAGGTGCGTATGGCGCTTACTTCGCATTTGGAGCTCGCTTTCATGCTATATTAGCCGTATATGCTCGCTAATAATATATAAGGTACATATCTCGGATTACATATCATACTTTTACACTTTTTTCCCTACGAGATGCCTCATCCTCGAAGATGAGATGTATATTTATGATATATATATATATATATATATATATATATATTATGATACTATTACGATTGAACCGCGCAAAGGAGACGCTGGTGTAATTTTTTGAAAATTTGAGGCATTAGAAAATTTTTGGGAAAATTATATTTGATAACTAAAATTTGATATTGAGTTATAATTTGAAACGATATTAGTTGGTTTTGAAAAGATAACTATATATGGATTTGAAAAGTCAGAAAAGTTTTGTAAGAAGTTTAACTAAATGGATTTTGGAAAAAGTCTTAAAAAATGTTTAAATAGATTTGAAATCCAATTTGAACGATTTGTCTTAAAAAGTTAAGGGATTTTGTAGCTTTTTCTGACTTGGTAATATCGGAGACGAAATTCTTTTATGTAGGAGAGAATATAACGACCCAAAATTTCTGTCATTTGAAATTCGTATATTTAATTGATTTTAATACAAAAGTAAATTTTATAAAATGAATAACTTATATTTGAAATATAAGGATTTAATTAGATAATTAAATTGTTAATGTAATATTTAAAATTGTGTAGATAAATGAAAATTGGATTAATGTGAATAAAAATGATTTATATAGTTGAATCAAATTCTATTTGAATTAGAATGATGTTAGAGAACTTTTGAAATTGAATTAAAAGTTAAATTAAGGAAATTGAATATCTTAATATTTAATTAACGTGTAGAAATAGCCATTTTTCATATAGTCTCGAATTTCAACGAAACTAGTTTCACTGGATCCGTAATGTAATATTATTGTAGGATTTAAAATTTCGTGTCAATTGAATTTACGGTTTGTCCATGGCGAGCTAAAACGCATAAAAGCTGTTTAAGTGAATTTTAAATTTAAATAGTCGATTCGAAAACCTATCTTCCAAAACTATCGAACTGGATCTCGATATATATTTCATTGTGTTCGAAATAGAGGTAAAACATTATAAACGCCAGGTAGCATGCTTCGATTGGAGTTAGGAAAATTTTTGGGTGAATAGTTTCGTGAGGTTTTCTATATAAGGCCACATATTTTCACTATTTTCATCAAAATCCTAAGTAGGGTTTCACAGCTGCCATTACATTTCGAAGGCCGAAATTATTCGATTCTTTTCCCTTTAATCTGTCACGATCCATCAACCCATTCGAAAAACATCCAACTAGAAATTTGTAGAGGGCGACGAGATCGACAAATCTAACGGTGGTGATCAAGTTTAATTGAGTGGATTGGCGGCAATAGGCATTTGAACATATGCCATTCGCGCATGTTTTCCCAAGCGATGGAGGTGTCGAGCTCAGCTGCACTTGGCTCTGTAGGGTACGACGACGTCAGCTTCGATGTGATGGTCTTCGATTATCTCGAGCTCATCATGGTGGCGTGTTAATTCGTGAAATATATGGCAACCATGGTTTTATACGGCCTGGAAAGGAAACGAAGAAGAGGAGGAAGAAAAGAACGACGGCCAAGATTCCTAGATGCGAAATCTAACGGCCAGAGATATTTGAGGTTTAAAAAAATATAAAATAAAAAGTTGAAATTTATACACATTAAAATTATATAAACTTTAAAACGTTGTAACTTCTTCATATGAGGTCCATTTTTGATGAAACAAGTTGCGTTGGGTTCGTATTGACGAGCATTACATTTTAAAGCTAGTTTGGAGTTGATTGGAGCTAGTGTAAATGTAACAACCTGCATATTTTACGATTGTATATTTAAATATTTATTGAAATATAGCATCGTTGGTCGGATTAAACTCTGATATGCTACCTTTTGCAAATAGTCCAATTAGAACTCGAGACCTCTTCCATTGATTTCAAAATGGCGTTTGCAACCTTTTTGTGTATAAACATCGATATGTTTGGAGTTGAGTAAAGTTTTGCTATTTTTCTATTGGGCATTTGGTTTGGGTTTTAGCCCTTGAACTTATCTAATACCCTAACTCTTCATCCAACTCGTCTTCACTCATTCTGTTATTTTCTCACACTCTCAAGCCCTAGAAAAATGATGGAAAAGAAAAGATATTAGAAATTCCTAAGCTATAATTCTTTTAGGAAATTCAATTTCAAGTTATAAATCATAGAGAAGCTTAGGTAAACATCCTCTTCAACTTCTCCATCTCAATTTTTCTCTAAATTTCAGAAATTTCCTATAACTTAATTTAGGAAATATTTGTTTATGATCATAGATTGGAGCTTCTAGAGTTGAAGTTGAAGAGGAATTGATCTTTGCTTTGTTTTAGAGCTTCTCATTCGTTTTTTTGGGTTTGATGGTGAGTTTTGAACTCACATCTACGTCTATAACTTTCATTGTTGTTAGGTATGAATTCCTAATATTTATTCATGATCATTTGCTTTTGATTTGAATTTATTTGGTGCGGTTTCCAAATTTTAGTGTTTTGAAGTCAAAATATATAAAGATCCTATCTTGGATATTTAGACAAGTTATTTAGGGTGTATCGAAGAGTCTATAAGGCTAGGTTGTCGCTTAGCATAAATCCCTAGTCTCCGTTGCTCGTCCAATCGATTCCGAATTGTTTTGGCCATCATTGGCCTAGGAAAAATGTTGCCCATAGCATGCAACCACACGTTTGGTTGTCAAGTCCAGACGTCTGGTTAGGGTCCCTGTAGAAAAAAAAATATAATAATGTAGAAAACAAAATGGCAAAGACTAATTCCAAACGTCCAATTTATTGGTTCAGACGTCTGGTTAGGGTTCAGACGCCTGGATTGAGTTCAGACGTTTGGAAGGTTTTTTGAAATATTTCCAAAACCAAATCCAGACGTCTGGATGAACCCCCAGACGTCTGGAACTGTCCCGTTTTGCCTTCGTGTCTATTTCTTGAATGAATTTCCAATGTTTATCGATTTTTGTTGAACCGATTAGTTGTTATCACTTTTATCAACTTTGATGACTTCTTTTTGTGAAGTTTTAAGAATATCCATTTGATGTATTTAGTATCGATTTTTTTGGATTTGATTCACGTCTTCGAAAGTGAATTTTTGGTGATCTGTTGTTTTTACAATCGTTTTCTGTTATTTTTCACTTCAAAATACAAAGGTTTCTATACTAATAGTAAATATTCAAACCCTTTCATCAAAATGATTTCAACATTTACTTTCAATATCAAGCTCGCTTTTAAAACCGTTTTCCAATCTATTAGTATGTACAAACCTTTACCTCATTCATTCGAAAATTTAATTAAACGACTTAGCAAAACAAGTGGTATGAAACGCTTGCGTTTACTTTTTGTTTAATTCTTGGACTTGTTCGATTGAACTCTTGTGGCAATTTTCGAGTGGAAATCTACAATTTGTTCGTAGATACTTAGGTTAAGCCAGTGGTTATGGGACATGAAGCTAAACTCATCTATTTACTAGCTTAGTATAATTCACACTTTTTATTGATTAATGGTGATCATTTTGTGGTTTAGACTAGCAATATGCAATGTCTCTTTGTCCATATAGGGGACTGTACCTCATTTTATTAAGCTTCATCTCATTTCTTTTATAGGCTAACGACCTATGGGTTCTTTGGAGTTTCGACTCATTTTTATGGGCTAGTGACCCATGTTCTTTTATGGAGTTTGGTTTATCGGATGTACCATTATTACACTACGTCGTTGTTTCGGCTTATCAGGATCATTGGATGTATCGTTATTGTACTACATCATTGTTCCGGCTTATCAGGTTCATCGAGTGTACCGTTATTGTACTATGTCGTTGTTTCAAATTATTGGAGATTCAGGTCCATCGGGCGTACCATTATTGTACTATGTCAATATCCTGAGTTATTCGAATTTAGGTTCCTCGGGCGTACCATTATTTTACTACGTCGTTGCACCGCCTCTATGGTTAGCGACCATGGAATAGCGACCTGTTTATGGTACATGTGTTGGTGGGCTTTCATGCTCCCGTTTTTGATAGGCCTCCCCCTTTGTGATTTCTAGATTTCTAATTAATTATTTTTGGAATTTGTGTTTCACCAATTTTTGAAATTGTCATTGATATGATTGTCAGTATTTGTGGTTTGGTGAATAAAATAAAGAACATGACATTCTTTTCGGTGTTTGAGATTCTTGAGATTTTGTATGATTTTTGTTGTTGTTAAATGTATACTTATCATAATATGGCATTATTGTTATCATACATTTTTGTCATATCTCTTATCCTATCTCATTTTATCTAATATTTATAGCTAGACCGATCCGTTTATTATTTTCTTCTTAAATAATACTCGGGTCGGACCGAGGTATTTCAGGTGCTCCTGCTTGACTTCTTATCTGGGTCTGTCATTTGACTTTTGGCTAATTAATAATTTACTATTTTTTGTTTTTATACATTCGAGATAAAGACTCCTTGATGTATACATATTCTTTTGTCTAGCACTTGTACCTATTATTTTGTGATGTAGCTGATCTTGCATGACCACTACTTTGGTATACACTTCTATGTGTTGTTTTCGCCTTGTGATATGAGTAGCTGCGACTAATTTGTGTTGAGCTTATTTTATATTGGTTTTCGAAGACCACATAGCCACTGTGCAGTAGCCTTGAGTTTGTATTGGTATGTCGGATTTCCTATATTTTATCTGGCATATCGGTACTCGCACAAAGCAATTACATATGTGGTCGCTCCTCAACAACTTTATTCTTCGTACTAGTCGACGGCATTACCCCGTAGTGTCCTTGTCTAGTGTGAGTATAGAGGTGGGGCGTCACAGCTTGGTATCAGAGCCAAACTTCAGAATAATATAGAATTATTTAGCAAGGATCATTGTCCTAAGTCTTTCTTAGGAATCGTGCCTTAGGATTTATTCGAGTCTTAGGGCCTATTCTATCCTATTTTCTTTTATGATGTCTTGTTTTATCAATCATGATTATTTGATATTCATTCTAAGAATAAACTTTTTCTTCTTCTTCTTCTTTCTTAAAGAAGAGAAATGGTTAGACCTGGTCATCCCAGTGCCGGTCAATCTAGTGCTACTCCTCAGGATGAAGTATTTATGTCTGCCCAACAGCTTTTAGATTTTGTAAAGAATGCTCAATTGTCAGACCCATTCCAGAGCCTACTCATCCTAGATCTGGGTTTGCACGCTTGTGCAAAGATTATACTGATTTGGGTGGAAGGCCATTCAAGGGATCCGAAAGTGTTATATAAATCCAAGCTTGGCTTAGATCATACAACCGCATCTTTTCTCGCATGAATCTCCCTGATCTCCATCGAGTCCAAGTGGCTTCTAGCTTGCTCCAAGAAAGAGCATTAGATTGGTATGAGCTTTTGATTTCAAAGATTATCGAAGCGGATATTACTTGGGAGAAATTTCGAGAAAAGTTCGAGTTGAAGTATGCGCCGGAAGCAGAAAAGTAACTTTGGACCGGCGCTTCATTGACCTTATTCAAGGTGAA
This sequence comes from Allium cepa, assembly GCA_030765085.1. Classification (NCBI taxonomy): domain Eukaryota; kingdom Viridiplantae; phylum Streptophyta; class Magnoliopsida; order Asparagales; family Amaryllidaceae; genus Allium; species Allium cepa. The sequence continues at coordinate 294,929,949 of CM060937.1, forward strand.
TCTTCTGTGACGGACTATGTCGCATCTTTTGAATCTCTCTAAATATGGGGTCGGGTATTTTAATACCCCATTGAAGAAAAATCAGAGGTTTGTCTATGGGTTGAATAAGAACCTCAAAATGCCTTTACTCCTGAAACTAGAAGTTTCTGTTGATCAGCTTGTTGATATCGCTCTTCGACTTGAAGAGGCCGATAAAGAAAGCGATGTTGATGTTGTTGGTACCGAAAGAACTTCAACATCAACAAGAAGGGGCCTATTAAGTTCAATCCTAATCCCAACAAGAAAGGGAAACAAGCAACATTGGTAGCAAATACTCCTACCTCTAATCATAGGCAATGCTACAATTGTGGTTCTAAGGACCATTATGCGAATAAGTGTCCGAAACCCCTTTTTTGTCGTTATTGCAAAAGTTCGGGTCATCTTAAGCTAAATGTTGTGCAAGCGCTTAGTAACACTTCTCTTGATCAAGGTATTTCTCATCCTATCCTTGATGGCATTATTATGTTTCCTGATCATCTTATTCGAGTTCTTTTTGACACAGGTGCATCTCACTCTTTTATATCAAAAGAACTTGTTGATACTTTATCTTTAAATGTTAAGTGCTTGATGACTTCTTTGAGAATTGCTAATCCAGTTGGCGGATCCGCAATACTCGGTTTACTTTGTAAAGATGTGGAGATTATTTATGTGATTATGTGTTTCAAGCTGATTTGCATGTTGCATTACCTAGGCTTCGGAATGATTTTGGAAATGGATTGGCTTAACCGTTATGAAGCCCACATCATATGTTCCAAGAGGACTATATATTTTCGACATCCTCAATCTGTTAAGCAGATTTCTATTGTTCTTAAAGATTCAGATTCCAATTCGGTGGCATCCTTATATTTTCCAAATCCACATGATGACGATAATGATGATGAGGAAGATGTTATTCCAATCGAGTTCAGAATTAATCCAATTCCTGGAGCTCTACCTATCATTCGTCCTACTTATCATATGTCCAATAAGGAAAATGAGGAGATGCGTAAGCAATTATCCGAATTGAAAGCGAAGCAGTTTACTCGTTCTAGTTCCTCTCCTTGGGAAGCTTCAGCTATTTTCGTGAAGAAAACCTTCGGTACACTTAGGATTTGCGTTGACTACCGCAAGCTTAATGATCTCACCATCAAGAATAAATATCCCTTAACTCAGATTGATGATCTATTTGATCAACTTAGCGGTGCTAGAGTCTTTTCATAGTTAGACCAACCGGTTTTCATCAGCTTCGTATTGTAGAGGATATCATTCCTTTGACATCATTCTGTACTCGTTATGGATCTTATGAATGGCTTGTTATGTCGTTTGGTTTAACAAATGCTCCAGCTTATTTCGTTGACCTTATGAATCGAGTTTTCAAAGACTTCCTCGACCGATTTGTTCTCATCTTTATAGATGATATTCTTGTTTATTCTAAAACCGAGGAAGAGCATTAAAAGCATCTTCGGATTGTATTGCAAACTCTTAGGAGCAATCAATTGAAAGCAAAATTTTCTAAGTGCCACTTTTGGCAATCTCGTGAAATTTTTAGGGCATATTATTTTTGAATTCGGAATTTCCATGGACCCTTCAAAGATTGAAGCGATTCAAAATTGAAAGAAACCGGAGAGTGTGACGGAAATTCATAGCTTTCTTGGATTGGCAGGCTATTACCGTCGATTCATAAAAGATTTTTCTAAAATTTTTGTGCCTTTTACTAGTTTGACAAAGAAGGGAGTTAAGTACATTTGGTCAAACAAATGTAAAGCTTCTTTTTAGAAATTAAAAGAACTCCTTTTCGATGCTCCTATTCTTGTGATTCCCGAGGGGAACCAAGACCTTATTGTTTATATCGATGCTAGTCGTGTTGGTTTGGGGGCCATTCTCATTAAAAGGGAACATGTTATTGCTTATGCTTCTAGGAAATTAAAGTCTGCCGAGGCTAGATATGCCACTCATGATTTAGAGCATGCAACTATTGTTTTTTCCCTTAGAATTCGGCGTCATTATCTTTTGGGAGAGAAGTATGTTCTCTACACCGATCATAAATCTTTGAAGTATTTATTTTCTCAAAAGGAACTTAATTTGCGTCAACAACATTGGCTCGAATGTCTTGCATCTTATGATCTTGATATTCTTTATACTCCCGGAAAGAAAATCGTGTTGCTAATGCCCTTAGTCGTAAGAAATAAGCGGTTATTTCTATGATGATATCCGAATGGAATGATCTAGAGACTTTGTCTACTTGTGAGATTCGAGATCGTGAATCCAATTCATGTTCATCTTTTGTTTCTTGTTTCCGTGAGGCACATCCATCTCTTTTAGATCGCGTTCTTAATGCTCAAAAGCATGATCATGAATTGGCTCATCTTATCCAAAGTTGTAGGGATAAAATATTGATGGATTGAAAGACTTTGAAATCGATGCTCGTGGCGGCATTTGAAAATTTGGTAGACTTATCATGTCAAATATTGGTAATCTTTGTAAAGACATTTTAGAAGATTCTCTTCGTTCAAAATTTACCATATCCTAGTAGTAGTAAAACATACGTGGATATGAATCGACTTTATTATTGAGATGGAATGAAATCTGATACTGCTAACTTTATTAAGCGTTGCGTAACTTGACAACTCATTAAAGTCGAGCATCAAAGGCCGAGTGGGTTATTGCAACCTTTAGATATTCCCGTTTGGAAGTGGGATCAAGTCTCCATGGACTTCATTGACGGTCTTCCTCGATCTCTTTCGGGTCATGACAGTTTGTGGGAGATAGTAGATAGACCTACAAAATTCATACATTTTATTCCCGTTCGGTCTAATCGTACCGTACCTCTTTTGGCCAAACTTTATGTTAAATTGTTAAATTACATAGAGTTCCTACTTCTATTGTAAGTGATCATGATCCATTATTTACTAGTGGATTTTGAAAGAGGCTTTAAAAAGCTTTGGGAACAAAGTTTAAATTTAGCACCGCTTATCATCCTCAGTCCGATGGACAAACCGAGCGTGTGAATCGAACTCTTGACGATCTTCTTCGTGCATGTTTCTTGATTATGGTAGAAGTTGGGAAGATCATATTTCCCTTGTTGAGTTTTCTTATAATAATAGATTCCAATCTAGTATTGGTATGGCACCTTTCGAGGCACTCCATGGAAGGCCATTCCGATCTCCTTCGTGTTGGCTTGAGGCCGATGAGAAGCTGGTTTTTGGTCCAGATTTTATTCGTGATTCCATAGAAAAGATTAACCTTATTCATCATAGGATGAAAGAAGCTCAAAGTAGACAAAAATCCTATGCCGATAACCGAACAAGGAATTTGGAATTTTCTGTAGGAGATTAAGTGTTTATCCGTATTCCACCTATGATGGGTGTTGTGCATTTCAATCGATCGGGAAAATTAACACCTCGATATATTGGCCCATATCCCATCGCCGAACGTATTGGTTTCGTGGCTTATCGCCTTATATTACCAGCTCAATTTCTACTACTCATGACATTTTCCACGTCTCTCAACTACGGAAATGCCTTAGGGATTCCAATTCTATTCTTGAGGCCGGTATTATTAAAAAATTGAAGTTTCACCTAATTTGACTTATAAGCAACATCTTATTCGTATCATTACTACGAAGGTTAAATGTTTTTGTAATAAAGATGTTCCGCTTGTGAAAGTTCAATGGTCCATAAATCCTAAGGATTGCTCTTGGGAATCCAGAGAATTCATCGAGCGAATACATCCGGGCTTACCCTCTTATGCTTCTTAAGGTGAACTTCTCATTCAAAATTTCTTCTATTGTGTTGATATGCTTTTATGATTGTTACTCTTTATTTTCTTCTTAAGTATTGCAAGGACGCAATTTCTTTAAGCAGGGGAGTCTGTAACAACCTGTATATTTTACGATTGTATATTTAAATATTTTATTTAAATATAGAATCATTAGTCGGATTAAATTCAGAAATGCTACTTTTTGCAAACAATCGAATTAGAACTCGAGACCACTTTCATTGAGTTCAAAATGGCGATTGCGACCTTTTTGAGTATAAAAATCGGTATGTTTGGAGTTGAGTAGAATTTTACTTTTTTTCTTTGGGCGTTGGGTTTGGATTTCAGTCGTTGAACTCATCTAATACCCTAACTCTTCATCCAACTCCTCTTCACTCGTTCTATTATTTCCAAACATTCTCAAGCCCTAGAAAAATGGGGGAAAAGAAAAGAGATTAGAAATTCCTAAGCTGTAATTCTCTTAGGAAATTCAACTTCAAGTTATAAATCAAGGAGAAGCTTAGGTAAGCATCCTCTTCATCTTCTCCATCTCAATTGCTCCCAAATTTTTAGAAATTTCCGATAACCTAATTTAGGAAATATTTGTCTATGATCATAGATTGAAGCTTCTAGAGTTGAAGTTGAAAAGGAATTGATCTTTGCTTTGTTTTAGAGCTTCTCATTCGTTGTTTTTGGGTTAAGGTGAGTTTTTGAACTCACATCTACGTCTATAACTTTCTTTGTTGTTAGGTATGAATTCCTAACATATATTCATGATCATTTTCTTTTGATTTGAATTAATCTGGTGAATTTTCCAAATTTTGGTGTTTTGAAGTCAAAATCTTTAAAGATCCTATCTGTGATATTTGGATATGTTATTTGGGGTGTATCGAAGAGCCTATAAGGCTAGGTTGTCGCTTGGCATAAATCCCTAGTCTCCGTTGCTCGTCCGATCGCTTCCAAATCATTTTGGCCAACATTGGCCTAGGCAAAATGTTGTCTAAAACATGCAACCAGATGTCTTGTTGCCAAGTCCAGACCTCTGGTTATGGTTCCTGTAAAAAAAATTATAAGAACTAGAAAATAAAATTGCAGAGACTAATTCCATATGTATGATTTATTGGTTCATACGTCTGGATAGGATTCCGATGTCTGGATTGAGTTCAGACGTCTAGAAGGGTTTTTAAAATATTTCTAGAACCCAAATCCAGACGTCTGGATGAACCCCCAGACTTCCAGTTTTGTCTTCTTGTCTATTTCTTGAATGAATTTTCAATGTTTATCTATTTTTGTTGATCCGATTAGTTGTTATCACTTTAATGACTTTGATGATTCTTTTTGTGGATTTTTGAGAATATCCATTTTGATGGATTTGGTATCATTTTCTTTGGATTTAATTCACGTCTTCGAATGTGAATTTTTGGTGATTGGTTGTTTTTACAATCGTTTTCTGAGATTTGTCACTTTAAAATACAAAGGTTTCTATACTAATAGTAAACATTCAAACTCTTTCATCAAAACGATTTCAACATTTACTTTCAATATCAAGCTCACTTTTAAAACAGTTCTCCAATCTATTAGTATATACAAAACTTTACCTCATTCATTCGAGAAAACTAATTAAACGACTTATCAAAACATGTGGTATGAAACTCTTGCGTTTACTTTGTCGGTTAATTCTTGAACTTATTCGATTGAACTCTTAAGACAATTTTCGAGTAGAAATCTACAATTTGTTCATAAATACTAAAGTTAAGCCAATGGTTATGGGACATGAAGCTAAACTCATCTATTTACTAGCTTAGTGTAATTCACACTTATTATTGATCAATGGTGATCATTTTATGGTTAGACTAGCGATATGCGATGTCTCTTTCTCCACATGGGGGACTATACCTCGTTTTATTGAGCTTCGTCTCATTTCTTTTATAGGCTAATGACCTATGGGTTCTTTGGAGTTTCGACTCATTCTTATGGATTAGAAACCTATGTTTTTATGGACTTTGGCTCATCGGATGTACCATTATTGTATTACGTTGTTGTTCCGGCTTATCAGGATCATCGGATGTACCGTTATTGTTGAATATGCGCTTATATGATTTTTGTTTGATGACAATAAACATATATATATATATTCATTTAAATGTATTTGGTAATATACTATTTTTTTCATAGATTAAATAAATATTTGTTGAATAAAATAAATTACACAGCATTTGAATTCAAACAAAAATTTTATTCAAACAAATATTTATTACAATCTTGAATAGTACAAATTCAAGTTCTCACTATACGTATACAATTTTGATTTTACAATACATCACAATTCAGTTTACATAAATTCCTCACTACATATCACTCACACTCGTAGTTTATCTTCGACTTCATTCCAGTTAAAATCCAGCATCTGAGAAATTTGCAAAAATATTCACTAACGCGGTAAAATTGAAAAAGAAATATTTTTGAAATATAAAATGAAATATGATTTTTGAAAATATGAATTGCCTCAGTTATTTGGGTTGTTCATCATCATTCACATTTGAATTCATCATACACGAACAATGTGACATGCACAGTGTATCACTGTACATGCCACAAGGCCGTGCACATCAATATACACTTGATAATGCTACAGGGACAAGTGAGCACAGGTCAAACCCAAATGAAAAGCCGGGTTCAACTCACATGCAATATATTTAAAATCACGACACGAGCACAAGGTCAAACCTGAGTATTGAAACTGGATTCAACTCAAGTGAAATTTCAAAAATCAACATGAATGGATGTCACAAGCAAAGACCAGACACACTTGAACATGGTGAGAAACACAAGTCAAATAACTCAGCATTGAAGTGGATGTACAAAGCTCAAGTTCAATCCCAAAGCAACCAGTAATGACACAGCAACTACCATCAACTACAAGCCCAAGTGTACAAAGAAGACAATGACACAGCAACCAACAAAAGAAGTTCAGTGCCACAACGAACATGGTTCGAAACAGCTTACCAAATAAATCAGATGAACAGCTAAGGATAAGAGCTCAATGCATATGAAAGCAAGAATGCAAATGCACAAGTATCAATATATAATGATCAAGATGCTTCATAGTACAACATACAAAATGAATCATACAGTTTCAATGCTAACTGCTCAAGTAAAGTGAAGGAACAAGACCGAACAGTGCATATATGAAGTACAAAACAAGTGCATCATAAACCACAGTCTCAAGTTCAAATAACAAACAAGTGATACCAGTAGAAGGAACATTAGCAGACAACAAGACTGTGAAGCAACTCAAAGACCAAGTCGAAGTTGAACTGTTCTTAACAGTTCTAAGTATCTGACAACAGAGAATCAACAATGCATGCAACAGGACTAAGGCGACAATGTGCACAGGACAGAGACCAGTAGTGAATTCAACAAGCGACTATACATGAAGACTAGCTGCTGAATTCCAAGATTATAAACAAGTCGCAACCACTACAACAGGCCACCAATAAAACAACTCATATACACGAACCAGTGAATAGCATGGGAAAAGTCAAGGGCAGGTGGACAGTGAAGACAGCTATTACCACAATGAACAGAGGCAACAAAGGTCAAGCAAGTGGTAACTTCAAACAACTCAAAGTGAACAGAGCTAAGAAACTCGAGCTCCAAAAGCTACAGCAACAATGCACCAATGAACACAAGACAGTGTACAACATCAACTACAGATATGAACACATGAGAATGGAATGCACAGGTCAGGGAAGCAACAAATATACAGAGACGATAACCACTTCACCAAAGTCAAAACATATTCAAGTTGAAGCCGTGCAAGTCCAGAATGACACAAATACAGGCAGTGAAGAATCTCAAGTCAAGGCCGCAAAGGTACATGAAATTCATGAAACCAAAAGATTCATGTAATCAAAAAATGGCTGAAGTAAACACGATGAGTGAAGACAGAGTTGAACTCACAAATCAACATCGAAGTTGATCAAGTAAAAGATCAAGTTAGTCAAAACCTAAGTCACAGTAAAATCACCACAGAACAAGTCAAATTGGAAACCATGATAGCAAAGGCATTTGACCGAGTTAAAAATCAAAGCCGTGGGACGTAAGTGTCAGAATATACGAAATTGAAAAAGTCAATCAAATCATCAACGTTCAACAAATATCGATTGGCAGAGAAAATATTTTGACGAATTCAAATAAGTAATATACGACGTAAATTTAGAAGGTCGAATCCAATAAATAGGAATCAACATCATTGGCAATAACCATCGATCGAGTTAAAGCATTAAAACCCCAATCATCATCACCGGCAATTTAAAAGCATCAGGTTCAAGCAAGTCAAAACCAGCAAAGCAAAAGGAGTAAAATCATATACCGAATCGAAGTCGAACTCCATCAACTCAAAGTAGCCAGAGAGAGAGCAACGAGAAATCGATCGAGCAAGGCAACTCTCGAACAACCACATATTCGATCGAAGTAATAACGGCTCTTCGAAAGCCCTAATTTGGAAGCCCTAATTTGGATCGAGAACAAAGCCCTAATTTCATAAGGAGGAACGAACGAGAGAAAGCCGCCACTAACCAAAAATAAAGAAGACGGGCCAAATAATAAACAAAAGGGGCCGGCTTATTTCTCTTTTATATTATATAAGGGTTTTTTATTTTTAAATTAGGGTTATTTTATTTTAAATTGTTTTTAGTTTGTAATTTCTTTCTTAAACCGTTTAATTTTCTAGTCGTGTGACTAGGGGACAAGCTACGCGGCGTAGCGTGAGAATTCGCAGCTCAGTGGCTGAGTTGTGGCAGGGTTTTGAGCGTAGAGTTAGGTTAGTCAGTAGCGGGTGTCACGAGTTTACGTGTGTAAGCGTGTGACTATCTAATTTCTAGTAGAAACCTTGGGGGCAGCACGTAGGCAGGGTTTTGCCGAAGCTGGGTAAATTCTGTGTCGTTCTATCTATGCATTTTATTATTCTGCTATTTTTTTGTGCTGCTATTAATCTGTGTTCTGTGTTGAAATAATTTTATAAGCTTCCGCAATTAATTTTTAAAATTTATACCATCACCATATTCACCCCCCCTCTAGGGTGAAATCGATCCTACAAATGGTATCAGAGCTAGGAATAGAAGTCAATTTTTGTTTTAAAAAATTCATTTTTCAGAAATCAGTTTTTGTTTAAAGGTTTGAATTTTTAAAATGGCTTCTTTTAATAATGCTTTTGCTGAGGGTCAGTCTATAGTTAGACCACCAATGTTCAATGGTGAATATGCTTATTGGAAAAATAGAATGAAAATTTTTCTGAAAACCATTGACGCTTGGAACATTGTTGAGACAGGTTATAGAGCACCAACTATGATTGTAGATAATCAGGAAATAGATAAACGGATGGATCAATGGACAGAACTAGAAAATAAATTACAAAATGCTAATGCGAGAGCTATGAATTCTATTATCTGTTCATTGGATCAATTTGAATTTAATCGTGTCTCACATTGTCTAACTGCACAAGGAATATGGCACACACTAGAAGTGACTCACGAAGGAACATCTCAAGTCAAAGAATCTCACCTTTCCATGCTAAGCAGCGAATACGAGAATTTCACAATGGCAAAAGAAGAAAATGTCAAAGAGATGCATGGACGACTTTCCAATATCGTATACAAATCAAAAGCCCTTGGAAAACCATATACAGAGTTGGAGATAGTCCGAAAAATCCTCAGAGTCATTCCACGAAGTTTTGAAGCCAAAGTGACTGCCATTCAAGAATCAAAAGATTTGAAACAAATGAAAGTAGAAGAACTCATCGGAAATCTCACCGCTTATGAGCTAGAAATGATGTAACAACACTGTATTTTGTAATTATTTTATTGTATATTTTAATTATTTTTAATGTAAGATTTTTATTTAAAAACTTATTTTACTTATTTGAAATGATTAAATTTATTATTTAAATATAATCTTGATCTTTATATGAGTTATAATTCCAAACTTGTGTACGTTGAATATTTGCCTGAAATGCTGATTTTGGTCAAAATAGTCAAACTGTTACTTTCAACTTAAAATTTTAAAAGTTTAAAAATTTAATTTTTTCTTTTATTATTAGAGTACATAAAATTCTAAGAAAACCACTTTTCGTTTCGTTGAAATCGGATGTAAATTGTGAAAGCTATACCCTTTACAATATTGTGCGTATATAGGGTTATTTAACAATGACTATTTTAAATTGTATAAATTACTTCTTCTTGGTTTTATTTTATGTTAATATGTGATAATATGTTATATTATGTATATTTTGACTTTTAAGTATTTTTAAAATGATAATATAATTTTTCTAAAGTTTATTTGAATTTATTTCAATTTATAAAGTCTAGTTGGTATTTACTGCATTTTTCTTTATTTAACTTTCTATTTAATAAAAATTAAATTATTATTTTACCTTGAAAATGTTTTAAAACCATTTTTAATTCAAATTTTGTGTTAAAATATTTTTTTTGTGAAGTAATAAATTTTCCAAAGTCATTGGAGATTTTCTTGTAATTTTTATGTCATGGTTGATATTTTTAAGCAATTTCTTATTTCCTTTTTCTATTTTACTTAAAATAAATTATTTATTTTACTTTATTCTTACTTAGTTTCGGTTTTAAATAACATTTCTGAGTTTATTTTGTTTTTATAATGTTAAAAAGAAAAGGGAATGCAAAAGGTTTAGAAAGTTAAGAGATCTTAAAAGCCTGAAACGTAAAGACGTTTTATCCGTTTCTTTTTGCAATTAATACATCAATTTATCTTAGCCATTCCTTTCCTCATCCTTTGCAGCCGAATCCCTCATCTTATTCACGAATTTTCAAGCTCCAAAACCCTAAAAATCATGGCCTCCATCTTGAGAAAAAAATCTGGTAATGGCTACATCTTTTTTTCTACCTTTTTCTTCTCATTTTCTATGTATTTTGCCTAGTTTTCTATGCTTTCTGGATTGGCCTCTACCACCCACCATCACCACCATACTCTCCACCATCCCCTACCACTCTTCCTTGGCATCATCTCCAGCCATCATTTCAGATCCATCCATGGCCACACCTCCCTTGGTGACAAAACTCCACAAAATTGCAAATAATGTCCAAAACAATGCCCTAGCCACCACTATTACTTCACCACCTTCATACTTCACCATGGCCACCACCTCTAGCCACGACCACCACCTTGATACCACCACTGCACTTCATCTTAGCCTCTGTCCAGATCTGAAATTGACATGGCCAATACTCCATGAACCAAAACTCCACAAAAACAATGCATAAAGCCTTCAAACATTCATGATAGCCACCTTATCACTTCATATCTTCATCCACCACCTTGGCCACCACCATAGGCCGCTACCACCACCTTTTCCAGACCTCCCCACACCCCTCCATCTACTGTCCAAACCTGTATAAGTATGGCCAAGCCCCACTTGACCCAAGGCCGAGCCTTGTTGTGCTCAAAAACTTCATATATGTTGCCTTGACCAATTGTATGCTTCATGTTATAACCCTACCACTCCATACTCCTTCTAGCCGTGAGTTATGGTGCCAAACCTGAGCTATATCATCATCATGGCTGAACCCAAGAACCTCCTAGGCCAAGCATTTGAATGGTTAAAGCAAGGTCAAGTAATCTATTCCTTTGTTGCTTCGTATTTTCATCGTTTCAACATTGTTTTGCGTTGAATATTTATGTGTATATTGTCTTGTTTTGGTTATTGTTTACAAGACAAATATTAAGGCTCTCCATTCATTCAAATCAAAAGTCATGCTATATCGTGCTTGTCGTGATTTTGGAATCGCACTTGTGTTTGTTGTTTTGGTCTTCAGCTTGAAAAAGTGAGTCTTTCTCACTCTGACATTTATACTTATGAAAAGTGAATTGATGACAAGTGTTTAGTAATAAAAAAATGTTTATGCAAGTTAATGATGATCATATGATAGGCTATGCCATGTTATTACCATAATATTACCATGTTAAAACTGTTAATTTTCACCTGACATCTGATATATGACTGTATATTGTGATATTGACCTTGTTTATATTATTTCTGCATATGATCACACTGCAAGTTCCCTGTTAGGAAAAAAAATGTTATGGGATGAAATGATAGGCCTGAATGGTTTTAAATTTTTCATTTTGACTTGGGATGGCGGGTTTGAAATGATAAAACCCGGATTTTCTTTGTAAATTACGGGTTGAAATGATATATTACCTGTATCACTTTACCTAGCGTAGAAAATTATATACAGGCCCGTAGTTAAAATATGTTTTTCTAAAATTTTAAATATTTTAGAAATTTAATTATTATAATATTTTGATTTTAAATTTAAAAAAAAGGATTTTTGTAAATTATTATTGATTTTCTGAATAATTGTAAGTGCAATGAATTAATGAAAAGGTTAGAAATTTTGAACGTGAGTTATTTTGGAAATTTTGATTTAATTATAATTGGAAATTTAATTGAATATGAAATTATGATAAATTTATGATAATTTGAATTTAAATGAATTAAAAGTGATTTTATATCATATTAATGATTTTTTTTAACAAAGTTGAAATGTGAAATGAATGAATATTTTAAGTTGAAATTTTGAATATAACTAAAATTGGGAATTTATGAAATTGACTTAAAAGTGAACTTTAGTTAAGTATATAAAAATAAATTAAGTTATATTTGAGAATTTGAACTTAAGTGTTAAGTTGAAATTTAATGTAATGGATTTAAAATTCAACATTGCATTTTAATAAGTGAATTATTATTAAATCTTGATTTTTGAATGGAAATTTAACCCTGTAAAATCATGAACTTGAGGAATATTAAATGATGTTATAAATGTGAAAATGTATGACTTTATAAGTTAAAAATGTTTTAATAAAAATATAACTGGTTGAGAAATTTTATTGAATATTTGAAGTTAATTGACTGCATTTTTGAAATGATATTAATTACAATGTAAACGATATTACAACAATTGTAAATGCTGTAGTTGATGATAATGAACTAAAAAAAACTATTGAAAAAAACTATTATAGAAATTGTTGTAATTACTATGATTTTTGAATTTAACTAAGTTTATTTGAAATTTAAGAAAACTCTATTACAACATTTTAAACGTTGTCTTTTGTTAAATTGAACTGTTTTGAATGTAACTTTCCGTAGAGTTTTCTAAATGATGCGAAAAGTGAATTTTCACTGTTTTGATAAACTTAAGTGAATAAATAAACTTTGGAAGTTGAAATTTTTAGAAATTTAATAATTTAATTATTAAGCATAATAACTTCATTGAAATGGAAAAAAAAGAATTTTTGGAATATAAACTGTTTTAAAATATGAATTGAAATGGTATTTTAGATTGAATAAAATGAATAATGATTTGAAATGAATGAAGTTTTGAAAAGATACGATATTTTGATATATTAAAATGATTTGAAAATGAAGTTTTGAAAGGATATGATATTTTGATATATTAAAATGATTTGAAATGAAGTTTTGAAAGATATGATATTTTTGATATTAAATGATTTGAAAAACGGAGTTTGAAAGATAGGACATTTTGATATTAACATGATTTAAAAAGAAGTTTTGAAAGATATGATATTTTGGAACTGAAAGGTAGTGTTGAAAGGGTATGAAAATTTAATATATTGAAATGGTTAGAAATGACTTGATATTTATTTTGATAAATATTTGAATTGAAAGATATTTTACGATGATATATTGAAATGGTTTTGGAAATGATTTAATCTTTATTTTGATAAAGATTTGGATTGAAAAGGATATTTTATTTTGAAGTATAAAATATTGTTTTAAAGTTATAACTACTGGTTATAATAACGATTGGTTGTTAAAGAGACCGGGATCGGATATTGTCTTATAGCCGGCCAATACCGAAAACCACTTTAACAACTGTGTACGCGGTGGAGACTCCAGAATGAAGTAGGATGGTGGCGACGTTCTCGAGGTATATTACGTGGACCCAACTCCCGTGAGTTGGCATATATGACTTAAACAGGAGCTATACCGGGCTACACAAAGGGTCGCACCCTTTCATCGAGCATGCTCCATCGAAAACCATTCTATTACTTATGTGATTCGATATGTGGCGCCATTTTGATTCGGGGGTATTGTTCGAGGTGGGCGGAAGCTGCTGGCTTGCCGTCACCACCGGTCCGGGAGTGCAAACGGTGTATCCACCCTGGCATTTCCTTGCGTGCCGTGTCATATCCTTATATCGAGCCCACTACGATTTTGGTTTTAAAGATCCGACCGCGTTAAGGTTCACCATCCCCTTAATGCTATTTTCTATATGATTATACTTTACTGATTAGACACTACCGTATATAGCGTATATTACTACATAGTAAATAGTTTAACGGATCCTTAGAGGATGGGCGGTCCCAAGCATCCTTTAAGTTACTGATGCATTTTGTTACTGTTCACTTGAGTTGATTTACAGTTTATAAGTATTTATTTCCTGACTCGAGTGTTTTGTGTTTTGCTTTACGCTCGAGTCAGATTGATTGAGTTAGCATTCAAGATTCACCTTCGGCGTTGGAGCTTTCCTTGAAGATCCAGCCATCTATTTTGTTTCAGTATCCAGTGGTTCAGTGATGTATCTGATTTGTACCTGATGTATCCTGTTACTCTTCTGTTGTATCTTATTTAACTCTGATGTATCTTATATTTTATATAGTAGCTTCATGAACTACTATCTCTTTTTCTTCCGCTGCATTTTTATATACTCCGTGTCTGAGATCTGTGATTTTTATTTACAGTATATTCTGAGGTTTGCCAAAATTTTATTTACAACACGGTATTTTGAGCAATTCAATTCCGGCATGAGTGTATGCCTATGCACTTATAATGGATGCGAATGGTTGAAAGTACCTGGTTGTTACAGTTGGTATCAGAGCTTTGGTAGCTCTAGGCAAAACTCAGCATATGGAGTGAATGTATTTACAGAATCACTTTCATTCGAGTTTGAATCTCTCTGTAACGAAGCGGATTTTGCCCGTTCGAAAATCGACATCCATACTTTACATCGTACTCGAATGTCGTAGATTCGACCGTTCAAATCCGAGTCGCCGGAGCTTATAACACCATTAAGTAAACAAACAACACAGCGGAAGAAAAAAATTAAAGAATGTCAATATACAACATCCCGATACAACAGATGATACAATAGATATTGATATACATCAGAGATATGATACAATATGATAGCAGCGGAACAAATAACTCCAATATAATCTTCAAGAGAGAACTTCAACAGCAGCTCGAACCATCATCACGATACACTAAGATAGCAAGTCTCGTCCATATCCAAAGACTGAACTAGCTCCAGACAATCTACTGAACCTAACTATCTGAAAAAACCCAACTCTAGACTGCTCGTGTGGAAAATAGTGAGCACCTAGAGTTTAGGAAAGGAACAATAAACTCCGAGTCAGTCATGGGACTGGTGTGAGTAACAAAAAACAGTTTATCTTTAAAATAAACAAGATTTATAAAAGAAAATCCGATATGCTTTTTAGAAAATGAAACTACCATAAGACCTCCCGCCACACACACAATGCAAACGCAGAATTGGAGGAGATTTCTTCTTATGATAGTCAAACATGCTTAATACGTAGAAAGTTCTTTGATATTATTATTATAAGTGCAAAGTACAGAAAACATTTCGAAAGTAGAATATTAATCTTAGCCAGCATGCGACCATTATCGTATGCCTACTATAGCTACCATCCAAACAGTGGTGACCACCATAAGTGAATGGCAGGTTCTACAACTAAAACCGTACAGGGTTTCGTATTGGATGAATGGATTTCCAACAAATGGTCAGGCTAAGGAACTTCCTACTGCCACATGGGATCGCCTCTGGCGGGACGTCCCGAGAACCTAACCGGATCTCTGCCAACACAAGGCCGGGTTACCTCTGTAACTAGGTAACTACTACTCGAGCATGCCACTCCCCGGTCCTTTGGGACCTTTATCCGAGGCGCCTCTAAGCAACAACCACACAGTAAATGAGATTGGAGCTACCACATAGGTTAAATATCAGGGCTCCATACCATGATACCACCCTTTACCAGAAGGGAATGACACACCCTAAAGGGCGCGACCCTCATAACCTTGCCGCATCTTTCCTGTTTTGACCATTTCCGGGGTGTGAGGTCCTGATGCAGTCTCGTCCACAAAGCTACGCTTTGGTACAAAGCCATGCTTTGGGTCAACAAATGATCAAAGTAATGATCACAAAGATAAATGATCAAACAAATGATCATATCACAAATGATCAAACAATGATCATCAACACACAACAGCACTCAGCATGCCACACTACCAAATTGGGAGTATATTGCTGATAACCTTCAACTACATAACCTCTGAGTTCGTACGTCTCAGAGAAGGGTGTTAAGCTAAGAGAATAAATTCTCCGCCACCAACAGAAATGTATTTGAAAGAAATCTGCTTTATATCTCAAAGTGTAGTGTCAGACATGTAACCATACAAGTCCGTTCCGGGTTCGAACAGAACCGAAGGCACTTCCGAAGAAGCCCTTGCAAATACGGGTATTCACAATCCCGATCGGACTTCCCATCACTTAGGGAATCTCTATACCGGGGCAACTCAGTGCAGAGACAATCGATAGGTCACCTATCGTTCTCGCAAATACCCGGTCTTCACCACTGGTCTTCAATTACTATCCATAACGTCGAATCACCTATTCGGAATGGGTTATACGACACGTAGGTCCTCTCCCGGCTAAACCGAATAGTGAGCGCAATATTTAAAATATATGGATATGGGATTTCAATTAAGTCACAACTTAATAATTCAAAGTTTTCTTCAAATGGTTTTAACAAATTACCATTTTCAAATCTTTTAAACAAAAGATTTATTTCAACCTTCAGTGGTTTAAACAATTCCCACACTTTAATCTTTTAAACAAAAGATTTAATTCACAAAGTTCATCCCATTCACAAAGATCCATTTATGGATTTCAAAACAATTTTCATTTCAATTGGATTAACTCGTTAAATCTTTAAATTAAAGATTTAACTTATAGCTTTCAAACCGTTTCCATGACTTGGAAAATCTTTTTCATTTTTAACTTAAAATCCTTTTTAACACAAATTGGACGTTCATTATTTAAGTGAAAGCTTTTATCATTTGAAAACAATTAGTTTTCGTTTCAGAAAGATCCAATTAAATTTACGTGAGTTAAAGCCTTTGAATTTAAATTCAAATTCCCAAATCAGTACCTTTAAATAGTTTAACCCCTATAAACTGGTATAACATCTTCAGTCCCTAATTTCCAAATCATAGAATTCAATTTCGAATATTGAATTCGAATTAAAATATTTATATTCCAAAACTCAATTAAGTTATTCAAAATAAATTTCATCTTTGAAATTCTATTTCAAAAGCTTTTCACTATAAATCCCAAACATTTCCAAAACATTTGAATTTAAAATATTCAGTTTTTATAAATCATTTTAAAATCTGTGACTTAATCGATTTCCTCGTGAAATCCATATTGGTGTGTGTATAAGTGTGGTCCAGAGATTTAACACACAATAGTGCAACAACATTCAATCATCACAGATCAAATCATAGAAATATAATTGATAAGCGATATAAACTATAACGCTTATCGTCTATTCACAAATTCACAGATAATATGCAAATGTAAATAAATGAATAAATCATACACGGCACAAACCACAGAACAAAATATCACAGATCAGATAGGACAATCAATTCAAGGTATCTCATACAATGTAACCATTCATAAGTAAGGTCAAGCATTTAATAATCATTTAAAAACAGGATTAATTAATTACTTATCCTAAGTAATTCAATTTATTTCAAATGAAATAAATTACTTATGAATTAATTATTAAATTCTGATTTATTTATCACAAATCGTTTGATATAAATTAATTTATCAAACCCTTTCAATAAATTATTCTTAATTAATAATTTAATTAGATTAACCTTAAGTTAATTACATAATCATTAAATCTGAATTAATTTCATTAAATAATTATCTTTAATTAATTAATTACCCTTATAAACAAATCAACATTTACTTATATTAAATGAAATTATAACTTAACCTCCTGATTAATTAACTTAAACCTTAATTAATAAAGTTAAATTTACAATTACTAATTAAATTGATACAAAATATTAATTATACATTCTAATTAACTTAATGATAAATGTATTACAAATCATTTAATCTTTACTGAATTTAAGATGAACTCATTCTTAGTGGTAATTTAAATATCATTTACCAATATGTTTGAAAGCCTTTTAAATTCCAACTTATCTTTCTAAATTTTATTTTAAACCCAAGATTTAAAAATGAACCCTCCTTTATCTTTAGTAAAATTTAAAACAAATTTTAAAAATCCTTTAAATTACTTGTTGAAGTAATTTTTTTTATTATAAAGAAATTTTAAAGAGTTGAAATCAAATCCTAAAACATTTAACTTATTTAAAATATTTAAAATACTTGTATTTATCATTTTCTTTCATTTCAAAATTTGAAATTCAATTATATGTTCAAGTCCAGGCTTCAGATTTGTTTATCAACTTTGCATAAACTTTATTTTACAACTAAATTTCTAATCTTATATTCAATTCTTTTAAATAAAATATTTCTTAATTGTTATTAAAACAAATTTAGACTTAAAAACTTAGTTATACCCCAAACCATGTTGTAAACTAACTTAAGTTTATATTTAAACTTCTGTTTTTAAACTGGCTTAAGCTTTGTTTCAAAATTAAATTTTTTTAAAACTTTAAAAACAGAACAAGTTCTGTCTATTAAACCTGAACAACACTGACTCGAGCACAACCATACTTGCTTCGAGTCAAAACGAAGATTCCCCGAGCCCTCTTCTCTCCCTCTCGCGTTCTTCATCTTCTTCCACGCTTTCTTTCTTCTGCGTTTTTTTTCTTTTTCAAAACCTATAGCAACATTTGACCCGAGAAAACTCAAGCTTGCTTGGAGTCTAGCATCCAAAATCTCGAATACAACTTCGAGACAACACGCGAGTTCACCCTGTTGCTTCCCACTATACAAATTCCAGAACTTCTCCTTCCTATCATCAGCTACACGTGACATCTCGTGCACTGGCCATCCAATGCCCTCCGACCATTCCTCTGGCCACTAACAAGTCGCCGATCACCTCCCCAAACCTCCTGACCACCCCAGTCCTTGAATCAATGACGGAAACAAAATCGAATTCGTACGAACCAAAACCTGAAACATTCGAACCCATCACCATCCACCTATCAACGCCTCGTCCAGGCAACGCCGACACCTATAGGCCACCAAACTTCACCTGTAACACCGCCGCAACCCAAGCCCTCGATTCCCCCATGACCGATCTGCTCTGGCGACTCCACGGTGGCGCGACCACCATTTTTCCGTCCACCATTAATTCGAACACTAAACCCTAAAACGATCTAAATCTCCAACCTCGATGAATTAAAAAATTCAACTTATATTTTTCCTATAACCTACTATGCTTCAACTACCACCATGCCAAGTTTCATCATTCGAAAATCTTTTGGCCACCAGAATTTGATCGAAAAGCATTTTCTGATCAACTACAAACTGCTCATAAAATACTCAACAAAAAAATCCCATTTTCGTTTTAAAAATCGTACTTTTGCATGTAGATTTGAGCCATATAGTTGAATCAATAATTCGTGAAGTTCGCAAATTCCAGAATTTAAAGTTTCTACTGTAAAAATTTTGATTTTCCATTATATATACATTCTTATTTCATGAAACTATTTTTAGATACTAACTCATACTTAAACATAAATATTTTGTCTTAAAGTAAAGGCCTAATACTAATTGGCAGAACAAGAAATTGAATTTCTTGTTGTTTTGTACTCTGTTAAGCAAACAGAGAAGAACAGATACATATATATATATATATATATATATATATATATATATATATATATGACACAGCACATCCAAATATATACTCAAGTTAAAATTGCTAGTTGATATGCACATACACCTTTCCAGATACTTCTATGCAACTGATTTCAAATAATTTAAAAATTAAAAGTGAAAGTTACTCACTGTATATGAACAGAGCACTTCCACATGTTGACACAACTTTGAAATTTGCAAACTGGAATCTCTTGATCTTTAATCCTCTGGTTATAGCTGAGCTGGGTTGAAGCTTGTTTAAGTTGAGATTTGTTTTAGTTATTAAGATGATGTTGCTTCAGTTTAGAATGGACTAATTGATAAAGAGTATGATGTATAAAAAGAAGCTACAAGTTGATATTATTTTGTACAGGTGAGGTTATTTATTTAGTACAATCAACAGAGATATTTTTTTCTTGTTTATTGGCTTGTTAATGTGGTTTTGGTGGCTGAAGAATATATTATGTGTACTAAGAGGATCTTGCATTAATTACTTTGCCTTACTTTGTTTTATCATTTTGCCTAAACTTACTTTATACTCTATGCAGATTTTTTTTTTCATTTCGGCTGAAATGATTTCCATGTTTGCTTGAGAATAGATTGTATTTAATGCTATGTTTCCTTCTTAGTCTACATGTAATCCTATTTTTTTTTATGTACTTAGATTTGTTTGTAGATGTTTTTCTCTTGCATACTTTTGTTTTTTTTATCACACTTCATTTATTCATACATAATTTTGTTTTTCTTTGTTGGCTGAAAGCAGTTTTGAATAGATGGCATTTAATGCCAAGGTACTTATGTTTTCATTCTTATATTTTGTATTTGTTTGTTATCTTGTTTTTTAAGCTTTGTTATATTTTATATTCTTGGTTTGTTTCATTCCTTGCTTATATTTGTATTTGCTTTACAAGCTTTTGTTTTGGTTTTGTTTTAATTGTACCTGGTTTATTTTTGCAAGCTATTACATCAACTTATTCATTTTTATTTTATACTTATTGCTTTGAAATATGGATGAAGTTCTATGTTAAATTTGATATTAGAATTTGCCTAATATGTTTTACTTTATATTTGTAATTTATCTTTTATATACTATAAACTTATTTGAGATATTTATATTTTTATTTAAATCTAGAGAAACTCAAATCAATCTATCATTTACTTTCACAGTTTTAAATCAAAAATGAATTTAATTATCAATTTAAAATGAATTAAAATTCGGGATCGTTACACTCTCCCTTTTGACTCGATTCCTTTGAATTTTGAAACATTCCCTACGGTTCCAAAATCCATTCGTATCCCTCACTATTCATCTTCTTTTGACTCTGGAGTATTCCATAACTCCGCTTCGAATGATCTTTCTAGTGAGTCGGCGATAACGCTAATTTCAAATTTAATTGAAAAGGGGGAAAACTCCTTTGCAGTTAGCATCGATTCACCAGAGATTCTTATCTATCCTTGGTTTAGATGCTAATATCTTTTGTTATTTCAAACTCTAACTCTTGAGATCGAATGTAGATTTACCCTAGAAAAATCAACATTGATCTTATTCTTTAAGTCACGGTTGACCCGGTTAAGGTTGCCCGTGATTTATATAAGGTTATCCATCTTCCTATTCTGTTATTTAATCATGTCATCCTTGTTTCCAACTTATTTTTAAATCATAATCTCCTTTGATTTGTGTTAATCAAAAAAAAAATTGAATCTCTATCCTTCTTTGAAAATCTATTCATGTATAGTGTATTCGTAAACTAGTATTTAAAATTTAAAATGTTTTATATATTGTGTTGTTTGAGTTGTTGATGTTGAGTTGGGTTTCTAATTGATACGTTTGATCAGCGCTATCGATAAGATTTCCAAATCACTTTGACAGAACAAACAGACACAATATATTTTTTTAAAAAAAAAATTGGTTAATGAAATAAATTTTGATATATAAGTAAATTTATGGAACTTAATGAAATGATTTAAATTGATAATTTGAAATGATAATACTTGATTTATCATTTATTGTTCTATAAATAGATCTATAAATATTTGTTTATAAATTTATTTGGGAACTGAAATGAATTTAAAATAAGAATTTGAGGATTTAAATTTCGATTATTTCGAACTTTGGTTTAAAGTTTTAAAGGGTTATATTATTTAAAGTATTTTGAATAGAATTTGTTTTCAAAGAATTTTAAAGGTTTAAAATTTATGCTCTTCTCTTTGTCGCTGGAAAATAACCTAGGTGATGATCGCGACATCATCGACGTTCATTTTCGAGTTTCGAAGTTAAGAGACTGTTCTGTAGTCTTGCTACAGCTTTGTTTTGGGGAATGTAATTTGGTTTGAATTTTCTGAAATATGACTTGATTTATAATATATATGTATATATATATAGATAGATGATTGAAATTTGATTTGACATATTATGTATATATTATTACTTATCTCTAAATGGTTTGAATGTAATCGGAAATTTAATTCTTAAATTTCAGCTTGAAGAATAATTTCAATTGTAAAAAGAAAATCAAAAATTTGGATAAATGATTCAAACTTGAGATAATTGAATTGGAAATTTTATTTGTATAATACAATTGCATTCAAATATAACTTACCAAAATTTCAGAAGTTAAAAATGTAATTGGATAATATACGATATAAAAAGATTTTATAAATAAAATTTGAGTGGTTATAATAAATGTTATACACTTAAATTTTAATTATAAAATGATTAACAGAGGTAAATATAATAAAGGGTAATTGAATGACTTACAATAAAATGATGTTAAAAGAACTAAGAATAAAAGAAAGTAGTTATAAAAAAGTGTAAATATATTTAACATGAGTGATAAATATATTGAGAGGAATAAATTTAATTTTGATTAGGAATAAAGAAGAATAAAATTTATTAAGTACAATGTGAGTGTAATAAATGATTATTTTTCAAACCCATGGTTCTAAAAATTGTTAATTTAAGATGATTGGATAATAAGATAATGAAATTTGAGATAGTTAAGATTTAGTTAACTTGTGTAAAGATTTATTCTCTGTTTAAGTTGAAATCTCCATGCTTTCAAATTCATTTCCTTATTTTGTTTTTCAAACTATCTTTTGGTTGTCCTTATCATCCTTATCTTGCTATAGACCGGTATAGGCATCTTTCTATAATATTTCTGTTTAGAAATCTTTCTATAATCTTTGATAGACCTTTGGTAATCATTTTGAATCCACCTTTTTTCGTGCTTGTGTTCTTGATTCTGGAGGATCTTGGAAAGATCACCTCCACCTTGTTAAACTTACCTATAACAACAGTTATCAGGTATAACTTCAATCTTCTTGTCATCTTATCTTAATCCTATTTCACTCTATCTTTTCTGTGCCCTTCCATACCTCATTCCTTTTCGGGGACGAAAAGTTTTGAGTGGGGGAGAGTGTAACAACACTGTATTTTGTAATTATTTTATTGTATATTTTAATTATTTTTAATGTAAGATTTTGATTTAAAAATTTATTTTACTTATTTGAAATAATTAAATTTATTATTTAAATATAATCTTGATCTTTATATGAGTTATAATTCCAAACTTGTGTAAGTTGAATATTTGCCTGAAATGTTGATTTTGGTCAAAATAGTCAAACTGTTACTTTCAACTTAAAATTTTAAAAGTTTAAAATTTTAATTTTTTCTTTTATTATTAGAGTACATAAAATTCTAAGAAAACCACTTTTCGTTTTGTTGAAATCGGATGTAAATTGTGAAAGTTATACCCTTTACAATATTGTGCGTATATAGGGTTATTTAACAATGACTATTTTAAATTGTATAAATTACTTCTTCTTGGTTTTATTTTATGTTAATATGTGATAATATGTTATATTATGTATATTTTGACTTTTAAATATTTTTAAAATGATAATATAATTTTCTAAAGTTTATTTGAATTTATTTCAATTTATAAAGCCTAGTTGGTATTTACTGCATTTTTCTTTATTTAACTTTCTATTTAATAAAAATTAAATTATTATTTTACCTTGAAAATGTTTTAAAACCATTTTTAATTCAAATTTTGTGTTAAAATATATTTTTTGTGAAGTAATAAATTTTCCAAAGTCATTGGAGATTTTCTTGTAATTTTTATGTCAGGGTTGATATTTTTAAGCAATTTCTTATTTCCTTTTTCTATTTTACTTAAAATAAATTATTTATTTTATTTTATTCTTACTTAGTTTCGGTTTTAAATAAAATTTCTGAGTTTATTTTGTTTCTATAAAATTAAAAAGAAAAGGGAATGCAAAAGGTTTAGAAAGTTAAGAGATCTTAAAAGCCTGAAACGTAAAGACGTTTTATCCGTTTCTTTTTGCAATTAATACATCAATTTATCTTAGCCATTCCTTTCCTCATCCTTTGCATCCAACTCCCTCATATTATTCACGAATTTTCAAGCTCCAAAACCCTAAAAATCATGGCCTCCATCTTGAGAAAAAAAATCTGGTAATGGCTACATCTTTTTTTCTACCTTTTTCTTCTCATTTTCTATGTATTTTGCCTAGTTTCCTATGCTTTCTGGATTGGCCTCTACCACCCACCATCACCACCATACTCTCCACCATCCCCTAACACTCTTCCTTGGCATCATCTCCAGCCATCATTTCAGATCCATCCATGGCCACACCTCCCTTTGTGACAAAACTCCACAAAATTGCAAATAATGTCCAAAACAATGCCCTAGCCACCACTATTACTTCACCACCTTCATACTTCACCATGGCCACCACCTCTAGCCACGACCACCACCTTGATACCACCACTGCACTTCATCTTAGCCTCTGTCCAGATCTGAAATTGACATGGCCAATACTTCATGAACCAAAACTCCACAAAAACAATGCATAAAGCCTTCAAACATTCATGATAGCCACCTTATCACTTCATATCTTCATCCACCACCTTGGCCACCACCATAGGCCGCTACCACCACCGTTTCTAGACCTCCCCACACCCCTCCATCTACTGTCCAAACCTGTACAAGTATGGCCAAGCCCCACTTGACCCAAGGCCGAGCCTTGTTGTGCTCAAAAACTTCATATATATGTTGCCTTGACCAATTGTATGCTTCATGTTATAACCCTACCACTCCATACTCCTTCTAGCTGAGAGTTATGGTGCCAAACCTGAGCTATATCATCATCATGGCTGAACCCAAGAACCTCCTAGGCCAAGCATTTGAATGGTTAAAGCAAGGTCAAGTAATCTATTCCTTTGTTGCTTCGTATTTTCATTGTTTCAACATTGTTTTGCGTTGAATATTTATGTGTATATTGTCTTGTTTTGGTTATTGTTTACAAGACAAATATCAAGGCTCTCCATTCATTCAAATCAAAAGTCATGCTATATCGTGCTTGTCGTGATTTTGGAATCGCACTTGTGTTTGTTGTTTTGGTCTTCAGCTTGAAAAAGTGAGTCTTTCTCACTCTGACATTTATACTTATGAAAAGTGAATTGATGACAAGTGTTTAGTAATAAAAAAATGTTTATGCAAGTTAATGACGATCATATGATATGCTATGCCATGTTATTACCATATTATTACCATGTTAAAACTGTTAAATTTCACCTGACATCTAATATATGACTGTATATTGTGATATTGACCTTGTTTATATTATTTCTGCATATGATCGCACTGCAAGTTCCCTGTTAGGAAAAAAATGTTATGGGCTGAAATAATAGGCCCGAATGGTTTTAAATTTTTCATTTTGACTTGGGATGGCGGGTTTGAAATGATAAAACCCGGATTTTCTTTGTAAATTACAGGTTGAAATGATATATTACCTGTATCACTTTACCTAGCGTAGAAAATTATATACAGGCCCGTAGTTAAAATATATTTTTCTAAAATTTTAAATATTTTAGAAATTTAATTATTATAATATTTTGATTTTAAATTTAAAAGAAAGGATTTTTGTAAATTATTATTGATTTTCTGAATAATTGTAAGTGCAATTAATTAATGAAAAAGTTAGAAATTTTGAACGTGAGTTATTTTAGAAATTTTGATTTAATTATAATTGGAAATTTAATTGAATATGAAATTATGATAAATTTATGATAATTTGAATTTAAATGAATTAAAAGTGATTTTATATCATATTAATGATTTTTTTTAACAAAGTTGAAATGTGAAATGAATGAATATTTTAAGTTGAAATTTTGAATATAACTCAAATTGGAATTTATGAAATTGACTTAAAGGTGAACTTTTAGTTAAGTAAATAAAAATAAATTAAGTTATATTTGAGAATTTGAACTTAAGTGTTAAGTTGAAATTTAATTGGATTTAAAATTCAACATTGCATTTTAATATGTGAATTATTATTAAATCTTGATTTTTGAATGGAAATTTAACCCTGTAAAATCATGAACTTAAGGAAAATTAACTGATGTTATAAATGTGAAAATGTATGAATTTATAAGCTAAAAATGTTTTAATAAAAATATAACTGGTTGAGAAATTTTATTGAACATTTGAAGTTAATTGACTGCATTTTTAAAATGATATTAATTACAATATAAATGATATTACAGCAATTGTAAATACTGTAGTTGATGATAATGAACTAAAAAAAAACTATTGAAAAAAACTATTATAGAAATTGCTGTAAGTACTATGATTTTTGAATTTAACTAAGTTTATTTGAAATTTAAGAAAACTCTATTACAACATTTTAAACGTTGTCTTTTGTTAAATTGAACTGTTTTGAATGTAACTTTCTGTAGAGTTTTCTAAATGATGCGAAAAGTGAATTTTCACTGTTTTGATAAACTTAAGTGAATAAATGTGTAACATTCCTGAAATTTATCAAGATTTATTTGGCAATTTAATTTATTTTTGAGAATAAATTGAGAATTAATAAGAGATTTCTAGAATAAGTAAATAATTTTTGATTTTAAATAGAAATTTAATTAGAAATTTAAGTAAAAGTAACTGACAAATAAATATTGGATTTAGGGAAAATAAGATGTATATTTATATAAATGAATTATAAATAGAAATTAGAGATTAGTAAGATTTCAAAATAAAATGTATTAAAAATAAAATAGAATTTAAAAGCTTGGGATCGATAAAAATATTTATGATTGTTTGTTTCTAAAGTTTAAATATTATTTAGGAGTTATAAATAAAAAGAAAAAAATTAGCATACTCATTTTCAAAATGTTATTTTTAAGTTAAATTTTCATATATGAATAAATGTAACTATAGTTAATATGAAATCAAAGTTTTTAAATCATTTTTTTTTATAAAATTTATACAATAATAAATAATATAAAAGTGTATGAATGTAAATTGAGTAAATATAAATTTTGAAATAAATGTGTGAACTAAATTAAAGATTTAGTCCTATTTTTGTAAATGTAAATATAAATTAGAAAGTTATGTTTATTTAATAAATATGATATAAAGTTTATTTTGAAAATTCTTTTATCTTTGTATAATCTCAAATGTAAACATACATAATGGAGATAAGTAAGCAAATCAACATGCATAGATTCCATAATCAATTTCTCTTTACACATGGCATTCAAATTTTTTAATTGAATAAAATAATGGAATTTAAAATTTTGAAAACTTTTCAGTTTCCCATATGAAATCATTAAGTATCTCAGCAAAATCTGTAACTACAGTAACAAGAGATTGTATATCTCAAATCTCAACACATAAAGAAGAAAATAAAGTAGAAAGATGTAACAACCCGTAAATTTTCGATAATTAAAATAACTAGTTTAATAAGATTTCGTGATTTAAGGTTAGAAAAAAAAATTGTAATTCGTTTGGAATAATAATAACTGGAATGGATTGCAACAATAATTATCCAAGCAATGAAAATGAATGCTACTTAGTGAATGCCTTGAAATCAATAGTTGAATAGGATAATAAATGTTGAAATTCAATGGGTATAATAGAGTAATTGATTGATAAGTAAAATCTATTTAAAATCAAATATTGAATATTGAACAGGTGAATTGTTTAAATTAAATATTTGGAAATTTTTGAATAATTTAATAATGGGAATTGAATAACCGTATAATGGAAATGGTTGTTCTATAAATTTTAATTCGTTTCAAAAGTTAAAATTTTAAGCTCGTTTGAATATTTCAAAAGATAGTGATTTAAGAATAATCAAATTTGTTTAAAATTTAATATTACAAATGTTTGAATAATTAAATTCCGAATTCAATACGATTAATTTGATATTGAAATTTAATATATGAAAATATAGTGAATAATTGAAATTTGATTTAATATTATTCAAATTGGTTTCCAAAGTGAATGTAAGTTATATTGGATTTTAATTGAGCTAATAAGATTTTAAAATTGAAATTTATTGGATAACTGAATAACTGGTTTAATATGATTAAAAATGATTTGTAAAATTTTATTTTATCATATTAAAGTAAGAATGATGTAGTAGAACTTTTAAAATCGAATTCAAAGTAAATTTGTGAAAATTGAATATTTTAATATTTAATTATCGACTGAAAAATAGCCAATTTTCGAACAGTCTCAGAATTGGACGAAACTAGTTCCATTGGATCCGTAATAGTTTGTTGTTATCGGATTTCAATTTTTGTAGCAATCGGAGTTTTCGTTTGACCGTGGCAGCTCGAAACGCATCGAAATTGTTTTAATATTAATTTGACGAGTTAAAATAGTCATTTTTCAAACAGTCTCGGATTTCGACGAAACTAGTTTCATCGGATCCGTAATGTCATATTATTGTAAGGTTTCAAATTTCGTGTCAATCGGATTTACCGTTTGTCCGGGGCAAGCCAAAATGCATAGAAATTAGTTGAATCGGTTTAATTTAAATTTGATCGTTTATTGCCGTAACTCGCACATATGATCGAATTAGCCTAAGAAACCTATTCCAATGTGTCCGGAACGTGGGGTAAACCTTAGAAACGCCTGCTAGCACGCTTCGTTTGGAGTTCGGAAAATTTTCGATGAATAGTGTTTTTGCAATTTTCTATAAAAGGACCTTCACCCTTTCACTTTGCAAACCCTAATTGACTTCAGCCCTAGCCGCCATTTACTGAATCAATGGCCACGAAAATTCGAAACTTCTTCCTCATTTTCCTCTCAATCCATCAACAATTAGCAAAAGCTCTCAACTACAAAGTTGTAGAGGACGATGAAAGCTTCAAATCCATACGGAGATGATCGAAAACGGAGCTTCGAATCAACGGGAAATCAAGAAAGAAGGGGCTGCGTTTTTCACGCAAATCGAGGTGATAGGGGAGGCCGAGCTTGGAGCTATTTGGGGTGAAGGTGGAGTAAGGCGGTGGCTTCGAAGTGGTGTAACCTGATCGTCTTCAAGTGGATCAGTGGAGGAGCTATTTGAAACCTTAGTTCAGTGGTGATGGGTTCTTCTTCCTGGAGCTTGCGTTCGTATGAAGGAAGGAGCATATGCGCGCGCGCAGGCCTGGGATCTGGGGTGCAAGGATCAACGGTGATGATGGGGTGGGTTT
Source organism: Allium cepa (assembly GCA_030765085.1). Taxonomy (NCBI): domain Eukaryota; kingdom Viridiplantae; phylum Streptophyta; class Magnoliopsida; order Asparagales; family Amaryllidaceae; genus Allium; species Allium cepa. The sequence continues at coordinate 294,959,226 of CM060937.1, forward strand.
TAAAAATTTAATTAAGCTGTAATTAATTTATATAAAAATTCGTGTTAACTTTAAACCATCATAACTTTGTCATACGAGGTCGGAATTCGACGAAAGTTTTTGCGTTGGAATCGTATCGACGAGCTCCTCGCATTGCAACTGGATTGGAATCATTTGGATCTAGAGAAAATTTTGAGTTAAATCGAACGTCGTTCGATTTGATTTAAAATCGAAAAATCAATGTGAGTGTTTTATAACGCTCGCACCGTACTAAATATCTTTATGCTAGTTAAATTTGATATTATGAAGTGTTACGATTTTATTTGTCGTTGTTTGATAAAAATTTAATTGTCATATAGCTTGTCATTTGAATTAACCGTTGAAAATTAAATTGACAGTTAAATTTAAATTAAAATTGAATTGCGATTAAATTACCTGACATTGATAACTATGAAACTGCCATGAATTGCATTGTTTATTGGATGATGTATTTCGATGGATGCTATTGGTTGATAATTGAATGTTTGGATATTTATTTGTTTATATAGATCCTGTTATGCATACATATGATACTATGATTTAATTTAAGAAATATATACTCATCCCTGACATTTAATTGAAATAAATAATTACTTGGCCATAGGATAGAAAATTATATACGGACACCGAATTGGCTAAATTAATAATTTCTGAAATCGTCGATTTGAAATTTATTTAGATGTTTCGATTTAAAAGTTAGAAATAATAGAAATCGAATTTATCGAAAATTGAGTTTGGAATGTTGAAATAAAATTTTGGTTAAAAGAAATTGTTGAATAAATTTAAGTGGAGACTTTGAGATTTAAAATTTGGATATGATTGAATTTCGAAAATTTATTTGTTTTAAAGATTGAACATTAAATTTGAGCTTTGAATATTACCAAGTAAAAGTGACATAAAAATGATATTTTGAAATGAGCTTGGAATTGAATCATATTTGAAATTTGGATTTAAATTTGAATATTGAAGGGTAATTTTGTTAAGTGTTATAAATTGATATTTTGAAAATCCATCTCTAAACCGATATAAATTGAAATTGAATTAATTGAAAGTGAATATAAAATTGAATAAATTTGAAGTTAAAGTTGACATTGATTTGAATTTAAATCGAAATTGAATCGGTGGAATGGAAATTGAAATAGATTCGAATTGGGAAGTTATAAATTGAAATGGATCGGTTTTGAAGCTGTTTTATTTTGTTTTCCAAATTACTCGGTTATATAAACCATTTTGGATACTTAAACTATTTTAATCTATTTAAAATCTACTTAACCCAATTTAAATTATTTTAAACTAAATTTATCTATTTCAAATCCATTTTAAGATTTTAAGTATTTTAACTATTTTAATTATTTAAAACGACTTTTAAACCACTTAAAACTATTTTCTAAAATTCCAAACTAGTTAATAAGGTGAAATGTTTGTGTTTAAATCTTGAATTTAAATACGAATTGGGTTAAATGAAGTTGCAACCTAAATTGAAATTCGAAATGATTTTGAAATCGGAATGAGATATTGAGACGAAAAATGATTTTTGAAAAGGAACCTTATATTTTGAATGGCTATGTCGATATTTGAAATTGATTTGATTTTGAAGTGAATATGATATTTTGATATAAATTATGAATCGATTTGAAATATAAAAGAGCCAATAGTGTAATAATACGTAGTTATTAAAGAGACTGGGATCGGATATGGACATACTCTCTGTCGATACCGAAAACCACTTTAATAACTATTATACGCGGAGTGTTGATCCAGAATGAAGTGGATGATTTGGTGAACGCGTTGACCGAAGAAAGAGAACGATATTGGATGACCCCTGACATGACTAAAACAGGAGCCGCGCCGGGCCATTGAGGTTCGCCACCTCTAGCGGACACGCTTCTTCGATACCATATCTATTACATTTGTGATGCGATTTGGGTGCACCCCTTGATTTGGAAGTGTTGTTTCGCGGTGTTAGGGTGGCTGCTGGCTATGCCCAACATCAGTCCGGATCACGCAACTACTAGTATCCTAGTTGGTATCGCCTCATGTACCCTGTCATACTGATTATCCTATTCGCGACCACTACGTTTTGATTTGTACCTTGAGTATATGGATTGCCCTCTGGTGACTTCCGGTTTTGGGAAACTACGGTCTTGTATATGCTTTTGGGAATATAAAATGTGTTAAGGGGGATTATGGTAACGCCTTAACGCTATTTTGATACTTTATATTACTGATAGGCATTATCTACTTAGCGTATATTACTACATAGTAGATAGTTTAACGGATCCTTGAGAGATGGAAAATCCCGTAACATCTCTTAAGTTATTGCACGCACGTTGACACTGGATAAGAGATGTCAAACCCCGTAAACATCTCTGACGCCGTTACACTCATATTTATTTACGATTGATTTAACTTTCATAAGGATATTTTAGTCCTGACTCGAGTGTCTTGTCTTTTCATTACGCTCGGGTCAGTCCTGAGTTTTCAGATTCTTGAAGATCTATTCTGGAGGATGAAGACGAAGATTTGGTATACTATTACTATTATTACCCTTGCATCATGTTATCTGCTGCATTATTTTAATTGTTCTGTTGTATATGTATAACTCTGATAAATGTTGTATAAATATTTGTCAAAGTATAGTAAACAGCTTCATGAACTGTTTATTTGACTATTATATTTTATCGTTCCGCTGCGAGATTCTGTGTTGTTTCATTTCCTTTATTTCTCTTTCTTTTCTTTTCTTATTTACCCCAATAACCATCTTCCCTTTTGAATGGTTTGGAATCGACATGTGTATTTGATCGTCGGTTTGAACTGCCCAAAAAGGCGGGTCGTTACAGTTGGTATCAGAGCTTTGGTTTAGCGATAAACCTTGGCTCTAGTGGGGAATAACTCATTGAAATAGAGGTAAACTATATGAATGAGTTGAGTGTATATGAGAGAGCGTACTTGTTATTTGATATAAAATGGTTTATATTGTGTTAACTTTGTTCCGTTGAGTATTTATGAATTCTGGTCGATACTTGGGACGCCAAGGCGTCGATAGGAATTTCTAAACACTCGAATAGGACAAACCAACACAATATCATTTTGGAATATATTTTATATAAAAGAATTATTTGAATATTTATTCATTTTGATTTAATTGATTGTTAGGAGATGATAATATTAGATTATTATCATTATTGTTTGATCAGTCAATACAAAAAAAATTGATTAAATAATAATGGATTTAGGAAAATGAAATCTTGTAAACACAATTGATAATGAATATAAATGAATTTTAACTTGGATTTGGGAATTTAAATTCCGGTGTTTGAAATTGACTTACAAGAATTTGAAAAATATAATATGAGTATTATATGATAGTATAATTGAGTTGAAATTGTTTTCAAAGGATTTTTTTAATGATAAGTGTTATATTCCCTTCTCTTGACGCTAGAAAAAGATTTCGGTGATGAGTGCACGCATCATCGGCATTTATTTTCGAGAGTCCGAGTGGGGGAGACCACTTAATAGCTTGTCTAAACCATGCTTTGATTCAAATTTTATTTTATTTTGTATTCTCTATAGTATGATTTCATATATAAATTATATAAGTATATATTATTTCAAAACTTGATTTGAAATGAAACCGGGATTGAAATTCTTAAGTCCTTTAATAATTAATGATTTTTTAAATGATTGAAATGAATTTAGACTTGAATCATTAAGGAACTTCTGAATTGTGAAATGAGAAATGAACCTAAGAGCTAAGTGAAAATATCAATTGAAGTAGAAATCCTTAGAATTAGGAAATTATGAACTTAAAATAAAATTGAAATTGTAAAACTCGCATAGTATTAAATTTTATTCTATAGCATAGATATAACTTACCAAAATATTTAAGAAGTTCAAAAATGTTATATGAATTGTTAATTGGCTAATATACAAGTATAGGTTTGAATAATGAAATATGTATTTAATTAATGGTTTGCAAATATAAATAAAAATTTTAGTAAATAATTGGAATTTAAATTAACATTTAAAGGTGATTCACAATTATGTTAATATAAAATGGAAATACTATATGTGAATGTAAATGTGAAATTAAATTATAGTGAAATTTAAGTAATGACTTAAGAATTAATTAATTGAAAATTCAACTTTAAATGAAAAGAAGTTGTATGTTGTTTAACTACATTCTATTTGCATAACTATAACTTACCAAATACTTAAAAGGTTTAAAATGCTAATAAGGATAAGTAGAGAAATAATATACCAGTGTGAGAGTGAATAATAAAATGTGAAGATCTATTGATAGTTATAAATATAAAAGAAATTTAAGCTGTAAAATGAATTATATATATAAGTGAATGGATAAAATTTAAAATTAATGAAATATAAAATTGGTAGATGGAAACTAATTAAATTTGAATATAACTAAATGTCAATAAACTTGGAAGTGTATGAAATTAAAATTGACTTGGAAATGTATAAATTGATTTAGTGTAGATTCTGGATGGTTGTTAATGTTTGATATTGCATTGGTTGTTAGATGGATGAAAATTGATTAAGTAGAATTCATCAGTGTTAATGGAATTGAATAAACGGAATAAAATTTTAAAATAATTAAATTCAATTTTGAAGCAAAGTGAAATTAAATATAATTGAATTCAATTTAAATTGAAGCAAATTGACTTGAATTTAAAATGTGAATGAAACAAACTTGAATAAATCAGAAACAAATTGAATGTAAACCTATTGCATGGATGAATAAGAAAATAAATGACTTTGTGTTTATGATTGTTATTTAGAAAATTTGAAGTTTGATGGTTTGTACTTTGAAATAATAAAAGCAAATTTTGGAAAAAAATCCAAAATTGTCCAATATATGCTGAAACGAAAACAACCATAACTTTTAAATGGCTGAACGAAATTCGACGATTTTAGACTTTTCGGAAAGCTTAGAAACTATAGCACAACTTTTGTTTAGATAACTTGAGAAAATTCCTTCGTCTACTAGGTTAAAAACATGAATGTTACTCGCTGTCCTGTGTAAAAATAAGTAAAATCAGTAGTATACACGCTTAGTATTTTCGCCATATCTTTTGACTGGTTTATCGGATTTTGATGATCTTGCACTTTCTCGAAAGCTAAGAACTTAAGCTAAAATTTTTGTTTTAAGTGTTTTGTGTTTTGATGTCGTTTAGAAGGTCAAAAACGTGGGTGAACATCGCTGACCTGCACAATGCATTGCCCAGGCTGAGGCGTATCCGCTAAGTAAAATGGCCATAATTTTTGAACGAGTAGTCCTAATTCGATGATTTCGGACATTCCGGAAAGCCTGAAATGAATGCAACAACTTTTGTTTAGATTCTGTTGCCGGATTTTATCATTTAGGTGACCTAAAACTAAGATTTGTTTGCTGTCCTGAAATTGGAATCTCAGTTTTGAAGCTAAAAATGTTATATATATGTTGTGTAGGCTAAGTATATCAATCTATCTTTATATGCATGGTTCTAACTTAGTTATTGAGTGTTTAGTAGGTGCGGATTTCGCTTGCTTCGCATTTGGAGCTCGCTTTCGCGCTATATTAGCCGTATGTGCTCGCTAACAATATATAAGGTACATATCTCGGATTACATATCGTATTTTTACACTTTTTCACTACGGGATGCCTCATCACTTGATGAGATGTATATTTATGATATATATACTGTTATATTTTTTTCCCGATCGAGCCGCGCAAAGGAGACTCTACCGAAATTTTCCGTAAATCCGGGTGTTAGAAAATTTTTCGAGTTTTAATTTTTTTTTTATAACTTGTTTTGATAACTAACTTTTAAAGTTAGAAAGCCGTTCGGAGTAACTTAGGGGAAGCGTAGTTATGACTTTATAAATGAAATTTCATTGTTTTATAAGTTGGTAACATTGAATAAAATATAGCTAATGTTGAATTCTGTACTTAGTTCCTTTTCCCTTCTTTTCCTTTTCGGGGACGAAAAGTTTTGAGTGGGGGAGAGTGTAACGACCCGTAAATTTTCGATAATTAAAATAGCAAGTTTAATAAGATTTCGTGATTTAAGGTTAGAAAAAAAAATTTGTAATTCGTTTGGAATAATAATAATTGGAATGAATTGCAACAATAATTATCCAAGCAATGAAAATGAATGCTACTTAGTGAATGCCTTTGAAATCAATAGTTGAATAGGATAATAAATGTTGAAATTCATTGGGTATAATAGAGTAATTGATTGATAAGTAAAATCTATTTAAAATCAAATATTGAATATTGAACAGGTGAATTGTTTAAATTAAATATTTGGAAATTTTTGAATAATTTAATAATGGGAATTGAATAACCGTATAATGGAAATGGTTGTTCTATAAATTTTAATTCGTTTCAAAAGTTAAAATTTTAAGCTCGTTTGAATATTTCAAAAGATAGTGATTTAAGAATAATCAAATTTGTTTAAAATTTAATATTACAAATGTTTGAATAATTAAATTCCGAATTCAATACGATTAATTTGATATTGAAATTTAATATATGAAAATATAGTGAATAATTGAAATTTGATTTAATATTATTCAAATTGGTTTCCAAAGTGAATGCAAGTTATATTGGATTTTAATTGAGTTAATAAGATTTTAAAATTGGAATTTATTGGATAAATGAATAACTGGTTTAATATGATTAAAAATGATTTGTAAAATTTTATTTTATCATATTAAAGTAAGAATGATGTAGTAGAACTTTTAAAATCGAATTCAAAGTAAATTTGTGAAAATTGAATATTTTAATATTTAATTATCGACTGAAAAATAGCCAATTTTTGAACAGTCTCAGAATTGGACGAAACTAGTTCTATTGGATCCGTAATAGTTTGTTATTATCGGATTTCAATTTTCGTAGCAATCGGAGTTTTCGTTTGACCGTGGCAGCTCGAAACGCATCGAAATTGTTTTAATATTAATTTGACGAGTTAAAATAGTCATTTTTCAAACAGTCTCGGATTTCGACGAAACTAGTTTCATCGGATCCGTAATGTCATATTATTGTAAGGTTTCAAATTTCGTGTCAATCGGATTTACCGTTTGTCAGGAGCAAGCCAAAACGCATAGAAATTAGTTGAATCGGTTTAATTTAAATTTGATCGTTTATTGCCGTAACTCGCACATATGATCGAATTAGCCTCCGAAACCTATTCCAATGTGTCCGGAACGTGGGGTAAACCTTAGAAACGCCTGCCGGCACGCTTCGTTTGGAGTTCGGAAAATTTTCGATGAATAGTGTTTTTGCAATTTTCTATAAAAGGACCTTCACCCTTTCACTTTGCAAACCCTAATTGACTTCAGCCCTAGCCGCCATTTACTGAATCAATGGCCACGAAAATTCGAAACTTCTTCCTCATTTTCCTCTCAATCCATCAACAATTAGCAAAAGCTCTCAACTACAAAGTTGTAGAGGACGATGAAAGCTTCAAATCCATACGGAGATGATCGAAAACGGAGCTTCGAATCAACGGGAAATCGAGCAAAAAGGGGCTGCATTTTTCACGCAATTCGAGGTGATAGGGGAGGCCGAGCTTGGAGCTATTTGGGGTGAAGGTGGAGTAAGGCGGTGGCTTCGAAGTGGTGTAACCTGATCGTCTTCAAGTGGATCAGTGGAGGAGCTATTTGGAACCCTAGTTCATTGGTGATGGGTTCTTCTTCCTGGAGCTTGCGTTCGTATGAAGGAAGGAGCATATGTGCGCGCGCAGGCCTGGGATCTGGGGGGCAAGGATCAACGGTGATGATGGGGTGGGGTTTAAAAATTTAATTAAGCTGTAATTAATTTATATAAAAATTCGTGTTAACTTTAAACCATCATAACTTTGTCATACGAGGTCGGAATTCGACGAAACTTTTTGCGTTGGAATCGTATCGACGAGCTCTTCGCAATGCAACTAGATTGGAATCATTTGGAGCTAGAGAAAATTTTGAGTTAAATCGAACGTCGTTCGATTTGATTTAAAATCGAAAAATCAATGTGAGTGTTTTATAACGCTCGCACCGTACTAAATATCTTTATGCTAGTTAAATTTGATATTATGAAGTGTTACGATTTTATTTGTCGTTGTTTGATAAAAATTTAATTTTCATATAGCTTGTCATTTGAATTAACCGTTGAAATTTAAATTGACAGTTAAATTTAAATTAAAATTGAATTGCGATTAAATTACCTGACATTGATAACTATGAAACTGCCATGAATTGCATTGTTTATTGGATGATGTATTTCGATGGATGCTATTGGTTGATAATTGAATGTTTGGATGTTTATTTGCTTATATAGATCCTGTTATGCATACATATGATACTGTGATTTAATTTAAGAAATATATACTCATCCCTGACATTTAATTGAAATAAATAATTACTTGGCCATAGGATAGAAAATTATATACGGACACCGAATTGGCTAAATTAATAATTTCTGAAATTGTCGATTTGAAATTTATTTAAATGTTTCGATTTAAAAGTTAGAAATAATAGAAATCGAATTTATCGAAAATTGAGTTTGGAATGTTGAAATAAAATTTTGGTTAAAAGAAATTGTTGAATAAATTTAAGTGGAGACTTTGAGATTTAAAATTTGGATATAATTGAATTTCGAAAATTTATTTGTTTTAAAGATTGAACATTAAATTTGAGCTTTGAATATTACCAAGTAAAAGTGACATAAAAATGATATTTTGAAATGAGCTTGGAATTGAATCATATTTGAAATTTGGATTTAAATTTGAATATTGAAGGGTAATTTTGTTAAGTGTTATAAATTGATATTTTGAAAATCCAGCTCTAAACCGATATAAATTGAAATTGAATTAATTGAAAGTGAATATAAAATTGAATAAATTTGAAGTCAAAGTTGACATTGATTTGAATTTAAATCGAAATTGAATCGGTGGAATGGAAATTGAAATAGATTCGAATTGGGAAGTTATAAATTGAAATGGATCGGTTTTGAAGCTGTTTTATTTTGTTTTCCAAATTACTCGGTTATATAAACCATTTTGGATACTTAAACTATTTTAATCTATTTTAAATCTACTTAACCCAATTTAAATTATTTTAAACTAAATTTATCTATTTCAAATCCATTTTAAGATTTTAAGTATTTTAACTATTTTAATTATTTAAAACGACTTTTAAACCACTTAAAACTATTTTCTAAAATTCCAAACTGGTTAATAAGGTGAAATGTTTATGTTTAAATCTTGAATTTAAATACGAATTGGGTTAAATGAAGTTGCAACCTAAATTGAAATTCGAAATGATTTTGAAATCGGAATGAGATATTGAGACGAAAAATGATTTTTGAAAAGGAACCTTATATTTTGAATGGCTATGTCGATATTTGAAATGGATTTGATTTTGAAGTGAATATGATATTTTGATATAAATTATGAATCGATTTGAAATATAAAAGAGCCAACAGTGTAATAATACGTAGTTATTAAAGAGACCGGGATCGGATATGGACATACTCTCTGTCGATACCGAAAACCACTTTAATAACTATTATACGCGGAGTGTTGATCCAAAATGAAGTGGATGATTTGGTGAACGCGTTGACCGAAGAAAGAGAACGATATTGGATGACCCCTGACATGACTAAAACAGGAGCCGCGCCGGGCCATTGAGGTTCGCCACCTCTAGCGGACACGCTTCTTCGATACCATATCTATTACATTTGTGATGCGATTTGGGTGCACCCCTTGATTTGGGAGTGTTGTTTCGCGGTGTTGGGGTGGCTGCTGGCTATGCCCAACATCAGTCCGGATCACGCAACTACTAGTATCCTAGTTGGTATCGCCTCATGTACCCTGTCATACTGATTATCCTATTCGCGACCACTACGTTTTGATTTGTACCTTGAGTATATGGATTGCCCTCTGGTGACTTCCAGTTTTGGGGAAACTACGGTCTTGTATATGCTTTTGGGAATATAAAATGTGTTAAAGGGGATTATGGTAACGCCTTAACGCTATTTTGATACTTTATATTACTGATAGGCATTATCTACTTAGCGTATATTACTACATAGTAGATAGTTTAACGGATCCTTGAGAGATGGAAAATCCCGTAACATCTCTTAAGTTATTGCACGCACGTTGACACTGGATAAGAGATGTCAAACCCCGTAAACATCTCTGACTCCGTTACACTCATATTTATTTACGATTGATTTAACTTTCATAAGGATATTTTAGTCCTGACTCGAGTGTCTTGTCTTTTCATTACGCTCGGGTCAGTCCTGAGTTTTCAGATTCTTGAAGATCTATTCTGGAGGATGAAGACGAAGATTTGGTATACTATTACTATTATTACCCTTGCATCATGCTATCTGCTGCATTATTTTAATTGTTCTGTTGTATATGTATAACTCTGATAAATGTTGTATAAATAATTGTCAAAGTATAGTAAACAGCTTCATGAACTGTTTATTTGACTATTATATTTTATCGTTCCGCTGCGAGATTCTGTGTTGTTTCATTTCCTTTATTTCTCTTTCTTTTCTTTTCTTATTTACCCCAATAACCATCTGCCCTTTTGAATGGTTTGGAATCGACATGTGTATTTGATCGTCGGTTTAAACTGTCCAAAAAGGCGGGTCGTTACAAAAGAAATCAGAAACAAAAAAATAAACAGAAACCAGACCAAAGGAAAAATGAACCTGAATAAAATGTAAAGAAGAGATCACAAACAAATTCAAGCAAAGCAAAGGAATTCAAAAGCATTCAACCTGGAAATTTAAATGCAGAAGCTTTCAACCTGGAAGAAAACAGTTTCTTGGGAAAAAGGGAAAAAAAAAGAAAAAAAGAATGAAGGCAAGTTTCTTTTCTTTAAAATTGAATTTGATGTTAGTAATCAGTAACAAAGACAAGGATTTAAACAATTTTGTCAATCAGTTACAGAAGGAAATTCAAGGCAAGTGAAAATTGAAGTCTACAGCCTGTTTGAAGCTTTAAAACAAATTCAAACTGTAAGTAAATAAATTCTTCTGTTGTTATTGATGAAGTAAGTGAAAGATACAATAGAAATTTAAACAAAGTTTTATATTTACAAACTTTTGCAGATCAAAGGAATAAAGTGAAAAAAAAATATACAGGCTTTGCTTTCTGTTCTTTGCTTCTTCCTGCACAACTCCAAGGTGAGCAAACATTTCAACCTTTGATTTGTTTCTCTGATGCTTGTGAGAAAACACATTCGAACCCATTCATACTTTTTGATATTTGAGTTGATGCTTGAAATATATGTGTTTTGTTGATAACTATGTCAGTATGTTTGCATGCCTGTGAATTTTGCTTGTGCATGCTTGTTTTTCATCTGAAATATCTCTGTCTTAGTTTCCAGGCTCAAGTTTATTTCAAAATTCACTACCTCTTGAATTAAATCACTGTTAGGATTTAGAATGTAAACAAAATTTGTTTGTTTATTGATAAAGTAAGTTTTAAAAATTTATTTAAGATAAAATAAAATTTGAAACCTCATTGGAAACCACAAAGGATAGTGCATGTTTAATATAAGTGAAAATTCAACTATCCTAATTCATTGATCCAGGAATGTAAATTGAATTCCCAAACAAAATTATGATTTTTGGAGGTGGAATCACAATTTTTAATTCTATATTAAGAGGACAGTTTGAGTTTTATCAGAAATGGTAACTTTGGCAACTTCTGATGATCTAAGTGGTCGGGGTGGATGCGATCATCAACGGAGATAGTTGAAGGACCAGAGATTTGGGGAAAAATGTCAGGTCGGGGTTCAGGGCACTGTGGCAGCGGGGGAAGATAAATGAACCTTGTAAACCTAGTTTTGGGTTGGATCGGAATTTCATTCCTCATGGCATCTCTGGTGGACCGAGCTCCACCAGATTCTGGGAGATGGTAGCTTGGGTGACGGTGAAGTTGTGGTCGGAAGCAATAGAGCTCTGGTGGACGACGATGCGAGGATGAGATGGTTTCAGGTTTTCGAAGGTGGCTCCAGAATTTGGATTTGAACACTCAAATTTGAATTCGAGTTGGTAACGATGTTCTGAAGATCGTAATTAGAAGTGAGGGTGATTGACGACTTGTGAGGATCTCGTGGACGATCGAAACGCTGGCGGTCAGCGGTGCACGTGCACCATGGAGAGAAGATGTCAGCTCGAAGAAGCCCAGGGACGAACTCGAAGGATTTTCACTAATAACTCGAAGTCGAACTCGAGTAGAAATTCTGTCGCGCCGGGGAAAAAGGGAAAAAATTTACTTAGAAACTTTTTTTTTCCAGTTTGGTGGCACTCGGGTTGTTTGCAGAAAAACTCGAAGTTTGAATCGCGAAATTTTGGGGATGGCTCGAGATTTTACTCGTACGTGCCTGGGGTACAATTTGCGTTTGGCTCAGGAAAAAGAAAATAAGCAGCAGGCTTAATTTTTTTTAATGAAAATGTGGTTCAGTTTTAAAGGAATGAGTTTTACAAAGGTTGCAAAGCTTAGGCAAAGCAAAATCAAGTTAAAAGATATGGAAATGATTAGTTTTCACAAATTCACATTTAACAAAGTTTTAAATTTTATTTAAAATTAATAGATGTTTTTTTTATATAGTTATTTTGATTTAAGCTTAAATGTTAATAAAGAAGTAATTAAGTTTTGTTTAGTTATGTTATCACTATCATTTGAATCAATAATGAGGTTAAAGAGTTAATCAAAAGCAATGTTTGAATCATTAATTTACTTAAATTTCTTAAGTTAAATTGTGTGTTAACGATAATTAAATTCAAAGATGGTTAATTAAAGACCTTTTTTTATGATAAGTAAGTAATTAAGAAAAAGATAATTATTTTTGAGTGTTAGGATAATTAAAGATAATTAATTCCAGGATTAAGGGTAATTAAATCATTTAAGGTTAATTTTTTTTAAAGATAAAAGGGTGATTTATTTATAAATCAAGGTCGATTAATTGTTGATTAAATGTTAATTAATCAAGTAATTATAGAACAATTACTTAAGAAAAAATTTAATTGTTTAATTATTTAAAGAATAATAAATTAATGTGGTTAATTAATTAAGGTAATTAATTTGAGAATAATTAAAGGTTAATTCAGTAAAGAAAGTAATTAAGGGATGATTATTAATTAAGGACTAATTAATAAAAAAATATTGTAATTAATTGGAGATAATTAATATAAGGCTAATTAATTTGTAATTAAAGATTAATTAATTTATGTAATTAATTAATGAAAATTATTAATATAAGTAATCAAAGTCAGTTAATTACTTAAAGAGAATCACCTAATTAAAAGTAATTAATTAATGATTAAAGATGGATTAATCAAGTGATTAACACTGATTTAAGATTTGGGGTAGCCACTTATCATCATTAATTAATGGTTAATCAATTAATTAAAGATGATTTAAATGGTGAATTGAATAATTAAAAGGTAATTATTTAATAATTAAAAGGTTGATGAATTTTAATTAAGAGTTAATTGATTAAATGGTTAAATAATGATTAAAGAGAAATTAATCAAAATGATTTGTAATTTATTAATATTAATTAACCAGGATTAGTATTTCATAGGTAATTAAATCTGATTTGAATTAATCAGACAATTAACTAATTTTACTTATGGATATTTGGATTCTGTTGGATGATTGAATTGTTTGATATCCCTGATTGTGATGCTCTGTTTTGATTGAGTTATGTTTACCGTGATTTATTATCTGTAATATATACCTGTGATCTCTGAATGAAAGATAAGCGTTGCAATTGGTTGTACCGCTTATCAAATATAAGCGTTATAGTTTGTACCGCTTATCAAATATACATTGTTGTATTTGAATTTGTGCTGATTGATGATGTGGCACTTTTATTGTGTAAAACCCCTGGACCACACTTATACACACAAAAATATGGATTGCACATGGAAATGGGTTAAGTCACAGATTTTTGAAATAATTTTGATGATTTAATTTTTGAATCCAAAATAGTTTTGGAATTGAAAGCTTTCGAAAACGAATTTCAAAAATAAAAATTATTTGGAATAACTTGATTGAGTTTTGGAAATTTAAATAATTTGACTTTGAATTTAATTGAACTCTGTGATTTGGAAACTATGGTTTAAAAAGGTTATTCAACTTACAAATATGTTCATATTGGTTTTAAACCATTTTAAAAGTGTTGGTTTGGGAATTTAAATTTAACCCAAAGATTTAACTTGTGTAAATGAAATCAGATTTTTCCAAAACGAAAACTATTTGTTTTCAAAATAATAAAAGCTTTCACATAAGAAATGAACTTCCAATTCATGGTAAAAGGGATTCAAGTTTGAAATGAAAATAATTTTCCAAGTTATGAATAAAACTTTGGAAACGAGTTTGAAAGCTATAAATTAAATCTTTGACTTAAAGATTTCATTGAGTTAATCCAAATTGAAATGGAAACTGTTTTGGGAATCTATAAATAGATCTTTGTGAAATTAAGTGAACTTTGTGAAATAAATCTTTTTGTTTAAAGATTTGAAATGGTAATTTGTTTAACCATTTGAAGAAAAGTTTTGGGTTTTGTAAGTTGTGACTTAACTGAAATCCCACATCCATATGTTTTTAAATATCGCGCTCGCTATTCGGTTTACCCGGGAGAGGACCTTGTGTCATATAACCCATTCCGAATAGTGATACGACGTTATGGATTGCATTTAAAGACCGGGTGTCTTCGAGAATGGTAGGATAACCTGTCGATTTGACTCTGCACCGAGTTGCTCCGGTATAGAGTTCTCCCTATGTGATGGGAAGTCCGATCGGGATTGTGGACACCCGGATTGGCAAAGGCTTCTTCGAAAGTGCCTTCGATTCTGTTCGAACCCGAAACAGACTTGTATGGTTGTATGTCCGACATTACACTTTGAGATATTAAACTGATTCCTAACAAATACATTTCTGCTTGGTGGCGGAGAATTTATTCTCTTAGCTTAACACCCTTTTCTGAGACATACGAGCTCAGAGATTATGTAGTTGATATTTATCAGTGATATACTCCCAAATTTGGTAGTGTGGCATGCTAAGTGCTGTTGTGTGTTGATGATCACTTGTTGATCATTTGATCAAAGCATGGCTTTTGTATAAAGCGTAGCTTTGTGGACGAGACTGCATCAGGACCTCAAACCCCGGAAATGGTCGAAACAGGAAAGATGCGGCAAGGTTATGAGGGTCGCGCCCTTTAGGGTGTGTCATTCCCTTCTGGTAAAGGGTGGTATCATGGTATGGAGCCCAGATGCTTACTCATGTGGATACTGCAGACCTATTACTTTGTGATTGCTTTGTGGTTGTTGGATTAGAGGTACCTCGGATAAAGGTCCCAAAGGACCGGGGGATGGCACGCTCGTGTAGTAGTTACCTAGTTACAGAGGTAACCCGGCCTTGTGTTGGCAGAGATCTAACCGTAATGTTAGGTTCTCGGGACGTCCCGCCAGAGGCGATCCCATATGGCAGTAGGAAGTTCCTTAGCCTGACCATTTGTTGGAAATCCAATCAAAACAATACGCGCCCTGTACGGTTCTAGTTGTAGAACCTGCCATTTAACATGGCAGCTATAGTAGGCATAATATCATGGTACCTATGCTGGCTAGGATTTATATTATACTTTCAAAGGTTTTTCTACACTATGCACTAGTAATAATATCAAAGAATTTCCTCGTATTAAGCATATTTGACTATCATAAGGAGAAATCTCCCCCATGTGTGCGTTTGCATTGTGTGTGTGGCGGGAGGCCTTATGGTAGTTTCATTTTCCGAAAAGCATTGCGAATTTCAAATTCAAATTCTTTTGTTTGTTTCAAAGACCAAATATTTTTGTTTGCTCATACCAGTCCCATGACTGACCTGGAGTTTATTGTTCCTTTCCTAAACTCTGGGTGCCCACTATTTTCCCATACGGGCAGTCTAGAGTTGGGGTTTTCAGATAATCAATAGTAGGTGTAGATTCGATAGCTTTCAGTCTAGGATTTGGCAATCCTTTGCGGACGAGACTTGCTTATCTTTGTGCATTGTGATTGGGAGTTCGAGCTATTGCTGGATTGGTGTTTTGAAGATGGAGTTCTTCCTTGAAGATCACCTTGGAGATTTTTCTTCCGCTGTGTTGTACTTAATGTGTTATAAGCTCCGGCGAACCAGATTTGACGTTTGGATCTGCGGCATTTGAATACGAGTGTCGTATTCGGTGCCGATTTTCGAAGGTTGAGTCAGGGTCGTTATAATTGGTATCAGAGTTGAAGGTTAAAACTTTAGCTCAGGAGTATAACACATTAAGTAGCTCATTAGAGATAGGGTGAAGTATACCTTAGAATGAGTAATCCCTAAGATATCCGTTCGAATGCCTCGGTAAATTCTCTTACTATCCACTAATAGTAAGTATGAGTGCGAGAAGAGGACGAGATAAGGGACGGGGGAAATACCAGTACAAATGGTCAATACCCTGCAATAGCGGAATAACTTTCTTCTCAATCTCCTTTGATTCGATTCCAAAATTCTTTTCATTGCTTCGTGACAGCTCCAAAAGAAGTTTTGGTGTGATGGTGGCCTTACGAATCGTTGTAGGAAATTCTTACTTCGTATCTTCATCGGTTTCTTATCAGCCTTTCGATCTAAAAATTTCATAAAATATGAATTTGAATTTGAAATTGAAAATTTTAAATTAAGTAAATTAGTTAACTAATATGAAACTAAATTTGAATTGTATCGATAAAACGATATAGGTTAAAACCAAATTTGAAATTTTATTGTAATTTCTTGTGTATATCAAAGTCCGAAGAGGGACAAGTTATATATACTTTGGGATATTTCGACTTGAATTTGGAATCCATATCTAGTGTTTGAGAAATTGTAGCAGATTGAACCTATTTATCTATTCTTTGGGATCCGATATATTCTACGAACGATTAGTTATCCCTTTGAACTAATCAATGCCCTTGCATATTCGCAGACCGGTGGACCCGAATATCTTGTGAAATAATTGTATCAGTTTGTTCTCATATTGTTGATATTCTGATTTGGTAAACCGAATGCCGAATAAATATTTCGATATGATTCGATCAATTATTCCTTTATCTATCATCTATTCTTTCTCGTCTCTCTTGCAAATTTCGAGGATGAAATTTTTTTTAGGGCGGAAATCTGTAACATTCCTGAAATTTATCAAGATTTATTTGGCAATTAAATTTATTTTTGAGAATAAATTAAGAATTAATAAGAGATTTCTAGAATAAGTAAATAATTTTTGATTTTAAATAGAAATTTAATTAGAAATTTAAGTAAAAGTAACTTACAAATAAATATTGGATTTAGGCAAAATAAGATGTATATTTACATAAATGAATTATAAATAGAAATTAGAGATTAGTAAGATTTCAAAATAAAATGTATTAAAAATAAAATAGAATTTAAAAGCTTGGGATCGATAAAAATATTTATGATTGTTTGTTTCTAAATTTTAAATATTATTCGGGAGTTATAAATAAAAAGAAAAAAATTAGCATACTCATTTTCAAAATGTTATTTTTAAGTTAAATTTTCATATATGAATAAATGTAACTATAGTTAATATGAAATCAAAGTTTTTAAATCATTTTTTTTTATAAAATTTGTACAATAATAAGTAATATAAAAGTGTATGAATGTAAATTGAGTAAATATAAATTTTGAAATAAATGTGTGAACTAAATTAAAGATTTAGTCCTATTTTTGTAAATGTAAATATAAATTAAAAAGTTATGTTTATTTAATAAATATGATATAAATTTATTTTGAAAATTCTTTTATCTTTGTATAATCTCAAATGTAAACATACATAATGGAGATAAGTAAGCAAATCAACATGCATAGATTCCATAATCAATTTCTCTTTACACATGGCATTCAAATTTTTTAATTGAATAAAATAATGGAATTTAAAATTTTGAAAACTTTTCAGTTTCCCATATGAAATCATTAAGTATCTCAGCAAAATCTATAACTACAGTAACAAGAGATTGTATATCTCAAATCTCAACACATAAAGAAGAAAATAAAGTAGAAAGAAATCAGAAACAAAAAAATAAACAGAAACCAGACCAAAGGAAAAATGAACCTGAATAAAATGTAAAGAAGAGATCACAAACAAATTCAAGCAAAGCAAAGGAATTCAAAAGCATTCAACCTGGAAATTTAAATGCAGAAGCTTTCAACCTGGAAGAAAACAGTTTCTTGGGAAAAAAGGAAAAAAAAGAAAAAAAGAATGAAGGCAAGTTTCTTTTCTTTAAAATTGAATTTGATGTTAGTAATCAGTAACAAAGACAAGGATTTAAATAATTTTGTCAATCAGTTACAGAAGGAAATTCAAAGCAAGTGAAAATTGAAGTCTACATCCTGTTTGAAGCTTTAAAACAAATTCAAATGGTAAGTAAATAAATTCTTCTGTTGTTATTGATGAAGTAAGTGAAAGATACAATAGAAATTTAAACAAAGTTTTATATTTACAAACTTTTGCAGATCAAAGGAGTAAAGTGAAAAAAATATATACAGGCTTTGCTTTCTGTTCTTTGCTTCTTCCTGCACAACTCCAAGGTGAGCAAACATTTCAACCTTTGATTTGTTTCTCTGATGCTTGTGAGCAAACACATTCGAACCCATTCATATGTTTTGATATTTGAGTTGATGCTTGAAATATATGTGTTTTGTTGATAACTATGTCAGTATGTTTGCATGCCTGTGAATTTTGCTTGTGCATGCTTGTTTTTCATCTGAAATATCTCTGTCTTAGTTTCCAGGCTCAAGTTTATTTCAAAATTCACTACCTCTTGAATTAAATCACTGTTAGGATTTAGAATGTAAACAAAATTTGTTTGTTTATTGATAAAGTAAGTTTTAAAAATTTATTTAAGATAAAATAAAATTTGAAACCTCATTGGAAACCACAAAGGATAGTGCATGTTTAATATAAGTGAAAATTCAACTATCCTAGTTCATTGATCCAGGAATGTAAATTGAATTCCCAAACAAAATTATGATTTTTGGAGGTGGAATCACAATTTTTAATTCAATATTAAGAGGACAGTTTGATTTTTATCAGAAATGGTAACTTTGGCAACTTCTGATGATCTAAGTGGTCGGGGTGGATGCGATCATCAACGGAGATAGTTGAAGGACCAGAGATTTGGGGAAAAATGTCAGGTCGGGGTTCAGGGCACTGTGGAAGCGGGGGAAGATAAATGAACCTTGTAAACCTAGTTTTGGGTTGGATCGGAATTTCATTCCTCACGGCATCTCTGGTGGACCGAGCTCTACCAAATTCTGGGAGATGGTAGCTTGGGTGACGGCGAAGTTGTGGTCGGAAGCAATAGAGCTCTGGTGGACGGCGATGCGAGGATGAGATGGTTTCAGGTTTTCGAAGGTGGCTCCAGAATTTGGATTTGAACACTCAAATTTGAATTCGAGTTGGTAACGATGTTCTGAAGATCGTAATTAGAAGTGAGGGTGATTGACGACTTGTGAGGATCATCGTGGAAGATCGAAACGCTGGCGGTCAGCGGTGCACGTGCACCATGGAGAGAAGATGTCAGCTCGAAGAAGCCCAGGGACGAACTCGAAGGATTTTCACTAATAACTCGAAGTCGAACTCGAGTAGAAATTCTGTTGCGCTGGGGAAAAGGGGAAAAAATTTACTTAGAAACTTTTTTTTCCAGTTTGGTGGCACTCGGGTTGTTTGCAGAAAAACTCGAAGTTTGAATCGCGAAATTTTGGGGATGGCTCGAGATTTTACTCGTACGTGCCCGGGGTACAATTTGCGTTTGGCTCAGGAAAAAGAAAATAAGCAGCAGGCTTAATTTTTTTTAATGAAAATGTGGTTCAGTTTTAAAGGAATGAGTTTTACAAAGGTTTCTAAGCTTAGGCAAAGCAAAATCAAGTTAAAAGATATGGAAATGATTAGTTTTCACAAATTCACATTTAACAAAGTTTTAAATTTTATTTAAAATTAATAGATTTTTTTTTTATATAGTTATTTTGATTTAAGCTTAAATGTTAATAAAGAAGTAATTAAGTTTTGTTTAGTTATGTTATCACTATCATTTGAATCAATAATGAGGTTAAAGAGTAAATCAAAAGCAATGTTTGAATCATTAATTTACTTAAATTTCTTAAGTTAAATTATGTGTTAACGATAATTAAATTCAAAGATGGTTAATTAAAGACCTTTTTTTATGATAAGTAAGTAATTAAGAAAAAGATAATTATTTATGAGTGTTAGGATAATTAAAGATAATTAATTCCAGGATTAAGGGTAATTAAATCATTTAAGGTTAATTTTTTTTAAAGATAAAAGGGTGATTTATTTATAAATCATGGTCGATTAATTGTTGATTAAAGGTTAATTAATCAAGTAATTATAGAACAATTACTTAAGAAAAAATTTAATTGTTTAATTATTTAAAGAATAATAAATTAATGTGGTTAATTAATTAAGGTAATTAATTTGAGAATAATTAAAGGTTAATTCAGTAAAGAAAGTAATTAAGGGATGATTATTAATTAAGGACTAATTAATAAAAAAATATTGTAATTAATTGGAGATAATTAGTATAAGGCTAATTAATTTGTAATTAAAGATTAATTAATTTATGTAATTAATTAATGAAAATTATTAATATAAGTAATCAAAGTCAGTTAATTACTTAAAGAGAATCACCTAATTAAAAGTAATTAATTAATGATTAAAGATGGATTAATCAAGTGATTAACATTGATTTAAGATTTGGGGTAGCCACTTATCATCATTAATTAACGGCTAATCAATTAATTAAAGATGATTTAAAAGGTGAATTGAATAATTAAAGGGTAATTATTTAGTAATTAAAAGGTTGATGAATTTTAATTAAGAGTTAATTGATCAAATGGTTAAATAATGATTAAAGAGAAATTAATCAAAATGATTTATAATTTATTAATATTAATTAACCAGGATTAGTATTTCATAGGTAATTAAATCTGATTTGAATTAATCAGACAATTAACTAATTTTACTTATGGATATTTGGATTCTATTGGATGATTGAATTGTTTGATATCCCTGATTATGATGCTCTGTTTTGATTGAGTTATGTTTACCGTGATTTATTATCTGTGATATATACCTGTGATCTCTGAATGAAAGATAAGCGTTGCAATTGGTTGTACCGCTTATCAAATATAAACGTTATAGTTTGTACCGCTTATCAAATATACATTTTTGTATTTGAATTTGTGCTGATTGATGATGTGGCACTTTTATTGTGTAAAACCCCTGGACCACACTTATACACAACAAAATATGGATTGCACATGGAAATGGGTTAAGTCACGGATTTTTGAAATAATTTTGATGATTTAATTTTTGAATCCAAAATAGTTTTGGAATTGAAAGCTTTCGAAAATGAATTTCAAAAATAAAAGTTATTTGGAATAACTTGATTGAGTTTTGGAAATTTAAATAATTTGACTTTGAATTTAATTGAACTCTGTGATTTGGAAACTATGGTTTAAAAAGGTTATTCAACTTACAAATATGTTCATATTGGTTTTAAACCATTTTAAAAGTGTTGGTTGGGGAATTTAAATTTAACCCAAAGATTTAACTTGTGTAAATGAAATCAGATTTTTCCAAAACGAAAACTATTTGTTTTCAAAATAATAAAAGCTTTCACATAAGAAATGAACTTCCAATTCGTGGTAAAAGGGCTTCAAGTTTGAAATGAAAATAATTTTCCAAGTTATGAATAAAACTTTGGAAATGAGTTTGAAAGCTATAAATTAAATCTTTGATTTAAAGATTTCATTGAGTTAATCCAAATTGAAATGGAAATTGTTTTGGGAATCTATAAATAGATCTTTGTGAAACTGAGTGAACTTTGTGAAATAAATCTTTTTGTTTAAAGATTTGAAATGGTAATTTGTTTAACCATTTGAAGAAAAGTTTTGGGTTTTGTAAGTTGTGACTTAACTGAAATCCCATATCCATATGTTTTTAAATATCGCACTCGCTATTCGGTTTACCCGGGAGAGGACCTTGTGTCATATAACCCATTCCGAATAGTGATACGACGTTATGGATTGCAATTAAAGACCGGGTGTCTACGAGAACGGTAGGATAACCTGTCGATTTGACTCTGCACCGAGTTGCTCCGGTATAGAGTTCTCCCTATGTGATGGGAAGTCCGATCGGGATTGTGGACACCCGGATTGGCAAGGGCTTCTTCGAAAGTGCCTTCGATTATGTTCGAACCCGGAACAGACTTGTATGGTTGTATGTCCGACATTACACTTTGAGATATTAAACTGATTCCTATCAAATACATTTCTGCTTGTTGGCGGAGAATTTATTCTCTTAGCTTAACACCCTTCTCTGAGACGTACGAGCTCAGAGGTTATGTAGTTGATATTTATCAGTGATATACTCCCAAATTTGGTAGTGTGGCACGCTAAGTGCTGTTGTGTGTTGATGATCACTTGTTGATCATTTGATCAAAGCATGACTTTTGTATAAAGCGTAGCTTTGTGGACGAGACTGCATCAGGACCTCAAACCCCGGAAATGGTCGAAATAGGAAAGATGCGGCAAGGTTATGAGGGTCGCGCCCTTTAGGGTGTGTCAATCCCTTCTGGTAAAGGGTGGTATCATGGTATGGAGCCCAGATGCTTACTCATGTGGATACTGCAGACCTTTTACTTTGTGATTGCTTTGTGGTTGTTGGATTAGAGGTACCTCGGATAAAGGTCCCAAAGGACCGGGGGATGGCACGCTCGTGTAGTAGTTACCTAGTTACAGAGGTAACCCGGCCTTGTGTTGGCAGAGATCTAACCGTAATGTTAGGTTCTCGGGACGTCCCGCTAGAGGCGATCTCATATGGCAGTAGGAAGTTCCTTAGCCTGACCATTTGTTGGAAATCCAATCAAAACAATACGCGCCCTGTACGGTTCTAGTTGTAGAACCTGCCATTTAACATGGCAGCTATAGTAGGCATAATATCATGGTACCTATGCTAGCTGGGATTTATATTATACTTTCAAAGGTTTTTCTACACTATGCACTAGTAATAATATCAAAGAATTTCCTCGTATTAAGCATATTTGACTATCATAAGGAGAAATCTCCCCCATGTGTGCGTTTGCATTGTGTGTGTGGCGGGAGGCCTTATGGTAGTTTTATTTTCCAAAAAGCATTGCGAATTTCAAATTCAAATTCTTTTGTTTGTTTCAAAGACCAAATATTTTTGTTTGCTCATACCAGTCCCATGACTGACCTGGAGTTTATTGTTCCTTTCCTAAACTCTGGGTGCCCACTATTTTCCCACACGGGCAGTCTAGAGTTGGGGTTTTCAGATAATCAATAGTAGGTGTAGATTCGATAGCTTTCAGCCTAGGATTTGGCAATCCTTTGCGGACGAGACTTGCTTATCTTTGTGCATTGTGATTGGGAGTTCGAGCTATTGCTGGATTGGTGTTTTGAAGATGGAGTTCTTCCTTGAAGATCACCTTGGAGATTTTTCTTCCGATGTGTTGTACTTAATGTGTTATAAGCTCCGGCGAACCAGATTTGACGTTTGGATCTGCGGCATTTGAATACGAGTGTCGTATTCGGTGCCGATTTTCGAAGGTCGAGTCAGGGTCGTTATAAAATGAACTTTGGAAGTTGAAATTTTTGGAAATTTAATAATTTAATTATTAAGCATAATAACTTCATTGAAATGAAAAAAAAGAATTTTTGGAATATAAACTGTTTTAAAATATGAATTGAAATGGTATTTTAGATTGAATAAAATGAATAATGATTTGAAATGAATGAAGTTTTGAAAAGATACGATATTTTGATATATTAAAATGATTTGAAAATGAAGTTTTGAAAGGATATGATATATTGATATATTAAAATGATTTGAAACGAAGTTTTGAAAGATATGATATTTTTGATATTAAATGATTTGAAAAACGGAGTTTGAAAGATAGGACATTTTGATATTAACATGATTTAAAAAGAAGTTTTGAAAGATATGATATTTTGGAACTGAAAGGTAGTGTTGAAAGGGTATGAAAATTTAATATATTGAAATGGTTAGAAATGACTTGATATTTATTTTGATAAATATTTGAATTGAAAGATATTTTACGATGATATATTGAAATGGTATTGGAAATGATTTAATCTTTATTTTGATAAAGATTTGGATTGAAAAGGATATTTTATTTTGAAGTATAAAATATTGTTTTAAAGTTATAACTACGGGTTATAATAACGATTGGTTGTTAAAGAGACCGGGATCGGATATTGTCTTGTAGCCGGCCAATACCGAAAACCACTTTAACAACTGTGTACGCGGTGGAGATTCCAGAATGAAGTAGGATGGTGGCAACGTTCTCGAGGTATATTACGTGGACCCAACTCCCGTGAGTTGGCATATATGACTTAAACAGGAGCTATACCGAGCTACATAAAGGGTCGCACCCTTTCATCGAGCATGCTCCATCGAAAACCATTCTATTACTTTTGTGATTCGATATGTGGCGCCATTTTGATTCGGGGGTATTGTTCGAGGTGGGCGGAAGCTGCTGGCTTGCCGTCACCACCGGTCCGGGAGTGCAAACGGTGTATCCACCCTGGCATTTCCTTGCGTGCCGTGTCATATCCTTATATCGAGCCCACTACGATTTTGGTTTTAAAGATCCGACCGCGTTAAGGTTCACCATCCCCTTAACGCTATTTTCTATATGATTATACTTTACTGATTAGACACTACCGTATATAGCGTATATTACTACATAGTAAATAGTTTAACGGATCCTTAGAGGATGGGCGGTCCCAAGCATCCTTTAAGTTACTGATGCATTTTGTTACTGTTCACTTGAGTTGATTTACAGTTTATAAGTATTTATGTCCTGACTCGAGTGTTTTGTGTTTTGCTTTACGCTCGAGTCAGATTGACTGAGTTAGCATTCAAGATTCACCTTCGGCGTTGGAGCTTTCCTTGAAGATCCAGCCATCTATTTTGTTTCAGTATCCAGTGGTTCAGTGATGTATCTGATTTGTACCTGATGTATCCTGTTACTCTTCTGTTGTATCTTATTTAACTCTGATGTATCTTATATTTTATATAGTAGCTTCATGAACTACTATCTCTTTTTCTTCCGCTGCATTTTTATATACTCTGTGTCTGAGATCTGTGATTTTTATTTACTGTATATTCTGAGGTTTGCCAAAATTTTATTTACAACACGGTATTTTGAGCAATTCAATTCCGGCATGAGTGTATGCCTATGCACTTATAATGGATGTGAATGGTTGAAAATACCTGGTTGTTACAAATGAAATTCAAGGAAGAACGTGAAGGAGGTGATACTCGAATGAAATCAATAGCTCTTAAAGGAACAACAGAAAGTGATAGTGATGATAATGATGGAGCAGCAGAATTGGAGCTGATAATAAAGAAAGTCAAAAGGTGGAATTACAAATACGGAAATTCAGCTCTAAATCGAAAATTGAAGAGCAGAATAAATAAAATATTAGACAATCCAGAAGAACCAAAGATCATCTGTCATAAGTGCAACCAACCCGGACACATAAAGCCCAATTGTCCTCAAACTCGACGCGACTTTGAAAAGAAATCAAAAAGGAGAAGTTTTGCTGCCACGTGGAATACAAGTGATGAAGATAATCAAAGTGCTAACAGTGAGAATGAAAAAGCAGACTTGTGTCTTCATGGTGAAATAACTGACAGTGATGATGACGAGCCAAGTGAGGTATCAAAACTTTCTCATTCGGAATTACTTATATATTTCCACAAAGTGAATGGTTGTTTTGAACGACTTAGGGAGAAGTATGCCAAACTTGAATCACAAAAAGATACTTTGATAGATTTAAATAAACAACTTGATCAATTAGTTAAAACCTATCAAAGTAGAATCCCTAAGTGTGAAAAGTGTCCAACATTCGAAGAAGAAATTAAAAAATCAGAAATTAATATAAAATCACTTGAAAATGAAATTCTAATTTTGAAAGAGAACGAAAATACTAGGAGAGAAAATTCTATCAAAAAGTGCACACAATTATTGAACGAAAATGAATCTCTCAAAATACAAGTCCAACAATTGTCTGTAACTTTAGATAAATTTTCAAAAAGTGAGAAATCGTTGAATCTGCTATTAAGGAAGCAAACTGTTAATACAGCTAGACAAGGACTTGGATATAATCAATCCGAAAATGTTGAAAGCGATATTAATCAAGAAAATTCCATGTGCACAATTTGTAGAAAATATGGACACGATCACAATAATTGTGGTATAGACCCAAACATGTGAAAACCGTACCAATTTGGGTTCCAAAAGGCACAAATATAAAACCTCTCAAAGTTAAACATATTTGGGTGCCAAAAGGAACATATATAAACAGTTATGGGTCTCCACAAAATTATTTTTCTAAATCTTCTGCCACTTGCAACCATGGACCTATAAAAACAAATAGGTCACATAAATCTTTTCCTGTGTAGGTGTGGTGGCAGGCTAAGGAACAACAACAGTGTTTTCTAGATTTTTGGTTGTTCCAGAAACACAACGGACGACAAAGCAAAGTTCCTTAGCCTATTATAAAGGTGACAGAATCACAATGGATAAACAACGAAAAATATCGTAAAGGTAAAACACGTAATGATATATTTACGATATATTAAATGTGATGATCCACACCATAGTCTGAATTAAAATCAGCCAATTTTGAGATGGTGAAGAGATGATGATTTTGATTCTGACTTATTCAACATAGTTGGCCGATTATATTTATGCCAAAAACATTATAAAATTCTCTAAATTTTTGATTATATTAGGTTGGATCAAAAATAGTGTTTTGTTGGATATTAATACATTTGGTTATAATTTGGCTAACTCTATATTCATGGTTTTTTTATTTTACTCGGCTTCATTTCAAATTCAAGAGAATGTCATTTGAAAAGCTGTTAAATTTGATTTTGTTGCATACTTCATGGTCTGGTAAATCAAATTCAATTAATGATAATTTTGAGTGAAAAAGAAATCCAGATGCAGATTACACTGGTAATCTAGTTGATAGAAAAATTACTAGTTGAACGTGATTTTTGAGATATTTAGTTACTGCGTCGTTTTTCAAAGAAAATATCTGCATATTTTTCATCTTAAATAATTTTCAATTAGTAGAAATTTTTTCATATAACCCCTTCAAGAAAATCATTTTTTTTACCATATTTTCAGATTAGTCATTTTTATTTGATTTTAAATGACAAATTTTTGACTAATCCGATCCCCTACTAATTATCAAAAAAGATAAATAGTGATTGAAAAGGTGATAAGTGTTGACTTAACATGCATTACTCAAGAGAGTATATTTGGAAAATTTCTTTAGGAATTCAAACAAGAGTTATAAAACTTTTTGTTGGGTAAAGATTCCATGACCATTTCTATATCTATCATATTTCTATCGACCATTGTTTATCAAAACTTAAATATAGTTGGTCGATATGTGGTACTATAATCAGGGATCATTTGTTTTTCATTTCATATTTTTTTTATAAAAATAAATAAATATCCAAAGTATTCACTCTCGTTTAAAAGTCCTCACGGTTATGCATGGGTGAATTACTTGGATTTTTGATTATGTGCTTCCATGCTCATTTAAAAGTCCTTACGGTTATGCATGTATGGAACATATATCAAAATTAATTGATTAAATAGACAAGTTGATTCTAATCCCATTTAAAAGTCCTCACGGTCATGCGTGGTTAGAAGATACTTGATTTCATTTTTAAAAATTAAATTGGAATACTACTAATCTCATTTAAAAGTCCTAACGGTTATGCATGATTAGTAGATATTCAAATTCCTGATATAAATGTACCACAAGTTGATACAATTGTATGATTTTATATTAGAACATCATTTCCATTCTTTCTAAAAGTGGAATATGCGCCTAACAAGGGTAGTTATGATTTTTGTTTGATTTTTATTGAAGTTTAATATTTATATTCAATTTGAGTTTAATGTTGGATTAATATTGATCACTTTATCTCTATTTTACTCTAACACTATTATTCTTTTGCTGATAACAAAGGGGGGAGAGAAAAGTTAATATTTTGTCAAATAGAATCAAGCAAAGGTCAAATAATTTTCCATTTGCATCTAGGCTTATTTATATATTTCTATTTGTATGCATATATGTAGGGGGAGCATCATGTAGAAAGGAAGCATTTAAATAGGGGAGCAATTAGAGTATATCATTGATGAAATACATTTAACCCAGTCAAAATCTTAAATATATGTTTGTTATCATCAAAAGGGGGAGATTATTGAATATGCGCTTATATGATTTTTGTTTGATGATAATAAACATATATATATATATATATTCATTTAAATGTATTTGGTAATGTACTATTTTTTTTTTCATAGTTAAATAAATATTTGTTGAATAAAATAAATTATACAACATTTGAATTCAAACAGAAATTTTATTCAAACAAATATTTATTACAATCTTGAATAGTACAAATTCAAGCTCTCACTATACGTATACAATTTTGATTTTACAATACATCACAATTCAGTTTACATAAATTCCTCACTATATATCACTCACACTCGTAGTTTATCTTCGACTTCATTCCAGTTAAAATCCAGCATCTACGAAATCTGCAAAAATATTCACTAACGCAGTAAAATTGAAAAAGAAATATTTTTGCAATATAAAATGAAATATGATTTGCCTCAGTTATTTGGGTTGTTCGTCATCATTCATATTTGAATTCATCATACACGAACAATGTGACATGCACAGTGTATCACTGTACATGCCACAAGGCTGTGCACATCAATATACACTTGATAATGCTACAGGGACAGGTGAGCACGGGTCAAACCCAAATGAAAAGTTGGGTTCAACTCACGTGCAATATATTTAAAATCACGACACGAGCACAAGGTCAAACCCGAGTTTTGAAACTGGATTCAACTTAAGTGAAATTTCAAAAATCAACATGAATGGATGTCACAAGCAAAGACCAGACACACTTGAACATGGTGAGAAACACAGGCCAAATAACTCAGCATTGAAGTGGATGTACAAAGCTCAAGTTCAATCCCAAAGCAACCAGTAATGACACAGCAACTACCATCAACTACAAGCCCAAGTGTACAAAGAAGACAATGACACAACAACCAACAAAAGAAGTTCAGAGCCACAACGAACATGGTTTGAAACAGCATACCAAATAAATCAGATGAACAGCTAAGGATAAGAGCTCAATGCATATGAAAGCAAGAATGCAAATGCGCAAGTATCAATATATAATGATCAAGATGCTTCACAGTACAACATACAAAATGAATCATACAGTTTCAATGCTAACTGCTCAAGTAAAGTGAAGGAACAAGACCGAACAGTGCATATATGAAGTACAAAACAAGTGCATCATAAACCACAGTCTCAAGTTCAAATAATAAACAAGTGATACCAGTAGAAGGAACATCAGCAGACAACAAGACTGTGAAGCAACTCAAAGACCAAGTCGAAGTCAAACTGTTCTTAACAGTTCTAAGTATCTGACAACAGAGAATCAACAATGCATGCAAATGGACTAAGGCGACAATGTGCATAGGACAGAGACCAGTAGTGAATTCAACAAGCAACTATACATGAAGACTAGCTGCTGAATTCCAAGAATATAAACAAGTCGCAACCACTACAACAGGCCACCGGTAAAACAACTCATATACACGAACCAGTGAATAGCATGGGAAAAGTCAAGGGCGGGTGGACAGTGAAGACAGCTATTACCACAATGAACAGAGGCAACAAAGTTCAAGCAAGTGGTAACTTCAAACAACTCAAAGTGAACAGAGCTATGAAACTCGAGCTCCAAAAGCTACAGCAACAATGCACCAATGAACACAAGACAGTGTACAACATCAACTATAGATATGAACACATGAGAATGGAATGCACAGGTCAGGGAAGCAACAAATATACAGAGACGATAACCACTTCACCAAAGTCAAAACATATTCAAGTTGAAGCGTGCAAGTCCAGAATGACACAAATACAGGTAGTGAAGAATCTCAAGTCAAGGCCGCAGAGGTACAGGAAATTCATGAAACCAAAAAATTCATGTAATCAAAAAATGGCTGAAGTAAACACGATGAGTGAAGACAGAGTTGAACTCAAAAATCAACATCGAAGTTGATCAAGTAAAAGATCAAGTTAGTCAAAACCTAAGTCACAGTAAAATCACCACAGAACAAGTCAAATTAGAAACCGTGATAGCAAAGGCATTTGATGGAGTTAAAAATCAAAGCCGTGGGACGCAAGTGTCATAATATACGAAATTGAAAAAGTCAATCAAATCATCAACGTTCAACAAATATCGATCGACAGAGAAATATTTTGACGAATTCAAATAAGTAATATACGACGTAAATTTAGATGGTCGAATCCTATAAATAGGAATCAACATCATTGGCAATAACCATCGATCGAGTTAAAGCATTAGAACCCCAATCATCATCATCGGCAATTTAAAAGCATCGGGTTCAAGCAAGTCAAAGCCAGCAAAGCAAAAGGAGTAAAATCATATACCGATCGAAGTCGAACTCCATCAACTCGAAGTAGCCAGAGAGAGAGCAACGAGAAATCGATCGAGCAAGGCAACTCTCGAACAACCACAGATTCGATCGAAGTAATAACGGCTCTTCGAAAGCCCTAATTTGGATCGAGAACAAAGCCCTAATTTCACAAGGAGGAACGAACGAGAGAAAGCCGCCACTAACCAAAAATAAAGAAGACGGGCCGAATAATAAACAAAAGGGGTCGGCTTATTTCTCTTTTATATTATATAAGGGTTTTTTATTTTTAAATTAGGGTTATTTTATTTTAAATTGTTTTTAATTTGTAATTTCTTTCTTAAACCGTTTAATTTTCTAGTCGTGTGACTAGGGGACAAGCTACGTGGCGTAGCGTGAGAATTCGCAACTCAGTGGCTGAGTTGTGGCAGGGTTTTGAGCGTAGAGTTAGGTTAGTCAGTAGAGGGTGTCGCGAGTTTACGTGTGTAAGCGTGTGACTATCTAATTTCTAGTAGAAACCTTGGGGGCAGCACGTAGGCAGAGTTTTGCCGAAGCTGGGTAAATTCTGTGTCATTCTATCTCTGCATTTTATTATTCTGCTATTTTTCCGTGCTGCTATTAATCTGTGTTCTGTGTTGAAATAATTTTATAAGCTTTCGCAATTAATTTTTAAAATTTATACCATCACCCTATTCACCCCCCTCTAGGGTGAAATCGATCCTACAGTTATTGTAGTACATCATTGTTCGAGCTTATTAGGTTCATCGAGCGTACCATTATTGTACTATGTCGTTGTTCCGAATTATTGGACATTCAGGTCCATCGGGCGTACACTTATTGTACTTACGTCGATGTTCGGAATCATTCGAGTTTTAGGTTCCTCGGGTGTACCGTTATTGTACTACGTCGTTGCAACGGCTCTATGGTTAGCGACCATGGTATAGCGAGCCATTTGTGAAACACGTGTTGGTGAGTTTTCATGCTCCCGTTTGTGATAGGCCTCCCCTTGTGATTTCTGGATTTCAAATTGATGATTTCTAGAATTTGTGTTTCGCCAATTTTTGCGATCGACATTGATATGATTGTCAATATTTGTGGTTTGGTGAATAAAATAAAGAACATGACATTCTTTTCGGTGTTTGAGATTCTTGAGATATTGTATGATTTTGTTGTTGTTAAATGTATATTTGTCACGGTATGGCATTATTGTTATCATACATTTTTGTCATATCTCTTATCCTATCTCATTTTATCTGATATTTATAGCTAGACTAATCCGTTTACTATTTTCTTTTTAAATAATACTCGGGTCAGACCGAGATATTTCAGATGTTATTGCTTGACTTCTTATCAAGGTCTGTCATCTGACTTCTGGCTAACTACTAGTTTAGTAGTTTTTGTTTTTGTACGTTCGGGATAAAGACTTCTTGATGTATACATATTCTTTTGTCTACCACTTATACCTATACTTTTGTGATGTAGTGGATCTTGCATGACCACTACTTTGATGTACACTTCTATGTGTGTTATTCATACCTGTTTCCACCTTTATGATATGAATATCTATGACTGATTTGTGTTATGATTATTTTATATTGGTTTTCGAAGGTCACATAGTCACTGTGTAGTAGCCTTGAGTTTGTATCGGTTTGTCGGATTTCCTATATTTTATCTGGCATATTGGTACTGCCCAAAGCAATTACACAGATGGTCACTCCTCAACAGCCTTATTCTTTGTATATGTCGACGGCATTACCCCGTAGTGTCCTTGGCTAGTATGAGTGTAGAGGTGAGGCATCATAGTAAATTTTAGGTAAAATTAAATGGCTGTTTAATTTTACTCGGAATAAACCAATGCGACTACTATTGGAAGCAATGTGAGTACAACTCACAATTTAATACGTAACATGCAGTAGCAACCACTTAGGCCCAAAAATTATTTGTTAAGCCACTGCCATTTAGGAGAGTTCAAAAACATTCTTGCAAGGTGCGATTTTTTCTTTCAACTACTCCATTTTGTTGTGGTGTTCGTGGAAATGAAAATTTATGATTTATTCTCATTTATTGCAAAAGTTTGTAGATAGTTCATTTTCATATTCTCCACCATGATCACTTCTTATACTTTTTATTTTTAAATCCATTAGAGTCTTAATTCGCTTAGAAATTTTTTAAACATTTCGAATGTCACTTTTATGTTTTAAAAATTGCATCCAAGTATACCTTGAAAAATTATCTTTAATTACAAAGACATACTTATTGGGATTTATCGAACATACTTGTGTTGGACCAAATAAGTCCAAATGAAGTAATTGAAGAGGTTTTTTTAGTAGAGATTTCCTTTCTAGATTTAAATGGGCTTTTCCTTAATTTTCCAAGTTGACATGCATCGCATAGATTTTTAACTTTGAAATTTATTTTGGGTAATCCTCTTACCAAATTGTTTTTAGCTATTTATTTTATATATTTAAAATATACGTGACAAAATCTTTTATGCCATATCCATGGATCATCATGATTTTTGGCAAGGCCAGCCGGTTTTATAGTGGACCGTCCACTTTTTATTACGAACGTAATAAAAGCTGAAGTACATGAGAAAGGTAGAAGCACCTTAACTACTATGAAAAAAAAAATATACAGCACAGGAGTGTGAAAAAAATATCACAACTACTATAAGAATATCGTAATCAAATACTACTCCTCCGAAGAGGTAGACTCACCATCATGCCCAGGAACCAGGCGGGTCTCCAATGGGACATTTCCCAACAGACTAGCAAAGGGGCGGAAGTGAGATGCAAGACACGGATCATACGCCACAGAATCTGGTGAGTACACAAAAGATCGGTCCCAGGAACAATCAGCAAGCAAGACAGAATTCTTATCCGCAAAATGACCGTCCAAATCAAGTACCAAAGAGTCCCCAGAAGGTCGATAATAAAGGCATCTAAGGTCAAACTGATCATCAGTAATGAATCTAAAGTAAGACTCGGCCAATGGGTTAAATCTCATATCCGAAATGTAATCAACCCAACACCGCTCAGCTTCATCCCAAACAATTGATGGACAATGGCGTCCAAGATCAGGAGCATCACCTGGAAACGCCGGAACATCACTGGAGCCCAAAGTAGCAGATAAGGAGGCAGGGCCAGAAGCAGTAACCGGAGGCTGGCCCAAGGCAGGCGCAGGAACATCAAGTGGAGGGACAATAGGGGAGATAGAGGATGATACTTTAGGAACCCATTTCCTGATCAGGGGACGAGGCAGTGGGATCTTAGGAGCAATGGCAGAATCCACCGTGTGCGTGCAGGCAATAGCTAAGTGGCCAAAAGAATGGCAGGAGGAACAGATATCTGGAACCCAACCGTAGCGAGCACGGACCTCGACAACATGTCCAACAGCAAGCTGAACAGGTATAGAAGATGGAAGCGGCTTATTAGGGGAAATCTCAATCAAGGCCTTAGCATACATAAGCTTATCACGCGCGACAGTATTAGAATCAAAACATCTCAACTTTCCTACATTACAAGCTAACCAGTTCATGCCAATCAAAGGTTGAAGTGCAGAGGGGATTTGCGAAAAATAGGCCCAAACAGGAATAGAAAGAACTTGTTCACGCGCACTAGCCACGGTAGGAGACCAAGGAGTAACTATAAAGGGTTGCCCATCAAAAAAAGACGGATCAGCCTCAAGCACAGAACTACGTTCCTCGGGGGAGGAGAACTTAAGAAAATACAAAGAGTCAACCAGTTTAACACTTAATTTACCACGAAGCTTCCAGGTCCTACGACAAACAGTAGCCACATCGCGGGGGCGGTGGTTAGGGTCCAAAAAAAATCCAACTAAATAATCTGACCAAAAGTCCAATCCGGCTTGTAAAACAATAGGAGGAGTGATCATTACTTCATTCTCTACAACAATATCAAACTCAATAGGCTTGTAGTCGCCAGCGTTACGGGGGAGAGAGGTGAAAAGAGAGGACCATGATCTGTTGCCAACAAAGGGAGAGGCAGTTGGTACTGAGCCAAGATTCTCCGTCTCATGACCAACTGAAACAATTTTTGGCGAACATCTAACGTTACAAGGAAGTGGATTATTCAGAGGAACGACATCGAGACAAAACAACAGGAGTTAAACTGCCCAAGCAATCAGAACAAGTTTCACCACAGGTAATCTCATTGGCTTTATCACAAGCACTGTGAGTGCATCGCACAACACAAGTAGAATCATCGGAATCACTACGGAATACGCGGTTGTGCAGACCATCTGTCATACCAATTGGATCGGAGACTGCTATATCCTCACCCAAGCCATTAATATTGGTTACATAAACTAAGTCATTTCCCACAGCCTTATTCGAAGTACCAGCATGGCCCAACACATCACTACTCACAACGAGAGAGAGGGGGGACTCACCAGGGTCACACGCAGATTGAAGGCCGACATCAGCAGCCACACAATTCGAAGCACCAGGGCTCAAAAGGGGGCACGCGGCAGGTGGAATGGGAGATGTTTGAGGAGGGGGCAACGGAGGAAAATTGTCTATTGAGAGGAGAAGAGATGCAGATCTCAGAGGCGAAGGCGGCAGCGGCATGACACTGAAACAGCGCCCAGATCTAGTGGTGGAGCAAGAGGGGGACGGGGCGAAACGGAGGGGGAGGTGGAATGGAGAAGTAGGCATACAGGATGGGAGGCAGAGGGGATCATCATGATTTTCAGTTAAGCATGGATCATTATTATGATTAATGTTCATATTTATATAAATATTTTGGTTTGTTGTTCCATCAAAAATTAAAGTTTTATTTTGATCAAAGATATTGCATTTATCTTTTTCAAAATCAATTCTAAATCCCTTATCGCATAATTGGCTCATACTAAGTAAATTATGTATTAAGTTTTTAACGAATAAAACATTTGAAATAATAGGAGAAAAAGATATGTTGACATTGATGAAAATTTCCAATTCCGATAACATATCCTTTGGAATTATCCCCAAAAGTGACTGCGCCACCGTCTATGTAAGTGATGGTTGATATCATGTGTGCATTTCCCATCATATGTTTAGAGCATCCACTATCGAGTATTCATTTCTCCTTATTATTGATTTTGTTATTGAGTACCTGCAAAATAATAATAAAATTTAATTGGCACTCACTTCCTTTATTAGGGTCCCATGTGTTAGAAGGTAAGTATACCCATGAGGGTTTGGAACCTTTAGGGATGTAATTTCGATTATGAACTATATCTTTTAGACATACATCTATGTGTTTGTTTCTAATTAATTTGTTATTTTTTTTTGGAATCCATATTTTAATCATTTTTGTTTCTTCATTTTCATATTTAGATTTGGTTTTTCTAAAATTTGTATATAATGTACTATACTTCTTAAATCATTGATTATTATTGAAAACCAGATTATTTCTAGAATGTTTATGAATTTTTTCATTAAATCCTAATCCTTGCCTTTTTGCTGATGGTTTTGAAACCTTTATCAAGTTATCCAGATGTTGCTTTCCTTTGTTAAATTTTGAAACATTACTAGTAATTTTATCTAATTTATTTTTGAGATCAGAAATTTCTATTTCGCTAATTATAAATATTGTTTTAATTTATACTTTTCTTTTTCGATTTTATAATTCTCTATTTTGTTATTTTCTATATCATGTGCTAAAGTAGCATTTCGAGATGATAAATTTTTACATTCCTTTTGTGCTAATTCGAATTCTTCTTCTAAAATAGTTTTCTCGTATTTTAACAATCCAATTTCTAATTCATCTCTATTTAATTTTCTTACATTTTCTTTATTTAATTTTTTTTAATTCTTTATATTTGCCATCTAATTCTATACTAATTTCAATAATTTCATTATATGTTAATACAGGACATACCTCATTTGTGCTAGCCATAAAGCAAACATTTGCTTGTTCTGAGTCACTGTCGCTATCAAATGAAGAGGAAGAGTCAAAGTATCCCAAATTTCTAGAAATACTCTTCTCTTTTTCTTGAAATTTTCTAATTTGTTTTTCTTTTTATCATTGTTGAGTTGTGGACATTCTTTCTTTATATGGCCAAATTTATCGCACCCAAAACATTTCACTGATATTCGATTTGAGGAATTTGCATTGCGGTCGTTTTGAAATTTCGTCATCTTTTTGAACTTTTTGAACTTGTTGTAATTTTAGACGATGAAAAAATCTTGTCTTCTTACAAGTCGGAGTTGTCATTATTTGCCCGAAATGCGATGTTTTCCTTTCTTGATTTTATTCTTTTCTTACTTGTAAATTAGCTTTATACGACATTAAACTTCTTATTATCTCTTCGATTTTGAGTTGGAAAAGATTGTTAGCTTCGTCGATGGCTAAAACTTTTCTTTCCCATTCGTTTATTAGGGAGTTCAAAATTCATGTAACTAAATCAAAATCAGTGAATTTAACACCTAGTGCCATAAGAACATGTTGTTAGTTTGAAATCTAGCATACATATCAATAATTGATTCATTTGATTTCATTTTAAAGGATGAAAATTGATTCTGCAGAATATAAATTTTTGTTTGCTTGAATTTATTTGTGCCTTTATGTTAATATTTAATGTACGCCATATATTAGCAGTGGTGCAAAGCATGACTCGTGAAAATTCATTTTTATCGAGTGAGCAAAATAATAAATCCATAGTTTTGGCATTATTAGATGCCACTGCTTTTTATACATCAGTCCATGTGCTAATATCAGTGTCAGGTGCTTCATATTTATTTTGAGTTGCTACCTTATTTCTAATCCATTAGCTTCCATAAAATTTCGCTTTCGTGTTGACCAATAAGCATAATTATATCAGTAAATAATGTAGGCCAAACATTTGATCGACCTTCTTGAAATGTACAAGCCATTTTAAAGATTTCAATTATGTGTTACTATAGATTGAAATAACCTTGCTCTGATATCAAATGAAAATATCATGGATTGTATATTATCTAACTTGTGTATAATATGCAAGTGTATAAGTTAATGCAATAGTAGACAAAATATAGTAAAATATAAAAAGCGTGCAAACCCTAGTTTTTATACTGGTTCGGACCTCCCGTTCCACGTCCAATCCCAAAGCTCCCTTTCGGTAATTAACCTCGCTTCGTCTAGAGGAATAGGCTAATACGAAAGTATCTCGGACAAAATCGTACTCCAAATAATGCAGTTTTTGACTTACAGTACAAATCTTCCTATGATCTCCTTTGAATATATGAATATGAATGCTTTGAGTTATAGGAAGTGATCTAACCAAAATTATATTTTGGTTATAAAAGATTGAGAGTATGTGAACAACATATTTGCAAGAGAGTGTTTAGAAATTAGGAGAGTAAAGAATATACTAATTCAAGTTAGATGATTCTACTTTTCAAAGTGGTATATAGATTCAAAAAGGTGCAGATGAAGGGTTGTTACAATTTGAGAAAGTCTATTCATTTTAATGGCCGCAACGTTTCGTTAAAAGGTGATTTTCTTTTGTTTCAAAATAGAAGTGTCTTTTTAGAATTGGCGATTTTTTCCCATAACAGACGTCTGTGGTAAAACCTAATACGTCCGTGAATTGATAAAATTTTAACTCGAGGATTATCACAAACGGCTGTGGTGTTATCTTAGATATCTGTGAGGTGTAAACATAGTTTTTCACCATAATTTTGATTTATATGAAACTATGTGTGATTGTGTATGCATATATACTCAAGGTGACCTTAACAATATTTTATGTAGGACTCTTTCATAGTAGAATAACCTTACTAACCGCGATATGTCGATAAATCTTCGTTTCTCTTTAATTCTCAATATTTTCAAGCATGGCGTCTTCTTGTAGCATATACCTACAATCGTAATAAGCTTTATATATGTATATGATTGTATAGTTGTTATCATTGAAACATAAATTAGAGGTTCTAACATCTAGCATATTTAAATATCTGACCAAAGCTAAATATAATAGTTGAAATTAATTTTAAACCCAATTTAACCATTTCATTACTAGAAAATTCATAATAAATCAATAACAACTTAGAAAATTTTGAAACTTGAAACCCATCTCTAAAATAATGTTTCTGACCTTACATCAAAAATGCAAGCCATTTGGATGTCATTTAATAGGTTTTCGAAATTAATCCTTATCAGAAAATCTATGTGAAATAGCACAAATCATCAACAAGCATATATATCCATTTAACCATCTAAACATGGCATTTTATTTTGTAAAATATATTCGATCTAATCTAGAAACCGATACAATAAAAAATGAGACGTGATCTATTATTCACCTTAGCTTGTTGTTAAGGAGTTTGAGAGTTGCCCTTGAATTGGTTTAATTAAGCTTCCTAGTTGAATCCTTGTTTATCTTAATTTATCTTCTTCTAAAGTTGGCCAGTCAAACATGGGTTTAGTTTTGTTTGTGAACGTGGTAAACGAAAATAGAATAAGGGTTTATGGTATAAGAATATAAACTATTCCAATTTTGCTCTTATCTTATTATCTTTACTTACTTCATTTTGATTCTCTTTGACTTTAGATTAATTAGGCACGGCTACCCTATGATCATAAAAATGTCAA
Organism: Allium cepa; assembly: GCA_030765085.1. Taxonomy (NCBI): domain Eukaryota; kingdom Viridiplantae; phylum Streptophyta; class Magnoliopsida; order Asparagales; family Amaryllidaceae; genus Allium; species Allium cepa. The sequence goes on from CM060937.1 coordinate 294,998,466, forward strand.
TCCCTTAACCGTTTACATTATTTCACTTAATTTATCTAATTAAATATCCTAAATAACGTTAGTTAAAATTAGGGTCATTATAGACTGCTCTCCTTAATGAATTTCATCCTCGAAATTACGATATGGTACTCATAAAATAAATCATAAAGCTAAAACATACCATGAAATAAGTTAGGATAAGTATCTTTAATTCTACTCTCAGTTTCCCAAGCACAATCTTTCTTGTCATCACTCCACTGGACTTTGACTAATATGACTGACATGTTTCTTAGTCTCTTCTCATCCCTCACAACTATACGAATTGTCTTTCTAATTATAGTCATATTCGGTTTCACTACGAAATCATCTAACACAGTCGGTGCAATGGTAGTTTCAGGATCTCGAACATACTTCCTTAGATGAGAAACATGAAAAACATTGTGGACTCCTATCAGACTGTTTGGTAATTCCACTCTACATGCGAGTTTCTCGAGCCTTTCTATAATAGAAAATGGTCCAACAAATTTCCAATTTTCCGAGTCTGATTACACCTTTCATCGGAGATATCTTGTCGAAAACATGATCTCCAACTGAAAACTTTAAGTCTTTCCATCTCTAATCAGCATAACTCTTCTGCCTAGACCGAGTTCCTTCATTCTAGCTTGAATTAACTCAATCTTTTCTGCAGCTTCCTTAGCCAAATCTGGACCAAGAACTAAACTATCCCCTGTCTCTAACCAACAAATGAGAGATCTGCATAACCTTCCATACAAAACTTCAAACGGTGCCATCCTTATACTAGCCTGATAATTATTGTTATACGAAAACTCGACTAAGATAGATGGTCTTCCCATGATCCTCGAAGTCCAGTACACAAGCTCTTATCAAATCTTCTAAGAATTTGTTAACGCTTTTAGTTTGCCCATCTGTCTACGGATGGTAAGCGGTATTAATCTTAAGCTTGGTACCTAAAGTCTCCTATAGACTCTTCCAGAACACGCTAGTGAACAAGGAATCCCTATCACTTACTATACTACTAGGAATTCCATGTAGTCTAATATATTCTTCATAAAGAACTTAGCTAAAACAAGTGCCGTCTTGGTTGACTTAACTGGAACGAAATGGGAAGCCTTGGTCAACCTGTCCCCTATGACCCATAAACCTTCATTTCCTCGATTCGACCTTGGCAACCCATCTATAAAATCCATTGGGATATAATCCCATTTCCATATTAGAACATCTAAAGGCTGAAGTAACCCACTTGGTTTTTTATGTCAGCTTTTACCTATTGACAGTCAAACACTGTTTAATCAATATGCCTACATCCCTCCTCTTGCTTGCCCAAAAGAAACTTCTTTTCAGGTCATGATACATCTTTGTTCCTTCTGGATGAATGGTGAACGTTGAACTATGGCATTCTCTAAGAACTTCCTTCCTAATGTTTCCCACATTTAAAACACATAGTCTTCCTTTCTTCCTCAATCACCCAATCTAGTCAAGACTGAAATCTTTCAAGTCATCGCTCTCTGTTCCATCCCTTAACTTTTTGATCCATTCAACTAATGTTGGGTCCTCCCCTTGCTTAGAAGCAATCCTTTCGATCATCGCCGGTCAAACTTTTAAGCATGACAACATAGTAGTTTCCTTACTAGATCTAGCCTCAGATCTCCACTATATTTTACATGTAGTCAAAGCTTCTAAGTCTTTCCACTCAGCTATCATTGCTAATACTGCATTATGATATTTCCTATAAGTGCATGCACAACCTTGTTGCCTTTTCCTGGTGTGTACTGAATTCCTAAGTCATAAGAGGCTAAAAATTCTAACCACTTATGCTGTCTCATATTCAACTCCTTCTGGGAGAATAAATATCTCAATACTTATGATCTGTATACAACTCGAATCTCTCTCCCAATAGGTAATGTCTCTACACCTTCAATGCAAAAATTATGGTAGCTAAATCCAAATTGTGAATTGGATATCTCACCTCATGTGGTCTGAGATGTCTAGAAGCATAGGCAACCACTTTACCTCCCCATTAATACAGCTCCTACTTCTGTTCCATATGCATCATGTACACCACTAAGTCACGATTCCCCTTTGGAACAATTAAAACAGATGCATGCGTCAATAAGTATTTCAGCTTCTGGAATGTTTCGTCAAACTTATCAGTCCAGATAGCTTAGTCATCGATGCCGCCATCCGTGAAAAATCCTTAACGAACCTTTGATAATCCAAGAAAACTCTTTATCTTAGTTTTTGTCTTGGGTCTCTTCCAATTATTCACTGCCTCGGTCTTAGCCGGATATATAAACAACCCCTCCTTTGAGATTACATGTCCAAGAAACTTCACTTCTTTCTTACAAAAATGACACCTCGATAATTTTGCCTTCGGTTGATGTTGTCTCAGCATCTAGAACACCACTCTAAGATGAACTTCATGCTCTCTTTCATCTTTGCACCAAAATGTCATTTACGAATACCAATATGAACATATCCAACTCATATAGGAAAACTCGGTTCATCAAATCTATAAAGAATGTTGGCGTGTTAGTTAGGCCGAACGACATTATTAACCATTCGTACGATCCACATCGAGCTCTAAACACCATTAAAATAATACTATCCAACCACTCTAAGCTGATGAAACCCTGTTGCCAAATCCGACTGGAAGAATACTTTGGCTCCACTCAACTGGTCGAACAAATCCTCAATTCTCGGTAGCAGACATTGATTCATTATCGTTAGGTCGAACTGCTTGGTCTAATAAAGTTCCTATTTTCCAAATCCACCAACTGCACCTTTAGCTTCCTTATATCGAGAAGTGTCATTCTGCTTGGTAGTCTACTTGCCGGTTCTACTCCTTGTACTAAATCTATTCGACACTCAATAGCTCATTTCGGCGACAGTCCTACAGCGGGCTCAAAGACATCTGCAAATTCTCTAGCAACGAAAACTCGATTTAACTCGTCTTCTACCTCAACAATACCCAACAAAGCATAAACCTCAAAACTAGAGTTTTCTACAAAGTATATATCCGATCACTATAATCGGGGTGTCTAAATGATATTTTTCTATCATGGATAAATATCCTAGCATCATACTTACTTAACCAATCCATACCTTAAATAATTCTGAATCCTACGCAATCAAGCACATGCAAATTACAAGAAAATACATAACCTAACAATTTAAAGTCTTAGTGGTAACATCTCATACCAAGAGTTGCATATCCTCCTATTGGATTCGCAACACTTAAGGAAGTAACTAGATATAAGGGTTCCAGGTTAAGCTTTTCTATCAAACAATGAGATATAAAAGAATGCAATGCACCGGAATCAAATAGGACTCTAATTGATACACAATGAATCAATAGCGTACCTCCCAACATAGTTGTTCCCTTTTCTTGTTGGTCCGAGGTAGCTGGCTCCGATGCAAACACTTTGCCTTTTCCATCCATGGCTGCTCCTTAGACCGGTTCTTATAATGTCCAATTTGATCGCAATTGAAACATCTCGCTCCTTTCTTACCAGCATCTTTCTTCCCTTTGCCTATTTAGCACTCATAAGCATAATGTCCCTTCTTATCACATTTACAACAGATAACTTCACCCTTTTCCTTCATGGTAGCTCCACTCTTTTGAGCTCCCTTCTTATGAAAAAATCCCTCTTTTGGATCTGCCCTCCTTAAGCTCCCTTTGCTTTGTTACCTTCAAGATAAGCAAGCATCTCTTCCTGCCTTAAAGCCATCTTAGCAACTACATCACATGAATCTATAATATGCGATAATGTGGCCATGGAAAGCTCAGACTTCAACCCACAAATGAACTTCTCACTCCTTTTAATGACAGTGTCAACCGTTCCATATCCGTACTTCATTAGCTTCTCAAATCTGGTTGCATACTCAAGCACTGTCATATCTCCTTGCTCCAACTCCATAAAATTCCTAAGCAGAGTTGACTTAGAAATCTCTAACATAAATCTTTCCTTGAATCTACTTTTAAATTCAGCCCAAGTCATGGTTTCCTCATTGACTCCCACAATAACACCATTCCACCAAAAAAGTACTGCTCCTTATAACTTTCTAGAAGTAAGCATTCTCTTTTGCTCATCATTAAGCCCCAAAACAACAAAAATCCTCTCGCAATGAAGTAACCAGTTCTCCTCTTCAATTATGTCTTTAGTCCTGATAAATGATTTTCCTCCCAACCTAGTGCTGAATCAACGAGTTTTCTATCAGTTAGAAAATTGCTGAAAAATTGTAATAAAAATAATCGCAAGCGCATGGCGTACAAGTACGTGGTGAGTACGGGTCGATCCATAGGGAATAAAATTGATTTTTTAATCCTATTCAATCAAATTAACCAAGGAGTTTGAAATTGTTTAAGCTAAAGAAAATGTAAAAACTAACTACAAGTAAAAGTGTATAAAAATATGAGAGTAGAGGGCAATTTAGAGGCCAATCCCTTCTCATGATCACATTAATCAACATAATGAAATTATGATCTCTCTTTTTGGTGATTTATGAATTTAGTTAAAGTGTTTAACATAAGTATGGTCTATTTGTGCTATTAATTAGCCTAACATATATCACCAAACTTTAACACACCATCTAAACCACTTGTCAATTCTCATAAAAATGATAATGAAGTTAAAAATCAAATCTATTCTAAACATAAATCCTTTCTATAATAGGAAATGATCCAATAAATCTTGTGCCAATTTTCCCGATTTTCGGAGTCTGATTACACCTTTCATAAGAGATATCATGACAAAAACATGAACTCTAATCCAAAAATTCTAAATCATTCTGTCTCCTATCAGCATAATTTTTCTGCCTAGACCGAGCTTCCTTCATTCTAGCTCGCATTAACTCAATCTTTTCTGCAGCATTCCTAAACAAATCTAGACCAAAAATTAACCTATCCTCGATCTCTAACCAAGAAATGAGAGTTTTGCATGGCCTTCCATACAAAGCTTCTAATGGTGTCATCCCTATATTAGATGGTAACTGTTGTTATATGAAAACTTGACTGTATATTGTCTTTCCATGAGTCCCTAAAGTCTAGTACACAAGCTCTTAATAAATCCTCTAAGACTTGGTTAACTCTTTCCATTTGCCAATCTGTCTGCAAATGGTAAGCGATACTCATCTTAAGCTTGGTACTTAAAGCCTCCTGTAGACTCTTCCAAAACTCACTAGTGAATAAGGAATCCCTGTCATTTACAATATTACTAGGAATTTCATGCAGTCTAACTATATTCTTCATAAAAAACTTAGCTATAATAGGTGCCGTCCTGGTTGACTTAACTAGATGAAATGGGCACTCTTAGTCAACTTTTCCACTATGACCTATTTACATTCATTTCCTCGATTCGACCTTGGCAACCCATCTACAAAATCCATTGAGATAGAAATCTCATTTCTATACTGGAACATCTAAAGGCTGAAGCAACCCACTTGGTTTTTGATGTTTAACTTTTACCCGTTGACAGTTCAAACACTGTTTCACCCACATGCCTACATCCCTCCTCTTAACATCCTAGAAGAAACTTCTTTTCATGTCCTGATACATCTTAGTTCCTCCCGGATGAACGGTGAACTTTGAACGATGGCATTCTCTAAGAACTTCCTTCCTAATGTATCCCGCATTTGGAACACACAGTCTTCCTTTGAAACACCCCACACCCCTTAGTATACCCAAAAGGGCACACTAAAGAATATGGTGCATTTTAGGTATAGCTAAAAGCTTATAGAGACTAAGATTCACAAGGAACAATAAATAAAATAGCGAAAACATTTGAAATTATAACTTATTAAAAATCAAACTTCATAAAATAGGTCATAACCAAAATATGTCTCAAAATACCAAATACATCTGTCTTATGGAAAACATCATCTTAGTCACAATATCGGAGTACATACATAAAACCATCCCTTTCAAAAATTGCTACTACATGAAAATAAAACTGAAAAGAAGAAGAAGAATACATGAAGAAAAAATCCGCAACTAAATCTCTAAGAAGATCCAAAATCTACTGTCTCTGCCTCTGCTGGGCATTGGGGGAAAAGAGGAAATAGAGGAGTGTCAGACTAATGCCTGGTGAATGAAGTAGTATTCTTAAGAAAGGTAAAGATAATGGACTTTGCAACAGTTCTAGTATAAAAGGAAATAAAGGGAAGGTAAAGCTGGAATAAAATACGGTTTAACTGTTTGCTTTGCTTAGATAGTTCGATTGGATAGTTTGCACTTTTCTAAAACTTCTTTGATTAGGCTGAAATCCCAATCCTATTTTAATTAGGCTGAAGTCCTAATTCTAACCTTTGATCGGCCTTCTATCTCTGTTGCACCACTGTGAGCTAATCCTATCCTATGGGTCCTACAGCAAAAGACACATGTTTAGCGCTTGGAACTCAGTAGCAACTTATATCCATACACTGAGGTCGCACGCTCGGCCACTACCGGCTCGCGCTATCTGTTGCTCCCTCTTTTGACCTCTTATTTACTATAACTCCAGCATAAGTGTGCCCAGCCTCACCTGAGTGTGTTGTGAAACCACCAATTCCTGACTGAAGGGAATGCTATTAGTATGGGTCTTAACAAACAAAATCTGATTGCGCCTCTTTCTCAAATCCCCTGATTTGAGCTTCTATTTATTGACCTCTTATTTACTATTACTCCAGCATAAGCGTACCCAGCCCCACCTAATCTATTGTTGGACCATCTGTTCCTGACTGAAGGGGAATGCTGTTGGTACGGGTCCTATTTCTATCTTTGCTTATTAACTTAAGGCAAGTTCTAAAATAAGCCTCTTCTATTATTATGCTATGCTTGCATATTAACTTAAAAATAAGTTCTAAAATAAGCCTTTTCTGTCGTCTCTAATTATAACCTGTGTATTATAACTTTGCTTGTTAACTTAACCCAATGTCTAAGTTTATAAATAAGATACTTTTGCTATATCTTCTATTTTATCTTTTTAATTATAATTGCATGTTATAACTATGCTTGCAAATGTCTTAATTTTCCTATTTTGTTCTATATCCAATTTATTACAGTTCATCTTATTTCATATCTAATTTTCAGTAAATCCATTGTTTTTATATTCTAATCCATGTTAGCGAATCATTCTCTTTTATTTATTCCATTCGTATAAAAGGGGAATTAAAAAGAACTAACATTTACAGAATAAACCCCAACGTAGAATAGATGCAAATACTGTAAATAACTTTAGATAATTGACAAAGTTATAACTAATGGTAAATAATTACAAATAATTGCAATAGAATAGCTAAAAGAAAATAGACTAGAAAGCAAGTCTCAAATTTATTTAAAAATAAAGTGTAAATAAACTCACATAAACGTTATCCCAAAATTGTAGAAAAAATACAACTGTTGGAAACCCTATTATTTTAAATTACTTAAAGATCTATAATAATTACTTAAACACTCATATGTGGTCCTTGGCTGTTTTCGTTGGCCTTTCTAGATCCACTTGTAGGGTATAAAATATTTTAATTAAAAAGATCTTCTCCTTGGAAAAATATTCCTTTTAGGGTCCGCCTCAGGTAATGAACCCAAATGGAGAACATATGAATTAGAAAAATAGGTAGGCCTAGTGTCTTATTTATAGTGCCACTTATGGATCTCAGACCACTGGATATGAGGATTAAATCTTGTGCAACCACGTCATAGGCTCGTTGGGAACTGTCGAATGGAAGTACGGACGGACGAGATTAGATAAAAATCAAAAAACACGTTATTCGTTCACCTAGACGAAAGTTTGTCCAAATGCTATGGTGGATTGACCCCTAGGTCGACCTTCGTAGTGTGTGGGTCGACCTATATATAGGATCGATTTCTCCCTAGAGGAGAGGGGGTGAATAGGGCGATACTAATAATAATAAAAATTAATGCAGAAATATATATATAATAATTGCGGCACATATAGTAACAGAATAAAAGAAGCAGAAATAGAACAATACAGATTTATCTAGCTTCGGCAAAACCCTATATATGTGCTGTTCCCAAAGTATCTACTAGAAATTAAGTAGTCAGATGCTTACACACGTAAACTTACGACACCCGCTAACGAGAAACCTAACTCTACGCTCAAAACCCTACCACAACTCAGCCACCGAGTTGCAAATTCTCAAACTATGCCCTGTAGTTTGTCCCTAGTCACACGACTAGAATATTACACAATTTTAAAAGGAATTCAAAATGAAAATTAAAACTAGAAACAATAAAACCCTTAATTAAAAAATAGGCCCAAAATAATATATAAAGAGAGCGGCCCAATCGAAAATAAAAGAAGATGTCTCCCTTTTTCCTTTTTATTTTTATCTGCCGACCCTGTTTTCTTTTGTTCGGACCTTCGGCCGTTCGTTCCTCTTTCTCTTTTATCTAAAATTTAGGGTTTCTGAAATTGAGCTGTCGCTTGTACGAATTGAGGCTCGAATCGTTTATGCTTTTGTTCCTGCTTCGCTCCTTCTTCTATCAGTGAAATTCAATTACTTTGCGGCCGCTTCTCGATTGAGTTCCAATACTGGTATGTGATTTTCCTACTTGGTTTATGATTATGCTTGACTCAATTTTGTTTTCGAACTCGATGCATTAAGCCAATGATGATATGGGGTTATTTATAGGGATAAAATCCCTAAAGTTACGTTCGTATATATTGCTTTGAATCTGTCTATTATTTTGCTCGGCCATACGATTATTACTTGAATGCTTGTAATAGTTGTTGACTTGTTCATCCTTGATAGATTTAAATTTTACTTGAATCGGTTCCATTATTTTTTGGCATTTGAATTTTTTTCTCATTCTTTTCCTCTATGACTTCGGAGAGAAACGTGTTATTACCTCTGTTCCAATCATAACTGGCACTGTGACTTCTTCAATTCACGTTATCGGCTTTGAATTTGGCATTTTTAATTTTTGTGATAAACTTGACTTTTCATTTCGTTTCCCATGGTTTTGAATTTTTATATTTCTTGTTTATCACCTGATTACCTGCACTTGGTTACACTGTCCACTTGCATTGACTTGCACTGCTTTGTACATGGGGTGTTAATACACTTGGTTGAACATATGCTGGGTTAGAGTCTGTAACTGAACTATACTGCATGTATATATATGTATACATGTGTGCAAACATATGTATATATGTATGTGGTCATGTTGTTCTACAGGGTTGTGTTGTTTGGTTGCTTTGTGTAGATCCTGCCACTTTATCCAAGTCTGATTGTATCCCTTGTTTCTGAACCTGGTGCACATTTCTCTAGTTCATCATTGAACTGTTGTTGGTGCACCTTGTTCCTGCAGTCTTCTTTCTTGTGTTTGGTCTTGGCCATTGCTCTTGGTTCTTGCATATGCTCTGGTCCGGTTGCATTTCATTTCGATTACACTTGAGTCATGTTGAGTCGGATGTGTGTTTTTGTTGTTGAGAGCCTTAATGTGTGAGCATTTATGTCTTGGTTGACACTTCACTTGTATGTTATCACTGCTCTGGTTCATCCTGAAGCTGGTCTGTGGTTGGTATGGCTGCTTAGTCCTCTGGTTCATTTTGTTTTGCATTCGTTCTGCACTGACCATGTGTTATATGATCTGGTTATTGCAGTCTTCATTGTTATGTGGTCTGGTCATTTAAGTTCATATTGTTCTTGCCTTAAGTTGAATGGTCTTGTTACCCTTCCATTTGACTGGAACCGAACTTGTACTCGACCATTTACATGAGGCTTCATGAGTCTCCACTATGAGTGTGATATATGTGTATACATATATTTGCATATATCTATGGTGCATTTGAAACTTTATGACTTTGCTTTGATCGGGAGTTATATGCACTTGAGTTGAATCCAACTAATGGCTCGGGTTTGACCTTGTGCTCACTTTTCCCTACAATTTTCTCAATTGTATGTTCGTGTGCACGGCCTTGTGGCATGTACAATGACACACTGTGCATGTTACACGTTTTTCATGTATGATGAATTCAAAAGAAATGATGATGAACAATCCAAATAATTGAGGAAAATAATATTTTCAAAAAACACATATTATTTTACACTACAAAAATATTTCTTTTTCAATTTTACTACATCAGTGTTTATTTTGTAGATAATCCAGATGCTGGACATACGTTAGAACAAAGTTGAAGATAAATACGAGTGTTTGAGTGATATGTAGTAAGGTGAACATTGTAAATTGAAATTTGTGATGTGATCGAAATTGTAATGTAATTGAAATTGTTTATAAATAGTGAGAGTTCAAATTTATACTATTCAAAATTGCAATAAAATATGTATTTGAATAAAATATTTGTTTGAACTTAAATTCTATGTTATTCATTTTATTTAACAAAATTTATGTGACGACCCGGAATTTTCAAGCATTTAAAATCGGAATATTTAATTGACTTTAAATATTCAATAGAGTAATTTTAACTTGAATTCAAGTATCACTATTTATTAGATAATTTAATTATTGAATTAAATAATTTGAAGTTGAGCTAAATGTTGAATCGGAAGTTTTTAAGCCGGATAAAAATAATTTGAAGGCTTGTAAAATTCATATTAATAATACTGAAGGTGATAGAACTTTTAAAATTGAATTTGAAAGCGTTTTGTTAAGTTTTGAAATTTTATATCGTTTAAATTGAATTTAAAAATAGCCTTCCGAGGCACAGTCTCGGAATTCGACGAAACCAGTTCCGTTGGATCCGTAATATTGTTTTATTATGGGATTTGAAATTTTGTAGTAATCGAAGTAATTGTGTGAGCGCACGGTATATAAACGTCTTGGGATAATTATTCGAAACGATATGAAAAGAAAGTATAATATATTCATTGTCAGTCAAAGCTGTATCAACACACAGCCAAAATTATTTCACGTCACAACTTTTAGCTTTCATTTCGAAAACTCTATAGATCTGCAAAATTCTTCTACAAGCCATCTTCTTCTTTTATCCTTCAGCCGAGCGTAGATCTTTATCTCAAATTCGAATTCTCCTCCACCATTTTCTATGCCGAACTCCTCCATCTCACGATAAAATTCAAAATTCAATTGAATCGCTACATTTAAAATCGAACAGAGAAACCGAAACCCTAAGCATCGAGTAATCAGGAACCCTCCCCGCTATTCGCATCGTTCTCATCTTGAGTTAAGTGAAGCGCGCGCCAATCGTGTTCGAATTCATTGGCGACCGAAGTCGCGGTTGTTCGAGTTCAGGGAGGAATCAGTTGCAAAGTCAAAGGGTTTAGGAAATCTCACGATTCAAGCTCGGGGTCGCGGCTGTTGGGGTCGCGATGGGATTTAGGGATTGACGACGGCATCGCGTGGACGATGCTCGTGTGAGTGTGTGGCGGCAGCACGGTCGAGGGTCTAGGCGCGTTCGGCGTCGATTCAGAGATGGTTACTTTGGCAGTAGGTACTCTTGATTTATTTTACTAAATTTTTGTATACATACACAAATTATGATATAAATGTTGATATATGTCTGCCTATTTTAAACTGAAGGTAAACAGAGGAAATTTTTATGTCCCGAAAGATTTTGGAATTTTATGTTATATGGAAACAGAAAGAAAAATAAATATACAGATTTTTATTTATCTTCTAGTTCACTTTTTATAATGTATTTTAGTGATTATTTGTTGAATAAACTTATTAGTTTATTTTAGTTAAAAATGGGGTTTTAAAAAGGAAATTATAAATAAGATAATAAATTATTAAGTTAAAAACCCAAAATTTTAGGTAAATTAAATTTTTATTCAACTAAGCGATAATTATTTGTTCGATTAATTCAAATATTTAAATACCATACAAATATTTATTCAGGGTCTATAATCATGAAGAAAACTAAGCCGAGATGGATCGGATGGCAATTAAAAACAAAGGTGAGTTAATCTCACTCAGTTAATTTAAATTTAAATTTAAATGATTAAATTTATATAAATGTTTTGAATGGATGAATTGATTGATGTGCTGTATAGTATAGTATATTTTTGAAATTGGTATTATATATTGTACTAACATATGTGGATGCAGGGAAACAGGTTGGAGGGATCCAACTGGATTCCTCAAATTTATTTAGATCATTTATTATTATGTGTTATGAATATTTGATATCCTGTGATGATTTTATTGGTAATTGAAATATTAGATGGTATGGTTGAATTGAATATCTCAATGTAATGAGTTACCAAAATCTATAGAATTGGATTTGTGAAAAGAAATAAAAGAATAAAATTTTAAGTAAAATAAATTCTCGGGAATTTGAATAAATTTAATAATGAATTGAAAAATAAAATAAAGTAAAAGCAATTTCAAAAATTCTAATAAATATGGAAAAAGAGGGAATTTTGAATTAACAGGGGAATAAATTTTAAACTAAAGTGATGTTAGTTTAAAGATTAAAGAAGTCATTTTTAAATTAAGGGTTAAATTTACTCAAAGGATAAGAAGGAATTTTGGAAATTTGAAATTGGTATTTTTGGAAGGGTTTTAACTCATAATAAAGAAGTAAAAATCTTAAAGTTAATGGAATTTAAAATAAATAAAGTAAGTGAAGGAATTTATTTCAAAGTGTAGAAGTTAATTGTAAATTTTATTTAAGTGTCTGGAATTGAAATTAAAGAAAAGTGTGATCTTGAATTTTATAATCTGGGTTTATAAAGGTGAAGTGGATTTGGAAGTATAAATTCAAGGTGTGAATTTATTAAAGAAATGGTAAGTTTCTTCAAAAATAAATGGAGATTTATTTTTTTAAGGATGTGAAAGAGAAGAGTATTTCTCGGGATAGCCAAGTATGGTTTTCAAAGCAATTTTAAATATAAGTAAAAGTTTTAACAATGGTTTTCAAAAAAGCATGTTTAGAAAATTTATTATCTCTAATGTTTAACTTTTAAAGCAAGTGTTTTCAAATCTATTAATGTAGTAATTATATAAAGGTGACTTGGTATTATGTTTTGAAAGAAAAATTAGTTTACATTTTATAAAGTGGTTTTATTTGAAATATTCTTAAAGTATATATATTTTAATAAAGTATTAAAGTAGTTTTAGTTTAAAGTTATAAAGTATATTCTATAATAAAGTGCTTTTAAAATTTATTTAAAAATCTAAAAGTATTTTGAACTTGGTATTCCAAAGGAAATAAATATCTCGGTAATGTATTCCGTGAGCGGAAATTGGGTTGGAACTGTTTTAAAAAGGGTTGAAAATCTGAAATATATCTTGTAAAGATATTTTGGATAAATAACTAATTTGGAAAAAATTATTTATTGGTTGATGGTTTTTTGTGAATATTAATTGATAGTTAAATCACCGACTATCAATATTGGACAAATACGTTGATCGTTTCGAAGAGACCGGGATTGAGATTTATTTCTCAAAAACCACTTTGATCCGGTTTGTACATTTCGTGAAACGTGTTCGAAGTCGAAGATGGAGCAGTGAAGTGCAAGGGCTAGTCGCTACTAATCCTGAGGATATTTCCAAAATGGATGTAGTAGGAATAGGGCCTTCGGTTCCGTTCGAACCCGGGACGGACTTGTATGGATGAATGCTTGCGAAATATCGTCAGGTGGACGATGGGCATTCTAAGGGATATGTTCTTAAAGGTAACGCTTAGCCTCAAGCCTCATCAAATGGGAATGGCTGAAAATCAGGGGTTATGCAGCAAGGTTTCGTGGGTAGCCCCCACTAGAGGGTGAGGTCATCCCTGTCTAGATGTTCCTTTTATTTCGGCTTAGTGGGCGGTTGCTGATCCCAACCGCGGGGTGATCTTGCTCGGGACTGTCCAGTAAGGGATGGTTCTGGTCTTGTGTTGCAGGGGAGTTAGGGTGGCTCCTTGGTACGCTGATCTAGACCAGGTACTGTGACAGGTGGTACCCCAGTGCTTAGCCATTATTTGGAATCCATTTTCCGTACGCGCCCGTACGGTTTTGATTGTGCCCAACTATTGCTGAAACGTGAGATGCAATCATTTCAGCTAGATTTTATTTTACTTTCTATAGACACTATTATAATATCGGAGAATTTTAATAAAAATGTTTTAGCTATCATAAGGTAAAAACCCGACATGTTTATTTGTGGCATGGTCTTACGAGATGCTTTTGTTTTCAAAGGATTTTTGAAACTTTAATAATCAATTGAGTGTGATTTTCTCACGCTGGTATTCCAGACTGACTCGGGTGTTATTTAACTGTAATGCTCGGGTCAGACAGAGTATTATAGGATACAGGTGATGCTGTGGAGCTCAGGAGTCGAGCAGGATGACGTTACGTACTCCCATATTTGTTTATATATATATTCCGCTGTGTTGAGTAGTTGTTTATCCAGTGTATGATATTGTTGAGCTGTGATTGATGTACTCTGATGATGTATATCTATAAAACAGAGATATTTGATTTTTGAGTAAAGATTATCTATTATATTTTATTTCGCTGCGATGGTTAGATTCTGATGTTGTTTTCTATTTTCTTCTTCTACCTCTTCTTCTTTAACCCAAACGGTTCGTATTTCTGTACAACTTGAGTTGATTGTTGTAGAATAGTGTTAACTCAAGGGGTACGGATTTGCGGGTCGTTTCACTTGGTATCAGAGCTTAGGTTGGTGATAACCTTGGCTTTGGTGAGAATTACTCATTGAAATAGAGTCAATAATACTCTAGAATGAGCTTGAGTGTATTAATAAATATGAGCGCGTATTTGTTAGTGAATATAAAATGGTTTTATATTGTGTTGATTGGTTTATTGAGTAGTTTATGGATTCTGGTCAATATGAGTAATTAACGTTATTGATAGGGATCTCTAAACACTTGAATAGAACAATTCGACACAATATTGTTTTAAATAGGGTAAATGAAATAATTTTACCCAAATTATTTTTGTATATAAAAGGGATATAATTTTTGTAAAGTATTACAATACTTGGATGTTTGATTGTTAAGTAATGATAATATTAAGTTATTAACACTATTATGTAGAAATTGAATAACCAAAGTTGAAGAATAAATTTATATAACAGAATGGAATTTGAAATATAGATTATAAATGTAATTTATAAATTGAAATAAACCTCTAGAGAAATTTGTAAATTTAAACTATGAATGTGATTTAACATTGGAAATAAAATCCCAGAATAATGTTGGAATATAAATTTGATGGATTTCAAATCTGGAATTTTGAAAAAAAGGTTTAAATTCCTTTGGATTTGGAAGTGGTTTTCAAAGGTTTGGAGAAATAATAGTGGTATTATTTCGGAAATATTTTTGAATTGGAATTGAATATGGAGAGATTTGAAATTTTAAATGTTTTAAAGAGATAAAAGCATTAGACTCTTTTGGTCGCTAGAAAATAATTCCGATGATGATCGCGACATCATCGGTGTTCATTTTCGAGTTTCCAAGAGAAGATTTGCTACCTATATATTTTAAATTGGAATTGATTGTGAACTGGGTTTGGTTTGAAATTCAAAGGATAATTGAATTTGCCAAAGGATTTGGATATAGTTGATTTCAAAAGTGATTTTGAAATTTTGGAAAATTGTTTAAACTTTGGAATCTCATTTAAAATGTTTATGGAATAATAAAATATATTGGCTTAACCAAAGGTATAATTCCGAGTTAAAAAGTAAAATGTGAATGGGATTGATTGTAAATAGATGAAACCTGAATGTAAATACATGTGTGACTTATAAAAAGTTAGATGTGGAATAAATAAGTCAAATGAAATTGTTTTGTATTTCGGGAAATGAATAAAATCCAAAACTTAAATTATAAAATAGATTGAACCCAGTAAAATGGCTAACGTGATTTTTGAGATGAAAATCAAATATTGGGTATAAAATTTGAATAAACTAATTGGTAATAAAGTTAATGGAATATGGAGATGGAAATGGAACTCGAATTGGTTAATAAAAAATTTGAGTTGTGAATAAATGATAGAATTGGGAAGTAAAGCTTGAGTTATTAATAGAAATTCAACTTGAAATTGTAATTAAATTAAATTTGAGTAAATTAAATTTGAGTAAATTAAATTTGAGCCGAGGTTGAATGGAATTAAATTAACATGAAATGATTTATATTGCAAATAAAAATCTAAGTAGAGATAAATTGGAAATGGCCTCGTTATGAACTGAAAGGAATTCAGAAATAAATTGTTGAATGTGAATTAGAATTCATATTGATTCAATGAGATATAGTAATTTAATTTAAACGAATGGAGCTGAAAATGAACTCAAATTAGATAAAATAAAATTAAAGTGATTGCAAATGAATTAGAATGGAAGAAATTGACTATTAATTGAGTTGAAATCAAAATTGATTGGTAATTAAAATCAAATTTAGGATTTAAATTGGAAAGTGCTTATAAAATATATATAACTTGAGTTTAAGAGTTGAAATAACTTGATGAGAAAATAAAATAACTTAAGTAATATTTGAATAAAAGCTTGATTTAAGTAAAAATTGTGAAATAGTTGTGTCGAGTTTTATGAAATGATTTTAATAAAACTTGTTTGGTAAATGGAGTAATTGAGTTAATTAACGTAAGTTATATTAATGAGAATTTGACTCCGGAAAATGGGAGTTGGATTGCTTTTGGGATTATTTCATTTTAAATGAGTTTGTTTGGACTAAGAATGAAATTGAGTTAAGTGGAGAGTTGTGTAATCTTTTGAATCGAATAGGATGGTTTGGAAATGGATTGTTCCAAGATTTATAAATGGATTCAAATAAGATAAATATGAATATGGAATATGAAAAAAAATTGAATGGAATCAATTAGAAATGGAACAAAATAAATTAAAAATTGAATTGGTATCAATTTTAAGTAGTATAAACTAGAAGGGATATTTTATTAAGTGAATATCATTGAATCTGCTTAGTAATGGTCTTCATTGACTCAAATGAGCTAATTTAAGAAATAAAATTGGTTTTTGAATCAATTGTAATGAACATGCGTTTATTTGGATTTAAAATGAATTGAACGTAAGCAATAAAGTGTAAACCATTTAAATGAAAGCATTTAAATTTGCATTGGAACCTTATAAATTTGCTTATGGAAGGGTTTAGTGGATATTGCTTATATTATACAAGTGTTGGCTATTGAAATTAAGAAAGTTGTTAATAAACTTTGTATATTTGACACTGACATGTTTAAATTGAGTAAGTACAGGTTTTTGGAAGCCGTTTGACTGGTTTTGACTGCACTAATTGCTTAAATAAATAGATGCTTGCTTAAAATGCTAAATAAGGTACGCCTACGCAATACAAATAGGAAATATGAACTGTTTTTCTGTTTTCCGACCGTGTGGGTCGATGTATATATATTTATATCTCTTGTAAAATTGCAAAAGCTCCTCCGTGCAAAGGAGACTCTGCCAAAAATTTTCGAAAATTTTGGGAGTTAATTTTTTTTTGAAAATTTTGAAAATTTTCATTAACGACAAATGATTTAAGCTAAGCAAATAGAATTTGACACTGAATATTGAAATCTATTTTAACTGTGAATGTAAAGTAAGTGGAATCGAAAGGACTAAAGAAAGTAAAGTTTGCAAATAAACATTTAATGTGAGATTTAAATTAATTAGTAAATGAAACTAATTCGATATTCAAAGTTGAAATCAAATTGAATTTAAATGGAATTGTAAGGGCAAAGTGAATGGTAATGAATATAAACTTCAATGGTAAAGTGAAAATAAATGTAAGAAGCATGTAAAATATTTATATTGAACATAAGAAGAGAATAATGAATTCTTAATTAAATTTGGTATTGAAAGTATGCTAAGTGAATAATTAAATTAAAGTTGAAACTGATATTTGTGATTGTGGGAATTGTGAATAAGAGAATAACAATCAAAATAAATGTGAATAAAAAGGAAATAGATATAATTGATAATTAATTGGAATTTATACATAGGATGTACGTATATTATTTTATTGGCATAGCTATTTGATCCAGATTCGAGCATAGAATTTCGAGATAATTTTATCGATCCGAGCTAGGATTTTTCACTCGATTTTCGACGACGAACCCTGGATATAGATTTTGATTGATTCTGGAAATTCTCTATCATAGTTATGACTATGCAAGGAGAATGACGATTTCTAATCAGGAAACCAGATCTGAGTCCGCACTAGGAAGTCGGGTGGATGATACTAGTTCGGAAGTGAAATTGTGTGATTGAGTAAGAGATCGGATTTGATATTGCGTACGAAAGATATAGGTACATCGTACGGGCTTAAATGGAATGAACATTGAAATTTTGGAAAGAAGTCGATAAAATGTTTTTGAATGCTGTGATTGGATATTATTGCTAAATAGGATATGCAGGTATGAAAAGGGAAAAGAAAATTGATTTTGATTTCAGATAATAAATTTGAATTGCTCGACAAAAAGGTATATGTTTAATTTTCCGTATGGAATTTGATTGGATTTTTGGATCTAGCCACTTGGCTTTTTGTTTTCTTTTTGGATTTGGGAGGCCGTAGAGCCATTTTGTAGTTGTACGGAGCTAGCCACGCAAAGGAGACGTTGGCGAAATTTTTCGGAAATTTAGAGAGTTAGAAAAAAAAACTTGAGAAAATTTTGATAATTCAAAATTTGGTTTTAAATTGGAATTTGAATGATTGAGTATGTAATATTGTTTGAAACTATGGGAAAGTTGGGAAAGATTAGTAAAAATGGTAGTGGGTCTTTTATAAAAAGATAATGGATAGGATGTTGAACATTGTGGTTTTGGAAAATAGTAACGGGTATTTGACCATTCTTCATAACTACTAATTTCGGGGACGAAATTCTTTTAAGGGGGGAGGAATGTGACTACCGGAATTTTCAAGCATTTAAAATCGGAATACTTAATTGATTTTAAATATTCAATAGAGTAATTTTAACTTGAATTCAAGTATCACCATTTATTTGATAATTTAATTATTGAATTAAATAATTTGAAGTTGAGCTAAATGTTGAATCTGGAGTTTTTAAGCCGGATAAAAATAATTTGAAGGCTTGTAAAATTCATATTAATAATACTGAAGGTGATAAAACTTTTAAAATTGAATTTGAAAGCGTTTTCTTAAGTTTTGAAATTTTATATCATTTAAATTGAATTTAAAAATAGCCTTCCGAGGCACTATCTCGGAATTCGACGAAACCAGTTCCATTGGATCCGTAATATTATTTTATTATGGGATTTCAAATTTCATAGTGATCGGAGTAATTGTGTGAGCGCACGGTATATAAACGTCTTGGGATAATTATTCGAAACGATTTGAAAAGAAAGTATAATATATTCATTGTCAGTCAAAGCTGTATCAACACTCAGCCGAAATTATTTCACGTCACAACTTTTAGCTTTCATTTCGAAAACTCTATAGATCTGTGAAATTCTTTTGCAAGCCATCTTCTTCTTTTATCCTTCAGCCGAGCGTAGATCCTTATCTCAAATTCGAATTCTCCTCTACCATTTTCTATGCCGAACTCCTCCATCTTACGATAAAATTCAAAATTCAATGGAATCGCTACATTTAAAATCGAACAGAGAAACCAAAACCCTAAGCATCGAGCAATCAGGAACCCTCCCCGCTATTCGCATCGTTCTCATCTCGAGTTAAGTGAAGCGCGAGCCAATCGCGTTCGAATTCTTTGGCGACCGAAGTCGCGGTTGTTCGAGTTCAGGGAGGAATCAGTTGCGAAGTCAAAGGGTTTAGGAAATCTCATGATTCGAGCTCGGGGGTCGCGGCTGCTGGGGTCGCGATGGGATTTAGGGCTTGGCGACGGCATCGCGTGGACGATGCTCGTGTGAGTGTGTGGCGGCAGCACGGTCGAGGGTCTGGGTGCGTTCGGCGTCGATTCAAAGTTGGTTATTTTGGCAGTAGGTACTCTTGATTTATTTTACTAAATTTTTGTATACATACACAAATTATGTTATAAATGTTGATATATGTCTGCCTATTTTAAATTGAAGGTAAGCAGAGGAAATTTTTATGTCCAGAAAGATTTTAGAATTTTATTTTATATGGAAACAGAAAGAAAAATAAATATACAGATTTTTATTTATCTTCTAGTTCACTTTTGATAATGTATTTTAGTGATTATTTGTTGAATAAACTTATTAGTTTATTTTAGTTAAAAAGGGGGTTTTAAAAAGGAAATTATAAATAAGATAAAAAATTATTAAGTTAAAAACCCAAAATTTTAGTTAAATTAAATTGTTATTCAACTAAGCGATAATTATTTGTTCGATTAATTCAAATATTTAAATACCATACAAATATTTATTCAGCGTCTATAATCATGAAGAAAACTAAGCCGAGATGGATCGGATGGCAATTAAAAACAAAGGTGAGTTAATCTCACTCAGTTAATTTAAATTTAAATTTAAATTTAAATGATTAAATTTATATAAATGTTTTGAATGGATGAATTGATTGATGTGCTGTATAGTATAGTATATATTTGAAATTGGTATTATATATTGTACAAACATCTGTGGATGCGGGGAAACAGGTTGTAGGGATCCAACTGGATTCCTCAAATTTATTTAGATCATTTAATATTCTGTGTTATGAATATTTGATATCCTGTGATGATTTTATTGGTAATTGAAATATTGGATGGTATGGATGAATTGAATATCTCAATGTAATGAGTTATCAAAATCTATAGAATTGGATTTGTGAAAAGAAATAAAAGAATAAAATTTTAAGTAAAATAAATTCTCGGGAATTTGAATAAATTTAATAATGAATTGAAAAATAAAATAAAGTAAAAGCAATTTCAAAATTCTAATAAATATGGAAAAAAGGGAATTTTGAATTAACAGGGGAATAAATTTTAAACTAAAGTGATGTTAGTTTAAAGATTAAAGAAGTCATTTTTAAATTAAGGGTTAAATTTAATCAAAGGATAAGAAGGAATTTTGGAAATTTGAAATTGGTATTTTTGAAAGGGTTTTAACTCATAATAAAGAAGTAAAAATCTTAAAGTTAATGGAATTTAAAATAAATAAAATAAGTGAAGGAATTTATTTCAAAGTGAAGTAAATTAGAAGTTAATTGTAAATTTTATTTAAGTGTCTGGAATTGAAATTAAAGAAAAGTGAGATCTTGAATTTTATAATCTGGGTTTATAAAGGTGAAGTGGATTTGGAAGTATAAATTCAAGGTGTGAATTTATTAAAGAAATGGTAAATTTGTTTAAAAATAAATGGAGATTTATTTTTTTAAGGATGTGAAAGAGAAGAGTATTTCTCAGGATAGCCAAGTATGGTTTTCAAAGCAATTTTAAATATAAGTAAAAGTTTTAACAATGGTTTTAAAAAAAGCATGTTTAGAAAATTTATTATCTCTTATGTTTAACTTTTAAAGCAAGCGTTTTCAAATCTATTAATGTAGTAATTATATAAAGGTGACTTGGTATTATGTTTTGAAAGAAAAATTAGTTTACATTTTATAAAGTGGTTTTATTTGAAATATTCTTAAAGTATATATATTTTAATAAAGTATTAAAGTAGTTTTGAGTTTAAAGTTACAAAGTATGTTCTATAATAAAGTGCTTTTAAAATTTATTTAAAAATCTAAAAGTATTTTGAACTTGGTATCCCAAAGGAAATAAATATCTGGGTAATGTATTCCGTGAGCGGAAACTATGTTGGAACTGTTTTAAAAAGGGTTGAAAATCTGAAATATATCTTGTAAAGATATTTTGGATAAATAATTAATTTGGAAAAAATTATTTATTGGTTGATGGTTGTTTGTGAATATTAATTGATAGTTAAATCACCGACTATCAATATTGGACAAATACGTTGATCGTTTCGAAGAGACCGGGATCGTGATTTATTTCTCGAAAACCACTTCGATCCGGTTTGTACGTTTCGTGAAACGTGTTCGGAGTCGGAGATGGAGCAGTGAAGTGGAAGGGCTAGTCGCTACTAATCCTGAGGATATTTCCAAAATGGATGTAGTAGGAATAGGGCCTTCGGTTCCGTTCGAACCCGGGACGGACTTGTATGGATGAATGCTTGCGAAACATCGTCAGGTGGACGATGGGCATTCTAAGGGATATGTTCTTAAAGGTAACGCTTAGCCTCAAGCCTCATCAAATGGGAATGGCTGAAAATCAAGGGTTATGCAGCATGGCTTCGTGGGTAGCCCCCACTAGAGGGTGAGGTCATCCCTGTCTAGATGTTCCTTTTATTTCGGCTTAGTGGGCGGTTGCTGATCCCAACCGCGGGGTGATCTTGCTCGGGACTGTCCAATAAGGGATGTTTCCGGTCTTGTGTTGCAGGGGAGTTAGGTGGCTCTTCGGTACGCTGATCTAGACCAGGTACTGTGACAGGTGGTACCCCAGTGCCTAGCCATTAGTTGGAATCCATTTTCCCTACGCGCCCGTACGGTTTTGATTGTGCCCAACTATTGCTGAAACGTGAGATGCAAGCATTTCAGCTAGATTCTATTTTACTTTCTATAGACACTATTATAACATCAGAGAATTTTAATAAAAATATTTTAGCTATCGTAAGGTAAAAACCCGACATGTTTATTTGTGGCGTGGTCTTACGAGATGCTTTTGTTTTCAAAGGATTTTTGAAACTTTAATAATCAATTGAGTGTGATTTTCTCACGCTGGTATTCCAGACTGACTCGGGTGTTATTTAATTGTAATGCTCGGGTCAGACCGAGTATTATAGGATACAGGTGATACTGTGGAGCTCAGGAGTCGAGCAGGATGACGTTATGTACTCCCATATTTGTTTATATATATATATTCCGCTGTGTTGAGTAGTTATGTATCCAGTGTATGATATTGTTGAGCTATGATTGATGTACTCTGATGATGTATATATATAAAACAGAGATATTTGATTTTTGAGTAAAGATTATCTATATCTATTATATTTTATTTCGTTGCGATGGTTAAATTCTGATGTTGTTTTCTATTTTCTTCTTCTACCTCTTCTTCTTTAACCCAAATGGTTCTTATTTCTGTACAACTTGAATTGATTGTTGTAGAATAGTGTTAACTCAAGGGGTACGGATTTGCGGGTCGTTTCAATTTATTTAATTATGTGAAAAATAAAATTGTACAATAAAAAATACATTTAAATGAATATTTATTATCATCAAACAAAAATCATATGCTTGCATATTCAACAATCTCCCCCTTTTGACGATAACAATTATATATTTAAGATTTTGAATTTATTAAATGTATTTTGTCACTGATGAACTCTATTTGCTCCCTTATTTGAATGCTCCCTCTCTACAACAAAGCTCTTCCTTTATATACGCATGGAAATAAATAAAAATATGCAAATGAACCTAGATGGAATATGCAAATAAAAATAAAATATTTGACCTTTATTTGCCAAAATCTTAATTTTTCTCTCCCTATTTTATTATCAACAAAATAGTAATAGTATTAGAAAAATAAAGATAAATTAATAGATATTAATACAACATCAATACCCAATAAAGTATAAATATTAAATTTCATAAAAAAATCAAACAAAAATCAAAACTACTTTGTTAGACGCATATTCTACTTTAGAGTGATAGGGATGATGTCGGCATATAAAACCATTTAATTCTGTCTATTTGTGGTATATTTAAATCAGGAATTTGAATATCTACTAACCATGCATAACCATTAGGACTTTAAATTAGATTAGTAGTATTTCCAATTTTTATAAAAAAAAATGAATTTCAAGTTTCATCTAACCAGGCATAACCGTGAGGACTTTTAAATGGGATTAGAATCAACTTGTCTATTTAATAATCAATTTTGATATGTGCTCCATACATGCATAACCATGAGGAATTTTAAATGGGCATGAAAGCATATATAAATGTTCCAAGTAATTCATCCATGCATAACCGTGAGGACTTTTAAATCAGAATGAATACTTTGGATGTTTTTATAAAAAGTAAAATAAAAACAAATAATTTCCTATTTAAAATACCACATTTTGACATACTATATTCGATTTTAATGAGTGATGGTCGTCAGAGATATGATAGAAATAGAGATGGTCATGGAATTTCTACTAACAAAAGTTATTATAGATCTCATTTAAATTTTTAAAGAAATTTACTAAATATACTGTCTCAAGTTATAATATATGATTAATATCAACACCCATCACTTTTTCAGCCACTATTTATCTTTTCGATAATCAGTATAGAGTCAAATTGGTCAAAATAGGCATTCAACATAAAAAATCAAATCAAATTTCTAAAATATCTAAACTGAGACGAACTTGACAAAAACTATTTTCTAGAATAGGTTTTGTAAAAATGTTTGCCAATTGAGAATCAGTTGGAATGAATTTTATGCAGATATTTTCTTTGGAGATATGATCTCTAATGAAATGATATCCAACATCTATATGCTTGGTGCGAGAAAGATATACAAAATTATTTCTGAGTTCAATTGCACTTTTGCTATCACATAAGTGGGACTCGTTTAAAATTTAGGCCATAGTGATGCAAAGTTTATATCGTCCATTGAAATTGAGCAGATCAACCACTTAGAGCAATATACTCTGCCTCAGTGGTAGATAATGCAAAACAATTTTGTTTTCGACTTTCCCACACAACTAATGAATGTCCCAATATAAAACTCGTTCCACTAGTACTTTTTCTATCAACTAGATTACCAGCATAATCCCCATCTGAATATCTTTTTAACTCAAAGTTGCCATTTGTTGGATACCATAAACCAAACCGAGGGGTGTGCAAAAAATATCTAAAAATCCTTTTTGTATCTTATAAATGAGATTCTTTTGGATTTGATTGAAACCATGCACATAAACAAGCAGCGTACATAATGTCAGGTCTAGAAGTAGTAAGATAAAGAAGTGATCCAATCATACTGTAACGACCAGCCTTTTGGACGGTTTAAATCGACACACATGCAAACTCAAAACATTCAAAGGGGCAGATTGCTATGGGGTAAATAAGAAAAGCAGAGAAAAAAGAAACAAGCACAGAATCTCATAGTGGAATGACCAAATATAATAATCAAATAAATAGTTCATGAATGTTTTATAAATAACATTAGATTAAACTTTTACTCTACAGATCAGAGTTACATATAACAAAAATAAATAAGTGTAGCGGAATAACATGATGCAGTGGTATGAATATAATAAATAGTAATAGTACAAATCATCGTCTTCGTCCTTCATAAAGCAATCTTCAGTACGCTGAAAAGCTCAGACTGACCCGAGCGAATTGAAAAGACAAAGCACATGAGTCAGAACTAAAAAATATTACATTAGTTAAATCAACAGTAAATAAATATGAGTGTAACGACATCAGAGATGTTTATGGGGTTTGACATCTCCTATCCAGTGTCTAATATGAGTACAATAACTTAAGAGTTGTTCGGGATTTCCATCTCCTAAGGGTTCGGTAAACTATCTATTATGTAGTACAATATGCTATTATAATAGTGTCTATAGTAAAGTAAAGTATTAAAATAGCATTAAGGCATTACCTATATCTCTTTTAATAAATCTTTATATATTCCCATGGTCTATACAGTACATTAATTCCTCCATAAACTGGAGGGTTGTCAGAGGGCACTCCATAGGTATGGTACAAACCAGACTCGTAGAAGGCATGATAAAGCATGCGAACTCGGCACTCATGGCAATGCCAGGGTAGATATACCAATTGCACTCCCGGACTGGTGGTAACGAATAGCAGCTAATAACGCCCAACACAGACACACTTCCATAATAAAAATCGAGTGGTGGCCACTAAATCAATCACAAAGTCAAAATACAGTATCGAAGGAATATGCCCGATAGGAGGAATGATCTCATTTGGCCCGGTATAGCTCCTGTTTTAGTCACATCTAAGTCGACTTACGGGAGTCGGGTCACGTAAATACCTCATACATAATCGTACGCCAAAACATTTTACTTCATTTCTGGAATCTCCACCACGTACACAGTTGTTATAGTGGTTTTCCGTATTGGCAGAGAGTGTGGCAATATTCGATCCCGGTCTCTTTAACAACCAAACACTTATTACACACCGGATAGTTCTATTACATTTCCCCCAAAACCAATTCATAATTGATATCAAAATATCATATTCTCAAAACCATATCACTTTCGAATTATATTCACTTTCAAAAGCACATTCACTTTCAAAATCATATTCACTTTTGAATTTATCAATAAGATAGGTTCATTAAATCCTGGTTCCAAAATCATCATATTTTCTCAAATATGTCATTTCACAAAAAGGTATCAATTTCAAATTCCAAGTTAGGTTGTATCATCATCAAGGATTTGAATACAAATACTTCAACTTTACACGGTTTGAAATTTTAGAAAATAGTTTTGATAGTCATAAATAGTTTTAAAAATAGTTTAAACTAGATTAAAATAGTTTAAATAGTAAAAATAGATTTAAATTTGATTTAATTAGATTTAAGATGATTCAAATAAATTTAAAAGTCTTAAGTTGATTTTTGATCGATTAAATATATTTAAAATAGATTAAATAGATTTAAATTATAGTAAATTGATTTAAAATAGATTAAATAAATTTAATTAGTTTAAAATAGGTAAAATAGATTAAATTGGAATAAATAGGTTATAATAGATTAAAATAAATTGAAATAGTTTAGATTGTTTAAAATAGTTTAAATTGATTTAAAATAGTTTAAATTAATTAAAATAGTTTAAATTAGTTTAAAATAGATTTCAAAGTTATATCCAAACATTTTAATAACTCAATTCTGATAAATTCATTTATAATTGACACTTCAACTTTGAAATTCCAATTTAAATCCTTTGAACAATTCATTAGATCAATTCCAAGTTCAACATTAATGCACGGATTATCAAAAACAATTTAGTTTATATAAATCAATTTCTATTTCAAAATGCCAGTTAATTGAACTCAAAATTTAAGGAATATAGAAACCATTTAATTTAACCAATCCGGTGTCCGTATATAATTTTCTACCTTATGGTCAAGTAATACAGATAATTATTATTTCAATCAGCCATTTAAAATTTTACGAGTATATATCATTTCAACTAGCAATCCCGAATTAAATTAAATCCATCACGACTATCATCCAAATTAATCAATAAACATCAATAGATAACTGATTATCAATAATTGGTATAAAATTAACAATTTAAATTCAATATTGAATTAAACGACGATTAAATGCAATAAAATTAAAATTTAACTACAATGACAATTTAAACATACCAAACTACGATCAATTAATTCTAATCACATCATAAATTTAATTTAACTAACATAAAATAGTATAGTAGTTGTGAGTGGGTAAGAATTCGTCCAAATCAGCATCAGAATGTCCTGAATTCTGATACGATCTCAATGAAACAAACCGCATACAATTTTGAGTTCATATGCAAAAGTTATGATCATTTGAGCATTTAAAGTTTGGATTTAAATTAAATAAATAAATAAAAACGCAACATTACCACGCCACGTCAGTATCCTGTTGAAACCCTATCTCCTTCTCAACAGAACGCACGCAAACGATCTAGACCAACGAACGACCGCCACCAAGACATTGACCACGCACGAGATTCCGACACCATGCTCCGATTTGACGTTATCGGAGAGAAGCTCCTCCCGTGCCGATCCTACCCTGGCTGCCATGACCGCTAGAACATGCTCCGCCTCGCCAAAAAGACGCAGCACCTCCGGCTCTTTTAACCCATTTTCTAGCGAATCCTATTTCCTCTAGGGCGATGTAACTGTATGGATAAGGCATACGACCTCTTTTACACAGCAGTACCTTCTGATTGTTCCCAAATCGACGACCCACCGCTAGCTCTCCACGAGTACACACGAACGGTCGAAAATTGTTCCCTAAATTCTGGTCACGCGGAGACCCAAATTGAAAAATAGACTATAGATCTAGCGTGCGCTTGTCGAGAGCTTCGAATCGGTATATAATATGTTAGGATTTGGAGGAGTTTAAATTTTTGGAGTTAATTTTGGTTTGAAACTGAATTGGAAATTTAGGGTTTTCAGCCATTGAGAAAGAGGAGATGACCAGGGAGAGTGTATGTACTATAATTGAGAATGTGAGAAACAATTAGGGTTTATAACAGTCTATACATAGGCAGAGCTGAAATAAAAAGAATGGACAAGATCGATGGATAGAAACGATAAAAGCCCGTTCCGTTCCCGAAACGAAAGTGGATCATCCCATATATCAAAATATATGTTTTCAAAAAATTTAAACTCAATGGAATAGCTTTCAAGTTCTAATTCCTGCGTATGAAGAAGTTTGCTTAAAATCAGCTTATTTCAAATAGATTTCAATTGAATTTAATTAAATTGGTTTCTACGCGTTTCGAGTCCACACGATTAAACGACAAATCCGATCCCTACGAAACTTGAAATCCTACAGTAATTCACCATTACAGATTCCATAAAGCTAGTTTCGTCAAAATCCGAGGCAGTTGTCAAAATGACTATTTTCACGTTAATAAATTAAATTAATATTAAATTAATTAAATCACATTTTTAGTTCCAATTTTTATAATTAACAAATTTTATCATTTTTGATTACTTAGACATTACAATGATTTAATAATAATTTACATATCAATTCAGTGTTAAATAGTACACTAATTACAGTGTTCAATTTCAACTGTAATTAAATCCAATAAATTAAAATTTAATTCCAATAAATTGATTATACTTGATTTCAGTCCTTTTTATTTCATTATTCATTACTCTATGCATATTTTAACATTGGGTTATACCTTATTACATTAGTATTCTACAATTACCATCTTTTATTATTTAATTGCAATTTTCCAATTATATTTAATTTTTGTCGATTTTCACATTAATTATAATTTAAAATCCCAATAAATTAATTTATTTTGGTTTCACTCTTTTATTAAATAAATTATTACACAATGAATATAATTAACATTTCTATACATTTTATTGCATTCACCTTTTACAGTTATCGCCTTAACTCATTTTACGTAACATTTAATTACATTTAATTGCAATTGATTTTAAATAAATTGGTAATAAATAATACTTGTCACCGTTTGTATATTTAATCATATTTTTATGTTTGTTATCTACACACAAATGTCATAATTATTTACACAACGCTAATTTTATTCAATTACAATTTATTACTTACAATTTCATTAATTAATACAACATTTAAATTATCAATCACTCTTTTAATCCAATTATCAATTAATACATGCATTATTACAATTAATTTGCAATTTATAACCAATTATAACTTTTTAATCATTTCAATGAATTGGAATTACGTTTAAAGCAGTTATCAATTACCTTAAATTAATACTATTACATTTCATTCCAGTTATATTCTTATTCTTAAATCACATATTTTTATATCTTCCAATATTAAATCACAAAACCTTATTAAATTAACTATTTTTAATTATTGAAAATTATGGATCGTTATACTCTCCTCCACTCAAAACCTTTCGTCCTTGAAAAAGGAAAGAAGGGAAAGGAAGGAATTTATATAATCAATATATCTTATTAAAAATATTAAATTTTTAACAACTAATTTTCATAATTAAATAATTTAAATGAAATATATCAATTAATAACAATTAAATCATTTATATTCCAGTTAACAAAAGTTTGGAAAACATTTCATAAAATTTCTATGTCCAAAATTCATGGAAAATTTCAACAAAATCTCCTTTGTACGTAGAGGCCTGAGAGAAAATAATAATATCAATAGTAATAATATATATCGTATTTTCAAAATAAAATACCTAAACCATGGGAAAACAATATAATATTGCTATAAAACCGTAATCCGAGAACGCACCTATTTTTCGGGCAAACGACGCTTATTTTATGAAACCAAAAGCAGTAGCAGTTACTTCCATAACCTATATTTCACTTATATAAGTTTTCTAAGAGTAAGAATCTTTTAGAAACCATGGCCCTTTGTTCTAACTCACTTTAGTCACTCTTTCTCTTCGGCTTACTTCTTATAAACCCCAACTAAACCCTCCCGTATTAGCTTAGTCACTCTTGTCTTAGCTTGTTTCGCATCCCGGTCACGATTAAAGCATATTTTGTGTCCCCAAAGAGACCGCGAATTCGCCCTGATTGAAGCATCCCACCATTCTGGAGGGAACATTTCCCGGCCAAAAGAGTCAATAATTATGTAAAAGAGAAATATTTCAAGTTGTTTTCAACTAATAACAAAACAAATCAATACAACATAACAACAATCACTTGCAAACAAATAGTACAAACATTATTTCAACGAAGAATCCATCCATGTCAACTAAAACAAATGGTTTGTTCGGGTTCAGAAACTTTTAATCATATAAAATGATAAATAAACTACTAAGGATACTATACACTCGACAATCTTAGATAAAACTCAATAGATCATTTATAAATCCTACACAATAGAAGTATCATTTCTCAACCAATCCATAAGTCAAACAAACAATAATTTCAAATAATATTTAAGTTTTATTCTAATTACTCTTTCTTTTTCACAGTATTCACTGTTCATTTTCATTCATATAACGCTTATTTTTATTAATTTGCATTCGTTATTACGTAAAAAAATTATTTCTCATTTATTCATATAATGCCATTTTTGTTTCATTTTATTACTTTACATTCATTGCTTAAATAAGTTATTTCCATTCAATTGTTTAAAATAATCAATGGATTCATTATTTGAGTATTGCATACATTTTTTCCAGTTTAATTCATTTATTATTTACTTTGATTTTCTTTTTAACATCAATATTATTTGTGAAGCAACTCATACTTAGATTTCCATTCTCTTTCTTTTCACTTTTATCTCTTTTATATATAGCATTCCATTTTACTGTTTTCTTTAATTATAATTCGTTTCAAACATTACTTAAGTTATAATCATTTGCATACAATATTCACCCTTTTATTACGTTTAATTTGTAGCATTTTTAGTTACTAACTTAGGTTTTTAACCATTTATGATATCAGAATTTCTTATTTATGGAAGTAATTCCATTGAACACTTTCATTTTCTAAATTTCACTTGTATAATATTCTATCACATATTTCTATTTTACATTTCAACTTCTAATGTTTTTGTAAGTTATACATATGTTCTTTAGAACACAATTGAATTTTACACAAGTTCCTCTTATATATTTAGTTAACAAAATGTTCAATAGTTACCATTTCTTATTTTCATTTTCTTTTTATTTTCAGTTTACAAATTTTCAGTTTCTTATCTATTTCATTAATCATTTTAACATCAAATTTCTTATTTTCATTTTAGAAGTTTCCAACTATTAATATAGTCAAGTTTCATTTCATTGTAATAAATGAAATTTCCAATTTGCAGAAACTTAAGAACTAAATACCAGTTTCCTTTTCAATTATTTAAATAATCTATATGTAATCATATCTTTTATGTATATAAAATCATATTTAGAGATTAAAATTAAGATTTATTTACCAAAAAATTTTTGTAGTAAACTACTACAATTGTCTTCTCACTTTAAAACTCGAAAATGAACGTTGATAACGCGTGCACTCATCATCGAAATTATTTTCTAGTGATAGAGAGGGGAGTACAGAAATTATTTCCTTCCAAAATTCTTTTAAAACTTTTTTTTCAAATCATGTTGATATATTTATATCCAAAAATAATTCCAAATGATATTAATATTATATTCCAAATTTTTTTTGAAAGAAACTTCCAAAATGCCGAAACTTAAGTCCTCAAATTTCAATTTATATTCATTCTATTTGTAACTCTTATTTTTTAATCAATATTTATAAAATTTCAATTTCTAACAAACAACATATTACATCCAACAATATCATTTATAAAAATCCATTTTTTATATACAAAAATATATAATAGGTAAACCTATTTCATTTACTTATGTTTCAAAACAACATTGTGTCGGTCTGTCATGTTAAGTGTTTAGAAATTCCTATCAATGCCATAGCGTCCTATGTACTGACCAGAATTTATAAATATAAAAAGGAACAAATTAACACAATACAAAAACTTTTTATGTAACATTTCGATATTTTCAACCATTCGCATCCGCACGTGTCGGACTAGAATTGCTCAAAATATCATATTGTTAATTTGTATTTGGCAAAACTCAGAATATATGGTAAATAAATAATCACATAATCACAGACATAGGGTATTACAATAATAAGCAGTGGAAACAAATGAATAGTAGTTCACGAAGCTACTATATATATAACAGAGTTAAAACAAGATACAGTAGAAGTCTCGAATACAATAGTCAAATAATAAAATCTGAATACATCACTGGAATCAACTGAATGACTGAAAGATGAATCGATAGTTAGATCTCCTAGCGAAGCTCCAAGCTCCAAAGGTGAGTCTCAAATGTTGTGGCGCTCAGTCTGTACCCGAGCGTAAAGTAAAATCACAAAATATTCGAGTCATGATTAACATTCTTATATCAATAAATCCAACTCAAGTGAAATAACAACTGAAATACAAGTAACTTAAAGGATGTTTGGCATAACCACCCTATAAGGATTCGTTAAACTATCTACTATATAGTAATATACGCTATTATAATAATGTCTATAGTAAAGTAAACTATTAAAATAGCGTAAAGGCGTTAGGCATTACCCATATCCCTCTTAACACATTTTATAATGCCATAGTCGATACAGTACCATGATACCTCCTGATCGGGAGGCTATAAGAGGATACTCCATAGGTACGACATAAAACGAAATCGTAGTGGTATCGATAGGGTATGTGACACGGTACAACTAGGCAATGCCAGGTTAGATATACCAATTACACTTCTGGGCTAATGGTGACGCATAGCCGCAGCTACCGACCACCTCGATCCAGACTACCAAAATAAAAGGTGCGCCCAAATCAATCACAAAGTAAAATGAATGGTACCGATGAAGTGTGTCTGATCTGAGGAGCTACCTCACTTGGCCCGTTAGTTGCTCCTATTTCAGCCACCTTAAGCCAACTCACGGGAGTTAGGTCCACGTATATCCTCATATAGGATCGTTGCCACCATCCTACTTCATTCTGGAATCTCCACCACATACGCAGTTGTTAAAGTAGTTTTCGGTATTGGTAGAGAGTATGACAATATCCGACCTTGGTCTCTTTAGCAACCAATCGTTATTATAACACCGTGGTCATTTCAAAATAGTTTATACTTTAAAACCAAAATATCATTGCTATTACAAAACCATATCAATACGATATCATTTCACTTCAAATATACTCATTTCCAAAATCATAGCACTTTCAAAGTTATAAAAATTTCGAAACCAAAACATTTGAAATCATAACACTTTGGAAATCCTAACACTTTGAAATCATAAAACTTTGGAAAACAAGAACTCTTTGAAATCAAAACACTTTGAAATCATATCATTTTGGAAATCATAATACTTTGAAATCATAATTCTTTGAAAAACCATAACTCTTTGAAATCATAACAATTTGAAATCATAACAATTTGAAATCATAACACTTTGGAAAACCAATAACACTTTCCTTTAAACAGTTTAGATATTAATGATAGTATATACAACAAAATAGTTTATAAAATAAAATAGTTGATATAAAATAGCTATAAGTTAAAATTGTTTATATTAAAATAATTAGTATATTAAAATATTTTATATTAAAATAATTTATAAAGTAAAATATAAAATAGTTTTAAATATAATTCAAAAATACTTTATGTAAGAAAATAGTTTCCACAAATTTCACAAATCGATTCCAAATCAACTCGAATTCCAAAATTCAAATTTAATTCAATCTCAATTCATTAATTTCAACTCAATTTAGTTTCTCAGTAAACCATTTCAAGTTATATCGATTTCAAATACAGATTTTTTTTAACCATAAAATAAACCATTTCAGTTTCAATATATTTCAAAGCTTTAAATATTCAAACATTTCAAAACTTTATTTGGTAATTTCATATATATATATATATATATATCAAATTCACTTTACTATTATTTATTTCGAAATATTTAAAAAGTCATTCAAATAACATTTAAATAAAACTTTAAATTTCAAATTTAAATAAAACTAGATATACCATTTCAATTTATGTAAATCCAAAATATTCATTCAAATCATTTTTAATCAAAATCAAGTTATAAAATTATATCTTTAAATATCCCAAATCTAATAAATTTCAAATCAAACTTATTTGACTATAATTATTAAATAAATTTAATTTCAAACCAATTTCTATTTCTCTTTCCAACCTGAATTTTATTAAAATCATTATAAACTCTATATTTGAAAATATAAATTTTACATAAATACTTAAACATATTATATATTAATTAAGTCAACATTAATATGTAACAACCCGAAATTTTCGATCCCGAAAATTCCAGAGAGTTAGGGAAAGAAGAAAGAGATAGAAGAAAAAGAAGAAACAGAAACACCATCATCTCACATTCGCAGCGGATAAAATATAATATCACATAAAATAACAGTTATACAAAGAAAGCTGTAATTGTCAATTACATTTTAATGCATTAGAGTTACAACAATTCACAATAACTGGACAGTTAAAATAACTTGCCCAGATAATTAGCAATAATATACTCAGTAGAAAACACTCCATACATTCCTGCCATCTAGCTCGCCTCTTGAGCTCCAGAACGTCCTTACCTGAAAATCTGTAATACTCGGTCTGATGCGATCATTACATCAAAATAACACCCGGGTCAGGCTGGAAACCAGCGTGCGTAAACCTATATAATTTGAAATACTATGTTCAAACCATAAAAGAAAACCCAAGTAACTCGTACTTCATTACGAGTCCATTACTTGTTATGCTCAACACTTATTTCACAACTCAAATTCTAAGTATTCCAACTTAGTTCAAGGGTCCATATTATTCCATTTCAGCCTATTGACATCACATATAAAGAATTATTGCAAGTTTCTAATCGAAGTGGTTTCTGGTATTTACTAATACCTGACTCCGGTCTCTTCGAATTCCATGTCATCTTAATCCAAGTTATTCAACGAAGTACAATTCTAGCTTTAAATACAGGATGTCATTGTTTTAACCCAATATATTATACCACATAGCATCACACATCACATACCAAAGATATCAACTAATCTGAGGCACTCAATATCATTCAATCATTCTTAAGCAAGATTAATCAACCATACCATCTCTAATTAATTCAGTTAATCACAATTGAATTGAATCAATTACTTTAATTACTTTTAAATCCTGCTTATTAATTAATTACAAACCAATTAATTTATTATTCAATAATCATCCATCTTAATTAATCCTCCTTGATTAGTTATTCTTTAATTGCATTAAGTAGTTAATCTTTAATTAATCACATAGATTAATTATCCTTAACCATTCACATTAATTAACCTTTAATTAATTAATGACATTCATTGATGATCCTTAATTAACTACTTCCATTAATTAACCTTAATTAATCACATACAATAATTAACTATCCTTCAATTACTTACATTAATTAATCCTTTAAATTAATTACACTGAGAATTAATCCATAATTACTTTCATTAATTACTTCCATAATGTAATTATCCTCTTTAATTAATTACATTTAGTAATTACACATTAACTACTTCCACTAAGTAATTAACCTGATTAATACTTAATCCAATTCAAAGTTTATCCTTAATTAATAAACCAATTAATTATCTTACATTAATTAATTAATTATTCCTAATCATTAGTTAACGATCCCATCATTAACTATCCGTTAAATTCCCATTAATTACTTACCCTAAGTAATTATCTTTAATTAATCTCATCATTAATTAATTACACTAATAAAGTTTATTAAGTGATAAATCTTTTAATTAATTCACTAATTAATTATTGAAAAATAATTCACAACTTAAATTAAGTTGAAGATAAATTCTTTATCTTTATACTATACTTAATTATATTATTAAATTTCCATTGAAAACATTTTGCACACCAATTTTTTTTTATAATTTGAAAGATTTGAGAACAATTTGCGAATCAATTTATATTTGAAAGATATAAAATTTTCTTTAGACAAAACAAATCTTAAAAATTATTAAAGTCTTTGAAACTCATTCAAACTTGTTTAATAATTTCCTAATCTTAAATTAAACAATTCTTTAAAACATATTCATTTTAAATGTATTTTAAAAACTTAGTTAAATATTCTTTTTAAACTAAATTATTTCCAATACATTTAAACTTGTTTAAATGTTTTCCCTTTGAAAATAATTTTTTTAAATAACTTAGAAACTTTTATCATTTTAAAACTTGGTTTTATTTGCTTTTAAACTTTGAAACCATTTTTCTTTTAAAAACAAATTATATAAATACTTTAAAACTATGATTTCTTTGCTTTTTAAAAAAATCTGGTACTAGATCCTTTAAAACCAGACAACTCGACACTCATAAAAACCTGAGCTAACTCCCACATTTCCTCGAGTCTACCCCGAGTTCCACGCGAACACCCACCTGCTTCGAGTTCCTCTTACAAAAACTCGAGAACGACTTCGGCACCTCTTCGTATTCTCCAAAAACCAAACCACAGAACAATCTAAACATACCCACCGTGCACGTGCACATGCACAGTGACTTCGACCATCTACGGTTACCCATGCCTCGTTCCTTAAGTCAACAACCACCTCGTCGTCACAAACGACCACATAGATACTACGATCCCACCACAAGTCAAAATCGAGCACTCTGTCGAACTAGGACTAAAACTCAAACAAAGCAAATCACCTCGCCGTCGACGAATTAGGTCACCGGAGCCCACGTCCTTCCGACCACAGCTGCGCCACGACCTCCACCAACATTTCCCCTATACATGAACGCCTCCGGTGCACCACCGTCACCGCATTCACCTCGAAAACACAGACGAACCAAACCCATAGCAAAACCCTACTTCACCTCCGACTAGCCTCCACGTTCATCAATAAATACAACGACCATTTTTCCTGTGATCATCACCCTTCCAGCAACCTTCACCATCAAGCTCGACGAACCTTAACGTGCCGATCGTCGGAAATCGGCAAATACCCAATTTTTGATCATCTCAGAAAACCTCAACATATACTAATCTAAAAAATTTTATCTCTTCACCTAAAATCATCATTTTACAATACTAAGTCTGGATATATAATCACAACTTCAAATTAACATGATTGATTTTAACCCATTTTTGATTTTTTTTACACCTTTAAACATCTTGCTGCCCTTACTCATGTCCAGAAGGTTTTCAAACTTATTTTTCTTGAATAAAAATTTTAAGCTTTAATTTTGTTTTAAACAATCATATTGTGTTTGAATTACTAAGCCTAACAATGATCATAAAAAAAGAGTTTTGAATTTTGGTTTATATTTCAAACTCTGTAACTAAGAAATAGAAAGGAACAGGCAAATCCAAACATGCACAGAACAAAAACTCATATATATACAGAGATTCACACTTATAAATACATATGCAAAGCACAATTTAAATCCAAGAATCACATTCAACGGATTATCACTTATTAAGCTTTAAATAAAATGTTTACTCACTTGTGTTTTGAAGACAAGGAACATACCTTTGAAACTTTGGAAACTGAAAGCTATAATTCCCTGGAAACTTGAATTGCTTGTTGAAATTTTGATTTGTTATCTGATTAAATCTTACTTTGATTGTTATTGAAACAGAGAGCATAGATTCCAAGTTGAAGATTTGAATTTGTTTGATGTTGAGATGAGTTTTACTTTGATTTGGTTTTCCAGTTTGGAAATTTTGAATGAGATTCTTTTGTTTGTTCCAGGTTTTGAAAAATTTGCTGATTATTTTTTCTAAATAAACCTGGTTTCTGAATTTTCTACAATACTAAACTAAAAGAAAAAAAATTATTTTATTGCCACTTGTTAATATTGTTAATACTTGTGAGTTTATGCATGCTAAATTTGTTACAAATGTTCAATGTCTTTTAAAAATGCTACACTTCTATTA
The DNA here is from genome assembly GCA_030765085.1 of Allium cepa. Lineage (NCBI taxonomy): Eukaryota > Viridiplantae > Streptophyta > Magnoliopsida > Asparagales > Amaryllidaceae > Allium > Allium cepa. The sequence goes on from CM060937.1 coordinate 295,036,496, forward strand.
ATTCCATGTTTTCAAATATTTACTCATGCTTATTAATAAATGTTTATAATATATATATATATATATATATATATATATAAATTTTCAATTTAGATATATTTACATCTCTTTTATATTAACTTATGTATTATATTAATATATACATATTCAAACTATATTTATAATAAATAAATAAATATATATATATATATATACATACATTTTTATTCCATAGGCACACACATATATATGCCTATACACATTGTAAGCTTGAATATATCCACTTATATATATTCAGATTTTTTTTTAATTATCAAAAAATTTATCCGTTCAACTGAATAAGATCAGTTAATAATCCAATCATCATGTGTTTCAAAATTGGGTTATCACAAATAAATCAGATCTAATCATTAAACTTATTATATATATATATATATATATATATATATTAAAATAATCAAATTGTAAGTAAAATCTTAAATTTTACAATTCCAAAACTAACTTATAATTTTTAAAATTTTCAAACATATATTTTTAAAAATCAAAATTTAAAACCTTTATAAATTTTTTTTATATATATATATATACACACACACACATACACACATATCTTAAAATCAAAATTTATTAAACCATATATTTCTTTCCAAAACCATAGAAATCATTTTCAAAATATTTTAATATAGACCAATGATGTCTTTTTATAATTTCCTATCCTATGGTCAAGTGATATGAATGTTTATCATTTCAATCCGCAATTTAAATATATATACGGGTATATATCATTTTAACCCGCAATCCCAAATTCAATTAAGTGAAAATCTCTTAGGCTTATCATTTCAACCCATAACGATTTTCTCCTATTCTATAGATCGTTCAGATATGTATCATTTCAACCCATATAGAATTCTATACTAACAGGAACTAACAGAGTGATAACAGTGAAATAGGCATATAATATCAACCTAATAACAGATAATGGTGTCAGATGTCACTGGTAAACAGATACAGATAATAGCATATATATAGCAATGTAAATAACTAACAACCGCATATTTCAATTGTTGTTTCAGTTGAAATAAAATTTAATAAATATAAGAACGTTAATTGTGAGTGATTGCTCACCTTTCGAGGCTAGAGAGTTTGACAACAGAACAAGCTACGAATTCCAAAGCAAAGCAAGATTGGCACGAATTCGATGATCAAAGCTGATAAATAGGGATAGATGAAACCAAATCACAACTGGATTGAAGAAGATAAATGGTATAAGCGAACTTATATATATATATAACTATATATATAAAAATCAAATTCTAAATTCAAACACATATTAACTTATATACATACACATATATATACACACGCATTTTAAAATCCATTGTTTTAAACTAAAACTCAAATATTAACGTCAAAGATATATATAATAATAAAATTTAAATCAATAAATTTTAAACTTAACAGTTTAACATATATATTTATATAACTTATGTAATCAACCAACAAACCAAAAGTTTAATACTGATAAAAATGTAAACACTATATGTTATATTTAAAACAATATTTATTATAAAATTATTATTTATAAAATCAACTTAAATCCAAAATAGTATGTTTCTATATATATAAACAAATATGGGTAAGCTATTTATATATGCAACAACTACATGCATGTTACTCAAAAATGTATGCAGACGCAATACAAATATGTATATATAGACCCATTATTTACCCTACATTATAATATGTACCTATTATAAATATACACAAATGAAATCAAACAATCATGTTCATAAGCAGCTAATATTTTTTTTGTAAACAAAATGCAACATTGTTAATACCTCATCTATAATATAAAATATGCTATAACTCGTATACTTTATAATATAAACTGTATAAACTATTAATCTATATACTATATTTATAAATCTATATAAAATGTCAAATATACTTATATACCAACCTAATTTGAGATTTTTATAAACTAACATTTATACTACATATAATATAATATACTATGCTAAACAATATATAATATTATTCTTATATTCAGGAACCGCTGGTCGGTAGTGATTGAACAGGTTTCCCTAGTTCCCAAAAAAATATTATTCTTATATTATAACTAACAGATCGACTATATGAAATGTTTATGCAAATTGTATATATAAAAATATATAAACTAAACACATATAACTTAATATATATATATATATATATATTGCAAACATATATGAATAACAAAAGTAAAACTTACAAATGGAATGTATAGGTTAGTATAAACAAATATAACTATGCAGATTTATATAAATTTTTATATCTATCAACAGAACCACATATTAATAAAACTTATATATATTATTCTATATACATACTTCTTAAAGAAAAATTAAAACACAAATATAATTTTATACGTATCAACAATATATATACACACCTTTGTAAACGTGTACTGTTGTATATGCATACCACTACTTATATGATAATATATATATATAGACATATATATATATATATATATATTTAAGCTTACACTTGGTGATAGCAATATATAATATATGTCAACTAACAGACTATACATAATATAATATATAACTAGATCTAGTTATAAATACATATATATATTATATATGTACATTGCCTACATACACTAACAGAAAACCAGAGAAAGAGGCTCAGGTGGGAAAATGAGAGAGGCGAGAGGGAGAGAGGCTTCGGCCTCGGCTGTCACTTGAAGGAAGATGGGGGAGAAGGTGAGGACGTGTTTTGGGAAAGTTGGAGGCAAGTGGAGGCGGGTCGGCTACAGGTCTGGGTGGAGCAAGGGGAATGAGGCCATGGATAGGTGATTGCTTCACACAAAAGAAAAGAGGATAAACATGCAAGGAGGTGAGGTGTAGGCTCTAAATATAAAGAATACAAACTTGATATATATATATATATATATATATATTTGTTTTGGCAAAACAAAGAAGAACACATGGAAAAAGGAAGTGAATGAATGTGAGATGATGAAACCAAAATAGTACATATGGCAGCTGGTGAGATTATTAAAAGATTTCTATTATATCTGGGAATATGGAAAAACAAATAGCTGTTTTGACTTCAACAGGTAGGTATATGAAAGGGTGGATGGAAACCAATTTTTTTTTAAATGTGTACTAATACGATTAACCGTTCCACGGATTTCATCGCGTATCGGACAGCGAAAAATAAATATGAATATACTGCGGAGATCAGCATGACGAGACGATCAAAATGGTAAACAGGTATCAGTGGTAAGATAATCCGATCAAAAGTCGATAATTGATACCGGAAATGCTGCTATTTTGTTGGAAATAAGATAAACGGAGCAATAACAGTCCAAATTTGAAGAAACGAAATATGACGTCCCACTTAGAAGATGATTTGCAAATTTATTGTATAAAAATATTCAAGTTTGGAAAATATTTTATTATCGTCAAATATTAACTGATTTGAATTTAAATAAAATTTAAATAAAATTACACAAGAAAATAAACTTCCACATTATTAATTGAAAATTTACCATTTATGTTAAATTATACGTATTCCAAATATTAAATTTTCCATTCAAAATTTTGTTACTTAGAATTTCACAAAATTTCGATTAAGTAATAAATAAAACTACTAAAGTTTATGGGTCATTACCTTTGTAGCACTAAAAAATACACTCTCTCACATATATATATGTATACACACTCAACGACTCATTCTAAGGTATTACTACCCTATTCTATATGAGTCAAACCCCACAAAGCTAAGGTTATCGCTAAACCAAAGCTTTGATACCAACAGTAACGAACATCCTTTTGGACGGTTTAAATCGACACACATGCCAACTTAAACCATTCAGAGGGGTAGATTGCTATGGGGTAAATAAAAAAGCAGAGAAAGAAAAGAAACAAGCACAGAATCTCACAGTGGAATGACCAAATATAATAATCAAATAAATAGTTCATGATGCTGTTTCACAAATAACATTTGATTAAACTTTTACACTACAGATCAGAGTTACATACAGCATGAATAAATAAATAAATGCAGCGGAATAATATGATGGTGTGGTATGAATATATAATAAATAGTGATAGTACAAATCATCGTATTCGTCCTCCAGAAAGCGGTCTTCGATACACTGAAAAGCTCAGACTGACCCGAGTGAATTGAAAAGACAAAATACTCGATTTAGAACTAAAAAATCTTACGTAAGTTAAACCAATAGTAAATAAATATGAGTGTAACGACATCTGAGATATTCACGGGGTTTGACATGTCCTATCCAGTGTCTAACGTGAGTGCAATAATTAAAGAACTATTCGGAATTTCCATCTCCTAAGGGTCCGTTAAACTATCTACTATGTAGCACAGTATGCTATTATAATAGTGTCTACAGGAAATTAAAGTATTAAATAGCGTCAAGGCGTTATCCATATCCCCTTTAACACATTTTTATATATTCCCATAGTCTATATAGTACCGTAATTCCTCCGTAAACTGCAGGGCTATCAGAGGGCACTCCATAGGTAAAGTATAACCAAACTCGTTGAAGGCGTGGTAGGGCATGTGAACACGACACTCGAGGCAATGCTAGGGTAGATATACCAGTTGCACTCCTGGACTGGTAGTAATGCATAGCGGCTACTATCGCCCACATCGAACGCACTCTCATAATCAAAATCGAGGGGTGGCCACCAAATCAATCACAAAGTAAAAATACAGTATCGAAGAAATGTGCCCGATATTAGGAATGACCTCACTTGGCCCGATATAGCTCTAGTTTTAGTCATATCTAAGCCGAATCACGGGAGTCAGGGTCACATAAATACCTCACACAACATTGTTCACCAAATCATCCTACTTCATTTCTGAAATCTCCATCACATACACAATTGTTAAAGTGGTTTTCGATATTGGCAGAGAGTGTGATAATATCCAATCCCAGTCTCTTTAACAACCAAACGCTTATTACATACCGGATAGTTCGTGTACATTTCCCTAAAACCAATTCATAATTGGTATCAAATATCATATTCTCAAAACCATATCACTTTCGAATCATATTCACTTTCAAAATCACATTCATTTCCAAAATCATATTCACTTTCAAAAATCATATTCACTTTTGAATTTATCGATAAGATAGGTTCATTAAATCCTCATTCCAAAATCATCATATTTACTCAAATATGTCATTTCATAAAAAGGTATCAATTCCAAATTCCAACTTAGGTTGTACCATCATTAAGGATTTAAATATAAATACTTCAACTTTACACAGTCTGAAATTTTAGAAAATAGTTTAGATAGTCATAAATAGTTTTAATAGTTTTAAAAATAGTTTAAAATAGATTAAAATAGTTTAATAGTTTAAATAGATTTAAAATTGATTTAATTAGATTTAAAATGATTTTAATAGATTTAAAATATATTAAATAGATTTTTAATAGATTAAAGAAATTTAAAATAGATTATATATATTTAAATTATATTAAATAGATTTAAAATAGATTAAATAAATTTAATTAGTTTAAAATAGGTAAAATAGGATTAAATAGGTTATAATAAATTAAATAAATTACAATAGTTTAAATTAATTTAAAATAGTTTAAATTAATTAAAGTAGTTTAAATTAGTTTAAAATAGATTTCAAAGTTATATCTAAACATTTCAATAACTCAATCCAATAAATTCATTTATAATTGACACTTCAACTTTGAAATTCCAATTTAAACCCTTTGGACAATTCTCCAAATCAATTGCAATTTCAACATTCACATTTGGATTATCGAAAATATTTCAGTTTATATAAATCAATTTCAATTTCAAAATGCTAGTTAACTGAATTCAAAATTTAAGGAATACAGAAATCATTTAATTTAACCAATCCAGTGTCCGTACATACTTTACTACCTTATGGTCAAGTAATACGGATATTAATTATTTCAATCTGCTATTTAAAATTTTACGGGTATATATCATTTCAACCCGTAATCCTGAATTAAATAAAATCCATAAAATCGCTCGAGTCTATCATTTCAAACCATAACGATTTTTTCCTAATCTATAGATCATTCGGGTATGTATCATTTCAACCCCTAGGGAACTTGCAATGTTATAATAATATAAAACATAACATCTAGTCATCCAATACCAACAATCAAACATCCATCACAATCTTCATCCAAATCAACTAATAAACATCAATAGATAATTGATTATCACAACAGGTATTAAATTGACAATTTAAAATCAATATTGGATTAGAAGATGATTAAATGCAATAAAAGTTAAATTTAACAAGAATGACAATTTAAACATACCAAACATCGATCACTTAATTTATAATCACACCATAAATTTAATTTAATTAACATAAGATAGTTTAGTAGTTGTGAGTGAGTTAAAACACTCACCTTTGATTTCAAATCAATTTGAAATCCAAAATAAGCCTTAAATTTGAACAGTCTCAGAATTCATCTAAACCAACGCAAAATGTCTTAAATTCAATACGATCTCGATGAAACAAACGGCGTGCAATTTCGAGTTCATATGAAAAATTTAAGATCGTTAGAACATTTAAAGTTTGAAGTTAAATTAAATAAATAAAAAAAGCAACATTACCACGCCACGTCAGCATCCCATTGAAACCCTATCTCGTTCTCGACAGAACGAACACGCACGACCCAGACCAACGAACGACCGCCACCTAGACATCGACCATGCATGAGATCCGGGCACCATCCTCCGATCTGACGTCCCTAAAGAGAATCTCCACCCATGCCGACCCTACCCTGGCCGCCATGACTGCCAGAATACGCTCCACCTCGCCAAAAAGACCCAACCCCGCCGCCTCTTCTAGCCCATTTTTTGGAGAATCCCATCGCCTCTAGGGTGATGTAAAAGTATGGATCAAAGGCATACGACCTTCTCTATACAGCAGTACCATCTGATCGTTCCCAAATCAACGACCCACCCCGAATTCTCCACAACTACACACTAACGGCTGAAAACTATTCCCCAAATTTTGGTCACATAGAGACCCAAATCAAAAAATAGATTGCAGACCTAGCTTGTGCTCATCGAGAGCTTTGAATCTGCATATAAAATGTTAGGGTTTGGAGGAGTTTAAATTTTCGAAATTGAATTGGGAATTTAGGGTTTTCAGCCATTGAGAAAGATAAGATGGTCAGGGATAGTTGTACATACTGTAATTAATCGGGTTTATAACAGTTTATATATAGGTAGAGCTGAAATAGAAAGAATGGACCAGATCGATTTGGACAGAAACGAAAACAATGACCTGAAAAGCCTGTTCCATTCCCGAAATGAAAATGGGTCATCCCATATATCAAAATATCTGTTTTCAAAAATTTTAAATTCATTGGAACAGGTTTCAAGCTCTAATTCCATCTATGAAGAATTAGCTTAAAATCAGCTTATTTCAAATTGATTTCAATTGAATTTAATTAAATTGGTTTCTACGCGTTTTGAGTTCGTACGATCAAAATATAAGTCTGATCGCTACGAAACTTAAAATCCTACAATAATTCGTCATTACGGGATTCGATGAAGCTGGTTTTGTCGAAATCCGAGACAGTTTCCAAAATGGCTATTTTCACGTTAATTAAATAAATTAATATTAAATTTATTAAATCACTTTTTTAACTCTAATTTTTATAATTAACAAATTTTATCACTTTTGATTACTTAGACATTTACAATCCTTTAATATAAATTTACATATCAATTCAGTGTTAAATATTACACTAATTACAATGTTCAATTTGAACTGTAATTAAATCTAATAAATTAAAATTTAATTCCAATAAATTGATTATACTTGATTTCGGTCCTTTTTATTTCATTATTCATTACTCTATGCATATTTTAATGTTGGGTTATACCTTATTACGTTAGTATTCCACAATTACCATCTTTTATTTATTAATTGCAAATTTTCAATTATATTGAATTTTTGTCGATTTTCACATTAATTATAATTTAAAATCCCAATAAATTAATTTATCTTGGTTTCACTGTTTTATTAAATCAATTATTACATAATGAATATAATTAACATTTCTATGCATTTTATTGTGTTTACTTTTTACAGTAATCGTTCTAACTCATTTTACATAACATTTAATTACATTTAATTGCGATTTATTTTAAATAAATTGGTAACAAATAATAACTTTCACCATTTATGTATTTAATTACATTTGTATGTTTGTTATCTACACACAAATGTCATAGTTATTTACACAACGCTAATTTTATTCAATTACAATTTATTACTTACTTTTTCATTAATTAATACAACATTTAAATTATCAATTACTCTTTTAATCCAATTATTAATTAATGCACACTTTATTACAATTAATTTGCAATTTTTAATTATAATTTTTAATCATTTCAATTAATCGGAATAACATTTAAAGCTGTTATCAATTACCTTAAATTAAACTAGTACATTTCATTCCCGTTATATTCTTATTATTAAATCACATATTTTTATTTCTTTCAACATTAAATCACAAAACCTTATTAAACTAACTATTTTTATTTATCGAAAATTATGGGTCTTTACACATACCTTGATATTTCTTTTGATCAACTGCCTTACCTTTTCATTCTTGTCAAGTTTAATAGCTGTGCTTATATGGGTTTTTGCAGCTTTTGCATCTTTCAATCCAAATTTGTTGACAAGTTCTCCAATATAATTCCTTTGAGAGATGAATGTACCTTTACAATTTGTTTGATTTGAAATCCTAAAAAAAAATTAACTCTCCAACCAAGCTCATTTCAAACTTCTCCTGCATGACATTTTCAAATTTCTCATACAATAAGTTGTTAGTGGCACCATAAATAATGTCATCAACATATATCTGAACAATCAAAAGATCATCATTTTCATGCAATAGAAATAATATGGTGTCTACACAGCCCTTTTTGAATCCATTTTCAAAAAATAAGTGCAAAGACATTCATACCAAACTTTAAGGGTTTGTTTTAATCCATATAGTGCTTTCTTAAGTTTATATACATGGTTAGGGTAATTATGACTTCCAAAACCTTCTGGTTGTACAACAAATACATCTTCTTTCAAAATTCCATGAAGAAAAGAAATTTTAATATCCGTTTGTCCTAGTTTAAATCCTTTTGAGCAAGCAAAAGCTAATAATATCCTAATGGATTCTAGTCTTGCTACTGATGCAAAAGTATAACGACCCGGAATTTTGGTCGCTAGAGTTTGAACATTTAATTCATTTTAAATGTTGAATGTGCATTATAATTTGGTTTTGAAACAAAAAGATTTTGATTAAATTAATGAAATTAGTTAAAATTTCAAATATAGCTATTCAATTGGATTTGAATAATAATAATTTAATATTTGGGAATTGTGATAATTTGTGAATCTGAAGATAAATGGTTTCTAAAATTTATTTTAAGTCTATTTGGATTTAAATAATGATGCTGGAATTTTGGATGGAATCAAAAGTCGATAAGTAAAATTTGGGATTTTATATTAATTTAATAATGGAATTTAATAATAATATAATAATGTAAATAATCAGATTTTGGTTCGAAGTGAAACAGAATGATTTCTAATGAAAATATAAATTCTATATGATTTATTATTAAGTTAGTAAAATTTTAAAAGTGAAATTTTAAGTGATTTCGACGATTTTGAAAATCGCCCGAATTAATTGACGAGTTAAAATAGCCATCTGAGGCCCAGTCTCGGAATTCGACGAAACCAGTTCCATTGGATCCGTAATAATGAATTATTATCGGATTTCAATTTTCGTAGCAATCAGAATTGTCGTTTGACCCTGGCATCTCAAAATGCATAGAAACTATTTTAATCGATTTAATTTAAAATTGATCGTTTATTTCTGTAACTCACGCATATGATCGAAATAGCTTCTGAAACATGTTTCGTTGTGTTCGGATTGTGGGTAAAACATTATAATCGCCTGTTAGCATGCGTCGTTTGGAGATCGTGTGAAAAAGTTGTTTTAAAAGGGATTTAATATTAAATTAATATTATAAACGCATATACATACGTATAAGGGTCGTAAGCCTAGTATCTTTTCTTCAGCCACCGCTCACATTTTCTATGGTCGAAGCACTCCCCTTTTCTCCCTCAATTTTCTCTTCATCCACGCTGTAATTCACAAAACTTTCTTCTGCAATGTTGGAGAGCTTGATGTGCTCTGTAAATCCAACGGTTGATTTGCATTCTTGTCGACCATAGAAGTAGCTAGGAGGCAGCGTTCGTCGTCGTTTCAGGCGTGTTTTTCGAGATAGTAGTGAAGCCGTGTTCAGCCATTTCTTGGACGTGCTTGTGCGTCGCTTGGGGATTCGACGTGGGCTAAGCTGGTCGACAATTAAGGGAGCATGGTAGCAGCGACGATCAACCCTAGTATTGGCAGCATGGGTTCGTTTGTTCTGGATGTCGATGCTGAAGAAGAGCTTCTTCGGCCTTGATTTTCCTGTGTAATCCACGGCCGTGATGAATTTTTGGGTATTAAAATTAAAGAAAGGGAATTTAATTGTATAATTTAATTTCAAACGTTTAAAACTGCATATCTTTTGCATGCATGTTCAGATTTCGACGAAACTGGAACGTCGGAATCGCAACAATGCTATCTACGCTGCAGTGCAATTTGGAGATGATCAGAGCTAGCGGAATTTTCGGGTTAAATCAATCGCGGTCGATTTAATTCAAAATTAAAACGTTCGACGAACTCAAAGTGAGTTAACCTCACTAACATCTGGATGCCGTTTAATTTAAATAGCAGATTTTAAATGTTTGATTGGTTGATTAGTTGAATGTGATAATTATTATCAGATTTGATCGATATTTATTATTGTGCTAACATCTGTGGAAGCAGGGAAATAGGTTGGAGGGATCCATCGGGATTCCTCAAAATGAGAAATTTATTTCATAATTGATGATGCATTTTATTTATATACTTTGATAGATTATTTTGAAAATTTAATTATGTTGTGCTATGATTGGATGAATACAATCTGGGAATTTAAAATATAAATGAAATAAATTAGGTTTAAAAGGAAATAAAAGAAAAATTTTAAGTAAAGAATTTAAAGGAATTAAATTCGGAAATTGGTTTGGAGTTTGTTGGAGTGTTTTGAAATTGTGATTTAAAAAGGAATGAAAATTGCTTTGAAAATAATAGTGAGATATTTTTTAGGATGGGAAGTGCATTTTCCCTAGAAATTATGTATGATTCCCAAGAAAGCTTTCAAAAAATAAATTAGCAGTTTAAAATGTGTCCTAGAATATTTTAGAAAAAACTATATTATTTTTAATCATTTTTAAGTATAAGTAAATATTTAATTAAGTAATTATGATATTAAATTATTTTAAAGGTAAATTAGTATTATGTTTTCCAAAGGAAATTTTAATATAAATATTGGTATAATAACTTTATATAAAAGGAAAATTTTAATTTAAGTTAATCAAGAAACTTTTATAGATTTTCAAAAAGTATAATTTGAGTAAAGAATTTAGTAATCATATTTTAAATATTTTAAGTATACCTTGGAGGTGATTTCCAGGAGGTGGGAATGTGTTTAAAAATAAAAGGTGTTTATGTTTAAAGTGTGGGAAGGAATTTACGGGATTTAAACGTAAATTTAAATTTAGATAAATTCAGCAGGATTTATAAAACGAATTCTTTGGTTTATTCTGAAATGGAAGTGTATTTCTCTAAAAGCCAAGTACGTTTCAAAGTTGATTTTTAGGTGAAGGAATGTTTTTTAAGAAATTATTTAAGTTGTTAAGTTTAAAGGTAAATAGTATTATGATAGTTATAGTAGTAATTATTTTAAAGGGTTCATGGGTATTATGTTTGAAGATAATTTTTAATATTTATATTTTATAGAATAGTTTTATTTTAAGAGTAAGTTTTGGTTAAAGTATTATTTGGAACTTGAGTAGAATTTCATAACTCTTATTCTCAAAAATTTAGTTAGCTTAACCTTTACTTTAAAGAAAATAGTTTATATTTTATAAAGCAGTTTTATTTGAAATATTTTTAAAAGTACATATATTTTAAATAAAGTATTTAAGTAATTTAAATGTTTTAATGTATTTCCAAGAATAAAGGATTTAACTTATTTTAAATCTAAAGTATTGGTACTTGGATGTTTTCAGAGGTAGTAAAGATTTGGGAATTTATTCCATGAGAAGAGTAGGCTTTGAAACCTGTTTCCAAAAGGGTTTGAAAATGGAATTATATCTTATGGAGATATTTTAAGGATAGTAAATAATTTGGGAAATTATTTATTATTTGATGGATGTTTGTGAATGTTAATTGATAGTTAAATAACTGACTATCAATATTGGCCAATGCGTTGATCATTTCGAAGAGACCGGGATTAGAATTAAATTCTCGAAAACCACTTCTATCCGGTTTGTACGTTTTCGTGGAAAAAACGAGTTCAGAGTCGAAGATGGAGCAGTGAAGTGCAAGGGCTAGTCGCTACTAATCCTGAGGATGATTCCAAAATGTATGTAGCAGGAGTAGTGCCTTCGGTTCCGTTCGAAACTGGGACGGACTTGTAAGGTTGAATGCTTTGGGAACATCGTCCGGTGGACAGTGGGCATTCTAAGTGAAACGTTATAAAAGGTAATGCTTAGCCTCAAGCCTCATCAACGGGGAATGACTGAAAATCAGGGGATATGCAGCAAGGCTATGTGGTTAGCACCCATAAGGTTGAGGTCACCCCTGTCTAGATATCCCTTTTTATTCGGCTTAGTGGTGCGGTTATTGATCCCAACCGTGGGTGTTCTTACTCGGGATTATCCAGTAAAGGGTAGTCCCGGTCTTGTGTTGCAGGGGATTCGAAGTAATCCTCGGTACGGTGATCTAGGCCACGTACTGTGACAGGTGTTACCCAGTGCCTAGTCATTAGTTGGAAATCCATTCTCCCTACGTGCCTTTTACGAGTTTTGTTTGTATTACCCACGATTGTGGCTAGTAGCTGGAATTTAATAAAATAAACAATTTCGGCTATTTTAATAAGTATTTGTATATAAACCCTATTATAATATCAGAGGATTTTATAAGAAATGCTTTAGCTATCGTAAGGTAAAAACCTGATATGTTAATTTGTGGCGTGGTCTTACGAGATGCTTTTGATTTTCAAAGTTTTTTTGAACTTTAATAATCAATTTGGGTGTATTTTTATCAGCTGGTATTCCAGACTGACTCGGGTGTTATTTCATTATAATGCTCGGGTCAGACCGAGTATTACAGATTATAGGATAGGATGCTGTGGAGCTCAGGAGAGGAACTGGAGTCCGAGAGGTATTTCCGTATTTGTTTATATCTGTTGCTGTGACTGTTTGAAATTTTCAGGCTGATAATTGTTGTTTGTTTGTGATACTCTGATGATGTAATATATAAAACAGATATAGTTTTCATTTTGTGTAAAGATCTGATAGTATGTATTATATTTTGTTCCGCTATGATTGTGAGATTCTGTTATTATGTAGTTCCTTCTCACTTCTACCTTCTTTCTTTTTCCTCAACAATCTGTCTTTTCCAGCACTTGATCGTCGGCATATTATACTATGGAGTATTTTGTGTCGATCTTCGAGGGTCGAGAAGGGCGAGTCATGACAGTTGGTATCAGAGCTTAGGTTGGCGACAAACTAGGCTCTGGTAGGGAAATTACTCATTAAACAGAGTCAATAGTACTCTATAATGAGTTGAGTGTAATAATAGCTATGAGCGCGTACTTGTTGGTAAATATAAAAATTGTTTTTATATTGTGTTGACTTATCGGTTGAGGGCTTATGAATTCCGGTCGGCACGGGATGTACAATCATATCGATAGGGGTTTCTAAACTCTTAAACAAGATAAACCGACTTAGTATTGTTTTTAAAGTGGGTAAATGAAATAATTTTACCCAAAATTATATTTTGATATAAAAGAAATAATTTTCTGAAATTATATATATATATATATTTGGATGTTTGGTTGTTAATATTATAATCGAATATAAGAATCTAAAATTTGAAATGGTTTATAACCAAATAGAATTCTATAAGTATGATTTATCCAAAAGAAGAATAACTAAAATTTTATTTAAACCAGAATTTAAATCCCGGAAATTTTGAAAAGCGTTTAAAATGAGCTTAAACAAAGATTTTGGGAATTTAAAATCTTGGGGATGTTTGAAATGTTTTCCAAAGTGTTTGAAGGAAATAATAGAGTATAATTTTGGGAAATATTTTTGAATGGAAATTGTTTTAAAAGGAATTTATGGGAGTAAGGAAGCACTGAACTCACTTCAATCGCTGAGAAATAACCCTGATGATGATGGCCACATCATCAGAATTCAAATTCGAGATTCTAAAGTGATGGATTGCTAACGTGGAGATTGGTTATGATATTTGTTTGGACTTGATAGGTATGCAAGTTGTTTAGAAGTTTAAAAAAAGAGAAATTGCCTTGGTAAAAACAGATTGTTTTGGAATCAGGAGATTTGATTTGTTATACCAAGTGGGTATGTATTGATTATTATTTCAAAATGGGTTTGGAATAAAACTGGGCAATTGAATTCCGAGAATCCTATTTAAAAATATAAATGTGAAGGTCAAAATGAATCAACTGTTGAACCTGTAAGTGGAGTTGATTTAAATAAGAAAGGAAAAATGAAAATTTAGTCCTGGAATTAAAGTTTTTAACTTGAATGAATGGTAGTAAATACAATATATTTGAATTTAACGCAGGATAAGTTAAATAAATTGGAATTGTGATTGAATTAAATTGGATATAAAGTTGAAATGTAGAATGATTATAATTGTATAATGAAAATTTATATCCTTAAACTATTAAGTGGTATGTATATAGTGTAGAATTGTGATTATAAGATGGAAAGGACTAAAATGAGCAATATGAGATTTCAAATAAATAAGTTGGTAAACTTATGAATAGGAGATGAATTGTAAAACCTAAATAGAAATGGTTGAATGTTACGATAAAAAGAATGGAAAGTTTAAGAATGGAATTCTAAATGAAATGTAAAGTGAGGTAAGGCAAGTGAAATATAAAAGGTGAACGGACTTAAGTCAGTAAATAAGGCTTGAACTTATATAAAAGAAGAAATAAAATTGAATCGAATTGGATTTAACTTCAAATCAAAAAAAGGGAATTGAGTTAAATCTGGATTGAATTGAATCAAAACTCAGTTGTGTTCTAAATAATATTGAATGAAATTCAATTCTTATTTAAGTAGTAAAGGAAGTGGAATGAATTTAAGTTGGCTAAATAAAATTTAGTTAAACTTGAATTAAATTTGGAAAAGAATTGAATTAAATGGAATTTAAATTAAGTAAGAATGGTATTAAATGAATTATAATCTCACTCAACAAAATTTAAAAGAATAGTATGAAGATGAATTTAGTGTAAGCTAACTTAAATGGAAATTGTATTGGAATGAGTAAAATTTTGGTAGCTTGTTAAGAAAATTTGAAAAGCAAAATAAAACCCAGTTCTAGTTTAGAATAAGTGGAATGCTTATGTTATTAATAAATTCAGAAATGAATTGTCAAGGTGAAATAAAAGTAAATGAATTAAAATGAATTCAGGGAGTTATTAATAATATAAAATGAAAAAAAATTCTTACTTAAATAAATGGAAGTAAGTTGACTTGGATTGGGATAAATAAAAGTATGCTTGGGTTAAGTAAGGATCCCGAGTTAAAATGAAATGGGAATGTGCTTAATTATAAATGAATGGAAGTATGAAAATCTAAGCGCGTGACGTATGAGAATTTGAGTAGTGAAATAAGGACCAAAATAAATTTGTTTGGTATTTTGAAATGAAATAAAAATCAAAACATGAATTATAAAATGGATTAAACTCGAGAAAATTGATTAAAGTGATTTTTGAAGATGAAAATCAAATATTGAATTGTAAGATGGAAGTGTACTAATTTGGAATAAATTAGTTAATTGAATATGTTAATGGGATTTAAATTTGGTAATAAAAAAGTTGAAAGTGAAAATGAATAATGAAATTAGATTATAATAGTGATGGTTTGAATTGTAAATAAACAAGTGAATGATTTGTGAGTAAATTTAAAAGTGGAATGGACTTAAATATAAATTGGGTTGGAATTAATTTAAAATGTTTATAAGCTTAAGTAATGGTTATGCATGAATAACATTTAAGTTTGCATAGAAAATTTGTCATTTTGTTATAAATGGAAGTAAATTGTTTAAAGGAAGTAAATAAGTGATTTTTGAATAAATTGGAATGGGTAGGGATCTAATCAAGTGGATTGGTATATATATGAAAGTGAATTATGAATATGATGCAAATTGATCAATTTGGGATTGGAAAGGGTGAAATTTCTGTAAGTAAGGCTTATAAACCAATTTGTTGTAGATATGAGATTAATTGGTATAAATATGAATTGAGAATAGTAAACTTGAAGGTAAATCATTCGAGTGGAATAAAATGAAGTTTGGATTTGTTAGGGAATTAAAACGGTGATTGAAATCTTGTGATTTCTTATAAAATATGATTAGCATGCAGGATTTTGGGAATTGTTTGGTTGGGATGTATAATTGATATGTTTAGCTAAGGTAAATGAATGGAATGTTATTAAATTCTCATATTATTGAAACTGATGTGTTTATTTAAGTAAGTACAGGTACGGGAGACAATCGATAGAGTTGGAGCGTGTAAATGCAATATAAATTAGCCGCTTGCTTTTAAAATGCTAATCTAAGGTACGACTACACAATAAAATTGAAAAAACGATATATATATATATATATATATATATATATATTGTGGTATATTTTGTTTTCCGATCGTGTAGGTCGATGTATATATATATTTATGACTATTGTGATATTGTGGAAGCTCCTCCATACAAGGGAGACTCTGCCAAAAAAATTCGGAAATTTTGGGAGTTAGAATTTTTTGGAAATTTTGGAAATTTTGGGTTAAATAGAAAAGGGCGATTTTTGAAATGATATTGAAACAAGCTTTTGAGTAGAATAAAAGCAAATGGTCTTGGAGTTGAGCTAAAAGTTTTGGTGAAGTAAATGTAAGTTTGGGTAAGTAAATAAGTTTAATAGCATTTTTCATACCTTAGCAAATTTCGGGGACGAAATTTTTATAAGGGGGAGGAATGTAACGACCCTAAATTTTGGTCGCCGGATTTTGAACATTTAATTCATTTTAAATGTTAAATGTGAATTATAATTTGGTTTTGAAACAAAAAGATTTTGATTAGATTAATGAAATTAGTTAAATTTCAAATTTGGCTATTCAATTGGATTTGAATAATAATAATTTAATATTTGGAAGTTGTGATAATTTGTGAATCTGAAGGTAAATGGTTATGAAAATGGTTTCTAAAATTTATTTTAAGTCTATTTCGATTTAAATAATGATGTTCGACTTTTGGATGGAATCAAAAGCCGATGAGTAAAATTTGGGATTTTATATTAATTTAATAATGGAATTTAATAATATAATAATGTAAATAATCAGATTTTGGTTTGAAGTGAAACAGAATGATTTCTAGTGAGAATATAAATCTATAATATTTATTATTAAGTCAGTAAAATTTTAAAAGTGAAATTTTAAGTGATTTCAATGATTTTGAAAATCGCTCGAATTAATTGACGAGTTAAAATAGCCTTCCGGGACCCAGTCTCAGAATTCGACGAAACCAGTTTTATTGGATCTGTAATAATATATTATTATCATATTTCAATTTTCGTAGCAATCGGAGTTGTCGTTTGACCCTGGCAGCTCAAAACACATAGAAACTATTTTAATCGATTTAATTTAAAATTGATCATTTATTTCTGTAACTCACGCATATGATCGAAATAGCTTCTGAAACATGTTTCGTTGTGTTCAGAATGTGGGTAAAACATTATAATCGCCTGTCAGCATGCGTCGTTTGGAGATCGTGTGAAAAAATTGTTTTAAAAGGGATTTAATATTGAATTAATATTATAAACGTATATACATACGTATAAGGGCCGTAAGCCTAGTATCTTTTCTTCAGCCACCGCTCACATTTTCTATGGTCGAAGCACTCCCCTTTTCTCCCTCAATTTTCTTTTCATCCATGCTGTAATTCACAAAACTTTCTTCTGCAATGTTGGAGAGCTTGATGTGCTCTGTAAATCGAACGTTGATATGCGTTCTTATCGACCATAGAAGTAGCTAGGAGGTAGCATTCGTTGTCGTTTCAGGCGCGTTTTTTCGAGATAGTAGTGAAGCCGAGTTCAGTCATTTTCTAGCCGTGCATGTGCGTCGCATGGGGCTTCGACGTGGGCTAAGCTGATTGACAATTAAGGGAGCGTGGTAGCAGCGACGATCAACCCTAGTATTGGAGGCATAGGTTTGTTTGTTCTGGATGTTACGCGATGTTGAAGAAGAGCTTCTTCGGCCTTGATTTTCCTGTGTAATCAATGGCAGTGATGAATTTTTGGATATTAAAAGTAAAGAAAGTGAATTTAATTTCAAACGTTTAAAACTGCATATCTTTTTCATGCATGTTCAGGTTTTGACGAAACTGGTAACGTCGGAATCGCAGCAACGTAATCTACGCTGCAGTGCAATTTGGAGACGATTGGAGCTAGCGGAATTTTCGGGTTAAATCAATCTCGGTCGATTTAATTCAAAATTAAAACGTTCGACGAACTCAAAGTGAGTTAACCTCACTCACATCTGGATGTCGTTTAATTTAAATAGCTGATATTTAAATGTTTGATTGGTTGATGGGTTGATTTGTTGAACGTGATAATTATTATCAGATTTGATTGATATTTATTGTGGTGTTAACATCTGCGGATGCAGGAAACAGGTTGGCGGGATCCATCGGGATTCCTCAAAATGGGAAACTTATTTCATAATTGATGATGCATTTTATTTATATACTGTGATAGATTAATTTCAGAATTTAATTGTGCTGTGCTATGATTGGATGAATACAGTCTGGGAATTTAATATATAAATAAAATAAATTGGGTTTAAAAGGAAATAAAAGAAAATTTTTAAGTAAGGAATTTAATGTAATCAAATTGGGAAATTGGTTTGGAGTCCGTTGAAGTGTTTTGAAATTGTGATTTGAAAAGGAAATAAGAATTGCTTTGAAAATAATAGTGAGATATTTGTTTAGGATGGGAAGTGCATTTTCCTTGGAATTATGTATGATTTCCAAGAGAGCTTTCAAAATATAAATTAGCAGTTTAAAATGTGTTTTAGAATATTTTAGAAAAATATATATTATTTTTAATCATTTTTAGGTATAAGTAAATATTTAATTAAGTAATTATGGTATTAAATTATTTTAAAGGTAAATTAGTATTATGTTTTCTAAAGCAAATTTTAATATAAATATTGGTATAATAACTTTATATAAAAGGAAAATTTTAGTTTAAGTTACTCAAGAAACTTTTATAGATTTTCAAAAAGTATAATTTGAGTAAAGAATTTAGTAATCATATTTTAAATATTTTAAGTATACCTTGGATGTGATTTCCAGGAGGTGGGAATGTGTTTAAAAATAAAAGGTGTTTATTTTTAAAGTGTGGGAAGGAATTTATGGGATTTAAACATAAATTTGAATTTAGATAAATTCAGCTGGATTTATAAAATGAATTCTTTGGTTTATTCTGCTGACTTCAAAGTTGATTTTTAGGTGAAGGAATGTTTTTTTAAGAAATTATTTAAGTTGTTAAGTTTATAGGTAAATAGTATTAAAATAGTTATAGTAGTAATTATTTTAAAGGGTTCATGGGTATTATGTTTAAAGATAATTTTTAGTATTTATATTTTATAGAATAGTTTTATTTTAAGAATAAGTTTTGGTTAAAGTATTATTTGGAACTTGAATAGAATTTCATAACCCCTATTTTTAAAAATTTAGTTAGCTTAACCTTTACTTTAAAGAAAATGGTTTATATTTTATAAAGCAGTTTTATTTGAAATATTTTTAAAAGTGCATATATTTTAAATAAAGTATTTAAGTAATTTAAATATTTTAATGTATTTCCAAGAATAAAGGATTTAAATTATTTTAAATCTAAAGTATTGGTACCTGGAGGTTTTTAGAGGAAGTAAAGATTTGGGAATTTATTCCATGAGAAGAGTAGGGTTTGAAAACTGTTTCCAAAAGGGTTTGAAAATGGAATTATATCTTGTGGAGATATTTTAAGGATAATAAATAATTTGGGAAATTATTTATTATTTGATGGATGTTTGTGAATGTTAATTGATAGTTAAATAACCGACTATCAATATTGGCCAATGCATTGATCGTTTCGAAGAGACCAGGATTGGGATTAAATTATCGAAAACCACTTCGATCCGGTTTGTACTTTTTCATAGGAAAAACGAGTTCGGATTCGAAGATGGTGCAGTGAAGTGCAAGGGCTAGTCGCTACTAATTCTGAGGATGATTCCCAAAATGGATGTAGTACGAGTACTGCCTTCGGTTCCGTTCAAACTGGGACGGACTTGTATGGATGAATGCTTTCGGAACATCGTCGGGTGGATAATGGGCATTCTAAGTGAAACGTTCTAAAAGGTAACACTTAGCCTCAAGTCTCATCAACCGGGAATGACCGAAATTCAAGGGATATGTAGCAAGGCTATGTGGGTAGCCCCCATTAGGGTGAGGTCATCCCTGTCTAGATGTCACTTTTTATTTGGCTTAATGGTGCAATTGCTGATCCCAACCGTGGGGTGATCTTATTCGAGATTATCCAGTAAGGGGTAGTCCCGGTCTTGTGTTGCAGAGGATTGGGAGTAATCCACAGTACGGTGATCTAGGCCACATATTGTGACAGGTGGTACCCTAGTGCCTAGTCATTAGTTAGAAATCCATTCTCCCTACGCACCTTTTACGAGTTCTGTTTGTATTACCCACGATTGTGGCTAGTAGCTGGAATTTAATAAATGTAACAATTTCAGCTATTTTAATAAGTATCTTTATATAGACCCTATTATAATATCAGAGGATTTTATAAGAAATGTCTTAGCTATCGTAAGGTAAAAACCCGACATGTTTATTTGTAGCATGGTCTTACGAGATGCTTTTGATTTTCAAAGTTTTTTTGAACTTTAATAATCAATTTGGGTGTATTTTTATGAGCTGGTATTCCAGACTGACTCGGGTGTTATTTCATTATAATGCTCGGGTCAGACCGAGTATTATAGATTACAGGATAGGATGCTGTGGAGCTCAGGAGAGGAGCTGGAGTCCGAGACATATTTCCGTGTTTGTTTATATCCGCTACTGTGATTGTTTGAAATTGTCAGGCTGGTAATTGTTGTTTGTTTGTGATACTCTGATGATGTAATATATATAACAGATATAGTTTTCATTTTGTGTAAAGATCTGATAGTATGTTATATTTTATTCCACTGCGATTGTGAGATTCTGTTATTGTTTCGTTCCTTCACTCTTCTACCTTCTTTCTTTTTCCTCAACAATTTGTCTTTTCCGGCACTTGATCGTCGGCATATTAACTGTAGAGTATTTTGTGTCGATTTGCGAGGGTCGAGAAGGGCGGTTCGTGACAAAAAGTTTCATCAAAATCAATTCCTTCAATTTGATTATAACCTTTAGCAACTAACCTAGCTTTATTTCTAATCACAATTCCAAATTCATCGAATTTATTTTTAGAAACCCATTTTTTTCCTACGACTGGATAATCATTAGGTCTAGGTGCTAGAGTCCAAACATCATTTAGCTTAAATTGATTTAGCTCTTCTTGCATATCCATAAGCTAATTTTCATCACTATGAGCTGTATCTATGACTTTGGGTTCAATTTCTAAAATATATCCACTGTATAGACACAAATCACACAAATTTCTAAAGGAGGAACAAGTTTGAATACCTTCGGTAGGATTTCCTATTAGCAATTCTGGAGGATGGTATGCTTTGAATTTCAATCTCTCTAGATCCAAATTTCTTTAGACTTTGGATGTAATTTCTTTTGGTTTTTCATTATCATATTTTTCGTTCTTCTTTTCAACATTGCTTTTGATTGTTTCCTTGTTTTGATCATCAAAACATTCATCAAATTTCACATTAATTGACTCGAAGATTGTTCTCGTCGTTTTGTTGTATGCTCTATAGGCTTTGCGTCTGGATGAGTATCCCATGAGCATGCCTTCATCAGCTTTGGCTTAAATTTTCCCAATTAATCGCCTATATTAAGAATAAAATACGGACAGCCAAAAACCTTGAAATATGCAATGTTTGGCTTTTTGTCGAACCATATTTCATATGGTGTTTTCTTAAGAATCGGCCTAATCATGACTCTATTCATTACATAACAAGATGTATTTATTGCCTCTGCCCAAAAGGACAAGTATAGTTCATACTCTTTTATCATAGATCTAGCCAACTATTGTATGGTTCGATTCTTTCTGTCGACTACTTCATTTTGTTGTTGAGTACATGGGGTAGAGAATTCATGTTTAAATCCATTTTCATTACAATAATTTTCAAATTCTCCACCTTGACCACTTCTTAGTGAAATGATAGAAACTTATTTTTTATTTTGAACTTATTTTGTGAATTTAGCAAAGTAAGAGAAAGTTTTCGACTTTTTAGCTAAGAAGTATACCCACGTGTATTTAGAGTAAGCATCAACCAATACGAAACAATATTTCTTACCATCTAGACTTGCAATATCGTTAGGTCCAAACAAATCCATATGAACTATTTCAAGGATTCTAGAAGTACTTATAGCATTCTTGGCATGAAAAGATGATTTTTTAAGTTTTCCCATAGTATATGCTTTATGAAGATTTTCTGTTTTGAAATAGTGAGATGGTAAACCTCTTACCAAGTCTTTTCTTTTCAATTTGTTTAACAGATTCATGCTAGCATGTCCTAATCGTCTATGCCATAAGTTTACTTCTACATGCTTAGCTATCAAACATTTTGAAAGAGTGAGATCATCAAAAGATAGAGAGTATATATTACCTTTTCTTTTACCTGAAAACAATATTTGTTTTGATAATCGATCAACAATTTTGCATAAGTCAGAGTCTAAAAATAACATTCATTCCCTTATCACACAACTGGCTGATTGAAATCAGATTATGGTGCATATTTTCAACATATAATACTTCATTTAAGGTAAATGTACTATTACCTACTTTACCTTTACTGACAATTTTACGTTTGTCATTGTTACCCATTATGACTCTTCCACCTTTATACTTCTCTAGGCTAAGAAACTTTGATTTCTCGCATGTCATGTGTCTGGAACAGCCAGAATCCAGATACCATTATTGTTGTTCCTTAGCCTACTAATATACCTAACGCAAGAAAAGAATTTAGTGACCTATTTGTTTTTATAGGACCATGATTGTTAGTGATAGAAGATTTTGAAAAATATGTTTGTGCGGACCCTAGACAATCTATATTTGTTCCTTTTGGCACCGTAATTTGTCTAACTTTGAGGGATTTTATATTCGTGCCTTTAGGAACCCAAATTGGCATGGTTTTTCATATATTTGGGTCTGTACCAATAATTATTGTGATTGTGTTCAATTTTTCCACAAATTGTACAATCGGAATTGACTTGATTAATAATACGAAACAATATTTCCCTATTAGCATATTTAGTGATTTTTCTCCTTTCGAGAATTTTCCTAAAGTTGCAGACAATTGTTAGACTTGTGTTTTGAGTGATTCATTTTCATTTAATAATAAGGTGCACTTTTTAACAGAATTTTCTCCCTTAGTGTTTTCACTTTCTTTTAAAATTAGAATTTCATTTTCACGTGATTTTATTTTAATTTCTTCTAAAAGTGATGGACACTTATCACACATGGGTCTCTTGATCTAATAGTTTTTAACCAACTGATCAAGCTGTTTATTTAATTCTATCAAACTATCTCTTTGTGATTCAATTTTAGCATACATTTCCGTAAGTCGTTTAAAACAGCCATTTACTTCATGAAAATATATAAGTAATTCCGAATGAGTAAATTTTGATACCTCACTTGGCTTGTCATCAGCACAATCGGTTATTTATCCTTGAAAACACAGATTTGCTTTTTCACTCTCATTGCTAGTGCTTTCATTTTCATCTTCATCACTTTCATCCCAAGTTGCTGCAAAACTTCTCCTTTTTGGTTTCTTTCCTTGGTTGAGTCGATTCTGAGAACAATTTAGCTTGATATGACTCGGTTTATTACGCTTATGACAAATGACCTCTTGTTTTTCTGGGTTTTCTAGAACTTTGTCGATTTAGCTCTTCAGTTGATGATTTTTGATTGGATTTCCATATTTGCGATTCCACTTTTTGAATCTATTTATTAGTAGTGTCAGTTCTGCTTTACCATCATCATCATTATCACTTTTAGTTGTTCCTTTGAGAGCTATTGATTTCTTTCGAGTATCACTCCCATCACGTGCTTCCTTGAATTTCATTTATAGTTCATAAGTGGTGAGATTTCCAATGAGTTCTTCAACTTTAACTTGTTTCAAATCCTTTGATTCTTGAATGGTGGTAACTTTTTCTTCAAAATTTCATGGAACGATTTTGAGGATTTTTGGACAATTTCCATTTCTGTATTTTTTTCCAAGAGGTTTTGATTTGTATACGAGATTAGAAAGTCGTCCATACATCTCTTTTTCATTTTCATCCTTGTTCATTGTGAAGTTTTCGTATTCGCTACTAAGGACAAGATGAGATTCTTTGACTTGAGAGGTTCCTTCGTGAATCACTTCAAGTGTGTTCCAAATTTCCTGCGTAGTTAGACTATGTGAGATATGATTAAATTCAATTTGATCTAATAAACAAATAATAGAATTCATAGCTTTAGCATTAGCATTCCATAGTTTATTTTCAAGATCTGTCCATTGATCCATCGGTTTTTCAATTTCTTGATTATCTACCACTATAGTTGGTGTCCTACATCCTGTCTCAACAATATTCCAAGCATCAATGGTTTTCTAGAAAAAATTTCCTTTTATTTTTCCAGTAAGCATATTCACCATTGAACATGGGTAGTCTAACTGTGGACTGTCCCTCACCAAAGGCTTTATTAAAAGAAGCCATTTTAAAAAATCAAATTTTTAAAACAAAATTGGGTTTTTGTTCCTAGCTCTAATACCACTTGTATGATCTATTTCACCTTAGAGGAGGATCAATAGGGTTATATTAATAATAATAAAAATTAACGCGAAAATATATATAATAATTGCAGCACAGATAATAGTAGAATAATAAAAGCAGAAATAGAACAACACAGACTTACCCAACTTTAGAAAAACCTATCTACGTGCTGCCTCCAAGGTTCCTACTATAAATTAAGTAGTCGAACGCTTACACACGTAAACTTGCGACACCCGCTAACGACTAACCTAACTCTATGCTAAAACCCTACCACAACTCAGCCACCGAGTTGCAAATTCTCAAAATCACCCCGTAGGTTGTCTCTAGTCACACCACTTAGGGACCTCCTTAGACACTCCTTACTTAGCTGTATCAGACATGAGGGCCATCTCCACAAGTGCTCATAGGTAGTTCCCATTGTTACATGAGTCAATAACAACCCTTGAAGGGACTAATTCAATCCCTTTGCGAACTTCATGGCCTTCTTGTGCGGTGCATTCACTAGCTCCATCTCAAAATCGGAACAACTCATTAAATTGGTTGATATACTCCTTTATAGAAAGACTTCCTTGCTTCAAACTAATAAACTTTTCCAAATGCATACTCTCTTCTGCTTGTGACAACAACTTCCTCTCGAACCTCTCTCGGAGTCCAATCCTTCCAACTCAACAACCTACCACCGATAAGAAGCCTCTCCTTTCAGCTATCAAGATCCAAGCTGAAATCTCAATTGATCCTCCAATCCCAATAGCCCAAATATCCTCTCTGTACTCCTTAACCAAGCTCGTGCGTCCACAAAATCCTCCATACTAGAAAATGTCTTGCTCTTAGATTGGCGAAGTCCTTACATGGCTTAGAGAAATTGGCTGATGCAGGTGGGTTGATTGGATTTCCCCTTACTGGTGTTGGATTATGTGCTTGCCGTTGCACCTCCGGTGTTGTAGCTTAAAGTTATATATGAAACCAACCTGTGATTGGGATACCCTTTGGAAGATTAGGGGCATTCGTCATTCTATGCAAAGAAAAAGAGAACTTAGGCTCGAAAGAATTGAAGGAAGATTGAACCGGACTTTGAGAGGATTTTATAGAAACTATTTTATATTTGAAAACTATTTCTAAGAGCTTTTTTCTGAAAATTACCTTTAAAACAATTTATTTTGAAAAATTCTTTATTTTTAAAATAAATTTTTAGGAATCCTATAACCTTAGGCTCTGATACCAAATGAAACATCCGACATCCCTTAGTATACCCAAAAAGGGCACACTAAAGAATATGGTGCATTTTAGGTATAGCTAAAAACTTACGGAAACTAAGATTCACAAGACAAAATAAATAAAACAGCGGAAACATTTGAAAACAATAACTTATTAAAAATCAAACTTCATAAAATGAGTCATAACCAAAATAAGTCTCAAAATACCAAATACATATGTCTTATAGAAGGCATCATCTCAGCCACAATATCAAAGTACATACATAAACCATCCCTCTCAACAAGTGCCAATACGTGAAATTAAAACTGAAAAGAAGAAGAATACATGAGGAAAAGCTCTGCAGTTAAATCTCTAAGAAGCTCCAAAATCTACCATTCCTGCTTCTGTTGGTATGTGGGGTCAAAGGAAAAATAGAGGAGTGGGTCAGACTAAAAGTTTGGTAAATGACTTGACAACATTTTTAGTATAAAAGGAAATAAAGGAAAGACAAACTTGGAATAAAATACGGTTTAACTGTTTTCTTTGCTTAGATAGTTCGATTGGATTGTTTGCACTTTTCTAAAACTGCTTTGATTAGGTTGAAATCCCAATCCTAGTTTAATTAGGCTAAAGTCCTTATTCTATTCTTTGATCGGCTTCTATCTCTATTGTGCCACTGTGAGCTAGTCCCATCCTGTGGGTCCCATAGAAAAAGGCACCTGTTTAGCGCTTGGAACTCAATAGCGACTTATATCCCTACACTAAGGCCGCGCACTCGGCCCCGCCGACTCGCGCTATCTGTTGCTCCCTCTTTTGACCTCTTATTTACCATAACTCCAGCATAAGCATGCCCAGCCTCACTTGAGTGTGTTACGAGACCACCAGTTCTTGACTGAAGGGGAATATGGTTGTTATGGATCCTAACAAACAAAATCTAATTGTGCCCCTTGTCCAAATCCCTTAATTTGAGCTTCTATTTATTGACCTCTTATTTATCATTACTTCATCATAAGCATGCCTAGCCCCACCTAATCTATTTTGGGACCATCAGTTCCTAACTGAAGGGAAATGATGTTGTTACGGGTCCTATTTCTATCTTTTCTTATTAACTTAAGGTAAGTTTTAAAATAAGCCTTTTCTATTATTTATGCTATGCTTTCTTATTAACTTAAATATAAGTTCTAAATAAGCCTTTCATGTTGTCTCTAATTATAACCTGTGTGTTATAACTTTGCTTATTAACTTAACCCTAGGTTTATGTTTATAAATAAGCTACTTCGTTATATCTTCTATTTTCTCTTTTTAGTTATAATTACATGTTACACGTATGCTTGCAAATGTCTTAAATTTTCCTATATCGGTCTATATCCAATTTATTACAATTCTTCTTATTTTACATCTAAATTTCTATAAATCCATTATTCTTATATTCTAGTCCATATCAATGAATTATTCTCTTTTATTTATTCATTCACGCAAAAAGGAAATTTAAAAGAAGTAACATTTACCGAATAAATCCCAATTTAGAGTAGATGTAAATAAAATGTAAATAACAGCAAATACTGTAAATAACAGTAAATAATTGGAAATGCTATATTTAATGGTAAATAATTGAAAATAACTGAAATGGAATAGCTAAAATAAAATAAAGTGGAAAGAAAGTCCAAAATTTACTTAAGAATAAACTGTAAATAAACTTGCATAAAAGTTATCCCAAAATTGTAGAAAAACTACAACTTTTGGAAACCCTGTTATTTTAAATTACTTAAAAATATAAAATAATTATTTAGACACTCGCCTTTGGTCCTTAGCTCTTTTCCTTGGCGTTCCTAGATCAACTTGTAGGGTACAAAATATTTTAACTAAAAATATCTTCTCCTTGGAAAAATATTCCTTCTAGGGTCTAGCCTCAGCCAATGAACCCAAAAGGAGAAAATCTGACTCAAAAAAAATGCTAGGCCCAGGGTCCTATTCATAATGTCACTTATGGAACTAAGACCACTGGATTCAAGGATTAAATCTGGTGCAATCATATCATAGGCTCATTGGGAACCGTCGGATGGAAGCATGGACGCATAAGATTGGGTAAAAATCAAAAAGCATGTCATTCGTTCACCTGGATGAAATTTCGTCCAAATGCAATGGCGAGTCGACCGCCAGGTCGACCTTCATAGGGTGTCGATCGACCTATAACTTGACCCATATATGGGAAAGGTCAACCTTGGGGTTGACTTGACCCTTTATATTTATTTATTTATATTTTATTTTTCTTATTTTTTGTTTTCTTGTTTATTCCGTAACTTCTTCATCCTAGCTCCGATTTTGACAATCTATACATGGAAATTGACCAGAAAATTACCACGGACATAATGGTACAACTCCCATAGTCCAATTTTGATAATTTCAAAAATTTATTTTATTATTTAATTAATTAGTTAATTAATTACTATAGCTTAAATTTTGGGTTGTTACATCCTTTCTTCCTCAACCACCCATTCTGGTCAAGACTGAAATCTTTCAAGTCATCGCTCTCAGTTCCATCCCTTATCCTTTTGATCCATTCAACTAATACTGGGTCCTTCCCTTGGTTAGAAGAAATCCTTTCGATCATCAATTGTCGAACTTCTAAGCATGATAACATAGTAGTTGTCTTAACAGATTTATCTTTAGATCTCCACAGTATTCTACATGTAGTCAAAGCTTCTAAATCCTTCCACTCAGCTATCACTACTAATACTGCATTCTTATATTTCCTACTAAGTGTATCTGTAAACTTATTTCCTTTACCTGGTGCATACTCAATATTAAATTCATAAGCAGCTGAAAACTCTAACCACCTCTGCTGCCTCACATTCAACTCCTTCTGAGAGAATAAATATCTCAATGACTTATAATCCATATACAACTCGAAGCTCTCTCCCAATAGGTAATGTCTCCACACCTTCAATGCAAAAATTACCGCAGTTAATTTCAAATTGTGAGTTGGATATGTAACCTCATGCGGTCTGAGCTGTCGAGAAGCATAGGCAATCACTTTACTTCTTTGCATTAACACAACTTCTAATCATGTTCCACATGCATCTGTGTACACATTTAAATCCTGATTCCCTTCTGAGACAACTAACACAGGTGAACCCATGAATAAGTGTTTCAACTTCTAGAATGCTTCCTCACACTTACCAGTCCAGACAAATTTCACATCTTTCCACTTCAGTTTAGTCATCGGTGCCGCTATCCGCGAAAAATCCATAATGAATATCTAACAATATCTAGCTAATCCAAGAAAACTCTTTATCTCGGTTACTATTTCGGGTCTCCTCCAACTATTCACTACTTCGATCTTAGCCGGATATACAGACAACCCCTTCTCTGAGACTACTTGACCAAGAAAGTTCACTTCTTTCTTCCAGAAATTACACTTTGAGAATTTTTCGCTCAGTTAATGCTGTCACAACTTCCCAAGCACCACTCTAAGATGAACTTCATGCTCTCTTTCATCTTTAGAATCCACTATAATGTTATCTATGAATACCAATATGAACCTATCCAAGTGCTTTTTGAAAACTCGTTTCATCAAACCTATAAAGAATGCTGGTGCATGAGTTAGTCCGAACGGCATCACTAACCATTCATATGATCCATATCGGATTCTAAACGCCATCAAAGGAATACTATCATCGGCCACTCTAAGCTGATGGAGCCCTATTGCCAAGTCCGATTGGAAAAATACTTTGGCTCCACTTAACTGGTCGAATAAATCGCCAATTCCAGGTAACATATATTGATTCTTTATCATCTTCTCATTCAACTTACGATAATCGATAAACAACCTCAATGATCTGTCCGGTTTCCTTGCAAACTCTACGGCGGCTTCCCAAGGTGAACTGCTTAGTCTTATAAAGTTCCTATTTTCCAAATCCACCAACCGCACCTTTAGCTCCCTCATCTCAGTAGGTATCATTCTGCTTGGTGGTCTATTTACCGGTTCTATCTTGGTACTAAATCTATCCAAAACTAAATAGATCATTTCGATGGCACTCCTACTACGGTCTCAAAGAGATCTATGAATTCTCTAACAACAGAAAATTGATATAACTCGTCTTCTACCTCCACTGTACCCAACAAAGCATTAACCTCAAAACTCGAGTTTTCTACGGATTATATTAAGCGGTCATTACAATTAGGGTGTCTGATGATATTTTCCTATCATGGAAAAATATCCTATCAACATATTTACTTAACCAATCCATAACCAAAATAATTTCAAATCCTACGAAATCAATCAAACACATGCAAATTGCAAGCAAATACATGACCTAACAATTCAAACTCTAGGTGGTCACATCTCATTCCAAAAGTCACATATCCTCCTATTGGATTTGCAACCCTTAAGGAAGTAACTAGGTATGAGGGTTCTAGGTTAAGCTTATCTACCA
The DNA here is from genome assembly GCA_030765085.1 of Allium cepa. NCBI lineage: Eukaryota > Viridiplantae > Streptophyta > Magnoliopsida > Asparagales > Amaryllidaceae > Allium > Allium cepa. The sequence goes on from CM060937.1 coordinate 295,067,288, forward strand.
AAACAATGAGATATAAAAAAATGCGATGCACCAGTATTAAATAGCACTCTAACTGATAAACCATGAATCAAAAACAAACCTCCCAACACTGTTTTTCCCTTTTCTTATGCAATTGGTCTCAAGGAAATGGCTCCAATGCAAACACTTTGCCTTTTCCATCCTTGGTTAGCCCTTTCACTGGTTCTTATAATGTCCAATTTGATCACTTTGAAACATCTCACGCCTTTCTTGTCAGTAGCTTTCTTCTCTTTGCATATTCGGCACTCACGAGCATAGTGCCCCTTCTTATCACACTTATAACTGATAATTTCTGCCTTTCCCTTCTTGGTCGCTACACTCTTCTAAGCTCCCTTCTTAAGGAAAAACTTCCTTTTCTAGTTTCACCCTCCTTGAGCTCCTCCTACCTTGTTACCATCAAAATAAGCAAGCATCTCTTCTTGCCTTAAAGCCGTCTCAACAAATACACCACACGAATATCTAGTGTGCAATAATATGGCCTTAGCAAGCTCTAGCTTGAACCCATGAATGAATTTCTCATTCCTTTTAACGACACTATCAACAGTTCGTATCCATACCTCGATGGCTCCTCAAATCTGGTTGCATACTCAAGCACTGTTATATCTCCATGCTCCAACTCCATAAACTTCTCGAGCAGAGTTGACTTAGCAATCTCTGATGTAAATCTTTCCTCGAACCTCCTTCTAAGTTCAGCCCAAGTCATCTTCTCCTCATTGACTATCACAGTAACACTATTCCACCAAAATAGTGTCGCTCCTTGTAACTGTCTAGAAGCAAGCCTTCTTTTTTTTCATCATTAAGCCCCAAATGAGCAAAAATCCTCTCATAATGAAGTAAACAGTTCTTCACTTTAATTGCGTCTTCAGTCCCGATAAATAATTTCCCTCTCAGCCTGGCATAATCTCTGCACAATGTAGCATAGTTATTGACCACTGTAGCTTCTTGATTTCCTCCTTAAGCATTTCCTCCAACTACATTCGCAGCAACTTCTGCCTACAGCATGTTGATAATGAATTGGTACATGGCACCCATATCAAATTGTTGCACTCTAGCACTCACATTAGCAGCTTGTGCCTGACCTGGATTCCTACTAGTGTTTGGTCTGGCATTCCCATTGGTTGTGGTGCTTCCTCCACCAATGTTAACTATTCCACTCCTAGCATCTATATCTTAAGACCTTAAAATTTGCATTTTGTGTCTTTGTAAGATACAGAAGAACAATCTAAGAAAGTTGGGCAATTAGAGATAAAACATATAATCATATATAGCAAATACAAGTACGTTACTATAGCATTATGTTATACCCCTATCTTTTCTCTAATTCCTTAAGATTACATTTTCAAAATCATTTTAAGTTTGAAATTTCACTTTAAGTTTTTCATACACCTATGCTTTGATACCAAGTTGTAACATCCCCTATCTTGAGTCCCAAAGCTAAACGCTATAGATGATGTCATCTATAGTATTAACCTCTCGTGACACAATATGGTAATGTTAATGGTTTCCATAATATCGGAAGCACGTGAAAATGAAATAAAATCAACACAGATTTAAAAAAATTCTGATTACATTTCAAATCAATATTTCATATTTAGATACATAATCCCAAACGATTCTCGAGTTTTGATCAAATATAATTATTGCAAACTACGGCAAGAGCGACATAGTCATTTGATGATCAGAGTACTAAATAAACATATTAGTCTTAATACATAACAGTGAAAATAAAATTAATAACTTCTAACTAGTTAACTTTGCCTCTTGCACATCTCTGAAAGCTTTATTCGTCCACATAATAAACCTATAAAACCTTAACTTTCAATTTACTTAAATTAATTTTGAGCACCCAAGAGTTAAAGAGGAAAACCATAAACTTTGATTCAGACATAAAGCTTGGTGTGAATGATAATATTACATCTTGGTTTACTGATATTAAATGAGATCACGCTGCTTATAGGAACGAGTTTCACCTCACTAATATCCCTTTAAAAACATCTTTTTGAAATCAGAATCTTGCAATCAAACTGATTAAAGCAACAATAGCAATATCATATATGCCCATAAATTAGGTAATCAATGGACTATCTGTCCCTAAAATATAGTTTTGTTTGGCTAACTATTAATCATTGGCTGACTCGGGCCTACTAGACATTGTTCAATTATCTAACTTCTGTTAGACACACTTCTGGGCTGACTGCCCTTAACTATCTTCTTCTAGGGTCAACTGAACCTAATGGTTTTGCGGGCTCACCACTAACCTATCTTCTCTCTATATATTCTTTTCTATGTGTAACCTCATTTTAGTCTTACTTGTGATAAAGCCTTACAAAATGGAATTTTGGACTTATATTAGCTAGGGGACTATTAGCTAACGCATAGGGCGCGACCCTATATGAGTACCATCTAGTATTCTAACATCTGAGTCATTTACTTAGGATTAAGTACCCCATCAAATTTTCTTTGAAAACATTTCTTTCAAATTGATTTAACCCTTTAAATCACACTTAAATAGGGAAAATATATCTTTTGCCTTACTCTAACATTATTGCCATGAGATACATACTTTACACAAAACAATGTTGATGAAATATAATGGAAGTATCTATCCCTTCAAAGTAATATAAAAATCCTTTTAACTTAAAAGCTCTTAGGCCATGAAACCAAGGAAAACCATTCGAAGCCTTTGGTTAAAACATTAAACAGTACCTTTCGAGTCAATTGAAAGTACCCCTTTCAAAATAAGTTAACTATTATAACTTGAAACATTAGGCCGTAAGGCCAAAGCATACCTTTTAAAATCTTTAAAATAAATCTTTCCAAATTATTGAAGGTATCCCTTCGTAAGCATTATAAACCTTGGACATCTTCTTTTCAAAACACTTTAAAACACGCCTTACGCATTGGAAACATTCCATTTAAAAACCTAAGTGAACCTTTCAAAAACATTGGGGTATCTCCCTTTCCAACCTTTATTATATACCTTTCGAAAGTATTAAAACTACTTGCTTAAAACAATCCTTTCGAAATCATTGGGTCCAAGTAAAAGTTTACGGAACATAGCTTTAAAACCTTTTAAAACCATTCCTTATGAAAGCATTGGGTTTAACTTTCAATATATCCAAGGGTCTTAAAAGAACCTGGGCGATAGCAATTCTTCTAAAAGTATTATTCCTTAGTAAAAGAAAGTGGATGGTTCGAAACCAACCCTTTCGAAAGCATGGAGAAGCGACTTCAAAGTTTAAGAAAATAGAACCCTTTTGAAGGCATTGATTCGAAAGGTTGAATGCGGTTGCAGGGGTTTCGATCCCTTCGAATGCTTATTTTAAAAACAAAAGACGGCAACCTCTTTTGAAATCCCTTTTCCAAAAAAACCATATTTGACCAAGTCGAAATCTATTTCCCTTGAAAGCCTCATTTTGTAACCCAAATAATTCTTAGTTTATAAAGACTACTTCTTCCTCTTTGAAAGCATGTTTCGACTCTATACCTTTCGCCTATCTCTAATCCATTGCGTGCCAAGGATTGATACCATGTGTCTTGATTTTGACTAGATTGAAGGTGATAGTATGGGGTCGAAAGGTGGTTGCTGAAAGTAGCGAAGTAAAAATCTGTTACAAAACTTATTTTTAACTTTTTGAAGCAATATCTTTCCAACCAACTTGCATTCTTTGTCACCATATGCCAATTCTTTTTCAAAATCATTTTTAAAAGTGCTGTCGAATTTAGTAATTAACAATTTAAAATATTTAGCAAATTGACCATTCTCCTTTTATAAACATATAAAACATTTAAGTTCCATACCTTAAATAATATTATATCTTTGATAAAATACTTAGGAAAATTCTCCAAAAATTCCTATAAATCACTTTTTAATATGTTCTTTAATGAAAATAACATGGTCGTATATTATCTAACTTGTGTATAATATGCAAGTGTATAGGTTAATGCAATAGTAGATAGAAAATAGTAAAGTATAAAAAGCATGCAAACTAGAGTTTTTATACTGGTTCTGAACTCTCCTCCCATGTCTAGTCCCAAATCTTTCCTTCGGTATTTCCTTTAAACAAATTACCCTCACTTCATCCAAAGGAGCAGCTAATAAACATTATCTCTAACAATCTTGTGTTCTAAATAACACGGTTCTCGACAAATATAGTACAAATCTTCCTTTGATCTCCCTTGAGTATATGAATATGAATGCTTTGAGTTGTAGGAAGTGATTTAACTAAAATTATATTTTGGTTTTAATAGATTGAGACTATGTGAACAATGTATATGCAAGAGAGTATTTAGAAATCAAGAGAGTAAAGAATTGATTAATTCAAGTTAGATGATTTCTACTTCTCAATCATAATAGTATTTATGTATTCAAAAAGGTGTCGAGGAAGAGTTTTTATTATTTGAGAAAGTCTATTCATTTTAATGGCTGTATCATTTTATTGAAAGGTTATTTCAAAACAGAAGAGCCTATTCAGTTTTGATGGTTTTTTCCAATTATAGACGTCTGTGGTAAAAACTCATACATCTGTGACTTAATAAAATTTTAACCCGTGAATTGTCATAGACGTCTGTGGTTTTATCTCAAACATTTATGAGGTTTTAAAACAGTTTTTCACCATAATTTTGATGTACATGAAATTATGTGTAATCGTGTATGCATATATACTCAAGGAGACCTTAACAATATTTTATATAGGACCCTTTTATAGTAGAATAATCTTACTAACCGCAATTTGGTCAATGAATCTTCGTTTCTCTTTGAGTCTCAATATCTACGAGCATGGTATCTTCTTGTAGCATATACCTACAATCTTGATAAGGTCTATATATGTATATAATTATACAGTTGTTATCATTGAAACATAAATTGAAGGTTCTAACAATCTCTCCCTTTTTGATGATGGCACCTAAATAATCAAAAATCAACTATATAATGGAAGTATTATTATGTTTGTCTCTCCCTATGTATATGTATCTCCTCTATGTATATGGATAGATTTCTCCCCCTTTGTCATTATCAAAATAGAGAGAAATGATATAAGATATGGAAATATTAAATAGACACAGCATGTTATCACTTAGGATAATGGAAAATCATATATGAAAGTGCAAAATAAAATTAGAAACAATTATAACAAAAGTTGTAAATAGGAAAACAAACAAGCCTAAGAGTTAAAAAAAAAGAAAACTCTAATTGCACCGATTTTGAGTATAAGATAATCCCCCATAATTTTCGTAATACTCCAAGTAAGAAGATGGATCTTGCTCGTATGTACCCGGCCATTGCGTTTGGTCGTTGTACTCCTCATCTTTGTGAATTGGAAGACCCTGGAATGCCATGTACAATTGTTGAAAATGCAGAGCATTAGATATGTACATGTCATCTCTATCCTCTTCTTCTTCCTTAGGTTGTGCGTGAATAGGAGTCTTTCCCCGGTCACCCCTATCGTGTGACGTACCTTCAGGCGATGATTGAGAGCGATAAACTGGTCTTTGAACCCGAGGTGGAGGTGTTGGGGAAGGCAAAGATGACGAGTTTGAAGAAGATAGACCGCGTACTTTGCGCATCACTTTGCCTAAAGTGGAGACCACTTTGTCCAAAGTCTTCACCGTCTTTGCCATCCTAGTGGAGAAAGAATGTTCCAATCCAGTAATATTTCTTTTTAAAGATCACTGATTAGCCATGATTATTTTTTGGTTTTTGATTGTCAAATCATGAAGAGATTCATTTGCCATTGGTTCAACACGAGCTTTTTGTATTTAAGAGACCGAATAATATTCAGTACCATGACTAGAGGAAGGTGGTTGTTGTGAAGGATGAGGGGAGTAGGTCTACTGAGGAGTGCTAGTTGGAGGACGACCATGATGTTCTTGTTGAGTCTATTGGTCGAAGGGGATGATAAAGAGGTGGGCTTTTGGGAAGGTGCACTAGTGATAGATATCGTGGACCATTATTTTTTGTTGTAATTTCTTCGTATTGTGATATGTACGAATGAACTCCAAGATTTTGCAATGCAAATTATGTACGGAGCATATACAATGGAATGACGATGTTGAGACCAGATCCTTTACTTTGTTCATGAATAAATTTTGCCCAATTAATCAGTAGGCGACCAAATATTGCATACAAAGCTCGATGGTCACTGAGAAAAATTTGCTCGTAACTACCTAAATGGGGAATTATTGTGTTAATTATCATGTGATTTAGTAGTCTAGCACGTGGACGAAGGTAAATGGATTTCCATTATGGCATCCAGTCTTTCTATATTTCATGGGTAACTTCATTTCTGGCTAGAAAATTGTGATCTGGTATACCCGTTAAGTCAATCAACTCATAAGAACATCCTACAATACGACCAACCGTATATACATCAATCTTAATCTCCTTTCCATAAACACTTACTACAACCAACCATCATTATTCTACTAAACCAACCATCATTATTCTCTGGATTCTAAATCTTCATACTGTTTACGCCAAAATTGGTCACAAACACCCAATTGTAGATGAAAGCGCCAAATCACAGTCACATATCATAGATAGATTATATGTACTAGAATTAAATATGAAGAACACTCTAAAAATTAAAAGGAAAGAAGTAGAAAGACAAGATTTATAATGGTTCGGCGTTGTAGCCTACATCCACTTTGTAGCAATCCTTTTTATTCCCTTTGTACTGTAGTAACAATTACAAGCCTTTAAGATCAATCACAAAATGGAAGAGTTTCCACGTAAGAAAAGGAGAAGATCCCCTTTTTAATTGCCATAAAATTCCTATTTATATGTGTAGATTCGAAAATATCCGCCTCAAAACCTGGAATACCTTTTCTCATGTGCAGATGGGCCCGCCAAATCAATCCAAAGTGATTTGGGATCAATATAGGTACCATTCGTATCGATCCAAAATTTTCCCAATCGAGTTGAGATCGATCATGAACATTCTTCTGGCGGTATGCAAGAAACATTAAAAATTTGAAGGCATTTGGAGTTGTAGATCCTAAGTTATGATCAATCCAAGTTGAATTTGCAATGGGCTGTCACGTTCGTATCCATGGTTGTCGATCTAGTTTGTATCGATATCTTTTTGTATCGATCATTGTCATATCCATCGTCTACCAGTTACGCATCAATTGGAGTTTCATGCCTCGATCCATGTTGAATGTTTCATCGCTTGACCTGCTCCTTCATATCGATCGATATGAAACAACTTATGATTGCTTTTCGTATCGATTAAATGGTTGTTGATTTCATATCGATCATCTGAATGATCGATATGAGTCATATAGAAGAATCGATACGAAGTAAGCAGTTGAAGTGCAATGAATCGAACTCCATCCACTTCATATCGATCGTCGGTATTGGTTTCGTATCGATGAAAAGTGATGGTTTTGTATCGATCATTTGGTTTATCGACACGAGACATGCATTAACATGGACTGATACGAAGTGTAAGACTGTGGGTTGCTTCGTATTGATTGGAAGAGTTGATTTCATATCGATCATCTAGTTGATCGATTCGAAGCACATGTCAACATTTATTGATATGAAGTGAACGACCTTGATCGATCTGAGAGATGCGCTCGCCTAATGTATACGAAAGGAACGAGTGCAAACTTGATGGATACGAAGGAAATAGATGTTGATGTATACGAAATAAGGCTTCCTTCATGGATACAAGCAAGGCCAATTCTGATGGATATGAAGCTGCATGGATAAGAAGGATGTTGGCCTATGATGGATAAGAACATGATGGGTCCAAATGAGGTTGACTTCCTTGATTTTGACCGATCCATATCCTAAGTATACGAACTCCGATTGACATGAAATTTGGTATGTTGACTTCCATTGCTTCGCTTGCTGTGCCATATCAATTGTAGCTTGATCTGGACTCAGACCAAATTCGCCAGTATCCATAGTAAACCTGTGTATAACCAACCTTCGGGACGGATTGTCTTTGGTTTCCAGTCAAGTCCTTGGTGTCACGGGATTGCCAAAAGGCAGGATAACACGTACTACATAAATTGGAGTAGAAAAGTCAAATAGTTAGGGGATCGATGATCGCCTTATTTGCGTCATAGCTAATTAGGTCGTATCCGTAGTTATTCCTAGAATTTCATATTCCATCACATTGCCAAGGCAATAAAAAGGACCAGAGTGGATCTTCTTTTAGGGAAGTGCTTCAAATCGTTTGATGGCATTGGGATTGTTATGGAGCCATTGGTTTATGTGAGCTTATGTAACCGAGGCTTGAGAGGAGGAAGATTGGCCTTGCTTTTGCTTTTTAGAGATGGTAACCTTCTTGGAAGCAGTTGATTGATTAATTTAAATGTTTTGAAAGCTAGGGTTTCAGAATTAGGAATTGAAATGGAGGTAAAGTGAAGAGAGAGGTAAAGGTGTTTATATATGGCTGCTGGAAAGTTGTTGCCAGAACAGTGAAAAATGTCTGTGAGGGAGTCACAGACGTCTGCGGCTTCAATAAAAATGAAGCAGAGTGATTCAACAAAAGTTTATGATTGTTCCACAGACATCCTTGGCTATAGAAATTTAAACAGAGAGTTTTGACAGACGTCTGTGAGGTTTCAACAGACATCTGTGGCTATAGGGAAAATTTACCTGTAACTTGTGATGGACGTCTGTGATATGTATTTTATGACATATAGAGAAATCTTTTTAATATCAATGAAAATTTTATCAAAATTTTAATACAATAAACAATATACATACCAAAAATTTATAAATAAACATAATTTATATGATGTGTAACATAAGTTTAGTTTTTGTCAGAGAATTCAGAATTATTGATTTGTTATATATTCTACGAATTGGTTCAACTTTTGTGTGATCAAATAATGGCTTTAGTGAGGACCAACTTGGATGAGCTGGAGTGTAAATCCAAGCTTGGTTTGATGATCCCGGTTTTCACATATTTCTCGGAGTAATTTTATGTGCTTTTATTGAAGTTCTTGTAGTTGAGGAGACTTTTGATATATGCACTTTTTGTTGGTGAATGGCCACAAATTTCTAGAATACACTTTTAGAGAAAATTTAGATGAGATTCCTTACGTTTTTGCTCAAAATACATTTCATGTTGAACGCCAATCATTTCTTATTGATAGTGATATATCTCATCGACTTTGTTGATGAGAGATGTTGATTTCAGATCAATTGATCGTTTAGCTTTCTTTCCTTTAGGAGAAAAACCAGTGTGGTATGTTGGTTATGCAACAATGTTTAGAGAAATTGGATGAGTTGATGTAGATGTGGATTTAGTTGGTGATAAGTAAGTGCTATCTCATGAGGGGGATTTATAGTTGATAGTTGAATAGGTAGAGTCATGATCGAAAGACATTCTATTATTTGCTTTAATAATTTATCTGTGTTTATTTACTTTTAAATATAAGCTAAATTTATAAAATAAAATTTTGCTGTTTTAGAAAATAAGTTGAGGAAAATGATAAGAATTTAACAGATATTAGTTTGATTTTAAATGATTATTATCAAAAAAAATTATGTGGTCGTTATTAATTCAAAGTTATAAAATTAATTATTCAGTTAAAAGTCCATATAAGCTATTACAAATTTAAGTGAACAAAATATTATTTCTATAACTTTAGTCAACCAATTCATTATAAGAATAAATTCTTAGATCCCCTCTTAACTTAAGAAAAGTTAGTTCAGTTAATAGTTTTGTAAAAATATTAGTTATTTGATTTTCGATATTAACAAATTCAAGAGTTATTATTTCTTTTTCAATATTATCTCTCAGAAAATGGTGACGAATATCTATATGTTTTGTTCATGAATGATTAATTGGATTTTTAGATAAATTTATAGCATTAGTACGCAATATATTGGAGATTTGTTTATATTTTTTTCTATAGTCTTTAAGTGTATGTTGCATATGTATTACTTGAGTGCAAACTAAGGTAGCAAAAATATATTCGGCCTCACATGTTGAAAGAGAAATACAATTTTTCTTTTTATTAAACTACGAAACTAATGACCGACCAATAAAGTGATATGCGCCACTTGTACTTTTTTTTTCGATTTACATCCACTAAAAGCCTCATCACAATAAGATACAAGTTCGAATGTACTTCTTTGGGTAAAATAGACCATAATCTTTAGTGTTGGTTAGATATCGTAAAATTCGTTTAACTGGCCGATCATATGATTCTTTAGGTTATGCTTGAAATCTTGCACATAAACAAACACTCATCATAATATCTTGTCTACTATCTGTTAAGTATAGTAAGGATCTTATCATGCTTCAATATAGTTTTTGACCAAACTCTTTTCCACGTTCATCTTTGTCTAGATGATTAGTGGTACTCATTGGAATAGGTTCACTTGATGTATTATCCATTCCAAAACGTAGTAATTCTTTACAATATTTTTCTAGATTTATAAAAATTCCATTATTTAATTGTTTTATTTGTAATCCTAAAAATAAAATTATAACAAGTTAGTTTACTTAATGATTTGTAATAATATTGGCTATTTGATTTTTGTACTAACAAATTCAAGAGTTATCGTTTCTTTTTCAACATTATCTCTCAGAAAATGGTGATGAATATCGATATGTTTTGTTCGAGAAGGATTAATTTAATTTTTAGATAAATTTATCGTAATATATTAGAGATTTGCTAATTATTTTTCCATAGTCTTTGTTTGTTGCGTATATATTACTTGAGCGCAAGCTAAGGCAGCGGAAATATATTCGACTTCACATGTTGAAAGAGACACACAATTTTGCTTTTACTAAACTACGAAACCAATAATTGACCAATAAAGTGACATGTGTCACTTGAACTTTTTCTATCCGATTTACATCCACCAAAATCCTCATCACTGTAAGATACAAGTTCAAACGTACTGCCTTTTGGGTAAAATGGACTATAATCTTTAATGTTGGTTAAATATCGTAAAATTCGTTTAACTGCTCGATGATGTGATTCTTTAAGTTGTTCTTGAAATCTTGCACATAAATAGACACTTATCATAATATCTGGTCTACTACTTGTTAAGTATAGTAAGGATCCCATCATGCTTCGATATAGTTTTTGGTCAAACTCTTTTCCATGTTCATCTTTATCTAGACGATTAGTAGTACTCATTGTAGTGGGTTTAGTTGATGTATTATCCATTCCAAAATGTTTTAGTAGTTTGTTACAATATTTTTCTTGATTTTTAAAATTTCCATTACTTAATTATTTTATTTGTAATCGTAAAAAGAAAATTAATTCACCTATATGGGACATTTCAGATTCTTTTGTCATTATTATAGAAAATTCATTACATAAATTTTCATCATTAGATCCAAACATAATATCATCAACATGAATTTAAACAACTGATATATCCTTCTTCTCCCTTTTAATAGATAATGTTGCATCTGTTTTACCAATTTGAAAACCAAAATTTATTAAATGTGATTTTAATCGATCATACCAAGCTCGAGGTGCTTGTTTTAAATCATATAATGCCTTTTTAAGTTCAAAAACATGATCTGAATATTTTTCATGAACAAATTGTGGTGGTTGTTCTACGTAAACATTTTCTTTTATAAAACCATTTATGAAAGCACTTTAAACATCCATTTGAAATAGCTTAAAGTTATGATGACATGCAGGGGCAAGTAATATTATTATGGCTTCAAGACGTGCCATAGGTGCAACTCTTCATAATCAATTCCTTCTTCTTGATTGTATCCATGTCCACTAATCTTGCTTTATTATGTATAATATTTCCATTTTCATCATCTTTGTTTTTAAAAACCCATTTTGTTCCAATTACTGATTGGTCATTTGGCCTTGGTACTAGTTCCCAAACATTATTTCATCCAAATTGATTAAGTTCTTCTTTCATTGCTAAAATCCAAAAATCATCATTTGATGCTTACGTGAAATTTTTTGGTTCAAAATTAGACGTAAATGCTAAATTACTCATTTGATTTATTTATCTTCTAGTCGAAACTTTGTTATCTAGATTTCCAATTATATTATCAATAATATGAAATTTTAAAATGAGGGGTGGTGATTTAAAATTACTATTATTTTGATTATTATCATTATTTCTAATCATAATTTCAATGCCTTTATTTTGATAAGTGTCAAAAATTTCTTCGTTGTCTTTATTTATATTTTTAAAGTTTTCATCAAATGAGACATAAAGACTCTCCTATATAATATTTGTTTGTTTGTTAAAAATTCTGTATGCTTTACTTTGATCGGAATATCCAACAATATTTCCTTCTTCGAATTTTAAATCGAATTTACCAAGATTACCTTTTGTATTTAGAATAAAGCATTTTGAGCCAAATATTGGAAAATATAATACTTTTGGTTTTTTTGTAGAACTTTTCATAACATGTGTTTTTAGTAATAGGTCTAAGAGTTACATGACTTAATACGTAACATGCAGTAGCAACTATTTTGGCCCAAAAAATTCTTCGGTAAGTCACTGCCATTTAGGAGAGTTCAAGCACATTCTTGAAAGGTGCAATTTTTCTTTCAGCTATTCCATTTTGTTATGGTATTCATGGAAATGAAAATTTACGATTAATTTCAATTTTATTACAAAATTTTGTAAATAATTCATTTTCAAATTCTCCACCATAATCACTTCTTATACTTTTTATTTTTAAATCCATTAAAGTCTTAATTCGTTTAACAAAAATTTTAATATTTCAAATGTATCATTTTTATGTTTTAAAAATAGCGCCCAAGAATATTTAAAAAAATCTTCTACAATTACAAAGAGATATTTATTATGATTTATCGAACGTACTTGAGTTGGACCAAATAAATCGAAATGAAGTAATATAAGAGATTGTTTAGTAGAGATTTCCTTTTTAGACTCAAACGAGCTTTTCCTTAATTTTGCAAGTTGACATGCATCACATAGATTTTTAACTTTGAAATTTATTTGGGTAATCCTCTTACTAAATTGTTTTTAGCTAATTTTTTATATTTTAAATTTTATGTGATAAATTTTTTTATGCCATATCGATGGATCATCATGATTTGCGGTTAAGCATAGACCATTATTATGATTAATATTCATGTTTAGAATATAAATATTTCACTTTCTTGTTCCTTCAAAAATTAAAGTCTTATTTTGATCAAAGATATTGCATTTATCTTTTTCAAAATCAATTCTAAATCCCTTTTCGCATAATTGGCTTATACTAAGTAAATTATGTTTTAATTTTTTAACTAATAAACCATTTAAAATAATAGGAGATTAGAAATACCGACATTGACGACGTTTCCTATTCCGATAACATATCCTTTGGAATTATCCCCAAAAGTGACCGCACCACCGTCTACGTAAGTGATTTTTGATAACATGTGTGCATTTTCCGTCATATGTTTGGAGCATCCACTATTGAACATCCATTTCTCCTTATTATTAATTTTGTTTTCGGGTACCTGCAAAATAAATAAATAAAATTGATAGCCATGCCCTTGAGGGTTTGGAACCTTCAGAGATGTAATTTTCCTTATGAACTATATTTTTATATACACATCTAAGTGTTTTTGTCTAATAAATTTGTTATTTGTTTTTTAAATCCATATTTTAATCATTTTTGTTCCTTTATTTTCATATTTAGATTTTTTTTTCTAAAATTTATATATAACGTACTATACTTCTTAAATCTTTGATTATTTTTAGAAACCAGGTTATTTCCAGTATGTTTATGAATTTATTCATTAAATACTAATCCCTTCCTATTTCCTAATGGTTTTGAAATCTTTATAAAATTATCTAGATTTTTCTATCCTTTATTAATTTTGAAACATTATTAGTTATTTTATCTAATTTATTTTTGAGATTAGAAATTTCTATATTAGCTAATTCTAAATTCTTTTTTATGTCATACTTTTCTTTTTCAAGTTTATAATTCTTTATTTTTTTTATTCTCTATATCATGTGTTAAAGTAGCATTTTCAAATGATAAATTTTAACCTTATTTTTGTGCTAATTCTAATTCTTCTTTTAAAATAGTTTTCTCGTCTTTTAACAATCCAATTTTTAATTCAACTCTATTTAATTTTCCCATATTTTCTTAATTTAATTTTTTTAATTCTCTATACTTGTCTTCTAATTCTGTAACAATTTTACTAATTTTATCATATGTTAATTCAGGACGAACCCCATTTGTGCTAGCCATGAAGCAACATTTGCTTGTTTTGAGTCACTGTCGCTATCGGATGAAGAGGAAGAGTCGGAGTCATCCCAAGTTACTTTAAACGCTTTTCTTTTTCTTAAAATTTTCAAATTTATTTTTCTCTTATCATTGTTGAGTAGTGGATAGTCTTTCTTCATATGGCCAAATTTATCACTTCCGAAGCATTTCATTAATGTTTGATTTGAGGAATTTGTGTTGCTGCTGTTTTGAAGTTTCATATTTTTGAACTTCGTGAACTTCTTGTAATTTTTGGCCATGAAAACAATCTCATCTTCTTTCAAGTAGGAATTGTCATTATTTGCTTTCTTGATTTTGTTCCTTTCTTACTTGTAAAATAGCTTCATACGAAATCAGATTTCCTACTAACTCTTCGACTTTGAGTTAGGAAAGATTGTTAGCTTCTTCAATGGCTAAAACTTTTCTTTCCCATTCGTTTTCCAAAGAGTCCAAAATTAATGTGACTAAATCAAAATCAGTGAATTCAACTCCTAGTGCCATGAGATTATGCTGTATAGTTTGAAATCTAGCATACTTGTCATTAAACGATTCATTTGATTTCATTTTAAAAGATGAAAATTGATTTTGTAGAATAAATATTTTGTTTCCTTAACTTTGTTTGTGCCTTCATGGATAATTTATAATGTATGCTATATATCATAAGCAGTAGTGTAAAGCATGACTCGTGAAAATTCATTTTTATCAAATGAGCAAAATAATACATTCGTAGCTTTGGCATTGTTTGATGCCTCTGCTTTTTATGCATTAGTCCATATGCCAATATCAGTGTTTAGTGCTTCATACTTATTTTGAGTTGCTAGCCATATTTCTAATCTATTAGCTTCCATTAAATTTCACATTGTAGAACCAATAAACAGTGGAGGACGAGCAGTTGATCGACCTTCTTGAAATGTACATGTCATTTTAATGATTTCAATTATGAGATACCGTAGATTGAAATAACCTTGCTCTGATACCAAATGAAAATAACGTGGATCGTATATTATTTAACTTGTGTATAGTATGTAGATGTGTAAGGTAAGGAAATAGTAGATAATAAATAGTAAAATATAAAAAGCATGCAAACCAGAGTTTTTATAATGGTTCGGACCTCCTGTCCTACGTCCAATCTCAGAGCTGCCTTTCGGTATTTCTTTAAACAAATTACCCTCGCTACGCCCAGAGGAATAGGATAATACCAAAGTATCTCTGACAATTTTGTGTTTCAAATAACACAACTTTTGACTTATAATACAAATCTTCATATGATCTCCTTTGAGTATATGAATATGAATGATTTGAGTTGTAGGAAGTGATTTAACCAAAATTATATTTTGGTTATAACAAATTGAGAGTATGTGAACAATGCGTATGCAAGAGAGTGTTTAGAAATCAAGGGAGTAAAAAATAGATTAATTCAAGTTAGATTGTTTATACTTATCAATCAAAGTAGTATTTATAGATTCAAAAAGGCGCAGACGAAGATTTGTTACTATTTGAGAAAGTCTATTCATTTTGATAGCTACAACCTTTCTTTGAATGGTGATTTCTTTTTGTTTCCAAACAGAAGTATCTTTTCAGAATTGGTAGTTTTTTCCCATGACAAACGTATGCGGTAATACCCCAGATGTCGCTGACTTGGTAAAATTCTAACCCAAGAATTTTCACAGACGTTTGTGATTTTATCTCAGATGCCTATGAGGTGTAAAAATAGTTTTTCACTTTAATTTTGATGTATGTGAAATTATGTGATGATGTATGCATATATACTCAAGGAGACCTTAACAATATATTATTTAAGACTCTTTTCCAATAGAATAACCCTACTAACAATAGTATGGTCAATGAATCTTCATTTCTCTTTGAGTCTCGATATCTATGAGCATGGGTCTTCTTGTAGCATATACCTGCAATCTTAATAAGGTCTATATATGTATATGATTGTGTATTTATTGTCATGGAAACATAAATTGAAGGGTTTTAAAATTTAAAATATTTAAATTTCTAACTCAAAGCTAACATATAATAGTCGAAATTAATTTTAAACCTAATTTAACTATTTTCTTTACTAGAAACTTTATAATAAATCCACAACAACTTAGAAATTATGAAACTTGAAATCCATCTCTAAAATAATATTTTTGACCTTATATTAAAAATGCAAGCCATTTGGATGCCATTTTACAGGTTTTCCAACTTAATCCTTATCTTAAAATCTATATGTAATAGCAAAAATTCATCAACAATCATATATATCCATTTAACCATCAAAAAATGGAATTTTACTTTTTAAATTATATCCGGATCTAATCTAGAATACGAAACAATAAAAATGAGATGTAATCTATTATTCACCTTAGCTTATTGTTAAGGAGTTTGAGATTTGCTCTTGAATTGGTTTGATTAAGCTTTCTTCTTAAATCCTTGTTTATCATCCCCTTATCTTCTTCTAACAATAACCGGCTAAACTTAGCTTTACTTTTGTTTATGAACGTGGTAAATGAAAATAGAATGAGGGTTTAAGGTGTAAGTATATAAACTATTCCTATTTTTCCCTTATCTTGTTACCTTACTTGCTTCATTTTAATTCTTTTTGGCTTTCGATTAATTAGGCACGGCTACCCTGTGATCATACAAAACTCAATCCCTTAAGCTTTTACATTATTTCATTTAACTTTTCTAATTAAATGTCCTAAATAATGTTAGTCAAAATTAGGATCGTTATAAACTCCCCTCCTTAAAGAAATTCGTCCTTGAAATTATGATAAGGTATGCATAAAATCAATCATAAAGGTAAAACATACCATGAAACAAGTCTGGATAAGTATCTCTAATCCTGCTCTCAGTTTCCCAAGTACAGTCTATCTCATCGTCACTCCACAAGACTTTGACTAATCTGACTTACTTGTTCTTAGTCTCTTGTCATCCCTCGTGACTATACGAACTAGCTTTCTAATTATAGTCATATCCAGTTCCACTACTAAATCGTCTAACATAGTCGGTGCAATAGTATTTTCTGGATCTCGAATATACTCCCTTAGATGAGAAACATGAAAAACATTGTGGTCTCCTGTCAAACTGTTCGGTAACTCCACTCATTACAGATTGCTCTCCTAAATGAATTTCGTCCTCGAAATTATGATATGGTACTCATAAAATTAATCATAAAGGTAAAACATCCCATGAAATAAGTTAGGATAAGTATCTTTAATTCTACTCTCAGTTTTCAAAGTATAGTCTTTCTCATCGTCACTCCACTGGACTTTGACTAATATGACTGAGTTGTTTCTTAGTCTCTTCTTATCCCTCACGGCTATATGAACTGTCTTCCTAATTATAGTCATATTTGGTTTCATTACCAAATCATCTAACACAGTCGATGCAATAGTAGTTTCTGGATCTCGAGTATACTATCATAAATGAGAAACATGAAAAACATTATGGACTCCTATCAGACTGTTCGGTAACTCCACACTACATGCGAGTTTCCCAATCCTTTCTATAATAGAAAATGGTCCAACAAATCTTGGTGCCAATTTTCCTGATTTTTCGAGTCTGATTACACCTTTCATCAGTGATACGTTGATGAAAACATGATCTCCAACCGAAACTCTGTCTTTTGGTCTCTTATCAGCATAATTCTTCTGCCTAGACCGAGCTTCCTTCATTCTAGCTCGAATTAACCCAATCTTTTCTGCACCTTCCCTTACCAAATATGGACCAAGAACTAACCTATCCTCAGTCTCTAACCAACAAACGAGAGATATGCATGGCCTTCCATACAAAGCTTTAAGCGGTACCATCCCTCTACTAGTCCGATAACTGTTGTTATACGAAAATTTAACTAAGTGTAGATGGTCTTCCCATGATCCCCGAAGTTCAGCACACAAGCTCTTAACAAATCTTCTAAGACTTTGTTAACTCTTTCAGTTTGCCCATCTGTCTGTGGATGGTAAGAGGTGCTCATCTTAAGCTTGGTACCAAAAGTCTCATGTAGACTCTTCCGAAACACACTAGTGAATAAGAAATCCCTGTCGCTTACTATATTACTAGGAATTCCATGCAGTCTAACTATATTCTTCATAGACAACTTAGTTAAAATAGGTGACGTCTTAGTTGACGTAACTGGAATAAAATGAGAACTCTTGGTCAACCTCTCCACTATGACCCATATACCTTCATTTCCTCAATACAAACTTGGCAACCCATCTATAAAATCCATTGGGATATAATCCAATTTCCATACTGGAACATCTAAAGGCTGAAGTAACCCACTTGGTTTCTGTTGTTCAGCTTTTACCTATTGACAGTTCAAACACTGTTTCACCCATACGCCTATATCCCTCCTCATGCCTTCCTAGAAGAAAATTGTTTTCATTCTTGATACATCTTAGTTCCTCCCAGATGAACGATGAACTCTAAACACATAGTCTTCCTTTCTTCCTCAACCACCCAATCTAGTCAAGACAGAAATCTTTCAAGTCATCGCTCTATGTTCCATCCTTTAACTTTTTGATCCATTCAGCTAATGTTTGGTCCTCCCCTTGCTTAGAAGCAATCCTTGAGATCATTACTGGTTAAACTTCTAAGATGGAAAACATAGCAACTTCTATGCTTTAAATCTTTCCACTCTGCTATCATTGCTAATATTGCATTCCGATGTTTCCTGCTAAGTGCATCTGCAAACTTGCTGCCTTTTCCTGGTGTGAACTCAATACCAAAGTCATAAGCGGCTAAAAACTCTAACCGCCTCTGCTATCTCATATTCAACTCCTTATGACAGAATAAATATCTCAATGACTTATGATCCATATACAACTCGAATCTCTCTCCCAATAGGTAATGTCTCCACACCTTCAACGCAAAAACTATGGTAGAAAATTCCAAATCGTGAGTTGGATATCTAACCTCATTCGGTCTAAGATGTCTATAAGCATAGGCAACCACTTTACCTCTTTGCATTAATACAGCTTCTAATCCTATTCACATGCATCCGTGTACACCATTAATTCCTAATTCCCTTTTGAAACAACTAACACAGGTGCATTCGTCAATAAGTATTTCAGCTTCTGGAATGCTGCCTTAAACTTAACAGTCCTGAAAATTTTCACACCTTTCCACATGAGCTTAATCATCGTTGCCTCTATCGGTGAAAAATCCTTAACAAATCTCCGATAATACCCAGCTAATCCAAGAAAACTCTTTATCTCAATCACTATCTTAGGTCTCTTCAAACTATTCACTGCCTCGATCTTAGCCGGAGAAACTACACTTCTTTCTTCCAAAAATGACATTTCGAGAATTTTGACTTCAGTTGATGCTATCTCAGCGTCTAAAGCACTACTCTAAGATGAACTTCATGCTCTTTTTCATCTTTTGAGTACACCAAAATGTCACTTACGAATACCAATATGAACCTATCCAAGTGTTCTAGGAAAACTCAGTTCATCAAATCTACAAAGAATGTTGGCACATTAGTTAGTCCAAATGGCATCACTAACCATTTGTACGATCCATATCGGGTTCTAAACACCATCAAAGGGATACTATCCTCAGCCACTCTAAGCTGATGGAACCCTATTACCAAATCCAACTGGGAGAATACTTTGGCTCCATTCAACTGGTCGGACAAATCGTCAATTCTCGGTAATAGATATCAATTTTTTACCATTTTCTTATTCAACTTACGATAATCGACACATAACCTCAATGATCCATCCGATTTTCTTACAAACACTACGGTGGCTCCCCAAGGTGAGCTGCTTGGTCTAATAAAGTTACTATTTTCTAAATCTATCAACTACACCTTTAGCTCCCTCGTCTCGATAGGTGTCATTCTGCTTAGTGGTCTACTCACAGGTTTTGCTCCTGGTACTAAATCTATTCAAAACTCAATAGCTCATTATGGTGGCAGTCCTACTATGGGCTCAAAAACATCTGCGAATTCTCTAACAACGAAAGCTTGATTTAACTCATCTTCTGCCTCAACAATACCCAACAAAGCATTAATATCAAAAATAGAGTTTTCTACGGAGTATATTATCCGGTCACTACAATTGGTGTGTCTAAGTGATATTTTCCTATCGTGGCAAAATATCCTAGCATCGTATTTATTTAACAATTACATACCCAAAATAATTTTGAATCCCACACAATAAAACACATGCAAATTGCATAAAAGTACATGACTTAACAATTCAAACTCTAAGCGGTCACATCTCATTCCAAGAGTCGCATATCCGCTTATTGGATTCGCAACCTTTAAGGAAGTAACTAGGTATGAGGGTTCTATGTTAAGCTTTTCTATCAAACAATGAGATATAAAAGAATGCGATGCACCATTATCAAATAGGACTCTAACTGGTACGCCGTGAATCAAAAGCGTACTCCCAACACACTTGTTCCCTTTTCTTATACTCTTGCTCTCAAGGTAGCTGGCTCCAATGCAAAACTTTGCCTTTTCCATCCTTGGCTGGCTCCTTGCACTGGTTCTTATAATATCCAATTTGATCGCAGTTGAAACATCTCACTTCTAAATTTTCCTTCTTGGTAGCTTCACTCTTTTGATCTCCCTTCTTATGGAAAAACTTCCTCTTCTATTCTGCCGTCCTTGAGCTCCCCCTGCATTGTTACCCTCAAGATAAGCAAGCATCTCTTCCTACCTTAAAGCCATCTCAATAACTACATCGCACGAATCTCTAATATACCATAATGTCGCCTTAGCAAGCTTAGGCTTCAACTTGCAAATGAACTTCTCATTCCTTTTAATGGTAGTGTCAACCATAGCATATCTGTACCTTGATAGCTCCTCAAATATGGTTGCATACCCAAGCACTGTCATATCCCCTTTCTCCAGCTCCATAAACTTCCTGAGCAGAGTTGACTTAGCAATCTTTGACATACCATTAAACCACTTGTCAATTCTCGTGAAAATGATAACGAAGTTAAAAATAAAATCTATTCTAAGCATGATCTATTTACTATTGATTAGTAATATAGACCATCAAATTTTGATTCTAAAATATACTTAAATACCAATATCATATGTACATGAAGAGGTAATTTGTGTTTATGTTTGTTTAATCATAGCCTTTTTGGTATCAACAACATAGGCCATCAAATTCAAAGTTAAACAACAAAATTTTACGACATCCAAAAATTCCATTAGGCACAAAAAGATATCAAAATTAGCAAATGTGTAGAATCTACATGATTAAGAGAGCTTCGATACCCCTAAATTGAAGGGTTTTAGCTTATCATATTTGTTATCATTTCAACAAATGTAGATTGCAAGATCGAACAAAAACAAAAGGAAAAGGAGAACTAACTAAATTGCATGTAAATAAATCTAATCTACTTGCATAAAATAAAACTACACTAATTGCATAAAGTAATGAACAATAATTAAAAGCGCATGAAATTAAATTGCATAAAAAATACATAAGAGTAAAAAGGCTAAGAAGCCATAAAAGAGAGAAAGAGAGTTTATGATTACAATTTGTGGCTACCACTAAACTAACTAGAAGGTGGTGCTAAGAGCTCTCTTCATTAAAAATAAGGGTTATTTATACATGCCTAAAACCCTAATCCTTGTTTTAGGGAACTACCCAAAATACCCCTTAGGAAGTGTGGCTACTAAGTTATCATTACCTTCTAATTAATCCTTCATTAAGTATGCATGTAGCTTTAATCTCCACTGACATGTGCACTAGCTCCTAATTGAAGATCATGGTAAGTGGGTAGGTGGGGTCCTCCATGTTGCATGAATTGATTTATTTCCATCTTCATTTTCCTTCTAACACCTGTGCATGCATATTTCCATGAATCATCTTCCATATTTCATCCAATTCTTACAAATAAAACTAAAATATGCATATAAATATTCTCAAAATTAATATATTCACGAGATTGCTATTTTACCCCTAAATTGATTTATGAATGATGATTGAAAGCCTTTTTTGAAATTTGGTTTTTTAAATGCAAAAACACCCAAAAATGCTCATTTATTAAATAAAAGTAGATTAAATATGGAAGTAAAAATATGTACATTTACGTGCGCATCAAATACCCTACACTTATCTTTTTATTCGTCCTCGGATAAACTAAGTTAAATCAATTTTCGTAGGAAACACGAATGCATTGAGCATATGCAACAAGCCGTTAAACATCTAGGTGTTCTTAGTAGGACGAGTGTCGTCTCGTGAGGATTTTCAGCTTATACTAGCCATAAATTTTTAATGCAACATGAAAATGTACTAAATGCAAGATTTATTTACAAAGAGATGAATGCAATTTTTTGAAAATATTTACACATGAAGAATTTACTTTTAAATTGACACTAATAAGTTAAATATAAGTCTTGGACATCATCATAAACTTTTAGTCATTTTACTCGTCATTACATCCAACAATAATTAAGTTATCATCACAATTAGAATCTAGTTTGGCTTGTTGTTTTAGTTGATAACATTGTGCAACTATGAAATAGATCCTTAGTTGATTATCAAAGTTTTTCAAAACAGTATTTTTTTTTGAATAACAAATCAAATCAAATAACTGAAAATAGTGCATGGGTTTCAATTGCTTCTCTCTATAACAACCCGCATATTTTACGATTGTATATTTAAATATTTTATTCAATATAGCATCGTTAGTCGGATTTAAGTCTGAAATGTTACTTTGTGAAAATAGTCAAATTAGGACTCGAGATCACTTCTGTTGAGTTCAAAATGGCGTTTGCGACCTTGTTGAGTACAAACATCGATATGTTTGGAGCTAGCTAAAATTTCGACCTTTTCACATAGGGCTTTGGGTTTGGGTTTCAGCCCATTAAACTAACATATCAACACAACTCCACTCCACCCCTCTTCGTTCCTTCGTAATATTTCCTACAACTCAAGCTTTAGCAAAAATGGTGGAGGAGATTGGAAATTAAAATCCTAAGCCCTAGTTTCTTTAGCATATCCAAGTTTTGGCCCCAAAATCAAAGGGAAGCTTAGGTAAGCATCTCCTTCTTCTTCTCCATCTCAATCTCTCTCCAATTTCAGAAATCCCCTATAACCTAATTTGGGAAATTATTGCTTATGATCTTAGATTGGAGCTTTTAGAGTTGAGATTGAAGAGTGGTTGATCATCCTTTGTTTTCAAGCTCCTTCTTTCTTATTTTTGGTGTAAAAGGTGATATTTTTATCTCACATCCATTTCTATAACTATCATTATTGTTAGGTATGAATTCCTAACATATATTCATGTTCATTTGCTTTTGATTTGAATTGATTTGGTGAACATTTCAATTTTTGGCGTTTTGAAGTTAAATCTTTAAAAATCCTAGCTTCGATGCTTGAACATGTCTTTGGGGTGAGTCGAAGAGCCTATAGGACTGGGTGGTTGCGTGGCATCAATCCCTAGTTGCAATTGCTTGATCGATCGGCTCCATTTGGATTCTTGCCCCTTTGGGGACTAGGCTGGAAATACTAGAAAACGGGTTCCAGTCGACTGGCGCTCTGAGTCCAGTCAACTGACCTGGAACCCAAGAGTTTTCCAAGCATTGTGCCAGTCGACTGAACTCGGTGATCAACCGACTAAACCTGCTTGCTTTAGCCCAATTTGCTTAGTTTTCTTAAGATTTTGATTTTTGTCGATTCGTGGTTATCCGATTTGTTGTTATCATTTATTATCGACTTTGACGGAATTTCGGGAATATACATTTTAATGACTTCGATATCAATTTCTTTGGATTGGATTCACGTCTTTGTATGTGAATTTTTGGTGATTGATTGTTTTTACAATCAATTTTGTGATTTGTCACTTTAAAATACAAAGGTTTCTATACTACTAGTAAATATTCAAACTCTTTTACAAAGATGATTACAACTCTATTTTCAATATCAAACTCATTTATAAAATCGTTTTCTAAACAATTAGTATATACAAACCTTTACCTCATTTGATTGAGAAATCCAATTAAATGACTTAGCAAAACAAGTGGAATGAAACGTTTGTGTTTACTTTGTCGGTTAAGTCTTAGACTCATTCGATTGAAACTCTTGTGACAACTTTCGAGTGGAGATTTACAGTTTGTTCGTGAATATTTAAGTTAAGCCAGTGGTTATGGGACATGAAGCTAAACTCATCTTTTTACTAGCTTAGTGTAATTGACACTTCTTGATGATCGAGGATGATTATTTTATGATTTAGACTAGCAATGTGCGGTGTCTTTTTGTCTGCGAGGGAGACTAAACCGCGCTTCTATGGAGCTTTGGCTTAATTTTATGGGGGTAGCGACCCATGGCCTTCAGACAGTTTTGTGGAGCTTCGGCTCAAAATTGATGGTTAGCAACCATGGAATAGCATTCCGTTTTGTGATACACGTATTGGTGAGTTTTCATGCTCCCGTTTTGTGATAGGCCTCTCTCTTTTTGTGATTTCTGTATTTCTAGTTAGTGATTTCTAGAATTTGGGTTTCACCAATTTTTATGATCGGCATTGATATGTTAGCCAATATTTGTGGTTTGGTGAATATGGTAAAGAATATGACATCTTTTTGATGTTATGTGATTTTTGAGATATAGTATGATTTTTGTTGTTGTTAAATATATACTTTTCATAGTATGGTATAATTGTAATCATACGTTTTCATCATATCTCTTATTCTATCTCATTTTATCTGATATTTATAGCTAGACTGATCCGTGTATTATTTTCTTATTAAATAATACTCGGGTTAGACCGAGATGTTATAGGTGCTTCTGCTTGACTCCTTATCAGGGATCATCATCTTTTGTCTAACCATATTACATTGGTAGTTTTTGTTGTTATACATTGAGATGGAGATGCCTTGATGTATACATATTCTTTTGTCTAGCACTTGTATTTTGTGATATTGTGGATCTTGTTTGACCACTACTCTAATATACTCTTCTATGTGTTATATTCATATCTATTTCTGCCTTTGTGATATGGATATATGTGACTGATTTATGTTATGTTTATTTCTATATTTGTTTTCGAAGACCACATAGCCATTGTGTAGTAGCTATGAGTTTGTATCGGCATGTCGGATTCCCTCTTGAAATAAAATGCATGTTATACTATCTAACATATCGGTGCTCGCACAAAGCAATTACACGGATGGTTTATCCTCAACAGCCTTATTCTTCACGCTAGTTAACGGCATTACTCCGTAGTGTCCTTGACTAGCGTGAGTATAGAGATAGGGCGTCATAGCTTGGTATCAGAGCCAAACTTCGAAACAATGTATAATAATTTAATAAGGATCATCGTCCTAAGTCCATCTTAGGAGTCGTACCTTAGGATTTATTCAAGTCAATGGACCCGTTCTATCTTATTTCCTTTGTGATGCCTTGTTTTATCAATCATGATTGTTTGATAATCATTCTGGGATTAACCTTTTTCTTCTTCTTTTTTTCTTAAACAAGAGGAATGGTTAGACCAGGCCGTCCCAGCGCCGGTTAATCCAGTGCTACTCCTCAGGATGGAGTATTTATGTCCGCCCAACAGCTTCTTGATCTTGTAAAGAATGCTCAAGCTACCGGACCCATTCCAGAGCCTATTCACCCAAAATCTGAATTTGCACGCCTGTGAAGTGATTATACAAATTTAGGTGGAAAGCCGTTCAGGGGTTCCGAGGGCGTTATCGAAGTCCAAGCTTGGCTTAGAACATGCGGTCGTATCTTTTCTCGCATGAATCTTATTGATCTTCATCGAGTCCAAGTGGCTTCTAGTATGCTCCAAGAAAGAGCATTAGATTGGTATGAGCTTCTTATTTCTGAAATTTTTGAAGAGGATCTTACTAGGGAGCAATTCTGGGAAAGATTCGAATCAAAGTTTGTGCTGGAGGCTGAAAAAGTGACTTTGGCCCGTCGTTTTATTGACCTTGTTCAAGGTGAATCTTCTGTGGTAGAATACGTCGCATCTTTTGAATCCCTCTCTAAATATGGGGTCGAGTACATTAATACCCCATTGAAGAAAAATTAGATATTTTTCTATGGCTTGAATAAGAATCTCAAAAAGCCATTACTTCTGAAATTTGAAGTTGCTTTCGATCAGCTTGTTGATATTGCTCTTTGACTCGAAGAGGCAGATAAAGAGAGTGATGTTGAAGTTGGGAGTGCCAAACCGAACTTCAACAACAACAAGAAGCGGCCTAATAAGTTGAAAGGTCCTTAACCCAACAAGAAAGGAAAACAAGAAACTCTGGTATCCAAGACTTCTACCCCTAGTGGTGGCCAATGCTATAATTGTGGTTCTAAGGACCATTATGCAAATAAGCGTTCAAAGCCCCTTGCTTGTCGCTATTGCAAAAGTTTGGGTCATTATATAACTGCATGTCCCAAACTTCAAAGCAAGAGGGAGGGAAAGCTAAATGTGGTGCAAGCCCCTAGTAAAACTTATCATGGTCAAAGTATTTCTCATTCTATCCTTGATGGCATTATTATGTTTCATGATCATCCTATTCGAGTTCTTTTTGGTACGGGTGCATCCCATTCTTTTATATCAAAAGAACTTGTTGATACTTTTTATTTGAGTGTTATGGCATTAATGACTTCTTTGAGAATTGCAAATCCAATTGGTGGAACTTCAACACTCAGTTTGCTTTGTAAAGATGTCGAGATTATTTTATGTGATTATTCTTTTCGAGCCGATTTGCATGTCATACGTTACTTAGGCTTCAAAATGATTTTGGGAATGGTTTGGCTTAACCGTTATGAAGCTCAAATCCTTTGTCCTGAGTGGACTATTCATCTTCGACATCCTCAATCTGTTAAGCAGATTTTTGTTATTCTTAAAGATTTGGATTCCAACTTGACAGCATCTTTATATTCTTTAAATCCTCATGATGACGATAATGATGATGAGGAAGATGTCATTTCTCTTATTCACGTTGTTCATGAATTTTTCGACATATTTGAGTCGGTTTTAGGATTATCCCCCAAGCGAGCCATTGAGTTCAGAATTAATCTAATTACTGGAGCTGTACCTATTACTCGTCCTCCTTATCGTATGTCCAATAAGGAAAATGAAGAGATGCGTAGACAATTATCCAAATTGGAGGTGAAGCAATTTATTCGCTCTAGTTCCTCTCCTTGGGGAGCTTCGGCTATTTTTGTGAAGAAATCCGATGGTACACTTTAGCTTTGCGTTGACTATCGCAAGCTTAATGATCTCACTATCAAGAATAAATATCCTTTACTTCGGATTGATGATTTATTTGATCAACATTGTGGTGCTAGAGTCTTTTCATAGTTAGACTTAGTAACCGGCTTTCATCAGCTTCGTATTGCAGAGGATAATATTCCTTTGACGTCGTTCCATACTCGTTATGGATCTTATGAATGGCTTGTTATGCTATTTGGTTTAACGAATGCTCTAGCCTATTTCGTTGACCTTATGAATCGAGTTTTCAAAGACTTCCTCGAACGGTTTGTTCTTATCTTTATAGATGATATTCTTGTTTAATCTAAAACCAAGGAAGAGCATGAAAAGAATCTTTGGATTGTGCTGGAAACTCTTAGGAGCAATCAATTGAAAGCAAAATTTTCTAAGTGCCACTTTTGGCAATCATGTGTGAAATTTCTTGGTCATATCATTTCTGAATTCGGAATTTCCATGGATCCTTCAAAGATTGAAGCGATTCAAGACTGGAAGAGATCGGAGAGTGTTACGGAAATCCGTAGCTTTCTTGGATTAGCGAGTTATTACCGTCGTTTCATGAAAGACTTTTCAAAAATTTCCACGCCTCTTACTAGTTTGACAAATAAAGGAGTTAAATACATTTGGTCGGACAAATGTGAGGCTTCTTTTCATAAATTAAAAGAACTCCTTTCCGATGCTCCTATTCTTATGATTCCCGAGGGGAACCAAGATTTTATTGTTTATACCGATGCTAGTCGCATTGGTTTGGGAGCCATTTTTATACAAAGGGATCGTGTTATTGCTTATGCTTCTAGGCAATTAAAACCGACCGAGACAAGATATGCCACACATGATTTAGAGCTTGCGGCTATTGTTTTCGCCCTTAGAATTTGGCGCCATTATCTTTTGGGAGAAAAATTTATTCTCTACGCCGATCATAAATCTTCGAAGTATTTATTTTCTCAAAAGGAACTTAATTTGCGTCAACAATGTTGGCTCGAATTTCTTGCATTTTATGATCTTGATATTCTTTACACTCCCAGAAAGTGGAATCGTGTTGTCGATGCCCTTAGTCGTAAGCAACAAGCGGTTGTTTCTATGATGATATCCGAATGGAATGATCTCGGGATTTTGTCCACTTGTGAGATTCGAGATCATGAGTCCGATTTATGTTCATCTCTTGTTTTATGTAGCCTTGAGGCACATCCTTCTCTTTTAGACCGCATTCTTGAAGCTCAAAAGCTAGATTCTGAATTGGCTCTTCTTAGCCAAAGTTGTAGGGGTAAAATTAATATTGAAGGTTTGAAAGACTTTGATATTGATGCTCGTGGCAGCATTCAAAATTTGGTAGACTTATCGTGCCAAATATTAGTGATCTTCGTAAAGACATTTTAGAAGATTCTCATCGTTCAAAATTTACCATTCATCCCAGTAGTAGTAAAATGTACGCGGATATGAAGCAACTTTATTATTGGGATGGAATGAAATCGGATATTGCTAACTTTGTTAAGCGTTGCATGACTTGCCAACTCGTTAAGGCCGCGCATCAAAGGCCCGGATGGTTACTGCAACCTTTGGACATTCCAATTTGGAGATGGGATCAAATTTCCATCGATTTTATTGACGGCCTTCCCCATTCTCATACGGGTCATGATAGCCTATGGGTGATAGTTGGTAGACTTATAAAATCCACCCATTTTATTCCAGTTCGGTCCAATCGGACCGTACCTTTTTTGACCAAACTCTTTATTAAAGAAATTGTTAAATTGCATGGAGTTCCTACTTCTATTGTTAGCGATCGTAATCCATTGTTTCCTAGTGGATTTTGGAAGAGTCTTCAAAAATCTTTGGAAACAGAGCTTAATTTTAGCACCGCTTATCACCCTCAGTCCGATGGATAAACCGAGCATGTGAATCAAACTCTTGAAGATCTTCTTCGTGCATGTGTTCTTGATTTTGGTGGAAGTTGGAAAGATCACGTTTCCCTTGTTGAGTTTTCCTATAATAATAGCTTCCAATCTAGTATGGCACCTTTTGAGGCACTCTATGGAAGGCCATGCCGATCTCCTTCTTGTTGGCTTGAAGCCGGTGAGAGGCTGGTTTTAGGTCCTGATTTTATTCGTGATTCCATAGAAAAGATTGACCTTATTCACTATAGGATGAAAGAAGCTCAAAGTAGACAAAAATCCTATGTCGATAACCGAAGAAGGAAATTAAAATTTTTTGTGGGAGATTTGGTGTTTACTCGTGTTTCACCTATGAAGGGCGTTGTGCGTTTCAGTCAATCGGGAAAATTAGCACCTCGATATATTGGTCCATTTCCCATTACCAAACGTATTGGTTCTATGGCTTATCGCCTTTTATTACCGGCTCAGTTTTCTGCTATTCATGACGTGCTTCACGTTTCCCAACTACGAAAATGCATTAGGGATTTCGATTCTATTTTTGAGCCCGGTGTTGTGGAAGAAATTAAAGTTTCACCTAATTTGACTTATGAGCAGCATCATATTCGTATCATTGCATCGGAGGTAAAATGCCTTCGAAATAAAGATGTCCCTCTTATGAAGGTTCAATGGTCCTTAAATCCTAAGGACTATTCTTGGGAATCTAGAGAATTCACCGAGCGAACACATCCGGACTTACTCTCCCGTGCTCTTTGAGGTGAACTTCTTATTTCAAATTTCTTTTGTGTTGATATGCTTTTATGGTTGTTACTTTTTGTATTTTCTTCTTAAGTATTACGACGACGCAATTTCTTTAAGGAGGGGAGTCTGTAACAACACGCATATTTTACGATTGTATATTTAAATATTTTATTAAAATATAACATCGTTAGTTGGATTTAAGTCCGAAAGGTTACTTTGTGCAAACAGTCAAATTAGGACTCGGGACCACTTCCATTGAGTTCAAAATGGCATTTGCGACCTTTTGGAGTATAAACATCGATATGTTTGGAGCTAGCTAAAATTTCGACCTTTTCACATAGGGCTTTGGGTTTGGGTTTCAGCCCATTAACCTAAAATATCAACCCAACTCCACTCCACCCCTCTTCATTCCTTCATAATATTTCCTACAACTCAAGCTTTAGCAAAAACGGTGGAGGAGATTGGAAATTAAAACCCTAAGCGCTAGTTTCTTAAGCAAATCCAAGTTTTAGCTCCAAAATCAAAGAGAAGCTTAGTAAGCATCTCCTTCTTCTTCTCCATCTCAATCTCTCTCCAATTTCAGAAATTCCCTATTGTGAAAATATTGCTTATGATCTTAGATTGGAGCTTTTAGAGTTGAGATTGAAGAGTGGTTGATCATCCTTTGTTTTCAAGCTTCTTCTTTATTGTTTTTGGTGTAAAAGGTGAGATTTTTATCTCACATCCATGTCTATAACTATCATTATTGTTACATATAAATTCCTAGCATCTATTCATGTTTTTTTGCTTTTGATTTGAATTGATTTGGTGAACATTTCAATTTTTGGTGTTTTGATGTTAAATCTTTAAAAATCCTAGCTTTGATGCTTGAACATGTCTTTGGGATGAGTCGAAGAGCCTATAGGACTGGGTTGTCACGTGACATAAATCCCTAGTTGCAATTGCTCGATCGATCAGCTTCGTTTGGATTCTTGCCCCTTTGGGGACTAGGCTGGAAATACAGGTAAACAGGTTCCAGTCGACTGGCGCTCTGAGTCCAGTCAACTGACCTAGAAACCGAGAGTTTTCCAGGCATTAGGCCAATCGACTGAACTCAGTGACCAGTCGACTGACCTGCTTGCTTCAGCCCAATTTGCTTATTTTGCTTGAGATTTCGATTTTTATCGATTTGTGGTTATCCGATTTTTTATTATCATTTATTATCGACTTGATGACTTCGACTTCGGAATTTTCAGGAATATACATTTTGATGACTTCGATATCGATTTCTTTGGATTGGATTCACGTCTTTGTATGTGAATTTTTTGTGATTGATTGCTTTTACAATCAATTTTGTGATTTGTCACTTTAAAATGCAAAGGTTTCTACACTTGTAATAAATATTCAAACTCCTTTACAAAGATGATTACGATTTTATTTTCAATATCTAACTCATTTATAAAACCGTTTTCCAATCTATTAGTATATACAAACCTTTACCTCATTTGTTCGAGAAATCCAATTAAACGACTTAGCATAACAAGTGGAATGAAACACTTGCATTTACTTTGTCGGTTAATTCTTAGACTCGCTCGATTGAAACTCTTGTGACAACTTTCGAGTGGAGATTTACAGTTTGTTCGTGAATATTTAAGTTAAGCCAGTGGTTATGGGACATGAAGCTAAACTCATCTACTTACTAGCTTGGTGTAATTGACACTTCTTGATGATCGATGATGATCATTTTCTGATTTAGACTAGCAACGTGCGATGTCTCTTTGTCTGCGAGGGAGACTAAACCCCGTTTCTGTAGAGCTTCGGCTCAATTTTGTAGGGTAGCGACCCATGGTCTTCGGACTGTTTTGTGGAGCTTCGGCTCAAAATTGATGGTTAGCAACCATGGAATAGTGTTCTGTTTTGTGATACACGTGTTAGTGAGTTTTCATGTTCCCGTTTTGTGATAGGCCTCCCCCTTTTTGTGATTTCTTGATTTCTAATTGATGATTTCTAGAATTTGGGTTTCACTAATTTTTATGATTGGCATTGATATGTTAGCTAATATTTGTGGTTTAGTGAATATGGTAAAGAATATGACATTCTTTTTGATGTTATGAGATTTTTGAGATATTGTATGATTTTTGTTGTTGTTAAATGTATACTTTTCATAGTATGGCATAATTGTTATCATATGTTTTTGTCATATCTCTTATTCTATCTCATTTTATCTGATATTTATAGCTAGACTGATCCGTTTATTATTTTCTTATTAAATAATACTCGGGTCAGACCGAGATGTTACACGTGCTTCTGCTTGACTCATTATCAGGGATCATCATCTACTTTTGTCTAACCACATTAGATTGGTAGTTTTTATTGTTATACATTTGAGATTGAGACTCCTTGATGTGTACATATTCTTTTGTCTAGCACTTGTATTTTGTGATATTGTGGATCTTGTTTGACCACTACTCTAATATACTCTTCTATGTGTTATATTCATATCTATTTCTGCCTTTGTGATATGGATATATGTGACTGATTTATGTTATGTTTATTTCTATATTTGTTTCCGAAGACCACATAGCCATTGTGTAGTAGCTATGAGTTTGTATCGGCATGTCGGATTCCCTCTTGAAATAAAATGCATGTTATACTATCTAACATATCGGTGCTCGCACAAAGCAATTACACGGATGGTCGCTCCTTAACAGCCTTATTCTTCGCGCTAGTTGACAGCATTACTCCGCTGTGTCCTTGGCTAGCATGAGTATAGAGGTGGAGCGTCACACTTTCTCTTCGTTTGAAAATTTTATTAATATTAACAATATTTACATATGCCTAACTAAGATAAATTGAGGCCAGATATACCACTCATGCACCGCCTTGTGGGTTTACGTGAGGGGATACAGGGCATGGCGAATGTACACACAAGTATGTACACTTATAGACTATAGGAATTATTAATGAAAGAATTTTTATATACACACATATAACTCAGATAAACTGAGGCTAGATATACCGATCATGCACTGCTTTTCAGGCTTACGTGAGAATGGTATAGAGCATGGCGAGTGTACACCTATCATCTTAGCACCACTTAACTTATAAGTTCAAATATGTTATCGTCTTTACTTTAAATCAACCACTTGTTAAACAAAGATTTCAATTATGATATACTTCATATTAACCTCCATGAACCTTCATATATACTAGTTAAACCATAGTTATTTGTAATCAAGCTTTATTTTTATTTTTGTTAAGACAAATAAATTTTCAAAAATTTCAATTTAACAGCCAAAAACCAATACTATAGTGTTTCTTTAAAAATAAATCAATATGTTAAAAAGAATTTTTTTTTTGGGATTTTATTTTTGTTTTATTTTTTTAAGTTTTGAATTTTGGAAAAAATCCAAAAAATAAACTATTAAAAGTAAAAACGAAAATGAAACTCCCTTCACACTTAATTTAGACTATGTCCCCACAGTCAACCCAAGTGAAAGGAGAAAAATAAAAAATATGATCCATATTTACATGAAAATGAACGGTTATTATTTACACGACATTAGAAAATATATAGTTAAAGAGTAAATGAAACGGTCTTTCAAAGACCAATTCATTTGGTTCATCAAGTATGAGAAACATAGCTTAAGCATAGAAAACCAAACCATAAAAGATTTCAATGTTGAGTGTTAATTTAGAAAAAAGAATGTTGTTTTATTAAAAATCGTATGAGTTGTTTTATTTTCAATACTTTTTAGGGTAGATAGAACAATTGGTAGAACTTCATGTTTATTTTCACCCAATTTAAATTCAAACTCATCATTGACAAATTGTTCAAAATTATTGATTTTAAAATTAAAATAGTGATTTAAGTATATCCCTTTAGAATTCAACAATTCGTCTTCGAAAGGTCCTAAAGATTTATGTTCACTAAGTTAGTTTTCCTTTATTGAATTATTCACAATTTCGTTGCATCCATGTTCAAAATCTAAAGTAGTTGTATTCAGTTTTTCAAAATCAAAAAAAGGAAGATTGGATTTTAAATTTGGTTCCACACTCTCAAAAGAATCGACATCCAACTCAATTACCGTATTTTTGAAAAACTTCATTAAGATTGCCACTTTCAATTTCATAAGTTGTTATTTGAAAATTTTCAATTTTGGTAAAATGTGGATTATTATTTAACTCGTCACATATTGAGATTTGATTTTGTTTCTCACGTTTCATTCATATATGTTTCAAACAACAAATCCATGTAATCTTTGTGAATTTCTTCCGCTTGCTGAACAAAATCAAATTTATAATTATTAATTTGAGGATTTTTCAAAATTGTTAAGAGTAAAAATTTTCACTATTATTGAAACTATTCCCATTGCCAAAATCATTTAAATAGTAGTTCACATTTCCATTTTGATTTTGAAATTCATTTTGGTGTTCGAAGTTGTATTGGCATGATTTATAATCGAAATCATTTGAATTTTGAAGTGAATTAAAAAATTTATTATTTGAAAAACATTGACTTGAGTTATTGCACAGATTACTCAGATTATTTATCATTTGATTTCGTTGTTTAAGTAAAGGCCAAATTGTTTTAATATTATATTCAAGAGTTGAGGTTGGTCATCATTTTGAAAACTTGGTTCTACAAAATCCAAATTGTTTACACGATAGTTGTTATTAAAATAACCATAAGAATTTTATGTGGATTTATAATTTTATGTGGATTTATATAGATTATATTGATTTTCACAACTATTGTAAAATTCTAGCGAGTAGGGAAATTCAGACATTTTCAAAAGTGATTTTTTTCTTTTTTTTGAAAAATAAAAGGTATTTACCAAGGAAAATTTATTTTTAAAAAGAGAGATTTGATTTTTGTTTTGTTTTTGAAAAGATTGTTAATTTTTTCTAAGAAAAAACTAACTTAATTTTTTTTAGATATTTGATTTTGATTGAAAAATTTCAATTGAAAATATTTAAAAAGATTTTTTTAGATAAAAAAATTAAGTTAAGGGAAAAATTTAAAAAAATAGTTTAGGTTTTCTAATTTTTTTCTTTTTAAAAAAAAATGCATGAACTGTTGCAACTAAATGAATGTAAGGAATTAATTACAAATTTTCTATCCTCAGTAGCTCCTAACCCAAAATTATATAATCACACTTTGTGTTAATCCAACAAGATAGTTCTTAGCCAGGTAACAGACATGAGTTATCGGTGCATCATAAATCACTATAGCAATGCAGTCGAATGTTTAAGTACCTTCAGAGAAACAATCATTATAATATTTACGAATCACCGTAATATTTATAACTGATTATTGCTCTACCCTAGCCTATACACCAAGAAATTAAATTGTCGAAAGATGACAAGTGGTCAAGATACAGTTAAGCCCTAGTGAGCTCATGACACCCTTAAGTCAAATGTCTAATAATTATTATTACCTAAATTCTAAGATGAATGCAATTTGTGGGCCAAGGAATGGGTGATAAAATCCCCCACCTTATATGAATCGGAATGTTGCCCTTAGAAGAGAAAAAAAATTAGATGAATGCAAAACAAAAATTAAATGTGATTTTAACAATATAACTACGAATGAAATTTTTTTTTTGAATTTTTTTAAAATATAAAAAACCAACAATGCAAACAAATAAAAACAAGGGATAAGAACCAGAGCGTGTAGAATTATTTGCAATATATTTTATAAGTAGTGAATTTTTTTTATCAACAAGCAAAGTAGTTTTTTTAGTAGCGCTTATTGTCCTTCTCTGCTTTTGCAACCTAAAAAGTATTGGACAAGTTTTTTTATTTTATATAAGGACAGAACGAAAGCAAAAGCAAAATATTCTTTTAAAATAAATAAAAAGGGAAGAAGGGGTGAAAGTTTAACAAAAGAAAACTAAAAAAAGGAATTGAACTCTATCGAATTACCCTTATCCAAAGAAAGCAAAAAAAAATATTTTTTTCTATTTTTTTAGAAAAAGAAGAGACGACAATAAATTTAAAATTAAACTAAATAAAAAAGACCCAACTCGAAAAAATGAAAACAAAACCACAAATTTTCAACCTGGCCCAAGCTACAGCCTACTTCTTCTTTGTTTCATATGACAGAATTGCTTCTCACTTCAATAATTCACTGAATCAATTCCAAAATAAATTCTCAAAATCGTTTTTCAAAATCGAAATCAACTTCCAAAATCGCAACTAGTTGTTGTGAAATTGGGCTCGTGCTCATGGTTATAGTCGTAGGCAATTAGGGAGGTTGTCTGAATTGAAGGGTTGTGTTCGAGTAGGGGATGGAGTGGTCGAGTTCGATTGGCGGTATAGTGGATGGTCGATTTGAGGAGTTCGGGTTATTTGTGTGGTTGATAGTGCAGTGGAAGTAGTTTGCATGGTTAAGGAGGAAGGAGCTATTGATGTTACTGATAGGTGAAGGCAGATGTTTTGAGGCAGAGATGAAGTGGAAGAGGAACTACAGCAGTTTGAGTGAGTGATAAATGGCAGTGGGAGGGGTAGACAGTGAGAAGTATTGAGTATGTCGTGTTAGAAAACTGCTATTACAAACTGCAATCGTTTCATTTACTTTTAACATTACACAGTTTCTAATCTTAATATGACCCTATTAATTAGGTCATAAACAGAACATTTCATTTACCTTTAATGTTATGCAGTTTCTAATCTTAATGTGACCTGAATAATTAAGTCATAAATAGACCGTTCTATTATTAGAACATTAGGTCTGTGATTGATCTTAAGCGTTGAATTGGTATATGATGGACGTACCATATTTAGAGTTAAATGTTATATAAGGATTGGGTCCTCTCTTTCCTAGGATATAGATGTATTCTTCTCCATCAAGAAATATATAAAGATATAGGGTTAGAGAGAGAAACCGAATTCTAAGAAGAAGGGTAATTATTAGAAGTTAGAAGAAGAAGATGACAGCATTACATCTTCCACTGTTAATCATGGTACATCATCTTAAACAAAACAAAAAACATATTAAGCTTTGTTTGTGAAATATTCGGTATTGGTGATTCTTGGGCTATTACTTGAATTGTTCATCATTAATCATGAAAGATCGAACAGTAAAGAATTTCTGAGATTTGGTATCAGAGCCACCAATCAATAACCGAATATTTCCTATGATTACAATTGATCTGTTCAATGCTTTACTCGTGATGTTTAATCAAGTATGTGTTATAAGTCAATCATGCACATGAGATTTATGATTTTGTTAATCACCAAAGTGGTCAAAATCAGAATAATCATTTAGTGCATAAGTGACATAATGATTATCGATAGAAATTGCTAGTTATAATAATACCCAAAAAAAACTGGCGTCACTAATGGCCGAACCTGAGAACTTACCCAAAGGAAAGTCTTGTTCTATAACTAGTTGACATGATGAGGTTTAATAGATATCTTGATTAAATAAATATTGATCATCCAAAGATGTCAGTTTTATTTAATTGAATATATTTATTACTTACTTATGTTTTGGTATTTAATTATGTTAAGTATAAGATAGTATCTACCAAAAGGAGTGCTATATTATACTATTATGTACATATCTGAATCGCGTTAGCTATGAGCTTATAGTTATTTCAATTTTTTTATTTAATTTGCAGTAGTTCCCATGAATAAACATGCTTCATCTGTTACATTGTTCACTGGTGTTAATTTTTATGAATGGAGAGAACAAGTTAATTTCCATTTAGGTATTTAGGATCTTGACTTGGCACTCCTTGAGGATAAACCTGTTGCTCTTACAACAGCTAGTACTGAGACAGAAAAATCACATCATAAAGCATGGGAACGTAGTAAGAGATTGAGACTTATGTTTATTAAGATGACTGTTGCTAACAACATCAAGTCAACAATTCCACAAACAGAAAGTGCTAAGGAATATATATAGTTTGTGGAAGAGCGTATTCGTTCAGCTGATAAGTCACTCGCTGGTACTCTTATGGCAGAACTCACGACCATGAAGTTTGATGGGTCGCAAACTATGCAAGAGCACATTATAGAGATGACTAATCTTGCAGCAAGGTTAAACTCCCTTAGACTTACAGTAGAGGATTCTTTTCTTGTCCAGTTTATCCTGAACTCACTACCTTCTGAATATGGACCTTTTCAAATTAACTATAACACTATAAAGGATAAGTGGAATGTTAATGAATTGACCAGTAGACTTGTTCAGGAAGAAGGACGTTTGAAAAATCAAGTCAATCACTCAGTAAGTTTTGTGAATAATAAAGCTAGTAAAGAAAAGAATGGAAAATCAAGTCATTTTAAGAAGAAAAAGGCATCTTCTAAGAATAGGCATGATAAGGAAAAGAAGGAACTAAAGGATGTTCGATGCCATTTCTGTAAAAGGAAAGGACATTATCAAAATGACTGTCCGAAAAGGATAGCTTGGTTCGAAAAGAAAGGTAATCATCTATCTTTCGTATGTTTTGAATCAAATTTAGTTGAAGTTCCTATTAATACATGGTGGCTTGATACTGGTGCTACAACTCATGTCTCCAATAATATGCAGGGATTTCATATGATCCGAACCATAAATCCAAATGAAGATTGTTTTCTCATTATGGGAAACGGAATGAAATCCACAATAAAAGGCACTGGGACTTATCGTCTAATTCTAGAAAGTGGATATGTATTAGACTTATATTGTACCCTTTATGTACCTTCATTATCTAGAAACCTTATCTCCGTAAGTAAGTTGGATATTTCTGGTTTTAGATGTGGTTTTAGATGTACATTTGGATCTGGTTGTTTTGATTTATATAAGAATACTGATAATGTTGGTTCTGGTATTCTAATTGATGGTTTATATAAATTGAAACTGAATGACACTTATGCGAATTCCTTGCTGAATGTAATAAATAATGTTGGATGCAAACGTAGCATGTTGAATGAAAATTCTGCTTTCTTATGGCATAAAAGACTAGGTCACATATCCAAAGAAAGAATGATGAGATTAGTAAGTAATGAAATTTTGTCAAATTTGAACTTTAGTGATCTAGAATTATGTGTGGATTGTATTAAAGGTAAACAAACCAAACATAATAAGAAAGGAGCCATTAGAAGCAGCCAGCTTCTTGAAATAATACACATTGGTATTTGCGGACCTATGGACACTCCAGCCTTTAATGGAGAAAAGTATTTCATCACTTTTATTGACGATTTTTCCCGCTATGGTTATGTCTATTTGCTTCATGAAAAATATCAAACTGTGAATGTCCTTGAGACGTTTGTAAAGGAAGCTGAGAGGCAATTAGATAAAAAGGTGAAAATCATAAGGTCTGGTAGAGGTGGTGAATATTATGGAAAATATAGTGAGTCAGGCCAGTGTCCAGGTCCTTTTGCAAAATTCCTTGGAAGTCATGGCATATGTGCGCAATACACAATGCCAGGTACACCATAGCAAAATGGTGTAGCAAAAAGCGCAATAGGACGTTAATAGATATGATTAGGAGTATGATGTCAAATTCTACACTACCTAAGAATTTGTGGTCGTATGCTTTCAAAACCGCTAATTATTTGTTGAATAGGGTTCCTAGTAAAGCTGTTCAAAACATTGCTTTTGAATTATGGACTAACAGGAAACCTAGCTTAAGACACCTGTATGTTTGGGGTTATCCAGCGGAAGCAAGAATTTATAATCCACATGAAAATAAATTAGATTCTCGAACGATTAGTGGGTATTTTTTAGGTTACCTTGAAAAATCTAAAGGGTATGTGTTTTACTGTCCTAATCATAGTCCAAGAATTATAGAAACTGGTAATGCAAGATTCATTGAGATTGGTGAAGTCAGTGGGAGTACTGGAAGAGAAATAGTGGAAATAAAGGAAACAAGGATAAAAGTTACATTGCCTAGAATAGTTCCTCCATCTACTATTACTCCAAATGTTGTTCCAGCTGTTGGAGAATAGCATGATGACGAACAACATATAAGTGAAGAAGTACTTCCTGAAGGAAATGACTTACATAATGTTGATATGCATGAACCACAACAAGTAGCATTAAGAAGATCTCAAAGAGATCGTAGGTCACCTATTTCTAATGATTATATGGTTTATATGCAAGAATCAGATTATGATATAGGAACCAATGAGGACCCAGTTTCGTTTTCACATGCTATAGAAAGTAAAGAGTCAAAGGAATGGATTAATGCCATGAAAGAAGAACTAAAATCCATGCAACAGAATGAAGTTTGGGATCTCGTTGAGTTGCCACATGGCTGTAAAAGAGTCGGATGCAAATGGGTTTTTAAAACCAAACACGGCTCTAGTGGTAATGTCGAACAGTATAAAGCTAGACTTGTTGCTAAGGGTTACACTCAGAAAGATGGTGTTGATTACAAGGAGACATTTTCTCCTATTTTGAAAAAGGACTCACTAAGAATAATAATGGCATTAGTAGCACATTATGATTTGGAATTGCATCAAATGGATGTGAAAATAGCCTTTCTGAATGGAGATCTTGATGAGGATGTTTATATGGATCAACCTGAGGGTTTTTCTGTAGAAGATAAAGAACAATTGGTGTGCAAACTTAAGAAGTCAATATATGGGCTTAAACAAGCATCCCGGTAATGGTATATAAAGTTCAATACCATTATTACATCTTTTGGTTTTAAGCAAAATACGGTTGATCACTGTTTATACCAAAAGATCAGTGGGAGCAAGTTTATTTATCTAGTCCTTTATGTTGATGACATCTTGCTTGCAGCAAATAATTTAAGCATATTGCATGAGACTAAGGAATTTCTCTCAATGAACTTTGAAATGAAAGATATGGGAGAGGCAACCTATGTGATTGGAATAGAAATATTTCATGATCGATCACAAGGAATATTGGGATTGTCTCAGAAAGGATATGTCGAAAGGATTCAAGAGAGATTTGGAATAAGTAAGTGTTCATCTGGGAAAGTTCCTGTATAGAAACATGATAAATTCAACCTCATGCAATGTCCTAAGAATGATCTTGAACGAAAGGAAATGGAATCAATTCCATATGCATCTGTAGTTGGTAGCCTAATGAATGCTTAAACCAGTACTTGACCGGATATCAGTTTTGCGGTCGGTATGTTAGGGAGGTATCAGAGTAATCCAGGAAGGAAACATTGGCAAGCTGCAAAGAAAGTGTCAAGGTACTTACAAGGCACGAAAGATTACATGCTCATGTATAGTAGATCCAATGAATTGGAGGTGACTGGATATAGCGATTCAGATTTTGCTGGATGCATCGATACTCGAAAATCGACTTTTGGTTACCTGTTTATGTTTGCTCAAGGATCCATATCATGGAAAAGTGTGAAACAAACTATCGTTGCTTCATCTACTATGGAGGCAGAATTTGTGGCATGTTATGAAGCCACAATTCATGCATTATGGTTGTGGAACTTTATTTCAGGACTTGCGGTCGTCGACACCATTAGCAAGCCGCTAAAAATTTATTGTGATAACTCTACAGCAGTGTTTTTCTCAAAAAACGACAAGTACTCTAAAGGTGCCAAACATATGGAACTGGAGTATCTTGTTGTGAAAGATGAGGTCAGGAACAAAGAGTGTCAATCATGCACATCGGGATAGAACTTATGATTGCAGATCCTTTGACGAAAGGGTTACGGCCAAGACAATTTAAGGAACATGTTCAAAGAATGGGTCTTGGTTGTATTAATAATAATTGATGTGTGGCACTCTGAGCTTCTTTGTGTGTTTCTGATATACAATTATGTGTCTCTTTTTTTAATGTGGTAGTACGTACTTTATGTAATTTTAAACAAGAAAGAGTCATATAAAGATTTTATGTTTAATCATTATGATATAAGACATTATGTGGACCATTATGCTGTTTTATATAAATTATGAGTATAAAATGATGGATTGCTGGTATTGTAGTATACGAAAGAGAATGCACTGAATTAATAATGCACAACCGCCATAACTCTCAGCAATTTATCATAATATGATGTTCAACACTTGATATTATGAATAATTGGGTCAAGTGGGAAATGTTAGAAAACTGCTATTAGAAACTGCAATCGTTTCATTTACTTTTAACGTTATGCAGTTTCTAATCTTAATATGACCATATTAATTACGTCAAAAATAGAACGTTTCATTTACCTTTAACGTTATGCTATTTCTAATCTTAATGTGACCCGATTAATTAAGTCATAAATAGACCGTTCTATAATTAGAACATTAGGTCTGTGATTGATCTTAAGCGTTGAATTGGTATATGATGGACGTACCAGAATTAGAGTTAAATGTTATATAAAGGATTGGGTCCCCTCTCTCTTGGGATATAGATGTATTCTTCTCCATCAAGAAACATATAAAGAAATAGGGTTAGAGAGAAACCGAATTCTGAGAAGAAGAGTAATTTTTAGAAGTCAGAAGAAGAAGATGACAGCCATTACATCTTCCGCTGTTAATCAAGGTACGTCATCTTAAACAAAACAAAAATCATATTAAGCTTTGTTTATGAAATATTCGGTATTGGTGATCCTTGGGCTATTACTTAATTGTTCATCATTAATCATGAAAGATCGAACAGTAAAGAATTTATGATATGTTGATGTGGTGGCAGTTTTTAGGTGGTTGTGGTTATTCAAAGCAGATGGTTGTGGTGATACGAATAGGACGTTGTGGAGTGGTGATGGTTGTTGATTTGATGATGGTGGTGGAGTGGGTGACCAATAATGTTGATGGTGATATGAGGCAACTGTCAGGTTGGAGATGAAGTAGTGGATGAAAAGTTGTAGTTGGTAGTAGAGGTGTGCATTGTTATATGCACAGAAGTTGTGAACTTGTGTGTGGTTTGGAGGTTGGTTATAGGTGATGCAAGGCAGGTTGGAGTTCTATGGTATTTGATGTGCAGTCAGGTGAAGCAGTTGTTGTGAAGGGATGAGGTTGTTGTATGGGTAGTTTGATGTTGGCACTGGCCATGGCAGAGGTTGTATGTTGGGTGATGAAAATTAACAGAAGTGTATGGCAAAGATATGGTAGTGTATGGAAATATCCAGAAGTGTGCAGATGAGTGAACCAAGTGAACTTGTTAACAGTGTGGCAGTGATGGTCTGGAAGGGATTTGCAGTTCACTGTAAGGTCATGGAGATGGCTGTTGATGTTTATATGAGGATATCCAGTTGTGTGATGTTTGTAGAAGCAATATTATTCTGTGGAGTTATGCATGGTGATAGCTGTAGTATGTGATGAAGGTGACTGAAGTAGTATGTGATGGCAGTGATGGTTATAGAATATGTAGTGATTTGGTATTGATGGTTGTTGGTTGTGCCAATATGGTTGTATAGAAAGAGGCAAAGGTAAATGCAAGGGGATAGTGAAGTTAATGGATGTGGTGGGATGATGTTTGGACAAGCAGTTTGAAGGTGTTCCTGTGAAGAAAGTGGGTTGGCACTAGTGCACGACAGAGGATGGATGAGCTACAGTGGATGTGACTGGGTTGTGACTGAGTTGTGGGAAGTGGTTGTAGTTGATGGAGGAAGTGGATGTGCAGGCAATTTTGTGGGTAGAGAATGTAAGGAGGTGGCAATGTGAGATGGTTTGTGATGGTAGATATGTTGTAGAGTAGTAAGCAAGGGAAGCACACAGTTGATGTTCAGTGGAAAAGTGCAGTAATCAGGCACTAGATGTGTCACAGGGAGGTGAAAATTTGAATAGAGAGTGTTTGCAGTGCACAATGCAGAAATGTGCAATGTAACAGTAAATGCAAATTGTGAAAAAGAAAGTGCAAATGAAAAATGGAATTGTAAAAAGAAAGTTGTAAATGCAAAATGAAGAAGAATATAATTTTTTTTGTTTTTGGCAGTTGTGTATTTTTTTATTTAAATAGAATTGCAAATTCAAATAAAAAAACAACAAACACACAAATAAACGAAATAAAGTACACAAAAACACATAAAAAAATTCTCTTATTTTAAATAAAAATGCAAATTAATCCACAAAATAAAAATACAAAAAAATACAAAAAAAATTGAAGAGAAAACAAAATTAAATTAGCTCCACAGCAACGACACCAAAAACTTATTGAATCGACGAGTTTTCTATCAGTTAGAAAATTACCGAAAAAATGTAATAAAAATAACCACAAGCACATGACTTACAATTTTAGTAGTGGCGAGTACGGGTCGATCCGTAGGGAATTGAATTGGTTTTTAATCCCACTCAATCAAATTAACCAAGGAGTATGATGTTTTATGCTAAAGAAAATGTAAAAACTAACTATAAGCAAGAGTGAATAAAAATACAGGAGTAGAGGGCAATAAAGAGGTAAATCCCTTCTCATGATCACATAAATCAACATAATGAAATTGTGATATCTCTCTTTAGTCATTTGTGAATTTAGTTTATATGTTTATTAAGTATGGTCAATTTATACTATTAATTAGCCCAACATAAACCATCAAACTGTAACACACCATTTAAAACACTTGTTAATTCTCACGAAAATGATAATGAAGTTAAAAATAATATCTATTCTAAGCATTATCTATTTACTATTTGTAACAACCCGCATATTTTATGATTATATATTCAAATATAGTATCGTTGGTTGGATTAAA
Organism: Allium cepa; assembly: GCA_030765085.1. Lineage (NCBI taxonomy): Eukaryota > Viridiplantae > Streptophyta > Magnoliopsida > Asparagales > Amaryllidaceae > Allium > Allium cepa. The sequence continues at coordinate 295,111,877 of CM060937.1, forward strand.
GTCTGAAATGCTACTTTTTGTAAACAGTCGAATTATGACTCAAGACCACTTCCATTGAGTCGAAAATGGTGTTTGCAACCTTTCTGAGTATAAACATCGATATGTTTGAAGTTGACTAGAATTTTGGTATTTTTATTTGGGGCTTTGGGTTTCTGCCCAATAACCTAACAAGAGAACCCAACTCATCTAATAACTTAACTCTCCCTCCACTCCTCTTCATTCATTTATAATATTTTCCAAACAGTCTCAAGCTAAAGGAACATGGAGGAAAGAATAGGAAATTAAAATTCCTAAACCCTAGATTGCTAGGAAATTTAAGATTCGAGCTCCAAAATCGAAGAGAAGCTTAGGTAAGCATCCTCTTCATCTTCTCCATCTCAATCTTTCTTCAATTTTCAAAAATTCCTAAACCCTAACTTAGGAAATTCATTTCATTGATAATAGATTGATAATTCTTGAGGTCTTGTTGAAGAGGAATCGATCTTACTTTGTTTTAAAGCTTCTCATGTCTTTGAATTTTAAAGGTGAGTTCTTGAACTCACATCTACATCTATAGCTTCATAGTTGTTAGGTATGAATTTCTAACATCTATTTCATGTTCGTTTGCTTTTGAATCGAATTGGTTTGATAAAATTTTAAATTTTGGGTATTTTGAAGTCAAAATCTATAAAAATCCTTATGTGGATGTTTGGACATGTTGTTCGGAGTGTATCGAAGAGCCTATAGGGCTGGGTTATCGATTGTCATAAATTCCTAGCATCCATTTCTCGTTCGATCGCTTCCGGTTTACATTTTTGCCCTCTTTGGGCTAGGTTGATTTTTGCCTGGTGGAAAAATCCAAACGTCTGGTAAGGTCCCTCGAAAAGGCAAAAAAATAACACACGCAGAATAAAATGGCAGAGCCAAAATCCAGACGTCTGGTTGAATAATTCAGATCTTTGGAAGGGTTCTGGAATTAAAAGAGAAAGGAGAAAAAACAAATATACTTCCAGAACCTAGAGCCAGATGTCTGGCTAAACCTACCAAATGTCTGGAACTGTTCAATTTTGCCTATTTTGGCTGTTTTTGAATGGATTTCCAATTTTTTTGTTCCGAATGGTTGTTGTCATTTGTTTTCGACTTTGATGGCTTCTTTCATGCATTTTTGGGAATATCCATTTGATGGATTTGATATCGATGTTTATGGTTTTAATTCACGTTGTTGAATGTGGATTTTTGGCGATTGATTGTTTTTACAGTCATTTCTGTGATTTGTCACTTTAAAATACAAAGGTTTCTATACTAGTAGTAAATACTCTAATTCTTTCACAAAAATGATTTCAATGCTATTTTTAATACAAAGCTTGTTTTTAAAACTATTTTTTAATCTATTAGTAAATACATACCTTTACCTCATTCGTTCGAGAAATCCAATTAAACGACTTAGCAAAAAAAGTGGTATGAAACGCTTGAGTTTATTTCATCGGTTAATTCTTAGACTTGTTCGATTGAAACCTTGTAACAATTTTCGAGTGGAAGTCTACAATTTGTTCGTAAATATTTAAGTTAAGCCAATTGTTATGGAACATGAAGTAAACTTATTTATTTACTAGCTTAGTATAATTCACACTTCTTATTGATCGATGGTGACCATTTTATGGTTTAGACTAGCGATACGCGATGTCTCTTTATCCATGTGGGGGACTATACCCTGATTAATGGAGCTTCGTCGCATTTCGTGGGCCAACGACCTATGGTCTTATGACCGTTTGTGGAGAAATTGGCTCAATGAGTCTATGCATGGGGCGTATCTTTTTAGGTGCATCGATGTTTGGCTCAATAAGTATATGCATGGGGCGTATCTTTATAGGTGCGTCGATGTTCGACTATGCATGTGGTGTATCTTTTTAGGTGCGTAGATGTTCGACTATGCATGTGGTGTATCTTTTTAGGCACGTCGATGTTCGACTATGCATAGGGCGTATAGGTGCGTCGATGTCTGACTATGCATGGGACGTATCTTTTTAGGTACGTCGATGTTCGACTGTGCATGGGGCGTATCTTTTTAGGTGCGTCGATGTTCGGTTTATAAGAATGCGTCTCGTTTGTGATACACGTGTAGGTGAGTTTTCATGCTCCCATTTGTTATAGGCCTTCCCCTTTGTGAAATCTGGATTTCTAATTGATGATTTTTGGAATTTGTGTTTCACCTATTTTTGCGGTTTGTATTGATAAGCTTTATCGATATTTGAGGTTTGGTGAATAAGCTAAAGAACAGACGTTCTTTTGGATATTTGAGATGATTTGAGATAGTGTATGGCTTTTTTTTTATCAAATGTATGCTTGTCAAAGTATGGCCTTATTTTTATCATATATTTTTGTTGTACCTCTTATCCTATCTCATTTTTTTATGATGTTTATAGCTAGACTGATCCTTTTATTATTTTTCTTCTTAAATAATATTCGGGTCAGACTTAGGTGTTTCAAGTGCTTCCACTTGACTTATTATCTTGGACTGTCATCTGACTTTTAGCTAACTACTTTAGCTTAGTAGTTTTTGCTTTTATACATTTGAGATAGAGACTCTTTGATGTATACTTATTCTTTTGTCTAGCACTAGTATCTATTCTTTTGTGATATAGTGGTTCTTGTTCGACCACCATTTTGATGTACACTTCCATATGTTATATTCATATCTGTTTCCGCCTTTGTGATATGAATATCTATGACTGATTTATGTTATTCTTATTTTATATTTGTTTCTAAAGATCACATAGCCACTGTGTAGTAGTTTCCTCTTGAAACGAAATGCATGTAATACTATCTGACATATCGGTACTCGCACAAAGCAATTACACAGATGGTCGCTCCTCAGCAGCCTTATTCTTAATGCTAGTCGACGACTTTACTCTATAGTGTCCTTGTCTAGTGTAAGTGTAGAGGTGGGGCATTACAGCTTGGTATAAGAGCCTAACTTCAGAATAATGTAGAATAATCTAACAAGGATTATAGTCCTAAGTCTTTCTTAGGAATCATGTCTTAGGATTTAATTCGAGTCATTAGACCCTTTCTATCATATTTTCGTTTGTGATGCCTCGTTTTATCAATCAAGTTTATTTGATATTCATTCTGAGAATAACCATTTTACTCTTCTTTCTTTCTTTCTTAAAGAAGAGAAATGGTTAAACCAGGTTGTCCCAGCGCCGGTCAATCCAATGCTACTCCTCAGGATGGTGTATTTATGTTTGCCTTACAGCTTTTGGATCATATAAAGAATGCTCAAGCCGCCGGACCCATTCCAGTGCCTACTCACCCTAAATCTGGGTTTGCATGTTTGTGCAGAGATTATACTGATTTAGGTGGAAGGCCTTTCAAGGATTCTGAAAGCATTATAGAAATCCAAGTTTGGCTTAGAACATGCGATTGCATCTTTTCTCGCATGAATCTTCTGAATCTACATCGAGTCCAAGTGGCTTCTAACATGCACCAGGAGAGAGCATTAGATTGATATGAGCTTTTGATCTCGGAAATTGTTGAAGTGGATCTTACATGGGAGCAATTTCGGGAAAGGTTCGAGTTAAAGTTTATGCCAAAAACTGAAAAAGTAACTTTGGCCCCACACATTATTGACCTTGTTCAAGATGAATCTTCTATGACGGGTTACGTCGCATATTTTGAATCTCTCTAAATATGGGGTCAAGTATATTAGTACCCCATTAAAGAAAAATTAGAGTTTATTCTATGGATTGAATAAGAACCTCAAAAAGCCTTTACTTCTAAAACTAGAAGTTTCTTTCAATTAGCTTGTAGATATCGCTCTTCGACTTGAAGAGGCCGATAAAGAAAGTGATGCTGAAGTTATGGGTGCCAAACAGAACTTCAACGATTACATGAAGAGGCCTATAAAGTTCAAAGGCTTCAATACTAATAAGAAATGGAAGCAAGAAACTTTGGTACTAATGACTCCTACTTCTAGTCGTGGATAATGCTACAATTGCGGTTTTACGGACCACTATGCAAATGAGTGTCTGAAACCCCTTTATTGTTGCTATTGCAAAAGTTTGAGTCATCATATATCTGTGTGTCCCATACTTCAAAGCAAGAAGGAGGAAAAGCTAAATGTTGTGCAAATTCCTAGTGAAACTTTCCTTGGTCAAGGTATTTCTCATTCGGTCCTTGAGGGCATTGATTTGTTTTGTAATTATTCTATTCGAGTTCATTTTGATACAGATTCATCTCATTATTTTATATCAAAAGAACTTGTTGATTTTTTTTCTTTAAATATTATGGGTTTGATGACTTCACTGAGAATTGCAAATCCGATTGGTGGATCCGCAACACTCAGTTTACTTTGTAAAGATGTCTGGATTATTTTATGTAATTGTGCTTTCCGATCCGAATTGCATGTTATTGCTACTTAGGATTTTTGGGAAAAGATTGGCTTAATCATTATGAAGCCCATATCCTATGTCTCGAGAGGACTATCCATCTTTGAAATTCTCAATATGTTAAGCAGGTTTTTAATTTTTCTTAATGATTTCGATTCTAATTCGGTGGCATCATTTTATTCTTTAAACCCACATGATGAGGAAAATGTTATTTCTCTCATCCAAGTAGTTTGTGAATTTTTCGGTATTTTTGAGCTTGTCTTAGGATTACCACTTAGGCGATCTATTGAGTGGTGCTAAGGTCTTTTCAGCTCAACCTTACCACCAGTTTTCATCAGCTATGAGTTGCGGAGGGTAGCATTCCACTTATCGCATTCCACACTCGTTATGATTTTTACGAGTGGTTCGTTATGTCATTCAGTTTGACGAGCCTTCCAGCTTATTTCATCCATCTTACGACTCGAGTATTCTACGAATATCTCGATGTGTCCGTCCTTGTATTCATTGATTATGGGTGAAAACATCAATTTAAGATTTGCAAATCTTTTTAATAAGATATTTATAAGTATAATTGGATTTTGTTCTTAAAACGAGCAAAGAATATTCATAATTTTTTAAAGAGACATGTTTATCATATAGAAGATGATTTTCTGTTGCATTTCCCATTGAGTGCTTTAAGAATTCTAGTCGATGCACCTTATCAACATTATCGATAGGAATCTCCTAAACGCTACGATGAGACAGTCGGACACAGTAAATTGATTTATAATAAGTTAAATTTTCTAAAAAGATGATTACATAAAGTTAATTATAATTTTGAATGTTTTATGCTTTTCGGTAAAGATTATCATTTAAAAGAACTTCTTTCTGATGCTCCTATTCTTGTGATTTCGAAGGGAACCAAGACTTCACTGTTTGTACCGATGCTAGTCCTATTGGTTTGGGTGTCGTTCTCATGCAAAAAGGAAACACGTTATCGCTTATACTTCTATACAATTAAATCCTACCGAGACTGGATATGCCACTTATGATCTAGTGCTCGCAGCCATTGTTTTCGCTCTTAGAATTTTATGTGCATTCGTGTTTTATCTACGAAGGGTGTTGTGCGTTTCAGTCGATCAAGAAAATTAGCCCCTTGATATACTGGTCCATTTCCCATCACGAGTGCATTGGTTTCGTAGCTTATCACCTCTTATTACCGGCTCAATTTTCTATTATTCATGACGTTTTCCACGTATCTCAACTATGGAAATGCCTTAGGGATTTCGAATTTATTCTTGAGCCCGACATTATTGAAGAAATTAAAGTTTCACTTAATTTGACTTATGAGCAACATCCTATTCGTATCATTGCTAGGGAGGTTAAACACCTTCGTAATAAAGATGTTCTGCTTGTGAAGGTTCAATGGTCCTCAAATCCAAAGGATTGTTCTTGGGAATCCAGAGAATCCATCGAGAAAACACATTTGGACTTACTCTCTCGTACTCTTTAAGGTTAATTTCTTACTTCAAATTTTCTTTTGTGTTGATATGATTTTATGGTTGTTACTCTTTATTTTGTTCTTAACCATTGCGAGGACTCAATTTCTTTAAGGAGGGGAGTCTGTAACAACCCGCATATTTTATGATTGTATATTTAAATATTTTATTTAAATATAGCATCGTTAGTCGGATTAAAGTCCAAAATGCTATTTTTTTAAACAGTCGAATTAGGAATCGAGGCCACTTCCATTGAGTCCAAAAAGGCGTTTGCGACCTTTTTGAGTATAAACATCGATATGTTTGGAGTTGACTAGAATTTTGGTATTTTTATTTAGGGCTTTGGGTTTGGGTTTCAGCCCAATAACTTAACAAGATAACCCAACTCATCTAATACCCTAACTCCCTCTCCACTCCTGTTCATTCATTCATAACATTTTTCTAACACTCTCAGGCTAAAGGAAAATGGGAGAAAGAATAGGAAATTAAAATTCCTAAACCTCAGATTGCTAGGAAATTCAAGATTCGAGCTCCAAAATCAAAGAGAAGTTTAGGTAAGCATCTTCTTTATCTTCTCCATCTCAATCTCTCTTCGATTTTCAGAAATTCCTAAATCGTAACTTAGAAAATTCATTTGAATTGATAATAGATTAAGGATTCTTGAGGTCTTGTTGAAGAGGAATCGATTTTGCTTTGTTTTAAAGCTTGTCATTCGTTGTCTTTGAGTTTTAAAGGTGAGTTCTTGAACTCACACTTATATATAGTTTCATAGTTGATAGGTATGCATTCTTAAAATCTATTTCATATCCATTTGCTTTTGAATCGAATTGGTTTGATAAATTTTCCAATTTTGGTTATTTTGAAGTCAAAATCAATGAAAATCCTTATGCGGATGTTTTGACAAGTTGTTCGGAGAGTATTGAAGAGCCTATAGGGCTAGGTTGTCGATTGGCATAAATCCCTAGCATCCATCGCTCGTTCGATCGCTTTCAGCTTGGATTTTTGCCCTCTTTGGGCTAGGCTGATTTTTGCCTGGCAGAAAAATCCAGACATCTGATTGAAAAATCCAAACGTCTGGTAGGATCCTTGGAAAAAAATAACACGCGTTGAAAAAATGCATAGCCAAAATCCAGATGCCTAGTTGAAAAATCCAAACGTCTGGAAGGGTTTTGGAATTAAAAAGAGAAGGATAAAAAATATATATTTCCAAAATCTAGGGCTAGACGTCTGGAACTGTTCAATTTTGCCTATTTTAGCTATTTTTGAATGGATTTCTAATTTTTATCGATTTTTGTTGTTTTGGATAGTTGTTGTCATTTATTATCGACTTTGATGACTTCTTTTATGGAGTTTTGGAAATATCCATTTGATGGATTTGATATCGATTTTATGGTTTTAATTCACGTTGTTGAATGTGGATTTTTGTTGATTGATTGTTTTTACAATCATTTCTTTGATTTATCACTTTAAAATACAAAGGTTTCTATACTAGTAGTAAATACTCGAATTCTTTCACAAAAATGATTTCAACGTTATTTTTAATACAAAGCTCATTTTTAAAACTGTTTTTGAATCTATTAGTATATACAAACATTTACATCGTTCGTTCGAGAAATCCAATTAAATGACTTAGCAAAAAAAAGTGGGATGAAACGCTTGTGTTTACTTCTCGGTTAATTCTTAGACTTGTTCGATTGAAACCTTATGACAATTTTCGAGTGGAAATCTACAATTTGTTCGTAAATATTTAAGTTAAACCAGTGGTTATGGGACATGAAACTAAACTCATTTATTTACTAACTTAGTGTAATTCACACTTCTTACTGATCAACGGTGATCATTTTATGATTTAGAATAGCGATACACGATGTCTCTTTGTCCACGTGGGGGACTATACCCTGATTTATGGAGCTTCATCTCATTTTGTGGGCTAACGACCCATGGTCTTCTGACCGTTCGTGGAGAAATCGGCTCAACAAGTCTATGCATGGGGCGTATCTTTTTTGGTGCGTCGATATTTGGCTTAATAAGTATGTGCATGTGGCGTAACTTTTTAGGTGCGTCGGTGTTCGACTATGCATGCGGCGTATCTTTTTAGGTGCGCCCACGTTCAACTCTACATAGGGCGCATCTTTTTAGATGCGTTGATATTCGACTATGCATGGGGTGTATCTTTTTAGGTGCATCGATGATCGATTATGCATGAGGCGTATAGGTACGTTGATGTTCGACTATGCATGGGACGTATCTTTTTAGGTACGTCGATGTTCGACTGTGCATGGGCGTATCTTTTTAGGCGCGTCGATGTTCGGTTTATGGGAATGCGTCTCGTTTATGATACACATGGTGAATTTTCATGCTCCTATTTGTTATAGGCCTTCCCCCTTTGTGATTTCTAGATTTCTAATTGATGATTTTTGGAATTTGTGTTTTACCTATTATTTTCGTACGTGACGTTTTTTTTATATTTGAGACGATTCGAGATATTGTATGATTTTTTTTATCAAATGTATGCTTGTCAGGTATGGCATTATTGTTATCATATATTTTTGTTGTATCTCTTATCATATCTCATTTTTTATGATGTTTATAGCTAGACTGATCCATTTATTATTTTTCTTTTTAAATAATACTTGGGTCAGACCGAGGTATTTCAGGTGCTTCTACTTCACTTATTATCTGGGACTGTCATCAGACTTTTGGCTAACTACTTTCGCTTAGTAGTTTTTGCTTTTATACATTCAAGATAGAGACTCCTTGATGTATACTTATTCTTTTATCTAGCGCTAGTAACTATTCTTTTGTGATATAGTGGATCTTGTTTGACCACTATTTTGATGTACACTTCGATGTGTTATATTCATATCTGTTTCCGCCTTTGTGATATGAATATCTGTAATTGATTTATGTTATGCTTATTTTATATTTGTTTTTGAAGATCACATAGCCACTACGTAGTAGTTTTGATTTTGTAATTGATGTGTCAAATTTCCTCTTGAAACAAAATGCGTGTAATACTATCTGGCATATCGGTACTCGCACAAAGCAATTACATAGATGGTCGCTCCTCACCAGCCTTATTCTTTGTGCTAGTCGACGACATTACTATATAGTGTCTTTGACTAGTGTGAGTATAGAGGTGGGGCATTACACTATTGATTAGTATTATAGACCATTTGATTCTAAAATCCATTTCATTATCAACATCGTATGTAGATGATAAGGTAATTTATGTTTATGTTTGTTTAAGAATAGCATATTTAGTGTCAATAAAATAGGCTATCAAATTCAAAGTTAAAAAACAAAATTTTACCATGTCCAAAAATTCCATTAAGCATAAAAGATATCATAAATTAGCAAATATTTTGAATCTACATGATTAAGAGAGCTTCATTATACCTAAATTGAAGGGGTTTAGCTTTTCATATTTGTTATCATTTCAACAAATGTAGATTGCAATGTAAAACAAAAAAAAATGAAAAAGAGAACTAACTTTTGCATGTAAATAAATCTAATCTACTTGAACTACACCAATTGCACAAAGTAAAGAACAACAATTAAAGGAGCATGAAATTAAATTGCATAAAAAAATTACATAAGAGTAAAAAGGCTAAGAAGCCATGAAAGAGAGAAAGAGAGTTTGTGATTACAATTTGTGGCTACCACTAAACTAACTAAAAGGTGGTGCTAAGAGCTCTCTACATGAAACATAAGTGGTATTTATACATGCCTTAAACCGTAATCCATATTTTAGAAAACTGCCCAAAATAACCTTTACGATGTGTGTCCATCAGGTTATCATTAGCTTCTAATTAATCCTCTATTAAGTATGTATGTAACTTTTATCTCACTAACATGTGCATTAACTCCTAATTGAAGATCATGGTAAGTGGGTAGGTAGGGTCCTTCATGTTGCATAAATTTATTTGTTTCCATCTTCATTTTTCTTCTAATGCCTGTGCATGCATATTTCCATGAAGCCACTTCCATTATTCATCCAATTCCTTCAAATAAAAATAAAATATGCATATAAATATTCTCAAAATTAATATATTCACGAGATTGCTATTTTACCCCTAAATTGATTTATGAATGAAGATTGAAAGCATTTTTGAAATTTGGTTTTAAACATGTAAAAACACCCAAATATGCTCATTTATTAAATAAAAGTAGATTAAATATGGAAGTAAAAATATGTACATTTACGTGCACATCACCTAGCATAATCTCTAATAAATACAGCATAGTTATTGACCATTGGAGCTTCCTGATTTCCTCCTTCAGCATTTCCTCCAACTAAACCCGCAACAACTCCTACCTCCATCGTGTTGACAAAGAACTGATCCATAGCTCCCGTATTAACTTGTGCCATTCCAGCACCCACATTAGCAGCTTGTACCTGACCTTGATTCCTTCTAGTGTTTGGTCTGGCATTCCCATTAATTATGGTGATTCCTCCACCAATGTTAACTCTTCCTCTCTTAGCATCCATATCTTACATCCTTAAAATCTACATTTGAGTCTTTGTAAGATAAAGAAGAATAGTCTAAGAAAGATGAGAGATTAGAGATGAAACGTATACACATATATAGCAAATACAAGTACATTACAATAGTATTATCCCATACCCAAATATTTTCCCTAATTCGCTAGGATTATGTTTTCAAATTCAGTTTAAGTTTGAAATTTCTTTTTAGTTTTTCATAAACCTATGCTCTAGTACCAAATTGCAACATCCCCTATCTTAATGCCCGAAGCTAAGCGCTACAGATGCTTCAGTCATCTATAGTATTAACTTTCGATGACAAAATACAGTAATGTTAATGGTTTCCATAATGTCAGAAGCACATGAATATAAAATAAAGTCAACACAGATTGAAAACAACTTTTCTGATTACATTTGAAATCAATATTTCACATTCAGATACACAATCCCAAACGATTCCTAGTTTTTGATCAAATATAATTGTTACAAACTACACCAAGAGTGACATATGAAGATGCCTTCTTGGATGATCAAGGTACTAAATAGACATAACAGTCTTAATTCATAACATCAAAAATAAAAATAATAACTCCTAAATATCTAAATTTGCCTCATGCATGTCTCTGGAAGCTTTATTCGTCCACCTACTAAACCTATAAAACCTTGACTCTTGATATATTCAAATTAATTTTGTGCACCTAAGAGTTTAAAGGGAAAACATAAACTTCGAGTCAGACATAAAGCCTGGTGTAAATAATTCTAATATATCTCGGTTTAATGATATTAAGTGAGACCATGCCGCTTAGCAAAATGGATTTCCCCTTACTAATATCCCTTTAAAACATATCTTTTTGCAAATCAGAATCCCGCAATCAAACTGACTAAAGCAACAATAGTAATATCATATATGTACATAAATTAGTAATCAATGGATTATCTGCCCCTAAAATATTGTTTTTTTTTTTGGCTAACTATTAACCATTGGCCGACTCGGGCCTACCAGACATACACAATTATCTAACTTTTGTTAGACACACTTCTAGGCCGACTTCCCTTAATTATCTTCTTTTAGGGTCAACTGAACCTAATGGTTTTTCGGGCTCACCAATAACCTATCTTCTCTTTGTATATTATTTTCTCTATGTAACCTCATTATAATCTTATATGTGACAAAGCACTATACACTGGAATTTTGGACTAATATTAGCTAGGGGCTTATTATCTAAAGTATAGGGCGTGATCCTATACCGATCCCATGTACTCTAACATCTGAGTCATTTACTTAGGGTTAACTACTCCATCGAATTTTCCTTGAAACATTTATTTCAAATTGATTTAACCCTTTAAATCATACTTTAACAAAGAAAATATACTTTTGGCCTTACTCAAACACTGTTGCCATGATATACATACTTTACACAAAACAATGCTGGTGAAATATAATGGGATTATCTATCCCTCCAAAGAAAGTTTAAATTCCTTTAACTTAAAAGCTCTTACGCCATGAAACCAAAGTAAACTATTCGAAACCTTTTCTTAAAATTTTATACAATACCTTTTGAGTCCATTGAAAGTACCCTTAACAAAACAAGTTTACTAATATACCTTGATTATATACCATTCGAAACCTACATTATGTACCTTTCGAAAGTATTAAAACTCCTTGCTTAAAACTAACCTTTCGAAAGCATTGGGTCCAGGTAAAAGTTTGTGGAACTTAGCTTCGAACCCTTTTCAAACCATTCCTTTTAAAAGCATTAGGTTTAACATTGAATATATCTAATAGTCTTAAAAGTGCCAAGGCAAAAGAAATTCTTTCGAAAGCATTATTCCTAAGTAAAAGAAAGTAGATGGTTTTGAAATAAACCCTTTTGAAACCATGGAGAAGCGGCTTCGAAGTTTAAGGCAAATGAACCCTTTAGAAGGCATTGATTCAAAATGAATGCGACAGCAGGGATTTCGACCCTTTTGAATGCTTATTTTAAAAACAAAAGACGCCAACCTCTTTCGAAAGCCCTTTCGAAAACAAAGGTGTATTTAAATAAGTCGAAAGCTATTTCCCTCGAAAGCCTCATATTGTAACAAAAATTGTCTCGAGTTTATGAAGATTACTTCTTCTCCTTCGAAAGCATGTTTCAAATCCATACCTATCTCCTATCTTCAATCCACTATTTACCAAGATATTGATACCATGTGTATTGGCTTCAACTAGGTTGAAGGCGACAGTATGAGGTCGAATGGTGGCTGTCGAAAGCGGCGAAGCAACAACCCTTTACTATACTGATTTTTAAAATTTTAAAGTAATGTATTTCCAACTAAATTGTGTTATTTTTCAACTTATAATTGGTTGCCAATTCTTTTTCAAAATGTTTTGTAAAAATTCTGCCGAATTCAGTAATTAACAATTTAAAACGTTTATCAAATTGCCCCTTCTCTTTTTATAAACATATAAAACATTTAAGTCCCATACCTTAAATAATTTTATATCTTTAATAAAATACTTAAGAATTTTTTTTGAAAATTCTCATAAATCACTTTTAATGTGTTCTCTACCATAATTTTCTGACCCAAAGCTAACATATAATAGCCGAAGTTAATTTTAAACCCAGTTTAACCATTTCCTTTACTAGTTAATTCATAATAAATCCACAACAACTTAGAAAATTATGAAGCTTAAAATACATCTCTAAAATAATTTTTCTGACCTTATATAAAAAAAGGCAAGCCATTTGGATGTCATCTAATGAGTTTTCCAAATTAATCTTTATCGTAAAATCTATATGAAATAGCAGAAATCATCAACAAGCACATATATCCATTTAATCATCAAAACATGACATGTTACTTTGTAAAATATATTCGGATCTAATCTAGAAAATGGAACAATAAAAATGAGATGTAATCTATTATTCACCTTAGCTAGTTGTTAAGGAGTTTGAGATTTTCTTTTGAATTGGTTAGATTAAGCTTCCTACTTGAATCCATGCTTATCTTCCCCTTATCTTCTTCTAATGGTGGCCGGCCAAACTTAGGTTTAGTTTCATTTGTGAACGCGGTAAATGAAAACAGATTGAGGGTTTAGGTTATAAGAGCATAAACTGTTCCTATTTGCCCATATCTTGTTACCTTTACTTACTTCGTTTTAATTCCATTTGGCTTTTGATTAATTAGGAACGACTACCCTATGATCATACATATCTCAATTACTTAACCATTTACATTATTTCATTTAATTTATCTAATTAAATGCCCTAAATAATGTTACTTAAAATTATGGTTGTTACAACGAACTTGAACACATGACTATAACGGACAATAGGACTTGCATATCCAATATCGAACTTGAAATTGAACGACTAAACTTCTAGGACTTAAGCATGAATTAAAACTTAACATATGAACTTCAATAATGAGCTTCATACTTCGACAAGTCGATTGTTGATCCCGAAGCTTACACAACCGATCAATGCAAACGCAAGTTGAGACGGTCAGCGATGACGGTCACTCTGGTCGGAATCCAAAGTCTCGCCACTTATTTTACTTTTAATTTTGAATTATTTACCTCTGCACTGCACAACGCTACACCACACTAGTTTAAACCTAGCACAGAGAGACAAGTTAATTTTTCTAATCTTGATTATATATTGAGTTTAGTTGATATAGGCTCCAAACGTTCAGGTTATTTAGCTGCAATGTCTTCTGGACAACCTTCACAGCGCAGTGATCTAGGTATCAAGTCGATTTCTACGACTATATCTAGCAGACTTTCTCCTAAACACCAAACTGAGCATCCGGAGAGTTCCGGTCCGTTGGTTGACTTTTTCTTTGATGTTCCCATCCTTCCGGTGAAAGAGATAAATTCTGCCCCTGACACTTTAGAGGGTGCTGTATTTTTGGATAACCTGATGTTCCTAGGCCTTCAAAATTGGTGAGGCCACTATTCGTAGACTGTGCTCTAAACATAGGATCTCATTTGGAGATGTTCTAGTCCCTTAACTGAATGATATGGCTCACCTGCTCCTAGAGAGGTATATGGCATGTAATAAATTTATGTGCTGGGCCGAATGTGTGCCGCTTTTTAATTCGTTTATACGAGAGATGCCAAATTATCTAAGAATAGCTCCTGCTTAGCTACATCCGAATAGCTTTGATTTTATTCATGGCACTTTCTTACTATTTATGGATATTCTGTTCCACCAACCATCTCCTAAAGACATCTGGTTCATTTAAAATTTCAAGCGACGGATGAAAAGCCTTTTTTTTATTTCCTTGAGCTAGCACCCAACTGAAAAGTTCTGATTGGGGCTTAGAACAAGCTCAATGTGTTTAAACCCAAATGGTTCTACGTTCTTTACTCGCCCGGCTTCATGAGACGATGGTTGGAAGGACATAAGTGTTGCTTTCACTTTATTTTCAAATTCTTAAGTCAAAGTTGTATCATAAACTAGAAATGCTTCAAAAAATTTACATGTGTCCATCCCCTACTTAAAAGAGATGATTATTCAAGGGCTGTTTCTACAATCCACGCCACTCTAGTTTAGGATAGGGACATTAGATCCCTTATAACCAATGAGTGTTATCTCTTTTCGGGCTATTGGAAGAGGGTCATAGCATCGGTCTTACAGGAAGCATTGCACCACCAAGAAATGTTGCAGAACAAGAGGGTGTCACTAATATCCATGTCGTTCTCCCAAACGAGGAGGCTCAAGACAAGGCCAAAGAAGGTGAAATTAGGGGTAATGAAGCCAACAAACCCGGTGATGATGATGCAGGTCTAGCCAATGCGCTTGTGGTCGAATTATTACAAGCACGCAATCTCATGCGCCAACAAGAAAAGTGAAAAGCTAGTGTACAAACTTCGTAGGAGTAAGACTACTAAAAAGTCGAAATTTACCATTACCTCTATTGAAGAAGAGTCCTCATCTCAGCCTTTAGAAAGTTCGATGGAAGGATTCTCAAATCTATCGATTCTAGATGACATCAAGACTTTTGACTTTCCCAACATTAGTGTCGGGGGGCTTAATTCTTCAATCAGGACAGTGATGACATTCTTCCTACTAGCAAAGGTGAATACACTCTTATGAGCAAGGCTATAGTGGCTGGTCCGCCGAGGAACACTAGGGCACTCAAATCACACGCACTTCATTGCATATTTTTTATCTATTTTTTTTATGGTCACTTACTCACTCTTGTTTAGTTCGTAGGTGCTATGTCTCATTCCCATGCCTCAGATCTCCTGAAGAGCTTCTTGACACAGCATGGTTACAGCCACGATTCTCTGGCAGGTGTCGAGGAAGGGATGACGGTTGGGTAAGAAGTCATCATTCAAGGGAGTCTTCATTTTTCAAGCACAAGTCCAAATCTCAATCATCTTATCAGGAAGTTCAGCCCAATCCTTCTCTACATAGTAGTGATTGAACCTCTTCTCATGTTCCTCAAACTACTATGCCACCCGAGCATCATTTTGGTTCATCTGGTTCTCGATAGCCTCATGAGCGCTGATCGAGCAAAAGTCCTCTTGTTGTTTCTGATCCATCTTTGGCTACTACAGCTTTTGAGGCCTCTGCAGTAGAAATATTGGTCGAACTTAAGTTTGATTTCCCAAAAATCTGCTTTGATGGACTAAAGTTTCTTCCTTTTATCCATACAATCCTAGAGAGTGCTAAAGCTAGTTCGCTTGCATGTGTCAATGTTGTTTTCGTGCAACATGAAGTATTCCAACACTTAGCTGAGAAAATCTCTGGGTGTCTGCTGAAAAACAACATGAAATCGATTGCCTTAAGCTGGAGGCAATCCATGACAAATACATAATCAAATACCAGGACAATGAGATTACGAAATTGCTAATGAAACTAGCCATGGTGGAGAAGAGCGCTAAAGAAACATCCAAAGCGGCTGGCCATCTGGAAATGGCATGAAAAAAGGAGCCGGAAGCTGCCCTTAACCGTAGTGGTGTGCTTGCTCTAGAGAAGGGGACAGTACAAAATGAGAAAGACACTCTAGCTCGCTATGTCGAGGAACTGGAAGAGCTTCTTAAGAAAGAGAAGGAAGAAAAGATTGAGGCTCAAAAGGAGTCTTAAAAGTAATGTGAAGAGGCCGTCGAGGCTAGGGAGCTGAAAATTAAACTTGACAAGTAGCTCGCTCAAATCGAAGCCCTCAAAGAAGAAGGAAGCTGGCTGTGAAGAAGTTAGAGAGAAAATTAAGGCCTAGTTAGAGGATGTTAAAGAGGTTGGCCGGAATGAGATCATGGATATGTTTGATCCATTGATCGTTGAATTCAATTCTATGTTCCTAATCCATCATGACTTGAGTTTTCTTGGAGATTCTACCTCGAATCGCTTGCTGATGCTTGGAATTTATTGTTGAAATGAAGAAGAAAGCCCTTGGCAAAGCTGATTTGGATAAGGAGAAACTGGTATGAAAGATCCTTCATAGGAATGAACCGTTAGATCTTGCCGCTGCAAGGCTTCGGTATTTTGATACTTAGGCACATTTTGGCAAAAGGAAAGACATTGCTAAAGCTTCGAAGTCCGATCCCAAAGTTTCCCCTTCACTTCAAATAGCCGAAGCATTAGTTTCACTTAGCCCGGGACATGATCTGAGCTATGATCTGGATAGACCCGGTTATAAATCAAAGGTGCTAACTCCTATTCAAGAAGGGATCACTCTGGTGACAACTAAAAATCAGCTGGACACAAGTATCTTGCTCAATTCTCCATTATTCATAGGTTTCATTCTTTATGCCCAATAGTTCTAGGTTATTTGCTTGTTCCCACAAATCTGCAGGTTTTCTAGCTTCCAATCAAACTTTGTAAAGCAGTGCCGTTGTGGAGCAACTACCGACAATTACTAAAATTCCAGTGGCTGCTAACACTACAAAGCCCAGTGATAAAATTATTGCAGCCCTTTCTGTCGAAAAGGTCGACAATCAACCGCTGCCATATGAATCTGATGATGTCATTATCACGGGTGCCTCTGAACATACTGATGAGCTCAGCTTGAAGGAGCGCATTGAGATGAAGGAGATATTAAAAAAGAAAGTTAAAAACGAATGTGGTGAGGTGGACATCGATGATCCAAACCGTATTCCTCTTCAAGTCATTCTACATGGCGGGTCAGTTCTCGAAGGACTCCATCCAATATGTGAATGCTCTCCCCCACAAAGGTGGTAAAGGAATTGGTAAAATATCGAAGATAGGAATAGGCAAAGGCTTGGGTGGGTCCACTCCCAAGAAATCCAAAAGGGAGAAGAGGCAAACGAAGTAGTTGTCACTTCAACTACGTTTGTATATAGCTTGTAGCCTTTTTTATTTTTGTTGGTCGTGTTTGTGTGGGTACAACCCCCACTTTTGGATAAACTTGTACTACAATTTTCAAGTTTAATGTGCAAATAAAAATTCTTTATTTTCTATTGAACTCTTACGGGAACTTGTTTAAGTAGTCGAGTTATTACTTTTTTCATTCAATGCACTTGTAATTCATTGTTCATTGATTCAGATAATCATCCATTAATTTTACTCAAGGTCTCCATCTGGCCATGGCCTCAGGTTGTATCAAACACTAAGCTCGAGCCCTAGTGCTACGCTGTCGAATTCAGTAGCTTAAATGATTATATTCCTACCCCAGTCTTGGATTAGGGGAGTTAAATAGTGGATGGTAGAACTCCATACTTAGTTGAATTTATACTCCTTCTATTGGTTTCAAGCCAGAGTTTATGGAATAGTGAGTGGTCGAACCGTACTAATCTATTTATTTATACTCGCATCCGCACTTTGAGGTAAGTATTAGTTAATGGGTGATCAAATCGCACCCAATCTGTATTAATACTCCACTCCACAATCTATGGACTTAGAGTTATTTTTGGAAAATAATCGAACCATACATTCCTTAATTGATTGATTTGCCCCCAAGTTCGGGGTTTGAATTAGCAAGCGATCGATCGTATCATGATTGCTTTTGATTCATGTCTGTTACATCGCTTGGTGAGATTAATTTTGTAATCCGATGGTTAAGTCACATCCATTTCTCGTTAGGTACTCCATCCATCAGGTTGTAAGCGAGAATCATCGAATGAACGATCGGACCACGTTTATTTTGTTTAGTTCAATCGTGAACTTAAGTAATCGACTAGCTCCAAACTCTAGAAACCGGCTCGGACATGTCAATGCTAGTTAGTTAGGTATCATAACTAATATGTAATGCTACAACAATTGTAGATATGAAGGAAATTTCAAACATTAATTGCCAAATGGAAAGAAATGACATAATTTATCTTATTACATATCTAGAAAATAAAATGCCAAAGAAAATTTGGAAATTGAATAGAACTGAATGAAAAAGAATTACCAAATGGAAAGAAGTGACATAATTTGTCTTATTACGTATCGGGAAAATTAAATGCTAAAGCAAATTCGAAAATTGAATACAAATGAATAAAAAAGAATAAACTAAGTGAAATAGCATCGTAAATGCTCACTATTCCATGCCCTTGGAAGTGTGATGCCATCAACGATTGCTAGCTTGAAAGTTCCCTCTCTAAGCCTCTGTTTAATGACATATTGTCCTTCCCAAGTAGGATTCATGTGCGACGGGATAGGAAAAATTCGTTTCAAGATGAGATCGTCGATTTCAAAGGTTCTAGATCAGATCTTAGTGTTGTAGTTGAAAGTGCCCAAACGATAATGTAATATGAAACATAACTAAACGATTTACTTGTGCGAAATGTAAAAATAAAAGTAAATGGCAAAGTAAATGAAACCGAAGATTTTTATATTGGTTCAAACTTGCCGTTCTACGTCCAATCCCAAAATCCTTCTGGAATTCAACTATCAACCCCCTCTTAACCCGAGGAATAGGTATTACACAACTTGAGTAACCGAACAAGATTTCAACCGCCGAGACAATTGAATAGGACTTTTACCACCTAAGAAATCGAACATGACTTCAGCAATACAAATTGTAAAAGTTGTTTCTGACTGAGTGTGCTCTTTGAATAGCATGGATAAGTCACCTTCCTATGATCTTCTCCTCAAGAATGATGTGTATGATTGTGTGTGTATGAAGAATAGGAAGATTAGATTTACGTATAAGATATGGAAGTGTTATTGTAAGCAATGAATATATGAATTTATGTAAGCAATGGATTCGAGAATGTGATGCACGTTTGATCAAGAGAGATAAGAGAATTAGATGATTTGATCAATGAAACGTGAGTGAAATTATAGAGAATCATAAGTTGAAACCTTCGGTAAAAAGTTCTCTGCGAAAAGTTAATGGTTGCAACACTTGGGGAAGGAGATAACCATTCAAAAGGAAGTTTTTTATTTTAAAAACGACAGTTACAGGATTCAGTCGACTGACTTTGGTTGTTCAGTCGATTGAGTTCAAAAACTTGCACGTACATAAGAAATGCATAGATTCAGTGGACTGAACTATCAAGGTCAGCCGACTGATCCGTGTATTTTAGAAAAGTTTAAAAATAGGTTCAGTCGTCTGAGGGGAATAGTTCAATTGACTGAACTGTGTATGTTTGTGAAATCTGTGTGCATTTGAATTTGAAAGTGGTTGTTTTAAATTGATTGCAAGTGTTTGTGAACATATGAATCAAAATGATGATTTTTTGAGGAAAGATCTTAACAAAGCAACTATACTAGACTCTATATACATAATTCATGACTTTATTTAAAAATATATGTTATACAAACCATACTTCGAGTCGTTGAGTCTGGTTGTTGTAGTAGTCCCAGATTCATGAATCATTGTGTCATGTCAGTAATCAAAACTCAAGATCCAACATTCTCCCTCTTTTTGAAGATGACAACTCCATTTTCTTTGAATGAATCTCGACGAGCTTTGTAGATCTATATCTCCCCCTGAATATATACTTACTTCTATGCTTGTTTTTCTTTTCATGAATCTATGCTTATATTTCTCTGTAAATAGTTATGGAGAGCAATATCTATTCTTCCCCTTTCTCATCGACAAAAAGGAGAGTTTATATGACGACATAATTCTATTAAATATATGGAACATCCTTTAATATTCCAAAATCTATCATTTTCCTTTTGTTTCTCTAAGTACCTGTAGTAAATAATAATCATTTTGGTACCCATTTACTATATTAGGGTCTATGGGGTTATGTCTTGGGAGGGGTTAAGTCTTCGGAACCACACCCATTTAGGTGTGGTTGAACCTTTATTAATATAATTTTCATTATTACCAACCATATCAAAATAACAATCAATGTATTTTTCTCTATTTTTCCAATTAATAGGAACCCAAATACTTAGATAGTTTTTATTCATATTTCTGATCAATGATTTTGTACTTCTAGAGAAATTATAAACATTATTGGTCATAGCACTATTTGAATTTCTACAGAAATTAGATGAAGACTTTACTCGAAATTTTGTACTAGCATTAACATTTTTACTATACATGAAAGCTTATCTAGTGCTATTTCTATGACCAGATTTATTATATTCTAAACCATTTTTGTCACATAAAGGCATAGAACTAGATAAAAATAATGTTTAAAACATTTTGACCTTTACTAAATTTTGTGACTTCAGTTTTAAGTTTATCAAATTTAGCTTTAAAGTCACAATTATTATTTTCAAAACAAATATTACTATTTTTCAAAATATCAATTTTCTTATTTAATTCAGAATTCTACGTTTTTAACGTATAGTTCTCAGTTTTGAGAAGAAAAATTTGAGATCTTGAATTATCTAAATATGATTGTAATAAATCATTTTGTCTTTCAAATCTGTAGTTTCTTTTGAAAATTTTGCTTTTTCTTTTTCTAACATAGTATTTTGTTCATCTAGAAATCTTTAAGAAACTCAAAATTATTTTTCAAACACTATGTTGATTTTCTAAATCTAATTTCTCATTTTTCAATTTTCCATTTTCAAGTTTGATCGATTTCATCTTTTCTAAAATAATACTTTGAGATTTATCTGTAACGACCCTGGTTTTTGAGTCAAATTTAGACTAATAATTAATATAAATTTTTAATTACATTATGGATAATTTAATTTTTTTCTTAATAAATAATATTTGTTTGTTTATTTATATATGAATATAAGATTTTTTTGTTAGTAATGTATATTTTGATTTCAAATCATTTGTCTTAAGGTTATTTATAAAGTTATATAAGTGTAAATATGGAAATATGTATGAATAAAATATAAAGACATAAATATAAACATTCCTAATAACTTGAATTTAAAATGTAAAATAAGATTTGATAAAAGATTTGAATTACTTTTCTTTTATATATTTGAAAATTAATAAGATAAACGTTTGTAAAATATAAACATACGTAATTATAAATAAATTAATGAGAGGGTTTAAAGTTAAATCTGTAAATTAATTAAAGTAAAGGATTTTAACAAAATTTATAAAAAAAAATTATCAATAAGGGTTTAAACATAAATTTATTTATTTTCAACAAGTGTAAGCATATATTAACAAGTGTTAATATACAAAGACAAGTGGCATATCATATACTTCAAAGTATAGATATATGTATAGAAAGAAAGAAACAGGCCATATTTTCTTCTTTCATTTATTTTCAAATCTAAAAGCCTAAAATCAAATGAAAAAAAACCAAACAGATCCTCACAGCAAAGAAAATCAAAACAGAATGGAAAACAAAGATCTATTTCAACTTGAAATAAAGTATTCAAGTTCAACATGATCAAGCAACAAATCGAAATCAAGTTTCAGGAGCTCAGAGCAAATTTAAGAAGAAGAAAAAATTGGAAAATGAAGATCAAACAAAGCAGTTCAAAATCAATGCATGTTTTCAAAACATCTTCAGCCTGGAAATCAACCTATAAACCACTAAAGATCATCAAGTATTCAGATCAAAGATTAAAGCTCAATATCAATAATCAAATGCAAGATCAACAGGAAAAGAAAAAAAAGAAAAAAAAACAAACTAAAATACTGTCCTCTGTCTTCATCTCTCAAGTGAGCAAAACTATCCTCTTTGATCTCAAACCTGTTTGTATCTTGATTGCATATCTGACGCTTGTGATTGAAATCATAATAATAAGTATTTGCATGGATATGTAAACATGATTGCCTAGTTTGTATATGCATCTGCATGTCTGTTGTGCAGACAAACATCTCTGTTCCAGGTTTTATAAAAAAAGCTTAACCTGTTCAAGAAATTAAATTCCCTTCATCTGATTCATTTTTGTCTTTAAGATCTAAACCATTTATGTTCATATAATCAAAATCAAAGTTCTAAAAATGTTTTTAAGATCAAAAATGAAGATAAATTGACTGGGAATAAAATACACGGTGAAATTCAAAATCATGTCGAAATTCAAGTGTTACATCTTCTTGATTCACCTACATCATCGTGTTCGACATTAAAAGCAATGATTTTTAAAATAAAATTCAAGGTTTTTTTTTGTTTAGTATCGAATGAGAAATGCGTGGATGAACGGAATCACGAGTTTCATAAAATTCTGATGATCGGCTAAACGTTTGATCTCACGATCAGGGCTGAAGGAAGATGGAGTTTTAGCAACGATGGAAAAATGGTTGGAGATTTTTCTGATGAGATGGAGGAGCTTCGAAGGTGATTTAGGGTTTGGTGTCTTGTCTGGGTCGAGGTAGTAAACATAGAAAGTTCATCATCGATGGTGGTCTAACGGCAATCGTACTAAAGGGGATCAGTGTGCGAGGGTGTGACGCAACACTGAGTTGACTGTCATGGGTTCAGATGGTCTGAGGAGGTGGGTCAAGACAATTGTTTGATGATTAGTTCGTTCCAGATGGAAGTCGTGACACTCGATTTCGATTCCTTGTTAAATTGGATGATCTAGAAGTTCGTGTTGGATGAGGACGTGTTCGTCGTTGTGCCGGAGACCTCGGCGACGATCGGAGATGGTCAAGGCGACCGTACATGTGCACGCGTGTCATTTTGTATCTGGGTGGTTGATCGATATGAGGAAGAATATGTTGTCTCGAAGTCGTTCTCGAGGGAACATAAAGATGGCTTGGGTAGTTTGCAAAGTTTTGTAACAGTCTAAAATTTAAACAAGTTAAGTTTTAAAAAGAAAAAAAGGGTCTCGTGTTGTGACTCGAGTAAAAATCAATTTGGCTTGGGATTTTGTAATTTGGGCCCGGGTATGATGCACAGGTTTGAAAATTTAAAAGTAAAACTTTGTACCGGTTTTAAAAATAAAGAAAATCCAAGTTCGTCAAACTTAATTTTAAAACAAGTTTCAACGTTTAAATGTTAAAGTAAATATTTTGAAATTGTATTATTTTTACATAATCATATATTGGGTTAATTGTTAAATTTAAAATCTTTAAGTGTTTTCAAATGTGATTTGATGAATATGATTTAGAAAGTAATTGATTAATGATTTAAGTTGATTAATTAAATGATTAAAGGATAATTACTTAATGTAATTAATTTGTGATTTATTAATTAAGGATAATCACTTATTGTAATTAATTTAGGATAATTAATTAAACGGTAGTTAATTAAGGATCAATTAACTAATGTAATTAATTAAGGATTATTAATTTAAGGATAATTAAATAATTAAGGATTAATTATTTAATGACTAAAGGTTAATTAAATTATTAATTGATTAGTTAAAGGTGATGATTAATTAAAGGTAAATTAATCTATGATTAAAAGATAATTATTTAAAGGTGATTAATTGAGGATTAATTAATTATTGTGATTAATTGAGGATTAATTAATTATTGTGAATAGTTAAGGAATAATTATTTTGAGTAAATTTATTAAGGATAATTAATTAATGAAGTTAATTAATGGTAAATAATTAAAGGTATTTAATTACTTAAAGATAATTACTTAATTAAGAATAAATGATTAAAAGTTGATTAATCAAATGATTAAAGGATAATTACTCAATGTAATTAATTTGCGATTTATTAATTAAGGGTAATCACTTATTGTATTTAATTTAGGATAATTAATTAAATGGTAATTAATTAAGGATTAATTAACTAATGTAATTAATTAAGGGTTATTAATTAAATGATAATTAAATAATTAAGGATTACTTATTTAATGATTAAAGGTTAATTAATTTATTAATTGATTAGTTAAGGTGGTGATTAATTAAAGGTGAATTAATCTATGATTAAAAGATAATTATTTAAAGGTGATTAGTTGAGGACTAATTAATTATTATGATTAATTAAGGAATAATTATTTTGAGCAAATTTATTTAGGATAATTAATTGGTGAAGCTAATTAATGATAAATAATTAAAGGCAATTAATTACTTAAAGATAATTACTTATTTAATGATAAATGATTAAAAGTTGATTAATCAAAAATTAAAGGATAATTACTCAATGTACTAAATTTGTTATTTATTTATGGTAATTAATTAAGGATAATTAATTAAATGGTAATTAATCATGGTTTAATTAATTAATGTGATTAATTAAGGATAATTAAATAATTATGGGTTAATTATTTAAATAAGTAAAGGTTAAATGATTTATTAATTAAGGTTGATTACGTAATAATTAAAGGTTAATTAATTAATTATTATTAAAGGTTAATTAATGGCTAAAGGATAATTAATTAAAATGGTTTATAATTAATCAACGTTAATTAACCAGAATTAGTAATTTATTCATAAGTAATTAATCTGGTTCAAATTAATCAGATGACTAATTAATCTGGTTTATAGATGAATGGATTGTATTGATTGTTATATTTGATATGTGAGATTCTATGATGTAAATTATTGAGCTGTGTGTAATTTACTTATTTATCCATGATAATTTTAAATATTTATCTATGAATATGTGAACGGAAGATAAGCGTTATAGATTATACCGCTTATCAATATATTGTTGTGATTGAATCTATGATGGTTGTTGATATTGCACTATTATTGTGTAAAACCCCTGGACTACACATATACACACACAAATATGGATATCATAGGATATTGGTTAACTCAGGGCAATTTTGAAATGGTAAAGATTTTAGAAATTGGATTTGAATTCAAATTTGTTTTGAAAATGAAATTGGTTTTAAATATGATTTTTTTTGGAAAAAGAAGTTTTTGAAATTGAACCATTTCAAATATGATATGGTTTGGAATTTGAAATTAAAATTGAATTTGAATTCAAAGAATTTAAGTTAAAATCTATGTAAGTTTTAATTAGAAATTCTTTCCAATAAAGGTTAATTGATTTCTAAAAGCTTTGGAAGTTTAAAGTGAAATTTTGAGGTATGATTATTTGAAGTGTTGTTTTAAATAATTGATTTAAACTTTGGAAACTATGGTTTGAAAAAGATTATACAAGTTATATTGGGTGTATATATGTGAATCTAAACCATTTTAAAGTATTTTCAAATAAATTATTTTGGGATTCAAATCTAAACTTAAATAGAATCTACTTAGGATAAGGCTGGTCCGCGGATTTTCCAAATTTGACTATAAAAGGTTACATTTTACGCAAGTTAAATTGGATTGTTCTAAAACGAAAACATTTGTTTTCCAATAATAATAGCTTTCATATATAAAGAAAGAGTTACTTAGTTTTATTGAAAGGATTTCCAAATTATGATTTAAATCACATTTGAGATGGAAATTGTTTTGAAAGCTATGAATTGAGTTTTGATAAAGATATAAATAGGTGAATCACTTTCGAAAAAGAAATGGTTTGAAAGCTATCTTTGTTAAAGATTTGATCATGTTGTTGAATTGAAGTGGATCTTTTTACTTAAAAGATTAAAAGCTATGAATGAATCCTGTTAAGAACTCTAGTGAACTTTGTTTCAAACTAAAGAAGATCTCAATGATAGATCTTTTGTTTATATATTGTGAATGAATCAATATGAAAGATTTAGGAACTTTGTTTTCAAGTTGAAAAGGTTCTTTAAAGTTGAGTCTTTTGGTTTAAAACGTTAAAATGGAGTTTGTTTAATCCATTTAAAGGGAACGGTTTTGGAAATTGCTGTGACTTAACTGAGATCCCACTATATCCATACATTTTTAAATATTGCGCTAATTATTCGGTTTAGCCAAGAGAGGACTTTTTATCATATAACCCATTCCGAATAATGATACGACGATATGGATAGTATTTGAAGACCGATGGTGAAGACCGGATATTTTCGAAAGCAAAAGGATAACCCGTCGAATGTCTCTGCACCGAATGGTGCTGGTATAGAGATTTGATCACCCTTTGTGATGGGGAGTCTGGACGTGATTAGGGATTATCCGAATTTCAAAGGCTTCTTTGGAAGTGCCTTCGGATCTGTTCGAACCCGGAACAGACTTGTATGGATGTGTGTCTAATATTACACTTTGAGATGTAAAGCTGGTTTTTATCAAATACATTTCTGTTGGTGGCGGAGAATTTGTTCTCTTAGCTTAACACCCTTCTCTGAGACGTACGAGCTCAGAGGTTATGTAGTTGATGGTTACTAGTGATAGATTCCCAATTTGGTAATGTGGCATACAAAGTACTACTGATCATTTGTTGATCGAAGCATGGCTTTGTGAAAAGCGTAGCTTTGTGGACGTGACTTCGTCGGACCTCACAACTCAGAATGGTCGAAATAGGAAGAATGCAGCAAGGTTATTTAGGGGTAGCGCTCCCTAAGGGTATGTCCATTTCTTTCTGGATAGATGTGGTATCATGTTATGGAGTCCAAATACTTAACCTACGTGGTTTCTGCAAATTTATTACTTTGTGGTTGTTGGTGGATCCCGGGAGAAAGGTTGGTTACGACTGGGGGGTGGCGTACTCATGACAGTTAGTTACCTAGTTACAGAGGTAACTTGACCTTGTGTTGGCAGAGATCCGATTAGGTTCTCGAGGCGTCCCTCCAGAGGCGTACCCATGTGGCCTATGAAGTTCCTTTTCCTGACCATTTGTTGGAAATCCAAAGAAACAATACGAGCCCTTTATGATTGCAATTGTATAACCTGCCACCTCAGGTGGTAGCTATAGCTGGCATAATATAATGGTACATATGCTGGTTAAGATTTATATTATAATTTCGAAAGGTTTTCTACACTATGCACTAATAATAATATCAAAAGAATTTTGTGTATCAAGCATGTTTGCCTATCATAAGGAGAAATCTTGCCTAAGTGTGCGATTTCATGGTGTTTGTACTGGGAGGCCTTATGGTAGTTTCATTTTCCAAAAGAATTGCGGATTTCAATCTTAAATTCTTTTGTTGTTTTGTTTTATTCAAAGAAAACTATTTTCGTTTGCTTACACCAGTCCCATGACTGACCTAAAGTTTATTGTTTCCTATCTAAACTCTGGGTGCCTATTATTTTCCACACAGGCAGTCTAGAGCTAGATTTTTCAGATAGTGGATGTAGATTCAGTAGCCTTCAGTCTTTGGAAATCTTCTTCGGTCTTTGGATGATTGACCTTGCTTAAATCCAACCTGATGGTAGTTCTCGCTTTTTGGTTTGGAGTCTTTCTAGTCTTGAAGCATTGGTAATAGTGTTGCAGTTAATTGGAGTATCTATCTTGAGGACTTCTGAAGATATTATCTTTTGGAGTTATTTCTTTCCGCTATTCTGTATATTTGATATGTGATATTCATTGTATCATTGTTGTAATCAACTATTGTATATCAATGATATGTTCATTTTTCTTCCACTGTGTTGTTATACTTAATGCGTTTTAAGCTCCGATGAACCATATTTTATTGTTTGAATCTGCGGCATTCGAATACGAGTGAAGTATGGATGTTATTTTTTGAACGCGAAAATTCGGGTCTTCTCATGTGGTATCAGAGCTAAAGGTTGAACTTTAGCTTTTAGAGTATAACGCATTAGGTAACTCATTAGAGATAGGGTGAAGTATACCCTAGAACGAGTATATCCCTAAGATATCCATATGTATGCCTCAGTAAATTCTCTTACTATCCACTGGTAGTAAGTATGAGTGCAAGAAGAGGACAAGGTAGGGGACAGGGAAGTACCAGTACAGATGATCAATACCCTGTAACAACTAGGAAGCAACTTTCTCGATCAATCTCCTTTGTTGATCATCCAATTTTGATTCTTTGATGGCTTCGTGGTAGCTGCAAGAGGAAGCTTCGATGTGGTGGTGGCTCTACGAAACGTTGTTGATAAGTTCCTATTTCGTATTCTCTTCATTAATTACCTATCAGCTTTTCGTTTTAAATTTTGATGACTTTGAGACTCTATTTAAAATGAATTTATAAATAAAATACGAAGATTTGTATCAATAAAACGATCTCGATTAAAAACCAAATTTGAAATTCTATTGTAATTTCTTGTGAGGATCAAAGTCCGAAGAAGGATAGGTTGGTGTATACTTTGGGATATTCCAATTTGAATTGAGTATCCATTGTTTGTTCTGTTGGGTCCAAATATATTCTATGAATGGTTAGTTATACCTTCGAACTGACCAGTGCCCCTGCATATTTCATAGACCGAGTGACCCGAGTACTTCATGAGATGTTGAATGAGCTCGGTCTCGTATTTATTGATATTCTGATTTGGCGAGTCAAATGCAAAATGGATGTTCAGTTTAATCTGGTGAACCATTTTTCTGTTTGTTCATCTATTCTTTGTTGTCTCCCTGTCAAGCAAATTTTGAGGACGAAATAGTCATAAGGGGGAATCTGTAATGACCCTGGTTTTTGAGTCAAATTTAGACTGATAATTAATATAAATTTTTAATTAAATTATGGATAACTTAATTTTTTCTAAATAAATAGTATTTGTTTGTTTTTATATATATGTATATAAGATTTTTTTATTAGTAATGTATAATTTGATTTCAAAGTATTTATCTTAAGATTATTTAAAAAGTTATATAAGTGTAACTATGGAAAAATGTATGAATAAATTATAAACACATGAATATAAACATTCCTAATAACTTGAATTTAAAATGTAAAATAAGATTTGATAAAAGATTTAAATTACTTTTCTTTTATATACTTGGAAATTAATAAGATAAACATTTGTAAAATATAAACATATGTAAATATAAATAAATTAATGAGAAGGTTTAAAGTTAAATCTATAACTTAATTAAAGTAAAGGATTTTAACAAAATTTAAAAATAAATTTATCAAAAAGGGTTTAAGCATAAATTTACTTATTTTTAACAAGTGTAAACATATATTAACAAGTGTTAATATACAAAGATAAGCGGAATATCATATAATTCAAAGTATAGATATATGTATAGAAAGAAATAGACCACATTTTCTTCTTCCATTTATTTTCAAATCTGAAAACCTGAAATCAAAAGAAAAAAACAAAACAGACCCTCACAACAAGAAAATCAAAATAGAATGGAAAACAAAGATCTGTTTCAACCTGAAACATAGTGTTCAAGTTCAACATGATCAAGCAACATATCAAAATCAAGTTTCAGGAGCTCAAAGAAAATTTGAGAAGAAAAAAAGTCTGGAAAATGAAAATCAAACAAAGCAGTTCAAAATCAAAGCATGTTTTCAAAACATC
Source organism: Allium cepa (assembly GCA_030765085.1). NCBI lineage: Eukaryota > Viridiplantae > Streptophyta > Magnoliopsida > Asparagales > Amaryllidaceae > Allium > Allium cepa. Next base: position 295,141,710 of record CM060937.1, read on the forward strand.
TTCAACCTATAAACCAACCTATAACCACTGAAGATCATCAAGTATTCAGATCAAAGATTAAAGCTCAATATCAACAATCAAATTCAAGATCAACAGGAAAAGAAAAAAAAAGAAAAAAAAACAAACAAAAACACTGTCCTCCGTCTTCGTCTCTCAAGTGAAAAAAACTATCCTCTTTGATCTCAAATCTGTTTATATTTTGATTGCGTGTCTAATGCTTGTGGTTGAAATCATAATAATAAGTATTTACATGGATGTGTAAACATGATTGCCTTGTTTGTATATGCATCTACATGTCTGTTGTGCAGACAGACATCTCTGTTCCAGGTTTTATAAAAAAAAACTTAACTTGTTCAAAAAATTAAATTCCTTTCATCTGATTCATTTTTGGCTTTAAAATATAAACTGGTTATGTTCATATAATCAAAATCAAAGTTCTAAAAATGTTTTTAAGATTAAAAATGAAGATAAATTGACTAGGATTAAAATACATAGTGAAATTCAAAATCATGTCGAAATTCAAGTGTTACATCTTCTTGATTTACCTACATCATCGTGTTCGACATCAAAAGCTATGATTTTTAAAATAAAATTCAAGATTTTTTGTTTAATATCGAATGAGATATGCGTGGATGAACGGAATCACGAATTCCATAAAATTCTGATGATCGGCTAAACGTTTAATCTCGCGATCAGGGCTGAAGGAAGCTGGAGTTTTAGTCACCGAGGGAAAAATGGCTCGTGATTTTTCTGATGAGCGTGGTGGAGCATCGAAGGTGATTTAGGGTTTAGTGTCTTGTTTGGGTCGGGGTAGTAAATGAAGAAAGTTCGTCGTCGATGGTGGTCTAACGGCGATCGGACTAAGGGGGATCGGTGCATGAGGGTGTGACGCAACACTGGGTTGACTGGCGTGGGTTCATATGGTCTAAGGTAGTGGGTCGAGGCAATTGTTTAATGATCAGTTCGTTCCAGATGGTAATCGTGATGCTCGATTTCGATTCCTTGTTAAATTGGGTGATCTGGAAGTTTGTGTTGGATGAGGACGTGTTCTTCGTTGTGCCGGAGACCTCGGCGACGATCAGAGATGGTCAAGGAAATCGTACACGTGCATGCATGTCATTTTGTATCTTGGTGGTTGATCGATATGAGGAAGAAGATGTGGTCTCGCAATCGTTCTCAGGGGAACGTAAAGATGGCTCGGGTAGTTTGCAAAGTTTTGTAATAGTTTAAAATTTAAGCAAGTACAGTTTTAAAAAGAAAAAAAAGGGTCTCGGGTTATGACTCGAGTAAAAACGAGTTTGGCTTGGGATTTTGTAGTTTGAGCCCAGGTATTATGCACAGGTTTGAAAATTTAAAAGTAAAACTTTGTACATGTTTTAAAAACAAAGAAAATCCAAGTTTGTCAAATTTAATTTTAAAACAAGTTTCAAAGTTTAAATGTTAACGTAAGTATTTTGAAATTGTTTTGTTTTTAAATAATCATATATTAGGATAATTGTTTAATTTAAAATCTTTAAGTGTTTTCAAATGTGATTTGATGAATGTGATTTAGAAAGTAATTGATTAATGATTTAAGTTGATTAATCAAATGATTAAAGGATAATTACTCAATGTAATTAATTTATTATTTATTAATTAAGGATAATCACTTATTATAATTAATTTAGGATAATTAATTAAATGGTAATTAATTAAGGACTAATTAACTAATGTAATTAATTAAGGATTATTAATTAAAGGATAATTAAATAATTAAGGATTAATTATTTAATGATTTAAGTGTTAGGGATGCAGATTAAGGATCTTAAGGTAGAAATAACACCAGAGAGGGGGTGAATAGTGTTTTAAAGAATATATGAACTATATGACTAAATTAAAACTCTCAACACAAATCCAAATAGAATTCTAACACAGAATGATCACAGAACATATAACAAATGCAAATAGTAAAGTAAAGCAAGTAAAAGGAAAGAACACACCGGATTTTATACTGGTTCGGAATCCTCCTACATCCAGTCTTGCACCAAGGCAATATCCTTGTACAGATTTTTATAAGCCAATATCCAAATTACAACCCTCAATTTCTAAGGCCTTGAGGAATCCTCCTATCTCCGAGTCTGGGGTAAACTCTCTTGATTTACGGGACACAAGATCACCCTAATACTTCCTAATAACAATCCTTTTGAATGGATAGACTCTATGGACTTTTTGAATACAAATTAATCCTATAACTCTGAATAGCACTTTGATCTTTTAGTAGAATGATGGAGAATCAAATAGAGAGAGTATCTAAATGATTTCCTATTGAGAATTTGGCAGAATGATGGCACGATCTTGAAAATATGAAGTTTTATAGATATGGAATGGTGGAGAAGAAAGAGTGAAGAAAATAAGAAAGTAGTTATTAAAAAAATTCGTTTTGGAATATAGATGCACAACAGTCATAACCATTGGCGAAAGGTTTTCGAACGAATGGACACTTCTTTTGAAAATTGAATTTTGAATCCAACTGTCACCATGTCGACGTGGGGTATCCCCTTATGTCGACATCCCTTAGTTCAAAATTATAGAGATGTTGTTTTGTAAAGAAAATTGAATTTAAAATAAGTTGAAACTTCTCTGAAGCAAAGTAAAGTGTTTAAACAATATTTTGAGATAGAGAATGGATATAAAACATTATTTTAAATATATATATATATATATATATATATAATTGATATAGACCGTCAATTATATAAGTAATATTTAAAATCAGAATAAGTTTTGATGTTTTTGAAAATATAAGTTTTTAAAATCAGAATAGAGGAATATTTCAAGGTTAAAACAAAGTTTGAAAATATTTTTGAAAACATGATTTTGAAAGCTAAAACATTTTGAAAACAGATTTAAAAACATTTTGAAAAATCTATTCAAACTGAAATTGCAAGAACCTTCCTACAGAGCTCCTCCATAAGACTCGAGAACTTGTACAAAGTAGTTTAAATGATTTTGATTTTCGTGGGTTTGTAAGCCACTTGTCGTAGGTTTGTAAGCTACTTGTCGTGGGTTTGTAAGCCACTGGTTTCGATAGAAATTGGGTTCCATCCCAAAAGAAAATTGGAAGAAAGATGAGAGTGCTATTATGAAGTTTTAACAAAATACTAGACACTTATCTTGAGATCTTGAAATCTTGATTCTCTTGAGTCTTGAATCTCTAATCTTCATCTTGATGCTTGAGTCTTTATACTGATCAGTCTTCGATGATACCTGCATATACTTCCTATATACATATATACATATATATATATATATAAGGAAATGTTAGTATATATTTTATAAAGTAAAGTATAATAACTATATAAGGTTGTTGTCAAAACATCATCAACTCAGTTCCTAACAATCTCCCCCTTTTTGATGATGACAACCTTTATTTATAAAATATTCTTACCATACCATAACTCGCCCTTACTCCGTAATTTCTTCTTAAAACTACAACTCCCCCTTACTCCATGACTCCCCCTTACACCAAGCACATATATTTTTTATAACTTTCTCCCCCTTTGTCATCAACAAAAACTATTAACTACTTAAGAATTCAAGAATGATTAGTATGAACAAATAATATGTATAGAACAAGCATGAAACAATGAGTATAAGTGAACACATTTTATTTATTACAACATATATAAGAGCATACATAAACATGAACAAACAAAACAATTTAAAACGAAGAATAAAATGAAAGTACGCTTTAATGGCGATCCTTAACTATAGGAGACTTATGAATCGAACAATTGGGGTAGTGGAGACAAAAGTTTCCACGTTGTTCAATTATGTTTCCATTAGTATCAACAAGGATCTCACCAATGCAAATAACGCTCTCGTCCGTATTCATAGGGACTTCGGGTTGAGGTAAAGGTTGATCTTCCTCTTGGTCTTCTTGTGGTTCTTCCATATGTTCTTCTTCCTCGGATTCCATGGCTTGTGAAGAGTCTTCAATATTAATAGGATTTGTACGGCTATCCATAAGGAATTTTTGTACATTCCTAATAATATTCCCTTGCCTTTGTTGTTCTCTAGCCATCCTAAGTTGACTTACTTGATTTTCAGTCATCAATTGAAGGATATCTTTCATCTTCTCTTGCAATTTGATCACTCGAGCGTGCGTAGTTCGTTGAAATGGACCAGAATGAGGAGATGTGGGTGAAGTGGGTTCATTAGTAGAAGAGGAGGCCATTATTTTATTGTTTCAGAAGTTATTTACAGAGAATATAGTGAAGAAAGAGGAGAGAAAACGAAATAAATAGATAAATAACCAAATAACTAACTTTGGAGGGAAATTCAATTTTCAAATTTTTGTTGGGTATGTCGACATCATGAGATGGGGCATGTCGACATGTTCTTAAAAAAAGTGTAATTTTTATTTTGAATTTTTATTGATTATTATATTATATTATTTTATATTTCAGATTTTGAACAAATACCTAATTCTCTTCTAAATTTAGTAAAATTCTGTTCGGTTAATGGTTTAGTTAATATATCAGCAATTTGTTTTTCAGTATTTATATAATCTAGAGTTATTATTTCTTTAGTTATATTATCTCTAAGAATATGATGTCTTATATCAATATGTTTAGTTCTAGCATGATGAGTTGGATTTTTAGATAGATTTATTGCACTAGTATTATCACAATATATTGGTGATTTACTTATGTTAATTCCAAAATCTTTTAAAGTTTGTTGCATATATATGACTTGTGAACATGCCAGAGTAGCAGATATATACTCTGCTTCAGTTGTTGACAAGGAAACAGTATTTTGTTTCTTGCTGAACCAGGAAACCAGTGAATGTCCTAGAAAGTGACAAGTTCCACTTGTACTCTTTCGGTTTGATTTACAACTAGCATAATCAGCATCACAATATGATATTAAATCAAAAGTATTATTTTTAGAATAAAATAAACCATAATCTAAAGTGTATTTTACATATCTTAAAATTCTTTTAACAGCTTTTAAGTGAGTTTCTTTAGGTTGTGATTGGTATCTTGCACAGAGACAAACACTATGCATAATATCAGGACGACTCGCTGTTATATAGAGTAGCGAACCAATCATTCCCCTATATAAAGTTTGATCAATATCTTTTGATTTATCTTCTTTACTTAAACCTACATTTGTTGACATTGGAGTTGGTTTCCCACTAGAGGTGCTTAAACCAAATTTATTGATTAAGTCTTTAGCATATTTTTCTTGACTTATGAAGATTCCATTTTCTAGTTGTTTAATTTGAAGTCCTAAGAAGAAACTTAATTCTCCCATGTGACTCATTTCAAATTCTTTAGTCATTATATCTGAAAATTCTTTATTCATTATGTTATTAGTTGATCCAAAGATTATATCATCTGCGTATATTTGAACCAGTTGAATATCTTGATTATTTCTTTTAATAAAAAGTGTTGTATCTACTTTACCAATTTCAAAACCAGATTGAAGTAAATAAGATCTTAGTCTTTCATACAGGCTCTAGGAGCTTGCTTTAGACCATATAGAGCTTTCTTTAACTTGTATACATGGTTTGGAAATTTATTATCTTCAAAAAGTGGAGGTTGTTCAACATAAACATCTTCTTTTACAAAACCATTTAGAAAAGAACTTTTAACATCCATTTGATATAATTTGAAATTATTATAATTAGCGAAAGCAAGTAGAATTCTTATAGCTTCTAATCTTGCTACGGGGGCAAAGGTTTCATCATAGTCAATTCCTTCTTCTTGACAATAATCTTGCGCGACTAAACGAGCTTTATTTCTTACAACCTCACCGAGTTCATTCATTTTATTTTTATAAACCCGTTTAGTTCCAATTATACTTTTATCCTCAGGTTTAGGAACAAGTTCCCATACATCATTTCTGGTAAATTGATTCAATTCTTCTTGCATAGCAAGAATCCATGAATCATCAGACGATGCTTCCTTTGGATTTTTAGGTTCAATTGTTGATATAAAGGCTACATTACTCATACTACTTAATTGCTTTCTAGTTCTTACTACAGATTCAATATTTCCTAAAACATTTTCTATAGGATGATCTTTTGATATTTTAAATCTCTTATTATGTTGATTTATTTCACTAATAGTTTCATTAGATTGATTTAAATTTATAAAATCTTCTTCATCATCTATTTGTACAATATCTTTAAGATTTTCATCAAAAGATACATGCATAGTTTCTTCAATAGTATTAGTTTTTAGATTAAAAACTCTAAATGCTTTGCTTCCATTAGAATAACCAATAAAGAATCCTTTATCAGCTTTTGGTTCAAATTTATCTAAATTATCTTTTGTATTAGGTATAAAACATTTACTCCCAAAGACTTTAAAATAAGCAACTATAGGTTTCTTATTATAAAGTAATTCGTATGGAGTTTTATTTGTTAATGGTCTAATTAAAATTCTATTTAATATATCACAAGCTGTAGCAACTGCTTCAGCCCAAAAATGTTTAGGTAAATTACTATCAGAAAGCATTGTACGAGCACACTCTTGAATCGTTCTATTCTTACGTTCTACTACTCTTTTTTGTTATGGAGTTCTTGGAAATGAAAAGTTGTGAGTAATTCCCTTTTGAGTAAAGAAATTCTCAAAATTTTCATTTTCAAATTCACCACCGTGATCACTTTGAATAGTTTTAATTTTGAAAGAATGTTGTTTTTGAATTCTTTTAGAAAAGTTTTTAAATATTTCAAAAGCTTCACTTTTATGTTTTAAAAAGATTGTCCAAGTATATCTTGAATAATCATCTACTATAACAAAAACATATTTACTATGGTTAATTGATTGAACTTGAGATGGACCAAATAAATCTAAATGAAGTAATTCTAGAGGACTAGAGGTAGAAATAGCATCTTTTAATTTAAATGAAATTTTCTTAAGTTTTCCTAATTGACAAGCATCACAAATACTATCTACTTTAAAGTTTAACTTGGGTAGACCTCTAACTAAGTCAAGTTTTGATATCCTAGATAATAATTTGAAATTCAAATGGCCAAATCTTTTATGCCAAATCCAAGGGTCACTTGTATTAGCCAAAAGACATAGATTATCATTTGAAATTTTCATACTAAGGATATAAATATTTTTCTTCCTAATACCTTCAAAAATTATATTAGACTTATCATCTTCAATGTGACATTTATCTTTTTCAAATTTAATTTTAAAACCTTTATCGCAAAGTTGACTTATACTAAGCAGATTATGTTTTAAGTTCCTAACTAATAAAACATCAGAAATAAGTAAAGTTTTAGAGTTACCGACATTGCCGACGCCAACCACATATCCTTTAGAGTTGTCACCAAAATTGATTAATCCACCATCTTGATAAGTAATGTCCTTGAGTATCTCGGGATTTCCAGTCATATGCCTCGAACAACCACTATCAAGTATCCATTTATCTTTCTCAATTTGCACAGTTTGTCCATTGGGTGTTGATTCGTCAAAAGCCATATAACATGTCTGTTCCTGCATAACACACCAATTCGGTAGATAACTTGATTTTTCAAAATAACTATATGCAGACTGATGAAACTTTGATGAAATGCATAGATTCAAAACAGTTTTAACATAATTTTCCAAAAATGCCATTTCTATATTTTTCAAGTTTCAGATTATGAAAACAATGAAAACCAATGCTCTGATACCAATTGTTAGCGAGGCGGATTAAGGATCTTAAGGCAGAAATACCACTAGAGGGGAGTGAATAGTGTTTTAAAGAATATATGAACTATATGACTAAATTAAAACTTTCAACACAAATCTAAACAGAATTATAACACAGAATGATCATAGAACATATAACAAATGCAAATAGTAAAGTAAAGCAAGTAAAAGGAAAGAACACACCGGATTTTATACTTGTTCGGAATCCTCCTACATCCAGTCCTGCACCAAGGCAATATCCTTGTACAGATTTTTATAAGCCAATATCCAAATTACAACCCTCAATTTCTAAGGCCTTGAGGAACCCTCCTATCTCCGAGTCTGGGGTAAACTCTCTTGATTTACGGGACACAAGATCACCCTAATACTTCTTAATAAAAATCCTTTTGAATGGATAGACTCTATGGACTTTTTGAATACAAATTAATCCTATAACTCTGAAAAGCATTTTGATCTTTTAGTAGAATGATGGAGAATCAAATAGAGAGAGTATCTAAATGATTTCCTATTGAGAATTTGGCAGAATGATGGCACGATCTTGAAAATATGAAGTTTTATAGATATGGAATGGTGGAGAAGAAAGAGTGAAGAAAATAAGAAAGTAGTTATTAAAAAAATTCGTTTTGGAAGCCTTTATATAGTGCACAACAGTCATAACCATTGGCCAAAGGTTTTCGAACGAATGGACACTTCTTTTGAAAATTGAATTTTGAATCCAACTGTCACCATGTCGACATGGGGTATCCCCTTATGTCGACATCCCTTAGTTCAAAATTATAGAGATGTTGTTTTGTAAAGACAATTGAATTTAAAACAAGTTGAAACTTCTATGAAGCAAAGTAAAGCGTTTAAACAATATTTTGAGATAGAGAATGAATATAAAACATTATTTTAAATATATATATATATATATATATATATAATTGATATAGACCGTCAATTATATAAGTAATATTTAAAATCAGAATAAGTTTTGATGTTTTTAAAAATAGAAGTTTTTAAAATCAGAATAGAGGAATATTTCAAGGCTAAAACAAAGTTTGAAAATATTTTTGAAAACATGATTTTGAAAGCTAAAACATTTTGAAAACAGATTTAAAAACATTTTGAAAAATCTATTCAAACTGAAATTGCAAGAACCTTCCTACAGAGCTCCTCCATAGGACTCGAGAACTTGTACAAAGTAGTTTAAATGATTTTGATTTTTGTGGGTTCGTAAGCCACTTGTCGTAGGTTTGTAAGCTACTTGTCGTGGGTTTGTAAGCCACTGGTTTCGATAGAAATTGGGTTCCATCCCAAAAGAAAATTGGAAGAAAGATGAGAGTGCTATTATGAAGTTTTAACAAAATACTAGACACTTATCTTGAGATCTTGAAATCTTGATTCTCTAGAGTCTTGAATCTTGAATCTCTAATCTTCATCTTGATGCTTGAGTCTTTATACTGATCAGTCTTCGATGATACCTGCATATACTTCCTATATACATATATATATATATATATATATGGAAATGTTAGTACATATTTTATAAAGTAAAGTATAATAACTATATAAGGTTGTTGTCATCAAAACATCATCAACTCAGTTCCTAACATAAAGGTTAATTAATTTACTGATTGATTAGTTAAAGGTGATGATTAATTAATGGTGAATTAATCTATGATTAAAAGATAATTATTTAAAGGTGATTAATTGAGGATTAATTAATTATTGTGTTTAATTAAGGATTAATTATTTTGAGTAAATTTATTAAGAATAATTAATTAATGAAGTTAATTAATGATAAATAATTAAAGGTAATTAATTACTTAAAGATAATTACTGAATTAAGAATAAATGATTAAAAGTTGATTAATCAAATGATTAAAGGATAATTACTCAATATAATTAGTTTGTGATTTACTAATTAAGGATAATCACTTATTGTAATTAATTTAGGATAATTAAATAAATGGTAATTAATTAAGGATTAGATAACTAATGTAATTAATTAAGGATTATTAATTAAAGGATAATTAAATAATTAAGGATTAAGTATTTAATGATTAAAGGTTAATTAATTTATTAGTCAAAGGTGATGATTAATTAAAGGTGAATTAATCTATGATTAAAGGTAAATATTTAAAGGTGATTAATTGAGGATTAATTAATTATTATGATTAATTAAGGAATAATTATTTTAAAATTTTTTATTAAGGATAATTAATTAGTGAAGCTGATAAACGATAAATAATTAAAGGCAATTAATTACTTAAAGATAATTATTTAATTAAGAATAAATGATTAAAAGTTGATTAATAAAACGATTAAAGGATAATTACTCAATGTACTAAATTTGTGATTTATTTATGGTAATTGATTAAGGATAATTAATTAAATGGTAAGTAATTATGGTTTAATTAATTAATGTGATTAATTAAGGATGATTAAATAATTAAGGGTTGAATTATTTAAATGAGTAAAGGTTGATTGATTTATTAATTAAGGTTGATTAAGTAATAATTAAAGGCTAATTAATTGATTATTATTAAAGGTTAATTAATGGTTAAAGGATAATTAATTAAAATGGTTTATAATTAATTAATGTTAATTAACCAGGACTAGTAATTTATTCAAAAGTAATTAATCTGGTTCAAATTAATCAGATGACTAATTAATCTGGTTTATGGATGAATGGATTATATTGATTGTTATATTTGATCTGTGAGATTTTGTGATGTAAATTATTGAGCTATGTGTAATTTACTTATTTATCTGTGATACTTTTAAATATTTATTAGTGAATATGTGAACGGAAGATAAGCATTATAGATTATACCGCTTAACAATATATTGCGTGATTGAATCCGTGATTGTTGTTGATATTGCACTTTTATTGTGTAAAACCCCTGGATTACATGTATACACACATAAATATGGATATCACAGATATTGGTTAAGTCAGGGCAATTTTGAAATGGTAAAGAATTTAGAAATTGGATTTTGAATTCAAATTTTTTTTGAAAATGAAATTGGTTTTAAATATATTTTTTGGAAAAGAAAGTTTTTGAAATTGAACCATTTTAAATATAATATGGTTTGGAATTTGAAATTAAATTGAATTTGAATGCAAAGAACTTAAGTTAAAATCTATGTAAGTTTTAATTGGAAATTCTTTCCAATAAAGGTTAATTGATTTCTAAAAGCTTTGGAAGTTTAAAGTGAAATTTTAAGGTATAATTATTTAAAGTATTGTTTTAAATAATTGATTTAAACTTTGGAAACTATGGTTTGAAAAAGATTATACAAGTTATAATGTGTATATATGTGAATCTAAACCATTTTAAAGTTTTTTCAAATAAATTATTTGGGGATTCAATTCTAACTTAAATAGAATCTGCTTAGGATAAGGCAGGTCTGCGGATTTTCCAAATTTGACTTTAAATGGCTACAACTTATGCAAGTTGAATTGGATTGTTCTAAAATGAAAACATTTGTTTTCAAATAATAATAGCTTTCATATATAAAGACAGAGTTTCCCAGTTTAATTGAAAGGATTCCAAAATTATGATTTAAATCACATTTGACATGGAAATTGTTTTGAAAGCTATGAATTGAGTTTTTATAAAGATATAAATAGGTGAATCACTTTTGAAAAGGAAATGGTTTGAAAGCTATCTTTGTAAAAGATTTGATTTGTTGTTTAACTGAAGTGGATCTTTTTACTTAAAAGATTAAAAGCTATGAATGAATCCTGTTAAGAACTCTAGTGAACTTTGTTTCAAACTAAAGAAGATCCCAATGACAGATCTTTTGTTTATATATTGTGAATGAATCTTTGTGAAAGATTTAGGAACTTTGTTTTCAAGTTGAAAAGTTCTTTAAAATTGAATCTTTTGGTTTAAAACATTAAAATGGAATTTGTTTAATCCATTTAAAGGGAAAGGTTTTGGAAATTGTTGTGACTTAACTAAGATCCCACTATATCCATATGTTTTTAAATATTGCGCTCATTATTCGGTTTAGCCGGGAGAGGACTTTGTGTCATATAACCCATTTCGCATAATGATACGACGATATGGATAGCATTTGAAGATCGGTGGTGACGACCAGATACTTTTGAAAGCGAAAGGATAACCCGTCGAATGTCTTTGCACCGAATGGCCTCGGTATAGAGATTTGAACACCCTTTGTGATGGGGAGTCTGGACATGATTAGGGATTATTCGGATTCCAAGGGCTTCTATGGAAGTGCCTTCGGATCTGTTTGAACCCGGAACAGACTTGTATGGATGTATGCCTGACATTATACTCTGAGATGTAAAGCTGGTTTTTATCAAATACATTTCTGTTGGTGACGGAGAATTTATTCTCTTAGCTTAACACCCTTCTTTGAGACGTAAGAGCTCAGAGGTTATGTAATTGATGGTTACTAGTGATACATTCCCAATTTGGTAATTTGGCATACAAAGTGCTGCTGATTATTCGTTGATCGAAGCATGGCTTTGTGAAAAGCGTAGCTTTGTGGACTTGACTTCGTTGGACTCCACAACTCGAAATGGTGAAAACAGGAAGAATGTAGCAAGGTTATTTGGGGTAGTGCCCCCTGAGGGTATGTCCATTTCCTTATAAATAGAGGTTGTATCATGGTATGTAGTCTAGATACTTAACCTATGTGGTTGCTGCAAATTTATTACTTTGTGGTTGTTAATGAATCTCGGGATAAAGGTTGGTTACGACAGGAGATGGCATACTCGTGACAGTTTGTTACCTAGTTACAAAGGTAAACCGGCCTTGTGTTCGCAGAGATCCGGTTAGGTTCTCAGGGCATCTCTCTAGAGGCGTACCCATGTGGCCCACGAAGTTCCTTTGCCCGACCATTTGTTGAAAATCCAAAGGAACATTACGAGCCATTTACGATTACAATTGTATAACCTGCCACCTCAGGTGGTAGCTATAGCTGGCATAATATAATGGTACCTATGCTGGTTAAGATTTATATTGTACTTTCGAAAGGTTTTCTACACTATGCACTAATAATAATATCAAAAGAATTTTGCATATCAAGCATGATTGACTATCATGAGGAGAAATCTCCTCCAAGTGTGTGGTTGCATGGTGTGTGCCGGGAGGCCTTATGGTAGTTTCATTTTCCCAAAGCATTGCAGATTCCATTCTTAAATTCTTCTGTTGTTTGTTTTATTCGAAGAAAACTGTTTTCGTTTGCTCACACCAGTCCCATGAGTGGCTTGGAGTTTATTGTTCCCTATTTAAACTCTAGGTGCCCACAATTTTCCACACGGGCAGTCTAGAGTTATATTTTTCAAATAGTAGATGTTGATTCATTAGCCTTCAGTCTGTGAAAATCTTCTTCAGTCTTTGGATAATTGACCTTGCTTAAATCCAACTTGATGGTGGTTCTCGCTTCTTGGTTTGGAGTCTTTCTAGTCTTGGATCATTGGCAATAGTGTTGTAGTTAATTGGAGTATCTATCTTGAGGACTTCTGAAGATATTATCTTTTGGAGTTATTTTTTTCCGCTGTTATGTATCTCTGATATGTGATATTCATTGTATCACTGTTGTAATCAACTGTTGTATATCAATGATATGTTCATTTTTCCTCCGCTGTTTTGTTATGCTTAATGTGTTAGAAGCTTCGACGAACCGGATTTTAATGTTTGAATCTACGGCATTCGTTCGACTGGATCTTTTTCTAACCCCTATTCAATGATGTTGTGACGATCGATAGAATTTCAGGCTCTGATACCAAATGAAAGTGCTCAGAGGATCATGTAATATGAAATACTAACTAATCTATCAACTTGTGTGAAATGTAAAAATAAAAGTAAATGGTAAAGTAGACACCGGAGATTTTTATACCGGTTCTAACTTCCTATTCTATGTCCATTCACAGATTCCTTCTGGAATTCAATTATCCACCCTTTCTTAACCTGACGGAACGGGTATTACACTGTCTGAGCAACCGAACATGACTTCAACCGCCTAGACAACCGAGTATGACTTTTACCGCCTGAGCAACCGAATAGGACTTCAATAATACAAATTGTAAAAGTTGTTTTTGACTGAGTGTGCTCTTTGAATAGCACGGATAAGTCAATAAGCACACCCTTGCTATGATCTTCTCCTCAAGAATGATGTGTATGATTGTGTGTGTATAAAGAATAGGAAGATTAGATTTGCTTATAAGATATGGAAGTGAGATTGTACGCAATGAATGTATGAATTTATATAACCAATAAATTCGAGAATGTGATGCACGTTTGATCAAGAGAGATAAGAGAATTAGATGATTTGATCAATGAAACGTGAGTGAATTTATAGAGAATCATAAGTTGTAACCTCTAGTAAATAGTTCTCTACGAAAAGCTAATGGTTGCAACACTTGGGAAAGGAGATAATCGTTCAATAGGAAGTGTCTTTTCATTTAAAAAAAACAGTTACAAGACCTTGGTTGTTCAGCCGACTGAATTCAAAAACATGCATGTATATAAGAAATGCGTAGATTCAGTCGACTGAACTATCAAGGTCAGTCGACTGATCCTTGTATTTTAATAAAAGTTTAAAAACAGGTTCAGTCGATTGAGTGGTATAGTTCAGTCGACTGAACTGTGTATATTAGTGAAATCTGTATGCATTTTAACTTGAAAGTGGTTGTTTTAAATCGAATGCAAGTGTTTGTGAATATATAAATCAAAATGATGGTTTTTTGAGGAAAGATCTTAACAAAGCAACCATACTAGACTCTATACACATAGTCCATGACTCTGGTTAAAAATATATACTATACGAATCATACTTCGAGTCGTTGAGTCTGGTTGTTGTAGTAGTCACAGATTCATGAATCATTGTGTCATGTCAACAATCAAAACTCAAGATCCAGCAGTAGTATCGAGCGACTCAGTGTCAATGTGCAGCTGCCCTCAAATCAGCTTCTTCGCGCTTCTTATCTACAAAGTCAATAGATTCTAATAAGAGATCTCTATTTGTTCCGGGGTCATAGTAGGCCACTCAATGAGGAGGTACTTCAAGTTCAACAGAAATGACGGCTTTAGGGCCATCATATAAGAAAATGTTCTATTGATAGAAAGTGGGGATTGCATGGAAACTTGACTTGGTTAGGTAGATGGTGATTATTTAGGTTAAAAGATTGCTTCTTTTAATGCTGTTGTTAAATATCCAAACAAATGAATTGGCGATCCAATATTTCACATTCCCTTTTTCTTATTCTCCTACCGCCAACCATCCTTCTTTAAATTTTCACTTTACCAAAATCAAAAATTAGAAGTCCTATTCACTAACGAATCTTATCTTCACTCGTGGATCCCTCTTCAATCATGAATCCTTGAAAACTTAATCCGTAACCCGTTTGATTCCTCAAAGCATATTCCGCATGATTTCTCAATGAAGTCAATTCCTCCACTTAGCCTAACCGCGATTCTTCAAAGCAGCTTAAGCACGATTCTTCAACCAAAGCTTGATTATTAAAGCATGATCCCTTGGCTTTGCAGGCTTTTGTAGGTATATTTTTCAATTCCTATTTTTTTCATGGAGCGTTAAGTGATCCGACTTGCGATTAAACTTTAAAATTTTAGTCAAAGGAATCAAATTCCCATGATTTGAAAAAGGATAAAAAATGATTAATGTCCATGCAAAGTTTTAATGGAAAATAAACTTATTTATCTTTCGTCTACATGAGGTTTATCTTTTTGTTCAAAGCTTAATTTATTTAGTTTTCTTTTAATAATATTTCCATTTTTTTTCAAAAAAAAAGAGTTAATTTGGTTTATGAAAACAAATAAAAGCATATAAATTGGGTTATTAAATTGTAGAAATAATTTCCCGTCTTTCTAGAAATAGATATGTTTATAGTTATTTTTTCGATTAGCACATGCTAAATGACGAATTGTTGAATGGTAATCAAATCCATTTATCCATTTACTTCAAAACTGAAATCCACTTTTAGAAAATAGTTAGTTGTAAATAGTTTATTAATGTACATCAGCACTGTACAATTTATAAAGATGTAAACTGTGGGTTTTTCACGCCAATCGATATAACAGTTAGTGGTTCTTTGGAATCTTTATTTGCTGTTATTATCTTCTTTTCTACCTTTGTCACAGTAAGGCCTTTTCCATTTTGGTTTTATTTAAACAACACGTAGATATGTACTGCTTTCAGCAAGACTTGGTTGTGATGGTTCATATGTTTGGGGGTGAATTATCTCTTATTTTGTGCTATCAATTAGGAGTTTACAACTGTAGTGATGCATACTAATTTCTTATTCTTTACCATGTTCAAGTTTGTTTCTAAACTTCTTTCCTTTATTTAGTTTTAAATTACAATGATGAAATTAATTTATATACATACATAGATATATACATACGTGGTAAATTTACATATCTTGATGATATGAAGTACATGTTAGAAGAAAATGAATGATTTCAATTTTTTTCAAGAGACGGGCTAGGAAACTTAAAATGAAGTACTACATTTATATCAATGAATTATTATAACAATATGAATCCCAATCATGTAATTATTTCCTTACTTTAGGACACGGTTATAAATTTCAAATGACGAGCGACTGAAATTTCTAAAGGGCGTAATAAGCTAATATTAAAGTATATTCACATTTTCTCTCTTTTCTTATTCATATAATGTTCATAAAATAGTAAGGTTTGGCTTGGATAATAGTGGCAGTATAAAAGGGTTATCATTATATTGGTAGTATTATAATTATCCTGTGAGAAGCATTAGTTGCAAAACTTCCTCCTGATAAGCACCGTGCTTCGTATAGGCATGACTAATCCATTATATGTACTGGAACATTTGCAAGAAATAGCAAAAATCATGTGTCACTCTTCTATATATTTTTTAATTAATAACATATAATTTCAAATGTATTAAGCATCTCAGGACATACATATGTAGAAAAAAGAAGTACAATGTCATTATATGGAATACAAACATATGTTTAGAAAGTGCAGCAATCATGTAATCAAATTTTAGTTAGGTAATGATAACAATCATTGAAGCTTGTGCATATTAGTCTAGCGGAATTGAGCACATATACATATGTTTTAGCATATTAATCTACTGTTCATCTCTGCTCCACTCTCCTTTATTTTTCTACTGCATCCCTTTTGTTCTCACTGAGCATATGTGCTGCTTTAGAGTTTGCTGGCATATTTGGATTCGGATCACAAAGCAATGACTTGATTAATGTGAGTATAGTAGCAACATCATATATTGGGCTTACTAGTTTTGCATGATATCCAAGCATAAACTTCCATCAGCATAAATGTTTGGATGGAACATCAAGAAACAAAACACATTATTAGTGACTTGCTAGGGTAAATCCATAGTAAACCGAAGTGTACTTGAATCATATCCCTTAAATTGTATGTCTAGAGATTTTCAAACCTAGCATTTTGATATGTTTTTCTAATCCTCAAGGTTTAGTTTTATGCACCTACAAGGTGCTTAGTTAGGCTAATTAGGGTCAAATTTTTTTTGTAAGCTCATTAATTTTGGTAAGTATCAACTAAATTAGCTTACAAGTTATGCTTTTTAGAATTTTAGCATGGAACTCTATTTTCTGAAGCTGTCCATTGAATGCTTAAGAAAGAAGAGAGTTATAACCAAGGTTTAAAATTCCGTTTTCCGTTTCCGTTCCGGCCATTGGTAATTTTAAAATTTCCGGTTCCGTTCTGGAAATTCTGAAAGTTCCGCTTTAATTCCGATTTTCTAGTTCCGGTACTCTTTTGTTTTAATTTGCTATATATGCTAATAAATATCAAATATTGTCATAAATTTCTAGTATATTTTTTACATTACATATGCAATACACACTTTAATTAAAAATGCAGTGTGTAAGATTCTGTATTGTTCATTTGGCATTTTAAAACTTTGATTAATTTTGAAAATTTTGAATTTTTTATTATGATTCGATGTAAATTAACAAAAGTATAACAACTTTTTTTTATGAAACTATATGATTTCTTCTCCATTTATTTATTGTCTTCATTAATTTGTTTTCTTTTTTTTAATTATTATATATTTGTTGTATTTTTTTAATTTTTTTTAATTTTTTTTCAATATTTAAAATCAAATCCGGAATTTAGGCCGGAACCGGAATTTTGACCGGATTCCGTTCCGGTTATGAACGGAACGGAATCACCGGAATTCCGCCGGAATTTCAAACCATGGTTATAACCATGTTTTTTGTTTCTGACATTTGGCATAAATCCATATCATAAGAAATAGCCATGACTTATAACACTTTTTCCCTTGATAACACTATATTATTCATGTATGGATGTAGTCAAGCTTTAATGTGGTTGCAAGTGATTAGTGAGGTTTTCTTTTGCGACTTAATCTTGTATTGTATTAGTCAGCTAGTAATTTTTTTTATTTTCTTTTTCCTAATCATCTAGATACACCTGCTACAAGTGTTAACGACAATTGCAATACAGATTAGGAGCCTTATTAGTCATCTTTAATGATTTTAAAGTGATGTAAGGCTTCCAGATTGAGATATTTATGCAAACTTTATGTTGCCGAATGTTTCTTATCCGTAATCCATGGCCACAATTTTTTTCATTGTGAATAAGTGTATAATTTTATTGTAATTTACAGGCATCTGACTACTTTGAACTAACATTGTGATTCTTTGCTCTCGCTTTTTAGGACATTAATCGTGATATATTGGGTAATAAGGATGAAAAAGACAAAGTTAGTGATATAGCTTTCATGGCTCTCCTTGAATTAAAGGTAGAACATTGTTGTCATTTTTAATTTAAAATCACGACAGCGTATATATTATACACTGTGAAATGACTTCGTAAAATTGTATTACGCAAATGAAAAATTAGATAAAATGATATTCGGCTAGGGTTCTTTAATGGCTTTTAAATGTTCATAGCATAAATATTGATTGTAGAACTAATTTGTTTTCAATTTTCATTCATTTCAAGAATCGTTGTTCCCATTTTATTTGATATTTTGGAATGAAGTCAAGTGGTTAGGCAATTCGATGTGGTTTGTTACAAACTTTATGTTTCTTTTGACACATCTGCGACTGCTTTGGTCCATCCCTGTGATCAATTGCGAGTCTGGTTGGAAAGTAAACCAGATTATATCAGCTTGTACACTACAGATGGATTATTTCATCTAAATGTTATTTATTTGTATATACATGTCTTATTTGAGTTTCATCCTTGTTCATCTTTTTGTAGAAAGAAGTTGGAGCTACGTTGACACCTCTAACATGGAGACAAAAAAGAAATGGTCAGGGTTTCAAGCGATGTCGCAACTAAAAATAAAATCTGAAGATCACAACACCTGCTTATTCGATGTTCTTGTTATCTTAAAAATAACATTGTGAATTTCTGGAATTAAATCAATCATAAAAAGTTAAAAAATTAGGACTTGTTGACGATAAATTGATGTTACATTATACAACTTGCTGGTCCACCCGATCCAAATTGTTGAGTGCTGTTGTGGCTAGGCTGAAAGGTCTGGCTAAAGTGGCTATAGTATAAGAGGCAATGCATGAGGCTGGTTTCACAGAGCAGCGAAAACTCCATGCTCACAAAGGTGGATGGATAACAGACTGTTATGCTTTGTACCCATCTGCGATTCGGTAATACTTCTCCGATAAACCATCACTTTTTAACTAAATTATTTTTTTATATTGTGTACAACCAACTAATGGGTATTCTTCTCTCTTATTCAATTTTTTATTTTCCTTTCAAATTTTGGGGAATATTGCTTCTTTGTTGCAAAGCTGCTAAAAATTGTCCTTTATATTCACTAAAAATTAACCTTCTTTATATTCACTGGCCTCTACGATATTTGCTTTTTAATTTCTAATCAATTCTTCTGAATGTGGCTTTGCCTATGCTTTTATGTATCAACATTGGATAACTTCCTACGATAGTTGAACAGTGAACATCTTTTTGTTAAGTAATGGTTGTTGTTACACCTTAATAATTTAATACCATTATGTTGCTATAAATGAAATGCTTTCTAAATTATGTTGTCCACATTCATGTCACACAACAAGCGTTAAGTTGGTATACTTGCGAAGACCACAGGAATAAAATATTGACATATCCATTCAATAATTACATTTTATACTGCTTGATGTGTATATATGTAAGAATAAAAATGGTATCTGAGCCATGGTGCATGCATACTTGGTCATGGTTTAACACATTACTCGTCAAAATGAATTTGATAAAAATGAAGGAAACATTACTAGTGTTATCCCATTTTTGGACAAAATTGGAATATCAATGTTGTGTGCGTTTCCACCACGACCGGACCAAGAAGAAGCAAGCAAGCGTATATATGTCTGGGATTTTACTCATGATTCAAGTACAAAGGTTCATTCGTTAAAGCAAGGCAAGAGTTCGTTCGACACTACACTCCCCGAGTTCATCCGGTAATAAGCGTCATCTGGTGCTTAAAACCCCTCGCTTTCGTCCGGTAGTTCAAGTGTTTGAGTTCGTTCGGTATTCGAACTCCCCATGGCTCATTCGGCATTCTCAAATATGAAGGCTGATTAGGCATTCCCAACACAAGGGATCATTCGGCATTATCAGCATAGGATCCATTCGGTAGTACCGAGACCGAACCAACTCCACCTCCCTTCCCACCGAATCAACTACAACCGAAGCTCCATCTTTCACCACCCACTACCGGACCAACATCTCCACTAAACCAATGCCGAACCGAGCCCCACAGAATCAAGCACCGGACCACCCTCACCGGATGGCTTCCCACCGATCCAAGCCTCACAGAATCAAGCACCGGACCAACCATCACCGGATGTCTCCCCACCGAACCAAATTTGCCGGTCCAGGTTGCATCAGCCCTGGCCCACCAGCAGCTATAAACATCCTAGACCCCTGCCCCCAACCTCACTCTATAAATAGAGGGGCAGGGGTACAACAATGGCAGACAAGTTTGAGAGCTCAAGCCTGGAAGGAACTTTCAAACAACTTTGATATACTTGTATTCAAAGCTTTGTACTTGTAATCGGATCGGAAAAGGAGAATAACATATAAAGTGGACGTAGGCACATTCTGGCCGAACCACTATAAATCTGCGTGTCTTTTACAGTTTAGTCCCTGCTTTTTACGTATTTGCATAAACCACCCAAATCACTACGAATAACATAAAATCAACTAAATTGCTGAGATCTGTGATTTGTGTTTGAATATTGCTGATTTGTATTCATACACTGGTGCTTTCACGGTATTTGGGGTTTGTGGCCAATTTTGGCGCAAACACTTTGGTGCTTTCACTGAGAACGACCAGCACCCGTGTAACAACCCGCATATTTATCGATTTTATGTTTAAATATTTTATTTAAATATTTCATCATTAGTTGGATTTTAGTCCGAAAAGCTACCTTTTGCATACGGTCGAATTAGGACTCGGGACCACTCCCATTGAGTTTAAAATGCCGTTTGCGACCTTTTTGAGTATAAGCTTCGATATGTTTGGAGAAAGTTGATTTTTGCTACTTTTCACTTGGGTTTGGTTTGGGCTCAGCCCTATGTTAACTTATGCTCAAATCTGAGCCACTCTTCCCCACTCATCCTCATTCTCTTCTCATTTCAGTTTTTAGAGTATTAATGGTGGGAGAGATTGGAAATTAAAACTCCAAAACCCTAGTTTCTCTTGCAAATCAAATTCCTAGCTCCAAACTCAAGAAGAACCCATTGGTAAGCTTCTCTCCTTCTTCTCCAACTTATTCTCTTACCAATTTCAGAAATTCCTAAACCTAATTTCGGGAATGTTCTTGTTTTGAGCTTAGATTCAAGCTCAATTGGGTTGTGTTGAAGAGAAGTTGATTCTCCATTTGCTTTCAAGCTTCTTCTTGTTTGATTTTGGTAAAAAGGTGAGATTTTTATCTCACATCTATGACTATAATTATCTTTGGTTGTTGGGTATGAATTCCTAACACTTCTTCATGTGCATTTGCTCTTGTTTTGGATTGGTTTTGTGAATACTCCAATTTTTGGGTTTTTAAGTCAAATTTGTGTGAAATCCTTTTATGGATGTTTGATCATGCTTTTGGTGATGCATCGAGGAGCATATAGGGCCGGGTTGCCGATTGGCATAAACCCTTAGAGCCAATGTTCACCCGGTTGCATTTTGGAAGAGTTTGCTCTTCATTTGAATAAGGCTGAAAAACAGCCCAGGCATAATTCAGTCGACTGAAAACTCTGTTCAGTCGACTGAACCTGAAACCCGAGAGTTTCCAGGCATGATTCAGTCGACTGAAAAACTCTGCACGGTCGACTGAAATTGGAAACAGAAAGTTTCCTGAACCTGGAAAATTTCCAGGCACAGGGTCAGTCGACTGAAAACTCTGTTCAGTCGACTGAACCTGCTGTTTGAGTCCAATTTGACTTTTTGGATTGAATTTCCAATTTAAATCGATTCGTGATGATCCTATTTATTTTCATCATTTATTATCATCTTTGATGACTTATTTTCTTTGATAATTTTAGATATATCCACTTCGATGGATCCTTTATCGATTTCATTGGATTTTTATTCACATCTTCGAATGTGATCTTTGTGATTGATTGTTTCTACAATCCCCCTTGTGCTTTGTCATTTTAAAAATATAAAGGTTTTCTATACTAGTAGTAAATATCAAAACTCTTTCCTCAAATGATTTCAACACTATTTTAATACCAAATTCGTTTTCTTAAACCGTTTTCCAATCTATTAGTATATACAAACCTTTACCCCACTCGTATGAGAAATCTAATTAAACGACTTAGTAAAACGAGTGGTATGAAACGCTTGCGTTTGCTTCGTCGGTTAATTCTTGGACTTGTTCGATTGAACCTCTTGTGACAATTTTATAGTGGAGATCTACAGTTTGTTCGTAAATATTTAAGTTAAGCAAGTGGTTATGGGACATGAAGCTAAACTCATATATTTACTAGCTTAGTGTAATGGACACTTCTCGTTGATCATGACGATCATCTTTGTGATTTAGACTAGCAATGTGCGATGTCTCTTTGTCTGCGAGGGAGACTAAACCCCGTTTTGTGGAGTTTCGACTCAAATTGGTAGGGTAGCAACCCATGGTCTTCGGGCCGTTTGTGGAGCTTCGGCTCAATTTGTGATGGTTAGCAACCATGGAATTAGCATTCCGTTTGTGATACATGTGTTGGTGAGCTTTATGCTCCCGTTTGTGATAGGCCTCCCCTCTTTGTGATTTCTGGATTTCTTGAGATGATTTCTAGAATTTGTGTTTCACCAATTTTCGTGATTTCTATTGATAAGCCTTATCGATATTTGTGCATTGGTGAATTTGTGTGTCATTGACTTTAGTGATTTCTGAATTTCTTGTGTAGTCTTCTGGAATTTGTTTGTCATTGACTTTTGTGATTGACATTGATATTATCGTCAATATTTATGGTTTGGTGAACGAAATAAGGAGTATGACGTTTCTTTGATTCTTGTGTAGATTTGGTGACATTGATTAATCGGATTGATGATTTTCAACTAATTATATATATCACAGCTTAGCATTGTGATTATTATGTGTTTAGTCATATCTCTTATTCTATATCGTTTCATCTGACATTTATAGTTAGACTGATCCGTTTATTATTTTCTTATTAAATAATACTCGGGTCAGACCGAGATGTTACAGGTGCTTCTGCTTGACTTCTCCCCTGGGATTGACTTCTCTGACTTTTGGCAAACTACTTAAATTAGTAGTTTATTTTGTTATATACACTTGAGATATAGACTCATTGTTGTATTCTTTTGTATAGCACGTGTTGCTATTCTTTTGTATTATTGTGGATCTTTTTGACCACTACTCTGATATACACTTCCATGTGTTAATTATATATTCATATCTTCTTCCGCCTTTGTGATATGAATTATCTGTGACTGATTTGTGTTATGCTTATTTCTATATTTGTTTTCCGAAGGATTTATATTGCCACCGTGTAGTAGCTTTGAGTTTGTGTCGGTATGTCGGATTTCCTCTTGAAATAGAATGCATGTTATATTATCTGACATATCGGTGCTCGCGCAAAGAAATTACACGGATGGTCGCTCCTCAACAGCCTTATTCTCCGTGCTAGTCGACAGCATTCACCGTAATGTTCTTGGCTAGCGTGGGTATAGAGGTGGGGCATCACAGCTTGGTATCAGAGCCAAACTTCGGAACAATATGGAATATTATAACAAGGATCATCGTCCTAAGTCTTTCTTAGGAGTCGTGCTTTAGGATTTTATTCGGGTCTACGTACCGTCCTATCCTATTTTCATTTATGATTCCTTGTTTTGTCTATCAAGATTGCTTGATATTTATTTTGAGAATAACTTTTCTCCTTCTTTCTTTTCTAAAGGAAGGGAAATGGTTAGTTCTAGCAGTCCTAGCGCTGGTCAATCCAGTAGACCTTCTCTGGATGACGCATTCATGACTGCCCAACAACTTTTGGATCTTGTAAAGAATCAAGAGTTTATCTGTGCTTTGAGTAAGAACCCCGATATGGTTTTACCTTTGAAACTTGAAGTTTCTTTCAATCAGCTTGTGGATGTTATTCTTCTTCATGAAGTGGTTGGTAAAGGAAGTGTTTGTGATATTGGGACTTCCAAGAAGAGGCATATTAAGTTCAAGCCTTAATCCCAATAAGAGAGTGAAGCAAACTACTTTTGTAGCAGAGACTCCAATCCCTTATCGTGGAGGATGCTACAATTGTAATTCTAAGGACCACTATGCAAAGGAGTGTCCGGAGCCACTCTTTTGTCGCTATTGCAGAAATACAGGTCATCATATTTCTGTCTGCCCATACTTCAAAGCAAGAAGAAGGTGGAACAAGAAACTTCGGTAGCCAAGACTCCTACCCCAAGTCGTAAACAATGCTACAATTGTGGTTCCACGGACCATTATGTATTTAAGTGCCCGAAACCCCTCTATTGCCGCTATTGCAAAGGCTTGCGTCATTACTTATCTACATGTCCCAAACTCCCTAGCAAGAGGGAGGGAAAGTCGAAAGTCGTGCAAGCCCCTTGTGACACTTCTCTTGGTCAAGGTATTTCTTATTCAATCCATGATGACATTTGCTTTGTGATTATCTTGTTCGTGTTCTTTTTGATATGGGTTCCACCTCACTATTTTATATCAAAAGAACTTGTTGATTCTTTCCCTTTAAACAATTTTGGGCTTGATGTCTTCCTTGAGAATTGCGAATCCGGATGGTAGATCCGCAACACTCAATTTGCTTTCTATTGATGTCGAAATTATTTTATGTGATTTTTCTTTCCGAGCCGATATTTTTACTTAGGCTTCGGGATTGATTTGTGTTAAAGGATTGGCTTTTTCATTACGAAGCCATATCCTTTGTCCCTAGTGGACTATTCATCTTCGACATTTTCTATCTGTTAAGCAGATTTCTATTCTTCTTGTGATTCCGATTTCAAATTTTTGAAGGCCTCATTTTATTCTTTAAGCCCGCATGATGAAGAAAGTGTTGTTTCTCTCATTCATGTAGTTTGATAATTTTCCGTTAATTTTGAGTTTGTCTTAGAATTATCACCTAAGAAATCTTTTGTGTGGTGATAAGGTCTTTCTAGTTCGACCTTGCCACCGATTTTCGTTTGGCTACGAGTTGCGGGAGTTAGCATTCCACTTACCGCATTCCGCACTCGTTACGATTCTTATGAATGACTTATTATGTCAGTCGATTCGTCTAGCTTATTTCATCCATTTTATTAATCGAGTATTCTATGAATATTTTGGTGAAACTATTCTTGAATTTATTGATTTTGGATGAAAATAGAAATTTAAAATTTTGAAAATCTTTTTCATAAGATTTATTTATAAGTACAATTTGATTTTTTTTGTTCTTAAAACGAACAAAGAATATTCTTAGAAGTTTTTGAGAAACTTACTTATCCTATAGAATATGATTTTGTGATTGTATTGCCCATTTAGTGTTTTAAGAATTCTGGTCGATGCGCTTGATCAACGTTATCGATAGGAATCTCCTAAACGCTTTGATGAGACAGTCAGACACGATATATGGACTTGTAAAAATGTAAATTTTTGTAGAAAGATTATTACATAAAAATAAAAATGTAATTTTGAAAGTTTTAACTTTTCGGGAAAGAGGATTATTTAAAAGAACTCTTCCTTTCGATACTCTTATTCTTGTGATTCCTGAAGGGGAACCAAGACTTTGCTATTTGTACCGATACTAGTCGTATTGGTTTGGATGTCATTCTCTTGCAAAGAAGAACGTGTTATTGCTTATGCTTCTAGGCAATTAAAGCCTGCTGAGGCTAGATATGCCACTCATGATTTAGAGCTCGCGGCTATTGTTTTTGCTCTTCGGATTTGGCGTCATTATCTTTTAGGAGAGAAATTTGTTCTATATACCGATCATAAGTCCTTGAAGTATTTATTCTCTCAAAAGGAACTTAATTTGCGTCAACAGCGTTGGCTCGAATTTCTTGCACCATATGATCTTGATATTCTTTATACTCCCGGTAAGGGTAATCGTGTCGCCAATGCTCTTAGCCGTAAACAACAAGCTGTTGTTTCTATGATGATATCCGAATGGAACGATCTCGAGATCTTATCCACTTGTGAGATTCGAGAGCGTGTTCCCGATTTATGTTCATCTCTTGCTTTATGTAGCCTTGAGGCTTATCCTTCTCTTTTAGACCGCATTCTTGAAGCTCAAGGGTTAGATCCTGAATTGGCTCTTCTTGGCCAAAATATTAGGGATAAAATTGATATTGAAGGATTGAAAGACTTTGATATCAATTCTCGTGGCGACATTCGGAAATTTGGTAGACTTGTCGTGGCAAATATTGGTGATCTTCGTAAAGATATTTTAGAAGATTCTCATCGTTCTAAATTTACCATTCATCCTGGTAGTAGTAAAATGTACGCGGATATGAAGCGACTTTATTATTGGGAGGGGATAAAACTTGACATCGCTAACTTCGTTAAGCGTTGCATAACTTGCCAACTCGTTTAGGCCGAGCATCAAAGGCTCGGTGGGTTATTACAACCTTTAGAAATTCCAATTTGGAAGTGGAACCAGATTTCCATGGATTTTATAGATGGCCTTCCCCGTTCTTGTTCAGGTCATGATAGCTTATGGGTGATTGTTGATAGACTTACTAAATCCGCCCATTTTATTCCCGTTCGGTCTAACCGAACCGTTCCTCTTTTGGCCAAGCTCTTTGTTAAAGAGATTGTTAAATTACATGGAGTTCCTACTTCTATTGTTAGCGACCGTGATCCATTGTTTACTAGTGGATTTTGGAAGAGTCTTCAAAAAACTTTGGGAACGAAGCTCAATTTTAGCACCGCTTATCATCCCTAGTCCGATGGACAAACCGAGCGTGTGAATCAAACTCTTGAAGGTCTTCTACGTGCATGTGTTCTTGATTTTGGTGGAAGTTGGAAAGATCATATTTCACTTGTTGAATTTTCCTATAATAATAGCTTCCAATCTAGTATTGGTATGGCACCTTTCGAGCCACTCTACGGAAGGCCATGCCGATCTCCTTCTTGTTGGCTTGAGGCCGGTGAGAAGCTGGTTTTAGGTCCAGATTTTATTCGTGATTCCACAGAGAAAATTGAACTTATTCGACATAGGATGAAAGAAGCCCAGAGTAGGCAAAAATCCTATGCCGATAATCGGAGAAGGAAATTAGAATTTTCTGTGGAAGATCTTGTGTTCATTCGTGTTTCACCTATGAAAGGTGTTGTACGTTTCAGTCGATCGGGAAAACTAGCGCCTCGATATATTGGGCCATTTCCTATCACCGAACGTATTGGTTCCACGGCTTATCGCCTTTTATTACCGGCTCAGTTTTCTGCTATGCATGACGTGTTTCGCGTTTCTCAACTTCGGAAATGTCTTCGAGATTCCGATTCTGTTCTTGAGCCCGGTGTTGTGGAAGAGATTGAAGTTTCGCCTAATTTAACTTATGAGCAACATCCTATTCGTATCATTGCTTCGAAAGTCAAACGACTTCGAAATAAAGATGTTCCGCTTGTTAAAGTTCAATGGTCTTCAAATCCTAAGGATTGTTCTTGGGAATCTAGAGAGTACATCGAGCGAACACATGCAGACTTACTTTCTCGTGCTCTTTGAGGTGAACTTCTTATTTCAAACTTCTTTTGTGTTGAATATGCTTTTATGGTTGTTACTATATATCTTCTTCTTGTAATATTGCGAGGACGCAATTTCTTTAAGGAGGGGAGTCTGTAACAACCCGCATATTTATCGATTTCATGTTTAAATATTTTATTTAAATATTTCATCATTAGTCGGATTTTAGTCCGAAAAGCTACTTTTTGCATACGGTCGAATTAGGACTCGGGACCACTCCCATTGAGTTTAAAATGCCGTTTGCGACCTTTTGAGTATAAGCTTCGATATGTTTGGAGAAAGTTGATTTTTGCTACTTTTCACTTTGGGTTTGGTTTGGGCTCAGCCCTATGTTAACTTATGCTCAAATCTGAGCCACTCTTCCCCACTCACCCTCATTCTCTTCTCATTTCAGTTTTTAGAGTATTAATGGTGGGAGAGATTGGAAATTAAAACTCCAAAACCCTAGTTTCTCTTTAAAATCAAATTCCTAGCTCCAAA
Source organism: Allium cepa (assembly GCA_030765085.1). Taxonomy (NCBI): domain Eukaryota; kingdom Viridiplantae; phylum Streptophyta; class Magnoliopsida; order Asparagales; family Amaryllidaceae; genus Allium; species Allium cepa. Next base: position 295,170,070 of record CM060937.1, read on the forward strand.
CTCAAGAAGAACCCATTGGTAAGCTTCTCTCCTTCTTCTCCAACTTATTCTCTTAACAATTTCAGAAATTCCTAAACCTAATTTCGGGAATGTTCTTGTTTTGAGCTTAGATTCAAGCTCAATTGGGTTGTGTTGAAGAGAGGTTGATTCTCCATTTGCTTTCAAGCTTCTTCTTGTTTGATTTTGGTAAAAAGGTGAGATTTTTATCTCACATCTATGACTATAATTATCTTTGGTTGTTGGGTATGAATTCCTAACACTTCTTCATGTGCATTTGCTCTTATTTTGGATTGGTTTTGTGAATACTCCAATTTTTGGGTTTTTAAGTCAAATTTGTGTGAAATCCTTTTATGGATGTTTGATCATGCTTTTGGTGATGCATCGAGGAGCATATAGGGCCGGGTTGCCGATTGGCATAAACCCTTAGAGCCAATGTTCGTCCAGTTGCATTTTGGAAGAGTTTGCTCTTCATTTGAATAAGGCTGAAAAACAGCCCAGGCAAGATTCAGTCGACTGAAAACTCTGTTCAGTCGACTGAACCTGAAACCCGAGAGTTTCCAGGCATGATTCAGTCGACTGAAAAACTCACACAATCGACTGAAACTGGAAACAGAAAGTTTCCCGAACCTGGAAAATTTCCAGGCACAGGGTCAGTCGACTGAAAACTCTGTTCAGTCGACTGAACCTGCTATTTAAGTCCAATTTTCTCTTTTGGATTGAATTTCCAATTTAAATCGATTCGTGATGATCCTATTTATTGTCATCATTTATTATCATCTTTGATGACTTATTTTCTTTGGGAATTTTAGATATATCCACTTCGATGGATCCTTTATCGATTTCATTGGATTTTTATTCACATCTTCGAATGTGATCTTTGTGATTGATTGTTTCTACAATCCCCCTTGTGCTTTGTCACTTTAAAAATATAAAGGTTTTCTATACTAGTAGTAAATATCAAAACTCTTTCCTCAAATGATTTCAACACTATTTTAATACCAAATTCGTTTTCTTAAACCGTTTTCCAATCTATTAGTATATACAAACCTTTACCTCACTCGTATGAGAAATCTAATTAAACAACTTAGTAAAACGAGTGGTATGAAACGCTTGCGTTTACTTCGTCGGTTAATTCTTGGACTTGTTCGATTGAACCTCTTGTGATAATTTTATAGTGGAGATCTACAGTTTGTTCGTAAATATTTAAGTTAAGCAAGTGGTTATGGGACATGAAGCTAAACTCATATATTTACTAGCTTAGTGTAATTGACACTTCTCGTTGATCATGACGATCATCTTTGTGATTTAGACTAGCAATGTGCGATCTCTCTTTGTCTGCGAGGGAGACTAAACCCCGTTTTGTGGAGTTTCGACTCAAATTGGTGGGGTAGCAACCCATGGTCTTCGGGCCGTTTGTGGAGCTTCGGCTCAATTTGTGATGGTTAGCAACCATGGAATTAGCATTCCGTTTGTGATACACGTGTTGGTGAGCTTTATGCTCCCGTTTGTGATAGGCCTCCCCCCCTTTGTGATTTCTGGATTTCTTGAGATGATTTCTAGAATTTGTGTTTCACCAATTTTCGTGATTTCTATTGATAAGCCTTATCGATATTTGTGCATTGGTGAATTTGTGTGTCATTGACTTTAGTGATTTCTGGATTTCTTGTGTAGTCTTCTGGAATTTGTTTGTCATTGACTTTTGTGATTGACATTGATATTATCGTCAATATTTATGGTTTGGTGAATGAAATAAGGAGTATGACGCTTCTTTGATTCTTGTGTAGATTTGGTGACATTGATTAATCGGATTGATGATTTTCAACTAATTATATATATCATAGCTTGGCATTGTGATTATTATATGTTTAGTCATATCTCTTATTCTATATCGTTTCATCTGATATTTATAGTTAGACTGATCCGTTTATTATTTTCTTATTAAATAATACTCGGGTCAGACTGAGATGTTACAGGTGCTTCTGCTTGACTTCTCCCCTGGGATTGACTTCTCTGACTTTTGGCAAACTACTTAAATTAGTAGTTTATTTTGTTATATACACTTGAGATATAGACTCATTGTTGTATTCTTTTGTATAGCACATGTTGCTATTCTTTTGTATTATTGTGGATCTTTTTGACCACTACTCTGATATACACTTCCATGTGTTAATTATATATTCATATCTTCTTCCGCCTTTGTGATATGAATTATCTGTGACTGATTTGTGTTATGCTTATTTCTATATTTGTTTTCCGAAGGATTTATATTGCCACCGTGTAGTAGCTTTGAGTTTGTGTCGGTATGTCGGATTTCCTCTTGAAATAGAATGCATGTTATATTATCTGACATATCGGTGCTCGCGCAAAGAAATTACACGGATGGTCGCTCCTCAACAGCCTTATTCTCCGTGCTAGTCGACAGCATTCACCGTAATGTTCTTGGCTAGCGTGGGTATACAGGTGGGGCGTCACAACCCGCTACATCGGATAGAAGTTTGGATTTGGAAGACAATGACTAGGCAAAATAGTAGAAGGCAAAGGGCTAAGAGAAGCCAACCGGAAGGAAGTCAACAAGCTTCCTCCGGAGTAGAGGAAGGACCGGCTTCGATCTACATAACCCGGGACGAAATGGAAGCCATAACAAATTCACTGCAGGAGAGGTTGTTGAAGAGTCAACAGGAGATGATGCAGACTTTCTTGGAGCAAATGAGAGCTGCAGGGACCCAGAACATAGGAACAGCTACAGCGGCTGTGGATGCAGGACAAGGAGCTCGGGTTATGGAACCCAATGGAGGGCAGGATGCAGAGCCAGAGGGCAATCAACAAGGGCTTAGGGGCAGGCCCGCAGGATCCAACATCGGAGGACCTTTGGAAGGAGTTCAACAGGCTAGAGCCAACGTTGCTACTAGCGAGCCACATGAAGAGTATTTACCGGAATTCCCTCGGGGGCAACCCCCGACAGACAACGCTGGATTGGTAGATATAATCAGGAAGACTGTGCGAGGTGGTTTGACCAGCGGAGACTTGGAAGGAGTGAACAGGAGTCCGTTCGCTCAGGAAATAAGGATGGCTCAGAATCCACCTAAGTTCAAGCTACCTAGCGTGGAGGTATATGATGGCAAGGCAGACCCTACGGATCACTTGATGAGGTACACCAGACACATGGAGGTACTGGGGGCATTGGAGGAAGTGATGGCCCGATGCTTCCCTTTGTACTTGACGGACTTAGCTGCGATGTGGTTTAAGCAGCTGAAAGAAGGATCTATCAGGACTTGGAAGGAATTGGTAGAAACGTTTTTGGGACAGTTTCGGGTTCATGTCAAGAGACCGAAGAACGTGATGACATTGACATCGGTAAAGCAAAGGATAGATGAATCGCTTAGAGCTTTTCTAACTCGATTCAGTGCCGCAGTTGCTTCGGTGGATCAGCCCGATCCATCGATGGTTTTAATGGCAGCAGTATCAAGAGTTAGGGAGAACTCGGATTTCAAAGTATCTCTGATACGAGATCCCCCACGGGATCTCGACGAATTCTTTCACGAGGCAGAAAGGTTCCTTCGGCAAGAAGATGCGAGTACGGATTTAAAGTTAAAAAATGTTAATGCAGTTGAGGTTGGAGGACCATCCAGCAAAGGTTTGGATAAAGACAAAGGAAAAAGGAAGTTGGACGATGGTTCTGGAAATGCTAGGAAGCAATGGAAGGATCCAAAGTTTTCCACATACACAGGATTGAACGAGACACTGGAGCGGATATACCTGAATACTCAGAATCGCCTTCCCTACCGGAGGCCGGCTAGGAGAGAACCAACAGAACGGGAAAGGACATCAGGAAGGCACCGTCTCTTCCATGATTTGGATGGACACGACACCAACAGCTGCAGGCACTTAAAGGACATAATTGAGGAGCATGTAAGGAATGGACAGCTGCCACAATATGTTGGACCTCGGAATGCAACGGCGGGGCAGGAGCAACCGCCGCCTACCTCAAGCTACGATGATGGGAGACCCAGGAATGATGGTCGGTTGATCATCCATTGACCAGGTTAATATGAAATAAGTAGCGAACTATTGGCAAGAAACCAAGTCGTTTACACATGTACGGGGACGGAGATAGCCCCTAGGCATGCTCTGAATGATGATAAACTGCAATGCTATGGTTTTTGAAATTTATCTTTTGCTTTTGGATTGGACACTGCTTTTCTTTTTGGTTTTCGGTTTTGGAGCTTGGATTGAGCTCCTGGTTTTTCTTGCTTTTTGATTTGGATTTTCCTTTGGATGATTGTTTTCGGTTTTGGATGCTGGTTTGGATTTCTGGTTTTTTGGTTTTGGATTTGGATTTTGGATGTGGATTTTGGATTTGGATTTTGGATGTGAGTTTTGGATTGGATTTTGATTGGATTTTTATCTCATTTTTGATAAACGGTCGTCGGGTATGGATTATGCCTGACATGGGGTGAGTCGCTTTGCCCGAACGTGGTAAATTGACTCATTCAGGTCGTCGAGTATGGACTATGCTCGGCAAGGGTCCGGAATGACCGGGATTCGGCCTAGGACTTAGGCCCTATATTATCAATTATTGTTTCCAGGTCGTTGAGTATGGACTATGCTCAACAAGGGTCCGGAGAGACCAGGATTCAGCTTAGGACTTAAGCCATGGCATTGAACAGCGTCCAGGGACACTGGACCAAGGTCGTCAAGTGTGGATTATGCTTGGCAAGAACCCGAAGAGGTTAGCTCAACGTCCAGGGACACTGGATAAAGTCGTCAAATGTGGATTACGCTTGGCAAGAACCCGGAGAGGTTAACGTCCAGGGACACTGGACCAAGGTCGTCAAGTGTGGATTACGCTTGGAAAGAACCCGAAGAGGTTAGCTCAACGTCCAGGGACACTGGATAAAGTCGTCAAATGTGGATTACGCTTGGCAAGAACTCAGAGAGGTCAGCTCAACGTCCAGGGACACTGGACCACGGTCATCAGGTGTAGATTGCGCTTGGCAAGAGCCGGAGAGGTTATGGATTTGGATATCGACCCGGAGAGGTCCTGGATTCAGTTATTGGCTATTGGATAAGGATGGTTTGGGACTCGGTTGTCGAGTTCGAATAGACATGGAATTGGCTCAAGCTTTGGTTATTGGATTTGGGATTGGATATCGACTCGGAGCAGTCAAGGATGATATACTCTGGCAATATGGCTATGGACTTCAGATATTGGAGTCGGAACTATTCAAAACACGCCTTATTATCACAAGGCATGTTTTGGGGGGCAAAGTGTTATCCCATTTTTGGACAAAATTGGAATATCAATGTTGTGTGCATTTCCACCACGACCGGACCAAGAAGAAGCAAGCAAGCGTATATATGTCTGGGATTTTACTCATGATTCAAGTACAAAGGTTCATTCGTTAAAGCAAGGCAAGAGTTCGTTCGACACTACACTCCCCGAGTTCATCCGGTAATAAGCATCATCTGGTGCTTAAAACCCCTCGCTTTCGTCCGGTAGTTCAAGTGTTTGAGTTCGTTCGGTATTCGAACTCCCCATGGCTCATTCGGCATTCTCAAATATGAAGGCTCATTCGGCATTCCCAACACAAGGGATCATTCGGCATTCTCAGCATAGGATCCATTCGGTAGTACCGAGACCGAACCAACTCCACTTCCCTTCCCACCGAATCAACTACAACCGAAGCTCCATCTTTCACCACCCACTACCGGACCAACATCTCCACTAAACCAATGCCGAACCGAGCCCCACAGAATCAAGCACCGGACCACCCTCACCGGATGGCTTCCCACCGATCCAAGCCTCACAGAATCAAGCACCGGACCAACCATCACCGGATGTCTTCCCACCGAACCAAATTTTCCGGTCCAGATTGCATCAGCCCAGGCCCACCAGCAGCTATAAACATCCTAGACCCCTGCCCCCAACCTCACTCTATAAATAGAGGGGCAGGGGTACAACAATGGCAGACAAGTTTGAGAGCTCAAGCCTGGAAGGAACTTTCAAACAACTTTGATATACTTGTATTCAAAGCTTTGTACTTGTAATCAAATCAGAAAAGAAGAATAACATATAAAGTGGACGTAGGCACATTCTGGCCGAACCACTATAAATCTGCGTGTCTTTTACAGTTTAGTCCCTGCTTTTTACGTATTTGCATAAACCACCCAAATCACTACGAATAACATAAAATCAACTAAATTACTGAGGTCTGTGATTTGTGTTTGAATATTGCTGATTTGTATTCATACACTGGTGCTTTCACGGTATTTGGGGTTTGTGGCCAATTTTGGCGCAAACAACTAGTATTGTACAAACACTAGAAGTACTATTCAAATTGATAATAATCTTATTAGCAATCAATCTAATAAGCTTGGTTTATCTAAATCTAAATAGTTTTACTCCCATATTTTACCTTTGGATTATATAGTTGAATCTCCTTCCAGAGCTTCAACCTCTCAATTAAAAGGATTTTCCGATGAAGAATCTTTTGAATCGAAACAACTTCTATTGAAAAAGTACATATAAATAAAAATAATACAGTGAAAGGAATTTATAATAACCAAGAAGCGGATATAATCGAATCTGAAATGAATTTTTATATTAAATGGACTATATATCCAAGATAGATTGTTAATTGACTAAGTTTTATAAAAATAAAAAAATTGATTTTTTAATTAAATTAACTGAAGTTTATGAAAATTAATTTAGTTTTATAAAAATTATGTTCTCTGTTTTCAAATCTTTGTTAAATTGTTATAAAAATTGACTAAATGTTATAAAAATTATCTAATTTTTATAAAAATTAACCAAGTTAACTAAGTTTTATAAAAATCAATCAACTTTATAAAAATTAACTAAATTTAAAAAAAGAATAACAATACAATAATAGCAGTAATAAAATAATATTAATATAATAATAATAATAATAAATTAACTAAGTTTAAAATAAGTAACATAGTTAATTAAGTTTTAAAATAATTAAGTAAGTTAACTATTTTTGAAAATTAAATAAGTTTTATAAGAATTAGTTTTATAAAAATCATGTTCTCTATTTTGAAATCTTTGTTAAATTGTTATAAAAGTTGACTAAGTTTTACAAAAATTATCTAATTTTTATAAAAATTAACCAAGTTAACTAAGTTTTATAAAAACTAATTAATTTTAAAAAAAAACTAAATTTAGAAGAATAATATTGATATAATATAATAATAATAGCAATAAAATAAAAGAATAAAATTAATAATATAATAATAATATAACAACAACAACAAATTAACTAAGTTTAAAATAAGTAGCTAAGTTAATTAAGTTTTATAATAATTAATAAGCCAATTTTTTTTTTGAAATTAAATAAGTTTATAAAATTTATTTAATGCATACAAATATCAACAAGTTTATAACAATATACACGCAATTGTTGAATAAAGTATTTTAAACAAAATTTACGTCCATTTTATTTCTATGACATAGGCCATGTTTGATCCAACAACTCTGACTTTGTGATTACCAATAGAGAGAAAGAGTGCATTGCTCAGCGCCCCATGTTGATTGCTCGTAGGAGGTACCTATGGCCTTAGTTCACTTTATACTTGTAAGTGCCTGAAGAGCTAGAGTAGAACTTATCCTCTAGAATGTTTGAATGGTCATTAGCTGTTAATGCGTATGATTTATTTTTTACCTTGTTTTGAATATGGATATAGATGATCAGGTTGTCCATTAATGGTGTATGCATTAGATGATGTTGCATCGATTCATGACTTGGCCTTCATCTAAAGATTTTTTTTTCCTACCATTCTCTTGTTAAAAATTTACATTGAATTGAGAATTTACTATTAGGTAGTTTTCCTTGATTCGATTATTTTACCGACCAAATATCAGTACAAACTCTTTGTGTGGTTTAGCAAAAGGATAGCAAGAATCATGTTCAGGATAAACAATAATTGATCCATGCACTGCTGCACTAATCCAATCTGTGCGTGCATGCCACCATGTTGTTTCTTCTTCATATGAAAGATTAATAGTGTAGCCAAAGTTTGCCACAGGTTTATTGGACACTATGTTATATGTGCTGGGCCATCTGACCAAGGGTTTCTTGGTAGTTGTGCTCCATGCCTACGCATACCAAATTATATATCATTTAAATGCATGCTTGATATTTAAAGTTTATTTATCTAAATATGTTTTTTTAACAATCTTTATGTGCCTACACATATCATCTACGTAAGAAATACTGACTTAGGAAAATTATTTGCTTTAAATTTCAAAGCCTCTAACTACGTTTTTTTCCCTTTATGTTTAACTTTTACTTCTATACTTTTTATCGAGTAATATATTATTCTTACCAATGTATTGTGACTTTTGTAGATGCTAGATTGTAGATGGTTGCCATTATTGTATCTCCTTTTCTCGCATATAAGGTCGACCTAGGAAATTTACCATTTACTGTTAGTATCTTTTCTGTATTACAAAGTCTTGTGTATGTAGCTGATTCAACCTACAAAAGAAAACGAAAATCATTGATAAATGATTTCACATACAGGTTGAATCAATTGATTGACATTAACAAAATTAAAAAAATAAATTAGTAGACATGGTTGAATGGAGCTTGTAATGAAAGCATTGCTATCTGTATATCCCCATGAAGAAAATGAAAATAGTAAATGCGACAATATGAAACACAAGCATACATTTCTTCCACACAATAACACATGACACATACATGTCTTCCAAATCCTTATAGACCTTATAAAATAGAAAACATCTCAGTGTTAAGTATTATGTTATCATATAATATAATACTTAACACCGAGATGATGTTGAGCATTTTACTATCATTGGGTTTTAGAGATGACATGAATAATTAACTAGTGAAAAGATCATATTTATATTGAAGTTGATAGTTTAATTAACTTATAGAGACCTGATACTTGAATTGCAGTGCAAACTAATATCATAGTGTATAGCTTGTAATAAATAGCATTAAAAGGTAGATAATACTGAAATATGATTGAAGTTTTCAAATCAATTTTTGTTCAGAAACAAATTGGACAACAATCTAGTTCAGAGTTAATACTATGTGAATTTAAGCAGTTCTTACAAAAACGATTATTTTATTATAACAAGTTAAATTAAGTAAATATAACTAAAGCATGTCGTTCATAGACAGTCATCTCTCATAAGAATCCAGCGATCATGCTACACGGTACCACGAACAATAGTTTTCTATTAGAAAGGACAACAAGAAGCTCTAATACCTTTAAGTCAGTCATAGGCTTGCACGACGGATCCAATCCAATGGATTTAGGTAAGAAATAATTGATTCTAACCTATTTATAATTGAATTTTAAAATTTTGATTCGCACTAGGTCTGTCTGATCTAATCCGATCCTACCAGATCCAAAGTTTAATAGATTAGATTGGTTCGTATATTGATCATTAATTGAGAAAAAATTACCAAATCAATATATATATATATATATATATGTATATAAATCATTTTAATGAATAATGTAAATTTAGGAGTGGAGTCTTTCGATATAATAAATTGAGAGATGCAGCCCTAAACCATTTTATTTCTGTGACAGATATTTATTGTTTTTGCGTGAATGACAGATTGTGGTTTACGGACCCTCATCGCAGATTGAAGGTTAGGAATATTAAAATATGAAAATCTTGGTAATTGAAACTGATTTTTAATAATTTGATTTGTACTAGTTTTATTTTGTAACAGCTGTTGACATAGAATCTCCATCAACGCATCTAAATACCAAGCTTTTTGATAACCAATTTAGGCAAAAATTAACCAAGTTGATAAAAATTAACTGGTTAATAATTTTATAAAAATTAAACTAAGTTGACTAAGTTTCATAAAAAGTAACTAAATTTACGAAAATTAACCAATTTTTTGAAAAAGTTAACTAAACCAACTAAATTGTATGAAAATTAAATATATTTATATAAATAACTAAATTTATCAAAGTCGCTTTTCTATGGAGGCCCCATTAAAGAAACCATAAAAATCATTTTTAATGATTATAGTGGTAGAGATAGAGATATGCTGTAACGACCCGTATTTTTACGTATCGATAGATCGTAGAATTTACAGGTCGTTGGTGCTGTTTGTGTTGTCTCTAGCCTAAGTCGTATGGAGAATAACTCGTGTGTTAAGTGTTGAGTCGTGACCGACTCATAGGTTAGGTCGTGTACGAGTTACGACTCATAGGATGGTCGGCTTATAGGGTTTAACCGACTTAAGGATGCGACCGACCTAAAGGTTAGACGACTTAGAGTGTGACCGAGATAGGATATGACTGACCTAAGAGAGTTGACCAACTTAGTGTCTTAGGTCGTGTGAGGAAAATGAGCGACCTAGGGATGAGTCGGTCGAACGTGTTAACGACCTAAGGTATTGAACCAACATAAGTATTTGACCGACTTAGGGGGACTAGCGACCTAGAGTTGCTGTGTATAGATAGGTCGTTATAGAGTTTGGTCGCTGGGTCGGGCGAGCGACTTAGAGTTAGGTCGTTGAGCGACCTAAGGGTTAGCGTTAGGTCGCTAGGGGAATAGGTCGGCAAGCATTGAGTCGTTGGTCAGTTAGGTCGGTCATAAGAGTAAGTTGTTAGGTCGTTTGTATAATGAGTCGTGCCAGGACTTGAGTCGTAAGTCGTTATGGTTAGGTCGCATGAAGGCCTGGGAAGTTAGGTTGTGGACTCGTTTGTGTTAGGTCGGCAAGGAATTGAGTCGGCAGGGTCTTAGGTCGTAGGTTGGCATGCTAGTTGAGTCGGCAGCGACATAAGTTAGGTCGAAAGCTTTGTGTCGTGTCTGGGTTAAGTCGCGACCGACCTAAGGGCTAGGTCGCTAGGTCGTGGACGACTCATGATAAGTCGTGACCGACCTAAAGGGCGACGACCTAAGGGATTTTCAGCCTATAAATAGAGGGGTTTGGCTCACTTTTTAGCACCGGTTTTTGAAGCGACGAAGTGCTGCCATTTTGGGAACTCGTCTACAACATTTCTTCATCTTCTTTTCTCCACTCCAATCTAGTTCTAACATCCATCCAAGATCGAAGATCGAGATTGAAGATTCGAGCGCCAAAGTTGAAGATCTTCATCCGTTTGAGCTAGATTTCATCGATTGAAGCGAGATATTGCCGGATCAAGCCTTGATCTTCGCTGTCTAGATCTGAAGTGTTTAGTTTTTGAGGTGTTTGAGTGATTTGGTGAGTGGTAGTTATCTCTCACGCGGATCCAAAGGAGTATATTGGATTGGTGGTTTGTTGGAGTGTTGTAGATAGTGATTTTGTGCATTTTCCTTAGATCCAAGTATAGATCCATTGTTTGTGAAGATGTTTACCTATGCAAGTTCATTTATTAAGTTATAGAAACAAAACCCATGTTTTATATTTGATAGATCTATGCTAGAAACTTATGAATCATGCATGTTGGAATTATGCTCATTTATTTACGAAATTGCCATTATAGTTGATATTTCTTATTAGATCTTGTTTGAATGCTTGAATGTTTGGATGTATGATTGATTTGATTGTTTCAAGTTAGCTTGTAGTTGATTTGGAACAAGAAGGTTGAAGTTGATTCAAAAGCTAAGTGGAAAGGCTCTTGAATGGTGAAAGCTGCCTGTAGCATATGAAGCGGAGGTGGAAGCTCATATGAATGGATTCGAGGATGTGGGATCTTGCCATGGTGTGAGAAGGCAAAGCATGATGTTGATATGGGACTTTGCTATGGTGTGATGAGGCAAGGCATATGTTGAAATGGGACGGGCCATGATGACGTTCCAAGATGAGAGACTTTGCTATGATATGATGAGGCAAGACATATGTTGAGATGGGACGGGTCATGATGACGTTCCAAGCACGGGTCATGACGACGTGCGAAGTTATAACTCGGTGATGCGGTCCGGGTTGGTGTGGATAATGGTTAGCTTGAGAGACGCTTGAGCTAGTATGGAAATAGTCGTCAAGGAGGATGACTAGGAGGCTAAGATCTCATCGTTGTTGAAGGTTCTAGCATACTCAAAGCAAGGGTACGTTGGAACGGGTCACGATGACGTTCCAAGCATGGGTCACGATGACGTGCTAGTACTCTGGGCTGATGCGTTCGGCTTAGGCACGAGTCACGATGACGTGCGGAGTTATGGCTAGACCGGGGTTACCATTAGCCCTTGACAGGTGGTCATTCAACTAACGGTGAAATCAAGGCAATGATAACAGTGATAGCCAGAGTCATGGATGTTTGGTTGTATCATCATTCGGTCTCAAGAGCGGTGTTTTCTAGGTGCTTATCTGATCTTGGTTTAGGCCTTGGGGGTTTGTATTTGGAAAACATCGTCCTTGACTCGAGTGATTATTGTTTTACCTTAATTACCTGCTATGTTATGCTTGCTTCTCCTTAGTGTGTGTCTGGGGCTATCACTGTAGAAAGAGATGGAGTGGGATGGTTTGGTTCCTATTCCTTTTATCCCTTATGCTCTTTTGGTATGTTTGATAGTTAATTTACTGCTCACTAAGACTTTGTCTGACTCAAGGTTTTATGTCTCCTCTTATTACCTTGGGCTGTTCATCCATGTTGGGATGGGCAGACTAGGTAGCAGGTGACAGGTGCTGTTCTTGGAGATCTACGCTGAAGATGACGAAGACGAGCAGGAGGCTATGCATATTATTTCTTATCATATGTACTGGGTATCCGCTGCTGTATTTGATTGAGTGTTATGTAGTGAGGCCTTGATGTATGGATGATTCATGTTTGTATAAAACTGCTATGGTGCTTATATGATGATGTTATGTTCTATAGAGCTTCACTATATATTTCTCTATTGTATTTTATCCGTGCGCTGTGAGTTGTACGATAGAGTTTGCTGTTTTATTTTACCCTAACTATCGTCCATGGCTACCGAGCACGCCTTTCAGCGCATTATTCTCTTGATTTGGTGCTGGAGTTATGGGCGGTCGTCACATTTGGTATCAAAGCCAGGTTAATCGATTTTAGCCAACGCTCGCTGACGTAACTACGTATGAGAGACGTAATTGTAATTTTAAGGATGATTACTATATATAATATAGTAGCTTAGAAGGATTTGAACTCCTTATGCAGTTGCTTCTTAAGGTGTTCTAATCATTCCTTTTTACAGATATTAAGGATGAGCAGAAGTGAGAGACAAGCTGCGAGGGATAACCGTGCTGCTAGGGAAGCTGTTGATTATGCTCCTATGTTTGAGGCCATGATGACTTCAATCATGAGGAGGATACCAGCTTCAGGATCATCTGTGGATGTGGGAGTTCAAGTCCAAGCTCCGAGACCGGTGGATTTTGCCAAGCTTTGTAAGGATTATACTTCTCTTGGAGGAAAAGCTTTCTTGGGAACGGAGTCGACTATTGAAGTACAGAGATGGATTGATGCTTGTCGAAGGATCTTTGGTGACTTAGGGATTGAGGATGCAACCAAGAGGAAGCTTGCATCGAGACAGCTTCAGGGAAGAGCTGCTGATTGGTGGAATTCTATCACCATAGATACTCCAGAAGAAGAGATTACTTGGGAGCAATTCCAAGTTAGATTTGAAGCTAAGTTCATCTCTACGGCTCAGAAATCTGTCTTGTTTAAGAGGTTTGTAGAGCTTAAGCAAAGTGGGAGGCCTGTTCTTGAGTATATTTCTGAGTTTGAAGCTTTGTCTAAGTATGCCAGATCGTATATTGATTCTCCCTATCAGAAGAATGAAAAGTTTGTGACTGGTTTGGATGCTTATCTTGGAAGGCAGTTGGTGAATCATTTGGATGATCCGTTTGAGAAGCTTGTGGAGAAAGCTCTTAGGCATGAGAGTTTGTTTCCTAAGGAAAGTTCTGTTGTTGCTGTAAACAGGGAAGGATCTAAACCACAGCAGAGTGGCAACAAGAAGAGGAAGGAGCAGCAACAGAAGGGTAAGGATGGCCAGAAGAAGCCGAGAGGCGAAGTGACCTGCTACAACTGCCGACAGAAGGGCCATCTCTCCCGGGATTGCAAGAATCCAAAGGTGCAGTTGAAGTGCCACAATTGTGATAAGCCAGGGCATTTCAAGAAAGACTGTCCAGAACCAAGGAAGGACAGGCAGGTTGTGCAAGCCTATGCTTTGGGGGCTGTTCCATCGTCTTCGAAAGCTCCTACTGCTGAAGAAAAGGGGAAGAGTGTGGTGGTTCAAGGTACTCTTTCCATTTGTGGTGTTCCAGTTAGAGTGTTGTTTGATACTGGAGCGTCGCATTCTTTTGTTTGTGATGATTTGGTAGGCCGGTTAGGTTTGAAACCGGATATTGTTGATAGGCCATTGGTTGTGACTAATCCAGTCGGGGGTTCGTCATGTTTGTGTATGATATGCCGTGGTCTAGTTGTGTCGAGTCATGGTTGCTTGTTTGTTTGTGATTGCTTTGTTCTGAACTTTGCGGGGTTCGGAATTATTTTGGGTATGGACTGGCTTAGGAAGTATGCGGCAAGGATTGATTGTGAGAGGCTGGAGGTGACAGTCGGGAATGTGGAAGGGCGAAAGGTTGTGATACGATGTAAGCATGAGGAAGGCGTCTTCATGAGCTTCATGTATTCACTGGTTGTTCCACGGGATGGACTGTCATCGGTGCCTATTGTGAATGGATTTGAGGATGTCTTTGACGAAGTCAAAGGGTTGCCGCCGCATAGGGAGATCGAGTTTCGTATCGATCTAGTTGAGGGAGCCAGACCTGTTGTGATGCCTCTTAGGCGGATGGCGCCTAGGGAGCAGCTAGAGTTGAGGGTGCAGGTTGATGACCTTTTGCGGAAAGGATTCATTCGGCGTAGTTTGTCCGAATGGGGTGCACCAGTTGTGTTCGCAACCAAAGTGGATGGATCGTTGAGGCTGTGTGTTGATTATCGTGAGCTGAATAAGGTGACTAAGAAGAACAAGTATCCATTGCCGAGAATAGATGACTTGTTTGATCAGCTCCACGAGGCTAAGGTGTTTTCTCAGATGGATTTGGCAACGGGATTTCACCAGTTGAGAGTGGCGAAGGATAGTGTGCCGAAGACTGCTTTCAGGACACCATCCGGGTTTTATGAGTGGCTGGTAATGCCGTTTGGATTGACTAACGCACCAGCATATTTTGTGGATCTTATGAATAGAGTATTCAGAGATCAGTTGAATAAGTTCGTGCTTGTGTTCGTGGATGATATTTGGTTTATTCCAGGAATGAAGAAGAGCACAAGGCACATTTGAGGATTGTTTTGGAAATTTTGCGGAAACATTAGCTGAAGGCTAAGTTTTCGAAGTGTCACTTCTGGAAGAGTGAAGTGAGGTTCTTAGGCCATGTTATCTCTGGAAATGGAATAGCGGTTGATCCCGCTAAGGTGGTAGCGATCCAGGATTGGGTTAGACCTAAGAATGCATCTGATGTAAGAAGTTTTCTTGGATTAGCAGGATATTATCGTCGGTTTATCAAAGACTTTTCCAAGATAGCTGCACCGTTAACAGGATTGACGAGGAAGAACCAAGTGTTCAGATGGGATGACAAGTGTGAGCAAGCTTTCGTAATCCTGAAAGAGCGATTGACGAGTGCTCCTGTTTTGACTATTCCAAGTGGGAATGATGAGATGGTAGTGTACACCGATGCATGTGGCACTGGACTTGGAGCAGTGCTAATGCAGAAGGATAAAGTTGTTGCATATGCTAGTCGACAACTGAAGCCGCATGAAAGGAATTATCCGACTCATGATTTGGAGTTAGCGGCGATTGTGTTTGCTTTGAAGATGTGGAGACATTATCTATTGGGAGTTAGATTTGAGTTGTTTACGGATCATAAGTCGTTGAAGTATCTGTTCTCCCAAAAGGATTTGAATCTTCGACAGCAAAGATGGCTAGAGTTCCTAGCATCATATGATTTTGGTATAGCCTATACTCCGGGAAAAGGTAACGCAGTGGCAGATGCATTGAGTCGAAGACATGCAGGATTAGGAGCCATGTTTTCGGAATGGAAGAGTCTTGAGTATTTGGCTGAGTTTGACTTCAGGCCTAGATGTGAATTGGAACCTGAGATGTTGGCAAACTTATCGATAAGGCCTACTCTTGTGGAAAGAATTGGTGAGAGCCAAAGGCGGGACGATAAGCTTGTCAAGATTATCCGTGATTTGGAATCTGGATTGGACTCGGAAAAGGATAAAGGATTCGAGGTCGATCGAGAGGGTTGGCTTCGAAAGCAAGGACGGTTAGTTGTTCCCGATATTGATGGATTGAGAGATGAAGTTCTGAAGGAAAGTCATCACTCGAAGTTGACAATTCATCCAGGTGGAAATAAGATGTATCGGGATATGAAGAGAACCTATTACTGGAAAGGTATGAAGAAGGATGTTGGAAATTTTATTTCCAAGTGTATGAACTGCCAGTTGGTGAAAGCTGAGCAGAAGAAGCCCAGTGGATTACTTCAGCCATTAAAGGTTCCTACATGGAAGTGGGAGCAGGTGTCGATGGACTTTATCGATGGTCTACCTAGAACCAGGGCAGGGAATGAAGGGGTTTGGGTCATCGTAGATCGGTTGACCAAGAGTGCAAGGTTCATTCCGGTTCGGTCAACTAGGACTGCATCGAAGTTGGCTGAGTTGTATGTGAAGTGGATTGTTCGATTCCATGGTGTTCCGAAGAGTATAGTGAGCGATCGAGACCCATTGTTCACTAGTGGATTTTGGAAGAGCTTCCAGGAAGTTTTGGGAACCGAGTTGTGTTTGAGTACAGCTTATCACCCTCAAACAGATGGTCAGACTGAGAGAGTCAACCGAGTTTTGGAAGATCTTCTTAGAGCATGTGTTTTGGACTTCGGAGGATCATGGGAAGATCACCTTCATTTGGTGGAGTTTGCTTATAATAACAGTTATCAGTCGAGTATTGGTATGGCACCATATGAGGCATTATATGGAAGGCCGTGTAACTCTCCGACATGTTGGTTGGAAACTGGAGAAAAGCTGATACTTGGGCCAGAGATGATTCGACAGACTTCGGATTTTATAGAGATCATTCGGCAACGAATGAAGGCAGCCCAAGATCGTCAGAAAAGTTATGCCGATAATCGTCGAAAGGATTTAGAATTCGACGTAGGTGATATGGTTTTTGTGAAGATTTCTCCATTGAAGAATGTTATTAGATTTGGGAAGAAAGGGAAATTGACTCCGAGATTTGTTGGACCATTCCCGATTATCGAGCGAATTGGAAAGCTCGCTTATAGAGTGAAGTTACCGGAAAAGATGGCGGGTGTGCACAATGTTTTTCATGTATCTTATCTACGGAAGTATGTGCATGACCCAACTACAGTGGTTTCTGCTGACAGCTGTGAAGATTTAGAGGTTGATCCAGTTGTTTTGAGACCTCGTAAGCCGCTTCGTATTGTTGGAACTGATATGAAACAGCTTAGGAGGAAGACGATTACGTTGCTCAAGGTACAATGGAGTGATGATGTTAACGACTGTACATGGGAGGAGGAAGAGAGGATGAAGGCAGCTCATCCCGGACTCTTCGAGGTATGGCCCTAAACTGTCGTGACATCTCATGAATTTGTAGCTTGTTCTAAGTCTTAGAATTCTGCATGCTAGGCTAGAATTAGATGCATGGTTTGCCGGTTGCTATGGATGATAGGCATGCGGAATAATTTTGATTGCTGTTGATTGCTTGGAATTTCGGGGGCGAAATTCCTAAGGGGGAGAGAATGTAACGACCCGTATTTTTACGTATCGATAGATCGTAGAATTTACAGGTCGTTAGTGCTGTTTGTGTTGTCTCTAGCCTAAGTCGTATGGAGAATAACTCGTGTGTTAAGTGTTGAGTCGTGACCGACTCATAGGTTAGGTCGTGTACGAGTTACGACTCATAGGATGGTCGGCTTATAGGGTTTAACCGACTTAAGGATGCGACCGACCTAAAGGTTAGACGACTTAGAGTGTGACCGAGATAGGATATGACTGACCTAAGAGAGTTGACCAACTTAGTGTCTTAGGTCGTGTGAGGAAAATGAGCGACCTAGGGATGAGTCGGTCGAACGTGTTAACGACCTAAGGTATTGAACCAACATGAGTATTTGACCGACTTAGGGGGACTAGCGACCTAGAGTTGCTGTGTATAGATAGGTCGTTATAGCGTTAGGTCGCTGGGTCGGGCGAGCGACTTAGAGTTAGGTCGTTGAGCGACCTAAGGGTTAGCGTTAGGTCGCTAGGGGAATAGGTCGGCAAGCATTGAGTCGTTGGTCAGTTAGGTCGGTCATAAGAGTAAGTTGTTAGGTCGTTTGTATGATGAGTCGTGCCAGGACTTGAGTCGTAAGTCGTTATGGTTAGGTCGCATGAAGGCCTGGGAAGTTAGGTTGTGGACTCGTTTGTGTTAGGTCGGCAAGGAATTGAGTCGGCAGGGTCTTAGGTCGTAGGTTGGCATGCTAGTTGAGTCGGCAGCGACATAAGTTAGGTCGAAGGCTTTGTGTCGTGTCTGGGTTAAGTCGCGACCGACCTAAGGGCTAGGTCGCTAGGTCGTGGACGACTCATGATAAGTCGTGACCGACCAAAGGGCAACGACCTAAGGGATTTTCAGCCTATAAATAGAGGGGTTTGGCTCACTTTTTGGCACCGGTTTTTGAAGCGACGAAGTGCTGCCATTTTGGGAACTCGTCTACAACATTTCTTCATCTTCTTTTCTCCACTCCAATCTAGTTCTAACATCCATCCAAGATCGAAGATCGAGATTGAAGATTCGAGCGCCAAAGTTGAAGATCTTCATCCGTTTGAGCTAGATTTCATCGATTGAAGCGAGATATTGCCGGATCAAGCCTTGATCTTCGCTGTCCAGATCTGAAGTGTTTAGTTTTTGAGGTGTTTGAGTGATTTGGTGAGTGGTAGTTATCTCTCACGCGGATCCAAAGGAGTATATTGGATTGGTGGTTTGTTGGAGTGTTGTAGATAGTGATTTTGTGCATTTTCCTTAGATCCAAGTATAGATCCATTGTTTGTGAAGATGTTTACCTATGAAAGTTCATTTATTAAGTTATAGAAACAAAACCCATGTTTTATATTTGATAGATCTATGCTAGAAACTTATGAATCATGCATGTTGGAATTATGCTCATTTATTTACGAAATTGCCATTATAGTTGATATTTCTTATTAGATCTTGTTTGAATGCTTGAATGTTTGGATGTATGATTGATTTGATTGTTTCAAGTTAGCTTGTAGTTGATTTGGAACAAGAAGGTTGAAGTTGATTCAAAAGCTAAGTGGAAAGGCTCTTGAATGGTGAAAGCTGCCTGTAGCATATGAAGCGGAGGTGGAAGCTCATATGAATGGATTCGAGGATGTGGGATCTTGCCATGGTGTGAGAAGGCAAAGCATGATGTTGATATGGGACTTTGCTATGGTGTGATGAGGCAAGGCATATGTTGAAATGGGACGGGCCATGATGACGTTCCAAGATGAGAGACTTTGCTATGATATGATGAGGCAAGACATATGTTGAGATGGGACGGGTCATGATGACGTTCCAAGCACGGGTCATGACGACGTGCGAAGTTATAACTCGGTGATGCGGTCCGGGTTGGTGTGGATAATGGTTAGCTTGAGAGGCGCTTGAGCTAGTATGGAAATAGTCGTCAAGGAGGATGACTAGGAGGCTAAGATCTCATCGTTGTTGAAGGTTCTAGCATACTCAAAGCAAGGGTACGTTGGAACGGGTCACGATGACGTTCCAAGCATGGGTCACGATGACGTGCTAGTACTCTGGGCTGATGCGTTCGGCTTAGGCACGGGTCACGATGACGTGCGGAGTTATGGCTAGACCGGGGTTACCATTAGCCCTTGACAGGTGGTCATTCAACTAACGGTGAAATCAAGGCAATGATAACAGTGATAGCCAGAGTCATGGATGTTTGGTTGTATCATCATTCGGTCTCAAGAGCGGTGTTTTCTGGGTGCTTATCTGATCTTGGTTTAGGCCTTGGGGGTTTGTATTTGGAAAACATCGTCCTTGACTCGAGTGATTATTGTTTTACCTTAATTACCTGCTATGTTATGCTTGCTTCTCCTTAGTGTGTATCTGGGGCTATCACTGTAGAAAGAGGTGGAGTGGGATAGTTTGGTTCCTATTCCTTTTATCCCTTATGCTCTTTTGGTATGTTTGATAGTTAATTTACTGCTCACTAAGACTTTGTCTGACTCAAGGTTTTATGTCTCCTCTTATTACCTTGGGCTGTTCATCCATGTTGGGATGGGCAGACTAGGTAGCAGGTGACAGGTGCTGTTCTTAGAGATCTACGCTGAAGATGACGAAGACGAGCAGGAGGCTATGCATATTATTTCTTATCATATGTACTGGGTATCCGCTGCTGTATTTGATTGAGTGTTATGTAGTGAGGCCTTGATGTATGGATGATTCATGTTTGTATAAAACTGCTATGGTGCTTATATGATGATGTTATGTTCTATAGAGCTTCACTATATATTTCTCTATTGTATTTTATCCGTGCGCTGTGAGTTGTACGATAGAGTTTGCTGTTTTATTTTACCCTAACTATCGTCCATGGCTACCGAGCACGCCTTTCAGCGCATTATTCTCTTGATTTGGTGCTGGAGTTATGGGCGGTCGTCACATATGCATTGTATAAAGACATTGTATGTGGATTGAATCCTTTGTTGATGTTTTAGAATTAAAACAAAGATAAACCGTCCATGTTTTTATCCATTGTTCATAGGATAATTAAAGCATTGAATTGAAGTACGTGTATAATTGATGCATGAATCTTTTCCTAACGTCTTATGTAACTACACATATACATACATGTGTGTGTGTGTGTGTATTTAAATTTAGAGCTGTAGAAACCATTCTCACTACAGGCTAAGCTATTGGCATTGCAGCCCATAATAAATTGATGTTATTAGTAGCAGGATCCTTTTGTCTAATGTAATGCAAGTGCTTCTTTCAAAAAGTAAACGTATGTGAAGTTCAAATTTTATTTTCTCAAAAAAGGAGCTTAATTGAACATGAGGGACAAAAATTGGTAAATTGTTATATGACTTTGATAGGAACAACTGCGATTCATACGATCGATATCAGCCATTGAAGCTGTAATTGATGTCCGTATAATCTTATTATATTTCACAGGTTAATACACCAAGTCTTACTAAACATCAGGAAAAATGTGAAGCTCGAGAAATAAAGTGCTTTTATCAGCAATACTATGAAAACCATCTCAGAGCTTTGGATAGGGAACAAAGCAAATAGGTCCATATAGTTACCTTCCCATACGAATTTTGCATAAGAAATAACACTACATTTGTTTAACAGAGCTCGGCTCTCAAAGGCATATCAGACAGCTGGCATGTTATTTGAAGTGCTCTATGCTGTTAACAAGATTAAGAAAGTCAAAGAAGTTTCGCCCGTGGTGTGTGTGTTTTTCTCCTTGTACTTTTCAACTAGTGTAAATGATCATTTTATTATCAATTAAAACTGTTTAAGTGTTACTGCTGAAATATAAATAAGGTGTGGCAAATCATATCTTAATTTATGAGAAATATATAACAAGTTATCAATCAAATTTTTTTAAAAAATATAATAAGTTTTGTTATTAACCATTTAAACACCAGCAAGCTTGCATATGGTGCAATCTTGCACCAGGCAAGCTTGCTCCAACAAGCCTGCACAAGGCAAGCTTGCATTGGGAAAACTTGCTCCAGCAAGCTTGCACTAGCACTAGTAGATACTCTGTTATTGTATGTTTTGACTACTAGAATTGACATTTTCAATCAAACTAGAAGTTTGCATGAAATAACAAGTCTATTTGAAATAGCTTATCTTGTCTAAGTTGCTTGTCTACTTTAAGTTAGCCTTTATGAATGGATGTTTCTTAATTATTTTGAGTGATTAATTCCTAAAGTTTCTGCTTGAAACCATGTTGTTTAGTACTTATACATTTCTATATCCATGACTAACATGCGCACGCATGTGCTTCTTTTTGACAGGTGGTGTATGATGCTTTTGAGGTTGCTACATGATGTCGCACTCTTTCTCCTTCAAATCGGTTATGCTTGCATTAATGTATTGTCTATCGACGTCCATACGTCTTTAGTTTTAGTATGTATTATTTTGGTTAGCTACAGTTATATGTATTGTTACTTTGGGTCATAAATATTTGTATGCTCAATACTCCATGTACGAAATATTATGGATACATATTTTGTGGTTTGGCTTATGACTTCATTTTATTATGTATATTATAATGTGATAAGCGTGGTTTTTTGAATTGTTATAATATATTAGCTGAAATAAGTTTAGTAGAATTGAAAATTGTAAGCTTGAATGTATATGGCAATAAAAAATGCTGCTACGAAAATAAAAATTGTTACTGCTTTCATATACTAAAGCATTATGCTAGTGCTATACAAAATATTTTGCATGGATTAAACATTTTTTATAGCATAAAACATTGCTACTATAGATAGTAATAAATTTTCTATAGTGTTTCAATGCGTAATAAAAGATTGACATGATATTTCTATAGTGTTTTTGGATGCTATAATAATATGGCATATCAACATATTATAGCAATTAAATGATGTCATTATAGTTACTATCATAAAACACAACTATGTGTAAAAGTTCTATAGCAAGCTTCAAAACACTATAGAAATGTAGTTCTACCGGTATGTCCAGTCTAGGATGGCAACGAATTCGCTGTAAAAAGACCGTTTTCCATTGAAATTTTGAAATGCTATGGTATCTATTAGACGTACTACAACTTGTTGATCTATGACGTTTATAGAAACGCAGTAAGGCTTTTATAGAACTTTTTAAACGCTAAAAAGGTATGTTTATTGTAATGCGTAAGCAAAGGAGAATGGAGTATGGCTAGTCGCGGACTTATGGTTGGTTTTGTAAGCCCATAATGCCGTTGGAAGTTCATCCACACACTTGCCACTAGCATTTTCCAAGTGTTTTTTCAAAATGGACTTTGATTTTGATCACAGCTTCAACTTGTTCATTTGCTTGAGGGTGAGCGACTGCCTGTGAATCTCTTTTCAATACGATGCCATCGGCAGAAGTCTTTGAATTAAGCGTTGTCGAAGTAAGTTCTATTATCAGTTATAATGGTTCGTGGAAGGCCAAAACGACATACGAATTGGAAAATGAAGTTGATTACTTTATTTGTTGTGATTGTGGCTAAAGGTTCTACTTCGGCCCATTTGGTGAAGTAATCAACTGCAATGATAGCGTACTTCACATCACCTTTAATGATCGGTAAAGAACCAATAATATCTATGTTCCATGTGGCAAACGGCCATGGACTGACCATTTGTGTAATTCCGCCGGTGGAGCTCACGGAACTTTTGCATACTCTTGGCACTTGTTGCATCGCTTAGCATAATCAACAGCATCTCGGTTGACAGTTGGCCAATAATATCCATAAAGTAGTATTTTCTTTACTAAGGTTTACCCATAGTGTGATCATCACATTCCCCATCATGTACTTCTTTTAGGACTCGCTTTATTTCAACATGAGTGATACACCAAAGCAGGGGAATGGAAAAACCCTTTCTATGCATAATTCCTTCCTGAATGATATTTCGTGTAGCTTTGCGTTGAATTTGTCGTCTTTCATTCCTTCATTCAAGAAGGACTCCTGTTGCAAATAATCTTTAATTGGAGTCATCCATGACTCCTTCTCAGGCTCTGTCTCTAGTGCCCAGTCGATTTCCATCTGGTTTATGCTCGGAGCGTCTAGTACTTTGACTGGAACTAATCCCATTTGTTATGTATCTCCGGTGCTAGCAAACTTTGTTAATGAGTCGGCCTCTTTGTTTTGATCCTAGGGAATGTGCGCGATGTCATAATAATCAAAGTTAGTCAATAACTCTTGGACTTGGATAAGGTATGGAGCGAGTCATTGTCCATTAGCCTGGTAATCTCCCCTGGCTTGATATACCACCAATTAGGAATTGCAAAAGATTTCAAAAGATTTTACTCCCAGTTCTCTGACAAGTTTGAGTCCAGTAATCAGAGCTTCATATTAGGCTTCATTATTCATTGCAGGGAAGTCAAGCTTCAAAGCGTAAAATTAATCGATCCTTCAAAGCTGCTAGTATGACTCTGGCACTAGAACAGTAATTATTGGAGGCTCCGTCCATTACATTTTCCATCGGATGATAGGGGCTACATCGCCCTCTAGGAGATCATCCTGTGCAGTGAACTCAGATATAAAGTCCGCCAGTGCCTGTCACTGAATGGCTTTCCGAGGGAGATAGGTAATGTCAAATTGGCTTAGCCTGATGTTCCACTTGAGTAACCTTGTAGATGTCTTCGATCACTGTAGGACCTGTCGTAATGGCTGATCGGTGTAAATGTTGATAGGATGAGCCTGAAAATAGAGGCGGAGCTTTCGTGAAGCAATCAACAAGTAGTACCATAATTTCTCTATCTTTGGATAGTTCCTTTCAGCTCCTGTTAATCGATTGTTTACATAATAGACCGACCTCTGGATTCGATTCTCTTCGTGAACCAGTGCATCACTTATAGCATGTACTGATATGGCCAAATAGATATACAAGTCTTCATGATCCACCGGCTTTGACAAGATAGGAGGCCTCTTTAAGTAATTCACTAAAGCTTTGAATGCCTCTTCATAATCATGTGTCCATTCAGAGTTCATTCTCCCTCTTCTAATCAAGTTAAAGAAAGGAATACATTTACCATCAACTTTGGAAATAAATTGGCTCAGGGCGACAACCTTGCCATTTAGGCCCTGTACTTGTTTGATGGTTTTGGCCCTTGGATATTGCGAATTACTCGAATCTTCTCAGGATTAACTTCGTTTCCATAAGCATTGATGATGACATCCGAGAACTTTCCTTATGCAATGCCAAAAGAACATTTTAGAGGATTGATCTTCATTTTGTAACATTGGAGGATATCAAACATTTATGCTAGGTTCTAATGTGGTCACTTGATCGCCATGACTTTTCAAGCATATCATCCACATATACCTCCATTGTCTTTCCAATCCGATCTTTAAATATTAAGTTGACAAGGCACTAATAAGTTGCTCAAGCATTCTTCAGTTTAAATGGCATTACTCCACGGCAATACAATCCAACAACGATAATAGAGCTAATGTGCTCCTGGTTGGGAATGTGCATCGAGATTTGATTATATTTGGAGTACGCATCTATGAAAGATAATCGTGTCTTGCAGTAGAGTCCACTAGCTGGTCAATTCTTGGAAGGCGAAAACTGTCTTTTGGGCATGCTTTCTTTAAATCCGATTAGTCAACACATGTTTGCCACTTTCCATTCGCCTTTCTCACAAGATTAGATACAAATTTAGGGTAGAGGGTATCACAAATAAACCTATTTCTTTTTAGCTTATTCACCTCCTCTTTAAGTGCGGCAGATCTCTTCGGATCCATGCCACGCCTTTTCTATTTCACTGGGACATGCCATGGGTCGATGTATAGTGTGTGGCTTGCAATGGCAGGTGAGATCCCACACATATCAGAATGAGTCCAAGCAAACATATTAAGATTCGCTAGGAGAAAATCGACAAATTTTTTCGTCATCGAGAGGCTGAGCTGGGATCCAATCTTTAGGACCCGTAATGAGTCATCCTGGCTGACCTTGATGTCGATCATCAGCTAAGTTGGTGCAGTCTTGATCTCTTTGGGCACCTCCTTGTAATTTGTAACATCCCCTATTTGAAGGACCAAAGCTAACAGCTATGGATGCTGCATTCAACCATAGTTATTAATCCTCTACGACCAATATGGCAGTGTTAAATACTTTAATGCACAGATCAAAAGAATATGGAAAAATTTCAACAAACTAAAAACACATTTCCACATTCCATTCAAAACATTTCATGTTCATTACACAATCCCACAAACGTTAACAACATTTAGAAAAATATAATTACTGCACATACGCTAAAAGCGACATATGAAAATGCCCCATTGGTTTATCAGAGTATATAGTAAGCCTAATAAGTCTGCCTTTACATCCAAAATAAAATGCAGAAAAAGATAACACTAAATAACTAACTGCCTCTTACATGCCTCCGAAAGCTTTATTTGTCTTAGAAGAGAACCAAAAACCTTAAATCACAAACTACTTAAAATCAATTGAGTACTCGAGAGTTTAAGGGGAAAACAAAAACTTCGAGTCAAACATAAACTTGGTATGAATAATAATCTAACATCTCGATCCATTTAGATATCTAGTGAGACTATGCCACTTAGCGGAATGGTTTTTCCCCTCACTAGTGTCCTAAAACCTTTTCAAAATCGTATACCGTGTCCCATCATCCACAATGGTTAAAAATATAGCTATCAAAAATAATATGATGATATGTATACATAAACATTTTGGGTTTCCCATCCCCAGTTTGATTGACTCCCTATCATATATATATATATATATATATATATATATATATATATATATATATATAGTTTCTAGGGTCAATATTAACTTATTAGTTTTCATGGGTTTGCTAATAACCTTTTTATAATTCATGGATACCCTATCCTAATTCAGAGTTTTCATGGGATCACTAGAACCTATAGGCCCTTGCCAATTAACTTAATTAATTCTTGGGTTCCCCTGAACCTTTTGGTCATTTCAATAACTCATCTTATATCCTAGTTTTCATAAGTTGACAAGAAGCCTATGGATTACTGAGTAACTCCCTTCTTAGCCTTGTTTTCATGGGTTGACTAGGAACCTATTGATGCCTCCTTTAACTTCATTCTTATCCTAGTTTTCATGGGTTGACTAGGAACCTTTTGACTGATGTCAATACTTAATCCGGATATAGTTTTCATAGTTTCACTACAAACCAATTGGCCCCAGCCAACCAAAACATAGTTTTCATGGGTTTACTATGAACTTGTTGGTTACCCCCAATAACTTCCTAATCATAGTTTTCATGGGTTTACTATAAACTTATCTCCCGGACAACTTCAAGGTTTAAGTATCATATACTTTGGTCTCCCTGATTCGCTGGATGCAATTCTATTCATTCAGGAGTTCACTTAATTTTTATTCAATACTGGGCTAACCTAGCTGGTTCTTCTACCTCTTTTATCCCCAAGATGCAGTTATAGGTTCTTTATCATGTGAATATACCCCTATTTGAAGAAGAAAATATAACAACATATAATATAACTCATGTGGGTTTAATATCCTTGAAAACATTTAAAAATAAACCATAGTTAATCGCTTTAACCTATACTTCTATCACGGAAATACTTATTCAAATTTACGTACTTGAAATCCTTTCAAAACTCCTTTATTTAGCCATAGGTTTTCCTTTTAAAAATGAGTGAGTTTAAATAGCCTTTCGACCCCTTTGAAACCTTGCTTTCGACTATATTGGACAACCTCCCTCGAAAGCATTAAATTATATCTTTAAAACGTTAGACTCTTTCCATTCAAATACTTTAAAACATCTCTTCTGAAACCTATCAACCTTGTCAAAGTATTATCTTTTAAGTATAGAGGCATAGCTTCGAAACCATTGAATGTCCTGCTTTTGAAATCATTGAAGGTTACCCTTTGAAACCATTGAAAGTCCCCCTTTCGAAATCATTAGGTTTATGTTTAAAACAATTATTTGGGTCAAAGCAAACATAAGCGAAAGCATCTCTTTCAAAACCATTTTTTATTACATAAATGTATTGGGGAACTTTGATGGTGTCAAAACCATCCTTGCGAAAGCATTAAAACATATGGGTGAAATAATTGAAGGTTGGCTTCGAAACCCCTTTGAAACCTTTGCCTTCGAAACCCCTAACCCCTTTCGAAAGCAGTAGGAAGTAGCTTATACTTATAAAACAAATAGTACCTTTCGACAGCATTGATGTCTTCAATACCATCGAAAGGCATTAAATCATAGTAGGGTTCCAACTTGGTCGAAACTACCCCTTCCAAAAACTTCAATTAAAAACTAAGTAAATCCTTCGAATCCAACTATAATAAAACAAAGGCTGCAACTCTCCTTTAAAAGCTTCTTTAGAAATACCCTTTCGAAACCATTGGTTTCGATTACTTCAAAACCCTTTTGTAAATAGGCAAGCGCTTCTCCTTTAAAACAAAGCAAAATAAAGGAACCAACCCCTTTGAAAGCTATGTTTTGACATCCTACCTTCCGCCTTTCTTCAATCCACTAAATACCAGCTAACTGATACCATGTATATTGGTTTACTGGTTTTGACCTAGAATGTTTCGACTAGGTTGGAGGCGGAAACTCTGGGTCGAAAGGTCCTTTTAAAGGAGGCGGAACCAACTTTTACGAGCAAAAGGCCGTTTTTACCAAATAAAGTAAACTTTTTATAACAAATTTGCCCACATGTAAACGCTTGATCGGTTACATAAACTTTCAAATTATTTTGCTTATATTTGCCACAAATTTTCTTAGATCTAAAACCAATTAGCATTTAACAAATAAACCCTTCCTATTAACAAAATAATTAAATAAATCGGATCCTCCTTTCAAAATAATTTAATTTCTATACTAATTTACTTAGTAAAAATCCCCAAAATTTTCAAAAATTCACTTTAATTATGTTGCCTTACATATTAAAATTTCGGATCCAAATTCTTAATAAAATTTTCGAAATAAATTTATGAACCCGTATAACCATACTTTCCATTGAAAATTCAATACTAATTCTCTACAGCTTAAAAATTATAAAAATTGAAACCCAACTTCAAAATCATGTTTCTCATAACATATAATTTTTCCATAGCATTTAAAAATCATTTAAACTCGGTTTTACCCTAAGACCGTGCATATCTCCTTTGGAACAATCTTGTTTAATCTAAATAAATTATAAATCAAGCATATCATCATCCAATATATCGTTAAAACCAGTTTACCCTTAAATCCAAAAACATATGATTATAAAACCAAAAATAGAGATGTAGTGATTATTATTCATCTTAGATTGGACAAGGAAATTGAAGATTGTTTGAGATTGATTTCTTCTAGCTTGATCTTAATCTTTAGATTTGATTTCCCTCTTCTTCTTTCTCCTTAATGGCCATCTCCTTTTCTTTCTTACATTTTAAAATTTTGCTTATGATAAATAAACGTGTATTTCCTAGAGGTAATGGTATAAGGGTGGGAATATGGGCGGCTCGCTACCCTAATGCCCTTGTGTTTAATTAGCTAACACTTAACCATTTATAATATAAGCTCATTCATATTAAATAAGCATGGCCACTAATATTAATTAACCAACCTCAATTTCCTTATCACTCCACATTTATTTATTTAATTTATTCTAATTAAATCTTCTGAATAATGTTATTAAAAATTAGGGGTGTTACAGGCTTCCCTCCTTAAAGAATTTCTTCCCTGAAATTATGTAAGGACCAACTAGCAAACATAGCAATCATCTGTATTCCTTACATCCATGCTAGACTACCTGACTAGCAACTAACCTATATAAATCATACATAGACATACCATCAAAGCAGATTAGGATAAGCATCTCAAATACCATCCTCTATCTCCCAAGTACAGTCTTTCTCATTATCGCTCCACTGAACTTTTACCAACATGACTGTCTTGGTCCTCAATCTTTCTCATCTCTCACTACAACTCGAAATGGTTGTCTAACAAAAGCAAAATCAGGCTATACTACCAAGTCTTCCAACTCTATCTAAGGAACAATAGCCTCTTGATCATGCATATACTTGTGAAGAAAGGACACATGGAACACATTATGGACACCTGCCAAACTACTCGGTAACTCTACTATGTATGCGAACTTTCCAATACTTTCTATAATCTGGAATGGTCCAACATATCACGTGGCCAACTTTCCCGATTTTCTAAACCGTACCACACCCTTCATCAGTGATACCTTAATGAAAACCCTGTCTCCTACTGAGAACTCTAGGTCTTTGCGCATCTTATCTGCGTAACTCTTTTACTTGGATTGATCTTCCTTCGTCCGTTCTTGGATTAACACAATCTTTTTCGAAACCTCTCTAACCAAATCCGGACCTAAGACCAATCTCTCCGGTCTACAACCAACATGTGGGTGACTTGCATGGCCTTCCATACGAAGCTTCAAAAGACGTCATTCCTATATTAGTCTGATAACTATTATTATAGGAAAACTCAATCAGATTTAGGTGATCCTCCTAAGATCCACCAAAGTCCAATATACAAGCTCTCAAAAAATCCTCGAGTGCCTTGTTGACTCTCTCTGTCAGCCCATCCGTCTGTGGGTGATAAGCTGTACTCATTTTGAGCTTGGTACCTAATACCCCTTGTAGACTCCTCCAAAATTCACTGGTGAATAATGCATCTCTGTTACTGACTATGATACTAGGAATCCCATGAAGTATGACCATGTTCTTCATGAACAACTTTGCTAAAACAGGTATCGTCCTAGTTGACTTGACTAGAATGAAATGGGTGCTCTTGGTCTGCATGTCCACTATAACCCATATGCTTTCATTTCCCTTATTCAACCTTGGCTGCCCATCTATAAAATCCATGGTTATCGAATCACATTTCCAGACTGAAATCTCTAAAGGCTAAAGCAATCCACTTGGCTTCTAATGTTCGACCTTCACTTGTTGACAGTTAACACACTGCCTAAACCACAAGCTAACATCCCTCTTCATGACTTCCCATTAGAAGCTTCTCTTCATATACAGATACATCTTGGTCCCTCTAGGATGAATCGTAAACTTGGATCGATGACATTCTTCCAGAACGTTCCATCTTAAGCTCTCTATATTTGAAACTCATAATCGTCCCTACTTTCTCAGCCATCCCCTTTGGTCAAGACTATAATCCTTTAAATCATCAATCTTTGATCCTACCTCAAGCCTTTTAATCCTCTCAGCTAAAACTAGATCCTCTCTCTGTTTAGAAGTTATCCTTTCGATTAACACTGGACAAACTTCTAAACAAGACATCATGGCAGCCCCCTTACTAGAACTAGTAGTTGTTCGCACCAAAATTGGTCACAAACCCTAGAAGTAGTGAAAGCGTCGGCGTTTGCACATAGATCCACAATATTCAAACATACATCTCAGATCCAGATAAAGTAGAGGATAAAAATGAAGAAATAAAAAAATTAAAACAAAAGAAAGTGAGAAAAGACACAAGGTTTATAGTGGTTCGGCTATCTCCGGTCTACATCCATGTGACTACCCACAAAACTGTACCCTTTGAATCGACAATAAATCACACATGTCCGACCCAAAAAGCGCAGACTGAGGGAAAGTCAAGCGAAAGAAAAGAAGAGAGAAGAAGAGAAGAGAAGAAGGAGAGGAGAGAGAACTAAAAAGAACAATATAGAATCTCACATCACAGTGGAAAACATATAATATCATATCAATGATCTTTACAAAACAGAAACTGTATATACATACATCAATCAGAGTTCAGCAATCAATCATTAGTTATCAACCTGGATAGTTATAATAACATGTCCTCACAATTGTCGATAATATTCAACAACTAAGCACACAACATATAATCAAAACTGATACGTGTATACGAAATGAACATCTCCAGCTCTCCTGCTGAAGCTCTAATAGCACCAAATCTAAACCTGTAAATATACTCGGTCTGACCCGAGCATTGAAAGCGAAGAATGCACGGATTAGTCCAGTAAACCAGCATGAGAAACACACTCAATTGAATTTATTAAAATACCAAACTTTTCCTTTCAAAACAAAAGTATCTCGTAAGACATGCCCACACATAAACACGGACATGTTTTTACCTTACGATAACTAAAACATTTCATATCAAATTCTCTTATATTATACTAGTGTCTATTTCACAAATAATATTAATCATAGCCGAAATTGTTGCATTGATTAAATTCCAACATATAACCCAAAATGGGTAATACAATCAAAATGGCAGGAACGTAATGGAGTTTGGGTTTCAATACAAATGACAAGGTGAAGGGACTACCTTCCGATGGGTACACCTCTAGATGGATGTCTCGAGAAATCATCACAAAGTTTCTCTACCAAAACAAGACCGACCTACCTCTATAACTAGGTAGTACCGAATATGTCATCCCTCGGTCATTAACGACCTTTTCCGAGGACCCTCATAGCATATAAACAACATTAATTTATATCTCGAACGTCATAGTGGGAAGAAATATATCTAGAAGAGGATGATCATATCCTGATGGGAGCGATCCACTTAGCCTTACCGCATCTAACCCTCTTTCGGTCATTTTCAGTTGATGAGGCATTAGGTAACGATTCCCTTTCATATATCACATATCATGTCACTTTGAATTCTACACAGCCATTTCCGTTGACTACTAATTGCCTTCAACAAAAATACAACCCTTAAGATCATACGTCTCAAGGAGGGTGTTAAGCTAAGAGAAGTTGCCTTCTTCGCCACTACTGATGTACGTTTGTAAGAACCAACATACGTAATCTGTAGAAATGCAATATCAAACCAACATCCATATAAGAGGAACAAGATAAACTGAAGGTACTTTCCTACCACATCCTATTGAGAATTCCCTAGGATTAGTAGCGAATAGTCCTTTCATTGAATATTTAATAACAAAGAGACTACTGCTACAAGATGTATACTGGGATTTTAACCCCAAATGATCAACAAGAAGTCCTCCACTATGAAAATCCTGAATATCAATATCTTCACAATCGACCAACACAATTGTCGCATAAATGCTGGTCCGAAGTGCTTTTCGGATAAATCGATCTCGGTCTCTTCGCACCAACAACATAAAAGCGTTTCTCAACCTCACATAGAAACTAAGTCTCATAGACTTATCACGTCTCCAACTTTCAACTTGCTATCCTTCGGCCAAGAAGGAAGCTCAATAGATTGGAGTAACACTTCGCACTACATGAATCAACATCCTTAACACAAACAATAATAAAGCCTGCACAGATGGCTACGTACTAAGTGTATGACTAAATAGTTCCCACATCAAGTCGAGGAACTAAAATGGCCAAATATAATAGTCGGTTATTTAACTATCAAAGCAAACACACAAATATTTAGCACCATAAACAATCACTAGGCCCTTTTAATTAATCTTTTGCTAACTAAATCACTTGCCAAATATTCACTTCAAATTATCTTTAAAAATATATAATCTCAAAACCATTTCGGTATTTCAACATTGGAAAACATTTCCATATATTTATTTAATGATAAGTAAATTCTCAAATCAATTTATTTTCAACACTTAGAAAATATTACATATACTTAAATTAGGATTAAGTATATATTTCATTATTTAAGGAAAACATTCTCTTAAACATATTTATTTGGGTCAAAAAGAATGTTGTGTAAAACATCGTTACGACAACCCAAAATCATTAGTATAGGGATTCGATAATAATATAGACAAATAAATCCCATGTACTATACAAAAACATCTCCTTTCAAAAATCATTTACCAAAACAGTGGTGTTATAGTCCATCATTTCCTTACTTCTGAAAAACGTCTATTTCAACAATGAATGTTGAAGTCTATGTATCAAATACTTAACACATTTTAAAACATCTCTAGACAATTAACTCCATTTAAAAATCACTTCCAAAATATTCGTTTAATCAAAAAGGTTATTCACTGTCCAAAATCTTGAATGTAATTCATTTACCAAATTCAAATCTTCTACACATTAAATTAAAGGATTATCCACTGTCCAAAATCGTGAATATAATTCCTTTAATAAACTTTCATCTTTAACTTATCAAATTTAATTGATTTTGGATTTATATAACAATGTTTGTAAATTCACATTTTCATTTTATAACAACTTCCATTTATAAAATTCCTTTATTAACAATTCCATTAATAACTCAATTACATTCCAAAATCCAAATTATAAGTTAATTACTTATAAATCTCTTATTTACAAAATCATTCCTTTTATAGCTTTATAAATTCATAAATCTGTAAATCTTATTTACTTATAAACCCATTTATAACTTCATTTTAACACATATAAAACTCCTTTATAATTCCATCATTTTGATTTATACTATATCAGTTTTATAAATCTTATATATAAACCATTTATAATAATTTCAAAATCTCAATTTAAACTATTTACAAAATAGTTATTTCCATATTTCAAAAATCATATTTTTTTTTCCATTTAAATAAACTTTTTCTTTCAATAATTTAAAAATCGTTATTAAAACTTATATAACTCCAAAAATCATACTTAAAAGTAATAATTTTATAACATAAAAATTATAACTTTTATTTTTATAAAATAAATCCATTTACTTAACAGTTCAAAAATAAACAAAATATCTATTTTCACAATAACTTGAAAATCCTTTTTAATTTGAAATCATCACTTTAATATTTTCACATTGTCAAAAATAGGTCCAATGCTACAACAACACCAAATACATCAATCACGACATCCAAATCATCATATATCACATGATAACAGCATATATCATAATATTTGTAAATAAATCAACAGTGGTGAGCAATCCAGTTGGATCCCTCCAACCTATCACCTACAACAAATACGTATATATATTAAAATATGTGTACAATGTCCGCTTCGAGGCAGATGCGTGTACAAATGGTCATCCGCTCATACACGAGAACGTACAGGGTCTCATCTGCTCCAATAGGCAGGAAAATATCGATGAGTCACTTTCAACCAGCAGTTGCAGTGTTTTATTCCGAATAAAATTAAACAGCCGTTTAATTTGGCCTAAAATTTACACTAGCTCCAATCAACTCCAAACTAGCTCTAAAATGTAGTGCTCGTTAATATGAACCCAACGCAATTTGTTTCATCAAAACCGGACCTTGTATGAAGAAGTTATGGCATTTAGAAGTTTATACGAATTTATAAAATAAAATTTACAATTTCTTTTTAATTTTAGCCCTACAATTGATCACGACCGCATGTTTCAACTTGATGAGATCTGGCCATTGTTTCCATATTCTTCCCTAGGCGAAACACATTCAATCAAACCCAATGGCCGCCACTTGCATTTGAATTTTCATGCCCTCCGTACGAAGGTTGAAGACGATCGAAGACCACCGTCGAGTTGTGCTACACGAGCTCTATCACCGCCCAGATGCTGGCCACACTCGATCACGCCTTTGCCTAGATAAACGTGCTTGAACACACGACTTTACATGCGATTTTCCATTGATCCGCTTTGCCATATCAAATTATAGCTGTTGGATTTATAGTTCCCGTCGCCATCTACAATATTGTAGTTGAAGTTTTTACTATTAGTCGACGGACTTGGAGAAATCGAGGGAAGAATGGTGATGTTTTCTAGCCATTGAAATAGAAGGTGGTAGCTTGCCCTTGCGAATTAGGGTTTTGTGAAAAATGAAAATTATGACGTCCTATTATAGAAAATTTCGCGACAATATTCACCCTAAATTTTTTCGAACTCCAAACGAAGCATGCCGCCTGGCATTTAATGTTTACCCCTATTTTGAAGTTAATGTAATATATATCGAGAGCCAATTTGATTGTATTTGGAAGATAGATTTTCGAATTGAGTTATTTAAATTAAAAATCACTTAAACAAATATCTACGCATTTCACCTTACCATGACTAACCGTAAACCCGATTGACACGAAATTTGAAATCTTGTAGTTATATAACATTACGGATTCAATGAAATAGGCTTCGTCGAAATCCGAGACTGTATGAAAAATGACTATTTTTACACGTTAATTAAATATTAAAATATTCAATTAACTTTTAATTCAATTTTAAAAGTTCTCTAACATCATTCTAATTCAAATAGAATTTAATTCAACTTTATAAATCATTTACATTAAATCAAAATTTCAATTATTTACACAATTTCAAGTATTAAATTAACCAATTTAATTTTCCAATTAAATCAAGATATTCGAAATATAAGTTATTCAGCTTATAAAATTAACTTGTGAATATTTAAAATTAATTAAATATCCAAATTTCAAATGACTAAAATTTTGGGTCGTTACAGTCCACTTTGAATCTATCCTTTTATTCATTTTTATACTATAATTACAGTTGCAAGCCTTTTGAAAGCAATAAAAAAAAGGGCAGAGATTCCCTTAAATGAGAAGAAGAAGAATATCCCTTTTTATTTGCTAATGGACTGATATTTATAGGTGTAGATCCAAAAAAATTCAACCCAAAACCTGGAATACCTTTTCTCTTGTACAGTTGGGCCCTCTAGATTGATCCAGGGTGATTTGGATCGATCCATGTATAATTCTCATCGATCCATAAATGGTCTAATCGAGTTGAGATCGACCACGCACATTCTTGAAGGCATAAGGAAGCTCCTGTGAAAATTTCATAGCATTTGGATCCATGGTTTGAGAGTTATGATCAATCCAGGTTTGAGATTGTTGGTGTGCTGAAGGCTTCATATCCATCAAGTAGTTCGTATCCTTCTGTTCGTATCTATCAATTCGTATCCACCACTACTTTGTTCATGTCCATCTTGTCCATTGCCTTATGTCCATCACTTTGTATCGATCCCCGAATATCCACCGCTCTTCATATCCATCCCTTTTTTGTATCCATCAACCCATTCCCTTTTTTGTATCGATCGGCCAATGTCCTCTTCGTATCGATCCCTTCTCTTTGTTTTGCCTTGTTCGTATCGATCCCAAGTGTAACATTTCGCATCGATCAAGAAAGTGATCGATATGCACTGTGACCAATCCAAAGTAAAGTGCCAAGTGCATTTCCCTTATCCGTAACATATCGATCGATAGATACCATCGATCCAAAGTAAAATGCTTATTCCATTCTTGATCGACATAAATTATATCGATATGAAAGTATCGATACGATACCGTTCCTTTCCAACATTGATCCATCCTTGTATCGAGCATACAAACTTTGTTTGACCTGAAATTTGAAATGTAGCCTCTCCAAACCTTGTTTATCATTTTCTATCGATCCCGCCTTGATTGGAGTTTGGTCCAATTTTGATGGTATCGATCATAGCCTTGTTTTCCAATCGATCTCCAACCCTAATATCCATCCTTTTCAACCAATTTTTGGACATCCCGGCCATGACCAAAAGGTGGGATAACATTTGCCCTCCAAAACATGCCTTGTGGTAATAAGGCATGTTTTAATAGTTCCACATATTCCATCCATAGCCATACCATCCGATCCATAATCCAATCTATTACCAAGCCATCCTATCAAATGTCATAGCCATATCCTTATCCAAATCCACGACTGCTCTGAGTCGATATCCAATTTCGAATACAGTAACCAAATCCTCGGCCAATTCCGTATCCATCCGAACCTAACAACCGAGTTCTACTCCATCCATATCCAATAGACAATAACCGAATCCATGACCTCTTCGGGTCAATATCCCAATCGGAGACCACTCCGGGGCCTTAGCCGAATCCGGGACCACTCCGGGTCCATACCCAAATCCTTAGCTATTCATAGCCAATATCCGAATCCATAAACTTTCTGGGTTCATGCCAAGCGCAATGCACGCCCGACAACCTGTGTCAAGCAATGCCTTGCTCAACGGTGATCCTGTTCAGTGTCCCTGAATGCTAAGTAACGTTGTGGCTTAAGTCCTAATCCAAATCCTAGTCACTCCGGACCCTTGCCGAGTATTGTCCATACTCGACGACCTGTATTAATAGATGGTAGAAATTATGGGGCTTAAGTCCTAGGCTGAACCTTGGTCTCTCCAGACCCTTGTGGATTAAAATCTTTTGCTTGAGAATGTTATGATGTATATATTCTTTTGTTGGGATGTATGTATATATAGTGGTTGATTACCACTTGCTACATGTTGTATTACATTTGATGTATTTGAATATGTATATTATCTGTGTCTCTGATCTGTGACTTGAGATTGTTGTAGTTATTATATTTTGTTTCTGAATTGACCTTGTAGCCACTATAGTAGTGCATTAGATAAAAATTAAGTACGTTGAATACTTGAGATGAAATGAAAAAAATGATGAGTACCAAATCGACATACTTAGCTCTTATCTAATGCAATAGTATGATGGTCGCCTTAACTAGCCCTATTCTATGCATTAGCAGATAGTAATTCTCTTTGTTAATGTA
Organism: Allium cepa; assembly: GCA_030765085.1. NCBI lineage: Eukaryota > Viridiplantae > Streptophyta > Magnoliopsida > Asparagales > Amaryllidaceae > Allium > Allium cepa. The sequence continues at coordinate 295,208,180 of CM060937.1, forward strand.
GGTCTCGAGATGGGGCGTCACAGCTTAGTATCAGAGCTGGATTCAAAATAAATTTTAATAAATGCAAAACAGTATACACGATTACCACACATCAAGTATAATACAAGTGTAAACATCATCCCCAAATCATAGTTGAACCCAGCCTTGCCCTTAACCTTTTGAGTTCTTTGGGAGTAGATAGAAAGGAATATATCTAGGAATGTTAATTTTAAATTCCATAGTATTCCTATTTAACGAATTTGAATTGCAAATATCTACCCCTACGAATAATCCTATCTTATCCTAACTTTCAGCTCATGGCTGGAAGAAGAAGAGGTCGCACTTCGGAGACGGGATCGTCCAGTGGTTCTCCTCCCGAAGGAGTTCATATGTCCATTGATCAGATTATCGAACTTCTTAGGAGCACACAGCCTCCTACTCCTACTCATCCTTCTCCTCCTCGCAAATACGGATTTTCATGTATGTGCAGTGACTTCATCCATCTCAAAGGCAAGCCATTCAAAGTCTTCGAGACAGTTTTATAGGTTAGGCTTGGCTCTGAACAAGCGGGCGCATCTTCACTCGCATAGAGATTTTCGATTATCACCGTGTTCATGTGGCATCGAGTATGCTGCAAGAACGAGCACTAAACTGGTATAAGCTCCTTATGGTTGAGATAGATGAGTCTACTCTTACATGGCAGCATTTCCAAGATCTTTTTGAGCTTAAGTTCGTGCCAGAATACGAGAAGGCTTTCCTTGCTCATCGCTTCCTCGAGTTGAAGCAGGGAAAATCCTTTGTATCGGATTCTGTATCTTCCTTCAGGTCTCTATCCAAGTATGGGCTCGAGTTCATTATTACCTTATACAAGAAGAATCTTAAGTTTGTATCTAGACTTAAGAAGTATTCGAAGAAGTCGCTTATGCTTCAGCTTAAGCTCTCGTTCGAGAAGCTTTTGGATTCGACGCTTCACCTCGAAGCCATTGATAAAGAAAGGGATGGTAGTGATGAGGCAGAGGTTCAAATGAACCCAAATAAGAAGAAATTTCCCTTTCAGAGATCCCAATCGTTTCCTTCTAAGAACAAGAAGAAGCAAGGCAATTCTGGTTCTCAGTCCTATGCATCACCTCCTTCAGCTAGAGTGTTAGCTTGCTTCAATTGTGGTTCTAGAGACCATCTAGCTAGAGAATGTCCTGAAACCCCCAAGTTCCATTATTGGAAGAAGTAAGGACATATAGTTTCAGCATGTCCTAGGAAGGGGAAGAGTTCAGGTTTGGGGAATCTGAATGTGGCTCAGGTTACTAGTAGTGTATCTCAGTCACGAGGTTTAACTCCTACTATTTTGGAAGGTTCTATTCTTTTCATGATCGTTCTATTCGAATCCTCTTCGATACATGTAACTACCCATAAGTTTTGATTATTAAACTGGTTAACTTAATAGGATTTTGAAATTAAATTTAGAAAAAAAGAAAAAAAAGAAAAAAAGAAAAGAGTAAAAAACTTTATAATTTATAATGAAGTAAGTGAAAAAAAATGAAATGAAATTAAAGGTTATAGAAACGGTTGTAAGTTGCTATTAATTGGTCTATTAACGTAGTTGTAACTTGTGACGACCCGCCCTTCCACTCCTAGAAAGACGTATCATCATTAAGAAAAGAAAGGGATAGAAATAGAAAAGAATAGAAAGAAAGAACAACAACATCGGAATCTCATAGTGGAACGGAACAAAATATAATACATCACATAACTATTACATAGTTTTACATATATCAGAGTTATACAACATCATACACATGACAGTCATATATACATCTGTCAATACATACATCCCAAAATACAGCATACATCAACTAACATAGTGGAACTAGATATATATATTCGTCTGGACTCCTGCTCCAAGCTCCTTCAGAAACTCGACAATTCAAAACCTATTCACTTGGCTACTCATAAAAATTTGAGTACCCAAGAGTTTATGAAAAACAAAATATAAACTCCGGGTCAGACATGGGTCTGGTATGAGTAAACGGTTTAAAGTTGTTTAACTTTGAAAACATTTGAAAAATAAAGGTATCACGTAAGACTCCCCACAAATAAATACGGGTAAGTTTTTACCTTACGCTAACCAAAACAATTTAATAGGAAATCCAGTGACATTATAATAGTGTCTAGGGTTTTCGTGTAAGTAGAAAATAGCTGAAATTGTTACATCTATTCAATTCCAGCTACTAGCCACGAAAGTGGGTAATACAAATCAAAACCGTAGGGTCTCGTAGGGTAAATGGATTTCCATCAATGGCAGGGCTACTGGGGTACCGCCCGTCACAGTACGGGGCCTAGATCACCTACCGAGGATCTCTCCCGACCCCCTACAACACAAGGCCGGAACCATTCCTAACTGAACAGTCCCGAACAAGATAACCCCGCGATTGTAGCTAGCAACCGCCCACACAGCCGAAATGAAAAGGGACATCTAGACAGGGGTATATCTCATCTTGCTTGGGCATGACCCACCTAACCTTGCTGCACATCCCCTGTTTTAGCCATTCCCGGTTGATGAGGCTTGAGGCTGCGATTACCTTTAGAGAACATATCTCTTAGAATGCTCATCGTCTGCCTGACGATGTGCTGAAAGCATTCAATCCATACAAGTTCGTTCCGGGTTCGAACAAAACCGAAGGCATTATCTCATTACACTCATTTTGGAATCACCCTAAGAGTTAACCCTTGCATTCTGAAAACACCATCTCGATCTTCACTTGAGATTTTATGAACTAACGTTTAATTTGGATCGATGTGGTTTTCAGATAATCATAAATGACACCCGATCCCGGTCTCATCGAAATTCAAACGCCATTTTAAAGGCCAAGTTGTTTTACAGATTTAAACAGTTTAATTCAACACTTTGAATTCACATAGCATTTATCACAGATAAATCATACACAATCATCATGGATATATCAAAGCATATCATAGTACATCACAGAATATCACCAGATAAATATCACAAATCAGATATCCAACTTATACAACATTCCTAAGCAAACATCTTTAATTCTTATTGTAATTAATTCAAATTTAAAATTAATTACTTGAGAATTAATCTTTTATCCTGTTTAATTAATAATTAATTATTAATTCCATTTCAAATTATTTAATTAATAAATCATTTCTTAATCAATTATTAAGTCTTAATTACTTAATTAATTACCCTTAATCATTAATTAATAACCTTAATTATTAATTTAAAACTTGATTATCTATTTATTAACCACTAATTACTTAGTTAATCAATTATTCATTCTTAATTAAATTCCTTAATTAATTAACTATTAATGATTCATTAATTAACTTAAGTAGTTAATTACCATTTATTTATCACTTAATCATTAAGTAATCCAAACTCTAATTAAAATTAAAAAGTTAATCATTCTTAATTACTTTCTAAAAATAATTTATTAATATTAATTATTCAACTTAATTAACATTTTATAAGTCTTCTTTAACTTTTTGAAAATCAATATATTACTAACTACAAACTTAAATATTAATAAATTTCATACTTAACTTGAAGTAATTACTTAATTAAAGTAATAATTAAGTGTTAAAAACATTGTTAAGTATTAACTAAGATAATTAGAACTTGTATTAAGTTTTTTTTAACTTAAAACTGTTAAACACTATTAAGTTTTACAGTGATTAAAGCTTGATGAAAATCTGTTTACTTAACTTTACTTTTAAATACAATACCGCAGTTTGAAGAAACCCGAGACTTCCCCTGTTAAAACTCGAGTAGCACTTCGAGTTACCCACCTATATCACCCGAGTCATTCCCTGTACGCTCTTCTTCTTCTTCTTTTTTTCTGTAGTTTAATTTTTAAACTAAGTTATACTATCAGGTTCATACTCACGTACTCGAACAAAACCCCGAAGCAACCACCTAAACAACTCGAGCATCGACTCGAGACGCAAGACCTCACTGACACTGACACCAAATCCCACTGCTGTACACGTGCACGGCGACGCGGCCGACCATCGACGGTCGCCAACATCATCGGCAAGTCATAATTCACACCAAAGCACGAAATCCAAACTCAAATCGCCTACAGAAATTTCGAATCGAAATTTAGCCTTTTGCTTGAAACTGAAGCTCAACCAAAATGACATAACGACTTCGCCACCGCCGCACAAACCCCTAGAGTCGCCATAAATTCATCCACACCACGACAACACGACAAGCTTCCACCCTCCAGAACCTCGTGACACTCGATCACGTGTAGGCGACGAACACCCCTCGATTACAGACACGTTCAAAAGCTCGAGACTAAACCGTAAAATGGTCTCGTTTCTTAAATTTACTCAATAGAAAATTTTTCTGATAATTTTGACGAAATCACAGATGCTTAAACTTGCTTCATCCAAACTTCAATATTTATTAATGATTCGATTGTGAGGAATTGAGAAAAATGCAAACTTTTTCAATTACAAACTGCTCTTGAAATATTTAATTAAAAAATTTCGTTTTCGTTTTAAAAGTCATAAATTTCAGTAAGGATTCAAGATATAAACTTGAATCAGCTTCTTGTAACCATCGAATTTATCAATTAATTACTTGATTGCCTGTAAAATAGTATTGCAGTAGTATTCCTTTCAAAGATGTTTTAAACAGCTTCTAAAAATCTTAATCTAGGGTTAAATCTCTTGTTTGATTGAAAAATTAAACTTAACAATGATTAGCAGCAAATAGATTTGAGTTTTGAAAACAAATATACACCCTGTTTCAATTACAGAGAAACATAGAGCATCTTAAAATCATATACAAACTGAAGCATATACAACCAGATCATCAAATAATCTTGAACTGTTTTTAATCAAACTTAAAGCTTTTAAAAATTATGTATACTCACCTGACATGGTTGCTGAACAAAGAACATTTCTTGTTTTCTTTTGAAAACCTGAAGATTTGAAACTGTCTTTGAATCTGTTTGAGTTCTTGTCTGTTTTTAGATTTGAATTTAATTTGAGTTTGCTTCTTTTTTTTTTAAGTTACTGAACGAACTAAAAAGCAGATGCATACATATATAAAAGATAATTAGGATGTTTAAGGGAGGTGTTATCTGGTCAGCTTCTTTGTTAAGATTTTATATATATTTTGAATAGACAAAATATTGGCTGAGAAGATGGCAATTAAATACCTTGCTTCTTAATATGTTTGCATATTATCATGTTTAGCTGTAGATAGATACTTGTATAAAGATATTCATTTTCAGGTAGACTTTGGTCTTGTAAATGAAGATATTTTGTTTAAAGATGTTTGGCTTGTAAATGAAGATATTGTGTATAAAAACATTTGTTTTTATTAACTTTAGCTTACACAACTCATATACATATGTATACACTTTGCAGGTAGGTTTGGCTTGTATGTGAAGATATTTGTTTTAGAGATGTTTGTTTTATCTGGTTTAACTTTACAGATTTAGTCTTGTGAATGAAGATATTTTGTTTATAAATATTTGTCTTCTTGCTTGAGTAATTTACATACATATGTTTGTCTGGTATTATTTTTTACTTTATTTTTATTTTATTCTTATACTTTGTGTTTACAAATTTCAGTTTCTGTTTATGCATACTTAATTACTTAATTATTGCTTCATATTTTATAATTTCTATCTTCCATTTTATATTTTGACTATCAATAATTAAGTTATATTCATATGTTTGACTTATATTTTATATTTATATTTTATATTGATAGAATTTGATTTTTATTTCAAACATTATCATCCACATCTATATATTTATCAAATGTTAACAAGACAAAGTATTTTAATTCAATTATATAAGATAAATTTTAATATTATTAAGAGATTTTATTTTAAATTTCCAAAAATCATATTCATTTTAAAATGATAAGTTTATTTTTTTTATTTAATTGGATTAAATATTTATTAAAATAATAGGGCCAAAATCCAGGGTTGTTACATTCCTCCCCCCTTAAAAGAATTTCGTCCCCGAAATTTAAAACAAAGATTAATTCAAAAGCTGTTATACCAACCATTTAAACATACATATCATTCATACATTAGCAAACAACCAAACAATATATCCTAACAAACATCACTAGCTATCTGGACACAAATCCGGATAAGCTGTCCTAAAACTATCCAGAGTTTCCCAGGTACAATCTATGGGATCCTCCCTCCACTGTACTTTGACGAGCTTCACTACCTTACTCCTGAGTTGACTCTCATCTTAATCAACAATCCTAACTGGATTCCTAACCACTGTCAAATTCGGCTCGACCTCCAAATCTTCCTGAACTACTGGTTCTACAATTAATGATGGATCATGAATAAATTTCCTTAGATGGGATACATGGAATACATTATGAATTCCAGACATCTGTTCTGGCAATTTAACTCTGTAAGCTATAGCTCCAATCCTTTCCAATACCCGAAATGGTCCTATATATCTCGGGGCAAGTTTTCCCGTCTTTTCGAATCTAATAGCTCCTTTAACCGGGGAAACTTGACAAAAACAAAATCACCAATCTCAAATTCTAATTGTCTCCTTCTCTTATCTGCGTACTTCTTCTGACGGTCCTGAGCAGCTCTCATTCTTTTCTTGATAAGCTCAACTTTAGCAGATGCTTCTCGAATCAAATCTAGTCCAATCACAAGACGATCTTTCGACTCTATCCAACAGGATGGGGATCTACACGGTCTTCCATAAAAAGCTTCATAAGGTGCCATCTTATTACTTGCTTGGTAACTATTATTATAGGAGAATTCTACCAAATGAAGATGGTCTTCTCAAGATTCACTAAAATCCAAAACACAAGCTCGCAGCATATCTTCTAGAATACGGTTCAGTCTCTCTGTTTGTCTATCTGTCTGAGGATGATAGGCTGTACTCAATCTCAAACTCGTTCCCATAGCTAATTGCAGAGCCTCCTAGAATTTGCTGGTAAAGATAGGATCCCGATCACTTACTATACTAGCAGGAACACCATGCAATCTAGCTATTTTCCTCAAGAAAATTTCTGCAAGAGAACTGTAGTACGAGTTGCCTTAACTGGTATAAAATGAGCACTCTCAGTTAACCGATCCACAGTAACCCATATTCCTTCGTTTCCTTTCTTGGTTCTTAGCAAATCGTCGATGAAATCCATCGAAATCATCTCCCAATTCCATTCTGGGATTTCCAAAGGCTGCAACAAACCGGTTGACTTCTGTTGATCATCTTTCACTTGCTGACAGATCGCACAACTATTGACGAAAGCAGCTACATCCCTCTTCATGCTCAGCCATCATAAAAACTCTTCTCATATCTTTATACATCTTAGAGATTCCTGAGTGAATAATCAGTCTAGAGCGATGACACTCAGCTAAGATTTATTGCCTCAATCCGTCTATATTAGGCACACACAAACGACCATTAATCCTCAAAACACCCTGATCATCCACCTTGAAATCAGAATATCGACCATCCTTAGTTCCAAGAATCAGTTCCTCAAAAGATCTATCCTCCATTTGCTTACTTATGATTCTTTCCTAGAGAGATGGAATAATTTCCAAAAGAGACAAAACTGCATTCCTGCTAAGAGCATCAGCTACAACATTCGCCTTTCCTGGGGTATATGGAATATCCAAATCATATGATGCTAGAAACTCGACCCATCGCCGTTGCCTCAGATTAAGATCCTTTTGAGAGAAAAGATATTTCAATGGTTTGTGATCCATGAATAACTCAAACTTCTCTCCCAAGAGATAATGTCTCCAAATCTTCAAAGCAAAAACAATGGCTAACAATTCAAGATCGTGCGTAGCGTAGTTTCTCTCATGTGGCTTCAATTGCCGACTCGCATACGCAGTTACTCTTCCATACTGCATCAACACTGCTCCTAAACCAACTATACAAACATCTGTATAAACTTTAAATTTGCTCTTCCCATCCGAAATAGCTAGCACTAGTGCACTGATTAGCCTCGTCTTCAATTCTTGGAAAGCTTCTTCACACTGGGATGTCCATTTGAATTAAGCTCATTTCCTTGTCAACTTGGTCAGATGCGAAGAAATCTTGGAATAATCCTTGATAAATTTCCTGTAGTAGCCAGCTAATCTCAGAAAACTGCGAATTTCCGTTAGTGACTTCGGTTGCTTCAATTCCAGAATAGTTTCGACCTTCGCTGGATCTATAGAGATACCTTCATCAGAAATAATGTGCCTCAAAAATTTGACTTCTGATTTCCAAAAATGGCACTTAGATAACTTTGCCTTTAAAATATGTCTCCTCAGTGTCTCCTACACTATCCTTAAATACTGTTTGTGCTCTTCTTCCGACTTAGAATAGACCAGAATATCATCAATGAATATCAGAACAAACTTATTCAGTACATCCCGAAAGACTCGGTTCATCGGGTCAGCAAAGAACCTCAGCGATCCATTCGACTTAATGACAATCACCGCAGCAGAACCCCAACAAGAAAAACTGGGCCTAAGAAACCCTTTCTCCAAAAGATCCTGAGTCTGCTAAACTAACTCTTCTCTCTCTCTCTAGGAGCCATCCTCCTACTAGGCTAAATCACCGACACTGCTCCTGGAATCAAATCAATACGAAACTCTATCCCTCGATGCGGAGGCAAAAAACTTGACTTCCTCGAATACATCCGAAAAATCTTGGACCACATTGATATCTTCAACCTTCTCTTGGGAAGTCTCAACTCCATGTAAAAGAATACTCAAGTGAATTTCAGAATTATCACACGACACTTTGGCAATCCTACCCAAATCGGTTTCCAACAAAACTGTTCTCTCATCACAATTCAGAATAGCCTTATACTTATCGACCAATCCATCGAAGAAATGGATCCACTCTGCTAATCCTGAAATTACCTCAAGAAAAAGTGCTAACCAGAAAATCTCCTTGACGGCTCACAGAACACTTCGAGCTACACCAAAGACTTCCTATCCAAAGCTCTTCGAGAAACTCGGACCTCGAACCAAACAGAAACACCCTACTGAACTTAGCCACAACACCGTAGCAGACATACTTCCTTAACTTGTTCCATAGAAACATCTTCCGAGACATCCATAGTCACTGTGTCTCATCACACAGCTACTACATCCTGAGGTATCAAGATATCGTGACTTGCTTCTGTCCAACCAACAAATCCATACTCTAGCTCATCCAAACTTACACTTCAAAAATGAATTTCGAACCTTAACAAGTTTCCTTCAGAAATCGATGAAATTCCTTACACCACCCAAAGCTCACTTGAGATGGTAATAGGTCTACAGTCTCGATAGATACACTTCCAACCTCAAACATTCAAACTTCAACCATTGGTAGTCGTGTTACACACACCACTACCCTATCTACTCTTATAACTTATATTGGAAAACCAAAACAGGTAACCTAACAAATAGTTTGAAATATATATATATATATATATATATATAAATTACAAATACGCACTCTCAAGAAAGAAATCACTCAAGAGCCTAGGTATTCGCTCAACCTAACACTCTGTTACCAACTGTGATGACCCGCCCTTCTACTCCCAGAAAGACGTATCCTCATTAAGAAAAGAAAGGGATAGAAATAGAAAAAAATAGAAAGAAAGAACAACAACACCAGAATCTCACAGCGGAACGGAACAAAATATAATACATCACATAATACATATACCAGAATTATACAATATCATACACATGACAGTCATATATACATCTGTCAATACATACATCCCAAAATACAACATACATCAACTAACACAGCGGAACTATATATATATATATATATATATATATATATATATTCGTCTGGACTCCTGCTCCAAGCTCCTCCAGAAACTCGACAATCCAAAACCTATTTACTTGGCTACTCATAAAAATTTGAGTACCCAAGAGTTTATAAAAAAACAAAATATAAACTCCGGGTCAGACATGGGTCAGGTATGAGTAAACGGTTTAAAGTTGTTTAACTTTGAAAACATTTGAAAAACAAAGGTATCACGTAAGACTCCCCACAAATAAATACGGGCAAGTTTTTACCTTACGCTAACCAAAACAATTTAATAGGAAATCCAGTGATATTATAATAGTGTCTAGGGTTTTCGTGTAAGTAGAAAATAGCCGAAATTGTTACATTTATTAAATTCCAGCTATTAGCCACGAAAGTGGGTAATACAAATCAAAACCGTAGGGTCTTGTAGGGTAAATGGATTTCCATCAATGGCAGGGCAACTGGGGTACCGCCCTTCACAGTACGGGGCCTAGATTACCGTACCGAGTATCACTCCCGACCCCCTACAACACAAGGCCGGAACCATTCCTAACTGAACAATCCCGAATAACCCCACGGTTGTAGTAGCAACCGCCCACACAACCGAAATAAACAGGGTCATCTAGACAGGGGTATATCTCGTCCTGCTTGGGCATGACCCACCTAACCTTGCTACACGTCCCCTGTTTTAGCCATTCCCGGTTGATGAGGCTTGAGGCTGTGATTACCTTTAGAGAACATATCTCTTAGAATGCTCATCATCCGCCTGACGATGTGCTGAAAGCATTCAATCCATACAAGTTCGTTCCGAGTTCGAACGGAACCGAAGGCATTATCTCGTTACACTCATTTTGGAATCACCCTCAAAGTCAACGACAATAACCCTTGCATTCTAAAAACACCATCTCGATCTTCACTTGAGATTTTACGACCTAACGTTTAATTTGGATCGATGTGGTTTTCGGATAATCATAAATGACACCCGATCCAGGTCTCATCGAAATCCAAACGCCATTTTAAAGGCCAAGTTGTTTTACAGATTTAAACAGTTTAATTCTACACTTTGAATTCACATAGCGTTTATCACAGATAAATCATACACAATCATCATGGATATATCAAAGCATATCATAATACATCACAGAATATCAGCAGATAAATATCACAAATCAGATATCCAACTTATACAACATTCCCAAGCAAACATCTTTAATTCTTATTGTAATTAATTCAAATTTAAAATTAATTACTTGAGAATTAATCTTTTATCCTGTTTAATTAATCATTAATTATCAATTAATTACTTATTCCATTTCAAATTATTTAATTAATAAATCATTTCTTAATCAATTATTAAGTCATAATTACTTAATTAATTACCCTTAATCATTAATTAATAACCTTAATTATTAATTTAAAACTTGATTATCCATTTATTAACCACTAATTACTTAGTTAATCAATTATTCATTCTTAATTAAATTCCTTAATTAATTAACTATTAATCATCCATTAATTAACTTAAGTAGTTAATTACCATTTATTTATCACTTAATCATTAAGTAGTCCAAACTCTAATTAAAATTAAAAAGTTAATCATTCTTAATTACTTTCTAAAACTAATTTATTAATATTAATTATTCAATTTAATTAACATTTTATAAGTCTTCTTTAACTTTTTTAAAATCAATATATTACTAACTACAAACTTAAATATTAATAAATTTCATACTTAACTTGAAGTAATTACTTAATTAAAGTAATAATTAAGTGTTAAAAACATTGTTAAGTATTAACTAAGATAATTAGAACTTGTATTATGTCTTTTTTTAACTTAAAACTGTTAAGCACTCTTAAGTTTTACAGTGTTTAAAGCTTGAAGAAAATCTGTTTACTTAACTTTGTTTTAAATACATTACTGCAGTTTGAAGAAACCCGAGACTTCCCCTGTTAAAACTCGATTAGCACTTCGAGTTACCCACCTATATCACCCGAGTTATTCCCTGTACGCTCTTTTTTTTGTAGTTTAAGTTTTAAACTAAGTTATACTATCAGGTTCATACTCACGCACTCGAACAAAACCCCGAAGCAACCACCTAAACAACTTGAGCATCGACTCGAGACGCAAGACCTCACCAACACTGACACCAAATCCCACTGCCGTACACATGCACGGTGATGCGACCGACCTCCGGCGATCGCCAACACCATCCGCAAGTCATAATTCACACCAAAGCACGAAATCCAAACTCAAATCGCCTATATAAATTTCGAATCGAAATTTAGCCTTCTGCTTGAAACTGAAGCTCAACCAAAACGACATAACGACTTCGCCACCGCCGCACAAACCGTCGGAGTCACCAAAAATTCATCCACACCATGACAACACGACAAGCTTCCACCCTTCAGAACCTCATGACACTCGATCACGTGTAGGCGACGAACACCCCTCGATTACAGACACGTTCAAAAGCTCGAGACTAAACCCTAAAATGGTCTCGTTTCTTAAATTTACTCAATAGAAAATTTTTCTGATAATTTTCACAAAATCACAGATGCTTAAACTTGCTTCATCCCAAACTTCAATATTTATTAATAATTCGATTGTCAGGAATTGAGAAAAATGCAAACTTTATTCAATTACAAACTGCTCTTGAAATACTTAATTAAAAATCTTTGTTTTTGTTTTAAAAATCATAAATTGCAGTAAGGATTCAAGATATATACTTGAATCAGCTTCTTGTAACCATCGAATTTATCAGTTAATTACTTGATTGCCTGTAAAACAGTATTACATTAGTATTCCTTTCAAAGATGTTTTAAACAACTTCTAAAAATCTTAATCTAGGGTTAAATCTCTTGTTTAATTGAAAAATTAAACTTAACAATGATTAGCAGCAAATAGATTTGAGTTTTGAAAACAAATATACACACTGTATCAATTACAGAGAAACATAGAGCATCACAAAATCATATGCAAACCGAAGCATATATAACCAGATTATCAAAGAATCTTGAACTGTTTTTAATCAAACTTAAAGCTTTTAAAAATTACGTTTACTCACCTGACATGGTTGCTGAACAAAGAACATTTCTTGTTTTCTTTTGAAAACCTGAAGATCTGAAACTGTCTTTGAATCTGTTTGAGTTCTTGTCTGTTTTTAGTTTTGAATTTAATTTGAGTTTGCTTTTTTTTATGAGTTAATGAACGAACTAAAAAGCAGATGCATACATATATAGAAGATAATCAGGATGTTTAAGGGAGGTGTTATCTGGTCAGCTTCTTTGTTAAGATTTTATAAATATTTTGAATAGACAAAATATTGGCTGGGAAGATGGCAATTAAATGCCTTGCTTCTTAATATGTTTGCATAATTATCATTACGTTTAGTTGTAGATAGATATTCGTATAAGATATTCATTTTCAGGTAGACTTTGGTCTTGTAGATGTAGATATTTTGTTTAAAGATGTTTGGCTTGTAAATGAAGATATTGTGTATAAAAACATTTATTTTTATTAACTTTAGCTAACACAACTCATATACATATGTATACACTTTGCAGGTAGGTTTGGCTTGTATGTGAAGATATTTGTTTTAGAGATGTTTGTTTTATCTGGTTTAACTTTATAGATTTAGTCTTGTGAATGAAGATATTTTGTTTATAAATATTTGTCTTCTTGCTTGAGTAATTTATATACTTATGTTTGTCTGGTATTATGTTATACTTTGTTTTTATTTTATTCTTATACTTTGTGTTTACAAATTTCAGTTTATGTGGTATGCATACTTTAATTACTTAATTCTTGTTTTATATTTTACATTTCTATCTTCTGTTTTATATTTTGACTATCAATAATTAAGTTATATTCATATGTTTGACTTATATTTATATTCATATTTTATATTGGTAGAATTTGATTTTTATTTCAAACATTATCATCCACATCTATTATTTATCAAATGTTAACAAGACAAAGTATTTTAATTCAATTATGTAAGATAAATTTTAATATTATTAAGAGATTTTATTTTAAATTTCCAAAAATCATATTCATTTTAAGATGATAAGTTTATTTTTTTATTTAATTGGATTAAATATTTATTAAAATAATAGGGCCAAAATCCAGGGTCGTTACATAACTGTTGCATTTGGGTATAAAAATGAATATAAGTAAGTACATGTATGGTAATTGAATGAATTCAACATATATAAGCAATTCTGATAATTAGTGGAAATAATAAACTTGAGTGTAATATAAAGTTAGTGATAACATTTATGTAAGTCACCTTTTTATTTAGGCTGCTAAATTCAGAGTATGAAATCAATTGCATTTATATGTAAGTAAAGGTTCATTAATGTGAGATAGAACTGTACTGTAAAGTGTGAATGTAATGACATAAATGGAAATGTATATTTTATTCACAAGATGAAATAAAGGAATGAAACCAAGTTGAAAATTTATTGAGGTTTTAATTATAATAAATGTATATACTTGGAAAATTCAATATAATTGAAAATAACAATTATTACAAAAGAAAGATGAAAATTCGAATATATATTTATGTACTAAAAAGATAAACAAATAATAACTAGGTTTATAGAGTGATAATAGATTTAATAAAAAGAGTAGAATTGAAGCAAGGCCGTTATTAGAAATTAATTAATTGGAATTCAATCCGTAATAAATGGATTTATTGTAGGTAAATGAAACTAAATACTATGTAAATTGAAATTTGGATGAATTGGGAAGTTATTAATGTATTAGTGTATAAACCAATGCTAATATTACCCATAAGAGGATAAGTTAATAGTGGATTCAATAACAAAATTGAGAAATCAAATATATGGACTTATTGGGGATTTAAACTTATACTTTTTAAATTAGATAAAATACAGTATTTATACACAATGACTTTCTATATTTTATTTCCCTATGTTTGTTTCTCTAGTTTTTATTTTCTATTTTATTTGTATAAACTGTGAATATATTTATTTGATTTTTGACTGATTTTATTTTTGAATAATAGATTAGAAATTTCAAGAGATATAGGTTACTTATTTTGTTTATTTGTTGCCTTTTTCTTTTCCCTTGCCTTTCCATTTGCATAGCCAATTACTTCCCACGTTCATAGCCATGAATTCTTCTCATAATTCACGTACATATTATTCCTCAAACTCCTTTTTTCATTGCGTGCAAACAAAGGAATTTTTTTTTAATAAATACATCAAGTTATTTGTTGCCTTTTTATTTCCAAACCATTCAAACTCCTGCCTTTTATTGCCTAGCCTCTTTATTTCTTGCCGTTTCTTTCTTTTGGATGTGTATTTCCTAAAACCTAGCTTCTGTCTATTTTTTTTCACGTGAAAATTTTCTCCTTATTTCTTATTTGCGTGAGGAAAAAATAGATCTAAATCCATGGCTTCCTCCTTCTTTTCCTCTTTTCTATTTTTGTTTTTCCTTTGTTTCCTTCATGCCTAGCTCGACCTCACCCTATTGCCGACCACACACCTCCTCCTCACCACCAAAGCCTAGCCGTCACCACCATGGAAGCATACAACATCAAAGTTTGATAACAAACCCTAACCAAGCCATGTATTGATCACCTTGCTTTGATTTATCAAGGTTATGTCATTTTATTGCCAATCTTTTCATTATTTTTATCTATATTCTTTTGTATTGAATCATTGCTTATATATGTATGTATTGTGTTGTTTACAAGTTTGGATCTGACTCTTCATCCACTCAAAAACATAGTCGTGCTTTGTCGTTCTTTTTCGTGCTTTGTGGAGTTTGGATGGGTGTTTGATTTTTATTCTAGCTTTCAAAAAGGTGAGTTATTCACTCTAGACATTACGTACTTATATAATTGTAAATGATGACAAGTGAATCTGTATAAATTGATATGTTATTCATCTATGCCTGTGATGTGATTTTTAAATCATGTTTATATATATTTGTTCATCATCTGATATGATATTATTTGCTATACTATTATTTTATTTCCTGTTATCACACTGCAAGTTCCCCTTCACTATGGGTTGAAATGATACATACCCGAACGAACTGTAGAATAAGGAAGAGTCAGTATGGGCTGAAATGATAGGCTCGAGTGATTTTATTGATTTTTATTGTATTTATTTTACTTGGGATTGCGGGTATGAAATGAAAGAACCCATATTTTCTTTTAAATAACGGATTGAAATGATATATATCTGCATCACTTGACCTAGGTTAGAAAATATTATACAGGCCCATGGTTAATATTTTTAAGGTAATATTTTCCTAAAAAATTATTAAGTATTTGAATATTTAGAAAATATGAAATTTTACCTTGAAATTTGATTTAATGATTTAAAATATAATGAGATATTGGCTTTCAATAAGTTAAAATTTTATAAGTTGATGATTGGTTTAGATTGTCAATTAAAAATCTTTATTTTGTTTTAATGGTAATTTAAAGAGCTTTGATTTTGATAAATAACTTAATAATTAAAGTTAATTAATATGGAATTTTAAAGTCTAGACTTGTATTGCAATCAATTTTTATTTTATGAAATGAATATGTTGGTATAATAAATGATGTCCTTTGAATTGATAAAATGAAATACAGTTATAATTGTACATTATGTAATAAATGTATTAAGCCTGAAATCATAGTTTAATTGATGCCTAAATGAATAAATTTGCAAAGAAATCGATCGTTATATTTACTATGATAAATTACTTTATTTATGAAATGGAAATGTTTGGAAATTGAATAATTATGATTTAAGTGAAAAAGTGTTTTCAAAATATGACTTAACTTGATAATTGGAAATTTGGTTTTAATTGAAATTGTTAAGTTAAGTAAATAAGTGGAAATTTAGTCTTATTTATGAAGTAGGTATTCTAAAATAAAGTGACAAGTTATTTGTTGAAATAAAAGAAGTAAAAGAATGTGTTTTTGACTTAATAAATGTATTATAGTTTAATTTGGATATTTATTGATAAAATTTTATTTTATTAAATCATAAGTTAAATGATATGCAAATGAATATTTTGAAGTGGAAAATTTGATTTTTATAAGTTAAATTGGATAAAAATTGAAATTTTAATGTAGCCGAGATATATAATGTTTTTGGAAAGTTTATAATTGAATGAATAAACTTATAAATGCTACAACTTTGAAATGAATATTATTTGACATTGAATTTAAATGGTTAAATGAATCTTGTTTGGAAGATATTGACATTGAATTTAGATGATCCAAATAAATATGTTTCAAAATGTTTGGTTTCAGAGTTGTTATGACTTGAAAGTAATATAGCTGCGGAAATGAAATTATTGGAAAATGTATTTAATTAAGAATTGTTTTTAAATATATAAATTTGGAACTTATTGAAATTGAAGATTAAAGAACATGACTTTATAAAGTGGTTTGGGTTAAAATGATATTTCAAGTTAATAAATGAAAGAAAATATTCAGTGATGTGGAAATTTGGGTTTTATTTAAATGATATATTGATTTGGTTTGGAATTTAAATGATATATTATTACCATTTTTGGAACGGATATTATTTTGGAAATAAAATGGATATTATTTGGAAAGTATATGGATTTGGAAATATTAGCAATTTTGAAAATGGATATTATTTGGAAAGTAATAGTATGCGATTTTAAATGGTTTTGGAATAGAAATGATTTTAAATAGATATCCATGGGTAATAACAACGTTTGGTTGTTAAAGTGACTGGGATTGGAAGTTGTCATACTCTCTACCAACTTCGAAAACCACTTTAACAACCATGTACGCGGTGGAGATTCCAGAATGAAGAAGGATGGCGGCGGCGTTCCTTTGAGGTATATACATGGACCCGACTCCCGTGAGTTGGCATAAGGTGGCTAAAACAGGAGCGATTCCGGGCCAGTGAGGTAGCTCCTCTTATCGGACACACTCCTTCGATACCATTCTATTACTTTATGATTAATTGGGGCCCTTTTTGATTTTGGGGGTGTGGCTCGAGGTGGGCGGTAGCTGCACGCTATGCGTCACCACCAGTCCAGATAGTAATTGGTATATCTATCCTGGCATTGCCTAGTTGTGCCGTGTCACCTACCGTAGCGGGCCTTGTACGAGTTTGATTTGTTTCATACCTATGGAGTATATTCTCGTAGCCTCCCGATCAGGAGGTACGCAGGTACTGTATAGACTATTGACACTATTATGTGTTAAGGTGAAAATGTAAAGCCTTAACATTATTTTAAGGTAAGTTTATTTTACTAATAGACATTATTATAATAGCGAAATATTACTACATAGTAAATAGTTTAACGTATCCTTAGAGGATGGGCGGTCCCAAGCATTCTTTAAGTTACTTGTACCTTATATTACAGTTCACTTGAGTTGGTTTACATTGTATAAGTACGTATGTCCTGACTCAAGTGTTTTGTGTTTTGCTTTATGCTCGGGTCAGACTGAGTGATACAACATTCGAGACTCACCTTCAGAGTTGGAGATTTTCTTGAAGATCCAGCTATCTATTTTGCTTTCATTTATTCAGTTGATTCTAGAGATGTATTCAGCTTTTTCTTGTTTATCATATTGAAACTTCTGTTGTATCCTGTTTAACCCTAATGTATATTTATATAGTAGCTTCGTGAACTACAATCTCTTTTCTTCCACTGCATTTTGTTAGTCTATGTATGTAATTTATGATTGATTTAATTACTGTATATTTTGAGTTTTGCCAAATTTAAGTTAACAATTCGGTATTTTTAACTATTAAAGTCCGACATGTGTGCATGTGAATGGTCCAAAATAGCGGCCTGTTACAATACGGGTGCTTGGCATTTATCCGTACCTAAGAAATTTGTCAATGCTATTAGATGTTCTGGTCTTGTTGCTTACTTGAGGATTTCGAATCCTTTTGAGGGAACCCGCAAAACTTAAAGTGAGAATTTTGGGATATGTTCATTGTAGCTTATCATTTCATGCGTATTGGCGAGCTATTTTCTACCAAGAGTTTGGAGAAATTTGAGAATGAGAGGCTTGCATTTTATCAAGCCATATTCTATGATTTGAAGGAACATATATTTAGGTATCCTAATTCAGTTGGTTTGTTAAGTCCTGTTGTTAGCGCCAAAATTGGTCACTAACACCCTTAGAGAGTTTGTGTAGAGAGATTAATGAAGAAGATAAATTAAAATGGAGAAGATAATATAAATTAAAATGCGGGAGACGAGAACATAGAATTTATAGTGGTTCGGCGTTGTAGCGTACGTCCACTTTGAAGTTAATCCTTTATTTCTTCACTTTCAACTTGATTACAGATACAATCCGCTTTTAAGTATTCGAATACAATTGTGAAATAAAAGTAGAAGTCTTGGATGAGGTTTGGATGAGGCAGAGTCTCCCCTGTGTTCTCTGAAATCTGATCCCTTTTTTCTATGCCCCTGCCCCTCTATTTATAGACGAATGTGGGTTGGACTTCCCTGGTGGGCCAGATGGCTAGACAGCTCGGTCCAGATAGGACGCGCCCTGCATGCCGAGTGAAACAGGCCGAACGGTCGGCATGCCGAGCCTTCCTTTCCAAGTCGATGGATCTCTCTGTTGAATGGAGGAAGCGGGCCGAACGATGTTGGGGATGCTGAGTGAAACGTGGATGCCGGGTGAGGAGCATGCCGTGTGAAGGGTCTGCCTTGTGAGGATGCCGAGTGGAAGACATGCCGTGTGAAGGGTTTGCCGTGCAAAGGACATGCCGAGCTAAGGTTATGCCGAGTGAAGAATATGCCGAACATAGGGTGTGCCGAACAAAGGATATGCCGAATGAAGAGCAGGCCGAGTGGAGGGAGTGCCGAGTGAAATGCTGGAGGTCTCGTGCCGAGTGCAAACCTGGATGGACGTTCGTTCTTCAATGCCGAGTACAACCCTTGACTGCCGAACGTTCAATCGTGCCGAGTGCTCATTTGTGCCGAGTACAACCCTGCATGCCGAACGTTCTAGTTGCCCGGTCGATTCTCCAGGTAACATTTTGCCCCCCAAAGTACACCGTGTGTTCGAACAGGGTGTGCTTTGAACTACTGGATTAGTGCATTGCCGCCGAATGCCAAGGATGCCGAACGATCTTGCCGAACGATGCGAGTGCCGAATGACTGGAAGCCGAGTGAAACCGTTTTGACCGGTAGAGCCGGTCAGAGTCCCTACATCTTCCTCTTCTTCTCTATAAAAGCCGCCTTCTTTCCTTCTCTTTTCTCACTTCTTGCTTTTACAATTCCGGGCTCACAAACCATTCGTGCAATCAGAATTCAAGGGTTTCTCATAACTTTCCTACGTTCGATCCACGTACTAGGTATCTTCTTACCCGAGTTCCTCTTTTGGCAATTCCCCATCGATTCGCTGTTGGTGGGGACTTAAGTTTGATTTGGAATGTTTCCAAGGTCGAGCGTCTAGTTGTAGAGAGAGAGAGAACCAAATTCGAATGCCTTGTAGGATCATTAGTGAGTGTTCGGCGGAGGAGGAGAAGGTATGGAGGATATGCCGAGTGTTTGGACTCGGCATAATCTTAGTTTGGCACGGCGTAGTTTTGGCCGTACGACACTAGCTCAGTGCGAACTGAAGCTGGGCCGGATGATGGCCGTATGCCGAATTGTAGCCCTGCCGAGCCACTACTTTAGCCGAACAAACTGTTATGCCGAGCGTACATAAATGCCGAGCCTACCTCCATGCCGAGCGAACCGACATACCGAACGTACTTGAGTGCCGAACAAACTATCCTGCCGAACAAACTAAGTGCCGAGCAGACCTTAATGCCGAACCTAAGTGAATGTCGAACAAACTATCATGCCGAACATAACTAGGTGCCGAACAGACTTAAATGCCGAACACAAGCAAATGCCGAATATACTTAACATGCCGAACATACATAAATACCGGACCTATCTTCATGCCGAACATAGTTAGCATGCCGAGCATAATTAGGTGCCGAGCACACATAAATGCCGGACATATACAAATGCCGAACATACTCTCCTTGCCCAATTTCATAACTGGTCTTTACTTGGCATAATCAGATAATTACCTCTTGTGTCTTACTGCAGTCGTTATTCAGAAGGCTTTCGGAGACGGTCAGCGATGACGGTTTTCGGAAGCGATGTTTTTAGGCTTGACGTTATATTAAATGCTTATGCACGATTGATTGCACTAGTTCACGCACCACACGGGGGGGTTATCTGCGTTGTTAATTCTAACGTCGATTATTTTTCGAGTATAGTTCACACAGGCGCTTGGTTGGGTCTGCTATTTATTCAAGATGTCCAAAAGATCCAGTTCTGTTACACTTTCCGACAAACCTGGGCCGTCTTCTAAGCGAACGACCCCCAACACAACTGACCCATCAGTTTGTCCCGCTCATGACTGGGCTCCCGATACTTTGGAATCGTCGATTTTACTGGATGACCCAGTTGACTCACAGGCTTCGAGAGTCACTAAGGCCGCTCTTAAGCGGATATGTTCTACTCATGGCATTCCGTTTGCTGACGTGCTCGTTCCGTCGGGGCATGACCGCCCACATCTGCCCCCCAGCGGGATATACGGCGTGTAGCAAGTTCATGTGCTGGGTTGGTAGCGTGCCACCTTTCAATCTATTCCTTCACGACGTGCTGCAGTATCTGGACGTCGCCCCGTCTCAACTTCATCCAAATGGTCACGCTTTCATTTATGGCATGTACATGCTTTTCATGGTCGTCTTCTCTAGGCCTCCAACTCCCGGCGATATAAGGTACATCTATATGACCAAGAAACGGGGAGAAAGCCCCTCTTACATGTTTCTTGAGCTACATCGGAAGTGCCAACTTTACACTAGCGCGTGGAGTAGCAAATTCGCCCTGTACAAACAGGAGTGGTTTTATGTGCGCTGCCCCCAAGGCTTTGCGAGGCGGTGGGTTGAAGGAAGTAAGTCCTTTCTCTGAGTTGATGTCCGTTCCCGATTGAGGTTGAACTTCTCCTAACTCATTGTTCTATTTTTTCAGATCTCGTCCCCCGTCCCGAGGGCCGGGGGTACTCCGATGCTGTCGACGCCATTAGAGCTCTTCCTGCTGAAGAGTGAGATATCCGAGCCCTCATTTCCAATGAGTCACTATCAAAGTTCGGCTTGCTAGCCCCTGGCTGTCGGGTTAGCCTTCCAGAGGGCGTATCGCTTCCCAAGTCCGTGCCCGTCAGAGGGAAAAAATTGCCTGAATCATCCGTTCGCCCTTCTCTTGAAGCACCGGAAGAAGGGGAAATTCTAGGCGAGCCACCTAAAAAGCGAGGTGAGGATTTAGGTCCTGCAGCTGAAGTTCATGAAATCGAAACGTCATCTTCCCTTTCGAAGGGGAGAAAGGAGCTGGCGCGCAAGTTGAGGAAAGAGGAGGTTGGTGGGACTTCCAAAGCTACGCCTGTTCAGCCAGAGAAAGAGGCTTCTTCACAGCGCGTTGGAAGTTCTCTGAAAGGCTTATCGAACCTCTCCATTCCCGACGACTTGCTCGACTATGATTTCGATGACCCGGAGCTGTTTAAGTTTCGCTCACCCGTCAGGGGTGATGCGGGCGTCCCGGCCCCGATCCAAGGGGAAAAAAACTCCCGTTAGCAAAGCCACTGGTCCGTCGGGGGGTAGCACTAGAACACACACAGACACATGAATTTCACTTTGCACCTACTTTTCTTTCAACATTCTGCTCTCTCGCTAATTCGCTATTGTTTGATTGCAGGTGACATGGGGCGCTCTCACGGATACGACCGCCTTCGCGGTTCGTCGACTTTACGCCAATCTGGTCGGGACTCGGGCCTCGGGAAGCACCGAGACAGAGACAGCGACAACGACCGAGATTATCATGCCCGGGACTCGTCGTCCCGGAAGAAAACTTATTATCAGCCCGAACACCGCCAGGAGACCTCTTCTTATCAGGAGAGAAGCAAAGACAAATGTGGCCATAAGAGGTCGCATTCTGATGCTCTCCGGGACCAACACTCTGATTCTTCTTCTACCCGGCACTCTCGAGATTCTCATAGGAAGGGCGAACTTTCAAAGCCGTCTCCTCCCGCTCCCGTAACAGAGCCGACAGTGTCGGAGAGATTGAACGAACTTAAGGCTAAGTTTCTGAAGATTTGTTTTGATGGGTTGAAGTTCCTCCCGGCGATTCATCCTATTCTCGGAGATGTCAAACAAAATGCTATCGCCTGTACCAATGACGTCTACGTGCAACATGACGCGTTCGTCCATCTGGCTGAGAAACTTTCTGAAGTCTCTATGGAGCGCTAGCACGAAATTGACCGCCTAAAGCTTGAAGCTATTCATGATAGGGATATCATTAAGGCCCAGGATGAAGAAATTGCCGCCTATAAGTCCGAGCTTGAAGCTACTCGTCAGAGCGCTAAGGACACCGCCGAGGCTGTTTCCCGCCTTGAATTGACTCATAAGAAAGAGCTCGATGAAGCGGTTCAACGGTGTGGGGCATTAGCTTTGGAGAAAGACTCCGTTCAGAAGGAGCGGGACACACTTAGTTGTCGGGTTAAGGAACTCGAAGAGCAACTTTTCGAGGAGAGGAAAGAGAAAGTGGCTGTCCAGGTTGAGGCACAACATTATTGTGATGAGATTGTCGCCACCCGACTCCTAAAGGGGAAACTTGAAGACGATCTCTCCAAAGTTGAGGCACTGAGGAATGAGGCCCATGAGGAAGGTAAAAGGGCAGCAACTGTCGACATCGACTCTCGCCTCGAGGCGGCCAGGGAAGAAGGCAGGGAGGAGATAAAGACCGAATTCGACCCGCTCATCGCTGAGTTCAATGCCCGAGTTCTCATGCATCGAGATCTAACTTTTCTGGGCGACGGCTACCTTGAGTCATTGGCCGAGGCATGGGAGACCCTGATTCAGATAAGGAAGGTTGAGTGCGGCGCCGATGAGGTCGACGAAGAAGCATTGATAAAAGAATTCCCGAGGGGGAAGGAGCCTTTGGATTTATCGGCGGCTAAAGCCCTCTACAGCAAAGGTTCTCCCTCCAGGAAAGGGAAAGAGGTGGCTACGGACCCTTCCGGCGTTGTGCCCCCAGTTCACGTGCCTACCCAATCAGCTAGTCGGTCAACACTTGACCCCTTCGAGCAGCACGTTGGTTATGACCCAGAAGGCCCCGGGCTTGGCATTCTTGTTTTATCTTCCATCCCGGAGGGCGGGACACCTCTGGCGACTGAGAACCCACCGGCATCTGGTGAGTAACCTTTGGGCTTCACAAAGATCTTTCTCGTTCCCTCAGAAGTTGTTGTGTTCTAACACTTGTTTATTTTCGTGTCTTCTGTGCAGGCTGTTCTGACCCCGAGCCCACTCCGAGGAGCGATGCCGTCAAGGAGGTGGAGATAAAGGCGAGTGAGGCTACTCAAGTCGGCGGAGATCCTGGTCCAGATGCTCAAGTAATCGGGGCGCTGGATGAAGGAAAATCTGACTCTTCCTCGGAGAGTTTCGAAGTAGGAATCACAGGCGCCTCTGAGCACACATCCGACTTGAGCATGAAGGAACGGCTCGAGAAAGAGAAAAGAGATACGACCTCAGTCAAGGTCGAGCCGCGTGAAGTGGACCTGGACGATCCTCTGAACAAACCATTGAAGATCATTCTTCCTGGCAAGTCCCAGCCCATGGATGCTCCCCCTACGTCTTCGGTCGTTACCCCTCCGTCAGGGAAGGAATCCAAGAGTAAGCGCTCTGGGAAGGAACCATCCGGGAAGAAGTCAAAGAAACACAAGAAATGACCGTCATCCCCGTTCAACGAGAACTAGTTTAAGTATGTACTAATTTTTGTAGACTGTGTAAATAGGCTGTTGGCTCCGGACTTCGGAGCGTTTTTGTAACGGGAAGCTTTTTGTGAATAAAATTTGATCTTCACTTTTGTCTTCTCAAAAGACTTTTATTATTCAGTTTCTTTTATGGTTGTGATTGAAATCTGAATTGTTATGGGTAACTTAGACTTCTTGGTTCGTCTTTACATGGCTTGGGAGCTTCCCTGGATTTGATCAGTCTCCACTTGGTGCTTCAAGCACTTAGGATATTTCATAGCCCGTATGTTGGGGACTTGACATATCCAAGTCATTTGCGTCGTAGTTCCTATTCAAGGAACTCGGAGGTCTGAACTGCTTGTAATTAAGTCTATACACCGGACTTCGAGTACTCCAGTCCGTGCTCCGGGGACTTGGAGATTTCGAGTCATTTGTATTCGAGTCCGCGCTCTGGGGACTTGGAGATTTCGGATCGTTTATACTCGAGTCCGCATTCTGGGGATTTAGAGTACTCCAGTCCACACTCTGGGGACTTGGAGATTTTGAATCGTTTATACTCGAGTCCGCACTCCGGGGACTTGGAGTACTCCAGTCTGCACTCTGGGGACTTGGAGATTTTTTGTCGTTTATACTCGAGTCCGCACTCTGGGGACTTAGAGTACTCCAGTCCGCACTCCGGGGACTTGGAGATTTTGAATCGTTTATACTCGAGTCCGCACTCCGGGGACTTAGAGTACTCCAGTCCGCACTCCGGGGACTTGGAGATTTTGAATTGTTTATACTCGAGTCCGCACTCTGGGGACTTAGAGTACTCCAGTCCGCACTCCGGGGACTTGGAGATTTTTTGTCATTTATTATAAGCGTTCGTACGCTAGCCAGGATATCATAATTTTTAATTGCGCGTCATAGGAATATCATACGAAGAGACATTGGTCATTCATGGAAAAGATGGCTTCAAGCCTTTATTGATGAAAACAAGCTAGATTATCTTATTACATGCCAAGAAGAAAGCATACTGGAAATAAATGCAACTGCCGCATAAAGGAAATAGACTAAGTGTAATAACGCCGCAAATGCTCGCTGTTCCATGCTCGAGGGAGTGTCGCACCATCGACGGCCGTTAGCTTGAAAGTTCCTTCTCCAAGCCTCCGTTCGATGACGTATGGACCTTCCCATGCGGGATTTATGTGTGAAGGGGTTGGAAAGACTCGTTTCAAAACGAGATCTCCCACCCTAAAAGTTCTTGGCTGGACTTTTCCATTATAATATTTAGCGACTCGGTGTCTCTATGAGGCTGCTCTCAAATCAGCTTCTTCGCGTTTCTCATCAATGAAGTCTAATGATTCCAATAGGAGATCCTGGTTTGACGCAGGATCGTAATAGGTTACCCGGTGTGACGGAACTTCAAGTTCTACGGGTATGACGGCTTCCGTGCCGTACGCCAGTGCGAATGGTGTGTGGCCAGTCGCGGTCTTGTGGGTAGTTCTATAGGACCAAAGCGCTGTTGGGAGTTCATCCACCCACTTGCCTCTAGCCTTTTCCAAACGCTTCTTCAATATGGACTTGATGATTTTATTGACGGCTTCTACCTGCCCATTCGCCTTCGGGTGAGCAACTGCTGCGAACCTTTTCTCAATGCCATACCTCTGACAGAACTCTTTGAATTCCTTGCTTTCGAATTGAGTTCCGTTGTCCGTTATGATCGTCCGTGGGAGGCCAAAACGACATATGATGTTTCGTACAACGAAATTAATGACTTTCTTGGTGGTGATTGTGGCCATTGGCTCTGCTTCCGCCCACTTGGTGAAATAATCGACTGCCGCTATTGCATATTTCGCGCCTCCTTTGGCTATGGGCAGAGATCCAATTAGGTCGATTCCCCACATTGCAAATGGCCAGGGACTAACCATTTGTGTGAGTTCCGTTGGCGGAGCTCTCGGAATCTTTGCATATATCTGGCATTTGTCGCATCTTCTCGCATAGTCTGCAGCATCCCGATTTACAGTCGGCCAATAATATCCATAGCGGAGGATTTTCCTCGCCAAAGTTTGCCCCCCGGTATGATCACCACATTCTCCCTCATGGACTTCTTCCAACACCCGTTTTACCTCGTCATGGGCCACGCACCGGAGTAAGGGGGTCGAGAATCCCCTCCGATACATTATCCCGTCTTGCATTACATAACGCGAAGCCTTACGAAGGACTTGGCGTCTTTCGCTTCTTTTCTCGGGTAAGTCCCCGTATAGCAAGTATTGTTTGATCGGGGTCAGCCATGATCCCCTTTCGAGTTCGGTCTCCAAGACGAGATCTATCTCCATCATGTCTATACTTGGAGCAAGCAGAGTCTCGATAGGGAACAATCCCATCTGCTGTGCATCGCCAGTACTCGCGAATTTAGCCAACGAGTCGCCCTCCCTGTTCTGTTCGCGCGGGACATGCGAAATGTCATAATATTCCTTGTCTACTAGTAGCTCCCGGACCCGAGCAAGGTAAGGAGCCAGTCTCTGTCCTTTCGCTTGGTAGTCTCCCCGTACCTGATATACCACCAGCTGTGAGTCGCAGAAGATTTCGATGGACTTTACCCTCAGTTCATTGGCAAGTCTTAAGCCAGCAATCAGTGCTTCGTATTCGGCTTCGTTATTTTTCGCTGTAAATTCGAGCTTCAAAGCGTAGCAAATCGATCGGTTTTCGGGAGTTACCAGAACTATCCCAGCTCCCGACCAACGGTCGTTAGATGCCCCGTCAGTGAACATCTTCCATCGGACAGGAGGGATTACTTTGTGATTTTCACTCGGTTCATCCGGAATGGTGAACTCAGCAACGAAGTCAGCTAATGCTTGACCTTGGATGGTCCTTCGCGGCAGGTAGGTGATATCAAACTGGCTTAACTCGATGTTCCACTTTAGCATCCTACCGGAAGTTTCCGGTCGTTGGAGTACCTGTCGCAAGGGTTGGTCAGTGTAAACACTGATTGAGTGCGCCTGAAAGTAGGGACGAAGCTTGCGTGATGCAATCACCAGGCAATAGGCAAGTTTCTCGATCTTTGGATAATTCTTTTCTGCCCCCGTCAGTCGTTTACTAACATAGTACACCGGCCTTTGAACCTTGTCTTCTTCGTGAACTAGGGCTGTACTGATAGCGTGTTGAGACACGGCCAAATATACGTACAACGTCTCGTGGTCTACTGGTTTTGATAACACTGGAGGACTTTCCAAATGTCTTACCAGGGCTCGAAATGCTTCCTCGCAGTCAGTCGTCCATTCGAAGTTTCTCTTTCCTTTCTTTATGACATCGAAGAAAGGAACACACTTATCTATGGCTCTGGATATGAATCGACTGAGCGCAGCTACTTTTCCGTTCAAGCTCTGTACCTGTTTTATGGTTCTAGGTTCCTGTATATCTCGGATGGCCTGGATCTTTTCCGGGTTAGCTTCAATTCCTCGTGCATTCACAATGAAACCCAAGAACTTTCCCGACGCTACGCCGAAAGAACACTTCAGGGGGTTGATTTTCATTTCGAAGAGCCTCAGTATATTGAACATTTCCGCCAAGTCTCGAATGTGGTCGTTTGACTGCCGTGACTTCACAAGCATGTCATCCACATAGACTTCCATTGTTTTCCCAATCTGATATTTGAACATTCGATTTACCAGACGTTGGTAAGTTGCTCCGGCGTTCTTCAGTCCGAAGGGCATCACTACATAGCAGTATAACCCAACATTTGTGACAAAGCTGGTGTGTTCTTGGTCTGGAATGTGCATCGGAATTTGGTTGTATCCAGAGTATGCATCCATAAATGACAATAACTCATGCCCTGCAGTTGAATCGACCAGTTGATCAATTCGTGGTAGCGGGAAGCTATCCTTCGGGCATGCTTTGTTTAAATCAGAATAGTCAACGCAGGTTCTCCATTTCCCGTTTGCTTTCTTTACCAACACAGGGTTGGACACCCATTCCGGGTAGAGGGCGTCGCAGACAAACCTATTGGCTTTGAGTTTATCCACCTCCTCTTTGAGAGCTGTAGACCTCTCCGGGTCCATGCCTCTCCTTTTTGCTTCACAGGTACGTGTTTCGGGTCTATATTCAACATATGGCTCGCAATTGCAGGGGAAATCCCACGCATATCAGAGTGTGTCCAGGCGAAGACATCAAGATTCGCTCGGAGGAAATCAGATAAATTCTCTGCCATTAGGGTATCGAGCTGTGACCCAATTTTAAGAACTCGTGTCGGGTCGCTGTGGCTAACTGGGATATCAATTGTTAGTTCGGCTGGTGCTGCGTCTGTTTCCCTGGGTTCCCCTTTGTCATCTCTCGGATCTATGTCTCCAACGATCCGAGAATGTCGCCCGAGCCAGGGCTCGGGCGCTAATTGTCAATCATCAGAATTCGGGATGCG
This sequence comes from Allium cepa, assembly GCA_030765085.1. Lineage (NCBI taxonomy): Eukaryota > Viridiplantae > Streptophyta > Magnoliopsida > Asparagales > Amaryllidaceae > Allium > Allium cepa. The sequence goes on from CM060937.1 coordinate 295,237,118, forward strand.
GACGATGCTGTCCGCATTCTTCCCCTTTTCTCTACGCTGGGCCTCTCTCAGCTCAGCCACGTAACATGCACGTCCGGTTGCTTGGTCACCATGCTCTACGCCAACTCCTTTGTCCGTCGGGAATTTCAGTGTGAGACACCACGGGGCCAAGGCTGCCCTGAAATCTGCGAGGGCTGGTCGTCCCAAAAACACGTTGTATGGTGAATCAACATCCAGCAATATGAATGGTAGGATTCGCACTCTCCTGCGTTCACCTTGTCCCAGTTCAACTGGTAACTCCACATATCCTACTGCGTCTATGGCTGCGCTGTTAAAGCCATGGATTCGGGCTTTGGATGGCTTCAAATCCTTAGTCTCCAGCTTTATTTGGTCATACGCTTTCTTGAAGATGATGTTAACGGAACTTCCGCAATCAATTAGGATTCTCCTTACGAATGCCGGTCCGATGGTTGCGGATATGACCAATGGATCGATGGTGGGAGCTTCCACCTTATCCGCGTCTCTATTCTTGAATACAATATCGTCGTGCATCGTGCGCTGCTACTTTGCGGGAGTTCCATCCTCCACATATGAACAGCACTCATGCTCGGTATGTCTCAAGGAATTAGCATATCGCTCCATTTCCTGCCAATTTTTATCCGCAGGATGAGGTCCACCAGCAATTGTGTTAATAATCAATCTTCCCATAGTTCGAGTAGGTTGCTCTGGTTGGTATAGAGTTGGGCCACGTCCGGGGTCTGAAGTTTCTTGTCTTCCTTCTGGCGTATCTTTGACGAATTCCTGCAGCTTCTTCTGCCTAATCAATTTCTCAATAGCGTCATGGAGATGCCTGCATTCGTCTGTGTTGTGCCCATAAGACTCGTGAAAGCGGCAATACTTTCCAGTCCGCTTTTGCTCCTCTGTTGATTCCTTAGGGCGTGGTTTTCTGTATTGAAAAGTGTTGCAGGTCGATAAGTAGATGTTTTCAAGAGACGCATTCAGTGGAGTGTATTCGTTGTAGGTTGGGATCCTTGACTTCCATCTCCCCGTTTCCTTCTTCTTTCCAGGATTTCCACTTCCAGTTCCCTTAGTCTGCCCGGGCTTATTTTGGACGCTGGCCTGAATCTTTCCAGGGTTATCGTCGGTTGCTTTCATGGCGATGTTGCCCTTTACAAACTCCTGAACGGACCCTGGTGCCTTGTCTTTCCTTATCCACCAAGCTTCTTCCCTCCTTATGAACTGGTGGGCTTTCGAATAGAAAGGTCCCAACGTAGCTGGTGGCTTTCCCTCCAACCAATCCCCAAATTCAGAGTCTGGATCCACTCCACGCATTATTGCCATCAAAATCGCGTGGTCGTTTGGATTGCTCACTTCAGTAGCGGCAACATGAAATCTCTGTAAGTATGCTTTCAGTGATTCTCCAGGAGCTTGGGTCACGCTTGATAAGGACATCACATCCTTGGGTCGAGTGGCGTGTATCCTGAATTATTCTATGAATTTCCTTGCTAATTCATCGAAGTTTGAGATTGACCGTGGAGGAAGTCGAGTGAACCACATGGTGGCAATTCCAGACAGAGTTATTGGAAAGCACCTACACTTAGTTGTGTCGTTGGCCCTTGCTGAATCCATCATCCACCCATACCTCATTACATGTAGTCTAGGGTCAGTTTTTCCTTCAAAGGCGGGTATGGTGGGCTTGTTAAACTTCCTTGGGTATTCAGCCTGTAGAATGGTATCTGTGAAGGGAGTATGACTCTTAGACATTCCCCAATCTTCATTAGTCAAACCTTGATTCTCTCTCATCAACTGCCTGACCATAGCTGTCAAATCCGGGGTTTGTACTGTGGGAGGAAGGTTGGGTTCCGCTCTACGGGCTTGATTTCTAGTAGAGCGATCAGTGGCACCTGCTTGGTCATCGTCATCCTTGCGGCGTCTACGCCTGGGAGGTTCATCAGCTGAAGTTGAGCTATCATCTTCGGAGTAAGGGACAGGGCTACCTCCAGCATTCCGATGCTGCTGTTGAGCAAGTTGGGCCATGAGGTCAGCATTAACTTGCATTTGCTCAGCGAGTTGCCTTCTTCTTTCCGTAAGCTCTTTTATCAAGACATTCAATTCTGCTCGTGAAACAGCTTCCGCTTGGTTTTGGCTGGAGGGCCCCGTGCCTCGAATTGCTTGTTGATCGTTAGGTCCAAGTTGTTGAACACTAGCGGTTTCGCGGGCATCTACATTTTGGGAGGTCGATCTTGTTCGTGGTCTTCCCATGGTAGAGTCGTTGATTGTAGCTCTGAGTAGAATCAACAGATGCCTTATGAATAATTACGGATCTTCTTCGGGGGATTTATGCAATCCATTAGCTACAAAGTAGATCCTCACAACCTGAGAATTCGGTTCTCAGTGAAAGCACCAAAATGTTAGCGCCAAAATTGGTCACTAACACCCTTAGAGAGTTTGTGTAGAGAGATTAATGAAGAAGATGAATTAAAATGGAGAAGATAATATAAATTAAAATGCGGGAGACGAGAACACAGAATTTATAGCGGTTCGGCGTTGTAGCCTACGTCCACTTTGAAGTTGATCCTTTATTTCTTCACTTTCAACTTGATTACAGATACAATCCGCTTTTAAGTATTCGAATACAATTGTGAAATAAAAGTAGAAGTCTTGGATGAGGTTTGGATGAGGCAGAGTCTCCCCTGTGTTCTCTGAAATCTGATCCCTTTTTTCTGTGCCCCTGCCCCTCTATTTATAGACGAATTGGGTTGGACTTCCCTGGTGGGCCAGATGGCTAGACAGCTCGGTCCAGATAGGACGCGCCATGCATGCCGAGTGAAAAAGGCCGAACGGTCGGCATGCCGAGCCTTCCTTTCCAAGTCGATGGATCTCTCTGTTGAATGGAGGAAGCGGGCCGAACGATGTTGGGGATGCCGAGTGAAACGTGGATGCCGGGTGAGGAGCATGCCGAGTGAAAGATATGTCGTGTGAAGGGTCTGCCGTGTGAGGATGCCGAGTGGAAGACATGCCGTGTGAAGGGTTTGCCATGCAAAGGACATGCCGAGCTAAGGTTATGCCAAGTGAAGAATATGCCGAGCATAGGGTGTGCCGAACAAAGGATATGCCGAATGAAGAGCAGGCCGAGTGGAGGAAGTGCCGAGTGAAATGCTGGAGGTCTCGTGCCGAGTGCAAACCTAGATGGACGTTCGTTCTTCAATGCCGAGTACAACCCTTGACTGCCGAACGTTCAATCGTGCCGAGTGCTCATTTGTGCCGAGTACAACCCTGCATGTCGAACGTTCTAGTTGCCTGGTCGATTCTCTAGGTAACACCTGTCTTTAGAATATTGATTACGATTTTGAAGTATCTGTATCTACTCATGAGTTTTGAGATGTTGACGATATATCTCAAATTCAAGTTATTGTGACTCTGTTGAAATCTGCGAGTCTGTTCGGGTTTGTCGCCCCACCAGGTAATCGAGTATTATATTGACCTCATTTTCGATTCTTATTCTTTTGGTCATCCTTCCACGAGGATGCCCACAAAGGAAATGAGGTGATCCTTGGAATTTAATTGATATTTCCATTCTTACGCCTTTTGAGGTAACCTTTGTGGATACTCATTTATAAGCTTAGTAATATTACTTCACCCGAAGTAATGATTTGCCAGTTGTGTTATTCTTCTCATTCAAGAAGATATTTTACCCTTACCCTTATATCTCACTGGTTTCGTGTTCGATCTATTGGTGGTGCTAGGGTCTTTCTTTAGCTTGACCCAACACTGATTCTCATTAGCTACGAGTTGCAAAGGATAGTGTTCTTTTACCGCATTCTTGTAACGACCCGTATTTTACGTGTTGATAAATCGTAAAATAGTTGTCATTAGGTCGTTTGCATTGTTTGAGTCAACCTGAGTTAGCTCGTGTGGGAGCTTAGGTCTAGTTGTGGTTTGGGTTGGTGGAATGAGTTAGTGGTAGCTGCCGACTTAAGGTGGTTAGCGGGGTAAGGAGATGGGCCAACCCAAGAGCTAGCGACCTAAGGGGTGGACCGAGTTAAGGAGGTAGGGCGACTTAGGCAGTGGCCGAGTTAAGAATTTGGAGCGACCTATAGTGGTTGCCGACTTAAGGTGAGACCGACCTATAGTAGTAACCGACCCATAGAATTGACCGACTCATAGGGTAAGCGACTTATAGGAGTTAACGATCTAAGTGTTGGACCGACTTATAGGATGGAACGTCCTAAGGGTTAGTGGCTTAGGGGAGTTAGCGGCTTAACGTGATTGGAGGGGTCGGCTATGTGTTAGATCGGCTATATAGTTAAGTCGTAGGTCGTTGAGACCATGTGTATAATGTTAGATCGGATACATCGTTGGGTCGGCAGTATAGGTAAGTCGTTAGGTCGGCTAGGTGTTAGGTCGCGTGGTGGTTAAGTCGGGTGGCCCTGTGTTTGGTTAGGTCGGTAAGTCGTGTATATTGTTAGGTCGTAGGGAGACTTAAGTCGCTAAGCCGCATACTAGTTGGGTCGGCTATGTAGTTAAGTCGGTAGGCCGTGTAGTGTTTTGGGTCGTGAGTCGTAGGGTTTTGATAGGTCGTGATCGACCTAGGAGTGACCGACCTAAGAGGAAATCTGCCTATAAATAGAAGTGCCTATCTTCATTTTTGGAATCCGGATTTTGAAGTGACGAAGTGCTGCCATTTTGAGAGCTCGACTACAACACTTCTTCACTTCTTTTCTCCACTCTAATCTAGTGCTTACTTCCATCCAAGATTGAAGATCAAATCGAAGATCCAAGAGCCAAAGTTGAAGATCTCCATCCTTCAAAGAGAGATTTCATCATTTGAAGGGAAACCTTGTCGGATCAAGCTAGATCCTTTGCTGTCCAGATCTGGAGTTTGTTGTTTTTTAGGTGTTTAGGTAATTCGGTGAGTGGTAGTTATCTCTCACACGGACCCAAAGGAGTATATTGGATCGGTGGTTTGTTTGTGTGTTAAAGATAGCGATTTCATGCATTTTCCTTAAGTCTGCATGTAGATCCATTGTTCATAAAGTTTTGATATCTACTTTACTACATGTTAACCTCTGCTAATTCATTCATCAAGATATTACTTAGAATTCATGCTTGTTAGATTTGGACCCTTTAATTACGAAATTTCCATTATTGTTATAACTATTTATTTAGATCTTATTTGAATGATTGATTACTTGGATGAATGATTGATTTGATTGATTAGTTGATTAGTGATTGAATTTGGACAAGTTGGTCGAAGATGATTCAAAAGCTAAGTGGAAAGGCTCTTGAATAAGGAAAGCTGCTCATGGCATATGAAGCGGATGATAAAGCTCATATGGATAGATTTGATCATGCTGTTGAGATGGGACTTTGCTATAATGTGATGAGGCAAAGCATGATGTTGAGATGAGACTTTGCTATGATGCGATGAAGAAAAGAATGATATGAGAAAGTCTTGGTTTAATCCAGACGGGATCATTCCAAGCATGTTGATAACTCGGTGATGTGGTCCGAGTTTGTTGATAATGGTTGGCTTGAGAGGCGCTTGAGCTATTATGTGAATAGTCGTCGGGGAGGATGACTAGAAGGCCGAGATCTCATCGTTATTGAAGGTTCTAGCATGCTCAAAGCAAGAGTACGTTGGGACGGTCATGACGACGTCTCAGACACGGGTCACGATGACGTGTTAGTACTCTGGGCAGATTCGATAGTCCTAGGCACGGGTCACGACGACGTGCAGAGTTATGTCTAGAACCGGGGTTACCATTAGCCCTTGGCGGACGGATGAAATAATGGGTCGGCCATTCAATTAACGGTGAAATCGAGGCAATGATAACAGTGATAGCCAGAGTCATGGATGTTTGGATGTTTTGGTTGTATCGTCGCTTGGGCCAAGAGCGATGTTTTCGGGGTGCTTACCTGATCTTGGTTTAGGCTTTGGGGGTTTGTACTTGGAAAACATCGACCTTGACTCGAGTGATAATTGATTTACTTTAATTGTCTGCTTTGCTATGTTTGTTTCTGCTTAGCTGTGTCTGGGGGCTATCACTGTAGAAAGAGGTGGAGTGGGATGGTTGAGTTTCTATTCCTTTTTACCCTTTATGCTCTTTTGGTATGTTTGATAGTTGATTTACTGCTCACTAAGACTTTTGTCTGACTCAAGGTTTTATGTTTAACTCTTATTACCTTGGGCTGTTCATCCATGTTGGGATGGGCAGACTAGGTAGAAGGTGACAGGTGCTGTTCTTAGTGACTAACGCTGTTGATGACGAAGACGAGCTGGAGGCTTTTGCATATTGTTTTCTTACTATATGTACTGGATGTTCCGCTGTTTGTATGATTCTCTGAGTGATATGTAGTGAGGCTTGCTGTATTGATTTTTTTTTTCAGATTGTTGTACCAAACTATTATGAGTTTATATGATGAATTCTGTTCTATGGAGCTTCACTATGTATACTTTTCTATTGTATTTTATCCATGCGCTATGAGTAATACGATAGACTATCCTGTGTTTACCTTACCCTGACGATCATCCATGGCTGCCTGGTACACTTTTCAACGCATTATTTCCTTGTTGGGTGCAGGAGTCATGGGCGGTCGTCACAATTCTGCACTCATTTTGAGTTTTTGAGTAGTTAGTTATACCATTAGGAATGACGAAGAATCTAATCTATTTCCTCAACCTTGTGAATCAAGTATATTCAAGGAACAGCTCAACGAGTCTCTTTTTGTGTTATTGATTTTGAGTATATGTAATGAATTGTGTTTCAAATTTTTTGAAAATTGAAGATATATTTCTATGAGGAATTGGATTTGGTTTTTAGGATAAATAAAGAAAATTTTGAGAACTAAATATGAGATACTTCTTTTATAGAAGTTGATTTTTGTGTTGGGTTGTCCATCAAGTACTTTAAGAATTTTGGTCGATACGCCTGATCAATGTTATCGATAAGAATTTCCTAATCGCCGTGATGAGACAATCAGACATGATAAATTGAGTTTTAGTGAAACTAAATTGGGAAAAAAATTAAAGAGATTTGTGAATTAAATTTTATTCTAGATGACATATGCAGCCATTGAACCATAGTGGGATTGGATGAGTGGCGAGGTGGTTTTGATCATTTGGTTAAAGCTACAGCCAATCGATAGGGTTATTTATTATAAATCACTGGCAATGCAATGTATGAATTTGAATATGTCATCTAACGACTAGCATTTTGCAGTCATTTAAGCAAAGTGATCTTTGAAGTAACCATCTCTTATTGGGTTTTCTTACCTCAATTGTCTTAGTATCAGTATTGCTCCTCCACAGCGACATACGGAAAGTCATCAGGTTGTTGTTAGAGTTCGGATAAAGCGATGCTAAATGCCAACTCTATTTCGAAAAAATTTTGTGAAATCAATCTCCTTCATAAATTTTTGAGTAAAACACCTCGTTGTGTTTTGTTTCGAAAGTGAGATGCTTTCGAAATCATGATATGTTGCCCAAAGAAATTCGATGGTCCGCGAAGCCTAGTAATACTTAGGAAAATCATTGAATTTACCGAGCAATTTTATCCTAGTCTTCTTTCTCCTTGAGTAGAGAATAAGGAATTTTAATCTCGTGCTTATCTATCTTCCTTTAATTGATAAAATAAACGTCTTGGGTACAAAATCTTCTCCAGAAATTGCGAGGACGCAATTTTGTTAAGTGGGGAGTCTATAACAACCCTGGTTTGGAGATACATGTATATATTTAATTATAATGGAAGTTATAATTTAATATTGTAAATTAAAATATAATTGGAGGTTTTAAATTTTTTATTTGGAATAAACAATTAATTTTGTAAATAAAATGAGAAAAATAAAGTTTGGAACTTTATTTTATTTATTTGGATATAAATATGGTATTAAACATTGATTGGATAAGTATTTGGTTTAAATAAATTGAAATATTGGGTATTTATTAGTTTGAAACTAGAAAATTAATTAGGTGATGTATTTCAGCTTTAAATTGTTGAAATAAACCTAAATCAATGAAAATAAAGTTTTAAAAACATTATTTTGAGAATTTGAGTAGAAAATAATCAAATTGCAATTTTATTTGGGTAAATACAACAATATTGGAAAACAATGTCAATATTAATCCTTTATTGAATTTAAACTGAGAAATACGAAGATGTTATGTATTTTATTAATATAAAATATGGAATATGGTTTAAAAATAATATTTTGATGATTAAAAAGAGTTAAAATGATTTATTGTAATTTATTTGACAAGAAAACAATTTTGTACAAATTGTTGAATTAAAAATAGTGTAAATTAAAAAATATTGTTAAAATAAGGTTTTATTTGTAAAAATATATTTTTATTGTTAAATTAAATTATATTTTGGTTATAATAACAATTTTATTTCAATACAATTGGATGAATTCATTTTATTTGGCAATTAAACGATGAAATGTGTGTATATTGTCTTAAATAAGGGAAAATGTGAACATAGCCTTATAATTTCACTAAGTATAATTACTCTTGGGCTTTTGGATTAGGATTAGGTCCATTAGCCATTAATTTTGAGGCTTTTGGTAATTGAGAAACTAACTGTACATTAGTTTTCTCCTTCCTTCTCAACAAAAGTTTACGGTAAAAATAGAAAAAGAGAAAAACCTCATGGCTTCTTTAAATTAAAACCAAATTTCACCAGATTTGCTGCAACTAAAAGAAGAGAATCACTATAATAAGAAGATAAAAGGTAATCTCTACCAATACAAAAGTTATTTCATTAAAAATCTTAGAATCTAGGTATGATTGTCTGTAATAGTTTTGATTTTGCGGTGCATGCTTCCTTTTCAGCTTTTACAGGTTATTAGAGCTCCATTCTCCTCAAAAGCTTGAAAATTTCTACCAATTTCTTTGCCAAATAACTGAGGTGAGTAAGAACTCACATTTACTAACTGGTATATGTGTTGCTTGTAAAGAAACTGCTCTGTATAAGCTTCTGTTTATGTATATCTTTCTGTTAGTTGTTTTATTGAGTTTCTTGTTTCTAGTTGCCACTTTGAATGGCCATAACTCCTTAATTTTCACTCGAATTACTGTCAGATCTTTTTTGAAGGATAGTTTAGTTGGTAATATTTTTTCATATCAATTTTCATCTCAAAATGTTGCGTTTTTCTATATCAACTTGTTGCTGGAAAAATCAGTTCATGCAAGGAAAAGGTGTTGAAACAAATCCGTGAACTAGGTCGACATGGAGGTCGACCCGGTGCCTCACCAAGTCGAATAGCCTGTCAAGCTGGTCCCCCAGGGGGTCGACCTAGCGGTCAACCTGATAGGGCAAGGGGTCGACACCTTGGTCGATCCATTCTTGTGTGTTAGCTAGCCTTACTTATTTGCTTATTCGCAGCATTTTTCCTCCTTCCATGTAGTTTTTGTGACCAACTCCTTTGCAATTTTGAGATGTTTTTTATGATGGTTATGGGCTATTATATCCATCAATGGATTAGCATATTTTTGGAGGAATTCAAAATTCATAAATTTGAAGTAAACTTGGTTTGAAATTGAATATCGATTTAGAGTATTTCCTTCGTATTTCTTCGATTTCAGGCACTATTTCTTCCAAATAAATCCTGAGAAATTTATAAATAATTTGGTTTTTGAAATCATTATTATAAAACATTTTCAAATTATTTTCAAATTATTATTAAATTATTTCAAAGTATTTCAAATATATTTATCTCTTATAATAAGGAGTATTTTCAATAAAATACCTCCGAAACAATTTCAGAAAATTATTTGAAAATCCCTTTTTCTCTATTAAATTATTTTATAAACAATACACATTATTTTTACACTTTTTGGATGTATGAGAAAGAGAATTAAATGATTTAGTAAAACACGTGGTATGGGACACGTAAGTTTACTTTTTCGGTTAATTCCGGACTTGTACGATCGAAACCACTCGAGTATATTGATTTAAGATGATTTCTAGGATTTACCATATTATGGCATATTTTTAAGAATTTTAATTCCTATATCTAGGAATTTTTCTGAGTTTGGTAATATTTGGTGAGTTTTATGGTTCAAGCTCTCCTAATTTAGGAGCATAATCGATGAGACGCATCACGACGTATTCTTATACCTGCCAATGAAATGAGGCAAATCTTGAGGTTGAGAGTCCCTATTTGGGAAATATGATTTATGATAAACCATCATGATGTTTTTATACTTGTCGATGAGATGGGACAAGTTATGATGTTTTGATACTTGCTAATGAAATGAGGCAAGTTATGACATTCTGAGATCCATGATTTTATGATGTTTTCTAGTGTCGAGTATTAGTTAGTAAACCGCTAAGTGCGAACGTGCGAGATGGGATGCACGTGAACAATTTTCGGGTTCCTATCTGAGAGTTTGTGACACATTCATGATGTTTACCAGTACTATAGACCTTCAGGTCATCACAGTGTTTGATAACTCTGGTCGTCACGATGTATTAGGTACCTAAATTATATATATAGTAGTAGTCTTTGTTTGGCACGTGCAGCATCGCTTCGGCATGCATATGGTATTTGGCTAATCCAGGGATTTTTATGAGATTTGGATTTTGATTTCACCAATTTGAGATGATGATTTTATTTATAACCTTAAGTAGAGAAAGGATTATATATATGTTTATAGTGGTTTCAATATTGAGATTATGAGCTCTTATTTGAGTTTCATGAGATTTGATTTTGGAGATTTCAATGATTTCACTTATTGCTTGTGTGATTGCTTATGTTCACTCATATTGTCGAACCCTTGAGTGTGAAACATCTATGCTATGTTAAACCCATTCCTAAGTTAATTATGGACCTTTGAGACACTTCAACCCTTGGAAATATAAGTTAAACTTTATTCATATCATCCCTTTATATTCAAAGGATTGCTTCACTTATATGCTTATATTTCGTCATCTCTTGCTAACATCAAGTTCTAATTAGCCTGGCCCATGTATTCATTACCCGGGTTAGATCGAGTTGCAAGTTAGCTTTTGGACCTATGTTAGCTTTACCTTTTGGGCTTCTTCATCGACTTTGGATATGGCATCGTATTTGTGTAGTAGTCTTTTGTTTGGGAACCTTATGATGTATATATTCTTTTGTTGGGATGTATGTATATACCGCTTGTTACATGTTGTATTACATTTGGTGTATGTGAATATGCATATTATCTGTGTTGCTATTCTGTTACTTGAGATTGTTATAGTATTATATTTCGTTTCTGAATTGACCCTATAGCCACTATAGTAGTGTATTGGATAGAAATTAAATATGTCGAATACTTGAGACGAAATGAAAAAATACGATGAGTAAATCAACATACTTAGCTCTTATCCAATGCTAGACTATGATGGTCGCCCTTAACCAGCCCTATCTAATGCAATATACATAGCTTTTTTCCCTTTCTCTGCTGCAATAGGCCGAGAAGAAGATGGTGGTCCAATAGAAAAAACTTTCCCTCTGTCTGCCCTGACTGGCTCTGGACACTGGTTCATGTAATGTAAAACTTGGTCATAGTTGAAACATTTCACATTCTTCTTCTCTACGTCTTCTTCTCTTTGCCTGTCCGGCATAATGACCCTTCTTATCACACTTGAACCACACCAAATCAGCCTTTGCCTTCTTGGCAGCCTCCCTCTTCTGGCCTCCCTTCTTCTTAAAGAATTTCCTCTTCCTTCCCTAAGGATCCTGGAATTCAACTGGTTTCTCCTTGGCAGAAATAGCATGCATCTCTTCATGGCGAATAGCCATCTCCACCAGCACATTAAAAGTTTCTCTGACATGTGTCATGGTCATTCTAGCAAGCTCTGGTCTCAGTCCTTGAATGAACCTTTCATTCCTTCAGATGTCAGTGTTTTTAATAGCATATCCATGTCGAGCTAGCTCATCGAACTTAGCAGCATACTCAATTACTGACATATCTCCCTGCACAAGATCCATAAACTTTCTCATCAATGGCTATTTGGCAACCTCAGATAAGAACCTCTGCTCGAATCTCCTTCTGAAATCAGCCCATGTCAGCTCTTCCTCCGAAACTATGACTGTCACACTATTCCACCATTGGAGCGCTGCCCCTTGCAACTATCTAGAGGCTAGCCTTCTCTTTTGTCCATCATCCAAGCCTAGATCAATAAAGATTCTCTCATAGCTCAGCAGCCAATTCTTAACCTCAACAGCATCCTCCGTTCCCATAAGCGGCTTTCCACCCAGACTATTCATTGGTTGTGGTGCTTTCTCCACCCAGATTTCCTCTTCCATTTCATGCTTCCATATCCTCTTTCTCGTAAATCTTCATACGAGCCTTAGCAAGATACATAAGAACGGTCTAAGAGAGAGGGGAACATATACTAAGATATATACCTATAAATATCAAATACAAGTATGTTACAATAGCGTTAACCCAGATCCCGATCATATTTCTAATTTATTGGATTATGTTTCAAAAAATTTATATGTTTTATTTTTCTTTTAAAGTTTCATAAATCTATGCTCTGATACCAATTTGTAACATCCCCTATTTGGAGGCTTAAAACTAACGGCTACGGATGCTGCAATCATCCATATTTATTAATCCTCGGCGATCAAATTTGGCGATGTTACATACACTGATACACAGATCACAAGAATATGAAAAAAAATTAACAAATTAAAAACACATTTCCACATTCCATTCAAAACATTTCATGTTCATTACATAATCCCACAAAGATTAAACACGTTTAGAAAATATAATTATTACACATATGCAAAGAGCGACATATGAAGATACCCCCTTGGTTGATCAAAGTATACAGGAAGGCTAATAAGTCCTCCTTTACATCCAAAATACACAGCGGAAAAAGATAACACTAAATAATTAACTGCCACCTACACGCCTCCAGAAGCTTTATTCGTCTAAGAAGAGAACCTAAAAACCTTAAATCTCAAACTACTCAAAACCAATTGAGTAATCGAGAGTCAGACATAAAGCCTGGTATGACTAAAAATCTAACTTCTCAATCCATTTAGATATCTACTAAGACCACGCCGCTTAGCGGAACGGGTTTTACCCTCACTAGTATCCTAAAACCTTTTCAAAAACATATATTGTGCCCCTGCATCCACAATGGTTAAAAACATAGCATTTCGAAATATTATGATGATAAGTATACATATACATTTTGGGTTCCCATCCCCAGTTTGATTGACTCTGAAAGTGCGGTGTGTATACAATTATATGTGCTAATATAGTATACACGGATCGTGTAATATGGATTACAATACAAATGCAGAAATAGATGATAATAGCATTGTAAATAGAAAATAGAAAAATCACACCAGAGATTTTTATACTGGTTCGGAGCACCGTCCTACGTCCAGTCCCAGACTTCTATCTGGATTTTCACTATTAACTACCTCGCTTCACCCGGAGGAACAGGTTTACAATACCCGAACAGCCGAACGGGATTTCACGCCTCTAATACACTGAGGACTTCAACACTTGCCTCTTACAACACTGAGGACCTCAACACTTGCCTCTTACAACACCGAGGACTTCAACACTTGCCTCTTACAACACCGAGGACTTCAACAAAAACAAATACAATTGTTGTTGACAACTTGTGTTCTTGAAAACACGGATTTGTCACTTGTAGTACACTCTTCCTATAATCTTATCCTCAAATTGTGAATGATGTTTGTGAAGATTATGGAATTTATATTGCTTATTGAATCAAAATATATGAGATAGTGTCAATGATTCAATAAGGAATGAAAGTAGTTTAGAGCTTTTTGAATGCAAGTGAATTCAGAGAATAGATAGAGATCATATATAATCTTAATAAAACTTGTTGTTTTAATCAATGATATTGATGTGTATTTATAGAGAGAAAATAGTTATAACCCTTGGTGAAAAGTTGCAGTCAAAAGTTATGATCATTGATGAAGAAGAAGAGACGCAACCATTGAAGAAAGATGTGTCTTTTGGAAGAAGTTGCTCTCTGTTTAAAAACGGTCGACAGGTCAAAAACTAACCGGTAGACAGGTTTTTTAAAAATATAGTCGTTATGTGCATGTGTGCACGTTTATTGTGCACATCCAACAGGAACGGTCGACCGGTCTCTGTTAAATTGCACAATAAAGTGCACAACCTATATAAATGTGTATATATATATATTATATTTTGTGTATGATTATTTGAGGATAGATTTTGACAATTTTATTACTATTATAACATCAAATAATCAACCTATAATCTAGAGTACCATATGTAGGTCTTGATTTGTCGATCGCTTTAATATTGTTGTCAGCAATCAAAATCTTCATAGAAGCTGTGACTCAACATTCTCCCCCTTTTTGATTGATGACAATATAAAAACTCAAGTATAGAATCTCCCCCTGAATATGTGATTTCCTACAGACAATTATTAGCTTCTTTCATCCTGCAAACAATTATTAGCACCTTTCTCCCCCTTTGTCATCGACAAAAAGGAGTAAACAATAGAAAATATAAACCAAAGAGAACAATGCATACATTCAAACACAGGATGTTTTGATGAAGTACAATGCAAGTCATAGTCTACTACGAATAAAAAGATGGACACTATTTAGTACAAGTGCCATAGATGTTTTTAAAGAAATGAAAAGAAAAACAAACTAACTTCATTCCGACTGAATCTCCTCCTCATCATCATCATCATCGTCGTCGTCATCGTCATCGTCATCATCATCGTCATTGTCCCCACGACCTTGTCCGCTTGTACCACCGGATTCCTCGGATGTCGACCAAGTAAAAGTTGGAGGAGCCGGACGTTTTCCGGGGTCTTGATGTTGGGTCGAGACGGATGTGCTACATGATATAGCATCCCATATAGCGCCGAAGAATGACTTTACCTTATTGAATCGTCTATCAATTTTCGAATCCATTCGTTTTAGTCTTGATTCAAGTAAAAATTGATTCCGAGCGATGGTTTCAAGAGATTCTCTTGTAGATGATTTAGATTTCAATAATCTAACATCTTCAGAACGACGACGAGATGGTGGAGCTTGTTGTTCTTGAGTATCGCGTTGTTGCCATTGTTCGAAAGGCATAATATGAACATATGGAGGAGGAAGCTTCATCCGTTTGATAGTAGTGGAGTCAATACACTTTGGTGTAGAAAATGCCGAATCCGGGGGTGTGACTCCACATGCAAGCAACATACGCATAATATACTCGTTATAGAAGAAATGTGGACGAGTAGAGTTATTTACCTTAAGAATTTCATCGAAAATCATGTGAACCCAATTTATTTCGATATCACGGTAGATAGCATAAAGAGCCTTGAAATTCTCTTTGTAAACGGCATCATAGTTTCCTAATCGAGGAAATAGAGAGTGCATTAGGACATGGTGTAACAACCTTGCAGTCGGTCGTAGCCCAATCGATTTGGTGCCGTTACTATCATCTTCTATAAATTTATGACTCGTACTATTCCGGGTGAAAACTTCACAAAATGTCGATGAAAACTCTTCACCTCTATTCGGTATTCCCAAAATAGAAGCAATTCTATCATAAGTGAGATAGATTCGTTTGCCACATACTACTGACCAAATAACTCCATTTGGATTATCCGGTGTATATTCCTCTAAATTCATATTCGCGTAAAATAGCTTAATCATCAAATGATTAATTTGTACGCTATTTACAGAAAAATCAATAAGAGGAGAGATACGAGATCTATTTGCTAATCTTTGAATACCGTATGCAGTGAAATCGTCGAATTTGATGAATGAGCCCGGATGGAACTTGTAATTTGTCATTTGATTCCATCTAGTTACTGCAACCGGAGATTCTAGCCATTTTCTAGCAGAGAGAGTAAGAGAAGAAGATTCTGATGTTGCTCTTTTCTTTGATTTCTTCTGAGGAGGAGCCATTGAAGAGAATTTGAGAGTTTGTGAAGCTTGAGAATATGAACTAGGGTTTGGAAATGGGAAAGTTTTCAGTAGAGAGTAGAAAGTAAAGAGGGTTGGTGGCAAAATATATACGTGAAGTATATAAAAAAAAAGGAATAACTGCCGACCGGTCGACCGCCTGCATATGGCCGGTCGACCGTTTTCAACCCGAGAGCAATTCGGTCGACCGGTCATATTTCAGGGTGTCGACCGGTTTGGCTCTGTGTGCAAAAAATGCAGAATTTTGCAAAAAATTTGAAAACGAGTCGAATGAATATATTATATATTATGTTATTATTGCAAAAATGTACTGTATTACAAGAATTATATATGAAAACAAAACAATATACATTATTGAATTCTAATGAGAAGGTGAGTTGTTATTAGAATTCTTGTCGTTTTCAATGCGTTTAGCCCACGGACTCCACTTATATCGAGCTCCTTCATTCTCGTTATAGTTTTTATCCCAAGAGTTTGGAGTTGTTGAAGTCGATGGTCTTGACGGCATTGGTTCATGAACATCGTGTTTGTTTGAACCGCAGAAGAATGATGCCATTCGTTCTAAGGCGGATAAACGAGTTGAAGTACGTTGTTGTTCATGGTATAGTAGGTTTTGACCATAATGTAGTTGTCGTTGAAGATCGATTTGATGCTTTTGGTAGTGATGAATCTCATCGATTTGCGCCTTCGTGCGTGGAGAGCAAAATAGTGCTTTCTTTACACGTTTAGATGATGGCGTATGAGCAGGAGTGCGAGAACAATGGTGATAGCACTCCGGTTTCTGTTTTGGTGTAATCGGAGAGTAATTGTCCTCCGAATCCGAGCTTGTGATTGAAATATGGGATTCTTGTGCGCATTTGTCACAAATGTGTGCCATGATAGCTTGTTTATGGTGAGTATAATTTTCAGCAAAGAAGGGAATGATTAGAGATGTAGTTTTCATAAGTTTATATAGGAAAATTTGCAAAAGAACTTGTGGATAAAATTTGGTAGAAAGAATTGACCGTAAACATAAACAAAGGTTTATAATATTTGGTTTAAAAATAGCTAGAGTTGGTTTCTAGTTCTGAATTTTAAGATTGTTATCATATTAAAACATATAGTTTAAGAATGTGAATAATTTATTCTATTCTAGATCTTTCCGAGATATTAAGCCAAGCTCTCTTCGTAGTTTAATAAAACTAGATTCAAGTAAAGGCTTAGTGAAAATATCGGCTAATTGATTGTCAGTATGAACATATTCAAGACATATATTTCCTTTTTCAATATTATCTCGAAGAAAATGATGACGGATATCAATGTGTTTAGTTCGAGAGTGATTCACTGGATTTTTAGAAAGATTTATAGCACTTGTGTTATCACAGTATATAATAGAATTTGATAAATGAATATCAAAATCTTGAAGTGTCTATTGCATATATAGTACTTGAGTACAAGCGAGAGCCGCTGATATATATTCAGCTTCACATGTTGATAGTGAAACACAATTCTGTTTCTTACTAAACCAAGAGACAAGTGATTTTCCAATAAAATGGCACGTACCACTTGTACTTTTTCTATCCGTCCGTGAGCCACCAAAATCA
Organism: Allium cepa; assembly: GCA_030765085.1. NCBI lineage: Eukaryota > Viridiplantae > Streptophyta > Magnoliopsida > Asparagales > Amaryllidaceae > Allium > Allium cepa. The sequence goes on from CM060937.1 coordinate 295,254,613, forward strand.
GCATCACTATATGATACTAATTCAAATGGACATTCTTTTGGATAGAAAAGACCAAAATCTTTGGTATTATTAAGATAACGAATTATACGTTTCACTGCTCGTAAATGTGATTCCTTTGGATCGGCTTGAAAACGAGCACATAAACAAACACTCATTAATATATCTGGACGACTAGCTGTAAGATAAAGAAGAGAACCAATCATGCTTCGATATAATTTCTGGTCAACATTCTTACCACTTTCATCTTTTTCAAGATGTGTAGTTGTACTCATAGGAGTTGGTTTACCAGATGTTTTTTGTAATCCGAAGCGTTTGATAAGATTTTCACAGTATTTTTCTTGATTGATAAAAATACCGTTTGAAAGTTGTTTGATTTGAAGTCCAAGAAAATAAGATAGTTCTCCCATATGAGACATTTCGAATTCTTTGGTCATAATACTTGCAAATTCCTTGCAGAGTTTTTCGTTTGTTGAACCAAAGATGATATCGTCTACATATATTTGGATAACCAGAATATCTTTTCGAGAATGTTTAATAAACAAAGTTTGATCGACTTTGCCTATTTCAAATCCTGAATTAATAAGATAGCTACGTAATCGTTCATACCAAGCACGAGGTGCTTGTTTTAAACCATACAGAGCTTTCTTAAGTTTGAACACATGATCAGGATATTTTTCATGTACGAATAAAGGTGGTTGTTCGACATAGACATTCTCTTTGATAAATCCATTGAGAAAAGCACTTTTGACATCCATCTGATAAAGTTTGAAATTATGATAACAAGCAAAAGATAATAGAATTCTAATAGCTTCTAGTCGAGCAACTGGTGCAAAAGTTTCTTCATAATCGATACCTTCTTCCTGATTGTATCCTTGTGCTACTAATCTTGCTTTATTTTTGGTGATATTTCCTTGTTCGTCAGCCTTATTTTTATAGACCCATTTAGTACCAATTACTGACTGATCAGTTGGTCTCGGAACAAGTTCCCAAACGTTATTGCGCTCAAACTGATTTAGTTCTTCCTGCATGGCAATGATCCAGTAATCATCTATAGCAGCTTCTTTTGGATTCTTGGGTTCGATATTTGAGAGAAAAGCGACATGACCCATTTGATTGAGTTGACTCCTTGTTCTGACATGTGATGTTATTTCACCTATTATATTTTGGGCCGGATGGTCTCTTAATATTCTTGGTGGTGATTGTAATTCACATATTTGAGGAGTATTCTCAATAATTATTTCTGAGTCAGAATCAGTATTTGAGATGATTTGATTATCAATGACTATTGATTCGTCATCATCTGATATTGTGTGAGGATGCTGATAAATTTCATCAAAAGAGACATGAAGTGATTCTTCAATAGTTTTGGTTCGTTTATTAAATATCCGATAGGCCTTACTTCGTTCCGAATAACCGACAAATATTCCTTCATCGGCTTTTGGATCGAATTTTCCAAGCTGGTCTTTCGTATTTAAAATAAAGCACTTAGAACCAAAAACTTTGAAGTATGAGATTTTGGGCTTTCTTTTGTTAAACAATTCATAAGGAGTATTCTTGGTAAGAGGTCTTATGGACACACGATTTAAAACATAACAGGCAGTTGCAACAGCTTCTGCCCAGAAGTGTTTTGGTAAGGTGGTTCCATTTAATAATGTTCTTGCACATTCTTGTAAAGTTCGGTTCTTTCGTTCTACTACTCCGTTCTGTTGTGGAGTTCTGGGAAACGAAAAATTATGATATATACCTTTCTTTGTACAAAAATGTTCAAATTCATTATTTTCAAACTCTCCGCCATGATCACTTCTTATATTTTTAACTTTAATCCCTTTTGATTTTTGAATTCTTTTGACGAAAGATTTGAAATGATCGAAAGTATCACTTTTATTTTTTAAGAAAATTGTCCATGTATAACGAGAGAAATCATCAACAATTACAAGCACATATTGACTGTGATTTATTGATTGAACTCTAGTAGGTCCAAATAAATCCATGTGCAGTAACTCAAGCGGTTGTAATGTTGATATGACTTTCTTGGATTTAAACGATGATTTGGTCAATTTTCCTAATTGACATGCATCACAAATGTTGTTAACTTTAAAACTCATTTTGGGTAGTCCTCTAACTAGATTGTTTTTGGCTAGCTTGTCAATAGTTCTGAAGTTTATATGACAGAAACGTTTGTGCCATAGCCATGGATCATTGTCATTAGCCATAAGACACATATCTGAATTATGATTAATATTCATATTTAGAATATATATATTTCTGTCTCTATAACCTTCAAAAACCAAATTATGGTCTTTATCTAAAATACTACACTTATTATTTGAAAAGGAAATTATAAAACCCTTGTCACATAACTGACTAATACTAAGTAAATTGTGTTTTAAATTTCTAACTAGCATGACATTAGTAATAAGAGGTAAGTTAGATGTACCACAATTGTTCACATCGCCTTTGCCGATGATATAACCTTTTGAATTGTCTCCAAAAGTGACTGAGCCACCATCTGAGTATTTAATATTTGTTAGTAAGCTCTTGTCTCCCGTCATATGCTTTGAGCAACCACTGTCCAATATCCACTTTCCTCTTTTCTTCAGTGGGACCTGCAAACATAGAATTAAGTTCATGGTACCCACTTTTTATAGGGTCCTAAGAGTTAGGTCTTAGGAGTCCAAACCCATTTGGGTCCGGTATCCCCTTTATATATATAATTGTTATTAAAATGTACATTATTCATGAATTGCTGAATGTATTTGTTCCTAATCAAATTATTATTTGTTTTAGGAACCCATATTTTGATAGTCTTGACATCTCTCTTTTGAAATTTCACAACTGGTTTTGGTTTGAAATATAATAAACTAAGATTTTTCTTAGTTTCAGTTTTTTGTACTTTCTTCTTCCTTTTATTTCTAAGATGTTTCTTAGTTTCATGTTTGTTATATCCCAAACCTTGTTTATCTGAAATAGATTGTGAACTTTCAATGATTTTAGTCAAATTTTCTCGACCTTTGTTAAAGTTAGAAACATTTTGAGTAATGTCATCAAACTTTGTTTGTAAACTAGCTTTTTCTAGGTCTAGAATTTTGACTTTTGCCTTAAGTTCATGATTTTCAGTAGTGAGAGCATTATTTTTCTCTTTTTGAGCTTCTATTTCTTGACTCAAAAGAGATATTTGAGAGTCAACATTAGATGATGATTCTTGAATATTTTCAAGTTCTTCTTCTAATATTTTCTTCTCATCTTTTAACATATCTCGTTCAAACTCTGCTCTACTTAAATCTGCTTTGACTACTTTTAATTGACGTTTTAAGTCTTTATATTTGACTATCAATTCAGCATTAATATCAAGTAATTCATCAAATGTAGGAATTTGTACCTCATCTTTTGTTGCCATAAAGCAAACATTGGCTTGTTCATTCTCCGAATCACTTTCACTTTCTGATGAAGATGACTCTGAATCATCCCATGTTACTGAGAAGGCTCGTTTATTTGATTTGTCCTTCTTATATTTGAATTTGTCATTTTCTGACTTTTTATTTTGTTCTGGACAATCCTTCTGCATGTGTCCCTTTTTATGGCAGTTGAAACATTCTATAGCAGATGAAGATGGTTTATTTGATCCAGGTTTCCTTTTATTGTAGCGACTGGCTTTTCGATATTTTAGGAATTTTTTGAAACCTTTAGCAATGAACGCCAAATCTTCATCTTCAGAATCTGATTCATTCTCATCTTTCTCAACATGAAATGCTACATTTTTCTTTTCTTCTTTCTGTTCTTTTCTAGCCTGCAAATTTGCTTCATAGGACATTAAATTTCCTATCAATTCATCTGGCTTCATGACGGAAAGATCATTAGCTTCTTCAATTGCTAATACTTTTCCTTCCCATTCATTAGTCAGAGAATGTAGGACTGTTGAAACAACATCAAAATCAGAATACTTTTGTCCTAACCCAATAAGTGCATGGTGAATAGTTTGAAACCGTGAATACATGTCATTGATTGTTTCATTTGGTTTCATTTTGAAATTTTGAAATTGACTTTTCAGCATGGCTATTTTGGCTTGTTTAACCTTGTTAGTACCTTCATGAGTGATTTTTAGCGTTTGCCAAATTTGATATGCAGTAGTGCAGATACTAACACGGTTATATTCATTTTGGTCTAATGCACAGAACAACATATTTATTGCTCTTGCATTTACGGCTGCTGCCGTTTTCTCAGCCACAGTCCATTCTGAATAATCAGTTGTTGGATTTACTATTTCTCTTTGAGTAGCATTCCAAGCATCATAGCTACTTGATTGCATAAAGAATGACATACGTGTTGCCCAATAACTGTAGTTAAGACCATTGAAAAATGGAGGTCTTTGTGTCGATTGCCCTTCTGTGTAAGTGGTGTTTTGAGTGCTAGTACTTGCGTTATTTGCCATATTACAAGAATATATCAAATAACTGTGTTACGGTTATATGATGACCGTGCTCTGATACCGAATGAAAGTGCGGTGTGTATACAATTATATGTGCTAATATAGTATACACGGATCGTGTAATATGGATTACAATACAAATGCAGAAATAGATGATAATAGCATTGTAAATAGAAAATAGAAAAATCACACCAGAGATTTTTATACTGGTTCGGAGCACCGTCCTACGTCCAGTCCCAGACTTCTATCTGGATTTTCACTATTAACTACCTCGCTTCACCCGGAGGAACAGGTTTACAATACCCGAACAGCCGAACGGGATTTCACGCCTCTAATACACTGAGGACTTCAACACTTGCCTCTTACAACACTGAGGACTTCAACACTTGCCTCTTACAACACCGAGGACTTCAACACTTGCCTCTTACAACACCGAGGACTTCAACAAAAACAAATACAATTGTTGTTGACAACTTGTGTTCTTGAAAACACGGATTTGTCACTTGTAGTACACTCTTCCTATAATCTTATCCTCAAATTGTGAATGATGTTTGTGAAGATTATGGAATTTATATTGCTTATTGAATCAAAATATATGAGATAGTGTCAATGATTCAATAAGGAATGAAAGTAGTTTAGAGCTTTTTGAATGCAAGTGAATTCAGAGAATAGATAGAGAGCATATATAATCTTAATAAAACTTGTTGTTTTAATCAATGATATTGATGTGTATTTATAGAGAGAAAATAGTTATAACCCTTGGTGAAAAGTTGCAGTCAAAAGTTATGATCATTGATGAAGAAGAAGAGACGCAACCATTGAAGAAAGATGTGTCTTTTGGAAGAAGTTGCTCTCTGTTTAAAAACGGTCGACAGGTCAAAAACTAACCGGTAGACAGGTTTTTTAAAAATATAGTCGTTATGTGCATGTGTGCACGTTTATTGTGCACATCCAACAGGAACGGTCGACCGCCTATATTTGGACCGGTCGACCGGTCTCTGTTAAATTGCACAATAAAGTGCACAACCTATATAAATGTGTATATATATATATATATTATATTTTGTGTATGATTATTTGAGGATAGATTTTGACAATTTTATTACTATTATAACATCAAATAATCAACCTATAATCTAGAGTACCATATGTAGGTCTTGATTTGTCGATCGCTTTAATATTGTTGTCAGCAATCAAAATCTTCATAGAAGCTGTGACTCAACAGACTCCCTGTCATATATATATATATATAGTTTCTAGGGTTAATATTAACCTATTAGTTTTCATGGGTTTATTGATAACCTTTTTATAATTCATGGACACCCTGTTTATTTCAAAGTTATCATGGGATCATTAAGAACCTATAGGCCCCTACTAATTAACTTGATTAATTCATGGGTTCCTCTGAAACTATTTGTCATTTAAATAACTCATCTTATATCCTAGTTTTCATGGGTTGACTAGGAACCTATGGATTACTGCAGTAACTCCCTCCTTAACCTAGTCTTCATAAGTTGACTAACCTACTGATTCCTCCTTTAACTTCTTTCTTATCCTAGTTTTCATGGGTTGACTAGTAACCTTTTGACTGATGCCAATACTTAATCTGGATATAGTTTGCATTGGTTCAGTTCAAACCAATTGGGCGCTGCCTACCATCCTTTATGCATAGTTTTAATGGGTTTACTATGAACCTTTAAGTTACCCCCAATAACTTCCTAATCATAGTTTTCATGGGTTTACTACGAACCTATCTCCTAGACAACTTCAAGGTTTACGCATCATATACTTTGGTCTTCCTGATACCCTGGATGAAATTCTACTCTTTTAGGAGTTAACTCAATTTTTATCCATTATTGGGTTAACTTAGTTGGTTCTTCTACCCCCTTTTTCCACAAGATGCAGTAATGGGTTCTTAATCATGTGGCTATACCCCTATTTTAAGAAGCAAATATAACAACTTAACAATTCCACTCCTGTACGATTAATATCCTTGAAAACATTTATATATATATAACATGCTTAATCCCTTTAACCTATACTTCTATCAAGGAAATACTTCTTCAAATTTACATACTTGAAATCCTTTCAAAACTCCTTTATTTAGCTATGGGTATTTCTTTTATAAAATGAGTTTGGGTTTAAAAAGTCTTTCGACACCTTTGAAACCTTGCTTTTGACTTCATGGGAAAACTTCCTTCGAAAGCATTAAATTATATCTTTAAAACATTAGGCTCATGCCTTTCGAATACTTTAAAACATCTCTTGCGAAACCTTTCCACCTTGTCAAATTATTATCATATAAGTATAGAAGCATAGCTTCGAAACCATTCAAAAATAACCCTTTCGAAACCATTGAAGGTTACTCTTCAAAACCATTGAAATTTCTCCTTTCGTGATCGTTGAAGGTTACTCTTCGAAACCATTGAAAGTCCCCGTTTTGAAATCATTAAAGTTTACCCTTTGAATCCGTTGAAAGTCCCCATTTCAAAATGAAGGTTACCTTTGAAACCATTGAAACCCCCCCTTACGAATTCATTGGGTTTATGTTTAAAACATCTATTTGGGTCAAAGAAAAAAATAAGCGAATGCATCTCTTTCGAAACCATTCTTTATTACATAAATTTATTTGGGGAAACTTGATGGTGTCGAAACCATCCTTTCGAAAGCATTAAAACAACTGGGTAAAACGATTGAAGGTTGGCTTCGAAGCCCCTATTGAAATGATTGTCTTCGAAAGCCTTAACCCCCTTTTGAAAGCAGTAGAAAGTGGCTTATATTTATAAAACAAATAGTATCTTTCGACAACATTGATGTCTTCAATGCTATCGAAAGGTATTAAATCACATAAGGGTTCCGACTTGGACAAAAATACTGTAACAACCCTGTATTTTGTAATTATTTTATTGTATATTTTAATTATTTTTAATGTAAGATTTTGATTTAAAAACTTATTTTACTTATTTGAAATGATTAAATTTATTTTTTTAAATATAATCTTGATTTTTATGAGTTATAATTCCAAACTTGTGTAAGTTGAATATTTGCCTGAAATGCTGATTTTGGTCAAAATAGTCAAACTGTGACTTTCAACTTAAAATTTTAAAAGTTTAAAAATTTAATTTTTTTTCATTTATTTAAAGACTTTGGCTTTTGTTTTCTTAAAAATCTAATTTTGGAAATTTTCTTGAAATGATTTCTGATCATTTGTCCAAATAAAAATAAACAATGTCTGAAAATTTGATTTGGATAAAAAGTGTAACTTTAATAGAAATTCTAAATTTTATAATTCTAAAGGCAAAATTTTCATCTTGAACTGTATACAATTGTGTAACATTTGTTTCACTTTTGTTTTGGTCAGATTTGTTGTACACTTTTTTTTAAAAAAAAGGTTAGTAATAATTAGTGTGAAACGGGAAATAAACTTTACATTTCTTTTACATATGTTTACATCTGTTTCTTAACTTTATATTTAACAATCAATTGGATGAAGCTAAATCAAATGTTATTAATTATGGTATAATAGCTATTAAATTTTGGTTTAAAGTGATGGTTTATTTTCCTAATAGAAACGTTAGTATTTTAAATTTATTTAATAAGAGAAACAAAATAATTTGTACGTTATTTAATAAGAGAAACAAAATAATTTGTACGTTACTTTGGGCATATATTTAATTGTTGCTCTTGCCTTTTCGTTATCTATTTGATTTTTTTTCTTGCGTTAACAATGCAAAGTTTTCAGCCGTATATTCTCTTTTGAGAATCCAAAATCTTGCTCAAATCTTGCCTTAAATCATTTCCGTGTGTGAATTATTTCTTTCCCTCTTGCCTCCCATACGTTTCCACCTATTGGATAGAATTAAATTGCCTCTACCGTTCAAGCATTTTACTCTTGCCTACCCTCTACATAAATTAGTGAGAAAATGTTAATATATATTTCACGTTCAAAAGTTCCATACCACAAATTATTCATTTTGCTTCCATCAAAATTTGCGTGAGCATCTCCTGAAGGTATGAACCGGCGCATGCTTTTCCTTTCATTTTTTTTCTCTTTTTTTCTTTCTTTCTTCTTTTCACTCTTGTTTTATTTCATTTGTTCTCCTTTCATTGTTTTGCTTTATCCTATTGCCTGCCTCCGTGCTTGGCCATTCACCATATTTTTCCGACCCTACCCATGCCAGACCACCGAGCCTTGTTTGAGAAAAAAAAAGGAATGAAAAAAATTCCATTTTTGTCACCTTTGTATTTTGTTTTTGAAGTAATATTGCCACCGAGCCTTGTTTTGTAAAAAAAAGGGGAAATGAATGAAAAAAAGTTGCTTTTGTCACTTTGTATTTTTGAAGTTATAATATGTTTTTCCACTGGCCCTTGTTCTGGAAAAAAAGAAATGAGAAAAAAAAATTAAAAATAAAATTAAAAATAAAAAATGTTTTGTCACCTCTGTAATTTGGCATTCTAGTCTATATTCCCTCTGCCCTTTTGTTTGAAAAAAAAAGAAATGAACAAAATTTGTTTTGTCACCTTTGTTTTGAAGTTATAGTCTATTTTAAAAGTGGTCTTGTATTTTTGAAGTCATAGTTTATTTTGTTTTTATAAAATTAAATAGAAAAGGAAATTTGAAAGGCCTTAAACTTTCTATCTTTCTATGGGCCTTTATAGTCCACCCTTTTACTTTTAACCTAACCTTTCACCAATTAAACCTAACACCTCCTCATATCATCTCCTACCACTTCACATTTTTGTGCTTGCCATGCCTTTGTGATGCCAAACCAGATCCTTTTCCACCTGAAAACATGTGTGGCCTAGCCCTAAGCATGTATGGCCGAGCATACATGGAGTTGTGGTCAAGCAAAAGTGGTTGAAAAGCTTGGTAATGTCATTTGTTGCTTCTACTTTTCTATTGTTCAACAAATCTTTATATTGTATGCATATGTTTATATGGTCTTGTTTATTTGTTGTATACAAGATCATTATCAAGGATTTCCATTCATTCAACTCAAATCGTGTTTGTCGTGCTTTTGGAATCGCTCTTGTGTTTGTTGTTTTGGTCTCTAACTTTGAAAAAGGCGAGTCTTTCTCACTCTGAAATATATACTTATGAAAAGTGGATTGATGACAAGTGTTTGGTAATGTAAAATGTTTATGCAAGTTAATGATGATCATATGATATGCTATGCCATGTTATTACCATGTTATTACCATGTTAAAACTGTTAATTTTCACCTGACATCTGATATATGACTGTATATTGTGATATTGACTTTGTTTATATTATTTCTGTATATGATCACACTGCAAGTTCCCTGTTAGAAAAAATGTTATGGGCTGAAATGATAGGCCTGAGTTATTTTATTTATTTATTTAAACTTGGGATTGCGGGTTTGAAATGATAGAACCCGGATTTTTACCTTTTAAAACTGCGGATTGAAATGATACATATCCGTATCACTTGACCTAGGATAGAAAACTATATACAGACCCGTGGTTATTCTATAAAGTGCTTTGAATATTTTAAGTATTTTAGAAATATAAAATTATGAAATTTGATTTAAATAGATTTTGAAAGGTTTTCAAATAAATAAATTATGATTTTTCTATGTGTTAAAAATGTAATTTATGAATGGATTAACTGGATTTTTGAAATATAACTTATGTTTGGAATTTGGAATTTTGACTAAAAATGATATTTAAGTTACATGAATAAAATGGACTTTAATTTTATTTGGAAAATGGTAAATATGATAAATTGATTTATATTTGAATTTAAGTGATTTATTAAAGAATTATTGATTTTCTATAAATTTAAGTGGTTGAATAAATGACTGTTGAAAATAAAATTTTAAAATATAACTTGACTTGAAAATGTGAAATTTGAGTTTTAACTAAAGATGTTAAATTAATTAAATAAACTGGAAGTTTAGTTAAATTTGTAAAATGGTAATATAAATCTGAAACGTATAGGTTTTAATTTATGAAAGAAACGTATAGGTTTTAATTTATGAAAGAAACGTATATGTTTTAATTTATGAAAGAAACGTATAGGTTTTAATTTATGAAAGGAACGTATAGGTTTTAATTTATGAAAGAAACGTATAGGTTTTAATTTATGAAAGAAACGTATAGGTTTTAATTTATGAAAGAAACGTATAGGTTTTAATTAATGAAAGAACGTATGGTGTTCTAATTTATGATAGGAACATGTAAATTCCTAATTAATGAAAGAAAGGTATAAGTTTTAATTAATGAAAGAAACGTATAAGTTTTTAATTAATGAAAGAAACGTGTAAAGTCCTAATTAATGAGAGAACATGAAAGTTTTAATTAATGCAAGAACATGTAAAGTTTTGATTAAGAAAGAAACATGTAAAGTTTTAAGTAGTGTGGTATTGATTTAATTAATAGATGTTCATTATTGTAATAGGAATATAAAATTTAAAACTTACATTTAACACGTAGATTTTAATCAATGTAATGGTGTATTTTAAATTGATTAAAATGATAAATTTTACTTATTGTAATAATAATGTAAGTTAGTAAGGTGCTTTTAACTTAACATAAGAATTTCGGTTTAAATTGTATATTACAGTAAGAAAGTTTATTTAACTATAAGGCTATGATAAATTGACATGTTAAAATTTTAAGCTTATCAATACTTTGATTATATACAATGTAAAGTGGAAAGTAGTACATTCCAAAAATGCTATGATTCCTTAAGGTAACATTTCCAAAATGCTATGATAATCTAAAGGAATATTTCAAGTTTAATAAATTTAAAGAAATATTCAATGATTTGAAAATTTGGGTTTTATTTGAATGATATAATGTTGAATTATTTTTGAAATGGAAATGATACAATTGTGATATTGTTTTGAAATGAGTATGATATTTTGGTCTTGAAAGTATAAATTATTTGAAATAAATATCCATGGGTTATAATAACGATTGGTTGTTAAAGAGACCGGGATCGGATATTGTCTTATAGCCGGACAATACCGAAAGCCATTTTAACAACTGTGTACGCGGTGGAGATTCCAGAATGAAGTAGGATGGTGGCGACGTTCTCGAGGTATGTTACGTAGACCCAACTCCCGTGAGTTGGCATATATGACTAAAACAGGAGCTATACCGGGATACACAAAGGGTCGCACCCTTTCATCGAGCATGCTCCATCGGAAACTATTCTATTACTGTTGTGATTCGATTCGGTGGCGCCACTTTGATTCGGGGGTATTGTTCGAGGTGGGCGGAAGCTGCTGGCTTGCCGTCACCACCGGTCCGCGAGTGCAAACGGTGTATCCACCCTGGCATTGCCTCGCGTGCCGTGTCATATCCTTATATCGAGCCCACTACGATTTTGGTTTTAAAGATCCGACCGCGTTAAGGTTCACCATCCCCTTAACGCTATTTTCTATATGATTATACTTTACTGATTAGACACTACCGTATATAGCGTATGTTACTATATAGTAAATAGTTTAACGGATCCTTAGAGGATGGGCGGTTCCAAGCATCCTTTAAGTTACTGATGCATTTTGTTACTGTTCACTTGAGTTGATTTACAGTTTATAAGTATTTATGTCCTGACTCGAGGGTTTTGTGTTTTGCTTTACCCCCGGTCAGATTGATTGAGTTAGCATTCAAGATTCACCTTAGGAGTTGGAGCTTTCCTTGAAGATCCAGCCTTCTATTTTGTTTCAGTATCCAGTGTTTCAGTGATGTATCTTGTTACTCTTCTGTTGTATCTCATTTAACTCTGATGTATCTTATATTTTTTTAGTAGCTTCATAAACTACTATCTCTTTTACTTCCGCTGCATTATTATTACTCTGTGTCTGTGATCTGTGATTTTTATTTACTGCATATTCTGAGATTTGCCAAAATTTTATTAACAACGCGGTATTTTGAGCAATTCAATTCCGGCATGAGTGTCTACCTATACACTTATAATGGATGCGAATGGTTGAAAATATCGGATCGTTACAGTTGGTACCAGAGCTTTGGTAGCTCTAGGCAAAGCTCAGCATATAGAGTGAATGTATTTACAGAATCACTTTCATTCAAGTTTGAATCTCTTCCCTTTTGACTCGGTTCCTTTGAATTTTGGAAGTTCCCTGCGGTTCCAAAGTCCATTCTTATTCCCCGCTATTCAACTTCATTTGATTCTGGAGTATCCCACAACTCCACTTCGAATGATCTTTATAGTGAATTGGCGGTCCCGCCAATCTCAAAAATTTTCTTGTAAGAGGGGTGAAACTCCATTACAACAGCATCGATTCACCAAAGATTTTATATCCTCGGTTTAGATGCTAGTATCTCCTATTATCCCAAACTCTAACTATTGAGATCAAACGTAGATCTACCCCAGAAAATCCACTTCGATCTTATACTTTAAGTCACGGTTGACCCGATTAAGGTTGCCCGTGGTTTATTTTAGCTTATCCACCTCCCTACTCTGTATTTAATCATCTTGTCTTTTGTTTCCAACATATTTTCAAACATTTTGAATTGTATTTGTCAATCTATATTTTTTTTATATTGTGTTGTTGGAGTTATTGATGTTGATTTGGGTTTCCGATCGATTCGTCTGATCAACGCTATCGATAGGATTTCTAAAACACTTTGACAGAACAAACTGACACGGTTTATTTTAAATTTTGTTTTGGTTAATGAAATAAAATTTTGATATATATATTTATGGAACTTAATAAAATGATTCAAATTGATAATTTGAAATGATAATACTTGATTTATCATTTATTGTTCTATAAATGAATTTATAAATAATTGTTTATAAATTTATTTGGGAACTTAAATGAATTTAGAAAAAGAAATTTGTGAATTTAATTGCCGATGGTTTCGAACCTTTTGTTTAAAAAGTTTTAAAAGGGATATATTATTTAAAATATTTTCAAATAGAAATTAGTTTCCAAATAATTTTTAAGTTTAAAATTAGTACTCTTATCTTTGTCGCTGGAAAATAACTTCGGTGATGACTGCAGCATCATCGACGTCCATTTTCGAGTTTCGAAGTGAAGAGACTGTTCTGTAGTCTTGCTACAGCTTTGTTTTGGGAATTAAATTGATTTGAAATTCTAAAATATGACTCGATTTATAATAAATATAGACATGAATTAAATTTTATTTGATAAACTATGTACATACATTTATTTATCTCTAAATGGTTTGAATGGAATCGGAAATTTAATTCTTAAACTCTATCTTAAAGAATAATTTCAATTATAAAAAGAAAATCAAAATTTTGGATAAATGATTAAAATTTGAGATAATTGAATTGGAAAGTTTTATTTGTATGACACAATTTCATTCCATATAACTTACCTTAATTTCATAAGTTGAATATGTAATTGGATAATCTACACTATAAAAAGATTTCATAAATGAAATTTGAGCGGTTATAATAAATGTTATACACTTAAATTTTAATTATAAAATGATTAACAGAGGTAAATATAATAAAGGGTAATTGAAAAACTTATAACAAAATAATATTAAAAGAACTTAGAATAAAAGAAAGCAGTTATAATAAGTGTAAGTATGTTTAACATAAGTGATAAATATAGTGAGAGGAATAAATTTAGTTTTATTTAGGAATAAAGAAGAATTAAATTTATTAAATACATTGTGAGTGTAATAAATGATTATTTTTCAAACCCATGGTTTTGAAATTTGTTAATTTAAGATGATTGGATAATAAGATAATGAAATTTGAGATAGTTAAGATTTATTTAACTTGTGTAAAGATTTATTCTCTATTTAAGTTGAAATTTCCGTGCTTTCAAATTTATTTCCTTATTTTGTTTAACAAACTATCTTTTGGTTGTCCTTATCATCCTTATCTTGCTATAGACTGGTATAGGCATCTTTCTATAATCTTTCTGTTTAGAAATCTTTCTACAATCTTTGATAATCTCCACCTTGTAAAACTTACCTATAACAACAGTTATCAGGTATAACTTCAATCTTCTTGTCATCTTATCTTAATCCTATTTCACTCTATCTTTTCTGTGCCCTTCCATACCTCATTCCTTTTCGGGGACGAAAAGTTTTGAGTGGGGGAGAGTGTAACAACCCTGTATTTTGTAATTATTTTATTGTATATTTTAATTATTTTTAATGTAAGATTTTGATTTAAAAACTTATTTTACTTATTTGAAATGATTAAATTTATTTTTTTAAATATAATCTTGATTTTTATAAGTTATAATTCCAAACTTGTGTAAGTTGAATATTTGCCTAAAATGCTGATTTTGGTCAAAATAGTCAAACTGTGACTTTCAACTTAAAATTTTAAAAGTTTAAAAATTTAATTTTTTCATTTATTTAAAAACTTTGGCTTTTGTTTTCTTAAAAATCTAATTTTGGAAATTTTCTTGAAATGATTTCTGATCATTTGTCCAAATAAAAATAAATAATGTCTGAAAATTTGATTTGGATAAAAAGTGTAACTTTAATAGAAATTCTAAATTTTATAATTCTAAAGGCAAAATTTTCATCTTGAACTGTATACAATTGTGTAACATTTGTTTCACTTTTGTTTTGGTCAGATTTGTTGTATACTTTTTTTTAAAAAAAAGGTTAGTAATAATTAGTGTGAAACGGGAAATAAACTTTACATTTCTTTTACATATGTTTACATCTGTTTCTTAACTTTATATTTAACAATCAATTGGATGAAGCTAAATCAAATGTTATTAATTATGGTATAATAGCTATTAAATTTTGGCTTAAAGTGATGGTTTATTTTCCTAATAGAAACGTTAGTATTTTAAATTTATTTAATAAGAGAAACAAAATAATTTGTACGTTATTTAATAAGAGAAACAAAATAATTTGTACGTTACTTTGGGCATATATTTAATTGTTGCTCTTGCCTTTTCGTTATCTATTTGATTTTTTTTCTTGCGTTAATAATGCAAAGTTTTCAGCTGTATATTCTCTTTTGAGAATCCAAAATCTTGCTCAAATCTTGCCTTAAATCATTTCCGTGTGTGAATTATTTCTTTCCCTCTTGCCTCCCATACGTTTCCACCTATTGGATAGAATTAAATTGCCTCTACCGTTCAAGCATTTTACTCTTGCCTGCCCTCTACATAAATTAGTGAGAAAATGTTAATATATATTTCACGTTCAAAAGTTCCATACCACAAATTATTCATTTTGCTTCCATCAAAATTTGCGTGAGCATCTCCTGAAGGTATGAACCGGCGCATGCTTTTCCTTTCATTTTTTTCTCTTTCTTTCTTTCTTTCTTCTTTTCACTCTTGTTTTATTTCATTTGTTCTCCTTTCATTGTTTTGCTTTATCCTATTGCCTGCCTCCGTGCTTGGCCATTCACCATATTTTTCCGACCCTACCCATGCCAGACCACCGAGCCTTGTTTGAGGAAAAAAAAGGAATGAAAAAAATTCCATTTTTGTCACCTTTGTATTTTGTTTTTGAAGTAATATTGCCACCGAGCCTTGTTTTGTAAAAAAAGGGGAAATGAATGAAAAAAAAGTTGCTTTTGTCACTTTGTATTTTTGAAGTTATAATCTGTTTTTCCACTGGCCCTTGTTCTAGAAAAAAAGAAATGAGAAAAAAAAATAAAAAATGTTTTGTCATCTCTGTAATTTTGCATTCTAGTCTATATTCCCTCTGCCCTTTTGTTTGAAAAAAAAAAAAGAAATGAACAAAATTTGTTTTGTCACCTTTGTTTTGAAGTTATAGTCTATTTTAAAAGTGGTCTAGTATTTTTGAAGCCATAGTTTATTTTGTTTTTATAAAATTAGATAGAAAAGGAAATTTGAAAGGCCTTAAACTTTCTATCTTTCTATGGGCCTTTATAGTCCACCCTTTTACTTTTAACCTAACCTTTCACCAATTAACCCTAACACCTCCTCATATCATCTCCTACCACTTCACATTTTTGTGCTTGCCATGCCTTTGTGATGCCAAACCAGATCCTTTTCCACCTGAAAACATATGTGGCCTAGCCCTAAGCATGTATGGCCGAGCATACATGAAGTTGTGGTCAAGCAAAAGTGGTTGAAAAGCTTGGTAATGTCATTTGTTGCGTCTACTTTTCTATTGTTCAACAAATCTTTATATTGTATGCATATGTTTATATGGTCTTGTTTATTTGTTGTATACAAGATCATTATCAAGGCTTTCCATTCATTCAATTCAAATCGTGTTTGTCGTGCTTTTGGAATCGCTCTTGTGTTTGCTGTTTTGGTCTCCAGCTTTGAAAAAGGTGAGTCTTTCTCACTCTGACATATATACTTATGAAAAGTGGATTGATGACAAGTGTTTGGTAATGTAAAATGTTTATGCAAGTTAATGATGATCATATGATATGCTATGCCATGTTATTACCATGTTATTACCATGTTAAAACTGTTAATTTTCACCTGACATCTGATATATGACTGTATATTGTGATATTGACTTTGTTTATATTATTTCTGTTTATGATCACACTGCAAGTTCCTTGTTAGAAAAAATGTTATGGGCTGAAATGATAGGCCTGAGTTATTTTATTTATTTATTTAAACTTGGGATTGCGGGTTTGAAATGATAGAACCCGGATTTTTACCTTTTAAAATTGCGGATTGAAATGATACATATCCGTATCACTTGACCTAGGATAGAAAACTATATACAGACCCGTGGTTACTTTATAAAGTGCTTTGAATATTTTAAGTATTTTAAAAATATAAAATTATGAAATTTGATTTAAATAGATTTTGAAAGGTTTTAAAATAAATAAATTATGATTTTTCTATGTGTTAAAAATGTAATTTATGAATGGATTAACTGGATTTTTGAAATATAACTTATGTTTGGAATTTGGAATTTAGACTAAAAATGATATTTAAGTTACATGAATAAAATGGACTTTAATTTTATTTGGAAAATGGTAAATATGATAAATTGATTTATATTTGAATTTAAGTGATTTATTAAAGAATTATTGATTTTCTATAAATTTAAGTGGTTGAATAAATGACTGTTGAAAATGAAATTTTAAAATATAACTTGACTTGAAAATGTGAAATTTGAGTTTTAACTAAAGATGTTAAATTAATTAAATAAACCGGAAGTTTAGTTAAATTTGTAAAATGGTAATATAAATCTAAAATGTTAGGTTTTAATTTATGAGAGAAACGTATAGGTTTTAATTTATGAAAGAAACATATAGGTTTTAATTTATGAAAGGAACGTATAGGTTTTAATTTATGGAAGAAACGTATAGGTTTTAATTTATGAAAGAAACGTATAGGTTGTAATTTATGAAAGAAACGTATAGGTTTTAATTTATGAAAGAAACGTATAGGTTTTAATTAATGAAAGAACGTATGGTGTTCTAATTTATGATAGGAACATGTAAATTCCTAATTAATGAAAGAAAGGTATAAGTTTTAATTAATGAAAGAAACGTATAAGTTTTTAATTAATGAAAGAAACATGTAAAGTCCTAATTAATGAGAGAACATGAAAGTTTTAATTAATGCAAGGAATATAAAATTTAAAACGTACATTTGACACGTAGATTTTAATCAATGTAATGGTGTATTTTAAATTGATTAAAATGATAAATGTTACTTATTGTAATAATAATGTAAGTTAATAAGGTGCTTTTAACTTAACATAAGAATTTCGGTTTAAATTGTATATTACAGTAAGAAAGTTTATTTAACTATAAGGCTATGATAAATTGACATGTTAAAATTTTAAGCTTATCAATACTTTGATTATATACAATGTAAAGTGGAAAGTAGTACATTCCAAAAATGCTATGATTCCTTAAGGTAACATTTCCAAAATGCTATGATAATCTAAAGGAATATTTCAAGTTTAATAAATTTAAAGAAATATTCAATGATTTGAAAATTTGTGTTTTATTTGAATGATATAATATTGAATTATTTTTGAAATGGAAATGATACAATTGTGATATTGTTTTGAAACGAGTATGATATTTTGGTCTTGAAAGTATAAATTATTTGAAATAAATATCCATGGGTTATAATAACGATTGGGTGTTAAAGAGACCGGGATCGGATATTGTCTTATAGCCGGACAATACCGAAAACCACTTTAACAACTGTGTACGCGGTGGAGATTCCAGAATGAAGTAGGATGGTGGCGACGTTCTCGAGGTATGTTACGTGGACCCAACCCCCGTGAGTTGGCATATATGACTAAAACAGGAGCTATACCGGGCTACACAAAGGGTCGAACCCTTTCATCGAGCATGCTCCATCGGAAACTATTCTATTACTGTTGTGATTCGATTCGGTGGCGCCACTTTGATTCGAGGGTATCGTTCGAGGTGGGCGGAAGCTGCTGGCTTGCCGTCACCACCGGTCCGGGAGTGCAAACGGTGTATCCACCCTGGCATTGCCTCGCGTGCCGTGTCATATCCTTATATCGAGCCCACTACGATTTTGGTTTTAAAGATCCGACCGCGTTAAGGTTCACCATCCCCTTAACGCTATTTTCTATATGATTATACTTTACCGATTAGACACTACCGTATATAGCGTATGTTACTATATAGTAAATAGTTTAACGGATCCTTAGAGGATGGGCGGTCCCAAGCATCCTTTAAGTTACTGATTCATTTTGTTACTGTTCACTTGAGTTGATTTACAGTTTATAAGTATTTATGTCCTGACTCGAGGGTTTTGTGTTTTGCTTTACGCTCGGGTCAGATTGATTGAGTTAGCATTCAAGATTCACCTTCGGAGTTGGAGCTTTCCTTGAAGATCCAGCCTTCTATTTTGTTTCAGTATCGAGTGTTTCAATGATGTATCTTGTTACTCTTCTGTTGTATCTCATTTAACTCTGATGTTTCTTATATTTTTTTAGTAGCTTCATGAACTACTATCTCTTTTACTTCCGCTGCATTATTATTACTCTGTGTCTGTGATTTTTATTTACTGCATATTCTGAGATTTTCCAAAATTTTATTAACAACGCGGTATTTTGAGCAATTCAATTCCGGCATGAGTGTCTACCTATACACTTATAATGGATGCGAATGGTTGAAAATATCGGGTCGTTACAAATACCCCTTTTGAAAGCTTCAATTAAAAACTAAATAACTCCTTCGAAAACAAAGGCGGCAGCTCTCCTTCGAAATCTTCTTTAGAAATACCCTTTCGAAACCATTGGTTTCGACTACTTCGAAACACTTTTGTAATCAGGCAAGCGCTTTTCTTTTAAAACAAAACAAAACAAAACAAAAGAACCAACCCCTTCGGAAGCTACATTTTGACATCCTACCATCTGCCTTTCTTCAATCCACTACGTACTAGCTTAGTGATACCATGTGTATTAGCTTACCGGCTTTGACCTAGAAGGTTTCGACTAGGTTGGAGGCGGAAGCTCTGGTCCAAAGTTTCTTCTAAAGGAGGCAAAACCTATTTTTAAGAGTAAAAGGCTGTTTTTTAAACTTTTTGTAACAAACTTTTCCACATGTAAACACCTGATCGGTTATATAAACTTTCAAATTATTTTGCTAATATTTGCTGCAACTTTTCTTAGATCTAAAACCAATTCACATTAAACAAATAAGCCCTTCCCATTAATAAAAATAATTAAATCATTTAGGACCTCCTTTCAAAATAATTTAATTAGCATACTAATTCACTTAGTAATAATCCCCAAAATTTTCAGAAATTCACTTTAATTATGTTGTCTAACATGTCAAAATTTTAGACCCAAATTCTTAGTAAAATTTTCGAAATAAAATTATAAACCCGTATAACCATATTTTCCTTTGAAAATTCATAACTAATTCTCCACGGCTTTGAAAATTATAAAAATTGAAATCCAATTCCAAAATCATTTTTCTCATAACATATAATTTTTCCATAGCATTTAAAAATCATTTAACCTTCGTTTTACCCTAAAACTTTGCATATCTCCTTTGAAACAATCTTGTTTAATCTAAAAAGATTTTAAATCAAGCATATCATCATCCAATATATCATAAAAATGAATTTACCCTTAAATTCCAAACATATGGTTATAAAACTAAAAATAGGGATGTGGTGGTTATTATTCACCTTAGATTGGATAAGAAAATTGGGAATTATTTGGGACTGATTTCTTCTAGCTTGATCCTAAGTTTTAGATTTGATTTCCCTCTTCATCTTTCTCCTTATTAGCTGGCTACGTTTCTTTCTTACGTTTTAAAATTTTGCTTATGGTAGATGAACGTGTATTGCCTAAAGGTAATAGTATAATGGTGGGAATATGAGCGGCTCTTTGCCCTAATGCCCTTGTGTTTAATTAGCTAACATTTATGTAACAACCCGTATCTGGAGGCCAAAAGCTAAGAGCCACGGATGCTGCAGTCATCTCTAGTATTAACTTCTAGTGATAAAATATGGTAATGATAATGGTATCTACAATATCAGAAGCACTTGAATATGAGTAAAATCATAGATTTTCAAAAATAACATTTTTGTGATTACATATCAAACAAATTCATATCCAAATTACATAATCCGATAATCATTTCCCAGGTAAAGGTCAATTATAATTACAATAGTACGCCAAGAGCGACATATGACGATGCCTTTGGTTGATCAGAGATAATATAGTAATATCTGACTTAATATACATAGCAGATTCAAAATAAACTGAAACTGTGAATCCAAGTTAGCTATCCATTTCAGAGATAATATAGTCATATCTGACTTAATATACATAGCGGATTCAAAATAAACCGAAACTGTGAATCCAAGTTAGCTATCCATCAGTTACATGCTCGCCTCCGGTAGCTTTATATGCCAAAATTTCAAAAACCTGAAAAACTTGAACCTCAACCTACTCAAATAAATTTTGAGTACACAAGAGTTTAAAGGGAAATAAAAACTTCGAGTCAGACATAAAGCCTGATGTGAATAATTCTGTTACATCTTGATTTACTGATATTAAGTAAGACCATGCCGCTTAGCGGAATGGGTTTCCCCTCTGTAATATCCTTTTCACAACATATATTTTGCAATCCTTTCCTACAACCAATTGGTTAATCAAACTGATTATATCAAAATAGCAATATCCTTCATGCTAATAAATGGACTATCCGTCCATAAAATATGTAATATGTGAACTATCTGTCCACAACATAATAGCAAGATCCATTATGCTATAAATGGACTATCAGTCCATGAAACTAGGCTGACTGGCTGCAAACTGGACCAACTATCCGAAATCTAGACAGACTACCTGCAAACTGGACTAACTATCTGAATCATTTTCTTAAGGTTAACTACCCTTTATTTTTCTTGAAAACTTTTTCAAAATGATTTAACCCTTTAAATCGTACTTATACAACGAAAATACGTTCTTAGCTTTACTCTTAGTTTTTTTGCCATGGTTTATATACTCTACTCAAAATAATGTTGATGAATTTAAATAAGGATTGATTATCCTTCCAAAACAAGTTAAAACCCTTTTTAACTTGAAAATACATGGGCTATATTGCTTATTTAATACTTTCTAAACCTTTGTTTAAAACCTTTTAACCAACCCTTTCGAAACTATTGAAGGTAACCTCTACGAAACCATTAAACGTCGCCTTTCGAAAACATTGTAAAAACCATTCCTTTTTTCTCTGAAAGTTTCAAAACCATTAGACATCTTTCTTTAAAACTTTTAAATATTGCCTTTTGAAAACATAGAAAAACCGTTCCTTTCAATCCTTTCGAAACCCTGGGGAACCACCTCTTTCGAAACCATTCGTTAAAACCTTCCGAAACAGTCAAAACTCAATCCTTTCGAAAGCACTTTGGGTTCAATTTAAAACATGTGGAAAACTTTCGAAACCATTTAAAAATTTACCCCTTCGAAACCTTTGAAGAAACGTCTTGATCGAAACCATTTGAATTATGCCTTTAAGTAGAGCAAATGGATCAAAAACCCATTGAAGTCGAAAGCATCTGCTTTGAAACCATTTAAAACTGTCTCTTTTGAAACCATTTGGATTTTACTTCGATTATAGAAAAGTGGTCTTAAAAACATTTCAACCGAAAGCATCTATTTCAAAACCATTTCCTAATTAATGAAGTGATGGTATCGATACCATCCCTTCGAAAGCATTATAGAGGTGGCTTGGTTTTTAGAAAACAAAACAACCCTTTCAAAACCATCTGGATCGAAACGTAGGAAGCGGCAGCTAAAGGCTTCGACTCGGTCGAAAGTAGTTATTTAAAACAAAAGTGCAACCCAATCAAAACCATTCCTTTGAAAACCATTTGACCCAGTCGAAAGCTGACCCAGTCGAAAGCTGACCCAGTCGAAAGCTAACCAAGTCGAAAGCATCTTAGTCAAAAGCAAGCGGGCGCATTTTCCTGAAAAAACCAAAGTAAAGTTCAAACCCCTTCAAAACCCCTAGTTTCGACTCTATACCTTCTGCCTACATCCAATCCACTACCTACCAGTAAACTGATACCTTGTGTATTGCTTTTGATAGTGTCGGAGGCGAAACCTGGTATCGAAGGTATCAAAACAGTGAAAAATATATAGCAAATAGTTCTTTTCACCTAACCTGCTATACATGTCTAATTTTGATGGGTTGCCTCCTCTTCCTTTACCAATAAAAAGTACTGCAGTTTTTCAAAAGTACTTCTGACTTTCTAGATTTAATAATTTAAATTATTTTACAAAAGGCATTTTTCCTCTCTTAATTATATAAAACATTTAAGTCCAATACCTTAAATAATTTTATATAACCAACAAAACACTTAGGAAAATTCTACAAAAATTCCAGAAAATCCTTTTTAATATGTTTTTCAACATATAAAAATTTCACACCCAAATCTTTTATTATTTAACCGTAAATTATTATTAATCCGAATAAATATTTTCTTTACTAGAAAATTCATACAAATTCCACATAATTTTTGAAAATTCTGAAAATTGAAACCCATTTTCAAAAAAGTGTTTATGACTTTCATAAAAATTCGCAAGGCATTTGGATGTCATTTTATTGAGTGTTCACCTTAAAACATATCATATATTCAATATGAATAACCATAATTCATCAAGTATATATATTCATTCCGTCATTCAAAAACATTGCAAAACATTGCAAATCATTGCAAAATATTCGGAATTTATCATAAAACCGGAAGCACAATCAAAAATGAGATGTAAACTTTATTCACCTTAACTTTAGAGATTAAAGAGATTGAGATGTGAATGGATTTGATTTGCTTAAGCTTCTTCCTAGCTTTTCTCTATCTTCTTCCTCTTTCTCTTATTAATGGTGGTTGGCCTTAGTTTTTAATTTTTTTTAATAAAATGAAATGGACGTGTAGGGGGTACACGACCAAGGGTTTAGGGTATAATAATGGCTTCTTTCCTATTTTACCTCTCCTTTATTTCAATTTAAACTCTTCCTTTAATTCATTATTTTAAATGGCACGACTACCCTTTAATTAAATCAAATCGCATTCCCCTAATCAACACATTATTTAATTTAATTTAGCTAATTATATATTTTAAATAATGTTACCAAAAATCTGGGGTGTTACAGACTCCCCTCCTTAAATAATTTTATCTTCGAAATTACGATAAGGTACATAATAAATCAAGCAAGAAGGTAAAACATACCATCGAACAAGTCTGGATAAGTATCTCTAATCCTGCCCTCAAATCTCCCAAGTACGATACCTATCATCATCGCTCCATTGGACTTTGACTATTCTGATTGTCTTGGTTCAAGCCTCTTCTCATCTCTCGTAATAATACGAAAAGGCTTCCTCACTATAGTCAATTCCGGTTCTACTACTAGCTCCTCTAGCACCGCCGGTGCAATAGTACTCTTCGGGTCTCTAACACACTTTATGAGATGAGAAACATGAAAAACATCATGGACTCTTGCCAAAATGCTCGGTAACTCAGATCTATATGCGAGTTTCCCGATGATCTCAACAATATGAAAAAGTCTAACGAATCTCGGTGCTAACTTTCCTGATTTCCCAAATCTAATCACACCCTTCCTTGGTGACACTTTGACAAAAACATGATCTCCAACCGAAAACTCTAAATATTTCCGTCTTTTATCTGCAAAACTCTTCTGCTCGACCAAGCCTCCTTTATTCTAGCCCGAATGACCTCAATCTTTTCTGCAGCTTCTCTGACCAATCTGGACAAAGAAAACAACCTATCTCGATCTCTAACCAACATATGAGAGATTTGCTTGGGCTTCCATACAAAGCTTCAACCGGCACCATCCTAATACTAGTCCAATAACTATTGTTATACAAAAACTCGACTAAGTGCAGATGGTCCTCCTATGATCCCTCGAAATCTAATCCCTTAACAAATCTTCCAAGATTTTGTTAACCCTTTCCTTTTGCTCATCTGTCCGTGGATGGTAAGCGGTACTTATGTTGAGCTTGGTTCCCAAAACTTCCTATAGACTCTTCCAGAACTCACTAGTGAATAAGGGATCTCTATCATATACTACACTACTAGGAATTCCTTGCAGTCTAACCACATTCTTCATAAACAACCTTGCCAAAACAAGTGCTGTTCTAGTTGACTTAATGAGAACTCTTGGTCAATCTGTCCACTATGACCCAATACTATCATTTCTCATGTTTGACCTTCACAACCTGTCAATAAAATCCATCGATATAGAATCACACTTCCAAACAAGAATATCAAATAGCTAAAGCAACCCACTTGGCTTCTGGTGTTCGACCTTTACCTATTGACAAATCAAGCACTGCTTTACACAGAAACCAATATCCCGCTTCATACCTTCCCAAAAGAAACTCCTCTTCATATCCTGATGCAACTTAGTATCTCCTAGATGAATAGAGACTTTGAACGATGGCATTCCTCCATGACTTCTTTCCTTATGTTTCCTATACTCAGAACACATAATCTTCCTTTCTTTCTCAACCGTCCATTTTGGTCACGACTGAAATCTTTCAAAACATTGCTCTCGGTTCTATCTCTTAACATCCTGATCCGTTTAGCTAATACCATAACTTCCTCCTGTTTAGAAGCAATCCTTCAATCATCATTGGTCGAATTCCAAACAAGATAATAAAACTGTATCTCCACTAGACCTAGCCTCGGATCTCCACTGCACTCTGCAATCTACTAATGCTTCTAAATCTTTCTACTTAGCAATCTTTGCCAAAACTGCATTCTAATATTTCCTATTAAGTGCATCTGTAACTTTGTTTCCTTTTTCCGGTGTGTACTCAATTCCATAATCATAAGTGGAAATAAACTCTAATCACTTCTGCTCTCTCATATTCAACTCCTTCTGAGTGAACAAATACTTCAGCGATTTATGATCTGTATATAACTCAAAAAATAGTAATGACCCCACACCTTCAAAGCAAAAATAAATGTAGCAAACTCTAAATCTTGCGTGGATATCTGACCTTATGCGGTCTAGGCTATCTAGAAGTATAGGCAATCATTAGGCAATCACTTTACCTCTCTACACCAGCACTGCTCCTAATCCTGTTCGACACGCATCAGCATAAACCAACAAATCCCGATTTCCTTTCGGAACAACCAAAATCGGTGGATGGGTCAATAAGTGTTTCAAACTCGAGAATGCTTCCTTACACTCATCGGTCCATAGAAACTTCACATCCTTTCTTGTTAGCTTGGTCGGTACCCTATCCGCGAAAAATCCTTAATGAACCTTTGATAATAACCAGCCAACCCAAGGAAACTCTATACCTTTTTCATGACTCGGGTCTCTTTCAACTATGCACCGCTTCAATCTTAGTCGGATCTAGTGCTACATGACCAAGAAACTTCACTTCTTTCTTCTAGAAATGATACTTTGAAAACATCGCCTTCAACTGATGCATCCTCAGCATCTCAAGCACCACTCTAAGATGAACTTCATGCTTTCTTTCATCCTTAGAGTAAATCAAGATATCATCTATGAAAACCAATACGAATCTATCCAAGTGCTCTTGGAGAACCTGATTCATCAAATCTACAAAGAAAGCCGGTGCATTAGTTAGTCCAAACGGCATAACTAACCATTCATACATTCCATATCTGGTCCTAAACACTGTCAAATGTATACTATCCTTCGCTGCACTAAGCAGATGGAAACCTATCACCAAATCCAACTACGAGAATACCTTGGCTCCGCTCAATTGGTTGAACAAATCATCAATCCTTTGCAATGGATATCGATTCTTTATCGTCCTCTCGTTCAACTTTCGATAATTGATACATAGCCTTAACGATCTGTCCGGCTTCTTAGGAAACACCGTGGCTGCTTCCCAAGGAAAACTACTCGGCCTGGTAAGACTCTTGCCTTCCAAATCCACCAACTGCACCTTCAACTCCTTCATCTTTGAATGGATCATCCTACTTGGTGGCCTACTCACTGGTTCTGCTCTCGAAACCAAATCTATTTGGAAATCAATTGCTCATTTTGGTGGTAATCCAACTACAAGCTTAAAAACATTTAGGAATTCTCTAACCATGAAAACTCGACTCAACTCATCTCCTGATTCCCTAGCACCCAACAAAGCGATCACCTCGTCACTAGAACCATTTACGGCATAAACAATTCGATCACTACAATCTAGTTGTCTAAGCGATATTTTCCTATCCTGGCAAAATATCCTAGCATCGTACTCACTTAACCAATCCATACCAAGAATGATTTCGAACCCCACAAAATCAAACACATGCAAACTAAAAACAAAAGTATAACCTAATAGATCAAACTCTAACCGGTCACACCTCAACCCTAGAATTGCATACCCTCCTATTGGATTTGCAAGGAAGTAAATAAATATGTAGGTTCTAGGTTAAGCTTATCTATCAAACATCTGGATATAAAAGAATGTGATGCACCAATATCAAATAGAATGATAACAGACATACCATGAATCTAAAGCGTATCTCCCAAAACTGCCTTTCCCTTCTCCTGAGTTGTTGTCTTTGAAGTAGCTGGCTCTAATGCATACACTTTGCACATTCCATCCTTAGCAGGATTATTGCACTAGCTCTTATAGTGGCCTATCTGGTCTCAGTTGAAGCACCTAACATTCTTCTTCCTTGCTACCTCCTTTGCCTTTACAGTGCGAAACTCATTAGCAAAGTGCCCCTTCTTGTCGGAGTTGAAACAGACAATCTCAAACTTCCCCTTCTTAGCCACTCCACCCTTTTGAGCACGTTTCATAGAAAAGAACTTCCTCTCCTAACCCTTCCAAATCTAGACTTCTTTAGCCTTACTCTTCTCTAAAGAATCAAGTAACTCCTCATGCCTTAAGGCCATCTCCACTACAAAATCAGAAGGATCTCTAATATGAGGTAATGTAGCCCGGGCTTACTCAGGCTTCAACCCCTTGATAAACTTCTTATTCCTCTTCATTGCAGTATCCTCTGAAGCATACCTATATCGAGCCAACTCATCGAACCTTCTGGCATACTCCAAAACATACATCTCTCCCTGCTCTAATTCAGCAAACTTTCTGATCAGAGCTTACTGTACCATTGCAGAGATGAACCTCTCCTAAAACCTCCCTTTGAAATCTTCCTAAGTCATAGCCTTCTCATCCACTACCACAGTCACACTATTCCACCATAATAAAGCTGCTCCTTGAAGTTGTTTAGACGCCAACCTCCTCTTCTGCTATCAATGAACCTAGATCTCTAAAAATTCTTTCACAGTGCAACGACCAATTCTCTACCTCAATGGCATCATCCGTTATTACAAACATCTTCCCTCCAAGCATAGTGTAATCTCCCCTTAGCTTAGCATAATGGTCAACCATTGGAACTTCTGAAACCCTTTGCTCCTGCATCATTTCCTCCTAACACTCTAGCTGCAACTCCTGCCTGCACCATATTCTTGAAAAAAAGTTACATAGCTTCCATTCCAACTTGGAGAACTCCCTCACTCGCATTCTCTGCTTGTGACAGACCTTGACCTCATCTCACATTAGGCCTGGCATTCCCATCGGTGTCTTCCCATCCTGGGTTAACTCTTCCTCTTCTACCTTCCATATCTGTATTCAAATCTCATGAGATACAGAAAAATATCCTAAAAAAGATAGGAGACTAGAGACAAAGCGTATACATATATATAGAAAATACAAGTCCGTTACTATAGCTTTATCCCATACCCCAACCATACTTTAATTCTCTAGGATTATGTTTTAAAAACTAATTTTATCGTTAAGGTTTTTCATAAACCTATGCTCTGATACCAAGTTGTAACATCCCGTATCAGGAGGCCAAAAGCTAAGCACTACAGATGATGCAGTCATCCATCATATTAACTTTTGGTGACAAAATATGGTAATGATAATAGTATCCATAGTGCCAAAAGCACATGAATATGAGTAAAATCGTAGATTTTTAAAAATAACATTTTTGTGATTACATTTCAAACAAATTAATATCCAAATTACAAAATCATTTCCTAGGTAAAGACTAATTATAATTACAATAGTACGCCAAGAGCGACATATGACGATGTCTCCTTGGTTGATCAGATAATATAGTAATATCTGACTTAATATACACAGTGGACTTAAAACAAATTGAAACTATGATTCCTAATTAGTTATCTGTCAGCTACCTGCTTGTCTTTGGAAGCTTTATTCGTTAAAATTTCAAAAACTTGAAAAACTTAACCCTCAGCCTGCTCAAATCAATTTTGAGTACCCAAAGTTTAAAGGGAAACAAAAACTTCAAGTCGGACATAAAGCCTATGAATAATTCTGTTACATCTCGATTTACAGATATTAAGTGAGACTACGCCGCTTAGTAGAACGGGTTTCCCCTCACTAATATCCTTTTCAAAACTTATATTATGCAATCCTTTCCTACAACCAAATTGGTTAATCAAACTGATTATATCAAAATAGCAATATCCTTTATGCTAATAAATTGACTATCCATCCATTAAACAGGTAATATATGAACTATCTATCCACAACATAATAGCAAGGCCCATTATGCTACAAATGGACTATCTATCCATAAAACTAGGCTGACTTCCTGCAAACTGGATTAACTGTCCGAAATCTAAGCTCATTGCGTGCAAACTGGACTAACTGTCCGAATCATTTTCTTAGGGTCAAATACCTTTTATTTTTTCCTTGAAAACATTTCCAAAATGATTTAACTCTTTAAATCATACTTATACTAGGAAACTGCACTGTTATCTTTACTCTAAGCTATTTTTCCATGAAATATATACTTTACTCAAAATAATTTTGATGAATGTAAATGAAGATTGACTATCTTTCCAAAATAAGTTAAAACTCTTTTGACTTGAAAATACTTAGGCTATATTGCCTAATCAATACTTTTGAAATCTTTGTTTAAAACCTTTAAACAACACTTTTGAAACCATTGATGGTAACCACTTCGAAACTATTAAATGTTGCCTCTTGAAAACATTGGAAAACCGTTCCTTTCTTTTGTCCGAAAGCTTGAAAACCATTAGATATTCTTCTTCAAACCTTTAAATGTTGCCTTTCAAAAACATAGGAAAACCTTTCCTTTCAATCCTTTCGAAACACTAGCAAACAACCCCTTTCGAAACCCTTCTTTAAAACCTTTCAAAATAGTCAAAACTCAAACCTTTCGAAAGCACTTTGGGTGTAACGACCCGGAAATTTCGTTCCTGAAAATTCCAGATAGTTAGTGAAAAAAAGAAAAGAGAAAGAAGCAGAAACAGAAGTCAGTCACAGAAAACCTCACATTCGCAGTGGATAAAAAAATAATATTACAAAATAACAGTTTACAAAAAAACTGCATTAGTACGTTTGCATTTTTATATATCAGAGTTAAAACATTTACAAAACACAGGACAGTTCTAAATCAGCATGCCCTAAATATACAACTATATATCACAGCGGGTACGCTCCATATGCTCCAGCTATCCAGCTCGCCTCCTGAGCTCCAGAACGTCCTTACCTGAAAATCTGTAATACTCGGTCTGACCCGAGCATTACATCAAAGTAACACCCGGGTCAGGCTGGAAACAAGCATGAATAAACCCATCTAACAAGAATACAAAAGCAAGCAACATATATGAACCCGGGTAACTTATATCAATTTACAACTTCACAAGTCATTATAGACATCACCTACATCACTCTTCAATTTCTAAATACAAAACTTAGATTAAATGGTCCAATTCACTTAAGTCATTATACTTCATTCTATGGGTTTCATATATCAAATTACAATGAATCGAAGTGGTTTCGGGTATTACTAATACCCGACTCCGTTCTCTTCGAATTCAATTTCCATCTTAACCCCATAGATCAAGTGAAATACAATTCAACCTTAAATACAATATGCCACTTTTAATATATCAACTCATCAATGACAAATAATCACACAATCACTATACAAGACAACAGATCATATCACAAACATTTGTACCAGAAATATCAACCAATCATTCATAAGCAAGATTGATAAGTCACCCATTCATAATTAAATCAAATTAATTTCCTTAATCACTTTTAATCTTGCTTACTTAACAATAATTAATTACAAGCCACTAATTAATCATCCCTTAATTATCCTTTCTAATTACATTCAGTAATTAGCCTTTAATTAATTTACCACAAATTAATTATTCTCAAACCCCTCACCTTAATTAACCTTCAATTACCATCTTACTTTATTACCCAAATTGAATTATCCATCAATTCATTGATTAATTTATTCTTATTCATTAATTGCTTAAATTAATCAATCCTTTAACTCGTTATATTAAGTAATTAACTCCTAATCTCTCCCATCAAGTAATTATCGTTAAATAAATCATCTTTAGTAATTACCCATTAATTACGTACCTTAATTAATGGCATTAAGTAATTACCTTCATAATTATTATTGATTAATTAAATGATTAACCTTTAATTATTAATTAAATTAAATAATACGTAATAGTTAATCTTTTAAATTACTTAAATTATCATTACCTGATTTCATTAAGTAATTTAAACTTAAATAAATTAATCATCCTTTAATTGATTTCCTTAATTAATAAATCACATCAATAGATCAATTCTTTAAATTTACCCCATATCATTATTGAGTAAATTAATCAATCATACCTAATTTTCCCTTAATTAACTTAATTAAATTTTTAGACATTAAAATCTTAATTATCTTTAGGATAAAACATTATCTTAAAAATGGCTTAATTTCCATTTACCTATTTTAAACCATCATATTTTTATGAATAACTTACTTAACTCAATCATCAATTAAGACTTAAAATAAAATATACATTTGAACTTGATAATTTAAAGTTGTCAAACATAACTTAAACATTATCAAGTATATACTTTAAGAGCTAATCCCAATTTGTATTTTAAACTTATTTTACTATGCTTTGAAGCCTAGAAGCATTGAAGAGTTCAGATTCTTTGATTAAATCTGAATCACTTCCCTTTATACTTAATATTTGAAACCCTGAGTCCAACATCAAACATAACCTGAGACGCAAAGTCCACTTTCCCATGCATACCATATACTAACGTGCTACTTTCCTGCTCCGAGACCATCTCGAGTAAAACTCAAGTATTACCTCAACTTCCTGTGCTTTCCCCCCTCTCTTTTTACTGAGTTAAAATTTGAAACTGTTATACTAAAATTACTTGTGTGAGCTTCTGAAACAACTCGAGTATAATGTCGAGTAAATCACGTTCTTCCCCGAGGCTTCCATCCTTCACAACCCTTCACGGACATATGACGTCACCTGTGCACATGTATGCAAAATCCAACTACCTCCAGCCCACGCTTTGACTACCGACAAGTCGGCCATAACCTCACCGTCGATATCCACAACCCAGAAACAAGAAACAATTGATAAATTCAAATTCGAACATATCGACCAAACAGGAACCTAAACGACCAACCAAGCTCTCCTCGCCCCCACCGCCACCAGCTACCAGAACCCCCATCCTTTTGTCTGAAGCTTCGTCACCGACCCCTGCCACTACTTCCCCACTCGCGATCACTCCCAGTATGCCAATCGCTACACAATTATCTCAGATCCACGATAAACAAAACAGGCTCTTAAACCCTAATCTCTTATCACCTGGCCACCACGATACTCTAGAATTTCCCTGAGTATTTTTCCATGGATCTACATCACAATGGCCTCCTCCCCCCTTAAATTCGCCGGATGCTTTGCCTCTAATCGACAGCAATCGACCAATATGACCAAAACGATCCACTCAAGAATACTCACTGATTTTCAAACTAAAAATCGTGATATACACATTAAAATTCATGATTTTCTAATACGAATTCAATCGCGCACTCAAATCATAAAATTAAATTTCTAAATTTTTGACCCAAAAATAAATTCTACTGTTAATTATAAAATTTCGAGACCAATATTAAATATAAATTCCTGAATTTATTTTTAGTAGTGATGTTTCACAATTTCAATCACTTTTCATTAGCAAATCAAAAACTAACAGTGAGTAAATGATGAGATATTGAATTTAGAGAGGAAAACAAAACCAGTTAAATAACAGAGCCAATATTTTCGTTTACACAGGCATTCAATACTTATTACATACATGCATTCATTTAAATCCAAACATTACAGGCAACCATCTTGATTTTTTTAGGATTTTATATCATGCATCCAAATTAATATAGATTAAGATTTGGTTTACTCACATTTAAAAATGAAAAGAACTTGAAAAAAAAACAGTTTAGCAGAGACATCTATGTTTATAAATAAACAGATCTTTCACTTAGTACCCATTAACATATGAGTTTTATACATGCAAACCTATATTCATACCTTACTCAAAGAGCAAGCATTAAATCAAACATTAAAGGGTGAAGTTTACTCACCTGTAAAAAGCAACAGAGAAACCAAGGCCTCTGGAAAATCCTTTGATCTTTAAACAACTACTTGAATTTGAAAACTTAGTTTAGATAGAACTGAAACGAACTGCATGCCCCTATGATTTTGCAGCTGGTTTCAAATTTACTGTTTCAGGTTGAGGATTTGCAGTTGCTGTTTGATTCATCTTTTTTTTAGTTTTGATAGCTTTTAATCCTTTGAATTTTGATCTGATATTTCTGCTAGTTGTTTAGAAAATTTAGCTCTAAAAACTGAGAAGATTGCAGTTACTGATTTCCTTTCTGGCTTGCCTTCTTAACAGTTAATTTTTTTTTTAGATGAAGAAAACTAAAGATTGTTTGAGCTGAAGAAAATATACAGATTCCCTTTAACATTAATTAAAAACAATATTTTCTTTTGAATAAAGATCTGCCACTTGTTATCATGAATTGTCCATAAGCTTACAAGTGTGTTTACACAATCTTTAGTAAATGACAATTGTAAAATCTGATTTTAAATTCATTCCTTATGTTACAAATGTTAATTGTATATATCATAAAACTTGCAATTGTAAATTTCATATATTATAAGACTTGCAAATTTCTATATAAAATTTTAAAATTATATTAGCTATTTACTTATATGTGTTTTTATATTTATATTTATATGTTTGATATTTATATTAAAGAAAGTATGACCCACATGTTTTATTTCTAGATTCATATATATAATAAGGCCTATTATTAAATCTTCATTCATATATATTTTTTCAATCTCAAAATAAAATTTCTAAATCACTTAAAATTTCCAACAGTAAGAGTTTGAATTTATATATTTATGAGATTTGTTAATTCACTATACAACTTATAAACTTCAGACAATATAATCCAATATTTAATATAGTTCCCAAATCCATTTATTAGCAAAATTTTATTTGTTAACAAATATATTAATGTTTAATAGTTAAAATCTGATAATTACCAATTATCAGATGCCCAAAAATTCTGGTTGTCACCTTCCTCCCCCCTTAGAATCTTTTCGTCCTCGAAAAGGAACGAAGCTAGAATTTAATAAATATTTTAAAACGAGTTAAAATATTCTTTGATAATTTTAAAACACTTTTAAATTCTATAATACTACCAAATAGTTTTATAAAAATACTTTTTATAACTCGATGTTTCAACACGTCCATCCTCGTTCTCACAGAAATTCGGTCATACGTTGATCAGGCGTAAGACTGAAAATCTATAAGTACTTAGCAGACCCATTTTCAACACCTAGTGAAAATACTTGGAAAATAATTTTACTGAAAATATAGAAAACAGTTTTTGAAAATAGAGGATATATCTTTGGTGAGAATGCTTTGGAAATCATCACCCCCATCCATGGTCACATTTACATTCCAGGGTTACGTTGCCGTCGCAGCAAAAGTCCATATAACTGCAGGCTCTCCGATACCTCTCGATTACGCCATGGAACCCACACAACAGATCACATTTACAGCCAGGGTTACGTTGCTGTCGCAGCAAAAGTCCACGTAACTGCAGGCTCTCAGCGGCCTCTGATTTTCGCTGTCAAAATGAAATTTCTCCACTCCTACATAGGTCGCAGTCTGCCGATATAAAATCAAACACAGACTGTTGGCTCTCAGCGGCACACACGACTTTCGCTATGTTATACCATAGGTCGCAGTTACATCCTTGGTTACGTTGCCATCGCAGCAAAAGTCCATGTAACTGTTGGCTCTCAGCGGCACACACGACTTTCGCTATGGTATACTCAACTCATAATCCTCAGGAACTAGTTTTGTCCGGACTCCTCACAAGATCAACTTTAGAACCCCCCCCCCCTTGGGGCTCAAGGCAGCACCACCCGGTGGATCTTCCTGAGAAGTTCATTTCAAGGGAGCGACTTTTTCCCCAGAGCCATCATCAAAACATTTTATACTATACATATATAGTATCTTCAAATCATACACCTAGCATGATCTCATACAAAGCTTCTTTACACAAAATCGATTATCCCAAAATCGATAATTCTCAAACTAGGCTTTCCAAATTCAATATTGATTTTACCCAAAAATCAAAAGCCTTTCCAAATCCATAGGTTCCCAAACCTTTTTCCAAAATCCTCATATGATCCTTTATATATAGAGATATATATAAAATCCTTAATAAAAATCTTTGGATCATTATAAACTTGTATAAAATCCTTTTATACTTCAAACACTTTCAAAATCCTTTCCTTCTGGCAATAGATTCATCAAGGGGAGTTTTATTTTATAAAACAAAGATATATTAACTTTATTTATCCAAAATCAAATATTCAAATTTGATTACTCCTTTCAATATCAATTTCATTCAAATCTGTACGATGTACATATATCATCCGTGCGCTATATCAATCTGATCTCTCACTCGATCACACAATTTCATTTTCGAATTAGTATCGTCCACCCGACTTCCTAGTGCGGACTCAGATCTGGTTTCTTGATCAGAAACCGTCATTCTCCTTGCATAGCTTAACTATGATAGAGAATATCCAGAACCAATCAACAATCCATATCCAGGTTCACCGTCGAAAATCGAGTGAAAAATCCCACTCGGATCCATATAACTATCTCGAAATTATGTGCTCGAATCTGGACCAAATCACTATGCGAATAGAATAACATACGTACACCCTACGTATTTATCTTTATTGGTTATTAGCCAAATTAATTCTCTTTCTATTCACTTTGATTTTCATTTACTTACTCATAATTGCTTTAATCCATTTGGATTATCACCTCTATTCCTATCTCTATTGGGTATTTCACCAATAACAGTTTGAACTCCGACTAGTTTATTTAGAAAATAGTTTGAATTTTTTTTAAAAATAGATAAGTAGTTGGAAAATAATTACTAGTTTGTAAAATAGGTGTAAAATAGTTAGAAAATAGTTAAAATAATTACAAAAATTTTAGATAATTGCAAAATAATAGTAAGATAGTAATTAGTTTATAAAACAGTTGGAAAATTGTTAAATAGTTCCACAAATAATTGTAAAACAAGTATAAGATAGTTTGGCTTTTAAAAGAAAGGTTGTATATATAATAAATAGCTTGGAAAAGTAGGTTTATATTAAAACAATTTATATTAAAAATAGTCCAGAGTCAAAACTGCCCACTTCCTAATCTTCTCATCAATTCAATTTAAATTTCCACTTCCATTTAAATTGATCTAATTCAATTTTAAATAATTCCAATTTTCATTGGACTTGATTTATTCCCAATTCAAGTTGAAATAATTCTCTATTCCTTTTCAAATTTAAATCAAATTCCATTTGATTTTAAACATATTCAACTTTGATCTCAATTTCTTCTAATTCAGATAAATTTCAATTGAACTAGTTTCAATTTCAATTCATTTCAACTCCTGTTTGAATTAATCCCAATTTTCAAACTCCATTTCCAAATCAAGTTGAATTATTCTTGATTTCCTCCCAAAGTCAATTCAAATTCCATTTGAATTTAATACCATTCAATATTAATTATAATTCCAAATTATTCCAATAAATTTGGACTAATTTCAAATTGAACCACTTCAATTGCAAATTGTTTCAAATTAATTCAATTCAAATTTTCCATTTGGAACTTATACTCATACACTCTCAATCACAATTTCAATTACTTCAAATCAAATTAAATTTGAACTAATTTCAATTCAAATTTCAAATTTAATCCATTCCGAATTATATAAATTCGAGTTAAATTTTTAAATATTGATTTAATCCTTTAAATCAATCAACTTATGTCTTTAAACCACTTAATCCTGAATCCAAATTCCAATTTACTTTAATAATGGATATATTACCACACCACATTTCTCATTCATTTAAAAAAAATCCAATTCACAACTTAAAGATTTGTAACAATGGAATGATATCATTAAAATTATTTTAAATCATCCCTCCATTTCCAATTTTCGAATCTCAAACCCATTTTGAGATCATCCAAACTTCCTAATCCAAATCAACCATTTAACTTTCCAAGTTAAATCTTAATTTCATCTTAAAATTTACAAATCAGGTTGAACATCCCAATATATTTAACCTTTTCCCAAGTTAAACTCAATTCACTTAATCCAGTCAACCTTACCTAGTTTGAACTTCCATTTCAAATTTTAAACTCCACATAAATAATCTTCCCACTAATTAAGTTCAAAAACTTTCACTTTGGGTATCACATCTTAATCCACATTCAAAACTCAACATTTAGAGTTTATTTCAAACTAACTTTAATATTTAAGTATATCCACACATTTTCATATTTACTTCTTAGCTCACTAAGCCAAATTTAAAAAAAAAATTAAACCACCTTTGGTTTCAATTCAAAACAAATTCTCTTTAAAATTTTCAAACGACTCTTGTTTGATATAGGACCATTTCATTTAATTGCATTGATTAATTATGTCATTAATTAATTCCAATTAATCACATTCGGTAATTAGCTTATTACTTAATTACCTTTATTAAGTAATTGTCCTTCAAATTACTTACCTCTAGTTACTTCATTAAGTAACTTCCTCTTAATTTATCATTTCCAATTATTATCCATCGATTAATCTCATTAAATAAAGCTTAATTACATAAATTAATTGATTATCCTTATCCTAAAACCTTTCCCAATTTCAAGATTTAATTCCAGTTTGAATCCATTTCAACTTGTCTTAAATTTAATTTCAATTTGGTTGTAATTCTATTACCACTTAATTCATATTATTATTTTTAGTTTAATTAATACTACAACCAATTTTCTTAATATAATAGATAATCCATTTCTTATATAAAATTCATTTACTTTTGAATCATTTAAAAACCTTTATATAAGAAAATAACAAGTACGCTTTCTCATATATATATATACTCAACTCATTCTAGGGTACCACTTACCCTATCCTTAATGAGTAATCCCACCAGAGCCAAGGTTCTCGCTTAACCTTATGCTCTGATACCAAATGTAACAACCCGGAAATTTCATTCCCGAAAATTCTAGATAGTTAGTGAAAAAAAGAAAAGAGAAAGAAGCAGAAACAGAAGTCAGTCACAGAAAACCTCACATTCGCAGCGGATAAAAATATAATATTACAAAATAACAGTTTACAAAAAAACTGCATTAGTACGTTTGCATTTTTATATATCAGAGTTAAAACATTTACAAAACACAGGACAGTTCTAAATCAGCATGCCCTAAATATACAACTATATATCACAGCGGGTACGCTCCATATGCTCCAGCTATCCAGCTCGCCTCCTGAGCTCCAGAACGTCCTTACCTGAAAATCTGTAATACTCGGTCTGACCCGAGCATTACATCAAAGTAACACCCGGGTCAGGCTGGAAACAAGCATGAATAAACCCATCTAACAAGAATACAAAAGCAAGCAACATATATGAACCCGGGTAACTTATATCAATTTACAACTTCACAAGTCATTATAGACATCACCTACATCACTCTTCAATTTCTAAATACAAAACTTAGATTAAATGGTCCAATTCACTTAAGTCATTATACTTCATTCTATGGGTTTCATATATCAAATTACAATGAATCGAAGTGGTTTCGGGTATTACTAATACCCGACTCCGGTCTCTTCGAATTCAATTTCCATCTTAACCCCATAGATCAAGTGAAATACAATTCAACCTTAAATACAATATGCCACTTTTAATATATCAACTCATCAATGACAAATAATCACACAATCACTATACAAGACAACAGATCATATCACAAACATTTATACCAGAAATATCAACCAATCATTCATAAGCAAGATTGATAAGTCACCCATTCATAATTAAATCAAATTAATTTCCTTAATCACTTTTAATCTTGCTTACTTAACAATAATTAATTACAAGCCACTAATTAATCATCCCTTAATTATCCTTTCTAATTACATTCAGTAATTAGCCTTTAATTAATTTACCACAAATTAATTATTCTCAAACCCCTCACCTTAATTAACCTTCAATTACCATCTTACTTTATTACCCAAATTGAATTATCCATCAATTCGTTGATTAATTTATTCTTATTCATTAATTTCTTAAATTAATCAATCCTTTAACTCGTTATATTAAGTAATTAACTCCTAATCTCTCCCATCAAGTAATTATCGTTAAATAAATCATCTTTAGTAATTACCCATTAATTACGTACCTTAATTAATGGCATTAAGTAATTACCTTCATAATTATTATTGATTAATTAAATGATTAACCTTTAATTATTAATTAAATTAAATAATACGTAATAGTTAATCTTTTAAATTACTTAAATTATCATTGCCTGATTTCATTAAGTAATTTAAACTTAAATAAATTAATCATCCTTTAATTGATTTCCTTAATTAATAAATCACATCAATAGATCAATTCTTTAAATTTACCCCATATCATTATTGAGTAAATTAATCGATCATACCTAATTTTCCCTTAATTAACTTAATTAAATTTTTAGACATTAAAATCTTAATTATCTTTAGGATAAAACATTATCTTAAAAATGGCTTAATTTCCATTTACCTATTTTAAACCATCATATTTTTATGAATAACTTACTTAACTCAATCATCAATTAAGACTTAAAATAAAATATACATTTGAACTTGATAATTTAAAGTTGTCAAACATAACTTAAACATTATCAAGTATATACTTTAAGAGCTAATCCCAATTTGTATTTTAAACTTATTTAACTATGCTTTGAAGCCTAGAAGTATTGAAGAGTTCAGATTCTTTGATTAAATCTGAATCACTTCCCTTTATACTTAATATTTGAAACCCTGAGTCCAACATCAAACTTAACCCGAGACCCAAAGTCCAATTTCCCGTGTATACCATATACTGACGTGCTACTTTCCTGCTCCGAGACCATCTCGAGAAAGACTCGAGTAAAACTCAAGTATTACCTCAACTTCCTGTGCTTTCCCCCCTCTCTTTTTACTAAGTTAAAATTTGAAACTGTTATACTAAAATTACTTGCGTGAGCTTCTGAAACAACTCGAGTATAATGTCGAGTAAATCACGTTCTTCCACGAGGCTTCCATCCTTCACAACCCTTCACGGACATATGACGTCACCTGTGCACATGTACGCAAAATCCAACCACCTCCAGCCCATGCTTTGACTGCCGACAAGTCGGCGATAACCTCGCCGTCGATATCCACAACCCAGAAACAAGAAACAATTGACAAATTCAAATTCGAACATATCGACCAAACAGGAACCTAAACGACCAACCAAGCTCTCCTCGCCCCCACCGCCACCAGCTACCAGCACCCCCATCCTTTTGTCTGAAGCTTCGTCACCGACCCCTGCCACTACTTCCCCACTCGCGATCACTCCCAGTATGCCAATCGCCACACAATTATCTCAGTTCCACGATAAACAAAACAGACGCTTAAACCCTAATCTCTTATCACCTGGCCACCACGATACTCTAGAATTTCCCTGAGTATTTTTCCATGGATCTACATCACAATGGCCTCCTCCACCCTCAAATTCGTCGGACGCTTTGCCTCTAATCGACGGCAATCGACCAATATGACCAAAACGATCCACTCAAGAATACTCACTGATTTTCAAACTAAAAATCGTGATATACACATTAAAATTCATGATTTTCTAATACGAATTCAATCGCGCACTCAAATCATAAAATTAAATTTATAAATTTTTGACCCAAAAATAAATTCTACTGTTAATTATAAAATTTCGAGACCAATATTAAATATAAATTCCTGAATTTATTTTTAGTAGTGATGTTTCACAATTTCAATCACTTTTCATTAGCAAATCAAAAACTAACAGTGACTAAATGATGAGATATTGAATTTAGAGAGGAAAATAAAACCTGTTAAACAACAGAGCCTATATTTTCGTTTACACAGGCATTCAATACTTTACATACATGCATTCATTTAAATCCAAACATTACAGGCAACCATCTTGATTTTTTTTAGGATTTTATATCATGCATCCAAATTAATATAGATTAAGATTTGGTTTACTCACATTTAAAAATGAAAAGAACTTGAAAAAAAAACAGTTTAGCAAAGACATCTATGTTTATAAATAAACAGATCTTTCACTTAGTACCCATTAACATATGAGTTTTATACATGCAAACCTATATTCATACCTTACTCGAAGAGCAAGCATTAAATCAAACATTAAAGGGTAAAGTTTACTCACCTGTAAAAAGCAATAGAGAAACCAGGGCCTCTGGAAAATCCTTTGATCTTTAAACAACTACTTGAATTTGAAAACTTAGTTTGGATAGAACTGAAACGAACTGCATGCCCCTATGATTTTGCTATTGCTGTTTGATTCATCTTTTTTTTTTTAGTTTTGATAGCTTTTAATCCTTTGAATTTTGATCTGATATTTCTGCTAGTTGTTTAGAAAATTTAGGTCTAAAAACTGAGAAGATTGCAGTTGCTGATTTCCTTTCTGGCTTGCCTTCTTAACAGTTAATTTTTTTTTTTAGATGAAGAAAACTAAAGATTGTTCGAGCTGAAGAAAATATACAGATTCCCTTTAACATTAATTAAAAACAATATTTTCTTTTGAATAAAGATCTGCCACTTGTTATCATGAATTGTCCATAAGCTTACAAGTGTGTTTACACAATCTTTAGTAAATGACAATTGTAAAATCTGATTTTAAATTCATTCCTTATGTTACAAATGTTAATTGTATATATCATAAAACTTGCAATTGTAAATTTCATATATTATAAGACTTGCAAATTTCTATATAAAATTTTAAAATTATATTAGCTATTTACTTATATGTGTTTTTATATTTATATTTATATGTTTGATATTTATATTAAAGAAAGTATGACCCACATGTTTTATTTCTAGATTCATATATATAATAAGGCCTATTATTAAATCTTCATTCATATATATTTTTTCAATCTCAAAATAAAATTTCTAAATCACTTAAAATTTCCAACAGTAAGAGTTTGAATTTATATATTTATGAGATTTGTTAATTCACTATACAACTTATAAACTTCAGACAATATAATCCAATATTTAATATAGTTCCCAAATCCATTTATTAGCAATATTTTATTTGTTAACAAATATATCAATGTTTAATAGTTAAAATCTGATAATTACCAATTATCAGATGCCCAAAAATTCTGGTTGTCACATTGGGTTCAATTTAAAATGTGTGGAAACCTTTTGAAACCATTTGAAAATTTACTAGTTTGGAACATTTGAAAAAATGTC
The DNA here is from genome assembly GCA_030765085.1 of Allium cepa. Classification (NCBI taxonomy): domain Eukaryota; kingdom Viridiplantae; phylum Streptophyta; class Magnoliopsida; order Asparagales; family Amaryllidaceae; genus Allium; species Allium cepa. The sequence continues at coordinate 295,297,199 of CM060937.1, forward strand.
TCTATTGAAACCATTTGGAATATGCCTTCAAGTAGAGCAAAAGGATCCTAAACCTATTAAAGTCGAAAGCATCTGCTTCAAAACAATTTAAAATGGACTGTTTTGAAACCATTTGGATTTTACTTCAATTATAGATAAAGGGTGTAACGCCCCACCTCTATTCTCACACTAACTAAGGACATTACTAGGTGATGTCGTCAATTAGTACGAAGAATAAGGTTGTTAAGGAGCGACCATCTGTGTAATGGCTTTGTGCGAGTATCGATATGTCGGATGGTATATCACGCATCTCATTTCAAGAGGAAATCTGACATATCAAATACAAACTCAAAGCTACTACATAGTGGCTACGTGGCCTTCGAAAACAAATATAAAATAAGCATAACATAAATCAGTGACATATGTTCATATCACTAAGGTGGAAACAGATATGAATATAACACATAGAAGTGTACATCAAAGTAGTGGTCATACAAGATCCACTACATCCCAAATGAATAGGTACAAGTTCTAGACAAAAGAATATGTACACGTCAAGGAGTCTCTATCTCGAATGTATAAAAACAAAAACTACAAAGCTAAAGTAGTTAGCCAAAAGTCATATGACGTTCCCAGATAAGAAGTCAAGTAAAAGCTCTTGAAATGCCTCGGTTTGACCGGAGTATTATTTAAATGGATCAATCTAGTTATAAATATCATGAAGATTAAATAGGATGAGGGATATGACAAAAATATATGATAACAATAATGTCATACTTCGACAAGCATACATTCGATAACCAAAAAAATCATATAATATCTCAAACCTCCTCAAATATCCAAAAAGAATATCACATTCTTTAGCTTATTCACCAAATCTCAAATATTGACAAAACATATCAATGCCAATCACAAAAATTGGTAAAACACAAATTCTAGAAATCAATAATTAGAAATCCAGAAAACACAAAAAGGGGGAGGCCTATCAAAAACGAGAGCATGAAAACTCACCGACACATGTATCACAAATGGGGTGTTATCCCATGGGTTGCTAACCCATAGAGCTAGTACAACGACGTAGTACAACGGTACGCCAGAGGAACCGAAAACTCAAATAATTCGGAACAACGACGTATTACAGCAAAACGATCGATGAATCTGAAACTCCAATAAGCCGGAACAACGACATAGTATAGTTTTATGCCCGATGAACCTGAAACTCAAATAATCTGGAACAACAACGTAGTACAGCGAAACGTCGAAAGAACCTGAAACTCCAATAAGCGGGAACAATGTACAACATTACGCCCAATGAACCAAACTCCATAAAACCTATAGGTCGCTAGCCTATAAAAATGAGACAAAGCTCAACAGAATGGGGCACAATCCCCCACGTAGACAAAGAGACATCTCATATCGCTAGTCTAAACTATAAAATGATCATCACTGATCAATAAGAAGTGTAAATTACACTAAGCTACTAAATAAATGAGTTTAGCTTCATGTCTCATAACCTCTGGCTTAAATTAAATATCTGTGAACAAATTGTAGATTTCCATATGAAAATTGTCACAAGATTACAATCGGACGAGTCTAAGAATTAACCGACGAAGTAAACGCAAGCGTTTCATACCACTTGTTTTTCTAAGTCGTTTAATTAGATTTCTCATAAAAATGAGGTAAGGTTTGTATATACCAATAGATCGGAAAACCGTTTTAAAAGCGAGATGTGTATTGAAAGTAATTATTGAAATCAAATTTGCAAAAGAGTTTGAGTATTTACTACTAGTATAAAAATCTTTGTATTTTAAAGTGACAAATCACAGAAATGACTATAGAAACAGTCCGTCACCAAAAATTCACATTCGACGATGTGAATCAAAACCATAAAAATCGATATCAAATCCATCAAATGGATATTTCCAAAAATGCATAAAAGAAGTCATTGAAGTCGATGATAAGTGATAACAACTAATCAGATCAACCAAAAATCGACATAAAATGGAAACTCACATAAAACAGGCAAATTGGCTGAATGTAACAGCTCTAGACGTCTGATGGTTTTCCTAGAGGTCTGAGATGAAAGGCTTTGAATTTTCTTCCAGATCGCCTAGACGTCTGGGAAGTAAACCTAGACGTCTGAGCTGAAAGACTGGAATTTTTATTCCGTAGTTCCAAACGTCTGAGCATTTCACCAGACGTATAGCTGAAGCTCAGGGCAACATTTAACCTAGGCCAATATAGCCAAATCATATCGGAAGCATCGAATAAGCAACGATGGCTTGGGATTCATGCCAAGCGTCAACTTAGCCCTATAGACTCATCGATACACTCTGAACAACATGTCCAAACATTCATATTAGGATTTTCATAGATTTTGACTTCAAAATACCAAAAATTGGAAAATTCGCCAAACCAATTCAATTCAAAAGCAAATGGAGATCAAATAGATGTTAGGAATTCGTACCTAACAATAATCAAAGGTATAGACATAGATGTGAGTTCAAGAACTCACTTTTAAACCAAAAAACAACGAAGGAGAAGCTTTAAAACAAAGGAAAGATCAACCACTCTTCAACTTCAACACTCGATGCTCCAATCTAAGATCATAAGCAAATATTTTCTAAGTTAGGTTGTAGGAAATTTCTGAAAATTAAAGAGGAATTGAGATGGAGAAGATGAAGAGGATGCTTACCTAAGCTTCTCTTTGATTTTGGTCTTAAATTTGATTATCCTAATAAAACTAGGGTTTAAGAATTTTGATTTCCCCTCTTTTCCACATTTCTCTTTTAGGGCTGTTAGGAATTTTAGAAATGAAAATGAATGAAGAGAAGAGGAGTGGAGTGGGATGTATATGGTAAGGGGTTTAGGTTCTTTTATTGGGTTAGTGGGTTAGAACACAACCCAATGCCCAACAAAAATACTAAATTCCTAATCAACTCCAAACATATCGATGTTTATTTTAGGTTGTAAACTCCATTTTAAGCTCAATGGAAGTGGTCTCAAGTCCTAATTTGACTGTTTATAGAAAGTCATGTTTTGAACTTTAAATCCAACGAGCGATGCTATATTTAATTAAAACATTAATATACAATCGTAAAATATGCGGGTTGTTACAGATTCCCCTCCTTAAAGAAATTGCATCCTCACAATACTTAAGAAGAAAATAAAGAGTGACAACTATACTAATGCATAACAATACCAAAGAAAATTTGAAGCGAGAAGTTCACCTTAGAGATCACGAGGGAGTAAGTCCAGATGTGTTTGCTCCATGAATTCTCTGGATTTCCAAGAACAATCCTTAGGATTTGAAGACCATTGAACCTTCACAAGCAGAACATCTTTATTGAGAAGGCATCTAACCTTCGTAGCAATGATACGAGTAGGATGTTGTTCATAAGTCAAATTAGGTGAAACTTCAATTTCTTCAATAACACAGGGCTCAAGAATAAAATCGGAATCTCTAAGGCATTTCCGTAGTTGAGAGACATGTAAAATGTCATGAATAGTAGAAAATTGAGTCGGTAATAAAAGGCGATAACCATAGAACCAATGCGTTCGGTGATGGGGAATGGACCAATATATCGAGGTGCTAATTTTCTCGACTGAAACGCACAATACCTTTCATATGCGAAACACGAATGAATACCAAATCTCCTACAGAAAATTCAAAATTTCTTCTTAGGTTATCAGCATAGGATTTTTGTGTACTTTGAGCTTCTTTCATCCTATGAAGAATAAGGTCAATCTGTTCTATGGAATCGTGAATAAAATCTGGACCTAAAACCAGCTTCTCATTGGCTTTAAGCTAACACGAAGGAGATCGGCATGGCCTTCAGTAGAGTGCATCGAAAGGTGTCATACCAATACTAGATTGGAAGATATTATTTTAAGAAAACTCAACGAGTGATGAACATGAATCAAATTCACGATCACGAGTCTCACAAGTGGAAAAGGTCTCGAGATCATTCCATTCGTATATCAACATAGAAACAACTGCTTATTGCTTATGACTAACGGTATCGGCAATACGATTTCCCTTTTCGAGAGCATGGAGAATATCAAGATCATAAGATGCAAGGAATTCAAGCTAACGTTGTTGATGCAAATTAAGTTCCTTTTTGAAAGAACAAATACTTCAAAGATTTAGGATCGGGGCAGAGAACAAATTTCTCTCCCAAAAGATAATAACGTCAAATTCTAAGGGCGAACACAGTGGCCACGAGCTCTAGATCATGGGTGGCATATCTAGTCTTAGCAGGCTTTGATAGTCTAAAAGTATAAGCGATAACACATTCCCTTTTGCATGAGAATGACACCCAAACCAATACCACTAGCATTGGTACAAACAGTGAAGTCTTGGTTCCCTTCGAGAATCACAAAAATAGAAGCATCGGAAAATAGTTCTTTTAATTTTTGAAAAGCAGCTTCTATGCTAAATCATTTATTTCATGATCCTCTTTCCCAAAAATCTAAGGCATTCAAAATTATAATTCACTTTATGTAATCATCTTTTTAGAAAAAAATTACTTATTACAAGTCAATTTACTATGTCCGACTGTCTCATCATAGCGTTTAGAAGATTCCTACCGATAACATAGATCATGCGCATGGACCAGAGTTCTTAAAGCACTCAATGGGCAAAACAACACAAAATCATCTCTTATATGATAAACATGCATCTTAAAATTTTTATGAATATTATTTGCTCATTTAAGAACAAAATCCAATTATACTTATAGATATTTTATTATAAAGATTTTCAAATTTTAAATTGTTGTTTTCACCCATAATCAATGAATATAAGGATGGACTTATCAAGATATTCGTAGAATACTCGATTCATAAGATGGATGAAATAAGCTGGTGGGTTCGTCAAACCGAATGACATCACGAGTCACTCATAAGAATCGTAACAAGTGCGGAATGCGGTAAGGGGAACGCTACCCTCCGCAACTCTTAGCTGATGAAAACCAGTGGGAAGATCGAGCCGAAAAGACCTTAGCACCACTCAATAGATTGCTTGGGCGATAATCCTAAGACAAGCTCAAAGATACCGGGAAATTCACGAACTACGTGAACGAGGGAAGTAACATTTTCCTCATCATGTGGGTTTAAGGAATAAAATGATGCCACCGAATTGGAATCGAAATCATGAAGAAAAATAAAAACCTACTTAACGGATTGAGAATGTCAAAGATGGATAGTCCTATTGGGATATAGGATATGGGCTTCATAATGATTAAGCCAATCCTTTCCCAAAAATCAATTCTGAAACCTAAGTAGCACATAACATGCAAATCGTATCGGAAAACATAATCACATAAAATAATCTCAACATCTTTGCAAACTAAACTAAGTGTTGCGGATCCACCAATCGAATTCGCAATTCTTAGTGAAACATCAAGTCATAACATTTAAAGACAAAGTATCAACAAGTTCCTTTGATGTAAAAGAGTGAGATGTATCCGTATCAAAAAGAACTCGAATTGGATAATCACGAAACTAATTAATGCCATCAAGGACTGAATGAGAAATACCTTGACCAAGAGAAGTGTTACTAGGAGCTTGCACAACATTCAGCTCTCCCTCTCTCCAACTTTGAAGTATGGGACATGTAGATGTAAGATGAACCAAAGTTTTACAATAACAATAAAAAAGGGGTTTCAGGCACCTATTTGCATAGTGGTTCGTAGAATCACTATTATAGCATTGTCCGGACTAGAGGTAGGAGTCTTTGCTACCGAAATTTCTTGCTTCCCTTTCTTGTTGGGATTAGGGCCTTTGAAATTAATAGGCCTCTTCTTGTTGTTGTTGAAGTTCTTATTGACACCCACAATTCAACATCACTTTCTTTATTGGCCTCTTCAAGTTGAAGACCGATATCTACAAGCTGATCAAAAGGAACTTCTAGTTTCATAAGTAAAGTATTTCTGAGGTTTTTATTCAACTCATAGATAAACCTTTGATTTTTCTTAAATGGGGTATTAATATACTCGACCCCATATTTAGAGAGAGATTCAAAAGATGCGACGTAATCCGCCACTGAAGATTCACCTTGAACAAGGTCAATAAAGCGTCAAGCTAAAGTTACTTTTTCCGCTTCCGGCACAAACTTCAACTCGAACCTTTCTTGGAATTCCTCCCAAGTAAGATCCGCTTCAACAATTTCCAAGATCAAAAGTTCATACCAATTTAGTGCTCTCTCCCAGAGCATGCTAGAAGCCACTTGGACTCGATGTAGATCCATAAGATTCATGCGAGAAAAGATGCGATCGCATGTTCTATGCCAAGCTTGGATTTCTATAACGCTTTCGAAACCCCTGAACGACCTTCCACCCAAATTGGTATAATCTTTGCATGAGCGTGCAAACCTAGATTTAGGATGAGCAGGCTCTGGAATGGGTCTGGAAGGTTAAGCATTCTTTACAAGATCTAAAAGCTGTTAGGCAGACATGAATACACCATCCGGAGAAGTAGCACTGGATTGACCAGCACTAGGATGGCCAGGTCTAACCATTTCTCTTCTTTAAGAAAGAAAGAATAGAAAAAAGTTATTCTCAGAATGAATATCAAAAAAACTTGATTGATAAAACAAGGCATCATAAAGAATATAGGATAGAATGGGTCCTAAGACTCAGATTATATCATAAGGCATGATTCCTAAGAGGGACTTAGGACAATGATCCTTGCTAGACTATTCTATATTGTTCCAAAGTTTGGCTTTGATACCAAGCTGTGACGCCCCACCTGTATACTCACACTAACCAAAGGACACTGCTGGGTAATGCCATCAACTAGTACGAAGAATAACACTATTGGAATGACATCTGTGTAATGGCTTTGTGCGAGTACCGATATGTCAGCTGGTATGTCATGCATCTCATTTCAAGAGGAAAACTGACATAACAAATACAAACTCAAAGCTGCTACACAGTGGCTATGTGGCCTTTGGAAACAAATATAAAATAAGCATAACATAAATCAGTCATAGATGTTCATATCACTAAGGTGAAAACAAATATGAATATAACACATAGAAGTGCACATCAAAGTAGTGGTCATACAAGATCCACTACATCCAAATGAATAGGTACAAGTGCTAGACAAAAGAATATGTATACAACAAGGAGTCTCTATCTCGAATGTATAAAAATAAAAACCACTAAGCTAAAGTAGTTTGCCAAAAGCCAGATGACGGTCCTAGATAAGAAGTCAAATAAAAGCACCTGAAACACCTCGGTCTGACTTGAGTATTATTTAAAAAGTAAAATAATAAACGGATCAGTCTAGCTATAAATATCATGAAGATGAGATAGGATGAGGGATATGACAAAAATATATGATAACAATAATGTCATACTTTGACAAGCATACATTTGATAACAACAAAAATCATAGAATATCACAAACCTCCTCAAATATCCAAAAAGAATATCACATTCTTTAGCTTATTCACCAAACCTCAAATATTGACAAAATATATCAATGCCAACCGCAAAAATTGGTGCAACACAAATTCTAGAAATCAATAATTAGAAATCCAAAAAACTCAAAAAGGGGAAGCCTATCAAAAAGGGAGCATGTAAACACACCAACACGTGTATCACAAACAGGACGTTATCCCATGGGTCGTCAACCCATAGAGCCGGTAAAACGACATAGTACAACGGTACATCCGAGGAACCGGAAACTCAAATAATTCAGAACAATAACGTAGTACAGCAAAATGACCAGTGAACCTGAAACTCCAATAAGCCGGAACAACGGCGTAGTATAGCATTACGCCCGATGAACCTGAAACTCAAATAATCCGGAACAACAATGTAGTACAGCGAAACGCCCAATGAACCTGAAACTCCAATAAGCCAAAACAATGAGTAGTATAGCGTTACGCCCGATGAACCGAAATCCATAAAAGCCATAGGTCGCTAGCCTATGAAAATGAGACAAAGCTCAACATAATAGGGTTCAGTCTCCCATGCGGACAAAGAGACATCGCATATCGCTAGTCTAAACCATAAAATGATCATTATTGATCAATAAGAAATGAAAATTACACTAATCCAGTAAATAAATAAGTTTAGCTTCATGTCCCATAACCACTGGCTTAACTTAAATATTTACGAACAAATTGTAGATTTCCACTCAAAAATTGTCACAAGATTTCAATCGAATGAGTCTAAGAATTAACCGACGAAGTAAACGCAAGCGTTTCATACCACTTATTTTGCTAAGTTGTTTAATTAGATTTCTCATACAAATGAGGTAAAGGTTTGTATATTTTAATAGATCAAAAAACAGTTTTAAAAGCGAGCTTTGTATTGAAAGTAATTGTTTAAATCATGTTTGCAAAAGAGATTGAGTATTTACTACTAGTATAGAAATCTTTGTATTTTTAAAATGACCAATCATGGAAATGATTGCAGAAACAATCCATCACCAAAAATTCACATTCAACAAAGTGAATCAAAACATAAAAATCGATAGCAAATCATTCAAATGGATATTCCCAAAATTGAGAAAAGACATCATCAAACTTGATGATAAGTGATACAAACTAATCGGATCAAGCAAAAATCGATATAAAATGGAAACTCATGTAAAATAGACAAATTGGCTAAATTTAACAGCTCTAGACGTCTAGTGGTTTTCCCAGACGTTTGAGCTGAAAGATTGGAATTTTCTTCTAGATCGTCTAGACGTCTAGGAAGTAAGCTTAGATGTCTGAGCTGAAAGACTGGAATTTTTATTCCGTAGCTGCAGACGTCTGAGCATTACACCAGACGTCTAAGCTGATGCTCAGGGCAATATTTAACCTAGGCCAATGATGGCCAAATCATATCAGAAGCGATCGAATGAGCGACGATGGCTCTGGCTTCATGCCAAGCGACAACCCAACCCTATGGACTAATCGATACACTCCGAACAACATGCCCAAACATCCATATTAGGATTTTCATAGATTTTGACTTCAAAATACCAAAAATTGAAAAATTTACCAAACCAATTCAATTCAAAAGCAAACGGACATGAAATAATTGTTAGGAATTACTACCTAACAACAATCAATGGTATAGACATAGATGTGAGTTTAAGAACTCACCTTTAAACCCAAAAACAACGAAGGAGAAGCTTTAAAACAAATGAAAGATCAACCACTCTTCAACTTCAACACTAGATGCTCCAATCTAAGATCATAAGCAAATATTTTCTAAGTTAGGTTGTAGGAAATTTCTGAAAATTAAAGAAGAATTGAGATGGAGAAGATGAAGAGGATGCTTACCTAAGCTTCTCTCTGATTTTGGTCTTGAACTTGATTTTCCTAATAAGCTAGGGTTTATGAATTTTGATTCCCCCACTTTTCCCCCATTTCTCTTTTATGGCTGTTAGGAATTTTAGAAATGAAAATGAAGGAGGAGAAGAGGAGTGGAGTGGGATGTATATGGTAAGGGGTTTGGGTTCTCTTATTGGGTTAGTGGGCTAGAACACCACTCAAAGCCTAAACAAAAATACCAAATTCCTAATCAACTCCAAACATATCGATGTTTATACTCAAAAAGGTTGTAAACGCCATTTTGAACTCAATGGAAGCAGTCTCGGGTCCTAATTCGATTGTTTACAGAAAGTCATATTTCTGACTTTAAATCCAACGAACGATGCTATATTCAAATAAAACATCAAATATACAATCATAAAATATGCAGGTTGTTACAAAGGATCTTAAAAACATTTAAGTCGAACGCATCTGTTTTGAAACCATATCCAAAATAATGAAATGATGGTGTTGAAGCCATCCCTTCTAAAACATTGGAGAGGTGGCCAGGTTTTTAGAAAATAAAACAACCCTTTCGAAACCAGCTAGATAGAAAGTTAGGAAGCGGCAAAGGCTTCAACTCAGTCAAAAGCAGTTATTTAAAACAAAAGCGCTACCCAGTCGAAATCATTCCTTTTAAAATCATTTGACCCGGTCGAAAGCTAATCAGGCCGAAAGCAAGCAGGCAATTTTCCTTTAAAAACCGAAGTAAAGTCCCAACCCCTTCGGAACCCCTGGTTTCGACTCTATACCTTTCGCCTACATACAATTCGCTACGTACCAGTAAACTAATACGATGTGCATTAGATTCGACAGTGTCGGTAGCGAAGTTAAGGAGGTGGAACCTAGTGGCGAAGGCATCAAAACAGTGAAAAATATGTAGCAAATAGTTCTTTTCACCTAACCTACTTTACTGCCTAAATTTGATTGATTGCCACCTTCTTTACCAATAAAAACTACTGAATTTTTTCAAATGTGTTGCCAACTTTCCTGATTTAATGATTTAAGTCATTTTACAAAAAGCTCATTCTTCTCTCTTAGTTGTATAGTATATTTAAGTCCGATACCTTAAATAATTTTATATAACTAGTAACACATTTAGGAAAATTCTACAAAATTCCAAAAAATCTCTTTTAATACGTTTTTCAACATTTAAAAATTTCAGACCCAAATCTGTTATTATTTAACCGTAAGTAACTATTAACCCAAATTAACATTTTCTTTACTAGAAAATTCATATGAATTCCACATAATTTTTGAAAATTCTAAAAAAAACTCATTTCCAAAATAATATTTATGACCTTCATAAAAATTCACAAGGCATTTGGATGTAATTTTATAGGGTTTTCACCTTTAATCATATCATAAATTCAATAATAATAACCATAATTCATCAACATATATATATATATATATATATATATATTCATTCCATCATTCAAAAACATGGCAAATCATCGCAAAATGTTCGGAGTTTATCTTAAAACTAAAAGCACAATCAAAAATGAGATGTAAACATTATTCATCTTAGCTTTAGAGATTAAAGAGATTGAGAGGTGAATAGATTTGACTTGCTTAAGCTTCTTTCTAGATTTTCTTTATCTTCTTCCTCTTTCTCTTATTAATGGTGGCCGACCTTAGTTTTTTTTAAATTGATAAAATGAAATGGACATGGAAGGGGTGCATGGCCAAGGGTGTAGGGTATAAGAATGGCCTTATTCCTATTTTAGCCCTCCTCTATTTTAGTTTAAATCTTTCTTTAATTCACTGTTTTAAATGGCACGACTACCCTTTAACTAAACCAAACGTCAAACCCCCTAACCAACACATTATTTTATTTTATTTAGCCAAGTCCATTCTAAATAATGTTACCAAAAATCTAGGGTGTTAAAATTTAACCATTTATAATATAAGCTCAATCATTTTAAGTATGCACGACTGCTAATATTAATTAACCAACCTCAATCTCCTTATCACTCTACAATATTCTATTTAATTTATTCTAATTAAATCTCATGAATAATGTTATTAAAAATTAGAGGCGTTACATCATCCCTCGGATCCATGTCTTTATAGGACAAACCATGGCGCCCAACCTAAGGCCCAAGTGATGTTTGTCAATCTTTAGTGGCTTAGATGTAGAGAGACTTGTCCACTCCCTTACCTTTCTCCTTCCATTGAGCGTCCCTCAATTCATCCATATAACAGGAACATCTGGTCACTTGATCACCATGAAGAACTTCGACACCATTATCAGTTAGGAACTTCAAAGTCAAACACCATGGGGCTAGAGCTACTCGAAATTCAGCTAGGACTGGTCGTCGTAGAAAAGCATTGTATGGAGAGTCAACATCCAAAACAATAAATGGCAACATCCTCACTCTCCTGTTGTCACCTTCTCCCAACTCCACAGACAATTCGACATAACAGACAACTTCAGTCGCAGCACTATTAAAACCATAAATGCGGGCTTTAGACGGTTTAAAGTCCTTAGTTTCTATCCTTATTTTATCGTAAGCCTTTTAGAAAATTATATTCACGAAACTACCATAGTCAACCAAGATCCTCCTCAATAAAGTGGGGCCGTTTATGGAAGAAATGATCATTGAGTCGATCGTTAGCGCCTCCACCTTATCTACATCTCTGTTGTTGAATACAATATCATCTACCATTCTACATTGTCGTTTTGCTGGAGCCCTATCTTCTATACTTGAATAACACTCAAAATTCATATACTTGATTGTGCTAGCATAGCACTCCATCTCATGCCAACTCTTATCAGCTGGATGCGGTCCACTGACTATTGTATTAATCACTGATCATCAACTAGTCCATGTAGGCTCCTTGACCCTATGCGACGCTTATCCTCGGTTAGGGTCGGATGTCCCTTGCCCGCCATCCTGTGGGGCTTTAACAAACTATTATAGTTTCTTCTCTATAATTAGTTTCTCGACAACATCTTGGAAATGCCTACATTCATTCATCTTATGACCATAACATTCATGGAATCGGCAATATTTTCCAACCTATCTCTGCTTTTCTATTGATTCTTTCGGAGGTGGCTTTCTATACTGCATGGTATTGCACGTGGATAAGTAGACATTCTCTAGGGATGTATTTAATGTTATGTAGGTATCGTACATTAGAATCCTTGATTTTCCTTTTTCAGGATTCTTCTTTCGCTCATGGTTCTTATCTCCCCCTTTTTTTTGCTGATTCGATTTATTTCGGTTATTTACTTGAACTTTTCCAGAACTTTCTTAAGATTGTTTCACCGTGATGTTACTCTGCACTACCTCTCCTCTCGACCCCACAATATTCTTCTTCCTAGAGCATATAGCTTCCTCTTTTCTCAATATTGAGCTGCTTTTGCATAGAAACGCTCCAACATTGCGAGTGGTTCGCCGGCTAGCCAATCGTTAAAGTTAGATTCTGGATCAACCCCCTTTATTACCGCCATCAGTATTAGATGGTCATTCAGAATACCGACTTCTATGATGGCTGTTTGAAATCTCGCTAAATAGTCTTTCAACAATTCTTTGGAGCCTGGATCACACTTGATTGGGACATTACATCTTTGGGGAAAGTTGCATGTATACAGAACTGCTCCATAAATTTTGTTGTCAAATCTAGAGATTGACCATGGGGTAATCTCATAAACCACATTGTTGTTGTGCCAAAGAGAGTAATAGGAAAACATCTGCATTTTGTGGCATCATCGGCTCATACGGAATCCATCATCCATTCATATCTCATAGGGTTGATCTATCCTCGTAGGTAGGCATCGACGACATACTAAATCTCCTTTGATACTCTTTGCGTAGGATACTATCAACGAATAGGGTATGGCTACTTGAAATTCCCCAATTGTCATTGGTCAAGCCTTGGCTGTCCCTTACTAGCTGTCTACAATAGCCAACCAGTCCGACGTTTGATGGTTGGAGCTAAGCAATAGTCATGCTCCACCTCACGTGAATGGTTCGGTCGATGTTTTTGGGCCATTCCATAACTTCTTGGCTTAACATCCTTTTGATGCAATTCATACGCATTCACTTCATCGTCATTCCAAGGAGGTAACTAGTATGTATTAACCTAAACTCCAGCATCCAAATTATCTGTGGTGACTCCAGCTTATGCTCCACCGTAAGGAGGAAAATTTCTTCATCTAGAGGAAGGATCGACCCCGATCCCTCTAGAGGGATCATCCCCGACCAGTCCTGGCAACCCAGGTAGGTTTTCTTGTTGATGTCCAGATGCTTCCGTATGATGTCTATCAATTTTGCAACAACTGCGTCTATGATAATCATCTAATGAACTAGAACTCTCCAACGTAGAATAACGGGTTAGCTTTCCCTAGTTTTCCCGCACTATTGCTCTTTGAGTTGATTCATTAGATCAATATTGCTTTGAATTTGCTGGTTCAGCTATTAGAGGCTATCCATGAGCTCTCTCATCAGATTCTGGAAATTAGCTCTTGTAAGGTAATAAGTTGGATTCCGGACATCAACAAGATTGGTTGCATTAATATCTATCGGTAGATTGCTTTGGCCTCCTTGTTGGATATTAGCATCCTCATTTCCTTCTGCATTTTAGGAGGTAGATCTGGTGTTCCTAACCTTTGTTGATATTTTTTCCTTTAACTTTTGTACATCTGAATAGAATGGATAAACTACTTGAGGATAATTCTTGATATCTTCTTGAGATATATGCAAACCAGTAGCAGCAAAGGTCTCCAAATAGAGTTGAGAATCTCCTTAGTGAAAGCACCAAAATGTTTGTATCAAAATTTTGGCACAAACACTAAATAAAGATTTTGTAGAGGAATAAAATGAAGAATACTAAATGTGAATGGAGTGAATATGATAATAAAGCAATAAGAATTAAGAAAATAACAAAGATATAGTAACTTATAATGGTTCAATGTTATCTTCCAACATCCACTTTGAAGAGATAGCTTTATTAATCACTTTGTAAATTGAGTACAATAGGGATCGGATGAAAATCCTTAGACAATAGAGTACAAAACAACAAGTAGCATAAGATCTCGAAATGAACAATTAAGCTTATATTTATAGGGGAAGATGGTGAAATATCTTCCTAAAAATTCGATAGAAGGATCTCAAAAAAACAAGGGCCCACAAGAGGGATTGCATGGCGAAAACCCCAAGAAATATATATCATGGTTGATCCCTATTTTGGAGGAGTTTGGGATGCAATCCCTATGGGAGCTTCTCCATGTTGTATTATGCCCAGCCTTCAAGATTCTTGCCAATTGGATTAGCAAATGTTGAGTTATTGCTCGATCATTGCTGCAAAGTGTGTTTTTACCTGATTCTGCCGACCTCTAAAGGGAAGAGAGCCGAGCCCTCTTTCTTGCACCTTTTGGGGTGTGATCCTAGAGTGGATTCGCTAGGGTCCTCACATCTTGTTCCTAAAGTTTCATATGCATTGGGCTTCTGGATCTCGAGATATCGATTATTTTCCATTAAGTTGCACTTTTTGCCTGAAGTAGACCGATCCCTTTGGTTGAGAGGGATTATAGCCGATCCCTTTTCTAGATTAAATCATATTCCATATTTTGAACATTATATATAGAATATCTCTCAATTTCGTTCAATCATGGCCTCTATCATCATCTGCACTTGATTTTTAGACCCCACAATCATCGCACTGGGCTTACCGACCTTGATGACAGCCGCGTTTAACTTGTCCAATCAGTTCGGATATAGGCTGGTCAAAATGCCAGATAACATGTGGCAAATGGCCCATTTGAACGAATGCAAAAAATTGGTGTGTTGGCATTAAATTATGCTCAATTAAGTTAAATTTTATATTTTTATAAGTTTCTACAGCTAATAACTTATGTAAATGAGGTCTGCTTGAGATGAAGCTTTTTGCATTGCAATCATATCAAAGTGCTTTACATATGGAGTTGGTTTGGACTGAATTTGAGAAATTTATTACTTTACAATTTTTTATTACTTATTTATTTTTACAAATTATTGACATATATTATTTATTGAAAAACAAATAACTTATTGATTAATTAAATATAAATCAATTAAATTAAAAAGCTAAATTTAAATACCCTGTTCAAATACCCCACTCAAGTACCCTATGCGTAGCGCCAAACACATTCCCTGTTCACCCAACTTCCCCACTCAAATACCCTGCTCAAATTTCCCATTTATATTTTTCAACAATGCTCCCTAAGTGATGTAGTACCAATGCCGCAGTGGGAAGAATTTGATCCACAATAATTAGTTGACATCCCATCCTTGATCGTGAGACACCGAACCTAGATTAGGATACCGAGGTAAGCTATAAGAAAAGTAGTGTCGGGGCAGGGGTACAAGAGCTGGGCATTAGGAGGGATGCAGGTCCTTTCTCTGAGCAAACTTCTATATATGACCCCTTGTATATCGGATACGAAGTTAGAGCTTTAGGTGAGCCTCACTCTAGGACGGACAAAACTAGTGTATGCAGCTCGGCCTCATCATGCTCGCCCTTTATTAAAAGGGGGTGCTGAACCGATATAATTGGTAGCTTACTTGCACTTCTCTTTCTCTTATTTCGAATTTTTACTAACTCTTATTTCTTATTTGTTGATGTAATGGCTAAAAAGTTCAACTTTTATGACTATGACCATCTTACCTTTAGCGCTCAAACCTCGATGACCACTATGCTAAGGGGACCCGATGCAGAGATGGAGGTCATCGAGTTGCCTCCCAGTCCCTAGCGCTTGTCCTTGAAGGATGAACTTAGAAGGAATAAGAGGGCTAGGGAAGGGACATCTTCTAAGCCTTTTCTCCTTTTGCCAAGCAAGCGCCTATTTTTGATGAGGAGGAGCTACACTGGAGGATAAAGTGGTATCGGTGGGGAATGTATCCCTGGAGCTTAACAACGCTCCAAACTACAACAATCTAAAAATTCTGCTAACGTCTTTTAGATGATGTCTATGGAGATTCTGACATCGAGCCATCGGGCCTGATCCGGGTAGAGCTGACACTTGGAAGAGGATGCGGTTGACGCATATACATGGGACATCATGTTTGTAAGCTTCCTAAACTTATCTCTTTTTTGCTTTATTGAATCTTCTAATTAATTTTTTTAACGATCACCTACCACTCTTTGCAGTTTCAAAAGACTTCTTAAAGCTTAAAATAGGACCCAAAAGTGTGGACAAACCATGAGGGAGGCTAAACAAGAGACATTAGGGGAGAGAAGATGGTGAAAGAGGTGGTGGAGGTACGGGACTATTAGGGAAGGTGGTTGCAAACCTTAGTGGGAGGCTGGAGAAGGCCGTAAGGAACCTAATCTAACATAACATTGAATATTGGTCGACTGTTGACCTAAGGGCTGCCCAAAAAGAGGAGGATTTATGGCAAAATCAGCTAACAAATGTGATCAAGTCCCTGATAAGGTAAAATTATAATCTACATATCTCTATGCGCCTTCTTGATGTCTAGACTCTCATAGCGACCAGGGCTGAAGTAACTGCCGAGATGGAGGTGGCTGGGGAAGCCATGCCAGCCATTTCGACTAAGGAGCAAATTGACTCCTTGATCCGGCCAGCTAATGAGACAGCCTTCTACATATTTTTCTTTCCTCCTTTTGCAAGTCTATGGGGCTGCCACTGCATTTTGTAAAGGAATATAATTCATTTTGTTGTGAAATTTGTCTATGTACTTTATTTCTTTATCTACTCTTGTCTAATTTTGCATAGCCTATAAGGTAACATACATTGAGTAACTGATATAGTATTTGTATATCTATGCTTGTTTATTTTCACAAGATAGGTTAACAAAGTAGGTTAAGGGATGTGCAACAAATATGACCCTTTATTATAAATCTTGCACTAAATTAATCAACTCATCTTAGTTGACAGGCCATGTCAGTTGATTGAATTGGATATGAGTCTTAACCGTGTAACTCAGTTGACTATTAAGTGCCAAGGCTTGCATATTATAGTCGGGCCTCACCATGTTGCTTTGCTATTTTGCAGTTTCGACACAAAGCTGAGTGTTGATTGGCTTAAGGTTCTCCTGAGTGACATGCAATAAGAATGAGTAGCAAGCGGTCCCCCAACTTGAAACTAAGTGCTTAGTGACTTAAAGGTTATCCTGGGTCACATGCTGCAGGAATGAGTGGCAGACAGTCCTTGCTCGAACCTAAGCATTGAGTGACTTGAAGGTTTTCTTAGGTGACACACTGCCAGTTATTGAGCCCGGCTTATTTTTATATGGGCGCACTACAGCTATCGGACTTCGACATCACTCAGTAATAGTACCGGTCTCGACAACAATGCCTCATCCTATAAGAAGGACATGAGACATCATGGATGGGGGAAACAGGACCGTTACAGTCACGTTTCAACTTATCAATTCACTTTGGAACAAATGGAAGAGACGTCCCAAGGAAGGAAGTGAATGCATCGTGATTCAATCTTGGTGGATAATCTACAGCCCTCGACAAGGAAGGGAATGTACAATAATTCACCTTCATGGATAGTCGACCAATAGGGAAGGGAGCTGTGGCTCACTTTATCCATAGAGATAAGGGTCAGTGGTCCTCAATTAAGGTAATAAGAACATAATAACTCATCCTTATTGCATATCCCATGCTCATTGGAGACATGCTGCAAGCTTGGCAGTCCTCGAGAAAGGAAGTGGATGTACAGTAATCCACCCTCGTTAAAGAGCTGACTGACAAGGAAGAGAGCCGAGGCTCGCATAGTCTGTAGTATCAAAGCTCAGAAGCCAATAAATAAGGTAATGAACACATGATAACTCATCCTTGTTGGATAGTTTTGTTAAATGCATTGAACAATGTTGGATCTGAAGTCTTCGATTTATTATTCAAAAGATGTATTATAGAGCCTTATAGTTATGGATGGCTCTCAAAATGTGAAAAGCATGAATGTGTATGAGGTTCTAGGTGTAAGAATCATTGGTTCCATTTGGACGAGAGAGGAGGTACGCACCATTTTTTTAAGGCAGCGCTTATAACTTATGAACCCTCCAAATTAGGGACGAAAACTCCTTCAGATAAGTTGTTTGTATTTGTGAACACCCTGCATAGGATTAGGTTGCTGATAATGAAATTCCATAGCTTTACTCTTGATTTATAGTGCTTTGTGATCTTTCTTTTATTGGTATTAGTGCGGAGTTTGACTTCGACCCTTCATTCTTCTACGGTGCTAAGTCCAAGCTTGAGTAGCTTGTAGTTTTGCTTAGGCTTGAAGGTTAGACGCCGATGTGGGGGCACTTATACTTCTAAGGGTATTATGGCTTCAAACCAACAGGAAATCGTGAAGGTGTATGGTAGGTTAAATTGCGACAGGAAGTGCAATAGGACCAAAGAATGAGCGATAGTTCTTTGGCCCAGTTCCACTTAACTTTTGTGTGGTGTTTCTTGAGTGTGGATTTGATGAATTTGTTGATGGCCTCGACTTATCTATTAGCTTGAGGATAGACAATTAAATAGAAGCACTTCTTGATTCTATTCCTTACACATAAGTCTTGAAATAGGTGCTCTATAACTGGATGTTGCTCGATGACGATCTTCTTTGGCTGGCGGAAATTGCAGACAATTTCCATTATAACGAAGTTTAAGATCTTGTGGGTGGTAACCCTAGTAAGGGTCTTGGCCTTGGCCCATGTGGTGAAGTAGTCGATGGCGGTAATTGCATGATTGTACCCTCCCTTTGATGAAGAACTTTTTCGATTAAGTTGATCCACATGTGTCGAATGGCTATGGGGGAGGTTATAAGGTTAAGGAGGATAGGAGAGGCTCTAGGGATCTTAACGAATTACTGATATCGGTCGCATTCCTTGATGTAGTCCATGAAATCTTTAATCATAGTGGCCTATAGTGTCCTAGTCGATTGGCCTTTGTTTAAGGCTTTACTTCCCGCATGATCCATGCAAATCCCTTCATGCAGCTCTTTCGAGATCTTGCTAGCTTCATCTACAGACACGCGTTGCTAAAATGGCATGGAGTACCCTGATTTGTAGACCTTCCTATCTACGACCATGCAATGGGGAGCCTGATAGACAATCTTCTTAGCTTTCTTGCGGTTGATCGGAAATTCTCACCTATTAAGTATTTCATAAGGAATTCCATCCAATTGTCCATCGACGATGCATCTATTTCCATTGTTGTTGCTCCTTGCCTATAGAAGGTGGTTCTTTGAATCTCTAAGGGGACTCAAGGAGTAACTTCTTCATGGTTGATTACTACCTTGGCCAACTGATCGGTCTTGGTATTCTTCTCCTTGGGCATCTTCTCCAACTTGAACTCAGTAAATGTGCTGATTATCTTCTTGGCTTCAAAAAAATACAGGGCCAGTGTCTTACCCTTCACTTAGAAGCATTCATCGATCTAGATGACTAATTATGAGTCGCTAAAAAATGGATGAACTCCACATGCAATTCTCTTGCCATCCTTAGGCCGACCAGGAAAGCTTCATAATTGGCTTTAATGTTGCTCGCATTTAAAGCAAGGTAGACTACAAAACATAATATCTTCCTTCTGGCATGAAAATACCATGTAGGTCCATTTACCTTTCTCATTTGATGTTCCACCCATATACAGTAACCAAGTTTGCTGGCCAGTGAGGGTCTCCTCTTCACCACCGTTCGGGCTTAAGCACTCGGCAATAAGATCTACGATGACATGGCCCTTGATAGAAGTGCTAGGCTGGAATGAGATGTGATGTCGCCTAAGCTTGATATACCATTTTTAATCGGTTCACCGTGTCAAGTCAGCTAAGGATTTGCATCATGGGTTGGTTGGACAGGACTTTGATAGGATGAGTTTGAAAGTACGTTTAGAGTTTTCGAGCTGCCACGAGCACACATAAGGCTAGCTTCTCTTGTTTCATGTACCTTATTTCTAGACCTAACAACCTCTTGTTAAGATAATAAATCAGCCATTGGAACTTCTTATCGTCTTTGGATAAGGCGGTACTAATCGCATAGTAAGTTACCGTTAGATATATATACAAATCCTCCCAGCCGATGGGCTTAGACGGTTCGAAGGAGTGACTAGATGCTGCTTTAACTCCTCCAATTCCTTGGTGCATTCATCATTCTAAGTGAAAGACTATCCTATCTTGATGAGGTCAAAGAATGGGAGATATTGGCTAGTAGCCTTTAACATGAATTAGCTTAATGTTATAACCATTCCATTTAGACTTTGCACTTTTTCATGGTTCTAGATACTTACATATCTTGGATGGCTTGGATTTTGTTGGGGTTAGCCACATTTACCTTACGCTTACCATGTAGCCAAGGAATTTCTCAAACCAAACAATAAAGGAACACTTCTTTGTGTTCAACATCATGTTGTATTGGTACAATATGCTAAAACTCTTGGCTAGGTCTGTAGATGTCCCCGACCCTTTTAGTCTTCACTAACATTTCATCCACATAAACTTCCATGGGTCGATCGATAATATTTTCAGATAAAATATGATTGACGAGATGCTGATAGGTGGCATCCACATTTCTTAGACCAAATGGCATGGCGATTATAGTACATGCAACATTTGGGATGAAGAAGATGTGCTCTTGATCTAGGCCATGCATGACAATCTAATTGTACCCAAAACAGGCATCCATAAAGGCAAGGTGCTCGTGTCCACTAGTCATATCTACAAGGTAATTGTTGCAAGTTAAGGGAAAGCTATTTTTGGAGAAGGATTTGTTAAGATTGAAGAAGTCAGTGCAAGTTCTCCAAGTCTTATTTGGCTTTTTAACAAGCATCAAGTTTGCTACCCAGACCGTATATTCTACCTCTTAAATCAAGCCGTTGGCCAACAACTTCGCCACCTCTTCTTTAATAGCTCGTTACCTTTTGGGTTAAGTGGTTGATGCTTTTAACGGATTTGGGTAGTATTAGGATTGATGTTGTGTGCATGGTGAATGATCTTGGGTCATTGCTGGTCATGTCAGCATGCCCCATGCAAAGACATATTTGCTTTTCCATAGGAATCTGATCAATTCATTCCTAGCTTTTGGGCTGAGTTTTGTGCAAATTTGAACAACCTTGTAGGGTCGACCCAATGCATAAAGATTGATTCCAATGGCATAGCTGCCCCTGCCATTAATGTATGAGTCACCCATGAGGGGGTCTAGCGGGATTTTATCTAGATCTAAGTTTTTTTCCAAGTCACATTAGTCCAATACATAAATTGTGCGCTATATGATATCCTCAATTAGAGATAACATCCATGCTTGAGTTGGGGTATAGATGCTGCTTCCGACCCTCATAGATCAGTTTGCTGATGTTGAAAGGGTAAGAATTGCTGTGTTGGACGCCCTTGTTTGCCAATATGGAGAAACTTGCTTATTTTATGTTGTGATGAGCTTTATAGTTCTTCAAGGCATGACTAAGGATATAGAATTTCTGCTATCCCATGCTCCATAATAGTTATCTGTCCTAGTTCGACCTTGAGCACTTCTGGGCTTGAGGGTACTCTCGAGTGACATTTAATTAGTTATGCAGCTTCTTGGCCGTGGGTGATCCCAGCACAACGCTAAGCGTTTCTAGGCTCGAGGATACTCTCAAATGATACATCATCGTTAGTTGTGTCTTCATTGCCAACGATGGTCCCAAGACGAGTTTTTGGCACTCTCTTGTCTGACACGTCGTTGATTACCATAGCTTGTTCAAGTGGAATGTTGTTGGTAGGAGGAGCTGATCTTGATGCTTTAGAGTTGACGGCGGTTTCGATACGTACCAAAGCACCGACTTGGTTGATAGTTCCCTCAAGTGTCTCAACCCCTAGTGTTGCAATTTCTTGCCGAAGCATAAGAACACCCTTCTTTCATTATTTAAGAAAGGCCTCATAACACTCCTTATCTTTTTGTTGATTGCCTCAGATTTCACCAACCCCATCCTTGATGGAGAACATTATGAAGAGCCGGGATGGGGAACTTTATGATGAGTTGATTGTAGGAGATGATGACATCAAATTCAACAAGTGTTGATCGTCCTATTGATAGGTTATATGCAAAATAACAGTCAACTAAAGTTTAGCTGAACTTTACAGCAGTGGGTAGTTGCGTGTTGTCAAGAGTCAGGTAGTGCATATGGAATAATGCCCACACCTCCAAAGATGTATATTGTCAAGGTGCATGGGGTGGGGTTGGAGGTAGAAAGCTTGAGAGCCTCGAAGTCATGCTTGAATATGATGTTGACTAAGCTACCCCATCCATGAAAGGCCGATGTAAATTAGAATTGTCCATGGCAAGAGTAATGACCATAAGATCGTGATGGGAGTAAGAGATGTTTCCCTGTCCTCGGTAGGTAAAGTGATTGACGGTCTTGTTCCAGGACGGTGCTCACTAGCAGCATCCAATCGCATGGTGGCTTTTGTGTATGGTTAAGATGTTGGTTATTTTGCAACATTGTTGTTAAGTTGCAGGAGCTGAATCGATCAGTAGTCATAGTTGGTCCTTTGCTCCACTTGATGTCGAACAAACTCTAAAAGTGTTCCTTTTGAAACGAGTCTTTCAATATCATCCTTAAGTACCTGGCATTGTTGGTGGAGTGGTCATTAATTTGATAGAATTCACACTACTTGCTGTTACCATGAAGTTCCTTCCTTTATTCATTTTTGGTGGAGTTGGATCTTTTATATTGCACCCGATCATTGGCAGTGAGATATATCATTGCTATATCCCTGTTCAAAGTTGCATAGTTAACATACGTAGACCTCTACTAAGTGCCAGCCTCAACTCATCTCTTAGTGTCCTTTTGAGGACACTTTCTTCTTTTTCGACATTATCAAGTAGGGCGGTTTAAGTGGTATGCCGAGTTTCATTATCGTGATTCTAAATATTAACGTCCTTCATTCTCGTTATGTCACTCGCTGACTGATAAAAGTCGATCAAGGATGTAACCAGCTGTTTTTGAATCTATTTTCACATTCTAGACTTATATATAAGCCCTAAGCAGAGGTTTACGACCAACCTGTTCATGTCAGGACCCCTAGCCTTGGTGGATTTTTATTGACGTAGTTCGCATATGATAGAAGGTTTTCATTCAGCCCATATTTGATGTTGTGCCGTTAAAGCTCCATAGAAGCCCCATTAGCACATAGCGCTCCTCGACCACTACTCTTTTTTTAAATAGCACTATTAAATAGTAGATCTGCTTTAATCCTTGCTATTTTCCGCTACACCATCTAAATCAAGGTTTTTTAGCATCTGCTTTAGCAACATTAATTTAAAATTACCGATTTGACTAGTTCTTTTTTAAACCAAATCAACAAAGTTATGGTAGAGACCTAATTTTAAGGCATAAGTTCTCAATATAAGTTAGAAATCTATTTTAGTCACCAAACCTGGACTATATAAATCATGATATTCTTTGGTTTTGTTATATTTGATTAAACAATATTTCTTTTTCCTACACAAATGTTGTTAGAATGAGAATAAATTAACTTTAAATATTTGGTTCTATATCTAATGAAGCATTTTGACGTTCACTATTTTCCAAAATATCCCAGCTTTATCCCCACTATAACTTTTTGCAACTCCACTGCTATGGGAGCACTAAGTGCTTTAACTACACAGATCTGATGTTACCTATCTTACTACCCATCATAACATGAGTCTTAGCAGCGAAGAAACTGGTCTTAAAATCTTCACATGGCTAGGCCCAAGAATCAATGCTACCCGACCATAGATGCAAAAACTAGAGGGATGTCGGTTTTATGAGAGTGGATGGAAGGGTAAGAACTTTAATGGTCGGAAAACTGATGGATGTAGTTGATGGTGTTAAATGTGGTGATATAACCAAATAGGTTATCATTCCTATCATACTTGTCGATAGGTGGCGAGGAATACCATATATGAATGTAAGTACTCATATTTTCCTTAAAACATGGCACACCTTTCTCATCATTAGAAAAGTCTTTGCCTTTGGTATTCCAGGCTTTGCATTTTGTTGAGTTGCTGGCAAAAAATATTCATTCCTTCTTGAAGACCGACATCGATTTGTTATGGGATGATTCTACCAACGAATGGCTGTGGGCTCAACTATTGTCTTGGTGGAGTTAGAGATTAATAAAGGAAGCTAGAATGCTGAAGATAACGATGAGTTGGAGTAGGAGATCTCCTCTCCCTATGTACAAAGCGCAACCTTGAATGCCTGGCTTGCCCCTCTCTTGATCTATATTGGCCGCGCCCCTATGAGATATGGAGTTTGCCAAGGGAGCCCCATGCTTCCTACCCGTGGTAGGAGAATCGCCATTAAGATGTTCAAAAGTAGATGCCGTAGACTCTCAAAATCAAATGGGTATCCATTGATTAAGAACAACAGTGCCTTAGTTCTCTGGGAGTGGCGACATTTCATGCAATGTCAATAATTTGACTTGGCACATGCGCAACATACCTCCATGGATGAGCACGAACGTCTACTAGTGGGATTTCAAGCATTACTCTATCCCGGGCCTCGGTAATGTTCATGAGGTAGTAAGTGCCAAAAAGAGCAAGTTAGTGAGAAGGTAGGTTGACTAGGTCAAATGCAAGAGGAGATGATGGAATAAATTTCACTGTAATGACCTGGAGTTTTATCGCCTTGATTTTGGGAATATTTAATTAATTTCAAATATTAGATTTTTGGTTTGAAAAGAAAACGAAAAATCAATTTGTTAGTAAATGAATTTATAGATTTTTTTTATAATTTTAATTTGAAAAATATTTTGATTATCATTTGTTGTACTTTATGGCAGATGTTGGTATTTTTGGAATTTAACAGGATAATCAGTGCATTTTATAATTGTTTTGTGATTATATCGCATTTGTGCGCGCGGTCATATTTTTATTTATGTCATTCGCCATTTATACGTGAATGGGATATTATGTAGCGAGGTACCACAAATAGTCTTTTTAAAGAGTTTTCAAGTCAAATTCAAATTTAAATTCACAAATAGCATTGATATGGTTTGAGTTAAAGTTGATAGGTAGCTTGGATTGTGGGTTTTTCTTAACTTGTAAATCTTGTTTAACTTAGGTGGGAAGTGATGGTTTGGCTTTGGTTATAAGTATGGATGTCCATTGAACTTAATCTCATTTTTATTTTCATTCACTTCACAATCACTTCTCTTTTATTTTTCTTTTGCCTCCTTCTTTCCTTCTCTTCTTCTTCTTTTTTCCCTTCTTACTTAATAAAGAATTTAAACCTTCTTCCATCTTTAAAAGTCCACATCCACATCCCAAATCTTCTCAAAATTAGATAAATATTCCTTCATGAAAGTAGTTCATTTTTTCTCTAGTATTTTTAGAAAATATAAATTGTCGTTTCATTGAACGTGGTGATAGAGATCATCTGAAAACAGTGGTGGTTGATTGTTACTGAAATTTCAATGATCCTGAAATGGAAACTAGAGGGCATTATCGTGTTCTTCGCATTGAGCTATGATTTTTAGGAGTTTTCAAAGGTGATATAGTGGATGGAGTTGGCGACGAGGGGTGATAAACACTTTTATGATCATAAGTTCATTTCCAGAGTTGAAATGGCCTGTCCCATGATGAAATTCGAGTGAAGGCGCAACTTTTCCATGTTGGTAGCGAGAGCTCTGGTGGTCATAGAAGGTGGGAATTGGTCGAACTATGGTTTAGTCTATTTTTTTGGTTTTACGTTCGAAAAAGGGTAGCTAGAGGTGAAGGGCAAAGTGAGTTGGTTCAGTGTTGGCCTAGAGGTGCTGGGGTGGATCGCGGTTCTGATGAAGATGGTGGCGATGTCTGAAGTTAGTAAAGGCATCGTGGCAAGCTCGATTTGTGGGCACATGTGCAAAACCTAGAACACGTTTTTTTTTTCGGTTCAAAGTGGTCAGATTTAGATAGAGTGCGTCGGAGGCAATGGCGTGGTGGCAGCCGTGGCAAGTGTGGCAGGGTGAGTTTGTGAGTAGCTTAGGTGCGTCAAATGGTGGCGTGGTTGGTGGTGCACTTGCACACCATGCACAGTGATTGTGCGTTTGAGGCATTGGCTTGGAGGAAGAGAATTTGAATTGGATTTAGGGAGATGATTTCTGTAGCACGCAGATTGGTGGCGTGATAGGCCTTAGGCCACATGAGTTTGGGTGAGAAACAGTTACAATTTAAATTGTTTAACTTATTTATTTAGTTGATTTCAACATGCCATACCTTGTTCATATGAAATCTGATTGACCCGCAGATTTTTGCAGTAGGCTTGTATTAACATGTATAATGCTATGATATACATAGATGACAATTTTTGTGGAAGTATAATTTAATGATAAAAGAACACTAATTGGATATAATTATGTTGTTTTGGACAATGTAGTTAATTTATTATACTTTATTGGTGATATCTATCGGGCCAAATAAAATACAGTTCTGATTGAATAAATTATTTCGGCATCTATTTAGCAGAATTAAACACCATTCTTCTATAATTAAAATTGAACAGATTATTGATGACATCTGTTTTAATAGAATAAACCTTGTTCTGCTATTATATTCATTTGGACATTTATTCGTACGCAGAATAATTAATATGCAGATTAATCAATATTGGGTAAGTAATGGATTGGAAAGTGATTGGTATTTGTTGATTTTATTTACAAATATGCTACTTATGTAAATAAAGTTTGGCTTAGGAAGCTAAATTTAATGTAAATGGTAGGTTGTTCAAGTAGCAGTGTGATCACTAAGGTCCTTAGCAAATTTGAAACATTGTGGATTTAAATTAACTTAAATTTTATAACATTGGAGACTAAGTGTTACTTAATTATAAATGATTTAAATTTAGTGATAGATAATGTTTTATAGTTAATTACTTATTTTAAATATAATGTTTTAAAGTTAATTACTTATTTTATTAATAATGTTTTAAAGTTAATCAATTTATAATTTATGATGTTTAAAATAATTAATTAATTTAATAAAAGATTTTATAAATGATAAATTATTTTATAAAAGGGATTTTACTTATTAAAAATAATTTATTTAAAGGAGATTTACAAATGATATTTTGCAAAGGAGATTTATAATAGATATTTTGTAAAGGAGTTTTATAGCAGATATTTTGCAAGAGAGATTTCGGAATGGTATTTTATAAATAAAAGAGAGATTTATAAATGGTAAATTATAAATATAAGGATGAATATATAAGTGATATATTGATAATAATGAAGATTTGTGTTAAAATGAGTTAAAGGATTTTTGTAAAGGAGTTTATAAAGGGAGATTTATAAAAGAGTTTTATAAATAGAAACTTGAATTATAAATAGAAACCAATTTTATAAATAGAAAAGAGTTTTATAGATAGTAGTAGTTTCATAAATAGAAGAAGTTTTACAAATTAATTTGGAGATTGGTAAAAGGAATTCTAAATATAGAATGAATTTATAAAAATGAAATTTAATAAAAGGAATAAGATTTGATTTTGATAGATAATCCTTCTTAATTATTGTGGTACGGAAAGATTCTTTCCATATTTAACACCAAAGAAAAATTGGTTTGGGTTTAGAGTAAATAATGTTTTGAATGATATTTGTTTTTGGCCCAGTTAAATATGAAGTTGAAAAAGAGGAAATCTTCCTTATGTTTTGTTAATATACTGATACCATCAAGATAAGTATATGGATATATTTTCTAAGTATTGAAAGTATATTGTCTTATGGATATACTTATACCAGTTAGATAATTATATGAATGTTTTTTCAAATATTAAAAGGAATATAAAGGGTTTGTGAATAATTCTTTTGTGACGGTATTTTTAATCAAGTAATTGAAAGAGATTTATCAAATGAAAGATTGATTGCTAGAGGCTTAGTGGATCCCACATGGAAAATCTTGTTTGATTGTTCGATAGTTATATAACCGACAATCAAATCTTATCCAAAATATAAGTTTGGAAATATCTAGAAGGAACACGGGGGTTATGTAATGACCCACTATTTTGCACCATTCAAATTCGATAATAAACTAAAAAATGTCAAACTTGAATAGTTCAAAACAATAGATTGAAATAAAAATAGGAGCAAATGAAATCAAATCACAGAATCACAGACACAGAAATCAGAATACTCGCAGCGGAAATAAAATACCATAGTGGTTCATAAAGCCACTATCACATAATCTAAAAATAAGTACAAATTAGATAGTCTTAAAACCAATACAGTTTGAAACAACCACAGAAAATCCCAAATTCATTTGTCTCATTTACATAGGCTAAGATAAAAGACTGGATAGAAAATAGACAGCAACTCGATAAAGATGATCTTCCGCAGTCCTAGCTCCAGGAAATGAAGTCCGAACTTATACTCAGGCTGACCCGAGCGTAAAATAAAACATAAACACTCGATTCAGGACACACATACTTATACAGTGTAAACTAATTCAAGTGAACTGTAATATAAAGGCGAGTAACTTAAAGGATGTTTGGGACCGCCCATCCTTTAAGGATCCGTTAAACTATTTACTATGTAGTAATATTTTGCTATTATAATAATGTCTAAAATAAAATAAACTTACTTTAAAATAGCGTTAAGGAGTGACCTAATATTCCCCTTAACACGTAATAGTCCCAGTAGTCCATCCAGTATCATAGTCCCTCCTGATCGGAAAGCCACCAGAGGATACCACGCGGGCTATGGGAGAAAATCAAACTCGTACAAGGCTCGCCAGGGTAGGTGACACGGCACAATTAGGCAATGCCAGGATAGATATACCAATTACTATCAGGACCGGTGGTAACGCGTAGCTGCTACTACCGCCCACTTCGAAAAACACTCCCAAAAATCAAGGGTGCGCACCAACCAATCACGAAGTAATAGAATGGCATACGAAGAAGTGCGTCCGATCAAAGGTGCTACCTCATTAGCCCGAGAATCGCTCTTGTTTTAGTCACCTTATGCCTACTCACGAGAGACGGATCCACGTACATACCTCAATAAAACGTCGCTACCGTCCTACTTCATTCTGAAATCTCCACCGCGTACACGGTTGTTAAAGTGGTTTTGGGTATCGACAGAGAGTATGCCCATATCAGATCCCGGTCTCTTTAACAACCAACGTTATTATTACCCGTGGTTATGAATTTAAAAATAGTTTATTTTTAAAATACTTCATTTTAAAACTATTTAAAGTGAAGTTATCATACTTACAAATCCAATATTCAATCCCCAAAAGTTTAGCCTTGGTTCATTTGCATCAACCACATCACTTACCAAGTGCTGTAATATCCCTTACAACAGATTTTAGTTAAATTAAATTTTCAGATTTCAATACAATTTCAGCAACAATTAAACTCCAATTTAAACCAATTCAACTTATAAAAATCATATTTCCACTTTAAAATGGTCATTTAAAATACCTAATAATTTGTGATTTTTATAAAATAAATATCAAATTTCTCAATACCTCACTTAATAAAGTCAAGTGCATAATTTTCTAATCATTGTATTTTAAAATTTAACTTAACAAGTAAGTTTAATTACCATTTCAAATATATCTTATTTTCAAATTTATTTCTTAACTTAACCCTTATTCTTAAACCAACTTCACATTTCTAAATTAAGTTATATTTCAAATTTCTTTTTTAAGTATTCATTTATTTAACCATTTAATTCATAGAAAGTTCAATAACACTTTACTAATCCACCTTAAATTCAAATTTATCTCCAATAATTTTATTTTATTTACTTAACTTAAACTCTATTCTTAAACAAATCAAAATTTCCACAATAAATTTATACTCCAAATTCCAACTTAACCATTCATTTATTTACATATTCAACTTGTAGAAAATCACTAAAAATCATTTTTAACTCAATTTAAATCAAAATAACAAAATGTACAATTCAAATCACTTAAAATTTCCAGAAATATATATAAAATAACAGCGGGTCTGTATAATATTTTCTAAACTAGGTTAAGTGATACGGATAATATATCATTTCAATCCGTAATTTACAAAGAAAATCCGGGTTCTACCATTTCAAACCCGCAATCCCAAATTGAATAAATAAATAAACTAAATAAATAAAAATCGCTCAGGCCTATCATTTCAGCCCATAACGATTTTTCCCTATTCTAAAGTCCGTTCGGGTATGTATCATTTCAACCCATAGTGATTTTTACTCTACAAGGAACTTGCAGTGTGATAAACAGAAATAAATAAACAGTATAACAACATATAACATAGCGGATGATGTAAAAAATTTATAACAAGGTTTAACATCATAAAATTCATATCACAGGCAAGTATAATTAATCTAGTAATTCTACAATTTCACTTGATATCAATTTATAGTTCTATAAGTATGAATGTCAAGCGTGAATACTCACCTCTACGATGCTGGAGATTTGATTCAAAAATAACGATATCCACACCAAAAAGCGTAGAGAAAGCACGATCAGATTTTGGAGGATGCGACAACCAGATTCAAATCTTGAAACAAAATAAATACAACAAATCTAAGTATGCTAATTCAAATATGAACATATCAAATTTGAATAAAGAAAACTGGAAAACTAGATTAAATAAGAGGATATTGACAACCCATAGCTCAGCCCCTTCACCACATGACTCAACCTACACCTCAAAGGGCTTAGCCATGAATCAGATTCAAGGCTTGAAATGCACGCTCGTAGTGGGATGTTGGAAAATAGGTTTCTATATGCTATGATTCAATATGCAAAGGTGGTGAATGGAATTTGGCTTAAAGTTTGGTCCAATGCACAAAGTGGCAC
Organism: Allium cepa; assembly: GCA_030765085.1. NCBI lineage: Eukaryota > Viridiplantae > Streptophyta > Magnoliopsida > Asparagales > Amaryllidaceae > Allium > Allium cepa. The sequence goes on from CM060937.1 coordinate 295,328,228, forward strand.
AGCCTGTTGCATGTGCTGGGTTCAGTTGGACCATCATCGCCTGGTGATGCGGCAGAGGTCAAGGTCGGCGCTACATGCTGGAGGAGGTAGTTGCGGCTTCACTTTATGGTGGAGGAAATGCATAGGCTTGGCAAGGCTAAGTTATGGGTTTGAGGTGATGAACTGCTCAAGAACTCAAGGCCAGAACTGTCGCATCAGGGGAGCGGCTGCACTGGCGATGTAGGAGGGGGTGCAGGCTGGTCGTGAAGGTGAATGGGCGGAGCGCTTAGGTGGAGCAACCGATAGGAATAAAAGAAAAAAACAAAGCAAGAAGAAAAAGAAAAATAAATGGAAAAAAATATATATGCGGCCATTACCTGAAGCTTCACGCAAGAGGAAGGAGTTCAAATGAGATGTAGCAGAAAATGTACGTGAGTTTTTATATTTAATCAGAGAGGCCGCGTTGATTTAGTGGAAAAAAGGGCAAGAAATAATTGATTTGAACGTTAGGGAAATCAATGGGTTTTATTCCTATTAAAACAAATAACAAAAGGAAAGTGGAAAAGAGATGGAATATTTACACGTGAATTTTCAAAGCAAGCTTTTAATGAATTTGAACGGCTAAAGGGATTTATTTCTTTCCCATTTAGAAATGCACGACTGCTGATTTTAATAGCTAAGGTTAGTAATTCAAAAGAGTGCGTATTTTAAAGGTAAGAGATAAACCAAAACGTATGCCCGAACTAATTACCAAAGTAACGTAATTTAAATTTATTCGTTTCTTATTTATTTAGTAAAATATATGCTAAAGAATATTTCAGAAAATAACGTACCATTTATAACGCCAAATAATTAAACAAGAACGGATATAAAACGTGCCAAATAAAATGTACAATTTATTTCCTTTTTACAACATTATTTATTACTTAATTTAAAATTTTGATTTGTTACATAACCATTTGATTTGCACATTTCTTACTAAGAAAACGGATGTATATACATACAAAAGAAACGTATAAATTTATTTCTTTTTACACATTATTTATTACTTAATTTAAAAATATAACCAATTTAAAGAAACAAAAGCGGAACAAATGTTGTACATATTTAAATACATTTTAAATAAAAGATTGGAAGTTAGAATTTTTTTTAAAAGTTTCAATTAAAGTCAAACTTTAACCCAAAATCAAAATTATAGATTTTGTTTATATTAATCAAAATTGGGCAATTGATTTATATGCAAGACAATTTCAAAAATTCAAATTTTTAAGTAATCAAACATCAAAGTTTTTAAATAAATGAATAAAATATTTGTTAAAAATTTTGGGCTGTTACACTATCCCTCACACAAAAAATTTCTCCTCGAAAAGGAATGAAAGAAGGGAAAACAAAGGAAGATAAGACAGTAGAGCAAAAATACCTGAAACAAACAATTCCGAATTTGAAGTATGTATGCTCTCCTCCGTCTCCCAGGTGCAATCCCGTTCATCAGTGCACCACTATAGTTTGACCAGGCTGACAGATTTCCTTCTTAGTTGTTTCGTACCTCGATCGATTTGATACGAATTGGCTTCCTCTCAATAGTCAGATTAGGCTCGATATCCAAACTATAAAGAGTAGAAGGCTGGATAATAAGAGATGGATCATGCAGACAGCGACGAAGGTGTGATATATGGAATACATTATGTACTCCAGCGAATTTCTCGGGCAAATCCATACGGTAAGCAAGAGACCCAATCCTTTCCAAGATGCGGAAAGGACCAATGAACTTAGGAGCAAGCTTCCCTCTATGCCCAAACCGAACCACATTCCTTAAGGGAGCGACCTTAAGAAAAACCAGATCATCGACTGCAAACTCCAAACTCCAAACTCCTTCTACGCAGATCAACGTACTTCTTCTGCCTATCCTGAGCAATCTTTAACCTCTTCTTAATCTCCTCGACCTTCTCCGAAGCTTCCAAAATCATATCAGGACCAAGAACCAAGCGGTTACCGGATTCAATCCAACAAGATGGAGGTCTACAAGGTCTTCCGTACAGAGCAGCAAACGGAGACATCTTAAGACTAGCCTGAACAAAAGATCGAATGAGACAGATAGAGGATTAAGATAAGATAAGAATAGAGGATTGGAATTATACCTGATAACTATTGTTATAGGTGAATTTCATAAGATGGAGATGATCCTTCCAAGATCCTCCATAATCCAAAATAGAAGCACGATGAAGATCCTCTAGATTCTGATTCACCCTTTCCGTTTGACCATCTGTCTGTGGGTGGTAAGCAATGCTTAGATTCAGACGAGTACCCAAAGATTCCTGGAATGCTTTCCAAAACGAACTGGTAAAGATAGGGTCTCGATCACAAACAATGCTTAGGGGAACACCATGGAGGCGAACAATCTCCTTCATATAAATCTCAGATAAGTTCGAAGCCGAACGGGTAGACTTGACCGGAATAAAATGAGCGGACTTGGTCAGTCTATCCACGATAACCCATATGCTCTCATTTCCTCTCCTAGATCTTGGTAACCCATCGATGAAATCCATAGAAACTTGCTCCCACTTCCAATTGGGAATCTCAAGAGGTTTCAACAAACCCGGGGTCTTCTGATGAGTGACAAGTCGCACACCTACTAACAAAGATAGAGACATCCCGCTTCATACCTCTCCACCAATAAAACTTCTTCAAATCTTGATACATCTTCGCCACACCAGAATAAATGGAAAGTCTTGATTGATGGTGTTCCCATAGTAACTCTTGCCTTAAACCATCAACATTTGGGACACAAATCCTATTATTAATCCTCAAAATCTCCCTTTCATCGATCTGAGCTCCACTACCATCAGAATTACTACCACCTCTGCTACGAACATTCTCCTTCATACTTCTAAGCATCACATCCTCATCTTGCTTAGCCATGATACGATCCAAAAGAGGAGAAGAAACAACAAGCTGGCACAACAAGGACTTCTTCCTTCTCAAAGCATCCTACAACATTAGCTTTCCCAGGGGTATAGTTAATGTCAAGATAGTAAGAAGCAAGAAACTCAATCCACCGAACTTGACGCTAATTCAAATATTTTGGGTGAAGATATACTTCAAGGACTGATGATTAGTGAAGAGTTCAAACTTAGCACCCAAGAGATGATGTCTCCAAAGCTTCAATGCAAAGAGAACAGCCAGCAATTCTAAATCATGAGCAGCATAATTAACCTCATGGGTCTTCAACTGACGACTAGAATAGGCAATAACCTTCCCATCTTGCATCAATACCACTCCCAAACCCTCGCGACAAGCATCAGTGTAAACTATTAATCCATCATTTCCATTCGAAATGGTAAGCACTGGTGCGGAAGTAAGCTTATTCTTTAACTCTTATAATGTCACTTTACACTTATCATCCCATATAAACTTAGCATTCTTTCGAGTTAGAGCAGTGAGAGGTGTAGAAATCTGAGCAAAGTTCTTAATGAACCTCCGATAGTAGCCGGTAAGGCCTAGAAAAGTGCGTATATCAGTTGGAGTATTAGGAGTATCCCAATCCTGTAACATGATAGGGAGACATAAGGGCCCTAGAAAAGACAGAGCGGTCAATTTAAAAGAAGAAGGAGGAAAAGACTTACATTGATAGCAGCGATCTTGACTGGATCAACAGAAACTCCATCACTAGAAATAATATGTCCGAGAAATTGGACTTCCTCTTTCCAGAAATGGCATTTCGAGAATTTTGCCTTCAATTGATGTTTTCAAAGAGTCTCTAAAACATAGTTCAAATGCAACTCATGTTCATCTCTTGTTTTGGAGAAGACAAGGATATCATCAATAAAGACTAGAACAAACTTACTGAGCACATCATGAAAGACACGATTCATCAAATCGACAAAGAAAGCAGGAGCGTTAGTTAAACCAAAAGGCATAACTAACCATTCAAAGAAACCATTCTCAGTATGTAAAGCAATTTTGGGAATTCTCTCCTCAGCAACTCTAAGTTGGTGAAAACTTATGGCAAGGTCAAGCTGAGAGAAAACAGTAGCTCCATAGAGCTGATCAAACATATCATTAATGCGAGGTATAGGATATCGGTTTTTCATAGTGAGCTTGTTCAGCTCCCTATAATCAACACACATTCGAAGGGAACCATCAAATTTAGTGACAAAAACCAAGGCTGCTCCCTATTCTGAAAAGCTAGGTCTGATCAGACCTTTAGAGGACAAGTCCTGAATTTGCCTCCTTAACTCAACCTTCTCATGGGGTGCCTTCCTTCTGGGTGGAAGAACTACAGGTCGAGCTCCAGGGATAAGATCAATACGGAAATCAATTTCCCGCTTCGGAGGTAGGGAAGTGACTTCACCAAATACGTCGGGAAATACTTTGACTACAGGAGTCGAATGGATATCACCGGGGAAAGTATCGAGAGAATAAATGAAGCTACCAGCGTAATCCTGGGGCAAACTACACTTGATCTCCAATGAATTACCAAAATCATCCTTGAGGGAAATAGTTCAAGAACTACAAGAGATATGGGCATCACATCTATCCAACCAATCACCCCTAAGCAATAGATCGAAAGCATCAAAACCCAGAACATAGAAATCACCAGTGAAATAGTGATCGAGATATAGAAGCCTTACTTGCTTACAAATCCTACTAAGATTTGCAGGACCACCAATAGGATTCGAGACACACAAAGGAACATAAGCAAATTCGGGCAAAAGACGATGCTCAAATTTATTACAAAGATCCAAAGAAATAAAGCTATGGGAAGCTCCAGTATCGAATAAAACACGAACATAAGATTTAAACAAAGTAAAAGTGCCTTGAAGTGTACCTTGGCTATCACTCAGAGCAGTAGTGGGTGCAGGTGTAGGCGGAGGACCTGGAGAAGATGCAGAAGTCATAGTAAAAAGACCTGATGCCTTGCCCTTCTTTTGAGTAAGGTAGTCCTTCTTGAAGTGTCCAGGCTGTAGACAAATGTGGCAGAGGTCACGCCTGGCCAACTGAGCTGGAGGAGGAATAGCAACACCCAAAGTAGGACAACTATTAGCATAGTGTCCCTTCTGATTGCATCGGTAACGGGTAATGGTAGATAGGTCTACAGGCTGCCTCTGAGATGAAGACGACCCCCAACATGGAGTCTTGTTCCAATTCTTCTTATCATGGTAGAAGTTGGAATTCCTCTTCTTAGAACTACCAGAAGACTGAGATGGGGAAGAACGGACAGTTGGAGGATCCCTAGAGGTAGGATTCTCATATCTAATGGTCATGTCCATCAAAGAGGTGAAAGTACCATGCACGTGGGTAATGAGGCGATTATAGTACTCGGGACGTGCACCAGCAATAAACTTCTCATTTTTCTTGATAGGAGTGTCTATCAGATTAAGGACATATTGCGATAGCTCATTGATTTTCCTCTCATATTCGACAAAGGATATATCACCTTGCTTCAAATCCATGAATTCCTGATACAGTTGAGATTTTCCTGCTTCAGGCATCCATTTTACCAGAAAAGCATCCCCAAAGCACGATAAGAGATATAAGATAGATTTAAAAAAAGTAAACTGAACTAAACTTGGACAAAAGAAGAAGATACCTAAATTGTTCCCAAGTAATGGCAGCCTCAGCGGTGTGAGCTGTAACGGACAGCCACCAATCCAAAGCTGCTCCTTTCAATTGCCAAGCTGCAAACTGGCGCTGCTGGGAATTAGTGATCTCAAGACCGGAGAAGATTCTCTCCAAGTCCCTCAACCACTGTTGAGCTTCAATTATGCTCTCAGATCCTGTGAACTTGGTGCCACCAACTCGGTATATTCCTTGCAAAGCTTAGTGAACCTAACTGGGGCAGCGGGTGCAGGAGTTGGGGCAGCACCACGTCCCCTACATCTGGCATTTCCTCGATTCATCCTAAGAAATCAAAAATGAATTTTACGATAGAGGAAAATAGAGACCAAGATGGATTAGATAAGATAAATTTCAACTAGGACAGGCATTCAACAAAGGACCCGATTACATAAGGTGGAGAAAGGGAAAGAAGTAGTCGGAAAAATTTGATTTCAAAACAAGAAAGTTTTATATCAAAATAATTTTTTGAAAACCCTTTAAAAATCCTTTTATACTTTAAAATATGTTCTCTCACAAAGAAAGGATTCTAAGATTTACTTCACTCATTCTAGGGTATTTCTACCCTATCTCTAATGAGTTTTTGCTCCGCAGTCTATGGTTTGCCTAAAAACCAATGCTTTGATACCAACTGTAACGACCCACTATTTTGCACCATTCAAATTCGACAATAAATTAAAACATGTCAAACTTGAATAGTTCAAAACAATAAATTGAAATAAAAATTGGAGCAAATGAAATCAATTCACAGAATCACATACACAGAAATCAGAATACTCGCAGCGGAAATAAAATACCATAGTGGTTCATGAAGCCACTATCACATAGTCTCAAAATAAGTACAAATTACATAGTCCTAAAACCAATACAGTTTGAAACAATCATAGAAAATCCCAAATTCATTTGTCTCAATTACATAGGCTAAGATAAAAGACTGAATATAAAATAGATAGCAATACGATAAGCTCCAGGAAATGAAGTCCGAACTGATACTCACCCTGACCCGAGCGTAAAATAAAACATAAACACTCGAGTCAGGACATACATACTTATACAGTGTAAACTAATTCAAGTGAACTATAATATAAAGGAAAGTAACTTAAAGGATATTTGGGACTGCCCATCCTCTACGGATCAGTTAAACTATTTACTATGTAGTAATATTTCGCTATTATAATAAAGTCTAAAATAAAATAAACATACTTCAAAATAGCGTTAAGGAGTGACCCAATATTACCCTTAACACGTAATAGTCCCAGTAGTCCATCCAGTATCATAGTCCCTCCTGATCGAGAAGCCACCAGAGGATACCACACGGGCTATAGGAGAAAACCAAACTCGTACAAGGCTCGCTAGGGTAGGTGACACGGCACACTTAGGCAATGCAAGGGTAGATATACCAATTACTACCCGGACCAATGGTAATGTGTAGCTGCTACTACCTCCCACCTCGAACAACACTCCCAAAAATCAAGGATGCGCACCAACCAATCACGAAGTAATAGAATGGCATACGAAGAAGTGAGTCCGATCAAAGGTGCTACCTCATTAGCCCGAGAATCGCTCCTGTTTTAGCCACCTTATGCCTACTCACGAGAGCCGGATCCACATACATGCCTCAATAGAACGTCGCTACCGTCCTACTTCATTCTGAAATCTCTACCGCGTACACGGTTGTTAAAGTGGTTTTCGGTATCGACAGAGAGTATTCCCATATCTGATCCCGATCTCTTTAACAACCAACGTTATTATTACCCATGGTTGTGAATTTCAAAATAGTTTATATTTAAATCAAAATACTTCATTTTAAAACTATTTAAAGTGAAGTTATAATACTTACAAATCCAATATTCCACCCCCAAAAGTTTAGCCTTAGTTCATTTGCATCAACCACATCACTTACCAAGTGCTGTAATATCCCTTACAACAGATTTAAGTTAAATTAAATTTTCAGATTTCAATACAATTTCAGCAACAATTAAACTTCAATTTAAACCAATTTAACTTATAAAAATCATATTTCCACTTTAAAATGGTCACTTAAAATACCTAATAATTTGTGATTTTTATAAAATAAATATCAAATTTCTCAATACCTCACTTAATAAAGTCAAGTGCATAATTTTCTAATCATTGTATTTTAAAATTTAACTTAACAATTAAGTTTAATTACCAATTCAAATATAACTTACTTTCAAAAAAATTTCTTAACTTAACCTTTATTCTTAAACCAACTTCACATTTCAAAATTAAGTTATATTTCAAATTTCATTTTTAAGTATTCATTTATTTAACCATTTAATTCATAGAAAATTCAATAACACTTTACTAATCCACCTTAAATTCAAATTTATCTCCAATAATTTTATTTTATTTACTTAACTTAAACTCTATTTTTAAACAAATCAAAATTTCCATAATAAATTTATACTTCAAATTCCAACTAAACCATTCATTTATTTACATATTCAACTTGTAGAAAATAACTAAAAATCATTTTTAACTCAATTTAAATCAAAATAATGAAATATACAATTCAAATTACTTAAAATTTCTAGAAATATATATATAAAATAACCACGGGTCTATATAATATTTTCTAACCTAGGTCAAGTGATACGGATAATATATCATTTCAATCCGTAATTTACAAAGAAAATCCGGGTTCTATCATTTCAAACCCGCAATCCCAAGTTGAATAAATAACTAAAATAAATAGAATAAATAAACTAAATAAAATAAATAAATAAATAAATAAATAAAAATTGCTCAGGCTTATCATTTTAGCCCATAACTATTTTTTCCGATTCTAAAGTCCGTTCGGGTATGTATCATTTCAACCCATAGTGATTTTTACTCTACAGGGAACTTGCAGTGTGATAAACAGAAATAAACAAACAGTATAACAGCATATAATATAACAGCATATAACATAGCGGATGATGTAAAAAATTTATAACAGGGTTTAACATCATAAAATTCATATCACAGGCAAGTATAATATTATCTAACAATTCTACAATTTCACTTGCTATTAATTTACAATTCTATAAGTATGAATGTCAAGCTGAATACTCACCTCTACGACACTGGAGATTTGATTCAAAAATAACGATATCCACACCGAAAAGCGTAGAGAAAGCACGATCAGATTTTAGAGGATGCGATAACCAGATTCAAATCTTGAAACAAAATAAATACAACAAATCTAAGTATGCTAATTCAAATACGAACATATCAAATTTGAATAAAGCAAACTAGAAAACTAGATTAAATAAGAGGATATTGACAACTCGTAGCTCAGCCCCTTCACCACACGACTCAACCCACACCTCAAAGGGCTCGGCCATGAATCAGATTCAAGGCTTGAAATGCGCGCACGCGGTGGGATGTTGGAAAATAGGCTGCTATATGTTGTGATTCGATATGCAAAGGTGGAGATTGGAATTTGGTTTTAAAGTTTGGTCCAATGCACAGAGTGGCACGGCCTGTTGCATGTGCTTGGTTCAGTTGGACCATCATCGCCTGGTGATGCGGCAGAGGTCAAGGTCGGCGCTACATGCTGGAGGTGGTGGTTGCAGCTTCACTTTATGGTGGAGGAAATGCATAGGCTTGGCAAGGCTAAGGGTTTGAGGTGATGAACTGCTCAAGAACTCAAGGCCAGAACTATCGCATCAGGTGAGCGGCTGCACTAGCGGTAAAGGAGGGGGTGCAGGCTGGTCGTGAAGGTGAATGGGCGAAGCGCTTAGGTGGAGCAGACGATAGGAATAAAAGAAAAAAACAAAGCAAGAAGAAAAAGGAAAATAAAAGGAATATATATATATATATATATATATATATATATATATATATATATGCGACCATTACCTGAAGCTTCACGCGAGAGGAAGGAGTTCAAATGAGATGCAGCAGAAAATGCACGTGAGTTTTTATATTTAATCAAAGAGGCCACATTGATTTATTGGAAAAAAGGGTAAGAAATAATTGATTTGAACGTTAAGGAAATCAATGGGTTTTATTTCTATTAAAACAAAGAACAAAAGGAAAGTGGAAAAGAGATGGAATATTTACACGTGAATTTTCAAAGAAAGCTTCTAATGAATTTGAACGGCTAGAGGGATTTATTTCTTTCCCACTTAGAAATGCACGGGTGCTGATTTTAACAGCTAAGGTATGTAATTCAAAGGAGTGCGCATTTTAAAGGTGAGAGATAAATCAAAACGTATGCCAAAACTAATACCAAAGTAACGTAATTTGAATTTATTCGTTTCTTATTTATTTAGTAAAATATATGCTAAAGAATATTTTAGGAAATAACGTACCATTTATAACGCCAAATAATTAAACAAGAACGGATATAAAACGTATCAAATAAAACGTATAATTTATTGCCTTTTTACAACATTATTTATTACTTAATTTAAAATTTTGATTTGTTACATAACCATTTGATTTGCTTATTTCTTACTAATAAAATGGATGTGCATACGTATAAAAGAAACGTATAAATTTATTTCTTTTTATACATTATTTATTACTTAATTTAAAAAGTATAGAACCAATTTAAAAGAAACAAAAGTAGAAAAAATGCTGTACATATATAAATACAGTTTAAATAAAAGATTGGAAGTTAGATTTTTTTTTTAAAGTTTCAATTAAAGTCAAACTTTAACCCAAAATCAAAATTATAGATTTTGTTTATGTTAATCAAAATTGGGCAATTGATTTATAACCAATGCAAGACAATTTTAAAAATTCAAATTTTTATGTAATCAAACATCAGAGTTTTTAAATAAATGAATAAAATATTTGTTAAAAATATTGGGCTGTTACAGTGTTTTATCCCAGAATTTTTTACAATATCAATTTAATAATCGATATTAAAAAATTGATTTGATAATTTTTGTTAATAAAATTTGAATTGATTTAAAAATCTTCTTTCATAAATATTTAATTTGTAGAATTTATCTTTTAAAGCTAATAAATTGGTTTCCATTTATAATATAAATATATGGTTTATATTGTAAATAGATTAGCTTTGTTTTAAATTTAATAAATAAAGCATATTTTCTGATTCTAATATTTTTAGTAATTTGGAAATTTGTTTTTATTTAATATAAAGCTTTTCAAAGTTATTAAATAAATTATCTTGGTTTAAATTTAATAAATGAATCATGATTTAAAATTTTAATATATATATTTAATAATTTGGAAATTTTGATTTAATTTAATATTAAGTTTTTTTCAAAGCTATTTAATAATTAACTATATGATTTTAAATTGTTAAGATAGATTCTTAAATGTTTAAAATAATTTTCGCTTAAGTTTTAAATTTAAATTAATTAACAAAAAGGTTTGTTTTGTTTTCTTTTTAAAATATAGCTTAATAAATAAGTAATTTATGAGTAAAGAAATAATTTCTTTTATAAGTTGTTTAAAATTAGCAATTAATTATTTTCAAACAATAATATATATGTGTTATTTTTATAAATAGATTTAAAGAAAATTGAGTTGTTATTTTCAAATTTAATATATTGTTAATTTTAAATTCGGTTTTTGAATTTAATTTGAATTTGGATTTGGATTTAATTTTTTTAAAATATTTTGGATTTAAAAATATGTGTGTAATTTGTTTTATTTTATTTTATTTCCTCTAAGGAAATTCATATACATATATAGATAAGCATTTATAAATAATAAAGTAAGTATAAAACCCTTTATTAACATTTTAAAATTATAATAAAATTACTTAAGGGACAAGTGTATGAATATTAAGACACATGACAACAAATGTTATTTAATAAACTAAGGGAATTGACAAATGTTAAAATTTTATACAAGTGTCATTTTCAATTTAGTATTTTCTTTTATTCTTATTAAATCATACTTTCATCTTATAAAAATTCCTCTTCTCTTCAATTTCTTTTTCCTTTTCAAAATCAAAAGTTAAGAAATTTAAGGCATGAACTCAAAACAAATCTGAAAACATACAAACCATTTTCAGATTCAAAATCAAACTAGAAATCAATTTCTTGAAAATTATTTTCAAAACAAAATCTATAAACAACTCTTCAAACAAAAAAATCCAAAAATCCAGTTCAAAACAAAATCAGTTTACAAACTCCTCATGTCAAAGATCCAATCCCTGAAAACAAATCCTCATTTTAAATATGCAATCCATTTCCCTGTAATTCACTTCAAATTGAAAACCTGCAATTTCAAATCGGTTTTTAAAGCCCGCACCTCTTCAAATCAATACACCTGCCATTTTCAAACAAAAAGCAACCCAGTTTTCAAAGTTTCAAAGGGAAACACTCAAGTTTTAAATCAATGGAGCAATGCAGTTTTAAAGTATCAGGATCATTTCAGTTTAATGGAGTTCAAGTTTTCAAAGGCTGTTTTCAAAACAAATCTGAGGCTCTGCCTTCTTCTAAAATCAGTGAGTAACTTTTTAAAAATTTGAAATATAGTTGGTTGCATGCTATAATGGTTGAATATAAATAAGTATTTCATGTGTATATAGGTAAAATTTGATGTGAATATTGATTGTGTGCATACTGTATGTATATTGTGCTCTATCTTGTTCCTAGGCTCAATTTTTTTTATTAAAATCCTTACCTCTTGATCTAGTTTTGATAGGATCTGATTCACAAACAAATGTTGTTTGTTTTAACATAGGTTAAGTTTTAAAAAAATTAAGTAAGTTAAAATACAAGCCTGTTTATCTTTGTAAAACCAAACAACTTTGTGCATGTTAAAATTAAGTAATACTCAAACCTTGTAATTTATAAATTCAGTATCATAAACTAAATATATAATCAAAAATATGATTTTTAAAACAAGAATCATAGTTTTTAGGTTTGGGGTGAAGGTGCAGTTAAGATATGAACTAAAATCGGAATATTTGGTTTTTCTGGTGATCTATGTATCTGGAGGGGATGGATTTCTTCCTGATGATGGAGGGGTGATCAGAGATGCTAGGAAAAAAATTTGATGGTGATAAAAATCATCGGGGAAGTTGCAGCAGCGAGATTTCTTTTAGAACCCTAGTTTCAGTTAGGTTTTGGAATTCGATCACTACAGGTTCTACAATGGATCGAGTGATTCAAGCTTTGGGGTGATGGGAGTTTGGAAGTAGGCGATGGCTTGGCCGGAGTTTCAGCAACTACGGTGGTCGAAGGAACGGATGCAAAGCGTTGTCAGGTTTTGGGTTCGAGTAGTTCTGTTGTTCCAGGTTTAGTTTGAAACTCGAATACAGTTTCGAGTTGGGTTGAGGATAATCTGATGATTGAGTAGGGTGTTTGAGTGATTGTGGATGTGGGAAGATCATCGATGATGATCGAAGATGACCGGAGGCATCGTGCATGTGCAAGGTGCACTAGGGTTGGGTGATGTTGGGTTGGCCAGAGTTTTGTACTCGGGTAAATCTCTATTTTTGACTCGAAGTTGTGGGGTAGTATGCTCGGGGAGGTTGGGTTGTATACTCGAAGCAAAATGGGGATGGGCTCGGGTTTAAAGAATGTTACAGGTTTTAACAAAACCTGTACTGTTTGTTTAAAAAAATTTAAAACTGAAGTTTATAAATGTAAAGAAAAGTTTAAACCTAGTTTTAAATCCAAGTTTGAAATTTAGAATTCAAGTTTAGTTAAATCTCAGTTTTAAATAAAATAATAATAAAGTTTTAAACTTGAAATTGTTAAACTACTTTAAATGGTTGAGTAGTTTAAATTTTTTAAAAAATGAAGTTTTAAAAATGTGAGTAAGTTTTAAAGTTAAGTTTAAATCTGGAAATCAAAGATGTAAATTGGTATTTCAGTTTGAAATAAAAGAAGTTTTAAATTTTGAAAGTTTTAAACAACTTTGTATGTTAAAGTGTATATTTAAATTATTTGAACTTAAAAATGAATTTGGTTTAAACTCTTATAAATTTTCTTTTATAAGACAAGCATTTCTTTGCCAGGTAATTTAAAAGGCTTTTAAATTGTTTAAACTTTGTTAAGTTAATTTGTATTCAGTTTAAATTTCATATTTGAAATAAAATTTTAAAGTAAGTTCAAAAGTAAATTGTTTTCAAATGTAGTTGTTAATGATAAATTAGCCATAATTAAGAAATGTTTTTATCTTAAAATTAAATTAAGATTTAATGATTTGAAATAAATTAAATAAATGAGGTAATTAAGAAATAATTAGTTAATTTAATTAATTGATTGATTAGGGATAAATAAATAATTGATTAAGGGTTAATCAATTAGATAATTTAAGATTATTAATTAATGATTAAAAATTTATTAATTAAGCAATTAAGTTATAATCAAGGTTAATTAATTAAATAATTAAGGATTAATTAAGTTACAGTTAACACTTAATTAATTAGATAATTAGAGATTAATTAATGGATAACTAAAGATAAATTAATTTGTGATTAACAATGGTTAATCTAAGTTAATTACGTAATGGAAGTAATTAAAGAATAGTTAATGAAGGCCATTAACAAGGATTATTTAATAATTAATTAATGTGATTAATTTTAATAATTAATTAGATTAATTAATTTAATAATAATCATTCGTGAATTATTTAACTGTAATTACTTAATGGAAGTAATTAAGGAGTTAATTACTTAATGTAACTAATTGAGTTTAATGGGATTAGTTTGAATTAATTAATTAGGTTTAACTAATTTTAAGCACTGAATGATTTGATAATAATTACTTAATGTAATTAATGGATTGTAATTACTTAGTAAAGAAATTAATGGTAATTACTGAATGTAATTAATAGAAGATGTTTTAAGAATGGAAGTAATTTGAGTATAATTACTTAGTAATTAATAGAGGGATTAATTAAGGATAATTAATTGGGAATAATTAATGAAGTAATTAAGGAGTTAATTACTAAATGTGATTAATCTGGAATGATTAATAATTGTGGTTAATTGTAACAACCCGGGGTTTTTGCACCGATTTAATATCGTTATTAAACGATTAATCTGTTGGTTTATCGCTGTTTGTTGTTGAAGTTTTTAAACCGGGTTGAAATTCTTTAAAAACTGGTTAAGTGTTGTTGAACTTTGAAATTGTGAATCTCGGCCCATTTACTTTTGAATGTCGTTCCCTTTTTACCTCAATTCGACCCGTTTCCCCTTTACCATTCATTCGAAACCCTAAGCAAATAAATCAAACGAGCGAAAAAAAAATGGTGGCAGCTCTTTTCCTTTCTTCGTTCGTTCCTCCTTGCACATCAAAAGAAATAAATGGCGGCTTCGTCTCGTCCCTTTTTGCGAAATCTAGGGTTGCTCATTCGTCGCTCGTCCCGCTGTGCTCTGATGTTAGGGCTTTTGATTTTCGTAGGCGTCGACTTCAAATTCTCGACGGAGTGAAGGTGAGTAATTTATAATTACTCACATCTAATTTGATTTCATGTGTATTTTATTTTGTTCTTATCGGCCTTGAATTTTGGTGTTTCGACTTCGGTCGTGAATTCTTAGCTTGTCTTAAGTTTTGCTGTGTTGATTATTTTCTTGTTGTCTTTCGAAGTTGAATTCTGTTGACCTTGCTGATTGTTGAGTCGACTCCGACACTTACTGTTATTGACTTCGGTCACTTTGTTTCTGTGAATTTGCTAATTTCTGGATTTCCAAGATTTTGACTTTGTTTGTCGTTGAATTCTTTGATGATGATGTTGATTCGTTTTGTACTCGAGTGTGGCCATTAACTGCCGACTTCGGCTTCCACTCGAATGTTGATTGCACTGTTTAAATTGGAGTCCTTAGGTTGATAGCGTATATGTATGTCATTAACCTTTTGATTATGGCATCACTGTAGTCCTAGCTTTCTCTTCACTGTAACCGTATGTAGGTTATGTTTTCATTGTATATTTGCACTAGTGTAAATTTGGGTTTCACTGGGATTGTTCAGTATCGAGTACATGTTATTGCCATTCACTCAAATTCAGTTGCATCCATTTCTACGTTCATTTGATGTTGTGTATTGCTCACTGTCCTATGTCCAGTCTCATGTGATGTTCATTCGATGTGGCTCTGGTTTGATATTCTCTAGTCTGGTACTATCTGAAGTTTGCGTCCGTTGATATGCACCTCATTGGTTCCATATAAGTTCATACTATATTAGTGCCTTCGATACTGGACATGTATGTCTACTACACTATGTAGTAGTCTTACTTGTGCACTTTGTTGTTGTGAGCCACCGTGTCAGTTTACATTTTTGACGTGGTTAGTCTCCAGTTTCATGTTGCCACCTTTTGAGATTGTTTGTTGTACACTTGTTGACCAATATACACTGCCGGAACATTGGTTGTAGCTTGATGAACTCTATACATCCTTTATGCCCTTGCTGTTTTATGTGTTGTGTATATTTATAAGTGTGATTGTTCACATGTTGAATATGTGTAGCTGTTGAAGCAGTACCATTGATTTTTGGGTCTTCCTCTTGACTGTGTTGTAACTGCTGTGAGTCTTAAGTGCACTTACTCATTTCAGTCGTTTGCCATTTTGATCTTTTGTATTCGATAGTATTGTATTTATGGTTTTTCATTTGAGTCTGCACTGGCCATGGTATAACTTGATCTCGGGTTATGTATGCATCCCAGTCACACTTGTTGTCATAGTAGTTTGCACTGACCTGTTGCACTATTGCATACAGGTCGTATCTTTTGCAGTTTCTTGTTGCCACCTATATTGTCCTTGTTGTAGTTTGATTGCTCGAGTTCAAGTAATCATTGAGATGCTCAGGTTGCAAAATGCTTGCTGCCTGGTCACTATTCCGTGTTGACACTGCCTTTGTAGTCTGTACCACTGCTTATTCATGGTGCTATTTGTACTTCTGCACTATACCTTGAGGTGCTGTTGGTTCTATCCATATCTCTGTTTGTCTCTTTGGGTTTGGCAGTTTGTATACTTCATGTGTACTTCTAGTTAGAGTTATGCTTGTCTTTGAATTTCGAAACCGTGGCATGTTTGTTGTCATCCCCTTGCTGCAGATTCATTTGTGTAGTCTCTGATTTGAACTATGGTCGAGGCTTGATTTTATGTCTTGGCCATTTCATTTGAATATACACCTGTGTTGAACCTGATTCTTTCTTGGGTTTGACCCTGTGCTCGTTGTGAACTTCCATTGAACTTTTGGGTACATCATCACTGTGGTGGCAAGGCAGTGCACGCAAGCTTGAACTGCAGCCACACGGTATTCATTGGGTATATCAGCACTGTAGTGGCAAGGCAGTGCACGCAAGTGTGAACTGCAGCCACACGATATTGCTTTTATTGATATTTCAATTACTTTTGATCCATTGATCTTTTGCGTATTTCATATGCCGCATTGGCGAGGCAGTACACGTTAGCGTGTACTGCAGCCAATTAGAATTGATGTTTTTAAGAGATATATCAATTGTTTAAATTGATTTAGTTTCATTTGATCATTTTGTTATCTAATTATCTATTTGATAATTAGATTCTGAGTTTCTAATTATTACTTGATAATTGGATTTTGTTGCTAATTGCCTATTAGGCAATTCTGATGTTTTTCTAAATTATCTTCATTTATAATCCTTTCTTCTATCTTCGTTGATAATTTGAGTTTGTTGAATTGTTGTTTAACACTATACGTGTTATATTCACCGTTATCCGATTTTCTTGTTAAAGGATCGGATAGGTGAATTTATTTTGACTGTCGTCTAATTTTTATTTAATTATTATTGCTTCTGTGCACTAATAACTGAGTTTGAATTAGACTGACCCTTGTATTATTTTCTTTTGAATTTAATACTCGGGTCAGACCGAGTATTTACAGGTTGTTGATATCTTACTTTGGGTTACTGCTTGGGCTATGAAGTCACTTCATATCTTTTGGAGTAGTCGTCGTCAATTATAGTAGTCGGTTTATTTGTATAGGAAGATATGTATTCATGTATATTATATACGATAATGTACTTGTATATGTAACTTCCAGAGTCGACAGTTGTAGTTGTATCATATGTATTGTATCACATGTATATCAACTGACATCAGTTATTATATATATATATGAGACTTTTGTTTAAACTGTGTTCCGCATTTATATTATCTGTGTTATTACTATATATATTGTCCTAAACTATTATGAACCATCGTAGTTCGTTTTATACTAGAATTGGGTATGTCGATGGGAGTAAATAAATATGAGATGAAAAATAAAAATATATACCACTCCTATCGAGATAACCAATACTAGTGTAAGGCCTAACTACGGATGGCCGCTCCTATCCAGCCTTATTCTTCGGGATAACAGACAGTATTTCTTTTAATACTCTTTGTTATTGCGAGCATAGAGGTGGGGTGTCACAGTTGGTGTCAGAGCTTGGGGTTTATGGACATAATATAAAACATAACTTAGATGGAACATGTGTTACAACTATTTGTCGATGTTTTAGTTGTGTTTTGAGTCAAAACTAAAGTTTTGAAATTTTGATGAAACTTTTAAATAGCTTTATTTAAAACTAAAAGTGAATTTGTGTTTTGATGATTGATTGAATTGTGTTTTGTTTATCAGAGTGCGCAGGAGAAAACAGTGAGCCTGCTTCGCTGAGTACAGCTGATATTTATTTTGATTTAAAAATCGAAATATGAAAATGAATTTATTTTCATTTTGTTGTTTAACCAGTAGTTTGATTTGTTGAAATTCTTGCTGATTTTCTTTGATGCTAATCATATCTGATTAGATTTCTGCTGATTTAAAATATCTTCATTGAAGATATAATTGAATGATTTCTTTGTTCATTTTGTAGTGTATGTGCAAATTTGAGTTGCACGTTACCGCACTAATTTTACGTTGAACCGATGCTTGGTTATGAAACGTATTTTGTTGCCGTTATTTTTATAACGGGATTTTTACACCAATGCGAAATTTTTGAAGCACGGTGTTTTGTTGACATTTTAATGAATGAAAATTCACTGATATGAAATTTTGATGCAAATTATTTTGATGAGATTTTGTCATTTAAAAATTTCTGTAACTTTGACTTCAGTAACCTTCAAATTTTTAAAAGTGGATTTTTCAAGAGGTTATCCCGCAATGCTGATTTTGAGATCCGTTTCTACGGTGTTTTGAGAAGTACAATTTTCTTATTGAAATTGTCACTAATGTTGCTTTTTTTATCACGGATTTGCAAATCGTTTTAAAAAAATAAAATTGTTTTTCAAAATTTTTATAGTTTATGCTTTCAAAAGAATGAGAAAGCGATTTAAATGATTCAGAAAAATCGAGGACTATGAACCATTTCTTTTACTGATTCGCTTAATTCTGGACTTGTTCATTTGAGAATGTAAATTATTGCTTTTATAAAATAAGTGAAATTGTTTTCAGAATTTTTACAGTTTGCGTTTTCAGAAGAATGAGAAAGTGACTTAAACGTTTCAGAAAAATCGAGGATTATGACCCCTTTCTTTTACTGATTCGCTTAATTCCGGACTTGTTCGTTTGAGAATGTGAAATGTTATTTTTGGAATACACAATTTTCACTTTCAAGGAAACGATGAAAAGATTTAAATGATTTAGTAAAACACGTGGTATGGGACATGTGCGTTTGCTATTTCGGTTAATTCCGGACTTGTTAATTGAATATATGATGATTTTCGTGTGCTTTCGAGCCACTATGTTGGACCTTCGGGTCATATGTTGGACCTTCGGGTCAATACCAGTACCGAACATTCGGGTCATATGTTGGACCTTCGGGTCATTTGTTGGGCGCCAAAATTATGTTGGGTACTTGGTAGGCTTCGGCCATATGTTGATGCACGTGCGGCGTAGCTAAAACTCGCCATTTGTTGGGATCGATCCACCTTTTATGTTGATTTTCTAGATCATCTTAATTGATTTCTAGATATTTGTTGTTTCCAATTATTTGCAGGTAATTGGATATTTGTTGATATGAGTTCTAATTATCGTTTTTGATAATTAGATAATTGTTGATTTTGATTATCGATTGTGATAATTGAATAATTGTTGATTTGAGATTTGATTATCGTTTTTGATAATCGAATATTTGTTGATTTTGATTATCGATTGTAATAATTGAATAATTGTTGATTTGAGATTTGATTATCGTTTTTGATAATCGAATATTTGTTGATTTTGATTATCGATTGTGATAATTGAATAATTGTTGATTTGAGATTTGATTATCGTTTTTGATAATCGAATATTTGTTGATTTGATTATCGTTTTTGATAATCGAATATTTGTTGGTTTGATTATCGTTCTTGATAATCGAATATTTGTTGGTTTGATTATCGTTTTTGATAATCGAATATTTGTTGGTTTGATTATCGTTCTTGATAATCGAATATTTGTTGGTTTGATTATCGTTTTTGATAATCGAATATTTGTTTGTTTGATTATCGTTTTTGATAATCGAATATTTGTTGATTTGATTATCGTTTTTGATAATCGAATATTTGTTGATTTGAGATTTGATTATCGTTTTTGATAATCGACTATTTGTTGATTTGAGATTTGATTATCATTTTTGATAATCGAATATTTGTTGGTTTGATTATCGTTTTTGATAATCGAATATTTGTTGATTTGATTATCGTTTTGGTAATCGAATATTTGTTGGTTTGATTATCGTTTTTGATAATCGAATATTTGTTGGTTTGATTATCGTTTTTGATAATCGAATATTTGTTGATTTGATTATCGTTTTTGATAAATATTTGTTGATTTGAGATTTGATTATCGTTTTTGATAATCGAATATTTGTTGGTTTGATTATCGTTTTTGATAATCGAATATTTGTTGATTTGATTATCGTTTTTGATAATCGAATATTTGTTGATTCGATTATCGTTTTTGATAATCGAATATTTGTTGATTTGAGATTTGATTATCGTTTTTGATAATCGAATATTTGTTGATTTGAGATTTGATTATCGCTTGAGATAATTATTATTATTTTTTGATTTGAGAATTCTAATTATCGTTTTGATAATTAGGTAATTGCTAAATTTACTGATTATAAGATTTTCTAGTTTCTAATTGATTCTAGATTATGTTGATTATATCGAACTGCTGTTTTCTATCTATCTCTGTTGATAGTTAGAGTTTGCTGATTATGAAGTTCGTGTTTTCTATTTATCTATTGGATAACTAGATATTTGCAGATTTGCGATTCTGTTTTCTGAATTATCTATTGATAATTAGATTTTGTTGAGAATTTGTGAATTTCTTTTATGAAATTAAAAATTTCTTTAACGTTTGTATTCCCGATCTTTATTTTCTAGCATAAACTAGTTTATGTTAGAAAAATAATTGTTGTTGAAGACTTTTGTTATGAAAATTGCGGGGATGCAATTTTTATAAGGAGGGGAGTCTGTAACAACCCGGGGTTTTTGCACTGATTTAATATCGTTATTAAACGATTAATCTATTGGTTTATCGCTGTTTGTTGTTGAAGTTTTTAAACCGGGTTGAAATTCTTTAAAAACTGGTTAAGTGTTTTTGAACTTTGAAATTGTGAATCTCTGCCCATTTACTTTTGAATGCCGTTCCCTTTTTACCTCAATTCGACCCGTTTCCCCTTTACCATTCATTCGAAACCCTAAGCAAATAAATCAAACGAGCGAAAAAAAATGGTGGCAGCTCTTTTCCTTTCTTCGTTCGTTCCTCCTTGCGCATCAAAAGAAATAAATGGCAGCTTCATCTTGTCCCCTTTTGCGAAATCTAGGGTTGCTCGTTCGTCGCTCGCCCCGCTGTGCTCTGATGTTAGGGCTTTTGATTTTCGTAGGCGTCGACTTCAAATTCTCGACCGAGTGAAGGTGAGTAATTTAAAATTACGCACATCTAATTCGATTTCATGTGTATTTGATTTTGTTCTTATCGGCCTTGAATTTTGGTGTTTCGACTTCGGTCGTGAATTCTTAGCTTGTCTTAAGTTTTGCTGTGTTGATTATATTCTTGTTGTCTTTCGAAGTTGAATTCTGTTGACCTTGCTGATTGTTGAGTCGACTCTGACACTTACTGTTATTGACTTCGGTCACTTTGTTTATGTGAATTTTCTAATTTCTGGATTTCCAAGATTTTGACTTTGTTTGTCGTTGAATTCTTTGATGATGATGTTGATTCGTTTTGTACTCGAGTGTGGCCATTAACTGCCGACTTCGGCTTCGACTCGAATGTTGATTGCACTGTTTAAATTGGAGTCCTTAGGTTGATAGCATATATGTATGTCATTAACCTTTTGATTATGGCATCACTGTAGTCCTAGCTTTCCCTTCACTGTAACCGTATGTAGGTTATGTTTTCATTGTATATCTGCACTAGTGTAAATTTGGGTTTCACTAGGATTGTTCAGTATCGAGTACATGTTATTGCCATTCACTCAAATTCAGTTGCATCCATTTCTACGTTCATTTGATGCTGTGTATTGCTCACTGTCCTATGTCCAGTCTCATGTGATGTTCATTCGATGTGGCTCTGGTTTGATATTATCTAGTCTAGTACTATCTGAAGTTTGCGTCCGTTGATATGCACCTCATTGGTTCCATATAAGTTCATACTATATTAGTGCCTTCGATACTGGACATGCATGTCTACTACACTATGTAGTAGTCTTACTTGTGCACTTTGTTGTTGTGAGCCACCGTGTCAGTTTACATTTTTGACGTGGTTAGTCTCCAGTTTCATGTTGCCACCTCTTGAGATTGTTTGTTGTACACTTGTTGACCAATATACACTGCCGGAACATTGGTTGTAGCTTGATGAACTCTATACATCCTTTATGCCCTTGCTGTTTTATGTGTTGTGTATATTTATAAGTGTGATTGTTCACATGTTGAATATGTGTAGCTGTTGAAGCAGTACCATTGATTTTTGGGTCTTCCTCTTGACTGTGTTGTAACTGCTATGAGTCTTAAGTGCACTTACTCATTTCAGTCGTTTGCCATTTTGATCTTTTGTATTCGATAGTATTGTATTTATGGTTTTTCACTTGAGTCTGCACTGGCCATGGTATAACTTGATCTCGGGTTATGTATGCATCCCAGACACACTTGTTGTCATAGTAGTTTGCACTGACCTGTTGCACTATTGCATACAGGTCGTATCTTTTGCAGTTTCTTGTTGCCACTTATATTGTCCTTGTTGTAGTTTGATTGCTCGGGTTCAAGTAATCATTGAGATGCTCAGGTTGCAAAATGCTTGCTGCCTGGTCACTATTCCGTGTTGACACTACCTTTGTAGTCTGTACCACTGCTTATTCATGGTGATATTTGTACTACTGCACTGTGCCTTGAGGTGCTGTTGGTTCTACCCTATCTCTGTTTGTCTCTTTGGGTTTGGCAGTTTGTATACTTCATGTGTACTTCTAGTTAGAGTTATGCTTGTCTTTGAATTTCGAAACTGTGGCATGTTTGTTGTCATCCCCTTACTGCAGATTCATTTGTGTAGTCTCTGATTTGAACTATGGTCGAGGCTTGATTTTATGTCTTAGCCATTTCATTTGAATATACACCTGTGTTGAACCTGATTCTTTCTTGGGTTTGACCCTGTGCTCGTTGTGAACTTCCATTGAACTTTTGGGTACATCATCACTGTGGTGGCAAGGCAGTGCACGCAAGCGTGAACTGCAGCCACACGATATTCATTGGGTATATCAACACTGTAGTGGCAAGGCAGTGCATGCAAGTGTGAACTGCAGCCACACGATATTGCTTTTATTGATATTTCAATTACTTTTGATCCATTGATCTTTTGCGTATTTCATATGCCGCATTGGCGAGGCAGTACACGTTAGCGTGTACTGCAGCCAATTAGAATTGATGTTTTTAAGAGATATTTCAATTGTTTAAATTTATTTAGTTTCATTTGATCATTTTGTTATCTAATTATCTATTTGATAATTAGATTCTGAGTTTCTAATTATTACTTAATAATTGGATTTTGTTGCTAATTGCCTATTAGGCAATTCTGATGTTTTTCTAAATTATCTTCATTTATAATCCTTTCTTCTATCTTCGTTGATAATTTGAGTTTGTTGAATTGTTGTTTAACACTATACGTGTTATATTCACCGTTATCCGATTTTCTTGTTAAAGGATCGGATAGGTGAATTTATTTTGACTGTCGTCTAATTTTTATTTAATTATTATTGCTTCTGTGCACTAATAACTGAGTTTGAATTAGACTGACCCGTGTATTATTTTCTTTTGAATTTAATACTCGGGTCAGACCGAGTATTTACAGGTTGTTGATATCTTACTTTGGGTTGCTGCTTGGGCTATGAAGTCACTTCATATCTTTTGGAGTAGTCATCGTCAATTATAGTAGTCGGTTTATTTGTATAGGAAGATATGTATTCATGTATATTATATACGATAATGTACTTGTATATGTAACTTCCAGAGTCGACAGTTGTAGTTGTATCATATGTATTGTATCACATGTATATCAACTGACATCAGTTATTATATATATATGAGACTTTTGTTTTAGCTGTGTTCCGCATTTATATTATCTATGTTATTACTATATATATTGTCCTAAACTATTATGAGCCATCGTAGTTCGTTTTATACTAGAATTGGGTATGTCAATGGGAGTAAATAAATATGAGATGAAAAATAAAAATATATACCACTCCTATCGAGATAACCAATACTAGTGTAAGGCCTAACTGCGGATGGCCGCTCCTATCCAGCCTTATTCTTCGTGATAACAGACAGTATTTCTTTTAATACTCTTTGTTATTGCGAGCATAGAGGTGGGGCGTCACATTAATTACTTAAGAAATTAATTTAAATAAAGTAATTAAGGATCATTAATTAATATGATTAATCATGTAATTAAAGTTGATTAATTAAGATTAATTAATAAATGATAAGTGATTAAAAGTAATTAATGTAATTAATTAAGGATTAATGTAATTAATTATAGTTAATTAATTAATTGAAGTAGTTAAAGGTTAATTACTGCAAGGGGTTAAGAATAATTAATTTCAAAAATTAATTAAAGGACAATTACTTGAATGTAATTAAGGATAATTAATCAAGGGTGATTAGTTAAGGTGATTTATTTGAATGATTAATTAATTGATTTGTAATTAATTAAATGGTTACATAAGCAAGATTTAAAAAAGATGAAGTAATTAATTTAATTTATTTTAAATTAATTAAAGATGAAGTAATTAATTTAATTCACTTTAAATTAATTAGAGATGAAGTAATTAATTTAATTCATTTTAAATTAATTATAGTATGATGAAGTAAATCATTGCTTATGAATGAATGAATAATATTGATTGCCTTGAATGCTTTGTGATCTCAGAAATGAGATAAGTAATGCTTTGTGGTATGAATGCTTTGGTTGCATTGTGACGATAATATGGATTATCTATTTTGATGATAGTATGGATTATCTGTTTATAATGATAATGTGGATCATCTGATTATTATGATAATGTTGATTATCTATTGTGATTTGTGAGTTATCTATCTGTGTGTATATAGATAATTGAATTGAAATTGTTTTAAACCTTAAAACAACTTGGCCTTAAAAGACACGTTTTGGATTTCGATGAGACCGGGATCGGGTTTCCATATTTGGATATCCGAAAACCACATCGATCCAAATTAACGATAAGTCGTGAATCTCAAGTGAAGATGAAGATTCAGAGTGCAAGGGTTATCGTCGTTAACTCTGAGGGTGATTCCAAAATGAGTGTAACGAGATAATGCCTTCGGTTTCATTCGAACCCGGAACGAACTTGCATGGATTGAATGCTTTCAGAACATCGTTAGGTGGACGATGAGCATTCTAAGTGATGTGTTCTATAAAGATAATCGTAGCCTCAAACCTCATCAACCAGGAATGGCTAAAACAGGGGAGGTGCAACAAGGCTAAGTGGGTCGTGCCCAAGTAGGACGAGATTTTCCCCTGTCTAGAGGTCCCTTTTATTTCGACCGTGTGGACAGTTGTGAGCTCCAACTGTCGGGGTTGTCTTGTTCGGGACTGTCCAGTAAGGGATGATTCCGGCCTTGTGTTGTAGGGGATTGGGAGTAATTCACGGTATGTTGATCTAGGCCACGTACTATGACGAGTGTTACCTCAGTAGCCCTGCCATTGTATGGAATCCAATCTCCAATAAGTGTCGTACGTATTAGTTGTGCCCAACTATGCTGGAACGTGAGATGTAAGCATTCCGGCTATTTCTGTATTTTACTTGAAAACCCTAGACCTATTATAATATCACTGGCTTTCCTATCAAATATTTTGGTTAGCGTAAGGTAAAACTTTTCCATGTTTATGTGTGTTAAGTCTTACGTGATACCTTTTGTTTTCAGTGGTTTTTCAAAGTTAAGCAACCTTAGCCTGTTACTCACACTAGACCCATGTCTGACCCGGAGTTTATCTTCTGTTTTCCTAAACTCTTGGGTACTCAAATTTTTACGAGTATCCAAGGGATTCAGGTTAGCTTTGACGAATTGTGGAGGAGCAATGGAGCAGGAGGCTTCAGCGTGTAGATATATAGTGTTCCGCTATGTTAGTTTCTCTGAGTAGTTTACTTGTATTGTATTGAGTTGTATAACTAGACAGATGTTTATAACTGTCTAGTATGTGATGTGTAATCTGTGTAACTCTGATAATGGTTGTAAACTAGGTTGAGCGAATACCTAGGCTCTGGAGTGGTGTCTATCTTGAGAGAGCGTATTTGTAATTTTAAATATATATAAATATATTTATTTATTCTACCTATCTATTGGGTTACATGTTCAGGTTTTCCAACATAGGTTATAAAGGTAGATGGGGTAGTGGTGTGTGTAATACGACTACCATTGGTTGGAGTTTGAATGTTTGAGGTTGGAAGTGTATTTGTCGAGACTGTAGACCTAATACCGTCTCGAGTGAGTTTTGCAGTGGTGTACGTATTTTATCAATCTCTGAAGGAAACCTGTTAAGGTTCGGAGTCTATTTTTGAAGTTTGGATGAGTAGAGTTTGGATTTGTCGGTTAGGCAGAAGCGAATGATGGTATTTTGATACCTCAGGAAGTAGTAGCTGCGTGATGAGATGCAGTGACTATGGATGTTTCCGAAGAAGTTTTCTTTGAAACAAGTTTAAGGAAGTAGGTCTGCATCAGTGATGTGGCTGTGTTCAGCATGATGTTTCTGTTTGGTTTGAGGTCCGAGTTTCTCGAAGAGCTTTGGATTGGGAAGTCTTTTGCATTTGTGGCAGCAGTGTAGCTCGGAGTGTTCTGTGTTGGCAGGAAGTGTTATGGCTGAGTAGTTTTTCTGAAGGAGCAGTTCAGAAGCAGCAGAGTGAACCCGTTTCTCCGATGGATTGGCTAGATAATTGTAAGCTGTTCTGTTTGGTAAAGGAAGAACAGTTTTCTTTGGATTTGGTCTGGATTGATCGCAAAAGTGACTTGCAATAGTTGATTGTTCTCTTGGGTTATCAGGGTTTTTTCGGATGTCTTCAGGGAAGTTAGAGGTTTGTCCGCATCTGGAGATTGAGTTTCCTTATCGACTTGGATTCTAGGAGTGCTACTGGTGGTTCAGCTTAGTAAAAGAATGGTTCCTAGAGATTGAATTGGTGTAGCAGCTCAGGGTTTTGGAGAAACTTCTGAGATTTTCTTTTATGGATCTGTTGAACCATATTTCTGGGATGTGTTGTCCTGTTTGTGCTCGTGTTCCTCATTAGCATTTTCATCTACTTCGGATCAGAGTTATTTAGCGGAAGCAATTTGGGAGTGCATCTGATTTTCTTTTCCGGACAGGAGAAGTGAGTTTAGTCTTCTGATATTTGAGGAGTAGAGTTTGAGTTCTTGATTTTGGGATTGATCATGAGAAGATCATTTTGTTGAGATGATTGATTTTGTTTGTTTCTAGAGGCATCAGCGAAGGTTGAGCTGATTAGTAAGGTTGTAGGCGGCCCAGGATCGTCCAAAGACTTTGTGGATTAGAGACGGAGGAATTTGGATTGCGGAGTCAGAGATTTGATTTTGGATAAATTTTCTCCGATCAATGGAGCTATAAGATTGGTTAGTCTGAAAAGCTAGCTCTGAAGTGTTTTGGACCTTTCCTATGTTCTTGTGAGGATAAGAGACTGATCTACAGCATTGAATTGCTAGTTTGGATAACTGGGATTCGATGAGTTTCACGTATCTCTGAGGGAATACGTGTATGATCTATCTCTGGTTTTTGAACCAGCGATTCGGGAGTTTTGGTTGTTGAGTCAGACTTGTCTGTAGTCCGATATCATGTCTAGTGTTGTAGATATAGATGAACAGGAGCTCTGTAGCTTAGTAGTTTCGATTGTTTGGATTCTCTACAGCGAGTATCCCGGTATTTATACTTGGGAAACTCGAAGAAATTCTATCCAGAATTTTTCCTGGATAGTTAGATTTGTTTGATTGGATGAATTGGTTGCTATGGTAGTAAGTATATGTTTGATATATGCTTGTGTTTAAAAATAAAATCTTTAATGAGATTATTAAATTAGCTTTGTTTTAAATTTCGGGAACGAAATTCTTTTAAGGGAGGAGGATTGTAATATCACAGAATTTTTGACAATATCAATTTAATAATCTGTATTAAAAATTAAATTGATTTGATAATTTTTGTTAATAAAATTTGAATTGATTTAAAAATCTTCTTTAATAAATTTTTAATTGGTAGAATTTATCTTTTAAAGCTAATAAATTGGTTTCTATTTATAACATAAATATATGGTTTACATTGTAAATAGATTAGCTTTGTTTTAAATTTAATAAATAAAACACATTTTCTAATTCTAATATTTTTAGTAATTTCGAAATTTGTTTTTATTTAATATAAAGCTTTTCAAAGTTATTAAATAAATAATCCTGGTTTAAATTTAATAAATGAATCATGATTTAAAATTCTAATATATATATTTAATAATTTGGAAATTTTGATTTAATTTAATATAAAGTTTTTTTCAAAGCTATTTAATAATTAACTATATAATTTTAAATTGTTAAGATAGATGTTTAAATGTTTAAAATAATTTTGGCTTACGTTTTAAATTTAAATTAATTAACAAAAAGGTTTGTTTTGTTTTCTTTTTAAAATATAGCTTAATAAAATAAGTAATTTATAAGTAAAGAAATAATTTCTTTTATAAGTTGTTTAAAATTAGCAATTAATTATTTTCAAACAATAATATATGTGTTATTTTTATAAATAGATTTTTAAGAAAATTGAGTTGTTATTTTCATATTTAATATATTGTTAATTTTAAATTGGGTTTTTGAATTTAATTTGAATTTGGATTTGGATATAATTTTTTTTTAAATATTTTGGATTTAAAAATATGTGTGTAATTTGTTTTATTTTATTTTATTTCCTCTAAGGAAATTCATATACATATATAGATAAGCATTTATAAATAATAAAGTGAGTATAAAACCCTTTATTAACATTTCAAAATTTAAATAAAATTACTTAAGGGACAAGTGTATGAATATTAAGACACATGACAACAAATGTTATTTAATAAACTAAGGGAATTGACAAATGTTAAAATTTTATACAAGTGTCATTTTCAATTTAGTATTTTCTTTTATTCTTATTAAATCATACTTTCATCTTATAAAATGCCTCTTCTCTTTATTTTCTTTTTCCTTTTCAAAATCAAAAGTTAAGAAATTTAAGGCATGAACCCAAAACAAATCTGAAAACATACAAACCGTTTTCAGATTCAAAATCAAACAAGAAATCAATTTCCTGAAAATTATTTTCAAAACAAAATCTGTAAAACACTCTTCAAACAAAAAAATCTAGAAATCCAGTTCAAAACAAAATCAGTTTACAAACTCCTCATGTCAAAGATCAAATCCCTGAAAACAAATCCTCAGTTTAAAAATGCAATCCATTTCCCTGTAATTCATTTCAAATTGGAAACCTACAATTTCCAATCTGTTTCTAAAGCCTGCACCTCTTCAAATCAATGCACCTTCCATTTTCAAACAAAAAGCAACCCAGTTTTCAAAGTTTCAAAGGGATACACTCAAGTTTTAAATCAATGGAGCAATACATTTTTAAAGTATCATGAGCATTTCAATTTAATGGAGTTCAAGTTTTCAAAGGCTATTTTCAAAACAAATCGGAGGCTCTGCCTTCTTCTGACATCAGTGAGTATCTTTTTTAAAAATTTGAAATATAGTTGGTTGCATGCTAGAATGGTTGAATATAAATAAGTATTTCATGTGTATATAGGTAAAATTTGATGTGAATATTGATTGTGTGCATACTGTATATATATTGTGCTCTGTCTTGTTCCCAGGCTCAATTTTTTTATTAAAATCCTTACCACTTGATCTAGTTCTGATGGGATCTGATTCACAAACAAATGTTGTTTGTTTTAACATAGGTTAAGTTTTAAAAAAATTAAGTAAGTTAAAATATAAGCCTGTTTGTCTCTGTAAAACCAAACAACTCTGTGCATGTTAAAATTAAGTAATACTCAAACCTTGTATTTTATAAATTCAGTATCATAAACTGAATACATAATCAAAAATATGATTTTTAAAACAAGAATCATAGTTTTTAGGTTTGGGGTGAAGGTGCAGTTAAGATATGAACTAAAATGGGAATATTTGGTTTTTCTGGTGATATATGTATCTGGAGGGGATGGATTTCTTCCTGATGATGGAGGGGTGATCAGAGATGCTAGGAAAAAAATTTGATGGTGATAAAAATCATCGCGGAAGTTGCAGCAGCGAGATTTCTTTTAGAACCCTAGTTTCAGTTTGGTTTTGGAATTCGATCACTACGGGTTCTGCAATGGATCGAGTGATTCAAGCTTTGGGGTGATGGGAGTTTGGAAGTAGGCGATGGCTCGGCCGGAGTTTCAGCAACTACGGTGGTCGAAGGAACGGATGCAAAGCGTTGCCAGGTTTTGGGTCCGAGTAGTTCTGTTGTTCCAGGTTTAGTTTGAAACTCGAATACAGTTTCGAGTTGGGTTGAGGATAATCTGATGATTGAGTAGGGTGTTTGAGTGATTGTGGATGTGAGAAGATCATCGATGATGATCGAAGATGACCAGAGGCATCGTGCATGTGCAAGGTGCACTAGGGTCTGGTGATGTTGGGTTGGCCAGAGTTTTGTACTCGAGTAAATCTCTATTTTGACTCGAAGTTGTGGGGTAGTATGCTCGGGGAGGTTGGGTTGTACACTCGAAGCAAAATGGGGATGTGCTCGGGTTTAAAGAATGTTACAGGTTTTAACAAAACCTGTACTGTTTGTTTAAAAAAATTTAAAACTGAAGTTTATACATGTAAAGAAAAGTTTAAACCTAGTTTTAAATCCATGTTTGAAGTTTAGAATTCAAGTTTAGTTAAATCTCAGTTTTAAATAAAATAATAATAAAGTTTTAAACTTGAAATTGTTAAACTACTTTAAATGGTTTAGTAGTCTAAATTTTAAAAAAAAAGATGATGTTTTAAAAAAGTGACTAAGTTTTAAAGTTAAGTTTAAATCTGGAAATCAAAGATTTAAATTGGTATTTCAGTTTGAAATAAAAGAAGTTTTAAGTTTTGAAAGTTTTAAACAACTTTGTAGTTAAAGTGTGTATTTAAATTATTTGAACTTAAAAATGAATTTGGTTTAAACTCTTATAAATTTTCTTTTATAAGACAAGCATTTCTTTGCCAGGTAATTTAAAAGGCTTTTGAATTGTTTAAACTTTGTTAAGTTAAATTGTATTCATTTTAAATTTCATATTTGAAATGAAATTTTAAAGTAGGTTCAAAAGTAAATTAGTTTCAAATGTATTTGTTAATGATAAATTAGCCATAATTAAGAAATGTTTTTATCTTAAAATTAAATTAAGATTTAATGATTTGAAATAAATTAAATTAATGAGGTAATTAAGAAACAATTAGTTAATTTGATTAATTAATTGATTAGGGATAAATAAATAATTGATTAAGGGTTAATCAATTAGATAATTTAAGATTATTAATTAATGATTAAAAATTTATTAATTAAGCAATTAAGTTATAATCAAGGTTAATTAATTAAGGATTAATTAAGTTACAGTTAACACTTAATTAATTACATAATTAGAGATTAATTAATGGAGAATTAAAGATAAATTAATTTGTGATTAACAATGGTTAATCTAAGTTAATTATGTAATGGAAGTAATTAAAGAATAGTTAATGAAGGTCGTTAACTAGGATTATTTAATAATTAATTAATGTGATTAATTTTAATAATTAATTAGATTAATTAATTTAATAATAATCATTTGTGAATTGTTTAAGTGTAATTACTTAATGGAAGTAATTAAGGAATTAATTACTTAATGTAATTAATTGAGTTTAATGGGATTAGTTTGAATTAATTAATTAAGTTTAATTAATTTTAAACACTGAATGATTTGATGATAATTACTTAATGTAATTAATGGATTGTAATTACTTAATAAAGTAATTAATGGTAATTACTGAATGTAATTAATAGAAGATGTTTTAAGAATGGAAGTAAGTTGAGTATAATTACTTAGTAACTAATCGAGGGATTAATTAAGGATAGTTAATTGGGAATAATTAATAAAGTAATTAAGGAGTTAATTACTGAATGTGATTAATCTGGAATGATTAATAATTGTGGTTAATTACTTAAGGAAATTAATTTAAATAAAGTAATTAATTAAAATGTAATTATGGATCATTAATTAATATAATTAATGATGTAATTAAAGTTGATTAATTAAGATTAATTAATAAATGATAAGTGATTAAAAGTAGTTAATTAATGTAATTAATTAAGGATTATTATAATCAATTATAGTTAATTATTAATTGAAGTAATTAAAGGTTAATTACTGTAAGGGGTTAAGAATAATTAATTTGAGAAATTAATTAGAGGATAATTACTTGAATGTAATTAAGGATAATTAATCAAGGGTGATTAATTAAGGTGATTTATTTGAATGATTAATTAATTGATTTGTAATTAATTATATGGTTAAGTAAGCAAGATTTAAAAAATGAAGTAATTAATTTAATTTATTTTAAATTAATTAAAGATGAAGTTATTAGTTTAATTCACTTTAAATTAATTAGAGATGGAAGTAATTAATTTAATTCATTTTAAATTAATTGTAGTATGATGAAGTAAATCATTGCTTATGAATGAATGAATGATATTGATTGCCTTGAATGCTTTGTGATCTCAGAAATGAGATAAGTAATGTTCCGTGGTATGAATTCTTTGGTTGCATTGTGATGATAATATGGATTATCTATTTTGATGATAGTATGGATTATCTGTTTATAATGATAATGTGGATCATCTGATTATTATGATAATGTTGATTATCTATTGTGATTTGTGAGTTATCTATCTGTGTGTATATAGATAATTGAATTGAAATTGTTTTAAACCTTAAAACAACTTGGCCTTAAAAGACACGTTTTGGATTTCGATGAGACCGGGATCGGGTTTCCATATTTGGATATCCGAAAACCACATCGATCCAAATTAACGATAAGTCGTGAATCTCAAGTGAAGATGAAGATTCAGAGTGCAAGGGTTATCGTCGTTAACTCTGAGGGTGATTCCAAAATGAGTGTAACAGGATAATGCCTTCGGTTTCGTTCGAACCTGGAACGAACTTGTATGGATTGAATGCTTTCAAAACATTGTCAAGTGGACGATGAGCATTCTAAGTGATGTGTTCTATACAGGTAATCGTAGCCTCAAGCCTCATTAACCAGGAATGGCTAAAATAGGGGAGGCGCAGCAAGGCTAAGTGGGTCACGCTCAAGTAGGACGAGATTTTCCCCTTTCTAGAGGTCCCTTTTATTTCGACTGTGTGGACAGTTGTGAGCTCCAACTGTCGAGGTTGTCTTGTTCGGGACTGTCCAGTAAGGGATGGTTCCGGCCTTGTGTTGCAGGAGATTGGGAGTAATCCTCGGTACGTTGATCTAGGCCACGTACTGTGACGGGCGGTACCCAGTAACCCTGCCATTGCATGGAATCCAATCTCCAATAAGTGTCGTACGTATTTGTTGTGCCCAACTATGTTGGAACGTGAGATGTAAGCATTCCAGCTATTTTTGTATTTTACTTGAAAACCCTAGACCTATTATAATATCACTAGATTTCCTACCAAATGTTTTGGTTAGCGTAACGTAAAAACTTTTCTATGTTTATGTGTGGGAAGTCTTATGTGATACCTTTTTTTCAAAGGTTTTTCAAAGTTAAGCAACCTTAACCCATTACTCACACCAGACCCATGTCTGACCCAGAGTTTATCTTCTATTTTCTTAAACTCTTGGGTACTCAAATTTTTACGAGTAGCCAAGGGATTCAGGTTAGCTTTGACGAATTGTGGAGGAGCAATGGAGCAGGAGGCTTCAACGTGTAGATATATAGTGTTCCGCTGTGTTGGTTTCTCTGAGTAGTTTCCTTGTATTGTATTGAGTTGTATAACTAGACAGATGTTTATAACTGTCTAGTATGTGATGCGTAATCTGTGTAACTCTGATAATGGTTGTGAACTATGTAATATTTATGTTATTAATATAATTTATTCGTTCCGCTGTTGAGATTCTGATGTTGTTTTCTTCTTTCTCTTTTTTCTTTTCTCTTTTCTATCCCTTTCTTTCTTCAAGATGATGCGATTTTCTGTGGTGAGAAAGTCGAGTCGTCGCATACAGGTTATATGGCATGGTTTCTTCTATGAGGCTATATTGTGTGTATAAATCTCCCTTTGTTCCCTTAGCATAAATGATAAGAAAATCGGGGGTTGTATGGCATGGCTTCTTCTATGAGGCTATACTGTGTGTATAAATCTCCCTTTGTTCTGTTAGCACAAATGATAATGAAATCCGTTCACTTAAACGGTTAGGAAAAATCTCAGCCAAAATATAAGTCTGAAAATATCTAGAAGGAACACGAGGGTTATATGGCATGGTTTCTTTTATGAGGCTATACTGTGTGTATAAGTCTCCTTTGTTCTCTTAGCATAAATGATAGGGAAATCCATTCACTTAAACAGTTTGGTGGTAATCTCCACTCTTATATATTGTCTGATTATATCAAAAAGAACTGTAGTTGAGTTTACTGGAACTATCAATTTGGTTTTGGAGCGACCGGTAAGCGAGGGAGTGGACTTATATAAGATGACTCAAAACCATAACCACTCCAAAATAATATACGAGTTCAATACTTTAGAGGAGATTCAAGATTGGTTTGAGATGATGGGATCGAAAATGGAGTTCTTTGAAGAGTAAGGGCTACTTGCTACTAATTTTGAGGGTGGTTTCAAAATGGATGTAGTAGAAGTAGTGCCTTCAGTTTGTTCATATCTTGATCAACTTATATGGATGAATGCTAGCATTGAATTATCGCTTAGAAGGAAATTTTAGCATTCCAAGTGGGAATTACTAGGCACGAAAGGTAATGCATAACCTCACAATTCTCACAACTCAGTAATGGCTAAAACCGAGTATGCTCGTAGAGTTATGTGGTAAGCTAACATTAGGAGCATCATTCTTCAATCCAAATTCAATTTTATGGATTTTGTTTCGTATACAGGACACTGTGGAGCAATGTTTGTAGCCCGATGCCCGAGGGATGATGTCATCTTGTTTGCTATTGTAATAGGGCAGACCGGCTTTGTGTTCCTAGGGGTGCAAGATGTTTTCACTGACCTTGATACATTTTATCTAGCGGTGTACTATACGAAAGGTAGTCCCTTACCATGCCATGTTAGAATCCAATCTCCAACGGACTTAGTTGTATACCTATTATGCTAGAATGTAATTAATGTAACCATTTCATCTATGATTAATATATATTTTAAATCGTTGACTTTGTTATATTATCATAAGATTTACTATAAATGGTTTGGTTATCATAAGAAAAAAATCCGTTAGTATTTATTTGCGGCGTAGTCATACGAGATACCTTCATTTTGAAATGTTTTTATAACGTTAAAAAATTCTATTTGATCTAAATTTCTCATCCTGGTTTACCAGACTGATTCGGGCGTTATTTTTTGTAATGCTCGGGTCAGCCCAAGCATATTTTCCAGATTTAGCTGGACACTTTAGAGCTTAGGATCTCTTTCGCCATTTTTTATTGTCTATATTTATCAGCATTCACAAGGACATGTTTTTATAATTGTCAAGGATGATGATATGTTAGTTTTTACTCTGATGATAGTATGTATATTAAAGTTCTTTTTTCTTTTTGTAAAGACCTATTGTGTATTATATCGTCACATTATGAGATTCTGTTATGTCTTATATTCCTTTCTCCCCCAACAACCTATCTTTCTGGAACTTGGATGTTCGGTATGTGAATACCATAGATGTATTAATATTAGCTTCTAAGGATCAAAAAGGCAGGTTGTTGCAATTGGTATCGGAGTTGAAGATTAAGCAAGAACCTTGGCCCTGGTTAGGTAAACTTATTAGAGATAGGGTTGATTGATTAGTGCTATACAAGTGTATATATAAGAGTGCGTATTTATTAGTGTTATACAAGTGGTTTATATTGTGTTGATTGATCTATTGAGTGGTTTATGGATTCTTGTCAATACGAGTAGCTAATGTTACTGATAGGGATCTCTGGACACTTAAATAAGGCCAACCGACACATTATTTTTTAAATGGGTAAACGAAATAACTTAACCTAGGATTATATTTTATATATAAAGGACTAATTTTAAAAAATTAATATAGTTATTTTTGATGTGTTTGTTTGATAGGAAATGATAACATTAAATTATTATCATTTAGTATTTGTTTAGTCATGCTCATCTAGTTTTTGGCATTAACTAGTATTTGTTGATTTATCTTCAATTTTTTATCCTTAAATATGGGTTGGGCAGATAATAATTGGAGGGATCACTAAAACAAACACCTTATGATTTAATTTTCACAATTTGACTATAGGATGTTCGATGATAATGTGGGTAAAAATGGGATTTTAATAAAGATGTTTATTAAAGGAGAGCTAGAATATTTTAGAATAAATATTTGAGGGATGATTGTATAGCAGAAGTTGATTTTATAAAATTGATATATATGAATGTAGCTTTTAATAAAAATGATTTAAAGTAGAAAATTTGAGGACTTAAATCCCAATGCTTTTGGAAAAAGGTTTTCAAGTTTATGGGAAAAATAATAATGGAATTATTTAAAAGTATTTATGAATAGAAATATTTCTGTAGGATTTTAAAGGAGATATTAAGCAATAAACCAACTTCTATCGTTGGAAAATAATTCCAATGATGGCTGTTGCATCATTAGTGTTCATTTTCGAGTTTCTAAATAGAGAAATGCTACCATAGCAATTTGCTATAGAATTATTTTGATAAAACATATTCTGATTTGATTCCAAAAGCATTATTTTATTTACAAAAGAAAATGTGTATATTACTATTGCAAATGATTTTGGAAATAATAATAATAGTTTGCTTGAAAGTTTTTGCAAGTATGAATATTTTGAAATGGAAAATTTGAAGTAAGGTATATTTTCTTTGGATTGGTTCAAGAAATGAGCCTCAATTTGTTTTATGATAGTTTGAATAATCTTCTAAGTGACTATCTAATGTTTGTCGATACAGACATTATAGTGCACTTAGTAAATTATTCTCTTGATCATTTGTACGATCAAAATGAGTTCAAATCCAAACGAACCCAAAGTAGGTTGGTGACTGATATGTGTTAAAAATTATTTGTGTAGAAATATATACTGAATTGTTTGAAAATGGGAATTTTAAAATAGGATAAGTATTTTTTATATTAACTAGCTCGAGTAGCATGAAAATAACTAAAAATGGAAAAGAGGTATGATCGAATGGTAAGCACTTCTCGTATATATACAACCCTTCTTAGTAAGGGAATGCATGATACTATTTGGTAGTAGTACCTTATTATTATTTTGGGGTTACTCGGGCTATATGCATATTTTCTATGGTTAAAATATATAGTAGCATTTCAAAAGGAGTTTTGGAACAAAATCGGGTATTTGGATCTTGGGTTTACTGATGGGAAATAAATTCAAAATAAAAAGGTTTGAACCAGATAGTGGTATATGCCATCAAGATGTAGTGGGGTATTATAGAACTTTGTGCACTTAAGTTGGTTCTAATGAAAATGTATTCATAAATAGTTATGGGAAATAAAATGGTTAAGTTTCTAGGTTGGTGATTTTCCTTCTCTGGATGATGAGATGAAATTTTGAGATCGAAATTCTTTTAAAGGGGGAAGAATGTAATGACTCAGAATTTTATAATTTTGATTTTGGAATATGTAGTTAAATTTAAATATTTGGTTTTTGGTTTTAAAATAAAAGGAAATATAAATTTGGTAATAAAAGATTTTTCTTTAATTTTAATTTGGAAAATATTTAGATTATTTTTTGTTGTATTTGATGGCAAATGTTGGTATTTTTAGAATCTAACTAAATTTGATAACCAATGAATTTTATAATTACTTTGTGATCGTGACTAATTTTTATGCACGGTCGTATTTTTCTTTCTATCGTTTGCGGTTCATATGCAAATGGGATATTGGGTAGTGGGGTACCGTAAATAGTCTTTTTAAAGCTTTTTCAAATAAATTCAAATTTAAATTTCAAATGGCATTGATGTGATTTAAGTTGAAACTGATTGGTAGCTTGGATTGTAGGTTTTGCCTAACTTGTGAATCTTGTTTAACATAGGTGGGAAGTAATTGTTTGACTTTGGTTATAAGTATGGATACCCACTCAACTTCATCTCATTTTCATTCACTTCACAATCACTTCTCTTTTATTTTGCTTCCACCTCCTTCTTTCTCTTCGTCTTCTTTGTTTTCCTTATTACTGAACAAAGAATTTAAACCTTCTTCCACCTTCAAAAATCCACATCTCACAATCTTCTTAAAATTAGAAATATCTTCCTTTATGAAAGTTGTTCATTTTTGTCTCTAGTATTTTTAGAAAATAGTAACTCGTCATTTCATCAATCATGGTGGTAGAGTTCATTCGAAAATAGCGGTGGTTGATTGTTACTTAAATTTCAACGATCATGAAATGGCAAATAGAGGGAGTGGTCGCATTCATCAAGTCGAGCCATGATTTTTGGGAGTGTTTGTAGGCGATATAGTGGTCAGAGTTAGCCTTGAGGAGCGATGAACCCTTTTATGGTCAAAAATTTATTTTCAAAGTTGCGCTCATCGAGAGGAGAAACCGTCGGTGCTGTGAAGAAGCTTGGGTGAAGGTGCAACTTTTTCGTGCTGATAGCGAGCGCTCTAGTGGTCGGAGGAGGTAGGAATTGGT
This sequence comes from Allium cepa, assembly GCA_030765085.1. Taxonomy (NCBI): domain Eukaryota; kingdom Viridiplantae; phylum Streptophyta; class Magnoliopsida; order Asparagales; family Amaryllidaceae; genus Allium; species Allium cepa. The sequence continues at coordinate 295,367,119 of CM060937.1, forward strand.
CAAACTAGGGTTTAGTGTGTTTTTGCATTCAAAAAGGGGTTGCTGATGGTGAATGGCAAAGCCAGGTTGGTTGAGTGTTGGCCTGGAGATGCAGGGGGCGGCGGATTTGATGGAGGTGGTAGCGAGATCTGGCATTGGTCGAGTTGGCATGGCAAACTTGATTGTGGGTGCATGTGCGAAACCTGGAACACGATTTTGTTTTAGTTTAAGGTGGTCAGATTTAGCTAGAGGGCGTCGGAAGAGATAGCATGGTGGCGGTCATGGCGAGGGTGGTAGGGTGAGTTTGCAAGTTGCTTTGACGCGACGAATGGCAGTGTCGTTAGTGGTGCACATATGCATATTGATTGTAGGTTTCAGGCATTGGTTTGGAGAGAGGAAATTTGAATTGATTTGGGAGGTGATTCCTATAGCACACAGGTTGGTGGGGAGATGAGCCTTAGGCGGCGTGAGTTTGGGTAAGAAACATTTACAATTTAAATCGTTTAACTTATTTATTTAGTTAGTTGATTTCAACATGCCATACCTCGTTAAGTCTGATGAACTAGTGGATTTTTGTAGTAGGCTCTTATTGACAGGTATAATGCTATGATAAATAGTTGATGGTTTTGTGGAAGTATAAGTTAATGAAAAATAACACTGGTTGCATATAATTATGTTATTTTGGATAATAACGTAGCTATTAATTATACTTCATTGGTGAAATCAATCTGGCTAAATAAAACACTATTCTGATTGAATATATTATTTTGGACATCTATTTAGTAGAATTTAACAACGTTCTGCTATAATTAAAATTGAATAGCTTATTGATGACATCTGTTTTAGCAGAATAATTTTCCATTCTGCCATTATATTCATTTGGACATTTATTCATATGTCGTTTAGTTAATATATGGATTTATCAATATTGGATAAGTGATGGATTAGCTAGTGGTTGTTAGTTGTTGATTTTATTTACATGTATGTTGCTAATGTAAATACTATAGTTGGCTTGGAGAGCTAAATTTAATGTAAATGGTAGCTTGTTCAAGTAGTAATGTGATCATTAGGCCTCTTATCGAATTTGAAAAGTTATGGATTTAAATTAAATTAAAATTTATAACATTTAAAGTTAAGTTTTATTTAATTATAAATGATTTATATAGAGACAGATAATGTTTTAAAGTTAATTACTTATTTTATAAATAATGTTTTAAAGTTACCTACTTACTTTATTAATAATATTTTAAAGTAAATTAATTATTTTACTAATGATGTTTTAAATTTATTTATTTATTTATGATGTTTAAAGGGTAGTTAATTAATTTAATAAAGGATTTTTTGAATGATAAATTGTTTCCTAAAGGGATTTTACTTAATAAAAAGATTAATTTAAAGGAGATTTACAAATGATATTTTGCAAAGGAGATTAATAAACGATATTTTGTAAAGGAGTTTTATAGGAGATATTTTGTAAGAGAGATTTATAAATGGTATTTTATAGATAAAAAAGATTTATAAATGGTAACTTATAAATAAAAGAATGGATTTATAAGTGATATATTAATAACAATGAAGAATTGTGTTAATTATACAAGGTTTATAAAAATGAGTTAAATGATTTTTATAAAGGATTTTATAACGAATGTTTGTAAAGGGGTTTATAAAGGGAGATTTATAAAGAGTTTTATAAATAGAAATAGTTTTATAAATAGTAATCAATTTTATGAATAGAAAAGAGTTTTATATATAGCAAGAGTTTTATAAATAGAAGAAGTTTTAAAAATTAATTTTGGGATTTGTAAAAGGAATTGTAAATATGGAATGGGTTTATAAAAACAAAATTTAATAAATAGAATGAGATTAGATTTGATAGATAATCCTTCTTAATTATTGTGGTATGGAAACATTCTTTCCATACTTAACACCAAAGAAAAAGTGGTTTGGGTTTACATTAAGTAGTATTTTAAATGATATTTGTTTTTGGCCTACATGAATATGAAGTTGGAAAAGAGGAAATCTTCCTTAAGTCTTGTTAATATACTTATACCATTGCGATAAGTATATGTATATATTTTCTAAGTATTAAAAATATAATGTTTTATGGATATACTTATACCAATGAGATAAGTATATGAAATTTTTCCAAATATTGAAAGGGGTATAAGGGTGTGAATATATATTTTGTGAAGATATTAAAAATTAAATAATCAAAAGAGATTTAATTAATGAAAGGCTAATTAATAAAGGCTTAGTGAATTCCTCATGGAATTAAATCTATATTCGATTATTATTTTAGTTGATATTTAAATAACCAACTATCAAATCTTGACCAAAATATAACTCCGGAAATATTTAGAATAAATACAGGGGTTATATGGCAGAGTTATCTTCGATGAAGCTATACTGTGCATATAAATCTCGTTTTATTCTCCTAGGGAAAATGATAAGGATATCCGTCCGGTGAAACGGTAGGAGGTGATCTATGCTCTTATATATTGTTTGATTATTTTTGAAAGAACCGGAGTTGAGTTTATCGGAACTATCGATTTAGTTTTGGAGCAACCAGAAAGTGGGGGAGGGTACTTATATGAAATGACTCGAAACCGCAACCACTCCCAAACCGTATATGAGTTCGACGCTTTAGAAGAGATGCAAGACTGGTTCAAGACGATGGGATCGAAGACGAAGTTCTTTGAAGTGCAATGGCTACTTGCTACTAATCCTGAAAGTGATTCCAAAATGGATTTAATAGAAGTAATTCCTTAATTTTTCCATATCCTAAACAACATTTATGGATGAATGCTAGCATTGCATTATTGCTTGGAAAGAAGTGTTAGTATTTCAAGTGGGAATTGCTAGGAGGAAAAGGTAAATGCGTAACCGCATAAGCCTCACAACCAGATAATACTAAAATAGGGAATGCTTATAGAGCTATGTAGTGAGCTACCATTAGGAGCATCATTCCTCGATTTAGATTTGATTTTATGGATTTTATTATGCACACAGGGCGATCGTGGGGCAATGTTTGCAGCCCGCAGTCTGAGGGATGATGTAATCTGATTTGTCATTTTATAAGGGCAGACTAACTCTGTGTTCGTAGGGTTGCGAGATGTTTTTGTTAACCTTGATACATTTTATATACAGGTGTATTGTATGGCAGATAGTCCCTTACCTTGCCTTACTGGAATCCAATCTCCAATTCGAGCCTTTACGGTCTTAGTTGTATACCTACTATGTTAGAACATAGTAATGTAACCATTTCAGCTATGATTAAAAATTTAATCCCTTGAAATTATTGTAATATCACAATATTTCCTTTAATCGTTTGGTTACCGTAAGGTAAAAATCCATCCATGTTTATATGCGGTGTGGTCTTATGATCTACCTATATATTGAAAGGTTTTTATAATTTAAAAAACATTTGATATATGTTTCTCACACTTATTTACTAGACCGATCTGAGCGTTGTTTTCTTATAATGCTCGGGTCAGCCCGAGCACATTTTTCAGATTTAGTTGGCCACTTTGGAGCTTGAGGTGATGAGATGGAACCTCTAAGACATATTTTCGTATTTTATCTTCCACTGTTTTTTAGTGTTTGTATTTACTAGCAATTGTAAAGACAAGTTGTTATAACAGTCCAGACCGATGATTTTACTTTGATGGTAGTATGTATATGAAGTTCTTTTTTCTTTTCGTAAATACCTATTGTTTATTATATATTACTCATCACGTTGTGAGATTCTGCTATGTCTTTTCTTTCTTTCACCCCAACAATCTGTCTTTTTAGCACACGGATGCTCGGTATGTGAATACCATGGATGTATTAGTGTCCACTCTTGAGGATCGAAAAGGAGGGTTGTTAAATTCACTGTAGTCTTCACATTCAATTGCATCCTCTAACTTTGCACTTAGGGAACCGAAGTGCATACATTTGTAAATTGTTGCGATGTGCTGCTCCACATTTCATTGTTGAGCCTGGAAATTGGTATGTAGCACTGGTGATGGTATTGCCATCAGTTTCATAATTATTGGAGTTATTACCTTTATTTTCAGGAGCTTGGTTCATAATAACAGGCTAGAATGGATTTATTATAGAGAAGAAAAGTGATGAAAGGCGAAAGCTTTATGGGGAAGCCCTCTTTCCAATGCCAAAATATTGACTGATAAATTAACTAACATCAAAATTATACTAACGCGTATGTGAAAGCAAATATTACTTGCTAATCACTAGACTTAGAAATATTAAAAAAGGTAGAAGGCAAGAAAATTAAAGTAAACACCATAAAGATGCATAGAGTTTCGACAAGCTTGCCTACATCCACTATGAAGATCTTTTATTATGTTTCTCTATTACAGTTACAACGAATTGAAAGAAAACTACAAAAAATAAAGCACTTAAGGCAAAAATGTTGTTAACCTTAAGAGCCTTAAGGTTTTGATTTGCCACGGAAGGTGACTGAGTTGTGTATAATAAATAGATTTTAGCCAATTTCCATCTCCGTTGAAATATCGTTGCATGAGGTACTTATAGTAACTGTAGTGGATGATGGATGGCTGAGATAGTGTAATATAATTGGCATGAATTATGCCCGGTCGTCTATCTGGCCGTAAGGGCTGATGGAAGAAAGTTGTAAAAGTGGAAAGGAATATATAACTAAGAAGTATGCCAATTGTCCATCTGCACTAGGCACATGCATTGCATTTAATGCACATTAAATGTCAATGGTGTGCTATAGGAGTAATTATGCTTCTATCTGCTTTCCTATGGTATCTAGTACAACTAATTGTATGACTTTTCATTTTTGCATGCCTACCATGTTAAGGCGGATGATCGACTTTCCATAGTCTGGGATGGCCGGTAGGTTGCCGATGACACTTGAAGAAAGATGAATACTATCAAGGATCAAGTCACAAGGAACATGTTGTGCTGGCTGTGAGATGACAAAACGGACTGATTAGGACCAATCAAGGTGGTTGTGATGAAGCCAAGCCAAAGATGGTCACTCTCAGGGTGGTCAAGTCCAATAAGTTGGTTGTAGAAGCCATCTTGAGTTTGTTGGCATGAAATAGATTTGGAGTGATGATGAGTGGATGGGCTAGCCTAGAGCCTAATTGAATGTGGGTCACCATGATGAGTTGTTTGTATAAGTCATCTTAACTTGTGTTGCTAGGAAATAGATTTGGAGTGATGCTAAGTGGATCGACTTGCAAATTATACATGTCATAACTTTGAGCAACACTAGCCAAATCCATAATGGAAGGACGTGTGATGTGATTTGTCTCTAAAGATACAAAGTAAAAAGTCTAGACCATAACCCAAATCATTAACACTCTCCCTAGTTCATGTAATCCCATAAAGAGAATGCAGTATGCATCTAATAAATCATAATTCTCTTCTTAATTTCTTTCTTCCTCTCTCTACTTGTCATACTCCTCTAATATGCAGCGTTGAGTGGTAAAGATCTCCTTCTTTTGATTTAAAATTTGTCTTAATACCATAATGGAATCGTCAAGTGGGAGTATAAAGTCTGCATCACTATCATTACTATTATTGGATTAAATACGATGAGAACTAGTCTTTTGTCCATAGGGTGGGTAAGGTACAAAACTACTCAAAATTCCCATGTAAAGGTCGTGTCGTTGAATGATTTCATAGTAGTAAAGTATTGGGAATGCTTACAAGTGTGGTCCATGTCAAAATGGTTCTCTACTTGGGAATTCCCCTACTTCTAAAGGTCGTGTCGAATGGTTTCCATAGGTGTTGTATCTTCTTAATGCACTCAGTTTATTATTCGTAAAATGTGCAAAATAGTTCTAGTCCAGATTGCTTCTGTTCCATCAAAAATAGCATAGGTCGCATTTCTTACTAAAGTATATATATCTGACCATAACAACATGTTTAAGGAAAGATATTATGCTGAATAATTCAAACAACTATCGTGCCTTATCTCCCAATTTCCTTATTCTCAATCTCCAACATTTAAATTAAAAATATGATGAGAAACTAGATTATTGTCCATTTTCACATCTTTTAAATGAGTACTACTAGCAGGAATAAATGAAATGACTCCAGAAGTCCTTTCATCTAATCATATGTTTTTCAAGTTAAAACTGGTACATATAATGTAATTTTTGTTGTTTTAATTTTCTAAGTTTAAGATTTGCATAAAATAATGCCATACAATGTTGACAAATAATTTTTCAAAGTCATTGTTGAAAAGATATTGATCAAGCCACTTTTATCAAATATAGATTTTAATTATAAATAGCAAAATATTATGGCATTACTGGCCCACTTAGACATTTTTGAAAGGTGAATGTCTTTTTGTAAAGCGCAGTGGCCTCTATGTCATGACTTAACCATTCTCTAACTTCACTGGATACAATAAGGTTTAAGAAGGTGTGGAGTCCCTAGAGCTGGGATCTACTTCCTTCTCATTTCTGAACTAGGCCTTTTGAAGTACCACTGATCTACCACTTGTAATCCCACTAGCCAACTGTTGGGATCTTTTGATCCTAGTTCAGCTTATTTATTACATAATTTTATTTCTATTATAATTTATAGAGTTTGTAATTGTTGGATCGGTTTGTTGGGCAATGATAAAACGAATAAATTTCAATTTTTTTCTAGAAAAACACTTTAAGTGGGTTTATATAAATAATTGAATGATAAAATACAAATTAAATATTTCATTTGTATATTAAATATTTAAAATAATTACATAAAGTAAATTCAAATTATTATTAAGATAAATTTTAATGGGCAAATTAACATGATATGATTTTACGCAATGTTCAAACAGATTTAAAATAAAATGTTCCTTTTTCATCCTACTAGCTCTTTACACCTTGATCTAGTAGTCTCTTGTTCAAACTTCTCAATTTCAAAAACTAGGGTCTCTAAGACTCTTGTTGATTCACTTAAATTGTGGTTTATTGAATTAGGGTATTAATAGAAAGCTAGAGTATTTTGGATGGGGAGGAAAAGATCTATATATAGGCACTTTGGGCTATGGATAAATATACCACTATTCTTTATTCTCTCTGATAAACAGTTGTCCTTCCTTCATTTTGATAACGACGATTGGTTCCCCATCAATCGAATCTCCTTCTCATTATGTATGGCGAACCACATATACAATTAAAACATTTTTAATTATTTTACTTAATATTAAATCATTATGTAATATCAATACAAGCTTTCAAAATTAAATAAACACATACATAATTATTATATATATAATTTATTAAGGCTATCAAAATTAATATAAGCACTCAACATAATCAGTATAACATTTATATTACTTTATTTAATTAATTCATAACATTTATAATTTAATTAAATCAATTTTTACTTTAGAGACTATTCAGATTTGGTTGTGCAACTTACAAGTGTAAATTTGTTTAGAATTAGTATTGAAAATTTTGAATATTGAAGTTCATGCATTATCTTACTTGATAGTTTGACATTATAGCTAAATTTATCACTTACCTATTTCTAAGGTAAAATCATATTTAAATGTTTTAAGCAACACCCTTAATCCATGATGTTATACGCACATTCTTTTCATCACCACTGTATCACTTAGACTATCTAAAGCTTGGTCATGGTCATTACTATAATAATAGCCATATACAACTATGTAGTCCAACTCTAAAGTTCTTATTCAATAATATCATTTATTCACAACCGATGCACTCCAACCAAAGATTTTGACTTTGAGTTGACCGCATGACCGTGAAACTAAACCTTTATAATTGAGGAGATGAATTCTCTATTGAATATTGCTTCACTTTGAATGCTTCAACACAGACCCAACTATAGTTTTATTATTAACTTTATGCCATGATTTGATTGTAGCCATAATGGAGTGTACATGTTCAATTTCTACAGTATTCTCAAGTCAAAAAAATGTTGTATATCGTAATATTGATATTTCATATTTGACCTAGTTATAATCAACCAATATGAAATTCTCAGTTGAATCATTCTAAAGTTATCCAATAACTACAAGTACATGACCCATTGCTGCGTCGAACATTCATGAGTAACACATTGTCAAATATTTAGAGAGCATTACATATATTATTCTCAACGGATGTATTTATAACCTTTTTCTTAGAGCATCTTGACGAAAAATTATTTAAAACAAAGTATCAATTAGTTTATGACTCAATCCTCATGATTATAGCATTTGTAGCAGCAACCGTATAATATTTTATCCAAGGATTTTCTACTTATATATGTTTAATGATTTTAGTCATTATTTATATCAATAAAAATCATATATATAGAAGAGAAAACAAGAAGCTTATCTTATTTTAAACGGGATTGGTTTCAAAATTAGGTATGCAACAAATCACATAATTCCCATAGGGAATACCCTTTAACTTTCAATCTCCCACTTGCACTTAGGGTAAATTTGGATTCACTATCCAATATACTCTCAACTGATCATCCTAGATCAGAATGAGAAATGAGCCTTAGTTCGTGGACCTTTATTATTATATCATATCGATTCTATTAATCCCGTTTTATCGGTTTATTTGACAAACAATTTATCATGTGGCAATTACATATAACGAGTCTTGACCTTTCATGAGTTATGGATTCCATTTGCAATGTCCATTGCACTATTAATGTACTAAAATATTATTGGACACTCAACTGAAGAAATCACTCTTTACTTTACTTATAAATTTGTATATATATATTTTATTGCAACACAAATCTAAGTAGGTACTCAATCCACTAAAATTTGCTGCAATTTTCTCTCTTCGAACCATTTCCAACATAATACCTTAGTTAAGGTTAAACTTCAAATTCAAGATTGTCTTACTATATTCGCTATCTCTAATGAAGTTTTAGCATGAACATCCTTCATAAGTTTTTCATTGTTTCTATAAACAATTCTCAGTACTTCATAAATACCTAATACTTGGTGAAATTTCAAGACTTAATTTAGATTTTCCTATCTATAAAATGGCTAAGAAAACTTGTTTCAAGACATAACATATGTGATGGAACCTATTGCCAATCCATAAGGTAACTATCTCTTATACACCATTCTATAAGAACATTTCAAGTTTGGAATTTATATTTCATTTCTTGTTTGGAATTTATATTAAACAACATTATTATGAGTATAACTATGATTTCCAATATATCAACATTAATATCAAATCTTTGATCAAAAGGAACCATGTTGCTTATTTATAGTCTTGAATGATTTGATGGATTTTAATCTTTCTTTATTTTATGGATGCACTTCCTCTATATTTTGAATCTAATCAAACATTTTGATTCTTTCAGTCAAAGTACATGTTCCAACCTCCGGATGTTAGATTTGGGATTAAATTAATTTTATATTCATAAGCCCTTTATTGCTCCTACTAGTCCCGAGACGTCTTGCATGTTGTAACATCCCCTACTTTGAGGCCCGAAGCTAAGCGCTACATATGCTGCAGTCATCTATAGTATTAACTTTCGGTGACAAAATACGGTAATGTTAATGGTATCGATAATATCATAAGCACATGAATATGAAATAAAATCAACACGGGTTTCAAAATATCTTTTTTGATTCATTTCAAATCAATATTTCATATTCAATTACATAATCCAAAAAATGATTCCTAGGTTTTAGTCAAATATAATTATTATAAATTACACCAAAAGCGACATATGAAGATTCCCATAATACTAGATAGAAGACATATCAATTTTAAATACATAACAGTGGAAATAATATTAAATAACTCTTGCATAGCTAGCTTGCCTTTTGCATATCTTCAGAAGGTTGTTTGTCCAATCTACTAAACCTCAAAAGACCTTAACTCTCAATCTACTCGAATTTAATTTTTGAGCACCCGAGAGTATAAGGGGAAAACATAAACTTCAAGTCATAAATAAAGCCTATGTGAATAATCTATTACATCTTGATTTACTTGTAGGATCTAGATTAACCCTAGAGGGGGGTGAATAGGGTTATAGCAAATTTTCTCGATTTAAACACAGAAACAAACTGTAGAAATAAATACGCTGAAAAGTAAATCACACACAAAATTTACCCAGCTTCGGCAACCCCTGCCTACTACTACATTCCCATATTTCTATTAGAATTAAACAGTATCCCGCTTACAAATACTCTAACAGACTCGCAAACCCTGCTCCCGCTTACAAACACTCTAATAGACTCGCACCCCTGCTCCTGCCTATAGAGTTTTGCAAACTCGCAAACCCTTGCTCCCGCCTATAGAGTTTTGCAAACTCGCACACCCTGCTCACGGAACTAATTCTAACTAGACAATCTGACACTACCTACAACCTAGGTGGCGATTTACCAATATTTTGACTCGAAAAGAAAAACTGACTTCAAAAATAAATGCAAGAGCAAAAATTTAAAATACAAACTTGAATTCATAATTTTTTCTCAAGTAAAACTAAATTAAAAAAATTAAACCCTATAAACTAAAGCCCTTAAAATAAATTCCCTTTTATAAAACAAGGCCCGGCCCTTTTTTTCTTTAACCCGATCCTTTTCCTTTTGCCTCGTGAAGAAAAATGGCGGCTCTGTTGATTTGGGGATTTTGTTCCCTTGCGAAAATTAGGGCTTTGTTTCTTCGTTCGATCTTGCGCCTTGCTCTGTCGATCGATGGCTCTTTTGAATTGCACTCGGCTGCTTCTCTTGATCACTCTGTGAAATTAGGGTTTTTTATGTAATCGGCTTGGTTGCTTTGAGATGCTTTAATTCGAATTCTCACTGGTATGTGATTTTATCCTTTTGTTATCTGTACGGATTGCTTGAATTTGATTTTCTTATTATTAGTGCCGATGATGATTGTGGGTTTTCATATGGATTCGATTCGATTTCTCCACACCCTGATGATGATTTTCGGTTTGGTATTTATATGAGTTACGAGACCCTATAGTTCGTTCGTATCCATTTACGCGACTTCATCACTTTCCTAATTTTTGATTGCCTGATGCGCACGGCTTTCCTAATACAATTTTGACTTGATGCTCACGACTTTGATTTTGATGCGTTCGATATTTACATGATTGATATGGCAAAAAAAACTTTCCTCTTTTACTTTGTGACTTTTTCAAAGATACGAACACTTGATTTCTGACTTTGATTTTGCGTCTTGATCATCACAACACTGTTTTGATTTCGTGAATCATATCCACTCCACGACTCTGCATTACGTCGACCATCACTGTTTTCATCCTTGCGAGCTTCGTCTCTGGCATTGACATTGACATTGTATCACTGTTTGATTTTGTTTTGTGTCTGCATTGACATTGTATCACTTGTGTTATTGACATGATACTCGACTGTTGTACTTTGTGGTCATGTTTATTAAATTCATTGAGATTGTTGCCATTACTTTGTTGAGTTGTTTCAGTCGTTGAGTTCTGGACTTGTATGTGGTCTGGAGCTCGAGTTCCATTCATTAGTAGCTTGGTTGACTTTGTTTTAGCATACTTGTTTGTGCATTGCCATATATTTGTAGCTTGCATGAATCATTTCTATTCACCTGTATGTAGTTGTCGGTCTGTAGCTCTGATCATCACAACTTGGGTCACTGTGTTGAATCCAGTTTCATTTGACTTGACTTGATCATTGTTGTTCATCCATGTATATGCTTCATGTCATACTTCCATGTGATTTCGACTTCCATACTGTTGCATTGTTTGTTCACTTCTCTTGTATCATTGGTACATGTACATTTGTGGTCTTTGAGTTGCTGTGTTGATTCAGCTTGCTACTTTCTGGTCTTTGTTTGCTTGGTGGCATTTCTTTATGGTCTACACACATGTGCTTGTGTATTTGCTCATATACATACTACATTGTGGTTTCAAACATGTAAGTTGTTGTCTGGCTTTAGTCTTGTTTCATGTTTGAACATAGCATTCATATTGTTGTTGGATACTCAGAACTGTTAAGAACAGTTCGACTTCGACTTGGTCTTTGGGCATTGCATTACTTCATGTATGTTGAGCTCTGGTCATTTGCACTTGCACACTCCATACTTTGGTATTGTTCCATGTATTTGCATTGTATCATGCTGTTACCTGGTGTACTTCTGTTGCAAGTGTATGGTCACATTCGACTTCTTTCAGTCATGTTGAACTGTGTACATTTGCCTGAGTTTGTTTGCTTGTTGTATACTTGGTTCATGAATTTGCAGCTTTCATTGTTGGTTGAAGTTCTGATGCCTTATAAGTCTCGGCCTCGAGTTCATTGCTGTATTGTTTCACTTGATGTTGTTGGTTTGACTTGAACTTTTCTTGAGTCTGTAGTGTTCATTTGAGGTGTGTCTGACCATGTTGCTTGCTGTTACTTACTTGGTGCATTGTGTAGTTGTACTGCACTGTTGCCTTGAGTTTCACTGCCATACTTGTTGTTGCCAGTTTGCCTTGTATCATTTTGCTCTTTGATCTGGTCATTGCTCGCATCACTGGTCTTTGCATCCATTCATGTTGATTTTTGAAATTTCACTTGAGTTGAATCCAGTTTCAAAAACTCGGGTTTGACCTTGTGCTCGTGTTGTGATTTTGAGTATATTGCACGTGAGTTGAACCCAGCTTTACATTTGGGTTTGACCTGTGCTCACCTGTCCCTGTAGCATTATCAAGTGTATATCGATGTGCACAGCCTTGTGGCATGTACAGTGATACACCGTGCATGTCACATTGTTCGTGTATGATAAATTCAAATGTAAATGATGACGAACAACCCAAATAACTGAGGCAAATAGTACTTTCAAAAATCATATTTCATTTTATATTGCAAAAATATTTCTTTTTCCAATTTTACTGCGTTAGTGAATATTTTTGCAGATTGCTCCGATACTGGATTCAAAGTGGAATGAAGTTGAAGATAAACTACGAGTGTGAGTGATATGTAGTGAGGCTATTAATGTAAAAATAATTGTGATGTATTCAAAAATGTATATGTATAGTGAGAGCTTGAATTTGTACTATTCAAGATTGTAATAAATATTTGTTTGAATAAAATTTCTGTTTGAATTCAAATTCCATTCAAATTCTGTGTAATTTATTTTATTCAACAAATATTTATTTAATCTATGAAAAATAAAATAGTACATTACCAAATACATTTAAACGAATGTATATATGTTTATTATCATCAAACAAAAATCATATAAGCTTGGGATGTATTCAAAAATGTATATGTATAGTGAGAGCTTGAATTTGTACTATTCAAGATTGTAATAAATATTTGTTTGAATAAAATTTCTGTTTGAATTCAAATTCCATTCAAATTCTGTGTAATTTATTTTATTCAACAAATATTTATTTAATCTATGAAAAACAAAATAGTACATTACCAAATACATTTAAACGAATGTATATATGTTTATTATCATCAAACAAAAATCATATAAGCGCAAAGCGCATATTCATACAATCTCCCCCTTTTGATGATGTCAAACATATATTTAAGATTTTGACTGAGTTAAATGTATTTGCTCAATGATATACTCTAAATGCTCCCCCTATTTAAATGCTTCCTCTCTACATGATACACCCCCTACATATATGTATAGAAATATATAAATGAGCCTAGATGCAAATGGAAAATTATTTGACCTTTGCTTGATTTTATTTGACAAAGTCTTAACTTTTCTCTCCCCCTTTTGTTATCAGCAAAAGAATAATAGTGTTAGAGAAAATAGAGATAAAGTGATCAATATTAATCCAACATTAAACTCAAATTGAATATAAATATTAAACTTCAATAAAAATCAAACAAAAATCATAACTACCCTTGTTAGGCGCATATTCCACTTTTAGAATGAATGGTAATGATGTTCTCATATAAAATCATTCAGTTGTATCTACTTGTGGTACATTTATATCAGGAATTTGAATATCTACTAATCATGCATAACCATTAGGACTTTTAAATGAGATTAGTAGTATTCCAATTTAACTTTAAAAAATGAAATCAAGTATCTTCTAACCACGCATGACCGTGAGGACTTTTAAATGGGATTAGAATCAACTTGTCTATTTAATCAATTAATTTTGATATGCGTTCCATACATGCATAACCGTAAGGACTTTTAAATGAGCATGGAAGCACATAATCAAAAATCCAAGTAATTCATCCATGCATAACCGTGAGGACTTTTAAATGAGAGTGAATACTTTGGATATTTATTTATTTTTACAAAAAAAATATGGAATGAAAAACAAACGATCCCTGATTATAGTACCACATATCGACAAACTATATTTAAGATTTGATAAACAATAGTCGATAGAAATATGATAGATATAGAAATGGTCATGGAATCTTTACCCAGCAAAAAGTTTTATAACTCTTGTTTGAATTCCTAAAGAAATTTTCCAAATATACTCTCTCAAGTAATGTATGTTAAATATCAACACTTATCACCTCTTCAATCACTATTTATCTTTTTGATAATTAGTAGGGAGTCGGATTAGTCAAAATTTGTCATTTAAAATCAAATAAAAATGACTAATCTGAAAATATGGTCAACAATGATTTTCTTGAAGGGGTTATATGAGAAAATAATTTCTACTATTTGAAAATTATTTGTAATGAAAAATATGTAGATATTTTCTTTGAAAAAACAATGCAGTTACTAAATGTCTCAAAAATCACGTTCAACTAGTAATTTTTCTATCAACTGGATTACCAGTGTAATCTGCATTTGAATTTCTTTTTCACTCAAAAACATCACTAATTAAATTTGATAGACCAGACCATGAAGTGTGCATTCAAACTCAATTTTTCACAGCAATTTAAATGACACTCTTTTTAATTTGGATTAAAGCCATGTAAATAATCAGAAGACCGTGAATATAGAGTTAGCCAATATTATCATCCAACAAAACACTATGTTTAATCCAAACATATATGTATGAAGTAATTCAAAGAATGGTGTTTTTGGCATCAATATAATTGGCCAACTATGTCGAACAAGTCGTATTTACAACATCTCAATATTGGCTGATTTCATTCAGAATATGGTGCAGATGATCACAATTAATATATCGATCAGATAGTTATACCTTCACCTGTTTTACCTTTACGATAATTTTTCATGGTTGCCCATTGTGATTCTGTCGCCTTTGTACTAGGCTAAGGAACTTTGCTTTATTGCTCGTTGTGTTTCTGGAACGGCCAAAATCTAGAGAACACTGTTGTTGTTCCTTAGCCTGCCACCATACCTACACAATGAAAGATTTTTGTGACCTATTTGTTTTTATAGGTCCATGATTGTTAGTGGCTGAAGCATTGTGAATAAACAAACCCTTTGGAACCCAAACTTGTTTAGTCCTTTCATTCTTGTTCCAATAGACATGAAATTTGTTTGTAGAATTCTTAGGAACCCAAACTTGTATAAATTTTGTGTTCTTGTTCCTATGACTACAACTTTCAACACGCTGTTCAATTATTTCACATCTATCAAAAACACTCTTACCTTTTGCATTACCATCGACTTGTGTTTTTCCAAAACCTAGTCCTTTTCTGTTGTTAGCAAAAATTTGATTTCCCAATAGCATGTTGAAAGATTTTTCGCCTCTTGAAAAGTTATTCAGAGATTTCTCAAGATTTTGGACTTTGGTTTTTAGTGTTGTGTTTTCGGTGACAAGTGAGGTGCATCTATTTATAAAATCTTTTTTCCTAGTGTCAATGATTTCCTTAAGACTCAAGTTTTCTTATTCAATATTCTCAAAGCTATTCTTAAGTCTTGATAATTCTGAATCTAAAACTTTACATCTTTTACATTCTAGGTTTTGAATATTTTCAAGTTCAGTTTCTAACCTAAAATTTTCACGAGCAAGTTCTCTCCTATCAGATTTCAGTTTTTCAGTTTTAGATTCAAGAGCATCAACTTCTTTAGTAAGATCAAGACACATAAAAACAAGATCTTTATAAGAATAGTCACCTACCTTACTAGATTCCTCTGAGCTTGCTTCTGAATCTGTTTTTTCCATAAGACACAAGTTAGCCTCCTCTGAGCTACTATTCGAAACTTCCTCTCCTTCTTCATCATCCCAAGTCGCTGCAAAGACCTTCCCAAGCGCTCTAGCGTTGTACACCAAGGTAGAAAAGCGTCCGAACATGTCCTTTATGCTCTCGCCTTTGTCCATCACAAAGTTCTCGTATTCATTGTTGAATAGGGCTAGACGAGACTCCTTGACTTGAGAAGTTCCTTCATGTGTCACCTCTAAGGTATGCCAAATTTCCTGTGCTGTTTTACAATGAGAAATTCTATTAAATTCATTCTTATCAAGAGCACAGATCAAAGCATTCATGGCTTTAGCATTTGTGATTTTTAATTTCTTATCGTTAGCACCCCACCTATCCCTAGGTTTAGGAATCTCAGTATCACCAACAGTTATAGTGGGAGATTTATAGCCAGTTTCAATAATATCCCAAACATCATAATCAACAGAACTAAGATAAATGTCCATCCTAACCTTCCAATAAGCATAATCACTCCCATTAAACATGGGTGGCCTAACAATTGATTTCCCCTCAGAAAAAGCATTATTTGATGAATTCATGACTCTAGAGTTAAAGAAAAATACCATGCTCTGATACCACTTGTAGGATCTAGATTAATCCTAGAGGGGGGATGAATAGGGTTATAGCAAATTTTCTCGATTTAAACACAGAAACAAACTGTAGAAATAAATATGCTAAAAAGTAAATCACACACAAAATTTACCCAGCTTCGGCAACCCCTGCCTACTGCTGCATTCCCAGATTTCTATTAGAATTAAACAGTATCCCGCTTACAAACACTCTAACAGGCTCGCAAACCCTGCTCTCGCTTACAAACACTCTAATAGACTCGCACCCCTGCTCCCGCCTATAGAGTTTTGCAAACTCGCAAACCCTTGCTCCCGCCTATAGAGTTTTGCAAACGCGCGCACCCTGCTCACTGAACTAATTCTAACTAGACAATCTGACACTACCTACAACCTAGGTGGTGATTTACCAATATTTTGACTCGAAAAGAAAAACTGACTTCAAAAATAAATGCAAGAGCAAAAATTTAAAATACAAACTTGAATTCATAATTTTTGCTCAAGTAAAACTAAATTTAAAAATTAAACCCTATAAACTAAAGCCCTTAAAATAAATTCCCTTTTATAAAACAAGGCCCGGCCCCTTTTTTTCTTTAACCCGATCCTTTTCCTTTTGCCTCATGAAGAAAAATGGCGGCTCTATGGATTTGGGGCTTTTGTTCCCTTGTGAAAATTAGGGCTTTGTTTCTTCGTTCGATCTTGCGCCTTGCTCTGTCGATCAATGGCTCTTTTGAATTGCACTCGGCTGCTTCTCTTGATCACTCTGTGAAATTAGGGTTTTTGATGTAATCGGCTTGGTCGCTTTGAGATGCTTTAATTCGAATTCTCTCTGGTATGTGATTTTATCCTTTTGTTATCTGTATGGATTGCTTGAATTCGATTTTCTTATTATTAGTGCCGATGATGATTGTGGGTTTTCATATGGATTTGATTCGATTTCTCCACACCCTGATGATGATTTTCGGTTTAGTATTTATATGAGTTACGAGACCCTATAGTTCGTTCGTATCCATTTACGTGACTTCATCACTTTCCTAATTTTTGATTGCCTGATGCGCATGGCTTTCCTGATACAATTTTGACATGATGCTCACGACTTTGATTTTGATGCGTTCGATATTTACTTGATTGATACGGCAAAAAAACTTTCCTCTTTTACTTTGTGACTTTTTCAAAGATACGAACACTTGATTTCTGACTTTGATTTTGCGTCTTGATCATCACAGCACTGTTTTGATTTCGTGAATCATATCCACTCCACGACTCTGCATTACGTCGACCATCACTGTTTTCATCCTTGCGAGCTTCGTCTCTGGCATTGACATTGACATTGTATCACTGTTTGATTTTGTTTTGTGTCTGCATTGACATTGTATCACTTGTGTTATTGACATGATACTTGACTGTTGTACTTGGTGGTCTTGTTTATTAAATTCATTGAGATTGTTGCCATTACTTTGTTGAGTTGTTTCAGTCATTGAATTCTGGACTTGTATGTGGTCTGGAGCTCGAGTTCCATTCATTAGTAGCTTGGTTGACTTTGTTTTAGCATACTTGTTTGTGCATTGCCATATATCTGTAGCTTGCATGAATCATTTCTATTCACCTGTATGTAGTTGTCGGTCTGTAGCTCTGATCATCACAACTTGGGTCACTGTGTTGAATCCAGTTTCATTTGACTTGACTTGATCATTGGTGTTCATCCATGTATATGCTTCATGTCATACTTCCATGTGATTTCGACTTCCATACTGTTGCATTGTTTGTTCACTTCTCTTGTATCATTGGTACATGTACATTTGTGGTCTTTGAGTTGCTGTGTTGATTCAGCTTGCTACTTTCTGGTCTTTGTTTGCTTGGTGGCATTTCTTTATGGTCTGCACACATGTGCTTGTGTATTTGCTCATATACATACTGCATTGTGGTTTCAAACATGTGAGTTGTTGTCTGGTTTTAGTCTTGTTTCATGTTTGAACATAGCATTCATATTGTTGTTGGATACTTAGAACTGTTAAGAAAAGTTCGACTTCGACTTGGTCTTTGGGCATTGCATTACTTCATGTATGTTGAGCTGTGGTCATTTGCACTTGCACACTCCATACTTTGGTATTGTTCCATGTATTTGCATTGTATCATGCTGTTACCTGGTGTACTTCTGTTGCAAGTGTATGGTGACATTTGACTTCTTTCAGTTATGTTGAACTGTGTACATTTGCCTGAGTTTGTTTACTTGTTGTATACTTGGTTCATGAATTTGCAGCTTTCATTGTTGGTTAAAGTTCTGATGCCTTTAAGTCTCGGCCTCGAGTTCATTGCTGTATTGTTTCACTTGATGTTGTTGATTTGACTTGAACTTTTCTTGAGTCTGTAGTGTTCATTTGAGGTGTGTTTGACCATGTTGCTTGCTGTTACTTACTTGGTGCATTGTGTAGTTGTACTGCACTGTTGCCTTGAGTTTCACTGCCATACTTGTTGTTGCCAGTTTGCCTTGTATCATTTTGCTCTTTGATCTGGTCATTACTTGCATCACTGGTCTTTGCATCCATTCATGTTGATTTTTGAAATTTCACTTGAGTTGAATCCAGTTTCAAAAACTCAGGTTTGACCTTGTGCTCGTGTTGTGATTTTGAGTATATTGCACGTGAGTTGAACCCAGCTTTACATTTGGGTTTGACCTGTGCTCACCTGTCCCTGTAGCATTATCAAGTGTATATCGATGTTCCCAGCCTTGTGGCATGTACAGTGATACACCGTGCATGTTACATTGTTCGTGTATGATAAATTCAAATGTAAATGATGACAAACAACCCAAATAACTGAGGCAAATAGTATTTTCAAAAATCATATTTCATTTTATATTGCAAAAATATTTCTTTTTCAATTTTACTGCGTTAGTGAATATTTTTGCAGATTGCTCAGATGCTGGATTCAAAGTGGAATGAAGTTGAAGATAAACTACGAGTGTGAGTGATATGTAGTGAGGTTATTAATGTAAAAATAATTGTGATGTATTCAAAAATGTATATGTATAGTGAGAGCTTGAATTTGTACTATTCAAGATTGTAATAAATATTTGTTTGAATAAAATTTCTGTTTGAATTCAAATTCCATTCAAATTCTGTGTAATTTATTTTATTCAACAAATATTTATTTAATCTATGAAAAACAAAATAGTACATTACCAAATACATTTAAACGAATGTATATATGTTTATTATCATCAAACAAAAATCATATAAGCTTGGGATGTATTCAAAAATGTATATGTATAGTGAGAGCTTGAATTTGTACTATTCAAGATTGTAATAAATATTTGTTTGAATAAAATTTCTGTTTGAATTCAAATTCCATTCAAATTCTGTGTAATTTATTTTATTCAACAAATATTTATTTAATCTATGAAAAACAAAATAGTACATTACCAAATACATTTAAACGAATGTATATATGTTTATTATCATCAAACAAAAATCATATAAGCTTGTGATGTATTCAAAAATGTATATGTATAGTGAGAGCTTGAATTTGTACTATTCAAGATTGTAATAAATATTTGTTTGAATAAAATTTCTGTTTGAATTCAAATTCCATTCAAATTCTGTGTAATTTATTTTATTCAACAAATATTTATTTAATCTATGAAAAACAAAATAGTACATTACCAAATACATTTAAACGAATGTATATATGTTTATTATCATCAAACAAAAATCATATAAGCGCAAATCGCATATTCATACATTACTGATATTAAGTGGGACCAAGGCACTTAGCGGGATGGGTTCCTGATGTGCACGTAATTGTGTATATTTTTACCTCCATATTTAATCTACTTTTCTTTAACATATGAGAATATTAGGGTGTTTCACATGTTTAAACCAAAATGTAAATTATTTTCAAATCATCATTTATTCATCTTCATTTTGGATGAAATTGTTATTTTGTGCATAATTTAATTTGAGAAAAATTTACGTGCACATTTTCATGTAGTTTTGTAGGAATTTTGATTCAACTTGGAAGTGGCATCATGAAAATATGCATGCACAAGAGTTGAAGGCAAGTGAAAGATGAAAATAAATGAATTCATGTAATCATGGAGAAGCCTGCTAACCTACTAACCCATGGATCACAATTAAAAGCTAATGGAGATTAAAAGTACATGAACATATTCATGAAGGTTTAAAGGCATGTTAGGGGGGATTAATTACTTGTTAATGATAAACTGAAGGCCACACTGCCTAAGGGGCATTTTGGGTAGTCCTCTAAAATATGATTAGGGTTTCAAACATGTATAAACACCCCTTATGTTTTATGTAGAGAGCTCTTATCGCACTCTCTTTAGTTTAGTTGTAGGACGTAAACATAAACTTTCTTTCTCTCTTTAATGGCTTCTTAGCCTTTTTCTCTTATGTAATTTTATTTATGCAATTTGATTTCATGCTTTTTCTAATTATTGTTCTTTACTTTATGCAATTAGTGTAGTTTTATTTCTTGCAAGTAGAGTAGGTTTATTTACTTGTAAATTAGTTTTCTCTATTTTTCCTCTTGTCTATGTTTATGTTGCAATCTACATTTGTTGAAATGATAACAAATATGAGGAGCTAAACACATTCAATTTAGGGGTAATGAAGATCTGTTAATCTGGTAGATTCAACATATTTGCTAATTTATGATATCCTGTTGTGCTTAATGGAAATTTTTGATGTGGTAAAAATTCTGTTGTTTAACTTTGAATTTGATAGCTTATATTGTTGACACCAAATAGGCTATGCTTAAACAAACATAGATACAAATTACCTCTTCATTTACATACGATTTTGGTAACGAAGTGGATTTTAAAATCAAAATTTGATGGTCTATATTACTAATCAATAGTAAATAGATCACGCTCAGAATAGATTTTATTTTTAATTTCATTATCATTTCATGAGAGTTGACAAGTGGTTTGAATGGTGTTAAAGTTTGATGGTTTATGTTGGAGTATTTAACATCATACTTAGGATAAAACATCAACCAAATTCACAATTGAAAAAAAAAAGATCATAATTTCATTATGTTGATTTATGTGATCATGAGAAGAGAATTGCTTCTAAATTTCCTTCTACTACCATATTTTTATTCACTTTCTTTTTGTTAGTTTTTTTTTATTTTTAGCTCAAAACAACATCTAGCTTTGGGTTAATTTGACTGAATAGAATTTAAAATCACTTCAATTCCCTGCGGATTAACCAGTACTCGCTATGTACTAAAATAGTACGCCATGTGTTTGCGATTAATTTATCACATAAATTTTTGGTACTTTTCTAATTCGATAGAAGATTTGCCGTCAAACATGTTTTTGCTACCGTTGCTGGGGAAATAGATTTGATTTTAATTCTAATCTTCGAATTATTTTTATTTGATTTTAATTGTGTATTAATTTGTGTGTTGAATTGCATTTATTTTACAAAAAAATAATTTTCTTTGTGTGTTTGTTGTGTGATTTGTTCTTTCATTTGATTTGTGTGCTTATTGTTTTTCTATTTGCATTTTTATTTTAAAAAACCGACACAATTTCAAAATAAAAATATTTTATTATTTACATTTTTAGTTACATTTACATTTTTTACAAATCTCTTTTTCTACAAAACAGTTGCACCTCACTATCTCACCGCCTCACTATTACAACTGCGAATTCATCAACTCCTTCACTGCATAAACCACTTCACATTATCACCCTGCCTCTAATACTTCACGTTATCACATTTTCACTGATCAACTCCTCACTGCCACACTGTTAGTAACTACTCCTATATCACCGTCTACATAATACCATAGAACTATGCACTTCATTACGCTTAAACCATCAGAGAAACCATCTACATTACCACTCAAAAACTTATTTGACGGCAAATCTTCTATCGAATTAGAAAACCATCGAAAAATTATGTGATAAATTTAACCACAAGCGCATGGGGTATAATTTTAGTACATGGCGAGTATGGGTCGATCCATAGGGAATTGAAATGATTTAAATTCTATTCAATCAAATTAACCCAAAGCTAGAAGTTGTTTTGAGGTAAAAATGTATAAAAAACTAACAAAAAGAAAGTGAATAGAAATATGAGAGTAGAAGGCAATTTAGAGGCAATTCCCTTCTCATGATCACATAAATCAACATAATGAAATTATGATCTCTCTTTTTAGTCAATTGTGAATTTAGTTGATGTGTTTATCCTAAGTACGGTCTATTTCTGCTATTAATTAGCCCAACATAAACCGTCAAACTTTAATACCATCCAAATTACTTATCAACTCTCATGAAAATGATAATGAAATTAAAAAAACTCTGTTCTGAGCATGATCTATTTACTATTGATTGGTAATATAGATCATCAAATTTTGATTCTAAAATCCACTTCATTACCAAAATCGTATGTAGATGAAGAGGTAATTTGTGTTTATGTTTGTTTAAGCATAGCATATTTGGTGTCAACAACATAGGCTATCAAATTCAAAGTTAAACAGCAAAATTTTTACCACATCAAAAATTTCCAATAAGCATAAAAAGGATTATAAATTAGCAAATATGTTGAATCTACATGATTAATAGAGCTTCGTTACCCCTAAATTGAAGAGCTTTAGCTTCTCATATTTGTTATCATTTCAACAAATGTAGATTGCAACATAAACATAGACAAAACGAAAAAGAGAGCTAACTAATTTTCATGTAAATAAATCTACTCTACTTGAAAAAAATAAAACTATACTAATTGCATAAAGTAAAGAATAATAATTAAAAGAGCATGAAATCAAATTGCATGAATAAAATTACATAAGAGAAAAAGGCTAAGAAGCCATTAAAGAGAGAAAGAGAGTTTATGTTTGCATGCTACAACTAAACTAAACAGTAGGTAATAAGAGCTTTCTACATGAAACATAAGGTGTATTTGTAAACATTTGAAACCCTAATCATATTTTAGAGGGCTACCCAAAATGCCCCTTCGGTAGTGTGGTCTCCAAGTTATCATTAGCAAGTAATTAATCAGTCCTAACATGATTTTAAACCTTCACGAACATGTGCATGTACTTATAACCTCCTGTAGCTTTTAATTGTGGTCCATAGGTTAGTGGGTAGGTAGGCTCCTCCCTAATTACATGAATTCATTTATTTCCATGTTTCATTTGCCTTCAACTCTTATGCATGCATATTTTCATGAAGACACTTCTAAGTTGAATCCAAATTCCTACAAAACAACATGAAAATGTGGATGTAAATTTTTCTCAAATTAAATTATGCACAAAAATTACAATTTGATCCCAAAATGAAGATGAATAAATGATGATTTGAAAACAATTTAAATTTTGGTTTAAAGATGTGAAACACCTTAATATGCTCATTTATTAAATAAAAGTACATTAAATATGGAGGTAAAAATATACGCATTTATGTGCGCATCAAATACCCCCACGCTTATTATTTTTATTCGTCCTCGAATAAAGGAAAAAACTAAGATAAAACTATTTTCGTAGGAAGCACTATTGCATTGAACGTATGCAACAAGCCATTAAACCTCTAGGTGTCCCTAATAGAACAAGTGTTGTCTCATGAGGGCTTTCAGTGGTTACTACCTACAAAATCCAAATGCAAACTGAAAAATTCATAAATGCAAGATTTATTTACAAAGATATGAATGCAAATTTTTGAAAATATTTACCAATGAGGAATTTACTTTTAAATTGACCTGAATAAGTTAAATATAAGTACTCGTCATTATCAAGAAATTTAAGTCTTTTTACTCATCAAAACTTCCAACAAAAATTAAGTTATCATCATAATTAACTCTAATTTGGCTAATTATTTTGGTTGATAACATAATGCAACTATGAAATGGATCCTTAGTTGATTGTCAAAGTTTTCAAAGTGGTATTTTATCCCTTTTGAATAACAAGTTGAATCAACTAAGTGAAAATAGTGCTAGGATTTCTATTACTTGCTCTCCCTAATTTTGAAAAGTATTAGCATTATTATTATTTACACACCTAACTTAGATAAATGAGGCCAGATATACCAATCATGCACTGCCTTACAGGCTTATATGAGAAGAGTACAGAGCGCGGCGAGTGTACACACTTGCGTATGAACACATGACTCTAAGTGGTTACTTTTATTAAATCTATTTACATACACCAAACCCAAATAACTTAGGCCAGATATACCGATCCTGCATTTCCTTTCGGACTCGTGAGAAGGGTATGGAGCATGGCGAGTGTACACATTTGCATGTGAACACGTGACTCTAGGTGTTTCTTATTTTTATAACGGAGTATTGACTTAAATAGCTTGGTGTAGAATTTTTGTAACGTCCCGCCTTTTCGCACACTTTAAACCGACACACATGCCAATTTAAAGCATACGTAAGGGCGGATTGTTATGGGGTAAATAAGAAAAATAGAGAAGAGAAAAACTAAACAAAATCTCACAGCGGAAGGATAAAATATAATAGTAAATATACAGTCCATAAACTGTTTACAAACATTTCATTCTTCTTTATACAATAAAAATCAGAGTTCACATACCCATAAATATCAATACAGCGGAATTAAATAGTGTAGTGGAATAATATAGTAGATAGCAATACTACAAATCTTCGTCTTCGTCCTCCAAAACTAAAGTCTTCGATCCTGAAACGCTCGGACTGACCCGAGCGAATTGAAAAGACAAAACACTCGAGTCAGAACTAAAAGATCTTATGTAAGTTAAATCAACAGAAATCAATATGAGTGCAATAACTCAAGAGATGCTCGGGATTTACATCTCCCAAGGATCCGTTAAACTATTTACTATGTAGTATATTTCACTATTATAATAGTGTCTAATTGTAAAATAAACTTACTTTTTAATAGCGTTAAGGGGCTACCCATATAGCCCTTAACACAAATAATGCCAATAGTCTATACAGTACCGTAATACCTCCTGATCGGGAAGCTACCAGAGGATACTCCATAGGTACGACACAAATAGAAACTCGTAGAAGGCGCGCTATGGTAGGTGACACGGCACAACTAGGCAATGCCAGGGTAGATATACCAATTACGCTTCCGGGCTGATGGAAACGCGCAGCGTGCAGCTGCCGCCCACCTCGAACAACACCCCCAAAATCAAAAGTAAAGTGGCCACCGAATCGATCCAAAAGTCATAGTATAATATCGAAGGAGTGCGCTCGATCAGAGGAATGACCTCATTGGCCCGTCGATCGCTCCTGTTTTAGCCACCTTATGCCAACTCACGGGAGTCGGGTCCACGTATTTACCTTATAGGAAACGCCGCCGCCAACCTACTTCATTCTGGAATCTCCATCGCGTACACGATTGTTAAAGTGGTTTTCGGAGTTGGCAGAGAGTATGACAACTTCCGATCCCGGTCTCTTTAACAACCAAACGTTATTATAACACCGCGGTCATTTAAAATAATTTAAACTTTAAAACCAGAATAAAATATCCATTTTAAACCCATATAAATACGATATCATTTATTTTTTTAAAACCCCAAATCAATACGATATCATTTAGACGCAAAATCATATAATGTCATTTTATTTTTCAATATATATTCTTTTCCAAAATCATAGGTTTTCAAAGTAAAATATTTAGAAATCAAAACTCTTGAATATAATTTTTTCAAATCATACTACCTTGAAAATCATAACTGCGAAACAAATTTCCATCTCTTAAATGGTTAAATATTAAATTACTTTATAAAACACAATAACTTCTTTAGATTTCACAAATCAATTTTCAAATATCGATTTAAACTTCCAAATACCATTTCAATTCTTATGTTTCAAAGCTTTAAATATTTCACCATTTCAAAACAAACTCATTTGACAATCCCATATATATTAAATTCAATTACTTATTATTTAGACTTGAAATATTTACTTAATGAATTCAATATAATTTAAGAAAAACCTTTAACTTCACATAACTGGAAAATCTTTCAATTTATTATATATTCATTTAAATCAACCTGATATTCATTTAGATCACTCTACACAAACATCAAGTTATGAAATCATATCCTTTAAAAATTCTAACTTTTTTATTTTATTCCAATTCAACTTAATATTCATCTTCCAACCTTATTCTCATTTAAGTCAATGAAACTCCAGAAATTAAATTTTAAATAAATGCTTAATCTTTTTCGATCTTAAAATCAAACTTTATTTTAAACTTCAAATAAGATTTATACAAAGCTTAAAACCGGAAATTACTATATATATAATAACATTTATCAATAACCAAATCAATATCCCATAAACCATATATATATAACTTTACAAAAACCATAGAAAATCATTTCAAAATATTATATATATATATATATATACCGCGGTGCCTGTATAAAATTTTCTACCCTATGGTCAAGTGATACGGATGTTTATCATTTCAATCCGCAATTTAAAATAAAAATGCGGTTATATATCATTTCAAACCGCAATCCCGAATGAATGAAATGCACGATAACTTGCAGTTTATACAATATAAAATACAGCATCCATTCATCCAAATATCAATCATCAACCATTTATTACAATCATCATCCAATTTAAACAACATCAATACAGAGCATATAAATTATACAGGTAGTAAATAACATGTATTAACTAACAGTTTATATAAATTTAACTACTGTTAAACTAACAGTTTATATGAAAAAATATTATAAATTTAACTGGCAGTTAATAAAAATAAATATAACTATGACAAGCAATTAATACGCAAATAAATAAATTCTAACTATCAAGTTATATGCAATAAATAAAATTAATTAACAGTTATATTAAATAAATGCGATTTAACAGAGATATTGAATAAAACATGCCAAACAGTCATAAATAAATTTCTACTCATATCAAAAATCAATTTAACAAACATGAGAAATTTTAGAAGTTGTGAGTGGGTTAAAACACTCACCTTTTGAATTTAAATCGAATTTAAACCCGATTTAAACCCAAAATTTCGACGGTCTCCAAATCTGTCCAAACCAGCTTCAAAAAATCTGGAATTTAATTACGATCCTAACAAAAAAAATTCACGTGAATACGAGGTCGAATGTGAAAGTTATGTTGATTTAAACGTATGAAATCAAATTTAATTAAAACAAAAACCTACCTAAATTTAATTCGCCACGTCATCCCTTCTGTTTCACCCGTAGCTTCCAGATCGCGTAAACCCTAATAACGCTCGACCCATCGAACTCCACTAGCCGCCTCGAACGCAAGCAAACTGCGGCAAACTCCTACCATGTCTCGACCATCTGACGCTGCCACGACCTTCGCCATCTAGAGCCGCCCTAAGGCCATGCCACGCGATCGCCACCGGGACCATATTTCGCCACCGCCGCCGTTGGTTTCCTCCTCAGATCGTGGAGATTTCGTGTCCTTTCTCCAAGAACGAATGGTACCCCCTCGTCCTGCTCAACACCACCTTCGCAACGGCACCACCTGATCGATGAAAGGTTGCAGATCCACCGTTGTATCGTAAACCCTAGAATTTGACGGTCCAGGTTGATTCGAAATTTCCGAACAAATGGTGAATCAGATTGAAAAACGAATTCCAGTAGAAGATTATGCTCATTGAGAACTTCAACATATATTTTTTCGAGAATTTTCTGAGAACTTTGAATTTTGACTTTGATTTTTGAAATTGTAATTTGATCTAGGATTTGATTTGCAGACATTGGAAAGAAGAGAAGGAACTGATGAAATGAACGCACAACTAAATGAGAATAGATGGGCTAGGGTTTATAACTGGGTTTATATAGATAGGTTAGAAATTCGAATAGATGGATCCGATAAACAAACGTGCTAACGCTAACGTGGCCCAAAAAGCCCGTTCTGACCCCGGAACGAAATTGGGTAAACCCATATGTCCACATAGGTATTTAAAAATATTCTGAACGCGATGGAAAAAATTTTGCGTTCAAATTCGACCGTATGAAGAAGTTATGCTGAAATCAATATTTTCAAATTGATTTCAATTAAATCGATCTCAAGGCGTTTCGCGTTCGTACGATCAAACGACAAGTCCGATCGCTACGAAACTTGAAACCCTACAATAATTCACTGTTACGGATCCGATGAAACTGGTTTCGTCGAAATCCGAGTCCGTGACCAAAATGGCTATTATATATTAATTAAATAAATTCAAAATAAATAAATAAAATCCAGTTTTATATTTAGATTCTAAAATTGACCCATTTTATCACTTTTAAAAATTCTTAATCATTTACAAAGTTTCAAACAAGTTTAGATGTCAAATTACAGAAGGTAAATTTATAAATTTCAATATAAATCCTTAATCTCATTAAATTCACAAATTAAAATTTAACTTTCTAAAAATTTATATTAAATCAAAGAAATCAATGGTTATTCCATTTACATATTTCAAATCGATGGATTTAATATTAGATTCAAAATTTATTATCCTACTATTCTTCGATTACACTTAAATCCCTATTAATGTAATATTTAGATGTTAAATTTTCATTTATTTATTAAACCTATTATCATATATTACTTTAATATACTGACAGGCTTACTTTTGCACCCTTTCATTTACCCAACTGCCATTTTATAAATAAACTTAACAATAGATTCATACTCTATTACATAAATGCATACCCCTTTTATCTAAATTAAAATTTTCGTAACTTCAAACATTTGATCCATTTAATTCCAATTACTCCTTTCATTAAATTTTAGATTCAAATCAATTTATAAAGCTTTACCTCCATTCTTTATATACTCGAACCATCATTTAATGAAGAATTTATTTACGTTATTCCCCATTATTACCTAAATTTATTTAAATGTACCATTTATTTCAATGATTTACAAATTAAATTGAATGACTGAATATAAATATAACTCATAATAATTGTTGTAAAACTCTCAATCCCGCATTTATAAGTATCCTTATCCGTTATATCTATTAATTAAATAAATTCCATTTTTAAGTCCGTTTAAATTTATTACTAAGTACCCATTTACTTTTCCCATCAATTTGAATTCCATTCAATTTATATAACAATCACTTTCCCATTCACACCTTAATATCAACCCACAATTACTGCAATTCATTATCTTATTTTGATTTTATACAATTACCATTAACTTTACATTCAGTTATTATTCAACGCATATTTATTCATCAATCAAATTCGATATTTACTTTTCTTTCCTTTTATTTGATAAATAACCTAGTATACATTTACATACATTCATTTCATCCCATTCATTTATGGGTATTGCATTAAAATTTAGTTTATTAGCTAATACCAACATTATTACCATTCATTATAATTAGATTCCAAATTTTTATTCAATACCCTGAATGAATATCATATATATTAATCAAATCATTACATTTGTTTTTCTCATATTCCATTAAATATATGCACACATACAAATTAAGATTCTAAATCCAATTAGTTATTCCTTTTACATCAACCATCACTTATGAATAATTATCGTTTCCTATTTATTTTGTTACATTCACTTATATTCACTTTATGAGTAAATTGGTATTCCCTTTAACCCGTTAATTACTAACTTTAGTTATTGCAATTTATTATCCAACATACAAATTGAATCTATTGTCAAATTTTCCATTTCAATTAATTAATACCATACAATAGTTAATAAAAAGGGATTGTACTAAATAAAAATTTATTTTCATTGATGAATTCAATACTTGCCTTTATTTACTTATTTCTAACCTTATATCCAATTGCAACAATTTCCACTATTACAATTAATTGCAATATATAATTCAATTTGTAAATTTTAATTTCCCTTGATACATCTAATTACAACATTCTCTTTTCTATAAATAAATTAGATTTCTGTTTCTTCCTAAATTTAAATTAGAAATCCTATTAAATAAACAAATTAAATTGTCGAAATTTACGAGTCGTTACAATTTTTCTCCCCAATCTTGTCCCGAAATCATCGCAAAGGGTTTCTACACCCACCTAAAGGCAACGTAGTCCCTAGATTGTATACTATATCGCTAATGCAAAAAAATGGAATTTCAACTATAGCTAAAGCGAATAGTTAATGGATAATCAACTATTTAAAAACAACATCTTGAGACAGCACATAATGATCAACTGGAATTTGCAGGACAGCAGTCCAGAACTTGTCTCGATCTAGAGAACACTTTGTTTCCAATGGAAGCATACTCTGGAAGGCAAGTGTTAACTGGGTTTTTAACCAAGAAAATGTCAACGTAAGTTAGAACGATGAGATAAAAATGAAACACTTGAAATAATAGCGGCACATTTAGATGAACCGTAGAATAGCTCAAAGAAGTTTCACCCAAAAACAACATAAGAAAATAGGTCGGTGCCTAGTAATAAAAGGTCAATGCCGAGTTATTTTCACCCTTCAAAAACCCTCTCCAACTTCATATGAATTATTATCTACCTCTTTCATATGTGACCAAGTGATTTTCAAGTGTTTTGGATGACCAATTCCAAGAGTCAAGGATATGACTGCTAAAACGGCAAAATAAACCAAGTAATGAAGCAACAATCACCAATATCAATCAACAATCAATGGAACCAATATGGGATACACAAACATGAAGTAAAAGAGTGAGGAAAGAGAGTATGAGTTGTTTCTAATTAAGGAAATAACTCGATACCGAGTTATTTTGCTCGTACTGACTTATTTAACTCGGTACCGACTTATTTTGATAGCTCGTTGGGCCCCTAACTTATTATGTGACTTTGAACCGATGTTTGGACTCTGCTGCAAGTGACCTTCTGGCCAAATATGTCTGTTTCCCTTACAAATACAACCCATAG
The DNA here is from genome assembly GCA_030765085.1 of Allium cepa. NCBI lineage: Eukaryota > Viridiplantae > Streptophyta > Magnoliopsida > Asparagales > Amaryllidaceae > Allium > Allium cepa. The sequence goes on from CM060937.1 coordinate 295,398,560, forward strand.
AGCAACCAAAACAAGAACTTCTCCCTGCTCTTTCTTCTTCGCTATGGATCTGGGACTCTATTGTTCTTCACCTTCTTCCTCCCTCACAGCAATCGCCAAGGCAGCTACTCTTATCAGTTTTAGACCTTAGTACCCGTCAACTTCTTGTACTTGTGACTCTAGTTCCTTGTAAACTCATACAAACTATCTTAGATTCATAATCAATAAAGCTATAAAGTGGACGTAGGCCAGATATTGCTGAACCACTATAAAAATTTTGTGTCTCCTTTTTCGTTATTTTTAATACAATCGACTAGATTTAGGTCTCGCAGGTTCCATACAACTCATTCTTCGGTGTCCGTCCATTTTTGGCATCAACATCCACCTTCCTTTACGACCTCAAAGTACATTTCCCCATGTCTTTACTTCCAAAATTAGATTCCTTAACTTTTATTTGTAGGGATTCAACTTCTTATTCTTCTTCTCATTTCATTCTTTATGACATCTTCGATGCTTTCTGAGATACGAATGCTTCGATTAATTCATGCATTGTTTGTAATTGTCTCCTTATGGCTTGTATATCATTTTCTTCTTTTGGCACTTATTTTGGTGTCGACACTTGTCCAATCTTAACATTCTCTATGCTAAATTATGGAGTTATATTCTCTTCAAGATTTTTGTAGTGAGTTACTTCATCTTGGACTTGTACATTCAGTTTCTTAATAGATCTTCCCATTCTTTAGTATGGCTCCATATGGTCTAGGCCTTAAGTTCTATTCTTAATGAAAGCACCACTAATGTTGAGTAAAATTTTAGTTCGACCTAATGTGCCTTTAGCTCAAAAAATTAAATGATACTTGAATAAGACAGTTTCCCTATTCAAGAACGCTAATCATCAACGATGTCATTATGCAAATTGTCATATTCTATAGTCCTTAAAAGTAAAGTCACAAGATTAAATAAGTCCAAACGGCCGTTAAAGTTCAAGTTCAAGCTTTTTTATTTATGCAAGAAGAAAATAAAAAGGAGGAATAAGATCAATTTGAAAAATCACCGCTTTCTAATATGGTTCTTGCTTATTTATACTAAATTCCATCCCTTGGATTTTTGATACATGTCATTCGAAATAGATGGATGGTCGAGCTTTATTGTCGTGGAAAGAGCTTTGGTGTTCATCATATGATAGCAAGGATTCCTAGGAAATATTGACCTTATCTATCCACAAAGGATCTTGCTCGGTCATTTTTTTAACAAACTAATCAAAGGTATGAGATTGTGATTCCGCAATTGGCCCTAAGTGCAAGTAAGATATTGATAGAGTTTGGGGTATGCTCTAGAAACAATACAATAATTTATTATAAACTATTTACTCTATAATAAAATCTTGTTTGAAATAAAAGGTGTTTTTCTTTCTATTATATACTTGTCATACTATGTTTGCTAATTAATTATTTAATTTAAGCATATTTAATAGAAAATCCTTAAATGATATATTAAGTGACGGTAATTACAATATGTTGCAATCATGAGAAATTAGTTGCATTAATATATTATTTTAAATATTTCAAGTCAAGATGTTTAGAGACGGGATACTAATACATCCATTGAGACTAGAGTATGTAACTCTTTCCAAATATTAGGAAATACTCGTAGCTATTGGGAAAACTAATAGGTTACATACTGATAGTTTTGGATAAATATGGAATGGGTCACTTGAGAGTTTTCTATTGGTTAATATAACTAAGGTCAAATAGAAATTTTCAAATGATGATATTACACAGTACTCTAAACATGAGAATACTATTGGAATTAATGTGGACCACTTTAGTTATAGTTAAATTGTAGTATAATATCCATTAAACAATTATAATTGAGTCTAAGTTAAAACATTGATATAAAACATTATTCAATAAGGAATTCGTCTCAGTGTTATGTGAAGTTAGTATCACGGTCAACTATACTCAACCAAAATCTCTGGCCAAGTAGTTTGGTCAATACTGATTGTTATTATTGAACCAAGAACTTTGTCTTTGGAATAATAAGTTAAACGTGGATGATGTTGAAATTTTGACCAAAATCAAATTCCGCATGTCCTAAAGTGATATAGTTTGATGAAAGGAATTGGTGTTAAAAAATGTTACTACCAAGTAGAAGTTAAAATTGAGAAATTGGATTTTTTACCAAAAAATATGAGTGTTAAATTCAACCAAATTGTCACACCACTAGTTAAGGTGATGTGAGAATGTTAATATTCACATTGTTCGATATTATTGCTAACCGAATTTGATTGTTTGAATCGCACAACCGCAATGTTGAATACTCTGAAATACCACATAATTTAATTTAATTACATTTATTATAATTAATTAAATTTATTAATATTTATGAAATATTAATTATTAAACTTTATTTTATTTATTTTAATTAATATTTAGTGAAGTATATATATAAAAGTTATATATGTACGTATCGGTATACAATATTGTTAAATATTTAAATTAACTAAATACCGATTTAATTTGAAATTTCTTATAGGCCAGTTTGATCTATGTTATGGTCGGCCATAAAGGAAAGGGAAGGGCTGAGTTTTGAATGCAAAAATCTATTTCAAATTAGCTAAAAGAGTAAATAAGGAAATCTAGATCTCCACTTTTTATTGAATTTCGATGCCTATTTGGACCTCACCCCCTTTCTAATTCTGAATTTACTTTTGCATATCCACCAGTCCATTTTCGCCCCAAGCAACAAGGGAATTAGCTATTTATTTCTAAATCAAATTCAACCAAATTAAATTTTTATGTAGTATTCTCTTCAAATCAGCTATTTCTGGAGGAGTTTAGATCAGATCTAAAGGAGCTAGCTTCATTCAATAATTGAGGTTTTTTTCCTTGGCTACGATTTATTAGTAACTCCCTATTTTATATGTTATTTATATTCACAAAAGATGATCACCTCTTTTATGTTGCTTATATATATGTTGTATATTACAACCAATTTATAAATATACACATATATGTTATTTAATATTATATAAATATATTTAAAAAAACTATATGCATAACAAATATTACATATATTTAATTTGGCCATATTCCAATATGTTAAATATAATTATTTATAAATTTAAGATGAATTTGAAATATTTATAAAATTTAAAGTATGAATTTTTTAATTAATATATATAGTATTAAAAATTATTTTATTTAAACATACATATATATGTGTATATCAAATTAAAAATTAAAATACAATTATTTTAAATATATAGATATATTTTGAAACATAATTAATAATACAAATATATAATTTTTTAAAATTTTAGATAACTAATGTATGTTTATATATATAAATAAATGTAAATTCGTCTGGACTTACATTATAAAAAATATATTTTTAAGTACGGTAAATCAGTATAGATTTGCATTATAAAAAAATTATTAATTTGTATGCTAAAAGATTAGGTTAAAATAACATTTTTTTTCAATATGTAATTATATTTATTAATTAATGATTTATTAACCAATATTTTAAACTAAAATATAAAATCTTTTTAGTGTTAGTTTGAAACTTATATATATAGTTATACATATTTATATTTAATTTAAATTTAAATTAAAAATATTTTTTAATTAGGATTTGGATTTGGTTTTTAAGTTTAAACTTTCATAATATTTTTACATATTAAGTTAAACCATTTTGAATTTGGTGATATTTTCAAACAAACAAAATTAATATAATTGTTATATTATGTATATAAATAGTAAATTAAATTACAGATGATAATTATATATAGAAAGGGACAAATGTATCTATTGCGGTGTAAATGCTACCATTTATATATGGTCTCATCGAACTATATACACAACCTATATGTTGCACGTGTGCTAAACACTTTAGATGTATTTGATACACATATACATTATGTATTATAAATCAAATCAATGCTTTTATATAAGCAGATAAAATAAAACAAAGATTTTAATTTTAAAATCCTTAGATTGGATCTAAATAATTTAAACTATATAGGCCTAGTAAGATCTAAAAAATGGACTTTTTTAAATTCAACCATTTATACTGATGTGACCTGGCCCAACACCTTCAATTGGGTCACACTCAAGTTAACCATAAAGTAAGCTCTAGGTTAATGCTTAAAGTTAGGTTGCACTCGAAAGGGGAGCGCTCAAAGAGGAGTGCTCGTAGAAACCTTGAGTTGTACCCAAAAGTACTTCGAAGCAAGCTACAATTGAGAAAAGGATACGCTCGAGGAAGGTAGATGCAGAAGGATCATAGGTTATGCTCGTAGCAACTTTGAGTAGTACTTGAAGCAAATTCAAGCTAGGGCTCAAGTAGTCATTCGAGCTAAGATTGGATCACATAATTGAAAGATTCACAAAAAGCTTATTATCAGAAATTAAGGCAACAAGTCAAGTAGTAATACACCTTTTTCATCCTATGTAGTTAAAGTGTTTAACGGTTCAATAGCAGTAGAAATGCCAAATGTTACAGCGAAGATCAAGCTAGGATATGATGCGAAATAATGGAGGTACAAAAAGATTTATTAGATATAAAACCAAATATTTAAAGTCAATTTCTTCTCATTCTCACTTCCTTTGTATAGGAAAACGAAATATTGTTTAATCTTATAGAACTAAATCGAAGATATCATGATTCATGCAATCTAGATTTGATGATTACAATAGATTTCTAACTTATATTGAGCATTTATTGTTGGAATTAGACCAGACTGTAGCGGAGGATATTGGTGAATTTCATTTTTTACCATATTGGATTTGTATTAGGCTTATTAAGTCTAGTTAATTTAGAACATTTCTAAATTTATTTTAATTAAAATCAATACTTAATCTAAACTTATAATATATTTTTATATTATATGATTAATATTATATTACAGATATATACATGTGTATCATATACATACATACATATATGTATGTGTGTACATGTGTCGCATAGTAATTTGTGCAAGGTATAATACATCCATGTATAAGTGTAAGGATTTACATCATAACAGATATGTTAACTCATCCAGTATATAAGTATAGCGTCTAAATGTATTCTTATATACTTTAGTTTATGTACATAAAATATTACGAATATATAAATATATATATGAAATATTTTTATTTTAAATAACTTATATAAATATGTACATGGAATGTATAAAATTATATATATAACATTATATAAGTATATTATAAAACATTTAAAATTAAAAATTTATTTTCGATGCAAAACCGAAATTATTATATTTATATATATATATATATATATATATATATTGTTTTTTATAAACACTTAAGTTAAATACATTCATGCATGCATACATACATACATATATATACATGCATACGCACACACACAAACACACATATATATAAGTTAGTAATAAATAATTGTAACAACGCAAAATTTTATCGCTTTGATTTATGAATATTTAATTAATTTCAATTATTCAACTGTTGGTTTTTAATGGTCAAATAACCCACTTTTAATTAATATCTAAATATAGTAAACTTCTTCTGAAATTTTTTTTTACAAAATAAGTTGTTCGGAGAAAGATTGAAAATGCGATCATTTTGGATTTTTGACTTTTCGTCGAACAAAAGTTGTTAAATTATTTTTGCATACTAGTCTACATATGTGTGCACAATTGAACAAATAAGAAAAGCATTTTATTAATTAAATGGATTTATATAAATCATATTCTAGAAGATACTTAAGTAATTAAGTAAAAAGAGAACCTTTCTCCTTATTTCAAAAAGAGAAAAGTGACAATGAAGTGTGTGGCATTGGTTAAGCAAGTGTGTGACATAAGCTAAGGGAAGATAAGTTTGATAATTTTACACTTCCCAATCTTCTTCACTACACCTCTCGTTCTTTATAAAAGAGCATCCTTTGTTTTCCATTTCACTTCCATTCTTTGCACTCTTTTATTTTATTCTTCTTCACTAAATATCCTAACGAAAATTCACCTCGAAACACTTCATTCTCTCCTCTAAATTCTTATATAATCCTAGAATTACTTAACAAACACCACCACCATCCCCAAGCTTAAATCTTTGAAGCCAAGCACCACATTTCTTGCATGATGTGAGCACTTAATTTAGAGGGAGGCCGTAAGAAGCTTAGGAGGGGGAGAGGCTTTGGACTCAAGGAAAGGGAGGAAAGGTGGGAGCTACGGTGGTTAGCAAGGAAGTGGTAGCAAGTGACAAGCTCTTGGTCGAGACATAAAATGAGATTTCTCACTTTGAATACCACTTTAAAATGTTTTTAAAAATTGGGAAATAATTTAGAAATATAAATTGTTGTTTATTTTGTTTATACCTATGTATTTGCTTCTTTGGATTTGATTCATACTTGGAAGCGGATGGCGCTATGTCCCTATAGAAACACTTCAAAAGATGCCATTTTTATAGAGGGATTCATAAGAATTCATTGTCTTGTTGATTTACATTTCATTTATATATGTTTATATGTAGTGATTTCATGCTATGGTTTGAAAACGTTGAATATAACTTGAAAAGTTGAATTCTTTTGGAATAGAAACATTTGTAGCACTTAATGATGTTCTAGGATAGTCGCTAACCCTTTTTCTATTATTTGAAAAGTTATAACCTATGGATATTTTGAAGTAAAAATCATTATTGTTATAATACTATAAAATATAGAAAGGAATGAAGGTTTAAAGCTATTTGATTTTCAAAACCAAGTTTTGTAAGTTAGGGTTCATATAGCGATATTCGTTGTGGATGTACTTTGGAAATCTATGATTTTAGTAAAGTATAAAAGGTTATCTACATTAGATATATTATGAATTCTCTTTCAAATGTGTTTTGTAAGGATTGTTTAAGTATTTAGAAAGAAGATTGAAGTTTTAAATATATTTTGGGAATTTATTTGCTTATTTAAATAAGAGGTTTAAATTTTATAAAGGAACCTCCTTTGTTTTCAAAAGCAATTTTTTTTTAAAAGCGACCATCTTTACAAGGGATGCTACGAACTATATTTTAAAGATTTTATAAAAGTATTTATAAAAGAGGAAGAAATCATGCACTACAACACTTTCATTGTGACAAATGTTTTTGAGAAAAGGAAAGAGATTATGCACTATAACATTCTTGTTATAGTAAATGATTTCGGGAAAAGTGGAAAGAAGTTTGGTTTTTAACACTTTGTTTTAAAAGAATAGTATACAGAACAGTGAAGTCTTATACTTGACATTAAGCTTTGAGCTGGGTAAACGTCTACCTATCTTGAAAGATAAGAACGCTGTCAGTTCAAGGTTTGAGAGGTAATAATATCCCAACTTAAATGGCTTCATCGTTAACCAAAGGATGGCTTAAGTTTGAAATGAAATATTAACGTTAAATATATAAAGTATTATTTCCATACATGAATTTGGTTACTTTTGAAAATTAAGTAGTCCTCTACTTAGCACCAAAAGCCGATGAGTAGACTAATCAACTATCCATAAGATCAAGAATCAAAGTGTTTTAAATAAGGAAAGGCTAGGAGCAATCGATGCCTTGACTTACCTAGCTTTTTTTTCTGAGCGAGGGATAAAGTAAATCAAAATATCAGACATATGACAAGTGTAGGAGATTCTATTCTTATAAATGATTTTTATAATCTATGGTGGTATGGATAGTATTTTTTATATTTAACACCAAATTTCAAGGTAGGAAAACTCATCTCCATCTGTGAGAGTTTAAGGATGTATGTCAAGGCAAGAATAGTATGCTAACTTGTCTAACTAGATTGTTAATTAAGGGATAGTAGAAGTTTGAAATCAAAAAGTGGTGGTAAGAATATTTTGTCTAATTTCTATATAATCCATTTACTTGCACCAAAAATGTTTTGGGTTTGCTGTTATGATTGTTTTTAAATGACATTTGTTTTAACTCAATTAAGTATGTTTATAGGAAATGAAATCTTTCTTAATCTTTTATGAATATACTTATATCGTTAAGATAAGTATGTGAATGTGCTTTCTAAGTATTGAAATGTATGGTGATTTGTGAATATACTTATACTGGTGAGATAAGTATATAAATATTTTTCAAGTATTAAAAAGAGTAGAGAGGGTTTGTGAATATATCTTCGTAAAAGTATTTTAGTACAAGTATTTACAATGTGGTTTTAATTATTGAAAGAATTAATTAAATAGGCTTAGTTGTTGCTTATGTGCTTAAATCATGCTTTGTGTGTTATGTATGAGACTTAGTTTCTCTTATGCGATCGTCCTCTTTATTATCAAATTGGCCAAAATATAACTCTAGAAATATCTAGAAGAAATACGAAAATTATACGGTACAGTTATCTTCGGTGATGATATACTGTACGTTTAATCTCATTTTTCTCTTTTAGCACAAATAATAAGTAAATCTATTCGGTTAGGAGATGATCTCCACTCTTATGTGTTGTTTATTTATTTCCAAAAGAACTAGAGTTGAGTTTACTTAAATCTATCGATCGGTTTTTGGAGCACCGGTAAGCAAAGGAGTGTACTTATATGAGATGACTCGAAATTGTATCCACTCGAAAATCATATATGTGTTAAATTCTTTGAAATATGTTCATGATTGGTTCGAGATGTTGGAATATGTATGGAGATTCAAGATCTATTTGAGATGCTCGAACATAAGTAGTTTTTGATAATCTATTCAAGATGTATGAATCCGTATGTGATTCTGAGATCTGTTGAAATATAGGAATCCATATGTGGTTCCAAGATCTATTCGAGTTGTGACTCGTGTGTTGGAGTGCCGAACGTAGCCTCACTGTGGGTTTGAATAAAACCCAAGATAAGATGCATAGCTAGGGTTTTAGCTAACCCAAGGTTGTAGGTGACTCTGCCTTAGAGATAACTATAGTTATGCAATCGTGAGTGGTGCACTTGGCTTCGTGTTGTAGCCAGCTATGTATTTCCTATGTACACGAGCTAGGGATGTACGATGCTTCGAAGGATATCCATAATCCTTGTGCAAGAGGACCGTTCTTGAAGTACTAAATGCACCTCTATGGAATCCTACATAATTAGCGAACGCACCTTAGCAGTTTTTATTGTATACCTATCATTCCTGCGGTGTACACTGACATTCAACATAGTTATTTCTTATTTATATTCATTACCCTGGACATTATTATAATATCACAAGATTTTCTAATAAAAATAGTTTGGTTATCATAAGATAAAATCTCATCTGTGTTTATTTGCGGCATCGTCTTACGAGATACCTTTATTTTTGGGGGAATTAGGAAAATGGACAAACTTTGAAAAAGAATTAGGCTAAAGGGCATCAAGTTTTATTTTTAGGCTGAGGACAAATGCTAGTTATATTTAGCGTTATATTCAACTTTTACACTACGCAAAATGCTAGTTATAACTAGCATTATTCATTTTTACACTATACAAAATGTTTAGTTATAATTAGCATTATCCTTGAGCCAAAATAAAAAAACTTGCAGTCCATCAGCCTAAAGTTTTCTAAAGTTTGTCTCTGCGCCCATTTTCCTATTTATTTTGAAGGGTTTTATAACATTAAATAATCCAAATGATTTGAGCTTCCTATGCTAGTATACCAGACTGATCCAGAAGTTATTTTCTTATAATGTCGGGGTCAGACACCTGTATATTTTTTGATTTAGTGTGAATGCTTTGGAGCTTCTGGAGATGAGATGGATGCTTCCAAGACCTGATGTATTTTATTTTCCACTATATTTCTTGTTTTTATTTATCAGCATTTGTGAGGACAGACAGTTATAATTATCCAGACCGATGATAGGATAGTTGCTCTGATTTTTGCATATGTATTAAATTTTTCTTTTTGTAAAGATCATTTGAATAATATATATTACTCATCACAATGTGAGATTATGTTCTATCGTATATTTTCTTTTAACCCAACAATCTGTATTTCCAGCATTTGGATGCTCGGCATATGAATACCGTGGATGTATAAGTGTCGACTTGTGAGGATCGAAAAGGCGGGTCATTACAGTGGTATCAGAGCTTAGTTGAGTGAACAACTAGACCTTGGTGGGGTAAACTCATTGGAGATAGGGTAAGTGACACCCTATAATGAGTTTGAGTGCATATATATATGAGAGTGCGTATGGTTATTTTTATAAAAAATATTTTATATTGTGTTGATTGGTTGGTTGAGTGCTTATGGTTTGGTTGACGCACCTGATTAATGTTGTCGATAGGGGTTTCTAAACACTTGGACAAGGCAAATCAGCACAGTATTGTTTTTTAAATTTGGTAAATAAATTAATTTTACCTAGGAATATTTTATATATATATATATATAAGAATAATTTTTAAAAAGTGATATAGTTATTTATGATGTGTTTATTTGTTAGGAAATGATAATATTCAATTATTATCATTCATTGTTTGATTAGTCATGATCATCCAATTTATGGGCATTGACTATTTTTTGTTGATTGATTATTTATGCTAGAAATGTATGAGCAATTATTGGTTTAATTTAGATAAATAGGAACACTTTGTGAATTAAGTTTCACAATTTAACTATAAGGTGTTTGGTAGTAATGTTTTTATAAAGTTCATTTGATACAAGAAGGAATGATTTTATATAAAGATGATTTTATAAATATGGTCATAAAATGTTTTATTTAAATAAGGAGGATTTTTGAGAATTTAACCCCGATGTCATCGAAAAAGATTTCAAATGAGTTTTGGAAAAAGTAATAACAGTATTACTTGAAAGTATTTATAAGTATTTTCAAAGAGAATTTTTAAGTAGGATACATTTTCTTTGGATGGTTCGGAGAACAAGTCTTGATTAATTTTGTAAATGTTTTCTTAGGAGAACGTTGTGGTGCACCTAGTAAATTATTCTTGGTATCATCATATGATCGAAATGAGTTCAAATCTGAACGAACCCAAAGCAAGTTGGTAATAGATTTTGTATTAAAATTGTTTTATATGGAAATATATACACTATTGTTAACAGGATTCAAGAAGAAGAAGTATTTTTATGTTAACTAGTTCGAGTGCCTCAATAAGTTGCTAAAAATGGGCAAGAGATGTGTTTGGATGGTAAGCACTTCTCTTAGGTATTTCCCTTCTTGGTAAGCTCATGTATGATATTATTGATACGATCCAGTTCCATGGTGTCATTTTAGGTTTACTCGGATTATATATATATATATATATTCTATGAATTAAAATGTAGAATAACATTCCAAAAGTGTTTTGAAATATAAACCATATATTTAGTTCTTAAGTTTCCTTAAAGAAAATGGTCTCAAAATAAAAAGGTATTTCAATAAAAGAGAGTGTAAATAAATGAAATTTTTAAGATGAGTTTATTTCACTCTTCATTGGAGAAGAAATAATTCAACATAAGTTTTAATAGGTTAAATTTAATAAGGAAATTTAAATAAACTTTTTTTCATTAAAATAATGTCTTTTTTCAACATCTAAGTTATATAAACTATTTGATGTTATTGGGTTGACTAATAAAACATCTTTACCTTAGAGGTGTTTAAGGAAAAGTAAACTCTAGGACCGAGTTTGGATACCAGCATCATACTTTTCTTAGCTACCTACCAGAGCAGATAGGTAAAGAGGTCAAAGAGGTCGATTTAGTTTTAAGACGTAGATATATTTTGGGCCTGTATCTGAAATCTGATGGAAAAAGGATAAGATAAAAGATTAAATTAAATAGTTGTGTATACTCTCAGATATAGTATAGTATTGTATAAGTTTAAAATTGAAGTTATGTTTTTATGAAATATTCTCGTAAATAATTTTAAGAAGTAAAAATATTTGAAGTAGTATAATTATTAATTATCCTAAATGGATAAATACGTAAGTTGGACTTGAATCGTTTTATTTGCACAACAGTTCTTGCTCCAGCCTTCGCGCATAAGATTACTGTGATGCCCCACCTCTATACCCACGCTAGCCAAGGACACTACGGGGTAATGCCGTCAACTAGCACGGAGAATAACGCTGTTGAGGAGCGACCATCCGTGTAATTGCTTTGTGCGAGCACCGATATGTCAGATAGTACAACATGCGTTTAGTTTAAGGAGGAAATCCGACATGCCGATACAAACTCAAAGCGACTACATAGTGGCTATATATATTCTTCGGAAACAAAAATAGAAATAAACATAACATAAATCAGTCACAGATATCCATATCACAAAGGCGGAAAAAGATACGAATATTACACATAAAAGTGTATATCAGAGTAGTGGTCAACAAGATCCACAACGACACAAAAGAAGAGTTACAAGTGCTACACAAAAGAATAAGTACACATCCATGAGTTTATATCCCAAATGTATACAACCAAAAACTACTAATCTAAGTAGTAAGCCAAAAGTCAGGATAATAATCCTAGATAAGAAGTCAAGCAGAAGCACCCGTAACATCTCGGTCTAACCCGAGTATTATTTAATAAGAAAATAATAAACGGACCAGTCTAGCTATAAATATCAGATAAAATGATATAGAATAAGAGATATGACAAAATCGTATAATAACCATAATGTCATACTATGATAAGTATGTAATTGAAAATCAACTATAGATTAATCAATATCATAAAAATCTTCTCAAAGATCAAAAGAAATGTCATACTCTTTATTTATATTCACCGAACCATAAATATTGACAATAATACCAATGCCAATCACAAAAGCTAATGACACACAAATTCACCAATGCACAAATATTGATAAAACTTATCAATGTAAATCACGAAAATTGGTGAAAACACAAATTCCAGAAATCATCAATGGAAATCCAGAAATCACGAAAAGGGGGAGGCCTATCACAAAATGGGAGTATGAAAACTCACCAACACGTGTATCACAAAACGAAACGCTATTCCATGGTAGCAAACCATTTATTTTGAGCCGAGGCTCTACAACCCGAAGACCATGGGTCGCTACCCCACCAATTTGAGCCGAAACTCCACAAAAGGGGGTTTAGTCTCCCTCGCAGACAAAGAGACATCGCACATTGCTAGTCTAAGTCACAAAATGATCATCATCGATCATCAAGAACTGTCAATTACACTAAGCTAGTAAATATATGAGCTTAGCTTCATGTCCCATAACCACTAGCTTAACTTAAATATTTACGAACAAATTGTAGATTTCCACTCGAAAATTGTTACAAGAGGTTCAATCGAACAAGTCCAAAAATTAACCAACGAAGTAAACGCAAGCATTTCATACCACTTGTTTTACTATGTCGTTTAATTAGATTTCTCATACGAATGAGGTAAAGGTTTGTATATGCTAGTAGATTGGAAAACGGTTTAAGAAACAAGCTTTGTAATAAAATAGTGTTGAAATAACATTGATGAAAGAGTTTTGATATTTACTACTAGTATTGAAAACCTTTATATTTTTAAAAGTGACAAATCAAAAAAATGATTATAGAAACAATTAATCACTAAAATTCACATTCGAAGACGTGAATAGAATCCAAAGAAATCGATTCCGAATCCATCAAAATGGAAATACCCAAAAATTCCAAAAAAAGAAGTTATCAAAGTCGACAAAGGTGATAACAACTAATCGGAGAAGAAGAATCAATTAAAGATTGGAAAAGCAAATCAAAAAGAGCATAATAGGCAAAACAGGGTAATAGGAGCAGGTCGGTTGACCGGACTTCCTGAGTCGACCGACCGAAAATAGGCCAGAAAGTCTTGGCTACAGCTTCGGTCGACCGACCCAGGGGGTTCGGTCGGCCGAACTGCAATTTTTGCAATTCCTACCCTATTTAATAGAAGTGCAATCTCTCACTCAATTTGCAACCGGTCGAGCATGGACGCTAGGGGATTACGCCCATCGGCTACCCGGTCCTATTGGCTCTCCGATGCATCACCAAAAACATGTTCAAACATCAAAGATAGGATCTTTAAAGATTTGAACCCAAAACACTAAAAATTTGGGTATTCACAAAACCAATCCAATTCAAAATCAAGTGCACATGAATAAGTTTTAGGAATTCATACCCAACAACCAAATATAGTTATAGACAAAGATGTGAGATAAAAATCTCACCTTTTCACAAAATCAATAAAGGAGAAGCTCGAAAGCAATGGAAGAATCAACCAAACTTCAATACAACCCAAATGAGCTTGAACCTAAGCTCAAAAGAAGAACATTCCCAAAGTTAGGTTTAGGAATTTCTGAAATTAAAAGAGAATGAGGTGGAGAAGAAGAAGATGATGCTTACCAATAACTTCTCTTTTGATTTGGAGTTAGAGGTTGGATTTTCTAATGGAACTAGGGTTTTGAAATTTTAATTTCCCATTCCACTCTCCATTTTCATTGAAGCTTGAATGTTAGGAATTAGAAATGAAGTAATGAAGAGGAGAGGGTTGGGACTGAGCTAATAAATGGGGTAAATGGGCTCAACCCAAACCAAAGCCCTAAGTGAAAAAGTGGAAAAATTCCACTAACTCCAAACATATCAAAGTTTATACTCAAAAGATCGCAAACGGCGTTTTGAACTCAATGGAAGTGGTCTCGAGTCCTAATTCGACCGTATGTAAAAAGTAACTTTTCGGACTATAATCCGACTAACGATAAAATATTTAAATACTCAATCGTAAAATATGCGGGTTGTTACAGACTCCCCTCCTTAAAGAAATTGCGTCCTCGCAATATTTAAGAAGAAAATATATAGTAACAACCATAAAAGCATATTCAACACAAAAGAAATTTTGAAATAAGAAGTTCATCTCAAAGAGCATGAGAAAATAAGTACGGATGTGTTCGCTCGATGAATTCTCTAGATTCCCAAGAGAAATCGTTAGGATTTGAGGACCATTGAACTTTAACAAGTAGACATCTTTATTTCGAAGGCGTTTGACCTCCGAAGCAATAATACGAATAGATGTTGCTCATAAGTTAAATTAGGAGAAACTTCAATTTCTTCCGCAACACCGGGCTCAAGAATAGAATCGGAATCTCGAAGGCATTTCCGTAATTGAGAAACATGAAACACGTCATGAATAGCAGAAAATTGAGCCGGTAATAAAAGGTGATAAGCCACGGAACCAATGCGTTCGGTGATGGGAAATGCGCCAATGTATCGAGGGGCTAACTTTCCCGATCGACTGAAACGTACAACACCCTTCATAGATGAAACATGAATAAACACAAGATCTCCCACAGGAAATTCTAATTTCCTTCTTCGGTTATCGGCATAGGATTTTTGTCTACTCTGGGCTTCTTCCATCCTATGACGAATAAGGTTAATCTTTTCTATGGAATCACGAATAAAATCTGGATCTAAAACCAGCTTCTCACCGGCCTCAAGCCAACAAGAAGGAGATCAGCATGGTCTTCCATAGAGTGCCTCAAATGGTGCCATACCAATACTAGATTGGAAGCTATTATTATAGGAAAACTCAACAAGAGAAATATGATCCTCCCAACTTCCACCAAAATCAAGGGCACATGCACGAAGAAGATCTTCAAGAGTTTGATTCACACGCTCGGTTTGTCCATCGGACTGAGGATGGTAAGCGGTGCTAAAACTAAGCTTCGTTTCCAAAGATTTTTGAAGACTCTTTCAAAATCCACTAGTAAACAATGGATCACGATCACTAACAATAGAAGTAGGAACTCCATGCAATTTAACAATTTCTTTGATAAAAAGTTTGGCCAAAAGAGGTACGGTTCGATTGGACCGGACGGGAATAAAATGGGCGGATTTAGTAAGTCTATCAACTATCACCCATAAGCTATCATGACCCGAACGAGAACGGGGAAGGTCGTCTATAAAATCTATGGAAATTCAGTCCCACTTCCAAATTGGAATTTCTAAAGGTTGCAATAACGCACCGGGCCTTTGATGCTCGGCCTTAATGAGTTGGCAAGTCATGCAACGCTTAACGAAGTTAGCGATATCAAATTTCATTCCCTCCCAATAATAAAGTCACTTCATGTCCGCGTACATTTCAGTACTACCGAGATGAATGGTAAATTTAAAACGATGAGAATCTTCTAAAATGTCTTTACGAAGATTACTAATATTTGGCACGATAAGTCTACCAAATTTTCGAATACCGCCACGAGAATCAATATCAAAGTCTTTCAAACCCTCAACATCAATTTTATCCCTAAAATTTTGGCCAAGAAGAGCCCATTCGCGATCTATCTTTTGAGCCTTAAGAATGCGGTCTAAAAGAGAAGGATGAGCATCAAGGCTACATAAAACAAGAGATGAACATAAATCGAAAACACGATCTCGAATCTCACAAGTGGATAGAATTCCGAGATCATTCCATTCGGATATCATCATAGAAACAACCGCTTGTTGCTTGCGACTAAGTGCATCTGCAACACGATTTCCCTTTCCGGGGGTATAAAGAATATCAAGATCATAAGCTGCAAGAAATTAGAGCCAACGTTGTTGACGCAAATTAAGTTCCTTTTGGGAAAATAAATACTTCAAATATTTATGATCGGTATAGAGAACAAATTTCTCTCCTAAAAGATAATGACGCCAAATTTTAAGAGCGAAAACAATAGCCGCGAGCTCTAAATCATGAGCGGCATATCTAGTCTCGGCTGGCTTCAATTGCCTAGAAGCATAAGCAATAACACGTTCTCTTTGCATAAGAACAGCACCCAAACCAACGCGACTAGCATCGGTATAAACAATAAAATCTTGGTTTCCTTCGGGAATCACAATAATATGAGCATCGGAAAGGAGTTCTTTTAATTTCTGAAAAGAAGCTTCACATTTGTCTGACCAAATGTATTTAACAACTTTCTTTGTTAAGCTAATAAGAGGCACGACAATTTTAGAAAAGTCTTTAATAAAACGACGGTAATAACCCTCCAATCCGAGAAAACTACGGATTTCTGTCACACTCTCCGATCTCTTCCAGTTTTGAATCGCTTCGATCTTTGAAGGATCCACGGAAATTCCGGATTCGAAAATAATATGACCACGAAACTTCACATGAGATTTCCAAAAGTGGCATTTAGAAAAATTTTCTTTCAATTGATTGCTCCTAAGAGTTTCCAACACAATCTGAAGAAGCTTTCCATGCTCCTCCTCGGTTTTTGAATACACAAGAATATCATCAATGAAGATGAGAACAAACCGACCGAGGAAGTCTTTGAAAACTCTATTCATAAGGTCAACGAAATAAGCCGGAGCATTCGTTAAACCAAATGGCATAACAAGCCATTCATAAGATCCATAACGAGTATGGAATGATGTCAAAGGAATGCTATCCTCTGCAATACGAAGCTGATGAAAACCGGTGGCCAAGTCCAATTGTGAAAAGACTCTAGCACCACTAAGTTGATTGAATAGATCATCAATCCGAGGTAAAGGATATTTATTCTTGATAGTAAGATCATTAAGCTTGCGGTAGTCAACGCAAAGCCTAAGTGTACCATCGGATTTCTTCACGAAAATAGCCGAAGCTCCCCAAGGAGAGGAACTAGAGCGAATAAATTGCTTCGTCTCCAATTTGGATAATTGTTTGTGTATCTCCTCATTTTCTTTATTGGACATACGATAAGGAGGACGAGTGACAGGTTGAGCTCCAGGGATAAGATTAATTTTAAACTCAATTGCTCGCTTAGGTGGTAATCCTAAAACGGGCTCAAATATGTCGAAAAATTCACGAACAACATGAATAAGAGAAATAATATATTCCTCATCATCATTATCGTCATCATGAGGATTTAAAGAATATAAAGATGCAACCAAGCTGGAATCCGAATCTTTAAGATCAATAGAAATCTGCTTAACGGATTGAGGATGTCGAAGATGAATAGTCCGCTCAGGACATAGGATTTGAGCTTCATAGCGGTTAAACCAATCCATTCCCAAAATCATTCCAAAGCCAAGGTAACGCATAACATGCAAATTGGCACGGAAAGAGTAATCACATAAAATAATTTCGACATCTTTACACAATAAACTGATTGTTGCGGATCCACCAACCGGATTTGCAATTCTCAAAGAAGTCATTAAACACATAAGATCCAAAGAAAAAGTATAAACAAGTTCTTTTGAAATAAAAGAGTGGGACACACCCGTATCAAAAAGAACTCGAATAGGATGATCACGAAATAAAATAATGTCATCAAGGATAGAATGACAAATACCTTGACCACGAGAAGTGTTACTAGGATTTTGCGCCACATTAAGCTTTCACTCCTTCCTACCTTGAAGTTTGAGACATGCAGATATATAATGGCCCAAACTTTTGCAATAGCGACAAGCAAGGGGCTTTGAACACTTATTAGCATAATGGTCATTAGAACCACAATTGTAGCATTGCCCACTACTAGAGGCATAAGTCTTTACCACCAGAGTTGCTTGCTTCCCTTTCTTATTAGGATAAGGACCTTTGAACTTACTAGGCCTTTTCTTGTTGGTGAAGTTCGGTTTAACACTCCCAACCTCAACATCAACTTACTCTATCAGCCTCTTCAAGCCGAAGAGCGATATCAATGAGTTGATCAAAAGAAACTTCTAATTTTATAAGTAATGGCTTCTTGAGATTTTTGTTCAAGCCATAGACAAATCTTTGGTTCTTCTTCAAAAGGGTGTTTATGTATTCGACCCCGTATTTAGAAAGTGACTCGAAGGATGTGACATAATCTGCCACAGAAGATTCACCTTGAACAAGGTCAATGAAGCGACGAGCCAATGTTACTTTCTCAGCTTCTGGCACAAATTTTAATTCGAATCGTTCCCGGAATTTCTCCCAAGTAAGATTCGCTTCATTTATTTCAGAAATCAGAAGCTTGTACCAGTCTAATGCTCTTTCTTGGAGCATACTAGAGGCCACCTGAACTCGGTGAAGATCAATAAGATTCATGCGAGAAAAGATTTGATCGCATGATCTTAGCCAAGCCTGGACTTCAATAATGGTTTCAGAACCTTTGAATGGCTTCCCACCCAAATTGGTATAATCGTTGCACAAACGTGCAAATCCAGACTTAGGGTGAGTAGACTCCGGATTAGAACCGGCTGCTTGAGCATTCTTTACTAAATCAAGAAGCTGCTGGGCAGACATAAATACTCCATCTTGGGGAGTAGAACTAGATTGACCGGTGCTGGGACGACCAGGTCTAACCATTTTTCTTCATTAAGAAAGAAAGAAGAAGAAGAAAAAGGTTATTCACAAAATGAATATCAAACAATAATGATTGATAAAACAAGGAACCACAAAAGAAAAATAGGATAGGACGGTTCAAAGACCCGAATAAAATCCTAAGGCATGACTCCTAAGATGGACTTAGGACGATGATCCTTGTTAAATTATTCTACATTGTTCTGAAACTTGGCTCTGATACCAAGCTGTGACGCCCCACCTCTATACCCACGCTAGCCAAGGACACTACGGGGTAATGCCGTCAACTAGCGCAGAGAATAAGGCTGTTGAGGAGCGATCATTCATGTAATTGCTTTGTGCGAGCACCGATATGTCAGATAGTACAACATGCGTTTGGTTTAACGAGGAAATCCTACATGCCGATACAAACTCAAAGCTACTACACAGTGGCTATATATATTCTTCGGAAACAAACATAGAAATAAACATAACATAAATCAGTCACAGATATCCATATCACAAAGGCGGAAAAAGATATGAATATTACACATAAAAGTGTATATCAGAGTAGTGGTCAACAAGATCCACAATGACACAAAAGAAGAGTTACAAGTGCTACATAAAAGAATAAGTATACATCCATGAGTCTATATCCAAAATGTATACAACCAAAAACTACTAATCTAAGTAGTAAGCCAAAAGTCAGAATAATAATCCCAAATAAGAAGTCAAGCAAAGCACCTGTAACATCTCGGTCTGACCCAAGTATTATTTAATAAGAAAATAATAAACGGATCAGTCTAGCTATAAATATCAGATAAAATGATATAGAATAAGATATATGACAAAATCGTATAATAACCATAATGTCATACTATGATAAGTATGTAATTGAAAATCAACTATAGATTAATCAATATCACAAGAATCTTCTCAAAGATCAAAAGAAATGTCATACTCTTTATTTATATTCACCAAACCATAAATATTGACAATAATATCAATGCCAATCACAAAATTTAATGACACAAAAATTCACCAATGCACAAATATGATAAAACTTATCAATGTAAATCACGAAAATTGGTGAAAACGCAAATTCCAGAAATGATCAATGGAAATCCAGAAATCACGAAAAGGGGGAGGCCTATCACAAAACGGGAGTATGAAAACTCACCAACACATGTATCACAAAACGGAACGCTATTCCATGGTTGCTAACCATTTATTTTGAGCCGAGGCTCCACAAAACGGCCCGAAGACCATGGGTCGCTACCCCACCAATTTGAGCCGAAACTCCACAAAAGCGGGGTTTAGTCTCCCTCGCAGACAAAGAGACATCGCACATTGCTAGTCTAAATCAAAAAATGATCATCATCGATCATCAAGAAGTGTCAATTACACTAAGCTAGTAAATATATGAGCTTAGCTTCATGTCCCATAACCACTAGCTTAACTTAAATATTTACGAACAAATTGTAGATTTCCACTCAAAAATTGTCACAAGAGGTTCAATCGAACAAGTCCAAGAATTAATCGACGAAGTAAACGCAAGCATTTCATACCACTTGTTTTACTATGTCGTTTAATTAGATTTCTCATACGAATGAGGTAAAGGTTTGTATATGCTAGTAGATTAGAAAACGGTTTAAGAAACAAGCTTTGTAATAAAATAGTGTTGAAGTCGTTTTGATGAAAGAGTTTTGATATTTACTACTAGTATTGAAAAACTTTATTTTTTTAAAAGTGACAAATCACAAAAATGATTATAGAAACAATCAATCACTAAAATTCACATTCGAAGACGTGAATAGAATCCAAAGAAATCGATTCTGAATCCATCAAAATGGAAATGCCCAAAAATTCCAAAAATAGAGGTTATCAAAATCGACGAAGGTGATAACAACTAATCGGAGAAGAAGAATCGATTAAAGATTGGAAAAGCAAAGAAAAATGAGCATAATAGGCAAAACAGGGAAATAGGAGCAGGTCGGTTGACCGGACTTCCTGAGTCGGCCGACCTAAAATAGGCCAGAAAGTCTCGGCTACAGCTTCGGTCGACCGACCCAGGGGGTTCGGTCGGCCGAACTGCAATTTCTGCAATTCCTACCCTATTTAATAGAAGTGCAATCTCTCACTCAATTTGCAACCGGTCGAGCACGGACGCTAGGGGATTACGCCTATCGGCTACCCGGTCCTATTGGCTCTCCGATGCATCACCAAAAACATGTTCAAACATCAAAGATAGGATCTTTAAAGATTTGGACCCAAAACACTAAAAATTTGGATATTCACAAACCTAATCCAAATCAAAATCAAGTGCACATGAATAAGTGTTAGGAATTCATACCCAACAATTAAAGATAGTTATAGACAAAGATGTGAAATAAAAATCTCACCTTTTCAAAAAATCAATGAAGTAGAAGCTCGAAAGCAAAGGAAGAATCAACCAAACTTCAATACAACCCAAATGAGCTTAAACCTAAGCTTAAAAGAAGAACATTCCCAAAGTTAGGTTTAGGAATTTCTGAAATTGAAAAGAGAATGAGTTGGAGAAGAAGAAGATGATGCTTACCAATAGCTTCTCTTTGGATTTGGAGTTAGAGGTTGGATTTGCTAATGGAACTAGGGTTTTGAAATTTTAATTTCCCATTCCACTCTCCATTTTCATTGAAGCTTGAATGTTAGGAATTAGAAATGAAGTAACGAAGAGGAGAGGGTTGGGACTGAGCTAATAAGTGGGGTAAATGGGCTCAACCCAAACCAAAGCCCTAAGTGAAAAAGTGGCAAAATTCCACTAACTCCAAACATATCAAAGTTTATACTCAAAAAGATCGTAAACGGCGTTTTGAACTCAATGGAAGTGGTCCCGAGTCCTAATTCGACCATATACAAAAAGTAACTTTTCGGACTATAATCCGACTAACGATAAAATATTTAAATACTCAATCGTAAAATATGCGGGTTGTTACAATTACTTTGTGATATACACCAGTCTGACTAGGCATTTTCGCTCATTTCTTGATGGAAAGTACTTGAGATGGATTTTTGGGATGACGTGAGTGTTTTCTATTATAGTTTCGGACTATGTAAGGAAAATATAAGATTCGGATCAAGGAAATGGATTAGGGTTCTGCAATGGAGAAGTTAAGTGATCTATGCTAGTTTGGATGAGAAATTGATGTTTCCAAAAAAGTGGTTAGATGTTACATATAAATGATTCATGCACATCGTACGACTTAAGTAAAAGATTAAGTATTAGTATGACTTGTTTATGTACTGATTGGTTGTGATGAATTTTGGAGGTCAAAATTCTTTTAAAGAGGAAGATGTATAGATCTAGAATTTTATCGCTTTGATTTGTGAATATTTGATTAATTTTAAATATTTAATTATTAGTTTTTAATGGTCAAATAACCCTCTTTTAAGTAATAACTAAGGGTAGTAAACTTTTTTTGAAACTTTTTTTACAAAAATAAGTAGTTTGGAGAAAGATAAAAAATGTGATCGGAAATCATTTTTTGGATTTTTGACTTTTCATCGTACAAAAGTGTTGAACTTTTTGTGCACACTAGTGTACATATGTGCACACAATTATACAAATAAAATAAGTACTTTATTAATTAAACGGATTTTTATAGATCACATTCTAGAAGGTACTTAAGTAATTAAGTAAAAAGATGACTTTTCTCCTTATCTTAAAAAGAGAAAAGTGATAATGAAGTGTGTGGCATAAGCTAATGAAGTATGTGCATAAGCTAAGGAAGTATTCGGCATAAGCTAAAGAATAATGTGTTTGGTAATTTTACACTTCCCAATCTTCTTCACTGCACCTCATATTCTTTATAAAAGAGCCTCATATGTTTTCCATTTCATTTCCATAATTTGCCCGGTTTTACTTTATTCTTCTTCACTAAATATCCTAAAGAAAATTCACCTCAAAATAGTTCATTCTCTCCTCTAATTTCTTATATAATCCTAGAATTACTTAGCTAACACCAGCACCATCCCAAAGCTTAAATCTTTAAAGCAAAGAACCCCATTTGTTGAATGGCCATGAGCATTTAGGCCAGAAGGGAGGTCATGAGCTTCTTAGGAGGGAGATAGGCTTTGGATGCAAGGAAAAGTAGGAAAGGTATGAGCTTTGGTGGCTAGCAAGGAAGTGGTAGTAGGAGGTAAGCTCTTGGTCAAGATTTAAAGTGAGATTTTTCAGTTTGAATACTACTTTAAAATGGTTTTAAAAATTGACAAAATATTGTAAAAATATAATTGTTGTTTATATTGTTTGTACTTGTGTATATTACTTGTTTAGATTTGATTCCTGCTTGGAAATGTATGAGATAAATAACCATTATTTTTCAGGGAACAAAAGTAAATAAATGGAAGTTGAAATGTTGCGTAGCAAATAGATCGCTACAAAAACACTTTGAAAGATGTGATTTTTGTTGAGGGGTCCAAAGGGATTCCTCACCCCGTTTATCTACAATTCATTTGTATATGTGTGTATAAAGTGACTTTGTGCTATGGTTTGGAAATATTGAATATAACTTGGAAGGTTGACTTCTTTTAGAATAGAAACATTTGGAGCACTTGATGACGTGCTAGGGTAGTCGCTAAGCCTCTTTTCATTATTTGAAAAGTTATAGCCTATAGATATTTTGTAGTAAATGTTTTTACACTTATAGTAGTATAAAGTATAGAAAGGAATAGAGTTTGAAAGCTATTTGACTTTCAAAACCAAGTTTTAGAAACTACGGTCCATACAACTATAGTCATTATAGATGCACTTTGGAAATATATGATTTTAGTACAGTATAAAAGGTTATCTACTTTATATATTTTGTAATTCTCTTTCAAATGTGTTTTATAAAGGTTTTTAAGTACTTAAAAAGGGGATTGAAGTTTTAGATATATTTTTGGTAATTTATTTAAATAAGAGGTTTAAATTTTATAAAGGAACTCCTTTTTTTCAATGGTCAATTTATTTAAAAGCGACCATCTTTAAAGGGCTGTTTCAAACTATGTTTTAAAGAGTTTTTAAAATTATTTTTAAAAGAGAAGATATCATGGATTGTAACACTACTATTGTAATATATATTTTTTAGAAAAGGAAAGAGATTATGGATTATAACATTCTTCTTATACTAAATAGTTTCGAGAAAAGTGGAAAGAGGTTTGGTTTATAACACTTTGTTTTAAAAGAATAGTATATGGAATTTTTGAAGTCTTATACTTAACATTAAGCTTCGAGATAGTAAACTTCTAATGATCCTGAAAAATAAGAATGTTGCCAAGTCAAGATTTGAGAGGTAATGATACCCTAACTTGAATGACTACATTGTTAACAAAAGGATAATTTAAGTTTGAAATTGAAGATTGACGTTAAGTATATGAATTATTATTTCCATATAAGAATTTGGTTACTTATGGAAATTAAGTAGTCATATACTTGATACTAAAATTCGATGAGTATATCGATCCTCTATCTATATGATCGAGAATCAGAGTGTTTCAACTAAGGCAAGGCTAGGAGCAATCAGTGCCCTTACTCAACTGGCATCATTTGTGGGTGAGGGATAGAGTACGTCGAAATAGCGAAAACATGACAACTGTAGGGATTTGATTTCTATAAATGATCTTTATAATCTATGGTGGTATGGAAAGTATTTTTTTCATACTTAACACCAAACTCTGAGGTCGGATAAATCATCTCTATCTGTGAGAGTTTAAGAATGCACGTCGAGGAAGGATAGTATGCTAACTTGTCCAGCTACATTGTTAACGAGAGATGGTAAAAGTTTAAAATAGAAAATTGGTAGTAAGTATATTTGGTCTAATGTCTATACGATCCATTTACTTACGCCAAAAGTATTTTGGGTTAACTGTTATCATTGCTTTTAAATGACATTTTTTAACCAATTAAGTATGTTTATAGGAAATGAAATCTTTCTTAAAATTTTGTGAATATACTTATACCATTAAGGTATGTGTATGAATATGCTTTCCAAGTATTGAAATGTATGGTGATTTGTGAATATATATGTGCCGGTAAGATAAATATATGACTACTTTTCAAATGTGAAAAGAGTAGAGAGCGTTTAATATATATTTGTAAAAGTATTTTAATACATGTATTTACAAAGTGGTTTTAATTAATGAAAGGATTAATTAAATTTAAAAAGATGCCTAATAGTTGCTTATATGCTTAAATCATGCTTTGTGTATTATTTTTGTATGGAAAGTATGCGGCACTTAATTTCCCTTATATGATCATTCTCGTTATTGTTAAATTGGACAAATATAACCCTACAAATATCTAGAAGAAACACGAAAATTAATGGTATAATTATCTTCACTAGTGCTATACTATATGTATAATATTGTTTTGCTCTTCTAAGAAAAATAATAAGGAAATCCGTCAGGTTAGGGGATGATCTTTGCTCTTATGCATTGTCAATTTATTTCCAAAAGATCTAGAGTTGAGTTTACTGGAAATCTATCTATTGGTTTTTGGAGCACCCGATAAGCGAGGGAGTGTACTTATATAAGATGACTCAAAACCGTAACCACTCCAAAACTATATACGTGTATTATGCTTTCCAGAACGTTCGTGATTGGTTCGAAATGCTGGAATCTATGTAGAGATCTGACTTTTGTTTGAGATGCTTGAACACATGTAGTTGTTCATGATCTATTCAAGATGTGGGAATCTATATATGATTTCGAGATTTGTTGAGATATGGGAATCCATGTGTGGTTCTGAGATCTGTTCGAGTTGTGACTTGTCTGCTAGAATGCTGAAAGTAGCCTCATCGGCGGATATGACTAAAACCAGAGATAGTATGCATAGCCGGGGTTTAGCTAACCTAAGGGTGCATGTGACTCTACCCTAGAGATATCTATAGTTCTGCATGTGTGAGTGGTGCAAGATTTATGTTGTAGCTAACTATGTATTTCCTATTACATCAGCTAGGGACGTATCATGCTTCGAGAAGATATCTTTGATCTTTGTGCAGCAGGACCGTTTCCGAAGTATTGAGGGCAACTTTATGAAATCCTACACAATTAGAGAATGTGGCTTAGTGGTTTTGATTGTATACCTATTATTGATGTGGTGTACTCTCACACGCAGCACGACTACTTCATATTTATATCCATCACCCTAGACATTATTATAATATCACAAGATTTTCTAATAAAAATGGTTTAGTTATTGTAAGGTAAAATCTCGTCCGTGTTTATTTGTGGAAGGATATTGCGAGATACCTTTATTTTTGAAGGATTTTATAACATTAAACAATCCCAATGATTTGAGTTTCTCACTCTGGTTTACTAGACTAGTCCGGGTGTTATTTTCTGATAATGCTCTGGTCAAACCCAAGTATATTTCCAGAATTAGAAGGATGCTTTGGAACTTCAAGAGACGAGCTGCATGCCTCCAAGACCTGACGTATTTTATATTTTGTTGTGTTTCTTGTTTGTAATTTCAGCATTTGTGAGGACATGCTGTCATAACTGTCCAAGCCGATAATAGGATAGTTACTCTGATTGTTGTATGTATATTAAAGTTTTCTTTTTGCGAAGATCATTTAGATATTAAATATTCCTTGTCACGATGTGAGATTTTGTTCTGTCTTTTCTTTTCTTTCACCCCAACAATTTGTCTTTTCATTACATGGATTCTCAGCATATAAATACCATGGATGTATTAGCGTCAACTTTTGAGGGTCCAAAACGTAGGTCGTTATATACCTGTCCAACGTGGAACTCCCATCATCCAATCATGAGTAGTCATCATCGAAAATCATCAAAACGGTGGTGGAAAAATTCACTTCAAGGTTGACCTGGGGTTTGATCTAAAGTAATCATCCATTTGACTCGAACCAACTCCCGAAATTATGACCCGATGTCAGACTCAGATAAAACCAAGATTTCTCTAAGCACCGATGGTCACCGACTCAGCACTTTAAATTTCTATAACTCTAAGCGAACCAACCATGTGCTGTCTCCGAGAAAATAGCAAAATTTCTTGGGTTGGACTCCAAGTAAATTACCACTGGACCATACTCCCAACGTCATCCCCGATCCATCAAAATTATTAGCGTACGGATCCTGATCAGCTTGAAATTTAAAATGTAGCCTTATGGAGCCTTTTTTGTCACCTTATATCGATCTCATCCAGTTTGGGACAAAAATTAGGAATTGAAACCAATCCCTCTCTACCGGTCCCACTCCGCCAATCCCTCCAATTGGGGATCCAGCCCCTCCACCATTGTGATGATATGCAGCTCCCAAATTCTGGATTCAAAACTCAACTTGAATACGTTGCGTTTTCTCTACATCCCTTAACTAACTGGGGCATCGAGAATCAAGCGGCGACTACTAAATTACCGCCAAGGAATAAACAAGGAACTATTACTCAAATGGTACTCTCCAAAGCCATAGAACCAAGGCGATATGGAAAAAACTGGGATGGATTACTGGGCCAATCTTTCAAGGTAGATGATGACCATTCCAAACTAACTAGCTTCCAAACACCTGACTTAGCGGCCATGGTACTACGGCTCGTGAGTAAAGCCAAAGCCAAACCGATGACGATTGGGAACATGCGACCCTTACCAATAAAGGCCTTTGGTTATCAACTGGACCCCCTACAATCGACTTCCGATTGAGAAAGGCTGGAGTAAAATGGAATAGCGAGTGCACGATGCTGCTTCACTTATCAATAAGGTCAATTTCGAGTTGCTTTGAACTACTTCGTTATGTAGACTTTGTTACTTCGTTTTCACAAAAAATGGACCTTCAATTATGCACTTCTATTTTAATGTAATTATGTTGTGAACTACGATAACTTGAATTAAGCTACATGCAAACAATGAAGGTGGCCAAGGGTAGGCGCCAACCAACATCCACGGACCATGATTGGACCTTTAGAGTTCCATTAAGATGAGCATGAGTCAACCGCTTATCAGCTGCCATATGCCCTAAACTTGGGGGCAAGAACTCTATTGGATGTTTGTTACCAATTTCGGTGCAAACATTCTACACACGACCCGGAAGACCAAAGAAAAACTTGAAGTGGATGTGACTTGACCACCACATCATAGCTCACATCCAGAGTTTGGCATAACAAACATGCCTTGACCAGAACTCATCAAGAACGGAGGCCGATTTAAAGTGGGAATGTACTGACCACCTGCTTGCTAACTATTAAAAGCTGCTATTCCAACTCTCTTCCTCGACCTGACCGAAAGAGTGCAAACCATAAGGTGGACATGACTTGACCGTCCACTATCTAACATTTGCCCCTGACTTGGGGGCAAAGACATGA
The DNA here is from genome assembly GCA_030765085.1 of Allium cepa. Classification (NCBI taxonomy): domain Eukaryota; kingdom Viridiplantae; phylum Streptophyta; class Magnoliopsida; order Asparagales; family Amaryllidaceae; genus Allium; species Allium cepa. Next base: position 295,426,985 of record CM060937.1, read on the forward strand.
CTCAAAGTGGATGCGGTTTTACCATCGGCTCCTCTGCTCGAGCTCGAAGTTCATTAGAACACTCATCTCACTCCCAAAGCTTGGCAGAGACAGGATCCAAATGAAAGTGGATGTAGTACGACCATCCATGTTTCGACCCTGTCCTAGATGTAGGGGCAGTTTAAGAACCCATTCTTGAATTGGACGTGATTCGACTGTCCAATCCAAGGAGGATGTGATCCGTCCATCCGCGACCTTGTTCATACCTAAAGTACGAAGAATTATTCAAGCCTTTCCCGGACATCGGAAAGCCCAAAACCTAAATCGAAAATCGAACGCAGTTCGACCGCCTGTCGCCAACTTTGGTCCCTCAGTGCAGACTATAGTATAAACATAACATGGACACGGTTCGGTTGTCCATGGAATAACTCTAGCTCTCAGAGTACGATCTAGAGTATAAATACCAAATGGGTGCGACTGACCACCACGATAACTCTAGTATCCCAGTGTGTACTGGAGTATAAACACCAAAACACGGATGCGATTCGACTATCCATTGACTAACTTTGGTCCCCCAGCATGGACTGGAGTATAAACACCTGTGACTGATTGCCTATCAACCCACTCTGGTCCCTCGGGGTGGACTGGAATACAAATAACCAAAGATAGATGCGATCTGACCATCCGAATCAAGGCGGATGTGACACAACCATCCATACGTCGATTCTTGTCCTTAGCACAGGACCTATATTATAAATTCATGCAGATGTGTTCGGACCATACAATGTTAATTTTCTTCCATGACTTGACAGGAGGAGCAACAATCACCAAGTGGACGTGAATGGATCGTTCACTCGCTAACCTCTGTCCTCGGCGCTAGGGGCAGAATTCTAGCCTATGAATGAACATGACTCGACGTTCATTTATTAAATCGAATCTGAAGTTGATAAGAGGAGTACTTGAAAGAATGTGACTCGACCATCCATAAACTAACTCCGCCAACCCAAAATTGAGGGTAGGAGTACAAACTACTAAAAGCTGAATACGATAGCTCACTATAGCTTCGGCTTGGTGTTCTTTATGACTTAAAGCAATGATTGCAAGGAGGTTTTAGTGCAAAACTAATCGGAATGACATTCGAAGTTATGGACGACAGATTATATCGTATCACCGGATCGACAGGAAATACCGATCCAAATCTTTTGTATCGGGCTGCTAGATCGACGGTTAATGTCGATCCACACCAACCATAAATGGATGTGACCCGAACGTCCAACGAACATTTTCGATCGCTGGAGCGTGGATAGGAGAGTGAACCACAAATGAATGTGACTTGACCATTCATTCTCCAGCACCCTTCTTCGATCTGTCAGAAGAAGAATGAAACTAGATGAGCATGACTCAACCGCTCATGAGCTGACTCTATCCCTTAATCCGACGAAAGAATACAAATCAAAATTGATGTGACTGGCTGTCCAGCTCTGAATGAATGTGGCACGACCGTTCATTCGCTAACTATGACCATGATCCGCCTAGAAGAGAAATTTGAAATAGACATAACTCGACCATCCACACACCGATCCCTACCCTTGGTTCGACAAAGGGAGCATCAACGATAGATTGGATGTGACGTGACCATCTATTCTTTAGTACTTGCCTAGATATGGTGACATCTGCAACAAAATTGGACGTGGTTGACCGTTCAGTGCTCAGAGCATTCCCAAAATCCGATGGAGCATCGAAATCTTCTCCTAGGAAGGAAAAGCCAGAATATAATCCAAGAATAGGCATGACTCGGTTTTCTATCAACTAACTTTGACCTCAGGTTTGACAGAAAGAGTATAAAACTAAAGCAAATGTGGCATGCCCATCCACTTATCGTTATTTGGCTTTAACTTGGGGGAACGAGTGAGAATGAAGATGAATGAGAGACGACCATTCATCAATCAACTCTAAGTATTTTGAGTTAAGGCGGGAGCATAAGCACAACTACGACGAGACTCGATCGTCCATGCAATACATCTACCAACCCGACACTCGGTCGTCCATGTAATACATCTACCAACCCAAGACTAGGAACAGAAGTGTTATCGTCCAAAAGCTGACTAAAATAGCTTAATGTTGTGACTCATCCCTAGTGTTTGCAATGACCCGAGGCTATGACCGAAAGGATGCGTAGGGAGAATCATCGGACCGATGCATAGGCTCATGGTTGACTAAACAGATCATGAGTACATTAAATGAAAAGTGCATTACTTGAATACAGAAGCAAATTTAAACTCAAGGCAAAAGTAAGCTATGCGGTTTCATGCAACACGGGACTGAACTTTACTCGACATTTGATTCGACGTGCCCATAAGCCTGATCTTTAGTCATTGCAGCTAATTTCTTAAAGTGTCTAAAACCCGCAACTATCAAATTCAATAGATAGTCATTGTTAGATGGATTAACATGTTCTTCCATGCTAGGTGTAATCTAGTGTGGTGTTTTGTTATGCAGTGTTATACAATTTAGAATCAAACAACAGTGCTAATGAGATTCAAAGTTCGACTAGAGCAACCGTCATCGTTAAGTTTCTCAACCAGCTTTCACGTCGGCGGTTATGAATATTGTCCAAGTGTTGGAATCAGCTATTGGCATATTGGAAATTGTCGTTCATGATCAAGGCATTTTCATCATAATTCATGTTCTAGTGAGCATATTCAAATTAAAGTCCAACCGCGTGTTCTTGTACATCTAAGTGCATTCATTATGGAAATATATGTTTAAAGGTCGTTCATGCATGTGAACCTAATTGTGCATAAATTCAAATTCATGTATGTCTAGATTTAAGTCATGTATAGGTGTGTGCATCCAAGTATTCAAGTTAGAATTAGAGTTCAAGTTTGTACAAGGGCATATGCATTCATTCAGGTCCCTAAAAATCAACACTGTATATGAATTATACAATATCTTACCCAAATCTCGATCATACAAGCAATTTCCAGCAAATACAAAAGGAAAAACAAAAATGCACCGATCCTTATGCGATCCAAGTATTACTGATCCCAATGCTTGTTGCCACACTGATCCTTTCGGGTTTCGGCTTTGGTTCCATTTCACTTCGTCTTCTCTGCAATAGTACCGACACCTATGGCTAGTAATTAAGGGTGTGATGTCGGATAGCAGTGCATATAGTCGCATGATAAGTCCAAACATTTGATAGCAGGCTCTATGAGTGTCTCCCACATCAAATTCAAAGTTGAAGGACAAAGGACTTCAAAACCAATCAAAATGAACCAACTAAAGATCCAAACTTCGTTCACCATTCAACCATGCTTGGAACCAATCGCTACCATACCTTATTTCATCTCCTAAATAACACCACCGATCCCATACTCCCTCCTACATTCTCTTTTTTCAATTTAATACAGATCCCTTATCAATCATCAATCCCCATGCTCCTATACCAATTTCAACAACCGATCATTGTGCCTAAGTCTAATTCATTAACCACCAACATGAAATTGACTCCATATAGTTCAACACTAAGGTGAAACCGCTCTCAAACCAAATCGACCTCATTCTCGCCTTCACCGATCAAACATAACCAATTCAAGGCGAATCAATCTCAAGTTTGAGAGTTTAATTTAGGGGTTCGGTGTAAAAGAAAAAATAGCGAGGTAGAATACTTAGGAAGGAGGCGAAGCCAATAAAGGAGGCATACTATTGGATCGGTAACGGACTTGAGGGGATTGAATGAATTTTCAAGCTCTTAGAATCAATAATCGCGACATGGAAGAGGAGCGATTTGGTTGCAAGATGAATGAATGGATGTAAAGGAAGGGATCAGTGAAAGAATGATACCAAATGGAGAGACAGAGAGTAGAGAAATTTTTTGTATTTTTTGTTCTTGTTATCATATTGCTACAGTAGCTGCTATAGTGGCTGCTACAGTGTTTTGGGTTTTGTACTACTTTAATGGCAACTTGGAGGATTTTATCCCAAAGGTGAACTAAATAAATGTTTAAGTAAGGAATTAGGAACCTAATTACCTTTATCTTATTTATTATTTCAGAGTCTTCTAATTTTTTACTTAACATTCTGTAGTTCTCTGTCTTAAGATTTTTACCAGTCATGGTAAAGATCCATATCAAAATCATATTCTGTAGATCTATTTCTTTCTTCTTGTTGTACTAATATGTTCATCCATTCCTTATGGAATTGTTTTAGAAATCTTTGGATTAAGGTAATTTTTTTATTTTTTGTTAGCGTAAGATAATGAAATATATCTATTTCATTTATTACATTATATAGGTTTAATGAAGAATCAGTTATGTCTATAAGTTCATTCACATACTTGTTTTTAAATGTGTTTGTAATAATATATTGGACTTGCTGACTTAGGTTTGTATGTTTTAGAACAAATAGCAATTTTGTAAGGAATTCTTCCTCTAAATGATTTTGTAAATATTCCATTAGAAGGTTTGTTATTTTGATAAACTTGATATTATTTAGGAAAGCAGACGTGAATCTAGGAATACTAATTTACGCAGGCACTATTTATAATATTATTCATTTTCTTCTTCAACCATTCAAGCATAAACCTTTGTTCACTTTTTGAAAATTATGAAAAAATCCTTTAAGTTGTCAATTCTCACCTTGTCACTCTAAGAGTTTCTTCCCCTAAACACCTAGCGTCCTCATGACTAACGGCTAAAATGGGTACTTTGCTCTTTCAAACGAGTTTACGTCTTTTGAATTAAACAACATATAAGATAATTTCAGAATTTAGAATAACATGAACATTACATCATTAACCATAAACCAAGAAGAAAATGAATAAGAATCTTACCTAGGCTGCTTCACCGTTCTTCCTTGATTCTTGTCTTAATTAATTAGCTTATGAAGGGACCAATGCTCAACATTAAAAAGGTAAATACTATAGGTTTTTATTACAGAGGAATAAGATTACAATATGAGAGATAAGTGTTCTGAAGGCCTTACATGTCTTTGTATAGCCATGCTCAGAACACTCTCAAAATACAACTTGATAACTTACAGCTGTGGGTTATGGGCCCACTTTATTAACACATAATGGCGCACTTAAAAAAGAAAAGATAAAAAGCAAGCATCCACCAGACTTTGTTTTTCCACATATGTACTTTTAGTGGATACTTTTATCTGTGAGGCAGGTTTCTGTCACATCAGTCCATTATGTCTTCATCTTCTTTTGTCTTATTGTTGCTGGTAGAACCTTCTTTGTCTTCTCCTGTTAATGACATATGTAATTTCCTATAGATTTTTATAGTATTAGGCCTAGGATGGAAGATTTCAAAAGGCCTGTATTCTAGTTCAAATTCTTCTATGTTCTTGGAGATGTATATTTTTGTTACTGGGGATTCAGCATGTAGTTTGAAATTTTTGTTGCCTATGCTTGTCCAATTCAGATTTTGTCCAATCATGTAGGCTCTGTATTTTTCATAGTGCTGTTGATCTACATCTTGGGTGTTGAGTTGTTAAGGAAATTTGTAGGCTCTTCCCAAGTTGGGTAGTCATGATCGAAGCCGTGTGCTTTGATTTTTATTATATGCCTTGCAGGATCAAGGATGTTGTTGCCATAATGTGGAGGAACTGTAGATATATCCAGGTGTAATTCTGTATCAAGGACCTCTCTAAAATAGTCTGCTATCGAATGTAGAGGCTCTGGTAGTTCTGTTGGATGCCAACCATTTATATAGATATCTTTGACAAAAACATAGTTTAAGAGAGTAGTTGGATCTAAATTGAATTTGTCATGAACAAGATATTTGTATTGTGACAGTTTAAGACCAACAAGTGGCATGGATGCAAAAATCGTGCATCTACAGTCTGATAAGAATTCTTTGCAATCTACAAATTGTTTAGTGCAAGGAATATTTTGATTTCTCGGTATTTCCCAGTTTATTTTGAATCCAGGAATTTTTCGTGAAGATATTTTTGTAATTAGAGAATAAATTTCCTTGTATGTTGGAGCATTTTGCTTCTTTGTATTTTGTAGAAATTGTACTTCTTTATCAAATGTTTCAGGAAAAGAAATCTCCTGACTCTTTTTTTGTATTGGAGAAGCTTGTGGGTATGTCCAAGATGTACCATTTTTCCTTTATTGGCCTCCTTTGTAATAGCTGCAAATGTTGTCTTGGGCTTTAAGCATATTTCTGTAGGATTTAGTATTTCTTCTTTTATTTGAACTCCCGAGGCTATATTTTGTATTTGTTTAATTGTGTCAGAGACTATGTAATCTGTTCCAAGAATTTTTTCAATAGCAATCTTGGCCGTCTCATAAGTGTAATAGCCTTTATAATATGGTCTCCCATATTTTAGGTTTTGTTCAAGTTCCTTAAGTTTAGGAACCATTTCTTCCCAATCAAGATATATGCCAACACTATGTCCGTTGAACAGACAATAGTGTGTAAATTTCTTTGTGTTTTTTGTGTCTGTAAATAACTCAACCAAAGTATATAATATACTTAGCTTTTGTTTGTTTTCCTATGGAGTGGATGACAGGTTCCATATGTTGTCTAATACCATCTGTTGTTCTTCAGATAGTTGGGCATTTGTGACAAATCTGTTTTGTGTATACGTCTTCAGAAATCTTTTGCTCTTTGTTATCTGATTTGTAGTAGCCATTCCTATTTTTTCTTCTCTGTTAACAAAATCACATTCTTCAAAAGAGTTAGTACAATTTTTAGAAGAGTTTAGTAACCTTGATAATTTGTCTGGTAGTATATTTGAAATACCTTTAATATGTTCCCATATTATCCTAGTTCCGCAATTTAGTATTTCATTTTTAAACCTTAGCCATCTATGATTTATTATACTTTTCTCCTTTTTATTATTTGCGTATTTAATTATAGACTCGCAATCTGTTCTTATGGTTATTTCTTTTTGTGATACTATAAAAAGTCTAAATGATTCCACAACATATATTATGGCTAGAATTTCATAATCTAAAGAGGTCATGTAGCCCTTCTCTTTATATGTTCCTGAAGTATATCTACATATTTTTTTCAGTAGATTTAGGATCATTTTTATATTTTTTACTTAATAATATTCCTCCCCATCCTAAAGAAGAACCATCCGTTTCTATAATCAGATAGTCTGTGGTCAATGGTAACGTTAGTGGATTTAAGTTTTTTGCTAATTCTTTAATTTTTTGGACTTGTTTTATGTCTTCACTATTGAATTCCCTTTTACCTTTGGGACTTGCTTTGTTATACAAGGGTCCAGTATATTTTGATAAATTTTTTGTAAATGGTCTTGCATAATTTATGAGTCCAAGAAATGATTGTAATTGTTTTAAATTTTCTATTTTGTCTGGAAATTCTAATATTTTTCTGGATATACGGGGCTGGAGTTCTATTTGTCCTTTTCCTATTTTTACTCCTAGGAAATCTATGGAATTTTTAAATAATTTCTTTTTAGAAATAATTAGCCCATATGCTTCGAAGAGCTTAAATATTGTGTATAAGTGTGATATATGTTCCTTTTTTGTTTTTGAAAAAACTAGTATGTCATCTATATATACAACTGCAATGTTTAAATATGTCATCCATTTTTCTTTGAAATATCTATGGGGCGTTTTTTAATCCAAATGGCATTACAAGCCATTCATAATATCCTTCTGAATAGGTGAAAGTTGTCCATGGTATAGAATCTGGGTGCATTTTGACTTGCCAGAAACCAGATTTTAAATCAAATTTAGAATACCAATAATTATTTTGTATTTTGTTGATTAATACATCTTTGTCAGGAATACGATATCCATCTTCATTTATATTATCATTTAGTCTGGTATAATCCATTACCATTCTAATCTGTCCTCCTTTTCTTTCCGATTCTTTTTGTACTATGAAGGCTGAGGTTCTGCTCTAGAGCCGGACCTTCTTATGATTCCTAGTCTATTTAGGATATCTATGTGCATTTTAAATTCTTCAATCATCCAGTTGTCATATTTGAGTGATCTGGTTTTGATAGTAATATCTGGGTTAGTTATGTCTAGTTTACAATAAACCGAGTCTTTTTCCCAATATTTTGGTGGTTTTTCTCCTATTATTTCTATTTTTTCGAGTCTACTGATAATTTGGTTTATATCATCAGTTGTTAAAATAATATTGCTCATTTTGCTTGGTTGGATCAAATCTATTTCTATATCATGTATATAGTAATTATCTGTTTCTATGTCATGTATATTTTCATAACAATATAATTGTTCTGTTGTTATTTTACTAGTTTCTTTTTGTTGGCATTGTCTTGGAATGTCACAAGTGCATTCTGGGTTTCGGGTTTTTGTATTGTTATCTCCACCACGCTTCTTAGGCAGAAACTCTGATATAAGAGGCATTAATGTTGTTTTCTTGGCTATTTGTAAATAGTCTTTGTTGAAGGAAAAGCTTCCATTTTCACTTCAGAGAAAATCTAATCCAAGTATTAGATTTATATTTCCTAGATTTAATTTAATAACCCATAATTGTATTAGGTTATAATGTGATGACCAATTGTCACAAGTAGTGTGAAATCGTAATTGTACGTTAGTAATTATATCTGTTATAATGTTGGTTGTACCGTCAAACTGGGTACTTTGTTTTGATTTATTAGCTTTTGTGACTAAGTATTGGGGTATTAATTCAGAATTTATTGTTGAGCTGGTTGCTCCTGTATCTATGAATGCTAATAATTTAATTTCTAATCCTTTAATGTTTATTAAGTTTAGTGTCCGAAGTTCTCTAAGACATCCAGGATTACATATTAAAGGATTTGTATTACTTCATCTGTATTGGTGAGGTTATTTTCTTGTAGTTCAGTTATAATATTTTTCCCCTTATTATGTTTGTCTGTTTCTTCTAATATCTTTCTTAGTTCATCTATTTCTATTTCAAAATTGTTCATTCTATCTTCTAAGGTTTTTATTCTATCTTCATTAAAAAAAATTTATCAATATATTGTAATTTATGTTGGTTAGGAGTTTCTAAGTTAAAGTAAGTCTTGGCGCATTTATAACATAATTCTGTGGTACATTTTATACACTTGAATCTTTTGTCAAAGGCTGGATACCAAGGATAAAAGTAGCATTTTGTAGTATCAGTTCCCATTTTATATTTGAAATCATGTACACATTCTTCGTGATTCATTAAATTCAAAAATTGTTCAATTGGGAAGTCTGTCAATCTTGCTTGTTCATTTGTTTGTTCTTCTATTAAAGAGTAGTCTGAATTAGAAGTATTTTCTTGTTCTTCTAATTCTTCCAATGATACTATAGAGTATATTGTAGAAGTTTTAGATACGTCTGAGGCTACTTCAAGTAGATCTTCTTTAACAGAGTCAACTAGGTTTGATTCCCTAGTATATAAGTTGTTTTTTTAGGGCATGTTGAAGACAAATGTCCTTTCTCATTACATGTGAAGCATGTAATGGTACTTGCATATGTTTTCTTTAGATTATATTTTCTAACATGTCTCTCTTTGTTTAAGTAGGGTTTTCTCGCATTTGATTTTCTAAGGTAGTACTTCTTGGTATACTGTTTCTTAGGCTTATGTTTTTTGAAAATAAGGCTTTTAGATCCATATTATTGAGGAGTATATATTTGTGAACAAAATCCATAATTCTTTTGTTTTAATTCCCTCTGGATTTGTATATATGTACATTTCTTTTTTAATTCAGAAATGATGTGGGTTATTCTAATTCCTATGTTATCATAAGTTTTAGGAACGTTAGCATATGTCTCATTCCAAGATTTATGTATTTCTTTTCCTAAATCACCAGGCAGTTTAGAAAATAATCTATCTCCTATTTCTTTAGAATAATAGTTGCCGGAGGTTGTGGCATAATACAAAAATTCATTTAAGAATTTTATTATATGTTTCCAATCTAACAGTTGTATTTGTTCTAAGTCTCTCATTGCTTCTTGTTGTCTAAGAGTAAGTCCAATATTTACTTCTCTTCCTGTTATTATTCTATGTATTAGGTAAGCAAAATTGTACATGTTTCCTCCTTATGCTACTAGGGAGGCTACTTCATCTGGGAAATTACTTTTATATGCTTCCCACATTCCTTTAGCTATATCTCCTAAATAATTCTCTGCTATTCTAACCATTTCCTCTCCTATTATTATATTTGTGTGTTTGGCTGAATAATCTCTAGCTATTGCGGCAGTCCATTGTTTTAAATATGTATCTAATAGTTGAGGATGGCATTCTGTAATATTAAGTATTACTGCATATTTTCCAAAAAATGTTTTTTTAGTAGGTATTCTTTTTCCTATTGTTCTTAAATCTTTATTTTCATTGGTATACGGATTAACATTTTACTCTAGGAGGGTGTCCTAGAGGATAATCCATTTTGTGAGGGGATTCTTTTGGATAGGTTACTGTAGAGCTTTCTCCTTGCCCTTCCATTAGTTCTATGTGGTAGGTGTATTCACTTATTAAATCATTATTAAGGTCTTCTATTTTTTGTTTAATTGTTTCTTTGGAGTCTTTTAAAAAAGTTTCTAATGTAAGTATTGTTTTAATCCTAATATTACTTTCATCATCAATACAGATAAATGTGTCATTGTCTATCTGGTTGTTCCTTTTAAGTTGTTGTTTCAATTCATATAGCTCGAATGGTCCAAGGACCATTCCTAATTCTTTAGGATATATAATTTTATCCATCACAAGTTTCTTTGGAGTTCAAAATTTGATTCATCATCATTGTCTATATCTTTTTGGTTAGAAGGTCCATAGTCTTTAAATCTTAAGGCTGTCGATCCATTAGGGTTTGTATAAGTTACGGCATCATTTGGTTTAAGTGTGTTCCTGTTTTCATTAGGATTTTGGATAGTCCATTCATGTCCTATTAATATAGATGAGTCTACTTCCATTGGTTTTAAAAAATTTATACCAGTGGATATTAGTGTTTTTACTACATCATCAAGTTTTATCTTTATTTTGGAAGTATATTTTGTCATACATTTTCCTAAAAATGTTATATCAAGTAGTATATTTTTACCATTGAAATTTTCAAATCCTTTAGTCTGAATAACTACTTTTATGTGTTATAAACATATAGAAATGTCATTGTAAAGTTTGGTGAAATATAAACAATTCCAACGTTATCATATCAACTTCTATTGTCCCAAATATTGCTTTGTCTAAGTCTTGGTGTCTGTCATCAATTAGTACTATTAGTAATTTGGCTCCTATTTTCTGTCTGACTAATCCTCTTATTCCTATGACAATGAGTCCTAGGTGGATTAACTTATAATTTTGTATTCTTAATTGTTTAATAGCTTCGTTAGACATTAGGTTTATAGTTTGTTGGTTTCCATCACTTAGGGAAAGAATTTCCTCCCTATATGTCTATATAACCCTGTATTTATGGTAAATATACATGTCCTGTATAGTTCTCTTGGATTTAGAGCATTTAGTTGATTATTTGAGAATACTTCTAGGTCGTTATCTATGTTTATTATTTCTTCTAGTTGGGATTGAGAATTTACAGATCTTCTTGATATGTTGTCTACCCAGGTATTTGTGGCTAGGTTATTACTTTCTATAGGTCTGTCCATTAAAGTTCTGGATGGTCCTGTAAAAGATCTTCTATTCATCATATTGTATCTAACTTCTTGAATGTTAAAAAGCTAATCTTGGTCTTTTTACCTTTGTCAGCATCTATTGATCCTAGGTTTAAATTTGATATTCTTTCAGTTAGCTGGTTGATATCATATTCTTTTTCTTGTGTAGTTATATCTAGGTTATTTGATTTTCTGTCTAGGTTTGTAATTTGTTTATCCACTAAATCTAGTTTATCTTGTATTTGGGTTAACATTGCTATTATGGTGTTGGCCATTAAGCATAATACATTATCTGCTTTACTTGTAAAACTATCTTTATTATATCCTGCTGTTAATGTATCAGTTTGTCTTAATGACATGTTGACATATTCTTTAGCTTCAGAATAATGTTTATTATCATATCCCATATTAGTTTAATTATATATATTTTATTTCTTGTAACATTTGCTCAAGTTTTTGTACTTGCAGTTCAAAATGTCTTTTATTTGCCTCTGATTGATTTTTAATCTGTAAGATTAAGTCTATAGATTGTATTTCAATTTCTTTGGGCTTGTTTTCTTCAATTATTTGTCTTGATGAAATTATAACTTGTTTATTTAGGAAATTTTTGAGTTGTAGAGCCTTAATTTCTTGGTTAGTTTATGTATGGTATTATCGAGCTGTAACGACCCAGAAATTTCAATCCCGAAAATTACAGATAGTTAGTAAAGAAAAAGAAAGAGAAAGAAGAAGAAACAGGAACAAGACACAGAAACCTCACATTCGCAGCGGATCAAATATAATATCACATAATAACAGTTTACAAAAGCAGAACTGTATCAATACACTTATATTTATACATCAGAGTTACAACCATTACTATTCACTGGACAGTTTTAAAACAACATGTCCAAGCCCACTATACTATACACAGCGGTAAACACTCCATACGTTCCAGCCATCTAGCTCGCCTCCTGAGCTCCAGAACGTCCTTACCTAAAAATCCGTAATACTCGGTCTGACCCGAGCATTACATCAAAGTAACACCCGGGTGAGGCTGGAAACCAGTGTGAGTAAACTCATCTATCAAGATATTCCAACACAAAGAATTTAATTAAAACCGGGTAACTCGCATCAATATACAAATTCATAATTTGTTATAAACATCACTTATTTCACACATCAATTTCTAAGTGCCAAACTTAGATTAAATGGTCCAATTTTACTTAAATCATTCCATATCAGCCTATTGATTCCACATATCAATCTATAAAGAATCGAAGTGGTTTCAGGTATTATCTAATACCCGACTCCGGTCTCTTCGAATCTAATGTTATCTTAACCCAAGTTATTCAAGTGAAATACAATTCAACTTTAAACAAATGGGTCACAGTAATTCATCATCAATAGATAACCACATCATCACAATTTAAATTAAACATATCATAAACCAAAGCATCCATACTACACAGCATTACTTATCTCAACCTAAGATCTCAAACCATTCAAGGCAATCAATACCATCCATCCATACATAAGTAATGATTTAAAAATCACCATTTATAATTAATTTAAAATAAATTAAAATAATTATTTCATCTTTAATTAATTTAAAATGAATTAAATTAATTACTTTCATCTCAATAAATCTTGCTTACTTATTTATTAATAAATCAATTAATTAATCATCCTCTAATTAATCACCCTTGATTAATTATCCTTTTATTACATTAAGTAATTAACCCTTAATTAATTACACAAAATTAATTATTCTTAACCATTCAAGGCAATTAACCTTCAATTACCTTCATTTATTAATTATTCTTCTAATTACATTTAATAATTAATCTTTAGCTTAATTACATTCATTAATCAACCTTGATTTATTACCTTAGTAATTAACTTCCTCTAATTACTTATATAAATTTAATTAACCCCTTAACTAATATCATTAATTAATCCTTTAATTATTCCGAGTAATCACCACTTAATTACTTTCCTCAAGTAATTATCCGTTAATTAATATCCATCAAGTAATTTCCTTTAATTCATTACATCCAGTAATTATTCATTAATTACTTCACTAAGTAATTACACTCCATTAATTACATTAAGTAATTATACTTAATGTCATCCTCAAGTAATCCTCTTTAATTAATTAATCTTAATTAAATAAAACTATTCTCATTAACTTAATTAATTACACCAAGTAATTAATCCCTTAAATTACTTCATTAAGTAATTACCCTTACTTAATTCATAAGTGATCATCTTTAATTAATCACTAAGCAATTACTTAGTTATTAACTCATCATATAAAATCACTGTTGAAACAAATAGGAATTTACCTATTATAATAATTACTTTGAAAACAACAAATTTTAAAGCGCTTCAAAACTTTGAAAAACTCATTTAAAATTTTGCAAATACTTTGATTCAGAAATTGGTTTGTATTTTCTTTTGAAACTTATTTATTTTAATGAACTTTTAAAATAACTTGATTAAACATTCCTATAACATATATTACTTAATACTCCTAATCTGATCGCTCAAGTAGGATTCCTTTAACACCGTCATAATTAAATTTACCACAAACCAAAACACGAGTCAACTTGCAAAATTTCAAGCAATCCTCCACTAACCCTTCCTTCGAGTCAGTACACAAATATCCTGAATTCGACACGTAAAATCATCGTATTCCCCAACCTTAAATCCCTTGATTTTGTACGCAATTTTGTGCACGCCGTGCACATGTACTGACCAATGGCGGAACTCCAGCCACCTCGACCACCACTGGCAAGTCGCCTTCGACTTCTTCAATCCATCCGACCACCTAGGATCCTCCACTGACCACGACATCAAATTCGAACACAATCAACCCAAGAAATCAAGCTGTACAAGAACCATTACCCATAAATGTCCCTCGTCCCGACGTCTCCCATCACCTGACGCCTCAAGATTCCTGCCACCGCTTCACCATGAAACCTTACACTCTATCCCCCACGACCGATTGCGGCTAGAACTCCATCGACGTCACACAAACTTCGTGAAACCAGATAATACCATCAGCTCCCAAAACCCTATAACGACGATTCCCCACCATCACCGAAGTTTAAAAATCCAATGACCATTTTTGCCAGCATCACCTATCCCCCGGCTAGCTTCGGCCATGAACATGAGATCCTTATCTCTACCGATCATTTAAGATTGATGAAAACCCAATATTTGGTCCTCTGGCGATTTCTCTCAAATTAAAAACTTTAAAATCCCAATTTTATTTTCAAAAATCATAAATTTGGATAACAAATCCAACTATATACCTGAAACAGTGAATTATTAAAATCGAGATTTTGGGTATAAGTAAATTTTGACTGTTATTCTTACTTATGTTAAGACTTTCCTTAAAACTTATCTGAAAATATTTTTAAATCAAGCACTTGTAATTCCAAACAGGTTTTGTTTAAAAATATAAGTCTAAAAAGGAATCAAATGAAGAGTACTAAATTTTGAATTTCATTTGCAACCTAGGAGTAAAGAACAGAGGCAAAAAAAATACTGAAGCTCATATATGCATACCCATATCCATATACATAAACTCATACGATCAGATAAAACAAACATGTAATCACTTCAAGATACACTGCATGCAACCAAACTGAAAATAGATTAAACTTGCGTACTTACCTCCATATGAAGAAACAGAGAATAGTTTCGATTTTCTCTGTCAAATATGAAATCGCCTTTGGGTTTTAGAAGATCTGAAGTTGTTGAATCTATCTTGAATCTGATGTTGATGAATTGATTTCGAGCTTCAGTTTGAAGATTGTGAAAATAAATGTAGTTTGAAAATTTTGTTTCCTTTTTATTTGTTCCTAATTTTCTTGCAGGCTTTGCTCAACAGGTTTCTTTTTTTTTGAGAAAATGGTTTATAGTGTTTTTATTTGTTTTGATTTTCTGATCTGAAACTTACGTTTGTTTGGATTTTCAATTTCTTTTGTTCCTTATTTTTATTTTTTATAAAAAAAACTCATGTTGCCATTTGTTACTTTATGTTGTAGAATGCTTCCAAATGTAATTGCAAGCTTTAATTGTCTTACTTGTTTTACAAATGTAAAAATAAGAATTTTTATGTCCCACTCCTTATTTAAATTTTACTTTTATTTTTAGGCTCAACATATATATAAATATTTAGAAAAGATATCACCCTAAATTAGATCCTAATTTTAAATTTCCCCTGAAAATTGAATACAAATCGATGCTCTTAATATACTCAACATATATATACACTTATATTCTTGCATTTGAACACATTTAAAATCTTAACCATTATTAAGCTTGCACAACATCATATGTACATATATTAATTTTACTATAAGTTATATCATTTCCAGATATCTATTTCAATATTTATCATAGTTTTAAATACATTCAGATATCTTTTATTACCAGGATTTTATCCGTTCACTAAATAAATCCAAAACTTATTCAATTATCAAATGCCGAAATTCCGGGTTATCAAATTCCTCCCCCCTTTGAACCTTTTCGTCCTCGAAAAGGAACGAAGCCAGAATTTATTAAAATACTTAATATTAGTTAAATCACTTTTAATCATTTAAAATATTTTAAAATTTATATAATATTGCCAAAATAATTTTATAAAAATACTTTTATAACTCGATGTTTCAACCAGTCCATCCTTGTTCTCATAGAAATTCGGTCATATGTTGATCAGGCGTAGGACTGAAAATCGATAAGTACTTAGCAGACCCATTTTCAACACCCAGTGAAAATACTTGAAAAAATAATTTCATTGAAAATATAGAAAACATTTTGAAATAGAGGAAATATCATTGGTGAGAATACTCTGGAAATCATCACCCTCATCCATGGTCGCAGTTACATTCCAGGGTTACGTTGTCATCGCAGCAAAAGTCCATGTAACTGCAGGCGCTCCGTGCCTCTCGATTACGCCATGGAACCCACGACAGATCGCAGTTACATTCCAGGGTTACGTTGCCATCACATCAAAAGTCCATGTAACTGCAGGCTCTTCGCGGCCTCTGATTTTCGCTGTCAAAATGAAACCTCTCCACTTCTACATAGGTCGCAGTCTACCGATATAAAATCAAACGCAGACTGTTGGCTCTCAGCGGCACACACGACTTTCGCTATGTTACCATAGGTCACAGTCTACCAATATAAAATCAAACGCAGACTGTTGGCTCTCAGCGGCACACACGACTTTCGCTATAGTATGCTCTACTCATAATATCCAGGAACTAGTTTTGTCCGGACTCCTCAGAGGATCAACTTTAGAACCCCCCCCCCCCCCCTTGGGGCTCAAGGCAGCACCACCCGATGGCACTCTTGAGAAGTTCATTTCAAGGGAGCGCCTTTTTCCCCAGAGCCATCACCAAAACATTTTATGCTATACACATATAGTTTCTTCAAATCATACACCTAGTATGATCTCATACAAAGCTCCTTTACACAAAATCGATTATCCCAAAATCGATAATTCTCAAACTAGGCTTTTCAAATTCTCATATTGATTTTATCCAAAATCAAAAAGCCTTTCCAAATCCAAAGGTTCCTAAAACCTTTTCTAAAATCTTCATAAGATCCTTTATATATATATATATATATATATATATAATTTTTAAAACTTTGGATCATTTCAAACTTGTATAAAACTCCTTTTATACTTCAAACATTTTCAAAAACCCTTTTCTTCTGGCAAAAGATTCAACAAGGGGAGTTTCATTTTATAAAACAAAGATATATAACTTTATTTACTCAAAATCAAATATTCAAATTTGATTACTCCTTTCAATATCATTTTCATTCAAATCCGTACGATATACACATATCATCCGTATGCTATACCAATCTGATCGCTCACTTGACCACACAATTTCACTTCCGAACTAGTATCGTCCACCCGACTTCCTAGTGCAGACATAGATCTGCTTTCTTGATCAGAAAACGTCATTTTTCTTACATAGTCATAACTATGATAGAGAATATCCAAAATCAATCAATAATCCATATCTTGGTTCGCCTTCAAAAATCGAGAGGTGAATTCCAACTTGGATCGATATAACTATCTCGAAATTCTGTGCTCGAATCTGGATCAAATCATTATGCGAATAGAATAACATACGTACACCATACATATTTATCTTTATTGGTTATTAGCCAAATCAATTTCATTTCTATTCACATTCACTTTGATTTTCATTTACTTATTCACAATTGCTTCAATCCATTTGGATTATCATCTCTATTCTTATCTCGATTGGTTATTTAACCAATAACAGTTCGAACTCCGACCATTTTATTTAGAAAATAGCTTGAAAAATTACAAAATAGATAAGTAGTTGGAAAATAATTACTAGTTTGTAAAATAGTTAGAAACTAGTTAAAATAATTATAGAAATTTTAGATAATTGCAAAACAATAGTAAGATAGTAATTAGTTTTGTAAAATAGTTGAAATATAGTAATTAGTTTATAAAACAGTTGGAAAATTGTTAAACAGTTTCAAAAATATTGGTAAAACAAGTATAAGATGGTTTGGCTTTTAAAAGAAAGCTTGTATATATATAATGAATAGCTTGGAAAAATAGGTTTATATTAAAACAATTTATATTAAAAATAGTCCAGAGTCAAAACTGCTCACTTCCCAATCTCCATTCTCATCAATTCAATTTAAATTTCCACTTCCATTTAAATTGATCCAATTCCAATTTAAATGACTTCAATTTCCATTGAAATTGATTTAACCCCAATACAAGTTGAATTAACCTCGGTTTCTTTCCAAATTTAACTTCATTCAACCTTGATCTCAAATTCTACTAATTCAAATAAATTTCAATTGAACTAGTTCTAAATTGCAATTCATTTCAACTCCAGTTTGAATGAATCCCAATTTCAAACTCCATTTCCAAATCAAGTTGAATTATTCTTGATTTCCTCCCAAATTCAATTCAAATTCCTTTGAATTTAAAACTATTCAACTTTAATTACAATTCCAAATTATTCAAATCAATCCAATTCAAATTTTCCATTTGAATCTTATATTCATACATCTCCAATCACAATTTCAATTAATTCAAACCAAATTCAATTTGAACTAATTCAAATTTCACATTTAAACCATCTCGAATTATATAAATTCGAGTTAATACTTCAAATGTTGATTTAATTTCTTTAAATCAATTTTTCTTTAAAATTTTAAACAATTCAATTTTGAGTCCAAATTTCAAAATTCCATTTTAAATTATCTTTACTTAACTCATTACAAGGTTCAAGTAAGAGTTTCAAAAAAATTTAATTTACAAATTTATTTGTTAACATTCAAATCTTAAGCTCAAAAGAATTCCATATCTAAATTTTAAATTTAAGTTAAATTTTATTTATCTCTATAATGGATATATTACCACACTTCACTTCTTATTCATTTAAACAAATCCAATTCACAATTTAAAGATTTTTTAATAACAATAGGATGATATCATCCAATTCATTTTAAAACATCCATCAATTTCCAGTTTCCAGATCTCAAACCCATTTTGAGATCACACAAATTCCCAATTCAGATTAACCATTTAACTTCCCAAGTTAAATTCCAATTTCATCTTGAAATTTCCAAATCAGGTTAATCATTCCAACTTATTTAACTTTTTCCCCAGTTAAACTCAATTCACTTAATCTAGTCAATCTTACCCAATTTGAATTTACATTTCAAATTCTAAACTTCACATTAATAATCTTCCCATTTATAAGTTCAAAAACTTAGCATTTTGGGTATCACATCTTATTCCAAATTCAAAACTCACCATTTAGAGTTTATTTCAAACCACCTTTGATATTATGTATATCCACATATATACATATTAATTTCTTTTACATACCAAGTTATACTTTAAAAATTTAAACCACCTTTGGTTTTTAATTCAAAACAAATTTCTTTAAATTTTCAAACAACTCTTGTTTGAAATAGGACCATTTCATTCAAATGCATTAAATAATATTATTTATTATTTCTTTAATAATTTGAAAACAAATTTCAAATGTTTTTAAATCTTAAGATTCAAACTTCACAATTTAGATCAACTTCAATTTCAATTTATATCCCATACTTATCAAAATGGTTTACTTCCTTAAAACATTTCATTAGTATCTTATTCTGAAATTCTTTCCCAAATTCACGAATTAAATTTCAGTTTGAATTTGTTTCAATCTTATCTTTGTTCAATTTCAATTTCAGTTTGGTTGTGTTCTATTACTTCTCAATTTAATTCCAATAATTTTAACAACCAATTCCCTTAATATTTAATAGAAAGAAGTATCGCTTTATGTATCAAAATATATTCTTATATAAAATCTTTTAAAATCTTTATATAATAAAATAACAAGTACGCTCTCATATGTATGTATATACTCAACTCATTCTAGGGTACCACTTACCCTATCCTTAATGAGTAATCCCACCAAAGCCAAGGTTCTCGCTTAACCTTCAGCTCTGATACCAAATGTAACGACCCGGAAATTTTGATCCCGAAAATTCCAGATAGTTAGTAAAGAAAAAGAAAGAGAAAGAAGAAGAAACAGGAACAAGACATAGAAACCTCACATTCGCAGCGGATCAAATATAATATCACATAATAACAGTTCACAAAAGCCGAACTGTATCAATACACTTATATTTATACATCAGAGTTACAACCATTACTATTCACTGGACAGTTTTAAAACAACATATCCAAGCCAACTATACTATACACAGCGGTAAACACTCCATACGTTCCAACCATCCAGCTTGCCTCCTGAGCTCTAGAACGTCCTTACCTGAAAATCTGTAATACTCGGTCTGACCCAAACATTACATCAAAGTAACACCCGGGTCAGGTTGGAAACTAGCGTGAGTAAACTCATCTATCAAGATATTCCAACACAAAGAATTTAATTAAAACTCGGGTAACTCGCATCAATATACAAATTCACAATTTGTTATAAACATCACTTATTTCACACATCAATTTCTAAGTGCCAAACATAGATTAAATGGTCCAATTTTACTTAAATCATTCCATATCAGCCTATTGATTCCACATATCAATCTATAAAGAATCGAAGTGGTTTCGGGTATTAACTAATACCCGACTCCGGTCTCTTCGAATCCAATGTTATCTTAACCCAAGTTATTCAAGTGAAATACAATTCAACGTTAAACAAAGGGGTCACAGTAATTCATCATCAATAGATAACCACATCATCACAATTTAAATTAAACATATCATAAACCAAAGCATCCATACTACACAGCATTAATTATCTCAACCTGAGATCTCAAACCATTCAAGGCAATCAATACCATCCATCCATACATAAGTAATGATTTAAAAATCACCATTTATAATTAATTTAAAATAAAATAAATTAATTATTTCATCTTTAATTAATTTAAAATGAATTAAATTAATTACTTTCATCTCAATAAATCTTGCTTACTTATTTATTAATAAATCAATTAATTAATCATCCTCTAATTAATCACCCTTGATTAATTATCCTTTTATTACATTAAGTAATTAACCCTTAATTAATTACACAAATTAATTATTCTTAACCATTCAAGGCAATTAACCTTCAATTACCTTCATTTATTAATTATTCTTCTAATTACATTTAATAATTAATCTTTAGCTTAATTACATTCATTAATCAACCTTGATTTATTGCCTTAGTAATTAACTTCCTCTAATTACTTATATTAATTTAATTAACCCCTTAATTAATATCATTAATTAATCCTTTAATTATTCTGAGTAATCACCACTTAATTACTTTCCTCAAGTAATTATCCATTAATTAATATCCATCAAGTAATTTCCTTTAATTAATTACATCCAGTAATTATTCATTAATTACTTCACTAAGTAATTACACTCCATTAATTACATTAAGTAATTATACTTAATCTCATCGTCAAGTAATCCTCTTTAATTAATTAATCTTAATTAAATAAAACTATTCTCATTAACTTAATTAATTACACCAAGTAATTAATCCCTTAAATTACTTCATTAAGTAATTACTCTTACTTAATTCATAAGAGATCATCTTTAATTAATCACTAAGTAATTACTTAGTTATTAACTCATCATTTAAAATTACTCTTGAAACAAATAGGAATTTACCTATTATAATAATTACTTTGAAAATAACAAATTTTAAAGCACTTCAAAACTTTGAAAAACTCATTCAAAATTTTGCTAATACTTTGATTCAGAAATTGGTTTGTATTTGAAACTTATTTATTTTAGTGAACTTTTAAAATAACTTGATTAAACATTCCTATAACATATATTACTTAATACTCCTAATCTGATCACTCAAGTAGGATTCCTTCAATACAGGTCATAATTAAATTTACCACAAACCAAAACATGAGTCAACTTGCAAAATTTCGAGCAATCCTCCACTAACCCTTCCTTCGAGTCAGTGCGCAAATATCCCGAATTCGACCCGTAAAATCATCGTCTTCCCCAACCTTAAATCCCCTGATTTCGTACGCAATTTTGTGCACGCCATGCACATGTACTGACCAATGGCGAAGCTCCAGCCACCTCGACCACCACTGGCAAGTCGCCTTCGACTTCTTCAATCTATCCGACCACCTAGGATCCTCCACTGACCACGACATCAAATTCGAACACAATCAACCCAAGAAATGAAGCTGTACAAGAACCATTACCCACAAATGTCCCTCGTCCCGACGTCTCCCATCACCTGACGCCTCAAGATTCCTGCCACTGCTTCACCATGAAACCTTACACTCAATCCCCCGTTACCGATCGCGGATAGAATTCCATCGATGTCATACAAACTTCGTGAAACCACATAATACCATCAGCTCGCAAAACCTTATAACGACGATGCCCCGCCACCACTGAAGTTTAAAAATCCAATGACCATTTTTGCGAGCATCACCTATCCCCCGGCTAGCTTCGGCCATGAACACGAGATCCTTATCTCTACCGATCATCAGAGATTGATGAAAACCCAATATTTGGTCCTCTAGCGATTTCTCTCAAATTAAAAACTTTAAAATCCCGATTTCGTTTTCAAAAATCATAAATTTGGATAACAAATCCAACTATATACCTGAAATAGTGAATTAATAAAATCAAGATTTTGGGTATAAGTAAATTTTGACTGTTATTCTTATTTATGTTAAGACTTCCCTTAAAACTTATCAGAAAATATTTTTAAATCAAGCACCTTGTAATTCCAAACAGGTTTTGTTTAAAAATATAAGTCTAAAAAAGAATCGAATGAAGAGTACTAAATTTTGAATTTCATTTGCAACCTGGGAATAAAGAACAGAGGCAAAAAAAATACTGAAGCTCATATATGCATACCCATATCTATATACATAAACTCATACGATCAGATAAAACAAACATGTAATCACTTCAAGATACACTACATGCAACCAAACTGAAAATAGATTAAACTTGCTTACTCACCTCCATATGAAGAAACAGAGAATAGTTTTGATTTTCTCTGTCAAATCTGAAATTGCCTTTGGGTTTGAGAAGATATGAAGTTGTTGAATCTATCTTGAATCTAATGTTGATGAATTGATTTCGAGCTTCAGGTTGAAGATTGTGAAAATAATTGTAGTTTGAAAATTTTGTTTCCTTTTTATTTGTTCCTGATTTTCTTACAGGCTTTGCTCAACAGGTTTCTCTTTTTTTTTTGAGAAAATGGTTTACGGTGTTTTTATTTGTTTTGATTTTCTGATCTGAAACTTATGTTTGTTTAGATTTTCAATTTCTTTTGTTCCTTATTTTTATTTATTTTTAAAAAAACTCATGTTGCCATTTGTTACTTTATGTTGTAGAATGCTTCCAAGTGTAATTGCAAGCTTTAATTGTCTTGCTTGTTTTACAAATATAAAAATAAGAATTTTTATGTCCCACTCCTTATTTAAATTTTACTTATATTTTTAGGCTCTACATATATATAAATATTTAGAAAAGATATCACCCTAAATTAAATCCTAATTTTAAATTTCCCTTGAAAATTGAATACAAATCGATGCTTTTAATATACTCAACATATATATACACTTATATTCTTGCATTTGAACACATTTAAAATCTTCAACATTATTAAGCTTGCACAACATCATATGTACATATATTAATTTTACTATAAGTTATATCATTTCCAGATATCTATTTCAATATTTAGCATAGTTTCAAATACATTCAGATATCTTTTATTACGAGGATTTTATCTGTTCACTAAATAAAGCTAAAACTTATTCAATTATCAGATGTCGAAAATCCGGGTTATCACACGAACCCATCTATTTTTTGTAATCCTTTTTTGAGATAATTTTGATTATCTTGTATTTGCTGTAATTTTTTGTTTCTAGAAGTCATACTTTCTGAAATAAGCTCGACTAGTCTATAGTACTTTTCATTGTACCAATGTAGAGAATCTCCTAATTCAATGACTAGAGCTGTTATGGAGTTTAGGTGATTTGATTCAGAATGTAGCATATGTTTGTAACTACTGTTTATATAGCACGTATGTTTTTGTTTTTCTAATGTGATTATTCTTTTTGAGGGATTGTTAATTTCTAAGTTTAGGTATTCAAATTTCTTATAGCTAGTTGATTCAACAGGTTTTAGTTTATTCATATTCATTGACCTTAGCTCTGATACCAAATGGAGAGACAGAGAGTAGAGAAATTTTTTGTATTTTTTGTTCTTGTTATCATATTGCTACAGTAGCTGCTACAGAGGCAGCTACAGTGTTTACGGTTTTGTACCACTTTAATGACAACTTGGAGGATTTTATCCTAAGGGTGCACTAAATGAATGTTTAAGTAAGGAATTAGGAACCTAATTACCTTTATCTTATTTATTATTTCGGAGTCTTCTAATTTTTTACTTAACATTCTGTAGTTCTCTGTCTTAAGATTTTTACCAGTCATGGTAAAGAGTTTAGGTATTCAAATTTCTTAAAAAATGAAAGCAGGAGCAAATGGAGGGATTGGTGAAAAATATGTGAATGAATGGAAGATAAGGGATCGGTGAATAAGTGTAGAAGAAGGGATCGAATTATTTTATTGAACGAAAAATAAAAAACGTAAATAAAAATTTGAGTAAAAGAGGGGGATCGATGGATGAACGTAAGAGAAGCGATCAGGTCCCTTTACATATAAAAAAATGAATGCGAACAAATAAAGGGAAACAGATAGCGGATTAGATTAGTGAACGAACATAAAAAAGGGATTGGGTCGTAATTTGAAAGTTGAATACCCATACGAAGCCCATGTATTTTCTTATACACAATTACAAGCATGTGCTAAGTATGATATACGGATCAGTTTCTACCCGTGTGTGTAATTGAATTACAAATGCAAACTGACAAAACTTGGCAACGATTTATAGGCACGTGAATGTGCTTAGGAGCTAACGACAACCATGAATACTTGATAAGCACATGTGCACACTTGACATTCGATTCCATGAATCGATGGAACTTAAATTTCCATCCGGAATTTTTAGAATAGAAATCAGTTCAGATAACTGACGCCTACTTGCTCTATTGATTAGCCCAATGGAACCGAGCATAGACAAAGATTGGGGATTGCACTTTGAATTTATATTGACAAATATTGACCAAGCGTAATGACAAATTGAGAGAATTATGACTCTTCGGAAAGATAATTCAACGGAAGAATAACAATTATTCATGAAACTGAATGGAATCCTTACCGATGACTCTATTTTTCTTCGATTCAAAGCAGGTCATGTTCGAAACAAGATGTACTTTGGGGTGTAAGATCATTTTCACCCTAGAGGGGGGTAAATAGGGTGATACTAATAATAATTAAAATTAATGCGGAAATAAAAAACAATAACAGTAAATAATGCAGTAAAGATCACACATAAATTTACCCAACTTCGACAATAACCTGCCTACGTGCTGCCTCGAAGATTTCTATAAGAAATTAAGTAGTCAGATGCTTATACACATAAGCTTGCGACACCTGCTACTTGACTAACCTAACTCTATGCTCAAAATCCTGCCACAACTCAACCACTGAGTTGTGAATTCTCAAACTATGCCCCGTAGTTTGTACCTAGTCACACAAGCAGAAAGTTACACAATTTAAAATAGACAATTACAAACGAAAATAAGAAAACTAAACAAAATCTAAACAAAACCGTGTTTAACAATTTAAGCCCAAATAAAATAGAGCTGGCCCAATATAGTAAATGATTGAAGACGTTTCTCCTTTATCTGTATATGTTGGTCGTCTCGTTCCTTTTTCTCTTCGATCTAAAATTTAGGTTTCCTTCTCAGTTGAAGTTGCTGATTCAATAAATCAGTTTGGCATGATGATATTACTTTGAATTGCATCGTCAATTGATTCTTGCTTTGATTGGGTTGCGGTTGCTCCAATTTTGTCGAGCACGAATGATAAGAATGGTATGCAATTTTATCCCCTTTTCGATTTTCATTACACTCGACTTCGATTCGAGTTTCGTGATTTTATTCAGTGTTTGCTCTCTGATTTGCTTGAACTCGAATACTTCCTATTGTCGACGATGATGTAAGAATTTATAGGGATTAAAACCCTTAATTCTCGTTCGTATATTTCTCATTTGAATTCTTCACGCATTTGCTTGGTCGTTCGATTTTTTCTTGAACTTCTGTGATAAATATGACTTATTCATTAGTTGAAACGTTTGAATATAAATTGAATTTTGTTCCGACCTTTTCTCCTGCGACTTTGGCATTTTTGAATTTTTGAGATAATTCAATATTCGATTTTCTTCTTTTATATGTCTTGACCGGTTCTTCGTGTGACCCTCTATGATTTTATTTGTACTGCTCCCTTGTTTTGTTACTTCGACTTTATATTGCTTGTTTACTTGAAGTGGTCTTCTCTTGTTTTGTGTTGCATTGCTTCGATTTACATTTGCAGTTTTTTCTAGTCATTGTTGTTTTTGAATCCATGCCCCCATTGTGTTCATTTGAGTCTACACTTGCCTTTGAGCTTCTAATTTTATATGTGGAACTGTTGTGTTGAGTGGCCTTGTTAGACTTGTGTTGATCTGGACATGTTGTTTCCTCTGTTGCATTGTGCCTGCACTTGCTCATTTGAGCTGCTGTCATTTGAGATCTTGTGTGTTCTTGTTATTGTTTTTTGACCTAAACTCTATTTGGTTGTCAACTTTTGAGTTCATGTCTCTGTGTGTTCATGGCTTCATGTTCTTGTAGTTGAATTGCTTGGTTGGAGTCTGTAACTCGACCATTGTGTTGTATGACCATAAATATCACTGTCGGCTTCATTTTGTTTATGTGTCACTATGTACGCTTTGTATATGTGTCACCATACATACATACATACATACATACATATATATGTATGTGTGTGTGTGTGTGTTTTGTGATGTCTTGGCATTAATTCTGGTTTCATTTTGAATTGTCCACTGCTCTCAACCAAATTTTGAGCTTCATGTGTTTGTTGGTCTGGTCTGAGTCTTGGTTTGGTTCACTTTAGTTTGAAACTGAACATGATATGTCATAAGCATGGTGATCTGTTGAAGTTTTGTAGATTTAAGCATGTTTGGTTTCACGTTCTACTAGTTCACTTTCATGGGACTGCACTGTGATTGCTTTGCACCTATTTAACCCGATTTGCTATCATGTTGGGTTCATTCGCATTCAAGTGTTTTCAACTATGTTGTTGCAGTCTAAAGTCTTGTGTACACTTGTTTGCATGCTCCACTATGCTCATGTGCATTGTTCTATTTGATTCTGTCTAGTGTGGTTGCATGTTGTTGTTGTGGACATGAATTGTAGCTCATTGATTTTGAAAAACATGCACATATTCATATATATGTATGTGAAGTGAATATTACTGCATATTTGTACATGTATACACATGTATGCTGGTCTGGATCATGTTGAACTAATCTGGTCTCTTTGCTTTGAGTTAAATTCTCTATACATACCCATGCTAGTCTCTGGTTCCACGTGTTAATATATTTTCCTTGAACTTGTTTGATTTTTGGGTTATGATGATTTGGTCGAGACTCATATGCACTTGAGTTGAATCCAACTTTTTCTTGGGTTTGACCTTGTGCTCACCTGTCTATGCAATTTTATTAAGCTAGTGTATATCAGTGTGCACGACCTTGTGACATGTACAGTGATACATTGTGCATGTTACAAGCTGTTCGTGTAAGATGAATTCAAAAGAAAATGATGACGAACAACCCAAATAACTTAGGCAAATAATATTTTCAAAACACACTTTAGTTTGCATTGCAAAATATTTTCTTTTTCAATTTTACTGTGTCGGTGTTTATTTTGCAGATAGTTCAGATGCTGGATACAAACTGGAATAGAGTTAAAGATCAAATACGAGTGAGAGTGAATATGTAGTGAGGTGAAAATCGTAAATTATGTTGTAATCGCAAATGTATTGTAATTGAAAATGTATAATGTAGAGAGAGCTCAAATTTGTACTATTAGGATTTGTAATAAACTATTTGTTGGAATAAAATATTTGTTTGAATATGAATTCTGAGTTATTTATTTTATTCAACAAATATTTATTAAATTAAGCGAAAAATAAAATAATACAACAACAAATACATTTAAACTAATATTTATATATGTTTATTATCAACAAACAAAAACCACAGACTATCGTATTCTATAATATCCCCCTTTTGATGATAGCAAACATATATTAAGATTTTGACTAAATGTATTTGATTTTGATGAATTCCATTTTCTCCCCCTAATTAAATGCTCCCCCCACAACAAGGCTCCACCTTCATATATGCGTGAAAAAATATGCAAATAAAGTAAAAAAAACAAATGCAATGAGCCTATATGAGAATATGCTTGCCAAAATCTTAACTTCTCTCCCCCTTTTGTTATTAGCAAAACAGTAATAGTATTAGAAAATATAGTAAAAGTGGTAGACATTAATACAACATTAATACCTCATCGAGTATAAATATTAAATTTCAATAAAAAGTCAAATAAAAACCATAAATACTTTGATAGGTGCATGCTCCACTTTAGAGTGATAGGGGTGATGTTGGCATATAAAACCATATAGCTGCGTCTATTTATGGTATACTTATGATAGAAATTTGAATACTTACTAACCATGCATAACCGTAAGGACTTTTAAATAAGATTAGTAGTATTCCCATTTCTATGAAAATGAATTTCAAGTATCTTCTAACCACGCATAACCGTGAGGACTCTTAAATGGGATTAGAATCAACTCGTCTAATTAATAATCAATTTTAATATGTGATCCATACATGCATAACCGTGAGGACTTTTAAATGAGCTTGAAAGCATATAATCAAAGATTCCAAGTAATTCACCCATGCATAACCATGAGGACTTTAAATGAGAGTGAATACTTTGGATGTTTTTATTGCTGATTAAATTAAAAAAATGAATAATTTCCCATTTAAAATAACATATTTTGACATACTATATTGAATGTTGATGGGTGATGGTCATTAGAAATATGATAGAAATAGAGATAGTCACGGAATTTTTACCAACCAAAGTTATTACAAATTTTGTTTACATTTTTAGAGAAATTTACTATATATACTGTCTCAAGTTATAATATATGATTGATATCAACACTCATCACTTTTTCAGTCACTGTTTTATCTTTTTGATAATCAGTAGAGAGCCAAATTAGTTGATGTAGTCATTTAAGATCAAATCCAAAAATATAAAATCAAATTTCTATACTGCCTAATCTGAAACGAAGTCAACAAAAACTATTTTCTTGAAGGGGTTTTGAAAAAAATGTCTGCCAGTTGAAAACCAACTGAAATGAAATTTATGCAGATATTTTCTTTAAAAACGTGATGCAACTACGAATGTCTCAACATAAAACACATTTCACTAGTACTTTTTTATCAACTAGACAACCAGCATAATCTGCATCTGAAAAACCCTTTAACTCAAAGTTATCAGATAAAGACCAAACCGTGAGATGTGCAACAAATAGCTTATAATCCTTTTACAGCTTTTAAAATGCGATTCCTTTAGATTTTACTGAAACTGTGCACATAAACAAATAGAGAACATATTGTCTGGTTTAAAAGCAATAAGATAAAGAGTATACCCACATGTATCTAGAGCAATCATCAACCAATACAGAATAATATCTCTTACCACAGTGCATGAAAAGATGATTTTTAAAATTTTCCCATTTGATCACCTTTCCTCTTACTAGCTGATCAAATTATGGTGCAGATTTTCAACATTTAATACATCGTTTCATGCACATTTTGACTCTGCCACCCCTGTACTTCTCTAGGTTAGGGAACTTTGATTTGTCGTCCGTCGTGTGCTTGGAATAGCCAGAATCTAGATACCACTCTTGTTGTTCCTTAGCCTGCCACCACACCTACACGAGGATAGACTTTTGTGACCTATTTGTTTTCATAGATCCATGATTATTAGTGAAAAAAGATTTTGAAAACCAAGTTTGTGTAGAACCAAAACAGTCTATATTTGTTCCTTTTGGCACCTAAATTTGTTTGATTTTAAGGGATTTTACATCCATGCCTTTGGGAACCAAAATTGGTATGGTTTTTGTGTGTGTGGGTCTATACCAGCAATTGTTTTGATATGTCTAATTTTTCTACAAATCGTGCACTTGGAGTTTACATGATCAATTTCTTTTCTAACGTTTTCAAATTGAGTATACCCAAGTCCTTGTCTAACAATATTAACAGTTTATTTCCCTAATAGCATATTTGTTGATTTTTCTCCTTTGGAGAATTTTCCTAAAATTGTAGACAATTTTGGATTTTTGATTTGAGAGATTCATTTTCTTTTAATAATAACGTGCACTTTTTAATAGAATTTTCTCTCCTAGTGTTTTCACTTTCTTTCAAAATCATAATTTCATTTTCAAGCGATTTAATTTTAATTTTTGATTTTTATATTTCCACTTCAAATGATGGACACTTATCACAATTAGGACTCTTATTTTGATAGTTTTTAACCAATTAATTAAGCTGCTTATTTAGATCTATCAAACTATCTCTCTGTGATTCAATCTTAGCATACTTTTCCCCAACTCGTTCAGAACAACCATTTACTTCATGAAAATATATAAGTAATTGTGAGTGGATAAGTTTTGATACCTCGCTTGGCTCATCATCATCGCTGTCACTTGTTTCTTCTTGAAGACACGGTTTTGCCTTTTCACTCTCACTACCAGTGCTTTCATCTTCATCACTTTCATCCCAAGTGGCCGCAAAATTTCTCCTCTTCAGTTTCATTCCTTTGCTGAGTTGATTTTGAGAACAATTGGGCTTGATATGGCCAGGTTTATTGCAGTTATGACAAATGATCTCCTGCTCTTCTGAGTTGTCTGGAATTTTAATGATTTCGCTCCTCAATTTTTGATTTAGGGTAGAATTTCCATATTTTGAGCACATGGAAAACTAGTAACTCTCCATTGATTGCAACTGCATAAACGATTTTTAAGATCAACAACCTGTGACTTAGGAGATTTAACTTTAAACACAAATTCTGAAGACTTTAAACATCCCAACCAAAGCCGTCACCTACTAACTTGGACAAACGTTCCTCCATAACAGGATAAAGATTCATTGTCCACAAACAACATTCCTCTATTCTCTCGCCATTTGCTCCATAATTTTCACTCGAATACCATCCAAACAAGAAGTTATAGGCATAACTCTATCTTCCAAAATCCATGAATTGAAACTTTCTGCAGCATTTGAAGAATATTCACCATAACACTTTCCTTGAAAAAACAAATTTGTCCAATGGTCAAAAGATTTATCTCTTAGAAAAATTTCTACGGACGTACCCCCAATATCCTTAAATTTAGAAAGATATCGTTCAAAATCACACATATTAGAAGCTCTAGCACAAAGTTTGAACAACTCCACAATAGATGAATCACCTTTAGCCGTCTTGACAATAGTACCAATATTCTGTTCCATGTGAAGTAAACAATAGCTATGATATGAAGAAGGAAATATTTTCGAAACACCTAAAATGAGAACTCATTGACGATCAGACATAAAACTAAAGACCGATCTTCATTAAGCATTCCTTTCAAATGGGATAAAAACCAAGACTAATTAGATTCATTTTCATGTGAAACAATACCCATAGCAAGAGAAAAAAAACCTACAGGATAAATAATTAATGACAGCTCAGTAGAAAAAACATGTATTATATTAAACATCAAAACCTGTATTAAATGTTAATAATTTCTATTATACACAATTAAATTAGGTTCAAAATGATATATGAATATAGCATATGTTTTTTTAAAAGTCTTTTATTTACTGCTGCATAAAATTTTAATTCTTGTTTGTGTTAACATTTCTAGTGTAACCAGCTCGACCATTGAGTAAAACAAAGCAAAACAATTCTAGTGTAAACATGGCTGCATTAAAAATTAAGTACAACTTTGAACAATGATAGTTTAATATATCATTACTAGAAAAATAAGTAAGTAAATAAAACAAAACTAAAATGAAACTCATACCTTGGTTACCATTTGTAGAAGTAGCAGCTAACAAAACACCTGATCTTCCCTTCAAAGCAGCTGCATCTAAAAACATTAATGGCCGACAGTGTTAAATCTAAGTAGACAAGCACCAAAACCAATACAAACTCTCTCAAACTGATTGGTTAAAGCATTAACTTCAATGACCACGTAACTACCAGGATTATATTTTTGCAACGCCTCCAAATACCAATTTAAATCGTTATATGACATAGCATCATCCCCATATATTTCTTTCAAAGCCAACTGTTTTCAGCTATAAGCATAATAATATGAAAGATTAAAATTGTACTCTCTTCTAATTTCGTTCATAATATCTTTTGGCTTCTTCATAGGAGCATTTCGATTTGATGAACAATCAAAGATTTAACAAATCTACTTGAAATATTAACTTTATTAACATCTCTAAGACCGGCTCCACACGAATGATCAAAATTGTAGGCTCTAATAAAAAAACGAGGGAGTAGACCAGGATCCGAAGAAGCATTAAGATAAAACTTACAGCCATCCTTCAACCAAGAGCAATTAAAAGAAATTCTATCAGGAGAATTTCTTACAAAAATCAAATTATAACCATGTTTTATTTGATATGCCATTAAAAACTCTTGAAAATCCTCAGCTCCATTAAAACAAAAACCAAGAAGATCCACAATTGTTTTTTGAGAACCTTTCTTCAACATATCTTTCAAATAATAAGAATTAGCATGTGAATCACTATTTGTACCAGAATTACTACCAATTGAAGTGCTTTGAACACTTGCATAGCCTAAACCATAGCCAGCAATATCAGCTTCCATAGTACAAACATTTTCTTAACAGTAAACTTAAAATATTCACTCTTCTTGAAAATCAGAAAACACAGAATACTAATCAAATCGGAATCATGACCATTGATCATATTCTTATTCTCAAGAACATAAGATATCACAGTAGAAAATGGACTAAGATGTGGCCACACTTCACAGATTTCAGTCTTAATACCAAACAAAGAAGAGCCTGTGGTAAGTCGAGTAGAATAACAGTACTTATTATGTTCAAAAATAACTAGCAAACTATTTGCTTCATCATTGTAGATATCAGTACTGCAATAGAAATTAAAAAACCAATTAACAAACTTAATTAATGTTATGAATACAGCAACAGCCTAAATTAACATAGCATAACAAATGAAAATCAAATTAAGTGCTAAATGAAATAAATTAATTGAAAAGCATATGATAAATGAACATAGCACAATCAAATTAAAACAAATTATGAATACAACAGCGAAGAATGCTATATAAACATAGCATAACGCAACAAACTGCATATAAAATTTACTAGAATGATAGATGAACAGCAAAATTGTAAAACAATAAACCATGCTGAAGCAACATAATGATACATAATAGAATCTTACTTTGCAATTGAAACAAATCTAAAATAGGTATCCCAATGTGGAAGAAGACAAACTGTGCAACTTAAAAAAACAAAAATATACTTAATAATCGAACAATATTATATCAGAGGAAGTTAAGAAGAAGATCGAAACAAATAAGAGCAATATACCTGAATGTAAGGAAATTGTTTCATAAAGATTCAGAGCACGATGAAGATCGACGATAAAGAAACACGATGAACATCGATAGACAATCGAGAAGATCGAATACAAAAATAAAGAAACACACGTCCTTGAATCGAAAAGATCGATGAACTAATATTAGCAATATCAAAATGAAGATCAAGAAGAAATTAAGAGGTAAATTTAAATTTTACATAAGCTTGTCTTGAACGAAAAAATAAAGCCCGCGTCTTTCAAACGAAAAAAAATCCATGTCAAAAAAGAAGTAAAAACTTCCAACAGGCCATCTATTAAACAATAGTAAAGCAGAAGATTTTCTGGCTCTCTCCTTGATTCTAGAAATTTTCTCTCTTCTCCTTAATTCTCTCTTTAGATATTTTATTTTCAAATTCTTTAATTTATTACTTTACACTTATTTTACTAATTCTCTTTTATTATTTTACATTTTGGTACATGTATCCTAAAATTTATATAATTATTTACATATAATTTATCAGCTACCTTCTAATATTTTATATTTAAGTCCGCACATTTAGGTTAATTAAATAATCCAAAATTTAAGCTATTTAGATAAATTCATTTAATATTTCTTATAAATACCAAAGAATGACAATTTAAATATGTATAACACTTAAACAGCTAAACCATAATATTAATTTTTCATTCAACTATAAAGATATATAAATCACATAAACCAATAATAAAAAATTATAGTTAATTTATTTTAATGAATTTATCATACATGTCATTGTAAATTCTACTTTAACTTCAAATACCTACTTTTAAAATTACCATAATTATTCACAAAATTTACCTCACTTTTCTTCTACTATTTTGCTTTTCACCTATGTATCCATTAATTATGTGATCTATATTTAAACTAATTAGATAAATTCAACTAACTAATATTCGTTAATTCGTTTACTAATTTATGAAAATATCAATATGTACACCATATTCATATTAACAAAATTTAAAAAAATGATTAATGTAAAGATACCTAAGTTATATAACTTAAAGTGAATACATAAATAATAATAATAAATCCTTTTTTCACGTTTCTCTCAATAAATTTATCATGAAATGCATTACAAAATTATATTTTTTGTACTCTGAATACCTACATTATAAATTTTCTATAATCATTTATAGCCTCCCCTCAATTCCTTTACAATATTTTACATTTAAGATCATATATTGTAATCAATTATTACATAACTTCAAAACTATTTAAATAATTTCACTATGCAATTTTTCACCGATTTGTCAAATAAGTATGATCAATATGAACCATATTCATATTAACAAAAATGACGAAAAAATTCATTCAAATATATAAATACATCAATCACATAACATAAATTATATTCATAAATAATAAGTAGAAGTTTAAAGTTTTATTTATTTATATCAATTTGTGTATCATGCATTACATTGTAAAACCTTTTTTAACGTCAAAAACCTACATTTTGAATTTATCCAATTAGTTACAAAACATTTCACAATATCACCTACCATTGTGTGCTAAACTCGATATTTTCAAATTAATTATGTGATCTTGAATTTAAATTATTTAAATAAATTCAATTAATAAATTTTTGTTAATTCATCTAATAAATACTAAGATATAACGGTTTCAATATGTATATCATATTCATATCAGACATAAAGGTGATAAAATTAGTTTTTCATTTAAATACAAAGATATATAAGTCACCTAATATAAATAATATGCATAAGCAATATTTCCATATTTAATATATTATTCATATATCTATATTTTTTATATTGTATTACATTGAAAAATTCTGTTTTTAGCTTCAAATACGTACATTTTAACAATTATTTCCTAAACCGCCCTCAATTATTATCTATTATTTTATATTTAAATCCATGTATTCAAACTACTTACGAAATCTCAAATTTAAATAATTTCAATGAATAGCTAATCTATTCTTCTAATGAATCATAAAAATATATGTCAATTTTAACACACACACGCTCACATTATGGAAAATTGTAAGACTATTTTTTTATTCAACTATAAAGATATATAAATCACATAACATAAATTATGTACATAAACATCGTAACAAATTAATTTGTAAATAAGTTATAATTCCTTTATATTAAGAATTTATCATACATTATATTACAAAATTATGTTTTAGCTTCAATATATCAACATCGAAATTATACAATTTTTTACAAAACCCCTCTCGATTCTTCCTATCGTTTATTTTCAAGTCCACGTATGTAAACTAATTACATAATTTTATATTTGATTTGTTTAAACAAATTTCATTAAATAATATTTTTCAGTTCATTTAAAAAATTACTAGCATACGTCAGTTTCAACATGTATGTTATATCCATATTAACAAAACTGAATAAATTACTTTATTATTATATATATATATGTGTGTGCGCACGTGCGCTATACAACATATATTATACACAAACATAATACAAGTTTTAATTTATAGTTCATGCATTTCACTAAATTTATCATACATTATATAACAAAGTTCTCATTTTAACGTTAAAGATATAATATTATATTTTACAATATTACCGTGTAACGCACGGGTTACACACTGGTTTTCATATAAACTAAAAATAGTAAAGAGAAGGAAATCTCATTTGCAGTCAGATGTGTACCAAGTCCAGTCAGCCTTCCTTATATCTCTCCGAAACCTCGATATTTATCTCACAGATCAACTTGCAACAATATTATTTATCCGAAAATTAATCACTTTTCCAATTTGAAAAGGCTGCTACCATCTGTCTTATCTCGCCTCCTTCAGATCAAAACAAAACGAAGTATCTAACTAAAAAAAATGGCAGGAGGCTTTGTAGATGGCAGCGTCGGAAAAAGAGCACAGTTATACGATGCAAAAGTTACAAGTTATCTCATTTTTGCTTGTATTCTTGGATCAATGGGAGGTTCACTCTTCGGTTATGATCTCGGCGTTTCAGGTATTTATTTTCTTTTATCATTTTATCTGATTTTTTGATTTTGCAGTTTCATATGATACTCTTCTCCAAAACATCAAAAATGTAGGTGGAGTGACTTCCATGGACGATTTTCTGAAGGATTTCTTTCCAGATATATACAAAAGAAAACAAGCACACCTACAGGAAACTGACTATTGCAAATACGACGATCAAATCTTAACACTCTTTACATCTTCACTCTATTTCGCTGGCCTTATTTCCACATTCTTTGCTTCTCACGTCACTAGAACCTATGGAAGAAGGAAAAGTATATTGGTCGGTGCCATTAGTTTTTTCCTTGGTGGTGTTGTGAACGCTGCTGCTGTGAATGTTTATATGTTGATTCTTGGTAGAATCTTGCTTGGTATAGGCATAGGTTTTAGTAATCAGGTGACAACTTCACTTTTTTTTTCAATTAATTTTTTTCACTTCTTCAATAATTTTATTTATTTACGGTTAGATAAATTTAGTTAGAAGATTAAGTACCATCTATAGTAAGGTAATTCATCTATAATGTAAATATATTGTTAGAAGATTAACTGCCATCTATAGGTAATTTTGTTAGAAGATTAATACCATCTAGTAAGGTAAATTTTGTTAAAAAATTAAATACTATCTGTCTATTTGGAATAAGATTGGATTTTTCATAATAATTACTTCATGTAGTTATGTTCTTCTTAGTTTAATGCTCTAGTCTTCAAATTAAGTGCTCCAAGTGGATGTACACGTTTGAAAATTTTATTTTAAAAAAACGCACAGCTTCATTGTAATTTTTAATTGGACCAATCAACCAATACAACGCCAAATCTCATGCATCAAATCAAATAATATTTTAACAATCTCTTAATTCTTGTGTTGATTAAAAATTCAAACAAAACTATCGAAACATTAAATTGTGTATCATGTTTAGAATACTATTACAAATAATTTTACACATACATACACACAAAGACACGCGACTTGATTCGATTCCCATAAGAACCCACACAAACACATATTTAATGTGTAAGTTTTGATTTATTTAAAGGTTTATGGTTTTTTTTTCCATTTTAAAATATTGTTTCTCAAAATACAATATTTCAGTTGTACTAAAATTTAAATTATTTTTAGTTTCAGGAAAACTTAACTTTTAAAATTTTCCTTATTTTTTGAAACTTTCAAAAAATAGAACTTTTTTATAAATTATGGAAAAATAAAGCCAAACCTTTTACTTTATTTACATTTTTACAAAAATGTAAACACAATATTTTGTTCATTTCTCTTATCAGTTGTTTTTTTCTTTCAAGAAAAGCATTATTTGATAAAGTCACTTCTTCAGAACTTTTTTTTTTCTTTCTTTAAAAACCATGTAAAAGAATCATCAATGGCTGACAAGATTTGTATAAATGTAAACACCAAGAGTATTTATACTTTGTATAATTGGGATGAAAATTTTCTATTAATCATCCATCTACTAATTTTGTCCATAACTTGAATTCAACACATGCATGAAAACTTTGTACAACAGGCAGTCCCACTGTACCTATCAGAGATAGCACCACCAAAGATCAGAGGCAGAATAAACCAGCTCTTCCAACTAACAACATGCCTAGGTGTCATAGTGGCAGATATAGTCAACTACTACACTGAACGAATCCGTCCATGGGGATGGCGTCTGTCTTTAGGCCTAGCCATTGTCCCAGCCATTACCATGTTCCTAGGCGGAGTTTTCCTCCCCGAAACACCAAACAGCTTAGTCGAGCAAGGCAAGTTCGATAAGGCCAGAGCTGTCCTGGAACGCATCCGTGGTACCAAAAACGTTGATGCTGAGTTCGAAGATCTAAAGGAGGCCAGTGAAGCTGCTAAAGCTGTTAAGCATCCTTTCAGGAACCTCTTCAAGAGGAAGAACAGGCCCCAGCTTATTATAGGTGCTCTAGGCATACCTGCCTTCCAGCAGCTGTCTGGCATGAACTCTATACTGTTTTATGCTCCTGTCCTCTTTCAGAGTTTGGGAATGGGTGCTGGTACTTCTTTGTATTCGTCCATTATTACTAGTTCTATGCTTGTGCTTGGGGCTTTAGTTTCCATGGCTTTGGTTGATAGGTTGGGGAGAAGGACGTTTTTTATAGAAGCTGGGATTCAGATGATCATTTGCATGGTAAGCCATAACTTTGCTATTTTTCGGTCCTCTACGTTACTTTGAACCTTTTGGTTTGAAATTAGAAGTTTATGTTTGAAAGCGCAAACTTTTATTGTAACCGTAAACTTTCAAAACTGTCCTTATATATATATTTCTTTATTACTAGTAGAATTTAATGTCTCTCTACGTATATTATCAAAATTTAGTATAACTCAAAAATAGAACCAACAATTAAGTTTTCTTTACAAATTCAAATTTCCAATACAAATATTTACCAAGTCTTCATATTACTTAAATATAGGATTAACAAATAAACTATTTTATAAATTTGTGTTTTGTAAATTGATTTTTATTGGAAGCGCAAATTTTTGGTTTGACTGCAAACTTCCAAAATTGCTCTTATATATGTATTTCTTTATTAATAGTAGAATATAGTGTCTCTCTACAAATATTATTAAAATTTAGTACAACTCAAAAATATGATCTAACAGGTAAGCTTTCTTTACAAATTTAAATTTTTCTCTACAAATATTTACCAAGTCCATCTAAGAAATAAACTACTTTATAAATTTGTCTTATATAAATTAATAATATAAATAAAATTTTAAACTAACAAAAAATTAGATATTGCAACTTAGAAATAAAAATTTAAATTAACTATGTTTGATTCAACACATACATATGACTAAATATTTGTGGAAAACATTTTCTTTTAAACGTACTAAGCTACCAAATACAATTTGTACAAAAACAATTCCGTCTTCATCGTACACGAAGTGCGTGCCATAATTCTCGTAAATATTAAAAGACGTAGGAAAGAAGGGAGTGCAAAATCGTAGTTCTTACAACATAAGAACTATAATTGTTCCTTCGAGCCACAAAGTAAAATATAGAATTCAAGTTTCAAATCAAATGGACGTAACATTGATGTTTGTTTGCACTAAGTTTTTTCTATTTTTTTTTTCCTTTTGTTTTTTTTGGTTTTTTTTTTTGGTTTTTTTGTTTGTTTTTGTTTCTTGTTCCTCTCTCTCGGTTAGATATCATAAAAATTTAGTGAAAAAATATTCAAAAAAAGCATTAAATATTCAAAAAGAATTAGTGCAATTTGATTACTGATATTAATGCTTATTAAAACATATAAATGCAAAATACATGTTTCGCCAGCAATACCATTTGATAAAAATTTAAATTACCACTTTTAAAGCGGCTTTTTAGTTTTGACATTTGTATCTTACTAGCTAATTCTATCCTTTTCTGATCGTATATACGTTTAATTTAATAAAAAAATTAACAATTTTCCATCATTTATTGGTCATATATAGTTTCACTTTTGGTTAAATGGTTTCTTATCGGAATGGTCCAATCTTATATTGAAAATGTCATTTTGTTGAAACATACAAAGATATAATATTGTTAATAAAAGAAAATTCATTCAAAACATTAAAAAATAAACTGCTAAAATCCAGTCCGCACGTCCTTACGGGACAACATGGTAACATCGTTTAACAAAATGAATCCTTTATTGTTATATACGACCAAATTCATATATATACACACACACATATACATATACATATATACACATGTATATATATATACACACATATGTGTGTGTGTGTATATCTATATGTATATATATACATGTATATACATATATATACACACATGTATATACACACACACCACTCCACCTTCATTATTTTTCACGACGTGAGAATAATTTTTTTTTTCAATATACATCCGTTATTCACACACAATGCGAGACGTTTCAACGTAAACTAAACAAATTACTCTTTCAATAGTCAACGTTGATTTAAAACAACCTATTATAAAATGTCACATTTTGTCATATATGCAAAATAAGATAGTTATATAAGCAGAATTGTTTGAAAACAAAACACCGCACGTTATAATATTGATAGAAAATGTACTTTGAAAATCTCTTTGAAATTAGTTTAAACTTAAGATTTGATTACAGAATTAGTCTAAGTGGGTAAATGATGTTCTTTCTTCTTTTTAATTTGAATTTTTTGTGTTACCGTTAATAAACCTTACTTTGCATGTATAGTTAACAGTTGCAGTCACTCTAGCGCTAAATTTTGGGCACGGGGTCCAACTTTCACGCCCAGTTGCTTTACTACTTGTGATAGCTATATGTTTGTTCGTAGTCGCGTATGGGTGGGCATGGGGCCCGCTAGCATGGTTAGTACCGACCGAGATATTTCCTTTGGAAACGAGGTCAGCAGGGCAAAGCATGGTGGTGTGCGTGAATCTCTTCTTCACAGCTGTAATAGCACAGTGCTTTCTGGCTTCTCTCTGCCACCTTAAGTGGGGAGTCTTCGTTCTCTTTGCAGGGCTGATTGTTATCATGTCTTTGTTTATTATTCTTCTTTTGCCTGAGACGAAGCAAGTCCCCATTGAAGAAATTTCGCAGCTTTGGGAGAAGCACTGGTACTGGAAGCACATTGTCTGCGATGATAACAATGATGTGCAGGTCAAAAAGAATACGGTTGAAGTTTAATTTGCTTTCCTATTATTCTTTTGTTTGTTTCTAATTTTACATTTTTTTCCATCCTTTTTCCACTTCTGTCAATAATTTTGAGTTCTTTAAATGTTGTTTAGCAATAATTTTGGGAGTGTAATTGAATGACTCCGTTGTAGAGGTAATTTATTAGAGAAGTTTCTTACATTTGCATAATTTGAATGATATAATATGCTACTGATCAATATTGATGGGCCGCACATAATGATATAATAGTATCACTTCTAGAAGAGAATGTAAAAAAGGAAAAATATACAATCAAAGCAAGCTATTAGGAAGGAAGAACATGGTTTATCATATTAAGTACTTATTATCTTGCATGAAAACATAAAGATTTTTTGCTAATTTCTTACGGACAAAATCAGTATACATGTTGAAGTGAAGTTGCGCAATCATAGCTGATTAGGTCCTGAGCCATCGTTCTGCTTATCAAAATTGCTATCTGGTTTAAGCCTCGTATTCATGAGTACCTGTGAAAGGATAACATATTCATATACGTCAAAACATTAAACGATGGCACCTGCTTAATAACAGGGCGGTGTTAAGTAAAAGTTACAGAGTTACAGATGCTGTGATATAATGTAACCTTCCGAAGCATGGTGTTCTCGTTGGTCAAAGTTAAAATTCTGTCCTCTAATTTTGAGTTTTTATCGTACAATTCATTTGCTCTGTACTCCAAATCACACATATAAACCTTTTTCCGCTCTCTAGCTTGTTGAGCTGAAACTCTGTTTCGAAGTAACCTGCTTAGATTATAGCGACATAAAGTTAGTCAGAAAGATCGGGAATTTTTATCTTATGTAATTTACACTGATTCTTTTATAAGTAATGAAATATTTTTTTCCTTTTATAATTGTCTAAGTTTGTATACATATAGCCTTCTTCGATTCGATACAAGTAACTAAATTACATGTATTGCTGTAACAAAATAGTACAATGTGTATTACACATAGTGCAAGTAGCTTTATAACTTTTATAGACACTGCACACCGTACGAATCACATGCTCCAATTCGTAAAGACCAAATCTCATTCTTTCTTGATACATATTACATACCCCACAATTTATATGTTTATAAGCCTAGTTTGCCACACTGGTTATTTTCTTAATAAAAATCGTCTAATATTACAAAACTACCCTAAAAGCTATCGTTTTACTTAATTGCTTCGGTTATAAATTTTATTTCTATACCATATTTTACTATACATACACGAAATTTGCTATAATCATATGCATTACTTTATACTTCATTCATATTATAAAACAGCCCTTACTTTAAATTTAAACAAAACATCGATTTTATACACATTGGTTTAACCGTCAACTGGCTTTGTTTCTACTTTGGAGCCTATTTATGCATATGTTTTATCACTTTTTTGCTTTTACATATAACTTTGCAACTGC
Source organism: Allium cepa (assembly GCA_030765085.1). Lineage (NCBI taxonomy): Eukaryota > Viridiplantae > Streptophyta > Magnoliopsida > Asparagales > Amaryllidaceae > Allium > Allium cepa. The sequence goes on from CM060937.1 coordinate 295,469,790, forward strand.
TTCACACTAAATAGTGCTCTTTGCATTCAGATCATTAGTAGCGTTTGACATCAAACTATTTCATTCCTGCGTCATTGTCGATTTGCTTAATTGCTTCTACCTTAATTGCACTACCTTACTTGCTTGACATCATGTTATTTTTTCCTACTGCGACACTCTGACGCAGCATAACGCCTCTCTCCTTCCTGCTGCAGTTTTCATGCAGCTACTCTAGTTTATGCATAGCAAATGTCTCTGGCCTGACCAGTCTCGTGCCTTACTTAGCATCATGCGTTGCTAGCAAATATCTCTTGCCTTACCAGTCTCGTGCCTTGCTTAGCATCATGCATAGCAAATGTCTCATGTCTTTGTTATTGATGTTGCCAGACTTGCCATTTTTTGTTCCTAGCATCATGTTTCTCGCCATCCAGTTTAGTTTACGCATTTCTGCCACTCGACCTGCAACTTTTCTTCACTTCCACGTACTATTACTGCTCTTAGTCTACTTCTGGTTCTCTCTAGTTTATCTTATATATTTAATATGTTCTTGAAATTATGCTCGACAACTTTGAACCTGATCTTCACTGTTCTATATTATTCCCTCTCCAGCTGCAATTTGCCTTGCTTTCTGCTTCTCGTTGTTTTCATACTACTGTTCCTCACTCTCATGCTAAATATTGGTATATATTGCTCTAGTCCTTCATACCACAAATCTGTGTTTTGAGCTTGTTTTAGTTGTTCTCTATTCATTTGTGATGACACACATGCCTCGTATATCTTTGGTTAAATACCTGATCTCTTCACTGTGTTACACGTCGCACAACATGTATCTAGTGAGTTACTCTTTCTTTTGTCGTAATAACGTTCTAGCAACTTGCACCAGGTAGCATCCAGTTACAGTTTCAGTTCCTTGTCCTTGTGTTCTTGCTACATCGCATCATTACCAATTTGTATTGACAGTAACCTTCAATTTAGCACTATTTGTGTTGTTGCTAGTGCTACCCCATCATATCATTACACCAGTTTTCAATTTATGTTTAATCCTTTTGAATAAATATGCAAGTGTGCATGATACTGCATTCCCCCACCCACACCCCAAGGAATGAATTGCTAAAAAGTTGCTGAACATGTATCGTTTTAAAAGAATATTGATTATCATCTATTAAGTAATCAATAATTAGTGTTGGATGGATTTAGACTGTATCCTTAACGATTATTTAATCGGAAATCATAAGTATGTTTTGTTAGATTACAAGCAGCTGCTAAGCAATGAAGTATTTTGCCGTATACTTGTTTGATTAGCATAGGATTATATATTCATAAAGATAAGTTTTAATAAGTAAATTTTGATTTCATTTTATCTAAGCTTTTATTATATTTATTCTCAAATGTATAATTGTAAGTTCTATGTAAAGACAAAAATTGAATTGATAATGTTATACTCTTTCTTCGACAGGCGTACCTCCGCGAACTGACCCTGTGACCTTTTTTTGGAATTACCATTTACTTCGAAATTCTTACAAAAATAATAATTATATCACATTAATAACATACATAAGATATTATTTTTCATATTTTCATCAAATTTTGGCATTGTTTTATAATTTAACATCAATTTAAATTTAATTAACGACAATGGATTTAATTCCATGTATAAAAATAAAACTATAATGACAATAATGTTTAACAAAAAACAATTAAGTATCCCTTTCAGATACCAATTTCATTCCCCTTTTGAAATACAAAAATACAATAATGTGTACTTTGTTGAGAAATGTGATTGTACAAGATTTGATTCCCATGCATTAACGTGTCATTATATCTCAGGTGGCATTAATATGTCTATTAAGGCATAAAAATGATAGGAAGCCAGTATCAAACATATATATTTTAACTCTATTCATACGGTAGTTTAAATTTTGTTCTTTATTTGAAAATCGGTGGCATCATATATACACTCCTTATATATGTGTGTGTATATGCATGTAGTGTGCAATTTTCTAGAGTCTATACTCAGACAGCTATTAAATATGAGCCTAATTATTCGACAAATACTGGAATGAATATTAAACCATTTAGCCGTTGGAGTTGCTCTTAGAGTAAGCCTGTATTTGTTGATGCGCTTTCAACGTGGCTTTAAAGATGCTATAATCTATATATAATATGAATACCTTCATTTGAAGCTTTTGAAATGATCAAAATATCCAATATTACATGCTAAATAAATAAGGGTACTGATGTGATTTGCACCATGATCTCCAATGATCGTTGCCACGTTCTTAAACCGAACGGATTTGAAGCTTTTGAGTAATTCTAAATGCCATCATTGATTTCTACAATGTGATTTGGGTATTTTGTCCACTAACTCTACCGCCACATTTCCTTCCAATTAGATCAAACTCAGCATAATCAAACTACTCAAAAAGATTCAACAATAGAGAACCAACTAACTCAAGCAAGCTCCAGCAAATCTCAACGTCTTTTAGGTGGAATACTTCTTCACATATATTGATGCAGCGAAGGAAGCGAATTCGATGATATAAATCGAATCCGTTCAGGATCTTACACGATTAGCGGAAATAATCGGTGAATTCGATGATAAATCGATGAATTTAAGAATACCGAAAGGCCCAAATCCGTTGATCACGAAGATACCGGACTTTAGCAATTTTCGACACGTTGATCGCGCACGATACCGTGAGAGAAGATCTTCAATTCTTCGAACGTTGATCAAGCGCACTTGATTCCGTGAATTGGCTTCAACAATCGTTGATTCGAGCGCACTCGAATGCCGAAAGTGGAGATAGGAGATAATAGTCAACTACCAATTTAAGTGGAGGCACAAAACACAAACCAAATTTTATTCAAAATTCAACAACCACAAATAACCCAACACGTCCCTATTTATAGGGTTACAACTCACACTGGGTCGTTCATGACCTAACACCACGTGATCTGCGACCTAATACAGAAGCACGCGACTTAACAACAAAACGCAATGCAACACATATTCGAACTAACATAAAGCAAATACAATAATGCGACTCAACGTATATACATATGACCCAATATATACAACACACGCGACCTAAAATCAACGACCTAAACAAAACAATCAGCGACTTAAGGAATTGGCAGCGACTTTACTTCGTTCACGACCTAAAATCAACAGCGACTCAAGAAACGAAGAGTGATTCGCGACCTATCTCTTCGTTCGCGACCTAAGGAGAATTCAGCGAACTAACAACTCATCAGCTCGTTCGTTCCTTCGCCTCCGCGACCTTGGTCAGGTCGTCATGTCGTTCGCGAGTTAGCATAGGTCGCTCGCGACCTACTGGGGCTTCTTGCACGCGCGACCTAAGGAATACGACAGAGCGACTCAAGGCGGAGTGACCTAGGGTAGAGCTTCGACCTACTGGAGCGGTTTTGGCCTCTTCGCCGCGACCTAGGGCAGCGCGACTCAGGGAGGAGGATCAGCGATCTCGAATTTATCGAATTGAGGTATGCGCTTCATCATCCTCCCCTTGTTGGAAGGAATTCTTCTTTGAATTCACGCTCTCGTCATCTTCGATAGGTTCCTCCTCATAATACGGAATTAAGTGTTTGACATTGAAAACATCAGAAGTATGAACCTCTTCCGGCAATCTTAACTGATACGCGTTATCATTGATCTTCTTTGTGATTTCTAAAGGACCAACTTTCTAGCAGCTAGTTTGTTGTAAGTACCAACAGGAAATCGATCCTTGGTCAATACTGCATATACAAAATCTCCTTCTTTGAAGACAACACTTCTTCGTTTCTTATCCGCTATTTGTTTATACTTTTCATTCGTCTTCTCCAATCGTTGCTGAACGATTCTATGGCACTCTGTCAACCCATCAACAAAATCAGCAGCCCGCTTAACTGTTCACTTTGGTTGTGGCACTATTGTCGAACCCAGCGGCCCCTTTGGTAAGCTTGAATATACAATTTGAAATGGACTGAAACCCGCACTACGGTTGATAGCATGATTATGAGAAAACTCCACTTGACATAACTTCACATCCAAACTTTTCAGATTATCCTTCACAAGACACCGCAATAAATTTCCCAATGATCGGTTAACCACTTCCGTTTCCCCATCAGTTTGCGGATGGTAAGCGCTACTTAAATTCAGCTTCGTTCCGACCATCTTCCACAAACTCAACCAAAAATGGCTCAGAAAACGAGTATCTCTATCTGAAACAATAGATTCAGGTAAACCATGAAGTCTATAGATCTCTCTAAAGAAAAACTGTGTCACATGGACTGCATCTGCCGTCTTTTTACAAGCAATAAAATGTACCATCTTCGAGAAACGGTCCACCACACACTACAAGAAAATTTGGTTTTTACAGCAATATTGGACAGCGTTTTCCTTATAAATGCTGACAAAGCATTTAATCAAATAAAAATTGGAGACCTAAACGCTGTTTAAGTTAACCCGCTTCATTTTCAGATTCTTTTCATTACGCGGGTAGCTAGCCGCCTTCCTTTCTTCCTTTTAACTTCTCTTCCGCATGAAGTAAGAAAGCAGTAAACTTCCAATCTTTCCCATGATTACTTTAAACCTAATTAAAATCCCAATTATACATGAAATCTCCCATGAAATCTCGTTCCTCCTCTAATTCCGCTAGTAACATTCAGATGTCGATGGCACTAAAGAGAACAAAGATCCTAATGACGTATCTGCAGACGAAAGCTATAATTTAAGCGACAAAATAACTGAAAATGGATCGGAATCTCAGATTATTACCGAAAAGAAGAAAGAACCTGAAATCGATGAAGCTGAACAAGTTGTAAATTATGACGTTGGGAGAGTTATAGCAGAACAGGAAACACATGATTTGTTCTGCCCAAATTGCCATTCTTGTACCACCAAAAGAGTTATTTTATGCAAAAGAAAACGAATGCCAGGACAAAAGCCTACTGATTTTATGCCTCATAAAAAACCGAATGTGCCTTTTGTTGCACCTGAAGTCGAGGATACTCCACCTGAAGCGGGGAATGCTCCAGCTGAAGCCAAGAACACTCACCAAGATGAGGAAGTGTTCAGATGCTTGTCGTGTTTCAGCTTCTCTGTTCCAACTGGTATAAATTTATACGCTACCATATGTTTGTGTATATGAGTTTAAATAGATTGTGTAACTGAATATTGTGTTGAACAGAAGGAGGATTTAATATTTTTCCCGGCTTATGGAAAAGTGAAGTGTACAATAATTTGCCAAGGTCGGATACTGCATCTATTTTAGATGACCATCCTCTTGTATTTACAGAACGCGATTTTTGTTAATCTTAATAAATATGAAAATAAACGTGAATAGCAGGAGGTGTCACCGCTGACATCACGAAGACTGTCACATAGCAATGGGCCTCTGAATGCAGGTTCTCTCTCAGATAGCCCTCCAGTTTCTCCTGATTGTTTGGAAGAATCCAAGGTTGCCAATTTTTCATCTATTTATATTTTTATTAAATTATCATATTTCTGTTACATAATTATGCTTTTATAATGCTTATGCATCAAAGTTTGATGCAATTTACTTATTTCTAGAGCCCAATTTAGTGCCCCTTTGCCAACAACTTAAAAAATTATGTTTAGAAGTAGAACTAGAAACTTTGACAAATATTAGTCTTATAAGTTATAACATACAGAATAAAAATAAACAATTTATGTGAGACAAAGAGACATGTTATACAGCTTTAATGTACAAGATATCTCAATTTTTTAATGGTAAAAATATTATTAAAGAGAGAAGTGATAGAGCTTTGCTACTTTGCCCGAAATAAAGGGCACCTGAAACACCTGAAAGTGGATTGAACGGTGGATTTCAGGGGAGTGCAAACGATTTAATGGCTGAAATGATTTTAGGTATAAAATCGGCTGTTAATTTCGGGTGGAATAGCATTTGCGGAAGTGATATATATGTAAATATTTCGATGCCTTTCACTGTAGTCAACAAGACAGACGCCTGGCAAATGTAAGGTTGAGTGTATTACAAAGCGTGATAGGTAAACTAGTTATGTGCAGTGTTTCAGGCTTCTTTTTTTCTATTCTTAGCCACTCTAAACTTTATTTCCCAATGTAGCCCTGTCATCGCCTGATGCTGGAAAAGTTACCCAAACCGTAACACCGAGAAGGCCGTCTGGTAGGCCTCAGGGGAAGGTGAAGATCAAGGTTTCCATAGAATAAATATGCAGGTAATCAACTATATCCAGTTTAAATTCTTTGGAAACAAAGAAATGATCAAGAAAGTTGTAAATGATACTATGTACAGGTATGATGACTGGTCCTTTAGAGTTAGTGTGTGGGTCTGTTTCTATTGCATCTGATGAATGTTGTTTACTTGTCATGTTTGCTCTTTTTAGTTATTTTACCATCCTCTTATTTTTGAACTCTCGCTCCCTCTATATTGGTGCACTGAAGGGCTGGCATTTTTTTGGGTATGGTTTGAGTTTATGCTATGGCAATGGATGGGTGATATGTGTGTGTAGCTGGACAAAGGCTTGCCAGGTACATTATTTGGTAATATGTAACCATGTATATTTATAGTATCTAGAAGTACTTCAAACTATATAACTCTATTAATGGACCTAATTTTTTCTTGTATTTCTAGTTCTAAGATATTTATGCAATATCCTTTTGAGAAGTTTCCTAGCTAACACCAGAATTCTTGAGTACTTTTAAGGAGTGACTAAACATGATATAAGACGCACTTGTAATATTGGTTATTTATAACTTATGAGTAGTTAGTACCTCAAATGCAAAAGTTTATGGTATCTTTTTAGGATATGTTACAAACTGTGCAAATATTGCAATTGCCAAACTAGAAAATTTCTGGTTATGTTACAAACGCTATAATTTTTGGTTATGCAGCAATTGCCAAACTAGAAAATTTTAAAATAATGCATTTCGTTAGCCTCATCGAATATAGAACATAACTTTTTTTTGTGGGAATGGGTAGTACGAAAAAAATTGTATTTATGCAGCAAGTTCAGGAAGTGGGTGCTGCTGAACAGGTAGGAGAATAAGGCTTGAATGAAAAGGTTGTGAAGCGGCCCAAAAAATGCTTAGGTGTGTACATGCCTATGAGCTTTTGAGTATTTATTAGTTTGAAGATGTTAATTTTCACGCATATCTGTGATCTACAGTAATTCCAGAAGGATTTCAAAATCTGTTCAAATGTGTTATTGTAAATAATCTCAAAGTCAAGTCAAGTAAAGTAGTTCTAAAATGATTTTAAACAAAAATGTACCCATAATGTATAAATAAGCTGGTTCACTTTAAATACACAGACATATTGTCTTTATTTAAAATTGCTACAATACAAAAATAACTACATCTAAATTTGTTATTACTTACTGCATTTTAAGATGCATGTTGTAGACTATATATCATCCATATTCTGGCATATTACAAAATTTTACTATTGATCTTTAGCATGCATGCAACATTGGTTATGTGCGCACTACACAGCAGCGAAGTAATTTAATTTATAAAAAAATATTTGTGATAGTGGTTAATTCAGGCAATTGAATATAATAAAGTATTTGTTTCACTATTCAGTAGTGGATTAGTAGAACTTTACATTTTATAGGCTTAGGTTTAAATAAAATTTGATGTGATTTTTTCAATGTTCATGGGTTGGATGGAAACACTTCAGTTTAAGGTCGTGCTTAGGCACTTTAGGTGTAAACATATTGGAAATATCATTACAATAACAATGAAAATATAGTATTGTTTTTTTCGAGTATGTCTTCATTATATAATAATTTCCTATCTTTCGAGTATGTCTTCATTATATAATAATTTCCTATCTTTGATCAATAACCATATATATAAAGCTCCTATATAATAAAAATCAATGTGATGCATCCATACATATTATTGTATTAATACTGACAAATCAATCTCTACTTCATGTAGGAAAATCTGATGAAGGATATGATTGATAAACTCAAGAAAAGGTAGTCTCAAAATTTAGTTTTAGTTTACCTCAATTCTTTTGTGTTAACTTAAATATTTAAACATCATATGTTTGTAGGAAAATATATTGTGCGGACATCATAAAGTTTAAAATTAACAATATACTAAATGGTATATGTATGTACAATCATATGAGTAAAGAGATAATATAATGTGACATACTATAAATTACACAAAGAAAATAGCCAATATCGAATTTATATATAAATATACGTATATAAATATATACGCAATTGCTTTATGCTAGTTTTGAATGATAGCTTGAACCTTATGAATGAAGGGGCTAATATTATAAACTGAGCTACCTTACACTTCCCCATATATAAACTGTCCAAATATGATGCAATCAAAGCACTTGAAATCTACAAAAGAGCACGCCAGCAGGTATCAGTTACCATTCTTAGCTTCACAGTTTGCATTCTGCAATGTGAAAATAAGCTAGTTATTGAGTTTTATTTTAAATGCTGAATAGGCAGAAAGTTTTGTTTTAAATGCTAGTTATTGTGGCAGATAGAGAAAAGCAAGAAGAATGGCAGAGGATGTTGGTTTCAGCTGATGTTTTGTGGATGAGTAGCAGCAATGGGAAGTAGCATGAAGTTGTAGTTGCGGATGTGGGGGAAGTTGATCAAGTCGTGGCTGTTATTGAGTGGTTGATTGGTATTCTATGTGGCTGTTGCAGGGGTTCAGAGATTGGAATGAAGTTTGAAGAGGCTGGAAGTGTGCACTGTTGAATGATAGTGAAAATGATTGGAACAGTGGGCTTTGTAGTTGCCGAAATGATTGGAACAGTGATGAAGTCAGTGAAGTATGAGGGGGAAGTTTGTGCCTGTAGAGGTTATAGTAGCTGTATTGAAGCAGTAGTATATGATAGTGGCTAGTCAGGTGATGTGCGCGTGTTGATCAGGTGACAGTTTTTTTTTGTTTCTCTTTTTTTTTTGAATGAGAGTTGAAATGCAAGTGGGGATTGGTATGTGGTAGGGTGGCAAATGACAGTGGTTAACTGTTTGATGTCAATGCAGTTTGAAGTTGGATGAAGGAGCAGTCTTGTTGAGGAAGGATTTGGGGAGCAGTCAGATTTTTGGACAGCAGCTATGTGGATATGTTGATATGATTCAGAGGTCGATATGTATCAGTTTGAAGATGAAGTGACCACTGTTGACAGTGTAGTGCAAGGTGGATATGGAAATGTATTGGTGATGTAGGCTGTTGATGATATTTGGAAGGAAGATGGTGGTGATAGTCTGGAAGGTGTACTGCTGTGATAGTTGTGTCGAAGCAGGGGATTGTGAAATTATGGAGCTAGCAGGGGGGCAATGAAAGGCGATTATGATGGTCTGTATGTCTGGGTAGTTGGGTATGCACAGAGAAGTGCAGGTATGCAGGTATGCACAAAATAAATCTCACCACACTTATATGAATTTATGTCATCTTCTTTATTTGCATTGGACCAGTGGAACAGCTGCTCGGTCTGCTGTCTACTTTTTTCACTTGACATTGGCAGTTTTCATAAATACCACACTTTCTTCCTTTCATTGACATACACGTTTGCAGCATGAGTTTCGCATATTCACGGCACATAGCTCTATGGTTACAGCAACTGTTCAATTTCTAGACTTGCTTCAATAGTTTTAACCTAACAATATTACTTTGATTTGCAACTATCTTTGCCTGGAAAATCTAGATGGATGATATACATCAGAAATGTTGAACAAATTGAAAAGGAGTACACTGTCTACTTTTTTAACTCGGCAGAAGCAACTACCAACATTACCACTCTTTTATTTTTGCAGTGATATACACGGTTGAATTTCAGAAGCATGGTCTGCCACATTTGAAGAAGGATCTTGAAGTTCTCCAGGTATATCATCTAAGTGTTTATATTTTATTTCAATGAAGTATGCAGGTGCAGTAAACAAAGAGATAGAGGATGAGTTTGTTGGTGGTGGGGGTATTGCAGTGTAACATAAGGTTGGGTGTTTGTGGTTTGGTGGTGGATGATGTAGTAATGGCAGCAGAAGGGAATTGACGTGGAAGTTTGCAAAATGCAGAAGGCAGTTTGAATGTGAAGAAGTCTGGTAGATTGTTGAAGGGCAGACTGTGTGCAGTGGTAACAAAGGCTATGGTGGAATATGCAGAACAAGGCACTGTTTTGTGATTCAGTGAGGAGTGTTCGGCAGTGCAATATGGTTGAAGGAGAATGAAGGAACTGTAGAGATTTGATAATGGTTGTAATTGTTTGGTGAGTAGGCTATTTGAATGGTTGTAATTGTTTGGTGAGTAGGCTATTTGAACTGTAGAGATTTGATAATGGTTGTAATTGCAAAATGCAGAAGGCTCATTTATGTAATTATTGTGACCAATAACTGATTTTGATTGAATGGACGTTTTTTTTCCAGATGTGGACTAATCTGATTCAAAAGGCAAAAGATGGTGGTTTGGATGTTATACAAACTTATGTGTTTTGGAATGGGCATGAACCTTCTCCTGGCCAGGTATATATGCAATTTACAGAATTTGAAAATTTGATTTTTATGTAGATTACTTCTGCAATTGATTATTTAATTTTTTTTGGGTTTCTTGTTAGTATTATTTTGGTGGGAGATATGATTTGGTGAGATTTATTAAGCTAGCTAAGCAAGCTGGATTATATGTCCTTCATTGTTTTGCAGATTGACATAGTATTTGGTGTATTTGATGTGAAGTAGGCTGGTTTCAGGTGGGTGAGTGTAGTGGTGTGACGGTAGTGGATGGCAGATTGCAATAGAGTGGTAGATGATTGTCGGTGATGTGGTTATGTGACAGCAGTTGTAATGGGAGATGCAGTATTGTGTGTTGATAGTCAGTGAGGAGAAGGAGTGGTTCGGGGAAGTTTGGTTGGTGCAGTGGAGATATGGATACGTACAGATATTTTGATTACTGCAAATTTTGATTGAAAGCTTATGCAACACTTGATATAAGGTGCCACGGTGTTTGAATAAAGTATCGCAATAGTTAATCGAGCTGCTGTCATGATGGATTAGCTGCCACAATCACTAGTTTGCTTCCGTCGAGGTAACCATAGGAATCGAAATCAACAGTGTCGGCAGGAACTATCTATCTTTTGACATTTATCCAAGTCTTACAAAAATCCTTAAATATTTTCACTTGGTTGCTTGGTTTGATTATTATGGCACCGTTTTATGCATGTTATTTAATTGCTGTGTTAATTCAAAATGACGGACACACACACCCCCCACCAACAACAACAAGTCTTGTTCATTATCGTATTCACTTTATTTTAACAATGAGTTGGATTTCGTGAAGAAGTACAAGTTCAATGGTTCAGTAAATTACCATAATCAAATCAACTATTTTTTTAGCATCTATATTGTTTGTACCTATATGAAAGCTTACAATAATGCATATACTTATGGCTTTATTACTTCTAACATTGAAGGATTATCAGGAAAGACATCCAGAAGTGACCGTCCTTGATCCTCCAGACGCCATACAACATTTACATAATCGCCAGTCAATGCTTCATGATGTAGCTGATATGAACTTATCTGATGCCTTGGGTAATTCACATGAACATTTCAGTTTTGTAAGAGTATTAGTGTGTCTGTTGTATGTACTTATTTCAAGTTATGTGCAGTTGAAGGTGATATGTGTTGTCGGATATGCATTGTCTGATATGCTTATATGCGAACAGTTGAAGGTGATATGTTTGAAGGATTGTTATACTGAATGTATATATTTGTAATTGTAATATATTGAACGTATATATCATGTAAACGTTTATGTATCTAATTAATAGTTATTAGAACATGTTATATATGCTAGTTGCTTCAATATACTCAAAATATAATTCTGGAATATTCAAAAATAGAGTGGAATATTAAAGCTGTTATATAAATAGAAGACAGCGTTTGATTAATGCTGTCAATGAAGAAACAACAGCGTTTAATTCGTGCTGTAATTATCTTGAAATTGTCAATAACAGCGTTTTTTACATGCTGTCGAAAAAGTTGATGATTCAATAACAGCGTTTTAAACATGTTGTCGAAATTGTTGATGATTCAATAACAGCGTTTAGAAAACATAATACAGCACGTTATAAACGCTGTTGAAAAAATTATTGACAGCTCGTAATAAACGCTGTCACAGAGATGTTTCAACAGCGTTTATAGAAACGCTGTTGTAAGTTATGTATATACGACAGCATGTCGTTATACAGCGTTTCTAATAACGCTGTTGTATCATATTACAGCATTTATCAAACGCTGTTAAAAGCCTTTTGTGGTGTAGTGACAACATATATAGAGTCATTTCCCCTTTGAGTCCTCGGCAAACCCAACACGAAATCCATGCTTACATCTACCCACGGTTTTGTCGGAACAGGTAAAGGCGTATACAAACCCGCATTTGTAGTTGTTCCTTTCGAAACTTGACAAACATGACATCTCTCCACAAATCTCTCAACCTCTTTTCTCATTGATGGCCAAAAATAAGAATTCGCAATCAACTGCATAGTACGATCACGGCCAGCGTGTCCTTCTTCATGCAGCTCTTTTACAATTTTCATTCTCAAGCTGCAATCTGGTACGCATAAACGACTCCCCTTGAATAAGAATCCATCTACCAACAAAAACTCATCAGAACTCCCATCCTTGACTTTTTTAACAATCTTCATAAAGTAAGGATCTTCTTCAAACAACTCTGGCAATAATTCAAATCATGTCACTTCAATCTTCATTGTTGTCAACAAATGGTTTCTCATGCTCAAAGCATCAGCTACACGATTCGTCATCCCTGATTTGTGTTTCACAACAAAAGTAAACTGCTGTAGATACGCAGTCCATGATGCATGCCTTGCTGAAATCTTGTCTTGCCCTTGTAGATGTTTCAACGCCTCGTGATCATTATATAACACAAACTCCTTCTGAAACAGATAATGTCTCCAATGCTTCACAGCTTGAACAATCGCGTAAAACTCTACATCATATGTACTATATCTCAACTTTGCTCCAGACAATTTCTCACTGAAATAAGCAACTGGTCTTCCATTCTGACTCAATACTCCACCAATTCCAACCTTCGAAGCATCAGTGTGTAACTCAAACAACAACTGAAAATCCGACAATACTAGAATTGGTGCTGTCATCAACAGTGTCTTGATCTTCTCAAAAGCAACTCCTGCTTCCTCTGACCACTCAAACTTCTTTCTTTTCATGCAATCGGTTACAGGTGCCATCACACTGCTAAAATGTGGAATGAATCTTCGATAAAAAGATACCAACCCATGAAAACTCCTCATTTCAGTAATTGTCTTGGGTTGTGGTCAACTCCTGACAGCTTCCACTTTGCTTTCATCCACTTGAATACCCTCCTCCGACATAACATATCCCAAAAATAAGACACTCCGTGCCATAAACACACATTTCTTTGTTGTTGCATAAAATTGCTCCTGCCGTAGAATCAACAATACCCCTCGCAAATGCTGGATATGCTCTTCCATTTTCCCACTATAGATCAAAATATCGTCAAAGTAAACTACTACAAACTTCCCAATGAATGGTCTGAAAATCTGGTTCATCACTCTCATAAAAGTACTAGGAGCATACGACAAGCCAAACGGCATAACCAGCCATTCGTATAGCCCTTCCCTAGTTTTAAAAGCAGTTTTCCACTCATCACCCGGTCTAATACGAATCTAATGGTATCCACTCTTCAAGTCAATCTTTGAGAACACAACAGCTCCACTCAACTGATCAATCAAATCGTCGAACCTTGGCATAGGAAACCTGTATCTCACAATGATCTTGTTCAGAGCCCGACTGTCCGTACACATCCGCCAAGTCCCATCCTTCTTCGGTACCAATAAGGCCGGCACTGCACAAGGACTCAAGCTCTCATGAACATGCCCATGTTCTAACAACTCCTCCACCTGCCTTCTTAGTTCCTCATGCTCCTTAGGACTCATTCGGTAATGTGGCCTGTGAGGTAATACTGCTCCTGGCACAAGATCAATTTGATGCTGTATATCCCTCAACGGTGGTAATTCTTTAGGTAGCTCTTCAGGAAACACATCCTCGAATTCTTCCAACACTGGTTTGACTTCCTCTGGAACTACAACAGAATCAGTAGCTTCACGTCCAATCAACAAAAACACCACTGGACTCTCCTCTACTTCTCCACCTCCTTCAAAGTCAACAAAGTCTTCAACTCCTCAATCTCTTCTGACTTGCTCTCTCCTTGCTGTCTCTTCTTCGGAACTAAAATGATCTTAACACCTTCAAAAATAAAGCTGTAGCTATTGGTTCGACCATCATGTTGCACTGCTCGGTCATACTACCATGGTCTTCCCAAAAGCAAGTGATAAACATCCATCTCTACCACATCATACCAGATCTCGCCTTTATACTTCTTCCCAATAGAAAATGGAACATGAACTCGCCTATCCACCGTCACCTCTCCTTCTTTTCTCAACCACGCTAACTTGTAAGGATTTGGATGTTTCTCCGTCTTCAACTTCAACTTTCTCACAGCTTCGGTAGAAATGATATTGTCACAACTTCCCGCATCAATCACAAATTTACACACCTTTCCTAGTATAGTGCATGTCGATTGAAAGATATTACTCCTCAACCAACTAGCCTCTTCTTCCTGTTTCGATGTCAAACATGATATCCTCAACATTAGATTACATCCTTCATCTCCCGACGCGATATCCTGTTCATCATCTTCAACTGGACTAGAATGACCTTCATCAACATCCTCACCTTCAACCTCAGCAATCATTGCCCGCTTCTTCGGCTTTAGACATTCATTGCTCTTGTGGCCAAACTCTTGACAATTAAAACATTTGATACTACTATTGACTTTTGCCTTCGCAACCTCATTCACAACTGGTTTACTAACAGCCTTTGTAACAGTAATATTGCTACTAACTCCCTTCACTTGATTGTTGGAATTTGTAAATACACCACCTCCTCGTCTTCCCTGCTTCTCCCAAGCCAACGCTTTCTGGTGCGCTTCAGCCACAGATCTATGGTCAAACATATTTACCATGTCCTGGATCTGGATCCTCAACCCTCCAACAAATCTAGCGGTCAACTGTTCTTCCGTCTCCATGATATCATTCCTAGCAATCAGTTGATAAAACTCATCAGCATAATCATTAACAATCTTTGTCCCCTGCCTTAGATTTTGCAAGCGTTGATACATAAGAGATTGATAATTGTAAGGTAAGAAAGTAGTTTTCATTAACTTCTTCATCTTCTCCCATGAAACAATCTTTGACTTTCCCATCCGTTCTCGTGTTAGTTTTGTCTGCTGCCACCACACCATTGCTCTCCCTCTCAAACGAGTAGCAATCAACTTCACTCTACGATTTTTCGGAACCTCCTTGAAATAAAAGATATCTTCAACATTAGATAACCAATCTAGAAATTCTTCAGCCTGCATACCATCCTTAAACTCTGCAATTTCAATTTTCATTCCGGACTCCCATTTGTGATCATACTCTGAATGATTCCTTCCTTGGCTTCGATTTCGACTATGAACACTACCACCATCAAACTCCTCATCAAAATCTGATGCATATCGTTGTCGATCATGACCACCAACATCTCTACCACCACCATTTCTTCGATCTACATTCCTCTGATCACGATAATCCACATCTCTCCAATTTCGTTCATCAACATTCCTTTCATGATCACCAACATTCCTCCGATCATGATATCCTCTTCTCTCCCGATCCGACTGTGGTGAAACTCTGTTTCCCCCATGACTCGATTCAGGTGAAACCCTTCTTCTACTTTGATTCATTTCAAGCATCATTCTCTCCAATCGACCAATCCCTTCATTCAACTTCTCAGTGAAACTCTCGTTGATTCGTTGCTCCATTTCATCGGCCTCTTTTCTTACATACAAAGCATTAATATTGCGATGACGTTGAGCTCGTCTCGGTGGCATGATTGAACTTCAAAAAATTCAAAAAAATTCAAACACTTTCCGATCTTTGATCCAAAAGGATATGGATCAAAACTCCCAACTTGTTGCAACTTCACGATGAACACGATGAACACCAAACTTCTCAACAATTGCAAATCTGATCTCCAAACTACAAATTCTCGAAAACCAATTCTCCAAATGATACAAACTTCAAATGACGCAAACTCCTTGCGATCTAGCTTTGATACCAAACTGATGCAGCGAAGGAAGCGAATTCGATGATGTAAATCGAATCCGTCTAGGATCTCACACGATTAGCGGAAATAATCGGTGAATCGATGATAAATCGATGAGTTTAAGAATACCGAAAGGCCCAAATCCGTTGATCACGAAGATACCGGACTTTAGCAATCTTCGACACGTTGATCGCGCACGATATCGTGAGAGAAGATCTTCAATTCTTCGAACGTTGATCAAGCGCACTTGATTCCGTGAATTGGCTTCAACAATCGTTGATTCGAGCGCACTCGAATGCCGAAAGTGGAGATAGGAGATAATACTCAACTACCAATTTAAGTGGAGGTACAAAGCACAAACCAAATTTTATTCAAAATTCAACAACCACAAATAACCCAACACGTCCCTATTTATAGGGTTACAACTCATACTAGATCGTTCACGACCTAACACCACGCGATCTGCGACCTAATACAGAAGCACGCGACTTAACAACAAAACGCAATACAACACATATTCGACCTAACATAAAGCAAATACAACAATGCGACTCAACGTATATACATATGACCCAATATATACAACACACGCGACCTAAAATCAACGACCTAAACAAAACAATCAGCGACCTAAACAAAACAATCAGCGACCTAAGGAATTGGCAGCGACTTTACTTCGTTCACGACCTAAAATCAACAGCGGCTCAAGAAACGGAGAGTGATTCGCGACCTATCTCTTCGTTCGCGACCTAAGGAGGATTCAGCGAACTAACAACTCATCAGCTCGTTCGTTCCTTCGCCTCCGTGACCTTGGTCAGGTCGTCATGTCATTCGCGAGTTAGCAAAGGTCACTCGCGACCTACTGGGGCTTCTTGCACGCGCGATCTAAGGAACAGGGCAGAGCGACTCAAGGCGGAGCGACCTAGGGTGGAGCTTCGACCTACTGGAGCGGTTTTGGCCTCTTCGCCGCGACCTAGGGCAGCGCGACTCAGGGAGGAGGATCGGCGATCTTGAATTGATCGAACTGAGGTATGCGCTTCATCATATATGGTGGTATTTACCTGAGCATCAACAGTGGTCGCCAAGCTTCTGCTTCTCAGTTGTTCTATTTATTTATCAACCAGATTTCTCATTTCCTTTTGATTCCTTAAAAATTAAGGTACAGTTTTGAATTTGTATAGTTTTTTTTCTTAAACTATTTTCTCATCATGTAATTTCAATATTTCATTCATTTACTTCACGTAGATTGGAAGAGGACCTAACTTTCGATAATTTTGACTTATGCATAGAATTATGCTCAACAGAAAACGAATTTTTTTTAATTAGTAAGATATCTGCACCTATGCAAGTTGATGCAGTTCTACCATCCACTGCTACTACAGATTTGGAAGGTCATATTTTCTAGATTAGATTATTTATTAATTGATTGTCTATTCAAATTTATTTTATATTTTTCTTGATAACCTGTCTTATACTTTGCTATCCTTTATACTCATCAGGTAGCCTATGCCTAAACATTGATGTATTCTAATATGTTTGTGTGGTTATTTTGTTTTATTTGCTGCATTTGGGCTCCAAGATGGCTAAATTTTGCGTAGCTGTTTAGATGCTAATAGTTGATACTCTTGACTATATGTAAGACATTCCTTATGGACTTGCTAGACGAGATTTGCTAAGATTATATTAGGTTATCAATTTTGAGTCGTTTTAGATTTTACTGACCTCCTGGGGTATACAACATTAGTAAATAAATATGTCTAACTGTAAGTGGCAAGACATCCCTTAGGTTATCAATTTTTTTGCGATTATCTACTTGGTTATCATTTTCTTTCATTCTCAGTTTATATCAGTACACATTATTGATAGAAAGATAACAAACAATGTTTTCTTGCCATAACCTATCGTTTAGCATTGTTCACCTTCAGCTCATTTTCATGATATAATGCTTTTTTAACATCTGTTTGTTATTTTATAGTGCCAACTGTTGCAAAACACATCTAAATAACAATAAAATATGAATAATATACCTATATATGTTTTAAGCTATCATAATATAACATTTGGAAAGGAAAGCAATCTAAGCCTCAAAATTCTCAGGTAGCTTCTAATCTTTGCAGATCTGAACGCTACCCCCTTGATTTCAGTGAGCTTGGAGAAGGAAAAGAACATCATCTAATAGCTAAGAGTTGTATGATATTCAGGAGCGGATGCAGAGGAATTTACATGAAAGATCGTTGTTTTTGGGGTCAGTATCATCGCCATTTAAGAGTTATACGAAGATACTTTTTGGAAAGAATAGAAATGAAGCTCTTGGAATAAATGAAACTGAAATGATATTTATCTCGAATGCATATGCTCTTGAGTTCAAGATACACGGTCTTAGGCCAAAAATTTATGTTCGTTTAAGGGTGTTTGAAAATGTGTTGTAACACGTTTCAGCCCAAAATATGGGGTTTATAAATATATTTGTACGTACTTATTTCGATTTTAATAAAGATGAAAAACAAAATTCTATAAAAAAAAAGTTATCATGATATAACCATATATGTTTTAAGTTATTTGCAGAAGTATAATTTGGTCTACCAGACTCATACTTAAAAGAAGAATGAATCAAACTCAAATAAAAAATCAAACGTCAAAATTATTAGCAATCAATCTACATCTATCTCGAGTTGGAGGTAATTTTTCATATGCTTTTTGTGTTTTCCCCTTCTTTTGGTGCAAATTCTCCATCTTCTTCTTTGTGAAATTTTAAGTTATTTAATTTTTTTAGAAGTTATTTAAAATAATTTTTATCTACTTCATTCTTATCATTAATAAAAATGTGGTTTACACAATGATTTGATCGGATGCGTTTGTAAAGCGAGTATCAATGAGACATGATTTTCAGGTTGATGAAACGGTATCTTTCTAAGTTCAGTATTGTAATATCCAAGTATAATCAATATTATCAAATTTTTTCAATTAAAATGTTTATGCAATTCGTACTAACTTTCACTAATAGGCAGTAAGCTACAAAGTAGAAATACTGTTTTAAAACTGATAAAGTATTGACAGTTTTGAGACAAAGTGCTTTAAGGATCACTATGAACAACAATCATCGATGTGCCAAGTTTCTGAAATCCAAGACTACAAGATGTGTTAATGTTCATTTTTTTTTTTGCATTTTCTAGACGTTATTGGTTTATTTTTTCGTGTAGGAGTGCAAAACAGATTTACTTATTTTTTTGGTCCACATAAGCAGATATGACAAAGATATAGAAGACTACGTAGAAGAAGAATCAATATAAAGCCACAAACGCAGAGATTGAGCAGAGAGAAGAAAAGAATCCAACAAAAAAGTAGATACTAGTAATAAGCATGATATAGAGGAAAATAATAGAGCTTGAAAAGGACCACAACTGAGAGAAAATGGTACTACGGGGAAATTATTACTATGAATGATTCATATTATATAGATTAATAACTGTGGCATATGCACTTTCTAAATTAAAAAATGTTTTAATGACTGCGTATTTGTGCAAGAGCATGACCAAAAATTGACATTCAAATGTAGTAGTCTGTAATCATGAATGTAGTATCCGACACATATAACGAAATAATGTTTTCGCTGTTTGATTCTTTCGTTTGGTATGATTGCGTTGTAAATTTTTCATGGTATATTTTAACACTGTTATTTTTTGGGTAGTTAAATGTTTAATTTAGAAAGAGATTGGTACGTCGTATTGTGATATGAATTGATCTATTTGGGTGATATGTGATGGATACTTGAAGTTAACCAATGACATGAGTTATATAGATATTTAATGTCAAAATTTTGTATATGAAATATGAGTTAGCTTGAATGAGATGTATGATTTACAGAAAATTGCTTTGTGAAATTTTTTGGGTTCAAATGTATCTGAAACATGGATTAGTTTAAATGAAATATCGTCTGTTAATTTTTTATACATATATTAATTAATGACTTACGAGCATAGGTTTATGTCAAATAAAGTGAATAATAATTCTGAAGTTTAATGATCACATGGGTTAAATCAAAATATCCCTTAAACAATGTTTTTCATCTCTGTTATCTTTGTCTTTTTAGCTGTTGATACCAATCTCGAGCCCATATAAAGAAGAGAGAATATATTGATAAACAAATGGTCTATTGCTTACTATTACACATCTATGTTAGATCATTAGATGTTTGATTGTCTTGACAAACAATCCAATTAATACATTTTGTGCACATTATTTTAATTTCTTTCTTTTGCTTTCCACAATATCCAGATTTATGTATAAATGAGGACATTTGCACAATTGTACATTTAAATTCATTTTTGGAATGTCATTCTACATTTACCAAAGGGACTTCGTTATTTCACTTATATTTCAGTTACTTTTCTTAACCATGTATTAATTTATGCGCAAATTTGAATTATATTTCAGTTACTTTTCTTAACCATGTATTAATTTATGCGCAAATTTGAAACTTACGTTTACATCAAATATATAACAACAATAATTTTAAATTTTTATGATCATTATAAGAACATGTATCACATAAAATGATCCCTAATTTTTTTTTAACTCCCCCATCACCTATTACTTAGTGATGCCGGTCTCAAGCCCGGTTAAAGGAGGAGAGAAAACATTTTATGAACAAATGGTGACATTTTTTTTGTTCACGTCAACAGACCGTAATAATATAGTCATGCAGGAATAGCAGCAAAATGATAGTTTGAGTATGCAATCTGAACCGGTAAGCTGATGCAGCTGTAGGACAAGACATGTTTTGTGTGTGCTATTTTACATTAAAAAGAAGTTAACTCACGGTTGTCTTTGCACACGTCCAACGGACGTGCCATACATACTGGTAACTAATACGAAGTGTGTATATTTATGAAGGTGAGGAAATCGACGGAGGATATTAAGGGGATGTTTGTATCATTGGTTCAAATTGTTTCTATTGTGTCCTGCATTAACCTATTTCGAGCAAATCAAGATTGTTTGATGTGGATTTTAAGCTGAAGATGGTCATATGCTTCGTAATTAATGTTAAAATTTTGGTTAAATACAAATTTTTACAACAAAAAGAAGTTAATTCACAATTTTGTCCATATCTTTATTAATAGTTGTAATATTAATAGTTGTAATATTTTTTATGTCACACTTTTTTGGCATCAACGTGAACTACCAAAAAGGCCATTCCATAAATATTATTTAATATTAATATTACTTAAAAATAAAATCAAACAGTTAATGTTTTTACCGATTCAGAATGTATTTATCTTAATATCACTTAAAAATGTGATCCAACGAATAAACTTTTTTTCAAAGTCGTTTTTTACCAATTAATAACAGAAGTAAAAATTTAACCAACTAATAGTTAAATTCATTATTTAGTAATTAATAATAGAAATAAAAATTCAAACTAACAAAAAATTTAGATGGTGCAATTTAGAAAGAAAAATTAAAACTAATTGCATTTCAACGCATGCCGTAACGCTTATAATAAGAATGCTTTATTTTTGAAGCTTTTGAAATTACATTACTACCCATGGGAAACATATATAACATTATTTTGAAGCTTTTAAAACTACCGCTGAATAAAAATATAAAATTGACTTTGAAAAATATAAGAAAGCGCGAACCCTAAATATATGCGATCTCTCGATTTTTCATGCGTATAAAAAGAAACTAGCTTAAATATTTATTCGTGTCAAGTATTATCAATGCATATGACCATTACTTTAGAATAAAATGAATTATTTTCTTTGCGTACGTCCAACAGATGTGTCAAGCGTATGGCATAAACACACACACACACGCACTTGCACGCACACACACACATATGGGCTAGGATTAGTAGCATTTTTACTAAGCATCTTTTCGTTGCCTCCAGTATCAATCATAAGTTTATATTTAAATTTTTGGTCTATGAACGGATATTTGAATAGAAACCTATGACTGATATCAATGCTACAAAACGATCCTAAATAAAATGTGTTATTTATCATGTATATATAAACATATGTGCGTGCGTATATATAGACATATGTATATATATACATGTACATACATATATATACATATGTGTGTGTATCTGTGTGTGTATTTATATATATGTATGTACGAGTATGTATATGGACGTTCAGTGACACTCCAAATAGTGCAACAACCTGGCAACCGCAAGTTCCAACTTAAATAATAGTTGTTTCTTCCTTTTTTTTCACTTTACATACTGTTTAAATCAGAACTTATGGTTAAAATCTAATAAAGTGCTGCACTATTTGAGCTGGCATTTAACGCTTGTGTATGTATGTGTGTATAGTGTTCAACAACACTCCTATTCTGAAGCATTCCTAACTGATGTATGATCATTTCTTACTAACATGTGTGTGTATATGTATGTATGTATATGTATGCGTGTGTGTATGTATGTATATATGTATATGTATGTATGTATGTGTGTGTGTGTGTGTGTGTGTGTATATATATATATATATATATATATATATATATATATATATATATATATATATATATATTGGATGGAATATGTCTAGCTCCTTCGTAAATAAAAAAGTAAACAAATGAAAAGGGAATGTAAAACTTTCAGATTATTAAAACCATTTGCTGGGTATATTCGATATGTATATAACTTGTCGGAAACATCCACGCATATTTATTAGAGGAGTGAATCTATATGGAATACGTCAAATCTTCCTGGCCATTCAGTTTAATCATGGTTATCTCAGGTTGACTGACACGACACAACAGAGCCCAATACCCGTCACTAGAGGCCAGTTTTCAGTTAGCTTTCTCGTTTATTACAGAGCTACTTTGTTACTACTTTTATTGCAGTTCACCAACACTCCAAAGCATCTGATCCATTGATTAACGTTAAAATAGTATAGATGCATACGTGTGGCTTTGGTGTAAGTTGTGTCATAGGAGGCGTTCGTTTTTCCTATATAAGATGGTAACAAAGGTACATTATTGAACATATATAAAAGAATTGAAAACGCGCAGTAGTTCACCTCTTTAGCCTCCTGTGCTCCCTGTCGGCAGGATTTTTAGCCCTTCGACTTTTTGGTGCAGAAGAAGGCTCGGCCTCTTCATGGCCACCTGCACCGCTACTGTTGCTATGCTGCTTACCTTCATCTCTATTTACTGCTGCTGCTTCCAGTACATTCGGCACGGTAAACGAATCATCGTCATCATCGCTGCTCTCCTCTGATTTAATAGCATACATATTTCAATGCCACAGCTGCAAATATATATACATCCATGCATTGCCAATTGATAGTAATTACAGCATACCTTGCTTGGTGATTATAAGGGGTGGAACCGAATTGGATGTTGAAGGATCCATAACCATGTATGTATCACCCAATCTCTAATAAGGCTTATAAGTAAGAACAGTGGTAGAAGAAGAAGAAAAAGGATAGATTAATGTGGATTAGGTTTACAGTGCAAGTAAGAAGTGTTATTGTTGTTGTTAATGGATATAAGAGTAGTAGAAACGTGCATCTACAACCAATTTGTTAAATTTTTGGTGGTTAGGTACCATGGACTCTCTTTGGAAACGGAGGTGATCGATATCAGAGATCACGTTTGTTCGAGATGACAGAATTATATAGACAGTGGTTAACAAAGAGAGAAGAGAAAGAGAGTGCATTTGAGGTATAGACCGGCGAGAGATAAATATGAGAACACGTTGGTACATAACATCCACTCTTTTCAACTGCTACATGTAACAAATTGCCAAACTTGTCCGTTTGCTTTTTTTATTTCCTAGCGATTCATGATTCGTGGAGTGGCCTGTCATCTCTGTACGATGCTACATGTAACAGAGGATGCATTTTCTTGAGTCAATGATTGACTCCAGCTAATTCGCTCAATTGAGTATGCATGCCTATGAGTTCAGATCTTTTATATTTATCTTACCTGTATTCCGTATAATCCAAGTTCAAATTATGAATAGGCAGTTCAATTTTGAAAACACACAAGCGCTCTGGATTTTGACAACTAAACCGTCTTTAAATTCTAAAAATCAAGCGTCTGTTTTTGAAATAATTTTATTCGTCCTCCCTCATTCTCGCATAACCCTAAATTTCATTGGATCTCTGCTTTCTTTTCATCCATTTTTCTATTTTTTCCATTTTTTTCCTTTTTTCGATAATTGGCTTCAGAAAAGCCTTCCATTTTCCTTTCTTCTCATTTTCATAATCCTTATACTTCCTTCAAAGGAACGTTAATCCCTTCGACCATAGGTTCTAAACAAAACCCTAATCTTTTTATTATTTTGATTCGCGAATTTAGGTTTCATGTGTACTAATTTTCATACGGGATTGTGCATTTTCATATTAATCTTTGTCCAATTTCTGCTTGCTCTTTTATTTCATTTATGAACATTATTTTGACTTTTGATTCTATTTTCTTATCTGATGCAACAAATAAAGTTTCTGTGCATTTTGGCTGATTTCGAGATAATACCTACATATCCTTCTCAAACGGTAATTACAACGTAGTGTTTACCAGTGTATAGACGGATTGGTCGCTTTGAAGCTGTGACATCTAGAGAAAAAATAATTCAATCCTGAAGGTATTTTAATAGGTTCTTCAATTATTAGGTTTTTAATTCATTGTTTAAATTTAGAATATGAATTTTATAAGCTGCAAATATGTAATCTTACAAATCATACTCTTGATAAGAATTCTTCTCCTGATTGATTTGTTTGTGTTGCTTAGGTAGCAAACCTTTTCTTCTTTTAATTTTTACTAAAGACTTTGGATCTGAAATTGTTTCGTACCCTCTTTTATATCATGGATTTTTGAAGGATGAAGAACAATGGATATTGCTTCTTTTTTCATATACAAGCGTTCAGTTCTCTTTTATGATTTCAATTCAACATGCTTACCATATCCACAGTTTAAATTATTTTATATCAAATACCTATGTTGTACGGATATCAAATTTTCCATATGGTATAAAAATTTGACATAATAGCTAACTTTCCATCAACAGAGTGGTGTAGTTTTAACATTTCAAATATTTTACACGTTACATCCTACATGTATAAAGCAAGAACCGTTGCTCAGAGTTAGTTGTTTATTTATTTATTATCATTTCAATCCTTCCACCCAAGAATTACTAGCAAAAATGTTGGAAAATAATATCACTGTATATGCAAAAGTTTAAAAGTTGGCAAGAATGCAAACTTACTCTAACTCAAATAGCCTTAGCATGGAGCTTTTCTACAGAAGAACTACTTGGTTCTGAGTCTAGGTGTCCATTCCTTTTTTATATTCTTATTTTTGTAGTAATTTTACGATATTCATAGTTTCAAAACCTTTAACAATATCTCTTTAAATAATAGTTTATGTGAAGTACACAGTGCATAGCATGCATTTTGCATTAATCACATAACTAGGTATTAAGTTTAAGGAGCATTATATCTTAGTGGTTACGTTGTAATTTATTCTGGACAATTAGTAGCTAGAGAATAGTAGTTGTGCATTATAAATTTTGATAGGGTATACACTTATTAAAAAATAAAAATAATTTAGTATGGTAACCCCTCTAAAATTCATGGTTTATGTTCAACGGCTTAGAAATATGAAACCTGCTTTGGATGTTGAATTACCTTTTCTTAACTTATGTTTGTTTCTAAAAAAATTAATTTTTTTCAATTATTACAACTAAATCACTGTTTCCGAACACGTATTTCTTGAACTATTTTAAGTAAGAAGATTAGTAACTATGAATGCTTACAATAGTATTTTGTGGATTAATGCACTATGAAGAATATGTTAATGTTTTTTCAAAATATTCAGATATTGAATTATAGCCGTAAAGTATTTGCCTTAAAGTATAATTACTATAAGCTAAAAAGTTAATATTATTCATCAAAAAAGGAATTATCATATTGTGAGATCGATATTGTTGTTATTCAATTAAGTTTTGTTCATAATCTCGTATGTATGAGTTATTTTGTCTGTGTTACATATTATGCCTCAAAGGTGAACAATTCCTACTATTTTGTAATGGATTTTAAGTTCAGATTGATCTTTATTACCCATTAAAAAAATATCCTTTAAAAGATTCAATTTTTGAATATAAGCTTCATTTGGTATGCTTTTCTCAAAACATGACTTTGTTCTATTCCCACTAATTAGCAACCTTCCAAAAGGAAAATTAGAAGCGATGGTCAATGAACTTATCTAAATAAAGACTAATATGTATTTTGTGTAACCCTCCTGAGAAAGATTGGGTGTTTCACCTTGAAATATATGGTATTTATTTACTATTTTTTGAAAATTAATATTTAGATCTCCACATTGATATTTATGCCTTATTTTTAGTGGCTCGTTTTCATATAATCATATTCAATTGATTTATTGAATTACAAAACCTATATCATTACTTTTCCAATTATAATGTTTACAGGTTCAAAATTTTAATCTTCATTTTAAATTTCATTAAAGATAGATAATTTAAATTAACCATTCAATTTCGTTTATGCGAATTACATGGCATTTAATGTTACTTATTGATTATTTTTTACGTGTTATTGAGGGAACAGCTTTATCTAATTTGGTTCATATGATGTTGCCCAAATATTACTTTATTTGTTATTAAAGTTATTTCTATCTTTGTTTCTGCGCTTCCTAGCGTGTCCCTTAGGAGTTCGTTATTTTTTCCATGAGTGTTTTACACTTAAAATAGCTTTGGTAATGCGTTAAAGAATAAAGCCCTGCTGGCAATTGTTAGGAACTGAGTTGATGATGTTTTGATGACAACAACCTTATATAGTTATTATACTTTATAAAATATATACTAACATTTCTATATATATATATATATATATATATATATATATATATATATATAGAAAGTATATGCAGGTATTATCGAAGACTGATCAGTATAAAGACTCAAGTATCAAGATGAAGATTAGAGATTCAAGATTCAAGACTCTAGAGAATCAAGATTTCAAGATCTCAAGATAAGTGCCTAGTATTTTGTTAAAACTTCATAATAGCACTCTCATCTTTCTTCCAATTTTCTTTTGGGATGGAACCCAATTTCTATCGAAACCAGTGGCTTACAAACCCACGACAAGTAGCTTACAAACCTACGACAAGTGGCTTACAAACCCACGAAAATCAAAATCATTTAAACTACTTTGTACAAGTTCTCGAGTCCTATGGAGGAGCTCTGTAGGAAGGTTCTTGCAATTTCAGTTTGAATAGATTTTTCAAAATGTTTTTAAATCTGTTTTTCAAAATGTTTTAGCTTTCAAAATCATGTTTTCAAAAATGTTTTCAAACTTTGTTTTAGCCTTGAAATATTCCTCCATTCTGATTTTAAAAATTTCTATTTTTAAAACATCAAAACTTATTCTGATTTTAAATATTACTTATATAATTGACGGTCTATATCAGTTATATATATATATATATATTTAAAATAATGTTTTATATTCATTCTGTATCTCAAAATATTGTTTAAACACTTTATTTTTCTTCAGAGAAGTTTCAACTTGTTTTAAATTCAAATGCTTTTACAAAACAACATCTCTACAATTTTGAACTGAGGGATGTCGACATATGGGGATACCCCATGTCGACATGGTGACAGTTGGATTCAAAATTCAAATTTCAAAAGAAGTGTCCATTCGTTCAAAAACCTTTCGCCAATGGTTATGACTGTTGTGCATCTATATAAAGTTTCCAAAACGAATTTTTTAAAAACAACTACTTTCTTATTTTCTTCACTCTTTCTTCTCCACCATTCCATATCCATAAAACTTTATATTTTCAAGATCGTGCCATCATTCTGCCAAACTCTCAATAGGAAATCATTTAGATACTCTCTCTAGTTGATTCTCCATCTATCTACTAAAGATCAAAGTGCTATTAGAGTTATAGGATCAATTTGTATTTAAAATGTCCATAGAGTCTATCCATTCAAAAGGATTGGTATTAGAAAGTATTAGGGTGATCTTGTGTCCCGTAAATCAAGAGAGTTTACCCCAGACTCGGAGATAGGAGGGTTCCTCAAGGCCTTAGAAATTGAGGGTTGTAATTTGGATATTGTCTTATAAAAATCTGTACAAGGATATTGCCTTGGTGCAGGACTGGATGTAGGAGGATTCCGAACCAGTATAAAATCCGGTGTGTTCTTTCCTTTTACTTGCTTTACTTTACTATTTGCATTTGTTATATGTTATATGATCATTCTATGTTAGAATTTTGTTTAGATTTGTGTTGAAAGTTTTAATTTAGTCATATAGTTCATATATTCTTTAAAATACTATTCACCCCCCTCTACTGTTATTTCTGCCTTAAGATCCTTAATCTGCATCCCCAACAATTGGTATCAAAGCATTGGTTTTCAATGTTTTCATAATCTGAAACTTGAAAAATATAAAAAGGGCATTTTTGGAAAATTGTGTTAAAACTATTTTGAATCTATGTATTTCATCAAAGTATCATAAGTCTGCATATAGTTATTTTGAAAAATCAAGTTATCTACCGAATTGGTGTGTTATGCAGGGACAGACATGTTATATGGCTTTTGACGAATCAACACCCAATGGACAAACTGTGCTAATTGAGAAAGATAAATGGATACTTGATAGTGGCTGTTCGAGGCACATGACTGGAAATCCCGAGATACTCAAGGACATTACTTATCAAGATGGTGGATTAGTCAATTTTGGTGACAGCTCTAAAGGATATGTGGTTGGCGTCGGCAATGTCGGTAACTCTAAAACTTTACTTATTTCTGATGTTTTATTAGTTAGGAACTTAAAACATAATCTGCTTAGTATAAGTCAACTTTGCGATAAAGGTTTTAAAATTAAATTTGGAAAAGATAAATGTCACATTGAAGATGATAAGTCTAATATAATTTTTGAAGGTATTAGGAAGAAAAATATTTATATCCTTAGTATGAAAATTTCAAATGATAACCTATGTATTTTGGCTAATACAAGTGACCCTTGGATTTGGCATAAAAGATTTGGCCATTTGAATTTCAAATTATTATCTAGGCTATCAAAACTTGACTTAGTTAGAGGTCTACCCAAGTTAAACTTTAAAGTAGATAGTATTTGTGATGCTTGTCAATTAGGAAAACATAAGAAAAGTTCATTTAAATTAAAAGATGCTATTTCTACCTCTAGTCCTCTAGAATTACTTCATTTAGATTTATTTGGTCCATCTCAAGTTCAATCAATTAACCATAGTAAATATGTTTTTGTTATAGTATATGATTATTCAAGATATACTTGGAAAATCTTTTTAAAACATAAAAGTGATGCTTTTGAAATATTTAAAAACTTTTCTAAAAGAATTCAAAAACAACATTCTTTCAAAATTAAAACTATTCGAAGTGATCACGGTGGTGAATTTGAAAATGAAAATTTTGAGAATTTCTGTACTCAGAAGGGAATTACTCACAACTTTTCATTTCCAAGAACTCCACAACAAAACGGAGTAGTAGAACGTAAGAATAGAACGATTCAAGAGTGTGCTCGTACAATGCTTTCTGATAGTAATTTACCTAAATATTTTTGGGCTGAAGTAGTTGCTACAGCTTGTTATATATTAAATAGAATTTTAGTTAGACCATTAACAAATAAAACTCCATATGAATTACTTTATAATAAGAAACCTATAGTTGCTTATTTCAAAGTCTTTGGGAGTAAATGTTTTATACTTAATACAATAGATAATTTAGATAAATTTGAACCAAAAGCTGATAAAGGATTCTTTATTGATTATTCTAATAGAAGCAAAGCATTTAGAGTTTTTAATTTAAAAACTAATACTATTGAAGAAACTATGCATGTATCTTTTGATGAAAATCTTAAAGATATTGTACAAATAGATGATGAAGAAGATTTTATAAATTTAAATCAATCTAATGAAACTATTAGTGAAATAAATCAACCTAATAAGAGATTTAAAATATCAAAAGATCATCCTATAGAAAATGTTTTAGGAAATATTGAATCTTTAGTAAAAACTAGAAATCAATTAAGTAGTATGAGTAATGTAGCCTTTATATCAACAATTGAACCTAAAAATCCAAAGGAAGCATCGTCTGACGATTCATGGATTCTTGCTATGAAAGAAGAATTAAATCAATTTACCAGAAATAATGTGTGGGAACTTGTTCCTAAACCTGAGGATAAAAGTATAATTGGAACTAAATGGGTTTATAAAAATAAAATGAATGAACTCGGTGAGGTCGTAAGAAATAAAGCTCGTTTAGTCGTGCAAGGTTATTGTCAAGAAGAAGGAATTGGCTATGATGAAACCTTTGCCCCCGTAGCAAGATTAGAAGCTATAAGAATTATACTTGCTTTCGCTAATTATAATAATTTCAAATTATATCAAATGGATGTTAAAAATGCTTTTCTAAATGGTTTTGTAAAAGAAGATGTTTTTGTTGAACAACCTCCACTTTTTGAAGATAATAAATTTCCAAACCATGTATACAAGTTAAAGAAAGCTCTATATGGTCTAAAACAAGCTCCTAGAGCCTAGTATGAAAGACTAAGATCTTATTTACTTCAATCTGGTTTTGAAATTGGTAAAGTAGATACAACACTCTTTATTAAAAGAAATAATCAAGATATTCAACTGGTTCAAATATATGTAGATGATATAATCTTTGGATCAACTAATAACATAATGAATAAAGAATTTTCAGATATAATGACTAAAGAATTTGAAATGAGTCACATGGGAGAATTAAGTTTCTTCTTAGGGCTTCAAATTAAACAACTAGAAAATGGAATCTTCATAAGTCAAAAAAAATATGCTAAAGACTTAATCAATAAATTTGGTTTAAGCACCTCTAGTGGGAAACCAACTCCAATGTCAACAAATGTAGGTTTAAGTAAAGAAGATAAATCAAAAGATATTGATCAACCTTTATATTGGGGTATGATTGGTTCGCTACTTTATATAATGGCAAGTCGTCCTGATATTATGCATAGTGTTTGTCTCTGTGCAAGATACCAATCACAACCTAAAGAAACTCACTTAAAAGCTGTTAAAAGAATTTTAAGATATGTAAAATACACTTTAGGTTATGGTTTATTTTATCCTAAAAATAATACTTTTGATTTAATATCATATAGTGATGTTGATTATGCTGGTTGTAAATCAGACCGAAAAAGTACAAGTGGAACTTGTCACTTTCAAGGACATTCACTGGTTTCCTAGTTCAGCAAGAAACAAAATACCGTTTCCTTGTCAACAACTAAAGCAGAGTATATATCTGCTGCTCTGGCCTGTTCACAAGTCATATATATGCATCAAACTTTAAAAGATTTTGGTATTAACATAAGTAAATCACCAATATATTGTGATAATACTAGTGCAATAAATCTATCTAAAAATCCAACTCATCATGCTAGAACTAAACATATTGATATAAGACATCATTTTCTTAAAGATAATATAACTAAAGAAATAATAACTCTAGATTATATTAATACTGAAAAACAAATTGCTGATATATTAACCAAACCGTTAACCGAACAGAATTTTACTAAATTTAGAAGAGAATTAGGTGTTTGTTCAAAATCTGAAATATAAAATAATATAATATAATAATCAATAAAAATTCAAAATAAAAATTACACTTTTTCTGAAAGACATGTCGACATGCCCCATCCCCTGATGTCGACATACCCAACAAAAATTTGAAAATAGAATTCCCTCCAAAGTTAGTTATTTGGTTATTTATCTATTTATTTCGTTTTCTCTCCTCTTTCTTCACTATATTCTCTGTAAATAACTTCTGAAACAATAAAATAATGGCCTCCTCTTCTACTAATGAACCCACTTCACCCACATCTCCTCATTCTGGTCCATTTCAACGATCTACGCATGCTCGAGTGATCAAATTGCAAGAGAAGATGAAAGATATCCTTCAATTGTTGACTGAAATTCAAGTAAGTCAACTTAAGATGGCTAGAGAACAACAAAGGCAAGGGAATATTATTAGGAATGTACAAAAATTCCTTATGGATAACTGTACAAATCCTATTAATATTGAAGACACTTCACAAGCCATGGAATCAGAGGAAGAAGAACCTATGGAAGAGCCACAAGAAGACCAAGAGGAAGATGAACTTTTTTCTCAACCCGAAGTCCCTATAAATGAGGACGAGAGCGTTATTTGCGTTGGTGAGATCCTTGTTGACACTAATGAAAACATAATTGAACAACGTGGAAACTTTTGTCTCCACTACCCAAATTGTTCGATTCATAAGTCTCCTATAGTTAATGATCGCCATTAAAGCGTACTTTCTTTTTTATTCTTCGTTTTACATTGTTCTGTTTGTTCGTGTTTATGTATGTTCTTATATATGTCGTAATAACAAAAATGTGTTCACTTATACTCATTGATTCATGCTTGTTCTATACATATTATTTGTTCATACTAATCATTCTTGAATTCTTAAGTAGTTAATAGTTTTTGTTGATGACAAAGGGGGAGAAAGTTATAAAAATATGTGCTTGGTGTAAGGGGGAGTCATGGAATAAAGGGGAGTTGTAGTTTTAAGAAGAAGTCACGGAGTAAGGGGGAGTTATGGGGAGTTATGGTATGGTAATAATATTTTATAAATAAAGGTTGTCATCATCAAAAAGGAGGAGATTGTTAGGAACTGAGTTGATGATGTTTTGATGACAACAACCTTATATAGTTATTATACTTTACTTTATAAAATATATACTAACATTTCTATATAGATATATATATATATAGGAAGTATATGCAGGTATTATCGAAGACTGATCAGTATAAAGACTCAAGTATCAAGATGAAGATTAGAGATTCAAGACTCTAGAGAATCAAGATTTCAAGATCTCAAGATAAGTATCTAGTATTTTGTTAAAACTTCATAATAACACTCTCATCTTTCTTCCAATTTTCTTTTGGGATGGAACCCAATTTCTATCGAAACCAGTGGCTTACAAACCTACGACAAGTGGCTTACAAACCCACGAAAATCAAAATCATTTAAACTACTTTGTACAAGTTCTCGAGTCCTATGGAGGAGCTCTGTAGGAAGGTTCTTGCAATTTCAGTTTGAATAGATTTTTCAAAATGTTTTTAAATCTGTTTTTCAAAATGTTTTAGCTTTCAAAATCATGTTTTCAAAAATATTTTCAAACTTTGTTTTAGCCTTGAAATATTCCTCCATTCTGATTTTAAAAACTTCTATTTTTAAAACATCAAAACTTATTCTGATTTTAAATATTACTTATATAATTGACGGTCTATATCAGTTATATATATATATTTAAAATAATGTTTTATATTCATTCTCTATCTCAAAATATTGTTTAAACACTTTATTTTGCTTCAGAGAAGTTTCAACTTGTTTTAAATTCAAATGCTTTTACAAAACAACATCTCTACAATTTTGAACTGAGGGATGTTGAACATATGGGGATACCCCATGTCGACATGGTGATAGTTGGATTCAAAATTCAAATTTCAAAAGAAGTGTCCATTCATTCAAAAACCTTTCGCCAATGGTTATGACTGTTGTGCATCTATATAAAGGCTTCCAAAACGAATTTTTTAAAAACAACTACTTTCTTATTTTCTTCACTCTTTCTTCTCCACCATTCCATATCCATAAAACTTCATATTTTCAAGATCGTGCCATCATTCTCCAAACTCTCAATAGGAAATCATTTAGATACTCTCTCTATTTGATTCTCCATCTTTCTACTAAAGATCAAAGTGCTATTCAGAGTTATAGGATCAGTTTGTATTCAAAAAGTCCATAGAGTCTATCCATTCAAAAGGATTGGTATTAGAAAGTATTAGGGTGATCTTGTGTCCCGTAAATCAAGAGAGTTTACCCCAGACTCGGAGATAGGAGGGTTCCCCCAAGGCCTTAGAAATTGAGGGTTGTAATTTGGATATTGGTTTATAAAAATCTGTACAACGATATTGCCTTGGTGCAGGACTGGATGTAGGAGGATTCCGAACCAGTATAAAATCCGGTGTGTTCTTTCCTTTTACTTGCTTTACTTTACTATTTGCATTTGTTACATGTTCTGTGATCATTCTGTGTTAGAATTCTGTTTAGATTTGTGTTGAAAGTTTTAATTTAGTCATATAGTTCATATATTCTTTAAAACACTATTCACCCCCCCTCTAGTGTTATTTCTGCCTTAAGATCCTTAATCCGCATCCCCAACAGCAATTTATTTCAAGTGGTAGAAAAAAATAAAAAGGCGAACGACAGATTAAGTTATTATTTTCAATTTAGAGATGGGCTTCGTATACTCTATCTTTTGCAAAAGAGGGTTTAGCTTTCGGGTTGGGGTTATGTCTGTATTTAGGGTGATGCTACACAGACATTCTGTTGGAAATCCTACAGAGGCCATGTTGATTGTTACGACAGCAATTTTTTACATTGCCTTCAGATATAGAACAAGGCTTCTACTCCAGTTTCAACTTAACCACAGATACCGGTGGTACAAATGATCTGCATATAAAAAGGAGGTAGCGTTGATCTGAATTTTTTTAGCTCTTTTCCATTTGCAAACAAAATGTACCAAAGAGCTGGAAAATCAACCAAAGTCTAAACTGTGAAAAATTTTGTGCTATCCTTAGTGAAATGATAAACATATATGTTAATTAACCTGCGTATATAATGAACTTTTAGAGTAGAATATAAAATGTCTTGAAGGCTTCCAAAAAACAGCACTAATTATTTTCGGTTTGTTTCAGAAACTGAATTCAGGCACTTACAGTACACGTTTGTTATCTACACCAATGAAGTTTTAAATATCTTTGTATGCATGATTCCATATTGACTATTGTGTAGCTTACATCATTTAAGAATACATAAGTATCAGTATATAGGATCTACACATATAAGGATGAGAGCGGTGTGCATAAATGGGAAAAGCTTTAGGAAATATGATGAATTAATATATACAAAAACTTTATGCTAGCCATATTTGATGTTTACACACACGGACATATATAAATATCTGTTGTTGATTGAATTTATAATATAACATGAAAGTGAATACATGGCTGACTTCATTTCAATATGTTGTTGGATTTGTCTGGACATACTCGTTTATTGAATATCGTGCATACTACCAGTTAACTTTTAAGCTACACCCGATACTTCACATTTATGGTATTGTCAATTTTATACAGTTTTGTTCGTGCCTGACGCAATCTAATAACTTCAGTTGGCCAAATAAAGAATAAATGAGTTATCAGGTTTTCTTAAACCAAATATTTACTGCATTCTTCCACAAGATACACTATGTTGTGTGTCTTGCATGAGTTTATGGCGATAAAGTTTTGTAAGGTATAATTTAAAAATGTGGGTCCTCTCTTTGATGTGGTTATGCTCTTATTGTCTGACTGTGTAGGGGTGGTCAACTTACTAGAAATTAACCAGTATCATACCAGTTCAGTCAATTTTATTTTAACAATTTACAATTAACTCTTGAGGAAATCCGATTGTGGCCTTTTTTACTGATATATTACATTGGCAAGGTGTTCTATTTAATGGTATTTTAAGTTATTTAAATGTTATAAATAATGTTTTCCATGATGACTGCAGTGCTAACAAGCTCTTATTTGTTTACCTCTCATGCAGAAACTTTAGGCTCAGTTGCAGGAACTGATTCTCAAATAGTAAGTTATTATTTTCTTCTTTTTTAATGTTTTCTGATAAAGTGTATTATGTGCCTTTGGTGATAGAATTTATAACATAATAATTATGATCTGGTTAATATTACAACTAGGTTTCTCCCTGATTTGATCAGGTACATGCCCATTATATGATCTTTAGCTATACATCATGTTCCAACTAGAAAATGCTTGGTTTCATCACTATGAAAACTTCAAATATTGGTTTAACATTACAATTCGAAATTGTTATGCCATATGTTGTCACTAATTACTTAGATTTTCCTAATATGGTCCTAAATTAGGAAATTGTTCTCTTTTTAAGACATTTGTATTAAACATTCCTAAATGCCTCTATAAAAAAACTTATACACCAATACTTGCATGTATTTTATATTACGCCTTCCTTATTATTATTATTATTAGCAAAAGTAAATTCTTCACCATCATAAAAAGTCACTTCTAAAAATAATTACACTTTTATCAATGAATTATAATACATTTCCAAATTGGTAGTAAATTTGGTTATTTGAAAAACATATATCCGTTTTCTTTCCATCTATGCAATTGCTTCAATATATAACCTGTGATTAAGTGGTACATTAATTGTTGGTTTCCATATGTCCAAATTATGAAGTAAAATGATTTTTTTTGTTACGTAGAAGATGATTATACCATTAAAAACAGGTACTGGCGATCATTTATCAACTTTCAAGGGAAATCACTCATTGTGTCCGATGATATACATGGTTCTTATACTTTGTTTCCAATATGTTGGGGTTATTTAATCTTATTGGTTGTTACAATTATCTGTTTCTTTGCAATCTCATTACTGTTTGGCATTTTATGTAAGGAGTGATCTTAGGAGCACTCATATTTTATTGTATATGAATAAGCTAGATTATAGTTCCTAACAGCAAAGTAATGTACTTGACTGTTGAAGAATGGAGATAAGCAATTCGTTAAGATGATCAAATATGTTGAGCAAAGTTGGTGGTTGCCCGATGATGTGGCTTGATCATTTGAGGCTGATTGCGAGGTGCTTACATGGTGGTAACATGTTGATTGCATGGTGTGCGGATTGCAGTTTTTATATGTGCGGATTGCATGGTGATAGCATAGTGCACATCTGAGGCTATTAGTAAGGCAGCAATGGATGCATGATTGAAAAGTGAGCGAGCTAGACTGAAAGCATCCTAAAACTGAAACAAAAAAATGCTGTTAAGCAAGGTATAGTTGGATTGGCCAAGCATAATGGGAAGTCGTGAATCACAACAAGCTTGATTGAGGTACATACCTGTTATGTGTTATAGAATGTTGCCGAAGCAAGTTAGTGAAACTAGAGCTTCATGTAGCTGTAGTGTGCATGGTGGTGAGAGTCACTAGAGTAGAATTGAAGGAAGAATATTATGTGGTGTGGTAGCCGAAGCATGCAAGGAAGGAAGTGTTGCTGAAGTAGAATTGAATGAAGCATAGAATGTGCCGTGGTAGATGAAGCATGCATGATGGAGAGTGTTATTACTATATTTTATACTGCGACGTATTGTATTGAACCTTGAGCATTCAGTAATTTTACTTTCATGATGTTCTCATTGTATAATATATGACAATATGATAAGTGTTTTTTCCTTTTACGTTACTACCATGATTAGACATGTAGATTTTGCTTCTATGCAACTATAGTTATGAGTATGAATTATAATTTATATTTTAGCCAGTTCCCAAATAGTATGTGTTATTGGTATTGGCTTTTCATATAAAGTTCAAGTTTCAACATCGAAAATATCTCAAATAGCGTTTGTTTTTTGATGGAAAGTACATTGCCAAACTAAGATGGAACAAATTTAGTATTTTTTGTAATGAACTTAGAGATTTCACTAATTTTTTTTATCTACCTATCGTATATAAGTGACTAAACACACCGAGATAGCTTTCGCATAAATAAAATTTCCATGTTGCATTGGCATTAAGTCTGACATGTTAACAGTCGTAACCAAAACTTTGATCCATTGAGGTTGAGTGAACAAATTTTACTATCAATGTCTAAACTAATTATACATTGATCTCATTTTCCAACAAAATAATTAATACTCACACGTAATTAACAATCTCACATGTAATTAATAATAATAAAACATTTAATCTTTTTCCAATACCCAATTCTCAACATAGGAATGCGTTCTGCTTTCATTAAATAATTTTCCTTTATGTTCTTTTACCTCATTCGTTTGACAAAAGAGTGCGGATACATCTTTTTCCTTTAACAAATAACAATGAAAGTCAATATTTTTAAATAAAGAATTAGGTACAAAAATAAGGATTCAATAATTTCCTAAAATTCATGCAGCATGGTGAATAAATGTGCATTCCTAATTACAAAAAAGGTATAGTTGCAATCTCTGTGCGTAGCACGGGTTCGCACTACTTAATAATAATAATAATTAATTAACGAGATCCACAGTGAAAGAAACGTGAATGATCACGGACAATTTGCTTGTCCGTTCATCATTCGAACTTTCAAAAGTTAGGTTGAAGAAAAAACAATAATTCTAATTATAACCATTTAACGTTTCGAATGAGAATATTTAATTTATTTAGATATTTGAATTTAATTCAAATTTAATAAATAAATAAAAAATCAATTGTTAATAAAAAAAAGACTTGATTTTAAACGGGTATTTTTAATATAGGATTGTTTCATAATTTTTAATTTGAAAAATATTTAAAATATTGTTTGACACATTTTGCAGCAAACGTTGATATTTTTTATAATTACACAGAATAAGTTGTTGTTTTATGATCGTATTGCATTATTGTACGTGATTGTATTTTTATTCTGTCATTCGCGTTCGTACGCGAACGTAGTATTGCGTAGCGAAGTACATGAAATCATAACATAAAATATATTATTAATTTTTTTATAAATACAAGTATGAAGGCACGCCCGATGGACGTGAGTAAGGCAGGTTGTTGTAAAATTGGTAGGGTGTGAAGAGAGGTAGGGGAAATGTTTAATGGGGAGGAAAAATATTACGGTGCGAATTTATTTTGTTCTGAAGTATGCATATTTTGTCAGTTGTCGTATAGAAAATATGTTGGGGGAATGATGAAAGGAAAATACCGTAGTTCAGTTAGCCGGTATCTTTGTCAAGCGTGGTAACGGGTGTTATTTCACTCGAATACAGTTTTGAAAAAGAGAGTTGAATGAATAAAGATTTGGCGATGTCTGTTTGAAATATGTAAAATACCTTCTTAAATTATAGAGTGGGTAATAATATGTGACGGAAGTTAATGGACGTTTTAAAACTAATCCATTGGGACGTACAGCGGGTTTGTGGGAAAATGTTGGTTGTGGTGTGTAGTACAAAGCTGTATCGTTGAATATGGAGCTAGAGTAGTGGTATTGGTGCTTATGTCGGAGAAGGCAAGTGGATTTGGACGTCTGCGTTAAAGTGAGTTTGTAAAAAGTGGAAAGTAAATTACACG
Source organism: Allium cepa (assembly GCA_030765085.1). Classification (NCBI taxonomy): domain Eukaryota; kingdom Viridiplantae; phylum Streptophyta; class Magnoliopsida; order Asparagales; family Amaryllidaceae; genus Allium; species Allium cepa. The sequence continues at coordinate 295,509,130 of CM060937.1, forward strand.
TATATGTTCACATAGACAGTCGATGTTGTGTTGTGTACGGAGGACGTGTGTATGTGTGAGGAAGTATGAATGGTGAAGTTGATGATATGTGCGGACAGCAAAGGAGTGATGCGGGCAAACATATTAAATTTAAAATCTAATTACTTGAAGAATGGAACAGACAAAAGGAAATAAAATGATAATTATGAGAATGGAATGAAAAAATTACATTGCTTAAGTAGAAAAAAAACACAATGCTGCAGTAGCGAACAAAGGTAAAAAGGAAAATACAAAACGGTGGCCAAAAATGCTAAAATGATGGATGTCGTAAGAGCTCTAGCATGAACGATCGGCTAGAAAATGATCCACAATCTTATCACACTGTTCAATCTGCAAGAGGAATGAAAGTTATGATTAGGTATTAGACGATTAAGATTAGTAGGGTAGGAGTGGACGTAAATACTTAAAACATATAAGAATATATTAGTAAACAAACATGTATATATGCGTTTGTATGTGTGAACATATGTTGGTAGGAATGAAGGAAGAAGTAGATGCATTGCAGCATACCAATTCAGGAGTGAAATAAGTATTCCAGTCATAGTTGTCAGAACAGTGCGGAAGAAGTTGCGGTTCAGTAGTTACTGGTATGTGTACATCATCATCAGAAATGTGAGAGTACTTGTCATTTAATTCCACGTTTTTTCCAGTAAGCGGTCATAGCGGAAGAGGAACGTTGTTGTTCCAGTCGGTATCATTTTTCGATGGAGTAGGAGGAGCAGTGTGGTCTTTGACGGTGTATGAAACTCCAACCTTAGCATTAGTAAATGAGTGATTATGTTTTGTGTGACGTATGCTTTTACGTTCTAGTTTTTCTGTGCCGATGGCTGTTGCAGCGTCTTTTTGTTGGAGGACAGATTTCCTTTGGAAGGTAAAACGTGTATGTTAGTGGAGAGATAAAGTTAAAGTGTGGGGTATACAAAATGTGAGCAGTGGAGTTTTAAGTGCAAGTTCAAAATGGAGGGTAGTGTGATGTGTGTTGGCTATAGTGTAAGGAGGTAAAAAAAATTAAGATGAGGTGGAAGAGAGAAGAACCTTTGTCATAATGCTTGGGATAAATAGTGCTGGTAGATTATGAAGGAGAAGAAAAGGAAGTGGACGTTATATACTAATAAGAATAAGAGAACGGAAACTGTTATAGGGTGATAAATGGACCATGTGGTGGGGAGTAAGTAGTAGGGGCGGAAGAGGACTGATTGACTTGGTTATATGTGTAGATTTGAACAATATTTGGTAAAAAGCGGATGCAAAATATGAGGTTGCGAGGTACGTTATGTGAGCTCTGCAAATGGTACAGCCGATCGATGTGGAAAAGGTGGAAGGTTGGCATTGGTTGATAGGAAAAAAGAATTTAACGTGTTTAAAAGGGATGGTGTTAATGCCTGCAGTCCCTTATAGTGTGTGTTGTCAGTTCAGCATTGGGTACAATGGTATGCAAAGTTAGCGGTAAAAGAAAGTCAGTTGTTTAGTAGATTAAAGTAGGAAATTAAAAGTGAAGATAAATTTCCGTTAGAATTAAATTTATGTAAAAGGTCGGTGAAAAAAAATTAAGTCAATCGTGTAAAATTCCAAAGTACACAAACTTAATTAGTTTGTAACAAAATGTACTGCATGTCGGTGAAGTATGAATTGTATGCAGTGGAAAAAATTTAGCATTTGAATATATATTAATTTATGAAGGATATGAGAAAAGAAAGGTTACCAAATGGGTGAACCAATAGCTAAATTAATGGACAGTAATTTTGATGGAAAATAATTATTGGAATAATTTGTATTTAATAAGTGAACATAAATTTTCGGAAGAATAAAATTTTGATAAAACGTGAATGAAAAAATGAAGTCAAGCATATAAAATTCAAAGGTAGACCAATTGAAGTACTGTGTAACAAAATGTACTGTTAGGAAAAGTCATCTGTGAACAAAAAATTTGATGAAAAATAAGTTTTGGAATAATTTGTTTTGAACAAGTGAAGATAAATTTCCGTCAGAATTAAATTTATGTAAAAGGTTAGTGAAAAAATCAAGTCAACCGTGTAAAATTCCGAAGTACAAAAACCGAATTAGTCTGTAACAAAATATACTGCATGTCGGTGAAGTATGAATTGTATGCAGTGTAAAAAAATTAGCATTTGAATATATATTAATTCATGAAGGATATGAGAAAAGAAAGTTTACCAAATGGGTGAACCAATAGCTAAATTAATGGACAGTAATTTTGATGGAAAATAATTAGTGGAATAATTTGTATGTAATAAGTGAATATAAATTTTCAAAAAATAAAATTTTGATAAGACATGAATGAGAAAAATGAAGTCAAGCATATAAAATTCAAAGGTAGACCAACTGAAGTACTGTGTTACAAAATGTACTGTTGGAAAAAGTCATCTATAAACAAAAAAGTTGATGAACAATAAACTTTGGAATAATTTGTTTTGAATAAGTGAAGATAAATTTCCGTCAGAATTAAATTTATGTAAAAGGTCAGTGAATAAAATCAAGTCAACCGTGTAAAATTCCAAAGTACACAAACTGAATTAATCTGTAACAAAATATACTGTATCGTACACAAAGCATACATATTTTAGTAAGTGGACAAAGGAAGTGGACATTTGTATTGTACCTGCCAGCATTGAAGTCCGCGTCATCCACCACAGTGGCTCTATCAGCAGCATGGGTAGGCATCGCTCAGCTGAGCCAACCTTTTTATGAATGAGCCAGCAGATAGAGGTAGCACATCATGGTATGAAAACTGTGGTCAAAAGAGAGAAAAAATTGTAAAATAATACACATTGGCTGAATAAATTTACAACAGAAGGGAGGAAATATATTGAGATACATAAAGTTGATGTTATGCAGAGGGCACGTGTACGCCCACAAACATAGTAACAGTAACGAAGTAACGTGGCTTAAAATATGAGCAAGCGGACAGTCATTTGTAAGCAGTTAGAATTCAATGGCTAATTAGTTGTGTGGGAAGAGAAAAATCGCAAACGGGTGAGATTTTAATGTCATTAGTGGCCAATCAGTTCATGTTGGCATAGTAAACTTGATAAATGGAGCAAAATGACTACAAATACAGATCATAATTCCAGCGGGAAGCGGAACATAATTTGAATAAAATTAGTACGACAAAATAGAGTAAGTATGTATGTATAACAGTTGAATTTAAAGTAGCCAAATTTAACAACTTACTACGCAAACCTATCAACATACAGTAAAGTTGATAGGAAAAGAAAATAATAAATCAGAAGCAGGCATGAAGATTGAAAACAATAAATCTTGGAATGGAAAATGGATGAAGGACACAGGGGTTATATGAAACTGAAGGGATAAGAAATTGTCAAATGCGAAGACCTAATTTCTGCCTAACCAGGTTTACTTCAATAACGGTTAACCATTTAACAGGTAAATAAGTGATGCCAAGACCGAGATGGAAGGAAGGTCGGTAGAGGAGGAGTCAGTAATGGTGATAAAGTGAAAGTGTAAATTTCCATAAATTGCATACAAAAAACAAATTTAAACACAGAAAGGAGAGGTATTTTTTCAAAAGTAGCATCTTTCACATAATTCAAGCAGCACAGAACATGAAGTGGATGGAGTATGAAATGCTTAGGTATGAAGTTTACAAAATGAAGGCAATTAACCATTTCATTGTCTATCCATTTATACAAATCCATGATAAATGGGTAAATTTATCATGGGTAAATATATACCAGTGGGAACAATTTTTCCATAGAATTGACCATAAGTTGATAACTTCAACACATAAAAATCCAAAGCAATTCAACTGTGCAACTTGTGTAAAATATGGAATTACAAAAGCGCATATACCGACTTAATCAATACATTTATTTTGTTTATGGTAAGAATAAAGGTACAGCTACCGCAAGCATAATCAAAAGTAGGGATAAAAGAGCCGGAAGTAGTTTACCTAACTCCAATTTCATCGCGAAATGACCGCTGTTCAACTATAGCCTACAACCTGCCTCGCCAGGCATGAGATCCGGATGCTAGCAAGGGAGAGTGGAAACCGAGGAGAAGTTGGTAGATTTAGGCGGCGACGCGACATCAGGGTCAATTTTGGTTGAGGATGGTGAAGGGGTGGGGGGAAGTTGGACGGTATTGGTAGAAATTTCTGCGTAAGCTTGACCACTGCTCTACGACCTACCTCGGCAGGCATAAGATCTGGATTTTAGCATGGTGGAACGGAAAAGGAATGGTACGGGGAAGGAAGAAGAGGCGATCAGAAAGTGTGTGGGAGGAGAATTTTGGGGGAAAAGGCGGTTGAATTTTTTTGGAAGACATGTGGAGAAGAAAGTGGGGAGAGGAGTAAACGGCGATGTTGTGGAATTGAACGTGCGAGCGTGAGGAAGACAGATATGCCCTGGTCTGTCAAGTTGTATGTAGATTTGGGGAAGGGGTTGTTGGGAAGTTTAAAAAAGCTTCACCAAATGAAAGTATTTGTATTATTAGTAGAGATATCTTGCACTTAACTCTCCACCACACTTCTCTTCGTTCTTTCTTTATTTTCTTTTCTTCGTCTCTTTAGTACATTTCAAAGCCAAGAAATAAAGTGAGCCACCACCTTCATCAAATTCTTCCAGAGCTTCGCTCAACGAAAATCAACATCGTCGGGTTTGTTGAACTCATGTGACGAAGAGCTCCAAATCCATATAGACGATGGTGGGTGTAGTTAACTTTGGTCGAGATCGACTTTTGAGGCCGAATTAGGGCTACGGCGTGTCGGGGCTAGGGGAGGCTTTAGGTGAAACGGAGTATGCCATGGTGTTTCTCATGCGAAGCCAAGGAGATTGATGATGGTCGGAAGGTGTGCGGCGCTGCCTTATAAATCATGGCTTTTCATTTGTCACATACGGGTTATGCTAAGTCGCGACTTGATTTTGTTGACCGAGCTTGGGGTTTATTTCGGATCGAAGGCGAAGCACTCGCAAAGAGGAGTGAGTGGGAGCCGACGTTGTACAATTTCGTGGAGTATTGATCGAGGAGGAACATGCGTGGCCTGGAGTGTGCGTTTTGGTGCGTGCACAATAGAGTAATTTGATTTGGGGAAGATGATTCATTATGGGAGAAGGTAATTTATTAAGTTAATTAAGAAATTGATTAAATTATATAATCCGTTTTCTTATAAAATTTATAACTATTGCATAAGAGGTCCAATTGAGATATGGTCTTTTGCGCTGCGCTCGTAAGAGTGTTATCTATGCACTGGAGCCACTTTCATAAAGTTTGAAGTAAGTACAAATTTGAGCTAAAATCGAATGCCCAAAACTTGGTAGCTTAGCCAATATTGTTGCGACTTTGAAAATGCTCAAAATTGGAATTTTACTAAAGGTAAAAGTAAAGATAAACCTTGGTTAAGTGATATGGAAGCTCTAGGCCTCGTTATAGTATTTTGAAATACTATTGTTTGATTTAAAATGATTTTGTGTGATCTGTTTTTTCCCAAAGCATTTTGAAATATCATTGTTGTTGGTTGATTTTCATGAATAAATTAAACGTGAACTTTTGGGATTCATCGAGGCATTTTATTTTAGAAATGGGTTTGAATTTCTCTGTTTTACTTCAAAACTTGTTAACCTTTTCTAACTTATGGAAAAGTGTTTTAGACATAATTTGAGATTTAAATATATTTCTAAGAATTTATATTAAATATTAAAGGAAGCGGCTTACATTGATGTATATAGGAGAAAAACAAATCTTGTCCTTTCAAATCAAACTTGGTTTTTAGCAATGGTCTTCAAGGATATTTTAAAAAAGCATTAAACTATATTATAAGTGGTTTAACGATTTTGGAGAATGAAGAGGGTAATTCATGAATTTTAACATCTTTGTTTTATTAAATGGTTTAAGAAAATAAAAAGGAGTTTATAAGTATAAAAGAGACTTATAAAAAGATATTTATAAAAAGGAGTTTACCAATATGAAAGAGATTTATAAATGGAGTTTATAAATAGAAAGGAGATTTATAGAACGAGTTTTGTAAATTTGAAAGCGATTTGTAGACGGATTTTTATAAAAGGAATGAGATTAGATTTCTATAAATGGTCAATTTAAATTATGTTGGAATAAAAAGTATTCATTTCATATTTAACACCAAATTCTGAGATAGGGAAACTCATCTCTATCTATGAGAAAGAATGTATGTCAAGACATGAATAGCTTTCTAACTTGTCCGACTTTATTGTTAATCAAGGGATGATACAAGTTTGCAATCAGAAGGTGGTGTAAGTATATTTTGTCTAATTTACATATGATACATTTACTTCCACTAAAAAAAAGTGGTTTTGAGTTTACAGTAAACAATGTTTTTAAATGACATTTGTTTTGGCCCATTTAAATATGATTTTGGTAAAGGAAATTTTCCTTAAGATTTGTGAATATACTTATAACATTGATATAAGTTATGAAAATGTTTTCTTGAAAGTGTAGTATTTTGTGAATATACTTATGCATATGAGATAAGTATATGGATATTTTTTCCAGACATTGAAAGAGTATAAATGAATAGTGAATGAGTAGTATGCATAAGTATATCTTCTGTAAAGGGATTTTAACACACATAATTAAAAGGAGATTTTAATTAATGAAAGAATTACTAAAAGTGGTTTAGTGGTTGCTCATGTGCTTAATCATGCTTGGTTTTGATATGAAATTAAATCTCTGATTTGGTTATTTTCTTATTTGATAGTTAATATCAAATATTGGCCAGTTTTAAAAACTATCAATTATTGGTTCGGAGAGACCAAAATTGGATATGTTATCTGAAAACCATTCCGAACCAGAATAAGCGTTCGAATTTGAAACATCTTAAAGATGATGGAATCAAAGACAGATTTCTTTGAAGTGCATGGGCTACTCACTGCTAATCCTGAGGGTGATTCCAAAAAGGATTTAGCAGAAGTAATGCCTTCAATTTGTTCATATCTTGAACAACTTTGTATGAATGAATGCTAGCATTACATTAATTCCTAGAGGGTAGTATTAGCATTCCAAGTGAGATTTGCTAAAAGGGTAAATGTAATCTGAAGCTTCACATCCGATAATGACTAAAACACGGGAAATACTTTAAGGATATATGGTTCACTACTATTTGGGTATGGTCATCATCCAATCTAGGTCGATATTTATGAATTTATGTACGCTTCGGGCCTGGTATGGTTTTTCACGTTGGCAGCCGAGGGGTGATGACCAATTCGAAACTGTCCAGAATGGAGTAGGCCGGTCCAGATTTGTAAGGAGTCGGCTAAGACTCTCCATACATTTTTCTAGAGGTGTACCGTAGCAGGCGGTACCCTTCTAGCCTTGTCATTGATGGAATCCATTTTCCAATACGTGCCTTATGGAGTAAGTTGTATACCAAATATGCTAGAATGTGAGATGCAAACATCTCAGCTACGTTATATATTTATTTTAAACCCTAGACAGTATTACAATATCACTAGATTTTCTAATAAAAATGGTTTGGTTATCGTAAGGTAAAAAATCGTCTGTATTTATGTGTGGCATGGTCTTATGAGATACCTTTATTTTTGAAAGATTTTATAACCTTAAAAATCCATTTGATTTGAGTTTCTCACACTGGTTTACTAGATTGGTCCGGGCATTATTTTCTTATAATGCTCGGGTCAGCACGATCCTGTTTTCGTATTTAGTTATGGATGGTTTGGAGCTTCAGGAGATGAGCTGGATGCCTCCAGGACCTATTTATGTACTTTATTTTGCGCTGCATATCTTGTTTTGTATACATCGGCAATTGTGAGGATAGACTGTTGTAACTGTCCAGGCTAATGATATGTTAGTTTACTATAATTGATGTATGTATATTACAGTTTCCTTTTTTAAATATCGTCTGTATATTATATATTACTCGTCACGATGTGAGATTCTGCTTTTGTCTTTTCTTTTCTTTCACTGGAACAATATGTCTTTCTGACATTTGGATGATCGACATGTGAATACTGTGGATGTATTATTATCGGCTTTTGAGGGCCGAAAAGGCAAGTCATTACGCTAATCGAACCAAAATATGAAATATGGGATAATGCAAGGAAAATAGAAACCATAGGATTAGATAACTTCTTGATTTCCTCCTATTTAGTTATGATGCACACATATCTACACAGTAAATTTTGACTAGCACGACATAGTCTAGAATTACACATAACTTTGTTGTTGCAACATATTCCAAAGTGTTAACATGAAACTAAATAGTGAAACTTTCCATGAACCATATGAAGATGAAACAATCTAAAGCATAATTGGTTAAAGACTAAGTGATTAAGATAAAATGGTCGAAAAATCTTATATAGTAATGAATTCATCACAGTATTTTGAGTAGTTCGATCTATATAATCTATATCCACTATGAGTTTCTTTTTATTGTTTAATTTTTTCATATTACAAGTAGAAGCTTTTAAGATTTGAAAATTCAGCCACTTTGTTTTTGCATAGCTTTAGGTATTTATAGTTATTAACGTGTAGTCCTATTTCCATGCTAACATCTGATAGCGTGACTGTAAAACCTCATATTTTTTAGTACTGTAGTTTGAGAACCTTAATTATATCAATTAGAAAAGTAAATAAAATAATTTAATTGCAAGAATTGTCTAAAGGAGATTTGATTAATTAAGTATGGAAACTTTAAAAGTTAATTAGATGAACCAAAGATAATCAGAGTAATTAAAGTTGGTCTTGTTAGTGAGAATAAATAATTAATTTTTGAAATGAGAACAATTTTGTGCAAAGGAAATATACTAGTGAGATTAGGCAAGAAGTGTTACTGCCCAGGCTAAAATCACTAATATATTTTTCGTAGCTATATTCTCCTTATTCATCGCCATTTTCATTTTTCAGAAAAAATCCCTAAAACCACTACAAGCCGGCTATATTTTCCCAGCTAAAGAAAAGGAAAATAAAGCGAAATATTTAAGCTCTCATTTTAAGAAGGTAGAAGATTAAATCAAGGTTTTTAAAACAAAAGTGAGTTAATTTTTTCCTAAACTCTTCCAAACCCATTTGGTTTCGGATTTGGTTTTGAATGTATGATTTTCATAAGGATAAATATATTTGGATGACTAAAACATTATTTGTATGTGTTTTGGAAATTTAAATAATCTAGACATGGTTTAAGGTAAAAAATGGCTTAATAATATTCGAATGCTATGAAAATTTAATATGATGTTTATAATGATAAAATAAGTATGTGTTTTTAATTTCATAAGTTTTGGAAATTACTTTGAATTGTTATGTATTTTCTAAGTTGAGAAAATGCTAAATTTTGGAAAAGTTAACTATTAAAAATAAAAAGTAATTATTTTGAACTAAAAATTAAATATGAGATTATGATAAGTTGGATTTTCGGTACTTTTTTCATTAACTTTTTATTTTCTATAAACTATTTCCCTAAGAAAAGAGTTGATTAATTGAAGCTAAATTAATTGAGAATGTGGTTAAATTTTTTTGAAAAGAAAATAGTAAAAGGTTAAAGTAACCAATAAGAATTCAACATAAAGCAAGGTTTGGTGTAAAGTAATCACTTATATGATAATAAAACAATTTTCAAGTTAATTACAGAAATGTCATTTCAACTTGCGATAGCCCATATAGGGTCAATCCATGATAGCACTTAGTCTATTAACTTACTATAGCTAATGATAGCTTAACTTGTTATGGTATAAGTGAAGATGTCAACTTGTGATAGCTAAGAGGAACATCAACTCACAATAGTTATTGAGGGTCAACTTGTGACAACTATTTGGAGTTTAACGTGCGATAGCTAGTAGAGTCATCAATTTATGACATCTCATAAGAACTCAACTTACAGTAACTGATGAAACTCAACATGCGTTAGTTATGAAAAAGCCAATATGCGATAGGTAGGCTCGATATGCGATGGATTTTTAAGGAAGTCAATATGCGATGGCTAAGATGCGACAACCAATTCATGATAGCCAGGGTAGCTACAAGTCTTTAAGTAAAACAAAAAAATACTTAGAACACTTTGGAAGCTAGTTTCCAAGTGTGGATTGACAATTTCGTAGGGATAAAATTATGAAAGAATTTTATAAACGAAAATTGCGTTAACTTGTTTTGAAATGGAAGAAAGCTTAGAGAAGCTAAAGAAAATATAAATATCATTTAATAAAAGATAAATTGTTTTATCCAAAGAATGTGTAGGGTACACAATAAATAAATAAATGAAACGGATTGCACCAAGATCGTAAATATATACTAACTCATAGAGTTATTGAATGACAGGTGCCAAGGCTACTAAAGTCTAAAATTAAATAGTATATGGTCGGTGCCATAGTAGGGTTCAATTGAGAGCGTTCTAACTTTAAAGTTTATAGTAGGGTGCCAAACATTAAGGTGGTGGTATAAATAAAAAAAACCGATGGCGTGTAATAAAAGTACTTCGGGACTAAGAGGGGATATGGACGCTTAGTAAGGTCTTTGCTAGAATGTATTCATGGTGCTTACATTCAACCTCTTATGATTGTCAGGTTTGCTTCCATGTGGACTGAGTGGCCACTTCATCAGGTGATGTTGTTCGAGAAAAAGATTAATTAGTGATAGGAAGATCTACGATGGTAATCACTAAAATAAGTTAATGATAACTTAAATATTGACACCTAACTTAAGAGATTAGATGATGCTTGCATGTACAATGGATGACTGTATGACATGGTTCATAACTGAATATCAAGTATAGGATATACTTAATTTGAATGTGATAAACATAAATATGACATGGTTCATAATCAGATGATAATTATAGGGTATACTTATGAATTGGATGTGATGCTAATGTTTGCTCATGATGTGATGCTTGTTTATATGGTATGATGAAACTGATGTGATGATAAAGTAAGGGTTCGTTCTCTAGTGGCATGGTTTCACTATGGTTTCTTAGCGTAAGGATTTTTTTATGCTAGGCCTTATGTATGACCCATATTTTTATTACTCCCCTTAAACTCAAGGGTACTCATTCGAGTAGGTTGAGTTTATGGTTTAGACATGTATCTTTTCAAAAGATGAATACAGACTCCGAAGACAAAGCATGCGGCTTATTTAGGAAATAAAAGTTATTTTGAAAGATTCCACTATGTAAAACCAGAAACTATAACCGATTAAGTGTAGTGTCGACATCTTCATATGTCGGGCATGAAGCATATTTCTTCTTATTATATTTAACCCAATATAGGAATGAAAAAGGTAAAAGATGATGTAATGAATTATGTAAAACCAACTTATGTAATGAAATTTATTTAGCTACTTTTTTTTTTACTTAATGTTATGCAAAGTAAATACTAAACTCACTTTTTCATTTGATAATCATTCTAATAATGAATGCAGCATTATCTATGTCTATTTTTAGATCTCAAAGGGGGGATGTTACATCATGGTATCAAAGCATAGATTAGGAATCATTTAAGTAAAACAAAGCTACGTAGAAACTAAGTAATAGAAAAGAACATCTTGGGGGTATATGCTATATACAACATACTTGTCTTTGGATATATATATATATATATATAGTAAGATATATCTATCCTTATACTATTTCTCTCACTCTCATTACTTATGTTTCTCACGAACCTGTGCTTATGCATAAGGTAAGTATGTACATACTAAAGGCGTTTAACCTTTGGAAGTACATGAGCAAATCCTAGTAGAGGAACTAACATTATGCAACTAACGGCCAAGGGGGGAGGCAACCTTGGAAGTTCATGCTGAAGTAGCTACTCAAATGCCAGCCCTAACCGAAGGAGGAATGGACATGAGTGCCTCGTTCCACCATTTTATGATGAGGTAACAACTAGTTGAGGTTGTTGAGCTAGAACCCATGGTAGTTGGAGGATTGAACTTTTCCAAGATGACACATGATTATAATAACTTTGGAGGGAAAGTATTTATGAAGAAGGAGCCTGCACTAGAAGTGTTGAACTGACTCAAGCGCATCTTTAGCGATTAAGCATATGATAATGCTCAGAAGAGGAGGTTGGCTCTCTTCAGTTTTAGGAGGATGCACTAGACTTAGGCTATAATTGCTAAGATTCCAAAGGATGAGATAATCTAAGAACAGTTTAAGGAGCAATTCGAGGCTCGACTCATTGTTGAATCGTAGAAAAGTGCATTGTGCAGAGAATTTTTGGACCTAAAGCAATAGGAGATGACTCTGGCAGAATACATTCAGCGATTTAATGCTCTATTGAAGTATATAAGGGAGCATATTAATACTCTGCTAAAGAAGACTGAGAAATTCACTGAAGGTTTGAGGAAGGGGCTGAATCATAAGGTGTTGGTACACCTGTAGTCTCCTTTTGATATGGTGATGAAAATGGCAAGACGATATGGTCGCTTATTTCAATAGGAGAGAAAGGATTAAGTTAGGCCCAATGATGTGTAGAAGTAAATATTCAACCCATATCAGAAGGGAAAAAAGAATTAGGAACAAGGATTGGCCTTAGGAGGACGAGCTCAAAGGCCAAATGTGGAAGATGTTGCTTCTTTCATTTGTAGGCAGAAGGGACACTACTACACTACCCATCCAGCGAACAAGGGCATGGTGTGAAATATAAAAGCACCAGCTGGTGTGTAAAATGACGATTGGTTGTTAAAGAGACCAAGGCCTCTTATTGGCATACTCTCTATCAATATTGGAATCACTTTAACAACTGTATATGCGGTAGATGATATCCAGATGTAGTGGTTGAATTAGTGACGTTTACTGGAATCTGGAATGGAGTAAGAGTACGATGATGGATAGCCTTGACATTCGTGTCATAATTAAAATGACTAAAACAGAAGCCTATGTCTGGCGATTGGGGTTAGCTACGACATTGATCCCTTGTATTACTATTGTGATTTCAAACTTGATGGGTGCACCTTTTTTTGTTTGGATTGATTGTCGCGGTCGGCCACGGATGGGTTACGATCAGCCAGAAAGGGTAAACTGGTGGAATCCTACCTTGGGCATTGCCTCGCATGCCTTGTCATATTTATCCCTATACGAGCCTATTACGACTTTGATTTAAAACTGTAAATGTGTTAAGGTGGATCAATGTAAAGACTTAATGCTATTTTGATATTTATTTTACTGATAGACATTATCTATTATAGTGTATACTATTATATATAAATGGTTTAACGGATCCTTAGAAGAAATCACGTAACATCTCTTAAGTTATTGCATTCATATTTGTGATATTGATTGGACTTGCATAAGAATATTTTAGTCCTGACTCGAGTGTTTTTTTCTTTTCATTACGCTAGGGTCAGTCCTAAGTTTTTTTCAGTGTATTGAAGACTATTCTTTAGAGGACGAAGGCAGTGTTTTGGTATTTTACTACTATTATTATTCTCTGCATCATGCTATTCTAATGTATTCATTATTATCACTTATGTATACATATATAACTCTGATAAATGTGTATAGATTAAAATCAAATGTATAGTAAACTGGTTCATGAACTATTATTTGTTTATTATATTTCATCGTTTCCGCTATAAGATTCTGCGTTTGTTTTCTTCTTCTTTTCTTATCTTTCTTATTTAACCCCATTGATTATCTACATTCCAGATTATTTAAGTCAAACATGTGTGGATTATTGTCGATTTAAACACTCCGAAACGTGGGTCGTCACAGTAACTTAATGTGCATTTATTTATAAAATGACATATTAAAATTTTTATTTGAAACTTCCCGTTTATACTAAAATATACAAAACTATATTGATTCCATAACTTACGAACATTTAGGCTTTAAAGTAAGTAAGTGAACAAAGACAAAAAGAAGAGGCTATTATCAATGGAGAGGATGGAATAAGAAGTATAGAAGATTTTTAAAAGTTCCCATTGCTAAAATTTTTGGAGATGACAAAAGGAGATGTTATTGCCATGTTATTATTTCTACGTCTAATATAAAAGCAAGTAAAATTCGTTCAAGCTTCAAAACCAAAAATTAGTTACAAAGAGAATGCAAATTAGCAAAGGAGAACAGAAATAAAAGACAAACACAATCGATGCATGAAGAGATTAAAATAATAAATCCAACTATAGGTGATACAAGACAATGGAAAGATGTTTGTAAATCAAATTAGAGGAAATGTGATGACACTAAGAGCATAAGCTGCTTCTAATATCGAGCGTAGCCCCAACAATCCTACTGCTAGCTTAGGTGCTTCAAATGGTGTAATAGGATATTCTATAAGAGAAAGACAAAGAGTAAAGTTATTATATTGAGATACAAGTGCAGGTAGTAAAAGAATACCTTGGGGCGCAGAAAATATGTCATGGAAGAAAGGCGGTTTAAGGACAAAAATTTGTTTGGGTGGAGGATAATATCGACCCAGAAGCTTCAAATTTTGAAGCATTACGAAATGGCCATTACACTATCTGAGCTACTAAAAGGAGGTATTATGACTTGGACTGAGTATCGTTTGCATTATTAGCAAGTTTCTAATCATTTATAGTAGTGGTATTTTGAATGTTTTGTACGTAAACATAGGGATATTATATACTTGTGGAGTTTGAAATGAAATATAAACATTTAGTGTTTGTTTTGAATATTGATTTTTTATGTACTAGTAGTTCTGAATATTGATTATATATTTGCTGGTGTAAATTCGAACTTGATATATGTATCAATCAGTAGAACCCATGAATTAACAGATTGTTTTTAAACTTCAGAAAACTAATATTCCTAACATTTATAACCGCTAGAATTATGTAGCAAACCAAATATTTTAATGATTAACCTGTTAGGACCATATGAGGTAATCACGGTTATAATCATGAGTAAATAGTTAACACATCACCTCTATACAAATAATACCAAAGAGTATTAAGAAGTAATACTATCCAGTAAAATCGACAATGAGTGTAAACAAACCACCTCTTTGACCCCAAGTCCGACACCTGAATCGATGCCAATACCCGAGAATGAAAAAGAAAATTCATTGGCAAAAAGACATAATATAAACAACTAAGGCAGATATCGAGGGATATCAGATACTAAATATAAGTTCTAACTAACAGTAACCACTTTCAAAGTCTGAATGTAGAATAAAATATAGTACATAATCAATATAATAGTCATATCACCAAACCATGTCTAAAACTATCAAATAAGCATGTTTGACAAATATAGATAAAACCAATCACCTAGATACATAACAAACTCCAAATACACCACTAAACAACTCTATACATATAACACATGAATAAATCTCCATCTCTGATACCGCCTCATACCTGAACGCCATCAACCTGGATACATGTATAATTTAAAGTAGAAATGGGTTAGACATAAGCCTTGTCAGTGAACTATATTCTACTCTACATATACCGCAAAATTAATATTATAACATGATATGAGTTCGTCGTTAGCCACCATAAATTCTATCGTCACACCATACCTAAATGTTGTTCATGTCTAACCATATTGCACATATACTGACTCAGGCTCTGGTCTAGCCCACATCCCTTATAGAGTCGCATGTTACTCATCTCCTAATACATCGTATAGGACTCCGTCCTAGACTGCCCATAGCCTACAACGTTGCGTTTTGTACTCATGATACCTAGTTGGACTCATGCCCTGGACCGTCCGTAGCATACAGGGTCTCTTACCATCTACTCACTTCCATTGGTCCGTCAAAGCACTACAAAGAAGCAAAATCGTCAAGCTTGGACCACCTACTAAGTGTCACAGGATCGCATTCGCATCACGTACATATTTTAGGGTGTTTATCTTGCGTCCCAGACTCGTTCTCGTCTGCAGTTACCATCACATCTCAATCTTGTATCACAACACATATATGTGTGTATTTATACTCTCCCTATACAACAACTAATCCATTCATTATCCATTCACTTCATATCATCGCCAAATTCTACCCATCCACTCGTTTTGTATCACCATTACATTCCATACACCTATCATTTCAAAGCATTGTCACTTGCCTTATCCCGACTTCAGGACATTTTTAGAATACAAGAGGAAATAAGAGTCGAATTGTACGTTGTTTATTTATGTAGGCCTTTAAGGACAAGGTTCATACTGGAAAAAAAAATGTGCACCGCTGCACCTGTCAAGACCACCGGCCCACCAGTGTATGTAATTGTTTAAACTTTTCAGTTTTGGGTTTTTATGTTTCTCGAGATCAGTTTCACATTTGGCTGTCACCGCTTCAATTCAAATCACCAAACAACATCCCTAGACCCTAGCTTTAGGTTCTTAAATCCAAATTATCTCAATTATATCACTGATTTGAGGGTTATATTTTCAAATTTCCAGTATTTTCTTAAAATCTAGTTTTAATTAATTGTTCACCCAAATCCCTCCCAAACTATATTTAATTCGAAAATTAAATGTTCATAAAAGAATTACTACTCTAAGTATAGCCTATAGATCATCTTATAACATTATTGTTGCATTATACGAATGATAGAGGGTAGATCACTCACTGAATAACCAAACCCATTTCAATTGCTCATTGTCGAAAGTTGCTACTTCTCCTATCTTCAAGTTTTCGCCTAAAATTTATTATTGTCTTATAGCACTGTTTAACACCGTCTAATAGATTCAATTTGCTTTCTATTTCATTGAATTTGATTGAGGAATGTATGAGTTCAGTTAGTTTTAGTAGAAGTAGTTTCATGAAGAGGGCTAGAGGAAGAAGAAAGAAAATGTCAAGGTTAGTATCTAAGTGGAAGGAAGTTATGTACTTCGGTTTTTAAGTAAGGAGGGAAGTACCACTAACTGTTCAAATTTTTAAATTTCAAACTCAACCTGCTTGGTGCCTGTTCAACCCAACCACCTTTTCAATGGTAACTCCTCTATACAAATTCCTAATGATATAAATAAACATGCTACACAAACCCAAAAAATGAGATGGTTGCAATTACATTGATTTCATTGTCAAATCCTAGTGTTTTAAAAATGACTATTTTACCTCTTCTTATATTTAATTTATTTAATTAATTCAAAATTCCACTAATTTTCATATCTTTAAATTATTATCGGTTATTAAATTTTATTTGAATTTTTAGACTATTACGTTCTCCCCCTCTTAAAAGAATTTTGTCCTCAAAATTCCTAAGGAATGAAGAGTGCTTATTCATTAATGTACATAAATCAAGCAATGCACCCAAATTAAAGCAACTAACAATATATCATGATATATTGTTAGAGAGGCATGTTATGAACTTGTAGTTTGTATGCCCAAAATGCATAAATACAGCTATTGTGTCCTATATAAATGCGAAACAAATGGCATATTATGCATGATGCATAACAACCTAGCATTGAATATATATATATATATATATATATATATATATATATATATATATTTCAATATGAATGCAAATAAATCGTATACATATAATTTGTACAATAATTTATCCAAAGCATCCAAATACTAATCGTAGAATGATCTAACTAAAGAAGTCAAAGATATATTGAGAAACGTACCAGAAAAGTGTTGCGCTTGTGTAGACCTCATTTTCTCTTCAGGCTCCCACATGCTCTTTGCCGGATCATTTTTCCCATTGCGCCCTAACCAATTCTACCATTTTATTTCTATGTCATTTCATCTTGCGTTCCATAATATGGGTTGGATAATGGGATGAACTCGATTCAGACTCCAGTTCCACTTCCTGTAATTGGCTAGGCGCTATTATGGTCATCGGGTCAGCATACATTTCACAAACGTGACACGTGAAATGCGTTATGGACTCCTGCCATCATCTCTAATAGCTTAACTCTATATGCCAATCTTCCTTTCCTCTCAAAAATTGGGAATGGGTCGTCAAATCTAGGTGTTAGCTTTCTAGAATTTCCAAATCTTACTACTCTCTTCAATGGAGAAACTTTAACAAAAATTAAATTTCCCGCTTCAAATCCAGATCTTCCTCCTTTCATCTGCATATGATTCCTATCAACCTTGTGCAGCTTTCATTCTTTTCCTTGAGCTCAACTTTCTTCACTGTATCCTTGACCATTTCAGTTGATGGATAGTTGGTCGTATCCATTTTGGTTTGAACTTCCCTGGTTAGGTCAAGGGTAGAGTTAATTGATGGATGGTCAGTTGCATCCATTTTGGTTTGAACTACCCATGCCAGGTCAAGGAATAGAGTTAAGTTGATAGATGGTCAGTTATATCAATTTTGGTATATGTTTTGGGCCCCATCCCAAGTGCAAGTGTTAATGTGTGGACGGTTATGTCACATCCATGTTAGACCGGTTTTTGAGTCTACTGAGCTTCATGCAAGGCGTAAGTGTTTTGGAAAACGTCGAGTACAAGCTGAAGGGTAGATGGTCGAGTCCTATCCACTTTTGGATCATGGCCTTGCCCTTGAGTCAGGGGTAAGAGTTGGCTGATGAGCGACGACTCATGCTCGCCTCGATAGAGCTCCACAAGTTTGATCATGGTCCATGTAGATTTGGCAGGTAGCTAACTCTGGGTACCTGCATACTTGCATTATTCATATGAAGTTTCATTTGAGTTGGTCGTAGTTCACAACAAAATTGCATAAAGCTAAAGTTGCATGGCTGGAAATCCAATTTTTTTAAAATAACAGAGTTTATCTTATGAAATTATTCAAAGCAAACAGAAGTAAGTTTTATTCCTAAGCGAATTAGCATCAACTTCCTTTAAGGCCGCCCTGGTTCGTCGAAACTAGGAGCGGTCTATCCTCGTTGGGGGTCAGATATTCCTCGCTGGCCATCCTGTGGGTTTTTTACAAACCGTTAGAGCTTTTCTTCCTGATCAATTCTTTGAACATATCACTAAGGTGTCTGCACTCGTTCGTGTCATGACCAAATGTCTCATGAAATCTATAGAGTTTTCCAAATTTCCTCTAGTCTTCAGTTTATTCTCTCGGGGCTGGTTCTTGTACTGCTCCGAGTCGCGAGTAACTAAGCCAATATTTCCAGTAGAGTCATTCGGTGTGGTGCAGGTGTGAAATTTCGAGATTCTCGATCATCTCCTAGAATCTGGGTTTTCATCTGGGTTCCCGCTATGGCCTTTGCTCTAACCACTACTTTACTCTATACATTCGTAGCTATACTCCTAGAAATCGCTCCGGACTATCTCACATTAACATTGCTTTGCCTTTCTTTGGCCTGATAGCTTGTATCATTGCCTTTCCTAGTTATTGCAACCTCTTTCTTACATAAGTACTAGGCCACCTTATTGTAAAAATGACCCAAAGCAGCAGGAGGCTTTCTCGATAACCATTCACCAAAGTCTGTATCAAGGTGGATCCCCTTGATCAAAGCCATCAGGATTATGTTGTCATAAGAGTTTCTCACCTTAGTTACAGTGGTATTAAATTTGCAAAAAGACCTTGAGTGATTCCTCTGGTCCTTGGAATAAGTTAGACAATGACATGACATCCTAAGGGTGAGTCGCGTGCATTTTGAACTGCTCGATGAATTTCCTTACCAGCTGATCAAATGAAGAGATGGACCTAGGTGGTAGTCGAGTAAACCACATAGTTGCCACTCCTTCTAGGAAGATTGGGAAGCATCTGCACTTGACTGCATCTGACGCTCTGGTAGAGTACATATGCCACTCGTATTTCATAATATGTTGTCTAGGATTGGTCTTTCCTCGGTATGAGGGCATCATCGACGTGTTGAATCTCCATGGGTACTCTTCGCGTAAGACTGCTTCAGCGAAGGGATTTTGACTAAGGAAAGTGCCCCGATCGTCGTTAGTTTGGCCTTGACTTTCTCTCACAAGTTGCCTTACCATCTTAGCCAAGTTCGACTCTTGGGTACTTGTTGGGTTGTGGTAATTGTAATCTTTTCCTTGTGCTTGGCCCAGTAAATGATCCTAATTCAAGTTGCTTCTCCTAAGTTCTTCTAGCTTCGGAAGAACCATTTGCTCGGCACCTTTGTGTCCATTCCTTGGGGGCAATTCAGCCACAAACTATTGATTTCCGGTGCCTTGGTCAATCACAGTGCATCTGGATTGCATTCCAATTCAAGTTTAAAGTCCCTCTCTTTTGTGGATGAGTTCGATACAGACCTCTGTAGGGGGAGAACGATACCGTCCCCTATGCCTAGGTAAGGGTCGGTTGCATTCTTCCACTGAGAGGTTCCTTCTTTATATGCCTCCATCCTTCGCCTTCTCTTTCTCCAAAGGTGGCCAGATGATGGGGGAACTGCCTAATTCTCAGTATGGAGGAGATGGCTTTCTCTTAGTCTTCCTACCGTGGGTATTCAGTTGGGTCAACAAGTTGATGTTCTCATGGATTTGCTGACTCAACTCTGCATGGCTATCCTATAGCTCTTTCATCATACGCTCAAAATCAATCCTGGTGATAGCATCTAAAAGGTTTCTGGACATTAACAGGTTCTTCATTCTTGGGGGCCATTGAAGATAGCTTCTCGTAGACTTTGTTCAAATCTGAGTAGTAGGGAAACCAGCTAAGAAGAAACTGGATCTCTTCCTTGGATTTTAGGCAGTTCAATAGTAAACAAGGATTCAAATAGCTTGAGAATTGAATTTCTCAGTAAAGCACCAAAATGTTTGAACCAAAAATGGCACAAACACCCAAAAGAGTAAGAGAATAGAGATTAAATGAAGAAAGCGAATGAAAACAGAAGAATAACAAGCATACACAAATTTATAGTGGTTCGATAATCTTATCCTATGTCCACTTGAATGCTTTTATTGCATTTGCATTAGTTTTTGCGACTACAAGGAGTAGTCGTTGTGAGAAATGCGGATTACGGATCTTAAGGCTAGGATTAACACTAGAATGGGGGTGAATAGTGTTAATAAGGAATTACTAAATCTTTTTGAGTTTATGTTAATTTAGACACCAATGTATGCAATATACAGACACAGATATAATCACAGTAACAAATACAGATGCAGAAATAAAATAAAAGCAGTAAAGGAAAGAACACACCGGATTTTATACTGGTTCGGAGTTACCCTACATCCAGTCCCGCAACACAAGTACGGATTTCCTTTCTAAAGCAATTGTACAATTACACCTCGGTTTCAAGGCTACGAGGTACACCCTCTAGAATTTCTATCCTCTGGGCAGAGATACTTGATTTCCGGGCCACAAGTTTACCCAATTGATTTACCAAGGCTACAATCAACCTTTTCTCTTTTGATTGATTTCCAATGTTACAATCACACCTTTTCTCGCTTAATAGATTACAAAGAAGTCTATAACTCTGAATAGCACCGAGAACCATGTAGAGATAGTGATAGAGAATCAAACTAGAAGTAATCGAGTTCGATTCAATGTTGATTTCGGCAGAGTAATGGTAAGAATACGTATTAAGAAATGTGGAAGAAGAAGAGGAGTGAAAAACCAGAAAATCTGATATAAAATTCGTTGAAACTAACCCCTATTTATTGAAGAACAACAACATGCCCATTCATGAAGAGTTATGGCGAATAGACACTTCTTTTGAAATTTAAATTTTGAACTCCACTGACACCATGTCGACATGGGGTACTTGGGCATGTCGACATCCCAAAGGATTTTTTGGTGTTTTGATTTTCTTTGAAAATAACTTTTATTTTATATTAAAACTATTTTAAACTTTATAAATATACTTGACTATAGTTAAAATTCATAAGTAAATATAGAGAATAATATATATAGAATTTAACTATAATTTTATATTTAAATCTAAGTATAAATATTTAAAAGTTAAATATATTATATTAAAAGATAGTTTAAAATCAGGAGTAATTTGACTATGAAATTAAAGATAATTTTGAGGCTAAAACTATTTAAAATCAGGATAGAGGGTTTTGATGTTTTTAAAAGGAAAGTTTTGAAATCATTCTAAAAACAAGATAATTTTGTAAAATCATTTGAATTAAAATTAGTGGATACAAAACAATTTTCCACTAGATTTTTGTAGGTTCCATCCTACTTAGGGTTCCGTCCCTTTAACAGGCTCGAAGTGGATTCCATTCCACGAATAAATTGGATTTTAAGATGCCAGTACTTTTCTACGAGTTTTAACAAAAATTCCTAATAAATATACTTATGCTTGAAATCTTGAACTCTTGATAATCTTGATACTCATGAGTCTTCTATCTCGATATCTTGAATCTCTATATTGTACAGCCTTCATAATTGATATCTGCATGGTTAAATCCTGCATATACATATATATCTAAACTTATAATGTCAGTATTTTTTTATAATCTATTCTAAGGTTGTTGTCATCAAAACCATCATCTCACGGACTAACAGAAATTGCTTGCTTAGAATTAGTTGCTTGATTGTTTGATTGATTGATTTTGAATTGGTGTGTTGTTTGAATTTTAAAATTTGTTTTCTATTTTTTATTATTATTTCATTATCTTATTATTATTTTTATTATTTTTTAATAGCATAATAATATTTTCTGAAATATACTTGAATCAGATATATATATATATAGGCATTAAAAATAATAATAATATTTATATATACATATTAAAGAACTTTGGAAAAATCAATTCATGAAAATTCAAAGGCACATGCCGACATGGTACCTACCATGATGTCGACATGGGTACCTTAATTTGAATTTCAAAATTTGAATTCAAATGTTTGAATTTTCCTCCACCTTTTTACTTCATTCAATTCTCTGAAAAGCTACCTTTTGACCAGAGAATGTGTCCTTTAAGAATCTATTTATTCACTATCTTTTATCATATCTTTTCACTCTCATTTTCAAATTCAAACTCTATCTTTATAACTTCAATCTCTCTACTCTCTACTTTGATGGCTTATTCAAGCAACCCCTCCACCATGAGAATTTCCAGAAAAATCAAAGAGCAATTATTCAATGATCCGAAGGCAATAAAAGCATACATCAATTATGCTAACTATGCCAAAGTCCATCCCGGAAAATTTGCTATTTTTCAAGATTTTTCTTCTTATGAACTTGATTCTCATTTTGCAATCAATGGAGTTCTTAGTCTTATTGATGCTTCTCAAAATGATTTTGTTTGCTATCCAAATCTTGACAAAATTTTCTGTGCTAATCTAAATCGTGGATTTTATCATGGAAATGAGGATGAAATTTGGAGTAGTATCAAAGCATTAGAATTGTTTTGAATTGTGATCTTTTGGGTACCATTCTCAATTGCAAGTGTACAAGAATGGATCTTTCTAATTTTAAAATCGATGAAAATGATCGTGAAACACTTCATCACATTTTCGAAGCGATTGATAATTTTGAATTCAAAAATCAAAATTTTCGTCCAAAGGCAATAATTGTCAATCTTCTTTTGCAACATACTTTGACCCCAAGATCGGGGAACTTTAACAGTCCTACTTCAAAAGTTTGCAAAGCTCTTTTTGCTATTTTTGGAAATTATGACATAAATTGGGCACAAGTTATTTTGGATGAACTTCGTCCTAAAAATCTTGAAATGGGTGAGAATACTTTATACCATGGAATTTATCTCACTCGGATTTTTAACTATTTTGAAGTGGATTTCAAAGGCGAAGAATTTGTTTCTAGAAAATTTTCAATCATTCCAACATTTCTCTTATGAAAATTCCTTCGTTTTTCAACCTTATGAGACCCTTGCGGAAAAAGAAGAGTGATTAGCTCATGAGGAAATGGAAGAAGAGGAAGAGGAAGAAGAAGAAGAAGGGGATGAAATGGAAATTGAAGAAGAAGAAGAAGAACGTGAAACCTCTTTGGAAAGCATTGACTATCCTCCTAATCCATCCACCAAAACCCTTCTCAAAAACCAAAAGACGATTGTTGAGAATCAACGGATTCTTAAAAGATCCGTTAGCAAGAAGTTGGACAAAATTTCATCGGAGATCAACAAGTTCATTTTCAAAGTCAGCAAGAAACTTGGACTATTTTCATCATCATCATCCTCTAACTAGTTTTATCTTTTCGTATCTTGTTGTATTTGTTTTAGTTTGCTTTATTTTGAATTTTCATGTAGTTCGTTGTATGCTTAATTGTTGTATTATCGTAGTATGCAATGAAATGAAATTTCCTTTCTGTTATCTAGCTTATCTTATCTCCAGAATAAATGTTAGGATATTATATAAAAATATATATATACACACACAATTATTCACAAAATCAAATTAGTCATAATTTTTCACTAACCCATGTCGACATCCCCTATATGACCATGTCGACATGTACTGGTCAGAGATGACAATTGATTTTGAATTTGAATTTGAAATTTGAATAACTACCAAATATCTATTCATTTCAAACGAATTTCTACACCTATAAATACCTGTTTCTTTCAGAATTCTTCACTAAAATTTATTTCTTATCATCTATATCCTTTATTTCTTTCACAAATTCAACTATGGCTAATCCTACTCACAATCTATTTGAAAATCTTGAAGAAACCCTTAATTCGTTCAAGAATACTCTCTCATTTATTCTACGTAACCAGCGTGACTAGAATTAAGTCAAATGCAGATGATTAAGGAACAAGAAAGGAACTTCGATGTGATACGATAGATGATCTTCTCTCTGCACAAGGATGATAACGAAGCACATCCTCCTGTCTCTCTCACTAATGATAATGATAATTGGGATGCTATTAAGGAAGACCCAATCTTTAGAGAAGAAGGATGGGTGGAAGTTCCATGTAACGTTTGATTTTTATTTGTTTGCTTTGATTGATTTGGTCTAGATTGATACTCTGTGTGGATTGATTTCTTGATATTGGTTTGAAGTTTGTTGTATAAACACATATATATATATACATTGAAATGTATATAGTCTTTGATTAGTTATCATGTTCATAAGTATAATTATTTATTAATCTATATATTATATATTCCGTTGTATAGTTCATCAATGCAGGTAATGAAGCCCAAGAATGAGGGGGAGTGAGTCTTTTTGTTGATGACAAAGGGGAGAAATATAAAATAGGGTAGTTAGGCATAAATTAAGGAGGAGTTATTAGGATAGAAATAATATTTTATAAACAAAGGTTGTCATCATCAAAAAGGGGGAGATTGTTAGTCCATGAGATGATGGTTTTGATGACAACAACCTTACAATAGATTATAAAATATAAATACTGACATTATAAGTTTAGATATATATGTATATGTAGGATTTATCCATGCAGGTACCAACAATGAAGACTGTACAGTATAGAGATTCAAGATATTGAGATAGAAGACTCATGAGTATCAAGATTATCAAGAGTTTTAACAAAAATTCCTAATAAAAATACTTATGCTTGAAATCTTGAACTCTTGATAATCTTGATACTCATGGGTCTTCTATCTCGATATCTTGAATCTCTATACTGTACAGTCTTCATTCTTGGTACATGCATGGTTAAATCCTGCATATACATATATATCTAAACTTATAATGTCAGTATTTATATTTTATAATCTATTCTAAGGTTGTTGTCATCAAAACCATCATCTCACGGACTAATAATCTCCCCTTTTTTGATGATGACAACCTTTGTTTATAAAGTATTATTTCTATCCTAATAACTCTCCCTAAAACTAATTAACTCCCCCTTAATTTATGCCTAACTACCCTATTTTATATTTCTCCCCCTTTGTCATCAACAAAAACTCACTCCAAACTATATAACTCCCCCTAAAACTAACCCTTTATGACATGTGATTATAATGATAGTGTTATCATAAGTAATCATCACTTAAATCTAATACTAAAACATAGTCCTAAATAATTAACTATCCTAATTAAGAATTCACGATAGTACTTATAATTAAAAAACGTATAAGAACACGAGTTATTTATTACGTACGAAGTTGTATATACATGAGCGTATAGAAAACATAAAGAAACACAAACATCAATGGAGAACAAAGAAAAGAAACTATTGTGTGTTTTTAAACATAGGAGATCTATGAATCGAACAGTTTGGATAGTGGAAACAGAAATTTTCACGTTGTTCGACAAGATTCCCATTTTTGTCAAAACACACTCCTCCAACACACACGACTTGGTCATCATCTTCCGCATGCGCTTCTTCCTCCATGGGTTCTTCTTCTACTTCGCTGGCCTTTTGTTCTTGATTGAGTGAAGAGTCTTCATCAATCAAGATAGGATTGGCCTGGTTATCTATTAGGAATTTTTGCAAATTCCTAAGAATCTTACCTTGCCTCTCTTGTTCCTTTGCCATACGAAGTTGAGTCACTTGAATTTCAGTCATCATTTGAAGTGCATCCTTCAGAGAGTCCTCTATTTTAGTCACATGAGCGAGAGTGGTACGTTGAAATGGACCAGACGTAGGAGAGGGGAATGAAAATGTTGATTTTATGTTTGATTTGGAAGAGGAGGCCATTGATTATTTGATTTCAGAGAGAAGAACAGAGAGATAACAGAAAGGATGAATAAAATTTCGAAAATGTGAAGAATTTATAACCAATTATTTTGAATTTTGGTGGAAAAAATTGCAAAATTTAAAAACGTTGCATGTCGACATAGGTATATGGGGATGTCGACATGGTCTTTTATATTTTAACTCTTTGAATTATTTGAATATTAGTTATTAATTATACTTGTTATTTATATTTTATATTTCAGTTATAGAACAAATACCTAATTTTCTTCTTAATTTAGTGAATATTGATTCATTTAAGGGTTTTGTTAAGATATCAGCAATTTGATTCTCAGAATCGATATAATCGAGAGTAACTACTTCCTTACTTATATTATCTCTGAGAAAATGATGTCTGATATCAATATGTTTAGTTCGAGCATGTTGAGTAGTATTTTTGGATAAATTTATCGCACTCGTATTGTCACAATAAATTGGTTATTTTGAAAATTTTAAACTAAAATCTTTTAAGGTTTGTTGCATATATATTACTTGAGAACAAGCCAAAGCAGCAGAAATATACTCTGCTTCAGTTGTTGATAAAGAAACTGTGTTTTGCTTTTTACTAAGCCAAGAAATCAGAGAATACCCCAAAAAGTGACAATCCCACTTGTACTTTTTCGGTCTGATTTACAACCTGCATAGTCAGCATCACAGTAAGATATTAAGTCAAAAGAATCATTTTAGGGTAGAATAAACCATAATCAGATGTGTGTTTAACATATCTTATGATTCATTTTACGGCTTTTAAGTGGGTCTCTTTAGGTTGGGATTGATATCTAGCATAGAGACAAACACTATGCATGATCTCAGGTCTACTGGCAGTAATATAGAGTAGTGATCCAATCATTCCTCTATATAGTTTTTGATCTACAGCTCAAGAGAGATCTTCTGTACTAAGGTACTCATTGGTTGTCATGGAAGTGGGTTTTCCACTCGCAGTAGTCAAACCAAATTTACTAATTAGGTCTTTAGCATATTTTTCTTAACTAATAAAGATACCATTGTCTAATTGTTTTATTTGTAATCCTAAAAAGAAATTTAATTCACCCATATGACTCATCTCAAACTCTTTTGTCATTATTTCATAAAATTCTTTATTCATTTCAAAATTAGTTGAACCAAAAATGATATTACTTTACCAATTTCAAAATTAGATTGCAATAAATAAGATCTTAGTCTATCATACCAGGCTCTATGGCTTGTTTTAGACCATATAATGCTTTCTTAAGTTTGTAAACATGATTTGGTAATTTATCATTTTCAAAAAGTGGTGGTTGTTCAACATATACTTCTTCTTTTACAAATCCATTTAAAAAGGCACTTTTAACATCCATTTGAAATAATTTGAAATTATTATGATTTGCGAAAGCAAGTAGAATCCTAATGGCTTCTAATCTTGCTACGGAAGCAAAAAATTCATCAGAATCTATTCCTTCTTCTTGACAATAACACTGAGCGACTAATCGAGCTTTATTTCTAACTACCTCTCCTTGTTCATTCATTTTATTTTTATAAACTCATTTAGTTCCAATTATAGTTTTACTTTCTGGTCTAGGAACAAGTTCCCAAACATCATTCTAGTAAATTGATTTAAGTCTTCTTGCATAGCCAACATCCATGAATCATCAGTTGATGCTTCTTTTGGATTTTTGGGTTCAATAGTTGATATAAAAGCTTCATTACTCATTTGACTAAGTTGATTTCTAGTTTGAACAACATATTGCATATCTCCTAGTATATTTTCTATAGGATGATCTTTTAAAAGTTTTGTCCTTTTATTAGGATGATTAGTTTTATTATTAGTTTCAATTTATTCTTGATTTTGAGTGATTAAATCCTATTCATCATTTGTATCTTCAAAAAATTTAAAATTTTCATCAAATGAAACATGCATTGTTTCTTCAATGAAATTGGTTTTTAAATTAAACACTTTGTACGCTTTACTTCTATTAGAATATCCGATAAAGATATCTTTGTCGGATTTAGGATCAAATTTATCTAAATTATCTTTCGTATTTAAAATAAAACATTTACTTCCAAAAATTATAAAATAAGATACCTTAGGTTTCTTTGAATAAAGAAGTTCATAGGATGCCTTATTAGTTAGAGGTCTAATTAAAATTCTATTTAAAATATAATAGGCAGTAGCAACTGCTTCTACCCAAAAATTCTTTGGTAAATTACTATCTGTAAGCATAGTTCTCGCACGCTCTTGAATCGTCCTATTTTTACGTTCTACTACTCCATTTTGTTGTGGGTTTCTTGGAAATGAAAATTTGTGAGTTATTCCCTTTTTATTCCAAAATTCCTCAAACTTTTCTTTTTCAAATTCACCACCGTGATCACTTCGAATAGTTATAACTTTAGAGAAAATTGATTTTGAACTCTTTTTGAAAATGTCTTAAAACATTCAAAGTATCACTTTTATGTTTCAAAAATATTGTCCACGTAAATTTAGAATAATCATCTACAATTACAAAAACATATTTACTATGATTTATTGAAAGAATTTGAGATGGACCAAATAGATCAAGATGAAGTAATTCAAGAGGTTTTGAAGTTGAAATCATATCTTTTAACTTGAAGGAACTTTTTCTAAGTTTTCCTAATTGACAAGCATCACATAAACTATCTACTTTAGAATTCATTTTAGGGAGACCTCTTACTAGATCATGTTTCGATAGTCTAGATAAGAGTTTGAAATTCAAATGCCCAAATCTTTTATGCCAAATCCAAGGGTCACTTGTACTTGCCAACAGACACAGGTTATCATTTGAAACTTTTATACTAAGAATATAGATATTCTTTTTCCTAACTCCCTCAAATATAATGGTTGAATTATTTCTTCAATGTGACATTTATCTTTTTCAAATTTAATTTTATACACTTTATCACACAGTTGATTTATACTTAGAAGATTATGTTTTAGATTCTTAACTAGCAAAACATTAGTAATAGTAGGAGTTTCAGAATTACCGACTTTGCCGATGCCAATCACATATCCTTTTGAATTGTCTCCAAAGTTAACCAGGCCTCTGTCTTTGTATATTATATCATTCAGTATATCTGGATTGCCAGGCATGTGTCTAGAACATCAAATATCAAGTATCCATTTGTTCTTTCTGATCTGCATAGTTTGTCTGTTGTGGATTGATTCCTCAACACCCATAAAGCATGATTCCTGCACATCAAACAATCTTGGTAGACAACTTGAATTTGAATATTGATTATACGCAAACTCAAGAAACAATGATGGTTTGAATATTTCTAAACAAGTATTAACAAATATAGCCATTTTAAAAACTTTTTTCAAAAATCAGATTATGAAACTTTGAAAACCTTGCTCTGATACCGATTATGAGAAATGCGGATTACGGATCTTAAGGCTAGGATTAACACTAGAGGGGGATGAACAGTGTTAATAAAGAATTACTAAATCTTTTTGAGTTTATGTTAATTTAGACACCAATGTATGCAATATACAGACACAGATATGATCACATAAACAAACACAGATGCAGAAATAAAATAAAAGCAGTAAAGGAAAGAACACACCAGATTTATACTGGTTCGAAGTTATCCTACATCCAGTCCCGCAACACAAGTACAGATTTCCTTTCAAAAGCAATTGTACAATTACACCCTCGGTTTCAAGGCTACGAGGTACACCCTCCAGAATTTCTATCCTTTGGGTATAAATACTTGATTTCTGGGCCACAAGTTTACCAAATTGATTTACCAAGGCTACAATCGCACCTTTTCTCGCTTAATAGATTACAAAGCAGTCTATAACTATGAATAGCACTGAGAACCTTGTAGAGATAGTGATAGTGAATCAAACTAGAAGTAATCGAGTTCGATTCAATGTTGATTTCGGCAGAGTAATGGTAAGAATATGTATTAAGAAATGTGAAAGAAGAAGAAGAGGCATGAAAAACTAGAAAATCTGATATAAAATTCGTTGAAACTAACCCCTATTTATAGAAGAACAATAGTCATGTCCATTCATGAAGAGTTATGGCGAATAGACTCTTCTTTTGAAATTTAAATTTTGAACTCAACTGACACCATGTCGACATGGGGTACTTGGGCATGTCGACATCCTAAAGGATTTTTTGGTGTTTTGATTTTCTTTGAAAATAACTTTTATTTTATATTAAAACTATTTTAAACTTTATAAATATACTTGACTATAGTTAAAATTCATAAGTAAATATAGAGAATAATATATATAGAATTTAACTATAATTTTATATTTAAATCTAAGTATAAATATTTAAAAGTTAAATATATTATATTAAAAGATAGTTTAAAATCAGGAGTAATTTGACTATGAAATTAAAGATAATTTTGAGGCTAAAACTATTTAAAATCAGGATAGAGGGTTTTGATGTTTTTAGAAGGAAAGTTTTGAAATCATTCTAAAAACAAGATAATTTTGTAAAATCATTTGAATTAAAATTAGTGGATACAAAACAATATTCCACTAGATTTTTGTAGGTTCCATCCTACTTAGGGTTCCATCCCTTTAACAGGCTCGAAGTGAATTCCATTCCATGAATAAATTGGATTTTAAGATGCCAGTGTTTTTCTATGAGTTTTAACAAAAATTCCTAATAAAAATACTTATGCTTGAAATCTTGAACTCTTGATAATCTTGATACTCATGAGTCTTCTATCTTGATATCTTGAATCTCTATATTGTACAGCCTTCATAATTGATATCTGCATGGTTAAATCCTGCATATACATATATATCTAAACTTATGATGTCAGTATTTTTTTTATAATCTATTCTAAGGTTGTTGTCATCAAAACCATCATCTCACGGACTAACAGTCGTTAGGGATCTTGTAGTACAATGGAGTTTGTGTAGCAGTAGTGTAAAGATCTTTAGAATGAAGCATCGCTCATGTATTTATAGGGGTAAACGGCCGAATATCTCGTTGATATTTTGCCTACAAATCCTCACGATGAAGATGAAGTCCTTCAAAAAATCTTGTTTCCTGATCCTCTAGGGTTGGGGATCGGTATCGATCCCTGTAGGGTGATCGGTACCAATTCCTATGTATGATTCATAGGATCTTGCGACTACTTGTATTGGCTCGTCTTGATGTTGGTTTCAATTTTCAAAGGATGTTTTGGATAGTCGCCTAGGTTTTTTTTATCCAAGTAATGGATCTACATGAGGTTGAATTGCTGCTCTAGGCGACTAGGCCATATTTAGAGATTATCAATACGACGCATAGGAATTTCGAAACAACACTTGAATCAGGCTCTATATAGATAGAGAAAAGTGCTATAGGAGCGAGGGCTACTTTAGGTGTACCCATAGGGATCAGTATTAACCCGCTATGTAGGGTGGAGCACCAATCTATACTCGGTGTATTCCGGGGTGTTGCTGACCCTGGTGCTCATGGAGATCGATAGAGAATTGCATTGATTCAACAAAACGACTTTGAAAATAGGCTCTTAGTATCGAGTTTGGCATGTATATAGAAGATGGGGTCCACATAATATGGAATTGGGAGTTGACACCGATCCCCAACTTGGGTGATCCCCTTGTTGTCTTGGTTTGGGTTGGATTTGCTAGGAGTCCGACCTGAGAAATTCGAGTGTTCACTTGGGGCTTGACCTTAGATTTTCGTATTCCGAATTTCCCTTTGTTTACTTGGAGTTAGACCTGAAATTTTTGGGTGTTTGCTCTAAGTCATTAAGGGTCGGTACCAAGTCAAGTCAAGAGAACGATGTTGAGTCCGCTTTAGGTCGCGCTTGGGTTTTTTTTATCGATTGCTTTGAGTTTGACTTGGGTATTTCTATAGTCTATTCTGCTTTGAGTCTGATCTGAGGATTTTGCGGTTTTGCTTCGAGTCGGCTCCTATAAAAACTTAAACTTCAAAATTTTCAACTTTTTCACTCATATTTTATATTCCTTTTTTCATGCCTTTTTATGATATTCCTAATATCCTTGGGTCATTTCTCCATCATTAGCGCGTATGATTCATCATTTAAGTCCGTTCGAATACTGCCTGGTCAAAAGACTGGATAACAGTTTTCTATCAAGCATAGGTTATTTTCTAATAATGAAGTTTGGAATATTATCCTCTAAATTATTGGGCTAAACAGTCTCAATTTTCTACTTCTAAGAATTCCTCAGAAGGAAAAAGGAGAGTGGCTATATTTAAGGCTATGAATCTTATTATCAAAGGTAAAAATATGATATTGTGGCCCTATTTATTAAGCATGAATTATTATCTAAATATGGAGGTCAGAATATCCTCCTTGTTGAATCAGTTCTACGGCAAAAGCCTAAGACTATAATTTCTCTATCACCATAACAAAGGTTGATATTTTATTAGGAATAAAGCCTCAATCTCCATTCTCAAAACCTAGATTCGAATTCTCTACTATGTAATTATGATGGGTTCTTTATTACATGATTTTTTTGTCTTTGGCATTATTACTAGGATGATAAAACCTCTACTATCAAAGTACATTCCCTCCAACATGAATATCGATGGAATTTATAAAATAAAATATTTATGGCCCCTACTCCAGATAAATTTCTAGGGAGGTAAAAGAGTATGGACTACTTATTATTCAGACTTACAAATTCCATCGTCAAAATACGACTACTCGTCTTCTATTAATGGATTAGGATTTCTAGTTAAGTGCATGCCTTTGGAATTATTTATGAGATTTGCATACTTTACTGATGTGAAATAAGATTCCATAAATGATGAATTCCATTAGCATTACTATCTAATGATAAAGTTCAAAACATCGCTTCTTCAGATTATGAGGTCATCCACTGGAAAAGAAATAGTCCGTCTTCACATTATCAATATGATAATAAAGAATGAGGTCTCACACTTCTATTTCGAGACTCGAATTAAAACTCCTTGTTACAAGATAACAAATTACTCATTTCATTGGCCTCTAACCTTCTTTATTATTACATAGATTTCTTATCAAACGTGAGTTCTTGTCTACTAATGAAAATCTGAGTATGCTCCTTCAACTTAGTAAATTAGTCGTCGATGAAGGGCCTGATCAGAGATCTAATATTTTATTTTGAGACCTATGTTCAAGTTATCTGTTGTGTAATGATGAATTCTTTTGAATGGATTTCTAGCTTTTTTTACTATAATCTCAATAACCTATTAATAGGTTAAGACTCTGTATTGCTTGATGCTAAAAATTTCATCTACCAAAGGCATAAATCTACAAAATTTTGGATCTCTTAATAGAAATGAATTAGTGCCAATAGAAAAGGTCTTAATCTTCTGTCTTGAAACTTAGGCATGAAGTACTTGTTATATGATTATGGATTTCTTCATCATATAGGTTTTCGGTTTTCTTTGTTCTAATTTATATATCAGACTCCAACTGTTACGGTTTCTTTCTTAAAACATAATCGATATGAAATATTATTTTGGTCCCCTATTTCAGATGCATTTATGAATTTTTTTGACATAAGGATATGTTAATGAAGGAAATCTTGGAAAGGAGAATAGCTGCGAAGTAGAAAATAAAGGATTGAGAAGAAGTACTCATGAATATAAAACATACAAGTAGTTTTATATACATTGGGAATTGAATATTTGAAAAGCGAATGCTCTTGTAAGACAGAGTCAAAGAAGTTGAGATGCTAAGCACTTATCTATACTATAATCAATAGAATAAGCTTATTTAGTCTCATGCGTAAAGAATATAAATCCATAGAAATGGATAAATTATTGATAAAAACTCTGAAGAGTTTGGTTGAGAATATTGTGATGATATGAAGCTAAGAAAGAAATAAAGAGAAGATGTCATTGTCCCGACTTCAGCCAAGGTACTCAAAGGACAAGGTGATTGTCAAAGATTCTCAAGAATTTCATGATTGCTCCCAAGTTAGTTTACTTCATACTGATACTATCTCAAATTTAATGAATAAGGAATCGAGTTAATAAGACCCTTGCATACTTCAAAAGGAGGGGCGAAGTTTGCAATAATGGCAATTGGCTATCTTACTAATGAACAGAGATTAAACCATCACCACCACGAAAGTCTTTAAGTTACAGCATTTAACTCAATTTAAATTTATGGATGAAATTGTTTTCAATGAAGGAGTTCAATTCGAAATTGAAAAGTTCACTCATTTTGGTAAGGGGATTCTCGTCGAAAGCCCATCAAAAATTAACTGGGTGGCAGAACCTATGAATAAGGCTATTAGGACTACCTTGAAAAAGCAATTCAACTAGAAATTGAGGAATGGAATTGTCGCTAGTTTCATGGTCATATAAAACTTGAGCAAAGATTGTAAGATTGCATAATAGGGATCTTAAGGCTCAATTAACACTGGATGTGGGGTGAATAGTGTTTTCTAACTTATATGAATCTTTTTGAAATCTTTCGAAATTATACTTAGAATAATGAGATAAATCACAAAAACAATCACAAAATCAAATACAGATAAACATTAAATGCAGAAAGAGTAAAAGGAAAGAATACACCAGGATTTTATATTGATTCGGAGTTACCCTACATCCAGTTCCGTACAATTCCTTGTTCGGTTTTCTTTTCAACTAGTAAATGCAATTACAACCTTGATTTCAAGGCTATGAGACACACCCTCTAGAATCATGGCATCTAGGTCCACTTGATTTCAACGTTACAAGCACACCCACTAGATTTACGGGCTATTAAGCACACCTTGTTGATTTCATGGGCAACGATCACACCCATAAGTATATCAGTTTACTTTGACAGAGATGTACAAACTCAAAACATCTATGTTGATCAAAAATGATCCTATAATCCTTAAATAGCAATTAGATCTTGATAGGAGTGAGAGAGATGATAGAAATTAGAGAGAAAATGATAGAGAATCAAATTAATGGCAATGGAGTTTGATTTTGGTTAAAATTCAAGAGAGTATGGTTATATTTTTGTTTAGGAAATAAAAGAGAAGGAGGAGAGAAGAACAATGAAAAGTGATTGAAAAATTTGTTCGGAAGACAGTTATTTATAGAGGAATAACGGTCATGTCCATTCGTGAATAGATATGACGAATATACACTTCTTTTGAAATTTGATTTTTGAAACTCACGGCTAGTAAGTCGACATATAGGGTAGAGTATATCAACATACTTTTTGTAATTTTGAAAAAGATTTTAAAAATTTATTTTTAAAATGTATTTCTTTGTGAAATAATTTTATACTTTGTAAATATGTTTAAATATAATATATATACATTATAATCATAATGAAAACTTCAGTAAAACTATTTGTTAAGAAGTTTGAAAAATAAATTAAAATAAATCAAAATTTAATAAAAACAATAACTTGGTAAAATATTAAAAAAATAAAATGATAAGTATAAGAAATTGAAAACTATTTGAAAGTTGTTTTGAAAAGAATATTTGAAAACTTATTTAAAAATAGAGGGAGAGAGGGAGAGGAGGAGATCAAGTGCTGTCAAAATTTTAACAAATACTCTAGACTCTATAACTTATATGGAATATCTTGAAATCTTGAATACACATGAGTCATCATTATTGAGTCCCTATACCAACATCTTTAACTCTTCAATCTTTACTTGATAATGTACAGTCTTCTTAAATCAACACATGTTTAATATCATGCACTGTAAACTATATATATCTTGATAAAACATTAGTATTTATATTTTATATGATTTCTTAAGGTAGTTGTCATCAAAACCAAATACTTAGGTACTAATAAAGATATCCATAAAACATACCACTTCTTTTCCGTTATTGTATGGGTTCGAGGCAAAATTGCTAGCCAAGGTTGAAAATCCATCGCCTCAACGAACTGTATATGCATATGGACCAAACTAAGAACTGACGAGGAAATCCTTATGATTAATCAATAGGAAATTTAAACAATATTATAGAGTATGAAATATCAATAGGGAATCTTTTAAGTATTACGGTCTAAGTGGAAAAGGAAATACTATGCCAGAAAACTATTTCGCAATGGTTTTGAGCCATTTCTGAAGCGTTTTGAAAAGGTACAAAGCCATTAAAAAAGGGAATGACTAAAATTTCACAATGGCCCGTAGTTGTTGGGAACAAAAATTTAGCAATTGTCCAAAACGGTTGCTAGTTGAAATTTATAAATGGCCCAAAACCGTTGCAAAATATTGTATAATTTTTTATATAATTGTAATAACCTTAAACATCACCATGTTAAGGAGTGCCCATATGTTTCTTACAAGGATAACAAGTGCGAATAATAATGCAAGGGGGCTTTACACTTTATGCTACGTTCAAAATATCATTCCTTTTATTAAAAGCAACATTAGTAACAAATCCTAATAGTTGAACTAAAAGGGAAATATAGCACAAACAGTCATATGATTACATTTTCTTTCTTATTTAAGCACTTTAATATCTGCAATAACATGAACTAAAGAATTGATAAAATGGGGGTGTTGTACATATGTAAGATATATGCACCAAAATACAGGCATAACGGATGATTTTATTTGAGTTGCGCATAAAACAATTTCTAAAAATAATACACTTTATCCACCGGCTCTCCAATTTTCAAATTCAGCACCGGTGATCACTATATTCTATTGGTGAAATCAACAACAACATTAGGTTCGATGGAAATAAAAAGGATTTTTTTAGAAAAAGTTATATGACTAGAAAAGAATAAGTTGTTGCAACAAACCCCATATAAATCCTTCGGTATATAAATAATTAAGAAGAATGAATCTTAATCATCATAAATACTAGATTTCAA
The DNA here is from genome assembly GCA_030765085.1 of Allium cepa. Classification (NCBI taxonomy): domain Eukaryota; kingdom Viridiplantae; phylum Streptophyta; class Magnoliopsida; order Asparagales; family Amaryllidaceae; genus Allium; species Allium cepa. The sequence continues at coordinate 295,546,302 of CM060937.1, forward strand.
AATAGTATTTATAGATGTAAAAATTACATGTGTTTGGTTAAACTTTTAGAAAAAAACAAACCACATATAATCCATCATTTTGTTGCCCATGGTTTTTAAGTCAGGCAAAATGTCATGATGCATAGAAGACATAGCTAGAGTTCTAAATAATAAACCATCATGATTAGTATATCACCTTTAGATTCAATGAATTTTAGAGCAAAAAAAGACAACAAATAAAAGTAAAATGAATGTAACATTTTCCAAGCTGCTAGCAAATTAAAAAAAAGTGAAGAATTCAATTCATTCTCATTTCAAGAAGGATAAAGTAGAAATCATTAATTTTAGCACATTCTTGCTTGAAATTTTAAGGATGAGGATGTTCGTATGGTTTAGCTCAAAGTTTATTGGGGTTACTTCTTTTGCTACTATTATGGACCTTTTGGTTTCAAAACTAAGGAACAACATTCTAGGATTTTTATTTATTTATTGTAAATGATTAATATATCGTAAGGAGAATGGAACTATAAGCTTATCAGGGATGGTATTCCCGAAATATGTAGCTTCCTTAACCAACTTGCATAGAACTCTTCTAGTAATTTCTCCCAAATACATCCTAGAAATTAGTTTTTCTAATATCTATATTTCAATAAAGAAAAGATTGAAAGACAAAACATGAAGTTGCAAAATCCAACACAATATAAACATAACCAAACTACTAAAGTAAGGATGAGCACATACTCGTTCACCAGATTCAAACTCGTAACATCCATTGCTTTATTATACCATGTTATTGGCAAGAGATAAACTGAAATTTCCCCATTCCATGTTAATAACCTAACAGAAAAAAGGAGTCTTTCTACATGAATCCTACTAAATACACTTCCATATGGACTCTATTTACCCTTAAAATGTAGGGAGAAAAAAGCAACATGTTCCCTCATTTTGAAACTGAGTAATATGAAGTGGGCACTATATGCGCTAAAGTGGTATTTAGGATGATTAAGGTTTCTAACCAAGTGTATTAGATGTTGTTACCACCGATTCTCATTTCAACCATGTCGAAACCAAGATGAATAAAAGAGAAGGAAATACAAGAGATGATAGCACCAATAAAGCCTTTCGAAGAATCGAAGGGATGCTACAACAAAAAGTCAGATATTTTATAAGCTTTCGAAGGAGTCAAAGGTGTCTAAAGCACCCTTTCGCTTCAATTTCTTTCTTTTAAAACAGATGATTTCACCTACATGAAGACGTTTCGAATAAGTTGAGGAATATCTTTCGAAGGCAGCAAATAACAACCACTCACATGCGCGCCAAACCTTTCGAGACCGAAGGTTTCATCTTCATTCAAATTACTTAGAAAGATGCTTTGTTCGAACAACCCCTTTGAAAGCATAATTAAGCCTTTCAAACCGGTCAAAGCCTTTCACTACTAAGAGGAATTTTGCATCAAGCCGCAACTATGTTTTCGAAAGTTACCTTCCGCGTCGAAACCCTCAACATTTCAATACCTTCGAAACCCTAAAGAATTACCCATTATTAGAGACCCATTATTAGAGTCGAAAGCTCATGCCTCTTCTTACTTGCAACAACAAAACAAGACAATGTGAAAAAGCACACTTACCCCTTTCGATGAAGACGGAAGCATTCAAATGCAATGCAGAAGAATGCGCAAATGTTAAAGGTGACGAAAGGTCTAGAAGGCCGCCTTTCGACCAAGTCGAAAGCATCGAGTCAAAAGGTGCCAACCCGCACCTATAAATAAGACCCTAGGAGTCTGGTTAGGGGATTCGAATTCTTTCACTCTACTTTTGTATTTTCTAAAATTTGTAAACCGTAATTTTCAAATTAGAAAGGGCAATTTGATCAATTTGTACTACATGAGTTTAATGAAAGCAAGATTATGAAATTTTGGGATATTTGGCTGATTTGATATCTTTGTTAAATTCGGTTCATAATTCTCTTGTGTTAATTTGATTGAAGGGTCACCATTAGAGTGAGCCAAAACCCTTAGTTTAACTAATATCTTAAGAGGTTAACTCCTATTCTAAAGTTGATGAAAGGTTAGCTTCCAAAGAAGTTGAAACCAATCTATCCAACCCACATCCTTAATTCATTAAAGCTAACCTTAGAGTCTTTTCAACTAATTCGACGAGGGGGGGATTTCGATAGAATAGTAAAGCAGATTAACCAGATCGAAAGGCAATATAAGAAGGGTTTTTATTGTTTCACGTAAATCGTAAGGTATAATAAGAAGGAGTTTCAATCACAATAACCTACACGAAAGGAAGACTGAAGAGAATAGAATGGATTATAACCATCTTAACCTAATTAAGAAGTGTCAACTACTTTCATTTTTTGAAAGAAGTTTTCTAAAGAGTTATCTACACTTTGAATTCAACTTTAGGGTGTTAACAAGTTTTCTTGTTAACATTTTGGCGCTAGGAGGGCTCGAACCTCCAACCTTGTTGAACTTGCAACTCCACTTACCACTAACCCAATCTTATTCCAAGCCTAACTATTTTAAACTTTATATCATCATGTTTAGCAAAGCCAAAAGATCCGAGCATGGATCCTCAGAACCACATCTAATTGGATTCTTCCAGGAACAATTAATGATTCAAATCTACATGAAGAACAAATGTTAAGAATGTAGGCCTTAAGGAACATGAGGAAAAAGAAAGTTAAGCCCTATAATCCAATTAAATGGAGTTTAAACCCTTTTCATATTGGCTCCACCTCTATCTTTGCCTTAGGATAAAAGAAAAATGAAAGTGATAACTTGTTTGATCAAATGAGAAAAACAATTCAATATTGCATCAAAGGCAGAATTTTTAAAGATAAGCTTCAAGTGGGACACTACCAACACAGCAACTTCAAAAGGTTTTAAAAATAAAACTAGTTGTTGAGGATGAAACTACAGAACTAAGTAATAAAAGATCTAGAAACCATCCTCAAAAGATAAGCTTCAAGTCAAAACTTCCTAAGAAATGTAATTTGACAACATCAATCGAGAATGTTTATTTGTTAACCAAAGGAAGAGCTCAAATATTGACCATCACAAAAGAAAAAAAACCTAAAAATGAAAGAAATCTAGGAGGATCCTATTGCCACTACCATATGATGAATGGTCATGCAACAAATCAATGCAGAGCACTCGAAGGAATGATAAACGACTTTTTTCGGACAAGAAAATATTAATGGATTTGTAAAGAGATCCTAGATGCAGTCAATAGAGAACTACTTTACTAAGAAAAATATACATGGCCAGGAGTAGAAATCTCCTTGAACTTGGACATTACCTTAAACGGTCAACGCCTTTGTCTGTGCCGAGTTGGTAGGTCAAAGCGCCTCCTCAAGGGAGGTTAGAGTAAGCCTTTATCTACATCACACTATGGCCAGGTTAAAGCATCAATAAGCCCTTGACCTCACCACCCTATGGCCAGGTCAAGGAACATACTGGAGGGAGGACGGAGTAAGCCCTTTGTAACGACCCGGAATTTTCGATCCCGAAAGTTTCAGATAGTTAGAGAAAAGAAGAAAGAGATGGAAGAAGAACAGAAAAGAAACACACAAACTCACATTCGCAGCGGATAAAATATAATATCAATAATAATAGTTATACCAAAGAAAAAATGTATGTATCAATTTATATCGATATATCAGAGTTACAAACAATTTTATACAACATTGGATAGATACAATTTAACATGTCTCAGATATATACAATATCATAGTGGAAACTCTCCATACGTCCCTGCCATCCAGCTCGCCTCCTGAGCTCCAGAACGTCCTTACCTGAAAATCTGTAATACTCGGTCTGACCCGAGCATTACATCAAAGTAACACCCGGGTCAGGCTGGAAACCAGCGTGAGTAAACTCATCTAACACGGAATACAAAAGCATACAACTTAAATAAACCCGGGTAACTTGTATCAAATTACAACTTCACAAGTTATAATAAGCCTCAATTTCTAATAACTTACATTAAATAGTCCAATCCACTTAAATCATTCCATTTCAGCCTACTAATATCACATATGAATTTATAAAGAATCGAAGTGATTTCGAGTATTAACTAACACCCGACTCCGGTCCCTTCGAATCCAATGTCATCTTAACTTAAATTATCCAAGGGAAATACAATTAAACTTTAAACACAGGATGTCACAGTAATTCATCATCAATAGAAAACCACATTATCACGGTTTAAATCAAACATATCTTATCACATAGCATCACGAACCACATATTAGGGATAACAACTAATCAAAGGCTTCCAATATCATTATGTTTATCTCTTAATTAATTTCACAAATTAATTTATCCTTAACCGAATACAGTAATTAACCTTTAATTACCTCATTAATAATTATAACCATAACTATTAATCACCCTTGATTAATAACATCAGTAATTAACTTCCCTTAATTACTTCATCAAATAAATTATTTACTCCTTAATTATCTCTAATTAATCCCTTGTTTAATTATACAAAATAATTTAATCCAAATTACTTCCACAATTCCATCTTCCACTAATTATATTTAGTAATTATCATTAATTACTGAACTATGTAATTATACTTCATCATTTACATTAAGTAATTATTATCAAATCATCAAGTGATTAAAATTAACTTAATTAATTAATTTAATCCAATCACATTAATCTCCATTAATTACATTAAGTAGTTAATTTCTTAATTACTTCCATTAAGTAATTAAACTTAATCAATTTCTCGAAAATGATTATCATAAATTAATTAATCTATTTAATTATTAAAAATTAATCATTTTAATTAATTACTAAACAATCCTTAGTTAATGACCATCATTAACTATTATTTATTCTTTAATTACTTTTCTTTAAGTAATTAACTTACGTTAGTCATTATTAATTTCATATTAATAAATCTTGAATATCTAATTAATTAACCCAAATGATTAATTTATCAAATAAATCAATTATCCATTTAAATTTCCTTATAAATTAAATGAATTACAAATCTTTAACAAAGTTTTTAAAATACATTCCTTAACCCTTCATTTCACAAGTTAAAGATATACTCATTTAACCAAGAAGCTTAAAGGGATTTAAAACCAAATTCATATTCAAATTCAATCAATTTAAATTACCCTTTAAATATTTTAAATAGTTTAAAACTTTTTCTTATCATCTTAAAACTTAGTTTGAAAATTTAAAACAAAACAATTCAGGTTTCTGAAAGAAAAAAAAAACAAAATCTGTTATAATTACTAACTGAGCCTACCCAAACTTCTTCAGGTCAGAGTATAAAATGCTTCGAGACCAAATCTTAACTGCTTCGAGACAAAACACGAACTACCCGAGCTCACTCCCTCTTCTTCCCCAAATCAAATACCCTGTTCCCAAATCCATGTCCCAGTGCACATGGTACACATGTGCACGTGCGCATCCAAGTCAACCCTCTCCGATCATCTATCTGGTTGCCGACCAACCACGCACGATCTCGGCAACTTTCCCCATAACTCAGATCGAACGAAAAACCCACGAAACAAAAATCGAGCAAAAACTCAACCCTATTGGAACCACCATGGCCAATAACCCTCCTTATCACCGACGGCACCGTTTCGATTAACCTTGCCATCCATAGAATCCCTTCGTCTCAACTTCCAGTAACTCTCGCAAGCCACGCTATTGATTCCGATCAATCCACGACACCGCGAAACCCATAGCTGCGTCGCCTTCAAAACAGGAAACCAAAACCCTACTTCTTCCCCTACCGATCACCACGATGATCGGAAAAATCATCATACATTTTTCCCTGAGTTCTCTGACCTTCATGCTACCTCCTGAAACAACCACTACTCTTCCCCTTCACTCCGATCACCAGGGAAGCCCCAATTCCCTAATCTGATCATTCCTAAAATACTAACCCAATACCCAACTAAAACTCATAATTTGAGCTTTAAAATTCAAGTTTTCCTGTGTTGATTTAAGCTGCATGCTTTAAATTCATAAAACAATTTATTTGATTTTAACATCTTTGTTAAAATCTTTCTGTATCTACATAGTTACAGAGTATTTGCAAATCAAAAATACTTAAACAAGTTTTAAAACCTGAATTATGATTTCTCAAACTCATATTGTTTTAAATTCTAAGTCCAATAGTAATTTGGGTAAGGAGTATGAATTTTTTCTCTCTGAAATGTTAAACTCTGTATATTTTTTTTCTCCTGCCATTTCGAAACAGAGAAGAACATACTCTAAAATCTTGCACAGATCAATACAATCACCAATATCCAGAGATCCCTACTCATACATACATGTGCATAACACAAATACAACCCTCCATCACATGCATAGATTTTGATCTATTTTGAGTTTCAAAGAAAAGGGTTGCTCATATAAAAATTCAGTCAGATTCAAGCATAAAAAAAATGTAGAAGATTACTCACAGTAAATTATAACATAGGAGACTGAGATGATCATATTGAGTTGATCTTGCATGATGAATCAGAGTTGAATCCTTGCTTAGCTTGATTCAGTCTTGATTTAACTTCATTTAATTCATTTCCAGGCTTTTGATTTGAAAGGGAAAAAGGAAAAATGTGCTTGAGGATAAAACAGTTTTACAGAATTATAATTTTGATTTGAGAAAAACTTTCAGATCTGATCTGGTTTTAGAGATGAAGTTTCAAGTTTGTTTACAGCTTTTGTTCTTCAAGTGTTCTTGTTTTCAAAAATAAGAAAAATGAAGATAGTATGTTTTGTATAGATTTAAGTTGGATTTACTAAATTTTAAAGAAAATAGAATGACAAGTGTGACACTTGTCACAAAACACATCTTTAAGCTTACATTTGTAGTTATACATGTACATATAACCTTACATTTGTAATTCCATTAACTAATATGGTATTAAATATATTTATGTTAATTTTTTTTTAATTTAGTTATATATTTATAAATGTCTTCAATGTTTAGTATTTGAACTTCTCTTATAATTACATATATTTATAAAACATTTACAAGTATATAAAATGTATTTATCTTATATAAATAAGCTTCTAGATTTTAATAAATAAACAAAAGTGAATTCAAGTAAACATTTATTTATAAATAACTTATGCTTTGATCAAATTAAATGCATGATGTGTTTATATGCTTGGAAAATTTATTTTAATTCTATATATGTTTTCAAACATATGTATGTATTAAGCAATACAAGTTGAATTCGTAATTAATAATTTTATTTAAAATCTATGTATATATATATACACACAACACAATTACAAATATAAATATTTATCTAATCAGATTCATTCGTTCAAGTAAAAATTCAATATTATACTTGTTGGGTGCGTTTCCACCACGACCGAACCAAGAATAAGGAAGCAATCCCGAACCAAGCTCCTTCCCTACTACCAGACCAACGCCCCTCCGAACCAAACCAAGGCCAATGATGCCGAACCATCCCTCGTCCATCCATCACCGGACCAAGTTCTCACCGAACCAGACCAAGGCCAGTGATGCCGAATCATCCCTCGTCCATCCATCACCGGACCAACCTACCTCGCCTACCACTGAACCACCTTTTACCGGACCAAATCCCACCGAGTCCTATCGAGCCAAAATTCATCCACTCTCCACCGAACCAAAGCATACCGAATCAACACTGCCAGGCCAGATTGCATCAGCCCAGGCCCACCAGCAGCTATATACTTCTAGGACCTCTGCCCCCAGCCTCACTCTATAAATAGAGGGGCAGGGATACAACAATGACAGACAAGTTTGGAAGCTCAAGCACGGAAGGAACTTTCAAACAACTTTCGGTTACTTGTAATCAAAGCTTTGTACTTGTAATCTAAATAGAAAAGGAGAATAACATATAAAGTGGACGCAGGCACGTTCTGGCCGAACCACTATAAATCTGTGTGTCTTTTACAGTTTAGTCCATCTATTTCATATATTTGCATAAATCATCCAAATCACTAAGAACAACTTAAAATCAACTAAATCATACGACTTGGAGGTGTTTGCCCATTTTTTGTGCAAACATTTTTGGTGCTTTCACTAAGAACTCGAGCTAGAAGCTTCAAGCTTCTCCCACTCAACCTTTTCCCTAACAGCATCGCTCATTGCTTGGGAAACATGCCTCCCAGGCCGAGGAAAGAAAGACAAAGGAAAGTTCGAATGGACTGACGAATGTTCGACAGCCTTCCTTAACTTAATCGAACACCTCCATAGACCACCAGTACTCTCAACTCCAAATAAAGGCGATGAACTATACATATACCTTGCTGTATCGTCCCATTCTTTAAGCGCCGCTTTGGTGAGAGAAGACAACCGCGCGCAGTGGCCCGTATACTTTGTAAGCAAGAGATTTACAGGGGCAGAAGCCAGATACCCTAAACTTGAAAAGCTAGCATACTATTTGCTAATCACGTCACGGAAACTGCGACACTATTTCCAATCTCATTCCATCAGAGTTTTAACCGATCAACCGCTAAGGCAGGTACTCCATCGCCCCGACACTTCTGGGCGACTACTTAAGTGGTGCATTGAATTGAGTCAATATGATATCACCTACCATCCTCACACCGCAATCAAGGGGCAAGCCATAGCTGATTTCATTGCCGAATTCACTGCTAACGAAGGTAAAGAGCAATCTGAAATAGCAGAAGATATCAAGTGGAATCTCTTCGTAGATGGAGCATCAAATGAATAAGGCTCGGAGGCAGGTGTTGTGATAATCACCCCCAGGGGAAGGAAGCTACACTACGCCCTAAGGTTGGAATTCACCGCCACCAACAATGACGTAGAATACAAAGCAGTGATAACCGAATTAGAACTTGCCCTGGAGATTGGAGTCGGTTCTTTATGCCTCCATAGTGATTCTCAACTTATTGGTAATCAAGTACTGGGTGAATTCCAGACTCGAGGAGATCGACTCACAGCATATCTTAAGAAGACCAAGCTGCTACTCAATCAGTTGGATCACTATTTAATCAAACACATTCCTCGAGAAAAGAATCAGAAGGCCGACGAACTGGCAAAGCAAGCTAGCATGAAGGACGGCACCGCTTCCCGAAAAATAACCATCTCACAGCAACTAGTCCCAAGTTACGAGACAACGAATATGATAGCTGCAATCGAAGAGGAAACTTGGATGACTCCTATCCGGAAATATTTACAAGATGGCACACTGCCCGACGAGCGTAACGAAGCTAAGAAAATCTTAAGGAAAGCTTCCCGCTACACATTACAAGAAGGCATCCTCTATCGGCGCGGCTTCTCTAATCCCTTATTAAGGTGTATCGCTGGAAGGGAAGCCAGGGAAGTCTTGTCCAACATCCATCAAGGAAGTTGCGGAGATCACACCGGAGGGCAGACTGTAGCTAAGAAAACACTCCGATACGGGTATTACTGGCCCACTTTAAACAAAGACGCCTTGGACTTCGTCAAAAAATGCAACAGATGTTAGAAATTTGCTAAGATTCCTCGACTGCCCATAAATGAGATTACTCAAATGACCAGCCCTTGGCCCTTTGCAATATGAGGAATTGACTTTATTGGCGAATTGCCAATGGGCCGAGGCGGAGCCAAATATGCCATAGTGGCAGTTGACTATTTCACCAAATGGGTGGAAGCGGAGCCTCTAAATAAAATATCTTCGGTAAAAGTTATTAGCTTCTTGATCAAAAATGTTTTATGCAGGTACGGGGTTTCACTCAAAATCATATCGGACAATGGACTTCAATTTGACAGCGAGGAATTCATCGACTGGTGCCAAGAGCACGGAATTCACAAAAGCTTCTCATCTGTGGCTTACCCCCAGGCAAACGGGCACGTCGAATCTGTCAACAAAATCCTCAAAACCCTAATCAAGAAGAAACTTGAAAAGTCAAAAGGCGCTTGGGTGGATGAACTTCCTACGGCACTTTGGGCCTACCGCACATCTTACAGAACATCAACAGGGCATACTCCTTTCTCTTTGGCATAGGATCGGAGGCCATGCTCCCAGCTGAAACTGTAGTGCCTTCCCACCGTAGGATCCACTACAACCCAGAAGAGAACGAAGAACTCCTCCACATATCTTTGGATCTAATTGAGGAGAGAACAAATGATGCAGCACTCAAAGCAGCAACTCACAAGCAAAAAGTAGCAGCACAATACGACTCCAAAGTCAAACACCGCAGCTTACAAGAAGGAGATCTTGTCCTCAAACGGGTCTTCCCTCGCCCCGGGGCGCTAGATCCAGTCTGCGAAGGACCCTATGTAATTCATAAAGATCTCCACAACGGAGCATATATTTTGTCAACAGTGGACGGAGAGGTGTTCCAGAGGGCATGGAACATCCAACACCTTCGTCGATACTTTTCTTAACTTGTACTGGCCATATGAAATGAATTAACAAAGAGAATCAGTGGACGTAGGCATTTTCGTGCCGAACCACTTTAAAAATCTTGTCTCATGTTAACTTGTTCCTTTATGTCTTGGCTACATGTTGAGTTTTATCCTTTTCTGTTAAACAAAATCCTGCATTTCCATTCAAGATGCATCATAGCGCGGCTTCACCTGGACAAGACCTAACAGGTACTATACGAATCTATGCGCTCGCCAATGAGACACTTTTGCTCCAGCATCCCTCTGCTGCGGGTTTACTCATTGCTCGCGACTGCCCTCAAAGCCAACTGTAATGAGCCGATTATAAGCCATCAAGAAGGCCGACTATAGCCGATGGCAGCTCATTACGGCGTTCGGCTCGCCGGCAACTGTGAACCTACTTTAAGCCCCAACATAAGGTGTGGCCAGCCAGGGGTAGTTCACGGTTGACGATCGGCACCCACGCTAGCCGGCCACAGTAAATCGAATAATACCCACGATTACGGGCCATAATGGCTCGGGTAGTTACTGTGCATGATCTCGACTCCGATATGTCTTAAGTGCGGCTGTGGTAAAAAAGATAAACTCCCTGCGGAGGCATAAGATGGGTGACAAATGTCTCCAAGACCCACAGCTAGGGAAAGTGACTACAAAACCCGTTTGCCACGAACTTAAGCATATCGACGGCCTTCCGTGATTGGAAGTTTTACTATTTCTTATATTTCCATTTTATTTATAAAAACTTTCTTCCTATCCTCTATAACGATCCCTAAAGTACAGGACATAGAACAGGAGATGCCCGCTGATGGAAATAGGAACTCACAACTAGATGACATGACACTCAGCTGCATTCCATACTCAGCTACACAAGACATTCAAAGCTACCATATACAGCAAAAACTTGAAGGGCTGTACTTTCTTCTCTTGTATATAAACACGTAGCTATAATTTATGCGCACATCACACTAACGTTACCAAACATAAGTTATAGTTTAAGCAAGAACTTAGCATTAAACACAATTGAATCACTAGCACATGCACATCTATATTTCCTATGCAACACATCAAAGTAACAAAAGCATTCAAATACAGCAGAATCAGTTTATGTCATGAAATTACATGTCAAAAATAAAGCCGTTCATTACAAATGATATAATTACAACCCAAAAGTACATTAATGTTTTGGGACTAGTATATACAGGAATGCCAAGTAGGCCAAAAAATAATCAGCTGCAGCAGGGCTCCGCCTCTATCCTGCTCGGCCTCCGGGATCTACTTGACCGCAGGGTCAGAACTCCCAGCATGCTGGCCAGGGGTCCCACCTGTCCGATTCAGGAAAAGAATCCATCAGATAAATGATACGCAATCAAGTTAAGGAAAGATTGAGAGGGAAGACTTACCAGCATCTGCTCCCTGATCATCATCACCTAGCTGCACGCCTACCTCATCCGCAGCAAGCAGCCGCATGCCCTCCTTAACTGCCACCTTCTCTTCCTTTGTGAATTGGGTCGTAACCACATCCATCCTAAAAGCCGCACCACCTTCCTTATCCGCATCGGCCTTAGCATCCTCCAAAGCCCGAAGATATATCCTAGCCATGACCCGGGGATAGTCGTCCATCCAGGACAGGTTGTCCTGCTTCCAAGTTCGAAAATACATGTCCTGGAGCATCTCATCCATCATCCCCTCGTTCTCCTCAAACTCTTTCATCCGGGCCTCAGAAGCCGATAGCCGTGCGACGTCAGCATCTCTCTCCAATCGGTACCTCGAGCAGTCAGCCTGAAGGGATTTCCGCATCACTTCCATCTCCTCCTTCAGCTTGGCCTGAGCAAGCTCTGCGGCCTCAAGCCTCCCAGATAACTCCTCTAGCTGCTCAAGATCCGCTCTCCGAACCTCATCCACCGTTGCGATGGCCATGTCAATTCGTTCTTTGCAAACAGCCTCTATTTTTCGCAACTCAACCTTGCTAGCCTCTTCCATGGTTTTCTTTAGTCGTCTGGAGGCCGCCTCATGCTGGGATATCTGGATAGCCTGATCGGCAAGCTGTTTGGCCTGATCAGAAACCATTAGCCGCAACCGAATGTTAGCACTTCCGATTTCCTCTCCAGCCTTGGCCAGTCGAGCATGATGCTCCATTAGCCTCTTGGTCTCTTCAGCCACCCGATCGATGTTTGCCTTGGCCTCATCCCCCATGGTCACAATTCGAGTAGTAAGCAAATCGAGGTCTAAGGACTTAGCCTCATCAAGCACCCGTACCATGGGATTGCTGGAAAGAAGATGCTCACCCGTAGCCTCGTCAAAAGAAATGTCCTGAAAACTCGGGTCCAGATCCGGGTGGCCGGCAAATGGGTTGCGAACCAAACCAGGGTGGTCTATCGGGGTGACGGTTGGATTTTTTGAACGGATGTGGGGAAGACATGAACTCAGTATCTTCCTCAGTAATATCATGGATAGGCTGGACTCAAGGCTGAGGGCCAGGTGAAGGTTCAAACAATGATCAGCCCCTCTTCCTCTTTTGCATATCTTCTTCAATAACTCCGAGAAGAGGGCGATAGCCAACCACATCTCCGAGATGGCTAGTTGACGGCTTCGGTTTGGCGGAAGCTTTAAGTAGCTTGTACTGTTTAAGGCGGTGCCGAATATCTGATGTCTTGGCCACCTTACCCGTTCCTGAAATAAAAACCAAGTGTTACAAGCATGCATGAAACTATAATCCGAGAAATATGTTAAGTTAAAAGGAGTAGGAAAACGCGTTTATTTTACAAACCCTGAGGGGGAGTGGGATACTGCAATAACTCCTGAATCTCATTCCAGGACGGGAGCTGGCCATAAAATATTACTAAGTCCTTATCATAAAGGGAGTCTGCGGAAGTCAAAAATTCACCTTGAATCACCGAAGATTCCTTAGCCGGAATACTCTGAGAAGATGAACCGGCACCAGTCCCGGCCTTATCAGTTTCCTTCGGTTTCTCCACCAAGGCCGACCCTTCTTCCAACCCCTCAAAAGCTTGGTGGAAAGTATCATCCGTCCACTCTTGAATCTCACCTACTTGCCCCGAAGACAAAGTCTCGGTGCCATCACCGCTCCGCCCTTCGCCACCCTCATCACCATGACCTTCTCTACCACTTCCCCCCTCCGCTTCGCCTCCTTCGTCCTTGCCTTCTCCCTCCTCCACATCCTCTTCCTCGGGAACATCTGGGCATGTGCTAGGGGAGGGTCCATCGGATCTCTTGAGCTTCTTCCCCCCGACGACTGGAGGTACCGAGAAAGGTCTCCTCTTGCTACTCTTCGCAGTGGCCCCGTCTTTAGCTTTGGCAGCCCTCTCCTCGGCTGTATCTCTCTGCTTAACCATAGATTGACGTGGCAGAATCAAGTTGTGCTCTAGGAGAGTGGCATTCCTGATCAGGTAAGAAGCCGACCTATCCCTTCCTGAGATAGCCTCTATCTCCGCAGCCATCTGTACCAGATGATCATTCTCCACGACCGCAAAGCCACCTATCGCTAGCAAGAAATAAAAGCATATAAGAAGAAGCATTGCAGTCGGGACAAAGAAATTACAAATGGAATTCAACTTACAGCCAGAAGTGAAAAGGCAAAATGAAACGGAGTCGTCCTTGATGAAGAACCATTCCTTCCTAAACATGGTGAATTTCGAGTATAAATCCAAGACCGGCTTGAAGAACACGGCCGACTTTAAACTAATGTATGGAGACCCCTTCTTGTAGCCCCTCAAATTGTACAAATATCGGATTTCCCGGTTAGAAGGGGGCGCCCATACCTCCTCTGGAAGATAACGAATAGACACACTAAGATGGCGTAGGAGTTGGGCTGAAGCTGGAAAGGAGCCACCTTCAGGTAGGTAATAAAGCTGACTATCCACGCATTGATCGGAGGAATGGCCCCGCACATGCAATGGTATCGGCTATAGGCAAAATATCCTTCAGGAGGATCATACGGCATCACACCATCTCCCGGCAGCAGCATGCTCGCTCTGTCAATCCCAAAGGAGCGAGCGATGACATCAAGTTGTCCCTCTTTGAGGGAGCTCGGAAAGCAATCGGGAGGAGAGTTCAGAAGATCTTGAGGGCCATAGCCGTCCACTAATGACCTCGGGGCAGATCCATGTCGCGCTGGTTCCGGCTGGACTGGGTGCACAGCGGGAGACTCTCTTCTGTCCATAGATTTCCTCTGTTTTTCTGATCGGGTTTCCACTTTGCGAGACATTTACCTACAAACACAAAAGCAAAAGACATGTTGTTAGAACAAGGAGTTCATTTGGCAGTACAAAGAAAAACCTCATTCGGCATTCCAAGCATATAAGGCCCATTCGGCACACAACGCCCAATCTCATTCGGCGATCAAACTCTTAAAGTCCATCCGGTAATACAAGAACATAAACTCATTTGGCGGAAAAGAATATCACCTGATTCGGCAAAGACAAGATCCTGGTTCGGCTAATATGTTTGATTCGACAGAGACGAAAGTGTTGATTCGGCAGAGACGAGAGTGTTGATTCGATAGAGATAGGTGTCTGGAAAAACGAGAACTCTAGGCACGTACTTATAGGCAAAAGGCGTTGGCCGAACCAACAGGTTCGGCACACCATACCGAATAAGGACGTCCCAACCAAAACAAAGTGCGACATATGCTGGCATATGCCCCACTTTGGGGGGCAAATGTTGGGTGCGTTTCCACCACGACCGAACCAAGAATAAGGAAGCAATCCCGAACCAAGCTCCTTCCCTACTACCAGACCAACGCCCCACCGAACCAAACCAAGGCCAGTGATGCCGAACCATCCCTCATCCGTCCATCACCGGACCAAGTTCTCACCGAACCAGACCAAGGCCAGTGATGCCGAACCGTCCCTCGTCCATCCATCACCGGACCTACCTACCTCGCCTACCACCGAACCACCTTTTACCGGACCAAATCCCACCGAGTCCTACCGAGCTAAACTTCATCCACTCTCCACTGAACCAAAGCATACCGAATCAACACTGCCAGGCCAGATTGCATCAGCCCAGGCCCACCAGTAGCTATATACTTCCAAGACCTCTGCCTCTAGCCTCACTCTATAAATAGAGGGGCAGGGGTACAACAATGACAGACAAGTTTGGGAGCTCAAGCACGGAAGGAACTTTCAAACAACTTTCGGTTACTTGTAATCAAAGCTTTGTACTTGTAATCTAAATAGAAAAGGAGAATAACATATAAAGTGGACGTAGGCACGTTCTGGCCGAACCACTATAAATCTGTGTGTCTTTTACAGTTTAGTCCATCTATTTCATATATTTGTATAAATCATCCAAATCACTAAGAACAACTTAAAATCAACTAAATCATACGACTTGGAGGTGTTTGCCCATTTTTTGTGCAAATAATACTAATTAATCCAGTTTGTTAATCAATTGCAGAAGACCAAAATTCGGGTTATTACATTCCTCCCCCCTTAGAATCTTTTCGTCCTCGAAAAGGAACGAAGTCAGAATTTATTAAATATTTAAAAACCAGTTAAAATATTCTTTGATCATTTTTCCAAACACCTTTGAAATCTTATAATATTGCCAAAATAGTTTTATAAAAATACTTTTATAACTCGATGTCTCAACAAGTCCATCCTCATTCTCATAGGAATTCGATCATATGTTGATCAAGCGTAAGACTGAACATCTATAAACACTTAGCAGACTCATTTTCAACATCCAGTGAAAATATTTTGAAAATAATTTTATTGAAAATATAGAAAACAGTTTTTTTTTAAAAAAAATAGAGGATATATCTTTGATGAGAATGCTCTGGAAATCATCACCCCATCTATGGTCGCAGTTACATTCCAGGGTTACGTTGCCGTCACAGCAAAAGTCCATGCAACTGCAGGCTCTCCACGGCCTCTTGATTACACCATGGATCCCACACGACAAATCACAGTTACATCCAGGGTTACGTTGCCATCGCAACAAAAGTCCATGTAACTGCAGGCTCTCAGCGGCCTCTGATTTTCGCTGTCAAAATGAAACTTCTCCACTCCTACATAGGTCGCAGTCTTCCAATATAAAATCAAACGCAAACTGTTGGCTCTCAGCGGCACACACGACTTTCTCTATGTTATACCATAGGTCGCAGTCTACCGATATAAAATCAAACGCAGACTGTTGGCTCTCAGCGGCACACACGACTTTCGCTATGGTATACTCTACTCATAATCCCCAGGAACTAGTTTTTTCCGGACTTCTAACAGGATCAACTTTAGAACCCCCCTTGGGGCTCAAGGCAGCACCACCCGGTGGTACTCCTGAGAAGTTCATTTCAAGGAAGCACCTTATTCACCAGAGCCATCATCAAAACATTTTATACTATACATATATAGTATCTTTAAATCTACACCTAGTATGATCTCATACAAAGCTCCTTTACAAAATCGATTATCCCAAAATCGATAATTCTCAAACTAGGATTTTCAAATTCAATATTGATTTTACCGAAAAATCAAAAGCCTTTTCAAATCCATAGGTTCCCAAAACCTTTTTCCAAAATCCTCAAAAGATCCTTTATATATATATGTACATAGATATATATAATCTTTAAAATTTTGGATCGTTTCAAACTTGTATAAAACTCCTTTTATACTTCAAAACACCTTCAAATCCTTTTCTTCTGGCAAAAGATTCAACAAGGGGAGTTTTATTTTATAAAACAAAGATATTTAACTTTGTTTACTCAAAATTAAATATTCAAATTTGATTACTCCTTTCAATATCATTTTCATTCAAATCCGTACGATGTACACATATCATTCGTACGCTATATCAATCTGATCGCTTACTCGATCACACAATTTCACTTCCGAACTAGTATCGTTCACCCAACTTCCTAGTGCGGACACAGATCTGGTTTCTTGATCAGAAACCGTCATTCTCCTTGCATAGATTAACTATGATAGAGAATACCCAGAACCAATCAACAATCCATATCCAGGTTCGCCATCGAAAATCGAGTGAAAAATCCCACTCGGATCGATATAACTATCTCGAAATTCTGGGCTCGAATCTGGATCAAATCACTATGCGAATAGAATAACATACGTACACCCTACGTATTTATCTTTATTGGTTATTAGCCAAATCAGTTCTATTTCTATTCACATTCACTTTAATTTTCATTCACTTATTCACAACTGCTTCAATCCATTTGGATTATCATCTCTATTCTTATCTCGATTGGGTATTTAACCAATAACAGTTTGAACTCCGACCAGTTTATTTAGAAAATAGCTTGAAAATTTTAAAAATAGATAAGTAGTTGGAAAATAATTACTAGTTTATAAAATAGGTGTAAAATATTTAGAACATAGTTAAAATAATTATAGAAATTTTAGATAATTGCAAAATAATAGTAAGATAGTAATTAGTTTATAAAACAGTTGGAAAATTGTTAAACAGTTTTCAAAAATAATTGTAAAACAAGTATAAGATAATTTGGCTTTTAAAAGAAAGGTTGTATATACGATGAATAGCTTGGAAAAATAGGTTTATATTAAAACAATTTATATTAAAAATAATCCAGAGTCAAAACTGCTCACTTTCCAATCTCCATTCTTATCTATTCAATTTTAAATTTCCACTTCCATTTAAATTGACCCAATTCCAATTTAAATAACTACAGTTTCCATTGAAATTGATTCAACCCCAATTCAAGTTGAATTAACCACAGTTTCTCTATTCCTTTTCAAATTTAAATCAAATTCCATTTGATTTTAAGCATATTCAACTTTAATTACAATCCCAAGTTATTCCAATCACTCTGGATAAATATCCATTCAATTAAACCCACTTCAATTTAATCCATTTCAACTCCAGTTTGAATTATTCCCAATTTCAAGTTCCATTTGAATTTAAAACTGTTAAACTTTAATTACAATTCCAAATTATTCAAATCAATCCAATTCGAATTTTCCATTTGAATCTTATACTCATACATCTTCAATCACCATTTCAATTAATTTAAATCAAATTCAATTTGAACTAATTCAAATTTAAACCATCTCGAATTATATAAATTCGAGTTAATACTTCAAATATTGATTTAATTCCTTTGAATCAATTTACCTTTAAAGTTTTTAAACAATTTAATTCACAGTTCAGACCTAACTTGTTATACCACTTATCAAATTAACCTTTATTTTAAAAACATCCATCAATTTCCAATTTCGGATTTCAACCCATTTTGAGATCACTCAAACTTCCTAATTCAAATCAACCATTTAACTCCCCAAGTTAAATCTTAATTTCATCTTCAAATTTCCAAATCAGGTCGATCATTCCAACTTATTTAACTTTTCCCCAGGTTAATATTAATTCACTTAATCCAGTCAACCTTACCCAATTTGAATCTTCCATTTCAAATGTCGAACTTCTCATAAATAATCTTCCCACTTATTAAGTTCAAAAACTTATCACTTTGGGTATCATATCTCATTCCAGATTTAAAACTCAATACTTAGAGTTTATTTCAAACCATCTTTAATATTATGTATATCCACTCATATACATAATTACCTCTTGGCTCACCAAGCCAAATTTTAAAATTTAAACCACCATTGGTTTTAATCCAAAACAAATTCCTTTAAATCTTTAAACAACTCTTGTTTGCATCAAACTCTCTCATTCAAATAATATTATTTATTATTCCTTTTAATAATTTGAAAAAAAATTCCAAATGTTTTTACGTCTTAAGATTCAAACTTCACAATCTAGATCAACTTCAATTTCAATTTATATTCCACACTTACCAAAATGGTTTATTTCCTGAAAACATTTCATTATTATCTTATTATGAAATTCTTTTCCCAATTCACGAATTAAATTTCAGTTTGGTTGCGTTCTATTACTTCTCAATTTAATCTCAATAATTTTAACAACCAATTCCCTTAATATTTATTAGAAAGAAATACTGCTTTATATATATCAAAATATATATTCTTATGTAAAATCATTTAAAATCTTTATATAAGAAAATAACAAGTACGCTTTCTCATATATATATATATATATATATATATATATATATATATATACATACATATTCACTCAACTCATTCTAGCGTACCACTTACCCTATCCTTAATGAGTAATCCCACCAGAGCCAAGGTTCTCACTTAACCTTCAGCTTTGATACCAAATGTAACGACCCGGAATTTTCGATCTCGAAAGTTCCAGATAGTTAGAGAAAAGAAGGAAGAGATAGAAGAAGAACAGAAAAGAAACACTCAAACTCACATTCGCAGCGGATAAAATATAATATCAATAATAATAGTTATACCAAAGAAAAACTGTATCTATCAATTTATATCGATATATCATAGTTACAAACAATTTTATACAACATTGGATAGATACAATTTAACATGTCTCAGATATATACAATATCATAGTGGAAACTCTCCATACGTCCCTGCCATCCAGCTCGCCTCCTGAGCTCCAGAACGTCCTTACCTGAAAATCTGTAATACTCGGTCTGACCCGAGCATTACATCAAAGTAACACCCGGGTCAGGTTGGAAACCAGCGTGAGTAAACTCATCTAACACGGAATACAAAAGCATACAACTTAAATAAACCCGGATAACTTGTATCAAATTACAACTTCACAAGTTATAATAAGCCTCAATTTCTAATAACTTACATTAAATGGTCCAATCCACTTAAATCATTCCATTTCAGCCTACTAATATCACATATGAATTTATAAAGAATCGAAGTGGTTTCGGGTATTAACTAACACCCGACTCCGGTTCCTTCGAATCCAATGTCATCTTAACTTAAATTATCCAAGTGAAATACAATTCAACTTTAAACACAGGATGTCACAGTAATTCATCATCAATAGAAAACCACATTATCACGGTTTAAATCAAACATATCTTATCACATAGCATCACGAACCACATATTAGGGATAACAACTAATCAAAGGCTTCCAATATCATTCTGTTTATCCCTTAATTAATTTCACAAATTAATTTATCCTTAACCGAATACAACAATTAACCTTCAATTACCTCATTAATAATTATTAACCATAACTATTAATCACCCTTGATTAATAACATCGGTAATTAACTTCCCTTAATTACTTCATCAAATAAATTATTTACTCCTTAATTATCTCTAATTAATCCCTTGTTTAATTATACAAAATATTTTAATCCAAATTACTTCCACAATTCCATCTTCCACTAATTATATTTAGTAATTATCATTAATTACTGAACTATGTAATAATACTTCATCAATTACATTAAGTAATTATTATCAAATCATTAAGTGATTAAAATTAACTTAATTAATTAATTTAAACCAATCACATTAATCTCCATTAATTACATTAAGTAGTTAATTTCTTAATTACTTCCATTAAGTAAGTAAACTTAATCAATTTCTCGAAAATGATTATCATAAATTAATTAATCTAATTAATTATTAAAAATTAATCATTTTAATTAATTACTAAATAGTCCTTAGTTAATGACCATCATTAACTATTATTTATTCTTTAATTACTTTTCTTTAAGTAATTAACTTACATTAGTCATTATTAATTTCATATTAATAAATCTTGAATATCTAATTAATTAACCCAAATGATTAATTTATCAAATAAATCAATTATCCATTTAAATTTCCTTATAAATTAAATGAATTACAAATCTTTAACAAAGTTTTTAAAACACATTCCTTAACCCTTCATTTCACAAGTTAAAGATGTACTCATTTAATCAAGAAGCTTAAAGGGATTTAAAACCAAATTCATATTCAAATTCAATCAACTTAAATTACCCTTTAAATATTTTAAATAGTTTAAAACTTTTGCTTATCATCTTAAAACTTAAAAAATTAAAACAAAACAATTCAGGTTTCTGAAGGAAAAAAAAAACATAACCTGTTATAATTACTAACTGAGCCTACCCAAACTTCTTCGGTTCAGAGTATAAAATGCTTCGAGACCAAATCTTAACTGCTTCGAGACAAAACACGAACCACCCGAGCTCACTCCCTCTTCTTCCCCAAATCAAATACCCAGTTCCCAAATCCATGTCCCAGTGCACATGGTACACATGTGCACGTGCACATCCAAGTCAACCCTCTCCGATCATCTATCTGGTTGCCGACCAACCACGCATGATCTCTACAACTTTCCCCATGACTCAGATCGAACGAAAAACCCACGAAACAAAAATCGAGCCAAAACTCGACCCTACTGGAACCACCAAGGCCAATAACCCTCCTTATCACCGACGCCACCATTTCGATTAACCTCGCCATCCACACAATCCCTTCGTCTCAACTTCCAGTAACTCTCGCAAGCCACGCTATCGATTCTGATCAATCCACGACACCGCGAAACCCATAGCTGCGTCGCCTTCAAAGCAGGAAACCAAAACCCTACTTCTCCCCCTACCGATCACCACGATGATCGGAAAAATCATCATACATTTTTCCCTGAGTTCTTTGACCTTCATGCTACCTCCTGAAACAACCACTACTCTTCCCCTTCACTCCGATTATCAGGGAAGCCCCAATCCCCTAATCTGATCATTCCCAAAATACTAACCCAATACCCAACTAAAACTCATAATTTGAGCTTTAAAATTCAAGTTTTCCTATGTTGATTTAAGCTGCATGCTTTAAATTCATAAAACAATTTATTTGATTATAACATTTTTGCTAAAATCTTACCGTATCTACATAGTTACAGAGTATTTGCAAATCAAAAATACTTAAACAAGTTTTAAAACCTGAATTATGATTTCTCAAACTCATATTGTTTTAAATTCTAAGTCTAATAGTAATTTGGGTAAGGAGTTTGAATTTTTTTTCTTCTGAAATGTTAAACTCTGTATATTTTTTTCTCCTGCCATTTCGAAACAGAGAAGAACATACTCTAAAATTTTGCACAGATCAATACAATCACCAATATCCAGAGATCCCTACTCATACATACATGTGCATAACACAAATACAACCCTCCATTACATGCATAGATTTATATCTATTTTAAGTTTCAAAGAAAAGGGTTGCCCATATAAAAATTCAATCAGATTCAAGCATAAAAAAAATGTAGAAGATTACTCACAGTAAATTATAACATAGGAGACTGAGATGATCATATTGAGTTGATCTTGCATGATGAATTAGAGTTGAATCCTTGCTTAGCTTGATTCAGTCTTGATTTAACTTCATTTAATTCATTTCCAGGCTTTTGATTTGAAAGGGAAAAAGGAAAAAATGTGCTTGAGGATAAAACAGTTTTACAGAATTATAATTTTGATTTGAGGAAAACTTTCAGATCTGATCTGGTTTTAGAGATGAAGTTTCAAGTTTGTTTACAGCTTTTGTTCTTCAAGTGTTCTTGTTTTCAAAAATAAGAAAAATGAAGATAGTATGTTTTGTATAGATTTAAGTTGGATTTACTAAATTTTAAAGAAAATAGAATGACAAATGTGACACTTGTCACAAAACACATCTTTAAGCTTACATTTGTAATTATACATGTACATATAACCTTACATTTGTAATTCCATTAACTAATATGGTATTAAATATATTTATGTTAATTTTTTTTTGATTTAGTTATATATTTATAAATGTCTTGAATGTTTAGTATTTGAACTTCTCTTATAATTACCTATATTTATAAAACATTTACAAGTATATAAAATGTATTTATCTTATATAAATAAGCTTCTAGATTTTAATAAATAAACAAAAGTGAATTCAAGTAAACATTTATTTATAAAAAACTTATGCTTTGATCAAATTAAATGCATGATGTGTTTATATGCTTGGAAATTTTATTTTAACTCTATATATATTTTCAAATATATGTATGTATTAAGCAATACAAGTTGAACTTGTAATCAATAATTTTATTAGAAATCTATGTATATATATATATATATACAACACAATTACAAATATAAATATTTATCTGATCAGATTCATTCGTTCAAGTAAAAATTCAATATTATACTAATTAATCCAGTTTGTTAATCAATTACAGAAGACCAAAAATTCAGGTTATTACACCCTTGGTCCCACCCTGCTATGGCCTGGCCATGGTACCGAACAAGCCTTTGATCGCGCCATGCTATGGCCAAGTCAAGGCACCTCCTAGAGGGAGGATAGTGTAAGCCCCTGGTCCTGCCATGCTATTGCCTAGCCAAGTCACCAAACAAGCCTTTGATCGTGCCATGCTATGGCCAGGTCAAGGCGCCTCCTAAAGGGAGGTTGGGTAAGTCCTTGGGTCCTACTTATGGATAAGCTAACCAAGGACACTAGACAATAATGGACTAAGATGTCCGAGCCCAAGAAGCAGCATAGCAAACAGCGGACTAAGGCCTCCGAGCCAAAGAAGCGACATATCAAACAACAGACTAAGACGACCGAGCCTAAGAAGTGGCATATCAAACGATAAATTAAGACGTCCAAGCCCAAGAAGCGGAAAATCAAGTAGCAACCACATATAAGGCCTAAAGGGTTAACGTAGGACACAAGAGTCAAAATCCAAGGAGCGGTACATAACGGAAGGCTTAAACAAGAATCTACAGCCTCCAACTAATCAACAAAGAAGAATTCTTGAACTTCACTTATTAATACTCGAATCTGGGTTTCAGATCTTACATAATCAAGTTCAAGACTTCACCTATTAATACCCGAATTAGGAATTTGGTTCTTTTAATCTATGGTCTACATCATAATCGAATCTGAGTTTCAGGGCTATTACTATTAATTACTGAACTTCACTCATTAAGCCCGAATTTGGGCTTAAGATTTCTATTAAGAAGATTATTATTATGGACTTCTGGTTATCTTCCACTAATACCCGAATATGGTTTTTGGGTTCTTTAACTTTTAAATTTCATTTATTAGTGCCCGAATCTGGGTCACTAGATTCCTACTACAAACTTTCACACAATGATTTCTGGACTTCCATCACACGATCATTATCGACTTTCTATTGGCTATCTCCAGAATATGAATTTATAAACATCTATAATTTAATTCTTGTTTGAATTTATGGTTTTCTACCATCGAATTTCTGGTATGCTATCAATATAATTGAAGTATAATTCTTGGTTTTCTCTCATCATTACCAAAAATGGGTTTCAAGATTCAATTAAAGAATTACTTTTCACTTAATATCATGTGTTAACATAATGATCTGTTAACCTCCGCAAGTAATGTGGATAAACTTCTATATAGATTCCAAGTTAATGATAAAGATTATTGTTTACTTCATGCTCTTCTAGGAAAGGAGATCAGTAAAAAGGATTGAAAAATCCGGCAAATACAAAAATCATGGCATAAGTTATCGAAAAGCTGAATCATAAACAATATTACAAGAAAAGACTACAGACCAGGTGATATTTACAATATTTTAAAATTTTCCATAATTTATGAAATTATTTATGAGTATATGGTACAAATATATATATTTCACAAAACTTAAATAACCTTATCTAGATTCTCGGCAATTAAAAGATCAGCGATGTGATGAATTGCAATACGAAGAACTTTCTTAAACTTCTTCTCTTTTTTCCTTATCTTATCGACGTCATCAAAAGATTCAATGTAGGCCTTTGAAGCACGATTAAAGGTTTTATTTGCACCTTTGAAATTTTCATTTTCCCTTTCTAAATCAGCAATATGCTTCTGAAGAAGATACTTTTCGCGTTCAAGTTTCTGAATCTTAGCTGCATACTCATTTATGCGCTGCGAGGATCTCACTCTCTATTATTCATCAAAATATTTCATCATCTCAAATTTGACTTTCCTGCACCATTCTCCTACTACCTTCTCGTCTAAGCCAGTAGGAGGATTGGTCGTAGTAGGAAACTTTTTGGATGGCAAGGGAAGTAGACCTTGTTGATTTTGCAACAGATGGAACAATGGAAGGAGCCAGCTAATCGATGTTTGAAATGTTATTCCCCATAATAAATTGTAGCGACTCACACTGAGCTTGACTATCTTTTAACTTAATTTCCAAATCATTTATTTGTTAGAGAAGTTCGAACATCTTATGGTCAAAATCAATTGAAGGATTTGATTTAATTTGCTGTTTCAATGGGGAAATTGTTTTGTTCTTACTCTTATTGTCCACTTCAAGATTGGCGATCTGATCATTGAGATTTCTAATGATTGTCTTCTGAAGCAAATATCTTCTCTGTCATTCTAGAACTTTGGCATTGTTTTGAAAGCAAGTAGACAAAAGGTTGATAAGGAGCTTCCTTTTTTCAATATTTGCCAACAAACTATCTCTAATACCGATAAAGTGAGATGTTGAATCTAATGAGAGTGGCATTGTAGGTAACTGTAACTCCTATCTAAAAGACAAAATAAAATAAATTCAGGACTCAAGTAATTGATCTCTTTTATTATAACAATAAAGGATTACAACTTAAGTAGAAATGAAACAAAAAAGTACAAATGGACGTTTGTTTTGCACTTTAAGTTGAGAAACTACATTTCTGACTTTACTAGGGGAATTAGCTAAAAGAATAACTATTAAATCAAAAGGAGCATTAAATCCTTTCAGAGTAATAATTGGAGGACATTTGCTATAGTCCCACTCTCCAGCAGGAGGACTATCATGACCACATATCAATTTGGTATAATATGTCCAAATTTCCTTAAGAAGCTTTTCTTTTTGTTCGCTACGGAAATCGAAATGAAGACAAGTATGTTCCATATAAAGTCTTTGCAAATCTCTAAGAAAGCAATATCTGGCTAATTTTAAAGACTTCAAAAGTGAAGCTTTTTCTAAGTAATCTCTTCTTAGTTTAACATACTTACTTAAATGATCTATAGAAACAAGGCTGTTTGGGGGACATTCATTTTGTGATTACATAATAAAATATAACTAAGCATAAAAGGAAACTAAAGCAAAAAATTCACAAACCAAAATTGTTAAATAATTATGAATGTTCATCCGGTTCATACAAAATTGACTTTTTGGATAATTCTGAAGCAAAATTGTCCTTGTAATATTTAAGTTTTTACGAGAGACAACACTTAGGGAATGATTTCACTCGTGGTAGGTTTCAGTAGGCTCCCGGATGAGGATAAGATCCAAATTCATCCAAATATCTCTTATGTAAACGCTTAAGTAGACCCCCACTAAAATCACTTAAGTATGGAAAATCGACATTTGGGTGTCTACAATAGGCTTTGTATAAGAAGTCTATAAGGATGTTCCTCCATACAATCAACATCTAAAAAAGCATAATTAACTCCCGATTCTCTTTCAAAAGGCTATCGTATCAAAGGCGTGACTTCTTCAGTCCTAGGGCAGCTTCTTGATTTTTGAAAGACGCTAACATTGCCACACTTTTGTTAATCCTATGATATTTATCGTAGAGAATATTGTGTTCTTTTAACTGCTTATCTAACTCTTTATACAAGCTATCTATTTCAGCTTGTTTTCTTTTAAGCTTGGTTTTATAAGGATGAATGGATTTCCTCCTTACCTAAAATAAAAGATATAAACTATCATTATCTTGGAAATGAAAGCCATTTAAACAAGGAATATCATACCTAAGAAATAGGAATTATAGTTTTAGAGAATTGCTTTTTCTCTCTTTGCTTATCGACGTTGATGTTTGCAGTCTGTTTTGGAAGGTTAGAAGGCTCTGGGGTTCAGATTTGCTTGCTTCATGGATGATTGGATCGGGATTGACCTTTTCTGAAGCCTCGATATTGTCATCGCCATTTTTTTATGAATATCGAAGTAACAACCCCAATCGCCACCTGAACCTTGGCCTCCATCTTCATTATCATTATTATCGTCATCACCATCATCATTACCGCCTTCTTCCTCGACGGCTTCATCTTTATCACCTTCATCCTCAGAATTGGAATCTACTTTGAATGAAGGGACTTTGAAGGATAAGATTTTAGAGGCATCAATCTCCTCTCTTTTAGGAACTTCAACCCCCTGCTCCATTTCTTTGACTTTAGCCATAAACCTATTAGTAAGAGCAAGGTCGAAAGAAAGAAAGCTCAAATCTGGGAATTTTTCTGTATTATCGGCATAAGCAAGCATTATGGCGTCCTCGTAGGAATGGCAATGATGTCATCGAGGGAAGCACTTAGGAATTGTGACATCCGTTGCTTAGCATCAGAGATGACATTGACAGCCAACTTTAGAGAATTTTTCTTTTTCTCCAACTTTTCCATGAGAGAGGATTGTTTAGTCGCCATTTGAGACTTTTCATCTTCAAACTCTTTTAGAGCCATTTTTAAAGCTAGATTTTCGTCTCCTAAAATTTGACGTGCTTTTCTTTCCTTAGAATTAATAGACTCTGATTGAGCAAGAGAGGCTCTTAATCTCTAAAGTTCCATTGTAGCTTCATTTTTACTAATAGACAAGGAGATGACTTGGTTGTTCAAGTTTGAAATTTCCTCTCGATGCTTAGATGTTTCGATGGAGGATTTTAATGAGTTTTCTTGTAGAGAGAGCCAGCTTTTGGAAATCTAAAAGGAAAAGCATGATGCAAGTCAGCATTCACATAGAAACAACGATAATAAGGATAAACAATGTGACCGTACTAGGAGTTGTTATTTTATAAGAGACCGACAGTGACTCGCTGGAACGGGAACAGAAGAAGGCGGGTGAATAGAAGTAAAAGATGAAGAATTCAAGATAGATTGAACTATTTTTTCAAAATCACTTATAGACAAAGGAGACATGGGTCCAGAGGGAGTTGAAGTTCCTAAATCCTTTTGCATCTTCTCAATGACACAAGGAGAGCAGGAAACGATAATACAAGACAAGGGATCGTCCTTTGGAGGAGTTGTCTTGGGATGGTCAATAGAAGCTTCAACCATTGGAATCTCCGAAATTTTACTCATATCAATGGCCTCGCCCTCATCTAGTGGAGGAGAATCTGGAACTTCAACAATTTTGGTTTTCATAAGGGATGGTTCCATCACGGCCACTTTACCAGTTTTCATTTAGCAGCCATCTTTGACCTAGCGATGTCCTGGGTCAAAGATGAGGCAAGAGGTGTAGAAGTTGGGAGAGCCGGATCACTTATGATTGCTTCAACTTGGGGAGAAGTTGTCGAAGATTCAAAGTATTACAAGTCAGCGGGATAATTTAAAAAATAACATAATAACAAACTATAAGTACTATGTTAAAAGCTACCAGAGTGATCAGGGAAAATTGGAGACATTGGGGAGAAGTTCTTCAGATCACCCAAAGATAGGAAGCATTTGCTCCAAGAAGTGTGTTGAACTAGGGGAGACCAAGTACCCTTTGACCTGCTGGTAGAAGGGAGTACTTTTGAAGGTTTGAGGGGTTCAATGAAGTAAGCTTATTCCCAATGCTACTCAAAGTAGTAAGCTTATTCCCAATGCTACTCAAAGTAGCACTTAATAGCTTGATAGTTCTTATCCTCGTTATTTAGATGAAAGGACCTGATAAAGATACTTAGACTGGAAAAAGAAAGTAACTGAATAAAAATAAAGACTATGGTCAACATACGAGGAGAAGAGAAGACTCCACTGATATTGGAAAAGTGTTTGATAAAGAAGAATTGCGTTTTCCAATCTCTGAATTTGTTTACCCCTTTGGAAATTAGCTTTTTATAGGGAATGGCCCTAAAAATTGATTGTTAAGATTGTCGAGTTTAACTTTCGAGCAAGGTAGTACATAACTTCAACATTTAGTGATGGGATCCCTGACTCCAGAGCCATATGTTCCTAGGATAGAAGATATATATATATATATACACACCCATTTGGAGACAACTGGATGGGAGCGATCCCGAGCTAGGTCATGAATTTGGCCAAGAATCTAGGAAAGGCAGGAAGCCACCATGCCAAATATGATAACAGTGTAGCGAAATATCCTTCAGGAGGATTTTGAATGGTGTCGCTATCACTTAGGGAAATGACTTCTACCCCCGTGATGCCGAAGTCATTTAGAATAGCGTCGACCTCATCTTGGGACGATATTAAAGAACGTTTGGAAATTGCCTCAATCTTCATTGAAGAAGATTCCATCGTCGGTACTGTATCAATTTTCTGGTTTTTGAGATGTCCTTTTCACTCCCATGACCCTACCAAGTGAAATCATTTCATTAAGAAGGTATAGTTTGTTATGTAATCAATATTTTTCAAGGATATCGAAAATCTATTACAATATTTCAAATATCAAACCAAATATGGAATTTCATGTCCTTGAAATAATATTAGAGTTAGTTTAGGAAAATGAAATTTGTTGACTTTCAACAGTGTCGAAAGGGAAAATGGAAGTGGACCTCCAACAAAAACCCTTCAACAATGTCGAAAGCTCTAGGAAAACTTTATGGATGAAAAGAGTAGTCAAATCCTACATAACTAATTTTGATATAAATATACACTAGCAATGTTCAATAAACAGGGTAAATAAACCCTTTGCGAAACCCACGAACTTTGTTTTACTAAGAGAATACAAATGCCGTCGAAACCCCATATGCCAATTGGGTCGAAAGATCTGAATTTTAGCAACATTGATATAAATGAAAAGGCTTTGGGACATTTCAACAACATTTGTATAAAATAACGATCGAATCCCAGTTAGTTACAAAAGGTGTCAAGAAAGTTGAAAGGGGTACATGGTTTCGAAAGCGTACCATCGACCAAAATTAATTCGATACATAAGTTTGGGATCAAGTCGAAAGGTTTTATTTGATTTTCAACTTAGACAAAGTATATTTTCCTCAATCAATCTATGAAAAGAAAAATGAATCTCTAACTCCTCACATCTCCTAAAATAAGTTAGAAGTAAGCATGTCCTAGAGGTTTTGAAACCTATAAAATAAAAATTATGCTTTTGAAAGTATGTACTAGGTAATCATTTAGTAAAGCACATCAGGCAACTTCATCGAAAGGTATCATAACATATAAAAGCATAGTTATGATTTCAAAGAAGTCCACTTCATATTAACTACATCAACCTTTCGACGAGATCAATTAAGAGATAGACGCCGGACTTCCTTTCGACCCCATCGAAAGAGGTTGAAGAAGCAAAACAAAGTTAGCTTCCTTAACCCCTTTCGAAGGGGTAGAAAGGTAAAATTACAATATCAAGTCATGATACATACGGCTTAAACTTATCTGTGAAGTAATTGGAAAACCTTTCTTCCCCAAATTCAATTTTAACCCAAAAATTGTAAATTCGAACTTTAAAAAAACAAACCAAATCAGATGAATTTTAGATATAGATTGATGTGGGAAATGGAACCAAATAAGCTATAGAAAGAAATCCAAAGATACTTTCATGTGAACAAACAAATCAAATCATGAAATTAAAACAGCGATTCAAATTAAAACCCAATAAATTAAAAAAAAAAAACAATCAAAATTCACCATGGAAAGTAAGTTTGAAAAGCAAGATAACAAGAACTTACTTCGAATTCAAGCTTCTATTTGCTAGAAATAGGAAATTATTTAAGAAATTAAGAATTTTGATTTTTTCTGGATATTTCTTTTATCGTAGGTAAATGAAAGGGGGGAAGAAAAAAGCACAATTTATACGAAAAGTCAGCATGAAGAACAGACAATGCGATCATATTTAAATAAACGGCTAGGATTTGTGCAAGAATATGAAAAGATGGGAAATCACAATGCTAAAATAAGGTGGAGTACCAAAACCGATGACTTGAAAAGTCAAAGGCATCCTTTCGCCGGAGGGGAAGAGGGGGGAGGAGGGCCAAGTGTTACCACCAAATCTCACTTTACCTTGTCGAAACCAAGAAGAATAGAAGAGGAGTACAAGATATGATAGCACCAACAAAGCCTTTCGAAGGAGTCGAATGGATGCTACAGCCAAAAGTTAGATATGTTACAAGCTTTCGAAGGGGTCGAAAGCACCCTTTCGCTTCAATTACTTCCTTTCAAAATAGATGATTTCGCCTACATGAAGACGTTTCAGATAAGTGGAGGAATACCTTTTGAAAGCAGCAAATAACAACCACTCACATGCACGCCAAACCTTTCGAAACCGAAGGTTTCGCCTTCATTCAAATTACTTGGAAAGATGCTTTGTTGGAACAACCCCTTCGAAAGCATAACTAAGCCTTTCGAATCAGTCAAAGCCTTTCACAACTAAGAGGGATTCTGCATCAAGCCGCAAGTATGTTTTTGGAAGTTACCTTCTGGCGTCAAAACCCTCAACATTTCAACATCTTCGAAACTCCAAAGTATTATCCGTTGACAGAGTCGAAAGCTCATGCCTCTTCTTACTTGCAAAAAAAAGCAACACAAGGTGAAAAGGCACAACTACCCTTTTCGATGAAGACGGAAGCATTCAAATGCAATGCAGAAGGATGCACAAATGTTAAAGGTGACGAAAGATCTACAAGGTTGCCTTTTGACCAGGTTGAAAGCATTGAGTCGGAATGTGCCTATCCACACCTATAAATAAGACCATATGGGTCTGTGTTAGCGGATCTGAATTCATTCACTCTACTCTTGTATTTTCTAAAAGTTGTAAACCATAATTTTCAACTTAGAAAGGGGAATTTGATCAATTTGTATTACTTTAGTTTAATGAAAGTGGGATTTTGGAATTTTGGGATATTGGCCGATTTGATATCTCTGTTAGATTCGGGTCATAATTCTCTTGTGTCAGTTTGATTGAAGGATCGCCATTGGAGTGAGTCGAAACCCTTAGTTTAACTAATATTCTTAGAGCCTTAACTCCTACTCTCAAGTTGACGAAAAATTAGCTTCCAAAGAAGTCGAAACCAATCTATCCAACGCACGTCCTTAATTCATTAAAGCCAACCTTAAAGTCTTTTCAACTGATTCGAGTGGGTATTTCGTTGGAGTACTAAAGCAGATTAATTGGATCGAAAGGCAATATAAGAAGGGTTTTTCGAGTTTCGTCTAAATTAAAAGGTCCATTAAGGAGTTTCAACCACATTAACCTACACGAAAGGAAAACTGAAGAGAATAGAATGGATTATAACCATCTTAACCTGATTAAGAAGTGTCGACTACTTTCGTCTTTTCGAAAGAAGGTTTCGAAAGAGTTATCTATACTTTGAATTCAACTTTGAAGTATTGACAAGTTTTTTTGTTAAAAGATGTCATATTCAATGCCAAGATATAGAAAGGATATGTAACTCTGCAAAGGAGTCGAGTAAAAAAATCAAATCATATAGTAGAGCAATTATTGAGTTATCTCAACCACAATATTTAATAAAGCACTAAACTTTCATTTTTTTTTTAGTTTTGTTGGATTTAACAAATGAACAAACAACAGAATATAAACTGAGGTAGGACTTCTTACAATGTTGGTCATATTATTAGATGTTTTTAGAATTAACAAATTAACAACACACTAATGTTCATTATTTTATTGGTTCAAACTGCAAATATTATATCATAGTATATCAAATAATGAATGGTAACAAATGTTCTTTAGGTGATATGCATTCGGACTCAAACCTACATGCCTAATGAGACTACTAAGTTCTGCCTAAGTAGAGTTGCATCTTGAGATACATTGGTATCATTAGGTTACAAAAAATGGATATGACAACATATGAAAATTAGACAATGCATATGAGAAGAAAAAACAATCTCTCTTCCTAACAGCTATATTATAGCATAGCTGTGACGTAAAAAAGGTACTGTATACTTTCTAAATATAGCTTAACATAACATCACTTTAGCGAAAGAGTATACTTACATAATAACATCATGTTTAGAAACGATGATGGGTATTATGAGCCATGTTCAATAAAATTTCAGTTGTCGACAATTATTTGCTATAAGAACATAAGAAACACTTCAAATAAATGGTTAATACCGTTATATTTTGCAAATATATATTGAATACAATAGCGCACCTGAAAGCTAGGAAGCGTTGCTAGATCAACAGTCATTTCATCATGCTCAATGCCCAATCTTGATGAAAAACATCTTGCATACAATCAAACAAACAAGCATTAAAACCATCACTGAATGGTACCATCACAAATTATTAGCAAAATCTCAGTATCACAGAGCATCTCAATGCAACAGACTATGTCCATCAAAGCAAAATCTCATACATTGTTCCAGGAGACAAAGCTCTCACCTTAGGTAGCGAGTTCATCCTTTCAGCTATCAACCAGATCCAACATCACAAAGTAACAATGTGACTTTCATCGTCAATGTAACTCATTAACTTCTGCATTGTACGTTTATACTGCTTTTTTACTGAAATTTCATAAATCTATTTCAAAAATTCATTAATTAGTAGTTAAAGTCGTTTTAATTCTTAGTAGATAAATTAGTATAACTATATCAATCAACTACGGCTTTACTATTAAACTATTTTGATCAAGTACAACTGTCTTCTACCACATACAATTTCGTCAAAGTTTTGAATTAACTTTCTGCATGCTATTCTTTTTGTTTCTTGTTCATTCTCAATACTCAATACATAAAGTCCAAAACAACCTAGCAAATAATAAGTTGTTAAAAAAGTTCATTATTTTTTCCATTTAGGCTATCCTTTTGAAAATTATATATTAATGTCTTTGCTTACAACACTCTAAGAAACACAACAAGCGTGCAGGTTGCTCGATACACTGCACACTAAGATCCATAATCTCTTTGCAAATATTCAAACAATGGAAGAAATTATAAAATTAAGCTAACTTATTTTTCAAACAATGATTCAATATTGAGGGGAATGAGTGTATTAAAAATCCATTAAACAAGATTACTTAGGAAATATCAAGTGGATCAGAAGTATTTGTTAGCAAAAATGTACATATAAGTGATACAAGTTCGGATATTATAAAGTCCAATGCATCAGCAATTGGTGAAGACATCAAGATTGCTCTGGATAAGGATGTACTTAAAGATATTAGTACTAATAGTACTGTAGTATGCAATTCTCATAATAAGCTATTGCTGGAATTGTAAGTAGAAACTACAAATGATAGAAGCGTTTTAGAGAGGACGGTACAACAAAATAACAATTTAGCAAATAATTCTCGGTATGAATTTCTACTGAAATAGCAAGTTGAATTTCCAAAAGATAAAAGCATTTCGAACATAGAAGCAAAACAAAACTACATCAGAAATGCACAAATCATACAACCACAAAAAGCCCAATTGCAAACAGAGAAAAGTCAACACATAAAGTCAATAATGCTTCGTATGGGGAGCCCTCATAAATTACCTTAGTCCCACAACTGGCCATAGATAATTATGTTTTTGAGATGATTATTGAAAATTGTAAAGTGGCTCAACTCAAACTCGAAAGGAAGTTGAAGAAGTGGCTCAACTCAAACTAGAAAGGATGAATTTAAATTGAGTGAACAAGGAGGAAGAGGTTAAAGTGTATAAAACTTTCTACTCTGCCATCCATTTTCACCAAATTTGTTTATATATTAGCCATTAACAGTCATCAAAACCCCATTTCAGTGCACGATTCAAGAATGCTTATATGGAAAGAAAAAATTATTTATTATTTTTTTTGTAGAGAAAGTAACATGAACATCGAATCAAGCAAATGCAATGATAATGTATTAAGATTAAGATGACATTGTCTTTTATAATAAACCAACTTAAAATATGAATTAACCAGAAAAAAGTAGTACTAAACCATAGTACATCACGTAGAATATGATACTATTATTTGACCTCACTATTTTCATTCCAACTATTCAACTAGCAATTAACAAGTGACCCATGATCTTCTTCTATCCATATCTACCTTTCATACTTTTGTAATCAATCCATCATGGTGATGCCAAACTATACGTGATAATCAAATCATAAAACAAAACAAAAAAACTATTTAATTTGGGAATTAAACATTTTAATAAAACTGAGGATTCGGTTTTTGTTCACTATCATGCTTAAGAGAAATATACCTATTGCAATCTATTGGGGGAGAGAGTGTGACATTGATACCAAAAACTCCACAGGCTCGAGGAAGAACCTGAGCTCAAGTTAGATCGACCATAGGAAAGCGAGGACGAGGAGGGAAAGAGAGTGGGATAGGGCATGAGGGAGGTAGTGATGAAGAGGAGTGAGAAGAATGTGCAGCGAGGGAAGTTCTAAATCTAATTTCTAATTTAGGAATCAGAATTTTCTATGTCAGTTTTTTTTTCAATGTTCTGAACAAATTCGTTTATTCAAAAAAAATTTCAGAACACTTTTACTGTGTATTTTTCATTCTGAAAGTTGAATGTTGTTTCGGTTCCGAATGTTGAATGCAAACAAGCAAGTAAGTGATTACTTAGAATACAGCATTCAACAATTATAATTTAAACTTCGAATTTAGCATTTAAACAAACGGTGCCTTAGAGAGCACAGTATGATTTTGGGTGCAGAAAACTAAGGTTTGCACGTCCCAAAGCCGTTGCTAATGAGTTAGCAAAGGCCCAAAGTCATTGTAATATTGCAATGGACCAACGCTACTAGAAAATCATAATAAAGCTGAGTTGCAAAATTTCTGTTATAGTGTAATCAAAAGCTTTCCAAGAAAGATGACTCGGTGTTAAGAAAAGGTAACATCAAGTATCAAAAAATAGACAAATAACATCCAAGATCTAAGTTAGAAAGAATTTGTGATCGTTTAGAAAATAATACCTCCAGAAATCTAGTGGTTAAGCAATCCTAATGGGAATGCAATAACAAGAACATGGAATATCAAAAAAATTGAGATCGTAATATACCACTTTAGACAATAAAAGAGGTTGATGATTTCGAAAGATTCATTCTAACAAATAAACCCTAGACTGAGATGCATTATGTTCAAAGTAACTCCTAACCAGACGAGGTTAGTGAGATTTATCGAATAGAAGCACGCCTTATATCCGATAGAGTAAAAACTAAGCCTTTGCTCATGCCCCTAGGCATGGTTAAAGCACTCATCCAAAAGTGGTGGTCAACTAAGCCTTTGGTCCTGCTTTCCAGCCTGGCTAAAACACATCCATGAAGATGGTCAATAAAGCCTTTGATCCTGCCTACGCCTGGCCAAAAAATCCATCTAAAGACTGATGGTTAACCGAGCCTTTAGTTTCGTCTCTAGGCTCGGCTAAAGCACACATCCAAGGAAGATTGTCAATAAAAACTTTGGGCCCACTTTATGCCCAACCAGAGAACCCATCCAAATAGCCATTGGTCCTACTTTACGTCCAGCCAAAGAACCCATCCAAAGAGCCTTCGATCTCGCCTTTGGTCTGGCCGAAGCATCCATTCAAAGGAGACGGTCAATAAAGTCATTGGTCTTGCTTCTAAACCCGATCAAAGTACCCATCCAATGAGTGATGGTCAAATAAATCCTATAAAAGCAAGCATCCAAGGAAGGATGGCCAACTAAACACTCGACTCAATGAACAGTCTAACTAAGAACAAATATACAAAGGAATTCACATGGGCCAACAGACAACCGACCAAAAGAGAGCGTGCAAATGATCATCCATTTGAAGGGATTAAAGACCATCAAGCCCATTTTTCCAAGGTTGGCCAAAACTCCCAATTAAGGGACAAGCAAGGATAAAGGCTTTTTAATGGGACCACAAGAAATCTCCACCTTACA
The DNA here is from genome assembly GCA_030765085.1 of Allium cepa. Lineage (NCBI taxonomy): Eukaryota > Viridiplantae > Streptophyta > Magnoliopsida > Asparagales > Amaryllidaceae > Allium > Allium cepa. Next base: position 295,583,251 of record CM060937.1, read on the forward strand.
ATAAAATCAGTTAGTTTTGATGGGACAAGAAAAACCATTTTCAAAAGGCTTTAAAGGAATTTCTATGCCTGTAAAGGTTAATTTTGAAAAATGACTCTTTAATAAATACATGTTCGATTTTTATATCAAATGTTTTCCAAATAAAATTATAAGGATATTTCATATTTCAAAGGTATCTCCCAATAAATTTGTAGAAAATTTGTACTTAAAGAAGTTCTCAATAAAGGTGTATCTAAATGAGCATTTTCAATGATAATTATCAACACACACACATATTTAAAATATTACAAAAGCTACCCTATTTCAAAAACATTTTCATAAAATATTTTGTGGTAAAAATCATATTATGCCAGACAAATTTTAATTATTAACAAAGGCACAAGCTATCAGTGATGAGAAACATGGTAATTAGAAATGGTGATTCGAGAAGAATAGAAGGAAAAGATGGAATATAAGTTTACTTAAGCTAATGCATAAGAAAACTTCTTTTTATAGAAGGGATGGGCAAGTGTTATATCTAAAATATCCAAGAATGAATGAGGTGTGAAGCTATCGACGGTTGACAATGCAAAGCTATTGCACATTAGGGAAAAAGAGCCATTTATTGTTGAGATATAAGCTATCATATATTGAGAAATAGAACCAACATGTTAAAGATGAATGGGCCACCTCATTTTGAGGTTAAAACCATCGCATGTTGAAGATGAACTATCCATCGAATGTTGATGATGTTAAAGCTATCGCAAGTTGAGAATATAGAAGCTATCACAAGTTGAGAATACAAAAGCTATCGCAAGTTGACAGTAAAGAAGCTATCGCAAGTTGAGAAGATAGAAGCTAATGCAAGTTGACAATATAAAACTATTGTAGTTGAGAATAAAGAATTTATCACAAAATAGGAATAAAGAAGCTATTATAAGTAGAGAATATAGAAGCTATCGCAAGTAGCTATCATCAATACAAAAGAGCATTAGAGAGTGCAAAAAGCAAAGAGCAACTGATAATATAAATCAGCTATCAAAAGTATATGAAGAAATTCTATTAAAATTGGGAAAACTACTGAAGAAATAAAGAAGACGAGAATGCTATAAAGATATGTTAAAATGTTATAATAATTTTCCATCAAGAAAACTAATCCATGAATATACATGGGAAGGAGATATAGAAGACATTCGACATAAAAGGGTGAAGATAATTCAACTATATAAAGAGCTAACATATTAGTTTATGTAAAGAGCTTCAAAGCATATATATGCAACCATGCGACCTTTTCCAATGCCATAGCCAAGATAGCAATCTGCATGAACTACTCAAGTCTTGGGATTATGATATATAGCACCATCGAGACCATGTATCTCGCCAAATCATCCAACCAATCGACTATTACCAAAAAGCCGCGCCACTCTCCAACTACTACTTATAAGGACCTACCACTACATGAGAGTGGCCTACTCTCTTCTTTCTCTTCCTTAGCACAAATTAAATTTGGGACTTTTTAAGACTTTGTAAGCTCTCTTAAGAGCTTGAAAATTCCTCCGATGTCCAATGAAAAAGAAGATAACTTGAACTTGTGAACATATGGACCTACAAAAGTAGGAAGTTGCATATTAACTCCATTCTTGACATTTACATATTGGCTATTAAACAAAGAATATTACATATGTATTCGAATTTCATATTATTTGCATACGAATGAAATATGATTTGAGCTTTGGAGAAATTTTGGACAATTCTTAATTTAACTATCGACATATTTGGAATTTTATCTGTGTAATATATCTTTATAAAGTATCTTCAAATGTTGATTCAAAAATTGGTTTAATAATTATGATTTGAATATAATAAATAATATATATACGCATATTTTAGTTTGGAGCAAAATTTTTTAATATTGCTTTAAAACTAGGCGGGCCGAGACATATATAGGTATTAGTTAATTAAATGAGATAAGATCTTATTTGTAATGGGTCATACTCTTAATGGTGGGTCTCGGTAAGATATTTACGTAGCCTATCGGCGATGCTATAAATTGATCTAGATAATTCCATTCTCTTATATAGAAATTCATTTTCTCTATAAGAAATAAATTATATCTCGATGGTGGACTTTGAAACTCCACCATTGAATTAGAGAAAGGTTCTTTTGAAAGAGAGACTTACGGTTCATGGTGTATTCTACCGGTAGGGTTATTGAAAAAAATTCAAAATATTTTAAAATAAAAATTAATTTTAAAATTATTTTAAACAATTTTGATTTAAAATTTTTGTTTATAATAAAATCATGTATACTTTTGTATACTAGTGCACCATTATACACATTCTTCATCAGCATCATGCTGAGCAACTCAATATAGAACATCTCGAGATGATCGGAGCTCAATCGAACAAAGTTGATTGATGATGGAAAGTTTTTCAAGGATGACGGCAGCGAGCATAGCAAGTTTATGAAGCATCAAAATATCTCAATATCAAATTAGGGCTTCAAGAGATGTCGCCAGACTTGACATTGCGGGCATTAACGAGAAGCTCTTATCAAGAGGAGCATGGCGATGGTGATGATTAAGACTCCAATCATTCATGGCAGCGATAAAAACCGACAAGGGTTGATGGTCATAGCTACTAAGGTTTTGAAGATACGAAGGAGAAAATTTTATAATATTGTCCCTAAATTTATAATAATAACATAAATATCCCACCTGTTATGGAGTTGTAAATTTATACGAAATGCCTTATGACTTGCAACCTTCGTAGCTTTCATATACGAACTCTGTTTCATGAACAACTATGGCATGTAGTTCGTACTAAAATTTTGTATACATTAATATTATCTAACCGTATATCATGCACTTATATATATAGACATTATAACGACTCGTATTAGAATTATATAATTATTGAATATAATTGTTAGGGATAAAAAAATTAATGACTTATTAGTGTAATTTATCGGATAGTTAAATTGTTTAAATTTAATATGGGATGATTTAATTGTTAAATTTATTATTGGAAATTATTTGAATAATGGAATTCTGGATTTAATAAGAATGAAAATAACATCGAAAACTGGTTTAAATATTTTCTTTAATATGAACGAAGATGGTTAACATTTAAAATTTGGATTTAAAACGAATAATTATAATTAGAAATTTTATAATTTAATTAACGAGTATAAACTAGTCATTTTGGCAACTGTCTCGGATTTCGACGAAATCGGTTTCATTGGATCTGTAATAGTGAATTATTGTGAGGTTTCAAATCTTGGAGCGATCGGACTTGTCGTTTGGACGTGCGAGCATGAAAAGCGTGGAAATTTATTTCGGTATTCGATAAAATAAACTGGCTTTGAGAAGCTATCTTCCACATACGATCGAATTAGACCTTGGAACTTGTTTCATTGTGTTTCAAATGAAGGTAAAACATTATAAATGTCAGACGGCATGCTTCGTTTGGAGTTCGAGAATTTTGGACGTTAAACGCCAGATATTTTCAAATTAAATAAATATACAAATATCTCAACTCTCCTTTCCACAACTCACATTTCAGCTGTACTCATTCCTTCCCTCTCCCCTTTTATTTCTAATCAACTAAGATTGAGATTGCCGATATAAAAACACGCGAATATTTTTATGTTAGTTAAATTTATTTCATGAAGCGATTGAATTTATTGATAGTTATTTGATAATTTTAATTGACATGTGAAGTAATTGATAGAATTTAAATTGATAGTTAAAATTAAATTAGAATTTAACTTCTAGTAAAATCCTAATTTATCGGTAATTGGTTTATTTATTGTGAATATTATCTGTTTGGATGATGGATGGTGATGGATGAAATAAGATTGATATTTTGGTTGTTTGGATGTTTATTTATGCTTAATATATCATGTTATCACCCTATATGTTGTTTAAAGTGTATAAAACTGTAAATTGAATTATTTCACATAAATTAAAGAATAAGGTGAAATATTATATACCTATGGCATTTAGTTTAGAATGAAATGATATATATTCGTCCTTGTAATTTAAATTGAATAATTGATTCACTTGGTCATAGGATAGAAAATTATGTACGAACATCGGATTGGTTGAATTAAATGATTTTAAAAGTTTTGTTTTGAAATTATTTAAATGATTTGTTTTAAAGGAATAAAAATCGAATTTATGGAAATCAAATTAGTTTTCGAACTGGAGCTCGAAATGATGAAATTTAAATTTGGTAAACGAAATTGTTCAAATAATCGAAGTTGAGATTTTTAAGTGGTAATCGAGATATGATGTCAATTTCAGAAATTGATTTGTTTTAAAAGATTGGACTTTTTATTCCAACTTTGAACGTTGCTAAGAAAATGTGATATAAAACGACATTTTGAAATTGAGCACGGATTTGAACTCTATTTAAAGATTTGGATTTTATATTGGATATTGAAGGAAAATTTGATTTAAGTGTTATGAATTGATATTGTGGAGGACTCGAAATTGGTATAAACAGAAATGGTTTCCCTGATGTGTATATATAACTCTAATAAATGTGTATAGATTTTAATCAAATGTATAGTAAACAGCTTCATAAACTGTTATGTGATTATTATATTTTATCGTTCCGCTATGAGATTATGTGTTTATTTTCTTCTTCTTTTCTAATTTTTCTTATTTGACCTCATTGATTATTTACGTTTCAGATAGTTTAAGTTAGACATGTGTGCATTATTGTCGATTTAAACCTTTTGAAATGTGGGTCGCCACAGTTGGTATCAGAGCTAGGTTTAGCAATAACCTTGGCTTTGTGGGGTTTGACACATTAGAGATAGGGTAGTAACACCCTAGAATGAGTATGTTTGAGTGTACATATATGAGAGAGCGTACTTGTTAGTATTATAATTGTTTTTATTGTGTTTACTTATATGTTGAGTTGTTTATGAATTCTGGTCGATGTGTGGGACGCCGTGTCATCGATACGGGTTTCTAAACTAGTTTCATGAGATCCATAATAGTGAATTATTGTAGGGTTTCAAATCTCGTAGCGGTTGGACTTTTCTTTTAGATGTGCGAGTTTGAAATGCGTAGAAATTTATTTCGGTATTCGATAAAATAAACCGGCTTTGAGAAGCTATCTTCCGCAGACGATCGAATTAGACCTTAGGACTAGTTCCATTGTGTTCGAAACGGGGGTAAAACATTATGAATGTTAGACGGCACGCTTCATTTAGAGTTCGAGAATTTTGGATGTTAAATGTCGGATATTTTCAAATTAAATAAATATATAAATATCTCAATCCTCCTTTCCACAACACACGTTTCAGCCGTACTCATTCCTTCCATCTCACCTTTTATTTCAAATCAACTGCAGATCGAGATTTTCGATAAAAATAACACGCGGACGCTCGAAAAAAAGGAATAACGATGGTCGAAGGTCGCGACCACCTGGACGCGAATTGTAGGAGACCGGCGGCTCGCTTACAGCTCGATGGCATGGTCGACAGTCGCGACGCTAAGGTTTTGTGCGCGCGATTTAAGGTTCTTTTGAGTACTTGTGTGGATTTCGCTTCGCGTTGAGGCGCCATGTCCTGGAGGTGCCACAGCGGCACTGGCAAAGGGATGATAGGGGAGAAGGTCGGCAAGCATTTGCCAAAAAAAAAGTGGCGAATCACGACTTTGCCTGGGAAGAGAAAGTCACGTACAGCTGTTGTGAGGTAGATTGGTTTTGTTTTAATATTTTTTTAGTAATAATAATTCTTTTAATTATGTTGTAATTATAATCGAATATAAATAAAATCCTAAATCTTCCATACGAGGTCCGATTCGGGCAAGAAAAATTTCATTGGGCCCGTATCATCGTCGTCTTCAACTTGGCATCATAGTAGCATTTATTTGAAACTGAAATATTATCGGTTTCAAATAAAAAGGTGAGTGTTTATACGCTCACAAGTACTGAAATAATTTTTATGTTAGTTAAATTTATTTCGTGAAGCGATTGAATTTATTGATAGTTGTTTGATAAATTTAATTGACATTTAATTGACATATGAATTAATTGATAGGATTTAAATTGATTGTTAAAATTAAATGAGAATTTAATTGCTAATAAAATCCCAATTTATCAGTAATTGGTTGACTTGTTGTGATTATTGACTGTTTGGATGATGGATGGTGATGAGTGAAATTTGATTGATATTTTGGATTTTTAGATGTTTATTTGAGTTTAATATATCCTGTTATTACCCTATATGTTGTCTACAGTGTATAAAAATGTAAATTGAATTATTTCAAATAACTTAAGAAATTGGTTGAAATGATATATACCTATGGCATTTATTTTGCATTGAAATGATATATATATATATATATATATATATATATCCATCCCTGTAATTTAAATTGAAATAATTGATTCACTTGGTCATATGATAGAAAATTATATATGAACACTAGATTGGTTAAATTAAATGATTTTAAAAAAAATTGAAATTATTTAAATGATTTGTTTTAAAGGAATAAAAATCAAATTTATGGAAATCAAATTATTTTTCGAACTGGAGCTCGAAATGATGAAATTTAAATTTGGAAACGAAATTGTTTAAATAATCAAAGTTGAGATTTTTAAGTGGTAATCGAGATATGATGTGAATTTCAGAAATTAATTTGTTTTAAAAGAGCGGACTTTCTATTCGAACTTTGAATATTGCTAAGAAAAGGTGATATAAAACGACATTTTGAAACTGAGTTCGGATTTGAATTATATTTAAAGATTTGGATTTTAAATTAGATATTGAAAGAAAATTTACTTAAGTGTTTTGAATCGTTATTTTGCAAATGGACTTGGAGTTGATACAAATCGAAATGGTTTAAATTTGAATTTGGAATTTAAATTAATGTGGGATTGGAATTGAAATTAATGTGAAATTGGAATTTAAATTAATTTGAAATTGAAAGTAAAATTAATTTGGAATTGGGATTTAAATTAATTTGGAATTGAAATTAGAATTCAACTTGAAATCGGAATTGAATCGTGTAAATCGAAATGGAAATGGAAATTGATTTGGATTGGAAATTTTGGAAATGAATCAATTTGGCGAGGAAATTATTTTTAAATAAATTATTATAGTATAAACTATTCAAATCTATTTTCTTTAAATATTCAAACTATTTTAATTTCCCAACTATTTTACCATTTAAACCATTTTATTACTCAAACTTTTTTCTATTAAACTATTTTAACTATTTAACTATTTTAAAACTATTTTCTAAAATTCAAACTAGTCAAAGGGTGGATATTCATATTACAATCTTGGATTTAAATGCGAAATGGGTTTAAGCGAATTATAGCCAATATTGTAATTCGAATCAAGTTTTGAAGTGAAATTGATATGTTGAGTTAAATTAGCATTTGAAGTAAAAATATGGTTTTTGAAGCAAATATGATGATTCCGAATTGGATTGGATTTTGAAGTGAACATGATGATTTCGAAATGGATATGATATATTTTGAGTAATTACGATGGTTTCGAAATGGATTTGAGTTTGAAGTGAATATGGTATTTTGATATCAAGTACGAATTGTTTTCGAAATGTAAAAGTACCAACCGGTGTGTAATGTTAAAGAGACCGGGGCCTCTTATGGACATACTCTTTGTCAATATTGAAACCACTTTCACAACCATGTACGCGGTGGATGATATCCAGAATGTAGTGGTTGAATTGGCGAACGTTTATTGGAATGAAGTAAGAGAACGATGATGGATAGCTTTTACACTCGTGTCATAATTAAAATGAATAAAACAGGAGCCTATGTCTGGTCATTGAGGTTAGCTACCTTTATCGACGTTGATCCCCCGTATTACTATTGTGATTTCGTATTCGATGGGTGCACCTTTTGTCGGTTGGTTGATTGTCGCGGTCGGCCACGGATGGGTTACGACCAGTCAGAAAGGGTGAACTGGTAGAATCCTACTTGGGCATTGCCTCACGTGCCTTTTCATATTTATCCATATACGAGCCTATTATGACTTTGGTTTAAAACTGTAAAATGTGTTAATGTGCATCAATGTAAAGCCTTAACGTTATTTTGATATTTATTTTACTGATAGACATTATCTACTACAACGTAAACTCTTGTATATAAATAGTTTAACGGATCCTTAGGAGTTGGAAAATCCCGTAATATCTCTTGAGTTGTTGCACTCATATTTTTTATTTTGATTTGACTTACATAATAATATTTTAGTCCTGACTCGAGTGTTTTGTCTTTTCATTACGCTTGGGTCAGTTCTGAGTTTTTCTGCGTATTGAAGACTATTCTCTGAAGGACGAAGTCGAAGTTTTGGTATATTATTATTATTATCCCCTGCATCATGCTATTCTTCTGTATTGATTATTTATCATTGATGTATATATATAACTCTGATAAATGTGTATAGATTTTAATCAAATGTATAGTAAACAGCTTCATGAACTGCTATGTGATTATTATATTTTGTCATACCGCTGTGAGATTATGTTTTGTTTTCTTCTTATTTTCTTATTTTTCTAATTTAACCCCGTCGATTATCTGCATTCCGGATGGTTTAAGTTGGACATGTATGGATTATTGTTGATTTAAACCTTCCGAAATATGGATCGTCGCTGACATTGTTATCAGACGTGAATATATATTAGTTTGTCATTTTAATATTTATAAATTAACACCTTTAATCAAAAATAATAATTAATGTGGTATTCGTTTGATTCAAATATTTTATTTTGAATTAAGACAAACCATAAACATTCAAATTTATAACACTAGTTAATAAACATTGAATTTAAAATTGCCATTTGAATTTAAAATAAAATAATTTAATTAATTGTTACCATTCAAATATTAATAGTAATATATATACGTCATTATATATATATATATATTTACTTTTATTACTAAAATTACTTTTTGTATATATAAACGTTATTTATTTTGACTATGAATTATTTTATTAAACACTTTGAATAAATAATAATATTATAAGCCACATAAATTATAATAATATAAAATTAATACAATTAAAACTTAAATTCAAATCAAAATGATCTAATAAAATAATAAATATGATTTGATGTTGATAACATTATTTATTATAATACTATAAAAGATACAGTGGATATAAATTTAAAAATGAAAGTTTCTGAATTTTTCCCATTTACCTCACTGGCTGATGCCTGATCCAATAAGAACTAAGTTAATTCATATTTTAAATAACCAATAAATGTAAACCACTATTTGATCTATTAAACTAAAAAAAATTCAAAGTAACAGATAAATGCAAGAAGCCCAAATGTTGTGCAATTTCTTGACCCAACCTCTAATTCTTTCAAAGCCTGTGGATTATGAAGAATTATACATTTATTTAGCAGTAAAAAATCATGTTGCATTAGTTGAGAGAAAATGTAAACATGTATATTATGTACTATATTTTTGGGATTTATTGGCAACTATACTCAATTTTATGGTTATAATGCATGGTGAGATTTGGCAGACATCTTATAGTTTTTTGTTTTGGCTGGAGAAAATTAATATGAGATAAGCTATTGAAGAGGTTTTGAGATCAAATGATATAATAACTTGTACGATATAAAAAATGTATGAAAATAGCTACTTGGGATGCAATTGAGAATGGTTCCATATTATATCACTATAATTAGAAAATTACGAATTGATCTATCATAAAATCATTGCAATTTAATTCTTCTGTGGATCATATGCATACAAAACACAAGTGTTAATCTTTTAAATAAATAAAGTGTAAGGATGTTGTTTTACCAAAACTCTTACCCCCAACCTATTCTCGATAATACACATTATAACAACCACAATAATCTTCATCATATTCTCCAATCTCCCTCTAATGGTGATTTGTACCCTTAACCCAAATCATTTCAAAATTCAGTCTCCAAACCACAAAAATTATACAATAATTTTTTCATCTTGACAGAAGAGAAGAGAGAGATGACAATAATTCATTTTTTGATACGTAGTAGATGGCCAAAGGCTTTGGGTGGCGAAGCCTAAGGGTTATGTTCAGCTTTCTAAGTGGAGCAACAATAGATGCCAATCTTTAGTGTTGATGAGTTTGTCTTGCGAAGCAAAGTTTGGATATGGCCGTACTTTATCGAGTAAATCATCATTATGGTGTCTGACGCTAACTTTAGGCATTAAAAATAGTTTGATGTCACATGTGGTATTAGATCTTAGGTTTAGTGAATACTTTAGCCTTTAATGAGCTATATGTTGTTAGGATAGGGTAACTTATGTTAGTCTTGAGATGATGGTTTTGATGACAACAAACTTAGGACTTGTTATAAAATATAAATACTAACATTACAGTTTAGATATATATGTATATGTAGGATTTAACTATACATGTACCAAGAATAAAAACTGTACAATATAGAGATTGAAGATTGAAGACTGGTGAGTATCAAGATATCAAGAGTTCAAGATTTCAAAGTACAAGATAAGTATTGAGTCTAGAATTATGTTAAAACTTCTTGAAATCACTTACATCTTTATTCTAAATTTATTCGTGGAATGGAATCCACTTCGAGCCTGTTAAAGGGATGGAACCATAGCGGGATGGAACCCACGACAATATCTAGTGGAACATATAGTGGTTCTATTTTGATATCCACTAATTTTATGAAAATGCCTTTCAAAAATATATCTCTTATTTTAAATATTTTCAAAAACATCTTTTCAAAAAGTCATCTCTATTGTTTGAAATATTTTAGCCTCAAAATTATCTTTATCATTTTTAATATTTTGATATCAAAATTGTTCTTGATTTTAAACTATCTCTTGTTTTAAATATTCAACTTTTAAATATACTCAGATTTTAAATCACTTTATAAATTAAGATTATATATTAAAAATTACTTTTATATGTTTAGACTATATTCAAATATATTTATAAAAGTTTAGAAATTGTTTTGAAAAATTATAGAAACCAATTTAATAAGAAAAATAAAATCACCATTTTTGTCTAGAGCATGTCAGCATGGTGCCCGTTAAAATTCAGAATTCAAATTTTCAAAAGAAGTGTCGTATCCTTTCACGAATATATATGGCTATTGATCTTGTACAAATACCAGTAGTTCTAAATGAATTTTTAACCAGATTTCACTTGTTTTCTCTCCTCTTCATCTTCCACATTTATTCTAAATAATCCCAAACTATACTCTATCGAAATACCAAGTGAATCAAACTTGATTATCACTTGTTTGATTCTATGCCACTCTCTTCATAAGATCTCAGTGCTATTTAGAGTTATAGGATTGTTTGTAAATCAGACTGTTGAGTAAAAGGTGCGGTTGAGCCTTGAAATCATTTTTGCCCCAGAAATCGATTAGGTGACCTTGTGGACTGGTAAATCACCTGGACTCGAATACAGGAGGGTGTACCTCGTGGCCTTGAAATCGAGGTTGCAATCTGGGAGATTATTTTGAAAAGAAAATCGAACAATTGTGCGGGACTGGATGTAGGGTAACTCCGAACTAGTATAAAATCCTAGTGTATTCTTTCCTTTACTACTTTTATTTATTATTTGCATCTGTGTATGCTTCTGTGACTATACTGTATCTGTATATTGCATCTGTTGGTGATTAAATTACATAAGTTTCAAAAAGATTTAGAAAATCCACAAAACACTATTCACCCCCTCTAGTGTTATTCTAGCCTTAAGATCCGTAATCCGCATTTCTCACATTTGGTATCAGAGCAAGGTTTTCAAAGTTTTCATAATCTGAATTTTGAAAAGTTTTTAAAATGGCTACCAACACTGGTTCTGTTAACACTATCATTGGCTCATTTTAGAAGATCAGTCTACTGCCAGGTCACCACTTTTCAATGGTAGTAACTATGCATATTGGGCATGTAGAATGAAAATATATTTACAGTCAATAGGATTACACTTGGAATATCATACAAGCTGAATATTCTAAACCCACAACTAGTTTTGCAAAGTGGTCTGCTGAGGAAAAGACTATTGCACAAAATAATTCCAAAGCCATGAATATTTTATTTGTTCACTTGATAGGAATGAATTCAGTAGAGTATCTGTTTGTAAGTCTTCATATGATATCTGGAAAACTTTGCAAGTTACTCATGAAGTAACAAGCAAAGTCAAACAGACCAAAATATCCATACTCACGAATCAGTTTCAATTATTCAAAATGAATTCTAATGAGTCCATTTCAGATATATATAGTAGATTTCAGGATATTGTGCATTCTCTAATATCATTGGGAAAAAGTTTCTCCGAAGAAGATCAAATCAGAAAAATTCTAAATTCTCTTACTCCAGAATGGGATTAGAAAACTCTTGCAATCGAAGAAGCAAATGATATCAGTACTTTAAAGATTGAAGAATTGATTGGAAATTTAATGCCATTCGAAGTTCAAATGTAAGGGAGAAGAGATGGCAAGGCATTCGAAAAGAAGTCAATTGCGTGCAATGCATTAACAGATGAATCAGAATCGGGTAGTGATGACGATGAAGAAATAGCTTTCATGACAAGGAATTTTTGAAAGTTTCTAAAATACAGAAAGATGAACAACTTTTAAAAGAACGATCATAGGAATTCTGAAAATCATAGTGTAGTACCAAATCACGTCATATGTTTCAACTGTGACGAACCAGACCATCTCAGAAGAGACTGTCCACATCCCGATAAGCAACAGTTTCTTACAAGCAATGATTATACAAAGAAATGGAAAAGAGCATATACCGCTGCACAAGACAATTCAGACTCAAACTCATCCTCAAGCGAATATGATCAGAAGACAAAAAATTCAAATATGTGCTTTATGGCTATTATGATTCCGATGATCTCAGAGATACGAATCTAGAAAAAGGTACACGTTTACAATATTTTGGTTGAAAATGTTTGCTTAAAATTGACTGATTGTTTGATTGCTCTTGAAATTATGTGTTGTTTGAATTTTATATTTATTATAATTATTATTATTATGTTTTATTTTTAAATATTGTAATATTTTTTTATTAAAAGAATATTATTATATTTAATAATTATTTAGACATTAGAAATTATATACATATACATAGATATTAAAGTATTTAAGAATAGATAGGTCACATGAATTCTTAGACCCATGTTGACATGGCCCTACCCATGATGTCGACATGCCTGTCAGAAATTTGAAATTCAAATTTAAATTCAAATCTTTGAACTTCCCTCCACCTTTTCACCAACTCCAATGTTCTGAAAAGGTACCCATTGACCAGAGAACATGACTATTAAATATCAATTTATTTCATTTATCTTGTCATATCTTTTCACTTTCATTTCAAAACTCAAACTCTCTTTTACTCTTTCAAACTTTCTACTCTCTTCAAAAATGGCTTCTTCAAGCACTCCATCCATATTGAAGCTGTCAAAAACCATTAAAAAGCATCTCTATAATGATCGAGATGCAATCAAGGCTTAAATAAGCTATGCTAAGTACGAAAAAGTTCATACGGGAAAGTTTGCTATCTTTAGCGATTTCTCTAACATATGAAATCGATACTCTTCTTGAAGAGAACCATATTCTTAGTCTTTTTGAGAATTTTGAAAATGATTTTGTTTGTTATCCAAATCTTGTTAAAATATTTTATGCGAATTTGAATCATGGTTTTCATGAAGGAAATGAAAATGAAATTTGGAGTAGTGTTAAAGGCACTAAAATTGTTTTAAATTGTGAAATTTTAGGCAACATTCTCAATTGCAAGAATTCGGGAATGGATCTTTCTACTTTTAATATTGATGAACATGATCGTGAGACATTTCATCACATTTGCGAAGAAGATGGCAACTTTGAGTTTAAAAATCATAACTTTCAGATAATTATCAAATGTAATCAGAACAGCTTCCTAATCTCAATGGGGACTAGGGTTCCTTCGCGCCGCCCCCCATTTTCTCCTAATCTAATCCCATGCTCTCGTTTCTGCATCTTTCCATTTCCCACTTCCTCCATTTGCTTCACTTCCTTTCTTCCCTAGCTTTTCCAGTTGTGGGTTTGAAGCTCTTCGTGTTTCCTCTGGTTGCTTTCAATCTACTATCCGCTGCAGCTTTGGCGACCTTTCCTCGATGGTTTCTTCCTAAGTTATCGATGCATTGCCTTGCTTTGTTACACGCTGAGTTCCATCACCGCTCCTTCTTCCTCAGTTCGGCGAGGCGTCTTGTCACTGCTTCGCGACTTCTCCAACTATATCAATCGCTCTTCCTTCATTCTGATTTGGACTCCTTTTGCACCTCTGAACGGCAGCCTTTCTTCTCTCGCGTGTTGGAGTAAGGCTGTGGATCGATTCGTCGACGTGCTGGTCGTGCTGGTGTTTCAAATCGTTTGTGGTAAGGGGTTTGATTTTTTGGTTTTTGTTGGATGTTGTCTCGATGCTTGTGTTGTTTTGGTTTGCGAAGTGTTTGTGTGTTTCGTCTTGTGTTGATGGCGCCGGTTTTGGTGTCATTCTTGGTTGTTTTCCTTGAGGACCTGGTTGTCATGGTGGTGGTGGTTTCTTTGTTTGTCTGCTGCTGATGGTGGGCAAGGCAAGTTTGCAATTGGTTGTATTGTTATGCAATTCTGGGTTTTCGTCTGTTTGGTTCTGTTGCCATTGTGCCCCTCAACCTATTGGCTGAATTTCTCTGTTGGAATGATTCTCATGTTATGGTTTGATTTTCCATTTTTGGCCTGCCAGTTGATGTTAGTTATCATAGGCATTTTGCAATGTTCGGTATATTTGTTTCATGTTATTGTCCTTTGTGCTTGTTGTTCAATTTTCACCCTGCGTGGTGATTGTGATTGCCTTGTGCAGCTTGTATATGTAGTTCGGGTGTGTTGTCTGACTCCTGTGCTGCAATCTAGTTAAGATATAGTGGTCGGTCCACTTTAAAAACCTTGTTTTAGTTGACAGGCTTCCTGCTTATCACTTGTTTTGTATTGTTTTATTATTTGCTATAATAAAAGTGGACGGTCCACTATAAAAACCGGCTGGCCTTGCCAAAAAAAATCGTAACTTTCGTCCGAAAGCACGTATTGTTAATCTTCTTTTGTAACATAATATCACTCCTAGATCGGGAAATTTCAATAACCCGACTTTAAAAGTTTGTAAAGCTATTTTTGGTCATTATGACATTAATTGGGCACAAGTGATTATGGATGAACTTCGTCCTAAGAATTTGAAAATGGGTGAGAATACTTTATATCATGGAATATATCTCACTTGGATTTTTAATTATTTTGGTGTTGATTATAAAAGGGAAGAATTTATTTCAAGAAAAGTGTTTAATCATGCTAATATTTCCCTTAAGGAAATTCCTTTCATATTTCAACAATATGAATCTCTTGCCGAAAAGGATGAAAGGTTGGCACATGAAGAGATGGAAGAAGAAAATGAGCAAGAAGAAGAAGAAGGGGAGGAAATAGAAATTGAAGAAGAAAATGAAGACTCCTCCTTGGAAAGTATTGAATATCCTATCAATATTAACAATCCTTCCAATGAAACTCTCCTCAAAAATCAAACGGTCATAGTGGAAAATTAACGGATTCTCAAAAGATCTGTTAGTAAGAAATTGGATAAAATGACCACTAATATGAACAAGTTCTTTGCTAAAGTTGGTCGAAAACTTGGCTTATCATCGTCCTCCTCTTCCTCTAGCACATTCTAAAAACTAGGATGTGATGTACTAGTTTATTTTGTATGAACTTGTACTTCTCTTTTATTATATTATGAAGTATCTCATGTATTAGCTCATCCATTTATAATTTTTTTTATCTATCTTGTGTTTTTATACCTTATCGTGTCTCTGGAATAAATGATAGTAGAGTATATAAGTTTATATATACATACTTATGCATAAAACAAAGAAGACACATAGAACAACATACCCATGTCGACATAACCCAACCTCCTATGTCGATATATAACTGTCAGATTTGGTTATTTTTAAATTTTTGAATTTAAAACTTGTGGCTATTCATTTTAAAACGAATTCCTGCCTATTTAAACAACTGTTTCTTCCAAAAATGTATAATCTCTTCATTTTTACTCATCTCTATTTGCATCTTTTAACTATTTATCAAAAATGGCATCCTCTTCTCAAACTCTAAGTGAAAATCTTGAAGAAACTCTCAAGTCATTCAAGAATATACTTACTTTTATTCTCTGCAATCAAAGGCACTTAGAACTAAGTCAAATGCAGATGATAAAATAATAAGAGAAACATTTCGATGCCCTCCGTTGGATGATTTCTGTCCCAAACAAAGATGATTTCGATGCAAATCCCGAAGGAACTTTGATTCAAGACAATGAAGATTGGAAAGATTTTAAAAAGGACCCTATTTTTGGAGAAGAAGGATGGGTTGAAGTTCCTAAAATTATTTGATCTCCTTATGGTATGAATTACTTGTATTTAAATTGTTTGATTTGATTTGATTTGATTTGTTTAGAATTGATCTGATTTGAATAACATTATATGCAGCATAGTATATGGTTATTGGATTTAAAATATCATATTTGTATGTTTTAATTAAGTAACTCATGTTATTATATATATTCCAATCATGGGTACTCCAGTATTAGATCACGGGGGAATTATATTAGTCTAGGATTAGCTTTCGTAGATGAAAAAGGGGGACAAATATAAAATAGAGTAGTTAAAGTAGTTAGGCTTAGATTAAGGAGGAGTTATTAGATTAATTGGGAGTTATTAGTTTTGGAGGGATTTATTGTGAGGGTGAAGTATATTTTATAAATATAGGTTGTCATCATCAAAAAGGGAGAGATTGTTGGTCCTTGAGATGATGGTTTTGATGACAACAACCTTAGGACTTGTTATAAAATATAAATACTAACATTATAGTTTAGATATATATGTATATATAGAATTTAACCATACAGGTACCAAGAATGAAACTATACAGTATAGAGATTAAAGATTGAGGACTCATGAGTATCAAGATATCAAAAGTTCAAGATTTCAAAGTACAAGATAAGTATTGAATCTAGAATTATGTTAAAACTTTTTGAAAGCGCTTACATATTTATTCAAAATTTATTCGTGCAATGAAATCCACTTCGAGCCTGTTAAAGGGATGGAACCCTAGTGGGATGGAACCCACGACAATATCTAATGGAACATATAGTGATCCTATTTTGATATCCACTAATTTAATGAAAATGCTTTTCAAAAATATATCACTTATTTTAAGTGTTTTCAAAACCTTCTTTTCAAAAGACATCTCTCTTGTTTGAAATATTTTAGCCTCAAAATTAACTTTATCATTTTTAATATTTTGATTTCAAAATTGTTCTTGATTTTATACTATCTCTTGTTTCAAATATTTAACTTTTAAATATACTTAGATTTTAAATCACTTTATAAATTAAGATTATATATTAAAAATTACTTTTATATGTTTAAACTATATTCAAATACACTTATAAAAGTTTAGAAATTGTTTTGAAAAATTATAGAAACCAATTTTAATAAGAAAATCAAAATCACCATTTTTCCCTAGAGCATGTCGACATGCTCCTACCCTCCATGTCGACATGGTGCCCGTTAAAATTCAAAATTCAATTTTTCAGTAGAAGTGCTTGTTCGTCGTATCCTTTCACGAATAGATATGGTTGTTGATCTTCTATAAATACCAGTAGTTCTAAAAGAATTTTTAATCAGATTTCACTTGTTTTCTCTCCTCTTCATCTTCCACATTTATTCTAAACAATCCCAAACTATACTCTGTCGAAATACCAAGTGAATCAAACTTGATTATCTCTTGTTTGATTCTATGTCACTCTCTCCGTAAGATCTCAGTGCTATTCAGAGTTATAGGATTATTTGTAAATCAAATTATTGAATAAAAGGTGCGGTTGAGCCTTGAAATCAATTGGGTGTGATTGTTGTCCCAGAAATCGATTAGGTGATCTTGTGGCTTGGTAAATCAAGAGAGTTTGCCCCGGACTCGAATACAGGAGGGTATACCTTGTGGCTTTGAAATCGTGGGTGTAATCTGGAAGATTATTTTGAAAGAAATCTGTACAATTATGCGGGACTAGAAGTAGGTAACTTCGAATCAGTATAAAATCGTGGTGTGTTCTTTCCTTTACTGCTTTTATTTATTATTTGCATCTGTGTCTGATTCTTTGACTATATATGTGTCTGTGTATTGCATCTGTTGGTGATTAAATTACATGAGTTTCAATAGAAAATCCATAAACACTATTCACCACCGTAATCTGTATTTCTCACAACTTATGCTATATAATAGGTTAGAAGTAGAAAAGAGAGTGTATAGGTAATTGATTGTATGCTTATCTGGATGCATATGAAGTATTTATGTTTATGTCCATTGTCATATCATGTTTAAGTAGTATTTTACTATTAATTAATGTACATGCATACATCACAAATATAGACCCTAGTTACTTGTAGGGTAGTGTAGTACACCTTCTTGCATGATGATAGTTGGGCATATAGAGTTTATGTGCAAATTGGATACCTTGTTGTTTACAAATCGATTTTTGTCTTAATTGATTATGGATGTATGCGTTGCTATAGTATGCGTGCTTGGTTGGATGATATCCTTTTTTTAAATAGAGTATTCACATGGTAGTACACAGTAGTACTATAATTCTTAGGTAGTATACAATAGAGTGTGGGTCTCTGTATGTTCACCGGTTCAAATCACACTACCCAAGTTTCAAACCCATGATCTCTTGATCCAAAGTACGATAGCCTAGCTACTAGGATAGTTGTGCCGGACATGGTATCCGTTGTTGCTCACAAGGGAATATAAGAGTATAGCCATGAGTATGTATACATACTATTTTTTGGGAATGTAACTCTGGGATTGTTCACTTATTATTTATGAAGGTATGTGATCATGAGTTGTGCACATATTGTTTGTTGATGTGTAGTCAGTAATGAGATTAGTGCACATCTATTATTTGTTAGTATGTTAATGAATGATGATAAGACTTGTCTACCTAGAGTGTGTGTGGTTTGTTTTGATACGTACATTTGAACGAACATGAATGTTGTTGTGCACTTTGTTTATGGACCATCATATTTGAATTGTTGGGATGCATGATATGCCTTGTGAACAGCTATGACCCATGGGCATCTTAGTTGATGGAGTGTTATGTTTGGATGCTAATGTTTTGATGCTTATTTGTAAGGTAGGAGAACTATAGTGTGTGCACAAAAGATTGTTTTCCTTGTTATCAATAAGAGGTTGATTGAGCCATAACTTGTTTTGCTATGCGGATGTTGGTATACTACTTTAGAAGTAGTTGATTTATGAGCAATATCCTCGCATGTATTTTACGAATAATATATTATGATACTTTCATGCATCGAGTTAACGGTTTACTCTTTGAGTGTTTTTTGCAAATAAATCACTTATGTACATGCTAAAACGGCAAATATATATTTCACTTCTGTTATGGACAAATACATTGAATTCTGTTACTTAATAAATCAAGAAATTAAAGATCGGCTAATAATAAGTATCGCTGGCACTTTTTCTAGCAATTCTACAACACCATGATCAATGTTTTTGTATGATACTAACCTCAATTGACATTCTTTCATGTAGAATTGCACAGCCTAACAATAAATAATAAAATAAAAAACTTTTGAAGTGAATGTAGCTTATTTGATCGTCAAAGCACTGATTTGTGGGTCAAAAGCTAACTCCTTATAAATGCAAATATTTTCACAATTATTCGAGATGTAAATATTTGCATTGAATGAATAAAAATTTGTATTATCTATTCTAGATGAAGGTAACAACAAATATTTGCTCTAGATAACCAAAATTTTGCATTAACTGCTTCAAAGCACAGATAAATACAAATGTCGACAGTGTCCGTTTCAAAGTGTAGGTAATTGTAATGCTTACTCTCTTTTTTTGAATCGCAAATGTTTTCAACGATGAATTCTATGAAACCATAAGATATATGGATTTCTTGTAAAATAAAAGTTGTTGATTAATTTTGGTCAGTGAAATGCGCCCTTAATATCCACCTAAATCATTTTCTTCAACTGCCTTTTTCGTTTTTCTTTTTTGTACAATTTCTATCGGTAATTCTTTTCTCAAGTTCCATCGACGGTCTCCATTAGTTCATCATATTTATTCGATAAAATTAAATATATTGGTACATAGAGACAGTTGACTAGGGTCTATGAATTGTTTTGCTGGATTTTTTTTCAAACAATAGATGGTGTTTATTGCCTAGTTAAGTTACTAAAAATAAAGAGATATTATACTTTTAGACACGCACACGTGTATGTAAAAATATTTGTGTAACAATTTGAAACTAAAATTTCACTTTTATATGTATTTTTAATTGAATAAACTAAGTAATACGAAGAAATTAAAATGTGAACTTTTTTGGTATTTTGCTGAGATTGAGAATTAAACTTGTATCAAATTTTCCATATGAAATTAAATATTAACTTTTGTTCAAAGCGTGATTTAAAATTCTGACATCCTTTATCCTCTATCCTCTTTGTTTATAAGGACAATTTCGAAAGTTTACGCTCGGATCAAATGTTATGGTTTCTATTTCAATTATTAATAAAGATAAATGTTTTTAAAAAGAAAATTCAGAAAATAAAAAATTGAGAAAAATCTGCAAAATCACGCTGTAAGAGAAAGCAAACACGGTGGATAATCGGAGGGTCCCGATTGTTTCACTTTATTGCACGTAATTTGACAAAATTCATTTCGTCTGAACTCGCTTTTTGCTTATTATTGCCCACGGTTTTTCAATTGCTTGCGTGTAAATGGGTTCAGTATCCCAAGACGGTGGAAAATAAATACAGAGAAAGAGAAAAGGAAAGAACAAAGTAGAACGCAATCAATGGGAATATTTTGGGCTGCGTAGAAACTTAATTCGTTCATGAATTTCATTGGTCTGATTGTGCAATTTAACAGCTTAGTGATAACCTGTCAGTCGCCGGCGATTATGAATTGGCAGCTTAGTGATATATTACCAGCGACATCTTTCATTTTCAAATTTGCTTCAAATTTGCGTGTAAATCCAACAAAATTAATCATTATTTATTACTAGTATAACCGTATAACGATGGAGAAACCGACCGTTCGATTATATAACTTTGATAAGAAATATACATTTAAAATTTTTGTTAATATTACTTAAACATTAAATTATAATATGTTGAAAAAGAATAAATTGAGATTTGAATCTGAAAATATGAATTTGAAATTTAAATATTAATAAAAGTATTCAAAATTGTCGATTTAAAATTGAAATTTTAGAATTTGAAAATCATAATGGATTTGAATTTGGAATACTTAACGCGCGAAATAAAAGAAGAAAGTTTAGGAAAACCGCGATGAGACAAAATTCACGTTTTTAGGGAAACCGCGACGAGACAAGATCCACATTTTTTTTGACTTCAGAAAAATTGATTTTGACCAGTGATAGTAAGCAAACCTTTCTAACGGTCGGTTTGATAATATTTTTCATCAGTTTGAATAGTCAACTGTTGTAATTTTTTAGGAGTTGAAATATTACTTTTGCACTTTTAAATAGTGGTTCAATTTGTAAATTTTTGTTTCTTTTGGTTTATTTGCAACATTAAGGCATAGAAACATATAGTTGACTAGATTTTGACATATACCGTGTATTTTGTTATACTAGTATAACCGCACAACGGTGGAGAAACCGACCGTTCGATTTTGTAAATTTAATAAAAAAATATACATTTAAAATTTTTGTTAATATTACTTAAACATTAAGTGATAATATGTTGGAAAAGAATAAATTGAGATTTGGGTCTGAAAATATGAATTTCAAATTTAAATATTAATCAAAGCATTTAAAATTGTCGATTTGAAATTGAAATTTTAGAATTTGAAAATCATAATAGATTTGAATTTGAAATCTTTGACGCGCGAAACAAAAGGAGAAAGTTTAGGAAAACCGCGATCAGACAAGATTCACGTTTTTTTTGCTTTAGAAAAATTGATTTTGGCTGGTGGCAGTAAGCAAAGCTTCCTAACGGTCGGTTTGATAAAAATAAATTGAAATAAGGACAGTAACAGATATGACTCTATGCTTAGTATAAAAATCTATGAGATTATGTAAACCACAACGTACCGATAAAATTAATAAAACTGTTTTTGACAACAATTTGAACCGAACAGATTAGCAACACACATATAAACTCGAGCTTGAAATATAAATTAAACAAAGAATTTTTTTTATGAAACATAACATATGACAATTCTTATTGATGTTAAGTAACACCAATAATAAAGTTTATTTATGTAAATACCAGAAATCAAACAGAGTAATAGTAAGATTAACAGAGGAAAAGGATTTAAAAACTATATTCATTACCTTTGCCTAGCTGAAGTGCGAAATGACATAGATCTTCAGATTTCTTTATCCAGTCCAATGAAACTTGAAAGCACTGTAGGACTTAAAAGAGAAGAAAATGGCGCAATGTTTAATAGTGTACCAAAAGTAAATGGGAAAATGAAGAATTCCTGAAGAACGTAAGCACCTAACTAAAGTTAGATTGATTATGGAATCACCCCACCGGAACCAAGTTACAAAATAAATTTAAACCAAGAAGAATAATACCAATTTAAGTATAAGATTTATTCTAGAATTCTCAAGGCAACATTACAGCAATAGAATTTAAAAAAAAAAAAAAAAAAAAAAAAAAAAAAAAAAAAAAAAAAGCTAAGAAACACACCTAGCCATTTGCAGGCTCAACGTAAAAGTTAGCATAAATGCTGACGTATACACTTGTAGTGGAAAATGAATTCAATAATTAAGTTTAAAATCATAAACTGGAAGAAATATATTAAACTTAACTTAATCCAAAGGATGTTGTAATCAAAACAAACGTAAATTTTTGTTAATATTACTTAAACATTAAGTGATAATATGTTGGAAAAGAATAAATTGAGATTTGAATATGAAAATATGAATTTCAAATTTAAATATTAATCAAAGCATTCAAAATTGTCGATTTGAAATTGAAATTTTAGAATTTGAAAATCATAATAGATTTGAATTTGGAATCTTTGATGCGCGAAACAAAAGGAGAAAGTTTAGGGAAAACGCGATTAGACAAGATCCACGTTTTTAGGAAAACCGCGATGAGACAAGATTCACGTTTTTTTGGCTTAGAAAAATTGATTTTGGCTAGTGACAGTAAGCAAACCTCCTTAACGGTCGGTTTGATCAAGTGTAATATTTTGTCCAGAAACTCGCAACTCTTCCTGATTAACTGAGCGTTTATTAAAGTCAGTGGAAATACATAAAATTCTTGATTAAAGTTATGTTACAGCTTCAGTGTTTTAGTTTTCAGTCATTATTTTCAGTAAAAAGTGGGATTGCTTCCCTATCAGTATGTGATGTAGTTTAAGTATTCTATTGATTATTGTAATTGTTGTGTAACGACGGTCGGACCAACCTTCTCATCTTCAGCACGTGGCGTACGTACGTAGATTGGCACACACTTTGTTGTCGTAAAAGGAATCCCTAATGTTATATGTCTGCCAACCCATATTTATACCCATTTTTCTATATTATTTAGTGATATGGGACTTTTTCCAATCCGAACCATCGTTTCTCCATTAAACATACGAGAAAACCCTAGCAGTAATGCTTGTCACATGTGTCTGCTTGTTTGGCTTTAACCTGAGGCATACATATAGTTTCTGAAACCGCAGGTTTGCATGATAGTTAGCTTCCTGCACTGTACTTGGAAACTCTGTTTATGTCAGAAAAGCAAGTTTTATTTGTTGCATATGGTGAGAATTATGCCAAATAATTATGGTTTCCTGACAAATGGTTTACTATGTTTCAGAAGTATTCTCTTAAACTGGATGTGGATAATTTGTCATACAAGTTATTTGATATTAAGTTATGATCCAGGATGCCTAGAGCAATAACAATTTTCTCTGTGCATTGCTATATAATCCCATTGTTTATGCATGTCATGCCATATTTATCAGTATTATTTAACTAGATGACATGGGATATAATAAGATAAAATTGAAAAAAAGGACCTGCTTATAGACATAAGTAAAAACCCAAATAGAAAAAGCAATCAATCGACGGTGTAACGATCCATTGTTTAATCACTTTAAATGTGGGCATTTAAATATATTTTTAATAATCAATTTATAGATTTTAGAACTCAAATAAACTCCTTTTAAATAATAACTAATGGTGGTAAAATAGTTCTTAAAATTAATTTACAAAAATAATTAGTTTCAAACAAAACAGGAAATGTGACCAAAAATCGTTTTTCAAATTTTCGACTTTTCAATGCTTAAAAGTTGTCGGAAAACATTATGCACATTTGTGTAACATATATACACATTTATATATAAGTTAAAATACATTTTAATATATGTATATGTTTATTTAAGTTATTTAAATACGATATGACATCTCATGAAAGTTAAATAAATTTAAAAATAGATACATGTAAAAGAAGTCACAATATATCATCCTTTCACAAACACAAAGTACACAATAGGTAATTAAAACATGTTGGCTTCCAAATGAAAGGGGAGTGACATGTTTTTCACGTAATTTGGAGGGAGGAGACGAGAAATGAAGTGGCAAAGATCTAGTGAAGGTTAAGCACTTTAGGGTAATATGGTAATTTGGTTTATGCAATTCATATAAAACTAATTTCCTAACACTTTTCTCATTCTCATTCATACTTTGTAAAATTTTCTTCATGATTTCATGCTCTTTTTCATGGCTTTCGAAAAGAAATTCCTAAGTTTTTAATTTAAGAAATCTAGTTTAAAAGTTTCTAAAACCTTCTCAACACTCACCTCTTTCCATTTCTACACTTCTCTTCTATAAAACAACTATATGCACTCCCTCCACCTTGTTGGTCGAACACTAATACCACCAAGACCAAACCACTTTGCATCCATAAGCCACCAAACACTCCATTTTTTCCAAGCTAGAAGCAAGACCTAGGTCGTGTTCGAGTTATAGAAAAAGTTAACTCAGTTTCGTGAAAATTGGTGAGTAAAGTTTCGCCATTTAACTGAGTTTTACATACATACATATATACATGTACATCTCTGCGCATACGTGCACACATACATAAATGCACACACACACACATATATGTATGTATGTATATACATATATAAATGTATGTATGTATATACATATATATGTACACACACACATCTATAGATATATGTGTATATACATATTTGTGCATATGTAATCAACTTGTTGTAAAAAATGATGTTATGTTTGGATAAAATATAGTTGGGATGTATATATGTATTGTGCTTGGATTACAATGATGCTTGGATGTGGTCATATGTGTTTGGTTATGTGAATGTATAGTTTGGAATATGGTAGTCTAAATAGTCAAGTTAGTTTGCATATTATAATTGAGCTTGTATATGTTGATCATGGAAATTTTTATATATTGTGGTGTTGTGGTTATGTAATCATGTATGTTGTGAACATGAATTCATGATGTTATGCTAAGAAAGTTAACATCTTAGTAGTTTAAAGCGACATGTTATCCCTATCATATATAGATTTACGCAGGGTATGGGTGCTTGGATCAGCGGACGGCTTTATCATACCCTCCTCAGGAGTTTATTGGTCCGCCGGGTTCTCCTTAGTTTTCAAAAAAAAAAATTCGCAAAAA
Source organism: Allium cepa (assembly GCA_030765085.1). Classification (NCBI taxonomy): domain Eukaryota; kingdom Viridiplantae; phylum Streptophyta; class Magnoliopsida; order Asparagales; family Amaryllidaceae; genus Allium; species Allium cepa. The sequence goes on from CM060937.1 coordinate 295,608,961, forward strand.
TGTTTTCATGTTTTAAATCTTGTTAGTCTCCCAAAATATGTTTTTGTTTTAGTAAAGTTTTCCCAAGAGTTAAAGTTTTAACGAAGACATAGAGAACAAATTTCAAGTTTGGAAATTTCAGATCGTATAGCGATAGTCGTTATAAGTGTCATTCGTTAAAACGAATTCATTTTGAAATCTAAAAATGTTTTCACTTAGAAATTTTTTTTGAAAAATATTTTAAAAACTTGTATTTAGTAATTAAAAAGGTAATTATTATTTAATTGATTATTTATTTAATAAATGAATTAATTAGTACTTAATTATTGATTAATAAAGATAATTAATACTTAAGCATTAATCAATTAAGTTAATTTAATTAGTTAATTAATTAAAGTTAATTATTATTTAATTACTAATAAAGATTAATTATAAATTATTTATTTATTAAAAGGGGTTTAATTAATTGTTAATTAATTAAATTTAATTAAGATTTTAATTAGGACTTAATTAAGATTTAATTATTATTTAATAAAAGTTTAATTCATTAATTAATAAATAAGGGTCTAAAATCACTTTCTTTCTAAAATATCGATTTTGTTTAAACTATTTTTCTTTTTCAAAAATATTTAAATCAAGAAATTTCTATGTCGATGACCCTTAAGTAACCTCAAACAAATATGATACCCAAGTTAATGTTGTGATGTATCTATGGGAAGTAATTCATTTCATAATTAGCACTAAAAGCGGATGAGTAGGATGATTCTCTATCTGTGAGATCTAGAATATATTTCTAGATGAGAGATAGAGTAAGGTCGAAATCTCGAAAACGTGATAGATATGAGAGGGTTAATTCCTATCAATTGGTCATATTTAACTCAAGTATATGGTTGTTTATATGCGAACTCTGAATAATTACTTCAAGTAGAGGATTGTCCCCTATGTATACTTGACCTGTTTTAACTTAGAAAGTATGTTGTGTATATTAAAGTTTCCTGGTGAGAACTCGAATACTGGTTACATACTTCCAAAAGAACCAGAATTGAGTTAGCCGAAAATTATCGCTTGATTTGGAGGCACCAGTTTCAAATAAGTATAATTTATCCGAATCACTCCAAATAAATAATACTCATGATGAATTGATAAGAAATATGTTATGGAGGTGTACTATTCTTCCTGAGGGTGATTCAAAAATGGAAGATGGTAAATGTTGAAGGTTTCTTCGATCCCGGAACAACTTATATGGATGAATGCTATCATTGCATTAGGTGCCTGGAGGTAACGTTGGCATTCCAAGATAGCCTGCTGGGAGGGAAGGAAAAAGCGTAACCTTAAGCCTCACAACTGGTAAATGACTAAAGCGGGGACATGCAACAGGTCTATATGGATCGCTCCTCTTAGGGTATGATCATCGCCAAATCTAAAACGATATATACGGTTTATGTATGCTTTGAGATCCCTTTTATAGTTGTTGATCGCAACCAAGGAGTGATCATATTCGACGTTATCCAGTAAGGGGTAGGGCCGTCTTGACACTACTAGAAGCGCAGTAGCGATTACCGTTTCCGACGGTCGCCGACGGCACGTCGCTCAATTAGTGAAGGTTGCCGACGGCAAGCAATTTTCATGGCATAATTGAAATTAAAATAACCTAGCCATCGAAAGCCGTTGAAAGCCGTCGCTAATTTAGCCGTTGGCGACCATCGGAAACCATCGAAAAATCGCGAATAACTGCCGCCTAGGCCGACAGTTTCTCATGTCCTTTCTTCCCTAAATCATCCATCCTCTCCTCCAAACCCTTCCCCAACTACTCCTCCACGCCACTAACAAGTTTCCACGCTGGCAGCAGGTCTCCACCTTCGATTTTCAGCTAGCTCTATTATCAATTTCTTGGTAAGAAAGTTTAATTCCTAAACCCTATATTTAATATTGATTTTTTAAATTATAGTTAATTTATTGTTATAGTTGTATAATACCTCATTGATTGTTTGATATACCCTATTGAATGCTAGTTAGGTTGTTATTACAATTGTTTATTATTGAAATGTTGAGATTTTTTTGTTTAGTGTATATATGCGTTAATTGATGTATATATGTTGATTAATTAGTGCATACGTGTATTAGGTCTACTTTGGATTAATTAGAGTCGATGCTCAAAATTTGGTGTATGCGTTTTCAAGATGATGAAAACGACAATTAATGTATGCATTTTTCAGAATATAAATAAATTATTGTAAACATTATTGTATAATATGCTTTACATTTTGTAAACCCCTTAGTGGCCTTGTCTGACAAATATTGTATATGATCATTGTATGAATATTCGATTTTATCACAGAACGGACATTTATATTCATCCGATACAATATTTGTCGGATTTGTCCCTGTATTGGATAAGTTACAAACATAGTAGTAATTATATTTTTCAAATCATTTTATTTTAAACGGTCCGTAAAATTTTGATAACACTTTCTTTTTGTTCCCTATGTACACACATGTGTACGATACAGAGAACAGAGGGAAGTACTATCGAAATTTTATTGAATCTAAAATAAAATAATTTGCAAGATATAATTACTAATGTGTTTATAATGGAAAGTATGATGACCAACCATCAAAGTGTAAAACAATAACCTAAAAATTTGTGTAAATATGTTTGAAAATAAAATTAAATAGAATAATATTATATATTTGTGAAAATTTAAATGTATGATTTATTTGAAAAATAAAATGTCAAGATGTAAATGATTAATGCGCTTTTATGTTTTAAAGTAGGAAAAATTATTAATTACTTTATCGATCGGAGCTGGATGTACCAACAAAGAAGAGAAATTGAAGGCTCAATAAATGAACATTTTCAAAATGGTGTACACGTCTTTATTGAATTCGTTTTACATAATAATGGAAACGATAAAGAAATTCGTTGTCCATGTAGTAGGTGCAAACTATTGAAGCATTTGATACCGGATATGGTAAAAGTTCATTTACGCCAATGTCGAATTATTTGGTATGTGATCGTCATTAAGAACTTATAACACCTAATCCCATACATTTGGAGGAGGAGGAGGTATATAATGAACTTGTTCCGATGAATCTCATAGAAGATATGGTTGAAAATGCGCCACGTTCAATGTTCCATACTGTTGAAGTTGATGGTAACGATGTTAATGTCGAAAAAAAACCAAGCATTGAAACAAATTTTTTGATAATTGATTAGAGGCTGCTAAGAAACCTCTTTGGGATGGTTGTACAAGTAGTACTCAAACTTTCAGTAACTGCAGAATATATTGTGATGAAATTAAAATATAACTTCACAGAAGTTGTGTTTACAGTTATAGTACAAGCTGCAAAACGGCATATACCACCCGATAACGTAATGTGCGAAAATAATTATGAAGTGAAAAAACTTATATCTGATTTTGGTTTGCCATATCAAAAAATAGATACATGTTTAAATGGTTGCATGCTGTTTTGTAAAGAAGACATTAGTCTTAGGAATTGTAAAATATGTAATCAAAAAAAATACAAACCAAGAAAAAAAGAAAAAGGAAGTTCCGTACAAACATATGCATTACATACCCATCACTCCTAGGCTTCAAATGTGATATGCATCTTCTGCAACCGCGCATCATATGAGATGATGCTGTGTCAGAAAGGATAAAAAAGGTACATTAACACACCGGCCGATGGAGAAGTATGGAAGCATTTTATAAGACATATCCAGCTTTCACAGTGGAGAGAGCCGTAATGTTAGACTTGGTTTACGTAGAGATGGATTTTCACCGTTCTCTCAGTTTGGTTCAAAATATCCATCTTGGTCTATAATCGTTACACTTTACAATTTACCTCTGTGGATGTGTATGAAAACTTCGTATATTTTTCTCACTATTATCATTCCTGGCACTGATGATCCGACACAAGAAATCGACGTATATTTACAACCTTTGATTAAAGAGTTGAAAACATTATGTTATGTTGGTGTTCAAACATACGACATTTCAAAAAAAAATCGTATGTTTGCTTCTCTACTGTGGACTACAAGTGATTTTCCTGCGTATGCAATGCTATCGGGTTGGAGTACGGTTGGTTGTCTAGCTTTCCCTTATTGCATGGAAGAAACACGAGTATATTCTTTACTGCATGGGAAGAAAATTTTATGGTTTGACTGTCATCGGTGTTTTCTCCATATTAATCATCCTTTTAGAAAAGATAAAAAATTTACAAGTAATAGAGTTGAGACCTTACGACCACCAAAGATTTGGTCAAGCGAAGGTATTTATGAGCTTGTAAAGGATTATCTAAAAATTCATGAAACCGGCGAAAAAATTGAAATAAAAGATAAATCGACGATTCATAATTGGTGCAAACAAAGTATATTTTTAAGAGTTTCCTTATCAGAAAAATCTCCTAATTTGTCATAATACTGACATGGTGCACAATGAGAAAAACGTGCTCGATGATGTATTTAACAGAGTTCTGAATGTTAAAGGAAAGACTAAACATGATTTGAAATCAAGACGTGATATAGAAGCAATATGCAATCGTCTTGAGCTTTATATGAAGCCAAATGACACAAAAAACCCAAAGTATGCTACGAGCTAGATAGTAACCAAGTTAAAGTACTATTAAAGTGGATGGAAGGATTAAGATTTCCTGATGGAATTTCCTCTAATCTTCGTAGATGTGTCGACTATAAGAACGGTAAACTGAGTGTGACAAAATGTAATGATTGTCATGTAATGATGGAACATTTTTTACCCATTGAGTTCAAAAAACTGTTGTCTATAAAAGTTTAGATGGTTTTAACAGAACTTAGTTTGTTTTATAAGGAGCTTTGTTCAACTACCTTAAAAATTGATCGTTTACATAAACTTGAGGAAGAAATTCATATACTGCTCTATGAACTGGAGAAAATATTTCCTCCTAGTTTTTTAACGTAATGGAGCATTTACCTGTTCATCTTCCATTTGAAGCACGTCTTCGAGGTCCTGTGCAATACGGATGGATGTATCCATTTGAAAGGTATTAATATTAAGTTGTTAAATTTTAGTTTAACCACATGAAATCAAATTTAATTATAATTATTCTTAACAGATACTTAAACCATCTAAAGAAAAAGTAAAACAAAACGCACGAGTTGAAGGTTCGATATGCAAATCACCTATCGAAGAAGAAGCTTCATTCTTTTACTCTCATTATTTAAGTGACCATGCGAGCTTATCTTCTGAAAGTGTTATGCAAAATGATGACGGCATTGAACAAGATTTTTCTGAATCAATGCTATCAATTTTTAGACAGTTGAGACACCGTGTTGGAAAATGTGTGGAAGTATGGTTAGACGACAGAGATTACAATGTAGTCCACACATATGTTTTACTTAACTGTGCAGGCACCATTTGTTAGGTACTAATGAATAACACATCTAAAATTATTTACTTGAATAATACATGTGTGTATTAATATAACGTAGTATATTATCTGTACATGCAGTATTTATGAATCACAACATCCAAGCGTGGATATGAGCAAAAAATTTGCTACTTGGTTTTCGAACCACGTATAAGATCCACTAAATTGTATGGTCGACGAAGGGTTGAAACATCTTACGATGGGATCAAAATGAAATGTCAAGACATATCCAATATTCTTTATCAATGGATACAAATTCAACACCAAAGAATACGAGGCTGAAAAATTAACTAACAATACCGGTGTATATGTTAAAGGTAGTGATGATCCAATGGTCACATAAATAATTATGACGTGTTAACTTAGGTTTTGCAATTAACATATTTCACCCGACCTACGGAAGAAGTTTACCTGTTTAGATGCAACTGGTTCAGTAATATTCCATGTTCTGCAATCAACGCGCACCAAAAATATAATATTATTGAAATAAAGAATACATTACGTTATCGTAAGTACAATCCGTTTATAATAGTAAAAACATGCCTTATAAGTTTATTATGATCCTTATCCATCCTTAAAAGAGATAAAGCAATTGGTCGGCGGTTTTTAAAACAAAGGCAGGATTTACGTTTGATGGATAGAATATTCCGAATGAATAAGAGTACCAAGCAGATATCGAGGAAAATGGAGAATTTGCAATAACATAAGATCAAACCGATTTAGGACCTCTAAATGATGAATCAAACGTATTAGTAGAAGCATTTGAGACCAGAGTGGAAAAATATATAGAGTACGAGACAAGGTCTAAATCAGAAAATGACGAGAACTAATTTAATAGTATACATGTTGAAAAAGGGTAATTTATGGAAGTATTGTTGTGACAATTTTTTGTATGTTACATGAGATTATTGATGTTAAATCTTGATATGTTTACTCATAATTGAATGATATATTCTGCCATAATAAAATAATATGTATGTCACAGGTATACAGATGTCATTTTTTAAGTGGCAGAGTTCTTCATAGACTGTTTCTCCCTCTGGGTCTCAGAGAGGGACAGGTCGCAGCGGTGGTGATGGCAGCGGAACGTTACAAGAGGCACCGCGTACGGTAGTCAGATTATTATCGAAAGCCAATAGCTGTTAAGTATTAAATTGACTTCAGCATTGTAAATATTTTATATGATATATTGGTCATGTTTGTCCGTATCATTTTTAATGTAGGGGTTTTGAGCTTAAGCTTTCTAACATTGTGCTCAACATATCGAAGTACACGTACGAGTCGCATGTCTGCATGCTAGACAAAGTGGAGTAGGATCCCGGACCATGTACGGGAGAGCATATGACAGGCTTCCTGGTAAGTGTAAAATTATATACCATTATATATAATCACTTTACAATTTGATGACTAAGTATAAATGTATAACTTATATTATTTCAACATATATACAGAGGCAGTAGAATTACAAGAGGAGGATGTGTCTCTTTGCCAGCACCACTGGAACTCAAAAGTGGCAAAGAATTATAGGGACACGATGTCTATCATAAGAAAATCTGGGAAGAAACCATAATGGATAGGCACCAACATCTGGGATGCTTGGATCACATGGTGGGGATAGCGACGAATTCAAGGTAAGTCTATCAGACATCACCTTAATTTATTCAGTACAGAATACATAATTTATACCTGTAAAATATTAAATTAATTTTTAATTTGCAGACGGAATCGGACAGGAACTCTATGAACAGGCAGGAAAATGCTATCACACACCGTGGTGGCTCAAAGTCATTCCAGCACCATCGTGAGGACCCGACAAATCAATTAATTATAATTACGATCAGTTATTAGATTTTTAATATAAATTTGTATGAACAATAATAATATACACCAATTACTGCAAAAAAGAGCGTAGGGGATCCCGTCTCGTATATGGACACGTTTAAACATACCTATGTCGTTAAGCAGACCGACGATGAGAGATCGATGTCGTATGTATGGCATGAGGATGATAGAGCGTACGCCGCACATGTAAGTATATTTTAAATTATAATTATTAATAATGATCATTTTAGCTAGTTAATTATAAAATATTATAATAATGTCATGTAATATTTATTTATACTTGATTTTTTTTGCATGAAAAATTTATGCAGGCACATGCGCAGATGCTTAAGCATTCCGTACAGGAGTAGTTGACCACTGATGAGAAGGATGCGATCTTTGACTCAATTATGGGCCCGACCTAGAGAAACAGGTGTTACAGCTACGACAACCAATCGAGAATTTATAAAAATTAACAACGTCATAAAATTTGCTTAATTTTTATAAAAATTACATAATAACGTAAACATATTTTGACTTATTTTGTAGGCTCGGACATCAAAAAGGGGTTACCAAAAGACTCAGGACAACGTGGAGATTAATGAGCTTAGACATCAGATTGCACAACTGTAGGAGCAGGACCACCTCCGAGTAGTGCAAATGGAGCAGCTCAACCAACATTTGGCCGGTATATGGAGCGTTATGGTACATTCCCTTTGTTCGGTGGTTCCGAAGCTGATGATGAGTCTTGAGGTACGATTTGCAATTTTTTATGGACATGCAGTGTTGGATGTAGTATGTCTATATAAACATTGAATGATGGTGAGGTTATTTTATTGACTTGTGGTGTTTGACATTGATTTAGTAGTTGATTTGTGGAGTTTATATGTGGAGTTTGAAGAAGGATGTAAATATTGAAGTTGGATAGGTGAGAGTGATGATGGAAGGTTTCTTGTAAATATTGGAGTTTGATGTTGGCTATAAATATGTTTGCGTTTGATATTATGATGTTTGAATTTTATATTGATATCGATATCGATTTCAACTTATATATGTGGCTTTAATATTGATTTTAATGAGTTATATATTGATATTGGTATGAAAGCTGTGCTGTAGAAAAAAATTTGCCCAGATTACCGACGGCTACCGACGACCTATTGGCCACCTTTTCCGACGGCTTTCGACGGTAATCTGGACGAATATTCTGACGGCTAGCGGCGGCTCCCGGTGGCTTAGCCGAAAATTACACACCACGAGGACGTCATCGACGTCGAAAAATCCGTCAGAAACGTCGTCGATATCCATCGCTACTATGCCGTCAAAGCCATCGAAAACAGATGGAAGTCATGATCTGTATTTCGATGGCATTTTGGACGGCTAGCGACGGTCGTCAATAGCTACTGTCCGAAATTGCTTGCTTTCTTGTAGTGTGAATAGTTGAAGTGCAACGTGTTTTAGCCTCTCGTACACTCTCGTAGATTTTACCTAAAGATGTACGGTTCGATGGATAGAACCTTACCCTTTAATTGTTGGAATACATTTCCCTATACGAGTCTTCGGCCTTGATTGTACACCTATTATGCTGGAATTTAATAATGTAACAATTTCGACTATAGTTCCATATTTATTTTAATCCTAGACATTATGATAATATCAGAGAATTTTATATAGAAATGTTTTTCTTATCATAAGGTAAAATCCCGTCCGTATTTATGTGCGGCGTGGTCCTATGAGATACACTTGAGTTGAAGGTTTTACAAAGTTGAATTTATGTTTTATTCACACCAGATCCGTGTCTGACTCTGAATTTTATTTCTTTCCCTTAAACTCTTAGGTACTCAAATTTTTATGAGTAGCAGTTTGCAAGGCTCTTTGGAGCAATTTGAAAAGCAATTGGGAACAGAAGATTTCTCTGTATCTAGTAGTTATGTTTATTTCAGCCGCGACTGTACATTACGTATTATTAATTTACGCGGTCTTGTGTAACTATCCTTGTTGGAAATTGAACTTGTTGTAACTTTGATGTAACATTTTGGAGTAGCTATATATACTATTCTGTGATGATGTATATGTAACTTTGTCGTTTGTGAGAAAAATCAGTATTTGTTTTCTTTGTTTTTTATTTTCTTTCCCCCATGACCTGTCTTTCAGACACTTAGATGATCGGCTGTAACGACCCGTATTTTTAGCTATTTTAATTAGAAATTTAAGGTGATTATTGAAGGAAAATGATTATTAACGTAATTTGTTGAATAATTTAATATTTGAAATTATTTGAATAATTGGATAACGGGTTTAATATGATTAAAAATGATTTGTAAAATTCTATTTTATCATATTAAAGTTAGAATGATGTTGTAGAACTTTTAAAATCGAATTAAAAGTAAATTTGTGAAAATTGAATATTTTAATATTTAATTGACGAGTTAAAATAGCCATTTTTCAAACAGTCTCGGATTTCGACGAAACTTGTTTCATCGGATCCGTAATAGTAAATTATGGTATGATTTCAATTTCGTAGCAATTGTACTTGTCGTTTGGCCGTGCGAGCTTGAAACACGTAGAAATTTAATTTCGAATTTAATTAAAATAATCGACTTCGAAAAGCTATCTTCCAGATATGATCGAATTAGGCCTTGAAACTAGTTCCATTGCGTCCGGAATGGGGTAAAACCTTATAAACGCCTGGCGGCACGTCTCGATTGGAGTTCGGATGATTTTGGACCTACCTATATAAATACGCACGCAAACCGAGACAGTTTTATTATTATTTTAATGCAGAAACCCTAATTCTAAATCATGGCCGCCACCTATTCCATTGCCAGAAATTGCCGATTTTCTTTCCTTAATATCTCTCAATCCGTTCGACGAAATCGAAAAATTCCAAAAGCAAAAGTGTAAATCTCGACGAGCTCTTCAAATCCATACGGTTGATGTATGCTAATTTTTCATGGATTCGTCCAGATCTGACTTGGAAGTGTGTATGTATTTTCTTGGATTGCGTGCAAACGACGGCGAATGACGGGATGAAACTTGGCGCGTAGGTGGCTCTGGTGAAGGGCTTCGTGGTGGCGCTAGCTAATCGTTCTGGAAGTCGACGAGGTGGTCATGAAAATTGCTTGAAGATCGGCGGCTAATGGGTTTGCATACGTGAATTTCACGTTGGGGAAGAAGCGCCGGAATCACGGAGATGAGAGCTGCGCTGCAGTGCAGATCCGAAAGTGTTTGGAGCTCATTAAAATTTTATGTTAAATCGAACGTCGTTCGATTTGATTTAAAATCGTAAAATCAAGGTGAGTGTTTTATAACGCTCACAACGTACTGAATATCTTTATGCTAGTTAAATTTGACATTATGCATAGTTATGATTTTTATTTGTTGTTGTTTGATAAAATTTAATTATCATATTGATTGTCATTTGAATTCACCGTTAAAAAAAATTAAATTGACAGTTAAATTTAAATTAAAATTGAATTGCGATTAAATTACCTGACATTGATAAATATGAAATTGCCGTGAATTGTATTGCCTATTGGATGATGTATTTCGATGGATGTTATTGGTTGATATTTAAATGTTTGGATGTTTATTTGTTTATATATATCCTGCTATGCATACATATGACACTATGATTGATTTAAATGATATATTCATCCCTGACATTTAATTGTAATAACTAATCACTTGGGCATAGGTTAGAAAATTATATACGGACACCGAGTTGGATAAATTAAATGATTTTAAAAGTTGTTTTGAAATTATTTAAATGAATTGATTTTAAGAATAAAATCCAATTTATGGAAATTGAATTATTTTGAATTGGAGCTCGAAATGTTAGAATTTAAACTTGGTAAACGAAATTATTAAATAAAATCGAAGTTTAGATTTAAATTGAAAATTGAAATACGGTGTAAATTTTTGAAAGTTGATTTGTTTTAAAAGATTGGACTTTTAATCGAACTCTGAATATTTCTAAGAAAATTGATATGAAATGATATTTCAAGTTTGAGTTTGGAATTGAAAATTTATTTGAAATTTAGATTTAAATTAATTTGGAATTGAATTGAAATTTAAAGAAATTTGTGAATTGAAATCGAAATTTACGTGGAATAGAAATTTATTCAAGTTGAAATTGGAATAAATCGATTAAATCGAAATGGAATTTGGATTTGATTTGGATAGGAAATTTGGGAAGTTGACCGGTTTGACTTTGGAATTATTTATCAAATAATTTTTGATTTTTCCAAACTATTTTATATATAAACCATTTTATATTCAAATTATTTTCGATTAAACTATTTAAATATTTTCTATTAAACTATTTTGAATTATTTAACTATTTTAAACTATTTAAACTATTTTCTTAAATTCAAACTGGTTAAAGAGACAGAAATATTTATATTTAAACCTTTGGTTTAAATACGAACTAGGTTAAAGTAGAGATTATAACCTAATTCGAATTCGAATCAAATTTTGAAGTGAAATTGATTTATCGGACAAAATTGATAATTTTGAATATATGATGATTTTGAAATGGATTTGATTTTAAAGCGAATATGATATTTTGTTATCAATCATGAATCAATTTGAAATATAAAAGAGCCATCAGTGTAATAATACGTAGTTATTAAAGAGACCGGGATCGGATATGGACATACTCTCTGTCGATACCGAAAACCACTTTAATAACTATTATACGCGGAGTGTTGATCCAGAATGAAGTGGATGGTTTGGTGAACGTGTTGACTGAAGAAAGAGAACGATATTGGATGACCCCTGACATGACTAAAGCAGGATCCGCGCCGGGCCATTGAGGTTCGCCACCTCTGGCTGACACACTTCTTCGATACCATATCTATTACATTTGTGATTTGATTTGGGTGCACCCCTTGATTTGGAGTGTTGTTTCGCGGTGTTGAGGTAGTAGCTGCTATGCTCAACATCAGTCCGGATCACGCAACTACTAGTATCCTAGTTGGTATCGCCTCATGTACCTTGTCATACTGATTATCCTATTCGCGACCACTACGTTTTGGTTTGTACCTTGAGTATATGGATTGCCCTCTGGTGACTTCCGGTTTTGGGGAAACTACGGTCTTGTATATGCTTTTGGGAATATAAAATGTGTTAAGGGGGATTATGGTAACGCCTTAACGCTATTTTGATACTTTATATTACTGGTAGACATTATCTACTTAGCTTACATTACTACCTAGTAGATAGTTTAACGGATCCTTGAAAGGTGGAAAATCCCGTAACATCTCTTAAGTTATTGCACGCACGTTGACACTGGATATGAGATGTCAAACCCCGTAAACATCTCTGACGCCGTCACACTCATATTTATTTACGATTGATTTAACTTTCATATGGATATTTTAGTCCCGACTCGAGTATTTTGTCTTTTCATTACGCTCGGATCAGTCCTGAGTTTTCAGATTTTTGAAGATCTATTCTGGAGGACGAAGACGAAGATTTGGTATACTATTACTATTATTATCTGTGCATCACGTTGTCTGCTGCATTATTTATTTGTTCTGTTGTATATGTATAACTCTGATAAATGTTGTATAAATAATTGTCTAAGTATAGTAAACAGCTTCATGAACTGTTTATTTGACTATTATATTTTATCGTTCCGCTGCGAGATTCTGTGTTGTTTCATTTCCTTTATTTCTTTTCTTTTCTTAATTACCCCAATAACCATCTGCCTTTTTTAATGGTTTGGAACCGGCATGTGTATTTGATCGTCGGTTTAAACTGTCCAAAAAGGCGGGTCGTTACTGTTGGCATCAGAGCTTTGGTTTAGCGATAAACCTTGGCTCTAGTGGGGAATAATTCATTGAAATAGAGGTAAACTATATGAATGAGTTGAGTGTATATGAGAGAGCGTACTTGTTATTTGATATAAAATGGTTTTATATTGTGTTAATTTGTTCCGTTGAGTATTTATGAATTCTGGTCGATACTTGGGACGCCAGGGCGTCGATAGGAATTTCTAAACACTCGAATAGGACAAACCAACACAATATCATTTTGGAATATATTTTATATAAAAGAATTATTTGAATATTTATTCATTTTGATTGAATTGATTGTTAGGAGATGATAATATTAGATTATTATCGTTATTGTTTGATCAGTCAATATTTACAACAATTGATTAAATAACAATGGATTTAGGAAAATGAAATCTTGTAAACACAATTGATAATGAATATAAATGAATTTTAACTTGGATTTGGGAATTTAAATTCCGGTGTTTGAGATTGACTTACAAGAATTTGAAAAATATAATATGAGCATTATATGATAGTATAATTGAGTTGAAATTGTTTTCGAAGGATTTTTTTTTATGATAAGTGTTATATTCCCTTCTCTTGACGCTAGAAAATGATTTCGATGATGTGTGCACGCATCATTGGCGTTTATTTTCGAGAGTCCGAGTGGGGGAGACCACTTAATAGCTTGTCTAAACCTTGTTTTGACTCAAATTTTATTTTGTTTTGCATTCTCTATAGTATGATTTGATATATAAATTATATAAGTATATATTATTTCAAACCTTGATTTGAAATGAAACCGGGATTGGAATTCTTAAGTTCTTTAATAATTAATGATTTTTTTCATGATTGAAATGAATTTAGACTTGAATCATTAAGGAACTTCTGAATTGTGAAATGACAAATGAACCTAAGAGCTAAGTGAAAATATCAATTGAAGTAGAAATCCTTAGAATTAGGAAATTATGAACTTAAAATAAAATTGAAACTGTAAAACTCGCATAGTATTAAATTTCATTCTATAGCTTAGATATAACTTACCAAAATACTTAAGAAGTTCAAAAATGTTATATGAATTGTTAATTGGATAATATACAAGTATAGGTTTGAATAATGAAATATGCATTTAATTAATGGTTTGCAAATATAAATAAAATTGTTAGTAAATAATTGGAATTTAAATTAACATTTAAAGGTGATTCACAATTATGTTAATATAAAATGAAAATACTATATGTGAATGTAAATGTGAAATTAAATTATAGTGAAATTTAAGTAATGACTTAAGAATTGATAAATTGAAAATTCAACTTTAAATGAAAAGAAGTTGTATGTTGTTTAACTGCATTCTATTTGCATGACTATAACTTACCAAATACTTAAAGGGTTTAAAATGCTAATAAGGATAAGTAGAGAAATAATATACCAGTGTGAGAGTGAAAAATAAAATGTAAAGATCTATTGATAGTTGTAAATATAAAAGAAATTTAAGCTGTAAAATGAATGATACATGTATAAGTGAATGAATAAAATTTAAACTTAATGAAATATAAAATTGGTAAATGGAAACTAATTAAATTTGAATATAACTAAATGTCAATAAACTTGGAAGTGTATGAAATTAAAATTTGACTTGGAAATGTATAATTGATTTAGTGTAGATTTTGGATGGATGTTAATGTTTGATATGCATTGGTTGTTAGATGGATGATAATTGATTAAGTAGAATTCATTAGTGTTAATGGAATTGAATAAACGGAATAAAATTTTAAATAATTAAATTCAAATTGGGAGCAAATTGACTTGAATTAAAAATGTGAATGAAACAAACTTGAATAAATCGGAAACAAATTGAATGTAAACCTATTGCATTGATGAATAAGAAAATAGATGACTTTGTGTTTATGATTATTCTTTAGAAAATTTGAAGTTTTGATGTTTTGTACTTTGAAATAATAAAAGCAAATTTTTGGAAAAATAAAATAAAAATAAATAAAATCCAACATTGTCCAATATATGCTGAAACGAAAACAACCATAACTTTTAAATGGTTGAACGGAATTCGACGGTTTTAGACTTTTCGGAAAGCTTAGAAACTATAGCACAACTTTTGTTTAGATAACTTGAGAAAATTCCTTCGTCTGCTTGGTTAAAAACTTGAATGTTACTCGCTGTCCTGTGTAAAAATAAGTAAAATCAGTAGTATACACCCTTAGTATTTTCGCCATATCTTTTGATTGGTTTATCAGATTTTGATGATCTTGCACTTTCTGGAAAGCTAAGAACTTAAGTTAAAACTTTTGTTTTAAGTGTTTTGTGTTTTGATATCGTTTAGAAGGTCGAAAACATGGGTGAACGTCGCTGACCTGCGCAATTCATTGCCCAGGCTGAGGCGTATCCTCTAAGTAAAACGGCCGTAACTTTTGAATGTATGGTCCGAATTCGATGATTTTGGACATTCCGGAAAGCTTGAAATGAATACAACAACTTTTGTTTAGATTCTGTTGCCAAATTTTATAGTTTAGGTGACCTAAAACTGAGATTTGTTTGCTGTCCTGAAATTGGAATCTCAGTTTTGAAGCTAAATAGGTTATATATATGTTGTGTAGGCTAAATATATCGATCTATCTTTATATGCATGGTTCTAACTTATTTATTGAGCATTTTAGTAGGTAGCAAAGGGGTTGCGCTTCGTTGTAGAGCTCGCTTCTGTGCTAAATACAAAATGTAAGTAAACTGCTAATAAATGCTAAATAAAAGGTACGCTTATGGTTTTATATGGTATTGGTGATATATATATGTTGTTTCCCCAGATATGGGATGCCTCATCATTGAGATGAGATGTATATTTGATATATATTGGTTATATTTGTGTTATATATTGAATTGTAAAAAATTTCGATCGAGCCGCGCAAAGGAGACCCTGCCGAAATTTTCCGTGAATCCGGGTGTTAGAAAAATTTTCAAGTTTTTAAATTTTATAACTTGTTTTGATAGCTAACTTTTAAATTTAGAAAGCCGTTCGGAGTAACATTGTGGAAGCGTAGTTATGACTTTATAAATGGAATTTCATTGTTTTATAAGTTGGTAACTTTGAATAAAATATATCTAATGTTGAATTCTATACTTAGTTCCTTTTCCCTTCTTTTCCTTTTCGGGGACGAAAAGTTTTGAGTGGGGGAGAGTGTAACGACCCGTATTTTTAGCTATTTTAATTAGAAATTTAAGGTGATTATTGAAGGAAAATGATTATTAACGTAATTTGTTGAATAATTTAATATTTGAAATTATTTGAATAATTGGATAACGGGTTTAATATGATTAAAAATGATTTGTAAAATTCTATTTTATCATATTAAAGTTAGAATGATGTTGTAAAACTTTTAAAATCGAATTAAAAGTAAATTTGTGAAAATTGAATATTTTAATATTTAATTGACGAGTTAAAATAGTCATTTTTCAAACAGTCTCGGATTTCGACGAAACTTGTTTCATCGGATCCGTAATAGTAAACTATGGTAGGATTTCAATTTTCGTAGCAATTGGACTTGTCGTTTGGCCGTGCGAGCTTGAAACGCGTAGAAATTTAATTTCGAATTTAATTAAAATAATCGACTTCGAAAAGCTATCTTCCAGATATGATCGAATTAGGCCTTGAAACTAGTTCCATTGCGTCCGGAATGGGGTAAAACCTTATAAACGCCTGGCGGCACGTCTCGATTGGAGTTCGGATGATTTTGGACCTACCTATATAAATACGCACGCAAATCGAGACAGTTTTATTATTATTTTAATCCAGAAACCCTAATTCTAAATCATGGCCGCCACCTATTCCATGGCCAGAAATTGCCGATTTTCTTTTCTTAATATCTCTCAATCCGTTCGACGAAATCGAAAAATTCCAAAAGAAAAAGTGTAAATCTCGACGAGCTCTTCAAATCCATACGGTTGATGTATGCTAATTTTTCATGTATTCGTCCAGATCTGACTTGGAAGTATGTACGTATTTCCTTGGATTGCGTGCAAACGACGGCGAATGACGGGATGAAACTTGGCGCGTAGGTGGCTCTGGTGAAGGGCTTCGTGGTGGCGCTAGCTGATCGTTCTGGAAGTCGACGAGGTGGTCATGAAAATTGCTTGAAGATCGGCGGCTAATGGGTTTGCATACATGAATTTCACGTTGGGGAAGAAGCGCCGGAATCACGGAGATGAGAGCTGCGCTGCAGTGCAGATCCGAAAGTGTTTGGAGCTCATTAAAATTTTATGTTAAATCGAACGTCGTTCGATTTGATTTAAAATCGTAAAATCAAGGTGAGTGTTTTATAACGCGCACAACGTACTGAATATCTTTATGCTAGTTAAATTTGACATTATGCATAGTTATGATTTTTATTTGTTGTTGTTTGATAAAATTTAATTATCATATTGATTGTCATTTGAATTCACCGTTAAAAAAAATTAAATTGACAGTTAAATTTAAATTAAAATTGAATTGCGATTAAATTACCTGACATTGATAAATATGAAATTGCCATGAATTGTATTGCCTATTGGATGATGTATTTCGATGGATGTTATTGGTTGATATTTAAATGTTTGGATGTTTATTTGTTTATATATATCCTGCTATGCATACATATGACACTATGATTGATTTAAATGATATATTCATCCCTGACATTTAATTGTAATAACTAATCACTTGGGCATATGTTAGAAAATTATATACGGACACCGAGTTGGATAAATTAAATGATTTTAAAAGTTGTTTTGAAATTATTTAAATGAATTGATTTTAAGAATAAAATCCAATTTATGGAAATTGAATTATTTTGAATTGGAGCTCGAAATGTTAGAATTTAAACTTGGTAAACGAAATTATTAAATAAAATCGAAGTTTAGATTTAAATTGAAAATTGAAATACGGTGTAAATTTTTGAAAGTTGATTTGTTTTAAAAGATTGGACTTTTAATCGAACTCTGAATATTTCTAAGAAAATTGATATGAAATGATATTTCAAGTTTGAGTTTGGAATTGGAAATTTATTTGAAATTTAGATTTAAATTAATTTGGAATTGAATTGAAATTTAAAGAAATTTGTGAATTGAAATCGAAATTTACGTGGAATAGAAATTTATTCAAGTTGAAATTGGAATAAATCGATTAAATCGAAATGGAATTTGGATTTGATTTGGATAGGAAATTTGGGAAGTTGACCGGTTTGACTTTGGAATTATTTATCAAATAATTTTTGATTTTTCCAAACTATTTTATATATAAACCATTTTATATTCAAATTATTTTCGATTAAACTATTTAAATATTTTCTATTAAACTATTTTGAATTATTTAACTATTTTAAACTATTTAAACTATTTTCTTAAATTCAAACTGGTTAAAGAGACGGAAATATTTATATTTAAACCTTTGGTTTAAATACGAACTAGGTTAAAGTAGAGATTATAACCTAATTCGAATTCGAATCAAATTTTGAAGTGAAATTGATTTATCGGACAAAATCGATAATTTTGAATATATGATGATTTTGAAATGGATTTGATTTTAAAGCGAATATGATATTTTGTTATCAATCATGAATCAATTTGAAATATAAAAGAGCCATCAGTGTAATAATACGTAGTTATTAAAGAGATCGGGATCGGATATGGACATACTCTCTGTCGATACCGAAAACCACTTTAATAACTATTATACGCGGAGTGTTGATCCAGAATGAAGTGGATGGTTTGGTGAACGCGTTGACTGAAGAAAGAGAACGATATTGGATGACCCCTGACATGACTAAAACAGGATCCGCGCCGGCCCATTGAGGTTCGCCACCTCTAGCGGACACACTTCTTCGATACCATATCTATTACATTTGTGATTTGATTTGGATGCACCCCTTGATTTGGAGTGTTGTTTCGCGGTGTTGAGGTAGTAGCTGCTATGCTCAACATCAGTCCGGATCACGCAACTACTAGTATCCTAGTTGGTATCGCCTCATGTACCTTGTCATACTGATTATCCTATTCGCGACCACTACGTTTTGGTTTGTACCTTGAGTATATGGATTGCCCTCTGGTGACTTCCGGTTTTGGGAAAACTACGGTCTTGTATATGCTTTTGGGAATATAAAATGTGTTAAGGGGGATTATGGTAACGCCTTAACGCTATTTTGATACTTTATATTACTGATAGACATTATCTACTTAGCTTACATTACTTCCTAGTAGATAGTTTAACAGATCCTTGAAAGGTGGAAAATCCCGTAACATCTCTTAAGTTATTGCACGCACGTTGACACTGGATATGAGATGTCAAACCCCGTAAACATCTCTGACGCCGTCACACTCATATTTATTTACGATTGATTTAACTTTCATATGGATATTTTAGTCCCGACTCGAGTGTTTTGTCTTTTCATTACGCTCGGGTCAGTCCTGAGTTTTCAGATTTTTAAAGATCTATTATGGAGGACGAAGATGAAGATTTGGTATACTATTACTATTATTATCTGTGCATCACGGTGTCTGCTGCATTATTTATTTGTTCTGTTGTATATGTATAACTCTGATAAATGTTGTATAAATAATTGTCTAAGTATAGTAAACAGCTTCATGAACTGTTTATTTGACTATTATATTTTATCGTTCCGCTGCGAGATTCTGTGTTGTTTCATTTCCTTTATTTCTTTTCTTTTCTTAATTACCCCAATAACCATCTGCCTTTTTTAAAGGTTTGGAACTGGCATGTGTATTTGATCGTCGGTTTAAACTGTCCAAAAAGGCGGGTCGTTACATCGGCACATGAATACCGAGGATGTATTAAGTATAGTTTTTGGATGTAAGAAAGGCAGATCGTTACAAGCAGCCTCAAGGTTTTTTGCTGATGATGTTTGGTGGAGACTTTAGTACATTGGAAGCGGACCCATGAAGGGTAGCATGTTCCTAATAATTTCAAAATGAGGACCCAAGTCCTTAATTTTTCACATTGTGACACTTGTTTAATCAAATTTCAATAAATTTGAGTGCAATGCATCGAAATTAGATATTGATACTATGATGCCATGGTAGAATCGTTAAACAAGAAGTAAACATAACGAAACCAAGTTATTTTACAGTGTGACACTAGCGATACTTCATTAGTATTTGGAATTAGGGGGGGTATGGAGAACTTTCGTGCGAACCGGAGCTTTTTCCGCTCCTTCCAAACATTGATTGAAAAATGAAATTTGTTTCAATTTCCGTTCCATGAACTCTGGAATTCATGTATTCGATGATCATGGGAATTGGAAAATGTAGGAAGAAAGATGGAAATTCCTGGTTTTCTCGTAAATAAAACTAATAATAAAAAACATGCTGGTTGTGGAAGATGAGGAGGTTTTGGAAATTCTTGGAGTATGTATCTACAGGTCCAAAAAGTCCGAAGGAAAGTAGATGCAAAGGCACTGCACAAGTTTGGTTTCTTTCCGGTTGAAGTTGTTCTGGTTCTGGTCTGAAATCTACAACAATTAATCTTGTTTTTAAAAAATTTCTATGTGTATTTGTTATGTTATTGTGTTAATACATTTTTAATTACCGAGCATGTCTGTTTTAAACTTTAGATGACTTGTACGAAGCAAATAACTCTCCTGCCTATGAAAGTGTATGCCTATTATGCATTTTATGACTCTTTCTAACAAGCAATGTGTTAAGCCGGCTTTTGTCAAGGGCATGGATAGTCGAATATAACTAAAATCAACAGTTTTATTCGGCTACATGACGATAGTTGCAAAAGATATAATCAGAATCGAACGAGTATCGAATTAGGAAAGGATTGGAGGTATGAAGGCTACTATGGCTCGGTCAAGGGTGGACAATCACGAGTGGATCAGCCTGAGCTGGACGTTAGGTGCGGCTCGGTGGTCATTTTTGGATCAGCATAGTGGTGTGGATTGGTCTTGATGATGTGGGTTGGCGTGTTGAAGTGGTTCGACGTGGTGGTCTAGATCGGTTTTGATGGTGTGGATAGGCAGGAAGGTGTGAATCAGCATGGTTGAGAGGTATCAGAGTGGGAAGTGGCTCGGTGGTGTAGTATGGATATGGTTCGGTCAAGATGGGTTGGCATAAGTCGGTCGGCATATGTGGGTCGGCTATACTCAGTCAGGAAGGGTGAGACAAAGTGGTTCGGTATGAATGGCTCTGGACTAAATGGGATTGGAGCATATGGATCGTCCATATGTGGTTCCGCCGTAGTGGGTCGGTCGGCACATGGTTAGGGTAGCAATATGCCTAGGGATCGGCATGTTGGAGCTACTTCGAGTCACTATGTACTTTACTTCGAGTCCGGGCTAGGGTCACTTAGGGTCAGTACCCAGGCTACTTCGGGTCAGCTTATTGAGAACTTTGGTTCGGTCGTGATGAAGGGTTTTGGGTTGGCTATGGTATTGATAGGCTCGGATCATTCAGAAAGCCCAGTTACTCGGGTTTTGCCTATAAATATAGCAATAAGGGCTTCAGAAAAAGGATCTTCATTCTGTTTTCCTACATCTTCTTCATTAAGGCTACTTTGTCATTATTTCTTTAAAAACTCCGGATTGTAACTGTAATTGATTCTGGTATCATAAAAAGGGAATTTCTGAAGTGGACATAAGCCAGAGTCAGCTGAACCACTATAAATTCTTTGTTATTACTGCTTTCTTTTTAATTTTAAATGTTCTTCATATTTCTACTCTCTAATACATTCTGTCTGTGATCTGTTGCTGCAATTTGGTGCTTTCAACGGTGTTTGGGTGTTAATGACCAATTTTGGCGCTAACATTTTGGTGCTTTCAATGAGAAAACTAGCGCTCAAGCATTCTGAAGCTTGGATTTTATATTTAAAGGCTTAGGAACTTGGATTTTGGAGATTATGGCAAAGCAATCAACCAGGAGACAAAGGACGAAAACAAGCCAGCAAGAGAGAAGTCAGGAGGCTTCCTTTGAAGTTAATCAAGCCTCCATCTACATCATAGGGACGAGATGTAGGTCATGACGAATTCCATGCAGGAGCGATTGATGAAAATGCAAGGGGAAATGATGCAGACACTTTTCAGACAATTTAGACAAGCAAGAATTGCAGAAGCTCAGATCTATGGAGTTGGATCAGAAGGACTCAACCGACAAGCAGATTGAGTGATTCAGTAGGAGGCAAGCCCCAATCAACAAAAAACTATCAATCTGGATGGACCTAGACTTGGGAGCACACCACCAATTAATGCTGAACCAATCCATGGAGGGATACCAGTTGACGCTGCATAGCCCGGCATCAATACGAATAGGAGTACATGACGAGGAGTATGTGTCAGAATTCACTCAAGGACTTGGAGGGCAGTTAGGAAATGGAGATGGGGGGCAACCATTAGTAGATAACACTAGATTAGCCAACATTATCAGGTGAACTATTTGCGAAGGCCTGACAAACAAGGATTTGGAGGGAGTAGGCAAAAGTCCGTTTACCCATAACATTGGGATGGCAAAAAATCCACCCGATTTCAAGCTTCCCACTCTAGAAATATACAACGGTAAGACGGATTACACTGACAATATGATGAGGTACACAAGACATATGGAGGTGCTAGGGGGATCAGAGGAGGTTATGGCCCAGTGTTTCCTCCTGTACTTGACTGACATTGCTGCTATGTGGTTTAGACAGCTGAAAGATGGATCTATTGGAATATTGATAGAACTGGTGGATAGGTTCTTGAAGCAGTTTCGAGTTCACATAAAAATTTCGAAGAATGTGACGATAGTGACATCAGTAAAGTAGAGGGCGGATGAATCGCTTAGAAATTTTTTAACTCGGTTTAATGCGGCAGTTGCCTCGGTAGATCAGCCACATCCATCAATGGTTCTGATGGCGGCAATATCAGAAGTCAGGGATAATTCAGATTTCAAAGTATTTTTGATAAGGGACCCAACAATGGATCTCGGGGAATTCTTCCACGAAGCTGAGAGGTTTCTTCGACAAGAGGATGCATGTTTTGAAATGAAGTCAAAGAAAGTAAACGTGGTTAAGGATGGAGAACTGTCTGGTGAAAGCTCGGGTAAAGATAAGCATAAAGGGAAGAGGAAGCATCGAGAGAACCAAAATTATCCACTTACACAGGACCGAATGAGACATTGGAACGAATATACTTGGGCACTCAGGATCTCCTTCCTTATCGAAGGTCGACAAGGAGAGAACCCTCAGTACACGAAAGGGCATCAGGAAGGCACTGTCTCTTTCATGACCTGGACGGGGATGGTACTAACAGCTGTAGGCATTTAAAGGATATAATCGAGGAACATGTAATGAACGGTTAGTTGCGCCAATATGTAGAATCTCGAAATGCGACGGTGGAACAGGAGCATCCACCGTTCCACCGCCTAACTTGAACGACAATGGCACAAGACCCAGGAATGGTGGTCGGTTGGTCATCAACTAATCACGATGGTTTGGAATAAATAACAAAATTTAGGCTAAGGACTAAGTCGCTTACTCATGTATGTGGACAGAGATAGCCCCTAGGCATGCTCTGAGATGATGATAAACCATGATGCTCTGGTTTGTGAAATCTATTTTTTTTTCATTTTGGTTTGGACACTTTCTTTTTCTGCTTTGGTTTTGGAGTTTGGTTTGAACTCCCAGTTTTGTTTGTTTTCTGATTTGGATTCTAGTTTGGACGTTGCTTTTTGGTTTGGACCTTTAATATGGATTTTTGGTTTTCTAGTTTGAATTTGGATTTCGGATTGGATTTTGGTTGACTTTTTGTCTGGTTTTTGGCTAAAAGGTCATCAAGCATGGATATCCTTGGCAAGGGTCCGGAGAGTCCAAGTTTTGGCCTAGGGCTTAGGCCCTATATTATCTATCATTTACTATCATGGGTCGTCGAGTATAGACTATGCTCGGCAAGGGTCTAGAGAGATCAAGATTCGGCTTAGGACTTAAGCCACAACATTACTTAGTGTTCAGAGACACTGAACCAGAAACACCACGGCATTACTTAACTCAGGTCGCTGAGTGTGGATTACATTTGGCAAGAACCCGAAGAGGTTACAGATTTGGATATTGGCTATGACCAGCTAAGGATTTGGGTATGGACCCGGAGCGGTCCCGTATTTGGATGTCGACCGGGAGAGGTCGTACATGTGGTTATTAGTTATTGAATATGGATGGGTTAGAATTCAACTGTCGGGTTTGGATGGATGTGGAATTGAGTAAGGATTTGGTTACTGGATAGGAATCAGATATCGACTCGGAGTAGTCGTAGATTTGAACAAGGATACGATAATGGCACTTGAATAAAATAAATTGGATTAGGAATCGGAAGGTATGGCTATGGATAACATATGGACTTTGGATATCGGATTTAAGGCTATTCAAAACACGTCTTCCTACCGCAAGGCATGTTTTGAGGGGTAAATGTTAACCCGCCTTTTGGCAAGGCCATGGACAGATGGATATAACTAAAATCAACAGTTTTACCCGGCTACAAGACGATAGTTGCAGAAGATATGATCGGACTTGAACGAGTATCCAATTAGAAAAGGGATTGGAGGTATGAAGGCTAGTATGGCTTGGTCAAGGGTGGAAATTTGTGAGTGGATCGACCTGAGTGGGTCAGTAGGTGTGGCTCAATGGTGATTTGGATCGTCATATTTGGATCGGCGTGGTGGTGTGGATCGGTCTTGGTTATGTGGGTTGGCATGTTGAAGTGGTTCAGTGTGGTGGTCTGGATCGGTCTTGATGGTGTGGATAGGCAGAATAGTGTGGATCAACATGCTTAAGAGGTATGAGAGTGGGGAGTGGCTCGGTGGTGGAGTATGGATATGGTTCGGTCAAAGTGGGTTGGCATAAGTCGGTTGGCATGTGCGGGTCGGCCATACTCGGTCGGGGAGGACGAGACAAAGTGGTTCGGTATGAATGGTTCTGGCCTCAAGGGGATTAGAGCATATGGATCAGCCATACGTGGCTCGGTCGTAGTGGGTCGATCGGCATAAGGTCAGGGTAGCAATACTCCTAGGGATTGGCATGTTGGAGCTGCTTCGAGTCACTAAGTACTTTACTTTGAGTCAGGGTTAGGGTCACTTCGGATTGGTACCCTGGCTACTTCGAGTCGGCTTGTTGAGAACATGGGTTCGGTCGTGATGAAGGGTTTTGGATCGGCTATGGTATTGATGGGTCCGGATCACTTAAGAAGTCTAGTAACTCAGGTTTTGCCTATAAATATAGCAGGAGGGGCTTCAAAAGAAGGATCTTCATTCTATTTCCCTGCATCTTCTTCATTAAGGCTACTTTGCCGTTATTGCTTTAAAAACTTCGGATTGTAACTATAATTGATTTTGGTATCAATAAAAAGAAAATTTCTAGAGTGGACGTAGGCAAGAGTCCGCCGAACCACTATAAATCCTCTGTTATTACTGTTTTCTTTTTAATTTTAACTGTTCTTCATATTTATACTCTCTACATACATTCTGTCCGTGATCTGTGACTGCAATTTGGTGCTTTCAATGGCATTTGAGTGTTAATAACCAATTTTGGTGCTAACACAATGCAAGCAATTCATAGCTTGATTTACTAACTCACAAGGCTACATACATAACTATGAAAATTTGACTAAACTCGTAAATTCATAAATCTAGCTGTGAATCACATAACAAGCAATGCAAGCAAATAAATCAAAATCCATTACAAAATCTCGAGAAAGTTTTGATGTTGAACATATAATAAGGCTGGACCTGCTCGGAGACTCATAAGTTCAACAATGATGCTAAATGTACAGATTTGGACATGGAAAGGAGAATACACACAAAATTTAGATTTGAATTTTGAACTAGTTTAACAGAATACACAGATGGCCTAAGTGAATGTTAAAAACTTAAAAACAATGCTTATAGTAATATTGATAAATACACAGAATATCTTAAATTTTGAAATGCAGAGAACATGGTACATAAAACAAACTCAATATCAAGATTATAAATGCTAGCAAAATACACAAAATACTAATATCATATAAGATTAACTTAATATAATACTATGCTCTTTAGGAAAAGGGAAAAAACTTCATGCTTTACGTGTTTAAATAAACTTAAACTACAGTAGCAGCAAGTGCCACATATATATGATAGGAGAATATATATAAAAAAAATATACACCTTCCACTTGTAACGAACCCAAATCACACACAACTCAAGAAGAAGCAAACAATGAAAATCATAAGCATACACCACTACCATAATTTTCATGACCATGCCGTACCTCGAACTGTGATGGTTGAAGGTTTAATGTTTTGATGATTCAACCGATCAAACCGTCAAAACCGTAATTTATTTTTTCAAAAAAATTTCTCATTTAACTACAAACTATATACAAAAATATTGAAATAATAATGCTATGCACACAAGTTGTAGATGGTCTTCAAGGTCTGCAACAGAAGTTGTGTGTTGTTGTAGTGCACAACTACAGCTTTGTATATAGTAGAGTAGTGCACAACGATAGAAGTTTAATGACGACAAACTTGACGAATCTTACAGTGGTATTAGAATTGTTTGCAGCAGTGAAGAACAAAGTGATGAAGTTAGTCGTTTAGATTTTAGAACGATTATGATTTTTGAAATATATATATATATGTTTACTTAATTTTTTCAAAGCAATGCAAAAGATGAAAAGGAGAGTGAATTACACGATGAGAAAGTAGGAAAAAACAAAAGAATCGTGGTTCAACCGAACAAAATTGATGGTTGAACCGTTGATTTGAAGGTCCGACCAAGGTTCATGGATGAAATGAGGTTAGATTGAGTTCCGCACAATGGTGATCCAAGGTTCAAGGTTATTCGAAGTCGGACTAAGGCAGGACAGCGTCATGAAAACGCTGTCCACTACTCCCTCTTCTTGCTAGCAACAACTCAAGCAATCACATGCCCAATTCAGCTATGGCGGAAAGCCCATAGTGCCAGCAGTGATTGTGTTTGGAGACTCGATGATGGACATTTAATAAGGGAAAAAGATTATTAGGATTAGTGTAACAACCCCAGATTTTTAATATAATTTTAAATTTGACTTTATTTTGTTTTATAATTATTTTAAATTTTTTATTGTAATATTTCATTTATAAATATTTTTAAAATGATAATAAAAAATTTCAAAATTTATTGCATTTATCTTCTATTTTTAAAGCCTAATTTCCATTTTTCTGCTATTTTCTTTATTAAATTATATTTAATTAAAATTTATTTATTTATTTTTATGCATGTTTTTTATTTTTGTGTTTTTATCTTTATTTATAGGTATTTTTCAGGTACATAAATTTTTTCCAAAATTCATTTCATTTATTTTCAAATTTTCAAGCCTAGTTTCTATTTTCTTTGCTATTTTCTTAATTTAATTATATTTAATTAAAATTTATTCATTTATTTTAAGCATTCATTTTAATTTGTCTTTATCTTTATTTATCAGCATTTTTCGTGTATTTAGAATTGCAAAAGAAATGGTGGAAATTTGAAGAGTTTTGTGACCTTTTATTTGCTTAAGTCTTTTTGTATTCCACCTTTTCATTTTTCTAATCACCACATGCATTGAAGAGGCCAACTCTATCATTTCTTTCAGCCGTATACCATTACATTTTCATGCATAAGAAAAATTTTCTCATCATCAAAACTTGTGGCCTCCATTTCTAAAAGTTTGGTAAAAATCTTTCTTTTCTTTTTATTGTTTTATACTTGTTTATATTGTTTTGCTCTTGCTTTCTTTAGCTTCTAGGCTCGGCTCCTCACCAATCCAGTACCTTGGCTGCCTCCACCACCACCACAACCAGTCACCACCCCCTCCAGTCCAACCCCAAAACCATGGCCGTGCCCATGTTGCCTTTGGCCGTGACCTATATTTGCTTTGAAACAATGTGTGTTGCCTTAGCTTGTGTAGTTTCATGCACACATACCTTTGCACCATCATCTAATCCATGCTAGGTCGACCCTATGAACCCAAAACTAGATCCAAACCCACTCCTTAACCGTGTGTTTCTGACCTATAACTGAAACATAGGTGGTTGAAAGCAATTGCAAATACTTTGGCTTTGTATTGTGCATTCATTTATAACATTGTTTTATTATATTTGGGTTGAAAACTTATGTTGTTTATATTGTTTTGTTTGAATGTGTTCAAGGCAATTAGCTTTGTCTCTCCCGCACTCGAGTCATTATCGTGCTATCATGCCTTTGTGGATCTCAGTTTGTGTACTTGGGTTGTTGTCTTCAGCTTATACCTATGAGTTACTCACCAGACAGTTTTATACTTATATGACTAGTAAACCGATCACATTTGAATCTGTAAAATGCATCACCATGTTACACCTGCTATGTTATGATCATATGATGTTCACCCATGCTTAAAAACCAGTTATATCATCTATTACTATTAGATAATGCTATTATGTTATTTATATCAGTTTATCACACTGCAAGTTCCCTTTAGATTAGAATCACTATGGGTTGAAATGATACATACCCGAACGGACTTTAGAATAGGGGAAAATGGTTATGGGCTGAAATGATAGGCCTGAACGATTTTCAATTATTTCATTTTACTTGGGACTGCGGGTTTGAAATGATAAAACCCAGGTTTTCTTTGTAAATTACGGATTGAAATGATATATTATCCGCATCACTTAACCTACGCTAGAAAATTTAATACAGACCCATGGTTAATATAAGTTTTTCTGAAAAATTTAAAATATTTTAGAAATGTAAATATTATAATATTTTGATTTAAATTTAATTAAAAATGATTTTTGTAAAGTATTATAAATTTGCTGAAAATTTATAAGTGAAATAAATTAATGGTAAGGTTAGAAACTTGAAATATAAGTTATTTTAGAAATTTTGATTTGATTATAAATGTAACTTAAATTAAGTAGGAAAATATGATAATAGATATAAAATTTGATTTAAAATGAATTTAAATGATTTTTATAAAGTGTTAATGATTTTTGAATAAGTTAAAAAGTTAAATAAATGAATATTTAAGTTGAATTTTGAAATGTTACCTAAATTGAAAATTTATGAATTTTGTTTAAAAGTGAATTTTAAGTTAAGTAAATAAGATGAAAATTATGTTATATTTGAAAATTTAAACTTAAGTATTAAGTTCAAAATTTAATTTAAAGAATTGAAATTGGATGTTGGAATTTAATAAGTAAATTATTATTAAATATTGATTTTTGAATGGAAGCTTAACTTTATAAAATCATGAATATAAGGGTAATTAAATGATTGCTTTAAAAGTGAAAATATATGATATTATAAGTTTAAAATAATTTAAATAAAATTTAATTGTTTGTGAAATTATATTGTATATTTGAAATTTAATTAACAGCATTTTTGAAACGCTATTATTTCTAATGTAAAGAATATTACAGCATTTGTAAATGTTGTAGTTGATATAAATGAAAAAATGGCTAAATGCTAATAAAGGGATATTATAGCACTTTGTATCTGCTATAATTTTCAAATTTAACTAAGGTTTTATTTGAACTAATGTATCCCTATTACAGCATTTTAAACGTTGTCTTTTGTTAAATCGAACTGTTTTGAAAGTAACTTTCCGTAGCATTTTCTAAATGCCGCGAAAGGTGAATTTTCACCGTTTTGATAAATTTAAGTGAATAAATGAACTTTGAAAGATTAAAATTTTGAAAATTTAATAATTTAATTACTAAATGTAATAACTTCATTTTAATGATTTAAATGAGGTAATTCGATTTGAAATATAAACTATTTTGAAGTGTGAATTGAAATGGTATTTTAAATTTGAATATAATGAATGTGGTTTTGAAATGATATGATAAGTTGGATGTTTTGAAATGGATTTGAAATGATATTTCATTGTTAAATGATGTTTGATTTTTGAAATATAAATACCATTTTTAAATTATAACCACGGGTTATAATAACGATTGGTTGTTAAAGAGACCGAGATCGGATATGGACATACTCTCTGTCGATACCGAAAACCACTTTAACTACTGTGTGCGCGGTGGAGATTCCAGAATGAAGTAGGATGGTGATGACGTTCCTGATGTACATTACGTGGACCTGTCTCCCGTGGGTTAGCTTAAGGTGGCTAAAAAAGGAGCGATCTCGGGCCAAAAGAGGAAGCACCTCTGGCCGGACACACTTCTTCGATACCATTCTATTATTGTTGTGATTAATTGGGTGCACCCCTTGATTTTTGGAGTGTTGTTCGGGGTGGGCGTAGTGGCTGCTACGTTACTGTCAGCCCGTGTGCTTAGTTGGTATATCTACCCTGGCATAGCCTTGTGTGTCGTGTCACCAACCATACCGAGCCTTTACTACGAGTTTTTTTTTCTCACGTAGCCGGTGTGGTATCCTCTGATAGTCTCCCGATCTGGAGATATCATGATATTGGATGGACTACTGGGACTATTATGTGTGAAGGGTGATATGGATAAGCCCTTAACGCTATTTTAAAGTAAGTTTATTTTACTGTATACATTATTATAGTAGCGCAATATTACTACATAGTAAATAGTTTAACGTATCCTTAGAGGATGGGCGGTCCCAGGCATCCTTTAAGTTACTTGTATCTTTATTACAGTTCACTTGAGTTGGTTTATATTATATAAGTATATATTCTCCTGACTCGAGTGTTTTGTGTTTTTGCTTTACGCTCGAGTGAGCCTGAGTATTCACAGCTTTGGATTCTCTTTTTGGAGCTGGTCTTTGCTGGAGATTCTGCCTATCTATATTTATATCTTTTCTGTTTCAGCTGTTCTAGTTTATCTCATGTATTAGTGAACTTCTATGTATTTTGCATTTCTATTATGTTGTTTTCAGACTGATATTATGTATTTGTTTTGAGACTCTGTTATAGTAGCTTCATGAACTACTATGTTATTTTATATTCCGCTGCGAGTTATTCTGATTGTTCTGTGTTCGTAGTTTTGTGTATTTGATTTCATTTGCTTTAAATTTATTTACAATTTATTATTTTGCATCATTCAAGTCCGACATGTGTGGATTATTGTCGATTTGAATGGTATGAAACGGCGGGTTTTCACAGTTGGTATTAGAGCTTTGGTTGTTTGGCAAACCATTGCCTCTGTAGAGCAAAAACTCATTAGAGATAGGGTATTTGTACCGTAGAATGAGTGAAATCAATCTCAGAATCATATCTTGGTGAGAGAACGTATTTCAAAGTATAAAATGATTTTTCAAAATGTTTTCAAAAGATTTTCAAAGATTATTTTGATATAAAAAATTTCTTGTTTTAAAGGATTTTCAAATGTTTTCTAACTTCCTTCCTTTCATATCTACCTTGTTAGATTTTTCTTTCTTTAGGATATTCATCCAGATGAATTCTTTTGTCTTATCTTAATTTATCTTTGGCTTGTCTTTATCTTGTCCTAAATTCATTCTTGATATTTTTCAGGATGAATCGAGGAAATGCCAGAGGTAGGGGTCGTGGTATTGCCCTAGCTGCTCAGCCTGTTGCTCCTGTTCGGTTCACTGTTCTCTGTAAGGAATTCACTCAACTTGGTGGAACCCCATTCACCGATTCAGAGAGTATCCTTGAGGCTCAGTAGTGGTTGCGGAGTTTTGAGAGGATATTTACCGGTCTTGATATTACTGGTGCCCAGAAGCGTCAGTTAGAAGCTTGGCAGTCGCGTGATTCTGCTTTAGATTGGTGGGAGTCCATTACGGCTAACACCGTCGAGGCTGATATTACGTGGGAGCAGTTTAGGTATCCTTTGTGTTATCTTGAATTTTGTTCCTATTTTCCTTTTCTTTTGAATCTATCTTAAGATTGTTTTGTATCTCTTTTCCAGGGAGGCTTTTGTAGCAAAATGCATGCCAAAAGCTGGGAAATCTCAGCTTTATCATGAGTTCATGGATCTTAAGCAGGGTAGCATGTCTTTTGCTGAGTATGAGAGGAATTTCAATGAACTTTCCAAGTTCGGTCCTAGCCTGATTGATACTCCTCTCAAGAAGAATGAGAAATTCATTGCTGGTGCTCGTCCAGAATATTATAGTCGCCTCATTTCTCATGTTCATGGCTCTTTCACCTAGCTTATGGATATGTCTATTCTCTATGAGAACCCAACATCTAAAGGTCCTGCTTCTTCTGGTGCTCAATCTTCCTCTGCT
The DNA here is from genome assembly GCA_030765085.1 of Allium cepa. Taxonomy (NCBI): domain Eukaryota; kingdom Viridiplantae; phylum Streptophyta; class Magnoliopsida; order Asparagales; family Amaryllidaceae; genus Allium; species Allium cepa. The sequence goes on from CM060937.1 coordinate 295,641,120, forward strand.
AATTCCAAGAAGCGTTAGCCTAATTTCCATCAACAGAAGAAGAATTGGCAAAGGCATCCTAGTTTGGGATCTTCATCATCTACTCCTGCTCAGAGGTAACCAGTTGATCTCTCCACTACCACTTGCTTTAGGTGTGATCAGAAGGGGCACTATGCCAATAGCTGTCCTACATTAGCTGGTGCTGCTGTTCCTCCACCTGCTCAGTTGGCTAGGCGTGATCTCTGCCATATCTGTCTCCAGCCTGGTCATTTTAAGAAGGACTGCCCTACTCAACAGAGTGGTACGCCTTCTGGTATATTTGCTGTCACTTCTGCCTCATCTCCAATTCCTCCACCTGCTCCTAGTGATGACCAAGGTACTCTCTTGGGTTCATTTACTTTGTTTTGTCATCCTGTTCGTGTTTTATTTAATACTGGAGCTTGCCCAGTTTTATTTCTGTTGATTTGTGTGATAAGCCTGAGCATCTCCTATCTCCTGAGTATGCTTCTATTCCATTATGTGTTTCAAATCCTATTGGGGGTCCTGCTAACCTTAATCGGATTTGAAAGCAAGTGAAACTTCTCCATTATGATCATCGCTTTAGTGGTGATGTTTATGTTCTGGGCTTCGATGCTTTTGATTTATTGCTTGGTCAGGATTGGTTAGGGAATCATGATGCTCATATCTCTTGTAAAGCCCGGATTGTTCACCTTGTTGATGGCCAAGGGAATTCCTTGATTATTCAGTGCCGCATGCCTCAGGATTTTGCTGGCAACTTTACTTATTCTCTGGATTCTTCTCATAGTGATCTTGATTCAACTCCTGTGGTTAGATTATATTCGATGTTTTTGGTGAAGTCACTTCTTTGCCTTCGAAGCGGGATATTGATTTTCGAATTGATCTTATTCCTGGTGTTCGACCTGTTGTTCTTCCTTTTAGAAGAATGGCACCCCGCGAGAAGGTTGAGATGGAAAAGCAAATTGAGGACTTGTCTTCCAAAGGTCTGATTCGGCCTATCTTTTCTGAATGGAGAGCCGCGGTGGTTTTTGTCACCAAGTCTGATGATTCTCTTCGGATGTGTGTTGATTATAGGGAGCTGAACAAGCTCACAATGAAAAACAGATATCCAATGCCTCGTATCAATGATATGTTTGATCAGCTTTATGGTGCTACTATTTTCTCTCATCCTGATCTTGTCACTGGTTTTCATCAGCTTAGGGTTGCTGAGGATAACATTTCTAAGACTGCTTTCCTTATTGAGAATGGTTTTTATGAATGGTTAGTTATGCCTTTCGGTTTGACTAATGCTCCTGCTTTCTTTGTTGATTTGATGAATCGTGTCTTTCGTGACGTGCTTAATAAATTTATGCTAGTCTTTGTTAATGATATCCTTGTCTTCTCTAAGACTAAGGATGAGCATAAGTCGCATTTGAAATATGTTGTAGAGACTCTCAGAAATCATCAACTGAAGGATAAATTTTCTAAATGTCATTTCTGGAAGGATGAAGTCCGATATCTCGGGCATATTATTTCTAGTAATGGAGTTTCTGTTGATCTAGTCAAGATTGCTGCGATCAATATAAGTCTTTCTTTTTTCTCTTTTCATTATCATTTAATAATTGTATCTTTTCGGTTGTCCTTATTTTTCTCCCTATTCTGTTTCAGGATTGGAAAACTCCAAAGTCTCCATCTGATATTCGTAGTTTTCTGGACCTTGCCGGTTACTACCGGAGATTCATTGAGAATTTTTCTCGGATTGCTGCACCTCTTACTGCTATGACTCGTAAGAATGCCAAGTTTGTCTGGAGTGATCAGTGTAAGGCTGCATTCAATGAGTTGAAGAGCAAGCTAACTTCCGTACCAGTTCTTACCGTTCCGAATGGAAGTGAGGGATCGACGGTATATACTGATGCTAGTCATGAGGGTTTGGGTGCTGTTCTCATGCAGGACAGTAGGGTTATTGCATATGCCAGCCGTCAGTTGAAAACCCGTGAGGAAAATTAAGCTGCTCATGATTTAGAGTTGCTTGCTGTTGTCTTTGCTTTGAAGCTTTGGAGGCATCATCTTCTTGGAACCAAGTTTCAGCTTTTCACCGATCATCAGTCTATGAGATGTATCTTTTCCCAGAAGGATTTGAATTAGAGGCAAGTTCGTTGGCTTGAGTTTCTGGCTTCTTATGACCTCGATATTAGCTATACTCCTGGTAAAGCTAATGTAGTGGCCAATGCTTGAGTCGAAAGAAGGCTTTGTTATGTCAACTTGTTGTTTCTTCTTCTCCTCTTCTAGATCGTATCATGGCTATGCAGGATGAGGATGAGATGCTTAGATTGATGAAGGAGAGTGTTCGTAGCAGGGTTAGTGATAGTAGTAGGAGTAGTGATCTCAGATTGATGATAGAGGGATTTTGAGGATTAATGGCAGGATTTGTGTCCCGAATGTTGATGGTTTGAGGCAGGAGTTGCTTCAGGAGAATCATTGATCCAGACTTTCTATTCATCCTGGTATGTCGAAGATGTATCAGGATATGAAGAAGCTTTATTGATGGAAGGGGATAAAGAGGGATATCTCTATCTTTATTAGTCGATGTACGACTTGTCAACAAGTCAAAGCCGATCACCAGAAGACCCTGGTTTGTTGCAGCCCCTTGAGATTCCCAATTGGAAATAGGAACAGGTTTCCATGGATTTCACCGATGGTTTACCGATGAATCGGAGGGGTAATGATAGTATTTTGGTTATTGTTGATAGACTGACCAAGCCCGCTCATTTCATTCCGGTCAAGTCTACTCGTTCTGCTTCTAGCTTATCTGAGATCTACATGAGAGAAATTGTTCGTCTCCATGGTGTTCCTCTCAGTATTGTTTGTGATCGTGACCCTATCTTCACCAGTCAGTTTTGGAAGGCTTTTCAGGAATCTCTGGGTACTCGTTTGAATCTGAGCACTGCTTACCATCCACAGATCGACGGTCAAATGGAAAGAGTAAATCAGATTCTCGAGGATCTTCTTCATGCTTATGTACTTGATTATGGAGGATCTTGGGAAGATCATCTCCATCTTGCTGAATTCACCTACAATAATAGCTATCAGGTATAATTTTATCTTCTGTTTTTCAGTCTATTCTTAATCTTTTTATCTATCTCATTCCATTTTTACATTCAGGCAAGTCTCAAAATGTCTCCGTTTGCTGCTCTATACGGACGACCTTGTAGATCCCCATCTTGCCGGATTGAATCCAGTAATCATTTGGTTCTTGGTCCTGATGTGATTTTGGAAGCTTCTAAGAGAGTTGAGGAGATTAAGAAGAGGTTGAGAGCCACTCAGGATAGGCAGAAGAAATTTGCTGATAGGCATAGGTGGAATTTGGAATTTTCTGTTGGTGATCTGGTGTTCCTTAAGGTTTCTCCCTTGAGGAATATCATTCACTTTGGTCGTAGAGGGAAGCTTTCTCCTAGGTTCATTAGTCCTTTCCGCATTGTGGAAAGAGTTGGTTCTTTGGCTTATTGTTTGGATTTTCCCGAGAAGCTTTCTGGAGTGCATGATGTATTCCATGTCTCGCATCTTCGCCGACATCTTCATGATCCACCTCTTATTGTCCAGCCTTCGGCACTTGATAGTTTGGATATTGAGTCTAATCTGACTGTCGAGAGGAAGCCACTTCTTATTGTCGATAGAGGTATGAAGCAGCTCAGAAGGAAATCTGTTAATCTCGTCAAAGTACAGTGGAGTACTGACGATCGAGATTGTACCTGGGAAACGGAGGAGGGCATTCGTGCTTCGAATCCAGAATTATTCGTTTCAGGTACTATTTTGTTTTTCTATCTTGTTTCTCTTTATTTTCCTTGCCCATTCTTTTTTAGGATGAAAAGATTTGAGTGGGGGAGAGTGAACAACCCTAGATTTTTAATATAATTTAAATTTGACTTTATTTTGTTTTGAAATTATTCTAAATTTGTTTTATTGTAATATTTCATTTATAAATATTTTTAAAACGATAATAAAATTTTTCCAAAATATATTGCATTTATTTTCTATTTTTAAAGCCAAGTTTCCATTTTTCTGCTATTTTCTTCATTAAATTATATTTAATTAATATTTATTTATTTATTTTTATACATACATTTTATTTTCGTGTTTTTATCTTTATTTATAGGTATTTTTCAGGTACATAATTTTTTTTTCAAAATTCATTTCATTTATTTTCAAATTTTCAAGCCTAGTTTCCATTTTCTTTGCTATTTATATAATTTAATTATATTTAATTAAAATTTATTTATTTTATGCATTTATTTTTATTTCTGAGTTTTTATCTTTATTTATCAGCATTTTTCATGTATTTAGAATTGCAAAAGAAATGGTGGAAATTTCACGAGTTTTGTGACCTTTTATTTGCTTAAGTCTTTTTGTATTCCACCTTTTCATTTTTCTAATCACCACATGCATTGAAGAGGCCGACTCTATCATTTCTTTCAGCTATATACCATTTCATTTTCACACATAAGAAAAATTTTCTCATCATCAAAACTTGCGGCCTCCATTTCTAAAAGTTTGGTAAAAATCTTTCTTTTCTTTTCATTGTTTTATACTTGTTTATATTGTTTTGCTCTTGCTTTCTTCACCTTCTAGGCTCAGCCCCTTACCACTCCAGCACCTTGGCTGCCTCCACCACAACCAGTCACCACCACCTCCAGTCCAACCCCAAAATCATGGTCGTTCCCATGTTGCCTTTGGCCGTGACCATTGTGTGTTGCCTTAGCTTGTGCAGTTTCATGCACACATACCTTTGCACCATCATCTAATCCACGCTAGGCCGACCCTATGAACCCAAAACTAGATCCACACCCACTCCTTAGCCTATGTTTCTACCTATAGCTGAAACATAGGTGGTTGAAAGCAAGTGCAAATACTTTGGCTTTGTATTGTGCATTCATTTGTAACATTGTTTTATTATATTTGGGTTGAAAACTTATGTTATTCATATTATTTTGTTTGAATGTGTTCAAGGCAATTAGCCATGTCTCTCCCACTCGAATCATTGTCGTCCTATCGTGCCTTTGTGGATCTCAGTTTGTGTACTTGGGTTGTTGTCTTCAGCTTATACCTGTGAGTTATTTTCACCAGACAGTTTTATACTTATATGACTAGTAAACCAATCACATTTGAATATGCAAAATGCATCACCATGTTACACCTGCTATGTTATGATCATATGATGTTCACCCATGCTTAAACACCTGTTATATCATCTGTTACTGTTATATAATGCTATTATATTATTTAAATCAGTTTATCACACAGCAAGTTCCCTTTAGATTAAAATCAGTATGGGTTGAAATGATACATACCCGAACGGACTTTAGAATAGGGGAAAACGGTTATGGGCTGAAATGATAGACCTGAACGATTTTCAATTATGTCGTTTTACTTGGGACTGCGGGTTTGAAATGATAAAACCCAGGTTTCTTTGTAAATTACGGATTGAAATGATATATTATCTGTATCACTTTACCTAGGCTAGAAAATTTAATACAGACCCGTGGTCAATATAAGTTTTTCTAAAAATTTTAAAATATTTTAGAAATGTAAATATTATAATATTTTGATTTAATTTAAATTAAAATGATTTTTGTAAAGTTTTATTGATTTTATGAAAATTTATAAGTGAAATAAATTAATGATAAGGTTAGAAATTTGAAATATAAGTATTTTAGAAATTTTGATTTGATTATAAATGGAACTTAAATTAAGTAGGAAAATATGATAAATAAATATAAAATTTGATTTAAAATGAATTTAAATGATTTTTATAAAGTATTAATGATTTTTGAATAAGTTAAAAGGTTAAATAAATGAATATTTAAGTTGAATTTTGAAATGTAACTTAAATCGAAAATTTGTGAATTTTGTTTAAAAATGAATTTTAAGTTAGGTAAATAAGATGAAAAATAAGTTATATTCGGAAATTTAAACTTAAATGTTAAGTTGAAAATTTAATTTAAAGAATTGAAATTGAATGTTGGAATTTAATAAGTAAATTATTATTAAATATTGATTTTTGAATAGAAGGTTAACTTTATAAAATCATGAATATAAGGGTAACTAAATGATTGCTTTAAAAGTGAAAATATATGATTTTATAAGTTTAAAATGACTTAAAAAAATTTAATTGTTTGTGAAATTATATTGAATATTTGAAATTTAATTAACAGCATTTTTGAAACGCTGTTATTTTTAATGTAAAGGATATTACAGCATTTGTAAATGCTGTAGTTGATATAAATGAACCAAATGGCTAAATGTTAATAAAGGGATATTATAGCACTTTGTAAGTGCTAGAATTTTTGAATTTAACTAAGGTTTTATTTGAACTAATGTAACCCTATTACAACATTTTAAATGTTGTCTTTTGTTAAATTGAACTGTTTTGAAAGTAACTTTCACTGAACTGCGAAAGGTGAATTTTAAATTGAACTTCGAAAGGTGAATTTTCACTGTTTTGATAAATTTAAGTGAATAAATGAACTTTGAAAGATTAAAATTTTGGAAATTTAACACTTTAATTATTAAATGTAATAACTTTATTTTAATGATTTAAATGAGGTAATTCGATTTGAAATGTAAACTATTTTGAAGTGTGAATTGAAATGGTATTTTAAATTTGAATAAAATGAATGTGGTTTTGAAATGATATGATAAGTTAGATATTTTAAAATGGATTTGAAATGATATTGAATTGTTAAATGATATTTGATTTTTGACATATAAATACCATTTTTAAATTATAATCACGGGTTATAATAACGATTGGTTGTTAAACAGACCGGGATCAGACATGGACATACTCTCTGTCGATACCGAAAACCACTTTAACAACTGTGTACGCGGTGGAGATTCCAGAATGAAGTATGATAGTGACGATGTTCCTGAGGTACATTACGTGGACCTGACTCCCGTGAGTTAGCTTAAGGTGGCTAAAACAGGAGCGATCTCGGGCCAAAAGAGGTAGCACCTCTGGCCGGACACACTTCTTCGACACCATTCTATTACTATTGTGATTGATTGGGTGCACCCCTTGATTTTTGGAGTGTTGTTGGGGTGGGCGTAGTGGCTGCTAAATTACCGCCAGCCCGTGTGCTTAATTGATATATCTACCATGGCATTGCCTTGTGTGTCGTGTCACCTACCATACCGAGCCTTTACTGCGAGTTTGTTTTTCTCCCGTAGCCCGTGTGGTATCCTCTGATAGTCTCCTGATCTGGATATATCACGATATTGGATGGACTACTGGGACTATTATGTGTGAAGGGTGATATGAGTATGCCCGAAACGCTATTTTAATGTAAGTTTATTTTACTGTAGACATTATTATAATAGCGCAATATTACTACATAGTAATAGTTTAATGGATCCTTAGAGGATGGGCAGTCCCAGACATCCTTTAAGTTACTTGTATCTTTATTACAGTTCACTTGAGTTGGTTTACCTTATATAAGTATATATTGTCCTGACGCGAGTGTTTTGTGTTTTTGCTTTACGCTCGGGTCAGCCTGAGTATTCACAGGTTTGGATTCTCTTTCTGGAGCTGGTCTTTTCTGGAGATTCTGCCTATCTATATTATATCTATGTCTTTTTCAGCTGTTCTAGTTTATCTCGTGTATTAGTGAACTTCTATTTATTTGAGATTTCTATTATGTTGTTTTCAGACTGATATTATGTAATTGTTTTGAGACTCTGTTATAGTAGCTTCATGAACTACTATGTTATTTTATTTTCTGCTGCGAGTTATTCTGATTGTTCTGTGTCTGTGATTCTGTGTATTTGATTTCATTTGCTTCAAATTTATTTACAGTCTTTTATTTTGTATCATTCAAGTCCGATATGTGTGAATTATTGTTGATTTGAATGATATGAAATGGCGGGTTATTACAATTAGGTTTTTTTTCATTGTTGGAAAGAATCTTCGATTGAAAGGAATTGGCTTGCAATATTTTGTAGAACATTTTATAGGCATTGGCCCAAAATTTATTGCATTTATTTTCTATTTTTAAAGCATAGTTTCCATTTTTCTACTATTTTCTTCTTTAAATTATATTTAGTTAAAATTTATTTGTTTATTTTTATGCATGCATTTTATTTTTGTGTTTTTATCTTTATTTATAGGTATTTTTCAGGTACATAAATTTTTTCAAAATTCATTTCATTTATTTTCCAGTTTTCAAGCCTATTTTCCATTTTCTTTGCTATTTTCTTAATTTAATTATATTTAATTAAAATTTATTTATTTATTTTATGCATTCATTTTTATTTCTGAGTTTTTATATTTATTTATCGGCATTTTTCATGTATTTAGAATTGCAAAAGAAATGATGGAAATTTGAAGAGTTTTGTGACCTTTTATTTGCTTAAGTTCTTTTGTATTCCACCTTTTCATTTTTCTAATCACCACATGCATTGAAGAGGCCAACTCTATCATTTCTTTCAGCTGTATACATTTTCACGCATAAGAAAAATTTTCTCATCATCAAAACTTGCGGCCTCCATTTCTAAAAGTTTGGTAAAAATCTTTCTTTTCTTTTCATGTTTTATACTTGTTTATATTGTTTTTCTCTTACTTTCTTCACCTTCTTAGCTCGGCCCCTTACCACTCCAGCACCTTGGCCGCATCCACCACCACCACAACCAGTCACCACCACCTCCAGTCCAACCCCAAAGCCATGGCCGTGCCCATGTTTCCTTTGGCCGTGACCATTGTGTGTTGCCTTAGCTTGTGTAGTTTCATGCACACATACCTTTGCACCATCATCTAATCCACGCTAGGCCGACCCTATAAACCCAAAACTAGATCCAAACCCACTCCTTAGCCTGCGTTTCTGACCTATAGCTGAAACATAGGTGGTTGAAAGCAAGTGCAAATACTTTGGCTTTGTATTGTGCATTCGTTTGTAACATTGTTTTATTATATTTGGGTTGAAAATTAATGTTGTTTATATTATTTTGTTTGAATGTGTTCAAGGAAATTAGCTATGTCTCTCCCACACTCGAATCATTGTCATGCTATTGTGCCTTTGTTGATCTAAGTTTGTTTACTTGGGTTGTTGTCTTCAGCTTATACCTGTGAGTTATTCTCACCAGGCAGTTTTATATTTATATGACTAGTAAACCGATCACATTTGAATCTGTAAAATGCATCACCATGTTACACCTGCTATGTTATGATCATATGATGTTCACCCATGCCTAAACACCTCTTATATCATCTGTTACTGTTATATAATGCTATTATATTATTTGTATCAGTTTGTCACGCTGCAAGTTCCCTTTAGATTAAAATCACTATGGGTTGAAATGATACATACACGAACGGACTTTAGAATATGGGAAAATGTTTATGGGCTGAAATGGTAGGCCTGAACGATTTTCAATTATTTCATTTTACTTGGGACTGCGGGTTTGAAATGATAAAACCCGGGTTTTCTTTGTAAATTACGGATTGAAATGATATATTATCCGTATCACTTAACCTACGCTAGAAAATTTAATACAGACCCATGGTTAATATAAGTTTTTCTGAAAAATTTAAAATATTTTAGAAATGTAAATATTATAATATTTTGATTTAAATTTAATTAAAAATGATTTTTGTAAAGTATTATAAATTTGCTAAAAATTTATAAGTGAAATAAATTAATGGTAAGGTTAGAAATTTGAAATATAAGTTATTTTAGAAATTTTGATTTTACTATAAATGGAACTTAAACTAAGTAGGAAAATATGATAAATAGATATAAAATTTGATTTAAAATGAATTTAAATGATTTTTATAAAGTATTAACGATTTTTGAATAAGTTAAAAAGTTAAATAAATGAATATTTAAGTTGAATTTTGAAATGTAACTTAAATCGAAAATTTGTGAATTTTGTTTAAAAATGAATTTTAAGTTAGGTAAATAAGATGAAAAATAAGTTATATTTGGAAATTTAAACTTAAGTGTTAAGTTGAAAATTTAATTTAAAGAATTGAAATTGGATGTTGGAATTTAATAAGTAAATTATTATTAAATATTGATTTTTGAATGGAAGGTTAACTTTATAAAATCATGAATATAAGGGTAATTAAATGATTGCTTTAAAAGTGAAAATATATGATTTTATAAGTTTAAAATGATTTAAATAAAATTTAATTGTTTGTGAAATTATATTGAATATTTGAAATTTAATTAGCAGCATTTTTGAAATGCTATTATTTTTAATGTAAAGGATATTACAGCATTTGTAAATGCTGCAGTTGATATAAATGAACCAAATGTTAATAAAGGGATATTATAACACTTTGTAAGTGCTATAATTGTTGAATTTAACTAAGGTTTTATTTGAACTAATGTAACCCTCTTACAGCATTTTAAATGTTGTCTTTTGTTAAATTGAACCGTTTTGATAGTAACTTTCACTTAACTGCGAAAGGTGAATTTTAAATTGAACTGCGAAAGGTGAATTTTCACTGTTTTGATAAATTTAAGTGAATAAATGTGTAATAGCCCGCAAATCCGTACCCCTTGAGTTAACAATATTCTACAACAATCAACTCAAGTTGTACAAAAATACGAACCGTTTGGGTTTAAGAAGAAGAGGTAGAAGAAGAGAAACAAAATCAACATCAGAATCTAACCATCGCAGCGGAATAAAATATAATAGATAATATATAATCTTTACTCAACATCAAATATTTCTATTTTGTATATTACATCATCAGAGTACATCAATCACAGCTCAACATCAATATCATACAATGAATACACAACAACTCAGAATACACAACTCAAACAGCGGAATATATATAAATAAGTATGCGAATACGTGTCGTCATCCTGCTCGTCTCCTGAGCTCCACAGCATCTCAACCTGTATCCTATAATACTCGATCTGACCCGAGCATTACAGTTAAATAATACCCGAGTCAGTCTGGAATACCAGCGTGAGAAAATCACACCCAATTGATTATTAAAGTTTCAAAAATCCTTTGAAAACAAAAGCATCTCGTAAGACCACGCCACAAATAAACATGTCGGGTTTTTACCTTACGATAGCTAAAACATTTTTATAGAAATCCTCAGATATTATAATAGGGTCTATATACAAATACTTATAAAATAGCCGAAATTGTTACATTCATTAAATTCCAGCTACTAGCCACAAAAGTGGGTAATACAAACAAAACTCGTACAAGGCTCGTAGGGAGAATGGACTTCCAACAATGACTAGGCACTGGGGTACCACCTGTCACAGTACGGGGCCTAGATCACCGTACCGAGGACTACTCCCTTCATCCCCTGCAACACAAGGCCGGAACCATTCCTTACTGAACAGTCCCGAACAAGATAAACCCCGTGGTTGGCGCGACCAACCACCCACTAAGCCGAAATATATATAAGGGACATCTAGAGAGGGGAATTATCTTGTTCTGTTTGGGAATGACCCACCTAACCTTGCTGCATATCCCCTGATTTTCAGTCATTCCCATTTGATGAGGCTTGAGGCTAAGCGTTACCTTTTAGAACGTTTCACTTAGAATGCCCATCGCCCACCTGACGATGTTTCACAAGCATTCATCCATACAAGTCCGTCCCGGGTTTGAACGGAACCGAAGGCACTATTCCTACTACATCCATTTTGGAAATATCCTCAGGATTAGTAGCGACTAGCCCTTGCACTTCGCTGCTCCTTCTTCAAATCCAAAATCGTTTTCACGAAACGTACAAACCGGATCGAAGTGGTTTTCGAGACATTAATCTCGATCCCGGTCTCTTCGAAACGATCAACGCATTGTCCAATATTGATAGTCGGTGATTTAACTATCAATTTATATTCACCAACATCCATCACACAATAAATAATTTTCCACATTATTTATTTATCTCAAAAATATCTTCACAAGATATATTTCTATTTTCAACCTTTTGAAAACAGTTTTCAAATCATTCTTTCTTCCCAGTACAAACTTTCCCAAGTATTTCTATCTCCTCTGACATTACCAAGCACAAAACTAGATTTTAAAAATAATTTAAAACATTTTACTTTGAACTATATACCTTCAAAACATTTAAATTAAACTATTTCAATGATTTGTTAAAACACATGTTAAATGAATATTTGGAATTAAGGTTACTTAATAAATATAAAACTAGATTTATACTTCCAAAAACATAATATTAAGGCATTCTTTGAATAATTTCTACCATAATAGATAAAGAGAAAATACTTACTTAAGAACTTAAATATTAGAAATAATAAATTTTCAAAAGCTTGCTTTTTACAACACTTTAAAACCTTTAAATTTATTTACAAATTTACTTTAAAAAAAATGTACTTGGTTATCCAGAGAAAAATCCCAACTTCAATCACTTAAATCAATTTCCCAAATTGATTTCCAATATATCCCCTTGTAATTCAGAATCTATTAATTTCAGATCTCTTTTCTTGATTATGATTTTAAAAGCACTTTAACTAAAAATTCCAATTTTTAGATTTCTCAATCACTTCTCTATTCTTTTAAATAAATTTAGACTTTGACTTTTAAAATAATTCTTTATTTCTTTAATTGATATAACTTAAGTTTTCAATTTATCAATCTCCTTTTATTAAAATTTACATTTCTCTTCACACTCGAAGTTATTATTATTATTATTATTTGCATATTACTTCTATTTCTTTTCAATTCATTCTTAATTCATTCAAACTTCTATAATTATTCACTTACAAATTTACTTCCTTTTAATTTCTTTTCAACAATCCAATTCATATATTTTAGTAATTCATTATTCCCAAATATCCAATCAAACCATAACATTCAATATTCCAATATAACTCATCATAGGATATCAAATGATCACAACAGAGAATATTGAACAATTTTAAATAAATGTGAGGGGTCCAGTTGGATCCCTCCAACCTGTTTCCCTGCATCCACAAATGTTAGCGCAATATAATATGCCAATTTCAAAATATCATACTATATCACATCAATCAATTCAGCCATTCAAACAATTATTTAGGTTTAACCATTTAAACTTAAATTTAACTGAGTGAGATTAACTCACCTTTTGATATTTGCAATCCGACCCAATTCGTCTTGCTTTCTTCAAATTTATTTACCTTGGATAAACATTATTCAATTGATTAATATTTTGCATTAATCGAACAATAAATTTCCATTCTACAATTTCATTTAATTTTAACCAACGATTTGAATTTTTAATGAATAATTAAATTTCGAACTAATTTCCCTTTGAATAATCCTTTAGTAACTACAAAATGGATTTTAAATCAGTTAACTAAACAAATATATTCCTTTAAAGTTAAACTAGTAAATTCAAAATGTGTAAATGTATATTTATTTCTTCTGAGATTATTTTATCTACTTATAAAAATTATTTACATAGATTTAAAAAAAAAAAATTTATACTAACTTCAACATGCAAAAATTCCTATATATTTTCCTAAATAATTCACAGACTTCAAAAGTCTAATTTTACAAAAACTTTATCATTCAAAAACTAACTATTTAATTTAACTAATAACTTTCCCTTTAAAATTTATATACATACACATATATATATATATATATATATATATTCATTAATTCAAAAATTAAATAAATAAATACCTCACTGTAGATATATCTTGCTGTAAATGCATTTTGTTTCCTTTATATTATCTATTTTCCAAAATCTCATCAATATTCAAATTACATGTTTTTATCTATAATTTAAGCATGGAACCCTGTAAATAAATTTTATTAAATGTCAAAATTAAATTCAAATTAAAGAATACTTATTGCCACAACCTAGGCCATCTCCTCGCGCTCGTCACCACCTGTCGCCCAATGCAGCCGCGACGACAGCTTCGACGGCCGAGCGTTCCTAATCGCGATCGGTCCCCAAGCCACGCGAACCTCCACTTCCTTGCCGCGTCGAAACCATGTCGCAAATCTCTTGAGAGATGCCGATGCTGCCGTACCCCCAAACCCTAATCCTGAAGACGTCACACCGAGCCCCATCGCGAGTTGACTCGTGACATCCAAACCCTATAACCGCGATTCGAAGTCGAGCTTCCCCCCTCTTTCCTGCTTCGATTGATCGCACTGAAGGAAAAAGGCATCGCCGTGCTCGAGAATTAGAACGCGACTTGATTGTTGAGGGGAGAAATAGGAGGTTGCGGCCATGATTTTATATATATTTTTTCTTCTGTTTTTCATTTGATTTGAGATTCATTCGTTTTGATTGCCATTTACCCCTCTTTCCTTCTTTCTTTTTAAGAAGAGAAGCTTCGTTGAAACAAAACAAGAGTTCGATACCGTTAGAAGGACAAAGGCGTACACGTGAAGGTAAGGTAAAACGTTGGCGTAAACAAGAAGCTAAATCAATTAAATTAACATTTAGTAGATTGTTATCAATTAAATTTCCAGCACGTTTATATTTTGTACGCTCACACAACAAACCCGATTAATACGAAATTTGAAATCCGATAATAATTCAATATTACGGACTCAATGGAACTGGTCTCGTCGAATTCCGAGACTTTGCCTCGGAAGGCTATTTTAAATTCAATTTAAATGATATAAAATTTTAAAACTAAACAAATCACTGTTAAATTAAATTTTACCACTTCTATCATCCTCAGTATTATCAACACAAATTTACAAGCCTTCAGATTATTTATAACAGTCTTAAAATCTCAGATTTCATATTTTATCCAATTCAATTTATTTAATTCTACAATTTTATTGTCAAATAAATCATGATTTCGTAGTTCAAGTTGATAATTAACCTTTAAACAATTTAAAATCAATTAAATATTCCGATTTCAAGTGCTCGAAAATTATGGGTCGTCACATTCCTCCCCCCTTAAATGAATTTCGTCCCCGAAATTATTAGTTAGGAAGAATGATCCAATACCCGTTACTATTTTTTTCAAAACCAAACAGTTCTAACAGTTCAATATCTTACCCACTATCTTTTATAAAAGATCCATTATCATTCTTATTAACTTCTCAAACCTTTGCCTAGTTCAGACTATACCATTTGTTTAACCATTCAAGTTTCAATTTTAAAACCAAATTTTGAATTCTCAAAATTTTTCTAACTCCCTAAATTCCCGAAAAATTTCGCCAGCATTTCCTTTGCGCGGCTGACTCGGTACAACTACAAAATGGCTCTACGGCCTCCCAATTCCAAAAAGAAAACAAAAAGGCCAAGTGGCTCAATCCAAATCCAAATCCCAATCAAATTTCATACTAAATTTAAATACATACCTTGGTCGGGCAATTCAAATTTATCTCTTGAAATCAAATCCAATTTCCTTTTCCCTTTATAATACCTGCATATCTTGCTTAGCACTAATATCCAATCACAACATTCCAAAAACATTTTATCAACTTTCTTACCAAATGTCACTATTCATCCAAATATCAATTTAGAATATATCTGCAATATCCAATTTCCAACTAAGAATTGATCATTCCTTACTTAAGTTAACCTAAGCACTTTATATGTTTCTTATATTTATTTTCACCTTACCATCTCAGTTTATATCTATTTTTATTCAAATTAATTCTTTCATTTTCATATGAATTCAATTTATTTTCAACTCCAAATGTTAAATTTTATTTTTCATTTAAACTAATTCATGTCATTATTTTAGTTAGTTTCATTCACTAACTTATTTCAATTTCTAGTTCGAAATTGTTTTGTCGTTAAAATTTTTTTTCCCAAAAAGTTTCAAAAATTTTCTAACTCCCAAAATTTCTGAAATTTTTTGGCAGAGTCTCCTTTGTACGGAGGAGCTTTTGCAATTTGACAAAAGAGATAAATATATATACATCGACCCACACGGTCGGAAAAACCAAAAACAGTTCATATTTCCTATTTTTATTGCGTAGGCGTACCTTATTTAGCATTTTAAGCAAGCAGCTTATTGTTTTTAGCAAATAGCCCAACCCAAATCCAGCCATACGGCTTCCAGGTACCTGTACTTACTCAATTTAAAATTGTAAGTGCCAAATATAAGAAGCTTAACACATTTCACTTACTTGCAATATCTAAAATAAATTCACACTAAACATTTCTCTGTAAGCAACTTATACAGTTTTCATACTAATCTACCTGTTTCAATTAATTTATAAACCATTTTCATTCAATTTGAATGGTTTTCGATACACTCGTATACAACTTCACCAATTTAAAATGGTTTTAATCCCAATCACTTACATTTAATTTATTTTTAAGCAAATTGAGCTCATATTTAATTCAATTGCTTTCAAAATCCATTTATTTCACTACTCTCACTCATAGAATGTTTAATTACCCCATTTACAACAAACAACAATTTATTCCATGCAATTTGACGAGATTTAGGTGAATAAATAAGTATTTATGTTTTATAACCAATTTAAATTGATTTCAACTCAATTTATACTTAATTCTATTCCACTTTAAATTTATTCACCAAACATATATTCTCAGTTTCATTGCAATTAAATTTTAATCCATTCACAATCATTTACTTAGCTCGACACATTCCATTTAAATTTTATTTACAATCCGTTCATTTACGTTTCATTTCATATTTGTTTATTCCAAACTATTTTATTTGGCTCGGAAACAATCCAAGCTATCCCATTCAATAATTATTTCTCAACTTATTTAAACCACATTCCATTAGACACTTACTTATTCCATCATTTATTCATTCAATATAATTAGTTTATCCACACTCACTTAAACCATTCTAATAAACTTGAAACATTCTATTTTTTTCCTTATTGTCTCAAGTTAACTCAATCCCTTAATAATTTAAATGGTTTACAATTATTTAGTTAAGAATTTTCATTCCATTAAATATTATTTATAACCCATCGAATTTTTATTTCGATTCAAAATTTATTTTCACTTGATTTAAAACCAATCCAATATTATTAAACTTAATTTTAAGTTGAATTCAATTCAACTCCTTTCCGTCTTTTAGCTTAAGTTTATTCACTCTAATTTATACTTAAGCTCATTCTCATCTTGCAAACCAAGTTCTCTTTTCAATTAACTTGATTCTATTTCAATCCAATCTCCTTTCAACTACAAATTTATTTGATTCGTTATTGTAAATTTCAAATTTTCAAGTTCGATCCATTCTCAGTTCACTTAAATAAATTTACAAGGTCATTTCAATTTATTTCTACATATTTGGATTTCATTCACAATACAAACCATTATTATTTTAATCCATCTCATTTTTGTTTTATACATCTCAAATTATACTTACTTTGTTAACACTTCCAGTCTAATTTTAATTAATAACTCAAGTTCTGATTCTATTATTCACTTTTAATTTACCATGCAATTTAATAACTCAAGTTCTGAATCCTCAATCCATTCTCAATTTACCACCCAAATTTCTGAACTCACAGTTCAATTATATTTGCTTCATCGACAATCTAAGCCGAATTTAATTTATAACTTGAGTTTTATTTCCAAACTTTATCATAAACTCACAATTCAATTTCATTAACTAATTTATTATCTAATTAGTTCGTCCCTTATTTATAATCCAACACTTGAATTTTTATTCCAAATATCACTTCATTTTATTTTCTTAAGTTCAATATACTTTATAATTCAAGTTTGGATTTTCTTTTCATTTTCCAATTCATCAAAATATTAAATTTGGGCTTTGTATTCCATTTCCAATTTTATAAGTCACAACTTACTATTTTATAAAATTCCATTCATCATTAGCTTGAATATATTCATCTTTATTTAACTCAAGCCTTCTATTTATTCATAGCCCAAGCATATTTTATTCCTATGGATTTTTAATTCTCCTATAAGTTATTTTGATTTATGGATTTCAATTCTAATCCTTATTCAATTTCCATTTGCTTAGGTGTGAATCTAATTCCATCAAATAATTCAATTGAATTCTTATGCCAATTCAATTTTATTTTGACTCGATTTTATTTAACTCAATTCAATTTCAATTTAATTCGAATACAACTGGATATTATTTTTCAGCTTATTCAATTTATTTTAATTCAGTTAAAATTTTATTCCCAATCCAAGTTAATTTCACTTTAGCCTTTTAAAATTTAAATTCCATTATTCAAAGCTTATATTTCCTTCATTTTCATTTACTTAAGTTAAATTTTATTTGCTGAATTAAAAGTTCCAATCCCTTCTTATTAATATCAGCTTTTCTTTATAAGTACATTATTTGATCATTTATTCATTCACCAATTCATTATTTAACCAATAAATTTTATTTCCAAACATTTATTATCTTTAGTCTTCCTGACTAATTTTAATTTTCCCATTCCACATAACTCCACACAATTCAATTTTAAATTCCAGTTCTCAGTTTCACTTACACCGTTGAAATTTTTTTTCCAACAAACTCCAAAGTTTAAACAACCTTTCAACATTTCAAAATCCCCTTTAAAACCTTCTATATCCAAAATTCGTTTGATAAATTCAATTTACCTCTTTGAATTTCAAAACTCAACCAGTTTTGCAAACAATTTCAATTCAAAACAAGCTGGTAGCAATGTCACTTCTGAAAACTCGAAAATGAACATCGATGATGCTGCAGTCATCACCGAAGTTATTTTCTAGCAACCAAAAGAGTTCAATGCTTTTATTCTCTTTCTAAAATCCATCCAATATTTCTAAATTTCAAATCTCTCTAGATTTCAAATCCGATTCAAAAATATTCCTCAATATATATTATCCTCCCAACTTTTGAGAATCATTATCCAATCCTAAGAAACTTAAATCTCCAAATTCCAAACTCTTTAGATTTAAATTCAAACTTTTCTTTGGAATTTTATCTTACCTTAATAATTAATTACACTATAATTTACATTATAGTTTACATTTACACACTTCTATCATCCAAACATCCATGTATAGGTATAATAATTAAGAAAATCATTTTCTTTTATATACATAAAATAAATTTGGGTAAAATTATTTCATTTACCCTGGTTAAAACAATACTGTATCGGTTTATCTTGTTCAAGAGTTTAGAAATCCCTATCGATGACATGGCGTCCCACACATCGACTAGAGTCCATAAACACTCAACCGATAAATCAACACAATATAAAACAAATTTTTATTCACTAACAAATACGCGCTCATATCTATTAATACTCTCAAACTCATTCTAGAGTACTATGGACTCTATTTTATGAGTAATTCTCACCAGAGCCAAGGTTATCACCAACCTAAGCTCTGATACCAACTGTAATAGCCCGCAAATCCGTACCCCTTGAGTTAACACTATTCTACAACAATCAACTCAAGTTGTACAAAAATACGAACCGTTTGGGTTTAAGAAGAAGAGGTAGAAGAAGAGAAACAAAATCAACATCAGAATCTAACCATCGCAGCGGAATAAAATATAATAGATAATATATAATCTTTACTCAACATCAAATATTTCTGTTTTGTATATTACATCATCAGAGTACATCAATCACAGCTCAACATCAATATCATACAATGAATACACAACAACTCAGAATACACAACTCAAACAGCGGAATATATATAAATAAGTATGCGAATACGTGTCGTCATCCTGCTCGTCTCCTGAGCTCCACAGCATCTCAACCTGTATCCTATAATACTCGATCTGACCCGAGCATTACAGTTAAATAATACCCGAGTCAGTCTGGAATACCAGCGTGAGAAAATCACACCCAATTGATTATTAAAGTTTCAAAAATCCTTTGAAAACAAAAGCATCTCGTAAGACCACACCAAAAATAAACATGTCGGGTTTTTACCTTACGATAGCTAAAACATTTTTATAGAAATCCTCTGATATTATAATAGGGTCTATATACAAATACTTATAAAATAGCCGAAATTGTTACATTCATTAAATTCCAGCTACTAGCCACAAAAGTGGGTAATACAAACAAAACTCGTACAAGGCTCGTAGGGAGAATGGATTTCCAACAATGACTGGGCACTGGGGTACCACCTGTCACAGTACGGGGCCTAGATCACCGTACCGAGGACTACTCCCTTCATCCCCTGCAACACAAGGCCGGAACCATTCCTTACTGAACAGTCCCGAACAAGATAAACCCCGTGGTTGGCGCGACCAACCACCCACTAAGCCGAAATATATATAAGGGACATCTAGACAGGGGAATTATCTTGTCCTGCTTGGGCATGACCCACCTAACCTTGCTGCATATCCCCTGATTTTCAGTCATTTCCATTTGATGAGGCTTGAGGCTAAGCGTTACCTTTTAGAACGTTTCACTTAGAATGCCCATCGCCCACCTGACAATGTTTCGCAAGCATTCATCCATACAAGTCCGTCCCGGGTTCGAACGGAACCGAAGGCACTATTCCTACTACATCCATTTTGGAAATATCCTCAGGATTAGTAGCGACTAGCCCTTGCACTTCGCTGCTCCATCTTCAAATCCAAAATCGTTTTCACGAAACGTACAAACCGGATCGAAGTGGTTTTCGAGACATTAATCTCGATCCCGGTCTCTTCGAAACGATCAACGCATTGTCCAATATTGATAGTCGGTGATTTAACTATCAATTTATATTCACCAACATCCATCACACAATAAATAATTTTCCACATTATTTATTTATCTCAAAATATCTTCACAAGATATATTTCTATTTTCAACCTTTTGAAAACAGTTTTCAAATCATTCTTTCTTCCCAGTATAAACTTTCCCAAGTATTTCTATCTCCTCTGAAATTACCAAGCACAAAACTAGATTTTAAAAATAATTTAAAACATTTTACTTTGAACTATATACCTTCAAAACATTTAAATTAAACCATTTCAATGATTTGTTAAAACACATGTTAAATGAATATTTGGAATTAAGGTTAGTTAATAAATATAAAACTAGATTTATACTTCCAAAAACATAATATTAAGGCATTCTTTGAATAATTTCTACTATAATAGATAAAGAGAAAATACTTACTTAAGAACTTAAATATTAGAAATAATAAATTTTCAAAAACTTGCTTTTTACAACACTTTAAAACCTTTAAATTTATTTACAAATTTACTTTAAAAAAAAGTACTTGGTTATCCAGAGAAAAATCCCAACTTCAATCACTTAAATCAATTTCCCAAATTGATTTCCAATTTATCCCCTTGTAATTCAGAATCTATTAATTTCAGATCTCTTTTCTTGATTATGATTTTAAAAACACTTTAACTAAAAATTCCAATTTTTAGATTTCTCAATCACTTCTCTATTCTTTTAAATAAATTTAGATTTTGACTTTTAAAATAATTCTTTATTTCTTTAATTGATATAACTTAAGTTTTCAATTTATCAATCTCCTTTTATTAAAATTTACATTTCTCTTCATACTCGAAGTTATTATTATTATTATTATTATTTGCATATTACTTCTATTTCTTTTCAATTCATTCTTAATTCATTCAAACTTCTATAATTATTTCACTTACAAATTTACTTCCTTTTAATTTCTTTTCAACAATCCAATTCATATATTTTAGTAATTCATTATTCCCAAATATCCAATCAAACCATAATATTCAATATTCCAATATAACTCATCATAGGATATCAAATACTCACAACAGAGAATATTGAATAATTTTAAATAAATGTGAGGGGTCCAATTGGATCCCTCCAACCTGTTTCCCTGCATCCACAAATGTTAGCGCAATATAATATGCCAATTTCAAAATATCATACTATATCACATCAATCAATTCAGCCATTCAAACAATTATTTAGATTTAACCATTTAAACTTAAATTTAACTGAGTGAGATTAACTCACCTTTTGATATTTGCAATCCGACCCAATTCGTCTTGCTTTCTTCAAATTTATTTACCTTGGATAAACATTATTCAATTGATTAATATTTTGCATTAATCGAACAATAAATTTCCGTTCTACAATTTCATTTAATTTTAACCAACGATTTGAATTTTTAATGAATAATTAAATTTTGAACTAATTTCCCTTTGAATAATCCTTTAGTAACTAAAAGTAGATTTTGAATAAGTTAACTAAACAAATATATTCCTTTAAAGTTAAACTAGTAAATTCAAAATGTGTAAATGTATATTTATTTCTTCTGAGATTATTTTATCTACTTATAAAAATTATTTACATAGATTTAAAAAAAATCTATTTTTATACTAACTTCAACATACAAAAATTCCTATATATTTTCCTAAATAATTCACAGACTTCAAAAGTCTAATTTTACAAAAACTTTATCATTCAAAAACTAACTATTTAATTTAACTAATAACTTTCCCTTTAAAATTTATATATACATATATATATATATATTCATTAATTCAAAAATTAAATAAATAAATACCTCACTGTAGATATATCTTGCTGTAAATGCATTTTGTTTCCTTTATATTATCTATTTTCCAAAATCTCATCAATATTCAAATTACATGTTTTTATCTATAATTTAAGCATGGAACCCTGTAAATAAATTCTATTAAATGTCAAAATTAAATTCAAATTAAAGAATACCTATTGCCACAACCTAGGCCATCTCCTCGCACTTGTCACCACCTGTTGCCCAATGCAGCCGCGACGACAGCTTCGACGGCCGAGCGTTCCTAATCGCGATCGGTCCCCAAGCCACGCAAACCTCCACTTCCTTGCCGCGTCGAAACCATGTCGCAAATCTCGTGAGAGATGCCGATGCTGCCGTAACCCCAAACCCTAATCCTGAAGACGTCACACCGAGCCCCATCGCGAGTTGACTCGCGACATCCAAACCCTATAACCGCGATTCGAAGTCAAGCTTCCCCCCTCTTTCCTGCTTCGATTGATCGCACTGAAGGAAAAAGGCATCGCCGTGCTCGAGAATTAGAACGCGACTTGACTGTTGAGGGGAGAAATAGGAGGTTGCGACCATGATTTTATATATATATATTTTTTCTGTTTTTCATTTGATTTGAGATTCATTCGTTTCGATTGCCATTTACCCCTCTTTCCTTCTTTCTTTTTAAGAAGAGAAGCTTCGTTGAAACAAAACAAGAGTTCGATACCGTTAGAAGGACAAAGGCGTACACGTGAAGGTAAGGGAAAACGTTGGCGTAAACAAGAAGCTAAATCAATTAAATTAACGTTTAGTAGATTATTATCAATTAAATTTCCAGCACGTTTATATTTTGTACGCTCACACAACAAACCCGATTAATACGAAATTTGAAATCCGATAATAATTCAATATTACGGACTCAATGGAACTGGTCTCGTCGAATTCCGAGACTTTGCCTCGGAAGGCTATTTTAAATTCAATTTAAATGATATAAAATTTTAAAACTAAACAAATCACTGTTAAATTAAATTTTACCACTTCTATCATCCTCAGTATTATCAACACAAATTTACAAGCCTTCAGATTATTTATAACAGTCTTAAAATCTCAGGTTTCATATTTTATCCAATTCAATTTATTTAATTCTACAATTTTATTGTCAAATAAATCATGATTTCGTAGTTCAAGTTGATAATTAACCTTTAAACAATTTAAAATCAATTAAATATTCCGATTTCAAGTGCTCGAAAATTACGGGTCGTCACAAAATGAATTTTGAAAGATTAAAATTTTGGAAATTTAATACTTTAATTATTAAATGTTATAACTTCATTTTAATGATTTAAATGAGGTAATTCGATTTGAAATATAAACTATTTTGAAGTGTGAATTGAAATGGTATTTTAAATCTGAATAAAATGAATGTGGTTTTGAAATGATATGATAAGTTGGATATTTTGAAATGGATTTGAAATGATATTGAATTGTTAAATGATTTTTGATTTTTGAAATATAAATACCATTTTAAATTTTAATCACGGGTTATAATAACGATTGGTTGTTAAAGAGACCGGGATTGGATATGGACATACTCTCTGTCGATACCGAAAACAACTTTAACAACTGTGTAGCGGTGGAGATTCCAGAATGAAGTAGAATAGTGATGATGTTCCTGAGGTACATTACGTAGACCTGACTCCCGTGAGTTTGCTTAAGGTGGCTAAAACATGAGCGATCTCGGGCCAAAAGGGGTAGCACCTCTGGCCGGACACACTTCTTCGACACCATTCTATTACTGTTGTGATTGATTGGGTGCAACCCTTGATTTTTGGAATGTTGTTGGGGTGGGCGTAGTGACTGCTACGTTACCGCCAGCCCGTGTGCTTAATTGATATATCTACCCTGGCATTGCCTTGTGTGCCGTATCACCTACCATACCGAGCTTTTACTGTGAGTTTGTTTTTCTCCCGTGGCCCGTGTGGTATCCTCTGATAGTCTCCTGATCTGGATATATCATGGTATTGGATGGACTACTGAGACTATTATGTTTGAAGGGTGATATGAGTAAGTCTGAAACGCTATTTTAAAGTAAGTTTATTTTACCGTAGACATTATTATAATAACGCAATATTACTACATAGTAATAGTTTAACGGATCCTTAGAGGATGGGCGGTCCCAAACATTTTTTAAGTTACTTGTATCTTTATTACAGTTCACTTGAGTTGGTTTATATTATATAAGTATATATTGTTCTGGCTCGAGTGTTTTGTGTTTTTGCTTTACGCTCGGATCAGCCTGACTATTCACAGGTTTGGATTCTCTTTCTGGAGCTGGTCTTTGCTGGAGATTCTGCCTATCTATATTATATCTATTTCTGTTTCAGCTGTTCTAGTTCATCTCATGTGTTAGTGAACTTCTATATATTTGGGATTTCTATTATGTTGTTTTCAGACTGATATTTTGTATTTGTTTCGAGACTCTGTTATAGTAGCTTCATGAACTATTATGATATTTTATATTCCGCTGCGAGTTATTCTGATTGTTCTGTGTCTGTGATTCTGTGTATTTGATTTCATTTGCTTCAAATTTATTTGCAATATATTATTTTGCATCATTCAAGTCCGACATGTGTGAATTATTGTTGATTTGAATGGTATGAAATGGTGGGTTGTTGCAATTAGGTTTTTTTTCACTGTTGGAAGGAATCTTCGATTGAAAGGAATCGGCTTGCAATATTTTGTAGAACATTTTATGGGCTTTGGCCCAAAAAGCTTGGCTGAATCGAAATGGTGGAAGGAAAATATTTTCAGTGGAATTGCTGAAATTTTCCTGTTTGTTGCATTTATTGTTGGAAGGAATTCCTTCCGTATGTAAATCTTTTGAATACAGCGGAAGACGAAATTTTAGAAACAAACTGGAAGGAATACCGCGGAAGATGGGAGAACGGAAAAATAAACCACCCCTATATATTTGGAATTGTAGCCCTGGTAGAATGTGGCAGGGTAACATGAACAATAAATTGCTAAGGGTCATGAGTCCCAGGTAAGGGCAACATGAAACAATGTATTGCTAAGGGTCATGAGTTCCACGCAAGGGTAGATCTACTTCATTACAACTTGGGACTTAATCCCAAACAAATTTTTGTTATGTTATGTGCTATGGCATATCATCCTAAATTTGACTTTTTGTTTTATGGAAAAAAATATATATGAATAATACTAGATATTACCTTAGTTTGTCTAACGTAGAAGTAATCATCGGCTATGGCTCTGGAGGAACGAGTTGAAAAACTTATTTCAAGAAAACATGTTTTTTTTGAGAGGACTCCTCGGAGAACCTCTTATATTAGAACTGCTTCGTGCACTGTTTTCCTAATGTATTCATTATCAGTATTTTAATTTCTAATCCTACTTAATCATTTCATCCATAATGCATATTTTTAACTTTCAGTCGGCTTCCTTTTCAGTTTTAATGATGCACCTGACATTTGCATATGAGAGTAGCAAGACTAAACGGAACAGTGGTAATCAAGAGCAATATAATATCATATACATGCATGCTTCAGCTACACACCAATGGGGACACTGAGGACCTGAATAACTTTGATGTCTAATATACAAGGGACAACCCTTCACTTTAGTTTCGTTTTTTGCCCTTTTCCAAGCTACTATTCTTTACGACCTTGATACGCAACTTATTCCTAATCGAATAATATTACTTCAACAAACGTGTTATAGTTGTAACTTTTGGCCCGCAATTTTTATCAAGCATACTAGTTATTGATTTGGGTAATGATTTACTCAGAATTTTGATTATGAGAAATAAGGCAAGAAAATGTTGCTAATCCCTACCATGGACAACTTTTAATGTACTTTTTTCACATGGTGAATTTTTATTGAAAGAATATGTTGGCATATAGTTCTTTCTATGTTAGCTTGTTAAGACGTAGTCAGAAGCCACATCTGCCAGTATATTCATGATATCCCTGAAGAACATTGAAAAAGCTTTAGTTTGTGAAATACTTATAGAGTTCAAACTTTACTTTATAGAGTAACCCATGTTAAGTTATACATAGTCCCACTGCTGGCTACATTTTTGCTATTTTTGGCTTGTTTATATTTTAATTTACCATTAGTTTCTTATTACAAAATAATATATGGACACATCTAACTAACACCTCTAATATTTTTTTCCAGTGCCTGTCAATTTAACATGAGCTGCTGTCTAAGAAATAAGCCATACATGATGATGTTAGTTGAAAACACTGTCGAGGCTTTTGTAGAAGAAATGATGGTCATTTTATATGGAATTGATTTAAAGTTGAGGACTTGAAAGCAAAGAAATCTTCTTAAAGAAAGGTATTGAACCATTATTGGTAAAAGAAGAAATTGGCTGGTTGTCTCTTTTTCCTTTTCAGTTTTATTGAAAATGTAATATTTGATTGCATGTCTCCTTAATGTCTCTTTCATGTCTTCCTTTTTTTAAAAGCTTGTGTATTATTTTAATCCACTAAGTTTGCTTGCAAAATCAACCATAGGCCCTACTCTTACTCTGCTTTATATTTCTTTATCTTTGTTATAAAGATAATGTTAAACATTGAGACCCTTGCCTGCAAGTCATTGCTCTCACGAAGATGTTACCACTTTTTTAATATCATCTCTTCCTTTTGTTTTCTTTATCTATATACCTTAACTTATTTTTTGCGTAATGCATATTTGCCTTATTAATTTATATCCAAGATTTCATGTAAGCAACAAAAAAAAGGTGCCGTGGATACAAGGAGAAAGCCTTACCTTATAATTTTCAAAGTTATCTGCCAATTAAGGTCAGTTCTCAAAATTAAAAGGCTTTCAGAACAATATAAAAATGGTTCCTATAGTTGTATGTGTCTATAAATATATATTTGAATTATTTAGAGCAACAATTTTATTTTCTATTTTTTTTCTATTCTTTTTTATTTTGTAAACTCTAAGAAAGTATGTGTCCACGGAGTACTCCGGGTACTTGCTATTTATGTATGTATGTTTAACAGAGTGGCGAAAGAAACGACACTGGAATTAAATTCAAAATGTGAGGTTTAAGCAAAAATTTTAGATATAGATATTGCTATTTGAAAACCCTGTGTAATAAAAAATATCACAACACTGCATGTTTATGGCCAGCTAACTCTTCTCAAAGTTAATCTTACGGATACAAACAGCTTGTGCTATGTTAGTTATACTGTTTTTTTCTTAATTAAAACTATCTGCTCTTTTCTCAAACTAATAAAACCTTTTTTAGACTAATGTCTGACTTCCCCTCCTGGTGGTAGAATCCAATGCACAATATATAGTACCATCAGTCCTAATATCAAATTTTATTTATATTTATTAATCTATATTAATGACCCAAACCAGTCCCAAACCAGTCGAATTGGTTTGCAGTACGAGTCTACGACACCAAGCTGGTCCCTTCCAATAAAAATTCAAAAGTAAGCAATATGTTCTGTCATGAGCTAAATATTTGCTTGTACATGATAGATGATCTTTACCTCTAGTGCTTGGCTTGCCTATTTAAATAATTCTTAATCAGGAGTTACATGCATTATTTGTTTTGACATAATGTTCTCCATAAATAGAAGCAATGGAATAATTCGGTGTACTGGTAGTTCCGCTGTCTCTGTAGTATTCACATTGTAGCTAAGTTTAGTAAGGCAGGTTTTTCAAGTGTATTGAACTCATATTTTTCAAATCTGGAAGCCGTCTATAAGCGTCGGATGTAAATCAGAAGGATATAATAAAATATGTGTGATCTTTAGTTGATTGAGATTGGTGATAATATATTGATTTGTTTAATGAGAAACATCGTTCTCCATAGATTTGATCAAGTACAAGTGTGGATTTATTTTGAAAT
Source organism: Allium cepa (assembly GCA_030765085.1). Lineage (NCBI taxonomy): Eukaryota > Viridiplantae > Streptophyta > Magnoliopsida > Asparagales > Amaryllidaceae > Allium > Allium cepa. The sequence goes on from CM060937.1 coordinate 295,669,361, forward strand.
ATTTAAACTCTATCTATAATCATTCACCCTAACCACCCGGCAATATCATAATATTAGACTTTTAAGCCATATATTTGTTGCAGAACCATTATGCATACGTATTGGTATTGCCTACGATATTCAATGGTTTCATGACAAATAAGCTTACAGTTTAGAAGATAATATGTAGCTTAAACTTAATTTGGTAGTGAATTCCAGAAAGAAGGGAGAAAAAGATGGAGACTAACCATAACTGGCCTAGAAAATTAAATATCACCAGCAAACTATGGATATGATAATTTGATACCTTAATTGGTTAAACATTGAGATGAAAAAACTAGAGATAAAACATTTTGATAATAATAGGAAATGTGCTGGCATTATTGGAAATTTCTCTGATAGTAATCACTTTACTTGGGTCTTTATAAGAACTATTGGTAGGACAAGCTTCTCATGCCACATACCTTTTCTCTTTTAAAAGTTTATAGCAGTAACTGAAATATCTCCTCTCACTTCATTAAATCTCTTCCTAATATTTTGGTAACTTAAAAAGGAGGAATAATTAGCAATAGCTCTCAAACGTCATCGACAAGCAGCACTACTTTTATCAACATTTTTATCTCAGCTGAGGGAGATTTGAGCATAGAATTAAGACTACGACTTGGTCTATCCATTTCTTCCCTGCATAGTATAAACTACTTCAGATACAAGGTACGATCGTTATTATGGTATTTTGTTCAAAAGCTGTCTCTTTTTAAATTTGGTTTTGATTTTATGATGTAAGCTGTTCTCTCTACTGTGTTAATGATTTACTTATGTTTTCTCGTTTGTAATTTTTTTTCCTTTGTGCCATTATGAATATGAACATATGGAAATTTTGCTAGCTGATTCATAAAGGTTAAAATCCAATGTTATTGTGGTTTTCTTATTTATATTTATCTTGGTTTTTTATCTTCTTTATGTCCAAGTTCTTAAACAAATATACAATTTTATGATCTGACCCAATTTCCTTTAAATTGTAAGAGAATAACTATAATTGATTTATATCTTTTTGGTGTAGATGTTAATATTCTGAGTTGCTACTTCTGGCTTTAATTTCAGCTCCTTATGGTTCCTTCCTTTCTCAGTTATTCATTCTGTTATTTCTATTTTTTTTTGTTATTCCTTTAATTGTTGTTGATTGCTTCATGCTGCTTAGGGTGTAAATGGTTTATGTTACATGTGCGTAATGTATGTCTTGATCCCCTTTAACGCGATCCAATACGATCGGTTGGGCTGCTACCTTTAAATCCACCATTTTGCGCATTATTTTCACTAGGGCACTGTATCCATCTATTGGTATATACTAGGAGCACTACTAGGCTGGTCCATTGGCTTGTTGAGCAATCATTTGGAGGGCATAAAAAATTGAACAATGCGCATATTCGTAAACAAATTTAATGTTAGGATCAAGTTGCTACTGTTAAGGTGAAAATTTGCTATGTTGAACTGCACTTGCTAAACTTCTACTGTTGTGTGGATTTGCTACTTATTTAGTTATCTTCGTGTGATAAAAAATTTAGATTACTTTGGATGGTTCAGTGAACAAAAACATCGGTTAACTTTTGTCATAAACAAATGAACCATGGTTAACGTCGGTTAGTTTTGAATGCTTAGGTTGTTATAGACCACCGTTCTAAAGTATTTTAGAATCCAAACTTTATCAGTATTCACATACAACTGAAATTACTTTTCCTTGATGCATTGAAGATTAAAAGTAAATAATTTTTTGTTTAATGAAAAACATCAATCCCATTAAAGTTGATAAAGTACAGGTCTGGAATTGAATTACTTAAACTCCGTCTAAAATAATTCACTCTAACCACTGGGGAATATCATATTATCCCATTAAACTTTGATCCATGGTTGCATGACAAGTAAAGTTAATGTTGTGTGTACACACATACGTACATGTATACGTAATTATGAGTTTTTAGGCCAAGGGAAAAAATTGAAGAAAAATTTAGTTTCAGGGGCGAAAAGTTTGATTTTTTGGGGTGGAAAACAATTGTTAATGTACATCACAAAGTAGTAGTTGCAGCCATAATTTTTTGTTTACACCATGCAGTGTCATTCAAACTAAAAAACAAATCTGATGTTTTCGAGACTAATTTTTTTCGCAACTTCTCTCATGTGCATATTTTTCTGTACTTTTTTTCGAGAAGCGTTCAGTTATACCTCAAAGAGTACAACACCCCTGCAACTTCTTCATTTCCACCCAACAATCCGAATTAAAAAATTATGACTTCACTCTCTTTCCACTAGCCATATTATTTAATTCGGATTATGCGCCGTCGAGCGCTACACGCGCACGCATGCACGCACGCACATATATAACAGAAACCTCTGCCTCACTCTAATAAATCTTTTTTAATGTTTTAATAGACTAATGGGAGGAGAAATTAGTAGTTCTCCAACTTCTTCAACAGACAGTAGCATTCACCCGTGTGTTTCATCCACATGTGCACCTCAGGCAAAGAGCGATTTGAGCACAGATTTAAGGCTTGGCCTCAGTTTATCAACCTCTTCCTTCCATACTACTTCCTTGAGGTACGATTGTTTTTCATGGTATTCATAGTTCTACATATCTTTTCAAGTAAATCGATAAAATATCATGATTACATGTTCAATCAGGTTTATTTGAACTTTTTTGTCAATTTTTATATATGTTTTCTATCATTTTTGACAGTAAATCTCAAACACTTTCTAACTGGCCACCAATAAAATCTCTGCTTAGAAGCACAATTGAAGAGAAACGAACTGAAGGAAACCAAGAAACTTTCTATGTGAAAGTGTACATGGAAGGAATACCAATTGGAAGAAAAGTGGACCTATTTGCACATAATGACTATGATTCTCTTATCTCCACACTCTCTCTCATGTTCAGGACAACAATAATTTTGAGTAAGTAGTAAACTTCCTAACTTTCAAGTTTTTAAAGTTGTAAATAATTACTTATGTTATAACACATAAACTGCACTAATACCTTGAAATTTAATGAGTCTTTTTTTATCTATGAATCAGCACCTGAACATGCATCTTTGTCTTCAAGAAAGGTTCATTTATTAACGTATGAAGACAAGGATGGAGATTGGATGATGGTCGGAGACGTGGATTGGGAGTAAGTAGTGTATTGCCCGCCACCCCCCCCCCCCCCCCCCCCCCCCCCAAACACACACACACACACATATATATATTGCTTAACTGATATTTCTTTATTATTTGACTTTAGAACGATAATTCTTCATACTTGAACAGATTTTTCTTAAGGAGTGTCAAAAGACTGATGATCCGATGGGCAGATAGATGCTAGTGTTGCATACACACTTTTTATTTTACTTTTGTTCATTCTGGATTTTATCCTTTGGAGCTTAGATGCACAGGGATATAAATGAGAAATGTTTATGTTCTCTTTTCCTACCTTTGTACTTACGAGCTATATTTACACATATATAGGTACCAAAAGAATAATATTAATGATATTGTTGGCAAATATTGTTTGCCGTTTTGCTTTGTTTGATTGGGCTTTAATAAAAGACTTAATATGCATAAATTTTCACAAAAGTGAACTATTCAGTAGACAACGTCTGGTAGTCCTGCATCATATATGGTTTAAATTTTTGTTTTCCGTTTTCGTTCGTCCATTGGTAATTTTAAAATTTTCGGTTCCGTTTCGAAAGTTCCGCTTTAATTTCGATTTTCTAATTCCGGTATCTATTTGCTTTAATTTGTTATATAAGCTAATAAATATTCTATACTGTCAAATATTTATAGTACATTTTTTACATTGCATATGAAATACACACTTTAATTAAAAATCAATTGTGTAAGATTCTGTATTGTTCATTTGAAATTTTAAATTTTCGATCAATTTTGATAATTTTAATTTTTTATTATGATTCGGTGTAAATTAACAGAAGTTTAACAATTTTTTTTATGAAACTACATGATTTCTTCTGCATTTATTTATTACCCCGGTTAATTTGTTTTCTTTTTTTTAACTATTATATATTTGTTGTATTTTTCAATTTTTTCTAAGTTTTTTTAATATTTGAAAAACAAATCCAGAATTTAGATCGGAACAAGCATTTTGACCGGATTCTATTCCAGTTATGAGCGAAACCGGAACGAAATCACCGGAATAACCGGAATTCTGCCGGAATTTTGAACCATGTCCTATAAGCTTCCTATTTTTATATTAATTAAATAGAAATTTTACTTTTATATCTCTAGATGTTAACTTGGGTCCATGTTTGTTGTTTTTGATGTAAAGCATGTGTCTCTATAACTAATTTTTTAGTAAACTAGTTCTTTACTCCTTCAGCATCGCATCTAACAAATGCTAAGATCTGCCAACTCATTCATTTCAATTATTAAAATAAGATAATTTTTTGCAGATTAATTGGATTTAAAAATAATTTTCACCATTAAATCATAAATTTAATAAATTTGTTATTAACCCGCCTTTTGGCAAGGCCGTAGATAGGCGGATTTAACTAAATTGACCACTCATTTGTCGAGACTGGAATATGATGTGTTTGACCCAGCTGGATGGAAAGACGATCAGTCATGGATGGTTCGCTGTCGGTCAGGATGAGGCCGTTCGGTCTGGGAGATATGGTTCGGTAGGAAGGTGGTTCGGCCTTGATGGTGTGGGTCGATCATGTTGAAGTGGTTCGGTAGGAAGGTGGTTCGGCCTTGATGGTGTGGGTCGGTCATGTTGAAGTGGTTCAGTAGGAAGGTGGTTCGGTCTTGATGGTGTGGGTCGGTCTGGATGGAGTGGCTCGGTAGGAAGGTGGTTCGGCCTTGATGGTGTGGGTCGGTTATGTTGAAGTGGATCGGTAGGAAGGTGGTTCGGTCTTGATGGTGTGGGTCGGTCTGAATGGAGTGGTTTGGTAGGAAGGTGGTTCGGTCTTTATGGTGTGGGTTGGTCATGTTGAAGTGGTTCGATAGAAAGGTGGTTCGGTCTTGATGGTGTGGGTCTGGATGAAGTGGTTCGGTAGGAAGGTGGTTCGGGATCGGCATGGAGTTATACTTGGGTCGGTACGATCTTGCTCCGAGTTAGGGGACGAACCACTTCGGGTCTCACGCATGGAGGCTTCGGGTCGGTAGGATGAAGACCTTGGATCGGCTAAAAGGGGCTCGGTACTTTGAAAAAGGAGGGTCGGCACCGAGTTGCTCCGAGTCTTAGGGCAATTTACTTCGGGCCGTGTGCAGGTGCTCTTCGGGTCGTGTGAGCGATTGCTCCTAGTCTTGACCAAGGGATATCAGGACGGCGTATTATGAACTCGGGGTAGGTCGTAGTGTTGAGTTTTCGATCGGCCATGTCATTGATGGGCCCGGACTACTCAGGAAGCCCGGTAAATCGGGTTTTGCCTATAAATACAGCAGGCGGAACTCCAGAAAAAGGACCTAGATTCTGCTTCCCTTCTTCTTCTTTCCTATTAAGGCTACTCAGCCATTGTTATTTTAAAAACTCTGAATTGTAACTGTAATTGATTCAGATATCAATAGAAAGGAAATATTCTAGAGTGGACGTAGGCCGGAGTTAGCCGAACCACTATAAATCCTCTTTTATTACTGCTTTCTTTTTAATTTTCACTGCTCTTCATATTTATACTCTCTACATACACTCTATATGTGATCTATAACTGTGATTTGGTGCTTTCATCTAGATTTGGGTGTTAGTGACCAATTTCGACGCTAACATTTTAGTGCTTTCACTGAGAAAGCTAGCACTCAGGGATTCTAAAGCTTGGATTTTGGATTTAAAGGCTTAGAAACTTGGACTCTGGAGACTATGGCAAAGCAATCAACTAGGAGACAGAGGACGGAAAGAAGTCGGCAAGAGGTAAGTCAGGAGGCTTCCTCTGGAGCTAATCAAGCCTCCGTCTACATCACTAGGGATGAGATGCAGGTCATGATGAATTCCATGGAGGAACAATTGAAAAGGAAAGAGGAAATGATGCATGCACTTTTCAGACAATTTGGACAAGCACGAACTGTAGGAGCTCAGATCCATGGGGTTGGATCAGAAGGTCTCAACTGGAAAGTAGATGAAGTGGTTCAACAGGGGGCAACCCCTAATCAGCAAACAACTATCAATCCAGGTGGACCCAGACTCGGAGGCATGCCGCCAGGTAATGCTGGACCAGCCCATGAAGGGATACTAGATGACGCTGCACAGCCCGACACCAATAGGAATGCAAGAGTGTGTGATGAGAAGTATGTAACCGAATTCCCTCAAGGACTTGGAAGACTCTTAGGAAATGTAGATGGGGGACATTCCTTGGCAAGTAACACCGGATTGGCTGACATCATCAGGCGTACTATTCGCGGAGGTCTGACAAATAGGGATTTGGAGGGAGTAAACAAGAATCCGTTTACCCATAACATTAGGATGGCTATAAATCCACTCGATTTCAAGCTACCCACTCTGGAAGTATACAACGGTAAGACGGACTCCACTGACCACTTGATGAGGTACACGAGGCATGTGGATGTGCTGGGGGAATCGGAGGAGGTTATGGCTCAGTGTTTTTCCCTGTATTTGAATGATATAGTTGCTATGTGGTTCAGAAAGCCAGAGGATGGATCTATTGGAGCATGGACAGAACTAGTGGATAAGTTCTTGAGATAGTTTCGAGTTCACACAAAAAGGCCGAAGAATGTGATGACACTGATGTCAGTTAAGCTGAGGGAAGATGAATCGCTCAGGACTTTCTTAACTCGGTTAAATGCAACAGTTGTCTCGGTGGATCGGCCGGATCCATCAATGGTTCTGATGGCAGCGGTGTCAGGAGTCAGGGATAATTCAGATTTCAAAGTATCGTTGATACGACACCCACCAACGGATCTTGGAGAATTCTTTCAAAAAGCTAAGAGATTTCTTCGACAAGAGGATGCATGTTTGGATATAAAATCAAAGGAAGTAAACATGGTTAAGGATGGAGGATCTCTCGGTGAAAGCTCGGGTAAAGACAAGGATAAGGGGAAAAGGAAGCACTAGGGAGAACCAAAATTTGAAATTCAACAGGGTGGATCGTACAGTATATGTACGTATATGTGACAAAATACATGATGCAACTAAAAATATATTAATCTAATTAAATATAGAATAAGTACACTAGGATTTTATACTGGTTCGGACCTCCCGTCATACGTCCAGTCCCGAAGCTCCCCTTCGGAATTCGACTTTCAAATACCCTAGCTTCGCCTGGAGGAATATGCTTTGTTACAATAAGTTATTCTTGTCAAATGTGTGTTCTATAGCACAGATATTGAATAATTAGTATATATGCTTCCAATACATATCTAGAGATTATTTTCTATGAAGAACTGAATATTTGGAAGATTGAAATACAATAATAGATTGCTAGAGATCAAGAATATAATAGAGAATGTAACTGGAGAGCGTAAGTAAGTAAGGTAAGTAAAAGAAAGTAGGAGTGAGTGAAAGTGATTTGATTTCTTGATTCTTGATGATATATATAGTTGTAGAGAGGTTCCTTGAGTAGTTGCATCCATTAATAAGTGCTCTACATTTGCTTCTGTTGATGATGAAGAATTGCAGTGAAGAGAAGCGAAGATGTCTATTCGAATGTGGCAGTTGAAGTTTAAATTTAAAATCCGAGTTCGAAATCAGACATCTGGTATTTGTATCAGACGTTTGATACTATATATTTTTTATACATAGTAGATTTTCAGACGTCTAAGTGCAACTACCAGACGTCTGGTTTAGTCTGTTTGTTTGTTCCGTAGGACTTTTCCAGATGTCTGGCTTATGCACCCAGACGTTTGAAACTTGTGCATGTCTGTTTTGTGCATTCTTTTCTGTTGCTTCTTTGATCCTATCGACTTGTAGTCTCATGTAACGTTCTTTGAGTCTTATTCTTGTCTTTCAAGTGATATTGCTCTAGCAAGTACCTGTATATAGAAATATATATTGACGGCTAGTCGACCCGACATTATGGTGTGTGTATGTCTTTGTGCCCGATTTCAAGCAAAACCAAAAGAATCTCATCAAAGAGCCGTTAAACATATCTTATGATATCTATCTAGTACTAGAGATTATGTTTGTTTTACCCTAAGGGATCATCATTTGAACTAGTTTCATATAGTAGTGCGGATTTCGGTGGATGTAAAACAGATCGTAAAAGTACTAGCGGGACATGTCACTTTATCGGGCAATCATTAGTTTCGTGGTTTAGAAAAAAGCAAAACTGTGTCTCCTTATCTACTTGCGAAGCCGAATATATTTCAGTCGCTCTAGCATGTGCACAAGTGATATACGTGCAATAAACACTTACGGATTTTGGCAAAGTTATCAATAAATCACCAATATATTGCGTTAACACGAGTGCAATAAATATATCAAAAAAAAAAACTGTAAATCACTTGTGTACCAAACATATAGATACACGACATCATTTTTTATGTGACAATGTAGAAAAATGAATTATTACATTAGAATACGTAAATACCGAGAATCAAATGGCAGATATTTTCACAAAACCACTAAACGAACAAACATTTGTTAAACTGCGACGCGATTTAGGAATATGCTCTCTTAATGATCTTCTAAACTAATCCTACATCTTTATTTATTCTATATTTAGGTAAAAATTCTTATCCACAAATTAAAATTAATAACTCCTTCACCTTAAATATAAATTACCTATAAATAATTTTTAAAAGCATATCTAAATATCTTTACAAAACAAAAAGTAAAGAATATATAGATCTCATATTTTTACAATAGAAAATATAATCATGTCGTCCGAAAATTTTCATCTGTCCTTCTCGACACTAAAAACGGATAGCTCAGCGTATACACCTCACCGCCCTCCTACCCCTACACCAAATCAGGAACCAACGTATAGGTGGTCTTCCTACCACACGGGATTCACTCCCGATAAAAAGAAGTCCAAACGATCTCTATTTGTTTCTCCTAAAACTGAGGAGAAAATCTATGAAATACATCACTGTCAAAAGCAACAAATAGAGTTACAACGAGAATTGTACTTTGAGCAAAAAGTCACGGCACGACGACTAAGTTTTCTGGAGATAAAATTTTGTAATTCACGAAAGAAGGATTTACATGAGCCACTTCTAATTCCTTGCAATTCTTTGGATCCCTCTGCATCTTATCGTACACCTTTATATCCTTCACCTAGGCGATTCTCTGGTTTCCCAAGAACCCACGAACGTGGAAATATATAGTCTCCACTCAAACCATAGAGGGATGAAAAGTCTGAAGATCGCAATGCTCCATCGTCATCTAAATAAATTTAAATTATTCTCGTTGTATTTTTATCTACGTATATTTGTAATTCTGTTTCACAAATAATAATACTATGTTTTATTAAAAATAAAAGGTCGAAAAATAAGCAACACCCTTCAAAATTAGGCTATTTTAGGCAAATTGCTCATTTCAGACGTCTGAACATTGCCATCAGACGTCTGACATTCTAGTATCACATAACTTTTAAACCATCGTGCATATATCAGACGTCTGATATAACATTCCAGACGTCTGAAAATCATCTTTGCTTCATAAAAAATAGAAACCAGTTGATTTCAAACGTCTGAATTATTGACCAGACGTCTGAACAAAGTCTCTGCCTCCATATTATAAAAGCTCACATCATTTTCATACGTCTGATATTATAACCAAACGTCTGAGAAAACTACCTGTCCTACAAAAATAAAATTTCGACATATTCCAGACGTCTAACAAACATCTGATAATTCTCGCTGACTTCGAAATTTACAAATCGATCAAATCCAGACGTCTAACTCAACCAACCAGACGTCTGGTTCTATTTACTTTCTTCAAACTAGGTTAAATCAAAAGTCTGAATTACCTTCCAGACGTCTGAAATTCAATTGACAATTTAAATAACCAAGTAATGTCTATTTTTTACTTCTCTTACTTAAATTTTAATTTGTTTCTATAGCACGGACGATTTTTCAATTCTAAAAAATACTTCGTCTTCAAATATCTCTTGAATTCAGTGTCTCCTAAAACAAAAAAAACCCTAAGATCTCTAAGCGAAAGCAAGACCAAGCAACTTCATCCAATCATCAAGTTTGCTCTGATGATCAAATAGAATGATGGATGATTCGTGTACCGCATTCCCTCAAGAGATAAGAGGACATTCAAAAGAAGAAACTTCATACATGTCCATTTTATAATTTACTCAAGTCCCAATGTACGATTTAGACGAAATGGGCGAAAGTGCTAGTTTAGAAACTTTGATATCTTTCAATCCCAATAACATCCAAATTGATCAGTTAGCCATATTTCTCTTCTATGCTAATTTGGATAGCATAGCAGTTTGGAACACTGAAAACGACGATAATTGGTTATGGTCTAGCGTTTGTGGCAGCACAATTAGGCTCACTCCAGGAATCATAGGCAAAACTCTCGAATGTTCTGACATCGACGAAGATTTATATAATATTAGCGATATGCGTTTCAAACTGAGAGACAATATCACACATCAAATATGGGAAGATGAAATGCCTAAGTTCGCATTTCAATACCTAAGACCCAAGGCGAGACTTCTAACTTGAATGATTATCAACTCTATTATTCCTCACCTTGGTAGTCATGAGCAGATAACAGAGTTAGAGCACAAGGCCTTGTATGCTATATTCAGCAGAACAAGGGTTAATTGGGCTAAATTTATATTTGATGAGCTTAAACATTTTTGGACTCGATCGCGCCCATTGATTATCTACCTCACATACATCATGAGACTTCTACGAGCTCACAACATCCCCTCCTATTTATCCACTTTTGAAGAAATTTCTCCGAAATATGCCTCCACAAAATTTTTCTCACTAATGCACCCACCGGAAAATCCTCCGGAGTATATATCATTTGACGATTGGACGCAAAACCGTCAAGCCAGATATGCTGAGTCTCTACCTCAAACACAACCTGAACCATCACGACAGGTGGAGCAACATCGCGAAATACTCCTCCTCCACCTGCATCCTTTGTTTATACATCCCAGGATGACATTTTGGAGCCTCGCACAGAGACGTATCCAAATGAGAGTATTCGTGACTTGACTCTTCAAAATCAGCTTATTTTATCTCGGAATCAAAAAGCATTGGCTAAGCGTATTGATAGTTTTGAAACATCTTTTGCTACACGCCTGACCACAGTTGAAACATCACTTTCAACTGTATTATCAGTTCTAAAAGAGGTTCTTCAAAGGGTTCGTGGTCCTACACCACCTTCAGGAGATTGGCCAAACCCAGTGCCTTCTCCTCCTTCGAAGCATTCCAAACATTTTGAGGAGAACGAACCTCTAGAACACACTCCAACATCTCCTAAAAAGCAACCTGGCTCTTTCAAAAATGACGATGAAGGAGATGATCAAGAAAAAGCTTCCCCAAAAGATTCTTAGATTTTTAGGACTCCATATTATTTATAAAAATTATAAAAATCTATGAATGTAATCGATTAATGTGATTAACGAAATTCCACTTTTTGGTGTGTTATTTTTTATTTTTGATTCGTAAATATTAAATGGAATAGAAATAATGTCTACAATTAAAAAGTTATAAATCCTTTTTGATAATGCCAAAAGGGGGAGAAATAATAAAGATCATAATAAATCATGGAAAACACATATTCAGGGAAGATTTATAAAATAATATATAAGTGCATTGTATAGTTGTCATCATAAAAAAAGAAGAGATTGTTAGGAAATCAAACCTATGGTTTCGATGACAACACCTATACAATGGAAATCGAATATGCATATATATATATATATTTCTATATACAGGTACTTGCTAGAGCAACATCACTTGAAAGACAAGAACAAGGCTCAAAGAACGTTACATAAGACTGCAAGTCAATAGGATCAAAGAAGCAACAGAAAAGGATGCACAAAACAGACATGCACAAGTTTCAGACATGTGGGTGCACAAGCCAGACGTTTGGAAAAGTCTTCTGGAACAAACAAACAGACTAAACCAAACGTCTGGTAGTTGCACTCAGACGTCTGAAAATCTAGCATGTACAAAAAATATATAGTATCAGACGTTTGATACCAATACCAAACGTCTGATTTCGAACTCGGATTTTAAATTTAAACTTCAACTGCCACATTTGAATAGACATCTTTGCTTCTCTTCACTGCAACTCTTCATCATCAACAGAAGCAACTGTAAAGCACTTGTTAATGGATGCAACTACTCAAGGAACCTCTCTACAACTATACACACACACACACATATATCATCAAGAATCAAGAGATCAAATCACTTTTACTCACTTTTACTTTCTTTTACTTACCTTACTTACTTACGCTCTCTAATTGCATATTCTATTATATTCTTAATCTCTAGCAATCTGTACTTGTATTTCATTCTTTCAAATATTCAGTTCTTCATAGAAAATACTCTCTAGATATATATTGGAAGCATTTATATTGATTAGTCAATATCCGTATTATAGAACACACATTTGAAAAGAACAACTTATTGTAACAAAGCCTATTCCTCCGGATGAAGCGAGGGTGTTTGATAGTCGAATTTCGAAGGGGAGCTTCAGGATTGGGCATAAGATGGGAGGTCCGAACTAGTATAAAATGCTGGTGTGTTTATTCTATATTTACTTAGATTAATATTGTTTTAGTTGCATCATATATTTTGTCACATATACTTGCATAAATACTATACGATACACCCTGTAGACTTTCAAAATTCTCCACTTACATAGGGTTGAATGCAACATTGGAAAAGATATTCTTGGATGCTCGGGATCGCCTTCCTTATCGAAAGCTGGCAAGAAGGGAACCCTTAGAATGCGAAAGGGCATCAGGAAGGCACCGTCTCTTTCATGACCTGGATGGACATGATACTAACAGCAGCCGACATCTAAAGGATATAATTGAGGAACATGCAAGGAATGGTCAGTTGTGGCAATATATCGAAACTTGGAATGCGGCGGTGGAACAGACGCAACCACCGCCTACCTTGAACGACGATGGCACGAGGCCCAGGAATGGTGGCTAGTTGGTCATCAACTAATCATGATGGATTGGAATAAGGAGCAAACTCTGGGCAGATGACTAAGTCACTTACTCATGTACGGGGATGGAGACAACCCATAGGCATGCTCTGAGATGATGGTAAACCATAGCGCTCTGGTTTGTGAAATCTGTTTTTTCTTTTTGGCTTGAACACTTGATTTTTTCATTTTGGTTTTGGAGTTTGGTTCGAACTCTTGGTTTTGTTGGTTTTCTGGTTTGGATGATTGATTTTTTATTTGGATTTTGATTAGGATTTTTGACATGGATTTCTGGTTTTCTGGTTGTGAATTTTGGATTTGATTTTGATTGGATATTCCTTTGGATTTTGGCTAAAATGTCGTCGAGCATGGACTATGCTCGGCAAGGGTCCGGAGTGACCAGGATTCGGCTTAGGATTTAGGATCCCCTATTATCTATCGGTTACTATTAAAGGTTGTCGAGTATGGACTCTGCTCGACAAGGGTCCAGAGCGATCAGGATTCGGCTTAGGACTTAAGCCACGACATTACTCAACGTTCAAGGAAACTGAACATGGAACACCATGGAACTTAACACAGGTCAGCGAGCGTGCATTACGCTTGGCGAGAACCTGGAGAGGTTAGGGATTTGGATATTGGCTATAAACAGCTAAGGATTTGGGCACAAACCCGAATTTAGATATCGACCAGCAGAAGTCATGGATTCGGTTATTGGGTATTGGATATGGATGGATTAGAACTCGGTTACCGGGTTCAGATGGATGTGGAATTGGATAAGGATTTGGTTATTAGAAAGGAATCAGATATTGTCCCGGAGTAGTCGTAGGTTTGGATAAGGATACGACAATGACACTTGGATAAAATGGATGGGATTATGAATCGGAAGGTATGGCTATAGATAACATATGGACTTCGAGTATCGGATTTGAGACCATTCAAAACACACCTTCCAATAGCAAGACATGTTTTGGCGGGCAAATGTTAACCCGCATTTTGGCAAGGCTGTAAGCAGGCGGATTTAATTAAATCGACAACTCGTCTGTCGAGGCTGGAATACGATGGGTTTGACCCAACTGGATGGAAGGCGAACAGTCATGGATGGATCGGTGTCGGTTAGGATGGAGTCGTTTGGTTTGGGAGATATGGTTTGATCAAATATGGTTCGATAGGAAGGTAGTTCGGCCTTGATGGTGATGGTCGGTCATGATTAAGTAGTTCGGTAGGAAGGTGGTTCGGCCTTGATGGTGTGGGTCGATCATGTTGAAGTGGTTCGGTAGGAAGGTTGTTCGGTCTTGATGGCGTGGTCGGTCTGGATGGAGTGGTTTAGTAGGAAGGTGGTTCGGCCTTGATGGTGTAGGTCGGTCATGTTGATGTTATTCGGTAGGAAGGTGGTTCGGTCTTAATGGTGTGGGTCGATCTGGATGGAGTGGTTCGGTATGAAGGTGTTTCGGTCTTGATGGTGTAGGTCGGAGATGTTAAAGTGGTTCGGTAGGAAGGTGGTTCGGTCTTGATGGTGTGGGTCGGTCTGGATGGGGTGGTTCGGTAGGAAGGTGGTTCGATGGTTCGGGATCGGCATGGAGTTGTACTTGGGTCGGCAAGTATGAGATCGGTACGACCTTTCTCCGAGTTAGGGGATGAACCATTTCGGGTCACACGCATGAAGGCTTCGAGTCGGTAGGATGAAGACCTTGGATCGGCTAAAAGGGGGTCGATGCTTTGAAGAAGGAGGGTCGGCACTGAGTTGCTCCGAGTCTTAGGGCAATTTACTTCGGGCCGTGTGCAGGTGCGCTTCGGGTCGTGTGAGTGATTACTCCGTGTCATTACCAAGGGATATCAGGACGACGTATTATGAACTCGGGGTAGGTCGTAGTGTTGAGTTTTGGATCGACCATGTTATTGATGGGCCCGGACTACTCTTGAAGCCCAATAACTTGGGTTTTGCCTATAAATACAGCAGGCGGGGATCCAGAAAAGGAACCTGGATTTTGCTTCCCTTCTTCTTCCCTATTAAGGCTACTCGGCCATTGTTGCTTTAAAAACTCTGGATTGTAACTGCAATTGATTCAGATATCAATAGAAAGGAAATTTTCTGGAGTGGACATAGGCCGGAGTTAGCCGAACCACTATAAATTCTCTGTTATTACTACTTTCTTTTTAATTTTTACTATTCTTTATATTTATACTCTCTGCATACACTCTATCTGTGATTTGGTGCTTTCATCTGGATTTGGGTGTTAGTGACCAATTTTGATGCAAACACTTATCAATGATATTCATTGTTGATACGTAAAAATAAATTTTTAAAAGTTGTAATTTGACACAATAGTTTTAACTGTATTTTTGTAATGCAGTTATATATTTGTATTACCACTGTCTAACTATATTATGCGGCTGCATTTATTTTGGATGACCATAATCTTTATGGTTGTCTTAATTTCATCAAGGTCATGTCGTTGTTATCATTTAATCTAAATTAAAAAACTTTTTTTGAATTATACAGCAATGATTGCATTTGAATATTTTAATTGCATTTATGTGATTTAGTAATAATTTTGGCTGCATTTGTTAATTTTATTCAATCGTAGTGCACTTTATAATTTAACTGCATTAAGAAAATGCATTTATGTTTAAATACTTTAAGAAAATACAATTATATATTAACATCTTGTTTTGAATTAAATTAATAGTATTTATATGATGCATTAATAATTTTGGTCTGCATTGGATAATTTTAATCAATTTTAATATAATTACAATCCGTTTAATCAAAAAAATATAACTAAAATCTAACTATATTAAGAAAATGCAATCAAATTTAAGTGCACTTTTCGAATTAATAACTACAATTATGTAATGTAGTAATAATTGTGGCTGCATTTGATAATTTGATATAATCTTAATTCACTTTATTAATTAACAACATTAAAAAAATGCAATTATATTCAAATGCTTTAAGAAAATGTTATATTTTAATAGCTTATTCTAAATTAATGTAACTGCATTTATGTGATGCAATAACAATTTTAGATTATTGTTATTGACACTCCAATTTGGGATATGAGAGAGACAAATTTCATGATCACTCCATACAAAATTAAATTGTTATAAGGGGTACACATCCTATTAATAATATATATATATATATATGTGTGTGTGTGTGTGTATTTACCTCTTTTGTCCTTATTGAAAACATCAAAACTATAAACATTCCATTTACTCTCTCCTCCTACCTTTTCAAAAAAGAAAATAATAGCTAGAACATTAAATTCAATCGATCATCAAAATCAAATACAAAATTTATTGAGAAGGTGATGGAAAGATAATTTTTTAACCTAATTTATCATGCGGTTTTTTAAAATATGGTAAAAATTAGGGTTTAAAATTAAAATTAATTTTTTTGTCAATCATAATGAGCTCGTACCATTTTCTTTAACAAAATCTGCCTGTTGATTTGACTAAGAATTCAACCTCGTCTCTTTAATATTTATAATTTCATTTAGAGTTGAATTGAATTCACCATTATTTAATTAATGATTTTAGATTAAAGGTTCATGAGGATTAAGGAAAATTTTATGGTAAATAAAAGAAAAGATAATTAGGTCAATTTGATTATAATTTTAAAAGGAGGCTAGTTCGGTTAGTACCCCTCGTAGTAAAAGAAATTCTTTTTGAAAAAATGACCTCTCATGTCCAAAATTGGAGTGTCAATGACAATACTGTTAGAAACTGAGATGTTGGTTTTGATGACAACAACCTTTTTAACTTATCTTATTATAAAATATATACTAACACAATTGTCTAGATAGATATGTATATGCAGGATATATATATATATATATATATATATATATATATATATATATGCAGGTATTGATTACTGAAGAATGATCAGTATAAAGACTCTAGACTCAAGATTCAGAATGGAGATATCAAGATTGAAGACTCTAGAGTATCAAGATCAAGATTTCAAGATAAGTGTCTAGTTTTTGTTAAAACTTCATAATAGCATGAAAATCTTCATTCCAAATTTCATTTGGGATGGAACCCATTTCTATCTTCTTAGTGGCTTACAAACCCACGACAAGTAGCTTACAAACCTACGACAAGTGGCTTACAAACCCACAAACATCCTGGTTTTGTACAAGTTCACGAGTCCTGATGTGTGAGATATTCTACAA
The DNA here is from genome assembly GCA_030765085.1 of Allium cepa. Classification (NCBI taxonomy): domain Eukaryota; kingdom Viridiplantae; phylum Streptophyta; class Magnoliopsida; order Asparagales; family Amaryllidaceae; genus Allium; species Allium cepa. The sequence continues at coordinate 295,686,593 of CM060937.1, forward strand.
GCAGAAGCTCACAAAACTACTTCAAAATGGTTTTTCAAAATGATTTTCAAAATGATTTTCAAAACTTCTTTTAAAAATGTTTTAGCCTTAAAAATTATCTTTTCAAATGATTTTCAAAAAAGATGTTTTAGCCTTAAAATTTTCTTTATTTTTGTTTATAAATAAACTCTTGTTTTAAACTTCGTTTGTTTTTAAAACTATCTTATGATTTTTAAATATTCTTTATAATATATATATATATATACACACTTGAGATTTAAAATCAAATTTATATATACATTCTTAAAATATATTTTTCTACTCTTCTTTATATTGAAACATAGGAAAATTAGTTTATTTTACTCCAGAATTACTTCATCTTGTTTTCATTTCAATACCATTTTCAAAATAAATTTTACATTGTATTTAACTAAGGGATGTCGACATCATGGGATACCCCATGTCGACATGGTGGCCATTAAATTCAAAAGTTTCAATTTTCAAAAGAAGTAGCTATTTATTTAAAATCTCTTCACGAATGGTTATGACCGTTGGTTGTCTATAAATAGCCTTCATAAAAGAATTTTTTAACTAACAAATTTCTTATTCTCTTCACTCCTTATTCTCCACAAATCCATATTCTAAAATTTTCATATTTTTAAGATCGTGCCGAAATTCTGCCGAATTCCCAAGTGAATCAAATTAGAATCTCATTCTTGTTTGATTCTCTGCCCTCTCTCGAAGATTAAAGTGCTATCCAAAGTTATAGAATCAATTTGTAATCAAAAGTTTATCGAGTCTGTCTATAAGGTGAGGTTGTGCCTAGAAATCAATTGGGCGATCTTGTGTCCTGTAAACCAAGAGAGTTTGTCCCGGACTCGAGAGATAGGAGGGTACCTCAAGGCCTTTAGAAATTGAGGATTGTAATCTTAGCATTAGTATAATAAAAATCTGTATTAGGTGTTTGCCTTGGTTAAGGACTGGATGTAGGGTAACTTTGAACCAGTATAAAATCTAGTGTGTTCTTTTCCTTTACTGCTTTTTATTTACTTTCTGCATCTGTGTTTGATTCTGTGATTAAGTTCTGCATTTGTTTGTGTCATAATTTCAATTTAGTTCATATAAGTCTTAGAATCCGTTAAACACTATTCACCCCTCCTTTAGTGTTAAATTAGCCTTAAGATCCTTAATCTGCACTCCCTGTAAATTGGTATCAGAGCGAGGTTTTCATTGTTTTCATGATCTGAAACTTGAAAATTATTTTAATGGCTACCAACACTGATAATGTCAACTCTGGAATAGTTCTGTTAACACTAAAACTAGTTCATTTGTAGAAGGTCAGTCTACCGTCAGACCACCATTTTTCAATGGCATTAATTATGCATATTGGGCTTGTTGAATGAAAATTTATTTACAATCAGTAGGATTAGACACTTGGAATATCACACAAACTGAGTATGTTGAACCAACTATCAATTTTACCCTATGGACTGCTAAGCACAAGGGTGTTGCACAAAATAACTCAAAGGCCATGAATATATTATTTTGTTCACTATATAGGAATGAGTTTAATAGAGTGTGTGTTTGTAAGTCTGTATTTGTAATCTGGAAAACTTTGCAAGTTACTCATGAAGGAACAAGCAAAGTTAAACAGACTTAAATTTCCATATTAACTAATCAGTTTTAATTGTTTAAAATGCATGCAAATGAGTCCTTTTCCGACATGTATTGTCGATTTCAAGATATTGTTCATTCACTAATTGCATTGGGAAAAAGCTTTTTGGACGAAGACCAAGTCAGAAAATTCTAAATTCACTCACTGCAGAATGGGATCAAAAGACACTTGTAATCGAAGATGCAAATGATATCAGTCTAATGAAAATAGAAGAGTTGATTGGAAATCTGATGTCCTATGAAGTTCAACTGCAAGGAAGAAGAGAAAAACGAGACTATAGAAAAGAATTCATTAGCTTTCAATGCAATAACCGAAGATTCGAAACCAGCACTACACCAGAAAAGACTTTTGGTAGCGTTGAAAAAACGCTACCATAACTTATGGTAGCGTTTTAGAGAACGCTGCTATACGACATGCAACTAAAAGTCTAAAACTTTTTGTTGCGTTGTAGTAAACGCTACCAAAAGTCACTTTTAAATGCAACTATAGGTATTTTCTGTAGGATTTTAAAAACGCTACCAAAAGTCACTTTTAAATGCAGCTATAGGTTTTTTCTGTAGGGTTAAAAAAACGCTACTAAAAGTTATTGGTTGTTTGGTAGCATATTTTAAATGCTACTATTTACGGTTGATGGATTATACCAATTTCAGCAATCGCTTATATACTACTCATATTAAAACGAACGATCAATCGCATAATTTTCATATATTCAAACAAACAATTAAATCACATAACTAGCATATACAAACAATCAATCATATGATCATCATATTCAAATAATTGCAAAAACATGCTAATCTCACAATCAAATATAATATCCATAATCAATTCGATAGTAGTTTTTCAATAAAATAAGTCACATACTACAAGCATTCATAGACAAGTTTCCACAAATGGTACTAACAAAATACGACAACATATATAACAATTAAATTCATATTCGTTGCTTGATTACCAATAGTTCTTTGTTGTCGACGGTCTTCGCTTCGAAATAGCTAATTACCTGCAAATGAGTTTAACAATCAACAATATATATATATATATATATGTATATATATGTATATATGAAAATCATGTAATCTATAACTCGGTATTCTATATTAACACATATTAACAAAAATTGTTCTATTTTTATATGCATCCTATATAGTTCCCCAACGAATACACAATTTTCAATTTACACAGATATTCAGATCAACCCTGCATCAACCACTCTTTCATTCAATCCACCCCGCATCAACCACTCTTTCATTTTCATTGCAAACCACCGACTTCAGCCTCTATAATCCACAACTACTCCATAACAGCCTACAAAACACCAAGCTTCACAACAAACCAACCTTCCCCTATTCTTTCAACAACAATTCCCCCTTACCATCCAAAACTTCTTCTATTCGTCATCCACCAGACTCTATCAACATCCAACAGACCTCTCCCACTCCTCCCCTCATATCACAACTCCTTCCGCTGCCTCGACCATCTTCAACACAGCACACCTTTCATTCCATTCTTTTCACTACCAAACACTACAATCACCTTCACAGCCAACATTCACCAGAAAAAAAAATAAAATCCTGTTGCCCTTAAACTCATTGCCTCTACCACACCCAGCTACAACCTTTGCTTCAGTACAACCCTGCACTCCCCTCTGCCTTGTGCTGCTACTCCTTTTACTTATGAAAATGATTTCTAAATTTTCATGATTTTGTGTGACCTTTTTTTTCTTGCATACTCAATCTCCTCTCTTAAGACTACCCTTTACTTAGTTCCTTAGTTTCTCACTTCATAACAACCTCTTCCTCCAAACTCATGAAAATTATTAAGGAATCTCAAATCTCACCAAACTCACAATTTACATAAGTAAAAGGAGAAAATTATTAAGGAAATTCGTATGCTGTGTACAATTACAACATAACCACCCCAAACATTCAACGCTTCAAACATAAGCACTCAAACATTACTGCCTCTGTCTGTCAAAATACATCACCTCCCCACCATATCAAACTTTATTCAACATCTCTACCAAAATGCCTCAACAAACCACCCTGTCTGGCACAAACCCACTTTTACCCCATGTCAACTACACAGTTACTGTCATCCACATTGCTCCTCCTCATATCGTTGCACACTACCATCTTCCAACAGTAACCATACAACCACATCACCTTACTGCTGCTACTTACTCAACACTACAACATCTTATAACAGCCACTCAAACACTCATACTGATCGCGAGAATAAAGCATTGTGATTCTAGAGAAATTTTATGAAGTGATTTTGGTAAATGGAATTTAAAAAAATGTTATTGATAATTTGCTCATTCTCACATTGATTTAATCGTTCCTTTTCAATCGAACTGGGTAGAGATCATGGAGTGAAAACTACACTGTATAAGTATAAAAAAGGTAGAGTTTGATCTACAGAAATGATGTGAATTAAATAGCATAGATACTAATTTGAGGCTAAATTATAGTGGATTACAACTAGAAATAACTTAGACATAGAAAAGTGGTACCTTGAGTCTCCAGAACCATCCCAAGGATAATTTGCAACAAGTGCACCTTGTAATACCTAAAGAATGTTATATGAGTTAAGTGCAGTTGTAAAATAAAATAAAATTGAAAAGAAAAAAAAATGCACATATGATTCTACAAGCATCTGGACAGGAAAAACCGCAATTTATGCAATTACATCAAACAACAAAAACAAAGAGCATGATATGTTATTGCGTATCATACGTAAATCTACAAGTGCATAGAAAGCAGTTCCATGGAGTACAAGGCTAAGAGTCAAATAGAAAAGAGTGGATAAGCAAAAAAAAAACAGTAATATTCCAATAGGAATGTCAATAAGGAAACCTTCAGATATATGGTTAGCATGCAGCATCAATTTTCACTGATGCATGGAAATGATGAATCTAAGGTAATGCATTAGAGAATTTAAGGAATGTTGAACATTCAAGTATCTTATCCAAGTCCATTTATTTGATAGCCTATTCACATATCAAACCTCCCCCGTGCACCATCACTTGCCTTACAGCTAAACTGCAAAATTCACTGAACATCAAATACCTCCTCACCTAACAGTTCAATTTCCCCCCTTCCGACATCCAACTGCCATCAACTCAAACTCCATTACCCACTGTAGTCTCACCGCCTCACCCAATCGCTACAACCGAGGCCGATGTTCCAGCCCAACAACCAGACCACAACAAACTATCGAATAAAAACAAACTCCTTCATAGAAACCCAATCAAACAAGTCAAACGCCTCGAACCTTCATCGCAACCCCATCGACCACCTCACAACCAAATCTCCGGTTCACCAACCACTCCACTCCAGTCACCTTATAACAATGGTGACTTTAACCTCAATAATAGGTTCGATATTAATAAATGTGATATCATTTACCATAACAAAATACACCAATATTAAAAATAAAATATAGTAAGTAAAATATACAAGACTAAAACATTTACTTTAAGAGCTCTTGTAGCATTAAACAAAAATCATGGTAACTTGAATTCAAAATCTCAAACACAACAAACTGGTTTAACAGTTGCACCATGTCCATTTATCTAAGCTGCTGAGAATTTATGGTTTTCAGGAAGGTATAAAAAAACAACATGCTACCTGTACATGAATTACCAAATGTCAGTAAAGAAAGCAATTGTGCATAAAAAGCTTTACTAAAATCATATTGAATCATCCAATCTGTCTATTCTTCATTGATGTCTATCCATGTTAAACAAGTATGTAATAAAATCAATAAGATAGAAACAAAGCTGAATAACCAAAAATGATACCAGGAGGGTAAAAAAGAAAATTTCACTTAAAAGCCTAACTTGTTACAATGCGAACACGCGGAAGGAATTAACAAATAAAAGATTTATTATTAGTTAGAAGGTTCATTAAGACAAACAAACAAATCATACCGCAACATGTCATTCTTCTCCCTCATCCAGCTAACAAATCGTCAAGTTGAAGTTCAGATTGCTGACTTTATCGAGTCTGATAACGAGTCAATTGAACTAGCATGCATTTGCATGCAAAAAAGTAAAAGAATATGATTTTATATTTACATGTACAAACTAGAGCACGGTAAACATTATCTGGCACCATAAAAATGACATTATGAGTAAAATAAGCACCATAGTTTTTAATAAGAATCAGGTCTACAAAAACTATTTCATGTCTCATAATTTAAAATTCAAAAAGAACTTTCGTAGACAAAACATCTTATTTATATTCATTTTAAATTAGTTTAGTTATTTAAATTAGTTTCATTACTTAAATTGTTTATTTTTTTCTACTTAATTAATAGTTATTTAAATTAGTTTAAACTTTAAAATTGATTTTAACAAGTTCAAAGTTTAAAGTTGACTTTAGTTGGTTTAAGACAAGTGCATTTGTTTTCTAAAATTCGTATAACTATTAGTAACATGGCCAATGGAAAAGTGGCTTTGCAGATCTGAAATGATTGAAGTAATGAATGATAGTTATTTAAAAAAGATACAGATAGCATATTAGAATTAATGATGATACAAAAGTCCAACCTATCAACATATGAAAAAGTCGGGTATAAAGGGAGAAGTAACTACGTTGATCTAAGGACCTAATACTACAATAGCAGAAGCATAGGGAAAAAACTACGTTAAATTCTATAACAAGGTATAAAACCAAAACATCACTTATTATATGTACACATTTGGACTTAAAGAATTTGATGCTTGATTCTACCTTCTAATTCGAAGATGATTTCCGTTCGTTCAGTGAAGTACTTTACTCTTGCTCTGAAAATCTAACAGTTTAATGGTAAGACCACATGTACAAAGTAAGAAAATGAAGAAACACAAAGTGAGATTGGCATTTATTTGAGATAGGTGATTAAACACATCTATAGAGGCAATATTCAATGTTTTGGTACCTTTTTTCCTTGTAATTACTAAAATTTGAACAGTGGATTCAACTTGGCCAGGCTGATGCAATGTTACCTGAAGCAAGAGCATTCAAAGAACTAAAATAGGCAAGGGTTATGTTTGTTTGTAAGCTTATACAAGACCGAAATAAAAATTGCAGAAAATATATACATCGATCTGATATCATGCTATTTTAATTTTTTAAGAAATGATGAATAAATTGAATTTGTTTGTGGTAATAAACGAAATCTGCTATATAAATATAGTACTCAGATTTTCATATTGTGATATGAGTAATCTTATTTTTTTCAAAAATAATATATCATGTTAGAAATGATCCTAAAATTTAATAGACTTCTAAGAACAGAAGTATAACAAATTCAGTTTTGGCAGATCACATATTTGACTTTCAATTCAGTGCAACAGTATAGGAATCACTTATAGGAAGCATAGGCTGTTAAAACTTGCACTACATCCTCTTCTCACATCATTTCACCTGTAACAACTAAAATGGGCTTTCACAATTACGTATTACATTTGCAAGGATCAAAGTCCCTATTTATTTAATTCTATTTATTGTATAAGTTTGTAAGTGTAGCTAGTTATTACTGGGCAAATCATCACACATCCTCTACTGTATTGGCCAAATCTGAACATATTATACAACATATGTTGTGGTTGACACATAGTCGAAAGATAGGGGAAGTATTCAACTAAACTGTATATGAACAAGATTATAATAACAGTTTAAAGAAAGTCAATCACCACACTATTTTTGAAATGTTCCAAACCAATTCAGATTGAACTCGCGATAGGATAAGTTTGTTAGGTTAAACCGTAGTTATCAGACTTTTAAACTTACTGCCCGCATATATGAGATTAAAAAGTAAGGAAATGTTATATGTATGTAATAGTTAATAGTACAAACGGTTGGAACTAGGTGTCCAGAAACAACATTAAAAGAAGCTTTTTCTTTAAAAGCGACACAATCAATAATTCTAGGGGTGAACTTGCATAATAAACATGGGTCAGGGAGGTTGGAGGGGAATGTAAATAGCTCGCTAAATGAATACCTCACTGTCTTTGCAAATAATCCATGAAATAAACGTATGTGTCATGTGGAATAGTCTGTCTAGCACTCAAAAATGATTGTTCTAGTTCAGCCGTGTGTGGATGTATGGATTCTCTAAAGCATATGCTGGTGGAAGCTCGGCTTCTGTGTGGAGCTCAGCTATTATATTTTGCACAAGTATTCTGAGAAGGTTTAGACCCAAAATTATGCATTCTGGAGGCGAAGGTGGAATTACACTTCTAATTGAGGAAGGTAAAAAAAAGCAAGTAGTCGTAAAAAATAACTGACAGTGTGAGTGAGTGTGTGTTTATGTGTGTGAATTGAAGCTGCTACACTAACAACATCAAACTTGACAAATGAATGAAACTAACAATTTCGAAAAGATGCAAGGAAACAAAACAAAATGAATTGCTTCATATTTAGTGAAATATTTGGTTATAGGTTGAATCAATAAGAATAGCACAATAAGTAAGACATGGATTAGATAGGTTGATGCTGAATTGACCGATAAACTAACTAAAATTTGGATCAACATAAACAAAGCGAAGGATACATATGACGATGGATACAATTATAACACTATTAGCCAGTGCATCAGAATAATGTAGCGCTCACTCAACATATCAAAAAAGATAAAGGATAGGTGATTTATTGCATGTGATTGGAGCAACAAACATGATCAACTTTACCATTATGGAAATTTTCTTATCTAGTTTTCAAGCTTCAGCTCTAGTAATACCAAAGGGAGGTAATATGTATAATAGCTCGTCACTTCTGTTGTAAATACCACATTAGCAACTCTTACAAATATCACTAAGATAACTGAACAGTATCTAGCTATCGCAACATTAAAATCCCCAAATATTGTATAAAAAATGACAACATGCAATAAACGAAGGACTGTGTCAATGTGCATTATGCTTTCAAATTTTTTAGTATACTTTGCTATGAAAATAAAACTTCCAAAAAAGAAAATCAAACATTGCTAAGAACATTTATATGCTAAAGCACATCGATAATTCAAAATTCAAAAAAAGAAAGTAAAAAAGTAATGCATAAATTACCTTTAGAAAAAAGCCACCAAGCTCAAAACACAAAGAACGCACTTTATTAGTTGTAACCTTATGTTGTTGCTCCCAAATTGCATTTTGCTTATTCACGTCATCCTCAAGGAACAATTAGAGAAAGAGAATGATTAAAAGTGAATCAAATGTGCAAAGAAGCAACCTTGTAGCTTGCATAAATGTCTGCATAACAAACCCAAAAATGAAAAGGCAGCAAATGGAAAGACACTTTCTCTTTTAAATCATCGGATTTGTGAGAAACGAGAAAAGCCATTAAATTAATTAGACGAATCAGATAAATATGTTATGTTTGGGTCAGGAGCTTTGGCTAATTTCTCTTGCTATTTCATATCCATAAGATTTTAGCGAAATCAAATAAAAACAATTAAACTGCATACCTTAACAATTAAATAACAGTTAAATAGATAAATAGACTACAAAATTATTTACCATTTTAAGATACAATACACCTGCAGTTTAGGGTTTGTGTTCCTTTTGAACAAATTGATTCAGAGGGAGGACTAGTGAAAAATAACGGATGTGGTGATTGAGATTGAGATAGGCGGAAAGGGGGAGATGAGGACAGATGTGGCCGTTGAGATAGAGACATGTATAAAGTTTTATATGATTATGAAGGTGGTGATAGTGGAGGAAGCATAGATAGGACAGATGTCGAGATGGGGAAAGCAACGATGGGGTAGAAGAAGCGACACGGTAGAAGAGAGAGATGGGGAAGGTGGCGGAGGTGGATATGGCTGTAGATGAGAACTAGGTTACGGAAGAAAAACGAGAAGAGGGAAATGAAAATTTGATAGAGTGAAAACCAAAAAAAAATGCGGCAATTGAAATAGTAAGGGAAAAGTTAAATGCGAAACTTAAATCTTTTATTTTATTAGCATTTCTTGTACGAAGAAAGAGTGAGAAGTGCCAATAGTTGCATTTTGTTAACAAGCGCTGCCATATCGTGCTACTAATAACTGATTTTCTTGTTGTGCAGACAGTGATGAGGAGATCGCTTTCATGACAAGAAACTTTCGGAGATTCCTAAAATATAGAAATATGTGTAATTACAAAAGAAATGATCAAAGGAATTCCATAAATAATACAGAGAACATCAACAATGATAGATGCTACAATTGCAATAACGTTAGGCATTATAGAAAAGATTGTCCTTATCCAGATAAACATTTGTTCCCTCCAAACAATGATTCGTCAAGGAAATGAAAGAAAGCATACACAGCAACTCTTGATGACTCAGACTCATCATCCGGTGATGATGAAAAGAAGGCGGATAATTCAAATCTATGCTTCACTGCTATTCATGAATCAGATGACGATGGGAGTATGGATCTAAAAATAGGTACGCATTTACATTATTTTTAATTTTTCTTATTTGAATGGATGTTTGTTTGTTTGCTTGTTTTTTAAAATTCCTTGAATTTTAAATTTATATTTATCCCTTGAAATTTGAATTTTAAATTCAAAAATAATATTATTTTGATAATATTTCAAATATGAAATTATTAATATTTACGTATTATTATATTTAATGTTATCACAAGAATTATATAAGTAAAATATAGGACATAATATATACATTTATTAGAAATTAGGAATAGACACTTGTCATTTGATTCAATAGGCACATGTCGACATACCTGGATACTCCATGTCGACATGCCCCTCAAAATTTGATTCAAAATTTAAATTCAAACTTTTGAATTTTCCTCCACCTTTTGACCAACTTCAATGCTCTGGAAAGATGTCTCTTGACCAGAAAACATGTCTATAGAATCTCTATTTAGTTCACTCTCCTTATCATCACTTTTCACTTTTGTTTCAAATTTATCTTCATTATCTTTAACTCCTCTCAAACTTCTTCAATGACCTCTTCAAGCACTCCTAACACCATTAGGCTTCAAAAAGCTATCAAAAACTTTCTTTCTAATGAACCGAAAGCTATCAAAGCTTACATCAACTATGTAAACTTTGGTAAAATTCATACGGGGAAATTTGCTATTTTTGAAGATTTTCCTTCTTATGAAATTGAAAATATTTTTCAACAATGTTTAGTTCTTAGTGTAGTAGATAATAAACAAAATGATTTTGTATGTTATCCAAATCATTTTAAGATGTATTATGCGAATTTGAATCGTAGTTTTTAGAATGGGCAAGATGGACAAATTTGGAGTAGTGTTAAAGGAACACAAATAGTTTTGGATTGTGAAATTTTAGGAAATATTTTGGGATGCAAGTATACCGGAATGAATCTTTTGGAATTCCAAATAAGTGAAAATGATCGAGAGGCATTTCATCACATCTTTGAAGGGAATGACAATTTTGAATTCAAAATTCGTTATTTTCGTCCGAAAGCAAGAATTGTTAAACCTTCTTATTCAACACACTCTTATACCCAGATCGAGAAACTACAATAACCCAACTTTGAAAGTTTGCAAAGCTCTTTATGCAATTTTTGGAGATTATGGTATTAATTGGGCTTAAGTTATTTTGGATGAGCTAAGGCCCAAGAATTTTACTATGGGTGAAAGTACATTATATCATGGAGTTTATCTCACTCGAATTTTTAATTAATTTGGAGTTGATTTAAAAAGGGAAGAATTTATAACTATAAAAGTGTTCAACCATGGAAACATTTCCCTTATGCAAATTCTATTAGTGTTTCAACCATATGAAACACTTACGGAAAAGGAAGAAAGGCTTGCTCATGAAGAGATGGAAGAAATGAAGAAAGAAGAAGAAGAAGAGGAAGAGGAAGAGGAAGGGATGGAAATTATAGAGGAGGAAGAGGAAGATCAAGAAACTTCCTTAGAGAGTATCGAATATCCTACTAATCCCGCCAATCCATCCAATAAGACCATTCTCAATAACCAAAGAATTATAGTGAAAAATCAAAAGACACTCAAAAGATTAATGAGTAAGAAAATGGATAAGATATCCATTAAAATCGATAAGTTCTGTAGGAAAGATAGTAAAAATCTTGGACTATCATATTCTTCATCTTCATCCAATTAGTTTTAGTTCATGTTATATTGTTTACTTCAAGTTCTATCCATGTATTTTCTTTATTTTAGTTAATATTATATTATTTTATGTAATGTTGACTATAATCATTAATGAAATCTTTTGTTTCCTGTTATTCTATAAGGTTTCCATTAAAATCGATAAGTTCTGTAGGAAAGATAGTAAAAATCTTGGACTATCATATTCTTCATCTTCATCCAATTAGTTTTAGTTCATGTTATATTGTTTACTTCAAGTTCTATCCATGTATTTTCTCTATTTTAGTTAATATTATATTATTTTATGTAATGTTGACTACAATCATTAATGAAATCTTTTGTTTCCTGTTATTCAACTTCACTTGTCTATATAATTGCTTGTTTTTATATTATACAAATTTTAATTGCATAGATTTGGTCATAATATTCAAAATAAAGCAAATTGTCACTTTAGGAAGAGGCATGTCGACATCCACCATCCCCCCATGTCGACGTACAATGGGCAGAAAGTAGTTACACTTTCAAATTTTAATTTCATGTAAATGACTTGTGTCTATTCATTTTAATCGACTTTCTGCCCCTATTTATACATGTTTCTTCCAGAGTAAATTATCAAACTTCATTTCTACTCACTCCGTTTCATTTCTCTTCCTATTTTTTGAATTATGACTTCCGTGATTAAGAATCTAAGTGATAATCTTGAATAAACTCTCACTTCCTTCAAGAATATTCTTACATTCATACTTCGTAATCAGTGCCACTTAGAATTGAGTCAAATGCAGATGATCAAAGAGCAAGAGAGACATTTCGACACCCTTCGTTGGATGATCTCAGCCATTAACAAGGACGATCTCCAAGGAAATCCGCCAGTCACTCTCGACAAAGATAAAGAAGAATGAGATGCCATCAAAGCAGACCCTATCTTTGGAGAAGATGGATGGGTGGAAGTACCTAGGAATGTCTAGTCATTCTGTATGTTATTTGTTTGATTTGATTGGTGTATTTTAAACTTGATTGGCTTGACTTATTTAAAACATTTGGTATGGTTTATATATATGATTGGATTGAATAATTACTGTAAATATGATTGGATGATGATTGATTTACTTCTGGATTACACTCATGATCATACTCATGATCACATTTTACATTTATGATCACATTTCATACTTATGATCACACTTAACACTTATTACACTTATATATGGATTACTCTATTATATTATGGTTGATTATCTTATATCAAGTTCAGATAATTTATTAGTAAGAAGTTTTTATTGATGGCAAATGGGGAAAATATATAAAATAGTAGTTGGCTTGGAGTAAGGGGGAGTTATAATTGGAGTAAGGGGAATTCATGGAGCAAGGGGGAGTTATGATAAGAGTTATGGTATGGGAAGTATATTTTATAAATACAGGTTGTCATCATCAAAAAGAGGGAGATTGTTAGGAACTAAGATGTTCATTTTGATGACAACAACCTTTTAAACTTATCTTATTATAAAATATATACTGACACTATTGTCTAGATAGATATGTATATGCAGGATACATACATACATATATATATATATATATATATATATATATATATATATGCATGTATTGATTACTGAAGACTGATCAGTATAAAGACTCAAGACTGAAGATTCAGAATGGAGATATCAAGATTGAAGACTCTAGAGTATCAAGGTCAAGATTTTAAGATAAATGTCTGGCTTTTGTTAAAACTTCATCATAGCACGAAAATCTTCATTCCAAATTTCATTTAGGATGGAACCCATTTCTACCTTCTTAGTGGCTTACAAACCCACGACAAGTAGCTTACAAACCTACGACAAGTGGCTTACAAACCCACAAACATCCTGGTTTTGTACAAGTTCTCAAGTCCTGATGTGATGAGATATTCTGTAGGAAGAAGCTTGCAAAACTACTTCAAAATGGTTTTTCAAAATGATTTTCAAAACTGCTTTTCAAAATGTTCAGCCTTAAAAATTATCTTTTCAAATTATTTTCAAAAAAATGTTTTAGCCTTAAAATATTTTTGTTTTTGTTTTTAAATAAACTCTTGTTTTAAACCTCGTTTGTTTTTAAAACTATCTTTTGATTTTTAAATATTCTTTATAATATATATATACATATATATACACACTTGAGATTTAAAATCAAATTTATATATACATTCTAAAAATATATTTTTCTACTCTTCTTTATTTTAAAACATAGGAAAATTAGTTTATTTTACTCCAGAATTATTTCATATTGTTTTCATTTCAATACAATTTTCAAAACAAAATTCACATTGTTTTTAACTAAGGGATGTCGACATCATGGGATACCCCATATCGACATGGTGGCCATTAAATTCAAAAGTTTCAATTTTCAAAAGAAGTGTCTATTCATTCAAAACCTCTTCACGAATGGTTATGAATGTTGGTGGTCTATAAATGGCCTTCACAAACGAATTTTTTAACTAACAAATTACTTATTTTCTTCACTCCTTCTTCTCCACAAATTCATATTCTAAATTTTTTATATTTTTAAGATCGTGTCGAAATTCTGCCGATTTCTCAAGTGAATCAAATTATCTTATTTGGTTCTCTGCCCTTTCTCGAAGATCAAAGTGCAATTCAGAGTTATAGGATCAATTTTTAATCAAAAGTTTGTCGAGTCTCTCTATAAGGTGTGGTTGTGCTTGAAAATCAATTGGGTGATCTTGTGTCCCGTAAAATCAAGAGAGTTTTCCCCGACCTCGAGAGACAGGAGGGTGCCTCGATGCCTTTAGAAATTGAGGATTGAAATCCCGACATTGGTAGAATAAAAATCTGTATGAGGTGCTTGCCTTGGTACAGGACTGGATGTAGGGTAACTCCGAACAAGTATAAAATCCGGTGTATTCTTTCCCTTTACTGCTTTTTATTTACTTTATGCATCTGTGTTTGATTCTGTGGTTGTTCTGTGATTAAGTTCTGCATTTGTTTGTGTCATAATTTCAATTTAGTTCATATAAGTCTTGGAATCCATTAAACACTATTCACCATCCTCTGTGCTAAATTAGCCTTAAGATCCTTAATCCGCACTCCTTTCAAATACTCTAATTTTATTCAATTTTAATACAGTTATAATTTAGGGAACATCGGCATACATTCTTAAAAAGTTTAAAAATACACAAAACATCCCTCCGTTTTAATTATAAGTTTCCCATCTTTGTTTTTAAACGCGACAAAGAGATTTTCATAAATACTCTTACGTCTTCTCCAAACAAAACCCAGAACTCTTCAAATTCTTTTCATCGATTAACATCTTAAAAAGGAAAACCCCAATAGCCTGAATTATAAATCGAAATTAGTTGCTACTTCAAAAGTCGATGTCCTAATCAAGCCCAGAACTGAAGAAAGTTGAGATTCAGAAGATGAAAACAACACAAATCAGAAAATCAAAGGGCATCCATTAAGAAATTTCATCATTCCAATTTTTATTTTATTTTAATAACTAAATTTGATAAAATTTGTAGATATTTGTTAGTAAAGCTCAAAATCATTCATATACAAACAACATTATGCCTAATTTAATGCATCGAAATAGTTGCATGAAAATTTAAACATATTTTTCCAAATTAATATATATAATATTCTAAACTAATATAGAACTTCTTTTACAAATTGTTTACATTTGTAGATGTTTCATATAACTGCACCCTTCTATGCAATAATTGCAGCCATATATGCGACTATATTTATTATTTGCAGACAAATCTACAATTACTGCAAACAAGCATTGTGGTCTAATTTTTGCAGTCAAATCTGCAAATATTGAAAATAAATGCATAAACCGCTGTAAAAATATTGTTGACATTTACAGTGAAGCATCTAATTATACAAATAAAAATGCAAAAAAATTTAGCAAATATTTTCTCATCTATATGCAGATATGTTGATTATTTCTAGATATATGCATTTTTATTGAAAAATTGCAGACATATGTGCAATTATTATGGATAGTTGCATACATCTTTGAAATTACTATTAACATTTGCATTTTAAATGCATTTCACTTATGAAGTTATGAATTGCATCATTTTTAAATACATATCTTATATGCATCTTAAAATTACAGCTGTTATATGCACATTTTAACTGCAAATGAAATATGCAGTTGAAACATATAATTAAATGCTGCAAATTTTAAGTGCATTTCACTTACGGATTTAAAATGTCATAAGATTTTCATTATACTTGCAGACATATATACAATTATTATGAATAGTTGCATACATGTTTGCAATTATTTATGAGCAACTGCATTTTTAACTGCATTTCACTTATGCGTTATAAATTGCACCATTTTTAACTGCGTATCTATTATGCAGTGAAAAATAGCACCTGTTAAATGCAATTTTTAATTGCATATAAAATATGCAGTTAGAACATGCACTTGAATTGTAACGATATAAATTTCAGCGTTCGAAAATCGACACCCGTACTTTACATGTACTCGAATGTCGCAGATTCAACCATTGAAATATGACTCGTGTTGGAGCTTATAACACATTAAGTGCAACAACACTATGAAAGAAAAGAATATATCATTGATATAACAATGAATACAATATCCGATACAATATGATACAACATATATCGGTAGAAATATCAAAGACAAGATACAACAGCGGAAAGAGATAGCATAAACTGAACTCCAAAGAAGGAACTCCAATATCAGCGATCTCCATCTCCTTAGCACCAATCCAGAAATAGCTCGAACTCCCAATCAAGTTGTACTAAGCAAGGTCAGTCACCTTGAACAAATGCGATCCCAAATCCAAGGGCTGGATGCTACCGAATCTACTCCTACTATTTGACTATCTAAAAATCCCAACTCTAGACTGCCTGTGTGGAAAATTATGGGCACCCAGAGTTTAGGAAGGGTACAATAAACTCCGGGTTAGTCATGCGACTGGTGTGAGCAAAAAAAATTTCTTTAAAAGAAACAACAAAAGAATCGTAAAACATTGAAATCCGCAATGCTTTTTGGAAAATGAAACTACCATAATACCTCCCGACACACACATCATGCAATCGTACACCAGGAGGAGATTTCTCCTTATGATAGCCAAACATGCTTACTACGCAAAAACCATTTGATAATTATTATTAGTGCACAGTGGAAAACATTTCGAAAGTATAATATTAATCTTAACCAGCATAGGTACCATTATATTATGCTAGCTATAGCTACCACCTGAGGTGGCAGGTTATACAATTGCAATCGTAAGGGGCTCGTATTGTTTGATTGAATTTCCAACAAATGGTTATGCTAAGAAACTTCTTATTGCCACATGTGAATGCCTCTGGAGGACGCCCCGAGAACCTACCAGGATCTCTGCCAACACAGGGCCGGTTTACTCCCTTCCCGGGAGTAACACCTAAGATATGCCATCCCCAGTCGTTTGCGACCTTTATCCAAGGTATCTCAATCACAAAGCAACGTCACACAGTAATAAATTTACAGTGTCCACATGAGTTAAGTATCTGGGCTCCATACCATGATACCACCCTTTTCCAGAAGAAATGGACATACCCTAGGGGCGCGACCCCTGCAACCTTGCTGCATCTTTTCTGTTTCGACCATTTCCGGTTGTGAGGTCCTAATGCAGTCTCGTCCACAAAGCTACGCTTTTTCACAAAGCAATGCTTCAATCAAAAAATGATCAGCAGCAATTCGTATGCCACATTTAAAGTGTAACGTCAGACACACATCCATACAAGTCTGTTTCGGGTTCGAACAGAACCGAAGGTACTTCCAAAGAAGCCCTTGCAATACGGGTATTCACAATCCCGGTCGAACTCCCCATCACATATGGAGATCTCTATACCGGCGCGACTCAGTGCAGAGACATTCGACGGGTTATCCTTTCGTTCTCGAAAATACCTGGTCTTCACCACCGGTCTTCAAATGCTATCCATATCGTCGTATCATTATTCGGAATGGGTTATATGACACAAGATCCTCTCCTGGCTAAACTGAATAATGAGCGCAATATTTAAAACATATGGATATTGGGATCTCAGTTAAGTCACAACTTGTTACCCAAAACTTTTCTTTCAAATGGTTAAATAAATTACCATTTTAATCTTTTAAATAAAAAGATTCATTTCATAAGGTTCACCCATCTTTCATAAAGATTCATTCATAATATTTAAACAAAAGATCTAACTTTGAGATCTTCTTTGTTTGAAAACAAAGTTCACAAATTATTTCATGAAGATTCCTTCATAGCTTTCCAAACAATTCCATTTCAAATCTTTTATACAAAGGAATATACCTTTAAGATTCTCTTCGATTACAAAACAAGGTTCAAAATTTTCAAAACTATTTCATTTCCATTTCAAACTTGAAATCTTTCCACACAAATTGAAAATCCTTTCTTTATATAAAAGCTATTTTTATTTGAAAATAAATAGTTTTCGTTTCGGAAAAATCCCATTACGTTTGCATAAGTTAAAGCCTTTCAAGTATAAAACTTAGGTTAAATTCAAATTTCCAAAATAATATGGTTTAAAACCCCAAAAAACACATTTATAACTTGTACAACCTTTTTAAATAATAATTTCCAAATATAGAATTCAATTTCAAATCTTGAATTCAAATTTAAATCAAATTATTTAAATTTCAAAACTTTATCAAGTTATTCAAAAATAACTTTTATCTTTGAAATCCCTTTTCAAAAGCTTTTCATATTTAATCCAATTCCATTTCCAAAACTATTTGAATTCAGAATCCAATTTTAAAACCATTACCTTATTTAAATAAAATAATATTAAATTCAAATTATCTGTGACTTAACCAATTTCCCGTGAAATCCATATTTGTGTGTGTAAGGTGTAGTCCAGGGGTTTCACACAATAGTGCAACATCATCAATCATCACAGATTCAATCATATCAATATCGATAAGCGGTATAATCTATAATGCTTATATTCATTCACAGATTTCACAGATATAAAATATAAATTTGTCACAAATAAATAAATTACATTCATCACAGATAAATTACATTCATCACATCTCAAATCAATTCAATTCATATCACAAAGTAGCACACATTAGGGATAACAAAGAATACAAGGCATTCAGTACAATCCTAACATCCATAATTAAGGTCAATTAATTATCTGGTTAATTTAAATTAGATCAACAACTTATGAATAAACATTAATCTTGGTTAATTAATATTAATTAATTATAAACCATTAACCATTGATTAACCTTTAATAAATTAATTAACCTTCAATTATTAATTAATCAATCTTAATTAATAAATAAAACAAACTTAAATCATTAAATAGTTAACCTCTAATTATTTAATTATCCTTTAATTAATTATTCTTAATTACATTAATTAATTAACCCTTAATTAATTACCATTTAATTAATTATTCTTAATTAATTATAAATAAGTGATTATCCCTAATTACTTATACTAATAAATCACAATTTAATTACTTTGAGTAACTATCCTTTAATCATTTTATTAATCAACTTGTTAATCATTAATTAATTACTTTTAATTAAGTAATTATCTTGAAGTAATTAATTACCTTTAATTATTTATTATTAATTAAATTCATTAATTAATTACCCTTAATAAATTTACTCAAAATAATGATTACTTAATTAATCACGAAAATAAATTAATCCTCAATTAATCATCTTTAAATAATTATCTTTTAATCATAGATTAATTTAACCTAAATTAATCATCACCTTTAACTAATTAATTAATCTATTACTTCCTAAATCACATTCATCAAATCACATTTGAAAATAATTAAAGATTTTAAATTAAACAATTATCCCAATATATAATTATTTAGAAACAAAACAATTTCAAAATATTTACTTTAACATTTAAAACTTTGAAACTTGTTTTAAAATTAAATTTAACAAACTTGGATTTTCTTTTTTTAAAAACCCCATACAAAGTTTTACTTTTAAATTTTCAAACCCATTCATAATACCCGGGCCCAAACTACAAAATCCCGAGATAATACTCGAACCAGTCTCAAAACTTCCCCGAGCTAAACAAACCTGTTATTTTTTTAAAATTTTAAAGTCTGTTATCAACAACTACGCGACCACTCAATCACAAACTCGAGTTATCCCCTGTTTCCCCCGAGAGCAGCTTCGTTGTAATCTACTTCTTCCTCAACCAAACTCACTGACACTGACATATGCGACACACGTGCACGTGCACGTGCACGATCAACTAAGCCACCTTTGACCATCATCGCTATCACCGACGAGTCAGCCCTGACTTCAATGACAACTCCACAACGCAGTTCCCACGAAATCACCAGAGAGACGAAATCAAACCAGTCAATCGAATACTGGAATTTGCTTGATCGACCAAAATCCTCGCGCGATCATCACTGATCGCCTGCAACTACGCCGCCGCGACCAGAGATGCTACGATGGCCCATGCAACATCTCCCCCTTGTGCAATCGCCTACAATCCATCGTTGATGACGAGATCACCCTGTCTTCCTCGTTGAACAAAACTATGTTCATAACCCTAACTCATCGCCGCTCAATCATTCTGATGATCGAGAAATGCTACGAGCGTTTTTCTCGAGTTCGCCACCTCTTAAACTTCCTTCAGTATCAATTTCGTCGTCCATACTATCTCCGACCATCGAGGATTGACGAAATCCTTTCCTCTGATCTTCTCAAGATATATCGACAATATCACACTTAAAAATTATAAAATTACTATCAAAATTCATCATTTTGTAATACGATTTCATTTATATAACCAAATCATAATTTCCATATGATTGAATATTTGACATGTCTTCGATTTCTTCTGTAATTTACTATTTTTGAAATAATCACTGAATTTAAAACCTTGATATCATTTTTAAAAATATTGTTGCCTTGTTTCGAATAATTTTTCTTCAAAAATCATAGTTTAACATAGTTTAGATTGAGAGATATGAATTTTTGTGTGTTGTTTTTGAACTGTAGTTATAACAGGGACAAAATATATTTACATACAGACATCTACATTCATATACCCAAAGCTATTCAATCATATTCCAAAAAACACTCAAACATATCACAATAACTTCATTTCAAGCATCATCAAAACAGATTCAAGCTTTTAGTTTTAGAAATTTTTCTCACTTGTAGTTGAAGTTTTGAACAGAGAGGCAGAGAACAAGCTTGGATAGTTTGAAAACTGGAGCTTTGCATTTTGATTCAAAGCTGAAATTGATCTTGTTTTACTTTAATACTTTCTGGGCTTGTTTCAGGTTGCCTGAACTTTGCATTTGAACTAGAATATTTTGATTTTTCCAGGCTTGAAATGTTTGAAAAACTGCTATTTAATCTTTGATTACAGGTTTGATTCTTTATTACCGAGGAAATCTTGATATTGAGTTGATCTGATCTTTATATTGCTTCAGCTTGATTGCTTTAATTCGATTGCTTTAATTCGATTGCTTTCATTTTTGTAGCTTATTCCAGGTTTGACTTGATAATCCTGATCTACAACTTGATTTTGTTTCTAATTTCATTTGTTTTCAGATCTGGTTTTAGGTTGAAAATGGTTTTGATTTGCTTTATTTTTGATTTCCAGGTTTTGAATTTGTTTTGCAGTTTTGAAAGAGCTTGGGAAATCTGATATAACTCTTTCTTATACATGTTTATAAAATTTAATTAAAAGAAAAATTTATCCT
This sequence comes from Allium cepa, assembly GCA_030765085.1. Classification (NCBI taxonomy): domain Eukaryota; kingdom Viridiplantae; phylum Streptophyta; class Magnoliopsida; order Asparagales; family Amaryllidaceae; genus Allium; species Allium cepa. The sequence goes on from CM060937.1 coordinate 295,708,058, forward strand.
TTGCCACTTGTATGATTATGTTAACACTTGTAAATACAAATGACAATTAAGCAACACATGTTTCCTTAAATTGTAAAATGTTGACATTTGTCAAAATTAGTATTTTTATGTTAAAGACCTTAACCAAATTTCTATTTATCAATTTTGTTTTAAATCCCTACTTCAAATTTAATTTATAAAACATGTTTTTATGTTTTGTACATTAATTATGTATTATGAGATAGATTTGTATATATATATATATATATATAGACACAAATTATATTTATCTTTAAAGAAATGATCCTTTAATAAATCTTGTTTAGTTTCAAAAGATATGTATATTAAATTTTTTTATTTATTCTTATCTACATTTATATTTTAACATTTTATTTTATACTTATACAATTTTTTAAAACAAATGATTTGAAACCAAATTATTCATTACTAACAATTAACTATATATATATTAGTTCCTTGAAACATAAAGTTTAATAAATCCAATATTTATTTATAAGATATTCATCTTTGAATTTTTTTAATCAAATTCCAAATTAAAATCCATTTATATAAATAAAGATATATCTTATTTAATTTTGGAAAATCCAAAGACCATTTTATTTTCTAAGATATTTAAATTTGAATTAAAAATTTTCAAATTCTATTTTAAATCTATTTTATATACATATTCATTCCCAAATATTCAAATTAATTCTCTATTAATTCATAATTTAACCAAAATTTTATATTAATTTCCAAATTAATTAGGCTTAAAAATAATGAATGTTACAGATTCCCCCCTTAGGAAATTTCGTCCTCAAAATTTGCCAGGGAGACAACAAAGAACATATAAGGATTGTTTTTCCAGATCAACTGAATAAAAATTCTGCATTTGGCTTATCAAATCAGAATATCAACAGTAGATATGAGATCGAACTTACTCGATACTTCACAAGATACTCGGGTCATCCATTCTACAAATATACAAGGGTATTGGTTAGTCAAAGGATAACTAACCGTTCATAGAGTATATATATATGGACCTAACAGAACAAACAATGGATACTCAATTCAGATTGGAATATCCCAAAGTATATACTAGCTTGTCCCTTTTTGGACTTTGATCCTCATACGAAATTACAACAGAATTCCAAATTTGGTTTTAATCGAAATCGTTTTATCAATACAAATCTTCATATTCAACTTCATATTTATTTTACCAATTTATTTCAAATAGAATTTCAAATTCATTGAAGTTAAAAAGGGGAAGATTGATAAGAAACCGATGAAGTAAGTATTTTCTACAACGATTCGTAGGGCCACACCATACCGAAGCTTCTCCCTTGAGCTGCCATGAAGCAATCAAAGAGTTTGAAATTGGATGATCAACAAAGGAGATTGATAGAGAAAAGATCATTCCCTTTTTGTTACAAGTATTGACCATTGGAAGTAGTACTCCCATGTTCCCTGTCTCGTCCTCTTCTTGCACTCATACTCACTATCAGTGGATAGTAAGAGAATTTACTGAGGCACACGAATGGATACCTTAAAGATATTCTCATTCTAGGGTATACTTCACCCTATCTCTAATGAGCTACGTAATGTGTCATACTCCTAAGCTAAAGTTTCAACCTTCAGCTCTGATACCAAGCTGTAACGACCCAAATTTCAGCATTCAAAAATTGACACCCGTACTTCACTTGTACTCGAATGTCGCGGATTCAACCGTTGAAATCTGACTCGTACTGGAGCTTATAACACATTAAGTACAACAACACAGCGGAAGAAAAGAATATATCATTGATATAACAATGAATACAATATCCGATACAATATGATATAACAGATATCGATACAAATATCAAAGACAAGATACAATAGCGGAAAGAGATAACATAAACTTGAACTCCAAAGAAGGAACTCCAATATCAGCAATCTCCATCTCCTAAGCACCAATCCAGAAATAGCTCGAACTCCCAATCAAGTTGTACTAAGCAACGTCAGTCACCTTGAACAAATGCGATCCCAAATCCAAGGGCTGGATGCTACCGAATCTACTCCTACTATTTGACTATCTAAAAATCCCAACTCTAGACTGCCCGTGTGGAAAATTGTAGGCACCCAGAGTTTAGGAAGGGAACAATAAACTCTGGGTTAGTCATGGGACTGGTGTGAGCAAAAAAAATTTCTTTAAAAGAAACAACAAAAGAATCGTAAAACATTGAAATCCGCAATGCTTTTTGGAAAATGAAACTACCATAATACCTTCCGACACACACATCATGCAATCACACACTAGGGGGAGATTTCTCCTTATGATAGCCAAACATGCTTACTACGCAAAAACCATTTGATAATTATTATTAGTGCACAGTGGAAAACATTTCGAAAGTATAATATTAATCTTAACCAGCATAGGTACCATTATATTATGCCAGCTATAGCTACCACCTGAGGTGGCAGGTTATACAATTGCAATCGTAAGGGGCTCGTATTGTTTGATTGAATTTCCAACAAATGGTCATGCTAAGGAAATTCTTATTTCCACATGGGAATGCCTTTGGAGGGACGCTCCGAGAACCTACCCGGATCTCTGCCAACACAAGGCCGACTTACTCCCTTCCTAGGAGTAACACCTAAGATATGCCATCCCCGGTAGTTTGCGACCTTTATCTGAGGTACCTCAATCACAAAGTAACATCACACAGTAATAAATTTACAGTGTCCACATGAGTCAAATATCTGGGCTCCATACAATGATACCACCCTTTTCCAAAAGAAATGAACATACCCTAGGGGTGCGAGCCCTGCAACCTAGCTTCATCTTTCCTGTTTCGACCATTTTCGGTTGTGAGGTCCTGATGCAGTCTTGTCCACAAAGCTACGCTTTTTCACAATGCCATGCTTCGATCAAAAAATGATCAGCAGCACTTCGTATGCCACATTACTAAATTGGGAATGTATCACTAGTAACCATCAACTACATTACTTCTGAGCTCGTACGTCTCAGAGAAGGGTGTTAAGCTAAGAGAATAAATCTCCGCCACCAAACAAAAATGTATTTGATAGAAACTGGTTTTACATCTCAAAGTGTAACGTCAGACGCACATCCATACAAGTCTATTCCGGGTTAGAACAGAACCGAAGGCACTTCCAAAGAAGCCCTTGCAATATGGGTATTCACAATCTTGATCGGACTCCCCATCACATATGGAGATCTCCATACCGGCGCGACTCAGTGCAGAGACATTCGATGGGCCATCCTTTCATTCTCGAAAATACCTAGTCTACACCACTGGTCTTCAAATGTTATCCATACGTCGTATCATTATTCGGAATGGGTTATATGACACAAGGTCCTCTCTCGGCAAAACCGAATAATGAGCGCAATATTTAAAACATATGGATATTGGGATCTCAGTTAAGTCACAACTTGTTACCCAAAACTTTTCTTTCAAATGGTTAAACAAATTACCATTTTAATCTTTTAAATAAAAAGATTCATTTTACAAGGTTCACCCATTTTTCACAAAGGTTCATTCACCGTATTTAAACAAAAGATCTATCTTTGAGATCTTCTTTGTTTGAAAACAAAGTTCATAAATCATTTCACAAAGATTCCTTCATAGCTTTCCAAACTATTCCATTTCAAATCTTTTATACAAAGGAATATACCTTTAAGATTCTCTTCGATTTCAAACCAAGGTTCACAATTTCAAAACTATTTCAATTCCATTTCAAACTTGAAATCTTTCCACACAAATTGGAAATCCTTTCTTTATATGAAAGCTATTTTTATTTGAAAATAAATAGTTTTCGTTTCGGAAAAATCCCATTACGTTTGCACAAGTTAAAGCCTTTCAAGCATAAAACTTGGGTTAACTTCAAATTTCCAAAATAAAATGGTTTAAAACCCCTAAAAACACATTTATAACTTGTACAACCTTTTTAAATAATAATTTTCAAACATAGAATTCAATTTCAAATCTTAAATTCAAATTTAAATCAAATTATTTAAATTTCAACACTTTATCAAGTTATTCAAAAATAACTTTTATCTTTGAAATCCCTTTTCAAAAGCTTTTCATATTTAATCCAATTCCATTTCCAAAACTATTTGAATTCAGAATCCAACTTTAAAACCATTACATTATTTGAATAAAACAATATTAAATTCAAATTATCTGTGACTTAACCGATTTCCCTTGAAATCCATATTTGTGTGTGTAAGGTGTAGTCCAGAGGTTTTACACAATAGTGCAACATCATCAATCATCACAAATTCAATCATATCAATATCGATAAGCGGTATAATCTATAACGCTTATCTTCATTCATAGATTTCACAAATATAAAATATATATTTATCACAGATAAATAAATTATATTCATCACAGATAAATTACATTCATCACATCTCAAATCAATTCAATTCATATCACAAAGTAGCACACATCAGCGATAACAAACAATACAAGGCATTCAGTACAATCCAAACATCCATAATTAAGGTCAACTATAAATCAGATCAATTACTTATGAATAAACATTAATCTTGGTTAATTAATATTAATTAATTATAATTCATTAATCATTGATTAACCTTTAATAAAAAACTGATTAACCTTCAATTATTAATTAATCAATCTTAATTAATAAATAAAACAAACTTTAATCATTAAATAATTAACCTCTAGTTATTTAATTATTCTTTAATTAATTATTCTTAATTACATTAATTAATTAACCCTTAATTAATTACCATTTAATTAATTATTCTTAATTAATTAAAAATACGTGATCATCCCTACTTACTTATAGTAATAAATCACAATTTAATTACTTTGAGAAATTATCCTTTAATCATTTTATTAATCACTTGTTAATCATTAATTAATTACTTTTAATTAAGTAATTATCTTAAAGTAATTAATTACCTTTAATTATTTATTATTAATTATTAATTAACTTCATTAATTAATTACCCTTAATAAATTTGCTCAAAATAATGATTCCTTAATTAATCACGAAAATAAATTAATCCTCAATTAATCATCTTTAAATAATTATCATTTAATCATATATTAATTTACCCTAAATTAATCATAACCTTTAACTAATTAATTAATCTATTACTTCCTAAATCATATTCATCAAATCACATTTGAAAATAATTAAAGATTTTAAATTAAACAATTATCCTAATATATAATTATTTAGAAATAAAACAATTTCAAAATATTTACTTCAACATTTAAAACTTTGAAACTTGTTTTAAAATTAAATTTAACAAACTTGGATTTTCTTTTTCTTTTAAATCCATACAAAGTTTTACTTTTAAATTTTCAAACCCATTCATAATACCCGGCCCAAACTACAAAATCCTGAGATAATACTCGAACCAGTCTCAAAACTTCCCCAAGCTAAACAAACCTGTTTTTTTTTTTTAAATTTTAAAGTCTGTTATCAACAACTACGCGACCACTAAATCACAAACTCGAGTTATCCCCTGTTTCCCCCGAGACCAGCTTCGTTGCAATCTACTTCTTCCTCAACCAAACTCACCGACATTGACACATGCGACACTCGTGCACGTGCACGATCAACTGAGCCACGTTCGACCATCATCGCGATCACCCACGAGTCAGCCCTGACTTCAATGACAACTCCAGAACCCAGTTCCCACGAAATCACCAAAGAGACGAAATCAAACCAGTCAATTGAATACTGGAATTTTCTTGATGTACCAAAACTCCTCGCGCGATCATCACTATCACCTGCAACTATGCCGCCGCGACTAGAGATGCCATGATGGCCCATGCAACATCTTCCCCTGTGCGATCGCCTACAATCCATCGTTGATGACGAGATCACCCCGTCTTCCTTGTTGAACCAAACTATGTTCATAACCCTAACTCGTCGCCGCTCATCATTCTGATGATCGAGAAAGCTATGAGCATTTTTCTCGAGTTCGCCACCTCTTAAACTTCCTTCGGTATCTATTTCTTCGTCTAAACTATCTCCGACCATCGAGGATTGACGAAATCCTTTCCTCAGATCATCTCAATATATATTGACAATCTCACACTTAAAAATTATAAAAGTACTATCAAAATTCATCATTTTGTAATATGATTTTATTTATATAACCAAATCATAATTTCCATATGATTGAATATTTGACATGTCTTCGATTTCTTCTATAATATACTATTTTTGAAATAATAACTGAATTTAAAACCTTGATATCATTTTTAAAAATTAATGTTGCCTTGTTTCAGATGATTTTTCTTCAGAAATCATAGTTTAACATAGTCTAGATTGAGAGATATGAATTTTTGTCTGTTGTTTTTGAACTGTAGTTATAACAGGGACAAGATATATTTACATACAGACATCTACATTCATATACCCAAAGTTATTCAATCATATTCCAGAAAACACTCAAACATATCACAATAACTTCATTTCAAGCATCATCAAAACAGATTCAAGCTTTTAGTTTTAGAAATTTTGCTCACCTGTAGTTGAAGTTTTAACAGAGAGGCAGGGAAAAAGCTTGGATAGTTTGAAAACGTAAGCTTTGCATTTTGATTCAAGCTGAAATTGATCTTGTTTTGCTTTAATACTTTTTGGGTTTTTTGCAGTTTGCCTGAACTTTGCATTTGAACTAGAATATTTTGATTTTTTCAGGCTTGAAATGTTTGAAAAAACTGCTGTTTGATCTTTGATTACAAGTTTGATTCTTTATTACTGAGGAAATCTTGATGTTGAGTTGCTCTGATCTTTATATTGCTTCAGCTTGATTGCTTTAGTTCGATTGCTCTCAGTTTTGTAGCTTATTCAAGGTTTGATCTGATAATCTTGATCTACAACTTTATTTTGTTTCTAATTTCATTTGTTTTCAAATCTGGTTTCAGGTTGAAAATGGTTTTGATTTGCTTTGTTTTTTATTTCCAGTTTTTGAATTTGTTTTGCAGTTTTGAAAGAACTTGAGAAATCTGATCGAACTCTTTCTTATACATGTTTATAAAATTTAATTGAGAGAAAAATTTAACCTTTGCCACTTGTATGATTATGTTAACACTCGTAAATACAAATGACAATTAAGCACACATGTTTCCTTAAATTATAAAATGTTTACATTTGTCAAAATTAGTATTTTTATGTTAAAGACCTTAACCAAATTTCTATTTATCATTTTTGTTTTAAATCCGTACTTCAAATTTAATTTATGAAACATGTTTTTATGTTTTGTACATTAATTATGTATTATGAGATAGATTTGTATATATATAGACACAAATTATATTTATCTTTAAAGAAATAATCCTTTAATAAATATTATTTAGTTTCAAAAGATATGTATATTAAAGCTTTTCATTTATTCTTATCTACATTTATATTTATACATTTTATTTTATAATTATACAATTTTTTAAAACAAATGATTTGAAATCAAATTATTCATTACTAACAATTAACTATATATATATATATTAGTTCCTTGAAACATAAAGTTTAATAAATCCAACATTTATTTATAAGATATTCATCTTTGAATTTTTTATTATCTAATTCAAAATTAAAATCCGTTTATATAAATAAAGATATATCTTATTTAATTTTGGAAAATCCAAATACCATTTTATTTTCTAAGATATTTAAATTTGAATTTAAAATTTTCAAATTCTATTTTAAATCTATTTTATATACTTATTCGTTCCCAAGTATTCAAATTAATTCTCTATTAATTCATAATTTAACCAAAATTTTATATTAATTTTCAAATTAATTAGGCTTAAAAATCAGGAATGTTACATGAATCGTGTAAATTTTGAAATACATTTCACTTATGCAGTCAAAAATTCATAAGATTCTTATTATAATTACATACATATCTAATATAAAGTTATAAATTGTATTATTTTTAACTGCATATATCGTATGCAGTTAAAAATTGCTGTCGTTAAATGTATTTTTTGACTGCATACTTGATATGTAATAAATTATAACTGTTAAATGCAAATTTTAACTGCATTTTACATATGCAATTAAAAACTAAAAAGATCAACTGCATTTTACATATGCAAATTTTAACTGAATTTTACATATGCAGTTATCAACACACATAAAATTCTACAATAATTCTCAATAACTACTGAAAAAACACATTTATTTAGATAACTAAAGATTTTCGTAAATACAGCCATGAACGTAATTACTTTCAATAAATGTAGTAGAGTCCGCAGTTATTTTATTTAACTGCATACAACTTTGCATTTACATACAAGATTAAAAATAAATTTTCTTTGAACAAAGAACATCATATTATTCGAATTACTTAATATAACTTATACTTTCTATGCATAATTATACAAAAAATATTGCTAAATTATCAAAAAATTGCAAAAATAATAATACAAAGTCGATTAAAAATAAAATCAAGCGTTTACTTGGAAGATGATGAAGCCATAATGAATCGCAAAAAATATTGAATAGTAAAACGAATTAAAGCTGATTTCGCTACGAAGATTTCAAATCTTGATCGCCAATACAATCAGATGAGAATAGTCGACATGAAATAAATGAGGGTAGTTAGGGAAACAAAAATATTGTAAAAAAATAAGGACCGGATTTACAAGTTTAAAATGGATGGAGTTTTGGACTATTAAATTTGATTTTAGGGACGTGAGCCTAATTTTCATTATAATTTAATTGTATTAAGAAAATGTTGTTAAATGTAAATGGTTTAAAAAAATGCAATTATAATTTAACAACATTTTCTAAATTAATTTGACTGATTTTTTATGATACTGTAATAATTTTGACAGCATTTGATAATTTTATATAATCTTATTGTGTTTTATAATTTATTACATTAAGAAAATGCAACTTTATTCTATCTTAGTACAGAATTTTAGTGCATTAAGAAAATGCAGTAATAGTTGAATTAATATAACATAGCATATTTATTATTTTTGAACTAGTGCCTTGAATGATGCAATTATAGTTGCACTTGAATGTTGTAGTATAAATACTTTATTTATATAGAGAATTTGCAAGTTTTCGAAAAGGAAATATTCAGTGACTTGATATTTACATATAATTTTCTTAAGATAAGTTTGAAAAGAGTTTTGCTATTGGAGATGAGGCTGTAGAGTATTACAACAAACAATAATTCACTTACAAGTTGAAAAAATATATTAAATAGTTATTGACATAAATTTAGTTTTGAATATCATTCATCCTAACTTACAAAGAGATTGTAAGGTTAATTTATAAATAGCATCTGCTTAAGTTTATATAATTTCAAAGAAAGGCCATGCTCCATCCAAAATGAATATTAATTTGAAGCGTGTACTTTTTTAGTGATTTCATTTTAAAATAGTGCGATGATAATGGCACCATGAAATGTGCTTCTTATTGCCACAACTAAAATGATAACTCCAATTACATTAATGTTCTCCCTAATACCACTTTCTTATCCTTTATTCAACTTTAATTATCGAATAATATATTCCCACCCATTTCCTTCATGCATGCATAACACCGAGCAATCTCTTACTCAACTTTTAATCAACCAATCTTCATTGCCAAACTTATCATGGTCCTTTCCATCTTCTTCTTTCATCTCAAAAACCATAATTTCAAAAAATCCTAAATCAAAAGAGAAATAGTTAACTAATGGATAACTATGATTCTATGGAGCAAAATGAAAGAGAAATCTTAAACCTTTTAATGATTGATCTAAAAAAGCCAATTGTACCTATGTCCTTCAAAATATGAGGTGTTACAACCATGCTATCAAGCTTCTAGCTATTGCATATCTAAGCTATCAAGAGTTTAATATAAGCTATCGAAGGTTTTGGCTATCAAGCCTCTAATATGGAAATGTCGAAAATCTAGCATTTATTTATCAAAATTCTAACATTACAGGTATGAAAGGTTTAATATTTTAGCTATTAAAACTCTAACATCATAACTATCAATGCTTACCGATTTTACCACGGAATGTCCATCATTCTGTAGCTATTAAAGATTTAACATTTTTGCTATCAAAAGTCTAACGTTTTAGCTATTGAAAGTCTAGCGTCATAGCTATTGAAGGTTTATCATTTTAGTTATCGAATGTCTAACATTTTAGTTATCGAATGTCTAAAATCATAGCTAGAAAAGTTTTAATATTTTAGCTATCAAAATCCTAACATCATACCAAGCTAAGGTTTCATATTTAAGCTATTAAAAGTATAACATTTTAGCTATCAAAAGACTAGCATCATAACTAGTGAAAGTTTAACATTTTAGCCATCAAAAATTCGACATTTTAGCTATCGAAAGTCCAACATCATAGCTACCGAAAGTTTAATGTAAAGCCATTTATCTTCTAAAATGGCTATGGAAAATATAGGCTATCATAGGTTTAAGATGTAAAATCAGTAGTTAAGTGAAAAACTGGTATTTTTTCTTAATAAGATAACTACTTTTGACTAATTCTTTACACATGTCATTTTCATATTTATTACTTTTGTATTATGGTAGAAATCTCTAATGGAAGTCATGATTTATTGCTTTAGTTATGCCATAATTAATCTTCCTTTAATTATTTCATTAATTAAGATATTTTTTACCTTACTATTTAATTCATATTGTTTCAGAAAATGTGTGAAAATTCAAAAAATTCACAAAATTTGAAAATACTTTCTTTACCTTTAGCAATAAAATTTAGTCAGAATATTAATTTCTAATACTTAAAAATATAAATTACTGTAAAAAATGCTCATTTTCATCTTAGAAAATTCATAACAAATCATTTACACATCTTAAAATTATGAAAATTAAAATTTTTCTCCGTTTTATTGTTATAAACATCATTATTAAAATTTATTCCATTTAGAGATGATTGGTTCATGTTTTACTTTTAAGACCCAGGTTCGATTCCTACCTTACGCTTCCCTATCCTATTTAAATTTACTTGGGGGTGTGGGGGCTTAGATTAGCGGACGGCTTTACTATTTCCTCCTCAGGAGTTTACCGGTCCGTTGGGTTCTTCTGAGTTTTCAAACAAAACAATGTCATTTATCACCTAAACATTATTATCATTCTATTAATCATCAAAACATGATTTTCATCACTTAAAACAGCAAAAATATATCAAATAGCTTGATAAAATTCTTCTTCTCCTTAAAATGAAAGCTTGAATCTTTCATTTGTTTCCTCTGCTTCCTCACACCCTAGCAATAGAGGACTAGCTTTTATTTTTGTTTTTTTTTATAAAATGAATGTGAATAAAGAGAATGACTTTTGTTTCAAGGATATAACTATTAATATTTTAGGCTTGGGCTAAAATCTCTCTTGCCTAATCTTATTATAATTCCTTAAACCCTTTTATTACAACGTTCCCTTTTTATTCATTTGTTCATAGCCAAATATAATTATAATAATTACCCTTGGTTTAATCAGTTATTTTTTAAGTATTCCATACCTGATTAATCAAATTTCCCTTGAGTAATTACTTTAGTTGAATTCTATGAAATTACTATTTAATAAGTTCTTATTATTAACTTAATGTGATATCAGGGCACTGTAAAATATAGGTTGTAACAATTTCAAAGAGGATTCTCGACCCTCTTGTGAAGTTTGCTAGTAAAGATGAAGTAAAGGAAATTCTTAAAGATGTTCACCATGGAAACTATAGAGATCACACCAAGGTATAAAATCTAGCGAAGGTACTTCGTTATGGATATTTCTAGCTAACTGTCAATCGAGATATGGTGGAATTTCTATAGAATGTGACAAGTGCTAGAGGATTATGAAGATACTAATAACCTCATTAAATGTGCGTGTAAACAATTAGCCCATGCCATTTGAGTTTTGGGATTAGACATTATTATAGTGCTATTTATGGCATGAAGAGGAGTGAAATATGCGATCATTGCGGTGGATTATTTTAAATTTTTAAGGTAGATCCACTCATCATGATTACTTTGGCAAAAGTGATTAACTTCGTAGATAGAAATTTTTCTACAGGTTCAAAATACCTCAAAAGATAATCATCTTTAACTTATTCATTCGAGAGTGCAGAATATCATGAATTCTATGGGTGATATTGAATCCAAAAGGTTTCTTTGTTGTATCAAACCCATGGAAGAACACGCAAGTGGAATCGATGAACAAGATAGTTAAATCCATCAAAAGAAGCGACTAAAAAGAGAGAAGGAAAATTTGAAGGTTGATGCTCACAGCATAGGGTAGTGCAGCAGTTCAACATCAGGATCTGAACCGTAAGTTCGAGATTTATGACCTCATTTTAAAATGGATCTTTCTGAATGTAGGGGTACTTGTTTCAAATTTGGAAGGACCCCATGTGATAAAACAGAAGCTTAGAGATAACACTTTCAAGTTATCAAATGTAGACAGGGACCTAATTCCATGGGTATGGAATAGTAAGCATTTGTGCAGCTATTGCACTTGATTTACTTTCTTAGGCGTTTTGCATTCGAATATCCATAGAATTGAATTCTATGTAATAAGGCAACATTCTATAGAGATATTTTAATAATAATTCCCTTTTGAATCAGTGGAACTATATTCATTAAGTTTACTCCATGTTATGAGATCAATAGCACCAAATTTGCACGCCTCAAAGACCAAATGATTAATGGTACCTAGATATTGGCACCGACAAACTCCATGGATAATGATCGATTTATTGGAGTATAATCTAACCGGGGTTAGCTTAGATAATTTGCCATCACATACTAATCCTCAATAACAAACCGAAGATAGGTAACGTTAAGTATGGATGCCTAGAGATAGGCCCCAATGGACATAGGTATTTGGAGAAAAGTGTCAACGTATAAAAAAAATAAAAAAAATTACTCGGATAATAAGAGCAATACTAAAACTTGGTGTTGGGTCAAAAGTAAAATATACTCCTCAAGCTCGATGTACAAAATTTAAATTCCTTAAGGACTAACCTGAATATTTTCAAATTTATTTTGAAAGCTAATGCTTCTCCCAAAACAAAATTTCATATATGGCTATCTTACAAAAGAAATTAAATACAATTGAATTCTAAAAAAGAAATTTTTCGTAAACAAAAAATGTGTTTTTGGCAATCTAGACTTAGAAAACATAACACACATTCACAAGAAGTGTGACTTAATCAAATCTATTCTTGCTAACATTCTTAACACTTTTGATATTAATATGAAAAATACCGACCTTAACTATGATTCTAGTAGGCTAAAGAATATAGAATCATGCATGATACTATCTTTACAATGTTGTGCAAAATTTTAATTAATTTGCACTAATGTCAAACTATTGCGGAATACTAAAGTGCGGAAACAACAAAGGATCTAATTTGTTGATTAATTATCAACTGCTAATTCAATGAACAATAATCACCAAACAAAGAAAAAAAAGAAGATTAGAGAATACAAAGATTTAACGTGGCTCAATCAAATCACCTATATCAATGGACCCAACAACTATTCTTTAATTTATTTAAGAAAGTGAGTACAATGGAGAGATTACAAAATTGTAGGTAGCAAAGTAGAGAGACTAATCTCTAATTATATATTAAATAAAATATTCCAATGGATTGTTTACGCTCAAAACCCATAATTTGATTTGACTGTTGAAATTAGGGTTTACTGAAGAAGAAGATAATGGTGGAGGCTCTCTCGTAGGCTAATCTAAAGATGAATTTCCTTTATTTAAATAGACTAAAGAATAAAGGAATTACTTGGAGATTAAGTAAATTATTTATCCAATTATCTTGAAGCCTTTTCAAATATCTATAATTTGATTTCATTGCAAATAGATGATGACAACCTTGGTTTCTGCAAATTTCCTTCGTTGATTGAATCTTTACATATAAAGTTTTCCACTCTATATAACAAGTTCATTGACTAATTAATTGATTAACTAATTAATTAGTTTTCTTTCTAGACAATTAATCACACATAACTTTCCTCTTTCTCTTCTCACATATAAACTAATAAAGATAAGATCAACCAGATAAATTCTTTCCTTTTTGGCAAATATTTGAATCACCCAAATTTAATACTCTACATTGATTTAAATATAACAATCTCTCTTCATCATCACATCTTAATTAATTGTTTGGTCCATGCTGTGAAGCTTACCATGGACTAATTTAGGAATTATTGCCTAAACTGAGCTTCCAAATCTTTCATGAGAACAAAAAAGATAATATGCACATTACAAAACAAAATGCATACGAATATATACGAAAATTCTTCAACATGTTTGATATAAAAGACGAACCGATATCAAAGTTCGAGAGACCAATGGAGACATAATAGCGTGCTTCACCTTTTCTATTTCATATTGAGTGAGGACATGCTCAATATTATCTACTTTAATCTCCTTCATAAAAAATTTGCTAGACCTCCCTAATTCTACACCAACAGACTCACCAACAGGCTCCGCAACATTCAAAACATAAGGTAAAGAATCATATGTACAAATATGCTTATAAATAGAACCGTTCGAATCAAAAGGTATTGCCTAGGATTGAGTTCCACCTAGAGTCTAAACCTTTTAAATCTTTTCATCAACCGTGGTATAATCGAAAATACCAACATCTCCTTGAATACGAAACAATCTGATGACTCCAAATATGTTTGGCAATTTTCCATCCTCCGAATGCCATCATTTAATAAAGGCTCCATATACAACAAAGACCCCTTGTCAAATATAACATGCATGCAAGTCACAATTCTCCTAGTTGTTTTACACCATAACCTATATCTCTTCACTCCTTCTCTATATCCTAACAAAAGTGCTTGCTTTCCATAGGGTTTAATTATCATTTCTCTCATTATCTACATAAGTTGAACAGCTAAACACTTTAAGGAATGAACAATCAATAGACTTTATTTTCCATATCCTTTTAGGAATCTTCATATCTATTTCAATGGAAGGCGTGTGGTTAATGAGAAATACCACCACAAATATTGCTTCTGCTCAAAAGTCCTCTTCTAGACCAGCAGCCATTCTCAAACTAATACCTTTCTCCTATGATATTCGACACATGATCTTCGCCACTCCGTAACAATGCAACTCGATAGAAATATAAAAATATCTAACTACATGATTGGATCCACAATAGTTAGTAAATTCTTATAACACAAATTTACTATTATTTCCAATTTCGAGAACTTTCAAACACTTCTTTGATTGCTTCTCTACCAAGGTCTTTCACTTACAAAATTGGTCAAATATTTCGTCTTTGGTCTATGAGAAATATGCCCATTCTTTATGCGAGAAACAATCCACATATAAGATGAGGTTATTAGCTCCACCTAAAGATGCAACTAAGGTGGGTTCCCATATGTAAGAATGAACAAACTTTAAAAACTCTGTAGCTCTAGGTCTTCTAACATCAAATGTGACATGCTTCTTTCCAAATGAACAATCTCCGCAAGATCTTGGCTTCAATTAAGAATCACCATCAATCAACTCCCACTTCTTTAGTACTTAAGACTCTCCTAATTGACATGACCTAAACGAAGATTGCTATAACTATGTAGAATCTTGAACACAAGAATCATAGAAATTACCGACTCTCCCAAAACTCTCTTCATGAATCATATAAATACCACCGACTCGCACTCCCTTCATTGCTAACAGTGAACCCATCACTACTTTAAATTCCTTTCTATTTACTATTATCCTCATATCAAGTCTACTCAAAGCTCCAACTGATAGCAAACTCATATGCAGCTTCAGAACATATCTAATATTCCTGATAATCCTATCAACAACATCGAACATTCTAAACCTCACACTTTCGATTCCCACAATATGACAAGTTGTGTCATTACCCATATGTACTGCTCCACCATCAAGCTTTCGATAACCGACAAAACAACTTCTATCTGGCGTCATATGGCAAAAGGCTCCAGAATCAATCACCTAACCTGTACTTTCTAAAGATGAAATACTGGTTGAAAATAACGATGTACCACCATCGCTACTATCTGCATCTGAACTACCTACCATCGAAGTTGAAGCTTTCTCCTTTTTTCTCTCTCTTCTTTTTAATAGATGGGCATTCCCATATAAAATGATCCTTATTCTTGTAGTAATAACAAACACCCTTTCTAGGGCCCATGAAGTGGAACCTATGCATATCTCTCCTACCTCCAAGGCGCTTTTGGCTCTTATCTCTTCTTCTAAATGAATCAAGTTGTTTTTGAAGAATACCATCATTAGTCTTCACCTTCCATGTCCTAGAAAAATCTTTTTCTAACAAATTTGGTGATGCCATAATTTTTCATACCATTACGAGAAGAATTTTCCATTGATAACTAGTCTAGAACGAGACAGCTAGCTCTGATACCAACCCGTTATGTACAATTTTAATTAATTTGCACTAATGCCAAACTGTTACGGAACACATAGGGGTAGAAGCAATAATGGATCTAACTTGTGAATTAATTATCAACTACCAATTCAGTGAACAATAATCACTAAACAAAGAAAAGTAAAAGTGTAGGGAACACAAATATTTAGCGTGGTTTTGCCAAATCGCTTACGTCCACAGACTCAACAACTATTCTTTATTTTATTGAAGAATGAGAGTATGGGGGAGAGAGAGAATAAAATAATTATAGGCAACAAAGTGGAGAGACCAACCTATGATTACAAACTGAATAAACACATTACAACAAAAAAGATCTTTTGCAGTGTTTTAAAACTGCTGTCATAAACATTAGCAGCATTTTGAAGAAGGTTGTCTAATGTCATGCTGCAATAGAATCAAGAAATATCGCGGCGTTTTAATAATATTGATAAACAGAAGGCTACCAAAGATTTTACAAAATGCTGCAGCATATTAGTTTCACAACGTTGATTAAACGATGCACTCAGTTGAAACGCTGCGGTACATCACTTTTTTGCAACATGCTACACCTATTGCGGCCATTTTAAAAGGCTACGGTACAACAACTTTTTTGCAACATGTTGAACATATGGTACACTTTTAAAACAATTATAAAAGCCATGAATAACATGTTCAAATGGAAATTGAGCAATTTATAAGCATTAATATATACAATCTGATATTATAAGCAGTTATAAAGATCAAACATAGTCAAGGCTACATCAATTTCATACACCATAAAATTTAGCCACATACAACATTTCATATGTTTTAAGCACAAATGTTAGAGACAAAATCTTACAAAATTACTAATAGAAAAAATATAAATCATGGAAAGTCCAAGCACGTCTTCTTCAAGAATCCAATATGCCTATAAGAAAGAAAATGCAATTAGAGATTAGAGGTGGAATAAAAAAATATGAATCTATTTAGTGCCTAATATGACAAATTCAAGTTAATTTGACATGGAAGCATCAGAATGCAATTAATCAGGATATCAGTAGAATATTAAATTTTTGAAATGGTATCTATTTAACGATAATGACAAGTGAAATGATACGTACACTAGTGAGTTATATACAATCAATTACATTTATGGGTAGTACAGATAATAACAAGTATACGTGGCTGTGTTTCTTAATTATTAAGTGCAATTGTCAAAAATAAAAATGGGTGTAATTTAAACATTTTTTGAGGAAATTTTTTCGTGCATCAAACTTAAAAATAAACCGCGGATTTAACTTTCCACATGAATAGTTTTCAGATTAAATTAAAATGGTCATTTTTGCCAATAAATAGGAGAAAGAGTTAGAAACAAAAAGGTTGAAAATAACTCACAGTCGTAATCTGTCCAGCTTTTCTTATTGTCAAGATTGTAGACAACTAGCATATTTGCTAAAACCATATTTGCATCAAATACAAAAAAACAAACTGAGACAAAAAACACTATAGGAATATGGAAATTATATGTGTAATGGGATGAAGAAATCAAGACACATTGTTATGTCTAACCAGTTATAAAAAATAGAGTTAATATTTTAAACTGCAGATGGTTTAATAATGTAGCCTAATACCATTCAGGGCCTAGTAGCACAACAAAAAAATTATCCTAAATCCCTCTTTGCCGCACGTATATAAAATAAAAAAATGCCATTTAGGGCTCAGTGGCCTAAGATTAACTGATGCATGTTCACTACTCACTTATCAAAGAACAATATCAAAGAACAAAACATTACTCACATAACAACCACTCCATTTAGGTTGAGATTGACGTGTCATATGTGATTACTTTAAATTAAAGTTTAGTGAAATTTGACATAATTATGTAGCATCGGATTTGTTCGCTAGTAGATCTCAAAGGCTAAACCTAGAAAATAATATATTTTAGTTATCAACTTAACCTTTTCTTAACCATAATAATTTGGTACCTTTATAATTAGGTATTAGGAATTTCTTAAATATTTCATTCATATATATAATCCAATGGTGTACTTAACTATAAATATTAACCGGTCTAGTAAAGCGCACTTTTGATATTGAATGTCAAAGTTCAGTAGAAATGCGAAGTCCTTGACTTCACTGTTCAGTGCTATTATTGTGCGTATGTATATGCACTATGTACCCACCAACTACAGATGTTAGTGTAATAGGTTAGACTTGTAGTTTTACAGAATACCAGATGTTTAAATCATTGAACACAACACAAAAATTAGGAAGAAAGAAAACATATAACATAAGTAAAAATAGTAAGAAAAGACTCACCCGAGCATCTAGCAGCTCAGCAGTAGGACTAAGCTCTCTCTGTGTATGTATATACGCACACCATAGGCATTTAACATCGGTTTAGTCCACTAGTTCGGCAACAAAAGTAAACAAATTCTTTTGTAATTACCTGTAAGAAACATAGATTTGAAATTGCATCAATGAAACTAGCATAGAGTACCAACTCGATTAATAAGCATTCCCTCTATACTTGCGAATGATAAACTATAATAGGATTTTTAAATTGCCAAATTAAATAGGAATTGTATAATTATTTTCTTAGTATGATGGAATATACATCGTTGGGGGGAAATATAACCATACAAAGATAAAAACAAAATACACACGTTCAATTCAAAATAGGCATAAGCCAGAGATATGGTATGTCAAGAACAACGGGAAAATTTAACGATTTATTGATCCTACCACCAACAAGATTTATATCAAGATTGTTCACCGCCATATTATACTGAGATTTTCCCCATCAAATATCCTTTTTTCCCGGCACCGGTCCCTGACTGCATGTATTACATATGTCAGCAGGCATATTCATGTCCCACTACCCACTCCACCATCACACTTGCTATATTTTCCCATCCCAATGCAACCCATTTGCGTCTACAAGCATCCCTTAAACAAACAACATTATACTGAGCCATTTTTTAACACCATGTTACAATCCATAAGTTGAATTTTAACACTTGGGGTAACTCTCGAAGCAACCATATCCTCGAATATATCAAAAGCAGCGTCCATCGAGCCATTTTTGCAAAGTGCATTAACAATTGTGTTGTAAGTCACCATATCATGTTTGCATCCAAATATCTTCGTCAATATTTAGTAAAGTAAACCAATGGCTGATTTCGTTTTCTCAAAGCCTTATAACCCTTAGTATTCTACATAGACTATTCATAAGTGAATTGAATACCATCATGTCGCCTTGCCATCCTCGCTTTAACATAGAACCATATAGTGAACTCAATAGGGTCAGGATATATCATTTGTACAAACACAGCCTCAGATATCTATCTGATATTTTTATAACACTTAGTTAATTTTATAAACTTACTTAAGTTTAATATTTATAAATCTTAGTTAACATACAATTATTATAAATCTTAATTAACTTACTATTATTATTATAAATATTAGTTAATTTTTATAAAATTACGTATTACGATAATTATTATACTTAGTTAATTTTTTAAAAATTTATTATTAATATTATTATTATTTAGTTATATTTTTATAATACTTAGTTAGTTTTTATAAACCATATTATGTTTAATATTTATAAATCTCAATTAGCTTACAATTATTATAAATCTTTGTTAACTTACTATTATTATTATAAATCTTAGTTAATTATTATAAAATTATTTAATACTATTATTAGTACTACTACTATTTTACTTAGTTAATTTTTTATAAAATTTATCATTATTATTATTAAGTTGTTGTTAGTATTATTATTTAGTCATATTTTTATAATACTAAGTTAAATTTTAATAAATTTTATTATTATTATTATTAAGTTATTATTATTATTAAGTTATTATTAATATTTAGTTATATTTTTATAAAACTTAGTTAATTTTTATAAACGTATTGAATTCTTATAAAACATAATTAATTTTATAAACTTAGTTAATATATTATTATTATTATAGACTCCTTTACTTTTTATAAAATATAGTTAACTAGTTATTTATTTATTACACGGATAAGTTAGATATTACCTGTATTTATGGTTGTAATTTTTATAATATAATTTAATTTTCATAATACGAAGTTAACTTAGTTAAAATTTTAAACTTAATTATGTTTGTAAACTTGTTTAATTTTTATAAGACTTAGTTGACTTGTTAATTTTTACAAATTTATTTACTTTTTTGTAAAACTTAATCTGCTTGGTTATTTTTTAATCTAGCTAATTTATTTTATAAAAATTAGTTAAAATTTTTCATTTTTATAAAATTATTTAATTTTTTTAAAACTTAATTAGTTTTTACAAACCTAGTTATTTCTATAAACTTTTTTAATATTTGTAAAACTTGTTTAACTTAGTTAATTTTTGATATGGTAGACGCATCATCTACCTCTCTATCCCTTGGCAAAATTTCCTTAAGGGGATTTGAGAAGCTTGGAGTTCCTATTTATTAAAGAACATACCAATGACTTTATAAGGATAAAAAAGATGTTGCATTGTCAATGATACATTAATTTTGCTGGTATTGAATTCTAGTTAGTGCAAAAATGAATTTTAATTTTATAAATGCAATATAAAAGGCAGTATGCCTTACTGCTTAGAGCATACTAAAAATGACGAAAGGCTGGCATATGATACATCAGGTATATTATTCGATATAAACTGCTTAGAGCAGCATATCCCAATAAAATAATTATGAGGGGCATCAGTTTCAAGACTACCTATGATATTTACCATTCAACCAAATCGTGCATTACATGTTACTTTCAAGTTTGTATTGTCTAATAACACATAACATCTAAACAAAGAAAAATATGCATTTCTTAAAAAAATTAGTCAGTCAACCAAGTAACTTACCACTAATCTAGCATGCAACACATGTAACAAAGACATATTGGTCGATTAAGTAACTTAATTATTTGATTAAATGAGTTAAAGAACTAACAACTATAAGATCAGCACTACAATAGCCACCTACTGTCCAGAGATTTAAATAAGACAAATTAAAATAATGTTAATAATCAGCAAGTAATTTAGTTAGTCGGCAAGCATTTGACAGATTGTATGTTTCATTTAAAATCAAATTATCTTCAAATATTCTTCAATTAATAAAAGTAATTTGTATTATCATTTGTGCATAAAATAAGATATAAATCAATTAACATTATTGGATTAAATTAATGTCCTTATATATAGATGTTTTTACCAGGTTTCAGATCAAGATGAATAAGTTCATGAGAGTGCATGCATTGCACGGCTTTAGAGTGTACACTTTGAATCCTATTGCCACACAAAATTTAAACTTAAGCACTTCCAATTTTTTTTTTTACATTTTAAACAAGAAGATTATTAATGACTGAAGTATGTTTAATCTTGAGACTCATGGTAACTGGTATTTATCGAAAGAATGGGGTAGGCCTTTTATTGCTCACCCTAAGGTATATTTTTTTTCTTTGTTTTACAGTTTTTGTAGATATTCACAATGTTTAAGCCTAGTAAATTATAGATATTTAACATTGTGCTATTGTAACAGAAAGCTCAAGGATCTGGAGAACTTGTGTTTTTAGGATTTGATGCAAGGAAACCATATTTGATTTTGGGAATTATATCTGGTATTTCCAAGATAGTGACATTTCAATAATAATATTGTATTGTTAAATACTAACATTTTTTCTTCAAATTTTTTTCAGCTGACGGTAGTAAATTGAAACATAAAGTTGACCTAAAGCTAGACAGAAGCATTCTTTGTCATGATATTGGAGTTACCAACTCGTAAGCAGTCTTACTATTAATAGAGATTACACGTCTCATATGATACCATCTAACCTTAAAAAAAGATGCTAAAAATAGTTATTTATTTTTTAGCTTTCATTACTCCATCTCAATCTATGGTTATTATAATTAACACCCAAAACTTCTAACATCTAACCTGTTATTTACTCTTCACCCATTATTATTTAAATATTTAATATAATTTCTTTTATTTATATTTTTCATACCTATGATAAAAAGTTATTTTCAATCCACACTTTTTCTTTTTTCTTGGGATGACATAACGCTCAAGCAGTCCAGCCTTTGACCTAATTATTACCATTATTTTAAATAAATCTATAATTATAAAAAGACTTCTATATGTGAACCAAATGAAATATTTATATAGGATTTTAAAGAGGAAGGATCCACATTTCCTTTTCTTCAAATCCTCTTTGACCCCACTTTAAGTTTGGCTTATCTAAAAGTTTTAAAAACGTAAAACGTAAAATATTTTATAGATATGATCTTATTACTATCAAGATCATTCGCAGAAAATTTTATGCTATTTCAAAACTTTTATCTCACTAAAAAATACGATTTAATACAAGCCATCAAAAATACTTATTTTAACCATCAGTTTCATATTTTAAGTTTTTTGAGCTAGAAGTTTAAAAATGATGCAAAAATTTATGGAGATCATGATGTAAAATGGACTATATTTACAAAATTTTGTTTCGTTATGATATATTTGGACACAATGATGAATGGGTGTTTTAAGACGATAAATAAGTGGAAGTGCGGAAATTTTTCCACGAACTTGAATTGTATAAACGTAAGTAAATGAACTTTGTTACTATCTTGAATGTTTATTTTATATTTGATACACAATTTGATTGTACACATAGATCATGTGTCGAAGTAGCAGTATTACTAAAAAAGTCACATGGCATGAGTTTTAAATAAATTCATAGTTGTGTTGATATACTTGAATCTATTCATGATTAAATTAATTAACATACCTGCAAAATGGAAAAGGGAAAAAGGCTACTTAACAGTTTAGGTAACAATTTTGTGTTGTGCAGTGTCTTGTGTTGATGTAAAAGTTTATCCATTTCTGTTATAATGTGAAAATGATATGAGAACATAACTTGAATCGTTGAAATACCCTATATGTGAAAGAAAAATATATACTAACTTGAGTCAAATGGATAAACTTCAACAATGATATCATACATCTTTCATGTTTCAAGGTACAACATAATTATGGACATGCCACTTACATTTGATTTCAACAAGCTTTGATATCATACATCTTTCATGTTTCAAGGTACAACATCATTATGGACATGCCACTTACATTTGATTTCAACAGGCTTATCAACGGAGGCCCTTAAGTATATCTATGTTAACTCTTACATTTGCATTACTCCTGATCACATGTATCCGGTTTGTTAGTCACCTTGTTCATGTAGGTTGCTTAAGTACGATAAAGATAGTTATGCAAGAATAGGTGTAATGCCATGCTATGGTGATGCAGATTCAATAAAATGGTTTGACGTGGAAACGTATTACCTTTTTTACATTATCAACTGCTTTTAAATCGGAGACGAGGTAATGTATAGATCTAAATCAAACACTCCCCTCTTTGTTTTGTAGCCTAAGTCTCCTTCCTCAAGCAACTACATCCTTGATGCCATTGAAGGAAATCTAGTTCCATCCATCCCAGTAATGAAAAAGCATTAAGCATCAAACACTTGATATCAGAATGACACCACTTAGCTACTAACATATCCTAAAATTAGCGGCTGAAACGTGTCATGGATAGCATGCATAGCACAACTTATGAGATGGAGAGTTGATATTGAATATGACAAAGAAAGTATGAAGAAAAGTTATTTATGGTTTAGTGATGTTAATATGTACCTGTGATAAGATTAGATTATGATCACGTACTCTATTCATGATCATTTTTGTAATCTCATGTTCAACGGCAATACATAGCTATTTTTTACACATATATAGTATAAAAGTTGGTTAATTGCCATCAGATATTACACACACAAACTATTTTTGAATTGTGAATAAATAAATAGATGAAATTAAATACTTTCAAACTCTATACCATTTGTGACTGATTTAAAACTATGTTACAGTCTTTAAAATTCGGTTTTAACGGTATTTAAATTGAAATTTCAGTACTTAAATTTTAAGACTAAATATGCAGTCTCAAAGCGTTTTTAGGACCTGAGAAATAAAGATGGAAACATCAGTCTCTGCTCGGTCTTTACGTATATTTTTAAGACTGAATTGTTTATATCAAAAATGGAACCCTGTCTCTATTTCAATGTTTTTTTTGTAATGATGTCTAGAATAGAACGCCCATTATTACCATTATTGACCCAATGTTCTTGTCACCTTAGATCCTCCAAACGAGTAGGGACACCCTTTACTAGTGAAATCATTTAGGATACAATTTTCATCATAGTAAGTGATTGGGTGACTAAACCCCTATGTCTAGCAAGGGAAGGGAATTTGGTAAACTTACAAGAATATTGAATGGTAGTTATCAGTATGCTACTTTAATACGTCCGGTAAAAGATTAGTACCGAATGGTAATGATCAATATACTCGGAGAAAAGAAATGTTTGATTTATTGCAACGGAATAAATCTTAATATTCTTACAAAGAAATAGTGCAAGATGAGAAGACTACCTAAGAGAAAGATACTTGAGCGCTTGGAAGTGACCTAGCAACAACAGAGCACAAGGGAGCAGATACCTATCACTAGCATAGGATAATGTTTTCTTGATCCTTGCTTTAGAACAAAGAGGTGATCCCTAACTCAATCCCTAAAGCATGAAGAGAATCACAAAATCATCAGATATATTGACTATTTTACACATCATTATATAACTGTTATACAAAAACAATAGAAGATAACAACAAAATATAATTATTGATAAGCCACACGCTTACCTAGCTATTTCATATGCTCGTACATGCGCATTGTGTAAGAGTGTAGGTGTATATGCCAACAAACGGGTATTTCTCTCACACAATAAAAGTTAACTTTTAGAAAAATGTGATACCCAACAATAAGCTTTTCAAAGCACACATCAATGATACTTTGAATTTAAGCACAAACAAAAAAAAGTGTAGCAATAAGTTATTTGACGTTTATGGATCTCCACTATAATAAATACTAAAGAAATTTTAAAAGAAAATGAACCAGCAAGAGATCTCGCTGTCTAATATGATAACACTTGGTTAGATTTGTTGGTCTTAAGTATAAAATAAATGAAATAAATGAATAAATATTTGAGGGAAGATAACCAATTTTCACTTCTAATAAAATGTTATTACCTTTCAAAATGGAACGAAGATGAGAAAGCCAACAAAACTGATAACAAAAAACAAAAGCAGTCATCCAACCTATTGTAGGCTTCGAACAGCTGCCTATTTGATTACTTTCTATACTCGTTCCTGCTAACTCATATGTATTCTTACTCAACCCCAATAGATATAATCTAGTCCACCAAATTTACATACCGCATTTATATATCAAAAAATCATAGGATTTAGATCCAAACTATATGACAAATATGCATTTATAAACATACCTCCACTTGTTCAAATATGCATTTACAAACATAGGATTTAAATCCAAATATTACGTGGTTTAACTGTTTCCTGCGTTTGTAAAATTAAAAAATTAAAAATGGAGAAACGATAAGGTTACCCGAATATGGAGGCTCCAAATCAAATGATTTTACTTTCAAAGACTAACGCTAGTGAATTTTTGAAGATGTGGAGTGGGTGATGAAGAATGACGACTTTAAGAGATGTGGAACACCGAAGAATTTTTGAAGCTCGAGAAAGCTGGAGGTTGCGGAAGCGCGTGATCGGTGGAAGGGTTGCGAAGACTGATGAAGATCAGAAGAGTTTGATTTTTAATGAAATTTAGGATTAGGGATTTGTGGAAGAGAGAGGTATTCAACATTGGGGAAATTTTGATAAATGCAGCATCCTTTTTCTTTTGGCACTGTTTATTAAAACCCAGAAAATTGGTTAAGTAGCGGCACTTTGATGATACTATTTTAATAATCACCTATATAATTGCAGCATTATTAATAAAACCCTACGAATTAGTGATGCAAAAGGTACATTTTCTTGTAATGACAATTTCTTTAACGACCTGTTTGTGCTCAAATCCCTAATCAAATTTGACTATAGGATTTAGGATTTACTGAAGAAGAACTTCCTTCATTCAAATAGACTAAAGAATGAAGGAATTACATGAAGATTAAGTAAATTAATTACCCAATTATCTTGAAACTTTTTCAAATATCTATGATTTGATTTATATGTAAATAAATGACGACAATCTTGGTTTCTATAACATTCCTTTGTTGATTAAATCTTCACATATAAACTTTTCTATCTCAATATAACAAATTCATTGACTAACTAGTCGATTAACTAATTAATTTGTTTCATTTTCTCATAAATAATCACATATAACATTCCTCTTTTTCTTTCCACATATAGCCTAATTAAGATAAGATCAACCAGTTGAATTCTCTTTTTCTTTGGTAATATTTGAATCACCCAAATATAACACACAACTACTTGAATATATGGTTTAAAAGGAACCAAAGAATGTTTAATGATGCAAATACTTCCTTCGATAATGTAATTTACATCATCACACTATTCACTTATAATTATTTCGTGAATCATGGTTATAAATTGCCTGACAATATTTTTTAAGGATTTCCTTACAAAAGTAAGAGGACATACTAACATCTTAAAGGTAAAACTTAATTATAATAGTGGAAGACACAACACGACCTTAAGCAATGATCTAACAGATACTTTTCATGAAGACAACTCTTTAACAACCTTACTAAGGATTGATAATTAATTGTATTTTATTTTTTGTTTTTGTTTTTATTTGCTCACATATATGTATATATATATTTTAAATTATATACAAATATATGGGCAAGACTCATTTTTTTGTTGAGATATTTTTGGTTTCAGGGGTTGTTGTGGGACTGTTGAAGCTGATGGATAGCGAGTACTTGATTACTTGGAAGGTTTCCCTTACTTGCATCATTTTTTTGTTGCTTAATTTTCACTTTGGTTCCTTTTTGATGATATGAATCTTTAGACCCTCTTTCTGTCTCATGCGGATGATATGGTTTATTTGATTGGCGTTGTTGGTATTTGTTATGGGTTTCGTTATAATGGACCTTAAGGCTACTTTAATACTAGAGGAGGGTGAATAGTTTTTTATAACTTTTACGAATCTTTTTATCTTGGTTTCGATATTTAAATCAAATCAAAGATTATCTATACTAATTAAGAAGTCACATATGCAACATTGATAAATATAAAAGTATTAACAAAAACTAAAGTCAGAGAGAGACACCGTGAATTTTTATATTGGTCGGATTAACCAATCCTACATTCAGTCTTGTACAATATTATACATATTTATTTTCAATCGCCTAATTTAACTAGGTAGCTAGAAAACCAAAATACAATCTTGATTTCAAAACCACCAGACACACCCTCCTATCTTACGAGTTTTGGGTAAACTCTCTTGATTTATCGGGCAATAGTATCACCCACTTTATTTGAACGGGTAACAAAGATCGCCTACTTGATTTGAATGGGAAATAAGCACACCCACTTGATTTGAAGAGAAAACAAGAACACTCAAACAAACAAGAGTAGATTTGTTGTTTTCCAAATACAAATGGTTGTACTTGGGATATAAAATATCCTATAGCTCTTTTGATAGCGGTTTGATCTTTGACTTATAGAGAGAATGCTTTCAAAATATTAGTTGGTTTATAGAAAACCAATCGAGTATGGATTGATTCTATGAAGATTTTGAAGAACATAGAAAGTGGTTTGCAAGAAATATTTCAAGAGATTAAGGAGTAGGAAGAAAGTAAGAAAATTAGTTAAAAAATTCATTTGCACTCCTCTTTGAAGTGAATGAATAGAAGTATACATTCATGAATAGATGCGTTCAAAAGACACTTCTTATCAAAAAATTAAAAAGCAACCAAAGGTTACTATGTCGACATATTTAGTAGGGATATGTCGACATACGCTTGTTAATTTTAAAAAATGATTTTCCTTTTAAATATTTTTCAAACTTCTATATTTTTGTAAAGTAAGTGTAAATGTAATTTATAAATACTTTGAAAGCATAAAAACATTTATAAAATATTTGTAAAAATATATTTTGAATTTAAAATAATTTATGTTCACTAAAATATCAAAGATTAGAAATTTATGATAAAGACTAGAATCTACTAATGGGGACTTTAACCATTTGTTCTAATGACTCATACTAAAGTCTAGAGCTCTTCAAGTCTATTGTCTCTAAACTCATGTGTCTTTATCATCATCTCTAAATCTTTATTCTTTGTCTTTATACTGATATGTTTTCATGTTTAATCATTCTATACCTATATAATATTCTGTAATATATACTATACGACTTGATAAAATATCAGCATCTACATTTATATGGTTGTTGTTATCAAAATCAATACCTACGGTATTGCATTTATTTTTCATTACGTCTAAACCTCTATACAGTTAAGTTATGGTTCTTGGTCTAGACCTACCATAGTTTCATGAGTTTACTTTTAGGTGTAAGGGGTTATTTTTCTTTTTTCATCGTATGGGTTTATTGCTATCTACCAGGCTTGTTGGCAGCTCTTTTTGAGTGTAGAATAAAATTATATAAGCACTCTCCTCATTTGGAGGATCATTTATTTTCCTCAAAAAATTACAAAAAATACTTCATAGGAGTTATAATAGTGCTCATACAAACACGACATATGGATAATATAAAAAATACATCATAATTTAATTTGAAGTTGAACATGTTAAGTTTAATTTGAAGTAAGTAAAACTAAATAAAAAGAAGAAATGTGTAATAGTGGAAGTTTATTTATATTTACAGATCTATAACAAATAAATGCATTACACAGATTCACTCATACAGGAAGGTGTAATACAGATTTAAATCATTACTGGCATATATATGGCAAAGTAAACATAGGAAAGTAAAGCATATGATGAAAAAAGACACAACTGAGAAAATTTTATTTTTATTAGTTACTGTGCTTTTATATACAACTTAAGAGCTATTCCCACACTAAACAGTGGACAAAACGTAAAAAGACTAAATCATAAGAAGCTAAACAGATCACTTTATAGGTTGTCACTTCAGAGTGAATTTCTTCAGATCTTTCCTTGGAGTGCCTCCTTCCTTTAAAGGAGATCATCTTCTGGGAGGGACGACCTTGAAATAGGTATTATATGTTTCTTTCTCTTCCTTCTTCCTTCTTCCTTTTCACTAGGAACTATGAGATCTTTAGCATCATGGGAGGCATAGAATATTTGGTGGAAGATGGAGAAGTGATTGACTTCTAGGCAAGGATTTATCCAGTTTTTCCAATTTTAGCTCAATCAGTTTAACTCTTGAGTGGTAAAAGACTTTAAAGTGATAGGTTCTTTCCCGACAGCATGACAGGTAGTGATCTCTCTTTCCTTCTCAAGTTGATAATAGGATCGTCCCTGTCCTAAAATGCTCTAATCCTTTTTTCATTAGGTTTAAATCTGGATCTAATAACAACTTCAGTGGTCAGGGTGATTAGTAAATGGGTCACTAGTAGAGCTTGAAGAGGAAACTAAAGCTTTTAAGAGAGAAAATTGAATCTTTTAAAGAAAAGGTGAACATGTCAAAATACCTTTTATTGAATATGGGTCAACACCAATAGGAATATCTTTTGTCGGTGCTAGACTTTCCTTTTTGGTTATGCCTATCCCAACTAATGCATGACAGTTGGATTCTGGTAGGAGAAGCAGAGAGAAGTGCATGCACATATGGTTTAGTAATAATTGAGAAGGAGGTCATGAAAGGTTGAGGAGGAAATATGAAAATTTTGACGGCTACAAAGCTAGTCATCAAAGCAGTGAATTAAGCTAGAGTGGAATCGACATGGATTTGGTTTATAAAAGCTTTTACAAACTCCTTAGATTGAAGGTGGGTAGGGATTACCTCCACCACATGCTTTTGATCTTCCTTTTCCTTAAGCTTACAATCTATCACTAGAGCTTCCACATCTTCAGGGTCAACGAATTCCTTTATGACATCATCCTTCATAAGTTTGCTATGGGTATGTACCAGGATGCGAGGTTAGTGACCATCTCATAAAAGCCGAATACCATGGAATCAAAATTGTTGGTGGTGGCTTCTTTGTTAATGTGGGCCTAGAATAGTTTGATTTGAGTATCTAGAAGAATGGACTTGAGTTTTCTCAACCTCAAATTCGAGCCTGAGGAATTTTTTGGGCTTCTCTTCAGTTAGCTTGAGCTCTACTACTTTAGACAGCTTAGTAGTGGATTTTGCAGCATCAAACTTAAAGTTTTCAATCTCTTTAACAAGGTTGTCATTTTGAACATGCGCTTACTCGAGATGTTTCTCCATCACTTCAATTTTGACATTAGCTTCCATGACTTGCATGTTAAAGGTTTTCCCTTCATCGACCTAACTCTTTGCCTCCTCTTGTCTGATTTTCTTTAGATATGTTACCTTTGTTTCTAGGTTGACAATTAGGTGTTCATTCTTTTCAATTTGACCATCCTTTTCAACGAGAAAGGTCCTATTAATTGTGTTGATTTAACCAAGGTATTTCTATATACTTCAAAACGACTCGTAGTAGTCTTTTAGCAAACTGATAGCTTCATGAGTGCTCTATACTATATCCTCATGGATCTTGACCAAGTTGTAAGAAATATCAAGGCAAGTGAGATTTTAGTTTGGATATTTAAGTGATCTAATGGATGCAGTAGATGTGGTAAAGCATGGACCGACTAATCGAAATAACAGTGGCGTCCTTGTTGCCATTGTACTTGGGACGCTCAAAAGAAGTGGAAATGAAGGGGGGATTATAGAGGAAGATCAATTTGGAAACTAAGATGCTTGAACATGTGATGTTGTAAAATCTTAAGTCGTAAGAAGAAGATGCAAGAGCAATGGAAGAAATAAGAAAATGGAAAAATGTGATAAGTATAATAAGTACTTATAAAAATATCGATAGGTACCGATTCATCGATGGATTGATATTGATCCATAAAATGGAGGAAAATCTGTTAAAATAAAATAAAATGTTTCATCTGCAACCAAGATGGTTCTCAGTCATAAGTCAAACACAAAGATTTACGAACATCGACTTATATATGGATCAATGAAATCTTTGCCCGGAAGGACAAATTTTCTACTATTTAAAATTATGGAATTTAAATATACCAAAGAGACATGACTCAATGACTGTGCAAAAATTTAGTCTTTTGAAAACAAGATGGTCCGTGAAAATGGTCCAAGTAATGAAAGTGTCTCTTCAGTATAGATTTGGTCACTTGGTTTTGGCCAAAACATGATTTGTATTAATAGAAGCGTGCTTTAGGTGGCAAGAGTTATCAATGTTTACTCACAAGCGGCAATTCGATGATACTAAACTTCAAAATGATGAAGAGATGAGTGCTAGACTAAAAACAGTTGAGTATGAAGCATAAAACGATGAACAAAAGAGGAAATTTGGTTAAGTCTAGGGACTGGTACTGATCCGTGGATGGATCAGCACCGATCTAATAAATATCATCTTAGCTTATTATTCTCAGTGAAATTGTTGAAGAACTTTGATACGAAGCATCATGGAAGGACAACATATGAAGTATCAAAAATATCTTAGCAAAATAGCGGAAAAGCATCAAACTCCATGGATCAGTACCGATCCATAGGTCGATCTTTATCAATCCATAGAATTGGTCATATTTGACATGTTCTTCCTCCCGGATCTTTGGATTTTGATCTCTGGTGTATTCTCATGGGCTAACAATGAGTATCAATGACTTGAAGGCCCAATTTGACTTACTACATGTATAAATACGAGTCTTCATGAAACACAAAGGGGATTTTGGCAATTTCTTATTTCATAGCCAAGGGAAGTTACATGTATTAAAAAGTTTAAGTTCAAAACAATATTAATATGATAATTAATTAATTAATTTTAAAACGTTATCAGTACAATAATCAATATGATAGTTAATTTACCAATAAATATAATTAAATATCTTAAATCAGTATAATTATAAATTTTGAATTAAAAATTATAGTATAGTTAAATCACTTTAAATAAAGAATTAAAATATAATTAATTTTTAAAAATAATAATAATTAAAGAACTTTAAAATAATTATTAAATATTCTTAAATAACTTTAAGAAATAACTTTTAAGAATCATATTAATAAATAATTAACTATAAATCATTATTAAAAATAATTATTAATACCTTTAGAACATTATTAATAAATAGTTGTTACCTTTTAAATCTTATTAATAATTAATAATTATTCTTAAAATAATATTCAAATAATAATTAACATTCCAAATTTGAAAGAGACTTAACGGTTATAATGGTACATAAACAAGCTAACATATAGTTCAATTTAACTTTCTAAGTTAATAACTGATATTTACATAATCAATGACATTGTAAACAAATTCAACACTTAACCATCATTGGTTAACATATCACTTATTTAAAATGTCAAATCAATTAACAATATATAATCAGATGTCCAAATCTATAAAATAGTAGAAAAAGGATTTATTCTACTAATTAAATGTTAAATTAATTTAGTTAGCGGAACGGTGATTTATTCGACTAAATAGGTGTCCAATTGTTCTTTTCAATTTACTTTAACATTACGGTGTTTATTTGGTCAAATAGATAACACCATGAAGTAAAATTATTTTAACTAATTTATTGTCCAAATTAACGTAATTACTATCAGGCAGTATTAATTTATCATTAAATTATGCTACACCAAAATGGACAACAACTTATGTCAATGCATTATGCTCGTCAACGCGAGCCCAACGGAAAAGACCGTGAGTTAAACGGATTTAATATGAGTGAGATATCATCATTTCAATTCCAATATATTTATTTATAAAATTATTAATTTTTGAAACAAAAGATTCTCACCTTCTTTATTTCGGCCTAAGGCTATCTACAAAAATCCACCCAAATCCAAGCTTCATCTTACCTAAAATCACATTCATCTTCGAGTAACCAACTTCTATGCATATTCGTGCAGGTGCACGGCCTCCTCGATGATCAAAGTTGCCCCGCCATTATCAACAAATCAAACTCTCCATCTCGTCATGTTACTACCCATCACCAAGCCTCTGGTTGGCTCCTACCATTTCCAACACCCACCACATATCTAACGCGAAAACCCATCAACCTTATCCCCTTCACTGCTAATGCCACGCTTGACTATCACCATCGGTGCTACTTCCATCACGATCACCATCGCATGCACCTCCTTCATGCCCACCGCGACCAAATTCGGTCATTCCCATCGCCCTCAGTTTATAAAAACCCATGCCACTTCATTAAATTTCCATTTAACCCTAATTGAGATATTCACAATATTCCAAAGAACTAATAAAAAACCGGCCACAATCATCACCTCCGCCTCACATCAAGGTTGGTCTAGCCATCGTCACCACCCTCATAGCCGCCTGAATCGCTGAAAGTTAATTTTTGAATGAATTTCATTCATCTCCTCCTCCATGATAAACCGAACCACTAAAATTCATGCGAACAATTCTAAAAATCCCTAATCCTCGCTACGAACCTGCATGTACCTTCCGTTCTTCAATCTATGATCGTTTGAAAACAATCATTTTCTTGACCACTTACTGTTGTTTATACATATCTTTCAAACTACTTGACGAAAACCCATGAAACTATTTAGACTCAAATACAAACAACTTTTATGTTTACAACATTGGCTATATATCTATGGATTTAGGAATATTGATTTTTGAATGAGAGGAGTTTGAGTTTTCTTTGTTTTTAGGAAGTTGCAAAATGGAAGAGAAGATGCCTGCTCGTACATACACACACACACACACACATATATATATATATAACCTATAAGTGATAATTTCTAAACCAAGAGCCACTATCAACTCCAAATCAACGGAAACATGGGTGGACAAAGGTCGCTGGTAGGGTGGAAGGGGTGACAAGGGTAGCGATAGTTTTGAAAATATTATATATATGATTTGTACACATACAGCGTATGTTTGTGGTTTGAGTTTTGAATAGATTTTGTTACCCCGCCAGACAATCCAGATTCCACGTATGAGCCGCGAATAGCAGAAAATAAAATACGATCATGTATAGAAATACGACATGATAAATACATAATAATAGAATAGACAAGTTAACTTATCCTATCAAATTCCAAAATTACATATGTTTGACATAAAAAGCATCGACCA
Source organism: Allium cepa (assembly GCA_030765085.1). Lineage (NCBI taxonomy): Eukaryota > Viridiplantae > Streptophyta > Magnoliopsida > Asparagales > Amaryllidaceae > Allium > Allium cepa. The sequence continues at coordinate 295,742,577 of CM060937.1, forward strand.
AAGATTTTATTATTTTCCCAAATTAAAAATTATGAAAACATTCAATAAATTAAATTAAAAATACGCCATCAGAAAATGGAAAATTATTTGAAACATAGGTTTTATTATATTTTGAAAACCTCGGTCAAATATCTAAAACTATTCAATATTCCAAAAATCAAAGTGATAAGATTCCAGGTCGTTACACCCTCCCCCTTTAAAAAGAATTTCGCCCTTAATTTTTTTTTCATCGAATGAACAATCAATATATTCATAAGTTTTCATGATGCAATAGATCATTCATATACAAAATCTGATTTAATCACTAATAAGATATATAACTTTCCTTCCAAACTTGTATTGCTCACCCGAATTTCTGGTGCGGACTCTGATCAGACTTGCTACTTAGAAACCTCTAATTTGCTTACACAGCTGTAAATTATGATAGCAAACGTTTTGGTTCTACATTAAAAACCCTTACCAAGTGTTTGTCATCAAAATCGAGTGACGAATCCTTATTCGGAATGATGTGAAACACCTCAAGTCACGTACTCGAATCCTGGATTGAGAATTATATTAGAAAGGGAAATGATCTACGTATAACCTACATAGTTATCTAAAGGTTTTTACCAACCCAATTACTTTTAACTCTTCTAAAATCTATTATGGAAATATTTCATAAAATTCCAATTTAGGTTCAACATCTTAAAATGACACAAATTTATTTATGAAACCCTTTCATAAAATCACTTTACTTTATTAACTTCTATAATATTCTCCTACATCCTAAGAGTATATACAAAACATCTAATTATTTTATTCTGTTCACTTCTATTATTCAGACAGAGGCCTATAATAATTTGGGTCTTAAAACCGAGTTGACCAATATAACTTCTTTACTCGTTTGGTTTGGTAAGTAGCTAAGAACAGTATGATGCTGGTATCCAAGCTCCATCCTAAAATCTACTTTTTTTAGCCATTCATAGGTAAAATGTTTAGTAGTCGGTCCAGTAGTATCAAATAAATTTTAACTTCCTAGTTGGTAGAATCAAAAGGAACGGATTAATAAAACAAAGTTGATTAAACTTTCTTAATAAATTTGACCCGGTTAAAAATTCATTAATTAACCCATTTTAAATCAAGATACCTTTATATTTTGGAAACATAAGAGTCAAATACCTGGATATTTATTTCAATTTTTTTTTGAAATGCTACTATATATATATTTTTATCCATAACAAATATATATATATATATATATATATATATATATATATATATATATATAGACACACACGCACACAAATATATAGCCCAAGTAACCATAAAATGAAACCAAGGAACTGGATACCACCAAACAGTATTATATATTCCCTTACCAATAAGGTTAATTAATACTAAAGAGAAGTGTCTAACTTCCGAATACATCCTCTGCCCATTTTTATTTATTTTCGAGCCACACCAACTAGTTAATTTAAAAATACATTATCTTTCCAAATCCCATTCTGAAACAATACCATATATATATATATATATCCAGCTAAATAATTTCAACGAAATATCTAATTCTAATTTGCTTTGCATTCATTCGGATTTGAACTCGTTCTGATCATATAACGACAAGCAGAATAATTTTCTAAGTGCGTTATATCATTCGCATAGACGAACATCCCATTGTCACTTAGAAGATTATTCTGATCGTCACAAAACAAATCGAGACTCATTTCCCCCGAACCACCAAGGAGAACACATAATTCTATAAAATTTTCTGTTCAAGGTATTTATACTTAAAAATACTTTTAGATAACTATTTCAACTATTTCCAAAATCATTTGAAATAATATGGTACATATTTACTTAAAAATAAATCCTTTTTGAATTATTTCTATTCCTAAATACCATTTTAATTTTTTTCCCAAAACCTTGTAAAACAAAATTTTTCTCCAATATCATCGGGATTTAAGTTTTCAAATTCTTTTTATTTACAAAACTCATTTTTATAAATTAATTTTTATAAAATCATTTTCTTGTATTTAGTTCAGAAATAGTCTAGTTTCATTTTAAAATTCAATCTTTATATAAAATCATTTCTAAAATATTATTTCAAGATATTCTAACTTTCTTTTTATAAACACGACCGATTAAAATTTAATTTTAGCCCAATATTAACATCGAACGCCTTATAGTTAAATTGCAAAACTTAATTCACAAGGTGTTCATTTCAATGTTCCTATAATTCCTATCTACCCAACTTATGTTATGAAAAGGATGATTTCAAATAGATCAACAAACAATAGTCAAAGCTCAGAACTGGGCGAGTATGACTAATAAAATTCTAGATGATAGTGATAAAATATTATCCTTCTCTAACAAACAAGCACAACAAACAATAACTATATTAACTTTTTGATAAATTATCCTTTTGTATACATCAAATATATCCTTAGGTAAAATTATTTCATTTACCGATTTTAAAAACAATATGCGATGGTTTTGTCTTGTTCAAGTGTTTAGAAATCGCTATTGATAATGTGGGCCAGACGCATAAACTGAAATTCATGCACCGCACAACAGATCAAACGACATAATATAAAATATTTTTATGGAAATAACAAATACGCTCTCTTATATATATACTCTCAAACTTATTCTGGGATATTATTAATCCCATCTCTAATGAGTTACTCATTCGAAGGCATTACTAACCCAATCTCTAATGAGTTTAGCCCACCAAGGCCTAGGTGTTCACTAAACCTAAGCTCTGATACCACGTGTAAAGACCTGCCTTTTCAAACTTTAGAAATAGACACTAATATGTCCACGGTATTCACGTGCTGAATACCCAAGTGCCGAAAAGACATATTGTTGGGTGAAAGAAATAGAAGGTAGAATAGAATCTCACATCCTAGCTAGAAAATATATAATATATATATATGATCTTTGCAAAATAAAACATCTTTATTATACACAATCATCAGAGTACATTATTCTATTTCCAGTTTGTACAGTTATAACTGCATATCCTTACAATTTTGGATAAATACAAACAAAATCAAGATCAACCAAAATAGCAAAATATTATAAGATACATGAATATTTCTTGGAGAATTCAGCTCGTCTCCTGAAAGCTCCAAAGCATCCAACTAAATCTAGAAAATATGCTTCGGTTGACCCTGAACATTATATAAAATATTGCCCTGGTCAGTCTGGTAAAAACCAGCGTGAGAAACTCGAATCATAAGGAATTTTATTTATTATAACTTGTAAAACCCTTTAAAATCAAACGTAGCTCGTAAGACATTGCCACACATGAACACTGACGAGTTTTACCTTACGGTAACCAAAACACCTATATTAGAAAATCCAGTGATATTATAATAATGTCTAAGGGTGAAAATAATAATAATCAAGTACCTGTGATGCTTGTAAGTGCACATCACAACAATAATAGGTATATAATCTAAAATCGCTAGGGCACGTTCGCTGATTGTGTAGGATTCCACGGAGGTGCTCTTAGTACTTCGAGAACGGTCCTCTTGCATAAGGATCAGAGATATTCTTCCAAATCAGCATACATCCCTAGTGATGTACTATAGGAAAACATAGTTGATCTCACTAAGACCGAGTGCATCACTCTGTGCATGCATAATAACTGTAGGTATCTCTAGGTGGAGACGACTGCACCTTATGGTTTTGCCAACCCTACTGGCGATTCCTCCTATTTATGGTTTTAGTCATTACTGCTGGTGGGGCTACTTTCGGCATTCCAACTCACACACCGTCATCAAAATAGATCATGGAATCCCACATAGATTCTCATACCCCAACGGGTCACGGAATCATTCATGGATTCCAATATCCAAAACAGATCTTAGAATCACACATGGATTCCCATACCCCAATGGGTCTCGGAATCACACATGGATTCAAACATCTTAATGTATCACGAAACTCCTCTATAGAACCATGTACGGTTTTTGGAGTAGTTACAATACAAGTCATCTCTTACAAGGACACTCCTCCGCTTACTAGGCGACCAAAAAACTAATCTTTGATTTTTTTGGAATGCTTAATACCAGTTCTTTTGTAAATAATCAGGCAACACATAAAAGCGAAGATCACCCCTTAACCGTTTAAGTGGACGAACCTCCTCATCCTTCTAGAAGAGTTTACACGTACAGTATAGCACCACCGATGGTAACTGTACCATATAATTTCCATGTTTCTCTTAGATATTTCCAGAGTTAAAATCCTACGGTATTATGTCGCGAATATTTCCATACCAGTAAAATTAAGAAGGATTACATATGTAGGCCAAGATTTGATATTTGGTTATTTAACTATCAAATAAACAACTCAAAATAAAGATTACATTTCCCATGGAAACCACCAAGCCTCTTCAAATTAATCTTTCATTAATCAAATCACTTTTCAAATATTTATTAAAATATTCATATATTTATCCCACCAGGATAAGCATATTCACAAACCTTTTTACTTTCCAAACTTGGAAAACCTTTTTCACATGCTTATAAGTGTTATTTACCAAACATTTAAGAAAGATTTCTTATTTCAAAATAATGTTTAATGGATCAAAAACAAATGTCATTTGAAACAGAGAAAACGATAACCCAAAACACCATTCCCTTTTATAAATCTTTTTATTTTATAAATATCTCCTTTATACACAGAACTTCTTTTATAAATCTCCAGTTATTTTATAAACCTTTTTTATAAATCTCTAAAACTATATACAAAAATTCTTTATAAATATCCCAAATTATTTATAAAACTCTTTTATAAATATTCAAAATCATTTATAATATACTTTTCGAAATTTGAGATCTCTTTCCAATTTATAAAACTTCTTTTATAAACTTTCCTTATTCTAAAACAAAACTTCCTTAATAAACTTTTTAAGTCTTTATTGTTCCATCGATAATCAATAAATTATGTAAATAACTTTAAATAACAAATTATGCAATTATCTTTTAAACTCATTCAAAATAATAACTTTAGAATCTTATTAATAATATAAGAAATGAATTATAAGCACTATTGTTGCATTAATAAGTTAACTTCAAAACAATATTAATATGATAATTAATTAACTTTAAAATGTTATTAGTACAACAATCAATGTATCAATAAATATAATTAAATAACTTAAATCAATGTAATTATAAATTTTAATTAAAAATTATAGTATAGTCAAATCATTTTAAATAAAGAATTAAAATATAATTAAAATCATTTTTAAGACAATAATTAAATAACTTTAAAATGATAATTAAATATTCTTAAATAACTTTAAGAAATAACTTTTAAGAATCGTATTAATAAAATAATTAACTTTAAATCATCATTAAAACAATTATTAATTATCTTTAAAACATTATTAATAAATAGTTATTATCTTTTAAATTCTTATTACTAAATAATAATTATTCTTAAAATAACATTCAAAACATTAATTAATTTTTTAAATTTGAAAGAGGTTTAATGTAACAACCCTGCATTTTGTGATTATTTTTAATTGTATATTTTAATTATTTTATTTGATTTCCTGATTTAAAAAAAAACTTTATTTTATTTATTAAAATGGATAAATTTTTTATTTTAAATATAAATTTTGATTTTTATATGAATTACAATTTCAAACATGAATAAATAGAATATTTTCCAAAAATGTGAATTTTGGTCAAAACGGTCAAACTTTGACTTTTAAATTTAAATTTCATACTTTTGAATTTTTGAATTTTATCTTTTATTTTGAAAATAAATTAAATTTCAAGTATACTGTTGTTCATTTGTTGAAATCTGATTAATATTGTGAAAGTTATGCTTTTTACAATATTTTATGTAAATTGATTTATTTAACAAATTTTCTTATTTTAATTTATATAAATAATATTTTGTTTGTCATATTATGTTCTAATATGTGTAATATGACATGTTATGTATATATTTTATTTTTAAAACATTTTAAAAGTGTAGTTACTATTTTTCAATGTTAATTGTATATTGTTTATATTTTTAAATTCTAGTTTCAAGTATTATGCTATTTTCTTATTTATCTTTTATTTTTCATAAGAATAATTATTTATTTTCTTTTTCACTTTATTTGTTTTCATTTTTATTTTTTTTACTGAAATTTATTTGTTTATTTTGATTTAAAAGAAAATGGAAATTCTAAAGGACACAACCTTTTCATTTTCCTTGTGTCTTTTCATTCCTTTGCCTTTTCACTTCATTTGTCTTTTCATTTTTTGTTTAGCCGACCATTTTTTTTGTATTGCCGTGGCTTTTATTTCTCACTCATGTGAGAAACATTTCCTTCCCATCACAAAAACTCACGGCTGCCATTTTATATTGCTTATGGCTTCATCTCCTTCTTCTTTTCATCATTTTTCAATTGTTTTGCCTTTGCTCCTCTCAAGCATAGCTTAGCCTAGCCTCTCCACCAGAACCACCGACCACACCCACCATCTACAGCAGCTCCTTCCCTCCTCCTCTGACTTAGACCAAGCCGTGCCCATCCATTGAAGTTAGCATCACAAATTTTGCACCAAAACCCTTGAAATTGCCTAGCCAAGCTACATACTTCACCTATCCCTTCATCAATCACTTCGACCACCCCCTTAGCCACCACCACCAGTTGCTAATTCACCTCTGGCCGCCACTTCACCACTGTCCAGACCTGCACTTGACCATAGCCGAGCCCAATGATGTCATGGCCGAGCCAAAAAGTTGGACAAACCCTTACCTTTTTGCCTTTTTCCTATGTATGCTTCATATTATCACCACTACCCCTTCACTTCATTGTTGCCATGCCATTTTAGTGCCAAACCTAAGCCTATGTCCAGCCATGGCCGAGCCTATGATCCTCTATGGCTAAGCATTTGGATGGTTAAAAGCAAGGTCTAACTATTTTGTCCTTTGTTGCTTTTTATTTCAATTCATTTCAATTGTGTTTTGTGTTATATATTCATGTATACATTGTCTTGTTTTGGTTGTTGTATACAAGATAATATCTTGGATCTCTCTTCCCGTTTGAATCAATAATCATGCCGTGTCGTGCCATATCATGCTTTCTGGAATTTATTCGTGTAGTTTGATTGGCTATCTCCAGCTTGAAAAGGTGAGTCCTTCTCACTCTGACATTTTTACTTATGAAATAGTGAATTGATGGTTTAGTAAATTAAAAATGTTATGCAAGTAAATGATGATATTATGATATGCTATGCCATGTTATTACCATGTTCACCTTGTTAATCATCACCTGACATATGATATATGACATTATATTGTGATATTGACATTGTTTATATTGTTTATGCATATGTTCACACTTCAAGTTCCCTATTAGAATAGAATCACTATGGGTTGAAATGATACATACCCGAATGGACTTTAGAATAGGGAAAAATCGTTATGGACTGAAATGATAGGCCTGAGCGATTTTTATTTATTTTATTTACTTGGGATTGCGGGTTTGAAATGATAGAACCCGGTTTTCTTTTTAAACTGCGGATTGAAATGATACATATCTGCATCACTTGACCTAGGTTAGAAAATTATATACAGACCCCGTGGTATATTTTAAATGATTTTTATATAGATATGTATTTTTAAAATATGAAATTTTGATTTAAAAATATATATTTTATGGTTTTAAGAAAGTTAAATATTAAGTCTTGAAATTGTGAATTTAAGTATGTAGTAATTGTGATTTTGACTTTAAATTTCATTTTTAAAATGTAAGTTAATAATGGAAATTTTATTTAAAGTTTTGAAATGATATTTGATGTAAAATGTTAAGTTTTATTTAAATTTATAAGTTAATAAACAGTGAATTTTGACTTAACAAATGAATTGAGTTTTTTTTTAAATTTGATATTTAATTATAAAATTTTATTATGATAAATCATATGTTAAATTAATTTAAATGTGAAAGTTTAGAAGCCTAGAAATATGATTTATAAGTTTAAAATTTTCTAAAATTGATGTTTTATTGTTTTTGAAAAGTTATAATAAAATTTAGAATTTTATTAATAGCATTTCCAAAATGCTATGGTCTTATGATAGCATTTTTAAATGCTGTTGTTTTGAATTTAACTATATTTGAAATAACAAGATATCTATTACGGCATTTTATAAATGTCGTTGTTCCTGAACTAAACTATTTTGGAAACTATAAGCTACGATAGCACTTTATAAATGCTGTTATTGCTATAATTTGACAATGCTTTGAAATATTATAGATTTTAACACTATTTGAGTTATATTTTAAAGTGTTAAATGATTTAACTTTTGGGATTGATTATTTATGAAATTTCAAGAGTTTTAATATATTTAATATTTAAATTTGAATTTTTAAGGAATTTAAATTGAATTTGAATTTAAATAAGGTTTACTTGGTTATGGGTTAAATGGAATGAAATGTAATGTGATAAATGAATTTTTGAATGAAATTTTAAAATGTGTTTTGTAATGATATTTGAAATAATAAATGAATGACTTATTTTATTTTAAAATGATATTTAAATTTGAATATTTGAAATTGAATTCAAATAATTATTTGATAATAAGATTTTGAAAGGATATGATATTTTGATGATTTAAATGGTTTGGAAGTGATTTGATCTTTATTTTGATAAAGAATATGAATTTGGAATAATATTTTATTTTGATAAATGTATATTTGAAGTTTATATTAGTATGAAAGAACATTGAGTTTATTTGTAAATTGGGTTTATTTAAATGATATTGAGTTTACTAGGTAAATATTTCAAAACTAAATATTAGTAAGTTAAATTTGAGATATTTGAAATTAAAAAATTTAGTTTTGAAATGTAGGATATTAAAGTTTTGAAATATATTAAAATTAAATAGTTTATTTTTTGGATTAAATCTGTATTTGAAATTGATAAGATTTGAAATGGTTTGTTGAAAAACTGAACTAGATTGAAACTGATGGTTTGAATTTAACTAAATTGGAAATTTGAAAATTTGGATTTAATTGAATAAAGTTGAAATTAAAGGAATGTTTCATGATTTCAAATGTATGATTTTTAAATGTTATGATTTTCAAAGTGTAATGATTTCAAGTATTTTGGTTTCGAAAGAGTTATAACTTTGAAAGTATTATGATTTTTGAAAGGTCAATATATGTTTGAAATGGAAACGATATCGTATTAATTTGGAATATAGTTTTGAAATGAAATGATTTGATTTTTGAAGTATAAACTATTTTGAAATGACCACGGCATTATAATAACGTTTAGTTGTTAAAGAGACCGGGATCGGAAGTTGTCATACTCTCTGCCAACTCCGAAAACCACTTAAACAACCGTGTACGCGGTGGAGATTCCAAAATGAAGTAGGATGGTGTCGACGTTCTTGAGGTATATTATGTGGACCCGACTCTCGTGAGTTGGCATAAGGTGGCTAAAACAGGGGCGATCTCGTGCCAAGTGAGGTCATTCCTCCTATCGAACGCACTTTTTCGATACTATACTCTTACTTATGGTTGATTCGATGACCATCCTCCGATTTTGATTTGGGAGTGTGTTCCGAGGTGGGCGTATGTGGCTGCTACGTTACCACTAGCCCGTGTGCGTAATTGGTATATCTACCCTGGCTTTGCCTTGTGTGCCGTGTCACCTACCATAGAAAACCTTACTACGAGTTTGTTTTTTTCCCATAGCCCATGGAGTATTTAAGATAGCCTCCCGATCTGGAGGTATGCTGATGCTAGATGGACTGCTAAGACTATTACGTGTTGGAGGCTATATGGGTAACCCTTCAACGCTATTTAAAAGTAAGTTTATTTTGCTGTAGACATTATTATAATAACACAATATTACTACATAGTAAATAGTTTAACGAATCCTTAAAGGATGGGCGATCCCAAGCATCCTTTAAGTTACTGATGCATTTTTGTTACTGTTCACTTGAGTTGATTTACAGTTCATAAGTATTTATGTCCTGACTCAAGTGTTTTGTTTTTTCTTTACGCTCGAGTCAGACTGAGTGATTCAGCATTCAAGACTCACCTTCAAAGTTGGAGCTTTTCTTGAAGATCCAGCCATCTATTTTGCTTTTAGTATCCAGTGATTTCAGTGATGTATTCTGATTTATACCTGATGTATCTAGTTACTCTTCTGTTGTATCTTGTTTAACGTTGATGTATCTTATTTTTATATAGTAGCTTCATGAACTACTATCTCTTTTAATTCCGCTGCATTTTTATTTGCTCTGCATCTGTGATCTGTGATTATTTATTTACTTTATATTCTGAGATTTGCCAAATTTTATTTACAACGCGGTATTTTGAGCAATTCAAGTCCGACATGCGCGGATGCGAATGGTTGAAAATATCGGGTCATTACATTTAACAATCATAATGGTACTAAAACAAATTACCATATCATTTAATTTAATTTTCCAGGATACATAATCAACGACTTTGTAAACAAATTCAACACTTAATCCTCATTGGTTAACATATCACTTATTCAAAATGGAATACAACTAAAAATATATAATCATATGTCCAAATATATAAAATAGCAGAACAAATATTTAATCTGATAATTAAATGTCAAATTAATTTAATTAGTGGAATGGTGATTTATTCCACTAGATTCCTGTCCAAATTACTCTATTCAATTTACTTTAAAACTAGGACGTTTATTTGGTTAAATAGGTAACACCATAAAGAATTAATTTAACTACCTTATTACTCAAATTAACGTAATTATTATCAGGCAGTATTAATTTATCATTAAATTATGCTATACCAAAACGGACAACAAGTTATGTCAATGTGTTATGCTCATCAACACGAGCCTAAGCAAAAATCTGCAAGTTAAACGTATTTAATGTAAGTGAGATTTTATCATTTCAATTCCAACATATTTATTTATAAAATTATTAATTTTAAAACAAAAGATTCTCATGTTCTTTATTTTGGCCTAAGGCCCATCTAAAAAAATTCGCCCGCATCTAAGCTTCATCTTCCCCAAACTCACATTTACCTTCCAGTAACTCACTTCCGTGCACGTGCACGACCTCCTCGATGATCAACGTCGCCCCCTACCATTACCAATGAATCCAACTCCTCTATCTAATCACGTCGCCACCAATCACCAAGCCTCCGGCCGCTTCTAACCCCTGCTACACATCAAATTCGACAACCCATCAACCTTATCTCTACCACCGCCAATGCCATGCTTGACTATTGCCATCGCCGCTTCCATTACGATCTCCATCGCCTGTGCCTCCTCCATACCCACGCGACCAAGTCCGGTCACCCCATCGCTTCCAATTTATGAAACCTGTGCCCCTTCATTAAATTTTCATTTAACCCTAATCGAGCTATTCATGACACTCTAAAGCACTAATCATAAATCGGCCATGGTCATCACCTCCGTCACACTTCAAGGTTGCTCCAGCCATCGTCGCCACCACTATAGCTGGTCGTAATGCCAAAAATTAATTTTTGAATGAATTCCATTCATCTTCTCCTCTATGATGAATCGAACCACTAAAAATCATGTGGAAAATTCTATAAATTTCCAGTTTTCATTATGAACCCGCCTATGCCTTCCATTCGTCAATCCGTGATCGTTGAAAATGATGGTTTTCTTGACCACTTACTGGTATTTACACATAACTATTAAATTACTTAATGAAAACCCATGAAACTATTTTTAGAAAAAACTACACTCCTATAAGAACAACTTTTATGTTTACAACATTGGCTAGATATCTGTGATTGGGGAGTATTGAATGAGAGGAGTTTGAGTTTTCTTTGTTTTCAGGAAGTTGCAAAATGGAAGAGAAGATGGTTACTTGTACATGTGCGTGCGTGCGTGTGTATTATTGACCAAAAAATGGTTCAACATCCTAGTTTAAGTTTGAAACATGAGCCCTGTTCTAATAGAGAAATATCATAGATCATAGATAAAGAAAAGAACATTAAAAAAAGAAGACAGAGAATTTTTATAGTGGTTCGGCTTTTAATGAAGCCTACGACCACTTTATAGCTTTACTATAGACTAATTGCTGTTACAAGAGTTGTTTGATTATAAGGCCTTATTTGTTTTCTATCTAGATTGAATCTCCTGGGCTAAAATTTACTAAAGAATCACAGTGAATTCCTTAAAAGGTTGTTATGAAGGAGTTTGAAGATGAAGAATAACTCCAGCAGAGCTTCTGCAACCAGTATGGAGAAGATCCTTTTTATGTTGCATGTAGGCTCGTATTTACATGGATTGGAGAGCTTGTAGGCCAAGCATGTTTATCAACTGCTCGCAGGTAGGTAGGAAATGACCCAAGGAGAGTTAGGCTTGTAAAACTAGATAGAGCCATGGGTCGTCGGTGACCCATAAACCATGTGTCGTCGGCGACCCATAGGTTATGGGTCGCCGGATCCATAAGCCATGGGTCTATAGGTCATTGGCAACCCATGGTCTATGGGTCGCTAGCGACCCTTAAACTTGGCTCATTTGCAAGCCAATGCCTTGGCCTCTTTTCGTAGTGTTCTTCAGCTAACTTATTTGAAGGTTTGAGGAGAGGCATGGTTCGTTGATAATCCAAGCACTTAAGATTTTCTGAAGTTCATAATTGGAGATGCTTTGATAGTGTTTTATCATAGTTGTTTCATTTCGATGGCAATTCACAAACTATTTGTGCTCAGCTGCTGATTGGGCAAAAAGAATGCTGGTCCTTTGGTTTAGTTAATCCTAGTTGCAGAATTAGTAACGTTGCTTGGCCCTCATTCACTCCTTCCCTTTGTGTTTCTAGTTGAGTTCTAAGCCATCCTAAAGTCACGAGATTGTCCTGTTCTCTAGCGGGTCCGCTGGGTCAAAAACCTGAATATCATTTGCTCCCCAGAATATACCTTCATTGAAAACAAGGCATACGCTGGAAGTAACTTCTTTTGAGTTTACATTTTGTGAAATCAAGTTGATCGTGTCGAGGCTACTATGAAAATTGGGCTTTAACTATTCAGCCGTCTGTTGAATTTTCAATGTGGATCGTCGAAGTCCATCTCAAGATGTTGATCTCGATTGATCGACTTATGATAGCCATTCATTTTTTTAAATTTCAATCTGAATTTCAATTCTTGGTATTAGTGATGCAATCCTTGCTCCGTAGTTTATGCAAGGGTTTAGATCGGTAAGTGGGTGCATGATATAAGTTTGAGTTGTCCTATATAGTTTTAATTCAACCAACGGTGACGGTACGTTTTGTCTCGAACGGTTGTATGCCATTTTGAAGCGAAGTCTTGCCCTTTGTCTTTAGCTTTTTCTTCCTGAGAATTTGGTTAAGTTCCCATCGATATTTTTTAATTCCAATGCGACAATTTAATCTAAAATTAGGTATAGTGGATGATTCGATCGTATCGCTCTTTCTATTTCTGCATTCCAGTGATCCTGAAAAGAAAAGCTAGCAGCGTCGTTTCGAACAGCTGCTCCGTCATCGATTGTTGATCGATAACGGGTAAGTGTGGATGGGATAATTTCAAAGGGCGAAATGGATGTTTTTCAAATGTAAGCGAGCTATCTACACCAAATTGTTTGTTCCCAGTATTCGGGATACTGGACTCTTCTCATGTAGATAACACACTGCTTCTGCCCCAATCAACGCTCAGGACCCGATTGGTCAACATACATCGTCTTCCCTTAGATTCCGGGAGTTGGTTATACGAGGATATTATTTAAAGTAAAACATACCCGACAGGGTTGAATGCCAGGTGCTGTCGTTGAAAATAACTTTTTGGTCTTCCAATCTTTAGTCCGGCGGAGGTACTCCACGTCCTCTAGAAGTTGGATCCTTCACAACTTAGGCTTCGCTTATTTCCCCTATCATATTGGGATGATTGATTATAGTTAAATTACTGGGCACAGTTGCTCTTGTAGAGTTGTAGTTGAAGTTTGATCAGGCACTGCTTCAGTCTTTGGAAACTAGTGGCTTAATTCCTTGGCTTCGAGAATTGCTTTTTATTGACCTATGTGGTAGCTTGGTCTAGCCAGTTCTATAGTTAATCCATACTTATGCTTAATTGAGTTCGTTTCAACAAGGTGTTGGTGTAAATACCTTGGTCTGTAGGGCTGATTACTTTTACTACCGAACCAATTTTCTTGGGAGACTAGGTCTCTTAAGCAATACATTTGATTGCCCTAGTTTAATTGTCATGATAGCTCCTATCTTCAAGAATTAGGGACCTTGTGCTTGATCCTAAGTTTGAGTTTTGTAATGATGTCGGTATGTAATAAAAGATGCTTTTTTGGCATCTTTTTCTAAATTAATTTTTTCTAAGTCCGATGTTGAGATCCTAATCATACGTTGGTTTCTATCTTCGGAAACTCATACATGGATGACTCAACTCTGTGAATTCTTCCTTGATGTTGTGAATCTTTGGATAACATGAGATGCCAAAAGGTAGGGCTGAAGATTCAATACTCTTGCTTTTGTTTCCGGGAGCCTATGTATCGATAATTTCATTTTAGGGCTCTTCCTAGCATCACCAAACTTTGGGTAATGGCATATTCCTGCAAGTTGGAACCAAATTAATTTAGTTTGACCATATGTAGATCATCAATCCTTCTTGTTATTGCCAGAATAGGAGCGACGGTTGATTTTCAAACGTTAAATCCTTCATTTCCTTTATTGACCATTTTGTAGCCAGAATGCTCTGTTTAGTGATACAAAACCATTATCTAACCAATCTCGCGGTTATTCGTGTTTAGACTTTTGAAACATTTCTTTTGATCAACCGTGCTTATATCCCTTCTTGAGGGACTAGCTATTTCGAATGCCTATATTTGGGCGATTGTGAGAAATGAAAATCTGTGGGACGAATTGCTCAATTTCCCCCAGCCTGCACCTCAATCCCATTTTGGAATTGAGGAAATTTGGAGATTTTACTTCCGACCTTCCATGATTGCTCCGCTTGTCCTTTATTGTGCATGCTCTTCTTGGTTGCTGACGTTATCACATAAGTTTTGTTCATATGTCAACTCCTGCCTTTGAGAATTGGTAACCTAACTGCTTGGTTCCGAGCAACATTTCCTCGAGGCTGTCTGTCCTTTGGCTGTGTCTAAATTCTTTCTAAATTGAATTTAGGAAATTTGGTTGTGCACCAGCTTTCATCCCTAGAAATTAGTATAATGGCAATTTATTTATGGAATTTCTTTTCGATGCTGCCTTCTTCCTATGCAGTGGCTGATTTTTGTAATGAAAGGTCGAACCATCCGGTTGACTTATGAAAGGATTTGGTTATTGCCTTCCATTGGGCAACAGTGGTTTTCTGAAGAGAAGATGGAAACTCAGTTGAGGACCAACTTCTATCTCTGTAAGCTAGTGCATCGATCATCCACTATGATGAGAGTTTCTCATCACGCTTGTAGATTAAAGTTTTTCTGGCATTACCAAGGCAATACCAATACTTAGTAGGTAGAATTTTTCCTAGAGTTACTGGGGAAACACTGATTCTTAAGAAATAGAATTTTTGTGGCGTAGCCAGGGAAACACTAGTACTTAAAGGATAAAAGAACGCATTCACGTTAGCAAGGCATCACCGACACTCAGGAGGTTGGGAATGATTTTCCCCATTGATTCGATGGTGCTCTTAATCTAGTCGGGTACTAGTTTCGGTCTTCAGAAACTAGCATTTCAATGATTGGATTTTAGAAGTATTTTCCTAGTGCTGCCTATCTTCGGGCAGTGTTAAATTGACGTTACTTAGGATTGAATCATTCATCCGATCTTATAGAGTTAAGTAGATTCCTTTTAACCCAATGTGGCTATTTTCTCGACGTTGCTTAAATTTAGGATACGCCATATTCTAGAAGGGTAAGGGACCCTGGTGTTTCCAATGCCCAGCTTTGTTTCTAACCGTCGAGTATTACCTTTAGATATGCAAGGCTGTTGCTCAACCGATTCCGTAATTATTCTTATTCATGAAAAGTCGAACTTCCTCCAGTCGGTCTTTGTTATGATCTGACAACTATTAGCGAAACCCTTCATTTCTAGGTGTGAAACTCCATGTTCTTACCGCATACACTTGAAATTGTGGAGCAAGTCATCACATTACCCCTTGTACGATTGTGTTCATCCTATACTGATCATGGACCGGTAGGTTCGGTAGTGTTTGCTTGAACCTATGATACTTAATTTAGGCCATATGCATTATTATGAATATCAACCTTATTCGTGTGTTCCAATCTTCGAGAATCAATGGTTTAGCTACTCATTTTGAGCGTTCTCTCCTTGCCGTTGTCTATCATCGGATAACAGCTGGTTTTTTGAAATTTAGGGTTGAGATCTCATTCGAGCACCTGCTTTTATCTTTAGAAGTTGGCGCATTGATGATTTGATTCTCGAAATGCTTTCTGTCGTCATCTACCTTTGTACGATGGTAAGTTCCTCCTTTTATTGCAAGTTGGAGTGTTCTTTTATCCTGGCCAAATGTTAATGTGTTATGTTCCCCTCAGTCCATGAGGATGATTATTCTAAACAATTTTTTTGAGACTTGATGTTCTAGGTGGCTCCTTGGATGCCCCCAGTCAAAGCTACATCGCAACTCCTATCACTGGGAACTCATGAATTGGGTGTCTTGAATTTTGACATTTTGTACCTTAACATTGGTCAAAGATGAGAATTCTTTGCCGACTTCTTGGTTTGCAAGCTTTGTAGCATTATCAAAGCAATGTCAGTTCTTCCGAGTAGTGGGAGTCGATCCTTGTTAATCGAAGTGCGCCGCTTTTGAGAGTGCGTGGCTTATGGGATCAATATGACCGATCGACCCAGGATGGTTTGGAACTTCTTGACACCATGGAGTTTTTTGATATTACTACACTCTCGAAACGAGGCAAAAACTACAAGCCAAGGGCAGAAAGAAGAGCAATGGAAGGAAGCGCTAAAAAGCTTGTGTGGAGACTGATCTAACTTTTGTTCTTTTTGAGTCATTTTGTTCAAGTGGAGAGTTTGAACTTTATGTTGTAATTGTAGAATCTGTATTTTCTATTGTCGGCCATTGTTGTGTGGGTACGGCCCTCATATCTCGATCCTATGTACAGAAAATCATAAGCAATACAATGATATTTTGACTATATTTTCATCTATCTATTCGTGTATGCTCTGTATACTTGTGCTAGTTTCATTAATTTCTAGTTCTGTAATAGAACTTCGAGGTTAACAGCACTTAGAAATTTTTTGTTTAGAAATTCACAAAACTTTAATAATTTCTAAAACTTAGAAATGTTTGTTTAGAAATTCATAAACCTTTTAGATAGAACTTGTGAACTTTTTGTTGTTTGGAGTGACAAAACCTGCGAACCTATTGTATTTACGCGATTCTGTCTCATTACAGGTGTATACCCCCCAGTTTACAGGGTTGTTTACTTCAAACAATTTTCATGTATCTAGCAGCTTAGGGTTTAGATAACCTTAATTGAAAATCAAGCTAAGTCATGACCCGATTTTCCTTTCTTTGGAAGTTTCGAGACCTTAGCATGTAATCTCATTTTTCGGCAGCATTCAAGTAAGTATGCGATTTACACATAGGTATGTATTATCTATCATTGTGTGCCTTCCTTCTAGCACCAATTGTTACTGATTACATGCGTGAGGTTTCTTACGCTTCTCGGCATTGTCCATCTCTGGGCAACACGAGAAGTTGGTTTTTGATGTTCATCGACGTTGGCTATCTCTGGAAACGTAAGAATTTTATTTTGAGTTTCCTTGGCATTGCCTCTCTGGGCAACACGTGGAGTTTATTTTTGATGTTCTTCGGCATTCCCTGTCTTTGGGCAATGCAAGGAGTTCATTTTCGGTGGTGCTCGGCCTTGCCTATCTCCGAGCAATGTGAGGAATTTTAGCTTGAGGGCGTAGCTTATGGGATGTGTGGCTTCAGATGCTCCTTGGCGATGCCTATCTCCGGGCAACGTGAGGAGTTTGTTCTTGGGTGTGCGACTTACAAGATGCATAGCTTTTGAGGCTCCTTGGCGTTACCTGTCTCTGGGCAAGGCGAGGACCTTGAATTTGGTGCTCCTCGGCATTGCCTATCTTCGGGCAACGTGCGGAGTTAGTTTTTGATGCACGACTTATGATATGCGTGGCTTTTAGTGCTCCTTGGCATTGCCTATCTTCGGGCAATACGAGGAGTTTAAGTTTGAGTGCACGACTTATAAGATGCGCAGCTTTTGGAGCTCCTTGGCATTACCTATCTCTGTGCAATGCGAGGAGTTTAAGTTTGAGTGTGCGGTTTATGAGATGTGTGGCTTTTGGAGCTCCTTAGCGTTTCCTATCTCCGAACAATGCAAGGAGTTTAAGTCTGAGCACACGGCTCGTAAGATATGTAGCTTGTGGAGCTACTTGGCATTGCCTCTCTCCAAGCAACGCGAGGAGTTTAAGTTTGGGCGTGCAGCTTACGAGGTGCATGGCTTTTGGAGCTCCTTGGCATTTCCTATCTTTGGGAAATGCAAGGAGTGCGGTTTTGATGCTCCTCGGCGTTGCCTATCTCCAGGCAACGGAAGGAGTTAGTTTTGATATTCCTCGGCATTGCCTATCTCCAGACAATGTGGGGAGTTAGTTTTTGATGCTCATCGGCGTTGCCTATCTTCGGACAAGGTAAAGAGTTAGTTTTTGATGCTCCTCGGTGTTGCCTATCTTTGGGCAATGCGAGGAGTTGTTTTTTTGATGATCCTCGGTATTGCCTGTCTCTGAGCAACGCGAGGAGTTAGTTTTTTTATGCTCCTTGGCGTTTCCTATACCCGTGAAACATGAGAAATTAGTTTTTTGATGCTCCTTGGCATTGCCTATCTCTGGACAACGCGAGGAGTTAGTTTTTTGATGCTCCTAGGCGTTACCTATCTTCGTGCAATGTGAGGAGTTAGTTTTTTGATGCTCCTTGGTGTTGCCTATCTCCGGACAACGCGAGGAGTTAGTTTTTGATGCTCCTGGACGTTGCCTATCTTCGAGTAGCGCGAGGAGTTAGTTTTTTAGTGCTTCCTGATGTTTCCTAGGGCAACATCGGTTTTTAAAAGGCAAGGATCGGGTTCCATCGATCCGACAGTTTGAGCTCAATTTGACTCCGTTGACTCAACATGTTGCTTACATGAACACATTTTTATTAGTTCAAAAAGCTAAACAGTTTTCGGTTCAGGTAACCATGGTTTGGATGATCCTTTTGTGTTTCTAGAAGATATGCATGTCCAAATAGATCAGGTTGCCATGGTGGAGAGATCTGTAGCTGACTGCATGGAGATGGATTGAAGAAAGAGCCTATGGGAGTTCAGGGCCTGACTCCTAGCTCTTGGTCCAAACTGCCATCAAAGAATGGGTCTTTGACTGGCATACAGTCTAAGAGGAAGATAAATTGGTCACCAAGAGCAGTAAAATAGTAGTTGGAAAGAAGTGGGCAGGAACTACACTAGTATTTCGTTTGTTGCACTAGCTAGGTCATTAAGTCTGCGGTTGTCAGAATGCTAGGATTTTTGATCGGGCATAATAGAACTGTAGTATGATTAGTCTCGGCCTTACTTATGTCTATTCAGGTGTGTGTGATGCCCCCTATGCCAAAGGAATGTTGGCGCGCTTGAACTATATCCATGGTTTCTTCACAACTCGTTTGATTGTCCTCAGTCCAATGGAAGCGATTCTTCTGAGTTCAAAGTCTTAGCTTCATTCGAGTCAACCACTGATTAACCATGTAACACCCACGCTAAATTATAATTATCTATGAAAATAATTTAATTAAGCTTTATATGTTTGAAATTTTAAAACAAATAAATGTTTGTAAATGGGGCAACTAATTAATATTATTTGGAACACATATATATATATAAAATCAATTAATAGGGAAGAGTAATTTATGCAAGTAATAAATTGTCGATTAATAAACATGGAGACTGATGGTAACATATATAATTAAGATCGTGATTCAAAATTCAATTGTAGAATATATGCATGCAATAATTATAGGAATAAAAATAAATTAATATGCATATATGTAACGAATTAATATGGTATTGATCGGCATATCAATTTGGTAAGAAATCACAGTTGCAGGCAGGGATTAATTGGATAGTGAATTAATTTTAGGTGCTATAAAATCTATTAATTGGGTGATTAATAAGGGAATCTTCTTTAAAAGAAATGTCACATTTAAAATTATATGTTTCCATAGATTGCGAGAGAGAAGGGGAAAGTGATTAATGAAAAGATTGTTGGAGAATCAATCTAAAATAAAAACAAACGCAAAAGAAAACATATTAGTTTAATGTCCATAGACTGAGTGTACACTTTAGATTTTAGGGTTTATATCTAATGGTTAGCAGAGATTTGAACTACTATAAATATAGGTGCAGAGCGTCATTTTTATTCTCATTATTTTTCTCTCACCTACAGAAGCTCTGCCATTTTTTCTCTTCTACATTTTCTTAATAACAAATTTTAGATCTAATTCACACGAATTTAGATCTAAATAGAATGAGAATAGAATTAATTAGGGAATTAGGAATTGGTTCAAATTAGAAAGCTATGTTAAAGTTAAAACCCTAGATCTGAGTTTTAATTGCTATTTCTAATCCAAATCTCTTCCTTTTCTCTTTCAAATAGTATAGATCTGTAAATATATCGTTTGTAACTCAAAATAGGGATTACAAGGAAGGTGAATATTAATGTTAGGGACAGATCTCTGAAATAAAAACAGGGAGATTTGGAAAGCTGGCAATGTGAGTGGATTTATTTATATATCTTTTAAGTTTAAGATATCGTTAAATTCCCGTTTAGATAATTTTATTCAATAATTAATCCTATTAATTAAGTTATGCTGAGCTATAAGGAATTTACAGTTTATTTACGGTACGGTATTAGTATTTATTTGCATCCGTTTCTACGTTCTGGATTTCTATGAGAGCGTCACTCTTCTTCTATTTTCTCCTCTTTCTTCGCGTATGGATTAGAATAGATTAAAAGTGGATATGGATTAAATAATTTAGAATACTGAAAGGAAGGAAACAAGATGTAAAGTAATAAAAGTTTGAGGAATGTAACTAGTGTAATAAATAACGTTAAAATGAGAAAAGTTGATTAATTTAATAACTGGATTTGGGAGTAACTAAAGGTTAATTGGTTGGTTTATAAAATAGGATACATTTCTATAATTTAATATTTAAAGGACAACAATGAACGCAATTGCTTGAATAAAGAAAGAAAAGGAGAAGCAGTGTAAAATAGGGAAACAACTGTATTTTGCACTATTCCAAAATAGTAAAAGAAATATCTTGCACTTACGAATTATTGTTTATAGTATTATTTAGTACTAAATTATGGAAATATATTTTAGTATAGCTCTCACAACCAACCAAATAAAATAGAATTACTTCCTAGAATAAAAGAAAATAAAGTAGAGTATGAAATGAATCATATAAATTATTAGATAAGAAATTAAGTCTGTGAACAATAAACGAACCTAGGTCTGCATTTACCATGTAGACTATATAAAAATACAGTTATTATGACAAGTTAATTATATAATAAAAGAGAATTAAAAATAATTCTATATCATAATAAAAGAAGAAAGACTAGAACAGAAAAGAAACATTTGTAATTATATACAGATTTAAAAAAATAGTAACAATTACAAGTATAATTATAACATATAAGTAATGTAACGACCCGCCATCCGACTCCACAGAATGACGCATCATTAATAAGAAAGAAAGGGATAGAAAAGAGAAAGAAAGAGAAGAAGAAGAAACAACACATCAGAATCTAAAACAGCGGAACGAATAAATTATATTAATAATATAAAATATTACATAGTTTACAACTACTATCAGAGTACATAGATATACAACACATACTAGACAGTTATAAACACCTATCTAGTATTTAAAACATAATACAATCCAGAGACAACACAGAACACACAGCGTAATACTATATAACTAACGCAGAAGCCTCCTGCTCCATTGTTCCTCCAATATTCGTCAAAGCTAACCTGAATCCCTTGGCTACTCGTAAAAATTTGAGTACCCAAGAGTTTATGAAAAACAAAAATAAACTCCGGGTCAGACATGGGTCTGGTGTGAGTAACAGGTTAAAGTTGCTTAACTTTCAAAAACCTTTTGAAAAGAAAGGTATCACGTAAGACTTCCCACACATAAACATGGAAAAGTTATTACCTTACGCTAAACAAAACATTTGATAGGAAATCCAGTGATATTATAATAGTGTCTAGGGTTTTCAAATAAATATGAAATAGCCGAAATTGTTACATCTATTAAATTCTAGCTACTAGCCACAAAAGTGGGTAATACAATCAAAACCGTTGGCACTTATTGGATTTTGGATTCCATACAATGGTAGGGCTACTGGGGTACCGCACGTCACAGTACGTGGCCTAGATCACCGTACCGAGGAGTACGCCCGCTCCCCTGCAACACAAGGTCGGACCCATTCCTTACTGAACAGTTCCGAACAAGACAACCCCGGCAGTTGTCGCGAACCAACCGCCCACACAGCCGAATAAAAAGGGACCTCTAGACAGGGATCAATCTTGCTCTCCAGTGGGAGCTACCCACGAAGCCTTGATGCACCTCCCCTGTTTTAGCCATTCCCGGTTGATGAGGCTTGAGGCTGCGATTACCTTTATAGGATACATCACTTAGAATGCTCATCGTCCACCTGACGATGTTCTGAAAGCATTCAATCCATACAAGTTCGTTCCCAATTCGAACGAAACCGAAGGCATTATCTCGTTACACTCATTACGGAATCACCCACAGATTTAACGACGATAACCCTTGCACTTTGATTCACCATCTCGAATCTATAAGCACTATTCCGTCAAACTCATTATGGAATCACCCATAGAGTTATACTGACGTATAGCCCTTACACCTCGAGTCTTCACTTGCTCCACTTGGATTAACTACCTAACGTTTATTGGAATCGATGTGGTTTTCGGATTCCAAATATGGAAACCCGATCCCGGTTTCATCGAAATCCAAAGCGTGTCTTTTAGGTCCAATTTGTTTTAAGTTTAAAACAATTAAATCTAATTATCCATATACACACAAATAGATAATTCATATCATCATAATAGATAATCAATATTATCATAAACAGGTAATCATCACAAATTGATAATCTATATTATCATCACAAATAGATACTTATATCATCATCACAATGCAACCAATGCATCCATATCACACAACACTGTTTATCTCATGTCTGAGATTCAAACCATTCAGGGTAAACCATATCATCCATTCATAAGCATAGATCTATAATTACACCATCTATAATTAATTTAAAATGAATTAAATTTATTACTTCCTCATTTTAAATCTTGCTTACTTAACCCTTAATTGATTACCAATCAATTAAATAATTATCCTCAAATTAATCACCTTAATTAATCACCCTTGATTAATTATCCCTTAATTACATTCAAGTAATTATCCTTAATTAATTTTACAAATTAATTATTCCTAACCAAAATCAGTAATTAACCTTTAATTACTTCATAAATTAATTAATTACAATTATTTATATTAATGCTTAATTAATTACATTAATTAATTACTTCCTTAATCACTTATCATTGATTAATTAATCTTAATTAATTAATTCTTAATTACATCATTAATCATATTAATTAATGATCCTAAATTAAATTTAAAATAATTACTTATTTAAATTAATTACATTAAGTAATTAACCAAAATTATTAATCACTTTTGATTAATCACATTCGGTAATTAACTACTCTTAATTACTTCTTAATTGCTCCCAAATTAATTACATTTAATAATTAATTATATTTATTAATCAATCTTGATTAATCTCATTAGTAATTAATTACCCTTAATTAATTACATCACTTAATTATTTCAAAAAGACTTAATTAATCAATGCTTAAATTAATTACACAAAGTAATTAATTATTAATTACTTCATAAAGAAATTACCTTTAATTACACAAAGTAATTAATTCCCAAAACCCTATACTTCAATTAATTACCTTCAGTAATTTACTTAACTTAATTACTTCTCTAAGTAATTATTCCTCATTGATTACTTATCAACCCATTTAATGATTATCTTAAATTAATTAAACTTAATTAATTAATTTAAACTAATCCAATTAATAAATTAATTACAATGGGTAATTAATATCTTTAATTATTTCCATAAAGTAATCATACTTAATTAAATTTCATAATTGATTATCTAAATTAACTAATCCAATTAATTATCAAAATTAATTACATTAATTAATAAATAAATAATCACAATTTAATGACCTTCATTAACTTATTAACAAATTCTTAATTACCTTTCTTATGTAATTAACTTAAATTAATTAATAATAATTACAAATTTAATTGACCTTAATTAATTTATTTCAAATCCTTAATAAATTAAATAAATAAGTTAATTAAATTATTTAAATTACCTTACTAATTTAATGAATTAAAATTCATTAAATCTTTAATTTACTTAAAATAAAACATTTCTTATTAATGATTTATTATCATTAACAAAGTAATTTAAAACAATTTAACTTAAAATTGTTTTCATATTGCATTTAAAATTTAAAATTTAAAAATGAAATCAAACTTAACTTAAATAAAGTTTTAAAAACATTTCAAAAACCCCCTTTAAAAACTTATGCTAAAGATTTTCTTATTTTATAAAGAAGTTTAAAAACCCAAATTCATTTAAAATACAAACCATAATTTAAATTAACTTTAACATTCAAAGTTGTTTTTAAACAATTTAAATTTAATAACTTCCTTTATTTCAAAACATTTTTTTCAAATTGAAGTTTGATTCCAGATTTAAACTTATGTTTAAATCTCTACTTAAATTTTAAGGTTTTATCTTTAATTTCAGATTTATTTAAACCCTTTTTTAAAGTTGTTTAAATATTTTGTTTAAAAGTTTAAATTAAATTTCAAACCTGGATTCAAATCTCATTTGAAATTCATACTTTAAATTTTGATTAAAATTCTATTTCAAAACCCTGTATTTAGATTTTAAAACAAATTTTTAAATTAAAACTACAGGTTTCAAAAACCTGTGGTTACAGAAGGTAAACCCGAGTTCCCCCTTTATTTACTTCGAGTCGCAAACCTAACTACTCCGAGCAAATAATCAAGTTTCTTGAGTGAAACTCGAGTACCCCATCCCCTATAACAAAACATCCCCTGAACAACGCTGCACCGTGCATATGCACGGTGGTCCTGGCCACCACCGACCATCCCCTCTGCCTTGAGCACAACGACCAATACCTTTAGATCCATCATCGATCATCATAACCCCATAATCACCACGACAACAAATTTAGCACCCCCAATTCAAAACCTGGCAGCACAGGCACACCCCCATTCCCAAAACCTGAAAAACATCACGTCCTCGCTCCACCGGTCACCGGCGGCCTAGCAACTCCGTCCAACCCTTCACCAATTCCCAAACTACCACTACCCCAAAAATTGTTGCACTCGATCGTTCCTTGATTTCGTGATGATCGAAATTCCCATGCCAATTAAAATTAGGTTTACAGAACAAAAAGATCCATCACCGTCACTCCGATGATCTTCCACCTCCACCCCTATTTTTCCTCCACTCACCTATCACTCTTCCATCTCCAGAAGAAATTCCAATCCCCCAGACTACTGAGTTCATCAGATATTATCAAATTTCTATTTTCTGGTTGAACTAGAAATATAAGCAAATCTCTTCACTAAAAATAGTGATTTTAGTTTTAAAAATCCAATTTTGGATTAAACATTTGATTTAGATTCATGAATACAGGAGTCATGGCAATTGAAATTTGACTTATTAAATGTTGTTCTGATGTTTTTATTATTTCCAGAAGCAAATACAAATGGATTTGTCTTGATCAGATTTCTTAAACTAACAACTATGATACAACAACATAATTTGTCCAATACTTAAGTTTTACCAAAAGTTAAATTAATAGCAAGAGAATTTTGATTAATTCTTGAGCCTGGAACAAAGTACACAGCATATTCATTCAGCAATACATTCTTACAGAGACATGCATTTTATAAATAATTTCATCTCAGAATTACTTCAGATAAAATCAAGCAACCAAATTATATTTATAAATTTTTAAAGAAAAGTTGTTACTCACCTGGGATTTTATGAAACAGAGTACAGATTTTCTGAAAAGCCTTTGATAAAAACTTGAATTGCTTTGCATTTAAATTTGCATGCATGCTTTTTGTAACTTGAACTTGCTGTTAGAAACTTGCATGCAGACATATGCTTTATTTTTGATTACCAGAATGTTGAAATGCAGAGCCCCTTTCATTTTTCTTTTAAATGGAATTGCAAGTGGCAGGCTTTTCATTTGCTTTTGAAAGGATTTCAAGTGCAGGCTTTGTTTTGCAATTATTCAGGGTAGGGAATATGATCTTGATATGAGGATTTGAAAAATGATTTTGCATTTGAAAAAGATTATACAGAGGATTGCAGGATTAAACATGCAAGTTTTTGATTAAGGAAGGGTTTTAAGATTTTGATAATGCTTGCATGCTTTAGCTTTTTGAAAGAAAAAATATACAAGCTTTAGAACAGGTTGAAGAAAAATGATATTGTAGAGGATGTTGATTATAAATTCGAACATGATTTTGGGTTTATGGGGAGTTTGAAAACAAATTTGTTTTCAGCTGAAAACTTTTCTCCTTAACTTGAGAAATGAAAGTTAGAAAAGAACAGAAATGAAGGAAACATGTTTTTATATAAGTATGAGTTATTTATTTTAAAAATTAAAAGAAAAATTAAAATGAAAAGGACACTTGTTAAAATCTTCAACACTTGTCTTTTGCAATAGTTCATTTACTAACACATGTTATTTAAGAAACTAGAATCTTAACACTTGTCATTCTACATATTTTACTTATTCTTTTATTTAATTTAAAAGATAAATAAAATCCTTTTTCTTTATTTAAATACATATAAAGTAGTTTACATAAATGAATGGATATGGTATTTCTTTTTATTGAAGTAAAACAATTTACATAAAAGTGAAAACTTATTTACAAGATTCATATATGTTTATTCATTTGAATTCAAAATAAATTCAAATCAAATTCTATTTATACATTTTAAAAATCCAATTTAAACTAGTTTATATTATCATATTTTTAATTTTAAAATAATAGTATTGTCTTATTAAAATCTATCTATATTTATACATTTATCATTATTATTTGAAAATAACATATTTATCCAATTTAAATCATTTATAAAAGAAATTATAAATTACTTATCTTATTTATCTTAATTACATACATTAATGTTTAATGTTTAAATGGTATTTTAAATTTTTAAATAATTCCAAATTATAATTATTAAGCTATATTCAAAAGGATATAAAATAAACTTTTGTTTTATCTTATTAAAATTTAAACTATGTTTAAAATACAATAATACAATTTAAAACAATTTTTTTAAGTATTTTAAACCAATTAGTTATTTATTAAATAAAATAATAATCTTCAAATTATCAAATGAATATTAGAATTTTAAAAACCATATTTTATTTGTTCATTTAACTTCAAATCAAACTTATCCATTCACAATATATATATATATATATATATATATATATATACATACATTATAAATAGGAAAACAATTATTAGCTTTTAAAAGATAAAATTCATAAATTACACATTTATTTACTTGGATTATTAAATCAAGTAAATTTTTATTAAAATTTTATCAAATCAATTCAATTTTAAATATAGATTATTAAATTGATATTGCTAAAATTTTCGGGATATCACAAGTAATGATTAAGTAAAAGAATAGAAAGGCTTATTTAGGAACTTATAATAAATAAAGAATGGTAGCAAAGATAAATAGTAAAGCTTATTTACATTTCTATTAAATTAATAAGCAAATAGAACAAAAGATGCTTATTTTATAAACTTAATACTTAAATTAAGTTAATAAGTAAGAAATGGCAATACCAGTAGCATTCCTTATTAGAATAATGGGGGTCTCATAATAGCCAGAAGCGAGATGAGGGCAAGAATATGCTAATTAGGGTAAATAAGTAGCCAACAGAATAAGAAAATTAAACTAAATGCGAATTAAAAGTTTAGATTTAGAGTTTAATAAAAGAATTGAGATGCGTTTGGAGCAGCCCAAATGATGAAGCGTCTAACGAATCAGTTCACCGTGGATTTCAGAAATGGTGAAGCACGTCCAACATAGTATTTTTAGGCTTTAAGGAAGTACGAGACTGTTGAATATGCGATTATATGATTTTTGATGATAATAAACATAAAAATATTCATTTAAATGTATTTGTTAATATACTATTTTATTTTCACAGATTAAATAAATATTTGCTGAATAAAATAAAAAACACAGAATTTGAATTTAAACAGAAATTTTATTCAAACAAATATTTATTACAATTTTTGAATAGTACAAATTTCAAGCTCTCACTATATACAATTTCAATTACAATACAAATTTGATTAAATTACAATTCACATTTATATTGCACCTCACTACATATCACTCATTCACTCAACTCGTATTGATCTTCAACTTCATTCCAATGTGAATCCAGCATCTGAGGCAATCTGCAGAAATATACATTGATGCAGTAAAATTGAAAATAAAATATTTTTGCAGTATAAAATAAAATGTGGATTTTGAAAATATTATTTGCCTCAGTTATTTGGGTTGTTCGTCATCATTTAATTTTGAATTCATCATAGACGAACAGCTTGTGACATACACAGTGTATCACTATGTATCCCACAAGGCCGTGCACACCGATATATACACTTGATAGAATTACAGGGACATGTGAGCACGGGTCAAACCCAAAAAGCCGGGTTCAATTCAAGTGCAATAAAAATAATGTCACAATATCAACGCAAGGTCAAGCCCGAGCTTTAAAGTTGGATTCAACACAGGTGTGATTTCAAAAATCAACATGAAGTTCAAAGTGAATCGAACCAAATTGAAACAAATACCAAATCAGTAAACACAAACTAAACAGGGGCAAAACTGCAATAAAATACATATGGCCAAGCGATGCATAACTTGACAATGCGCAAATATATATATACATATTTATATACACATGTATACAAACGTGTACCAGCTCATACATATATGTAGCTTCGACTAAAACTCCAAAGCACACATGAAGTATACATGAAGGCCAGAGTGTGCAGTAATAAAGACTACAAGTACAAAGCATGCACATCGAACTCACCACAATGCATCACTGTAAACTCAACATCAAATCATCAAACCAGGTCGCTGCTACCATGACTCGAAGCAATACAGTGATATGCAGCAGTGTAAACATCACATTGAAGCAACTCGAGCTTAAGACAGTACAACAGAAAATCAAGAAGAGTGCAGGCAAAATGAAAACAGACTCAAGTTCATATACAGAATGCAACGGTAAATCACAAACCAAGTGCACCAAAGATACAACATGTATGCAACTATGAAACTGGACAGTGTAAGTATCAGACTCGAGAACAAAGGCAGTAGTACAACTCTAGCACAACACAAATGTACTCAATTCAACTACAAATGCACAACAACAATAAGTATACATGTACATGAAGACATCAAATACAACTGAAATGAAAACTATATCAAACATGATACAGTGACAATATGGATGCAAGCAAATACATCTGATTCAAGTAAATGACAAGATTAAAGTCAAGACCGATGTCAACAGTTAATGGCCAAAGTCGAGCACATAAACGAAATCAACATCATAGTCAAAGACTTCAACAAATGATCAGTGGAAAGCATGTAAATATACAGTGAAAAGTTGAATGCATATATAGATGCAGACATGCCAAAAATTTTGTGAAGCTGAAAATGAACAAAGTGCCAGAAACCAAAACAGTGAATAAACAATGTCATCAAGATCAAAGCAGAAAGACTCGATCAAGGAGGAGGAGTCGCGAATGATTCAATCGAAGCATCAACCATCAAAGCGGTGACTTCACAAAGCCCTAAATTTAGAGCTAAGAGGAACAAGCAAGGAATGGCCGACTTGATAAAAGAAATAAAGGAGGGCCGCGTTCTTTTTTTTGGTGATAAATTATATCGGCCCGGCCCTTTTCTTTAGTATTGGATTAAGAAGGAAAAATTAGGGCTTTGGTGTTTAATTGGTTTTTTAAACTGTTATTTTTGTATTTTCTCCTTTAAACCATTGTGATTACTAGTCGTGTGACTAGTGGACAAACTACGTGGCGTAGTTTGAGAATTCGCAACTCAGTGGCTGAGTTGTGGCAGGGTTTTGAGCGTAGAGTTAGGTTAGTCAGTAGAGGGTGTCGTGAGTTTACGTGTGTAAGCGTGTGACTACTTAATTTCTAGTAGAAACCTTGGGGTAGCACGTAGGCAGGGTTTTGCCGAAGCTGGGTAAATTCTGTGTCGTTCTATTTCTGCATTTATTATTCTGCTATTATCTGTGCTGCTATAATTTTGATTTATCTACGGTGAAATAATTTTATAAGCTTCTGCAATAATTTTTATAATTAACAATATCATCCTATTCACCCCCCTCTAGGGTGAAATCGATCCTACAAGTGGTATCAGAGCTAGGAATAGAAGTCAGCTTTTGTTTTTTAAAAATTTGATTTTTTTCAAAAATCAATTTTTGTTTAAAAAGAAGGTTGAATTTTTAAAATGGCTTCTTTTAATACTTCTTTTGCCGAGGGTCAGTCCATAGTTAGACCACCAATGTTTAATGGTGAATACGCCTACTGGAAAAATAGAATGAAATTTTTTCTGAAAACCATTGACGCTTGGAATATTGTTGAGACAGGTTATAGAGCAATAACTATAATTGTAGATAATCAGGAAATAGATAAACCAAAGGATCAATGGACAAAACTAGAAAATAAATTACAAAATGCTAATGCTAAAGCTATGAATTCTATTATCTGTTCATTGGATCAATTTGAATTTAATCGTGTCTCACATTGTCTAACTACGCAGGAAATATGGCACACACTAGAAGTGACTCACGAAGGAACATCTCAAGTCAAAGAATCTCGCCTTGCCATGCTAAGCAGCGAATACGAGAACTTCACAATGGCGAAGGAAGAAAATGTCAAAGAGATGTATGGATGACTTTCTAATATCGTATACAAATCAAAAGCTCTCGGAAAATTATACACAGAATTGGAGATAGTCCGAAAAATCCTCAGAGTCCTTCCACGAAGATTTGAAGCAAAAGTGACTGCCATTCAAGAATCAAAAGATTTAAAGCAAATGAAAGTTAAAGAACTCGTCGGAAATCTCACCACTAATGAGCTAGAAATGAAATTCAAGGAAAAGCATGAACGAGGAGACACTCGAAAGAAATCAATAGCTCTTAAAGGAACAACAGAAAGTGATGATGATGATGATGGAGCAGCAGAATTGGAGCTGATAATAAAGAAATTCAAAAGGTGGAATTACAAATACGGAAATGCAGCTCGAAATCAAAAATTGAAAAGCAGAATAGCCAAAGCACTAGACTACTCAGAAGAACAGAAGATCATCTGTCACAAGTGCAACCAACCCGGACACATCAAGCCCAATTGTCCTCAAAATTGACACGACTTTGAAAAGAAATCAAAAAGGAGAAGTTTTGCAGCCACGTCGAATACAAGTGATGAATATAATCAAAGTACTAGCAGTGAGAGTGAGAAAGCAGATATGTGCCTTCAAGGTAATATAACTGATAGCGACGATGACGAATGAAGCGAGGTATCAAAACTCACTCACTCGAAATTACTTATATATTTCCATGAAGTAAATGGCTATTTTGAACGACTTAGGGAGAAGTATGCCAAACTTGAATCACAAAAAGACACTTTGATAGATTTAAATGAACAACTTGACCAATTAGTTAAAACCCATCAAAGTAGGATCCATAAGTGTGATAAGTGTCCAACATTCGAAGAAGAAATTAAAAAAATCAGAAATTAATGTAAAATCACTTGAAAATGAAATTCTGATTTTGAAAGAGCGTGAAAATACTAGGAGAGAAAATTCTATTAAAAAGTGCACACAATTGTTAAACGAAAATGAATCTCTCAAAACACAAGTCCAACAATTGTCAACGACTTTAGATAAATTTTCAAAAAGTGAAAAATCGTTGAATATGCTATTAGGGAAGCAAACTGTTAATACAGCTAGACAAGGACTTGGATATAATCAATCTGAAAAAGTTAAAAGCAAAATTAATCAAGTTAATTCTATGTGCACAATTTGTAGAAAATATGGACACAATCACAATAATTGTTGGTATATACCCAAACATGTGAAAATTATACCAATTTGGGTTCCAAAAGGCATAAATATAAAATCTCTCAAAGTTAAACAAATATGTTTGCCGAAAGGAACATATATAAATAATTTTGTGTCCCCACAAAATTATTTTTCAAAATATTCTGCCACTAAAAATCATGGACCTATAAAAACAAATAGGTCACAAAAATCTTTTATCGTGTAGGAGTGGTGGCAGGCTAAGGAACAGCAACAGTGTTATCTGGATTCTGGCTGTTCCAGAAACATAATGGGCAACAAAGCAAAGTTCCTTAGCCTAGTACAAAGGTGACGGAATCACAATGGACAACAACGAAAAATATCGTAAAGGTAAAATAGGTAATGGTATATTTATTTGAACGATATATTAAATGTGATAATCTGCACCGTAATCTGAGCTAAATCAGCCAATAATGTGATGATGAAATAATGATGATTTTGATTCTGACTTATTCAAAATTGTTGGCCAATTATATTCTTATGCCAAGAACACTATAAAAATCTGTAGAGTCTTTGAATTACTTCATATATATTAGTTTGGATTAATAATAGTGTTTTATTGGATGATAATACATTTGGTTATTTTACGGCTAACTCTATATTCACGTTTTTGATTATTTACACGGCTTCAATTCAATTCAAGAGAATGTCTTTTAAAAAGTTGTTAAAATTGATTTTGAGATATTTTGTTGCACACTTCATGGTCTGGTCTATCAAATTCAATTAATGATAATTTTGAGTGAAAGAGAAATTCAGATGCAGATTACACTGGTAATCTAGGTGATAGAAAAATTACTGGTTGAACGTGATTTTTGTTAAGACATTTAGTAACTGCATCATTTTTCAAAGAAAATATCTGCATATTTTTCATTTCATAATTTTTCAAATAGCGGAAATTTTTCTCATAAAACCCCTTCGAGAAAAACATCTTTGACCTTGTTTTCAGATTGTCATATATAGAAAAATTGATTTTATAATTATTTTTGAATTTGATTTTAAATGACTATTTTGACTAATCTAACTGCCTAATGGTTATCGAAAAGATAAACAGTGATTAAAAAAAGGTGATGAGTGTTGATATTTATCATATATTATAACTTGAGACTATATAATTAGTAAATTTCTTTAGAAATTTAAACAAGAGTTATAAAACTTTTTGTTGGTAAAAATTCCATGACTATCTCCATTTCTATCATATTTCTAACAGCCATCACTCATCCAAATTCAATATAGTTTGTCAATGTGTGGTACTTTAAACTGGAATCATTCGTTTTTTGTTTTACATTTTTTTTAATAAATAATAATAAAAAAATCCAAAGTATTCGCTCTCATTTAAAAGTCCTCACGGTTATGCATGGGTGAATTACTTGGAATTTGTTATGTGCTTCCATGCTCATTTAAAAGTCACCACGGTTATGCATGTATGGAACGCATATCAAAATTGATTTTTTTTAAATAAACAAGTTGATTCTAATCCCATTTAAAAGCCCTCACGGTTATGCGTGGTTAGAAGATACTTGAATTCATTTTTTTTAAAATAAAATCGGAATACTACTAATCTCATTTAAAAGTCCTAACGGTTATGCATGGTTGGTAGATATTCAAATTTTTGATATAAATATACCACAAATAGACACAACTGTATCGTTTTATATGATGACATCTTTCCCATCATTCTAAAAGTGGAATATGCGCCTAACAAAGTATTTATGATTTTTGTTTTATTTTTTAGTGAAATTTAATATTTATATTCAATTGAGTTTTAATGTTGGATTAATATCTATCACTTTATCTCCATTTTTCTAGCACTATTATTATTTTGCTGATAACAAAAGAGGGAGAGAAAAGTTAAGATTTTGTCAAATAAAATCAAGCAAAGGTCAAATATTTTCTATTTGCATCTAGGCTCATTTGCATATTTTTAATGGTATGCATATATGAAGGGGAGCTTTGTGTAGAGAGGAAGCATTCAAATAGGGGGAGCAAATGAAATCATCAAATACATTTAATATGTTCAAAATCTTAAATATATGTTTGTTATCATCAAAAGGGGGAGATTGTTGAATATGCGATTATATGATTTTTGATGATAATAAACATATATAAATATATTCATTTAAATGTATTTGTTAATATACTATTTTATTTTCACAGATTAAAAAAATATATGCTAAATAAAATACATAACACAGAATTTGAATTTAAACAAAAATTTTATTCAAACAAATATTTATTACAATTTTTGAATAGTACAAATTTCAAGCTCTCACTATATATAATTTCAATTACAATACAAATTTTATTAAATTACAATTCACATTTACATTGCATCTCACTACATATCACTCATTCACTCAACTCTTACTGATCTTCAACTTTATTCCAATGTGAATCCAGCATCTGAGCAATCTGCAGAAATATACATTGACGTAGTAAAATTGAAAATAAAATATTTTTGTAGTATAAAATAAAATGTGGATTTTGAAATAATATTTGCCTCAGTTATTTGGGTTGTTCGTCATCATTTAATTTTGAATTCATCATACACAAATAGCTTGTGACATACACAGTGTATCACTGTATATGCCACAAGGCCGTGCACACCGATATATACACTTGATAGAATTACAGGGACAGGTGTGCACGGGTCAAACCCAAAACGCCGGGTTCAACTCAAGTGCAATAAAAATAATGTCACAATATCAAGGCAAGGTCAAACCGGAGCTTTAAAGTTGGATTCAACTCAGGTGTGATTTCAAAAATCAACATGAAGTTCAAAGTGAATCAAACCAAATTGAAACAAATACCAAATCAGTAAACACAAACTAAACAGGGGCAAAACTACAATCAAATACATATAGCCAAGCGATGCATCACTTGACAATGCATAAATATATATATATATACACACACATATGTATATACACATGTATACAAACATGTACCAGCTCATACATATATGCAGCCTCGACTAAAACTCCAAAGTACACATGAAGTATACATGAAGGCCAGAGTGTGCAGTAACAAAGACTACAAGTACAAAGCATGCACATCGAACTCACCATAATGCATCACTGTAAACTCAACATCAAATCATCAAACCAGGTCGCTGCTACCATGACTCGAAGCAATGCAGTGATATGCAGCAGTGTAAACATCACATTGAAGCAACTCGAGCTCAAGACAGTAAAACAGAAAATCAAGCAGAGTACAGACAAAATGAAAACAGACTCAAGTGCATATACAAGAATGCAACAGTAAATCACAAACCAAGTGCACCAAAGATACAACATGTATGCAACTGTGAAACTGGACAGTGCAAGTATCAGACTCGAGAACAAAGGTAGTAGTACAACTCTAGCACATCATAAATGTACTCAATTCAACTACAAATGCACAGCAACAACAAGTATACATCTACATGAAGACAGCAAATACAATTGAAATGCAAACTATATCAAACATTATACAGTGACAATATGGATGCAAGCAAATACATCTGATTCAAGTAAATGACAAGATTAAAGTCAAGGCCGATGTCAATAGTTAATAGCCAAAGTCGAGTACATAAACGAAATCAACATCATCGTCAAAGGCTTCAACATATGATCAATGGCAAGCATGCAAATACATAGTGAAAAGATGAATGCATATATAGATGCAGACATGCCAAAATTTTTATGAAGCTGAAAATGAATAAAGTGCCAGAAACCAAAACAGTGAATAAACAATGTCATTAAGATCAGAGCAGAAAGTAAAACGGGACATGTATATACACAGTGCATAACATCATCAATGCAAACCAGATTCAAACTCAAGCAAAATAGAGGCAATACTCAAGTGCTACCAGAATTCATCGGCTACCAAAATCATGGAACAGTATGGTCTAGTTCGAACAATATCACCAGCGTTTTAAGAAATCAAAATGGCCGAAGTAAACATGATCAAAGTCAATGCCGAAGTCAAAGAGAAATCAATACCGTGATAGCCAAGGATATTGAACAGCTCAAAATCGAAGCCGTGACAACAAAGCAAAAATATACGATTTTGAAAAGGTCAGAAATCATCACAATCATCAATACAAAATCGAATGGCCGAAGACGAATTCAAATAAATGTATACAAACGAAAATCAAGGATCTCGAATCCTATATAAATAAGTAACATCATCGGCAAATTGTGACATCGAGTTCAAGCAGGCAGAAGAAGAAAAAAGGGAAATCTACATACCAAATCGAAGTCAGACTCGATCAAGGAGGAGGAGCCGCGAACGATTCAATCGAAGCATCAACCATCAAAGCGGCGACTTCACGAAGCCCTAAATTTAGAGCTAAGAGGAACAAGCAAGGAACGGCCGACATTGACAAAAGAAATAAAGGAGGGCCGCATTCTTTTTTTAGTGATAAATTATATTGGGTCGGCCCCTTTCTTTAGTATTGGATTAAGAAGGAAAAATTAGGGCTTTGGTGTTTAATTGGTTTTTTAAACTGTTATTTTTGTATTTTCTCATTTAAACTATTGTAATTACTAGTCGTGTGACTAGGGGACAAACTATGTGGCGTAGTTTGAGAATTCGCAACTCAGCGGCTGAGTTGTGGCAGGGTTTTGAGCGTAGAGTTAGGTTAGTCAGTAGCGGGTGTCATGAGTTTACGTGTGTAAGCATGTGACTACTTAATTTCTAGTAGAAACCTTGGGGGCAGCACGTAGGTAGGGTTTTGCCGAAGCTGGGTAAATTCTGTGTCATTCTATTTCTGCATTTATTATTTTGCTATTATCTGTGCGGCTATAATTTTGATTTATCTGTGTTGAAATAATTTTATGTGATTCCGCAATAATTTTTATAATTAACAGTATCACCCTATTCACCCCCCTCTAGGATGAAATCGATCCTACAGAGACTTCAATGGGGCGTAAGGATACTCTAGGATGACCCTCTTCGTAAGCCTAGCAAAGCTGCATCCATGGAGGCAGGTCTATAGGTGTTCCATCAAGAGAGTATGCCTTAACTGCATTTTCATTGTAGGCCTAGCGAAGCAGACCTTTGTAGGCATTCAGAAGGGCTTGATGTTCGTAGTAGGGTATTCGTATGTCTAGTACTTGCAAGTAACTTTAAGGATAGTCGCATGTGGATATCGGCCAGCAGCAAGACCAAGAGCGATTTTGGAAAAAACTTGAGTTAAACCAACATGCCAATGATTCTTTCACTATCGAGACATTGGATGGGGGGCACCGCCAATTGGATGTTAGATTGTTTACGGCAGGGCACAACCGCTTAACTCTTTAGAGGTCTTTCGATTTAGTTGAGGGGAGGCTCCATGGGGCCATAGTCACAATGAGAAAAGAGGCAGACCAATTAGAATATCTATATTATAGGCCTAACGAAGCAGTCCTTTACAGATATAGAAAATCCCCAACTAAATTCCGTACAAGGTAGACCTTGTTAGCGGGATTCAGATAGTAGACAAAACGATTACGTAGTCCTCCTTGTACGCACTGGGTGGTACATTGTGGATGTTCGAGCACTGGCATAGCCTAGTACGAACGCGATTTACGTTTTCATAGTAAGTAGTGGAGCATCTGTATTCTAGGCCTTATGAAGCGGTCCTTTACAGATGTAGCTACAGAATGCTCTTAGAGTAAGACGATGGAGTATCTGTATTGCAGGCCTTACGAAGCGGTCCTTTACCGATGTAGCTACAGAAAGCTCGTGGAGCAAGACAATGGAGTATCTGTATTGTAGGTGTAATGACCCAGAATTTCTGTCATTTGAAATTCGGATATTTAATTTATTTTAAATATCAACAAGTAAAATTTGTAAGTCGAATAATTATATTTCGAATATTTAGATTTAATTGGATAATTAAATCGATAATTTAATATTTGAAATTGCGTAAATAATTGGGAATTGGGTTTAATGTGATTAAAAATGATTTATAAAGTTATATTAAATCATATTGGAGTTAGAACAATGTTTGTGAAATTTTAAAATTGAATTAAAAGTTAATTTGTGAAAATTGAATATTTTAATATTTAATCGACTAGTGAAAATAGTCATTTTTCAAACAGTCTCGGATTTCGACGAAACAAGTTTCATCGGATCTGTAATGTTATATTATTGTAAGGTTTCAAATTTTGTGTCAATCGGATTTACGGTTTGTCCGGGGCAAGCCAAAACGCATAGAAATTTGGTTTAATCGATTTAATTTAAATTTGATCGTTTATTTCCGTAACTCGCACATATGATCGAATTGGCTCTCGATACCTATTCCATTGTGTCCGAAATGCGGGGTAAACCCTAGAAACACCGGCCACCGCGCGAGATTTGGAGTTCGAAAAATTTGAGATGAATAGTGTTCGTCAGTTTCTTATAAAAGCACTTGATCTCTTCACTCTTTGCATCAGAAACCTTCTCTCTTCTAAGCTGCAGCCGGCCCTAATTATTATCAATAGCCGATATTTTCCAGAATTTATCCCTTAATCTCTCCAAATCCGTTAACAATTAAGAAAAGTTTCCAACTACAAAATGGTAGAGCTTCTCGAGATCTACAAATCTATGCGGATATGATCGTCTATAATTGAGGAAATCAACGACAAAACGCCTATGTTCATCACGTGTTCACGCATATTTCATGAGGCCATAGTGCAGCTGAGTTAAACTGGGTTGTTGCCGTGGGGCGAGCTCGCTAGGGCGGTTCGAACGAAGGGTGTTGATCGTGTTCTTGTCGACGTATGGTGGAGCGACAATTTGAAGTAGGAGGCGGCTATGGGTTTGTTCTCGCGTGCGTTCGTTTTAGCCTGGAGAAGAAGAGCATACGCGGCCTGATTTGCTTGGACTTGAAATGCACGGCTACGATTATTAGACTAAAATTTATAAAAGAAATTGTAATATTTAATTATATTATAATTCGTTCGAACTTTAAAAATGTATAACTTTGTCATACGAGGTCGGAAATGCACAAAACGAATTGCCTCGGGTTCGTTTTGACGAGCACTATGCAATGGAGCTGGTTTGGAGTCGTTTGGAGCTAGTGATAATTTAGGTAAAATTAAACGCGTGTTTAATTTTATTTGAAATAAAACACTACAACTGTTATCGGAAACTCAAGGTGAGAACTTCTCACTCAATCGAATTGTTTCGATTTAAATTTTAAATAGTTAGATTTACAATTGCTTGATTGTGTTATTGGATGATAGTTATTATTTGTTACTTTGAAATAGACACTATACGCCGCATATTAAGCGGATGTTATTTATTAAACACATATACCGGGATAATTCCAACTTGTTATGGAATTGGTATTATATATGTATTTGGAGTTGATTTCCCACATTATATAGCGAATGAGACCCTATTGCGCCGCATAATAGAGGATAATATTTTATAAATCCCATATACCGTGACATTTCACCTCAAAGTGGAATTGGTATTGTGCTAACATCTTTGGATGCAGGGAAACAGGTTGGAGGGATCCAACTAGATTCCTCAAACATTTGAATTTATTTCATATGTTGTGTGTTGGTTGATTTATAATCCATGTGATTATCTTTGTGATTGAGATTGTTGAAGGTTTGGTATCATTGGATACCGAAAATAGATAAAAATTGGATTTTTGAAATTTCAAGTTGGAAGTTTATAGAAAGAAATTATTTTTGAGAATTGGATATCTTAAAAAGGAGTTTTAAAAAGACAGTTATTTTTGAAACCATATTGAATAAAATTCCAAATTACGGGAAAAAGGGCTAAGAAAATGGATTTCGATTTATATTACTATAAGTTGAAGAAATTTATTTTAAAAAGAAATGATTTTGTAAATTCATTGGAAATTTATTAAGCAAAAATTAATTGATTTTGATAATTAATTAAGAATAATTAATCAAGTATTAACTATTAATTAAGAGTTAATTAATGATCAATGAAAGGATAATTTATTAAATGTTTTTATGATAAATTGGCTATTAATTTACCATAATTAGCAAATTTTATTCATTGAAATTTATTTGATTTAAATTAATCAGATGATTAAATTTATCCTACTTATGGATGTTTGAATTATATTGGATGTTGAATTGTTTGATATCTTTGATATGTGATGCTTTGTGATATATCCTGATGTGTGTTGTGATCTGTAATTTGTTTATCTGTGATATATATATATATATATATCTGTGATCTGTGAATGAAAGGTAAGCGTTATAGTTTATACCGCTTATAAAATATATTGTTATATTTTGATCTGTGATGGTTGAATGTTGTTGCACTATTGTGTTAAACCCTTGGACTACATAATACACACACAAAATGTGGATTTCACGTGGAAATCAGTTAAGTCACATATTTTTTGACAATTCTAAAGATTGAATTTTTGAATCCAAATTAGTTTGGAATTGGAATTGAAAGTTTTAGAAAATGAATTTCAAAAATAAGAGTTATTTTAAATAACTTAATAAAAATTGGAATTTAAACCATTTTATTTAAATTTTGAATTCAATATTTGAAATTGAATTCAATGATTTGTGAACTATGGTCTAAAAGATTGTACAAGTTATAAAAAAGGTGTTTATATGGGTTTTTAACCATTTAAAATATAGTTTTGGAAATTTTAAATTTAAATCCAAGTTTATACTTGAGTGGCTTTAACTCATGAAAAATTGTAATCAGTTTTTCCAGAAACGAAAACTATCTGTTTTCAAATAATAATAGCTTTCACATAAGGAAAGAAATTCTCATTTGTGTTAAAAGAATGTAAATTTGGAGTTAAACTGTTTTGAAGGCTATGAATTAATCTTTGTGAAAGGTTGTTGAACTTGACTTGAAATAAAGGAGTATTTCAAATGGTGTATCTTTTATATTATTAAAGACTTGAATTGTGAATAGTTTTGAAAGCTATAAGTTAAATCTTGACTTAAGATTTAATGAGTTAATCCAATTGAAATGGAAATTTATCTGGGAATCTGGGAATAAATCTTTGTGAAACTGGGTAAACTTTGTGAAGTAAATCTTTTTGTTTAAAGATTTAAAATGGTAATTTGTTTAAACCATTTGAAAGAAAGGGTTTGGGTAATAAGTTGTGACTTAATTGAAATCCCAATGTCCATATGTTTTAAAAAAAATATTGC
Organism: Allium cepa; assembly: GCA_030765085.1. Classification (NCBI taxonomy): domain Eukaryota; kingdom Viridiplantae; phylum Streptophyta; class Magnoliopsida; order Asparagales; family Amaryllidaceae; genus Allium; species Allium cepa. The sequence continues at coordinate 295,784,048 of CM060937.1, forward strand.
GTTCACTATTCGGATTAGCCGGGAGAGGACCTATGTGTCATATAACCCATTTCGAATAAGTGATACGACGTAAAGGATAGCATTGAAGACCGGTGGTGAAGACTGGGTATTGGTGAAAATGATAGGATGACCTATCGATTGTCTCTGCAACGTTAGCTACGGTATGGAGATTTCCTTTGTGGTGGGAAATTCGATCGGGATTGTGAGTACTCTGATTGTGAGGGCTTCTTTGGAAGTGCCTTCGGTTCTGTTCGAACCCGGAGCAGACTTGTATGGTTACGTGTCTGACATTACATTTTGAGATATAAAGCAGATTTCTTCCAAATACATTTCTGTTGGTGGCGGAGAATTTATTCTCTTAGCTTAACACCCTTCTCTGAGACGTACGAGCTCAGAGGTTTTGTAGTTGAAGGTTATGAGAGATATACTCCTAATTTGGTAATGTGGCATGCTGAATGTTGCTGTGTGATGATTATTTATTGATCATTTGTTGATCAAAGCGTGGTTTTGTGAAAAAGCGTAGCTTTGTGGATGAGACTTCGTCGGACCTCACACCCCGGAAATGGTCAAAACAGGAATATGCGGCAAGGATATGAGGGTCGCTCCCTTAGGGTATGTCATTTCCTTCTGGTAAAGGGTGATGTCAGGTATGGAGCCCTGATGCTTAACCTATGTGGTTGTTCCAATCTCATTTTTCTATGTGGTTGTTGCTTTGTGATCGAGGGCTCTTGGATAAAGGTCCCAAAGGACTGGGGGTGGCATGTTCGTGTAGTAGCTACCCAGTTACAGAGGTAACCCGGCCTTGTGTTGGCAGAGAGCTGGTTAAGTTCTCGGGACGTCCCGCCAGAGGCGTACCCATGTGGCAGTAGGAAGTTCCTTAGCCTGACCATTTGTTGGAAATCCAATTCCCAATACAAACCCAGTACGGTTTTAGTTGTATAACCTGCCATTTACTTATGTTGGTCACCATTGTTTAGATGGTAGCTATAGTAGGCATAGTTCGAAATGTCTATGTTGGATAAGATTAATATTCTATTTTCGAAATGCTTTCATCACTATGCACTAATAATAATATCAAAAATGATTTATTTTGCGTAGTAAGCATATTTGACTATCATAAGGAGAAATCTCCTGCAATTATGCATTTGCATTGTGTGTGTGCGAGGAGGCCTTATGGTAGTTTCATTTTCCAAAAGCATTGCGGATATTTTTCACTTCCCTTGTTGTTGTTGTTTTAAAAGATAAATAACTTCTTTAGTTCTCACACCAGTCTCGTGACTGACCTGGAGTTTATTGTTCCCTTCCTAATCTCTGGGTGCCCGTCATTTTTCACACGGGCAGCCTAGAGACAGGTTATCAGGTTATTCTGGATTTAGGAGTGCTATGGAGCTCAGGTGGCGAGATGGATGGCGAGACGTATCACTTGTATATGATATTATCTTTTCCACTGTGTATTCACTTGTAAGGACAGGTTTACATAACTGTCCAGTTGTGTTGCATATTGACTCTGATGATATAATGTATAAAATGTACAGTTCTTTTGATTTAAAGATTATTCATTTATCTATTATATGTTGTTCCGCTGTGATATGTGAGATTCTGATATTGTTTCTGTTGCTTCTTCTTTTTCTTTCTTTCTTCTTCTTCTACCCCTTCTTTTTAACCATAACAATTCGGTTTTCTGGCATTCGATTGCTCGGCAGTTGATACAATGGACGTATTGATGTCGACTTTCGTGAGTCGAAAATCGCAATCGTTGCATTTGGTATCAGAGCATTGGTTAAGTGACAACCTTGGCTCTGTTGGGAATTACTCATTAGAGATAGAGTCAGTAGTACTCTAGAATTAGTTTGAGTGTAATAATCGATATGAGCGCGTATTTATTAGTGAAAATAAAATTGTTTTATGTTGTGATGATTGGTTTGTTGAGTGGTATATGGATTCTGGTCGGTATAGTCTGTACAACTCTATCGATAGGGATCTCTAAACACTTGTTCAGAACAATTCGGCATGATATTGTTTTAAATTGGGTAAATGAAATAATTTTACCTCGATTATATTTTATATATAAAGGAATAATTTTTCAGAATTATCAAAGTGTATGTAAAATTGAAATGTTTGATTGTTGAAAATATAAGAAAATATATAAGTGAATCAAAGTTGTTCGAATAATCTGAATAAAAACAACAATTGTGAAAGAATAAATTATATAAAAGCAAATTATAATTAAAATAATTTACAATTGTGAAATAATCTTGTATAAGTAACATGAAATAGTGAAATTACATGAGAAAAGATTTATAAATGTGATTTATAAATAAAAGGAAAATATTAAAAGAATATTAAGCATTGGATTCACTATTGTTGCTGGGGAATAATAAGGGTGATGACTGCAGCATCATCAGTATCATTTTCGAGTTTCTGTGTGATGGATTTGCTACCATAGTAAATTGAAATTGAATTTTGTTGTGATAAACAAATTTGAAATTAAAATCCAAGTTGAAATTGATGAATATAAGTAATCAAGTTTGAACTTATAATATGAGATAATAAAGATTTAACTTTAGTAAAGTTGAAATAAATTTGAATTAGTATGATAAAATATATGATGTGAAATTTAACTAAAGGAAGTTAAATAAATTAAATCGCATTTGGAAGTTGAATAATAAGTTGTATAACTTATTAAATGTGAAGATGTAAGTAAAACCAATTATTAAAATGGTTAAACAAATTTGTTAAGCAAAACGAGGTATGAATTTGAATAAGTGATGAAATTGACTTTGGTAAAAGTTAAATAGAATTTACTTTGGAGTTGGAATCTGAATTGGATTTATAAGTGGAAACTTGAAATGGAATATAACTTAAGTGATGCTGAATGAAGTTGATTTTGGTATCGAAGTAAAATAATGAAGTGAATTAAATGGATGTGAACTAGAATTATATAAAGGAGATTCAACTTTATTTGTAAAATAAATTAGTAATTGAACTAATGAATTGAATATTAATCAATCGAATGTAATGAGTTGATATAGAATAATGGATATAAGTGTTAATTCATTTAAGGCTAATTGAATGTTAAACCAAATTGAAGGTAAACAAAGTGAATATGAATGTTGAATGTAAAGTGAATAAATTCGGCTATATTGGATATACATTGGTTGTTAGATTATTGTTAATTGATTGAATAGAAATTCATATGCAATTGAATGAATAAAATTGAAAGCTAAAGCGATTAAATTCAAATTGGAAGTTAAGTAAATTTAAATTGAATAGAAATAGATTTGAATTGAAAATGAACAAATGTGAATGTAAAATTAGTGAATGTAAACTAATTGAAAATGAATAATGAATGTCGTTGTATATGAATTGATTGTAAACAATTACAAGTAATGTCGAAATCATATAAGTTGCTTATGAACCTTGTTTAGTATGCATTTCTTTTAATATGCATAGGTTGTAGTTGTTTAAAAGAGAAAAATGTTAATAACTTCTTATATATGTCACTTACGTGTTTATATTGAGTAAGTATAGGTACCGGGGCTACCGTTAGCGGGATTTGGTTGCGCAAAATGCTAAATAAATAACTGCTTTGCTTAAAAATGCTAAAAAGGTATGCCTACGTAGGAAATATGAACTGTTTTTCTGTTTTCCGACCGTGTGGGTCGATGTATATATATTTATATCTATTGTGATATTGTAAAAGCTCCTCCGTACAAAGGAGGTTATGGCAAAATTTTCTGAAAACTTAAGGCGTTAGAAAATTTTCGGGAAATTTTGGGGAAAAAATTTGTGAAAACTAAGTTTTGATTTGAAGTTAAAGGTTAAACGATATAGTTGGTTTTGAAAAGATAACTATATATGGATTTGAAAATATTAGTGAAGTTTTGTAAGAGGTTTAACTATGGATTTTGGAAAAGTTAAACATTTAAATGAATTTGAAACTTATTGAACGAATTGTTTTGAAAAATTAATGAATTTGGGGCATTTTTCTTACTTGGTAATTTCGAGGACAAAATTCTTTTAAGGGGGAAGATTGTAACGACCCAGAATTTCTGTCATTTGAAATTCAGATACTTAATTGATTTTAAATATCAACAAGTAAAATTTGTAAGTCGAATAATTATATTTCGAATATTTAGATTTAATTGGATAATTAAATCGATAATTTAATATTTGAAATTGCGTAAATAATTGGGAATTGGGTTTAATGTGATTAAAAATGATTTATAAAGTTATATTAAATCATATTGGAGTTAGAACAATGTTTGTGAACTTTTAAAATTGAATTAAAAGTTAATTTGTGAAAATTGAATATTTTAATATTTAATCGACTAGTGAAAATAGTCATTTTTCAAACAGTCTCGGATTTCAACGAAACTAGTTTCATCGGATCCGTAATGTTATATTATTGTAAGATTTCAAATTTTGTGTCAATCGGATTTACGGTTTGTCCGGGGCAAGCCATAACGCATAGAAATTTGGTTTAATCGATTTAATTTAAATTTGATCGTTTATTTCCGTAACTCGCACATATGATCGAATTGGCTCTCGATACCTATTCCATTGCATCCGGAACGCAGGGTAAACCCTAGAAACGCCGGTCACCGCGCGAGATTTGGAGTTCGAAAAATTTGAGATGAATAGTGTTCGTCGGTTTCCTATAAAAGCACTTGATCTCTTCACTCTTTGCATCAGAAACCTTCTCTCTTCTAAGCTGCAGCCGGCCCTAATTATTATCAATGGCCGATGTTTTCCAGAATTCATCCCTTAATCTCTCTAAATCCGTTAACAATTAAGAAAAGTTTCCGACTACAAAATGGTTGAGCTTCGCGAGATCTACAAATCTATACGGATATGATCGTCTATAGTTGAGGAAATCAATGACAAAACGCCTGTGTTTATCATGTGTTCATGCACGTTTCATGAGGCCATGGTGCAGACGAGTTAGACGGGGTTGTTGTCGTAGGGGGAGCTCGCTAGGGCGGTTCGAACGAAGGGTGTTGATCATGTTCTCATCGACGTATGGTGGAGCGGCAATTTGAAGTAGGAGGCGACTATAGGTTTGTTCTCGCGTGCGTTCGTTTTAGCCTGGAGAAGAAGAGCATACGCGGCCTGATCTGCTTGGACTTGAAATGCACGACTATGATTGTTTAGGTTAAAATTTATAAAAGAAATTGTAATATTTAACTATATTATAATTCGTTTGAACTTTAAAAATGTATAACTTTGTCATACGAGGTCGGAAATTCACAAAACGAATTGCCTCGGGTTCGTTTTGACGAGCACTACGCAATGGAGCTAGTTCGGAGTCGTTTGGAGCAAGTGATAATTTCGAGTAAAACTAAACGCGTGTTTAATTTTATTCGAAATAAAACGCTACAACTGTTATCGAAAACTCAAGGTGAGAACTTCTCACTCAATCTAATTGTTTCGATTTAAATTTTAAATAGTTAGATTTAAAATTTCTTGATTGTGTGATTGGATGATAGTTATTATTTGTTGCTTTGAAATAGACCCTGTACGCCGCATATTAAGCGGATGTTATTTATTAAACATATATATCACGATAATTCCAACTTGTTATGGAATTGGTATTATATATGTATTTGGAGTTGATTTCCCGCTTTATATAACGGATGAGACCCTATTGCGCCGCATAATAGCGGATAATATTTTATAAATCCCATATACCACGACATTTCATCTCGAAGTGGAATTGGTATTGTGCTAACATCTTTGGATGCAGGGAAACAGATTGGAGGGATCCAACTGGATTCCTCAAACATTTGAATTTATTTCATATGTTGTGTGTTGGTTGATTTATAATCCGTGTGATTATCTTTGTGATTGAGATTGTTGAAGGCTATAGCCGAATATATTTTTGGTATCATTGGATACTGAAAATAGATAAAAATTGGATTTTTGACATTTCAAGTTGGAAGTTTATAGAAAGAAATTATTTTTGAGAATTGGATAAGTTAAAAAGGAGTTTTAAAAAGATAAAGTTATTTTTGAAACCATATTGAATATAATTCCAAATTACGGGAAAAAGGGCTAAGTAAATGGATTTCGATTTATATTACTATAAGTTGAAGAAATTTATTTTAAAAAGAAATGATTTTGTAAATTCATTGGAAATTTATTGAGCAGAAATTAATTGGTTTTGACAATTAATTAAGAATAATTAATCAAGTATTAACTATTAATTAAGAGTTAATTAATGATCAATGAAAGGATAATTTATTAAATGTTTTTATGATAAATTGGCTATTAATTTACCATAACTAGCAGATTTTATTCATAGAAATTTATTTGATTTAAATTAATCAGATGATTAAATTTATCCTACTTATGGATATTTGAATTATATTGGATGATGAATTGTTTGATATCTTTGATATGTGATGCTTTGTGACATATCCTGATGTGTGTTGTGATTTGTAATTTGTTTATCTGTGATATATATATATATATATATATATATATATATATATATATATATATATATCTGTGATCCGTGAATGAAAGGTAAGCGTTATAGTTTATACCGCTTATCAAATATATTGTTATATTTTGATCTGTGATGGTTGAATGTTGTTGCACTATTGTGTTAAACCCTTGGACTACATAATACACACACAAAATGTGGATTTCATGTGGAAATCAGACAAGTCACAGATTTTTAGACAATTCTAAAGATTGAATTTTTGAATCCAAATTAGTTTGGAATTGGAATCGAAAGTTTTTGAAAATGAATTTCAAAAATAAGAGTTATTTTAAATAACTTAATAAAAATTGGAATTTAAATCATTTGATTTAAATTTTTAATTTCAATGTTTGAAATTGAATTCAATGATTTGGGAACTATGGTCTAAAAGATTGTACAAGTTATAAAAATGGTGTTTATATGGGTTTTTAACCATATAAAATATAGTTTTGGAAATTTTAAATTTAAATCCAAGTTTATACTTGAGCGGCTTTAACTCATGAAAAATTGTAATCAGTTTTTCCCAAAACGAAAACTATCTGTTTTCAAATAATAATAACTTTCACATAAGGAAAGAAATTCCCATTTGTGTTAAAAGAATGTAAATTTGGAATTAAATTGTTTTGAAGGCTATGAATTAATCTTTGTGAAAGGTTGTTGAACTTGACTTGAAATAAAGGAGTATTTCAAATGGTGTATCGTTTATATTATAAAAGACATGAATTGTGAATAGTTTTGAAAGCTATAATTTAAATCTTGATTTAAGATTTAATGAGTCAATCCAATTGAAATGGAAATTTATCTGGGAATCTGGGAATAAATCTTTGTGAAATTGGGTAAACTTTGTGAAGTAAATCTTTTTGTTTAAAGATTTAAAATGGTAATTTGTTTAAACCATTTGAAAGAAAGGGTTTGGGTAATAAGTTGTGACTTAATTGAAATCCAAATATCCATATGTTTAAAAAAAATATTGCGTTCACTATTCGGATTAGCCGGGAGAGGACCTTTGTGTCATATAACCCATTCTGAATAAGTGATACGACGTAATGGATAGCATTGAAGACCGGTGGTGAAGACCGGGTATTTGTGAAAATGATAGGATGACCTATCGATTGTCTCTGCACCGTTAGCTACGGTATGGAGATTTCCTTTGTGATGGGAAATTCGATCGGGATTGTGAATACGCAGATTGCAAGGGCTTCTTTGGAAGTGCCTTCGGTTCTGTTCGAACCCGGAACAGACTTGTATGGTTACGTGTCTGACATTACATTTTGAGATATAAAGCAGATTTCTTTCAAATACATTTCTGTTGGTGGCGGAGAATTTTGTAACATCCCGCCTTTTCGCACGCTTCAAATCGACACACATGCCGATTCAAACCATACGGAAGGGCGGATTGTTATGGGGTAAATAAGAAAAACAAGAAAGAAATAAAAAGAAACAGAATCTCACAGCGGAAGGATAAAATATAATAATCAAATATACAGTTCATGAAGCCGTTACAAAATATTTAATTATACTTATACAACATATCAGAGTTCACATACCAAAATATCAACGTAGCGGAACAGTATGAGTGTAGTGCAATAGAATAAATAATAATAATATAAATCTTCGCCTTCGTCCTCCAGAGCTAAATCTTCCAAATCCTGAAACGCTCGGGCTGACCCGAGCGAATTTGAAAAGACAAAAACACTCGAGTCGGAACTAAAAGATCTCATGTGAGTTACATTAACAGAAATAAATACGAGTGCAGTAACTCAAGAGATGCTCGGGATTTACATCTCCTAAGGATCCGTTAAACTATTTACTATGTAGTATATTGCGCTATTATAATAGTGTCTAATTGTAAAATAAACTTACTTTTAAATAGCGTTAAGGCTTTACATTTTCCACCTTAACACATTTATATATTCCCATAGTCTATACAGTACCGTAATCTCCCCCGTACTGGGCGTCATCAGAGGGCACTCCATTGGTATGGTACAAAACAAAATCGTATAAGGCACGCTAGGGTAGGTGACACGGCACAACTAGGCAATGCCAGGGTAGATATACCAATTACGCTTCCGGGTCGGTGGTAACTTATAGCCGCAGCTACCGCCCACCTCGAGCCACACCCCCAAATAAAAATCAAAAGTGGCCACCGAATCAATCCAAGAGTCAAAGTATAATATCGAAGGGATGTGTCCGATCAAAGGTGCTACCTTATTAACCCGTCGATCGCTCCTGTTTTAGCCACCTTATGCCAACTCACGGGAGTTGGGTCCACGTACTTACCTTACAGGAAACGCCGCCACCAACCTACTTCATTCTGGAATCTCCACCGCGTACACGGTTAGTCAAAGTGGTTTTCGGTATCGACAGAGAGTATGTCCATATCCGATCCCGGTCTCTTTGCCAACCAATCGTTATTATAACACCACGGTTATTTAAAAAAAATTATACTTTTAAAACCATAATAAAATATCCATTTAAAACCCATATAAACCCGATATCATTTATTCTTAAAACCCCAAATCAATACGATATCATTTATTTTCCAATATATATTCTTTCCAAAATCATAGGGTTTCCAAAGTAAAATATTTAGAAATAAAAACTTTTGAATATAATATTTCCAAATTATACTACCTTGAAAACATAGCTTTGAAACAAAATTTCCATCTCTTAAATGGTTAAATATTAAATTACTTTTATAAACAAAATAGCTTCCTTAGATTTCACAAATCAATTTCAAATATCGATTTAAAACTTCCAAATACCATTTTAATTCTTATGTTTCAAAGCTTTAAATATTTCACCATTTCAAAAACAACTCATTTGACAAACCCATATATATCAAATTCAATTACTTATTATTTAGACTTGAAATGTTTACTTAATGAATTCAATATAATCTAAGTAAAACCTTTAACTTCACATAATTGGAAAATCTTTCAATTTATTAAACTTGATATATTCATTTAAATCAACCTGATATTCATTTAAATCACTTTACACAAAAATCAAGTTATAAAAATCATATCCTTTAAAAAATTTAATTTTTATTAAATTTCAATTTAACTTAATATTCATCTTCCAAATCTTATTCTCATTTAAGTCATAAAAACTCCAGAAATTAGATTTTAGATAAATGCTTAATCGTATTTGATCTTAAAAATCAAACTTTATTTTATACTTCAAATCAAATTTATACAAAGCTTAAACCCGAAAATTACTATATATATATATATATATATATATAACTAACTAATTCAATATCCCATAAACCATATATATATGGCTTTACAAAACCATAAAAACATTCCAATATATATTTTATATATATACCGCGGTGCCTGTATAAAATTTTCTACCCTATGGTCAAGTGATACGGATGTTTATCATTTCAATCCGTAATTTAAAATAAAATGCGGTTGTATATCATTTCAAACCGCAATCCCGAATGAATGAAATGCATAGCAACTTGCAATTAATAAAATTAATCATCCATTCATCCATCAAATCATACATCCTTTTATCACAGTCATCATCCAATTTCAAACAATCATCAATACATAACAGGTGATAAATAATGGTATCAATTATGAGTTTATACTCAAAATAAATTTAATAACTGTTAATTGGCAGTTTATATGCAAAAATAAACGTAAATTTAACTGGCAGTTAATATGAAATAAAAATTTAACATAACTATGACTGGCAGTTAATATGCAATTAAATAAATTCTAACTGTCAAATTTATGCAATAAATAAAATTAATTAACAGTTATATTAAATGAATGCGATTTGTCAAAGATAATGAATAAAACATGCCAAACAGTCATAAATAAATTTCTACTCATATCTAAAATTAATTTAACAAACACAAGAAATTTTAGAAATTGTGAGTGGATTAAAACACTCACCTTTTGAATTTAAATCGAATTTAAATTCGATTTAAACTCAAAAATTCGACGGTCTCCAAATCTGTCCAAACCAGTCTCATCAGATCCGAAATTTTATTACGATCCTAACAAAAAAAATTGCGTGTAAAACGGATGTTGTATGTGGAAGTTATGATAATTTGAACGAGTTGAAATCTTAATTATAAAACAAGTAAAATAAACCAAGCATCAACTCACAAAGGCCCACGTCATCACTTCCAACAGCACCTGTACACGAGAACCTGGTCAACGCACTACCCTAACGCATGCAAGCAGCCGCCTCTCTCAACATCTACGTCACCACGCGCTTTCCCCAGATGATCGCCGGCTATCGCAGCCAACAAAATCTCGTCGCCGACCTTCATGAGGCCGTGAACCCCACACTTCAATGCCCCATACGGGTTACTGCTGCCGAGACTCTCCCAGCCGCCGGCAATAACAAACCCTAATGGAATTGTACAGGACGATCCAACCGTCGTTTTTCCAAACAAACTTCACCGATGAGCTCCCAACAGTCCTCCTCACACAACCATACCCTTGATTCCACGATCGGCCATAGATCATCACACGTCAACGAACGGCCGAGGTTAAATCGACAAATTCTGATCAACCAATAAACTGAATCAAAAAACGAACACCACCAGGAGATTACACTTTTCGAGAACTATGACATATATTATTTTTTTTGAATTTTTCTGGAGACTTTAATTTTTACTTGATTTTTGAAGAGAATTGGATCTGAAATTTGCATCCACTGAGGAAGAGAAAGAGTTGAAGAAATGAACGTACAGCCAAATGACAATAGATGGAGGCTAGGGTTTATCACAGCCTATTTATAGACAAACTGCAAAAGAATAGGTGGGCACGAATTACGAACGTGCTAAACGGTAGTTGGTCCAAAAGCCCGTTCTGACCCCGGAACGAAATTTGTTAAACCCATATATCCAAATAGGTATTTTAAAATATTCTGAACGCGATGGAAAAAGTTTCACGTCCAAATTCGATCGTATGAAGAAGTTATGCTGAAAACAATATTTCCAAATTGATTTCAAATTGATTTTAATTAAATCGATTCCAAGGCGTTTCGCGTTCGTACGATCAAACGACAAGTCCGATTGATACGAAACTTGAAACCCTACAATAATTCACTGATACGGATCCGATGAAACTGATTTCGTCGAAATACGAGTCCGTGGCGAAAATGACTACTTTTATATTAATTAAATAAAATAAAATTAAATCAATTAAATCGAATTTATATTTCAATTATAGAGTTGAAAATTTATGGCCTTAATACTTCTCCATCATTTGCAATTATTTAAACAATATTTAAATGTCGATTTATAGAAGATAAATTTACCAATTTCAAAGTCCTATCTTAAATTTCATTATATTCAAAATTATAAATTTTAGTTCCCAAAATTTCTATAAATTAAATAATCAATGTTTATCCCATCTATAAAAATTTTTAAGTAGATGGATTCCATGTTGGGTTCCAACCTATATTTTTTAAAGTCCTTGAATTTTAGTTTAATCTCTATAAACGTAATATTTAAATGTTAATTTCATTTCTTTTGCAATACTTTGAATTAAACTAAAAATATCACTTTCTATACTTTAAATCTATACTCCCATTGATTTATTAAATTTGCACTTATTATGCATACTTTTTAACAACTTATTCATAACTTTGAATCTATTACCCGAATTTCACATTTCTATTATTACGTAAATTTGAATTGATTACTATTTATTTTTATTGCTTCACTGATAAATTTAATATTTGCATTGGTTTTGCTTATACTAAATAAATTTCCCCATATTAATAAGGTTTCAAAACAATCAACAACATTTCCTTAGCCCAACCCCTTTTCCAATTATTTTCCTTCAAATAATTCATGTCTCTATAAATACTTACGTTTACACTTTATAGCTTTTTTAATATACCCTTTCCAACACTCTTAACCCTTATCTTTAAGTTCACCCACTTGTAATATTAAATTATATTTATTACAATTCAATGTTGGCATCTATTACTATTAATTTATTCAATGTTTACTGCTCCTTATTTCAATTTCTTCTATTTACAGTTGCGACTTTACTATTCACAGTTACTTTTGTATACTCCTTTACTATTTAAACCAAATATAACAAATTCTAATTAAATCCAATTATTACCTTTAAAATAAATCATAACATTAGAATATCTCTATTAAATTTGAATGTTTCATTTAAGTTTATAAAGGATCCACTTGCATTAACATAAATTTTTAAATTTATTCCCATTTACGGTTAATAAATGTTATATTACATTAACCAAATTTAATATCTTCCTTTAATTTCACATCTTCAAAGTATATCTAGGTAAAATCTTTCCACTACTTAATTTATTGAATCTTATGCAATCTTACTATGAACCAGTTTTAAATTACCATTAACTGTACATTAAATTACTATTCAAAGTATTTATTCATAATTCAATTCGATATATACGTTTGTTTCCTTCTATTTGATAAATAACCTAGTATACCTTTACATACGGTCATTTCATTCCATTCATTTATGGGTATTGCATTGAAATCAAATTTATTAGCTAATATCACAATATTACCATTTATCAAAATTGGCTTACAAACTTTTATTCAATATCCTAAATAAATAACATATTATTAAATACTTACTCTTGTTTTCTCATATTCCATTAAAAATCAAATCACAACTTTTTACATTATTTTATTGAATTGGAATTTCATTTTTATATTATTAACCTTTAATTACACTTATTTATTTAACCAAATTAAATCTATGAAATTTTACGGGTCGTTACAAATTTATTCTCTTAGCTTAGCACCCTTCTCTGACACGTACGAGCTCAGAGGTTTTGTAGTTGAAGGTTATCAGCGATATACTCCCAATTTGGTAATGTGGCATGCTGAGTGTTGCAGTGTGATGATTATTTATTGATCATTTTTTGATCAAACCGTGGCTTTGTGAAAAAGCGTAGCTTTGTGGACGAGACTTCGTCGGACCTCACACCCCGGAAATGGTCAAAACAGGAATATGCGGCAAGGTTATGAGGGTCGCTCCCTTTAGGGTATGTCATTTCCTTCTGGAAAAGGGTGGTGTCAGGTATAGAGCCCTGATTCTTAACCAATGTGGTTGCTCCAATCTCATTTTCTGTGTGTGTAACGACCCGGAAATTCCGATCCCGAAAATTCCAGATAGTTAGAAAAGAAAAAGAAAGAGAAAGAAGAAGAAACAGGAACAAGACACAGAAACCTCCCATTCGCCGCGGATCAAAATATAATATCACATAAATAATAGTTATAAAAAGGAAAACTGTACTTGTCAAATTACACTTTAATATATCTCAGAGTTACAACATATTTACAAACACATGACAGATAAATAAATCTGTTTCAGATACTATAATATATCACTGCAGAAACTCTCCATACGTTCCTGCTCTCCAGCTCGCCTCCTGAGGTCCAGGACGTCCTTACCTGAAAATATGTAATACTCGGTCTGACCCGAGCATTACATCAAAGTAACACCCGGGTCAGGCTGGAAACCAGCATGAGTAAACCCATCTAACATACTATTGAACAACATAAAACTTATTTTAAACCCAGGGTAACTCGTACTTCACTACGAGTTCTCAATTTGTTATAGTCAACACTTCCACACATCAATATCTATGTACCGTTACATAGTTTAAAGGGTCCAATTTATTAAATCATTCCATTTACAGCCTATTGATTCCACATATTAAATCCATAAGGAATTTATAGAGGATTATAAATCGAAGTGGTTTCGGGTATTTACTAATACCCGACTCCGGTCTCTTCGAGTTCTATACCATCTTATCTCAAATTATTCAAGTGAAACTCAATTCAAACTTAAAATACAGGGTGTCACCTATATGCATTAATTCATCATTAATGAATGACCACATTATCTCAGTTTAAATCCAATCATATCACATCACATAACATCTCAAAATACATACCCAAGATATCAATCAATCTAAGGCGTACAATATTTTTCAATCATTCCTAATCAAGATAAATTGGTCTTACCATTTCTAATTAATTCAAAAAAATTAAATTAATTACTTCAATCTCCATTAATATTGTTTAACTTTAATTAATTACAAACAACTTAATTGATCATCCTTTAATTAATCATCCTTTCATTTATTTATACAAATTAATTATTCTCAATCATTTACGGCAGTTAATCTTTAATTACTTTCATTAATAACATTAATTAATTATATCAATTAATGATCCTAAATTAATTACCTCCATTAATCAGCCTTAATCAATTATATATAGTAAATAACCATTCTGTAAATACTTACCTTAATTAATTAACTCCTTAATTAATCACCTTAATCCTCTAATTAATTACACCGAATAATTGATCCTTAATTACTTCTCCTATGTAATTAACCTTTAATTACTTCTCATTAAGTAATTTTCCTTATATTAATTACATTAAGATATTAATCCTTAATTACTTCCCTTAGATAATTTACTCTAATTTACCTTCATTCGGGAATTACCCCATTGGTTAATTATCCTCCTTAATTATTGACATTCAGTAATTACTTTCAAAATTATCAAAAATTATTTTCACTAAGTAATTATTCTTAAATGATTTAATAATTTTTTTAAAATTAATTATCTTAATTAATAATTCGATATTAATGAATCAATCTGTAAATTGATTGCACAAATTAATTAATCTTTATTAATTAATTTAAATAAAAACTTAAATACTTAATTATTCCCTGATTACATAAATCAGTTAACCATTCTTAATTCATTTAAAAAAATTCATTATTAAATTTCATCATTTAATTCACTCTTAAAGAAAATCATATATGAATTGCCCTATTATAAAATTACTTTAAACAACAAACGAAAAAATCTTAAAACTTCAGAAACTCGTTTAAGACTTGCAAATGTTTTTAACTTGATTTACATTTCCTTTGTAATTTATAAAATTAGATAAGCTAATTTAAAGATTCATGGAGATTTAGTTTTAAATAATTCCTTTGACTAACTTGTTTGATACAACATCGGAAAGTTTAATCTTTGAAGATTTACTTTTGCTTTAAACTTGGACATATATACATCTATGTTCACAAATTAAACTCTTAAATTATTAAGTGGGCCGAAGCCCAAAACAATTGAAACACACACCTGCTTCCTTCCCAAACGTACGACTCCAACTCTAGTTCTTCACCGGAACTCAATGCAAATTCATACAATAAAATCTCTGATCAACTCGCCGTCTCTTAACTCGCTGTTTCTCAATGAACAACGATCCACCTCGAACAGAAAGAAATCCAGATCGAACCCAAACCTCCACATCTGTCTCAAATCCAGTTTTGACACCCTTCGTGCACGTTGTGCACATGCACGACGTCACCTCCGATCGCCTCACTGCTGCGGCGCTCAAACACAATTTCAATCCCTCTCACTCTCCAAAAAAAACACTTCATCGATGCCCCATAGTTCTCTGATCGAAAATCGGTCAATAATCAACTCTCTTGAACCTAGAAAGTCAACCTACCCACTCAAATCGACCCGCCTCAGTCGTCGATCGACCACTTCCTCCTACATCACCTACCTAAATCTAAAGCCCACTCAAGCCACAATCACCGTGCCAATTTCCTCGACTTCCGGTTGCCCCAAAGTCACCCTGTTCCATCGCGTTCACCCGCATGCCAAAAACTTTTCCAAACCCTACAATCCACTCGCTCTCACAATCCAGGTCCAAAGTTACGATTCAGCCACGGTCGGCACCTCCCCTAGGTCCACCAGCTCTTACCAATCCTGGCCGCACCACCCCACGGCGACCAAATCGCCAGAAATTAATTTTTGAACGAAAATCGTTCATCCCTCAAATTTTCTAAATTTACAAATCTAAAAATCACCATATTGTTATCAAAAATCGAGTTACCCATATACGGATCTAATTTAGGAATAAAAACTTGAAATTTTATAAATTTTATTTTTAATTTGAATAAGCTTCCACTGAAATTTTCAATTTTCCAGTAAAATTGCTTAATACCTTTACTAGTTTTCATTTTTAAAACTCGTATGGTGACAACACACACAAATTTCTTTTAAACCCCATGAGTTCAAAGAGATCAGGGAAAGTGATAAAAAAAATTAATCGATCCTGTAAATTTTTAACAGAACATGTATAAACCTGGTCACAACATGCATTCCATTTTCTTACATATATATATATAGACATATATATATATATATATATATATATTGATAATATTTACAGCCGTAGAAGCAAATCTCACTCATAATCTCAAATATTCATCCATACTAACAAATTAAAATAGATTTAAAAATTTGAGAAGGAAATTTACTCACAATCTCTGTAGAACAAAGGGCTTATTACAGGAACTTGGCTGTTGATTTGAAACTTGTCTTAAATTATAACTTGATTTACTTTAGACCTTGAAAATTTTGATGTTGAGGTTTTGCTTCCGATTGGAGCTGTAGTTCCAAATATTTCTTGATTCAGGTTGAAGATAAAATATGTTACAGGCCTTTAGTTTGGGTTTGAGAATTGGTTGCATGCCTACAAATTTTGAATTAGAGAAGAGATTTCTTGATTTTGTTCCTTGGTTTATGTCCAAGGCTTTTGATTTCAGGAGAACAATAACAGGCTGAAGTTTTTCTTAGTTTGAACTTCGGGAAAGTAGAAAATGAAAGAAAAAGAAGATAGGAGTAAATAAAGAGTAAATTATGATTTTATTAAAATTTAAAGAAAATGATAATATAAAGATGACACTTGTCATTTTAGTTAATATTTGTCAATTACAATTTATAATTCATTTGCACTTGTAATTAGATACATTCCTATACTTACATTTATAATTATGTATAATTTATTTATTTATAAAGCTTTTGTAATTAATTTTCTAATTTATACAAACATATTCTAATTTATACAAACATATTCTAATTTATATAAATAAATTCCTTTAGGAAGAAAAAAAATACAAATAACTTATATTCTTAATAAAAATAAAGATACATTTTAAAAAACCAAGGTATGATTTAAGATATACATATATTTATCCATTGAATTTAAATTTAAGTATCCGAATTCAAATCGAATTTTAGATTAGTATTATATATCCATATATTTAAACAAATATAATTTCAACTTGTATATAATAATTCTATTTAAAATCTATGCATATATATACACAACACAATTACAAATATAAATATTACCTTGATTAGATTCATTTGTTCAATCTACAATTCGGTATTCTATTAATTAACCCAATTATTTATCGATTACAGATGTCTAGAATTCCGGGATATTACATTCCTTCCCCCTTTGAATCTTTTCGTCCTCGAAAAGGAACGAAGCCAGAATTTATTAAAATGCTTAAAATCAGATAAATTATTCTTTGACCATTTTAAAACACTTTGAAAATCAATATAATATTATAAAATAATTTTTATGAAAATACTTTTTATAACTCGATGTTTTAACCAGTCCATCCTTGTTCTCACAGAAATTCGGTCATACGTTGATCAGGCGTAAGACTGAAAATCTACAAGTACTTGGTAAACCCGTTTCAACACCGAATGAAAATACTTGAAAAATAGTTTTGTTGAAAATATTGAAATCATTTTGAAAATAGAGGAAATATCTTTGGTGAGAATGCTTTGGAAATCATCACCCCCATCCATGGTCGCAGTTACATTCCAGGGTTACGTTGCCATCGCAGCAAAAGTCCATGTAACTACAGGCTCTCAACGGCCTCTCGATTACGCCATGGATCCCACGACAGATCGCAGTTACATTCCAGGGTTACGTTGCCATCACAGCAAAAGTCCATGTAACTGCAGGCTCTCTGCTGCCTCTGGTTTTCGCTGTCGAAATGAAACTTCTCCACTCCTACATAAGTCGCAGTCTACCGATATAAAATCAAACGCAGACTGTCGGCTCTCAGCGGCACACACGACTTTCGCTATGTTACCATAGGTCGCAGTCTACCGATATAAAATCAAACGCAAACTGTTGGCTCTCGGCGGCACACACGACTTTCGCTATGGTAAACTCAACTCATAATCCCCAGGAACTAGTTTTGTCCGGACTCCTCACAAAATCAACTTTAGAACCCCCCTTAGGGCTCAAGGCAGCACCACCCGGTGGCACTCCTGAGAAGTTCATTTCAAGGGAGCGCCTTTGCCCCCACAGCCATCATCAAAACATTTTAAACTATACACATATAGTATCTTCAAATCATACACCCAGTATGATCTCATACAAAGCTCCTTTACACAAAATCGATTATTCCAAAATCGATAATTCTCAAACTAGGGTTTCCAAATTCTCATATTGATTTTACCCAAAAATCAAAAGCCTTTCCAAATCCAAAGGTTCCCAAAACCTTTTTCCAAAATCCTCATAAGATCCTTTATATATATACAGACATATGTAATTTTTAAAACTTTGGATCGTTTCAAACTTGTATAAAACTCATTTTATACTTCAAACATTTTCAAAAACCCTTTTCTTCTGGCAAAAGATTCAACAAGGGGAGTTTCATTTTATAAAACAAAGATATTTAACTTTGTTTACTCAAAATCAAATATTCAAATTTGATTACTCTTTTCAATATCATTTACATTCAAATCCGTACGATGTACACATATCATCCGTATGCTATACCAATCTGATCGCTCACTCGACCACACAATTTCACTTCTGAACTAGTATCATCCACCCGACTTCCTAGTGCGGACATAGATTTGGTTTCTTGATCAGAAACCGTCATTCTCCTTGCATAGTCATAACTATGATAGAGAATATCCAGAACCAATCAACAATCCATATCCAGGTTCACCGTCGAAAATCGAGTGAAAAATCCCAACTCGGATAGATATACTATCCCGAAATTTTGTGCTCGAATCTGGATCAAATCATTATGCGAATAGAATAACCTACGTACACCCTACGTATTTATCTTTATTAGTTATTAGCCAAATCAATTTCATTTCTATTCACTTTGATTTTCATTCACTTACTCACAATTGCTTCAATCCATTTGGATTATCACCTCTATTCTTATCTCGATTGGGTATTTAACCAATAACAGTTTGAACTCCGACCAGTTCATTTAGAAAATAGCTTGAAATTTTTTAAAATAAATAAGTAGTTGAAAAATAATTACTAGTTTGTAAAATAGGTGTAAAATATTTAGAAAATAGTTAAAATAATTATAGAAATTTTAGATAATTGCAAAATAATAGTAAGATAGTTATTAGTTTTGTTAAATAGTTGAAATATAGTAATTAGCTTATAAAACAGTTGGAAAATTGTTAAACAGTTTCAAAAATAATTGTAAAACAAGTATAAGATAGTTTGGCTTTTAAAAGAAAGGTTGTATATATAATGAATAGCTTGGGAAAAGTAGATTTATATTAAAACAAGTTATATTAAAAATAGCCCAGAGTCAAAACTGCTCACTTCCCAATCTCTATTCTCATCAATTCAATTTAAATTTTCCATTTAAATTGACCCAATTCCAATTTAAATAACTTCAATTTCCATTTAAATTGATTCAACCCCAATTCAAGTTGAATTAATCTCAGTTTCTTAAATTTAACTTTATTCAACCTTGATCTCAAATTCTACCAATTCAAATAAATTTCAATTGAACTGGTACCAATTTCAGCTCATTTTAACTTCAGTTTGAATTAATCCCAATTTCAAACTCCATTTTCAAATCAAGTTGAATTATTCTTGATTTCCTTCCAAATTCAATTCAAATTCCACTTGAATTTAAAACTATTCAACTCTAATTACAAATCCAAGTTATTCCAATCACTTTGGACTAATATCCATTCAATTGAACCCAGTTCAATTTCAATCATTTCAATTCAACCCAAATTTTGCATTTCAATTTTTAAACTGACACCTTCATTCACAAATCTAGTTAATTCAAATAAAATTCAATTTAAACTAATTCAATTCAAATTTTCCAAATTTAAACCATCCCGAATTATATAAATTCGAGTTAAATTTTTAAATGTTGATTTAATCCTTTAAATCAATTTTCCTTTAAAGTTTTTTTTAAACAATTTAATTCACAGATCAGACCTAACATTTACACCACAAATCAAATTAACCTTTTTTTTTCCATCAATAACCCAAACCTTTAAACAATTTAATTTTGAGTCAAATTCTCAAAATTCCATTTTAAATTATCTTTACTATAACGACCCACAAATCCATACCCCTTGAGTCAACACTATTCTACAACAATCAACTCAAGTTGCACAGAAATACGAACCATTGGGTTAAAGAAGAAGAGGTAGAAGGAGAGAAAACAGAAAACAACAACAGAATCTAACCATCGCAGCGGAATAAAATATAATAGATATTAACATATCTTTTCACCAAAATCAAATATGGCTGTTTAAATATTACATCATCAGAGTACATCAATCACAGCTCAACATCAAAACATACAAATGGATACACAACAACTCAACACAGCGGAATATATACATAAACAAGTACGGAAATACGTATCATCATCCAGCTCGTCTCCTGAGCTCCACAGCATCATATTTTGTATCCTATAATACTCGGTCTAACCCGAGCATTATAGTTAAATAACACCCGAGTCAGTCTGGAATACCAGAGTGAGAAAATCACACTCAGTTGATAATTAAAGTTCCAAAAATCCTTTGAAAACAAAAGCATCTCGTAAGACCGCGCCACAAATAAACATGTCGGGTTTTTTCCTTACGATAGCTAAAACAATTTTTATAGAAATCCTCTGATATTATAATAGGGTCTATATACAAATACTTATAAAATAGCCGAAATTGTTACATTCATTAAATTCCAGCTACTAGCCACAGAGTGGGTAATGCAAACAAAACTCGTACAAGGCTCGTAGGGAGAATGGTTTTCCAACTAATGACTAGGCACCGGGGTACCACCTGTCATAGTACGGGGCCTAGATCATCGTACCGAGGAGTACGCCCGCTCCCCTGCAACACAAGACCGGGACTACCCCTTACTGGATAATTCCGAGTGAGATCACCCCGTGGTTGGGATCAGCAACCGCCCACTAAGTCGAAATAAAAAGGGACATTTAGACAGGGATGACCTCACCCTGCTTGGGTGCTACCCACCTAGCCTTGCTGCATAACCCCTGATTTTCAGTCATTCCCGGTTGATGAGGCTAGAGGTTAATCGTTACCTCTATAGAACATATCCCTTAGAATGCCCATCGTCCACATAACGATGTTTCGCAAGCAATCATCCATACAAGTCCGTCCCGGGTTCGAACGGAACCGAAGGCACTATTCCTACTACATCCATTTTGGAAATATCCTCAGGATTAGTAGCGATTAGCCCTTGCACTTCACTGCTCCATCTTCGAATCCAAACTCATTTCCATGAAACATACAAAACGGATCGAAGTGGTTTTCGAGAAATAAATCTCGATCCCGGTCTCTTCGAAACGATCAACGCATTTGGCCAATATTGATAGTCGGTGATTTAACTATCAATTAGTATTCACAAACAACCATCAACCAATAAATAATTTCCCAAATTATTTACTAATCCCAAAATATGTTCACAAGATAAATTTTCACTTTTCAAACCCTTTTGAAAACAGTTTCAAACTACCTTCCTTTCTCAGAATAAATTCCAAGTATTTTCTATTTCCATTGAAATCACCAAGCACAAAACTTTAGATTTTTTTTAAATAATTTAAAAACACTTTATTTTGAAATATACTTTAAAACATTTAAGTTAAAAACTATTTCAATAATTTATTAAAAATACATACTATATAAATTGTTGAAAATAAGGTTACTTTATAAAATATAAACTAGGTTTTCTCCCTTAAAACAAAATACTAAGTTACTTTTTTACAAATAATTACAACGAGTAGATTTGAAAATATTTATTTTAGAATTTAGATATTTAGATATAATAAATTTCCTAAAACATGCTTTTTTTTTTAAAAGAACATTAAACTTTTAGCTTATATTTAAAAACTTACTTTGAAAACGTACTTGGCTATCCAGAGAAATATTCTTCTCTTCAAATTCTTTAAAAATAAATCACCATTTATTTTTAAACAAATTTTCTCATTCCTTTAATAAATTCCCATCTTGAATTTATTCTTCCCAAATATCCACTGATATATTTTACTTTACATTTATAACCCAGTTTATAAATTCACAAAGTCTCATTTCCTTTAAATTTCCAATTCCAAACACTTAAATCAATTTCCAAATTGATTTCCAATTTCTTCATTTATTCCAGAATTCTTTAATTACAGATTTATTCCTTAATTATGATTTAAAATACTTTTAAACTGAAAATCCAATTTTAGATTTCTCAAATTACTTCTTGATTCTTTTAAATAAATTTAAACTTTGAATTGTAAAATAATTCTTTATTCCTTTAATTTATATCATTTAAAGTCACAATTAATTAATTTCTATTTATTAAAAATTCCTTTTGCCATATTCGGAATTATTTCATTTATTAATATCTTAACATCACTTTCATTCCTTTCAATTCATTCTTAAATTCATTCAAATTTCCTATAATTATTTTGCTTACAAATTTTTTCTTTTATTTTCTTCTAAAATCCAATTTATATATTTTTGGAATCTCATTATACCCAAATGTATTCAATCAAACCATAGCATTCAATATTCCAATATAATTCATCATAGAATAACAAATAACCACATCAAAGAATATTAAATACTTTAAATAATATTGAGGAATCTTGTTGGATCCCTCCAACCTGTTTCCCTGCATCCACAGATGTTAGCACAATATAAAATACTAATTCCACTTCGTGGTGGAATATCACGGTATATGGGATTTAATATAGATATCATCCGCTATTATGCGGCGCATAGGGTCTCATCTGTTATATAAATGCGGGAAATCAATCATTCCAAGATGTAATATATACTATATATATAGCACATCAAATCAATTCATCCATCCAACCAAATTATTTAAATTTAGTCATTAAATTTAAATGTAAATTCAACCGAGTGAGATTAACTCACCTTCGCATTTTAATTTGCAATCTGATCCAACCCGACCTGATTTTCTCCCATGATTTCAGACCTTGTATAAACAGTTTACGATTAATATTTGAAATAAATCGAAAAATCAATTTTTCATTTGATAATTTATCCTATCTAACAATTTAAATTTGCCAACAAGTTTTAATTTTCTTAGTAACTAAAATAATTTAGATAAGTTAACTAAACAATTTATTACCTTCAATAAATTATTATTTTGAACATAACTCAATGAATCAAAATACATATCTTTATAAAATAGTATATTTTTCAAATTCTCTATATAAAAATCGATATTGCTATTTAAAATCCAATCTTCAACCCTATATTTTTTTTATTCCTAATCTATTTATAAATTTATAAATTTCCTATTAGATAAATTATTATTATTATTATATATTTATATATATATATATATATATATATATATAACCAAAGTAAATTTTAATAAGTGTAACGACCCATAATTTTAAACAATTTAATTTGAGAATATTTAATTAATTTTAAATATTTGAATGATAGTTTGAATTGAATTTCAAATTATCAGAATGAATTTAGCGATTAAATTATAGAATTTAATCTATTGAAAGTTGAATAAAAATTTGAATCTTCAATTTTAAGCCGATTAAAAATATTTCAAAGGCTTGTAAAATACATATTGATAATATTGAAGATTATAGAAGCTTCAGAATTGAATTTGAAAGTGAATTGTTCAGTTTTGAATTTAAATCGTTTGAATCGATATTTAAAAATAGCCGTCCGAGGCACAGTCTCGGAATTCAACGAAACCAGTTCCATTGGGTCTGTAATATTTAATTATTCTCGGATTTCAAATTTCGTATTTTTCTGAGTTTATATGTGAGCATATGACACCTAAATGCATTGAAATTTGTATCGAAACAAATTTAATTTAATTGAAATTAGTCAACAAACGACAGCATCCCGTGAACTAGGCAAAAAATCGCGTTGCCACCCATTTGTTTCAGCCTAAAATCATGGAAGAAAATCGTGATAACCATCCCTCTGTTATTTTAAAAAAAATCCTCTCCCTCATTCTTCAGTTCGCTCATAAATTCAAACTTTCGAACGAAACAAAATAATGGCCGAAGCCTTTTTTTTTCCCCAAATCAAAATCAAATCGCGATTAGGCAAGGCGCGTACGCGACAAGGGGGGGCGAAGCCCAGAAAATCAAAGTAGGGGGAAGCATGTGAGTTGTCTCACGTTCGACCATCTCAAAGTCGAGCGTATTGGGTGGCGCCGTGAGGGCGATTCGCGAGGTCGAGGCGGCGGCTAGGGCAGTGGATTGTGGCCGGCGACGATCTGGGTTCGATGGTTAGCAGCGGCGACCTAGGGCATGCGAGCGAGTCGCGATTGGGAACACTCGAAGGGGAGAGGGCCGAGGACAAAAGGATGCGTGGACGTCGAGACAGTGGAGCAGGCCGATAGGTTGGTGGGACATATCGCGAGCAGTGGCGTTCGCGAGTTCGTCAGTGGAGTTGTTGGAGTCGATTGCAAGTTCGACTGAGTGGCTGCGAGGTATATTTATTTCCTTTATTTGTTTATTTTAATTCGTTAACCCTATAGGTGCAGTAAAGAAAAAAATATGTATGTGATTTCAATTTATAAATCTATAAAAGAAAATGGGTTTGAAATTTAATTATTAGTTTAAATTAAACTTTTGGTTAATTAAATATAGCGAATGGAAATTAATTATGTGATTTGTCCAAAGATTATATAAAATAAAGATTGGAATTTATAAAGAATAGTTTTGAATTTAATTTTTGTTAAATCAAAATATTAAAAAGAAATTGTTTGAAAGCCAAAAACAATTTATTAAGAAGGGATTTAATTTTAAAATTGTAACCTTTAGTTAAACAAATTTAATTAAAGAAAATTTAGTTTTAAAAATTAAATTGTAGTTGAATAAAATTATTAAAGGTATTGGTTTAGAACAAAACCATTGAATAATTAAAACAATCAAAAATGAAAATTTATTATTCGATTTATTTCGAATATTAATAAATTGTGTAAATATTTATACAAGGTATAAATCAAGAAAATCAAGTCAAGATGGATAATGGATTGCTAATAAAAGCAAAGGTGAGAACTTCTCACTCGGAATTTTGTTGTATATTTAAATTTTAAATAGTTAGATTTAAAATTTGCTTGACTGTGTTGATTGCATGCTTGAATGATGATTGTTATATATATATATATATATATATATATATATATATATTGGATGTGAATAGACCCTATGCGCCGTTAGTAAGCGGAGGTTATTTATTACACACATATACCGCGATATTCCACCTCGAAGTGGAATTGGTATTATATTATATATATAGCAATATATATATATTGGCATATGCATATATTGCAGTTGATTGATTTCCCGCATTTGTATAGCGGATGAGACCCTATTGCGCCGTTAGTAAGCGGATAATATTTATAAAATCCCATGTACCGCGATATTCCACCTCGAAGTGGAATGGGTATTGTGCTAATGTCTGTGGATGCAGGGAAACAGGTTGGAGGGATCCAACTGGATTCCTCACAAATATTTATTAATTTTAGATATTGTGATGTTTGATTGATTATCATATCGATATATGATGTTTGAAAAGTCGTGATTGACTATTTGATGTGTTGCATCATCGAATCCAATTTTTGAAGTTTAAAAATAACGATTTTGATTTTTATGGGATTTCTAAAGTGATTTTTGAAAGTATACGTTTATAAAATATTTTTGGAATTGATTCATCTTAAATAAGTAAACGTTATAATTTTAATATTATAAAAATTAAGATTTTTGAGAAATTCAGTTAAAAGTTGATTTTTGAAGATATGAATTAATAATTTTATAAAATAGTTTTAACTGGGATTTCTGAATTTATTATAAAAAGTTTAAAAATTGGATTTATAAAATTGGATTATTTTATAAATCAAATGATGAAATTATAAAAGAGTTTAAAGACGTTTTAAAAATAGTAATATAAATTGTTTTATATTAAAAGATTTATAAATTGATATTTATAAATTAAAAATATTGGAATTATAAAACGAGCTTTTACAAGTATTAGAATGAATTGTAAATGAATTTCATAAATTGGAATTATAGAATTATAAAGGTGAAGTTATAAATGGAATTTTATAAAAAGTAGGTTTATAAAATTTGTAAAGTTATTTAAAAGAATAGATTTTGGATAAATAAAAGAATCTTATAAGTTATAAGATTTATAAATTTGGGGAGTTTAAAGAAACAATTTTGTAAACAAATAAATTATAAGTGTTTGACTTATAATATGAATTTTTAGTATATCATTGTGATATGAATTGAGATAGGTTAATAAAGGAATTTATAAAAAGGAGTTGATATAAAATAAATAGAAATAGAATTTATAAACGTTGTTTTATAAATCCGCAACGACTTATTTTGATAAGGAATTGTTGTAGTTTGTTAATGGAATTATATTCATGTTTTAGACAGTGAATAATCCTTTAAAATAAAATGAATAGAAGTGATGAAATTTATTAACAAATATAAATATATTCACGTTTTTGAATAGTGAATATTATGTTAAAAAATTATTTTGGATGTGATGTTTAAAATAGAATTAAAACGATCTAAAGATGTTTTAAAAGGTGTTGAGGTTCGAAACCATAGATTTCAACATTTATTGTTGAAATAGATGTTTTCGAGAAATAAAAGGAAATGATGGACTATAACACTATTGTTATAGTAAATGATTTCGAAAGGAAATATTTGGTATAGTATTGGGATTTATATATCTATTTTAATTTTGAATCCCTATACTAGTGATTTTGGGTTGTCGTAACGATGTTTTACGCAACATTCGTTTTGGCCCAAATAAATATGTTAAAGAGAATAATTTTCTTAAAGAATGAAATATATACTTAATTTCGATTAGAGTATATTGAATATTTTCCAAGTATAGAAAATAAAAAGACTTGTGAATTACTTATAAATAAATAAGTATGGAAATGTTTTTCCAATATTAAGTGAATATTTTGAATTTATCTTTTTGAAGATAAATTGAAAATGAATATTTGAAAACGAATGGAAATCGTATATTCATCAATATTTTGGAATGTAAATTCAATATAGAATTTATAAATGAAATTGGGAAATTGGGTTTAAAAATAAATATTGATTTATTTTTGAAGAATGGAAAATATATATATCTTATAAAGATATTTTTGGGAAATAAATAATTTGGAAAATTATTTGGAATCAGGTGATGTTGGCATATCTATTGATAGTTCAATAACCGACTATCAATATTTACCTTTAAATAGGTATTTGTTGTGATTTGCTTGAATTTGAATGCCACACTTATTTTTTTTAAAATAAGCGCTCACTATTCGGGTTAACCGGGAAAGGACCTTGGGGTCGTATAACCCATTCCGAATATGTGATACGTCGTTATGAATTGCATTTGAAGATCGGTGTTGAAGACCGGATATTTTCAAAAACGTAAGGGTTTCTTGTTGATTGTCTCTGCACTGGCTGATCCCCGGTATTGAGATCTCCATATGTGATGGGAAATCCGAACGTGATTAGAGATTATTTGGATTGCAAGGACTTCTTTGTAAGTGCCTTCGATTCTGTTCGAGCCCGGAACAGACTTGTATGGATTGTGTGTCTGACATTACAAATTGAGATATAAAGCCGATTTCTTTCAAATATATTTCTATTGGTGGCGGAGAATTTATTCTCTTAGCTTAACACCCTTCTCTGAGACGTACGAGCTCAGAGGTTATATAGTTGAAGGTTATCAGCGATATACTCCCAATCTTGGTAATGTGACATACTGAGTGTTGCTGTGAAATGATCATTGTGTTGATTATTTGTGATAGGATCATTTGTTTGATCGTCTATCTTGGTGATCATTTCTATGATCATTTGTTGACCCAAAGCATGGCTTTTGTATAAAGTATGTTTTTGTGGACGTGACTTCGTCGAGCCTCACACCCCGGAATGGTCAAAACAGGAAAGAAGCAGCAAGGTTATGAGGGGTAGCGCCCTTTAGGATATGTGCATTTCCTTCTGGAAAAGGGTGGTATCATGGTATGGAGCCCAGATACTTACTCATGTTGAAAACACTTTATGATTGTGTGAATTGATTACGAGCGCTCGATGAAAGGTCCCAAAGGACCGGGGGATGGCATATTCGGTCAGTTGTTACTCAGTTAGGGGTAACCCGGCCTTGTGTTGGTAGAGATCCGGTTTGTTTCTCGGGGATGTCCATCCAGAGGCATTCTCATGTGGCAATGGGAAGTTCCTTGGCCTGACCATTCGTTGGAAATCCAAAGAAACAATACGAGCCTTGTACGGTTTTAGTTGTATAACCTGTCATGGAATATGGCGGTAACCCGCTATTGAACATGGTAGCTATAGTAGGCATAGTTCGAAATGTCTATGCTGGCTAAGATTTATATCTTTATTTTCGAAATGAATTTTCTCTACACTATGCACTAGTAATAATATCAAATGTTCTTTTTAATGCGTATCAAGCATCTTTGACTATCAGAAGGAGAAATCTCCTCCGATTCTGCGTTTGCATTGTGTGTGCGTGCGGGAGGCCTTATGGTAGTCTCATTTTTAAAAGCATTGCGAATTGACTTTAAAAATATTCCTCTATTTTTGATTTTAAAGATAAATAAACTGTTTTAGTTCTCACACCAGTCACATGACTGACTCGGAGTTTATTGTTTTCCTTCCTAAACTCTGGGTGCCCACCAATTTCCACACGGGCAGTCAAGAGTTAGGTTTATCAGGATATTCTGGAATTCAGGAGTTGCAGGAGGCAAGATGGATGGCATAGCGTATTTCTAGTATCTAGTATTTCTTTTTCCGCTGTTTGTTATTGTTGTTATACACTCTGATGATATGATGTAATGAAATGTAATGTAATAACTGATATAGTTCTTTGTTTAAAGATTATTCATTTATCTATTATATGTTGTTCCGCTGCGAATTGTGAGATTCTGATATTGTTCTATTTTCTGTTTTCTGTTCCGTTCTATTTTCTTTTCTCTCTATTTTCTACCTTCTTATCTCTTCTTCTTTTCTTTTCTCTTTCTTAAAACCCATAACATTTCGGTTTTTCGGCAACGAAAAATCGCAATTGTTACATTTGGTATCAGAGCTTATGGTTAAGCGACAACCATGGTTCTATTGGGTATTACTCATTGGAGATAGAGTCAGCAGTACTCTAGAACGAGTTTGAGTGTAATAATAGATATGAGCGCGTATTTGTTAGTGAATATAAAATTGTTTTTGAATCGAGTAAATAAGATAATTTTGCCCAAAACTATTTTGTATAGAAAAAAAAATGATTTTCTATGAATTATTATAGTATATGGTTGCATGGATTGTTAGGAAGTGATAATATAGAATTATTATCATTAGTATATGAAATTAAATAAGAAATAAAATGGATTGAATTCAAGTAAACTAACTTGATAAATTATTAATTCATCATGGATTAATGAATTGGAATTTGAATTAGTTAAATTAAAGTTTAGTTGTGAGCTAAATTTGAAGATAAATTTGAAATTGTATATAAATTCAAGTAAGTAGAAGAAATAAATTGAAATTCCCTTTGTTAGTAATTAAGTAAATTCGAGATGAATTGAATATTGAAATGAATTAGTGAATGAAACTAATTTAAAGTAATAATATGAATTATTAAATGGAAGTTAATCGATAGAATTCAATATTTAGAATTGAGAATTGAATTCGAATGAAATTTAAATTGTGAATTGAATTCAAATAGAATTGAAATTATGAATTGAAATTGAAATGTAAAATTGAATGAAATAGGTATGTAACTGCAATAGTGAAGTAAAAATGTATAAGAAGTATATATTGGAAATTTTGTAATAGAATTGGCAAAATGGTTTGAATGTTGGAATTGGATATTATGGATACTACTGTTAGCAGGATATACAGGTGTATTAAAAGAAATAGAATTGAGATTTTGATTTCAAAGATAAAAAATTGAATTGCTCGACAAAAAGGTACGTATTTCAATTTCAGTATGAAATTTGATGATTTTCTTCTCCAGCCACTTGGCTTTCTCTTTTCTTTTTGATTCTGAGGGGCCGTGGTGCCATTTTGTAGTCGTACCGAGCTAGCCGCGCAAAGGAGACGCTGGCGAAATTTTTCGAAAATTTACGGTGTTAGAAAATTTTGAGAAATTTTGAAAGTTTGAAATTTGAATTTGAATTTAAATTGGAATTGTTAGGAAAACAATGTTGTTTGAAACTTATAAGTGAAGTTGGAAAGCTAGTTGAAATGATAGTGAATCTCTAGTAAAAAGATTTGTTTTAGTAAGTTGATAAAACTACTTGGATTGTGAAAAGTAGTTAATGGGATAAGGGCATTCTTCTTAACTTGAAATTTCGGGACGAAATTCTTTTAAGGGGGGAAGATTGTAACGACCCAGAATTTTGAACAATTTAATTTGAGAATATTTAATTAATTTTAAATATTTGAATGATAGTTTGAATTGAATTTCAAATTATCAAAATGAATTTAGCGATTAAATTATAGAATTTAATCTATTGAAAGTTGAATAAAAATTTGAATCTTCAATTTTAAGCCGATTAAAAATATTTCAAAGGCTTGTAAAATACATATTGATAATATTGAAGATTATAGAAGCTTCAGAATTGAATTTGAACGTGAATTGTTCAGTTTTGAATTTAAATCGTTTTAATCGATATTTAAAAATAGCCGTCCGAGGCACAGTCTCGGAATTCAACGAAAACAGTTCCATTGGGTCCGTAATATTTAATTATTCTCGGATTTCAAATTTCGTATTTTTCTGAGTTTATATGTGAGCATACGACACCTAAACGCATTGAAATTTGTATCGAAACAAATTTAATTTAATTTAAATTTAAATTGAAATTAGTCAACAAACGACAGCATCCCATGAACTAGGCCAAAAATCGCGTTGCCTCCCCTTTGTTTCAGCCTAAAATCATGGAAGAAAATCGTGATAACCATCCCTCTGTTATTTTAAAAAAATCCCCTCCCTCATTCTTCAGTCCGCTCATAAATTCAAACTTTCGAACGAAACAAAATAATGGTCGAAGCCTTTTTTTTTCCCCAAATCAAAATCAAATCGCGATTAGGCAAGGCACGTACGCGACAAGGGGGTTGGGGGCCGAAGCTCAGAAAATCAAAGTTGGGGGAAGCATGCGAGTTGTCTCACGTTCGACCATCTCAAAGTCGAGCGTATTGGGTGGCGCCGTGAGGGCGATTCGCGAGGTCGAGGCGGCGGCTAGGGCAGTGGATTGTGGCCGGCGACGATCTGGGTTCGATGGTTAGCAGCGGTGACCTAGGGCATGCGAGCGAGTCGCGAATGGGAACACTCGAAGGGGAGAGGGCCGAGGACAAAAGGATGCGTGGACGTCGAGACAGTGGAGCAGGCCGATAGGTTGGTGGGACATATCGCGAGCAGTGGCGTTCGCGAGTTCATCAGTGGAGTTGTTGGAGTCGATTGCAAGTTCGACTGAGTGGCTGCGAGGTATATTTATTTCTTTTATTTGTTTATTTTAATTCGTTAACCCTATAGGTGCGGTAAAGAAAAAAAAATAAGTATGTGATTTCAATTTATAAATCTATAAAAGAAAATGGGTTTAAAATTTAATTATTAGTTTAAATTAAACTTTTGGTTAATTAAATATAGCGAATGGAAATTAATTATGTGATTTGTCCAAAGATTATATAAAATAAAGATTGGAATTTATAAAGAATAGTTTTGAATTTAATTTTTGTTAAATCAAAATATTAAAAAGAAATTGTTTGAAAGCCAAAAACAATTTATTAAGAAGGGATTTAATCTTAAAATTGTAACCTTTAGTTAAACAAATTTAATTAAAGAAAATTTAGTTTTAAAAATTAAATTGTAGTTGAATAAAATTATTAAAGGTATTGGTTTAGAACAAAACCATTGAATAATTAAAACAATCAAAAATGAAAATTTATTATTCGATTTATTTCGAATATTAATAAATTGTGTAAATATTTATACAAGGTATAAATCAAGAAAATCAAGTCAAGATGGATAATGGATTGCTAATAAAAGCAAAGGTGAGAACTTCTCACTCGGAATTTTGTTGTATATTTAAATTTTAAATAGTTAGATTTAAAATTTGCTTGACTGTGTTGATTGCATGCTTGAATGATGATTGTTATATATATATATATATATATATATATATATATATATATATATATATTGGATGTGAATAGACCCTATGCGCCGTTAGTAAGCGGAGATTATTTATTACACACATATACCGCGATATTCCACCTCGAAGTGGAATTGGTATTATATTATATATATAGCAATATATATATATTGGCATATATATATATATTGCAGTTGATTGATTTCCCGCATTTGTATAGCAGATGAGACCTTATTGCGCCGTTAGTAAGCGGATAATATTTATAAAATCCCATGTACCGCGATATTCCACCTCGAAGTGGAATGGGCATTGTGCTAATGTCTGTGGATGCAGGGAAACAGGTTGGAGGGATCCAACTGGATTCCTCACAAATATTTATTAATTTTAGATATTGCGATGTTTGATTGATTATCATATCGATATATGATGTTTGAAAAGTCGTGATTGACTATTTGATGTGTTGCATCATCGAATCCAATTTTTGAAGTTTAAAAATAACGATTTTGATTTTTATGGGATTTCTAAAGTGATTTTTGAAAGTATACGTTTATAATATATTTTTGGAATTGATTCATCTTAAATAAGTAAACGTTATAATTTTAATATTATAAAAATTAAGATTTTTGAGAAATTCAGTTAAAAGTTGATTTTTGAAGATATGAATTAATAATTTTATAAAATAGTTTAAACTGGGATTTCTGAATTTATTATAAAAAGTTTAAAAATAGGATTTATAAAATTGGATTATTTTATAAATCAAATGATGAAATTATAAAAGAGTTTAAAGACGTTTTAAAAATAGTAATATAAATTGTTTTATATTAAAAGATTTATAAATTGATATTTGTAAATTAAAAATATTGGAATTATAAAACGAGCTTTTACAAGTATTAGAATGAATTGTAAATGAATTTCATAAATTGGAATTATAGAATTATAACAGTGAAGTTATAAATGGAATTTTATAAACAGTAGGTTTATAAAATTTGTAAAGTTATTTAAAAGAATAGATTTTGGATAAATAAAAGAATCTTATAAGTTATAAGATTTATAAATTTGGGGAGTTTAAAGAAACAATTTTGTAAACAAATAAATTATAAGTGTTTGACTTATAATATGAATTTTTAGTATATTATTGTGATATGAATTGAGATAGGTTAATAAAGGAATTTATAAAAAGGAGTTGATATAAAATAAATAGAAATAGAATTTATAAACGTTGTTTTATAAATCCGCAATGACTTATTTTGATAAGGAATTGTTGTAATTTGTTAATGGAATTATATTCATGTTTTAGACAGTGAATAATCCTTTAAAATAAAATGAATAGAAGTGATGAAATTTATTAACAAATATATTCACGTTTTTGAATAGTGAATATTATGTTAAAGAAATTATTTTGGATGTGATGTTTGAAATAGAATTAAAATGATCTAAAGATGTTTTAAAAGGTGTTGAGATTCGAAACCATAGTTTCAACATTTATTGTTGAAATAGATGTTTTCGAGAAATAAAAGGAAATGATGGACTATAACACTATTGTTATAGTAAATGATTTCGAAAGGAAATATTTGGCATAGTATTGGGATTTATATATCTATTTTTATTTTGAATCCCTATACTAGTGATTTTGGGTTGTCGTAACGATGTTTTACGCAACATTCGTTTTGGCCCAAATAAATATGTTAAAGAGAATAATTTTCTTAAAGAATGAAATATATACTTAATTTCGATTAGAGTATATTGAATATTTTCCAAGTATAGAAAATAAAAAGACTTGTGAATTACTTATAAATAAATAAGTATGGAAATGTTTTTCCAATATTAAGTGAATATTTTGAATTTATCTTTTTGAAGATAAATTGAAAATGAATATTTGAAAACGAATGGAAATCGTATATTCATAAATATTTTGGAATGTAAATTCAATATAGAATTTATAAATGAAATTGGGTTTAAAAATAAATATTGATTTATTTTTGAAGAATGGAAAATATATATATCTTATAAAGATATTTTTGGGAAATAAATAATTTGGAAAATTATTTGGAATCTGGTGATGTTGGCATATCTATTGATAGTTCAATAACCGACTATCAATATTTACCTTTAAATAGGTATTTGTTGTGATTTGCTTGAATTTGAATGCCACACTTATTTTTTTTAAAATAAGCGCTCACTATTCGGGTTAACCGGGAAAGGACCTTGGGGTCGTATAACCCATTCTGAATATGTGATACGTCGTTATGAATTGCATTTGAAGATCGGTGTTGAAGACCGGATATTTTCAAAAACGTAAGGGTTTCTTGTTGATTGTCTCTGCACTGGCTGATCCCCGGTATTGAGATCTCCATATGTGATGGGAAATCCGAACGTGATTAGAGATTATTCGGATTGCAAGGACTTCTTTGTAAGTGCCTTCGGTTCTGTTCGAGCCCGGAACAGACTTGTATGGATTGTGTGTCTGACATTACAAATTGAGATATAAAGCCGATTTCTTTCCAATATATTTCTGTTGGTGGCGGAGAATTTATTCTCTTAGCTTAACACCCTTCTCTGAGACGTACGAGCTCAGAGGTTATATAGTTGAAGGTTATCAGCGATATACTCCGAATCTTGGTAATGTGACATACTGAGTGTTGCTGTGAAATGATCATTGTGTTGATTATTTGTGATAGGATCATTTGTTTGATCGTCTATCTTGGTGATCATTTCTATGATCATTTGTTGACCCAAAGCATGGCTTTTGTATAAAGTATGTTTTTGTGGATGTGACTTCGTCGAGCCTCACACCCCGGAATGGTCAAAACAGGAAAGAAGCAGCAAGGTTATGAGGGGTAGCGCCCTTTAGGATATGTGCATTTCCTTCTGGAAAAGGGTGGTATCATGGTATGGAGCTCAAATACTTACTCATGTTGAAAACACTTTATGATTGTGTGAATTGATTACGAGCGCTCGGTGAAAGGTCCCAAAGGACCGGGGGATGGCATATTCGGTCAGTTGTTACTCAGTTAGGGGTAACCCGGCCTTGTGTTGGTAGAGATCCGGTTTGGTTCTCGGGGATGTCCATCCAGAGGCATTCTCATGTGGCAATGGGAAGTTCCTTGGCCTGACCATTCGTTGGAAATCCAAAGAAACAATACGAGCCTTGTACGGTTTTAGTTGTATAACCTGTCATGGAATATGGCGGTAACCCGCTATTGAACATGGTAGCTATAGTAGGCATAGTTCGAAATGTCTATGCTGGCTAAGATTTATATCTTTATTTTCGAAATGAATTTTCTCTACACTATGCACTAGTAATAATATCAAATGTTCTTTTTAATGCGTATCAAGCATCTTTGACTATCATAAGGAGAAATCTCCTCCGATTCTGCGTTTGCATTGTGTGTGCGTGCGGGAGGCCTTATGGTAGTCTCATTTTTAAAAGCATTGCGAATTGCCTTTAAAAATATTCCTCTATTTTTGATTTTAAAGATAAATAAACTGTTTTAGTTCTCACACCAGTCACATGACTGACTCGGAGTTTATTGTTTTCCTTCCTAAACTCTGGGTGCCCACCAATTTCTACACGGGCAGTCAAGAGTTAGGTTTATCAAGATATTCTGGAATTCAGGAGTTGCAGGAGGCAAGATGGATGGCATAGCGTATTTCTAGTATCTAGTATTTCTTTTTCCGCTGTTTGTTATTGTTGTTATACACTCTGATGATATGATGTAATGAAATGTAATGTAATAACTGATATAGTTCTTTGTTTAAAGATTATTCATTTATCTATTATATGTTGTTCCGCTGCGAATTGTGAGATTCTGATATTGTTCTATTTTCTGTTTTCTGTTCCGTTCTATTTTCTTTTCTCTCTATTTTCTACCTTCTTATCTCTTCTTCTTTTCTTTTCTCTTTCTTAAAACCCATAACATTTCGGTTTTTCGGCAACGAAAAATCGCTATCGTTACAATAAGTCAGTTAACCAAGCTAACTTCCAAAGCCCATAATTTGAAATAATCTAATGAGTTTAAAATGCGCATATATATATTTATATATAAAAGAATCATTTTTTTTGTATATATATATATATCGATAGACTTTATAACAAATTCAAAAATCCTTATATATATATATAATTTGTCCAGAACCCTAATTATATTTTTTCCATTTAAAATTTCTTTTAAGTTGAATTATCTTCAACCGTTCGAACAAATATAAATTAAATATGCATATGCGAATTTGAAGTAAAAGAAATAGCATACCCATACTGCCTGAAAATTCCATAGGCGAACCCAAACTCGGCCTCGAGTTCGATCGACATGCCCGGCGCCTCATCACGAAGCCCTAAATCGATCGCAAGCCACTCGTCCCACCCGATGCGACATCGACATCGCGCGACCTGCGGTATCAAGCCCAAACCCTAGCCTAGCGCCGCCTCCTGCCACATCCTCTGACGCCTCATGCTCCGCCGCGACTCGCCACAACGTCGAACAGCGCGAGTCGATCGCGACTCGACTCCGATCCCCTCTCCTCTCGATTAGGTGACCGCGAACCCCAAACTTCGTCGCCACACGCTTTCTCCCTCTATTGCTATCGCGATTTTTGATCGCGAGGTTCTCTCCCTCTTTTTTTTATACTGAGATTTGAACGCTCTGTTGTTTTTTTTTTTGAAGTTAATTTGTTCTGAGAGAAATGGAAGGAGGCGAAATGATTTTAAAATGAAAAGGAACGGCTTGCTTCAGAAGATGGTCGGCTATAGTAGATATGAAGTGAAAGGAAAAGTTATGACGGTGAAAGAAAGGAGGCTGAAGTGATAAGGAACAGCTGATGTGCAGTTTGATTGGTAAATGCGATTATATTATTTATTTTCTGGTAGATTTCAACGCGTTAATATATTGCATGCTCACATAGCAACTCCGATTTCTACGGAAATTGAAATCTGACAATAATTAAATATTACGGATCCAATGGAACTGGTTTCGTCGAATTCCGAGACTGTGCCTCGGACGGTTATTTTACATTCTTTTTAAGCGATATATTTTTAAAATCTGAACAAAACATCTTCAAATTCGATTATATCACTTTCATTATCTTCAGTAATATCAATATAAATTTGACAAGCCTTCAGATTATTTTTATCAGGCTTAAAATTTTAGATCCAATAATTTACCCAATTCCGAAAATTAAATTCAACAATTAATTATCCAATAAATACTGATATTATAAATTAAAGTTAATAATTAACCTTTGAATATTTAAAATTTATTAAATATTCCAATTTCAAATATACGAAAATTCCGGGTTGTCACATTCTTCCCCCCTTAAAAGAATTTCGTCCCCGAAATTACTAGTTAGGAAGAATGATTCATAACCCATTAACTATTTTTCTCTACTCAAATAGCCTTTAACAATTTGCCCAATAAATCTTTTTATCAAAGACATACTAATCCTCTTTCTAACTTTTCAGACTTAACTATAAATCCTAAATCATATCACTTACTTAACAATTCAAATTTTCAATTTAAAACCAAATTTGAATTATCAAAATTTCCTCAAAAATTTTCTAACGCCCTAAATTTTCGAATTTTTTTGCTAGCGTCTCCTTTTCGCGGCAAGCTCAATACTACTAAAAAATAGGTCTATGGCCTCCCAAATCCAAAAAGAAACAAAAAGCCAACTGGCTAGATCCAAAACCCAAGTCAAATTTCATACGAAAATTCAAATACATGCCTTTTGTCGGGCCATTAAATTTAATCTTCTAAAATCCAAAATCCCAATTTATCCATTGCTTTTATACACCTGTATATCCAACTAAGCAATAACATCCAGTCACAGTTCCAAAACCATTTTATACATTCTTTTACAAATTTCCAACATTTGTTTTACTTAAGCTCGCACGATGCACACATATTATCCGTACGCAAAACCAAATCTGATTGCTCACTCGATCACACAATTTCATTTCCGAACTAGTATCGTCCACCCGACTTCCAAGTGCGGACTCAGATTTGGTTTCTTGATCAGAAACCGTCATCCTCCTTGCATAGTCGTAAACTATGATAGAGAATTTCCAAAATCAATCAACAACCCATATACAGGTTCGCCGTTGAAAATCGAGTGAAAAATCCTAACTCAGATCGATATACTATCTCGAATTTCTGTGTTCGAATTCTGGATCAATATAGT
The DNA here is from genome assembly GCA_030765085.1 of Allium cepa. NCBI lineage: Eukaryota > Viridiplantae > Streptophyta > Magnoliopsida > Asparagales > Amaryllidaceae > Allium > Allium cepa. The sequence goes on from CM060937.1 coordinate 295,823,009, forward strand.
TATGCGAATAAATAATATACGTACATCTTACGTATAAATTTCAATTGATTATCAATTATATCAAATCCCTTTTTATTCACTTTCAGTTGGACTGTTATTCACTTATCCTCAATACCAAATTACTTAAGAATCTCACCATACTTCTTAAGTTCAATATAAATATTTTACATACTTCTCATATTTATTTTCACTTCACTATTGAAGTTCATATTCTTTTTTAATCACTTTTGTCTTTACAATTCCATTTGATTTCAATTTGGCTTCCACTTTGAATATTTAATTAGTTACACTTACTATTTAATTTAAATCTCAATTAAAAGTTTATTTACAAACTTTACTTTCTTTACTTCCTTCGATTTTACTTACTTTACATTCACATTTAAAATAGATTTCAATTATTCAGTTCCAATTCTATTTGCTTAGCAAATTTAAATAATTTATCGTTAATGAAAATTTCCAAAAATTTTCTAACTTCTAAAATTTACGGAAAATTTTGGCAGAGTCTCCCTTGTACGGAGGGACTTCTGCGATATCGCAGGATGCATAAATATATATATACATCGGCCTCAGGCCGGAAATCACAATATATATTAATATATACAGCTCATATCTCCTATTTTGAATTTTTGCGTAAGTGTACCTTATTTTAGCATTTTTAAGGAAGCGGCTTATTTAATCTAGCAAATTGCGCAATCAAATCCAGCCAAACGGCTTCCCGGTACCTGTACCAACTCAATTTAAACAGGTAAGTGACAAATATTCACAGTTTATTAATAATTCACTTCATTTCAATAGCAAAACACATGTATAATTTAACAATATACACTAACCACTTTTCATAAGTGAATTTATAAGGTTTCAATCACAAATTCAATTGTTTTTAACAAATTTTCAAACCATTTTATCGTATTTAAGTGACTTACACTCACTTGTTCGCATGCAATCCATTTTTAATCGAAACAACTCATATCAAATTAAATCGATGTTAAAATCAATGTATTTCACTTTTATCACTTCATCGAATTTATTTAATTCTCATACAAATAAATAGTCACCTAAGCTTATAATTTTTTTCAATCGATTCCAATTCAATTTACACTTAATCCCATTCCATTTTAATTTATTCGCCACTCATCCACTTGCATTTTATTTCATGCTCGCCAAATTTTCATTCAAAACCTTTTTATTAAAGCTCGACAATCTTCCATGCCTATATACCATTAATTCAACCCAAACTTTTATTTAATGGCTTTTGGAGCCAAGCTTCTATTAACTACAATCTTAAGTTGTTTTACTTTGATTTATTCAAATTTCACAAGTTAAGTTCATTTCCATTATATTCGATTCTCATCAAATTCTATCCAATTCAAATTGCTAATTCACATTCTCAAATTATCAAAATAATATCCATGCACATATTTAACTTGTTATATTCATATTGAATTTTATTTGCAATACAAATCATTTTTATGTTAATTCAATGATGTTTACTTAATAGAATATCCATTCTATTTTATAACAACTTAAAATTGATACCAATTCAATTTTTACTTTAGACCGTTTCATTCTAATTGATTCCGTTCAATCTATTTCATATTCCATATTCATATCCATATTTTTTTAAATCCATTTATTATTCTAGGAACATTCCATATTAATTACATCAAATACTCATTCCATAATTTATTTACAAACCAAATATTTGCCACATCAAATTGATGTTCAACTTACATTTAATCAATATTTGATTTTTATCTCAAAATCTCTTTATCTATTTTACTGGAATTCAACCTATTTATTTTATAATTTAATTTTTGGATTTTATTCATTTCCAAATTATAAAACAAATTTATTTTGGCTTATTTATTCCATTTCTAAATTTATGAGTCACAAACTTGTTAATCCCCATTCCCTTATCCATTTATAATCAATTCCATTGACATTTCTTTTTAATTCAATACATTGAATTGGTTTTCTAACTTATTTTGTTTCCTACTCCCTTTAATTTAACTCTTTCAAGTTGAATTTTATTTCAACAAATTCCAAATTTACAAGTTATAAAACTTATTATATGCCATAAACATGCTTATTTAAGATTTCAGAGTTTAAACAATTACTCGAAATTTCAAAATCACTTTTGAAAGCAACTACATCCAAAATCCTTTTCAATTTCAAAACCAAACCCAGCTTTGCAAACAACATCAACCTAAAATATCCAGGTAGCAATTCCTCTTTTGGAAGCTCGAAAATGAACACCGATGATGTCGCGATCATCATCGGAATTATTTTCCAGCGTCCACATAGAGTTTAGTGCCTTTATCTCTTTAAAACATTCTAAATATTTTTAAATTTCAAATCTCTCCATATTCAATTCCAATTCAAAAATATTTTCGAAATAATATCACTATTATTTCTCCAAAACCCTTTGAAAAGCATTTCCAAATCCCAGGAATTTAAACCTCCCAAAGTTCCAAATTCGAAATCCATTTCGATTTATTTTCAAATATTTCTCTGGAATCCTATTTCTAATTATAAATCACATTTGTATATGAAGTTTATTTCAATTTATAAATTACATTTATAATCCATGTTTCAAATTCCATTTTGTTATATAAATTTATTCTTCAACTTTAGTTATAAGTTTTCAATTTCTTATTCATTTTTTTACACTTAATGAATATTATCATTTCCTAACAACCAAGCAACCAAATAAAATAATACTTTACAAAAATTATATCTTTTATATACAAAAATAATTTGGGTAAAATTATTTCATTTACCCTACTTTAAAACAATACTGTGTTGAATTGTTCTATTCAAGTGTTTGGAGATCCTTATCAATAACGTTAATTACTCGTATTGACCAGAATCCATAAACTACTAAATAAACCAATCAACACAATATAAAACAATTTTATATTTACTAACAAATATGCACTCATATTTATTAATACGCTCAAACTCATTCTATAGTACTATGGACTCTATTCTATGAGTAATTCCCACCAGAGCCAAGGTTATCATCAACCTAAGCTCTGATACCAAATGTAATGACCCGCAAATCCGTACCCCTTGAGTCAACACTATTCTACAACAATCGACTCAAGTTGCATAGAAATACGAACCATTGGGTTAAAGAAGAAGAGGTAGAAGGAGAGAAAACAGAAAACAACAACAGAATCTAACCATCGCAGCGGAATAAAATATAATAGATATTAACATATCTTTTCACCAAAATCAAATATGGCTGTTTAAATATTACATCATCAGAGCACATCAATCACAGCTCAACATCAAAACATACAAATGGATACACAGCAACTCAACACAGCGGAATATATACATAAACAAGTACGGAAATACGTATCGTCATCCAGCTCGTCTCCTGAGCTCCACAGCATCATATCCTGTATCCTATAATACTCGGTCTGACCCGAGCATTATAGTTAAATAACACCCGAGTCAGTCTGGAATACCAGAGTGAGAAAATCACACTCAGTTGATTATTAAAGTTCCAAAAATTCTTTGAAAACAAAAGCATCTCGTAAGACCACGCCACAAATAAACATGTCGGGTTTTTTCCTTACGATAGCTAAAACAATTTTTATAGAAACCCTCTGATATTATAATAAGGTCTATATACAAATACTTATAAAATAGCCGAAATTGTTACATTCATTAAATTCCAGCTACTAGCCACAGAGTGGGTAATAAAAACAAAACTCGTACAAGGCTCGTAGGGAGAATGGATTTCCAACTAATGACTAGGCACTGGGGTACCACCTGTCACAGTACGGGGCCTAGATCACTGTACCGAGGAGTACGCCTGCTCCCCTGCAACACAAGACCGAGACTACCCCTTACTGGATAATCCCGTGTGAGATCACCCCGCGGTTGGGATCAGCAACCGCCCACTAAGCCGAAATAAAAAGGGGCATCTAGACAGGGATGACCTCACCCTGCTTGGGTGTTACCCACCTAGCCTTGCTGCATGACCCCTGATTTTCATTCTTCCCGGTTGATGAGGCTTGAGGCTAAGCGTTACCTTTATAGAACATATCCCTTAGAATGCCCATCGTCCACCTGACGATGTTTCGCAAGCATTCATCAATACAAGTTCGTCCCGGGTTCGAATTAAACCGAAGGCACTTGTGACGCCCCACCTCTATACCCACGCTAGACATGAACACTACGGAGTAATGCTGTCGACTAGCACGGAGAATAAGGCTGTTGAGGAGCGACCATCCGTGTAATTGCTTTGTGCGAGCATCGATATGTCAGATAATATAACATGCATTTCTTTTCAAGAGGAAATCCGACATGCCGACACAAACTCAAAGCTACTACACAGTGGCTATAATATCTTCGGAAACAAATATAGAAATAAACATAACACAAATCAGTCATAGATAATCCATATCACAAAGGCGGAAGAAGATATGAATATATAACTAACACATGAAAGTGTATATCAGAGTAGTGGTCAAAAGATCCACGATAATACAAAAGAATAGCAACACGTGCTATACAAAAGAATACAACTATGAGTCTATATCTCAAGTGTATACAACAAAATAAACTACTAATCTAAGTAGTTATCCAAAAGTCAGAGTAATGATCCTGGATGAGAAGTCAAGCAGAAGCACCAGTAACATCTCGGTCTGACCCGAGTATTATTTAAGAAGAAAATAATAAACGGTTCAGTCTAGCTATAAATATCAGAAGAAATGATATAGAATAGGAGATATGACATAAACATATAATAATCACAATGCCAAGCTGTGATAAATAAGTAATTGAAAATCAACAAGAGATTAATCAATATCACAAAGATCTACCCAAGATAAAAAGGAATGTCATACTCCTAATTTCATTCACTAAGCCACAATATATGACATATATATCAATGCCCATCGTAAAAGTTGGTGAAACATAAATTCCAGAATTCAACACACGAAATCCAGAAATCACAAGAAAAAGGATCAACGACGTCGTACAGCGGGACATTCGATGAACCAAATCACAATCAAAGGGAACAACGACGTCGTACAGCGGGACGTCCGATGAACCAAATCACAAAGACATTGCACAATGCTAGTCTAAAACATAAAATGATCGTCATGATCAAAGAGAAGTGTCGATTACAGTAAGCTAGTAAATATATGAGCTTAGCTTCATGTCCCATAACCACTAGCTTAACTTAAATATTTACGAACAAATTGTAGATCTCCACTAGAAAATTGTCACAAGAGATTCAATCGAACAAGTCCAAGAATTAATCGACGAAGTAAACGTAAGCGTTTCATACCACTTGTTTTACTAAGTCGTTTAATTAGATTTCTCATACGAGTGAGGTAAAGGTTTGTACATACTAATAGATTGGAAATCATTTGAGAAAACGAGCTTTATAATAAAATAGTGTTGAAATCATTTGAAGAAAGAGTTTTGATATTTACTACTAGTATAGAAAACCTTTATATTTTTAAAGTGACAAAACACGAAAATGATTGTAGAACAATCAACCACCAAAATTCACATTCAAAGACGTGCATAAAAATCTAAAGAAATCGATCCTAATCCATCAAAATGGGTATTCCCAAAAATTCCAAGAAGAGAAGTCATTAACGTTGTAGCAACAACAAGTGGGAAATAACACGAATCGATGGAATTTGGAAACCAAGCAAAAACATGCACAAATAGGCACAATAAGGCAAATTGGTGCAGGTCAATCGACTGACACAAAGGTCCAGTCGACTGAACCAGAAGCAGGGGAAAATAATTTCCTGCAGTCAGTCGACTGACCTAAAATTTCAGTCGACTGAATGCAGGAAAACAGAGGACCCGAGCCTCTGTTAACTGCCTTCGGAATGCCTATGTGCTACAGCCAGTCGACTGACCTAAAGGTCCAGTCGACTGACTGGCACCAAGGCTGTTTTCCAGCCTATGAAATGAAGATGCAATCTTCATCAAAATGCAATCGAGCGAGCACGGTCACTAGGGGTTTATGCCAGTCGACTACCCGGCCCTATAAGCTCTTCGATGCATCACCAAAAACAAGTTCAAACAACAAAGCTATGATTTTTGAAGATTTGAACTCAAAACACTAAAATTTGGAATGTTCACAAAACCTATCCAAATCAAAATCAAATACACATGAATATGTGTTAGGAATTCATACCTAACAATCAAAGATAATCATAGACCTAGATGTGAGATTAAAAATCTTACCTTTTCACAAAATCGAACAAGAAGAAGCTTGAAAGCAAATGGAGAATCAACCTCTCTTCAACACAAACCAACTGAGCTTGAATCTATGCTAAAAAACAAGAACATTCCCAAAATTAGGTTTAGGAATTTCTGAAATTGAAGAGAGAAAGAGTTGGAGAAGAAGAAGAGAAGCTTACCAATGGGTTCACTTGAGTTTGGAGCAAGAAGATGGATTTGCTAATGGAAACTAGGGCTTAGGAATTTCTATTTCCCATTCTCCTCCCCCATTTTTGAAGAAGCTTGAGTGTTAGGAAAATAAGAATGAAGTAAATGAAGAGGAGAGGGTTGGAACTGAATACATAAGTGGGCTCAGCCCAAACCAAAACCCTAAGTGAAAAGTAGCAAAATTCAACTTTCTCCAAACATATCGAAGCTTATACTCAAAAAGGTCGCAAACGTCATTTTGAACTCAATGGGGGTGGTCTCGAGTCTCAATTCGACTGTTTGCAAAAAGTAGGTTTTCGGACCAAAATCCGACGAACGATGAAATATTTAAATAAAATATTTAAATATAAAATCGATAAATATGCGGGTTGTTACAGACTTCCCTCCTTAAAGAAATTGCGTCCTCGCAATAAGTAAGAAGGAAATATATGAAGTAACAACCATAGAAGCATATTAACACAAAAGAAAATTTGAAATAGGAAGTTCACCATAAAGTGCACAAAAGAGTTAGCAAGAAATCTGGTGAAACTTCAATTTCCACAATAACACCGGGCTCAAGAATGAAAACCGGAATCCCTAAGGCATTCCCGTAGATAAAAGACGTGGGGAACGTCAAGAATAGCAGAAAATTGAGCCGGTGCAACGGCGTAGTACAAAAACGGTACGCCCGAAAAACTAGAAACTCAAACAATTTGGGACATCGGCGTAGTACAAAAACGGTATGCCCAGTGAACCCAAGCAAAGACATCGATGTAGTACAAACGGTACATCCGATGAATCAAATAGCAAAGACATCGATGTAGTACAACGGTACATCCGATGAATCAAAAGCAAAGACGTCGATGTAGTACAAACGGTACATCCGATGAATCAAAAGCAAAGACATCGATGTAGTACAAACGGTACATCCGATGAATCAAAAGCAAAGACATCGATGTAGTACAAACGGTACATCCGATGAATCAAAAGCAAAGACATCGATGTAGTACAAACGGTACATCCGATGAATCAAAAGCAAAGACATCGATGTAGTACAAACGGTACATCCGATGAATCAAAAGCAAAGACATCGATGTAGTACAACGGTACATCCGATGAATCAAAAGCAAAGACATCGATGTAGTACAACGGTACATCCGATGAATCAAAAGCAAAGACATCGATGTAGTACAAACGGTACATCCGATGAATCAAAAGCAAAGACATCGATGTAGTACAACGGTACATCCGATGAATCAAAAGCAAAGACATCGATGTAGTACAAACGGTACATCCGATGAATCAAAAGCAAAGACATCGATGTAGTACAACGGTACATCCGATGAATCAAAAGCAAAGACATCGATGTAGTACAGACGGTACATCCGATGAATCAAAAGCAAAGACATCGATGTAGTACAACGGTACATCGGATGAATCAAAAGCAAAGACATCGATGTAGTACAAACGGTACATCCGATGAATCAAAAGCAAAGACATCGATGTAGTACAAACGGTACATCCGATGAATCAAAACCCAAATAATTCGGAACACTGACGCAGTACAAAAACGGTACGTCCAATGAACCGAATCCCGAATGATTTTCGAAACCTCGACGTAGTACAAAAACGGTACGTCCAATGAACCGAACACAATAAAAGGACATCGGACGCTAGTCCTTAAAAGGAATGAGATAAAGCTCAATAAAACGAAGTATACCAAAACGTCCGATGAACTTGATAGAAAAATAATTCCATTCAGACAACATCAAAGAATCAACCACTTGTTGCTTACGACAAAGCGCATTGGCAACACGATTTCCCTTCTCGGAAATAAAAGAATATCAAGATCATAAGATGCTAGGAACTCGAGTCAACATGAAGTTCCTTATGAGAAAATAATTATTCCAAAGATTTATGATCGAGGTAGAGAACAAATTTCTCATCCAAAAATGATGATGCCAAATTCCAAAAGTAAAAACAATAGCCGCGAACACTAGATCATGAGTGGCATATCTAGTCTCGATAAGCTATAATGATTTAGAAGCACAAGTGATAGCACGTTCTCCTTTGCAAAAGAATGTCATTCCAAACCAATACGACTAGTATCGGTACAAATAGCAAAGTCTTGGTTCCCCTTCAGGAATCACAAGAATAAGAGTATTGAAAGGAAGGGTTCTTTTAAATAATTCTCTTCCCCGAAAAGTTAAAACTTTCAAAATTACATTTTTACTTTTATGTAATAATCTTTCTACAAAAATTTACATTTTTACAAGTTAATATACTGTGTCTGATTGTCTCATCAAAGCGTTTAGGAAATTCCTATCGATAACGTTGATCAAGCGCATCGACCAAAATTCTTAAAGCACTCAACGGGCAATACAATCACAAAATCATCTTTTATAGGATAAATAAATCTCTTAAAAAGTTTTAAGAATATTCTTTGTTCGTTTCAAGAACAAAATCCAGTTTTACTTATAAATAAATCTTATGAAAAAGATTTGCAAAATTTTAAATTACTATTTTCATCCAAAATCAATATATACAAGAATGGTCTCATAGAAATATTCATAGAATATTCGATTTATAAAATGAATGAAATAAGCTGGACAATTTGAATGACAAAATAAGTCATTCATAAGAATCATAACGAGTGCGGAATGCAGTAAGTGGAATGCTAATTTCCGCAACTCGTAGCAAACGAAAACCGGTGGCAAGGTCGAACTAGAAAGACCTTAACACCACACAAAAGATTTCTTAGGTGATAATCCTAAGACAAACTCAGAATACCGGAAAATTTCTAAAACTACATGAATGAGAGAAATAACACTTTCCTTATAAGTGAGCTTAAGGAATAAAATGATGCCATCGAGTTGGAATCAAAATCATAAAGGAAAAATAGAAATCTGCTTAACAGATTGAAAATGTCGAAGATGAATAGTCCACTCGAAAAATAGGGTATGGGCTTCACAATGATTAAGCCGATCCTTTAAAAAAATCAAATCCGAAGCCTAAGTAAAAATATCGGCTCGGAAAGAAAGGTCTCATAAAATAATTTCGACATCAATAAAAACAAATTGAGTGTTGCGGATCTACCATCCGGATTCGCAATCCTCAAAGAAGTCATCAAGCCCAAAATATTCAAAGAAAAAGAATCGACAAGTTCTTTTGATATAAAATAGTGAGATGAAACCCATATCAAAAAGAACTCAAATAGAAAGTTCACGAATTAAAACAATGCCATCAAGGATTGAGTGAAAAATACCTTGACCAAGAGAAGAGTTGTTAGGGGCTTGCAGCTTTCCCTCTCTCTTGTTTGGAAGCTTAGGACACGAAGATAAAAGATGACCCGAACCTTTGCAATAGCGACAAAAGAGGGGTTTCGGACACTCCCTTACATGATGGTCCGTGGAACCACAATTGTAGCATTGACCACGACTAGAGGTAGGAGTCTTTGCTACCGGAATTTGTTGCTTCCCTTTCTTATTAGAATTGGGGCCTATGAATTTGATAGGCCTCTTCAAGTTATTGTCGAAGTTCTGTTGGGCACGCACAACTTCAACACCACCTTCATTATCGGCCTCTTCAAGACGAAGAGCGATATCAATAAGCTGATCAAATGAAACCTCAAGTTTCAGAAGTAATGGCTTCTTAAGATTCTTATTCAAGCCATAGACAAATCTCTGATTTTTCTTCAATGGGGTATTAATGTACTCAACCCCGTATTTGGACAGAGATTCGAAAGACGCGACATAATCCGTCACAGAAGATTCACCTTGAACAAGGTCAATAAAACGCCGGGCCAAAGTTACTTTTTCGGCCTCCGGCACAAATTTCAATTCGAATCTTTCCCGGAATTGCTTCCAAGTGAGATCCGCTTCAACGATTTCAGAAATTAAAAGCTCATACCAATCTAATGCTCTTTCTTGGAGCATGCTAGAAGCCACTTGGAATCGATGTAGATCAATAAGGTTCATGCGAGAAAAGATGCGATCGCATGATTTGAGCCAAGCTTGAATTTCTATAACACTCTCGGATCCCTTGAATGGCCCTCCACCCAAATCGGTGTAGTCTCTGCATAAGCGTGCAAAACCGGATCTAGGATGAGTAGGCTCTGGATTGGGTCCGGCTGCTTGAGCGTTCTTAACAAGATCTAGAAGCTGCTGGGCAGACATAAATACTCCATCCTGGGGAGTAGCACTAGATTGACCGGCGCTGGGACGGCCAGGTCTAACCATTTCTCTTCTTTAAGAAAGAAAGAAAGAAGAGGAAAAAGTTATTCTCAGAATAAATTTCAATCAAACTTGATTGATAAAACAAGGAAACATAAAGAAAATAGGATGAATCGGTACGAAGACTCGAATTAAATCCTAAAGCACGACTCCTAAGAAAGACTTAGGACGATGATCCTTGTTATAATATTCCATATTGTTCCGAAGTTTGGCTCCGATACCAAGCTGTGACGCCCCACCTCTATACCCACGCTAGACAAGAACACTACAGAGTAATGCTGTCGACTAGAACGAAGAATAAGGCTGTTGAGGAGCGACCATCCGTGTAATTGCTTTGTGCGAGCATCGATATGTCAGATAATATAACATGCATTTCTTTTCAAGAGGAAATCCGACATGCCGACACAAACTCAAAGCTACTACACAGTGGCTATAATATCTTCGGAAACAAATATAGAAATAAACATAACACAAATCAGTCATAGATAATCCATATCACAAAGGCGGAAGAAGATATGAATATATAACTAACACATGAAAGTGTATATCAGAGTAGTGGTCAAAAGATCCACGATAATACAAAAGAATAGCAACACGTGCTATACAAAAGAATACAACTATGAGTCTATATCTCAAGTGTATACAACAAAATAAACTACTAATCTAAGTAGTTATCCAAAGGTCAGAGTAATGATCCTGGATGAGAAGTCAAGCAGAAGCACCTGTAACATCTCGGTCTGACCCGAGTATTATTTAAGAAGAAAATAATAAACGGATCAGTCTAGCTATAAATATCAGAAGAAATTATATAGAATAGGAGATAAGACATAAACATATAATAATCACAATGCCAAGCTGTGATAAATAAGTAATTGAAATCAACAAGAGATTAATCAATATCACAAAGATCTACCCAAGATAAAAAGGAATGTCATACTCCTAATTTCATTCACTAAGCCACAATATATGACATATATATCAATGCCTATCGTAAAAGTTGGTGAAACATAAATTCCAGAATTCAATACACGAAATCCAGAAATCACAAGAAAAAGGATCAACGACGTCGTACAACGGGACATCCGATGAACCAAACCACAATCAAAGGGAACAACGACGTCGTACAGCGGGACGTCCGATGAACCAAATCACAAAGACATTGCACAATGCTAGTCTAAAACATAAAATGATCGTCATGATCAAAGAGAAGTGTCGATTACAGTAAGCTAGTAAATATATGAGCTTAGCTTCATGTCCCACAACCACTAGCTTAACTTAAATATTTACGAACAAATTGTAGATCTCCACTAGAAAATTGTCACAAGAGATTCAATCGAACAAGTCCAAGAATTAACCGACGAAGTAAACGCAAGCGTTTCATACCACTTGTTTTACTAAGTCGTTTAATTAGATTTCTCATACGAGTGAGGTAAAGGTTTGTATATACTAATAGATTGGAAATCGTTTGAGAAAACGAGCTTTATAATAAAATAGTGTTGAAATCATTTGAAGAAAGAGTTTTGATATTTACTACTAGTATAGAAAACCTTTATATTTTTAAAGTGACAAAACACGAAAATGAATGTAGAACAATCAACCACCAAAATTCACATTCAAAGACGTGCATAAAAATCCAAAGAAATCGATCCTAATCCATCAAAATGGGTATTCCCAAAAATTCCTAGAAGAGAAGTCATTAAAGTTGTAGCAACAACAAGTGGGAAATAACACGAATCGATGGAATTTGGAAACCAAGCAAAAACATGCACAAATAGGCACAATAAGGCAAATTGGTGCAGGTCAGTCGACTGACACAAAGGTCCAGTCGACTGAACCAGAAGCAGGGGAAAATAATTTCCTGCAGTCTGTCGACTGACCTAAAATTTCAGTCGACCGAATGCAGGAAAACAGAGGACCCGAGCCTCTGTTAATTGCCTTCGGAATGCCTATGTGCTACAGCCAGTCGACTGACCTAAAGGTCCAGTCGACTGACTGGCACCAAGGCTGTTTTCCAGCCTATGAAATGAAGATGCAATCTTCATCAAAATGCAATCGAGCGAGCACGGTCACTAGGGGTTTATGCCAGTCGACTACCCGGCCCTATAAGCTCTTCGATGCATCACCAAAAACAAGTTCAAACAACAAAGCTATGATTTTTGAAGATTTGAACTCAAAACACTAAAATTTGGAATGTTCACAAAACCTATCCAAATCAAAATCAAATACACATGAATATGTGTTAGGAATTCATACCTAACAATCAAAGATAATCATAGACCTAGATGTGAGATTAAAAATCTTACCTTTTCACAAAATCGAACAAGAAGAAGCTTGAAAGCAAATGGAGAATCAACCTCTCTTCAACACAAACCAACTGAGCTTGAATCTATGCTAAAAAACAAGAACATTCCCAAAATTAGGTTTAGGAATTTCTGAAATTGAAGAGAGAAAGAGTTGGAGAAGAAGAAGAGAAGCTTACCAATGGGTTCACTTGAGTTTGGAGCAAGAAGATGGATTTGCTAATGGAAACTAGGGCTTAGGAATTTCTATTTCCCATTCTCCTCCCCCATTTTTGAAGAAGCTTGAGTGTTAGGAAAATAAGAATGAAGTAAATGAAGAGGAGAGGGTTGGAACTGAATACATAAGTGGGCTCAGCCCAAACCAAAACCCTAAGTGAAAAGTAGCAAAATTCAACTTTCTCCAAACATATCGAAGCTTATACTCAAAAAGGTCGCAAACGTCATTTTGAACTCAATGGGGGTGGTCTCGAGTCTCAATTCGACTGTTTGCAAAAAGTAGGTTTTCGGACCAAAATCCGACGAACGATGAATTATTATTATTATATTTTTTTTATATATATATAACCAAAGTAAATTTTAATAAGTCAGTTAACCAAGCTAACTTCCAAAGCCCATAATTTAAAATAATCTAATGAGTTTAAAATGCGCATATATATATATTTATATATAAAGAATCATTTTTTATTTATATATATATATATTGATAGACTTTATAACAAATTCAAAAATCCTTATATATATAATTTGTCCAGAACCATAATTATATTTTTTCCATTTAAAATTTCTTTTAAGTTGAATTATCTTCAACTGTTCGAACAAATATAAATTGAATATGCATATACGAATTTGAAGTAAAAGAAATAGCATACCCATACTACCTGAAAATTCCATAGGTGAACCCAAACTCGGCCTCGAGTTCGATCGACATGCCCGGCGCCTCATTGCGAAGCCCTAAATCGATCGCAAGCCACTCGTCCCACCCGATGCGACATCGACATCGCGCGATCCATCTGCGGTATCAAGCCCAAACCCTAGCCTAGCGCCGCCTCCTGCCATATCCTCTGACGCCTCATGCTCCGCCGCGACTCGCCACAACATCGAACAACGCGAGTCGATCACGACTCGACTCTGATCCCCTCTCCTCTCGATTAGGTGACCGCGAACCCCAAACTTCGTCGCCGCACGCTTTCTCCCTCTATTGCTATCACGATTTTTGATCGCGAGGTTCTCTCCCCCTTTTTTTATACTGAGATTTGAACGCTCTATTTTTTTTTTTTGAAGTTAATTTGTTCTGAGAGAAATGGAAGGGGACGAAATGATTTTAAAACGAAAAGGAATGGCTTGCTTCAGAAGGCGGTCGGCTACAGTAGATATGAAGTGAAAGGAAAAGTTATGACGGTGAAAGAAAGTAGGCTGAAGTGATAAGGAACGGCTGATGTGCAATTTGACTGGTAAATGCGATTATATTATTTATTTTCCGATAGATTTCATTGCGTTAATATATTGCATGCTCACATAGCAACTCCGATTGCTATGGAAATTGAAATCCGGCAATAATTAAATATTACGGATCCAATGGAACTGGTTTCGTTGAATTCCGAGACTGTGCCTCGGACGGCTATTTTTAAATTCTATTTAAGCGATATATTTTTAAAATCTGAACAAAACATCTTTAAATTCGAATATATCACTTTCATTATCTTCAGTATTATCAATATAAATTTTACAAGCCTTCAGATTATTTTTATCAGGCTTAAAATTTCAGATCCAATAATTTACCCAATTCCAAAAATTAAATTCAACAATTAATTATCCAATAAATACTGATATTATAAATTAAAGTTAATAATTAACCTTTGAATATTTAAAATTTATTAAATATTCCAATCTCAAATATACAAAAATTCCGGGTTGTCACATTTACTTAATTTTTTCAAAATTCAAATAAGAATTCAGAACAATTTAATTTTAATTTATTACTCAATTCACTTAATCCAGTCAACCTTACCCAATTTGAATCTTCCATTTCAAATTTTGAACTTATCATAAATAATCTTTCCACTTATTAAGTTCAAAAACTTATCACTTTGGGTATCCTACCTCATTCCAAATTTAAAACTCAATATTTAAAGTTTATTTCAAATTATCCTTGATATCATGTATATCCATACATATATACATATTTATTTCTTGGCCCTCCCAGCCATATTTTAAAATTTTAAACCACCATTGGTTTTAAATTCAAGCCCAAACTTCAAACAACTCATTGTTTACAACAAGTCTCTTTTATCCAAATAACACTTATTTATTCTTTTAGCACTTTGAAACAACCTTTCAAATTTATGGACCTAGATTTAAAATTCCATAATTTAGGTATTTTCAATTTCATTTATAAGTCATACTTTACATAAATGTTTATTCCTTTAGAATATTTCATTTTGCTTACGCATTAATACACATCTTATTATTAAACACACAACTATCATTTAGGATAATAATCAAGATTATCATATCTAAAGCCATTCATTATCATCTTATTCTGAAACACTTCTCCAATTTAAGATTTCAATTTCAGTTTGAATCCATTTCAAACTTACCTTTATTTAAATACAGTTTAGTTGTGTTTCTAATACCTCTTTATTTAGTTTCAATAATTTAACAACCAATTACCTTAATATTTATTAGAAAGAAATATTGCTTTATATATCAAAATATATTCTTCTATAAAATCATTTAAAATCTTTATATAAGAAAATAACAAGTACGCTCTCATATATTATATATATACTCAACTCATCCTAGGGTGCCACTTACCCTTATCCTTAATGAGTAATCCCACCAGAGCCAAGGTTCTCGCTTAACCTTCAGCTCTGATACCAAATGAGATAGTCTAGGCTTTGCAACCATCAACAGCGGCTCACTCGACTGGTAGGCCTTTCAACCATCCCAGCCCCGCCGTGGCTCACATTGGTACCTCGGATTTGCTTTTACGGTCAGCCTCTCGACTGTAAGCACCTAGCAAACCAACCCCGTAAAGAGGACGTGTGGGGGTAAGATTCTCTCGTTCGCCACCTAACGCAAAGCGAGAACCCCCAATCACATTTCACTAAGACAAGAAAACCCGATCTCGAAAATTCCAGATAGTTAGAAAAGAAAACGAAAGAGAAAGAAGAAGAAACAGGAACAAGACACAGAAACCTCACATTCGCAGCGGATCAAAATATAATATCACATAAATAATAGTTATACAAAGGAAAACTGTACTTGTCAAATTACACTTTAATATATCTCAGAGTTACAACATATTTACAAACACAGGACAGATAAATAAATCTGATTCAGATACTATAATATATCACTGCAGAAACTCTCCATACGATCCTGCTCTCCAGCTCGCCTCCTGAGCTCCAGGACGTCCTTACCTGAAAATATGTAATACTCGGTCTGACCCGGGCATTACATCAAAGTAACACCCGGGTTAGGCTGGAAACCAGCGTGAGTAAACCCATCTAACATACTATTCAACAACATAAAACTTATTTTAAACCCAGGGTAACTCGTACTTCACTACGAGTTCTCAATTTATTATAGTCAACACTTCCACACATCAATATCTATGTACCTTTACATAGTTTAAAGGGTCCAATTTCTTAAATCATTCCATTTCCAGCCTATTGATTCCACATATTAAATCCATAAGGAATTTATAGAGGATTATAAATCGAAGTGGTTTCGGGTATTTACTAATACCCGACTCCGGTCTCTTCGAGTTCTATACCATCTTATCTCAAATTATTCAAGTGAAACTCAATTCAAACTTAAAATACAGGGTGTCACCTATATGCATTAATTCATCATTAATGAATGACCACATTATCTCAGTTTAAATCCAATCATATCACATCACATAGCATCTCAAAATACATACCCAAGATATCAATCAATCTAAGGCATACAATATTATTCAATCATTCCTAATCAAGATAAATTGGTCTTACCATTTCTAATTAATTCAAACAAATTAAATTAATTACTTCAATCTCCATTAATATTGTTTAACATTAATTAATTACAAACAACTTAATTGATCATCCTTTAATTTATTTACACAAATAAATTATTCTCAATTATTTACGGAAGTTAACCTTTAATTACTTTAATTAATTACATTAATTAATTATATCAACTAATGATCCTAAATTAATTACCTCCATTAATCAGCCTTAATCAATTATACATAGTAAATAACCATTCTGTAATTACTTACCTTAATTAATTAACTCCTTAATTAATTACCTTAATCCTCTAATTAATTACACCAAATAATTGATCCTCAATTACTTCTTCTATGTAATTAACCTTTAATTACTTCTCATTAAGTAATTTTCCTTATATTAATTACATTAAGAGATCAATCCTTAATTACTTCCCTTAGATAATTTACTCTAAATTACCTTCATCCGGGAATTACCCCATTGGTTAATTATCCTCCTTAATTATTGACATTAAGTAATTACTTTCATAATTATCACAAATTAGTTTCATTTAGTAATTATTCTTAAATGATTTAATCATTTTTTTTAGTTAGTTATCTTAATCGATAATTCTATATTAATGAATCAATTTGTAAATTGATTGCACAAATTAATTAATCTTTATTAATTAATTTAAATAAAAACTTAATTACTTAATTATTCCCTGATTACATAAATCAGTTAGCCATTCTTAATTCATTTAAAAAAATTCATTATTAAATTTCATCATTTAATTCACTCTTAAAGAAAATCATATATGAATTGCCCTATTATAAAATTACTTTAAACAACAATCGGAAAAATCTTAAAACTTCGGAAACTCGTTTAAGACTTGCAAATGTTTTTAACTTGATTTACATTTCCTTTGTAATTTATAAAATTAGATAAGCTAATTTAAAGATTCATGGAGATTTAGTTTTAAATAATTCCTTTGACTAACTTGTTTGATACAACATCGGAAGGTTTAATCTTTGAAGATTTACTTTTGCTTTAAACTTGGACATATATACATATATGTTCACAAATTAAACTCTTAAATTATTAAGTGGGCCGAAGCCCAAAACAATTGAAACACAGACCTGCTTCCTTCCCAAACATACGACTCCAACTCTAGTTCTTCACCGGAACTCAATGCAAATTCATACAATAAAATCTCTGATCAACTCGCCATCTCTTATCTCGCCATTTCTCAACGAACAACAGTCAACCTCGAACAGAAAGAAATCCAGATCGAACCCAAACCTCCACATCTGTCTCAAATCCAGTTTTGACACCCATCGTGCACGCTGTGCACATGCACGACGTCACCTTCGATCGTCTCACTGCTACGACGCTCAAATCCAATTTCAATCCCTCTCACTCTCCCAAAAAAAACACTTCATCGATGCCCCATAGTTCTCCGATCGAAAATCGGTCAATAATCAACTCTCCAGAATCCAGAAAGTCAACCTACCCACTCAAATCGACCCGCCTCAATCGTCGATCGACCACTTCCTCCTACATCACCTACCTAAATCTAAAGCCCACTCAAGCCACAATCATCGTGCCAATTTCCTCGAATTCCGTTTGCCCCAACGTCACCCTGTTCCATCGCGTTCACCCGCATGCCAAAAACTTTCCCAAACCCTACAATCCACTCACTCTCACAATCCAGTCTAAAGTTACGATTCAGCCACGGTCGGCACCTCCCCTAGGTCCACCAGCTCTTACCAATCCTGGCCGCACCATCCCACGGCGACTAAATCGCCAGAAATTAATTTTTGAACGAAATTCTTTCATCCCTCAAATTTTCTAAATTTACAAATCTAAAAATCACCATATTGTTATCAAAAATCGAGTTACCCATATACGGATCCAATTTAGGAATGAAAACTTGAAAATTTATAAATTTTATTTTTAATTTGAATAAGCTTCCACTGAAATTTTCAATTTTCCAGTTAAATTGCTTAATACCTTTACTAGTTTTCATTTTTGAAACTCGTATGGTGACAACATACACAAATTTCTTTTAAACCCCATGAGTTCAAAGAGATCAGGGAAAGTGATAAAAAAATAATCGTTCCTGTAAATTTTTAACAGAACATGTATAAACCTGGTCACAACATGCATTCCATTTTCTTACATATATATATACGTATACATACATATATATATATATATATATATATATATATATATTGATAATATTTACAGCCATACAAGCAAATCTCACTCATAATCTCAAATATTCATCCATACTAACAAATTAAAATAGATTTAAAACTTTGAGAAGGAAGTTTACTCACAATCTCTGTAGAACAAAGGGCTTATTACAGGAACCTGGCTGTTGATTTGAAACTTGTCTTAAATTATAACTAGATTTACTTTAGACCTTGAAAATTTGGATGTTGAACTTTTGCTTCCGATTGGAGCTGTAGTTCCAAATCTTGCTTGATTCAGGTTGAAGATAAAATATGTTACAGGCCTTTAGTTTGGGTTTGAGAATTGGTTGCATGCCTACAGATTTTGAATTAGAGATGAGATTTCTTCATTTTGTTCCCTGGTTTATGTCCAATGCTTTTCATTTCAGGAGAACAGTAACAGGCTGAAGATTTTCTTAGTTTGAACTTGGGGAAAGTAGAAAAATGAAAGAAAAAGAAGATATGGGTAAATAAAGATAAAATTATGATTTTATTAAAATTTAAAGAAAATGATAATACAAAGATGACACTTGTCATTTTAGTTAATATTTGTCAATTACAATTTATAATTCATTTACACTTGTAATTAGATACATTCCTATACTTACATTTGTAATTATGTATAATTTATTTATTTATAAAGCTTTTGTAATTAATTTTCTAATTTATACATACATATTCTAATTTATATAAATAAATTCCTTTGGGAAAAAAATAAAAATAACTTATGTTCTTAATAAAAATAAAGATACATTTTAAAAAACCAAGGAATGATTTAAGATATATATATATCTATCCTTTGAATTTAAATTTAAATATCCAAATTCAAATCAAATTTTAGATTAGTATTATACATACATATATTTAAACAAATATAATTTCAACTTGTATATAATAATTCTATTTAAAATCTATGCATATATATACAAAACACAATTACAAATATAAATATTTCCTTGATTAGATTCATTTGTTCAATCTACAATTCGGTATTCTATTAATTAACCCAATTATTTATCGATTACAGATGTCTAGAATTCCAGGATATCACATTCCTTCCTCCTTTGAATCTTTTCGTCCTCGAAAAGGAACGAAGCCAGAATTTATTAAAATGCTTAAAATCAGATAAATTATTCTTTGACCATTTTAAAACACTTTGAAAATCAATATAATATTATAAAATAATTTTTATGAAAATACTTTTTATAACCCGATGTATTAACCAGTCCATCCTTATTCTCATAGAAATTCGGTCATACGTTGATCAGGCGTAAGACTGAAAATCTACAAGTATTTGGTAAACTCGTTTCAACACCCAGTGAAAATACTTGAAAAATAGTTTTGTTGAAAATATTGAAAGCATTTTTGAAAGTAGAGGAAATATCATTGGTGAGAATGCTTTGGAAATCATCACCCCCATCCATGGTCACAGTTACATTCCAGGGTTACGTTGCTATCGCAGCAAAAGTCCATGTAACTGCAGGCTCTCAGCGGCCTCTCGATTACGCCATGGATCCCACGACAGATCGCAGTTACATTCCAGGGTTACGTTGCCATCACAGCAAAAGTCCATGTAACTGCAGGCTCTCTGCGGCCTCTGATTTTCGCTATCGAAATGAAACTTCTCCACTCCTACATAGGTCGCAGTCTACCGATATAAAATCAAACGCAGACTGTTGGCTCTCAGCGGCACACACGACTTTCGCTATGTTACCATAGGTCGCAGTCTACCGATATAAAATCAAACGCAGACTGTTGCCTCTCAGCGGCACATACGACTTTCGCTATGGTAAACTCAACTCATAATCCCCAAGAACTAGTTTTGTCCGAACTCCTCACAGGATCAACTTTAGAACCCCCCTTAGGGCTCAAGGCAGCACCACCCGGTGGCACTTCTGAGAAGTTCATTTCAAGGGAGCGCCTTTTTCCCCAGAGCCATCATCAAAACATTTTATACTATACACATATAGTATCTTCAAATCATACACCTAGTATTATCTCATACAAAGCTCCTTTACACAAAATCGATTATTCCAAAATCGATAATTCTCAAACTAGGCTTTTCAAATTCTCATATTGATTTTACCCAAAAATCAAAAGCCTTTCCAAATCCAAAGGTTCCCAAAACCTTTTTCCAAAATCCTTTATATATATATACAGATATATATAAGTTTTAAAACTTTGGATCATTTCAAACTTGTACAAAACTCCTTTTATACTTCAAACATTTTCAAAAACCCTTTTCTTCTGGCAAAAGATTCAATAAGGGGAGTTTCATTGTATAAAACAAAGATATTTAACTTTGTTTACTCAAAATCAAATATTCAAATCTGATTACTCTTTTCAATATCATTTACATTCAAATCCGTACGATGTACACATATCATCCGTACGCTATACCAATCTGATCGCTCACTCGACCACACAATTTTACTTTCGAACTAGTAACGTCCACCCAACTTCCTAGTGCGGACACAGATTTGGTTTCTTGATCAGAAACCGTCATTCTCCTTGCATAGTCATAACTATGATAGAGAATATCCAGAACCAATCAACAATCCATATCCAGGTTCGCCTTCGAAAATCGAGTGAAAAATCCCAACTCGGATCGACATACTATCCCGAAATTCTGTGCTCAAATCTGGATCAAATCATTATGCGAATAGAATAACATACGTACACCCTATGTATTTATCTTTATTGGTTATTAGCCAAATCAATTTCATTTCTACTCACTTTGATTTTCATTCACTTACTCACAATTGCTTCAATCCATTTGGATTATCACCTCTATTCTTATCTCGATTGGGTATTTAACCAATAACAGTTTGAACTCCGACCAGTTCATTTAGAAAATAGCTTGAAATTTTTTAAAATAAATAAGTAGTTGAAAAATAATTACTAGTTTGTAAAATAGGTGTAAAATATTTAGAAAATAGTTAAAATAATTATAGAAATTTTAGATAATTGCAAAATAATAGTAAGATAGTTATTAGTTTTGTTAAATAGTTGAAATATAGTAATTAGCTTATAAAACAGTTGGAAAATTGTTAAACAGTTTCAAAAATAATTGTAAAACAAGTATAAGATAGTTTGGCTTTTAAAAGAAAGGTTGTATATATAATGAATAGCTTGGAAAAAATAGATTTATATTAAAACAAGTTATATTAAAAATAGCCCAGAGTCAAAACTGCCCACTTCCCAATCTCTATTCTCATCAATTCAATTTAAATTTTCCATTTAAATTGACCCAATTCCAATTTAAATAACTTCAATTTCCATTTAAATTGATTCAACCCCAATTCAAGTTGAATTAATCTCAGTTTCTTAAATTTAACTTTATTCAACCTTGATCTCAAATTCTACCAATTCAAATAAATTTCAATTGAACTGGTTCCAATTTCAGCTCATTTTAACTTCAGTTTGAATTAATCCCAATTTCAAACTCCATTTTCAAATCAAGTTGAATTATTCTTGATTTCCTTCCAAATTCAATTCAAATTCCACTTGAATTTAAAACTATTCAACTCTAATTACAAATCCAAGTTATTCCAATCACTTTGGACTAATATCCATTCAATTGAACCCAGTTCAATTTCAATCATTTCAATTCAACCCAAATTTTGCATTTGAATTTTTAAACTTACACCTTCATTCACAATTCCAGTTAATTCAAATCAAATTCAATTTGAACTAATCCAATTCAAATTTTCCAAATTTAAACCATCCCGAATTATATAAATTCGAGTTAAATTTTTAATGTTGATTTAATCCTTTAAATCAATTTTCCTTTAAAGTTTTTGTTTTAAACAATTCAATTCACAGATCAGACCTAACATTTACACCACAAATCAAATTAACCTTTATTTTTTTTTCATCAATAATCGAAACCTTTAAACAATTTAATTTTGAGTCAAATTCTCAAAATTCCATTTTAAATTATCTTTACTTAATTTTTTCAAAATTCAAATAAGAATTCATAACAATTTTATTTTAATTTATTACTCAATTCACTTAATCCAGTCAACCTTACCCAATTAGAACCTTCCATTTCAAATTTTGAACTTCTCATAAATAATCTTCCCACTTATTAAGTTCAAAAACTTATCACTTTGGGTATCCTACCTCATTCCAAATTTAAAACTCAATATTTAAAGTTTATTTCAAATTATCCTTGATATTATGTATATCCATACATATATACATATTTATTTCTTGGCCCTCCCAGCCATATTTTAAAATTTTAAACCACCTTTGGTTTTAAATTCAAGCCCAAACTTCAAACAACTCATTGTTTACAACAAGTCTCTTTTATTCAAATAATACTTATTTATTCTTTTAGCCCTTTGAAACAACCTTTCAAATTTATGGACCTAGATTTAAAATTCCACAATTTAGGTATTTTCAATTTATAAGTCATACTTTACATAAATGTTTATTCCTTTAGAATATTTCATTTTGCTTACTCATTAATACACATCTTATTATTAAACACACAACTATCATTTAGGATAATAATCAAGATTATCATATCTAAAGCCATTCATTATCATCTTATTCTGAAACACTTCTCCAATTTAAGATTTCAATTTTAGTTTGAATCCATTTCAAACTTACCTTTATTTAAATACAGTTTGGTTGTATTTCTAATACCTCTTAATTTAGTTTCAATAATTTAACAACTAATTACCTTAATATTCATTAGAAAGAAATATTGCTTTATATATCAAAATATATTCTTCAATAAAATCATTCAAAATCTTTATATAAGAAAATAACAAGTACGCTCTCATATATTATATATATACTCAACTCATCATAGGGTACCACTTACCCTTATCCTTTATCCGATCGTCTCACTGCTGGCGACGCTCAAACCCAATTTCAATCCCTCTCACACTCCAAGAAAAACACTTCATCGATGCCCCATAGTTTTCCGATCGAAAATCAGTCAATAATCAACTCTCCAGAACCCAGAAAGTCAACCTACCCACTCAAATCGACCCGCCTCAGTCGTCGATCGACCACTTCCTCCTGCATCACCTACCTAAATCTAAAGCCCACTCAAGCCACAATCATCGTGCCAATTTCCTTGACTTTAGGTTGCCCCAACGTCACCCTATTCCATCGCGTTCACCCGCATGCCAAAAACTTTCCCAAACCCTACAATCCACTCGCTCTCGCAATCCAGATCCAAAGTTACGGTTCATGTAACAACCCGCATATTTATCGATTTTATATTTAAATATTTTATCGTTCGTCGGATTTTGGTCTGAAAAGCTACTTTTTGCAAACAGTCGAATTGGGACTCAAGACCACCCCCATTGAGTTCAAAATGACGTTTGCGACCTTTTTGAGTATAAACTTCGATATGTTTGGAGATAGTAGAATTTTGCTACTTTTCACTTAGGGCTTTGGGTTTAGGTTGGGTTCAGCCCAATGTTCTATCTTAATACCCCAAACTGAAACCCCCTCTTCATTCACTCCATCTTCCTCTACTTTCAGTTCTAAAGAGATTAATGGTGGAAGAGAATGGGAAATAGAAAATCCTAAGCCCTAGTTTCCATTAGCAAATCCATCTTCTTGCTTCAAACTCAAGTGAACCCATTGGTAAGCCTTCTCTTCATCTTCTCCAACTCATTCTCTCTTTGATTTCAGAAAATTCCTAAACCTAACTTAGGGAATGTTCTTCTTTTAAGCTTAGATTCAAGCTTCTAGTGTTGAGATTGAAGTGTGGTTGATCTTCCCTTGTCTTCAAGCTTCTCATTCATTGTTTTTGGGTTCAAAGGTGAGATTTTTATCTCACATCTTAGTCTATAACTATCTTCGATTGTTAGGTATGAATTCCTAACACTTATTCGTGTGCATTTGCTTTTGGTTCGGATTGATTTGGTGAAAATTCCAATTTTTAGTGTTTTGGGTTCAATTCATTAAAAATCATAGCTTTGATGTTCAAATGTGTTTTTGGTGATGCAACGAAGAGCTCATAGGGCCGGGTAGTCGATTGGCGTAAACCCTTAGTGCCGTTGCTCGACGGTTTGCAAATTGAGGGAGTTTGCACCTCTTTTGAAATAGGGTAGGAAGTGCAAGTATACAGGTTCGGCCGACCGAGCTGAGGGTCCGGTCGACCGACCTGCTACCCAAGCACTTCCTGCCTCTGTTTTGGAAGTGCTGGTTACAGGCTTCGGCCGACCGAGCCCCTGGGCCGGTCGATCGACCTGGTGCCCGAGCACTTCCAACCCCTGGTTCGGTCAACTGACTCAGGGAGTCCGGTTGACCGACCTGCTGCTAATTGCCAACTATGCCTATTTTGCCTAGTTGTGTGAATTTCCAACTTTAATCGATTTTTGTTATTTCCCTATTTGTTGTTATCATTTGTTATTGACTTTGATGACTTATTTTCTTCGGGAATTCTTGGAATATCCATTTCGATGGATTCAGTATCGATTTCTTTGGATTCTATTCACGTCTTCAAATGTGAATTTTAGTGATTTATTGTTCCTACAATCTTCTTTGTGATTTGTCACTTTAAAAATATAAAGGTTTTCTATACTAGTAGTAAATATCAAAACTCTTTCTTCAAATGATTTCAACACTATTTTATTACAAAGCTCGTCTTCTTAAACCGTTTTCCAATCTATTAGTATATACAAGCCTTTACCTCACTCGTACGAGAAATCTGATTAAACGAGTTAGTAAAACAAGTGGTATGAAATGCTTGAGTTTACTTCGTCGGTTAATTCTTGGACTTGTTCGATTGAATCTCTTGTGACAATTTTCTAGCGGGGATCTACAGTTTGTTCGTAAATATTTAAATTAAGCAAGTGGTTATGGGACATGAAGCTAAACTCATATATTTACTAGCTTAGTGTAATTGACAATTCTCGTTTATCATGACGATCATCTTTGTGGTTTAGACTAGTAATGTGCGATGTCTCTTTGTCTATGTGGAGGATTGTTCCTCATTTTATTGAGCTTCGTCTCATTTCTTACATAGGTCGAACCTATTTAGGTGCGTCGATGTTTGTTTACACATGGGTCGTACCTTTTTAGGTGCATCGATGTTTATTTATACATGGGGTGTACCTTCCTAGGTGCATCGATGTTTGTTTACTTCGTGGAGCAATCGGCTCAATAAGTCGGGACATGGGGCGTATCTTTCTAGGTGCGTCGATGTTCGTCTATGCATGGGGCGTGTCTTTCTAGGTGCGTCGATGTTCGACTTTGCATGAGGTGTATCTTTCTAGGTGCATCGATGTTAGACATTACATGGGGTGTATCTTTCTAGGTGCATCGATGTTAGACATTACATGGGGTGTATCTTTTTAGGTGCATCGATGTTTATTTATGCATGGGATGTATCTTTCTAGGTGCATCGATGTTTATTTATGCATGGGGCGTATCTTTCTAGGTGCGTCGATGCTAGAGCATGGGGCGTATCTTTCTAGGTGCGTCGATGTTCGACTGTGCATGGGGCGTGTCTTTCTAGGTGCGTCGATGTCCGGTTTGTGGGATTGGCCATCCTTTTCTTGTGATTTCTGGATTTCGTGTGTTGAATTCTGGAATTTATGCTTCACCTATTTTCGTGATTTCTATTGATTTGATTTATCAATTATTGTGGCTTGGTGAATGAAATTAGGAGTATGACATTCCTTTTTATCTTTGAGAAGATCTTTGCGTTATTGATTAATCTCGTGTTGATTTTTCAATTATTTATTTATCACAGCTTGGCATTGTGATTATTATCCGTTTAGTCATATTTCTTATTTTATATCATTTCATCTGATATTTATAGCTAGACTGATCCGTTTATTATTTTCTTGTTAAATAATACTCGGGTCAGACCGAGATGTTACAGGTGCTTCTGCTTGACTTCTCATCTAGGATCATTACTCTGACTTTTGGCTAACTACTTAGATTAGTAGTTTATTTTGTTGTATACACTTGAGATATAGACTCATAGTTGTATTCTTTTGTATAGCACGTGTTGCTATTCTTTTGTATTATTGTGGATCTTTTTGACCACTACTCTGATATACACTTTCATGTGTTAGTTATAAATTCATATCTTCTTCCGCCTTTGTGATATGAATTATCTGTGACTGATTAATGTTATGTTTATTTCTATATTTGTTTCTGAAGATATTATAGCCACTATGTAGTAGCTTTGTGTTTGTATCAGTATGTCGGATTTCCTCTTGAAAATTAAGCATGTTATACTATCTGATGTATCGGTGCTCGCGCAAAGCCATTACACGGATGGTCGCTCCTCAACAGCCTTATTCTCCGTGCTAGTTGACAGCATTACACCGTAGTGTTCTTGGCTAGCATGGGTATAGAGGTGGGGCGTCACAGTTCAGCCACGGTCGGCACCTCCCCTAGGCCCACCAATCATGGCCGCACCACCCCACGGCGACTAAATCGCCAGAAATTAACTTTTGAATGAAATTCGTTCATCCCTCAAATTTTCTAAATTTACAAATCTAAAAATCACCATATTGTTATCAAAAATCGAGTTACCCATATATGGATCCAATTTAGGAACGAAAACTTGAAAATTTATAAATTTTATTCTTAATTTGAATAAGCTTCCACTGAAATTTTCAATTTTCCAGTAAAATTGCTTAATACCTTTACTAGTTTTCATTTTTAAAACTCGTATGGTGACAGCACATACAAATTTCTTTTAAACCCCATGAGTTCAAAGAGATCAGGGAAAGTGATAAAAAAAATTAATCGATCCTGTAAATTTTTAACAGAACATGTATAAACCTAGTCACAACATGCATTCCATTTTCTTACATATATATATATATATATATATATATATATATATATTGATAATATTTACAGCCATACAAGAAAATCTCACTCATAATCTCAAATATTCATCCATACTAACAAATTAAAATAGATTTAAAACTTTGAGAAGGAAGTTTACTCACAATATCTGTAGAACAAAGGGCTTATTACAGGAACCTGGCTGTTGATTTGAAACTTGTCTTAAATTATAACTTGATTTACTTTAGACCTTGAAAATTTGGATGTTGAACTTTTGCTTCCGATTAGAGTTGTAGTTCCAAATCTCGCTTGATTCAAGTTGAAGATAAAATATGTTACAGGCCTTTAGTTTGGGTTTGAGAATTGGTTGCATGCCTACAGATTTTGAATTAGAGATGAGATTTCTTGATTTTGTTCCCTGGTTTATGTCCAATGCTTTTGATTTCAGGAGAACAGTAAAAAGTTTTTCTTAGTTTGAACTTGGGGAAAGTAGAAAAATGAAAGAAAAAGAAGATAGGAGCAAATAAAGAGTAATTTATGATTATATTAAAATTTAAAGAAAATGATAATACAAAGATGACACTTGTCATTTTAGTTCATATTTGTCAATTACAATTTATAATTCATTTACACTTGTAATTAGATACATTCCTATACTTACATTTGTAATTATTATAATTTATTTATTTATAAAACTTTTGTAATTAGTTTTCTAATTTATACATACATATTCTAATTTATATAAATAAATTCCTTTAGGAAGAAAAAAAATACAAATAACTTATGTTCTTAATAAAAATAAAGATACATTTTAAAAAACCAAGGTATGATTTAGGATATATATATATATATATCCTTTGAATTTAAATTTAAATATCCAAATTCAAATCAAATTTTAGATCAGTATTATATATACATATATTTAAACAAATATAATTTCAACTTGTATATAATAATTCTATTTAAAATCTATGCATATATATACACAACACAATTACAAATATAAATATTTCCTTGATTAGATTCATTTGTTCAATCTACAATTCAGTATTCTATTAATTAACCCAATTATTTATCGATTACTGATGTCTAGAATTCTGGGATATCACAGTGTGGTTGTTGCTTTGTGATCGAGGGCCCTCGGATAAAGATCCCAAAGGACCGGGGGGTGGCATATTCGTGTAGTAGTTACCTAGTTACAGAGGTAACCCGGCCTTGTGTTGGCAGAGAGCTGGTTAAGTTCTCGGGACGTCCCGCCAGAGGCGTACCCATGTGGCAGTAGGAAGTTCCTTAGCCGGACCATTTGTTGGAAATCCAATTCCCAATACGAACCCAGTACGGTTTTAGTTATATAACCTGCCATTTACTTATGGTGGTCGCCACTGTTCAGATGGTAGCTATAGTAGGCATAGTTCGAAATGTCTATGTTGGCTAAGATTAATATTCTATTTTTGAAATGCTTTCATCACTGTGCGCTAATAATAATATCAAAAATGATTTGTTTTGCATAGTAAGCATCGTTGACTATCATAAGGAGAAATCTCCTCCAATTCTGCGTTTGCATTGTGTGTGTGCGGGGAGGCCTTATGGTAGTTTCATTTTCCAAAAGCATTGCAGATATTTTTCACTTCCCTTGTTGTTGTTGTTTTAAAAGATAAATAACTTCTTTAGTTCTCACACCAGTCCCATGACTGACATGGAGTTTATTGTTCCCTTCCCAATCTCTGGGTGCCCATCATTTTTCACACAGGCAGCCTAGAGACAGGTTATCAGGTTATTCTAGATTCAGTAGTGCTATGGAGCTCAGGTTGCGAGCTGGATGACGAGACGTATCACTTGTTTATGATATTATCTTTTCCGCTGTGTATTCACTTGTAAGGACAGGTTTACATAACTGTCCAGTTGTGTTGCATATTGACTCTAATGATGTAATGTATAAAATGTACAGTTCTTTTGATTTAAAGATTATTTATTTATCTATTATATGTTGTTCCGCTGCGATATGTGAGATTCTGATATTGTTTCTGTTGCTTCTTCTTTTTCTTTCTTCTTCTTCTACCCTTCTTTTTAACCATAACAATTCGGTTTTCCGGCATTCGATTGCTCGACAGTTGATACAGTGGACGTATTGATGTCGACTTTCGTGAGTCGAAAATCGCAATCGTTACAGTAGGCCTTACGAAGTAGTCCTTTACAAATATAGCTACAGAGCAAGATGATGGAGCCCTTTTCGAGGAGGAGACGGAAGGTACCATGGGTGGAACCTAGGACCAATATGGTTATTGGGCATATACCTACATATACGTATACATTAGTTATTAGGTTTTAATCTACTATGGTGTATATGGGCACGGTTCACGAACAGAGGTGAGAGTATTGTAAACCTAATAAACCTAATATAACAGTAAATTGAAATAAAACGGTGTACGTAGAATTAAGTTTAGAAGTGTATAATTTATCCATTCACCAGAACTTTAGTTCTGACCCACTCCTCATGACACCCTATAGGTTAAGTAGATGGCAAAGACTTCCCAACTGTAAGACACTTGTTTAGAGAGTGTTATTATATTGGTGAGTATTTACTTTCTATTATATTTTAGTCAATCTCGTTGTGAGATAAATTATTGAGCTCTGATATATTTGTTTTTGTCTATTTGCAGGAGACCAGACACCCAACTCGAGCTTCAGTGGGCTTGGATTTAGCATTTTTGTGAAAAATCCAGACTATTGAAATTCAGGTTGTTACATTTGGTATCACAGCGTAAGTTTAGGGTTCCTTGGTAGATAGTGAGTGCACGCATTTGTATTTTTGAATAAAATATAAATATATTATGTACTAAAATCCAAATAGTCATGAACCAAAGATTTTAACTTGTGGAAGTTTTCAGAAGTATATTTGTGCATAGTTTCCAAGTTAGGTTTGGGATGACCCAAGTATGTAGAGCCCTATGTTATTACCGATTTATAACATACAAATAAGCCATGTTTTGAAAGAAAATTTGTATTCATATGTTTTAAGAAGTAGGGAAGTTCCTTAGGGATAATAAGGAGAGTGTTTTTATTTAGGGAAGAATAAGAGGTTTTAGTATGAAGAAAATCCACTTTATGTCTAACCCAATAAAAATGAAACTTGTGGAATTGAAAAGTTGAAAAATATAATTGTTAATATATTTGAGGAAGTAAATATTAGTTTTTTGGAAAAAATTAGTGGTACGAAATTTAAATTGGTTTTTATACGATGTAAATTTAGTTTAAAGTGAAATTATTTTTGAAGAATTATAGAGCGTGTATGTAACAACCCGATATTTTCATCCATTCGCATCCACACATGTCGGACTTGAATTGCTCAAAATACCGCATTGTAAATAAATTTGGAGTAAATGAAATACAATCACAGAATCACAGACACAGAAATATCAGAATAACTCACAGCGGAAATTAAAATACCATAGTAGTTCATGAAGCTACTATAACAACTCTCAAAACATAATACATAATATCAGTCAGAAAAAAATATACAATAGAAATCTCAAATACATAGTAGTTTATAAATAGAAAAAAAAAACTGAAACTGAAAGGGAACAGATACTAGACAAGAAGAATCTCTAGCGATTCCTAGCTCCAGGAAAGAAATCCAAAGCTAAGCTGTAAATACTCAAGCTGACCCAAGCGTAAAGTAAAACACAAAACACTCGAGTCAGGACATATATACTTATATAATGTAAACCAACTCAAGTAAACTTTATTAGAAATGCACAATAACCTAAAGGATGTTTGGGATCGCCCATCCTCTAAGGATCGGTTAAACCATAGATTAAATACATCCCGTGGTTGGAATTTCAAAATGGTAATTCATACTTCGAAATCAAATATCATTTCAAAATTCAATATCATTCAAAAATCCATTTTTAAAATATCAAAATATCATATCTTTTCAAAACCACATTCATTTTATTTAAAATACCATTTCAACACATATTTCAAAATAGTTTATATTTCAAAACAAATTACTTCATTTTAAATCATTAAAATGAAGTTATTATATTTAATAATTAAATTATTAAATTTCCATAATTTTAATCTTTCAAAGTTCATTTATTCACTTAAATTTACTAAAACAATGAAAATTCAACTTTCGCAGCATTTAGAAAATGCTACTGAAAGTTACTCTTAAAAAAATTCAATTTAAAAAAAGACAACATTCAAAAATGTTGTTGGTTATTTTAGTTCAAATAAAGTCTTAGTTAATTTCGGCAACTACAGCACTTACAAATGCTGTAATAGCCCTTAATTCAATTTAGCCATTTAATTCATTTCTATCAACTACAGCATTTACAAATGCTGTAATATCATTTACATTAGAAATAATAACATTTCAAAAATATTGTTAATTAAATTCCAAGTATTAAATATAATTTCACAAACAATTAAATTTTTATTTAAATCATTTAAACTTATAAAATCATAGTTTTTACTTTTAAAACAATCATTTAAATACCCTTATATTCATAATTTTATAAAGTTAAATTTTCATTCAAAAATCAATTTAATAATAATTTACTTATATAGTTCAACATTCAATTTCAATTCATTATAATTAAAATTTTAACTTAACACTTAAGTTTAAATTTCCAAATATAACTTATTTTTCATTTTATTTGCTTAACTTAAAATTCATTTTTAAACAAAATTCACAAATTTCCAATCTAAGTTATATTTCAAAATTCAACATAAATATTCATTTATTTAAACTTTTAGCTTATTCAAAAATCATAACACTTTATAAAATCATTTTAAATTCATTTTAATTCAAATTTTAAATCTGTTCATCATATTACCTACTTAATTTAAATTCCATTTATAACCAAATCATAGTTTCCAAAATAACTTATATTTCAAATTTCTAACTTTACCATTAATTTATTTCACTTATAAATTTTCATAAAATCAATAATGCTTTATAAAAATCCTTTATAATTAAGTTTAAATCAAAATATTATAATATTTACATTTCTAAAATACTTTAAACATTTTAGAAAAATATATTTTAACCAGGAGTCTGTATATCATTTTCTAGCCTAGGTAAAGTGATACGGATAATATATCATTTCAATCCGTAATTTACAAAGAAAAATCCGGGTTTGATCATTTCAAACCCGCAATCCCAAGTAAATGAAATAAATAAAAAATCGCTCAAGCGTATCATTTCAGCCCATAACGTTTTTTTTCCTATTCTAAAGTCCGTTCGGGTATGTATCATTTCAACCCATAGTGATTCTATCTACAGGGAACTTGTGGTGTGATAAACTGGTATAAATAAACCGAATACATCATATAACAGTAACAGATGATATGACAGGTGTATAAATATGATGAACATCATATGATCATAGCATAAGCAGTTATAACATAATAATATCCTCAGATTCACAGGGTGTCGATTTACTACTTATATAAGTACGGAATGTCTGGTGAGAAATACTCACCTCTACAAGCTGGAGATAACAAATACAGACACGCAACAGAGATTCAAAAAGGCACGAAAGCACGACTACGATTCAAGTGAGGAAGAGCCAAAGTTATTTGTCTTGTACATATGAAACAAAACAATACATATAACATGAATTTCAAACCAAAATATGACATTAAACAAGCTAGAATTAAGGAACAACAATTAATCAAACACTTAAACTTGCTTCCACCATCACTATGCTCAGCCTATAGGCTGACAAGGCATTGCCATGGGTGTATTTGGTCAGGTATGGGTCATATATTATCGGCCCAACAAGGATAGTAAAGGTATGGAAGTGGTTTGAGTAATTAAGGGCATAAATATACAAACACAAGGCAAAGGTGCATTTTTATGTAACAACAAGTCACGACTATGGCCTTATGTGGCACGGACAGGCCTGTTGGATGCTAGGGAATGGTGTGGCAGTGACTTTAGGTCAGGTAGGTGCTGGTGGAAGTGATGCAAGAGGTGGCCAAGGGGTGTGGTGAAGTGGTGGAGGCATTGGTGATCGGCTATGCATGTTTAAGGTGATGTTTTGCTAATTTTTGTAGAGCTTCTCATCAAGGATGGCCACGACCATGTAGGTCAGAGGGGATGGAGGTGATGACAGCTGAGAATGATGGTGGTGGATATGGTGGAGGCTACAGGCTGAACATCTAAAGTGAAAACAAGTGCAAGATGAATGCATAAAACAAGGAAAAAATGAAAAAAAAAGTGAAAGAACATTACCAATTTTTTTGCTCAGAAGTTGATGGCTAAAAGTTTAGGGTCGAGAAACTTATTTTTTCATGAAAAATGAAGATGATGAGCTGAAGAAAGGATATGGTCAGCCAAATTGAATGCAAGTGTTGATTTGCAAATGAAAAGGTAAAAAGAAGGTGAAAAGTCAAAGGCATGTGAAAGGTTATAAAACTCTTCATATTTTTAATTTTCTTTATTTATTTTTAAACACATGAAAAATGTAAGTAAATAAAAAAAATGAATGAATAAAAATAAATAAATAAATTTTAGATAAACATAAATTAATTAAGAAAATAGCTTAAAAATAGAAACTAGGTTTTAAAAATTGAAAATAAAATACAGTAAGCTTTGGAAAATTATAACATCACTTTAAAATGTTTTAAAAATAAAATATATACCTAACATGTCATATTACACATATTAGAACATGATATGACAAATAAAAATATTATTTATATAATTTAAAATAGACAATTTTATTAAATAAATCAATTTACATACAATATTGTAAAAAACATAACTTTCACAATACAAATCGGATTTCAACGAAACGAAAAGAAGTATTCTTGAAATTTAAAATATTTTCATAATAAAAGATAAAATTCAAAAATTAAAATATTTAAATTTTAAATTTAAAAGTCAAAGTTTGACCAGATTGACCAAAAATTCACTTTTTTGGAAATATCATATTTATTCAGGTTTGAAATTATAATTCACACAAAATCAAAATGTACTTTTAAAATAAAAAAATTTATTCATTTTAATAAATAAAATAAAGTTTTTAAATCAGAAGTTTCAATTTAAATAATTAAAATAAACAATTAAAATAATCACAAAATACTAGGTTGTTACAGTGTATAGCTCGCTAGTTTCCTTGTAGGTGAACGAAGATCTAAAATATAAAAATCTAGAGTGTGTTAAGTATCAAAAACATAGGTTATGACATTTATTGTTGTAATAGATGTTTTCGGTAAAAAAAGGAACATAGACCATGACACTATTGTTATAGTAAGTGACTCCAAAGATAATGTTTTAACATAGCATATGAGATTTATTAATATATATTTTAATTGAACCCATAAACTAGTATTTTTGGGTTGTAGTAACGGTGCTTTACATAACATCTATTTTTAATCAAATGAGTTTTGGAGATAATTTCTAAAGTGGTTTATATGTACACTTATTATTTGAATAAGTATATGAAAATATTTTCTAGTTTTAAAGCAGTTTTGAAATGAATTCTTTTGAAAAAATAATGTACAATAAATTAACGAATTTAGTAGGAAATATCTTATCTAAGTGAATATAGAGTAAAGATGCTTTAATATATTGGAATGAAATGAATAATGATATAATTTTCTATGAATTATAAATAAAGATGCTTTGTGTAAGTTATAAGAAATATGCGAAAGAGATGTACAAGACATGGAAGGTACTATATTTTATATAGCCTATTTCGGTAAAATATAAAACAAATTCCTTATAATTTCACATAAACATGAAATCCCCCTATAAAGGATTCATTGAAGGTTTTAGCGTTAAGGGTTTCTCATAAGAGCAAGTAATTCCAATAAGTTAAGGTATAAAACCATTAAGTGTAGTAAGTTAGAAAATCCTTCAAGGTTAAGTAATTTGAAGAGTAGGAAAGTTAAGAGATTTTTAATAAAATAATTATTCTTATCTACTCCAATTTTAATATATTTAAAAATCTATAAAAAAAAATAGGATATTTTGAAAACATGCGAGGACATTTTTTTTAAGTCAAGCAAAAAAAAGAGAAAGATGGTTTGGTGGAAAAGTAAATAATTTTTTGAAAAGATAAAATTTTAAGTAACCTAGTACCTTTCCATTTAACAGAAAACTTCAAAATAACACTTTCAAATGCAAGAATTTTAGGATTTGACATTTCAAAAATTTAGAAGCTTTAATTTTTGAAGTAAAATGATAAATACCAAACCGAACTAAACTTTAAATATAGAGTAGATAGGAATCATTTCCTAGGTATGACGGGAAAAGTACAAGGCTATAGCAGTAACCACTCCTAGTAGCAATAATAAAAGTTCCCGTAAGGTGTATAGGACACTAGTGAAAACATAGAAATGTTGTTTCACGTGTATAGACTATAGAAGAATTGTCAAGTGATATTGTAAGATAGTAAGACACGCGTGGTGGAAAAAGTAGACCTTAGTAGGGAAAAAATGAAGAGTAAAGAAAAAAATTCCCCAGGCTTAGTTGCCTTTTTAGGTAGAGACTACATAGGTTGAAACCCTTATCTGTTGCAGTAAATGAGACTTAGTTATTCCTTTTTGAGCATGGAGTAGAAGAGATGTATAGATTTTATTCGTCCCGAGTAATACAACATAAGTTGGTAACAAGTAATAGGCGGTAGGAGGAGCATATGAGTTACTTGGATTCTTAGAGTAGGACCTTTCTGTGTCAAAGTGGAAATGGTCCCAGACCTCCTTGCCCTAGATGACAGTTGTATTTAGTTGCCGTATAAAAAAAAGAGTAAAAGAAGAATAAGATAACTAAAAGGAAAATAACAAATTTAAAGAAAGCGACACAAACGTCAACAGAAAAATTTAAAAAGAGATATTTTCTTATGTAAACTATGCTTGGGGAAGTAAATAATTCTTTTTAGAATAATAGCCTAAATCCGAAGTATGGAGGAAGATGTGCGCAAAAGAAAATCGAAGAAATATGAAGTTTTTCTGTTTTCCACCTTCTTTATAACATAAGAAATCGAATTTAGAAAATTAGAATTTTCTTAAATTCAAAAATTAAAAAGTGTGTGATAGGTTTGGACATAAAAATTTGTTGAATTATGCACCTATTCAGTAGGAGTGTGGAAAAAATTGAATGAAAAATGTTTTGAGTTTTCAAAAGATTGCATTTATATAGAAACTGCAAGTATATTTAAGATGTGTGCACCATGTATTAATAGGAATTTCTAAAAGAAAAAGCATTAGTATAGGAGGCACTACAAAGAAATTCTTGTACATGCATATATTTTATGATGTATTGCACTTTGCACTATGCACTATGCATAGAAATTCTTGTTCATGCATAGAAATTTCCTAAGGGGGGAGAATGTAACACCCCACGTTAAATTACAATTATATATGCAAATTATTTAATTAAGTTATATACGTTTGAAATTTTAAAACAAAGAAATGTTTGTAAATGAGACAACTAATTGATATTATTTGGAATACATATATATATTTGTGTAACA
The DNA here is from genome assembly GCA_030765085.1 of Allium cepa. NCBI lineage: Eukaryota > Viridiplantae > Streptophyta > Magnoliopsida > Asparagales > Amaryllidaceae > Allium > Allium cepa. Next base: position 295,860,435 of record CM060937.1, read on the forward strand.
AATAAATTAGAGAGAGAAATTATATAAAATCAATTAATTGGGAAGACTAATTGATGGTGTTTGTTTAAAAGGAAAATTAATATTCAATTTATTAGTAGAGGTGATTAATTGACAGGAACTGACAAGAAAGGGAACTTATATTGTAGCAATTAATTGATATGATTAAAAACATATATGTTTGTGCAAGAGAATAAAATGGTGGAAGAGAAATTTATGCATGTAATCAATTGTCAATTAATAAATACGAAGACTTATGGTAACATATATAATTAAGATTATGATTCAAAATTCAATTGTAGAATATATGCATGTAATAATTACGGGAATAGAATAAATTAATATGCATAAATGTAACGAATTAATATGGTGTTGATTGACATATTAATTTGTTAAGAAATCACAGTGCAGACAGGGATTAATTGGATAGTAAATTAATTCTAGGTATATATAAAATCTATTAATTGGGTGATTAATAGGGGAATCTTATTTAAAAGAAACGTCACATTTAAAAATATATGTTCCCATAGATTGCGAGAGAGAAGGGGAAAGTGATTAATAAAAAGATTGTTGCAGAATAAATTTGAAATTAAAAAAAACACAGAAGAAAATATATTAATTTAATGTCCACAGACTAAGTATGCGCTTTAGATTTTAAGGTTTTATATCTAATGGTTAGCACCAATTTGAACCACTATAAATATGTATGTGCAAAGCCTCATCTTTATTCTCATTATTTTTCTCTTGCCTACAGAAGCTCTGCCATTTTTCTATCTATTCTATACTTTCTTAATAACAAAATTTTAGATCTAATTCACATGAATTTAGATCTAAATAGAAAGAGAATAGAATTAATTTAGGAATAGGAATTGGTTCAGATCAGAAGGCTATGTCAAAGGTAAAGCCCTAGATCTGAGTTTTAATTGCAATTTCTAATTCAAAACCTTTTCTCTTTCAAATATTATAGATCTGTAAATATATCATTTGTAATTCCAAATAGGGATTACAAGGGAAGTGAATATAGATGTAAGGGACAAATCTGAAATAAAGACAGGGAGATTTGGAAAGCTAGCAATATGAGTGGATTTATTTATACATCTTTTAAGTTTAAGATATATTATCATTAAATTCCCATTTAGATAATTTTATTCAATAATTAATCCTATTTATTAAGTTATGCTGAATTATAAATAATTTACAATTTATTTACAGCATTAGTATTTATTTACATCTGTTTCTACGTTTTGGATTTCTATGAGAGCGTCATTCTTCTTCTATTTTCTCATCTTTCTTTACGCATGGATTAGAATAGATTAAACGTGAATATGGATTAAATAATTAAGAATACTGAAAGGAAGGAAATAAGATGTAAGGTAATAAAAGTTTGAGGAATGGAATTACTATAATAAATTACTTTAAAATGAGAAAAGTTGATTAATCTAATAACTGGATTTGGAAGTAACTAAAAGGTCAATTGGTTGGTTTAGAAAATAGGATACATTTCTATAATTTAATATTTAAAAGACACAAATGAATGTAATTTCTTGAATAAAAGAAAGAAAAAGATAATTAGTGTAAAATAGAGAAACCACTGTATTTTGCATTATTCCAAAATAGTAAAAGGAATTACGAATTGTTGTTTATAGTATTATTTAGTATTAAAATATAGAAATAGATTTTAGTATAGCTTTCACAACTAACCAAATAAAATAGAATTACTTCCTAGAATAAAAGAAAATAAAGTAGAGTATGAAATGAATCAAATTATTAGATAAGAAATTAAGGCTATGAAAAATAAACGAACCTAGATCTGCATTTATCCCGCAGACTATATGAAAAGACAGTTATTATGATAAGTCAATTATATAATAAAAGAAAATTAAAAAAAATTCTATATCATAATAAAAGAAGACAAACTAAAACAGAAAAGAAATACTTGTAATTATATACAGATTTTAAAAGAAATAATAGTAACAATTACAAGTATAATTATAACATTAGTTATGATTAGGTAAAAGAATAGAAAGGCTTATTTGGGAACTTAGAATAAATAAGAAATGATAGCAAAGATAAATACTAAAAGCTTATTTTAGATTTCTATTAAATTATTAAGCAAATAGAACAAAAGATGTTTATTTAATAAACTTAAGACTTAATTTAAGTTAATAAGCAAGAAGTGGCAACACCAATAACATTCCGTATTAGATAAATGGTGGTCTCATAATAGCCAGAAGCGAGATGACGACAAGAAATTGCTAATTATGGTAAATAACTAGCTAACAGATTAAGAAAAGTAAACTAAACGTGAATTAAAAGATTAGACTTAGGGTCTAATAAAAGAATTGAGATGCGTTTGAAGCAGCCCGAAGGATGAAGCGCCTAACGAAGCAGTTCATCACGTATTTCAAAAATGGAGAAGCACGACCAACTTAGTATTTTTAGGCTTCAAGGAAGTACGAGACTTTAACGGGACGTGAGGATACTCTAGGATGGCCCTCTCTGTAGGCGTAACGAAGCTGCATCCCCGGAGGTAGGTCTATAGGTGTTCCATCAAGAGAATATGCCTTGACTGCATTTGCATTGTAGGCCTAACGAAGCATACTTTTGTAGGTAGTCAGAAGGGCTGGGTGTTTGGAGTAGGATATTCGTATGTCTAGTACTTGTAAGTAAGTTTAAGGATAGTCGCATGTGGATATCGGCCAACATCAAGACCAAGATCGATTTCGGGAAAGACTAGAGTTAAAACAACATGCCAATGATTCTTTCACTATCAAGACATTGGATGGGAGACACCACCAATTAGATGTTGGATTGTTTGCAGTAGGGCACGACCACTTAACTCTTTAGAGGTCTTCCAATTTAGTTGAGGGGTGGCTGCATGGGGCCATAGCCACGACGAGAAAAGTGACAGATCAACTAAAATATCTATAGTGTAGGCCTAACGAAACAATCCTTTACAGATATAGAAAATCCCTGACTGAATTCCGTACAAGGTAGACCCTGTTGGCGGGATTCAAATAGTAGACAGAATGATTACATAGTCCTCAATGTACGCACCAGGTGGTACAATTGTACATTATGGATGTTCGAGCACTGGCATTGACTAGTGCGGGTGCGGTTTATGTTTTCATAGTAAGTAGTGGAGCATCTGTATTATAGGCCTTACGAAGCAGTCCTCTATAGATGTAGCTACGGAATGCTCGCGGAGCAAGACGATGAAGTATCTGCATTGTAGGCCTCACGAAGCAGTCCTTTACAGATATAGCTATGGAGCAAGACGATGGAGCCCTTTTCGAGGAGGATACGGAAGGTTCCATGGGTGGTACCTAGGACCAATATGGTCATTCGGCATATAGCTACATGTATGTATACATTAGTTATTAGGTTTTAATCTACTATGGAGTAGATGAGCACGGTTCACGAATAGAGGCGAGAGTATTGCAAACCTAATAAACCTAATATAACAGTAAATAGAAATAAAACGTTATATGTAGAGTTAAGCTTAGAAGTGTATAATTTATCTATTCACCGGAACTTTACTTCTGACTCCTGCTCATAACACCATACATGTTAAGTAGATGGCAGAGACTTCCTAGCTGTAAGACACTTGTTTAGAGAGTGTTATTATATTGGTGAGTACTTACTTACCATTATATTTTAGTCAATCCTGCTATGAGATAAATTATTAAGCTTTGGTATATTTGCCTTTGCCTATTTGTAGGATGCCGGATACCCAACTCGGGCTCTAGTGGGCTTGGTTTTTAGCATTTCTGCTAAAGATATGGACCATTGGTGTGACGCCCCACCTCAATACCCACGCTAGCCAAGAACACTACGGAGTAATGCTATCAACTAGCGCGGAGAATAAGGCTGTTGAGGAGCGACCATCCATGTAACTTCTTTGTGCGAGCACCGATATGTCAGATAGTATAGCATGCATTTCATTTAAGGAGGAAGTCCGACATACCGAAACAAACTCAAAGCTATCACACGGTGGCTATAAATAAATTTTCGGAAACAAATATAGAAATAAACATAACACAATCAGTCACAGACATCCACATCACAAAGGCGGAAAAAGATATGAATATATAACTAACACATGAAAGTGTACATCAGAGTAGTGGTCATGAAAGGACCACATACAAAAGAATAGCAACACGTGCTATACAAAAGAATACATCTATGAGTCTATATCTCAAGTGTAAACAACAAAAACTGCTAATCTAAATGGTCAGCCAAAAGTCAGAGTAGTAAATCCCTGGGGGAGAAGTCAAGCAGAAGCACCTGTAACATCTCGGTCTGACCCGAGTATTATTTATAAGAAAATAATAAACGGATCAGTCTAGCTATAAATATCAGATAACATGATATAAAACAATAGATATGGCAAGAACATATAGTAACCATAAAGACATACTATGATAAGCATGTAAATGAAGATCATCAAGAGATCAAACAATATCAAAAGAATCTTCTAAAAGATCCAAATTCACCTAAAAAAAGGTGATGACACACAAATTCACCAAAACATAAAAGCTGGAAAACCATAACAGTGAAAGTCATGAAAATAGGTGAAGCACAAATTCCAGAAGACTACACAAGAAATCTAGAAATCACAATATAGGAGCATGAAAACTCACAAAATGGAAGCACGAAAACTCACCTGCACGTGTAACACAAAGCGAGACGCTATCTCATGGTTGCAAGCCATTAATTTTGACACACGAATGGCCCGAAGACCGTGGGGCGCTACCCCACATATGTGATGGCGAAACATCACACAAATGCGATGGCGAAACATCAAAGAGCGGGGTCTAGCCGCCCTCGCAGATAAAGAGACATCGCACAGTTACTAGTATAAAACACAAAAATGATCGTCATGATCATCAAGTAGTGTCAATCTCACCAAGCCAGTAAATATATGAGTTTAGCTTCATGTCCCATAACCACTTGCTTAACTTAAATTTTTACGAACAAGCTGTAGATCTTCACTAGAAGATTGTCACAAAAGGTTTTAAGGAAAAGGTTTGTATATACTAGTAGATTGGAAAACGGTTTAAGGAAAGAGCTTTGTAGTAAAATAGAGTTAAAATTGTTTTGATGAAAGAGTTTTGATATTTACTACTAGTATTGAAACCTTCATATTTCTAAAGTTGTTATCCCGCCTTTTTAGCAAGGCCGAGATACCATAAAATCGACCGAGAAGCCCAAGATAGTTTGTCTCGAAGAATGGTCAACTCAGCATCTCAACAAAGCAAGTTCTGTTGAATGTTTTTCAGATAAGATCCCCTACGGAGGAGGGTCCAGGGGGTGGGGGTGCGGGGGCAACACCCCCGCTACGGGGTTCAACCTGCCCGGTCAGGTCGCGGGGTCCAGGGGGCAGCGCCCCCGGCGGGGTGCGGTGCAGCACCCCGTCCAAAACGGTACGACCTAGTGAAGACCTAAGGGAGGATAGGATCGAGCGACCTAGGGGTCTAAGGGGTCAAGCGACCTAGTGGTTGCGACCTAGAGGTGTTCACGAGTTAGCAGAAGCGAGCGACCTAAGGGACTCGCGACCTAACAAGGTAAGGTCGAGCAACCTACGACCTAACTAGGTAAAGGCCTAACGGCCTAGTGAAACACGCGACCTAAAATGTACGCGACCTAATGCGGTCGAGTGGTTTAAGGTCAGAAACGACCTAAGACTTATAAAGGTAGACGGTTGAGCGACCTAGCGAGGCTCGCGACCTAAAAATGACAAGGCCGAGCGAGCTAACGAAGTCCAGAGTCGAGCGACTTAGCGACACAGTGTGTTGAGTGACCTAACGACCTAATGGTGAAAAAGGCCGAGTGACCTAACGTGTGAACGAGCCGAACGACCTAAGTGCAGAATTTTACCAAAAATGCTAAAAATTGGAGTTTTTCGCCAATCCAATCCAAACCAAATGCAAATGCACATGCTAAAGTGATGGGAATTCATTCCCAACAGTCCAAGATAGTTATAAATAAGAATGTGAGATAAAAATCTCACCTTTTCACCAAATTATGAAGGTAAAGCTTGAAGGTGCATGGAGAAGCAACTACAAGCTTGAATCCAATGCTTTTCCTTGAAAAGTTGAATGATGGAGTTGGAGTTGAAACCTAGGCTTGGAGTTTCTAATTTCCCTTTCCACTCACCATTAATGTTAAAGTTTGTGTTTTGTAGGAATTTATGAAGAGTGAGGAGAAGGAGAGAAGTGAGTTTGAGTTATAATGGCTAATCTAACCCAAAGTCCAAAGCGGGAAAAGTAAGTGAAATTCCACTAACTCCAAACCTATCAATATTTATACTTAAAAAAGTTGTAAACGGCATTTCGAACTCAATGGAAGTGGTTTCGAGTCCTAATTTGACCGTTTGCAAAAAGTAGCTTTTCGGACCAATATCCGATTAACGACAAAATATTTAAATATAAAATCGATTAATATGCGGGTTGTTACAGACTCCTCTCCTTAAAGAAATTGCGTCCTCACAATATATAAGATGGAAATAAAAAGTAACAACCATAAAAGCATATTAACACAAAAGAAATTTGAAACAGGAAGTTCACCTCAAAGAGCAGGAGTAAGCAAGTCCGGATGTGTTCGCTCGATGAATTCTCTGGATTCCCAAGAGCAATCCTTAGGATTTGAGGACCATTGAACCTTCACAAGCGGAACATCTTTATTTCGAAGTCGTTTGACCTCCGAAGCAATAATTCGAATATGATGCTGCTCGTAAGTTAAATTCGACGAAACTTCAATTTCTTCCACAACACCAGGCTCAAGAATAGAATCAGAATCTCGTAGGCATTTCCGTAATTAAGAAATATGAAACACGTCATGCATAGCAGAAAACTTAGCCGGTAATGTAAGGCGATAAGCCATAGAACCAATACGTTCAGTGATAGGAAATGGCTCAATATATCGGGGTGCTAACTTTTCCGATCGACTGAAACGTACAACACCTTTCATAGGTGAAACACGAATAAAAACAGAATCTCCCACAGAAAATTCTAACTTCCTTCTCCGATTATCGGCATAGGATTTTTGTCTACTCTGGGCTTCTTTCATCCTATGTTGAATAAGTTCAATCTTCTCTATGGAATCACGAATAAAGTCTGGACCTAAAACCAGCTTCTCACCGGCCTCAATCCAAAAAGAAGGAGATCGGCATGGCCTTCCATAGAGTGCCTCGAAAGGTGCCATACCAATACTAGATTGGAAGCTATTATTATAGGAAAATTCAACAAGTGAAATATGATCTTCCCAACTTCCACCAAAATCGAGCACGCAAGCACGAAGAAGATCTTCAAGAGTTTGATTCACACGCTCGGTTTGTCCATCGGACTGGGGGTGATAAGCAGTGCTAAAATTAAGCTTCGTTCCTAAAGCTTTTTGAAGACTCTTCCAAAATCCACTAGTAAACAATGGATCTCGATCGCTAACAATAGAAGTAGGAACTCCATGCAATTTAACAATTTCTTTGATAAAGAGTTTGACCAAAAGAGGAACGGTTCGGTTAGACCGAACGGGAATAAAATAGGCGGATTTAGTAAGTCTATCAACGATCACCCATAAGCTATCATGACCCGAACGAGAACGGGGAAAGCCATCTATAAAATCCATGAAAATTTGGTCCCACTTCCAAATTGGAATTTCTAAAGGTTGCAATAACCCACCAGGCCTTTGATGTTCGGCCTTGACTGTTGGCAAGTCATGCAACACTTAACAAAGTTAGCAATATCAGATTTCATTCCCTTCCAATAATAAAGTCGCTTCATATCAGCGTACATTTTACTACTACCGGGATGAATGGTGAATTTAGAACGATGGGAATCTTCTAAAATATCTTTACGAAGATCACCAATATTTGGTACGATAATTCTATCAAATGTTTGAATGCCGCCACGAGAATCAATATCAAATTCTTTCAAACCTTCAATATCAATTTTATCCTTAACATTTTGGCCAAGAAGAGCCAATTCAGGATCTAGCCCTTGAGCTTCAAGAATGCGGTCTAAAAGAGAAGGATGAGCCTCAAGGCTACATAAAACAAGTGATGAGCATAAATCAGATACGCGCTCTCGAATCTCACAAGTGGATATAATCTCGAGATCGTTCCATTCGGATATCATCATAGAAACAACTGCTTGTTGTTTACGGCTAAGAGCATCGGCGACACGATTACCCTTACCGGGGGAATAAAGAATATCAAGATCATAAGGTGCAAGGAACTCGATCCAACGCTGTTGACGCAAATTAAGTTCCTTTTGAGAAAATAAATATTTCAAAGACTTATGATCCGTGTAAAGAATAAATTTTTCTCCCAATAGATAATGACGCCAAATTCGAAGGGCGAAAACAATAGCCGCGAGTTCTAAATCATGTGTGGCATATCTAGTCTCGGCCGGCTTCAATTTCCTAGAAGCATAAGAAATAACACGTTCTTTTTGCATAAGAACGGCACCCAAACCAACGTGACTAGCATCAGTATAAACAACAAAATCTTGATTCCCTTCGGGAATAACAAGAATAGGAGCATGGGAAAGGAGTTCTTTCAATTTCTGAAAAGAGGCTTCACATTTGTCCGACCAAATGTATTTAACTCCCTTCTTAGTCAAGCCAGCAAGAGGCATGACAATCTTAGAAAAGTCTTTAATGAAACGACGGTAATAACCCGCCAATCCGAGAAAACTACGAATCTCTGTCACACTCTCCGGTCTCTTCCAATCTTGAATCGCTTCAATCTTTGAAGGATCCACGGAAATTCCAGATTCGGAAATAATATGACCGAGAAACTTCACACGAGATTGCCAAAAGTGGCATTTAGAAAATTTCGCCTTTAATCGATTACTCCTAAGAGTTTCCAATACAATCCGAAGATGCTTTTCATGCTCCTCCTCGGTTTTAGAATACACAAGGATATCATCAATGAAGATGAGAACAAACCGATCGAGGAAAGCCTTGAAAACTCGATTCATGAGGTCAACGAAGTAAGCCGGAGCATTCGTTAAACCAAATGGCATAACAAGCCATTCATAAGATCCATAACGAGTACGGAACGATCTCAAAGGAATACTATCCTCAGCAATACGAAGCTGATGAAAACCGGTAGCCAAGTCCAACTGTGGAAAGACCCTAGCTCCGCTAAGCTGATCAAACAGATCGTCAATCCGAGGTAAAGGATATTTATTTTTAATAGTCAGATCGTTAAGCTTGCGATAGTCAACGCAAAGCCTAAGCGTACCGTCGGATTTCTTCATGAAAATAGCCGAAGCTCCCCAAGGCGAGGAGCTAGAGCGAAAAAATTGCTTCGTCTCCAATTCAGATAATTGTTTACGCATCTCCTCATTTTCCTTATTAGACATGCGATAAGGAGGACGAGTAATAGGTTGAGCTTCAGGGGTAAGATTAATTCTGAACTCAATTGCTCGTTTAGGTGGTAAACCTAAAATGGGCTCAAATATGTCGAAAAATTCACGAACGACATGAATTCGAGAAATGACATCTTCCTCATCATCATCATCATCATGAGGATTTAAAGAATATAAAGATGCAGTCAACGCAGAATCCGAATCTTTAAGAATAATAGAAATCTGATTTACAGATTGTGGATGTCGGAGATAAATAGTCCGCTCAGGACATAGGATATGAGCTTCATAACGATTAAGCCAATCCATTCCCAAAATCATTCCAAAGCCTAGGTAACGCATAACATGCAAATCGGCTAGGAATGGAAAATCACATAAAATAATCTCCACATTTTGACAAAGCAAACTAAGAGTTGCGGATCCACCAACAGGATTCGCAATTCTCAGGGAAGTCGTTAAAGCATCAACATTTAAAGAGAAAGTGTCGACAAGTTCCTTTGATATAAAAGAATGGGATGCACCCGTATCAAAGAGAACTCTAATAGGTGATCATGAAATAAAATAATACCATCAAGAATGGAATGAGAAATACCTTGGCCACGAGATGTGTTGCCAGGGGCTTGAGCCACGTTTAACTTTCCCTCTTTCCTGCCTTGCAGTATGGGGCACATATGTATATAATGTTCCGAGCTCTTGCAATAGCGACAACTTTTGGGCTTCGAACACTTGTTCGCAAAATGGTTCTTAGAACCACAGTTACAGCATTGCCCGCTACTAGAGGAAGGTGTCTTTGCAGCCGAAGTTGCTTGCTTACCCTTTTTGTTGGGATAAGAACCTTTAAATTTGTTAGGCCTCTTTTTGTTGTTGAAGTTTGGTTTAACGCCAACCACTTCAAGATCACTCTCTCTATCGGCCTCTTCAAGACGAAGAGCGATATCGACGAGTTGATCAAATGTAACTTCTAGTTTCAGGAGTAGTGGCTTCTTAAGATTCTTATTTAAGCCATAAACGAACCTATGGTTCTTCTTCAGTGGAGTATTTATATATTCGACCCCATTTTTGGAAAGGGATTCGAATGATGCAACGTAGTTCTCCACAGAAGACTGACCTTGAACAAGGTCAATAAATCTCCGAGCCAAAGTTACTTTTTCAGCCTCGGGCACGAATTTCGATTCGAAGCGTTCCCGGAAGTGCTCCCAGGAGAGATCCTCTTCATCAATTTCTAAGGTTAACAGCTCATACCAATCCAATGCTCTTTCTTGGAGCATACTGGAAGCCACCTAGACTCGATGGAGGTCAATGAGGTTCATGCGAGAGAAGATTCTATCGCACGTTCTGAGCCAAGCTTGGACCTCGATGATAGTTTCAGTGCCTTTAAATTGCTTCCCACCCAAGTTGGTGTAATCATTGCACAAACGTGCAAACCCAGATTTAGGGTGAGTAGGTTCCGGATTAGAACCAGCTGCTTGAGCATTCGTGACAAAGTCAAGAAGTTGCTGGGTAGTCATAAAAACTCCATCTTGGGGAGTTGCAGTAGATTAACCGGCACGGGGACGTCCAGGTCTAACCATTTTTCTTCCTTAAGAAAGAAGGAGAAGAAAAAGGTTATTCACTAAAAGATATATCAAGCAATCTTGATAAGTGAAACAAGGAATCATAATAAAAATAGGATGAATCGGTACAAAGACTCGAATTAATCCTAAGGTATGACTCCTAAGCTGGACTTAGGACGATGATCCTTGTTAAGTTATTCTACATTGTTCCGAAGTTTGGCTTTGATACCAAGCTGTGACGCCCCACCTCAATACCCCACTAGCCAAGAACACTACGGAGTAATGCTGTCAACTAGCGCGAAGAATAAGGCTGTTGAGGAGCGACCATCCATGTAACTTCTTTGTGCGAGCACCGATATGTCAGATAGTATAACATGCATTTCATTTATGGAGAAAGTCCGACATACCGATACAAACTCAAAGCTATCACACGGTGGCTATAAATAAATCTTCGGAAACAAATATAGAAATAAACATAACACAATCAGTCACAGACATCCACATCACAAAGGCGGAAAAAGATATGAATATATAACAAACACATGAAAGTGTATATTAGAGTAGTGGTCATGAAAGGATCACATACACAAAAGAATAGCAACACGTGCTATAAAAAAGAATACATCTATGAGTCTATATCTCAAGTGTAAATGACAAAAACTGCTAATCTAAATGGTCAGCCAAAAGTCAGAGTAGTAAATCCTTGGGGGAGAAGTCAAGTAGAAGCACCTGTAACATCTCGGTCTGACCCAAGTATTATTTATAAGAAAATAATAAACGGATCAGTCTAGCTATAAATATCAGATAACATGATATAAAACAATAGATATGGCAAGAACATATAGTAACCATAAAGACATACTATGATAAGCATGTAAATGAAGATCATCAAGAGATCAAACAATATCAAAAGAATCTTCTAAAAGATCCAAATTCACCTAAAAAAAGGTGATGACACACAAATTCACCAAAACATAAAAGCTGGAAAACCATAACAGTGAAAGTCATGAAAATAGGTGAAGCACAAATTCCAGAAGACTACACAAGAAATCTAGAAATCACAATATAGGAGCATGAAAACTCACAAAATGGAAGCACGAAAACTCACCTACACGTGTAACACAAAGCGAGACGCTATCTCATGGTTGCAAGCCATTAATTTTGACACACGAATGGCCCGAAGACCGTGGGGCGCTACCCCACATATGTGATGGCGAAACATCACACAAATGCGATGGCGAAACATCAAAGAGCGGGGTCTAGCCGCCCTCGCAGATAAAGAGACATCGCACAGTTACTAGTATAAAACACAAAAATGATCGTCATGATCATCAAGTAGTGTCAATCTCACCAAGCCAGTAAATATATGAGTTTAGCTTCATGTCCCATAACCACTTGCTTAACTTAAATTTTTACGAACAAGCTGTAGATCTTCACTAGAAGATTGTCACAAAAGGTTTTAAGGAAAAGGTTTGTATATACTAGTAGATTGGAAAACGGTTTAAGGAAAGAGCTTTGTAGTAAAATAGAGTTAAAATTGTTTTGATGAAAGAGTTTTGATATTTACTACTAGTATTGAAACCTTCATATTTCTAAAGTTGTTATCCCGCCTTTTTAGCAAGGCCGAGATACCATAAAATCGACCGAGAAGCCCAAGATAGTTTGTCTCGAAGAATGGTTAACTCAACATCTCAACAAAGCAAGTTCTGTTGAATGTTTTTCAGATAAGATCCCCTACGGAGGGGGGTCCAGGGGGTGGGGGTGCGGGGACAACACCCCCGCAACGGGGTTCGACCTGCCCGGTCAGGTCGCGGGGGTCCAGGGGGCAGCGCCCCCGGCGGGGTGCGGAGCAGCGCCCCCGGCGGGGTGCGGAGCAGCGCCCCGTCCAAAACGGTACGACCTAGTGAAGACCTAAGAGAGGATAGGATCGAGCGACCTAGTGGTCTAAGGGGTCAAGCGACCTAGTGGTTGCGACCTAGAGGTGTTCGTGAGTTAGCAGAAGCGAGCGACCTAAGAGACGAGCGACCTAAGGGACTCGCGACCTAACAAGGTAATAAGGTCGAGTGACCTACGACCTAACGAGGTAAAGGCCTAACGGCCTAGTGAAACACACAACCTAAAATGTACGCGACCTAATGCGGCCGAGTGGTTTAAGGTCGGAGACGACCTACGACTTATAAAGGTAGACGGTTGAGCGACCTAGCGAGGCTCGCGACCTAAAAATGACAAGGCCGAGCGAGCTAATGAAGTCCAGAGTCGAGCGACTTAGCAACACAGTGTGTTGAGTGACCTAACGACCTAATGGTGAAAAAGGCCGAGCGACCTAACGTGTGAATGAGCCGAACGACCTAAGTGCAGAATTTTACCAAAAACGCTAAAAATTGGAGTTTTTCGCCAATCCAATCCAAACCAAATGCACATGCTAAAGTGATGGGAATTCATTCCCAACAGTCCAAGATAGTTATAGACAAGAATGTGAGATAAAAATCTCACATTTTCACCAAATTATGAAGGTAAAGCTTGAAGGTGAATGGAGAAGCAACTACAAGCTTGAATCCAATGCTTTTCCTTGAATTTCGAGTTGAATGATGGAGTTGGAGTTGAAACCTAGGCTTGGAGTTTCTAATTTCCCTTTCCACTCACCATTAATGTTAAAGTTTGTGTTTGGTAGGAATTTATGAAGAGTGAGGAGAAGGAGAGAAGTGGGTTTGAGTTATAATGGCTAATCTAACCCAAAGTCCAAAGCAGGAAAAGTAAGTGAAATTCCACTAACTCCAAACCTATCAATATTTATACTTAAAAAAGTTGTAAACGGCATTTCGAACTCAATGGAAGTGGTCTCGAGTCCTAATTTGACCGTTTGCAAAAAGTAGCTTTTCGGACCAATATCCGATTAACGACAAAATATTTAAATATAAAATCGATAAATATGCGGGTTGTTACAATTGGAATTCGGGTTGTTATAAACCACAAGGTCGGTACAGTTTTGGCTTAGTTCCTTTGAGCAACTTTGAAGCTCTAGGGTTCAGCAATGTTTGTTTCATCAGCTGTTCAAATACGCTAGGTGACATATATGATTGTCGATTTTGGCCCTAGAGCATGGTTTTTTGACTCCTAGGGGCTTTGGATTAGATGATTGCTAATCTTCCAGTTCACCTTCACTATATCAGTCGTACATAAATTTCGCTGATCTACCGGTTCGCCCTCATGACGCTTTAGTTCGTAAAAGATCTTCACGTTCACAAAGGGTTTCTAAGATCAGATGATCGCTGATATACCTGTTTACCTTCATGATGATTTAGTTCGTGAAAGACCTTCGCATTCGCGAAGGGTTTTTTGTGCCTGATGTCCGGCGACCAGAAGGCTTTGGAATGATAATTTATCGATTTTGAAAGGAGTTTTGGGTTGTGTGTCCAACAGCCCGGTGGTCTTAAAGCAATGATTCATCGACTCTAAGAGGAATTTTACGAATTCAGCTCAAAGGAACACGGTTTTATCGGTTCCTGTAGGTTAATGTGTTAGGCCTGTTGGTTTGAAATTCCTTTGGATAAGACCTCTCGATGCCACCAGCAACGCCAATTCTCAGATGGGGGATTGACATGACTCGTCAAGGGAATAGAAGCATTTCTTTCGCCATACTGTCTGCAATACCCCTAGTGTCCCGGTACGCTCATTTGGAAAAGGAGAGTTGACAAGGATGGATGAAAAGGCATCGCTTTAGGTTGCTGTCTCATTCCATAGTTGCTAGCTAGCTAGAGTGTTATTTGATAATCATCCTTCTGTTTGATTTGTCAGTTGTTAGGGCGCTTTTCTGCTAGGTCTTAGTAGCCTTTCTTGGGAAAAAGGTCCCCGAGGTCTTGTAGCTCCTTCACCGTTAGGTGTGTGCATTGACACACTGCCGGGTTTACCTTCTTTTGATTGCACTACTTCTAGTCTTTAGAACCAGTTTGTACTTCTTTTGCCGATTTTAGGTTGAAATTACTAGAACAGGGTACGGTTGAAACCCATTCATCCATTCATGGAGTTTGCATTCTAGTCCGCATTCTGGGAACTTAAAGTCATTCTCTGAGCGGTCGACTCGTGGTCAATTTATGTTCATACTTTGGTCTGTGCTCTGGAGATTCAGAGTTTTTTGTCAGATCGTTTATACTCTAATCCATAGTCAGGAATTTAGAGATTTTTATTGAATCATTTATACTCTAGACCGCGCTTCAATGACTTAGAGTGCTCTAGTCCACGCTTCGGGAACTTAGATATTTTTTTTGAATCGTTTATACTCTAGTCCGAGCTCTAGGGACTTAAGGGTACTCTAGTTCACGCTATGGGGAATTAGAGACTTTTATTGAGAGCATTGATATATCCCCCCATTTGATTTATACTTTATTTACCGCGTTCGAGGCAAAAGTTGTCGAATGAACATTCGAACCACGTTTGGTTGTGGAATGGGATTCTTCCCCTAGCATTTAGGATGAAACTTAGCAATCAGACGGTCGATTGATGTCCACTTGATAGTTGCGGCTATTCGTATTAAGTCGGGAAAAAAGCAGGTGATGAATGACTTGATCACATCCATGTTAAGGTCGGATGATCGAGTCTTGCACAATTTGCTTCGTATTCTTTATAGCAAGCGGAGATAATGAGTTATTAAGCAAGCAATTAAGTTGCGTTTGTTTCAAGCTGCAATTATGTCCATTTGTTTAAATCTGGGGTTGATCAGCAGGTAGCCAGTCACGACTACTTCGAGTCTAATGTGAAGGTTGCTGAGTGGACAGTCGGTCATGTCTACTTTCTATTGGATTTTGAACTTGTCGGGTTCTTTATTCTATGCCTTGGCATCCTAAATCAGGGGTATATGGTAGTTGATGAACGATCGAATCACGGTCGTCTTGATGAAACTCTATAGATTCGATCACGGTCTGTGGAAATTGGCTGGCAACAACTCTAAGTACTTGGTCACCTGCATTGTTTTTGAAGTGGTTTAGTTTAACCTGGTCGTAGTTAACAACATGGTTGAAATTGAAATAAAAATAGAATAATTCAAAGAAGATCGGAATAAATCTTGTTGATAAGCGAAGCAGTTTTGTGTGCTTGCTATTCCACTTTGCCCATAGCTCTTTACAAAAGGATGACGACCGTCAACGGTCCAATTGATAATCAGAGTTCTTTATTGATAGTCATCGGATGTTCCCTGCTCGCCATTCTATAGGGATTTCACATACTGTTGAACCTTTCCTTTACGAATCATCTTTCCGATCACATCTTGGAGGTGTTTGTATTTGCTAGTGTTAGGACCGTGTGCATCTTGGAAGATACAACATTCCCCAGATTTTTTCTAGGCTTCGGTGCACTCTCTCGAGGCTGGTTTTCAGTGTTATTCTAAGTCATGAGTATCCAAGTAGAGGCTATCAAATGAATCATTCAAAGGAGCATATAAGTCGAATTATGAGATCCTAGGTCGTGTCCTGTAATCTGAGTCCTTAACCAATAGGCATGTATTGTTCTTTCTCCTAGTATGCTCTACCTCCTCCTTGCTGAGCTTTTGATTCACTTTGTAAAAATGACGATCCAAGGTCGTAGGAGGCTCTCAAGCTAACTAGCAGCCAAAATCTGTCTTGGAGCTGATTCCCCACATCGATGCCATTAGATGATATCCTCACTGGGATTGCTCGCTTTAATGACGATGATGACCATTTGTGATTTGACGATGGGAGCACCATGATAGGATCAGAACCTGGTCAGTCGGAAGTTGTCACAATATACCATGGGAGCTTGAAATAATAATCGATGTCGGTTTGTACCATATCTTATTGGTCCTCCTACCTCTAAGAATACCGTTTGGGTAGCAGTTCCTCATCCATTACTTGGTACTGTGCTACGACATGGGTTCTAGAGCTTCTTCTAGTGTTTTGCACGTTGGCATTTTCATCCAATTGTCTTCCTCTAATTTTTTTAATCTTTAGAGTAGGAGAGAGCCATCCTTATATCCTCCTGTGGGTTTCCACCCTTAAGATCCGGTTTGTAGCCGCTGTTTTTGTAGTAGGTGGAATGTTAACGTTTTCTTCCATCATGATTCTTGGAGCTCCGCCCATTGCTTCCTTTCGACTATATCCTCTTCGAATGACCCAGGCGGCGGTCTCACTGGCCAGTTAGTGAGTCGGGGTCCAGGGGTGAAATGCCCTGGTTTGGGGGTTCAGGGGCAACGCCCTCGAAGTTCACGGTACATGTTAAAAATCATCACGAACGGAGCTAACTTCATGGATCACTGGCGTTCCATAGGCTATGGATCGCTAGCGACCCATAGCTTCTAGCGACCCATAGTACGGATCGCTGATGATCCATAGTACATGGATCGTTGGCGATCCATGTACTTAACTAGTTTCAGTACTTTGTTTTTTGGGGTGCTTATTGGATCATGATGCGAGAGAGTTGATTGATCCACAAGCGAACATCATGGATCTCTAGCGATCTATAGGAGATGGATCGCTAGCGACCCATCACCTTAACATGCATGTGCTTGCTTTTTCTCTTATCCTTCTTGGTTGGTTCTTTTATTCTCAGCAGCAAACCTTCTAAGTAGAGAATGAGGATCTAACTTTTGGACCTATGAGATTCAACATAGATAGCCAGATCTGAACCCTGAGTTAGAGTTCACAGTGAAAGCACCAAAATGTCGACCAAAAAAATGGACCAACACCTTGGTTTAAGTTTGAAAGCACCAGCCCTGTTCTGACAGAGAAATATCATAGATCACAGATAAAGAAAAGAACAGTAAAAGAAAGAAGACGGAGAATTTTATAGTGGTTCGGTTGTTAATGAAGCCTACATCCACTTTATAGCTTTATTGTAGACTGATTGTAGTTACAAGAGTTGTTTGATTACAAGGCTTTGTTTGTTTTCTATCAAGATTGAATCTTCTAAGCTAGAATTCATTGGAGAATCACAACGAATTCCTTTGGAGATTGTTGTGAGGGAGTTAAAGGGTAAAGAATAATTCCAACAAAGGTTCAACAACCAGTCTGGAGAAGATCCTCTTTATGTTGTAGGTAGGTTGGTATTTATATGGATTGGAGAGCTTATGGGTCAGGCCTGTTTATCAACCGCTCGCAGCTAGGTAGGAAACGACCCGAGAAGAGTTTGGATCGCAAAACGAGATAGAGCCATGGGTCGCTGGCTACCCATGGCCCATGGTCTATAAATCGTTGGCGATACATAAACCTGGCTCGTTTGCGAGCCAATGCCTTGGCCTCTTTTCGCAGTGTTCTTCAGCTAACTTGTTTGAAGGTTTGAGGGGAGGCATGGATCGTTGATGATCCAAACACTTAGGATTTTCTAGAGTTCAGAATTAGAGATGCTTTTATAGTCGTTTATCATAGTTGTTTCATTTCGATGGCAATTCACTAACTATTTGTGCTCAGTTGTTGATTGGTCTAAAAGAATGCTGGTCCCTTGGTTTAGTCGATCCTAGTCGTTGCCTTAGTAATATTGCTTGGCTCTCGTTCACTCCTTGCCTTAGTCTTTTTGGTTGAGTTCGAAGTCATCCCGATGTCACGGGATTGTCCTATTTTCTAGTGGGTCCTGTTGGGTCAAAACCCGGATAACATATATATAACCCATAAGCGATAATTTCTAGACCAAGAGCCACCATCAAGTCAAATCAAGGAAACATGGATGGACAAAGGCGACAGGTAGGGTGAAAGAGAAGACAAGAGTGGCGGCATTTTGAAAATATTATATGTGCTGTGTACACATACGGTGTATGTTTAGAGTTTGAATTTTGAATAGATTTCATTAACCACCAAACATTCCCGAATTCGCGTATGAGCCGTGAATGACAGAAAATAAAATACGTCCGCGTACAGAAATATGATGTAATCAATACACAATAATAAAATAGACAAGTTAATTTATTCTATTAAATTCCAAAAATGTCGACGTTTTGACGTAAAAAGCGTCAAACAAAGATTTTATTATTTTTTTCAAATTAAAAATTATGGAAATTTTTTATAAATTAAATAAAAAAATACTTCATCAGATATCGGACAATTATTTGAAACATTAATTTTATTATATTTTACAAACCTCAATCGAAAATTTAAAACTAATTAAATATTTCAAAAATCAAAGTGATAAAATTCTATGTTGTTATAGGAAGTTCAGACAAATATTTGCTAGGAATATTTGCCCATCAAATATTTACTTGACATGTTCAGGCAAATACTTGTTGAAGGGCAAATATTTGCTGGACATATATTTCTTTCCGTAATTATTTTTAAACAAATTGTCAAAATATATCATATATGGATCTTAACAGAAATTAATAAAATTTGCAATTTAATGGTGAAAACGAAATTGAAATTCGATAAATCTACTGAAAGATACCGCGTTTTTAATATTGCAGATATTTATGTAAGCATGATGTCCGATTATAAAGATCCAGCGGTGACTATGCTAATTAATTCCAAAGACGTAATTTGTGTTTCAAAGTGTAGAGATGGATGTGGGCCTAATAAAGTTTGAAAATAAGGATGCATTTCTAATTTTCAATTTTTTTAATGTGTTGAAATATACACAATTTAGAGAAAAAAATTCATGAACGCTGGTTATACTAATTATAGTGTTTGATATACAGTTTAATCAAAAACATGGCGAATAATGGTTGAGTAATGGGAAATTTAGCGCTACCGCAAGTGTATGATCTCAGCATTGGATTCTCATCCATGAATTAGGACTCTTTGGTTTAAATTCGCAATGGGCCCTGCATTTTTAAACCATAGTTTCTATATAAACGTGTAACGTATTCTTTCTTTACTTCTTATTGACTACCCTTATCAGCCTAATTCCTTCATTGAAATCGCAATGGAAGAG
Source organism: Allium cepa (assembly GCA_030765085.1). Taxonomy (NCBI): domain Eukaryota; kingdom Viridiplantae; phylum Streptophyta; class Magnoliopsida; order Asparagales; family Amaryllidaceae; genus Allium; species Allium cepa. Next base: position 295,880,221 of record CM060937.1, read on the forward strand.
GCGCAAGGTATGACTTCTGCACGTTGCTTCTTTTCAATAGTCATGGATCTTCATTATTTTCAGAAACCGTTTTCTTTTCATGTTAGCGTTGTTTTTTCATACCTTTTAGAGTTTTGCTTAGATCTATTAATTTTGCTGTGCTATTTTTGGGCATACCGGTTTCTTGTTATTTGCTATGTATTAATACCAAAAATAGCACCTTGTCGATTTGGATCCATTGTATTTCATGCAATCCATTTATTATTGCATGCTGAAAGTAGATAGATAGTTACTTGATCTGAAATTCACGGTTTTAACATTTCACCGTGCTTTCGAAGTTTGATCGACTTACTCTTCGTTGATCTGAACTTTGATTAGTGTTCTGAAAACACCAGTTCTTAATGTCAACCAACTCTCGGTAAAAGTACATCCGTGGAGGCACAAAAGGCTAATTATTTAATGACAAACCATTTGTGGTTGGGATTTGGAATTTACTGCTGAATTGCCCATATTTAAATAGGTTGAAACTTTTGTATTTTATGCGGAGTTTGTGCCTTTTCTACCTCATTTATAATTAGCCGCAAAACATATTTATATTCACACTTGTCAATCTCGTGTCTCCGTTCTTACTAGAAACCTTATTCTGCTTTGGATGTCAATATGAGATTGTAGACGATTTGTTCTGTGCAAGGTGGATCCAATATTTGATAAGGGAATGGACGACATTGGTAAAACATGGGGTCAAAAGAAGTAGCTGCTTTATTTGTTGCTACTACTAAAGTGGCAATTATTTTCTGCCGATCCTTTTTTCATTTATACTCGAAAGTCCATGCTGCTTTTCGTGAATATAAAACGGGTCCATATTTTTGAGGTCGTGTTTACTTCCTTAGGAAATCATGATCAAATTCATATCATGTTATTCAATTTTGGTGATGTTATTTGGGAGCAAATCACTTGGACCCAAACATTGGTGTCTCGTGTATCCAGCCACACAATGCAAGACATGTAAGCATTTATCTTGCAAATAAATTCTCAAACAAAAAATAGATCGTACTTTTTGCAAAATTTGCATTGATTAGGCGGGCACACCAGAACATCAAGCTTTGGGTTCAGATGATTTTCTATCATATAATTCTGCTTTGCACTGTTTATAATGCAGGTGATTGACATGCAGGTGATTCCCACAAATACTTTTAATATGTGGGTGATTCCCACAAGTATAAAGAAAAGAAAAAAATTCAACCTGTGGGCTCTTTTCACTTTCATAAAAACCAATGAAAACTTAGGTGTATGAAAATGAGGCAATTTATTTATGTTAAAAGAAGTTTACATATGTATAAAAACATTTGAATAAAGTAAAATTCTCTGCTGCCATAACTAAGTCTAAAACTGACCCGAGAAAACTTTGTAATGGACTAATATCTAAACAATATTTCTCTTTCGTTTTTAAAAGTTCTCTCTTTACATTCCTCCATCAAAAACTCAATTTTTCTTCTTCAAATCTGTTGACCTTCAAAAACTCAATCTTTCTTCTTCAAATCTGTTGTTTTCACATTTCATGGGTTTATGGACCTGGGTTCGCGGTGGGCTATAACCCACGCTTAGCCCACCCTTGTCTCTTGGATCTGCCATTGGATGTGCGTTTGTTTTCAAGACAGTTCAGAGTATTTGCTTAATTTGTAGGGCTTCGATATCTTTTAGAGCATCGTTTTGAGTCTTTTAGTATTGTAAACAGTGATATTGTTAGAGAAGTTGGGCTGAAAATCTAAAGCATATGTGGTGATTTTTCAAAACGAAAACCGTCTTGCTGAACTACCTTTATATTCTGCTGATGCACCGGTTGGTCTAATAATTTATATTTATATATCATAATAAAAGCGATATCGATTGTCGGTTGGTGAAATAGTTCAGGTAAATTGTGTATTCTATCGAGTCTGTATATTTGTGACTTCTTGAGTGAAGTTTAGAAGCTTGTATAATTTACCTTCATTTCACAACTAAATAAATAAATAATAAAAAAGATCTCGTTTATCATTTAAGTGGGGACCATGGAATATGGTTACTTCAACATTTTCTCTTTCTTATATCGATTGAGTTGAAGAATTTGATTTGAAGACTTCATGTTTTTGTTCTTATTGAGAAGACGAAACCTTCAGAAATGAAACAAGAAATTTGATGTTGGATATTTGTTTGTGTTGAACCTTTTCTTTTTTCTTTTGTTCACAACTTGACATAGAATTCTAAAAATAAAAAATTTGATGCTGAACATCCATCTGTGTACCTTATCCTTTTCGTTTTCTTTTTTCTTTTTTCTTTTGTTCACAACTTGACATAGTATACAAAAATACGGGACATGAAACTTTGTCTTTGCATAATTCGTGTGTTATACAATTATGGTTTCACTGTTCCACTGCTTGTTATTTTATGATTATGTTAATCGTCGTCTGGTAGAAAGTACCATTTTCTTTCCATGATGATAAACTTGCAAGAAGTTTGGTTCAAATCTATTACTGTTAGGCTGCTATCTATTATTCATAATTAATTGGAAATGTTACCTACAGTTCATCCTGCATCCCAACTTTGTATTTTCCTCCTAAAGAAATTTGAGTAAAACTAGATTGTGGAGTACAAAAGAAATGCAGATTATTTTTCAATATTTATTTTCTAGTGGATTATTTTCCTGGTTATGACAAAAGAAATAACAATGTTGGAATAACACTATTAACTTGGAACTTATGATGGTAAAGTAATTAAGCTAGCAGTTTTCAGCGTTCAAACATTTGTATTCAGTCTTTGAGCCAATGCAAGCTTAATTTACTATGAAATCAATGTCAAATTTCAATCTGTTTTCTTCATTACTGGACTTGAACCTTTCACTTTTATTCATGAATTTGACTTTTATTCATTCAGTTGTGGAGACCAAAGACGGGACCGTTTCTGTTGCTTCTGCGTTTCCTGGACATCATGATGGTATAACTGCACTACCGATGTTGCATAATTTGTATTTTAGTCCATAATAATGGTGTCAACATTAGTTACCTAATTTTAATACACTTGTGTTCATAGACATTCAAGATAGAGATTACAAATATTTATCGAAAGCAATAGACGAAGCCTACAATGGGGTAGACTGCAGCGATGGAGGTCCATTTGGTGCAGTGATTGTTCATAATGATGAAGTGATTGCTAGTTGTCATAACATGGTTACAAAGACCACAGATCCTACTGCTCATGCCGAGGTTACAGCAATTAGAGAGGTAATTAAACATACCTATAATTATTATGAAGATAAGTAGTCCTTTATTATTCATTCTCAAGTAAAAATATATAGAGTAAGATATAATGTTGTCCATGAGTATATATCTGAATTGGGAAGTGAATTAAGACTGTATGCATGGTCATGGTAAATTTCAGAACATATGGAAGTAATCGAGGATATTACATTTCTATATTTAATCTTTTACCCACAATTAGTTAATTTCTATAGTTAAATCTTTGAAGCATAAGAAAGAAAGAGGGGTAATACAATTCTGTAAACAACATATAACTATTAGAAGATTAGCAATATGTTACATGGCGTCACATGTGTGTAGGGCAATGATAGGCTACACGTCATTTCTGTTGCACCTCTATTCCCACTTGATTTCAATCACACATTCCAATTTAAGTAATATACTCTTTTTTTTTTCACCTCATTATATTATTTAAACTCATTATATTATTTAATTCGGAATGTGGATGAAATAAATGGGAATAAAGGTGTAGCCGATTCTTTTATACATGCATACATAAATATGTATATATATATGTATGTAATATGAGTTTGACATGTTAATATATGTTATCCTTATTAGTTTGTCAATCACACCAAATAAAACTTACATCAAGTATCATATTGCTTCATGCTAAATGATATTATAATGCTTGAAATTCTGTATAAAAGCTCGTCTTCGAAACATGTATTATACAATATGCAATTTTCTTTGAACCTTATGTTCTTGTTTACTCGTAAGAATCCCATATTACAAAAAGAAAAGAAAAAAGTATATATTTTAAATTTGTACAGGCTTGTAAAAAGCTAGGGAAAATAGAGCTATCTGATTGTGAAATCTATGCATCCTGTGAACCATGCCCAATGTGTTTTGGTGCAATTCATCTTTCTCGAATCAAGGTACCCTCATTTATCTTTTTCTTGCTCCTTCATAGTAACCCTTTATGAATGTTCTTCACTTGTATGGGTGTATGTGAATTGCTTTTTTATTGTAATGATTCAGAGACTGGTATATGGAGCTCAAGCTGAAGCAGCAATAGCAATTGGATTTGATGATTTTATAGCTGATGCGTTGAGAGGCACTGGAGTTTACCAAAAATCCAATATGGAAATTAAACGAGCTGATGGAAATGGTGCCATCAGAGCTGAACAAATATTTGAAAAGACAAAGGAGAAGTTTAGAATGTACTAAGCTTTGAAAGTGTCCAAAGAACAATGACGATGACGATGAAAAGGATAGCGAATCATCCTGAATAATACTTTAACATTTATCATATTATATTTCACGTAGACAGCTACACAAATTGTACTATTATATATTTCGTCGCACTCTGTACAATTGTCATTCTGCATTCAACATTATTCATTCTAAAGTTAAATTTATTCTTGTTTCTTACTTTTCTTAAGTTTTCTTCTTGTCACTACAGCGCGACAACTGCCTAAATTTCTTTTTGTTCAGTGATCCTATGTTAGAAGAGATCACTTATGAATTTTATTGTACATTAAAAAGTAAAACTTTCAACAGGCTGGCAAATGGTAATATTCATCCCATACAATGTGATGAAGTAAAAAAGAAACTCAATCCTAGAAAGTTAAGGTTCATAATAAAATAATACTAACACTACAATCCACTAAATAAGATGAATGATAATATTCTCAAAATCAATCAAATCCATTTAGTCCGACGAGCATATCTAAAACTGTCATTAATAAAGGTGTCCAAGAAAGATAAATTTGGTTCATTACTATTTTTTCTTTTATTGATAATAAATATCATAAGTTTTGAGATAATGTTAAATCCAAAATTACAATATTTTAAAGTCTAACTAATTTTCTAAATTTGTTGACATACATGTCAATTAAAAGGGTATTTAAAGAGCTATTATTATTTCTATTTTTAAACACTACATTTTTCTTAACTAAATTAACGCGAGACTTAACCTTTTTAAGACATTTATTGAAACTAGTATAATTATTTTTATCATGACCAGGGTTTGAAACCCAATTAACACAAGACAAAGCAATTCTATATATTAAATTGTCTATATATTAAATTGTCTGTTTGAGTGTTTATATTGTTAAAAACCCTTTGTTTCTTTTCAAACCATAAAAATCAACATATTATAGTAAAAATAGTATCAATTGCTAACCTTTGAAAACTATTATAATGGAACCTAAATTTACTCCAAAATAGTTCACAACTAATATCATTGTTAATTATATTAAAACATATTAAGACAATTTATAAGTATATAATTAGTGATATGACGCTCAAAGTATAAATGCGAAAATTTTCCATTCTCACATTACAGAAAAAACATTTATTATCAATAACTATTTTTTTTAATAGTTCTATAGTATTTATTTTACCATGTATAATTAACCACATATGTAATTTAGCTTTGGGTGGAGTATTACATTTTCGAATATATCTAAATATATTTGTTTTGTACTCGAAAAATTAATAAATTTATAAAAAGAGTGCCCTGTACAGATTTTAGTTATATCTCAACGTCATATTTTAATGTTAATTATTTTTATTATCAATATTATACAATTCTAATTTAGCACAAAATATAGCAATCTTTGATAAGTATTTCCTGTTAAAGTACGATTAAAATTAAATTCCTATGAAAAAATTAAATTTGATTTATATATTTCTGAAATAACACATTTTTAAAATTACAAATCGTAAAGTTCATTAAATTCTACTTTAGGGGTAATTACCGATATCCAATTATCATGTCAAAAAGACATATTTTCCCCGAATGGACCACATTATAAATTCCTAATTTATAAATATCATAATTTTTATTGTTGATTTTCAAAAATGGGAGATATTATTTGTATTGTTAGTAGAAATAGGTTGTATACTATAAGTACCAGTATACCATTGATTCGATATTAATTATTTGCAGATTAAATTCTCCTTATTAATATTAAATTTCGATATCCATTTTCCTAATAAAGAAGTGTTTAAATCATGTAAAATTATAATACCCAACCCTCCCTTATCTTTAGATATACGTACTATTTCCCAAGTAACAAAACATTTTAAACTATTATTAGGATTATCACAACTCCACAAAAATACCCTCTGAATTTTATCTATTTTGTCAATTACCCATTCTGAAAAGCGATAAATGACATCCAATAAATGGATAATGTTGACAAAACAGAGTTAATAAGGACTATCCTATCCGCCCTTAATAAAAATCTACCATTTGTTAATTTTATCTATTATTATTAACCGGTCATCATGTTTGAGTTTATTTGGTCTTATTAAAAATCCTTAAATTCTATGGGAAATTTCATAGTTTTGCAAATTAATTTACAAGCGACTTGATTTTCTATCATACATATATCATTCAAAACTAATACGGAATTACTATCAAAGTTAATTTTTAGTCCAGAGAGTAATTCAAAATTATACAACATAAAGTTAAGTGGTATAGTATGTCTAGGTGAGTGTGATGTGAAGAGCATGGTATCATCCATAAACTATAGAATGAAAATGTCATTACTCGTAATTTCATTTTTTTAATATTATATAAAATCCCATTAGCAGTGGTTAGTTTGATAATTCTAGCAAAAACATCGGCCGCTAAATCAAACAAAAGAGGTGACAATAGATCACCACATTTTGATTGAATTTTATTTCCAATATACCATTAAGCATAATACTTGAATTTCCAGTTTTAAGTAAAGATATAATTCAGCCCATCCATCTAATATTGAAACTCCTGCCCAATAATAGATCCTTAAGAAAAACTCAATCAATTGAACTGAAGGCTTTTGCAAAATTAAGTTTTAAAAGTGCACCAGTGATATTATTTCTACAGCAATGATTAATAAATTCTTGAACTACTACTACTCCATCTGTAATATTTCTACATTTGATAAATGCAATTTGAGTAGTATCAATTAATCCATTCATTTTAGTGTTTAACTTATTAGCTAAAACCTTAAAAATGATTTTGAAAGAATAATTTAATAGTGAAATAGGTCTGAAATCTTTTAACTTATTTCCACCTATTTTCTTGTGTAATAAGATTACATTAGAAAAATTAAACATACCTAATTGTAATGAACACTCATAAAATTTGTTAAAAATACTAATTAAATCATATTTTAAAACATACCAAAAAATTTCAAAAAATAATATAGAGAATCCATCAAGGCCAGTTTTGATTTATCATTTAGTGTATCTTTTATAGCCCATAGAATTTCCTCTTCCATAAAGGGAGAATCAAGTCCATTTAATCAACCCAAGCATCATTAGGATATAATTCATCCTAATTAGCTCTAATTTTATGCTTATTTTTATCTCCAAAAATTTCTTTGTAATAATTAGCAAATGCCTTAATTTTTTTATATCGAAGATCTCAACATTACTAATTAAAATATAATTAATGTTATTACTACGCTTTCAACAATTTGCTACTTTATGAAAGAAATTAGTATTCATATCACCCTCATCCATCCATTGAACCCTAATCTTTGTTTCCACATTACTTCTTCAGGTGTTATAATTTATTTAATTCGTCTTTGAAATTTGAAAGTACATTTTTTTTGAAATATTTAAATTTTCGAGTTCTTCAATTTTATTCAACTTTAGAATCTCATTTAGCAATTTATCCTTTTTAATTCGAATATTACCAAAAACATCTTTGTTCCATTTCTTAAGAAAAAAATCTTAGATCTCTAATTTTATAGACAAATATTTAGATATATTTTCGAAAAATTTATAGTTATATTTACTTAGAGAAAACCATTTGTTTGCAATTAATTCCGAAAAGTTATTTTCTAACAACCACATTTTTTCAAATCTAAATATTTTATTTATATTATTTTGGTTATTACAAGATAAGATAATTGGACAATGATTTGAGTAAATACTCAAAAGCCCAACCACCTTACAAGTAGGATATTTATCTTCCACTTCATCGCTAATAAAAATTCTATCTAAAAGAGCCTTCGATGAGTCATCTCTTTTATTCGACCAAGTAAATCGTCCGTTATTTAACTGTAGTTCAATTAAATTAGTATTAATAAAGTATCGATCAAATTCTTCTATAGCAGAAAAATCTCTATCTCTAGGAGTTCGATCTCCTACAAATCTACTGACATTAGAGTCCTTACCATCACCCAAGGACCTGGAGTGAGTGATCTAAAATTCTAGACACTTACTCCAAAAAACCCTATGATCTAATTTAGATTTGGTCTGTAAACATTAGAGACATTTAGAAATGAGCCATTAGTAGGATCAGAAATCATTAAATATATCGAATGAGATTTAACAATAGACTGTAAAAGTTTGATACGATTTTCTTTTCAACCCAATATATACTCTAAAGCTACCCCTAGCAGGAAGATGAACCCAATGACTAACATAAAGGCCTACTATACTTCTATAAAATCTATAATCAGGGTGTTAAATTTTTGTTTCTTGTAATGAAGCAATATAAATGTTTTATCTTTTAGAAAAGGACCTAATTTTACTACAATTTCCTATATCGTATAAACCCATAACGTTCCAACTAATGTATTTTATAGTCCAACTGATCTAACCCATTTTAATTCCTTACTCCTAATATATTCAATGTCTATCTGAATATCATAAAAAATTAAAGTCAGAACTCCTAACTAAATATTGCATATCACTAGTGGATAAATTACTCAAATTACATGAACTATATGCATTACCTAAAAGTAAATCCATACTTGAGCTATATCTATCAAAAGCTCTAGTGGTTGCTCATTAAGACAAACACTCCTCCTCACCGATCAAGATGCACTCGAACTAGATCCAAACTCTTCATGCACTATAGAAATAGCTTCTTTACGCAGTGAGCTAGAGTCCACAGATACTCTAATGGCCACTCTACATAGACACGTATTCCTCCTCATCGATCCACTCGAACAAGCATCTAGATCCCAATCCTCCCCATGTAATGTAGAATCAACATCCACCACCATGTCTTCCCTATCCTCTCTCGTACTTGCATTCTCAAAATTTATAATTTCCACATCCCAAGCGCAACCCACATCCTGCTCAAAACCCATATCATGTATATAGTCCACAACCGGTTTGTTACTCATCCCATGCTTTGAAGCGACCTCAGGTATATAAATCCACATCTTTAAAACAATCACACCTTTGATCAACACAGTCTTGCATATCTAGATAACTTATAAGAGATTGAATTTCTTTATTAGACCTACACCTACTCAAACTAGAATGATCTATATCATCAATGCAATGTACTAAATATTTCAACCAATCTTTGAAATTTGTGTAGATAATTAGCTGCTTGATTTTTACGTTTGAATATGATCTGTCTTTTCCTCAATAATAACCGTGTTTACACTATCTTACGATCCTATTCTATCCATCTTTTCCTCATTTTGTACCATAATCCAATTAAACATCCCATTAACTTCAACTATACGCACCACATCATCATCAAGGACATACACCATTTCCTCTTTTTGTGCACTTTTTGACTGAACTTTCTATTCACTTCCATATAATTTCTTCTAAGGTTTTGGCAATATTACAAAGTATGGACTATGAAACTGATACATGTGAATCATCTTCAATAGGATTAACAACCATAAATGCTTCAGAATTCTTGTTACATGACATAAATGTGTGCACATCTTCTGTATCAATGTGCAAGTTTCCTATTTCATCAACACATACACTACCCTCCATATTAACTTCATCCTTAATGACCATATTTGCTATAGCAACATTTTCCTTGCCCCTATTAATGACAGTGCATTCAATAACTGCATCGTTAAGCCATTTAAGAATTCAACCATATCAAGTTCATCGGAACATTTAACCCATCAAATCTATTCAAAATGGCAGTCTCAAAATTTGAACCTCTATTCAAAATGGCAGTCTCAAAATTTGAACCTCTACTTGCTTTTGTTACATGCTTGCTATTAATATAATCATGTTTATCATTACGACCTATTTTAAAGATTGATTCTTGAACATCGTTTTGCATTAAAATGTCCCTATCTGAAGCTATAATAATAGCTTTATCTTAAGTTTAAATCATTTACACACACTTCATTATAATAGGATTGAACAATAATGGATCAGTAGATGAAGATAAACAAATATTACTCCCCACAACTTCAGTGCAGACATTAACAGTCCAACCCAAACTATCATCTTTCAACTCGATCTTTGAAAAGTTTTCACCATTGAAGTTGTCTTCATCTGAAACACGTCTGCAACACCACATTTATCTCTATATATGTTAACTGAATTAATGATATCAAAATATTTGAACAATTCCTCCAAAAATTCAATTCCATCATTTCTTTGTATCCACAAATGGTCTAGTATACATTTCAGTTTCATCCATTTCGACACAGAGAAGAAACCAAATTTGATGACCCATTTCTTCGACTCCTAGAAATCGACACTAAAACAACCTCGGTATTCACGTGCCGTAAATCCAAGTGCCGGAGAAGCGGATCATTACGGGTAAGAAAGAAAATAAAGATAGAACATTATCTCACATATATTATTTCAACAAATAATATTTATAGCAGAAACTAAAATACATTTATTAGAGTTAAAAATATGGACAGTTATAAATTCCTGCCCTTAAAAATTGGCGGAATACTATAGTATAGAATGTGGTGGAAATAAACCAAATCTTCAGATGTATGCTTCAAGCTCCATCTAGCTTTCTTCTAAACTAAATCTGACTACTAGGCTGCCCGAGGAAAATTAGGGCAGCTAGATTTTAAGGATAAGGAAAATAAACTCTGGATCAGTCATAGGACTGGTCTGAGAACTCAAAATATATGTTTCGAAAACAAAAGGTATCTCATAAAATCACGCTGCACATAAACACGGAACGGGTTTTTACCTTATGATAACCAAAACATTTTATGTCAAAATACTTGATATTAATTTTAATGACATATCATTGAAAATATTTGCAAGTAAAAACTTATTAATCTTAGCCGAAATTGTAACCATTATTAAATTCTAGCATACTAGGCCCTATAAACAAACTAGTTGGCACTTATTGGAGAATGGATTCCATTCAAATGACCAAGTGAAGGGACTACGTTCCGGCAATACATCTCTAGAGAAATGTACTGAGATCAACGGAACATCTGCACCTCTACCAACACGAGAACAACCTACCTTTCCTTAGATAGTACCGAATATGTCATCGCCCTTGTCGTTACCGACCTATCCGAGCGTGCTCTAGCATATATCCACATTAATATAAACCCTAATGTCATAATGGGTAGAAATATATCTAGAAGAGGATGATCATACCCTAATGGTTGTGAACCACATAGCTTTTCTGCATCCAACCCTGTTTCGGTCATTTCGGGTGTGAGGCCTGAGGTAACGATTTCCTTTTCACATAGCACATCATCTTCCTTTGAATGCCACACTACCATTCTATCGATCACTCGTTGACTTCCACAAACATACATCCTTCAAGCTCATATGTCAAAGAGAAGGGTGTTAAGCTAAGAGAAGTTGTCTTCTCCGCCATCAAACAGATGTACGTTTATAAAAGTCAACGATATAAATCTCAAGAATGCAATGTCAGACATCCATCCATACAAGTTCATTTAGGACTGAACGAAACTGAAGACACTCTCCTACCACATCCTGTTGGGAATTAGCCTTAGGATTAGTAGCGAGAAGTCCTTGCAACCAAAGAATTTCATAAATGAAAGGACTACTGCTACTTTAGTATTTGGCAGCTAACCAAAATTATCAACAAGCGGTCCTTTCATTCCGAAAATCCCTAGTCTTCATTCTTCATTCTATCTATTAGATCTTTATTATTCGAGCACATACATTGGTTCAAAGTGGTTTTCGGATAGGGACTTCCCAGATCCGACCCTGATTCCTTCGAATCCAATCATCGATAAAAAGAGGTTTTGTGAATAGGGAATCATTCTTTAATATATTTAGTTCTTTTATTGACATCTCTTATGGAGATATACATTTATAAAACATTCTTTCTGGTATATACGGAAATATTTAAACCACTCTTATAAAATCTTTGATTACTTAAAAACCTTTTTAAACTTGGACTAATTTGAAATCATTTCATTTTACACTTAGGAAAACCTTTCTAAAATCATTTCATTTAAATCTTAACAAAGATTTCCAAATCATAACTTTTAATACGGATCAAAAACAATGTTATTCAAGACATCATTTACTATAAATCCAAACAATTTTTTTTAAATATAGGAATTAAATTAATTCCAAACAACTCATTAAATCTTAACAAGGATTTCTTAGTTTAAAACTCATGCTTTTGATTAGTTGAAACCATGTTATCTGGGATGTTTATCCAAAACTAGTAAATATTAAGTGAGCATAATCTATAGAAAGCATCTAATTCTACTCAATACCAATCCCCGTATTCAAAAAATTCTATGGCGAAATAACTGCGAAATCACCTTTTGAATTCCATGAATAGTAGGAGTTCCCTCTTCTTGCTTTAACACCGAGTCGAAGAAGATCATCTCTATAAAATCCAAGTTGTTTAAATCTTGAAAAATATCTTTCTTTATCCTTTTGAAATTTCGATTCGGGTAAAAAATTTTTACTATCCCCTTCGTTGGGCCAATCCTGATAGCCACGGAGAGCAGAAAACTGGTTGTCAAAACCCAAGCCTAGACCGTATCTCTTTGACACCCATAAGGCGGTCATGTTATTTGATTGACTCTAAATCGTTAAAACATTTAATCATTTCATTAATCTTTCAAATTACCTTTAAAATGCTTTAATAATCATTTAAAAATATTTAAAAAAGATTAGGAAAGGAATTGTAAGTTTAAAACCATATTTTCAAAGTTATAGAAAAGTGCCACGGAAAGTTCTTCCAAGTGATATTGATCAAAATTACTTTTTATTACTTGAAAATCCATTTTTATTACTCAAATCACTTTTAAAACATATTACAAGATTTATAAGATTTTTTTTGCATTTCTAAACAATTTAAAACATCATTTTCAAAGAAATCCAGTTTTGGATTCCGAACTGCAAATTCAGGATTTTTCAAAAACTTGTCTTACTTATATTTCAAAACCTACTTATCGGAATCTCGATTTTCTTTCTTCGTTGGAAGACTATGGTATAATAGTTCGAAAAATTCCTATCTCGAAGAATTTTGAGCTATATTCCAAATTTTACACTAGTTTGATTTTTATAGCGTGAAATCGCGAACTACCGTTACGTGACACACTTATTTTTGACAAAATTTTGTATTTCTTTTGAAACTTCACCAAAACACTTTTAAATATTTATCAAACATTTCAAATACATTTTAAACCATTTTTAAGAGGTCTAACACTTCCATACATATCATTTCACTAATTCAAGAAAAGTGATTTCCTTTTGTGCTTATCGACGTGTATAATCGTGACTTGCATATATATATATATATATATATATATATATATATTCAACATTCATATGAAAACATCAAAATTGATGATCAAACCATATTAAATATCCATTTTCAACATCATATCATCGTCCAACATATTGTATAATAAATTATGAGTTCTCACCATTGATTCCCTATCGAAAAAAGGCTATAGCTTCACTAACTCGCGATCCAAGCTCATGAACCCGAACACCTTACCTCCTTGTATGCTCGGTCATTCCATGTTAAAAGTGGTGCTCAGCCAAGCATAGAAAATAAGGTGTAGGACTTGGATTATCGTTGAATGTACCAAAAACTAGACCTAAAAATAGGTCATATTCTCTTGGTTTTTTGGACACTCAACTCTTTGAATTTGGAAATATGGTAAAAATGAAAGTTGTAGAGAATTCTTTTCTTTATTGTTTCAAAAAATGAATAATCTAATTTGGATTAGTTATGAGGAAGTTATGGCCAAGAGAAGAAAATGTATTCCCGGATTTGTAGAAACGAACCCCGAAAATAAACTATAAAAAAGTGGTATTTTGGCATAGTTAAACTCAAAATTGAATGAAATGCTAAACATAAAATTGTAGCCACTAGAATTAAACATGATTTGAAAAAAAGAAGTATATCATTTGGATCGTTTATGGAGAGTTATGCTCGAATGAAAACGAGGCATTTTCGACCATTAAAACTTGGCTCGAAAATGCTTTGGAGAAAATTGAATTTTAAGCATAGCTAACTTTGAAATGGGAAGAAGTGGTCAACTAGAAAGTTGTAGTCATTGAAATTTTGAAGGGTTTCAAGAAAAGAATTTCCTCATTGCTTTCAGATATTAGGAAGTTAGGCTGGAGTGAAGAATGTGAAAAAAAATGTGATGAGAGGGTGAGCTATTTATAGCTAAAGGAAGTGTGTAAAGGAAGCCATACACACATCATCACTTCATGACTTCTCCAATGCACCTCTCCTCCTTCCTAGGCCAGAAAAAGTATTTCCCCCATGTGGCCATCACTTCCATCCACTTCTTGTATGCACAAGTTGACTTATGAAAGCTTAAGGAAGAAGCTTTATACAAAAGATCTTTGATTTTTAACTTATGTATGTATTTGTTGTCAGTCCATGAGAAGATGGGTTTGATGAAAACAACCTTAGAATAGATTATAAAATATAAATACTGACATTATAAGTTTAGATATATATGTATATGCAGGATTTAACCATGCAGGTACCAAGAACGAAGACTGTACAGTATATAGATTCAAGATATCGAGATAGAAGACTCATGAGTATCAAGATTATCAAGAGTTCAAGATTTCAAGCATAAGTATTTTTATCAGGAATTTTTTTAAAACTCGTAGAAAAGCACTGGCATATTAAAATCCAATTTATTCATGGAATGGAATCCACTTCGAGCCTGTTAAAGGGATGGAACCCTAAGTAGGATGGAACCTACGAAAATCTAGTGGAACATTGTTTTGTATCCACTAATTTTAAGTCAAATGATTTTACAAAATTATCTTGTTTTCAAAATGATTTCAAAACTTTCCTTTTAAAAACATCAAAACTCTTTATCCTGATTTTAAATAATTTTAGCATCAAAATTATCTTTAATTTCAAAGTCAAATTACTCCTGATTTTAAACTATCTTTTTAAATTATATATTTAACTTTTATACTTAGATTTAAATATAAAATTATAGTTAAAATCTATATATATTATTCTCTATATTTACTTATGAATTTTAACTATATTCAAGTATATTTGTAAAGTTTAAAATAGTTTTAATATAAGATAAAGGTTATTTTCGAAGAAAATCAAATCACCAAAAATTGCTTTGGGATGTTGACATTTCTAGGGTAACCATGTCGGCATGGTGTCTGTTGAATTCAAAATTTAAATTTCAAAAGAAGCGTCTATTCGCCATAACTCTTCATGAATGGACATGGCTGTTGTTCTTCTATAAATAAGGGTTAGTTTCAATGTATTTTATATCAGATTTTATGGTTTTTCACTCCTCTTCTTCTTCCACATTTCTTAATACATATTCTTACCATTACTCTACCGAAATCAACATTGAATCAAACTCGATTACTTCTAGTTGATTCTCTATCACTATCTCTATAAGTTTCTCAGTGCTATTTAGAGTTATAGACTTCTTTGTAATCTATTAAGCGAGAAAAAGTGTGATTGTAGCCTTGGAAATCAATCAAGAGAGAAAAGGTGTGATTGTAGTCTTGGAAAATCAATTGGGTAAACTTGTGGCCCGGAAATCAAGTATCTCTACCCAGAGGATAGAAATTCTGGAGGGTGTACCTCGTAGCCTTGAAACCGAGGGTGTAATTGTACAACTACTTTTGAAAGGAAATCCGTACTTGTGTTGCGGGACTGGATGTAGTGTAATTCCGAACCAATATAAAATCCGGTGTGTTCTTTCCTTTACTGCTTTTATTTTATTGCAGCATCTGTACTTGTTTCTGTGATCATATCTGTGTTTGTATATTGCATACATCGGTGTCTAAATTAACATAAACTCAAAAAGATTTAGTAATTCTTTATTAACACTATTCACCCCATCTAATGTTAATCCTAGCCTTAAGATCCGTAATCCGCGTTTCTCACATTTGTAAGTGTATAAGTATATATGTATGTATACATATATTCATGTGCATGTTAGTGGATGCATTTGTATGTTACGTATGTATACATAACATATAAACAATGTTGCATCAATTCTGAACAACTTTCGTTCGATAACCGTTGCCAATGGAGAACCAATTCCCGGTCACATTTTCAATTCAACTTTAACGTACATATATTAGTAAAAAAAAGTTTAAAATAAATTTCTTATCATTTTAAATGAATTAAAATGATCACATTTCATTTATAAAACCATATAAATTTATATTAACAGTTATTTATGAAAATCGGTTAAATAACGATAAAGCGATGTCGATTTTTCCTTATATTTTCAAACCAAATATATCTCTTTATAAAACTATTACAAATGATTTATTATCACTTTATAACTATTCAAAATGAATTATAACCTTTTTAAAATAATTATTTGAATAATTATAATAATTATTAAAACATTGAATCTTAATTTAATTTAATAAATCGATTATCGTATTTAAATGCATTATTAACAATGTCAAAAACACATTTTATTTTAAAAAAAAATCAATTGATTTTATTTTATATTATTTTTTAAGTATAAAAATAAGTGTATGTATCCAGCTCCCTGCATGAAGATTTACGATTATAGGGCTAATTATCAATAAAACAATTTTAAGCCATTTTATCGATTTAGATTTCGATGAAATATTTTCGTAAATATTCATTCAAAATAAGATTATATTTCTTATTATCACTCAAAATAATATTATTTATATTATCAAACTTTTATTTGAATAAATCTAAAAATAAATATAATTTTTTAAAGTGATAAATTTGCGGGTCGTTACAGACTCCCCTTCTTAAAAGTATTTCTTCCCCGAAATTAGCCAAAAAAACCTAAAGGTTTTGCCCATAATATATATTTGTAAGCCTACACCCATACGATGTATATTGATCACCCATATACAATATCTGATTCAATCTTCTATTCGAATTCATAACTTCACTTCCAAATTAGCATTGATCCCGCGATCCTTTAGTGCGGTCGCTGACCGAGTTTCCTGATCAGAACTTCAGTTCTCCTTGCATAGCTCTCAACTATGATAGAAAACTCAAGCATCAAACCATTAACCTTCATAAATGTTCATCGTCAAGAATCGAGTGATAAATTATTTTTTGAATAAGTGTGAACCATGTTAAAGTTCTGCATTCGAATCTTAGATTAAATCGTGCGATGAAATAATCCATCTACTTCATATGTTTTTATTAACCTTCTCAAAATTCTTATGAAAATATTTCATAAATCTTTCATCTTTATTAAAACTTTTATAAAGATAATTCTTTATAAATAACATTTTTACCTTTTTATTTTTTTAAAATATTTGTTCACAAAAATATTTCTATCTTTTTCCCAAAAGAAATCGGTTATCCTTTATTTGGAGTAATACCATTATAATTCTTATTTCAAAATTCCTTTTAAATTTCTTTGTTAATAAATATCCTTATAAATTTTATTCCAAACTTATTTTATATTACATAACTTTCCCATTTATACCTTTTCAAAATATTAGGATATCCATCTTTCTCAAACACCATTTTATTTTTGCTAATTACGTTTTATTTTATAAATATATTCTTAAATAATTTCTTCATTGAAACACTTTCTATATAGACACTTCTGTATATTACATAATCTTCTTATTATCATACATTTCTAAACATATCTTTGTCGTTTTTAAAAAAATTATTTTCAAAATAATTCATTTAATCGATACATCACCATAAACTTACTTTAGCTAATATCAAATGTGAAAACCATTTTTTATTAGTTAAAACTTTCTTTATCAACTAACACTCCTTCATTAATTAAAACTTCCTTTATATATGCATATATATATATATATATATATATTCTCTTTACTTACCAGTTTCAATATATAAAAGTATTCATATACTTATTCAGTTGCTTTAAGTATATTCATAATTTATTAAAAAAGTTCTAATTACTTTAAAATATAATAGAAGAGAATAAAACAGCTACCACCAAAACATTATTAAAATGAACTTCCCTTTTTATAACATGTTAATTATAATTTTTCTATCTTTTTATAAATCTTTAAAATCCCATTATTAATGATCTAGATATACCCGAAAGATTACTTCCAAGTGTCATTCAAGGGTTTAAAAACAAAATTTTCTAAAACATCGTTTACTACAAATCCAAAACCATTTATTAATAACTTTAACCTTTTCTTTTAAAGATCAAAGCACCCCCATACTTATTAATTAAAATTATACACTTCGATGAAAATTGACAACCATCAATTTGTCAAATAAGCGATTCACATTATCTCTTTTTAACTTCAAAAAATTATATTGATTGAGTAACTCAAAATTGGTACCAGGGAACTGGGTACTACCAATAGTATCGCATGTTTCCTTAACAAAAAGGGGAATACTTGAGAGAAGAATTTACCATTTGAGCACATCTCCCATCCATTTTTAGTTACTTTCGAGCCATTTGAATATTTATCATAAGATTGTTTTTTACTTTTTCAAAATCTCATTCTCGAAATAATACTATTATTATTCCTTTTCCCAAAATCATTTGAAATTCCTTTCAAAATACCAAAATTTAAATCCTAACAAATTCCTTTATAAAGCACATTTTATTAATCCAGTTTATAAAATCACGTATATAAAACGTATTCATAAGATTTATTTATCTTAAATAAATTCCTTTAATAGCCATTTATCGAATACCTCATAGTCAAATTGTGAAATTAAATTCAAGAGGCATTCGTGCTTAAATTTTGAAATTAAATAACCAATCAATTTATGATAATATCTAAGTATTATCCTTTCCTTTATTAAATAACAATATAACTTGAAAAATATTCTTTGTACTCAAAATATAATCGTTGATAAAATTGTTTTATTTACCAATTTTCAAAGCCAAAATCATTTGGATCTTATGGGGATAATCTTCCTCGATCGAAAACCCACCATTTCTAGGAGGATATTCTGGTAGTTCCTCTTCGTCGCTAGAGAGAACTATGAAGCTATCCTTCTTTCCCCAATTCGCTCTAGAGGACTCCCGTTTCGCGTAACTTCCCCTATATGGTTCATACAGGGCAAACAATTTTTTTCCCTTTTTTAGACACAGGTAGTAGGCAATTGCTAGCGTATTCTTAGGTAGAAAGGTTAGGTCAGTACATAGAAATTGTTTCGAGGATTCTAAAGATAGATTTTAAAATTCTTTGCACAAAAGATTTATTATTTCGAAGACTCTTTATATTTTTTACAAAAATATTATTTTCTTTTCAAATACATATATATACATATATATTTAGGTAAAATGATTTCATATAAAACCAAAATCATTTGTATATTTTACTAAAAAATACGCGCTCATATATAATACTCTCAAACTCATTCTAGTGTGTTACTAACCCCATCTCTGATGAGTTACTCATCCCAGGGCATTGCTAATCCTATCTCTGATGAGTCTTCTACCCCTACCAGGCTCAGGTGTTTGCTTAACCTAAGCTCTGACACCAAATGTGATGACCCGTTCTTCGACTCCCAGAAATCGACACTAATACATACTCGGTATTCACGTGTCGTAAATCAAAGCCTCGAAGAAGCGAATCATTACGGGTAAGAAAGAAAATAAAGAAAGAACAAAACCTCACATATATTATTTCAACAAATAATATTTACATCGGAAATTAAAAATACATTTATCAGAGTTAAAAACATGGACAGTTATAAATTCCTGTACTTACAAATTTGCGGAATACTATAGCACAGAATGTGATAGAAATAGACCAAATCTTCTGAATCCATGCTTCGAGCTCCATCTAGCTTTCTTCAAAACTAAACCTGACTACGAGGTTACCCAGGGAAAATTAGGGCACCCAAAGTTTAAGAATAAGGAAAAAAACTCCGGGTCAGTCATGAGACTAGCGTGAGAACTCAAAATACGTGTTTTGAAAAAAAAGGTATCTCATAAGACCACGCCGCACATAAAGATGGAACGAGATTTTACCTTATGACAACCAAAACATTTTACATCAAAATACTTGATATTATTTTTAATGACATCTTTGAAAACATTTGCAAATAAAATTATTAATCTTAGCCAAAATTATTATCATTATTAAATTCTAGCATACTAGGCTCTACAAACAAACTGGCGGACACTTATTGGAGAATGGATTCCATACAGTGACCGGTGAAGGGACCACCTTTCGGTAGTAAATCTCTAGAGGAATGTACCGAGGTTAACAGAACGTCTGCACCTCTACCAACACGAGACCGACCTACCTTTCCTCAGATAGTACCGAATATGTCATCACCCCTGTCCTTACCAACCTATCCGAGCATGCTCTAGCATACATCCATATTAATTTTAATCCGAACGTCATAGTGAGTAGAAATATATCTAAAAGAGGATGATTATACCCTAATTAGTTGCAAACCACATAGCCTTGCTGCATTCAACCCTATTTCGTTCATTTTCGGGTGTGAGGCCTGAGGTAACGATTACCTTTTCACATAGCACTTCGTCTTCCTTTGAATGGCACATTACTATTCTATCGATCACTTATTGACTTTCACATACATACAAATACGTCACAGAGTAGGGGGTTAAGCTAAGAGAAGTTACCTTCTCCGCCACTATGCAGATATACGTTTATAAAAGTCAACGATGTAAATCTCAAGAATGCAATGTCAGACATCCATCCATACAAATTTGCTCTAGGATCGAACGAAATCGAAGGCACTCTCATACCACATCCTTCCGGGAATTAACCCTAGGATTAGTAGCGAGAATTCCTTGCAACCTAAAGAATTTTAGAAATGAAAGGACCACTACTATTTTAGTATTTGGGAGCTAACCAGAATTATCAACAAGCAGTCCTTTCATCCCAAAAATCCCCGGTCTTCACTCTTCATTCTATGTATTAGGTCTTTATTTTTTGAACGCGTATGTTGGTTTGAAGTGGTTTTCAGATAGAGATTTCCTAGATCCGACCCTGGTTCCTTCGAATCCAATCATCGAAAAAAGGTGGTTTTGTGAATAGGGAATCATTCTTTAATCTATTTAGTTCTGTTATCAAAATCTTTTTTGAAGATATACATTTACAAAACATTCTTTCCGATATATATGGAATTATTTGAACTTCTCTTATAAAAACTTTGATTACTTAAAACCCTTTTTAAACTTGGACTAATTCGAAATCATTTTATTTTACACTTAGGAAACCTTTCTAATGTCATTTCATTTAAATCTTAACAAAGATTTCCATATCATAACTTTTAACACGAATCAAAAACAATGTTATTCAAGACATCGTTTACTATAAATCCAAACCAATAAATTTTAAACATAGGAATTAAATTAATTCCAAATCATCTCACTAAATATAAAAAATATTTCTTAGTTTAAAACTCATACCTTTGATTCAGTTGAAACCATGTTATCTGGGATGTTAATCCAAAACGCGTAAATATTAAGTGACCAGAATCTATAGAAATCATCTAATCTACTCAATATTAATCCTCGTATTCAGAAAATACTATGGATGGAATAACAGCGAAATCACCTTTTAAATTCCATGAATAGTATGAGTTCCCTCTTCAGGATTTAACAGCGTGTACAAGAAGATCATTTCTATAAAAACCAAGCTGTTTAAATCTTGAAAAATATTTTTCTTTATCTTTTTGATATTACGATCTGGGTAAATCAAATTTACTATCCCCTTTGTTGGGCCAGTGTGGATAGAAAGGGAGACCAAAAAATTTGTTTTCCAAACCAAGCTTAGATACCATCTCTCTGACACCCATAAGATGGTCAAGTTATTTGATCAACTCTAAATCATTAAAAAAATTAAATCATTTCATAAATCCTTCAAATTACTTTTAAAACACTTTATGAATCATTTAAAAATATTTATAAAATATTTGAAAATGAATTGTTAAGTTTAAAACCATATTTCAAAAGTTATAAAAAAGTGCTGTGGAAAAGTGCCGGAAGGGAAGTGCTTTTAAGCTATATTGATCAAAACGATTTTTTATCGTTTGAAAATCCATTTTTATTACCCAAATCACTTTTAAAACATTTTAAAAGATTTATAAGATTTATTTCACATTTTTAAACAATTTAAAACATCATTTTTAAAGAAATTCAGTTTTGGATTCCGAACTGCAAATTCAGGATTTTTCAAAAACTTGTCCTACACATATTTCAAAATCTACTTATTGGAATCTCGATTTTCTTTCTATATTGTGAAAATATGGTTATAATATTTCAGAAATTCTTATCTCAAAGAATTCCGAGCTATATTCCAACTTTACACTAGTTTGATTTTTATAGCACGAAATCGCGAACTACCGTTACGCGACATGCTTATTTTTGACCAAATTTTCTGTTTCTTTTCAAGCTTCACCATAACACTTTTGAATGTTTATAAAACATTTCAAATACATTTTAAACCATTTTAATGAGGTTTAACACTACTATACACATCATTTTGCTAATTCAAGGAAAGTGATTTCCTTTTGTGCTTATCAATGTGTATAATCGTGACTTGCGTATATATTGAACATTCATATGAAAATAACCAAGCTTGATGATCAAAGTATATTAAACATCCATTTGCAAACATCCATTTGCAACCTCATATCAACATCCAACATATAGTATAATAAATTAGGAGTTCTCACCATTTATTCTCTATCGAAAAATGGCTATAGCTTCAGTAACTCGCGATCCAAGCTCACAAACCCCAACACCTTACCTTCTAGTGTGCCCAGCCATTCCATGTCAAAAGTGGTGCTCGAACAAGAATGGAAAATGAGGTGTAGGACTTGGATTATCATTGAATGTACCAAAAACCATACATAAAAATAAGTCATGTTCTTTTGGTTGTTTGGATACACAACTTGTTGAATTTGGAAATATGGTCAACATGAAAGTTGTAGGAAATTCTTTTCTCCATGATTTCAAAAGAAGATTAATCTAATTTGGATTAGTTCTGAAAAAGTTATGGCCAGTGAAGAAGAGGTATTCTCGGATTTGTAGAAATGAAGCCCGAAAATCCACTGTAAAAAAGTGGTATTTTGGCATAGTTAGACTCGATGAAGTGCTAAACATAAAAGTTGTAGCCACTGAATTGAACAAGGTTTGAAAAAAAGAGTCAATGATGTAAATCTCAAGATCGTAGTGTCAAACATCCATCCACACAAGTTCGTTCTGGGATTGAACGAAACCAAAGGCACTCTCATACCACATCCTATCGGGAATTACCCATTGGATTAGTACCGAGAAGTCCTTGCAATCCAAAGAACTTCAAAAATGAAAGGACCACTGCTACTTTAATATTTGGAAGCTAACCCGAACTATCCACAAGCAGTCCTTTCATCCCAAAAATCCCTGGTCTTCATTCTTCATTCTTCATTCTGTCTATCAGGTCTTTATTTTTCGAACGCATACATTGGTTTGAAGTGGTTTTCAGATAGGGATTTCCCAGATCCAACCCTGCTTCCTTCGAATCCAATCATCGATAAAAAGTGGTTTTGTTAATAGGGAATCATTCTTTAATTTATTTAGTTCTTTTATCAAAATCTCTTTTGGAGTTATACATTTATAAAACATTCTTTCGGGTATACACTGAAATATTTAAACCTCTCTTATAAAATCTTTGATTACTTAAAACCCTTTTTAAACTTGGACTAATTTGAAATCATTTAATTTTACACTTAGGAAAACCTTTCTAAAATCATTTCATTTAAATCTTAACAAAGATTTCCAAATCTTAGCCTTTAACATGGATCAAAAACAATGTTATTCAGGACATTGTTTACTATAAATCCAAACCAATAAATTTTAAATATAGGAATTAAATTAATTCCAAATCATCTCATTAAATCTTAAAAAATATTTCTTAGCTTAAAACTCATACCTTTGATTTAGTTGAAACCAATTTATCTGGGATGTTAATCCAAAATCAGTAAATATTAAGTAAGCAGAATCTATCGAAATCATCTAATTTTACTCAATATCAATCCCCGTATTCAACAAATACTATGGGCGGAATAACGGAAAAATCACCTTTTAAATTCCACGAATAGTACGAGTTCCCTCTTCGGATTTTAACACCGAGTACAAGTAGGTCATCTCTGTAAAATCCACGTTGTTTAAATCTTGAAAATGTTTTTCTTTATCTTTTTGAAATTTCGACCTGGATAAATCAAATTTACTTTCCCCTCTGCTAGGCCAGTTCGGATAGCCAGGCAGAGTAGGAAATTAATTTTCCAAACCTAAGCCTAGACACTATCTCTCTAACATCCTAAGGTGGTCAAGTTATTTGATCGACTCTACATCATTAAAAAAATTAATCATTTCATAAATCCTTTAAATTACTTTTAAAACACTTTATGAGTCATTTAAAAATATTTGGAAAGGAATTGTTAAGTTTAAAACCATATTTCAAAAGTTATAGAAATGTGCTACGGAAAAGTGCTGCGGAAAGTGCTTTTAAGCTATATTGATCAAAACGACTTTTTATTATTTGAGAAAGGAGAATTAGGGAAAATGATAAACTTTGAAACAAAATTTAGGATGAAGGACATGAAATTTTATTTTTTAGGTTGAAGGACAAATGCTAGTTATATTTAGCACCATATTCAACTTTTACACTATACAAAATGCTAGTTCTAACTAGCATTATATTCAGTGTTAGACTATACAAAATGCCAGTCATAACTAGCATTGTCCTTCAGCCAAAAAAATAAATTTGTTGTCCTTCAACCTAAATTTTTTTCTAAGTTTGTCCTTATGCCTATTTTCCTGATTTGAAAATCCATTTTCATTACTCAAATCACTTTTAAAACATCTTAAAAGATTTATAAGATCTATTTCACATTTTTAAACAGTTTAAAATATCATTTTCAAAGAAATCCATTTTTGCATTCTGATCTACAAATTCAGGATTTTTCAAAAACTTTTCTTACTCATATTTCAAGATCTACTTATCGGAACCTTTATTTTCTTTCTTCTTTGGAAAGCTATGGATATAATAGTTTGGAAATCTTATCTTAAAGAATTCTGAGCTATATTCCAACTTTTACACTAATTTGCTTTTTATGGCATGAAATTGCGAACTACCATTGCGCGACATGCTTATTTTTGACCAAATTTTCTGTTTCTTTTCAAACTTCACCAAAACACTTTTTAATGTTTATAAAAAATTTCAAATACATTTTAAACCATTTTTTAAAGGTTTAACACTTTCATACACATTATTTCATTAATTCAAGGAAAATGGTTTCATTTTGTACTTACCGACATGTATAATCGTGACTTGCGTATATATTCAACATTCATATGAAAATAACCAACTTGATGATCAAAATATGTTAAACATCCATTTGCAACATCGTATCATCATACAATATATAATATAAAAAATTAGGAGTTCTCACCGTTGATTCCCTATCGGAAAAGGGGTATAGCTTCACTAACTCACGATACTAGCTCACAAAACCCAACACCTTACCTCCGATTGTGCTCGGTCATTCCATGTCAAAAGTGGTGCTCGACCAAGCATAGGAAATGAGGTACAGGACTTGGATTATCATTAAATGTACCAAAAACTAGACCTAAAAATAGGTCATATTCTCTCGATTTGTTGGACACTCAACTCTTTGAATTTGGAAATGTGGTAAAAATTAAAGTTGTAGAAAATTATTTTATCTGTTGTTTAAAAAAAAGAATAATCTAATTTGGATTATTTATGAGAAAGTTATGGCTAAAAGAAGAAGAGGTATTCTTGGATTTGTAGAAACGAAGCTCAAAAATATACTGTAAAAAGTGGTATTCTGGCATGGTTAGATTCGAAATTGGGCAAAGAGCTAAACAAAAAAGTTGTAGCCATTATAATTTAACATGGTTTGAAAAATAATTACCTAATTTGGATCGTTTTTGGAGGAGTTATGCTCGAATGAAAAGAGTTATTTTTCGCCGTTAAAACTGGGCTTGAAAATGCTTTGGAGAAAATGGAGTTTTGAGCATAACTAGCTTTGAAATGGGAATAGGTAGTCCATTAAAAAGTTTTATTTGTTGAAATTTTAATGGGATTAGAAAAATAATTTCCTCATTTCATGTTGATATGGGGAAGTTAGGCTAGAGTGAAGAAAGTGAAAAAAAATGTGATGAGTGGATGAACTATTTATAGTCAAAGGAAGAAGGCAAAGGAAGCCATACAAACATAATCACTTCATGGATTCTCCAACACACCTCTCCTCCTTTCTAGGCCAGCAAAAGCCTTTTCCACATATGCCCATCACTTCCATCCACTTCATGTATGCACAAGTTGATTATAAAAGCCTAAGGATGAAGCTTTATACAAAATATCATTTATTTTTGTCTTATGTATGTATTTGTAAGTGTATAAGTATATATGTATGTATACATATATTCATGTGCATGTTAGTGCATGAATTTGTATGTAACATATATATACATGACATATTGATAATTTTGCTTCGATTCCGAACAACTTTCGTTCGATAAACCGTTGTCAATCGGAGAACCGATTCCCGGTCACATTTTCAATTCAACTTTAACGTACATATATTTGTAAATAAAATTTCAAAATAAATTTCTTATCATTTTAAATGAATTAAAATGATCACATTTTATTTATAAAACCATATAAATTTATAATACCAATTATATACGAAAATCAATTTTATACCGATAAAGCGATATCGAATTTTCCTTATATTTTTAAATCAAATATATCTCTTTATAAAGCTATTATAAATGATTTATCATTACTTTATTACTGTTAAAAATGGATTATAACATTTTTAAAATCATTATTTGAATAATTATAATAATTATTAAATCATTAAAGCTCAATTTAATTTAATAAATCAATTATTATAATTAAGGGCATTACTAACAATGTTAAAAACACATTTTATTTTCAAAAAAAAAATCAATTGATTTTATTTCATATTCTTGTTCAAAAAATAATTGCATGTATCTAGCTCCATGCCCGATGTTTTATGATTATAGGACTGGTTATCGATAATATAGTTTTCAGCCATTTTATCGATTCAGATTTCAAGGAAATATTTTTGTAAATATTTATTCAAAATAAGATTATTATTGCTTATTATCACTCAAAACAATATTATTTATATTATTAACCTTTTATTTTAATAAATCTAAAAATAAATATAATTTATCAAAGCGATAAATTTGAAGGTTGTTACACCATGATTAGTGATACCTAACTATTTTTTTGCCATTGTACCCAAAACTCTAGAATTCTTCATACTTTGATCCTTCTTATGACCAAAATCCTCACAACTAAAGCAATGTATTAGTTCATGACAATCCCTAATGAAGCGTGAATCCCCTCTACATCCAAAAAAATGAAAATTTTCTTTCAAGTATCAATCCAGTTTTTTAAGACAGGCTTTTGAAACGAGAATTGAGGAGTCATGCCCAATGATTCATTCACTACTCGTGCATAAGAATAGGTGTAACATTCCTATTTTTAAATCAAATTTAAATTGGTAAGTAATTTAATTTTTAAAATTAAATTGTGAATTAATTTTGTATTTTCCAAATTAAATGGATATTTGTTTATTTATTAATACAAATGTATATAAATATGATTTTAAAATAGAATTTCTAATTGGAAATTCAGAAATGAATAATTTTGAATAATATATATTAATTATAAATTTGATTGTGGATTAATTTGAAATTTTTGAAGAAATATATTTGTGAACATATATATAGATTGAAAGTTAAATTGCAAATAAAATTTTGATTTTGGAAAATTCAAAATGTAAATATTTATAAATAGATTGAATTTATTATAGAATTTTAAAATAAAGTAAGGGTTTAAAAATATAAGTGTTTAATTAATTGTTAAATTATATTCTTTAAAGTTGTAAACATATATAAATAGTATAAAAGGGAATATAAATAGAAAATATAATATAAAATTATATTTAAATAATAACATGAAAATTTAAAGTGTTTAAAATATAATACATATGTAAATAAGATGTTTATAAAAATATGATTTATAAATAAATTAACATAAGGGTTTAAAACAAAATTTATAAATAAAATTTGATTAAAGGGTTTAAACATAAGAATGTTTGTTTTTAACAAATGTAATCTTCTTAATAAAAGAATTAAATAAGTGGAAGACATGAAGAGAAAAATAAAACAAGTGGCAGACAACTCTTTTTCTTTGTAAAATTAAAAGCATGCAAAATATGTGTATGGAAAGAAATCAGGTCATATTCTCTTCACTTTTCAAATCCTTCATATTCAAAGTCAATCAAAGAGAAAACAAAACCAAAACAGAAAAGCAATCAAAAACAGCAATTTTTCTGTTTCAATCTGAATCAAAATCTGAAATAAATGAATATCAAAGAAGCATAAATCATCTCAGCAATTAAATAGGATCCAGATCAACCTGGAAATCAAGAAATAAAAAGTTAAATCAAAAACAGTAGTTTTTAAACTGATTCAAGTGGCAGATCAGTGCACTTCAGTTCAACTAAAAATGTAAGGATTCAGCTTTGAAAAACAAGCAAAGATAAATTTCTAGTTTCCAAACAATCATATGGCAAATCAACTCAACAAAGTAGCAGATTTCAATTTAATTCGAGATCAAAAAACAAAAGCATTCTAGTTAATAACAAATTCAGGTTCTCTGTTTTATCATTCCAGGCCTCTGCTGTCAAATCAAAGGTGAGCAAAAACCTTAAACCCATATATATTTACTCTAGTTTGCATGTGATCAATATTGAATATATGTTTGTATGGATGAAATATGCCTGCATGTATGGATACTCTGTGTACATATATGGAAACAGATACATTTACTTCTGTCTTAGTTCCAGGTTTGAAAATCAGTTTGAAAATCAGAAAAATCTTCAACTCTAATCCTTTTTAGGTTCTGATATCTAAATAAAAGATGGTTGTAAAACTATAACATCTATTAAAAAAATGGTTTCAAACAATTTATATTAAGTATTTAATTTAAAATAGGAAATTATATATATGAAATCAATTTGAGTCCAAATCTGATGATCATAATTTCAAGTTTAGATCGTACCACTAGATTTGTAGTGGAAAAATATGAATTTTGATAATAAAATCAAAATTTTAAAGATTGTAATAAAGGTGGATTTTCGAGTTGAACGGAATTGACAAAAAAGTCAATCTCCGTCAATCAAAGAGCAATCGAGCCTCGAGCTTGATGTTAGAGGAAGATGATGTGTCGCAGATCAATGGAAAAATAGTATGAAATTTTCCAGATGATCAGATAGGTTTGGGATCGACGAAATAGGGTTTAAGGATGGGTTTTGTTTGTCGAAGTTTGGGAGGATAATTCGTCGTCGTGGGTGAACATCCGACGATCAGACCCAAGGGGATTAGTGCATCATCGCATGGTAAAGCTATGGTCGAGATGGTGCGAGCTCAGATTGTCGGAGTTGTTGTGACGACAAGTTATGTGACGACCTGCATTTCGAAAGGTTTAAATTAATAATAATCCACATATATCCACTTGAACAATCTGAAACACAGAAAATCAATGAGGTTAATTAAGTAGAATAAGAAAAGAAGAAAACTAATACAAAATCTCACAGCGGAATGACAAAACATAATAATCATGTAAACAGTTCATGAAGCTGTTTATACTATACATTTGATTAAATTTTTACAACATCTACCTGAGTTATATATATAACAGAACAATAGAATAATGCAGCGGAACTAACAATATGGTGAAATAATACTAATAATAATAATATACCAATCTTTTTCTTTTTTCTCCAGAAAATAATCTTCCATGCGTTGAAAACTCAAGGCTGACTCGAGCATAAAGCAAAATAATACACTCGAGTCAGGACTAAAATATCCTTTTGTGAGTCAAATCAATATCACATATAACAGGAGCATAATAGCGTCAAAGATGTTTACGGGGTTTCACATCTCCTATCCAGTGTATAATGTGCGTGCATTACTCAAGAGATGTTATGAGATTTTCCATCTCTTTAGGATCCATCACTATATCTATATATAGTAGAATACGCTATATATGTAATGTCTAATCAGTAAAATAAATGTTTTTCTTAGCGTTAATGTTTTACATTAATCCACCTTAACACGTTTTTAAGCATTATCGTATATTTTGGATATAATATACCGGTATCATATCGAGAGATAGGAATGCGCCATGATATGACAACACTAAATCAAACTCAAAGTGGTCTTGTATAAGGATAAAAGTATGACAAGGTACATGAGGCAATGCACAAGGTAGGATACTATCGGTTCGGTTACAAGGCTGGTGGTAACGCATCGTAGCCATGACCGCCCACCACGTCCATCCAACCCATATCGAGTCAAGGGGAGGTCATCCCAAATAAAGGCACACCCATTGAAACCAACATCAAAAGTAATAGTATGGATAATGTCCAAGAAGAAAATCGAAGAACGGATGTCCGCTAGGGGTAGCTAGCCAGCTTGACACTGTAAAGCCGTCTTGTTTTAGTCATTTAAAATTGGCACAAGTGTCTGGGTTTATCCATCATCGTTCTCTTTCTTCAAATCTAGCAAACGTACATCAAATCAAACCACATCATTCAGGAGTCTCCTCTACGTACACATTTTTAAAGTGGTTCTAATATTGATAGAGAGTATGCCAGTAAGAGGTCTCGGTAACAACCAAATGTTGTTTTACACACCGGTTAGTTCTTTTAAATTTTAAAAACGATTCATACTTGATATCAAAATATCATATTCCCTTTAAAATATCATTTCATTTTAGTATGTCATATTTACTTAAAATATGTCAATTTCACTTGAAAATCATTTTCACTCCAATATCTCAATTTCACTTCCAAAATCATTTCGAATTTCAACTTAGATAATAACTTCATTTTAACCACATTCTTATTTAAATTCACGATCTAAATATAAATAGTTCCCACTCAGACCAGTTTGAATTTTTAGAAATAGTTTGAATAATTTTAAATAATCAAAAGGTAAAAAAAATTGTAAAAATAGTTTAGATTTTAAAATAATTGTGTATATTAATTGATTTGAAAATTTAAATAATTTGGAAATTTAAAAAGAATAATTTTAAAATAGTTTATAGTGAAAATAGTTTCAAGTTCAAAACTTTTTCTTCCCATTTCCAATAAATATGGATTATGGTCCAAATTTAAATCAGCAGACTCAATTCAAATCTTCCGATTCAGATCGTCTTAAATCTGAAATCAATTCAAATTGACTCAATTTCGATTACAATCCAAATCAACTTCCATGTCAATTCAATTCGAATAACCTTCAATTTTATATCAAATGGTTTACGAGTTCAATTCAATTCTCATTTTTAAACCATTTATATAAATTTCGAGTTTGATTTCAAAATACCGATTTAAATCACTTAAATCCATTTAAACTTCAATATTCAATTTTAGATTCAAATCTTTAAAATAATTCAATTCAGAGCTCAAATTTTGGAATATCCATTCATACCACTTTTACTTTTAATGACCCACCTTTTTGGACGGTTTAAATCAGCGATAAACCACACACGTTAGACTAAACCATTCTAAAGGGAGGATTGTTATGGGGTAAATAAGAAAAAAGGGAAAGAAAGAAAAAAAATACAGAATCTCGTAGCGGAATGACAAAATATAATAGTCAAATTACAGTTCATGGAGCTGTCATTTGATTACACGTTCACAATACAGATAGAGTACATACATCAGAAATAAATAAAATGTAGTGAAATAATAGGATGTAGTGATATGAATTATAGCGACCCTTCTTTCTAACACCAGAAAGACGCGTCACTAATTAAGAAAGAAAGGGACAGAAGAAGAAAAGATAAGAAAGAAGAAAACACAACAACATCAAATACTCACAGCGGAACGAATGAAATATAATATATCACATAAAATATTACATGGTATCATATACATCAGAGTACATAGCTTATACAACACATATTAGACATTTATAAACATCTGTCTAACTATACAACTCAAGTACACAAGATACAGATACAATCACAAACACAACGGAACCATAATATATCTACACGTGGAAGCCTCCTGCTCCATAACTCCTCCAGAATTCGTCAAGCTAACCTGAATCCCTCGACTACTTATACATAATATGAGTACCCAAGAGTTTAATAAGACAGAAAATAAACACTCGGGTCAGACAGGGGTCTGGTGTGAGTAAACGGGTTAAAATTGCTTAACTTTAGAAAATCCTTTGAAAAGAAAAGGTATCACGTAAGACTTCCCACACATAAACATGGAAAAGTTTTAACCTTACGCTAACCAAAACATTTGATAGGAAATCCAGTGATATTATAATAGTGTCTAGGGTTTTCAAGTAAATAGAAAATAGCCGAAATTGTTACATTATTAAATTCCAGCTACTAGCCACAAAAGTGGGTAATACAAACAAAACCGTAGGGTCTCGTAGGAAGAATGAGTTTCCATCAATGGCAGTGCTACCAAAGTACCGCCCATCACAGTACGTGGCCTAGATCACTGTACCGAGGATTACTCCCAATCCCCTGCAACACAAAGCCGGGACCGTTCCTTACTGAACAGTCTCGAGTAAGATCACCCCGTGGTTGGCACGACCAACCACCCACTAAGCCAAAATAAAAGGGACATCTAGAAAGGCATGACATCACCCTGAAATGGGTGCTACCCACCTAAACTTGTTGCACCTCCCCTGTTTTAGCCATTCCCGGTTGATGAGGCTTGAGGCTGCGATTACCTTTATAGTACACATCTATCTTAGAATGCTCATCGTCCACCTGACGATGTTCTGAAAGCATTCAATCCATACAAGTTCGTTCCGGGTTCGAACGAAACCGAAGGCACTATCTCGTTGCACTCATTTTTGGAATCACCCTCAGAGTCAACGACCATAGCCCTTGCACTCTAAATCACCATCTCGAAGCTGTAACTACTGTTTCCGTCAAACTCATCACGGAATCACCCCTAGAGTTATACTGACGAATAGTTCTTACACTTCGAGTCTTCACTAAGCTTCACTTGGATTCATGACCTAACGTTTAATTTGGATCTATGTGGTTTTCGGATATCCAAATATGGAAACCCGATCCCGGTCTCATCAAATCCAAACGCCATTTTAATGTCCAAGTTATTTAAGGGTTTAAATAATTAAACTTATATTCAGGATGATATAAACAGATAGATGAATCACATTATCACAATAGATAATTCATATCAAACATTCATCTCACAAAGCAACATATCACATAACAGAGATATCACATCCAAATCATCCAACATCACTCATCCAGAATCAATCACCCAATATCAAGCAATCATCTATAAGCAGAATTAATTAACTCTAAATCAATTGGATTACCTTAATCTTTCTATTCTTTGATCATTTGGATTATCTTAATCTTGCTTCATTAATTTATTACAAATTAATAGATAAATCACCTCTTAATGATCTTCCTTAATTAATCTCCCTTGATTAATCATCCTTTAATTACATTCAAGTAATTATCCATAACCATATGCAGTAATTAACCTTAAATTACTATCATTAATTACAATAATTAATGATCCTTTATTTACTTCCATTAATTAATTAACTATGATTAATTACATTAAACCTCAATTAATTACAATAAATTAATCACACTTAAGTTAGTCACTTTTATTAATCAACCTTGATTAATTAATTAATTATATTAGCTAATGATCCTTATTAATTAATAATTCCTTAAATAAATTAAATAATTAACTAGTAAGTAACCATATCATTAATCATAAACAGTAATTAACAACTTGTAATTACTTATCTTAATTAATTAATTTCTTAATTAATTATATTAATCTTTTGATTAATTAATCTAATTAATTAATCTTTAATTACTTCACTAAGTAATCAATTAATTAATAATCCTTAATTAATTAATTTCATTTTTAATTAATTACACTTAGTAATTAATCTTAAATTAATCACATTTATTAATTAATTAATCACAATAATTAATTAACTAGAATTAATTAAGTAATTAACCCTTAATTACTTACATAAGTAATTATCTTCTAATTACTTCCATTAGATGATTACTCTCTTAATGAATTACTTAACAAGTAATTAATTCCATCATTAAATAATCCTTAATTCTTAAATTAATTAATTACTCCATAATTAATTAACTTCAAAACAATTATATTAATTAATCCCTTAATTAATAACATCAAGTGATTATCCATTAATCACTTCCATTTAATTACTCCCATGAGTAATTTCCTTTTATCTTAATTACATTCAATAATTAACCATTAATTACTTCATTAAGTAATTACACTTAATTAATTCATAATTAAGCGATTATTTAAAATTAAACAAACAATTAACTAATCATTTAAAATTAATTAAATAATTAATTAATTAAATTCTTATATTTCAAAATCCTTAATTAATTAAGAAAATCATTTATCTTAATTAATTCTTTACTTGTTAATAAATCATATTTAATTAAGTATTCTTAAGTTCATATCAATAATAAATTAACCATAATTATCTTCATAAATAAATTATTTGAACAAATTAAATCTTATTAACTTAAAGGCAAATTATTAAATTTGGTTTACAAAATCATAATAATAACCTTTCTTGAAGATAAAGCATATAGAAATCAATTTCAAATTTAAAACACTTTAAATTATCTAACTTTAAACTTGTTCATTTTCAATATAATTTGAAAACTTTAGTTATTAAACATTACTTTAATTTTTTTTAAAACTTTGATTTAATATTTAAATTCAAAACATTCCCTTTTAAATTGAAATTCAAAATTTACTTAAGATAATTACTTTCAAAAGAAATCACCTCAAAACATTTTAAATTTGAAATATAAATCCAATTAACACTTTTTTTTTAAAAATATTTGATTTAACATTACTTCAAAGAACAAGTTTTTAACTTTGTAAATCTATTTCCTTTTATAAAACTTGTTTATAATTTAATACTTGATCTATATTTATTTCAAACTACAAGTTAAATCTGCACTTTATCATTATACATTATTACCTAGAAAACAAATGACCTTAAATACTCGAGTCGATCACCCATACTACTCGTGCCTACCCCGAAGCAAAACCTAGCACCCTTCACTTTGAGTTGTCAGTGAGAAAAACGCGAGTGCTATCCCGAGCTCAACTCGTCTTCCCTAAATCCAGATTTCCAGTGCACACAAACGTACACATGTGTGCGTGCGCGACCAAACCCCTTCCCTCCGACCATCCAATTGATCGCCGATCAACCACAAACGACCTCGACAACCTCTCCCACAACCCAGATTCAAGAATCCACCAACGAATCAAAATTCGACCATTTAGCTCGAAAAACTGCAGAAAGCTCGAACCATAAAACCCAATCACCACCGATGAACTTGCCACCTGAATCTTCAGTACCTTCTCCAGAGCATCGCCGTAACTCCATGCTACCATCCCCCATCTCGCGATCGCCTCCGATGATCCTGGGATGATGCGATGGCCGTAAAAACAACACCCTTCAAAACGAAGGTCGAAACCCTAATACGATCAAATCCAAACACTACGGCCCCTAAGAAAAATCTCCAGTATTTTTCCCATGCTCACCATCAATCGAACCCCCTCCATACCAAAAATTAATCGCCTTTGCCACGTCGTTCAACGGCAATCGCCCAAAAACACTCAAAACGTTCTACCCCAGAGTTCACAAGAAATACCCAACTAAAAATTTCAAAATGCATATCAAAATTCACGAATTTTCCATCATGATTACATGCATGTAATTCAAATTAGAATTTAAGACAGTTGATTTTTAACAAAAATTTTAGTTTCACTGTGTTTTACCATTTTAAAAATTATTTGTGAATTTAAATTTACAGAAACTATTTTTAAGATTTCCATCAAACATTAACATACAACTTTAATTCGTATATCAAAATCTAATATAGTTTAGATTAAAAGATTTTTTTTCTTTTGAAATTTTCGTAAGAAAACAGTTTTTGTAAATGAACAGAGATGAACATAAACATGTTTCCTATTCTCAAGCATTTCCTATCTACAACATACACACATGACAGTACAAATATTCATTAACAAAGCCAAATTCATCGCATGCAAAAATAAATTCAACTACAATATGATTAAAACTGTTTTAAAGAGGTTTACTCACCATTTTTTATAAGCAGAGCAGTTTTGATTCTTCCAGGCTTTGAAATCTTTAATCTGGAAAAAATGTTTTGCTGATGAAACCTTTGCATGCCTTCAATTGATGTTTTAAAAAAATGTTGAAATTGATCTGAACTTCCCTTTGAACTGCAGGTTGAAGTTGTAGTTTTTTAACTCAGATTTGACTTGCTTTTTACTTTTGATTTCCAGTTTCAGGTTTTAAAAATAAATTTTCTAATTTGAGCTTTAGATTTGGAACCATTGAATTTTGGTTAGAGAAGTTTTCAAACTTGAAATCATCTTTGTTCAGTTGAGAAATAGTGGAAGAAGAGATGAAAAGTTTATTTTAAATGAATTATGTTATGTTTATTAAAATTAAAGAAAGTAAATTTTAAATGAAGACACTTGTTTTCAAGATTTTACACTTGTCACTAATCTCTTAATTTCCCTACACATGTCACTAACATGTGTTAATATGTTTACACATATTCTTAAGTGTTTTTAATTAAATTTTTATTTAATTTAAATGTTAATATAAACTTACTTACTTACTTAATCCACTTAATTAATAAATATTTACATATGTATATATAAGTTTACTTTTTAAAGAAAATATTATAAAACTAATTATAATATAAATAAATTCTTATACATGGATTTAAAAATCTAAAACATTTATATTTATTGTTTAAGAGAAATTTTTTAAAAGAAAGTTTATAATAACTTTATACATATATTTTTATAACCATTTTAATTTAAGCATTTTAAAGAAAACAAAAATAAAACTTCGATTGAATCCCTTTTAAACTATCATATTTAAAATAAATAATTATCTTATATTTTGAAAACAAACTGAGTTAATCTTAAATTATCTTTTGAAAAATATTGAATTTAAAACAAAGCTTTAAATTACAATATATCCATACATATATGAATTATCAATAGATTATATTTCAAAACAACTCCAAATTATAACATATACATACATATATGTTACAATTTGAAAATTCATCTTTTATTTAAAACAAAAGATTTTCCTATTCACAATATATATCAAACATATATTATAAATAGAATAAAATTTTATTAGTTTTGAAAGATAATTCTTATCCATTTTAAATTGTTAGAAAGATATTGATCAATATCACCAGATTAAATATTTATTAACCTTTAAAAGATTAAATTTATCAATTTAAGTGAAATTATAAAGAAAAATTATCAAATCAATTTAATTATTAATACAGATTATTAAATTGATATTGCCTAAAATTCCAGGTCGTCACATGAATATAACAGATAGTAATAACACAAAATGTTTGTCTTCATTCTCCGAAAGCAGTCTTCGATAAACTGAAAAGCTTAGACTGACCCGAGCGAATTGAAAAGACAAAACACTCGAATTAGGGTTTAAGGACCGGGTTTTGTTGACGATGTTGTTCGAGTTCGTGCGACATCGATGGTTGATCGGAGGCGATTGCACCAGGGGGATCGATGCGTTGACGAGTGGCGCTGCTCTGGTCAGAGTTTCATGGTCGTTGGTGGCTTGATGCAGTGGTGCAAGGCGGAATTGGGTGACTAGGTTGGGTTCCAGTATTCGATCGAGCTGCTTAATTTTGAACTACGGCGAAATTGAGGGTTCTGGATGGTCGGGCCAGTCGACGGTGATGTCGAGGACATGTTGAAGGTCGGGGCAGTGTTCGGAGGTGATCGCAAGAGTTGTACACGTTAACACTTACATGTTTTTGTCTTTGAGATGTTTGAGTTTGGGAAGACGAAGGTGGCTCGGGTCACAGCTCGAAGTCGAAGCGTGATTGTCTCGAAGGAATTGAGAAAAATGCGTAGCTCGGAGTTTAGCTCGGGTTTATCTCGTGGGTTGCTCGAGTGTTTAAGTAATAGTTTTAAATTTAATAAAAACAAATTTTAAATAATTTCTGAATTATTCTCTTAAATAATTATTTTTGTTTAAGTTAGGATTAGTAAAGGTCTAAAAGTAATTTTTTTTGAAATCAATAAAGCTTAAATTATTTATTTATGTGATCATTATTTATAATTAGTTCTTTAAAACAAATTTAATATTGTAATTAAGAAATTAATTAAGAAAATGAAGTGTTTTAAATTATTAATTAACTTAAGAATCTTAAGTTAATTCAGGAATTTCAAAGGTTATTTTCAAACAAGTTTTCAAGGATTAAATTTAAAAGATTAAATGTTGATTAAAGTTAATAAATTTGGTTTTGGAATAACTATATATTAAGCTAATAATAAATTAATCATTAAGTATTTCAAAATGAAATCTAATAATGATTGGATTAAAAAGTTAATTAAGATAAACGGTTTATCTTAAAATAATTGAGGTTTTAATTAATCAAAGGATCATTATTAATTAATTAATGACAATTACTTAATGGAATTAATACCTTTAATTAATGTAAGTAATTAAGGGTAATTAATTATTTAAAAATAATTACTTAATGAAAGTAATTAAGGATAAATCAATTAATGATTAAAGGTTAATTAATCAAGTGATTTAAAGAATAATTACTTAATGTAAGTAATCAAGGGTTAATTTGTTATTGTAATTAATTAAGGGTTAATTAATTAATGTAATTGATTAAAGAATAATTAATTAAAGAATAATCAAATAATTAAAGGTTAATTATTAATGGTTGATTGATTTATTAATTAAGGTTGATTAATTAATAATTAAAGGTTAATTAATTTATTATTAAAGCTTAATCAATAAATGATTAAAGGATAATTAATTAAAATGGTTTCTAATTAATTAGAGTTAGGTGATTAATTTATAAGTGATTAATCTATTTGATTTAATTAAAATCAATTAAAATCATGTGATTAATTATCTTGCTTATGGATGATTGGATTCTATTAAATGCTTTGAATTGTTTGATATCTCTATTGTATGATGTTCTGTAATGTGATTGTTTTGGATGAAGTTGTTATCTATGATTTATTTATCTGTGATAGATTTACATTTTTATCTATGAATGAAGGATAAGCGTTATAAGATTATACCGCTTATCGATATTGTTATGCTTATCGATATTTTTATTTGTTGTTTTGGACTACACCACACACACAAATATGGATTTCACGGGGAATTGGTTAAGCCATGGATATTTGAATTTAATATTGTTTTATTCAAAATAATGAAATGGTTTTAAAATTTGAATTTTGAATCCAATTGGTTTGGAAATGAAGTTAAGTTGAATATGAAAAGCTTTTGGAAAGGAAGTTTGAAATTAAAATTTAGTTGAGTATAATATGTCTTATTAAAGTTTTGAAATTATTTTGGAAATTATGGGATGAAAGGGTTATACAAGTTATACAATATATATATGGATTTTAAACCATTTTTAAAGTATTTTGAATGAATTATTTTGGGAATTTAAATTTAACCCAAGTATAACTTGCCGAGGATACTACGGTTCGTTGATTTTCTTTTAAAAGGCTATAACTTGAGTAAATTTTATCGGGTTTTCCCGAAATGAAAAGCATTTGCTTTTAAATAATAATGGCTTTCATATAGCAAAAGAATTCCCAGTTTTTGTTGAAAAGATTTCAAGTTTGAAATGGAAATTGTTTTAAAAGCTATGAATGAATCTTTATTAAAGATTGGTGAACCTTGTTTCAAATTGAAGAAGATCTTAAAGGGTGAATCTTTTGTTTAAAAGATTAAAAGTGGAAATTTGTTAAAACCATTCAAAAAGGAAAGGTTTTGGGAACAAGTGTTGAAAAGTTGTGGCTTAACTAAGATCCCAATATATGTCCGTATGCTTTTTAAAATTAGCGCTCATTATTCGGTTTAGCCGGGAGAGGACTTTATGTCATAAAACCCATTCCGAATAAATGATAAGACGAAATGGATAGCATTTGAAGACGGAGGTGAAGACCGGGTATTTTCGAAAGTGAAAGGATTACATATCAAATGTCTTCACACCGAATGGCCTCGGTATAGAGATCTTGATTACCCTATGTGATGGGAAGTCCGGACGTGATTAGTGAATATTCGGATTTGCAAGGACTTCTTTTGAAGTGCCTTCGGTTCCACTCAGACCCAGGATGGACTTGTATGGATGTATGTTTGGCGTTACACATTGAGATGTAAAGCTGGTTTCTATCAAATACATTTCTATTTAGTGGCGGAGAATCTATTCTCTTAGCTTAACACTCTTCTCTCAGACGTACGAGCTCAGAGGTTATGTAGTTGATGGTTAATAGTGACAATTTGGTAATGTGGCATGCTAAGTGCCGATCATTTGTTGATCGAAGCATGGATTTTATGAAAAGCGTACCTTTGTGGACGAGACTTCGTCGAACCTCACAACCCGAAAATGGTCGAAACAGGAAGGATGCGGCAGGTTACGGGGTTCGCACCCTTTAGGGTTGTGCATTTCCTTCTGGGTAAAAAGTGGTATCATGGTATGGAGCCCAGATATTTAACTTGTGTGGTTGTTGGAAGTTGTTGGTGTTGAGGATCCTCGGATAAAGGTCGGTGATGATCGGGGGATGGCATACTCGTGTCAGTAGTTACCTAGTTACAGAGGTAACACAGCCTTGTGTTGGCAGAGAGCCAGCTAGGTTCTCGAGACGTCCCCCTAGAGGCGTACCCATTCGGAAAGGAAGTTCCTTAGCCTGGCCATTTGTTGGAAATTCAAACAAAACAATAAGAGCCCTTTACGATTGCAATTGTATAACCTGCAAGTGGTAGCTATAACATGCATAATATAATGGTACCTATGCTGGCTAAGATTAATATTATATTTTCGAAATTTTTTTTTGCACTATGCACTAATAATAACATCAAAAGGATTTTCGCGTATCAAGCATGTTTGACTATCATAAGGAGAAATCTCCCCCAAGTGTGCGATTGCATTGTGTGTGTGCCGAGAGACCTTATGGTAGTTTCATTTTCCAAAAAGCACAGCGAATGTCTTTTTATTCCTTTTTGTTTGTTTTTGTTCAAGATAAACTGTTTTGTTTGCTCACACCAGTCCCATGACTGACTTGGAGTTAATTGTTTCCTTTCTAAATTCTGGGTGCCCATAATTTTCCACATGAGCAGCCTAGAGTCAGGTTATCTTATTGTCAGCTAGTAGGTGTAGCTTTTGAAAATCTTCAAAGTCTTTGGATTTTGGCATTTGTATTCTGCACCGGATTTGCTACACGTTTAACATGACTGGAGGTTCTCGCTTCGGGTTTGGTGCTTTGGAGCTTCGGCATTGATGATGTTATCTCTTCTGCTGCCATATTCTTTCCGCTGTTTTTTTCCACTGTTGTATATCTCTGATATTGTTGATCACTTCATTTGTATCAAGATTGTTGTATCAATTGTTGTGTATCAATTAAATTATTCTTCTGTTTCTGCTATGTTGTTATCACCTAATGTTGTTGTAAGCTCTGGCGAACGGATTTCAACATTTGAATCTACGGCATTCGAATACGGGTGAAGTATGGATGTCGATTTTCAAGTGCTGAATTCTGGGTCGTCACAGAACTAAAAGATCTTATGTAAGTTCAATCAATAGTAAATAAATATGAGTGTGACGGCATCAGAGATGCTCACGGGGTTTGACATCTCCTATCCAGTGTCAACGTGAGTACAATAACTGAAGAGATGTTCGGGATTACCATCTCCTAAGGATCCGTTAAACTATCTACTATGTAGTATAATCCGCTATTATAATATATGTCTACAGTAAAGTAAAGTATTAAAATAGCTTTAAGGCGTTACCCATATCCCCTTTAACACATTTTATATAATTCCATAGTCTATATAAATACTGTAAACTCCACCGTAAAATGGTGGGATATCATGGAGCACTCCATAGTTACGACAAAAAACAAACTCGTAGAAGGAGCGATAGCGCATGTGAACACAGCACTCGAGGCAATGCCAGGGTAGGATTCTATTAATTGTGGATCCGGACTAGTGGTAACACATAGCAGCTACTATCGCCCACCTCAGAACATACTCCCGTAATCAAAATCAAGGGGTGGCGACCAAATCATCACAAAGTCATAACATGGTATCAAAGAAATGTGTCCGATCGGAGACCTCACTTGGCCCGGCATGGGTCCTATTTTAGTCACATTTAAGCTGACTCATGGGAGGCAGGGTCACGTAAATACCTCACACAGAACGTTTGCCAAACCATCCTCTTTCATTTCTAGAATCTCCACTACGTACACGGTTGTTAAAGTGGTTTTCGGTATTGGCAGAGAGTATGACAATATCCGATCCCGGTCTCCTTAACAACCAAACCGTTATTACAGATCGGATGGTTCTTTTACATTTCAAAAACCATTTCATATTGATATCAAAATATCATATTCAATTCAAACCATATAACTTTCAAAATTATATCTACAATTAGGTTAAATTCTCATTTCAAAATCATCATATTTACTCAAAAATGTCGTTTCATCAGCAAATATCATTTCAAATCCCAACTTATGTTATAACATTATTAAACCTTATTCGCTTTAAAATCAAGGCTTTAATTGTAAACATTTCTACTTTACACCATCTGAATTTGGAAAATAATTTAGATAGTTATAAATAGTATAATTAGTTTAACGTAGTTTTAGAAAGATATAAATTAGGTTACATGGGTCTAAATAGATTAAATAATTTAAAATAGATTAAAATACTTTAAATAGATTTAAAATAGTTTAAATGGTTTAAAATAGATTAAATAGGTTTATTATGCATGATTTAAAATTGATTAAATAGAATTAAAATAGATTAAATAGTTTAAAATAAATTAAAATAGTTTAAAATAAATTAAAGTAGTTTAAAAAAGTTTAACAAAGTTTAAATGATTTAAAATATATTGAAATAGATTAAAATAGGCTAAGATAGAGTAAATAGGTTAATTAGTTTAGTAGGTTAAATTAGATTAAAATAAATTAAATAGTTTAAATTGATTAAGTTGGTTTAAAATAGATTACCTTATTTTAGTAGTTGAAAATCTTAAAATTAGAATTTAAAAGAACATTTAAAGTTTATATCGAGATAATAAATTTTTGAAATTAACATCATATTTAACCATTCCTTCAATTCCTACAAATCTGGTTCATGTCCAAATTTCAAATGAAAACCTAATTTCAAATCTTGAAATATCAAATTTAACTATTCCAATCTTAATAGATTTTCAAAGTTACAGTTTCCAACAGTTCAATAACTCAATTTCGATGAATGTCGTTTATACTTCAAATTCAACTTTAAAATTTTAGTTTAAATCCTTTAAATAATTACTTAAAACAATTCAATTTATATCAGTCAAATTCTATTTCAAATAATATTTAACTCGATTTAAAATTTAAAGATTTTAAATCATTAAATTTAACCAATTCGGTGTCCGTATATTTTTCTCTACCTTATGGTCAAGTGATATAGATATTTGTCATTTCAATCCGCAAATATTTTAAATTTTTACGGGTATATTTTATTTCAACCCGCAATCCTAAAATTTGTTTCAATGAAAATCGCTTGGGTATATCATTTCAACTCATAACGATTTTCCCTATTCTATATGATCGTTCAGGTATGTATTATTTCAACACAAAGGGAGCTTGCATTGTTATAACAATACAAAACATAACATCCAGTCATCCAATATCAACAA
Organism: Allium cepa; assembly: GCA_030765085.1. Lineage (NCBI taxonomy): Eukaryota > Viridiplantae > Streptophyta > Magnoliopsida > Asparagales > Amaryllidaceae > Allium > Allium cepa. The sequence goes on from CM060937.1 coordinate 295,924,473, forward strand.
TCAAACATCCATTACAATCATCATCCAAATCAACCAACATACATCAATAGATAACTAATTATCATTAACAGGTATTGAATTGATAATTAAATTCAATATTAAATTAAACGATGATTAAATACGATGAAAGTCAAATTTAACTAGAATGAGAATTTAAACATACCAAACATAATTCTGTTTATTTCTAATCACATCATAAATTTATTTTAACTAACATAAGATAATTTAGTAGCTGTGAGTGGTTAAAACACTCACCTTTGATTTCAAATCAATTTAAAATCAATTACAGCCCAAAATTTGAATATTCTCAGAATTCGTACAAACTAGTTTCAAAATGTCCGAAATTTTGATTCGATCCCAAAGAAACAAAACGCGCGCGAATTTGAGTTCATAGGAAAAATTTATGGTCGTTAGAAGATTGAAAATCAAATTACAATTAAAATAAAAATTAACAAAGAATTATTAGACACGTCGCTACCTCGTTCTACTCTTCTCAGGCACGCCCAATGTAATAACCTGAAAATTTTTAACCCCGAAAACCGACACTAATACACCAACTGTGTAGAGTGCCGAGCAATCGAGTGTCGGAAATCCCACATTGTTAGGGTTAAGAAGAAAAAAGAGATATAATAAGAACAGGAAACAATAGCACAGAATCTCACAATCATAGCGGAACAAAATATAATATAAAATAACAACATTTATAGAAAGAAAAGCTGTAACTGTCAAAATACATACAAGATATCAGAGTACAACAAATCTCTAATCCTCACAAACTTTTGTGTGTGTGTGTATCGTGTGGATGTTTTTTCTTTATTTAAATGGTAGAGCTTACATATTTTCTATAAGATTTATCAATTTATATACCCAGATGTATAAATATCAGAAAGCTTATTTATTCGACTAATAAAATTAAATATTCAATAAACAAAATCAATTAATCGCCCAACTACAGATGTCAGAAAACCCGAGTCGTCACATTCCTCCCCTCTTAGAACTTTTCGTCCTCAAAATGGAACGAAGCGAGAATTTTAATTTTAATGTTTATTATCAATTAAATCATTCTTTAAACATTTTAACATTTTACTCTTTTATTTTTAAAATCTTAAAAAACTTTAAAACTACATAATATTACCAAACAAGCTATATATAAAAATACTTTTCATAACTCGATGTCTAAAAAAATCCATCCTTGTTCTCACAGAATTCTAGTCATACTTTGATCAGGCACAGGACTAAAAATCTAAAGTACTCAGTAAACCCATTTTCAACATCCAGTGAAAATACTTGGAAAAACTTGTGAGAATGCTATAGAAATCATCACCCACTTCATGGGTCGCAGTTAGCACGATGATTGCGTTGCTATCCCGGCGATATCCATAGAAAACCGTAGGCATCCGCACCTCTCAATTTCGCCACGGAACTACCACAAATCGCAGCTACACCCAGGGTTGCGTTGCCATCACAGCAAAAACCATGTAAACGTAGGCATCATCGCCCTCGAATTTCGCTGCCAAATGAAACTTCACCACATAGATCACAGACTACACCAGTCGAGTCCTAATGTAGCCTGTAGGCACTCAGCGCCACATGACTTCCGCCATGGAACCACATAGATCGCAATCTACCGATGTTATGTCGCTCTATGAGCGAAATCAAACATTGATTTTAAGAAATCATTGCCCCTCGACTTATGCTATGGCAACACAGTAGATCACAGTTACACCATAGTTACGTTGCCGTCATAGCATAACCCCAATGTATCTGTAGGCACCAGCGCCCTCGAATTTTCACTACCTCAACCACAAACCACAGGAACTACAGTTTTGTCCAGACATCCTCTGGGATCAAAATTTTGAACCCCCTTAGAGCTCAAGGCAGAACCACCCAATGGATCTCCTACTATAAGTTTCAACTCTAAATGGGAGCACCTTTTCCACCATAACATTTTCAAAACATTTCATACATATACACATATAGTACCTTTCAAATCATACCCTTTATATGTATCACATAAAAACTTCAAAATCGATTTCTCAAAATCGAAAGTACTCAACTTAGCTTTCCAAATTCCCAAAATTTTGTTTTTGCCAAAACCAAAAACCTTTCAAAATCAATGAGTTCCAAAACCTTTTCAGTTCCATTCTCATAAAACCATTCATATATATATAGGCACACACACACACACAGATATATATATATATATATATAACTTTATTCTTTCAACTTGAGTAATTTTTGACCACTTCATACTTATATAAATTCCACTTTATCTTTCAAATATCTTTCAAAGAAGGGAGTTTGAGTATATAACTAGTATTTATAATCTCATTAAGTCATTTGTAACATTCCCTCCTATAAAGTGAGTTTTAGTTATAGTACTATCCAACCTTTATTTTAAAATTATCATATTTACTCAAAATATACCCTTTTATTTTAGACTCATTTTTGTTTCAATATCCGATTCGGTTCAAAATTCACAATTGCTTAAATTCCCATTTGGGTTAAAACTTCAATTTTTTACCTCAATTGGTATTTGAACCCATGATTTAGATACCAATAGTTTCCACTCTGACCAGTTTGAATTTTGAAGATAGGTTGAAAAGTTTAACGTATTTAAATTGTTGTAAAATAGTTGAATAGTTGTAAAATAGTTAAATATTTAACATAAGATAGTTTTAATATTAAAAACAATGGTTTGTATAGTAAATTGCCTAGAAAATAAAAATAATTTAAATATTTAAGAAAATAGATTTTAAGAAAGTTTATATTAAAACAATTTATTTGAAAATAGTTTCAGAGTCAAACTGGTTCAACCTCCAATCAATTTTCAATTTCCACTTCCATTTAAATTGATTCAATCCAGATTCCCATTCGAACTAACATTGATTCCCATTCTAATTCAAAGCAATTCCCAATTTTGCCTTCCAACTAATTCAACTTCAATTACAATCCCAATTACTTCATTTCAATTCCAGTTTGAATTAATTCCAATTTCATTCTTAAATTTTAAACCACCTCATTTGTATAAATTCGGGTACGGTTTTCCAATACTGGTTTAATCACTTAAATCAAATCCTTCAATGTTTAATTTAATAATCTAAATCTCTTATAATGAGCCTAAATCTCAAAGATTCATTTAAATTTACCTTTACTTAAACTTATTTCAAGGTTGAAGTGCGAGTTAAAATCTTTTTAAACATATAAATTTTTTTGAATCCAAATTTATTTTCCAATTATAACTTCCAAATTTTAAACCTGATTCTTTAAGCAATTCTAGTTGACAAGTTCGTTTTCTTTTAACGTTTCAAATTTTAAGTTCAAAATGATTCCATTTTCATAAATTCAATTTCATATATCAGAATCAAAATTATTTAAATAAATTTTATGATGAAGTTTTACTTCTATTTAATTTTAGGAATGGATGTATATCATTTCAATCCACTTCTTAATTTATTTGAAATAGTCCAATTTACAGTTTTATATATACTGTCAATGACAAACAAGATGATAGAAGGATATGTCAAAGTAAATAAACATCCAAATTATCTAAACCTCAGCCAGTAGCATCCATCACAATTTTCCAGAATTCGAAACCCGTTTATATTTTTCAAAATTGTTTTGAAATCATCCATACATTATCTCCTATCAAATCCATACTTCTCTTTCCAATTTTGTCCATTTAACTTCCCTAAGTTAAAATTTTCAATTTCACCTTGAAATTTCCCAATTTCAGATCATAAGTTCAAACTTATTTAACTTACCCTTAGTTAAATTTCAATTCATTTAATCCATTCAATTCATTTAATCTTACTTCAAATTTCCCATTCCAAACTTAAATTCTTATCAATATCCCTTCCCAATTATAAGTTCAAAAACATTTATTTCTTGGGTTATACATCCCAGTTTTTTGTTTCAAATCAACTTTGAAACCACCTATCCATATACATATTTATCCCATTTACATCTAAAATCCCACTTTAAACTTTAAACCGTTCTTGGTCTCATCCAAAATAAATTCTTATTCGAATAATTCTTGTTGTAAAATAAGGTTTCTATATCCAAAAATATTCCTAATAATATTATTTATTATCTCATTAAATGCTTTTTAACAATTCCAAAATTCTTCTGGCTTCGATTTAAAACTTCATGATTTAAATCCATTTCAATTTATAAGTCATACCTATATAAAATTTTACTTTCTTAAAACACTTCACCCTGATTGAATAACCCCCGAAAATATCTCTAATGAGCAATCCCCACCAGAGCTAAGGTTCTCACTTAACTTTCAGCTCGGATACCATGTATAATAAACCAAAAAATTTTGACCCTAAAAATCGACACTAATACGCCTACTGTGTAGAGCGTCGAGCAATCGAGTGCTAGAAATCCCAGACTATTAAGGTTAAGAAGAAAAATGAGATAGAATAAGAACCGGAAACGATAGTATAGAATCTCACAATCGCAGCGGAACAAAATATAATATAAAATAACAGCATTTATACATAGAAAAGCTTACAACAAATCTTGACAGTTATAATAACTTGTCCTTAACTACTGTCTATACAGCCCATAATACATAGCGGAATCTAATCGATATGTCTCTGCCATCCAGCTTGTCTCCTAAGCCCCAGAGCGTCCTAACCTGAAAATCTATAATACTCAATCTGACCCGAGCATTACAATAAAGTAACACCTGAATCAGGCTGGAAACCAACGTAAGTAAAACCAACTCAATTTGAAATACTTAAGTTACAAAAATTCTTGAAAACCTTGGTAAATCGTTCAAACACTACGAATTTTCATCTAGTAAAACCGAACACTTATTACAAAATCCATTGATATTGAAATAATATCTATGTACTGTCACTTATTTTGAAATAGTCGGATTTACTTAATTTATTCAATTCCAACCTATTACACTCTATAATCAAACCCATAAGATTTGCAGGGGTTATTCAATCGAAGTGGTTTCAGATAACGTTGATATCCGATCTCGGTCTCTTCGAATCCCAATAATAAATTTTAACGGGTAAATGGTTTAAAATGAATAATTTACCAATTAGAGTGATAATATTCATATATGGCAATTTATTACTACCGTTAATTTCAAATAAAAGGCATCATCATTTTAATCCAACTATTTTAACTTGATTGGTCACTTGATGTCACAGACACAAATAATTGGATTAAACCTCCAATAGCATTAAGCCATGATATAAATCGTTGACCAATTTAACAACCTGTACCCGGTGTCACAATAATTCACACATTAGGATTTTATTAACTCTGGATCACCCATATCCATTTATTTCTAAATCCAACTAATTTCAAATTAAAAAATTTATTAATAATAAATTATAAAATTCCATTTACTATTCATAAGTTTAGGTTAAATAATAGTAATAGTAATAGTAATAATTTTCATTAAATTGTAAATTACCACCGAACTTTAAATTATGGATTTAAAATGAAATTAGACTTTTAGTTAAAGGAAAGGGACATAGGTCATCATATAATTGTATATATAAAAATTCCATTGCCTTCTTGTTTCTTTATTAGTTTTTTTTCTTTTTTTCTTCTCTTTCTCTTTCTTTTACTCTTATTTTTACTTTTCTTTTTCTTTCCTTCATTTTCTTCATTTCCTTTTCCCCTTTAATTCCTTCTTTTTTACTTTTTCCTTTTACGTTTTCTTTTCCATTACTTCTTATTTTCTTTCTTCCTTTATTCAATTACTCCCCAAACCCGGCCCATAATTATTCTCCCTCTCCTCTTCTTTTCTTTTATTTCCATCATTCCTCTTTTCTACCCTCCCTGTTCGACCTGCACTAGAAACACGCCGTGTACGTGCACACGTCGATGAAACGTTGCCATCCACCTCTGACCAACTCCCCACGTCAACTCCAACCCCCATAACCCACTGGCCACCCAGCTTTCCGCAAAAAACCCTAAATCGAAACATCACCGTACAATCCAACCCAAAAATGAACTCGTCTCACTCCTTCAGCCTCGTCCAGCCATCTCCACCCCCCGGAGTTTCCCAAAACCCACCCGTAGACTCACCATGGCCCCATCTTCCTTTCTCCCCTATATTGCAGTCACCTATCACCTCCGTGACACCACCCTTTGCCTTGAAAACGAGGCTACCCAGTTTCTACCTTAAATCTTAGTCTCATCTCGTTCGGCCACCACCGGCATTTAAAAAATGACGCACTATTTTTCACGAGTACGCCACCTCCTTTACCTCCTCCATAGTGAACGCCAAGGCCTAAAATCGACCACGTCGCTGAAATTCAACGAAACCCCCATCTTTGATCAACTCCACAATGCCACCTCTACATTATTAGTCCTTGAGATGATTGTTTTGATGACAACAACTGTAGGACTTGTTATACATATAAATACTAACATTATAGTTTAGATATATATGTATATGCAGGATTTAAACATGCAGGTACCATGAATGAAGACAATATAGTATAAAGATTCATGATTGAAGATATCAAGATTGAAGACGCAAGAGTTCAAGATTTCAAAGTACAAGATAAGTATTGAGTCTAGAATTATGTTAAAACTTCTTGAAAGCACTTACATCTTTATTCGAAATTTATTCGTGGAATGGAATCCACTTCAAGCCTGTTAAAGGGATGGAATCCTAGTGGGAAGGAACCCACGACAATATCTAGTGGATCATATAATGGTCCTATTTTGATATCCACTAATTTTATGAAAATGCTTTTCAAAAATATATCTCTTATTTTAAATGTTTTCAAAACCTTCTTTTCAAAAAGACATCTCTCTTGTTTGAAATATTTTAGCGTTAAAATTATCTTTATCATTTTTAATATTTTGATTTCTAAATTGTCCTTGTTTTTAAACTATCTCTTGTTTTAAATATGTAGCTTTTAAATATTTATATAAGATTTTAAATCACTTTATAGATTAAGATTGAATATATTAAAAATTACTTTTATATGTTTAAACTATATTCTAATATATTTACAAAGTTTAGAAATTTTTTTTGACAAATTATAGAAACCAATTTTAAGAAGAAAATCAAAATCACCATTTTTTCCTAGAGCATGTCGACATATTCCTACCCCCCATGTCGACATGGTGCCCGTTAAAATTCAAAATTAAAATTTTCAAAAGAAGTGTCTATTCATCGTATCCTTTCACGAATAGATATGGCTGTTGATCTTCTATAAATACCGGTAGTTCTAAACGAATTTTTAATCAGATTTCACTTGTTTTCTCTCCTCTTCATCTTCCACATTTATTATAAATAATCCCAAACTATACTCTGCCGAAATACCAAGTGAATCAAACTTGATTATCTCTTTTTTGATTCTCTTCCACTCTCTCCATAAGATCTCAGCGCTATTCAGAGTTATATGATCATTCGTAAACCAAACTATTTAGTAAATGGTGCGGTTGAGCCTTGAAATCAATTGGGTGTGATTGTAGCCTTGGAAATCAATTAGGTGATCTTATAGCCTGGTTAAATCAAGAGAGTTTGCCCCGGACTCGAATACAGGAGGGTGTACCTCATAGCCTTGAAATTGAGGGTGTAATATAGCAGATTATTTTGAAAAGAAATCCGTCCAATTATGCTGGACTGGATGTAGGGTAACTCCGAACCAGTATAAAATCCTATTGTGTTCTTTTCTTTACTGCTTTTATTTAGTATTTGCATCTGTGTCTGATTCAGTGATTATATCTTTGTCTATGAATTGAATTTGTTGGTGATTACATTACACAAGTCTCAAAAAGATTTAGAAAATCCACAAGATACTATCACCCCCTCTCTAGTGTTATTCCAGCCTTAAGATCCGTAATCCGCATTTCTAACATTTGATATTAGAGTAAGGTTTTCAAAGTTTTGATAATCTGAATTTTGAAAAAGTTTTTTTTAAAAAAAGGCTATTTTGGGGACTGTGTTAACACTATTTTATAACTATTCAAATCATCATTGTCTCATAATTCTCCAAGTTATTATAGAAAATCCAGTTATCTACCGAATTTGTATTCTATGCAGAAAAGAAAATGTTATATGGCTTTTGAAGAATCAACACTCAATGGACAAATTGTGTAAATCAAGAAGAATAAGTAGATACTTGATAGTGGATGTTCAAGACACATGACTGGAAATTCAGATATGCCGAATGATATTATCTATAAAAAAGCAGGATTGGTTAATTTTGAAGACAACTCAAAAGGATATTTGATTGGCATAGACAATGTCGGTAACTCTAAAACTCCTACTACTTTTAATGTTTTGTTAGTTAAGAATCTAAAACACAATCTGCTTAGCATTAGTCAATTTTGCGTAAAGGATACATGATTAAATTTGAAAAAGATAAATGTCACATCGAAGATAATAATTCAAATATTATATCTGAAGGAATTAGGAAGAAAAATATTTATATTCTTAGTATGAAAATTTCAAATGATAATCTATGTCTTTTGGAAAATACAAGTGACCCTTGGATTTGGTATAAAAGATTTAGGCATTTGAATTTTAAACTTTTATCTAGACTTTCTAAACTTGATCTAGCAAGAGGTCTCCCTAGAATGAATTTTAAAATAAATAGTATATGCGATGCTTGTCAATTAGGAAAACTGAGGAAGAGTTCTTTCAAATTAAAAAATATGATTTCAACTTAAAAACCTCTTAAGTTACCTCATCTATATTTGTTTGATCCATCTCAAATTCAATCAATAAATCATAATAGATATGTCTTTGTAATTATAGATGATTATTCTAGGTTTACCTGGACAATTTTTATGAAACATAAAAGTGACACTTATAATTCATTTAAATTTTTTACATAAAGACTTTAAAACCAACTTTCTTTAAAAATTATAACCGTTCGTAGTGAACATGGTGGAGAATTTGAAAATGAAAATTTTGAGAGATTCTGCAATAAAAAGGGAATAACTCGTAATTTCTCTTTTCCAAGAACACCACAACAAAACGGAGTGGTAGAATGTAAAAATAGGATGATTCAAGAGTGTGCTAGAACAATGCTTTCATATAGTAATTTACCAAAACATTTTTGGGCTGAAGCGGTCACTACAGCTTGCTACATTTTAAATAGAATTTAATTAGACCGTTAACTGATAAAACACCTTATGAACTTCTTTACAAGAAGAAACCAAAGGTATCTTATTTTAGAATCTTTGGAAGTAAATGTTTTATTCTAAATACAAAAGACAATTTGGATAAATTTGATCCTAAATCCGACAAAGGAATCTTTATCGGATATTCTAATAGAAGTAAGCTTAAAGAGTTTTCAATTTAAGAACTAATACCATTGAAAAAACAATATATGTTTCGTTTGATGAAAATTTCAAAGATGTTGAACAAATTAATGATGAAGAAGATTTTGCTACTAATGAATCAATTGAAACAAATAATGAATCTATTCATCCAAATAAAAAGGTTAAGCTTTTAAAAGATCATCCTATAGAAAATATAGTAGGAAATATCGAATCTATTGCTACAACTAGAAATCAACTAAATAATATGAGTAACATAGCTTTATATCATCTGTTGAACCTAAAAATCCAAAGGAAGCACCGTCTGATGATTCATGGATTCTGGCTATGCAAGAAGAACTGAATCAATTCACCAGAAATGATGTTTGGGAACTTGTTCCTAGACCCGAGGATAAAACTATAATAGGAACTAAATGGGTTTATAAAAATAAAATGAATGAACTAGGTGAGGTCGTTAGAAATAAAGTTTGATTAGTCGCACAAGGTTATTGTCAAGAAGAAGGAATAGATTTTGATGAAACCTTTACACCCGAAGCAAGAATAGAAGCCATTAGAATTCTACTTGCTTTCGCAAACTATAATAATTTCAAATTATTTCAAAAGGATGTTAAAAGTGCGTTTCTAAATGGATTTGTTAAAGAGGAACTTTATGTTGAACAACCTCCACTCTTTGAAGATGAAAAATTTCCAAACCATGTTTTCAAACTTAAGAAAGCTCTATATGGTCTGAAACAAGCTCCTAGAGCATGGCATGACAAACTAAGATCTTTTTTATTACAATTAAATTTTGAAATTGGTAAAGTAGTAATACTCTTTTTATCAAAAGAAATATAAATGATATCCAACTAGTACAAGTTTATGTAGATGATATTATTTTTGGTTCAACTAATCATGAAATAAATAAAGAATTTTCTAAAATAATAACAAAAGAGTTTGAGAAGATTCATATGGGTGAACTTACTTTCTTCTTAGGTTTACAAATAAAACAATTAGATAATGGTATTTTTATTAGTCAAGAAAAATATGCTAGGATCTAGTTAGTAAATTTGGTATGACTACTGCAAGTGGAAAACCCACTTCCATGCCAACCAATGAAGAAATAAATAATGAGGATCTTTCAAAAGATGTAAATGAAAAACTATATAGGGGAATGATTGGATCACTACTCAGTATCACTGCGAGTAGACCCGATATCATGCATACTGTTTGTCTCTGTGCAAGTTATCAATCTCAATCCAAAGAGACTCACTTAAACGTTGTGAAACATATCATAAGATATGTTAAGCATACTTTTGACTATGGTTTATTTTACCCAAAAAATGATTCATTTGATATAATCTCTTATTGTGATGCTGACTACGCTTGTTGCAAATTTGACCGAAAAAGTACATGTGGAACTTGTCACTTTTTGGGGGCACTCTCTGGTTTCATTGTTTAGTAAAATGCAAAACACTGTTTTTATCAACAACGAAAGCATAATATATCTCTGCTGCTTTGGCTTGCTCTCAATTTATTTATATGCAACAAACCCCAAAAGATTTTGGATTAACAATTTTGAAATCACCAATTTATTGTGATAGTAGTAGTGTAATAAATTTATCTAAAAATCCTACTCACCATGCTAGGACTAAACATATTAATATCAGACATTATTTTCTTCGAGATAATATAAGTAAGGAGATTAGTTCTCTTGAATTTATCAACTCAGATAATCAAATTGCTGATATTTTAACCAAACCCTTAAATCGATCTATATTTAATAAGTTAAGAAGATAACTAGGCATTTGTTCAGTAACTGAAATATAGAATATAGATATAGTAACGTATATTTTTAATAAACAGACATATACAAGAAAACCAAAATTTTCATAGGCATGTCGACATACCCCTATAACCCATGTTGACATACAACGGAAAAATTTGAAAATTTGCTTTTCCCTCTAAAATTAGTTTGGTAGTTATATAAACCTATGTATTTCTATTTTTTCTGTCTTCTCATTTCTCTTTCTCTGTATTAAGCTTCTGAAAATTAATACTAATGGTCTCCTCCACTAAATCAAACAAAATGACACAATTTCTTTCCCTTCTCCTCATTCTGGTCCATTCCAACATACTATACTGGCACGTGTGATAAAGATTAAAGGGTCTATAAAGGATGCCGTGCAAATGCTGACTGAACTTCAAGTTGTGCAAATAAGGATGGAAAAAGAACAAGAAAAGAAATCAAAATTCTTTGGAATTTGCAAAAATTCCTTATGGAAAATCATGCAAACCCTATTGTATTGAAGAAGATTCTCCCAACATTCAATTGCATAACCCGTTAGAGCACATCGAAGAGGAAGAAGAAGAAGAGGAAGAAGGAGAAGACGAAGCACCTATGGAAGAAGACAGCAACATGGTCTGCGTAGGCAAAGTTTGTTTTGACAAAGATGGGAATTTGGTTGAACAATGTGGAAACTTTTATTTTCATTATCCAAATTGTTCGATTTACAAATCTCCAATTGTCAAAATTTCTTGTTAGCAGTGTTATTCTATAATTTATGTATATTTATGTGTTTATGTTTTATATATACATGTAAATATAACATCATATATAATATTAGTTTAGTTTGGATGGTATTAGATTAAGGGGGAGTATATTAGTTTAGGATTAGTTTTTGTTGATGACAAAGGGGAGAAATATAAAATAGAGTAGTTAAGCTTAGATTAAGGGGGAGTTATTAGTTTAGGGAGAGTTATTGTGAAGGAGAAGAATGTTTTATAAAATAGGTTGTCATCATCAAAATGGGGAGATTATTAGTCCTTGAGATTTTTATTTTGATGAAAACAACCTTAGGACTTATTATAAAATATAAATACTAACATCATAGTTTAGATATATATGTATATGCATGATTTAACCATGCAGGTACCAACAATGAAGACTTATTATAAAATATAAATACTAACATCATAGTTTAGATATATATGTATATGCATGATTTAACCATGCAGGTACCAACAATGAAGACTTTATAGTATATAGATTCAAGATTGAAGAATCAGGATTTCAAGATTTCAAAGTACAAGATAAGTATTGAGTCTAGAATTATGTTAAAACTTCTTGAAAGCAATTACATCTTTATTTGAAATTTATTCGTGGAATAGAATCTACTTCGAGCCTGTTAAAGGGATGGAACCTACGACAATATCTAGTGGAACATCTAGTGGTTCTATTTTGATATCCACTAATTTTATGAAAATGCTTTTCGAAAATATATCTCTTATTTTAAACGTTTTTAAAACCTTCTTTTCAAAAAGACATCTCTCTTGTTTGAAATATTTTAGCCTCAAAATTATCTTTATCATTTTTAATATTTTGATTTCAAATAGTCCTTGTTTTTAAACTATCTCTTGTTTTAAATATATAGCTTTTAAATATTTATATACTCCAATTTAAATCACTTTATAGATTAAGATTGTATATATTAAAAATTACTTTTAAATGTTTAAACTATATTCAAATATATTTACAAAGTTTAAAAATTGTTTTTGACAAATTATATAAACCAATTTTAATAAGAAAATCAAAATCATCATTTTTTCCTAGAGCATGTCCACATACTCATACCCCCCATGTCGACATGGTGCCTGTTTGTAACGATCGCGATTTTTCGATGCTCGAAAACTGACATCAATACGTCCACTGTATCAACTGCCGAGCAATCGAATGCCGGAAATCCGTACCGTTATGGTTAAAGAAGAAGAGAAAGGTAGAAGAAGAGAGAAAAAAAGAAGAAGAAACAAAAAACAATATAAGAATCTCACAATTGCAGCGGAACAACATATAATAGATCAATGAATAATCTTTAAACAAAGAACTATATCAGTTATTACATCACATCACATTACATTACATTACATTACAGAGTATACAATAACAAACAGCGGAAAGGAAATACTATATACTAGTAATATGCCATGCCATCCAGCTTGCCTCCAGCAACTCCTGAATTCCAGAATATGCTGATAACCTGACTCTAGACTGCCCGTGTGGGGATTGGTGGACACCTAGAGTTTAGGAAGGAAAACAATAAACTCCAGATCAGTCAAGGGACTGGTGTGAGAACTTAAAACAGTTATTTATCTTTAAAACAACAACATGATAATTTTTGAAGTCAATTCGCAATGCTTTTTGAAAATGAGACTACCATAAGGTCTCCCGTACACACACACAATGCAAATGCAGAATCGGAGGAGATTTCTCCTTATGATAGTCAAAGATGCTTGATACGCATTAAAAAGAAACATTTGATATTATTACTAGTGCATAGTGTAGGAAAAATCATTCCGAAAGTAAAGACATAAATCTTAACCAACATATGACCATTATCGTATGCCTACTATAGCTACCATGTTCAATAGCAGGTTACCGCCACATTCCATGGCAGGTTATACAACTAAAACCGTACAGAGTTCGTATTGTTTCTTTGGATTTCCAACAAATGGTCAGGCCAAGGAACTTCCCATTGCCACATGGGTACGCCTCTGGAAAGACGCCCTGAGAACCTAACGTTACGGTTAGATCTCTGCCAACACAAGGCCGGGTTACCCTTCAAACTGGGTAACTACTGACACAAATATGTCATCCCCCGATCGTAACCGATCTATATACGAGGATCCTCGATTCCAACAACCATAAAGTAATAAATTTACAACAACAACATAGGTTAAATATTTGGGCTCCATACCATGTTACCACCTCTATCCAGAAGGAACGACATACACTAAAGGGGCGCTACCCCCTAATAACCTTGCTGCATCCTTCCTGTTTTGACCATTTCCGGGGTGTGAGGTCCGATCATCCACAAAGCCACGCTTTATACAAAAGCTGTGCTTTGATTCAACAAATGCTCAACAGCACTTAGCATATTACACTACCAAATTGGGAGTATATCACTAATAACCTTCAACTACATAACCTCTGAGCTCGTACGTCTCAGAGAAAGGTGTAAAGCTAAGAGAATAAATTCTCTGCCAACGACATAAATATATTTGAAAGAAATCAGCTTTATATCTCAATTTGTAATGTTAGACATACAATCCATACAAGTCTGTTCCGGATTGAACAGAACCGCAGGCACTTCCAAAGAAGTCCTTGCAATCCGGATATTCACTAATCACGACCGGACTTCCTATCACAAAGGGTAATAAATTTCTATATCGGACAGCCGATGCAGAAACATTCGACGGTAATCCTTCCGTTTTCACAAATATCCGGTCTTCAACACCGGTCTTCAAATGCAATCCATAACAACGTATCACATACTCGGAATGAGTTATACGACCCAAAGGTCCTTTCCTGGCTAACCCGAATAGTGAGCGCTTATTTTAAAAATAAGTGCAGCATTCCAATTCAAGAAAATCACAACAAATACCTATTTAAAGGTAAATATTGATAGTCGGTTATTTAACTATCAATAGATATGCACAACATCACCAAGATTTCAAATAATTTCCCAAATTATTTATTTTCCAAAAATATCTTTACAAGATATATATTTTCCACACTTCAACATTTGAAAACAATTTCAAATCACTCTTCACCTTTACAACTTTTGAAAACAAATTTCAAATCGTTTCCCTACATGGGATATATTCACAAATCTTTATTCATTTTCATTTCAAAATGGTTCATTTAAACCAATTAAATAAATCCTTACCGATTTACTTTATATTTACTTTCCAAATCCGTAAATTTATTTCCACACTTTAAAAATAAATCAATGTTTATTTTTAAACAAATTTTCCTTTCTTTTATAAATTCCATAGCGAATTTACAATTCCAAAATATCTATGAATATACGATTTCCAAATCGATTTCTAATATTCATTTTCAATTTATCTTTAAAAGATAAAATGTAAGAACATTCACTTCATATTGGAAAACATTTCCATACTTATTTAATAATAAGTGATTCACAAATCCATTTATTTTCAACTTGGAAAATATTCAATATACTTAAATCGAAATTAAGTATATATTTCATTCTTTAAGGAAAACATGCGCTTAAACACATTTATTTGAGTCAAAACGAATGTTGCGTAAAACATCGGTAAAACAACCCAAAATCACTAGTATAGTGATTCGAACTTAAAATAGATATATAAATCCCAATACTATATAAAACATTTCCTTTCGGAAATCATTTACTATAACAACAGTGTTATAGTCCACTATTTCCTTCTATTTCTCGAAAACGTCTATTTCAACAATGAATGTTGAAATCTATGTATTCGATACTTAAAGCATTTTAAAACATCTTTAATCGTATTAATTCTATTTAAAATCACTTCCCAAAACCACTTTAATATATTATTCACTGTCCCAAAATCGTGAATATCCTTTGTTAACCCAATTCAACATTTTTCTACACATTTTATTTAAAGGATTATCCACCGTCCAAAATCGTGAATATATTTCCTTTAAAAATCTAAAATAATTGACTTATCAAAATAAGTCGGTTTCGGATTTATAAAACAATGTTTATAAATTCCCATTTATATTTTATAAAGATTTAAATTTATAAAATTTAATAATCTTACTACTTATAAAATTCCATTTATAACCTCATTTTCAACATTAACAGAACTCCTTTTATAATTCCATTATTTCGATTTATAAAATATATATTTTATAAATTTCATCTATAAACCATTTATACTTATTCGAAAATCTCAATTAAATTGCCAAAATCCGATTTATAAGTTAATTACTTATAAATCTTTTATTTTACAAAAATCTATTCATTTTATAACTTCACAATTTATAAATCTAAAATTTTCATTCGCTTATGAAATCCATTTATACTTCATTTTAACACCTAATAAAACTCGTTTTATAATTCCTATATTTTAATTTATAAATATCAATTTTACAAATCCTTTATATAAATCGTTTATAAAAATTCAAAAATCCCAATTTAAACCATTTTGTAAATTAATTGACTATTTATTTCAAAAATTACATTTCGGTTATATTTCTCAAAAATCATAACTTTTATAACTTTAAATATTATAACGTTTATTTATTTAAAATAAATCAATTCCAAATTTTAATAAAACGTATATTTTCAAAAAATCACTTTAAAACCCCTTTTAAATTAAAAATAGTTATTTTAATATTTTCAAAACTCCAAAAATAGGCCAATGCTGCAACAACAACAATATATCAATCACGACAACCAAAACATCATATATCATCATATGATAATCAACAAATATCACAATATCTGTAATCAAATAAATACTGGTGAGGAATCCAGTTGGATCCCTTCAACCTGCTTCCCAGCATCCACAGACGTTAACACAATACTAATTCCATTCCCATACGGAATACCGCGGTATATGGGATTTATAAAATATTACCCGCTATTATGCAGCGCAATAGGGTTTCATCCGCTATATAATGCGGGAAAATTAACTCCAAGTACATAAATAATACCAATTTCACTTTGCAGTGAAATATTCGCGGTATATATTTTTAATAAATAACCTCCGCTTAATATACGGCGTATGATGTCTATTTAACATAATAGATAACTATTTATCATCCAATCATACAATCAAGCAATTCTAAATCTAACTATTTAAAATTTAAACCGAAACAGTTCGATTGAGTGAGAAGTTCTCACCTTGGTTTCAATACAGTTTCAGCGTTTTATCTCGAATAAAATTAAACGCGCGTTTAATTTTACCTGAAATTCAAACTAGCTCCAAACGACTCCAAACCAACCCCATTGCGTAGTGCTCGTCAATACGGACCCAACGCAATTCGTTTCGTGCGTTTTCGACCTCGTATGAAAAGTTATGAAGTTTTAAACATCGAACGAATTAAATATACTAATATTTACAATTCCTTTTTTTATTTTTATAACCTAATTGAATATCGGCCGCAAGTTTCCCTTCATCAGATTAAGGCCGTTCCACGCGATCTTCCTCCCTATGCAATCAAAACATCGTACGCGACAAAACCGAACCCATACACGGCCCTTAGGGCTTCAAATCGCCTCCTCCTCGAACGTCTAGGCAACGATCAACTTGTACCACATTGAAGCACTACTCGAGCACCACTATCGGCTACAATGACAAGGGACTCAGCCCCCCTGTGCATAGAAAACCATGCGCGAACTGCAGGCCAACGCGACCCCCTAGCGGCCACTACACTGCTCCAATTCAGATCACCACCGTTGATCTCGTAGCTCTCGCTATGATCTACAACTTCGTAGTTGAAGAATTTTCGAATTGATGCGTGGATTGTGAAATAATTAAAGAAGAAAACAAGAGAATTTTGGCCATTGATACTGTAGAAGGCGGCTGGCTATTTGGAGTTAGGGTTGTGTTGTAAATTGTGACAAAGGAGGGCCTTTTATAGAAAATTTGCAAATTACTATTCACTCAAAAATTTTCGAACTCCAAATCTCGCATGGTGACTGGCATTTCTAAGGTTTACCCCGCGTTCCGGACACAATGGAATAGGTTTCGGGAGCCAATTCGATCATCTATGTGAGTTACGACGATAAACAATCAATTTTAAATTAAATCGATTTAAACCAATTTTTATGTGTTTTAGCTTGCCCCGGACAAACGGTAAATCCGATTGACACGAAATTTGAAACCATACAATAATATCACATTACGGATCTGATGAAACTGGTTTCGTCAAAATCCGAGACTGTTTGAAAAATGGCTATTTTAACTCGTCAATTAAATATTAAAATATTCAATTTTCACAGTTTGACTTTTATTTCGATTTTAAAAGTTCTATAACATCACTCTAACTCCAATATGATTTATTAAAATTTTACAAATCAATTTCAATCATATTAAACCCAATTTTCAATTATTTCTGTATTTTCAACTATTAAATTATCGATTTAATTATCCAACTAAATCCAATTATTCGAAATAAAATTTATTCGACTTATAAATTTCACTTATTAATATCTAAAATCAATTAAGTATACAAATTTTAATTGACAAAAATTCTGGGTCGTTACACTGTTAATATTCAAAATTCAAATTTTCGAAAGAAGTGTCAATTCATCGTATCCTTTCATGAATAGATATGGCTATTGATCTTATATAAATACCAGTAGTTCTAAACGAATTTTTAATCAGATTTCACTTGTTTTCTCTCCTCTTCATCTTCCACATTTATTCTAAATAATCCCAAACTATACTCTACCCAAATACCAAGTGAATCAAACTTGATTATCTCTTGTTTGATTCTCTGCCACTCTCTCCATAAGATCTCAGTGCTATTCAGAGTTATAGGATTATTTGTAAATCAAACTATTGAGTAAAAGTTGCGGTTGAGCCTTGAAATCAATTGGGTGTGATTGTAGCCCGAAGATCAATTAGGTGATCTTGTAGCCTGGTTAAATCAAGAGAGTTTGCCCCGCACTCGAATATAGGAGGGTGTAACTCGTAGCCTTGAAACCGAGAGTATAACCTGGGAGATTATTTTGAAAAGAAATCCATGCAATTGTGCGGGACTGGATGTAGGGTAACTCCGAACTAGTATAAAATCCTGGTGTATTATTTCATTTACTACTTTTATTTAGTATTTTCATTTGTGTCTGATTCTGTGATTATATCAGTGTCTGTGAATTGCATTTATTGGTGATTAAATTGCACAAGTTTCAAAAAGATTTAGAAAATCCATATAGCACAATTCACCCCCTCTAGTGTTATTCCAGCCTTAAGATCCGTAATCCACATTTCTAACATATATAGCACTAAAAATTCCCAAAACCCTTTAAAAATCAAGTTTTTACCCCGTGATCACAACTATATTGTTCATTGATTTAATTACGGCCTTCAAAATTTAACCAACCCTAAGCTACTCACTTTAAAATGGGTTTTCTTATTTCTATGCCTAATGTAATTTAATGAAACCAATTTTGAGTTATTCTATACTCATAGCCAATGAACTTTGGTTTTGGAATCATGACTTAAGGCTAGTTAGATATGAAGATGTTGGTTGTTAAAAGTGAAAGGTTTGACCTTTTTAAAAGTAAAATATAAAACCTAAAAAGAGGGTTGGAAGAAGAAGAAGCTCAATGCTTTTTCTTCTTCTGTAGGTGGAATCCATATAGATACTCACATACATAAAGATATATACATTATTAACTGATTCAACCAAAATCTCAGTTATACAGATGTACATTTGGTAACCAGTATGTGTTTTACTCATCTGTAAACCCAAGATGAGCAATCTATTTTTTTTCTAGCTTCAGGCTTTGAACTGTCTTGATATTTCTATTTTTATTGTTATTATATTTCTGCTTTATTTCTTTTTGGATATTACATGAAGGTAACAAGTAGTGGTATATATAGAAGAGAAGGTGTACAGTGCAAGCTTACACCTGTACAGGCTGAGATTTCTTACTTTTCAAATTTTGATCTGATTTCATGTGCAAAAGTTTTTGATGTTTGCTATGATTTGATGTCGTTGTTGACATTGATTTTATGTTTTGTATGCTTGGATTTGATGTTGTCTCCTTTTTTGTTTACAAATATTTTTATATGAATTGATCTATACACACACACACACATACATTTCATATGTATACATGTAGGTAAATTTTCTTTTACCAAATGTAAATGCACTTGTATTTGTTATCATATATACAATTATACATTTTCATATTTCCAACCACTATATGCTCCTTAATTTATGAATATATATATATATATATGTTTGTGTGTATTTATTTATTTATTTTATCATATTTACATTTACGCCTTCCTATATGTTTTACTTTACTTATATGAATTTGTATACCCATTACTCCATATGGCCCATGTACATTTATGTATTTTCCCACTTTCTACATACCTATACATATTTTTTCTTTATATATTTTCATATATATATATATATATATATCACATTATTTCCTATTTACCTATATATTTTCTTTCTATAGTTATACATACATACTTGTATACTTATATATATATATATATATATATATAATCCTCACAAACATGTGTATATATATATATTGTATGGATGTTTTATCTTAATTTAAATGGTAGAGCTTACATACATTTTCTATAAGATTTATCAATATATATATATATATATCTAGATGTATAAATATCAGAAAATTTATTTATTCGACTAATAAAATTCAATATTTCAACAATCAAAATCAATTAATCTCCCGATTATAGGCGTCAGAAAACCTGGGTCGTCACACCCAACCTTCATTCGCATGAAGCCTATTTGTAGATGCCACTCCTATTGCCGCACCTCCTGGAGGCTTCTTCACCTAGACCCAACGTCACGCTTAAGATGCTCGCTCTCGGCTGCCCCCACAGCCTCCTCGCGCGACCACACGACGAGCCCAAAACATAATGCCGCCTACGCCTTTTAACAATTTTCTGGTGATCTCTGAAGCACTTTTGACCACAACAAACCCATGGATGCACACTACTCGATGACCTCTACAAGCCCATACCCTCTGATCGTCCTATAGTCAAAGATCCACCGTTAAAATGAAAACCCTAGAAATTGACGATCGAGGTTCATTTCGATTACTGGACAAATGGTGATTCGATTGCAAAAAGGAATTGTAGATCTGAGTTACGCTCGTCGTGAGCTTCGAAACAGTATATAATATGACATAGTTTTGAGAAGTTTGATTTTGAAATTGGTTTGAAATTGAGTTAGGGTTTGTATTTGGGATTTGTTTCAGCCATTAGAAGGAGGAGATAGTCAAATAGAATTGCACGTACAGAATAAGAAAATGACTCCTATGGTTTGGGAACAAGAATATTTATAATAATAAAGCCCAATAAGAATAATTGGTACGAATGAGAATTAGCGACACGAAAAGCCCATTCTGCCTCAAAAACGAAAGTGGGTCATCCCATATATCAAAATAAATGTTTTCGATATTTTTAAACTCAATGGAATAGGTTTCAAGTCCTAATTCCATCATATGAAAACGTTAGCTTAAAAATTAGCTAATTACAAATTGTTTTCCATTGAATTTAATTAAATTGATTTCTACGCGTTTCGAATCCGTACGATCAAACGACAAGTCCGGTCACTACAAAACTTGAAATCCTACAATAGTTCACCGTTATGGATTCGATGAAACTGGCTTTGTCAAAATCTGAGACAGTGGCGAAAATGGCTATTTTCACGTTAATTAAATGAATTATTATTAAATTGATTAAATCACCTTTTAAATTTCATATTACTAACAATTTTCATCATTTTTGATTATTTAGATAATTACAATAATTTAAAACAAATTACATATCAGTTCGATGTTAAATATTACACTAACTACAATGCTCAATTTTAACTATAATTAGATCCAATTAATTATAATTTAATTCCAATAAATTGATTTTATTTGATTTCAATCTCTTTATTCAATCAATTATTACTTTATAGGCATAGTTAACATTGGTTGACATCTTATTACGTTAATATTCTACAATTTCTTCTAAATTTCTATTAACATAATATTTAATTACGTTTAATTCCAATTGATTTCCAATTTAATTTAGCAGACTAAATAAATACGTAACATATAATAATTGTCACCATTAACTTTTAATCACATTCATAAGTTTATAATTTACAAATAAATGTTATAACTACTTACACAACATAAAATTTACACAATTACAATTAATCATGTATTATTTCATTAATTAATACATCCTTTAAATTATCAATTTGTCACGTTCCAAATTTCAGCATTCGAAAATCAACACCCATACTCCACTCGTACTTGAATGCCGCAGATTCAAACGTCAAAATTTGACTCATGCCGGAGCTTATAACACATCAAGTACAACACAGCGGAAGAAAATGAATAATATCATATACAACATTTGATACAATATTCAGATACAGTCGATGATACAATAGAATGGTACAACAGATATCAATACTATCAGAGATACAAGGAATAGCAGCGGAAAAGAATATCTTCAATACAATACATCTCCAAAATGCAACTGCAACACCATCTCCAAACTAAAGATAGCTCGAACAGCCATCAAGTTGCACTAAGATAAGCAAGGTGAGTCGTGAATGCTGAAGTGTAGCAAATACGATCCACAAATCCAAAGGGTTCGAAGGCTATCGAATCGATACCAACTATTCGACTATCTGATAAACCCAACTCTAGACTGCCCGTGAGGAAAATAGTGGGCACCCAGAGTTTAGGAAGGGAACAATAAACTCCAGGTCAGTCATGGGACTGGTATGAGCAAACAAAAACAGTTTTATCTTCAAAACAACCAAAAGAATTTTAAAACATTGAAATCCGCAATGCTTTTTGGAAAATGAAACTTCCATAAGGCCTCCTGCCACACACACAATGCAGGCGCACACTTGGAGGAGGTTTCTCCTTATGACAGTTAAAAAAATGCTTGATACGCGAAAACCATTTTGATATTATTATTAATGCATAGTGCAGAAAAACTTTCGAAAATATAATATTAATCTTAGCCAGCATACCACAATTTGTCGTATGCCTACTATAGCTACCACGTTAATTGGCAGGTTATACAATTAAAGCCGTACAAGTCACGTATTGGTTGATTGGATTTCCAACAAATGGTCAGGCTAATGAACTTCCCACACCGAAATGGAACGCCTCTGGAAGGACGCCCTTGAGAACCTAACCGGATCTCTGCCAAACAAGGCCGACGCTACCCCATGCTTTAACCAAGCTGTAACTAGGTAACTAACACACGAGCTATGCTATCCCTGTTCGTTACCGACCTTTATCCGAGTGTTCGACACCAACAACCACAAAGTAATAATTTTGTAGTCACCATATAGGTTAAATATCTGGGCTCCATACCACGATACCACCTCTTTTCCAGAAGAAATTGGACATACCCTAGGGGCACGACCCCAAAAAACCTTGTCGCAACATTCCTTCGACCATTTCTGGGTTATGAGGCTCTCGTCCACAAAGCTACGCTTTTTCAAAAAGCCATGCTTCGATCAAAAAATGATCAGCAGCACTTCGTATGCCACATTACCAAATTGAGAATGTATCACTAGTAACCATCAACTACATAACCTCTGAGCTCGTACATCTCAGAGAAGGGTGTTAAACTAAGAGAATAAATCTTTGCCACCAAACAGAATTATATTTGATAGAAACCAGCTTTACATCTCAAAGTGTAATGTCAGACATACATCCATACAAGTCTGTTCCGGGTTCGAACAGAACCGAAGGCACTTCAAAAGAAGCCCTTGCAAATCCGGGTATTCACAATCCCGATCAGACTTCCCATCACTTAGGGAATCTCTATACCGGAGCTATGATGCAGAGAAAATCGACAGGCAATCCATTAGTTTCTGAAAATACCCGGTCTTCACCACCGGTCTTCAAATATTATCCATATACGTCGTATCATTATTCGGAATGGGTTATATGACACAAAGGTCCTCTCCCGGCTAAACCAAATAACGATCGCAATATTTAAAAATCATATGGATACTGGGGTCTCAGTTAAATCACAGCTTAAAGCCCAAAACCTTTCATTCAAATGGTTTAAACAAATTACCATTTCCAATCTTTTAAACAAAAAATTCATTTCAAAAACCTACAATGGTTTAAACAATTTCCATACTTAAATCTTTTAAACAAAAGATTCACTTTTAAGACCCCTTTCAATTTAAAACAAGGTTCACCAATCTTTCACAAAGATTCACTCATAGCCTTTCTAAACAATTCCATTTCATATTGGATTAACTCATCCGGCCTTTAAATCAAAGACTTATTTTATAGCTTTCAAAACAATTTCCATTTCAAATTGGATTAACTCATTCGGTCTTTAAATCAAAGACTCATTTTATAGCTTTCAAAACAATTTCCATTTCAAACTTGAAATATTTTCAACACAATTTGGAAATTCTTTCTTTATATTTGAAAGCCATTACCATTTGAAAACCAAGTGTTTTCGTTTTCGGAAAAATTCGATTATACTTGTATAAGTTAAAACCTTTCAAATATAGAACTTGGGTTAAATTCAAATTTCCAAAACACTTTCAAAATGGTTTAAAACTCATATAAACACTTTTATAACTCGTATACATTTTTAAACCATAATTTCAAAACACAGAATTCAATTTCAAATCTTGAATTCAAATTTAAATCGAATTATTTAAATTACAAAACTTTATCAGGTTATTTAAAATAACTTTTATCCTCAAAACTCCTTTTCAAAAGCTTTTCACATTTAACCCAATTCCATTTCCAAACCATTTAAATTCAAAATTCAACTTTTAAAACCATTTCAAAAATTTGTGACTTAACCGATTTCCTTGTGAAACCCATATTTTGTGCGTATAGTGTAGTCCAGAGGTTTTACACACAATAGTGCAACAACATAAATCATCACAGGTTCAAGTATAGCGATATCGATAAGCGGTATAATCTACAACGCTTATCCTTATTCACAGATTCACAGATAAAATAAATTTATCAATTACAAAGATTCACCATTATGATTCGATGTGGGTTTCGGATGGCCAACTAGAATCCGACTCCCTGTCGCATCGAAATTCAAATATCGTTTTATGGGCCCAAAGGGTTTTCATATCCACACAGTAGCATATTCATCACAGACATCACAGCTCAGTACAAAGCAATTCATATTATATAGCATCACAATCACATAACAGAGATATCAATCCAATACACATCATTCAATAACAATCAAACATCTTCAACTAAGATGAATAAATCGTGTGGTTTAAATTAATTAACCACATAATTACTTTCATAAATTATCTTTGATCAACGATTAATTTTCATTAATTACAATTAATTAAATCTTAATCACTTTCATTAATCAATCATCCCTTAATTACTTTTCGTAATTAATTAACCTTTAATTAATTAATTATTCTCAAATTAATTACCTTAATTAATAAATCTTACAAATTAATTAATTAACCTTTAAATTACTTGATTAATTAATCTTTAATAATTAATTATCCATTCTTAATTACCTTCATTAAGTAATTATCTTAAATTAATTAATCATTAATTACTTGATTAATTAAACTTGGATTATTAATCAATTTTATCTTAATTACTTTTATTAAGTAATTAACTTCAAGTAATAAATTTCTTTTAACAAATATGTTAACTCCAACCTTGAAAGTTAATTAACAATTTTAAAACATCCTTTATATAAATTAACTTATTTAAGTATTATTAAGTTTATTTAAAAATATATTTTTAAAAATAAAAGTTATGTTTATTTGAAACCATTTTAAAACTTGGCTAATTCAAACAATTTATTTAAAACCTTCTTAACCCATTCTAAAACTTAGATAACATCTAATATTAAAGAAAATTTGTTTTAACTAGATTTATTTTTTTTAAACTTGATTTCCCATAAATTTTCAAAACTGTTAAACATTACATTAGATAACCCGAGCAAAAACTCATCTTTCCCGAGGCTGACTTCGAGCAACCTACCCTTTACATCTACTTCGAGTCGACCCTGCATTTTTCATGCTTTAACCCGAGAGAACTTTTCTTCATTCCCAAATGCCACAAAACCCAGACTAATCATTGACACGCGTGCACGTGTCCAGGCATTTCGACCCTCTCTGACCAACGTCGCGACCACCCGTGAGTCACCCTTGACCCCGATTACGAACTCCACTACCCAGTTCCAACAATTTCGTCGGAAATTGAAATTTAAGTTTCTCGATCAACTTCTAACTCAAACCCATCACACAAATCTGCCTCACACCACCGATTTCGGCCACCAGAAGGCTCAACCATTTATCCCAAACTTCGCCATGATGCAAAGCATCGATCCCACTGGATCCGGCCTTGTCCGATCTCCCATTGGCGACGCCATCACCTCGAGAACAACTGCTATCCAAACTGACATTTAAACCCTATATTGCCACAGCCCGGCCAACACGACATTCCAGAAAATTCTAGGCTATTTTTCCTAAGTTCACCAAAGCTCCAGCTTGTTTCACCAAGAACCACGACCTATAGTATGCCGTGGATCGCCAGAAAATGAGAAATAACTCTTTCCAGTTCAACTCGAGATTTCACAAAAACTACTAATTTAAAAATCTTAATCTTGTTATCAAAATTCATAAATTTCCAGCACAAATCACGCCATATAACTGAAACTTAGAATTTCGATACTTGAATATCTGATATAAAGATGTTTATTACTGTAATGCTCAAATTTTAAAATATTTATTCCATGAATATATTTGCAACAATTTTTAAAATTAGCATTACATTGTTATAGTCAACTTTCATTTGGAAATCGTCATCTAAATCTATTTGTAATCTGAGATACAATTTTTTTTCTTCTGGAGTTTGGTTATCCTGTTACTAAACAGACCCCTATCAACAACATAGACAAGCATGCACATCCGTTTTATACATATACACACATATTCATATGCATACCAGAGATTTCACAGTATCAACGTTAAGCATTCATCATAACCTATAAATAAAAGGATAGTTTGCTCACCTTGATCAATGGAAAACAGAGAAAACACTGGACTGCAAGCTTGAAAACTTGATTACTGATCTGCTACTTGTTGATCTTTGCTTGAACTTTGAATTGAAACTTGTTGAAGCTGTTTGAATTCTTGTTGAAGATTTGATTATTAACTTGCATGCTTACTGATTCTTGTTTCCAGCTTTTGAATGCATTGTAGAAACTGTTGCTTGGTCTTCCTGTAATCACTTTTTTGTTTTGTTTTTTTTGTTGTTGAATGAATTGAACTTGTTTAAGTTTATAAGATATAGTGATGTTTATTTCTGGAATGCTAAGTTTTTTGACGAACGAACAAGAATAAAGAGTAGATGTATATATGAAGAGAAGGCAGTGCTTGCACAGGGGAGATTATAACTGGTTTAGCTTATTTCTCTTTATTATATTTTATTTGATTTGATCAAAGATTTTTTTCTCTTGCCTACATTTTTGATCAGAGAATACTTTTGTTTTGGAGGCTATTTCGGCTGAGAAGATATTAATAAGTACATATGCTTCCTCCCTTTTTTACATGAATCATTTCATTTGATTTTTTTTATTTGTGTGAAGATATTTTTTGTTTTCTTTGTTTTTTTATCTTCTTGCATACACTTGTTAAACATCTTATTATTTGAATTACACTTATTAAATGACTTGTGTTTCTCATGAATTAAAAACTTTTAAATAAATTTTATATTACCTTTTTCTTAGTTTATAAAAACATCTTCCTAATCATTATTATATATACATTATTTAAAAGAAAAATGCTTTTAAAACTAATTACCCGTAAATCAATTTAAGTAAATAATATTTTCAAACCCAAATCATTTTCTAAGTCATTCATTCAAATATTAAATGCAAATTCAATATTCAAATTCAAATTCCAAAGTCAAACTCAAATTTACTCACATATATACATATATACATATATATTTCAAATTCAAATTCGAAAGTCAAATTCAAATTAATTCGAAATTTGTTCCAAAATTTACATTAATTACTAATTTAAAAATCAATTCAAAATTGGGATCGCTACAGATTTCCCCTTAAAAAAAATTTCGTCCCCGAAATTTGCAGGCACGGAAAAGATAGATACACAAAGATAGAGAAACAGTTTTCCAGGTCAAACTGGATATCTATTCTGTATTTGGTTCACCAAATCAGAATATCACCAATATGAGAACAAATTTATTTAATATTGCACAAGATATTTGAATCACCAGATCTATGAATATGCAGGGGCACTTTGTTAGTTCAAAGGATAACTAACCGTTCGTAGAATATATCGAGACACAAACAATAAATAAATGGTTTTAATCTTCCACAACTTCTAACTATTAGATATGGATTCCAAACTCAAGTCGGAATACCCTAAAGTATATATATAACTTGTCCCTCTTCGGACTTGATATTCACAACAAATTATAAAAGAATTTCAAATTTGGTTTTAATAGAAATCGTTTTATCGATACAATCTTCATATTCAACTTTATATTTAATTTACAAATTTATTTCAAATAGAATTTCGAATTCATTGAAGTTAAAAATGAAAAGCTGATAGAAATTTGACGAAGAGAATACGAGATAGAGACTTATCTACACGATTCGTAAGAGTCACCATCACACCGAAACTTCTTC
Source organism: Allium cepa (assembly GCA_030765085.1). Classification (NCBI taxonomy): domain Eukaryota; kingdom Viridiplantae; phylum Streptophyta; class Magnoliopsida; order Asparagales; family Amaryllidaceae; genus Allium; species Allium cepa. Next base: position 295,952,955 of record CM060937.1, read on the forward strand.
CTTGAGCTGCCATAAAGCCAATCAAAGAATTGAATTCGAATCAAAGGAGATTGATAGAGAAAGATTATTTCCGTTGTCATAGGGAATTGACCATTCGCAGTGGTACTTCCCTGTCCCCTATCTCGTCCTCTTCTTGCCCTCATACTCACTATCAGTGGATAGTAAGAGAATTTACCGAGGCATACAAACGGATATCTTAGGGATATACTCATTCTAGGGTATACTTCACCCTATCTCTAATGAGCTACTTAATGTGTTATATTCCTGAGCTAAAGTTCCAACCTTCAGCTATGATACCAAATGTCACGTTCCAAATTTCAGCGTTCGAAAATCAACACCTGTACTCCACTCGTACTTGAATGCCGCAGATCCAAACGTCAAAATTTGACTCGTGCCGGAGCTTATAACACATCAAGTACAACACAGCGGAAGAAAATGAATAATATCATATACAACATTTGATATAATATTCAGATACAATGGATGATACAATAGAATGATACAACAAATATCGATACTATCAGAGATACAAGGAATAACAGTGGAAAAGAATATCTTCAACACAATACATCTCCAAAATGCAACTGCAACACCATCTCCAAACTAAAGATAGCTCGAACAACCATCAAGTTGCACCAAGATAAGTAAAGTCAGTCGTGAATGCTGAAGTGTAGCAAATACGATCCACAAAACCAAAGGCTTCGAAGGCTATCGAATCAATATCTACTCTTCGACTATCTAAAAAACCCAACTCTAGACTGCCCGTGTAGAAATTAGTGGGCACCCAGAGTTTAGGAAGGGAACAATAAACTTCAGGTCAGTCATGTGACTGGTATGAGCAAACAAAAACAGTTTTATCTTCAAAACAAACAAATGATTTTTAAAACATTGAAATCCGTAATGCTTTTTGGAAAATGAAACTGCCATAAGGCCTCCTGCCACACACATAATGCAAGCGCACATTTGGAGGTGATTTCTCTTTATGACAGTCAAAAAAATGCTTGATACGCGAAATCCATTTTGATATTATTATTAGTGCATAGTGCAGAAAACCTTTCGAAAATATAATATTAATCTTAGCCAGCATACCACAATTTGTCGTATGCCTACTATAACTACCACGTTAATTGGCAGGTTATACAATTAAAACCGTACAAGGCACGTATTGGTTGATTGGATTTCCAACAAATGGTCAGGCTAAGGAGCTTCCCACACCGAAATGGAACGCCCTTGGAAGGACGCCCCCGAGATCCTAACCGGATCTCGGCCATACAAGGTCGATGCTACCTCACGCTTTAACCAAGCTGTAACTAGGTAACTAACACACGAGCTATGCCATCCCCGGTCGTTACCGACCTTTATCCGAGCACTCGACACCAACAACCACAAAGTAATAATTTTGCAGTAACCACATAGGTTAAATATCTGGGCTCCATATCATGATACCACCTCTTATCCAGAAGAAAATGAACATAGCCTAGGGGCGCGACCCCTAAAAACCTTGCCGCAACATTCATGTTTCGACCATTTCCGGGTTAGGATGATCAACGAAGTATCGTCCACAAAGATACGCTTTTTTACAAAGCCATGCTTCGATCAACAAATGATCGACAGCACTTCGTATGCCACATTACCAAATTGGGAATGTATCACTAGTAACCATCAACTACATAACCTCTGAGCTCGTATGTCTCAGAGAAGGGTGTTAAGCTAAGAGAATAAATCTCATCCACCAAACAGAAATGTATTTGATAGAAACCAGCTTTACATCTCAAAGTGTAACGTCAAACATACATCCATACAAGTCTGTTCCGGGTTCGAACAGAACCGAAGGCACTTCAAAAGAAGCCCTTGCAAATCCGGGTATTCACAATCTCGATCGGACTTCCCATCACTTAGGGAATCTCTGTACCGGAGCCATAATGCAGAGAAAATCGACAGGCAATCCTTTTGTTTTCGAAAATACCTGGTCTTCACCACCGATCTTCAAATGTTATCCATATACGTCGTATCATTATGCGGAATGGGTTATATGACACAAAGGTCCTCTCCTGGCTAAACCGAATAACGAGCGCAATATTTAAAAATCATATAGGTACTGAGGTCTCATTTAAATCACAGCTTAAAGCCCAAAACCTTTCATTCAAATGGTTTAAACAAATTACCATTTCCAATCTTTTAAATAAAAAGATTCATTTCAAAAACCTTCAGTGGTTTAAAAAAATTTCACACTTAAATCTTTTAAACAAAAGATTCACTTTTAAGACCCCTTTCAATTTAAACCAAGGTTCACCAATCTTTCACAAAGATTCATTCATAGCCTTTCAAAACACTTCCATTTCAAATTGGATTAACTCATCCGGTCTTTAAATCAAAGACTCATTTTATAGCTTTCAAAACAATTTTCATTTCAAATTGGATTAACTCATTCGGCCTTTAAATCAAAGACTCATTTTATAGCTTTCAAAACAATTTCCATTTCAAACTTGAAATCTTTTCAGCACAATTTGTAAATTCTTTGTTTATATTTGAAAGCCATTATCATTTGAAAATCAAGGATTTCCGTTTTCGAGAAAATCCAATTATATTTGTACAAGTTAAAACCTTTCAAATATAGAACTTGGGTTAAATTCAAATTTCCAAAACACTTTCAAAATGGTTTAAAACTCATATAAACACTTTTATAACTTGTATACATTTTTAGACCATAATTTCAAAACACATAATTCAATTTCAAATCTTGAATTCAAATTTAAATCAAATTATTTAAATTACAAAACTTTATCAAGTTATTTAAAATTACTTATATCCTCAAAACTCCTTTTTAAAAGCTTTTCACATTTAACCAATTTCCATTTCCAAACCATCTGAATTCAAAATTCAACTTTTAAAACCATTTCAAAAATCTGTGACTTAACCGATTTCCTTGTGAAATCCATATTTATGTGTGTATAGTGTAGTCCAGATGTTTTACAGACAATAGTGCAACAACATAAATCATCATAGATTCAAGTATAGCAATATCGATAAGAGGTATAATCTACAATGCTTATCCTTATTCACAGATTCACAGATAAAATAAATTTATCAATTACAAAGATTCACCATTCTGATCCGATGTGGGTTTCACATAACCAACTAGAATCCGACTCCCTGTCGCATCGAAATTCAAATGCCGTTTTATGGGCCCAAAGGGTTTTCACATTCACACAGTAGCATATTCATCACAGATATCACAGCTCAGCACAAAGCAATTCATATTATATGGCATCACAATCACATAACAGATATATCAATCTAATACACAGCATTCAATAACAATCAAACATCTTCAATTAAGATGAATAAATCGTGTGGTTTAAATTAATTAACCACACAATTACTTTCATAAATCATCTTTAATCAACGATTAATTTTCATTAATTACAATTAATTAAATCTTAACCACCTTCATTAATTAATCATCCCTTAATTACTTTTCTTAATTATTTAACCTTTAATTAATTAATTATTCTCAAATTAATTACCTTAATTAATAAATCTCATAAATAAATTAATTAACCTTTAAATTACTCGATTAATCAATCTTTAATCATTAATTATCCATTCTTAATTACCTTCATTAAGTAATTATCTTAAATTAATTATTCATTAATTACTTGATTAATTAAACTTGGATTATTAATCAATTTTATCTTAATTACTTTTATTAAGTAATTAACTTCAAGTAATAAATTTCTTTTAACAAATATGTTAACTCCAACCTTGAAAGTTAATTAACAATTTTAAAACTTCCTTTATATAAATTAAATTCTTTAAATATTATTAAGTTTATTTAAAATAAACTTTTAAAAATAAAAGTTATGTTTATTGGAAACCATTTTAAAAGTTGGCTAATTCAAACAATTTATTTAAAACCTTCTTAACCCATTCTAAAACTTAGATAACATCTAATATTAAAGAGAATTTGTTTTAACTAGATATTTTTTTTTTTAAACTTGGTTTCCCATAAATTTTCAAAACTGTTTACATTACATCAGATAACCCGAGCAAAAACTCATCTTTCCCGAGGCTGACTTCGAGCAACCCACCTCTTACATCTACTTCGAGCGACCCTGCATTTTTTCGTACTTTAACCCGAGAGAACTTTTCTTCATTCCCAAAAGCCACAAAACCCAGACTAATCACTGACACGCGTGCACGTGTCCAGGCACTCCGACCCTCTCTAACCAACGCCGCGACCACCCGCGAGTCACCCTTGACCCCGATTACGAACCCCACTACCCAATTCCAACAATTTCTTCGAAAATTGAAATTTAAGATTCTCGATCAACTTCTAACTCAAACCCATCACACAAATCTGCCTCGCACCACCGATTCCGGCCACCAGAAGGCTCAAACATTTATCCCAAACTTCACCATGAAGCAAAGCATCGATCCCACTGGATCCGGCCTCGTCCGATCTCCCATTGGCGATGCCATCACCTCGAGAACAACTACTATCCAAACCGACATTTAAACCCTATATTGCCATAGCCCGGCCAACTCGACATTCCAGAAAATTCTAGGCTATTTTTCCTAAGTTCACAAAAGCTCCAGCTTGCTTCACCAAGAACCACGACCTACAGTACGCCGTGGATCACCATAAAATGAGAAATAACCCTTTCCAGTTCAACTCAAGATTTCACAAAACTACTAACTTAAAAATCTTAATCTTGTTATCAAAATTCATAAATTTCCAGCATGAATCACGCCATATAATTGAAACTTGGAATTTCGATATTTGAATTTCTGATATAAAGATGTTTATTACTGTAATGCTCAAATTTTAAAATATTTATTCCATGAATATATTTGCAACAATTTTTAAAATTAGCATTACACTGTTATGGTCAACTTTCATTTGGAAATTGTCATCTAAATCTATTTGTAATCTGAGATACAATTTTTTTTTCCGGGAGTTTGGTTATCCTGTTACTAAACAGACCCCTATCAACAACATAGACAAGCATGCACATCCATTTTATACATATACACACATATTCATATGCGTACCATAGATTTTCACAGTATCAACGTCAAGCATCCATCACAACCTATCAATAAAAGGATAGTTTGCTCACCTTGGTCAATGGAAAACAGAGAAAACACTAGACTGCAAGCTTGAAAACTTGATTACTGATCTGCTACTCGTTGATCTTTGCTTGAACTTTGAATTGAAACTTGTTGAAGCTGTTTGAATTCTCGTTGAAGATTTGATTATTAACTTAAATGCTTACTGATTCTTGTTTCTAGGTTTTGAATGCGTTGTAGAAACTTTTGCTTGATCTTCTGTAATCACTTTGCTGTTTTGTTTTTTTGTTGTTGAATGAATTGAACTTGTTTAAGTTTATAAGATATAGTGATGTTTATTTCTGGAATGCTAAGTTTTTGATGAACGAACACGAACAAAGAGTAGATGTATATATGTAGAGAAGGCAGTGCTTGCACATGGGAGGTTATAACTGGTTTAGCTTATTTCTCTTTTTATTTTATTTTATTTGATTTGATCAAAGATTTTTTTCTCTTGCCTACAATTTTGACCAGAGAATACTTTTGTTTTGGAGGCTATTTCGGCTGAGAAGATATTAGTAAGTACATATGCTTCCGCCCTTGTTTACATGAATCATTTCATTTGATTTTTTTTGTGAAGATATTTTTTGTTTGCTTTGTTTCGTTATCTTCTTGCATACACTTGCTAAACATCTTATTATTTGAATCACACTTATTAAATGACTTGTATTTCTCATGGATTAAAAACTTTTAAATAAATTTTATATTACCTTTTCCTTAGTTTATAAACACATCTTCCTAATCATTATTATATATACATTATTTAAAAGAAAAATGCTTTTAAAACTAATTACCTGTAAATCAATTTACGTAAATAATATTTTCAAACCCAAATCATTTTCTAAGTCATTTATTCAAATATTAAATGCAAATTCAATATTCAAATTCAAATTCCAAAGTCAAACTCAAATTAGCTCACACACACACACACACACATATATATATTTCAAATTCAAATTCGAAAGTCAGATTCAAATTAATTCAAAATTTATTCCAAAATTTACATTAATTATTAATTTAAAAATCAATTCAAAATTGGGATCGTTACACAATTTCTCCTTTAATTCAATTATCAATTAATACATATTACTACAATTAATTTACAATCTATAACCAATTATAATTTTATAATCATTTTAATTAATTAGAATTACATCTAAAGCAACTATCAATTTCCTTAAATTAATACTATTAGATTTCATTCCAGTTATATTCTTATTACTAAATCAAATTTTTTATTTCTTCCAATATTAATCACAAAGCCTTAATAAATTAACTATTTTTAATTATCAAAAATTATGGGTTGTTACACTCCCCTCACTCAAAACTTTTCGTTCTCGAAAAGGAAAAGAAGGAATAAGGAATTAATATATCTTGTTTAAAATATAATTTAGGAATATAAGTGGTTGAAAAATAAAAATTTACGATTTTATTTAGGAATATAAGTAATTGAAAAATAAAAATTTATGATTTTATTTGTGTTAACTTATGTTAAGAGATATGTTTATGATATTAATTTGAATTTCTACTGATAACATGTATTACAGTAAGATAAAAAAATTATAACATACGTTAGGTGTTTTACTGACATTGTTTGAATGTAATTAATAATGGTGATTATAATATGAATGTTAATGAAGATTAAAAAGAATAAATTTATTAAAGGAGAAAACATATGATTATTTATTTGAAACTTGTTTTAGCATAGAGTAATAAGTAAATTTCTAACTCATGTTTGTAACCAATAATATTAATAGATATGTTTGAAATACAATTTAAAGGAAAACAATTAGATTAACTATCTTCCCAGTACTCAGCGTATGTTTTGAAATTTAGTTATTGGAATTAATAACAATTAAAATCTTTCCATTAATAAGAAATAGAAGTGAATTATAATTTATTAGTGATATGTACAACTTATGTTTTTGTGTTAAAAATACAATAATTATTTTAACGAGAAATATTAAGTTAATTGATATGTTCAATAATATTTGGTTAAATTAACATATATTTATATGTATATTTGGAGTTAATAAGATGTATTAAAGGAAATATACGTTTTAAAATTGAATTTCAAAAGTTGCTGCAGTATACCGATCCTTCCATCCTCATTAATTTATTGCCTTACTTTTTCTGCTGCCATCTCACGTTTCGTTGACCCCTCTCTTTTGCATATTACATTCCATTTGTTCTCTCACTTCTTGCCATAAATAGAATTATTAATGAGGTGTTACTTCGCATTTGAAATGAAACGTGTATGTGCATTGATTCAAGAATTCATTTGCATGCACTATTCACGTGTGCATGCATTCATTTCCCTTCAGAAACAAAAAAACTTTTCACCTAGAACATCAGTCTAAACTGAATTAAATGTTATGTTTTTTGTGTGTAATGAATAGTCTTAAATATGTTAGAATTTCATATTCCACTATTCGCGTTCATTAATCTTTTCATTTATTTATCTTCTCAAATTTCAACCGCCCCTTTCATTTATTTATTTCCATTATTATTTTCTTTTACTAAATAATAGCCTCTTTTGGTTTTCCTGTAAGTTTTATTTATTTACACGTGAACCTTGCCCTGAAACGTTTTCTATTAATGAAATTAATTGAGGTAGCACATGTTTTGAAATTTTGTACCAAAAGTATTGCTTGCTTTGTAAACATATCTTTGAAAATTCATGCGTGTATTTTTCATTCTTTATTTAATACCTGCATCATTTCTTTCCTCATTTTTGTTTGTTTCTTCATTTTAGTTATTCCTTCTTCTTTTACTTCAAGTTGCATGTTCTCAAACATGAGTTTCATTTTATATGTATATATATTTTTTATTTAACCTTTCTTCACCTCTTTACACCATGTCCTACCTTCAATTCTTAAAATAAAAAAAGCGAGTTCGTTGTTTTCTCATCTCATTTCATATCTCTACAGCCACTTCAATTCTTTTCATTTTATTTTCCTGTAGCCTTCTTCCACAACCTTGTATTTTTGTTTTTATTTTGATAGCCTATATTTCCTAAAGCTTTCATTTTAAAAACGTGACATTCATTTTGTCCCTCCACCTTCATTTCTTTATTATTAAATAACCTGCCACTTTATTTCTTCTTTTATGTTTTGTTTCTCCTGACATCTTATATTCATTTAGTTCAAATTATTCTTTGATGGAGCTATAACCTCATCAGCAAATTGTTCGTGCTTTTTAATTGTTTCTTCATTTTTTTTGTCACCGCTTCATTTCCTATGTTTAAGTCTCCATTTCAAATGTTCCTTCCCCTGAATCATTTTAATGTGAACTTGCAAATTCAAAAGCTTTCTTTTATGAAATATGAGTTTCATTTTTTTCATTTTTCCTACATATCCTGCATAAATCTTGGTTTGTTCTTTATTCTTTACCTAAAGCCTTATCTTGAGAAAAATGTAAGTATTAAACTTTGTTTATTTTTTTAAAATGTGTACCAATTATTATTTTAATAATATTTCTTATAACATGAATATCTTTTGCATATAAACTTCGATTCACGTGTGATTTCTTCTATTGAAATTTTGGGCTTTTATTTGAATTTCAAACCAATTTGAAATCAAAGGTGAGTATTTTAACTCACTCACAACCACTAAATTATTAAATTTACGATGTATGTAGAAATTGATTGGTTGATGTTTGGTATATTTAAATTGTTGTTCTAGTTAAATTTGACTTTTATTGCATTTAATCAACATTTAATTAAAAATTTAATTTAATTGTCAATCTAATTCCTTTTATTGATTTTCAGTTATCTATTCATGTTTATTGATTGATTTGGGTGATACTGCGATGGATGTTTGATTGTTGATATTGAATGACTGGATGTTGTAATTTACGTTGTTATAACACTATAAGTTCCCTATGGGTTGAAATGATACATACCCAAACGATCTATAGATTAGAAAAAAATCGTTATGGGTTGAAATGATACACAAGCGATTTTATGGATTCTTATTTAATTCGGGATTGCGGTTTGAAATGATATATAACCGTAAAATTGTAAATTGCGGATTGAAATGATAAATATCCGTATCACTTGACTATAGGGTAGAAAATTATATACGGACACCGGATTGGTTAAATTAAATGATTTTTGAATCTTCAAAATTTTGAATTCAATTAACTGATATTTTAAAATAGAAATTGATTTATATAAACTGAATTATTTTCGATAATCCGAGCGTTAACGCTAAAATTGGAATTGATTTAATGAACTGTTTAAAGGATTTAAATTGGAGTTTCAGGTTGAAGTGTCAAATAAAAATGATGTTATCGGAATTGAGTTATTGAAAATGTTTTGATATAATTTTGAAATATATTTTAATTAGTTTAAACTATTTTAATGAATTCAAACTATTTAATTAATTCAAATTATTTAATTTATTTTAATCTATTGTAACATGTTAAATCCTATTTAATCTAATTCACCTATTTTAAACTAATTAAATTTATTTAATCTATTTTAAATCCATTTAATATAATTTAAATCCATTTAATCTATTTTAAATTTATTTAATCTATTTTAAATCTATTTAATATAATTTGATCTATTTATTCTACTTTAAATTGATTTAATCTCTTTTAAGGCTATTTAATATAAATTTAATTTATTTAATCTATTTTAAATCTATATAAATCATTTTCATCTACTTAAACCAAATTTAAATCTATTTAAACTATTTTTACTATTTGAACTATTTTAACTCTATTTTAAACCATTTTTAAAACTATTAAAACTATTTATACTACCTAAACTATTTTCTAAAATTTCAGACTATGTAAAGTAGAAGTATTTATATTTAAATCCTTGATGATGATACAACTTAAGTTGGAATTTGGAATTGATATCTTAATGTGAAATGACATATTTGAGTAAATATGTTTTTGAAAGTGAAGACGGTTTTGAACGTGAATATCGTTTTGAAAGTGAATATGATTTCGAAAGGTATGGTTTGAAATTGAATATGATATTTTGACTACCAATTGTGATTTGACTTTTGAAATGTAAAAGAACCATCCAATGTGAAATAAGCATTTGGTTGTTAAAGAGACCAGGATCAGAAATTGTCATACTCTCTACCAGTACCGAAAACCACTTTAACAACCATGTACGTGGTGGAGATTGTAGAAATGAAGTATGATGGTTTGGCGAACGATGTTGTATAAGGTATTTACGTGACCCTGACTCCCGTGAATCAGCTTGATGTGGCTAAAACAGGAGCTCTCCTAGCCAAGTGAGGTCGCACCTCCAATCGGACACATTTCTTCGATACCATATTATGAATTTGTGATGATTTGGAGGCCACCCCTTGATTTTGATTATGGAATTGTGTTCCGAGGTGGGCGGTAGTAGCTGCTATGCGTTACCACCAGCCCGGATCCATAATTGGTATATCTACCCTAGGCATTGCCTCGAGTGCCTTGTCGCATGCCTTATAGTGCCTTCTACGAATTTTTTTGTGTGTCGTACCTATGGAGTGCTCTCTGATAGCCCACCTACGGGTGGAGTCTACAACATTTGTATAGACCACAACATTATATAAAATGTGTTAAGGGGGATATGGGTAGCAACTTAACGCTATTTTAGTACTTTACTTTACTATAGACATATTATAATAGCGTATTGTACTACATAGTAGATATTTTAATGGATTCTTAGGTAATGGAAATCCCAAACATCTCTTAAGTTATTGCACCCACTTTAGACACTGGATAGGAGATGTCTAAACCCATAACATCTCCGACGCCGTTACACTCATATTTATTTATCGTTGATTTAACTTACATAAGATCTTTTAGTTCTGACTCAAGTGTTTTGTCTTTTCAATTCGCTTGGGTCAGTCTGAGCTTTTTAGTTTATCGAAGACTGCTTTCTAGAGGACGAAGATGAACATTTGTACTATTATTATATATTATGTTATTCCACTGCATCATGTTATTCCACTACTTTTATTTATTTATTCCTGTTGTATGTAACACTGATTTTGCGTTATAAAAGAATAATCAAATATATTTATAAAAAAGCTTCATGAACTGTTATTTGGTTATTATATTTTGTCATTCCGCTTCGAGATTTTGTATTTTTTTTGTATTCTCTTCTTTTTCTTATTTACCCTATAACAATCTACCCTTTTGAATGGTTTGAGTCTGATATGTCGATTTAAACCGTCCAAAAAGGCAGGTCGTTACAGTTGGTAATAGAGCTTTGGTTTAGCGATAATCTTAGCTTTGTGGGGTCTGACTCATATAAATAGTGTAGTAATACCCTAGAATGAGTTGCTGAGTGTATATATATGAAAGAAGCCTATTTGCAGCCACCACCCAATATCCTATTGCCGCGCCGCCTGGAGGCTTCTTCACCTAGATCTAACGTCACGCCTGAGATGCTCGCTCTCGGCCATCCCCATAGCCTCCTCGCGCGACCAGAGGGCGAGCCCAAAACATCCCGTTGTCGTACGCCTTCTAACAATTTTTCGGCGAAATGCACTTTTGACCACAAAAAACATATGGATTCACCTTACTCGATGACCTCTACAAGCCCATACACTCTGATTATACTATGGTCGAAGGTCCGCCGTTAAAAAGAAAACCCTAGAAATGGACAGTCGAGTTTCATCTTTGATTTTTGGACAAATGGGGATTCGACTGCAAAAATGAATTGCAGATCTTGGTTACGCTCGTCGAGAGCTTCGAAACAGTATATAATAAGATATAGTTTTAAGGAGTTTGATTTTGAAATTGAGTTAGGGTTTGTACTTGGGATTTGTTTTAGCCGTTAGAAGGAGGAGATAGTCAGATAGAATTGTACTACAGAATAAGAAATGACTCATTAGATTTAGGAACAAGAATACTTATAATAACAAAACCCGGTAAGAAGATAAACACGTATCAAATTGGTACGAACGACAATTAGCGACACAAAATGATCGTTCTGCCTCCAAAACGAAAGTGGATCATCCCATATATCAAAATTGATGTTTTCAATATTTTTAAACTCATTGAAAAATGTTTCAATTCCTAATTCCATTGTATGAATAAGTTAGCTTAAAAATTATCTTATTACAAATTCATTTCAATTAAATTTAATTAAATTGATTTCTATACATTTCAAGTTCGTACGATCAAATGACAAGTCCAATCGCTATGAAACTTGAATTCCTACAATAATTCACCGTTACGGACCCGATGAAACTGGATTCGTCGAAATCGAGACAGTGCCCAAAATGGATATTTTCACGTTAATTAAATAAATTATTATTAAATTGATTAAATCACTTTTACATTTCAAATTTAATAACTAACAATTTTCATCATTTTTGATTACCTAGATATTTACAATAATTTAAAACAAATTACATATCATTTCAATGTTAAATATTACACTAATTACAGTGTTCAATTTCAATTGTAATTAGATCCAATTAATTATTATTTAATTCCAATAAATTGATTTTATTTGATTTCAATCTCTTTATTCAATCAATCATTACTCTATGGGAATAATTAACATTGGTTGACATCTTATTATGTTAATATTCTCCAATTTCATCTAAATTTTCATTAACGTAATATTTAATTACATGTAATTGCAATTGGTTTCCAATTTAACTTAACAGACTAAATAATAGGTAACATATAATAATTGTCACTATTAACTTTTAATCACATTCATAAGATTATTTTTTTACAAATAAATGTTATAACTACTTACACAACACTAATTTTACCCAATTACAATCAATTACACACTATTTCATTAATTAATACAACCTTTAAATTATCAATTACTCCTTTAATCCAATTATCAATTAATACGTATTATTACAATTAATTTACAATCTATAACCAATTATAACTTTTTAATCATTTTAATTAATTTGAATTATATTTAAAGCAGCTATCAATTTCCTTAAATTGATACTATTACATTCCGTTCCAGTTATATTCCTATTATTAAATCACAAATTTTTATTTCTTCTAACATTAAATCACTAAACCTTATTAAATTAACTATTTTAATTATCAAAAATTACGGTTTCTTACATACTTAGATAAATTCAAATTTCAAGTAAAAGTTCAAACCTTTAAAACAATTTCAATTTTCTTGATTCAAGTCATATGTCGATTTTATTTCACGCTTTAAAATAAATTCTTAAAGCAATTCATTTTAACCAATTTCAATTTCAACGTTTCAAGACTCAAAATCGAATTAGTTCAATCTTTATAAATTCTATTTTATTCCTTTAAATCAAAATCATTTAAATTGATTCAAATCTAATAATTTAAAACCATTTAATTTAACGGATCCGTTGTCCGTATATAATTTCTATCCTATGGCCAAGTAATCAATTATTACAATTTTAATTTCAGAGACAGATATATATCATTTCAATCCTAATCAAAATGTCATAGGTATATATTATTTCCACCTATTTCTTAATTTATTCAAAATAATTCAAATAACAGTTCATATGCTGTCAAATAATTTACAAGGTGATAATAAGAATATATAAAAATAAATAAACAACCCATCATCCAATATATTAACCAATAGCCATCCATCAAAATCAACATCCAAAGCAGTCAAAATATCACAACAATTAATTAGTTATCAATGATCGAGAGTTTAAATAGCAATTTAATTCCAATTTCACTTTAACTGTCAATTTAAATTTCTCGTTGTTCAAATCATATGTCAATTTAGATGTCAATTAAATTCCAAACAACAGTCAATAAAATTAAATTACTTCATGATATCAATTTAGCAAACACAAAAATATTTTATCCTTCGTGAGCATTTTAAACACTCATCTTTTTGAACTAAATTTTTTTCAGATTCAAATAAATATGAGTCCAACTCCATGTTGTATCCTTCGTTGATACAATTCCAAAGCGACTCGTTTCGCTCGAATCGGACCTCGTATGAAAAAGTTATGTGTTATTTAGTATGACGACATAATTAAAACTTAATTAACTAAAATAATTATTAACTTAATTAATTCTTACCCTGATCCTCTCTCTTCCGCATTACACTACAGCAGAGGTCGCGATAAAGCTTACTTTCTTTTATACATAATCGCGAATGACAATCGCTGATGTGTATAACGCCGAGCCGTCGCTCTCCCACGGTCGCCTCAGCCTCCTTCACGCGTGCACGTGTCGCGCCAGCTCCATGAACCCATGTAAAACAGCTCGAACGTGAGGCAAACTCGGCCACCACGCGATGCAATACGATGATCCGACCATCCATCTTGTAGAGCTCGCCGTGCTCTACATCTTTACTTTTGGAGTCGTTCAATTTCGATGAGTGGATGAGGAGAAAACGAGGAGAGAAAGTTGAGCGATTTCAGCCATTGAAAATCGTAGGAGGGAGAGAGGTCGATATGTTTCGATTAGGGCTTGTGGAATGACCATATATTTTGCCTTATATATAAATTTCCGACCTGATTCATACATAAATTTTCTAAACTCTAACGAAGCATGGCGCCTGGCGTTCTATTTGTTAAACCCCTATTCTTACACCATGGAATAGGTATCAGAAGCCAATTCCATCATATTCAAAAGATAGCTTTTCAAATCAAATTATTTAATCAAATTTTTATTTCTAACCATTTTTATTCAATAATTATATCAAATTTAATAATTTAAAATAGTTAAAAATAAGGGTCACTACATTCTCCCCCACTTAAAACTTTTCTTCCTCAGAAAGGGGTTAAAGAAGGAATTTAATATTTGATACATTTTATTCTAATAATTAACATATAAAATATAAAAATCCTGTTACCATTCATTTACTATGCTCCTGATACACCATTCCAATATCGGCTTCATGGAAATTACAACTTATTTATAAAAACAAGTAACAGAATTTTAAAATCTCAAAATTTTTCTGACACCCGGATTTACGGAAAAATTCAAGCAGCGTCACCTTTGCACGATTCGATCGTAAAAATTTACAATATATATATATAATGAAATATACATCTCATCTCTATGTTGAGGCATCCCATAGGGAAAGATATAAAAGTACAGTACGTACTCCGAGATATGTGCCTTGTTATTATTAATACAAGTGAGTTCGCTTATATTAAGCGAGCAAAAGCAAATTAAACCGCGTATACATCCAAACTGTCTTCATATGACCTATCTCAACTCAAATTTGAATATTAATCACTTATAAAAAGATATAGAAACATTTAAGAGTTTAATGGAACTATATAATAAGAATTCTAAATCGAAATCATAAGCACAAGCATTATACCCAATGAATTAATCATATGCAATCAAAAGCAGTAACAACAATGATTTACAACAAAAGAAACCATTCAATAATTAATATTCATCTATTTTATTCATGTTCATTTGATTTACATTCAATTTATTTGTGTTTAATTTGTTAAATTTCAATTGTTTCACTTCTTGTTTATCAACATTTCATACTAAATTATTTATGGACCATTTCGTAAATCATTTCATTTAACCTTATTTGAGTTAAATTTTATTTCATTACCACTAAATATACTCTCTTTAATACTAATATTATTTATTAATCATTTTATAAAACCATTTAAGTTTATTATAAACATTTTATAAAATGCAACTCATGTAAATTTTTATTTTATAGCTTAAGTTCATATTAATTCATTGATTCACTTCATTAGTTCATTTCATTAATTCACATCATTAACTTTACTTAAGTAAATTTTATTTTATAACTCAAATTTATATTAATATTTTTTATTTTTATCATAATCAATTGCATTCAACTTTTCTAAAGTTTACTTTCATCTTTTAATTCATTTCATTAACTTATTTCATTAATTCATTCCACTCAACTTGACTTAAGTAAAATTTCATTTCATAATTCAAATTTCAAATTCTTATTTCATTAATCATTTCTTAAGTTTATAATCAATTTATATAGATGTATCTTCTTTTACACAATATTATTCAAATTATAATTATCTCAGAAAGCTGCAACTAAATCTTAAAACATCCTTTGCAAATTTATATATTTATTTTACAAACAATTTACAAAAATATGATTTACTTTATTATTTGTTTACCTTCTCTTAAGTTCATATCTAAATAGTATTTTCTTTTTACTACTCAAATTATTTGTTTAACATTTCTTAGAACATTAACTAATTGTATGGCATTCCTTATAACAACTTAATTTTTTTTTATTTTTTTACAAACATATCTTTAAACACAATTTCAATTTGAAGCATTTTTATTACTTAAGTTAAAACTTGTATAATATTTTATTTCATATTAATATTTAACATTTCAACTTTTTAAACATTTTTATTACTTAAGTTTAATAACATTTTTGATAACTTTTTAAACATTTTTAAACTTGTATAATATTTTATTTAATTACTCTCAGAAATTAATAAAGTACCATCCTAATTGCACTGCTCTTCAAATAAACTCTATAATGTTTGCTGATGACGTGATGTTGTTTACTAAACCTGATATTCCATCTCTGTCTGGCATTATGGAAGCACTACAGTCCTTTTACTGTATGATAGGACTCACTATGAATCATGCTAAGTCTTCCATGCTAGTTGTGGGAGTTAGTGATGCTCTGAAAGCTGCACTTTATCAACATATTGGCTTCTCATGCATGGATAATGATATGAAGTATCTTGGACTCCCACTAATCTCTAAAAGAATTACTAATGCTGACTGTTATGCATTATACCATAAAATTACTTCAGTTATGAGTGCCTGGGTGAATAGACAATTAATGCAAAGTGGTAGACTTGTCCTTATCAAAACTGTTGTTTTTTCATCTCTGGTCTGCTGGGCACGATCATTGATCCTCCCTATGAAGCTGATGCAACTTGTTAGGACGGCAATGATTAGATTCTTTTGGTCTGGTAGTGTTCATAATAGGAAGTTGATGCCATGCTCCTATACAAAAATTGAGAATCCAATGAAGCTTGGTGGTCTTGGTGTTATTAATCCTAGGAAGTGGAACAAAGCTGCAATAAGTACTCATTTTGATGCTATTATCAACAAGAAAGATACAATATGGGTTAAATGGATATGGCAACATTACATTAAGACCAAATATTTTTGGACAATGGACATATCACAAAACAGCAGCTGGATATGGAGAAACATTCTGAGGCTAAGACAAGTTTATCTTCCTATTATTCAATATCATGTTACTGCTAACTCTCTAGTTAGTTTCTGGCATGAACCATGGTCAAGTAAGGGCTTTATTCTTTCCCAAGTTTGTGATTATCAATAGATACAGCAATCTGGTATACATTATGATGCAAAAGCGAATGATTACATGCAAGAAGGGAAGATGCAGTTGCCAAATACTAGTAATCAAGTGCTCAAAGTCATGTGGAAGGATATCCAAGACAATTTCTGCACTACCCATCAACATGATGCTGTCTCATGGGACATGAAGCCACACAGTGTCAATTGTGTTTACAACTTTTGTTCAAACTTTTCTCCCCTTCCAGCATCCAAGTGGTTCACTGTTATCTGGTCGAATGACTCCATCCCTTCACATAACTTGATGATGTGGAAAGTATTAAATCAGGCCCTGCTAACCAGGAGTAAATTAAACAGAATTGGATTGCCTTGCTCTCCTATGTGTCTGTTTTGTGAACTGTATGAAGAGAGCGTTGATCACCTTTTTTTTGAATGCCCTGCACTCAAGAACTTGATGTACTGCATCAGTTGCATAACTGTGTATAATATATCTTCTGGAAGTTCGAGTATGGCGTGGAGTATCATATTCAAGGTTACGAGATGGAGAAGTGATCAATCAAGAGTGTTGGTTGTAAGTTTGAAAATATACATGAGACTCATATGGAAGGAAAGGAATGCTATTGTTTTTGAAAAGCAAAGGAAGAAGATGGAAGCCCTTTGGCATGATTTTAAGACAGCCACCCACTTGCAATTGAGGATTTGCAACAGAGATTACCCTGACAGTTTGATTCTTGGATGGGCATGACCCTTTGTCGTTTTTTCAATTGTATTTTTTTTGTCTCTTTTCTTCTCTTTTCCATTTTCTCTCCTTTATTTCTTTGGTTTGTAATTTTATTGTGATGCAATAAAACTGGTAGGGGTCCAGTCAACCCCGCTGGCTTTGCCAAAAAAAATTCACTTTATTTCTACAACTGAAAATCATTAATTAACAGGAACTTAAGAATTCAAATACCGGGTTCATTTCAAATCATTTTGAAATAATATATGTATACTCATATCTTATATATATATAATCATATTTAGAAATTTTAAACCAAAATATATTAACCAAACCAAATGCGTAGCAAAGCTACTAAGTGGCCTCCCCTACTTTGAGACCTAGAAATGAATGTCGATGATACGGCCGTCATCACGGAAATTATTTTCCAACGACAGAAGAGGGGAGTGTAGGACTTACTTCCTTTTAATTCCTTTCGTGACGACCCACCTTTTTGGATAGTTTAAATCGAAAATAACCACACTGTCAAACTCAAACCATTCAAAAGGGTAGGTTATCAATGGGGTTTAATAATAAAATAAAAGGAAAGAATGAAAACAAAACACAGAATCTCACAGTGGAATGACAAAATATAATAATCAAATAAACAGTTTGTAGTGACCCGTAAATCCATACCCTTTGAATTGACAATAAATCACATGTGTTTGACCCAAAAAACACTGATTGACGGAAAGTAATAAGAAAGAAAAGAAGAGAGAAGAAAAGAAGAGATGAAAGAGAGAAGAGAGAACCAAACAGAACAATAAAGAATCTCACGTCGCAGCGAAAAACATATAATATCATACCAATAATATTTACAAAACAGAAACTATATATACATACATCAATCAGAGTTCAACAATCAATCGCTAATCATCAGCCCAGACAGTTATAATAACCCGTCCTTACAATTGCTGATAATATAAACAACAAAGCAACGAAAAATAAATAGATATGTGTATACGAAAATGAAGATCTCCATCTCTCCTGCCAAAGCTCCAAAAGCAGCAAATCAGAACCTGTAATATACTCGGTCTGACCCGAACATTGAAAGGGAAGAATGCCCGGATCAGTCTGGTAAACCAGCGTGAGAAACACACTCAAATGAATTTATTAAATTACCAAAACTTTCCTTTCAAAACAAAAGTATCTCGTAAGACACGCCCACACATGAACGCGGACATGGTTTTACCTTACGATAACCAAAACCTTTTATATCAAATACATTATATTATAACAGTGTCTATTACACAAATAATATTAATCATAGCCAAAATTGTTACATTGATGAAATTCCAACATATAGCCCAAAATATGTAATACAATCAAAATGGAAGGCATATTGCGGAGTTCAGATTTCCATACAAATGACTAGGTGAAGGGACTATCTTTTGGTAGTACATCTCTAAAGGAATGTATCAAGGACCATCACTAAGGATTCTCTAACAACACAAGACCGGCCTACATCCATAACCAGGCAGTACCGAGTATGTTATCCCTCGATCGTTACCGACCTTTCCAAGGGCCCTCATAGCGTACAAACCATGTTAATTTACGTCCCAAACGTCATAGCGGGAAGAAATATATCTAGAAGAGGATGACCATATCCTAATTGGGAATGACCCACATAGCCTTACTGCATCTAACCTTGTTTCGGTCATTTCCGATTGATGAGGCTGGAGGTAACGATTACCTTTCACATATCATAGATCACATCACTTTGAATGCCACATTGCCATTTTCATTGACTATTAATTGCCTTACAAAAAAATATAACCTTTAAGCTCATATGTCTTAAGGAGGGTGTTAAGTTAAGAGAAGTTTCCTTCTCCGCCACCACTAATGTACGTATGTAAAAACCAATGTACGTAATCTTAGAAATGCAATGTCAGACACTCATCCATATAAGTTGTCCAGGAATAGGACAAACCAAATGTACTTTCATACCACATTCGGTCCGGAAATCCCTAGGATTAGTAACGACAGCCCTCGCAATGGATATTTCATAACGAAGAGACTACTACTGGATGATATTAGGATTTTAACCCCAAACGATCAATAAGCAGTCCTTTACTATGAAAATCCTAAATATCAATATCATCATAACCTGCATAATCGAACGAATATACATTGGTCCGAAGTGGTTTTCAGATAAACCGATCCTAGTCTCTTCGCACCACCAACGCAAAAGCGTTTCTCAACCTTACACGGAAATTAAGTCCCATTATCACATCTCCAACTTTCAATTTGCTATCCCTCAGCCAAGAAGGAAGCTCGATAGATTTGATTAATCACTCTGCACTACACGAATCAACATTCTCGAAAAAAAAAACGATAATCAAACCTACATAGATGGCTACATACTAAGTGTACGACTAAATAGTTCCCACATCAAGTCGAGAAATTAAAATGGCCAAATTTTATAGTCGGTTATTTAACTATCAAAGCAAACAAACAAATACTTAGTACCATAAGCAATCAGTAGGCTCTTTTAATTAATCTTTTATAATTAAATAATTTTCCAAATATTCACTTCAAATTATCTTTAAAAAGATATATTCTCAAAACCATATCAATATTTCACTATTGGGAAAACATTTCCGCATACTTATTTTAATAATAAGTGAATTTACAATTACTTAAATTTCAAACCATTCAAACTTCATTTTAAAACATCACTTTCCAAAACATTTATTTAATTAAAGTACTATTCACTGCCAAAAATCGTAAATATAATTCCAAACCTAATTCATTGCTTCTATACATTTAATTAAAATGATTATTCACTGTCCAAAATCGTGAATATAATTCCTTTATAAACTTCCATATCTAGCTTATCAAATTAAATTGATTTCACATTTATAAAACAATGTTTATGAGTTCCATATATATGTTATAAACTTCCATATACAAAATTCATTATTAAACAATTTCATTTACCTCTCAAAATCCAATTATAAGTTAATTTACCTATAAATCTCTTTATTTACAAATTCATTCTTTTTATAACTTCATAAATCTTATTTACTTATAAGATTCAGTTATAACTTCATTTTAACATTTAAAAACTCGCCTATAATTCCATTACTTTTATTCATACAATATCAATTTTATAAACCTTATATAAATAAACCATTTATAATAAATCAAATTTCTCATTTAACTTATTTTACAGAATAGTTATCTCCACATTTCAAAAATCACATTTTGATTCCATTTAAATAAACTTCTTATTTTAATAATTTGCAACTCATTATTAAAACTTATATAACTTCAAAAAACATAATTAAGTATGTTTCACAAAAATCATAATTTTTATAACATAAAAATTATAACTTCTTAATTATTTAAAATAAATTCATTTCCTTAACAATTCACAAATTGATAAAACATATATTTTCAAAATCACTTTGAAATTGTTTTTAATTTGAAATCGCCATTTTTAATATTTTAAAAATTCCAAAATATGGCCTAATGGTGCAACAACACTAAATAAGGTGATTCACACCAGTTACGACATCGAAACATCATGTATCACATGATAACAGCATATATATCAATATTTGTAAATAAAATCAATAATGATGAGGAATCCAGTTGGATCCCTTCAACCTGTCACCTACAACAATTATACATATGAGAATATATGTAGAATATCCGCTTTGAGGCAAACGCGCATACAAAAGGTCATCTGCTCATGCAGAGGAACATGTAGGGTCCCATCTGCTAAAATATATGGGAACATATCCAAACCAATCAATATATATAATATATCATATGTCACCCAAACAATTATCGAACAACATAAATAAATTTTATTCACATTTATATAGAATATAAGCGAGTCAGAAAGAGTGAGTTGTACTCACTTTGATTCCAATAGACGTTGCCGCTTTTTATTTCGAATATTTTATTCCAAACTTTTACTAGCTCCAGTCAACTCTAATCCAGCTCTATCACGTAGTGTTCGCAAATACGAATCCAATGCAACTTGTTTCGTCTGATTTCGACCTCGTATGTAAAAGATATACAAAAATTACACGATTTTAAATATAATTAATTTAAAACTTTTTTTATATTTCAAACCTTGGCAAAATCCTAGACGTTCTTTCCAGATCCAAGCGCCCATATACTTTCCCCCTTCTTCTTTCTCACGCGTGTTACCAGGCCTGAGAAGTCGAACCCGTAGCCGCTGTTTCCTCTTTGATATATACTCCTCCATCGATCCACTGGATAGCGATAACCATGCCATTAGAAACCCTTCAAAAGATACACCTCCATGCCCCACCTCAATGAACTTGCGCCCCTATATGCTTCGAACAACGTGAGCAAAGACACCACGAATACGACCACCCCTCTCTTCCCATCGTCGATGATAGCGTAGATCAACCATTGGATACGTCGAGCTTGACAAGCTCTCAAGTTTGAAGTTGAATGTATTTGTTAATAGCGTGTGGATTGGAAGAAAATCGAGGAAGAAGCTAGAGCTTTTCTGGCCATTGAAGAAGAGGGTGGCGGCTAGACCTAGGTTTCTAGGGTTTGGCAAATAACGTCCTTATATGGACAATTTCAAAACACTATTCATCATCAAAAAATTTCGAACTCCAATCGAAGCATGTCGCCTGGCATTTATAATGTTTTCCCCTATTCCAAACACAATGGAATATATATCGGGAGCCAATTCCATTATATTTGGAAGATAGATTGTCGAATCGAATTATTTAAATTAAAATTTATTTAAACAAATTTTTACGCGTTTCAGCTTCATACGACCAAACCATGAATCTGATTGACACAATATTTAAATCCTACAATAATATAACATTACAGATCTAATGAAACTGGTTTCGTCGAAATTCGACACAGTGTCAAAAATGACTATTTTTACACGTTAATCAAATTAAAATATCCAATTCTATAAATTAACTTTTAAATCGAATTTAAAAGTATACTAACATCTTTCTAATTTAAAATAACTTTATACATCATTTTTATTCACATTAAATTCAAATTTCAATTATTTCCACAATTTCAAATATTAAATTAACAATTAAATTATCCAATTAAATTCTTACATTCGAAATATAAGTTACTCAACTTATAAAATTAACTTGTAAATATTTAAAATCAATTAAATATTTGAATTTCAAATGATTGAAATTCTAGGTCGTTAAATTCTCCTCTACTTAAAAAAATTTCGTCATCGAAATTACCAAGTACGAAAAAGCCATAAAATTAATTAACTTTTCAAATAAATCGTTCAAACTAGATATCAAACTCATTTAAACCTTTTAGCTTTTCAAAAATCCATTAGCTAAACTTCTTATAAAAACTTTTCAAAGTTTTCAAGTACATTCATAGTTATTCTTTTCAAAACCAGCTAATACCGTTTAACTTTTAAGTCAAAATAAAAATTATATTTATCACAAATTTTTCCATTTTTTTCATAAAATTTCTAACGCCCTAAATTTTCAAAAAAAATTCGGCATAGTCTCCTTTTCACGGTTCGATCCAAAAAATATCACTATATATATATATATCACAAATATACATCTCATCTTCGAGGATGAGGCATCCCGTAGGGAAAAAATATAAAAGTAAGACATGTAATCCAAGATATGTACCTTACATAATATTAGTAAGAATATACGGCTAATATAGCGTGAAAGCGAGCTCTGAATGCGATGCATACACCATCTGCACCTACTAAACACTCGACAAATAAATGAGAAACATGTATACATAAAGTAATATCAATATACAACATATACAAATACAACAACTATTTATGCTAATATAGCAAATGCAATCAAAAGCAACAAATTCAATCATCAAACAATTATCATCCCACAAACATCCAACAAACCAATATATGTCCAATCAATCCATAACCAAGTCAATATACATTCATCTTCCATTAATATTCATTAAATTGGTTTTCAATTTACTACATTTGATTCATTAACGTTGGAATTTTCTAACATCCATTTAGTCAAATTCAATTAGTTTACATTCACTAATTTACATTCAAGTTAGTTCATTTCCAATTAAAACAAATTCAATTCTATTTGGATTCACTTACTTCTAATTTGAATTCACTTATTTAGCTTTCAATTTTATTAACTCAAATTCATATGAATTTCTATACAATCAACTAACATTTATCTAAACAACCAATGTATATCCAACATAACCAAATTAATTTAATTTACACTCAACATTTATATTTACTTCGTTTACATTCAATTTGGTTTAACACTTTTAATTTCAATTGGTTTAATATCTAATTGACTTTCATTCAATTATTAAATTTCCAATTTCATTAGCTTTTAATGAATTAACACTTACATCCATTATTCCATATCAATTCATTTACATTCGATTGAGTAACATTCATTCCATATTTTATTTACTAATTCAGTTATACAATTAAAGTTGAATTTCACTATACAACTCAAGTTTATATTCATATTCATCACTTAAGTTATGTTTCATTTCATTCTCACTTACATTTACTTCCACTATACAACTTAAGTCCACTTCTACTTTAATTCAAATTCTATTTTATTTAACTCATTTCATTATCTCTCATCTTTTTCTTTACTTAAGTTAAGTTTCATTTTCAAAGATCATTTCCTTTTTACTTAACATAGATTTCATTTCTAAAGTCGTTTTATTTAACTTTTACTTAAGTTAAATTTCATATCCTTATTCAAATTCAGATTTTGTTTTACTAAAAATATTATTTAACCATTTTAACAATTGGTTTTCCTTACATTTTCCCATTATATAAGTTATAAAACTTATTTATTCAAACTTCCCAATTCATATTATATAATCACTTACCTCTTAAGTTTAATTTCCATTTCAATAACTTATCTAATCCAGTTCAAATCCAATTCAATTCATTTTAACTTTCCTTTAGTTAAATTTCAAATCATATATTTTATTATGCTAACTCAAATTTATTTAACTTTACCAAAATTAAATTTTTATTTCAGACTATAAGTCCAAAATTCATTTCACTTATATTTATCAATTCCAAACTGGATTTTAAATTCAAATTTATTTATCACAACAAAACCTCAATTTTCAGTTTACAAATGGCAGCAAATCCATCACACGGAAACTCGAAATGATACCGATAATGCTGCAATCATCACCCTTATTATTTTCCAGCAACGGTAGTGAATTCAGTGCTTTATATTCCTTTCAAAATCCTTTTTTATATTTATAAATCACATTTATAATTTTTTTCCGTTATATAATTTCACTATTTTACTTTACTTACATAAGATTCATTCCAAATTCATTTATCTTATTTAGATTTATAATAGTATAACCTCTTTAAATTTTGAAAAACAACTGTGAAAATCAACGAGATTTGAATTCTTAAATTCTTAGTTTAAATCCATTTTTATTTACAACTCATATTTGTAGATATACTCATTTAGTTTCACTTCTTATATATAAAGATTATTTCACAATTGTAAATCATTTTAATTATAATTCCATAATTTATAATTCATTAGCTTATGTAATTTATTATTTTACAATTGTTTTTTTATTTAGATTATTCGAACAGCTTTTATTAACTTATATATATATATATATATATATATATATATATATATATTCAAACAACCAAACAATCAATTTATATACACTATAATAATTTATGAAAAATAATTCCTTTGTATATAAAATATAGTCGAGATAAAATTATTTCATTTACCCAATTTATAAACAATACTATGCCCACTTTCCCTGTTTAAGTGTTTAGAAATCCCTATAGATAACATGGCATCCCACATACCGACCATGATTCATAAACAACTTAATAGATAAGTAAACACAATATAAAACATTTTATAATCACTAACAAATCCGCACTCATATATATAGTACATTCATACTCAATCTAGGATGCTACTGACCTTATCTATACTTAGTACACATCAAAGCCTAGGAATATACTAAATCTAAGCACTGATACCATATGTGACGACCCGCAAATCTCTACCTTTTGAATAGACAATAAACTGCACATGTCCGACCAAAAAAATAGACTGACGAAAAGTCATGAGAAAGAAAAGAAGAGAGAAGAAGAGAAGAGAAGAAAGAGAGAACCAAACAGAACAATACAGAATCTCACATCGCAGCGGAAAACATATAATATCATATTAATGATCTTTATAAAATAGAAATAGTATATACATATATCAATCAAAGTTAAACAATCAATCAGTAATCATCAGCCCGGACAGTTAGATTAACCTGTCCTATAATTACTGATAATATAAATAGCAAAGCAGCAGAAAGTAAACAGATATGAATATATGAAAATGAAGATCTCCAACTCTCCTACTAAAGCTCCGAAAGCAGCAAATCTTAACCTATAAATACACTTAGTCTTACCCGAGCATTGAAAGGGAAGAACGTCTGGATCAGTCTGGTAAATCAGCGTGAGAAATGCTCTCAACTGAATTTATTAAATTACTAAAACTTCCATTTCAAAACAAAAGTATCTCGTAAGACACACCCGCACATAAAAACGGACATGTTTTTACCTTACTATAACCAAAACCTTTTATATCAAATCACGTTTGTTATAATAGTGTCTATTGCACAAATAATATTAATTATAGCCAAAATTGTTACATTGATTACATTCCATCATATAGCTCAAAATGGGTAATACAATCAAAATGGCAGGCAAGTAGTGGAGTTTGGATTTCCATACAAATGACCAGGTAAAGGGACTACATTCTGGTAGTATATCTCTAGAGGAATGTACCGAGGACCATCACAAACGATCTTCTGCCAACAAAAGACCAGCCTACCTTTCTAACTAGGTAGTACCGAATATATCATCCTCCGGTCATTACCGACCTTTCCGAGGGCCCTCATAGCATACAAACCACATTAATTTACATCCCAAACATCATAGCGGGAAGAAATATATCTAGAAGTGGACGATCATATCCTAATTGAGAATGAACCACTTAGCCTTGCTGCATCTAATACGGTTTCGGTCATTTCAGGTTGATGATACTTGAGGTAACGATTCCTTTCACGTATCACATTACTCAGAATGCCAAATTGCCATTTCCATTAACTACTAATTGCCTTCCATAAAAATACAATCCTTAAGCTCATATGTCTCAAGGAAGGTGTTACGCTAAGAGAAGTTGCCTTTTTCGCCACCACAGATGTACATTTGTAAAAATCAATGTACGTAATCTTAGAAATGCAATGTTAGACACTCGTCCATACAAGTTATCTAGGAACAGGACAAACCGAAGGTACTTTACTACCACATCCTGTCGGGAAATCCCTAAGATTAGTAGCGATAGCCCTTGAAATGGACATTTCATAACGAAGGGACTACTGCTACTGGATGTGTATTGAGATCTTAACCCTAAACGATCAACAAGCAATCCTTCACCATGAAAATCCTAAATATCAATATCATCACAATCTGCAAAATCTAACGAATATACATTGGTCCGAAATGGTTTTTAGATAAACCAATTCCGGTCTCTTCGCACCAGCAACGCAAAAGTATTTCTCAACCTTACATAGAAACTAAGCCTCATAGACTTATCTCGTCTCCAACTTTCAACTTGATATCTTTCGGCCAAGAAGGAAGCTCGATAGATTAGAGTAATCACTCTGCACTACACGAATCAACATTCTCAATACAAATGATAATCAATCCTACATAGATGGCTACGTACTAAGTGTACGACTAAATAGTTCCCATATTAAGTCAAGGAACTAAAATGGCCAAATTTGGTAGTCGGTTATTTAACTATCAAAGCAAACAAACAAATATTTAGCACCATAAGCAATCATTAGGCCCTTTTAATTAATCTTTTATTAATTAATTCACTTTTCAAATATTCACTTTAGATTATCTTTAAAAAGATATATTCTCAAAACCATTTCAATATTTCACTATTTGAAAAACATTTCCATATACTTTTTTAATAATAAGTGAATTCATAGTTTACTTTAACTTCAAACCATTCAAACTTCATTTAAAAATATCACTTTCCAAAATATTTATTTAATTAAAGGATTATTCATTGTAAAAAAATTGTGAATATAATTCCAAACCCAATTCATTGCTTCTGCACATTTAATTAAAAGGAATATTCACTATACAAAATCGTGAATATAATTTCCTTATAAACTTCCATATCTAGCTTATCAAATTAAATTTATTTCACATTTATAAAATAATGTTTATAAATTCCATATATATGTTAGAAACTTCCATATACAAAATTCCTTTATTAACCAATTTAATTTGTCTTAAAATCCAATTATTAGTTAATTTACTTATAAATCTCTTTATTTACAAATTCATTCTTTTTATAACTTCATAAATTCATAAATCTTATTAACTTATAAGATTTAATTATAACTTCATTTTAACATTTGCAAAACTCGTCTATAATTCCATTCATACAATATCAATTTTATAAATCTTATATAAATAAACCATTTATAATAAATCAAAATTCTCATTTAACTTATTTTACAAAATAGTTATCTCCATATTTCAAAAATCACATTTTGATTCCATTTAAATAGACATCTTCTTTAAATAATTTACAACTCATTATTAAAACTTATATAACTTCAAAAAACACACTTAAGTATATTTCACAAAAATCATAATTTTTATAACATAAAAATGATAACTTCTTATTTATTTAAAAATAAATTCATTTCCTCAACAATTCAAAAATTGATAAAACATATATTTTCAAAATCACTTTGAAATTGTTTTTAACTTGAAATCACCATTTTTAATATTTTAGAAATTCCAAAATATGGCCCAATGCTGCACCAACACTAAATAAGGCGATTCACATCAATCACGGCATCCAAACATCATATATATCAGATGATAACAACATATATATATATATATATATATATATATATATATATATATTTGTAAATGAAATCAACATTGATTAGGAATCCAGTTGGATCCCTTCAACCTATCACCTGCAACAAATATACATATGAGAATTTATGTACAACGTCCGCTTCGAGGCAAATGCGCGTACAAAAGGTCATCTGCTCATACAGGGGAACATATAGGGTCTCATCCGCTAAAATATGCGAGAATATATCCAAACCAATCAATATATATATAATGTCATATACCACTCAAACAATCGTCGAACAAAATAAATAAATTTTATTCTTACTTATATAAAAATATAAGCGAGTCAGAAAGAGTGAGTTATACTCACTTTGATTCCAATAGACGCTGCAGCCTTTTATTTCGAATAAATGGACGTTTGATTTTACCCAAAATTTTTACTAGCTCCAATCAACTCCAATCTAGCTCTATCTCGTAACGTTCGTGTATACGAACCTAATGCAACTTGTTTCGTCCGATTTCGATTTTGTATGTAAAAGATATACAATTTTAAACTTTACAGGATTTTAAATATAAATAATTTACAACTTTTTTGTTTTAAGCCTAGGAAAAATCCTCGTCGTATGTTTCTAGATCCAAGCACCCATATCTTTTCACTCTTCTTCTTTCTCATGCGCGTTACCAGGCCCGAGAAGTCGAACCCATTGCCGCTGTTTCCTCTTCAAATTATACTTCTCCATCGATCCACTAGAAAGCGATCAGCATACACAATTCGAAAGCCCTTCAATAGCTACACCTCCATGCCCCACCTCGATGAACTCATGCCTCCATATGCTTCGAACAAAGTGCGTAAAGGCAGCACGAACATGGTCCCTTTTCTCTTTCAATCGTCGATGATAGCGCAAATCAACCGTTGGATACATTGAGCTTGACGAGCTCTTCAAGTTTATAGTTGAATGTTTTTGTTAATAGCGCATGGATTGCAAGAAAATCGAGGAAGAAGCTAGCGCATTTCTGGCCATTGAAGAAGAGGGTGGCGGTTAGACCTATATTTCTAGGGTTTTGGAAAATAACGTCCTTATATAGACAATTTCAAATCACTATTCATCGTCAAAATTTTCCAAACTTCAATCAAGCATGCCGCCTAGCGTTTATAATGTTTACCCCTATTCCAAACACAATGGAACATATATGGGAGCTAACTCTATCGTCTTTGAAAGATAGATTTTCGAATCGAATTATTTAAATTAAAATTTACTTAAATAAATTTCTACGCGTTTCAGCTTCATACGACCAAACCGTAAATCCGATTGACATGAAATTTGAAATCCTACAATAATAGAACATTATGGATCCAATGAAATTGGTTTCGTCAAAATCCAAGATAGTGTCAAAAAATGACTATTTTTACACGTTAATTAAATAATAAAATATCCAATTTCTGTAAATAACTTTTAAATCAAATTTAAAAGTTTACTAACATGATTCTAATTTAAATAGAATTTAAAACTACTTTATAAATCATTTTTATTCACATTAAATTTCAATTTCAATTATTTCCATAATTTCAAATATTAAATTAACAATTTAATTATCCAGTTAAATTCTTATATTCGAAATATAAGTTACTCTAGTTATAAAATTAACTTGTAAATATTTAAAATCAATTAAATATCTAAATTTCAAATTCTAAATTTCAAATGACTGAAATTCTGGGTCGTTACGAAGTTTATGAAGCTATTTTACAAATAACATTTGATTACACTTTTACAATACAATCAAAGTTATACATACAGCAAATATAATAGGATAATGCTGCGGAACGACATGATGCGGTGGAATAAATATAATAAATATTATACCAAACTCCGTCTTCATCCTCCGAAAATAAAATAGTCTTCAATGCGTTGAAAAGCTCAGACTGGCCTGAGCATGATAAAAAGATAAAACACTCGTGTAATGACCCAAGATTTTAGAAATTTATTTTGGGAAATATAAATAAGCTTAAAATAATTTTAAGATAGTTTTTTTTAAAACCATTTTTAAGGGAAAGATGAGATAGCTTGATATGGTGTAATAAAATGATGTGCATTGGTGCACAGAAAATACACACGAGTAAAGCTAGATCCCTGGATACTATGAATGAATACACGATGCTATGTATGGAAAATATATGTATATATTTACAGATAAATAAAGAAAACCCTCAAATGTGCTATATGCAGAAATATATAAAAATGTAACTAAGTATACATGTGCATGTGTGTGTCAGTATAAAATAATATAGATATATATATATGTATGTAAGTTATTGTCTGTAAAACATATATGAAAGTACACTAATTAAGTATTAGAATTCAAACTAGTAAAATGAAACACACAAATATGTTTTTAAATAAAAACAGAAAGAATGAAGGTGTGAAAAGAAGCAATCCTCTTGTGAATAAAATAAAAGGAAGCACCAGATAAGAAAGTGAAGGCTAAAAATAGAAAAGGGAGGAAAACAAAAATGTATTTTGTATGGGCTGAAGTAAGAAATAAGAAATATATATATATATATATATATATATATATATATATATATATATATATATATATATATTGTTGGAAATCAGATCACACATTTAGCATGCTAATAGACAAGAGAAAAAGCATTCTGTGGAAAAGTAAGATTTCTGAAAATAACCAAAGTAGATAACCACTTTTCTCTTCACCAAATTAAGCCGGGGAGGGTAGAATCTTGGGTTCAAATAAATGCAGATAACATAATTTTCTGGTGGGCAAAAAAAATGGCTTTAACCAATACCCAAAACCCTTAGGAGAATACTGCATATATATAAGCAGCAGCCTCCTCTCCTTCCCAAAAGAACTTTGAAAAAAATATATATAATAAACACACCATATAAAATATAAGGCAAGTGAAGGAAGAGAGCTGAGGCAAAAGGCAGAAGTTTATCAATTAACTAAGGAAGCAAAGAAGAGAGTTAGGTGAGAAAATTCACTCAAAGAATTTAAGGCACTAAGTCCTAATGAAGGCAGCCAGTTTATAAATTAATTTTTTCTTAAAAAGAGTATGTGATTGTCTTTTAGAAATTAAAGATGCTTTAATGCTAGATTGTTGTTCTGTTTGTTTTATTTTGTGAATATTCTAAATATGATCAGTGTGCATAAATAAGCATCTTAAAAACCCAGATCTCTTTTTGATAAGATACTATTTAGAAATATAAATAAATACCTAGAAAATAAAATGTTGAAATAGGCAAGTACTGTTGGTTTTGGCTCAACCCAGAAGAATTGATGAGCATGTGAGCTACACTATACACATGTATATGTGCTGAGGCTTAAGATGAAAAGAAACTAGAGGTGCAATAGGTTTGCCTATGTGCCGATACCCCTGATTCAAAGAAAATACACAATAGCCATATACTCAGCAAATAAATTTTGTGATTTAGGAAGCTTGATCAATCTAAGTTTAACTAAAGCACAGATGTTTGCAACAGAAGAATAAAAAAGAGTCTTCTCATAAAGCCACAAACCAATGATAGTTGTCTATACCTCTTTTAAGTTGCAATAACATGTTTATATATGCAGAAATCATTTACATAGATACCAATATTTAAATTGATTGATTGCCTCTGTTTGTTTATATGAATAATGTGGAATGCCATGAGATGAATGCTTGATTTAGTGAAATGATTCGCTGAATGAGTTTGCCATGAAAAATTTAAAAGAGAAAATACCTGAGAACCTGATTAGGAAATGTGGTCAAGATCACTGCGGGAATGACTTGTGTTCTTGAGTAATGCAAGTTAACACATGGCTTGTTTAAGTCCTGAGATATTTGTGTAATGGAGTGAATTAGTTCATTACAGTGTGTCCATTGATTCATATGATTGCAGATGAGACCAGGGTAGATAAATATATCAAGGAAAGAGTATTTGATATGATGAGGACTAGAGTTTTCCCTGAAATGAAATATGTGGAGGGAATAAATGATTTAACCCATGTTGGTGATTTTTATGTTCTGTGTGGATGATTATTTGATATATGACTGAATGGTATGTATGAATGAATATGACCCATCTATATAAAGTCTCTGGAAAGAAAGATTAAAGTGAGCACATGCAATGACACAGAACATGCACACCAGTATTATTTGTTTTCAAAAGGCAGAACTATATGTATATGTACTTAATTAAATTTTAACTTAATTAATAAATTGTTTTTGTGGATTTTATCATACCAGACATGTGTCTGACCCTAGTGTGCTAATGGCATCTGGGGTGTCTCATTTATATGGGGCAGCTTCAAATGCTTTTTCAGGAACAGCAGCCTCTAAGTAGGAGCAGGAGCAAGGCATTGAGAAGAAGATTATAGCATGCTAGAATTAGATAGATAAGAGCTTAAAAGATGAAATTTGCATGTATTAATATTTTAAAATCTCCATGGTAGTAAGCACTGAATGATGTTGGATATTTGGTTAAGTATTTTGTTAAGAATTGGACTTGTAACTAGAGTTAAAAAAAAATTGGTTTCTTTATCTAGTATGTTGAAAAGCTTTATCTTAATTCTGTAAGTAAACTGAGTAGGAATGTTATGTGAATGGGAGGGTTACATTTTATAAATGTATTGGTCAATCTTGAGTCTATGAAGAACTTTAAGTATTGAGAAAGAAGAAACAGTTAGGTCTTGAAGAACAATATAGTCAATCTTGCTTTATGACAAGGGAATGCAAAAGTTTAAAAGCATAGGGAAAATGTATTATGTGTCTGCATGTTTTTTTTAAAATGCAAATATTACACTATGTAAATGTTTTATATCTTATTCTTGAATAAAGGAAGATGCTGTAACATTCACAGGTCTCAGGAAACTCACCCTGGTTTGCATTTTATTTAGTGCAGCATCATGACATGAAAGAATCAAGCTTTAGAAATATAGTATTTTACTTAAAAAGTTTTCCAGGAAAGAGTTGCATTCCAGGGCAGATTTATAGAAAAGCAAACAAAGAAAATGATAGAGACATATATCATTTTCAGAGCACAAGCACTACACCATTAAATTTTAAAGATAAACATCACACAATTATCCGATTTCTCAGAATCATATTTCATAAGGAACCTACCCAGTAATCAAGACTAAAAATCAGGCTGATGCCCATATGAAAGTAATTTTACTACATGTGTTGAATGTAACTATGTGAGAATTGATTAAATTTAATCAATTAAATTATCCTCTTGTTTTTACCATAACTCTGATTGAACAAGAGAGGCACATGCATCTTCATATGTGTGTGCATATCCTGCTGAATACACTGATATATTTATATTGGTAAAACTTTTTGATCCTGGATAAAGTTTGTTTACTTGAAAAAAGGAAAAAAAATGACTCTGGGCTTCAGAATATATATATATTCATAAGATAATATATATATATATATATATATATATATATATATATATATATATATATCACTATGTAAAAAAAAATCCTAAGCAAAAAATCTAGGTATAAAAGAGAGGGTCATTTCGCTCAAATCAGAACTAAAATATTCTCATGTAAGTCAAATAACAACTTTAAAGATGTTACGGGATTTTTCTGTGTCTTAAGGATCCGTTAAACTATCTATATGTAGAAGTATACGCTATATATGTAGTGTCTATCTGTAAAGTATAATATTGAAAATAGCATTAAGGCGTTACTCATATCCCGCTTAA
Organism: Allium cepa; assembly: GCA_030765085.1. Taxonomy (NCBI): domain Eukaryota; kingdom Viridiplantae; phylum Streptophyta; class Magnoliopsida; order Asparagales; family Amaryllidaceae; genus Allium; species Allium cepa. Next base: position 295,987,702 of record CM060937.1, read on the forward strand.
CACATTTTATATAAGAATCTATACAGTATTGTAAACTCCACCATAAACTGGTGGCAATTAGGGAGCACTCCATAGGTATGACACAAACCAAAATCGTAGTGAGCTCGATAAGGCATATGACAAGGCACATAAGGCAATTCCCAAGGTAGGATTCTACAATTTTGCACTCCCGGACTAGGGGTAACGCATAGCAGTAACTACCGCCCACATTCAGACACACTCCCATAATCAAATCGAGGGTGGCCACCAATCAATCACAAAGTAGCAGATATGGTATCGAAGAAGCATGTTCGATAAGGGGAGCAACACCACTTGTCCCGGTATAGCTCCTATTTTAGTCATATCAAGCCGACCCGAAGGTCAGGGCTGCATTCTTACCTTATACCAATAGCATTTGCCAAACCATCCTACTTCTTTCTAGATTCTACACCACATGCACAGTTGTTAAAGTGGTTTAAGAATTGGCAGAGAGTATGACAATATCCGACCCTGGTCTCTTTAACAACCAAACGCTTTGTGAGGACCTAGAATTTCTGGATATTGGAAATTGAAATATTTAAATGATTTTAAATATTGGAAAATTAGTGTAATTTGAATTTCAAAGATCATTATTTAATTGGCAATTAAATTATTGAAAAATTAGGTAAAATATTGAATCTAGAATTTCGAGCTTGCTAGGTAGATAAATGCGCTGAAATCTAGATCGAAAATTTAATATAATAACTGGGTCCAAAAAGCTATCTTCTCCATATGATCGAATTAGGACTCAAAACCTTTTCCATTGCGTTCGGAATAGGGGTTGAACGTTATAAATGCCTAGCGGCATGCCTCGATTGAAGATCGAGACCTTGTGTTGCGAAAATCAAAACGATTTATTCAAGTTTGGGGCCGAGACATGGAGGTGGGGAAATTCAATCGGTTTTGGGTACGAGTGGCAAACTCTATCAGTTTCGTTCAAAATAGTGGTGGTCGATCAAGATTCATGGAAGGGGCATTGCAGCACACGACTGCGGCAATGAGGACCAGGTCGCGCTTCACCTGCAGTCGCAACTCATGGTGGCGTGGCCGCCTCCTTAGGATGTCATTTTGCTCGATTTAGAAAGCAACGGAGAGGAGTCCGTTGAAGTTTGGGCTGCATGAAGGTTTTGAAAAGGAGCGATCCATTGAGAGTTCTGAAGATGAGGAAGGAGATCGGTTTCGGGCAAAGCACGAACGGAGTTGGGGTATTGTGCCGGTTGTTGAATTCGAGTGTTATTCCTCAGAAGCACTAGAATGGCATGAAGGCTTGGTGGAAGTTGCGACCGATGGAGGGTAAGGTATAGCAGAGGTATTCATTCTTTCTCCTTCAATTAAGCTTGATTTCTCAGAGAAATATTTGAATACAGATAAGAAAATATAAATACAGTAAGATATAGAAATAATTATGTCTTTTAATTTAATGAATATATATATATATGTATGTATTAACTCACATACATATTTTATTTAAAATAGGAAATAGGAAAATTATTTTTGTAGATTAGATTTGGAAAGAAAAATAGGAATTTGAAAATGTTTATGTGGAAATAGATTTTTGAGGTCTATGATTTATTATATATATATATATACACATTTTTTCAAAAAAATAAAATAAGTATACATATTTTAAATATTATTTTTAAATATGGATTGAGTGATTAATTGTTTAATCTATTTATATTAATTATTTTAGTTACTAAAGGATTTTTAAAGAGGGAAGTAGTTAAAACAAAATACTTATTTAAGTAATTTATAAAATGAGATAAATGGCCCGATTTATTTGAATATTAATAAATTATGTAATATTATACAAGGTCTCAAAGCGTGAAGAAAACAAGTCAAGATGAAAAATGGATTGCAAAACAAAAATCAAAGGTGAGTTAATCTCACTCATTTGGGATAACCATTTAAATTTAATAGTTAAATTTAAATTATTGATTGTTTGATTGCATTGATAATTATTATCGGTATGGATGCGATAGTATACATAGTATTATATATAGGATATACTGGAGTGATTGATTTCCCGCATTATATAGCGGATGAGACCCTATGTGCCGCATTAGTAGCGGATGAGATAATATAACCCCATATACCGCGATATTCCACCTCGAAGTGGAATTGGTATTTTATATTGTGCTAACATCTGTGGATGCAGGAAAACAGGTTGGAGGGATCCAACTGGATTCCTCAAAGTTATTTAGATTGTTTTAATATATTGTGATATGGTTTATTTGATAATATGTGATAGATTATAATTGGTGAATTGCAAATATTGGATGTTATGGTTTGATTGAATATATTTTGTGTATACTGAGTTATCAAGGGATATATAGATTAGATTTTTGAAGGGAAATAAAGAGAGAATTCTTATGTAACATAAATTTAGAGAATTTGGATAAATTAAAGAACGAATTGGAAAAAGAAATAAAAGATTTATTTTTAAATTCAGAATTTAAACTGTTTAGGAAGGAAATAAAGAAGAATTTTGACATAAATATGAAATTGGTATTTTTAGTTTAAATAAGATTTTGAATCATAATAACGAAGTTAAATCTTAAATTTATGAGTTTTGAAATAAAATTGGATAAGTAAAGAAATTTATTTAAAATGGAGTTAATTTTGAAAATCAATTTGAATATTGATTTAGTGTTTCAAACTATGATTTAAAGAAAGATGAGACTATGAGATTTATAAACTGGATTTATAAGATGAAACAAGATATCAGTGGATATTTAAAAATATAAATTCACGGTGGGAATTTATAAAGGAATGAGAAATTTATTTTAAAAAATAAATAGTGGTTTGTTTTTAAACAGGTGTGGAAGAGAAGTGTATTTCCCTAGAAAGCCAAGTACTTTTCAAAGCAGACTTTTAAGTATAATTTAAAATTTTTAAAGTTGTTTAAAGGAATGTTTTTAAGAAATTATTATTAAGTTGTTAAAATTTAAAGGTAAGGATTTATTAAATTAGTTATAGTAGTAATTATTTTTTAAAGGTTTATTGGTATTATGTTTTAAAAATGAGAAGTATGAATATTTATATTTTATAAAATAGTTTGGTTAAAATTTTACAGAATTCTGTAACTCTTATTTTAAAATTTAGCTTGGCTTAACTTTTAGGTTAAAAATTAGTTTTTATATTTTATAAAGTAGTTTTATTTTAAATATTTTTCAAAATATATAATTTTTGAATAAAGTGTTTATGTAATTTTAATTTAAATGTTTTAAAGTATGTTTTAAAATAAAATGATTTAAATTATTTTTAAAATCTTAAGTATTTAGGACTTGGCGGTTTTCAGTGGAAATGAAACTATTGGGTGGAAATTTATTTCCACGGGAGAGAGAAAAGTGATTTGAAAACTATTTTTTAAAAGGATTGAAATGTAGGAAAATATCTTGCGAAGATATTTTGGAAATAAATAATTTAGGAAAATTATTAATGTCTGATGGTTGTTTTTGAATGTTATTTGATAGTTAAATAACCGACTATCAATTTTGGCCATTGTGTCGATCGTTTCGAAGAGACCGGGATCGGGATTAATTTTTTGAAAACCACTTCGATCCGGTTTGAACATTTTTGTGTGGAAGACAAGGGCTAGGAGTCAAAGATGGAGTAGTGAAGTGCAAGGGTTAATCGCTACTAATCTTGAGGGTGATTCCAAAATAGATGTAGTAGGAGTAGTGCCTTCGGTTCCGTTCGAACCTGGAACGGACTTATATGGACGAATGCTTTTAGAACATCGTCAAGAGGACGATGAGCATTCTAAGTGATTGTGTGCTAAAAAGGTAATGCATAGCTTCAAGCCTCATCAACCGAAAATGGCTAAAACAAGGAAGGTACACATAAGGCTAAGTGGCTAGCAACCAATTAGGGTAACGTCACCTCTGTCTAGATGTCCCTTTATATATTCGGTTGTGTGGCGGTTGCTGATTCCAACCGTGGGGTGAACTTATTCGGACTATCCAGTAAGGGGTAGTTCTGGTCTTGTGATGAAGGGGATCAGGGTGGATACTCGGTACGGTGATCTTGAACACGTACTGTGACGAGCAGTACCCCAGTAACCCTGCCATTAATGGAAATCCATTCTCCCTACGCGCCTTTGCGGTTTTTATTTGTAGAACCCACTTTGTGGCTAGTAGCTGGAATTTAATAATGTAACAATTTCGGCTATTTGAATAAGTATGTGTATATAGACACTATCATAATATCAGAGGATTTTATAAGAAATGTTTTGGTTATTATAAGGTAAAAACCCGACATGTTTATTTGTGGCGTGGTCTTACGAGATACCTTTGATTTCAAAGGGTTTTGAAAACTTTAAAAATCCAATTGAGTGTGTTTTCTCACGCTGGATTTCCAGACCGACTCAAGTGTTATTTAACTATAATGCTCGGGTCAGACCGAGTATTATAGAGTATAGGAAAGGATGTTGTGCAGCTCAAGAGATGAGCTGGATGGCGAGACGTAGCATACGTACTTGATGTATAATTCCGCTGTGTTGTAAGTTGTATTGTCAGTTTGGTAAGGACAAGTTAAAATAACTATCCAGTTGTGTGTTATAGATGTTGTTGAACTCTGATGTTATATTCTGATGATTGTTTGAATAAAAAGATATAGTTTCTTTTGTGTAAAGATCAGTTATTATTTATTATATTTTATTCCGCTGCGATGGTAAGATTCTGTTGTGTTGTTTTCTCTTCTTCTACCTCCTTCTTCTTTTAACCCTAATGGTTCGATTTTTTGACGTTGAAAAATCGAGTCGGTACACGCTTATTTCACACCGTGATCATTTTATAAAACACTTTATACCTTCATATCAAGATATCTATATACTTATTCCAAAAGTATAAATATATTCATAAAGGCCGAGGAAGATTTCTTTCAATCAATTTCGAAAATAATTTATAAATCTCTCTTAAACCATTTATAAACTATTTATATGCTTTAGAACCATTTATAAAGCTATTTATAAATTCCTAAACATTTTAAAACTCTTCCTCTTTTCATAAACCTCTACGCAAATTCCTTTAAAACGCTTCTAAATCTCTTTATTCAAGTTCTTTTATAAACCCTTTATAAAATCCTTTAAACCTTTCAAACCATTATAAAACCCATTATAAAGGTCTTTTATAAAATCCCTTACAAAACTTTTATAAATTCCGTACAAATCCTTATACAAAATTCTAAAATCTTTTACAAAAATCTTTTATCTATTAAAGTTATAATAAAAGTCTATATTTATTATCTTAAATTAAACTTTAAATAAATATTTAAAACTATATCAAATATTTTATTAAATTAATTTTTTTAAGTGTTTTTATTATATTACATTATTTAAATTATATATTTTAAACCTAAATAAAATTATAAGTTAAAATCTTAAAATCTAGATTTCTAAAACTTAATTAACTAAAATATAATTTTTAAATAAAATCTTTAAATAAAGTTTTGAAATAAAATTTATTAAATCAAAACATACTTTACAAATTAGAAAATAATTTAAACCGACCAACGGAGTCCATATATAATTTTCTATCCTATGGCCAAATGATCAGTTAATTTCAGTTTCAATTTCAATTTCGAGGATGGATATATATCATTTTAATCCAAATCAGATGTCATAGGTATATTTCATTTCAACCTATTTCTTAATTTATTTAATTTCAAATTTATTTGATGCCCGTAACATCTAGGGTGAATAACAGGATTAAATCAGCGTAAAACATCTAGGGTGAATAATAGGAATAGTTCGGCATAAACAAGCATCCAAACATCTAACATATCAACCATTAGTTATCCATTACAATCAACATCCAAAACAGTCACATATCGTAACTGATTACTAGTTATAAATTCTTGGGTGTTTAACTAGCAAATGAAATTCCAATTTCAATTTAAATGTCAATTTCAATTTCAATTTCAGTTTTAATTTAACTGTCAAATTAAACTACACCATCGATGCAATTCAATATAAATGTCAATTTTGAACCATCAAACAACATCAATAAATTTAAATCACTTCATGGTTTCAATTTAATGAATATCAAAATATTTTAGTATTTCGTGAGTGGTTCGAACACTCACCTTTGATTTTTAGTCGGATTAAAATCCAAAAGGACGCTTAAATTTGAACAGTCTCAAAATCCAACCAATCCTGTTCCATGCTGTCAAGAATTTTAATATGATCACAATAGAAGAAACCATGTCCAAATTCGAGTTCATATGCAAAAGTTATCGATGTTAGAAGATTGAAAATTTTAAAATTTAAATTAAAATAAAAATGAGGGCAAATTAGTAATTTAAATTACCTCAAAACCTAACGCACTTGAGAACAACCTAGCTGCCATGATCAAACGCCTCGTTGACCATCGAATCGTTGCCACTAAGAACCCCATCGATCAGATCCATGCTCGTCGTTGAGCTGCTCGGCCCAAACTGCACCACCCCATGCCACCGTGACCACTCCGGTCTCACCAGAGCTCACTACCGCCGCCGCTGGTAACGGCCAAGTCACTACAAAAATCAAAGCCTCCAACAATAACGAACCCATAGATCGACTGGCCTCAATGCCCTCTACACTCTGGTGCCCTCCGATCGTCGTCGGATGAAGATCCGCCGTTGAACACGAAACCCTAGTTCCAACAACAGGGAAAGTTTCATCAAATTCTGGCCAAACCAAAACTCGGTTGCAAAAACGAACCGTAGATGTAGATTACGTTTGTCGAGAGCTTTGCGATGATATAAAATTTAATAGGTTTTGAGGAGTTTGAATTTTCGATTTGATTTGGGATTGAAGTTAGGGTTTTGAAATTTCTGGCACTGAGTAGGAGGAACAGATGAGGAACAGAATCTTACGTACAGGAAAAGAATAAAAGACTGCTTGGGTTTCAGGAAAAATCTATTTATATAGACAGAGTGGATAAGAATGGATGGAATAGATCGAATGGGTCGAAGCGCTAACACAGACCCAAAAGGCCCGTTTCTTTCTCGAAACGAAAGTAGGTCATCCAATATATCGAAATATAGGTTTTCGATATTTTTAAATTCAATAAAACTAGTTCCAAACTCTAATACCATTGTATATAGAAGTTAGCATTTAAAATCAAACTATATTCATTTAAATTCTTTTAATTGATTTCTACGAATTTCGAGCCCGCACGATCAAAGGATAAGTCAAATCGCTACGAAACTTGAAATCCTAAACTAGTTTCGTAGAAATCCAAGACAGTGCGCAAAAAGGCTAAATTTATGTTAATTCAATAAATTGTTATTAAATTGATTTAATAACCTTTAAATTCAAATTTAAAAGTTAACTAGTTTACCATCCTGGATTAAACAGGAATTACACAGAAATTAATAACCTTTTGAAATTTAAATTTTCATGTTAATTCCATGGTTTAAATATTACATTAATTTCAACATTCAATTATAACTGCAATAAATTCATTCATTATAATTTAAGTTCCAAAAAAGTTCTTTTTAATTCGATTTAAATTCTTATTATTAAATCATCAAATACCTTATGAATTAATTAGACATAAGTTTCCATTTCATTACATTCATTATTCTACAGTTAACATCGTTTGCCATATTAATTGCAATATTTCAATTATATTACTTTAATTTCAAAAGGATTAAATAATAAGGTAATAATTATAACAATTGCTTTACATCAATAACTCATATCTATTAACTTATTGTTTATACCCAAAGGTTATACATTACCTACCAAACTGATTTCATATTCTATATTAACGAATCTCAATTAACTATATATTATTACACCACTAATACAACGTTTAATTTGTTTCCTATTGACTTACGATTGTTTTCAATTTAAGCTCTACAATTACATTCGCAATCAACATTATTAACTTATATTCTAATAATCTTTTACATTTGTAAATCATAAATTTTAATTACTCCCAGTATTAAATTCCAAAAATCTTGTTTAATTGAATATTGCGAAAATATGGGACGTTACACCTTTTGAAACACTTCTATTCGTAAATATTTTTAAATAATATTAATTATTATATCACAATCTTAGAAAAAAAATTCAAAAGCATTGGGATTTAAGTTCTTAAATTCTCGGGTTTTAAATCCTTTCTATTTATAAGTTATATTATAAATATACTTATACCATTTCATTACCTTATTATGAAAACATTTCGTTAATTTACATCTTTGTTATTGCAAACAAATCTTATTGCAATCAGATTTCGATTCAATATAATTATCGAACGCTTCGTGAAATAGAGTTCACAAAGTATTCGTTTTTAGTTTAATTCAACCAATAATCGATGATAAATAAATATTACCATCTCCTAACAAACAACACTCATTAATAATCACACAGGTTTATGAAAGTTATCATTTTATATGTAAAATATAATTTAGGTAAAATTATTTCATTTACCCTGTTTTAAAACATTATTATGTCGACTTGTCTCGTTTATTTGTTTGGAAACGCCAATCGATAACATGGCATCCTACGCACTGACCAGAATTCACAAACAACTTAATAGGTAAGTAAACACAATATAAAACATTTTACAACACTAACAATTACACGCTCTCATACACACACATACACATACACAACTTAAACAAACTCATCCTACAGTATTAGTACCCTATCTCTAATAAGTCAAACCCCACAAAATTAAAGTTATCGCTAAACCAAAACTTTGCTACCAATTATGAAAACCCTCATTTTAGGAGTTTTAAATTGAAAATATTCCATAGACGACCAACTCAAACAATGCGAAACATAGACAACCAATGGGGTTAATTATGAATAATATGATAAGAAGAAAACAAATACATAATCTCTTAGCGGAACGACAAAATATAGTAATCAAATAAATAGTTTATGAAACTGTTTATACTATACATGTAACAACCCTGAATTTTGTGATTTATTTTGTTGTATATTTCATTATGTTAAATTGCATTTCCTGGTATAAAATTTTATTTTATTTATGTAAAATGAATAATTTGTTATTTTAAATATAAATTTTGATTTTTATGTGAATTATAAATCCAAACATGAATAAATAGAATATTTTCCAGAAAAGTGTATTTTGGTCAAATTGGTCAAACTTTGACTTTTAAATTTAAAATTTAAATATTTGGATTTTTGAATTTTATATTTTATTATGAAATTAGATTAAATTTCAATAATACTACTTTTTGTTTCGTTAAAATCTGATTTATATTGAAAAAGTTATGCTTTTTACGATATTGTGTATAAATTGATTTATCTAACAATATTGTTTATTTTAATTTATATAAATAATATTTTTATTTGTCATATATTATTCTAATCTTTATATACATATGTAATATGTTATGTTATGTATATATTTTATCTTTTACATATTTTAAAGTGATGTTTGAATTTTTTTCAAAGCTTAGTGTATTTATTTTCAATTTTTATAACCTAGTTTCTATTTTTAAGCTATTTTCTTAATTTATTTATATTTATCTAAATTTTTTTTCATACATTTTTTTGTTTTTATATTATTTATTTACATTTTTCATGTATTTAAAAATGCAAAAAGAATATGGAAATTTGAAGAGTTTTGACCTTTAATATGCTTGTCTTTTCACATTCATTTTTGCCTTTTCAATACCAATCATCACATGCATTCAATTGCTGACCATATCTCCTTTCCTTCAGTCGATCTCTCTCACTTTTCTCACGTTCAAATTATTGTTTCTCACTCAAAAAAATTCGGCCTTCACCTGAGCAAAAACTTTGGTAAATATTTCATTCTTTTTTTTTTTCCTTTTTTTGTATTGATTTTTGCACTTGCTTCAACCTATATTGTACGGCCCTTCCTCCTCCATAACCATAGTCGCCTCTACCTTCACCACAACCAGCCGCTACCTTTTCCAGGCCACTTATCAATCATGGTCGTGCATTACTTGATTGCCAAACTCCACCAAAAATTGCTTTATTCCTTGAAACACTTCATAGCCGAGCCACCTATGACTCCACCACCTCATACATCACCTTGGCCGACCTTTGCACCACTTTCTCCAGCCATACCTGAACCTTCTACCTCTGCTACATCAGTAACTGACCTCCCCAAGCCTGGCCGTGCATGTTCATTCCTTGGCCGAAGCCTTAGATTGCATAGAAACCCACTTTGTTGCCTTGTTTTGTATTGTGCATGTATATCCACCTATACTCCTTCATGTCCATGTTATAGCCGACCTATATGAACCCAAACCTGATCCAAAATCACACCTTGGCCACGTATTTCTAACTTATGGCCGAGCATAAGGTTGTTGAAAGCAAGTGCAAGAGATTTAGTGATTTGTTGTGCATGTATTTCTAACTTGTTTTATGTTTAAATTTCGCTTGAAATTCATGTTATATGTTTTGTTTTGTTTGATATGTAACAAGACAAATAGCTTTGGCTCTCCCCCATTCGAATCGTAGTCGTGCTTTCGTGCCTTTATGGATCTCTATTTTGTGTATTTGGTTGTTATCTCCAGCTTGTAGAGGTGAGTAATTCTCACCAGATAATTTATACTTAAATAACTAGTAAACTGATAGCATTTGAATCTGTAAACTATATCATCATGTTATAACTGCTATTGTTATGATCATATGAAGTTCACCCCTGTTTGTACACCTATTATATCATATGCTACTGTTATATAATGCTATTCTGTTTACTTATATCAGTTTATCACACTACAAGTTCCCTGTAGATTAGAATCACTATGGGTTGAAATGATTCATACACGAACGAACTTTAGAATAGAGAAAAATCGTTATGGGCTGAAATGAATTAATGGTAAAGTCAGAAATTTGAAAGTACTATTGATTTTTTAAAAAATTATAAGTGAAATAAATTAATGGTAAAGTTAGAAATTAGAAATATAAGTTATTTTGGAAATTATGATTTGGTTATAAATGGAATTTAAATTAAGTAAGATAATATGAGAACTAGATTTAAAATTTGAATTTAAGATGATTTTACAAAATGTTATTTATTTTTCTATAAATTAAAAATAGTTAAATAAATGAATGAGAAAATGTAATTTGAATTATAACTTAACTTATAAAATGGAAATTGTATTTAAAGAGAAAACGTTATGTTATATAAATAAAATGGAATTTAAATTTAACTTATAAAAATGGTAAATTAAATTTAAAGAATAAGTATATGAAAATGTTATGAAAATGGTATATTGAATTTAATAAGTGAATTATTAAATTGATATTTAATTTGTGGAATTTCACTTTATAAAATCATAAATTAAAAGGGTATTTAAAATGATCATTTTAAAAGTTGAGAATATGATTTTATAAATTATAATGGTTTAAATTAAAATTTTAATTATTTATGAAATTATATTAAATCTTTGGAATTTAATTAATTGCATTTTTGGAATGCTATTATTTCTAATGCAAAGGATATTACAGCATTTTTGTAAATGCTGTAGTTGATATAAAAGAACTAAATGGCTAGAATTTAACTAAAAGCTGTTACAGCATTTTGTAAGTGTTGTAGTTGCAGAATTTAACTAAGGATTTATTTGAAACTAAATTAAACCTATTACAACATTTTAACTGCTGTCTTTTGTTAAATGAATTGTTTTAAAACATAACTTTTCGTAGCATTTTCTAAGTGCTGCGAAAGTTGAATTTTCATTGTTTTAATATATTTAAGTGAATGAATGAACTTTGAAAAGATTTAGTTTGAGAATTAAATATGTGAATTTTAAATATATTAACTTCATTTTTAAATGGTTTAAATGAAGTAAGTCGATTTGAAATATAAACTATTTTGAAATGTGAGTCGAAATGGTATTTTATATAAAATGAATATGGTTTTGAAAAGATATGATATTTTGATATTTTTGAAATGGATTTGAAATGATTTTTGAATTTTGAAATGATATTTGATTTTGAAATATAAATACCATTTTTAAATTATAACCATAGGTTATAATAACGATTGGTTGTTAAAGAGACCGGGATCGGATATGGACATACTCTCCGTCGATACCAAAAACCACTTTAACAACTGTGTATGCGGTGGAGATTCTAGAATGAAGTAGGATGGTGGAGACGATCCTATTATAGTATAAACGTGGACCCGACTCCCTTGATTGGTTTAAGGTGGCCAAAATAGGAGCGATCGACGGGCCAAGTGAGGTCATTCCTCCAATCGGACACACTTCTTCGATACCATTCTATTACTTTGTCATTGATTTAGTGCGCACCTTTGATTTGGGAGTGTGGCTCGAGGTGGGCGGTAGTGTCTGCTACGTGTTACCACCAGCCTGGAAGCGTAATTGGTATATCTACCCTGGCATTACCTCGTGTGCCTTGTCACCTACCATACCGAGCCTTTACTACGAGTTTGTTTTTCTCCCGTAGCCCATGGAGTATTTAGGGTAGTCTCCCGATCTGGAGATATGCTGATACTAGATGGACTACTGGGACTATTATGTGTTGGGGGCTATATGGGTAACCCTTCGACACTATTTTAAAGTAATTTTATTTTACTGTAGACATTATTATAATAGCGCAATAATACTACATAGTAAATAGTTTAACAGATCCTTAGAGGATGAGCGGTCTCAGGCATCCTTTAAGTTACTTGTACTTTATTACAGTTCACTTGAGTTGGTTTACATTATATAAGTATATATGTTCTGACTCGAGTGTTTTGTGTTTTGATTTACGCTCGGGTCAGCCTGAGTATTCACAGCTTTGGATTCTCTTTCTGGAGCTGGTCTTTGCTGGAGATTCCGCTTATCTATTTATATATCTATTTCCATTTCAACTGTTCTAGTTTATCTCATGTATTAGTGAACTATTATGTATTTGGATTTATATTATGTTGTTTTTAGACTAATATTATGTATTTGTTTTTGAGACTTTATTATAGTAGCTTCATGAACTACTATGGTATTTTATATTCCGCTGCGAGTTATTCTGATATTTCTGTGTCTGTGATTCTGTGTACTTGATTTCATTTGCTCCAAATTTATTTACAATCTGTTATTTTGCATCATTCAAGTCCGACATGTGTGAATTATTGTCGATTTGAATGGTACAAGATAGTGGGTTGTCACATTTGGTACCAGAGCTTTGGTTTTAGGCAAACCATTGCCTACGGAGCAAAATCTCATTAGAGATAGGGTAGAAATACCCTAGAATGAGTGAAATCAATCTCAGAATCTTATCTTTGTGAGAGAATGAATTTTCAAAGTATAAATTGATTTTCAAAATGATTTTAAAAGGATTTTCCAAAGATTATTTGGATATAAATTTTTTCTTGTTTTAAAGGGTTTTCATTGTTTTCTAACTTCCTTCCTTTCGTTTCTACCTTGTTAGATTTTTCTTTCATTAGGATATTCATCCAAGTGAATTTATCTTATCTTATCTTTGTCATCTCTATATCTTGTCCTAAATTCATTCCTGATTTTTTAGGATGAATCGAGGAAATGCTAGAGGTAGGGGTCGTGGTATTGCCCTAGCTCCTCAACCCGTTGCTCCTATTAGATTCGCTGTTCTCTGTAAGTAATTCACTCAACTTAGTGGAACCCCATTCATCAGTTCAGAGAGCATCATTGAGGCTCAGCGGTGGTTGTGGAGTCTAGAGAGGATATTTACTGGTCTTGAGATTACTGATGCCCAGAAGCGTCAGTTAGCAGCTTGGCAGTTGCATGAGTCTGCTCTAGACTGGTGGGAGTCTGTTATAGCTAACACCGTCGAGGCTGATATTACTTGGGAGCAGTTTAGGTATCTTCTTGTATCTCTTTCAATTCCATTTTTATATCTTCTTCGTGCTTTTTCTATGTTTGTTCTATATCTCTTTCCTGGTAGGCTTTTGTGGCAAAATGGATGCCCGAAGCCGGGAAATCTTAGCTTTATCGTGAATTTATGGATCTCAAGAAGGATATTATGTCTTTTGCTGAGTATGAGAGGAAGTTCAACGAACTTTCCAAGTTCGGTCCTAGCCTGATAGATACTCCTCTCAAGAAGAATGAGAAATTCATTACTAGTGCTCGTCCATAGTACTATAGTCGTCTCATTGCTCATGTTCATTGCACTTTCACCCAGCATATGGATATGGCTATCCGTTATGAGAACCCTACTTCTAAGGGTCCTACTGCTTCAGGTGCTCCTTCATCTCAGTCTTCCTTTGCCAATTCTAGGAAGAGAAAGCCTAATTTCCAACAGCAGAATCAGAATTGGCTCAAGAATGCGGGTTTGGGATTTTCATCATCTTCTCCTTCTCTGAGGCAACCTATTGATCTCTCTGCTTTCACCTGCTTTAGATGTGATCATAAGGGACACTATGCCAATAGCTATCCTACCTTATCTAGTGCTGCTGTCCCTCCACCTGCTCAGTTGGCGAGGCGTGATCTCTGTCATATCTGTCTCCAGCCTGGTCATTTTAAGCAGGATTGCCTACCCAGCAGAAGGGTACGCCTTCCGGTATATTTACTGTCTCATCTGCATCTTCTCTTATTCCTCCACCTGCTCCTGTTCCTAGTGACGATCAAGGTACTCTTCAGTGCAACCTTTCTTTATTTCTATATCATGTTCGTGTTTATTTTATATTGGAGTTTTTCATAGTTTTATTTCTGTTGGTTTGTGTGATAAGTTTGAGTATCTCTTTTCTCCTGAGTTTGCTTCTATACCTTTATGTGTTTCAAATCCAATTGGGGCTCCGCAAACCTTAATAGGATTTGTAAGCATGTGCAACTTTTCTATTCTGATCATTACTTTAGTAGTGATCTTCATTGACTCCTGTAGTCAGATCATATTCCGATGTAATTGGTTTAGTCACTGCTTTACCTCCTAAGCAGAAAATTAATTTCCGTATTGATCTTATTCCTGGAACTCTGAGAATGGTTTTATAAATGGTTAGTCATGCCTTTTGGTTTGACTAATGCTCCTGCTTTCTTTGTTGATTTGATGAATCTTGTTTTTCGTGCTGTGCTTAATAAATTTTCTAAATGTCATTTCTGGAAAGATGAAATCTGATTCCTTGGGCATACTGTTTCTAGTAATGAAATTTCTGTTGATCCATTCATGATCACTGCGATCAATGAAAATCTTTCTTTGTTTCTCATTTTCCTTAGTCATTCAATTATTCTATCCTTTTATGTGTTTTCCTATACCTCCTTCCTTTTCGGGAATGAAATGTTTTGAGTGGGGGAGAGTGTAACAACCCTGAATTTTGTGATTTATTTTATTGTATATTTCATTATGTTAAATTACATTTCCTCATTTAAAAATTTATTTTATTTATTTAAAACGAATAGTTTGTTATTTTAAATATAAATTTTGATTTTAATGTGAATTAAAAATCCAAACATGAATAAATAGAATATTTTTCAGAAAAGTGTATTTTGGTCAAATGGTCAAACTTTGACTTTTAAATTTAAAATTTAAAATTTTGAATTTTTGAATTTTATCTTTTATTATGAAATTAGATTAAATTTCAAGAATACTGCTTTTCGTTTCGTTGAAATCTGATTTATATTGAGAAAGTTATGTTTTTTACGATATTGTGTATAAATTGATTTATCTAACAATATTGTTTATTTTAATTTATATAAATAATATTTTTATTTGTCATATCTTATTCTAATCTTTATATACATGTGTAATATATTATGTTATGAATATATTTTATCTTTTAAATATTTTAAAGTGATGTTTGAATTTTTCCAAAGCTTAGTGTATTTATTTTCAATTTTTATAACCTAGTTTCTATTTTTAAGCTATTTTCTTAATTTATTTATATTTATCTAAAAAAAAATTCTTGCATTTTTTTTTGTTTTTATCTATTTATTTACATTTTTCATTTATTTAAAAATGCAAAAAGAATATGGAAATTTGAAGAGTTTTGACCTTTAATATGTTTGTCTTTTCACATTCATTTTTGCCTTTTCAATACCAATCATCGCATGCATTCAATTGCTGACCATATCTCCTTTCCTTCCGTCGATCTCTCTCACTTTTCTCATGCACAAATTATTGTTTCTCACTCAAAAAAATTCGGCATTCACCTGAGCAAAAACTTTGGTAAATATTTCATTCTTTTTTTCATTTTTTTCCTTGTTTTGTATTGATTTTTGCACTTGCTTCAACCTATATTGTTCGGCCCTTCCTCCTCCATCACCATAGCCGCCTCCACCACCACCACAACCATCTACTATCTCCTCCACCCCATTGCCCAACCATGGCCGTGCATCACTTGATTGCCAAACTCCACCAAAAATTGCTTTATTCCTTGAAACACTTCATAGCCGAGCCACCTATGACTCCACCACCTCATACATCACCTTGGCCGAACTTTACACCACTTTCTCCAACCGTATCTAAACCTACTACCTCTGCCACATTAGTATCTGACCTCCCCAAGCCTGGCCGTGCATGTTCATGCCTTGGCCGAAGCCTTGGATTGCATAGAAACCCACTTTGTTACCTGTTTTGTACTTTGCATGCATATCCACCTATACTCCTTCATGTCCATGTTATGGCCGACCTATATGAACCCAAACCTGATCCAAATTCACACCTTGGCTGTATATTTCTAACCTATGGCTGAGCATAAGGTTGTTGAAAGGAATTGCAAGAGATTGGGTGATTTGTTGTGCATGTATTTTCTAACTTGTTTTATGTTTAAATTTGGTTTGAAATTCATGTTATATATTTTGTTTTGTTTGATATGTGACAAGACAAATAGCTTTGGCTCTCCCTCATTCGAATCGTAGTCGTGTTTTCATGCCTTTATGGATCTCTGTCTTGTGTATTTGGTTATTATCTCCAGCTTGTAGAGGTGAGTAATTCTCACCAGACAATTTATACTTGTATAACTAGTAAACCGATAGCATTTGAATTTGTAAACTATAGCATCATGTTATAACTGCTATTGCTATGATCATATGATGTTCACCCCTGTTTATACACCTATTATACTATCTGTAACTGTTATATGATGCTATTCTGTTTATTTATGCCAGTTTATCACACTGCAAGTTCCCTGTAGATTGGAGTCACCATGGGTTTAAATGATACATACCGGAACAGACTTTAGAATAAGGAAAAGTCGTTATGGTCTGAAATGATAGGTCTGAGCGATTTTTAATTATTTCATTTTACCTGGGACTGTGGGTTTGAAATGATAAAACTTGAGTTTTCTTTGTAACTTACGGATTGAAATGATATACATCTATATCACTTTACCTAGGATAGAAAATGATATGCAGACCCGTGGTTAGTATATATTTTCTAAAAAATTTTACGTATTTTAGAAATGTAAATATTTTAATATTTTGATTTAAAGTTTAATAAAAAATGATTTTTATAAAGTATTATTGATTTTCTAAAAATTTATAAGGGAAATAAATTAATGGTAAAGTTAGAAATTTGAAATATAAGTTATTTTATAAATGAATTTTAAATTAAGTAAGAAATATGATAAATAGATTTAAAATTTGAATTTGAGATGATTTGATAAAATGTTATTTATTTTTCTATAAATTAAAAATAGTTAAATAAACGAATGAGAAAATGTAATTTGAATTATAACTTAACTTATAAAATGGGAAAAGAGAAGAAGTTAGGTTATATAAATAAAATGGAATTTAAATTTAACTTATAGAAATGATAAATTAAATTTAAAGAATAAGTATACGAAAATTTTATGAAAATGGTATATTGAATTTAACAAGTGAATTATTAAAATTGATATTTAATTTGTGAAATTTCACTTTATAAAATCATAAATTAAAAGTGTATTTAAAATGATCATTTTAAAGTTAAGAATATGATTTTATAAATTATAATGGTTTAAATTAAAAATTTAATTATTTATGAAATTATATTGAATCTTTGGAATTTAATTAATTGCATTTTTGGAATGCTGTTATTTCTAATGTAAAGGATATTATAGCATTTTTGTAAATGCTGTAGTTTATATAAAGGAACTAAATGACTAGAAGTTAACTAAAAGCTATTACAGCATTTTGTAAGTGATGTAGTTGCAATATTTAACTAAGGATTTATTTGAAACTAAATTAATCCTATTACAGCATTTTAAATGCTACCTTTTGTTAAATGAATTGTTTTAAGACATGACTTTCCGTAGCATTTTCTAAGTGCTACGAAAGTTGAATTTTTATTGTTTTAATAAATTCAAGTGAATGAATGAACTTCGAAAGGATTTAATTTTGAGAATTAAACATGTGAATTTTAAATATAATAATTTCATTTTTAAATGGTTTAAATGAAGTAATTCGATTTGAAATATAAACTATTTTGAAATGTAGTCGAAATGGTATTTTATATAAAATGAATATGGTTTTGAAAAGATATGATATTTTGATATTTTTGAAATGGATTTGAAATGATTTTTGAATTTTGAAATGATATTTGATTTTGAAATATAAATACCATTTTTAAATTATAACCGCAGATTATAATAACGATTGGTTGTTAAAGAGGCCGGGATCGGATATGGACATACTCTCTGTCGATACCGAAAACCATTTTAACAACTGTATATGCGGTGGAGATTCTAGAATGAAGTAGGATGGTGGCGACGATCCTATTATGGTATGAACGTGGACCCGACTCCCTTGAGTTGGCTTAAGGTGGCTAAAATAGGAGCGATCGACGGGCCAAGTGAGGTCATTCCTCCGATCGTACACACTTCTTCGATACCATTTTATTACTTTGTGATTGATTTGGTGCGCATCTTTGATTTGGGAGTGTGGCTCGAGGTGGGCGGTAGTGGCTGCTACTTGTTACCACCAGCCCGGAACCATAATTGGTATATCTACCCTGGCATTGCCTCATGTGCCTTGTCACCTACCATACCGAGCCTTTACTACGAGTTTGTTTTTCTTCCGTAGCCCATGGAGTATTTAGGGTAGTCTCCCGATCTGGAGATATGCTGATACTGAATGGACCACTAAGACTATTATGTGTTGGAGGCTATATGGGTAACCCTTCGATACTATTTTAAAGTAAGTTTATTTTATTTAGATATTTATTATAATAGCGCAATATTACTACATAGTAAATAGTTTAATGGAACCTTAGAGGATGGGCGGTCTCAGACATCCTTTAAGTTACTTGTACTTTATTACAGTTCACTTGAGTTGGTTTACATTATATAAGTATATGTGTCCTAACTCGAGTGTTTTGTGTTTCCCTTTATGCTCGGGTCAGCCTGAGTATTCCCGGCTTTGGATTTTCTTTCTGGAGCTGGTGTTTGCTGGAGATTCTGCCTATCTATTTTTATATCTATTTTTGTTTCAGCTGTTCGAGTTTATCTCATGTATTAGTGAACTTCTATGTATTTGGATTTCTATTATGTTGTTTTCAGACTGATATTATGTTTTTTTGAGACTTTGTTATAGTAACTTCATGAACTACTATGGTATTTTATATTCCGCTGCGAGTTATTCTGATATTTCTGTGTCTGTGATTCTGTGTATTTGATTTCATTTGCTCCAAATTTATTTACAATATGTTATTTTGCATCATTCAAGTCCGACATGTGTGGATTATTGTCGATTTGAATGGTACAAGATAGTGGGTTGTCAAAATACATTTGATTAAAATTTTACAACATCTAACAAATGAACAATTGAGTAATGCAACGGAAAAAAAAATGCGGTGAAATAATACTACTAATAATAATATATCAATCTTCATCTTCATCCTCTAGAAAATAATTTTCAATGCGCTAAAAACTCAGGGCTGACCTGAGCATAAAGTAGAACAATACACTCCAATTATGACTAAAATATCCTTATGTGAGTCAAATTAATATCACGTATAACAGAAGTGTAATAGCATCAAAGATGTTTACGAGGTTTCACATCTTATATTCAGTGTACAACATGTGTGTAATAACTCAAGAGATGTTACCAGCCACTTATCATCCTCAGTCCGATGGACAAACCGAGCGTGTGAATCAAACTCTTGAAGATCTTCTTCGTGCATGTGTCCTTTATTTTGGTGGAAGTTGGGAAGATCATATTTCTCTTGTTGATTTTTCCTACAATAATAGCTTCCAATCTAGTATTGGTATGGCACCATTTGAGGCACTCTATGGAAGACCATGCCGATCTCCTTCTTGTTGGCTTGAGGCTGGTGAGAAGCTGGTTTTAGGTCTAGATTTTATTCATGATTCCACAGAAAAGATTGACCTTATTCGTCATAGGATGAAAGAACCCCAGAGTAGACAAAAATCCTATGCCGATAACCGGAGAAGGAAATTAGAATTTCTGTGGGAGATCTTGTGTTTATTCGTGTTTCACCTATGAAGGGTGTTGTACGTTTCAGTCGATCGCGAAAGTTAGAACCTAAATATATTGGTCCATTTCCCATCACCGAATGCCTTGGTTCCGTGGCTTATCGCCTTTTATTACCAGCTCAATTTTCTGCTATTCATGACGTGTTTCGCGTTTCTCAATTAAGGAAATGCCTTCGATGTTCCGATTCTATTCTTGAGCCCGGTGTTGTGGAAGAAATTGAAGTTTCCCTAATTTAACTTATGAGCAACATCCTATTCGTATTATTGCTTCGGAGGTCAAACGCCTTCGAAATAAAGATGTTCCGCTTGTTAAAGTCCAATGGTCCTCAAATCCTAAGGATTGCTCTTGGGAATCTAGAGAATTCATTGAGCGAACACATCCGGACTTACTTTCTCGTGCTCTTTGAGGTGAACTTCTTATTTCAATTTTCTTTTGTGTTGAATATGCTTTTATGGTTGTTACTATATATTTTCTTCTTAAATATTGCGAGGATGCAATTTCTTTAAGGAGGGGAGTCTGTAACAACCCGCATATTTTACGATTGAGTATTTAAATATTTTATTTAAATATTTTATCGTAGTCGAATTATAGTCCGAAAATTTACTTTTTGCAAACATTCGAATTGGGACTCGAGACCCCTTCCATTGAGTTCAAAATGCCATTTGCAACCTTTTTGAGTATAAGCTTCGATATATTTGGAGTAAGTTGATTTTCTCTACTTTTTCTATAGGGCTTTGAGTTTGGGTTCAGCCCATTTGCCCAATTCTGGTTATATCAAACCAACCCCTCTCCACTTCCCTTCATTCATTCCTCATTTCCTAACTCTCTCAAGCTTAAGAGAATAATGGGGGAAAAGATTGGAAATTAGAATTCCAAGCCCTAGTTCATTTGCAAAATCCAAGCTCTAGCTCCAAATTCTAAGAGCAGCCATTAGTAAGCATCTCCTTCTTCTTCTCCAACTCATTCTCCTTTCAATTTCAGAATTTCCTAAACCTAACTTAGGAAATATTTTACTTGTAAGCTTAGATTGAAGCTTCTTAGGTTGGAATTGAAGAGTGTTTGTCCTTACCTTGCTCTATAGCTTCTTCTTACTTGTTCTTTGGGTTTAAAGGTGGGATTTTTTCCTCACATCTTTGTCTATAACTATCTTTGATTGTTGGGTATGAATTCCTAACACTCAACCATGTGCATTTGATTTGGATTTGTATTGGTTTTGTGAATATTCCAATTTTTAGTGTTTTGGGTTCAAATCTTTAAAGATCCTAACTTTGATGTTTGAACATGTTTTTGGTGATGCATCGAGGAGCCAATAGGACCGGGTAGCCGATAGGCGTATTCCCCTAGCGTCCATGCTCGACCGGTTGCAAATTGATTGAGTTTGTGCTTCTATTAAATAGGATAGGAATTGCAGAAATTTGCAGTTCGGCCGACCGAACCCCCTGTATCGGTCGACCGAAGCTGTAGCCGAAACTTTCTGGGCTATTTTGGTTGGCCGACTTAGGAAGTCCAATCAACCAACCTGCTCCTATTTCCATGTTTTGCCTATTATGCTCATTTTGCTTTGCTTTTCCAATTTTTAATCGATTCTTCTTCTCCGATTAGTTGTTATCACCTTTGTCGACTTTGATAACTTCTATTTTTGGAATTTTTGGGTATTTCCATTTTGATGGATTCGGAATCGATTTCTTTGGATTCTATTCACGTCTTCGAATGTGAATTTTAGTGATTGATTGTTTCTATAATCATTTTTGTGATTTGTCACTTTTAAAAATATAAAGGTTTTCGATACTAGTAGTAAATATCAAAATTATTTCATCAAAATGATTTCAACACTATTTTATTACAAAGCTCGTTTCTTAAACCGTTTTCCAATCTACTAGCATATACAAACCTTTACCTCACTCGTATGAGAAATCTAATTAAACTGCTTAATAAAACAAGTGGTATGAAACGCTTGCGTTTGCTTCGTCGGTTAATTTTTGGACTTGTTCGATTGAATCCCTTGTGACAATTTTCAAGTGGAGATCTACAATTTGTTCGTAAATATTTAAGTTAAGCTAGTGGTTATGGGACATGAAGCTAAGCTCATATATTTACTAGCTTAATGTAATTGACACTTCTTGATGATCGACGATGATCATTTTTGTGATTTAGACTAGCAATGTGCGATGTCTTTTTGTCTACGAGGGAGACTAAACCCCGTTTCTATGGAGCTTCGGCTCAATTTGGTGGGGTAGCGACCCATGGTCTTCGGGCCGTTTTGTGGAGCTTCGGCTCAAAATTAATGGTTAGCAACCATGGAATAGCGTTCCATTTTGTTATACACGTGTTGTTGAGTTTTCATGCTCCCGTTTTGTGACAGGCCTCCCCCTTTTCGTGATTTTTGGATTTCCATTGATGATTTCTAGAATTTGTGTTTTCACCAATTTTCGTGATTTACATTGATAAGTTTTATCAATATTTTTGCATTGGTGAATTTGTGTATCATTAACTTTTTGTGAATAAAAACATAAAGTATGACATTCCTTTTTATCTTTGAGAAGATTCTTGTGATATTGATTACTCTCTTGACGATTTTCAATTACATATTTATCACAACATGGCATTGTGATTATTATTCGTCTTGTCATATCTCTTATTCTATATCATTTCATCTGATATTTATAGTTAGACTGATCCGTTAATTATTTTCTTATTAAATAATACTCGGGTCAGACCGCGATGTTACAGGTGCTACCACTTGACTACACTTCTGGTGTTTACTATTTTGACTTTTGCCTAACTACCTAGATTAGTAGTTCATTTTGTTGTATACATTTGAAATATAGACTCTATGATGTATACTTATTCTCTTGAGTAGCACTTATAACTATTCTTTTGTAATATTGTGGATCTTGCTTGACCAGTACTCTGATGTACACTTCTATGTGTAGTATTCATATCTGTTTCCGCCTTTGAGATATGAACTTCTGCTACTGATTTGTGTTATGCTTATTTCTATATTTGTTTCCGAAGATATTATAGGCATTGTGTAGTAGCTTTGAGTTTGCATCGGTATGTCGGATTTCATTTCGAGATGAAAAGTTATACCTTTATCTGGCATATCGGTACTCGCACAAAGCAATTATACAGATGGTCGGTCCTCAACAGCCTTATTCTCTGCGCTAGTTGACGACATTACTCCATAGTGTTCTTGGCTAGCATGGGTATAGGGTGGGGCGTCACAGCTTGGTATCAGAGCCAAACTTCGGAACAATGTAGAATAATTTAATAAGGATCATCGTCCAAAGTCCATCTTAGGAGTCGTGCTTTAGGATTTAATTCGAGTCTTCGTACCGGTTCATCCTATTTTCTTTATGATTCCTTGTTTTATCTATCAAGATTGTTTGATATCCATTTGGTGAATAACCATTTTCTTCTTCTTTCTTTCTTTCTAAAGGAAGAGAAATGGTTAGACCAGGCCGTCCCAGCGCCGGTCAATCTAGTGCTACTCCCCAAGATGGAGTATTTATGTCTGCCCAATAGCTTCTTGATCTAGTAAAGAATGCTCAAGAAGCCGATTCTAATCTGGAGTCTACTCACCTTAAGTCTGGATTTGCACGTTTGTGCAACGATTATACCAATTTGGGTGGGAAGCCATTCAAGGGTTCTGAAACCATTATTAAAGTCCAGGCTTGGCTAAGATCATGCGATCGAATCTTTTCTCGCTTGAATCTTAATTATCTTCATCGAGTTCAGGTGGCCTCTAGTATGCTCCAAGAAAGAGCATTAGATTGGTATGAGCTTCTTATTTCTGAAATTATTGAAGTGGATCTTACTTGGGAGAAATTCTAGGGATGATTCGAATTAAAGTTTGTGTCAGAAGCTAAGAAAGTGACATTGGCCCGTCGCTTCATTGACCTTGTTCAAGGTGAATCTTCTGTGGCAGATTATGTCGCATCCTTCAAGTCACTTTCTAAATACGGGGTCGAATACATAAACACCCCATTGAAGAAGAACCAAAGATTTGTCTATGGCTTGAACAAAAATATCAAGAAGCCATTACTTCTAAAATTAGAAGTTTCTTTTGATCAACTCATTGATATCGCTCTTCGACTTGAAGAGGCTGATAGAGTAAGTGATGTTGAGGTTGGGAGTGCTAAACCGAACTTCATCAACAAGAAAAGGCCTAATAAGTTCAAAGTTCCTTATCCCAACAATAAGAAAGGGAAGCAAGCCTCTCCGGCAACTAAGATTTTTACCTCAAGTGGTGGGCAATGCTACAACTGTGGTTCTAAGGACCAATATGCAAATAAGTGTCCAAAACCCCGTGCTTGTCGCTATTGCAAAAGCCCGGACCATTATATATCTTCGTGTCCCAAACTTCAAAACAGGAAGGAGGGAAAGCTTAATGTGGTGCAAACTCCTAGTAACACTTCTCATGGTCAAGGTATTTCTCATTCTATCCTTGATGGCATTATTTTATTTCGTGATCATCCTATTCGAGTTCTTTTTGATACGGATGCGTCCCATTCTTTTATATCAAAAGAACTTGTTGATACTTTTTCTTTGGATGTTATGTGTTTAATGACTTCTTTGAGAATTGCGAATCCGGTTGGTGGATCCGCAACAATCAGTTTATTGTGTAAAGATGTCGAAATTATTTTGTGCGATTACTCTTTCCATGCCGATTTGCATGTTATGCGTTACCTTGGCTTTAGAATGATTTTGGGAATGGATTGGCTTAACCGCTATGAAGCTCAAATCCTATGTCCTGGGAGGATTGTTCATTTTCGACATCCTCAATCTGTTAAGCAGATTTCTATTAATCTTAAAGATTCGGATTCCAGCTTGGTTGCATTTTTATATTATTTAAATCCTCGTGATAACGATAATGATGATGAGGAAGATATTATTTCACTTATTCACGTTGTTCGTGAATTTTCCGACATATTTGAGCCCGTTTTAGGATTACCACCTAAGCGAGCAATTGAGTTCAGAATTAATCTCATTCCTGGAGCTCAACCTATTACTCGTCCTCCTTATCGTATGTCCAATAAAGAAAATGAGGAGATGCGCAAACAATTATCCGAATTGGAGACGAAGCAATTTATTCGCTCTAGTTTCTCTCCTTGGGGAGCTTCGGCTATTTTTGTGAAGAAATCCGATGGTACACTTAGGCTTTGCGTTGACTACCGCAAGCTTAATGATCTTACTATCAAGAATAAATATCCTTTACCTCGGATTGATGATCTATTCGATCAACTTAGTGGTGCTAGAGCCTTTTCACAATTGGACTTGGCTACCAGTTTTCATCAGCTTCGTATTGCAGAGGATAGCATTCCTTTGACATCGTTCCGTACTCTTTATGGATCTTATGAATGGCTTGTTATGCCATTTGGTTTAACGAATGCTCCAGCTTATTTCGTTGACCTTATGAATAGAGTTTTCAAAGACTTCCTCGATCGGTTTGTTCTCATCTTCATTGAGATATTCTTGTGTATTCAAAAACCGAGGAGGAGCATGAAAAGCATCTTCAGATTTTGTTGGAAACTCTTAGGAGCAATCAATTGAAAGCAATATTTTCTAAATGCCATTTTTGGCAATCTCGTGTGAAATTTCTTGGTCATATTATTTCTGAATCTGAAATTTCCGTGGATCCTTCAAAGATTGAAGCGATTCAAAATGGAAGAGACCGAAGAGTGTGATGGAAATTCGTAGCTTTCTCGGATTAGCGGGCTATTACCGTCGTTTTATTAAAGACTTTTCTAAAATTGTCGTGCCTCTTACAAGCTTAACAAAGAAAGGTATTAAATACATTTGGTCGGACAAATGTGATGCTTCTTTTCAGAAATTAAAAGAACTCCTTTCCGATTTTCCTATTCTTGTGATTCCCGAAGGAAACCAAGATTTTATTGTTTATACCGATGCTAGTCGCGTTGGTTTGGGTGCCGTTCTTATGCAAAGAGAACGTGTTATTGCTTTTGCTTATGGGCAATTGAAGCCAGCCGAGACTAGATATGCCACTCATGATTTAGAGCTCGCGGCTATTGTTTTCGCTCTTAAAATTTGGCGTCATTATCTTTTGGGAGAAAAATTTATTCTTTACACCGATCATAAATCTTTGAAGTATCTATTTTCTCAAAATGAACTTAATTTGCGTCAACAACACTGGCTCGAATTCCTTGCATCTTATGATCTTGATATTCTTTATACTCCTGGAAAGGGAATATGTGTTGCTGAAACACTTAGTCGCAAGCAACAAGCGGTTGTTTCTATGATGATATCCGAATGGAATGATCTCGGAATTTTATCCACATGTGAGATTCGAGATCGTGTTTTCGATTTATGTTCATCTCTTGTTTTACGTAGACTTGAGGCTCATCCTTCTCTTCTTGACCGCATTGTTGAAGCTCAAAAGTTAGATCCTGAATTGGCTCTTCTTGGCCAAAATTTTAGGGATAAAATTGATATTGAAGGTTTGAAAGACTTTGATATTGATTCTCGTGGCGGTATTCGAAAATTTGGTAGACTTATCGTGCCAAATATTAGTGATCTTCGTAAAGACATTTTAGACGATTCTCATCATTTTAAATTTACCATTCATCCCAGTAGTAGTAAAATGTACGCGGATATGAAGCGACTTTATTATTGGGAGGGAATGAAATCCGATATTGCTAACTTTGTTAAGTGTTGCATGACTTGCCAACTCATTAAGGCCGAGCATCAAAGGCCCGGTGGGTTATTGCAACCTTTAGAAATTCCAATTTGGAAATGGGACCAAATTTCCATGGATTTTATTGACGGCCTTCCCCGTTCTCGTTCGGGTCATGATAGCTTATGGGTGATAGTCGATAGACTTACTAAATCCGCCCATTTTATTTCCGTTCGGTCTAATCAAACCGTACCTCTTTTGGCTAAGCTTTTTATCAAAGAAATTGTAAAATTGCATGAAGTTCCTTCTTCTATTGTTAGTGATCGTGATCCATTGTTTACTAGTGGATTTTGGAAGAGTCTTCAAAAAGCTTTGGGAACGAAGCTTAATTTTAGCACCGCTTATCATCCTCAGTCCGATGGACAAACCGAGCGTGTGAATCAAACTCTTGAAGATCTTCTTCGTGCATGTGTCCTTGATTTTGGTGGAAGTTGGGAAGATCATATTTCTCTTGTTGAGTTTTCCTATAATAATAGCTTCCAATCTAGTATTGGTATGGCACCATTTGAGGCACTCTATGGAAGACCATGCCGATCTCCTTCTTGTTGGCTTGAGGCCGGTGAGAAGCTGGTTTTAGGTCTAGATTTTATTCGTGATTCCACAGAAAAGATTGCCCTTATTCGTCATAGGATGAAAGAAGCCCAGAGTAGACAAAAATCCTATGCCCGTAACCGGAGAAGGAAATTAGAATTTTCTGTGGGAGATCTTGTGTTTATTCGTGTTTCACCTATGAAGGGTGTTGTACGTTTCAGTCGGTTGGGAAAGTTAGCACCTAGATATACTGGTCCATTTCCCATCACCGAACGCCTTGGTACCGTGGCTTATCGCCTTTTATTACCGGCTCAATTTTCTGCTATTCATGACGTGTTTCACGTTTCTCAATTACGGAAATGCCTTCAAGGTTCTGATTCTATTCTTGAGCCCGGTGTTGTGGAAGAATTGAAGTTTCGCCTAATTTAACTTATGAGCAACATCTTATTCGTATTATTGCTTCAGAGGTCAAACGCCTTCGAAATAAAGATATTCTGGTTGTTAAAGTTCAATGGTCCTCAAATCCTAAGGATTGCTCTTAGAAATCTAGAGAATTCATCGAGCGAACACATCCGGACTTACTTTCTCGTGCTCTTTGAGGTGAACTTCTTATTTCAAATTTCTTTTATGTTGAATATGCTTTTATGGTTGTTACTATATATTTTCTTCTTAAATATTGCGAGGACACAATTTCTTTAAGGAGGAGAGTCTGTAAAAACCCGCATATTTTACGATTGTGTATTTAAATATTTTATTTAAATATTTCATCGTCAGTCGGATAATAGTCCGAAAAGTTACTTTTTGAAAACATTCGAATTGGGACTCGAGACCCCTTCCATTGAGTTCAAAATGCCGTTTGCAACCTTTTTGAGTATAAGCTTCGATATGTTTGGAGTAAGTTGATTTTTGCTACTTTTTCTATAGGGCTTTGAGTTTGGGTTCAGCCCATTTGCCCAATTCTGGTTATATCAACCCAACCCCTCTCCACTTCTCTTCATTCATTCCTCATTTCCTAACTCTCTCAAGCTCAAGAGAATAATTGGGGAAAAGATTGGAAATTAGAATTCCAAGCCCTAGTTCATTTGCAAAATCCAAGCTCTAGCTCCAAATTCTAAGAGAAGCCATTAGTAAGCATCTCCTTCTTCTTCTCCAACTCATTCTCCTTTCAATTTTAGAATTTCCTAAACCTAACTTAGGAAATATTTTACTTTTAAGCTTAGATTGAAGCTTCTTGGGTTGGAATTGAAGAGTGTTTGTCCTTGCCTTGCTCTATAGCTTCTTCTTGCTTGTTCTTTGGGTCTAAAGGTGAGATTTTTATCTCACATCTTTGTCTATAACTATCTTTGATTGTTGGGTATGAATTCCTAACACTCAACCATGTGCATTTGATTTGGATTTGTATTGGTTTTGGGAATATTTCAATTTTTAGTTTTTTGGGTTCAAATCTTTAAAGATCCTAACTTTGATGTTTGAACATGTTTTTGGTGATGCATCGAGGAGCCAATAGGACCGGGTAGCCGATAGGCGTAATCCCCTAGCGTCCATGCTCAACCGCTAGCAAATTGAGTGAGAGTTTGTGCTTCTATTAAATAGGGCAGGAATTGCAGAAATTTGCAGTTCGGCCGACCGAACCCCTTGTGTCGGTCGACCGAAGCGGTAGCCGAAACTTTCTGGGCTATTTCGGCCGTCCGACTCAGGAAGTCCGGTCAACCGACCTGCTTCTATTTCCCTGTTTTGCCTATTATGCTCATTTTACTTTGCTTTTCCAATCTTTAATCGATTCTTCTTCTCCGATTAGTTGTTATCACCTTTGTCGACTTTGATAACTTCTATTTTTGGAATTTTTGGGTATTTCCATTTTGATGGATTCGGAATCGATTTCTTTGGATTCTATTCACGTCTTCGAATGTGAATTTTAGTGATTGATTGTTTCTACAATCATTTTTGTGATCTGTCACTTTTAAAAATATAAAGGTTTTCAATACTAGTAGTAAATATCAAAATTCTTTCATCAAAATGATTTCAACACTATTTTATTACAAAGCTCGTTTCTTAAACCGTTTTCCAATCTACTAGCACATACAAACCTTTACCTCACTTGTATGAGAAATCTAATTAAACTGCTTAGTAAAACAAGTGGTATGAAACGCTTGTGTTTGCTTCGTCGGTTAATTTTTGGACTTGTTCGATTGAATCCCTTGTGACAATTTTCGAGTGGAGATCTACAATTTGTTCGTAAATATTTAAGTTAAGCTAGTGGTTATGGGACATGAAGCTAAGCTCATATTTACTAGCTTAATGTAATTGACACTTCTTGATGATCGATGATGATCATTTTTGTGATTTAGACTAGCAATGTGCGATGTCTCTTTGTCTACGAGGGAGACTAAACCCCGTTTCTGTGGAGCTTCGGCTCAATTTGGTGGGGTAGCGACCTATGGTCTTTGGGTCGTTTTATGGAACTTCGGCTCAAAATTAATGGTTAGCAACCATTGAATAGCGTTCCGTTTTGTGATACACGTGTTGTTGAGTTTTCATGCTTCCGTTTTGTGATAGGCCTCCCCCTTTTCGTGATTTCTGGATTTCCATTGATGATTTCTAGAATTTGTGTTTTCACCAATTTTCGTGACTTGCTTTGATAAGTTTTATCAATATTTGTGCATTGGTGAATTTTTGTGTCATTTACTTTTTGTGAATAGAAATATAGAGTATGACATTCCTTTTTATCTTTGAGAAGATTCTTGTGATATTGATTACTCTCTTGACGATTTTCAATTACATATTTATCATAACATGGCATTGTGATTATTATACGTCTTGTCATATCTCTTATTCTATATCATTTCATCTTATATTTATAGTTAGACTGATCCGTTTATTATTTTCTTATTAGATAATACTCGGGTTAGACCGAGATGTTACAGGTGTTTCCACTTGACTACACTTCTGGTGTTTACAATTCCGACTTTCTCCTAACTACTTAGATTAGTAGTTCATTTTGTTGTATACATTTGAAATATAGACTCTATGATGTATGCTTATTCTCTTGAGTAGCACTTGTAACTATTCTTTTGTGATATTGTGGATCTAGTTTGACCACTACTCTGATGTACACTTCTACGTGTAGTATTCATATCTGTTTCCGCCTTTGAGATATGAACTTCTACTACTGATTTTTGTTATGCTTATTTCAATATTTGTTTCCGAAGATATTATAGCCACTGTGTAGTAGCTTTGAGTTTGCATCGGTATGTCGGATTTCCTTTTGAGATGAAAAGTTATACCTTTATTTGGCATATCGATACTCGCACAAAGCAATTATATAGATGGTCGCTACTAACCAGCCCTATTCTCCGTGCTAGTTGACGACATTACTCCATAGTGTTCTTGGCTTATCAGAGCCAAACTTCGGAACAATGTAGAATAATTTAACAAGGATCATCGTCCTAAGTCCATCTTAGGAGTCGTGCTTTAGGATTTAATTCGAGTCTCCGTACATTTTCATCCTATTTTCTTTATGATTCGTTGTTTTATCTATCAAGATTGCTTGATATCCATTTGGTGAATAACCTTTTTCTTCTTCTTTCTTTCTTTCTAAAGGAAGAGAAATGGTTAGACCAGGCCTTTCCAGCGCCGGACAATCTAGTGCTACTCCCCAAGATGGAGTATTTATGTTTGCCCAGCAGCTTCAAGATCTAGTAAAGAATGCTCAAGCAGCCGGTTCTAATCCGGAGTCTACTCACCCTAAGTCTGGATTTGCACGTTTGTGCAACGATTATACCAATTTGGGTGGGAAGCCATTCAAAGGTTCTGAAACCATTATTGAAGTCCAGGCTTGGCTAATATCATGCGATCGAATCTTTTCTCGCATGAATCTTATTGATCTTCGCCGAGTTCAGGTGGCCTCTAGTATGCTTCAAGAAAGAGCAATAGATTGGTATGAGCTTCTTATTTCTGAAATTAATGAAGCGGATCTTACTTGGGATAAATTCTGGGAATGATTCGAATTAAAGTTTGTGCCAGAAGCTAAGAAAGTGACATTGGCCCGTCGCTTCATTGACCTTGTTCAAGGTGAATCTTCTGTGGCAGATTATGTCGCATCCTTCAAGTCACTTTCTAAATACGGGGTCGAATACATAAACACCCCATTAAAGAAGAACCAAAGATTTGTCTATGGTTTGAACAAAAATAATAAGAACCCATTACTTCTTAAATTAGAAGTTTCTTTTGATCAACTCATTGATATCGCTCTTCGACTTGAAGAGGCTGATAGAGTAAGTGATATTGAGGTTAGGAGTGCTAAACCGAACTTCGTCAACAATAAAAGGCCTAATAATTTCAAAGGTCCTTATCCTAACAATAAGAAAGGGAAGCAAGCCTCTCCGGCAACTAAGACTTTTACCTCAAGTGGTGGGCAATGCTACAACTGTGGTTCTAAGGACCATTATGCGAATAAGTGTTCAAAACCCCGTGCTTGTCGCTATTGCAAAAGCCCAGACCATTATATATCTTCGTGTCCCAAACTTCAAAACAGGAAGGAGGGAAAGCTTAATGTGGTGCAAACTCCTAGTAACACTTCTCGTGGTCAAGGTATTTCTCATTCTATCCTTGATGGCATTATTTTATTTCGTGATCATCCTATTCGAGTTCTTTTTAATACGGGTGCGCCCGATTCTTTTATATCAAAAGAACTTGTTGATACTTTTTCTTTGGATGTTATGTGTTTAATGACTTCTTTGAGAATTTCGAATCCGGTTGGTGGATCCACAACAATCAGTTTATTGTGTAAAGATGTCGAAATTATTTTGTGTGATTACTCTTTCCGTGCCGATTTGCATGTTATGCGCTACCTTGGCTTTGGAATGATTTTGGGAATGGATTGGCTTAACCGCTATGAAGATCAAATCCTATGTCCTGAGCGAACTATTCATTTTCGACATCCTCAATCTGTTAAGCAGATTTCTATTGATCTTAAAGATTCAGATTCCAGCTTGGATGCATTTTTATATTCTTTATATCCGCATGATGACGATAGTGATGATGAGGAAGATATTATTTCTCTTATTCACGTTATTCGTGAATTTTCCAACATATTTGAGCCCGTTTTAGGATTACCACCTAAGCGAGCAATTGGGTTCAGAATTAGTCTCATCCCTGGAGCTCAACCTATTACTCGTCCTCCTTATCGTATGTCCAATAAAGAAAATGAGGAGATGCACAAACAATTATCCGAATTGGAGACTAAGCAATTTATTCGCTCTAGTTCCTCTCCTTAGGGAGCTTCGGCTATTTTTATGAAGAAATCTGACGGTACACTTAGGCTTTGCGTTGACTACCGCAAGCTTAATGATCTTACTATCAAGAATAAATATCCTTTACCTCAGATTGATGATCTATTCGATCAACTTAGTGGTGTTAGAGTCTTTCCACAATTGGACTTGGCTACCGTTTTTCATCAGCTTCGTGTTGCAGAGGATGGCATTCCTTTGACATCGTTCCGTACTCGTTATGGATCTTATGAATGGCTTGTTATGCCATTTGGTTTAACGAATGCTCTGACTTATTTCTTTGACCTTATGAATAGAGTTTTCAAAGACTTCCCGAGATATTCTTGTGTATTTAAAAACCGAGGAGGTGCATGAAAAGCATCTTCAGATTTTGTTGGAAACTCTTAGGAGCAATCAATTGAAAGCAATATTTTCTTAATGCCATTTTTGGAAATCTCGTGTGAAATTTCTGGGTCATATTATTTCCAAATCTGAAATTTTCGTGGATCCTTCAAAGATTGAAGCGATTCAAAATTGGAAGAGACCGGAGAGTGTGACGGAAATCCGTAGCTTTCCCGGATTAGCGGGCTATTACCGTCGTTTTATTAAAGACTTTTCTAAAATTGTCATGCCTCTTACAAGCTTAACAAAGAAAGGTGTTAAATACATTTGGTCCGAGAAATGTGATGCTTCTTTTCAGAAATTAAAAGAACTCCTTTCCGATTCTCCTATTCTTGTGATTCCCGAAGGA
Organism: Allium cepa; assembly: GCA_030765085.1. Lineage (NCBI taxonomy): Eukaryota > Viridiplantae > Streptophyta > Magnoliopsida > Asparagales > Amaryllidaceae > Allium > Allium cepa. The sequence goes on from CM060937.1 coordinate 296,021,288, forward strand.
AACCAAGATTTTATTGTATATACTGATGCTAGTCGCGTTGGTTTGGGTGCTGTTCTTATGCAAAGAGAACGTGTTATTGCTTATGCTTCTAGGCAATTGAAGCCAGCCGAGACTAGATATGCCACGCATGATTTAGAGCTCGCGACTATTGTTTTCGCTCTTAAAATTTGGCGTCATTATCTTTTGGGAAAAAAATTTATTCTTTACACCGATCATAAATCTTTGAAGTATCTATTTTCTCAAAAGGAACTTAATTTGCGTCAACAACGTTGGCTCGAATTCCTTGCATCTTATGATCTTGATATTCTTTATACTCCCGGAAAGGAAAAACGTGTTGCCGATACACTTAGTCGCAAGCAACAAGCGGTTGTTTCTATGATGATATCAGAAGGAAATGATCTCGAAATTTTATCCACTTGTGAGATTCGAGATCGTGTTTCCGATTTATGTTCATCTCTTATTTTATGTAGCCTTGAGGCTCATCCTTCTCTTCTTGACCGCATTATTGAAGCTCAAAAGCTAGATCCCGAATTGGCTCTTCTTGGCCAAAATTTTAGGGATAAAATTGATATTGAAGGTTTGAAAGACTTTGATATTGATTCTCGTGGCGGTATTCGAAAATTTGGTAGACTTATCGTGCCAAATACTAGTGATCTTTGTAAAGACATTTTAGAAGATTCTCATCGTTCTAAATTTACCATTCATCCCGGTAGTAGTAAAATGTACGCAGATATGAAGCGACTTTATTATTGGGAGGGAATGAAATCCGATATTGCTAACTTTGCTAAGTGTTGCATGACTTGCCAACTCATTAAGGCCGAGCATCAAAGGCCCGGTGGGTTATTGCAACCTTTAGAAATTCCAATTTGAAAGTGGGACCGAATTTCCATGGATTTTATAGATGGCCTTCCCCGTTCTCGTTCGGGTCATGATAGCTTATGGGTGATAGTCGATAGACTTACTAAATCCGCCCATTTTATTCCTGTTCGGTCTAATCGAACCGTACCTCTTTTGGCCAATCTTTTTATCAAAAAAATTGTAAAATAGCATGGAGTTCCTTCTTCTATTGTTAGCGATCATGATCCATTGTTTACTAGTGGATTTTGGAAGAGTCTTCAAAAAGCTTTGGGAAGAAGCTTAATTTTAGCACCGCTTATCATCCTCAGTCTGGTGGACAAACCGAGCGTGTGAATCAAACTCTTGAAGAGCTTCTTCGTGCATGTGTCCTTAATTTTGGTGGAAGTTAGGAAGACCATATTTCTCTTGTTGAGTTTTCCTATAATAATAGCTTCCAATCTAGTATTGATATGGGACCATTTGAGGCACTCTATGGAAGACCATGCCGATCTCCTTCTTGTTGGCTTGAGGCCGGTGAGAAGCTGGTTTTAGGTCTAGATTTTATTCGTGATTCCACAGAAAAGATTGACCTTATTCGTTATAGGATGAAAGAAGCCCAGAGTAGAAAAAAATCCTATGCCGATAACCGAAGAAGGAAATTAGAATTTTCTGTGGGAGATCTTGTGTTTATTCGTGTTTCACCTATGAAGGGCGTTGTATGTTTCAGTCGACCGGGAAAGTTGGCACCAAGATATATTGGTCCATTTTCCATCACCGAACGCCTTGGTTCCGTGGCTTATCGCCTTTTATTACCAGCTCAATTTTCTGCTATTCATGACGTGTTTCACGTTTCTCAATTACAGAAATGCCTTCGAGGTTTCGATTCTATTCTTGAGCCCGGTGTTATGGAAGAAACTGAAGTTTCGCCCAATTTAACTTATGAGCAACATCTTATTCGTATTATTGCTTCGGAGGTTAAACGCCTTCGAAATAAAGATGTTCCGCATGTTAAAGTTCAATGGTCCTCAAATCCTAAGGATTGCTTTTGGGAATCTAGAGAATTCATCGAGCGAACACATCCAGACTTACTTTCTCGTGCTCTTTGGGGTGAACTTCTTTTTCAAATTTCTTTTGTGTTGAATATGCTTTTATCGTTGTTACTATATATTTTCTTCTTAAATATTGCGAGGACGCAATTTCTTTAAGGAGGGGAGTCTGTAACAACCCGCATATTTTACGATTGAGTATTTAAATATTTTATCGTTAGTCCGATTATAGTCCGAAAAGTTACTTTTTGCAAACAGTCGAATTGAGACTCGAGACCCCTTCCATTGAGTTCAAAATGTTGCTTACAACGTTTTTGAGTATAAGCTTCGATATGTTTGGAATAAGTTCATTTTTGCAACTTTTTTTATAGGGCTTTGAGTTTGGGTTCAGCCCATTTGCCCAATTCTAGTTATATCAACCCAACCCCTCTCCACTTCTCTTCATTCATTCCTCATTTTCTAACTCTCTCAAGCTCAAGAGAATAATGATGGAAAATATTGAAAATTAGAATTCCAAGCCCTAGTTCATTTGCCAAATCCAAGCTCTAGCTCCAAATTCCAAGAGAAGCCATTAGTAAGCATCTCCTTCTTCTTCTCCAACTCATTCTCCTTTCAATTTTAGAATTTTCTAAACCTAACTTAGGAAATATTTTACTTGTAAGCTTATATTGAAGTTTCTTGGGTTGGAATCGAAGAGTGTTTGTCCTTGCCTTGCTCTATAGCTTCTTCTTACTTGTTCTTTAGGTTTAAAGGTGAGATTTTTATCTCACATCTTTGTCTATAACTATCTTTGATTGTTGGGTATGAATTCCTAACACTCAACCATGTGCATTTGATTTAGATTTGGATTGGATTTGTGAATATTCCAATTTTTAGTGTTTTGGGTTCAAATCTTTAAAGATCCTAACTTTGACGTTTGAACATGTTTTTGATGATTCATCGAGGAGCCAATAGGACCGGGTAACCGATAGGCGTAATCCCCAAGCGTCCATGCTCGACCGGTTGCAAATTGAGTGAGAGTTTGCGCTTCTATTAAATAGGGCAGGAATTGCAGAAAATTGCAGTTCGGCCGACCGAACCCCCTGGGTCGGTCAACCGAAACTGTAGCCGAAATTTTCTGGGCTATTTCGGTCGGCCGACTCAGGAAGTCCGGTCAACCGACCTGCTCCTATTTCCCTGTTTTGTCTATTATGCTCATTTTGCTTTGCTTTTCCAATCTTTAATCGATTCTTCTTCTCCGATTAGTTGTTATCACCTTTGTCGACTTTGAAAACTTCTATTTTTGGAATTTTTGGGTATTTCCATTTTGATGGATTCAGAATCGATTTCTTTGGATTCTATTCACGTCTTCGAATGTGAATTTTAGTGATTGATTGTTTCTACAATCATTTTTGTGATTTGTCACTTTTAAAAATATAAAGGTTTTCAATACTAGTAGTAAATATCAAAATTCTTTCATCAAAATGATTTCAATAATATTTTATTACAAATCTCGTTTCTTAAACCGTTTTCCAATCTACTAGCATATACAAACCTTTACCTCACTCGTATGAGAAATCTAATTAAACTGCTTAGTAAAACAAGTGGTATGAAACGCTTGCGTTTGCTTCGTCGGTTAATTTTTGGACTTGTTCGATTGAATCCCTTGTGAAAATTTTCGAGTTGAGATCTACAATTTGTTTGTAAATATTTAAGTTAAGCTAGTGGTTATGGGACATGAAGCTAAGCTCGTATATTTACTAGCTTAATGTAATTGACACTTCTTGATGATCGATGATGATCATTTTTGTGATTTAGACTAGCAATGTGCGATGTCTCTTTGTCTACGAGGGAGACTAAACCCCGTTTCTATGGAGCTTCGGCTCAATTTGGTGGGGTAGCGACCCATGGTCTTCGGGTAGTTTTGTGGAGCTTCGGCTCAAAATTAATGGTTAGCAACCATGGAATAACGTTCCGTTTTGTGATACACGTGTTGTTGAGTTTTCATGCTCCCGTTTTGTGGTAGGCCTCCCCTTTTTCGTGATTTCTGGATTTCCATTGATGATTTCGAGAATTTGTGTTTTCACCAATTTTCGTGATTTACATTGATAAGTTTTATCAATATTTGTGCATTAGTGAATTTGTGTGTCATTAACTTTTTGTGAATAAAAGTATAGAGTATGACATTCCTTTTTATCTTTGAGAAGATTCTTGTGATATTGATTACTCTCTTGACGATTTTCAATTACATATCTATCACAGCATGGCATTGTGATTATTATACGTCTTGTCATATCTCTTATTCTATATCATTTCATCTGATATTTATAGTTAGACTGATCCGTTTATTATTTTCTTATTAAATAATACTCGGGTCAGACCGAGATGTTACAGGTACTTCCACTTGACCACACTTCTGGTGTTTACTATTCTAACTTTCTCCTAACTACTTAGATTTGTAGTTCATTTTGTTGTATACATTTGAAATATAGACTCTATGATGTATACTTATTCTCTTGAGTAGCACTTGTAACTATTCTTTTGTGATATTGTGGATCTTGTTTGACCACTACTCTGATGTACACTTCTATGTGTAGTATTCATATTTATTTCCGCCTTTGAGATTTGAACTTCTGCTACTGATTTGTGTTATGCTTATTTCTATATTTGTTTCCGAAGATATTATAGCCATTGTGTAGTAGCTCTGAGTTTGCATCGGTAAGTCAAATTTCCTTTCGAGATGAAAAGTTATATCTTTATCTGGAATATCGGTACTCGCACAAAGCAATTATACAGATGGTCGCTACTCAACAGCCTTATTCTCCATGCTAGTTGACGATATTACTCCATAGTGTTCTTGGCTAGCATGGGTATAGAGGTGGGGCGTCATAGCTTGGTATCTGAGCCAGATTTCGGAACAATGTAGAATAATTTAACAAGGATCGTCGTCTTAAGTCCATCTTAGGAGTCGTGCTTTAGAATTTAATTCGAGCCTTCCTACCGATTCATCTTATTTTATTTATGATTCCTTGTTTTATCTATCAAGATTGCTTGATATCCATTTGGTGAATAACATTTTTCTTCTTCTTTCTTTCTTTCTAAAGGAAGAGAAATGGTTAGACCAGGCCGTCCTAGTGCCAGTCAATCTAGTGCTACTCCCCAAGATGGAGTATTTATGTCTGCCCAGCAGCTTCTTGATCTAGTAAAGAATGCTCAAGCAGCCGGTTCTAATCCGGAGTCTACTCACTCTAAGTCTGGATTTGCACGCTTGCGCAACGATTATACCAATTTGGGTGGGAAGCCATTCAAAGGTTCTGAAACCATTATTGAAGTCCAGGCTTGGCTAAGATCATGCGATCGAATCTTTTCTCGCATGAACCTTATTGATCTTCACCGAGTTCAGGTGGGCTCTAGTATGCTCCAAGAAAGAGCAAAAGATTGGTATGAGCTTCTTATTTTTGAAATTATTGAAGCGGATCTTACTTGGGAGAAATTCCGGGAACGATTCGAATTAAAGTTTGTGCCAGAAGCTAAGAAAGTGACATTGGCCCGTCGCTTCATTGACCTTGTTCAAGGTGAATCTTCTGTGGCAGATTATGTCGCATCCTTCAAGTCACTTTCTAAATACGGGGTCGAATACATAAACACCCCATTGAAGAAGAACCAAAGATTTGTCTATGGCTTGAACAAAAATATCAAGAAGCCATTACTTCTAAAATTAGAAGTTTTTTTTGATCAACTCATTGATATCGCTCTTCGACTTGAAGAGGCTGATAGAGTAAGTGATGTTGAGGTTGGGAGTGCTAAACCGAACTTTATCAACAAGAAAAGGCCTAATAAGTTCAAAGTTCCTTATCCAAACAATAAGAAAGGGAAGCAAGCCTCTCCGGAAACTAAGGCTTTTACCTCAATGGTGGGCAATGCTACAACTGTGTATCTAAGGACAATTATGCGAATAAGTGTCCAAAACCCCGTGCTTGTCGCTATTGCAAAAGCCCGGACCATTATATATCTCCGTGTCCCAAACTTCAAAACAGGAAGGAGGGAAAGCTTAATGTGGTGCAAACTCCTAGTAACACTTCTCATGGTCAAGGTATTTTTCATTCTATCCTTGATGGCATTATTTTATTTCGTGATCATCCTATTCGAGTTCTTTTTGATACGGGTGCGTCCCATTCTTTTATATCAAAAGAACTTGTTGATACTTTTTCTTTGGATGTTAAGTGTTTAATGACTTCTTTGAGAATTGCGAATATGGTTGGCGGATCCGCAACAATCAGTTTATTGTGTAAAGATGTCGAAATTATTTTGTGTGATTGCTCTTTCCGTGCCGATTTGCACGTTATGCGTTACCTTGGATTTGGAATGATTTTGGGAATGGATTGGCTTAACCGCTATGAAGCTCAAATCCTATGTCCTGAGCGGACTATTCATTTTCGACATCCTCAATCTGTTAAGCAGATTTCTATTGATCTTAAAGATTCGGATTCCAGCTTGGTTGCATTTTTTATATTCTTTAAATCCTCATGATGACGATAATGATGATGAGGAAGATATTATTTCTCTTATTCACGTTGTTCGTGAATTTTCCGACATATTTGAGCCCGTTTTAGGATTACCACCTAAGCGAGCAATAGAGTTCAGAATTAATCTCATCCCTGGAGCTCAACCTATTACTCGTCCTCCTTATCGTATGTCCAATAAAGAAAATGAGGAGATGCGCAAATAATTATCCGAATTGGAGACGAAGCAATTTATTCGCTCTAGTTCCTCTCCTTGGGGAGCTTCGGCTATTTTTATGAAGAAATCCAATGGTACACTTAGGCTTTGCATTGGCTACCGCAAGCTTAATGATCTTACTATTAAGAATAAATACCTATACCTCCGATTGATGATTTATTCAATCAACTTAGTGGTGCTAGAGTCTTTTCACAATTGGACTTGGCTACCGGTTTTCATCAGCTTCGTATTGCAGAGGATAACATTCCTTTGACATCGTTCCGTACTCGTTATAGATCTTATGAATGGCTTGTTATGCCATTTGGTTTAATGAATGATCCGGCTTATTTCGTTGACCTTATGAATAGAGTTTTCAAAGACTTCCTCGATCGGTTTGTTCTCATCTTCATTGAGATATTCTTGTGTATTCAAAAACCGAGGAGGTGCATGAAAAGCATCTTCAGGTTTTGTTGGAAACTCTAAGGAGCAATCAATTGAAAGCAATATTTTCTAAATGCCATTTTGGGCAATCTCGTGTGAAATTTATTGGTCATATTATTTCCAAATCTGAAATTTTCGTGGATCCTTCAGGGATTGAAGCGATTCAAAATTGGAAGAGACCGAAGAGTGTGACGGAAATCTGTAGCTTTCTCGGATTAGCGGGCTATTACCGTCGTTTTATTAAAGAATTTTCTAAAATTTTCGTGCCTCTTACTAGCTTAACAGAGAAAGGTGTTAAATACATTTGGTCCGACAAATGTGATGCTTCTTTTCAGAAATTAAAAGAACCCCTTTCCGATTCTCCTATTCTTGTGATTCCCGAAGGAAACCAAGATTTTATTGTTTATACCGATGCTAGCCGCGTTGGTTTGGGTGCCGTTCTTATGCAAAGAGAACGTGTTATTGCTTATGCTTCTAGGCAATTGAAGCCAGCCGAGACTAGATATGCCACTCATGATTTAGAGCTCGCGGCTATTGTTTTCGCTCTTAAAATTTGGCGTCATTATCTTTTGGGAGAAAAATTTATTCTTTACACCGATCATAAATATTTGAAGTATCTATTTTCTCAAATGAAACTTAATTTGCGTCAACAACGTTAGCTCGAATTCCTTGCATCTTATGATCTTGATATTCTTTATACTCCCGGAAAGGGAAAACGTGTTGCCGATACACTTAGTCGCAAGCAACAAGCGGTTGTTTCTATGATGATATGCGAATGAAATGATCTCGAAATTTTATCCACTTGTGAGATTCGAGATCGTGTTTCCGATTTATGTTCATCTCTTGTTTTATGTAGGCTCATCCTTCTCTTCTTGACCGCATTATTGAAGCTCAAAAGCTAGATCCTGAATTGGCTCTTCTTGGCCAAAATTTTAGGGATAAAATTGATATTGAAGGTTTGAAAGACTTTGATATTGATTCTCGTGGCGGTATTCGAAAATTTGGTAGACTTATCGTGCCAAATATTAGTGATCTTTGTAAAGATATTTTAGAAGATTCTCATCGTTCTAAATTTACTATTCATCCCGGTAGTAGTAAAATGTACGCAAATATGAAGCGACTTTATTATTGGAAGGGAATGAAATCCGATATTGCTAACTTTGTTAAGTGTTGCATGACTTGCCAACTCATTAAGGCCGAGCATCAAAGGCCCGGTGGGTTATTGCAACCTTTAGAAATTCTAATTTGAAAGTGGGACCGAATTTCTATGGATTTTATAGACGGCCTTCCCCGTTCTCGTTCGGGTCATGATAGCTTATGGGTGATAGTCGATAGACTTACTAAATCCGCCCATTTTATTTCTGTTCGGTCTAATCGAACCGTACCTCTTTTGGCCAAACTTTTTATCTAAGAAATTGTAAAATTGCATGGAGTTCCTTCTTCTATTGTTAGTGATCATGATCCATTGTTTACTAGTGGATTTTGGAAGAGTCTTCAAAAAGCTTTGGGAACGAAGCTTAATTTTAGCACCGCTTATCATCCTCGGTCTGGTGGGCAAAACGAGCGTGTGAATCAAACTCTTAAAGAGCTTCTTCATGCATGTGTCCTTAATTTTGGTGGAAGTTAGGAAGATCATATTTCTCTTGTTGAGTTTTCCTATAATAATAGCTTCCAATCTAGTATTGGTGTGGGACCATTTGAGGCACTCTATGGAAGACCATGCCGATCTCCTTCTTGTTGGCTTGAGGCCGGTGAGAAGCTGGTTTTAGGTCTAGATTTTATTCGTGATTCCACAAAAAAGATTGACCTTATTCGTCATAGGATGAAAGAAGCCAGAGTAGAAAAAAATCCTATGCCGATAACCGAAGAAGGAAATTAGAATTTTCTGTGGGAGATCTTGTGTTTATTCGTGTTTCACCTATGAAGGGTGTTGTATGTTTCAGTCGATCGGGAAAGTTGGCACCTAGATATATTGGTCCATTTTCCATCATCGAACGCCTTGGTTCCGTGGCTTATCGCCTTTTATTACCGGCTCAATTTTCTGCGATTCATGACGTGTTTTACGTTTCTCAATTATGGAAATGCCTTCGAGGTTCCGATTGTATTCTTGAGCCCGGTGTTGTGGAAGAAATTAAAGCTTCGCCTAATTTAACTTATGAGCAACATCCTATTCGTATTATTGCTTCGGAGGTTAAATGCCTTCGAAATAAAGATGTTCCGCTTGTTAAAGTTCAATGGTCCTCAAGTCCTAAGGATTGCTTTTGGGAATCTAGAGAATTCATCGAGCGAACACATCCGGACTTACTTTCACGTGCTCTTTGGGGTAAACTTCTTTTTCAAATTTCTTTTGTGTTGAATATGCTTTTATGGTTGTTACTATATATATTCTTCTTAAATATTACGAGGACGCAATTTCTTTAAGGAGGGGAGTCTGTAACAACCCGCATATTTTACGATTGAGTATTTAAATATTTTATTTAAATATTTTATCGTTAGTCAGATTATAGTCCGAAAAGTTACTTTTTGCAAACAGTCGAATTGAGACTCGAGACCCCTTCCATTGAGTTCAAAATGTCGTTTACAACGTTTTTGAGTATAAGCTTCGATATGTTTGGAATAAGTTGATTTTTGCTACTTTTTCTATAGGGCTTTGAGCTTGGGTTCAGCCCATTTGCCCAACTCTGGTTATATCAACCCCACCCCTCTCCACTTCTCTTCATTAATTCCTCATTTTCTAACTCTCTCAAGCTCAAGAGAATATTGGTGGAAAATATTGAAAATTAGAAATCCAAGCCCTAGTTCATTTGCAAAATCCAAGCTCTAGCTCCAAATTCTAAGAGAAGTCATTAGTAAGCATCTCCTTCTTCTTCTCCAACTCATTCTCCTTTCAATTTTAGAATTTCCTAAACCTAACTTAGGAAATATTTTACTTGTAATCTTAGATTGAAGTTTCTTGAGTTGGAATCGAAGAGTGTTTGTCCTTGCCTTGCTCTATAGCTTCTTCTTACTTGTTCTTTAGGTTTAAAGGTGAGATTTTTATCTCACATCTTTGTCTATAACTATCTTTGATTGTTGGGTATGAATTCCTAACACTCAACCATGTGCATTTGATTTGGATTTGGATTGGTTTTGTGAATATTCCAATTTTTAGTGTTTTGGGTTCAAATCTTTAAAGATCCTAACTTTGATGTTTGAACATGTTTTTGATGATGCATCGAGGAGCCAATAGGACCGGGTAACCGATAGGCATAATCCCCTAGCGTCCATGCTCGACCAGTTGCAAATTGAGTGAGAGTTTGCGCTTCTATTATATAGGGCAGGAATTGCAGAAAATTGCAGTTCGGCCGACCGAACCCCCTGGGTCGGTCGACCGAAACTGTAGCCGAAACTTTCTGGGCTATTTCGGTCGGCCGACTCAGGAAGTCCAGTCAACCGACCTGCTCCTATTTCCCTGTTTTGCCTATTATGCTCATTTTGCTTTGCTTTTCCAATCTTTAACCGATTCTTCTTCTCCGATTAGTTGTTATCACCTTTGTCGACTTTGATAACTTCTATTTTTGGAATTTTTGGGTATTTCCATTTTGATGGATTCAGAATTGATTTCTTTGGATTCTATTCACGTCTTCGAATGTGAATTTTAGTGATTGATTGTTTCTACAGTCATTTTTGTGATTTGCCACTTTTAAAAATGTAAAGGTTTTCAATACTAGTAGTAAATATCAAAATTCTTTCATCAAAATGATTTCAACACTATTTTATTACAAAGCTCGTTTCTTAAACCGTTTTCCAATCTACAAGCATATACAAACCTTTACCTCACTCGTATGAGAAATCTAATTAAACTGCTTAGTAAAACAAGTGGTATGAAACGCTTGCGTTTGCTTCGTCGGTTAATTTTTGGACTTTTTCGATTGAATCCCTTGTGACAATTTTCGAGTGGAGATCTACAATTTGTTCGTAAATATTTAAGTTAAGCTAGTGGTTATGGGACATGAAGTTAAGCTCATATATTTACTAGCTTAATGTAATTGACACTTCTTGATGATCGACGATGGTCATTTTTGTGATTTAGACTAGCAATGTGCGATGTCTCTTTGTCTACGAGGGAGACTAAACCCCGTTTCTGTGGAGCTTCGGCTCAATTTGGTGAGGTAGCGACCCATGGTCTTCGGGCCGTTTTGTGGAGCTTCGGCTCAAAATTAATGGTTAGCAACCATGGAATAGCGTTCCGTTTTGTGATACACGTGTTTTTGAGTTTTCATGCTCCCGTTTTGTGATAGGCCTCCCACTTTTCGCGATTTCTGGATTTCCATTGATGATTTCTAGAATTTGTGTTTTCACCAATTTTCGTGATTTACATTGATAAGTTTTATCAATATTTGTGCATTGGTGAATTTGTGTGTCATATACTTTTTGTGAATAAAAATATAGAGTATGACATTCCTTTTTTCTTTGAGAAGATTCTTGTGATATTGTTTAATCTCTTGACGATTTTCAATTACATATTTATCACAGCATGGCATTGTGATTATTATACGTCTTGTCATATCTCTTATTCTATATCATTTCATCTAATATTTATAGTTAGACCGATCCGTTTATTATTTTCTTATTAAATAATACTTGGGTCAGACCGAGATGTTACGGGTGCTTCCACTTGACTCCACTTCTGGTGTTTACTATTCTGACTTTTGCCTAACTTCTTAGATTAGTAGTTCATTTTGTTGTATACATTTGAAATATAGACTCTATGATGTATACTTATTCTCTTGTGTAGCACTTGTAACTATTCTTTTGTAATATTGTGGATCTTGTTTGACCACTACTCTGATGTACACTTCTATGTGTAGTATTCATATATGTTTCCGCCTTTGAGATATGAACTTCTGCTACTGATTTGTGTTATGTTTATTTCTATATTTGTTTCCGAAGATATTATAGCCACTGTTTAGTTGCTTTGAGTTTGCATCGGCATGTCGGATTTCCTTTCGAGATGAAAATTCATACCTTTATCTGGCATATCGGTACTCGCACAAAGCAATTATACAGATGGTCGTTCCTCAACAGCCTTATTCTCCGTGCTAGTTGATGACATTACTCCGTAGTGTTCTTGGCTAGCATGGGTATAGAGGTGGGGCGTCACAAGTTTAGATAAAATTGTATATATTAAATGATTTGAAAATTTAAATAATTTGGAAATTTAAAAAGATGAATTTTTAAATAGTTTATAGGAAAATAGTTTATAATGAAATTCATTTCAAATTCAAAACCTTTTCTTCCAATTTCAAATAAATCTAGATTCGGGTCCAAATTTGAATCAACTGATTCAATTCAAATCTTCCAATTCAGGTCATCTTAAATCATAAATCAATTCAAATCGACCCAATTTCGATTTCAATTCAAATCAATTTCCATTTCAATTCAATTAGAATTAACTTCGATTTCGATTCAAATGGTTTATGACTTCAATTCAATTCTCATTTTTAAACCATTTCAATTTATACAAATTTCGAGTTCGTTTTCAGAATACCGATTTTAAATCCATTTAAACTTCAGTGTTCAATTTTAAATTTAAATCTTTAAAATAATTCAATTTCAAGCTTAAATTTTGAAATATCCATTCATACCACTTTTACTGATATAAATTCGAAGTTCAAGTAAAAGTTCAAACCTTTAAAACAATTTCAATTTTCTTAATTCAAGTCATATATCAATTTTACTTCATGTTTCGAAATAAATTCTAAAAACAATTAATTTTTGCCAATTTCAATTTCAACGTTTGAAAACTCGAATTCGAAATTAATTCAATCTTTATAAATTCGATTTTATTTCTTTAAATCAAAATCATTTAAATGAACTCAAATCCAAGAATTCAAAACCATTTAATTTAACCAATCTGGTGTCTGTATATAATTTTCTATCTATGGCCAAGTGATCAGTTATTAAATTTTAGTTTCAGGGATGGATAAATATCATTTCAATCCAAATCAAAGTATCATAGGTATATATCATTTCAACCTATTTCTTAATTTATTCGAAATAATCCACATAACAGTTCATATGATGTCAAAAATTTACAGGGTGATAATAAAAATATATAAAAATAAATAAACAACCAATGATCCAATATATCAACCAATAGCCATCCATCACAATGAATATCCAAAACAGTCAAAATGTCAAAAAAATTAACTAGTTATCAACGATCGGGTGGTTAACTATCAATTTAATTCCATTTTCACTTTAACTGTCAATTTAAATTTCTATCAGTTCAAATCATATGTTAATTTAAATAATTAAATTACCAAACAATTGTCAATAACATTAAATAACTTCATGATATCAATCTAACGAACACAAAAATATTTTATTCTTCGTGAGCATTTTAAACACTCACCTTTATTTGAACTAATTTTTTTCAGATTCAAATAAATAGGAATTTAACTCCATGTCGTAGCCTTCGTCGATATGATTCCAACGCAGCTCGTTTCACTCGAATCAGGCCTCGTATGAATAAGTTACGTGTTAATTAGTATAACTTAATTAACTAACTTAATTAACTAAAATAATTTTTAACTTAACCAACCCTTACCCTAATCCTATCTCTTCTGCTCATGCTACAACCAGGTCGGGATGAAGCTTACTTTTTTATACATAATAGAGAACGACAATCGCTGCCGCATATAACGCCGAGCCGTCGCTCCCCCACCACCTCCTCATCCTCCTCTATGCGTGCATGCATCGCACCCACTCCAAGAACCCATGCACAGCAGCTCGAACGCGAGGCGAACTCAGCCACCACATGGCACAATACGACGATCCGACTGCCCATCTTGTAGAGCTCACCATGCTATACAAGTTTTCTTTTGGAGTCGTTTGATTTCGATGAGAGGATGAGGAGAAAATGAGGAGAGAATGGTGAGCCACTTCGGTCATTGAAAATCATAGGAGGGAGAGAGACCGATATTTTTCGATTAGGGTTTGTGGAAATGATCGTATACATTGCCTTATATATGAGTTTTCGGCTCGATTCAAATATAAAATTTTCAAACTCCAAACGAAGCGTGCCGTCTGGCGTTTTATATGTTATATCCCTATTCCAAACACAATGGAAGAGGTACCGGGAGCCGATTCCATCATATTCAAAAGATAGCTTTTCAACTAAAATTATTTTAATTAAATCCCTTTAATTAATTTATGCGCGGTTTAAGCTTGCATGGCCAAACAATATGTCTGGTCGCTACGAAACTTGAAATTCCATCAATACTCACTATTACAGATCTAATGAAACTGGTTTCGTCGGGATCCGAGGTAGTGACTAAAAAGACTATTTTTACTCATTAATTAAAACAAGTAATCTCTAAAGATCAATTTAATCACTTTTAAATTCAATTTTAAAATTTAACAATCTTCATTCTTGTTTAAATAAAATTTAAATCAACTTTTGAAATCATTTTCATTCATATTAAATTCAGGATTCAATTATTTAAATAATTTTCAATTTTAAAGTTAAACAATTTAATTATCCAATAAGTCACCATATTTGAAATACAAGTTATTTAACTTATAAAATTTACTCTTAAAACGAATTCAAATAATAAAACAACTACTACACTTAGTTCCAGTTCTTTATTTAAAGTATTCAAATAATCCAATTTCGATGAGTTCCAATATTAGAATTTCAATAAATCCCAATATTAGATTTCAAATGAATTTTATTTATCAAACAATTATTTTATCTACATCTAAATAATTCAACATTTATTATTCAATCCTAGTTATTTATTATAAACACATTCAATATATAAAATTTCATTTCAATATTGGTTATTGCCTAAATCTTTGAAATTAGTTATTTCAAAATTTTATTCAAGTTCATATTCGATAAACTATATTAATAAATCATTAAATTTTTATTTCTAACCATTTTTATTCAACGCTTATATTAAATTTAATAATTTAAAATAGTTAAAAATGTGGGTCGTTAAAAGTTATCGGGAGATGAAGAATGCTGTTAGTTTATATAACGGATGATCGATGTAAATAACTAACAGCAAATGGAGGTCTTTGTGAAGATTATACAATATAAATAAATATAATGAGTCAAAACAAAATATTAAAGAAAAGTAATGTCATGAAAAAAAAATTGGATTGGAAGAAGAAGAAGAGGTCTAGGTACATACTATAAAAAAATATGAAGATTGCGACTAAATTGTCAAGGACCATTAACTCAAATGGTAAGATTTCTAGATAGTGAATCTAGAGGTTTTCGGTTCGATCCTCCAAGACAACAAAATGAGTGCTCTAGTTAGACTAAGTATCACGTTTATTATCAAAAAATACTGTGACCAAATTTCTTTAGAAGAAGAATTTAAAGAGGAACTAAATCCTACATATGAGATATAGATGGGGTGTAGACAGTTTTTCATGTTTAAAACAAAATTGGAATATATATTTCAGTCTATTTATTTAGTGTGACATAAATTAGAAATATGAAATACATTCCAAATTATTTACAAAACTGATTGCATTATAAGAAATGTAATCCAACACAAAATAAAGTACTTGAAAAATGGGTTGCATTTTGTAAAAAGTAAACAAGTATTATAAACATAATGAAAGAGTGACTTACAACTTACAAAACGCATTCCAAAAAAAAGTAGAATAGACTAAACTACATTTTGTATAAGGCAATCCAAACATGTAAAACTGCCCTGCAACATTGATTTACAATATAAAAAATGCAATTTGATTCTTAAAAAATTGAAGTAGAAATCATTGGGATTTTGCATAGCACAAATCATTATAAAAAATTCAAAACTTGCATGCACTTTATAAAATTATAATAAAACGTATATGCAGAAAATTACATAAAATGCAAATTGCAATACAATTTTTAATTAAATTAATTAAATTTTTTTATTTATATAGAAAGCACTGCTATCAAGTTAGTCATGAAGGAAAAACATGCCAAGTGCACAACAAGAATGTATGTAAGAAAAAGAAGCTCAACTAGAATGTGAAAAATCAAATGAGGTATATTGCCTACTTTTCATATTAGAAACAAATGTTATACGCTAATGCTTTGAAAAATAAAGTTGTAATAATAACAAATAATGTTGGAACACCTATGGGTACTGTAGTTGGTTAGGACATGCACAGCTTAGATGCAAAATTTTGGGTTCAATCCTTGCGAATTACATATCCTTTTGATTTACTTAGAGTATGTGTTGAGGTTTATGCATATATACCTTCTTGGAGTTTATAAGTGAAACTTGTTTCTTTAGCAATAGAGAAATGGGATTTGCCCTAGGGGCAATGAAGTATATGAATACACTTAACTCTTATACAAAATCTTCTTCGAAAAAAGTATGTTTTTTGTTTTATTTCTATTGGATGTTACTATGACAAATAAGCAATATTATGAGCACACTAAAAACACATAGATATAAATCCTTAGGAACGGTGTTTGATCGACTGCCATTGCGAATGAATTCGTAACTATGAGTATTGAAATAAATTATAAAAATACTAATTCTTATACATTCTCGATCAAGGTACATCAAGAAAGGGATGTTAATGTACTCGTTCAGACAAGTGTATAAATGCTTTCCATAATATGGATGATGAATTACTAATGACCGTTGAGGCATTAAGAGGATATATACTTGTAATTATTTGAAACAATTACAGAATAGACTCATCCAGACTCCTCTATAGGTCAACATATCTTAATCAAATAGAGAATCTCATGTGATGATATGAAGTTGTCGCAAATAGCCTAGGAAAACATGGTAAAAGTAGGATATAATAGTAGTTGTCTAGTATGACGTGTGCTTGAGAAGAGGCTTCAATCAAATATTAGGTCGAGTGAAGTAAGACACGGACAAAAATATAGAAATGCACAAAACTCTGACTAGAAAATAGGCCAGGGCAAAACAAAAAGGGTTAAGTAGATGGAAAAAATTTCGAACTATTATTTGATTGAGACGAAAATAAAATTTAGGTAGGAAAGACAAAAATCAAATCCGGGTATGTAGTAGAAGTTCTACAACCCAACCTCTAGCTCTTTTGATTTGAGAAAGAAAATTCAAACTCAAAATCAAACTACATTAGAAAATAAGAAAGGGGAAGAGGAGAAAGAGAGCACCAGTAAGAATTAAAGAGCGTTTGAGAAAAAAGATGGTGAGAACCAATGAGGTAACATAGCATTGCTGGATCATGTGCGTCAGGTAGCAAGGTAAAGGAGAAAATTTTAAAAGATCCTTTGTTAATTATTGCACTAGAACTTTAATAGCATTATCATGAATAATTCCATTACAATAAATCATATTTAATATTGTTTTGATGTAAGGAGAGTATATATTTAATTTTTTTTAACTAACTTAAAGTTTTCATAATTTAATTACAATTTAGTTGTATGTTTCGTTTATTTGTTTGGTTTGAATTTTATCTCAATTAATGTTAATTATATTCTCATTAGATCAACAGTAATGACTTGATCTACAATGTGATTACTTACTCAAAATTTAAACAGATATTTTATTATTATTTAAATAACAATTATCAATTGTAAATTTTAAATAATTTTCACGTATACACACACATACATATAAGTATGCATGTATATTTAAGGAGGAATCCAAATTCTAGTTATTTTCATCCTGGATTTGTGCCTAACTCAATTTCAAGCAACTATGAATGTAATGACCTGTATTTTTAACCATTTGAAAATGTTAAACTAAATAAAATTTTTGAACAAAATTTTTAGGAAATTAAAATTTTGGGTTTTATTGATACAAATTAATCTATAATATCAGTTAAGATCTTAATTTAACTTCATATTAATGACAAATATTTGTAGTAAGAAAAATGATAACTTATGTTAGTGTGTATTTTGATGATTTTGGTTGAATGTATTAATGGGTAGAAGCAACAAATGTTTATTTTAATAAATAAAATAAAATAAAATAAATGTTATATGTATTAAAGAAAAAATATCACATGTTTATTTATTTATTTGAAATGCATGATAGCTGAGATATTGATTACAGAATAGTAGGTCAATTATTTAGTAAGAAATGTATAGCCCCTGTTTGTATTCAATAGTGTATAAATATTTTTAAATTACTATTAGATAGGAAATAATTGTTCTATTTCTCATTACATTTATTTAGCCCATTTTGAAATTCACCTTTATAATCAGCTGAAATTAATGTAACTGAATAATTTTAATTAATAGGAGAGATGGCACTAGATTGTAAATTAATGGGTGTAATTAAAAGTATCCTATGTTTGTGAAAATAAAAGGAATTTTGATTTAATGAAAAAAACATTTTTATCAAATAAAATGAATGTTTCAATTTGTAAATATAAGTTTAATTTTATTAAAATAAAGAAATTGTATTTTGCTGTACGTTTCAAGTTGGAATATTTGATTTACTTAAATATTTAAACTTGATTCGAATTTAATTTATAATAAAATAAGTTGTTAAGAAAACAACTTGAAATATTTTCCTAAAATTTTTTGATTAGCAACATTTAGTTAATTAATTAATTTGAAAATTTACTTGTTACCTCGAAAAAATTTATTTCCGTTAACTTGAAAAGTTAGTGTGTTTACATAGGAAAATTTATTTCATTTCAAATTTGATTCAGAGTTATGGTCTGTAACATAGTGGTGGTAAAGTGTTAAACTGGGTACACAGTTATTTTTGGGCCAAACGGGTATAAATAACTAAATCAATCTTCTCGTTAGTATAAATAACAGTTATAAACCCTAGCAGCAGCCCTCATCTCATTTTCTCCTCCTTAATCCCAAATTCAACTCTAATTGCTGTATAATTTGTGATTAGCAAATTAAATTGAGTGTTTAAAATTTAAACTGCTTAAACCCAGTCATATAGTGTATCGTTGCGAAGTTCTCGATGAATGAAGTTAGCATCTGCAATTCATTTCCAAATCGGATGCACCGTTTGACTAAAAATTGGTGATCTTTTCTAGCTGGTCCGTTCTAGGGCTTTGTGATCAACGGTTGAACGTCGCCATACGACAATTAGAAGCTATTACGGTGTAGAGGAGGATTGGTAGAGTAGATCCATGGAGGCAGATCACCTTAGATCAACATGAGATCGTCTGAAATCGAGCTCAAATAGAGACCGTGGCAGAGTCAGCTGGCGACGTCGGAAGCGGCGGCAACTTTGGCCGAGTGGAGGAAGACATGAGCATCTTAGCGGTGGTCTTTGATTGATGAACAACAACTTATAGCAGAGGTGGTGGTCCGTCAAAGGGCGGCGGCTGATGGGTTGGGTTGTGCTATGATCGGTTAGGTTTGGGAAGGTGTGGGTAATTACTATTTTGCCCTTGTTTTATTTTAATTAAATTTTAAAAAATCCAAATCTTCTAACTTGAATAATTTTTGCATATATAATCCAATTCAAATATAGTTTCTTTTGTTGGGCTCATATTGAAATTCCAGACAAAATGAAGCTAGTTTGGCTTAATTTGGAGACTATTGGAAAAAGCACATTTGTTTGGATTTTTGTAACATCCCTAATTTTTAATGACATTATTCAGGAGATTTAATTAGATAAATTAAAATGGAATAATGTAAATATTAAGTGTTAAAGGGATTTAGATTTAAATAAGTAATTAACGATCGTGCTTAATTTAAATTAAATAGGCTAAAAAATGGTTTGTAAGTTAATTAAATTATAGAAGGGCATATTGGAAAATAGCCACACCCTATTATGATAACCCTTATATATTCTCGTTCCTTATACCATTCACATTTCACTTCCCATTCATGTCACTTTACAAAAAAAAAATACAAAGGTAAATAAGAGGGGAGTCGGTCATTAATAGGAGAAAAGAGGAGAAATTAAATCTAAAACTAAGGAATTAAAGCAAGGGGAATAAATCTCAATCTCAATCCAATCTTTTTATCTTAATCAAGGTAAATAATAATCTTAATCATCTCTATTTTGTTATAAATAATTTTTCGAATTTAAAATTAAATCCATTTTATGATGATTTGGATGATGATATGCTTGGATCATAACATGTTAGATTTAAAAAAGATTATCTAAACGTGGTTTTAAACGGTTTTAAGGGTAAAACTGATTATAATTGATTTCAAATGCCATAAGTAATTTATATGTTATGTAAAACATGATTTTGGAGTTGGGTTTTAATTTTGATAATTTTCTAAGGTAGGGAAAGATCATTATGAATTTTCAAAGGAAAATATGGTTAATTGGGTATACAAATTTATTTCAGAAAATAAATTGAGAATTTGAATTTGAAATTTTGATATGTTTGATAACATAATAAGAGTGCATTTCTGTGATTTTTGAGGATTTTTCCTAAGTGAATTACTATGAAAATTAAATTATTTTGAAAGGAGGACCCAAATGATTTAATTATTTTCCGTAATGAATGATTTATTTGCTAAATTAATCTTGGTTTAGATCTGAAATTATACGACAGTTATGTCGGTCAAGAATTTGAAAAGTTAAGGCAACCAATCACATGTTTATACGTAGGCAGGTTAGTTAGAAAGTATTTGATTTAATTGGCAATAATTAACATTTACCCAAAAAAGTGGGTCCCGTCTCTATTAGAAGCACCTTTCGACTCATAGCTTCCACCTTCAATCAAGTCAAAATCCCACAAAGGCGAAACCAATACAAAAGGTATCAAAAATGGATACATAGTTGATTGGAGGAAGGCGGAAGGCATAGTGTCGAAACATAGCTTCCAATGGGAACCCTTTGCTTTGCTTTTAAATGCAAGCGTCTGTCTTTATTTTACTAAAGCTTTCGAAGGAGTCAAAATATATGCTATCGAAAGGGGTTTTCTAAATAGCATTCAAAGAAGGTTGCCATTTTTTATTTTTAAGTATGAGCTTTCGAATGAGCCCCTTGTTTATAAAATAGTGCTTTAGAAAATTGTGGTTCCGACCTAGTCGAAGCCCTGCTACCGTTCTTTTGCATTTTGAGTGTATTGTAGTCATCAACGCTTTGGAAGGGTAGCCTTTGTTTTAAACCTTTACTATGCCACATCCAAGATGCCTTCGAAATGGTTCAAGGGTTTTGAAGGCAATTAATGTGCACGTAAATGTGCATATTTTTACTTCCATATTTTATCAAGTTTAATTGAATAAATGATCATATTGGGTATTTTAACATGTTTAAACCAAAATTCAAACTGTTTTTAAATCGTCACATATTTATCTTCATATAGGGGCAAAACGGTCATTTTTTGCATATATTAATTTATGGAATTTACTTGGAAATTTCTATGTTGTTTGTAGGTATTTTAGTGAATTTTGGAAGAGGCTTTATGAAGAAATATGCATGCACAAGAGAAGATAAGCAAATGAAAATGAAAATAATTCATTTCATGTATCGTAGAGGACCCCACCTACCTTAATGTACAAATTATAGCTAATGAACATGCTAAAAGGCCATTAGAGTTTCATGTACACTTAATGTATGACTATTTGAAGCTAATGATAACTTGGTGGTCACACTTCTTAGAGGGGTAGTTTGCGCATTCTCCAAAAATATTAATTAGGGTTTCATAAATGTATAAACACCCCTTATATTTCATGTAACACTTCTCTCTTCTCTTAGGCTCTCTTCCTCTTAGCCTCTTAGTTTAGGATAAAAAACAAATCAAAGTTCTTTTTTCTTTTCATGGCTACTTAGCTATTTCTTTTATGTAATTTGTTTATGCAATTTAATACATGCTCTTTTTTTACATGTTTTTTTTCCTTTTTTGCTAGTAGTATAGATTTATCTTTCATGTAAGTTGATTAGTGCTTATTTCTTGTTAATCAGTTCTCTTTTTCATTGGCTTTCTTTTTCCACTTCTTTTTTGTTCATGTTGCAATCTACATTTGTGGATTTGATAATAAATATGAGAGGTTAAACCGCTTCAATTTAGGGGTAATGATGCTCTCTAGTATATAGATTCAATATTTTGATGTTCATGTTCTCTTTTTGTGCTTAATAGAAACATTTAAAGTGGTTTAACTTGTTGTTAGCTTTGAATTCGATAGCCTATATTGTTAACACCAAATAGGCTATGCTTAAACAAACAACAAACACAAATTACCTCTTCATCTACATATGATGATGGTAATGAAGTGAATATTTAAATCAAAATTTGATGATGTATATTTCTAATTAATAGTTAATAGGCCATACATAAAATAGATTTTGCTTTCAACTTTTTGTCATATTACATGAGAGTTAAAAGTGTATTAGTGGTTGTGTTATAGTTTGATGGTTTATATTATGCTAATTAATAACATAAATATGTCATACTTATGATAAGCACATCAACTAATTTCACTAATGACAAAAAAAGAGATCATAACTTCATTTTGTTGATTTATGTGATCTAGAGAGTGAAAATTACCTCTAAATTGCCTTTAAACTCTCATATTTTTATCAATCTTCTTTTATTAGTTTTCTCATTTTCTAGCTTAAACAACTCTAAACTTTGGTTGATTTGATTGAATAAGAATTTAAAATCTAATATTTTCCTGCAGATCGACTCGTACTCACCACGTACTAGAATTGTACGCCGTTCGTTTGCGGTATTTTTAATTTAAGTTCGTTCGACGGATTTCTAAACCGATAGAATTACCGCTAACGAAAAAGTTTTTGGTACCGTTGCCGGGGATTTGATTTTATTTTATTTTCTATTCTTCGAATTATTGTTGTTCTATTTTAGTTTGTGCTTTTTTTGTGTGCTAGTTTGCATTTAAAAAAATTTATGTGGTGGTTGTGTGATTTTTTTTTTATTTTCATTTTTGTATGTGTGATTGTTGTTTTCTATTTGTTTTGCATTTACTTTTCTATTTAAATTTTTTATACACAATTGCATTTGAAAAAGAAAAAATATTCATTTCATTTTCATTCACATTTGCATTCACATCTTTTACATTTACATTTTTTTTCAGTTTTCTTGTTTTATACATTGACAAAAACAAAAGCTCTCTTTCCATCATCTACCTTACTTCTACCTTACTTCTGTCAAAAATTACAATTTGCATCTGCCTCACTTCTATCTTACTGTTTCACAACAGTTCAATCAACATAAACACTTGCATTCATCCCACCATCTCATCCATACACTACTGCTCCAGCCCACTACCTTAATCTTCTCTCTTCCTCCCACTTCATCTTCCCCTTTGACCACAACAGTTCACCAAGCAAACCCATACGATACACCTTCCTCTGTGTACTTCCACAAACTTCCCTTTTTCCCCTCTGTACAAACATACACACTCTGTGCATATCAAACATTGCACTGCCCCAAACCACTTTATTACCAAAACTGCTAAACATCACCTCCGACCATACTACTATTGCCCTACCTCAACCACATATCGCCGGACTTGCATATTCCCCCGTCAACCAATACTGCTACTTCATTTCTTGCTTCACGCCATATTGACACCCAAACTTCACCGATCACCAGTCAATCTAGTAAATATTCACCTGCACAGTCATCCTCTACAGCAACAACCACCATATCTCATTTCTACGTAGCATCAACTACTTCCAATCATTTCTGCCTGTACAATCCTATACAAGCAGCAACTGTACACTGCATGTCCTCCTCGTCTTCCCAGCAATCCCTTGACCTTGCTATTGTGCCTGAATCTTGCAATAGTACAGATACCCTGAACCATACCATCACTCTAACTTCAACATCCTGCAAAACAAACAATCACCATCCGAAGCCATAAACTTCCACCAACCAACAAAACAACCTTTGACCTACAATCCACCATAACCACTGTCATCCTCCTTTAGCCTTCATAGCAGTCAGAACAACTACTAACATCATCCGCAAAACCACCATACAGTACACACTAAGCATTCAACTATCGTGCCTTTACAGACATCCCACGTTGCCACTATCATCCACAAAACCACCAACAGTCGCTACCAATCGTGCTCGAGAATCGCCTTCACCTGCTCGCCTCGAACTCACCCAAATCGCCAACCACGATTCCCCAATTTGCCAATTCAACACTCCAACCGAAGCATACTACATCATTCAATTCCTCCAAACTTCAAACTGCCCTCCTTGAACAATCGAACCCTAGTCAAACTCCAAGAATCTGAACTGCCTTCACAAAATCGACATCAAGTTCTGAAATCCAAAATGTATAATTTTCGATTTTGAATTTTAGGAAGTGTAAATTTTTTTTACTCAATTTAATTGAGGTCGATTGAAACGAGGAATTGAATTTTGAGAAACGAGGAGTTCAATTGAAGCGTGTAATTGAAACGAGGAGTTGTCTGGACCGGGTAGCTTGTTGTAAGCCTGTACATTTTTCTTTTATTTGTTTTCTTTTGATTTTGTAGGCTACCCTTTTAGTCCATCCTTAGTTTTTTATAAAAAAAGAGAACTTTTTTGTTTGGATTTCTTCTAATTTTGTTTTGTTTTATTATTTTTTTCTAACAAATAACAAAAAGATCCTTTGCTTTTGAATTGTCTTGAGTTTTTAAGTAGTCTTATTCATTTGTATAAAAAAAGAATTTTCTTTCCTTCATTTGTGTTGTTTTATTACCTTTGATTTCAATTATTTTGATATTCCTTTGCTTTAGTTGCTTCTTTCATATTAAAAAAAGGTGTGTGTGTTATTTTCAGGTTGGCAAAGCAGATAAAAAGAGTTGCTTACTTCGCTTAGCTTGCCAAAAAATTATAACATCTGCTTACTTGCTTATAAATTTTTTTGCTTCTTTAACCTCTATTTATTGTTTTTATTTGCCTTGCATTGTTGTTTGCCTGCATATTAAAAAAAAAAATTCAAAAAAAAAAACCAAAAAAAATACATTCGTAGTTGCATTATTAATTCAAGTTTAATTTCTACTTTTGATTTCATCTTAGAATTATGATTAATAATCACGGTTAGACATCAATAACACTTAATTGTATACCGACAAGTTATCTTTTTTGAACAATTTAACTTCTTGGTGTATAGGCTACGGTAGAGTAACAATCATTTATAAATATCACGGTGATTCATAAATATTATAGTGGTAGTTCCTCTGAAGGTATTTAAAGCTTCGGCTGCATTACTATGGTGATTCGTGGTGCACCGATAAATCCTGTCTGTTACCTGACCGAGAACTATCCTGTTGATTTAAGACAAAGTGTGATCATACAATTTTGGGTTAGAAGCCACTTAGGATAGATAATTTATAATTAACCTTGCATTCATTTAGTTGCATTAGTTCATGCATATAAAAAAACAAAAAAAAAATTTCAAAATCAAAAACTAAAAAAGAATTTGTAAATATTCCTTTTCTTGAATTTTTTTTAATCAAAATCAAAAATCCAAAAGAAAATTTACTTATTTTTTTAAAAATCAAAAATCCAAAAAATATATAAAAGCTTTTCAAAAACAAAAAAATTGAAAAACCAAAAGACATAAAAAATCAATTTTCCATTTTGAAAAATAAATTCCTTTTAGTAAATGGTTTTCTTTTATAAAAAGACCAAAAAAATTAAATCTTTTCAAAATAAGTCATAAAAACCAAAAACATTCTTTAGAATGTCCGAGCTTTCGCTTTTTTACTCACTAGAAGGATATTTGTGAAAATCTATATAATCCATATGATTTTGCTCCAAATTCTTATGGATATTTTAACAACAACTTTTTTATAAACAATTCAGAATTAGAACCATAAAATTTTTAAAATGATGACCAACCCTCAACTCTCGAAAAATGCATTGAATCAATTTCGTCATTAATTGAACTCGCTACACAAAATAATCAAAGGATGAGTGAGTTGCATAATTTGTTTTTATGCGATAACTCAAATCAAACTTTGGTATTTATTTATTATTATTACTACTAGTATTATTATTAATTTTTTATTTTTTTTAAAAATGTAAAAATGAAAAACGAACGATTCCTGTTTAAAGTACCACATATCGACAAACTATATAGAATTTTGATGAGTGATGGTTGTTAGAAATATGATAGAGATAGAGATGGTCATGGAATTTTTACCAACAAAAAGTTTCATAACTCTTGTTTAAATTTCTAAAGAAAATTTCTAATTATACTTTCTCAAGTTATAATATATAATCAATATCAACAATCATCACTTTTTCAATCACTATTTGTCTTTTCAATAATCATTAGGGAGTAAGATTAGTCAAAATAGTCATTTAAAAACAAATTCAAAAATACTTATGAAATCAATTTTTCAAAACGACTAATCTGAAAATATGGTCAAAAATGATTTTCTCCAGGGGTTTTAAAAGAAAATTTTCTGCTATTTGAAAATTATTTGAAATGAAGAATATGCAGATATTTTCTTTGAAAAACGATGCAGTTACTAAATGTCTCAAAAATCACGTTCAACTAGTAATTTTTCTATGAACTAGATTACCAGTGTAATCTGCATCTGAATTTCTCTTTCACTCAAAATCATCATTAATTGAATTTGATTGACCAAACCATGAAGTGTGCACCAAAAATTTCAAACTCAGTTTTAACAGCAATTTAAATGACATTCTCTTGAATTTGAAATGAAGCCGTGTAAATAATCAGAAAACCGTGAATATAGAGTTAGCCGTATTATAACCAATTGTATTATCCAACAAAACACTATTGTTAATCCAAACTGATATATATGAAGTAATTCAAAGAATCTAGAGAATTTTATAGTGTTGTGGCATAAGAATATAATTTGGCCAACAATGTTGAATAAGTCAGAATCATCATCTTTTCAACATCTCATTATTGGCTGATTTAATTCAAAATACGGTGCAGATTATCACATTTAATATATCGTTTAAAACATACCATTACCTGTTTTACCTTTTGCGATATTTTTCGTCGTTGTCCATTGTGATTCTGTCACTTTTATACTAGGCTAAGGAACTTTGTTTTGTCGTCCGTTGTGTTTCTGGAACAGCCAAAATCCAGAGAACACTGTTATTGTTCCTTAGCCTGCCACCACACCTACACGGGAAAAGATTTATGTGACCTATTTGTTTTTATAGGTCCATGGTTGTTAGTGGCAGAAAATTTTGAAAAACAATTTTGTGGAGACCCAAAACTGTTTATAATTGTTCCCTTTGACACCCAAATTTGTTTAACTTTGAGAGATTTTATATTTGTGCCTTTTGGAACCCAAATTGGTATAGTTTTCACATGTTTAGGTCTATATCAGCAATTATTGTGATTGTGTCCATATTTTCTACAAATTGTGCACATAGAATTAACTTGATTAATATTGCTTTCAACAATTTTCGAACTACTATATCCAAGTCCTTGCCTAACCGTATTAACTGTTTGCTTTCCTAATAGCATGTTCAACGATTTTTTACTTTTGGAAAATTTATCTAAAGTCGTTGACAAATGTTGGACTTATGTTTTGAGAGATTTATTTTCATTCAACAATTGAGTACACTTTTTGATAGGATTCTCTCTCCTAGTATTTTCACTTTCTTTTAAAATCAGAATTTCATTTTCAAGCGATTTCATTTTAATTTCTGATTTTTTAATTTCTTCATCAAATGTTGGACACTTATCACACTTAGGGATCCTACTTTGATAGGTTTTAACTAACTGGTCAAGTTGTTCATTTAATTCTATCAAAGTGACTTTTTGTGATTCAAGTTTAGCATATTTCTCCCTAAGTCATTCAAAACAGCCATTTACTTCGTGGAAATAAATAAGTAATTCAGAGTGAGTGAGTTTTGATACCTCGCTTGGCTCGTCATCGTCGCTATCAGTTATATTTCCATGAAGGCACATATCTGCTTTCTCACTCTTACTGTTAGAACTTTGATCATCTTTATCACTTGTATTCCACGTGGCTGTAGCATTTCTCCGTTTTGATTTCTTTTCAAACTCGCGTTGAAATCGGGGATAATTGGGCTTGATATCACAGGGTTTGTTGCAAATGATCACGTGTTCTTCCGAGTTGTCTAGTGCTTTGATTATTCTGCTTTTTAATTTTTGATTTAGAGCTGAATTTTTGTATTTGTGGTTCCACCTTTTGAATTTCTTCATTATTAATGCCAGCTCAGCTGCTCCATCATCATCATCCTCATCACAACTGTTTTTTACCAATCCTGTTAAGCACATTTCTTTAACTGAGTCGGTTGTGGAGGACTTCTCATTGCTGTTGACTTTTGCACCATATATTGCAATTAAAGTATTCCAGATTTCCTATGCATTTTCACAATGAGAGATGAAATTAAAATTATCTTGATTAATATAAGAATATAATATATGCATAGCAAGAGCATTAATCGAGATAATTTTCTTATCTGTTATATCACACCCATTTTCAATAATATCCCAACATTTAATATTAACAGATTTTAAATAAAATTCCATTTTCAATTTCCAATTCAAAAAATCTGTTCCATCGAAAATAGAAGGAATAATATTGGAACGACCCTCAACAAAAGTATTATTAAAAGAAGCCATTTTCAAAAATTCAAAATTTTAAAACAAAAACCGATTTTTGAAACACGAATTTTTAAAACAAAAATTGACTTCTATTCCCAGCTCCGATACCACTTGTACGATCGATTTCACCCCAGAGGGGGGTGAATAGGGTGATAGTATAAATTATAAAATTAATTGTGGAAGCTTATAAAATAATTTCAACACAGATCACAGAACAATAGCAGCACAGATAATAGCAGAATAATAAATGCATAAATAAAACGACACAGAATTCACCCAGCTTCGGCAAAACCCTGCCTACGTGCTGCCCCCAAGGTTTCTACTAGAAATTAGATAGTCCTTCGCTTACACACGTAAACTCGCGATACCCGCTATTGACTAAATCTAACTCTACGCTCAAAACCCTGCCACAACTCAGCCACTGAGTTGCGAATTCTCAAGCTACGCCACGTAGCTTGTCCCCTAGTCACACGACTAGAAAATTAAAACGGTTTAAAAAGAAAATACAAATTAAAAACAATTTAAAACAATCTAAACTCAAAAACCCTAATTAATAAAATACACAAGCCCTTAAAATAACAGGCCGACCCCCATTTTATATTTTAACCCGTTCCTTTATTTGGAGATGGCGGCCGTTGTTCTCTCGTTCGTTCCTCCTTGCGAAATTCCTTGATCCAAATTAGGGCTTTCGAAGAGCCGACTTTTGTTCAATCGAATATATGTTATCCTTTGCCTCACTGTTTTGCTCACGGCCCTTGAATTGATCGAGTTCGATTACAATTTCGGTAAGTACTTTATTCTTTTTGCTTTTCTGGATTTGGCTTGCTTGAACTCGATGATAAGATTGTCGATGATGATTTCCTTATATAGGGTTTCTAACCCTAGATTTTCGTTCGCACAAAATATATTTGATTTTATCTCTGCCGATCGTTTATGCTTGGACGATTGATGATTAATCTGACTTTGTCAAATTCGTATATTTCACGTTTCTTGGTTGACACGGTTTTGAATTCATTTTCGTGATGACCACGGATTCTACTCCGTTCTTTTTTCTGTTGACTTGTTAAAAACACGGCTTTGATACACGGCTATGTACATGAATTTTAGTATCAGTGTAACCTGTACTGTATAGTTCGACTCCGGCCATCTGATTCTCTGGTTATGACTTGTTCATTGAATTTCTTTGTAACTTTATTCAAACTGCTTCACTGTCATTTTTGATTGGTTCATCATTGACTTACTGGCAATTTTTTAATTGCTACTGAACCATGGCTTCAACTGATAATTTTTGATTTCCCACTACACTTTGAAACTGCTCCTTGGCTTGTTCATTAGTTGATGTATTCGAATGTTTTCTGTTGTATGTCTGGTGTAGTTGCATTGTATGGTGTTGTTGCATTTGGTCTCTAACTTTGTCTTGTTCGACATTGCTTTTGGTCATTATGGTTGCATATATGTGAGTAATTCTGTTCTTTGACATTCCTTCTTGATGCTGCACTGTTCACTGTTGCACTCGATCATATTGACTTCAGTTGTATTTCTTTGAGATGCTTTTTGCCTCTGTACAATTGTTGCTTCCCTGACCTGTTGTAGTTGTTCATATGCCGACTAGCTTGCATCTGCTTGCTGTTGTTCGGATTGGCTTGTGTACTTTACTGCTATATGTGCATTGTGCTTCGAGTTGTGTAGTTGGTTCATCATGCAGTCTGGATTTGTGGTATTTGCATTTGAGTTGTAGCTGTTTCATATTTCCACCTCTGTTTGCTTTGGTTACTTGTGCAGTTCTCTGGTCTTGCATCATTATGTATGCTTTACTTGATCTTCACTTTGATTCCATGTTGTTCTTGTAGTCAAGTCTGCATTGCTGTTATCAACTGGCCTGGATTACATAGTTTGTTGCTTAGAGTTGGTCTTGACTTTTTTTTTTTTGTGTTCATCTGGGTTTGCTACAGTCTAAGCCTCGACCTCTGTCTTTGTCATTTTGTTGTTTGTATGTTATGTCACAGTCTTGTTGCTTGTACTATCTGGTCTGGTTCTCTTGACTGACCAATGATTTTGTTTGAGCTGCATGCTCCAATGTGTACTTGTGTGCACCCCTTGTGTCTGAATCTTTGCACATATGATTCTCTGGTGCATTTGCCTTTATTAGACTTTGGCCTTTGCTGGTTCATATGTTTTTAACATATTGCTGTGTTTTGTTTATTTTGATTTTGGACGAGGCTAGTTTTAGTTGACTTGACCATTTGCACCTGTGTTGAATCCGGTTTCGCAACTCGGGTTTGACCTTGTGTTGAAGTCAAGATTCTATTTATATTGCACCTGAGTTGAACCCGTCTTTTTATTTTGGGTTTGGCCTTGTGCTCACCTGTCCCTGTGGCATTATCAAGTGTATATCGGTGTGCACGGCCTTGTGGCATGTACAGTGATACACTGTGCATGTCACATTATTCGTGTGTGATGAATTCAAATATAAATCATGACGAACAACCCAAATAACTGAGGAAAATAATATTTTCAAAAACCATATTTTATTTTATATTGCAAAAATATTTCTTTTTCAATTTTACTGCGTTAGTGAATATTTTTGCAGATTGCTCAGATGCTGGATTCTAACTGTAATAAAGTTGAAGATAAAATACGAGTTGAGTGAATGAGTGATGTGTAGTGAGGTTAAATGTAAATATGACATTGTGACGTATTTGTAATCAAAATTGTATATGTATAGTGAGAGCTTGAATTTGTACTATTCAAAATTGTAATAAATATTTGTTTGAATAAAATTTCTGTTTGAATTCAAATTCTGTGTTATTTAATTTTATTCAGCAAATATTTATTTAATCTATGAAAAATAAAATAGTATATTAACAAATACATTTAAATGAATGTATATATGTTTATTATCATCAAACAAAAATCATATAAGCGCATACTCAACACTATTGCCCTACCTCAACCACATATCGCCGGACTTGCATATTCCCCCGTCAACCAATACTACTACTTCATTTCTTGCTTCACACCATATTGACACCCAAACTTCACCGATCACCAGTCAATCTAGTAAATATTCACCTGCACAGTCATCCTCTACAGCAACAACCACCATATCTCATTTCTACGTAGCATCAACTACTTTCAATCATTTCTGCCTGTACAATCCTATACAAGCAGCAACTGTACACTGCATGTCCTCCTCGTCTTCCCAGCAATCCCTTGACCTTGCTATTGTGCCTAAATCTTGCAACAGTACAGATACCATGAACCATACCATCACTCTAACTTCAACATCCTGCCAAACAAACAATCACCAAACGAAGCCATAAACTTCCACCAACCAACAAAACAACCTTTGACCTACAATCCACCATAACCACTGTCATCCTCCTTTAGCCTTCATAACAGTCAGAGCAACTACTAACATCATCCGCAAAACCACCATAGAGTACACACTAAGCATTCAACTATCGTGCCTTTACAGACATCCCACGTTGCCACTATCATCCGCAAAACCACCAACAGTCGCTACCAATCGTGCTCGACAATCGCCTTCACCTGCTCGCCTCGAACTAACCCAAATCGCCAACCACGATTCCCCAATTTGCTAATTCAACACTCCAACCGAAGCATACTACATCATTCAATTCCTCCAAACTTCAAACTGCCCTCCTTGAACAATCGAACCCTAGTCAAACTCCAAGAATCTGAACTGCCTTCACAAAATCGACATCAAGTTCTGAAATCCAAAATGTATAATTTTCGATTTTGAATTTTGGGAAGTGTAAATTTTTTTTTACTCGATTTAATTGAGGTCGATTGAAACGAGGAATTGAATTTTGAGAAACGAGGAGTTTAATTGAAGCGTGTAACTGAAACGAGGAGTTGTCTGGACCGGGTAGCTTGTTGTAAGCCTGTACATTTTTCTTTTATTTGTTTTCTCTTGATTTTGTAGGCTACCCTTTTAGTCCATCCTTATTTCTTTGTAAAAAAAGAGAACTTTTTTGTTTGGATTTCTTCTAATTTTGTTTTGTTTTATTATTTTTTTCTAACAAATAACAAAAAAATCCTTTGCTTTTGAATTGTCTTGAGTTTTTAAGCAGTCTTATTCATTTGTATAAAAAAAGAATTTTCTTTCCTTCATTTGTGTTGTTTTATTACCTTTGATTTCAATTATTTTGATATTCCCTTGCTTTAGTTGCTTCTTTCATATTAAAAAAAGGTGTGTGTGTGTGTGTGTGTGTTATTTTCAGGTTGGCAAAGAAGATAAAAAGAGTTGCTTACTTCGCTTAGCTTGCCAAAAAAGTATAACATCTGCTTACTTGCTTATAAATTTTTTTGCTTCTTTTAACCTCTATTTATTGTTTTTATTTGCCTTGCATTGTTGTTTGCCTGCATATAAAAAAAGGAAATTTCAAAAAAAAAAAACAAAAAAAAATGCATTTGTAGTTGCATTATTAATTCACGTTTAATTTCTACTTTTGATTTCATCTTAGAATTATGATTAAAAATAACGGTTAGACATCAATAACACTTAATTGTATACCGACAAGTTATCTTTTTTGAACAATTTAACTTCTTGGTGTATAGGCTACGGTAGAGTAATAATCATTTATAAATATCACGGTGATTCATAAATATTATAGTGGTAATTCCTCTGAAGGTATTTAAAGCTTCGGCTGCATTACTATGGTGATTCGTGGTGCACCGATAAATCATGTCTGTTACCTGACCGAGAACTATCCTGTTGATTTAAGACAAAGTGTGATCATACAATTTTGGGTTAGGAGCCACTTAGGATAGATAATTTATAATTAACCTTGCATTCATTTAGTTGCATTAGTTCATGCATATAAAAAAACAAAACAAAAAATTCAAAATCCAAAACTAAAAAAGAATTTGTAAATATTCCTTTTCTTGAAATTTTTTAATCAAAATCAAAAATCCAAAAGAAAATTTACTTATTTTTTTTAAAATCAAAAATCCAAAAAATATATAAAAGCTTTTCAAAAACAAAAAAATTGAAAAACCAAAAGACAAAAAAAATCAATTTTCCATTTTGAAAAATAAATTCCTTTTAGTAAATGGTTTTATTTTATAAAAAGACCAAAAAAATTAGATCTTTTCAAAATAAATTATAAAAACCAAAAACATTCTTTAGAATGTCCGAGCTTCCGCTTTTTTACTCACTAGAAGGATAGTTGTGAAAATCTATATAATCCATATGATTTTGCTCCAAATTCTTATGGATATTTTAACAACAACTATTGTATAAACAATTCAGATTTAGAACCACAAAATTTTCAAAATGATGACCAACCCTCAACTCTCGAAAAATGCATTGAATCAATTTCGTCGTTAATTGAACTCACTACACAAAATAATCAAAGGATGAGTGAGTTGTATAATTCATTTTTATGCGATAACTCAAATCAAACTTTTCAAAACAATCAAATTTTGAATTCACTTCCAAATTCAAATGATTTCAAGTGTAACCCATGCCAATTCAATTTTTATCTTCAAACTGAATTTCAAAATCGAAATGAAAATGGAAACAACTTTTCAAATATTTTTGGCAATGGGAATGGTTTCATTAATGGTGCAATTGACCATTTTTGCTCTCAACAAATTCAAATTGAAAATTTCAAAATTAATAATCATGAAAGTGAAGTAGTTGAGAAAATGGAAAAAGATTATGGGGATTTGTCGCGTGAAACTTACAAAAAATTTCATGAGAAACAAAATCAGATCCTAACGTATGAAGATTTAAATGATAATCCACCATTTATCAAATTGACCATTTTTGGTTCTCAACAAGTCCCGAAATTTCTCAAGTTAATAAGTATAATTTGGATTTTTTTGAGAAAATGAACGAGATTTACAATGATTACACGGATTTGTTGATTGAAACTTACAAAAAATTACGTGAACAACAAAATCAAATCCCAACCTGTGAATAGTCGAGTGATAATCCATCTTTTACCCAATTTGACAATTTTCAAATAACAACTTTTGAAATTGAAAACAACAATCTTAATGAAGTTGTTGAAAATACAATAATTGAGTTGGATTTCAATTCTTTTGAGGGTGAGAAACTTGATTTAAATTTCGATCTTTCTTTTCTCGATTTTGAAAAATCATATACAACAACTTTGGTTTTTGAAATTGATATATGCAATGAAGTTGTGGATAATCCAACAAAGGAAGACGAATTCAATGAACATGATTTCTATGGATTTTTCGAAGATGAGATGTTAAATTCCAAAAAGGAAGATTTAAATCACCATTTTGATTTTGAAATCAACAATTTTGAAGAAGTTTTCAACGATAAATTTGAATTTCAATTTGGTAAAAATAAACTTGAACTTCAACTAATTGTTCTATCAATCCCAAAAATCATAGAAAATAAAATAACTCCTAGGAATTTTAATAAAATGACATTTGTTTTTCCAAATCAACATTCAACTTTGGAAGTTTTTGTGATTTGGTTTTCTACGCTTAAGCTGTATCTCTCATATTAGATGAGACAAAGGAATCGGTCTTTGGAAGACCGTTTCATTTACTTTTTGATGATATACTTTCTGATCTTGTGTAAATACCGTTCACTTTCATGTAAATATAGGACATTTTTTTCTCCTTCCACTTGGGTTGACTGTGGGGACACAGTCAAAATCAAGTGTGCAGGGACTCTCATCTTCATTTTTTATTTTTCATAGCTTATTTCTTACATTTTCTTTCAAAAATACAAAAAAAAAACAAAATTCCTTTCTGTAGCATTTTGATTTATTTTTGAAGAAACACTATAAGATTAGTATAAATTTTGGTTATTAAATTGAAATTTTTGAAAATTTATTTGTCCCAACAAAAATAAAAATTTGGTTTGATTATAGGTAACTATGGTTTAATTAGCACATAGGAAGATTCATACGTGTTAATTATGAAATGTATCCTAATTGAAAATCTTTGTTTTAAAAAGTGCTGGATTTAAAAGAAAAGGATATAACATTTTTATCTTTTAAATTAAGTGGTACTAAGATGATATTGTAAAACTATCTCTTTCCAAAAAAACTAAAAAAAAATCTTGTTATATATGTATATATATTATTAATACATATAGTCGATAGGTGTACACACTTATGTGTACAGCCGCCATGCACTGTACCCTTCACACGTAAGCCTAAAAGTCAGTGCATGATCGGTATATCTGGCCTCAGTTTACCTGAGTTAGGTGTATGTATATAAAAATTCTTTCATTAAAAATGCCTACAGTTGATAGGTGTTCATAATCATGTGTTCACTCGCTTTACTCTATATTCCTCTCATATAATCCCACAAGGCAGCGCGTGGGTGGTATATCTGGCCTCATCTTACCTGAATTTGGCATTTGTAAATATTGTATATATCAACAAAATTTCAAAAAAATAAGAGAGAGTAAGCAATTGAAATCCTAGCACTATTTTTACTAATTTGATTTGACTTTTTATTGAAAAGAAATGAAAATACCACTTTGATAAACTTTGATAACACACTAAGGATCTATTTCATAGTTACACTTTGTTATCAACCAGAACAAGTTAAATTATAGTCTAATTTTTGTGATAACTTGATTTTTATTGGGAATTTTGACAGGTAAAAGGACTTAAATTTCTTGATAATAAGCAAAACCTATATTTAACTTATTCATGTTAACTTGAAAGTAAATCCTGCATTTGTAAATATTTTCAAAACTTGCATCCATTTCTTTGGAAATAAATCTTGCGTTTAGGAATTTTTCACTTTGCATTTGGATTTTGTGCGTAGTATCCGCTGAAAACCCTCATGAGGCAACACTCATCCTACTAGGGACTCCTAGAGATTCAACGGCTTGTTGCATATGCTCAATGTAATCGTGCTTTCTATGAAAATGGATTTATCATCATTTTTCTTTATTCAAAGACAAATAAAAAGATAAGTGTGGGGGTATTTGATGTGCACGTAAATGTGCATATTTTTACTTCCATGTTTTATCAAGTTTAATTGAATAAATTATCATATCGGGTATTTTAACATGTTTAAACCAACATTTAAATTATTTTCAAATCGTCACATATTCATCTTCATATAGGGAAAAAATTCATTTTTGTGCATATATTAATTTATGAAATTTACTTGAAAATTTCTATGTTTTTTGTAGGAATTTTAGTGAATTTTGAAAGAGGCTTCATGAAGAAATATGCATGCACAAGAGAAGATAAGCAAATAAAGATGGAAATAATTCATTTCATGTATCATGGAGGACCATACCTACCCACCTACCTTAATGTACAAATTAGAGCTAATGCATATGCTAAAAGGCCATTAGAGTTTCATGCACACTTAATGGATGATTATTTGAAGCTAATGATAACTTGGTGGCCACACTTCATAGAAGGGTAGTTTGGGCGTCCCCCAAAAATAAATATGTACTAGGGTTTCATACATGTAAATACCCTTTATATTTCATGTAACCCTTCTCTTTTCTCTTAGGCTCTCTTCCTCCTAGCCTCTTAGTTTAGAATCAAAAATAAATCAAAGTTCTTGTTTCTTTTCATGGCTACTTAGCGATTTCTTTTATGTAATTTTTTTACGCAATTTAATACATGCTGTTTTTTACATGTTTTTCTTTCTTTCTTGTTAGTAGTGTATATTTATTTTTCATGCAAGTAGATTAGTGTTTATTTTTTTAACTAGTTCTCTTTTTCATTAGCTCTCTTTTTCCTCTTTTTTTGCTCATGTTGCAATCTACATTTGTTGATTTGATCACAAATATGAGAGGCTAAACCCCTTCAAATTAGGGTAATAAAGCTTTCTACTATGTAGATTCAACATTTTGATGTTCATGTTCTCTTTTTGTGCATTATGGAAACATTTGAAGTGGTTTAACTTATTGTTGTAGCTTTGAATTTGATAGCCTATATTGTTGACACCAAATAGGCTATACTTAAACAAACAACAAGCACAAATTACCTCTTCATCTACATATGATATTGGTAATGAAGTGAATGTTTAAATCAAAATTTGATGGTCTATACTTCTAATCAATACTAAATACGCCATACTTAAAATAAATTTTGCTTTCAACTTTATTGTCATATTTCATGAGAGTTAGAAGTGTATTAATGGTTGTGTTATATTTGATGGTTTATATTGGGCTAATTAATAGCAAATATGCCAAACTTATGATAAGCACGTCAAATAATTTCACTAATGACAAATGGAGAGATCGTAACTTCATTTTGTTGAGTGATGTGATCTTGAGAGCGGAAATTACCTCTAAATTGCCTTTAAAATCTCATATTTTTATCAATCTTCTTTTGTTAGTTTTCTTATTTTCTAGCTTAAATAACTCTCAACTTTGGTTAATTCTATTGAATAGGAATTTAAAATCTAATATTTCCCTGCGGATCGACCCATACTCGCCACGTACTAGAATTATACACTGTGCACTTATGGTACTTTTAATTTAAATTCATTCGACAAATTTCTAAACCGATAGAATTCCCATCGATGAATAGCAATGTCTTCGAACGAGGGTTTCGATGCTATCCTTAAAAATTTTTGTTAAATGTTTTGAAGCTCTCGAAAGGATGGTGTCGATGCCATCAAACTTTCCCCAAATAATTTTATATGAAGATTAAAGGTTTTGAAAGAGATACTTTCATATATATTCACTTTGACCCAAAAGATGTTTTGATTAAACCCAATGGTTTCGAAAGGGTACTTTCATTATTTTAAAAGCTAGTTTTCTGAGGATTTTTTGTAATGTTTTAATGCTTTCGAAAGGTAAATTTTGACTTTGAAAGAGATGATTTAAAGAGCTTCGAAAGGTTTATATTTGATGTTTTGAAAAGAAGTTTTCTATGCTTCCGAAGGAGGTTATACAGGGGTTTCGAAAGTAATGTTTTAGGGTTTTGAAAGCCTCAGTTTTCAAAACAAATAACCCATTCTAATTTTAAAGGAAAACCATGGCATAAATAAGGAGTTTTGAAATTATTTTAAGTATGGGGTTTTTGAAGAAGTTTTCCTTGATTAATAGGTTAAAGGGATTAACCAAGTTATTATGTTTGCTTCTTCATATATTTATATATTCACATTGTAACGAACCCATAACTGTATTCTGGGGAGAAAGGGCATAATAACCAGCTAGGTTGACCCTGTAATGAATATAATTTGAATTAACTCCTGAATGAGTAGAACTGCATCTAGGAGGTCAGAAAGACCAGAATATAGGATGCTAAAATATCGATTAAAGAAGTTGTAAAGAAGATAAGTTCAAAGTAAACCCATGAAAACAATGTATAAAAGAAGTTTTCGGAGAGACAGGTTCATAGTTAACTCATCAAAATTATGACTAGATTGAGTTATTGGCATGGCCAACAGGTTTGTAGTGAACCCATGAAAACTATATCCAGATTAAATTATTGACAGATGTTAATAGGTTCCTAATCAAACCATGAAAACTAAGATAAGAGGGAAGTTATTGGAGTTACCAATAGGTTCAGGGAGAACCCATGAAACAACGATGTTATTGGCAAGGGCCAATAGGCTCTTAGTGATCCCATGAAATCTACGAAATAGGGCGGGAAGTCCATAATTTTAAACAAGTTAATAGTACGCCCATGAAAATCATGAAACTGGACAGGGAGTCCATAAGTATTAAATAGGTTATTAGTCAGCCCATGAAAACTAATATGTTAATAGTAACCCTAGAAACTACAATTGAGATAGATAGTAAAAATGAATGGGGATAGGTAATCCAAACTTGATTTACTTGTTTTGCATATCATCATATTATTTTGACATGTTTTAACCATTGTGGATGTAGGAGCACAGTATATGGTTTTATAACTTTTTTAGGATACCAGTGAGGGGAAAACCCATTCCGCTATGCAGCGTGGTCTCACTAGATATCTAAATGGTTTGAGATGTAGATTATTATTCATACCAGGCTTTATGTCTGACTTGAAGTTTATGTTTTCCCCTTATACTCTCGGGTACTCGATTGATTTTGAGTAGTTTGAGAGTTGAGGTTTTCAGGTACCTCTTTAGATAAATAAGCTTCCGGAGACATGCTGGAGGCATGATAGCTATCTAGAGTTCACTTTTATTCTGATTCTGCTGCGTTGTTGTTGTAAAGGAAAAGTTGTTTAATTGCCTATATATACATTGATCATCCAAGGGGGCATCTTCATATGTTGCTCTTGGTGTATGTTGTAATAAGTATATTTTCTCTAAACGTGGTACTCGTATTGGAATTATGTAATGAATTTGAAATGTTTTGAATTTTTTTCCATATTCATGTGTTTCTATGTATCAATGTATCTAACATTACCATATTTGGTCGTTGATGATTAATAACTATGGATGACTGTAACATCCGTAGTCATTAGTTTTGGCCTCCAAGTGGGGGATGTTACAAGTTGGTGTCAGAGCATAGGTTTATGAAATTTAAAAGAAATTTAAACCTAAAGGACTTTCAAACATAATCTAATGAAGATCGGGGTTTGGGTTAACACTATAGTAACGTATTTGTATTTGATATATATATATATAAGTACGTATTCCTTTCTCTCTTAGACCGTTCTTCTATATCGTACTAAGTCTCGTATGCATATTTACAAGAAAGAAGATATGAAAGCAGGAAACAAAAGAGGAAATCTCGATAAAGGAAGCACAAAAAATGGAAATGCATGACCCACCACAAGGAACCCAAGTCGACAGGCTAATGCTAACTAAAATGCTGATGCCAATGTGGGTGCTGGAAATCCACCAGTGGAAATGGGGGCGATGTATCATTTCTTTGTCAATATGATGAAAGTAGGAGTTTTTTTTGGTGTTGTTAGAATGTTGGAGGAGCTAATCCTATGGCTCTAGTTGTGAATCATTATGTTAAGCTTAGCGGAGATTACACCAGTCATGGTGGAAATCTATTTAAGAGGACTGAGAATGCCATAGAGGTAGAGAA
Organism: Allium cepa; assembly: GCA_030765085.1. Taxonomy (NCBI): domain Eukaryota; kingdom Viridiplantae; phylum Streptophyta; class Magnoliopsida; order Asparagales; family Amaryllidaceae; genus Allium; species Allium cepa. The sequence goes on from CM060937.1 coordinate 296,061,753, forward strand.
TTGGCTATTGCATTATGAGAGAATATTTGTTGATCTGGTTTTAGATGATGAGTAGAAGAGAAGATTGGCCTTTAGGCAGTTGCAAGAGTGAGCTCTTTATTGGTGGAACAGTGTTACTATCGAGGTTTCGAAGGAGGAATTGACTTAGGCTAATTTTCGAAGGAGATTTGAAAAGAGGTTGATGTCTAAGGTTGCTAAATCAGTGTTGCTAAGGAAGGTGTTGGATCTGGAGTAGGAAAAGATGTCGGTTATTGAGTATGCCACTAAGTTTGATGAGTTGTCCCGTTATGAGTATAATACTACAGACACCGTCATCAGGAGGAATGAGAGGTTCATTAGGGGACTGAGGCCCGAGATTGCTAGGGCGACCCTGCCATATCTTCATGATCCTAGTAATGTAGTGGTGGAGAAGGAAATTCTCCATAAAGAAATTCTTGCTATTTGTGCTAGAGAGAAGCCAGTTGAAACCCAGGGTTCTCAGGGAAAGAAAAGAAAGTTCTTTAAAAATAAGGGAGCGCAGAAGGGAGATGCTACCAAGAAGGAAAATGATGATTTATCTCACTTCAAGTGTGACAAGAAAGGTCATTATGCTCATGAGTGCCGGTCATGCAAGGGGAAGAAGGCTGCAGATAAGAAGAATGTCAAGTGCGTCAACTGTGACCAAGTTAGGCATTATAATAGTCAGTGTCCAGAACCAATTAGGGTGAACAAGGTAAAGGTATTTGCTGTTGGTCCATCCTCTTCTAATCCAACTTTAGCTAAAAAAAGGAAGACTGTGATGGAAGGTAAGTTTTAATCCAGAGTATGCCGGTTAGGATACTATTTGATGTCGGTCTATTACATTCATTTATATCTCAAAATTTGGTTGATAGATTATGCTTAGGACCCACATACCTTATTACTTCCTTAAGGGTTGTGAATCCAATAGGAGGGTAAGCAACTTTGGCGATGAGATGTTATCGGTTAAAACTTGATTTGTTAGGTCATAAGTTTGCATGCAGTCTATATGTTTTCGACTTCGTAGACTTCAGAATCATTTTGGGTATGGATTGGTTGAGTAAGCATGAGGCTAGGATATTTTTCCAAGATGGGGAGATACCACTAAGACACATTGATAGTCATAACCGAATCATATTCTCAATGGAGAATTCTGACCAGAATAGTTGTACATTAGTAAGTGCAATGGAAGTGGGAGAAGAATTTAGTGAGGTTCGTAGCAAGAGAGTTTGCAAATGTCTTTGAGCCAGTTACAGGACTACCCCCGAAATGAGCTGTTGAGTTTCAGATAGATCTTATGCCAGGAGCTAAACCTATTAGTAGACCACCTAGCAGGATGACACCGACCAAACCGAAGGAATTGAAGGTGCAGCTAGTGGATCTAGAAGGAAGGAATTTTATTAGACCAAGCAGTTTGCCTTGAGGAATGGCCACAGAATTCATGAAGAAACCAGATGGGTCGTTGAGGTGTATCGACTATCGTAAGTTGAATGAGAGGACGATTAAGATAAGTATACTTTTCCAAGAATAGATGATCAATTTGATCTGTTGTGTAGAGCCAGAGTTTTTTCCCAGTTGGATTTGGCGACAGGTTTCCATCAGTTAAGAGTGGCAGATGATAGTATTCCTTTGACAGCATTTCAGACTAGGTATGGTTTGTATGGATGGTTAGTAATGCTATTCTGGTTAACGAATGCACCTATTTTCTTCGTGGATTTGATGTACCAATTTTCCGAGAGTGTTTGGATAGGTTTATGTTGATGTTTATAGACGATATTTTAGTATACTCTAAGGATGAAAGAGAGCATGAGGATTATCTTAGAGTAGTGCTTGAGATGCTGAGGCAGTGGTAGCTGAAGGCAAAGTTTTCCAAGTGTCATTTTTGGAAGAAAGATGTTAAGTTTCTTGATTATGTGGTTTCAGAGAAGTGGTTGTCCGTTGATCCAGATAAGATTGAAGCTATTAATAATTGAAAGAGACTAGAGATGGTGTCTGAGATTAGGAATTTTCTTGGACCTGCTGGCTATTACCGGAGATTCATCAAGGATTTCTTATGGATAGCAGCGCCTTTGACCAGGCTAACCAAAAAAGAGGTAAAGTTTGTCCGGTCCAAGAAATGTGAGGAAGCATTCCTTAAGTTAAACCATTTGTTGACCAATGCGTGTATTAGTAGTTCCAGACAGAAAGCAAGGGTTGGTGGTGTGTACTGATGCATGTGGAATTAGATTGGGAGTCGTGTTGATGTAGAAGGGTAAAGTGATTGCCTACGGTTCACGACAGCTTAGACTGTATAAAGTGAGATATCCTACTCATAATTTCAAGTTGGCTATGGTGCTTTTCGCATTGAAGATTTGGAGGCATTATCTCTTAGGGGAGAGATTTGAGCTATACACAGATCATAAGCCTTTAAGGTATTTATTATGTGAGAAGGAGATCAATTTGAGATGGCAGAAGTGGCTGAATTTTTTGGCTGTTTATAATTTTGGAATAGAGTATACTCTCGGAAAAGGAAATAAAGTAGCGGATTATCTTAGCAGAAGACATCAGAATGTGGTGTTAGCTATGTTGGCAGAGTGGAAGGATTTGGAAGCTTTGACTACTTGTAGTGTGCAGTTAAGATCGAATGCTAGTTCTAGTCAGAGTACCGCCATGTTTTCCTATTTAGAAGTTCGACAAGTATTGATCGAAAGGATTGCTTCTAAGTAGAAGGAGGATCTAGTATTAGCCGATAAGATTAGTAGGCTTGAGGATGGAACTGAGATCAATGATTTGAAAGATTTTAGCCTTGACCAGAGATGATTGTTGAGAAAGAAGAGACAATTATGTGTTTCAAATGTTGAGGAATAAAGGAAAGAATTTCTTAGAGAATGCCAACAATCCAAGTTTACGATTCATTGTAGAGGGACCAAGATGCATCAAGATATGAAGAGGAGCTTCTATTGGGAAGGTATGAAGAGGGATGTTGGTTTATGGGTTAGGAAGTGTGCAAACTGTCAACAAGTGAAAGCCGAACATCAGAAGCCGAGTGGATTGCTTCAACCTTTAGAGATTCCAGTTTGGAAATGGGATTCGATATCCATGGATTTTATAGACGGGTTGCCAAGGTCAAACAGGGAAAATGAAAGTATATGGGTTATAGTGAACATGTTGATCAAGAGTTCCCATTTCACTCCTGTTAAGTCAACCAGGACGACACCCATTTTAGCTAGGTTGTTCATGAAGAACATAGTTAAACTACATGGGATTCCTAGTAGTATCCTTAATGACAGAGATGCTTTGTTTACTAGCGAATTCTAGAAGTGTCTATAGGATGTTTTAGGCACTAAGCTCAAGATGAGTATTACATATCACCCTCACACGGATGGGCAGACAGAAAGAGTCAATAAGGCACTTGAGGATTTATTGAGAGCTTGTGTGTTGGACTTTGGTGGATCTTGGGAAAATCACCTACATTTGATTGAATTTTCCTATAGTAATAGTTATCATACTAGTATAAGAATGGCGCCTTTTGAAGCTTTGTATGAAAGGCCATGTAAATCACCAGCATCTTGGTTAGAGACTGGAGATAGATTAGTCTTATGTCCAGTTTTGGTTAGAGAGGCATCAGAGAAGATTGAGTTGATCCGAGGTAGGATGAAGGAAACTCAGTCTAGACAAAAATGTTAAGTATATAAGAGGCGTAAAGACCTAGAGTTCTCAGTTGGAGATAAGGTTTTTTATTAAAGGATCACCGATGAAAGGTGTGGTACGATTTAGAAAGTCATGGAAACTGGCACCAAGATATGTTGGTCCATTCCAAATTATAGAGCGGATTGGAAAGCTCGCATACAGAGTAGAGTTGCCGATCAGTATGGCAAGTGTCCATAATGTATTTCATGTGTCTTATCTTTGCAAGTAAGTGCATGATTCAGAGTACTATTCCTCAATCGAGGTTGGAAAATTCGATAGTAGAGCCTAATTTGACTTTTGTTAGACAACCAGTTCGGGCTGTAGCAAGAGATGAGAAAAGATCGAGGAACAAGATCGTCAAGTTGGTGAAAGTACCGTGGAACGACAACGAAAAGGGATGTACTTGGGAGACAGAAGACAAGATTCAAGATACTTGTCCTGATCTGCTTTGAGGGTATGTCTATATTAGATATATATATATAGTTTCTAGTCAGATAGACTATTATGGCTGTTAGGAGTCGTTACAGATGATTGCTATGTTCAGTATTTAGTCCTTACTGAATTTCGAGGACGAAATTCTTTAAGGAGGGTAGCCTGTAACACCCTTAATTTTTGATAACGTTATTCAGGAGATTTAATTAGATAAATTAAATTGAATAATATAAATATTAAGTGATAAGAGGATTGAGATTTGAATAAATAATTAAAGGCCATGCTTAAATTAAATGGGATTAAGAATGGTTTGTAAGCTAATTACATTACACAAGAGCATATAGGAAAATAGCCACACCCTATTACCATAACCCTTATATATTCTCGTTCCTTATACCATTAACGTTTCATTTCCCATTCATGTCATTTTGCAAAAACAAAATATAACCAGCCATTACTAGGAGAAAAGAGGAGATTAAATCAAAACTAAGGAAATATGGCAAGGGGAATAAATATCAATCTCAGTCCAATCTCCTTATCTTAATCAAGTGAATAATAATTTCAATCATCTCTATTTTTTATATAATCATTTGTTTTCAGATTTAAGATTAAATCCGTTTTTATGATTATTTGGATGACGATATGATTAGATCATAACATGTTAGATTTACACAAGATTGTTTAAATATGATTTTACATGGTTTTAAGGGTAAAACCGATTATAATTGATTTCGAATGCCATGAGGAATTTATATGTTATGTAAGCATGATTTTGGAGTTGGGTATTAATTCTGATAATTGTCCAAGCTATGGAAAGATTATTATGAATTTTCAAAGGAAAATATAGTTAATTGGGTTTAGAAATTTATTTCATAAATTATATTGAGAATTTGGGTCTGAAATTTAGATGTTAGATAACATAATAAAAGTGAATTTATGTGATTTTTGGTAAGTGAATTACTATGAGAATTAAATTATTTTGAAAGGAGGACCCAAATGATTTAATTGTTTTGGTTAATGGAAGGGCTTATTTGCTAAATTAATCTTAGTTTAGATCTGAAATTATGTAGTATTTATTTTGGTAAAGAATGTGAAAAGTTAAGGCAATCACATGTTTACACATTGGCAGGTTAGTTAGAAAGTATTTGCTTTAATTGGCAATAATCAGCTTTTACCTAGAAAATTGGGTTCCGCCTTTATTAGAAGCACCTTTCGACTCATAGCTTCCTCCTTCAATCAAGTCAAAACCCCACAAAGCTAAAACTAATACACAAGGTATCAATATAGGTACATAGTGGATTGGAGGAAGGCAGAAGGCATGGTTCGAAACATAGCTTCCGATAGAAAATAAACCTTTGATTTTCTTTTAAACATTAGCGCCTGTCTTTGTTTTACTAAAGGTTTTGAAGGAGTCGAAACATATGCTATCGTAAGGTGTTTTCTAAATAGCTTTCAAAGAAGGTTCCCATCTTTCATTTTTAAATATGAGCTTTCAAATCAGTCCCTTGTTCATAAAACAATTCTTTCGAAAATGGTGGTTCCAACCTAGTCGAAGCCCTACTACCGTTCTTTTTCCTTTCGAGTGTATTGAAGTTATCAATGCTTTCGAAGGGTAGCCTTTATTTTAACTTATACTAAACCAAACACTAGATTCCTTCGAAAGGTTTCAAGGGGTTTGAAGGCAATGGCTTCGAAAGAGGGTTTCGATGCTATCCTTCAAAGTTTTGCCTAAATGTTTTAAAGCTTTCGGAAGGATGGTGCCGACACCATCAAATTTTTCCCAAATAGTTTTGTATGAAGATTAAAGGTTCCGAAAGAGATACCTACGTATATATTCACTTTGACCCAAAAGAAGTTTTTTTTGTAAATCCAATGGTTTCGAAAGAGGTACTTACATTGGTTTCGAAGCTAGGTTTCTAAGGATTATTAAGTAATATTTTGATACTTTCGAAAGGTATATTGGTTTCGAAAGAGATGATTTAAAGAGCTTCGAAAGGTTTATATGTAATGTTTTGAAAAGAAGTTTTCTATGCTTTCCAAGGAGGTTATTCAGGGGTTTCAAAAGTAACGTTTTAATGTTTCGAAAGCCTCAGTTTTCAAAATAAATAACCCAATCTCATTTTAAAGGAAAACCATGGCATAAATAAGGATTTTTGAAATGATTTTAAGTATAGAGTTTTTGAAGAAGTTTTCCTTGATTAATTAGTTTATGGGATTAACCAAGTTATTGTCTTTGCTTCTTCATTTATGTATGTTCACATTGTAATAAACCCATAACTATATTTTTTGGAGAAAGGGCAGAATAACCAGCTATGTTGACCCAGTAGTGAATATAATTTAAATTAACTCCTGAATGAGTAGAACTGCATCTTGGAGTTCTGGAAGAACAGAATATAGGATGCTAAAATATTGATTAAAGAAGTTGTAAGGGAGTTAGGTTTATAGTAAAACCATGAAAACTATGTATAAAGAAGTTGTCAGAGAGACATGTTCATAGTAAACCCATGAAAACTTTGATTAGATTGAGTTATTGGTAGGGGCAAATAAGTTTGTAGTGAACCTATGAAAACTATACATGAATTAAGTTATGATAGATGTCAGTAGGTTCCTAGTAAACCCATGAAAACTAGGATAAAGGAGAAATTATTGGAGTTACTAGTAGGTTCAAAAAGAACCCATGAAACAATGATGTTATTGGCAAGGGCCAATAGGTTCTTAGTGATCCCACGAAAACTATGAAATAGGGTAGGGAGTCCATAAATTTAAACAGATTAATAGTCAGCCCATGAAAACTATGAAACTGGACAGGGTGTACATAAGTATTAAGCATGTTATTAGTTAGGCCATGAAAACTAATAGGTTAATAGTAACCCTAGAAACTATAGCTGAGACAGATAGTCAAAATGAGTGGGGATGGGGAATTCACAATTGATTTACTTGTTTTGCATATCATCATATTATTTTGTGATCCTTTAACCATTGTGGATGCAGGGGCACAATATATGGTTTTATAAAGTTTTTAAGATTCTAGTAAGGGGAAAACCCGTTCCTCTAAGCGGCGTGGTCTAACTAGATATCTATGTGGTTTGAGATGGTAGATTATTATTCATACTAGGCTTTATCTCTGACTCGATGTTTATGTTTCCCCTTAAACTCTTGGGCACCCAATTAATTTTGAGTAGTTTGAGAGTTGAGGTTTTCAGGTACCTCTTTAGACGAATAAGCTTTTGGAGACATGCAGGAGGCATGATAGCTATCTAGAGTTCTCTTTTATTTTGATTCTGATGTGTTGTTCTTGTAAAGGCAAAGTTGTTTAATTGCCTATATATACTTTGATCATCCAAGGGAGCATCTTCACATGTCGCTCTTGGCGTATGTTGTAATAAGTATATTTTCTCTGAACGTGGTAATCGTATAGAGATTATATAATGAATTTGAAATGTTTTAATTTTTTTTCCATATTCATGTGTTTCTATGTATCAATGTATCTAATATTACTGTATTTAGTCACCAAGGATTAATAATTATGGATGGCTGCAGCATCCGTATTCGTTAGTTTTGGGCCTCTAAGTGGGGGATGTTATAATTTTAGTGGGCAAAAAAATCAAAGGTGAGTGATTAAAACCACTAACACAATACTAATCTTTTTCTGCAAGTCAAATTAAAAATTGCGATGCGATAAATTATTTTGATTGCTGTTTAAGAAATTAAATTGGTATTGAAAACTTATTACCACTGCTAGTTGAACACCCCGATATTGGTAATTAATATTTTTTGTGTGATATGTTTAGTTGATTGATTTGAATATAAATTGCATGTGTATGTTATGAAATGATTATGGATTATGTGTTTGTTTATATGATGATATTATTAATTTTGGATTATATTATCAATTTTTAATATCTCTGTTATCACCCTGTGAATTATTGAACTGTATAAATTGTCATCAAGATCATTTAAACATTTAATAACTGGACTAAGAATTAGGTTGAAATGATATATGTCTATGACATCTAAATGTGGGTTAAAATGATGTATACCTATATAATCGAAATTTAAAATAAAATGATCACTTGGCTATATGGTAGAAAATTATATACGGACGCTGAATTTGGTCAAATGAAATGGTTTCAAATTTATGAATTTGAATTTGTTAAATGAAATTGTTTTAAAGGATTTAACTTGAATTATCAATTTTAAATCGTAGAGGCTGATTTTGAAATTTAATGTGAATTTATTGAAATCGAATTATTTTAAAGGGTTAAATATTGAATTATTTGAAATTTGAATTTATCAAATTGAATTATTAGAAATTTGAAATCGATGTTGGAATTTGGATTGGTTGTAAATTGAAGTTTGACTTGAATTTTGTCTTAAATTGAAATATGGAATTTGAATGTTTTTTTAAAGTGGAATTCGAAAATTGAAATTGGGTTAAATTTTTATAAAAGAAAAGAAACCATTTGAAATTCAAAAACTATTTTAAATACAAACTATTTAAGTTCAAACTATTTCAAATTAATACTATTTTGTTTTCAAACTATCTCATTCGAAACTATTTTCAAATAACCAATTTTATTTCAAACCTTTTTAAATTCAAACTATTTTCTATTAAAACTATTTTATTTCAAACTATTTTAATCCAAACATTTTTAGTTTAAACTATTTTAAATTCAAACTTTTTAATTGAAACCTTTTTAAATTCAAAACTATTTAAATCAAAATTATTTTTTATTAAAAACTATTCTAATTTGTACTATTTTTAAATTCAAAGCTATTAAATTCGAAACTGTTTTAAGTTAAAAGGATTGAATATAAATAATGATATTTTTGATATGCAATTTGAAAATTGAAACTTAAATTTGATTCGAACATTTTTGTGACATGAAATATGATATGTTTTATTACAAATTTTATTGACCTTATGGTGTGTAAAATGGACGATGGGTTATTAAAGGGATCGAGGCCGGATATTGGCATACTCTCTGTTAATACTAGAACCATTTTAGTAATTATGTAGGCGGAGTGTATTTCAAAATGAAGTGTGTGTATTGGCGTACATTTGCTAATTTGAAGTAAGAGAACGATGATGGATGATCCCGACACTTATGCCAATTTGAAATGTTAAGGGCCATCAACCCTTCATATTACTATATTGATTTTGACTTGATCGGTGCACCTTGATTTGATTTAGGGGTGATGGACTCTGTCGGCGGTCGTTGCAGCGATGTGTTACAACCAGCCAGAAAGGGTAAACTGGTAGAATCCTACCTTAGGTATTGCTTCAAATGCCTTGTCATACCATTATCCTTATACGAGCCCACTATGATTTTGTTTTAGCATGGTACCTTTGGGGAACTCACTGGCTACTGATGTTATTGGTTGTGTTACAGGACCTGCACAGACTACCTGCTTAAAAATATGTTAAGGGGAATCAATGTAAAGCCTTAATGCTATTTTAATACTTTACTTACCGATAAAAAACACATATATAGCATATCTTACTATATGAAGATAGTTTAACGGATCCTTAGAAGATCGAAAATCCCAAAGCATCTCTTAAGTTATTTGTACCCATATTTCACTTGATATTGATTTAAATTCATAAGATTTTTGTTCTAACTCGAGTGTATTGTTTTTCATTATGCTCGGGTCAGCCTCAGTATTTCAGTGTTTGAAGACATTATTCCTTGAAGATGAAGATGGAGTTTGGTAGACTGTAACAACCCTGGTTATGATGATTACCTGTAATACTAAACTATAACGGTGGTTATAATTCAATACAGTAAAATAAAATAGATTGGAGAATTAAAATGGTTTATTTTAAATAAATACTGGGTTTAAAATGTGAAAACAAAGTTTTGAAATTTTATTTTGGATATTTGTGTTAAAAATGAGCAAAACATCATTTTAATTTAAAGAAATGCAATAATTTTGATAATTGTTGCCAAATGTTTCTTTTATATATTTTTAAAAGAAGCATTTGAATTAAAATGTGGTATATTATAAATAAAAAGGAGAAATTTGGGTTAAAAGTAATTTTAAAATAAAGAAATGATGAAAATATGATTTGTCATATTTTGTTACATAAGAAACAAATTTTATGTAATTTTTGAAGCTAAAAACGGAGTTTTAAGTACTAATTGTGCAATTTGTGCATTTAAATTCAAATAAGAGTTTTATTAATGAAAATAAAATTTTAAAGCAAACTTGTCTTTTATTTTGATATAAAACAATTTTTGGAACACAAAAATTGATTTTGTGATTTTATAAAAGTAAAACCATTCGCATAAATACATAATATAAATTGTGCATATTGTTGTATTAGTGAATTTAGTGTTAATTTCTTTTGGGTTAATTAATATGGATAGAAAACTTAACCAGAAATTTGAAAAATATGTCTTTCCCATTTTGTTGTATGTACAGCAAAATAGTTTCTTCCAAAAGCTAAGAGAAATTGAGAAACCCACCTTCTTCTTCTCAAACAAAATTGCAAACTCGAATCTTTATCACATTTCTTGCTGTAATTAAAAAATTAAAGTTAGTTTATTTTAGGTAATCTATCTCTAAATCTAAATACTTCATCAAATTCCAAATTTGAAGATGTTTATTTGTTTGTAATTGTGATGTTCTTCTAGCCTGTCCGTGTAAACTCCATTTCTAGGTTGTTGAAGCATCTTTCAAGACCAAAGCTTACTCCTTTACACTGATTTTCTCTAGTAGCTTAAGTATTTTGCAAGGTGAGTTGAATAACTTAGAAAAGCTAGCTAAGCCAAAGTGTTAAATTCTTGAATCTATACAAAATGAGCTTTTGTAATCGATTTTTTGTTGATTATTTTCTCTTCTGTGAATCTACTTTGGGTTGCTTCTTTGCATGTCCTATAACTTTTGATTCCGGTAACGAAATGCTGCCGGATTTCTTGTATTTGGTAGCTTACATGTTGAAATTCATATTTGTAAATTTTGGTTGAAAAATATTATTATTGGATGTTCAAAACAGTGGTAGAAAATCAACTCAAACATAGAATTTTTTCTGTATAAATTTTGTTTTGTGAGTTGCTGCAAACATGACCTAAGTCCATATTTGAGATAGCATAACTCTTTCATTTCTCATTGAAATTCATCGATTCTTTTTTTATTTGAATGATAAAGTTTTCTACTATATGCATATTAATTTTCAGCTCAATCCATGATAATTTGTTCCTCTGTTTCATGCCTGGAAGTTGAACCCAATATAGTTTTCAGGCGTCTACATTTTGGTTTTTTTTGAACTGTTGCAAACATGGTCTGAGTCCATGTTTGAGACTGTGTAACCTTTTCATTTTCATTGAGAATTCATTGATTATTTTTTTGTTTGGAAGATGAAGTTTTCTATTATGTACGTACCAATTTTTAGCTCAATATGAGGTCGTTTGGTCCTCTTTTTCAAGCCTGTAAGTTGGATGTAAGATGGTTTTCAGGCCTGGCATTTTTTTCTTTTTTGAACTGTTGCAAACATGGCCTAAGTTCATATTTGAGGCACCGTAACTTTTTCATTTACTATCGAAATTCATCGATTCTTTTATGTTTGAAAGTTGAAGTTTTCTACTTTGTGCACACCAATTTTTAATTCAATCAAAGTCTGTTTGGCCACCTGTTTCATGTTCGAAAATTAAACCCAGAGAAGATTTCAGACCTGAGTATTGTGTTGCCGATGCATTTTTATGTTCTTTTTCCGTCCGACTTTTGACTTATACTTCATGTTTTCGTGATACTTCTGAAATTTTTTGAGGCCATGATGTCTATCGATAGACTAGCCAAATTTCGAAGATTTTGAAATTCAAATTTTAGATTAAATTTGAACTTAATTTGAATTGAATTCGAATATCGATTTGAGTGAATTCTAGGGTTTTTATTCCTTTCCGAGCATGGATTTTTTCAAACCTATTTGAAATAATTTTTTAAATAAATGGGCATTTTAAATTATTATTATATAATATTTTTAAAGTATTAAACGGTTTTGTAAAACACGTGGTATGAGACACGTGAGTTTATCTTATTAGTTAATTCCCGACTTATCCATTTGATCGTTTTGACCTACGGGTCGAGTATACCGATGAGATGAGGTAAACTTTTTACTACTTTGAGTGTGAAATTTACTAGCGGTTAGTCAACCGTTAGTGCGAACGTGTGGTATGTGACACACGCTAACATTGTTTGGGCTCCTATCCGAAAGTTTGTGACACGTTTGTTTAAGAGACGTATTTGCCAATACTGAACCTACGGGTCATTTGTCCTTCAGGACGTTTGTCTAAGAGATGTATTTGTCCATTGCATTTTATTTGTCCTTCAGTATGTTATCCTTCGAGATGTTTGCCTAAGAGACATATTTATCGTCCTTCAGGATGTTTGTATAAGAGACGTGGCGCCTTATTTTGAGAGAGCAGTACTTGGCGATCTTCGGCTATAAGCACATGCTATATCTTTGAGATGATTTAATTGATATTTGTGATTTCCCTAGTTTATCGTCCTTTTTTGGAATTGGTCCTTTGAATCATTCAATATATATTTGTGGCGATTACCCTTCGGGAATTTGTACTCTTGGAAGTTCTATTTTTGAGATTTAAATTGCCCACACTGGCGTTATATGAGATTTGCCTTTTGGCGTTTACTTAAGATTTTAATCTCCTCTTTGAAGATATATTTGCCTTATGGCGTTTTTGAGATAGAATCTCTTTATGCATGTTTTAGGGTTGCCAAGATAGCATGTTTAGGTTCTCCCCTAAATCACATTTGATGTTTTATGAATGCCGATGATATGAGGCTTGCTACTTTTAGCACTTTATGGGTATTTTATCTCCTTTGAGTTTATATGTTTGTGTATTGATACCATATTATCACTTGATGTAATCATACACTTTAGATTGTTCCTTCCAATTCGAGAATATTATCACATTATCCTTATGCTCATATTATCATTTATCCTTGTAAATTGATTTGTTTAGCTAGACTGACCTGTGTAATTTATACTTTGGTCAGACCGAGGTGTTTTAGGTTAGGTATCCTTTGGACTTAGCTTATTCCGCTTCCTCATGGACTTTTATGCTAGCTCTTTTTGTTGTAGCTTTTTTGTAGTCCTTTTGTTGCTACTCTAATATGTATATTCTTTTGACTCGTGTTTGTATTATGGTCATCATACCACATATGTGATGTATAATTTTTTATACATTGTGATGTATCTGTATATGTGTATATAACTGATTATCTGCTGTTCTGTGATGTGTTTTGCATTTGAGTTGATGTATTTTGTTCTGATCGATCCTATAGCTACATGTGGCTTTGTATTAGGTAATTACTGGATATGTTGACCAACTTGAATTATAAGAAAAAAATATAGAGTATTTATCGACATATTCAATAGATATTTAAGACAAGGTTATAAATGATCGCTCCTAACCAGCCCTATTCTCCGCATTAGCGGAAGTTACTACCTAGTAATACTCTTTGTTAATGTGAGTCTTGGGGTGGGTGTCACAACTTGGTATCAGAGCTATGTTCAGAACAAAATATGATAAACACAGAATATAAACATATATTATAGTACATCCAAGTATATTACAAGTGTTACGAATCCCCTCATCGTCGTGTCCTTAACATTTTCGTGTCCTTTGGGGTAGATATAAGTTTGGAATGTGTATTGGAATGTATTTTATTCTATAATATTCCATAATTGAATTATCGATATCTTATCCTATGAATAATCCTTATCGTGATTATTTTATTCTAGTTCTCTTCGAAATGGGTGCTTGACATACATCCGTATCGAAGGAGCTTGTTGATACCATTGGATGATTCTTATCTTGTTACTTCTTTGAGGATTGCGAATCCTATTGAGGGGATCCGCAATACTTGGCATGTTGAGTGAAAATATTGAGGTTATTCTTTGTAGTTTTTCTTTCTGTGCAAATCTGCACATTAGTCATCACCTTGGGTTTAATATGATTCAGGGATGGATTAGCTTGCTTGTTATCAAGTCCAATCCTATGTTTTGAAAGGATCCTATATTTTAGGCATCCAAAATCAGTTGATTAGATGTCTCTTGTTCTTCGAAATGTTGATGATAATGCCGAAAAATCTTTATTTGTTCTTGAGTTTTGAGATGATGATGATAAATCTTGAATTCCAGTTGTTTATGATTTTGTTGATATATGGTAGTCCGTTTCGGGTTTGCTATCCAATCGGGCAATTGAGTTTAGTGTTGACCACATTCCTAATTCTTAGCCAGTTAGTCATCCTTCCACAAGGATGTCTACTAGGGAAATGAGAAACTCTAGAAGTAATTGCTAAAGTGTGAAGCCAAGCAATTCATTTAGTCCGGTCTTTATCGTGGGGTGCCACGGTCATTTTGTCTAGAAGTCTAAAGTATTCTTAGGCTTTTCAATCATTTTCACAAGCTTAACAAGTTCACTATTAGAACAAGTGTCTATTGCTTATGATTGATGATATATTCGATCTATTGAGTGGTGCTAGGATCTTTCCTCAGCTTGACCTTACACCGATTTTCATCAACTACGAGTTGCGGAGGATAGCGTTCCTCTTACCGCATTCTGCACTCGTATGGTTCTTGTGAGTGGCCCACTATACCATTCGATTTGGGGAACACTCCAGCTTATTCATCAATCTTGTGAATCGAGTATTCTGGGAATATCTCTATGAGTTCTTCTTGTAGTTCTTTGATTTTGAGTGTAAGTAACTATTGAATTCTCAAATCTTTCAGCAAAAGATATGTTTTTAAGTGAAACTGGATTTTTTATATTATGACGAGCAAAGAATAATTTTTAAAGTATATATAAGGCATTTCTTTTTATAGAAAATGATTTTTGTGTTGGGTTGTCCACCAAGTGCTTTAAGAAATTTGGTCAATGCGTCGGATCAACGTTATTAATAGGAATTTCCTAAACACTATGGTGAGATAGTCAGACATAGTAAACTAAGTTTTAATAAGTAAAGTGCGGAATTAACTAATATGGTTTGAGAATTAAATTTTATTTTGAATATGTAATGCAACCATTTAACCCTAGTAAGTGTTGGATGAGTGACGAGGCAGTTTTGATCATTAGGTCAACTATGCAGCCAATCGACGGGGTCATTTGCTATAAATCAATGGCGAGGCAATACCCTTGAATTATTTGAAAATTTTTAAATTGAATATGCTAATTTTAGACTTTTAACATGAGTTTATGAGATAATTTTGTTTGAATTTTGGTTGTATTAAAACCGTGTTAGTGTGAATTTGCAAAATTCTTTTGGAAACAAGTTTGAATTAATTATCAGCTTTAACTAGTTTTATGTGCATAATTAGTTGGAAATTTAATTTTTGCGACAAACTGGAAATGTGAATTTGAATTGTTTTTGATAAATGAACCATTTATGTAGTATAATCACTTTAATTGTGAGACTAATTTTAAAACTTTGTATATATATATATATATATATATATATATATATATGTATATGTATGCATACCATAAAAATTTGTTTTATGGATTATCAAAAATCATTTCTTGATAATGGAAGAGACATTTTATCTCTTTTAGAATGGATTTTCTTGGTTAATCGCTTTAATGTTAGATTTGGAAAGTGATGAAATTTTTTCCAACTAATGAGCTGTTTTCTTTTATGATGATTACATAAAGTTGATCATAATCTAGTATGTCTTAGCTTTCTAGGGAAAAAGAAGATCGTTTAATAAATCATTTAGCAAAAATTTTTTTGAAATGTAATTTGAAATTAAAACGGTTTAGGAAAATTTCAAGATTTAAATTAATTTGAAAGTTGAAATTTGGTCTGAAAAAATGATGTGCTAAAACAACAATAACTTGAGATTTATAACTTAGAATGAGTTCAAACATTTTGTAAATGGAAGAGCTTTTATAAAGCTATGAATTTTCTTTTTACCAGATTGGAAGATTTTGCATTTTATTCTATCTAAAATAGGTTTGAAAGTAAATAAACATTTCTGTCTTATAAATTTCTAAAATTTGAGATGAAAGTAAATTTTGCGTAACGTTCAAACCGTGAATCCAATTTCGATGATCTTTATATCGATGAAAAGCTTAGACTTAGTAGAACAACTTTTACTTTATAAGATTTCTCCGATTTTATTGTTTTCTCTGTCAAAACTTACTTTCTTTGCAGCAGATTTGAAATTGAAATTGACTTGTTTTATCCTGGTCATGTGTATTCTACCTATTTTGTGAATGTAATTGAGTTTTTGATTAGTACGAAAAATATCTTTTTTAAATTAAAATATATAATGGTACAATTTAAGAGTGAAACATTTTATTCATTTTAAATGAAGAGTTTTGAAGATAAAATTGGATTTTTTTAGGAGGTTTTGAAAATTTTCAAAATGTTGAAATTTGAGAATCTGATTATGAAGAAAATGGATTTTGAAACCCTTGAAAATATTTGTTTAGTAAAATAGGAGTATAAAAATCCATTCCTTGAGTTTGCCTTGCCTTTATGCAATTATTTAACGACTTGCAATTACGCAGTCGTTTGAGTTGGTGGTATTGAAGAAACCACCTGCCTCTTGTTGAGTTACCTTACCTTAATTATTATCAATCTAATGTCAGTATGGATCCTTTCGAAGCCCTATATGGAAGTGCATGTCGATCACCTTCTTGTTGGTTAGAATCTAGAAAGAAACTGATTTTAGGCCCCGATTCTATTCGTGAAGCTTCAGAGAATATTATTTTTATCCGTCAGAGAATGAGAGAAGCTCTGAACCGTCAGAAATCCTTTCTGGACACCGTTGGAAGCCTCTCGAGTTCTCTATTGGTGACCTTGTCTATATGCGTGTATCTCCACTGAAAAAGGTGATGCATTTCAGTAGGACAGGGACATTGGCTCCTTGCTTTATAGGACCATTTCCTATTACTAAACGTATTGGCTCTGTTGCTTATGGAGTTTGACTTCCATCGCATTTATATGGTATTCACGACGTGTTTCGTGTCTCTCAACTTCAGAAACGTCTTCAAGACTCGGATTCTATCATTGACTCACCTGATCTACAAGAGTTTGAGATCTCATCAGACTAATCTATCTAGCAGCATCCTATTCGTGTTCTCGCTTTGGAGGGGAGACACCTTCAAAACGAGGACATTCTGCTCGTGAAGGTTCAATGATCTGCAAATTTCAACGACTGTACTTAGGAAACCAGAGAATCTATTGAGCAATCATACCTTAGATTCCTATTTTCTCATGTCAATGGTGATAATTTCTAGACTCAAGCTATTTATTTTCTTTGCTCAATGAAGTAAATTGTGTTGAATACAATTCTCCTTTAGAAATAGCGAGGATGCAATTTTTTTAAGGGAGTCTATAACAACCATGGTTTTGATGATTACTTGTAATATTAAATTACAAATGTGGTTATAATTTAATATTATGAAATAAAATAGATTAGAGAATTAAATGATTTATTTAAAATAAAAAATGGGTTTGAAATGTGAAAATAAAGTTTTGAAACTTTATTTTGGATATTTGTATTTAAAATGAGCAAAACATGATTTTAATTTAAAGAAATATAATAGTTTTGATAATTGTTGCCAAATGTTTCTTTTATATATTTTTAAAAGAAGCATTTGATTTAAAATGTGGTATATTATAAATAAAAAGGAGAAATTTGGGTTAAAAATAATTTTAGAATGAAGAGATGATGAAAATATGATTTGTTATATTTTATTACACAAGAAATAAATTTTATGTAATTTTTGAAGCTAAAAAACGGAGTTTTAAGTACTAATTGTGCAATTTATGCATTTAAATTAAAATAAGAGTTTTGTTAATGAAAATAAATTTTTAAAGCAAACTTGTCTTCTATTTTGACATAAAATAATTTTTAGAACATAAAAATTGACTGTTTGGTTTTATAGAAGTAAAAACATTTGCATAAGTGCATAGTATGACTTGTGTATATTAGTGTATTAGTGAATTTAGTGTTAATTTCTTTTAGTTTAATTAATAGGGATATTGGGTCTTAGCCCATTTATAAAACTTAACTAGAAATTTGAGAAACATATCTTTCCCATTTAGTTGTATGTACAGCAAAATAGTTTCTTCTAGAAGCTAAGAGAAATTGATAAACCCACCTTCTTCTTCTAAACACAATCGCAAACTCCAATCTATCAAATCTCTTGCTGTAAATAACAAATTAAAGTTAGTTTATTTCAGGTAATCTATCTCTAAACCAAAATACTTCATCAAATTCCAAATTTTAAGATGCTTGTTTGTTTGTAATTGAGATATTCTTCTTGCATGTCTTCGTAAACTCCATTTCTAGGTTGTTGAAGCATCTTTAAGGGCCAAAGCTTGCTCCTTTTCACTGATTTTCTCTAGTAGCTCCAGTATTTTGCAAGGTGATTTGAACAACTCACAAAATCTAGCTAAACCAAAGTCTCAAATGCTTTAATCTATACAAAATGAGCTTCTATAATCGATTTTTTGTTGATAGTTTTCTTTTCTGTGAATCTTGCTTGGGTTGTTCTTTGCATGCTTATATCTTTTGATTTCGGCAACTAAATGCTGCCAGATCTCTTGCATTTAGTAGCTTGCATGTTGAAATTCATCTCTGCAAATTTTGGTTGAAAAATATTGTCATTTGCATGTTTAAAACAGTGGTAGAAAATCAACTCAAACACAGATTTTTTCCTGCAAAAATCGTCTTGAGTTGCTGCAAACATGGCCTGAGTCCATGTTTGAGATTGCATAATTCTTTCATTTCTTAATGATATTCATCGATTCTTTTTTCGTTTGAAAGATAAAGTTTTCTAATATGCATACCAATTTTCAACTCAATCCGAGGTAATTTAATCCTCTATTTCATGCCTGGAAGTTGAACCCGAGATGGTTTTCAGGCCTGTACATTTTTTTTTGAATTGTTGCATATATGGCCTGAGTCCATGTTTGAGACAGTGTAACTTTTTCATTTTTAGTCGAAATCCATTGATTCTTTTTTTATTTGAAAGATGAAGTTTTCTATTATGGGCATACCAATTTTCAACTCAATATGAGGAGTTTGTCCTCTGTTTCAGGCTAGTAAGTTGAACCTAAGATGGTTTTCAGGCCTGGCATATTTCTGTTTTTGAGCTGTTGCGAACATGGCCTAGGTCCATATTTGAGATAGCGTAACCTTTTCATTTACTATCGGAATTCATCGATTCATTTATGTTTGAAAGCTGAAGTTTTCTACTTTGCGCACACTAATTTTTAGTTCAATCAAAGGTTGTTTGGCCACCGTTTCATGTCTGAAAGTTAAACCTAGAGAAGATTTCAGACCTGGGTATTGTGTTGCAGATGCATTTTCATGTTTTTTTTTGGTCCAACTTTTGACTTTTACTTCATGTTTTGTGATATTTCTGAAATGTTTTGAGGCCATGATGTCTATCGGTAGACAAGCCAAATTTTAGAGATTTTGAAATTCAATTTTTGGATTAAATTTGAACTTAATTTGAATTGAATTTGAATATCGATTTGGGTGATTTCTTGGGTTTTATGCCTTTTCGAGCATGAATTTTTAAACCTTTTTGAAATAATTTTAAAATAAATGAGCATTTTAAATTATTATTATATAATATTTTAAAGTATTTTCAAACACAGAATCTATTTATTGTCGATAATAAGGGAATTTTCAAATATGGCTTTCAAAATTGGTATTAAAAGCTTGTTTTCTCAAGTAAATTAATTTATGTATAAAATACATGTTTTGCACTATTCGAGCGAATGAGAAAAAGAATTAAAAGGTTTGGTAAAACACATGATAAGGGACAAATGCGTTTATCTTATCGGTTGATTTCTGACTTGTCTGTTTTATTGTATTGACCTGCGAGTCGAGTTTACCGATGAGATGAGGTAAACCTTTTACTACTTTGAATGTGAAATTTACTAGCGGTTAGTAAACCATTTAGTGCGAGCGTGTGGTATGAGACACACAATAACACTGTTCGGTTTCTATCCGAAAGTTTGTGACACATTTGTTTAAGAGACGTATTTGCCAGTACTGGACCTCCGGGTCATTTGTCCTTCGAGGCATTTGTCTAAAAGATGTACTTGTCCATTGCGATGTATTTTTCCTTTAGGATGTTGTCCTTCGGGATGTTTGTCTAAGAGACATATTTATTGTCCTTCGAGACGTTTATCTAAGAGACGTGGCACCTTATTTTAAGAGAGCAGTACTTGGCAGGATTCAGTCATAAGCACGTGCTATATCTTTGAGATGATTTCATTGATGTTTGTGATTTCCCTAGTGTATTGCCCTTTTCAGAATTGGTCTTTGATCCATTCGATATATCTGTGGCGATTACCTTTAGGGAATTTGAACTCATAGAATTTCTATTTTTGAGATTTAAATTGCATACATTGGCGTTATATGAGATTTTCCTTTTGGTGTTTACTTGAGATTTTAGTCTCCTCTTTGGAGATATATTTGCCTTATGGCTTGTTTGAGATGTAATCTCTTTATGCATATTTTGGGTTTGCCAAGATGACGGGTTTAGGTTTTCCCCTAAACCATATTTAATGTTTTATGAATGCCGATGATATGAGGCTCTCTACTTTTAGCGCTTTATGGGTATTTTATCTCCTTTGAGATTATACATTTGTGTAGTGATACCATATTAACACTTGATGTAATCATACACTACAGATTATTCCTTCTCATTCGGGAATATTATCACATTATCCTTATGCTCATATTATCGCTTGTCCTTGTAAATAGATTTGTTTAGCTTGACTGACATGTGCATTTTATACTCGAGTCAAACTGAGGTGTTTCAGGTTAGGTACCCTTTGGACTTAGCCTATTTTGCTTCCGCATGGACTTTTCTGCTACTCTTTTTGTTGTAGCTTTTGTGTAGTCCTTTTTGTTGTTCCACTAATATGTATATTCTTTTGACTCGTGTTTGCATTGTGCTCATCATACCACAAGTGAGATGTATCATTTTGTATACACTATGACAAATATACGTATATAACTGATTATCTGCTGTTCTGTGATGTGTTTTGCATTTGAGTTGTTGTATTTTGTTCTGATAGATCCTATAGCCAGTATTAAGTATTTATTGGATATGTCGATCCACTTGAATTAGAAGAAAAAATATATAGAGCATTTATCAACGTATTCAATAGATATTTAAGACAATGTTATAGATGATCACTCCTAGCCATCCCTATTATCCGCATTAGCGAATGGTATTACCTAGTAATACTCTTTGTTAATGTGGGTCTCGGGGTGGGGCATTACATAGACCGTATTTACTGTTATTATTCTACTGCATTATTTTGGTATGTCTGTTGATTGTACTCTAATTATGTTGTAAAACTGAAATCAAATGTATATTGTAAAACTTCTTTACGAACTATTTATGTTCTTATTGTATTTTATCTTTCCATTATGAGATTCTGATTGTTCTTCTTCTTCTTCTTCTTCTTATTTTCTTTATTAACCCCATTGATTATCTTTCTTTTGGACTGCTAGAGTTAGACATGTTGTAATAACCCGTAAATGAATCACTTTAGAATATAGTTACTTAATATATATTTAAATAATTAAT
Source organism: Allium cepa (assembly GCA_030765085.1). Lineage (NCBI taxonomy): Eukaryota > Viridiplantae > Streptophyta > Magnoliopsida > Asparagales > Amaryllidaceae > Allium > Allium cepa. The sequence continues at coordinate 296,083,445 of CM060937.1, forward strand.
AAATGGATTTTATAACTCAAATAAAACTCTTTTAAATAATAACTAATGATAGTGGAATGGTTTTCAAAATTTATTTACAGAAATATTTAGGCCGATAAAAAATCGAAAATGTGATCTGAAATCACTTTTCGAGTTTTCGAAGTTTCGTCGTCTAAAAGTTGTAAACACTTTAGTTTACCTATAACAAACATTTTTAAAAAATTAAGATTTCAAAATGATAATACATATTTAATATAACTTAAGAATATTAAAAAGTATGATGTGATAATTTCTTAAGTTCAAAATGTAAATATAAAAAGCATATGTCACTTCATAAAACATTTAATACAATATGTCATTAATACATGTCTGCTCATTACAAGAGAGGAGAGGACAAGGGAATTTCGAATTTTAAAGGGAAGGAGACAAGGTGATGACATGGAAAGAATGGAGTGGAGGTTATGTACTTTAATGGTAATTTGGTAATTTAATTTATCTCTTAGTATACAACTAAATTTCCTAATTCTTTTTCACATTTTCTCATTTTCTTATTTTTATTTCCATTTTCAAACCTCCATTCAATTTCTCATGGAAACTTTAATGGTATCTAAGAGTTCTTAAGTTCAAAAATCCATTATCCTTTTCATTTTTCATTAAGCAAAAATCCATAATACATCCTCTTTTCTTTTCTAAATCACTTAATCACTCAAAATAAGTCCCCACACACCATATTCATCAAGACCGAGCACTAACCCTCCTAGTCCGAACTACTATGGCATCTCAAAGTATTAAAAAAATCCATTTTTCCAAGTTAGAAGCAACTATCTCGGTCGTATTCAAGTTCATGTGAAAGTTAGATTTGAATTTGCAACTTTGTGTGAGTAAAAGTCTCACGTTTCAAATTAAAACTTTTAACTTTAATATTGCTTATTTATATGTAGTATCATGTGATGAATGCTGGTTTAGTTTATGCTTTGAAAAGCAGTTACCTTGGTAGTTAGTAAGCGAGTTAGTAAGCATCTTGAAAAGTTAGTAGTAAAAGTTAAATATATTGTTAGTGATTGCTTTCTACATGTTGTATAACAGTTAAGTACCTTGTGTTATGATTTGCTTATGGTTATGTGATGTGTAGATGTAAAGGAGGTGACATGAAAATAGTTGTTGAAGTGTCCATATAGCGACTATCGCTATATCGACACTTTCGACAAACACTCTTATCGCGGATTATTTCTCGAGCTTGGTTTTGTTTTATAAGTTAAGAAAGTTTTTGAATAATTTCAAATTTCATTAATTACTTTAATAATGATTTTTTTAAGTTAATTAATTATTTAGTTAGTAAGGATTTAGGTTAATTAATTAACTTGTTAATGACGTGTTTAAATTTAATCAATTACTTGATTAATGAAGTTAAATCATTTTACTTAATCATGTTTAACGATAAGTAATCATTCAATAATGATGGATTAAAATTAATTAATCAATTAACTAATAAAGTTTTTGAATTAATTAATCTTTTTAATTAATGACTTTTACAGTCAATTAATTAGTTTAAATTTAATTAATTTTTTCTTTAATAATGTTTAAATTAGTTAATCATTTTTAATTAATAATGTTTAATTTTTATTAATTAATTTAATTAACTATATTTAAAATTAATTAATTAATTAAATTAAGAATGCTTTTAAAAGTGATCAACCTTTTTTAATTTAGGACATTTAAAGTTAATTTATCAAATTAATTAATGAAGTTTAAAGATAATTCATCATTTTTATTAATGATAGTTAAAGAGAATTAACCAATTTAATAAGGACGGTTTAAGTGATTATAACTATTTTTGTATATAATGGAGTTTTAAAGTTAGTAAACCATTTTTACAAAGATGTTTAGACTTAAAACTTGTAATGAGAAGCCTAAGCACGAATTTGATTTTAAAAGTAAAAGTTTGAATCGATTATGGAAAAGAAGTTTCCGTAAACGATATCGCTTATATGGAAAGGATTTAGTCATACTCTTGGCACTACACGTCGAGGTATGGAAACTTGACACTCGAAAGTTAAAAGTGTCGTCATGGCAAATGCCTAGAGGTAATACTACCTTCACCATCTCAACTTTATTTTTGACCAAGAAATAGTACAAGTTTGAAATCGATGAGTAGTGGTAGGAATATGAGGTTTACTGTCCATATACGATCATTTTGTTATCTTCGATAATCGATTTGTTGACTATTAATTACCTCGGTTTTCTTTGTATTTCATCACTCTAAGACGATGTATTGCTCACTTGAGCTTTGTTATGTTTTTTTGGAAATGACAAAACCCAAAGAGTGAGTGAAAGCCAAGTTATGTGGGGTTGCTCCTATTAGGGTATTATCACATCGACTCTATATTTGGTTTGGATATTTGTGCACCAATATGTCAATTACTCATATACTCGCTAACCATTGGTGGGGTCCGGATCGGACGTGTTCGAGAGCCATCAGAGTTCTCAACTATACATTCTAGAGGTATACTTTCGGTAAGGGGGGTGCACCCCCGAGTCATTATTGGTATATTTCCTTTTTCTTATTGATTCGAACCTTCGAATTTGTTTTACTTAATTGCATCGGGAGGAGTCTAGCAATCTTTTCGATGTTAATTATTTGTATCCATTCTTTATATTTGGATGTTGTTCTTGTGAGAGGAAACCCGATTTGCATTTGGTGGCGTGGTCTTACACGTTGTTGTTTAATTATACATATTGTTTGGAGTTTTTCTCATACCGGACATATTATTTGACCCGAATTGTTTTTCCCTAAACTCTCGGGTACTCAACTATATTTGAGTAGTCCGAGAGTAATAGGTCTTTTGTGGGTTCTTTGAAAACGACATCTAAGGAGGAGGCTTTTATCTACTTAGCTATCTATTCCGTCGTTTATTTAGTTTGTGTACGTGTATTTCGTTTCAGCATGTATAAGGGCAGATTGTTATAACTTCCTAAGCTGATTATAGTACTTTTGTGTAACTCTGATAACCCCTTGCCAGGGAGTAACCTTATGTACTATTTTACTGTTATGAAATATTTAACATTTTTGTTGTGAGATTTTCAATTATTTTCTTTTTATGTTACTCCAACAGTTCATCTTTCAGACGCTTGGGCAACTGTACATGAATACCATAGATGTATTAAGCATCGTTCTCAAGAGTCAAAAAGGTGGGTCATTACACATGTGTAGTTTATTGTCGACTTAAATTGTCCAAAATGATGGGTCGTCACAGTTGGCATGAGAGCTTGGGTTGAGAGAATACCTAAGCCTGTTGGGGGTAAACTCATTAGAAATAAGGTTAGCAATACCTTAGAATGAATTTGAGTGTGTATATATACGCGAGCACCTATTTGTTAGTGTTATAAAAATGCTACATATTGTGTTTATATGTTTGTTGAGTAATTTATAAATTCTATTTGGAACATGGGATGCCATGGTATCGATAGAGATTTGTAAATTCTTAAACAAGACAAATGGATACAATATTTTATTGAAAATAGCTAAATGAAGTAATTTTACCTAGAATTATGTTTTATATATAAAAGAATAATTTTTAAAGGTTACATAGTTATTTATGATGTACTTGTTTGTTAGGAAATTATAATATTCAGTTATTATCATTTATTGTTTTATTAGTTGTGCTCGGCCAATTTATAAGCATGGACTATGCTGAGTTGATTTTTAAATCATGTTTAGTCAATTTACAAGTAAATTACCTTTATACGACAGGGAAGGGGTATATTGTAATTTATGCAAACACTTATATTTAATATGAAATATTTTCTAATTTGAATTTGTAATTTGGAATATAAATATGATAAAAAGAAGAAGGGTTTATTGTAACATATGTTTTATGCACAATTATTTTAATTCATTTTTAATATATCTTTAAGTCAATAATCTCTGCTTAATAATTTACAAATATACTTATGTCTTTAATAAAAATATTTGGAAGTTATAATAAAGTATAAAAATAACTGAGAATAAATGAAGAAGAAATTTAGAAATAAGAGTGCTTTAATAACAATTGTTAGTATCACTTGTCTTTTATTAATGACTGATTCTAAATGGAATACTTTGGATATGCATATATGGAATAACTTTCATAAAAGATATTTTATAGTGTTTAATAAAAAAATTTACAATGGATTTGTAGAGTATTTATTTATGAAATTTGATGGCATTATGTGATGATAATTTAGATAAATATGACTTAGAAATGAAATTTATAAATTAAAGAATCTTATTTTAAAGGAAAAAGATATTTGGAACAAGGATTTAAAGGAATTTCTTTTGTATGCTTTATACATCCTCGGTATTCGTGTACCGCTCATTTAGACGTCCGAAAGATAGGTCATAAGGGGTGAAAGAAAAAAAATTGGAAGAAAACTAAACAATGTAGAATCTCACAATGCAATAAAACAATATATATTATTCAACATATTATATTACAATATCATTTAAATGTTACATCAAAATCATCCTAATACCAATTCTACCCTAGGACAGTGATAACAGCCCATCCCTGCCTAAACGATACCATATACATACAATATAGTGGAAACAAGAAAAATAACTAGCAATCGATGAAGCCACCGACTCCAAGCTCATCCAAGGTAAATCTGCGGAAAAACCTGAATTATTTGGCTGCCCATTCAAATTTGAGCACCCAAGAGTTTAGGAAAACGAAAAATAAACTCCATGTCAGACATGGGTCTAGTATGAGTAAGCACAAGTCTTTAACTTTATAAAAAACTTTTAGATTAAAGACATCTTGTAGGACCACTTTGCATATAAACACAGATAGATTTTTACCTAATGATAACCAAAACAATTTCTACATAAAATCCATTGATATTATAAAAATGTCTTGGGGTCAAAGTAAAATATGAATATACCTGCAATGCTTCCATCTCACATTTCAACATAGTTGGGAAAAACTAAGTCCGTATAACGCTTATTAGAGAATGAATTCCATACAATGCTGGGCTACTGGGATACTACCCGTCACTATGCATCTCTATATAAAATAATACCGAGGACCTCACCAGGGTCCCCTTCAAACATAGAACTGACTTATCTCTTGTCGAATAGTATCGAATATGACCACTCCTTGTTAATATGCCCCAAAGCATACAAATGAGAGATAATATGGAACCCAGATAGGAATGATCATACCCTAATTGGGAGTGACCCAATTAGCCCTGCTACATCTCCTCTGTTTTAGTCATTCCCGGTTGATAAGGCTTGAGTTTACATTTTACCTTTTATACAACATTTCCCCTAATTCTGTAGGAAACAATGCAATGGCAAATTCATCCATGTCAATTATTCAGGATATGAACAAACCAAAGGAACTACCTCTACTATATCCATTTTGGAATCACTCTTAGGATTAGTAGCAAGCAGCCCTTGCACTTTAAAAAGCTTCTTCTTCAATTCCATCATCTTCAAGATGTCCTCACTTTTGAAACGGTGGAGTTTGATCGAAGTGGTTTTCAGATAACATATCCAATCCTGGTCTCTTCTAAATAACATTCGATATTTTTTGGTAAACTCAACCCCTGTTCTTTAGAAAATAAACAATCAATGATAAGAGCGGAGTTCATCTTCCAACCGTCAGTGGACAGATTTCCTTAGCATTTGTCCTAGGAAATGAAACGAGATTTATATGCACTGTACAACATCATCGAGATCACTGTGTTATATAACTCATTTGTTTCTGCTAAATATATCAAAAGTTACATTTTGAGTCCATATGTGATAGTCGATTATTTAACTATCAAATAAACAAATAACAACCAATTCCATTTGAGATTTATTTACCCATAGCAACCACTAAGCCTCAAAATGAAATTTTATTTAATAAATCGCTTTTCAAAACATTTGTCTAAAACATTTATAAACTTATCTCTTTGACATAAATATATTCACAGTACACGTGCGAATAACTTCTTACCTCCAAGTCATGCTAAGAGGGATTAAACAAATGTTGTTTAAATTGAGGGTAAGGACAGCCCTAAACACTATTTTTTTGGTGTTAAGTATGGAACAGATGTTCCATACCACAATTTTTAAAAGGTCAGTTTAGAGAAATCCAGATCTCAAATTCTATTTATATTTCTTTTGATAAATCCCTTTTAATCAAATCTATTTCATTAATGAAATCTCTTTTAATTGAAATCCAAATCCATTTCAAACTCCCAAATTCATTTATAATTATAAATATTCAAAATCATTTATATAAATTGCTTTTATAAATGTCCAAACTTCTTATATAATTTTTTTTTATAAATATCAAAACTTTTTATAAACTCCCTTTATGAATGTCCAAATCATTTTCCAAATCTTCTTTTGTAAATACCCCAATCATTTATAAAGATTCTATATAAACCTTTCCTGTTTAAACAACTTCTTGAGTAACCTTAAATCAATTTAGCTTCCTTTAATATGCAAATCCATTTTATAAATCTTCCTTATTTATGACATATTCTTTACTTAAAAACTCAAATCCATTTACCTAAAACACCTTATAAATTTCCAAATTCCTTTATAAAACTATTTATAAAAACTTCTTTTTATAACATGGAAAACCATTCCCATTGTTAAAACATCTTTAGTAAAACCATTTGTCAAATCATTCTTAAATATATTGCTTAAAATGTAATAACTTTTAAACCATTTAAATAAGAAAATGAAATATTTATCTTTACAAAATCAAACAGAGGCTTAATGACTACAATGGCGCTTTTAATTTGGTTTAACTTATCCAGTTTAACAGTACATCACATAACAACAGGTGTATATGGGATGAACACATAACAATCAATCAATTTAAGTAAATGTCCATGTTAAATGTAATAGCAGAATGGTGTTTTGTCCTACTAATAGATGGCATTTAGTTTTCATATTCATATGGGGGTTATTTAAGGGTAAGTGACACTTAAATCCCTTGATTTAAACAAATTTGAAAAGAAAACAGTTTAAACCGAAGCTTTAAACACAAAGCAATTTTGAAATAAATTAAAACCTTGTAAATGAGAATCAAATCCTTGTTAAATAGTAGTTAAACTGTAATTAAAGGTAACTAAACCTTAATTAAACGTAATTACTTTAATTAAAGATTAATTAAATAAAATCCTTTTTTAAATTATAATTAATTAATAATAATCTTAAATGGATAATAAAATAATAATTAATTAATCCTTTGCAAATAATTAAATAAAAATTAACATTAGTTAAGTAACAAACCATGATTAAATTAATTGATTAACATTTAATTTTAAAAACCATTATTTATAAATAATTAAGTACTAATTACCTTAATTAATTAGTTAATTGATTAAATAATCATTAAATAAATATATAAATAAAGAATTAAATAATTAATCTCTGCTTACTTAATTAAAATTATAAAAAAATTTCAAAAAGATTTCTAAATGAAAACAAGTTTGGTTTAAAATAATAGTAAGATTTTCCAAACAGCGTGTATAGTGACTATCGCTATATGGACCCGTAATTTCAAAACCTGGTTTTTAAGAAAATTAACTTCAAAACTCTATTTTCATGCTTCAAAACTTATAACAATGTTAGAAAACACCTTTTGAAAAGTCTCTAGGTCGAAATAAGTTTCGGATTTGGAAATAGTTTGGTTTTTTGCGAACAACGCGTACAACGACTATCGCTATAAGGACCAGTAATTTCACCTTTTGAAATTTGGATTCCGGGCTACCCATATCGCCCTTTACACATAATAGTCCCAGTAGTCCATCCAGTATCAGCATATCTCCAGATCGAGAGACTACCATAAATACTCCATGGGCTACGGGAGAAAAACAAACTCGTAGTAAAGGCTCGGTATGGTAGGTGACACTGCACACAAGGCAATGCCAGGTTATATATACCAATTACGCACACGGGCTGGTGGTAATGCAGCAGCCACATACACCCACTCCGAACAACACTCCAAATCAAGGGGTGCACCCAATCGATCACAACAGTAAAAGAATGGTATCGAAGAAGCATGTCCGGCTAGAGGTGCTACCTTCTTTGGTTCGAGATTGCTCCTGTTTTAGCGACCTTAAGCTAACTCACGGGAGTTAGGTCCACGTAATGTACCTCAGGAACATCGTAACCATCCTACTTTATTCTGGAATCTCCACCACGTATACAGTTGTTAAAGTGGTTTTCGGTATCGACAGAGAGTATGTCCATATCCGATCCCGGTATCTTTAACAACAATCGTTATTATAACCCGTAGTTATAATTTAAAAATGGTATTTATATCTCAAAAATCAAATACCATTTAACAATTTAATATCCCTTCAAATCATTTCAAAATATCAAACTTATCATTTCAATACAAAACCATATTCATTTTATTCACATTTAAAATACCATTTCAATTCACATTTCAAATCGAATTACTTCATTTAAATCATTTAAAATGAAGTTATTATATTTAATAATTAAATTATTAAATTTCCAAAATTTTAAACCTTTCAAAGTTCATTCATTCACTTGAGTTTATCGAAATAGTGAAAATTCATCTTTCGTAGCATTTAGAAAATACTACGGAAAGTCACATTCAAAACAGTTCAATTTAACAAAAGACAGCATTTAAAAATGCTGTAATAAGGTTACTTAAGTTCAAATAAAACCTTAGTTAAATTCAACAATTATAGCACTTACAAAATGCTATAATAGCCTCTAATCCTGTTTAGCTTTTTAGTTCATTATTATCAACTACAACATTTACAAATGTTGTATTATCATTTACATCAGAAATAATAGCATTTCAAAAATGCAGTTAATTAACTTCAAATATTCAATATAATTATATAAACCATTAAATTTTCATTTAATCCATTTAAAACGTATAAAATCATATATTTTTCACTTTTATAACCATCATTTAATTTTCCTTAAATTCATGATTTTATAAAGTTAAATTTCCATTCAAAATCAATATTTAATAACAATTCACTTACTAAATTTCAACATTCAATTTTAAATTCATTAAATTAAATTTTAACTTAACACTTAAGTTTAAATTTTCAAATATAACTTAATTTCATTTTTATTTACTTAACTTAAAATTCACTTTTAAACTAAAATTCATAAATTCCAATTTAAGTTATATTTCCAAATTTCAACTTAAATATTCATTCATTTCACATTTTAACTTTATTCAAAATCATTAATATATTATAAAATAATTTTAAATTCATTTTAATCCAATCATAATTTTATCATATTTTCATATTTAATTTGAATTCCAATTATCACCAAATTAAAATTTCTAAAATAACTTACATTTTAAATTTCCTAACTTTTCCCATAATTTATTTCACTTATAAATTTTCAGAAAATCAACAATACTTTACAAAATCATTTTAAAATTAAGTTTAAATAAAAATATTATAATATTTACATTTTTGAAATATTTTAAAATTTTTAGAAAAACATATTTTAACTACGGGTCTGTACATAATTTTCTACGCTAGGTAAAGTGATACGGTAATATATCATTTCAACCCGTAATTTACAAAGAAAATCTGGGTTTATCATTTCAAACCCACTGTCCCAAGTAAATGAAATAATTTGAAAATCGTTCAGGCCTATCATTTCAGCCCATAACGATTTTTCCATATTCTAAAGTCTGTTCGGGTATGTATCATTTCAACCCATAGTGATTCTAATCTAAAGGGAACTTGCAGTGTGATAAACTGATATAAATAACAGAACAACATAATATAACAGTAACATATGATATAACAGGTGTTTAAGCATGGATGAACATCATATGATCATAACATAGCAGATATAATATGGTGATTCATTTTACAGATTCGAAAGTGGTCGATTTACTAGCTATAAAGGTATAAACTGTCTGGTGAGACTAACTCACTGGTATAGCTGGAGATGACAACTGAAATACACAAATAACGATCTTCAAAGGCACGAAAGCACGACAAAGATTCAAGCTAGAGAGCCAAATATTAATTTCCTTGAATACAATTCAAATAAAACAATAGAATACATATAAGTTTTCAACTCAAAATACGATTAAACAATGCTAGAATTAACTGCATAAAACAAGGCAAAAAGCTTTGCGCTTTCTTTCAACCTTTCTTAGGCTTGGCCATAGGGTGGAATACATGGCTAAGGCATGGTTTTGATCTGGTTGTGGGTTCAATTGGGTCGGCCATTCATGTATGGTGATGGGGCAAAAGTATGGTGCATGAAACAATACAAACAAGCAACACTACAAGGTTTCAAGGCCTAAATAGGTCACGACCAAGGCCATAAGGGTACGACCATCTCTGGGGGGTCAAGAGGATGACATGGCAGAGGGTTTCAGGCCAGCTGGAGGTGGTGGTGGTGTAGGTGGCGGCTAAGGGGTGTTGAAGGTGATGGAAGCATATATGTGCTCGGCTGTGCTATATAGTTGGAGTTTTGTGCATTTTGGTGATGGGTCCTCACATGGATGGTGCACGGCCAGGCTAGGATTTGTAGAGGAGGTGGTGGAGACTGGCTCAGGTGGTGGTGGAGGTGGCAAGGCTGATGGAGGAGGCAGGGCCGAACCTAAAAGGAAGAAGAGAAGAGCAAAAATCAAATAAAAACAATGAAAAAAAAGAAATAAAGTTTACCAAATTTTTTTCAAAGGAGAGAGACCGATTTTTTTTCAGAAATGAGAAGGAGAAATGTTTACGTGAAAATGAGGAAGTGAAGTCGGCTGAAGGGGAGTGATATGGGAACAAAAATTGAATAGGCGTTGTTTGAAAGTGAATAGGTGATAATACAAAAGACCTTAAGAAATAAAAAGTCACAAAACCTTTCAAATTTCTCTATTTCTTTTTATAATTTGAAATAACTGGAATATATATAATAATTCAGTTAAAATATGAAAATATAAAAAATAAACAAAGAATGAATAAATAAATGTTAATTATATATGATTAAATTAAGAAAATAGCACAGAAAATGAAAACTAGTCTAGAAAATTTGAAAATAAATGGAATAAACTTTGGGAAAATTTTATGTACTTGAAAAATATTTATAAATAAAGATAATAACATAAAATAAAAATGCATTCACAAAAATAAATAAATAAATTTTAATTAAATATAATTTAAATGAAGAAAATAGCAGAAAAATAGAATCTAGCCTTTAAAAATAGGAAATAAATGCAATAAATTTTGGAAAAATTCTATTATCACTTTAAAAATATTTAAAAATGAAATCCCACAAATAAAAAAAATTTAAAATAATTTCAAAATGAAATAAATTCAAATTTAAATTATATTCAAAAAATCTAGGATTGTTACACTCTCCTCCACTTAAGTCTTTTCGTCCTCGAAATGAACGGGCAAGGAAAATAAAGACAAAAAAGATAGAAAAACAAAATAGTACCTGAAATGAACAATTCCGAATTTGAAGCACGAATACTCCCCTCCGTTTCCCAGGTACAATCTCGATCGTCAGTACTCCACTGTACTTTGACCAGATTCACAGATTTCCTTCTGAGCTGCTTCGTACCTCTGTCGACAGTACGAAGTGGCTTCCTCTCAACAGTCAGATTAGGCTCAATATCCAAACTATCAAGAACAGAATGCTGAACAATAAGAGATGGATCATGAAGATGTCGACGATGACGCGAGACATGGAATACATTATGCACTCTAAAAAGCTTCTCGGGCAAATCGAGACGATAAGCCAAAGAACTAACTCTTTCCACAATGTGGAAAGGACCAATGAACCTAGGAGAAAGCTTCCCTCTACGACCAAAACGAATGACATTCCTCAAGGGAGAAACCTTAAGGAATACTTGATCACCAACAAAAAATTCCAAATTCCGGCTACACCTATCAGCATACTTCTTCTGCCTATCCTGAGCAGCTCTCAACCTCTTCTTAATCTCCTCAACTTTCTCAGAAGATTCCAAAATCACATCAGGACCAAGAATCAAATGATTACCGGATTCAATCCAGCAAGATGGGGATCTACAAGGTCGTCCGTATAGAGCAGTAAACGGAGACATTTTGAGACTGGCCTGAATGCAAATATGGAATGAGATAGATAAAAGATTAAGAATAGACTGAAAAACAGAAGATAAGGTTATACCTGATAACTATTATTGTAGGTGAATTCGGCGAGATGGAGCTAATATTCCCAAGATCCTCCATAATCAAGCACACAAGCACGAAGAAGATCCTCGAGAATCTGATTCACTCTTATCGTTTGACCATCGGTCTGTAGGTGGTAAGCAGTGCTCAGATTCAGACAAGTACCTAGAGATTCATGAAAAGCTTTCCAAAACTGACTGGTAAAGATAGGGTCACGATCACAAACAATAGTGAGAGGAACACCATAGAGACGAACAATCTCTCTCATGCAGATCTTAGATAAGCTAGATGCAGAGCGAGTAGACTTGACCGGAATAAAATGAGCGGACTTGGTCATTCTATCAACAATAACCCAGATCCTCTCATTACCCCTCCGATTCCTCGGTGAACCATCGATGAAATCCATGGAAACTTGTTCCCACTTCCAATTGGGAATCTCAAGGGGCCGCAACAAACCAGGTGTCTTCTGGTGATCGGCTTTGACTTGCTGACAAGTCGCACACCGACTAACAAAGATAGAGATATCCCTCTTCATCCCCTTCCACCAATAAAGCTTCTTCATATCCTGATAGATCTTCGACACACCAGGATGAATAGAAAGCCTGGATCGGTGATTCTCCTAAGGCACCTCCTGCCTCAAACCATCAACATTCGGGACACAAATCCTACCATTAATCCTCAAAATCCCTCTATCATCAATCTGAGCTCCACTACTACCACTACTACTACCAACCCTGCTACAAACACTCTCCTTCATCAATCTAAGCATCTCATCCTCATCCTGCTTAGCTATGACACGATCCAGAAGAGGAGAAGAAGAAACAACAAGATGACACAACAAAGCCTTCTTTCGACTCAAAGCATCGGCCACAACATTAGATTTACCGAGAGTATAGCTAATATCGAGATCGTAAGAAGCCAGAAACTCAATCGAACTATCCTCTGATGCAATTCCTTTGGGAAGAAGATATACCTCAGAGACTGATGATCGGTGAAAAGCTCAAACTTGGTTCCAAGAAGATGATGCCTTCAAAGTTTCAAAGCAAAGACAACAGCAAGTAACTCTAAATCATGAGCAGCATAATTTGCCTCGTGGGTTTTCAACTGACGGTTGGCATAGGCAATGACCCTACCATCCTGCATGAGAATAGCACCCAAACCCTCACGACTAGCATCAGTATATACCGTAAATCCATCACTTCCGTTCGGAACGGTAAGAACTGGTATGGAAGTTGGCTTGCTCTTCAACTCAATGAATGCAGCCTTACACTGATCACTCTAAATAAACTTGGAATTCTTAGGAGTCAAAGCTATGAGAGGTGTGGCAATTCGAGCAAAATTCTCAATGAATCTCCGGTAGTAGCCGGCAAGGCCCAGAAAACTACGAATATCAGATGGAGTCTTTGGAGTTTCCCAATCCTGAAACAGAATAGGGAAAAATAAGGACAACGGGAAAGATAGAATTATTAAAATGATAAATAAGAAGAGAAAAAAAGAAAGACTTACATTGATTGCAGCGATCTTGGCTGGATCAACTGAAACTCCGTTACTAGAAACAATATGCCCGAGATATCGGACTTCATCCTTCAAGAAATGGCATTTAGAAAATTTAGCCTTCAACTGATGATTTCTGAGAGTCTCTAGAACATATTTCAAATGCGACTCATGCTCTTCCTCGGTCTTAGAGAAGACAAGGATATCATTAACAAAGACTAGCATAAATTTATTAAGCACATCACGAAAAACACGATTCATCAAATCAACAAAGAAAGCAGGAGCACAGTCAAACCAAAAGGCATGACTAACCATTCATAGAATCCATTCTCAGTACGGAAAGCAATCTTGGGAATGCTATCCTCAGCAACCCTGAGCTGATGAAAACTAGTGGCAAGATTAAGCTGAGAGAAAAATATGGCACCATAAAGCTGATCAAACATATCATTGATACGAGGCATTGGATATCTGTTTTTCATAGTGAGCTTGTTCAGCTCCCTATAATCAACACACATCTGAAGAGAACCATCAGACTTGGGACAAAAACCACCGCGGCTCCCTATTCGGAAAAAATAGGCCTAATCAGACCTTTGGAAGACAAGTCCTCAATTTGCTTTCCCAACTCAACGTTCTCTCGGGGTGCCATTCTTTTAGGAGGAAGAACAACAGGTCGAGCACCAGGAATAAGATCAATCCGAAAATCAATTTCCTGCTTCGGAGTTAAAGAAGTGACTTCACCAAATACATCGGGATATAATCTAACCACAGGAGTCGAATCAAGATCATTGGGAGAAGAATCTAGAGAATAAATAAAGTTGCCAGCAAAATCCTGAGGCAAGCGACACTGAATAATCAAGGAATTCCCTTGATCATTGACAAGATGAACAGTCCGGGATTTACAAGAGATATGAGCATCATGATGCACTAACCAATCCTGACCGAGCAATAAATCAAAAGCATCGAAGCCCAAAGCATAAAAATCACCACTAAAGCGATGATTGGAATGGAGAAGTTTCACTTGCTTACAAATCCGATTAAGGTTAGCAGGACCCCCAATAGGATTTGAAACACATACCGGAACCGAAGCATACTCAAGATATAGAAGATGCTCAAACTTATCACATAAATCAACGAAACAAAACTGTGTAAAGCTCTAGTATCAAATAACACACGAACAGGATGATGGAATAAAGTAAATGAACCCTGGAGAGTACCTTGGCCATTACTAGGAGCAGGAGCAGGTGGAGGAACATGAGATGATGCAGAAGTGACAGCAAATATACCAGAAGTACTCCTCTACTGGGTAGGGCAGTCCTTCTTAAAATGACCAAGCTGGAGATAGATACGGCAAAGATCACGCCTAGTCAACTAAGAAGGTGGAGGAATAGCAGCACCAGATAAAGTAGGACAGCTATTGGCATAATGCCCCTTCTGATCACACCTAAAGTAAGTGATGGAGGAGAGATCAACTGGTTTCCTTTGAGCAGGAGTAGATGATGAAGATCCCAAACCAGAACGCTTCTGCCAATTCTTCTTCTGCTGCTGGAAATTAGGCTTATGCCTTTTTGGAATTAGCAGATGAAGACCGAGCACCAGAAACAGTAGGACCTTTAGATGTGGGGTTCTCATAGCGAATAGCGATATCCATAAGCTGGGTGAAAGAACCATAAACATGAGAAATGAGGCGACTATAATACTCTGGACGAGTAACAACAATAAATTTCTCATTCTTCTTGAGAGGAGTATCAACCAGGCTAGGACCGAACTTGGAAAGTTCATTGAACTTCCTCTCATACTCAGCAAAAGACATGCTACCCTGCTTAAGATCCATAAACTCACGATAAAGCTGAGATTTCCCGGCTTCAGGCTTCCATTTTGCCACAAAAGCCTCCTTGGAAAAGGGATATAGAAAACAACTTAAGATATGTTAGAAAGAAAGGAACAGATAGGAACAAAATTTAAGACAACACAATGGATAACTAAACTGCTCCCAAGTATTATCAGCTTCGACGGTGTTAGCCGTAACGGACTCCCACCAATCTAAAGCAGAATCATGCAACTGCCAAGCTGCTAACTGACGCTTCTGGACATCATTAATATCAAGACCAGAAAATATCCTCTCTAGACTCCGCAACCACTGTTGAGCCTTAATGATGCTATCTAAACCGGTGAATGGGGTTCCACCTAGGTTAGAGAATTCCTTACAGAGAACAGTGAATCGAACATGAGCAATAGGTTGAGGAGCTGGGGAAATACCACAACCCCTACCTTTGGCATTTCCTCGATTCATCCTGAAAAATATCAAGAATGAATTTAGGACAGGATAAATACAAGCCAAAGATAAATTAAGATAAGACAAGAGAATTCACATGGATGAATATCCTAAATAAAGAAAGATCTTACAAGGCAGATACGAAAGAAAGGAAGTTAGAAAACATTTGAAAACCCTTTAAAACAAGAAAATTTTATATATCAAAATAATCTTTGAAAAATCTTTTGAAAACATTTTGAAAATCATTTTATACTTTGAAAATACGTCTCTCACAAAGATATGATTCTGAGATTGATTCCACTTATTCTAGGGTAGAAATACACCCTCTCTAATGAGTTTTTGCTCCGCAGAGGCAATGGTTTGCCAAAAAAAACCAAAGCTGTGATACCAACTGTCACGACCCGCCATTTTGTACCATTCAAATCGACAATAATCCACACATGTCAGACCTGGATGATGCGAAATAACAGATTTTAAATAAACTTGGAGCAAATGAAATCAAATACATAGAATCAAAGACACGAAACAATCAGAATAACTCGTAGCGGAATATAAAAATAACATAGTAGTTCATGAAGCTACTATAACAGAGTCTCAAACCAAACACATAATACAGTCTGAAAACAACATAATAGAAATTCCAAATACATAGAAGTTCACTAATACATGAGATAAACTAGAACAGCTGAAAAAGAAATAGATATAAATGTAGATAGGCAGAAACTCCAGCAAAGACCAGCTCCAGAAAGAGAATCCAAAGCTGTGAATACTCAGGCTGACCCGAGCGTAAAGCAAAACACAAAACACTCGAGTCAGGACAATATATACTTATATGATGTAAACCAACTCAAGTGAACTGTAATAAAGAACAAGTAACTTAAAGGATGCCTGGGACCGCCCATCCTCTAAGGATCCGTCAAACTATTTACTATATAGTAATATTGCGCTATTATAATAATGTCTACAGTAAAATAAAAATACTTTTAAATAGCATTTCGGGCTACCCATATCGCTCTTCACACATAATAGTCCCAGTAGTCCATCCAGTATTAGCATATCTCCAGATCGGGAGACTACCCTAAATACTTCATGGGCTACGAGAGAAAAACAAACTCGTAGTAAAGGCTCGGTATGGTAGGTGACACGGCACACAAGGCAATGCCAGGGTAGATATACCAATTATGCACACGGGCTGGTGGTAACGCAGCAACCACATACGCCCACCCCGAACAACACTCCAAATAAAGGGGTGCACCCAATCGATCACAACAGTAAAAGAATGGTATCGAAGAAGTGTGTCCGACCAGAGGTGCTACCTTCTTTGGCCCGAGATCGCTCCTGTTTTAGCCACCTTAAGCTAACTCACGGGAGTTAGGTCCACGTAATGTACCTCAGGAACATCGTCACCATCCTACTTCATTCTAGAATCTCCACCGCATACACAGTTGTTAAAGTGGTTTTTGGTATCGACAGAGAGTATGTCCATATCTGATCCCGGTCTCTTTAACAACCAATCGTTATTATAACCCGTAGTTATAAGTTAAAAATGGTATTTATATCTCAAAAATCAAATATCATTTAACAATTTAATATCCTTTCAAATCATTTCAAAATATCAAACTTATCATTTCAATACAAAACCATATTCATTTTATTCACATTTAAAATACCATTTCAATTCACATTTCAAAACAGTTTATATTTCAAATCGAATTACTTCATTTAAATCATAAAAAATGAAGTTATTATATTTAATAACTAAATTATTAAATTTCCAAAATTTTAAACCTTTCAAAGTTCATTCATTCACTTGAGTTTATCGAAACAGTGAAAATTCATCTTTCGTAGCATTTAGAAAATACTACGGAAAGTCACATTCAAAACAGTTCAATTGAACAAAAGACAACATTTAAAAATGTTGTAATAAAGTTACTTAAATTCGAATAAAACCTTAGTTAAATTCAAAAATTATAGCACTTACAAAATGCTATAATAGCCTCTAATCCTATTTAGCTTTTTAATTCATTATTATCAACTACAGCAATTACAAATGCTGTATTATCATTTACATTAGAAATAATAGCATTTCAAAAATGCAGTTAATTAACTTCAAATATTCAATATAATTTTATAAATCATTAAATTTTCATTTAATCCATTTCAAACTTATAAAATCATATATTTTTCACTTTTGTAACCATCATTTAATTTTCCTTAAATTCATGATTTTATAAAGTTAAATTTCCATTCAAAATTAATATTTAATAATAATTCACTTATTAAATTTCAACACTCAATTTTAAATTCATTAAATTAAATTTTAACTTAACACTTAAGTTTAAATTTTCAAATATAACTTAATTTCATTTTTATTTGCTTAACTTAAAATTCACTTATAAACCAAAATTCATAAATTCCAATTTAAGTTATATTTCCAAATTTAACTTAAATATTCATTCATTTCACATTTTAACTTTATTCAAAATCATTAATATATTATAAAATCATTTTAAATTCATTTTAAT
Source organism: Allium cepa (assembly GCA_030765085.1). Taxonomy (NCBI): domain Eukaryota; kingdom Viridiplantae; phylum Streptophyta; class Magnoliopsida; order Asparagales; family Amaryllidaceae; genus Allium; species Allium cepa. The sequence goes on from CM060937.1 coordinate 296,101,865, forward strand.
CCAAATTATCATAAATTTATCATAGTTTCATATTTAATTTAACTTCCAATTATCACAAAATTAAAATTTCCAAAATAACTTACATTTTAAATTTCCTAACTTTTCCCATAATTTATTTCACTTATAAATTTTCAGAGGATCAATAATACTTTACAAAATCATTTTTAAATTAAGTTTAAATCAAAATATTATAATATTCACATTTCTAAAATATTTTAAAAATTTTAGAAAAACATATTTTAACTACGGGTCTGTATATAATTTTCTACGCTAGGTAAAGTGATACGGGTGATATATCATTTCAACCCGTAATTTACAAAGAAAACCTGGGTTTTATCATTTCGAAGCAGCAGTCCCAAGTAAATGAAATAATTTTAAAATCGTTCAGGCCTATCATTTCAGCCCATAACGATTTTCACCTATTCTAAAGTCCGTTCGGGTATGTATCATTTCAACCCATAGTGATTCTAATCTAAAGGGAACTTGCAGTGTGATAAACTTATATAAATAACAAAACAGCATAATATAACAGTAAAAGATGTTATAATAGGTATTTAAGCATGGATGAACATCATATGATCATAACATAGCAGATATAATATGGTGATGCATTTTACAGATTCAAAAGTGGTCGATTAGTAAATTATAGGTATAAACTGTCCGGTGAGAATAACTCACTGGTATAGCTAGGGATGACAACTAAGATACACAAACAATGATCTTCAGAAGCACGAAAGCACGACAAAGATTCGAGATGGAGATCCAAAGATTAATTTCCTTGAATAGAATTCAAACAAAACAATAGAACACACATAAGTTTTCAACTCAAAATAGATTAAACAATGCTGGAATTAACTGCATAAAACAAAGCCAAAAGCTTTGCACTTGCTTTCAACCTTCCTTAGGCTCGGCCATAGGGTGGAATACATGGCTAAGGCATGGTTTTGATCTGGTTGTGGTTCAATTGGGTCGACCATTCATGTATGGTGATGGGGCAAAAGTATGGTGCTTAAAACAACACAAACAAGCAACACTACAAGGTTTCAAGGCCTAAATAGGTCACGGCCAAGGCCACAAGGACACGCCCATCTCTGGTGGAGTCAAGAGGATGACATGGCAGAGGGTTTTAGGTCAGCTGGAAGTGGTGGTGGTGTAGGTGGCGGCTAAGGGGTGTTAAAGGTGATGAAAGTATATATGTGCTCGGCTATGCTATATAGTTGGAGTTTTGTGCATTTTGGTGATGGATCCTCACATGGATGGTGCACGGCTAGGCTAGGGGTTGTAGAGGAGGTGTTGGAGGCTAGCTCAGGTGGTGGTGGAGGCAGCAAGGCCGATGGAGGAGGCAGGGCCGAACCTAAAAGGAAGAAGAGCAAGAGCAAAAATCAAATAAAAACAATGAAAAAAAAAGTTTACCAAAAATTTTCAAAAGGGAGAGGCCGAATTTTTTTTTAGAAACGAGAAGGAGAAATTTTTACGTGAAAATGAGAAAGTTAAGTCAGCTTAAGAGGAGTGATATGGTAACAAAAATTGAATAGGTGTTGTTTGAAAGTGAATAGGTGAGAATACAAAAGGCCTTAAGAAATAAAAAGTCACAAAACCTTTCAAATTTCTCTATTTCTTTTTATAATTTTAAATAACTGAAATATATATAATAATTAAGTTAAATTACGAAAATATAACAAATAAAAAAGTATAAATAAATAAATATTAATTATATATGATTAAATTAAGAAAATAGCATAGAAAATGAAAACTAGTCTAGAAAATTTGAAAATAAATGGAATAAACTTTGGGAAAATTTTATGCACTTGAAAAATATTTATAAATAATGATAAGAACATAAAATAAAAATGCATTCAGAAAAATAAATAAATAAATTTTAATTAATTATAATTTAAATGAAGAAAATAGTAGAAAAATAGAATCTAGCCTTTAAAAATAGGAAATTAATGCAATAAATTTTAGAAAAATTCTATTATCACTTTAAAAATATTTTGAAATGAAATCTCACAAGAAAACAAATTTAAAATAATTTCAAAATGAAATAAATTCAAATTCAAATTATATTCAAAAAATCTAGGGTTGTTACATGGAGATGTTAGGAAATGAAGAAAAAGGATGTAAAATTAGAATTATGAAGAGGTAGGGGCATTGTAATAACCCCCATATTTATCGATTTTATATTTAAATATTTTATCAATACCCGGAATTTAGTCCGGAAAGCTACTTTTTGCATACGGTCGAATTAGGACTCGGGACCACTTCCATTGAGTTCAAAACGCCGTTTGCGATCTTTTTGAGTATAAACTTTGATATGTTTGGAGTTAGTGGAATTTTGCCACTTTTCACTTAGGGCTTTGGTCTGGGCTGAGTCCTATAACCCCACTTATTAACTCAGTCCCAACCCTCTCCTCTTCGTTTACTTCCTTTCTATTTTCCTAATACTCAAGCTTTTATAACAATGGAGAGTGGAATGGGAAATTGAAACTCATGCCCTAGTTTTCTTTTGCAAATCAAGCTCTAGCTCCAAACTAATAGAAGAAACTTTGGTAAGCCTCTTCTTTTTCTTCTCCAACTCATTCTCTTATCAATTTCAGAAATTCTAAACCTAACTTTGGGAATGTTCTTCTTTTTGAGCATAGATTCAAGCTCGTTTGGGTTGTATTGAAGAGTGGTTGATTATCCCTTTGCTTTCAAGCTTCTTCTTCATTGTTTTGTGAAAAGGTGAGATTTTTATCTCACATCTTAGTCTATAACTATCTTCGATTGTTAGGTACCTAACGCTTATTCTTGTACAATTTCTTTTGGTTTGGATTGATTTGCTGAATATTCCAATTTTTGGTGTTTTGGGTTCAATTCTTTAAAAATCATAGCTTTGATGTCTTGATCATGTTTTTGGTGATGAACCGAAGAGCTTCTATGGCCGGGTAGTCGATTGGCGTAAACCCTTAGTGCCGTTGCTCGACCGATAGCAATTGGGAAGGGAATGACATTTATTAGATAGGCATGGGAGTGCTGGCAACAGGCTCCAGTCGACCGAGCTCAGGGTCTGGTCGACCGACCTGCTACCCGAGCACTTCCTACTTCTGGTTTGGAAGTGCAGGTTGCAGGCTCCGGTCGACCGAGCTCAGGGTTCGTTCGACCGACCTATTACCCGAGCACTTCCATCTTTGGTTCGGTCAACCGACTCAGGGAGTCCGGTTGACCGACCTGCTCCTATTTGCCAATTTTGCATATATTGCCTATTTTGCTGAATTTCCAACTTTAATCGATTCGTGTTTTTTCCCTTTTGTTGTTATCATTTATTATGATGACATTTTCTTTGGGAATTTTCGAAATATCCATTTTGATGGATTTGATATCGATTTCTTTGGATTTTATTCACGTCTTCGAATGTGAATTTCGGTGATTGATTGTTTTACAATCATTTTTGTGATTTGTCACTTTAAAAATATAAAGGTTTCAATACTAGTAGTAAATATCAAAATTCTTTCATCAAAGCGATTCAAAACTATTTTATTACTAAGCTCTTTTCTCAAACCGTTTTCCAATCTATTAGTATATACAAGCCTTTACTTCACTCGGATGAGTAATCGAATTAAACGGCTTAGAAAAACAAGTGGTATGAAACGCTTGCGTTTGCTTCGTCGGTTAATTCTTGGACTTGTTCGATTGAGCCTTTTTGTGACAATTTTCTAGTGAAGATCTATAGTTTGTTCGTAAATATTTAAGTTAAGCTAGTGGTTATGAGACATGAAGCTAGACTCATATATTTACTAGCTTAGTGTAATTGACACTTCTTGATAATCATGACGATCATTTTTTGTGATTTAGACTAGCAATTGTGTGATGTCTCTTTGTCTGCGAGGGAGACTAGACCCTGTTTCAGTGTGATTTCGACTCACACATGTGGCGTAGCACCCCATGGTCTTCGGGCCGTTCGTGTGTCAAAAAAAATTAATGGCTAGCTACCATGAGATAGCATCTCGTTCATGTGATACATATGTTGGTGAGTTTTCATGCTCCCGTTCGTGTGATAGGACTTCCCCCTCCCTTTTTTATGATCTCTGGATTTCGTGTGTTGATTTCTGGAATTTGCGCTTCACCAATTTTAGTGATTTCATTGATATGATGTATCAATTTTTGTGCATTGGTGAATTTGTGTGTCATTGACTTGTTGTGAATACAAGTTTTGGGTATGAAACCCTTTTTGGATCTTTGAGAAGATTCTTGTGATATTGATTAATCTCATGTTTATTTTCAATTACATACTTATAGTAGTATGCCATTATGGTTATCATATGTTTATGCCATATCTCTTATTCTATATCATGTCATCTGATATTTATAGCTAGACTGGTCCGTTTATTATTTTCTTATGAAATAATACTCAGGTAAGACCGAGATGTTGCAGGTGCTTCTGCCTGACTTCTCCCGAGGGATTCATTACTCTGACTTTTGGCTAACTACTTAGATTAGTAGTTTGTGTTGTAAACATTTGAGATATAGACTATATGATGTATACTTATTCTTTTGTATAGCACATGTTGCTATTCTTTTAGGTTATTGTGGATCTTTCTGACCACTACTCTGACGTACACTTTCATGTGTTATATATTCATATCTTTTTCCGCCTTTGTGATATGAATGTTTGTGACTGATTTGTGTTATATTTATTTCTATATTTGTTTCCGAAGATTATTATAGCCACTGTGTAGTAGCTTTGAGTTTGTATCGGTGTGTCGGGTTTCCTCTCGAAATCAAATGCATGTTATACTATCCGACATAGCGGTGCTCGCACAAAGCAATTGCACGGATGGTCGCTCCTCAACAGCCTTATTCTCCGCGCTAGTTGACAGCATTGCTTCATAGTGTTCTTGGCAAGCGTGGGTATAGAGGTGGGGCGTCACAGCATGGTATCGGGGCCAAATTTCGGAACAATGTAGAATAATCTAGCAAGGATCATCGTCCTAAGTCCATCTTAGGAATTGTGCTTTAGGATTTAATTCGAGTCTTCGTACCGATTCATCCTATTTTCTCTATGATTCCTTGTTTTATCTATCAAGATTACTTGATATTCATTTCATGAATAACCTTTTTCTTCTTCTTTCTTTCTTTCTAAAGGAAGAGAAATGGTTAGACCTGGTCGTCCCAGCGCCAGTCAATCTCATGCTACTCCCCAGGATGGAGTATTTATGTCTGCCCAGCAGCTTCTTGACCTAGTGAGGAATGCTCAAGCAGCCGGATCTAATCCGGAGTTTACTCACCCTAGGTCTGGATTTGCACGTTTGTGCAGCGATTATACCAATTTGGGTGGGAAGCCATTCAAAGGTTCCGAGACTATTATCGAAGTCCAGGCTTGGCTGAGATCGTGCGATAGAATCTTTTCTCGTAGGAATCTTATTGATCTTCACCGTGTTCAGGTAGCCTCTAGTATGCTCCAAGAAAGAGCATTGGACTGGTATGAACTTCTTATTTCTGAAATCAATGAAGCAGATCTCACTTGGGAGAAATTCCGAGAACGCTTCGAATTAAAATTTCTGCCATAAGCTGAGAAGGTGACTTTGGCTCGCCGTTTTATTGACTTTGTTCAAGGTGAATCTTCTGTGATAGACTATGTCGCATCTTTCGAATCTCTTACCGAGTACGGGGTTGAATACATTAATACCCCCTTGAAGAAAAATCAGTGATTTGTCTATGGCTTAAATAAAAATCTCAAGAAGCCATTACTTCTAAAATTAGAAGTTCCCTTCGACCAACTCATTGACATCGCTCTTCGTCTTGAAGAAACGGATAAGGAAAATGATGTTGAAGTGGTGGGTTCCAATCCAAACTTCAACAACAAGAAGAGGCCAAACAAATTCAAAGGTCCTTATCCCAACAAAAAGGGTAAGCAAGCAACTCCTGCTACAAAGGCTCCTTCTCCTAGTAGTGGGAAATGCTTCAACTGTGGGTCTAGGGACCATTTTGCGAGCAAGTGTTCAAAGCCCCGTTGTTGTCGCTATTGTAAGAGCCCGGATCATTATATACATCAATGCCTCAAACTTGAAGGCAAGAAGGAGGGAAAGTTAAATGTAGCTCAGGCCCCTGGAAACACATCTCGTGGTCAAGGTACATCTCATTCTATCCTGGATGGTATTATTAAATTTCGTGATCAACCTATTCGAGTTCTTTTTGATACGGGAGCATCCCATTCTTTTATATCAAAAGAGCTTGTTGATACTTTTTCTTTAACTATTGTTGCTTTAATGACTTCTTTGAGAATTGCGAATTCGGTTGGTGGATCCGCAACACTCAGTTTATTGCGTAAGGATGTCGAGATTATTTTATGCGATTTTTCTTTCCTAGACGATTTGCATGTCATGCATTATTTAGGCTTTGGAATGATTTTGGGAATGGATTGGCTTAACCGTTATGAAGCTCATATCCTATGTCCTGAGCGGACTATTCATCTTCGACATCCTCAATCTGTTAAGCAGATTTCTATTATTCTCAAAGATTTGGATTCCACTTTATCTGCATCTTTATATTCTTTAAATCCTCGTGATGATGATAATGATGATGAGGAAGGCGTCATTTCTCTTATTCACGTTGTTTGTGAATTTTCCGACATATTTGAGCCCGTTTTAGGATTACCACCTAAGCGAACAATTGAGTTCAGAATTAATCTTACCCCTGGGGCTCAACCTATTACTCGTCCTCCTTATCGTTTGTCCAATAAAGAAAATGAGGAGATGCGCATACAATTATCCAATTTGGAAACGAAGCAATTTATTCGCTCTAGTTCCTCGCCTTGGGGAGCTTCGACTATTTTTGTGAAGAAATCCGATGGCACACTTAGGCTTTGAATTGACTGCCGCAAGCTTAATGATCTTACTATCAAAAATAAATATCCTTTACCTCGGATTGATGACCTATTCGATCAACTTAGTGGTGCTAGAGTCTTTTCACAATTGGACTTGGCAACCGGTTTTCATTAGCTTCGTATTGCAGAGGATAGCATTCCTTTGACATCGTTCCGTACTCGATATGGATCTTATGAATGGAATGTTATGCCATTTGGCTTAACGAACGCTCTGGCTTATTTCGTTGACCTTATGAATCGAGTTTTCAAAGACTTCCTCGATCGGTTTTTTCTCATCTTTATTGATGACATTCTTGTGTATTCTAAAATCGAGGAGGGGCATGAAATGCATCTTGGGATTGTGTTGGAAACTCTTAAGAGTAATCAATTAAAAGCAAAATTTTCTAAATGCCACTTTTGTCAATCTTGTGTGAAGTTTCTCGGTCATATTATTTCCGAATCCGGAATATCGGTGGATCCTTCAAAAATTGAAGCGATTCAAAATTGGAAGAGACCGGAGAGTGTGACGGAGATCCGTAGTTTTCTCGGATTGGCGGGTTATTACCTCATTTTATCCAAGACTTTTCTAAAATTGTCGTGCCTCTTACTAGCTTAACAAAGAAAGGTGTTAAATACATTTGGTCAGACAAATGTGAAGCTTCTTTTCAGAAAGTAAAAGAACTCCTTTCCAATGCTCCTATTATTGTGATTCCCGAAGGAAATCAAGATTTTGTTGTTTATACCGATGCTAGCCGCGTTGGTTTCGGTGCCGTTCTTATGCAGAGGGAACATGTTATTGCTTATGCTTCTAGGCAATTGAAGCCAGCCGGGACTAGATATGCCACTCATGATTTAAAGCTCGTGGCTATTGTTTTCTCCCTTCGTATTTGGCGTCATTATCTTTTGGGAGAAAAATTTATTCTTTACACCGATCATAAATCCTTGAAGTATCTATTTTCTCAAAAGGAACTTAATTTGCATCAACAATGTTGGCTCGAATTTCTTGCAGCTTATGATCTTGATATTCTTTATACTCCCGGAAGGGGAAATCGTGTTGCGGATGCACTTAGTCGTAAGCAACAAGCAGTTGTTTCTATGATGATATCCGAATGGAACGATCTCGGAATTTTATTCACTCGTGAGATTCGAGATCGTGTTTCCGATTTATGTTCGTCTCTTGTTTTATGTAGCCTTGTGGCTCATCCTTCTCTTTTAGACCGCATTCTTGAAGCTCAAAAGCTAGATCCCGAATTGGCCTTTCTTTGCCAAAGATTAAGGGATAAAACTGATATTGAAGATTTGAAAGACTTTGATATCAATTCTCGTGGCGGCATTCGAAAATTTGCTAGACTTATCATGCCAAATAATATTGATCTTCGTAAAGACATTTTAGAAGATTCACATCGTTCTAAATTTACCATTCATCCCGGTAGTAGTAAAATGTACGCAGATATGAAGCGACTTTATTATTGGGAGGGAATGAAATCTGATATTGCTAACTTTGTTAAGTGTTGCATGACTTGCCAACTCGTTAAGGCCGAACATCAAAGGCCCGGTGGGTTGTTGCAACCTTTAGAAATTCCAATTTGGAAGTGGGATCAAATTTCCATGGATTTTATAGACGGCCTTCCCCGTTCTCGTTCGGGTCATGATAGCCTATGGGTGATAGTTGATAGACTTACTAAATCCGCCCATTTTAATCCCGTTTGGTCCAATCGGACCGCACCTCTTTTGGCCAAACTCTTTATTAAAGAAATTGTTAAATTGCATGGAGTTCCTACTTCTATTGTCAGTGATCGTGATCCATTGTTTACTAGTGGATTTTTGAAGAGTCTTCAAAAAGCTTTGGGAATGAAGCTTAATTTTAGCACCGCTTATCATCCTCAGTCAGATGGACAAACCGAGCGTGTGAATCAAACTCTTGAAGAACTTCTTCATGCATGTGTTCTTGATTTTGGTGGAAGTTGGAAAGATCATATTTCTCTTGTTGAGTTTTCCTATAATAATAGCTTCCAATCTTGTATTGGTATGGCACCTTTTGAGGCACTCTATGGAAGGCCATGTCGATCTCCTACTTGTTGGCTTGAAGCCGGTGAGAAGCTATTTTTAGGTCCAGATTTTATTCGTGATTCCACATAAAAGATTGACCTTATTCGTCATAGGATGAAAGAAGCTCAAAGTAGGCAATAATCCTATGCCGATAACCGGAGAAGGAAATTAGAATTTTCTGTAGGAGATCTTGTGTTTATCCGTGGTTCACCTATGAAGGGTGTTGTACGTTTCAGTCGATCGGGAAAGTTAGCACCTCGATATATTGGTCCATTTTCCATCACCGAACGTATTGGTTCCGTGGCTTATCACCTTTTATTACCGGCTCAGTTTTCTGCTATTCATGATGTGTTTCATGTTTCTCAATTACAGAAGTGCCTTTGAGATTCCGATTCTATTCTTGAGCCCGGTGTTGTGGAATAAATTGAAGTTTCGCCGAATTTAACTTATGAGCAACATCCTATTCGTATTATTGATTCAGAGGTTAAACGCCTTCGAAATAAAGATGTTCCGCTTGTGAAAGTTTAATGGTCCTCAAATCCTAAAGATTGCTCTTGGGAATCTAAAGAGTTCATCGAGCGAACAAATCCGGACTTACTTTCCCATGCTCTTTAAGGTGAACCTTTTATTTCAAATTTCTTTTGTGATGAATATGCTCTCATGGTTGTTACTATATATCTTCTTCTTAAATATTGCGAGGACGCAATTTGTTTAAGGAGGGGAGTCTGTAACAACCCGCATATTTGTCGATTTTACATTTGAATATTTTATTTAAATATTTTATCGATACTCGAAATTTAGTCCGAAAAGCTACTTTTTGCATACGGTCGAATTAGGACTCGGGACCACTTCCATTGAGTTCAAAACGCTGTTTGCGATCTTTTTGAGTATAAACTTTGATATTTTTAGAGTTAGTGGAATTTTGCCACTTTTCACTTAGGGCTTTGGTTTGGGCTGAGCCCCATAACCCCACTTATTAACTCAGTCCCAACCCTCTCCTTTTCATTTACTTCCTTTCTATTTTCCTAATACTCAAGCTTTTATAACAATGGAGAGTGGAATGGGAAATTGAAACTCAAGCCCTAGTTTTCTTTTGCAAATCATGCTCTAGCTCCAAACTAATAGAAGAAACTTTGGTAAGCCTCTTCTTCTTCTTATCCAACTCATTCTCTTATCAATTTTAGAAATTTCTAAACCTAACTTTGGGAATGTTCTTCTTTTTTAGCATAGTTTCAAGCTCGTTTGGGTTGTGTTGAAGAGTGGTTGATTCTCCCTTTGCTTTCAAGCTTCTTCTTCATTGTTTTTGTGAAAAGGTGAGATTTTTATCTCACATCTTAGTCTATAACTATCTTCGATTGTTAGGTACCTAACGCTTATTCTTGTACAATTTCTTTTGGTTTGGATTGATTTGGTGAATATTCCAATTTTTGGTGTTTTGGGTTCAATTCTTTAAAAATCATAGCTTTGATGTCTTGATCATGTTTTTGGTGATGAACCGAAGAGCTTCTATGGCCGGGTAGTCGATTGGCGTATACCCTTAGTGTCGTTGCTCGACCGATAGCAATTGGGAAGGGAATGACATTTATTAGATAGGCATGGGAGTGCTGGCAACAGGCTCCGGTCGACCGAGCTCAGGGTCTGGTCGACCGACCTGCTACCCGAGCACTTCCTACCTCTGGTTTGGAAGTGCAGGTTGCAGGCTCCGGTCGACCGAGCTCAGGGTCCGGTCGACCGACCTGCTACCCGAGCACTTCCATCTTTGGTTCGGTCAACCGACTCAGGGAGTTCGGTTGACCGACCTGCTCCTATTTGCCAATTTTGCCTATATTGCCTATTTTGTTGAATTTACAACTTTAATCGATTCGTGTTGTTTACCTTTTGTTGTTATCATTTATTATCGACTTTGATGACATTTTCTTTGGGTATTTTCGAAATATCTATTTTGATGGATTTGATATCGATTTCTTTGGATTTTATTCACGTCTTCGAATGTGAATTTCGGTGATTGATTGTTTTACAATCATTTTTGTGATTTGTCACTTTAAAAATATAAAGGTTTCAATACTAGTAGTAAATATCAAAATTCTTTCACCAAAGCGATTTCAAAACTATTTTATTACTAAGCTGGTTTCAATACTAGTAGTAATTATCAAAATTATTTCATCAAAGCGATTTCAAAACTATTTTATTACTAAGCTCTTTTCTTAAACCGTTTTCCAATCTATTAGTATATACAAGCCTCTACTTCACTCGGATGAGAAATCGAATTAAACGGCTTAGAAAAACAAGTGGTATGAAACGCTTGCGTTTGCTTCGTCGGTTAATTCTTGGACTTGTTCGATTGAGCCTTTTTGTGACAATTTCCTAGTGAAGATCTACAGTTTGTTCGTAAATATTTAAGTTAAGCTAGTGGTTATGGGACATGAAGCTAAACTCATATATTTGCTAGATTAGTGTAACTGACACTTCTTGATGATCATGACGATCATTTTTTGTGATTTAGACTAGCAATTGTGCAATGTCTCTTTGTCTGCGAGGGAGACTAGACCCCGTTTCAGTGTGATTTCGACTCACACATGTGGGGTAGCACCCCATGGTCTTCGGGCCGTTCGTGTGTCAAAAAAAAATTAATGGCTAGTTACCATGAGATCGCATCTCGTTCGTGTGATACATATGTTGGTGAGTTTTCATGCTCCCGTTCGTGTGATAGGCCTTCCCCCTTTTTTTTTATGATTTCTGGATTTCATGTGTTGATTTCTAGAATTTGTGCTTCACCAATTTTAGTGATTTTCATTGATATGATGTATCAATTTTTGTGCATTGGTGAATTTGTGTGTCATTGACTTGTTGTGAATACAAGTTTTGGGTATGAAACCCTTTTTGGATCTTTGAGAAGATTCTTGTGATATTGATTAATCTCATGTTGATTTTCAATTACATACTTATAGTAGTATGCCATTATGGTTATCATATGTTTATGCCATATCTCTTATTCTATAACATGTCATCTGATATTTATAGCTAGACTGATCCATTTATTATTTTCTTGTGAAATAATACTCGGGTCAGACCGAGATGTTGGAGGTGCTTCTGCTTGACTTCTCCCCAGGGATTCATCATTCTGACTTTTGGCTAACTACTTAGATTAGTAGTTTTTGTTGCAAACATTTGAGATATAGACTCTATGATGTATACTTATTCTTTTGTATCGCACATGTTGCTATTCTTTTGGGTTATTGTGGATCTTTCTGACCACTACTCTGATGTACACTTTCATGTGTTATATATTCATATCTTTTTCCGCCTTTGTGATATGAATGTTTGTGACTGATTTGTGTTATGTTTAATTATGTATTTGTTTCTGAAGATTATTATAGCCACTGTGTAGTAGCTTCGAGTTTGTATCGGTGTGTCGGATTTCCTCTCGAAATCAAATGTATGTTATAATATCCGACATAGCGGTGCTCGCACAAAGCAATTGCACGGATGGTCGCTCCTCAACAGCCTTATTCTCCGCGCTAGTTGACAGCATTGCTCCATAGTGTTCTTGGCTAGCGTGGGTATAGAGGTGGGGCGTCACAGGTATTTAAAGACGGGAAATGTAAAATTGTTAGTCCATGAGATGATGGTTTTGATGACAACAACTTTAGAATAGATTATAAAATATAAATACTAACATTATAAGTTTAGATAAATATGTATATGTAGGATATAACCATGCATGTACCAAGAATGAAGACTGTACAATACAGAGATTCAAGATATCAAGATTGAAGACTCATAAGTATCAAGATTATCAAGAGTTCAAGAATTGATGTAATTTATTCTTTAATTAATTTTTTTGTTAAAACTCATAAAAAAGCACTGGCACCGTAGAATCAAATTTATTCATGGAATGGAATCCACTTTGAGCCTGTTAAAGGGATGGAACCCTAAGTAGGATGAAACCTACTAAAAATCTAGTGGAATATTGTTTTGTATCCGCTAATTATAATTCAAACGATTTTACAAAATTATCTTGTTTTCAAAATGATTTCAAAACTTTCCTTTTAAAAGATTCAAAAACCTCTATCCTGATTTTAAATAATTTTAGCCTCAAAATTATCTTTAATTTCAAAGTCAAATTACTCCTGATTTTAAACTATCTTTTAATATAATATATTTAACTTTTAAATATTTATACTTAAGATTTAAATATAAAATTATAGTTAAATTCTATATATATTATTCTCTATATTTACTTATGAATTATAACTATAGTCAAGTATATTTATAAAGTTTAAAATAGTTTTAATATAAGATAAAGGTTATTTTCGAAGAAAATCAAATCATCAAAAATTGCTTTGGGATGTCGACATGCCTATGGTGACCATGTCAACATGGTGTCAGTTGATTTCGAAATTTAAATTTCAAAAGAAGTGTCTATTTTCCATAACTCCTCACGAATGCACATGGCTGTTGTTCTTCTATAAATAGGGGTTAGTTTCAACGAATTTTATATTAGATTTTTCTGGTTTTTCACAACTCTTCTTCTTCCACATTTCTTAATACATATTCTTACCATTACTCGGCCGAAATCAACATTGAATCGAACTCGATTTTTTCTAGTTTGATTCTCTATCACTATCTCAAAAAGGTTCTCAGTGCTATTCAGAGTTATAGGCTTCTTTGTAATCTATTAAGTGAGAAAAGTTGTGATTGTGGCCTTGAAAATAAATCAAGCGAGGGTGTGATTGTAGCCTTGGTAAATCAACTGGGTAAACTTGTGGCCCGAAAATCAAGTATCTCTACCCTGAGGATTGTGATTCTGGAGGGTGTACCTCGTAGCCTTGAAATCGAGGGTGTAATTGTACAATTGCTTTTGAAAGGAAATCCGTACTTTGTTGTGGGACTGGATGTAGGATAACTCCAAATCAGTATAAAATCCGGTGTGTTCTTTCCTTTATTGCTTTTACTTTATTTCTGCGTTTGTGTTTGTTTCTGTGATCATATCTATGTCTGTATATCGCATACATCCATGTTCAATTCAACATAAATTCAAAAAGGTTTAGCAATTCTTTATAAATACTATTCACCTCCCCTCTAGTGTTAATCCTAGCCTTAAGATCCATAAGCCGCATTTCTTTCAATTGGTATCAGAGCAAGGTTTTCAAAGTTTCATAATCTGATTTTTGCAAAGTTTTCAAAATGGCTATAAACACTGGTATTGTTACTGACACTAGTATTCCTGTTACTAGTTCATTTGTGGAAGGTTAATATACGATCAGACCACCACTTTTTAATGGTGGTAACTATGCATATTAGGCATGTAGGATGAAAATGTACTTACAATCTATAGGATTAGACAATTGGAATATTACACAAACTGAATATTCTAAACCCACAACTGATTTTGCACAGTGGACTGCTGAGCAAAAGTCCGTTGCACAAAATAATTCTAAGGTAATGAATATTTTGTTTTGTTCACTAGATACAAATGAATTCAACAGAGTATCAATTTGTAAGTCTGCATATGAAATCTGGAAAACTTTGCAAGTTAATCACGAAGGAACAAGCGAAGTTAAACAGACCAAAATTTCCAAGCTCACAAATCAGTTTCAATTATTTAAAATGAATCCTAATGAGTTTATTTCAGATATGTATAGTAGATTTCAGGATATTGTGCATTCTCTAATATCAATGGGAAAGGAATTTTCTGAAGAAGATCAAGTCAGAAAAGTTTTAAATTCTCTTACTCCAGAATGGGATCGAAAGACACTTGCTATCGAAGAGGCAAATGACATCAGTACTTTAAAGATAGAAGAATTAATTGGAAATCTAATGTCGTATTAAGTTCAAATGATCGGGAGAAGAGAAAACAAAGCATCTAAAAAGAAATCAATGGCATTCAATGCATTGACCAATGGATCAGACTCAAACATCGATAATGATGAAGAGATAGCCTTTTTGACCAGAAATTTTAGGAAATTCCTGAAATACAGAAAGATGAATAATCTCAAGAGAAACAACTATAAGAACTCTGGAAATCAGAATGTAGTGCCAAATAATGTCAAATGTTACAACTGTGATGAACCAGGCCATTTCAAAAGAGACTGTCTGTATCCAGTAGGCAAAATCCTCCTATGAACAATGATCTAGCAAAGAAATGGAAGCGTGCATTTACTGCTACTCTAGATGACTCAGACTCGTCCTCAAGTGATGATGATCAGAAGACAGATAATTCAATTTTGTGTTTCACAGCTACTCACGACTCCGATGAATTCAAATAAACGGACTCAGAAAAAGGTACACGATTGAATTGCTTGATTGATTTGATTGCTTGATTGATTTGATTTTGAATTGGTGTGTTGTTTGAATTTTAAAATTTATTTTTATTTTTATTATTATCTTATTATCTTATTATTATTTTTATTATTTTTAAAAGTATAATTTTATGAAATATACTATAAATATTTCAGATATATATATAGACATTAAAAATAATAAGTGTGTGTATATATATATATATATATATATATTAGAGAACTTAGGAAAAATAAATTTTCAAAATTCACTGGCACATGTCAACATAGTCCCTACCATGATGTCGACATGGGTACCGGAATTTGAATTTCAAAATTTGAATTCAAATGTTTGAATTTTCCTCCACCTTTTCACTTCATTCAATTCTCTGAAAAGCTACCTTTTGAGCAGAGAATGTGTCCTTTGAGAATCTATTTATTCACTATCTTTTATCATATCTTTTCACTCTCATTTTCAAATTCAAACTCTCTCTTCAAAACTTCAAGCTCTCTACTCTCTACTTTAATGGCTTCTTCAAGCAACGCCTCCACCATGAGAATTTCCAGAAAAATAAAAGAGCAACTATTCAATGATCCGGAGGCAATAAAAGCATACATTAATTATGCTAATTATGCAAAAGTCCATCCCGGAAAGTTTGCTATTTTTCAAGATTTCTCTTCTTATGAAACTTGATTCTCTTTCTGCAAACAATGGAGTTCTTAGTCTTATTGATTCTTCTCAAAATGATTTTGTTTGCTATCCAAATCTTATTTAAATTTTCTATGCTAATTTAAACCGTGGATTTTATCTTGGAAATGAGGATGAAATTTGGAGTAGTGTCAAAGGCACTAGAATTGTTTTGAATTGTGATCTTTTGGGTACCATTCTCAATTGCAAGTGTACAGGAATGGATCTTTCTAATTTTAAAATCGATGAAAATGATCGTGAGACATTTCATCACATTTTCGAAGGGAATGATAATTTTGAATTCAAAAATCAAAATTTTTGGCAAAAGGCAAGAATTGTCAATCTTTTTTTGCAACATACTTTGACCCCAAGATCGGGGAATTTTAACAATCCTACTTCAAAAGTTTGCAAAGCTCTTTTTGTAATTTTGGAAATTATGACATAAATTGGGCGCAAGTTATTTTGGATGAATTTCGTCCTAAAAATCTTGAAATGGGTGAGAATACTTTATATCAGGGAATTTATCTCACTCGGATTTTTAACTATTTTGGAGTGAATTTCAAAGGCGAAGAATTTGTTTCTAGAAAAGTTTTCAATCATTCCAACATTTCGCTTATGAAAATTCAATTTGTTTTTCAACCTTATGAGACCCTTGCCGAAAAGGAAGAGCATTTGGCTCATGAGGAAATGGAAGAAGAGGAAGAGGAAAAAGAAGAAGAAGGGGATGAAATGGAAATTGAAGAAGAAGAAGGTGAAACCTCTTTGGAAAGCATTGACTAT
Source organism: Allium cepa (assembly GCA_030765085.1). Classification (NCBI taxonomy): domain Eukaryota; kingdom Viridiplantae; phylum Streptophyta; class Magnoliopsida; order Asparagales; family Amaryllidaceae; genus Allium; species Allium cepa. The sequence goes on from CM060937.1 coordinate 296,118,507, forward strand.
CCTCCTAATCAATCCACCATAACCCTTCTCATGAACCAAAAGACGATTGTTGAGAATCAACGGATTCTTAAACGATCCGTTAGTAAGAAGTTGGACAAAATTTCATCCAAGATGAACAAGTTCATTTCCAAAGTCAGCAAGAAACTTGGACTTTCTTCCTCATCATCATCCTCTAACTAGTTTTATCTTTTCGTATCTTGTTGTATGTGTTTTAGCTTGATTTAATTCGAAAGTTCATGTAGTTTCGTATGTTTAATCATTGTATCATCTTAGTATACAATGAATTGAAATTTTCTTTCTGTTATCTAGCTTATCTTATCTCCAGAATAAATGTTAGTATATTATATAAGTATATATACACACACAATTATCCACAAAATCTAAATAGTCATTTTTTTCACTAACCCATGTCGACATTCCCCCTATGACCATGTCGACATGTACTGGTCAGAAATGACAATTCATTTTGAATTTGAAATTTGAATAACAACCATATGTCTATTCATTGCAAACGAATTTCTACACCTAAATATACCTATTCCTTCCAGAATTCTTCACTGAAAATTATTTCCTATCTTCTAATTCTTCATTTCTTTCACAAATTCAATTATGGCTAATCCAATTCACAATTTAACCGAAAATCTTAAAGAAACTCTTAATTCATTCAAGAGTATTCTCTCATTCATTCTTTGTAACCAGCGACACATAGAATTGAGTCAAATGCAGATGATCAAGGAGCAAGAAAGGCATTTCAATGCAATACGATGGATGATTTCCTCCCTACACAAGGATGATAACGAAGCACATCCTCCAGTCTCTCTCACTAACGACAATGATAATTGGGATGCTATTAAGGCAGATCCAATCTTTGGGGAAGAAGGATGGGTGGAAGTTCCACGTAACATTTGATTTTTATTTGTTTACTTTGTTTGAATTCTTTGTTTGAATTAACTTGATTTGGTTTGGATTGATACTCGGTGTGGATTGATTTCTTAAATTGGTTTGATGATTGAAACATAAAACATGTATACACACACACATTGAAATGTATATAATCCTTGATTAATTATCATGTTCATAAGGATAATTATTTCTTAATCTATCTATTATATATTCCATTGTATAGTTTATTAATGCAGGTAATCTAGTTCAAGAATGAGGGGGAGTTAGTTTCTTTTTGATGACAAAGGGGGAGAAATATAAAATAGGTTAGTTAGGCATAAATTAAGGGGGAGTTATAGATTAAGGGGGAGTTATTAGGATGGAAGTAATATTTTATAAACAAAGGTTGTCATAAACAAAGAGGGGGAGATTGTTAGTCCGTGAGATGATGGTTTTGATGACAACAACCTTAGAATAGACTATATAATATAAATACTAAAATTATAAGTTTAGATAAATATGTATATGTAGGATTTAACCATGCAGGTACCAAGAATGAAGACTGTACAGTATAGAGATTCAAGATATCAAGATTGAAGACTCATGAGTATCATGATTATCAAGAACTCAAGAATTGAAGTAATCTATTCTTTAATTAGAAATTTTGTTAAAACTCATAGAAAAGCACTAGCATCTTAAAATCCAATTTATTCGTGGAATGGAATCCACGTCGAGCCTGTAAAAGGGATGGAACCCTAAGTAGGATGGAACCTACGTAAAATCTAGTGGAACATTGTTTTGTATCCACTAATTTTAATTCAAAAGATTTTACAAAATTATCTTGTTTTCAAAATGATTTCAAAACTTTCCTTTTAAAAGATTCAAAACCCACTATCCTGGTTTTAAATAATTTTAGCCTCAAAACTATCTTTAATTTCAAAGTCAAATTTCTCCTGATTTTAAACTATCTTTTAATATAATATTTAAATATTTATACTTAAGATTTAAATATAAAATTATAGTTAAATTCTATATATATTATTCTCCATATTTACTTATGAATTATAACTATGGTCAAGTATAATTATAAAGTTTAAAATAGTTTTAATACAAGATAAAGGTTATTTTCAAAGAAAATCAAATCATCAAAAATTGCTTCGGGATATCGACATGCCTATGCTGACCATGTCGACATGGTGTCAGTTGAGTTCAAAATTTAAATTTCAAAAAAGTCTATTCGCCATAACTCTTCACGAATTGACATGGTTGTTGTTCTTCTATAAATAGGGGTTAGTTTCAACGAATTTTATATCAGATTTCTGGTTTTTCACTCCTCTTCTTCTTCCACATTTCTTAATACATATTCTTACCATTAGTCTGCCGAAATCAACATTGAATCGAACTGGATCTTTTCTAGTTTGATTCTCTATCACTACCTCAAAAAGGTTCTCAGTGCTATTCAGAGTTATAGGCTACTTTGTAATCTATTAAGTGAGAAAAGGTGTGATTTTGGCCTTGGAAATCATTCAAGCGAGATAAGATGTGACTGTAGCCTTGGTAAATAAATTGTGTAAACTTGTGGCCCGGAAATCAAGTATCTCTACATAGAGGATTGTGATTCTGGAGGGTGTACCTCGTAGCCTTGAAATCGAGGGTGTAATTGTACAATTTCTTTTGAAAGGAAATCCGTACTTGTGTTGCGGGACTGGATGTAGGGTAACTCCGAACCAGTATAAAATCTGGTGTGTTCTTTCCTTTATTTCTTCTACTTTATTTCTGCATTTGTGTTTGTTTCTGTGATAATATATGTGTCTGTATATTGCATACATCCGTGTTCAATTCAACATAAATTCAAAAAGATTTAGTAATTCTTTATAAACACCATTCACCCCCCCTCTTGTGTTAATCCTAGCCTTAAGATCCGTAATTTGCATTTCTGTCAAAAATTACCAAACTACCCCTAGGACATAAGAGCGGAGATCGTCCCCTAACTGTTAATGGAAAGATTTCCTTATCAATTGTCCTAGGCGAACGAAATGAGATTTATACGCATAATACAAGATCATCGAAGATGACTATGCCATATAACTCACATATTTCTCCTAAATATTTCCGAAGTTATATTTGGGTCCATATTTAATAGTCGGCTATTTAAATACTAAATAAACAAACAACAACCAATTCCATTTGAGATTTATTTATCTAAAGCAACCACTAAGCCTCAAATAATCTTTATTTAATAAATTATTATACAAAATGTTTGTCTAGAACATTCATATACTTATCTCTCTTACATAAGTATATTCACAAATTTTTTGCGAATATCTTCTTCCTCCCAAATCATGTTAAAAAGGATTAAACAAATGTTATGTAAATTGGAGGTAAATACAACCCTAAACACTATTCCCTTGGTGTTAACTGTGGAACGCATGCTCCATACCACATTTTTAAAAGGTCTGTTTAGAAAAACCCAGATCTCAAAAAAATTTATACTCCATTCGATAAATCCTTTTTAATCAAACCTATTTCATTCATGAAATATCTTTGAATTGAAATCCAAGTCCATTTCAAAATACTTTCAAAACTCCCAAATTCATTTATAAAACCCTTTTATAAATATTCAAAATCATTTATATAAATTACTTTTATAAATATCCAAACTTCTTATATAAATATCTAAACCTTTTTCTAAGCTCCCTGTATGGATATCCAAATCATTTTCTAAATCTTCTTTTATGAATACCCAAATCATTTATAAAACTTCTGTATAAATCTTTCCTTTTTGAACAACTTCTTGAATAACCTTAAATTAATTTAGCTTCTTTTAACAAGCAAATCCATTTTATAATTCTTCCTTATTTATGACATCTTGTTTGCTTAAGAACTCAAATCCATTTGCCCAAAAACACCTCATAAATTTTCAAATTCCTTCTAAAACTCTTTAGAAAAGCTTCTTTTTGTAACATGTAAAACCATTCCCATTAGTAAAAAACAACTTTAGTAAAACCATTTGTCAAATCATTCTTAAATATCTTATTCAAAATGCAATAATTTTGAAACCATTTCAGTAAGAAAATTAAATATTTATCCTTACAAAATCAAACGGAGGTTTAATAACCACAATGGTGCTTTTAATTTGGTTTTACTTATCTAGTTTAACATGACATCACATAACAACATGTATATACGAGATCTGTAATGAAAACGAATTTTGCCCGCTCGAAATCGACATCCATACTTCAAATCGTATTCGAATGCCGTAGATTCAACGGTTCAAATCCGATTCGCCGGAGCTTATAACAACATTAAGTAAACAACACAGTGGAATACAAGAATAATACATTGATATACAGCATTGATATAATATCTGATACAATAGATGATACAATAAATATCAATATACATCAGAGATACAAGAAAATAGCAGCAGAAAAGAAATATAGATAATGCTAGCAGCGGAACAAATAACTCTAAGATAGTCTTCAACGAAGAACTCCAAATCTGAAACTCCATCTCCAAGAACCAATCCAACAATAGCTCGAACTCCCCATAACAATGCAGCAAGCTAAGCAAGACTGGTGCGAACCAAAGACTGAACTATCTCCAGATAATTCACTGAACCTAACTATCTGAAAAACCCAACTCTAGACTGCTCGTGTGGGAAATAGTGAGCACCCAGAGTTTAGGAAAGGAACAATAAACTCCGGATCAGTCATGGGACTGGTGTGAGCAACAAAAACAGTTTATCTTTTAAAACAATCAACAAGAGAATTTTAAAGTAAATTCGCAATGCTTTTTAGAAAATGAAACTACCATAAGACCTGCCGCCACACACACAATGCAAACGCAGAATTGGAGGAGATTTCTTCTTATGATAGTCAAACATGCTTAATACGCAGAAAATTTCTTTGATATTATTATTATAAGTGCACAGTGCAGAAAAACATTTCGAAAGTAGAATATTAATCTTAGCCAGCATAGGTACCATTATATTATGCCCGCTATAGCTACCATATTAGATGGCAGGTTCTACAACTAATACCGTACAAGGTTTCGTATTGAAGATTGGATTTCCAACAAATGGTCAGGCCAAGGAACTTCCCATTGCCACATGAGAACGCCTCTGGAAGGACGTCTCCGAGAACCTAACCGGATCTCTGCCAACACAAGGCCGGGTTACCCCTAACTGGGTAACAACTGACACGAGTATGCCATCCCCCGGTCCTTTAGGACCTTTATCCGAGCGCTCGATAACCAACATCACACTATAGTAAATAGAGTGTTTTCCACATGAGTAAGTATCTGGGCTCCATACCATGATACCACCCCTTTCCAGAAGGAAATGAACCTACCCTAAAGGGGCGCTACCCCCTAATAACCTTGCTGCATCTTTCATGTTTTGACCATTCCGGGGTGTGAGGCTCGATGAAGTCTCGTCCACAAAGCCACACTTTGGTACAAAGCCATGCTTTGGGTCAACAAATGATCAAAGTAATGATCACAAAGATAAATGATCAAAAAAATGATCATATCACAAATGATCAAACAATGATCATTACACAGCAACACTTAGCATGCCACATTACCAAATTGGGATTATATCGCTGATAACCTTCAACTACATAACCTCTGAGCTCGTACGTCTCAGAGAAGGGTGTTAAGCTAAAAGAATAAATTCTCCGCCACCAACAGAAATGTATTTGAAAGAAATCTGCTTTATATCTCAAGATGTAATGTCAGACACACAATCCATACAAGTCTGTTCTGGGTTCGAACAGAACCGAAGGCACTTCCAAAGAAGCCCTTGCAATTTGGATATTCACTAATCACGTTCGGACTTCCCATCACATATGGAATCTCTATACCGGGGACCAGTCGATGCAAAGACATTCGATGAGTTGTCCTTCCGTTTTCGAAAATATCCGGTCTTCAACACCGGTCTTCAAATGCAATCCATAACGACGTATCACATATTCGGAATGAGATATATGACACAAAGGTCCTCTCCCGGCTAAACCGAATAGTGAGCGCAGTATTTCAAAAACATATGGATATTGGGATTTCAATTAAGTCACAACTTAATTATTCAAACATTTCTTTCAAATGGTTTAAACAAATTACCATTTCAAATCTTTAAACAAAAAGATTTATTTCACAAAGATCAATTCATAGATTTCCAAAACAATTTCATTCAATTATATTAACTTGCTAAATCTTTAAATCAAAGATTTAACTTATAGCTTTCAGACCGTTTCTATAACTTGGAAATCATTTTCATTTTAAACTAGAAATCATTTTAACACAAATTGGAAGTTCATTACTTCTGTGAAAGCTTTAATTAATTGAAAACAAATAGTTTTCGTTTCAGAAAAATCCAATTATATTTGCACAAATTAAAGTTCTTAATTCATATTCATATTCCCAAATTAATACATTTTAAAATGGTTCAACCCATATATAACTGGTATAACATTTTTAATCCCTAGTTTCAAATTATAGAATTCAGTTTCACAATTTTGAATTTAAATTTAAATCAAATTATTTAAATTTCAAACTTTATCAAGTTATTCAAAATAAGCTTCATCTTTGAAATTCCATTGCAAAAGCTTTTCACTTTAAACCCAATCTTATTTTCAAAATATTTGAATTTAAAATTCAAAATCAAAACTATTTTCAAAAATCTGTGACTCAATCGATTTCCTCGTGAAATCCATATTTGTGTGTGTATAAGTGTGGTCCAGGGGTTTAACACAATAAAAGTGCCACATCATCAATCATCACAGATTAAAACACAGAAATATAGTTGATAAGCGATATAACTATAACGCTCATCGTCCATTCACAAATTCACAGATAATATACAAATGCAAATAAATATACACAGCTCAATCTACAGAACAAAATATCACAAATCAGATAGGATAATCAATTCAAGGCATTCCATACAATACAATCATTCATAGGTAAGGTCAAGCATTTAATAATCATTTATAAGAAGGATTAATTAATTGTTTAATCCTAATTAATTCAATTTAATTTTCCAATTAAATTAATTTATCGAACACTTTAATTAATTAAATTATTCTTAATCAATCATATTAATTAAATTGACTTTTGAACCAATTATATAATTAATTAACTTCTTAATTAATCATTTCAAGAAATTTACTCTTTATTTACTTATCATTAAGCAATCATCTCATAATAACAAATCATTAATTACCAATTTGTCTTTATCATTGATTTAATCAAAATATCCAAATTTTATTACAATTAGTAACTAGCCCCTTAATTGCTTTCATTAAGTAATTAACAATTTACAATTTATTTAATTAATAAATCTAATTTGTTATCAAAATTTATCACATTAAATTTGTTACTTAATAATTCATAGTTAATTATCCTCATTAACTAATAACATTCCTTAACTTACTTCTTAATTAATTAAATCCAAATCATTAATTAATTTAACTTAAAATTTTGATGAACTATAAATCATTCAAAACTTAATTATTTTTGAGATAAAAGATTTTTATTTTTATTTTTTATAATTGATTCAATTGTCATTACAAACACTTTTGAAAACATCTTGTTTTCAAATTCACTTTTAAATTCCATTACAAATTAAAAGGATTTGAAATAACTACAAATTTAACTTTGCAATTTTTCATCTATTTTAAATTCAAATTTTTCCTCATACAACAAGAGTTCGACCCGAGTTCCCCTGAGAAGCAGCCCATACAAACAAAACAGGTTATCAACCTGTAGCCAACCAAACAAGCCCAAACCCAAGTTACTCCTCCTCCCCCAAAACCTGATGCCCATCAATGCTTCAACATGCACGGTGCACGTGCACCGTGCCGCCTTCACCTCCGGCCCTCTTCCGGTCATCGAGACAAGTCGACGAACCTCCCCACATCAGTCTCCGGTCATCGAAACTTCGAACTCCCCTGAGAATCGAATTTTAACATTTGAGCCCAAACCTGGAAACGCACAAAGCACATAAACCCAAAACTGTCAACGTTGCCGTTCGCCCAACCTCGACCACCTGAACACGCGAAACTCCGGCCGTAGCTTCATCGACGACCCATCCACCGTTCATCCAAACCGCGTCGAGCTCGATGCGTCGATGCGTACAAACCAACCCAAAAACTCCACTCAGCCAAAACTAGGTTTTCCCACTTCCATCGAGAGCCACCATCGCCACAGTGATCTACATGCCCATCCACCATTTTTCCTCCACTCACCGGTCATTATACTATCACCGGAAGAAACCCCGACCTTCCCCTTCAAGCGTATTGCCCGAGACAACCAAAACTTCCCAAAATGGTCAACCCAGAAATGCCAATTCATACCATTACAAAAAAAATATGATTCAAGTTTTAAAAATCCTATTTTTGATTTAGAAATCAGTTTGTAAACTTGAATCGATAATTCTTGATGTTTGAAAATGTCACTTATGTTGAATTTTAACTATTCTTATGTTTGCTTTTTCTTTTCCCAGGGCAGACCACTTTATTTAGCATGAATTTAAATTTTAAAATCTACTTTGTACTCAACCAAACATATTTGGTTTATATGTTTTGTTCTAACTATCAATAGGTTGAGCAATAATGATTTTTGAGGTAACTTGGAGTTCTGAAATTATAAACAGAGGCAACATCCAGATAGTAAAATGCAGGCTTCATCTCATCAAGATTTAATGAAATGCGTATTTTTCACACAACAAAATTTCTGATATTCATCATACAACTAGATTTAAAACTTAAATTATTTTAAAATATGAAGTTACTCACAGTGATTTTCCAAAGATAAATAACAGAGCTTCTTTTGTGTTGGAACAGGTTGTAGAAAGTTGAAGCCTGCAATTTGATCCTCTCCTCTGGTTTGAATTGATTATGTTTAAACTGAAGTTTGTTGCAGTATGAAATGGTGTTTTTTTTTTCTTTCCTAGCTTTGTTGTGTTTCTTTTTCTTTTCGATTGAAATTAGAAATATGGGTGTGTGTGTGTATGAAGAAGACAGTGTTGTACAGGGTATCATATTGTACAGGGTGATTATAAATTTGTTTTGTACAAAGCAGGACAAAAACATTATTTTGTACAATGAAGAGCAGAGATTTTTCTTTGCTCTTGGTGGCTGAAGTGGTATTAACATATGCTAACATTAATTACCATGTACAACCCTTCATACTTTTTTTTTTCTTTCTTACATATATGGTGGCTGACATATACAAATTGTGTGCTAACATTTATTGCTATTGGTCTTGTTTTATAGCTTTGTAGATATTTACTTGTTACATTCTTTTATCTCGGCTGGTGGCTACAAATATCATTTTGTAAGCTTGCATTAATTGCTTTGTACCTCTTCTTTTCATATTGTATACTTAAATATGTATATCTGTTGTACTTTGGCCTTTCTTTTGTTGAATACTTGGATAAACTTCATTAGCAAGCTTTCACATATTTTTTTTCAAGTGTATTCTCAGCCTACATATACTTATATATTTTGTTGTCTTTCTTTTTTTTTCCTTGTACATGCATGCTTGACTGTTTGTATGTATTTATATGTTTTTGTTTGCATTGAGATGCATTTGAACTGGCTTAATCGGAGAAGCCTACATTTTATACTCAACATATTTTTCCTTTGTTTATGTTCATGCACTATTGTACTTTGCTTTAGTTTTGTTTTACTTTGCATATTTAATTCTTTCTTTAACTTAAAATTTTAAATTCAAATCCAATATATGCACATATACATATATATTCACATGTATATATATGAAGTTCAAATTCAAATTTATTTTCTAAGGCATTTAAAATTTAGTCCCAATTCAAATTTAACACATATATATTTCTTAATAGATTCATATTTTAACTAATATTTCATATTGATTTCCAATTAGTTCCATAATTTTATTAAAAAATTAAATTAATTATAAATTTACACTCGATTAAAATCCGGGATCGTTACAGACTTCCCTCCTTAAAAAGAATTTCGTCCTCGAAATTCGCCAAAGAGAGATAACAAAGATAGACAAAAGATAGAGGAACAATTTCAATATTTTTTTTCAGTTTAAAACTAAAGTATATCTATCAACCATATCAACCAAAGCAACCAATTCATCCAAACAAACAATTTTGGCCAAATTGGAGTTTATGTCCCATATTAATATCTCGAATTTCCTTCCTGGATCTACCAGGAACTATCAAAGAATTGAAAAGAGACGCTAAACAAAGAGATTGATAGAGAGAAGATTGTTTCCACTGTTGCAGGAAATTGACCATTTATAGTGATACTTCCCTGTCCCCTATCGCGTCCTCTTCTCGCACTCATATCTACTATTGGTGGATAGTAAGAGAATTTACTGAGGCATTCAAACGGATATCTTTGGGATTACTCATTCTAGGGTTTACTTCACCCTATCTCTAATGAGCTACTTAATGTGTTATACTCCTGAGCTAAAGTTCAACCTTAGCTCTGATACCACATGTAACGAAAACGAATTTTGCCCGCTCGAAAATCGATATCCATACTTCAAATCGTATTCGAATGCCGTAGATTCAACCGTTCAAATCCGATTCGCCGGAGCTTATAACAACATTAAGTAAACAACACAGCGGAATACAAGAATAATACATTGATATACAGCATTGATACAATATCTGATACAACAGATGATACAATAAATATCAATATACATCAGAGATACAAGAAAATATCAGCGGAAAAGAAATATAGATAATGCTAGCAGCGGAACAAATAACTCTAAGGTAGTCTTCAACGAAGAACTCCAAATCTGAAACTCCATCTCCAAGAACCAATCCAACAATAGCTCGAACTCCCCATAACAATGCAGCAAGCTAAGCAAGACTGGTGCGAACCAAAGACTGAACTATCTCCAGATAATTCACTGAACCTAACTATCTGAAAAACCCAACTCTAGACTGCTCGTGTGGGAAATAGTGAGCACCCAGAGTTTAGGAAAGGAACAATAAACTCCGGATCAGTTATGGGACTGGTGTGAGCAACAAAAACAGTTTATCTTTTAAAACAATCAACAAGAGAATTTTAAAGTAAATTCGCAATGCTTTTTAGAAAATGAAACTACCATAAGACCTGCCGCCACACACACAATGCAAACGCAGAATTGGAGGAGATTTCTTCTTATGATAGTCAAACATGCTTAATACGCAGAAAATTTCTTTGATATTATTATTATAAGTGCACGGTGCAGAAAAACATTTCGAAAGTAGAATATTAATCTTAGCCAGCATAGGTACCATTGTATTATGCCCGCTATAGCTACCATATTAGATGGCAGGTTCTACAACTAATACTGTACAAGGTTTCGTATTGAAGATTGGATTTCCAACAAATGGTCAGGCCAAGGAACTTCCCATTGCCACATGAGAACGCCTCTGGAAGGACGTCCCCAAGAACCTAATCGGATCTCTACCAACACAAGGCCGGGTTACCCCTAACTGGGTAACAACTGACACGAGTATGCCATCCCCCGGTCCATTAGGACCTTTATCCGAGCGCTCGATAACCAACATCACACTATAGTAAATAGAGTGTTTTCCACATGAGTAAGTATCTGGGCTCCATACCATGATACCACCCCTTTCCAGAAGGAAATGAACATACCCTAAAGGGGCACTACCCCTACTAACCTTGCTGCACCTTTCCTGTTTTGACCATTCCGGGGTGTGAGGCTCGACGAAGTCTCGTCCACAAAGCCACGCTTTGGTACAAAGCCATGCTTTGGGTCAACAAATGATCAAAGTAACGATCACAAAGATAAAAGATCAAACAAATGATCATATCACAAATGATGAAACAATGATCATTACACAGCAACACTTAGCATGTCACATTACCAAATTGGGAATATATTGCTGATAACCTTCAACTACATAACCTCTGAGCTCGTACGTCTCAGAGAATGGTGTTAAGCTAAAAGAATAAATTCTCCACCACCAACAGAAATGTATTTGAAAGAAATCTGCTTTATATCTCAAGATGTAATGTCAGACACACAATCCATACAAGTCTGTTCTGGGTTCGAACAGAACCGAAGGCACTTCCAAAGAAGCCCTTGCAATCCGGATATTCACTAATCACGTTCGGACGTCCCATCACATATGGAGTCTCTATACCGGGGACCAGTCGATGCAAAGACATTCGACGAGTTGTCCTTCCGTTTTCGAAAATATCCGGTCTTCAACACCGGTCTTCAAATGCTATCCATAACGACGTATCACATATTCGGAATGGGATATATGACACAAAGGTCCTCTCCCGGCTAAACCGAATAGTGAGCGCAGTATTTCAAAAACATATGGATATTGGGATTTCAATTAAGTCACAACTTAATTATTCAAACATTTCTTTCAATTGGTTTAAAAAAATTACCATTTCAAATCTTTAAACAAAAAGATTTATTTCACAAAGATCAATTCATAGATTTCCAAAACAATTTCATTCAATTATATTAACTCGTTAAATCTTTAAATCAAAGATTTAACTTATAGCTTTCAGACCGTTTCTATAACTTGGAAATCATTTTCATTTTAAACTAGAAATCATTTTAACACAAATTGGAAGTTCATTACTTCTGTGAAAGCTTTAATTAATTGAAAACAAATAGTTTTCGTTTCAGAAAAATCCAATTATATTTGCACAAATTAAAGTTCTTAATTCATATTCATATTCCCAAATTAATACAGTTTAAAATGGTTCAACCCATATATAACTGGTATAACATTTTTAATCCCTAGTTTCAAATTATAGAATTCAGTTTCACAATTTTGAATTTAAATTTAAATTTAAATCAAATTATTTAAATTTTAAACTTTATCAAGTTATTCAAAATAAGCTTCATCTTTGAAATTCCATTTCAAAAGCTTTTCACTTTAAACCCAATCTTATTTTCAAATATTTGAATTTAAAATTCAAAATCAAAACTATTTTCAAAAATCTGTGACTCAATCGATTTCCTCGTGAAATCCATATTTGTGTGTGTATAAGTGTGGTCCAGGGGTTTAACACAATAAAAGTGCCACATCATCAATCATCACAGATTAAAACACAGAAATATAGTTGATAAGCGATATAACTATAACGCTCATCGTCCATTCACAAATTCACAGATAATATACAAATGCAAATAAATATACACAGCTCAATCTACAGAACAAAATATCACAAATCAGATAGGATAATCAATTCAAGGCATTCCATACAATACAATCATTCATAGGTAAGGTCAAGCATTTAATAATCATTTATAAGAAGGATTAATTAATTGTTTAATCCTAATTAATTCAATTTAATTTTCCAATTAAATTAATTTATCAAACACTTTAATTAATTAAATTATTCTTAATCAATCATATTAATTAAATTGACTTTTGAACCAATTATATAATTAATTAACTTCTTAATTAATCATTTCAAGAAATTTACTCTTTAATTACTTATCATTAAGCAATCATCTCATAATAACAAATCATTAATTACCAATTTGTCTTTATCATTGATTTAATCAAAATATCCAAATTTTATTACAATTAGTAACTAGCCCCTTAATTGCTTTCATTAAGTAATTAACAATTTACAATTTATTTAATTAATAAATCTAATTTGTTATCAAAATTTATCACATTAAATTCGTTACTTAATAATTCATAGTTAATTATCCTCATTAACTAATAACATTCCTTAACTTACTTCTTAATTAATTAAATCCAAATCATTAATTAATTTAACTCAAAATTTTGATGAACTATAAATCATTCAAAACTTAATTATTTTTGAGATAAAAGATTTTTATTTTTATTTTTTATAATTGATTCAATTATCATTACAAACACTTTTGAAAACATCTTGTTTTCAAATTCACTTTTAAATTCCATTACAAATTAAAAGGATTTGAAATAACTACAAATTTAACTTTGCAATTTTTCATCTATTTTAAATTCAAATTTTTCCTCATACAACAAGAGTTCGACCCGAGTTCCCCTGAGAAACAACCCATACAAACAAAACAGGTTATCAACCTGTAGCCAACCAAACAAGCCCAAACCCAAGTTACTCCTCCTCCCCCAAAACCTGATGCCCATCAATGCTTCAACATGCACGGTGCACGTGCACCGTGCCGCCTTCACCTCCGGCCCTCTGCCGGTCATCGAGACAAGTCGACGAACCTCCGCACATCAGTCTCCGGTCATCGAAACTTCAAACTCCCCTGAGAATCGAATTTTAACATTCGAGCCCAAACCTGGAAACGCACAAAGCACATAAACCCAAAACTGTCAACGTTGCCGTTCGCCCAACCTCGACCACCTGAACACGTGAAACTCCGGCCATAGCTTCATCGACGACCCATCCACCGTTCATCCAAACCGCGTCGAACTCGATGCGTCGATGCGTACGAACCAACCCAAAAACTCCACTCAGCCAAAACCAGGTTTTCCCACTTCCATCGAGAGCCACCATCGCCACAGTGATCTACATGCCCATCCACCATTTTTCCTCCACTCACCGGTCATTATACTATCATCGGAAGAAACCCCGACCTTCCCCTTCAAGCGCATTGCCCGAGACAGCCAAACTTCCCAAAATGGTCAACCCAGAAATGCCAATTCATACCATTACAAAAAAAATATGATTCAAGTTTTAAAAATCCTATTTTTGATTTAGAAATCGGGTTGTAAACTTGAATCGATAATTCTTGATGTTTGAAAATGTCACTTATGTTGAATTTTAACTATTCTTATGTTTTCTTTTTCTTTTCCCAGAGCAGACCACTTTATTTAGCATGAATTTAAATTTTAAAATCTATTTTGTACTCAACCAAACATATTTGGTTTATATGTTTTGTTCTAACTATCAATAGGTTGAGCAATAATGATTTTTGAGGTAACTTGGACTTCTGAAATTATAAACAGAGGCAACATCCAGATAGTAAAATGCAGGCTTCATCTCATCAAGATTTAATGAAATGCGTATTTTTCACACAACAAAATTTCTGATATTCATCATACAACTAGATTTAAAACTTAAATTATTTTAAAATATGAAGTTACTCACAGTGATTTTCCAAAGATAAATAACTGAGCTTCTTTTGTGTTGGAACATGTTGTAGAAAGTTGAAGCCTGCAATTTGATCCTCTCCTCTGGTTTGAATTGATTATGTTTAAACTGAAGTTTGTTGCAGTATGAAATGGTGTTTATTTTTTTTCTTTCTCTAGCTTTGCTGTGTTTCTTTTTCTTTTCGAATGAAATGAGAAATATGGGTGTGCGTGTGTGTGTATGAAGAAGACAGTGTTGTGCAGGGTATCATATTGTACAGGGTGATTATAAATTTGTTTTGTACAAAGCAGGACAAAAACATTATTTAGTACAATGAAGAGCAAAGATTTTTCTTTGCTCTTGGTGACTGAAGTGGTATTAAGATATGCTAACATTAATTACCATGTGCAACCCTTCATACTTATTTTTTTTTTCTTTCTTACATATATGGTGGCTGACATATACAAATTGTGTGCTAACATTTATTGCTATTGGTCTTGTTTTGTAAGCTTTGTAGATATTTACTTGTTACATTCTTTTATCTCTGCTGGTGGCTACAAATATCATTTTGTAAGCTTGCATTAATTGCTTTGTACCTCTTCTTTTCATATTGTATACTTAAATATGTATATCTGTTGTACTTTGGCCTTTCTTTTGTTGAATACTTGGATAAACTTCATTAGCAAGCTTTCACATATTTTTTATCAAGTGTATTCTCAGCCTACATATACTTATATATTTTGTTGTCTTTCTTTCTTTTTTTTTCCTTGTACATGCATGCTTGACTGTTTGTATGTATTTATATGTTTCTGTTTGCATTGAGATGCATTTGAACTGGCTTGATCGGAGAAGCCTACATTTTATACTCAACATATTTTTCCTTTGTTTATGTTCATGCACTATTGTACTTTGCTTTAGTTTTATTTTACTTTGCATATTTAATTCTTTCTTTAACTTAAAATTTTAAATTCAAATCCAATATATGCACATATACATATATATTCACATGTATATATATGAAGTTCAAATTCAAATTTATTTTCTAAGGCATTTAATATTTAGTCCCAATTCAAATTTAACACATATATATTTCTTAATAGATTCATATTTTAACTAATATTTCATATTGATTTCCAATTAATTCCACAATTTTATTGAAAAATTAAATTAATTATAAATTTACACTCGATTAAAATACGGGATCGTTACAAGATCAACACATAACAGTCAATCAACTTAAGTAAATATCCAAGCTAATTATAATTGTAGTATGGTGTTTTGTTCTGCTAATAGGTGTCATTTAGTTTTCCTAACCATACGAAGGTTACTTAAGGGTAAGTGACACAAAAATCCCTTGATATAAACAAATTTGAAAAGAAAACAGTTTAAAACAAAGCTTTAAACTCAAAGCAATTTTGAAATAATTTAAAACCTCTGTAAATGAGAATCAAATCCTTGTTAAATAGTAATTAAACTCTAATTAAAGGTAATTAAACCTTAATTAAACACAATTAACTTTAATCAATGATTAATTAAATAAAACCCCTTTTTAAAATAATAATTAATTAAAAATTATCTTAAATGAATAATTAAATAATAATTAATTAATCCTTATCTACTAATTAAATAAAAATTAACTTGAATTAAGTAAAACAAATCATGATCAACTTAATTGATTAACACTTAAGTTAAAAAACCAAGATTTACAAATGATTAAGTACAAATTACCTTTATTAATTAATTAATTAATTAGTCAATTAATTACTAATAACTAAATCAATAAACAATTAAATAATTGTTCTCTAATTACTTAATTAAAGTTAGAAAAAATTTCTAAAATTATTTCTACGTGAAAACAAGTTTGGATTGGAAAAATAGTTAGATTTTTCGAACTACGCGTATAACGACTATCGCTATACGGACATGTAATTTCAAAACTTGTTTTTAAATTAAAATAACTTCAAAACTTTATTTTCACACTTTAAAACTTACAAAAAATTTGGAAACCACCTTTCAAAAAGTTTCTAGGTGGAAACAAGTTTTAGACTTAAAAATAGTTTGGACTTTTGCGAACTTCGCGTATAGCGACTATTGTTATAACGACCCGTAATTTCACCTTTTGAAATTTGGATTCCTAAGCTTTAAAAAAATTAATTTTGAACTCTTGTCTTCTTTAAAATATGGAAATAAACTTTTGAAACCAAAATCAAAATTTTAAACTTGAAAACATTTCACTTTAAAACAAAAATCGAATTTTTGACAAAAAGTGGATTTCCACGTTGCTTTTGGTTAGCGAATCGCTACCTTTATGTCATGAACCCACATAAAACACATACAACTTTCCAACATAATATAACATCCCAAAATTATAGCACCGTCATAAAAATGTATTATTTCACAATACTAACTAACTTTTCCAATATTCAAGTTAAAATCTTTATTGCCTACTCAAACTTTGGCATAAGCAATCAACACCAAATCAACGCATATGCATGCATACACAACATATTACGTTACTACAAACATAAGCAAAATTTTAACTCATAATTTTTATAACTTTAAAAGTTTTTAGCTTGAGTTTTAAAAACATGAAGTTTACTCACCAAACTTCCACTAAATCAAACTAAACTTGCTCCTAGCTCAACAAAGTGAAGATGTGGACCCTTAGAAGGCTAAATGGGTTCGGTCTTGTGAATAATAGACACAACTATTGCTAGAACAAGGTTCAGGCTTGATGGATTAATGGAGTATGGGGTCTTGTTTACTATAGAATGGGTTTGGAATTGAAATGGAAGAGCTTTTACTAGATTTTTATGTAAACATACTAATTTTTTTTTATTAGGACAAAGAGATGGAAGCCATGAATGTGTGTATGTATATAAGTGGAGAGTGTCAGAAAAAGAAGAAAGAGGATGTAAAGTAAGAATTATGTAGAGGTTGGGGGTGTTTATAGGGTAAGGAAGTGTAAAATTACCAAACTACCCACTAGGACAAAGTCTCCACTCAAATTATGCCATGTGTCTCTCCTCCCCATGCCTTACACATGTTGGTTAAGAGACTCTCCCCCCTTTCAAGCCTTAAATCATGGAGCTTCATGATATGTTGCATAAAAAGTGGGATATGCTTATATATATATATTTTTGTGTGTGTGTGTGTATATGTGTGTATATACTTATGTAAACTATGCATAAAAGGTCACATTACTTCTTATGTATATACACATAATATATATATATATATAAGTGTTATTTAATACAAATCCTAACACATATAAATATGTGCATGTTGCACCAAGTGCGCATAACGTTTCAAATGACTTTCGGGTGTCGAAAAGTCGAAATTTCAAAAAACGATCTTTAGTCATATTTTTTATTTTTACTTGAACTATCTATATTGGTAAAAAAAATTTGAAAACTATTTTATCACCATTATTAAATAATTAAAATAGGCTTATTTGCTAATAAAAAATCCATTTATTTATCATATAAATTATATTTAAATAGCCTTTTTCATAGTGGCAAAGTCCTAGGTTGTTACAAATCTATTTTACCGTCATTTGTTATTATTAAAAGAGTTATATTTAAATTATAAAATCTATTATTTTTTATTTAAAATTTATTATATATTTGCAAATCAAGGAGGTAAAATTCCGGGTCATTACACTCTTCACCCCATAAAAAAATTCTGTTCCTGAAATTTTACCACAACCCTAATTCCTAGAAACACTTAAACTATTCATCAGTTCGTATGATATACATAGATCATTCGTATGTAAAAACTGATTTGATCATTCACTCGAACACATAACTTCACTTTCGAACTAGTATAGCTCGCCCGACTTCCTAGTACGGACTTTGATTAAGCCTCTTAATTAGAAATTTCTGTTCTCCTTGCATACAAATAAACTATGATAGACAACGTATGGCTCCATGTAAGAACCCTCACCAATGCTCGCCATCAAAAATCGAGTGATAAATCCTTATTCAAATGGTGTAAAACACCTCCAGTCATATACTTGAATCTAGGATTGAGAACTATGTGAAAAGGAGAAATGATCTTCATACAACTACATAATGGTCAAACGATTCTTACAATCTAACTACTTTCTACCCTCCCACAATGCTTCATAAGAATCAATTTTTAAATTTTATTAAATTATATAATACTCTTCTACATCCTAAAAGTATATACAAACATCTGAATTTTAATTCTATCTAATTTTAACTATTAGACATAGGCCAGAAATAATTTGGGTCTTGAAACTAAGCCAACCAAATCTTAACCTAATTTAAACTTCATTATTTAATCCACCTTTTTAATCAAAATATCCTTTTATTTTGAAAACTCTTCCTTTTAAGGGATCCAAGAACACAATACCCGGGTTTATTTCAAAAACCTTTTGAAAACATACATATAGCCTGACTAACTCCAAAATGATGTCAAGGGACTGAATGCTACCAAATAGTACCATATACCCCTTTACTAAGAAGGGAAATACTCAAGAGAAGTGTTTGTCATCCGAACACATCTCTTACCCATTTTTAGTCATTTCCGAGACACTGGAACTACTTAATAAAATATTTTCCTTTTTTATTTCCAAATTTCTTCTCGAAACAATACTATTTATAAACAATAGTTTTAACAAAATCATCCACTTGCTTTGGATTCATTCAGATTTGAACTCATCTCGATTGTACAATGAAAAAGAGGATAACTTACTAAGTGCACCATTATATCTGCCTAAACAAAATATTCGATTTGTCACTTAGAAGATTATTGTGATCATCATAAAACAAATCAAAACTTCTTCCCAAACCGTCGAAAGAAAACCCTACTCTCAAACTTTTTTTAAAATATCTATCTCCCTAAGTATCGTTAAGAATGATTACTGCTATTTTCCAAAATCAATTAGAATTTATCAAAGCCACAGAGATTTAACATTCTCAAAACCCTTTTCATTTTTAAAACACATTTAATAGTTATGATTTGTAAAATCATCTTTCTTAATTCATCTTATAAAACTATCTAAAGATTTTCTTTTAATAAAAACCTTTATTAAAATTTGATTTTTAACCCAACATATCGTCGAATGCCTTATAGTCAAATTATGAAACTTAATTCACAAGGTGTTCGATTCCATGTCCTACAAATTTTATCTACCCAACCAATGATGGAAAAAGGAACTCTATTATTAAACCTGACAATAGTCCATGCTCAAAACAGGACGAGCATGACTAGTTAAAACCTTAATGATAATAGTTTAATATTACTAACACCTAACTTACTTACCTCATAGATAACAACATAGATTTTGAAAATAATCCCCTTTTTATATATATAAAATATATTCCTTGGTAAAATAATTTCATTTACCAAATTTAGAACAATAATATGTTAATTTAACTTATTCAAGTGCTTAGGAAATCCCTATAGATAATGTTGATTAGGCGCATCGACCAAAATCCTTAAGCCCCTCAACAGGTCAAACAACACAATATAAAACATTTTTATTCACTAACAAATGCACACTCATATATATATTATACTCAAACTCATTCTAGGGCATTGCTGACCCTATCTATAATGAGTTTACCCTATTAAAACCAAGGTGTTCGCTCAACCTAAGCTTTGATACCAAATGTAACGATCCGCCTTTCTTTCTATCAAAGACGACACTTAATACATCCTCGGTATTCATGTGCTGATCATTTAGCCATCCGAAAGATTGGTCATTAGGAGTGAGAGAAAGAAAAGATAAAAGGGAAGAAAACAAAACAACATAGAATCTCACAACGTAATGGAACAATATATATTACTCAACATAATATATTACAACGTCATTTCAAAAATGTTACATCAATACTAATACAAATTCTACCTTAGGACAATTATAACTGTTAGTTCGTGAGATGATGGTTTCGATGACAATAACCTTAGAATAGATTATAAAATATAAATACTAGCATTATAAGTTTAGATAAATATGTATATGCAGGATTTAACCATGCAGGTACCAAGAATGAAGACCGTACAGTATAGAGATTCAAGATATCAAGATTGAAGACTCATGAGTATCAAGATTATCAAGAGTTCAAGAATTGAAGTAATTTATTCTTTAATTAGAAATTTTGTTAAAACTCATAGAAAAGCACTGGCATCTTAAAATCCAATTTATTCGTGGAATAGAATCCACTTCAAGCCTGTTTTAGGGATGGAACCCTAAGTAGGATGGAACCTACAAAAAATCTAGTGGAATATTGTTTTGTATCCGCTAACTTTTTATTCAAAATGATTTTTCAAAATTATATCTTGTTTTCAAAATGATTTCAAAACTTTCCTTTTAAAAGATTCAAAACCCTCTATCCTGATTTTAAAGAATTTTAGCCTCAAAATTATCTTTAATTTCAAAGTCAAATTACTCCTGATTTTAAATTATCTTTTAATATAATATATTTAACTTTTAAATATTTATACTTAAAATTTAAATATAAAATTATAGTTAAATTCTATATATATTATTCTCTATATTTACTTATGAATTATAACTATAGTCAAGTATATTTATAAAGTTTAAAATAGTTTTAATATAAGATAAAGGTTATTTTCAAAGAAAACCAAATCATCACAAATTGCTTTGGAATGTCGACATGCCTATGGTGACCATGTCGACATAGTGTTAATTGAGTTCAAAATTTAAATTTCAAAAGAAGTGTCTATTCACAATAACTCTTCACGAATGGACATGACTATTGTTCTTCTAAAAATAGGGGTTAGTTTCAATGAATTTTATATCAGATTTTCTGACTTTTCACTCCTCTTCTTCTTCCACATTTCTTAATACATATTCTTACCATTACTCTGCCGAAATCAACATTAAATCGAGCTCGATCTTTTCTAGTTTGATTCTCTATCACTATCTCAACAAGATTCTCAGTGCTATTCAGAGTTATAGGCTTCTTTATAATCTATTAAGTGAGAAAAGGTATGATTGTGGCCTTGAAAATCAATCAAGGGAGATAAGGTGTGATTGTAGCCTTGGTAAATCAATTGGGTAAACTTGTGGCCCGGAAATCAAGTATCAAGTATCTCTACCCAGAGGATTGTGATTCTGGAGGGTGTACCTCGTAGCCTTGAAATCGAGGGTGTAATTGTACCATTGCTTTTGAAACGAAATCTGTACTTGTGTTGCGAGACTGGATGTAGGGTAACTCCGAACCAGTATAAAATCAGGTGTGTTCTTTCCTTTATTGCTTTTACTTTATTTCTGCATTTGTGTTTGTTTCTGTGATCATATCTGTGTCTGTATATTGCATACATCTGTGTTCAATTCAACATAAATTCAAAAAGATTTAGTAATTCTTTATAAACACTGTTCACCCCCCTCTAGTGTTAATCCTAGCCTTAAGATCCGTAATCCGCATTTCTTTTAATTGGTATCGAAGCAAGGTTTTCAAAGTTTCATAATCTGATTTTTGAATTTTTTTCAAAATGGCTATCAACACTGGTACTGTTACCAACACTAGTATTCCTGTCACTAGTTCATTTGTGGATGGTCAGTCTACTGTCAGACCACCACTTTTTAATGGCAGTAACTATGCATATTGGGCATGTAGGATGAAAATATATTTACAATCTATAGGATTAGACACTTGGAATATTACATAAATTGAATATTCTGAACCCATAACTGATTTTGCACAGTGGACTGCTAAGCAAAAGACTGTTGCACAAAATAATTCTAAGGCAATGAATATTTTGTTTCGTTCACTAGATAGAAATGAATTCAATAGAGTGTTAGTTTGTAAGTCTACATATGAAATCTGGAAAACTTTGCAAGTTACTCACGAAGGAACAAGCAAAGTTAAACAAACCAAAATTTCCATGCTCACAAATCAGTTTCAATTATTTAAAATGAATCCTAATGATTTTATTTCAGATATGTATAGTAGATTTCAGGATATTGTGCATTCTCTAATATCTTTGGGAAAGGAATTTTCTGAAGAAGATCAAGTCAGAAAGATTTTGAATTCTCTTACTCCAGAATGGGATCAAAAGGCACTTGCTATCGAAGAGGCAAATGACATCAGTACTTTAAAGATAGAAGAATTAATTGGAAATCTAATGTCGTATGATGTTCAAATGATCGAGAGAAGAGAAAACAAAGCTTTGAAAAGAAATCAATGGCATTCAATGCATTGACCGATGGATCAGACTCAAACAGCGATAATGATGAAGAGATGGCCTTTATGACCAGAAATTTTAGGAAATTCTTGAAATACAGAAAGATGAATAATCTCAAGAGAAACAACTAAAAGAACTTTGGAAATCAGGATGTAGTGCCAAATAATGTCAAATGTCACAACTGTGATGAACCAGGCTATTTCAAAAGAGACCGTCCGTATCCAAATATGCAAAATCCTCCTATGAACAATGATCTAGCAAAGAAACGGAAGCGTGCATTTACTGCTACTCTACATGACTCAGACTCGTCCTCAAGTGATGATGATCAGATGACAGATAATTCAAATTTGCGTTTCATATCTGTTCACGACTCCGACGAATTCGAAGAAACAGACTCAGAAAAAGGTTACAATACAATTGGTTGAATTGCTTGCTTAGAATTAGTTGCTCGATTGCTTGATTGATTGATTTTGAACTGGTGTGTTATTTGAATTTTAAAATTTATTTTTATTTTTTATTATTATCTAATTATCTTATTATTATTTTTATTATTTTTAATAGTATAATTTTCTGAAATATACTATAAATATTTCAGATATATATATATATATAGACATTAAAAATAATAAGTATATATATATATATATATTTTAGAGAACTTAGGAAAAATAAATTATCAAAATTCACTGGCACATGTCGACATGGTCCCTACCATGATGTCGACAGGGGTACCAGAATTTGAATTTCAAAATTTGAATTCAAATGTTTGAATTTCCCTCCACCTTTTCACTTCATTCAATTCTCTGAAAAGCTACCTTTTGAGCAAAGAATATGTCCTTTGAGAATCTATTTATTCACTATGTTTTATCATATCTTTTCACTCTCATTTTCAAATTCAAACTCTCTCTTCAAAACTTCAAGCTCTCCACCCTCTACTTTAATGGCTTCTTCAAGCAACCCCTCCATCATGAGAATTTCCAGAAAAATAAAAGAGCAACTATTCAATGATCCGGAGGTAGTAAAAGCATACATCAATTATGCTAATTATGCCAAAGTCCATCCCGAAAAGTTTGCTATTTTTCAAGATTTTTCTTCTTATGAACTTGATTCTCTTTTTGCAAACAATGGAGTTCTTAGTCTTATTGATGCTTCTCAAAATGATTTTGTTTGCTATCCAAATCTTGTCAAAATTTTCTATGCTAATTTAAACCGTGGATTTTATCATGGAAATAAAGATGAAATTTGGAGTAATGTCAAAGGCACTAGAATTGTTTAGAATTGTGATCTTTTGGGTACCATTCTCAATTGCAAGTGTATGGGAATGGATCTTTCTAATTTTAAAATCGATGAAAATGATCGTGAGACATTTCATCACATTTTCGAAGGGAATGATAATTTTGAATTCAAAAATTGAAATTTTCGACCAAAGGCAAGAATTGTCAATCTTATTTCGCAACATACTTTGACCCCAAGATCGCGGAATTTTGACAATCCTACTTCAAAAGTTTGCAAAGCAGTTTTTGCTATTTTTGGAAATTATGACATTAATTGGGTGCAAGTAATTTTGGATGAACTTCGTCCTAAAAATCTTGAAATGGGTGAGAATACTTTACATCATGGAATTTATCTCACTCGGATTTTTAACTATTTTGGAGTGGATTTCAAAGGCGAAGAATTTGTTTCTAGAAAATTTTTCAATCATTCCAACATTTCGCTTATGAAAATTCCATTTGTTTTTCAACCTAATGAGACCCTTGCCGAAAAGGAAGAGCATTTGGCTCATGAGGAAATGGAAGAAGAGGAAGAGGAAAAAGAAGAAGAAGGGGATGAAATGGAAATTGAAGAAGAAGAAGGTGAAACCTCTTTGGAAAGCATTGACTATCCTCCTAATCAATCCACCAAAACCATCCTCAAAAACCAAAAGACGATTGTTGAGAATCAACTGATTCTTAAATGATCCGTTAGTAAGAAGTTGGACAAAATTTCATCCAAGATGAACAAGTTCATTTCCAAAGTCAGAAAGAAACTTGGGCTTTCTTCATCATCATCATCCTCTAACTAGTTTTATCTTTTCGTATCTTGTTGTATGTGTTTTAGCTTGTTTTAATTCGAAAGTTCATGTAGTTTCGTATGTTTAATCATTGTATCATCTTAGTATGCAATGAAATGAAATTTTCTTTCTGTTATCTAGCTTATCTTATCTCTAGAATAAATGTTAGTATATTATATAAATATATATACACATACAATTATTCACAAAATCTAAATAGTCTTTTTTTTTCACTAACCCATGTCGACATACCCCATATGACCATGTCGACATGTACTGGCCAGAAATGGCAATTCATTTTGAATTTGATATTCGAATAACAACCATATGTCTATTCATTTCAAACGAATTTCTACACCTATATATACCTATTTCTTCCAGAATTCTTCACTGAAAATTATTTCCTATCTTCTAATTCTTCATTTCTTTCACAAATTCAATTATGGCTAATCCAATTCACAATTTATCCAAAAATATTGAAGAAACTCTTAATTCGTTCAAGAGTATTCTCTCGTTCATTCTTGTAACCAGCGACACTTCGAATTGAGTCAAATGCAGATGATCAAGGAGCAAGAAAGGCATTTCGATGCAATATGATGGATGATTTCCTCCCTATACAAGGATGATAACGAAGCACATCCTCCAGTCTCTCTCACCAACGACAATGGTAATTTGTACGCTATTAAGGCAGATCCAATTTTCAGAGAAGAAGGATGGGTGGAAGTTCCACGTAACGTTTGATTTTTATTTGTTTCCTTTGTTTGAATTGTTTGTTTGAATTAATTTGATTTGGTTTGGATTGATACTCGGTGTGGATTGATTTCTTAAATTGGTTTGATGGTTGCTACATAAAATATGTATATACATACATTGAAATGTATATAGTCCTTGATTAATTATCATGTTCATAAGGATAATTATTTCTTAATCTATCTATTATATATTCCATTGTATAGTTTATTAATGCAGGCACTCTAGTCCAAGAATGAGGGGGAGTTAGTTTTTGTTGATGACAAAGGGGGAGAAATGTAAAATAGGTTAGTTAGGCATAAATTAAGGGGGAGTTATAGATTAAGGAGGAGTTATTAGGATAGAAGTAATATTTTATAAACAAAGGTTGTCCTCATTAAAAAGAGGGAGATTGTTAGTTCATGAGATAATTGTTTTGATTACAACAACCTTATAATAGATTATAAAATACAAATACTAACATTATAAGTTTAGATAAATATGTATATGCAGGATTTAACCATGCCGGTACCAATAATGAAGACTGTACAGTATAGAGATTCATGATACAAAGATTGAAGACTCATGAGTATCAAGATTATCAAGAGTTCAAGAATTAAAGTAATTTATTCTTTAATTAGAAATTATGTTAAAACTCATAGAAAAGCACTGGCATCTTAAAATCCAATTTATTCGTGGAATGGAATCCACTTCGAGCCTGTTAAAGGGATGGAACCCTAAGTAGGATGGAACCTACGAAAAATCTAGTGGAACATTGTTTTGTATCCACTAACTTTTTATTCAAAATGATTTTTCAAAATTATATCTTGTTTTCAAAATGATTTCAAAACTTTCCTTTTAAAAGATTCAAAACCCTCTATTCTGATTTTAAATAATTTTAGCCTCAAAATTATCTTTAATTTCAAAGTCAAATTACTCCTGATTTTAAACTATCTTTTAATATAATATATTTAACTTTTAAATATTTATACTAAAGATTTAAATATAAAATTATAGTTAAATTCTATATATATTATTCTCTATATTTACTTATGAATTATAACTATAGTCAAGTATATTTATAAAGTTTTAAATAGTCTTAATACAAGATTAAGGTCATTTTCAAAGAAAATCAAATCATCAAAAATTGCTTTGGGATGTCGACATGCCTATGGTGACCATGTCGACATGGTGTCGGTTGAGTTCCAAATTTAAATTTCAAAAGAAGTGTCTATTCGTAATAACTCTTCACGAATGGACATGGCTGTTGTTCTTCTATAAATAGGGGTTAGTTTCAACGAATTTTATATCAGATTTTCTGGTTTTTCACTCCTCTTTTTCTTCCACATTTTAATACATATTCTTGCCATTACTCTGTCGAAATCAACATTGAATCGAACTCGATCTTTTCTAGTTTGATTCTAAATCACTATCTCAACAAGGTTCTCAGTGCTATTCAGAGTTATATGCTTCTTTGTAATCTATTAAGTGAGAAAAAGTGTGATTATGGCCTTGAAAATCAATCAAGCGAGATAAGTTGTGATTGTAGTCTTGGTAAATCAATTGGGTAAACTTGTGGCCCGAAAATCAAGTATCTTTACCCAGAGAATTGTGATTCTGGAGGGTGTACCTCGTAGCCTTAAAATCGAAGGTGTAATTGTACAATTGCTTTTGAAAGGAAATCCATACTTGTGTTGCGCGACTGGATGTAGGGTAACTCCGAACCTTTCCTTTATTTCTTTTACTTTATTTCTGCATTTGTGTTTGTTTCTGTGATCATATCTGTGTCTGTATATTGCATACATCCGTGTTCAATTCAACATAAATTCAAAAAGATTTAGTAATTCTTTATAAACACTATTCACCCCCCTCTAGTGTTAATCCTAGCCTTAAGATCGGTAATCCACATTTATTTCAATAATAGCATGTCCATACATAAACTATACAATATACATATATATAATATAATGGAAACAAGCAAAATAACTAGCTATCAATGAAGCCACCTTCTCCAAGCTCCTCCAAAATGAATAGGTGAAAAAAATTGAACTACTTGGTTGCCCATTCGAATTTGAGCACCCAAGAGTTTAGAAAAAGGAAAAATAAATTCCGAGTCAGACATGGGTCTGGTGTAAGTAAAACATAAGTCTTTAACTTTATAAAAAACCTTTAGATTAAAGGCATCTTGTAAGACCACGCCGCATATAAACACCGACGGGCTTTTGCCTTATGACAACCAAAATATTTTCTACACAAAATCCATTGATATTATAATAATGTCTAGGGGTTAAAGTAAAATATGATGTAGATGAGATTCTTGCATCTCATATTTCAACATAGTTGGGCATAACTAAGTTTATACGGCGCTTATTAGAGAATGGATTCCATACAACGACTAGGCTACCGGGGTACCGCCTATCATGGTGCATCTCTACATAAAATATCATCAGGACCTCGTCGGTGTCCCCTACCAACACAGAACCGGCCTTCCTCTTGCCGGATATACCGAATATGATCACCCCTTGTTTAATTGGCCTCGAAGCACACAAACGAGAGACAATATCGACTCTAAATAAGGATGATTATACACTAATTAGGAGCACTTATCCTTGCTGCATCTTCCTTGCTTTAGTAATTCCCAGTTAATGAGGCTTGGGGCTACGTTTTACCTTTTATACAGCACTTCCCACTTGGAATGCTAACACAGCCCTCCATGTAGTAATGTAACGCCAACATTCATCCATACAAGTTGTTCAGGATATGAACAAACCGAAGGCACTACATCCACTTTGGAATCACTCTTAGGATTAGTAACAAGCAGCCCTTGCACTTTGAAAAGCTTCATCTTAAACTCCATCATCTTCAAAATGTCTTCACTTTGAAATAAATACTAGAGTTGGATCGAAGTGGCTTTCAGATAACATATCCAAAACCGGTCTCTTCGAAACAACATTCGATAGTTTTCGGTAAACTCAACACCTTTTCTTTAGGAAATAAACACTCAAAGATAGGAGCGGAGACCACCTTCTAACCGTTAGTAGAACGAAATGAGATTTATATGCATAACATCATCAGAGATGACTATGCCATATAACTCACATGTTTCTCCTAGATATTTTCAAAGTTACATTTTGGATCCATATTTGATAGTAGTTTATTTAACTATTAAATGAAAAATAAACAACCAATTCCATTTGAGATGTAATTATCCAAAGCAACCAGTAAGCCTAAAAAATTCTTTATTTAATAAATTCTTTTTCAAAAATATTTGTCTAAAATATTCATATAACTATCTCTTTGACATATGTATATTCATGAACATTTACGAATAATTTCTTACTTCCAAATCATATTAAAAAGGATGAAACAAATGCTATTTAAATTGGAGGTAAGAACAATCCTAAACAATATTCCCTTGGTGTTAAATGTGGAACACATGTTCCATACCACCATTTTTAAAAGGTCAGTTTAAAAAACCCAGATCTAAATTTTTTTTATACTCCTTTGGATAAATACTTTTTAATCAAACCTATTTCATTTATGAAATCTCTTTTAATCGAAATCCAAATCCATTTCAAAATACTTTCGAAACTCCAAAATTCATTTATAAAACCCTTTTATAAATATTCAAAATCATTTATATAAATTGCTTTTATAAATATCCAAACTTCTTATATAAATATCTAAAACTTTTTATAAACTCTCTTTACAGATATCAAAATCATTTTCTAAATCTTCTTTTATAAATACCAAAATCATTTATAAAACTTCTTTATAAACCTTTCCTATTTAAACAACTTCTTGAATAATGTTAAATCAATTTAGCTTCCTTTAATAAGCAAATCCATTTTATAATTTTTCCTTATTTATGACATCTTCTTTTCTTAACAACTAAAATCCATTTTCCCAAAAACACGTTCTAAATTTCCAAATTCCTTTATAAAACTCTTTTTAAAAAATTCTTTTTATAACATGGAAAACCATTCCCATTAGTTAAAAATGTCTTTAGTAAATTTGTCAAATCATTCTTAAATATCTTGTTCAAAATGCAATAACTTTGAAACCATTTCAATATGAAAATGAAATATTTATCTTTACAAAATCAAACAAAGGCTTTCTGACCACAATGGTGCTTTTAATTTGGTTTTACTTATTTAGTTTAACATGACATCACATAACAACAGGTATATACGGGATCAACACATAACAATAAATTAACCTAAGTAAATATCCAAGTTAATTGTAATAGAAGAATAGTGTTTTGTTCTGCAAATAGATGTCATTTAGTTTCCCCAATGATACGAAGGTTACTTAAGGGCAAGTGGCACAGAAATCCTTTGATTTAAAAAAATTTGAAAAAAAATAGTTTAAAACAAAGCTTTAAACTCAAAGCAATTTTAAAATAAATTTAAACCCCTATAAATGAGAATTAAATCCTCGTTAAATGGTAATTAAACTCTAATTAACGGTAATAAAACTTAATCAAACCTTATTTAAACAAAATTAACTTTAATCAAAGATTAATTATTTAAAACCCCTTTTTAAAATAACAATTAGTTAATAATTATCTTAAATGAATAAATAAATAAATAATAATTAATTAATCCTTAACTAATAATTAAATAAAAATTAACTTTAATTAAGTAACAAATCATGTTAATTTAATTGATTAACATTAAAGTTTAAAAACCAATATTTACAAATGATTATGTACTAATTACCTTAATTAATTAATTAATTAATCATTAAATCGATAAATAATTTAATAATTGTTGTCTAATTACTTAAAGAAAGTTATAAAATATTTCAAAAATTATTTCTAAGTGAAAACAAGTTTGGATTAGAAAAATAGTTAGATTTTACGAACAACGCGTATAACGACTATCGCTATACGGATCCGTAATTTCAAAATTTATTTTTTAATTAAACTAACTTCAAAACTCTACTTTCACACTTTAAAACTTATAAAAAAATAGAAAACACCTTTCAAAAAGTTTCTAGGTGGAAACAAGTTCGGATTTGGAAATAGTTTGGATTTTTGCGAACTGTGCGTATAGCGACTATCGTTATAAGGACTCGTAATTTCACGTTTTCAAATCTGGATTCCTAAGCTTTAAAAACATCAATTTTGAACACTTATCCTCTTTAAAACATGAAAATAAACCTTTGAAACCAAAATCAATGTTTTAAACTTGAAAACTTTTCACTTTGAAACAAAAATCGAACTTTGGACAAAAAGTGGATTTCTACATTGCTACTGGTTAGCGAATCGCTACCTTTGTGTCATGAACTCACATAAAACACATATATCATTCCAACATAATATCACATCATAAAATTATAGCACCATCATAAAAAAGTATTATTTTACGATACTAACTAACTTTTCTAAGATTCAAGTTAAAATCTTTATTTCCTACTCAAATTTCGAAATAAGCAATCAACACCCAATCAACGTATATGCATGCTTACACAACATATTACATTACTAAAAAAATAAGCAACATTTTAACTCATAATTTTTACAACCTTAAAAATTTAGTAACTTGAGTTTTAAAAACATGGACTTTACTCACCAAACTTCCACTAAATCAAACTAAACTTGCTCTCGACCTTGCTAAACTGCTCCTAGCTCAACAAAGTGAAGATGTGGACCCTTGGAAGGCTAAATAGATCAGCCTTGGGAAAAATAGACACAATGATGGATATAACAAGGCTCGTTCTTGATGGATTAGTGGAGTATAGGGCCTTGTTCAGTAGAGAATGGGTTTGGAAGTGAAATGGAAGAGCTTTTACTATATTTTTATGTGAACAACCTAACTTTTTTTTCTTAGGAAAAAGAGTTGGAAGCCATGAATGTATGTATGTATACAAGTGGAGAGTGTTAGGAAATGAAGAAGGAGGATGTAAAGTAAGAATTATGCAGATGTTGGGTTGTTTATAGGCTAAGGAAGTGTAAAATTACCAAACTATTCACTAGAATATAATCTCCACTAAAATTATGCCATGCGTCTCTCCTCCCCGTGCCTTATACTTGTTAGTTAAAGGCATTCCCCCTTTCTAGCCTTAATTCATAGGGATCCATAATATGTTGCATAAAAAGTGAGATATGCTTGTATATATGTATATACTTATTTAAACTAAGCATAAAAGGTCACATTACTTCTTATGTATATACATGTAAGAATATATTGTTAGTCCTTGAGATGATGGTTTTGATGACAACAACCTTAGGACTTGTTATAAAATATAAATACTAACATTATAGTTTATATATATATATATATATGCATAATATAAACATGTTGGTATCAAGAATGAAGACTATACAGTATAGAGATTCAAGATGGAAGATATCAAAATTGAAGACTCATGAGTATCAAGATATAAAGAGTTTAAGACTTCAATAGTACAAGATAAGTATTGAGTCTAGAATTTTGTTAAAACTTCTTGAAAGCACTTGCATCTTTATTCGAAATATATTCGTGGAATGGAATCCACTTCGAGCCTATTAAATGAATGGAACCCTAGTGGGATGGAACCCATGACAATATCTAGTGGAACATATAGTGGTCCTCTTTGGATATCCACTAATTTTATAAAAATGCTATTCAAAAATATATATCTCTTGTTTTTAAAAAATGTTTTCAAAACTTTCTTTTCAAAAAGACATCTCTTTGGTTTTAAATATTTTAGCTTCAAAACTATTTTTATCATTTTGAATATTTTGATTTCAAAATTATCCTTGTTTTTAAACCATCTCTTGTTTTAAATATTTAGCTTTAAAATATTTATATACTCAGATTTTAAATCACTTTATAGATTAAGATTATATATATTAAAGATTACTTTCTAAACTCTTTTATATGTTTAAACTATATTCAAATATATTTACAAAGTTTAGAAATTGTTTTGACAAATTATAGAAACCAATTTTAATAAGAAAATCAAAACGTCAATTTTGCCTAGAGCATGTCGACATCCCTCAACCCGCCATGTCAACATAGTGTCCGTTAGTTTCAAATTTCAATTTTCAAAAGAAGTGTTTATTCGTCGTATCCTTTCGCGAATAGATATGGCTGTTGCTCTACTATAATTTCCAGTAAGTTCTAAACGATTTTTTTACCAGATTTCATTTATTTTCTCTCCTCTTCATCTTCCACATTTATTCTAAAGAATCCTAAACTATACTCTATCGAAATACCAAGTGAATCAAACTTGATTATCTCTTGTTTGATTCTCTGCCACTCTCTCCATAAGATCACAATACTATTCGGAGTTATAGAATCTTTTATAAATCAAACTGTTGAGTAAAAGGTACGGTTGAGCCTTGAAATCAAAGGGGTGTGATTGTAGCCTTGGAAATCAATTAGGTGATCTTGTAGCCTGGTTAAATCAAGAGAGTTTGCCCTGGACTTGAATACATGAGCGTGTACCTCATAGCCTTAAAACCGAGGGTGTAATCTGGGTGGTTATTTTGATAAGAAATCCGTACGATTGTACGGGATTGAATATAAGGTAACTTCGAACCAGTATAAAATCCTAGTATGTTCTTTCCTTTACTTCTTTTAATTAGTATTTGCATTTATATCTGATTCTATGATTATATCTGTATCTATGAATTGCATTTGTTGGTGATTAAATTACATAAGTTTAAAAAATTTTTAGAAAATCCATAAAACACTAATCATCCCTCCTCTAGTGTTATTCCAGTCTTAAGATCCGTAATTCGCATTTATCACATTTGGTATCAGAGCATTGGTTTTCAAAGTCTTCATAATCTGAATTTTGAAAAGTTTTAAAAATGGCTACCAACACTGGTTATGTTAACATTATCACTAGTTCATTTGTAGATGGTCAGTCTACTGCAAGACTACCACTTTTTAATGGCACTATCTATGCATATTGCGA
This sequence comes from Allium cepa, assembly GCA_030765085.1. Lineage (NCBI taxonomy): Eukaryota > Viridiplantae > Streptophyta > Magnoliopsida > Asparagales > Amaryllidaceae > Allium > Allium cepa. The sequence goes on from CM060937.1 coordinate 296,152,338, forward strand.
ATGTAGAATGAAAATATATTTACAGTCAATAGGATTAGACACATGGAATATCACACAAACTGAATATTATGAACCCACAACAAGTTTTGCATAGTGGACAGCTGAGTAAAAGTCTGTTGCACAAAATAATTCCAAAGCCATGAATATTTTATTTTGTTCACTTGATATGAATGAATTCAATAGAGTATCTGTTTGTAAGTCTGCATATGATATCTGAAAAACTTTGCAAGTTACTCATGAAGGAAGGAGCAAAGTCAAATAGACCAAAATATCCATACTCGCAAATCAGTTTCAATTATTCAAATGAATTCTAATGAGTCAATTTCAGATATGTATAGTAGATTTTAGAATATTGTGCATTCTCTAATATCATTGGGAAAAAGTTTTTTCGAAGAAGATCAAGTTAGAAAAATTCTAAATTCTCTTACCCCGGAATGGGATTTGAAAACTCTTACAATTGAAGAAGCAAATTATATCAGTATTTTAAAGATTTAAGAATTGATTGGAAATCTATTGTTGTTTGAAGTAGAAATGCAAGGGAGAAGAGATAGCAAGGCATTCGAAAAGAAGTTAATTGCGTTCAATGCGTTAACAGGTGGATCAGACTCAGAAAGTGATGACGATGAAGAAATAGCTTTTATGACAAAGATTTTTTGAAAGTTTCTGAAATATAGAACGAAGAACAACTTCAAAAAGAATGATCACAGGAATTCCGGATATCATAATGAAGTACCAAACCATATCAAATGTTTCAACTGCGATGAACCAGACCATCTCAAAAGAGACTGTCCTCATCCTGCTAAGCAAAAGTTTCCAGCAAGCAATGATTATGCAAAGAAAAGGCAAAAAAGCGTATACCGCTACACTAGACGATTCAGTTTCACGCTCATCCTCAAGCGATGATGATCAGAAGACGGAATATGTGCTTTGCGGCTATTCATGATTCTGATGATCTCAGAGATACGAATCTAGAAAAAGGTACACGTTTATAATATATTGGTTGAAATTGTTTACTTAAAATTATTTGATTGTTTTTGAAATTATATGTTGTTTGAATGTTAACTTTTTTATTATTATGTTTATTATTATTTTTAATATTATAATATTTTTTATTAAAAGAGTATTATTATATTTAATACTACTCTAGAAAATATATAGACATTAAAAATAATGTATGTACATAAATATTAAAGTATATAGGAAAATATAAGTCACATGAATTCTCTGACCCATGTCGACATGGCCCTACCCATGATGTCGACATCCCTGCCAGAAATTTGAAATTCAAGTTTGAATTAAAATCTTTGAATTTCCCTCCACCTTTTCCCAAAATCCAATGTTCTAGAAAGGTACCTCTTGACTAGAGAACATGTCTATTGAATATCTACTTATTTCCATTATTTTATCATAACTTTTCACTTTCATTTTATAATTCAAACTCTCATTCACTCTTTCAAACTTTCTACTCTCTTTAAAAATGGCTTCTTCAAGCACTCCATCCACAATGAGGATGTCTAAAACACTTAAAGAGTATCTCTGTAATGATCCGAAAGCAATCAAGGCTTATATAAGCTATGCTAATTTCGAAAGTTCATACAGGAAAGTTTGCTACTTTAGCGATTTCTTTACATATGCGAACAATGCTCTTCTTGAAGAGAATCATATCCTTAGTCTTTTTAACAATTCTCAAAATGATTTTGTTTGTTACCCAAATCTTGTTAAAATATTTTATGCGAATTTGAATCACGGTTTTTATGAAGGAAATAAAGATGAAATTTGGAGTAGTGTTAAAGGCACTAAAATTGTTTTTAATTATGAAATTTTAGTCAGCATTCTCAATTGCAATAATTTGGGAATAGATCTTTCTACTTTTAATATTGATGAACATGATCGTGAGACATTTCATCATATTTTCGAAGGAGATGGCAATCTCGAATTTAAAAATCGTAACTTTCGTCCGAAAGCACGTATTGTCAATCTTCTTTTGCAACATGCTATCACTCCTAGACTGGGAAATTTCAATAATCCAACTTTAAAAGTTTTTAAAGCTCATTTTGTTATTGTTGGTCATTATGACATTAATAGGGCGCATGTTATTATGGATGAACTTCGTCCTAAGAATTTGGAAATGGGTGAGAATACCTTGTATCATGGAATCTATCTCATTTGGATTTTTAATTATTTTGGCATTGATTACAAAAGGAATGAATTTTTTTCAAGAAAAGTGTTTAATCATGCCAACATTTCTCTCATGAAAATTCCTTTCATATTTCAACAATATGAATCTCTTGCCAAAAAGGATGAAAGATTAGCACATGAAGATATGGAGGAAGAAGATGAAGAAGAAGAAGAAGGGAAGTAAATGGAAATTGGATAACGACGAAGCCTCCTTGGAAAGTATTGAATATCCTAACAATACTAACAATGCTTCCAAAAGAACTCTCCTAAAAAATCAAATGATTATAGTGGAAAATCAATGGATTCTCAAAAGATACGTTAGTAAGAAATTGGATAAAACTTCCACTAATATGAACAAACTCTTTGTTAAAGTTGGTCGGAAACTTGGCTTATCATCATCCTCCTCATCCTCTAGCACATTCTAAGAACTAGGTTGTGATATATTAGTTTGTTTTGTCTGAGCTTGTATTGTTCTTTTTATCATATTATGTAGTATCTTATGTATTATCTCATCTATTTGTAACAATCATCTGTATTATGTTTTTCTACCTTATCGTGTCTCTGGAATAAAAGTTTATATATACACACACACACACATACACTTATTCACAAAATAAATAAGATATATAAATTAATAGACCCATGTCGACATGCCTCTACCCCCATACGTCGACATATAACCGTCAAATTTGGTTATTTTTTAAATTTTGAAATTAAAATAACTAACTCGTGTCTACTCACTTTAAATGAATTTCTGCCTATTTAAACACCTGTTTCTTACAGAAATTTGTAATCTTTTCATTTCTGCTTACTCTATTTGCATCTCTTGACTACTTATCAAAAATGGCTTCCTTTTCTCAAACTCTAAGTGATAATCTTGAGGAAACTCTCAATTCATTCAAGAATATACTTACTTTTATTCTCCGCAATCAAAGGCACTTAGAACTAAGTCAAATGCAGATGATAAAAGAACAAGAGAAGCATTTCGATGCTGTCCACTGAATGATTTTTGCCCTCAATAATGATGATCTCGATACAAATCCTATATGAACTTTGAATAAAGATAATGAAGATTGGGAAGTTATTAAAAGGATCCTATCTTTGGAGAAGATGGATGGATTGAAGTTCCTAGAAATATTTGATCTCCTTATGGTTTGAATTACTTGTTTGTAAATTGTGTGATTTGATTTGATTTGATTTGTTTAGAATTGATTTGGTATGAATGGATTTTATAACATTATATGAAACATAGTATATATTTATTAGGTTTAAACTTTCATATTTGTCATGTCTTTATTATTAACTCATGTTATTATTACACATATACACACACACTCCATCATAATTTGTCACAGGTACTCCAGTATAAGACTAAGGTTGAGTTATATTAGTTTAAGATAAGTTTTTTTGTTGATGACAAAGGGGGAGAAATATAAAATAGAGTAGTTAGAGTAGTTAGGCCTAGATTAAGGGGGAGTTATTGTGAAGGAGAAGTGTATTTTATAAACATAGGTTGTCATCATCAAACGGGGGGAGATTGGTAGTCCTTGAGATGATGGTTTTGATGACAACAACCATATGACTTGTTATAAAATATAAATATAACATTATAGTTTAGATATATATGTATATGCAGAATATAAACATGTAGGTACCAAGAATGAAGACTGTACAGTATAGAGATTCAAGATTGAAGATATAAAGAATGAAGACTCATGAGTATCAAGAGTTCAAGATTTCAACAGTACAAGATAAGTATTGAGTTTAGAATTATGTTAAAACTTCTTAAAAGCACTTACATCTTTATTCGAAGTTTATTCGTGGAATGGAATCCACTTCAAGCCTATTAATGGGATGGAACCTAGTGGGATGGAACCCACGACAATATCTAGTGGAATATATAATGGTCCTATTTTGATATCCACTAATTTTATAAAAATGCTTTTCAAAAATATATATCTCGCATTTTTTAAAAATGTTTTCAAAACTTTCTTTTCAAAAAGACATCTCTCTTGGTTTTAAATATTTTAGCCTTAAAACTATTTTTGTCATTTTTAATATTTTGATTTCAAAATTGTCCTTCTTTTTAAACCATCTATTGTTTTAAATATTTAGCTTTAAAATATTTATATACTCAGATTTTAAATCGCTTTATAGATTAAGATTATATATATTAAAATTACTTTCTAAACTCTTTCATATGTTTAAACTATATTCAAATATATTTACAAAGTTTAGAAATTGTTTTGACAAATTATAGAAACCAATTTTAATAAGAAAATCAAAACATTAATTTTTCCTATAGCATGTTGACATGGTGTCCGTTATTTTCAAATTTCAATTTTCGGAAGAAGTGTCTATTCGTCGTATCCTTTCACAAATAGATATGGCTGTGGCTTTACTATAAATAACAGTAAGTTCTAAACGAATATTTTTACCAGATTTAATTTATTTTCCCTCCTCTTCATCTTCCACATTTATTCTAAAAAATACTAAACTATACTCCGCCGAAATACCAAGTGAATCAAACTTGATCATCTCTTGTTTGATTCTCTGCCACTCTCTCCATAAGATCTCAGTGCTATTCAGAGTTATAGAATCTTTTGTAAATCAAACTATTGAGTAAAATGTGCGTTTGAGCCTTGAAATCAATTGGGTGTGATTGTAGCCCCAGAAATCAATTAGGTGATCTTGTAACCTATTAAATCAAGGGAGTTTGCCCTGGACTCGAATACAGGAGGGTGTACCTCGTAGTCTTGAAACCAAGGGTGTAATATGGGAGATTATCTTGATAAGAAATCCGTACGATTGTAAGGGACTGGCTGTAGGGTAACTCCGAACCAGTATAAAATCCTGGTGTGTTCTTGCCTTTACTGCTTATAATTAGTATTTGCATCTATGCCCGATACTGTGATTATATCTGTGTCCGTGAATTTCATTTGTTGGTGATTAAATTACATAAGTTTCAAAAAGATTCAGAAAATCTATAAAACACTATTCACCCCCCTCTAGTGTTATTCCAACCTTAAGATGCGTAATCCGCATTTCTCTCACACATGTACATAGATATATAATTGTGTTAATTAATAAAAATACTAAAACATATAAATGTGTGCATGTTACACCAACTGTGCGTAACGTTTCGAATGACTTTTGGGTATCGAAAAGTCGAAATTTTGTAAAACGTTCTTCAGTCACTTTTTCTATTTTTTATTTGAACTATCTATGTTGGTAAAAAAATCTGAAAAATATTTTATCACCATTATTAAATAATTAAAATAGGTTTATTTTCTAATAAAAATCCATTTATTGATTATATAAAATATACTAAATAGCCTATTTCAAAGTGGCAAAATCCTAGGTTGTTGCAAATCTATTTTACCATCGTTTGTTATTATTTAAAAGAGTTATATTTTAACTATAAAATTTATTATTTTAATATTTAACATTTATTAAATATTCAAAAATCTAGGCGGTAAAATTCTGGGTCGTTAAATGAAATAAAGAAATGTATATAGAGCTTCATTTATGAAAGTTAAATAAAAATATAATCTATATTAGTATATTGTTTATGAAAAATTGTTGTAAATAAAAATGAAAATGAAATGTTAAGTTGTTATTTAACTGAACTTAAGTACTGATAATTTTATATAGCTTTGAATGATTTTAGATAAATGGTGGTAACAAATAATTAATGATAATAATTTAAACGGTGATAATGTTAAGAATAACTAAGGATAATATTGATTTGAAAACTAATTAATGATGTTGAATTGAATATAAATTAATTAAGGATGTTGATTTGAACGTTAATGATAGCTTAAATAATACATTTCACAACAAAAGTTAAGATTTAAATGGTAAACTAAAAGGTAAAATATAAATTATAAACTTTTAAATAAAATTAAAGGTGTAAATTTAAAGAATGAAATTAAAATGTAACCTAAGTAAATTTCAAATATATGTTAAGAAAACCCTATGGAACTAATATTTTGATGACATTACTTTGTCCGATTTCCTATTGTCAAATTGAATAAGAAGTAGGATACTTACGTACATACATCCATATATACATACATACATACATACATACATATATATATATATATGAAAATGGTATTTATAGTAGGAAATGTTTTGTATAAAAAGGGAGAAGAAAAAAATTATTGTATAGAGGTAAGATCTATAAAATAATGTTAAGTGTAGTTTTTTTTATTTGTGATAAACTTTGAGTCTTTATGTCCCTCCACTATCTTCAAGGAATTTTTTTAAAAATTTTAAAACAACGGATCTAGTAACTTAAATAGCCATCTTTATGATATGGTAATGATGTTAATCATCACTTTCAAATATTTACATATATTTATAAGAATGACTGTGATATTTATTTAAATGGTATTTATAAATGGAATTTGCCTTACATAAAGTAAGAAATTTTATAAATAAATTTTTAAAGTCATGAAATTTTGAAGATTGTTAATTTTGATATAATTGAAGTTTATAAAAGTTTTCTTGAAGTATAAAATTTTAGAGATATTATACAAAATAAATGTAAATAAATTTTCCATTTAAATTTATGATTTGAAAAGTTATTATTTATAATATGGCATGTTTGGGAAATTTTGAATATCTATTTTAAAAGAAATTTTTTTGAAGTATTTTGCTTGATATTAAACTGATCTACCAAGTACTTTGAGGTTTATGGACTACATCTAGTTAATGTGTGGACAAAACTCTATAAGAATAAGGACAGATGAAACATCTCTCAAGGAATTGTTAATATTATTGAATCTCACTCTAGTCACTTGAAAATAATTCCGTTGATGATTATAGCATCATCGACGTTCATTGTTGTGTCCCAAAAGTGAAAAATCAATAATAAATCGGTTAAGACATCAAGCATGTATGAAAGATTTCGAACGAATATTTGGAAGAGAAATTTTAAGTTATAATAAATCTATGAATGCAAGATTAAATGTTATAAATTGATTATTTTGGTAAAATATATTAAAATGATAAGACTCTTTACTTTGTTTCTTTTCGGGGATGAAAAGTTATGGGTGGGGAAGACTTTAATGACCCATATTTTTAACCATTTGAAAATGCTAAAATGAATAAAATTGTTAGGAAATTAAAATTTAGGATTTTATTGATATAAATAAGTCTATAATATCAGTTATGATTTTAATTAACTTCTAATTAATGGCATAAAATTGTAGTAAGAAAAATGATAACTTATGTTAGTGTGTATTTTAATGATTTTGGTTGAATATATTAATGAATAGAAATAACAAATGTTTATTTTAGTAAACTAATAAAATAAAATGAATGTTTTCTATATTAAAAAATAATCATATATTTATTTATTTAAAATGTTTTATAGTTGAGGTATTGATTATAGAATAATAGATCAATTATTTAATAAGAAATGTATAACTCTTGTTTTTATTCAGCAGTGTATAAATATGTTTAAATTACTATTACCATTGAAATAATTATTCTACTTCTCATTACAATTATTTAGTTCATTTTGAAATTCACCTTTGTAATCAAAAGAAATTAATGTAATTGAATAATTTCAATTAATAGGAGTGAAGACACTAAATTTTAAATTAATGGGTGTAATTAAATATAGCTTATGTTTTGTGAAAATAAAAGGAAAGTTTGATTTAATGAAAAGAACATTTTTAATATTAACATAAAAAATGGATCAAAGCCCTGGATTGAGTGTGAAAGCACTAGTTATATTCTTACAGAGCAATAATATAGAGAATAAATGTAAAAGAGCAGAAACAGAAAGAAGATAAGAAGATTTTTATAGTGGTTCGGCTGTTAATGAAGCCTACGTCCACTTTATAGTTTTTATTATTGACTGATTGTTGTTACAAATTTGATCAGATTACAAAGTTCTTGAATATCTCTAGTTAGATCAAGTCCCCAATGCTAGAGTTCACTGGAGAATATTAGTGAACTCTTTGGATAACCGTTGTGAGGAAGGAGAGGAGTGAAGAAAGCTTCCTGCAGAGTCTCTGCAACTAGTCCAGAAGATCCCCTTTATGTTGCAGATAGGAGAGTATTTATAGAGGTTGGAAAGCTACTGGGCCAAGTTTGCTTGCCACATACTTATAGATCAACGCAGGAAGGCGCATTGGAGGATACACCTCGACCCGAGCTAAAAGGATGGATCACTAGCGATCCATAGGTTTGGTTCGAAGGTGAGCCAATGCCTTAGCATTTTCCCTTGCTTTGCTCTATGAGGATCGCAGCTAATTGATGAAATAGTATGGATTGCTAGATCCATGGTATATATATCGCTAGCGATCCATATAGTTGGTTCAGTTTTGGACTTTGTTCTTCTGGAGTTTATGGCGATTTGGCGAAAAGGCATGGAACGCTAGAGATCCATGTACTTAGTGGTTTTTTGAGCTTTGCCTTTTGGATCACGTCTATTATCTCGTGCTGATGTTGTTCATGAACCCTTGAGTTAATGCCATGTATTTCTTGCGATCCATGCCCTTAGAGTATTTTCTTTTCTTTTTTCCTTAACTTCCTTCGGCTCCTTGTTCTAGTCCCTACAGTTGGCTTTTGAACTATTTTGACTCGATGGAGTTCTCTCGACTTCTTCTATATTCTGTTGGGTTAAAAACCCAGATAAAATTTACCCTCTAGAGTGTGCCTTCGTTGAAAACAAGGCATGCCCTGGAAGTGACTGCTTTTGAGTTTTCATTTTGCCAAATCTAGTTGATCATGTCGAGGTTACCATGCAAATTTGGCATTGACTATTGAATTTTCATTGTGAATAGTCAGAGTCCACCTTAAGATGTTGTTCTTAGTTGGCTGACTTCTGATAGCCTTTTGTTTTTTGATTTCGATCTGAATTTGAATTTCTAGTATTGACGATGCGATCTTTGCTCCGTAATTTTCACAATGGTTTAGGTTGGTAAGTGGGTGCATGATGTAGGTTTGGAGTTGTTTCATATAGTTATAATTCGACTGGCGGTGAAGCTAAGTTTTGTCTTGAACGATTGTATACCATTCTGGAGCGAAGTCTTGCTCTTTGTCTTTAGCTATTTCTTCTCAAGATTTTGATTAAGTCCCCATCAATGTTTTTGAATTCCAATGCAACAATTTATTCCAAAATCAGATGTAGTGGATAATTCAATCGTATCGCTCTTCCCGTTTCTATATTCTAGTGATCCTGGAAAGAAAAATTTCCCGCATTGCTTCGGACAGCGGCTTTGTTATCGATCGTTGATCGATAATGGGTATATGTGGAAGAGATAATTTCAAAGGATGATATGAATTTTTTTTTCAAATGTAAGCAAGCTATTTACGCTAGATTGTTTGTCTGCAGTATTCAGGATATTGGACTCTTTTCATGTAGATAACACACTGCAACTACCCGGTTCAATGCCTTGAACCTGACTAGTCAACATACGCCGACTTCCCTTGGATTCCGGGAATTGGTCATACAAGGATATTATTTAAAGTAAAACATACCTGATAGGATTGAATGCCAAGTTTTATTGTTGAAAATGATTTTTTGTTCATCTAATCATTATTCTGGCAGATGGACTTCCACTCCTCCAGAAGCTGGGTCCTACGCAACAAAAACTTCGCATGTTATTCCTGTCATATTGGGATGATCAATTACAGTAAATTACAAGGCATAATTTCTCTTGTAGATTTGTAGTTGAAGTTTGATCAGGTACGGCTTCACTCTTCGGAAACTAGTGCATGAGTTATTCGGTTGCAAATATCCTTCCTTTGTAGTTTTTGGAATTCGATCCGCGCACTAACTTTTGTCTTAGAGGACCATTAGCTTAATTCCTCGGCTTCGATAACTGCTTTTTATAGAACTATGAGATAGCTTAATCTATCCAGTTTCATGACTATTCTTGTTTATGTTCAGTCGAGTTCATGCTCAACTGAGCTTATTTGACAAAGCATTGGTGTAAATGCCTTAGCCCGTAGGGCTAATTACTTTGACTATTGAACCAACACGTTTTGGGAGGTTAGGTCTCCTAAGCAATAAGTTTCATTGCCCTAGTTGGATTGACACATTAGCTCCTATCTTCAGGAATTAGGGACTTTGTTTCTTAATCCCAAGATCTAAGTTTTTGTAATGATGTCAGTAGGCATTCGAAAGATGCGTTTTTGGCATCTTTTTCTAAAGTAAATTTTTTTGAGTCCGACATTGAGATCCTAATGATCTGTCCGTTTCTATTTTTATAAACTCATGTATGGATGGCTTAAACATTGATGTTATGGATCTTGGATAACGTAAGATTCCAGAAGGTAAGATTAAAGAGTCGATCAAGCTTTTTCTTTTAGTTTCGAAAGCCGATGTATCGATAATTTCTTTCTGGGAGTTTCCTCTTAGCATCATCAAACTTCAAGTAATAGCATATTCCCAGAAGTTGGAACCAAACCATCTAGTTAGACCTTGAATAGGCCATCGATTTTTCTCATTAGTGCCACACTATGTGCGACGATTGATTTTTGAACGTTAAATCCTTCATTTCCTTTGTTGGCGATTTTGTTGCCAAAATGCTCTGTATTGCGATACAGAACCATTATTTAACCAACCTTTTGGTTATTTGTGTTTGCACTTTGCAACATTTCTTTCGAACAAGTATTTGCATGTCTATCCCTGCTCGAGGGACTAACTATTTCGAATGCCTGTATTTTGGTGATTATAATGGATGGAGAGGTTTAAGACACATGATTCGATTGCCCTTGGTCTAGCTCTCAATCCTATTCTAGTATTGCGAAAGTCCGATGGTTTTAGTTCCATCCTTCCATGATTGTCCCTACATGTCCTTAGTTTTGCATACTTTGCTTGATTGATGTTGTCACGGAAGTTCTGTTCATATGCCAATTTCTGACTTCGGGAATTGGTAACCTAGTTTCTTATTTTCCAAATAACATTTCCTCGAGGCTGCTATCTTTTGGCTATATCTAAACTTTTTTTCACGTTGAATTTAGGAAATTAGTTGTGCATAGGCATTCATTGCCAGATATTAGCACACGAGAAATTCAATCCTGGGATTTCCTTTCAGCGCTGCTTTATTCATATGCAGTGGCTGATCCCTGCAATGTCTGGTTGAACCATCTGATCGACCTATGAAAGGTTATGTCTTCCTGTCGTTGCATATCTTCGGGCAACATTAATTTTTCGGAAACAAGGGTAGAACTCAATCAAGAACTAGCTTCTATCTCCAGAAGTTGGTGCATTGATTGTTCACTACAGTAAGTGTTTCTCGCTAACCCTATAGATTAAAGTATTCACAGCGTTACCGGGGCAACACCGGTGCTTAGTGAACAACAAATTTCTTAGCATTGTTAAGGCAATATCGATACTTAGGGAATAGAAAGTTTCTCGGCGTTGCTGGGGTAACACCAGTACTTAGGAAGCCAAAAGTTTACCGACATTGTCTGGGCAACATTGGTACTTAGGAAGTAGAAGGTTTCACGACGTTGTTGGGGAAACACTGGTACTTATGAAGTAGGAAAAGGCCTTGGGGTTGCATGGGCGACACTAACACTTAAGAGGTCGGGATTGATTTTTCCTATTGACCCGGCGATGATTTTAATCCAGTTGGGTGCCGGTTTTGATCTTTGAAAACTAGCACTTCGATGATTAGATTGTAGAAGTATTTTTTTTAGCGATGCCTGTTTTCAAGTAGTGTTAATGTCATGTTGGTGAGGATTGTATCATCCATCCGATTCTGTAGACTTGAGTAGATTCCTTTTAACCCAATGTGGTTGTTTTCTCAACGTTGCTTAACTTTAGGATATGCCATTTTCTCAAAGGATAAGAGTCCCCGGCGTTTCCATTGCCTAGCTTTGTTTATAACCGTCGAGTGTTACCCTAGGAGGTGCAAGATTGTTGTTGCTTAATCAATTCCATAGTTATTCTTATTCATGAAAAATCAAATTTCCTCCAACCGGTTTTGTTTATGTTCTGATGACTACTTTCGAAACCCTTCATTTCCAGGTGCAAATTTCAGATTCTTGTAGAAAATTAGAAGCTAGGAAGCAAGTCATGACATTGCCCCCGTTACGACAAAACTCATCCCTATCCTAATCATGGACTTGTAGAGTTTGATAGTGTTTGTCTTGAGTTTGTGATACTTAACCTTAACTTGTTTTAGGCCATATGCATGATGCTGGGTTGATAGCATAATTGCGGATATCAAACTTATTCGTTGGTTCTAATCCTCGGGAATCAATGGTTTAGCTGCTCGATTTTGAGCGTTCTCTCCTTGCTGTTATCCGTCATCAGATAACAGTCGATTTTCTCCAATTTAGGGTTTGAGACCTCAGTCGAGCACCTGCTTATATCTTTGCAAATTGGTACGTTGATGATTTGATTTTGGAAATACCTTCCATCATTATCTATCTCTATACAACATTAAGTTCCTACTTTTATTACAATTTGGAGCGATCTTTTATCCTAACCAAGTATTAATGTGTTCTGTGCCCCTCAGTCCACAGGGCTGATTATTCTGAACAATTGATGCGAGACTTGATGTTTTGGGCTGCTCCCTAGATGCCTCTAGTCAAAGGTACTTCATAGCTCCTATATCTTGGAACTCTGACATGGATGTCTTGAATTTTGTACATTAACTTTGGTCAAAATTCAGAATTCTTTGTCGATTTCTTAGTTTGTGAGCTTTGCGGTACTACCGAATCAACATCGGTTCTTTCGCGTATCGAGAGTTGATCCCTATTAATCCTACAATAGATAAGTTTCCCAGTGTTGTCAGTACAACACCAGTACTTAGAAAATATTAACAGTTCGTTAACGATTCCAGAGCAACATCAAGGAGTGTTTGCACGGTTTTTCAGATGTGCGGCTTATGAAAATGCATGGCTTATGAAATGCACAGCTTTTGAGAGTGCATAGCTTATGTAATGCACGGCTTTTGAGAACGCGTGGCTTACGAAATGCATGGCCTTAGAGAGTGTGCAACTTACGAAATGCACGGCCTTAGAGATTGTGCAACTTATGAAATGCCCGGCTTTTGATAATGTGTGGCTTACGAAATGCATGACTTTTGGGAGCGCACAGCTTATGAAATGCGTAGCTTATGGGATCGATACGACTAGCCGACTCAGAATGGTTTGGAACCTTTTGACGTTGCCAATTTTCGAGTAATGTGAGGACTTTGTACTTAGAGAGCATGGTTCCATAGCTCAAGAAGTGATGCATGACTTATGGAAGTGCACGCAATGGTTTGGGCCTCCCGGTGCTGGAGGCCAGTTTTTAGAAGGTAAGGACAAAGTTTTCCTATTAATCTGATGATTTGACTTTTCTAGAATGAGATTTCATCAGTTCTAAGAGATAACTGGTTTTTGGATTGGCTAACTATGGTTAGGCGATCCTTCCTTATTTTCGGAAGATTTGCATGGCCAAACAAATAAGGTTTCCATGGTGGAGAGATCTATAGCTGATCGCATGGAGATGGTTTAAAGAAAGAGCTTATGGGAGTTCTGGGCAAGACTCCCAGTTTTTGATCCAAATTTCCTTTAGAGAATCGGCGTTCGACTGGCATACAGTCTAAGGGGAAAAGGATATGGTCACCAAGGGTGGTAAAGGATAAGTTGGGAAGAAGTAAGCGTTTGTTACGCTAGCTAGGTCATTAAGTCCATAGTTGTCAGAATGCAGGAATTTTCGATCGGACGTAACATAATTGTGGTGTGATTAGTCTTGGCTTTCCATGTAGCTATTCAAGTATGTGTGGTGCCCCTCATGCCACAGGGCTGTTCGTGTACTTAAACTATATCTGGGGTTTCTCCACAACTCGTCTGGTTGCCCCCAGTCCAATGGGTGTGGTTCTTTCGAGTTCTCAGTCATGGCTTGATTCGAGTTAGCATCCGACTAACCACAAGGTCGGTTCGGTTTTGGCTTAGATCCTTTGAGAAACTACGAAGCTCTAGAGTTCAACACTGGTTGTTTGGTCAGCCGTTGGATGTGATTTTGTTAATTATGCGGAGTGAGTGATATGAATGTTGATTTATAGCCCTGGAGCATGACTTCTTTGACTTCAGGGGCTTTAGATCAGGTGTCCGCTGATCTTCCGGTTCTCCTTTGTGGATATCAGTCGTACATAAATTTCACTGATATATCGGTTCGCCTTTATGATGCTTTAGTTCACGAAGAACCTTCACATTCACGAAGGGTTCTTAGGATCAGATGACCGCCGATCCATCGATTTACCTTCACGATGCTTTAGTTCGTGAAAGAATATCACATTCGCGAAGGTTTTTTGGATCATATGACCGCTAATCTACCAGGTTGCCTTCACGACGCTTTAGTTTATAAAAGACCTTCATGTTCGCGGAGGGTTTTTTGGAATAGGTGACCAATGATCTACCGGTTCGCCTTCACAGTGCTTTAGTTCATGAAAGACCTTCATGTTTGCAAAGGGTTTTTTTGGATCAGACGACCGCTGATCTATCGGTCCACCTTCATGACGCTTTAGTTCGTGAAAGACCTTCATGTCCGTGAAGGGTTTTTTGGATCAGATGACCGCTGATCTACCTTCACGATTCTTTAGTTCGTGAAAGAACTTCATGTTCGCGAAGGTTTTTTTTGGATCAAATGACCGTTAATCTTCTAGTTTTCCTTCTTGACGCTTTAGTTCATGAAAGACCTTCATGTTTGCAAAGGTTTTTTGGATTAGATGACCGCTGATCTACGGGTTTACCTTCATGATTCTTTAGTTTGTGAAAGACCTTCACGTTTATGAAGGGTTTTTTTTAGATCAAACGACCATTGATCCACCAGTTTGCTTTCATGACACACTAGTTCATGAAAGACCTTCACGTTCGTAAAGGGTTTTTTGGATCAGATGACCGCCGATCTACCGGTCTGCCTTTATGATGCTTTATTGCATGAAAGACCTTCACGATTATAAAGAGTTTTTTGTGGTAGGATGTCCGGCGACCAGACGGCCTTGGAACGATAATCTACGATTTCGAAAGGAATTTTAGGATTCGGCTCACAGGAACATGGTTCTATTGGTTCTTGGAGACTAAGGGGTTTGATCTGTTTTTTGATGATCCTTGGGATAAGACTTCTCGATGCTACCAGAGCAACTTCGGTTCTCATAAAGGGGATCGACATGACTCATCGAGGGCATAGAAGCATTTGTTTCACTATGCTGTCTACAATGCCCCTAGTTTCCTAATGCAACTCATTTGGAAAAGGATGGTAGAAATGGATGGATGAGAAAGCATCGCTTTGGGTTACCAACCCATTCCTTAGTTGCTGGCTAGCTAGAGTGTTATTTGATTATCATCCTTTTGTTTGATTTCATCAGTTAGCTGGAGCGTTTACTATGGGGTTTACTAGCCTTACTTGGGTAGAAGGTCCCTGAGGTATTGTAGCTCCTTCACTATTTGGTATGTTTTATAGAAAATTGGCTGGTCCACCTCCTTCCAATTGCACTACTTCTAGTCTTTAGAACCGGTTTACCTTTGCATAGAATTCTTCCAGGGTAGTAGGTCGTTCACCCTTTTTTGATTCCTGAGGGCCTTGCATTATACTACATCCGTCACCCTCGCTTCGTCCATATGCTATTCATACCTGTAAAAAAAGAAATTTCGAATCAGTTGTACAATTGCATAAAAGGTATAGTTGGCACGATAGACTTGGATATTCTACATGTTGAACAGATAAGGTGAATAGGTTTCGACCGTGGAAGATTCTCTAATCGTTGTCAGACCGGTGCGTTTTCAGGTTTCGGCTGTTTACTTAGAATGATATATGCATGATTGTCTATGCGTGAATGATTGGAAATACCTATTGAATGACAAGTCACTTATGATGGGGTCATGGGTCATTGATGATCCCCAAAATGTTTCAAACTAGGTGAGATCGGTCTGGGGTGACTAAGAAGGCCCCATAAGGTTGCATTCCAAATTTCAAGGTATTTGGAGTTAGCATGCTCGAGTTATGGGAAAAAGAAGGTGGATTAGCATTGATGGATCGATGATATTTTACTTGGAGTCCGACCTGAGAAAATTTGTCATTTGCTTAGAGTCAGCACATGATTCGCTTAGAGTTACAGAATTCGAAGTGCTTGGTTAGTGACAAGCTTTGCTTGGAAACACTTGCATGCTTGCTTTGAGAAAATCTTGGTTTTACCCGAGTCTAATTTCGAGGCAGAATTTCCTAGTTTACTTCAAGTCAAATGGGTGATTAAACAAGCTCGACTTTGAATCAAGACTTCCAGAATGTTCTTCGAGTCAAATAGGCGATTACCCAAGTTTGACTTCGAGTCAACCCTGAAATGAGTTTTCAATGACCATTTTGACAATTTTTGATGAATTTCAACGATGACCATTCTTGATTTGACAATGGAAGATCCATGTGGGATTGGAATCTGGTCAGTTGGGAGTGGCCATAATATCCCATAAGAGCATGGCCTTATAATCGATCTCAGTTTATATCATATCTTCTTGATCCTCCTGCCTCTAGAAGTAGCGTTTGAGTAGAAATCCTCGTCCCTTGCTTGGCACTGTGCCACAACGCCACTTTTAGAGCTTCTTCTAGCATTTTGCACATTAGCACTTTCATCCAATTTGTCTTCCTCAAATTGTTTGTCGTCTTCAGAGTCGAAGAGAGCCATCGTTCTATCCTCCCGTTGGGTTTTCAGCCCTAAGTTCGGGTTTGTAGCGGGTGCTTTTGCAGTAGGTAGAGTGTTAATATTTTCTTCCTTCATGAATCTTGGAGCTTCACCCTGTGCTTCCTTTTTCCACCCAATGCTTCCTTTTGCTTTTGCCTTCTGTTTCTTCCCTTCAAGCCATAAACAGAAGAGTGCTCTTGCTCCATAGTAGCCACTGCTTCTGGCACCATTCTAGGAGTAGTTAATGATTGGAGCGCTAAGAGAGCATCTATGTTATCCATAAGAACCTTTTGACTATTTAGCATTTTATGGTTAATTTCATCAACAACCTTGTTCAATTCTCCCTTAGTCACAACTTCATGCTTTGTGGTGGATCCTGGAACTTGATCTCCATTGTTGGCTCCTCATAGCAGGTTGTTGGAGTTGACTTCAATTTGCTGAGGGTTTGTTTCTTCTCTAGTAATGGTAGCTCCTACGGATATTTCAAAGGTAGTTCTCTTTCTTCCTGGTGCCATCAATTCTCAATAGAAAATCTTTTAAGCAGAGATTGAGGATCTAACTTCTAAATGTATCTGTTCCAAATTAGAAAGCTATATCTAAGGCTGAGTGGGTTCTAAGTGAAAGTACCAAAATGTTAACTCAAAAAATGGCTCAAAACCCTGGATTGAGTGTTAAAGCACCAGCCTTGTTCTTACAGAGTAATAATATAGAGAATAAATGTTAAAGAGCAGAAAAAGAAAGAAGACAAGATGATTTTTATAGTGGTTCGACTGTTAATGAAGCTACATCCACTTTATAGTTTTAATTATTGATTGATTGCTGTTAGAAAGTTGACTGGATTACAAAGTTTTTGAATATCCTTAGTTAGATCAAGTCTCCAATGCTAGAGTTCACTGGAGAATCACAGCGAACTCTTTGGTTAACTGTTGTGGGGAAGGAGAGGAGTGAGGAAAGCTTTTTGTGGAGTTTCAACAACCAGTTTGAAAGGTCTCCTTTATATTACAGATAGGAGAGTATTTATAGAGGTTGGAGAGGTATTGGACAAAGTCTGCTTGCCACATACTTGCAGATGAACACAGAAAGGCGCATTGGAGGTTACACTGCGATCCGAGCTTAAAGGATGGATTGCTGGCGATACATAGGTTTGGTTCAAAGGCAAGCCAATGTCTTAGCATTTCCCCTTGCTTTACACCACAAAGATCGCAACTTATTAATGAAATAGTATGGATCACTAGTGATCCTTGGTATCCATATACTTGGCCTATTTTTGGACTTTATTCTTCTGGAGTTTATGGCGATCTAACTAAAAGGTATGGACTGCTACCGATCCATGGTGCATGGATCACTAGCGATCTACATATTTAGTGGTTTTTGAGCTTTGCCTTTTAGACCGCGTCTATTATCTCGTGTCGATGTTGTTCATGAACCCTCGAGTTAATGCCATGGATCGCTAGCAATCCATTCCCTTAGAGTATTTTCCTTTCTTCTTTCCAAATTTCCTTTGGCTCCTTGTTCTAGCCCTTTCGATTGGCCTTTGAACTATTCTAACTCGATAGAGTTCTCTTGACTTCCTCTGGATTTTGCTGGGTTAAAAACCCGGATAACATTTATCAAACAAAATGAATGTTTCAATTTGTAAATATAAGTTTAATTTTATTAAAAATAAAGAAGTCAAATTTTTTTGTACGTTTCGAGTTGGATTTTTTTATTTATTTAAATATTCAAACTTTTGAATTTCATTTACAATGAAATAAGTTGTTAAGAAATCAACTTGAAAGATTTTCCCAAATTTTTTTAATTAGCAACAATTAATTAATTAATTTGAAATTTTAGTTGTTTAGCTCAGAAAAACTTATTTTCATTAACTTGAAAAGTTAGTGTGTTTACATAGGAAAATTTATTTCGTTTCAAATTGAATTCATATCATGTTGTGTAAAATAGAGGTGTTAAAGTGTTAGCTAGGTATGCATATATTTTTGGGCCAAACTGGTATAAGCAACTAAACCGGTCTCCTTATTAGTGTAAATAATAGTAGCCTTCATCTCATTTTCTCCTCCTTAATCCTGAGTTCAACCCTAATTGCTGTCTATTGGCGGTTAGCAAATTCAATTAAATGATTAAAATTCAAACTGCTCAAACCCCATCATTTAATATATCGTTGTGAAGCTCTCGACGAATAGAGTTAGGGTCTGCAATTCGTTTTCCAACTCGACGCACTGTTTGACTAGAAATTGGTGATCTTTTCTCAGTCGACCATTCTAGGGCTTTTTGATCAACTGTTGGACATTGACCACATGATGATCGGAAGCTATTGCGGTGTAGAGGATGATAAGTGGAGTCGATCCATGGTTGCTAATCGCCTTAGACTGGCACGAGATCGTCGAAAATTAAGCCCAAATAGAAGCTGTGCTGGAGTCACCTGGTGATGCCAGAAGGGATGGCAACTTCGATGGAGGTGGAGGAAGGCGTGAGCATCTTAGTAGTGGCCTTCGATGGACGAACAGTTTAGGCTGTGTTGCAATCGGTTAGGGTTTTGGGAAGGTGTGGGTAATTACTATTTTGCCATTGTTTTGTTTCAATTTGAGTTTAAAAATATAAAACTTCTAACTTTTTCATACTTACTCCAATTCACGTTCGATTTCTTCCATTGGACTCATGCTAAAATTTCAGACAATATAAAACTGGTTTGGCTGAATTTGGAGACTGCTGGGAAAAGCGCCTTTGTTTGGATTTTAGTGGGCTAAAAATCAAAGGTGGGTGACTAAACCCACCTACATAATACAAAAAATTTCTTCCGCAAGTTAAATTAAAAATTATGTTGCGATAAATTATATTAATTGCTATTTAAGAAATTAAATTGACGTTGCAAACCAAATATCGTTGCTAGTTGAACACCCCGATATTGATAATTAATAATTTTTGTGTTATATGTTTAGTTGATTGATTTGAATATTAATAGCATGTTTATGTTATGAATTGATTATAGATGACGTGTTTGTTTATTTGGATGATATTATTAATTTGGATTATAATATTAATTTCGAATATCTCTATTATCACCCTATAAATACTGAACTGTATAAATTGTCATCGGGATCATTTAAACATTTAATAAGTGAACTAAGAAATAAGTTGAAATGACATATGTCTACGACTTCTAAATATGGGTTGAAATGATATATCCCATATAATTGACAATTAAAATAAATTGATCGCTTAGGAATAGGATAGAAAATTATATACGGACACTGAAATTGGTCAAATGAAATAGTTTCAAAATTTTGAACTTGAATCTGTTAAATGAAATTGTTTTAAAGTTTTTAACTTGAGTTTGTCAATTTTAAATCGTAAAGGCTGATTATGAAATTTAATGTGAATTTATTGAAAATGAATTATTTTAAAAGGTTAAATATTGAATTATTTGAAATTTAAATTCATCTAAATTGAGTTATTTGAAATTTGATATTGTTTAAATCGAGATTGGAATTTAAATTGGTTGTAAATTGAAGTTTGAAATTTAAATTGGTTCAACTTGCAATTTGAAATTTTCTTAAATAATGTCGAATTTGAAATTTATTTAAAGGGGAATTCGAAATTTGAAATTGGGTTAAATTTGTGTAAAAGAAAAGAAACCATCTGGTATTCAAAAACTATTTTAAATACAAACTACTTTGAGTTCAAACTATTTAAAATTAATTCTATTTTGTTTTAAAACTATCTCATTCAAAACGTTTTTCAATTAATCTATTTTATTTCAAACCATTTTAAATTCAAACTATTTTCTATTAAAACTATTTTAATTAAAACTATTTTAAATTTAAAACTATTTAAATCCAAACTATTTTTATATTAATAACTATTCTAATTCAAACTATTTTTAAATTCAAAGCTTTTAAATCCAAAACCGTTTTAAGTGCATAGGATTGAATTTAAATAATGATATTTATGATATGAAAATTCAAATCTAAATCTGATTTGAACTTATTTGTGAAACGAAATATGACACATTTATTGAAATTCAAAATGACCGTATGTTGTGTAAAATAGACGTTGGTCATTAAAGAGACCGGGGTCGGATATTGGCATACTCTCTATCAATACCGGAACCATTTTAATGACTATGTACACCAAGTATGTTCCAGAATGAAGTGGTTGGATTGGCGTACATTTGCTGGATTGAAGTAAGAGAACAATGATGGATGAGCCCCACACTTATGTCAATTTGAAATGACTAAAAAGGAGCCTATATCTAGCCAAGGGGTTAGCTACCTTTAGGGGCCATTACCCTTTCGTATTACTTTATTGATTTGGACTTGATTGGTGCATCTTGGTTTGATTTTGGGGGTGATGGACTCAGTCGGAATTCGTTGCAGCGATGCGTTACGATCAGCCCGAAAGGGTAAACTGGTAGAATCCTAGCTTGGGCATTGCCTCACGTGCCTTGTCATACGATTATCCCCATATGAGCCCATTACAATTTTGTTTTAGTATGGTATCTATAGGGGACTCAATGGCTCCAACGTTACTAGTAATGTTACAGGACCTACACAGGCTACTTACTTAAAAATGTGTTAATGGGGATCAATGTAACAACTTAACACTATTTTAATACTTTATTTTGCTAATAGACACTTTATATATAGTGTATCTACTATATACAGATAGTTTAACAGATCCTTAGGAGATAAAAAATCCCGCAACATCTTTTAAGTTATTCATACCTATATTTCGCTTTATATTGGTTTAACTTCAGAAGAATTTTTAGTCCTAACTCGAGTGTATTGTTTTTCATTATGTTCGGGTCAGCCTGAGTATTTTAGTGTTTGAAGAGATTTTCCTTAAAGATGAAGATGAAGTATTTTAGGTCCTATTTACTATTAGTTTTCCACTGCATTTCATTGGTATGTTTGTTGATTGTAATCTAATTATGTTGTAAAATTGAAATCAAATGTATACTGCAAAATAACTTCATGAATTGTTTATGTTATTATTATATTTTATGTTTCCGCTGTGAGATTATGATTGTTGTTTTTCTTATTCTTCTTACTTTCTTTATTAACCCCATTGATTATCGGTCTTTTGGACTGTTTGAGTTAGACATGCATGGTTTATTATCAACTTAAATTGTCCAAAATGGTGGGTTATCACAATGAATGTTGGAATTCCACAATTCTTTGCAGCATTATCTACACATAATGGGAATGATCTCTGCAAAAAAAATTCTTATTCCGATATTTCTAACCCATCATATTTGATACATTAAGAGCACCGACTATAAAATATATACTTTTAATATGTAATACATCAGATAATTAATTTTAATGGTCTAAACTTATGAAAATAAGTTAATTTTCGACATAGCTAATGATGATACTATGTAGATTGCAATTGTAAAAAATTATGGCATTCCGATGTTCATGGATACTTGAAATTTAGTTGCCCATAAATAAAGATATGGGAAGCCCAGGATGTGGATCATTCCCCTGTATACCTTTGTAATTTAATATTTCATAAATTGAAAGTATGAATTTAAATAAGTATGATTCTTTTCAATTCAAATATCAAATATTCAAATTAAGTGAATAATGTCTTAACATATTAATTTTGATTCAGGGTGTTGACATATTAAAATTTGATAGTAATATTAATATTCAAATTTGTAACAAGCTGCAACTTAGTGGCCAGAATTTTGACCTAATCAAAACCTAAGTCCATTAGGGCATGGATCGTTGTTTTTGATAACCTTTAGTAAGCATAAGTATATCAGAGTGCGATCAATATAAACTCACAGCAA
This sequence comes from Allium cepa, assembly GCA_030765085.1. Lineage (NCBI taxonomy): Eukaryota > Viridiplantae > Streptophyta > Magnoliopsida > Asparagales > Amaryllidaceae > Allium > Allium cepa. Next base: position 296,174,949 of record CM060937.1, read on the forward strand.
AATTGAAAAATGTAATAGAACATATGCATTGACTAAAGCTACTACCTTGGAATATCATTACTTGGATATTCAGTCGCCTTGTCTATGTCGAGCATAAAAGAAAAGACTTCATCGTTTAATATTCATGTCTTGCACTAATAGCCCGTCCTTCTGATCCTATCTTCTATGGGTTCTTATGAGGAGGATGAGGGATGTCAAAATAATATTCTAGTGATTGGAAAATTACTTACTTTACCCATACCATTAATTTATATCGATTGATTTCCAATTAAGTGTCATGTCTATTATTTATGGCTAATCCATTTAATCCTAAGTGCGTGTACAATATGCCTAACCTAACCTTCTCCAAGATATAATTATATACGAGCCTATATACATATATATACATATACTACCCAACGACCATTTAATACCTCGATCCCCGAAGCGGACACTCTGTGTAACGCCCCACCCTGAGACCCACCTTAATGGAGAGAATCAATGAGTAATTGTGCCTACTAAAGTGGAGAATAGGGCTGGTTGAGGGCGACCATCTATAATTTTGTCTTAAACATCTATTGAATACGTCGATAAATGCAATATTTTTTTCTATCTCAAGTAGATCGACATACGCAATAATTGCTTAATTCAAAACTATAGGTGGCTAATGGATCTATCAGAACAAAATACAATAATTAAATGAAAAGCATATAACAGAATAGTAGTCAATATCATATATATACATATACACTTATACATGTTTAGTACAATACAATATGAATACAATAAAGGTGGTACTCAACCACACCATATACATCGAATCAAATATAACTACATCAGAGTCTGCAAAAGAATAGAAACTACTCAAGAGAAAGGAGAGCTGATATCCAACATCAACTTCAAGCTAAGTTCAATAGATGATAGCTGAAACAACTCGGTCTGACCCGAGTGAAAACACACGGGTCAGGTTAGCTAAAATCATCAGTTAAGCAGAATAATCGATAAGGATAAGTAGGTGAATCAATGGTATCCTTTTTCTTAAAGGATGCCATGCCCTAAACAGGGTTTCAACATCATAAGAAAGGACAACATCTCTTCTTGGCAAGTAGAAGAGATAATGATGATAAAGTCGTACTTAAGTGGCATAACTAACACTTAAGAAAATGGAACATCGGCGGGAATTTTTTTAAAGATAAGACTCAATAAACATCGCTTTTGCCTCATATCATTGGTGGTATGAAGGAATATGGATAATGACTTCAAATGATTCAACTATCTTCTTAGAAGTGGTTGTCAATATAATAATACATCAAAGGTACATATCCTTCATACATAGAATAAAATGCATACGAATGTGCCTCATCTCATTGGAACATCCCAAGGATCACTTAAGGAAATATAAAACCCTGTCATAAAAGAAGCACTATACTTATTCATAACTTATCTCATCGGCATGAATATAGATACATCTCAAATCCATCACTAAAACTCATCATAAAAGATTCTTCATAATCATTTATACCTCATCTCATTGGTATAAATATATAAATGCATCTCAACTCCATCTTAACATCAAGCCGTTTATAAAATCATCAAATCATCAATTCATAATGCAAATAACTCAATCAAAGAGTAACATCATAAATGATTTCATCATATATTTATACATCTCATCTAGCACTAGGCTATCAATGTAATAATCATCTAAAGATGGTGAAATCTAAAACATCAAAACTTGAAGAAATCTCGGATTGGCCAGATCCTCGATTGCATGCTGAAGCAATGCGACGCGCGCTAGATCATGACTAGTACTACTATTTGTTACCATAAACATCGTGATGACTGGAGTCAAGTAACATCTTAACATCATGAACATCATGCATGACTATAGTCTATAACATCATAATGACTCCCAGTCACAACGACCCGAGTTAATAACATCGTGATGATCGGTGTAGCCACTACATCATGATGACTCCAATCGAGTACTCTTAGTCTATAGTAATAGTAAACATTGTGAATGTGTCTCAACTTTTCGGATAGGAACCCAATAGGTGTTAACGTATGTCCTATACCATACATTCACACCTAACGTTTTACTAGCCGTTAGTTGGTACTACACTAATAAAACTTAGGAAAATATACTCAGCCTCATCTCATTGGCGAGTAAATACAATACAATGCTCGTCTCATTTCATTGATGAGTACTAGTGGCATCGTGACTTGTTTCATCTCATCGACAAGTAAAAATTATCATAATACATCTCAACATCGTAAAATCATTATAAAGAAGTTTACCTTATCTCATCGGCAAGTAAAAATAACATCTGGATGGTTATTTATAACCATAATTCTAATTAGGAATTTCTAGTTCTTAATTCACCTCATTTCATCGGTGATTAAGAAACACATCTTAAAACGATCCTTCATCGAATATACTCCTAAATTGGAGTTCTCGAACCATACGATCTATCCAAAATCTAATAACATCTTAAATCATCTCAAACAGTTCATCGAAAGGGTTTCGATCGTATAATTCCGATACTAAGCGATAAAGCAAATCCATGTGTCCCATACTACATGTTTTGATTTACCGTTCAATTGTCTTTCTTATACGTTCGAAATTCATAAAAATAAGTAATCATTTACAAAATAATTTTATTAGAGAAAACAGAAATTTAAAACGATTTTTCGAAAACGATTATTAAAACCAATATTTGAAATTCCTTTATTATAGGAAATAAATATATCTTTATTTAGAAAAATAAATTAAAAAATACTATGTAATAATAATTTGAAATGTCCATGTATTTCAAAAATGGTTTAGTGAAAACCATTTTCGAAAGCAATGAAAACTAAGAGGGATATCTCAAAACCGATAACTTGAATTCAATACGGATTCAATTCAAATTTAAACCAAAATCAATTTAAATTCCATTTAAATTTGAGTTTTAAATTCTCCAAATATAGATAGATTACTGGTAGGCATCATAGCTCTCAAAATATATCAAAAACATCATCAAAACCGAAAGAGAATTAGAGCACAAGCGAGCTAATACAATTCTAAGGTCAACGATTATTGTTGCTGTCATTTTGCTCTCCAGATAGCAACATACAACCATAATTTCAACCAAGCAAACTTCAAAATTCTAGAAAAAACAATGAACGAAACTTGTAGCACTGACCTAAGCTTTCCGAAACATCCAAAATTATTAAATTCGGATAAAAAACGAAGAAGTTAAAGCCAATTTCGTTTTAGTTTCAAACACAGAGCAAATAATAGTTTTGCTCTCAAGATAGAAGTAAAACAAAAATTCAATTTTGACAGAGCTACCCTCAAAATTATAGAAAGCTCAATGAATAAAAGTTGTAGTACATGAATTGTACTTTTTGGAACATTAAGAATGTAAAGTCCCGCCTTTTCGCACGCTTTAAATCGACACACGTGCCAATTCAAACCATACGAAAGGGCGGATTGTTATGGGGTAAATCAGAAAAACAAGAAAGAAAAAAAGAAAACAGAATCTCACAGCGGAAGGATAAAATATAATAATAAATATACAGTTCATAAAACTGTTTACAAAACATTTAATTCTTCTTTATACAATAAATATCAGAGTTCACATACCAATATAACAATGCAGCGGAATTAAATGGTGTGGTGGAATAATATACTAGATAATAGTAATACAAATCTTTGTCTTCGTCCTCCAGAGCTAAATCTTCAAATCCTGAAACACTCGGACTGACCTGAGCGAATTTGAAAAAGACAACAAACACTCGAGTCAGAACTAAAAGATCTTATGTAAGTTAAATCAACATAAATAAATGTGAGTGCAGTAACTCAAGAGATGCTCGGGATTTGCATCTCCTAAGGATCCATTAAACTATTTACTTTGTAGTATATTTCTCTATTATAGTAGTTTCTATAGTAAAATAAACATACTTTTAAATAACGTTAAGGCTTTACATTTTCCACCTTAACACGTAATAGTCCCCGTAGTCCATCCAATATCATAGTCCCTCCTGATCGGGAAGCCACCAGAGGATACCACACGGCTACGGAAGAAATCCAAACTCGTACAAGGCGCGATAGGGTAGGTGACCCGGCACAACTAGGCAATGCCAGGGTAGATATACCAATTACGCATCCGGGCTGGTGGTAAAACATAGCTGCTACTACCTCCCACCTCGGACAAACTCCCCCTAAAATCAAAGAAATCAAAAGTGGCCACCGAAACAATCCAAAGTCAGAGTATAATACCGAAGAGGAGTATCCGATTAGAGGAATGACCTCATTGGCCCGAGAATTTCTCCTGTTTTAGCCACCTTATGCCAACTCACGGGAGTCGGGTCCACGTAATTACCTCAAAGGAAAATGCCGCCACCATCCTACTTCATTCTGGAATCTCCACCGTGTACACGGTTATTAAAGTGATTTTCGGAGATGGCAGAGAGTATGACAACTTCCGATCCCGGTCTCTTTAACAACCAAACGTTATTATAACACCGTGGTCTTTTCAAAATATTTATCCTTTCAAAACCAGAATATAATATCCATTTCGAAATCATATAAATATGATATCATTTCCTTTTAAAACCCGAATCAAAATGATATCATTTTTATTTCAAATATATTTCTTTTCCAAAATAATACCACTTCAAAATTTATAATACCTCGAAACCAAATACTTAAATTTTAACTTTCATACATAGTACTTTCGAAATCCATAGTTTTGAACCATAACTTCCAAAACTTAAATGGTTTGGATATTCAACAGTATGTAAAATAGTTGATTTTAAATTACTCTATAAAGTAAATAATTTCTACGCCTTTACCATTTATTCACTTTAATTTTAGCCTAAACCCATAAATTTGGATTCCCTTTCAGTTTCAATAAACACTTCGATTTCAGTATATTCAGACTTTGAGTATTTAACAATTAATGGTTCTATTATTTAGTTTGAAACATTCACATACTAAATCCATAATGTAAAACTCAAATTTCTTACAATTAAGTATTTCCTTCAATTTATTCATACTAAAATTATTCATTTAATTTATCTTGAATAAAAATCCAGTTATAAATATCATACCTTTAAAAATTCCAATCTTAATAAGTTTACACCAACTTGTGGAGTTTACTTTTTAAATAAGCTCAATTCCAAATAAATTTCCAATCTTAATTGATTTGAACCATTTAAAACTCTATATATATATACACAATACCTTAAAACTGTACTTAATCATATAATATAAACTATCAAACTCCATTATTCAACCTATTTATTTTTGTTTAACAAGTTTATACATAGCTTAAATTCGAAAATTTAACTATGTACGTATATATGAAATAAATGTTTTATATAAGATAAAAACTTAATATTTATTAAACCGTATCCTATCCAAACCATAGAAAAAATCATTTCAAAAATAATTACATATATATATATATGTGTGTGTAATTATTTTTGAAATGATATATATATATATATATATATATATATATATATATATATATATATATATATATATACCGCGGTGCTGGTATAATTTTCTATCCTATGGTCAAGTGATACGGATATTTATCATTTCAATCCGCAATTTAAAAATTAAAATGCGGTTGTATATCATTTCAAACCGCAATCGAATGATATGAAATGCATGATAACTTGCAGATTATATAATATAGAACACATCATCCATTCACCAAACATCAATCATCAACCATTTATTATAGTCATCATCCAATTTGAACAAAACATCAATATATAGCATATAAAATATAAAAGGTATCAACGAACAGTTTATATTCAATAATAAATTAATAACTTGTTTAATTAGAAGTTTATATGCAAAAATAAATAAATTAAACAACAATTTAATTTAAATAAATGCAATCTAACTGAGATGATGAATAAAATATGCCAAACAGTCATAAATGAATTTCTACTCATATCATAAATCAATTTAATAAACATAAGAAATCTTAGAAGTTGTGAGTGGGTTAAAACACTCACCTTTTGAATTTAAATCCGATTTAAACTCAAAAATTTCACAGTCTCCCAATCCAAAAAAACAGCGTCAAAGTCTCCAGAATTTAAATACGATCCTAACAAAAAAAGTCGTGCGTGAAACGGAGTTCGTATGAGAAAATTACGTCAATTTGATCGAGTTGAAAATTAAAATAAAACAAAAGTTAAAATCTCACCTTTAATCAAAGGCCACGTCACCCATGAGAAACAACGCTCTTGTTTTCTCCAGTACGCGACTTCCAGGGTCGAACCCTAGGCGCCAACGTAGTTGGAAATTCGTCGCCACCACAAGCCACACGGCCACGATCCATCACCACCGTTGCTCGAGTCTCCTCGCGTCGACCCCTCCCTGTAGTCACGACCTTCCCTAGGTCACTAGAAACGAACGACCATCGTGCCCTTCCCCTCCAATTTGCCGCAAATCCAAACGCTAATAGAAGAGAATAGCCGTATGGATCGGCCTGCCTTGACAATCTCTTCGCAACCATGCCCTCTAATCGTCGAACCATTAACAATCCGCCGTTGAATCACAAAGCCAAAACGAACGACCGAAACTAAGCGCCCAATTTATGATCAAACCACAACCTGAATCAAAAAATGAATTACACCATTGAATTACGCTCGTCGAGAGCATCAACATATATTTTTTTGGAATTTTTCCGAGGACTTTAAATTTTTGACTTTTGATTTGATTTTTTTGAAATTGGATCTAGGGTAGGGTTTGCAGCCATTGGGAAGAAGAGGAGCTAAGGAAATGAATGCACAAACAAATGAGAATAGATGGAGGGTAGGGTTTATAACTGGGTTTATATAGGTAGGTTAGAAATAGAGTTGATGGATCCGATAAACAAACGTGCTAAACGATAATTGGCCCAAAAAGCCCGTTCTATCCTCGGAACGAAATTTGGTAAATCCATATATCAAAATAAGTATTTAAAAATATTCTGAACGCGATGGAAAAAGCTTCACGTCCGAATTCCATCGTATGAAGAAGTTATGCTGAAACCAATATTTTCAAATTAATTTCAATTAAATCGATTTCAAGGCGTTTCGCGTTCGTACGATCAAAGGGCAAGTTCGATCGCTACGAAACTTGAAACCCTACAATAATTCACTGTTACGGATCCGATGAAACTTGTTTCGCCGAAATCCGAGTCTGTGACCAAAATGGCTATTTTATATTAATTAAATAAATTTTAAAAAAATTAATTAAATCAAATTTCGCTTTAAAAATTCTGAACTTTGCAATCTTTATCACCTTATAATTTTCAAACATTTACAATGATTTAACAAATTTTTAAAAGTCAGTTTATTAAAGATCAATCAATAGAAATCTTCAGTTTCATAAAATTCAAAATCATAGATAAATTTCCAAAATTTTCATTAAATTGAATTTACCCATAATTATTCCATTCATAATTTCAAATAGAAGGGTTTACCATTAGATTTAAAAATTATCACATAAATATTTCCCGGTTTCAACTTAATTTTTAAATTAACGTAATAATTACATATTTGATTTCATTCATTTGTAATAAATCCAACTATTATAAATTAACTCATTATTAAAGATTCAAATTCTATAATTCATAAAATTTCATCATCTTGATTTACTTATTAATTTATAATTCTTTGAATAATTCTCGTTTCAATTTAAAGTAACTTAATTTACCAATTAAAATTTTTGTTTCAATTTCTTAAAATAACCCCTTTATTATAAATTGAATCCAATTTATTTTAATAAGTTTCAAATTCAACGGATTAGATTCAATTTTAACCTTTTACTTACGCTTAAGTTTAGGTTATAATCAATTTATAACGTGTTATCTTCATAGTTATTTACATACTTCTCGTATTAATTTCTCAATGAATCATAATTATTAAAGCAACGCTTATAATCAATAACGACATTGTAATTACTCACATTTTAAATGATCGTTATTTCAAATAAATTTATTGACCAATTAATTAGGGAATTTATCATAGTTGTTATCTACCTTTAAATTTTCTTCCTAATAACGTACTACCTACTCTCCTTTAATTGTAATTTGAATTCCAACTCTTATTCATCATACTAAATAAAATAAATACATATAGATTGTTACCTATTTCCTTTACTAGCCTTTGGATTTATTACTTAATAATCACCTTTTAAAATTTCGCATATACACAAATTTTAAATTTCGTAATCACATTTAATCAATTATTACCTTCCAGGAAATAATATGATTACTTAGAGAATGTTGACTTTTATTCAATTATCATTTATTGAAATCCACATTAATTTTTTATTAAATGCTTACATTTATTCCTCTATATCCAATTTGTTTCAACTTTATTTACATTAATACCATTCCCTAAATTTGGTTATTATTTATCAACTTGTTCTGACTTTATTACCTAAATTTTCGTTATTGTAAGCCTTTAAAATTTTCATTTAAATTAAATTTTAAATTCCAATTCAATCAACCATTTCAACATGCAACTTTTAATAACTGCTTACAAGTATGAAAGGAATTATCATTTATTCCGATATTTTCTAACTTTACATTAACATATTAGTTAATTTCCTTTAAATGAAATTTATATCCAGGTATAATACTTACCCCATTTCATTTATTGAAATTTATTCAAATTGCTAGTAAATAGGTTTTAAGTCACCATTTATATATTTTAATTTAGCGTTCATTTCAATATTTGTTTATAAAGTTTTTATTTTTTCTAAATTTAATTACAAAACTCATTAATTTAACCAAATTAAATCCATGAAATTTACGGGTCGTTACAAAGAACTATCGAATTCTGATCAAAAACAAGAATGATATAGCTCAAACAATATCAGATTCAAACTCAAGAAATTCTGTCAAAGACATAACTATTCATCTGCATTCATATCTATTTTAGGTCAATCAAATAGTGAAATATCGAAATGCAACCTGAACAAATTATTCCATATTGGATCTAGTTTACAGAAAAAAGAATTGACCTAAATCAGATAAGAGACGAGTAATTTATGGCTAAAACACTTCTTTGGCATGTGATTGTTGCTGCTGCCAATTTGCTCTCAAGACAGCAACAAACAAGCACGATTGTGATCAAGAAAACATAAAAATTTTAGAAAAATCAAAACATAAAACTTATAGATCTATGTCTTCAATTTCCAGAACATCCAAGATTATTGAATTTGGTTAGGAAATGAAAGAGTTACGACCAAAACAAAGTGGCTAACAAAAATCAGGAAACAAAGAGAATAAGAACCAAAAATAATAACATATATAGTAAATAATTTTGCAAATTTTCTTGCAGGAACTTTAATTTTTAGCTAACAATTCGTGAACTTGTATTCACCTCAGCGGTTTAGCAAAGATATTGATAGCAATCAGCGAACTTTGGAGGAGAATTGGAGCTTCAAAGACCTATAAAAGCTAAAACAAAGACATGCGCATCAAAAGAAATTGGTTACAAACAATTCATACCTAATTCTAAGATTTTTGATGAAATCTTTGGGTATTGGTGGAGATTACCTTCTCTAATCTCTCTATTTGCTTGATTTAATTCTTGAATTTGCAGAGATTTTGAGTGAAAATTGATTTATAAGAAGGAAGCCATTGATTCTCTCTTTTTTTTTTCTATGTTCTGTACACAGATGTTTTGAGAAGGAAGAAGAAATCAACGTACTGTTAATTTCCTCTTACCAGAAATTTCTAGATAATGGTTTTGGATTCTAAATCCTTACCCAATTAGCCAAAGACTTAAATACTTAGTGAAAATATAAAGCTATGTACATATTTATCCTATTTTAACATTATATATATATATATATATATATATGTATGTATGTATGTATCCTTTAACATTTTAAAGTCAAATAAAAATCTATACAACAGATGTATGTAACTAAAATTGTTATTATATAAAAAATAAAATTTATTTCGATAATAAAAAGTAGCTTTTATAAATAAAACCCTATATTTCACAATATTTGACAAATTACACCATTTTAGTGTAAGAACATTATTCGTAATGCAATAACTTAAACAAAATTGTCTTTCGTGTCAAATAAATTGCAATAAATAATTCTAACACTTTTTAGTCATCAAAATATATTTTCCAAACAATATTTCATCTTTTATTTTAATAAAATACATAATTTCTTCAAATTTCCTTTTTTTAAAATCAACAAAAGGTTAATATTGACAATGTTTTTCAATATTGTTGTGTTTACCCAAATAAAGTTGCACTTTGATTATTTTCTACTCAAAGTCTCAAAATAAAGTTTTTAAAACTTTATTTTCATTACTTTAGATTTATTTCAACAATTTAACATTGAAATACATCACCTAATAAACTTATTAGCTCCAAACTAATAAATACCCAATATTTCAATTTATTTAAACCAAATACTTATCCAATTCATTTTTGAAAACAATATTAAATTATAATTTGCGTTATAATTTAATATTAACAGTAAAATTTCGGGTTATTACACTCTGCAACATAACGGCTAGTCAATGGTCCTACTACAGAGACAGATAACACCTAAATAAGGCTTTATAATATAATTATCGTATTGCTAACACATCCTAACTCTACAACTTACTCTCAAATAAAGGCCAAAGGCACTTTCCAGTTCCGTGCAACTACCGTAAGTTATGTCGTAACAATGTGAGAGTAAGTACCCAAGTTACTTAATACTTCTTTAGTGAATTAGGCAGACTCTGACCATTTAATACATATATTCTAGACATGAACCCATCATTTAAAATCTAACACAAGGCAAACCCCTCTCCGGTACTCGCCAGTTGACATCACATAGAATCTCAACAGGCCACTTAATACTTTTTATGGGGAGAGGTGGTCCCTATAATATCCACTTAATACCTCGACTCTAAGGCCGATCCCTTTCAAGATTTCCCACCACTATACCTAATGCTATCCCTGACCATTTATTACTTCTTAAGTAGGAAGGAGCGGAACCTGCAATAACTACTTAATATCTACGACCCAGAAGTAGGTCCTATATCCTACACATATCCTTTCCCATAGGTCCTTTGGTTGGAGATTTTCCACATTAGTAGTAAGTATGCATAATTTTTTGTGGTCTTTAAGTGAAGGGCACACTTCTATTTTCTAACTCTACTGACCTCGCATCCCAATCCACTAAACCAAACCTATCACCCAAAGCCTATGTGTTGGGATAGGCTTACTAATTTATATTTGTCTTAAACTATAATTTAACCTATATAACTCCTACTATAAAAATTATATTTCCTTCTACGTATAGTTAATAGTATCAATACTTATTTATTTAATACGTTACTATTCTTAATTTATACGCTTAGGCTTTTGCTTCCATGTAATATCTAATAAATGTATATTACCTATAATAATTAGTCACTAATGTCAAAATTGAACAATCTCTAATCAATCCTAATTTAATTCCTTTAATCCATTTACCAGTTTCAAAATCCACCTATTATGTCCATTCAATTCCTCTACAAATGCCATACTAATTCCCTAATCAGTTCCCGTTTAATCCCTTTTAACTCTCTATTAATCACAAATTTTTCCCCCCATTAAATTGGTAATTAAAATTCATAAATCCTAGTCCGTTAATTATTATGCTGTAAATAATTAATATGTATATAGTCGTAAATTACGCTACATACATATATACATACACACACACATATATATATATTTGAATGTTAAGCGCAACTATATAAGGGAATGTGTGTGTGTGTGTGTGTATATTTCTAATTACTAATTTCTAAACAAGAAAATTCCTTTCCATATTTTAGTTTATTAGAGTCGTCCCTCTAAAAAGGATCACCGTTAAAATTTTCCGTAAATTAACCAATAGTAAGATCTTTGCTTACTTCGAAATTACAAGGAATTACCTCATTTCTTTTATTGAAATTGACAGTGTAAACTATAGAAAAGAATATCCATATCTTACACATCTCTTTTCCTTTTTGTTATTTTTTAATTCAAATGACGCACATTTATACATGTTTTAGAATTGGATATTTTATAGAAATTACATGGAATTCTCTCCAGATAAACCAAAACATATAAATTCATATTCCAATTCAACTAGGGCAACTTAATTTACAACCCAATTATAGATATGAAATAAAGTTTGCAAACCTTCTTTAATAATAAATATTTAAGATCTATTTCAAATTTTCCAAGTTAGGTTGTTCATACTATTCCTATTCCAATTACATATTTTGTTGAATATAAGCAATAATCATATACGTTTTATTTTAAGCTTAAATTCATCTGATCTTATTTTGGCATTGTTAACCCAAAAATTGGTTTAACATCCATGAAGCCATATTGAACCAATAAACTAGTTTAACACCCTTGATATTATTTAAAGTGGAGTCATTTGGTAGGTTTTTCAAGGTGTTATTAAACCAAAGATTAGCTTGTCATCCAAGACTTTGCACAAGGTGATGTTATTTTAAATGGATCCATGTTGCCAATCGACTCTTGAATGAACTATGGAATTGCCAAAGAATGCTCGTCATATGCCCAAAGGCAAGATTAGCAAGTTGCATAAAGGTGCAATAGTCTATTGACCATTAGTTAATGGACAAAATAGACAATATGTAAGCCAAAATCCATTGTTCAAGTGAAAATAGGCAAGCTGGTTATTCAAAATAAAGTTAATTCAGTCAAGGCCTTAAGTGGCCTTGTTTAAGAATAGAGCCCAAAAGTCAAGTCCAAAAATTAGCCATATGCATATCCATGTTAAATAATAAAAATAATTGTATGATCAAGGCAATAGGCTATGCAAATCTATTGGTCCAAGACCTTGTTCATAAGCTTCAAGAGATACAAATCAATTAAATTTAAGGTTACAATAATTTGATTTCAAGAAAGAGAGAAAGGAAAATGGTTCGCCCCTTACTAAGTGGCCATTGAGTCCATATTTATAGTGATTATAATAGGTGACATGGCTGCCATATGGCTCTAGGCATCCTTGACCTTCGATATCATCATCTGCTCAGATGTCTTTCGGCATCCTATTGGGAATTGATGGTTGACGACATCTCGTTGAATACTGGTGATTTATGGCATCTGCATAATGTGTTTGGCATTTGGCACTTTGCTACAGAGTTGACATTCGATATTCATCCATATTGTTGATGCACGACAACCTCTTTTATGCTGATGAAATATGACATCTGTTATGACCCAGTTTTTCAGTCGCTCGAATTTAGAATATTTAATTGAATTTAAGTATTGAAAATTAAATTTTACAAATTAAATAAATTACACTTTGAATATAGTATTTATTTAGATAATTAAATTATTAATTTAATATTTGAAATTATGTAAAAAATTAAAATTTGAATTTAATGTGGATGAAAATTATTTATAAAGTTTTTTAAATTCTATTTGAGTTAGAATATAATTAGTATACTTTCAAAGTTGATTTAAAAGTTAATTTATAGAAATTGAAAATTTTAATATTATATTAACATGTAAAAATAGTCATTTTTCAAACGGACTCGGATTTCAATGAGACTAGTTTCATTGGATCCATAATGTCATATTGTTGTAGGATTTTAAATTTCATGTCAATCGGAGTTACGGTTTGGTCGTACGAAGCTGAAACGCGTAGGGATTTGTTTAAGTAAAATTTTATTTAAAATAATATGATTCGAAACCCTATCTTCCTAATACAATGGAACTGGCCTCCAATATATATTCTGTTGTGTTTGGAATAGGGGTAAAACATTATAAACGCCAAGCGACATGCTTCTTTTGGGGTTTGAAAATTTTTCGGATGAATAATGTCGTTTAAATTTTCAATAAAAGGACCTTTATCATTTCAGTTTACCAAAACCCTAACCAAACTAGATCTAGCCGCCGTTTAACATCCAAAGGACAGATTTTCGCATGCTTCCTCCATCATTTTCTCCAAATCCATACACTTTCGTGAAAAACTTCCAACTAACAAAAACTAGAGCGCGATGAGGGCTTCGAGATCAACGGTGGTGATCATCTATTCGCGACATGGAGGGAGGAATTGCCCACGTTCATGTAGCGTTTGGAGGCATTTTCTGGCATGGTGGGAAGGCCAAGCTCGACGTGCTTATGGCCATAGGTGCGTGGTGCTGTGCTCTTCAACGTGGTGGTGGTCGATCAAGTTCTAGTGTAGTATAGGAGGAGCGGCTATCATGGATTGTTGGACGATGGTGGGTTATTTGCATTTGTTCGAAAACGAACGTGATGGCGATGGAGATGTTAAACACGGCCTAGATTATCAGATGCAAGAATCAACGACCAGGATGAAGGTTATAAAATAAAAATAAAAAAGGTGTAAATTATTATATTATAACTCGTGTGATCTTTAAAATGGCATAACTTCTTCATATGAGGTCGAAATTACATGAAACGAATTGTTTTGGGTTCGTATTAATGAGCACAACATTTTAGAGCTGGTTTGGATAGATTTGAACCTAGTGAAAAATTTTCTTAAAATTAAACGCTCGTTTAATTTTAAACGAAATAAATTGATAAAATGACGGTTGTAAGTAAAGTGAGTACAACTCACTCTTTCTAACTCGCTTATATTTTTATGTAAGTGAGAATAAATTTTATTTATGATAATTGGTGATTATTTGGATGAGATATGATATATTATATATATATATATATATACACGCATACACATTGGTTTTGATATATTCCCGCATATTTTAGCAGATGGGACCCTATACGTTCCTGTGTATGAGCAGATGACCCTTCGTACGCGCCTCGGCCTCAAAGAAGACATTGTACATATTTTTCTAATATTTGTATCTGTTGCGGGCATTGGAGGGATCCGACTGGATTCCTCACCGTTGTTGATTTTATTTACAGATATTGTTATATTTGCAGTTATCATGTGATATATGATATTTGGATGCCATGATTGATATGATTGATGTGAATTCTTTTATTTAGTACTTTTGCAGCATTGGGCCATATTTTGGATAATTAAAATGTTAAAATGGTGATTCAATTTAATAAGGATTTCAAAGTGATTTTGAAAATATATAATTTTTTAATTGTTAAAGAAATGGAATTATTTTAAATAAACAAAAGTTCTAACTTTTATGTTATAAAAATTATGGCTTTGTAAAATATAATCAGAATATGGTTTTTGAATTATGGAGTTAAATATATTGTAAAATAAGTTAAATTCGGATTTTGAACTTATTATAAAAGGTTTATATATAAGATTTATAAAATTGATATTTTATAGATAAAAGTGAGGGAATTATAAAAGTGTTTTATAAATACCAGAAATCGAATTATAATCAAATTTATATATATATATATATATATATATATATATATGTACACACATTAGCAATTGAAATTTGGAATGAATTTATAATGGATTTTATAAATAATAAGATTTGAAAGGAATGAATTTGCAAATAAGAGATTTATAAGTAATTAACTAATAATTGGATTTTGACTTATAAATGAGATATAAATGGAATTTGTTAGTAAAGGAATTTTGTATATAGAAGTTTATAAAATATAAATGAAATTTATAAACATTGTTTTGTAAATCAAAAGTCAATTTAATTTGATAAGTTAACTACAATAGTTTATTAAAGGAATTACACTCATGATTTTGGACTGTGAATAATCCTTAAATTTAATGTGTAGAAGTAATGAGTTCGATAAAGGAATTATATTCACGATTTGAATAGTGAATATTCCTTTAAATTAATGATATAGAAGTAATGAATTTGGTAAAAGAATTATATTCATGATTTTGGACAATGAATAATCTTTTAAATAAAATGGATGTTTTGGAAAGTGAAATTATAAAAAGGGAAATTAAATGGTTTGAAAATAAGATGATTTGTAAATTTACGTATTATTAAAATAAGTATGCGAAATTGTTTTCCAAATATCCAACAAGTGAAATGGTTTTGAATATTATCTTTTTAAAGATATTTTGAAGTGAATAATTGGGAAGTGGTTTGATAAATAATCGATTAATAAAATCAAGCCTGGCAATTACTTAAATGCTAGATTTTGTTTGTTGTTTTGATAGTTAAATAACCGACTATTAAATTTTATCATTTTAGTTCTTATAGAAACTATTTAGTCGTACACTTAGTACGCAACTGACTATGTAGGCTTGATTATCGTTTACGTTGAGAATGTGGTTTTATGTAGTATGGAATGATTACCACAATCTGTCGAGCTTCCTTCTTGGCCGAAGGATAGCAAGTTGAAAGTTGGAGCCATGATAAGTCTATGAGACTTAGTTTCTGTGTGAAGTTGAGAAACACTTTTGTGTTTTTGATGCGAAGAGACCAGGATTAGGTTTATTTGAAAACCATTTCAGACCAACATATATACGACAATTACGCAAGTTGGCTGATGATATTGAGATTTAGGATTTTCATTGTGAAGGACTGTTCGTTGTTCGTTTTGGGTTAAAATCCCAATGTACATATAGTAGCAGTAGTCTCTCCGTTATGAAAAATTCAATGCAAGGATTATTCGCTACTAATCCTAGGGATTTCCCAATAGGATATGGTAGGAAAGTACCTTCGGTTTGTCCTGTTCCTGGACAAGTTGTATGGATGAGTGTCTTACATTGCATTTCTATGATTATGTACCTGGTTTTTACAAATGTACATCAGTGGTGGCGGAGAAGGCAACTTCTCCTAGCTTAACACCATCCTTGAGACGTACGAGCTCAAGGGTTGTATTTTTATGGAAGGCAATTAGTAGTCAACAAAAATGACAATGTGGCGTTCAAAGTCGATGTGATTTGTGGTATGTGATTTTTGACATGTAATTGATACCTCTTTGGCCTCACTCCCTGGAAAATGACTGAAAAAGGGATAGAAGCAGCAAAGCTAAAATGGGTAGCTCCCATCAGGAGATGTCATCACCCTTCTAGATATATCTTTACACGCTATGACGTCGTGTATCTGATTTTTGTTTTGTATGCTCTTGGCCACGAATTAAAGGTTGGTAATGACCAGAGTGATGACATATTCCGTACTATCCAGGGATGGGTAGGCTGGTTTTGTGTTGGTTTAGGCGGTCAGTATCTGCCCCCTAGGTACATCCCTCTAAAGGTGTACTGTGTTGGTTCGGAAAGGTAGTCCCTTTACCTACTCATTTGTATGGAAATCCAAAATCCAATACATGCATGCCATTTTCTATTGTAGAAAGCCTTGTGTGACAAGGTGTACGCTGGAATTTAACAATGTATCAATTTCAGCAATTTTTATATTGTTTTGTGCAATAGACACTATTATAATATAAGAGAATTTGATATTAGATGTTTGGTTATCATAAGGTAAAACCTTATTGGTACTTATTTGCAACTCGGTCTTACGAGATACATTTTTTTTTGATAAAGGAAAAGTTTTGATAACTTTATAAATTCAGTTAAGTGTGTTTTCTCAAGCTGGTTTACCAAACTAATTCGGGCATTCTTCCCTTTCAATGCTCAGGTCAAACCGAGTATACTTACAGGTTCAGTTTTGGTGCTTTTGGAGCTTCAGCAGGCGAGCTGGAGATCTTCATGCCATATACATGTATCTGTTTATTTTTTCGCTGCTTTGCATTGTTGTTATTGTAAATTATCAGCATTTGCGAGGACAGTTTATTATAACTGTCCAAGTTGATGATTATTTATTGTGTACTGTGATATTGATTTATGTATATTACAGTTTCTCTTTGTAAAGATTATTGATCTATATTATATGTCATTCTGCTGCGATGTGATATTCTGTATTGTTATGGTTCTGCTTCTCTCTTCTTCTTCTTCTTCTTCTCTTCTCTTCTTCTTTCTTCTCACCCTCTCTTTTCTTTCTCATGATTATCTGTAATTGGTGCATTTTGGGATAGACATGTGTGTTTTATTGCCGGATTCAGAGGGTGCCGATTTTTGGTCGTCACAGCTTGGTATCAGAGCTTAGATTTAGTATATTCCTAGGGTTTGAAGTCTACTCAATATAGATAGTTCAGTAGCGTCCTAGATTGAGTTTGAGTGTATTATATGTATGAGCGCGTATTTGATAGTGATATAAAAATATTTTGTATTGTGTTGATTGACTGTTGAGTGGCTTATGGGTTCTGATCGTTGCGTCTGGCCAACGTTATCGATAGGGATCTTTAAACACTTAAACATGGAGATTGGACACAATATTGTTTTCGAAATTGGGTATGTGGAATAATTTTACCTTGATTATATTTTATAGTAATATATAAATTAATTGATTGTTAATGAATGGTAATAGTTATTATTATCATCTGTTATTTGTTATGTTCAAATAATAAAAGTTGTTATTATTATAAATATAAAGAAAGACAAAAATATATATTTGAAATGAATCTTATATAAGTGAAGAAAATAATAGTGAAATTATATAAGTAAAGATTATGAATGTGATTATAAATAAAAGAATTTAAAAGAGTATAAATGACTGAATTCACCACCGTTGCTGGAAAATAATAAGGGTGATGACTGCAACATCATTGGTATCATTTTCGAGTTTTTGTGTGATTGATTTGTTACCAATAGTAAAGAAAATTTAAATTTTGTGTGATAAAAAAATTTGAATTTAAAATCCAAGTATGGTTTGGTTTGTAAGGGAAATAAGTTGTGAACTTATAATTAGAATTAGTATAAATAAGAAAATTTAATTTGAGATATGAAATTAACATTTTAACTTAAGTGAATTTAAATAAAATTGAGTTAGTAAAATGAATTATATGAATTGAAGTACGGCTAAGCTAAGTTGAATAAAATTGAATTGAATTTGAAACGAATTGAATAGAACTAAATGTGAACTTAGGTATGAAGTGATTATATAATATGAATTGAAATGTAGCATGTGAATAGGCTTAGGTAAATATTTATGGAAACTTAAGTAAATAAGTTTATAACATATAGATTTGACAGATGTTAGGTTGAAATTTTTTTTTTGTTAAATATGAATGTTAAGAATGAAATTTGAGTTTGAATCATAAGTTGAAACTTAAGTTAAGTCAATTAGAATAGAATGTTTTAAAGGAAGTTAACTTAAATAAGATTAAATGAAGTTTAATTTGATATCAAAATGAACATGAACTTGAGTTATAAAATATAATTCAACTTTAGATGTAAATGAACAAATGAATTAAATTGAACTAGTAAAATAAATTAGTTAAATGAATATGATTTTGAATGTTGTTTGTATAAGTCAAATATGACTTAAGTTGTGAATTAATAGGAAACATAAGTAATGTTATATTGAATGATTATAACAAGCTAATTGATTTATGAAATAATTAAAGTGCTCATTCATTGAAAGCTAAATAATTGAATTCAAAGCAAAAGTAAATATGAATTGAATCTAAAGTGAATGTAGCTAAACTAAATCCTATCTAACTGAATATAATCAATCGTGATTAATGAATGTGAATAAATTGAAAAACCAAATCAAGTGAATGTTAATAAAATTTGGAATGTATATTGATTTGTTTATGAGTCAATTTGGTTGGAAATTTGTTGATGGTTGTTAGTTGGATGTTAGTTTTTGGTGACCTCTCATGTGGCATGTGTTTAATGTGCGTATATGATTATTGTATAGTATATGTTATATATGTTGATATTACTTTCCTTATACATGTTCTTATGGTTTGTTGAGTGTTTAGAAGGTGCAGGTGGCGCTTGCTTCGCATTTGGAGCTCACTTTCGCGCTATATTAGCCATATATGCTCGCTAATAATATATAAAGTTCATATCTCGGATTACATATCGTACTTTTACACTTTTTTCCTACGGGATGCCTCATCCTCGAAGATGAGTTGTATATTTGTGATTATATATATATACACATATATATTGTGATTTTTTCAGGATCGAACTGAGCAATGGAGGTTATGGAGAATTTTTCTCAAAATTTAAGGCCTTCGAAATTTTTAGGGAATGTATGAAAATATTTGGTAACTAAAAATTTGATCTTGAGTTATAAATTGAAATGATATTAGTTGATTTTAAAACGATATTAGTTGACTTTAAATTGATATTAGTTGATTTTAAATTAATATTAGTTGATAGCTAAGTATGAATTTAGAAACTTAAGAGAAGTTTTTATAAAAGTGTAATAAAAAAGTTGTAAATAATTTTTTTTGTGAAAGTTAAACACTTAAAAGAATTGATTATCTATTTCAACTAATTGTTTTGGAAAGTTAATAGAGTTGTAGCATCTTTCTTACTTAGTGATTTTGAAGACGAAATTCTTTTAAGGAGGGAAGAATGCAACAACCCAGTTTTTCAGTCGTTCAAATTCAGAATATTTAATTGAATTTAAATATTGAAAAGTAATTTTTGTAAATTAAATAAATTATATTTCAAATATAGTGATTTATTTAGATAATTAAATTGTTAATTTAATATTTTAGATTGTGTAAATAATTAAAATTTGAATTTAAAGTGGATGAAAATTATTTATAAAGTTGTTTTAAATTCTATTTGAGTTAGAAAATTAGTAAACTTTTAAATTTGATTTAAAAGTTAATTCATAAAAATTGGAAATTTTAATATTTAATTAACATGTAAAAATAGTTATTTTTTAAACGGTCTTCGATTTCGAAGAAATTGGTTTCATTGGATGCGCAATGTTATATTATTTTAGGATTTTAAATTTCGTGTCAATCGGATTTACGGTTTAGTCGTACGAAGCTGAAACGCGTAGAAATTTGTTTATGTAAAATTTTAATTAAAATAATTCGATTCGAAAACCTATCTTCCAAATACGATGGAATTGGCCTCTGATATATATTCCATTGTGTTCGGAATAGGGGTAAAATATTTTAAACGCCAGGCGGCACACATCATTTAGGGTTCGTGTAACAACCCGCATATTTTACGAGCGTATATTCAAATGATTTATTTAAATATAACATCGTTAGTCGGATTAAAGTTCGAAATGCTAGCTTTTGCAAACGGTCGAATTAGGACTCGAGACTGCTTCCATTGAGTTCAAAATGACATTTGCGGCCTTTTTATGTATAAACATCGATATATTTGGAGTTGGCTAGAATTTTGCTATTTTTCTATTGGGCTTTTGGTTTGGGTTTGGGTTTCAGCCCTTTGACTTGTCTAATAACCTAACCCTTCATCCAACCCCTCTTCATTCACTCCATTATTTCCTAACACTCAAGCTAAAAGAAAAATGGAGGAAGAGAAAAGAAATTAGAAATTACTAAGCCATAATTCTCTTAGGAATTATCAACTTCAAGCTAGAAATCAAGGAGAAGCTTAGGTAAGCATCCTCTTCATCTTCTCCACCTCAATCTCTCCACAAATTTCAGAAATTCCTAAACCCTAACTTAGGAAATATTTTTCTTATAAGCTTAGATTGAAGCTTCTTGAGTTGTTGTTGAAGAGGAATTGATCTTAACTTGTTTTAGAGCTTTTCACTTGTGTTTTTGGATTTAAAGGTGAGTTCTTGAACTCACATCTATGTCTATAGCTTTCATTATTGTTAGATATGAACTCCTAACATCAAATCATGTTCATTTTCTTTTGATTTTAATTGTTTTGGTGAATTTCCCAATTTTTGGTTTTGAAGTCAAAATCTTTAAAGATCCTATTTTTGGATGTTTGAACATGTTTTTGGTGGTGTATCAAAGAGCCTTTAGTGCTGGATTGTCTATTGGCATAAATCCCTAACATCCATCGCTCGTTCGATCGTATTTCGGTTTGGATTTGCCATTTCTGGTCTAGGCTATTCTTTTGCCTAGCAGAAAATTTCAGACGTCTGAAACCAAATCTAGACGTTTGGTTGAAAAATCCAAACGTCTGGAAAGGGGTTTGGAAAAGGCAGAGACTAAATTCAAACGTCTGGTTGAAAATTCCAGACGTCTGAAATGGATCTAGAATCAAAAAGAGAAAGGAGAAAAACACATATACTTCCAACACCTAGGGCCAGACATCTGGAAACACCTACCAGATGTTGGAACTGTTTAATTTACCCATCTTGGCTGTTTTTGAGTGAATTTCCAATTTTGATCGATTTTTGGTTGATTCGGTTAGTTGTTGTCAATTATTATTGACTTTGATGATTTCTTTTTCTGGATTTTTGGAAATATCCATTTTGATGGATTTGGTATCGATTTCTTTGGATTTAATTCATGTCTTCGTATGTGAATTTTTGGTGATTGATTGTTTCTATAATCATTTCTATGGTTTGTCACTTATAATGCAAAGGTTTCTATATTAGCAGTAAATATTCAAACTCTTTCACAAAAACGATTTCAACACTATTTTTAATACAAAGCTTGTTTTTAAATCCGTTTTCTAATCTAATAATATATACAAACCTTTACCTCATTCGTTCAAGAAATCTAATTAAACGGCTTAGGAAAACAAGTGGTAGGAAACGCTCGTGTTTACTTTGTCGGTTAATTCTTGGACTTGTTCGATTGAAACTCTTGTGACAATTTTTGAGTGAAAATCTATAATTCGTTCGTAAATATTTAAGTTAAGCTAGTGGTTATGGGACATGAAGCTAAACTCATTTATTTACTAGCTTATTGTAATTTACACTTATTGATCAATGGTGATCATTTTATGGTTTAAACTAGCGTTATGCGATGTCTCTTTGTCCACGTGGGGGGCTATACCTCGTTCTATTGAGCTTCCTCTCATTTCTTTTATGGGCTAGCGACACATATTCTTTTATGGTGTTCGGTTCATTGGACGTACCATTATTGTACTACGTCGTTGTTCCAGATTATTTGAGTTTCGGTTCATTGGACGTACCGTTATTGTCCTGCGTTGGTGTTTCGAATTATTTGAGTTTCGGTTCATTGGATGTACCGTTATTGTACTGCGGCGGTCTTTCGAATTATTTGAGTTTCGGTTCTTTGGACGTACCGTTATTGTACTGCGTCGTTGCACCGGCTCTATAGTTAGCGACCATGGAGTAGCATTCCGTTTGTGATGCACGTGTTGGTGAATTTTCATGCTTCCGTTTGTGATAGGCCTCCCCCTTTATGTTTTCTGGATTTCTAATTGATGATTTCTAGAATTTGTATTTCATCAATTTTTGCGATTGGCATTGATATGTTTGTCAATATTTGTGGTTTGGTGAATAAAATAAAGAATATGACATTCTTTTTAGTGTTTTAAGATTCTTGAGATATTGTATGATTTTTGTTGTTGTTAAATGTATACTTGTCACAGTATGGCATTATTATTATCATATGTTTTTGTCATATATTTTATTCTATCTTATTTTATATGACAATTATAGCTAGACTGATCCGTTTATTATTTTCTTTTTAAATAATACTCGGGTCAGACCGTGGTATTTCAGATGCTTCTACTTGAATTCTTATCTGGGACTGTCATCTGACTTTTGGCTAACTATTTAGATTAGTAGTTTTTGTTGTATACATTCGAGATAGAGACTCCTTTATGTATACATATTCTTTTTTCTGGCACTTGTATCTATTCTTTTATGGTGTAGTGGATCTTACATGACCACTACTTTGGTGTACACTTTTACATATTATATTCATATCTGTTTCCACCTTTGTGATATGAATATCTCTGACTGATTTGTTTTATACTTATTTTATTTGTTTTCGAAGACCACACAGCCACTATGTAGTAGCTTTGAGTTTGTATCGGTATGTTGGATTTCCTCTTTAAATGAAATGCCTGACATTCTATCTAGCATATCGATACTCGCACAAAGCAACTACATGGATGGTCGCACCTCAACAACCTTATTCTTCGTGCTGGTTGACGGCATTACTCCGTAGTGTCCTTGGCTAGTGTGAGTATAGAGGTGGGACGTCACACCTTAATATCAAAGCCAAACTTGGGAACAATATAGAATATTATAGCAAGGATCATTGTCCTAAGCCTCTCTTAGGAATAGTGCCTTAGGATTTAATTCGAGTCATTGGACCCGTTCTATTCTATTTTCTTTTATAATGCCTTGTTTTATCAATCATGATTGTTTGATATTCATTTTGAGAATAACCATTTCTCTTCTACTTTATTTCTTTCTTAAAAAAGAGAAATGGTTAGACCAGGCCATCCTAGTGCAGGTCAATCCAGTGCTACTCCTCAGGATGGAGTATTTATGTCTGCCCAACAGCTCTTAGATCTCATAAAGAATGCTCAAATCGTCGGACCCATTCCAGAGCCTACTCATCCTAGATCTGGGTTTGCACGCTTGTGCAGAGATTATACCGATTTATGTGGAGGCCAATCAAGGGATCCGAAAGTGTTATAGAAATTCAAGCTTGGCTTAAATTGTGCGATCGCATCATTTCTCGCATGAATCTTGTTGATATACATCGAGTCCAAGTGGCTTCTAGCATGCTCCAAGAAAGAGCTTTAGATTGGTATGAGCTTTTGATTTTGGAGATTATCGAAGCGGATCATACTTGGGAGCAATTCTGAGGAAAATTCGGATTAAAGTTTGTGCCGGAGAATGAGAAGGTAACTCTAGCCCGATGGTTTATTGACCTTGTTCAATGTAATCTTCCGTGACAGACTATGTCGCATCTTTTGACTCTCTCTCTAGATATGGGGTCGAGTATATTAATACCCCATTGAAGAAAAATCAGAGATTTTTCTATGGGTTGAATAAGAACCTCAAAAAGTCTTTACTTATGAAGCTGGAAGTTTCTTTTGATTAGCTTGTTGATATCGCTCTTTGACTTGAAGAGGCAGATAAAGAAAGCGATGTTGAAGTTGTGGGTGCCAAACAGAACTTCAAAAACAACAAGAAGAGGTCTATTAAGTTCGAAGGTCCTTATCCCAACAAGAAAGGGAAGCAAGCAACTTCGATAGCAAAGACTCCTACCTCTAGTCGTGGGCAATGCTATAATTGTGGTTCTAAGGAGTATTATGCTAATAAATGTCCGAAACCTCTCTCTTGTCGTTATTGCAAAAGTTCGGGTCATCTTTTATCTTCATGCCCAAAACTTCCAAGCAAGAGAGAGGGAATGCTAAATGTTGTGCAAGTGCCTAGTAACACTTCTCTTGGTAAGGTATTTCTCATTCTATCCTTGATGGAATTATTATGTTCCGTGATCATCCTATTCGAGTTCTTTTTGATATGGGTGCATCCCATTCTTTTATATCAAAAGAACTTATTGATACTTTTTCTTTAAGTGTTATGGCTTTGATGACTTCACTGAGAATTGCGAATCCGGTTGGTGGATCCACAACACTCAGTTTGCTTTGTAAAGATGTCGAGATTATTTTATGTGATTATGCTTTCCGAGCCGATTTGCATGTCATGCGTTACTTAGGCTTCAGAATGATTTTGGGAATGGATTGGCTTAACCGTTATGAAGCCCACATCCAACGTCTTGAGAGGACTATTCATCTTTGACATCCTCAATCTATTAAGTAGATTTCTATTGTTCTTAAAGATTTAGATTCCATTCGGTGATATACTTATATTCTCTAAACCCTCACGATGACTATAATGATGATGAGGAAGATGTCATTTCCCTCATTCACGTTATTCGTGAATTTTCCGACATATTTGAGCCTGTTTTAGGATTAACCCCTAAGCGAGCAATTGAGTTCAGAATTAATCTGATTCCTATAGCTCTAACTATCACTCGTCCTCCTTATCATATGTCCAATAAGGAAAATGATGAGATGCGTAAACGATTATCCGAATTGGAAACAAAACAATTCATTCGTTCTAGTTCCTCTCCTTGGAGAGCTTCAGCTATCTTTGTGTGACGACCCGCCTTTCATTCCATAGAAAGATGCATCATCAATATGAAAGAAAGAGGTAGAAATAGAATAGATAGAAGAAAGAACTCAACAATATCAGAATCTCACAGCGGAAAGGAACAAA
The DNA here is from genome assembly GCA_030765085.1 of Allium cepa. Taxonomy (NCBI): domain Eukaryota; kingdom Viridiplantae; phylum Streptophyta; class Magnoliopsida; order Asparagales; family Amaryllidaceae; genus Allium; species Allium cepa. The sequence continues at coordinate 296,200,841 of CM060937.1, forward strand.
ATATAATATTTCACATAAATATTACAAAGTCAATACATCAGGGTTGCACAGATTACAACAACATTTCACATTAGACAGTCATAAAACCTGTCTATCATACATTTCACATACAACATAGGCATACCGACACAGCAGAAACACTATATATCTACAAACGCCGAAGCCTCCTACTCCATCTCTCCTTTAGAATTCGTCAAAGAAGACCTGAATCACTTGGCTACTCGTAAAAATTGAGTACCCAAGAGTTTAAGAAAATCAGAAATAAACTCCGGATCAGACATGGGTCTGGTGTGAGTAAACGGTATAAAGTTGCTTAACTTTTGAAAACCTTTGAAAAAAAAGGTATCACGTAAGACTTCCCATACATAAACATGGGTAAGTTTTTACCTTACGCTAACCAAAACATTTGATAGGAAATCCAGTGATATTATAATAGGGTCTAGAGTTTTCAAGTAAATAAGAAATACCTGAAATTGTTACATGATTAAATTCTAGCATACTATCCACAAAGTGGGTAATACAATAAAAACCGTAAGGGCACGTAGGAAGAATGAGTTTCCATCAATGGCAGGGCTACTGAGGTACCGCCCTTCACAGTACGTGGCCTAGATCAACGTACCGAGGATCCACCCTAAATCCCCTACAACATAAGGCCGAAACCATCCCTTGCTGGATAGTCCCAAACAAGACAACCCCGCAGTCGGCTGTAGATCCAACTGCCCACACACCCGAATAAAAAGGGACATCTTGATAGGGGAAAATCGTGTCCTACTTAAGCGTGACTCACTTAGCCTTGCTGCACCTCCCCTGTTTTAGCCATTCCCGGTAGATGAGGCTTGAGGTTGCGATACCTTTATAGAACACATCTATCTTAAAATGCTCATCGTCCACCTGATGATGTTCTGAAAGCATTCAATCCATACAAGTTTGTTCTAGATTCGAACAAAACCGAAGGCATTATCTCGTTACACTCATTTTGGAATCACCCTCAAAGTTAACAACGATAACCCTTGCACTCTAAATCTTCATCTTCAGTTGAGATTCACGACCTAACGCTTAATTTGGATCGATGTGGTTTTTGGATATCCAAATCTGGAAAATCGATCTGTAACGACCCTCAAATCCGTACCCCTTGAGTCAACACTATTCTACATCAGTTAACTCAAGTGGAACAGAAACACGAACCATTAGGGTTTAAGAAGAAGAGGTAGAAGAAGAAGTAACTAAACTATATCAGAATCTCACAGTCGCAGCGGAATAAAATATAATACACAATAATAGAGCTTTACATAAAATGAGAACTATATCTGTTTTATACATCATATCATCAGAGTATCTCCTACAACAATATTACCAATCAAACATTACCATATAATCATAGCAGCGGATATATAAATACGGATAATACTTCTCGGACTCCAGCTCCTCTCCTACTCCATAGCATCCTGTCCTGAACATATAATACTCGGTCTGACCTGAGCATTATGATGAAATAACACCCGAGTCAGTCTAGAATACCAGCTGATAATAATGCATCCAAATTGATTATTAAAGTTTCAAAAATCCTTTGAAAACAAAAGCATCTCGTAAGACCACACCACAAATAAACATGTCGGGTTTTTACCTTACGATAGCTAAAACACTTTTTATAGAAATCCTCTAATATTATAATAGGATATATTTACAAATACTTATAAAATAGCCGAAATTGTTACATCTATTAAATTCCAGCTACTAGCCACAGAGTGGGTAATACAAACAAAACTCGTAAAAGGCTCGTAGGGAGAATGGATTTCCAACAATGACCAGGCACTGGGGTACCACCTGCCATAGTACCTGGTCTAGATCAGCGTACCAAGGACCACTCCCGATCCCCTACAACACAAGGCCGGACCCATCCCTTACTGGACAGTTCCGTATAAGATCACCCCGCGGTTGGGATCAGCAACCGCTCACTAAGCCGAAATAAAAAGGGACATCTAGACAGGGATGACCTTACTCTCGAGTGGGGACTACCCACGAAGCCTTGCTGCATATCCCCTGATTTACAGTCATTCCCATTTGATGAGGCTTGAGGCTAAGCGTTACCTTTTAGAACGTTTCACTTAGAATGTCCATCGCCCTCCTGACGATGTCTCGAAAGCATTCGTCCATACAAGTCCGTATCGGGTCTGAACGGAACCGAAGGCACTACTTCTACTACATCCATTTTGGAAATATCCTCAGGATTAGTTGCGACTAGCCCTTGCACTTCACAGCTCCATCTTCGACTCCGAACACGTTTCACGAAACATACAAACCGGGTCGAAGTGGTTTTCGAGAAATAAATCCCGATCCCGGTCTCTTCGAAACGATCAACGCATTTGTCCAATATTGACAGTCGGTGATTTAACTATCAATTTATATTCACAAACATCCATCACACAATAAATAATCTCACGTTATTTATTTGCCTCAAATATCCTTAAAGATATATTTCCAAATTTTCAAAGCTCATTTGAAAACAATTCCCAAAATCTCTTCCTTTACAAGGAAAATTATTTAACATTTATTCCCATTGGAAATAACCAAGTTCAAAACATTTAGATTTAAACAGTTAAAACACTTCTTCTGAATTATACTTAAAAATATGTAAGTTACTACTAGTTATTACTCAAAAATAAAATTTTACAATATTTAAAGTAAAACTATTTATTTAGATATAAACTTGATTTTTAATAAAGGTTAAAATAAACCAAATTTAAAAGTAGAGTTTTAAAAAGATAATATTAGCTTTTACCAATAACTTAAACAATAACTTTAAAACAAATTTATTAATTTCTTCTTTAAAATAATAATTTCTTAAAATACTCTTTAAACAGATTTAAGCTTTAACTCTTATTTCATTAATATCTGTTAAAACTCTAACTTGGTTTTCCAGGTAAAACACACTTCCATTCAAACATCCTAAAGAACTTTCTTATAAATCTTGCCCAATCCATTTCAACCCAAATTTTATGTTTAAACAACGTAAATTTCCTTTCCATGCTTAAAAATAAACTCCTTTTGAAGTTTAAACACCTTTCTCCATTTTCGAAAATTCATTTTCAAAGCATAGGATGAAAACATTTTTAAATAAACATTTGGGAATTTATTAAAGGAAAATAATACTCATGACTTACTTAAATAAAATCCCAATGGTGAAAAATGCATTTCAAAATATTTTATTTACATTTTAAACTGTTAATTTATATTTGGAAGCTTCGTTAAAACATATTTTAATTTCCCGAAAAAACATTATTCATTATCAAAAATGACCCATCGTTATTTTAACACTTTATCACTTCTTATAAAATTTCTCACTAGAAAGCCATAATTCCACATTATAGATTGATAAATTTTCCACTTTACTTAAAACTCAAATTTACCAATTTCCATTCTTCATCTACTCCAAATTCCAAATTTTACATCTTTAAATTCTTGATTCAACAATTTCTTTAAAATCCAATTTATTTTATTTATTTTTAATATTCCAGATTTTATTTATCAAAATATCTCACGATATAACTGAATTCAAAAATTTAGCTAACACAGAATACAAATGCGATACATCATCAATTATATAAAAATAATCCCTACATTGTGACGAATCCAGTTGGATCCCTCCAACCTGTTTGTCCCTGCATCCACAAATATTAGCACATCACTTATATAACTATCATTTCAGACTGACACAACACTTATATTCAACGAATCACACAGATATTTAAATATTAACTATTTAAATTGTCTAGCATCCAGATGTGAGGGAGAATAACTCACCTTGAGTTTCGGCGCGCATTCGAAATTTAAATTAAACCGAACGGTGTTCGATTTAACATAAATTTTTCACTTGCTCCAATCATCTCCAAACTTGCGCTGCAGCGTAGAGTACAACGCTGCGATTCCGGCGCTACCAAAATCATCAAAATCTGATAACGTATGTGCAAGTTATAGATTTTTAAAGTTTGAATAACAATTAAAACAAATTTTCTTTTTAAATTTTAAATTTAATTTTACCAAAACACAATCTGGCCGTAGATACGAATGAACAATCAAGGCCGCTCGTACCCTACTCTTACTCACGCGACGACAACAGCTCGAGAAACCCAAAGCCGCCGCAGTTAGGGCTAAGTAGCTCCTCCTTCTCAGTCGTCATAAACTCGTTCAGCAACCTCCATTCGAACTCCCACAACGCCACCCACCTCCGGTCCAAAAATGAACGAGCTCGGCTTCACCATCACGTGGAAAAACGTGATCGAACGTGAAGTTTTCGAATGGTGTCGCCACCAAACCATCCCACGAAAACACATCACCACCGTTGGATTTCAAGAATGCATCGAACTCTACGTTTCCTCAGTTGAAAATTTTCAGAATCGTTATGGATTGATCGATAATTAGAGATGAATGTCGTTTCATTTCGGCCATGGATAGTTGTGAGTGGCGGCTCACGAAAATAGCTTAGGGTTTGCAAAATATTACGTTATATAATATAAATTTAATATTATTTTAATATTGTCCTACAAATGTTCACAACCTATGCAAACAATCTCCAAATCTCACGTACCAACAGGCGTTCCTAGGGTTTTTTCGCGTTCCAACAGGCGTTCCTACAAACGTTCACATACCAACAGGCGTTCCTACAAATGTTCACGTACAACCTATGCTAATTCGGTCATACGTGCGAGTTACGGAATTTAACGATCAATTTAAAATTAAATCGGTTAAATCGATTTCTATGCGTTTTAAGCTGCCGGGTTCAAACGACAACTCCGATTGCTATAAAAATTGAAATCCGATAATAACTAACTATGACGGATCCAATGGAACTAGTTTTGTCGAATTCCGAGACTGTGCCCCGAAAGGCTATTTTAACTCGTCTATTTAATCGAGCGATTTTCGAATTTGTCGAAATGCTTAAAATTTCACTTTTAAAAATTTTCCTATCTTAATAATAAATCATATAAAATTTATAATCGCATTAAAAATTATTCTGACTCATTCCGGATTAAAATCTCACTAATTGCAATATTTAATTATTAAATTTTATGATTAAATTAATATAAAATTTCAAACAATAACTGATTAACTTTTAAATTCTTCTAAAAATCCAACAACACTTTTTAAAATCCAAATGGACTAAAAATAAATTTCAAAAACATTTTTATCGCTATTTACATCTAAATCCTCAAATTGTTTCAGTCCAATATTTAATTACTATTCAAAATTGAATTAAATTATCATATTTTAAAACCTATAACTTATTTTATAAATTGAACCTGATTCTCTTTGTTCCAAAATTAATTAAAAATCCTCAGTGAACATTTAAAATGAATTAAATGTTCAAAATTCAATGGCCCAAAAATCCAGGATGTTACATTCCTCCCCCCTTATAAAAATTTCGTCCCCGAAATTTGTTAAGGTGGAAGAATGCTCCCAAATCCAAAAATAAACTTACTTAGTGAAATCTAAATTTCACTTTGCTCAAATTCTATAGTTTCAAATTGAAACTACTAATTCAATCCTATTCCAAAATCCTTTATTTTCAGTTGTTATTTGAAATCAACTTATCGCTAATGAGACAAATGCTCCTACACACATTAACTTAACCCTAACCTCTTTAGCTAAAACTTATATGCTCTTCCCAAAACCCTTTAGCTCAAATCCAAACTCATTTGCTTTATTTATACTCAAAGCTTTGGTTTCCACATTATCTTAAAAACAACTTTCCAAGTTAATTAAAATTTTCAAATTTCCAAAAAATTTCTAACTTCCAAAATTTTCAGAAAATTTTGGCAGAGTCTCCCCTGCACGGAGGAGCTTTCGCGATATCGCGATACAAATAAATATATATACATCGACCCACACGGTCGGAAACCAAAATATATCACAACAAATATATCATTTCCCAATTATATTTGCGTAGGCGTACCTTTTTAGCAAATTTTAATAGCAAGCGGCTAATATAATGCATATACGCGCTCCAACTCTCTCAAACGCCTTCTGTACCTGAACTTACTCAAACAAACTCATCGGTTTTCAAAGATACGAACATTTTAACAACATTCCATTTATAAATCTTAACCAACATATCAATTTCATATCCTAACCAAGCAAAATTCATAATTTACAAATGTTAACCATATTTTATCAACAATTCAAAGATCTCAATCACCTTTTAATTTCTTATTCAATTCCAAACTTCATTTTGTTTCACTTGAATGATTTACATTCAAGTTCACTATATACAATTCATATTTATTACCACCAATTCATATTCACTTCAATATTATGAACATAAGCTTCACTATTTTCAATTTACTTCCATTTATATTCAAATTGATTCACAATCTAATGTACTTATGATTTATTTGCGTTTCTTTTCCAAATTCAAACTTCATTATATTCCACTCGAATGATTTACATCCGAGTTGCAAATGTTAGATTCACATTCACTTAAGAGTAATACAAGCTTTTGATTCATTTACTTTTCTCTTTAATTAATCTGCATACAAATCCACTAAATAAATTCCAATCCATTTCCCGTTATTCAAATATCAATTTCATTTACTTCTTTTAATTCATTCACTTAAGTTTATCAAATAATTTCTATGTAGGTTGGTTATTCAAACAAATAACCAATTCTTAAGCTTATAACCGGTTAAAATTAATTTCCAACTTAGCTACAAATTAATTTTGTTCAATTCTGCATGGTTCATAATCCAAGCATTCTTATCACATTGCAATTATTAAATTAAATCCTTCCCTTATATTTTATTTCATTAACCAATTCGAGTTTATATTAGTATCATTCCATTCTGGATTATTTACAATTCATACAACCTTATTTCCTCAAAATAGTTAATTTATAATTCATTTACTTGCATTCCAATTTTATTATCTAAACCAATTTCATCCAAAATTACTTAATAAAGCTTATCCACAATTAATTTTGTCTTTCAATTTGCTTAAGTTCTTTCACAGTATTTTCATTATCTTCTTTTAAATCAAATTGTATTTTCATTTGATTCTCATACAAATCAATTCCAATCCATTTACAAATTTTAATGCACTTTGCTTATTCATTTAGTCCATTTAAGATTTATTTTATTAGCAAAGAAACCACTTTAAATTATTTCACTCTTTTGAATTTATTTATGATTCAAACCTTCACCATTATAATAATTCCATTGTTCATTCACACTCATAACTTTTTATTACCAAAATTAAATTCCCATACTAGAACTGGATTTTTATTTTTCTTTTGAAGCATTTCCATTTCTTTTATAATCCAATTCCATATCCATTCACACTTCCATCTTTCATTTATCCTCTATTTAATTTGGCTTACACTAAATTCATTCTCAAACAATTCCTTTAACTTAATTTAATTTTCTTTCAATTCAAATGTTTTTTTTTCTCCAAATTCAATTCAAGTTTAACCAAATTTATTTAGCCATCTTGAATTTATACCATTACCTTTACTATCTTAAATGAGAATTTAATTACATTCATTTTTATTCATAACACAATTGAATTATTTATTTATTTATTTATTCCAAATTCAGCTAAATTCTATTTAACCGAAGTTAAATTCAATTTTAATCCTCCATATACAAGTTTAAAACTTATTTACTAACTTAAGTTCACTCACATCTTTTATAATTTATATTTTCTTCACCTTATTCCAATTCACATTTAATTCAGGATTATAAGTATAATACTAATTAGCTTGTGGGTATAATTCATTACACTATAACCCACGATTTCAAAGTCAACTTACATTTTAATTTAATCCAAATCAATTTAATTCTAAGTCCAATTTTATTTAACTTATCCAAGTTAAATTCCAATTTTCTATTCACTTCAATATATTTTATTCACTTCCACTAACTCAAGTTAAATTTTAATTTTCAAGATTTAAAATTTTCATTTCCTTCTTATTAATATCAACTTCACTTAATAAGTTCAATAGTTGATTCATTTTAATTTACACATTATTTAAATAGAATTTCCCAGAATTCAATTACTCTGTTTTATTCCAAAACCATTTTGAAATAATAATCAACACCTACCCATTAGGTATATCAAATCAAATTTCCAGATTTCCAAACAACTTGGTTGTACCAAAACAATTTCCCTATTTTGAATTTTCCAAAACACTTGTTATACCCAACAAGTCCCAAACAATATCATAACCAATCACTTTGGTAGCAATCCATCACTTTAGAAACTCGAAAATGAATTCTAATGATGTGGCCAGTACCATCAGGATTATTTTCCAGCGACTGAAGTGAGTTCAGTGCTTCCTTACTCTCCCAAATTCATTTCAAACAGTTTCCATTCAAAAATTCTTTCCAAAATAATATTCCATCATTACCTTCAAACACCTTAGCAAACATTTCAAACTTTCCCAGGATTTTAATATTTCCAAACTTTCATTTTCATTACATTTAAAATCCTTTGCAAAACTTCCGGGATTTATATTCTGGTTTAATTCTAATTTAGTTATTCTTCTTTTGTATAATTTATACTCATAGCTTTTATTTGATTATAACCATTTCAAATTTAAATTAAATGTTAGATTCTTATTTGATTAAGATATTAACAACTATTCATCCAAATATATATATATCATTTCAGAAAAATTATTCCTTTTATATCCAAAATATAATTTTGGGTAAAATTATTCCATTTACCCACTTTAAAAACAATACTATGTCAGTTTATCTTGTTTAAAAGTTTAGAAACCCCTATCGATACGGTTGTACTTCCCGCACCGACCAGAATTCATAAACACTCAACCGATAAGTCAACACAGTATAAAAACAATTTTTATATGCACTAAAAAGTACGCTCTCATATCTATTAATACGCTCAACTCGTTATAGAGTACTATTGACTCTATTTAATGAGTAATTTCCCCACTAAAGCCTAGGTTGTCGCCAACCTAAGCTTTGATACCAAGTGTAACGACCCGCAAATCCGTACCCCTTGAGTCCACACTATTCTACATCAATTAACTCAAGTGGAACAGAAACACGAACCATTAGGGTTTAAGAAGAAGAGGTAGAAGAAGAAGTAACTAAACTATATCAGAATCTCACAGTCGCAGCGGAATAAAATATAATACACAATAATAGAGATTTACACAAAATGAGAACTATATTTGTTTTATACATCATATCATCAGAGTATCTCCTACAACAATATTACCAATCAGACATTACCATATAATCATAGCAGCGGATATATAAATACGGATAATACGTCTCGGACTCCGGCTCCTCTCCTGCTCCATAGCATCCTGTCCTGAACATATAATACTCGGTCTGACCCGAGCATTATGATGAAATAACACCCGAGTCAGTCTGGAATACCAGTTGATAATAATGCATCCGAATTGATTATTAAAGTTTCAAAAATCCTTTGAAAACAAAAGCATCTCGTAAGACCATGCCACAAATAAACATATCGGGTTTTTACCTTACGATAGCTAAAACACTTTTTATAGAATCCTCCGATATTATAATAGGGTCTATTTACAAATACTTATAAAATAGCTGAAATTGTTACATCTATTAAATTCCATCTACTAGCCACGGAGTGGGTAATACAAACGAAACTCGTAAAAGGCTCCTAGGGAGAATGGATTTCCAACAATGACTAGGCACTGGGGTACCACCTGTCATAGTACCTGGTCTAGATCAGCGTACCGAGGACCACTCCAGATCCCCTGCAACACAAGGTCGAACCCATCCCTTACTGGACAGTTCCGAATAAGATCACCCCGCGGTTGGGATGTCCCGGAAATTTAGGAAATAATTATTTAATAATTTCTCTAATAATTATTTTATAATGTGAAATATGGATTCAAACAGGAATTCTCTTTTGAAAATTTATAATTATTTAGTTTGTTTAATGATATTCTTTTCAAAGTTAAAAATATTGAAGTAATAAATTTATCTTTCTAAACTGATTTAAAAATATTTTATTTATAATGTATAAATGTTTGTACATTGTAAATGGAGGATTTGGTTTTAATTTTAATTTATATTAAATAAAGGATATTTTCTAATTTTATATATAAAGTTCTGATGAACTTTGTGGGGTAGTGCAGGGTTTTGACTCGGGTAATTCTCAGGTAGATTTGTTTTTGACTCGAAGAAAAGGGCTGGGGAACTCGAAGTAAAATTAGGGGTCAATCGGGTATTTGGTTGCAGGTTTTAGAATCTGTAATTTTTCAGTTTTTAAAATTTTGAAAGAAACTCATATTTTAAAGATTGTAAATTGAATCAAATGTAAGATTTAAACTGAATTCAAATGTGGCTTTGAATTCAAAGTTTTTAAAAAAGTAAAATCTTAAATTTAAATTCAGTTGTAAAGCAAGAATTAAAACAGTTTTCAGGTTTAAAACCTGAGAGTTATTTTGCAGTTCTTTTTAAAATGTTGATTGAAATTCAAAAATTTAGCGCAGTCTTAATTTAAGTGGGAGTTAAATCTGGATTCAAATGCAGTTTGAGTTCAAAGGTTTTAGAAAAAAAAATGAAGATCTTAAATTTTAAGAAGATTTAAATCTGGTTTTAAATCAAGTATAGAACAGTTTCAGGTTTGTATTAAAACCAGAATTAGATTTAAATAGTTTTTGTAATTTTTTGAAAGTATGAACAGATTTAAATGTTTGAGCAAAACTTAAATTTGTTTTTGAATTCAGATTTAAAACTGTTTTCAAGTTTCTTTGAAAACCAGTTTTGATTCAAAACAGTTTGTAAATAGAAAATAATAATGAACAGATTTAGATGTTTTAAAATAGATTTGAAAATGGAATTTGATTTCAAATAAGATTTAAAACTTGAAAGAATTAGTTCCATTAGTATTGAATTAAAATATGAAGTGTTTAATTTGAATTTGGAAGTTGAAAATAATCAACTTATTTTCAAAGCTTGATTTATTTTAATCAAGTAAATTTATTTTAACCTTTTCTTTTATATTTAAGTAATGAATGTTGTTTAAACATTCATTTTTATTTTGAGGTTTATAATTATTTAAAATTTGGATTAATGTTTAATAGTTAAACATTTTAAATATTAGAATTTTAAATGGAATTTGAATTTAAATTCAGAAATGTATTGTTTTAATACATTTTGAATTTAAATAAGTCATTTGATAAGTAATTTAATCATTTTGAAAATATTTAAGATAATTAAGGATTTACTTAATTATTTGATTTTAAATAATGGTTTATATAAATTTTAATTGGAAATGATTTATTTATAATTAATCTAATTCAAATTTTCTTAAGTATATAATTAATGAAATGTTAATTAATAAATGGTGATAATTATCTAAGGATAATTTAGTAATTAATTAATGTAATTATTTTGATAATTAACTAGATTGATTAATTGAATCGAATTAATTGTAATTTGTTAAGTATAATTAATTGTTTAAGTAATTAAGGAATTAATTACTTATTGTAATTAATTTTGATATGTGAGTTAATTAAGTTAATTAATTTAGTTTAATTAAAAAATCATGTGATGATTTTATAAGAGAGTAATTACTTAATGTAATTAGTGGAGCAGGATGACTTAGAAAAGTAAAAATGATAATTACTGAAATGTAATTAGTAATTTGGATAATTACTTTTGTAATTAATTAAGGAATTAATTAATGATTAATTATTGGTTAATTAATTAAAGATAGTTAATTACTAAATTTGATATTAATCAAGGTGATTAATAATTAGAGTAATTACTAAATGTAATTAATTTTAATTAAGTAATTTATTTAAATATTAGAGATCATTAATTATTATAATTAATGATGTAATTTAGGATTGTTTGATTAAGTAATAATTAAATTAAGTGATTAATTAATTTTAATTAATTAAGGACAAATATAATTAATTATAATTAATTAATAAATGGAGTAATTAAATGTTAATTACTTATGATTAAGGTTAATTAATTTGTGGAAATTAATTAAAGACTTATTACTTATTGTAATTAGTGAATGATTAATCAAAGTTGTTAATCAAGTTAAATACTTAGGATTAATTAATTAACTGGGTTAATTAATAGATGTTAAGCACGATTTAAATTTGTTAATTAATTTAATTTATTTTAAATTAATTAGAGATGGTTGTAATTAATTTAATTCATTTTAAATTAATTATAATTGATGGTTAATGAATCATTGCTCATGGATGTTATTGGTTGAATGGTTGAGATCTCAGTAATGAGATTAGTTGTATCTGTAAGAGATGAATGATTGGTTTAAGTATGATGGTTTGTGATGGATTATTTGGTTGAATGATTATTTGTTTATGGATGATACAGATTATCTATTTATGATATGAATGTGCTTATCTATTGTGATATGTAGTTTATCTATCTATGTGAATTAGATAACAATGAAATGAGTTATTTGTTTTTAAACCCTTAAGTACAACTTGGACATTAAAATGGCGTTTGGTTTCGGTGAGACCGGGATCGGGTTTCCATATTTGGATATCCTAAAACCACATCGATTCCAATTAAACGTTAGGTCGTTAATCCAAGTGGAGCAAGTGAAGACTCGAGGTGTAAGGCTATACGTCAGTATAACTCTGTGGGTGATTCCGTAATGAGTTGATGGAATAGTGCTTATAGGTTCGAGATGGCGATCTAGAGTGCAAGGGTTATCGTCGTTAACTCTGAGGGTGATTCCAATACGAGTGTAACGAGATAATGCCTTCGGTTTCGTTCGAACTCGGAACGAACTTGTATGGATTGAATGCTTTCAGAACATCGTCGGGTGGATGATGAGCATTCTAAGATTGATATGTCCTAAAGGTAATCGTAACCTCAAGCCTCATCAACCGGGAATGGCTAAAACAGGGAAGGTGCAGCAAAGCTTCGTGGGTCACACCCACTTGAGAGCAAGATTTACTCCTGTCTATAGGTCCCTTTATATTCGGTTGTGTGGCAGTTGGTGACGACCAATCTGCGGGGTAGTCTTGTTCGGAACTGTTCAGTAAGGAACAGGTCCGGCTTTGTGTTGCAAGGGAGTGGGAGTACTCCTCGGTACAGTGATCTAGGCCACGTAATGTGACGGGAAGTACCCCAGTAGCCCTGCCATTGTTGGAAACCCATTTTCCCTACGAGACCCTACGGTTTTGTTTGTATTACCCACTTTTGTGGCTAGTAGCTGGAATTTAATAGATGTAACAATTTCGGCTATTTCTTATTTACTTGAAAACCCTAGACACTATTATAATATCACTGGATTTCCTATCAAATGTTTTGGTTAGCGTAAGGTAAATTTTTTTCCATGTTTATGTGTGGGAAGTCTTACGTGATACCTTTTGTTTTCAAAGGATTTTCTAAAGTTAAGCAACTTTTATCCCCGTTTACTCACACCAGACCCCTGTCTGACCTGAGTGTTTATTTTCTGTTTTATTAAACTCTTGGGTACTCATATTATGTATGAGTAGTCAAGTGATTCAGGATTGCTTTGACGAGTTCTAGAGGAGATAATGGAGCAGGAGGCTTCAGCGTGTAGATATATTTAGTGGTTCCGTTGTGTTTGAGTTGCATCTTTTTTCTCTGATGTTTTTGGATTGTAATTGCTAGACAGATATTTATAACTGCCTAGTTTTGTGTTGTATTGGTTGTAATACTCTGATGTATATGATACTATGTAAAGTATTATGTGATATATTATAATTTATTCGACTCCGCTGTGAGATTCTGATGTTGTCTTTTTCTTTCTTTCCTTTCTTTTCTCTTTTCTATCCCTTTCTTTCTTCTTAACGATACGACTTCCTGGAGTTGGGAAGTTGGGTCGCTACAACGTGGTATCAGAGCACTAAGTTGAGCGAATACCTAGACTCTGGAGTGGTGTCCTTCTTGAGAGAGCGTATTTGTAATTTTGTATATATATTTGTTTATTTATTTCTGCCTATTAGATTGGGTTACCTGTTTAGGTTTTCCAATAAGTAATAAAGATAGATAGGGTAGTGGTGTGTGTAACGCAACTACCAATGGTAGGAATTTGAGTGTTTGAAGTTGGAAGTGATCTGCTAGGGCAGTGTTGGGCATCTTGAGTAGTTCTGCAGTTTGGTGTGAAGGATTTCACTGATCTCTGATGGAAATCTTTTCAAGATTCAGAGTTATCTTTGGATTATAAGCTGGATTGCACCCATGTGAGTTGTTTTTCTTGAAAATTGGATTAGTTGGAAGTACTGAAGCCAGAAATGGTATCTTGGCAACCTTAGAGAGGAGTTCTGTCTATATTTGGGTTTGAGGCTCAGTTTGGCTGAGTGTTTTGAGCTTTGGATTGGGAGTGAGTTTCTTGAGAGATATCTGTCTATCTGGAAGGCTCTATTATGGAAGTGGCTGGTGTAGCTTTGAGGTTCGATGAGCTTTTGGATAAGGAAGTTTTTCGCAGCAGTAGCAGCAGTAAGAGGCCTGTTCTTCGATGGTTCAGAAATCTTTGTGATTCTTCTATCAGTAAGCCAGGCAGATGGTGGAGCTTGTCCTTTTCTTCTGGAGCTCAGTTGAGGGTAATATTAGTGGTTAAGAGGTAGACCACTAGTTCTTCTTTGATTAGAAGGCTTTAGCTATTCTGATTGTATGGTGAGAACGTTTTCCTGGGATCTGAACTAGGTGGGATCGCAAAAGTGACTTGCGATGGTTCGGAAGTTCTCTGAGTAATCTTTGTTTGGATTGAAGCATCTCTAGAGGATGTTTGAGTTATCGAAGTGGTATCTTCGGGATATCTTCGAAGGAGTTAAGATTTGCATCTCCATCAAGAGTTTGAGTTCTGTTCCGACTTGATTCTTGAAGTTTTTCCGGTGGATCAGATTAGTATGAGGATTCTTTAAGAGAAATCTGTTTAAGTTGGTAGGATTTATTTGGTCCAGTTTTCTGGTTGAATTTTTGCTGTGATGTTTGTGACCGAATCGGATAGGTCACTGAGATTTTACGGAATTTGATGAACAATATTCCGAAATAAGTTGATCAAGTTTGTACTTGTGTTCATCAACAACATTCTTGAATCAGAGTGGCGCAGCGGAAGCGTGGTGGGCCCATAACCCACAGGTCCCAGGATCGTCATGAGAGATGTGTGGATAAGAGATTGGATCTTTCTGTTTCTTTTGAGGATTAAGTGTTCGATCTACAGGATTGAATTTCCAGTTCGGATGGTTGGAAATTGTTTTGTTTTTCACGTATCTCTGAGGGAGTACGTGTATGGTTTATCATTGGTTTTAGAATTAGTAGTTCTGGGAGATTTGGGAGTTGATCAGGATTTGTTTGTAGTCCTGTATTCTGTTTTAGATTTGTAGATCAAGATATATAGGAGCTCTAGATCTGAGTGATATAGCTAGTTTAGATTCTGTAGGGCGAGTGTCCCGGTGTTTGTACCTAGGAAACTCTAGGGAATCTTATCCAGAATTTTGTCTGGATAATTAGAATTGTTTGTTTTGAATTGGTTGCTATGGTTGCTAGTATTTTGGTCGATAGTTTATGATTGCTCTTTTAAAATTTAAAATCTGTACGGGATTATTAAATTACCTTTGCTTTTAAATTTCGGGGACGAAATTCTTTTAATGGGGGAGGAATGTGATGTCCCGGAAATTTAGGCAATAATTATTTAATAATTTCTCTAATAATTATCTTATAATGTGAAATATTGATTCAAACAGGAATTCTCTTTTGAAAATTTATAATTATTTAGTTTGTTTAATGATATTCTTTTCAAAGTTAAAAATATTTAAGTAATAAATTTATCTTTCTAAACTGATTTAAAAATATTTTATTTATAATGTATAAATGTTTATACATTGTAAATGGAGGATTTGGTTTTAATTTTAATTTATATTAAATAAAGGATATTTTCTAATTTTATATATAAATGTATAATTTGTAAATTTGATTTGATTTGATTTAAATTAGTATTGTAAACTTTTAAAAATCTTTCTTATATTTTCATAGAAATGTAAGTAAGAATTTGTTTTGTTTAAATTTTATTTTATAATAAAAGTTTGTTTGGTTTTATTTTAAAATTGTTTTTCTTTTGAAATAAGACTTAGTTCATTCTTGTTTAAAGTATAACATTTGATTTAAAAACTTTTGAATAAAATCTAATTCAACATTTCTTTTTCTTCTTAAAATCTTTTCTTTTGAAATTTAGTTTTATGAAGAATATTATTTTAAAAATAATTAAACAAACATTTAAATGTAAATGTATAATTTTATAAAGAAGTTTATATGTTATTATTTAAGACTAGTGTTAATACAACATTTAAATCTTGCTAAAATAAGTTTGAAATAGTTTAAGATAAATTCAAATACATTTATAAATTTAAAATTTTCTTTTAAATATTGAAATGAACATGTGTTAAATTCTTAAACATAAAATAGACACTTGTAAAATTATCTACACCTAAACATAACAAGTGGCATTTGTTTTCAAAGCTTTTTATTTAAAATTTATTTTGATAAGAGAATATGACAAATGCTTTTCCTCTGTTCAACCCATTTTCTCATTTGAAACCTGAAATCAAATTTCAGTAAAGATAAAAACCAAACTTCAATTAGAAATCTGCAAATCAATTTCTTCAAAACAAATGCATGTGTATAAATATGAAAATCAAAATCTGCATTCATCTCCAAGTCTGCATACAATAATTTAACATCAAGAAACTCAACAATCAAAATACAAGCAAAGCAAACTTCAATTCAAATTTGGAAGGTCTGCATGAAATCTTCATCAACCAGAGAAGTAATTTCTGTAATCAAAGTGGAAGCCAGATTTTCAATATGCAGTTTCAACAGTTTCTGGAAATTTAATCTGCACCTAAATTGTTTCTGCATCTTCTAATTTTGGTGAGTAAACTTCTTCTTTTAAAAACAGTTTCCTTTAAAAATCAAAATCAGCATAAACTACAGAGCTTATGTTTTTCAAACTGTTTTAAACCAAAACTGCTCTGTTATTTATTTTTGTGAGAACCTCGATGCAAAGTTTGAACCTGTCTGATGCATGTGAACATGTAAATTGTGTATGCTTATATGAGTTTATTTAGGATCAATATGATTTGTGAAATATATATAGATATATATACGTACGGGATTACAGTAATCCTGATTTACAGTTTGCTGTTTTAACTAAGTTTAATAGAAAACCTTATTCACTTGTTTAGTCTCTGTTAGGAATTAATATAAGCAACAAATAATGATTGTTCAATAATAAATTATGTTCTTAAGTCATAATCAGTTGTTTGAAAAATTTGTTGCTTCTGAAGCAAATACAGCAGCAGGTATTTCAAATAAACAAAAATATAAACATCATTAATTATTAAATACAAGATTATAACATGAATATATGTTATAAATCAGAAAATTTAAAACAAATTTCACCTTTTTACACGAACTGTGGCATTAGCATTTTAGTTTTGGACAGAAATGGGAATTTTAAAGGTATCTGTTAAGTTAGAAAATTTTAGGTATTAAGATACTTCCTGTAGGTGAAAAATTGATGTAAGAATAAGGTGAAATTGGGAAGTTAGTGATCAGAGAGAGAGGAGATGTGAATTGGGGGTTTTCCAGGTTTATGGCCTGAAGTTGAGTGGTCGGGTTTGATGGCCTCTTGTTATCTCTGTGTTGCATCGAATGAGGAGAGGTTTTGGAGATTGAAAGAGGGGTTGTAGATGGTGCGATGGCCGGAATTGTAGGTGCTCAGATGGTCGGAATGGATCATCGAAGTGGTTGACAGGTTTGGGTTTGAATAAAGTGATAATTCCAGGTTGGCTTGTCCAACTTGATTTTGATTTGAGCTGCTAGGGGAATGTCTGGAGGTTGTGATCAGATGAGGAGTTGGTCAAAGACTTGGTGGAGTTGGTCAGAGTGGCTGGTGATGGCCAGAATGTTGGTGCATATGCACTGTGTATAGGTAAAGTTCTGATGAACTTTGTGGGGTAGTGCAGGGTTTTGACTCGGGTAATTCTCGGGTAGATTTGTTTTTGACTCGAAGAAAAGGGCTGGGGAACTCGAAGTAAAATTAGGGGTCACTCGGGTATTTGGTTGCAGGTTTTAGAATCTGTAATTTTTCAGTTTTTAAAATTTTGAAAGAAACTCATATTTTAAAGATTGTAAATTGAATCAAATGTAAGATTTAAACTGAATTCAAATGTGGCTTTGAATTCAAAGTTTTTAAAAAGGTAAAATCTTAAATTTAAACAAGATTTAAATTCAGTTGTAAAGCAAGAATTAAAACAGTTTTCAGGTTTAAAACCTGAGAGTTATTTTGCAGTTCTTTTTAAAATGTTGATTGCAATTCAAAACTTTAGCGCTGTCTTGATTTAAGTGGGGGTTAAATCTGGATTCAAATGCAGTTTGAGTTCAAAGGTTTTAGAAGAAAAAAAATGAAGATCTTAAATTTAAACAAGATTTAAATCTGGTTTTAAATCAAGTATAGAATAGTTTCAGGTTTGTATTAAAACCAGAATTAGATTTAAATAGTTTTTGTAAGTTTTTGAAAGTATGAACAGATTTAAATGTTTAAGAAAAACTGAAATTTGTTTTTGAATTCAGATTTAAAACCGTTTTCAAGTTTCTTTGAAAACCAGTTTTGATTCAAAACAGTTTGTAAATAGAAAATAATAATGAACAGATTTAGATGTTTTAAAATAGATTTGAAAATGGAATTTGATTTCAAATAAGATTTAAAACTTGAAACAATTAGTTCCATTAGTATTGAATTAAAATATGAAGTGTTTAATTTGAATTTAGAAGTTGAAAATAATCAACTTATTTTCAAAGCTTGATTTATTTTAATCAAGTAAATTTATTTTAACCTTTTCTTTTATATTTAAGTAATGAATGTTGTTTAAACATTCATTTTTATTTTAAGGTTTATAATTATTTAAAATTTGGATTAATGTTTAATAGTTAAACATTTTAAATATTAGAATTTTAAATGGAATTTGAATTTAAATTTAGAAATGTATTGTTTTAATACATTTTGAATTTAAATGAGTCATTTGATAAGTAATTTAATCATTTTGAAAATATTTAAGATAATGAAGGATTTACTTAATTATTTGATTTTAAATAATGGTTTAGATAAATTTTAATTGGAAATGATTTATATATAATTAATCTAATTCAAATTTTCTTAAGTATATAATTAATGAAATGTTAATTAATAAATGGTGATAATTATCTAAGGATAATTTAGTAATTAATTAATGTAATTATTTTGATAATTAACTAGATTGATTAATTGAATCTAATTAATTGTAATTTGTTCAGTATAATTAATTGTTTAAGTAATTAAGTAATTAATTACTTATTGCAATTAATTTTGATATGTGATTTAATTAAGTTAATTAATTTAGTTTAATTAAATAAATCATGTGATGATTTTATAAGAGAGTAATTACTTAATGTAATTAGTGGAGCAGGATGACTTAGAAAAGTAAAAATGATAATTACTGAAATATAATTAGTAATTTGGATAATTACTTTTGTAATTAATTAAGGAATTAATTAATGATTAATTATTGGTTAATTAATTAAAGATAGTTAATTACTAAATTTTATATTAATCAAGGTGAGGTGATAATAATTAGAGTAATTACTAAATGTAATTAATTTTAATTAAGTAATTTATTTAAATATTAGAGATCATTAATTATTATAATTAATGATGTAATTTAGGATTGTTTGATTAAGTAATAATTAAATTAATTGATTAATTAATTTTAATTAATTAAGGACAAATATAATTAATTATAATTAATTAATAAATGGAGTAATTAAATGTTAATTACTTATGATTAAGGTTAATTAATTTTTGGAAATTAATTAAAGACTAATTACTTGTTGTAATTAGTGAATGATTAATCAAAGTTGTTAATCATGTTAAATACTTAGGATTAATTAATTAACTAGGTTAATTAATAGATGTTAAGCAGGATTTAAATGTGTTAATTAATTTAATTTATTTTAAATTAATTAGACATGGTTATAATTAATTTAATTCATTTTAAATTAATTATAATTGATGGTTAATGAATCATTGCTCATGGGTGTTATTGGTTGAATGGTTGAGATCTCAGTAATGAGATTAGTTGTATCTGTAAGGGATGAATGATTGGTTTAAGTATGATGGTTTGTGATGGATTATTTGGTTGAATGATTATCTGTTTATGGATGATACAGATTATCTATTTATGATATGAATGTGCTTATATATTGTGATATGTAGTTTATCTATCTATGTGAATTAGATAACAATGAAATGAATTATTTGTTTTTAAACCCTTAAGTACAACTTGGACATTAAAATGGCGTTTGGTTTCGGTGAGACCGGGATCGGGTTTCCATATTTGGATATCCGAAAACCACATCGATTCCAATTAAACGTTAGGTCGTTAATCCAAGTGGAGCAAGTGAAGACTCGAGGTGTAAGGGCTATACGTCAGTATAACTCTGTGGGTGATTCCGTAATGAGTTGACGGAATAGTGCTTATAGGTTCGTGATGGTGATTTAGAGTGCAAGGGTTATCGTCGTTAACTCTGAGGGTGATTCCAATACGAGTGTAACGAGATAATGCCTTCGGTTTCGTTCGAACCCGGAATGAACTTGTATGGATTGAATGCTTTCAGAACATCGTCGGGTGGATGATGAGCATTCTAAGATTGATATGTCCTAAAGGTAATCGTAACCTCAAGCCTCATCAACCGGGAATGGCTAAAACAGGGGAGTTGCAGCAAAGCTTCGTGGGTCGCACCCACTTGAGAGCAAGATTTACTCCTGTCTAGAGGTCCCTTTATATTCGATTGTGTGGCAGTTGGTGACGACCAATCTGCGGGGTAGTCTTGTTCAGAACTGTTCAGTAAGGAACAGGTCCGGCTTTGTGTTGCAGGGGAGTGGGAGTACTCCTCGGTACGGTGATCTAGGCCACGTACTGTGACGGGCGGTACCCCAGTAGCACTGCCATTGTTGGAAACCCATTTTCCCTACGAGACCCTACGGTTTTGTTTGTATTACCCACTTTTGTGGCTAGTAGCTGGAATTTAATAGATGTAACAATTTCGGCTATTTCTTATTTACTTGAAAACCCTAGACACTATTATAATATCACTGGATTTCCTATCAAATGTTTTGGTTAGCGTAAGGTAAAAACTTTCCATGTTTATGTGTGGGAAGTCTTACGTGATACCTTTTGTTTTCAAAGGATTTTCTAAAGTTAAGAAAATTTTATCCCGTTTACTCACACCAGACCCCTGTCTGACCCGAGTGTTTATTTTCTGTTTTATTAAACTCTTGGGTACTCATATTATGTATGAGTAGTCAAGTGATTCAGGATTGGTTTGACGAGTTCTGGAGGAGGTAATGGAGCATGAGGCTTCAGCGTGTAGATATATTTAGTGGTTCCGCTATGTTTGAAGTGTATCTTTTTTCTCTGATGTACTTGGATTGTAATTGCTAGACAGATATTTATAACTGCCTAGTTTTGTGTTGTATTGGTTGTAATACTTTGATGTATATGATACTATGTAAAGTATTATGTGATATATTATAATTTATTCGACTCCGCTGTGAGATTCTGATGTTGCCTGTTTCTTTCTTTCCTTTCTTTTCTCTTTTCTATCCCTTTCTTTCTTCTTAACGATACGACTTCCTGGAGTCGGGAAGTTGGGTCGTTACAAATCAACAACCGCCCACTAAGCCGAAATAAAAAGGGACATCTAGACAGGGATGACCTTACTCTCAAGTGGGGGCTACCCACGAAGCCTTGCTGCATATCCCCTGATTCACAGTCATTCCCATTTGATGAGGCTTGTGGCTAAGCGTTACGTTTTAGAACGTTTAACTTAGATTGCCCATCGCCCTCCTAATGATGTCTCGAAAGCATTCGTCCATACAAGTCCGTCCCGGGTCCGAACGGAACTGAAGGCACTACTCCTACTACATCCATTTTGGAAATATCCTCAGGATTAGTAGCGACTAGCCCTTGCACTTCACAGCTCCATCTTCGACTCCGAACACGTTTCACGAAACGTACAAACCGGATCGAAGTGGTTTTCGAGAAATAAATCCCGATCCTGGTCTCTTCGAAACGATCAACGCATTTGTCCAATATTGATAGTCGGTGATTTAACTATCAATTTATATTCACAAACATCCATCACACAATAAATAATCTCACGTTATTTATTTGCCTCAAATATCCTTAAAGATATATTTCCAAATTTTAAAAGCTCATTTGAAAACAATTCCCAAAATCTCTCCCTTTACATGGAAAATTATTTAACATTTATTCCCATTGGAAATAACCAAGTTCAAAACATTTAGATTTAAACAGTTAAAACACTTCTTCTGAATTATACTTAAATATGTAAGTCACTACTAGTTATTACTCAAAAATAAAATTTTACAATATTTAAAGTAAAATTGTTTATTTAGACATAAACGTGATTTTTAATAAAGGTTAAAATAAACCAAATTTAAAAGTAAGTTTTAAAAAGATAATATTAGCTTTTACCAATAACTTAAACAATAACTTTAAAACAAATTTATTAATTTCTTCTTTAAAATAATAATTTCTTAAAATACTCTTTAAACAGATTTAAGCTTTAACTCTTATTTCAATAAAATCTGTTAAAACTCTAACTTGGTTTTCTAGGTAAAACACACTTCTATTCAAACATCCTAAAGAACTTTCTTATAAATCCTGCCCAATCCATTTCAACCCAAATTTTATGTTTAAACAACGTAAATTTCCTTTCCATGCTTAAAAATAAACTCCTTTTGAAGTTTAAACACCTTTCTCCATTTTCGAAAATTCATTTTCAAAGCATAGGATGAAAACATTTTTAAATAAACATTTGGGAATTTATTAAAGGAAAATAATACTTATGACTTACTTAAATAAAATCCCAATGGTGAAAAATGCATTTCAAAATATTTTATTTACATTTTAAACTGTTAATTTATATTTGAAAGCTTCGTTAAAACATATTTTAATTTCCCGGAAAAACACTATTTATTATCAAAAATGACCCATCGTTATTTTAACACTTTATCACTTCTTATAAAATTTCTCACCAGAAAGCCATACTTCCACATTATAGATTGATAAATTTTCCACTTCATTTAAAACTCAAATTTACTAATTTCCATTCTTCATCTACTCCAAATTCCAAATTTTACATCTTTAAATTCTTGATTCAACAATTTCTTTAAAATCCAATTTATTTTATTTATTTTTAATATTCCAGATTTTATTTATCAAAATATCTCACGATATAACTGAATTCAAAAATTTAGCTAACACGGAATATAAATGCGATACATCATCAATTATATTAAAATAATCCCTACATTGTGAGGAATCCAGTTGGATCCCTCCAACCTGTTTTTCCCTGCATCCACAAATATTAGCACATCACTTATATAACTATCATTTCAGACTGATATAACACTTATATTCAACCAATCACATAGATATTTAAATATTAACTATTTAAATTGTCTAACATCCAGATGTGAGTGAGAATAACTCACCTTGAGTTTCGGCGAGCGTTCGAAATTTAAATTAAACCGAATAGTGTTCGATTTAACCTAAATTTTCGACTTGTTCCGATCGTCTCTAAACTTGCGCTGCAGAGTAGAGTACGACGCTGCGATTCCGGCGCTACCAAAATCGTCGAAATCTGATAACGTATGTGCAAGTTATAGATTTTTAAAGTTTGAATAACAATAAAAACAAATTTTCTTTTAAAATTTAAAATTTAATTTTACCAAAACACAATCAGGCCGTAGATACGAACGAACAATCAAGGCCGCTCGTACCCTATTCTTCCTCACGCGACAACAACAGCTCGAGAAACCCAAAGCCGCCGCAGTTAGGGCTAAGTAGCTCCTCCTCCTCGGTCGTCACAAACTCGTTCAGCAACCTCCATTCGAACGCCCACAACGCCACCCACCTCCGGTCCAAAAACGAACGAGCTCGGCTTCACCATCACGTGGAAAAACGTGATCGAACTTG
This sequence comes from Allium cepa, assembly GCA_030765085.1. Taxonomy (NCBI): domain Eukaryota; kingdom Viridiplantae; phylum Streptophyta; class Magnoliopsida; order Asparagales; family Amaryllidaceae; genus Allium; species Allium cepa. Next base: position 296,224,905 of record CM060937.1, read on the forward strand.
AAGTTTTCGAACGCCATCACCACCAAACCATCCCACGAAAACACATCACCACCGTTGGATTTCAAGAATGCATCGAACTCTACGTTTCCTCAGTTGAAAATTTTCAGAATCGTTGCATGGATTGATCAAAAATTAGAGATGAATGTCGTTTTGTTTCGGCCTTGGATAGTTGTGAGTGGCGGCTCATGAAAATAGGTTAGGGTTTGCAAAATATTACGTTATATAATATAAATTTAATATTATTTTAATATTGTCCTACAAATGTTCACAACCTATGCAAACAAACTCCAAATCTCACGTACCAACAGGCGTTCCTAGGGTTTTTCCACGTTCCGGACACAATGGGACAGGTTTCGAAAGCTAGTTCGGTCATACGTGTGAGTTACGGAATTTAACGATCAATTTAAAATTAAATCGGTTAAATCGATTTCTATGTGTTTAAGCTGTCGTGGTCAAATGACAACTCCGATTGCTACGAAAATTGAAATCCGATAATAACTAACTATGACGGATCCAATGGAACTGGTTTTGTCGAATTCCGAGACTGTGCCCCGGAAGGCTATTTTAACTCGTCTATTAAATCGAGCGATTTTCGAATTTGTCGAAAACGCTTAAAATTTCACTTTTAAAAATTTTCCTATCTTAATAATAAATCATATAAAATTTATAATCGCATTAAAAATTATTCTGACTCATTCCGGATCAAAATCTCACTAATTGCAATATTTAATTATTAAATTTTATGGTTAAATTAATATAAAATTTCAAATAATAACTGATAACTTTTAAATCCTTCTAAAAATCCAACAGCACTTTTTAAAATCCAAACGGACTAAAAATAAATTTCAAAAACATTTTTATCGCTATTTACATCTAAATCCTCAAATTGTTTCAGTCCAATATTTAGTTACTATTCAAAATTGAATTATATTATCATATTTTAAAACCTATAACTTATTTTATAAATTGAAACCGATTCTCTTTGTTCCAAAATTAATTAAAAATCCTCAGTGAACATTTAAAATGAATTAAATGTTCAAAATTCAATGGCTCAATAATCCGGGATGTTACATTCCTCCCCCTTACAAACATTTCGTCCCCGTAATTTGTTAAGGTAGAAGAATGCTCCCAAATCCAAAAACAAACTTACTTAGTGAAATCTAAATTTCACTTCGCTCAAATTCTATAGTTTCAAATTGAAACTACTAATTCAATCCTATTCCAAAATCCTTTATTTTCAGTTGTTGTTTGAAATCAACTTATCGCTAATGAGACAAATGCTCCTACATTCATTAACATAACCCTAACCTCTTTAGCTAAAACTTATATACACTTCCCAAAACCCTTTAGCTCAAATCCAAACTCAATTTCTTTATTTATACTCAAAGCTTTGGTTTCCACATTATCTTAAAAACAACTTTCCAAGTTAATTAAAATTTTCAAATTTCCAAAAAAAATTCTAACTTCCAAAATTTTCAGAAAATTTTGGCAGAGTCTCCCCTCCACGGAGGAGATTTCGCGATATCGCGATACAAATAAATATATATACATCGACCCACACGGTCAGAAGCCAAAATATATCACAACAAGTATATCATTTCCCAATTATATTTGCGTAGGCGTACCTTTTTAGCAAATTTTAATAGCAAGCGGCTAATACAACGCATATACGCGCTCCAACTCTCTCAAACGCCTTCTATACCTGAACTTACTCAAACAAACTCATCGGTTTTCAAAGATATGAACGTTTTAACAACATTCCATTTATAAATCTTAACCAACATATCAATTTCATATCCTAACCAAGCAAAATTCATAATTTACAAATGTTAATCATATTTTATCAACAATTCAAAGATCTCAATCACCTTTTAATTTCTTATTCAAGTCCAAACTTCATTTTGTTTCACTTGAATGATTTACATTCAAGTTCACTGTATACAATTCATATTTATTACCACCAATTCATATTCACTTCAATATTATGAACATAAGCTTCACTATTTTCAATTTACTTCCATTTATATTCAAATTGATTCACAATCTAATGTACTTATGATTTATTTGCGTTTCTTTTCCAAATTCAAACTTCATTATATTCCACTCGAATGATTTACATCCGAGTTGCAAATGTTAGATTCACATTCACTTAAGTGTAATACAAGCTTTTGATTCATTTACTTTTCTCTTTAATTAATCTGCATACAAATCCACTAAATAAATTCCAATCCATTTCCCGTTATTCAAATATTAATTTCATTTACTTCTTTTAATTCATTCACTTAAGTTTATCAACTAATTTCTATGTAGGTTGGTTATTCAAACAAATAACCAATTCTTAAGCTTATAACCAGTTAAAATTAATTTCCAACTTAGATACACATTAATTTTGCTCAATTCTGCATGGTTCATAATCCAAGCATTCTTATCACATTGCAATTATTAAATTAAATCCTTCCCTTATATTTTATTTCATTAACCAATTCGAGTTTATATTAATATCATTCCATTCTGGATTATTTACAATTCATACAACCTTATTTCCTCAAAATAGTTAATTTAGAATTCATTTACTTGCATTCCAATTTTATTATCTAAACCAATTTCATTCAAAATTACTTAATAAAGCTTATCCACAATTAATTTTGTCTTTCAATTTGCTTAAGTTCTTTCACAGTATTTTCATTATCTTCTTTTAAATCAAATTTTATTTTCATTTGATTATCATACAAATCAATTCCAATCCATTTACAAATTTTAATGCACTTTGCTTATTCATTTAGTCCATTTAAGATTTATTTTATTAGCAAAGAAACCACTTTAAATTATTTCACTCTTTTGAATTTATTTATGATTCAAACCTTCACCATTATAATAATTCCATTATTCATTCACACTCATAACTTTTTATTGCCAAAATTAAATTCCCATACTAGAACTGGATTTTTTTTTCTTTTGAAGCATTTCCATTTCTTTTATAATCCATTTCCATATCCATTCACACTTCCATCTTTCATTTATCCTCTATATAATTTGGCTTTCACTTAATTCATTCTCAAACAATTCCTTTAACTTAATTAAATTTTCCTTCAATTCAAATGTTTTTTCCCCTCCAAATTCAATTCAAGTTTAACCAAATTTATTTAGCCATCTTGAATTTATACCATCATCTTTACTGTCTTAAATGAGAATTTAATTACATTCATTTTTATTCATAACACAATTGAATTTTTTTTATTTATTCCAAATTCAGCTAAATTCTATTTAACTGAAGTTAAATTCAATTTTAATCCTCCATATACAAGTTTAAAACTTATTTACTAACTTAAGTTCACTCACATCTTTTATAATTTATATTTTCTTTACCTTATTCCAATTCACATTTAATTCAGGATTATAAGTATAATACTAATTAGCTTGTGGGTATAATTCATTACACCATAACCCACGATTTCAAAGACAACTTACATTTTAATTTAATCCAAATCAATTTAATTCTAAGTCCAATTTTATTTAACTTATCCAAGTTAAATTCCAATTTTCTATTCACTTCAATATATTTTATTCACTTCCATTAACTCAAGTTAAATTTTAATTTTCAAGATTTAAAATTTTCATTTCCTTCTTATTAATATAAACTTCACTTAATAAGTTCAATAGATGATTCATTTTAATTTACACATTATTTAAATAGAATTTCCCAGAATTCAATTACCCGGTTTTATTCCAAAACCATTTTGAGATAACAATCAACACCTACCCATTTGGTATATCAAATCAAATCTCCAGATTTCCAATCAACTTGGTTGTACCGAAACAATTTCCCCATTTTGAATTTTCCAAAACACTTGTTATACCCAACAAGCCCCAAACAATATCATAACCAATCACTTTGGTAGCAATCCATCACTTTAGAAACTCGAAAATGAATTCTAATGATGTGGCCAGCAACATCAGGATTATTTTCCAGCGACTGAAGTGAGTTCAGTGTTTCCTTACTCTCCCAAATTCATTTCAAACAGTTTCCATTCAAAAATTCTTTCCAAAATAATATTCCATCATTACCTTCAAACACTTTAGCAAACATTTCAAACTTTCCCAGGATTTTAATATTTCCAAACTTTCATTTTCATTACATTTAAAATCCTTTCCAAAACTTCCGGGATTTATATTCTGGTTTAATTCTAATTTAGTTATTCTTCTTTTGTATAATTTATACTCATAGCTTTTATTTGATTATAACCATTTCAAATTTAAATTAAATGTTAGATTCTTATTTGATTAAGATATTAACAACTAATCATCCAAATAGATATATAATTTCAGAAAAATTATTCCTTTTATATCCAAAATATAATTTTGGGTAAAATTATTCCATTTACCCACTTTAAAAACAATACTATGTCAGTTTATCTTGTTTAAGAGTTTAGAAACCCCTATCGATACAGTTGTACTTCCCGCACCGACCAGAATTCATAAACACTCAACCGATAAGTCAACACAGTATAAAATCAATTTTTGTATGTAGTAACAAGTACGCTCTCATATCTATTAATACGCTCAACTCGTTATAGAGTACTATTGACACTGTTTACTGAGTAATTTACCCACTAAAGCCTAGGTTGTCGCCAACTTAAGCTTTGATACCAAGTGTAACGACCCGCAAATCCGTACCCCTTGAGTCAACACTATTCTACATCAATTAACTCAAGTGGAATAGAAACACGAACCATTAGGGTTTAAGAAGAAGAGGTAGAAGAAGAAGTAACTAAACTATATCAGAATCTCACAGTAGCAGCGGAATAAAATATAATACACAATAATAGAGCTTTACACAAAATGAGAACTATATTTGTTTTATACATCATATCATCAGAGTATCTCCTACAACAATATTACCATTCAGACATTACCATATAATCGTAGCAGTAGATATATAAATACGGATAATACGTCTCGGACTCCAACTCCTCTCCTGCTCCATAGCATCCTGTCCTGAACATATAATACTCGGTCTGACCCGAGCATTATGATGAAATAACACCCGAGTCAGTCTGGAATACCAGTTGATAATAATGCATCCAAATTGATTATTAAAGTTTCAAAAATCCTTTGAAAACAAAATCATCTCGTAAGACCACGCCATAAATAAACATGTCGGGTTTTTACCTTACGATTGCTAAAACACTTTTTATAGAAATCCTCTGATATTATAATAGGGTCTATTTACAAATACTTATAAAATAGCCGAAATTGTTACATCTATTAAATTCCAGCTATTAGCCATAGAGTGGGTAATACAAACAAAACTCGTAAAAGGCTTCTAGGGAGAATAGATTTCCAACAATGACTAGGCACTAGGGTACCACCTGTCACAGTACCTGGTCTAGATCAGCGTACCGAGGACCACTCCCGATCCCCTGCAACACAAGGCCGGACCCATCCCTTACTGGACCGTTCCGAATAAGATCACTCCGCGGTTGGGATCGGCAACCGTCCACTAAGCCAAAATAAAAAGGGACATCTAGACAAGGATGGCCTTACTCTCAAGTGGGGGCTACCCACGAAGCCTTGCTGCATATCCCCTGATTTAGAGTCATTCCCATTTGATGAGGCTTGAGGCTAAGCGTTACGTTTTAGAACATTTCACTTAGAATGCCCATCGCCCTCCTGACGATGTCTCGAAAGCATTCGTCCATACAAGTCCGTCCCGGGTCCGAACGGAACCGAAGGCACTACTCCTACTACATCCATTTTGGAAATATCCTCAGGATTTGTAGCGACTAGCCCTTGCACTTCACAGCTCCGTCTTCGACTCCGAACACATTTCACGAAACGTACAAACCGGATCGAAGTGGTTTTCGAGAAATAAATCCCGATCCCGGTCTCTTCGAAACGATCAACGCATTTTTCCAATGTTGATAGTCGGTGATTTAACTATCTATTTATATTCACAAACATCCATCACACAATAAATAATCTCACGTTATTTATTTTCCTTAAATATCCTTAAAGATATATTTCCAAATTTTCAAAGCTCATTTGAAAACAATTCCCAAAATCTCTTCCTTTACAAGGAAAATTATTTAACATTTATTCCCATTGGAAATAACCAAGTTCAAAACATTTAGATTTAAACAGTTAAAACACTTCTTCTGAATTATACTTAAAATATGTTAGTTACTACTAGTTATTACTCAACAATAAAATTTTACAATATTTAAAGTAAAACTGTTTATTTAGATATAAACTTGATTTTTAATAAAGGTTAAAATAAACCAAATTTAAAAGTAGAGTTTTAAAAAGATAATATTAGCTTTTACCAATAACTTAAACAATAACTTTAAAACAAATTTATTAATTTCTTCTTTAAAACAATAATTTCTTAAAATACTCTTTAAACAGATTTAAGCTTTCACTCTTATTTCAATAAAATCTGTTAAAACTCTAACTTGGTTTTCCAGGTAAAACACACTTCCGTTCAAACATCCCAAAGAACTTTCTTATAAATCCTGCCCAATCCATTTCAACCCAAATTTTATGTTTAAACAACGTAAATTTCCTTTCCATGCTTAAAAATAAACTCCTTTTGAAGTTTAAACACCTTTCTCCATTTTCAAAAATTCATTTTCAAAGCATAGGATGAAAACATTTTTAAATAAACATTTGGGAATTTATTAAAGAAAAATAATACTTATGACTTACTTAAATAAAATCCCAATGGTGAAAAATGCATTTCAAAATATTTTATTTACATTTTAAACTGTTAATTTATATTTGGAAGCTTCGTTAAAACATATTTTAATTTCCCTGAAAAACACTATTCATTATCAAAAATGGCCCATCGTTATTTTAACACTTTATCACTTCTTATAAAATTTCTCACCAGAAAGCCATACTTCGACATTATAGATTGATAAATTTTCCACTTCATTTAAAACTCAAATTTACCAATTTCCATTCTTCATCTACTCCAAATTCCAAATTTTACATCTTTAAATTCTTTATTCAACAATTTCTTTAAAATCCAATTTATTTTATTTATTCTAAATATTCCAGATTATCAAAATATCTCACGATATAACTGAATTCAAAAATTTAGCTAACACCGAATATAAATGCGATACATCATCGATTATATAAAAATAATCCCTACATTGTGAGGAATCCAGTTGGATCCCTCCAACCTGTTTTTCCCTGCATCCACAAATATTAGCACATCACTTATATAACTATCATTTCAGACTGATACAACACTTATATTCAACCAATCACACAAACATTTAAATATTAACTATTTAAATTGTCTAGCATCCAGATGTGAGTGAGAATAACTCACCTTGAGTTTCGGCGAGCGTTCGAAATTTAAATTAAACCGAACGGTGTTCGATTAACCTAAATTTTCCACTTTCTCCGATCGTCTCCAAACTTGCGCTGCAGCGCAGAGTACGACGCTGCGATTCCGGTGCTACCGAAATCGTCGAAATCTGATAACGTATGTGCAAGGTATTGATTTTTAAAGTTTGAATAACAATTAAAACTAATTTTCTTTTTAAATTTTAAATTTAATTTTACCAAAACACAATCAAGCCGTAGATATGAACGAATAATCAAGGCCGCTCGTACCCTATTCTTCCTCATGCGACAACAACAGCTCGAGAAACCCAAAGCCGCCGCTGTTAGGGCTAAGTAGCTCCTCCTCCTCGGTCGTCACAAACTCGATCAGCAACCTCCATTCGAACGCCCACAACACCACCCACCACCGGTCCAAAAACGAACGAGCTCGGCTTCACCATCACGTGGAAAAACATGATCAAACGTGAAGTTTTCGAACGCCGTCGCCACCAAACCATCCCACGAAAACACATCACCACCGTTGGATTTCAAGAATGCATCGAACTCTACGTTTCCTCAGTTGAAAGTTTTCAGAATCGTTGCATGGATCGATCGATAATTAGAGATGAATGTCGTTTCGTTTTGGCCATGGATAGCTGTGAGTGGCGGCTCACGAAAATAGCTAAGGGTTTGCAAAATATTACGTTATATAATATAAATTTAATATTATTTTAATATTGTCCTACAAATGTTCACAACCTATGCAAACAAACTCCAAATCTCACGTACCAACAGGCGTTCCTAGGGTTTTTCCACGTTCCGGACACATTGAGACAGGTTTCGGAAGCTAATTCGGTCATACGTGCGAGTTACGGAATTTAACGATCAATTTAAAATTAAAACGGTTAAATCGATTTCTATGCGTTTTAAGCTGCCGGGGTCAAAGGAAAACTCCGATTGCTACGAAAATTGAAATCCGATAATAACTAACTATGACGGATCCAATGGAACTGGTTTCGTCGAATTCCGAGACTGTGTCCCGGAAGGCTATTTAACCCGTCTATTAAATCGAGCGATTTTCGAATTTGTCGAAAACGCTTAAAACTTAACTTTTAAAAATTTTCCTATCTTAATAATAAATCATATAAAATTTATAATCGCATTAAAAATTATTCTAACTCATTTCGGATTAAAATCTCACTAATTGCAATATTTTATTATTAAATTTTATGATTAAATTAATATAAAATTTCAAATAATAACTGATTAATTTTTAAATTCTTCTAAAAATCCAACAACACTTTTTAAAATCCAAATGGACTAAAAATAAATTTCAAAAACATTTTTATCGCTATTTACATCTAAATCCTCAAATTGTTTCTGTCCAATATTTAATTACTATTCAAAATTGAATTAAATTATCATATTTAAAACCTATAACTTATTTTATAAGTTGAACCCGATTCTCTTTGTTCCAAAATTAATTAAAAATCCTCAGTGAACATTTAAAATGAATTAAATGTTCGAAATTCAATGGCTCAAAAATCCGGGATGTTACACGATCCCAGTCTCATCGAAATCCAAAACATCATCTTTTAGGTCGAAGTTGTTTTAAAGTTTAAAACAATTCATTTCATTTCAATTCAATACTTAAATTCACACAACATTTAGCATAGATAAATATCACATATTTATCACTGATATATCCAATATCATATCACAGAATATCACAACATATCATCCAATAGACATAATCCAATAGATATCATCCAACAGATATCATCCAATATATATATATATATATATATATATATATATATATATATACATATCATCCAATAGATATCATCCAATTCAGATATTCTACACAAACAATCATCCATAAAATGAATTATTAATCCATGTTATAATTAATTTAATCACCTTAAATTAAATTAATTACTTAAGAATTAATCTCCTAATCCTTCTCAAACAATCATAAATTAATTACAAACTTTTAATTAATTAACCATTCCTTGATTACCCTTTCAATCCATTAATTAATCTCCATCACAGATTAATTATCCTTTATTTATCAATTAATAAACCTCAGTTATTAATTAATCTCCTTTAATACAAAGTAATCAACCCTTAATTACTTTTATAATCAATTAATTATCCTTAAATTAACTGATTAATTATCCATTAACTATTGATTAATAACCTTACTTATATCAATATCTCTGAATTATGAATTAATTAATCCATAACTACTCTTATAATTAATTAATTAATCATTAATTAAAAAATCTATTATCGCTTAATTATTAATTAATAAAATTTAATTATTAATTAACAACCTTAATTAAAAATTAATTAATCCTTAGTCACTGGTTGATTAAACAGTTAATCAACCCTTAACTACTTTTAATTAGTCTTTAATTACCCTTGATTAATCCTTAATCACCTTTGATTAATCTTTAATTACCCTCTGATTAATCATTTAATTAATATTTAAATATACATTAATCATCCTTAAGTATTAATTAATAAAACTTAATAATTAATTAATACAAAATTAATTACACATTAAGTACTTCTTAATTATTAATTAAGTAACCTCTAATTACTTAATTAACATATCTCTAATTACTAAATTAATCAAATCTTAATTACTTGATTAACTCATTCTTAATTACTTGATTACTCAATTAATTAATCTCTGATCATTAATTAACAATCTTTAATTAATAATCCTTAATTACAATTGATTAACCGTAAATTAATTAATTAGTAACCCTTAATTAAATCAATTAATCACTCTTAACTAAATACTTAATTAATCCATTATAATTAATTAAACAAATTATTTAATTATACTTAATTCTCTTTATTAAACTAATTAATCTTAAGACATTAAATCCTTAATTATCTTAAGATTAAAACATTATCTTATTAATACCTTTATTAACATTAACATTTTTAAAATGTTTTAATATTATAATTAACTAAACTTAATTAAATCATTTAATTAAGATTTGAAATAAGATAACCATTAGCCTTGATAATTTAAAATCAACAAAATTTAACTTCCTTAAATAACTTAAAATATTATCAAGTAGAGGTTTCAAAACTAATTACAATTTGTATTTTAAAACTTACTTTTATAAAAATCATAAACTTCCATTTTAAATTAATGTTTTAAAATCACTTTAAATTTTACAAAACTTAAATCAATCAAATTTTCAATACTTATTAATTAATAGTTAATGAAAACAGTTAGAAAAGGTAAGTTTAAACAAGGAAGCTTTAAAATAGATTTAAATTTAAATTTCAAAAACAGTTAGATTTTTAAAACATTTAAAACCTGCTCTTTGCTAAACTTCGGGTCAAACCCGAAGACAACTCTGGTTAAATCCCAAGTAAACTTCTCTTTCTACCCATATTTTAAAACTTAGCCTAAATTTAAGTTTTAAAACTCTACAGGCTTAAACACTCACGTAACCTACTCGAGTTCGAACTCGAGTTATATTCCCAAAAACACGATATTACCTTCGAGTCCAAACCATAATCCCAAACTCAAACACCCATCTCCCCTGTGCATATGCACATCCAACTACGACGACGATGACCACTGCCGTAACCTCCAACACAACGTCCGACATCCAGATCTTCAACCCAGTCCTTCGAATGGCTCGCAAAAACTTCCAATTTGAAACTAGAAAACATGAAAAGCTTGAATTTGCTGATGCTTTTTAAAACTTGTACTTCTAGGTTGCGTTTGAAAATCTCAGTTTTGAAAGATGCTACTGACTTGATTTTTTGTGGAAAATTGCTTTGCAAAATTCCAAATTTGGAAATGGCAACAGGGTTGAGTTGCTTACAAATTTGACAAATGGTTCAGGCTTGGCTTTTGATTTTCATCTATTTATGGGTTGAAACTTTTGAAACTTGATCTGGTGATTGCTTGAGAAAGGTTTTATAGGTTTTAAAAGATTACAGAGCTTTGGTTTTGATTTGAGATTGGGAAAGTTTTTAATTCAAGAGGATTTCAGTTTTGATTCAAAAGTTTCTGGTTTTGGGAAGAGTTTTAGGTTTGTAGATAGATGAATATGGCTTTGAATTTTTTCTTTTTAGCAATGAAGATGGAAAAGATATAAAAAAGAAGGGAGGAAAGTTTATAAATGTGAATTAGGCTTTTATTTTAGAATTAAAGAAAATAAAAATAAATTTGACACTTGTTTACAATTGTCAACACTTGTCATTACTCTTTATTAATAAAATTACATGTGTATTTAATATGGTTTAAAGAGTGACACTTGTAATTATTTTGTTTATATTTATTTTTAAAAGATATTTAAAGCTTTTATATTCACTTCTTAATTAATAAATACATTTCTAAATTAATAAATCCTTTTGTCAATTAATAAATGCTTTCTAAATTTATATATAAATGAACCTTTAAATGAAATAAAGTATAAACCAATTATAATTTAAATAAAATTATATGTAGTATATTAAACTCATTTTAAAATGTTAATATAAACCTTTTGTATTTATTGTACAATTTAATAAACACTTTATAAATTTTTTATAAATAATATTCTTTAAGGAAAAACAAATCTTATTTTTAATAAAAACTTATTCGTATATTTTATATCCAAAATATTTTTATGATATAAATATTCATTTAAATTCAAATTTAAATCTATATTCAAATTCAAATTTAATTTGAAATCAAATTTAATATCAATCCAAATATACATTAATTTTAAACAAACACAAATTAATTTTGGAAATAATTATTCCATTTTAAAAATCTATCTTTAACTCTATTTAAAATCATCATATTATTAATTATTTCGATTATTTATATTTTAAAATTAACAATTTTATCAATTTTAAATAATTTATTAAGAAGATTATCACGTTTTAAATTCCTCGACATTCCGGGATATCACACTTTGTGAAGAAATTCGATGGAACACTTAGGCTTTGCGTTGACTACCGCAAGCTTAAGGATCTCACCATCAATAATAAATATCCCTTGCCTTGGATTGATGATCTATTTGATCAACTTAGTGGTGCTAGAGTCTTTTCACAATTAGACTTAGCAACCGGTTTTCATCAGCTTCGTATTGCAGAGGATAACATTCCTTTGACATCGTTCCATACTCGTTATGGATCTTATGAATGGCTTGTTAAGCCATTTGATATAACGAATGCTCTAGCCTATTTCGTTGACCTTATGAATCGAGTTTTCAAAGACTTCCTCGATCGATTTGTCCTCATCTTTATAGATGATATTCTTGTTTATTCTAAAATCGAGGAAGAGCATGAAAAACATCTTCGGATTGTGTTGGAAACTCTTAGGAGAAATCAATTGAAAGCAAAATTTTCTAAGTTCCACTTTTGGCAATCTCGTGTGAAATTTCTTGGACATATCATTTATAAATCTGGAATTTCCATGGATCCTTCAAAGATTGAAGCGATTCCAAATTGGAAAAGACCGAAGAGTGTGATGGAAATTCATAGCTTTCTTGGATTGGCAGGTTATTACCGTCGGTTCATGAAATAATTTTCAAAATGTTCCGTGCCTCTTAGTAGTTTGACAAAGAGTGAAGTTAAGTACATTTGGTCAGACAAATGTGAAGCTTCTTTTCAAAGATTAAAAGAACTCCTTTCCGATGCTCCTATTCTTGTGATTCCCGAAGGGAGCCAAGACTTTATTGTTTATACCGATGGTAGTCGTGTTGGTTTGGGAGTCGTTCTCATGTAAAGGAAACGTGTTATTGCTTATGCTTCTAGGCAATTAAAGCCTGCCGAGACTAGATATGTCACTCATGATTTAGAGCTCGCGGCTATTATTTTCGTCCTTAGAATTTGGCGCCATTATCTTTTGGGAGAGAAATTTGTTCCCTATACCGATCATAAATCTTTGAAGTATTTATTTTTTCAAAAGGAACTTAACTTGCGTCAACAACGTTGGCTCGAGTTCCTTGCATCTTATGATTTTGATATTCATTATACTCCCGGAAAGGGAAATCGTGTAGTCAATGCCCTTAGTCGTAAGCAACAAGCGATTGTTTCTATGATGTTATCCGAATGGAATGATCTCGAGACTTTGTCCACTTGTGAGATTCGAGATCGTGAATCTGATTCATGTTCATCTCTTGTTTTATGTAGCCTTAAGACTCATCCATCTTTTCTACACCGCATTCTTAATGCTCAAAAGCATGATCCTGAATTGGCTTATCATTGCCAAAGTTGTAGAGATGGAAATATTGATGGTTTGAAAGACTTTGAAATCGATGCTCGTGGCGGCATTCGAAAATTTGGTAGACTTATCGTGCCAAATATTAGTAATCTTCGTAAAGACATTTAAAAAGATTCTCATCGTTCTAAATTTACCATTCATCCCGGTAGTAGTAAAATGTTTGCGGATATGAAGCGACTTTATTATTAGGATGGAATGAAATCTGGTATTGCTAACTTCATTAAGCGTTGCATAACTTGCCAGCTCGTTAATGTCGAGCATCAAAGGCCCGGTGGGTTATTGCAACCTTTGGACAATCCAGTTTCGAAGTGCGATCAAGTCTCCATGGACTTTATTGACGGTCTTCCCCATTCTCGTTCGGGCCATGATAGTTTGTGGGTGATTGAGACGACCCAACTTTTTTCTCCACAAAAAGTCGTATCATCCTTAAGAAAGAAAGGGATAGAAAAGAGAAAAGAAAGAAGAGAAAGAAGAAACAACACAAGAATCTCAACAGCGGAACGAATAAATTATATTAATAACATAAGTATTACATAGTATATATCACATATCAGAGTTATACATACAATACAACACATACTAGACAGTTATGAACACCTGTCTAGTTATTACAACTCAATACAGATAGAAGATACACTCAGAGATACCAACACAGCGGAAAACTATATAACTATACGCAGAAGCCTCCTGCTCCATTTGCTCCTTCACAATTCGTCAAAGCTAACCTGAATCCTAACCTGAATTCCCTTGGCTACTCGTAAAAATTTGAGTACCCAAGAGTTAAAGAAAAACAGAAATAACTCCGGGTAAGACATGGGTCTGGTGTGAGTAACAGGTTAAGGTTGCTTAACTTTGAAAAACTTTTGAAAAGAAAAGGTTTCACGTAAGACTTCCCACACATAAACATGGAAAAGTTTTTACCTTACGCTAACCAAAACATTTGATAGGAAATCCGATGATATTATAATAGTGTCTAGGGTTTTCAAGTAAAATACAAAAATAGCTGGAATGCTTGCATCTCACGTTCCAACATAGTTGGGCACAACTAATACGTATGGCACTTATTGGATTTTGGATTCCATCAATGGCTGGGCTACTGGGGTACCGCCTGTCACGGTGCGTGGCCTAGATCACCATACCGAGGATTACTCCCAATCCCTTACAACACAAAGCCGGAACCATTCCTTACTGAACATTCCCAAACAAGACAACCCCGCAGTTGTGAACATCAACCGCACCACTAAGACGAAAATAAAGGGACATCTAGACAGGGATAAACCTTGCTCTCAAGTGGGGGCTACCCACAAAGCTTTGCTGCACCTCCCCTGTTTTAGCCATTCCCGGTTGATGAGGCTTGAGGCTACGATTACCTTTATAGGACATATCACTTAGAATGCTCATCGTCCACCTGACGATGTTCTGAAAGCATTCAATCCATACAAGTTCGTTCCGGGTTCGAACGAAACCGAAGGCATTATCTCGTTACACTCGTTTTGGAATCACCCTTAGAGTTAACGACGATAACCCTTGCACTCTGAATCTTCACCTTCACTTCAGATTCATGACCTAACATGAATTTGGATCGATGTGGTTTTCGGATATCCAAATATGGAAACCCGATCCCGGTCTTATCGAAATCCAAAACGTGTCTTTTAAGTCCAAGTTGTTTTAAGTTTAAAACAATTCAATTCATTATCTAAATATACACAGATAGATAATTCACAACACAATAGATAATCAACCTTATCTTTATCAAAAGATAATTCATATCATAATCAGATAATTCATACTATCATCTAAAAGCAACCAATACATCCATATCACATACATCTCCCATCTCATAGCTGAGATTACAAACCATACCAGGCAATTAATATCAATCATCAAACATAAGCAATGATCTAATGATAACATCATTTATAATTAATTTAAAATGAATTAAATTAATTACTTAAACTCTAATTAATTTAAAATAAATTAAATTAATTACTTCATCATTAAAATTCTGCTTAATTTAATCATCAATTGATTACAAATTAATTTAAATAATCACCATCTCAATATTCATTTCAATTAATCATTATTGATTAACCATCTCTAGTTACAATAAGTAAATAGCATTTAATTTTAATTACACAAGTTAATTACTTAAATCCTTTGCAAACAATTAACTTGTAATTGCTTAATTAATTAATTAATTAAAATTACATTAATCACTTATTCATTATTAATTATACCTTAATTAATCAATTCCAAATTACATCATTAATTAATTAATGATTTCTAATTATATTTAATCAATCTCTATATAAATTAATTACATAAGTAATTAATCTTCAATTTAATCCATATATATATTAATCACCCTTGATTAATAATACTAGTAATTAACTACTTTAATTACTCATCCCATAATTAATTTATCATAATTAATTACTTCCCTTGATTAATTTTCAAAGTAATTTAAATCCAAATTACTTCTAAAATAAATATCTTTAATTACATCCTGTAAATTATTAATTAATTACTTCCTTAAGTAATTACAAATCCATAAATTACATAAAGTAATTATTTATCAATCCATAAATGTGTAAATTAATTTAATTTAATTAATATAAACTAATCACCTTAATCAAATTAATTACACCAAGAATTTAATTCATTAATTACTTTCATTAAGTAATTAACATAAAAAATTGATTATTATTAATTAATTAATCTATTTAATTATCAAAAATTAATCACATTAATTAGTTGTTAAATAATCTTAAGTTAATGACCTTCATTAACATTACTTAATTACTTAATTAAGAGTTAATTTATAATTAATCATTATTAATTATTAATTAATTAATATTTAATTATCATTTAATTAATCTCCAATTATTAATTAATTAAGTGTTAATTAAAATCTTATTTAATCATTAATCACTTGATTAAGTAAATCTTAATCATCAATTAAAATTTAATTAACCATCCTTAATTATAGATTAATTAACCTTAATTAATTAATCTCAAATCTAATCAATTAACTTAAAAATTATTAATTACTTAATTGAACATCCATATTATTAATTAATTAAATAATTAATATTCCATTTAAATTAATTAATTTAAATGAAACCAATTTAAGTTCTAAATTAAGATACATTCTTCTTTATACAAAGTATTTTAAACAATTTGTTTCAAACAAAATTCAATTTAAAAATTTCTTTTTAAATTTCAAACTGAAACACAATTCAAATTTTCATTTCAGATTAAAACTTAAAAATTTATAACATTACTTACTTTTTCATCTTCATTTTTAAATTCAAGTTATTTAACCTTTTCTAAAAATGGTTAAAACAAATTTAAATTTTAAAAACTTATTTCAAAAACTGACATAAAAATCAGTTTCAGGTTTTAAACTGAATTTAAACTTATTTTAAACTTTATTTCATAAATTTGAAACTTATAGTTTTAAATTCAAAACAATGTTCTTTATACTATAAAAGTTTAAAAATCTAATTTAAACTTTCCAGATTTAAATTAAATTCAAACTTGAGCTTTCTAATTCTGTTCCCAGATTTTAAACTTGTTTTTAAGTTTTCAGTTGCATTTTTTAAAATTTTCTTTCAAATTCAAAACAGAAAAATAGTTTCCTGTTTTAGTTTAACATCTTAAATTTGAATTCAAAAATGATTCAAAATCCAGGATTTAAATTATTGATTTCATATTTAAGTTTCAGGTTAAAACATTACAGTTTGAACTTCATCTTTCAATTTGAAGCTGTACTTTTAAATTTTTAAAAACAGAAAGACAGTTTCTGTTTTGGTTTAAAACCAAACTTGAGTTTGAAAGAATTTCAAATTTAATCCAAAGATCCAAAATTAAACTAATTGAATTTAAATTCAATTTCAGGTTCAATTTAGTAGATTTTTGTTTGTAATTTTCTTTTACTTCAAATTTAATAAACCTGGAAACAAGTTCCTGATCAACTCTAAAACCTGAAACATAACATCTACACGAGCAATCCTTATATTAACTTCGAGTCACATGACCCTATGCTTCGAGTCACCACCTAAATTCCCCCGAGACAATCCCGAGCAACAAAACCTGAAGCCCAGCATCACCAACATGCACAACCCATCACTATGCACCCATACTTCAACTCCGGCCATCACTGACCATCGTCAATGGCCATCCCCCATCAACCAGTAACCCCATTACACCCTTCAACCCTCAGATCCCCAGAATTCAACATGAATTTGAATTCAGGTTTTAAAACAAAAACCTGGAAACACAGACCATAACCCAACCAAACCTGGAACTGCCGACAGCAACAACATCCCAACCTGTCAACATCAATTTCCCCCATCACCGTCCACCATCACCTACCATACTCCGGCGAGGACTTCATCAATACAACATCTAACCATACCCAAAAGAACATCGAACTCGATCCATTAAAAACGCAGTAATGATCAATTTTGCACAGCCTAGAAAAACTAGGGTTCTAAACCTAAAAACCCAAATCTCATCATCAAAACTGAAATTGACACCAATTCAGTATTTTTCCTAAAATCTGTGATAGCTAAACTATCTCCAGAATCAAATTCATCCAAAACCAATGCATGCTCCAACTAAACATGACGAATAAGTAGAATACAGTAAATTCAAAACTGCTCTTTATTTAAAACACTAAAAATTGTAGCATTTGATTTAAAATTCATGAATTCACTTGTTGTTTCTATTTATAAATCTGAAACATTAAATTATAAAATTTGAATTTTACTCTAGGAAAATTTGCTCTGTGTAATTTGATTATCCAGGTTACAGACAATCCTTTTTAATTTATATAAAATTTAAACTTACCCTATTCTAAAATAAGGATATTTTATTCAAATGTTCAAGTCATACAGCAAACAAATCAAGAAAAGTATTCAGTGATCAATCATGAGTTTGAAATTTTGAAGATCAGGCATGCAACAGTCATTATCATGTATACAGGCATAGGTATAATATTCACAACTATTTCATATAAATTCATTTCAAAATTTAAAAAGTATGAACAACTTAACCTATTTAATAAATTTATAAATGAGTTACTCACCTGAATCTAATATGAAGAACAGAGCCGTTTTGTTTTTAAAAGATGCTTCAAGTTTTTTAAAGAATTGAATGCCTATATGCTTGCTTCATGGTTGCAGATGCAAATCCCCCCCCCCCCCCAGGTTGTAGATTGAAGAAACAAAAATGCAGGCTTCATACTTTATTTTCCAGACTTTTGAAAGACATGCAGACCTTGCTCCTTAATCCTCAACCTTACAGGCATGCTTCAATAAACAAGAACATGCAGGTTTGTATTTTGGGGGATGCAGATTTTGAAAATGGGCATGGGATTTGAGAAATGCTGTGCATTTTGGAAGTTGATTACAGGGAATGACATGCATGCTTTAGTTTACAAGCACATGCAGGTTTTCTTGATTAAAATTGAGATGCAGATTTGTATTTTGAGGAGTTACAGGGTTAAGATTTGCATTTTAAGGAGATGAACTTTTCAGATTTTCATAGAAGTTGATATGCAATTGAATTTTTTTCTTTTATAAAATGGAAATGAAGAAAGGAAAAGAGAATGGGAAGAGTGCAAGTTTATATAACTAGTTTATGATTTAATTAAAATTAAAAAAAATAAAAATTGAAACATGACACTTGTCTTAAGTGATAACATTTGTTAAATTCCTTATTCAAACATCTAACACATGTTAACACATGTTCTAACTTACATACACATGTCTTTATAAATGTTTTTTTGTTATTTTAATTAAGGTTAATGAATGTTTAAATTAAATTAATTAGTTCTTAGACTTAGTTAATTAGTTTTTTTATACATAGTTAGGTATTTAAATAATTTCTAAAGAATAAGCAAAGTGTTCTTATAAATACAACAATATACAAATTTATCATTTGAAAGAGAAACTTTTAAACAATTAAAATAAATTTATAAAAGAGTTTGTAACTTAATAAATACATGTTTCATATATTAAATTGTATTTTAAATTTCAAATTAAATTTACAAATCAAAATTATCAATCAACATTTTAAAAAGAATAACACAAGCATTTTTGTAACATATTTTAATATACAAACTTAAGTTAAAATGAATTTTAAACCAATAAAACATTTATTTTACATATTTAAAATCATATAGTATTTTATTAAATATTTTTGAAAAGCTTAAATCCAAAAATAAATCATAATTCCTAATTTCAAAACATTAAAATTATGCTATACTGATTTAACAACTTGTCTATTTAAAATATATATAAATACATATACATTATTAAATAGAAAACAATTTATTAACTCATTAAAAATAATTTCACAAATTAAATATTTAAATAAAGAAGATTATTAAATCAAATCAAATTTATTAACAAAAATTATCAATTCAATATAAATTTAAACACAGATTATTAAATCTATATTGTCCAAAATTCCAGGATATTACAGTGATAGTAGATAGACTTACAAAATCCATCCATTTTATTCCAGTTCGGTCTAATCGGACCGTCCTCTCTTGGCCAAACTCTATGTTAGAGAAATTATTAAATTGCATAGAGTTCCTACTTCTATTGTTAGTGATCGTGATCCATTATTTACTAGTGCATTTTGGAAGAGTCTTCAAAAATTTTTGGAAACGAAGCTTAATTTTAGCATCGCTTATCATCCTCAGTCCGATGGATAAACCGAAGAGCCTATAGTGCTGGATTGTCGATTGTCTTTATAATTTATAATTTATCATCCTCGATTGCCGATTATCGTGTGGTGGCCAATGTTGTGGGGTGAGGCGCGTGGTTCTCAAGCGCGCATGTTCAACCTAGGTTCATCGAAGTCGAGAAGAAGGATGAAGGTCATATGGTAGTGCACGATGTTGTTCATCCTTTGTAATACAGAAATTGGTCTAGGATTTGCATCATCATGCCTGAGTTACCTGATCGCTAGCAGAATTGAGTAGGGAGGTAATTAAAAATGGTAGTTAGTTTTATTTGATTTTTATCAAGTTATTATATAAATTTATGTAGTCTCGAATTGTTAATAAATTCGAAATTCGTTATACGAGGTCTAAATATCATGAAAACAAGTCGAAATGGGAATGGGTTGCAAACAAAAATAAAGGTGAAGGTTTCTCACTCTTTTGGATTGCCACGTATAAATTTAAATGTTTAAATTTAAAATAATTGATGCTTGGTTGGATTGATAAATTTGTAATTATATATTGGAAGATTGTAAATATATATATAGCAGAATATATATTAGTAATTGGAGTGATATTCCCGCATATTATAGCGGATGAGACCTATGCGCCCCGCATAATAGCGGATGACCCTATATACCGCCATATCCCCCTCGAAGTGGGATCGGTATTTTTATTGTTGCCTAACATCTGTGGATGCAGGGAAAATAAGTTGGAGGGATCCAGCTAGATTCCTCAACTTTATTTAGTGTTTTTCATATATATAAAAATAAATTACGTGATTGAATAATCTGCTGGATTACCGTGTGTTGTAAATTTTTAAATGTTATAATAGCATGGAAATTAACTTCGGCATATTAGATACCATAAATGTTATTTTGAATTTTAAAGAAAACAGAAGGAAATTTTTAATATAAAAATATGTATATCGAAATTGGATTATTTAAAAGTGATTTATTCGAATAAGAAATATTTGGTTTTTGATCGTACTACATTATGCGGAAAAAATATTTCAAACAGAGATTTTAAAATAAATTATATAAAGGAATTTTTAAGACTGGATTTTAATGTGATACTCGGGAAGAAATACGAAAAGAAGTTGAAATCGATATTAAAAATAGATTGGAGAAAATGAATGAAATTTATAAAATGGAATTTTATAAATAAGGTTATTTTTAGTGAAAACTCAAAGGAGTTATAAAATTTATAAATGATATTTATAAGTAAAGGAAAGTGATATCGGATGGTAAATTTGGAATATAAGTTTACTAAAAGAATTTTTATTTGAATATGGAAATAGGGTGAGAAAGAGATAGTGGATACTGTTCTAAAAGTGAAGATGGTTAAGGAGACCAGAATGGGAGTGATGTGATGGAAGTCGAGAGGGGTTATAAATTGAAAAATTGGTATCGAGATATGAAAATATATTTTATCAATAAGTTAAGTTTAAATTTTAAAGAGGAAATATTTTTTATTAAACCATGTAATTTAAAGTCGTATAGTATTTAAATACTTCAGAAGTTAATTTTTCAAATACTTAATATTTATTTAAGAAATCCTAAATTTTAAAACCTTCTTTTGAAAAACGATGTTATAAAGAGTGTTTCAGTATTTTAAATAATTATCTGAATATGTCTTAAAAACAAATTATTATTATTTTCCTTTAAACGCTTATTTTTATTTACATATGTGTATATATATATATATACAAAGATTTGAAATGTTTTAAATTTATTTATAAAACTTCTCGGATGTCTGGAAATAAGGTTATTTAGTATATGGAATTTATAAGGAAATCCATAAAATAGAATTGGGAAGAAAAGTAAGAAAATTTCCGAAGTAAGTAAATAAAAGTAAGCTTCGAAAAATGAAATAGAATTCATAAAGAATTACAAAGGGAAGTTGAAAATTTATAAGCGAGTATAATTGGCTTTGGAAATATTAAAGGGAATTAATTTGAGAATTTCAGAATGTGACGACCGCCCATGACTCCCGCACCAAAACAAGAGAATAGTGCGCTGAAAGGTGTGCCAGGCAGCCATGGACGATAGTCAGGGTAAAATAAAATCGCAGAATCTCTATCGTAACTCACAGCGCATGGATAAAATACAATAGAGAAATATATATATATATAGTGAAGCCTCATAACAGAGAAATATCATCATATAAGCATCACAGTAGTTTTATACAATCATCTCAACAAATCCATACAACAAGACCTCACTACAAAACACTCAATCAAATACAGCAGCGGATCCCAGTACATATAGAAAGAAATAATATGCATAGCCTCCTGCCCGT
Source organism: Allium cepa (assembly GCA_030765085.1). Lineage (NCBI taxonomy): Eukaryota > Viridiplantae > Streptophyta > Magnoliopsida > Asparagales > Amaryllidaceae > Allium > Allium cepa. The sequence continues at coordinate 296,247,533 of CM060937.1, forward strand.
CTTCGTCATCATCAGCGGATCACCCTAAGCACAGCACCTGCCACCTGCTACCTAGTCTGCCCATCCCAACATGGATGAACAGCCCAAGGTAATAAGAGGAGACATAAAACCTTGAGTCAGACAAAGTCTTAGTGAGCAGTAAATTAACTATCAAACATACCAAAAGAGCATAAGGGATAAAAGGAATAGGAACCAAACCATCCCACTCCACCTCTTTCTACAGTGATAGCCCCCAGACACACACTAAGGAGAAGTAAGCAAAACATAGCAGATAAGTAAGGTAAAGCAATAACCACTCGAGTCAAGGACGATGTTTTCCAAATACAAACCCCCAAGGCCTAAACCAAGATCAGATAAGCACCCAGAAAACACCGCTCTTGAGACCGAATGATAGTACAACCAAACATCCATGACTCTGGCTATCACAGTTATCATTGCCTTGATTTCACCGTTAGTTGAATGACCATCCGTCAAGGGCTAATGGTAACCCCGGTTCTAGCCATAACTCCGCACGTCGTCGCAGCCCGTTCCTAGGAATTTTCGCAACTACCCAGAGTACTAGCACGTCGTCGCAGCCCGTGCCTGGAACGTCGTCGCAGCCCGTTCCAACGTACCCTTGCTTTGAGCATGCTAGAACCTTCAACAACGATAAGATCTCAGCCTCCTAGTCATCCTCCTCGACGACTATTTCCATACTAGCTCAAGCGCCTCTCAAGCTAACCATTATCACCAACTCGGATCGCATCACCGAGTAATCAACATGACTTTGCACGTCGTCGCAGCCCGTGCTTGGAACGTCATCGTGACCCGTCCCATCACAACATATGTCTTGCCTCATCACATCATAGCAAAGTCTTCCATCTTGGAACGTCATCATGACCCGTCCCATCTCAACATAAGCCTTGCCTCATCATATCATAGCAAAGTTCCAACTCAATCATGCTTTGCCTTCTCGCATCATGGCAAGATCCCATATCCTCGAATCCATCCATATGAGCTTCCACATCCGCTTCATATGCTACAGGCAGCTTCCACCATTCAAGAGCCTTTCCACTTAGCTTTTGAATCATCTCGAACCATCTTGTTCCAAATCAACCACTAGCTAACTTGAAACAGTCCAAATCAATCATCAATACAAACAATTAAGCATTCAAACAAGATCTAACAAGTAATATCAACAATAATGGCAATAACGTAAATAAATGAGCATAAGTCCAACATGCATGATTCATAGGTTTTTAGCATAGATCTATCAAATATAAAACATGGGTTTTGTCTCTAATACTTGTTAAACAAATATGCATAGGTAAACATCTTCAAAAATGATGGATCTACATGCAGACTTAAGGACAATGCGAGAAAACGCTATTTCAAACACATAAACTAGCTACCAATCCACTACACTCCTTTGGGTCCGCGTGAGAGATAACTACCACTCACAAAATCACCCAAACACCTCTAAATCTAAACACTTCAGATCTGGACAGCGGAGATCCAAACTTGATCCGGCAAAATCTCGCCTCAATCGATGAAATCTAGCTCGAACGGATGAAGATCTTCAACTTTGGCACTTGGATCTTCGATCTTCGATCTTGGATGGATGTTAGATCTAGATTGGAATGGAGAAAAGAAGATGAAGAAATGTTGTAGTCGAGTCTTCAAAATGGCAGCACTTCGTCGCTTCAAAAACCGGTGCCAAAAAGTGAGCTGAACCCCTCTATTTATAGGCTGGAACCACCATGAGTCGTCGCTCTTAAGTCGTCGCCGACCCAACCTCTGAGTCGCCCCCGACTCATCCCCATGCCGACTCAACACAGCCGACTTACACGACTCAACAACCCAGCGTCCTAAAACCTTACGCGACCTACGACTCACGGCTTAACCAATGAGCGACTCAACATCCGCCGACTCAACTCGGCTCCGAGTCAAACGACTCATCACACCAACATCCTAACGACTTATCTATCACTCGACTCAATACAAGTTATGACCTATGACTCGGCCACGACTCATCTTGCTAACCCGTTAAGTCCTAAGTCGGTCTTTCTTAAGTCGGTCACCAACCCTTAAACCGCTGTCTCGTGAGTCGGTCACCATCCTTATCTCGGCCAAACCTATAAGCCGTCCCCCCTATAAGTCGTAACTCGTGCACGACTTAACCTATAAGTCGCTGCTTCTATAAGTCGGCAACTACTATGCCGTTCTAACCCTTAACTCGGTCCATTCCCTTAAGTCGTCTACGACTTATCTATGAGTCGGTCACGACTCATCACTTGCATTCGGGTCAACTCCTAAACGACTCAAGCTAGAAGCAACACAAACAATACTATCGACCTGCAAATTCTACGATTTATCGACACGTAAAATACGGGTCGTTACATTCTCTCCCCCTTAGGAATTTCGCCCCCGAAATTCCAAGCAAACAATAGCAATCACAATTATTCCGCATGCCTACCATCCATAGCAATCAACAAACCATGCATCCAATTCTAGCCTAGCATGCATAATTCTAAGACTTAGAACAAGCTACAAATTCATGAGATGTCACGACACTTTAGGGCAATACCTCGAAGAGTCCGGGATGAGCTGCCTTCATCCTCTCTTCCTCCTCCCACGTACAGTCGTTAACATCATCACTCCATTGTACCTTGAGCAACGTAATCGTCTTCCTCCTAAGCTGTTTCGTATCAGTTTCAACAATACGAAGCGGCTTACGAGGTCTCGTAACCACTGGATCAACCTCTAAGTCTTCACAGCTATCAGCAGAAACCACCGTAGTTGGGTCGTGCACGTACTTCCGTAGATAAGACACATGAAAAACATTTTGCACACCCGCCATCTTTTCTGGTAACTCCAATCTATAAGCGAGCTTTCCAATTCGCTCGATAATCGGGAATGGTCCAACAAATCTTGGAGTCAACTTTCCTTTCTTCCCGAATCTAATAACATTCTTCCATGGAGAAATCTTCACAAAAACCATATCACATACGTCGAATTCCAAATCTTTTCGACGATTATCCGCATAACTTTTCTGACGATCTTGGGCTGCCTTCATTCGTTGCCGAATGATCTCTATACAATCCGAAGTCTGTCGAATCATCTCTGGCCCAAGTATCAGCTTTTCTCCAGTTTCCAACCAACATGTCGGAGAGTTACACGGTCTTCCATACAATGCTTCATATGGTGCCATACCAATGCTCGACTGATAACTGTTATTATAAGCAAACTCCACCAAATGAAGGTGATCTTCCCATGATCCTCCGAAGTCTAAAACACATGCTCTAAGAAGATCTTCCAAAACTCGGTTGACTCTCTCAGTCTGACCATCTGTTTGAGGGTGATAGGCTGTACTCAAACACAACTCGGTTCCCAAAACTTCCTGGAAGCTCTTCCAAAATCCACTAGTGAACAACGGATCTCGATCGCTCACTATACTCTTCGGAACACCATGGAATCGAACAATCCACTTCACATACAGCTCAGCCAACTTCGATGCAGTCCTAGTCGATCGAACAGGAATGAACCTTGCACTCTTAGTCAAACGATCTACTATGACCCAAATCCCTTCATTCCCTGCTCTTGTCCTAGGTAGACCATCGATAAAATCCATCGACACTTGCTCCCACTTCCATGTAGGAACCTCTAATGGCTGCAGTAATCCACTGGGCTTCTTCTGCTCAGCTTTCACCAACTGGCAATTCATACACTTGGAAATAAAATTTCCAACATCCTTCTTCATACCTTCCCAGTAGTAAGCTCTCCTCATATCCCGATACATCTTATTTCCACCTGGATGAATCGTCAACTTCGAGTGATGACTTTCCCTCAGAACTTCATCTCTCAATCCATCAATATCAGGAACAACCAATCGTCCTTGCTTCCGAAGCCAACCCTCTCGATCGACCTCGAATCCCTTATCCTTCTCTGGGTCCAATCCAGATTCCAAATCATGGATAATCTTGACAAGCTTATCATCTCTCTTTTGGCCCTCGCCAATCCTTTCCACGAGAGTAGGCCTTATCGATAAGTTTGCCAACATCTCAGGTTCCAATTCACACCTTGGCCTGAAGTCAAATCCAGCCAAATACTCAAGACTCTTCCATTCCGAAAACATGGCTCCCAATCCTGCATGCCTTCGACTTAACGCATCAGCCACTGCGTTACCTTTCCCTGGAGTATAGGCTATACCAAAATCATAAGATGCTAGAAACTCTAACCACCGTTGCTGTCGAAGATTCAAATCCTTTTGGGAGAACAGATACTTCAACGACTTATGATCCGTAAACAACTCGAATCGAACTCCCAATAGATAATGTCTCCACATCTTCAAAGCAAACACAATCGCCGCTAACTCCAAATCGTGAGTCGGATAATTCCTTTCATGCGGCTTCAGTTGTCGACTAGCATATGCAACAACTTTATCCTTCTGCATTAGCACTGCTCCAAGTCCAGTACCACATGCATCGGTGTAAACCACCATCTCATCATTCCCACTTGGAATAGTCAAAACAGGAGCACTCGTCAGTCGCTCTTTCAGGATCACGAAAGCTTGCTCACACTTGTCACCCCATCTGAACACTTGGTTCTTCTTCGTCAATCCTGTCAACGGTGCAGCTATCTTGGAAAAGTCTTTGATAAACCGACGATAATATCCTGCTAATCCAAGAAAACTTCTCACATCGGATGCATTCTTAGGTCTAATCCAATCCTGGATTGCTGCCACCTTAGCGGGATCAACCGCTATTCCACTTCCAGAGATAACATGGCCTAAGAACCTCACTTCACTCTTCCAGAAGTGACACTTCGAAAACTTAGCCTTCAGCTGATGTTTCCGTAGTATTTCCAAAACAATCCTCAAGTGCGTCTTGTGCTCTTCCTCAGTTCTGGAATAAACCAAAATATCATCCACGAACACAAGCACGAACTTGTTCAACTGATCTCTGAATACTCTATTCATAAGATCCACAAAATATGCTGGTGCGTTAGTCAATCCAAACGGCATTACCAGCCACTCATAAAATCCGGATGGAAACCTGAAAGTAGTCTTCGGCACACTATCCTTCGCCACTCTCAACTGGTGAAATCCCGTTGCCAAATCCATCTGAGAAAACACCTTAGCCTCGTGAAGCTGATCAAACAAGTCATCTATTCTCGACAATGGATACTTGTTCTTCTTAGTCACCTTATTCAGCTCACGATAATCGACACACAACCTCAACGATCCATCCGCTTTGGTTGCGAACACAACGGGCGCACCCCATTCGGACACACTTCTCCGAATGAATCCTTTCCGCAAAAGGTCATCAACTTGCACCTTCAGCTCTTGCTGCTCCCTTGGTGCCATCCGCCTAAGAGGCATCACAACAGGTCTGGCTCCCTCAACTAGATCGATACGAAACTCGATCTCCCTATGCGGCGGCAACCCTTTGACTTCGTCAAAGACATCCTCAAATCCATTCACAATAGGCACCGATGACAGTCCATCCCGTGGAACAACCAGCGAATACATGAAGCTCATGAAGACGCCTTCCTCATGCTTACATCGTATCACAACCTTTCGCCCTTCCACATTCCCGACTGTCACCTCAAGCCTCTCACAATCAATCCTTGCCGCATACTTCCTAAGCCAGTCCATACCCAAAATAATTCCGAACCCCGCAAAGTTCAGAACAAAGCAATCACAAACAAACGAGCAATCATGACTCGACACAACTAGACCACGGCATATCATACACAAACATGACGAACCCCCAACTGGATTAGTCACAACCAATGGCCTATCAACAATATCCGGTTTCAAACCTAACCGGCCTACTAAATCATCACAAACAAAAGAATGCGACGCTCCAGTATCAAACAACACTCTAACTGGAACACCACAAATAGAAAGAGTACCTTGAACCACCACACTCTTCCCCTTCTCTTCAGCAGTAGGAGCTCTTGAAGACGACGGAACAGCTTCCAGAGCATAAGCTTGCACAACCTGCCTATCCTTCCTCGGCTCTGGACAATCCTTCCTGAAATGCCCTGGCTTATCACAGTTGTGGCATTTCGCCGGCGCCTTTGGATTCCTACAATCCTTGGAGAGATGGCCCTTCTTCTGGCAATTATAACAAGTCACTTCGCCCTTTGGCTTCTTCTGGCCATCCTTACCTTTCTGTTGTTGCTGCTTCCTCTTCTTATTGCCACCCTGCTGGGGTTTAGATCCTTCCCTGGTTATAGCAACAACAGAACTTTCCTTTGGGAACAAACTCTCATGCCTCAAAGCTTTCTCCACAAGCTTCTCAAATGGATCGTCCAGATGATCCACTAACTGCCTTCCCAGATAAGCATCCAGACCAGTCACAAACTTTTCATTCTTCTGGTAGGGAGAATCAATATACGATCTGGCATACTTAGACAAAGCTTCGAACTCAGAGATATACTCAAGAACAGGCCTCCCTCCTTGCTTGAGCTCTACAAACCTCTTGAACAAAACAGACTTCTGAGTCGTAGAGATGAACTTGGCTTCAAATCTAACTTGGAATTGCTCCCAAGTAATCTCCTCTTCTGGTGTATCTATGGTGATAGAATTCCACCAATCTGCAGCTCTCCCTTGAAGCTGTCTCGATGCAAGCTTCCTCTTGGTTGCATCCTCAATCCCTAGATCACCAAAAATCCTTCGACATGCATCAATCCATCTCTGCACCTCAATAGTCGACTCTGTCCCCAAGAAAGCTTTCCCTCCAAGAGTAGTATAGTCCTTGCAAAGCTTAGCAAAATCCACTGGCCTTGGAGCCTGGACTTGAACTCCCACATCCACCGATGATCCTGAAGCTGGTACCCTTCTCATGATAGAAGTCATCATTGCTTCAAACATCGCAGCATAGTCAACAGCTTCCCTAGCCGCACGGCTTTCCCTCGTAGCTTGTCTCTCGCTTCTACTCATCCTTAATATCTGTAAAAAGAATGGTTAGAACACCTTAAGAAACAACTGCATAAGGAGTTCAAATCCATCTAAGCTACTATATTACATATAGTAATCATCCATCAAAATACAATTACGTCTCTCATACGTAATTACGTCAGCGAGCGTTGGCTAAAATCGATTAACCAAAGCTCCGATACCAAATGTGACGATCGCCCATGACTCCCGCACCAAAACAAGAGAATAGTGCGCTGAAAGGTGTGCCAGGCAGCCATGGACGATAGTCAGGGTAAAATAAAATCGCAGAATCTCTATCGTAACTCACAGCGCATGGATAAAATACAATAGAGAAATATATATATATATATAGTGAAGCCTCATAACAGAGAAATATCATCATATAAGCATCACAGTAGTTTTATACAATCATCTCAACAAATCCATACAACAAGACCTCACTACAAAACACTCAATCAAATACAGCAGCGGATCCCAGTACATATAGAAAGAAATAATATGCATAGCCTCCTGCCCGTCTTCGTCATCATCAGCGGATCACCCTAAGCACAGCACCTGCCACCTGCTACCTAGTCTGCCCATCCCAACATGGATGAACAGCCCAAGGTAATAAGAGGAGACATAAAACCTTGAGTCAGACAAAGTCTTAGTGAGCAGTAAATTAACTATCAAACATACCAAAAGAGCATAAGGGATAAAAGGAATAGGAACCAAACCATCCCACTCCACCTCTTTCTACAGTGATAGCCCCCAGACACACACTAAGGAGAAGTAAGCAAAACATAGCAGATAAGTAAGGTAAAGCAATAACCACTCGAGTCAAGGACGATGTTTTCCAAATACAAACCCCCAAGGCCTAAACCAAGATCAGATAAGCACCTAGAAAACACCGCTCTTGAGACCGAATGATAGTACAACCAAACATCCATGACTCTGGCTATCACTGTTATCATTGCCTTGATTTCACCGTTAGTTGAATGACCATCCGTCAAGGGCTAATGGTAACCCCGGTTCTAGCCATAACTCCGCACGTCGTCGCAGCCCGTGCCTAGGAATTTTCGCAACTACCCAGAGTACTAGCACGTCGTCGCAGCCCGTGCCTGGAACGTCGTCGCAGCCCGTTCCAACGTACCCTTGCTTTGAGCATGCTAGAACCTTCAACAACGATAAGATCTCAGCCTCCTAGTCATCCTCCTCGACGACTATTTCCATACTAGCTCAAGCGCCTCTCAAGCTAACCATTATCACCAACTCGGATCGCATCACCGAGTAATCAACATGACTTTGCACGTCGTCGCAGCCCGTGCTTGGAACGTCATCGTGACCCGTCCCATCACAACATATGTCTTGCCTCATCACATCATAGCAAAGTCTTCCATCTTGGAACGTCATCATGACCCGTCCCATCTCAACATAAGCCTTGCCTCATCATATCATAGCAAAGTTCCAACTCAATCATGCTTTGCCTTCTCGCATCATGGCAAGATCCCATATCCTCGAATCCATCCATATGAGCTTCCACATCCGCTTCATATGCTACAGGCAGCTTCCACCATTCAAGAGCCTTTCCACTTAGCTTTTGAATCATCTCGAACCATCTTGTTCCAAATCAACCACTAGCTAACTTGAAACAGTCCAAATCAATCATCAATACAAACAATTAAGCATTCAAACAAGATCTAACAAGTAATATCAACAATAATGGCAATAACGTAAATAAATGAGCATAAGTCCAACATGCATGATTCATAGGTTTTTAGCATAGATCTATCAAATATAAAACATGGGTTTTGTCTCTAATACTTGTTAAACAAATATGCATAGGTAAACATCTTCAAAAATGATGGATCTACATGCAGACTTAAGGACAATGCGAGAAAACGCTATTTCAAACATATAAACTAGCTACCAATCCACTACACTCCTTTGGGTCCGCGTGAGAGATAACTACCACTCACCAAATCACCCAAACACCTCTAAATCTAAACACTTCAGATCTGGACAGCGGAGATCCAAACTTGATCCGGCAAAATCTCGCCTCAATCGATGAAATCTAGCTCGAACGGATGAAGATCTTCAACTTTGGCACTTGGATCTTCGATCTCGATCTTCGATCTTGGATGGATGTTAGATCTAGATTGGAATGGAGAAAAGAAGATGAAGAAATGTTGTAGTCGAGTCTTCAAAATGGCAGCACTTCGTCGCTTCAAAAACCGATGCCAAAAAGTGAGCCGAACCCCTCTATTTATAGGCTGGAACCACCATGAGTCGTCTCTCTTAAGTCGTCGCCGACCCAACCCCTGAGTCGCCCCCGACTCATCCCCATGCCGACTCAACACAGCCGACTTACACGACTCAACAACCCAGCGTCCTAAAACCTTACGCGACCTACGACTCACGTCTTAACCAATGAGCGACTCAACATCCGCCGACTCAACTCAGCTCCGAGTCAAACGACTCATCACACCAACATCCTAACGACTTATCTATCACTCGACTCAATACAAGTTATGACCTATGACTCGGCCACGACTCATCTTGCTAACCCGTTAAGTCCTAAGTCGGTCTTTCTTAAGTCGGTCACCAACCCTTAAACCGCTGTCTCGTGAGTCGGTCACCATCCTTATCTCGGCCAAACCTATAAGCCGTCCCCCCTATAAGTCGTAACTCGTGCACGACTTAACCTATAAGTCGCTGCTTCTATAAGTCGGCAACTACTATGTCGTTCTAACCCTTAACTCGGTCCATTCCCTTAAGTCGTCTACGACTTATCTATGAGTCGGTCACGACTCATCACTTGCATTCGGGTCAACTCCTAAACGACTCAAGCTAGAAGCAACACAAACAATACTATCGACCTGCAAATTCTACGATTTATCGACACGTAAAATACGCGTCGTTACACAGAATTTATAGAATTCGTTATAAACTAGTCAAGGAATTTACAAGTAAAATTGTAAATGATTTTGAGAATTAGAAAGTAGGAAATAGAGTGAAATACTTTCTAAGTGTGAATATAAAATGAAATGGGGAAGAATATTCTAAGTGTTGGAAAAGGGGTGGAAATATTTCGTTGAAGATATAAGGATTTGAAAACTGTTTTCAAATGTTGAAGAACTGGAAGTAATATCTTATAAAGATATTTTGAAATAAATTTTGGAAAATTTATAATAAGGCCTGACGATTGCTTATAGATGTCTATTGATAGTTAAATAACCGATTATCAATTTTGGCCCGTTTTTATTAATCGTTTCGAAGATACCGGGATCAGATTTAATTATCTGAAAACCACTTCGATCAGGTTTGAACGTATCGAATGAATATCGTGAAGATGATGAAGACGGTGGTTCGATTTTCCCAGACCCAGGACAATTGGTATGGACGAATGCTATTAGAACATCGTTATTGGAGGACAATGAGGGTTCAAAGTAGAATTTTGTTCTTGAAAGGTAACGCTTAGCTTCGAGCCTCAACAACCAAGAGTGACTAAAATAGGGGAAATGCAGCAAGGCTAAGTGATTTGCACACAATTAGGATACGTTATCACCTCTCTAGATGTCCTCGGAAATCTATATATTATAGACATGGTTATGCATGAAAGAAGGAGCGCTCGATGGTAAGGGTGGGAACACCTGGGGTGATAACATATTCGTTCTATCTAGGTTAGGGGTAGGCCGGTCGTGTGTAGTAGAGGATCCTGGCGTGGTCCTCGGTACATTGTTCTAGAGATGTACTGTGGTGGGCCGTGCCCTAGTGGCCCAGTCATTTGATGGAATCCATTCTCTAATAAGCGCCGTACGGTTTTGATTGTGTCCAACTATGCTGGAACGTGAGATGCAAGCATTTCAGCTATTTTCTATTTACTTTCTATAGACACTACTATATTCCAAATGGATTTGATAAAAATGTTTTGGTTATCGTAAGGTGAAAACCCGTCGTGTTTATGTGTGGCGTGGTCTTACGAGATATCTTTGTTTTTCAAAGGATTTGGTAAAAGTTAATAACTCAATTTAAGTGTGTTTTCTCACATTGGTTTTCCAGATTGATTCGAGTGTTATTTTATTATAATGCTCAGGTCAAACCAAGTATTACAGATTCATGATAGGAAGCTATGAAGTTCAGAAGACGAGCAGGATGACAGAGACGTACTTCGGTACTTGATTAATATTTTCCGCTGTATGAGGACAAGTTACTATAACTATCCAGATTGATGTAACGATTGTTGGACTCTGATGATTTTAATATTTAACAGTTACATATTCTTTTGTATAAAAATCTGTTATCATATATTATATTTTGTCTCGCTGCGATTGTGAGACTCTGTGTTGTTCTGTCTCTTTTCTTCTATCTTTTTCTTCTTTACCACTAATGAACTGCTTTTTTCGGCACTTGATTGCTTGGCATTCTATACAATGGACATATTAATGTCGAACTTCGAGGGTCAAAAATCCAGTCTGTTACATCTTCCTTCTTGGCTGAAGATAGTAAGTTGAAAGTTGGAGACGTGATAAATCTTTGAGATTTAGTTTATGTGTAAAGTTGAGAAATGCTTCTGCATTGTTGGTGCGAAGAGACCGGGATTAGGTTCAGCTGAAAACCATTTCGGACCAACATATATATGACTATTGTGCAGGACTGCCTGTTGATCGTTTGGTGTTAAAATCCCAATATACATACAACAGCAGTAGTCTCTTTGTTATGAAATATCCAATACAAGGAATATTCGCTACTAATCCTAAGGATTTTTCGACAGGATGTGGTAGGAAATTACCTTCGGTTTGTCCTGTTACTAGACAACTTGTATGGATGAGTGCCTAACATTGCATTTCTATGATTACGTACATTGATTTTTACAAACGTACATCAGTGGTGGCGGAGAAGGCAACTTCTCTTAGCTACACCCTCTTCGAGATGTACGAGCTCAAGGATTGTATTTTTATGGAAGGAAATTAGTAATCAACAGAAATGGCAATGTGGCATTCAAAGTTGATGTGATTTATGATATGTGATTTGTGAAAGGTAATCGATACCTCTTTGGCCTCACTCCACGGAAAATGACTAAAACGGGGATAGAAGCAGAAAGGCTAAAATGGGTCACTCCGATTAGGAGATGTCATCACTCTTCTAGATATATCTTTACATGCTATGACATCGTGTATCTGATTTTTGTTGTGCATGATTATGGCTATGAATTAAAGGTCGGTAACGAATGGAGCGATGACATATTTGATACTATCCAAGGTTGGCTAGGCCAGTCTTTTGTTGGTTTAGGCGGTCAATATCTACTCCCTAGGTACATCCCTCTAGAGGTGTACTATGTTGGTTTGGAAAGATAGTCCCTTTATCTAGTCGTTTGTATGGAAATGCAAAATCCTAACGTGCCTGACATTTTCTATTGTAGAAAGCCTTGTATTATAAGGTGTATGCTGGAATTTCATAATGAACCAATTTTAGATATTTTAATATTATTTCTATGCAATAGACAATATTATAATATAAGAGGTTTTGATATGAGATGTTTGATTATCATATGGTAAATACCTTGTCGGTATTTATTTGCGACCCGGTCTTACGAGATACATTTTGTCTCGATCAAGGAAAAAATTTGATAACTTTATAAATTCAGTTGAGTGTGCTTTCTCAAGCTGGTTTACGAGACTGATGCAGGCATTCTTCTCTTTCAATGCTCGGGTCAGAACGATTATATTCACAGGTTCAGTCTGGTGCTTTTGGGGCTTCAGTAAGCGAGGTGGAGATCTTTATGTCATATACATGTATTTGTTTATTTTTCCGCCGCTTTGCATTGTTGTTGTTGTTGTAAATTATCAGCATTTGTGAGGACAGATTATTATAACTATCTAAGCTGATAATTATTTATTGTGTACTCTGATATTGATTTATGTATACTATAGTTTCTCTTTGTAAAAATTAATGATCTACATAGTATGTTTTTCCGCTGCAATGTGAGATTCTGTATTGTTTTGGTTCTGCTTCTCTCTTCATCTTCTCTTCTTTTCATCTTTCTTCTCTCTTTCTTCTCACCCTCTCTTTTCTTTCTCATGATTATCTGTAATCAGTACATTCTAGGTTGGACATGCGTGGTTTATTTTCGGATTTAGAGGGTGCCGATTTTTAGTCGTGACAACATCTCCCTTTACATTGATGACATACGATACCCTAGCCACATTGCCGATTTTCAATACCTTATATACATTGTTATGACTCGATATTGCTTGTTGGGTTGATATCATATGACATTGTTAATATTCCACATCTTCTTCTATTGTTGATGGACAATATCCTTCGTTGTATTGATGAACTTCGATACCTTTCTTCACATTAGTTTCATTTGACATCCTTCTTGATACTATTCTCGTGTGGCATCCTTGGTAATTATAGGTATGATGATCCGGTGATGTGCGATAAATCCCTTGTTTATTATTGATATATCAACTTTAACATGGTGTTTCTTAAAGCTCGTAATCCTTAAACTTGTTAGTATTCGACATCCGCCCTTACATTGATGAGATACGATATTGACAACATACGACATCTTCCTCTATATTGTAGATTTACGACATCATTGACAATGGTAGGAGTTCGACATCCCTTTCCACGTGTGTATGCTTTACAATAGTTATAACTGTAAAGGCCTGATATCTAGATGTTCAACATCTTTATCAATACGAAATCTCTCTTTGATTGTCTTTAGGTTTGATATGCTCTTCATTATATCTTTTCAGCATCTTTTGTCACTTGATATCACTTGCGGATGGCATGACGTCTTCTACTTTTCATGCATTCGACAACCCCTAAGGTTGCTGAGGACTTCGACATCTCTTTGTAATGCATGAAGTGCGATATCCCTAGAAGCTATATCTCTTAGCCTTCTTATTTTTGGCAAACCCTAGGGTTTTTTATTTCAACATCTTCCTAAAATGTTTGAAAGATGACATCCCTTGAGTGTTTCGCTGCTTTCCCTTCAACACCTTTATTTCGACACGCTTGTCTTAAATGTTCGATATTATCTGTGATAACATTTGCCCCTCCTTGTTTAAAAGAAGCTTTTTACACATTAGTGTAAAACCAAGAATTTTCTCATTTTTCCAACTTTCTACAAGAATTTCTCTTCAATCCTATTTTCCCTAAAAAAAGAATAAATGCTGATATTTTTAACTATTAACGTTATATTAAACTTTAGACAATCTCTTTTAGATCTAATAAAGATTAGTTTACCCTCTTCTTCATATAAAGAGGTTTTCATATTTCGATGTAAAGCTAAGTTTAATTGAGAAGACCTGAGATTTGCTTAAAAGGAGGACTACAAATTCACTTGAGCAAAAATCTATTATTATTTAGTTTGAATAGAGAACCAGAAATCCATCTGGATCTAATACCATTATTTAATTTGAGTAGATGTCCAGAAATCATCTGACAATATTATAATTTGAATATAAGACTATAAAACCATTTGGTAATAATATCACTTTTCCGAATAAAAGAACGAAAATACTTTGGTAATGATACCATAATTTTCGGATTAGAAAACTATAAATCTTCTGGTCATATTATTTCTTCAATAGAAGATCAGAAAACCAATTTGACAATGGCATTTCCTGAATAGAAGACTGGAAAACAAATTTGGCGATAAAATTTCCTAAATAGAAGACCAAGAACCAATCTAGCAGTAATGTGACAACCCGGAATTTTCGAGCAATATCAATTTAATAATCTGCATTAAAAATTAAATTGATTTGATATATCTTTGTTAATAAGATCTGAATTGATACTTTTCTTTTAATAAACATCTAATCCGTAAATTTTATCTGTTAAAAATTAATTGATTGTTTTCTATTTATATATGTATATATTTGTATACATTATAAATAGGGAAGCTTTGTTTTACAATTTAACTAATAAATTATGTTTCAAATTCTAATATACATTTTAGTGAATTGGAAATTATGATTTATTTAAAATAAACTTTTCAAAGCTAGATAAATAAATAAATATAGGGTTTTAAATACATAAGATAAATGTTTAAATAGTTTAAAACTTATTTTAGCTTAAGTTTAGATTTAAATTTATTAACAAAAAGATTTGTTTTATTTTCTTTTTAGTATAGCTTGATAAAAAATATGGATTTAAAATTATATATGAGTTTTAATGCAATTTTGTCAAACGATACTTTAATATATATATTATAAAATAAGCAGTTTATAATAAAAAGATAATTTCTTTTATAAATCATTTCAAATTGATAAATGTGTTACTTTTAAATAATGTTAATAAATAAAAATACAAGACTATAAGATAAATTAGGAAAAATATAAAGTAAGTACATTGGCTAAATTTAATAACATAACAACTATAAAATCATTTAGATTTCAAACAACAAAACAAAAGAAATAACATTCACATACATTTCAAAAATAATAACAAGACAACAATTATACTAGAAACAAATAATCTTCAAGTTGTAAACTATCATAAGAAAAACTGCAGCATATATATAAGTTTAAAGCATCAAGACCAATATGTGATTGTACAAACAAAATCAAATAAGTATGCAAGGCAAATATAAGATATGTCTTTGAACACATACAAGCATAAAGGACATATACATTAAATGTTTTCACCTCAGCCAACAAAGAAAGTCAATTCGAATGTTATAAAAATCATTTCAGTGTTTGCTAACCTCTGGCCAAAGAAAAATAAAATATGTGAAGGCTTGCTAAGGAAGACAACATTAGATATTCTTGAACCAACAAAAGCAAAGTAAAGTGAGATATGTTGTAGGCTGTATGGTATGCAGGCAAGTTAAGGTGAGATAATTGACAAAGTAAGTTAAAACATAAAGTACTTAAACATTAAATGCAAGCCGCATTGTTTCTTATCTCAGCCTCCAAAAACAGGGAACAAATCTATTTAATCAATTAAACAATAGGAATTATTCTCTGATATGATACAAAGTGTACATAGTCTTGTACAATAATATACATTGTATGTATAATCAACCTGTCTGCATATGCCCTGTAAAACTTGTTTATAAATCAGCTTCACCTTATTCAGTTCGAGCTGAGCAAAAATATAAAATAAACTTCATTAAAAACCTAAACAAACATCCAACAACAACTTAGCAAACCAGGGGATTAAACAGAGGAGGTTTTCAGTTGCTTCAGATTTCAAATTTAAGGACCTGTTCAAATTTGTACCCTCTGTTCTTTCACAAATGCAGGTGAGTAACATCATTAGTTAGATGTTTTAAGTATATATTAAATGGCGGTATGCTTATTCTCTGAATTTAAGAATGTTTTTAAAGATATTTCTGTGTGTATTTGAATGGATGTGTGTACATTACTCTGTGTCTGGATTGTTTCCTGACTTTGGTTCCAGGTTCAAAGCTAACCCAAAGTTACTTGTTCCTGATTAAAGATTTGATTTAAACCTAAGTTTGAATAAATATATTTGTTATATCATTGGCTTTAGTTTAAAATTATTAAAGTTCAAAACAAATTGTATTTTTGCTCTGGAAATACTGAACCACCTAGGAAACTTTAAAACAATGAAAATCCAAACCTGGTAGTTCATGGATTCAAGTATGTAAATGGAACTAGTACACTAAAACTTGATTTTTAAAGGTTGAATCAGAATTTTTAGATAGGGATTGGAAGAGCAGTTCAGGGTTGATCGAAAAGTGGGTTTTTGTCGATCTCTGATGATCCCCGGGTTGGTGGTGGATGGGATCTTGGACGGAGGTGCAAGAGTGAAGGGTGGTTGCAGGAAAAATATTCGTATGGTGGTTCGATGAACGTGGTAAAGGCGGTGAGCAATTTTTGCTCGTAAACCTAGTTTGGAGCGGTCGAAGTGGTTGGTCCCGTTCGTCGCCATCAAGCGATCGAGTGCAGCGGAGTTTCGTGAGGAGGTAGCTCGGTCGTAGTCGCGTTCATGGCCGGAGCTGTTGATCGCCAGGTGGTCGGGGTTGGAAGAAGGCGGCGATGACAGGTTTGGATGGAATGTGCCTATTGTGTTTCCAGGTTGGTATCGAGTTCGTTTTTTTGATTTTCGATGATGGGCGTGGTTCTGATGGTAGTGGATGGACCAGTGAGTGGTAGTCGACTTGTGGGGGAGGGTTGTTGATGGTCGGAGCCTCGCCGTGGACGGTGCACATGCACCGTGCAATTTGAGGTTTGGGTTGTTTTTTTTGGGATGTGCAGTTGGGTTTCACTCGGGTCTTTGGGATATTGACTCGAAGCAATGAGGGGTTTTTCTCGAAGTAGATAAGGGGAAGGCTCGGGTTGATGCTGTTCAGGTTTTTAAGCCTGTAACCGTTTTAACAGTTTTTAGCACTTTTGTTTTAAAATTTGAAATCAAAGTTAAACCTAGTTTTAAATCAAAGTTCAATAGTGATTTCAAGTTAGTTTTGAAACAGAGTTGGAAATAATAAAGTTTCATAATTTAAATTATTTTAATAACTTAAAAGTGCTTAATATTTAAGTGAATTCAAAAGGAGTTGGATTCAACAATGAAATATAAATTGTTAAGGGAAGATTTAAACAAAGTTAACTCCTAAATTGAAATCAGGACTTAGATTTGAAATTCTAGATTTGGAAATAAAATAAAGTTTTATAATTTAAATTGATTTAAATAAGTTTTAAGTGTTAAAACATGTTATTAAACATGTGAGTTTAAAAGGGTTTGAAAATTTAGTTTTAAACATTATTAAGGATAAAATTGGGATTTATTTAGGAAGTAATTTAAAATAAATGTTTTAAACATATTGAAAGTGAAAATTTAATTAATAATAAGAACAGTTTACTTTAAGTAATGAAGATATAGAATTTATATTCATTAACCTTTAAGTTAATTAAGTATGAATAATTATTGATTGATATTAATTAAATTAGTAATTATAAGTTTAAATGTAGTAATTAAAGTTTAAATAATGAATTAAGTAATTAATATGTAATTAAGAACCATATATTAGATTTTTATTTAAATTAATAAATTTTAATGGTTAATCAAACTTATAATTAATAATGATTAATATAAGTTAATTATTTAGAAAAAATATGTAAACAAATGTTAATGAAGGTCATTAACTAGATTATTTCATAATAAATTAATATGACTAATTTTTATATAATTAATTAGATTAATTAATTTGATAACAATCATTGTAATAGTTTAAATGCAATTATTTATTTGGAAAGTATTTAAGAAATTAATTACTTATTAATTGTGTAAATTGATTTAATTTGAGTTAATTAATTTAGTTTAATTAACTGATATTTTGGAAGTAAATTACTTAGTGAAGTAATTGATGAAACTATTGGATGATGGGAAATGGAATTAATTGGAATATATTACTTAAATTAATCAAGGGATTAATTAAGCATGTTATTGGGAAGTAATTAATTTAGGACGGCTAATTACTGTATGTTATTAATCAAGAAGGTTAATATATGTGATTTAAAGATTAGTATTCTTAATGTAATCAATAAAATAACAAGTGAAAATGTAATTAGAGATCATTAATTAATATAATAAATGATGGAATTAGAAATTTATTAACTTGGAAATAATAAATCAACAAGGTAATTAAATTGTAATAAACTATATAAATGTAATTAATTAATGGATTTATTCAAAGATTAATCTCTGTAAATAAATTTAAGGAAACTACTGGAATGTAGCATAAGTTATTTAAATCAAGATGATTAATTGGAATATATAAGTAATTGATGATAAGATTTAAATTAAGTTAATTAATTTTAATTAATTTAAGAAATCATTTGATTATTTGTTATGGGTAATTACTTAGTGTAATTAATGGAGTATAATTACTTAGGAAAGTAATTAGATGATAATTACTTGATGAAATTAATGTAAGATAATTTGTAAGTGAAGTAATTTGGGTAATTTCTTTTGTAATTAATCAAAGGATTTATTTATGGGAATAACTAATCATGGAATGATTAATTTGTTATTAAGTAATTAAGGGTAGTTAATTACTGTTTTATTATTAATCAAAGGTGATAATAATTGTGTTTAATAAAGATTAGTCACATAATGTAATTAATTTAAATAAAGTAATTTAATATAAATTAGAGGTCATTAATTAATATAATTAATGATGTAATTAAGAATTGTTTAATTAAGGAATAATTAAATAGGGAAGTAATTAAATAGCTTTGAATGATTTAGAATAATTCATTTGAGAAATTAATTAAAGACTAAATTACTTCTTGTAATTAGAGAATGATTAATTAACCTGAATTATAATTAATTAATGGTGTATGAGCAGGATTTATGGAATGAGTAATTAATTTAATTTATTTTAAATTAATTAAAGATAGAAGTAGTTAATTTAATTCATTTTAAATTAATTATAGATTGTGATTCATAAATCATCGCTTATGGATGATATTGATATTTCATTGATTGACTGTGATCTCAGATATGAGATGAGTAATATCTATGTGATATGGATGTATGCGTTAAGTATGATAATATTTAATTATCTGTTTGGATGATGATATTAATTATCTGTTTATGATGATAATGAGATTATCTATTATGAGATGTGAATTATCTATCTGTGTGTATATTGATAATATTGAATTGACTGTTAAGACTAAATAGACAACTTGGCCTTAAAAGATACGTTTTGGATTTCGATGAGACCGGGATCGGATTTTCCATATTTGGACATCCGAAAACCACATCGATCCAAATTAACGATAGGTCGTGAATCTGAAGTGAAGATGAAGATTCAGAATGCAAGGATTATCGTCGTTAACTCTGAGGGTGATTCCAAAATGAGTGTAACAAGATAATGCCTTCGGTTTCGTTCGAACCCGGAACGAACTTGTATGGATTGAATGCTTTGAACACATCGTCAGGCGGGCGATGAGCATTCTAAGAGATGTATTCTCCAAAGGTAATCGCAGCCTCAAGCCTCATCAACCGGGAATGGCTAAAATAGGGGAGGTGCAGCAAGGTTAGGTGGGTCATGCCCAAGCAGGACAAGATTTTCCCCTGTCTATATGTCCCTTTTTATTCGGCTGTGTGGGCAGTTGGTCTGCAGCCAACTGCGGGGTTATCTTGTTCGGGTCTTTTCAGTAAGGAATGGTTCTGGCCTTGTGTTGCAGGGGGTCGGGAGTGATCCTCGGTACGTTGATTTCGGCCACGTACTGTGACGGGCGGTACCCCAGTAGCCCTGCCATTGTATGGAATCCAAAATCCAATAAGTGCCAACGGTTTTGATTGTATTACCCACTTTTGTGGCTAGTAGCTGTAATTTAATAGATGTAACAATTTCAGCTATTTTCTATTTACTTGAAAACCTTAGACCTATTATAATATCATTGGATTTCCTATCAAACGTTTTGGTTAGCGTAAGGTAAATTTTTTTCCATGTTTATGTGTGGGAAGTCTTACATGATACTTTTCTTTCAAAGGTTTTTGAAAATTAAGCAACTTTAACCTGTTACTAACACCAGACCCATGCCTGACCCGGAGTTTATTTTCTGTTTTCCTAAACTCTTGGGTACTCAAATTTTTACGAGTAGCCAAGGGATTCAGGTTGGCTTTTGACGAATTTTGGTGGAGCAATGGAGCAGGAGGCTTCAGTGTTGTAGATATAGTGTTCCGCTGTGTTGGTATCTCTGTGATGTATTATGTATTGAGTTGTATAACTAGACAGGTGTCCTTAACTGTCTAGTATTTGATGTATTATCTGTATAACTCTGATTGATGTTATATATTATGTAAATACTTAAGTGATTAATATAATTTATTCGTTCCGATGTGAGATTATGATGTTGTTGTTCTTTTTCTCTATCTTTTCTATTTTCTCACCCCTTTCTTTCTTTCTTTAACGATTTGTCTTCCTGGGCGTAGGAAGCCGGGTCGTTACAGTGGTATCAGAGCGCTAGGTTGAGTTAATACCTAGGCTCTTGAGTGATTTCTTTCCTGAGAGAGCGTATTTGTACTTTTGATATATATATATATATATATATATATATTCATTTCTATCTATTTGTTGGGTTACCTGTTCGGGTTTTCCTATATAAGTATAAGGGTAGATTGGGTAGTGGTGTGTGTAACACGACTATCTGTGGTTAGAAGTGTATCTGACAAGACCGTAGACCTAATACCGTCTCGAGTGAAGTCGTGGTGTAAGGATTTCACCAAATCTCTGGAGGAAACCTGTTAAGATTTGGAGTCCATTTTTGTAGTACAAGTTTGGATGAGAGGAATTTGCATTTTGTCATTTGAGTAGGAACTAGTGCTGTTAATCTTGGTAACTCAAGAAGTAGTAGTTGTGTGTTGAGGTGCAGTAGCGATGGATTATTTTCGAAGAAGTTCTCAAGGATTTTTGGATAAGGAAGTGTGTCTGCATTAGTTTCGGGGCTGAGTTCAGCTGAATGTTGTGTTTGGCTTTGAGGCCTGAGCTTTCGAGGAATTTTGGATTAAGGAGTTTTGGCATCAGTAGCAGTGTTGCAGCTCAGATTGTTCTGCCGACACGCGAGGAGGTCATCTGCCAGCAGTTCTCTAGAGGTGAAGTTCAGAGGCAGTTTTGTGGATCCATTTCTTCAATGGATTGGCTAGATAAGCTTAAGCTGTTCAGATTGGTAAGGAAAGAACAGTTTTCTTTGGATATTAGCCTAGGTTGATCGCAAAAGTGACTTGTGATAGTTAAGTATTCTTTGGGATGGCAGAAATTTTTTTGGATATCTTTGAAGACTTCAGTGGTTTGCCTTAGCATCTGAGGATTGAGTTTTCATATCGACTAGATTCCAGAAGTGGTACCGATGGTTCAGCTTAGTAATAGAATGTTTTCTAGAGAAAGGAATTTGGTGAATAAAAGACGGAGGAATTTGGATTTCGAAGTCGAAGATTTGATTTGGATGAATTTTCTCTGATTCAAAGGAGCTCTGTAGATTAGTAGTATAGACTGTTTGGATACTATAGATCGAGTATTCCGGTATTACTGAGAAAACTCTTGGGAACTCTATCCAAAATTTTGTCTGGATGGTTAGCTTTGTTGATTTAGTAGATTGGCTGTGATGATTGTTAGCATATGATTGATATATGAGTGTGATTTAAAATTAAAATCTTAAATAGAGAATTAAATTACCTTTGCTTTTAAATTTCGGGGACGAAATTCTTTTAAGGAGGAGGAATGTGACAACCCGGAATTTTCGAGCAATATCAATTTAATAATCTGCATTAAAAATTAAATTGATTTGATATATCTTTGTTAATAAGATCTGAATTGATACTTTTCTTTTAATAAATATCTAATCGGTAAATTTTATCTGTTAAAAATTAATTGATTGTTTTCTATTTATATATGTATATATTTGTATACATTGTAAATAGGGAAGCTTTGTTTTACAATTTAACTAATAAATTATGTTTCAAATTCTAATATACATTTTAGTGAATTGGAAATTATGATTTATTTAAAATAAACTTTTCAAAGCAAATTAAATAAATAAATATAGGATTTTAAATACATAAGATAAATGTTTAAATAGTTTAAAACTTATTTTAGCTTAAGTTTAGATTTAAATTTATTAACAAAAAGATTTGTTTTATTTTCTTTTTAGTATAGCTTGATAAAAGATATGGATTTAAAATTATATATGAGTTTTAATGCAATTTTGTCAAACGATACTTTAATATATATTATAAAATAAGCAGTTTATAATAAAAAGATAATTTCTTTTATAAATCATTTCAAATTGATAAATGTGTTACTTTTAAATAATGTTAATAAATAAAAATACAAGACTATAAGATAAATTAGGAAAATATAAAGTAAGTACATTGGCTAAATTTAATAACATAACAACTATAAAATTCATTTAGATCAAACAACAAAACAAAATAACATTCACATACATTTCAAAAATAATAACAAGACAACAATTAAACTAGAAACAAATAATATTTAAGTTGTAAACTATCATAAGAAAAACTGCAGCATATATATAAGTTTAAAGCATCAAGACCAATATGTGATTGTACAAACAAAATCAAATAAGTATGCAAGGCAAATATAGATATGTCTTTGAACACATACAAGCATAAAGGACATATACACTAAATGTTTTCACCTCAGCCAACAAAGAAAGTCAATTCGAATGTTATAAAAATCATTTCAGTGTTTGCTAACCTCTGGCCAAAGAAAAATAAAATATGTGAAGGCTTGCTACAGAAGACAACATCAGATATTCTTGAACCAACAAAAGCAAAGTAAAGTGAGATATGTTGTAGGCTGTATGGTATGCAGGCAAGTTAAGGTGAGATAATTAACAAAGTAAGTTAAAACATAAAGTACTTAAACATTAAATGTAAGCCGCATTGTTTCTTATCTCAGCCTCCAAAAATAGGGAACAAATCTATTTAATCAATTAAACAATTGGAATTATTCTCTGATATGGTACAAAGTGTACACAGTCTTGTACAATAATATACACTTTGTGTATAATCAACCTGTCTGCATGTGCCCTGTAAAACTTGTTTATAAATCAGCTTCACCTTATTCAGTTCGAGCTGAGCAAAAATATAAAATAAACTTCATTAAAAACCTAAACAAACATCCAACAACAACTTAGCAAACCAGGGGATTAAACAGAGGAGGTTTTCAGTTGCTTCAGATTTCAAATTTAAGGACCTGTTCAAATTTGTAGCCTCTGTTCTTTCACAAATGCTGGTGGGTAACATCATCAGTTATATGTTTTAAGTATATATTAAATGGTGGTATGCTTATTCTCTTAATTTAAGAATGTTTGCAAAGATATTTCTGTGTGTATTTGAATGGGTGTGTGTACATTGCTCTGTGTCTTGATTGTTTCCTGACTTTGGTTCCAGGTTCAAAGCTAACCCAAAGTTACTTGTTCCCGATTAAAGATTTGATTTAAACCTAAGTTTGAATAAATATATTTGTTATATCATTGGCTTTAGTTTAAAATTATTAAAGTTCAAAAAAAATTGTATTTTTGCTCTGGAAATACTGAACCACCTAGGAAACTTTAAAACAATGAAAATCCAAACCTAATAGTTCATGGATTCAAGTATGTAAATGGAACTAGTACACTAAAACTTGATTTTTAAAGCTTGAATCAGAATTTTTAGATAGGGATTGGAAGAGCAGTTCAGGGTTGATCGAGAAGTGGGTTTTTGTCGATCTCTGATGATCCTCGGGTTGGTGGTGGATGGGATCATGGACGGAGGTGCAAGAGTGAAGGGTGGTTGTAGGAAAAATATTCGTACGGTGGTTCGATGAACGTGGTAAAGGCGGTGAGCAATTTTTGCTCGTAAACCTAGTTTGGAGTGGTCGAAGTGATTGGTCCCGTTCGTCGCCATCTAGCGATCGAGTGCAGCGGAGTTTCGTGAGGAGGTAGCTTGGTCGTAGTCGCGTTCATGGCCGGAGCTGTTGATCGCCAGGTGGTCGGGGTTGGAAGAAGGCGGCGATGACAGGTTTGGATGGAATGTGCCTATTGTGTTTCCAGGTTTGTATCGAGTTTTTTTTTTTTTTCGATGATGGGCGTGGTTCTGATGGTTGTGGATGGACCAGTGAGTGGTAGTCGACTTGTGGGGGAGGGTCGTTGATGGTCGGAGCCTCGCCGTGGACGGTGCATGTGTACCGTGCATTTTGAGGTCTGGGGTTTTTTTTTGGGATGTGCAGTTTTCCTCGGGTTTCACTCGGGTCTTTGGGATATTGACTCGAAGCAATGGGGTGTTTGTCTCAAAGTAGATGAGGGGAAGGCTCGGGTTGATGTTGTTCAGGATTTTAATCCTATAATAGTTTTAACAGTTTTTAACACTTTTGTTTTAAAATTTAAAATCAAAGTTAAACCTAGTTTTAAATCAAAGTTTAATAGTGATTTCAAGTTAGTTTTGAAACAGAGTTGGAAATAATAAAGTTTCATAATTTAAACTATTTTAATGACTTAAAAGTGCTTAATATTTAAGTGAATTCAAAAAGAGTTGGATTCAAAAATGAAATATAAATTGTTAAGGGAAGATTTAAACAAAGTTAACTCCTAAATTGAAATCAGGACTTGGATTTGAAATTCTAGATTTGGAAATAAAATAAAGTTTTATAATTTAAATTGAATTAAATAAGTTTTAAGTGTTAAAACATGTTATTAAACATGTGAGTTTAAAAGGGTTTGAAAATTTAGTTTTAAACATTATTAAGGATAAAATTGGGATTTATTTAGGAAGTAATTTAAAATAAATGTTTTAAACATATTGAAAGTGATAATTTAATCAATAATAAGAACAGTTTACTTTAAGTAATGTAGATTTAGAATTTATATTCATTAACCTTTAAGTTAATTAAGTATGAATAATTAATGATTGATATTAATTAAATTAGTAATTATAAGTTTAAATGTAGTAATTAAAGTTTAAATAATGAATTAAGTAATTAATATGTAATTAAGAACCATAGATTAGATTTTTATTTAAAGTAATAAATTTTAATGATTAATCAAACTTATAATTAATAATGATTAATATAAGTTAATTATTTAGAAAAAATATTTAAACAAATGTTAATGAAGGTCATTAACTAGATTATTTCATAATAAATTAATATGATTAATTTTTATATAATTAATTAGATTAATTAATTTGATAACAATCATTGTAATAGTTTAAATGTATTTATTTATTTGGAAAGTATTTAAGAAATTAATTACTTATTAATTGTGTAAATTGATTTAATTTGAGTTAATTAATTTAGTTTAATTAACTGATATTTTGGAAGTAAATTACTTAGTGAAGTAATTGATGAAACTATTGGATGATGGGAAATGGAAGTAATTGGAATATATTACTTAAATTAATCAAGGGATTAATTAAGCATGTTATTGGGAAGTAATTAATTTAGGACGGTTAATTACTATATGTTATTAATCAAGAAGGTTAATATATGTGATTTGAAGATTAGTATTCTTAATGTAATCAATGAAATAACAAGTGAAAATGTAATTAGAGATCATTAATTAATATAATAAATGATGGAATTAGAAATTTATTAACTTGGAAATAATAAATCAACAAGGTAATTAAATTGTAATAAATCTATATAAATGTAATTAATTAATGGATTTATTCAAAGATTAATCTCTGTAAATAAATTTGTGGAAACTACTGGAATGTAGCAAAAGTTATTTAAATCAAGATGATTAATTGGAATATATAAGTAATTGATGATAAGATTTAAATTAAGTTAATTAATTTTAATTAATTTAAGAAATCATTTGATGATTTGGTATGGGTAATTACTTAGTGTAATTAATGGAGTATAATTACTTAGGAAAGTAATTATATGATAATTACTTGATGAAATTAATGTAAGATAATTTGTAAGTTAAGTAATTTGGGTAATTTCTTTTGTAATTAATCAAAGGATTAATTTATGGGAATAATTAATCATGGAATGATTAATTTGTTATTAAGTAATTAAGGGTAGTTAATTACTATTTTATTATTAATCAAAGGTGATAATAATTGTGTTTAATAAAGATTAATCACTTAATGTAATTAATTTAAATAAAGTAATTTAATATAAATTAGAGGTCATTAATTAATATAATTAATGATGTAATTAAGAATTGTTCAATTAAGGAATAATTAAATAGGGAAGTAATTAAATTGCTATGAATGATTTAGAATAATTCATTTGAGAAATTAATTAAAGACTAAATTACTTCTTGTAATTAGAGAATGATTAATTAACCTGAATTATAATTAATTAATGGTGTATAAGCAGGATTTATGGAATGAGTAATTAATTTAATTTAATTTAATATAATTAAAGATAGAAGTAGTTAATTTAATTCATTTTAAATTAATTATAGATTGTGATTCATAAATCATCGCTTATGGATGATATTGATATTTCATTGATTGATTGTGATCTCGGATATGAGATGAGTAATATCTATGTGATATGGATGTATGGGTTAAGTATGATAATATTTATTTATCTGTTTGGATGATGATATTAATTATCTATTTATGATGATAATGATATTATCTATTATGAGATGTGAATTATCTATCTGTGTGTATATTGATAATATTGAATTGACTGTTAAGACTAAATAGACAACTTGGCCTTAAAAGATACGTTTTGGATTTCGATGAGACCGGGATCGGATTTTCCATATTTGGACATCCGAAAACCACATCGATCCAAATTAACGATAGATCATGAATCTGAAGTGAAGATAAAGATTTAGAATGCAAGGATTATCGTCGTTAACTCTAAGGGTGACTCCAAAATGAGTGTAACGAGATAATGCCTTCGGTTTCGTTCGAACCCGGAACGAACTTGTATGGATTGAATGCTTTCAACACAACGTCAAGCGGGCGATGAGCATTTAAGAGATGTATTCTCCAAAGGTAATCGCAGCCTCAAGCCTCATCAACCGGGAATGGCTAAAATAGGGGAGGTGCAGCAAGGTTAGGTGGGTCATGCCCAAGCAGGACAAGATTTCCCCCTATCTAGATGTCCCTTTTTATTCGGCTGTGTGGGCAGTTGGTCTGCAGCCAACTGCGGGGTTATCTTGTTCGGGACTGTTCAGTAAGGAATGGTTCCGGCCTTGTGTTGCAGGGGGTCGGGAGTGATCCTCGGTACATTGATCTAGGCCATGTACTGTGACGGGCAGTACCCAGTAGCCCTGCCATTGTATGGAATCCAAAATCCAATAAGTGCCAACGGTTTTGATTGTATTACCCACTTTTGTGGCTAGTAGCTGGAATTTAATAGATGTAACAATTTCGGCTATTTTCTATTTACTTGAAAACCCTAGACCTATTATAATATCATTGGATTTCCTATCAAATATTTTGGTTAGCGTAAGGTAAAAACTTTTCCATGTTTTTGTGTGGGAAGTCTTACGTGATACTTTTCTTTCAAAGGTTTTTGAAAATTAAGCAATTTTAACCTGTTACTCACATCAGACCCATGTCTGGCCCGGAGTTTATTTTCTGTTTTCCTAAACTCTCGGGTACTTAAATTTTTACGAGTAGCCAAGGGATTCAGGTTGGCTTTTGACGAATTCTGGAGGAGCAATGGAGCAGGAGGCTTCAGCGTTGTAGATATAGTGTTCCGTTGTGTTGGTATCTCTGTGATGTATTATGTATTGAGTTGTATAACTAGACAGGTGTCTATAACAGTCTAGTATGTGATGTGTTATCTGTATAACTCTGATTAATGTTATATATTATGTAAATACTTATGTGATTAATATAATTTATTCGTTCCTCTGTGAGATTTTGATGTTGTTGTTCTTTTTCTCTATCTTTTCTATTTTCTCACCCCTTTCTTTCTTTCTTTAACGATACGTCTTCCTGGGCGTAGGAAGCCGGGTTGTTACAAGTAATATCTGAATAGAAGACCAAGAACTCATCTGGTAATAATATCTAAATGGAAGACCAAAAAATCATCTAGTAATAATATCTAAATAGAAAACCAAGAACTTATCTGGTAATAATATCTGAGTAGAAGGCGAGAAAACTCATGTAGTAATAATATCCGAGTAGAAGATTAGAAACTATGAACAGAAGATTAGAAACTCATTGGGTAATAATATCTGAATAAAAGACAAGAAACTCAATTGGTAATATTTTTTTGGCCTTCCTTTGAAGGTTAATTTAACTTTGCCTTGATGTGAAATTGAATTTGTTTGACTGTTCTTCCTCTAGAAGATTGCTTTGACCCATCTTTAAGGTAGATTTGAACTTGCTCGATTGATTTCTTTTGCTCCTTACTTCTCTTGGATGGTGATTTAAGCTTTAATTTTCTTGCCCCTTATCACTGTTTGGATAATGATTTAGGTTTTAATTCTGTTTTACCCTTAATACTCTCTGGGTAATGATTTAAGCTTGAGCCTCTTATTACCATATAGGTAATGATTTATGTTGGTCGGTGCGTTTGATTTCCCATCTTCGGTAGAACCAAAGTCTTACCTAACCTCTTTCTAGGACGTGCATCGATAAGGCCATATGAACGAAACTAAAGGTCAATTCAGTGCATTGGCCAAACCGTCTTAGGCGGGACAAAAGGCTTACTCCATCCTCCCTCTAGGAGGAGCTCCAACTAGGTCATGTAGGTAGGACCGAAGGCTTGCAATGCTTTAGCCAGACCATGTTAGGCAAGACCAAAGGCTTACTCTGACCTCCTTCTAGGAGGTGGTTTGACCAGGCCCTTATGGCGGGATCAAAGACTTTCTTTCACCCCACTCTGCCATCTTATTTAGTGACTTAGGCTTTTCCTTTTAGTTCCTTTTTTCATTTGATTATTCATTCCGTAGACATGCTTGTCTTAGTCTTTATTCATCCATTGCAGGGAAGTAAGGCCTTAAATGATCAACGTTCCAAGTTCTTGCTATTATGTTGCCATTAGGTCAGCATAATGGGTAGTCCCTGGTGGAATTACTTCATGAATAAAAAGTGGTCTTTCATAATTAGGCCTAACTAGTCCGTCTGATGGATTTTTGGTTTGGCCATGACTTCTAGGAGTATTAAATTTCCTTTCTTAAATGTTTTTCCTTTAAATTTGGAGTTATAATGCCTCGATATCCTTTGTTGATATTTGGCATTTGTATGGCCGCTTCATCCCTTAAATCATTTATTAAGTATAAAGAATCTTTCCTTAATTCTTGATTGGGATCAAATGCATATGCAATTATTTGATGAGATGGAACCTCAACTTCAATTGGAAGCATCTCTTCACATCCATATGTTAAAGAAAAAGTGGTATGTCCCATTGGTGTCTCAGTAGAAGTTTAATATGCCTTAGTACTAGTGGTAGTTCTTCTACCCAATTTCATTTTATGTTGTCCATTTGTTTCATTAGGATGGTTTTAATAGTCTTGCTACCAGCTTCGAACGCACCATTCACCTTAGAATGAGCTATGAATGAATTTTTTTTGATTACCCCATTCTTTTCGAAGAAGTCGGCGGATTCTTCGCTTTCAAATTGAGTTCCATTATTGGATATTATCTTATATGATATTCCTAACCGTTTAACTATGTTTTTAACCATAAATTTCAATATTTTTCTTGATGTTATGTTTGGCTACCCACTTGGTAAAATAATCAATGGCTACCATTGCAAACTTAGCTCCACCTTTGGATATAGGTAATGGCCCAATTAAATCGATTCGCCATACGTCAAAGGGCTATAGATTTAAAACTGGGGTGAATTCACTTGAGGGCATATGTGGAATTATAGAAAATTTCCTACATTTCTCGCACCTCTTTACATGATTCACTACATCATTACTCATTTGGAGCCAATTAAAACCTTGCCTCATGGCCTTTATTGCTAATTTTATTCCAGTAGAACGATCTCCATAGGATATCTCATGTGCCTCTCTTAACAGTCTTAAGCCATTTTTCGGACTAGCACAAATTAGGTAAGGAGTGAATACCTTTTTTATTATAAAGGATTCCATTCATTATAGTAAAAGTTGCGGCTAGGCGCCTTATCTTTCTAGCCTTTTCTTGTGTTTTGGTGATTTTTCTTCCATCAAGTACTTATTTACTACCATCTAGTTGTTTTCGTATGGGCCATTAATTTATATATGAACGACCATTTCTTGATTTCTTCACTCCTATTTCTTGATTTATCTTCTTTATTTGCTTGCTCAAGAGCTCGGGATCTAGTCAATACCATGACCTCATTTTAGGTTCTGTAGTTTTTTCCTCTATGCTGGGATTTTGTTAGAAACCTATAGGCATAATTCAAGTTTTCGGTGCTCCTTGTAAGCTAGCTAGCTTTGCTAAAGAATCTTCTTGAGCATTTTTTCCTCTAGCAACTTGGTGCATGGAAAAGTACTCAAACTGAGCTAACATCTTTAGTATCTTCTTGACACAAAGGATAAGTTTGTCATCTTTTGTTTGATATGTGTTAACTGGTCTTTTAACCCAGCAGAATTCAATAGGAGTTCGAACATCCAAACTAAGACAAAATGACTTGAAACTTGATCAAGGCATCTAAAAGAATAAGTTAATGGAACTTAAGGGAAATAAACCAAAAAATCCACTAAGTAGATGGACCGCTGGCGATCCATCATCCATGGATTGCTAGCAAAGCATCATGAGTTATCAAAGCATCTTACATCATGATCTACTACGTCTTCTATGAATACTTACCAAGTTTCTTAGCATTCCAAAAGCATAGTTCAAGAAGTTAAGCCTCTTCTGATTCAAGCTATTTTGACCTAAGCAGCTAACTTAAAATAGACTTAGAGAACTCATATTGAGTTAGATTGACTTGGAGTTTCGGGAGAATACTTAGAAGATATAAAAGAAGGCTCACAAAAAATAGGATCATTTGGAGGTTTTTTGATGGTTCCTCAACGAGTCATGTTGACGAGTCTATGCCCTCGACGAGTCATGTCGACCTCCTTCTAAGAACCGGTGGTGCTCTGGTTGTGTCGAGAAGGCTTGTGCAACGAATCGTCAAACTACCAAATCTAACCCCTATTCTATAGGAACAGATGAAACTATGTTCCCGCGAGTTGAATCCTATAAATTCTCTTGAAGTCGATGAATCATCACTTTAAGACCTTCGAGCCATTAGACACACGACCAAAAACTCTTCTTGGGTCAATGAATATTTACTTTAGGGTCGTCTTGTCATTGTACATCCGACCAAAATTCCTCTTGACGTCGATGAGACAACGTTTTAAGACGGTCCAACCATCGAACACAGGACCCAAAACGCTTCTTGGAGTCGATGAATTATCGCTCCAAGGCCATTTGGCGTCAGACATCTAACCAAAATTCCCCTTGAGGTCGATCAATCATCGCTTTAAGACTGCCGAGCCATTGGACACATGACCCAAAACACTTCTTGGAGTCGATGGATAATTACTCTAGGGCCATTTTGTCGATGGACATCCTACCAAAATTCCTCTCGAGATCGATAAATTACCATTCTTAGGCCATCTGGTCACTGGATATACAACCACAATAAATCCTTCATGAACTAAAGCATCAAGAAGGTCCTTCATGAATTAATGTGTCATGAATACGAACCGATAGATCATCAGTCATCTGATCCAAAAATCCTTCATGAACTAAAGCATTGCGAAGGCCAACTGGAAGATCAACGGTATGTTAGTCCTTGAAATGATGGTTTTGATGACAACACCTTAGGACTTGTTATAAAATATAAATACTAACGTTATGGTTTAGATATATATTTATATGTAGAATATAAACATGCAGATACCAAGAATGAAGACTATACAGTGTAGAGATTCAAGACTGAAGATATCAAGATTAAAGACTCATGAGTATCAAGAGTTTAAAATTTCAAGAGTAAAAGACAAGTATTGAGTCTAGAATTATGTTAAAACTTTTTGAAAGCATTTACATCTTTATTCGAAATTTATTCATGGAATGGAATCCACTTCTAGCCCGTTAAAGGGATGGAACCCTAGTGGGATGGAACCCACGACAACATGTAATGGAACATATAATGGTCCTATTTTGATATCCATTAATTCTATAAAAATGCTTTTCAAAAAATATATCTCTTATTTTTAAAAAATGTTTTCACTTTCTTTTCAAAAAAAAACATCTCTCTTGGTTTTAAGTATTTTAGCCTCAAAACTATTTTTATCATTTTTTATATTTTGATTTCAAAATTGTCCTTGTTTCTAAACCAACTCTTGTTTTAAATAATTAGCATTAAAAAATTTATATACTCAGATTTTAAATCACTTTATAGATTAAGATTATATATATTAAAAATTACTTTCTAAACTTTTTTATATATTTAAACCATATTCAAATATATTTACAAAGTTTAGAAATTGATTTGAGAAATTAAAGAAACCAATTTTAATAAGAAAATTAAAACATCAAATTTACCTTGAGAATGTCGACACCCCTTAACCCCCCATGTCGAAATCATGTCCGTTAAATTCAAAATTCAAGTTTCAAAAGAAGTGTCTATTCATCGTAACCTTTTGTGAAGAGATATGACAGTTGCTGTACTATATATACCTGTTGTTTTGAATGAATTTTCATCATAATTTTACTAGTTTTCTCTCCTCTTCATCTTCCACATTTATTCTAAAGAATCCTAAATAATTTTCTCCTGAAATACCAAGTGAATCAAACCTGATCATCTCTAGTTTGATTCTTTGCCACTCTCTCCATAAGATCTCAGTATTATTCGGAGTTATAGGATCTTTTGTAAATCAAACTGTTGAGTAAAAGGTGCGGTTGAGCCTTGAAATCAATTGGATGTTATTGTAGCCCCAGAAATCAATTAGGTGATCTTGTAGCCTGGTTAAATCAAGAGAGTTTCTCTGAAATCGAATATAGGAGGGTGTACCTTGAAGCCGAGGGTGTAATCTTGGAGATTATTTTGATAAGAAATCTGTATGATTGTACGGGACTGGATGTAGAGTAACTCCGAACAAGTATAAATCCTGGTGTGTTCTTTCCTTTACAGCTTTTATTTAGTATTTACATTTTGTCTGATTCTGTGAGTATATCTGTATCTGTGAATTGCATTTATTGGTGATTAAATTACATAAGTTTCAAAAAGATTCAGAAAATCCATAAAACACTATTCACCCCCTACTGTTATTTCAGCCTTAAGATCCGCAATCCGCATTTCTCATATGGTCATCTCATCCAAAACTGCCAAAGTCAGTGAAGTTATACTCCAAGGCCACGAATCCACAATCACATCAGTCAGTTTACAAAACTAACAGAATCACTTCCAGCAACCAATGAGACAAATAATGCTAAATTCCAAAGCTTCAAAGTCGCCCAAAGAAACTAAACTAAAACTGAACCGACTTTGTAATCAATCAAGGGTGGACTCGAATTAAGCAAATATTCGACACCTGGGAGAACCAAGTATGTCAAATACATAATGTATAAGTCTCTAGAGATAGATGATTTCCCTGCTTTAATCATCTAGAAGACACGGTTGCATCTGCTAGACCGTGTACAACAAACGGGTTATGGAGAAACCCCAGATACAGTTTAAGCATGCAAATAACCCTGTGGCATGGAGGGCACCACACATACTTGAATAGCTACAAAGAAAGCCAAGACTAATCATACCATAGTTCTGTTACGCCCGATCGAAAATTCTGGCATGTTGACAACTACGAACTTAACGACCTAGCTAGCGCAACAAACGAAATAGAAGCGTAATACTTGCTTACTTCTTCCCAACTCCTCCTTTACCACCCTTGGTGACCGGTTCCTTTTCCTCTTAGACCATATGCCAGTTGAAGACCAATTCTCTAAATGTAGTTTGGACCAAAAACTGAGAGTCTTGTCCTAAACTCCCACATGCTCTTTTTTCATAACTATCTCTAAGCGGTCGGCTATAGATCTCTCCCCAATGGGAACCTTATCTGTTTGGCCATGCACATCTTTCTGAAATACGATAGGATCATCTAAGCCATGGTTACCCAATTCAAAAACCACTTATCTCTTAGAATTGGTGAAATTGCGTTCCAACAAAGGCAAATCGCCGGATTGATGGAAAAACTCAATCCTTACCTTTTAAGAACTAGTATCGCTCCTCCAGTGTAGGAAGGCCCAAACCATTATGCGCATCCCGTAAGATGTGCCTAGCTTCTTGAACAAATAAAACAATATTCAAGAAAATAACCTGCTGAATCGATGGGGTTAAATCGGCTAAAACCGTTGGATTGACGGAACTCGAACCCTATCTCCTCCAAAATCGGTGACGCTCCGGCAGCACCTAGAAGTTGCAAATCATTTCGGATCGATGGGTTATATTAATCCCATAAGTCATGCATCACTTCTTGAGCCGTCATACCATGCTCTTAAAGCACAAACTCCTCATGTTACCTGAAGATTAGCAATGTTGAGAAGTTCCAAACCATTTTTGATCGATGGGTATTATCGATCTTATAAGACGTGTACTCTCATAAGCCACGCATCACTTCTTAAGCCATGGAACCAAGCTCTCAAAGCATGAAATCCTTATGTTACTTGAATATTGGCAACGTTGAGAAGTTCCAAACCATTCTGGATCGATGGGTCATATCGATTCCATAAGCCACGCACTCCCATGAGCTGTGCATCACTTCTTGAGCCATGGAACCATGCCTTTAAAGTAGGAATTCCTCACGTTAACCAAAGATTGGCAACGTCGAAAAGTTCCAAACCATTCTGGATCGACGGGTCGCATCGATCCCATCAACCATGCATTTTGTAAGCCACACATTCATAAAAGTCGTACATTTCGTAAGCCGTGCACTCTCAAAATCCATGCATTTCATTAACTGTGCACTCTCAAAAGCCACGCATTTTGTAAGCTGTGCATTTTCACAAGCCGTGCATCTGATAAGCCATGCAAACACTGCTTGATGTTGCTCTACCATCATCGGTAAACTGTTAAATTTTCTATGTACCGGTGTTGTCCCTACAATACCAGGAAACTTGTCTATTGTATTACTAACAGGGATCAACTCCCGCTACCCGAAAGAATCGACATTGATCAAATAGTGCCACAAAGTTCAGAAATCAAGAAATCGGCAAAGAATTTCGATCTTTGACCAAAGTTAATGTACAAACATCTAAATTCAAGACATCCAAGTCACGAGTTCCCAGAGATAGGAGCTGTGACGTACCTTTGAATGAGGGCATCCAAGGAGTCTCCCGGAACATCTTCCGACGTCAATTGTTCATAATAATCTGCCCTGTGGACTGAGGGGCACATAACACATTAACACTTGGTAGGGATAAAAAATCGTTACAACTTGTAATAAAAGGAGGATGTTACCGTCATCCAGAGATAGATGACTATGGAAGGCATTTCTAGAATTAAGTCACCAGTGCGATAGATTTCGAAGACAGAAGCAGGTGCTTGACTGAGATCTCAAACCCTAACTTGTAGAAAACTAGGTGTTATTCAAAGACAGACAATGGAAATGAGTGAGTGCTCAAAATCTAATAGCTAAATCATTGATCCCTAAAGATTGGAAGCAATGAATAAGGTTGTTATAGACAACATAACGCATATGGACTGAAACAAACAAGGTTAAGTGTCATAGATTCAAGATATACACTACCAAACTCTACCAGTCCGTGATCAGAATAGGAATGAGTGCGGTCGTACCAAGGGTAATATGATGACTCATTTCACAATTTCTAGTTTTCTATAAGAACTTAGAATTGACACCTAGAAATAAAGTGTTCCACCTATAAATGAAAGGTTCAACAGATAGAAGTCGGATCATAGCAAAAATCGATTGGAGGAAATCTGATTTTTTTTTGTGAATAATGATAACCATGGAATTGGTTAAGTAATAACCCTGGTTTTCTAAGCATAACACTTGATAGCGATAAAAAAGGCTAGGCAACGGAAACGCCTAGGAATCTAATCCTTCTAGAACATGGCGTATCCTGAAGTTAAGAATCGTTGAGAAAAACAACCACATTTGGTTGAAAGGGATCTACTCAACTATACAGGATCAAATGAGTGATTCAATCTTAGCCAACACTACTTTAACATTGTCCGAAGATTGGCAGCACTAGGAAAAGACTTCACAATCCTATCGACGAAGTGCAAGTTTTCGAAGATCGAAACTAGTGCCCACCAGGATTAAAGGCATTGCTAGAACGGTGTGGAAAATTGATCCCAATCTCCTGAGTGTCGGTGTTGCCTTGGCAACACTAAGGACTTTTCCCATTTCCTAAGTACCGATGTTGCTCCGACAACATTGAGAAACTTTCTATTTCATAAATATCGGTTGTCCTCCAACAATGTTGGGAAACCCCCTATTTCTAAGTATCGACATTGCCCTGGCAATGCCAGGAAATTTGCTATTCAATATGTTCCTGTGTTGCCCCGACAACACCGGTAAAACTTTAATCTACAGGTTCGATGAGAAACACTCATCGTAATAAACCATCATGCTCTAGCTTCCAGAGATAGAAGTTGGTCCTCAACTGAGTTATACCATTATCTTTAGAAAATTACCATTGCTCAAAAATGTGCAATGAAAAGAAGACATAACCTTTCATAGGTTAGCCAGATGGTTTGACTTTTCATTACAGGAATCAGCCACTGCACGAGGATAAAGCAGCACTGAAAGGAAATCCCAGGATAGAATTGTTAGTATGATAATTTCTAGGGAACGAATTTCCTGAATTCAAATTAGAAAGAATTTGGACACAACTAAAAGGTAGGCAACCCTGATTAAATGTTGCTTAAAACCAAGCAGCTAGGTTTTCCATTCCCGAAGATAGGAATTGACATATGAACAGAACTTCCGTGACAACGGTAATCAAGCAAAGCACGCAGAACTAAGGACATGAAGGGCCAATCATTGAAGGTCAAAACTAAAACCATTGGACTTCCTCAATCCTAGAATAGGATTGAGTGCCAGACTAAGGGCAATCGAATCATTTGTCCTAAACCTCTCCATCTCTCACATTCCCCCACGATCGAATCATTTATCCCTTAACCAGGGAATGACGCATAGATAATTGATTGAAAGAAATGCTGCACAGTCTAAACACAAATAACCATGAGGTTAGTTAGATAATGGTTTGGTGTCGCAAAACAGAGCATTTCGGCAACAAAATCGCCAATAAAGGAAATAAATGGTTTAACGTTCATAAATCAACTATCGCTCGTAGTTTGGCGATGATGTGAAGGATCGATGACCTACTTATGGTCTAACTGTATCATTTGGTTCCAACTTGCAGGAGTATGCCATTACCTAAAGTTTATTGATGCTAAGAAGAAACCCCCAGAATGAAACTATCGATACATCGGCATTCGAAAACAAAAGTAAGAGTTTGATTGAACCTTCAACCCCACCTTCTGGCATCTCATGCTATTTGCAGATTCATAACATCAAGGAAAAATCCAATGAGTTGAGACATTCGTGCATGAGTTTTTAGAGATAGAAACTAATACCTGATTAGGGTCTCTACACTAGACTTGGAAGAATTCACTCTAGCAAAAGATGAAGTCTTTCCAGCGTATGCACCCAGAATAACTTTGGATGTCGATGTCAACTTGAAGGAATTCAATTACAGTCGGGAAACAAATATCATTGAAAAAGTCAGAGCTTGGAATCAAGCAGAAAAGTCCCTAGTTATCGAAGGTAGGAGCTGTTGTGTCAATCAGACTAGGGTAATTGAATATATTTCCCAGGAGACCTATTCTCCTAAAAACATATAAAATTAGCATTCAGAGAAATCAGCCCTATGGATCAGGGCAGATACACCAACATTTTGTTGAAATGAACTCAATTGAGCATAAGTAGGTTAGTTATAGAACTAGTTAGACCAAGCTACTTCATAGTTCTAAACAAAGCTAAGAAATGGAATATTCCAAAATGACCACAGAAGCATTACTTACATATATAGAATTACAGTACACATTATGCTGCACATGAATACAAGAGGTGCAACAGTGAGAAAAAGAAATATTGAGAAATTAAACCAATATTTCTCGAAGACAGAGGCTGATATGTAGGTAGAATTCTGAAAAACACAAAGGAAGGATAATCACACTCGAACAAGTCAAGCGCTAGTTTCCAAAGACTAAAACTATGCCGATCGAACTTCAACGACAACTCCACAAGCACAGCTATGCCTCGTAATTTAATTATAATCAGTCATCCAAATATGAAAGGAATAATAAGCTAAGCCTAAGTTGCGAAGGACCCAACTTTTGGAGGAGTGGAAGTCTCTCCGCTGGATTAAAGATTGGATGACCGAAAAAGTCATTTTTAACAATAAAAATTGGCATTCAACCCTGTCGTGTATGTTTTACTTTAAATAATATCCTTGTATAAACACCGCCCGAAATCCAAGGGAATTAGGCGTATGTTGACCAGTCGGGTTCTGAGCATTGACCGGGGCAGATGCAGTGTATTATATACCTGTGAAAAGTCTAGTATCCCGAATACTACAAACGAACAATCTGTTCTAGTTAGCCTGCTTACATTTGAAAAGCAAATCCTATCCTCCTTCGAAACTATTTTTTCCACACTTACCCGTTATCACTCAATGACCGATAACGGAGCCATTGTCCAAAGCGATGTGGGAGGCAATTCTTTTAAAGATCATTGGAGTACAGAAACGTGAAGAGGGATATGATTGAATCATCCACTATATTCGATTTTAGAATAACATCGTCGCATTAGAACTCAAAACGGCGACAGAAACTTAACCAAGTCCTCGAAATGAAATAGTTAATGATAAAGAGCAAGACTTTACTCTAGAACGGCGTATAATTATTCGAGACAAAACTTAGTTTCACCGTCGGCTGAGTTAAAACTATATAGATCAACTCCAAACCTACATCGTGCACCCACTTACTAACCTAAAGCCTTGTGTAAACTATAGAGAAAAGATTGCATCGTCAATACTAGGAATTGAAATTAAGATTGAAATAAAAAAATGAATGGCTATCAAAAGTCTGTCAATTGTAAACAACATCCTGAGATTGACTCCGACGATTCACTAAAATTAATAGAATAGTAACCCGAGACTTGTGTTGTTCCAGAGCATATTTTGTTTCCCACGAAAGCATACTCTGGGGGATAAATGTTAATTGGGTTTTTAACCTAGTAGAATTCAGCAGAAGTTAGAACATCCAGACTAAGCCTGGATGACCTGAAACATGAACAAGACATCTAAAAAACAAGCTAAAGGAACTTAAGAGAAACTAGCGAAAAATTCACTAAGTAGATAGATCACTGGCGATCCAAAGGGAAGCATTGTGAGTTATCAAAGGCTCTTGCATCATGATCTACTACCTCTTCTAAGAATACTTACCAAGTTTCATTGCATTCCAAGTAGCGTAGTTTAAGAAGTAAAGACTCATCTGATTCAAGCTATTTTAACGAAAGCAGCTAACTTAAAATGGACCTAGAGAACTCATACAGAGCCAGATTGACTTGAAATATAGGGAGAACACTTAGAAGATATACGAGAACACTTACAGAAAATGGGATCATTTGGAGGTTGTCTGATGGAGCAATAGCAACCTAACTGGATGAACTGCTAAGATCCTTATAAGTTGGGCCCCTCAACCTGAAATTTATAGGTTTGGTCCCACATGCCCTAAAGAGATTACCTGCAAAGTCTCACCTAGTTATGTTAAGTTTGAGAGAGTTATGGATGATTCTTCTCCGAATTGAGCCATTTTTATCCATCAAATCTGACCCGTGAGGAGTGGTCCCCATGACCTGTGATCCATAAGAGTGGCTCTCCTATAATCTACATTGCATGTGTGAAGTTTCGTGTGATGTGGTTAGGTATTGAGTGAGTTATGGATGACTCTTTTGGACCAGATGACCCATGAAGACGGATGATAAAACGAACTCCAAACAACTTGATATTTGGACAAGGCCCTTAAATAGACGATAGAAAGACAACCAAACTAAGAGCACTAAAAAATATGCGAAGTAGATGGACAACTAGCGATCCAACCCTTATGGATAGCTATTGATCCATCAAGATAGGTTGGATCTC
Source organism: Allium cepa (assembly GCA_030765085.1). Lineage (NCBI taxonomy): Eukaryota > Viridiplantae > Streptophyta > Magnoliopsida > Asparagales > Amaryllidaceae > Allium > Allium cepa. Next base: position 296,288,007 of record CM060937.1, read on the forward strand.
CCTCACTCTTTCCAAGCTCCTTCGTAGTACTAAGTAAAGGCCTGGGGAAGAAGAATATGCTAAGTTGATGGACAACTAGCGATTCATCTCCTACGGATAGCTAGCGATCCATAGAAATGACTCGAATTGATTTGAGATTTTCGGTGATGACTTGGCACATAACAAGTTTACTCTACCGCACTTGGAATTCTGGCCTAATACTCACTGAATTCCCTATAAATACTCACCTATCTGCAGCATAAAGTGGATCTTCTGGACTGGTTGTTGGAATTCTGCAGAGATTATACTTCACTCTTCTCCTCCTACACAATAGCATCTAAGGGTTCAATATGAGTCTCCAGTGAACTCTTTTACTTGTGAGTTGATCTAGCTTAAAATATTCAATCGTATTGTAATTCGATTCCACTTGTAACAACAGTCAGTTAATAGAAAGTTATATAGTGGACGCATGCTTCATTAACCGTCGAACAACTATAAAAATCTTCTTGTCTTTTTACTATTTCTTCTCTATTTACATTTATTTTCTATATTATTGCTCTATAAGTATGGGGCTAGTGCTTTCACACACAATCCAGGGTGTTTATTCATTTTTTAAGTTAACAATATTTCTGTTTTAATTGATTAACCATTAACTGAGAATCACCAAAAACTTCTATCCTTGGAATTTCTAACTGAAGTGCTAGGATAAGTCTTGCTACCATACATTATTAGTTGTGGAAAAACCTAACTTCATAGCATAATGCAGTTGATGTCCGTCGAGGGTAACGATTATGCACCTGCGCCATGTTCATATAATGCTCCATCAACAAATAATTGCCATTTAGGTTTTAGATCTTTTACATTTTCTAACTGTTTTTTGGTGACTCACGTGCATTCATTTATAAAGTCAGCCAGATCTTGTCCTTTAGTTGCCACTCAGGGTTGTTAGTCAATATCATATTGACTAAGCTCAATTCCCCTTTTTGATAGTCAGCTCGATGCCTCAAGTTTACTAAAAACTTGCATGAGCAAGAAGTTGGTTAGAACTTTGGTTAGATGTGCTTACAAATAGTCCCTTAGCTTTCGAGCAGTGAGCCTTAAACAATATGCCATTTCTATGACTAGGTATCTAATTTCTGCATCTTTGAGCCTATTACTAATATAATTTATAGGAAGTTGTGTTCCTTTCTCTATCCTTGTTAAAACAGACCTTAGCGCATGTTCAGAGACTGCAATATAAAGACATAAATCCTCTCATTCTACTAGGCTAGATAGGATTGGTAGTTTCTCAAGATCATCTTTCAATTCCTTTAAGGCCTTTTCTATCCATTTAAAGTTCTTCTTTTTCTTAATTACATCCAAGAACCGTATACGCTTATCGGTGACTTTAGAATTGAATCTATTTAATGCAGCCACTATTCTATTTAAGCTCGTCACATCTTTGCTTGTTAATGGTTCCATCATGTCCCTGATCGCCTTGATTTTGTTAGAGTTGCTCTCAATTCGTCCGGCACTGACAATATATCCTAGAAATTTCCCAGCTCATATCCCGAAGGAAATTTTTTATGGATCTAATTTCATCTTGTACCTTTTTAGTACTTCAAACATTTCCTCAAGATCTTTCAAGTGATTAATTTCCTCTTGAGATTTGACCCGCGTATTATCTACATATAGTTTCTTATTTCGACCAGTTTGTTCCTTAACATTCTATTTACCAGTATTTGATATATATCCCTTGCATTCTTCAGCCCGAAAGGCATAACTTTGTAGTAGTATACTCCCCAATTTGTTATGAAACTTGTGTGTACTTCATCCAGTCAGAGAATGAGATTTGATTATATCCTGAATATCATCCATAAAACATAATGGTTTACATCCACTTGTTGCTTCAACTAATTAGTCTATTGGAGGTAAGGGATAATAATCCTTGGAGCATGCTTTATTCAAATCAGTATTGTCGATGCATGTTCTCCGTTTTTCATTGAGCTTTTTGACTAATACAGGATTAGCTACCCATTCTGGGTAGAAAACTTCTCTAATAAATCCATTTTCAAGTAGTCTTTTGACCTCCTCTTTCCATACGCTAGCTCAAGCTTTATCAACTGCCTTTTCTTTTATCGAATAAGAGTGACATTTGGATCTGGGTTCAAGGCATGGCTGATAATTGTTGGATCTATTTCGACTATGTCTGAATGGATCCAGATAAATACATCCTTGTTAGACTGAAGAAATAGAATAAGTTACCCTCTGACCTCGTCATTTAACTCCTTTCTAATCTTCACTATTGTTGTTGTATCAAGCGAATCCAAGATTACTTCTTCTAGGTCTTTAGTTAGCTTTATCCTTTCCTAATCAATTCGACGATCTAGTTTAGTGACAATTTCTTCGCCATCTATTTCCTCGTCTATTAGGTTTGCTTCTTTCCATTTTATTTTGTTATTATAAAAGTTAAATCTTTTTAACACATTATTGGCTTTCTCAGTTTCTCATCTCTTCATTTGCCTTAGATTGATAGCTTGGAGGACCATCTTCCAAGGGACTTTTGATCTTAGTTTTGATTGACTCGCCTTTCTCTGAATTGTGACATGAAGTACTATCTTTTTGGCATTGATCGAGTGTAACGAAATACAAATCTCAAGAGTTATACTGCTCTTCTCTTACCGTCCTCCATCCACTTTTAGTTAGAAATTTCACCATCAAATACTTTAGTTACACAAAAGCATCCACTTCGTCCAGGGTTGGTTTCCCAAAGAAGATACTATAGCAGGAAGGCTGATCCATTACGATGAACAAGATTTCAAAAAAATTTCAATATGATGGAACCCACATCTGCACTAGAAGCTTAATCTGCCCCCACTAGAGTGGGACCTTTGTTATTGAACCCAAAGATGGAATCAAAGCTTGGCTCTAACATTTCTTTTAGAATTCCCATCTGATCAAGGGCATGCTAGAAGATAACATTCGCCACGCTCTTGGTATCCACTAGAATTTTGGGTACTATGGAAAGCCCGATCTATGTAGTTATCATTAGCGGGTCATTGTGCATATGGAAAACCCCTCTTAACTCTTGCAAGTTACCGTCAGACTATGCATCTGAAGTTGGTATTTGCCATTTAGCGGTGGCTTCTCCTTGATAGAAAAAATCCCTATCTCGCCTTTCTTATATACCTATTTTTGGTCCCTTAGCTGCTTCCGGCTAAATGTGGACCTCCATGGATAACATATATTCGATTAATTGGTGGAATAAAGTCTTGCTGATAATCATTTTTCATAAAATCTGTGGCATTATTTGGCGGTTTTTGATTACTTTCTTCAAGATGGGCAGGTTTCTGATTATCTTTGACAAATTCCTTCAGGAGCCCTAATCAAATCATGTTTTGAATGATTACAGCTAAAACATGACATTCGTCAATTTTATATCAATTCATCTTATGGTAAGCGCAGTAATATACTCCTTTCTTCACTCGGCATTATTTCTTGCCGTGTAAGAAGTTGGGAAGTTGTCTTTAGCTGTAGCAAAAATATAGGAGATTGGTTTGTTTAAAGCCACATAGTTAGATTTCGAGATCTCCTCCCATCTTCATTGCTTGCTTTCATCTCATCTTCATTTTTTATTGGGGTGGTCAAGGCCCGATTTTCCTGTTTCTCTCTTTCTTCGTTTGAGATTTTTCTTAGCATGATACATCTCATTTATATAGATGAATCTGTTAGCTTGGAAGTGAAAACCTAGAATGTCTCTGCACCCACAGATATAAAGATCCTTCCAAAAGGGGTTTGCTTAATCAATCCTGAATGCACTACCATTAACTTCTCTTTATCAATCATGTTCTCTACTTTTAGTGCCTCCTATTTGAATCTTTTCAAGTATACACTGAGCATCTCTCCTGGTCTCTGCTTAACATTGGCAAGCACACTAGAATCGGTAGTGGGGTCCTTGCACATACACAAATGTGCTAATAATTCGTAAGAAAACTACTTCCAGGAATAAATAGTTTTCTCCCTTTAGTGTCTGTACCACTTAGTAGTTTCTCCTTGGAAAGTGGTTAGATAGAGCCCACAATTTACGGCTCCACAGCATTATGAAGGTCCATTTGGCTCTGGAAGGCTAGAAGATGATCATTGAGATCAATGGTTCTATTGTACCTTAGTGATGGAATCTTGATGTGTAATGAAATTTTGATAGACATTATTCTTTCTGAGAAGGGGCTTCACGAAAATTGTTTTCGACTCTAGGATTTAGGATCTTCTATCCTTTGATGTCAAGCATGTCCTTTGCCATTTTATCCGCTATATCTCTCAAGTAGGCTTCATCACATGGTAATCACTTCTATAAGGCTTATACTCCTTACATGAGATTGAGCTGCGCGATTATTCGTTAGACCTTTACGCTAATTCTTCTGGGCAATCTGCTTTAACCTTGCTATCTACTAGCGGTTTTGAAGAAAATACCGCAACTCCAACCTTTTGGATTCCTCTTTTCTGTGGAGTTGAAATGATTTTTCCTTTTTCTTTTCTTTTAAGCATAGAGGTATCTAAATTTTTTCTTGTAGATCCGACCTCTTCTCCATCAGCGATCCTTGTTGTTTTTGAAGGCTTCTATGAAAGGACCTTCTCTAGTGGTTCTTGCATTGCCGCCATTTGTTGCGTTAAGTCTTTGATTTTGGCTTACTATTTGTTGGTTTTGCTAGTTCTAAAGATTGACCAGGTTATACATTTTCTATATTAAAGAGTGGAGTGATATTGTCTTCCAATGTCATTTGTTGTACCATCTCCTTATTTGGAACATTAATAATTCTGGCTCTCACCATTTTCCTGCAACGTAACGTCAATTGATTAATTTTAAGATATAATTTTAATGACCTAGATGTTCGTGGTCTCCTTCTAACGCCAAAATGTTTACCCAAAAATCAATTTAACATCCATGATGCCACGTTGAACCAATAAATTGGTTTAACACCCTTGATATTATTTAAAGTGGAGTCATTTGGTAGGTTGTTCAGGGTGTTATTAAACCAAAGATTGGCTTATCATCCAAGATTTAGCACAAGACGATGTTATTTTCAATGGATCCATGTTGCCAGTGGACTCTTGAATGAATTATCAAATTGCCCATGAATGAACATTATATGCCCAAAAGCAAGATTGGCAAGTTGCATAAAGGTTCAATAGTCTATTGGCCATTAGTTAATGGGAAAAATAGACATTGTTGTTGGACTTCAAGATTTTGATTCATGATAAGAAGCTTAACATTTATCAAACATTCAACAAAAATGAATTTATAGATGGTATAGTTTAGTGTTCATATTAAATTCTTTCCTCCAAGTTCAAACTGTAATTTTTGGAAAACATAAGGTTTCAGTCGACCAAACCCTTGCACTTAGTCAACTAAAAACATATGTTCTATTTTTTTATAAAAATTCAAAGCTTTAGTCGACTAAATTTTGAAGTCAATCGACTAACATTTTGAATTGGAAGGTTTAGTTGACTAAAATAATCATTTAGTCGACTAAATACTGGAATTTCGAACTGTTTATTTTCTATTTGAAATCAGTTGACTATATTCAGTCGATTAAACATGTTTAAACTGTCGTATTTTCAAATTTTTGAAAGAGATATCTCTTCTTCATAAAGAGAAATCACTTCCAAGAAGAGTTGTCACCATTTCCAATTCAACAGAACTATTTGCAAGGGTTGTAACTCTTCAATCACTATATATTTGTATGTTATTCAAGATAAAAAAAACTTAACTTTCTATTCTCTACTCTCTTGAATATTCAGTTGTATAGAAATTGTGAAATCAAGTTTATAATTCTCTTTCTAAACCAATCTATACTTCGTTTATCTTCACGAACACACAAATATACAAATCATACTTGAGAAAATGATCATAGGAAGGGTTTACTTAATTTGAAAAATATGTATTATAACAAGAGCACGCAAAGTCAAGAAAACATTTCATTTGTATCAAAGTCCGGTTCGATTGCTCAGGGGGGAAAATCCTGTTCGGTTGCTTAGGTTGTGAAAGTCCTATTTGGTTGCTCCGGCGGTGTAAATCTATTCCTACGGGTTAAGTGAGGGTTGCTAGTTTAAATCTAGAAGGAGTCTGGGACTGGACATAGAACGGGAGCTCGAACGAGTATAAAAATATCCGGTATCATTTTATTTTATTGTTATATTTACTTACTTTATATTTCACACAAGTAGTTTAGATAATATCCATATTACAATACAGTCACTGTAACATCCATCCTTTTCGTACGCTTTAAATTGACACACATGTCGATTCAAACCATACGGAAGGGCGCATTGTTATGGGGTAAATAAGAAAAACCAAAGGAATAAAAAGAAAAAAACAGAATCTTGCAGCGGAACGATAAAATATAATAATCAAATGTACAGTTCATGAAGTTGTTTTAAGAAAACATTTGATTATACTTATACAATCTATATCAGAGTTACACATACCAAAGAATAATAATAATGCGGCGGAAACATTTTGAACGTAGTGGAGTATATTGTAGATAATAGTAATATAAATCTTCGTCCTCGTCCTCCAGAGCTAAAGTCTTCGAATCCTGAAATTCTTAGGCTGACCCGAGCGAATTGAAAAGACAAAACACTCGAGTCAGAACTAAAATATCTTATGTGAGTTAAATTAACAGAAATAAATATGAGTGCAGTAACTTAAGATATGCTCGAGATTCACATCTCCTAAGGATCCGTTAAACTATTTACTATGTAGTAATATTTCGCTATTACAATAATGTCTAATAGTTATGAGTGGGTTAACACGTGTTGAGGGCTATATGGGTAACCCCTTAATGCTAAGAAAAAGTAAGTTTATTTTACTATTAGACATTATTATAATAGCGAAATATTACTACATAGTAAATAGTTTAACGGATCCTTAGGAAATGTGAATCCTGAGCATCTCTTAAGTTACTGCACTCATATTTATTTTTGTTAATTTAACTCACATATGATATTTTAGTTCTGACTCGAGTGTTTTGTCGTTTCAATTCGCTCGGGTCAGCCTGAGCATTTCAGGATTCGAAGACTTTAGCTCTGGAGGATGAGAACGAAGATTTATTTTACTATTATCTACTATATACTCCGCTACATTCAAAATGTTTCCGCTGTATTGTTATTATTCTTTGGTATGTGTCACTCTGATATAGATTGTATAAGTATAATCAAATGTTTTCTTAAAACAGCTTCATGAACTATATATTTGATTATTATATTTTATCGTTCCGCTGCAAGATTCTGTTTTGTTCTTTTTATTCCTCTGATTTTTCTTATTTACCCCATAACAATCCACCCTTCCGTATGGTTTGAATCGACATGTGTGTCGATTTAAAGCGTACGAAAAGGTTGGATGTTACATCTGGTATCAGAGCTTTGGTTTAGCGATAAACCTTAGCTTTGGGGGGTCTGACTCTTTATTAATAGGGTAGTAATACCCTATGATGAGTCGCTGAGTGTATATATGAGAGAGCGTATTTGTTAGTATTATAAAAAGGTTTTAATATTGTGTTAATTTGTTCCGTTTTGTATTTATAAATTCTGCTTGGTGCATAGGATGCTATGACATCAATAGGGATTTCTAAACACTTAATAGGACAGACCGACATAATATTTGTTTTTAATATAGGTGAATGAAATAATTTTTCCTATTACATTTTCTATATATAAAATAAATTTTATAATTAAGATATATATTTGGTTGCAATATATTGGTTGTTAGGTAATAAAATTTATAAATAATAGGTGAAATGAGATAGAAAATAAAAAAATGAAAATTTGGGAATTTTGGAACTTAAGTTCGGGATTTTGAAAATTGCCTTCAAAGGATTTTGAAATATAATAATATTATTTAGAAGTATTTTCTGATATAAATATTTCAATATAATTTGAAAGTATTGCTTAAAAGAAATTTGAAGAGGAATAAGCTCTGTACTTCCCTCTCCGTCGTTGGAAAATAATTTCGGTGATGGCGGCCGCATAATCGACATCCATTTTCGAGTTTCGAAGTGGGAAGACCGCCGTAGTAGTTTTACTGCAGATTTATTTTGATAAACAAAGATAAATTTCAAATTGTTTAAAATATAATTGGATATATAAAGTGTAAGTATATACATTTATCTCTTATTTTAAAACGATTTTTGAATAAAACCCGGTATTTAAATTCTTAAGTTTCTGTTATTTAATAGTTCAATTATTGTAGCAAATTGGAAAGTAACTAATTAATAATTGGAACCTTTAAATTGAAATAAGAAATTTAATACTAGGTTATGAATGAAATTAAAAGAAAATTGAAATGGGTAGCTTATAAGTCAAAAGATATTATTATTGAACATTAAATAAATTAAAGGAAATAGAACAAACTTGTATAACTTTCAATTACATTCTTAGAAGGCATATATATATAACTTACCAAATATTAAAAGTTGAAATGTTTAATAAGAAAATGTAATGGAAATTGTATAACTAAAAGTATGTAAAGAAAGTATTCAATAAATTGCTTTTATTGATAAGAATTGATGTTATAGAATTATAAAATTAAGTAAAATTGAAATACTATTAATTCATATAGTAGCAGGCAGGTATTGTAAGTAAGAATTTTAACTTAAGTAAATAAGTTGAAGTTATTTCTAAATAAAATGGTAAGAAATAAATGTAAAATAAAAAGATAAATCATTATATGAAAGAAAAGAAATCAAACAACTAATGTCTGAAATGAAATTAATAATAAGTAAACTAAATCTGTTGTTTGAAATTTTTATTTGTTTTGGTTTATGGCTGCTTGGGTAAGGATGCTTTAAAATTGTTTGGATGTATGAATAATCTATTTTGTTTCATTCAAGACTATTGGGTAAATGGCGCGCTTAATAGTTTTTTTTTCATTCTGTACAATTTAAAGTTTGAACCTGAACAACTATTTTTTTTTGTTTGATATGAATAAATGATTGATTTGTGATGATTCTATGTGATGGTTGTATACCTGGTTGCAAGTGATTGTTGTTTATTTGTTTGTTATTGATTGAAACAACGTTAAATATTTCATTTTACATAATGTTAATTTTTTAGATTATCTAAGTGAAATACAGGGTATGGAAGCAACTGCTACTGCTTTTGGTTTCATAATTAAGCGTTAATTGCTCGACAAATAGGTACGTCTTCGGATTACGGTTTTATAGCTTATCGTATTGTTTTCCCGGGTTGGGATATATATTATTTTGGAATATATATGTTATATATGGATATATTTGATATTATATTTTCTCCCTAGCCTCTCCGTACAAAGGAGACTCTGCCAAAAAAATTCGTAAATTTTGGACTTAGAAATTATTTGAGAAATGTTTTCCAAACTTTATTAATTTTAATATAAAGATTTAATTGTTTATAAATCTATATATTTTATTTAATTTATCCAATTCTGTAAACTTATTGTTATAAATGTATTGTTTTGAATAATATATATTGATTTATAATTCTTCTTTTCCCATCTTTTTTCTTTTCGAGGACGAAAAGTTTTGAGTGGGGGAGAGTGCAACGACCCGTAAATTTTTAGTAACTAAGTTTGGTTATTTTAATTAAAATTTAGTAATTAACTTTAGAGGTAACAAAACTTTTATAATTTATAATGAAGTAAATGTTAAGAATTAACCAATGAAATATCATATTGATTTATATATACTTAATTAAAAAGGTTGAATTGAATCAATCCTATTTATTGGAAACTAATTAATTGGTATGCAAATGTATAATAAATGAGTTTATTGCAAGAAATGGAAATTTGATACTATAATGAATTGGAATTTAAAATGAAAATGGGAATATTGAAGTATGTAAGGTCAAATTTGATTGCATTTAATAAATCGGAGGAAAAAATTCATTAAAGGTAATTAATTATTATGTTAATGTAAATTAAGATAATATTTGAAGTTTATGTTAATTCCATTCATACTTGTAAACAATTATTATAAGTTGCACGTTGAAATTGCTGATTGAATTGGAATTGAAATTTATTTTTTTATGATCAAATAAAGGTTTACAATAACGAGAATTTGAGTAAAACAAGTGTAATTATTGAATTAAATGAAATAGTATTGCTCAATAGTAACTAAGCGTAAATTTAGGTAATAAGGTTAAAGCAAGTTGATAAATGATAAATGTAGTGTAATCCCAATTGATTTAAACAATTGTGAAGTTTTAATTGATTGAAAGTAGTAGATTTGGGAAATAGATTTAAAATTTTATCAATGGATACAATAATACGTAATGTATGTAAAGTAATAAACTGGTATAAGAATGGAATTAAGGAAATTTCATTAATTGGTTTTAAAACTTTAATAAATGTGTTAATTTGTTAGAAGTACACATTTAGAAATATAATATTTATTCAAATTAAGATGTAAATAGGCGTACATTAATGAAATGATATAAAATTAGCTTTATAATATGGATTGATAAGTAACGAACTTATAAATGCAATTAAATGCAATTAGGTGGTAATTAATGTAGGTTCCTTGTTTATTTAATGTGTTAAATAAACTTTGGTAATCAGTTGTAATAAATATAAATTTAATGTTTGGTTATTGTAAATTTAAGTAAGAATCGGAAATAATGATAATTTTATTTATAATATGACTATTGGTTGATGTAAAGATTGTAAATCAAGGTTTATTAATTTATTTGAATGTAAGTAACAGGTGTTGTATAAATAAATGAATTAGGATACTAAATGGTAATTGGATAAATTCATCAACTTTTAATTTATATCTAAACTTGTTTAAAATTTTGGTCAATGATTAAGAAATATAAAAGTGATAAAATTGTCAGTTATAAAATTGAAATTTTAACTTTATGTAATTAATTTTTAAATTATTTAATTAATGTAAAAATAGCCATTTTGGCCACTAACTCGGATTTCGACGAAATAAGTTTTATCGGATCCGTATTGGTGAATTATTGTAGGGTTTCAAGTTTCGTAGCGATCGGACTTGTCGTTTGATCGTGCGAACGTGAAACGCCTTGAAATCGATTAATTGAAATCAATTTGAAAAATATTGATTTTAGCATAACTTCTTCATACGATAAGAATTTGAACTCGAAACCTTTTCCATTATGTTTAAAATATTTTAAAATACCTACTTTGATATATTCGTTGACCCAATTTCGTTCCGGAGTCGAAAAGGGCTTTTTGGGCCATTTTGTCGTTAGCGCGTAAATCTATCTTATCCATCCGTTCAAATGTCAACCCTGCCTATATATATCCTGCTATAAACCCTAGCAGTCTCTATTCCTCATTTCTACATGTACAAAAACTTTTGTGCTCCTCTTCCTCAATGGCTGTAAACCTTAATTTATCCAAATCAAATTTCAATTCAAAAATCAGTGAAATTTCAAACTCCTTAAAAAAATTCAGAAAAATATATATCGAAGCTTTCGATATACGTATCTCAAAACTGAAATTTGTTTTCCGATTCGTTGCATCGTTTGTCTAGAATTTCTGAATCAATTCTCGGTTGTCCATCACGCGTCGATGAACGTTATCGGATCGTCGATTCGTTTCTGGGTTTTGTGGAGATTGAGGTGCGTAGTTCATCGGTGGTGTTCGTTCTGTGATTCAACGGCTAGATCTCGGCGAAATATTGATTTAGGGATTAAACCCTAGGCGGCGGCGCTGTGGATTAGGGTGGCCGGAGGTCGTGGGACCGGGCCTGGAGGTGCGGTAGGCAAGCGCGGTCGTGATGGTGGTAGGGGCATCGGCTATGGTGGTTGGAGGAGCTCGCGATTTGTGGTCAACGTTCAGTCAAAATGGGTTTCGTTTGTGCTCTACTGCGTGCGTCCTGTGCTGTGTTTCTGCAAGTAGGGTTTGCGTGAGAAAGGGGGAAGGATGACGTGGCACTAGGGTGAATGTGTTCCTTTATTTTTTAATTTTGAAATCCAATCGCACTAATCGTCATAACTTTCTCATACGATGTTCAATTTACGGGCGGTTTCTTTTGTTAGGATCGTATTGAAATTCCGCACTTTTTGGCGCCTGTTTGGACGAATTCTGAAACTGGTCAATTTTTGGGCCATTGTCAATTTTTGGGTTTGAATTTAATTTAAACCCAAAAGTTGACCAATCTCAGAATCCGTCCAAATCCGGGCCAAAAAGTCCAAAATTTCAATATGATCCTAACAAAAGAAACCGTGCGTAAATCGAGCATCGTATGAGAAAGTTATGACGATTAGTGCGATTGGATTTCAAAATAAAAAAAAGAAGAACACATTCGCCTTAGTGCCACGTCATCCTTCCCCCATTCTCACGCAAACCCTACTTGGAGAAACACAGCACAGGACGCACGCACCAGAGCACGAACGGAACCCATTTTGACCGAAGGTTGACAACAAATCGCGAGCTCCTCCAACCACCGTAGCCAATGCCCCCACCACCATCACGACCGCGCTTGCCTACCGCACCTCCAGGCCCGGTCCCACGACCTCCGGCCACCCTAATTCGCCACGCCGTCGCCTAGGGTTCAATCCTTAAAATCAATTTTTCGTCGAAATCTAGTCGTTGAATCGCAAAACGAACACCACCGATGAACTACATGCCTCAATCTCCACAAAACCCAGAAACGAATCGATGATCCGACAACGTTTATCGATGCGCGATGGATGGCCGAGAATTGATTTAGAAATTATGGACAAACGATGCATCGAATCGGAAAACGAATTTCAGTTTTGAGATGCGCATATCAAAAGCTTCGATATATAATTTTTCTGAATTTTTTTGAGGAGTTTGAAATTTCACTGATTTTTGAATTGAAATTTGAATTGGATAAATTAGGCTTTACAGCCATTGAGGAAGAGGAGCACAGAAGTTTTTGTACGTATAGAAATGAGGAATAGAGGCTAATAGGGTTTATAGCAGGATATATATAGGCAGGGTTGATATTTGAACGGATGGATAAGATAGATTTACGCGCTAACGACAAAATGGCCCAAAAAGCCCATTTCGACTCCGGAACGAAATTGGGTCAACATATATATAAAAATAGGTGTTTTAAAATATTTTAAACACAATGGAAAAAGTTTCGAGTTCAAATTCCATTATATGAAGAAGTTATGCTAAAATCAGTATTTTTCAAATTGATTTCAATTAATCGATTTCAAGGCGTTTCACGTTCGCACGATCAAATGGCAAGTTCGATCCTACGAAACTTGAATCCCTACAATAATTCACCGATACGGATCCCATAAAACTAGTTTCGTCGAAATCCGAGTCAGTGGCCAAAATGTCTATTTTTACATTAATTAAATAATTTAAAAATTAATTAAATAAATTCCAATTTTTAATTTTAATTTTATAATTGACAATTTTATCACTTTTATATTTCTTAACCATTTGCCAAAAAATTTAAACAAGTTTAGATGTAAATTAAAAGTTGATGAATTTATCCAATTACCATTTATTATCCTAATTCATTTATTTATACAACACCTGTTACTTACATTCAAATAAATTAATAAACCTTGATTTACAATCTTTACATCAACCAATAGTCATAATATGAATAAAATTATCATTATTTTCGATTATTACTTAAATTTACATTAACCAAACGTTAAATTTAGATTTATTACAACTAATCACCAAAGTTTATTTAACACATTAAATAAACAAGCAACCTACATTAATTACCACCTAATTGCCTTTAATTTCATTTAAAAGTTCGTTACTTCTCAATCCATATTATAAAGCTAATTTTATTTCATTTCATTAATGTACGCCTATTTACATCTTAATTTGAATAACTATTATATTTCTAAATGTGTACTTCTAACAATATAACACATTAATTAAGGTTTTAAAACCAATTAATGAAATTTCCTAATTCCATTTTTATACCAGTTTATTACTTTACATACATTACGTATTATTGTATCCATTGATAAAATATTAAATATATTTCCCAAATCTACTACTTTCAATCAACTAAAACTTCACAATTGTTTAAATCAATTGGGATTACACTACATTTATCATTTATCAACTTGTTTTAACTTTATTACCTAAATTTACGCTCAGTTACTATTGAGCAATACTACTTCATTTAATTCAATAATTACACTTGTTTTACTCAAATTCTCGTTATTGTAAACCTTTATTTGCTTATAAAAATTAAATTTCAATTCCAATTCAATCAGCAATTTCAACGTGCAACTTATAATAATTGTTTACAAGTATGAATGGAATTAACATAAACTTCAAATATTATCTTAATTTACATTAACATAATAATTAATTACCTTTAATGAATTTTATTCCCCGATTTATTAAATGCAATCAAATTTGACCTTACATACTTCAATATTCCCATTTTCATTTTAAATTCCAATTCACTATAGTATCAAATTTCCATTTCTTGCAATAAGCACATTTATTATACATTTGCATACCAATTAATTAGTTTCCAATAAGTAGGATTGATTCAATTCAATCTTTTTAAATAAGCCTATATAAATCAATATGATATTTCATTGGTTAATTCTTAACATTTACTTCATTATAAATTATAAAAGTTTTGTTACCTCTAAATTTAGTTGCTCAATATTAATTAAGATAACCAAACTTAATTACTGAAAATTTACGGGTCGTTACAATCACTTTATTTGGTAGCAGAGCAAGGTCATCTTATAATCGTAACATAGTTAAATGATATTTTAGTAATATGGAACATGACATTAGCACAAGTTTCTTTGAAGTTCAATCTACTGCATGACCACCATTATTTAACGGGTTGAACTATAATTATTGGTCTACTAGAATGAGAATTTATTTGCAAGCCAATGGTTATGAAACCTGGAATATTACTCAAGAAGAATATAACATACCTACTACTGAATATTCACAATGGTCTAACACACAAAAACTAGATGCTACTGAAAATGCCAAACTTATGAATACGTTATTTTGTCCTATATACAAAAATGAATTTAATAGAGTTAGCATGTGACTGCTTATGAAATTTGGCATACACTTAAAGTTACACTTGAAGGTCCCAACAAACTAAAGCAGAGTAAGATATCTATGCTCAAGAATCAGTTTCAAAATTTCAAAATGAAGCAAGATGAAACAATAAATGAAATGTACTCTAGATTTCAAGACATATATCATTCTCTCTTAGCATTAGGAGAAAATTATTTAGACTTTGATATTGTTTCAAAAATATTCAACTCTTTAATGGATGAGTGAGAACGAAAAGTCTTAGCGATCGAAGAACCTAACAACATTCCAACCATTAAAGTAGAAGAGTTGATAGGAAATCTAGTGTCTTATGAAGTTAATCTCCAGGCAAAACGAGTGTAGGCACAAGGTAAGAAAAATATAGCATTCCAAGCAGAAAAGGATGAATCGGCTTCAAATGAGGAAGACATGGCGTTCATTGCTAAGAATTTCAAAAGGTTTTTGAAATTTAGAAAGAGAAACAAATTCAGAAATAACAAGAATAGCTCCAGCGGTAATAATAACAATAACAAGCCATCGTCTTCTGCTCTTGAATCCTATGAAGGTCACAAGAAAGGGCACATCAAGAAAGATAGTCCTGATCGAAAAAGAGGCAAATTTAAAAATAAGAAAGACAGATTCAGAAAGAAAACCTTCTCTGTTACATGGGATGATCCAAAATCATCTTCATCATCAGACAGTGACACAAACAGCTATTCTGAACAAGCCAACGTCTGTTTTATGGCCACAAATGACTAGGTAAGTGATTTAACTTTTGTTGATTTAGTGGATATAAATTCAGAATTACTTAATAAGCTAAGAAACATCAAAAGAAAATGTAAAGAAACTCTTGAAAAATTGAATAGGATTGAAATTGAGGAAGACATGTTAAGAAATGAGAATGAAATTTTAGAAGAAGAATTTGAAACTACTTAAGAATCTTGCTCTAATATAACTTCCCAATTGTCCACGTTAAGTCAAGAAATTGAAACACAAAAAGAAAAGAATGATGCTCTTTTAGTTGAAAATCATGATTTGAAAGCTAATATCAAAATATTGGAATTAGATATTTCTAGTCTTAAAACAAAATTAGATGATATTACTAAAAATGTCTCTAATTGTAACAAAGGAAGAGAAAATCTTTCTAAAATTATAGAAAATTCTTAAACAGTTTCAAATAAAAAGGGACTAGGATATAAGCTAGTATCGAAAAGTATTCCTAAGAAAAAGAACTCTTTATATAATAATTTTAGAAGGAACAAAGATATTATTGCAAAATCATTTTCAAAAGTTCCACATCATTCTAAATCAATTAAGATTTGGGTTCCTAAACCAAAAATTCTTTGATTATAAACAAATGCATAAAATCTTTCATGGAAACTGTTCACAAAAATAAAGATTTTATTTTCAAGAGGAATTCTAAATCCTGTTGGGTTTGGTTTCCAAAGACCTAACTCTTAGGACCCTAACAGAAGATGGGTACCAATGCTAGTTCTATATTTTTTGTAGGTACCACTTAAAAAGATAGGAAAATGAATATTGGACAGTGGTTTATCATTGATATTATTATAAGCTATCTTATGTTAGGTAAATATAATTCCTTATATATCCCTCTCCTTTTTGTCGATGACAAAGGGGTAGAAGAAATATCGCGGTACACTAACAAATTTTGCAGGTTTATAAGATATCAGCACAAATTCAAGGGTAGTTACAACCTATAGATTTTTGAAAAATCCCGTTCGGTTGCTCATATGTTCAAAGTCCTATTTGGTTGCTCAGGCGGTGTAAACCTATTCCTTCGGGTTAAGTGAGGGTTGCTAGTTTAAATCTAGAAGGAGTTTAGGACTGGACGTAGAATAGAAGTTCAAACTAGTATAAAAATATCTAGTGTCATTTTATTTTACTATTGTATTTACTTACTTTATATTCTGCACAAGTAGTTTAGATATATCCATATTACACTATCCTACAGTCACTTTCAATTTTATAAGCCATAATCCATTGTTCAAGTGAAAATAGGCAAGACGGTTATTATGCAAAATAACGTTAACTTAGTCAAGGGAATAAATAGCCTTGTTTAAGAATAGAACCCAAAAGTCAAGTCCAGAATTAGTCATATGCATATCCATGTTAAATAATAATCAAAATTGCATAATCAAGGTTATAGGCTATGCAAATCCATCGGTCTAATCCATGTTGATAAGTTTTAAGAGTTACAAATCAATTCTTCATTTTGCCCTAGTTCAATTTAGGGTTACAATACTTTGATTGCAAGAAAGAGAGAAAGGAAAATGATTCATTCCTCACTAAGTGGCCATATGGTCCGTATTTATAGGGATTGTAGCAGGCGGCATGGGTGCCATGTGGCTCTCGGGATCCTTGACCTTCGATATCATCATTTGCTCAGATGGCTTTTAGCCTCCTATTGATAATTAAGGGTTTATGACATCCCATTAAATACCCGTGATTTATGGCATCCATATAACGTTGTTGGCATCTGGCACTTCGCTTTAGAGTAGATATTCAACATTCCTCCATATAGTCGAGACACGACAACCTCTTTTATACTGAAGAAATGCGACATCTCCCTTCATGTCAATGATACACGATACCCTAGTCGTATTGCTAATTTTCGATACCCAATATACATTATTATGACTCATATTTCTTATTGAGTTGATAGCATACGACATTATTAATATTCGACATCTTCTTCTATTGTTGATGGGTGATATCATTCCCTGTATTGATGAACCTCGATACCTTTCTTTATATTGATGTCATATGACTCCCTTCTGGATACTGTTGACATGCGACATCCTTGTTAACTATAGATATTCGACATCTTGATGATTTGGTGATGTACGACAAACCCCTTGTTTATTGTTGATATATGACAACCTTTAACATATTATATCTTGAAGCTCGAAAGCCCTCAAATTATTGGTATTCGACATTTGCCCTTACACTGATGAGATACGGTATTGATGACATACAACATCTTCCTCTATATTATTGATTTACGACATGATGGACAACCGTAGGTTTTCGATATCCCTTGCCACTTGTGCATGCTTTACAATAGTTATAATTGTAAAGGCTCAATATCTAGATATTCAACATTTTATCGATATGATATCTCTCTTTAATTGTCTATAGATTTAATATTCTCTTCATCGTAGCTTTTCGACATCGGTTTCCACTTGATATCACTTAGCGCTGGAATGTATCTTCTCCTTTCCATGCATTTGACAATGCCTAAGGTTGCTGAGGACTTCGACATCTCTTAGTAATGCTTGAAATGCAACATCCCTAGAAGCTATCCTGAGATACGATATCTCCTAGCCTTCATATTTTCGGCAAGCCCTATGGCTGTTTAATTTTGACATCTTCTTAAAATGTTTGAAAAAATGACATCTTATTGAGTGTTTCCCTGCTTTCCATTCAACACCTTGTATTTCGACATGTTTGCCGTAAATGTTCGATAACCTTATCTATAGTAATAACATGCATAACAATTAAATTTTAACGAGATAAATTTCAATGTTATAAATAAATTATATACTTTCCCACTTGCCTATTAAGCTTTCCAAATCTCCCAAATCTGAATCCAATCATTTACTAACTTCTTTTACATTCTAATCCAAAAGAATATACAAAAAAGGTTAATAATATTAGATCCGAAAAGAGATTGGAGGTTAAGGGGAATATAGATTGAACTTGTCCTTTTTACGCAACATTGATTCGCTTCTTCACTTTTATTTTCCACCCTTCCCAATTTATATTTTTGTGTATGTATTATATTTTATAATATTTAGAAGTAGTGTAGAAGAGAAACTGGCAAAGATTCGCTGCTTTGATTGGACAAATACAAGAAGAGAAGTGAGAGGTTAGGCCTTTATTTATAGGTGCACGAAACAACCATAACCTTTAGATTAAAATAATTAAATCTTGATCGTTCATGAAGGTTCAAACCCAACCATCATGTTTGAACCATTTGACTGCTCCCCTATAGGCGGTCGAACTCCCCATGGTGGGGATCGACTAGTGAGGACCCAAAATTAATGTTTTCTATACTTTCCTTTTTTCGTTTTTAATTATTTTCACTCTCAAAATTTCAAATGCTAATAACTTTTCATGCGAGCTTCGATCTCCAAACTCCAAATATAAAAGTTTCTTAGAAAATTGCCACAATCGCAATGGTATAGTTTAGCGACCAAATTACAATGTTTGTCCAAATTCCATTTTTGGAGCTTTATTAATTGTTATTAATTATCGTTAATTTTGTCAAGTGTTATATCCTCCCCTTAAAAGAATTTCAACCCCGGGAATTCTCCAAGTGTTGAATCGTGTAAATAGCATGTAGTCAATCTAAGCTAATCAACTAATTAGCATACAACCAATTTTACAGCCACACATATAAAGTGCCTGGTGTACTACAACATATAGGACATGTATGCAGAATGATTCTAAATTCGACGCCTCCTATATGAATGCACTCTTTTAAAAATATTCTAAATATATGATGTAAACAACCTAGGTACACTATCAGTTCTATATATATATATATATATATATATGCAAGTTTTCAAAAATCATTTTTCACATATTATTTTCCACACTCCCGCGAGTAGGAGTGTGTTTCGACCAATTTTCTATCCAATTCTGCCATCCAAAACCAAGCACATAATTTTAACATCCATTTTTTTTGAAATTTTAGATCTTCGAATTTTACTCCTAGATGGGAAAACGAATTTAGATGGAAAATCTTATATTTCCAACCTTTTGGATACCTGTTTCGATGTAACTTGAAACCTTCTCTTCCGCCCTTGTTTCCAACTTTTTCAAGTATAATTTGCATAAGGAGGTTAAATTTGGATGTTAAAGAGTAATTATCCTAAGCATAAGTTTCATTTCACCATCAATGAGGAATGGAAATAGAAATTCCAAAGTTAAAACAACATTTCCCCTTATTATCATCGATTTTCAGTGTACCGTCACCCTAGTCGGATAGTAAAATCCAAACTTACTAACACATCAATGCTCCTTAGACTAGGATATGGCATTTTAAAAATCACAAAATTTTTCATTTTAAAAGAAAAATTTTAAATACAACTTCCAAAAGAATTTCCAGCTTGCAAAACAATTTAAAGAATTGAATTTCCAAAAGCATCTAAGCATTTGAACAAAATCTTCCAAAAACATTTGAACTCAACTTTTCAAAATCATACCAACTTATCCAAACAACTAAAATTCCTTAATACAAAATTTATCGACCATTTTGTTTTCTAAAACATTCCACCATTTTTGAAATTACTACCATACCTATTTATCAAATAATCATTAAATTCCCAAATCCCTTTTTAAAAATATTTCGTATCACTTCTAAATATATTGCCACAATTTCATAACTGTCAAGTACTTCGAAACCAACTTTTCAAGTGCATTTAAACAAAAATTTCGAAAGCTTTAAAACATAATTTTTTTTCAAAACATTTGCCCCTTTATCCTTAAAAAAATCAAGCCACGTCTTAATGAATTGAGACCCAGCCAATGAGTTAATGCATACGATTGATCCTAGTATTATGCAATTTATCCTAGACTTAGGGAACCTTTTCTTTTCTTTTCACAATAAAATAATAAACTACCTATGAGCATATTTATGAATCTAGCTTTAAGGTATATGGATAGTGACCTGTGGTTCTACAACAACCTTTACTTGTCTACCGTTTGCCAAAATTTATTTTTCTTAAAATTCTAAAATTTTGAGATCTAAGAATTTTTAATTTCTAGTTGCTAAATTAATTTCCTAATTTATTTTATAAACTTTCAAACTTGCCTACATTTGATATCTAGTTAAGTATCCTTATGAGATTTCCTTATTTACATTCTCAATATTTATATTTATATAATGGTCTTATCTCATCCATCAAATCAAAACATTGATAAAATAAGAACATATATCATACCATATTGTACGCTTTTCTAATAACCTATGGGAGACAACTAGCGATTGCAAGCCAATAAATCTAAATGAAAATTTTATTGGAAGCTGCCATTCATCATCAACTAGTGTCAATGATGTTATGGCCCTAACGCTCCTTTCTAAATTAAGATGGACATTCTTAATATGTCATTTTACTATCACCCACCTTCCTAAACTCTCCTTCTTGGTTTCTAATAAATGCAGTCCATTCATTACTTGAATTATTATATCTCATTATGGAATAAATTACACTTTTCCATACCATAATGGGTAAGCATTATAAGCTATGTACAATTGGAATAACTCATCAAAAAATTGGTTTGGTGGAATAACTCCTACTATCTATCTTGTCTTTAACAATCATTATGTTAATCAGCATCCTTATGTGTGTGCACCATCTTAATACTCACTTCTCTAACCATACTATTATCTTCTCTTCATCCAATCTCTTGGTTGTGTCCTCCAACCTTGGTATTCAACTTCTTTATCCTTGATCTTTCATGCAAGTATGTCTTAGGACTAGCAAAAATGTACTTTGATCCCATTCCCCATTCGTATGAGATTTCTTCTCATGGCTTCTGTACATCTCTAATGAATTCTTTCATGCAAATATAATCTTTATATATAATAGGGATTCCTTATGCTATCCTATGAGAATTTGTATCTATTTATTTATAGCCTAAAACCTTTACCCCATCGTATCTAGGTAGCGATCCTTATCTATGCCATATTAAAAACTTGGTTTTCTTTTCACTATTCTTTATAAAATTAAAACTTCACAATCATGGCATACTTGAACCAAAACTTTTATCTTTAAAAATATAAACTTAGAAACCTTTTAGTCAAATTCGAAAATTTGCTTGGTCCCTAAAAAGGAGCCACAAAAAATTTCCCTTTTCAAAAAGTTTACACAACAAAGATTTATTCCTTTAAAAGTTGGATTTTAACTCAGATTATTCAAAAACACAATTATCATACCAAACAATTTTTTCCAATAAACATCTTCTATAATTTTAAATAATGAAAAGAGTGGAGTAAACAAGGATAACTTTCAACCTATTATTTTCCTGTACTCACGCTATCCCCGCTTCCACCTTTGATGGAAATTTTCATAAAACAAAAGCGGGACTTCTAAAAGATATGTAATTGCAACTTCTATCTAAGCGTTTATCTAAAGTATATGCAAAATTACTGCATATCAATGGAATATTTCCATTCTTTCTACCCTATTCCTTTTATCTTTATACTATATTATTTCTAACTAGATTACTTTTCCTGTTTTTGATATGTAAATTCCTTATGCAATTTCTATCTAAATTGTGAAGCATTCTTACCCTTTTATTCTATATACCCCATTTGAATCAACTACCATCGCCATTTATCAACCCCTTAAAACGAATGTTAAAATGGAAACTCTAAATTTACAAAATAGGAGTAATCACCGAGCTAAATCGACCCTTTATTTTCTATTCATTTCAAAAATGAAAAATCTCTTTATTAGAAAATTTTAATTTTTGACTCAATCAATATTCAACTTAAAATTTCAAAAGTTGGAAACCCTTTTCACCAAACCCTTTAAATTAGAAATTTCGACTCAACAAGTTATGAGATTATGAGTTTCCAAATTTCCTTACTTTTTCAAAACAACTTCCTAATAATTCTTTTGTAAAATCAATTCAAAACATTTCAATGTATTTTCCAAAACCTTTTTATCAAATTATTTCACATAGGATTAGACATAGAAATCGAATTTAATTTTCATTCCTTTTGGACTCTTCTTCTTTTCCATTCATCCTTAACTCAGCTCCATCAAAATTCTGGCTTATCTCCTTATGATAAATGGTGCACAACTTCTTGCGTGAACTTGCTATACTCATATCATTCCTTACCTCCGAATGATTGCAACACATAGGTTCTTTTCTCCTATCGGCCTGGATGAGATGTAAGTCTTCAATTAGCAATCCATCCAAATACTAAATCTTAAGTTAGGCTAACCCAACAAACGAGCCAAGTATCATCCAGCCTCTGAGATTCTTCTATATGTCATGCTTATGCTCTTCTTGGTCCACTCTTACGATACCACCTCCACCGTGGGGTAATCGAGGTAGGAGAAAATTTTTAACTCTATTTTTTCCAACTTATCGTTGCCTTTCCCATTCTTTTGGAATATGGTTGCTACTACTTCTATAGTCGGAATTCATAAAGTTAAGCACATAATTTATATATATGGTTATAGGTAAAAATACAAATACGTTCTCTCAGCGTATCCTAATACCTATGATCGACTAAGCTAAGGTCTGATACCAAATGTAATAATCCACATCTTCATGGGTCCGAATTTAAATTAAAGCATAACCCAAGTCCATGAGGGAATGAATCATTGTTTTTGATAACATGTAATAAATGTAAGTTTATCAAAATGCAATCAATATAAATTCATAACAGAATTGAAAAATATAATAGAACATATGCATTAAATAAGTCCACTACCTTGGAATACCATTCCTTGGGTATTTAGTCGCCTTGTGTGTTTCGAGCAGGAAGTAGAAGACTTCATCGTCTGCTGTTCTCGTCTTGCACCAATAGCCTATCCTTCTAATCCTAACCTATGGGTTATTATGAGGAGGAGGGTCAGAACAACATTTCGATGATTAGAAAATTAAATACTTTACCCATGTCATTAATTTATGTCATTTGATTTCCATTTAAGTGCTATGTCTATTATTTATGACTAATCCGTTTAACCCTAACTGTGCATACGATATGCCTAACCTAACCTTCTCTTAAGTATAATTATATATGTGCCTATATACATACGTACATACATACATACATATGCCTAAATATATACTCTCCAAAAACCTCAGCCACATAATACTTCTTGAATAGGGAGGAGACAATCCCAAAGGCCATTTAATACCTCAGTACCCGAAGCTAGCCCTCTACAACATAACTACTAGTCAGTCGGTTCTAACTACAGAGACCAATGACACTGAAATAAGGATTTATAATATAATTATCGTATTACAAACTCCTTCCAACTCTACAACTTACCCTCAACATTAGGCCAAAGACCCTTTCCAATCCCACACAACTACCGTAAATCATGTCCTAACAATATGTGAGGGAGTACCTAAGCCATTTTATACATCTTTATTGGAAATTAGATCGGCTCTAACCATTTAATACCTATATCCTAGGCAAATCCCCATTATTTAATACCTAACACCAGGAAGACACTTTCTAGTACTCGCTAGTTGACAACGAAATCTCATCAGGCCGCTTAATACTACTTTATGGGGAGACGAGACCCTGCAATAGCCACTTAATACCTCAACTTCGAGGCAGACCACTCCCGAGATTTCCCACTACCATTCCTAACGCTATCCTTGAACATTTAATACTTCTTAAGTAGGAAGGAAGCAAACCCTATGGTAGCTACTTTATACTTCGACCTGGAGCAGGTCCTATATTCTACACATATCCTTCCCCGTAGGTCCTATGGTTGGAGATGTCTCAAAAAATAATAAGTATACACAACTTATAGTGGTCTCTAGGTGAAGGTAGACTATTGTTCTATAACTCTACCGACCTCGCATCCTAACCCACTAAACCAAACCTACCACCCAGAGCCTCTGTGTTGGGATAGACTCACTAATTCACAGTTGTCCTAGGCGTATCATTTAAGTTATATAATTTTCTACAATGAAAACTATATTTCTTTCTTCGTATCATTTGTAGTATTAATACTTACTTATTCGCTATGTTATTATTTCTAATTTATACGCATAGGCTTTGGTTTCCTTGTAATGTCAAAAAATATCTATTACCCATAATAATTAGTCATTGATGTCAAAATTGGACAATCTCTAATCAATCCTCATTTAATCCTTTTATTCTATTTACCACTTTCAAAATCCACCTATTATGTCTATTCAAATCCTCCATAAATGTCATATTAAACTCCCTCATCAATCCATATTTCTTTCTAACTCTCTATTAATCACAATTATTGTCCATTAAATTTTTAATTAATGTCCATAAATCCCAGTCTATTAATTATTACACTGTCAAATAACTGATATGTATATAGTCAGAAATTACGCTATTTATACATAGGTATTTTTTAAAGTGAAGCGCGGTTATACATGTGTGCATATATAATATTTCTAATTAATAATTTCTAAACTAGAACATTCCTTTCCACATTTTAATTTACCAAAGCTATCCCTTTTAAAAAATTACCAATTTTTTTCCATAAATTAATAAAAAGCGAGAACTTTGCTTCGTTTGAAATTACAAGGAATTGCCTCTTTTCTTTTATTGGGACAAATATTGTAAACTACAGAAAAGAATATCTATATCTTACACATCTCTTTCCCTTTTTGGTACATCCTTTGTTATCAAAGGATGCACATTTATACATATTTTAAAATTGGATAATTTATGGAAATTACCCGAAACCCTCTTTAGATAAATCAAAACATAGAAATTCACAATCCAATACAACCAGCGCAACCTACTATGTAATGCTATAGTAGGCTACAAATGCTATGGTAGGCTACAAATGCTATGATTGTTTATAAATGCTATTGTTTTATATAGAATTTTCCTCCTTGCTATATAATGCTAGCTGCCAACCATAGCTTGTCATTCCACGACGTTCTCTGAAACGCTATGTTAGGTTGTAATAGCTTTTGATGAATGCTACGAAAGCCCTATTCTATTGTAGATACCTAACTATAGATTTGGAATAAAATTTACAAACCTTTTGCAATAATTAATATTTGAAACTAAATTCAAAATTTTAGTTTAGGTTGTTCCTATTATTCTTATTCCAATTACCTATTTTACTGAATGAATAAGCGATAATCATATAAGTTTATTTTAAGCCTATAATTCATCGAATCTTATTTAGGTATGATAACTAAATAAGAATTCAACAAGATAAATTTCAATGTTATAAATAAAGTATATAATTCCCCACTCACTTTTAGGCTTCTCACTTCTCCCTAATTTGAATGTGATATCCCGGAAATTTGGCAATATAAATTTAATAATCTGTGTTTAAAAATTTAATTTGATTAGATAAATTTTGATAATAAAATTAGAATTGTTCTGATAATCTTCTTTTAATAAATATTTAAATTAGTAGATTTTATCTTTTAAAGCTAATAAACTGTTTTCTGTTTATATATATATATATATATATATATATGTATGTATGTATGTATGTATGTATGTATATCTTGTAAATGGATAAACTTTGATTTAAAATATAGTAACTGAATCAATTTTTAATTTTTATTTTTATTTGGTAAAATTGGAAATCTGATTTAAATTTAACATTTAATTGTTCTAAACAATTTAATAAATAATTATATAGGTAATATTAAAGAATAATTTTATTTGTTTAAATTTATATTTAATTAACTTGAATATGGATTTAAATTAGGTTAACATTAAAAACTTAGTTGTATTTTCTTTTTAAATTATTGCTTGAATTTATATATAAGAATTTAAAATAAAATTTACATATGATCTTAATTTATTAAATGATAGAAGTAATTTATGGTATCTTTTATAAATCATTTTAAATATTGTTTAATTTGTTATTTTCAAATGATATTGAGAATACTTAGTTTTTATAAACATACATAAATTTAGTTAGAAATAGGATTTGTTATTTTAAAATTTATAATTTAATTTGAATTTGACTTTGATGTTTTGAAATTTAAAAGGATAAGTATTTAAAAATATTTGAATAAGCTTGTAATTATATTTGTTTGTTTTCATTTCAATTTAAAAATGTAAGAAACTCATTTATATACATAAGAATAATAAATTAAGGTTTTAAAGTATTATAAACAATTTTAAATTAAAACTAAAATATTCTTAAATTACATGTGTATATCTCTAAAGCACCTTGTTGACATGTGTTAGTCTTAAATTAAACTAAAGTGACAAATGTTTTAAAATAGAACAAGTGTCCTATTTGATTTTCTTTTTCTTTTATTTTAATTAAATCAAAAATTTACTTAACACATATTTTTTCCTCACCTCATTTTCTTTTCTATTCTTCTTCAATTCAAAATGTAAGGAAATCTTCAGCTGTAACTTAAGAGATCTATAATCAAGATTCAAACCAAGATCTAAAAATTTGTGATCATTCTCTTCAAAAACAAAATTTTGTTCTAAAACTAAATCCTGTAAATTCCCCTCACACAAACTAATCCAAAACCAGTTTCCAGTAACCAAAAAATCAAACTGCAATTCCATTCTCATATGCATAAACCTGCAACTCTTCAAATCATTAACTTGATAATCAAATCTGTATCACCTGAATCAAATCTGCAACTCAATAAAACTACATGCACTTTCTCTTATGAAGGCCTGCAAAGTTTTGAGCTTCATCAACCAAACCTGCATACATTATTCTGGAAGCTTGCAAATTTCTTTTCTGTTTTGAACACATCATCAACCATGCCTGCAATTCTTTTCTCTCTAGAACCTGCATGCAATGATAAAAATCAGGGAGCATGGCAGATTTCAAGATGAATGATTTTAAAAAGCAAACCTGAAACTTTTCTAAATTTGGATGCTCTGCCCCTAAAAAGGAAACCAGTGAGTAACATTTTATTTTAATTTAATTTAAGTTAATATAGTTGCTTGATTGTTTCTGATATGGTCATGAATTGTGAATGAATATGGTAGAATTCTCTGTTTATATGTATGGGTTTCTAAATTTATTCTTGCTGTTGATTTATTTTTGCTTGTCCTAGATTACAGGTTCTTGTTATGTTAAATAATCATGAAAATCAAAATTTAATCTTTGTTAAGGTTCAAATTTTTTTTAAAAACAATATATGGTTGAGTAATATAAGTTAAAGTTTAAAATTTTATTTAATATGTGAACTCAAATTTGCTTGAAGAAAATGAACCTGTAGTGTATCTGGAGAATGCAAAGTACAACAGAAACAACTTTTTGAAAATAAGAATTTGACCATCCTGATTCTTTAATTTAAGAATATAAACATGTTACATTACCAAGGATATGAATTTTAAAACTAAAATTTGAATTTTTAGTTTGAAAAGAATTTGGTATTTCTGGTTTAACCAGAAATTCTGTTTTAAGTTGGATCTGTCAATTTTGAAAGTTGGATTGGCCAGAATCATTTCTGGTGATAGAGAGATGATTGTAGTTTAAGGGAAAAATAGTTGATGGTGGTTTAAAGCATGGGGACAGTGGGAATTTGGGGTTATTTCTTTTAACCCTAAGTTTTGTTCCTCTGGAAGAAATTGATCACCGCAATCTCTATGAGTGACCGAGTCGTTCTAAATTCGAATAGATGATGGATGAGATGTAGGAGAGTTCGTGGCCGGAGGTGAAGCTGCCTTGGTGATCAGAGGCGAGAGATTTGGTGATTTTCCAGGTTCCGACATTTGTTCTAGTTTTTGAGCTCGAATGCTCGAATTTTATTTGGGAATTCTGCAGTTTCTTGGATGATCGGAATTAGGTTAGGGGGTGATTGGCGACTTGCGTGGATGGTCGCGAGATGACGGAGGTGACGGTAACGGCAGTGCAGGTGCACGGAGGGCATTGGGTGTCAGTTGTTTTGGGAAAGATGGATCCTCGTGTTTTTGTTCGGGGTAGCTCGTGTTTGACTCGAAGCTAGGGGGTATGGGACTCGAAGCATTGTGTTTTAGTCTCGGGTCAGGTTGACAGTTTCAGGTTTGTATAAAACCTGTAAATTGCTAGTTTGAAGATTTTTGAATGAAGGTTACTCGAGTTTTTACTCGAGATTATTTAGTATTTTACTCGAGCGAATTATGGGTAGTTCGAGTTAGTTTGTTTAAGTTTAAAATTTGACTTAATTCCCAAATTTAAACTTAAATTTGAAAGTATAAAGCAAAGATTTAAATTAAGTTTTAAATCTAATTTTAAATTATAGATTCAAGATTTAAATTGAATCATAACTGGATATAAATAAGTTTAAATTCAAATTTTGTTTAAAATAACTTTAAAGGGATTTATTGTTTAAAAACGATTTTTAAAGAAATTTGAATTTAAATTGGAATTTGAATATGTAAAGAAATGTTTTAAATAAAGTTAAACTGATTCAAATCTGATTTTGAATCTTTGATTTAAAATAAATTCAAGTTTTATAGATTTAAGTATTTTAACAGTTTTGAATGATAATGTAAAATTTGAATGTTTGAATTTAAAAAGAATTTGTTTTAAATCTTGTTTAAACATCTTTTATAAGTAATATTTATCATAAAATGTATAAGTTTTAAATTGGTTTTAAAACTTGGTGAAATTAAATCATAATTTAATAATTTATATTTCATTTAATTATTGGGGCAATTAAATGAATAATTAATTTATTTAATAAATTAATGAAATGGATAATTACTCAAAGTAATTAAGGGTTTAAGGTTAATTATTTTTAGAATAATTAGCTTATAATTAAGAATAATTAATTAAATAAGATTTGATTTTAATTAATGATTAATAATTAATTAATCAAGTAATAATGGATTAATTAAGTTTTAATTAACACTTACTTATTTAAATAATTAAGGGTTAACTAATGAGTTATTAATGATTAATTAATTTGAAATTAATAATGATATAGAATAAGTTAATTATTTTAGAAAATAATTAATAAATTGTTAATAGTTAATGAAGGTCATTAACTAAGGATTATTTAATTAATTAATTAATGTGATTAATTTTAATAATTAATTAGATTAATTAATTTAAGGATAATCATTTGTGTAAATTGTTAACTATAATTACTTATGGAAGTAATTAAGTAAATTAATTACTAATTGTAATTAATTGAGTTTAAACTTGATTAGATTAAGTTAATTAATTCAGTTTAATTAATTTAAAATAATCATTTGATGATTTGTGAAGTATAATTACTTAATGTAATTAAATAAAGAGAAGTTACTTGGGGTAGTAATTAATGGTAATTGCTGGATGTAATTAATTGAAGATGATTTGATAATTGAAGTAATTTAAATATAATAACTTGGTGAATTAATCAAGGAATTAATTTGAGATAATTAATTATGGAGTAGTTAATTAGTTTGGTAAAGTAATTAAGGGTAATTAATTACTGAATAGGGTTAATCAAGAGGGATTAACAATTATGGGTTAAATTAAGATTAATTTCTTAAGGTAATTAATTTAAATAAGGTAATTAATTGAAATGTAATTAGAGATCATTAATTAGTATAATTAATGATGTAATTAAGATTGATTAATTAAGATTAATTAATCAATAATAAGTGATTAAGGTAATTAATTAATATAATTAATTAAGGATTAATGTAATTAATTATAGTTAATTAATTTGTGAAGTGATTAAGGTTAATTACTGTATTTGGATTAAGTATAATTAATTTGTGAAATTAATTAAAGAATAATTACATAAATGTAATTAAGGAGTAATTAATCAAAGGTGATTAATTAGAAGATGATTAATTAATTGATTTGCAATTAATTAATTTGTTATGAAAGCAAGATTTTTATTGATGGAGTAATTAATTTAATTTACTTTAAATTAATTTGAATGATGTAATTAATTTAATTCATTTTAAATTAATTATATTTGCTATGTTAAATCATTGCTTATATGGTTGGATAATGTTGTTTGCCTTGATTGGTTTGAATCTCAAATATGAGATAATTAATGTTGAGTGATATGGATGCATTGGTTGCATTGTGATGATGATTTGGATTATCTTTTGATAATGATAATATAGATTATCTGTTGTGATGATAATGTTGATCACCTATTGTGAATCTATGATTTATCTATCTGTGTGTATATAGATAATTGAATTATTTTAAACCTTTAAAACAACTTGGCCTTAAAAGACACGCTTTGGATTTCGATGAGACCGGGATCGGGTTTCCATATTTGAATATCTGAAAACCACATCGATCTAAATTAACGTTAGGTCATGAATATAAGTGGAGCAAGTGAAGACTCGAGGTGTAAGGGCTATACGTTAGTATAACTCTGTGGGTGATTCCGTAATGAGTTTGATGGAATAGTACTTATAAATTCGAGATGGTGATTCAGAGTGCAAGGGTTATCGTCGTTAACTTTGAGGGTGATTCCAATACGAGTGTAACGAGATAATGCCTTCGGTTTCGTTCGAACCCGTAACGAACTTGTATGGATTGAATGCTTTCAAAACATCGTCAGGTGGACGATGAGCATTCTAAGTTATGTGTCCTATAAAGGTAATCGTACCTCAAGCCTCATCAACCAGGAATGGCTAAAACACGGGAGGTGCAGCAAGGCTTCGTGGGTAACTCACACCGGAGAGCAAGATTTTACCCTGTCTAGAAGTCCCTTTTTATTCGGCTGTGTGGGTGGTTGGAACGTACGCCAATTGCGGGGTTGTCTTGTTCGGAACTATTCAGTAAGGAATGGGTCCGGCTTTGTGTTGCAGGGGGTCGGGAGTGATCCTCGTTACGTTGATCTAGGCCACGTACTGTGACGGGCGGTACCCTAGTAGCCCTGCCATTGTATGGAATCCACAATCCAACAAGTGCCAACGGTTTTGATTGTATTACCCACTTTTGTGGCTAGTAGCTGGAATTTAATAGATGTAACAATTTCGGCTATTTCATATTTATTTGAAAACCCTAGACCTATTATAATATCACTAGATTTCCTATCAAATGTTTTGGTTAGCGTAAGGTAAAAACTTTTCCATGTTTATGTGTGGGATGTCTTACGTGATACCTTTTCTTTTCAAAAGATTTTCAAAGTTAAGCAACTTTAACCTGTTACTCACACCAGATCCATGTCTGACTCGGAGTTTATTTTTGTTTTTCATAAACTCTTGGGTACTCAAATTTTTACGAGTAGCCAAGGGATTCAGGTTAGCTTTGACGAATATTAAAGGAGCAAATGGAGCAGGAGGCTTCTACGTTGTAGATAATAGTTCCGCTGTGTGTTCTCTGTGTTATATCTCTTTATTGTGATATATTGAGTTGTAAATACTAGACAGGTGTTTATAACTGTCTAGTATATGTGATATGTATGTTGTGTATCTCTGATTGGTATTGTATATTATATAAATACTTATATTATTAAGATAATTTATTCGTTCCGCTGTTGAGATTCTGATGTTGTTTCTTCTTTCTTCTCTTTCTTTTCTCTTTTCTATCCCTTTCTTTCTTATTAACGATGCGACTTCATGGAGTCTGGAAGCTGGGTCGTTACAGTGGTATCAGAGCAATAGGTTGAGTGAATACCTAGGCTCTGGAGTGGTGTCTATCTTGAGAGAGTGTATTTGTATTTTAATATTTATATATATATATATATATATATGTATATGTATATGTATATATATTTCTACCTATCTGTTGGGTTACCTGTTCAGGTTTTCCAATATAAGTTATAAAGGTAGATAAGGTAGTGGGTGTGTAACACGACTACCAGTGGTTGGAGTTTGAGTGTTTGAAGTTGGAAGTGTATCTGTCGAGACTGTAGACCTAATACCGTCTCGAGTGAGCTTTGTAGTGATGAAGGATTTCATTTATCTCTGAAGGTAACCTGTAAAGGTTCAGAGTCTATCTTTGAAATTGGATGAGTCGAGTTTGGATCTGTCGGTTTGGCAGAAGAGAATGATGGTATTTTGATACCTTAGGGAGTAGTAACTGCGTGATGAGACGCAGTGACTATGGATGTATCCAAAGATTTTTCTTTGGAACAAGTTTAGGAAGTATGTTTGCTTCGATGTTGTGGTTGGGTTCAGCAGGATGTTTTTGTCTGGTTTGAGACCTGAGTTTCTCGAAGAGCTTTGGATTAGGAAGTCTTTGGCGTGGGTATTAACAGTGCAGCTCGAATTGTTCTATGCTGACAAGAAGTTTTCTGGTTAGCAGTTTTTCTGAAGGAATTCAGAAGCAGCTGGGTAGATTCATTTCTTTGATGGGTTGGCTAGTTAAGCATAGACTGGTTGATCGCAAAAGTGACTTGCGATAGTTTGAGTCTTCTCTTGACCTATGAGAAGTTTGTCCGCACCAGGAGGCAGAGTTTTCTTATCGACTGGATTCCAGGAGTGATACCGGAGGTTTAGTGAAGCAGCTTTGGATCAGATGGGGCATCTGAGTTTACTTTTATGGATCTGTTGAACCGTATTTCTGTGATGTATTATCCAGTTTGTGCTCAAGTTTTTCTTCTGCTTCAAATCAGAGTTGTGCAGCAGAAGCAGATGGAAATGCTTTTGTTTTATCTTTTCCGGATAGGAGAAGTAGGTTGGTCTTCGGATGTTTGTGGAGTAGAGTTGGTGTTCTTGGTTTGGAATTGATCTTGAGGAGATCATTCTATTGAGAAGTTTTGGCTCTGTTTGTTTCTAGAGGAATCAACAAGGGTTGAGCTGATCAGTAGAGTTGAAGGCAGCCCAGGATCATCAGAAGAGTTCTGTGGGTAAGAGACGGAGATTTGATTTTGGGAAAGTTTTCTCTGATCTAAGGAGCTATATAAGATTGGGTAAGTCTGGGTGAGTCAGCTCCGAAGTATTTTGGATCTTTTCTGTGTTCTTGTAAGAATTGGTGTTTGAATTTCAAGGTTGAATTGCCAGTTTGGATAACTGGGATTCGATGAGTTTCACGTATCTCTAAACTATCTCTAAGGAAGTACCTGTATGATTTATTTCTGGTTGTGAAATCAGCAGTTCAGGAGGATGTGATTGTTGAGTCAGACTTGTTTGTAGTCTGATACTGTTTAGTTATGAAGATCTAGTTGGATAGGAGCTCTATAGCTTAATAGTATTGATTGTTTAGATTCTATAGAGCGAGTATCCCGATATTTATACCGGGGAAACTCGTGAAATTTTATCCAGAATTTTTCTGGATAATTAGATTTGTTTGATTGTGTAAATTGGTTTCTATGGTTGATAACACATGTTTGATATATGCTTGTGTTTTTAAAATTAAATCTTAGGATATATTATTAAATTACCTTTGCTTTTAAATTTCGGGAACAAAATTCTTTTAAGGGGGAGGAATGTGATATCCCGGAAATTTGGCAATATAAATTTAATAATTTGTGTTTAAAAATTTAATTTGATTAGATAAATTTTGATAATAAAATTTGAATTGTTCTGATAATCTTCTTTTAATAAATATTTAAATTAGTAGATTTTATCTTTTAAAGCTAATAAACTGTTTTCTGTTTATATATATATATAAATGTATATCTTGTAAATGGATAAACTTTGATTTAAATCTTAGTAACTGAATCAATTTTTAATTTTTATTTATATTTGGTAAAATTGGAAATTTGATTTAAATTTAACATTTAATTGTTCTAAACAATTTAATAAATAATTATATAGGTTATATTAAAGAAAATTTTTATTAGTTTAAATTTATATTTAATTAACTTGAATATGGATTTAAATTAGGTTAACATTAAAAACTCAGTTGTATTTTCTTTTTAAATTATTGCTTGAATTTATATATAAGAATTTAAAATAAAATTTACATATGATCTTAATTTATTAAATGATAGAAGTAATTTATGGTATCTTTTATAAATCATTTTAAATATTGTTTAATTTGTTATTTTCAAATGATATTGAGAATACTTAGTTTTTATAAACATACATAAATTTTGTTAGAAATAGGATTTGTTATTTTAAAATTTAATAAGAGTTATATATGCACACATATATAACTTGATTTTTATTTTGAAATTTATAATTTAATTTGAATTTGACTTTGATGTTTTGAAATTTAAAAGGATAAGTATTTAAAAATATTTGAATAAGCTTGTAATTATATTTGTTTGTTTTCATTTCAATTTAAAAATGTAAGAAACTCATTTATATACAGAAGAAGAATAAATTAAGGTTTTAAAGTATTATAAACAATTTTAAATTAAAACTAAAATATTCTTAAATTACATGTGTATATCTCTAAAGCACCTTGTTGACATGTGTTAGTCTTAAATTAAACTGAAGTGACAAATGTTTTAAAATAGAACAAGTGTCCTATTTGATTTTCTTTTTCTTTTATTTTAATTAAATCAAAAATTTACTTAACACATATTTTTTCCTCACCTCATTTTCTTTCCTATTCTTCTTCAATTCAAAATGTAAGGAAATCTTCAGCTGTAACTTAAGAGATCTGTAATCAAGATTCAAACCAAGATCTAAAAATTTGTGATCATTCTCTTCAAAAACAAAATTCTGTTCTAAAACTAAATCCTGTAAATTCCCCTCTCACAAACTGATCCAAAACCAGTTTCCAGTAACCAGAAAATCAAACTGCAATTCCATTCTCATATGCATAAACCTGCAACTCTTCAAATCATTAACTTGAATAATCAAATGTGTATCACCTGAATCAAATCCGCAACTCAATAAAACTGCATGCACTTTCTCTTATGAAGGCCTGCAAAGTTTTGAGCTTCATCAACCAAACCTGCATACATTATTCTGGAAGCTTGCAAATTTCTTTTCTATTTGAACACATCATCAACCAGGCCTGCAATTCTTTTCTCTCTGGAACCTGCATGCAATGATAAAAATCAGGGAGCATGGCAGATTTCAAGATGAATGATTTTAAAAAGCAAACCTGAAACTTTTCTAAATTTGGATGCTCTGCCCCAAAAAAGGAAACCAGTGAGTAACATTTATTTTAATTTAATTTAAGTTAATACAGTTGCTTGATCGTTTCTGATATGGTCATGAATTGTGAATGAATATGGTAGAATTCTCTGTTTATATGTATGGGTTTCTAAATTTATTCTTGCTGTTGATTTATTTTTGCTTGTTCTAGATTATAGGTTCTTGTTATGTTAAATAATCATGAAACTCAAAATTTAATCTTTGTTAAGGTTCAAATTTAAAAAAAAAACAATATATGGTTGAGTAATATAAGTTAAAGTTTAAAATTTTATTTAATATGTGAACTCAAATTTGCTTGAAGAAAATGAACCTGTAGTGTATCTGGAGAATGCAAAGTACAACAGAAACAACTTTTTGAAAATAAGAATTTGACCATCCTGATTCTTTAATTTAAGAATGTAAACATGTTACATTATCAAGGATATGAATTTTAAAACTAAAATTTGAATTTTTAGTTTGAAAAGAATTTGGTATTTCTGGTTTAACCAGAAATTTTGTTTTAAGCTGGATCTGTCAATTTTGAAAGTTTGATTGGCCAGAATCATTTCTGGTGATAGAGAGATGATTGTAGTTTAAGGGAAAAATAGTTGATGGTGGTTTAAAGCATGGGGACAGTGGGAATTTGGGGTTATTTCTTTTAACCCTAGTTTTGTTCCTCTGGAAGAAATTGATCACCGCAATCTCTATGAGTGACCGAGTCGTTCTAAATTTGAATGGATGATGGATGAGATGTAGGAGAGTTCGTGGCCGGAGGTGAAGCTGTCTTGGTGATCAGATGTGAGAGATTTGGTGATTTTCCAGATTCCGACATTTGTTCTAGTTTTTGAGCTCGAATGCTCGAATTTGATTTGGGAATTCTGCAGTTTCTTGGATGATCGGAATTAGGTTAGGGGGTGATTGGCGACTTGCGTGGATGGTCGCGAGATGGCGGAGGTGATGGTAACGGAAGTGCAGGTGCACGGAGGGCATTGGGTGTCAGTTGTTTTGGGAAAGATGGATCCTCGTGTTTTTGTTCGGGGTAGCTCTTGTTTGGCTCGAAGCTAGGGGGTATGGGACTCGAAGCATTGTGTTTTAGTCTCGGGTCAGGTTGACAGTTTCAGGTTTGTATAAAACCTGTAAATTGCTAGTTTGAAGATTTTTGAATGAAGGTTACTCGAGTTTTTACTCGAGATTATTTAGTATTTTACTCGAGCGAATTACGGGTAGTTCGAGTTAGTTTGTTTAAGTTTAAAATTTGACTTATTTCCCAAATTTAAACTTAAATTTAAAAGTATAAAGCAAAGATTTAAATTAAGTTTTAAATCTAATTTTAAATTATAGATTCAAGATTTAAATTGAATCATAACTGGATATAAATAAGTTTAAATTCAAATTTTGTTTAAAATAACTTTAAAGGGATTTATTGTTTAAAAACGATTTTTAAAGAAATTTGAATTTAAATTGGAATTTGAATATGTAAAGAAATGTTTTAAATAAAGTTAAACTGATTCAAATCTGATTTTGAATCTTTGATTTAAAATAAATTCAAGTTTTATAGATTTAAGTATTTTAACAGTTTTGAATGATAATGTAAAATTTGAATGTTTGAATTTAAAAAGAATTTGTTTTAAATCTTGTTTAAACATCTTTTATAAGTAATATTTATCATAAAATGTATAAATTTTAAATTGGTTTTAAAACTTGGTGAAATTAAATCATAATTTAATAATTTGTATTTCATTTAATTATTGGGGAATTAAATGAATAATTAATTTATTTAATAAATTAATGAAATGGATAACTACTCAAAATAATTAAGGGTTCAAGGTTAATTATTTTTAGAATAATTAACTTATAATTAAGAATAATTAATTAAATAAGATTTGATTTTTATTAATGATTAATAATTAATTAATCAAGTAATAATGGATTAATTAAGTTTTAATTAACACTTACTTATTTAAATAATTAAGGGTTAACTAATGAGTTATTAATGATTAATTAATTTGAAATTAATAATGATTTAGAATAAGTTAATTATTTTAGAAAATAATTAATAAATTGTTAATAGTTAATGAAGGTCATTAACTAAGGATTATTCAATTAACTAGTTAATGTGATTAATTTTAATAATTAATTAGATTAATTAATTTAAGGATAATCATTTGTGTAAATTGTTAACTATAATTACTTATGGAAGTAATTAAGTAAATTAATTACTAATTGTAATTAATTGAGTTTAAACTTGATTAGATTAAGTTAATTAATTCAGTTTAATTAATTTAAAATAATCATTTGATGATTTGTGAAGTATAATTACTTAATATAATTAAATAAAGAGAAGTTACTTAGGGTAGTAATTAATGGTAATTGCTGGATGTAATTAATTGAAGATGATTTGATAATTGAAGTAATTTAAATATAATTACTTGGTGAATTAATCAAGGAATTAATTTGAGATAATTAATTATGGAGTAGTTAATTTGTTTGGTAAAGTAATTAAGGGTAATTAATTACTGAATAGGGTTAATCAAGAGGGATTAACAATTATGGGTTAAATTAAGATTAATTTCTTAAGGTAATTAATTTAAATAAGGTAATTAATTGAAATGTAATTAGAGATCATTAATTAATATAATTAATGATGTAATTAAGATTGATTAATTAAGATTAATTAATCAATAATAAGTGATTAAGGTAATTAATTAATATAATTAATTAAGGATTAATGTAATTAATTATAGTTAATTAATTTGTGAAGTAATTAAGGTTAATTACTGTATTTGGATTAAGTATAATTAATTTGTGAAATTAATTAAAGAATAATTACATAAATGTAATTAAGGAGTAATTAATCAAAGGTGATTAATTAAAGTGATTAATGGAAGACGATTAATTAATTGATTTGTAATTAATTAAATTGTTATGAAAGAAAGATTTTTATTGATGGAGTAATTAATTTAATTCACTTTAAATTAATTTGAATGATGTAATTAATTTAATTCATTTTAAATTAATTATATTTGGTATGTTAAATCATTGCTTATATGGTTGGATAATGTTGTTTGCCTTGATTGGTTTGAATCTCAAATATGAGATAATTAATGTTGAGTGATATGGATGCATTGGTTGCATTGTGATGATGATTTGGATTATCTTTTGATAATGATAATATAGATTATCTGTTGTGATGATAATGTTGATCACCTATTGTGAATCTATGATTTATCTATCTGTGTGTATATAGATAATTGAATTATTTTAAACCTTTAAAACAACTTGGCCCTAAAAGACACGCTTTGGATTTCGATGAGACTGGGATCGGGTTTCCATATTTGGATATCCGAAAACCACATCGATCCAAATTAACGTTAGGTCGTGAATATAAGTGGAGCAAGTGAAGACTCGAGGTGTAAGGGCTGTACGTCAGTATAACTCTGTGGGTGATTCCGTAATGAGTTTGACGGAATAGTACTTATAGATTCGAGATGGTGATTCAGAGTGCAAGGGTTATCGTCGTTAACTCTGAGGGTGATTCCAATACGAGTGTAACGAGATAATGCCTTCGGTTTTGTTCGAAACCGGAACGAACTTGTATGGATTGAATGCTTTCAGAACACCGTCAGGTGGACAATGAGCATTCTAAGTGATGTGTCCTATAAAGGTAATCGTAGCCTCAAGCCTCATCAACTGGGAATGGCTAAAACTGGGGAGGTGCAGCAAGGCTTCGTGGGTAGCTCCCACCGGAGAGCAAGATTTTCCCCTATCTAGAAGTCCCTTTTTATTCGGCTGTGTGGGCGGTTGGAACGTACGCCAACTGCGGGGTTGTCTTGTTCGGAACTATTCAGTAAGGAATGGGTCCGGCTTTGTGTTGCAGGGGATCAGGAGTGATCCTCGGTACGTTGATCTAGGCCACGTACTGTGACGGGTGGTACCCTAGTAGCCCTGCCATTGTATGGAATCCACAATCCAATAAGTGCCAACAGTTTTGATTGTATTACCCACTTTTGTAGCTAGTAGCTGGAATTTAATAGATGTAACAATTTCGGCTATTTCATGTTTATTTGAAAACCCTAGACCTATTATAATATCACTGGATTTCCTATCAAATGTTTTGGTTAGCGTAAGGTAAAAACTTTTCCATGTTTACGTGTGGGAAGTCTTACGTGATACCTTTTCTTTTCAAAAGATTTTCAAAGTTAAGCAACTTTAACCTGTTACTCACACCAGACCCATGTCTGACCCGGAGTTTATTTTTGTTTTTCATAAACTCTTGGGTACTCTAATTTTTGCGAGTAGCCATGGGATTCATGTTAGCTTTGACGAATATTGGAGGAGCAAATGGAGCAGGAGGCTTCTACGTTGTAGATAATAGTTCCGCCGTGTGTTCTCTGTGTTGTATCTCTTTATTGTGATATATTGAGTTGTAAATATTAGACAGGTTTTTATAACTGTCTAGTATATGTGATATGTATGTTGTGTATCTCTGATTTGTATTGTATATTATATAAATACTTATATTATTAATATAATTTATTCGTTCCGCTGTTGAGTTTCTGATGTTGTTTCTTCTTTCTTCTCTTTGTTTTCTCTCTTCTATCCCTTTCTTTTTTATTAACGATGCGACTTCATAGAGTCTGGAAGTTGGGTCGTTACATTGAATCTAATCCTTGACTCCTTTTTCCATTCTACTCTAAAAGAATATGTATAAAAGGTGTATAGGTATTATTAGAATTACAGATCTGGGAAAAACGTTGGAGGTTAGTGGGAATATGGATTGAAATTTACCTTTTTCCATAGTATTGATTCACTTATTTTCTTTTTTCTTTTCCGCCCTTCTCCGATTTTTTTATGTTTACATATTATTTTATAATTTTTAGAACTGGTGGAGAAGAGAAAATAGTAAAGTTTGCTAGGATTGGAAAATATAAGAAGAGAAGTGATGGGTTAGGCCTTTATTTATAGGTGTATGAATCAATCATAATTATTAGATTAAAATAATTAAATTGGGGGTATTGGCTAAGTTTCAAACCCTAGCCATCATGTTCGAAACGGTCGACCACTCCCCTATAGGTTATCAAAAACTAGAGGTCGACTAGCTCATGATGGAGATTGACAGGTAGGGTTCCAAAATTAATGTTTATTTATTTCTTTTATTCGTATTTAATTATTTTTTCTCTCGAAACTTAAAATGCTAATAACTTTTTTGTTTGAGCTTCGATCACGAAACTCCAAATCTGAAAGTTGCTCAAAAAATCGCCATCAATGCAGTAGTGCAAGTTTCACGATTAAATTCTTACATTTGCTCAAATTCCATTTTTGGAGCTTTATTAATTATCGTTAATTTTATAGGGTATCGCAAAGTTCCTAATTTATAGTGATAGAAATAAATATTTATTTCCTATCAAATAATGCTAATGTATTTAGAATTTAATTGTGAACTTGTTAATGCAATTCGGGCACAAAAAGGAGCTCATATATGAGAATTATACTAGTTTGAATATTTAGAGGTTAGATTTTAATTTGTAAAAGTTAACGGTTTCAAAAAAAAGTTATCTTCCCCTTTGTGAAACCCTTTTTGTCATAGCTCTATCTTTACTAAATTTTCTGTCATTGCCATGGATTGTTGGAGGAGCCATTGCCACCACCTTTAAGTTTTCCATGTCGAAGCCTATCAATCAATGCCCGACTCTAACACACAGTCTGTAAACCAAAATTCTATCTCCACTGATGTCTGTTGTCGACAAAGACTGCCAACATCACTGTCAGTTCTTGCAAAAGTATCTCATTTACAAATTAACCGAAATATCTTCATCTGTGATGATGAGAAGCACCACCGACATTAGGGTGTTGGGTAGCAATGCTAATTGGTTAATTGTGTATGCGCACATATGACACATGTGTGCATGTGTCAAATTTTTTTATTTAAATAAAAATTTATAAAAAATTAGCTTTAAAACAAATTTAATCTAAAAACGATGTGATTTAAAGAAATTGACGATCCTACTAGTCGATCGCACCTCGAGCCATCGAATTCACCCCGAGCCATCAAGTCCATTTAGAAGATTTAATTTTAATAAAGGATAAATAAATGTTCTATAGAATGAGGCCTAGGTATATTTATAACACTTTCGAGTTAGGTAAAATATCTTACCCAGATCCAATGTTCAAGTTATAACCCATTATAGGTAAGCTCTTATCTCACTTAATTAATTAAACATATTTAATTAGTTCATACCTATACATATTTTTTCCTTCTTTATTTCATAAACTTTTAAAATATTTTGGCTAAAAAATACATATTATTTATTATATATAAACTATTATACTCATCTTACATTAATTATATAAATATATAACAATCATATATATATAAGCCCTTAATGATAATATTCAATTAGAGTTATGGTCTCTCCATCCTCTAGCATGCTAATGACATCATGCTCTTTACTTTTCCTATGCTTCGTAATATTATAGCTTTTAATTTTATTTTGTATAGTTTCGAGTTTCTTTTTGGTCTAAAATTTAGTTTTGATAAAAGTTCAATTTTAACGCTAAATGATGTAAGTAATATAGAGAGTCAGGTTGTCACCACTTTAAGCTGTAACACAATGAACTCTTCTATAGATTACTTAAGGTTCTTAATAAGACCAACCAAAATTAGGCACAATGGCTGATTATCCATCCTCGATAAAATTTGGCAAAAGATTATGTAGGGTAAATCGAGTAATTCTAATCAGCCCTGTTATATCGGCATTACTCATCTATTGGATGTTGTTTTTTCTCTTTCCATAATGGGTAATCGATAAAATTGATAAGACTAAGAGAGATTTTTCCTGGTCTGGGGATATCCTCGATAGTAGTTTAAAGTGTCTCGTTAGCTGGGATTCAGTTTTAAACTGAAAGATGAGGGAGGGTTAGGGATAATTAATCTTCATAACCTCAAAGTTTCTTTGTTGGGAAAATTGTTGTGGAAGTTTAATATTAACAGCGATGACTTAACTTGGAAAGAATTAATTTCTAATCAATTTTATAGCGGGTCCATGACTTACACCAATTAATGTCCAACAACCACAATAATTTGTCATACTTTTAGGAATCAATTTTAAAAGGCTCAGATAATTTTAAACTAAATATTAGTAACATAGTCCTTTCGAGGAATAACACATCCTTCTGGCATTGGGTCTATGCTATTCCTCTTAAAGTCGAATTAGTAGAACTTCGTGATATTTGTAATTTTAAATATGCTCTAACTTCAAAAGTCCATAGGCCTAATCTAAACTATCCTTAGGTGTTCGGCTTTAATCGTGCACTAGAAGGAATATCTTTCTACTAGTTTTCACTTTTATTGCTGAATTGGAAATTTATAATGTAAACAATATTAATGATGTCAAAATTTGGTGTTAGGATAGGGCCAAAAACTTCATATCTAATTCATTATATAAAATTTTAAATTTATCAAGAATTAAATCCAATCTTTTTAAATTTATGTAGGCAATGAATGGACACCCTAAATCCTAGTTATGAATGTGGTTAATTTACATGGAAACTTGATACCATTGAACTTTAAAAAAGAAGAATGTGCATATGATAAAAAATGTATTTTTTGCAATTAGAACCTAGAGACAATTGCACACTTATTCTATGATTGTTAGTTTACTAATTTTACGCTTAGGCATATTCTTAGAATTTTTGGTTTTAATATTAAATCTAATGTTCTTAATTGTCGATCTTATTGGTATAGGTTGAGATTTTTCATTGGTCTTGGTCGGTGATTCTTATTAGACACTATCTTCACTACCGTAACATGTTATATTTGGTTGATAGACATCAAATATTTCTCAGTAATGATATAATAGTAATGACCTTCCTTTTCAACCTTCAAAAGTCGGTAATAATACATCCACGTATTCACGTGTTGATAACCATGTGCCAGGAAGACAGATTGTTAGGAGAAAGAAAGAAGAAAGAAGAAACTAAAAAATATAGAATCCCATAACTCAACAAAACAATACATATTAATTTACATAAAAATTTATGTAGTCATTTCCAAAATGAATCATCAGAGTCATAATAACACAAATTCTATCCTGG
Source organism: Allium cepa (assembly GCA_030765085.1). Lineage (NCBI taxonomy): Eukaryota > Viridiplantae > Streptophyta > Magnoliopsida > Asparagales > Amaryllidaceae > Allium > Allium cepa. Next base: position 296,331,716 of record CM060937.1, read on the forward strand.
GATAGTTATAACTGCCTATCCAAATTTAATTCTAAGTTACATAAGACACAACGGGAACAAGATAAATAACTAGTTATCGATGAAGCCATCTGCTCCAAGCTTCTCCAAAATGCATCCGTAGAAACCCTAAATTACTTGGTTGCTCATACAAATTTGAGAACACATGAGTTTTAGAAAAATAAAATAAACCCCAAATAGGAAATGGGTATAGTGTGACTAAAGCTTAAGTTTAACTTTATAGAAACCTTTAAAACCAAAGGTATCTCGTAAGACTACGCCGCACATAAACATGGGTGGATTTTTACCATATGGTTGTAATAATGTTTAGGGTTTATAGTATTTAATAACCAAGTAGTTGTGATGTGTGTACCTGACAACAATAATAATTATAAAATCTAAAAACGATGCTACTTGTTGGAGAATGAGTTTTCCAACAAATGGCGAGGTAATGGACTACCTTCCGTACAATACAACTCTAGACAAAATGTACCATAGGGTGTGGTTAACTTTGCAACCCACATGATAAGACCGGCTTACTCCGGACTGGATAGTTGTAACAACCCTGTATTTTGTAATTATTTTATTGTATATTTTAATTATTTTTAATGTAAGATTTTGATTTAAAAAATTATTTTAATTATTTGAAATGATTAAATTTATTATTTAAATATAATCTTTATTTTTATATGGGTTATAATTCCAAACTTGTGTAAGTTGAATATTCGCCTGAAACGCTGATTTTGGTCAAAATAGTCAAACTGTGACTTTCAACTTAAAATTTTAAAAGTTTAATAATTAAATTTTTTCTTTTATTATGAAAGTACATAAAATTTTAAGAACACCACTTTTCGTTTCGTTGAAATCGGATGTAAATTGTGGAAGTTATACCCTTTACAATATTGTGCGTATATAGGGTTATTTAACAATGACTATTTTAAATTGTATAAATTACTTCTTCTTTGTTATATTTTATTTTAATATGTGAAAATATGTTATATTATGTATATTTTGACTTTTAAGTATTTTTAAAATGATAATATAATTTTTCTAAAGTTTATTTGCATTTATTTCAATTTATAAAGCCTAGTTTGGTATTTACTGCATTTTTCTTTATTTAAAATTCTATTTAATAAAAATTAAATTATTATTTTACCTTGAAAGTGTTTTAAAACCATTTTTAATTCAAATTTTGTGTTTTAATATTTTTTAATGAAGTAATAAATTTTCCAAAGTCATTGGAGATCTTCTTGTAATTTTTATGTCAGGGTTGCTATTTTTAAGCAATTTCTTATTTCCTTTTTCTATTTTACTTAAAATAAATTATTTATTTTATTTTATTATTACTTAGTTTCGGTTTTAAATAAAAATTTCTGAGTTTATTTTGTTTTTATAAAATTAAAAAGAAAAGGAAATGCAAAAGGTTTAGAAAGTTAAGAGATCTTAAAAGCCTGAAACGTAAAGGCGTTTTATCCGTTTCTTTTTGCAATTAATACATCAATTTATCTTAGCCATTCCTTTCCTCATCCTTTGCAGCCGACTCTCTCATATTATTCATGAATTTTCAAGCTCCAATACCCTAAAAATCATGGCCTCCATCTTGAGAAAAAAATCTGGTAATGGCTACATCTTTTTTCTACCTTTTTCTTCTCATTTTCTATGTATTTTGCCTAGCTTTCTATGCTTTCTGGATTGGCCTCTACCACCCACCATCACCACCATACTCTCCACCATCCCCTACCACTCTTCCTTGGCATCATCTCCAGCCATCATTTCAGATCCATCCATGGCCACACCTCCCTTGGTGACAAAACTCCACAAAATTGCAAATAATGTCCAAAACAATGCACTAGCCACCACTATTACTTCACCACCTTCATACTTCACCATGGCCACCACCTCTAGCCATGACCACCACCTTGCTAACACCACTACACTTCATTTTAGCCTCTGTCCAGATCTGAAATTGACATGGCCAAGACTCCATGAACCAAAACTCCACAAAAACAATGCATAAAGCCTTGAAACATTCATGAGAGCCACCCTATCACTTCATATCTTCATCCACCACCTTGGCCACCACCATAGGCCGCCACCACCACCTTTTCCAGACCTCCCCACACCCCTACATCTACTGTCCAAACCTGTACAAGTATGGCCAAGCCCCACTTGACCCAAGGCCGAGCCTTGTTGTGCTCAAAAACTTCATATATGTTGCGTTGACCAATTGTATGCTTCATGTTATAACCCTACCACTCCATACTCCTTCTAGCCGTGAGTTATGGTGCCAAACCTGAGCTATATCATCATCATGGCTGAACCAAAGAACTTCCTATGCCAAGCATTTGAATGGTTAAAGCAACAAGTAATCTATTCCTTTGTTGCTTCGTATTTTCATTGTTTCAACATTGTTTTGCGTTGTATATTTATGTGTGTATTGTCTTGTTTTGGTTATTGTTTACAAGACAAATATCAAGGCTCTCCATTCATTCAAATCAAAAGTCATGCTATATCGTGCTTGTCGTGCTTTTGGAATCGCACTTGTGTTAGTTGTTTTGGTCTTCAGCTTGAAAAAGTGAGTCTTTCTCACTCTGACATTTATACTTATGAAAAGTGAATTGATGACAAGTGTTTAGTAATAAAAAATGTTTATGCAAGTTAATGATGATCATATGATATGCTATGCCATGTTATTACCATATTATTACCATGTTAAAACTGTTAATTTTCACATGACATCTGATATATGACTGTATATTGTGATATTGACCTTGTTTATATTATTTCTGTATATGATCACACTGCAAGTTCCCTGTTAGAAAAAATGTTATGGGCTGAAATGATAGGCCTGAATGGTTTTAAATTTTTCATTTTGACTTGGGATTGGGAGTTTGAAATGATAAAACCCAGATTTTCTTTGTAAATTATGGGTTGAAATGATATATTACCCATATCACTTTACCTAGCGTAGAAAATTATATACAGGCCCGTAGTTAAAATATGTTTTTCTAAAATTTTAAATATTTTAGAAATTTAATTATTATAATATTTTTATTTTAAATTTAATAAAATAAAAAAAGGATTTTTGTAAATTATTATTGATTTTCTGAATAATTGTAAGTGAAATGAATTAATGAAAAAGTTAGAAATTTTGAACGTAGGTTATTTTGGAAATTTTGATTTAATTATAATTGGAAATTTAAGTGAATATGAAATTATGATAATTTGAATTTAAATAAATTTAAAGTGATTTTTATATCATATTAATGATTTTAATAAAGTTGAAATGTGAAATGAATGAATATTGTAAGTTGAAATTTTGAAATATAACTAAAACTAGAAATTTATGAAATTGACGTAAAAGTGAACTTTTAGTTAGGTAAATAAAAATAAAACAAAGTTATATTTGAGAATTTGAACTTAAGTATTAAGTTGAAATTTAATGTAATGGATTTTAAAAATTCAACATTGCATTTTAATAAGTGAATTATTATTAAATCTTGATTTTTGAATGGAAATTTTACTTTATAAAATCATGAACTTGAGGAAAAGTAAATGATGTCTATAAATGTGAAAATGTATGATTTTATAAGTTAAAAATGTTTTTAATAAAAATATAATTGGTTGAGAAATTTTATTGAATATTTGAAGTTAATTGGATGCATTTTTGAAATGCTATTAATTACAATGTAAATGATATTACAGCATTTGTAAACGCTGTAGTTGATGATAATGAACTAAAAAGCTAAATTGAATTAAAAGCTATTATAGCAATATTTGTAAGTGCTATAATTTTTGAATTTAACTAAGTTATTCGAAATTTAAGTAAACCTAGTATAACATTTTAAAATGCTGTCTTTTGTTAAATTGAACTGTTTTGAATGTAACTTTCCGTATAAGTTTTCTAAATAATGCGAAAAGTGAATTTTCACGGTTTTGATAAACTTAAGTGAATAAATAAACTTTGGAAGTTGAAATTTTTGGAAATTTAATAATTTAATTATTAAACACAATAACTTCATTGAAATGATAAAAAAGAATTTTTGGAATATAAACTGTTTTGAAATATGAATTGAAATGGTATTTTAGATTGAATAAAATGAATAATGATTTGAAATGAATGAAGTTTGAAAAGATACGATATTTTTATATATTAAAATGATTTGAAACGAAGTTTTGAAAGGATATGATATTTTGATATATTAAAATGATTTGAAACGAAGTTTTGAAAGATATGATATTTTTGATATTAAATGATTTGAAAACGGAGTTTGAAAGATAGGACATTTTGATATTAACATGATTTAAAAAGAAGTTCTGAAAGATATGATATTTTGGAACTGAAACTTTGAAAGGTTATGATATTTTGATATATTAAAATGATTTGAAAGGTAGTGTTGAAAGGGTACGAAAATTTAATATATTGAAATGGTTAGAAATGACTTGATATTTATTTTGATAAATATTTGATTGAAAGATATTTTACGATGATATATTGAAATGGTTTTGGAAATGATTTAATCCTTATTTTGATAAAGATTTGGATTAAAAAGGATATTTTATTTTGAAGTATAAAATATTGTTTTAAAGTTATAACTACGGGTTATAATAACGATTGGTTGTTAAAGAGACCGGGATCGGATATTGTCTTATAGCCGGCCAATACCGAAAACCACTTTAACAACTGTGTACGCGGTGGAGATTCCAGAATGAAGTAGGATGGTGGCGACGTTCTCGAGGTATATTACGTGGACCCAACTCCCGTGAGTTGGCATATATGACTAAAACAGGAGCTATACCGGGCTACACAAAGGGTCGCACCCTTTCATCGAGCATGCTCCATCGGAAACCATTCTATTACTGTTGTGATTCGATTCGGTGGCGCCACTTTGATTCGTGGGTATTGTTCGAGGTGGGCGGAAGCTGTTGGCTTGCCGTCACCACCGGTCCGGGAGTGCAAACGGTGTATCCACCCTGGCATTGCCTCGCGTGCCGTGTCGTATCCTTATATCGAGCCCACTACGATTTTGGTTTTAAAGATCCGACCGCGTTAAGGTTCACCATCCCCTTAACGCTATTTTCTATATGATTATACTTTACTGATAAGACACTACCCTATATAGCGTATATTACTACATAGTAAATAGTTTAACGGATCCTTAGAGGATGGCCGGTCCCAAGCATCCTTTAAGTTACTGATGCATTTTGTTACTGTTCACTTGAGTTGATTTACAGTTTATAAGTATTTATGTCCTGACTCGAGGGTTTTGTGTTTTGCTTTACGCTCGGGTCAGATTGATTGAGTTAGCATTCAAGATTCACTTTCGGCGTTGGAGCTTTCCTTGAAGATCCAGCCATCTATTTTGTTTCAGTATCCAGTGGTTCAGTGATGTATCTGATTTGTACCTGATGTATCCAGTTACTCTTCTGTTGTATCTTATTTAACTCTGATGTATCTCATATTTATGTAGTAGCTTCATGAACTACTATCTCTTTTCCTTCCGCTGCATTTTTATATACTCTGTGTCTGTGATCTGTGATTTTTATTTACTGTATATTCTGAGGTTTGCCAAAATTTTATTTACAACACGGTATTTTGAGCAATTCAATTCCGGCATGAGTGTCTGCCTATGCACTTATAATGGATGCAAATGGTTGAAAATACCGAGTCGTTACAATAGTACTGAATATGATCACTCTTAGTTGTGGTCAACAACCAAAAATAGGCCCTAATGCATACATAGACATATCGACTATGGATATGGGATAATCATACCCTAATGGGAGAGACCCATATAGCCTTTCGAAAAACCGTATTTTAACTATTTCCGAGGTGTGAGGCTTGAGAGGTTTTACCATTTCCTCATAGTAATCCATCTTGGAATTCTAACACTACCCTCTAGGTAGAAATGCAATGCTTACATACATCCATAAAATTTCGTTCTGGCTCTCCACTACATCCATTTTGGAATCACCCTCAGGATTACTAGCAAGTAACCCATGCACTTCAAAAGCTCCATCTTCAATTCCGCACTCTTCAAGATGTCTTCAGTTCGAAATAGTTGAGTTGGATCGAAGTGGTTTTCGGATAATTTATACTTATCCGATCCGGTCTCTCCGAACCAACAACCGATAATTTTCGGTTGACTCACTCCCGGTTCTTTCAGAAGATGCAACAAGTATTTGAGTCTTCACCGGGGAACTCGAATATACAAATTATACTTCATGAGTCAAAACTATCTAGGATTTGATAGTTGGTTATTTGACTATCAAATAAACAAACAACAACAATTCAAAGATTTAGTTACCCATACCAAATACTAATCCTCTAAATAAATATTTCATTTATTTAAACTCTTTTAAAAATATTTATCAAAATATTTATATACTTATCTCACTAGCATATCTATATTTACAAAACATTGTGAAAGAATTCTTATTTCAAAATCATATTAAAAAAAATGAAAAACAATTATTATTTTAAATAGAGGTAGGATAAACCCAAACACTATTCTTTTTGTGTTAAGTATAGAACGAATGTTCCGTACAACCATAATTAAGAAGGTCAATTAAGGGAAATCCAGTCTCAAATTCTTTTATAATTTACTTCTATAAATCCTTTTAATACATCTCTATTACTTATGAAATCTCCTTTACTTAAATTTCAAATCCATTTATAAAACCCTTTTATAAATCTCCAAGTTTATTTCTAAAGTCCTTTTATAAACATTCAAAATCATTTATAGAATCCTTTTCTAATATTCAAATCAGTTAGAAACTCTTTTATACATCCAAAAACATTTGTAAAACTCCTTTTATAAATTATCCAAATTCATTTACAAAACTTCTTCCTAAATTTTGGATATTTCTTTTAAATTACAAAACTCCTTTTATAAAATTTCCTTATTAAAAAAACTTCTTTAATAAACTTTAATCAATAAAGTTCCTTTGATAAATTATCACTTATTTAAAACACCTTTAAATAAACAAGTTATTATTTAAACATCCTTCGTTTAATTATCTTTAAACCATGTTAAAAAATAATGATTTTAAACAATCACTTAAAAAGTACTAACTTAATTTCAAGCATTTTAATAAAATAATTGCTTAATTATTTTTTAAAATCATATTGAAAATGATAAAACTTTAAAACATTATCAAAGGGAAAAAATGAAATATTTGATTTCATAAGTTTTGAGAAGAGGCTCAATGACCACATTGGTTCTTATTTTAGTTGAGTTTAACTCTCTAAGTTATAACATGGGTATTTACATAACAATTAGATATGTAAAAAGGAGCAACAAACCATAACCAATCAACATATAGGTAGATGTCCAAGTTTCCATAATAATAGCAGATGGGGATTTGTTCTGCGAATCACATGTCCAAGTTAATATAATAGCAGAATGATATTTTGTTCTGCCTAAATAGATGTCAACATAATTTACTTGGTGAACTATGGTGGAATTGTGATCTATTCTTCCAAAAGGACGTCAGGTATAATTTAATTACCAAATGGTGATATATTTTTATAAACAAAAGTCAAAAAAATAAAAATTATCAGAACGGTGTTTATTTGTGCTAAATTGATGTGATTATGTTTCATATTCAGTTGAGGTTACTTAAGGATGATTGATAAAGAAATTCCTTGATTTAAAACACTACTGAAAAATGAAACTGCCTTTAAACAACACCGATATTTAGAAATAAGCGACTTTTACAATTTAAAACTTTATTCTATAATTAAATAACATTTAACTACTTATTTAATAATAATTAATCCTTTAATTATTAATTAGGCAATAATTAATTTTTAAAATAAGTGATTAAATAATAATTATCCTTTAAAAAAATAATTAAATAATAGTTAATCATTTAACAAATAATTAAACCATAATTAATCTTTAATTAATAATTAAATAAAAATTAAACCTTTATTAAATAAAAATTTAAAACTCAATTAAGTGCTAATTAAATCTTAATTTAATTTGACCTATTTAGAAATAAATTAGTAATTAAACCCTTTATAATTAACTAAAATTAATTATTTTGAGGAAAATATGTGTGATGACCCGGAATTTGGAGCAATATCAATTTAATAATCTTTGTTAATAATTAAATTGATTTGATCATTTTATATTATAAATTGACAAGTTAAAATTCTTTTAAAGGCTAATAATGATTAATTTGACAATATCTATTAATATCTTTTCCTAACAACATAAAATTGGTAAGATTTATTTTTCAAAAGCTAATCAAAATGTTTTCGGTTTATAATATATATATATATATATATATGTATGTATGTATTGATATATATTGTAAATAGGAAGTCTCTAATGTAATAAAAGCTATGTTTTCAAATTGTAATATATATATGTATATATATTGTGATTTGAAATTGTGTTTTAAAATTCAATATAGTAATATTCAAAACTAATGTTAAAATGTTTTCCATATATTTGTATATATATTGGAAATGGAAAAAAATATTGTTTTGAACTTAATAAAGTGTTTTCAAACTTTAAATTATATATAGTTTGTATTTGGAAATTATAATTTGACTTAATACTTTTAAAGTGATATTTGAGATTTAAATTTTTAACAACAAGGATAATTTCTTATTTATCATAAATATATATTTTAAACTTGAGTTTTAAATAAGATTTAAATTAAAAAGTTCATTTTTTTTAATATTCTTTCATTTTAAAATTCTAACATAAGATAAATTTGGTTTAGAAATTTAAATATAGAGTTAAAATAAATTTCTCAAGCTTATAAACATATGATACATTTAATTGAATCAAAACATAAGTAATTTACAAGCATGTACATGAATTCACATATGTATATTTACTAAAATCGAAAGCTTATTTATATAAGATAAATACATTTTATATCCATGTAAATATTTCACAAATACGTATGCATAACTTAAATGAATTAATAAAAAGAAAAGTGACATTTGTAAGTACATTAAAGTAGTGTAAAGACAATTGTAAATCAATGTGCATATGTGTAAGCAAATTAGAACAATAAGAGGACAAATGGCATTTTCTCTTTGATAATTAAAATTAAAAATTTTAAAACTATGAAGAAGGAAATATGTTTTTACTTTTAGATCAAATTCTTTTCTTCATTTTCAATTAAAACTAAATAGATCAAAAGAAATAAAATCTGGAATCAAAGATCAAAGAAGATAAAGGTGGAAATTCAAATCTAGAACAAGAAGGCAACAACAGTTCAAATTCTTCAATCAAAGGCAAGGGCAAATACAACATAAATCTCTAGATTTTCAAATGTAACCTAGGAATCAGATAAACAAATCAAAAGCAACTAAATGTAAAGAACAACACCAAGATTCAAATTCAAGAGCAAATGAATAAGTCTGGAAAACATTAGCCTAGAAACAAACATCTGTTCTCTGTCCTCTGCATTTCTAGGTGAGTAAGCAGATTTTGAAAACAGTTTAAATCTTGTTCTTCTCTTGATATATGTATGGAAAATCAAGATGTTTGCATGTGTTCTTGAATTGAATTGAATGCATGTTTGTATTATGAGCATTTGAATGCCTGTTTTGTTAAAATAGTCTCTGTGTGATAATAAAAGGCTTCGATTTCTTAATAAATTCAATAACTCAATTTTGAATTCAAATTAGCTTATGATTTGTAAATGAAAGTTGTTTGAAATCATGTAACATCTCACCTAAAAATAATTACAGGTATTTAAAATGAATAATAGGCTCAGGATTTTTAAATTTACAGTAAAAAATTAAAATGGGTCAAAAATTTATTTATTCAATTTCAAGTTTTGATTACATGATTGAATTCAATATAGAAAATCATGATTTTTGATATATATATATATATCATGATTGTTAGTTTGGGAATTTGTATGTATTCTCGAGTTGAACATCATGGAGGTTATGATCGATTGCCATCGATCGGTGGCAAGTGGTGGCGCGAAATTTGAGCCAGATGTGGTTGAGTTGCTGACGAGGGTGGGAAAATTGTCGCGATGGTATAGTAATGGCCTTGATGGCTAGGAATGTTCGGGATAGGGTTTTATACCCTATGTTTTTCGTTGCTGTTCAAATGGTAATTGGGGCGACGAGGCGCGATCGGAACCCATTGTGAGGTGAGCTGAGATGCAGGAGATCGAGGTGGGGCTATGGCGAGGACGGCGAGGTGTCTAAGGGTCTAGATCGTCAGAGACGATGATATTTTTCCGGTGATGTTGCATCTACAGGTTGGGTTTTGGGTCGAATACGATTCTTGATCGAATTGTGTCGTCTGGGTGCTTGTGTGGGGTTGTCGTGGTGGATGTCGACTTGTCAGAGGCCGGAGCGGAGTTCGCCAGCGATCTGCGGCATGGTGCACGTGGATGTGCACGATTGCGTGCATCTGAGTACGGTTTTGGAGAGGAAGGGGTGAGCTCGGGTTTTTGTTCAGTCATATTCGAGTTTTACGCGAAGCAGGAGAAGGGACAGGAAAAATCTCGAGTTTCGTTCGAGCATTTGGAAGTTTTGCTCGAAGCGGTATAAGATCCTAGTAGTTTTAAGGCTTAAGAATTTTATAGGCTTTAAAATTGTACTGGATGCTTAAGTTTTTAAAACAAAGGAATTTGATTTTTAAGATGTTTACAAATTCTTAAAACAAAAGTAAAACTGGTTTTGCATATAAGATTTATTTGTTCCCAAGAATAAGTTTCGATAAGTTTTATATATTGAAAATATAAGGGTTTTTAAAGAATATAAAAGTAGATTTTTAAAATGATTTTTATACTTGAATTTATTCACTAACTTAGAAAAGTTTCAAAGATTTAAAAGTAAATTTGAATGTTCAAATTGTTTTAAATATAATTGATTTCTAAATTATTTATTTTAAATAAAGTTTAAAGATTAAGATTTAGTAATCAATTATAATAAAGATTCATCTTAAGTAATTAAGAGTTTCAATTTATTAAAGATAAATAAATGTGTGAAGGTAATTAAGATAATTCAATTATTATTATTAATTAAAGAGTTATTTGTTAATTTTAATATTCTAATTAAGATAACGATTTTCTTAATTAAGGATCTTTTTAATATAAGAAGTTATGGAATTATTTAATTAAATTTAAATGATTAGTTAAATAATTAAGTTATTAATTAGTGATTAATTAAAGATAATCACTTATAATTTAAATTAATTAAGTGTAGTTACTTGGTGAAGTAATTAAATAACTAATTACTGAAGGTAATTAAGTAAAGGGTAATTGTTTAATAAGGTGATTAGAGGTTAATTACTTTATGGAAGTAATTAAGTGGTAGTGATTAAGGGTTAATCACTTAGTAATTAATTAAAGTAATTAATTAATATAATTAATTAAAGGTTTATATTATAAATTAAAGAATAATTAATTAATGAAAGGATTAAGGATAATTAATAAAGTGATTAATTACTTGTTAGATAATTAATTAGAAAGGATTTATGTAACAACCCACATATTTATCGATTATATATTTAAATGTTTTATTTAAATATGGCGTCGTTAGTCGGATTTAGGTCCGAAATGTTACTTTTTGCAAACGGTCGAATTTGAATATAAGCTTTGGTGTGTTTGAAGTAAGTAGAATTTTACTACTTTTTTCTATTTGGGTTTTGGGTTTTGGGTTTGAGTTCATCCCATTAGCTTAGCTTAATACCCTAACTCAGCCCCTCTCTCTTCATTCGCTCATTTTTATTTCTCAAGCTCAACACAACTGAAAATGGGGGAAAGGAAGAAGAATTAGAAACTCCAAGCCCTAATTTCCTCTTGCAAACTCAAATTCTTGCTCTATAATCCAAGAGAAGCTATTGGTAAGCCGCATCTTCATCTTCTCCAACTCTTTCCTTCTTTAATTTCAGAAGTTTCCTAAACCTAACTTAGGAAATACTTGTTTTGATCCTAGATTGAAGCTTGTAGATTTGAAGTGAAGAGTGGTTGGTCTTTTCTTTGCATTTGAGCTTTCCATCTTTGTTTTGAGTTAAAAGGTGAGTTTTTGGAACTCACATCTAAGTTATTGCTTTTGTTGTGGTTGGGTATGGATTCCTAACCTCTATTCATGTTCATTGCTTTTGATTTGGATTGACTCGTTCCGATATGTTTTGGCCACTTTGGCCTAGGCAAATTGTTGCCCATACCAGGTGACCAGATGTCTGGTAGCCAAGCTCAGACATCTTGTTAGACCTAGAGCGAAAAATAAACATACGGCGGAAAGATGGAAAAGTCAGAAACCAATCCAAGACGTCTGATTTTAAGTTCAGACGTCTGAATGGTTTCAGATGTCTGGTTTGCCGAACCAGACGTCTGGTTTGTTTTTCTGGAATATTTCCAGAGGCCAAAACCATACGTCTGAATTGACCCCTCAGACGTCTGGAATCACCCTGTTTTGCCTATTTGCCTATTTTTGGTTGAATTTTCATTTCTTATCGACTTTAGTCGATCTAACTTGTTGTTATCATTTATTATTGACTTTGATGACCTCCTTTTTGATTTCATACACGAGTTTTTATAAAATAATCTTCTAAATTGTATTAAAAGCTCGTTTCTCCAATTTATAAATTCTATTTAAAACACACGCGATTTCACACTCCGAGCGAAGTGGGAGGAGAATTAAATGATTAGATAAAACGCGTGCAATGAACACGTGCGTTCATCTTCTCAGTTAATTCTCAATCTATTTGATTGACCGTTTTGACCTTTGGTTCTGTTTTACCGATGAGACGAGGTAAACTTTGTAATAGTTTGAGTGTGAAATTGACTAATGGATAGTAAACCGTTTAGTGAGAACGGGTGGTTATGGGACTCACGTTAACGCTTTTCGGGTTCCTTTTCGAGAGTTGTGACACATTCTGGCAGTTAGTGTGTCCAGTACTGGGCCTCCGGACCTTCCCACTACGGCTTGTTGCATTTAGGATTGTGTCTTCGGACTGTCTCCTTAAGGTATGTTTCCTTCGGGTATGTTGCCTTTAGGTTTGTACCTTCGGGTTTGCGCCTTCGGGTTTGTTGCCCTATTGTATCGCTTTTGGAGTTGATCATTCGTCACTGCTCGAGTGATATTGGGTTTGGAGTCTTCGGGCTCATGGATCCTTGTTTATGCAGTTCTGAGCACGTGCAATTTCTGATGTTTCATTGCTATGTATATTCCCTAAGTATCGCCCTTCGGTGTTGGTCTTTTTAAGCCGCACGATATATAGTGGTTACCTTACGAAACTTGTGTTACCTTCATTGGTATTTGTTATTTTCCTTTTTGGCTTGTTTTGCGATATTCATATCCTTTGTTTATTGTGTTGCCGACGATATGAGGCTTGTCTTGTTATGATTCATCTTTTGTTGGACGATTGTGTTATCTCTTCTACAGATATTTGTTGTACTTTATGACCTTGCAGGTTTATTGTTGTTCAGTTTATCTACCTGATTTGTTTAGCTAGACTGACCCGTGTATTTATACCCAGGTCAGACCGAGATGTTTCAGGTTAGGTACTTTTGGACTTAGCCTATTTTGCTTCCGCATGACCTACTCAGCTTGCTCCTTTTTGTTATAGCTTTTGTGTAGTCCTTTTTGTTGTAACTCTGATATGTATTCTTTTGGATTCGTATGTATATTGTTGTTTGCTATACCACTTGACGTGTATCAGTTTGTATAATCTGTTGTGTATCTGTATATGTGTATATGATGATCTACTGTTCTGTGATGAATATTATGTTTGAGTTATTACATTCTATTCTGATAGATCCTCCAGCCACCTATGGTTTTGTTTTAAGTATTCATTGGATATGTTGATCAACTTGGTGTGACAATTGTCGATGTATTCAATAGATAGTTAAAGAAAGGCTATAGATGGTCGCTCCAAACAAGCTCTATTCTCCGCATTAGCAGACGGTATTACCCAGTAATACTCTTTATTAATGTGGGTCTCGGAGTGGGGCGTCGCAGCTTGGTATCAGAGCTGAGTTCAGAACAAAATATGATAAACACAGAATAGAAGCACATATTCCGGTACATCAAAGTGTATAAGTGATACAAATCTTTGAACCATCCTGCCTCTATTCCTTCTGTGCCTTTGGTGGTAGATAGAATGTGGGAATATGTCTAGGAATGCATTTTGCTCCGTAGTATTCCACATTTGAATTACTGATGTCTACCATGAGAATAATCTTATTCTTATCATAACTTTCAGCGTATGGATGGAAGAGGCAGGGGACGACGTTTGGGTGCTGGGCAATCCAGTGGCTCACATCCGGATGGTGTTTATATGTCTGCCGATCAGTTTTTGGAGTTGTTTAGGAGCACTCAGCCTCCAGTTCCTACTCGAATATCTCTACCTCGCAAGTCTGCCTTTGCGCGCATGTACAGTGATTTTTCTCATCTTGGAGGAAAGCCGTTTAAAGGCTCCGAGTCTGTTCTTGAGACCCAAGCTTGGATTCGCACGTGCGAGCGTATCTTCTCTCACATGGATCTTTCTGATCATGATAGAGTTCTTGTAACTTCTAGCTTATTGCAAGAGCGTGCCCTTGATTGGTACGAGATTCTTATTGCCGAAATTGATGAGTCTGATCTTTCTTGGACTCGATTTCGGGAGCGATTCGAACTCAAGTTCGTTCCTAAATCTGAAAAAGTTTTATTGACCCATCGCTTCCTTGAATTGAAGCAAGGGAAATCTTCTGTTTCTGAGTATGTTGCATCATTCGAGGCTTTATCTAAGTATGGTCTTGAATTCATTAGCACATCTTATAAGAAGAATATGAAGTTTGTCTTTGGTCTTAAAAAATATCTTAAGAAGTCTTTAATGCTCCAGCTTAAGCTTTCTTTTGAGGAGTTAGTAGATTCTGCACTTCATCTCGAAGCCATCGAGAAAGAGTGTGATAGTTGTGATGATGTTGAGGTTTCCAAGAACCCCAACAAGAAGCAGTTTGCATTTCAGAAGTCCAGGTCTTTTACTTCCAAGAAGAAGAAGACTGGTGGTTCTAGTTCTCGGTCTCAATCCGTTGGAACACCTTCTATTCGGAAGCGTTTCAATTGTGGTTCTCCTGATCATATGATTCGAGCTTGTCCTAAGCCTCTCTTCTGCCGCTATTGCAAGAAGGAAGGTTATCATGTTTCCACCTGGCCTACTGTTCCTGTGGTGCCAAGTCCAGCAAACTTTATGCTGCTAAGGCTTCTGAAGGTTCTTCTCAGCCCAAAGGTATACCTCCATCTATGGTTCTATTTTATTTCACGACCATAGTATTCGAGTTCTTTTCGATACGGGTGCTTCACATTCCTTCGTATCGAAGAAGCTCGTCGGTGGTTTATCTTTGGATGTTTCTTGTATGGTTACTTCATTGAGGATTGCGAATCCTATTGGAGGACCCGCGACCCTTAGCTTGCTTTGTGCTGATGTTGAGATTGTTTAATGTGGCTTTTCTTTTCGTGCAAATCTGCACGTTATTTCTTATCTGGGATTTGATATGATTTTGGGTATGGACTGGCTAGTGAGATACGATGCCAGGATTATTTGTTCGGGAGGATTTTATATCTTCGACATCCAGGTTCATTTACTCAGCTATCACTTGTTCTTCGGAATATGGAAAATTCCGAAATGGCTTTACATTCTCTTGACTCGCGAGATGATGATGATATATCTCGTATTCCTATTGCTTGTGACTTTTTTGATGTTTTTGAGCCTGTTTCAGGTTTACCATCCAAGCGGGCAATTGAGTCCCGCATTGATCTCATTCCAGGCGCGCAGCTAGTTAGTCATCCTCTCATGAGGATGTCTACAAAGGAAAATGAGGAACTCATGAAGCAGCTCCTAGAGCTTGAGTCCAAGCAGTTGATTCAGTCCAGTTTTTCTCCGTGGGGATCCGCGGTCGTCTTTGTGAAGAAGTCTGATTGAACTCTTAGGCTTTGCATTGACTATCGCAAGCTTAACGAGTTAACCATCAAGAATAGGTATCCATTGCCTAGGATCGATGACATGTTCGATCTATTGAGTGGTGCTAAGGTCTTTTCTCATGTCGACCTTGCCACGGGTTTTCATCAGTTACGAGTCGCGGAGGATAGCATACCTCTTATAGCTTTCTGCACTCGTTATGGTTCTTTTGAGTGGCTCGTTATGCCGTTCGGTTTAACGAACGCTCCTGCTTTCTTTGTTGATCTAATGAATCGAGTATTCCAAGAATATCTCGATAAGTTCGTCCTTGTGTTCATCGACGACATCCTTGTTTATTCTAAGTCTGAAGCCGAGCATGCTAATCACTTGAGAATTGTCTTGAGTACTCTCCGTCACCATCAGCTTAGAGCCAAATTCTCCGAGTGCCATTTTTGGGAGAATAAGGTTAAGTTCTTAGGCCATGTTGTATCTTCCGACGACATTTCAGTCGATCCCTCGAAGATCGAAGCCATTCAAAATTGGAAGAGGCCTGAGAATGTTCATGAAATTCGTAGTTTCCTTGGATTGACGGGGTATTACCGTCGGTTCATTAAGGATTTTTCCCGTGTTGTGCTTCCTCTCACCAGCCTTACTCAGAAAGGCACTCGTTATATTTGGTCCGACCAGTGTGAAGTTTCCTTTCTGACATTAAAGGAACTTCTCACTAATGCTCCTATTCTTGTGGTTCCGAGGGGAATCATGATCTTGTTGTGTACACCGATGCTTATGGTAGTGGTCTCGTTACTGTTCTTATGCAGAAGGATCGGGTAGTTGCTTATGCTTCTAGGCATCTGCGTCCGAATGAAGTTCGCTATGCCACTCATGATCTTTAGTTAGCCGCCATTGTCTTCGCGTTGAAGATTTGGTGACACTATTTATTGGGCGAGCGTTTCATTCTCTATACCGATCATAAATCCTTGAAGTATTTGTTCACTCAGAAGGAACTCAATATCAGACAACAGCGTTGGCTCGAGTTTCTTGCTTCCTATGACTTTGATATCCAGTATAGCCCTGGTAAGGGTAATCGTGTTGCTGATGTGCTTAGTCGCAAACATTCGGCTGTTGTTTCTATGATGCTTGCCGAATGGAATATTCTTAAGACTCTATCTTTTTGTGAAATTCGTGATCGAGCTTCGTCTTCTATTTCTCCTATTCTATTGTTTAGTTTAGGAGCTCGACCCATTTTATTGGATCGTATTGCCGATGCTCAATGGCGTGATCTTGATTTGTTGCATCTTATTCAGCTTTGTGAGTCTGAATCCTGTGATGAGGCGCTGTAGGATTTTAGCATTGATTCTCATGGGTGTCTTCGCAAGAAGAACCGTCTTATTGTGCCTTCTGATTTTGCACTTAGGCATGACATTCTTGATGACTGTCACCGGTCTAAGTATACTATTCATCCCGGAAGTAGTACGATGTATGCCGATACGCATCGCCTTTATTATTGGAAAGGCATGAACCACGATGTGGCGAGTTATGTGAGTAATTGCATAACTTGTCAGCTTATCAAGGCCGAACATCAGCATCCTTCTGGTCTTTTTCAGCCTCTTGAGATTCCATTGTGGAAATGGGATCAGATTTCTATGGATTTCATTGACGGCCTACCTCGTTCGAGATCGGGTCATTCTAGTATTTGGGTTATTGTTGATCGCCTAACCAAGTCTGCTCATTTTATTCCTATTAAGTCTAATAGGACTGCTTCGCATTTACGTCAAGGAAATCGTGAGACTTCATGGTGTTCCTAGTCCTATTGTGAGTGACCACGATCCGTTATTCACGAGTCATTTTTGGCAGAGTCTTCAGCAAGGTTTGGGAACAAAGCTTAATTTTAGCACAGCTTATCATCCGCAGTCTGACGGACAGACTGAACGAGTGAATCGTATCTTGGAAGATCTCCTCCGTATTTGTATTCTTGATTTTGGTGGTAGTTAGGAGGATCACTTATCTCTTGTAGAGTTCTCCTACAATAATAGTTTTCAGTCCAGTATCGGTATGGCTCCTTTCGAAGCCTTATACGGAAGGCCATGTCGATCACCTTCTTGTTGGTTGGAATCTGGGGAGAAGCTTATTCTTGGCCCAGATTTTGTTCGTGATTCTTCCGAGAAGATTGATCTTATTCGCTTGAGAATGAGGGAGGCACAAAGCCACCAGAAATCCTACGCGGACAACCGTAGGAAGCCTCTCGAATTCTCGATTGATGATCTTGTTTTTATTCGTGTTTCTCCTTTGAAAGGGGTTATGCGCTTTAGTATGACTGGGAAATTGGCTCCTCGCAATATAGGACCATTTTCTATTACTGAACGTATTGGCCCTGTGGCTTATAGAGTTTCACTTCCTGCTCATTTATCTGGCATTCACGACATGTTTCACGTCTCTCAACTTCGAAAGTGTCTTCGAGAGTCGGATTCTGTTATCAATTCTCCTGATTTGGAAGAGCTTGAGATCTCACCAGACTTATCTATTGTACAGCAGCCTATTCGCTGCTTTCCACGGAGGTGCGACAACTTAGAAACAAGGGCGTGCCACTCATTAAAGTTCAATGGTCCACTAATCCCAATAGCTGTACTTGGGAGACCAGAGAGTTTATCGAGTGATCTTATCCGGGTTTTCTATCTTTGCTTTGCAACGGTGAGAATATCTCTTCATCTCAAGCTTATTTCCTTTTCCTTTGGAATTGTAGTATGTAGTTGTTATAAATATCATCTCTAGGAATTGCGTGGATGCAATTTTGTAAGGAGGGGAGATCTGTAACAACCAGCATATTTAACGATTATATATTTAAATGTTTTATTTAAATATAGCGTCGTTAGTCGGATTTAGGTCCGAAGTGTTACTTTTTGCAAACGGCCGATATGGGACTCGAAACCACTTCCATTGAGTTCAAAATGGCATTTGCGATCTTTTTGAGTATAAGCTTTGGTATGTTTGGAGTTAGTAGAATATTGCTACTTTTTCTATTTGGGTTTTGGGATTGGGTTCAGCCCATTAGCTTAGCTTAATACCCTAACTCAGCCCCTCTCTCTTCATTCACTCATTTTCATTTCTCAAGCTCAACACAACTGAAAATGGGGGAAAGGAAGAAGAATTAGAAACTCCAAGCCCTACTTTTCTCTTGCAAACTCAAATTCTTGCTCTATAATCCAAAAGAAGCTATTGGTAAGCCTCCTCTTCATCTTCTCTAACTCTTTCCTTCTTCAATTTCAGAAGTTTCCTAAACCTAACTTAGGAAATACTTGTTTTGATCCTAGATTGAAGCTTGTAGAGTTGAAGTGAAAAGTGGTTGGTCTTTTCTTTGCATTTGAGCTTTCCATCTTTGTTTTGAGTTAAAAGGTGAGTTTTTGGAACTCACATCTAAGTTATTGCTTCTACTATGGTTGGGTATGGATTCCATACCTCTATTCATGTTCATTGCTTTTGATTTGGATTGACTCGTTCCGATATGTTTTGGCCACTTTGGCCTAGCCAAATTATTGCCCAGACCAGGTGACCAGACGTCTGGTAGCCAAGCTCAGGCGTCTGGTTTAGACCTAGAGCGAAAAATAAGCATACGGCAGAAAGATGGAAAAGTTAGAAACCAATCCCAGACGTCTGATTTTTAAGTTCAGATGTCTGAATGGTTTCAGATGTCTGGTTTGCCGAACCAGACGTCTGGTTTGTTTTTCTAGAATAATTCCAGAGGCCAAAACCAGACATCTGAATTGGCCCCTCAAACGTCTGGAATCACCCTGTTTTGCCTATTTGCCTATTTTTGGTTGAATTTTCATTGTTTATCGACTATAGTCGATCCAACTTGTTGTTATCATTTATTATTGACTTTGATGACCTCCTTTTTGATTTCATACACGGGATTTTATAAAATAATCTTCTAAATTGTATTAAAAGCTCGTTTCTCTAATTTATAAATTCTATTTAAAACACACACGATTTCGCACTCTGAGTGAAGTGGGAGGAGAATTAAATGATTAGATAAAATGCGTGTAATGAACACGTGCGTTCATCTTCTTAGTTAATTCTCAATCTATTCGATTGATCGTTTTGACCTTTGGGTCTGGTTTACCGATGAGATGAGGTAAACTTTGTACTACTTTGAGTGTGAAATTGACTAACGGATAGTAAACTGTTTAATGAGAACGGGTGGTTATGGGACTCACGTTAACGCTTTTCGGGTTCCTTTTCAAGAGTTGTGACACATTCTGCCAGTTAGTGGTGTCCAGTACTGGGCCTCCGGACCTTCACCATATGGTTTGTTGCCTTTGGGATAGTGTCTTCGGACTGTCTCCTTCAGATTTGTTGCCTTCGGGTATGTTGCCTTCAGGTATGCTGCCTTCGGGTTTGTATCTTCGGGTTTGTGCCTTCGGGTTTGTTGCCCTATTGTATCGCTTTTGGAGTTGGTCATTCGTCACCGCTCGAGTGATATTGGGTTTGGAGTCTTCGGGCTCATGGATCCTTGTTTATACAGTACTGAGCACGTGCAATTTTCTGCTGTTTCATTGCTATGTATATTCCCTAGGTATGGCCCTTCGGTGTTGGTCTTTTTGAGCCGCACGATATATAGCGGTTACCTTATGGAACTTGTGTTACCTTCATTGGTATTTGTTATTTTCCTTTTTGGCTTGTTTTGGGATATTCATATCCTTTGTTTATTGTGTTGCCGATAATATGAGGCTTATCTTGTTATGATTCATCTTTTGTTAGATGATTGTGTTATCTCTTCTAGAGATATTTGTTGTACTTTATGACCTTGTAGGTTTATTGTTGTTCAGTTTATCTAACTGATTTGTTTAGCTAGACTGACCCGTGTATTTATACTCGGGTCAGACCGAGATGTTTCAGGTTAGGTACTTTTGGACTTAGCCTATTTTGCTTCCTCATGGACTATTCAGCTTGCTCCTTTTTGTTATAGCTTTTGTGTAGTCCTTTTTGTTGTAACTCTGATATGTATTCTTTTGGATTCGCCTGTATATTGTGGTTTGCAATACCACTTGACATGCATCAGTTTGTATGCTCTGTTGTGTATCCGTATACGTGTATATGATGATCTACTGTTCTGTGATGAATATTACGTTTGAGTTATTACATTCTATTCGAATAGATCCTCCAGCCACCTGTGGTTTTGTTTGAAGTATTCATCGGATATGTCGATCTGCTTGGTGTGACAATTGTCGATGTACTCAGTAGATAGTTAAAGCAAGGCTATAGACGGTCGCTCCTAACCAGCTCTATTCTCCGCATTAGGAGGCAGTATTACCCAGTAAATACTCTTTGTTAATGTGGATCTCGGAGTGGGGCGTCACAATTTAATTAATGGAAGTAATTATTAATTAAATAATTAATTAGTAATTAATAATTAAAGGATAATTAATCTATAATTAAGTTTTAATTACTAAATGTAATTAAAGAGTAATTAATCAAGTGTGATTAATTAAGGAATAATTAATCAAGGGTGATTAATTTAAAGGGTAATTAGGAGATAATTACTTGGTATAATTAAGAAGTAATTAATCAAGATGATTAATTAAAATTGAAATTAAGGAATAATTACTTAAAGTAATTAAGAAATAATTAATCAAGGGAAATTAATTAAAGCAGAAAATTAAGTGATGATTAATTAATTAATTAATTTGCAATTAATTAAGGGTAAGTAAGTTGGATTAATGATAATCCAAGTGATTAAGTAAGGAATTAATTTAATTAATAAATAATTAAATTAGTTTAGTTTGGATCAAACTCTGTGTATGAATGGGTAAATGATATTGGATGTCATTGGTTAATATTTGATGGTTTGAATGTGATATATCTGAGATGTGATATATATGCTGCTTTGTGATATGTGTGGATGAATTAGATAATAGTGGACTATCTATCTATGTGTTATGAATCATCCATTATGTAAGTGATATTCTGAATATCTACTGTTTAAACCCTTAAGTACAACTTGGACATTTAAATGGCGTTTTGGATTCGGTGAGACCGGGATCGGATTTTATATCCGAAAGCCACATCGATCCAAATTAACGTTAGGTCGTAAATCCAAGTAAAGTGAAGTGAAGACTCGAAGTGTAAGAACTATATATCATTATAACTCCGAGGGTGATTCCAGAATGTGTTTAACGAAGATAGAACTTTCAGATTCGAGTTGAAGATTCAGATGCAAGGGCTATTGTCCTTAACTCTGAGGGTGATTCCAAAATAAGTGTAACGAGATAGTGCCTTCGGTTCCGTTCGAACCCGGAATGGACTTGTATGGATTGAATGCTTTCAAAACATCGTCAGGTGGACGATGAGTATTCTAAGATATATGTCCTATAAAGGTAATCGCAGCCTCAAGCCTCATCAACCAGGAATGGCTAAAACAGGGGAGGTGCAGCAAGGCTAAGTGAGTCGCGCTCAAGTAGGACGAGATTTACCCCTGTCTAGATGACCCTTTTTATCCGGCTATTTGGGCAGTTGGATCTGCAGCCAACTGCGAGGTTGTCTTGTTCGGGACTATTCAGTAAGGAATGGTTCCGGCCTTGCGTTGCAGGGGATTTAGGGTGGATCCTCGGTACCTTTATCTAGGCCACGTACTGTGACGGGCGGTACCCCAGTAGCCCTGCCATTGATGGAAACCCATTCTTCCTACGCGCCCTCATGGTTTTGATTGTATTACCCACTTTTGTGGCTAGTAGCTGGAATTTAATCGTGTATCAATTTCGGCTATTTCTTATTTACTTGAAAACCGTAGACACTATTATAATATCACTCGATTTCCTATCAAATATTTTGGTTAGCGTAAGGTAAAAACTTTCCATGTTTATGTGTGGGAAGTCTTACGTGATACCTTTCTTTTCAAAGGATTTTCTAAAGTTAAGCAATTTCAAACCGATTACTCACACCAGAACCCTGTCCAACCCAAGTGTTTTTTTTCTATTTTATTAAAATCTTGGGTACTCATGTTGTCGAGGGATTCAGGTTATCCTTGACGAATTCTGGAGGAGCTTTGAAGCAGGAGGCTTCAGTGTGTAGATATATAGATAGAATTTCTGCTGTGATGTTATTCTGTATTGATGTTCTTGTATTGTACATAGAACAGAAATGTTATAACTATCTAAATTGTGATATATAGTGGTGTACTCTGATGTATAAGATACTATGTATATGTTATGTATTATATTTCATTTGTTCCACTGTGAGATTTTGATGTGTTGTTGTTCTTTCTTCTTTTTCTTTTCTTCTTCTATCCCTTTCTTTCTTAAGTAATGATGCGTCTTTCTGGTGATAGAAAGGCGGGTCGCCACAGTTGGTATCGGAGCACTAGGTTGAGTGAATACCTAGGCTTTGGAGTGACTTCTTTCTTGAGAGAGCGTACTTGTAATTTATATAATATATGTATACATATATTTATATATCTACCTAATCTGTTGGGTTATCTGTTCGAATTTTCCACCATAGGTTATAAAGGCAGATAAGGTAGGAGTGTGAGTAACACGACTACCAGTAATTGAAGAGGCTCATATGTTGTGGTTGGAGGTGTATCTGTCGAGACTGTAGATCTAATACCGTCTCGAATAAGCTTTGTAGATTGGTGAAAGGATTTCATTGATCCCAGAGAAAGTCTTTTCAAGGATTGGAGTATATTCTGGAAATGTAAGGTTGGTTTGCTCTCGAGTGAGCGGAAATTCCAAGAGTTGAATCTGTCAGCTGAGCAAAAGCAGGTGATGGTATCTTGGTGACTTCAGGAAGGAATAGCTGTGTGGTGAGATGCAGTATCCATAGATGGTTCTGAAGATGTTCTTTTGGAGAAAGATTAAGATGGTGTTGAAGGAACAGTGATGCCTACTGCAGGGAAGATTTGGATATTTAAGGATCTTTTGGATCTCAAGTATGGTGTCTTATCTATATTGAAGTATAATACTAAGGTCGATGAGTTACCTCATTTCGGACATGGTCTCATTGTTTCCCTTAAGAAGAACAAGTGGTTGGTGTTTAGTTTGGAGCCCGAGTTTCTTGAGAAGATGTCTACCCGTCTCAAGGATCTTTTAGTGGAATTAGGTGATAGTTTTGAGTTTCAAGGAGCTTTTGGTTAAGGAAGATCTTTTGGCTTAGCAGTACCAGTGAGATGAAGTTTGGAAGCAGCCCGTGGATCCTTTTCTTCGATGATTCAGAAATCTTTGGGATTCTACAATCAGCAGTCCGGGCAGATAGTGAAGGCTTATCCATTTCTTTTGGAGGCTCAACGAAGCAGGACGTATTTGTTGGTAAGTGATCAATCAGTTTTTCTGATAAATAAGCCATTCTTGAAGGATCGACCTTGATTAGGGAAGCTGTTCTAGTTAGTGAAGAGAGAATAGTTCCTTTGGAATCTGAACCGGATAAGATCGCAAAAGTGACTTGCGATTAGTTTGGGAAATCTTTGTGTATTCTTTGGTTTGAGAGGGAGGCATCTCAAGTGGAGGTAAAAGCTATTAAAGTAGTCAGAGATTATCTAGAGGTTTTTGAGGAAATCAGAAATCTACCGCATCAGAGTTTGAGTTCCTTATCGAATTGGATTCCAGAAGCAATATTGATGGTTCAACTATGTAGAGGGATGATTCTTAGAAATAGAAGACGTTGGTGAAGCAGCTCAGGATTCTTGAGGAGGGATTGACCATCTAGTTTCTAGTTAAGATTCTGCTGGGATGTTTTGACCAAGTGGAATGGTCACTAAGATTTTATGGGTCAGATAAACAGTGTATGGAGAAAGTTTGTGCTCGAGTTCTTCGGTGGTATTCTCATCTACTCCAAATCAGAGTTGTGCAGCGGAAGCGAGATAGCAGTTATTCTAGAATGGGAGAAACCGAGAGTTGCGGTTTTTTTAGATTAGTGGATTTCTATAGGAAATTCAAGTATGAAGGAATTTTTAGGATTTAGAAGGCAAGGTTGTCAAGTGCAACTGTTTTGGCTATTCCAGATAAGAGAAGTAGGTCTGAGTCCACTAATACTTGTGGAGTAGAGTTGTGTTTTGGATTTCGGCAAATTTTTTGGGAGAACCATTTTGTTGAGCAAGACCTGGAGATTTGGTTGATTTTGGTCCAGGTTGTTTCAAGTAACATCAGCAAGGGATTAAGCCGATCAGGAAAGATGGAGGTGACCCAGGATCATCAGAAGGGTTATGCAGTTAAGAATTGAGGAGATTTGGAATGTGAAGTTGGAATTTGGATATTGGTTTATTTTTATCCGATCAAAGGAGATATAAGATTGGGTAAAATTGGAGAACTAGCTCCGAAAGTATTTTGAGATTTTCCTGTGTTCTCTAGAGATTAGATTTTGATCTACAGGATCGAATTGCCAGTTCGGATAGCTGGACTTCATTCTATTTCACGTATCTCTGAGGAAATACGTGTATGATTCATCACGAGTGATAGAATCAGCAGTTCAGAAGGATATGGTAGTTGAGCTGGTCTTGAGTTTAGTTTGATATCTTGTTCAGATTTGTAGATCCAGATGAGAGGGAGTTCTGGGTTATAGTAGTGTAGTTACTTAAGGTCCTGTAGAGCGAGTATTCCAGTATAGGTACCTAGAAACTCTAGATAATATCAGGAAGTTCTATCCAGAATTTCGTCTGGATAGTTAAAATTGTTTGTTTGAATTGGTTGCTATGATAGCTGTTTGAAATTAAAACTTTTGCTGGTTATTAAATTATCTTTGCTTTTAAATTTCATGGACGAAATTCTTTTAAGGGAGAGGAATGCGACGACCCGAAATTTTGAGCAATATCAATTTAATAATCTTTGTTAATAATTAAATTGATTCGATCATTTTATATTATAAATTGACAAGTTGAAATTCTTTTAAAGGCTAATAATGATTAATTTGACAATATCTATTAAAATCTTTTCCTAACAACATAAAATTGGTAAGATTGATTTTTCAAAAGCTAATCAAAATGTTTTCGATTTATAATATATATATATATATTGGTATATATTGTAAATAGGAAGTCTCTACTGTAATAAAAGCTATGTTTTCAAATTGTAATATATATATGTATATATATTGTGATTTGAAATTGTGTTTTAAAATTCAATATAGTAATATTCAAAACTAATGTTAAAATGTTTTCTATTTAAAATGTATATATATTGGAAATGGAAAAAAATATTGTTTTGAACTTAATAAAGTGTTTTTAAACTTTAAAATATATATAGTTTGTAATTTGGAAATTATAATTTGACTTAATACATTTAAAGTGATATTTGAGATTTAAATTTTTAACAACAAGGATAATTTCTTATTTATTATAAATATATATATTAAACTTCAGTTTTAAATAAGATTTAAATTAAAAAGTACATTTTTTTAATATTCTTTCATTTTAAAATTCTAACATAAGATAAATTTGGTTTAGAAATTTTATATATAGAGTTAAAATAAATTTCTCAAGCTTATAAACATATGATACATTTAATTGGATCAAAACATAAGTAATTTACAAGCATGTACATGAATTCACATATGTATATTTACTAAAATCTAAAGCTTATTTATATAAGATAAATACATTTTATATCCTTGTAAATATTTCACAAATACATATGCATAACTTAAATGAATTAATAAAAAGAAAAGTGACATTTGTAAGTACATTAAAGTAGTGTAAAGACAATTGTAAATCAATGTGCATATGTGTAAGCAAATTAGAACAGTAAGAGGACAAATGGCATTTTCTCTTTGATAATTAAATTTAAAAATTTTAAAAATATGAAGAAGGAAATATGTTTTTACTTTTAGATCAAATTCTTTTCTTCATTTTCAATTAAAACTAAATAGATCAAAAGAAATAAAATATGGAATCAAAGATCAAAGAAGATAAAGCTGGAAATTCGAATCTGGAACAAGAAGGCAACAACAGTTCAAATTTTTCAATCAAAGGCAAGGGCAAATACAACATAAATCTCCAGATTTTCAAATGTAACCTGGGAATCAGATAAAGAAATCAACAGCAACTAAATGTAAAGAACAACACCAAGATTCAAATTCAAGAGCAAATGAATAAGTCTGGAAAACATAAGCCTGAAAACAAACATCTGTTCTCTGTCCTCTGCATTTCTAGGTGAGTAAGCAGATTTTAAAAATAGTTTAAATCTTGTTCTTTTCTTGATATATGTATGGAAAATCAAGATGTTTTCCCGTGTTCTTGAATTGAATTGAATGCATGTTTGTATTATGAGCATTTGAATGCCTGTGCAGTTAAAATAGTCTTTGTGTGATAATAACAGGCTTCAATTTCTTAATAAATTCTATAATTCAATTTTGAATTCAAATTATCTTATGATTTGTAAATGAAAGTTGTTTGAAATCATGTAACATCTCACCTAAAAATAATTATAGGTATTTAAAATGAATAATAGGCTTAGGATTTATAAATTTACAGTAAAAAATTAAAATGGGTCAAAAATTTATTTATTCAATTTCAAGTTTTGATTACATGATTGAATTCAATATAGAAAATCATGATTTTTGATATATATATATATGTATGTATATCATGATTTTTAGTTTGGGAATTTGTGTGTATTCTCGAGTTGAACATCAGGGAGGTTTTGATGGATTGCCATTGATCAGCGGCAAGAGGTGGCGTCAAATTTGGGCCAGAGATGGTTGAGTTGCTGACGAGGGTGGGAAAATTGTCGCGGTGGTATAGTAATGGCCGCGATGGCCAGGAATGGTCGGCATAGGGTTTTATACCCTGTGTTTGTCGTCGCCGTTCAAATGGTAATTGGGGTGACGAGGCCCGATCGGTACCCATCGCGAGGTGGGCTGAGACGCAGGAGATCGAGGTGGAGCTATGGCCTGGACGACGAGGTGTCTAGGGGTCTAGATCGTCAGAGACGATGATATTTTTCTGGTGATGTTGCATCTACATGCTGGGTTTTTTGGTCGAATACGATTCTCGATCGAACAGTGTCGTCTGGGTGCTTGCATTGGGTTGTCGTAGTGGATGTCGGCTTGTCAGAGGCCGAAGCGGAGTTTGCCAGCGATCTGCGGCGTGGTGCACGTGGATATGCACAATGACGTGCATCTGAGTATGGTTTTGGAGAGGAAGGGGCGAGCTCGAGTTTTTGTTCAGTCATATTCGAGTTTCACTCGAAGCAGGAGAAGGGACAGGAAAAATCTCGGGTTTCGTTCAAGCATTTGGAAGTTTTGCTCGAAGCGGTATAGGACCCTAGTAGTTTTAAGGCTTAAGAATTTTACAGGCTTTAAAATTGTACCGGATGCTTAAGTTTTTAAAACAAAGGAATTTGATTTTTAAGATGTTTACAAATTCTTAAAAAAAAGTAAAACAAGTTTTGCATATAAGATTTATTTGTTCCTAAGAATAAGTTTTGATAAGTTTTATATATTGAAAATATAAAGGTTTTTAAAGAATATAAAAGTAGATTTTTAAAATGATTTTTATATTTGAATTTATTCAATAACTTAGAAAAGTTTCAAAGATTTATACGTAAATTTGAATGTTCAAATTGTTTTAAATATAATTGATTTCTAAAGTATTTTATTTTAAATAAAGTTTAAAGATTAAGATTTAGTAATCAATTATAATAAAGATTCATCTTAAGTAATTAAGAGTTTTGATTTATTAAAGATAAATAAATGTGTGAAGGTAATTAAGATAATTCAATTATTATTAATAATTAAAGAGTTATTTGTTAATTTTAATATTCTAATTAAGATAATTATTTTCTTAATTAAGGATCTTTTTAATATAAGAAGTTAAGCAATTATTTAATTAAATTTAAATGATTAGTTAAATAATTAAGTTATTAATTAGTGATTAATTAAAGATAATCAATTATGATTCAAATTAATTAAGTGTAGTTACTTGGTGAAGTAATTAAGTGACTAATTACTGGAGGTAATTAAGTAAAGGGTAATTATTCAATAAGGTGATTAGAGGTTAATTACTTTATGGAAATAATTAAGTGGTAGTGATTAAAGGTTAATCACTTAGTAATTAATTAAAGGAATTAATTAGTATAATTAATTAAAGGTTTAAATTATTAATTAAAGAATAATTAATTAACGAAAGGATGAAGGATAATTAATAAAGTGATTAATTACTTGTTAGTTAATTAATTAGAAAGGATTTAATTAATGGAAGTAATTATTAATTAAATAATTAATTAGTAATTAATAATTAAAGGATAATTAATCTATAATTAAGTTTTAATAATTAAAGAGTAATTAATCAAGTTTGATTAATTAAAGAATAATTAATCAAGGATGATTAATTTAAATGGTAATTAAGAGATAATTACTTGGTATAATTAAGAAATAATTAATCAAGATGATTAATTAAAATTGTAATTAAGGAATAATTACTTAAAGTAATTAAGAAATAATTAATCAAGGGAGATTAATTAAAGTGGAAAATTAAGTGATGATTAATTAATTAATTAATTTGTAATTAATTAATGGTAAGTAAGTTGGATTAATGATAATCCAAATGATTAAGTAAGGAATTAATTTAATTAATGATTAATTAAATTAATTTAGTTTGGATCAAACTTTGTGTATGAATGGGTAAATGATATTGGATGATATTGGATGTCATTGGTTGATATTTGATGGTTTGAATGTGATATATCTAAGATGTGATATATATGCTGCTTTGTGATATGTGTGGATGAATTAGATAATAGTGGATTATCTATCTGTGTGTTATGAATCATCCATTTATGTTAGTGATAGTCTGAATATCTACTATTTAAACCCTTAAGTACAACTTGGACATTAAAATGGCATTTTGGATTCGGTGAGACAGGGATCGGATTTTATATTTTAAAGCCACATCGATCCAAATTAACGTTAGGTCGTAAATCCAAGTGAAGTGAAGTGAAGACTCGAAGTGTAAGAACTATATATCATTATAACTCCGAGGGTGATTCCAGAATGAGTTTAACGAAGATAGTACTTTCTGATTCGAGATGAAGATTCAGAGTGCCAGGGCTATTGTCGTTAATTCTAAGGGTGATTCCAAAATGAGTGTAACAAGATAGTGCCTTCGGTTCCGTTCGAACCCGGAATGGACTTGTATGGATTGAATGCTTTCAGAACATCGTCAGGTGGACAATGAGCATTCTAAGATAGATGTGTCCTATAAAGGTAATCGCAGCCTCAAGCCTCATCAACTGGGAATGGCTAAAACAGGGGAGGTGCAGCAAGGCTAAGTTAGTCGCGCTCAAGTAGGACGAGATTTACCCCTGGCTAGATGTCCCTTTTTATCCCTTTGTGTGGGCAGTTGGATCTGCAGCCAACTACTGGGTTGTCTTGTTCGGGACTTTTCAGTAAGGAATGGTTCCGGCCTTGTGTTGCAGGGGATTTAGGTTGGATCCTTGGTACGTTGATCTAGGCCACGTACTATGACGGGCGGTACCCCAGTAGCCCTGCCATTGATGGAAACCCATGCTTCCTACGTGCCCTTACGGTTTTGATTATATTACCCACTTTTGTGACTAGTAGCTGGAATTTAATCATGTAACAATTTCATCTATTTCTTATTTACTTGAAACTAGACACTATTATAATATCACTGGATTTCCTATCAAATGTTTTTTTAGCGTAAGGTAAAAACTTTTCCATGTTTATGTATAGGAAGTCTTACGTGATGCCTTTCTTTTCAAAGGATTTTCTAAAGTTAAGCAATTTTAAACCGATTACTCACACCAGACCTCTGTCTGACCCAAGTGTTTATTTTTTGTTTTATTAAACTCTTGGGTACTCATATTATGTATGAGTAGTCGAGGGATTCAGGTTATCCTTGACGAATTCTGGAGGAGCTTTGGAGCAGGAGGCTTCAGTGTGTAGATATATAGATAGAATTTCCGCTGTGATGTTATTCGATATTGGTGTTCTTGTATTGTACGTAGAACAGAAATGTTATAACTATCTAAATTGAGATGTATAGTGGTGTACTATGATGTATAAGATAATATGTATATGTTATGTATTATATTTTATTCGTTCCGCTATGAGATTATGATGTGTTGTTGTTCTTTCTTCTTTTTCTTTTCTTCTTCTATCCCTTTCTTTCTTAAGTAATGATGCATCTTTCTGGTGATAGAAAGGCGGGTCGCTGCAATATGTGATCCTCTAGAAATAGAAGAGTGCATACATGTGTGTGCATGTGCATGTATGCACGCGTGTGTGTGTATCACAAAGCAAGGCGCTGCCAACATGCTTGGCAAGTAGTAAATCTAAGTACATGTATCAAAAGAAAAA
Organism: Allium cepa; assembly: GCA_030765085.1. NCBI lineage: Eukaryota > Viridiplantae > Streptophyta > Magnoliopsida > Asparagales > Amaryllidaceae > Allium > Allium cepa. The sequence goes on from CM060937.1 coordinate 296,362,891, forward strand.
ACTCAGGTACCCTTATAAAGAGCTCCGGTAAGGCTACCCCCCATTACACCCCAATATCAAGCTTCGGCATGGCAACTACTCGATATTAAGGTGTTAGAAGTACATGAATTCTAAAGCCAATGATACTGGAAGCCAAAACCATCTGATAAGCAAGCTCCATGTCGCTGACTCGGAAGGAATGGAGATGTGACTAATCTTAAGTAGAACTACTAATAATCCTAAAAGGAAAAATCCACTCTGAAGACAGAGTAGTACTAGAAGTAGCGCCTATCTAAAGAGTGAATCCACCTGAAAATAGAACGCCATAATGAAGATAAAGATGTACCGAGAAGAATCCCTCATTGCACTTAGCAATCCTATATACCTACAAAGAGAAACTAATACGCTATCTAGCGCAGACCTGAATCTGAACAGAGCTAAGGAAACTAATTAGAATGATACATATATATATGTATATAAATGACATTTATATACATATATATGTATAAAAGAGATAGATATAAAAATATAAAAGTAAAGCTTATAGGACCTAATAAATAAAAGAATAGGAAAAAAACTGAAAAGAAAAAAGAGATCTAATAAAGAAAAGCTGATCTAAAGAGCTAAAAGATCTATAAACTAAAACAAACAAAAACTAAAACAAAAACTAAAACAAATCTAAAATTAACCTTATGGACCTTTGATCAAAAGTAAATTATGATATACAGTGATATCATCATTTAAGTTTGAAAAAATATTAATACTATAGTTATTAAGGTCAAAAATATTATTTTTATGTTTAAGTAGATTAATATTATTACATACTTTATTAAGATATCCTTTAAATAGGTTATTTTTAGCTAATTTATATTTAGGATTAGATATCCAATTAAAAGAATGAAGAAATTATGAAAATCAATTTATTATAGTGACAATTATTATTATTAAAAGTTATCTGATTTCTTTTAAACCAAATATACCAACAAGATAAAATGAATAAAGTGTCAAGTAAGTATCTATTATCCTTATTGAACATAAATCTAAAAGTATTCCAATAGAATTCACAATCAGAAATTTTAATTATTATATTAAAATTAAAGATTTTAAGGGTATTATTTAGGGTGAAATAAGTATCCATGCAATCAAAGTATACAGATTTAATATCTTCAAAATGCAACTTACAAAAATAACATTTATTAATAATTTTTGTATTTTTTTTTCTTTATAAAAATTCTATAATATCTAGTTTTCCATGCATAATTAACCACATGTGAATTTTTGATTTAGAAGGAGCATTTGATTTTCGAATAAACTTAAAAGAGTTATTGGTTACACCGAAAATTAATAAATCTATAAAAAGAATTACAAGTATATTTCCTACTCTTATCCCATTCCCAACTAATATTATCATTATCAATATTATATAGATTTAATCTAGCAAAAAGCGAAGAACGCTGCCTAAGAGTTGAACCTACTAAAATTCTGTTAAAACTGAAATTCCAAGGAGGGTCATTATTGGGAGGTAAAACTTCTGTAATTAAAGCATACTTAAAACTACAAATTTCATATAGCTCTATAAATTCAATCTTAGGAGGGATAACGGAATTCAAACAATCATGCCAAAAAGAAGTACTATTATTTAAATGAACTATTATTTTAGTGCCTAAGTTAAAAATCTCATGGTATTTTAAAATAAATTCCCAAAAGTTAGATAGTTTTCAAATGAATTAAGGAGTAATTTGATATAAATTGTTACTACCATTATAGTAATATTTAGAAATGATTTCTTTCTAAGTAGCATTATCGTCAGTATCCTTAAACTTCCATAACCATTTATAAATAAATAATTAAATAATAATTAATCCCTAATTAGTAACTAGATAACAATTAACTTTTATTAATTTACTAATTGTAATTAACTTAATTGTTTTACCCTTAAGTATTAATTACTTTTGTTAACAATGATTAAGTACTAATTTCCTTACTTAATTAATTAACTAATTAATTAATCATTAATTAAAATAAATAATTAAATGAGCAAAATTACCTTTTTAACTACTTATTATATACTAGAAAATACTTTTCTAAAAGATCTTAAGCGAAACACTTTAAACTAGTTCATTTTACGAACTACATTTATGATCACTATAAGACCCATAATTTTAAACTTTGTTTTACATTTCAAATCACTTTCAAAACACTCAATTTTGTGCATTAACTACTCTATAACTTAATAATAGAATTTTGGAACAAAAGTAAGATGTTTAAAACTAAATAAAATTTTAACATTGAAAACCCATTCAAAAACACAATCTTAAGTGAAAACTAGCTTTAACCAAGGAACTCGATGTCGCTTTAACATATTAACATACTAACTTCCTTAACCTACAACATTGCCATAATACCAACCATAAACAAGATCACATTTCTCCCAACCATTCACAACATTTTTTTTTTGATCTTCAAGTCTAGCTCACGAACACATACAAGCATATGTATACACATACAAATCAATATCAATTCCATCCAGTAAGTATCATATTTATCAACCAAGTAACCTCAAAAATAAAGTTAAAACTTATGTAAAAGTGCAAGCTTTACTTAACTAAATCTTGAGCAAAACTCCTTTAACTTGAAACGAGACTTTATAACTTGAAGTCATGCAAAATGAACTTGAATTTTAGACCATGGAAGGAAGTTTGGGTTTAGCCTAAATGGGTTCATGGCTCGCCCATGATTTAAAAAGGGAAGGTGAGTCCTTGTTTTAGAGAGGTGGAGAGGTAGAAGTGAAGAAGAGGCTTAAAACAAGCATTTATGAATTTAAAAGTGGAAAAACTAAGATTTTTAAACTTTAGAAATCTATGGAAACCATGGAAACGTTTTGAGAGCTTGGAAGAAGTTTTACCAAGTAGGAATGGAATGAGAAAATGGTAAATAAAATTAGGAATTTTATTTATATTAGGAATTTGTTAAATTACCATAATAGCCTTAAGTACCTACACTCCACTAACTTAGTGCCACCTCACCATGCTTGTCTCCTCCAAGCTTCTATATGTGTATCAACCCGCCTTTTTTGATCCCCAGAAGTCGACACTAATACATCCATGATATTCACATGACGTACAATTAAGTGCCAAAAAACAGATTGTTAGGTGAAAGAAATGAGATAAAAGATAGAAGAAAAGAAGAAAAACAATCATAGAATCTCAAAACACAACGGAATATCATATATTAATCAACATAATACTTTAGAAAGCCATTTCAAAAATGATACATCAGAATCATACCTATATAGTTCTACCCTTGGATAGTTTTAATAGCCTGTCCCTACCAACCTGATATAAGATAAATATAATACAGCGGAAACAAAATAATAACTAGCCATTGATGAAACCTCATGCCCCAAGCTCCTCCGAAATCCATCCATGGAAACCTGAACTACTTGGCTGCTCATAACAATTTGAGGACCTAAGAGTTTTGGGAAAAGAAAATAAAACCCTGGGTCAGACATGAGTCTGGTGTGAGTAAACTTAAACAACTGAATTACTATGTTTAAAACCCATATAAAATTCAAAGTTATCTCATAAGACCACGTCACACATAAGCACCGATGGGTTTTTTTACTTACGGTAACCAAACCATTTCATATGAAGTTATAATAGTGTCTAAGATAAAATGCTTATTAATCGTAGCCGAAATTGTTACATTAATGGAATTCCATTATAATAGGTATACAAAAAAGACTGTAAAGGCTCTTATTGGAGAATGGATTCCGTACAATGACTGGGCTACTAGGGTACCGCTAGTCATGGTACATCTCTAGACAAAATACCACCGAGGACCTTATCAGGATTCCCTGCTAACACAGAACCGGCCTACCACTTGACTAGTAGTATCGACTATGATCACCCCTTATTTAATGAGCCTTGAAGCATACAAATGAGAGATAACATCAACACTAGATAGGGATGACCATACCCAAATTGGGAGCGACCCACTTAACCCTGATACATCTCTTCTGTTATTGTCATTCTCAGTTGATGAGGCTTATGGCCACGTTTTACCTTTTATATAGTACTTCCCATATGGAAAGCTTACACTACCATTCATCTATACAAGTTGTTCAGGACATGAAAAAACTAAAGGCACTGCTTTTACTACATCCATTTTGGAATAATCATCAAGATTGATAGCAAGGAACCCTTGCACTTCAATGGCTCCGTCTTCGGTTCCATACTCTTTAAGATATCTTCATTTCGAATTGCTTGAGTTGGATTGAAGTTGTTTTCAGATAACATATATGATTCTGGTCTCTTCAAAAACAACTTCCGATAAATTTCTGTAAACTCAACCCCAGTTCTTTACGAAATAAATAGGCAAAGATAAGCGCGGAGATTACCTCCTAACCGTTAGTGGATGGATTTCCTTATCATTTATCCTAGAAGAATGAAATAAATTTATACGTACTGTAACACACCATATTTTTGGTAACATTGGTTAGGATATTTAATTAGTTAAATAAAATAAAATATTGTGTTGATTAGGGGATTGAGATTTGATTTAATTAAGGGGTAGTCGTTCCCTTTAAACAATGAATTAAAATAATAGTTAAATTAAAATAGACGGAGGGTAAAATGGGAAAGTAGCCATTTCTATATCTATTCCCTTAGGCTGTGTATCTCTACATATTTATTTTATTTTTGAAAAAAAATTAAACTAAGACCAGCCACCAGTAATAAGAGAAAGATGAAGAAAATTAAGAAAAGCTAAGGAAAAAAGCTAATTCAAATCAAATCCATTCATATATCAATCTCTTTAATCTCTAAATCTAAGATGAATAATGTTTACATCTCATATTCCTTTTTTTCGGCTTTAAGATGAAATCGAAAGTGTTTTGCACTGATTTGCCATGTTTTTGAATGGTGGAATGATTATATATACTTGTAGATTATTTATGGTTGTTCATATAGATTTTGTGACATGTTTCGATATGAAAACCCTATTAAATGACATCCAAATTCCGTGCGAATTTTTATTTAGACCAAAGATATTATTTTGAAAATGGTTTCCAATTTTTAGAATTTTCAGAATTTTTGCGGAATTTATATGGATTTTATAGTAAATAAAATGTTATTTTGGGTTAATAATTATTTATGGTTATATAATAAAAGGCATAGGCCTAAAACTTTTATATGTTCGAAAAGATATTAAAAGATATTTTTTGAAATTTTTGTAGATTTTCCCAAGTGTTTTAATGGGTATATAAAATAATCTAAGGTATGTGACTTAATTGTTTTATATATTTATAAAAGTAGAAGGAGCTTTTTGCAAATAATTCAAATAGTTAGTTCTAAAAATTGTAGCACTTTTTAGTGGTAAAGAAAGTGGCAACCAATCAAAATTTGACACGTAAAGAAGATTAGGTGAAAAGAACTATTTGCTACATGGTTTTTACTATTTTGTGCTTTCGGCAACTACTTCCACCTTGGTTAGCTTTGAACTAAGTCCCTCCACCTTCAACACCATCGAAACCAATGCGCATGGTATAAATATATTGATACGTAGGGAATTGGATAGAAGGTGAAAGGTATGTAGTCGAAACCAGGGGTTCTGAATGGGTTGAGGCATCACTTTGCTTTTAAATTAAAAATGTGCCCGCTTGCTTTCGACTAAATGGCTTTCGACTTAGTTGGCTTTAGACTTAGTTAGCTTTCGACTGGGTTTAACGGGTTTAAAGAAATGGTTTTGATTAGGTTGTGCCTTTGTTTTTAAACAACTACTTCTGACTAAGTCGAAACCTTTTGATGCCTCCTTTCTACCTTTCGATTCAGATTGTTTCAAAGGGTATTTTTTCTAAAATTTGACCACTTCTCCAATGCTTTAGAAGGGATGGTTCCGACACCATCACTTCTTTACTTAGGAAATGGTTTCGAAACAGATGCTTTCGACTTAAATGTTTTTAAAGACCTTTTTCTATAATTGAAGTAAAAGAGGCAGTTTAATTGGTTTCAAAAACAGATGCTTTCGACTCTAACAGGTTCCTGATCCTTTTGCTTCACTTGAAACCATAATCCAAATGATTTCGACTGTGATGATTTTGAATAGTTCGAAGGAGTAAATTTTTAAATGGTTTTGAAAGGTTTCCGCTAGTTTTAAATTTAATCCAAGGGCTTTTGAAAGGTTTATTATTTTAATGCTTTCAAAAGAGTTTTAGTGAATGGTTTCGAAGGGTGGTTACCCAGGGTTTCAAAAGTGTTGGAAGGAAAGGTTTTCCTATGTTTTTGAAAAGCAATGCTTAAAGGATTTAAAGAGGGATGTCTAATGTTTTAAAGCTTTCGAAGGAAAAGCTTTTAATGGTTTCGAGAGGGTAGTTTTCAATGGTTTCGAAGAGGTTACCTTCAAGGGTTTCGAAAGCGTTGTTTAAAGGTTTTAACAAAGGTTTCGAATGTATTAAATAGGCAATAGAGCCTATGCATTTTGAAATAAAAAAGGGTTTAACTTGTTATGGAAGGATAGTTAATTCTCATTAAATTGAACAACACTATTTTGAGTAAAGTATATATAAAATGGAAAAGTAGCTTAGAGTAAAGCTACGAATATATTTTCCTTGCATAAGTATGATTTGAAAGGTTGAATCATTTTGAAGAGGTTGTCAAGGAAAAAGATGAAGAGTAGTTAACCCTAAGAAAATGATTCGGAAAGATGGTCCATTTTGATTCAGACAGTTAGTCCAGTTGCGGGCATTTTGTCCAGCTGTGGGTGGTCAGCATAATTTTTGGACAGTTAGTCCATTTATTACTTATGGACAAATAGTTCATTAGTTAACCGATTATAGCTTGACGGACTTAGCTATTATTATCATTATTATATCAGTTTGATTAACTAGTTTGGTTGTTGGAAAGGATATGTAAAATATATGTTTTAAAGAGGATATTAGTAAGGGGAAATCCGTTCCGCTAAGTGGCATAGTCTCACTTAATATTAGTAAACTGAGATGTAACAGTATTATTCATATGAGGCTTTATGTCCGACTCGAAGTTTTTGTTTTCCCCTTAAACTCTTGGGTGCTCAAAATTGATTTTAATAGGTCGAGGGTTAAGATTTTCAGGTTTTAGAAATTTTGGCAAATAAAGCTTCCAAAGACAAGCAGATTGCTAATGGATAGCTAATTTGGAGTTACAGTTTGTTTTGCTTTAATTCCAAAGTGTATATTAAGTCAGATATGACTGTATTGACTTTGACCAACCAAGAGGGCATCGTCATATGTCGCTTTTGGCGTATTTTGTAATAATTATATTTGATCTTTACCTGGGAAATGATTATGGGATTATGTAATTTGGATATGAATTTGTTTTGAAATGTAATCAGTAAACTATTGTTTTGGAAATATGTGAATTTGTTCATAATCAAGTACTTCTGATACTATGGATACCATTAGCATTACCCTATTTTGTCTCCAGAAGTTAATACTGTAGATGACTACAGCCTCTTTATCGCTTAGCTTTTGGCCTCCAGATACGGGATATTACAACTTGGTATCCGAGCATAGGTTTATGAAAAACTTTAAACTAAAAATGGTTTGTGGAAACATAATATTAAAGAATTAGAGTAAGATTGGGGTATAGTATAACGCTATAGTAACGTACTTGTATTTTCTTTATATAAGTATAAACTTTATCTCTAGTCTCCTATCTTTGTTAGGTTATTTTCCTGTATCACATGAGCTTTGAGTATAGATATGGATGGTAGATGAGGAAGAGTTAAAATAGGAAGGGAATGCACCGATGGGAATGCCAGATCTTGTACAAGGAGGACCCAAGGTCAGGCACAAGCAGAGAATGTAGGTGTTGGAGTCTCGCAATTGGACATGGGAGCTATTTATCAGTTTTTTGTGAATATGATGCAAGCCGGATTTGCAGCTGGAGTGGTAGGAGGAGACGCCATAGGAGTAGGAGTTCTAAAAGTTCCGGTAGTTTAACATTATGCTATGCTGAGCGGAGATTATGTTAAGCTTGGGGGAAGCCATTTCTGGGAAAAGAGGATGCTATAGAGGTGGAAAATTGGTTGCTTCACTATGAGAGAATATTTGTAGATTTGGCGCTCTGCAGAAGAGAAGGCTTGCTTCAAGGCAGCTCCAGGGAGCAGCTTTTTCTGGTGGAACAGTGTGACAGTTGGTGTGGACGAGGAAACATTGACGTGAGCAGATTTCAAGAGGAGTTTCTAGGAGAGGTTATGTCTGGGATGGCATAGTCAGCTCTGATAAGAAAGTTTACTGAATTAGAGCATAGAGAGATGTCTGTTTTGGAGTATGCTAGAAGGTTTGAGGAGTTGGACAGATATGGGTATGCTTCAGTGGATACAGTGATGAAGAGGAATGAAAAGTTTATTAGGGGGTTGAAGCCTGAGTTAGCAATGGCTACATTACCTCATATTAGAGGTCCTTCTGATTTTCTAGTTGAGTGCCTTAAGGCATGAGGAGATTTATTCTCTAGAGAAGAGTAAGGTTAAGGAGATCTTGGTTGACCAAAATCAGAAGAGGAAGTTCTTTCCTAAAAAGAGTGCTCAAATGGGTGGAGCAGCTAAGAAGGGAAAGTCTGAGATTGTTTGCTTCAAGTGTGACAAGAAGGGGCATTTTGCTAATGAGTGTCGTGCTGGAGAGGAAAAGGAGGTAGCCGAGAAGAAGAATGTCATGTGCTTCAATTATGACTAGATTGGCCACTATAAGAACCAGTGCAACGCGTCTGCTAAGGATGGAAAGGACATGGTGTAACCATTGGAGCCTGCTACTTCAAAGCCAACAACCCAGGGAAGGCAAAAGGCGGTTTTGGAGGTACGCTTCAGATTCATTATATTTTTGTTAGCGTTCTATTTAATACTGCTGCATCACATTCTTTTATATCTAGATGTTTTATAGATAAGCTTAACCTAGAACCCACATATTTAGTTACTTTCTTAAAGGTTGCAAATCTAACAGGACGGTATGCAACTCTTGGGTTGAGGTACAACCAGTTAGAGTTTGACCAGGTAGTTCATACTATTGTTTGCAGTTGGCATGTGTCTGATTTTGTGGGGTTTGGAATTATTCTTGGGATGGATTGGTTAAGTTAGTATGATGCTAGGATATTTTGCCAGGATAAGAAAATACCGCTTAGACACCCTGATTGTAGCAATCAGATTGTACCATAAAAGGTTCTAATGGTGAGGTGAACGCTTTGTTTGGTGTTATGGAGTTAGAAGAAGAGCTGAATAAATTTTTCACGGTTAGATAATTCACGGATGATTTTGAGCCTGTAGTTGGATTTCCGTCGAAACGAGCCATTGAGTTTCAGATAAATTTGGTTTCGGGAGCAGAACCAATGAGTAGGCCACCGAGCAGGATGACCCGTATAGAGATGAGGGAGTTGAAGGTGCAGTTGGTGGAATTGGAAGGCAAGAGTTTTATCAGGCTGAGTAGTTCGCCTTGGGGAGCAGCCGTAGTGCTTGCTAAGAAGCTGGATGGATCATTGAGGCTATGTATCGATTATCGTAAGTTGAATGAGAGGACGATAAAGAATAAATATCCATTACCAATGATTGACGATTTGTTCGACCAATTGAGTGGAGCCAAGGTATTCTTGCAGTTGGATTTGGCAACAGGTTTCCATTAGCTCAAGTAGTAGAGGATAGTATACCTTTGATGGCGTTTAGGACAAGATATGGGTTGTACGAATGATTAGTTATGCCATTCGAACTGACTAATGCGCCGACTTGCTTTGTGGATTTGATGAACCAAGTTTTCCGATTGCACTTGGATAGGTTCGTATTGGTTTTCATAGATGATATCTTAATATACTCTATGGATGAAAGAGAGCATGAAGTTCATCTTAGAATGGTGCTTGAGACGCTGAGGTAGCATTAGTCGAAGGTGAAATTTTCGAAGTTTCATTTTTAGAAGAAGGAAGTGAAGTTTCCAGGTCATGTAGTCTCATAGAATGGGCTGTCAGTGGATTCGACTAAGATTAAAGTGGTGAATAGTTAGAAAAGACCCGAGACGGTGACAGAGATAAAGAGTTTCCTTGGATTAGCTTGTTATTATCAGAGATTCATTAAGGATTTTTCACGGATAGCAGCATTGATGACAAAGCTAACAAAAAAATATGTGAAGTTTGTGTGGACTGACAAGTATAAGGAAGCATTCTAGAGTTTGAAACACTTATTGACTCATGCACTTGTGTTGGTTATTCCAGAAGATAATCGTGATTTGGTGATTTATACGAATGTGTTTGGAACAGGATTAGGAGTTGTGCTGATGCAAAGAGGTAAAGTGATTGCCTATTCTTCTAGATAGCTTAGACCGCATGAGGTTGGATATCTAACACATGATTTGGAATTGGCTGCAGTAATCTTTGCATTAAAGGTGTGAAGACATTACCTTTTGGGAGAGAGGTTTGAGTTGTATACAGATCATAAGTCATTGAAGTATTTGTTCCCTCGGAAGGAGCTGAACATGAGATTGCAGAGGTAGTTAGAGTTTACTGCCGCTTATGATTTCGGGATCGAGTACACATCGGGGAAAGGCAACAAGGTTGTATATGCACTAAGCGAAAAACATAAGAATGTAGTGTTGGCGATGATTGTGAGTGGAAAGATTTGAAAGCTTTAGCAGATTGCAGAGTGCAATGGAGGTCTAAGGCTGGGTCTAATTGAGACACCATAGTGTTATCGTGTTTGGAAGTTTGTCCAATGATGATCGAAAAGATTGCTCTAAACAGGAAGATGATCTAGTATTACCTGAATGGATCAGGAAGTTAAGAGATGGAACCGAGTGCGATATTTGAAAGATTTCAGTCTTGACCAGAATGAGAGGTTGAGAAAGAAAGGAAGATTATGTGTTCTGAATGTAGGGAACATAATGAAAGAAGTTTCAGAGGAATGCCATCATTCGAAGTTCTCTACTGGCCTAGGAGGAACTAAGATGTATCAGGATATGAAGTGGAGTTTCTTCTGGGAAGGTATGAAGTGGGATATTGGCTTATGGGTAAAGCAGTGCTTGAATTGCCAGCAGTCAATGGTCGAAAACCAGAAGCAAAGTGGATTGCTTGAGCCATTGGATATTCCGGTATGGAAATGGGATTCTATTTCTATGGATTTTATTGACAGGTTCCAAAGGTCGAATAGGGGAAATGATAGTGTATGGGACATAGTGGAAAGACTAACCAAGAGTTCCCATTTCATTCTAGTTAAGTCAACCTGAACGACACCTGTTTTTACAAAGTTGTTTATGAAGAATATGGTTAGATTGCATTTAATTCGTAGTAACATAGTAAGTGATATAGATACCTTATTAACTAGTGAGTTCTGGAAGAGTCTTTAGGAAGTTTTGGGAACCAAGCTCAAGATGTGCACTGCTTACTATCCACAGACGGATGGGAAAATGAAAAGAGTTAACAAAATCTTTGAAGATTTGTTAAGAGCTTATGTATTAGATTCTGAGAAATCATAGGAAGACCATCTACATTTAGTCAAGTTTTCGTATAATAATAGTTATCAAATTAGTATTAGGATGGCATCATTTGAAGCTTTGTATGGAAGGTCATGCAAATCTCCTGTATGTTGGTTAGAGACCGGGGATAGGTTGGTTATTGGTCCAGACTAGGTCAGAGAAACTGCAGAAAAGATTGAGGTCATTCGCGATAGGATTAAGGAGGCTCGGTGTAGGTAGAAAGAGTTATGCAGATAAAAGACAGAAAAAAATTAGAGTTCTCTGCTTAGATCAGGTTTTCATCAAAGTGTTGCCAATGAAGGGTGTGATTAGATTTGGAAAATCGAGAAACTTGGCACCGAGATTTGTTGGACCTTTTTCTATTGTTGAGAGGATCGGGAAATTCGCATATAAAATCGAGTTACGGAGTATTTTGGTAGGAGTCCACGATGTTTTTCATGATTTTCATCTCACAAAGTGTGTAAAAGACCTAGAGATTACTATTGCACCGACTGTGCTAGATGACTTAGTAGTAGAACTGGGTTTGACTGTGATGAGGAAGCCTATTCGTATTGTTACGAGAGATGAGAAGAGGCTTAGAGCCAAGACGGTCAGATTAGTGAAAGTCCAGTAGAGCCACAATGGCAGGTACTATACTTGGAATATTGAGAGCAGGATTAGAGATCCTAATCCTGATTTATTTGATGGTATGTTTTACCTCTTTGATTGATGTGTTGTGCACCTTATCGTAATTTCGAGGACGAAATTCTTTAAGGAAGGGAGTTTGTAACACCCCGTATTTTTGATAACCTTATTTAGGATATTTAATTAGTTAAATAAAATAAAATAATGTATGATTAGGGGATTGATATTAGATTTAATTAAAGGGTAGGGTAGTTGTGCCCTTTAAACAATGAAGTAAAAGAGGAGATAAATTGAAATAGAGGAAGGGTAAAATGAGAAAGAGTCATTTCCTACATCTATTTCCTTAGGCCGTGTATCTCTATACGTTTATTTCATTTCTTAATTTTTTTTAACTAAAGTCGTCCACCTTTAACAAGAGAAAGAGGAAGAAGACTAAGAAAAGCTAAGGAAGAAGTTAATTCAAATCAAATTCATTCACATCTCAATCTCTTTAATCTCTAAAGCTAAGGTGAATAATGTTTATGTGATGACCGAGATTTTTGAACCAGATAAAATTGCCAAAAAATCCATCCGTTCTAAAACTAATAATGAAAACTACCAACTTAATACACCGTATTTGATAAATATTCAACATTATTAAATGTATAGGATAAAATTTCAATTTTACAAGTTATCAGAGTAATCAATTTAATCTACTAGGTGTGCATATATACAAACCAAATACATATAAATCTAACGTTGCACAACTCAATAAGAGAGACAGCATTAGCCATTCCTACTAACTCAATAAACATGTCAAATGCAGAACAAAATAGTAAGCAGGAAAAATACAATAACACGAGATAAACAACAATCATTAACAGATAAACATGAAAAGGTTATATTATTTTAGGGGTTGCATCACCAGCACTTGTGAATGCCTACGTACCCCTATCTAATTGGGCACCCAATTAGATACAGGATCAAGCCAACGTAGTTCTCCTATCGCAAATAGGACTCATGGAGCCTACGATGCAACAAACAATATGCAGTTCCCAAAACTAGCCACTTAGGGTTAATCTTCAATTTTAGATTTTCAAATCTAATTACCTTTACGGAAATTATATCTTTGGACTTTATATTCTTATTTCAAAACTTTTGAAATATATATCCTTTATATCCAAATTATACTTTACTTCGGGATCTTAAATCAAATCATTTTTAAAAGTTTATTTGGAAATCCTAAATACTGTAATAAAAACATATCAAACCATATGCAACCAGATCGAGAGGTTTCTCCCAATAACGAGGCAACTGGGTCCCAGCCTTAATACAATCGATAAATAAGTATATCCATCTATCCTAAGAGCGGACTATATTAAAAACACATGCCCACTTTTTAGTTACGGGTTACCCAAATCATTGGTAACATAACAAATCATTTTATATCCCGAAGCGTTAAAACATTTCATACTAATATTCATAAGTACTTTCAAATCTTTAATAATTTTCATTTCCCAAATCCTTTCAAAAATCATCTTAAAACCATCGGGTTTAGTCCTCGAAATTATTTCCGTTTTATAAAACACTTTTATAAAACCATTCATTATATAAATCAATTTAATATAATATAATTTCAAAACATTCATTACCAAACATTCTATTTCTTTTAAAGGAAAAACATTTCATAACATTTCCATTTGAAAACCAATTTTCAAAACAATTCATTAAATTGAAGTGAACCAAATATTACCGTTAAACACCTTATAGTCAAATTGTGAAATAAGTCACAAGGTGTTAGCCTACAATTATTTTATACCCAGCCCATGCATATGGATAATAAATTGCTCTTAAACTGATCAAGCAAAGTCAATAATCAATAAATAATAATCAGTGCTAATAAACTGGTCGAGCCTAATTCAAACAATCAATCAATGAAATAAACGCAATAATAAATGATAAACAATGCTTCATTTTATCAAATATTTATAACACTTTAACGGTTTGATATTTACTTTGGAGCATCCGGGCTTTCCCTTCGACATGTCTCGTCCCTCGCCCAAGTCTCATTGGATCTCACAAACGAAACACATGTACTAGTCGTTTTCGCATACCCTATTAAGTATTTAACTTCTAAGTTTTAAATTACTTAATTAACCATCCAAACATAATATCGAGCAAGGAAAGCAAATCATCGTTCTGGAAAACAAAGTAAATAAGAATTTAACGAGGGTTTCAAACAACATAACACTTAAAGTTCTTTCAACTTAGCAATGGTTTTAATGAACATAAAATAAGAAATAACTTTGGATTCCACTCCGTCAAACTTTAAGGCAAGGAACTTAAGATCTAACACATACTTCCTACCACGCTTTGGAACCAAATGAAAATAAACCTGAATTCCTCCTTCCTAATGCTTGACTAAGGCTTGAAATGGAGGTGGGCCAAAAGTGTAGAGAAGAAGTGGTAGAGCTTTGAACTTGAATTCTCAAAATTAGACCCGAAGAATAGGTCACCATCTCTCTTGTTTTTTAACTCTCTTACTCTCAAAATTTAAAAAACTTGCTAACTGAAAAGTTGTTGAAAATTATTTTCTCTTGAATTTAAATAAATAATCATTTGAATCCAGGTTGTTTTGAGGGAGATATGATAGAATGATGAAGAGGTATGGTCGGATTGATAAAAATGAAGCCCGAAAATACATTTTAAACAATTGAGTTTCAGGTATAGCAAACCACAAAACTAGAAAAAGTGATCAACATTAAAGTTGTAGCCACTAGAATTTCATATGTTTTCAAATTTCTTTTCTTAATTTGGGTCTGTTATGATCAAGTTATGATCAAAACAAATGGCGTATTCTCTGGTTTAAAAACAGGACCAGAAAATGCACTTGAAAGAGTATATTTTTGACATAGATAACTTTAGCATGAGACAAAGTGAAAAACATGAAAGTTGTAGCCACTGAAAAAATACATGATTTAAAAAAAAGAATTTTGCATTTTGGTTCGGTTTTGAAGAATTTAGTGCCGAGAGGAGAAGAGGTAAAATATGGAGAGAAAAAGGAGTTTGATTTGAAGAAGATGGACATTGATTTCTTTTGAATATTTTGTAAATAGTTTGACATTATTTCTTTCTATTTTTTTATATGGCATGGAAGCCATTAAAGAGGAGGGGAATAAGATGAAGAAGCTTGAGAAAAGAAGAAGAAAAAAATGTGAATGAAAGTGAAGAAGGAGGTGGATATTTATAGAAAAAGAAAGAAGTGGTAAATTTACCAAAATAACCTCATACCAAATTACCAAACTAACCTTACTTTAACCTAAAGCAATCTCCACTTTTTCAATACTTAACATCATCTTTCACATCCTTACTTTATGTCTTAGTCACTTAAAGATTAAATAAAGAATATCATAATTATGTTGGCTTTGATTTGATGTGATTTGATTTTTATTTTATTTTACTTTTGTTAATTCTTACTTACTTTTACTAATGACTTCTAGAAGTTTTCAAATTTTATTTAGTAAAATTAAATATGTTTAGTGAATTAATTAATACTTACACTATTTGAATATATGTTCATATATAAGAAAATAAAGATGCGACGACGTTGCGACAACTTTTAATTGACAAAACGTCGTTTTTCGACAAAATGTTTTACGGCCACATTTTGACATTTTAGTTAAATTATTTATTTATATAAACCAAATGTAAAAATAAATTTGTATAATGCTATTTAAAAATATAAACACTCATAAATTAATTAAGATAATTTATTTAACCATTGAAATATACTTTTCTAAAATCAGCATTTTGTCACTTTTGTCGATATAAGTAAATGTTACTATTTTTGTGTATACTTCTCTTTCCAAATTCTATCTAATATTGTATTAATCATATAACCTTACCTATTTTATGTTTAAAATCAATTTAAATACTATATTTTAAAGTGGTCAAATTCTAGGTCATTACAGTTTACATCTTATATTTCTTTTGTTTTCGGCTTAAAGATGAAATCCAAAGTGTTTTGCACTGATTTTCCATGTTTTTGATGATAGAATGATTATATATACTTGTTGATGATTTACAGTTGTTCATATAGATTTTATGATATGTTTTGATATGAAAATTCTAAAATGACATCCAAATGGCTTGCGAATTTTTATATAGATCGGAAATATTATTTTGGAGATGGGTTTTAATTTTCAGAATTTTCTGAAAATTTATATGAATTTTCTAGTAAAGAAATTTTTATTTTGGGATAATAATTATTTACGGTTAAATAATAAAAGTTTTGGATCTGAAACTTTTATATGTTGGAAAACATATTAAAAGAGATTTTCTGACATTTTTGTAGATTTTTCCTAAGTGTTTTAACGGGCATATAAAATTATTTAAGGTATGGGACTTAAATGTTTTATATATTTATAAAAGGAGAAGGGGCCTTTTGCAAATAATTCAAATAGTTATTTTTGAAAATGGCTACATGCATTTTACTGTTTTGTGCTTTCGCCACCTGTTATCGCCTTGGTTGGATTTCGACTAAGTCCCTCCGCCTCCAACACCATCGAAACCAATTCGCATGGTATCAATATATTGATACATGGAAAACTGGATAGAAGGCGAAAGGTATGTAGTCGAAACCAGGGGTTCCGAAGGGGTTGAGGCATCACTTTGATTTTGAAATAAATGTGTCTGCTTGCTTTTGACTAAATGGCTTTGGACTCAGTTAGCTTTTGACAGGTTTTAATGTATTTAAAGAAATGGTTTCGATTGGGTTGCACCTTTGTCTTTAAACAACTGTTTTTGACTAAGTCGAAACCCTTTGCTCCCATCTTTTAACCTTTAGATTCAGATGGTTTCGATGGGGTACTTTGTTTTCTAAAATTTAGGCACTTCTCCAATGCTTTAGAAGGGATGGTTTCGACACCATCACTTCTTTACTTAGGAAATGGTTTCAAAAAAAATGCTTTCGACTTAAATATTTTAAAGACCTTTTTCTACAATTGAAGTAAAATCCAAATGGTTTCAAAAGAGACAGTTGTAATGGTTTTGAAATAGATGCTTACGACTTTAATGGGTTTCTTATCCTTTTTCTCTACTTTACGGCGCAATCCAAATGGTTTCGACTGAGATGCTTTTGAATGTTTTCGAAGGAGTAAATTTTTGAATTGTTTCAAAAGGATTCCACTAGTTTTAAATTGAACCCAAAGGCTTTTGAAAGGTTTAGTATTTTAATGCTTTCAAAAGGGTTTTAGTGAATGGTTTCGAAGGGGTGGTTCCCCAGGATTTCGAAAAGGTTGGAAGGAATGGTTTTTCCTATGTTTTCGAAAGGCAATATTTAAAGGGTTTGAAGAGGGATGTCTAATGATTTAAATCTTCGTAGGAAAAGTTTTTAACGGTTTCGAAAGGGTCACTTTCAGTGGTTTCGAAGGGGCTACCTTCAAGGGTTTCGAAAGGGTTGTTTAAAGGTTTTAAACAATGTTGCGAATGTATTACATAGGCAATATAGCCTACGTATGTTAAAGTTAAAATGGTTTTAACTTGTTTTCGAAGGATAGTTTATCCTCACTAAATTCATTAACATTATTTTGAGTAAAGTATATATAACATAGCAAAAATAGCTAAGGGTAAAGCTATGAATATATTTTCTTTGTATAAGTATGACTTAAAAGGTTAAATCATTTTGAAGAGGTATTTAAGGAAAAAGATGAAGGGTAGTTAACCCTAAGAAAATGATTCGAGCAGGTAGTCCGTTTTGATTCGAACAATTAGTTAAGTTTGGGGACAGTTGGTCCAGTATGCAGGTAGTCAGCCCAGTTTTCGGATAGGTGTTACTTTGGATAGATAGTTCATTAGTTACCTAATTATAACTTAACGAACTTAGCTATTATTATCATTACTATATCAATTTAATTAGCCAGTTTGGTTGCAGGAAAGGATTTGCAAAATATATGTTTTAAAGAGGATATTAGTGAAGGGAAATCTGTTTTGCTAAGCGGCATGGTCTCAATTGATATTAGTAAACCAAGATGTAACAGTATTATTCATACCAAGCTTTATATCTAACTTGAAGTTTTTTCCCCTTAAACTCTCGGGTGCTCAAAATTGATTTGAGTAGGCTGAGGGTTAAGGTTTTTAGGTTTTAGAAATTTTGGCGAATAAAGCTTCTAGAGATGAGCAGGTGGCTGACGGATAGCTAATTATGGGTTATGGTTTGTTTTACTTTGATTCCGATGTGTATATTAAGTCAGATATGACTATATTGACTCTGATCAACCAATGGGGCATCATCATATGTTGCTCTTGGCGTATTTTTAATAATTTTATTTGATCTTTACCAAAGAAACGATTATGAAATTATGTAATTTGGATATGAATTTGTTTTGAAATATAATCAATAAAATGTTATGATGGAAATCTGTGAATTTGTTCATATTCAAGTACTTCTGATATTATGGATACCATTAACATTACTGTATTTTGTCACTAGAAATTAATACTATGGATGATTGCAACATCTATAGCGCTTAGCATTTGGCCTCTAGATATAAGATGTTACACGTACAGTATAGCACCACCGACAGTAACTATATAACATAATTTCCATGTTTCTCCTAAATATTTCTAAAGTTACATTTTGGTCCATATTTTGATTGTCGTTTACATAGCTATCAAATAAACAAACATTCAAACATGGATTCAATTCTATATGGGATCCACTAAGCATTTATTAATTAATCCTTAATTAATTAAAACCACTTCATAAACATTTAATCGAAAGATCTTTACAATACACAATTAACAAACCCCTTACATTTTTTTATACTTGGAAAAAAATAATATACATATCTCAACGGTATAAGTAAATTTATCAAACTATACAAAAGTTTCCTTCTTTTCAAATTTCTTTTTGAAAACATTACTTACTGTAAATGTAACGGCCTGGTATTTTCAATCATTCGCATCCATACACGTCAGACTTGAATTGTTCAAAGTATCATATTGTTAATTTAAATTTGGTAAAACTCGGCATATGCAGTAAATAAATCAATCAAAGAATCATAGAAAAAAAGTAATATAATAATAACGTAGGGGAATAGCTAAAATAGTAGTTCATGAAGCTACTATATAAACATCAGAGTTAGAAATAAAATACAACAGAATAGCTCAAATAAGCTGAAGTCTCAGATCCAAACTGATGCCATCTTTGAACAAAGCAATTGGAAAAGCTGAAAGCTGAATCGATAGTTGGATCTCCAAACGAAACTCCAAACTCCAAAGCTGAGTCTCAAATGTTGTATCACTCAGTCTGACTCGAGCGTAAAGCAAAGCACAAAACACTCGAGTCAGGATTAACATTCATATATCAATAAATCCAACTCAAGTGAAATATCAACGGAACTATAATTAACTTAAAGGATGTTTGGGACTGCCATCCTCTAAGGATCCGCGGAACTATCTACAATATAGAAATATACACTATAACACCGTAGTCATTTCAAATTAATTTATACTTCAAAAACCAAAACATCATTTTCATTTCAAATACATCTATTTTCCAATATATATATATATATATATATATATATATATATATATATATTGAATAATTTATAAAGTAAAGTATTTTTAATTTCCTCAAAATCACAAATCGCTTCAAAATCAACCCGACTTTCCCATTCAAATTAAATTCAATCTCAATTTATCAATTTCCATCCAATTCAAATTCTGACTAAACAAATTCAATTTTTTTATCGATTTCAAAAACAGATTTGAACCACAAATAAACCATTTAAATTTCAGTATTCTTCAAAGCCAATATATTTCGAAGCATTAAATATTCGACATTTCAAAGACCAAATTTGATAATTGCATTTAACTTCCAATTTGACTTCCCTATTATTAGTTTTGGAATATTCACTTAATAAATTCAATATTATTTATATGACCTTAAATTACATTCTCTATATATTACCTTCGATTTCCTTAGACGTGAAATATCCATTAAATTGCTTAAATCAAAATCAAGTTATAAGATCATATTTTAAAGTTTCGAATTCAAGCTTCACATCGATTTAATTAAATAAAATCCTTAATTAAATACAATTTCAAATAAGTCTCAAATATATCGTCCAACCTTAGCTTATAAAATTACTCCACAAATCTATTTCTGAAATACAAATTTAATAAATCCTTAAACATATTCATATTAATTAAATCAATCTTAATTAAATTAATATATTATTATTAAATCTACATATATAAAAAAACCTTTATATATAATAATTTAAATCAATATTTATTGAAACCATATATTTCTTTTCAAAACCATAGAATTTATTTTCCAAAATATCTATATAGACCAACGGCGTCGGTGCATAATTTTCTATTCTATGGTCAAATGATATGGATATTTATCATTTCAATCCGTAATTTAAATATATACGGGTAGATATAATTTCGACCCGCAATCCCAAATTCAATTAGATGAAAATCGCTTGGTTCTATCATTTCAACCCATAACGATTTTCTCCTATTCTACAGAACGTTCGGGTATGTATCATTTTTAACCCATAGTGAATTCAATACTAACAGGGAACTTGCAAGGTGATAACATATATAACAACAATATCACAGGCATGTATCATCAATGTAAATAACATGTAACGGTGTCAGATGTCACTGGTGAACAGATAGCATATAAATAGCAATGTAACTAACTAACAGCAGCATATTCAATTGTCGTTTCAATTGAAATCAAATTTAATAAATATAAGAACATTAATCGTGAGTGATGCTAACCTTTCGAGGCTAGAGAATACAGAAGATGATACAGATATGCACACTGATAGACATTGAAATTTGAATGACGAATCGGAGCCAAGCAAAATCGGCCCGAATTCAATGATCAAAGCTGATAAAAGAATTTGACAAAGTCGAGTTAGAGTTGGATCGATTGAAGATAAATGGTAAGAGTGAACTTATATCTATATGTGTATAGCTATGTATACAATTATCATGTACATCAAAATCCTATTCTAAACGCAAATTAAAATTTAATATATATATATATATATATATATATATACATTTTAAAATAAAAAATAAATTCATAACTAACGTATAAATATAAATTCATGGTAAACCATATATAATTTAATATGTATATTATGCGTATCAAATTAACCATGATTTAAATAAACATAAATTCATACTAACGGTTCATATATATAAAACCAATATTGGGCCCCATGCAAAGTAAAACATATTTTATAGAATAAAGGGTGACAACCTGTATAGTCTATACGCAGTAATATATATATATATATATATATATATATATTAATTCAAAGTGGATACTTACGCTATCTGTTAACCCATTATATTTATAGTGTATATTTATATATATATTCAAGTTTTCTACCGTGTCTGTCTAAAATAGCACATACTTGTAAACTCACGCTCATAAATATCAATGCACCAAAAAAAATCAAAGCCCGTATGAAATTATATATGAATATGCAAATTTTAAACATATTATAACTTAGAAAATTCAAAAATGTATATATAGATTTTACAACACAAATAACTTTATATATATTCATTGATTATAACTCTATACTTAAACTTTATATACTGCTAGCGAAAAGAATAAATGAACATATATGCGTATAAAACAGATCTTAAAGAAATATAGGTACACAACATAAATAGCATAGTATAAAACAAATGGCTAACTTCCTCTACGTATACATACTACCCTATATGCAGACTACAAAACAAACGACAATCTAGCATGCATATATATATATATATATATATATATATATATATATATATATATAGCACCTGTTAACAAAATATGAATTCTGATATATATACACACACTACTTTAAAAATCAGTATTTCTAAAATATATATGCAGACTCAATTAGTGTGTACCAGAACTAACATATACTTAGATGTAAATACATACGTCGAATCTACCTATGCTAACTACAAAACAGATACACTGCATTAACGTATTCGCTTATATTTAAAGCTTATAGAAACCCAAGCTCTGCTATGAGATAAATGCCTGTTTAAAAATCACCTTTGTCTGGCATTTATATTTAAAAATGAATGTGTTAAGAATCTTTGTAGAAACTATTCCTAAAAGCTTAAACATATAAAATTATATATTTAAAAATTCATGCTTATATGCACATACTAAGAAGCTTAATATATTTCAGAACTTCAAAACTGTGCTTGTTTGAAGCTAATCATGCCTTTAAAACTGAGATAGGGAGACACGGCAGGGGGTTGATGTCGTGCGGCGTCAGGTGGGAAGGCTTCACGCTGGGTTGCTTGAAATGAGGAGGGTGAACATATGCTACACATATTTTTATTGAGCATGAAAAAGAATAGAAGAGGAACAAAGAGAGAGAGGCAGTGAACCAAAGAATAAGAGTGCATGAATCATAAATATTGATATGAAGATGGATAGCCAAAAGCCAGTACGTTAGAATTCAAGGAATAAATTATCTAATGACTGTTGGTATTTTACGGTTGAAAATAAAAGGCCCGAAGAACCCAAAAGTTAAAAATTGGTACTGGTACGATATACTATTTTATCGATTTCGGTGAGTACCAAATTTTGAAACAAAGAAATGAATATGCTTTGGAGATCAGCACGATACGATGATCAAAACAGTATATAAATATCAGTGGTACGATTGAATTATAAAAAAATGAATTTTTGCTAGCGGAAAATGCAGCGAAAACGCAGAAAAATAAGATCGACGGATCTAAAGAAGTCCGAATCTAATGAAACGAAGTCTGATGTCTCACTCAGAAGACGATTTAGAATTTTTCTATAGAAAAATATTTCAGGTTTGGAAACTAATTTATTATCATCAATTATTAACTGATTTAAATTGAAAATAGAATTATACAATAAAATAAACTTCAACATTATTAGATAAAAATTTACCAGTTCCTATGTTTAAATAGACGTATTCCAAATAATAAATTATTATTTTCAAATTTGGTTGTTTAAAATTTCATAAAATTTCAACTAATCACAAAAATTTTGGGTCGTTGCATTAAACCAATCCACTTATCCTTTACAAAAGTTCCCTTTTTAAAAGCTCACTACATACTTAAATATCTTTACAAATTTCCAAAATCAATTTATAAAGCACTTTTGTAAGTCTACAAATCAATTTACAAAACCTTTTAACCAACCTCTAAAATCATTTATAAAAATTTCTCCATTTAAAACCCCTTTGATAAATTTTCTTTAATTAAAAATCCTTTACAAAATATCTTCGGCAACTCATCCTTTTAAGTCACTTTAAATAAACCTTTTTACTTGGTAAAACCCATAAACAAGTTATTATTTTTAAATACCTTTATAAATAATAATATAACTCGGAAAAATCATTTATACTTAACCCTAAATTGATTAAAGAATTGAAGTTAATTCAAAACCATACGTTTTAAATTCAAAAAGAGCATAGCAATCCCATTAGTACTTATTTAAGTTACCATTTAACGTCAATTTCGCTTTCAAGTCACTTAACCGTTTATTTACAAAAGTAAACATATATGTAAATGCAATATATATCCAAAACAGGGAATAACACGTAATTACAACTCAACTAGCATATACATGCACAAACAAATGTAATAGCAAGATTGTGATTTGTCCTGCTAAATAAATGTTCAACACAATTCAATCAATTTAGAGCAAATTGAGGATTTATTCTACTAACACTTGTCCACACAAACAACCATTATATTATAGCAGAACAGTGATTTATTCTTCTATCAGATGTCCAAACAATTCAATCAATCAACATTATAATTCATTCACAATCGTTCGACTACTTAATTGTATATACACTTGAATCCCTTATGTTCAAAACCCTCTTTGAAAAGTAGTTCCTTTAAAAACAGTTTGATTCTTTGGAAAATAAAGGATTTAAAACTTAAAATAATTAATTACAAGTCAAATACTTTATTAAACCATAATTGGACTTAATTAAATTTTAACTTAATTTAATTAATAATTTTGAAATAATTTAACCTTAAATAAATAATTAAACAATAATTAATTATTGAATAAATAATTGAACCTTAATTAATCCTATAATAATTATTAAATAATAATTTAAACTTTCATTAATAATTAAATATTAAATCTCAATTAATCAATGAATTAATATTTAATCAAAAACTTTAATACTAAGTTAAACCTTTATTTAAAATAATTAAATCTTACTTAAGTTTTTAATTAATCCTTAATTTGAATTTACCTTGATCATCAATTAAATAGTAATTAAACCATTTATTTAACTAATAATTAATTAAAATAAATTATATACTTAACTCATAATTAAGTTTTAAATTTTAATTAACTTAATAATTAATTAAATTAATCTTAACCTTAAAGATAATTAATTAGCACTAATCTTCACTTAATGAAAACTAATAAACCTTGTTTAATCTTAATTAATTATTACTACTAAACTTAATTAATTAATAATTTAAAACTTAATTAGTTTTCTAAAAAAATTTGTTAAGTTTATAAAACATTTTTAATTATGAAAACCAGTTTTTGTAAAAATCGGATTTTTAGCGAACTATACCATAGAGACTATCGCTATGGATGCCATTACTAGGAAATTTGTCCTTAGCTTTCCTTTTTAAAGCTTAACAGCTTAGCTTACTAACTTTTCATATATTACAAAAAGAAAGGAGATAGAAAATAAAAAAAATAGTCATAGAATCTCACAATGCAATGGAATATCATATATTAATCAACATAATACTTTAAGAAGTCATTTCAAAATTGATACATTAGAGTCATACTAATAAAATTCTACCCTTGGACAGTTATAACAGCCTATCCCTATCTAACTGATATAAGATACATATAATACAGTGGAAACAAAATAATAACTAGCTACCGATGAAGCCTCCTGCTCCAAGCTCCTCCAGAATCCATCCATGGGAAACCTGAACTACTTGCCTACCCAAAAAAATTTGAGCAACCAAGAGTTTTAGGCAAAGAAAATAAAACACTGAGTTAGGCATGGGTCTAATGCAAGTAAACATAAACAACTGAATTATTATGTCTAAAACCCTTTTAAAATCAAAGGTGTCTTTCAAGTCCACGCTGCACATATGAAATTCTCTAATATTATAATAGTGTCTAAGATACAAATACTTATTAATCATAGCCAAAATTGTTATATTAATTAAATTCCAGCATAATAGGTATACGACTAAGACCGCAAAGGCTCTTACTGGAGAATGGATTCCATACAATGTCCGGGCTATTGGGGTACCGCCCATCATGGTGCATCTCTAGATAAAATAACACCGATGATCTTGCGGGGATCCCCTACCAAGACAGAATCGGCCTACAAGTTGACTAGTAGCGCCGAATATGATCACCCTTTAGTTAATGGGTCCCGAAGCATACAAATGAGAGATAATATCGACTCTAGATGGGGATGATCATACCCTAAATGGGAGCGACCCACGTAGCCTTGATGCATCCCTCCTATTTTTTCTCTTTCCAGTTGATGAGATTTGAGGCTACATTTTACTTTTTATATTACACTTCCAATTAGGAATGCTAACATGCCTTCTTAGCAGTAGTGCAATGCCTGCATTCATCCATACAAGTTGTTCAGGACATGAACAAACCTAAGGCACTACTTCTACTACATCCATTTTTAGATAATCATCGGGATTAATAGCAAGCACCCCTTACACTTCAATGGCACTATATTCGGTTCCATACTCTTAAAGAAATCTATAGTTCTAATGCTTAAGTTGGATCAAAGTGGTTTAACATATCCGATTTCGGTCTCTTCGAAAACAACTTTCGATAATTTTCGGTAAACTCAACCGTGATTCTTTAGGAAATACATAGGCATAGAAAGGAGAGAACATCACCTTCTAACCATTAGTGGACGGATTTCCTTACCATTTATCCTAAAAGAACAATGAATTTATATACACAGTATAGCACCACTGACAATAACTGTACCAAATATGTGACGACCCGGGGTCTGACGCTCGAAAATTGACATCCAATACATCACCCGTATTCGAATGCCGAAGATTCAAACATTGGAGTCCGGTTCGTTGGAGCTTATAAAACATTAGATGATAACAAAACAGCGGAAACAAAATGATTTATATTGATACACAATATAGATACAACATACAACAACAAGAGCTCGACAGCATCAGAGCACTATATACAACATAATACAGTTGAAACAACACAACAGTGGAAAGATAATATCAACAGGGGTCTTCCAAAAGAATCCAACATATTGCGTCTTCAATCCAAAGCTTCAAAGCTCCAAACCAAAAAGCTCAAAACCCAACAGCTTCAAAGACTTCCAGATCCATATCTACTATCCAAGCTAGCTCTAGAACCTATTGGTATCCTGACTCTAGGCTGCTTGTATGGAAAATTTGGGACATCCAGAGTTAAGAAAGGGAACAACAAACTCCGGGTCAGTCATGGGACTGGTGTGTGAAAACATAAAACAATTGTTTGTACAAAAAGAAATTACAAAAGAAATTCGTTCATGCTTTTGGAAAATGAAACTACCATTAGGTCCCCGGCACACACTCAATGCAATCACACACATGGGGAAGGTTTCTCCTTATAGTAGTCAAACATGTTTGACATGTGAAAATCCTTTTGATATTATTGTTAGTGAATAGTGCGAAAAACATTTCGAAAGTATAATATTAATCTTAGCCAGCATACATACCATTATAGTATGCCTATTATAGCTACCATGTCAAATGGCAGGTTCTACAACTAAAATTGTATAGGGCTCATATTGAGTGATTGGATTTCCAACAAATGGCCAAGGCTAAGAAACTTCCTTTATCCGAATGGATACGCCCCTGGAGGGACGCCTCAAGAACCTAACTGGATCTCTGCCAACACAAGGCAGAGTTACCTCTGTAACTAGGTAACTAACTGTCATTAGTATGACATCCCCCGGTCGTAACCGACCTTTATCGAGGACCCTCAACACCAACAACCACATAAGTAAAATATCTAGGCTTCATACCAGAATACCCCTTTTTATCCAGAAGGAAATGCACATATCCTGAGGGGCGCGACCCCCATAACCTTGCTGCATCTTTTCATGTTTCAACCATTTCGAGGGTGTGAAGTCTCATCCCACAAGCTACGCTTTTCAAAAAAGCCATGCTTCGGTCAACCAATGATTAGCACTTAGCATGCCACATTACCAAATTGAGAATATATCACGAGTAACCATTAACTACATAACCTCTGTGCTCATACGTCTAAGAGAAGGGTGTTAAGCAAAGAAAATAAATTCCCCGCCACCAAACAGAAATGTATATGGTAGAAATCAGCTTTATATCTCAAAGTGTAATGTTAGACATACATCCATACAAGTCCATCTTAGGTCTGAATGGAATCGAAGGCACTTCGTCCAATTAAGGAAAAAGTCCTTGCAAATCCGGAAATCCCAAATCCCGATCGGACTCCCCATCACATAGGGTAATCTCTATACCGGAGGAACTCGACGCAGAGACAATCAACATGCAATCCTTTCGTTCTCGAAAAACCCGGTCTTCAACCACCGTCTTCAAACGCAATCCCATTTCGTTGTATCATTATTTGGAATGGGTTTTATGACTTAATGTCCTCCCTCAGCTTATCCGAATAATGAGCGCTTATTTTAAAAACTAGTGGATACAAGTTTCCATTTTTAATCTTTTAAACAAAAGATTCACCTTTAAGATTCGATGTGGTTTTCGGATAACCATTTGGAATCTGATTCCCGGTCTAATCGAAATTCAAATGCCGTCTTACAGGCCAAGTTGTTTTAGTAAACAATTTTAATTCAATTCAGAAGTTTACATTCATACAGCAATATATCACAGATATCACAGCTCAATCCAAATCAATTCATATAACAGAATATTACATATCAGAGGTATCAAACAATCCAAGGCGTTCAATATAATCCAATCATCTATAAGCAAGATTAACTAGCCATGTAATTAATTAAATTAACTCAAAATAAATTAATTACTTATGAAATAATCACCTAACCCTGCTTAATTAACATTAATCAATTACAAATCTTTTTAGTTAATTATTGAATGAAATTAATTAATCATCCTTAATTACTGATTAATTATCCTTAACTATTAATTATCCTTTAATCATTATTTAATTAACCTTTAATCATTAGTTAATTAATTAATTATTCTTTAATTATTGACACTAAGTAATTATCCCTTAAGTAATTATCCTTTAAGTAATTATCCTTTAATTAACTATCCTTTAATTGCTTTCATTAATTATCCTTAATTCATTACATTAATTAATTTTCGTTTAATTAATTAAAGATAAACCATTTATCTTAGTTAATTACATAATTATCATTGTTAAGTTTTATTTAATAAACCCTAGAATTAATTATCATTAACACATAAATTAACTTTGACCTTAAAGTAAATTAACAATTAAAACATCTCTTCTTAATTAACTTCTAAATTATACCATTAAATTTTATTTAAATTAAATTTAAGAATTAATTAAAATCATGGATATGTATATTAAAACACTTTAAACTTAATTAATTAAAATTATTTATTTGAAAACGTTTATCTAATTTCCAAACTTAGGTAAAATATTTATTATATAAAAGAACTAATTAAGAAATCGATTTAAACTTGATTTGTTTAAAGTTTGAACACTGCAACTTCACATACCTGAGACAAACCCGAGTGCTAACCCGAGCCAAGTACAAATTTCTTCGAGTCCAACATGAGCCACTCTTTTTTTCTTTGTTTTGATTTAAGTTTTAAAACCTGATACACACTCGCAAACACTCGATCACAAACCTGAGCCATCTTTACATTTCCCCGAGATCCCACCCGAGCCATTCCCTTTCTTCCATCCTAACACAACAACGCCTAAACCTAACACCACGTGCACATGCATAGGCATTCTAGCCATCTCCAACCAAGGCTCCGACCATCGACAAGTTGGCGACGACCACCTCTAACCGTACTACCACCCAGAACCCTGAATTGATAACGAACTCAAAATCGAGCAATCGACTTCCACCTGAAACTAAACAGTTCATCCAAGAACTACCTCGCGTGGCCACCTACGGTCACCTGAGTACTCGCCACTTCGACCGAAGCTTCCCCGATCAACCACGCATCGATTCCCTCATGTCCGGTCAACTCCGGTGCACTGACGACGACGCAGCGACTTGGAAACCCGTGTCAACTAAAACCGGCCCTTAAACCCTAGTTCACTGTCGACTAGCTACTCTGATGGGCTAAAATTTTTTTGACCATTTTTCCATGAATCCCCATCACTCAGGCTTCCTCCAGCCATGATCACGACCCCCCTCACCTCGCCGATCACCAGAAATCGCTAAAAGTCCCAAAACTGTTCAACCCGATAATTCTTAACAATCACAACACAAAAAATCATGAAATCTTTATCAAAAATCATGATTTTCAAATATGAATCAAGTTATTCTGACTTGTTTTGATTATTACTATAAATCCCTATTTTTGAAATAATTACTTAATATAAACACTTGAAACCATTTTTAGAAGTAATATCTTGTCGATTTATACACTTTTTTTAAACATCATTAGCTAAAAGAGATTAGAGGAAGAGATTTAGTATTTTGAACAGGTTTTGAAACCTGTAAACTAGAACAGAGAGATCTATGCCCGTATAACAGACATGCATATATATATATATACACACACTTATAAACATGCAAACATATTTACATACATTTAAACATTTTTCATAGCTTCACTTCACAAACATCAAGTTATGGATCAGATTAAAAGTAGTTTGCTCACATGTTATTTTGAAATAGAGAGCTTGGAAGTTGTTTCTGAATTTGAAAATCTGGAAACTAGAACTTGATTTGTTTTGACTGGAAATGCTTTGATTTTGTTGAATCTGTTTTGATGTTGAATTTGAATCTTGTTTAGTTGCTTGATTACTGATCTTTTGATTTATGGCTTCGGGTTTTAAAATTTGAAGAGGTCCTTTGTTTTTCTTTTGTTCTGATTTTTCTTTTAACTTGTAGTTTTTGAAATGAAAAGAAAATGAAGAGTGGAAGTATAGATGTATTTTGCATGCTAAATTTACTTAACACTTGTTCAATTTTATGTTACATATTTACATTTGTAATTTGCATGATAATTAATGTTTTTATATAATTTATATATTACATTATATTTAGTTTATATTTATATATATGTTTTAATATAATTTTATATCTTTATTAAATACATTTCCTTATATTAATATATGTTTTAATACTATATTTTCAATTTTCCTTTTATTTATATTTGTATAACTTTTTAAAGAAAATTATTTAAAATTTAATTGTACCTAAATAAAATTACACACACACACACATATTATTTATAAAATAAAGGGTTTTAAATCCAATTTAAGATATTTATTTTTGAATTCCTAATTAATTTCAAATTACAATCTATACATATATATATAATCAAACACTTATCTTATTTGTTTTTGGAAAAATTTAAATTAATTCATAAATTAATTTCAAAATTTATATTAATTATTAAATTTAATTTGGCTTAAAAACAGGATCGTTACAAATTCCCCCTTAAGAAAATTTCATCCTTGAAATTTGATAGACAGGGAGGCAAACAAAGAACATATGAACACACAAAAAGATAGAGAAATGGCTTACCAGATCAAGCCGAAATATCCACTCTACATTTGGGCTAGGACTTCTGCATGCTTTCCTCAGTTTCCCAAGTACAATCATTCGGATCTCCACTCCATTGTACTTTCATTAATTTCACCACTTTATTCCTTAACCGCTTTTCATCTCGATCAATAATCTTCATTGGTTCTCTTTTCGCTGCCAGGTTAGGTGTGATTTCCAAATCCTGTTGAGCGGCCTTTTCGATGATATGATCTGTATCGTGCATATATTTCCGAAGGTGCAAAACATGGAACACATTATGTACGCCAGCTAACCAATTAGGTAACTGCACTCGATAAGCCGAAGGAGCAATCCTTTCAAGTATAGGAAAATGACCTATATATCGCGGTGCCAGCTTACCCGTTTTTCCAAATCTCAAAACTCCACGCATTAGAGAAACCTTTAGGAAAACTAAATCTCCAATCTGGAACTCTAAAGTTCTTCTCCTGCGGTCGGCATAAATTTTATGTCGACTTTGGGAAGTTTTCAACTTTTTTCGAATGAAATTAACCTTCTCTGTAGCTTCACCTATCATGTCTGGACCAAGAACAAGCCTATCACCCGACTCAATCCAACACGTGGGTGATCTACAAGGACGACCATACAATGCTTCGAAAGGAGCCATTTCAATACTGGCCTGATAATTATTATTATATGAAAACTCAACCAGATGCAAATGGTCCTCCCATCAACCTCCAAAATCAAGAATACAAGCACGCAAAAGATCTTCCAAGATTCGATTTATCCTCAGAGTTTACCCATCAGACTATGGGTGGTAAGCAGTACTGAAGTTCAACTTGGTTCCTAGTGCGGCTTGAAATGCCTCCCAAAATCTGCTAGTGAGATCAGGTCACGATCACTCACTATACTATTTGGTATTCCATGGAGTCGAACAATCTCCTTCACATATGACTCTACCAAAATTGCTGCCGTTCGGGTGGATTTAACTGGGATAAGTGGCAGTCTTGGTTAGGCGATCCACAATAACCCAAATCGGGTCATTACCCTTTCCGAGTACGTGGCAAACCATCTATGAAATCCATAAACACTTGGTCCCATTTCCATTTAGGCACTTCCAGCGGTTGGAGTAATCCCGCCATCTTCATTTGATCACTCTTTATTTGTTGATAAGTTGCACATCGATGAACATAAATGGATATATCCTTCTTTATCATTTTCCACCAGAAAGTCCTCGTAATATCTCAATACATTTTGTTAACCCCTGGATAGATACTGTACTTGGATTTGTGACATTCGTCCAATACTTCTCGTTTGAGATCTAGGATGTCTGGGACACAAATCCTCCCTTTCAACCTTATAATTTTACTATTATCGATTTAAAAGTGGGAATCTTCACCTCGATGCTTCCTTCTATAAATTTCTCAAAGAAACTTGTCTTCTTTTTGCTTACTTGCAATCTTCTCAAGAAGAGTGAGGGTGACAATAAGATAAGCAAGAACATCATGACTTCTACTCAAAGCATCAGCTACCACATTGGCTTTACCAGGTGTATACTGAATATCCAGGTCGTATGACACTAGGAATTCCAACCAACGTGGATGTCTTGGACTCAAATCTTTCTGGTAAAGAGGTACTTCAAAGACTTATGGTCAGTGAACAATTCAAATTTTTCACCCAAAAGATAATGATGCCAGATTTTCAAAGCAAAGATAACTACCAACAGCTCAAGATCGTGGGTTGGGTAGTTTTTCTCATATTGTCGCAATTGTCTCCTCACGTAGGCAATCACTCTACCCTCTTGCATTAGAACAACACCCACATCTTCACCACACACATCTATGTAAACAGATAGACCTTTATTCCTGTTAATAATAACAAGAACGGGAGCAGTGGTCAACATTTTCTTCAATTCCTGGAACGCTTCCTCACACTTTAGAGTCTAAATAAATTTGGCATTCTTCATAGTCAGCTTAGTTAATGGACTGGCTAACTTAGAGAAATCTTGGACAAACTTTCAGTAATATCCGGCTCCTAGAAAACTTCTAACCTCCTTTAGAGTTGAAGGTTGCTTCCAATCTAGGATAGCGAAACCTTACCAGGGTCTACAGAGATGCCCTCTTCGGTTACAATATGTCCTAAAAATCTAACTTGTTTTACCCGAAAATGACATTTGCAAAACTTGGCAAAAGGAATATTCCTCCTCAATATTTCCAAAAGTACTTTTAAGTGTTCGGCATGCTCTTCTTTAGTTTTGGAATAGATTAGAATATCATCAATAAATACGAGAACGAATTTATTCAACACTTCACGAAATACTCAGATCATCAGGTCTATGAAATATGCAGGGGCATTGGTTAGTCCGAAGGACATAACTAACCATTCGTAGAATGTATCGGGACCCCTAAAAGTAGTCAAATGAATACAATATTCCGCAATTCTCAGCCGATGGAATCCTTAGGCTAGATCCATCTTGGAAAAGAATCGAGCACCATGCAATTGATCGAACAGATCATCGATTCAGTATAAAGGAAATTTATTCTTAAGAGTTAATTTATTAAGATCACGATAATCTACGCACAATCTCAAAGATTCATCAGACTTGGCTATAAATACTATAGTTGAAACCGAATTGGAACGACTAGGTCGTATAAATCCTTTCCCTAGTAAATCTTGGGTTTGCTTAACTAACTCTACTCTTTCCCTTGGTGCCATCCTACTACTTGCATGCATAATTCAACGAGCATTGGGAACCAAGTCGATTCTAAATTCGATTTCCCTATTAGAAAAGACTTAACTTCTTCAAATACGTCAGGAAATTCTCAAACAATAGGTATGGATTCCATACTCGGGTAGGGATACCATAAAGTATACATTAGCTTATCCCTCTTCGGACTTGGATCCTCACAAGAAATCACAACAAAATTCCTAAATTTGGTTTTGACCGAAATCGTTCGATTGGTACAATCTAATTTAGCTCATATTTCATTAACCAATTCATTCCAAGTAAAATTTCAAATTCATTAAACTCAAGAACGAAAAGGCTGATAGGAAACTGATGATGATAATATGAAATAAGAACCTTTCTTTAACGTAAACAATGATTCGCAAGGCCCCCTACCAGATTCTTCACACAAATAGGTTCATCTACGAATTCAGGTTTAAGATTTAACTCATCTACGTTTGCTGGGAAATAAAACTATGCGTGGCTACAGTGTCAAATAGAACTCTAACAATTTTATCATAAATAAGAAACAAGGTAATCTTCTTGATACATCCTTCCATTATTTTTGTTGTAGGGTCTCAACCATTTGTAGTGGTACTCCCCCATCCCCTACCTCATTCTCTTCTTGCACTAAATTGACTAACGCATACAGACAAGATATCTTAAGGATACTCATTCTAGTGCATTTCTGACCCTATCTCTAATGAGTCACCTAATAAGTTATACTCCAAAGCTAAAGTTCTTACTCAACCTTTAACTCTAATACCAAATGTGACGACCCGGGGTCCGAGCCTCGAAAATCGACATCCAATACATCACCCATATTCGAATGCCGGAGATTCAAACATTGGAGTCACGTTCGCTGGAGCACTATATATACAACAGAATACAACGAAAACAACACAACAGCGGAAAGATAATATCAACAAGGGTCTTCCAAAAGAATCTAACATATTGCGTCTTCAATCCAATGCTTCAAAGCTCCAAATCAAAAAGCTCAAAACCCAACAGCTTCAAAGACTTCTAGGACCATATCTACTATCCAAGCTAGCTCTAGAACCTACTGGTATCCTGACTCTATGCTGCCTGTGTGGAAAATTTGGGGCACCCAGAGTTTAGAAAGGGAACAATAAACTCCGGATCAGTCATAAGACTGGTGTGAGCAAACATAAAACAGTTGTTTGTACAAAATGAAATTACAAAATAAATTCATTCATGTTTTTGGAAAATGAAACTATCATAAGGTCTCTCGGCACACTCAATGCAATCACACACATGGGGAAGGTTTCTCCTTATAGTAGTCAAACATGCTTGATATGCAAACATCCTTTTAATATTATTATTTGTGCATAGTGTGAAAAACATTTTGAAAGTATAATATTGATCTTAGCCAGCATACGTACCATTATAGTATGCCTATTATAGCTACCATGTTAAATAGCGGGTTTTACAACTAAAACCGTACAAGGCTCGTATTGAGTGATTGGATTTCCAAAAAATGGCCAAGGCTAAGGAACTTCCTTTATCCGAATGGGTACGCCTCTGGAGGGAAGCCCCGAGAACTTAACCAGATCTCTGCCAACACAAGGCCAGGTTACCTCTATAACTATGTAACTAACTGTCACGAGTATGCCATCCCCCTGTCGTAACCGACCTTTATCGAGGGCCCTCAACACCAACAACCACATAAGCAAAGTATCTGGGCTCCATACCAGAATACCACTTTTTATCCAGAAGGAAATGCACATACCCTGAGAGGCGCGGCCTCCATAACCTTGCTGCATCTTTTCCTGTTTCGACCATTTCTGGGGTGTGTGGTTTGATGAAGTCTTGTCCCACAAAGCTACGCTTCTCACAAAAGCCATGCTTCGATCAACCAATGATCAGTACTTAGCATGCCACATTAGCAAATTGGGAATATATCACTAGTAACCATCAACTACATAACCTCTGAGCCCATACGTCTCAGAGAAGGTGTTAAGTAAAGAGAATAAATTCTCCGCCACCAAACAGAAATGTATTTGATAAAAATCAGCTTTATATCTCAATGTGTAATGTCAGACATACATCTATACAAGTTTATCCTCGTTCTGAATGGAACCGAAGACACTTTGTCCAATTAAGGAAAATGTCCTTGCAAATCCGGATATCCCCAATCCTGACCAGACTCCCCATCACATAGGGTAATTTCTATACCAGAGCAACTCGATGCAAAGACAATCAACAGGAAATCCTTTCATTCTAGAAAATATCCGGTCTTCAACCAACATCTTCAAATGCAATCCTATTTCGTCGTATCATTATTCGGAATGAGTTTTATGACTTAATGTCCTTCCCCGGCTTATCCGAATAATGAGCGCTTATTTTAAAAACGTGTGGATACAAGTTTCCATTTTTAATCTTTTAAAAAAAGATTCACCTTTAAGATTCAATGCGCTTTTCGGATAACCATTTAGAATCTGATTCCCGGTCACGTCGAAATTCAAATGTCGTCTTACAGGCCAAGTTGTTTAAGAAAACAATTTTAATTCAATTTAGAAGTTCACACTCACACAGCAATATATCACAGATATCACAGCTCAATCCAAAGCAATTCATATCACAAAATATTACCTATCAGAGGTATCAAGCTATCTAAGGCATTCAATATAATCCAATCATCTATAAGCAACATTAATTAGTCACATAATTAATTTAATTAACTCAAAATAAATTAATTATGAAATAATCACCTAACCCTGCTTAATTAACATTAATTAATTACAAATCATTTTAATCTATTATTGATTAAATTAATTAATCATCCTTAATTACTGATTAATTATCCTTTAATTATTAATTAATTATCCTTTAATCATTATTTAATTAACCTTTAATCATTAATTAATTAATTATTCTTTAATTACTGATATTAAGTAATTATCCTTTAATTAATTAAAGATAAACCATTTATCTTAATTACTTACATAATTATCATTATTAAATTTCATTTAATGAACCCTGGAATTAATTATCAATAACACATAAATTAACTTGGACCTTAAAGTTAATCAAAAATTAAAACATCTCTTCTTAATTAACTTCTTAATTAACTTCTTAATTATACCATTAAATTTTATTTAAATTAAATTTAAGAATTAATTAAAATAAAGGATATATATAAAACACTTTAAACTTAATTAATTAAAATAATTTATTTTAAAACCTTTATCTAATTCCAAACTTAGATAAAATAATCATTATATAAAAGAACTAATTAAGAAATCGATTTAAATTTGATTTGTTTAAAGCATGAACATTGCAACTTCACATACCCGAGACAAACCCGAGTGCTAACCCGAGCCAAGTACAAATTTCTTCGAGTCCAACCCAAGCCACCCTTTTTTTTCTTTTTTTTTGATTTAAATTTTAAACCCTGATACATACTCGCAAACACCCGATCACAAACCCGAGCCATCTTTACATTTCCCCGAGATCCCACCCGAGTCATTCCCCTTCTTCCATCCAAACACAGCAACACCCAAACCTGACACCACGAGCACGTGCATAGGCATTCTGGCCATCTCCGACCAAGGCTCCAACCATCGACAAGTCGGCGACGACCACCTCTAACCGTACGACCACCCAAAACCCTAAATTGGTGACGAACTCAAAATCAAGCCATCAACTTCCATCTGGAACTGAACAGTTCATCCTAGAACCACCTCGCATGACCAACTTCGATCACCAGAATACTCGCCACTCTGACCAAAGCTTCCCCGATCAACCATGCATCGATTCCTCCATGTTCGGTCAACTCTAGTGCACTGACGATGACGCAACGACCTGGAAATCCGTGTAAACTAAAACCGGACCTTAAACCCTAGTTCACCGTCGACTAGCTACTCCGATGAGCTATAAAATCCCCGACCATTTTTTCATGAATCCCCATCACTCAAGCTTCCTCCAGCCATGACCATGACCTCCCTCACCTCCCCGTTCACCAGAAATTGCGAACCCATGCACTACACCAGAATCCTCATTTCGCAACGGGTTTAAGACGTTGCAAAATAATTTCGCAACGGCTTTGAGCCGTTGCGAAATGGGCAGTGGTAAAAATTTCGCAACGGCCCTTAGCCGTTGCAAAATATATATTTGCAACGGCTAAGGGCCGTTCCGAAATATACTTTAGCAACGGTTTGTAACCGTTCGGATTTTATTTTGCAACGGCTTAAAACCATTGCGAAATGTAGATGTATAACGGATGATTTTAATACTAGCAACGGCTTTAATCCGTTGCTAATTAATATTTTATTTTTTTAAAAACATATTTGAAATTTTTCTCTCCACCAGCGACAGTCATTTCATATCATAATTAATACAACAAATTGCAAATTTAACAGTATCACAGAAGAAAGATTATTAAACCAAATATTTTTCATAGATTAAACACAAAAACCAAACATAACAAACGTTTGAATTATAATGTTCAACATCAACACATACCATAATATAGTTCAACAAGTATGCATAACATACATAGTACAACAACGTCATCATTACATGTAACAGCCCAATTTTTTTTAACAACTATTTTTCACTTGTATTTTTCTAAAAAAAAAATTTGGGGTTTATTTAAAGTGATTAAAAATAACAATAAAAAAAAAATTGACCAAATTTTTAATTAAATAATAAGATCTCTGAAATTTTGACATGGTTAAGAATTAACTTTAATTTGGTAATTTGGGTTTTTGTCGAGGATGGTAAATAACTTAATTTCTAGCAAAATCAAGTTTTAATTAAGAAAACATTAATAGCTTAGGTGGTTAAGACATCTGGGCTATTCACGATAGGTCACGAGTTCGAGTCTCGGCATGGTCAGAATTTCTAATTTTTTTTAGTATATAAATGAACTGGTAATTACGCGTTAAAAAGGGCACGTAAATTTAGGGAATAAATACTATATATATATAAGATTATATATAAGAAAACGTATAGAATTTTAATCCGTTATTTTTCTCTTTCCAGTAAAATTTACTTCCCAATTTATATACATATATAATTTGATTTAAATCATTTCCTTAAAATACTAAATATGGAAATTTAAAGTGTGAAACGGTTAAATTTGTTAAAAGACAACTCCATTTGAATTTTAATAAAAAGGAATTTTGTATATATATATAATATGTGAAAACCAATTAAGTTTGTTAAGTAATAATTTTGAAGAATTTAGTGTATTAATGAACTGTTAAATTTCGCGTTTAAAGGACGCGTAAAAATTTATGGTATAAGTAACAAAATAAACGTATAAATTAAAAACGTTATTTTTATATAACTTTGGGTGTTTTATATTACGTCAGTTTGGCGTATTATAAAAATCATATTTCAACATTCATATGTATTTAAAATATCGTATCAATGGTCTGCATTCAAAATCACGCCACTATTAAATAGTATCAAATGTTGAAATCAAATTTCCATATATAAAAGAGAAACGTTCAAATCTATTTGTAACTGTTCTTTAAAATATAATGATAATAATCAACTCTTCCATTTTTTGATTTAAACATACCATATATTTCTTCTTAAATCACGCATATATCATTTGAAAGAAAATCAATTTTGCCTTCCTTTGCGCGTGACACAAAATTTTATTCTTTTAACATTTTTGGCATTTGCCTCTTACCTTTTTGTTTCTTGAGCATGTCACTGTATTCATTTATTCACGCAACCTAAATGGACTAATATATTTATTGCCTAAAATCAACTCATGCATTCAAATTTAACCTTGCCTATCTTTTCAAATTCTCACATTCCTATTTATATCTCCCTGTTTCCACTGCCTTTATTTTGCAAGATAAAATTTTTCGTTCCTATAATCACGCATATAAAGTAAAAATCATATTTAAATATCTTTATGGATTAAAATATCAGTTAGTGATTTTTATAACAAACGTTACTTTTGTTTTAACTGTCAAAATTTGTTTTAAACTTTTGTACATACCTTTTCATCCAAATATCTTTTGCCTAAAATCAATCTCTTACCTAATACCAGTTCTTCCAAATGCCGTTTCTTCAATCTACAATCACGCAACTATTAAATGAAAAAAAATGTTGAAATCAAAATTTATAAACTGGCAATGAATATCACGCATAAATATTGAAATCAAAGCTTCTCATAAAATTTGCAGTAATCGCATGCATTAATTTCAATTGGCAGTTTTAAATCTCGCAAGCCATATTCCCACAATCAACGCATGTTTTAATAAATATGGGTAACGTTCAAACATTTATAACTGAGAATCGATATCACACATATAAAGATCAAA
Source organism: Allium cepa (assembly GCA_030765085.1). Classification (NCBI taxonomy): domain Eukaryota; kingdom Viridiplantae; phylum Streptophyta; class Magnoliopsida; order Asparagales; family Amaryllidaceae; genus Allium; species Allium cepa. The sequence continues at coordinate 296,402,737 of CM060937.1, forward strand.
ATGTATAAAATGAAATAAAAATGAATATGAAGTAACGTTCGAAATATTTTTCCCTCTGATATCCTTTTACACAATCAATGCATGCACTTTAAAGACTGAAATGTGCATATCCTATATTCTCCCATTCTCTGCTTCCAAAAGCTCTACCAAAATCAAGTACATGAATCTCGCAATTCATTGAATAAATCAAACCATTTATCACGCTTGCCCTTTTTTTTTCTCTGCTTTAATCACGTATCTATATTCACAATTTATGTCAATATAACTGATGCTTGCTTGCCCTTCCTTTGATCAATATTCCCTTAAGTAATGTTCACGCATTCATGTTAACAACTTTATATCTGTGTAACTGACATGCTATATCAGTGGTTCGTTCATCACGCAAGAAGATCTCAATCAAACCTTTTCGAACATATTCTTTTGTTCAAAACTGGAAATGTGTTTTGCCTTTTCTTTTCTCAGCAATAAAATCACGTATTCATATCTTTCGTCTCTAATAGCTTCAAGTCTTCAACTGATTGCTCTCCCTCCCCATTGATCTTGCAGCAGTTCAAATCTTTTTAAATTTTGCAACGTTCGAACTTTATCTATTTCCTTTGAACTGATGAGGAAATTTCGCAGTCATATCAACCAAATTTATATCAATAAAACTGATGCTTTTACCTCTCCTTTAATTCGCACTGCCTATATATATACCCACCTCACCAGTTTCTTTCTCCGCATCTAAATATCTCTGCCTTCCCCTTCCTCGTACGTTCAAGATCCATCAGGTAATAAGTCTTATTGTTTTTTTCCTTCCAGTTTTCCTTCCTCTTTCTCTTGATGTTGTTCTATCTGTGCCTTGCTCGGCCACACTACTATTTATTCACTTTGTCTTTCTATGAGACTCTTATCATCTGCCTTGAACTAAACATATGGGATCTGCATATGTTGAACTGTTTTTGTTTTGGAAAGTTAGGTCTAGAAACAGAGAGGAAGTAAGATCTTGTGTGTGTGTTATAGGCTTAACTCTCGACACATAGGTAGTGGAATGTTGTGCAAATTTGTATATGGGAACTGTGTTGATGTCATGCCAGGTAAGTTGTAGGGCCTGGGAGTTATTTTGGGAACAGATCTGTCGAAGAAAAAAAAATATACACTTGAGGTATAAATTGCGTGAACATAAGATGGTCTGGAGTTGTTTGAGAGGAGTAGGAAGGGCAGTGTTGTCAAAATATTTAAGAAAGAGGGATGGGTTCATTTAGTAAGGATCTGATGATGCTTAGTTTTTTTGTTGCGTGAATATGTGTTGGCAGGGATGTTAGACTGGGTTGTGCATTGGTGTCACCGTGTACGTGTATCACAGTCACAAATATTTAGAAGCATGCATTTGTTTTGTATCTGGTTAGGAGTTGTTTTGGTTCGTGTAGAGGTCTGATAGGAACAGTGAGAAACCCTTTTTGCATGTTTGAGTTGGATGTTAACAAGGCCTAGAGAGTTTTCTTTCATTTGCAAAAAAAAAAAGAAAAAAAAAGGAAAAAAAAAGGGGTGAGGATGGGAAAGAGGTAGGCTAGGACTGTGAGTTCAGTTAGTCTGCATATATGTAACCTTCATATGATAGAGGAAGCAGAGAATAAGGAGGAGAGGAGATGTACACATTCAGTAGATGCTTTGATTTAGTCGCATGATTTTACTCGAAGTCGTTGCATAAAATTCTCGAAGTCTTTATATTTTGTCCCGAAGATTTGTTGCATTTTTCTCGAAGAAATTCCATGGTTAGCTCGAAGAAGTGGGGTTGTGGTGCGTGTAGCTGATGATGAATTCCTGTCTGATTGTAAGTTTGTAAAGCCTGCAAGTTTAAATTTAGACTGTAAAGAAATATTGTAAGTACTTAGGTTGATTTGCAGTAGTAGATGATATTTTTAGTAGTTGGATCCAGGTAAAAGGAAAAGAAAATAATGAATGAAAGTGGCAGAAGAGATGTAAGTATGTGGAAATGTTGGCGTGAGTGCGTGTACGCGAGTAAGTGTAATGGAAGTGTGCACGTGTACATGTACCCCGGCATAATAAGAAAACTCCACCATTTTGCCTTAGTTTGTCTTTAGGAAATTTTATCATGGTTATAGTGTTAGCACAGTTTGTGTGTTTGGAAATGTTTTGGTTGTTGTACACGGTAGAGTGGTCGAGCAAGTCAAACAAAAAAATTTCTCTCCCTACTTTTAAATTTTTCTTTGACCGTAAATTCTAAAGTCGCGTATTCAATATTTTGAATCTTGTTCTAGATTTAAATCTAAGCTTGACATCCGAGGGATTTTGATCGTTACTCTCTGTAGTTCTTTTCCGGTGAATCATCGTTTTGAAATTTAAAATCTTTCTGCAGCCATCAGGTGAGTATTTCTCACCAGACATACGTATTTATATTTTGGTAAATTATTGCAAGTGTATGTGTAAAATTGTATTTCACTATTATCTGTCTGTAGTGTAATATAGAATGATGGACCCCATTTAAATTGACACCTCATCAGTATTATCTGTTATATTATTTCTGCAGTTATGTTATTGTTTATTTACTGCTTAAATCACCACTGCAAGTTCCCTGTTATTATAGATGGTATGGGCTGAAATGATAGGCCTAATTGATTATTATTGTTCACTTGTTCTGTTAACTGCTGTAAATTGTCTTGGGATTGCGGGTTCGAAATGATAGAACCCGGGGTTGTGTAAATATCGGATTGAAATGATATAAATCCGTTTCACTTGACCTAGGCTAGAAAATCTTATACAGGCCCGTGGTTTATATATTATTTTCTGAAATTATTTTAAATTATTTAAATTTAGAAATTTGATGATATTCTAATTTAAATTATATAAAGGATTTTTATGAGATTTACAATGATTTAAAAGGGGTTAAATAAATAAATGTTGAGTTAAAATTTTGGAATATAACTTGTTTAGAAATTCTATATTTTTGGAAAGGAAAAGATTTCAATACATAAATAATAAATAATAAGTTATATTTGAAATTTGATGTTTAGCTAAAAGTCTACTACAGCATTTAATTGCTGTCTTTTGAAACTTGACTATTTTAAACCCATAACTTTAGATTGCATTTCCTAGATGCTGTAGAAGTGAAATTGATTTAAAATTGATTTATTTAAAATTTCATCTCTATTTTTGGGAATACGTTAAGATTTGGAATTTAAATATGAAATTGCTAATAAAGTAAGAAGTTGAGTTTGGAAAGTTTTAAAAGAAGAAAATTGATTTCTATTCTTTTGATAAAAGCAATAAATTCCAAATTTAATTGAATAAATTGAAATGGTATATTTTCAAAGGAAATGTTTTAAATCACGGATTTGAAATTAAAGGTATTTGAAATATATATATTGATTTGAAAAATATAAATACCATTTTTCAAACTATAACCACGGGTTATAATAACGTTTGGTTGGCAAAGAGACCGGGATCGGATATCTGGCATACTCTCTGTCGATACGGAAAACCACTTTGACTAACCGTGTACGCGGTGGAGATTCCAGAATGAAGTAGGATGGTGGTGACAGTTTCTTTAAGGTAAATACATGGACCCGACTCCCGTGAGTTGGCATAAGGTGGCTAAAACAGGAGCGATTCTCGGATTAATGAGGTAGCACCTCTGATCGAACGCACTTCTTCGTATGCCATTTTATTACTCTTGTGATTGTTTTGGTGCGCACCTTTGATTTGGGAGTGTTGTTCGAGGTGGGCGGTAACTGCGGCTACGCGTTTCCACCGGTCCGGATAGCAATTGGTATATCTACCCTGGCATTGCCTAGTTGTGCCGTGTCACCTACCCTAGCGAGCCTACTACGAGTTTCTATTTGTGTCGTACCTATGGAGTATCCTCTGGTAGCTTCCCGATCAGGAGGTATTACGGTACTGTATAGACTATTGGCATTATTTGTGTTAAGGGGAATATTGGGTCACTCCTTAACGCTATTTAAAAGTAAGTTTATTTTATATATAGACACTATTATAATAGCGCAATATACTACATAGTAAATAGTTTAACGGATCCTTAGAGGATGGGCGATCCCAAGCATCCTTTAAGTTACTTGCTTTATATTACAGTACACTTGATTTAGCTTACATTATATAAGTATGTATGTCCTGACTCGAGTGTTTTGTTTATTTGTACGCTCGGGTCAGCCTGAGTTGCAGCTACAGCTTTCTTTCTGGAGCTAGGACCACTCATAGATCACTCTTGCTAGTTGGAAGCTTTTTCATCTTTATCTATTTTGTAATTCAAAGCATTAAAGACTTTATATTTGCTTATGGCTTAAAATTGTATCGAAGTTTATAAACAATGTATTTCTGTTTGGTAAAAGTTTCAGTGGCTTCATGAACCACTGTGATATTTTATATTCCGCTGTGAGATTCTGATATCTGTGTCTGTGATTCTGTGATTAATTATTTACTGCATATTCTGAGTTCTGCCAAATTTATTTTTTACAACGCGGTATTTTGAACAATTCAAGTCCGACATGTGCGGATGCGAATGGTTGAAAACACCGGGTCGTTACATTACATAATACAACATACGGTATATAACGTCTTCCTCCAATCATCTAACGCTTGTTGGAGACTGGAATATTGACATAAAATACTTATTTAGAATATCCTGCATACACTGATATATCTAGCCACAGTATATCCTGCAAACACAAAATCAAATAATGTATTAGAATATCAACTAGCATATAGAAATTTGGATAAGAAAATTTATCAGAATATCAACTTTATTAGAAAGGACCCATTTCAATTACATTTACAATTTTTAAGCTTCAATTTACATTTTTACAAAGTTTAAAAAAAAACTGACTGTGCACATTTCTGTGCACTGCCTGCTGCAGTAACAGTGCACATCACTGTTCAAACTAAATCTCCATCCTTGTTGCTTCGAGCATGTCGACCACCTCACAGTGCAGACATCATCCACTCCTCTTGCTGCTGTCAAACATCCCATTTCACACAGTTCAATAACTTCTACATTGCTACTTGCCTCTTCCCAAACTTGCAACCTTCAGCAACAATACAAAATCATCAAAACTCCTGCCTGCATACATAGCATTTTCAAACTTCATTCCCCCACGGTCTACAACATCAATTACCACCAAATATCCTCTACCTTGACCATCTCAAGCAACTGCATTTGTACATATACCATTTACATAATCTATCATCACTTCATCCTCTACTGCCAATACATCACCACCCCTAAACATGCTATAGTTGACCTGTATGTCCTGATCATAGCCACATACCATGTCTCGGCATGTAAGTTTTGTAGTCTCAAGATAATGAAAAACCAATCATTTGTTCCACTGCCTTTGGTAGAGGCATTTCAAATTGCAATTGCTACAGACAATTTCCATTTTCAATTTGCAACAACAGTCACTCCAAATTCTATTTGACGTTTTCTATTTTCTATTTGTTGTTTGTTGCAATTCATTTCATTTTAGTTTGCAGTTGAGTGTCATTTCATTTTAATAAAAAAAGCAAACAAATATTGGTTTCATTTCAATTTGCATGTTCATCATTTCATTTCATTTTATATCTCTATCACTACCTGCACAACTACATACACAACTACATCATACCTGACCACACTATTGCTTTGCTTCAACCTGCTGTTTTCAACCATACCACTGCACTAAACTTCAAACTACCACCTTCAAACACTTCTACTTCTCTGATTTCCAACTGCCACAACATCATCTTCCCCTCTTCATACAGTTTCTGGTATAACCTCTACAACCACATGCTACCCCTTTGCCTTGCCTTCATACCACAGCAGTTTCTTCATCACTGTCACATTCACCATCAAAACTCCTCTTCACATCCCCTACTTCACTTCCCCACTTCCATACAAACACATCAACACAAAACAACTTCACCAACCTACCTGCCATCAATCAACAAGCAACTGACATCAACCACTTTTCCTTACAACCAACAACAACACCCTCCCCTCCGTCTCATTACAAACTGCTGCTTCTCTCACAGCCACCATTAACTCCCTGCCTTGCCACCAGTGCGACATCACAGACCAACCGTCAACTTACTCCATTATTCTAACAACTGCATCACCATCATTGTACAACTCCAAGCCCACAGCCAATCACTATCATCCTAAAACCATCAACTCCTCCTCCAACTGTTACACTACTGCCACTCCCATTCACCTTGCTGCCTTACTTCAGTTGCCATAATAACAGTGCACATCAAATAGTGTCCCTGACCACCAGCAGCAACAAAAAAACACAGATACACACAACATCATCATACCTCTCCTGTATACAAACTCCATCCATCACTAGTGCACAGTTTAACTCAACACTATCAAAACAACCCTTCATCATTATTTTATTAAAAAGTTTCAATATTATGTTTTCAATATACATGTCAAATGACATTGAATGTGGTGATGAATTGGAGAATTACAGTTATACTAATACACATGTCAACTGAACACCTGACCATCTTCCATTGCCTCTTTAAACAAACTCTAACCACCCACCTTGCACACTTCAAACAAGTCTAATCCTACCAAAACAACAAGCATTCAACCTCATCACACTGCCTTCAATCCCCCATCTACTTGCCGCAACCACCTCCTCACCCAACCATCACTGTCTCCTCCAATCCCAAACTCCTTCAACTTCCTCTGCCATATACAAGCTGCTCCTTATCAAAACTTCCACTGCAAATTCATCTCACCCGAAATCAACATCACTGCAACAGAAATCTGCTACCACCTTCCACAAACTCACCACTGCAACCCACATCCATCTGTAATTGATCCCATCGTACTTCCTACTATAATTCAACCTTCAATACCCAATCACGAGCGGAAGCCAACACCTAACACCACTGCAACCTCACCAATTTTCTCCGTGAACCAACAACCTTCGTTTAGGGGATTTCATCACCAAACCACCTCATCAATCAAAATCTAGCAAACTTCACCCACGACCTCATCAAAATCCGTGACCAGTGACCCCAACATGACCTCCTCCTGCACCCACGAACCAGCCAAACACCAACAGCAATCAAACCAGCGACTTTATTTCAGAATTCTGGAATTCATTGATTTTTGATTTTTATTGATTTTGGAATTCTAAAATTTGGGTCTTAGTTTAGAATTGGAATTACGAGCTTGTTCGCTTAATTGCTAATTTTTTTTTAAGTTTTAAATTTGTGTAAGTAATAGGTGTTTACTGATTGAGTGTGAGTTTTAAGTTTTGAGTAAATTGTTTGTTTTATTTTCTTTTTTATTTATTTTTGTAAAAATAAAATTGTTTGCTGAATTGTTTTCGGCCTGTGCGAGAATTTAGGTTTAGTCAATTTTTTTTCCCCACTTCAAAAAAAAAAAAAATTACTTTCATTTGGCTTGGGTGGCTCCAGTTGAGTTTAATTTTTATTTTATTTTTTTAGTTTCTTTAGTTTACTTTCATTCTTTAGTTTACCATTGCCACAACATCTCCTTGACATCAAACACTTCACTGAAACATTCCTCTGAAACACTGCTCATCTGCCACTTTTCACAGTACATTCACTTATTAAATTGAATACTATCTTTGTTACGCAATATAATGTGAAGTTATCTTTGTTACCCTTGTTGTTGACTCGTCAATGAAAAAAATTATTGCTACTACAGAGTAACTAAAATATTGTACTTTCCTATACTATTCCCTCCGCTGGTTTTTTTTAATTAACATCTTAAAATAAAATGAAAGTAAGCAATAAGACAAGAAAGAAATAAAAGTGTATTTATGAAATACAGTTCCCCTGATGTTAAAGGTTATTCGTCTAATTTAAGACCATTTGACTTTTTCACTAAGTAGATGCATGCAACCAAATAGTGCTTGACATTAGTTTACTTTCATAAACTTATTAAACGATGCTTTCAACATAAGAATGTATTGCAATTAACTATGCCAACAGTTATACAAAAAAATTATACAAAAAAAGTTACCTCACGGATCAATCTTTTCTAAATCTGAAAGGTACACAGAGAAAGCATCTTCAACCTGAAACAAATGTTAAAAACCTGAAACAAAGTACAGATCAGAGAATTATCCGATTTTGTAGAATTTTCAGTTTTGATATTAAGATTGGAGGATTATGATATTAAGAACAAATCAGAGAACATATATAGGTTTCCATTCAGATTGAATTTATTGGATAATAATAATGTATGCCTGCTCCTGCGTCTAAAGATATCGAATTGAACTCTTTGGATGATAGACATAACCACCGACTCCAACATCATCAAAGATCATAACAAGAGGATGATTTTGTTTGGCTGTGGGCTCATCTGGTAATAGTATATTATCCACAATCAACTTCTCATGTGTAGGAGGTATAGGTTTTCCATGTATTATGGATGCCGTCGAATCTCTGCATACAAAACTTATTGCAATGACTTCTAGATCAAAGTTCAACACTTCACATTTTTTATTTTCCTGAACATGCGAAATAAGCGGGTTAGCAGCATCGTCATTGTTCGACGTTCTTCCAACACTTTCATGATGTGTCCCACCACTTCCTCCTTCGTTGGAAGCAACGTCTGGCATCTGTTTCACATATCCTTTTAATATGTCGACCAATGTGTTCAATGTCCCCTTCACATTCTCCAAAGAACCCTCCACCTTCTCCATCCTTGTTTCCAATCTATTTGAGTCTTCTTTACTCCTTCTGAGTTGTTTACGTGGAATAGTAGATGCTTTAACTTGTGTCTTTGGTATTATAGTTCCAACACTTCGAGTCCGGCCCCTTTTATCTTTGCCGAACGTTTGTGACAAGATGTCTTCATCCAATGGCATATCTTGTTCCTCGTCGTCATTGATTGTTTCCCTTGCTTTTGCAATTTTACCCTAAAATATGATAATGCTTGAGATATTTAATTTCGTGCATATAAGTTATAGGCCGATAAACCATGTAAACATATATGTCATAACAGTAAATGATTTTTAATTTATCATCTAAAACAATATATTGTTTAACTTACAAAGTAAGAAGAATTTGAATCCGATATGGTGCCATCCTTTTTTGTATGAGTTTTCTCCCACACTTCTCGGCGTATGATTTCTTTTCCTGGATTTTCAATTGCCTGCAACCGAAACATCGATTATCAAACCAACCGAATCTTATTCGAAGAGTTTATTTCCTACCGATACAATCTCATTCAACGAAACGGTAAAATGCAACGAAATAACAAAAAATTAAAACTGTACCATCTTATGTTCTACTACGGCGTGACTTGTACGACCATTGTGATGGGTATAACTGTATTGTGATCTATTTTTTTTGCCTAGCTCTCTTCTTTCGCGTGCGCTGGGTTTTGCTTCATTTTTCAAGAATCCGTCCCAATCTTCTACGCTAACTTTTGGCGGACAATTTTTCCTTCTAGCTTCATCATTATCAAATTTGTCGTAGTACCCTGTCCTCAATTCACTTTTGTATCTTCTAAATGATTCACACATTTTTTTAAAATACAACTCTTTTGTATCCGACTCTAGCTCATAAAATGTCTGTATATATTGAAGATAAAAAATACGTTAAAAAGGAAATACAAGAAAATTAAAAGAGGTTGTATACACCTTAGGTGACATTCTCTTTTAAACAATAACCTGAACTGAAATGAGGTGGTGATAGAAGTGTGGTTTTGTGGACAGAGGTTGGAGGTGTAATTGAAGTGTTGGTGGTTTATTTATGCATAAAATCAAAATATATTATAAAATGGAAGTGGTACATTCATAAAATATAAAATCTCAAAAAAAACCAGGTTGTAACAAATTAAAATATTAAAATATGCAATGATATAGTTCAAAAAATAATATGTGTGTGAATTATTTTATAAACAAACACTTATGCTGTATGTATACAACAGAATAGTTCGTGCATTGCACGGATCTAGAGTTGGCTAGTTTATGTTAGATGATGTGGACAGTAATCAAACCTTACAAGATTATATTTTTAAAACCAAAGAAATAGTTATGAATGACCGGGTAAATTTGTGCATCTTTATACTTACATAAAATCTAGCAGTTATTAGTAAATGAAAACCAAATCGAAATAATAATTTATACATGCATACAACTGAAAAAGAAATGTGATAGTGAACAACTGAGCATGGATTTGTAAAGAAGCATGTACACAAGTATACTTTGCCATCTTATAATCAAATAAAACAAATATTGTTTCTTCTTAATTTGGACTGAAAGGAAGAACATAACTACACAAAATACTTCAAAAAAAATGCAGATAAGACAAAAAAACTATACAAATTGTATTTCTTCAAGCATAAGAATAAAACAAATTGAGAAAAAACATTGGTTTTTACATGATCAGAAATCAAACTGGAACGAGATAAATAATTAAAATACATAAAAAACTTTGGTGCTCAATATTTGGTTAATAACCCAACAACTAATATGCCTGCAGAGAGAATTTTTTGCTGACTTACAGCAAGCTATCCTGACGAGAAACCAAGCAAGATTTTATGTTTAAGTGCCTACCATTTGATTTGAGTAACTTGTTGCAAAATACATATATTAAATGCTAGTAGATTCCATTAACTCAACCCTCTGCATTAAAATGCACTACTTCAATTCATTGACGAAACACATCATTTGCATTAAAAATTATGTTAAACAAACTTAATGGAAAAACAACCCAAAAGTCATTGGTTCACTAAGATACTACGGTGAACTCTTGTATCCCATTAATATGTTCTACTTCATGAATTAAAATTTATATATTGTTATAATATATAAGCAAAACATATTTACTATAATTTCCAGTACTAGTACTGTAATACAGATGGAATATAGAGTAAGTGCTAAAGGTGCATGTTGAATAAGCAGAAATGAAGTCTATAGTTTAACTCCAACATGAGTAATACAACTACTGAAACTGATCAAATTATATAACATATTTTATTTTACATATTTTTCTTCATATATGTAGGTTGATCAAACAGAATATATGCATATTTTATTTACTTTTACAATCGTTAGGACCAAAACAACATTTTATCAAACTTATTTTATTTATTGATATCTTTATTGTCAGTGTATAGTATAATATCTCATATCATTGAAGTAATTGAAGTGAAAAAATGTGTTGTGCCATTTGTGTCACTTGTGCTATTTGTGTCATTTGTGCTTTTCAACAGGTTAACAGTGAAAAAAAATGACTTACCCGCAATTCAGCCCAAACGTCATCTTTACATTTGTTTGGTACTTTATCCCAACTTTCATATGATATCGGCACATGCGTTCGTACCAATTTACCAAGTCTACTGCCTATTTTCCCAGCATTATCAGAAACTGGAACACCATATGCATTTGTCTCAACTTTCTCGGGTTGTGAAGATGACGAATTCGCGACCGAATTGATCGACGTTTCTGCGGCTTTTGACATTGTTGCTGCAAGTATTCAGAAATAAACATATATGAGTTCCCAGCATAATTGTGCACAGCATATAATTGTACAGCATAATTGTACTTGCAAAATAGTTGTATGAGTGAAACCTGCAGAAAAAGCCCAATTTTTTACAGGATGTCTAATAAAAGCAAGCAAGGATTATTACCTAAAAATGAAGAAAAACCGGGTATGTCGCTCCAAATTCCATATGGTAAAAGACATATTGAAAATTGATCAATCAGATTTCATGAATTTAGAGTAATAATTAAATAGTGATACATGAAAAATTCTAAATTCATAATCAAAAAATTCAAAATTCCTCCACATTTGAAATTCAACTCAATTAAATTAAGAAATACATCTTATATTAACATGTGCATTTGGTAAGATCTTCTAATTTTTTGTTATCTTCAAAGGCTGATTGATAGACGGTAGGAAACTCAAGATCATCCACAGTTGTAGTCAAGCGCTTAGGTGTGTGTAAAACCACAAACCATCCGTTATTTTTGAATCTTTTGAGTAGAACACTTGATTCGCTTCTGACGCAAGAATAAATGGCTCATAGTTCATCCTATCTTTGGTCTTCAACTTCCCTAAATTAAGTGTAATCAAGTTTGAAACAGGATCAATCTTGCAACCATTGACCTTGTCTTCGACTTTTACCCAATCACAATAAAAAACCATTTGTTTGAAGTCTATATAATCCAACTCAATTACCTCCTGAATAACTCCATAATACAGTGTTTCAGCTTCGGCATAATTTTTATCTTTCCCACTGGCTCTAAATTTTGTGATTTCTCTCATACATACACTGCTGTCTTGTGTTACCATCCGCTCTTCGTATTTTTTCGGGGAAAATGTACCATTTACTTGGTACTTCATATAACTGCGCGCCTTGAACTTCGGCCCATTCACAAGGCGCCAAAGAGTTGAATCAACATCGTTTGTTTTTACCAACTAAAAAAATGAAATATGTGAAAAGTTTGATTAATAAGGTGTATGATACCTTTAAGTACGCGTGAAATATTAAATAAGCTTTAATATATACCTCGCCACGTAACCATAGAGTAAAACTTTGACAATCTTCCACAGATGAAACCCCATTTCCAGATTGAGATTTAGTACTTTTCACATAGATGTTATACCTCCTGCAAAAAACACATTTCAAAAAATTTATATACTTACAATGGTGGAGATTCAGGAGTTATTTGTGAACTTACTTCTCCCATTCATCCAACCCATCATACTTATTGAGGACCCATCTATGAACTTGTTCAAACTGCACCGAGGTTAAGGTTATGTCTTTACCATTATCTAGAGGCATCTCACCAGCAAACTCATCATCCTTGTCTAAGAAAGCCTCACGAGTATGTTTATGTGTGCCATCGCCTCCTTTTGGCATATACTCCATGCAGTAAAGACTAGCTTCATGTACGATATATCCTTCTGCAATACATCCTTCAATATATCTTTTGTTGCGGACGTATCCTTTATATGTTTTCATCAACCTATGAATATAAATCGATTACAAATAACTAGTACCAATTTAAATCGAATGATGATGAACAAAACAGAGATTAGTAAATTACCATTCAAAAGGATACATCCACCTATATCTAACAGGACCGCCTTTCAATGCTTCATCGGCTAAATGAACCATAAGGTGGATGCTGATGTCAAAAAAGGCAGGTGGAAAATATTTTTCAAACATACAAATTGCTTCTACCAAACTAGTCTTTGCTTTTAAAAGATGTTCTCTGTTAATCACCTTTGAACATAAAATGTTAAAAAAATAGACTTATACGATGTATAGCATTACGTAGATCCTTATGTTGTGGATAAGAATGCTGAAGCAATACCGGAAGTAATTGCTGCATTATGACGTGGTAATCATGAGACTTCATATTTGTTAGTTCAGGAGGATTGATTTTCACATTGTTATTGAAATTGGAAGAGAATTTGCTAGGCACCTTTAGGCTTTTCAAAATGGTGCAAAATCGTATCCTTTCGTCTTTGCTCAAGGTGAAAGTTGCATCTGGTATGATTACTTTATTTCTTTCAGGATCTTCACTCACCCACAATTTTTGTTTTATACCCATGTTTTTCAAATCCTTACGTGCATTGATGCCATCTTTTGACTTGTCTTTATGACCCATAATTGTGCTAATGAGATGCTCAGTGACATTCTTCTCTGTATGCATAACATCAATATTATGTCGGACCAAATTTGCTTTCCAATTGGCAAATCAAAGAGGATGGACCTTCTATACCACGCAGGAACATTCTCAACTTCGTCTTCATCCGTTTTCTTTTTTCGTTTTCGACCGATTTCTAATTTGTCCTTACCAACTTTCATCTTGATATTAGCTACCTTCTCTTCAACTTGATAACCAGTCAATGGCCGTGGAGGACGACGATATTCTTGTTTGTTATCAAAGTTTGTTTTTTCGTCTCGAAACTTATGTTTGAAAGGAAGAAATCTTCGATGTCCCATGTAACACATCTTCTTACTTGCACGAAGATAGTAAGAACAAGTGTCTTGCCCACATGTAGGACATGCAAAATAGCCATGAGTTGTGCATCCCGATAAAGTCCCAAGTGCAGGATGATCATGAATTGCCCACAACAGCCTAGCTCTCGATGTAAACTCAGAATTATGAAATGAGTCAAATGCAGCGACTCCTTCCCATAACAGTTGTAACTCATCTATTAACGGTTGCAAATAAACACCAAGATCCTTTCCTGGTTGTTTTGGTCCAGAAATCAACAATGTCAACATTGAAAACTCTCTTTTCATGCACATGGATGGAGGAAGATTATATGGTACTATAACTACTGGCCAACAACTATAATGGTTACTTAGAGATGCATGTGGATTGAAACCATCCGTTGCTAATCCAAGCGTGACATTTCTTGATTCAACAGCAAATGTTTTGTCAAAAGCATCTGCAGCTCGCCATTGAGAAGTATCACATGGGTGGCGCATTACGTCTGAATTAGACTTGGCACGACCATGCCAAGTCATAGCATCTGCTATCCATGGTATAGTATACAACCTCCTCAGCCTAGGAATTAGAGGGAAATGTCTCAACGTCTTCTGAGGTACTTTTGCAACTCTTTTCTCTTCGTTGAATGTTGTTTTATATCTTGATTATTTGCAAACTGGAAAAAAAACTCTATTTGCATCATCCTTCCAATACAAAATGCAGTCATTAATGCACGAATCGTAAGTTTTGTAATCCATACCAACTTGCTTAATCATCTTCTTCATGTCGTGGTACTTTATTGGCAGTGTGATACCTTCAGGAAGTAATTCCTTTATGAATTCTAGGAGTGCTGTCACACCATTGTCGGAAAAGCCATACTGGGTTTTCAAGTTATTCAGCTTGACGACGAAATACAATTTTGTTATCCCTTTTGGACATGAAGGATACAATGGCTCTTTTGCATTATCAAAAAGTGATTTATACTTCTTGCTTTGATTGGCCTGCCAATCAACATCAACCGTGGGCGAATCCTCAATATTGTCTGGCAACAAACTTGTAGGTTGAAATTGATGAAATCTATTAGCATCATTGACCTGATCTTCCATCCTAGGAAGTTCAGAGTCATCGGTACTTATGGCTTGACTAACAGGTTGTTTTTTGTTCATTGCTGACTCTTCCCCATGAAAATGCCAAACAGTATATGATTGGACAATTCCCCATCTAAGCAGATGAAAATGAATTTCATCTAATTTAATTTTAATTTTCATATTTTTGCACTGTGTGCAAGGACAAGAATAGATTTCCTTATTGCCACCATTTTCTACAACAAAATCAATAAACTTCTGCGCTCCTTCCATATATCGTGGGGTTCTTTGATCGGCTTCTTTCATCCACTCTTTATCTATAATTGAGGACATATTGATCTGCCAACCAAAATATATACAACATTTTATAAACTTGAAAGTATGAACAACTTAAAGAATAATTACATGCACAAACTTTACTATATTATTTGCTCAAAAAGTGAAACAATATATAATTTAGGAAAGAGGATAATGGATGCAAATAAGTAGTCTATCCAAATTGAAATATATTTGCTATGGAACATAGACGATATAACCCAAACATTTCTTTTTGCAGATTTATACTTATATTCTGCCAGTTAATATAAATAAGAATGACAATATATTGGCTGTGGAATGATCATTTAAGCAAACAAAATACTATATAATAATTCTAGTTTTACCTATTTATTGTATGGCTGTGGAATGTAGGATGGGTAGACTTTGAGAAGTCTGGTAGTCTACGGTAATTAAAGAAAAATTATGCTCATTTTAGTAAGAGTTTATATAGTACAAGGAAAATATAAAGTGGTACCACAAAGTTTACAAACTCTAAACACTCATATACTAACTATTGACAGCAATAAATTATTTAAAATATTATTGATTTGAGTGGATGAGATTACTAGAACACATGGATGAACAAACATTTAGGATAAACAAAAAAATTCTTATCCTGAAAGGGCATTACAAGAGAAAGTTCCACTATGCATAACATATCGCTGTAGCTAAGTCTGGGATTAAAATACCATTGTTGTTACCTATAAAGAGAATTACTTAACAGGGACTGCCTAAAGGAGAACAAAAACATAAAGTGCAATTGCATTTACAATCCATGATTTTCTTTACCCACCCCATTGAAAATGAAACAACAACAAAAGATAAAATTATCTTTTTTTATTTGTTGAAAAACATAAAAACCAATCATCTTATTTCAACAATGGTAGGTAGTGCAGCGGGCTTGTGCTACAAGCAAATTCCAGGAAAGGTGGTGACAGTACACATATGCAGCTTCATTCCAACATCATTCCATCATCCTTAAAACTGCCTCCACCACACACGTCCTACTCTCACAGTCTACAAAATTCTCACTGAAACCATCCTTTCTACCATTTCATTCTTTCTAACCAAAAATATAACTACCTCCAACACACTCAAACATACTACCTCCTTCATACTGTACAAACATCCCACTTTTACATTCAACCAACCACCAAAATTGCTGCTGCTCCACCACTGTACACTGTGCATATCAGTGCACCACACCTACCCTATGACAAAACCACAGTCCTCCGCTGTCAACTTCTCACAACATTGCTTGATTCAACCATATCCATCATACCATCCATACATCAACAGCCTTGCCTTTACATTCTCCCATTGTCAACACATCAATGCAACTTCTCTGGTCATAAAGACCAAACTTCTCTCCACTTGCTGCCAACGTCTCAAATAACTCCACCCTTCAAAACTACAACAACTCTTGCTGTCTTCGCAGCCCTGCCACCAATACTGCAAACCCATCCACATCACACTTTCTCTTATTGAACTGTGCAAACCGCTTGCATATCACCCATCAATAAATTTGAATCTCACATACCACTTCACTGTCTATTCAATCACTCACAACATCCCAGAGACATACTACTCGTAATCAAACCCTGCACTTCATACATCAAACCTAAATTGCCTGGCAAACAACACTGTTCCTACTTTCATCTACAACCAACTTCCTTCCATACATCAATAGTTCAGTGCACTTTACCACTTAATATCACTGCACAACAAACTCCAGCCCACCATATACTCCACTTCGACCACCGAACAACCTTTCCAACCACCTGCCTTTGAACAACCCACGACCTCCTCAAATCACCAACCCAAAGTGCAATTGCATAAACTTCCACTTTCTCATTACAATCAGCAGACCACATTCAATCCTCCACAATTGCAACTAGTATCAACAGCAGTGCAATTCTCCTTGCTTGCATCTGCAAATACAACCACAACTCTACATACAACTTCAAATTAACATAACAACCCATCATCTTGCAACTGCTGCATCATCATGCTCCCCACAACACTGACCAAACACCCCTTTCCTCCACAAAACTCCACAATTCCATTCATGTTCAAACTAGAAACCACTCGAGTTCAAACCAGTTCACCAGAAATCAATCTCGAACCCCCCAATGGCTCGAACTTCTCCATCGCCAGCATCGCAACCTACGCGCGACCCAATTCGAACCATCCCAATCACTTGCCTGCTTACCTCCATCTCCAACCTGCCACTGCTAACAATAGCCTCGCTCCTCTACCACCATCGCAAACCACCGAAGTTATTCTCAAGTCGCCATTCCCATGCCGGATCTCGACGCTTTCCTCATTCCCATGTCGGACCAAACATTTATACATATACACAAACATACACACACATGCGTGAACAGAAATATCTATTTTTAAACTTGATGTTATTCTAGAAACATCAATAATTAATTATGACTAAACTCGATAAGTTAAAATTACAATACACCACATCAATTTGATCCAGTAAAGTAAACCGTGATCGAAGTATCATCAAGTTTACGAGCTAGCGTTTTGTTTAATGAAATGTGTTCCTAACGTGAGGGTCTTAATCTAGTTTGGGATGATTAAAACAAAGCAAAAGAAATGAAATGTTAAAGATGGATGAAAGTCCAAAAGGGGAAAAAAATGGAGAATACTGGGATTTGAATTCAAATGTATAATACATAGAAGACGTGACCAAACTTTCATACACAACTAAAAACATATATGCATAGAAATACTAAGCTATTTTTCTTTTTTTCTTTCTATATTTGAATTTTCGTGGATTTAGATGTGCCAAGTTTGTCCTAAGCTGCGTCCAACCAGAATAATAAAGACAAATTGCAATAACAAGGACAAAGTAACAAATAATAATAATAACAGGCTACAAATTCTATCAACGGTTAACAAATTTGGCACAAACAGTTAACAGCTACAAAATGCAATAACAACATGCTATATGATAACAGCTACAGGAAATAGTAAATCAACTAGAGTGTAAACCAACCACAGCGTAATCATCCACAATTTGTAAAATCATTGATGCTAATATAGACTTGGGAATTCTAGTTTATAGTCCTTCATTGATATAGATAATCAACAGCTTGCTAAATATAAACTATCACAGCCATTTCAATTAAATTCCCAATGAAGGCTAGGAACAAGAACTAAAAATAGAAAATTGGACTATCTGATATCAGCAATTTTGTTCGGACTTCAGAAGCAAGAGGAGAGTGGAATTCAACTTGAAGAAATCCAATCAAACCGTGTGTACTTCAAATGAAGTTAATTATTATTTTGGGATGAATCAGTCATACCTGTAACTTTCACAAAATTTGAAGAACTCCAATCAAACGAATAATTCTTGACTCCTCCATCAAGTCCTTCAGTAATTACAACTCCTTCACCCTCTACACAATCGACCTCTTCCTGGTTGCAGTGGATAAAAACACCTTATATTCAGAACTATGCTACAAACACAGGCCTTGCTAACCGTGAAGAAGACATTCAAGATCCCTTTGCTGTTTAAAACGAAACTTGTTAACAAAATAAAATAAAACGTTCAATTAAAATAAAACGTTCAATTAGAAATACCATTTTAGTCGCAAGATCTGAGATGAAATTTGGATCTGCCGAAATTTGGATCTGCCAAAATTTGGATAAACACGCTTTACTATTTCTTCCACAGCAAAGATAAACACGCTTTACTATTTTTTCTACCGAAATTTGGATCTAGAATTATTATCGCCTTTTTTTTGGATCGAAGTGGAAATGAAAGAAACGGGCGTAGCTGGTTGGGAACGGGGTGTATGCAAGGCTGTACTACAAATTTAGTTCGGCTAAGGGCCGTTCCAAAAATTAGAACGGCTATCAGCCGTAGTATAATATTTTGCAACGGACTTTAATCGTTGCTTAATAGCAACAGCTTAGAGCCGTTGCGAATTTTCCGCCTTTGGGTGTTGCGAAACGGCTGGTATGGCCAAAACCATTCAAACTGATAATTCTTAACAACCACAACAATAAAAATCACAAAATCTTTATCAAAAATCATGATTTTCAAATACGAATCAAGTTACGAATTCGAAACATGAAATTTAAATGATTGTTTTTCTGACTTGTTTTGATTATTACTATAAATTCCTATTTTTGAAATAATTACTTAATATAAATACTTGAAACCATTTTTAAAATTAATATCTTGTTGATTTATACACTTTTTGTTTAAACATCATTAGCTAAAAGAGATTAGAGGAAGAGATTTTGGATTTTGAACCCGTTTTGAAACCTGTAAACTAAAACAGAGCGATCTATGCCTATGCAAGAGACATGCACAAGTGTATATACACACACACACATATTTGTATACATGAAAACATATTTACATACATTCAAACATTTTTCACGGCTTCACTTCACAAACATCAAGTTATAGATCAGATTGAATGTATTTTACTCACCTGTTATTTTGAAATAGAGAGCTTGGAAGTTGTTTTTGAATTTGAAACTCTGGAAACTGAAACTTGATTTGTTTTGAGTGGAAATGCTTTGATTTTGTTGAATCTGTTTTGATGTTTAATTTGAATCTTGTTTAGTTGCTTGATTGCTGACCTTTTGATTTATGGCTTCAGGTTTTAAAGTTTGAAGAGGTTGTTTGTTTTTCTTTTGTTTTGATTTTTATTTTCACTTGTAGTTTTTGAAATGAAAAGAAAATGAAGAGTGGAAGCATAGATGTATATAAACTTGTTTACTTATTATTTTAAAAATAAAAGAAAATCAAGGCACTTGTTAGTGCATGATATAATTAACTTAACACTTGTATTTTGCATGCTAAATTTACTTAACACTAGTTCAATTTTATGTTACATACTCACACTTGTAATTTGCATGCTAATTAATGTTTTTATATAATTTATCTATTACATTATATTTAGTTTATATTTATATATGTTTTAATATACTTTTATATCTTTATTGAATACATTTCCTTATATTAATATATGTTTTAATATTATATTTTAAATTTTCCTTTTATTTATATATATATAATTTTTTAAAGAAAATGATTTAAAATTTAATTATACACTAATTAAAATTATATATACATATATATATATGTGTGTGTGTGTATATATATATTAGTTTTTAAAATTTAGGGTTTTAAATCCAATTTAAGATAGTTATTTTGGAATTCCCAATCAATTCCAATTACAATATATATATACATATATATATATATAATCAAACACATATCTTATTCGTTATTGGAAAAATTTAAATTAATTCACAAATTAATTCCAAAATTTATATTAATTATTAAATTAAACTTGGCTTAAAAATGGGATCGTTACTAAATAATTTCCATGTTTCTCCTAGATATTTCCAAAGCTACATTTTGGCCAAGACTTTGATAACCAATTATTTAACTATCAAATAAAAAAACATTCATTGATTCAATTCCAGATGGGATCAACTAAGCCTTTATCAATCAATCCTTAAATATTAAAATCATTTTATTAAAATTCGATCAAAGGACCTTTACAAAACACTATTCCTAAACCCATTGCATCCCTTTTATGATTGGAAAAAAACATTTATATACTTACTTCAATGATATAAGTATATTCATCAAACTTTAGAAAAGTTTCCTTCTTTTCAAATTTCTTTTTGAAAACATTACTTACTTTAAACCGATCCACTAATCCTTTATAAAAGTTCCTTTTTTAAAAGCTCACTTCATATTGAAATATCCTTAAAAATGTCGAAAATCAATTTATAGAACACTTTTACAAGTCTACAAGTTAATTTACAAAACCTATTTACAAATTTTTAAAATCATTTATAAAACATTTCACTGTTTAACACTCCTTTAATAAATCTTATTTAAGAAAAAAATTCTTTACAAAATATCTTTTGCAATTCATCCTTTTAAGTCACTTTAAATAAACCTTTTTACATAGTGAAACCCATTTTAAAAACAAGCTATTATTTATAAATACCATTATAAAATAATAATTGTAACGACCCAGAATTCTGGGTAATTTGAATTTGTTTATTAACTTTATTTTAAATATTGAAAAGTAATTTTTTTTTGATTTAATAGGTTGAATTTCAAATATAATGATTTATTGTTAATTTAATTGTTGAATTAAATAATTGAAATCGTGAAAATAATTTAAATCTTGGATTTTTATTCGGAGAAATATAGTTTAAAGGCTTACTAAATTTATATTCATAAATATGAAGGCAATAGAACTTTTAAATTGAATTTAAAAGTGATTTACTCGATTTAAATAATAACTCGTTAAATTAGCATATAAAAAACAGCCTTCCGGGGTATAGTCTCGGAATTCGATGAAATCGATTCAATTAGATCCGTAATAGTGCATTATTATGGATTTCAAATTTTGTAGCATTTGGACTTATCGTTTGGTCATACGGAAGAAAAATGCATTGAATTTAATATGGAAAATTCAATATAATAATTTGGTCCAAAAAGCTATCTTCTCCATACGATCGAATTAGGACTCGAAACTTGTTCCATTGCATTCAGAATAAGGGTATAACATTATGAACGCCTGGCGGCATGCTCGATAGGGGTTCGAAATTTCAAGCTACTTAAATCGAAATATTTTTAAATTTTAATTAATATATTTGTCAAGTCAACCTTTCTTTTCAACCGCTTATCTATCTCTTCCAGCCACCCTAGGATGTGATCGTGGATATTCCTCATACAAAACGCTTTCCTCTCTTTACTTTTTAAATAACACATAGAGCATGGAAAGGGAAAAAATATTAACATTCAAAAATTAATTCCTCCAATTTTACTTGATAAAAAAATATGAAACAAAGTTTAAATTTTTTGTTTCATCAAGAGCTTCACATAGATGATTTTATGGAAGTTGCGGCTTCATCTCCTGGAGTTCAACTACAATCCAATAGCATAAAAGTGAGCCAGAGTTGGGAAATTCTTGTCAATGGTGAAGTTTTTGTTCGATTCGAGGGCGTATTCGAGTTCGTCATGGAAAATCACATCTACCGTTAAAATTGGTGTTGCTCGATGCAACTTTGGGTCGTGCATCACGACCAGGTTGAGTGGGAGCGGTGATTGTCGCATTTTGCATCGTTGGAGCATAGACGTTGAAATAGTGGTGGTCGAGTCGAAAGCGAGGAGAGGAGTTCGCCGGCGTCATCAGAATGGTGATTCGAAGGCCGGAGCTCCATGTATATGCTTGCTCATGCATGGCCATGGGTAGTGTTTTATGCACGGGAGCATCATTTTTGGGGAAGAAGCTTAGTTTGGGCAGAGCTTCTATTTTGTGTTGGGTAATAAATTTAAATAAATTAAGTTATATAAATTGTTTTATGGAAATCCAAATTCTTATAAATTGCGTAACTCTTATTTTAGGTTGAAGTCCAACGCGGTCAGTCTCATTGGGACCGTATTAACACGGACTTTGCTTTATTTGGCTGAATTTAGAGCTTTTGGAATTTTCAGTTAAATTCGAACGCGTTCGAATTTAATCGGAATTAAAATGCGAAAGCGACAATAGAAAATAAAGATAAGTGTTTTATAATGCTCACAAGTACTAGAATATTTTTATGATAGTTAAATATGAAATTATGAAGTGATATAAATTTATTGGTCATTTTATGATAAATTTAACTGTCATTTACTATTAAAAATTAAAACTGACAGTTAGATTTGAAATTGGGATTTAATTGCCAATAAATTACCTAATATTAATAACTATGAAATGGTTGTGAATTATGACTATTTGGATGATTGATTGTGATGGATGTCAATCGATTGATATTTGTATGATTGGATGTTTATTTATTTTTAAATATATCTTATTATCACCTAGTAAATTATTATTAGTACACAGACTGTAAACTGAATTATGTCGAATAATTAAGAAACAAGTTGAAACGATATATAGCTATGACATTGTGATTTGGATTGAAATGATACATATCCATCTCTGAAATTAAATTGATATAACTGATCACATGGCCATAGGATAGAAAATTATATATGAACATGGGATTGGTTAAATTAAATGATTTTAAAAATTTTGATTTGAAATTTATTTAACTGATTTGATTTAAAAAGATAAAAAAAATTAAATTTATAGAAATCAAATTATTTTTGAACTTGAGCACGGATTGTCGAAATTTAAATTTGGTAATGGGAATTGTTTAAATAATCAAAGTGAGTTTTTGAAGTTATAATCGAAATATGATTTGGATTTCGAAAATTGATTTGTTTTAAAAGGATTTGAAATTTCATTCGAACTTTTAATTTTCACTATGTAAAGGTAATTTAATTGGATATATAAATTTGGACTCAAGAATGGAATTTGTTTAATGTTTTGAATCTTAATTTGAAGACTGAAGTGTAATTTGAATTCAGTGATTTTAGTCGATGTTTTTTGAAAATCGAACTCGAATTTATATAAATGGAAATAGCTTAAAATTGAGAATTAAATTGAAATCAATTCAAATAAAAATTGAAATTAATTTGAATTAAAAATTAGAATCGAAGTTAATTCAAATTGAAATCGTAATTGAATCAATATAAATGGAAATCGAACTAATTTGAAATTGAGAAGATTCAGAAATTGAATCAGTTTTACTTTGAAACTATTTTTAAATGAATTATTTTAAAATAAACTATGTAAAATCTACATGTGACGACCCGGATTCAGCGTCCGAAAATTGGCATCAAATACATCACCCGTATTCGAATGCCGGAGATCCAAATGTCGAGTCTGGTTCGCCGAAGCTTATAACACATTAGGTGAAAACAACACAGCGGAAACAGAAGAAGAATTTTATTGCACAACAGTTGATTACAACAGTGATACAATATGAAGTGATTAACATTATCAGAGATAAATACAACAGTGAAAAAACAACACCAACAGCAGCGGAAAGATAACACCAAAAATGGTCTTCAAGAGAGAGAGAAAATCCACCATGCTGCAACTCCATTGCCAAAGCTCCTAACCAAGAAGCTCGAACCACAATCATGCTGTAATGTAGAAAAATGTGATCCCCACATCCAAAGGCTTCAAAGACTGCCAAGTCTACACCTACTAGCTGACTATCTGATAACCTGACTCTAGGCTGCCCATGTGGAAAATTTTACGCACCTAGAGTTTAGAAAGGGAACAATAAACTCTAGGTCAGTCATTGGACTAGCGTGAGCAAAGAAAATCAGTTGCTTGGTACAAAAACAAACAAAAAGAAATAAAAAGAAATTCGCTATGCTTTTTGGAAAATGATACTACCATAAGGCCTCCCGGTCACACGCACAATGCAATCGCACACTTGGGGGAGACTTCTCCTTATGATAACCAAACATGCTTGATACGCGAAAATCCTTTTGATATTATTATTAGTGCATATTACAAAAAACATTTCGAAAGTATAATATTAATCTTTGCCAGCATACATACTATTATAGTATGCCTACTATAGCTACCATGTTAGATGGCAAGTTCTTCAACTAAAACTGTACAAGGCTCGTATTGGGTGATTGGATTTCCAACAAATGGCCAAGGCTAAGGAAATTCCTTTCCAAATGGGTACGCCTCTGGAGGGACGTCCTGAGAACTTAACTGGATCTCTGCCAACACAAGGCCGGTTTACCTCTGTAACTAGATAACTAACTGTCACGAGTATGCCATCCCCCAGTCGTCACCGACCTTCGCCGTGGCCTCACCAACAAATTTCGAAAACCACATAAGTTAAATATCTAGGCTCCATACCATGATACCACTTTTTATCCAAAAGGAAATGCACATTTCCTAAAGGGCGCAACCCCCGTCACCTTGCCGCATCTTTCCTGTTTCGATCATTTCCAGGGTGTGAGGTTCGTTAAAGTCTCGTCCCACAAAGCTACGCTTTTCTCAAAAGCCATGCTTCGATCAACCATGATCAGCACTTAGCATGCCACATTACCAAATTATGAATATATCACTAGTAACCATCAACTAAATAACCACTGAGCTCGTATGTCTCAGAGAATGGTGTTAAGCTAAGAGAATAAATTCTCCGCCACCAAACAGAAATGTATTTGATGGAAACCAGCTTTATATCTCAAAGTGTAAGGTCAGACACACGTCCATACAAGTCCATCATGGGTCTGAAAGAAAACGAAGGCACCTAGTCCAATTAAGGATAGAACCCCTTGCAAATTTGGGTATCCACAATCCCGACAGAACTCCCCATCATATATGGAGATCTCTATACCGGAGCAACTCAGTGCAGAGACAATCAACAGGTAATCCTGCCGTTCTCGAAAATACCCGGTCTTCACCACTGTCTTCAAATGTAATCCAATTCGTCGTATCACTAAATCGGAATGGGTTTTATGACATAAAGTCCTCTTTCGGCTTAACCGAATAATGAGCGCTTATTTTAAAAACATATGGATACATTGGGATCTTTGTTAAGTCTCAACTTTTAGCCCAAAACCTTTCCTTGTGAATGGTTTAAACAAATTTCCACTTTTAATCTTTTAAAAAAAAGATCAAACTTTAAGATCCTCTTTTATTTGAAACAAGATATACCAAATCTTCCACAAAGATTCATTTATAGCTTTCAAAAATATTTCCATTTCAAATTTGCCCACAACTCAAAATCCTTTCAACAAAAACTAGGAATACTTTATTTATATGAAAGCTTCTATAATTTGGAAACAAAGATTTTTCGTTTCGGGAAAATCCGATTAAATATGCACAAGTTATAGCCTTTTAAAGTATAAAACGGAAAATCAGCGAACTGCCGTACACTCGGCAAGTTCTATTTTGAGATAAATTCAAATCCCTAAAATAACTCATTTAAAATGATTTAAAAATGGTTTAAAATCCATACATATACATTGTGTAACCTGTATAACCTTTTAAACCATGTTATTATTTTTATTTTCAAAACTTTAACAACCCATATTGTATTCAAAATAATTTTAATTCCAAAATTCTCTTTTCAAAAGTTTTTCATATTTAAAACAAATCACTTCCAAACCATTTTGGATTCAAATTCAACTTTTAAATTCTTTTCACCATTTTGAATAAATAATATTAAATTCAAAATACCTGTGACTTAACCAATTTCCCACGAAATCAATATTTGTGTGTGTTGCGTGTAGTCGAAGGGTTTCACATGCAACAATAAAATATCTACCATCATAAATCCAAGCATAACAATATCAATAAGCGGTATAATCCTATAACGCTTATCTTCCATTCACAGATAAACATGTAAATTCATCATAGATAAATAATTTATATTCATCACATCTCAATCCAAAGCAATTCATATCACAGAACATCACATATCAGGGATATCAATCAATTCAAGGCATTCAATATAATCCAATCATCCATAAGCATGATTAGTTGTTCAATTCCTAATTAATTCAATTTAATCTCAAATTAAACTAATTACTCTAATCATTTTTAAATCCTGCTTGACTAACATTAATTAGTTACAAACCCTTAATTAATGAAATTAATTAATCATCCTTAATTATCCAATTTAAGTAATTATCCTTAATTAACCACATAAATTAATTAACCCTTAATTAATTGCATTAACAAATCACCTCTTAATTATTAATTAGCTAACCTTTAACTAATCTCATTAATTAATTAACCCTCAATTAATTAATTAACAAATTAACCTCTTTTATTACTTATCCTTTAATTAATCACATTAAGTAATTATCCATTAACTAATCACCTTTATTAATGAAATTAAGTAATTAACTCTTTAATTAATACCCTTGAGTAATTATCCTTTTAATTACTTTCATTAGGTAATTATCCTTAATCACTTTTTATTAAGTAATTATCCTTTAATTTCTCACAATCATTACAAGAAGTAATCAACCTTTAATTAATTGCATAAATTGATTATCTTTTAATTAATTACCTTAATTAATTAATCACATTAATAAACTAATCCTTTAAATTGATTACAAAAATTAATTAACCTTTAATTATCAAATAATTAACCTTTAATTATTTAATTATCCACTAATTACTTATATTAAGTAATTATCTATTAAGTAATTAATTACCCCTTAGCTACTTACATTAATTAATCACTAATTAATTGTATTAAGTAATCATCCTTTAAATTAATCATCCTCAATTAATTATCCCATAATAAATCACATTAATTAATCATCCTTAAGTTAATTAACAACCATAAACATCTTTATCTTTTTAATTATTTCTTAATTATATTTAAAAATAAGCTTAAGAATTAATTAATGAAAGTATATATATATATTTAACATTTTGGACTTGATTAATTAAAATAATTTATTTTAAGATCTCTAATTAATCCCAAACTTAAACAAACCCATATTGTATAAAAGAATTAGTTTAACAAAATTTGTTAAACTTGATTGATTTAAACTTCAAAAATTTGTTAATTTTTAAAATTTAAAATTCTACAACAACATAAATCCGAGATAAACTCGAGTGAAACCCGAGCCAGATGCAGTTTTACTCGAGTCTTTCCCGCTTCTTCTTCCTTTTTTTCTTTTGAAACTTTATTTTGTTTTAATATTTAAAACTGTTATTCCAGTAAACACCCGTGAATAACACAGAAACAACACTAGCCAAAACACATTTCCCCCGAGTACGACTTCAAACTATTTCTTCTCCTTCCTCTTCTATTCTTTAAGCATCACCCAGACCCACTGGTAGACACGTGCACGTGCACAGACCAACGGCGACGTTCCGATCACCCATGCCACCGCCGACGAGTCGACTTCGACCTTGCCTTCCGATTCCGGCCACCCAAACCTGAATCGATCACAAAAATCGAATTCGAGCAATCTCGACTATCTCTTGAAATAACCCGATCACCTGAAACCTCCATGCTTCACCGATTCCGACCACCAGCATTCTCGCCATCACGACCATAACCCACTGTCCCATGCTCCTTTTCCCCCTGGTCCGATCGATTTCGATGCCCCCTCGTTGCCACACGAGTTCAAGAAACAACGATGACCCAAACAGCTTGCTAAACCATAAATCGACATCATGCCACGGCCACCTAAAAATCCATCAACTATTTTTCCCTTGAGCCCCGACTCACGAGCCGCCTCCAGGCTTGATCGCGACAATCACCACCTCATCGATCATTGGAAATTGACGAGATATCGAATTCAGTGCATCCTAAAATTCACAGCAACCACTAACTTAAAAATCACAATATTATTATTATAATTCATTATTTTTGAATACGAATTTAATTATATAATCAAAGCATGGTAATTTAACACTCGACTTTTTGACTTGAATTGATTTTTCTCTAACATTTCTTATTTCTAGCAATCTTATATGTTGATAACACTTAATAATATTTTTAAAATTAAGATTGTGTTTATTCAAACGCATTTTATTCGAACATCAGAGCCTAAAAGGGATGAGGGAATTAGATTTTGAATTTTGAAAAAGTTTTAAAACCTATAAAGTAAGAACAGAGATACATTTACCTGTGCACACAAAATACACAGGCATGCAAGCATATATTTACTTTCATACAAACCTTATCACACATATTTCCAAATATTTATCTCATATAAACAAGATATAATAGGTTTAAGATCTAAAAGGGTAGTTTACTCACCTGGGAAAAAGGAACAGAGAAGTTTATGAAAGTCTGGAATGTTTGTTTTGATTTCTGAAAATCTGGAAAATGATATTGATCTTTGATCTAATACGTGATTGGAATTTTGCTTTGACTTTGTTTTCATGTTTGAATTTTCTTTTGTCTAATTGATTTGAAACCGATCTTAATGCTTTAGGTTCATTTCTGTTTTGATTTTCTTTTGATCTTTGTTTCAGGTTGATTGATTATTTGCTTTAATCTTTGAAAATCTGGAAAGTTATTCCTGAACTTTGATCTGGCTTGGATTAGTTTCTAGGTTTAAGGTTTTGTTTCTTTTTCAGATTTAGGGTTTTGAATAAATTTTTTAATGAAGGCAAATGAAAGATAGGAGTAGAGAGATAGGTATATATAACTTGTTTACATTTTATATATTATTTTGAAAAATAAAGAAATAAAAGACACTTGTAATTCATGTTGAAACACTTGTTCATGCATGTTATATGAAGCTTACAAATGTTTAAATCACATTTTAAAATACTTACACTTGTTAAAATCCTCACACTTGTCTAAATGCATGTATTAGAGGTTTTTTAATATGTTTATATAAATTTTATATTATAATTTCTATTTATATATGTGTGTGTGTGTGTTATTTTTTTTAATTCAATTTTCTATTATTTATATATATACAAACTATATTTATATCATATATAAATTTTAAAGAAAATGATTTTAAAACTAATTATACCTTAATAAATAGGCATATATATAATAGAATTTAACCCTTAATTAGCTTTTGAAAATTATTATACTTAATTTAAAACATAACTTCCAATTTATTTATTTTTAAAATATATAGTTTTATAAATCCAAATTATTTTTAAGATATTTAATAAAAAAAATTTAATTCCAAATCAAATACTACTTACAATCTATTTATATAAATATAAAGCAACTCATCTCTTATATATTTTTGGAAAAATTCAAAATTATTTCACAATTTAATCCAAAAATTCAATTTAATTCCTAGATTAAATTTGACTTAATTCGTCCTCAAAATTTGCTAGACAGGAAGACAAACAAAGAACAGATGAACACATTGGTTTACCAGATCAAATGGAGTAACTATTCTATATTTGGCTTACCAAATCAGAATATCATCAGTAAATACGAGAAAGATCTTATTCAATACTTTACGAAATACTTGGGTCTTCAAGTCTATGAAATATGCAGAAGCATTGGTTAGTCCAAAGGAATAACTTACCATTCATAGAATATATCAGAACCCCAAAAATAGACAGATGAATACAATCTTCTGCAATTCTCGGTTGATGGAATCTTTGGGCTAGATTAGATGGTGCTCGGTTCTTTTCAAAGATGGACCAAGCCTATGCAGTTGATTGAATAAGTTGTCGATTCAAGACAAACGAAATTTATTTTCAAAGATTAACTTATTAAGATTATGAAAATCTACACACAACTTCTATGTTTGGTTTTAACCGAAATCGTTTTATTGATACGATCTAATTTAGCTTTATATTTTGTTAAGTAGTTTATTCCAACTAAATTTTCAAGTTCATTAAAGTTAAAAATGAAAAGTTGATAGGAAATTGATGATGAGAATATGAATTAGGACTTTCCTACAACGCAAACAAAGATTCGCAGGGCCACCACCACACCAAAGCTTCTTCTTGTAGCTGCCAGGAAGCAATCAAAGAATTGAAAATGGATGATGATCAAAAGAGATTGATAGAAAAAGTTGTTCCTTGTTGTTACAGGGTATCGACCATTTGTAGTGGTACTCCCATGTCCCCTACCTCGTCCTCTTCTTGCACTCATTCTCACTATTAGTGAATAGTAAGAGAATTGATTGAGGCATACAAACAAGATATCTTAGGGATACTCTATCTAGGGTATTTATAACCCTATCTCTAATGAGTTACCTAATGTGTTATACTCTAAAGCTAAAGTTCTTACTCAATCTTTAGCTCTGATACCAAATGCAATGACCCAGATTCGACGTTCGAAAATCGGCATCAAATACATCACCCGTATTCGGATAACGGAGATCCAAACGTCGAGTCTGGTTCACCAGAGCTTACAGCACATTATGTGAAAACAACACATCAGAAACAGAAGAAGAATTATATTGATACACAACAGTTGATTACAACAATGACACAGTATGAAGTGATCAACATTATCAGAGATAAATACAACAGCAGAAAACCAACACCAATAGCATCGGAAAGATAACCCCAAAAATGGTCTTCAAGAGAGAGAGAGAGAAAATCCAGCATACTGCAACTCCATTGCAAAGCTCCAAACCAAGAAGCTCGAACAACAATCATGCTGTAATGTAGCAAAATGCAATCCCCAAATCCAAAGGCTTCAAAGACTGCCAAATCTACATCTACTAGTTGACTATTTGATAACCTGACTCTAGGCTGCCCGTGTGGAAAATTATGGGCACCCAAATTTAGAAAGGAAAAAATAAAATCCGGGTCGGTCATGGGACTGGTGTGAGTAAACAAAAATAGTTGCTTGGTACAAAAACAAACAAAAAGAAATAAAAAGGAATTCGCTATGCTTTTTGGAAAATGAAACTACCATAAGGTCTCCCGGCACACACACAATGCAATCACACACTTGGAGGAGATTTCTATTTATGATAATCAAACATGCTTTATAAGCGAAAATCCTTTTGATATTATTATTAGTGTGTAGTGCAGAAAACATTTCGAAAGTATAATATTAATCTTTGCCAGCATATGTACCATTATAGCATGCCTACTATTGCTACCATGTTAGATGGCAGGTTCTACAACCAAAACCGTACAAGGCTCATATTGGGTGATTGGATTTCCAACAAATTTCCGAGGCTAAGGAACTTCCTTTCGTAAAGGGTACGCCTCTGGAGGGAAGGCCCGAGAACCTAACCGTATCTCTGCCAACACAAGGATGGGTTATCTTTGTAATTAGGTAACTAACTATCACGAGTATGCCATCCCCCGGTCGTCACCGACCTTTACCGAGGCCTCACCAACAAATTCCAACAATCACATAAGTTAAATATTTGGGCTCCATACCATGATAGCACTTTTTATCCAAAAGGAAATGCACATACCCTAAAGTGGGCGAGCCCCGTAACCTTGCCGCGTCCTTCCTGCCTCATCCCACAAAGCTACGATTTTCACAAAAGCCATGCTTCGGTCAGCCAATGATCAACACTTAGCATGCTACATTACCAAACTGGGAATATATCACTAGTAACCATCAACTACATAACCTCTGAGCTCGTATGTCTCAGAGAAGGGTGTTAAGCTAAGAGAATAAATTCTCCGCCACCAAACAGAAATGTATTTGGTAGAAACCAGCTTTATATCTCAAAGTGTAACGTCAGATACACATCTATACAAGTCTATCCTGGGTTTGAATGGAACCGAAGGCACTTCGTCCAATTACGGATAGAAGCCCTTGCAAATCCGGGTGTCTACAATCCCCAACCGGACTCCCCATCACATATGGGATCTCTATACCGTACCAACTCAGTGCAGAGATAATCGACAGGTAATCCTTTCATTCTTGAAAATAACCGATCTTCACCACCGTCTTCAACTGCAATCCAATTCGTTGTATCAATAATTCAGAATGGATTTTATGACATAAAGTCTTCTCTCGGCTTAACCGAATAATGAGCGCTTATTTTAGAAACATATAGATACACTGGGATCTTAGTTAAGTCTCAACTTTTAGCCTAAAACCTTTTCTTTTGAATGGTTTAAACAAATTTACACTTTAAATCTTTTAAACAAAAGATCCATCTTTAAGATCCTCTTTAATTCGAAACAATGTTTACCAAATCTTTCACAAAGATTCATTTATAGCTTTCAAAACTACTTCCATTTCAAATTTTCCCACAACTCGAATTCCTTTCAACAAAAACTGGGAATCCTTTCTTTATATGAAAGCTATTATCATTTGAAAACATAGATTTTTCGTTTCAGGAAAAGCCGATTAAATATGCACAAGTTATAGGCTTTTAGAGTATAAATCGAAAAATCAGCAAATTGCCGTACACTCACCAAGTTCTATTTTAAGCTAAATTCAAATTCCCGAAATAATTCATTTGAAATACTTTAAAAAAAGGTTTAAAATCCATATATATACATTATATAACCTGTTTAACCTTTTAAATCATATTATTATTTTTATTTTCAAAACTTTAACAACCCATATTATATTCAAAATAATTTAATTCCAAAATTCCCTTTTCAAAAGTTTTTCATATTTAACTCAAATCACTTCAAAACCATTTTGGATTCAAATTCAACTTTTAAATTCCTTTCACCATTTTGAATAAATAATATTAAATTCAAAATACCTGTGACTTAGCTAATTTCCCACAAAATCCATATTTGTGTGCGTGTTGTGTGTAGTCCAGGGGTTTCACAGGCAATAACAAAATATCAACCATCATAAATCCAAGCACAACAACATCAATAAACGGTATAATCCTATAACACTTATCTTCCATTCACAGATAACTATGTAAATTCATCACAGATAAATAATTTATATTCCTCACAGCTCAACCCAAAGCAATTCATATCCCAGAACATTAGATATTGGGGATATCAATCAATTCAAGGCATTTAATACAATCCAATCATCCATAAGCAAGATTAGTTGTTCAATTCCTAATTAATTCAATTTAATATCCAATTAGATTAATTACTTCAATCACTTTTAAATCCTGCTTGACTAACATTAGTCAATTACAAACCTTAATTAATGAAATTAATTAATCATCCTTAATTATCCAATTTAAGTAATTATCCATAGTTAATTAATTATACCTTAGTTAAGCACATAAATTAATTAACCCTTAATTAATTAAATTAACAAATTAACCCTTAATTATTAATTAGCTAACCTTTAACTAATCTCATTTATTAATTAACCCTCAATTAATTAATTAACAAATCAGCCCCTTTAATTACTTATCCTTTAATTAATCACAATAAGTAATTATCCATTAACTAATCACCTTTATTAATGAAATTAAGTAGTTAACTCTTTAATTAATCCCATTGAATAATTATCCTTTTAATTACTTCCATTAAGTAATTATCCTTAATCAATTTTTATTAAGTAATTATCCTTTAATTTCTCACAATCATTACAATAAGTAATTAACCTTTAATTAGTTACATAAATTAATTATCTTTTAATTAATTACCTTCATTAATTAATCGCATTAATAAATTAATCCTTCAAATTGATTACACAAATTAATTCACCTTTATCAAATAATTAACCTCTAATTATTTTATTATCCACTAATTACTTATATTAAGTTATTATCTATTAAGTAATTAATTACCCCTTAATTACTTACATTAGTTAATCACTAATTGATTATATTAAGTAATTACCCTTTAAGTTAATCATCCTCAATTAATTATCCCATAATAAATAACATTAATTAATCATCCTCAAGTTAATTTACAACCATAAACATCTTTATCTTTTTAATTAATTTCTTAATTATATTTAAAAATAAGCTTAACAATTAATTAATGAAAGTATGTATATATATATAACATTTTAGACTTGATTAATTAAAATAATTCATTTTAAGATCTTTAATTCATCCCAAACTTAAACAAACCCATATTGTATAAAAGAATTAGTTTTAAAAAATTTGTTAAACTTGATTGATTTAAACTTCAAAAATTTGTTAATTTTCAAAATTTAAAATTCTACAACAACATAAACCCGAGACAAACTCGAGTGAAACTCAAGCTAGATGCAGCTTTACCTGAGTCTTTCCCGCTTCTTCTTCCTTTTTTTCTTTTGAAAATTTATTTTATTTTAATATTTAAAACTGTTATTCCAGTTAAACACCCGTGAACAATATAGAAACAACACGAGCCAAAACACATTTCCCCATGAGTACGACTTTGAGCTACTTCTTCTCCTTCCTCTTCTATTGTTTAAGCATCAACCTAACATGCAGGTAGACAAATGCACGTGCACAAATCAACGGCAAAGATCCGGTCACCCATGCCACCTTCGACGAGTCGACTTCGACCTTCCCTTCCGATTTCGACCACCCAAACCTGAATCGATCAAAAAAATCGAATTCGAGCAATCTCGATTATCTCCTGGAACAACCCGATCATCTGAAACCTCCATGCTTCACTGATTCCGTCCACCAGCAATCTCGCCATCGCGACCATAGCTATGCCACTGTCCCACGCTCCTTTTCCCCAGATCCGATCGATTTCGATTCCCCCTCGTCGCCACACGATTTCGAGAAACAACGACGACCCAAACAGCTTGCTAAACCCTAAATCGACGTCATGCCACTGCCACAGCCGCCTAAAAATCCATCAACCATTTTTTCCTTGAACCTCGACTCACGAGCCACCTCCAGGCTTGATCGCGACAATCATCACCGCGTCGATCATCGAAAATTGACGAAATACCCAATTTAGTTCATCTTAAAAATTCACAGCTACCACTAACTTAAAATCACAATATTATTATTAAAATTCATCATTTTTAAATACGAGTTTGATTATATAATCAAAGCATGGTAATTTAACACTCGACTTTTTGACTTGGGTTGATTTTTCTCTAACATTTATTATTTCTAGCAATCCAATATGTTGATAACACTTGATAATATTTTTAAAAGCAAGATTGTGTTTATTTAAACACATTTTATTCGAACATCAAAGCCTAAAAGGAATTAGGGAATTATATTTTGAATTTTGAATAGGTTTTAAAACCTATAAAGTAAGAAAAGTGATACATTTACCTGTGCACACAAAATATACAGGCATGCAAGCATATTTTTACTTTCATACAAATCTTTTCACACATATTTCTAAATATTTATCTCATATAAACAAGATATAATAGGTTTAAGATATAAAAGGGTAGTTTACTTACCTGGGAAAAAGGAACAGAGAAGTTTATGAAAGTCTGGAAAGTTTGTTTTGATTTCTGAAAATTTGGAAAATGATCTTGATCTTTGATCTAATACATGATTGAAATTTTGCTTTGACTTTGTTTTCAGGTTTGAATTTTCTTTTGTTTCTTTGATTTGAAACTGATCTTGTTGCTTCAAGTTCTTTTCTGTTTTGATTTTCTTTTGATCTTTGTTTCAGGTTGATTGATTATTTGCTTTAATCTTTGAAAATTTGGAAAGTTATTCCTGAACTTTGATCTGGCTTGGATTAGTTTCTAGGTTTGAGGGTTTTTTTTTTCTTTTTCAGATTTTGGATTTTGAATAAATTTTTTAATGAAGACAAATGAAAGATAGGAGTAGAGAGATAGGTATATATAACTTGTTTACATTTTATTTATTATTTTGAAAAATAATGAAACAAAAGACACTTGTTATTCATGTTGAGACACTTGTTCATGCATGTTATATGAAGCTTACAAATGTTTAAATCACATTTTTAAATACTTACACTAGTTAAAATCCTCACACTTATCTAAATGCATGTATTAAAGGTTTTTTTAATATGTTTATATAACTTTTATATTATGATTTCCATTTAGTTTAAATATATAAGTGTGTGTTTTATATTTTTATTAATTCATTTTTCTATTATTTATATATATATATATATATATACACAAACCATAATTATATCATATGTAATTTCTAAAGAAAATGATTTTAAAACTAATTATACCTTAATAAATAGGCATATATGTATATATATTAGAGTTAACCCTTATTAGCTTTTGAATATTACTATATTTAATTTAAAAACATAAATTCCAATTTATTTTTTTAAAATATATAGTTTTTTAAGTCTAAATTAATTTTAAGATATTTAATAAAAAAAATTAAAATTCCAAATCAACTATTTACAATCTATTTATATAAACATAAAGCAACTCATCTCTTATTTATTTTTGGAAAAATTAAAATTAATTCACAATTTAATCTAAAAATTCTGTTTAATTACTAAATTAAATTTGACTTAGAAACGGGATCGTTACAGATTACCCCTTAAGAAAATTTCGCCCTCGAAATTTTCTAGACAGAGAGACAAACAAAGAACATATGAACACATTGGTTTACCAGATCAAACCGAGTATCTATTCCATATTTGGTTTACCAAATCAGAATATCATCAGTAAATACGAAAATGATCTTATTCAATACTTTATGAAATACTCGGGTCATCATGTCTACGAAATATGCAGAAGCATTGGTTAGTCCGAAGGGATAACTAACCATTCGTAGAATATATCGGAACCCCAAAAACAGTCAGATGAATACAATCTTTTGCAATTCTCAGCTGATGGAATCTTTGGGCTAGATTAGATGGTGCTCGGTTCTTTTCCAAGACGGACGTAGCCCATGCAATTGATCGAACTGGTTGTCAATTCAAGGCAAAGGAAATTTATTTTTAAAGGTTAACTTATTAAGATTACGAAAATCTACACACAACTTCTAAGTTTGGTTTTAACCAAAATCGTTTTATTGATACAATCTAATTTAGCTTTATATTTTGTTAACCAAATTATTTCAATTAAAATTTCAAATTCATTAGAGTTAAAAACGAAAAGCTGATAGGAAATTGATGATGAGAATACGAATTAGGACTTTCCAACATTGCAAGCAAAGATTTGGCAGGGCCACCACCACATTAAAGATTCTTCTTGTATCTACCAGGAAGCAATCAAAGAATTGAAATTGGATGATGATCAAAAGAGATTGATAGAAAAAGTTGTTCCTTGTTGTTACAGGGTATCGACCATTTGTAGTGGTGCTCCTCTGTCCCCTACCTCATCCTCTTCTTGCACCCATTCTCACTATCAGTGAATAGTAAGAGAATTAATTGAGGCATACAGACAAGATATCTTAGGGATACTCATTCTAGGGTATTTGTAACCCTATCTCTAATGAGTTACCTAATGTGTTATACTCCAAAGCTAAACTTCTTACCTTTAGCTCTGATACCAAATGTGACAACCCGGATTCAGCATTCGAAAATCGTCATAAATACATCACCCGTATTCGAATGTCGGAGATCCAAACTCGAGTCTGGTTCGCCGGAGCTTATAACACATTAGGTGAAAACAACACAGCGGAAACAAAAGAAGAATTTTATTTGTACACAACAGTTGACTATAACAATGATACAATACAAAGTGATTAAAATTATCGAAGATAAATACAACAGCGGAAAAACAACACCAATAGCAGCGGAAAGATAACACCAAAAATGGTCTTCAAGAGAGAGAGAAAATCCACCATACTGCAACTCCATTGCTAAAGCTCCAAACCAAGAAGCTCGAACCACAATCATGTTGTAATGTAGCAAAATGCGATCCCCAAATCCAAAGGCTTCAAAGACTGCCAAATCTACACCTACTAGCTGACAATTTGATAACTTGACTCTAGGCTGCCCGTGTGGAAAATTATGGGCACCCAGAGTTTAGAAAGGGAACAATAAACTCTAAGTCAGTCATGGGACTGGTGTGAGCAAACAAAAACAGTTGCTTGGTACAAAAAACAAAAAGAAATAAAAAGAAATTCACTATGCTTTTTGGAAAATGAAACTACCATAAGGCCTCCCAGCACACACATAATGCACACACTTGGGGAAGATTTCTTCTTATGATTATTAAACATGATTGATACGTGAAAATCCTTTTGATATTATTATTAGTGCATAGTGCAGAAAACATTTCGAAAGCATAATATTAATCTTAGCCAGCATACGTACCATTATAGTATGCCTACTATAGCTACCACTTTAGATGGCAGGTTCTATAACTAAAACCATACAAAGCTCGTATTGGGTGATTGGATTTCCAACAAATGGCCAAGGCTAAGGAACTTCCTTTCTGAATGGGTACGCCTCTGGAGTGACGCGGAGAACCTAACCGGATCTTTGCCAACACAAGGCCGGGTTACCTCTGTAATTAGGTAACTAACTGTCATGAGTATGCCATCCCCCGGTCATCACCGACCTTTACCAAGGCCTCACCAACAAATTCCAATAACCACATAAGTTAAATATCTAGGCTCTATACCATGATACCACTTTTTATCCAGAAGGAAATGCAC
Source organism: Allium cepa (assembly GCA_030765085.1). Taxonomy (NCBI): domain Eukaryota; kingdom Viridiplantae; phylum Streptophyta; class Magnoliopsida; order Asparagales; family Amaryllidaceae; genus Allium; species Allium cepa. The sequence goes on from CM060937.1 coordinate 296,441,829, forward strand.
ATACCCCAAGGGGCGCGACCCCCGTAACCTTGTCGCATCCTTCTTATTTCGACCATTTCCGGGGTGTGAGGTTCGATGAAGTCTCATCCCACAAATCTACGCTTTTCATAAAATCCATGCTTCGATCAGCTAATGATCAACACTTAGCATGCCACATTACCAAATTAGAAATATATCACTAGCAACCATCAACTACATAACCTCTGAGCTTGTATGTTTCAGAGAAGGGTGTTAAGCTAAGAGAATAAATTCTCCGCCACCAAACAGAAATGTACTTGGTAGAAACCAGCTTTATATCTCAAAGTGTAACGTCAGACACACATCCATACATGTCCATCCTAGGTCTGAATGGAACCGAAGACACTTCGTCCAATTAAGGATAGAAGCCTTTGCAAATCTGGGTATCCACAATCCCGAACGGATTCCCCATTACGTATGGAGATCTCTATACCGGAGAAACTCAGTGCAAAGACAATCGATAGGTAATCCTTTCGTTCTTGAAAATACCCGGTCTTCACCGCCGTCTTTAAATGCAATTTACTTCGTCGTATCATTAGTTCAGAATGGGTTTTATGACATAAAGTTCTTTCCCGGCTTAACAGAATAATTAGCACTTATTTTAAAAACATATGGATATATTGGGATCTTAGTTATGTCTCAACTTTTAGTCCAAAACCTTTATTTTTGAATGGTTTAAACAAATTTCACTTTTAATCTTTTAAACAAAAGATCCATCTTTAAGACACTCTTTAATTTGAAACAAGGTTTACCAAATCTTTCACAAAGATTCATTTATAGCTTTCAAAATTATTTCAATTTCAAATTTTCCCACAACTCGAAATCCTTTCAACAAAAACTGGGAATCCTTTTTTATATGAAAGCTGTTATCATTTGAAAACAAAGATTTTTCATTTCGGGAAAATCCGATTAAATATGCACAAGTTATCGCCTTTTAAAGTATAAATCGGAAAATCGACAAACTGCCGTACACTCGATAAGTTCTATTTTGAGTTAAATTCAAATTCCCAAAATAATTCATTTAAAATACTTTAAAAATGGTATAAAATCCATATATATATACACATTATATAACCTGTATAACCTTTTAAGCCATATTTTTATTTTTATTTTCAAAACTTTAACAACCCATATTATATTCAAAATAATTTTAATTCCAAAATTCCCTTTTCAAAAGTTTTTCATATTTAATCCAAATCACTTCCAAACCATTTTGGATTCAAATTCAACTTTTAAATTCTTTTCACCATTTTGATTAAATAATATTAAATTCAAAATACCTGTGATTTAACCAATTTTCCGCGAAATCCATATTTATGCATGTGTTGTGTGTAGTCCAGGGGTTTCACAGGCAATAATAAAATATCAACCATCATAAATCCAAACACAACAATATCAATAAGCGGTATAATCCTATAACGCTTATCTTCCATCCATAGATAAATATGTAAATTCATCGCAGATAAATAATTTATATTCATCATAGCTCAATCCAAAGCAATTCATATCACAGAACATTACATATCAAGGATATCAATCTATTCAAGGCATTCAGTATAATTCAATCATCCATAAGCAAGATTAGTTATTCAATTCCTAATTAATTCAATTTAGTCTCCAATTAAACTAATTACTCCAATCATTTTTAATTCCTGCTTGACTAACATTAATTAGGTACAAACCCTCAATTAATGAAATTAAATAATCATCCCTAATTATCCAATTTAAGTAATTATCCTTAGTTAATTAATTATCCCCTAATTAACCACATAAATTAATTAACCCTTAATTAATTACATTAACAAATTAACCCTTAATTACTAATTAGCTAACCTTTAATTAATCACATTAATTAATTAACCCTCAATTAATTAATTAACAAATTAACCCTTTAACTTATCCTATAATTAATCACATTAAGTAATTATCCATTAACTAATCACCTTTACTAATGAAATTAACTCTTAAATTAGTCCCATTGAGTAATCATCCTTTTAATTACTTCCATTAAGTAATTATCCTTAATCACTTTTTAATAAGTAATTATCCTTTAATTTCTCACAATCATTACAATAAGTAATTAACCTTTAATTAATTGCATAAATTAGTTATCTTTTAATTAATTACCTTAATTAGTTAATCACATTAATAAATTAATCCTTTAAATTGATTACAAAAATTAATTAACCTTTAATTATCAAATAATTAACCTTTAATTATTTAATTATCCACTAATTACTTATATTAAGTTATTATCTATTAAGTAATTAATTACCCCTTAATTACTTACATTAATTAATCACTAGTTACTTATATTAAGTAATTATCCTTTAAATTAATCATCCTCAATTAGTTGTCCCATAATAAATCACAATAATTAATCATCCTTAATTAATTAACATCCATAAACATCTTTATCTTTGTTATTAATTTCTTAATTATATTTAAAAATAAGCTCAAGAATTAATTAATAAAAGTGTATATATATATACAAATTAAACATTTTAGACTTGATTATTTAAAATAATTTATTTTAAGATCTTTAATTAATCCCAACCTTAAACAAACCCATATTGTGTAAAAGAATTAGTTTAACAAAATTTGTTAAACTTGATTGATTTAAACTTCAATAATTTGTTAATTTTTAAAATTTAAAATTCTGCAACAACATAAACCTGAGACAAACTCGAGTGATACCCGAGCCAGATGTAGTTTTACCCAAGTTTTTCCCGCTTCTTCTTCCTTTTTTTCTTTGGAAACTTTATTTTGTTTTAATATATAAGACTGTTATTCCAATTAAACACCCGTGAACAACACAGAAACAACACGAGCCAAAACACATTTCCCCCGAGTACGACTTCGAGCTACTTCTTCTCCTTCCTCTCCTACTCTTTAAGCATCACCCAAACGCATAGGTAGACACGTGCACGTGCACAAATCAACGGCGACGATCTGGTCACCCATACCACCGCCGACGAGTCGACTTCGACCTTCCCTTCCGATTACAACCACCCAAACCTGAATCGATCACAAAAATTGAATTCGAGCAATCTCGACTATTTCCTGGAACAAACCGATCACCTGAAACCTCCATGCTTCACCGATTCCAACCACCAGCAATCTCTCCATCACGACCATTGCCACGCCACTGTCCCACGCTCCTTTTCCCCTTGGTCCGATCGATTCTGATGCTCCCTTGTCGCCACACGAGTTCGAGAAACAACGACGACCCAGACAGCTTGCTAAACCCTAAATCGATGTCATGCCGCCGCCACGGCCACCTAAAAATCCATCAACCATTTTTCCCTTGAACCCCGACTCACGAGCCACCTCCAGGCTTGATCGCAACAATCATCACTGCGGCGATCATTGGAAATTGACGAAATACCCTATTTAGTTCATCTTAAAAATTCAAAGCAACCACCAACTTAAAAATCACAATATTATTATTAAAATTCATCATTTTTGGAAACGAATTTTATTATACAATCAAAGCATGGTAATTTAACACTCAACTTATTGACTTGAGTTGATTTTTCTTTGATATTTCTTATTTCCAGCAATCCTATATGTTGATAACACTAATAATATTTTTAAAATTAAGATTGTGTTTATTCGAATACATTTTATTCGAACATCAAAGCCTAAAAGGGATTAGGGAACTAGATTTTGAATTTTGAACAGGTTTTAAAACCTATAAAGTAACAACAGAGATATATTTACCTGTGCACACAAAATATACAGGCATGCAAGCATATTTTTACTTTAATACAAACCTTTTCACACATATTTCCAAATATTTATCTCATATAAACAAGATGTAATAGGTTTAAGATCTAAAAGGGTAGTTTACTCACCTGGGAAAAAGGAATAGAGAAGTTTATGAATGTTTGGAATGTTTGTTTTGATTTCTGAAAATCTGGAAAATGATCTTGATCTTTTATCTGATACATGATTGGAATTTGCTTTGACTTTGTTTTCAGGTTTGAATTTTGTTTTGTTTCTTTGATTTGAAACTGATCTTATTGCTTCAGGTTCTTATCTGTTTTGATTTTCTTTTGATCTTTGCTTCAGGTTGACTGATTATTTGCTTTAACCTTTGAAAATCTCGAAAGTTATTCCTGAACTTTGATCTGGCTTGTATTAGTTTCCAGGTTTGAGGTTTTGTTTCTTTTTCAGGTTTTGGATTTTGAATAAATTTTTTAATGAAGGCAAATGAAAGATAGGAGTAGAGAGATAGGTATATATAACTTGTTTACATTTTATTTATTATTTTGAAAAATAAATAAATTAAAGACACTTGTAATTCATGTTGAAACACTTGTTCATGCATGTTATATGAAGCTTACAAATGTTTAAATCACATTTTAAAATACTTACACTTGTTAAAATCCTTACACTTGTCTAAATGCATGTATTAAAGGTTTTTTTAATATGTTTATATAAATTTTATATTATAATTTCCGTTTAGTTTAAATATATATATGTTTTATATTTTTATTAATTCATTTTTCTATTATTTATATATACACCCACTATATTTATATCATATATAAATTTTAAAGAAAATGATTTTTAAACTAATTATACCTTAATAAATAGGCATATATATATATATTAGAATTCAACCCTTAATTAGCTTTTGAAAATTATTATATTTAATTCAAAACACAACTTACAATTTTGTTTAAAATATATAGTTTTTTTAAACGCGAATTATTTTTAAGATATCTAATGATTTTTTTAATTCCAAATCAAATTCTATTTACAATCTATTTATATATATAAGGCAACTCATCTCTTATTTATTTTTGGAAAAATTAAAATTAATTCACAATTTAATCCAAAAAATCAATTTAATTACTAAATTAAATTTGACTTAAAAACAGGATCGTTACACTACATTTCTACATATTCAATATATTTTGATCTCCTAAACTATTCTACCTTATTAAAAAATTTAAATACTTAAATCATCTTATATCAAACTGTTTAATTATTTAAGCTATTTTAAAAAAAATTAAAATTCTGAACTATTTTCTAGAATTCCAACTGATCAAAGGTTGGAAGGTTTATACTTAAATCATGGAGTTAAGTATGCATTAGGTTAAACTGAAGTTAGAACCATAATGAATATTCTGAGAAATGTTGAATTGGAACTGAAATCGAGATATTAAGACAAAAATTATTTTGAACTGGAATGGTATATTTTGAGTAAATAAGATGATTTCAAAATGAATTTGATTTTGATGCGAATATAATATTTTGATATCAAGTACGAATTGTTTTCGAAATGTAAAAGAACCAACCGGGGTGTAATATGACGTTTGGTTATTAAAGAGACCGAGGCCGGATATGGGCATACTCTCTGTTGATATCGAAACCACTTTAACAACTATGTTCGTGGAGTGATGATCCCGAATGAAGTGGTTGGATTTGACATACGTTTGCTGGATTTGAGGAAAGAGAATGACGATGGATTAGCCTGGCACTTGTGCCAATTTGAAATGACCAAAACACGAGCCGTATGGGCCAAGCGGGTTAGCTATCCCAAGCGGGCACACTTCTTCTTATTACCATCATTTACATTGTGATTGGTTGGTGCGCACCCTTGGATTTTAGGAGTGTTGGAAGTGGTGGGTGATCATGGCTATGATGCGTTACTACCAGTTGGGAAGGGTAAACTGGTACTATCCTACCTTTGGCATTGCCTCACATGCCTTTTCAAACTTTCTTCCCTATACAAGACTCATACGACTTTGGTTTAGTGTTGTCATATCACGGCGCATCCCTAACTACCGATAGTTTACTGGTGTTTTATATGCAAACCGTACGACAATGCTTAAAAATGCATTAAGGAGGACGAATGTAAAGCCTTAATGCTAAGAAAAATATTTATTTTACTGAATAGATATTATATATGTAGTGTATTCTACTCCACATAAATATTTTGACGGATCCTTAAGAGATGGAAAATCCCTTAACATCTCTTGAGTTATTGCACGCACATTATACACTGGATAGGAGATGTGAAATTCCATTAACATCTCTGACGCTATTACACTCATGTTATATGCTATACTGATTTGACTTACATAAGGATATTTTAGTCCCTGACTCGAGGGTTTTGTCTTTTCATTACGCTCGAGTCAGTCCTATGTTTTTCAGCTTATCGAAGATTAATCTTCGGAGGACGAAGACGAAGATTCGATATACTATTACTAGTATTATCCCATCATTGTTTGTTCCACTGCATTATTTTATTTGTTCTATTTTACATATAACTCTAATAAATGTTGTATAAATTATAATAAAACATAGAGTAAACAACTTCGTGAACTTTTATTAGATTATTATAATTTGTCATTCTACTGCGAGATTCTATGTTTGTTTCCTTCTTCTTTTCTTATTTTCTTAATTAACCCTACCGATTATCTATATTCCTGATTGTTTAAGTCCGACATGTATGGATCATTTTCAATTTAAACCTTCCGAAATGTGGGTCGTCGTAATAATATAACTTGGAAAAATCATTCATAAAACTTAACCCTAAATTGATTAATGAATTGAAGTTAATTCAAAACCATACTTTTTAAGTTCAGAAAGAACTTAGTAATCCCATTGCTACTTATTTAAGTTTCCATTTAATGTCAATTTAACTTTCAAGTCGCTTAACCACTTATTTACATAAGTCAACATATACGTAAATGCAATTCATATACAAAACGGGGAATAACATGTCAATACAACTCAACTAGCATATACATGTCCAAATAATATAATAGCAGGATTTTGATTTGTCCTGATAAATAGATGTCCAACACAATGTAATCAATTTATAGCAGAATGAGGATTCATTCTACTGACACATGTCCACACAAACAATCATTACATTGTAGCCAAACGGGGATTTATTCTATTATCAGATGTCCAAACAATTCAATCAATCAACATTATAATTCATTCATAGTTGTTTGACTACTTAATAGTATCTACACTTGAAACCCTTGTGTTCAAAACCATCTTTGAAAAGAAGTTCCTTTAAAAACAGTTTGATGCTGGGGAAAACAAAGGATTTAAAACTTAAACTTTCTTTTAAAATAATTAATTACAAGTCAAACCTTTTATAAAACCACAATAAGACTTAATTAAATTTTAACTTAATTTACTTAATAAATAAGAAATACTTAAACCTTAAATAAATAATTAAACAATAATTAATTATTAAATAAATAATTGAACCCTAATTAATCCTATATTAATTATTAAATAATAATTTAAAAATTCATTAATAATTAAATATTAATAACTCTCAATTAATTAATTTGATAATATTTAATAAAAAACTTATATAACAAATTAAATCTTTATTTAAAATAATTAAATCTTACATAATTTTTTAACTAAATCCTTAACTTAAATTTAACTTGATTAGAAATTAATTAATAATTAAGCCCTTTATTTAACTAATAATTAATTAAAACAAATTATATACTTAACTCATAATTGATTTCAGAATTTTAATTCACTTAATAATTAATTAATTTTAATATTAATCTTAAAAGATAATTAATTAGTACTAATCTTCAACTAATTAAAATTAACAAACCTTGTTTAATCTTAATTAATTTTTAATTATTAAATTTAATTAATTAATAATTAATAACTTAAAACTTAGTTAGCTTTCTGAAATTTTTTTTATTAATTTTATAAATTTTTTAAAACATTTTAATTATGAAAACCAATTTTCGTAATAATCGGATTTTTATGCGAACTACACCCATAACGATTATTGCTATGGATGCCATTACTACAGAATTTGTCCTTAGCTTTCCTTTTTAAAGTTTAACACCTTAATTGCTTCTAACTTTTCAAAACATATGCAAGTATTTGAAAACTATAACCAAGTTTGAAACTTTGGGAAACGATTTTGAATTTAAGCAAAACCCATAGTTATTCACATCATGATTTTTTTTATTACTGACCCAAACAAAGAGGCTAACTTTTTTTAGTATACCATATATACCCTATCTATTTACAAACACACATACCACACCATATACATGAAGAAAATTCATGACTTAACATATAATAACAATATCCAAACTACAAACTTAACCCTAATGTAATATATCATCCAGCCATCCAAATATATAACAACACCACAACATTTGTTTAAACCAAACCTTTAACAAGATTAACAACACATATAATACTATAATTTTCAAGTTAAAAAATGTTTAAATCTTTAATTTAAACCAAAAAGTTTACTCGCCAAAAATCTTAGAAAACTTGAAATGCTTTAGAACTTGTAAAGCTTGGAAACCACACAGAAATCACTCAAAAATAGGTCATTTTCTCCTTGATTTTTGGCCGTCTTAATTTCCGAATTTGGACAAGTGGTAAAAGAAAGTTTTAGAAAATTCTTTTCTGTAAAATTTTAAATAAAGAATCACTCAATTTCAGTTAGTTTTGAGGGAGGTATGTTTAAAAGAAGGACTGGTATTTTTGGCCTCGGTAATTTGTGTCCAAAAATAAGCCACAAGGGCGCCGTATTATAGGAGCCCAAACTATGTGATTGAATAAATCCTCCTCTATCTGTTGCGGATCAAGGCCCCTTCCTATTCTTCAAACTCCGATTCATATTTTTCATAGAAAAATTTCTAATCAACGATAGAAAAATATCCATTTTGCACCATATCTAACGGATTCCTTAGTTCGGACCAAGAAGTAACGTCACTCGATTATTATCAAACTGACTGCAATCCTTTTCTTTCCGTGAGGATCCCGCCAGAGCGCCTTCTACTTCTAATACGCCATAAACTAGATCAGCAGCATTCTGAGCGAATTCATAAGAAGCAATCCAATTTTTTTCACCGGATCCGAGTCCAGGTGAAGACCAAAGATCTTGAGCGACCAATCAAGTTTTGGATTTTAAAATGTAAAATAGAGATTTTTCGAAAAGATTGTTTTACTCTTATCTCAAAATCTACTTACCAAAATATCGATTTTATTTCTTTGCTGGAAAACAATGGATATAATAGTTTGGAAAATTCTTATCTCGAAAAATTACGAGCTATATTCTATCTTCTACACTTGTTTGACTTTTATGGCATGAAGTCGTGAACTGCCGTTACGCAACGTGCCTATTTTTGATTAAATTTCAATTCTCATTCAAACTTCACCAAAACACTTTTAAATATTTGTAAAACATTTCAAACTCATTTTAAACCATTTTAGAGAGGTTTAGCATTCTATACACATCATTACATCAATTTAAGGAAAGTGATTTCCTTTGTGCTTATCGACACGTATTTCCATGACTGCATATTTTTTCAACATTCATATTTAAACAATCAAACTTGATGATTAAAGCAGAATAAACATCCATTGCAAATATCATATCATCATTGAAAATATAATAGAATAGCTTAGGAGTTCTCACCTTCATTTTCCTTTCAAACAAATAGAAAATCGGCTATAGCTCCGCTACAATTGAACCAAAGAAAACGAAACCAAGCCTATGACCTAAGGCGGAGCTTGGCCTAGCCTTGGTGGAGATGGTATTCACTACCAAGGTGGTGTGAGGTAGTGGTCATTGATTTTGGAAGAAGTGGAGGAGTTTCAGACTAGTTTTGAAGTGGATTGATATTATAAACTAGTATATATCTTATTCTTCTTTTATTTTGGTATTTTTTTTCCTAATTTTTTTTAAAAATTTATGAATAAGATGCTATTAGTGAGCTCTTAGAAAGCTTGAAAAAGAAGAAGAAGTGAAATGGTATTAGAAATTTATGAGAAAAGGGTGGTATTTATAGGAAAAACATGAAATAAAATACTGAATTGTATAATTACCTAAATGTCCCTAGCCCACACCCCCTAGCCCCTAGAGCATGGCTCCGCTCCCCCCAAAGCCATGTGATGGTTGATGTGAGGTAATGGTGCGGTGTTATGATGGTTGCTTTATGGTTACTTAAAGGTTAAGCTTTTGAATTATTTAATCATTTTTGTGATATATACACACTAAAATATGCATTCATTTATATATGAGCATGTTATCATGTTCATGTAATATATATATGTATGTACATGTAGGCGAAAACATTTCGAACGTCTTCGAACAACTTTCGTTTGTTATATCGTTGAAATGCGGAGACCCGATTATCGGTCACATTTTCACTTATATATTTTTTTACATATATTTGTAAACAAAATTTAAAAATAAATTTCTTATGATTTTAAAATAACTAAAGTGATCGTAATTGAAATACAAGATTATATAAATTAATATTAAAAATTATTTATGATAATTGCTATTATACCGATAAAGCGATATCGATTTTTTCTTATATTTTCAAATTAAACATATCTCTATATAAAACTGTTATAAATGATTTATTATCACTTTATAACTATTCAAAATGAATTATCCTTGTTTAAAATATTATTTAGAGAAATAAAATAATTATTAAATCATTAAGTCTTGATGTAATTTAAATAAACCTATATTTAAATATGATGCCTCTTATCGCTATAAATTTCGAGAAAAATATTTTTATAAATATTTATTCAAAATAAGTTTACTATTACTTATTATCTCTTGAAACGATATTATCTGTATTATCATCTTTTATTTAGAAATAAATAAAATTTATTAAAGTGATAAATTGGCGGGTCATTACAGACTTCCCCCCCTTAACAGAATTTCGTCCTTGAAATTATCCAAACAAAAATCAAAGGTTTGTCCAAAAATATATATTTTTAGCTCACTTCCATATGATGTATATAGACCATCTACACATAATATCTGATTCGGACTCATAACTTTACCTCAAACTAGTATGGATCCCTCGATCCTTTAGTGCGGACTTTGACTAGGCTTTCTGATCAGAACATTAGTTCTCCTTGCATAGTTCTCAACTATGATTAAAAACTCAAACATCTAACCATAAACCTTCATCAATGTTCGTCGTCAAGAATCGAGTGATAAATCCTTTTTTGGACAAGTGTCAAACACGTCAAAGTTTTGTACTCGAATCTTGGATTAAATCATTGGACGAAACAATCCACATACTTCATATGTTTATTTCCCATTTTTTTACAATCTTTTATAAAGATACTTTTTTATATATAGCCATTTTACATTTTTTTATTTCCAAATCTTTCTACTTAAAACACATATTTTGGTGGTTTTCTAGAAACTTATTTCAAAATAGTTCATTAAATTGATAAATTACCATAAACTTCCTTTAGCTTGTATCAAATGTCAAAACATTATGTATTTAGTTAAAATTTTCTTTATCAATAAACACTCCTTTGTTAATTAAAACTTCCTTTATGTATATATTCTCTTTACTTATACTAGTTTAATACTTAAAAAGTATTCATACACTTACTCAAACGTTACAAGTATTTTTAACAAGTTTTTCTTAATTCGAAATACAATCAGTGATTACATCAATTATTACCAAAACATTGTTATAATGAACTTCTCCTTTCTTTATAATTTGAACTCGTAACATTTCTATCTATAAAATATTGCAATACTTGTTATTATCTTTAAAATCCTATTACTAAAGATTTAAATATACCTTTAAAATTTCTTCTAAAGTCGCATTTAAGGGTTAAAAACAAATGTTGCCAAAATAGAGTTTATTACAAATCCAAAACCATTTATTAATAACTTAAGATATTTATTTTAAAGATTGGTACTAATGAAAAGTTAGGTCAACATCATATCATAAATCTTCGCATTCTTACATCATTAAAATCTTTCGAAGCTGGGGTTCAAAAATAATACTTCCCCCCTTCCTTAAAATATTACAACTCAAAACACCGTATCAAACTAAACATCACCTCCATACTTATACATACTAGAATTACACTCAACTCCTCACACTCTATTCTTATTCTTCCGAGTCCTAAGATTATGGTGGACTCCAACACCCCAGATCAATCATTACATCCCATTCTCCTTCTTCCTCACTGTCCATCTCGTCATCGGCCTCATTGCCATCTTCATCCTATGCCTCTACTATTGCTTGGAGTAGCCATAGCTGGTTCCATGGGAGATGTCCCATGCCTACTCGTATTCCAGGAATGACTCATCCCTCTTCTAACTCGTCCAAGCCTTGCACATTTTCCTCCCAAAGGTTCTCAAATTCTTCGACTCCGTCCTCTTCTTCTTCTATCGTCTCCTCATTGTTGCTTTCTTTTGTGTCCCAGTTTATAGGTGAACTGGATGATCCCTCCTACCATAAAACATGCTCTCTGTCCATATCCCACACTGTATTGATGCACTCGCTTGATATGATAGCATCAGGGTCTTCCATCGGCTCTAATTTATCTTCCATTGGCTCTATCTCTTCTTCTACGGGTTTTGGTTCCTCTTTCATTGGCCATCCTCTTCTATTTGTTCTAAAATGGAACTAGCAAGATCTGCCACCCAATTTCCCTCCAAGGCTTGCTTGTGTTCATCGTTGCTAGAGATCATAATTATTTTTTCAGTTGGGAGCAGCATAAGCATTCCAGCCATAAGGTATCCATCGCCATCCCTACATGTGTATGGGGAATATTCTTCCTCGATTGAAAACCCACCATTGCTAGGCGGATATTCTAGCTATTTCTCTTTGTCACTAGAGAGAACAATGAGGCTATCCTTCTCGCCCCAACTTGCTCTAGAGGACTCCCCTTTTGCATAACTACCCCCTTATGGTTTCTACAAGGCAAACAATTATTCTTTTAGACACAAGTAGTAGGTAATTTCTAGTGTATTCTTAGGTAGAGAGGTTTGGTCAGTACTCAGAAAGATACTTCAAGATTTATTTCTAAAGATAGCTTTTAAAATTCTTTTGATAAAATATTTTATTATTTCAAAAATCCTTCAAAAATTTTACCAAAAAATACTATTAGTTTCAAGCACATATATATTTTTAAAGTAAAATGATTTCATATAAAACCAAATTCATTTGTATATTTTATTAACAAACGTGTGCTCACGTATGAACTCAAACTCATTTTAGGGTGTTACTAACCCTATTTCTAATGAGATACTCATCCTAGGGTATTACTAAACCTATCTTTAATGAGTTATTCGTCCAAGGGTATTACTAACACTATCTCTAATTAGTCTTTTACCCCTATTAGGCTCAGTTATTGTCTTAACTAAGCTTTGGTATCACGTTGTAAGGACCCGTTTTTTCGACTCTCAAAAATTGACACTAATACATCTTTGGTATTCACATGTCGAAAATCCAAGTGCCGGAGAAGTGGATTCTCAAAGGTAAAAAAGAAAATAAAGACATAATAGAATCTCACATGAATGGAATAACATATATTATTTCAACAAATAATCTTTACAGCGGAAATTTATATGATTTATCAGAGTTAAACATGGATAGTTATAAATTTTTGTCCTTACAAATGCGGAATACTATAGCACATGAATGGTGGAAACCTATAACAATCTTCAGAAAATCTTCTAACTCCATGTTTCAAGCTACCTCCAACTTTCTTCTAAACTAAACCGGGCTACTATGCTGCCCGGGGAAAATTAAGGCACCCAGAGTATTAAGGAAAAGGAAAATAAACTCCGGATCAGTCATAGGACTAGTGTGAGGACCCAAAATACGCATTTTGAAAACAAAAATATATCTCGTAAGACCATGCCGCACATAAATATGGAGCTGGTTTTTTACCTTATGATAACCAAATCATTCTACGTCAAAATACCTTATAATTATATGAAAATATTTGCAAGTAAAAATATTAATCTTAGCCGAAATTGTTACATTATTAAATTACAACATACAACCACAAACATGGGTTCTACAAACAAAATGGCAGACACTTATTGGAAAATGGATTTTCATACAAATGGCCAGGTGGAAGGACTACCTTTCAGCAGTACATCTTTAAAGGAACATTGTAACAACCCGAAATTTAACTTGTAATAATTAATTCATTAATTAATTAGGTAATAAAATAAGTTTATGAAATTATCAAAATTAAGCCATGGAAGTTGTATCATTGTGTCCCTGGTAAATTTTTGGTCAATTTCCACACATAGAACGTCAAAAACCGAGCTAATATGGCCAAGTTATAAAATAAACAAAATAAGAATATATATATATATATATATATATATATATATATGTATGTATGTATATACAGGCAAGTCGACCAGCTGGTCGACCTAGGCGCTATGCGGTCGATCGCCCGGTTAACCCGCGGGCTAATTTGGGGGCGAACGAACGATTGTCTGTTCGTTCGAATGATGGTGAAATTTTCTTTAACCGACCGACATGTATTGCATTCTTTATTTTAATTCGGTCCCTCCATTCTTGCATTTGATGGCTCCTCTTTAGCCTATGATGCGGTTGCATCCTATTCAATCCCCAAATCCAACAGTACGGGATCCACTTCTACCCCTATTTACCCTAGACCTAACACTTTTTCTCATTCTAGGTTTTCTCCAATTAGGTTCAACTTTCTTGGAAGGACCAAAAATGGAATAATTTTTCCAAAGGAGAAAATCATTGTAAAGTAAATTATTTTACAACACCATATGGATCCGGATAGATCAAAGGAAGAGCTTAGGACCGGAGATGGGTGATTGTAATTATTTTAAGATTTCATTAAGTAATTTAAAATAACAGAGTTTCCAATAGTTGTAGTAAAAACTATGATTTTTGGAATAGCTTTTTAGTCATTTATTTACAGTTTTTAGACTTATTTTCAGTCTATTTCCACTCAGCTATTCATTTCAGTAATTTTAGTTTATTTCTATTAATTATTGCTTTTCCGTTCTTTACAGTTTATTTACTGTATTTTAGTTTATTTACTGTTATTTATACGTTATTTACATCTTCTTTCTACTCTTTGGATTTTCTTTTATTTTCAGTTTTCGTTTATTCCTCCTTTTTCTTCGCGTATGGATTAGAATAGGATTAACACGAATATGGATTAAATCGTAAGAAAACAGAAATAATGGAATATAAGATATAAATTTCAAAGGCTGTAATATAAATGGAATTTGACTGAAATTACGCCTAATTATGACGTTATTTTGACTGAATTAAAAAGCTTGGCCTAGTTATAACTTAGAATTTTACTAAAAAGAGTAAAAGATGAAAGAAGCATATTTTCACACTTAGACCTTGGGTTAAGTAATAAGCAAGATTATAACGTAGGCTATAATAAGAAAAAGAATAGAATAAGGCTTATTTTAAGATTTAGGAAAAATTAATAAGCACAGATAGTAGATAAAAATATAAAGGCTTATTTAAATAATTTACCTACGTTAATAAGCAAAGATAAAACTAGGACCTGTACCAAATAACATTCCCTATTAGACAAAACGGTGGTCCCACATTAGCCTGAAGCGAGATGAGGGCACACTTATGCTAAGAATGGTAGTAATTGGTCAAATAAAAGTCCAAATCATGGGGGATTTGGATAAGAGGCATGACTAGATATTATTTGGATGACGGGCCAGCACCAACAACATTTCCTTTATAGATTCTATGGACACAGGGTGATCTCACATTAGCCTGAAGTGGGATGAGGGGCACGCTTATGCTGGAGCTTGAGGTAGTAAGAAGACCCAATAGGTAGAGCAAATATGTAACAACCATGGTTTGTAGATTACCTATCAATATAAAATTATAATGGTAATTATAATTTAATATTGTAAATTAGAAAAAAAAATCGAGATTTTAAATTGTTTATTTGAACTAAACAATGAATTTTGAAATTTAAAAATGAGAAAATAAAGTTAAAATTATTTTATTTAGTTTGTGTGATAATAAATAGAAAATGATTTTTTTTAGAAAAAATGCAATAATTATATTAATTATTGTCCATTTGCTTGTTTTTAATTTTTAAAAGAAGAATGTAATTTTAAAGGATGTTTAATTAAATAAAAAGGTGGAATTTAGTTTAAAAATAAGTTTTAATTGTATATTTGTGTTTAAAATGGGCTGTAATATTTTTCTATGTAAGAAAATAATTTTTGTTGAATTTTAGAAGTTAAAAATGTAAACTTTTACATTTAATTATGAAAATTGTGTATTATTGTAAAATAAATGATTTTAATAATAAAAAATGTTTAAGAGTAAAAAATAATCTTTTTATATGATGAAGATTATTTTATTTCATGTGTATGTAAGTTTTCAAATTTTGTTTGGGTAAAAACTAGGAAGAAAATAACATTGGTTTTATAAAATAGTGTAAATATGTATGCATTTGGTGTTAGAGTTAATAAATTCTCTAGGCCATTCAATTTTCTTTTAACTAATGGATCCATAGGCCCATTAGTGCCTATTAACCAAATGAGAAGGGGAGAAAAATAATTCCTGTACGTTAAGTTTTTCTCACCTTCTCCTTCTAACCAGTAAAGAGAAAATGAAACCTAACTCCACCTATTTTAAATTCCAAGCTAAAATCTTCAAATTACTTCAAAAAACTGAGAATTTTTTCATATAAAATGTAAATTAAAGGTAATCGACTACAAAACATTACTATTTCATCAAAATCTTCGTTTGAGAAGAGGGTTTTCTTATTTACTGTATATTTTCCTTTGCATGTATTGTATCTTCCTTCAATAGGTTTCTAGAGGCCAATTTCTCTACCAAAGCTTCAATCTTTTTTCATTAATCTGGATTTTTGCCTCCATATAGCAAGGTGAGTTGAATAACTCACAAAATCTACCTAAGTCATAGTCTCAAATGCTTGAATCTGTAAAAATGAGCTTTTGTAATCGATTTTTTGGTTACAGTTTTCTTTTCTGTCAATCTAATTTGGATGCTTTTTTGCATGCTTATATCTTTTGTTTCCGACAACGAAATACTTCCGTATTTCTTGCATTTGGTAGCTTTCATGTTGAACTTCACCTTTGCAAATTTTGGTTGAAAATTATTGTCTTTCGGATGATTAAAACAGTGGTAGAAAATCAAATCAAACAAAGATTTTTGCCTGTACAAATTTTGTTTTTCGAGTTGCTGCAAACATGGCCTGAGTCCATGTTTGGAATAGCATAACTCTTTATTTTTCTTACTTAAATTCATCAATTCTTTTTCTGTTTGAAAGATAAAGTTTTCTGTAGGAAAACCAATTTTCAGCTCAATCTGAGGTAGTTTGATCCTCTGTTTCATGCCTGAAAGTTGAACCCGAGATGGTTTTCAGGTCTGTACATTTTTGTTTTTTTTTTAACTGTTGCAAACATGGCCTAAGTTCATGTTTGAGACAGTGTAACATTTTCATTTCCAGTCGGAATTCATTGATTATTTTTTTATTTGAAATATGAAGTTTTCTACTATGTGCATGCCAATTTTTAGCTCAATATAAGGTGGTTTGGTTCTCTATTTCAGGCCTTTAAGTTGGACCCAATATGGTTTTCAGGCCTGGGTATATTTTTGTTTTGAACTTTTGCAAACATGGCTTAAGTCCATGTTTAGGACAGCGTAACTTTTTCAATTCCAGTCGGAATTCATTGATTCTTTTTTGATTTGAAAGCCAAAGTTTTCTAATGTGTACGAACCAATTTTTAGTTCAACCAAAGGTCGTTTGGCCATCTGTTTCATGTCCGAAAGTCGAACCCAGAGAAGATTTAAGACCTGGGTATTGTGTTGCCGATGCATTTTTATGTTCTTTTTCCATCTGACTTTTGACTTTTACCTCATGTTTTTGTGATATTTCTGAAATGTTTTAAGACTATGATGTCTATCGGTAGATAAGCCAAATTTGTAGATTTTATAATTCAAATTTTGGATTAAATTTGAGTTTAATTTGAACTGAATTCGAATATATATATTTGAGTGATTTCTTGGTTTTTTATTCATTTTCGAGCATAGATTTTTCCAAACCATTTTGAAATAATTTTTAAAATAAATGGGCATTTTAAATTATTATTATATGATATGTTTAAAGTAATATTAAATATAGAATCTATTTATTCTCTGTAATAGGGGAATTTTCAAATATGGCTTTAAAATTGGTATTAAAAGCTTGTTTTCTCAAGTAAATTATTTTATATATAACATACATGTTTTTCACTATTTGAGCGAATGAGAAGGAGAATTAAACGGTTTGGTAAAACATGGGATATGGGACACGTGAGTTTATCTTATTGGTTAATTCCCGACATGTCCGTTTGATTGTTTTGACCTATGGGTCGAGTTTACCGATAAGATGAGGTAAACTTTTTACTATTTTGAGTGTGAAATTTACTAGCGGTTAGTAAACCTTTAGCGTAAAGGTGTGGTATGGGACACACGTTAACAATGTTCGGGTTCCTATCCGAAAGTTTGTGACACATTTGTCTAAGAGACATATTTGCCAGTACTGGACCTCCGGGTCATATGTCATTTCGGACGTTTGTTTAAGATACATAGTTGTCCATTGTGACATATTTGTCCTTGGGGATGTTTGTCTAAGAAACATATTTATTGTCCTTCGGGATGTTTGTCTACGAGATGTGGCGCAGTATTTTGAGAGAGCAATACTTGGCAGGCTTCGGCCATATGCATGTGCTATATCTTCAAGATGATTTCATTGATTTTTGTGATTTCCCTAAAGTATCACCCTTTTCCGAAATTGGTCCTTTGAACCAATCGATATATATTTATGGTGATTACATTTTGGGAATATGAACTCTTAGAAGTTCTATTTTGAGATTTGAATTGCCTACACTGGCGTTATATGAGATTTGCCTTTTGGCGTTTACTTCAGATTTTATTCTCTTCTCTGGAGATATATTTGCCTTATGGCATGTTTGATATTGGATCTCCTTATGCATGTTTTGGGTTTGCCAAGATAGCGGGTTTACGTTTCTCCCTAAACCATATTTGATGTCTTGTGAATGCCAATGATATGAGGCCCGCTACATTAACGCTTTATGGGTATTTTATCTCTTTCAAGATTATATGTTTGTGTGGTGATGCCATATTATCACTTGATGTAATCATACACTTTAATTATCTCTTCTCACTTGAGAATATTATCACATTATCCTTATGCTCATATTATCGCTTATCCTTGTTAACTGATTTTTTTAGCTAGACTGACCCGTGTATTTTATACTCAGGTCAGACCGAGGTGTTTCAGGTTAGGTACACTTGGACTTAGCCTATTCTGCTTTCGCATGGACTCTATTCTGCTAGCTCTTTTTGTTATAGATTTTTGTGTAGTCCTTTTTGGTTTGCTATTTTGATATGTATATTCTTTTGACTCACTTGTATATTGTGGTTGCTATACCATTTGACATGTATCATTTTGTATACTCTGTGATGTATCTTTATATGTATGTATGTATGCATGTATGTATATATATGATGATATACTGTTCTGTGATGTGTTTTCCATTCAAGCTGTTGTATTTTGTTCTGATAGACCCTATAGCCACCTATGGCTTTGTATTAAGTACTTAATGGATACGTTGATCCACTTGAGAGAAAAAATACGGCATTGTCGACGTATTCAATAGATATTTAAGACAAGGCTATGGATGGTCACTCCTATCCAGCCCTATTCTTTGCATTAGCAGACAGTATCACCTAGTAATATTCTTTGTTAATGTGAGTCTTGAGATGAGGCATCACAAAAAGTAGCATGGGCATGGTGGCAGTTAAGCGTGCAACTTTCATTCAGATGCTCAGTAATAGCTATGAGTTCCAAGCGCTTAGTATGGGTGTCTTTTGTAGGCATTATTGACTTCTGTGTAGGGAGCTAAACATATCGTCTGGATCCAAGTGGTCGCTCTATGCATCTTTCATAGACACCATTAGATGTTGTGTAGGGAGTTCTATAGCGTCTGGTCCACAGTAAGGTCTACGGAGTAGTAGGAAATCAAAAATGGTAGAATTAGGGTTACATCATAATTACAGGATTAGGAATTTAGCCTGATCAAAGCAGAACTCAAGGACAAGTGCAAGCTATCAAAGTTAACCTATCTTATAAATTGAGCAATATTTAATCGTCCTTATTTCCAGTTTATTTCTTTCTTACTTGTTTTGTTATCCTTATTTATGCTAGAACTGTTGTAGAGTCTATTACTTTAATCTTGCTTAAAGACTCTAGTAATTACTATCATTCACCAGACTTTTAGTCTGACCTACTCCTCTATTTTCCCCTTTCCTCCCCTCATAGGAAATCAAGGGAGGTAGATTGCTACTGCTTGGAGTTTTCTTGGAGAAGATTTCTACTATGTATTTCTTTTATTTTCAGCTTCTGTTCTTTCTATGTACTGGCTTATTATGAGGGATATTATGTACTCTGATTTTTGGGACTATGATTTTTTGTTTCATGAAACATATTGGATTTTCAAACATGTATGTGGTATTTGGTATTTGACTTATTTATGAAGCAATTATGATGTTTTGTTTTAATTAAGTTATTATTTTAAGTTTTCGTTGTTTTATTTATATTTGTCTTATGAATCTTAGTCTCTGTTAGCTTTAGTTATACCTACAATGCACCATACCTTTTAATGTGTCCTTTTGGGTATATTAAGGGGTGTGGGGTGTTTCATTTGGTTTCAAAGCCGAAGGTTAAAAAATACCCAAAGATTTTTTTATTATATCTTGTTTTAAAAGTATTTTTCGAAAAATAAATTTTAGAAATGGTTTTTTAAGTATAAAATAATTTTTATAAAAATCCTCTCATTAGTACAGTTCAATCTCACTTTGACTCTTTCCTAAACTATCCTTTTCTTTTCGTAAAATGGTCGATCCCACGAACCTTCCCGAGGGCATTCCAGTCCCAGCCTGGTTTTATAGGTTCTTACAAGCCACGACTCGAGAGGTACACGGGGTTGTGCCTAATCCTGCACCAGCGCGTGGGAATCCTATCAATCCATCCACTGCCATCAATTTCTCTAAGCTTCGTAAAGATTTTACGAGTTTGGGCGAGAAGACTTTTTCTGGCAAGGAGACTTTTATAAAGGGTAGAGCCTGGCTTAGGGACACAGAGAGGATTTATGGTCTTTTGGGATTGGATGTTCAGTAGCGATTTCAGCTAGCCGCTTGGCAGCTAAAGGAGGAGGCGTCTTATTGGTGGTAGTTAATCGAGTTGGAGGGTAGAAATGTTAGTTGGGATGGATTCCTGGAGCGATTCAATAGGAAGTTTCTATCTCAGGTGGAAGAGAGTGTTCAGTTTGGGAGGTTTATTAATTTGAAGCAAGGTAGTTTGTTTGTTAAAGAATACATCAATCAATTCAATGAGTTGCCGCAATTTGGAATGGATTTGGTGAACACCCACACTAGAAAGCAGTGAAATTTTCGAAGGGATTGAATCAACCTCTTCAGGGATTATCGTTGACTCATGTACCGATGGAAGATACTTATGAGTCTTTGGTCAAGATGGCGCTTGTGTCGGATACAGTTAAAGAGGATAAGTCTAAAGAGGAGGTTAAATCAGTAGGTTCAAAGAAGAAGTGGTGGGAAAAGAATAAGAATAAGAAGAAAGGTGATGGTCCTCAGAAGCAGATTAAGAAAGGAATAAAGTGCCATAGTTGTGGGAAGGTCGAACATATGGCCAAGGATTGCTGGAAGGAGAAGATGAAGGGTAAGTGCTATACTTGAGGGAAGCCCGGTCAAATGAGTACGAGTTGTCCCCAAGGAGCGAGTGCAACTATTGCATAGATTCAGGCATTAGACACAACACCTTTCAATAGCATTCTAAATAGAGGTATGGAAGTCATAGCTGAAGGTTTGATTTCTATATCTGATTTTCCCATTTGGACTTTATTTGGTTCTGGAGCATCACATTCTTTTATCTCTAGTTCTCTAGTGGATTGTTTGCACTCGGACATATCATTAGTAGTAGAATCCATTATTTTTTCAATCCCATAGAAGGATCAACACATTTATCTATGGTTTGTAGGGGTTTGAAAATCTTTATCCTATGAGTAGAATTTGACTACGACACATATGTTTTGGGATTCTTGGGGTATGGGATGATCTTAGGGATGGATTGGTTATCCACATATAGATCTATATTAGACTGTGAGAGGAGAGTCGTTAGACTTGAGACTTGCAGTGGTAGGACTCTAGAGGTATCTTGCGACCTGCAAGGGTCAGTCATGTTGATTTTTTCTATTCCCTCGATTCATCGTCATTAGAGTTGCATTCGGTTCCTATTTTCAGAGATTTTGCAACCATCTTTGAGGAGGTTAGGGGACTGTCCCCTAAGTGAGAGATTGAATTTAGAATTTATTTGACTGAGAATGCCAAGCCAGTAGCATTACTTGTGAGTCACATGACCGGGGATGAGATGGAGAAAGGCAATAAGGAGGAAATCAAGAGGCATCCTCTGGAGCTGGAGAAAGGCAAGCCTTGATCTATATCACCAGGGATGAGATGGAGGCTATGGAAGATTCATTACATGAAAGATTATTGAAGAGTCAACAGGACATGATGCAAAGCTGCTTAGAGCAGATGAGAGCGGCAAGTGCACAAAACCATGGACCGACTACAGAGGCTACAAATGTGGGACAAGCAGTTAGTATTGCAGAAGCCGACGAAGGATAGATTCAAGACCAGAATGCAGAGCCTGAAGGCAACCAACAAGGACTTGGGGGCATACCCTCGAGATCTGATACTAGAAGACCCATGGATGGAACTCAACAGGCCAGAGCCAACGCTAACGCTAATGAGCCGTATGAAGAGTATGTACTAGAATTCCCTCGGGGACTCGGGGGGGCAACCTTTGACAGACAATGCTGGATTGGCTGAGATTATCAGGCAAACTATACGCAGAGGCTTGACTAATAGAGATCTAGAAGGAGTGAACAGGAGTCCTTTTTCTCATGAAATCAGGATAGCTCGAAATCCACCAGAGTTTAAGCTAGCTAGCGTGGAGGTATACAATGGCAAGGATGATCCAACTGATCACTTGATGAGATATACAAGACATATGGAAGTGCTGGGGGCATTGGAGGAAGTGATGGCCCGCTGTTTCCCTCTATACTTGACAGATATAACTGCTATGTGGTTCAGGCAGCCGGAGGAAGGATCTATCAGGACATGGACAGAGTTGGTGGATAGGTTTCTAAAGCAGTTTTGGGTTTATATTAAAAGACCAAAGAATGTGATGACACTAACGTCGATAAAGCAAAGAATGGATGAGTCACTTAGAGCTTTCCTGACTCGGTTCAATGCGGCGGTTGCTTCGGTGGATCGGCCGGATCCATCAATGGTTCTAATGGCATCGGTTTTAGGAGTCAGGGAGGGTTTGGATTTCAAGGTATCTTTAACATGAGACCCACCTTTGGATCTCGGAGAATTCTTTCACGAAGCTGAGAGACTCCTTCGGCAAGAAGATGCATGTATAGACTTGAAACTAAAGGAGGTGAATGCGGCTGAGGATGGAGGGCCATTCGGCGAAAACTCGGATATAGATAAAGGAAAGAGGAAGCTGGACGACGATTCAGGAAATGCTACGAAGCGATGAATGGAACCAAAGTTTTCCACTTACACAGGATTAAACAAGACGTTGGAGCGGATATTCATGAACACCCGGGATCGCCTTCCCTACCGAACAGCGGCTAGGAGAGAACCTTCAGAACGTGAAAGGGCATCAGGGAGGCACTGTCTCTTCCACGATTTGGATGGACATGATACCAATAGCTGCAGGCATCTAAAGGACATATTTGAGGAATATGTAAGGAATGGATAGCTGCGACAATATGTCGAGGCTCAGAGTACAACGGTGGAGCAGGAGCGACCGCCTCCTACCTCGAACAATGATGGCGCGAGGCCCAGAAATGATGGTCGATTGGTTATCAACTGATTAGGATAATATAAAATAAGTAGCAAACTATTGGCAAATGACCAAGTCATTTACTCATGTACGGGGACAGAGATAGCCCCTAGGCATGCTCTTAATGATGATAAACCACGAAGCTATGGTTTGTGAAATATGTTTTTTGTCTCTGATTTGGACACTCGTTTTTCTGGCTTGGTTGGGAGTTTGGTTTGAACTCCGGATTCTTTTTGTTTTCCGGTTCGAACTTCTGTTTGGATGATTGTTCTCGTATTTGGGTGTTTGTTTTGATTTTGGATTTGCATTTCTGGTTTTCTGATTTGATTTGGATTTTGAATTGGATTTTGATTGAATTTTTGTATGGTTTTTGGTAAACGGTCGTCGGGTATGGATTATACCTGGCAAGAGGCAAGTCGCTTTGCCTGAACATGGCGGATCAGCTTATTCAGGTCGTCGAGTATGGACTATGCTCGACAAGGGTCCGGAGAGACCAGGATTCGGCCTAGGACTTAGGTCCTATATTATTGGTTATTATTTCAGGTCATCGAGTACGGATTATGCTCAACAAGGGTCCGAAGCGACCAGAATTGGACTTAGGACTTAAGCCATGCATTACTCATCATCCAGGGACTCTGGACCACAGTCGTCAGGTGTGGATTACACTTGGCAAGAACCCAGAGAGGTTAACTCAACGTCCAAGGACACTGGACCACAGTCGTCAAGTGTGGATTGCGCTTGGCATAAGCCCGGAGAGGTCTCGGATTCGGTTATTGGTTACTGGATAAGGATGGATTAGAACTCAGTTGTCGAGTTCAGATGGATATGGGATTGGCTAAAGGATTTGATTATTGGATTTGGGATCATACATCGACTCAGAGCAGTCGAGAATGATGCACTTGGATGATGTGGCTGTGGACTTTGGATATCGGATTCAAAACTATTCAAAATACACTTTCTTTTCACAAGGTATGTTTTGGGGGAAAAATATTATCCCACCTTTTGGTCATGACTGGAATATCAATAATCTGGCAAGAAAGGATGGTTATCAGGATTGGTGATCGATTAGAAACAAGGCTGTGATCGATGACGTTAAAATTCGACCGAGCTCCAATCAAGACGGAATCGATCGATAATGATGAACAGGGCTAGGAGAGTCTACGTTTCAAATTTAAGGTCAATCGGAGTTCGTATAACCAAGATATGATCGTATAACCAATCCATGCTATTCGACTCCATCCGAAATTGGACTCTTTGCATCGATCCAGAAGGAGAAACATCGTATCGATTTAGGTCATATCCATCATGATTGAACTACTTCTTATCGATCAGGGATAGACTCAGTTCGAATCGATCATGATATTATTTCTACACAATACCAATCCATTAACAGTAAACGGATTAAAGAACTCTCATGTGGGATCCGATCTTGACAAGAAATTCTCTATATTTTAAGATGCCTATGACAAGGGCTATAGCTCAGTTAGGTAGAGCACCTCGTTTAAACGTGCGCCAATGCCTTTCAAAGGGGACCATTATGCAATGAACATAATTGATCTTATTGAGAAATCGATGTCTTACTCCATAGATTCGAAGGAAGAAGAGAACAATGATTTATCTATATCTAGAGCCTACGGAAAAAGGATCTTTAGGGCATTCAACATCCAGACTCTATCGGATTCAACTCTGGACTTCTTCATTGATGTTATACTCGAATTTCCTTACTATAATCCGCTGTAATTGGTAATCGACGAAAAAATATCAATAAAAGATAATCATTTAAGTGGACGTAGGCTTGAGATAGCCAAACCACTATAAATCTCGTGTTTTCTGTTTGTTATTTCTGAATTTTTGTTATCTGTTTGCTTGGATCCGAGATTTGTATTGCAATATTGCTGATTTGCATTTATACACTGGTGTTTTCACGATACTTGGAGTTTGTGACCAATTTTGGCACAAACACTTTGGTGCTTTCACTAAGAACAACTAGCACCCACTATACCAGATTCGGAGTTTAGATTTGAAGGTTTGAAGAATTCATATTTGAAAGACAATGACGCGACAAACAAGCAAAAGACAAGGAGCCGAGAGAAGCCAACAAGGAGGAAGTCAAGAGGCATCCTGAAGAGCTGGAGAAAGGCAAGCCTCGATCTACATCACCAGGGACGAGAAGGAGACTATGGCAAGTTCATTACATGAAAGATTATTGAAGAGTCAACAGGACATGATGCAAAGCTTCTTAGAGCAGATGAGAGCGGCAAGTGCGCAAAACCATAGACCGACTACAGGGGCTACAAAGTGGGACAAGGAGCTAGGATTACAGAAACCGACGAAGGACAAATTCAAGATAGAATGCAGAGCCTGAAGGCAACCAACAAGGACTTGGGGACATATCCTCAGCATTTGATACTGGAAGACCCATGGATGGAACTCAACAGGCCAGAGCCAATGCTAATGCTAATGAGCCGCATGAAGAGTATGTATCAGAATTCCCTTGAGGACTCGGAGGGCAACCCTTGATAGACAATGCTGGATTGGCTGAGATTATCAGGCAAACTATGCGCGGAGGTTTGACTAATAGAGATCTAGAAACACCTAGGAAGAGGAAAGAATTGAGCAAGAAAATTCATGATCTTTTGGAGAAGGGATTCATTAGAAGGAGCATATTGGAGTGGAGAGCGCCAGTCGTCTTTACCCTTAAGGCGATGGTTCTCTCCAACTTTGCGTGGACTATAGGGAATTAAATAAACTCACCAAGAAGAACCAATGTCCATTCTCTAGGATTGATGATCTTTTTGACCAGTTGGTAGGTTCATCGGTTTTCTTTCTGCTTGATTTAGCCATAGGATTCCATCGGCTTAAAGTCGTTGAAGATAGTATAGATAAGACTACCTTCAGGACATCGAACGGATTATTCAAGTGGTTGGTTATGCTTTTTGGGCTAACCAATGCTCCCGCCTATTTCCTTGATTTGATGAGAAGCATCTTTAGGGATGGCCTAAATAAGTTTGTAGCAGTATTCGTGGATGATATCTTGGTATTTTAAAGAATATGAAGGAGCATGCTGTTTATTTGGAAGAGGTTCTTAGCACAATTCGTAGCCATCATGTGGGAGCTAAGTTTTCGAAGTGTCTTTTTTGGAGAGAGGAAGTTCGTTTCTTGGGGCACGTAGTTTCGAAGAAAGGTTTGGCCGTTGACCCCGCCAAGGTTATTGTAGTGCAAGATTGGAAGGCTCGCAAGAACGTTACCGAAGTTAGGAGCTTTCTAGGATTGTCTGGCTACTATTGGAAGTTCATTAGGGACTTTTCCAAGGTTTCCGCACCACTCACACGCCTTACTAAGAAGAACAAAGCTTTCATGTGGGACGTGGATTATGAGGATTCCTTCATGAATACCTAACAGAGCTAAGCCTTTCACTGTATACACTGATGCATGTGGAATGGGTCTAGGAGCAGTGTTGATGCAATAAGGGAGGGTAGTGTGTTATTGTAGTGGGCAATTTAGGACACATGAGAAGAACTGTCATACCCATGATTTGGGGTTGGATGCCATAGTTTTTGCACTTAAGGCTTGGAGGCACTACTTGCTTGGAGAGAGGTTTGAGCTTTTTACTGACCGCAAGTCATTAAAGTAACTATTCTTGCAAAAGGACTTGAACTTGAGGCAACAAAGGTGGATGGAGGTTTTAGCCTCGTATGATTTTGAGATAGCTTATACCCCTGGCAAGGGTAATGCGGTTGCGGATGCATTGAGTAGAAATAAAGCAACCCTTACTCCTTTGTTCATAGAGTGGAGAGGCTTGGAGTTTATTTCTACCTTGGATTTTAAGGCTTCTATGGATATTACTCCCAGATTGTTGGCGACATTAGAGGTGAAGCCTACCTTTATGATTAGATTAGCTCGAGGCAGTAGGAGGGTTCGGAGCTCATGGGCATTATGGATAGGATTAGCTGAGGAAAGGTCTCGAGACATCTCCAACGCTATTCTATATATAGCAGGGGTGGGTTAGGAAAGATGGAAGGCTTTGAGTTCCATGCGCCAGTGACTTGTTGAGAGCAGTTTTGAAGGAGGCGCACCTTTCCCGTATGAATATTCATCCGGGTGGTGACGAAATGTATCGGGATATGAAGAGGATGTTCTTTTTGGGTGGTATGAAGAAGGGCATGGTGAAATTCGTAGCTAAGTATCTCATATGCCAAAGGGTAAAAGTAAAGAAGCAGAAGCTCGATGGATTACTTCAGCCCTTAGATGTGCCAAAATAGAAGTAGGATAGTATTTCTATGGATTTCATTGATTGTTTACCCTGTTCTAGGAAGGGGAACACTAGCATTTGGGTGGTTGTTGATAGATTGACCAAGAGTGCCCACTTCATCCTAGTTAAGAGTAAGCGTACGGCTTCATATTTGGCATCCTTGTATATTCGAGAGATAATCCGTCAACGTGGAGTTCATTTAGCGTTGTTAGTGATAGATATACCATTTTCACTGGTGAGTTTTAAAGAAGCTCACAGAAGGTGCAGGGGACGCAACTTAAGTTGAGTATGGACTATCACCCCAGACAGATGGCCAAACGGAGAGGGTAAATAGGGTGCTTGAGGATTTGCTGCAGATGTGCATTTTTGACTTTAGGGGAACTCGAGAGGTGCTTCTTCCATTGGCCGAGTTTGTGTACAATAATAGTCCAAACAAGTACAGGAATGGCACCACTTGAGGCTTTATATGGGAGACGTTACAAGTCCCCATCATGTTGGGTAGAGTTTACGGAGAAGTTGTTACTTGGAGCCAATATGGTTAGGGAGACCTATGAGAGGGTGGATTTGATTCGGTGAAGGATGAAGATGGCTCAACATAGACAGAAGTCGTATGCAAACAAGCGGAGGAGAGACTTTGAGTTTGTGGTTGAAGAAATAGATTTATCAAAGTTTCCCCGCTTAGGAAGGTGGTAAGATTCAGATCAAATGGAAAGTTAGCCCCTAGATTTTTTGGACCATTTCCTATCATAGAGAAAGTTGGGAAGATCGCTTACCTAGTAAGGCTACCTGATAGGCTCGCAGGAGTGCACGACGTTTTCCATGTTTCGCACTTGCAAAAGTGCTTACATGACTCGATGGAGGTTGTAGAGCCTAGTCAGTTGGAGGAGGTGGAGGTAGAAAGGAAGCTTGTTTTCGGCATATCCCCACAAAGATTGTTGGAAAACACACCGAGCGACTAAGGAATAAGGAGGTTTCACTGGTGAAGGTGCAATGGGGAGATGATGTTGCAGACGCCACTTGGGAAGCAGAAGAGAAGATTCGTACTTCCTATTTAGATTTGAATAGATTCTTTCCTTTATTATCCTTTGGGCGGGTAGAACTTAGAATTTGCCCTATGGATGGTAGGATTTGATGCAAACATGTTATGAATGATGTATGCTAGTGGTTGCAAGTGTTTTCTAATGGATGATAGTGGATGCATATAGGTACACTAGGCACTATTATTCCTTAGGGATCGACCTAACTAGGACACTAGAGCATATGCATATGGACGTGCACGCATTTTTATTTTATTTTCATGGTTGCTATAAATGAATGTTTATCACATGATTGTTGCATTTAGATGATGTTTGTAGCATGCACATAGAATTACCAGTATCATTAGGAAATTTTTGCATTCATTTGGATAAATGGCTCAGACACGATTGCATAAAAGGAGGTCAACTGAATCAATGGTCCGCCTAATCTTTTG
This sequence comes from Allium cepa, assembly GCA_030765085.1. NCBI lineage: Eukaryota > Viridiplantae > Streptophyta > Magnoliopsida > Asparagales > Amaryllidaceae > Allium > Allium cepa. The sequence continues at coordinate 296,471,327 of CM060937.1, forward strand.
CATTAGTTAAGGACATTTACACTACACCAATTGCATAAATATCAAAAGTTTATTAGAAAAACTTTAAGGATAATAGATGAAAGGTTGGTGATTGAGTAGTTGGTTGTAGAATTAGATGAAAACATTTAGCACATTCTTTTGTCCTTAGATATTTCGGGGACAAAATCCCTTAAGGAGGGGAGAACGTAACAACGTAAAATTTAACCCCTAATAATTAATTCATTGTTTTTTAAGACAATAAAATAACTTTGTGAAATTATTTGAATTAAGCCAAGGAAGTTGCACCATTGTGTCCTTGGTAATTTTCTGGTCAATTTACATATATAAAATGTCAAAAGCCGAGCTAATATGACTAAGTTATAAAATAAACAATATATACATATAGGCAGGTCGACCAGCCACTCGACTTGGGCACTAGGTGGTCGACCCGCCTGCTGTTTTGGGGGCGAGTGAACGATTGTTCATTCGTTCGAATGATGGTGCGATTTTCTTTAACCGATTGACGTATTTTGCATTTTTTATTTAATCCGGTCCCTCCATTCTTTCATCCGATATCTCCTATTCATCCTATAACGTAGTTGCATCCTATTAAATCCCCAAATAGAATGGTTCGAGATCCACTTTCACCCCAATAAATAGACCCCTAGACATAAAACTTTTTCTCATTCTAGGTTTTCTCTAATTGGGTTCACCTTTCTAGAAAGGACCCTAACGGAATAATTTTTCCAAAGGAGAAAATCGTTATAAATTAAATTATTTTGCAACACCAAGTGGATCCGAGACGACCAAAGGAAGAGCTTACGACTAGAGCGAGTGACTGTAATTATTTTAAGATTTATTTAAGTAATTTAAAATAATAGTGTTTTCAGTAGTTGTAGTTTTAATACAGTTTTTGGAATAGCCTTTTCAGTAGTTTATTTACAGTTTTTAGAATTATTTTCAGTCTATTTCCTTCCAGCTATTCATTTCAGTAATTTTAGTTTATTTCTATTAATGATAGCTTTTCCATTTATTTACAGTTTATTTATAGTATTTAGTTTATTTACGTTATTTACATCTTCTTTCTATGCATTGGATTTTCTTCTTTTTTCAGTTTTCTTTTATTCCTCCTTCTTCTTCGCGTATGGATTAGAATAGGATTAACACGAATATGGATTAAATTGTAAGAAAACTGAAATAATGGAATATAAGATGTAAATTTCAAAGACTGTAATATAAATTGAATTGGACCAAAATTACACCTAATTATGGTGTTAATTGGACTGAATTAAAAAGATTGGCCTAGTTATAACTTAGAATTATAATTAAAAAGAGTAAAAGATGAAAGAAGCTTATCTTCACACATAGACCTTGGGTTAAGTAATAAGCATGATTATAACGTAGGTTATAATAAGAAAAAGAACAGAATAAGGCTTATTATAAGACTTAGGAGAAATTAATAAGCACATGTAATAGAGAAAAGTTTAAGGGCTTATTTAAGCAATTTACCTAAGTTAATAAGCACGGATGAAAGTAGGACATGTACCAAATAGCATTCCTTATTAGACAGAATGGTGGTCCCACATTATCCAAAGTGAGATGAGGGCACGCTTATGCTAAGAAAGGTAGTAATTTGTCAGAACAAAGTCCAAGTCATGGGGATTTGTATAAGGGGCAGAACTAGATATTGTTTGGTTGACGGACTAGTACCAACAGCATTTCCACTAGATTCTATGAACATACATGTCTTACGTTAGCCTGAAGTGGGATTAAGGGCATTCTTATGCTAGAGTTTGAGGTAATAAGAAGACCCAATAGGTGGAGCAAAAGGTAGCATAGGCATGGTGGCAGTTACACTTGCGACTTCCTTTTGGTGTTCACCAATAGCTATTAGTTCAAAGCGTTTAGTATGTGTGTCTTTCGTAGGCACCATTGCCTTCTGTATAGGGAGCTATATATGTTGTCCAAATCCACAGTGGTTTCTCTATGCATCTTTCGTATCGATACCATTGGTCGCTGTGTAGGGAGTTATATAGTGTCTGCTCTACAGTAAGGTCTATGGAGTAGCAAGCCGATCAAAAATGGCAAAATTAGGGTTACATCCTAAATACAAGATTAAGAATTCAGCCTAATCAAAGCAGAACTCAAGGACAATTGCAGGCAATCAAAGTTAACCTATCTTAAAAATTAAGCAATATTTAATCGTTCTTATTTCTAGTTTATTTCTTTCCTACTTCTTTTGTCATCCTTATTTATGCTAGAACTATTGTAGAATCTATTACTTTTATCTTGCTTAAAGACTCTAGTAATTATTATCATTCACCAAACTTTTAATCTGACCCACTTCTCTATTTTCCTCTTTTTCACTTCATAGGAAATTAAGGGAGAAGTCAGTAGATTACAGCTGCTTGGAGTTTTCTTGGAGGAGATTTCTACTATATACTTCTTTTATTTTCAGCTTATGTTCTTTCTATGTACTGGTTTATTATGAGGGATATTATGTACTCTATTTTTTTAACTATGAGTTTGTTTCATGAGACATATTGGATTTTTAGACATGTATGTGGTATTTGGTATTTGACTTATTTATGAAGCAATTATGATGTTCTGTTTTAATTAAGTTATTATTTTAAGTTTCCACTATTTTTATCTATTTGTCTTGTGAATCTTAGTCTCTATTAGCTTTAGCTATACCTACAACGCACCATGCATTTAAATGTGTCCTTTTGTGTATATTAAGGGGTGTGGGGGTGTTTCAATTGTACCGAGGCCCAACTGTTGGTCCTTTACCACCACAAGACTGGCCTACCTTTAACTAGATAGCTCCGAATATGTCATCACCCCGGTCGTTACCAACTTATCTGAGATCTCTCTTTGCATACACCGTATTAATTTAATACCAGACGTCGTAGCGAGAATAAATATACGTAGAAGTGGATGATCATACCCTAATGGTTGCGAACCACTTAGCCTTGTTGTATCTACCCTGCTTCGGTCAGTTCCGGCTGTGAGGCTTCAGGTGATTACCTTTCACATAGCACATCATCGTTCCTCTTTGAATGCCATATTTCCATTCCATAACCACACAACTGATTTCTATAAACTTATAACTCCTGAGCTCGTACATTTTAAGAAAGGTGTGAAGATAAGAGAAGTTGACTTCTCCACCACAAAACTGATGATTCGTTCATAGAAATCACTTATGTAACTAGAAATACAATGACAGACATTCGTCCATACAAGTTGTCCAGGAAACCGAAGGCATTTTCCTGCCACATCCTGTTGGGATCTAGGATTAGTAGTGATTAGTCCTTGCATTGGATATTTCATAACGAAGAGAATACTGCTAATATATGTATATTGGGAGTTTATCCCCAAATGATCAACAAGGACTCCTTCATTACGAAAATCCCAAATATCATATCCATATCTTCACTTCGAATACGTAAATTGGTTCGAAGTAGTCTCCGAATAGGAATTACCAAAATCCGGCTCCGTTCCTTTGACCTAATCATCGATAAAAAGATGTTCTGGGAATAGGGAATCATTCTTTAATTGATTGGGTTCTTTTTATCAAAATCTCTTTAGAGATATATTAACTTTAAAACACTTCTTTTCGGTATATACAGAATCATTAAACCTCTCTTATCAAACCCTTTAATTTCTTAAAACCTTTTTAATCTTGGAATAACTCCAAATTGTTTCACCTTTTACGTAGGAAAACATTTCCAAGTCATTTCAGTTAAATCTTAACAAAGATTTCTTAATTCAAAACCCTTTATTTCGACCGGGTCAAAACCATCTTATCTAGGACGTCAATCCAAAACCAGTAAACATTAAGTGAGCAGAATCTATAGAAATCATCTAATTCTACTCAATATCAATTCTTGAATTCAACAAATACTATGGGTGGAATAACCTTTTAAATTCCACAAATAGTACGAGTTTCCTCTTCTAGATTTGAAACTAATTATAAGAAGATCATCCCTATAAAATCAAAGTTGTATTTAAGTTATATATGGAAAATTTAAATCTTTTTATACTTAACTCGTTTTCGACATTTCAACCTTATCCATCCCTCGCCTCGGAAAGAGACCAGGTGAGCCAGGGCATTGGTTGCTCCTAAACATCTCCTTATTCTAAGCACCTTACCTCTGGATCTCACAAACAGAAAAATCCAATCTACTCGTCGGCCTTTAGAGCCAAGATTAAACCACTTAATTATAATAACTTTTCTTTAAACATTTATTTAAATTCTATTTAAATAACCAAAAAACTTCCAAATCATTATTAAAACACTTCATTTTTCATTTGAAGACATTTCTAAAAGATTTGAAAAAGATTTGTTAAGTTTAAAGCTATATTTTTAAAGTTAGAGAAAAGTGCTGTGGATAAGTGCTATGAAAAGTGCTCTTTTAAGCTATATTGATCAAATCGACTTTTTATTATTTGAAAATTCATTTTTTTATTACTCAAAATCACTTTTAAAACATTTCAAATGATTTATAAGATTTATTCTACATCTTTAAAAAATTTTAATCATCATTTTATAAGAAATCCAGATTTGGTTTTCGAACTGTAAAAGCACGATTTTTGAAAAACCTTGTTTTACTCATATCTTAAAACTACTTATCAAAATCTGATTTTCTTCCTTCATTGGAAAACTATGGATATAATAGTTTGGTAAATTCTTATCTCGAATAATTCCAAGTTATATTCCATCCTTTGCACTTGTTTGACTTTTATGGCACGAAATAGCGTACGCGATACGCCTATTTTTTGACTAAATTTTCAATTCTCATTCAAACTTCATCAAAACACTTTTAAACGACTATAAAACATTTTAAAATCATTTTAAACCATTTTTAGAGGGGTTTAACATTCTATACACATGATTTCATCAATTCAAGAAAAGTGATTTCCTTTATGCTTATCGACGTGTATTTCCATGACTTGCATATTTTTTCAATATTCATATTTAAACAACCAAACTTGATGATTAAGGCATAATAAGAAACCATTGCAAATATCATATCATCATTCAAAATATAATATAATAGTTTAGGAGTTCTCACTTTCATTTTCCCCACGAGCGAATAGAAAATCGGCTAACCTCCGCTACGATTGAACCAAAGCAGATGAAACCAAGCCTACGTCCCAAGGAGGAGCACCGCCTAGGCTTAGTGGAGATGGTGATCATGGCCAAGGAGGTGTGGTGCAGTGGTCATTGATTTTGGAAGAGAAGTGGAGGAGTTTCAGACTAGTTTTGAAGTGGATTGATATTATAAATTAGTATATACTTTTTCTTCTTTTATTTGTGGTATTTTTTTCTAACTTTCTAAATATTTTTTACGAATAAGAAGAAATTAGAGAGATCTTAGAAAGCTTAAAAAAGAAGAGGAAGAAGAAGTGAAATGGTATTAGGAATTTGTGAGGAAAGGAATGGTATTTAATGGAAAAACGTTAGAATAAAATATTGAATTGTATATTTACCTAAATGCCCCTAGCCCACACCCTCTGGTTTCCCTCCCCCCAAAGCCATGTGATGGTTGATATGAGGTGATAGTGTAGTGTTGTGAAGTGATGGTTGCTTTATGGCTACTTAAAGGTTAAGCTTTTGAATTATTTAATCATTTTTGGGATATATATAAATATGTAATGTGTGTGTGTGTGTGCGCGCATGCGCGCATGTTTGTGTGTATGTATCTATTCATGTATATATGTTCATGTTATTATGTGCATGTAACATATATGTAGTACATGTTGGTGCAAAACACTTCGAACATCTTAGAACAACTTTTGTTCATTAAACCATTGAAATCCGGAGAACCGATTATCGGTCACATTTTCACTTATTTATTTATGTACATAAATTTGTAAACAAAATTTAAAAATAAATTTCTTATCATTTTAACCTAATTAAGTTGATCATATTTGAATTACAAAACCATATAAGTTAATATTGAAAATTATTTATGATAATTGCTATTATACCGATAAAGCGATATCGATTTCTTTCTTATATTTTCAAATCAAATATATCTCTTTATAAAACTACTATAAATGATTTATTATCAGTTTAAAACTATTCAAAATGAATTATCCTTATTTAAAATAATTATTTGGACAATTAAAATGATTATTAAATCATTATATCTTGATTTAATTTAAATAAATCTATATTTAAATACTATACCCCTTATCGATATAAATTTCGAGGAAATTTTTTTATAAATATTTATTCGAAATAATTTTACTATTACCTGTATTATCATGTTTTATCTAAAAATAAATACTATTTATCAAAGTGATAAATTGGCAGGTCGTTACAACATAGATCATTCTTATGCAAAAATATGATTCTATCACTACTCAAATACATAACTTCACTTCCAAACTAGTATCGCTCACCTGATTTTCTAGTGCAAACTCTGATTAGGCTTCTTGATTTGGAACCTCTATTCTCCTACATAGCTATAACTATGAATGAATACACCGGTCCCATACCAAAAATCCTCATCAAGTGCTCGCCATAATAAATCGAGTAATAGATCATTATTTGGAATGGTGTGAATCAACTCAAAGTCGTGTACTCGAACCTTAGATCAAAATTATATAAAAGGAGAAATGATGTACGTCCAACCTATGCACTTATTAAATTAGTTATCACCATTACCAACTCTATTTCCACTAAATTATTTACGAAAACATCTCATAAAACTAAACTTAGGTTCAACTTGGATACTACTCCACTACGTCCTAAGAGTGTATACTCCTAGTTGATTCAACCATTCCATTTTTACTTATTTCCTTAACAAAACTCAAGATCCAAATACCAAAATTTATTCAAAAAAAAATTGAACTAAAACAATATATTTAATCATTGAATATATATATATATTCATATATATATATATATATATATATATATATATATATATATATATATATATATCATGAGTAACTCTAAAAGATACTAAGGAACTGGATACTACCAAATAATATCATACATTCTCTTAACAAGCAGGGTAATACTCAAGAGAAGTGCTTACCATCCGAACACATCCCTTTCCCAAATTTTAAAATATTTTCGAGCGACTGAACTATTTAACTTATAAATATTTCTTTATTTCAATATCTCTTTTTTGAAACAATGCATCCCATTTTTCCAACAAAATGTTTATCACCAACTTACTTTGGGTTCATTTGGATTTGAACTTATTTCGATTATACAACGATAAAGTGAATAATTCACTAAGTGCACCACAACATTCGTCCATGCAAACAAATGATCGTCACTTAGAAGATTATTCAAATCATTACAAAACAAGCCGAAACTCTTCCACTTGAACCAATCCAAAGAAAACACCTCATTCTTAAATTTTCAATCCCAAAATTTCCTTAACCCAATTTTTTTCTTTATATAATACTATTAGTATCTTTCAAAACCTTGAAAATCATTTTTCAAAAGAACATGGATTTTAGTCCTCAAGTTTTCAACTTAAATTCTTTTTAATTAAAAGACACCTTCTTATAAATTCAGTTTATAAATCAACTTTTACAAAATATCATTTTGCAAATATTTATTGCAAAGTATTCAAAGCCAACAGGGTTAACTGGACCCCTACCAGATTTTATTGCAACAACAATAAAATTAAAAAATGATTCAAAATAATCTTTGAATCAAACATGAAACAGGAAAACAAAGAAGAAAAAATAAAAATAGAAGTCAATGAGCCCATCCACTAATCATGAAATCAAGGAAAAGGCAGGCTCTCCTTTTCAATTGCATAAATATTCTTTCCCTAACCTCAAACCATAAAGAAGCAAAACTCTTTCTTAGGTTATCAAATACAATTGCATTTCTTTCTCTCCAAATCACATGCATGTAAATTTTAATGCAAATAACTAATTCTCTTGACTTGAGGGCCCTCTATGTAGTAGCTTTATAAATAATGTTCTAGTCAATTTTTGAATTTGCAGAGGCATTAAAACAACCCATATTGCATCCAATTCTTTCCACCAGACCATAAAGAAATGGGCAATCAAAAAAGAGATGCTTAATAGTTTCCTCATGCTGCTCAGAAAACACACACTCATGGCTACAGTAAATACCATACTTATTCAAAACATTCTGGTCAGAAGAGCACTACTAACAACATTCCACATCATCAGATTTTCTCTCGGGGCCGAATCACTAGTCCAAATAATAGTACACCATTTTGCAGCAGGCAAAACATTGGTACCAGCTAAGTGAAGGTAAACCAACTTTATAGTATGAGGCTTCTTGTTCCAAGACACAGAGACAGGGTGATCATTACTGAAGAAGTAGCTCTGAATAAAACACCATAGCTACCCGATCACTGACTACTATTGTAAGGAAGGTGCATTCTGCCATCAGAGATGAAGTCATTTTGCTTTAGCATCACGGTGAATACTAGACTGAACTATCATGGCATGATCAATCAATGTAGAAAGAATCTTGCCTTTACTCACCCATGGGTCATCCCAAAAACTAATATCAGAATTAGGTTGGACATGATACTGTATCAAAGGAAGAAAAACATCCCCGTGTTTCAGAATATTCCTCCAAGTCCAACTACTATGTTGTGCTATGTCCATACACCAAAACTTCCCATGCTTGATATTATAATGCCAAGACCATTTGACCCATAAACTGTCCTTCTTATTTAATAGGTCATCAAAGTGCCTGCTGAAAGCAGCTATGTTCCAATTCTTAGCATTAATAATTCCAAGCCCACCCAATTTTAAAGTAGACTCAAATTTTGAAAAACGAGCATGGCAACAGTTTCCTATTGTGAATACTACCAGTCCAGAAATATATATACATGGAAGACCGAACAAGGTGCAGAAGCCTTCCAGGAAGGATAATAGTGCGAGCCCGATTGACAAGGGAAGGAAACACAACGGATTTTATAAGTACAAGCCTACCACTTTGAGACAAAGTCCTATTATCCCAAGCATTCATGACAGAAGTTATCTTATTTAAAAGGAGAAGACAATCTACATTGGTAATTCTTTTCGTGATTAAGGGGGACCCAAATACCTCATATCAGTGTGCATACAAGAGAAACCAATTAGTTGATACAAAACAGAAGCATGAACATCACTGACTCCTGCAACAAGCAAGGTAGATTTGGAGTGGTTGATTGAGAGACCTGTCATCATGTAGAAGGACTGCAGTGCATTTAAGATTCCACTCAAAGAGGTAACTTCAGTTTTAGTGAATATCATAACATCATCAGCAAACATAATAGATGAAATTTGATGGCGAGAGCACTTTGGATGATACTTTATGAGATTTTGAGAAAATTTAGTCTTGAGAATTACTATGAAGACTTCCATGACCAACAGAAATAAGTAAGTGGAGATGGGATCCCCTTGTCTAATACCTTTTTGACTTCTAAAATATCCAACAGGTCTTCCATTAACAAGCACAGAGTAGGTTGGAGTGGAAATGCAAGTGTAAACCCACGACACAAAGAATTTCGGGAAACCCATCATAGCCATAACCCTCACAATGGAAACCCAATGAATAGAATCATAGGCTTTGGATATGTCAATTTTAAGAGCAGCATCTGGTGAGGCATTACCTTTGCTATATCCTTTTAATAATTCTTGGGCAAGAAGAACATTATCAAGCATATTCATAGATGGAATGAATGATGCATGATTGAGAGACACTACAGAAGGCAGAACACATACTAATCTAGAAGCTAAAATTTTGGAAATGCATTTGTAAACCACATTACAACATGAAATTGGCCTGAATAAAGAAACTCTGGAAGGAGGAGAAACTTTTGGAAAAAAGGCATTGTTTGTGGAATTGACTTCCCCCGGTAATTTACATTTATTAAAGAAATTATGGATTGCCTGACAGAACTCATGTCCAAGCACATTCTAAGTTGAAATGAAAAATGTTACATTAAGACCATCAGGGCCACTAGAAGAATGCTGGTTCATGGAAAAGAGGACTGTCTTAATTTCTTCATCGGTAACAGGTTTAATTAAAGCATCAGCTTCAAGGAAGGAAAGGCAAGGCATGGAAAGGGATGATATTTGGTTTAAGTCAGGAGTGAACCCAGAAGATTAGAGAAGTAGTCAATGAAGGCTTTGTCAACAGATCCAGGAGTAGAAAATAAGTTACCTTGATCATCCATAATGCTAAAAATATTTTCTCTGGCATGCTTAACTTTTAATGAATCATAGAAGAAATTAGTATTCTTATCTCCTTCTTCAAGCCATTTGTTGTGAAGTTGCTTCCTTTTCATACAAGCTTCCAAAAGAAGAGCTTTATTCACCTCCATGTATAATCTTCGTTCCTCAGCAGCTGCATTCTCATCCTTTGGATTATCCATCATGATATCTTGTTTGACCTTGAGTTGCTCCAACAGGGAGGAAGAAAGCAAACTACCCTGCCCAAAGGTGGAAGAAGCCCACAATTTAAGAGATTGCTTGATGCTTTTTAATTTCCAGCAAAACTTAAACATTAGGTTACCAAAACAATTAAAGGTAGAGTTAACTTGAGAAACTAACACAATAAAATAATAATGTTTAGCCCAAGCATTAAAAAATTTAGAACTTCTTTTCTCTTCTTAAATGGTGATCAAGGGACAAAATCAATGGAGAGTGGTCAGACAGAACAGGGAGAGGAAGAAACACTGACAAAGATAGCCAAGTATTGAGCGAGGAGATATTACAAAAAGCATGGTCAATTGTTGTGAAGGTTCGAACACCACTACGGCTTCGATTATTCCATGAATATTTGGCTCCTGATTTATTGACCAAAATAAGATCAGAGTTAGAAATAGCAAGATTAAGTGGAGCAAGGTCACCAGGCAGGAGAGGAGATCCACCATGTTTATCATCAAAGTCATAACATGAATTAAAATCTCCAAGAAAAACCCAAGGATGAGTGTTCTGTCGAAGAGGAGGTAGAGATTTAAATAGAAGATTTCTATAGGGAGAAGAATTATCAGCATAAACAAAAGTAAGTAGAAGGAGGTTTGTGTTTGAGAAATAAGGACATGGAAATGTATGAATTGTCTTGAAGAAAGGATGGGGGATAATGTTAAAACAGCAGGATTATAAAGAACAAGAATTCTACCATAGGAAGCAGTGTCAAGATTGTGATGGTATGCCCAGGCTGGATTAATGTATGATGCTGCTTTGATGGATAAGGGAAGATTGAGTTTTGTTCAAGTATACCAAAGAGATAAATGACGTACAAGTTAATAAGGCTTTTCACCTGATCAAGTTTCAAGTTGCAGTGTGCACCTATTACATTCCATGAAGCAACTTTTTTATTCATGGGATAATTAAAGTGATAAGTGAGATTTATTTCCTCTCTTTGCTGAAAGAGCTCTAGTTTCAATTTATCATGATGGCAGAGAAGTGGGGGAGGACAGATCAAGGGAGGGAGGTTTTGAGGAGGGGGGAACAGGTGGTGAGACAGTATGAGGAACAGGGGTGGGAAGGTTAGATGGCCAACCTGGCAAATCAATGGTGAAGTTATACAAAGGGGGAACAGCTGAGTGATATCCACTACAGATTGATGCATGGTAAATATAACTTGCTTTATCTGTGTCTCAAAAGACAAACACCAATTTGTGTTGAATTCTGATACAGGAGAATACACATGCTCAGTCACTAAAGGTGATACCTTGTCCACCTCCATATTACTGGAGAGAGTATTAGCACTTGATGGAATTTGCTGCACCAAAACATCAGTATTTTGAATAGTTTCTTTATTTCATTCAGTATTTTCCTCAGTAGTATAACCATTACACAAAGAATGGTTATTAGCTTTGCCATTACTGGTCCAGCAAAAATTACTTCACCTTCCTCCACATCTAGCCCTTCCAAATTACCTTGAACATGATCATTTGATTGTAGCAAAATATACTTGTTATTTTTTGTAACATGATCAGAACTCACAAGGCCAACACTATAGGTTCTGATCCCAACTTCAATGCTAGTTTTAATTTCCTCATTTACATTTGGTGATGTTTTTTCCTTACTACTTGTCTTATTCATGGTTGCAGTTTGTACTTCTTCACTTATAGTTCTTTTTTCCCCTTATTATAATTCACTTTATGCCAGACCTGGTTCACTTTGTTATCTTTATCCACCCATTTACCTTTCTTCACTTTACTTTGATCTACTTCACTATGTTTGAGATGCACATAATTATCACAAGCATTATTATTACCTTCACGAGTTACTTCAACTTTCCTACAACTTATTACCATATGCCCAAACTCCTTACATGAAATGCATATTTCAGGTCTCCACAGATAATCCACATTCACTATCTGATCTGTACCATCAAGTAACTTAACTACAAAGTTATCAGGAAGTTCATGCTGAGGGGAGACTTCAACTAAACATTTAGCAAAGGAATTCCTTTCAAAAATTTCAGTTGATGCGTCCATACATAAGATCTTTCCAACCCTGGATGCTAACCAGTTAATACCCACAGGAGACCAAGCATACAGTAGGATATTAGAGAGCTTAATCCAAATAGGAACTGCTTTGATACTACCACAGCTATTTCCAACATTTTCATCCCATGGCTTCACAATGAAAAGTTTATTCTTCATCACAGTAGGATCTGCTTCAGCAATCATTCTCTTGTCTTTCGTGTTAGAAAACTTGAATAAAAACAGGAAACCGTCAGATTTTACACTAATAGAGCCCTGTAATTTCCATGCTTTTTTGAGATAATAAAGGACAAAGGAGTAAGGAAGAGGATTATCAAGAAAGAAACCAACTAAGTATTCCTTCCACATAGAGTTTCCAACGTAAACAACTTCAGTTGGGGGGACGATGGCATCACCATTAAACACTAACTGAATGTCACGAGGAACATATTTACCTGCATTGATTGGTTTGGCCTTAAACAAGGAGTTCCAAGCAACAGGAGGAGAGGGATGGGACGACAGAGGTAGAGATGAGAGAATCGGGTTAGAATGTATGGATCGAACAAAGGAAGGGACTGATGATGGTAAGGTTGACAAGGATGCGACAGAAGTAGGAGGTACAAGGAGAGGCGATGAAGGACAGGGCTGATTGGATGTTGAAGGATGAGATGGGTCGACGGGAAACAAAATTGAAGGAGGAGGGGACCCCATTAAAGAAGAGAAAAAATGATTAAAAAAGTTTTCTTAGTTGTTTCAAAATTGAAGGAAAATTTATTTTAACATTAACATTAACAACGAATATTCAAACTTATTAGTAAACATCTTTTATTACATCAAATTTTATTTTAACATTAACATCGAATGCCTTACAGTCAAATCGTCAAACTCAATTCACAATGTGTTCATTTCAGTGTTTTCCCTATTTCTATTTACCCAGCCCAAACCTTAAAAAGGAAAGCTACCTCCTAACAATAGGCGATGCTCAACTGGACAAGCATCGTTAACAAAATCCTAACTGATAATAATAAAATATTATTATCTCCTAACAGCCTACCCTTCAGATAACTATACCATACCATACTAATTTTGAAAATATTCTTTATATACAGAATATATCCCAATTAAAATCATTTCATTACCCTACTTCAAAACAGTGTTATGTTGGATGGCCTTATTCAAGTGTTTAGAGATCCTTATCAATAAAGTTCACTACTCCCATTGACCAGAATCCATAAGCCACTCAATAGATCAATTAACATAATGTAAAACATTTTTATATCACTAAGAAATACATGCTCTTATATATATAGACTCAAACTCATAGTAAGGTATTCCATTACCTTATCTCTTAATGAGTTGCCCCATCAAAGTGTTCTCGTTTAACCTTGTGCTCTGATACCACTCTATAACAACCCACCTTTCCGAATCCAAGAAGTCGACATCAATACATCCATGGTATTCACATGAAAAACAACTAAGTGCAGGAAAGATAGATTGTTAGGGGATAGAAAGGAGATAGAAGATAAAAGAAAAAAATAATCACAGAATCTCACAATGCAACGGAATATCGTATATTAATCAACATAATACTTTACGAAGTCATTTCAAAATGATATATCAGAGTCACACAAACACAATTCTACCCTTGGATAGTTATAAAAGCCTATCCCTATCTAACGAATATAAGATACATGTAATATAGCGGAAAAATAATAATAACTAGCTACCGATGAAGCCTTCTGCTCCAAGCACCTCCAAAATCCATCCATGGGAAACTTGAACTACTTGGCTGCCCATAAAAATTTGAGCACCCAAGAGTTTTAGGAAAAGAAAATAAAACTTTGGGTCAGACACGGGTCTAGTGTGAGTAAACTTAAAAAACTGAATTATTATGTTTAAAACCCTTTTAAAATCAAAGGTATCTTGTAAGACAACAATGCACATAAACATGGACTAGTTTTTACCTTTTGATAACGAAACCATTTCATATGAAATTCTAATGGTGTCTAAGATACAAATACTTATTAATCATATCCAAAATTGTTATGTTAATTAAATTCCAACATAAAAGGTATACAACTAAGGCCGTAAAGGTTCTTATTAGAGAATGGATTCCATACAATGTCTGGGCTACTGGGGTACCGCCCGTCAAAGTGCATCTCTAGATAAAATAACACCGATGATCTTACCGGGATCCCCTGCCAAGACAGAACCGGCTTGCCACTTGACTAGTAGTACCAAATATGATCACCCCCTTTAGTTAACAGGCCCCGAAGAATACAAATGAGAGATAATATTGACTCTAGGTAGGCATGTTCATACCCTAAATGGGAGCGACCCACTTAGCCTTGATGCATCTCTCCTATTTTTTCATTCCCAGTTGATGAGGCTTGATGCTACATTTTACCTTATATAGCACTTCCTATTTGGAATGCTAACACTACCTTCTAAGCAGTAAAGCATTGCTAGCATTCATCCATACATGTTGTTCAGGACATGAACAAACCGAAGGCACTACTTCTACTACTTTCATTTTTGGATAATCCCCAAGATTAATAGCAAGCAACCGTTGCACTTCAATGGCACTGTCTTCGTTTCCATACTCTTTAAGATATCTTTAGTACAAATGCTTAAGTTAGATCAAAGTGGTTTAATATATCCAATCCGGTCTCTTCGAAAACAACTTTCGATAATTTTTGGTAAACTCAACCCTGGTTCTTTAGGAAATACATAGGCAAAGATAAGAGAGAAAATAACCTTCTAACCGTTAATGGGCGGATTTCCTTATCATTTATCCTAGAAGAATGAAATGAATTTATACGTAAATATAACACCACTGATGATAACTGAACGAAATAATTTTTGTGTTTCTCCTAAATATTTCCAAAGTTACATTTTGGTCAAGATTTCGACAGTCGGTTATTTAACTGTCAAATAAACAAACATTCATGGATTCAATTCCAGATGGGATCCACTAAGCCTTTATTAATTAATCCTTAATTATTTAAAATCACTTTATAAACATTCGATCAAAGGATCTTTAAAAAACACTACTTCCAATCTCTTACATTCCTTTTATACTTGAAAAAAAAACATTTATATACTTACCTCAATGGTACAAGTATATTTACCAAACTTTAGAAAAGTTTCTTCTTTTCAAATTTCTTTTTGAAAACATTACTTGCTATAAACAGATCCACTAAATCTTTATAAAATATCTTTTTTAAAAGCTCACTTCATTTGAAAATATCTTTATAAATTACCAAAATCAATTTATTGAATTATACGTCTACGAGTCAATTTACAAAACCTCTTTACAAACGCCTAAATCATTACAAAACATTTCACTATTTAACCCTTCTTCGATAAATCTTCTTTAAGAAAAAAATTCTTTACAAAATATCTTTTGCAACTCATCCTTTTTAGTCACTTTAAATAACCTTTTTACATTGTAAAACCCATTTTATAAACAAGTCATTATTTATAAATACCTTTATAAAATAATAATATTACTTGGAAAAATCATTTTTAAAACTTAAACCCAAATTGATTAAAGAACTGAAGTTAATTCAAAACCCTACCTTTTAAATTGAAAAACAACTTAGCAATCCCATTGATACTTATTTAAGTTACCATCTAATGTCAATTTAACTTTCATGTCACTTAACCACTTATTTGCATAAGTCAACATATATGTAAATGCAATTCATATCCAAAACAAAGAATAATATGTCAATACAACTCAACTAGCATATACATGTCCAAATAATATAATAGCAGGATTGTTATTTGTCCTGCTAAATAAATGTTCAACATAATTAAATTAATTTATAGCAGAATGAAGATTTATTCTACTAACACATGTCCACATAAACAATCATTACATTGTAGCAGAACGTGGATTTATTCTGTTATCATATGTCCAAACAATTCAGTCAATCAACATTATATTTAGTTCACAATTGTTTGACTACTTAATAGTATCTACATTTGAAACCCTTGTGTTCAAAACCATCTTTGAAAAGAAGTTCCTTTAAAAATAGGTTGATTCTTAGGAAAACAAAGGATTTAAAAGTTAATTTTTTTAAAATCATTAATCACAAGTCAAACCCTTTTATTAATCGTAATCTGACTTGATTAAATTTCAACTTAATTTACTTAATAAATTAGAAATACTTAAACCTTAAACAAATAATTAAACAATAATAATTATTAAATAAATAATTGAACCCTAATTAGTCCTATATTAATCATTAAATAATAATTTAAACCTTCATTAATAATTAAATATTAATAAATATCTATTAATTAATTTAATAATATTTAATTAAAATCTTATATAATTAATTAAACCTTTATTTAATATAATTATATCTTACTTAAGTTTTTAATTAAATCCTTAACTTAAATTTAACTTAATTAATAATTAGTTTATAAATAAACCTTTTATTTAACTAATAATTAATCAAAATAAATTATATAATTAACTCATAATTAATTTCAAAATTTTAATTAACTTAACAATTAATTGTGTTTGCACAAAAAATGGGCAAACACCTCCAAGTCGTATGATTCGGTCGATTTTAAGTTGTTCTTAGTGATTTGGGTGATCTATGCAAATATATAAAAAGCAGGGACTAAACTGTAAAAGACACACAGATTTATAGTGGTTCGGCCAAAACGTGCCTACGTCCACTTTATATGTTATTCTCCTTTTCTATTCAGGTTACAAGTACAAAGCTTTGATTACAAGTAACTGAAAGTTGTTTGAAAGTTCTTTCCGTGCTTGAGCTCTCAAACTTGTCTTCCATTGTTGTACCCCAGCCCCTGTATATAGCTGCTGGTGGGCCTGGGCTGAAGCAATCTAGCTTGGAAAGGTTGGTCCGGTCGTGTCCTCCCTTGCTTCTGGTTCGGTAGTGAATGGCATGTGTGTTGGTCCGGTGGTGTGGGCATAGCTTGGACCGGTGATGAGTGGTTCGGGCCCTAGAGGTGAGGTGGTGTCTTGGTTCGGAGGTGGATGGTTCGATGGTGAGTGGACCGGTAGTGCATGGAGATGGAGTTGGTTCGGCAGGGAGATGGAGAGTGGGTTGGTTCGACAGGGAGATGGAAAGTGGGTTGGTTCGGCAGGGAGATGGAGAGTGGGTTGGTTCGGTAGGGTGATGGAGTTGGTTCGGTTATGCATAGGAAGGGAGTCGGTTCGGCGATGTTGGGCCGGTCGAAATACACACAACACTTGCCCCCCAAAGTAGGGCATGTGCATGCATATGGCGTGCTTTGTTTTGGCTTGGACATCTTCATTCGGTCCTGTGTGCCGAACCGATTGGTCAGGTCATTTATTTTTGCCTATAAGTATGGGCTTTGTGTCCCTGTTCTTCTTCCATCGTTTGTGATAGCCGAATCAACCAAGTGCCAATCCAGACTTGACTGTTTGTGATAGCCGAATCAACCAAGTGCCGAACCAGTCTCGCATACCGAATCAAGGTGAGGTTTAGCCCCGCCGAACGAACTTTTATGATTTAAACTACCGAAAGGGATCGGAGAGCATGAGTACCGAATGACACCTTGCTTTGAACTGTTGGATGAACTCTAGGACCTGAATGTTGAATGAATCTCTAGCTTTTCATGTTTCGACCTACGAATGAAACTCTAGACTGTACGTACTTGCTTTTTATATCTCTACTTTTAACAATGTGCTTTCTTGTGTTGCAGATAAATGTCTCGTAAAGTGGAAACTCGATCAGAAAAGAGAAAATCTACGGATAGACGAGAGTCCCCCGTTGTGCCCCAGCCCAGCCAGGACCGGAACGTCGTGGACCCACCCCGAGATCGCTGGTAGATGGGTATGGTCCTCAAGAGCTTCTGAACTCTCCTCCCGATTGCCTTTCGAGCTCTCTCGGAGAGGAGCAGCTTGATGTTATCTCCTGCTCCTTTGGGATTGATAGAGCACGCATGCTGTTGCCAGGGGAGGGGGTCATGCCATATAATCCACCTGAAGGATACTTTGCTTATAGTAGGTACCACTGTATTTGTGGGGCCATTCCTCCAATCAATGCTTGGATAGTTAGCTTCGTCACCTATTTGAAGGTGGCCCCTTTCCAGCTCCAGCCCAACTCCTATGCTATCTTGGCGTGCCTATTCGTGATTTTCCAGAGAAAGTACGGGCGCCCCCTTCTAACCGGGAGATTCAGTATCTATACAACTTGAGAGGTTACAAGAAGGGGTCTCCATACATCAGCTTGGAATCGGTCGTGTCCTTCAAGCCGATCTTGGACTTGTATTCAAAGTTCACCATGTTTAAGAAGGAATGGTTCTTCATCCGGGATGACACCGTTTCGATCCACCGCTTCACCTCTGACTGTAAGTTGAAGCTTATTTATAATTGCCGTTCTGACCGAGGTGCTTCTTCTTATATGCTTTTATCTCTTGCTAGCGACAGGTGGATTTGCGGTCGTGGAGAATGATCATCTGGTTCAGATGGCCGCGGAGATAGAGGCCATTTCGGGAAGAGATAGGTCAGCTTCTTACCTAATCAGGAATGCCACTCTCTTGGGACACAACCTGATTCTACCACATCAGTCTGTGGTCAAGCAGAGGGATACGGCTGAGGAAAGAGCTGCCAAAGCCAAAGGAGGGGCCACGACAAAGAGTAGCAAGAGGAGACCCTTCTCGATACCTCCAGTCGTCGGGGGGAAGAAGCTCAAGAAATCTGATGGACCCTCTCCCAACACATGCCCAAATGTTCCGGAGGAGGAAAGTGGAGAGGAGGAAAGAGGCGAGGAGGAGAGCGAAGGCGATGGAGAAGGTGATGGTGGTAACGGTGGCGAAGGTCAGGGTGGTAGTGGTGTTGGTGCCCTGACCTCTGGGAAAACGGGTGAGATTCAAGAGTGGACGGATGATGCTTTCCGCCAAGCCTTTGAGGGGTCGGAGGAAGGGCCGGCCTTGGTGGAGAAATCGAGGAAGTCTGATAAGGCCGGGACTAGTGCTAGTCTATCTTCTGAGAGTATTTCAGCTAAGGCAACTCCGGCGGTTCAAGGTGAATTCTTAACTCCTTTTTTAACTTCATATGTTTCTTGAATTATAGTCTCATGCATGCTTGTAACACTTGGTTTTTATATTCCAGGAACGGTTGAGGCGACCAAGACATCAGACATTCGGCACCGCCTTGAGCAATTCAAACTCTTCAAGGCTTCTTCTAAACCGAAGCCCTCGACTGACCGTTCCGGGAGCGTAGTCAGTTACCGTCCTCTTCTCGGAGTTATCGAAGAGGATATTCAAAAGAGAAAGAGGAAGTGTTCCATGTTCGAACCTTCACTTGGACCTCAGCCCCCAACCCAGCCTATTTATGACATCACGGAGGAAGATACTGAGTCCATACCATCTCCGCATCCATCAGAGAATCCTTCCGTTACTCATATTGATCGTCCCGGCTTGGCTCGTAACCCATTTGCGGGTCATCCAGATTTGGACCCGAGTTCTCATGATATTTCCTTTGATGAGGTTACCGGTGAGCACCTCCTGCCCCGCAATCCTATGGTAAGGGTGCTTGACGAGGCTAAGTATTTGGATCTCGACTTGTTGACCACTCGGATTGTGACAATGGGGGACGAGGCCAAGGCAAACATCGATCGGGTGGCTGAAAAGACCAAGAAGTTGATGGAGCATCACGCCCGACTGGTCAAGGCTGGAGAGGAAATCGGAAGTGCTAACATTCGCCTGCGGCTAATGGTTTCCGATCAGGCCAAACAGCTTGCCGACCAGGCCATTCAGATCTCCAAGCATGAGGCGGCCTCCAGACGGTTAAAGAAAACTATGGAGGAGGCTAGCAGAGCCGAGCTGCGAAAGATGGAGGCTACCTGCAAGGAACGAATCGATATGGTCGTTGCCACGGTGGATGAAGTTCGAAGAGCGGATCTTGAGCAGATAGAGGAGTTATCTGGGAGGCTTGAGGCCGTAGAGCTTGCTCAAGCCAAGCTAAAGGAGGAGATGGAGGCGATGCGGAAATCCCTTCAGGCTGACTGCTCGAGATACCGATTGGAGAGAGATGCTTCCATCGCAAGGCTTTCGTCTTTCGAGGCCCGGATGAGGGAGTTTGAGGAGAACGAGGGGATGATGGATGAGATGCTCCAGGACATGTACTTCCGTACTTGGAAGTAGGGCAACCTATCCTGGATGGACGATTATCCCCGGGTCATGGCTAGTATATATCTCCAGGATTTGGAGGAGGGCAAGGCTTAGGCGGATAAGGAGGGTGGTGTAGCTTTCAGGATGGATGTGGTAACGGCCCAGTTTACCGAGGAGGAGAAAGTTGCAGTGAAGGAGGGCATGCGGCTGCTTACCGCCGAGGAAGTGGGTGTACAGTTGGGGGATGACGATCAGGGAGTAGATGCTGGTAAGTCTTCCCTCTCAATCTTTTCTTAACTTGATTGCATATTATCTATCTGATGGATTCTTCTCCTGAATCGGACAGGTGGGACCTCTGGCCAGCATGCTGGGAGTTCTGATCCAGCGGTCAAGTAGATCCCGGAGGGCTAGCAGGATAGAGGCGGAACCCTGCTGCAGCTGAATACTTTTTTGGTTTACCTGGCATTCCTGAATATACTAGTCCAAAATATTAATGTACTTTCAAGCTGTAATTATGTCATTGTAGCGAATGATCTTATTCTTATATAATTTTATAACATAAGCTGATTCTGTCGTATTTGAATGCTGTCGTTATTTTGATGTGTTGCATAAGAAATATAGCTGTGTATGTGCTTCAATCGTGTTTGATGCTATGCTCTTGCTTAAAATATAATTTCATGTCTCGCAATGTTAGTGTGATGTGTGAATAGGCTATAGCTACATGTTTATGTACAAGAAAAGGAAGTACCGCCCTTCATGTTTTAGTTGTAGACGGTAGCTTTGAATGTCTTGTGTGACTGAGGATGGAATGTAGCTGAGCGACCTGTTATCCAGTTGTGAGTTCTCAATTCCACTAGCGAGTGTCTCCTATTTTTTGTCCTGTACTTTAGTGATCGTTATAGAGGATAGGAGGAAAGTTTTTTATAAATAAAATGGAAATATGAGAAATAGTAAAACTTCCAATCACGGAAGGCCTTCGATGTGCTTAAGTTCGTGGTAAACGGGTTTTGCAGTCACTTTCCTTAGATGTGGGTCTTGGAGACATTCGTCACCCATCTTACGCCTCCGCGGGGAGTTTTCTTTTTTACCACAACCGTACTTAAGACACATTGGGGCCGAGATCGCGCACAGTAACTACCCGAGCCATTATGGCCCGTAATCGTGGGTATTATTCGATTTACCGTGGTCGGCTAGCGTGTGTGCCGATCGTCAACTGTGAACTGCCCCTGGCTGGCCACACCTTATGTTGGGGATTATAATCGGTTCACAGTCGCCGGCGAGCCGAACGCCGTAATGAGCTGCCTCAGCTATAGTCGGCCTTCTCGGTGGCTTATGATCGGCTCATTGCAGTTGGCTTTGAGGGCCGTCGCGAGCAATGAGTTAACCCGCAGCAGAGGGATGCTGGAGAAAAAGTGTCTCATTGGCGAGGGCATAGATTCGTATCGTACCTGTTAGGTCTTGTCCAGGTGAGGTTGTGCCGTGAAGTGTCCAGAATGGGAATGCCATTACACAGGATTTTGTTCAACAGAAAAGGATAAAGGTTAACAAGCAGCCAAGATATAAAGGAACAAGTTAAAAAGAGACAAGATTTTTAAAGTGGTTTGGCACGAAAATGCCTACGTCCACTGATTCTCTTTGTTAATTCACTTCATATGGGCAGTACAAGTTAAGAAAAGTATCGACGAAGGTGTTGGATGTTCCATGCCCTCTGGAACACCTCTCCGTCCACTGTTGACAAATTTTAAGCTCCGTTGTGGAGATCTTTATGAATTACATAGGGTCCATCCCAGATTGGATCTAGCGCTCCAGGGCGCGGAAAGATCCGTTTGAGGACAAGATCTCCTTCTTGTAAGCTGCGGTGTTTGACCCTGGAGTTTTATTGTGCTGCCACTTTTTGCTTGTGAGCTGCAGCCTTGAGCGCTGCATCATTTCTTCTTTCTTCAATTAGGTCCAAAGACATGTGTAGGAGTTCTTCATTTTCTTCTGGGTTGTAGTGGATCCTACGGTGGGAGGGTACTACAGTTTCAACTGGGAGCATGGCTTCCGATCCGTATGCCAAAGAGAAAGGAGTATGTTCCGTTGATGTTCTGTAAGATGTGCGGTAGGCCCAAAGTGCCGTAGGAAGTTCATCCACCCAAGCGCCTTTTGACTTTTCAAGTTTCTTCTTGATTAGAGTTTTGAGAATTTTGTTAACAGCTTCGACTTGTCCGTTTGTCTGGGGATAAGCTACAGATGAGAAGCTTTTGTGAATTCCGTGCTCTCGGCACCAGTCGGTGAATTCCTCGCTGTCAAATTGAAGTCCATTGTCCGATATGATTTTGAGTGGAACCCCGTACCTGCATAAAACATTTTTGATCAAGAAGTTAATAATTTTTGCCGAATATATTTTATTTAGAGGTTCCGCTTCCACCCATTTGGTGAAATAGTCGACTGCCACTATTGCATATTTGGCTCCGCCTCGGCCCATTGGCAGTTCGCCGATCAAGTCAATTCCCCATATTGCAAAGGGCCAAGGGCTAGTCATCTGAGTAATCTCATTGGTTGGAAGTTGAGGGATCTTAGCAAATTTCTGACATCTGTCGCATCTTTTGAGGAAGTCCAAGGCATCTTTGTTTAAGGTGGGCCAGAAATATCCATATCGGAGTATCTTCTTTACCAGAGTCTGCCCTCCGATGTGGTCTCCGCAACTTCCTTGATGGATGTTGGATAAGATTTCCTTGGCTTCCCTTCCAGCAACACATCTTAATAAGGGTTTAGAGAAGCCGCGTCGATAGAGGATGCCTTCTTGTATTGTGTAGCGAAAAGCTTTCCTCAGGATTTTTTTAACTTCGCTACGCCCGTCGGGTAGTGTGCTACTTTGTAAGTACTTTCGGATGGGAGTCATCCAAGTTTCCTCTTCGATTGCCGCTATCAGATTCATTGGCTCGAAACTCGAGGCTAGTTGCTTTGAGATGGTTATTGTTCCGGAAGTGGTGCCGTCCTTCATGCTAGCTTGCTTTGCCAGTTCGTCGGCCTCTTGATTCTCTCCTCGAGGAATGTGTTTGATTAAATAGTGATCCAACTGATTGAGCAGCAGCTTGGTCTTCTTTAGATATGCTGTGAGTCGTTCCCCTTGAGTCTGGAATTCTCCCAGCATTTGATTTACAATAAGTTGAGAATCACTATGGAGACATAAAGAACCGACTCCAATCTCTAGGGCAAGTTCCAATCCGGCTATCACCACTTCGTATTCTGCGTCGTTGTTGGTGGCAGCGAATTCCAATCTTAGGGCATAGTGCAGCTTCCTTCCCCTGGGGGTGATTATCACAATACCTGCCCCCGAGCCTTGTTCGTTTGATGCTCCATCTACAAAGAGATTCCACCTGATATCCTTTGTTATCTTAGATCGATCTTTACCTTCGTTGGCAGTGAATTCGGCAATGAAATCAGCCATGGCTTGTCCTTTGATGGCGGTGCGAGGATGGTAGGTAATACCATATTGACTCAGTTCAATGCACCACTTAAGTAGTCGCCCAGAAGTGTCGGGGCGATGGAGTACCTGCATTAGAGGTTGATCGGTTAGAACTCTGATGGAATGAGATTGGAAATAGTGTCGTAGCTTCCGCGACGTGATTAGCAAACAGTATGCTAGCTTCTCAAGTTTAGGGTATCTGGCTTCTGCCCCTGTAAATCTCTTGCTTACAAAGTATACGGGTCGCTGTGCGTGGTTGTCTTCTCTCAACAAAGCGGCGCTTAAAGCATGGGACGATACAGCAAGGTATAGGTATAGTTCCTCGCCTTCATTTGGAGTTAAGAGTACTGGTGGTTTCTGGAGGTATTCGATTAAGTTAACGAAGGCTGTCGAGTATTCGTCAGTCCATTCGAACTTTCCTTTGTCTTTCTTCAGAGCTTCAAAGAAAGGGATGCATTTGTTGGTCTCTTTAGGGATGAACCTGCTCAGGGCAGCCACCTTCCCGTTTAGGCTTTGCATCTCTCTTCGCGTGGATGGTATCTTGATATCTTGCAAAGCCCGGACTTGTTCGGGGTTTGCTTCAATCCCCCTGGCATGGACGATGAATCCCAAGAACTTTCCCGACGATACTCCAAAGGAGCACTGTAGAGGATTCAACTTCATTCCATATTGGCAAAATACTTGAAACATCTCATCCAGGTGGTTTATATGATCGTTGGCTTTCCTCGATTTTACCAGCATGTCATCCACATAAACATCCATAGTTCGTCCTATTAATTCTGCAAACATCTTGTTGAAGAGGCGCTGATAAGTAGCTCCGGCGTTTTTAAGTCCAAAAGGCATTACTTTGTAGCAGTACAATCCCCGGTCAGTGATGAAACTAGTGTGATCTTGATCGAGGGCGTGCATAGGGATCTGGTTATATCCAGAGTATGCGTCCATAAAGGATAAGAGTTCGTGTCCGGCTATGCTGTCCACGAGCTGATCGATTCGGAGGAGTGGGAAGCAGTCCTTCGGGCAAGCGTCATTTAAGTTGGAGAAGTCGATGCATGTTCGCCACTTCCCATTAGCCTTCTTTACCAGTACCGGGTTGGCGATCCATTCTGGGTAGATGGCTTCTCGTATGAAGTCATTGGAAAGTAAGTTCTTTACTTCTTCCTCGAGGGCTGCTGATCGTTCTGCCCCCATGCTTCTCTTTTTCTGCTTTACTGGCGCCTTAGTGGGATCGATGTTTAGTATGTGGCAGGCTACGTCTGGGGAGATTCCTATCATGTCAGCGTGCGTCCATGCAAATACATCCATGTTGTGGCGAAGAAAATCGACGAGTTGATCCTTCAATTCCGCTCTTAACTGAGACCCGACTCTCATCAGTCTACTTGGGTCGTGTTTGTCTACAGATACAAATTCCATAGCCTCTGCAGGCTCAGCGGTGGCCTCCTCCTCCTTGTCCCTAGGGTCTAATTCGTTGAAAGGATCGCTGGTATATCAAAGAGGAGGGGCTTTCTTTAATTGCTATGCTTCCAAGTTTTTCTTGCAGAGAGAAGTCTCTGCATCCTTCCCTTTACCCTTCTTGCGGTTATTGCGAAGTTCAGTCACACAGCAATCCTGAGCCGCGTCTTGGTCTCCCTCTATTTCTCCTACTCCATTATCTGTTGGGAATTTCATCTTTAGGTACCACGGGTCTAGGATAATTTGGAAGTCAGACAAGGCTGGTCTTCCCAAAAAGGCGTTGTAGGCCGAGTGGTTTTCTATTAGCACAAATGTTTGTTTTCGCACAACGGAGCGGGGATGACTTCTTATTTCGACAAAGACGTCCAGTTGCCCGAGGGGCATCTTCGCATCTCCAGTGAAACCATGAAGCGGTTTGCTGCAGGGAGACACAACCTTCATTGACAGCTTCATTTTGTCAAAAGCATGCTTGAATAGGATATTTACTGAGCTTCCAGTGTCTACTAGAATTCGAAAAACCTTGGCTGGACCGAACCAGGCAGAGATGACCATAGGATCCATGTGAGGGTACTGCCTTCCCTCTACATCACGCCTACCGAATGTGATGTCATCATTCTCTTTCCGTTTCGGGTGGCGTTCTTCTGTAATAGAATTAACGTAGCCTCCATTGTTTCTAAGTGACTTACCGTATCTTTCCATCTCTGCCCAGCTTCCGTCGGCGATGTGTGGTCCTCCTGATATGGTAAGGACTACTATCTTCTCTTGACTGGAGCCACTGGTGTTGCGATTTCCTCCGCCTACTTCCGGGAGGGGTAGCCCTGGATTCTCACTGGCAGGAGTTGAAGTCCTGTTCTGACCTTTCACATAGCGCTCTAGTATCTTCCTTCTGATGTGTTCTTCAATCAAGTCACAGAGATGATGGCACTCATTGGTGTCATGCCCATGAGATTCGTGGAAGCGATAGAACTTTCCAGACTTAATTGCATTATCCGATTCCTTCTTGTGCGGGGGGCGCTTGTATCTGACTTCGTCTTGAGTGGCCAAGAAGATGTTTTCGATCGTTTCATTTAAAGGGGTGTAAGAGTCAAACCTCGGTCCTGGCCTATACAAACGCTTTTCTCCCTTCTCGCCCCCAGCACTATCTCCGGAGTCATTTCTTCGAACGTCCTTTGCTACTGCGGGTGTATTGCCATGGGCTGCCTTGGTTTGTTGCCCTGTCTGCCTTTCGATGGCAGTGTCTTCAAGTCTCATATATTTCCCGGCTTTATGGAAGAAATCGGGCAAGGTAGTTGGCTTTTCTTTCGTTAGTCTTCTAGCAAATTTAGTATCCGGATGCAGACCACTGCAGAGGGCCATTAGGATAAGTTTCTCGTCGGCATCTTGAACTGCGACCGTTGCGGCGTTGAATCGGGTTAGATATTGTTGCACTGTCTCTCCGGGTTTCTGTTTGATATTAGATAGGGAAAAAACGTCCTTGGGCTGTTCCACATGAATGCGGAACTGGCTGACGAATTTTTCTTTCAACATTTCCCATGAGCTGATGGTCCCTTGGGGAAAATGGCAGAACCAGGAGGTAGCTAGATCGGCCAAGAAGAGTGGAAAGCATTTACACAATACTCCTTCTGTCGCCCCACTCATGAGCATATGCTGTGTGTATCTCTGTAAGTGTACGACGGGGTCAGAGGTTCCGTTGTAAGGTTCCATTGTTGGCATTTTCCATTCTCGGGGGGTGATGGCGATTTCGATATTGCGGGTGAAGGGGCTAGTTACCCTAGCGCCTATCCCTCGATCTCTTTGATCCCGTCGGACGCCCTCTCTAAACAATCGCGCCATCCTTTCATCAGAACTTGGAGCGGATAGAAATGAGTTTGGTTCTTCCCTGCGGGATTGATTCCGTCTAGATGACCTGTAAGGATGGTATCGTCTAACATTCTCCAATGGCTGCCTCTGGTCTTCCGGGGGTACGCTGGGGTCAGCCGTAGTTGGTTCTTGCCTTGATCTTCCCCTGCTGGGTTCTGTTCTCAGCACTTACTCGGGTCCAACTTCGGGCTGGGCTCTAGCACGGCCCCATCTATTGGTGTTTTCATGGTTAGGTGGCATGGCAGGCTCAGCTACATCCGACCCCTGCCTGGTACCTTCCCCGTTGGGTTCGGTTCCAAGTGTTTCCTCGGGTCGGAATTCGGGTGAGTCCGGGCTCAGCTCCTACCATTATTGTTTCTGTTGTTAGCCTCTTCGAAGAAGAAAGACCTTTGTCATCTCCCAGATCCTCCAAACCGGGACACTCCCCATGATTCAGTGTTGCAGTTGGATTCTTCAGCATCCCTTAAGCATGACATGAGTTGGCCCACCAAGGCTTCTTGTTGAGATGCGAAGCGGTTATCATCCACAACCTTGTCCAGATCCGCCCTTGTAATTGGTTGTTCCGTAGCAGGGGCTGTCGGATTTGCCTGATTTACATTTGCTGTTGGGACCAGATGATTGTCTTGATCTCTGATCACTGGATCTGGGATACTGCCAGTTGCGATGTTCTTTCCTTTGTTAGCATCTTTCTTCCGTCCGGGAGGCATGTCTTCTAAGCAATGAACGATGCTGATAGGAAAAAGGGTTAAGTGGGAGAAACTGAAGCTCCGAGCTCATTGAGTTCAAATCTCAGTGAAAGCACCAAAAATGTTTGCACAAAAAATAGGCAAACACCTCCAAGTCATATGATTTAGTCGATTTTAAGTTGTTCTTAGTGATTTGGGTGATTTATGCAAATATATAAAAAGCAGGGACTAAACTATAAAAGACACACAGATTTATAGTGGTTCGGCCAGAACGTGCCTACGTCCACTTTATATGTTATTCTCCTTTTCTATTCAGGTTACAAGTACAAAGCTTTGATTACAAGTAACTGAAAGTTGTTTGAAAGTTCTATCCGTGCTTGAGCTCTCAAACTTGTATGCCATTGTTGTACCCCTACCCCTCTATTTATAGAGTGAGGCTGAGGGTAGGGGTCCTGGATGTATATAGCTGCTGGTGGGCCTGGGCTGAAGCAATCTGGCCTGGCAAGGTTGGTCCGGTCGTGTCCTCCCTTGCTTCTGGTTCGGTAGTGAATGGCATGTGTATCGGTCCGGTGGTGTGGGCATAGCTTGGACCGGTGATGAGTGGTTCGGGCCCTAGAGGTGAGGTGGTGTCTTGGTTCGGAGGTGGATGGTCCGGCGGTGAGTGGACCGGTAGTACATGGAGATGGAGTTGGTTCGGCAGGGAGATGGAGAGTCGGTTGGTTCGGCAGGGAGATGGAGAGTGGGTTGGTTCGGCAGGGAGATGGAGAGTTCGTAGGTTCGGCATTGAGATGGAGAGTGGGTTGGTTCGGGAGGGAGATGGAGTTGGTTCGGTTATGCATAGGAAGGGAGTCGGTTCGGCGATGTTCGGAGATGGAGTTGGTTCGGTTATGGATAGGAAGGTAGTACATGGAGATGTTAGGCTTTCATTTTTAAAGTTTAACACCTTAATGATTACTAACATTCCAAAACATAAGTATGTGTTTGAAAACTATAGCCAAGTTTGAAACTTTGGAAAATGATTTTGAATTTAAGCTAAACCCATAGTTTTTCACATCATGATTTTTTTTATCGCTAACCCAAACAAAGAGGCTAACTTTTTTACTATACAACATATACCCTATCTATTTACAAACACACATATCACACCATATACATGAAGCTAATTCATAACTTAACATATAATAACAATATCCAAACTACAAACTCAAACCTAATATAATATATCATCCAGCCATCCAAATATATAACAACACCACAACTTTTGTTTAAACCAAACCTTTAACAAGATTAACAACACATATAATATTACAATTTTCAGTTAAATAATGTTTAGATCTTTAATTTAAACCAAGAAGTTTACTCAACGAAAATCTTTGAAAACTTAAAATGCTTTAGAACTTGTAAAGCTTGGAAAACCACACATAAATCGCTCAAAAATTGGTCATTTTCTTCTTGATTTTTGGTCATCTTACTTTCATAATTTGGACAAATGGTAAAAGGAAAAGCTTTAGAAAATTCTTTTCTGTAAAATTTTAAATAAAGAATCCCTCAATTTTAGTTTGTTTTGAGGGAGGAATGGTCAAAAGAAGGATTGGTATTTTCGGCCTGGGTAATATGGGTCCAAAAATGAGTCAGAAAGAAATCAAATTCTGATCCAAAAATATTCGAAATTTGAAAATATCGTTCATGTGAAAGTTGTAGCCACTGAAATTATATATGGTTTGAAAAAATGAAAATCTTGATTTGATTAAGCGAGGAGAAAGTTATGGTCAAATGAAGTGGGAGGAAAAATGGAGAAAGTAGTGATGAAAACAAGTGATTTTAAACTAAGTTTTTAAAAGTTTTAAAGTAAGAATTTTATTTTATTTTTTTTAAATATAGGATTTTAAATTTGAAGCCATGGAAGATGCTAAGGGCTTAGGAAAATTTCAAAGTGAACAAAGCATGTGAAAAATGAAAAAGAAATTAAGAGAATCAATTTTTATATTATGTTAACATGTTAAATTACCAAACCACCCTTCGTACTTTGCTCTCTTCTCTCCTTATGCCACCTCACCACCTCCTTCCACCTCATCCACCTCATCCCACACCTAGCCGCCCTCCCATCAAATAAAAGCCAACATGCATAAATACTTTAATGTACTAATGTCTTCTAATGATGTGACATTCTTTTTTTAACTTAATATACTAAGGTATAAACACATACATACACTAATACACACACACAAATTGTGATGACACACCTTTCTGACTCCTAGGAACGATACTTAATACATCAAAGGTATTCACTATCATTGCCCAAGCGTCCAAAAGGCAAGTTGTCTTGGGTAAAATAAAGAAGAGAACAAGACAGAATTGATAAACCACACAACGGTATAATTACATATAATATAATATGATATAATACAAAAGGTTTACTCCTTATATGGAGTTATCAAGTTATACAAAATCACTACATCTAATAGATTTTTAGCTATACATTCTGACTTGTTAAATTTAAATACAAAATACATGTACATAAACATACAACGGAAATAAATAACTAGACAACTAAGGAGCTGCATGCTCGGTCTTCGTCTTCAAAGAGCCCCAAAGAAAACCTATTACTCTCGGATTACCCAAATATAATTGAGTACTTGAGAGTTTACATGTCAGACAAATGTCTGGTATGAGTAAAATTACAAAATAAATGGGGTGTATTTAAACAATAATATGTTGGACCACGCCGCTAACGCGGAACGGGTTTTCTCCCACATAAACAACAACCAAACATAAAAAAATGAAAATGAACAATATGGAACAAATCCAAACATATATAATGGGTATAATTAGGATAACATTCAGACTTGAAAGAATGGAAATAGTCTGAATAAAAAAAATCCAAACTGAATAGAATGGATAAAACAAGACAACAATCCAAACTCGATAGAATGGACTAACAAGATAACTATCCAGACTCGATAAAATAGACAAAACAAATAATTGAACAACGCAAAGATGGTTGACTCTTTCCATTGTAATTAAAGAAAACAGACTCAAAGGTTCGAATCAAATAAAAAAATAAAATTTCCAACAACGACTAGGAAGGTGCACCCCCTTGGAATATACCTCTAGTAATATACTCTTGAGAAGCTTATTTACTCTTTGACACTCCTTGGGACCCTCCAAGCCGGACCCCGCCCGACCTTACCAAGAATTCAAATATTTCACGTCTAAATTATAACCTTTTTCATGTGATGGTACATAAAAATCTAGATAAGATGTGAAAATACTCTAATGGGAGCAACTAACCATAGCTTGGCCCCTCTCACACTTTTGGTTTAGTCATTTTCAATAAATGATAACAAAGCTCAACGGAGCAACACATCGCCTTAGAATGATGATAATAAAGAGGATGAAGTATCCAATAGCCGAGAAACCAACTATCGGGGATATAAAAACAAATGTATAAGGGAATTAAGTCTGGCATACTTATCACCACTCATTGAATTCAAACTTGTACTTTTTCTTGGTTAAGAATAATGCCGAACAAGTCAAGGTAGAGTTACATAAAAGTCATGTCTCATGACTATTACTAACTTTCAAAATAGAAACAAGTCTACTTCTTCGACACTTGGTGCTACAAGTAAATCATTTCCATATAACTGATATCGCTTTATGGAAATTAATTTTTATTTCCATAAACGAATCAATCTTTTTCATTTTAAAACCAAATTCGTGCTTGGCTTTACATCCCATGTATTATCTTAAAAATACTTTGTAGAAAAGTTAACAAACCATTCTTTTCAAAAATACCGAAAAGCTTTTTAAAACGAATATAAAAAGTACCAATCGGTATCAACAATGGATCACAGCTTACACAATGGTTACGTCACCATTCCAATGAAAACATTGTAAACTATAGGCATTCACTGCCCTCAAATTACGCCATAAAAATATATCATTGATGAATAGTTAATTAACTTTAAAACATCTTTATTACATTGATCCATTAACTACAAACTTCATCCCATAATTTGATTATTGAACTTCAAAGATGCTTAAACACTAAAAAGGATAAACCACCTTTAAACCTTAGTAACTCAATTAATTATTAAAATACAATTAATAAAATTAATAATAATTTCTTATCATTATTTAAAATGAATAATAAAGTCAAAACATCATTGTTATTTTGATAAATTCACTTTAAAACCTCATAAATTAAGTTGAGTAATTAACTCCAATAATCTTTAATTAAAATGGGTAAATCTCCTTTAAAATATCATTAATTAAATTTATTAATAATATTCAAATATAATTAATTTAATTAATAATAATAATAATTAAATATCATTATTTAAAATTGATAAATTAATTAATATTTTATTCAAGGAAAGATTAATTAAGGTTAAACAGATCTGATTACTTCTAAAAGTCAATAAAAAGATTTATTAAAATTTAAATCATCATTTATTAATTGGTTAATCAACTTTAACCCATTATTATTATATGACTAATTAACCTTAAACATTCTTAAATAAAATGATTAAGTAATTTTACAACATCATTAGCTAAGTAATTAGTTAAATTTAAACCAACATTAACTAAGTAATTAGTTAACATTAATCCTTATTAATTAAATAATCATCATAAAAACGACTAATTGCTTTTGAAAACACCAATTACTAAATACTTGTTTAACTTTTAAAACAATCCCAAGCATGAAGAGATACCAAATGGTTCGATAAGAAGCGATATTTTGAAAATGCCGATATAGCGACTGTCGCTATACGGACAGTTTGACAAACAAGTTTACGATATTAACAACATATCCATACATCACATAGTAATGGCTTAAGCATACATACATTAAGCATTCATATGCAATAAATATGAACATGAATATAGTTTAAAAGCTTTAGTTTGAGGGTAGGGTTTTACTTAGTAACTTGCTTGCCAACTAACATTTACTAACAATTTAACTAACTTAGCATAATTGCATCAATCACAACATATGCATGTCCAAAACAAACATAAAGAAATTCACATCACATCCAAACCAAGCAAGCAATATATAACATAATATAACTAAAGAAAATATTTCGAAAAAAGTTAAGGATTTTACTCAAATTGAAGCTTTCCAAACTCTCACTCGATTAGGTTATGCACTAGCACTTCCATTCCTAAGCAAAAGATAGAATCTTCAACCCTTACTACCCTCGGTAGGCTTGTCCTTGAAAAAAGAAGGAAGTGTAACTTATTTTTGGTAATGTGGAGTGACTTGGATAGTTATTGAATTCTCTACTACAGGAAAATGGTTTATTGATAGCATATGAGGAATGCATTGAAGCATGACTTGCAATCATTACCTACTTAGTAGATGTTGACATAAAAATTATAGCTCACTAACATGCAATCGATTAAAACCAAAGTTGGCGCGCATAACTTTACTCTCCCGGTCATATTTCAATCTCTACCCCGAATATCCCATTTCACACTTCCCTTCCAAATCCCTAAATTAATCGTCAATCATAATTCCTCAACCTCGCCGCTCGTCGCTCCTCAACTTCCTTAACCTCGCCGCTGCTCCGATTCGTCAAATTCCTTGACTCGTCGCTACTCCGATTCCTCAACCTTGCCGTGAACTTCGACCATTTTTTAGGTATATATATTTCAAATTTTACGTACATACTCCATGATTGATTTTGCTCCACCTAGATAATTGATTTTCTGAGTTGAAAGTTAAGTATTCCTTTTGTTATTAGTAGATGAACTATTTTTCAACAGGTGGATTTGCTGCAAGCGGACAGAAACTAGTTGAACTAGCTGCTTTCCAGGCTTCCTGCAATTAGTTGGCTTCGGTTATACAGAAACGACGAAATTCATTTTATTGTTTTATGAATTTATATTTATAGATAGATTTTATTTGAAAAATTCACTTTATTACTGCATCATGTTGCATTCGAAATGTTGAATGTACTAGTTTCCAATCTGACTGGTTCAATAGGGATCAATTAAGATTTTGATAGACTGTACTTATTTCAGTATTTGTCGAATAAGTAAGTGGTGATTTTGAATATTAACCCCAGATATAAAATGCATATTTATCAGATGTTATTTAGCTCATTTATTAACAATAATGTTATCGTCCTGAATAGTATATTTAATGGAAAACTGCACTTTGCAATAGAAAATACTTTTCTTGGGTTTTTAAGTCGATTAACCTAAGAACAAATGTAAAAATTACTCAGCTAGAAGTAGTGTCTGTAAGGCATGCTTATCAAATTATTTATTTGATTTAACATATTTGTGTGCACCATATAATGTGTACCATGTAAGGTATATGATAGAATTAATGAATAAAGCACGGTTGGGCTTTTAATGCATGGTTATGATAAATGATTTGCAAAGCCTAAAAGTAAACTCTATGGATCTATATCTTTAATTGGATTCTGCATCGAATGTTAGGTATTATATTTGTACTCATTTGATCTGCTATTATAATAGTGTTTAATATTGTATTATAAGCTAAGGATAGAGTTAAAGTTATTCTTCACGGTCAATTAGTCAATGTTTAATTTTCAACTTGGTTGTCTCCACTATATTTCTTGTTGCCAATTGTAGGATGTAAACAACATCAATATAAGTTGAAATCTTAATAGATGATGACAATAGGTGTCATTCTAGCATTTATATAGCAGTAAATCATGAGATGAGCTAAGACATGCCATTTTGGTCGTCTGGTCCTGTTACTTAAGGACTAGATAACCCCATGGGGTTATGGTGAAAATAAAAAGTAAGGGGCACATAAGGTGAAGTAAAATAAAAAATCAAAAATTAAATCTTGAAGTGCAGATTCAAAGGATTGCTCATGTTTGGATGACTGTAAATGCTTTTATGTTAGAATTTGGTTGTAAGTAGGTTATCAAATAAGATATAAGTATGTAAAAGCACTTGCTCTATTTTGTTCTATATCTTCAATTAAAGCAGAGGATCCCTACAGCTTTTTTGATTGGTTGTTACATTTGGTGAAATCTCCCCTCTTGGTGTTAAGAAACAGGTAAGCTTTTCACATATTACATACACATCCTAAGAATGCAATGTTTGCTGTCATCCATAATGGTATATTCATGTTTCTTACATTTTAATTTTATAGGGGATATTGATTAATGGACAATTTCCTGATCCTGACATCTACTCTGTCACTAATGACATCTTATAATCAATGTACATAATAACTTAACGGGGCCATTTCTACTCTCATGGCAAATGTCTTATCTCATTTCTTGGCACCTAAATCTTTGTTGTTGTCATGGATCTTTAATTCAAATGATATATAAACCAGTTATAATTCTTATAACTGGCGGAATTAAATTAGTGTTCTGTGTCAAATGTTATCTTTGCCTTGAAGCATTTTCAATACAAATGATAAAAGTGTTTCTAGAAATTTGTTGTGGGCTACAGTGTAAGTTGCCACAGGTGACATGGTTAGTTATGGGTTCTATTAAAGGTCTGATACATAAAATAGGTTCACCTTTTACAAAGTGACATCTCCTTTATGATCTCTTACTAATTAAGGTTATTTGGTCACTTGTAGTTTAATGCATGGTATACAGGCTAAAGGAATCAGACCCATCTCATTAATTTATTGTGCATATATTAATTTATTAGTCGCATATTTTAATCAACTTTGATGTGTGATTTAATTATCTAGGAACATGGCCACTGACCACATGCACATCTGCTATAATGGATACCAATCTAATGTAAAGATACATCTAGTATTTTATGTTATAGTAAACGAAGATGGTATCATTCATTTTTCTTGCAAAAACCTGTTCCTTTTCTTTGAATGTATCCGAAAAATGAATAAATTATAACCCCCATGAAAACAACACCATAGGATCAATATATTTATGATCACTTTATTCACAATTTATATGTATTATATTCATGAAACTAAACTGCAGATTATTGAGGAATTCAAGAAGAAGGAAAAATGGAACTAAAAAGAATAAGATATAAGCTACTACAAGTTAAGTGGATATGTTGAATATGAGTTTATATGTTGTGTAAAATTCAATCAATGTTACACTTACTACCTATTTCTTTTTAGTGTTTATGAGTTGTTTATGGCTGTTAATGCAATATTTATGTTGCACTAAATACAAGTTATTTGGCTGTTAACGCAAATTCGACTATGTAAATAACGTTCACTTAAATGGCAACAACAACAATTTATATGAGATACATACGTAATATTTATATTCAAATATTTAACACATTAAATGCATTTTGGTTATGAGGGATAACTATTGCTAATATTGCTAATAATTCAAATTAAATAGGTTGTAGAAAATCCATCCATCCAATAATCCAATACATCGACTCAGCAGCCACATCCTCGCATATAAAGAAACCAAAACATGGCACTTAATTATTAGAATATAATAAAACAAAAGGAACTACAATAAATTAATATTTCTAACTAAATTGACTTGTATTATTTTATTCGGACTTAGACTAACCAGTTCCATCCATTTGCAGTTCCTCTCTAATTAACTTCTACTACTTTTTAATGTTGTTACACAATAAATACATAAAATTGTTTAATGGTTTTAGTTACACAAAAGATATACTATTTGTGTGTTCTTGCTAGTTACATGATTTTTAATGTAGATCGTCATTCAAGTATCATTTCCATTTTGCTCAGCTGCCCATTATTCTTAGTTAATCCACTATTACTTAAGCATCAGACCCTAGTTTGGTCAGGCATGTTGCGTTAGTCGGACACTTGCAGCATAGGAAGATAGTTTTTATGGATATCACTACTACAAAATAGGCCATTTGCATCGGTTGTTTTCCCCCCTTTTGTATCAGTTCAACAACCGATGCATATGCAACCGATGCAACAGGCTTAACAATTTTGCATCAGTTCTGAAACCGATGCAAAAGGGTCCTTTTTGCATTGGTTGTTACTAACAACTGATGCAAAATATCGTGGTTGGTTGCTTGAACACAGCCCCCATGTTGCATCGGTTGTAATGAAAACCGATGCAACAAAGGAACATGTTTCATAAGTTGTTGTTGAAAACCGATGTAAACTAATCCCTCTATTGCATCGGTTTTTTTATAACAACCGATGCAAACTAATCCCTCAGAAACCATTATTACAGTATTCAAATAGACTGTGTGTGTGTATATATATATATATATATTATTGATAATCTTTATATATACGAGTATATATGAACGCCCAGATGGGCTTACGTTTAATCACAATATGCATGCAATCAAATCTCCAGTAACATATATAGTAGTTTAAACTAAAAATAAAGTACAACAATGAGTAAAAAAGTACTATATCAACATGGCGTTGGAGTCAGCCCAACAAAGCAATAACCAAACACAAAAAGTAATAATAACTATATAAAACCGAAAGAGGCTGATTAATTTGAAAAATCAAGTGAAGGTCCAATAATTGGTAGGAGAGAAATTTGTTATATTGGTTGTACTAAAATCATGCAACTGCTCTTGACTCCATGCTAATCTTTTCAAATAAGGACCAGCTGCTCACTCAACATCCTGAATCTAACATCTCACACTACTTGCTTAACTTTAAGCAAACTTTCAGTCTACTTCAGCTCAAAGCTTCAATGCATATCCACAGTTGCAACCAGGATTAGCCTGATGTTGCCGCAGTTGCATCATCAGCCCATGCTACTTCAGCTGCTCTTGGTCGCATGCCTCGGTCCCTCAGTGAATACCTACTTTGTCAAAGTTCTACAGGGAATGTCTGAAATATCCAGATTTCATTGTCCTTCCATTACCCTTTATTTCCTGTATATTTTATGCTATGTGAAAAAGTTAGTTAATAACTTCTAAGTAAAGCACTTGCTGAATATATTAGTTGTTGACTACAGCGATCGTGGAATAAAATGTGGTGGACAATTGGTTTGGTTGGTTAGTTGGAAGAATAAAACAGTCAGCAAATGCATAGTGGAAACATGTTGCAGCATAGGAGCTTGAAGTGTGAGAGGGACACACCGTATGCCATCGTAATAAGGTAGCACTATAGCATAAGGCGAATGAAATGTTTGAAAAAAAATACAAAAACTTAACAGCACATATGGAGACAGTCAGAAGTTAAAAATATAAAAATATATGCAGTAGTTAGTTTATTGATTCTCCGTCCAGTGCATTTATTTTGCTACACACCACAGTTACTATTGAGAAGAGAGTAGAACAGAGTACCAATTAAGTTGTTCAATAGAATAAGTTTGTTGGCTGAGCTATAAGGGACTCCCAGTAGGTGTATAAAGGCATAAACATACGGAAGAGGGGTAGTAAAGAATGTAACTGGGGGTAACCTAATGAGTAATGCAATTGCAAAATTGCATGTATGTCACTGTAAATATAAAATAAAAATGTAATTTAAATGTTTTATTAACAATAATAAAATATATGTTAAATTATATATTTCTGCAATATTACAGATTAAGGAGATAACTAACACTATAATATATCCTGTGTTGCCTTAAGAATGATTTTAATTTGGCAAAATTATAGTATGCGACAGCTTACTGTTAATTAGCATAACATTTTATCACTTAAGCGTAGTTGCCTAAAATCTAATTTATTTCATTGCATAACATGATCATGAACGCATTATTTAATTCAGGTAACTTGGGAACATGCCGGTTTGTCAATAAAATGTACTCCTAGGAAATTTACGACGAAATCACTTAGTTTAGACACTAATGGAAACTTAGAATGTGCATGTTAAACTTGGCTTTTTTACTTCGAGTTCATGTTTACACCATATCCAATCATGCCTTAACAATTTCTGTATATATTTTAAATAATCCACATTATCAGTACATAATTTTTACAAATATATATAGGTAGAGGGGAGCGTACACTTTATATCATCTCATGCCTACGACAAAACTATGAAGCGTTTCAAAGTTGATTATTTATTAAATTTTTGGGAAACACCATTTTTTTCTATACTTCAAGATAAAAACAGGAAATTTCATCTCATTTTGGGAAATCAATAAATGCTGCTAACAATGCCAATTTATGCAAACTTGAAGATATCAAATACTCCTTCAATTAACCAAAGAAATATTATGGAGAATGAAATGGTTCCTTGTGCATGTGAAATAATAATTCAAATCGGAGGTTATCTTCAATGAAAAAATAAGTAATCTAGGCAACAGATCCTAACTAAGGCACCATCCAAAATAGTTCTAAAGCTTTTAGCAATGTGTTTTCCATAGCATCACAAAAGGATACCTATATTAATTAAAATTTGGGAACTATTTATGAATGATAGAATAAATGTAAGAAAGAACAAAAAAGTATATTAGCAATATTACAGGAAGAGAAAGAGTTTCTTATGTTTCTAAGAAGCATTTGATTGGTAATTTATTATAAGAAGAGAAAGTTTTTTATTTCTCTAAGAAGTTAAATAGACATGAGTGTCAAAGTTGATCGTTTATTAAAATTTTGGGAAACACCATTTGTGCCTTTACTTCAAGGAAAAAAAGTTGAACTTCATCTCATGTTATAGTTAGAAAATCAACAAGTGTTGTTAGTAATGCCAAGTCATGCACTAAATTGAAGATATGACATACTCCTTCAGTTCACCAAGCAAAATTATGGAGAGTGAAATGATTCCTTGTGCATGTCAAATAATAAGTTAAATCAGAAGTTGCCTTCTATGAATAAATTAGAAATCTGGGAACCAAATCCTAATTAAGGTACTGCTCAAAATAGTTCAAAAGATGTTTGCAAAGTGATTTCCATGGCATCACAAAAAGAAACCTATACCGACTAAAAATAGTGAACTGTTTATGAATAACAGAAAAAAATGTAAGAAAGAAAAATGTATTTTAACAGTATATGTCAGAACATTCACCAACTTGTTGGTACACGACTGGAAATAGCGACCTTCACAAATATATGAATGGCTTATTAACTGAATCCAAGAGTGAATAAACATTAATCAACTTACCATGGAATTGATAGTAGTAAAGCCTCACGATTTTTTACAGTCTTTGTTAGTTCATCCGCTCTTTTACTATGCGCAGCTGCAATCAAATCATAAATGCTGAAAAGTTAACAATGGTAATACAATCTTTAAGCGCATGGTTCGTAATACACATATTAACATAAGCTACTTTTAAAATAGGGTAGTATCTCTCTGCCAATTTAACAAAAATATGGTATTAATTTGGTCCAATTTTATGTTCCTTATGTTGGTTTTTTCTAACTTGCAAACAAATTAAATAAACCTAAATGGTTGCCTCATTGGATTTAACATTCGAAATACCCAAATCCATAAAATTCCTTTTGTCAGAAATCGTCAATCGGATCTTGTTGAAAAGAGGAAGAAATAGAAGAGTGATGTTTGGAGGAAGTGAAAAAAAGACTGACCACAATCTGAAATATAAAAAGATCTGTTAACATTGTTAGCACTAAAAAAACAACTCCTCATGGCTGTGATTTTGTTCAAGCAGCATAACTCTATCAAAAAACGAAAGGTGTTGTATTTTATAGCATACTTAAAGGCACACTCCTTCATTTTGAGCATGAACCATGAATTGACGTTAAATAAGTAATATTTACATTAAGAGATAAATCAAAACTTCTTCCAATGAACTTCATAGTTGATTGGAAAATTAGTCACATGGAGGGTTGCTAATTCTGTATGAATTACTGACCAAATGTACTTTGATTCAATTAAATCTGAAGAAGGGCTGAAACCCTGCAGTTGCAACTGTTGATAATATTCCCCTTGTTCAAACAGTTAGCACGACAGCTTGTAGATGTGGCTATTTTGTATTGCAAAATCTATTAAACCTCAATTAACTCACATCAAAACCATTAAAAATCATTATAACAATAAATTAACTCACATCAAAACCTCAATTAACTCACATCAAAACCTCAATTAACTTTTGTTGCTTGTTTAGTAATGCAACTTTTTGCTGAATCTCTAATACTTGATTTCCATTGGCTTGCTCGCATGGATAAATCTTGCCATGTAAGATAATTGTATAGAAATAATAGGAAAATACGGTAAAAACTATTTACCTTAACCTCTTCATACAACTTCTTTTCCCAAGCAAATATCTTATTAAGAATCAAATCATAAGTTTCTGATTGATCATTATTAATATCCTCATTCCTTTTTTTATTTCAGGTGCTTAATTGACCAATTTATGTGACAACAGATATGACAGAATAATCAAATTGCCCTTTAAATAATAAAATTTTACAACATCAATGTATGAAAATAACACTTGAAATATTCTGCCTAAACAAAAGTTGAACCAACAATTACTATTAGTACCTAAAGAATTTGAAAACCAAGTTCAGCAAACAGTAATGTCACTTATATTGTCAAGCGTAAAACTTGAAAACCAAGTTCAGCAGTGGTATGTCAGCTAGTTCTACATGTATTCTTTACAAAAGCTCTGAATTATGAGTATGGCAATTCATGTAGATTTTAAAAGGGTTACAATTAGCAATTGAAATCAACAAATAAAGAAGTTATGTTTTGATCCGTGCTGAAAACTAACAATATTATCAAAATTAAACAAAGTTATATAGAATTATTTCAAATTTATATGGTATAATCTGATGAACAGAAAATTGGTTGAATTTTAAAAAAATAAATAATTAAATTCAAATTATTCAACGTAATAAAAATTGGAGATAGAAGAGATCAAATTAGTACGTGTTAAATAAGTTAAGTATCAGTATTGTACACTACTTTCATGTCAAATTCAAACATACTATAGTGTTTTCAACCTTAATCTTAAAATTAATCATTACCATTCGACTACAGCCTAGCCATTAGTAGAAGAATTAATAAATAAATTCCTATCGAATTGGTTACAACTAAAAATGTTTTGTAGATATATTAGACGATCCAAAGTTATGATCCCAAACGAAAGGCTGCCAATCAAAATAATTAAAAATAGAATGGTAAACACATAATGTAATAATTCTGTCAATGCATTTTGGCTTGCTCCTAAGGAGGGATCCAACTCATCTTCTCTTGAGTTGGTCTCAACTGTAACCCCAATAAAAATTGTTGGTTCACTGACCCATCATTTCGAAAAAAATCGGCTTGACCACTAAAGTGTTGTTATCACTGGTTAAATGTGAAACTTAATAAATAGATAAGTTTTCAAAGATATACCTACCAAGTTATCTTCAGAGGTGTTTTACAAAGATTCAAAATTTAGCTAAAAGTCATGTCAGAATGTAATAATCACTAGGTTGTACCCGTCGGTCACTCATTTAAATTATGCCTAAGGTAAAGAAGAACTGAAGTAGAATATCTACCTTCAGAGCATTTTATTAGATCGCACGTACTGCCAATAGCATTTAGGTGGGATGAAGGTAACCCTCAAGAAAAATATAATCAAATATCTAGGAAAACAATAATTTATTACATTCTCATTTTAGTAAACCAAGCAGCTAGGTTTAGATCGCACGTACTGTCAATAGCAACTCGAGAAACCCAAGCGCAGGATCACCGCAATCCTCGATCGAACCCACGTACAAACCAAGGCAACCCAATCTCCTCCAAACTGCAATCACCGACATCTCGAACCCAATACCCAAGTCTTCCTTGCCAAGTTGCCGCGAACCACCTCGTAAACCCAAATCACCTAAAGCGACTACCATTCTGGAATCGCACTCGAATACGAACCGTGGAATCTATAGAAATTGATCGCTTAACTGTGGAATCTCGAATACGAACTGTGGAATCTGTTGCAACTCAAGAAACCATTTTAGGATTTTTTTGTTTTGAAGCACGCAAATTATTTGGGGAAAAGAATGGGAGCGGCAAAAAAAATTGGAAATGCGGGATGTAACACGTGAGCAACGAATAACGTAAATAATATTGCATCGCCTCTACTAGGGAACCGATGCGAAAATTATTATTTTGGACGTAGTTGCATCGGTTGACTTTAAAACCGATGCAACTAAAACTATTTGCATCGACGTATTTGCATCGGTTGTTGGTGACAGTGGATGCAAATTTGATTTTTTTAT
The DNA here is from genome assembly GCA_030765085.1 of Allium cepa. Taxonomy (NCBI): domain Eukaryota; kingdom Viridiplantae; phylum Streptophyta; class Magnoliopsida; order Asparagales; family Amaryllidaceae; genus Allium; species Allium cepa. The sequence goes on from CM060937.1 coordinate 296,514,376, forward strand.
TACCTATTGCTTTCCACGTACCAATTGCATCGGTTATTAAGACAGAACTGATGCAAATAGTTCTATTTGCATCAGTTTTTACTTCAACCGATTCAAATGAGACGATGCAAATGGCCTATTTTGTAATAGTGTATGTTGGTGGAGCATACACATGAAAAAATTGGTACGATTGATGTAGAGAGGGAGGGGCATGTGAGCTTTATAGATACAAGGATGGATGAGCAGGAGAGAAGGATTTCAATCAAGGTAATGCCGATGAGTCTTGGTTTGGAGGATGGGAATGGGAAGAGTTATCTTTGTAATATAATGGATACTCATGGGCATGTTAATTTCTCCGACGAGATAACGGCTGCGCTTAGGTTAGTAAATGGTGCTGTTTTGGTTGTTGATGCAGCTGAAGGAGTCACGATAATTGTTCAATTGTTTTTTTATTCTCAAATGCTTTTGGTTGCTGATGTAAAATTTGGTATGCATAATCTAGTTCATCATCACTTCAGTTGGCCATGATTGAAATAAAATCAGTGTAGGTAAGCAAGATATTATGGTTATTTTATTAGCTCAAATTATCCCAGAGACAAATGCTAATGGATCTGATTTGTTTTAGTTTTTGATGAAATTTGTATGTTATGAATGAAATTGATCTCTTTGATATTGTTAGCTATATTAACATGAAATTAACCAAGTGGAAGTCCACCTACACTAACCTTCCACTTCTTTTACAACAGAACTAACACCCACAATTGCTGGAAAAAGCTTAAAACCTCTATTTTTCAATTCTGTTTTAGACAGTGGCTTCGATGTTGATAGCATGCTAGCACAATGTCAAATGCACTACAGCTCAGTCTGGTTTGCTTTTAGCTTCAATCCCGTCCTGTCAGCACTCATATCTTCACCAATCAAGCTACTATTCAGAGCACTTCAACTCAATCTAGTTAGTTCTAGCTTATGTCCCGTCCCATTGCCTTTGCTTTGATATCAGGTCTTCATCAATCAAGCTTTCGTTCAGAGTTCAGACAAGCTCAGTTTAGTTGCTTCTAGCTTCTGCCCACCGCCTGTTGGGTTTAATTTTGTTTCAGCTCCCATTCAGGCATCAATACTCCTTCCTCTGTTCATAGATCCAACTGTGTCTGCACCCATCCTGCTTAGTTTGAGTCTGAACTATGTGTAATTGTTTTGATCACTTTCTTCAGTCAGTTGGCCTTATTTCATGCCAGCCGGTTTACCTTGACGCTCGTTCAGATTCATTCACAGAAGCTTTACCTACGATTGCTCCATGCAGCATGCTTCTACTCAGTCTACATGTCAATTCACCATTTCAGTTCTGGGTTATTCTATGGACATTCCAGTTCACTATGTTCCCACGCTAGTTTCTTCTACCGACTTTATTTATTAAGCAGCCACCCCTATTGTCCGACATTCCAATTCAGTTCAGTACACACTTTAGCCTTCATAGGTTGTAGGGTCAAATCAATATTGTTTGTGATCTATTCAGACCCGCCATTTCATGGCACACTGCATTTCAGTACGTCATCTTCAGTGGTTTAGTACTTCATCCGTTGCGGTTCCGTGCATCATCTTCAGCAGTTCAGTACTTCATGCGTTAAGGTTTAGTACATAATCCATTGCAGTGCGCAACACACGTTATTCCTTCTCCTATGAATGTATACTTAACTCTTTTCTTCAATTTATGTTGGCATACTATCACTTTAATGTTAGCTCTTTTCTTGTAGCTTTAATTTTCTTCATGTTTCCTTGGTGATCATTGATCTAATGATCCACTTTCATTAAATGTACAACTTTTGCGTTCACTTTCATGTTAATATAGCCATAGGTATGGAATTCGGTCATTACTTTGAAACTATTTATCACTATAATTAATGGAGGAATATCATGATCAGTTTAGTGCAGTCAAATATTAGTAGCACCTGAAGTAATTATTTTTTCCCTTTCTATGAATTTTCTAAAATATCCACTGTCAAATTGATATTCTTTCATTTCTCCACTATTAGAAGCGAAAACTATATACAATAGTAGTTCAGTTAGCTTTTGCAAGTGGTACCTCTCAACTAGATATGGATAATGAACTAATTAAGTTTAAAATTACTTAAGTTCTGTAATAATTAACTAAACTAAGTTTTTTAAAATTAAATAAGTTTATAAAATTTCTAAGTTTTATATAAATTAATAAGTTTATAACAATCGACATGTAATTGTCGAGGAAGGTATTTAAAACAAAATATATCATTAAAAAGTTATCTAAGTTTTATTAAAATTAAATAAATTTACAAAAATTAACCCACTTTATAAAAAGATAACTAATTTTTATAGAAGTTAACTCGGTTTTATAGAAATTAAGTAAGTTTAAGTTTTCAAAATAGACTAAATTTATAAAATTTAACAAAGTTAAATATTAACTAAGTTTCATAAAACTTGACCAAGTTTTATAAACATCCGATTATTAAGTTTGTAAAATTTAACCAAGTTTTATAAAAAGCTAACTAATTTTTGTAGAAGTTAACTAAGTTTTATACAAATTAAGCAAGTCTATAAAAAATAACTAAGTTTTTAATCTTTAGTTAATCTTTTAAAATAAATTAAGTTTATAAAAATTTAAGTTAATAAAATTTAACTAATTATTATAAATTTAACAAAGTTTTATAAACATCTGACTTAAATTTGAAAAATATAACCAAGTTTGATAAAAAAAATTAGTTGCGTTTTATAAAAATTTAACTAAATTAACAAAGTTTCTATAGAATTTATTATGTGTCAAAATATTTAGCTAAGTAAATTAAGTTGCCAAAAATAAAACCAGTATTATGGAAATAAATCAAGTTTGATAAAAATTAAATAAGTTTTACAAAATTTATGGTATCTATACTCATTTAAATACAATAGTGGTTTAGAATTGAATAAATTCATAAACGTCATATTTTTTTTATTCAAAAGTCACTTTATATGCATGTTTTCCATGAATCATGTCTATTACAACTAATTATGGAATTTTTCTTTACAAGTAACTAATACATTTGATTCTAGCAAGTAGCAACAAGGTGATTTGAAGTAATATATAGTGCAATGTGTATCTTGAGTGTTTTGAATACTTCTGTGCATCGTTTTGGTAAGATCGCTTATGTATAATATTAGTTTTGTTTACTTGCATTTGTAATCTTCATACATAGTTATGGAGTATAATGAACACATGTTGTTTTGGTGTAATTTTATTTGTTTACATATAACGTATTGGTAGTCAAATGTGATCTTAGTGATATTTAAATTCATAATACATATGTGTATTGAAACGTCAAAAAGAAGCACAAAAAATCTTATGTAATAAGATAATAGCATAAAATAATGCTGCAAAAGGTAACAATAGCGTTTTTAAAGAGCTATAATATGCAATTGTTAATAGCAGTCAAAAAAATAGCAGTAAAAAAATGCTATTGTTAAGAGAGTTTCCATAGCGTTGGTAACACGCTATTGTTTGGAACTTTTATAGCGTTTTATTCTTGCTGTCTAATAACCCTTTCTATTTGTAACATATTTTTTACAGCGTGTGCAAAAACGTCATTAAAACAATTTATAGCACTTTCTAAACGCTATTAAAAGATCTCATTTACAGCGTTCATTGTGTTGCTATCATTAGTCACAGACTTATAACTGCGTGTCGATATACAACATTCATAAAAACACAATAAAAGCATTTAATAGCATTTTTTAAATACTATTAAAAGTCCAAATTGTTGTGGTGCTCCAAAATTTAGGCAGAAAATAGGTCAACTTTGCCTCAAATTTTGGACATATTGCACTCGGATTTTGGAAAAGTCCTAAAGAGGAAAATTTTAGGAAATTATTTTCTCTATAATTTAAAAAAGAAGAATTACTCAATTTGAATCAGTTTTGAGGGAGATATGGTCAAAAAAATAAGGACTGTTTTCAGACTCGAAATTCTAGGTCAGAAACCAATCTGTAAAGAATCAAAAATTTAACATAGCCATGCATTTGAAAATGTGGTCAACATAAAAATTGTAGCCATTGAAATTTTACACGAACAGGAAAAAAGAAAATTTTGGTTTGATGAAGCATGGAGTATGTTATGGCCGAAGCAAGTTAGATGGAAGTAGGGAATATTGAGTGGATTTTCTAACAAATTTTACAAAAGGATTTTTTTTCTTTTAAAAGAGAAGCCTTTAGAGCTTCTTTAAGAAGCTTAAGGAAATTTTGGAAACATGAAAAGGAAATGATAAAGTAAGAAATGAATTAGAAAAACTAACTTTATAAGAAAGAAATGCTTTCAAGGGAAGCTTCTTTATTTTCTTAGCTTATGTTGGAAGCTTCCTTTATTTAATTTATTTATTAGCTTACATAGAAAGCTTCCTTATTATATTATACTTAGAGGCAGATACTGGAAGCCAAGAAAGCATACTTGAGAGCTTTAGGAATTTGAAAAGGAAAGTAGAATGAGAAAGTGAAAAGAGATTAAGAAAATTAGTTTCATATGCACACAAAGCTTCTAGAAGAAGCTATTCAAAATAGGCTTTCAAGAGAAGCCAAACCAAGCTTATAAAACAAAGCTTCCTTGAGAAGATACTATTATGAGAACAAGGCTTCTCGGAGAAGCTATCTAAGTATAAGTAAAGTGTATAAAAAGTGTTATGACCTTTCTAATAACTTTTAGCCGACGTGAAATCGAAAATTTGAAAAACGAATTTTCAATCACATTTTTGATTTTACATTGAACTAAATAATTTTGTAAACTAAATTTGAAAATTATTTTACCATTATTATTTATTATTTAAGAGATTTTTATTTTAGTTATAAACCTATTATTTAAAATTAATTAAATATTCATAAATCAGTGTGGTGAAATTCCGGGTCGTTACTCTCTCCCCTCTTAAAAGAATTTCACCCTTGAAATTATTAACGATTGGAAAATGTTAGAACTAACCTACGAAAATCAATTTACCTATTAGTTTTCAGTAAATTTGATTACTTATATTTTTTCTTTGATAAGCACATGCAATATGAACACTACAAAATCCATATGCAACCAAATTCAGAGAATATTCTGAAATAAAATGCTACGCAATTAATCGTATAAAAAGATAAATTTAGAACTATTTGCTCAAGTTTTATATTAAAAAAATTATTTTCAAATTCTTTAAAAAAGGAATGTATTAAAACAAAAATCCAAAAATGACTAGTTGAGAGTTCTCCTAACAAAACATGTAAAACTCTAGAATTAAAATAACATGGAGCATCCAGTGATATTCAGGTTCCTCCAAATATAACAACTAGAGTGAAAAATCAATATTTCTTTCCCAAAAATTTCCAAAACCAAATTTCCAAATGTACCAAGATTTAAGTCCTAATAAACAACAATTCAAAATCCACTGTTTATAAGTTCATACTTTATAAACTGTGGTTATATATAATCACACAGTCAATCAAACCTTATCTACAGCGATCCATGATTTTCGACCCTTGAAAGTCGACACTAATATATACACTGTATAACATACCGAATATTCATGTGTTGGAAATACCGATTGCTAAGGGTAGAAGAAAATAGAAACAACAACACAGAATCTCACAATCACAGCAGAACAATATATAATATATAATAATTGATCTTTATATGAAAGAATCCATAACATTTCATATACATACCATCATTAGAGTACAACAGTTAACAAATCAATCTGGGCAATTATAATAACTTGTCCCTACAAGTACTGAATATTCAGTATAATACACATGGCGGAAATAACCATGTACGTGTAATGCACCTGAAATCCTCCAGCTTGTCTCCTGAGCTTCGTAGCATCCTAACATGGATCTGCAATACTCAGTTTGACCCAAGCATTATAATAAAATAATAGTCGAGTAAGTTTGGAAAACCAGCGTGAGAAAACAAACTCAATTTGAATTATTATTGTTATCAAAATCCTTTGAAAACAAAGGTATCTCGTAAGACCACGCCACACATAAATACGATGGGTTTTTACCTTACGTTAACCAAAACTTTTTATATCAAAATCATCTGATATTATAATAGTGTCTATATAAAGTAAACTATAAAATTGCTAAAATGCTTGCATCTCACGTTTCAACATAGTTGGGCATATCTAAAACCGTAATGGTTCATAATGGATATTGAATTCCATACAATGAAAGGGCTACTGGGGTACCACCCGCCACAGTGCACCTCTAAAAATATGTACCGAGATCAAACATATTGATCCCTGCCAACACAAGACCGGCCTATCCATTACTGGATAGTACTGAATGTAATCACCACCAATGGTTCCCGAAACGAATACAAATTAAAGTGAGGATAGATGTCCACTTTAAATGAGTGATGTTCGTACCCTAATGGGAGCGGCTAACATAGCCTTGCTGCATCTTCCATATTTTAGTCATACTCGGTTGATGAGGCTTGAGGCTCCGTATTATCTTAAGAATAGCATTCATACTTGGAATGCTAACACTACCTTCCAGCCAATGATGCAATGATAGCATTCATCCATACAAGTTGTTCTAGGTCTGAACAAACCGAATCTTATTCAAGATCACCATATCCATTATCTTCGAGATACCATAATTCGTAACGCACAAATTGGATCGAAGTGGTTTTCGGATATTTCAGTCCAATCCCATTCTCTTCGAAACGATTAACGAATTCGGCCAAATTTGATAATCAGTTATTTAACTATCAAATAACAACCATAAGTAGTCACTAAGCCCAATTTGATATTCTCGATGTACTAAATCCTTTCAAAACCTTTGTTCCAAAATATCTTCTTAAAGATATATTTTCAATCTCTTTTAATATTTATCTGAAAAATAAATTCAAAAGAAACTTTATCCGTAACAGAATATTTCAAACCATATCAGTATTTAAAAATATTTTTTCCAATTCCAATTATAATTTAGCACTTTGACAATATTTCTATAATAAAAATCTTGTATTTAAAATATTCCAAATCCTTCCAGCCCAATACTCGGGAAATATTTATAAGAATATTTCCCAAAATCGTTTTATTTCTAATACTTATGAAATATTCCATTTATTCAATCAAAATCCTTTACAAATTATTTGTACATTCCTTAACTCATTTATAATAGATTCTATAAGTTTTCGGAATTCATTAATTAATTTCCTTTAAAATTTCCAAAATCGATTACACTTTTCTATAATTCCAACTACCCTATTCTAACTTCTTTTATGAATTCTAATTCATTTCGAAGTTCTCCTATGTAAACATTTTGGATATTTTCTCAAGTTACCAAATCCTATTATAAGATTTTCTCTTATAAAATCTCATCCATAAAATAAAACCTTATTAACAAATCTTGAGAGTATTTATAAATAATTTCAATCAATTTCCAAAACTCTATATTATCAAATAAGTATTTTTAAAGAATAGTAATAAAATTTCAAACCATTTAAGTGATTGTTAAAATATCAAACACTTTTAAATAGACAACAATAACAAATTTCCAATTTATAAATAAAACTAATTGATTTACAAGCTTATTTAAAATTAGAATTCATTTCAATTAAGATTTAATATTTGAATAATCAACTTTTCAAACTATTTCAATACTAAAAAAATTTAAACTACAAAGTTTAATAAATAAATAAAATCTCTTTTTAAAACAAAACTTAACTTCTTGATAGAAATTTATTTTTAAAATTCAATCATAACCATTTTACATTTATAAATCTCTCTTGATTTATTCACAAATCGGTTTTCATTACCAATTTCACAACTATTTCCAATTTCCAAAACAAGATTCACTATCTCTTTCTAAACTGATTTTCATAACTCGATATAAATTCATACTAGGAATTTATATTCCCAATTCGTCGAGTGTTAATCACTTCACTTTACTGATACCATCGTTTATAAATTTATTAAACTCATTTCCACTTTCACTTGTATATAAAACAATCACGTTTATAAGATTTCCTTTGTAAACCCATCCCTCCATAAATCTTTTTTATTTCTCAAACCTATTTTAAATATCGATTTCGAATCCTTTTCCATATTTTAAAAATACCACTTTAAATCCATTATTCAAATTTATTTATATAATTATTTTAAAATCTCTATTTAAAATATCTACCGAAATAGATAAGTACAAATCCAAAAATCAAATTCTTTATTTTATCAAAATCAAATCCATTTTAAATAATCCAAAATTCAATATAAAAATAAGCAATTTCCAAATCGCCTTTGAATTTCCCTTTTAAATTCAAAAATATCATTGATGGTATTTAAAATACTAAAGTTAGGGCAAGTGCTGCTATAGCATCCAATATATCAAATCACACAATAATCCATAACGGATTATTCAATCACATCAGATATCACTATATGTGAAAAACAATCAATATATTTGATTAATCCAATCGGATCCCTCCAACTTGTTTCCCTGCATCTACAGATATTATATAACATAAAATACCAATCCCGCTTTGAGGCGGGATATCACTGTAATACTGGATCATCTGCTATTATGTGGGGCGCATAGTATCTTATCTTCTCCAACGGCAGGAATATACCCAACTACTACTATATAAAAATACTACCATATATAATATAATATTCAGTTGATAATAATATATCAATTCGACCAATCATCCAATAAATTTTTAATTGCTATAAATTAAACCAGTCAGCAAAATTGAGTGAGATTTACTCACCTTGATTTTTAAATTTTCTAATTGTTCCAATTTTAGATTAAATTGAACAAATTTCAAATTAATTTAAAACTCCCGCTAAATCCAAATGATTCCAACCAAATTCGAGAATGCGGATGATATCCATATGAGTGCAACACAACATCGATACATAATTCCGACCTTATATGCAGGAGTTATGAATTTTTTAATGTCGACATAATAAAACATAATTAATAAAATTAATAACATAATTAGTTAGCCTTAATTAACACTTAGCCTAGCTAACTCTCTCAGCACACTATTGTCCATGCGTTCCCCTCCTTCATGAACTCACGCATCAGGAAGAATCACGACTGTCTTCGTCGTTCGTATTTTATAAACGATCGCTATCACATACAGCTCCACTACCATCCACCGTCAGACCAGTCGCGCCTCAGGCACACGTGTGTGCTCATTGACAGCCGTAGCCCAAACTGTGAAACCCTAAAGTCATGCAATACCATTCACCGTCGCCCTCCCCTTCGTTCACGACCACGCTCGTGCTCAAAGCCATGCTCCCTCCCTCAGCTCGTGATTTTGATTTATTTTGTTTATTTATTTATTTCTGGAAATAATGAATGAAAGATTAAAGGGAGTGTTGATTTGAAAAGAACGGTATAAGCAGAGGGACAAACTCCTTTTTTCTTTTAGGTTATATTTAGTTTTCCATGAATAAATTCAATTGTGAGTTTCAATTTTTTTCTTTCTTTTGATCTATTTGAATTGGATAAGCAAGAGAGAAGATAGACATATTTTTAAAAGGTAGGTGGTATGGTAAGAAAAGTTAGGGTGGCTTGTTGGGTAGCTGATGTAGAGGTTGATTTGAAATTTTAAAATATTATTAAATTCCAAAATATCTCGTTATAGAAACTTAAAATCCTGAACTCCTATCGAGGCATGCCGCCTGGCGTTCTGAATATTGTACCCCTATTTCGAACACAATGGAATGAGTCTCGAGCCCTTATTCGATCGTATGTAGAATTAACATTTTGAATCCAATTATATTATTAAATTCAACATGTTTCTTTTCCGTACGACTAAATTGTAACTTTAAACACTAAGAAATTTGTAATCAGATAACAACACACTATTACGGATCCAATGGAACTATTTTCGTTGAATTTCGAGATTGTGCCTTGGTTCGCTATTTTAATGCGTTGATTAAATCGATGATTTCAAAAATTGGAAAAATCACTTGAAATTCTAGTTTTGAAAACTTACTAACTCAATTCTAATTCAAATAGATGTATATCAATAACAGAAATCATTTCAATTCAAATTGAAATTATTCACCATTTCTGTATTACAATAAATCGCTATATTTTAAATTTAAATTCATTCTATAATTTCAGCAAAAATCTTCATATTCATAAATCAATTTATATTCCAAATCAATATTAAACCATTTAAATATTCAAAATCAAATGACGGAAAATCCAAGTCATTACATTCCTTCCCCCTTAAAAGAATTTCATCCACGAAATTGCTAAGTAGTAAAAATGCTCGAAACCTATTAACCTATCAAAAAGCACTTAGTTAGAACTCGATATTTCACTTTTCTAAATCCTTTAATTCTATATAAAACAACATTTTACAATTCGTAATCAAATATTGGTTAACAAAAATTCTTCAAAATTTTTTAAAATTTTTCAAACACCCTAAATTTCCAAAAAAAATTGGCAAAGTCTTCCTTTCACGGAGAGCTTTTTGCAATATGATAAATATGATAAAAAAATATACATCATCTCTCATTGCTGAAAAATGCAATACATATCAATATTTTTATTTTTTGCACGCTAAATCGTAAGCGAACCTTATTTTAGCATTATTAAGCGAGCTTGTTCAATTTTTATGCAATCACGCAATCAAAATATAGCCAAATGGTCTTCTTGTTCTTGTACTTACTCAAATAAAACCCATAAGTACCAAATATATGAAATTTAATAACTTTCATTCATTCGACTAGTTAATCACATAAATTTCATAATCAAACATATTATAGCATGTATTATCAATAATCATAAGGTTTCATGTAACGACTCGGAATTTCACTACTTTGATTTACGAATATTTAATTAATTTTAAGTATTCGATATATAGGTTTTATAACGAAAATAAAAATATTTTTAATAACAAATAATAATGGTGAAATATTTTTAAAATTTGTTTACAAAAATATATAGTTCGAAGAAAAATTGAAAATGTGACCGAAAACTATTTTCCGAATTTTCAACGTTTCATCGTATAAAAGTTATTTGAAATGTTGTGCACATTTCTTATATATATGCATGCATAGATTAATTATATAATATAGATTAGGATAATATAATTAGATTTAATTAAGTAAATTAAATTAAGACAACCATCGATGTGACATTTTGGCAACTATAATAAAAAAATGGAAAAGGGGTCACTTCATAAGGGGACAAGAGTACGATTAAGTGTCTTTTCATGTTTTTTATATTTAATTTTCAAATTCTTTAATTGGAGAACAAGAAAACATGCAATATGAGTTGACATTCAAGGAGAGGAGGGCAAAGTACAAGGGCGTTTAGATAATTTTGCATATTTTATTTATATAAAAGAATTCTCTTATTTCTTTCTTCTATTTTTTTCATTTCTTTTTCCATTTTTTCCCCTAAGCTTCCTTCATGTTTTCTAAGCTCTAAAATCTTTTTAATGCTTCAATTCTCTTTCTAAAAACATAAAAACTTGATTTGCATTTCCAAATATTCTTTTGAAAATTTGGTTTAAGTCACTTGTATTAAGCTCGATTTCTCCATTTTTTACTTGAAATGGTTTCGGCCACAACTTCTTACAGCTCCAAAACCAGATATTCTTTTCTTAAAACCATGTATAATTTCAGTTGCTACAATTTTGTAGTGTAGTACTTTTTTTATTTCGAGCTTAAGCACTCCAAAATTCCACATTTTTAAAGTGTGTTTTTTAACCAAGACTTTGAAGTCCGAAAATAATCCTTACCATTTTGACCATACCTTTATCAAAATTTAGCCTTTTTTCATCCTAGAGGAAAGAACAATCTAAAACTTTCCTTTTGACTACTTTGCCAAAATCAGGGAGGAAAGGGTCGAACAATCGAGAGCAAGTTGACATATTTTCAAGTTGGTTTTGTTGATTTCCAAGCTTTACAAGTCCTAAATGTTATTGCAAAAGTTTGTCGAATTTTGGTAAGAAATTCCTTAACTTTTTGGGAAAGAATTTACCTTTATATGTATGTTGTTATATGGTTGTATATGTGATGATATTGTTATATTATCATGTGGTTGTTATGGTTAAATATGTGTGTATGTGATGTGAATCTTAGAATTCGAAAATCAAAGGCCAAGTACTATGTTTGGTTCGAAATATGTATGCTTGTTTGTGTAATGGTTATGGTTCATAGACTTTAGGTAGGTTGTAATATAGAAGTGGAAAACAAGTTGGAAATTATGGGTATCCTTAGCGATAGTCGCTTTGGATGTAGTTCGCTTAAAATTTTGATTTTTGGAATATTTGGTTTTTAAAACATAAAAGTGTTTGTAAATGTTTTATGTAGGGACCCGCGATTCCATACCCTTTGAGTTGATAAAAATTCACTCTTGTTCAACCCAAATTGTACAAAAGAGGGAATAACTATGGTAAAGAAGAAGAAAGAAATAAAAGAAATAAGAACAACAATACAAAGAATCTCACAATCACAGTGGAAAAAAATATAATATATAATAATAGACTTTTATACAAAAGAATCTGCAGCCATTTAATACTTACAATCATCAGAGTACAACAATCAATACATCAATTGGGACAGTTATAATATTCTATCCTGATATACATAACTCACACAGTGGAAATACCAAAGTATGTGATATACGTCTGAACTCCTCCAACCGTCTCCTGAGCTCCATAGCATTCTACCCTGAATCTATAATACTCGGTCTGACCCGAGCACTATAATAAATAGCACTCCAGTCAGTCTGGAAAACAAGCATGAGAAACACACTCAATTTGAATTACTAGAGTTATCAAAATCCTTTGAAAACAATGGTATCACGTAAAACCGCATCACACATACACACAATGGCTTTTTCCCTTACGATAACCAATTTTTTTTATAGAAACTCTTATGATATTATAATAGTGTCTAAGTACAAATACTTATCCAAATAGCTGAAATTGTTACATTAAATAAATTCCAGTATACTACACTCTACAAACAAAACTGCAAAGGCTAGTATTAGAGAGTGGATTCCATACAATGAGTGGGCTACTAGGGTACCACCCATCACAGTACACCTCTAGAAAATATACCGAGGATCACGCCGGAATCCCCTACTACACAAGACTGGCCTACCCCTAAGTAGATAGAAAAGAATATGTTATCATCCCTAGTGTTCCCACTCTTAAAAATCAAGTGCTCCCTTTTTCAAGCACACCCAAATCCATAATTTATATATATTTCCAAGGGTATCTAAAAAAGTGATAACAAACCATAATTGGGTGCGACCCACTTAGCCCTGCTGCATCTTCCCTGTTTTAGTCATTCCCAATTAATGAGGCTTGAGGCTAATGATTACCTTTCAAGAATAATTCTACTTATAATTCTCATTGTCCTTCAATGATGATGTTCTGACAACATTTGTCCATAAAAGTTGTCTTGAGTCTGGACAAACCGAATCACCGTTTTCACTATCCTCACGATATCCATTCGTAATGTTCAAACCGGACCGAAGTGGTTTTCGAATAATTATCCGACCCGATCTCTTCGAAACGGTTAACAAAGTTGCCTAATATTTGTTAGTCGGTTATTTAACTATCAATATAACATCCATAAGCAGTCGCTAGGCTGATATTGTAATTTTTCCAAAATCTATTTTCAAATATCTTTATAAGATATATATTCAAATCCCTTCAAAAATTTCAACATTTGAGACAATTCAATTGCTTATATCCATATCAGGATATTTCAAACCATCTCTTATTTCAACATTTAGAAAATTATTTTTAAAAAAAACATTTTTCTAAACCCCTTACTTCTCAACACTTAGGAAAGTTCCATTTTATTTCACTTTTCTCATAATCTTTCATAATTTTTATTGTAAATACTTTAACTCGTTTATACGAATTCTATAATCCAGGGTTCCTTGATTAGTTCCCTTTAATATTTCCAAAATCAAATACCCTTGTCTATAGTTTCAATTCCCCTTTTCTACTTCTTTTATGAATTCTATCTCATTTGCAAAGTTCACTCTTATTTAACTACTTTGGAAATCTTACTTACATCTTCTCAAATTCCATTTTGAGAATTCTCATATATATCCAATCTATTGAATAGACTCTGTTTCCAAATCTTGAGAAGATTTACAAAAAATTTAAATCATTACAAAACTATATATATATATATATATAATAAGTATTTTAAAGAATAATTATTTATTTTTAAAACATGTACAAGTAATTATTCAAAATAACAAACGCTTTTTAATAGAACATTAATAACTCATTTCCAATCCATTTTAATTAACACTAATCGATTTACAAAGCTTGCTACAAAATTAGAATTCAATTCCAACTAATATTAGATATTTGAAAAATTCACTTCCGAAATATTTGAACACTAATTAGTTTTAATTATAAAGTTAAATAAATAAATTTTCCTTTTTAAACCAAAATTTAATTTTTAAATAAACATATTTTTAAAACCCCAAGAACTAATTTGATTTATAAATCCTCTTACCACGCATCAATCTTATTCCGATTTTTTAATCATCCTCGGTTTTCCAAAAAAGAATTCGCTATTTTTCCTATCTCGATATAAATTCACCCTGTGAAATTATATTCCAATTTATCAATGATAATTTTTCCCAATTTATAAAACATCGTTTATAAATTTGCAACTCCTTTATATATATATATATATATATATATGTATGTATGTATGTATGTATGTATGTATGTATGTATGTATGTATGTATGTATGTATGTATGTGTGTATGTATATCAGTTCGGTTTGAATCGATCTCCTTTTTTTTACAAACGAGATTTTTGAACTGAAAGAGGGGGAAACATGATTTAAAAAAAGTGAAAGGTGTCTTTATGTGATGGGTGATGTGTTTGACTTGAGAAGGGTGGCTGATTTGATTTTGATATGATTATATATATATATATATATATATATGTATATGTATTCAAATATCTCGTTTTATATACCAAGAAATTTCGAACCCCTATTAAGGCGTGGCGCAAGGCGTTTATAATGTTATACCCAAATTCCGAATGCAATGGAACAAGATTGGTGTTATAATTCGATTGTACGGAGAGAATAGCTTTTTGAGCTCAATTATTATATTAAATTTCGATATAAATTTCAACACGTTTCTATCCCGTATGTTAACTCCAAACACAACAAAATTTGAAATCATATAATAATACATTATTATGGATCCAAAGGAACTAGCTTCGTCGAATTCCGAGACTGTGCCCTAGATCACTATTTAATTGTGTCAATCAAATCGATGATTTCAAAATTTGTGAAATCTCTCGAAATTTCAGTTTTAAAGTCTTCCTAACTAAATTTTCATCCCAAATCCAATATTCAAAACCATTTAAATATTTCAAATTAAACATCGAAAAATCTGGGTCATTAAATTTTGTAAACTTAATTACAATGTTTTAAGAAGTCAATTAAGTTACTAATAATTAATTTTTATTTAATTAAATTTTAATATTTAATAATTAATTAAGGATTAAACCAGGTTTAATAATTATAATTAAGTGAGCATTAGTTATTGATTAATTATCTTTTAAAGTTAAGATTTATTTTAATTAATTGTTAATTAAGTTAATTAATTTTGAAATTAATTATGAGTTAATTAAATATATTTTTAAATTTATAATTAATTAAATATAGGATTAATTATTAATCAATTGTTAATTAGTTTTAAATTATAAATTAATTAAGGTTTAATTTATAATAAATTATTTATTAAATGTTTAATTTGTTATTTAAGTTTAATTAAAGATTATTTAATCAATTAATTGAGATTAATTAATATTTAATTGTTAACGAAGGTTTATTTAATTAACTAATAATTAATAAATGATTAATATAGGTTTAATTAATAGTTAATTATTGTTTAACTATTTTATTAAATTAAGTTCAGATTAATTATGATTTAAATAAGGATTTAACTTCTAATTAATTATTTTAAAAACGGTCTTAAAGTTTTAAACCCCTTGGTTTTCAAACTTAAACTTGTTTAAAAGTACATTTTTTCAAAGATGGTTTTGAATACAAGTGATTCAAGTGTTGATACCGTTAAAAAACCATATAATGTGATGAGTTATAATGTAGATTGCCGGGTTGTTTGGACATATGTTAACTGAATAAATACCTGTTTCGCTAGAAGTTAATTGATTGTTTGTTGTTTATTTGTGTTGACATGTGTTAGCGGAATAAATTCCATTCTACTATTAATTGATTGAATTGTTTGACATCTGTCTAGCAGGACAAATCACCATCTTGCTATTATGTTATTTGGACATGTATATGCTAGTTAGTTCATACTGACATGTTATTTCCTGATTTGGATATGAGGTGTATTTACATACATGTTGACCTATGTAAATAACTGTTAAGTGATTTGGAATTGAAATTGAATGGTAACTTAAATTAGTACCATAGGGATTGCTAAGCTTCCTTTTGAATTTATAAAGTATGTTTTTGAATTAAATTAATTTTTTTTAATCAATTTGGAGTTTGAAGTTTATAAATGATTTCCAGGTATACTATTATTTTATAAAGTTATTTGTAGGTAATAACTTGTTTGTAAAAAGGTTTTGTACTAAAGGGTTTACTTAAGATGTTTTACAAAAGATATATTGTAAATGATATTTTATAAAGGAAATTTGTAAAGGATTTATAAAGAAGTTTTTTTTCAAATGTATTAAAAATAGAAAGATATTTTATAAATCATCATAGAGATTTTTGAAAGAAGTTTTAAATTAGGTTTGAAATTTTATAAAGAGATTTGAAATATGAAGTGGAGTTATAAAAGGAATTTTTATAAAGGATAGGTGGACGATTTTTATTAAATAAATGGTTTATAGTATGTGATGTTTTGAAAAGGGAATTGTTGGGGCATTTAATATGGAATGTGAGAAGAAAGAATTTTCCAAAATGTTTTTGGTAAATACCTAAATTGTTTCTAAGTAAAAAGGGGAATGTTAAGGAAAAGAATTTTGAAAGGGTCTTTTGATCAAGCTTAATAAAGTGATTTTGTTAATTAAAGTTTAATTAATAAAGGTTTAGAGGATCCTATATGGGATTAAATCAATATTTGATTATTTGTTTAATTTGATAGTTAAATAACCAACTATCAAATATGAACCTAAATGTAACTTTGGAAATATCTAGGAGAAACGCAAGAATTATATGGTACAGTTACCGTCGAAGGTGCTATACATTACGTATAAACTTGTTTAGTTCTTTTAGGATAAATGATAAGGAAATCCGTATACTAATCGCTAGGAGGTGAACTCTGCTCTTGTCATTTATCTGTGTATTTCCTAAAAAAACCGAGGTTGAGTTTACAGGATTTATCGATAGTTGTTTCAAAAAGACCGGGATCAGATATATTATCCAAAAACCACTTCGATCCAGCTCAACGTTTCGTGTTGAAAACATCTTGAAGAGCATGGAATCGAAGACGGGGTTTTGAAGTGCAAGGGCTATTTTCTATTTTCTTTGGGAGTGATTCCCTAATGCATCAATAGAAGTAGTGCCTTCGGTTTCGTTCAGTCCCAGAACGAACTTGTATGGATGAGTGCTAGGATTGTATTGTCACCTAGAAGGCAGTGTTAGCATTTGAAGTGGATTTCTACTCAGAAAGGTAAAACATAGCCTCAAGACTCACAAGCCGAGAAATGGCAAAAACTAGGGTGCAGTAGAACCATGTGGATAGCTACCATTAGGTGCCATCATCCCATTCTAGATAGTCCCTTATTCGAGTAGGTTGCGTGCAAACACCATGGTAATATAAGGCCACAGTGTCAAAATGGGATGAGGTAATCCGGTATGCCATGTTAAAGGGGCAGCCAATTCTATGTTGGCCGAGATCAAGAGGTTCTTGGCTCCAGGTACATTTTCTAAGGATGTATCATTAGAAGGTAGTCCCTTACCTTGCCATAGTATGGAATCCAATCTCCAACATGAGCCTTTACGATTTTGATTATGCCCAACTATGTTGGAATGTGAGATGCAAGCATTTCAGTTATTTTAATATTTTACTTAGAGCGTTTAAACATTATTATAATATCAGTGGATTTGATATAAAAAGTGTTTTGGTTATCATAAGGTAAAAACCCTTTCGTGTTTATGTGCGGCGTGGTCTTACGAAATACCCTTGATTTTCTAAAGAGTTTTCAAAGTAATAATTAAGTCGTTTGAGTCTACTCACACCAGACCCATGTCTGACCAGAATTTTTATTTTCTTTCCCTAAAACTCTTGGGTGCTCAAATTTTTACGAGCAGCCAAGTAGTCTAGGTTTCTTAGCATTTTGGAGGAGCTTGGAGTATGTGGCTCATCGATTGCTAGTTATGATTTTTTCTGCGCTGTATTATATGTAACTTGTATCAGTTTTGTAACGACAGGCTGTTATAACTGTCCTAGGTTAGAAATTGTATTAGTATAAATCTGATGTATCGGTTTTGAAATGACTTTGTAAAATATTGTGTGATTAATATATGTTATTCCGTTGCGTTGTGAGATTTTGTGTTTTTTCTTAGTTCTTCTATCTTCTCCTCTCTTCTTTCACCTCTAAATATCCGCCTTTTTGTTCAATTTGAGTTGACATATGCGTTTTATTGTCAGCTTAGGCTGTATAGAAAATGAGTCGTTACATTTCAACGATCGATTATTCATTTCAACCGATTTACATACCATTTTATTCAATTCCTAGTGATTCACAAACAATTCATTTTATTCATTTCATATTCATATCCAATATATTCATATCCATTCCCAATTGATTCTAAATCAATCTATTCACTTTCTATCGATTCATCAAATTTTGTTTACTTCCATTTACGTCAAACAACAAGTTTTTCCATAGAAATTCGGTGATATTCATTTAGTAAAATATCCACTTAAGTTTATAACCATTTAATTTTAATTCTAGTTCAATTTATCAATTTATGTTGATACACATTCAATTCGTTCACAAAATTTTGTTCACTTCATTTTATATAAACTTATATTTCATTCCATGCCAATTTGTTTATGACTCACCTTATAAATAAATATTAAGGTTTATTATAACCTTTTATACAACATTAGAATTATTTCCACTTCAAAACTTAAGTTTATACTCAAATTTTATTTATGATTCAAATTCCATATTCATTCACAATTCCAATATAATTCAAATCCAGTTCAATTTTTTCGTTTCGTTTCATTTTTATTTGAGTTCCAATATAAACATTTTATATCACCACTTTCGATTTTCATCACTTCCGACTTAAGTCCATTTTGTAGTGATTATCAAATAATATTTCAAAACTCATTTCTATCATTACCAATAACAATTCAGTCCCACATCCATTCATTAATTCCTTGGTTAGACTATTCTATTAATTCAATTCGAATTAAATCCAATTCCAATAATTGTCTTTATTCATTTTCAACCACCTTTTCACTTCATTCCACTTTTCTTAACTTGAGTTAAGATTATTTCAAAAATCAACTCAATTAACTCGACTAGAGTAAACTTCATACAAATTCGGGTTTCCATTCCTTTACAAAAATATCCATCTCTATTTCGGTTTTTATATTCCACTTTTCCAATTTATAAGTTACACAACTTATTTTTCACATTTTCATCAATTCAATAATTGAGTTGGTTCGATTCAAAATTTATAACTTATAGTTATATAATCGTTTTTATAACTCAAATTTTATATTCAATTCCATTCGATATCATTTCTAATCCAATCCAATTTTATTTAACTTAGCTTAAGTCAAATTTCAATTCATACAATTCATTTTAACTTACTTAAGTTAAAATTCAATTCCAAAATTCCATTTTTCACACTTCTTTCCTTACTAATATCATTCTTAACTTATGAGTTCAAAACTTATTTCCAGATATTTTTCCAAAACTTTTAAATAAGGTTTCCATAATTCAAACACCCAGTTTCATTTCAAATCATTTTTAAATCACATATAGACACACACACACACACCAAATCACATTTTTTTAAATTTAAACCAAACCTGGTTTTTATCCAAAACAAATTCCTTTTGGAATTCCTGAAACAACCTTTGTTTTCAAATAAAAATCTCCATAGTAAATCACCACATCAGCAATCCGCCACTTAACTCGAAAATGAACACCGATGATGTCGCGATCATCACCAGAATTATTTTCCAGCGATTGAAGTGAGTTTAGTGCTTTATCACCTCCAAAATCCATTTAAAAGAAATTTTATTTGAATACATTCCACAGTAATATTACCATTATTAATTTCAAAACACTTCGAAAACATTTTCGAAATTTTCAGGATTTAAATTTCAAAATTCTAGTTTGAATCAAATTTTAGTTTTAACTCATTTGTATAATTCATACGTATACCTTCTAATTTGGTTATGTATGACAATTGTGATTTGTAAACTTGTTTTGATTATAATAGTAACAACCAAATACATCAATATACTATAATAGTTTTAGAAAATTATTTCTTTTGTATCAAAAATTTAATTTGGATAAAATTATTTCATTTACCTACTTTAAAACAATACTATGTCGATTTAATTTATTTAGAGTTTAGAAATCCTATCGTTACTATTGTCCCGACCATACCGACCAGAATTCATAAATACTCAACCGATAAGTAAAAACAACATATTTTGTGCAGACCAAAATTCATAAACACTCAACTGATAAGTCAACGCAATATAAAACAATTTATATTCACTAACAAATACATGCTCATATCTATATTACACTCGGACTCGTTCTAGGGTACTACTTACCCTATCTCTATTGAGTAGTCCTCACCAAAGCCAAGGTTCTCGCTTAAACTTTAGGTCCGATACCAAGTGTAGTAACCTGGGATTTTCGACTATTGAGAATCGACAACAATGCATTCACTATATAGCATGCCGAATATTCAAGTGTGGAAAATAACAATTGCTAGAGGTAAAGAAGAAGAAGAGATAGAAGAAAATAGAAACAACAACATAGACTCTCACAATCGCAGCGGAAAAATATATAATATATAATAATTGATCTTTGTACAAAAAGAATCTGTAACATTTCATATACATACAATAATCAGAGTACAACAATCAACAAATCAATCTGGATAGTTATAATAACCTGTCCTCACAAGTACTGAATATTCAGTATAACACACATAATGAAAATAACAAAGTAAATGTAATATACTTGAAATCCTCCAACATTTCTCCTGAGCTCCATAGCATCCTAACTTGGATCTGCAATACTTGGTCCGACCCGAGCATTATAATAAAATAACACCCGAGTCAGTTTGAAAAACTAGCGTGAGAAAGCACACTCAATTTGAATTATTATTATTATCAATCCTTAAAAACAAAGGTATCTTGTAAGACCACACCACACATATATACGACGGGTTTTTGCCTTACAATTACCATAACATTTTATATAAAAATCATCAGATATTATAACATAGTCTATAGAAAGCGAACTATAAAATAGCTGAAATGCTTGCATTTCATGTTACAGCATAGTTGGGCACATCTGAAACCGTACTGGCTCGTAGTGGATATTGGATTCCATATAATGAAAAGGCTATTGGAGTACTGCCCACCACAATACACCTCTAGAAAAATGTACCGAGGTCGAACCTATCGACCCCTGCCAACACAAGACCGACCTACCCCTTACTAGATAGTACCGAATATGATCACCACCAATGGGCCTCGAAATGCATACAAATGAAAGCGATGATAGATGTCCACTCTAAATGAGTGATGATCATACCCTAATGGGAGTGACCCACATAGCATTGCTACATCTCCCCTATTTTGGTCATTCTCTATTGATAGGCTTGAAGCTATGTAATACGTTAAGAATAACATTCATACTTGGAATACTAACGCTGCCTCTAGTCAATCATGCAATGATAGCATTCATCAATACAAGTTGTTCTGTGTCTGAAAAAGCTAAATCTCCTTTAAGATCACCATCTCCATTAACTTGGAGATATCACAATTAGTAACGCACAAATCGAATCAAAGTGTTTTTTGAATAATTCAATCCGTTCCTGGTCTCTTCGAAACGATTAACAAATTTGACCAAATTTGATAGTCGGTTATTTAACTATCAATAACATCCATAACCAGTCATTAGGCCTATTTTGATATTCTAGATATATTAAACCCTTACAAAACCTTTGTTCCAAAATATCTTCTTAAAGATATATTTTCAATCTCTTTTAATATTTCAATATCTGAGAAACAAATTCAAAAGAAACTTTACCCATAACAGGACATATCAAACCATATTAGAATTTAGAAATATTTTTTTCCAATTCCATTTATTATTCAACACATTGAAAATATTTCTATAATAAAGATCTCGTGGTTAAAATATTTTAAATCCTTCCAGTCCAATACTTAGGTAATATTTATAAGAATATTTTCCCAAAACCATTTCATTCCAATACTTAGGAAATATTCCATTTATTTCATGCCTCTCAAAATGCTTTACAATTTATTTGTAAATTCCTTAACTCGTTTATAACAGATTCTATAAGTTTTCGGTATTTGTTAACTAATTTCCTGTAAAATTTCCCAAATCGATTACACTTGTCTATAATTCCGACTACCCAATTATAACTTCGTTTATGAATTCTAGTTCATTTCGAAGTTCTTGTATGTAAACATTTAGGATATTTTCTCAAGTTTCCAAAATTCCGTTATAATATTTTCTCTTATAAATCACATCCATTAAATAAAACGAGATTTACAAATCTCGAGAGTATTTATAAATAACTTCAATCAATTTCCAAAACTCTATATTATAAAATAAGTATTTTTAAAGAATAGTAATAAAATTTCAAACAATTTAAGTGATTATTATAATATTAAACACTTTTAAGTAGGCAACGATAACAAATTTCCAATTTATAAATAAAAATAATCACTTTACAAGCTTATTTTAAAATTAGAATTAATTTCAATTAAGACTAATAATTTGAATAATCAACTTTCCAAAATATTTCAATACTAAAAATAGTTTTTAAACTACACAGTTTAATAAATAAATAAGATCTCTTTTTAAAACAAAACTTAACTCCTTGATAAAAAATTATTTTTAAAATTCAATCATAACCATTTTACATGTATGAATATCTTTCGATTTATTCACAAATCAATTCTCATTACCATTTCACAACTATTTCCAATTTCCAAAACAAGATTCACTATCTCTTTCTAAACCGGTTTTCATAACTCGATATAAATTTATATTGTGAATTTATATTTCCAATTCATCAAGTGATAATCACTTCACTTTGTTGATACTATTGTTTGTAAATTTTATAAACTCATTTCCACTTTCACTTGTTTATAAAATAAACCCATTTGTAAGATTTCTTTTATAATCCATCCCTTCATAAATCCTTTTTATTTTTCAAACCTATTTTAAATATCGATTTCTGCTCCTTTTCCATATTTCAAAAATACCACTTTAAATCCATTGTTCAAATTTCTTTATATACATTATTTTAAAATCTCTATTTAAAATATCTTTCAAAATAGATAAGTACAAATCCCAAAATCAAATCATTTATTTTATCTAAATCAAATCCTTTTTAAATAATCCAAAAATCAATATAAAATTATCAATTCCAAAATCTCCTTTGAATTTCCCTTTTAAATTGAAAAATATTATTAATGGTATTTAACATACCAAAATTAGGGCCAGTGCTACTATGGCATCCCATATATCCAATCACACAATAATCCATAACAGTTTATTCAATCACATCATCTATCACTATATATGAAAAACAATCAATATATGTGAGGAATCTAGTCGGATCCCTCCAACCTGTTTCCCTACGTCCATAGATGTTATATAACATAATATACCAATCCCACGTGAGGCGGGATATCGCGGTAATATAGGGTCATCCGCTATTATGCGGGGTATATAGTGTCTCATCTGCTCCAACGGCGAAAATATATTCAACTACTACTATATACAAATACTACCATATATAATATAATATTCAACTGATAATTATATATCAATTCCACCAATCGTTCAATAATTAAATTTTAATTGCATAAAGTTAAATAGTCAACCCAATTAAGTGAGATTTACTTACCTTGATTTTTAAATTTGCTAATCGTTCCAATTTTAGATTAAATTGAACAGCGTTAAAATTAAATTAAAATTCCTGCTAACTCCAAATGTTTCCAACCAAATTCTGGAATGTAAATGATGTCCAAGTGAGTGCAACACAACGTCGATACATAATTCTGACTACGTATGTAGAAGTTACAAATTTATTAATATCGATATAATTAAAAATAATTAATAAACTTAATAACATATTAGTTAGCCTTAATTAACACTTACCCTAAATAACTCTCTCGTCATGCTATTTTTCACGCGTTCCCTCATTCACGAACTCACGCTCCAAGAAGAATTGCAACTATCTTCGTCATATGTTTTTTTATAAACGATCATTGTCGCCTGCTGCTCCGCCACTGGCCTCCATCTCCCCAGTCGTGTCTGAGACGCACATGCGCTCGTTTATAGCAGCGATCCAAGCTGCGAATCCCTAAATTCACGCAATACCGTTCGCCATCGCCCTTCCCTTCGTTCACCACCATGCTTGTGCTCAAAGCCATGCTCCCTCCCTCAACTTGCAGTTTTGATTTCTTTTTATTATTTTTTGGCAATAAGGAATGAAAGATTAAAGGGAGAGTGGATTTGAAAAGAATGATATGAGCAGAGGAACAAACTCCATTTTTTCTTTTAAGCTATATTTAGTTTTCCATGAATAAGTTCATTCGTGAGTTTGAATTTTTTTCATTCTTTTGATCTGTTTGAATTGGATGAGCAAGAAAAGGAAGACATATTTTTAATAAGAAGGTGGCACGATAACGAATAGGTAGGGTGGATTTTAGGGTGGCTGATGTAGAGGTTGATTTGAAATTTTAAAAGATTATTAAATTCCAAAGTATCACATTATAGTAACATAAAATCTCGAACTTCTATTGAGGTGTGCTGCCTAGCGCTTCTAATGTTATACCCCTATTTCAGATGGAATGTAATAAGTCTCAAGCCCTAATTTGATCGTATGCAGAAGATAGATTTTTGAATTGTTATCACACCTTTTAGCATGGCCATAATACCAAAAGATCAATTGGAAACAAAAGACAGTTCTCCTCGATTGCCAGTTATGTACAGATCAGCCATGGATATCGGTAAATTTTGTCCGATTCTGGATCAAGCTACAATTGGTATGGCATGACAAACAAATCTATAGAAACCAGCGTTCCAAATTTCAAGTCAATCGGAGTTCGTATGCTCGAGATATTGATCGATCACGGTTGAGAAATCCAACTCTATTCGTATCCATGCAATTTGCATCCATACAACAAGCAACAATTTGTATCCATCCACCTCATAGTTTTGTATCCATCAGTTAGCCACTATTCGTATCCATCAATTTGGAAACATCCTGTTTATATCCATTAACCTTGGATCTTATATCGGATCCATCAATTCAGGTGCCATTGGTACGAAGATGTGTCCAAAAGGTCGATACGAAGAGCTCACGCAAGAACAGGATACGAAGAGGCCTTCAGTCATCGATTCGAAGTAGCCTGTTATGATCGATAGGAACAAAGTGGTGGATCGATATGAACAAGGCTAACCTGGATCGATACGAGCAAGGCGCGTCCATAGGAAAGACTCAATCATTAGGCATGATATGCGGACCGATCCTAAAAGATAGCGGCACGTCATCAGACATCACGTGCAAGGTTATCGATACGAAATGATTGATACGAGCAGAGTCGATACGATTTCGGCAGCCTTCGAAAAGTACAAACTTGCATCGATCATATCTTGAGATCTACAAGTCCAAGTGCTATGAAATTTTCACAGGAGCTTACGTACGACCTAAGGAATGTTCATGCCAAATTTTGTCTCGATTGGATCAAATCTTGATCGATACGAAATTCGTTCGTATCGATCACGGATCAAGTCGAAATCAACTGGGATTGATCGAGTGGGCCCACTCACGTGCCAGAAGAGGTCTCTCGAGATCTGAGTGAGATATTTGCATCCTATGATTATAAATAGCATCCCAAGGTCTATAGAAAAGGGATTTTTGATTCTTCGAAGCCCAGACTCTACCAAATTCGTTTTTGCACTTCAAGGCTACTGTTGTACTTGAAATTCATCACTGTAATCCACTGTAGTCAATTGTAATCAGCAAGAAAACATCAACAAAGTGATCAATTTCAAAGTGGATGTAGGCCGGATTGCTAAACCACTATAAATTCTGTGTTCTTTACTCCTTTCCTACTAATTTTCTAAGTGATCTTCATTTTTTTATTCACTATATACTTGTCATCTGTAATCTGTGATTGTGAATTGGTGCTTTCATCGACAATTGGGTGTTTTTGACCAATTTTGGCGCAAATATTTTGATGCTTTCACTGAGAATTGAACTCAGAGATTCTACAACTTGGACTTTGAATTTGAAGACTTGGATCTGGAAGGTTATGGCCAGAAAATAAACAAGTAGACAACGGACTGAAAGGAGTCAACATGAAGGGAGTCGGGAGGCTTCCTCAGAGCAAATCAAGCCTCGGTCTTCATCACTGCAGATTAGATGGAGATGATGATGGGAGCTATGCATGAAGAGCTTCTGAAAACGCAAGAGGAGATGATGTAGAATTTTCTTCGACAAACTGAACAAATTGGAGTGCATAATCAAGCTAACGTAGCTGCAGGAGATGCTAGAGATAGGAGTCAGGAGTGTGGAGCAATCATAATCTAGAACAGAGCGGACCATCAAAAGTGGCCAAAGCTAGGAGCACTCCCCAGGAGCATGTTGATCCAACCTCAGGTAGGATACCAAGTGGAGTTGTTCAGCATGGCATTGATAGAGGAATGGATGCCCATCCAGAAGAGCAGATTCCGGGACTCCCTCGTGAACTCAGGGGGCAGACCGAAGGTAACAGACAAGGACTACGGCTTGGCGACGGTGACAGACTGGCGGAGATGTTCAGATGACCCATGAGAGGCAGACTGGTGAATAGAGATCTGGAAGACGTAAATAGGAGCCCCATCGCTCCCGCAATCAGATAGGCTAGGAACCCGCCAGAATTCAGGCTACCGACACTGGAGACGTACGATGGGGGGATGGATCCTGCAGTTCATCTGACGAGATACATGAGGTATATGGAGGTGTTGGGGGTATCAATGGAGGTCATGGCCCGGTGGTTCCCATTGCATTTGACAGACATTGCAACGCTATGGTTTAGACAACTGGAGAGCGCTCCATTGGAACATGGACCGATTTGATTTAGAAGTTTATGAGGCAATTCAGAGTTCACATTTCGAGACCCAAGAATGTGATGAGTTTGGCAATATTAAAGCGAAAAACTGGGAAATCTTTGAGGAGCTTTTTGACGTAATTCAATGCAGCGGCATCGTCGGTGGATCGACCAGATTCATCCATGATTTTGATGGCAGCTGTATCTTGCACAGCTGATGGCATAGAATTAAAGAATTCGTTTTCAAAAGATCCCCCTATGGATCTAGGAGAACTTTATCATGAGGCTGAAGGATTTTTATGACTAGAGGATACAAGTGCTGAAATAGAGGAAGAAGAAGGAGTTGATGTTTATGCAGTTAAGGCGGAAATCCTCCTGAAAAAGATTTAGGAGCTGATAAAGGGAAATGGAAGGCCAAGGATAACGGTGATGGACTAACGTGATCACGAAAGGAACCAAGATTCCCCTCGTATACAGAGTTGAATGAGACTTTGGAGCGAATCTACCAAGATACCAAGGGAAGATTCCTTGTCGAAAGCCAATGAGAAGGGATCCGACCAGCAATGAAGGAAGATCCGACAAGTAATGCTTATTCCATGAGCTGAATGGTCGTAGCACGAATGATTTTAGGCACTTGAAGGATAGGTTGAGGGGCATATCCGAATGGTCTGCTATCGCAGTATGTGAGAAGGGGAACAACAACGGTGGAATGAGAGCGGTCGTCACCTGCATCAACCGGGAACGGCTCAGGATAGGGGCATCAGTTTGTCATTAATTGAATGAAATAATGACGAATAAGTGGCAAACTCCATACCAACGCGATTAAGTCATTTACACATGTACAGGACCGCGAACGAACCTCAGGTATGCTCTAAAACGACTACTAATCGCATCGGTATAGGTGTTGGCGCTTTGACATCCCTGTGTTGCTTTTGTTTTCTATTTCTCATGTTTGGATTTGGTTTTGTTGGACATTTTTGTTGAAAGGCTCATTTTAAATGTAAATCTGCTATTTGTGATTCCATAACGGCCAAGTCACTTACACATGTATGGGATCGCGAACGGTCCTTAGGCGTGCTCTGAGATGGCGATAAACCACCATAACAAACAGTTCAGAAATTCACTCGAACGTAAAATCTGACTTAATGATACTAAGACCCCCCGGGCACACACGATTCGCCTAGAACGGCACCTAACCACGAACGGTCATAATTCGTCATGGACGGCACCCGACCGCGAATGGTCACAATTCACCGCGAACGACACCCGATCGTGAACGATCACAAATGCCTTGAATGGCACCGCAACAGCGAACGGTTACCATTCGCCGCGAATGGCATCCGAACTCAAACGGTCACACATCACCTCAAATGACATACGATCTCGAACGATCGTCATTTAAAGTTAGAAAAGAGTATCAATCTCTCTGTAGGTCATTGACAGGATAAGAACATCTAGCTTACGACATTACAAAACACACCTTTCTATCACAAGGCATGTTTTGGGGGGCAAGTGTTATCCATCTTTTAGCAAGGCCATGATACCAAAAGATTAACTGGAAACCAAAGTCGGTTCTCCTCGATTGCTAGTTATGTACAAATCGGCCATGGATGTCGGCAAATTTTTTCTGAGTCCGGATCAAGCTACAATTAGTATGACACGAAAAACTAAGCTATATAAACCAATGTTTCAAATTTTAAGTCAATCGGAGTTCGTATGCTTGAGATATTGATCGATCACGGTTGAGAAATCCAACTCTATTTGTATCATGCACTTCGCATCCATACAACAAGTAGCAATTCGTATCCATCCACCTCAAAATTTCATATCCATCAGTTAGCCATTGTTCATATCCATCAATCTGGCAACGTCCTGTTCATATCCATCAACCCCTAGATCTCATCTCGGACCCATCTTGCATCGTATCCATCATGGTAGATATTCTTCATATCCATCATCAAGCAAGCTCACTTCGAATCGATCGGCCACCATCTGTTTCATATCCATCAATTCAAATGCCAACAGTATGGAGCTGTATCCAAAAGGTCGATTTGAAGAGCTCACGGAAGAATATAATACGAAGAGGACTTCGGTCGTCGATTCGAAGTAGCTTTTTATGATCGATACGAATAGAGCCGTTGATCGATGCAAACAAGGTTAACCTGGACCGATACGAGCAAGGCACGTCCATTGGAAAGACTCAATCGTTCGGCATGAAATGTGGACCGATCCTAAAAGCTAGCGACACATCATCAGACATCATGTGCAAGGTTATCGATATGAAATGATCGATATGAGCAGAGTCGATATGATTTCGGCAGCCTTCGAAAAGTACAAACTTGCATCGATCATATCTTGAGATCTACAAGTCCAAATGCTATGAAATTTTCACAGGGGCTTACTAAGGAATGTTCATGCCAAATTTCAACTCGATTGGGTCAAATCTTGATCGATACGAAATTCGTTCGTATCTATCACGGATTGAGTCGAAATCACCCATGATCGATCGCATGGGCCCACTCACATGCCAAAAGAGGTCTCCTGAGATCTGAGCGAGATATTTGCATCCTACGCCTATAAGTAGCATCCTAGGATCTACAGAAAAGGGACTTGATTCTTCGTTGCCCAGAATCTGCTGAATTTGTTTTTGCACTTCAAGGCTATTGTTGTACTCGAAAGTCATCAGTGTAAAATGCGGTAATCAATTGTAATCAGCAAGAAAACATCAATAAAGTGATCAACTTCAAAGTGGACGTAGGTCAGATTGCCGAACCACTATAAATTCTATGTTCTTTACTGCTTTCCTACAAATTTACTGAATGATCTGCATTTTTTTTCTCTACATACTTGTCAACTGTAATCTGTGATTGTGAACTGGTGCTTTCATCGGCAGTTGGTTGTTTGTGACCAATTTTGGCGCAAACATGAATACAATTATATTATTAAATTTTTGATATTAAATTCAATGCTTTTCTATTCCGTACGACCAAATGGTAACTTTAAACACTTTGAAATTTTAAATGTGATAATAATACACTATTACAAATCCAATCGAACTGGTTTCGTCGAATTTCAAAACTATGCCCTCGATCGATATTTTAACGCGTCGATAAAATCGACGCCTTTTAAAAATTAGCAAAATCACTTGAAATTATAGTTTTAAAAACTTACTAACTCAATTCTAATTCAAATAGTATTTATGTCAACATTAGAAATCATTTCGATTCCTATTCAATTCAATTTCAATTATTCACCATTTTTGTATTACGATAAATTGCTATATTTGAAATTTGGATTCATTCTATTATTTGAACCAAAAACATATTCATAAATCAATTTATATTCCAAATCAATATTTAAAACCATTCAAACATTCAAAATCAACTAACGCAATATTTGAGTCATTATAATATCAAAACAAATTCCATAAAGGAATAAACTACACTCAACAATATTTTAAATGCTAAATGACTAACACCTAAATCCAACTTAAGTTCAAAACTTTCTTGATTATCCAAAAATATGGATAATTATCCAAACTAATTTGGACAAAATTGAATGTTATACTCCACTATTATTGGTTTCTTAATTATACCAATATCTATAAACCACTTAAATTTCTATTTAGTATTTATTCAATACCAAAATCATTTATGAATTATTCCATAAATTTTTTCATCGGTATAATAATATTTAATAAATTCATTTCTTTATAAAACACCAAACCTTTTTCCTACTTGTATAATAGTATTTTATATCCTAATAGTACATGAAAAACAAATTTTATTTTATCATTCACAATTTAGGTGATCTAATTAGAATTTGGGTCTTTTAAAACTGAACCAACCTCTTGACCTCTTAAACATAGAGTGTTAAAATGGATAATGTTTTTGGGTTGACCCAAAACCACAAATATTTTACACTACTTAGATGTTTAAATAAAATCTATGGTTTTGATAAAACAATGTTATCAAAACCTTCCTATCCAATCCAACAAATTTAAATTAGTGTTAAATTATCCCTCATCTTATCTAAGGGAACAAGTTCATTTATCAGAACAATCTCTTATCAGAAATATTTTTTATTTGGAAATCAATTCCCTTTAAGGAAAATAAAATTAATTACCCGGTTTTATTTCAAAACTCCTTTTTTAAAAGCATACTTTATATATTTCATTCTGAAATAATTTCAAACAATTGATCTACTAAAAATCACTTTGGGCTCGCTTGGTTTTGAACTAATTTTGATCTCACAATGATAAAGAGAATAATTTACTAACTATTCTACAACATTCATATGAGCAAACATCCCATTGATACTTAGTAGATTATTCAGATTACCATAAAACTAATCAAAATGTTTTCCCCTGAATTATCCCAAAGAAAATGCATTCTATTTAAAATTCATTTCCTAAAATATTTATGCTTAGAAATAAATCCAAATAACACCACTATTACTTTTCTCAAACCCTTTGAAATTATTTCAAACAAATCGAGGATCAAAATTTTTCAAAAACTCTTTAATTTGTTCTTTCAAAAGACAAATTTATAATAATAAGGGTATTAAAACAAGGGTCAAAACAAATGTCATTTTAAACTATAAACCCAACACAATTTTTTTTACTATGCTAAATTTTTAAACAATTACTTTTAAAGTATTTCTCGTTTATAAATACCATTTATAAATTTAAAACAATATTAATCGTCTCGGGGCATGATTCATAAAATTCCTTTTAAAACTCTATAACCACATAAATTTTCACAAAGTAATAAATCAAATTTTAAATTTTTTTACAAATTTTAAAATAACATCAATTATTTATAAAGATAATTAATCACATTTATAATCTCTTTTATTAATCTAAAACAATATTAATTATTTCAAAGATAATTAACCAAGTTTACAAAATGATTAATTTTATTTCAAATATCATTAATTAAAATTATTAACAAAATTTCCAAAACACTACTCATTAAAAAAATTAATTAAATTTAACCAACCATTATTAAAATGATTAATTAAAATTCAATATCAATAAGTAAATTGATCTAATTAAATTCAAATCTCATTAATCAAAAATATTAATTAATTTTAAACATCATAAATTAAAATGATTAGTAAATTTACAATATCATTAATTAAAATGATTAATGAATTTTAAACATTTACTTAAGTTCATAACACACACCCAAGGGTTTAGTGGACGATGTTAAATAAACGACAGTACAGCGGAAATTACTAAAACGACATTTACATGGTTTAAATGGAATATCCGTAATAATTTGAATTAAATAATTAATTAAACGAATCAAACTATCATCCGAGAAATCAACAATAGTTTAGACCATCATAGATATGATATAACAAACTTGGATGCGGTTAAACTTACATTAAATAATTCTCCTTTATTATAACTAGATTTCTCAAATGTTTATCCTAAATTTTTATTTATTTATTTATTTTCTACCACTTAGATTGTATTAAACAACTTTTTACTTAAAGTTTACTTCTAGCTTAACACTATTAAAAGATGACTTTTAACGTAACTCTTTTACCGACAGCTTATAAACAAATTATGAAACTTAATTCACAAGGGGTTCGTTTCAAGGTTTCTTAATTCCTATCTACTCGACCTATACCTTACTAAAGAAAATTCCTTATGAGCAATTCAACAATAGTTAATGCTCAAACTGGACAAGCATAACTAAACAGATTCTAAATGATAACAATAAAATATTATCATTTAATAATAATCGACTCATCAATACAACTATATAAATTTTGAAAACCATTCTTGCATATATAAAATATATAGGTAGAATTATTTAATTTACCAAATTTAAAAATTTATGTGCAAAATTTTCTGTTCCAGTATTTTGGAACCCTTATCGATAACGGTGATCATGCACATTGATCCGAATCCCAAAATTCAAACTTAATATATCAATTAACACAAACAATTTTTTTATAACACTAACAAATACACATTCAATATATATACACATACACACACTCTCAGACTTATCTTAGGACATTGCTAATCCTATCCTTAGAGAATTTAACCCACCAGGGCTTATGGATTCGCAAAAACCTAAGCTCTAATATCATCTGTGATGAACCACCTTTTTGACTCCTAAGAACGACAGTTAATACATCCATGGTATTCATATTTCGTTGCCCAAGCGTCCGAAAGGCAATTTGTCTTAGGTAAAAATAAAGAATAGAACAAGACTATATAGATAAATCTCACAACGGTATGGTTATATATAATATAAAATGATACAGTACAAAAGGTTAACTCCTCACATGGAGTTATCAGATTTATACAAAAATACTATATCAAAAACATTTTCTGCTATACATTCGGACTTGTTAAATTTAGATACAAAATACACCTACATAAACAAACAATGGAAATAAATAACTAGATACTAAGGAGCCGCTTGCTCGGTCATTGTCTTAAAGAGCTTCAAAGAAAACCTGTTATTCTCGAACTACCAAAATATAATTGATTACTTGAGAGTTTAGGGAAAATAAACAACTCGGGTCAGACAAAATGTCTGTTATGACTTAAACTATGAAACAAATGGGATGTTTTTTTAAACAATAATACGTTGGACCACACCGCTAACGTGGAACAGGTTTTCTACCACATAAACAATAATGAAACATAACAAAAATTTAAATGAACAATATGGAGCAAATCCAAACATAGATTATGGATATAATTGGTATAACATTCAAATTTGAAAGAACGGAAATAGTCTGTTTATACCAAAATTGGGCACAGCACTCTTCGGAATTATTTGAAGAGATAAAAATGAAGAATAGAAATGCAAAACGAAGATTATCTAACAAACACCTCAAAAACAAATATGAAAACACGCAGAAACACAACAATTTAGAGTGGTTTGGCATATGGCCTACGTCCACTATGAAGTTGATGACTTTATTAATATTCACTTGCCGATTACAACTGATTACAAAGGATTACAGCGGATTATAGTTCTGAAATTCGAGTACAACAGCAGCTATGGAGTGCAAAGTTGAATTTGGCAGAGTCTGGATGTTAGAGAGCCAAAAGATCCTTTTTCTGTAGGCCCAGGGGCTCTATTTATAGGCGTAGGAGGCAAATATCTCGCTCAGATCTCGGGAGACTTCTTCTGGCACGTGGTTGGGCCCACACGATCGATCCCAAGCGATTTCGATCGATCCATGATCGATACGAACAAATTTCGTATCGATCAAGATTTTCTCCAGTCGAGATGAAATTTGGCAGGAAAGTTCTACATGTTGTACGTAAGTACCTATGGAAATTTCATAGCATTTGGGCTTGTGGATTGCGAATTATGATCGATGCAAGTTTGGGCTTTTCGGTAGTCGCTCTATTCACACCTATGCTCTTCGAACCGATCACTTCGTATCGATAGCCACACACATGATGACAGTTAACGTGGCTCTCACTCTTTGCATCGATCCACTTTTTATGCCGAGTTGACCGAGTCGTTCCTGGGTCTTTGCCTCATTCGTATCGATCATCGTTGCCTCGTTTGAATCGATAGAGATGCCTTAGTTCGTACCGATGAAGGTGGCATAGTTCATACCGATGGATGTGGCTCTTATTCATATCGATCAAAATCGCTTCAACTTGATGGATACGAACAAGAAATACTGTGATGGATACGAACAGATGGCAA
Organism: Allium cepa; assembly: GCA_030765085.1. Taxonomy (NCBI): domain Eukaryota; kingdom Viridiplantae; phylum Streptophyta; class Magnoliopsida; order Asparagales; family Amaryllidaceae; genus Allium; species Allium cepa. The sequence goes on from CM060937.1 coordinate 296,549,374, forward strand.
CGCTGCTTGGCTTGATGGATTCAAAAATAGTGATTACTCAATGGATACGAAGTAGTGATTGTTTGATGGTGTTAGCACCAGAATTGGTCACTAACACTCTTAAGAAAGATTGTGTAGAGAGATTAATGAAGAAAGTAAATTTAAACAGAGAACAATATGCTAAATTAAATGCAAAGATAAGAACACCATATTTATAGTGATTCGGCGTAATTGCCTACGTCCACTTTGAAGTTAATCTTTATTAATTTACTCAACAACTTATTACAGATACAATCCATACACCAACTATTTGAATACAACCGTTAAGCAAAAAAGATAAGTCTTGAATGAGACTTGAATGCGGCATAGTCACTCCAGTGTTCTCGAAAAAGTCCCATTTCACCGTGTCCCTGCCCCTCTATTTATAGACGACGTTGGGATGGACTTCCCTAATGGGCCTAGTAGCAGGATACCTCGGCTCATAGTGAGTGACTTCTGTGTGCCGAGCCACAAATGTTGAACGGCAAATGCTAAGCCATGTCTCCAAGCCGAACGAGACATTATGTTGAATGAAATGTGTAAGCCCAACGAGATCCGATGCCGATCGAGGGGAGATGCCGAACAGCATGCTTATGCCAGGCGAGGCCATGTGTCAAACGAGGCTGGAATGCCGAACGAGGCTAGAATGCAGAACGAGGCTGGAATGCCGGTCGAGGCTTGAATGCCGAACAAGGCTGGAATGCCGAACGAGGCTGGAATGCCGGTCGAGGTTTGTATGCCGAACGAGGCTGGAATGCCGAACAAGGATGGAATGTCGGGCGACCTTGTTATGTCGAACGACCCAGTTGTGCCGAACGACCCAGTTGTGCTGAGCGACCTAGTAGTGCCGGGCGAGGCTTGGATGCCGAACGGTGCTAGATGTGTCGAACGATCCTTTATGTCGAATGAGGCTTCCATATCAAGTCTCTGTTTACCTGGTCAAGCCATTGGGTACACTTTCCCCCCAAAGTGTATCATGTGGATGAACATGTTATGCTTTGAATCATGAGCACTCCACACACTCCTCTAAGCTCATGCTTTGTTTTCTCGATAGTAGCTTCCCCTGAATACCGAACGAAGCATTGTATGCCGAGCGACATGCTAATGCCGAGTGACATATGAATGCCGAACGGCTTGGCTGATGCTGAACGGCTTGGCTGATGCCGAGCGGCATACAAATGCTGAACGACATTAATGCCGAACAAGGGAGGTGCTTTGACCGGTTCTACCGGTCGCTGTCCCTTCAATTTCTCTTCTCTCTATATAAGATGAGGCTTCTTCTTCTTCTCTCTTTTGCTTTTACCTCCGCTCTTCAGTACTTAGGATCTTGCTTCTCTCCAAATCTTTGCTAACATTTCGACAACTCCACTAGCCCTCAAGTCCTCTTAGCTATTTATCGATTGCCTTCAACAGTAAGCCTGAGTAGATCACCACTTCCAATTCAAGCATATCATCAGACTTTGCTTCCTATCCTAGGTACTAACCCTTTACATGATTGACTCTCCCTGATTAAGGATTTAAGGAAAGACTTGAATCCACGCCCTTCCTCTAACCCACGAACGATGAGAGTCGCGTAGATTAGGAAGGTGGAGTAGCGTAGAATGGAGTGGAAGATGGAAGAAGACGTTAGTCTTAGGAAGAGGTGGAGTGCAGGATGGAAGAGGGCGATATATTAATGTGGCTCGGCATGATTTCCTCATGCCGAACGACATTGGAGAAGAAGCACTGGAGTGAAGTTGTACTTATTTTTTGCGTGTCGAGTGATGTAGCTCAGCACGATCATGGCTCGGCATAATTCTTTTATGCCGAACGATGCTAGTGGGAGTGCAGGTGAAAAATGAGAGGTGTGCAAAGTGCCGAGAGATACGGCTCGGCATAAATGTGGTTCGACATGAATCCTTTATGTTGAACGATGGAGAGGACAGTTGGAAGGGTGGCATGCCGAACGACATGGTTCGACATGTTTGCGAGTCGGCATGTCTTGCCGCATGCCGAATGGTGATAATGAGTGGTAGGTGAGTGTTGGCGTTGAGGGTAGAATGCCGAGTGAGGTGGCTCGGCATGATTGTGGTTCGGCATAACTAGTCGAATGCCGAACGATGAAGTGGTTAGGTAGGAGGATTGTGTACAACAGCAACACCGGTCGAACCTAATGCATAATTGACTCAACACATATTTTATGCCTGAACATGGGATAATGAACAAGGGCAGACTCAAACAACAAAGCATATCGGATAATCCGAACTGATAAATCCTGTGTTTAATCAACTAAAAACTTGGACTTAACTTGCTTAACAGTCAATAACCTCTCAAATGCAGTGACGACGTCTAGTTCAAAATACAAACCATCTTACAACAAGCTTTCATAGATGGTCAGTGATGACGGTCTTCGAAGATGGCAATTTAAAGCTTAAACTTATTTCATCAATCCAATGACTTTTCACTGCTTTGCACTTATATTTGAATGATCGCACTAATTCACACACCACACGGGGGGAATATTTATGTTGTTAATTCTAATGTCGATTGTTTTTCAAGTATAGTTCAAACAGGTGCTTTGGCAGATTCAATATTCATTAGAGATGTCTAGGAAATCTAGCTCTGCTACGATCTCGGATAGACCCGGGCCATCCTCTCGCCAAGAAGTTATACGAACTTCAAATCCGCCAACTAAACCTATTAGTAAAGAAAATGGTCCGTCGGGGGGAAACACTAGGACACACAGAAACACATGCACTTCACCTTGCACTTAACTTTCTACCATCACTTTACTATTTGCTAATCGTCGTTATTTAAACTCCGTGTAGGTGACATGGGCCGTACGCATGGACTTGACCGCCTTCGCGGTTCATCGATTTTCCACCAATCCGGGCGGGATTCGGGTTCCAGCAAGCGTCGAGATAGAGATGATTCCGGCGATCGAGATTACTACCGCCGAGAATCATCACAACGAAGAAAAACTTATAGTCAATCCTTCTATCCTCGCGATCCTCCTCCTCAGTCGGAGAACAGCAAAGAGAAACCTACACATAAGGGGTCCCAGCCGGAGGCCCACCGGGATCAATACTCTAGTTCATCAAGTACCAGGCAATCTCGAGATCCCCGCAGAACACCTACAGTCTCCAAGAAGACTCCCTCCGTTCCTGTACCTGATCCATCGGTAGCTGAACGGCTTGCCAAGCTCAAAGTCGCATTCCCAAAAATATTTTTTGACGGTTTAAAATTTCTTCCGGCGATCCACCAGATTCCAGGACATGTCAAGCAAAGTGCTATTGCTTGTACTAATGACGTCTATGTCCAGCATGATGCATTCGTGCACTTGGCCAAAAAAGTTTCAGAAGTCTTCACTGAGCGCCAACATAAAATTGATCGTCTGAAGCTTGAAGCTATCCATGATAAAGATATGATTAAAGCTCAAGACGAAGAGCTTGCTTCTTACAAATCTTAGGTTGAGGCCGCCCAACAAAGCGCTAAAGATACGGCGGAAGCCATCAATCGCCTGGAGACAACTCGTAAAAAAGAAATTGATGAGGCAATCCAGCGATGTGGTGCCCTGGCCTTAGAGAAGGACTCAATGCAGAAGGAGAAGGATGCATTCGCCCTCCGAGTTAAGGAGCTGGAGGATCAACGTTGCAAGGAAAGAGAAGGGAAGACCACCGCCCAAGAAGAGTCGCAACGATATTGCAACGAGATCGTTGATGCACGACTTCTGAAGGCGAAGCTCGACGATGAGCTTTCTAAAGTCGGGATTTTGAAGGATGAGGCCCGTGAAGAGGGCAAGAAGATAACATATGCGAAGATTGAATCCCGCCTTGAAGTGGCTAAAGAAGCTGGTAGGAAGGAGGTTAAATGCATGTTCGACCCACTGATCGCAGAATTCAATGCCCGCGTCCTCATGCATCGAGACTTAACTTTTTTGGGTGAGGGCTACTACGAATCCTTGGCTGACGCGTGGGAGACTTTAATAAAAATCAGGAAGGTCGAACTTAGCACCGAGGAAGTCGATGAAGGTGCTTTGATAAAAGAATTTCTTAAGGGGAATGAGCCTTCAGACCTGTCTGCGAAAAAGGCTCTTTACTGCAAAAGCTCCTCCTCATCAAAAGGGAAAGGCATTATAGCCGGTCCATCTGGAAACGGATCTCCAGGTCATGCCCCTATTCAGTCGGCCGATCGGCCGATACTTGATCAATTTGAGCAACATGTTGGCTATGACCTGGAGGACCCTGGTCTCGGTGTTCATATTCTATCTCCCATTCTGTAGGGTAAGACTCTCCGAACGGTCGAAATCCAACAAGAAACCGGTATAGAAATCTTCTTTTTTGTGTTCAAAGAGCCGTCATTTTGGACGTAAAATTATTGTATTCTAATGTTCGTTTTCCGTGATTTTGCGCATGCCGTTCTGACACCGAGCCTACTCCGAGGTGCGATGATGCCAAGGAGATGAAGGGAAAAACAAGTGAGGCTACTCATGTAGGAGAGACTCCCGGTCCAGATGCTCAGGTGATCAGGGTGCTTGATGAAGATAATTCCGAGACTTCATCTCCAATCGAGGGAAGTTATGAAATCGAGATCACAGGCACCTCTGAACATACTTCTAAAACGAGTATGAAGGAGCAGCTCGAGGAGGAAAAGAAAACGACGGTCGAAATTAAAGTCGAGCCTCAAGTCATGGACCCAGACGATCCTCTGAACAAGCCGTTGAAGGTCATCCTCCCTGGTGGGTGCAGGCCACTAGAGGTCCCTCGCACCTCCTCGGTTGTTACCTCTCCATCAAAGAAAGTTACCAAGGGAAAACGCATGGGAGAGGAATCATCTGAGAAGAGAAGGAGGGGAAGAAATCGAAGAATCAATTGTTACTCTCGTTAAACGAGAGTTAGTTTAGATCATGTAATTATTTTCATTCATTTTCGTAGTTCACGTAAATAAAATTTTGGCTCCAAGTTTTGAAGGAGTTGTAGTAGAAACTTATTTTTGAATAAATAAAGCTTAGTTCTTTTGTATTTCAAAAGACTTGTATCGTTTAGCTTTCTACATGATTATGGTCGAAACCCAAGCCATTATGAGTTACATAAACTCCTTACTTCGTCTTAATATATGTGGAAACTCTTCATTCCACGCTTCGGGTACTTAGAATAATTTTCAGTCTATATGCCAGGGACTTAACGACTTCAAGTCATTTGCGTCCTTGTTCACTCTTTGGTGACTTAGAGAATTTCAAACCGTTTATACTCCGGCCCGCACTCAGGGGACTCAGAGTATTCCAGTCCGCACTTAGGGGACTTGGAGATTTTGAACCGTCTATACTCCGCCCACACTCAGTGGAATTAGAGTACTCCAGTTCGCACTCAAGGGACTTGGAGATTTTGAATCGTTTATACTCTAGTCCGCACTCAGGGGATTCAGAGTACTCCAGTCTGGGACTTGGAGATTTTGAATCGTTTATACTCTAGTCTGCACTCAGGGTACTCAGAGTACTCCAATCCGCACTCAAGGGACTTGGAGATTTTGAGTCATTTATACTCTAGTCCGCACTCATGGGACTTGAAGATTTTGAATCGTTTATACTCTAGTCTGCACTCAGGGGACTCAGAGTACTCCAGTCCGCGCTCAGGGGACTTGGAGATTTTGAGTCGTTTATACTCTAGTCCGCACTCAGGGGACTCAGAGTACTCCGGTCCGCACTTAGGGGACATAGAGATTTTGAGTCGTTTATACTCTAGTCCACACTCAGGGGACTTAGAGTACTCCAATCCATGCTCAGGGGACTTGGAGATTTTGAATCGTTTATACTCTAGTCCGACTCAGGGGGATCAAAGTACTACAGTCCGCACTCAAGGGACTTAGAGATTTTGAGTCGTTTATACTCTAATCCGCACTCAGGGAACTCAAGGTACTCCAGTCCGCACTCAGGGGACTTGGAGATTTTGAATCGTTTATACTCTAATCAGCACTCAGGGGAATCAGAGTACTCCATTCCGTACTCAGGGGACTTGGAGATTTTGTATCGTTTATACTCTAGTCCGCATTCAGGGGACTCAGAGTACTCCAGTCCGCACTCAGGGGACATAGAGATTTTGAGTCGTTTATGCTCTAGTACGCACACAAGGGACTCAGAGTACTCCAGTCCGCACTCAGGGGACTTGGAGATTTTGAATCGTTTATACACTAGTCCACACTCTGGGGACTCAGAGTACTCCAGTCCGCATTCAGGGGACTTAGAGATTTTGAGTCGTTTATACTCTAGTCCGCACTTTAGTGACTCAGAGTACTCTAGTCCGCACTCAGGGGAATTGGAGATTTTGAATGGTTTATACTCTAGTCTGCACTCTGGGGACTCAGAGTACTCCAGTCCGCACTCAGGGGACTTGGAGATTTTTAGTGCTCGTGCGCGTTTGTACGTCAGACAGAATAATTTATCTCTTAGTTATCTGCCATAGATTTACCATACACAAAAACATCAACAATCCATGGGAAAAATGGCTTCAAGCCTTTATTAATGCAAACAAGCTAAACTGTCTTATTACATGCCGTAAACTAAGAGTCAACGAAATAAAAACATGTTGGAAATAATTGCAACTAAGATATGAAAGAAATGAACTAAGTATAATAATGCCGCAAATGCTCGCTATTCCATGCTCGGAGGAGTATCGCACCATCAACGGTCGCTAGCTAGAAAGTTCCTTCTCCAAGCTTCCGTTCAATGACGTATGGACCTTCCCATACGGGGTTCATATATGATGGGACTGGGAAAACTCATTTCAAAACGAGGCCGCCCACATCAAAGATTCTCGATCGAGCCTTTTCATTATAATATCGAGCGACTCGGTGTCTATAAGCGGCCACTATTAAGTTAGCTTCTTCGCGGTTTTCATCAATGAAGTCCAGTGATTCCAGCAAAAGATCCGGATTCGACTCAGAGTCATAATAAGTTACCCGATGTGATGGAACATCAAATTCTATGGGTATAATAGCTTCTATACCATATGCCAATGCGAATGGAGTGTGGCCAGTCGCAGACTTGTGGGTGGTTCTATAAACCCAGAGCGGTGTTGGAAGTTCATCCACCCATATGCCGCTAGCCTTTTCCAAACGCTTTTTCCATATGGACTTGAATATTTTGTTCACGGCTTCCACTTGTCCATTAGCTTTCGGATGAGCAACCGCTGCAAACTTTTTCTCAATACCATATCTTTGGCAAAACTCTTTGAACTCTTTGATTTCGAATTGAGTTCCATTATCTGTAATGATGGTCCATGGAAGGCCAAAACGGCATATAATAATTCGTACAATGAAATTAATGACCTTTTTGGTGGTGATAGTGGCCAAAGGCTCTTCTTCTGCCCACTTAGTGAAGTAATCGACCGCAACTATCGCATATTTCGCACCACCTTTGGATATGGGTAAGGAACCGACTATGTCAATCCCCCACATTGCAAACGGCCATGGACTAACCATTTGTGTGAGTTCCGTCGACGGAGCTCTCGGGATTTTTGCATATTTCTGACATTTATCACATCTTCTCACATAATCTGCGGCATCCCGAAATATAGTCAGCCAATAGTATCCATAGCGGAGGATTTTCTTTGCTAACGTCTGTCTCCCAGTATGGTTGTCACATTCCCCTTCATGGACTTCCTTCAGGACTCATTTTATCTCATCATGGGCTATGCACCAGAGCAAGGGAGTCGAGAATCCCCTCTGATATATTACCCCGTCCTGCGTTACATATCATGAAGCCTTACGAATGACTTGTCATCTTTCACTCCTTCTTTCAGGTACGACTCCGAGTAACAAGTATTGCTTGAATGGGGTCATCCATGATTCCTTCTCGATTTCTATTTCTAACATGAAATCTACCTCCATCATATTTATGCTTGAAACATGTAAGGTTTCAACGGGAAACAATCCTATTTGCTGCGCATCGCCAGTGCTCGCAAATTTTGCCAATGAATCGGCTGCCCTGTTTTGTTTACGCGGAACATGTGAAATATCATAGTACTCCAGATTCGCTAGCAGCTCTTGAACCCGTGCCAGGTATGGGGCAAGTCTCTATCCCTTTGCTTGATAGTCCCCCCAGACTTGGTACACCACAAGTTCGCAAAAGATTTCAACCGATTTTATTCCCAATTCTCTGATAAGTCTCAAGCCAGCAGTCAATGCTTCATACTCGGCTTCGTTATTTGTTGATGGGAATTCAAGTTTTAAAACATAACAAACTGATCGGTTTTCGAGAGTCACAAGAACTATGCCAGCCCCTGAACAACAGTCGTTAGATGCCCTATCGATGTACATCTTCCATCGAACGGGAGGTATGACATTGTGACCGTTTGATTCGTCTGACATAGTGATTTCAGCAATGAAGTCTGCTATCGCTTTCCCTTGTATGGCCCTTCGTGGAAGGTAGGTAATATCGAACTGACTCAACTCGAATTTCCATTTTAACATCCTTCCAAAGGTTTCTGGTCGTTGGAGTACCTGTCGCAAGGGTAGATCGGTGTAAACACTGATTGAGTGTGCCTGAATGTATGGACGAAGCGTGCATGATGCAATCACCAAGCAGTAAGCTAGTTTCTCAATCTTGGGATAATTTCTTTCCGTCCTCGTCAAACATTTACTGACATAATACACTGGCTTTCAAACTTGGTCTTCCTCGCGAACTAAAGTCGTACTGATACGGTGTTGGGATACAGCCAGGTATACATACAACATTTCATGGTCAATTAGTTTTGATAGCAACGGGAGACTTTCTAAATGTCTAACCTGAGCTCAGAATGCTTCCTCACAGTTGGATGTCCACTCGAAATTTCTCTTTCCTTTCTTTATCACATCGAAGAAAGGAATGCATTTATCCGTAGCTCTAGATATGAATTGACTCAGCGCAGCCACCTTTCCATTCAAGCTTTGACTTGCTTTATAGTTCTGGGCACTTGTATGTCCCAAATGGCTTGAATCTTCTCCGGGTTAGCTTCAATTCCCTGTGCATTTACAATGAAACCCAAGAACTTCCCTGATGCAATGCCAAAAGAACACTTCAAAGGGTTGATTTTCATCTCGTAATGCCTGAGTATGTCGAACATCTCTGCTAAGTCTCAAATGTGGTCGTTTGACTGTCGTGACTTCACGAGCATGTCATCCACATAGACTTCCATCGTTCCACCAATCTGATCTTTAAACATTCGGTTCACTAGACGCTGATAAGTTGGTCCCGCATTTTTCAACCCGAAGGGCATCACGACATAGCAATATATCCCAAGTCCGTGACAAAATTGGTGTGTTCTTGATCTGGAATGTGCATCGGGATTTGATTGTATCCCGAGTATGCATCCATAAATGACAGTAGCTCATGTTCGGCCGTAGAATCAACTCGTTGGTCGATTCTAGTTAAAGGGAAACTATCCTTCGGGCATGCTTTGTTTAAATCTGAATAATCAACGCAAGTTCGCCACTTCCCATTCGCTTTCCTCACTAGCATAGGGTTAGATACCCATTCAGAGTAGAGGTCGTCGCAGACGAACCCATTGGCTTTGGGTTTGTCCACCTTCTCTCTGAGGGTGGTGGACCTCTCCGGGTCCATGCCTCTCCGTTTCCATTTTACTAGGATCTACTTCAGGTCTAAGTTCAACATATGACTCACAATAGCGGGAGAAAACCCGCACATATCAGAATGTGTCCAAGCGAAAACATCTAGATTCGCTCGAAGGAAATCAGTAAAATTCTCGGCCACTGAGGGGTCTAGTTGTGATCCAATTTTAAGAAATCGTGATGGGTCATTCCGGCTAACTGGAATGTCAATCTTCAGCTCGGCCGGTGTTGCATTCGCTTCCCTAGGTTCCGCATCATCATCTCTTGGATCTATGTCCCTATGGATCCGAGAATGTCGGCCGAGCCAGGGCTCGGGCACTACATGTCAATTGTCAGTATTTAGGATGCGGACGGAGTTGTTCGCAACCTTTCCTTTCTCTCTCCGCTGAGCCTCTCTTAGCTCAATCACATAACATGTGCGACCGGTTGTCTGATCGCCATGCACTATACCGACTCTTTTGTCTGTCGGAAATTTTAATGTCAAACACCATGGGGCCAAGGCTGCCTTAAACTCCGCCAGGGCCGTACGACCCAGAAATACATTATATGGAGAATCAACATCCAACACTAAGAACGGTAGGATTCACACCATCTTACGTTCAGCTTCTCCCAGTCCAACTAGTAATTCAACATATCCCATCGCGTCAGTCACGACACCATTAAAGCCAGGAATACGGGCTTTAGACGGCTTTAAATCTTTTATCTCCATCTACATTTTATCATATGCCTTTTTGAAGATGATGTTGACGGAGCTTCCACAATCAATTAAAATTCTTTTAACATATGAAACTCCACCTTGTCTGCATCTCGGCTCCTAAACACTATATCGTTTGTCATCATGCGTTGTTGTTTTGCGGGTGTTCCATCTTCCACATTCGAACAACATTCATAATCCGCATGCCTCAAGGAGGTAGCATATCATTCCATCTCCTGCCAATTCTTGTCTGCAGGGTGAGGTCCTCCGACTATAGTGTTTATGATCAATCTACCCACGGTTCGGGCAGGTTCCTCTGTATGGCGTGGAGCCGGCCCGCTCCCAGGGTCTAATGTTTCTTGCCTACCCTCCTGTGGGTTTTTAACAAATCCCTACAGCTTTTTCTGCCTAATCAACTTTTCTATGGCGTCATGGAGGTGTCTACACTCCTTTGTATTGTGCCCGTAAGTCTCGTGGAAGCGACAATACTTCCCTATCTTCTTCTGTTCCTCTGTAGACTCCTTTGGCGTGGCTTTCTATACTGAAAAGTGCTACAGGTTGACAGATAAATATTTTCAAGAGATGCATTCAAGGGGGTGCATTCGTTGTAAGTTGGAATCCTCGGCTTCAATTTCCCTGCTTCTCTTTTCTTTCCGAGATTTCCACCCCCGGATCCTTTAGATTGCCCAGGCTTGTTCTGGACGTTGACTTGAACTTTTCCCGAGTTGTCACCGGATTGCTTCACGGCGATGTTACTTTTCACAGTCTCCTAAACAGGCCCTGAAGCCTTATCTCGCCTTGTCTATTGAGCTTCCTCCCTCCTTATGAATGATGGGCTTTCGAATAGAAATGCGCCAATGTAGTTGGGGACTTTCCCGCCAACCAATCTCCAAACTCCGAGTTTGGATCTACACCTCGCATTACTGCCATCAAAATTGCATTGTCATTAGGGTTGCTAACTTCAGTAGCAGCAACATGAAACCTCTACAAGTATGCTTTCAAAGACTCTCCCGGAGCTAGGATTATGCTTGATAAGGACATCACATCCTTTGGACGAGTAGCATGTATCCTGAATTGTTCTACAAATTTCATTGATAATTCGTCAAAGCTGGATACAGACTGTGGGGGAAGTCGAGTAAACCACATGGTGGCGATTTCGGATAAAGTGATTGGGAAGCACCTACACTTAGTCGCATCATTAGCTCTTAGAGAATCCATCAACCATTCGTTCCACATCACGTGCTGCTTGGGATTAGTCTTCCCTTCGTTGGCTGGGATAGTTGGCATACTAAACTTCTTGGGATACTCGGCCTGCAGGATAGTATCTGTGAAGGGAGTATGACTCCTGGATACTCCCCAATCTTCGTTGGTCAAGCCTGGGTTTTCTCTCATTAACTTCCTGACCATGGCTGATAAGTCCGGAGTTTGTATGGAGGATGGAAGGTTGGGTTTCGTTCTACGGGACCGCTCGGGTTGATGTCCCCTCTGTTGGAAATCGGCCAAATGTGCATCCTAAAGGCCAGCTTCATTAGGATAATGGTGAACCGGGCGTCCGGCCTCCTCACATGTTTGGTCCCTGGTTGATCGATCAGCAATACCTTCTTGTGCAGTTTCAGTCTTATGGCATCTACGCCTGAGAGGTTCATCGGCTGAAGTCGAGCTATCAGATGAAGAATAAGGGGCAGGGCTACCTCCAGCATTCTGATGTTGCTGCTGAGTAAGCCGAGTCATGAGATTAGCATTGGCCTGAATCTGCTCAACGAGTTTCCTTCTACTTTCCCTGAGTTCCCTCATCAAGTCATTGAACTCTATCCTTGTAATGACTTCCGTTTGAGTTTAGGTGGTAGTCCCTGCATCTAGATTTGCTTGTTGATTGCTAGGTCCAACTTGTTGCACGCTAGCAGTCTTGTGGACGTCTTCTTATGAGAGGTTGATCGAGTACGTGGTCTTTCCATAGTAGAGTTGTCGGTCAAAACTCTGAATAGATTCAATGGGCGTCCTATGAGTAGGTCGGATCTGCTTCAGGGGATTTTTTTCAATCCAGTAGCTACAAAGTAGATCCTATCGGCCTGAGAATTCGGTTTTCAGTGAAAGAACCAAAATGTTAGCACCAGAATTGGTCACTAACACCCTTAAGAAAGATTGTGTAGAGAGATTAATGAAGAAAGTAAATTTAAACAGAGAAAGGTATACTAAATTAAATGCAAAGGTAAGAACACCCGATTTATAGTGGTTCGGCGTAATTGCCTACGTCCACTTTGAAGCAAATCTTTATTACTTTACTCAACAATTGATTATAGATACAATCCGTACACCAACTATTTGAATACAACTTTTAAGCAAAAAAGATAAGTCCTGAATGAGTCTTGAATGCGGTAGAGTCTCCCCGGTGTTCTTGAAAAAAGCCCCATTTCACTGTGTCCCTGCCGCTCTATTTATAGACGAAGTTGGGTTGGACTTCCCTAATGGGCCTAGGAGCAAGATACCTGAGCCTGTGGTGAGTGACTTCTATCCGCCGAACGGCAAATGTCGAGCCATGTCTCCAAACCGAATGAGGCAGTATGTTGAATGAAATGTGTAAGCCGAATGAGATCTGATGCCGATCGAGTAGAGATGCCGAACGGCATGCTTATGCTGGGTGAGGCCATGTGCCGAACGAGGCTGGAATGCCGAACAAGGCTGGAATGCCGGTCGAGGCTGGAATGCCAGTCGAGGCTTGAATGCCGAACGAGGCTGGAATGCCGGCCGAGGCTTGAATGCCGAACGAGGCTGGAACGCCGAACGAGGATGGAATGCCTAGCGACCTAGTTATGCCAAACGACCCTATTATGTTGAACGACCCAGTTGTGCCGAGCGACTTAGCCATGTCGAGCAAGGCTTGGATGCCGAACGGTACTAGATGTGACGAACGATCCTTTATGCCGAATGATGCTTCCATATCAAGTCTCTGTTTACCTGATCAAGCCACTGGGTAACAGATGGGTATTAACTAAGGTCAATGGATGAATACGAACTACGGTTAACTGATGGATTCGAACATGGCCCTTCAGCTGATGGATATAAAGTGGCATGCCCCGATGGATATGAACAGATGTTTGCTGATGGATGCGAAGTAGGTAATAGGTGACCGATACGAAGTGAGACTATCTGCTGATGGATACGAAATTGACCGATGCGAAACAATGGGTTGTGACTTTGATCGACTCGAAATGATGGGTAGGAATGAGTTGGCCTTCTTGACTCATATCGATCATATCTTGAGCATATGAACTTGGATTCATCTGAAATTTAGAATATTGGCTTTCACAGCTTTGCTCGTCATGTCTTGTCAATTGTAGCTTGATTCGGACTTGGACAAAATTCATTGACATCCCTATTCAACCTTTGCTTACTCGATATTTGAGATGAGAGATCCTTGTTTTCCCTCAATTCCTTGATATCTTGGCCTTGCCAAAAGGTGGGATAACATTTGCCCCCCAAAGTACGTCTTGTGTGAACATGACGTGCTTTGAATAGTCGCATCTTTCATCCTGAATAGTTCTGTTCGACTTATTGAATGATTGTTGTCTTTTCGTTGGAAGTCGCAATCCTTGACTGATTCTTCAGTAATATGAATTGTTGACTGCCAACTGTTGTACCCTGAATTGTCTATCTGATTGTTGTATGATAGTTTAGATGCATATGTGTTAATCTGAATCTCGTTAACGTCACGCTTTCACGAGTCGTTGTCAGTTTTCTCGCATCAAATTCTGTATCGATCCTCTCCTAAACCGATGTGAAATTTGAGTTATAACAACGCTTGACAGTTGCTTCGAAATGTCCCTTTGTATCGATCGTCTCCTGGACAGATGTAAAAGGTTGAAAGATAGTTTTCGTATCGATGAACTTGTGAAGGTTATGGACAGAGCAATCGGTTCTTCATGTATTGCTCGTATCAATGGCTGATGATGGATGCGAAAAGCCAATTCGTATCGATGAATATGAGCCTTTTTGGGTTGCATGTTGATGGATACATATAGGACAATTTGTATCGATGGTGTCATAGGGTTTCGTTGCAATATGGTTGTTCCTTTCGTATCGACGAAGCTTGAGCTGTTGAATACGAGTAGCCGCTTTGTATCGATACGGTGATAGACTTGTTGCAACCGGTCGTCTTTACTGGGTGGTGAAACATTTCTTTCCTTTCCCTAGGTCCATATAAATACCGCTTGGACTTAGCCTTTTTTTACTTGTTTTCTATTTCTCACGAACCACTTTCGCAACATTAGGAAAGAAAAAGAAAAAGAATTGCTCTCGTCTCCAAACTGAACTGCTCTCCATTCCCCCGAATCCACTACTTGAATTAGGTAGCCTACTGATCAGTCCCACTTTAAAACGACGAGGCTCGAGTTCTTATGCCATTCATTCATGGGTATAGCCGATTCCGGTGATGCCAAGACTGGAGTTGGACCGGAGCTTGGTTGAGGAAAGTCACCGTGGGGTTTACGTTGATTGGAGAAGATGAGGTGTGGAGAGGTGTGAAGGTGTAAAAACTTGTGTCGATCTGTGACGAAGGAAGAGTTCGTACCGATTTGGGAACAACGAGGTTTCATATCGAACAAGTGTACACTTCACATCGATCGATGGCAAAGTCTGTATATCGAACAACTAACGGTGGCGTTCGTACCGATAGATATCCAATGGCATTCATATTAACAAGCCTTGATCGATGTTATTTTTTTGAGAATTGGAGATCAATAATTCGATCATACGAATTATGCCTCGTTGATCGATACGAACAGAAGGATGTGGCATCGATACGAAATGTCCTTTTGGTGATCGATCTGAATGAGCGTGCCGTGAACGATACGAACTGCTTTTTTTGGATCGATACGAATTTCTATCTTCGTAGTTGATATGGATTGAACTTCTAGTGACCGATCCACATCTCGACCTTGATAGATACGAAAACATTGAATAATTGAACACTTAAATCCGGCAAGCTTTAATCTGGCATAATTCAACTTGACCGTAGAATTGCATACTTTACTACCCTTCAAAGCTCGTCGATGGAACTATAATTCAACTGAATTTTAACGAACTTTAATTTTAATTGGTCTCTAAAGTCTGGATGGCATGGTTGTGATGGTCAACGACGACGGTCACTTTAGTTGAATTTCGAAGTCTCATCGTTTGCATGCCTTTTCATACTCTGTTGAATTTTTCAAGTAATATGTAGCATTGCACTACACATCAACACATTCACACACTTCACACTTGGGAACACGGCCTTATTATCGTCTAATGAGGATTTCTCATAAGTTAGTTAGTTATGAAACCTTTAAGCTCACAACAGTAGGAAGTTCAGAGTTCACTCCTGATATTGGCCATCTGCCGAAATTATAGATCCGGCTCTGGATGAGCTACCATGTGCAACATTTATTGGTAATCCGCCAGACTCGTTACCGTCCAACGTTTCTGAAGACATGTTGTGAAGAATATGTTTAAGTCACGACCTGTCTCTAGATGATGTGCTATTACGGGACCAAATGATAGACCGCATTATCCCCCGGAGGGGTTTCATGCTTTCAATCTCCACGCATGCGCAGCTGGAACAGTTCCTTCATTCAACCAATATATTAGGGAAGTGTTATCTTTCTTTGGAATCGGTCCATCCCAACTACACCCCAACGACTATGCTTTGCTGAACTGCTTATTCATCGTATTTATGGAGCATCTCTTTTGAGACCCGACACTGATCGAGGTTAGATATTTATTCAACATCAAGAGCCGGGGAGATAGCCCTTCTTTTACATTCCTAAAAGCGGTCAGCAATTGGCAAGTAGTAACAGGGTCTTAGACCAGGTTAAGTTACTTCAAATCGGATGGTTTTATGTTCGTTGTCCCCCGGGGTTTGTCAACCGATGGCTATTCAAACATAAGTGCCGCAGTCTTATCAAGCAGTTAGAAAGATAACCATAGATAGAACCAAAACTTATATCTCTTTTTTCTTTACACTTGTAATTCCACGACCTGAAGGTGAGCATTTAAAAGAGATAGTTCGGATTCTTTAAGAAGTTCTGAGTGAAGAGAGGGACATCGACTCGGTTCTAACAGATAGAAACTTGAGAGCCGTTGGATTGATTGAGTGTAGCCAAAGTATAAGGCTTGAGGGAACGCTAAGGGCTGTCTCGAAGAAATGAGCTAATCGTAAGATGCCCAGTGTCGTTATGGCTGAGGGGGTTGATCCCGAAAGAACACCCATCGATGATGAACTTGTAGCCGGGCCTTCTGATGCTTTTTAGGATTCCAAAGGAAAAAGAAAATGCAAGGCAGCTGCTTTCAAATGCTCTAAATCCGTGAGATGGAAATCTGCGGTCATATCTTTGCCTGTTCCCGAGATTAAAATTTCAGAGGCTCCATCTTCGTAGGTGGAAAGCCTTTTCGAAGGACTCGCTGATATCCCAGTCCCGAATTATGTGTCACTCCAGGATGACGCTGGGTTAGATAAGCTTCATTGTGCTTTAGATTTAAGCGAATCTCCGCCCACAAGCATGGTCGACATTTCCGGTTGGTCGGGGATTGCACATACATATACACTTCACGACACTACACAATTCCTGAACATAAGTTGCTTACTTTAGAAGATTATTAACTCTGTTCTTCTATTACTTTACAGATACAATGTTTTGCTGAGGCTCAATGTTAGGGAGTCTTTGAAAAGCTCGTCGATCTTCCATATATTTTGAGTCGCGTAGGAGAGAGGCGGATAGGGACTATGACCGTGGATACTCTAATCAGGAGTGAAACGAAAGAGATAGGGAGTACAGACGCCGAACCCGATCTCGTTCTCCCCCTCCTAGAAACCCTACACTGCCTCCACTTTATATCTCACATCCTCCGAAAACTTCACGGTACAAGTCGTCTCCTCACGTCTCAAGGCATGAAACTCACTATCATTGAACTGAAACAATCGCTTCCATAATTGCAGAGAAGGTCCCAACTATGCCTACAGGTGAAGGGACGAATATACTCGCCTAATTGAAGAAGGATTTTCCAGATATATGCTTCGACGGTTATATTTTTCCAATGCACTTAAAGAGAATTCCAACGGAATCTGAGAACACAATACACGATTGCATCCATGACATTTACACTCAATACAAGGAATAGGGAAAGCCGTGAAAAAAGCATCGAAGCTGGCCTTTGAGCATGTGGCCACCATTGAAAAGTTAGAGAATGAGCTCACTTAGAAGACCCGTATTATCGAGGTACTTAATACCGAAGCTAAGACCTCTCGAAAGTCAGAGATGGAGGCCATTCAAAAATCCGACGTGGCTAAATTCGACCATGTAGAGGATGAGGCAGGCACATTATGCCTTAGTGGAAGAGATGGGCCATTAGAACACAACCTTTACTACTAGACGATATGCGGCCCTCAAACAACTCAATGGGCTTAAAGCCAAATTCTTCGAAATTGCTAAGGATAGGGATGATGCCACCAACATAACCTAGGAGGCATGTGAGTAGGTCGTAGTGCTCCGAGATGAAAGGGAAGCGGTAGTGGAGAAAATCCGTATGGTGGAGCCTAAGGCTAAGGAGAAGGTTCGGATGCCGGAGTCCAAGCTAGAGGCTGATATAGAAGATCTTCTCGTCACCTACAACACTGACGTGCTAAAACATAGAAATTTGGTCTGGCTCGAAACTATTCGACACATCTTTATAACGCCTAGGGTCGATTGGTCAAGGAGGAGAAGGCGGTGCATCTGGGTGAATCAATCGACGAGTTTGAGCTCGAGAATCGTGTGTTGACTGAAGATGAAAGGAAGATTCTCCATGAGTCAATGATTTCACATGAAAGGGAGAAGTTCGACACTCAACACTCGGAATTTGGGGAAGGTCCAGGTGTTGAGAATCAAGATACAAGTATAGATATTCCTGCGCTAACTTAATCTGATTCTGTACCAGCGGTTGAACCCCAATCTATCCCTGCTTATATTCGGGAACAGCCGTAGCTATCTCCTACAAAAGAGCATGCTTCTGAAGCCACTTAGCCTTCCACCAGCCTAACTGAGGAAGGTATTCTGAACATTCTTCACACATGTCCAAAGTAAAAGGCTTGATTTGAAGCGCTTACTAACAATTTTTCTTTTTCTCTAGCCTGTGACTGGAGTTACACTGATAGCGCCTCCTGTAACCCAAGAATCGCATCAAACGCAGGAGGCCATCATTACTGAGGAGATCACCACAAAGACGACTGGACCGATTGATGGGACGCAAGGGGGCGCACTTTCTTTTGACGAGAAGACGATGGTTGAACTCCTTAATCGCTACAGTTACCCCTTCGCGGACCTACCATTTGTCATACTAGACTCGCACCTGCCATTGGCTCTTTAATGCAGACCACTGATACCCCCAACGAGGCTCAATCGATTCGCGAAGAATAAATATTAGCTAAAATCAATGCTGAAATGGAAGCAACGAATCACGGTGGTAGTTCTGAAGGTGGAATGGCGGCGCTTGGTCTGGCTCCGTTGAGAATGGTATCGCCCGACGGTACAGTTACTGGCACCAGCATGTCTATTCCACCTTTTGTAGTCAATCCAGTTCCTCCGACTCCACCTTCTGGATGCATCCCCATACACTCGAGTTCAGAGGAAGATGTTGAAATCATGCCCTACTTGGAGATCGGCCACCAAAAAGTAAAGGCTCAATGTGGAAAATTACAGGCGACTCTGGCGTGTCCACGCCGAAGAGGAAGCCGAAAAAGAAAAAGAAGTAGATATGCCTCTTCGGCACATTTTATGGTAAATAGAAATTTGTCTCGCTTTCCTTTCGTTGGCCGTGTATAGATGCGGGTTCGGCCCCTGCTAGTAGGAGTTTTGGAAAAAACATATATATGGATTTTTTCACAGATAACCAAAATGAAACTCTTTTTTTTGGCCTTTTTTGTTATTTCCTTTTATGCTTATGTGTTCTAGTATTTGAGTTTCAGTCCAGTGCACTTATATAGCTCCAACCTTTGAGTCGAGTTTGTTTTATCTGTCAAGCCTAGAAATTACGGACACGAGCCATGACTAGGGATTAAGTAGAACTTTGACGTTGTACTGCTTCAGTCAATGGTTAACACTTAAGCTCTACCCCTAGTTTCGAGGATGAGTCATAGAGATTGGCCAGCAATTGCATTTGGTCTTCAGTTCATCGAGCTTAACATTGTCACATCGATGCTAACACAGGTGGGAGTTGAGTGGTCGAATCACATTCGCTCATTTAATAATAATCACATCCGTTCTCCGGGGATTTGTATTTGAATTTCGACGGTCGATCACACCCTTTTAAGTTTTAAGCATGTGTCCATGCTTCGGGGACTTAAGTTAGTTTATGAGTGGTTGTTCGCACTCGAGTCATGTTTATACTCTGACCACACTCTGGGGACTCAGAGTTATTTGTGATCAATAATCTGGTCCGCACTTTGGGAATCCGGTGATAATCGATGTTTGTACTCCAGTTTGCACTTCAGGAACTTGGAGTTGATTTTTATGCTCCAATTCGCACTACGGGAATTTGGAGTTGATGTTTATACTCCAATTCGCACTCTGGGAACTTGGAGTTGATGTTTATACTCCAATTCACACTCTGGGAACTTGGAGTTGATGTTTATACTCTAGTTCGCACTCTGGGAATCTAGAGTTGACACTTATACTCCACTTCGCACTTTGGGAACTTGGAGTTGATGTTTATACTCTAGTTCACACTCTGGGAATCTAGAGTTGAAATTTATACTCCAATTCACACTGTGGGAATTTGGAGTCGACCAATGGATGGTCACTCACATCTATTTAGGCTTTTAGGATTTCGTTCGTACTCCGGGAATGATGGGTTTATCCGGATCGTGGATGGTCGTTTCACATCCACCCCAAGTTAACAAGTGAGGTCGTTAGATGGATGAATCCATCCTCCTCGAACTTGGTTAGGATATGGTGGAAGTCGTTAGGTGGATGGTTCCACCTTCTTCGAAGCTATATTTAAAAGTTTATAATCCATCTCGCACTCTGGGAGACTGGAGTTTGCCAAAGGATTGTCGTGTATCAATCCTTTTTGGCTTTAGTGTAGTGATTTGCTCCCGAGCTTGGGGTTTCACTTAGTGAGTGGCCGGTCATATCACAGTCACTTCCTATTTGACTAAATTCCACTATACGATGGAATTTAGCTCTTCGTGCATCGTGATGGTTGTATGTTACGTTCGATGAATCACAGCTCTGGCTTGAAGAGATGGCATTTTATTGCTGAAATGAGAAAATACGGAAAAGTCTGTTGCTTTATTATAAATTCAAATTTTGAAATGTAGAAAATAATTGCAAAGGGTTACTAGAATAAATAAATAAAGCTTGTCACGTGCAGCAGTGACGAAGATCCTCTCCGTTCTAGGCTCTTGACAAAGTAGGATTACCACTAATAGCATTTATCACTAGCCTCCTGCCGGTATGAGCGATTTCCTCCTGTCTTGCCTGATTGAGCATAGCATTCTGATTCGATGGGCCCACACCTCCAAACTACGGCGCCTACACAAACTGTTCCAAATTTCTTTCTCTAATCAAATTCTCAACGAGATCTTGCAAATGAAGACATTCATTTGTATTGTGTCATGAAGCCGACAAAAAAATTTCGTCTGGATTTGCCTTTCTAATGATGGTTTTGGGGCAGGTTTCTTATATTGAATGGTATTACAATTTTGTAAATACACATTCTCCAACGACGTGTTCAAAGGAGTGTAATTATCAAACGTAGGAGTTTTGCATTGTGGGACACGATTCTGATCTCGTTTTCTATTTTGATTCACATTCTCCTGCTGCTGATTTCGTTTATTTTGGATATTCAACTGAATTTTCCCGAGCTCTTGCCGGACTGTTTAACTGCAACATTACTTTGGATTCCTTCCATGCTTGGCTTGCATCATCTTGCTTCCTGGACTGTTTGGCATCCTCCCTTCTCAAGAATTAGGCTACCTTGGAATACAAACGGTCCAATGACGTGGGTGGTTTTCCGGCCAACCAGTTGCTGAATTCAGAATCGGGGTCGAAATCCTTTAGTCAATGCCATGAGAATGGAGTTACCATTTGGGTTGCTGATCTCAACATAAGCAGCATGGAATCTTTCTAAATAACGCCGAAGTGTCTCTCCAAGAGCTTGAGTAACACTAGACAGAGTGCTAATGTCCTTTGGTATTGCGACGTGCATGCAGAATTGTTCTACAAACTTAGTGGCCAATTGGTCAAAGCAAGAAATGGATCGAGGTGGTAATCGAGTAAATGACATAGTAGCAATGCTCCCTAGGGAGATCGGAAAGCTTCGACATTTTACTGCAACGTTAGCTCTCGCAGCACTCATCGACCATTCATACCTTAGGATATGTTGATTGGGATCTTAATTTCCTTCATAAACTGGTAAAGTTGGCATCCTGAATTGTCGAGGAGGTTCAGCATAAAGTATTTCGTCAATAAAGGGACGCCGGGAGATTCTCCAGTCGTCATTTGTGAGGTCTTGACTCTCTCGAATCATTTGACGGTTCATCGTAGGAATGTCCGGAATCCGGACATTCTATGCACGTTGAGCCAAGGTGTGGTCGGGTTCCACAATGTGAGGTTGGATCGGTCGCTATCGACGGTCTGTATCTTGCCTCCTTGGCTCGATGTCTTATGGAACATAGGGTTTGGGAGTGTGTCCATAATAACGATGGTTCAGGTCTGGTTGATTCCAGGCATCAACCTATGGTTCAACAGTGGATGTGGTAGCACGGATGTTTGCGGTATAATGAAGAACAGTACCTCCCCGGGAGGAGGGTCCAGCCTGGTAACTGGTTGACGGGCCAACTCTTGGTTGCCCAATGTTCAATGCAGGTTGATGCCCGGTAGCTTGGGTGTAGCTTACATCCAATCGTGGGCATGTAGATCTGTGATGATAGTCAGATGAGGCTGAACTTTCGGTGGATGAGTAAGAGGCATGATCCCTCCTGGATCTCCTATGCCTTTGGCGGTTTAGCTGGTTGGTCAACTCTGTGTTGGCATGCAGCTGTTCAGTCAGTTGTTGCCGACTCTGGGTCAACTCTTGAAGCGGTATCTAAAATTCTTGTCTGGTAACAAGGCCAGACGGATCTGATGGTCTAGTAGCATTCTAGTTGGATGGTGATAGCTGTATGGGATTTCGTCTGTCCTATGCTTCTTGATCTGCTGTTGTAGAGGCGGTCCCTATGCTAACCATGATGAATAGTGAAGTCCTTTCCTTGGTCTGAAGCAAATCTGAATAGATTAGAAGGATTCTGAACTTGAGACCTAGATCTTCATCTTTGATTTGTGCAATCCAGTACCGATAGCAGATCCAAAGAGTAGGATAAAAACTGTGTCGTTCTCAATGAAAGCACTAAAGTGTTTGTATCAAAATTGGGCACAACACTCTTCGGAAGTATTTGAAGAGATAAAAATGAAGAATAGAAATGTAAAACGAAGATTAGCTAACAAATACTTCAAAAAAAATAAAAAACACGCAGAAACACAATAATTTAGAGTGGTTCGGCACATGGCCTACGTCCACTATGAAGTTGATGACTTTATTGATGTTCACTTTTCGATTATAACTGATTACAAAGGATTACAGCGGATTATAGTTTTGAAATTCGAGTACGAAAGCAGTTATGGAGTGCAAAGTTGAATTCGGCAGAGTCTGGACGTTAGAGAGCCAAAAGAATCTTTTTTGTAGGCCTTGGAGCTATTTATAGGCGTAGGAGGCAAATTTCTCGATCAGATCCCGGGAGACTTCTTCTGGCACGTGGGTGGGCCCACACGACCAATCCTAAGTGATTTCGACTTGATCCGTGATCGATACGAATGAATTTCGTATCAATCAACATTTGCTTCAATCGAGACAAAATTTGGCAGGAATGTTCTTTATGTTGTACTTAAGCTCCTGTGAAAATTTCATATCATCTGGACTTGTGGATTGCGAGTTATGATCGATGCATGTTTGGGCTTTTCAGTCGTCGCTCTATTCGCATCCATGCTCTTCCAACCGATCACTTCGTATCGATAGCCATGCATGTGATGTCAACTGACATGGCGTTCACTCTTTGGATCGATCCACTTTTTACGCTGAGTTGATCGAGTCATTCCATGGCCTTCGCCTCGCTCGTATCGAAGATCGTTGTCTCGTTCGAATTGATGGAGATGCCTTAGTTTGTATCGTTGAAGGTGGCACAGTTCGTATCGATAGAGGTGGCTCTTGCTCGTATCTATCAAAATCGCTTCAGCTTGATAATTACAAACAAGCAATAATGTGATGGATACGAACAGATGGCGATGCTGCTTGGCTTGATGGATATGAATAGTGATTTCTCGATGGATACGAAGTAGTGATTGTTTGATGGGTATGAACTAAGGTCACCGGATGGATACGAACTAAGTTTAACTGATGGATTCTAACATGGCCCTTCAGCTGATGGACGAAGTGGTGCCTCGATGGATACGAACAGATGTTCGCCGATAGATGTGAAGTAAGCAATATGTGATCGATATGAAGTGAGACTATCTACTGATGGATACAAAATTGACTGATGCGAAGCAATGGAATGTGACTTTAATCGATTCAAAATGATGTGTACGAATGAGTAGGCCTTCTTGACTCGCATCGATCATATCTTAAGCATATGAACTTGGATTGACCCAAAATTTGGGACGTAGGCTTTGACAGCTTGCTTGTCATGTCTTGTCAATTGTAGCTTCATCCGGACTCGGATAAAATTCATCAACATCCCCAGTGAACCTTTGCTTACTCGACATTCGAGATGAGCGATCCTTGTTTTCCGTCAATTCCTTGATATCTCGGCCTTGCCAAATGGCGGGATAACATAGTATAAATTAAAAAAAATCAAAACTAGATAGAATGGATAAAAGAAGATAACAGTCCAAACCCGATAGAATGGAAGAAACAAGATAACTATCCATACTCGATAGAATGAACAAAACAAATAATTGAACACAACGAAGAGTGGTTGACTCTTCCCATTGTAATTAAAGAAAATGGATTCAAAGGTTCGAATCAAATAGGAAAAGGAAAATTTCCAAAAATGACTAGGAAGGTGCACCACCCTCGGAATATACCTCTATTAATATACTCTTGAGAAGCTCAATTACTCTGTGACACTTCTCGGGTCCCTCCAAGCCAGACCTCGCCAGACCTTACTGAGAATCCGAATATTTCACATCTAAATCTTAACCATTTTCACGTGATGGAACATAAAAATCTAGATGAAATATGAAAATACCCTAATGAGAGCAACCCTACATAGCTTGGCCCCCTCTCACGCTTTTGGTTTAGTCATTTCCGACAAAGGATAACAAAGCTCAATTGAGAAAAACATCGTTTTAGAATGACGATAATAAAGAAGTTGAAGTATCCGATAGCCGAGAAACCAACTATCGGGGATATAAAAATGATCGTATATGGAAATTAAGTCATGTATACTTATCACCACTCATTGAATTCAAACTTGTACTATTTCTTAGTTAACAATAATACCAGACAAGTCAAGGTAGAGTTACATCAAAGTCATGTCTCATTACTATTCTTAACTTTCAAAATAGAAACAAGTCTACTACTTCGACACTTAGTGCTAAGTACAAAAGTAAATCTTTTCCATATAATTTATATTGCTTTACGGAAATTAATTTTTATTTCCATAAACGAGTCAAATCTTTTCATTTAAAAACCGAATTCGTGCTTGGCTTCACATCACAAGTATTAGCTAGAAAACATTTTGTTAGAAAAGTTCATAAAAAATTCGTTCAAAAATACTAGAAAGCTTTTTAAAAAGGATATGAAAAGTACCATTTGGTATCAACCAAGGATCATAGGTTATGCAATGGTTATGTCGCAATCCCAGCAAAAACATTTAAACCATAGGCAATCCCTGCCCCTCAAATTACGCCATAAAATCTATCATTATTGAATGGTTAATTAATTTTGAAACATCTTTATTACATTGATCAATTAACTATAAACTTCATCCCATAATTTGATTATTCAACTTCAAAGACGCTTAAATACTAAAAAGGATAAACCACCTTTAAACCTTAGTAATTCAATTAATTAGTAAAATATAATTAATTAAGCTAACAAATAAATAGTTACTTATCATTATTTAAAATGAATAACAAAGTCAAAACATTTTTGTTATCTTGATAAATTCACTTTACAACTTCATAAATAAAGTTGAGTAATTAACTCCAATAACCTTTAATCAAAATGGGTAAATCACCTTTAAAATATCGTTAATTAAATTAATTAATAATATTCAAATATAATTAATTTAATTAATTATTATTAATAATAATTAAATATCATTATTTACAAGTGATGAATTAATTAATATTTTATTTAAGGAAAGATTAATTAAGGTTAAACGGATCTGATTTACTTTTAAAAGTCATTAATTAAAAAGGTTTGTTAAAATTTAAAAATCATTAGTTAATTGGTTAATTAACATTAATCCACTTTTATTAAATGATTAATTAACCTTAAAATTATCAAATAAAATGATTAAGTAATTTTACAGCATCATTAGCTAAGTTATTAGTTAAATTTAAACACGTCATTAACTATGTAATTTGTTAACCTTATTCCTTATTAATTAAACAATTAATTAATTAATCATCATTAAAATGACTTATTTCTTTTGAAAATGCCATTTACCAAAAACTTGCGTAACTTGTAAAACAATTCCAAGCATGAAGAAGAAACCAAATGGTTCAATAAGAAGCGATATTCCGAAAGTGCCGATATAGCAACTATCGCTATACGGACAGTTTGACAAACAAGTTTATGATATTAACAACACATCCATACATCACATAGCAATGGCTTAAGCATACATACATCAAGTATTCATAGGCAATTATTTTGAACATAAATATAGTTTAAAAGCTTATCAAGTATTCATAGGCAATAAATATGAACATAAATATAGTTTAAAAGCTTTAGATTGAGGGTAGGGTTTTACTTGCTAACTAGCTTACCAACTAACATTTACTAACAAGTTAATTAAGTTAACTTAACATAATTGCATCCATCACAACATACGCATGTCCAAACCAAATATCAAGAAATTCACATCATATCCAAACCAAGCAAGCCGTGACGACTTGAATTTTTCAACATTTTGAGTAAGAATTTAACGAAGATTTTGAAAAAAAAATTATTATAAAAAAATAATAAAAATTTAACAACAAAAACCAGATATTTATAATGCGTCCATTTAAATGAGATCAATAAATTTGTTTAGTGTCAAAATTTGTCCGAAACTCGGTCGCACAATTTTTTAGTGCGAATAATCAAATTTTAAAGTATGAATATTTTTGCATAGAAATGATTTACAAAAATTTTCGATTAAAACATCACAGTTTATCAAGAATTGTCGTTGTCGTCCAATTTCGAATCAGTAAAAGTGGCGATAGATAAAATTTTGTTACGAATGTCATAACACAGATTTGAGTACATAATTGGATTCGTCTCGTCATGCTGATCTCCATGGTATATTTGATTTCGTATTTTGGCTTCCATTGCAAAATGCTAGATGGGTTGATAATGGTTCGTCACATGTGCCCTGGAGTCATAATTGCTTACATCCTTTCGCATCCAACATACATTCCCTCAGCCTACCTACATTCTTTTCAACCAACATACCTTGCGTGCACCTCCTCATTTAATAAATGCTGCATTTAATGTTTCCCTTCCCTATGTATATATATACATTCTTCTTCCTGCTCCCGACATTCTCTTCGTTTGCAAATTGCTGGAGAATTTTTTTACCAAGTTTATAAATATATATATAAAAAACATATATACAGGTAACCTCCCTCCTTTCTTCTTTTATTCCTCAACCCTAGCCTCGCAGCTCTACAATCCACCCGATCGAACCGCCTGCCTCACCTGCTTGCGTCCCCACCACTCGCTTATCTCCACCACCCTGCAACCCAACCGAGCCTCCTCCATACAACTCACAACTAACCCCGCCTCCTTCCTCCAGCTGCCTACCTCCCAAAACCGCCAATAGTTCCTTACGAACCACTCTATCACGCTCTCAAACAAACCCTCCTAGCACCGAAACTCAAAGCCACCAATCCCCAGTTCTACTTCTCCATCTCCTCCAGCCCTCTACGGCCCACGACCCACACACACCTGGCTTACCCCGACCTAACCCACCCTTTGTCCAACCTGCTCCGCCTCCTAGCCAAGCAAATCCACCTCAGCCCTCTGCTGCATCCTCCCACCTACCCTCCCCTGCCCGAAGCCTCCCCCACCTGACCCAAAGATCAACCCACCCGACCCACCTTGCACCCTCACCGCTGCCTGCTACCCTCCGCCACACATAACCAAAACGACCTCCACCAACCAATCCCGACCAGCCGAAGCCTCCTCATCCCAGCACCCCTCTCACAAAGCCTTCCGGTCCTTCACCATCCCACCATCCAGAACCTGACCTGCATCCACCTCCGCCTCCTAGCCCGTTGCTACCACTGCAACCCAGCTAAGCCTATACCCAACCCAAAGTACTCCAATCCAGCTCGACTGAATCCAGCCCCACTTGCTACGAATTTCCCTGAACCCACCGTCGAACCAACCATCCACATCCGTAGCCCTGCCTAGTTCGCCATCCAAAGTTTTTCTCCGCACATCATCCACTTCGCTAAGTTCCATTCATAACAACGTTCACCTAGGCAGCCGTCATCTTCACGTGCATGCACATGTTTGTATCACAGTATCACCATGTCCATACTCGTCTGTCAAATCCACAAAGGTAAGCAATTTTGGGCTCACGATTAAATTTTCATATTGCAAGTATCCTATGATGTTATAAATAATTGGTTAATAAAGATGATGTATATTGGGATTAGAAATCATGAATATTCGACGCTGTGATATATGATTTTGCTGAAATAATTTAAACGATTGATTGGGATTCCAATTGCTTGTGAAACTCGTTAACTATATGAAAATTTGAATATTGGATGACGACTGATTTATTGATACCATGTCAATTTTATATTGTTGTCGTATGCATTGAACAGGACATTGAAATTGAACTGGGATATGGATTGAAATGATATGTACCCAAATTAAATCAGTTGGCGTAGGATAGAAAATTAAATAATAAACACCGATTGGTCAATTGAAATTTATTTTGGATATTTAATATTGAAATTTGAAATTAAAAAATAAATTGGAAATTTAATGTGAATGTATAATTTAAAATTTATATCGAAAGTTAATATTTAATTTTTGAAATCTATTAAGTTAATTTAGATTTTAAAATAAAATATCAATTGAATTATTTTAAATTATGAAATTGAATTTAAATGGTTATGTTAAATATTAATGTGATTTATACTCGTTAAGTTGATTATTTTAAATTTAACGAAATTTGTTAATATTGTATATGTAATTAAATTTTAAATAAAGAATTGATTTAATTAAAGATAATTTTAATAGATTTTATTGAATTAATATAAAGGTTGAGCCGAATTATTTAGAATTAAAGTTTGATTAAAAGTGTTAAGTTAAGTAATTAAGTAAACTAGTTTCGAAGTGTAATTAAATTGAATATTTAACTTTTGTATTTAAGACTTAATTAACTCGGTTAATTTGAATTGTTATTAAATTTGGATAATTTAGTAAAAGTGAAATATTTGTTAAAAGTTGAATCTTTAATAATAAATCCAAATTTGTTGAAGTCAAATGAGGAGATGTTGTTTGAAAATAAAAGATATTTTGATATAATAAAATATCCAATAGGTATGAAAATGACGTTGGTTATTAAAGAGACCGGGGATGAATATGGGCATACTCTCTGTTGATTCCGAAACCACTTTAATAACTGTGTACGGGGAGTGATGATGTAGAATGAAGTGGTTGGATTCTGCGTACATTTGCTGGATTTGAATAAAGAGAATGATGGTGAATTAGCCTGGAATTTGTGCCAATTTGAAATGACTTAAACATGAGCTGTATTGGCCAAGCGAGATAGCTACCTCGAATGGATACACCTCATCCTTTATTCCATTTGTTACCGATTGGTGATCACCCTTCGGTTATGGGAGTGTTGGGCACGGTGGCAATCATGGCTATGATGCGTTACCACCAGCTAGGAAGGCTAAACTGGTAGTATCCTACTTTGGGCATTACCTCATGTGCCTCATCATACTTATATCCCTATACGAGACCACTACGATTCTGGTTTACTGTTGTTCTATCATGGCGCATCTCTATCCACCGATAGTTTACTGCTATTTTATATGCAAACTATACGACAATGCTTAAAGACATGTCAAGGGGGATCAATGTAAAACCTTAACGCTATTTTGATATTTTATATTACTGATAGACACTACATATATAGAGTATTTTATAGTATATATAAATAGTTTGATGGATCCTTAAGAGACAGAAAATCCCATAATATTTCTTGAGTTACTTGTACATTTTCACTTGAATAGGACGACTTACATGGTAACTTCTAGTCCTGACTCGAGTATATTGTTTTACTTTATGCTTGGGTTAGCCTGAGTATTGCAGTGTGTGAGTAGTGCTTATTTTGAGAGTCGAAGTCTTGGTCGAAGACTCCACTCTATCCAGTATTAGTTATCTATGTTTATTTTGGCTTGTATCGTTATACTTCTGTGTGTCTCTTGTATTTTATAATAAAGTCTAAAACATTAACGTATTTTATGTAGTAGCTACATGAACTTCTATGTAAATTATTTATTTCAACTGTGAGATTCTATATTATTTTGTATGATTCTGTGTTGATTCCATTTTAAAAACCCTAAATTGATAATCTGCCTTATTTTGAGCGGTTTAAGTTGGACAAGGATGGTTTATTGTCGGTTTAAGTTATTCAAAAAAGCCGTTCGTCATAGTTGGTATCAAAGCGAGGTTTAGTGAACACCTTAGCCTGAGGGGTAAACACATTAGGAATAGGGTTAGTAATGCCCTATAATGAGTGGAATTGTTCTTGAGAGAGCGTATTTTGAAAATATAAAACATCTTAAAATCCAATCTATTTTCGAAATTTACTATAAATTCTGATGTATCTTCCTTGTTAGAAGATGTTTTGATTAGGATTTCAATAATTTTTGTGCTTTTCCATGTTCTAAATCTGCCTTTGACTTTTCAGGATGAGCAACAGAAGAAGTGCTAAGGTTGGGGAAGAGGAAATGGCTTCGTACCAGATGTTGTTGCACCAATTGCACCAGTAGCACCAGTCCGCCAGCTAAGTTCACTACGCTTTGCAAAGAGTACAAACAGCTTGGTGGTACTAAATTCTTAGGGTTCGAAGGCATTACCGAAGCTCAACAGTGGCTTAAGAGCTTGGAAAAGATCTTCACCAAACGTGAGATTTCTGATGCCCAAAAATGTCAATTGGCCGCTTGGAAGTTGCAGGATGTTGCTCAAGATTGGTGGGAAGCTATTACCACCCACGTTGAAGAAACAAACATCACTTGGGCGCATTTCAAGGATGTATTCATGACCCAGTGGATGCCTTAAGCTAAAAATCTCAGTTATATTGCAATTTTATGGATCATAAGCAGGGAAGCATGTCCTTGCTGGAGTATGAAAGGAATTTAACAAGCTATCCATTGGACCAGCTCTGATTGATACTCCGCTTAAGAAGAACGAGAAGTTCATTGCTGGCGCTTGTCCAGAATATTATGGCCGTTTGACTGCCCATGTTTATGGCACTTTCACTAATCTTATGGATACGGCCCTTAGATATGAAAATTCGAGTTTGAAGGGAGCGTCGGTCTTTCATCCCACAACTCCTTTAGCAGCTTCCAACAATTCCAAGAAAAGAAAGTCTAACTTTGAGCAGCAGAAGAAGAATTGGTAGAATATGAGTGAGATTGGAAATTCTCAAAGGCAGTCCATTGATGTCTCTTCTATCACTTGCTTCAAGTGCGATTAGAAAGGTCAAAATGCCAATAGTTGCCCAGATACTGCAGGAGAACCTGTCTCTCCAATTCAGATGACCACGCTAGATCTTTGCCATATTTGCTTACAGTCTGGCAACTTCAAGAGGGATCGCCCCACCCAGAGAAAAGGAACCCCATCGGGAGTCTTCGTAGTGATTGCTTCTACTCTTAAGATAGAAGATGACAAAGGTACACTTCAGGGTACTCTTATATTGTATGATTTACCTGTTCGTGTTTTATTTGATAGTGGTGCATCGTATCCGGCAATTTATGTGACAAACTCAACCATATTTTGAAACCCGAACCTACATCTGAATCCTTATGCGTATCAAATCCCATCAATGGACCCGCAAACCTTTGAATGATCTATAAAGGAGTGAAACTCCTTAAAGATGGCAGATACCATTTCACCGGAGATTTTTATTTCTTATTTTCGAAGCATTAGATATATTATTAGGTGGAACTGTTAAGAAAGTTCTATGCAGTTATTTCTTGTAAATCTCAAATAGTTTCTTTATTGAGTGATATGGGTGAACCCTTAGTAATCAAATGTCAATTGCCTCAAGATTTTTCTGAAAGCTTTATCTTTTCTCTTGATTCCTATCTCAGTGATTTTAACACTACTCCTGTCTTCCAAAACTTCCCGATGTTTTCGGAGAAATAACTTCTTTACTACCTCAGTGTGAAATTGAATTTCACATTGATCTCATTCCTAGAGCTAGGCCAGTCGTACTTGCTCCAAGAAGAATGTCACCTAAAGAGAAAATTGAATTAAAAGTGTAAATTAAAGATTTATTCTCTAAAAGTTTGATTTGTACTAGTCATTCAGAATGGGGCACGGCAGTAATATTTTCTACTAAATCTGACGGTTCTCTAAGTATGTGCATAGATTATAGAGAGCTGAATAAGTTTACCCATAAGAATAGATATCCAATGCCTCGTATCACCGATAAGTTTGATCAACTGCATGGAGAAATGGTATTTTCTTAACTAGACCTTACCTTAGGCTTCCATCATCTCGGGATTGCAGAAGATAGCATTCCCAAAACCGCTTTCTGAACAGAAGACGATTTCTATGAATGGTTAGTTACGTCTTTCAGTTTAACTGATGCACCGGCTTACTTTGTTGACCTCTTGAATAGAGCATCCCGGGAAGTTCTAATCAAATTCGTTATAGTTTTCATCGATGATATTCTAGTCTTTTCTAAGACTGAGAAGGAGCATGACAAACGCTTTAAATTTGTCCTTGAAACTCTAAGAAGTCATCAATTGAAAGCTAAATTCTTTAAATGCCACTTTTGGTAAGAAGAGGATAGATTTCTAAGGCACGTGGTTTCGAAGAATGGAATTTCAGTTAATCCAGCAAAGATCACTGTAATCAATGATTAGGAAACTCCTATGGATATTTGTAGCTCCTAGGCTTAGCTGTTATTACAGGAGATTTATTGAGAACTTTTCTCCAATTTCTTCACCACTCACAGCTTTGAGTAGAAAGAATTTTAAGTTCGTTTGGAGTAAGAATTGTAAGGAAGCATTCGATGAACTACATCGCAGGCTAACCTCTTCCCCTATTCTCACTGTTCGAATAGAAATGAAGGGTTAACTATTTATATGGGTGCTTGTAGTGAAGGATTGGGTGCTGTTTTGATGCAGCACGGAAAAGTTATTGCCTATGCTGGTCGTCAGTTGAAGATTCATGAGGTTAATTATGCAGCTCTTGATCTGGAATTGCTTGCCATTGTCTTTGCTTTAAAGTTATGGAGGAATCACCATCTTGGAACAAAATTTGAACTCTTTACGGACCACAAATCGCTGAAGTATATCTTACCCAGAAGGATCTTAACTAGAGACAAGTTAGATGGCTTGAATTCTTAATATCATATGACCTCGACATCAGTTATACTTCCGGAAAGTCTAATGTGGCCACGCTCTGAGTAGGGGCAAAGCCGTGTTATATCAACTTGTTGCTTCTCCAGCTCGTATGGATTGCATAGTCGCTAAGCAAGATGAGGACCCGATGCATAGGCAAATAAAGGAAAGTATCTTGGTAGGAAAGATAGTACCCAAGGCGAATAGGTCACATAAATCGATAGAAATGGAATTCTAAGAATTAATAATCGAATTTGTGTTCCAAATGTAGATGTTTTGAGGCAAGAAGTACTTACAAAAAATCACTAATCTAGACTTTCCATTCATCCCGGAGTTACGAAGATGTACAAAATATGAAAAAGTTGTATTGGTGGAGTGGAATGATGTAACGACCACGAATTTTTGAACTCGAAAATTCGACACTAATACATTCACTATAGAAGTGTCAAGCATTCGAATGCCAGAAATATCAGATTGTTAGGGTAAATAAGAAAAGAGGTAGAAGAAGAAAAAGAAACAAATCACAAATTCTCACATTCGTAGCGGCAAAATATAATATCAAATAATAGCAGTTATACAAAGGAAAACTGTATCAATTAAATTACATTCAATGCATCAGAGTTACAGCCATTACACAAAAAATAGACAGTTAAAATTAACATGTCCCAGAAATACAAACAATAATATACACAGCGGAATACTTCATTATGTCCTGCCATCCAGCTCGCCTCCTAAGCTCCAGAACGTCCGAACCTGGAAATCTGTAATACTCAGTCTGACCCGAGCATTACATCAAAGTAACACTCGGGTTAGGCTAGAAACCAGCGTGAGCAAACCCATCTAACATGAAATACTAATATACAAAACTTATTTAAACTTGGGGTAACTCGTAACTCACTACGAGTTCATGTTTGTTATAGCCAACACTAGTTTTCAAATCTATGTCTAAGTACCAACAACTTAGTTTAAATGCACCAGTTTCTCAGTTGATTTCATTTCCAGCCTATTTAATTTCACAAATCAAATCTATAAAGAATTATTGTAGATTACAAAATCGAAGTGGTTTCGGGTATTTACTGATACCATGCCCCGGCCTCTTCGGATCGAATGTCATCTTAACCCATGTTATTCAAGTGAATACAGTTCAATTTTAAATACAGGATGCCAAGTTTTACATAGTAATTCATCATCGATAGGTAACCACATTATCACATCATCAATAGATAACCACATTATCACCGTTCAAACCAATCATATCGTATCACAAAACATTTCATATCAGAAATATCAACCAATCATTCATAAGAAAGATTAATTAGTCACACCATTTCTAATTAATTTAAATAAATTAAGTTAATTACTTTAATCATTTTTAATCCTGCTCACTTAACAATAATTAATTACAAACCATTACTTAATCATCCCTTAATTATCTTCTCCAATTACATTAAGTAATTAGCCTTTAATTAATTACCCAAATTAATTTAACTTCCACCCATTCATTTTAATTATATTTATCCTTAATTAATTACTCACATTAATTATCCGATAAACACTTTTATTAATCACATTAATTAATCCTTGATTTAGTTCTTAAATTAATCAATTCTTAATTAATCAATCCTTAATTAATTACACTAAGTAATTAATCCTTAACTCCTTCCATTAAGTAATTATAATTAAATAAATCAGATTAAGTAATCACCCACTAATTACCCTCCTTAATTAATGATATTAAGTAATTTTCTTCAATTACTTTTATTAAGTAATCATCATTAATTATTTCATCAAGTGATTAACCTTAATAAATTAATCATCTTTTAATTAATAACTTAATCAATTAATCAAATTAATAAATTAATCCTTTAAAGTCATTAATTAATTAGTTAACTAAATAATTAAATTAATTAATTATTCCCTGATTACATTAATCAATTTGCCATCCTAAATACATTAAATAATTTATACATTATTTCATTTCATCATTTAATTCACCTTTAAAAAAATATAAGATTAAACCTATTATATAATTACTGTAAACAAACAATTTGAAAATATTTAAAAACTTTTGGAACTCGTTTGAAAACTTGCTAAAACTTTGTTAAAGAATTTGGTTTACATTCTTCTTTGAAACTTACATATTTGATAAGCCTTTAAAAACTTGATTTCTACAACTTGCAAAGAAAATCCGAGCTAAGCCCATAAAATTTCCGAGCCAACCTCGAGAAATTTTCGCGTCATCTCAACTTCGAGGAAAACTTCATTCAACTTCGGGTCTAACTCGAGAAAACCACCCTCTTCCACCAATATCCACAGCAACCCCAAAACACTGATACTCCGATCGATATCATGCACATGCACCAACAGTCGGAGCATCTCCGATCAACATCATCGTCGCCAAATAGTTGACCCTAAGCTACCTACCCGATTACGACCACCAATGCTTTAGTTCGAACACGAAAACCTGATCGAGCCTGTGAACCCAAACCTGGATCGTACCATCACCGGTAAACCTCCACGCGATGCCACCATTGATCACCAGAGATTCGCCGTCGACTAATGCTCCTATTCCACCTACCCTGACCACGTCCGATGCGCCGACGAACTCGGAATTTCCTCGCAAAAACACTCGACCATCCTAAACCTAAAACCATAAATCTCAACCGTCACACCACCAAGACGTCGGAGAATTTGAGCCACCATTTTTTCGTACATCTCATTTGTCTAGTCTTCTTTTGACACAACTCGAGCCCTTGAGTTGGAGAAGTTCACCAAAACGGCCTCATAATCCATTTTCCGATCATCCTCTTACTCACTCAATCAAGTATTAAAAATTCGGAATTAACTCTTAAAATTCATGTTTTTTTGTAACAAAATAGATTTTAAACCTGGAAACATAAATTGTTTTGGTCGAGAATTTGATATATTTGTAAATTCTATTGTCTTCCTTAATTTCCAGATAGTTTTCAACTAATTATGCTTAAATACATTTTTCAAACCTTGTTTATATATAAACAAACAAATCTTATTTGAACTCCACAGCCTATAAGAGATTACAAGAGTTGATTTTGAATTTTTGATTTGTATTTAACCCTGTAAATATAAAATAGAGAGTTCTATATGTATACAGCCATGCGTACTTAACACTTCATATTTTTAAACAAGCATACATAATTTCATTCATGAAAAACAACTAACACATCATCTTTCCAGTCATCATTCTCATGCAATCAGATTTAAACAGTCTTTTAAACTTGGATGTACTCACCTGAAAAAATGAAACAGAGGACAGGTTTTGGGACTGGAAATGATTCTGACCTGATACTCAATTGGTTGCTTAATCTTTAGCTCATAAGAAATTATCTGGTCCTCTACAATTGCCGAACTTGCTTATTTTTGCTTTGATACTTCAGTTTGAATTTAAACCCTTATGTATGCCTTTGCTCTGACCTTTGAATTTGTTTCAGACCAGGTTGGAGACTTGTTAAAAAAACTTGATGAAGTTTGAATTTTGATCCTCTTTTTTTTCTTTTTTTTTGGTTCAGTGTTTACAGATATATTTCGTTTTCTATGTTTTGAAAGATGAAGATAGAAAAAAAGTGAAGAGAAGAGATAGATACATATATAGGCTTAATTATGATTTGTTAAAAATTAAATAAAATAAAATGAAATAAGTGACACTTGTTAATTCAACTAACATTTGTCATTTACTAATATTTATCTTCTTACACATGTTATTAAAAAGATTAATAATCTAACACTTGTAATATTGCATGTTTAATTATTTTTAAAATGATTTAAAGGCTTTTATATTAATTTCCTAACTAATAAGTACATTTCTTAATTTATATAAAATAAAATCACTTCAAAGAAAATAATAAAAAACAAATTATATACTAATAAAAATCTTATACATGTATTTTTTTAAATCCAAAATATTTTGAAATATCTATCTTTTAAATTCCAAATTTAAATTCAAATTTTAAAAATCCAATTTAAAATCAACTCAAATAAATATATATATTTAAACAAACACAAATTCAATTTGAAAATAATATTTCTATTTAAAATTTATTTATCTATATTTCAAAACAACCCATTATCATTATTGTTTGAAAATACCAATTTTTAAATAATTAATAATGGGGATTATCACATTTTTCTTAATTTGTATAATTGTTTTTAAATCCAGTTTATTTCTAAGATGTTTATATTTAAATTTTAATTCATTTTTTTTAAATCTACTTATATCTGCATATATATAAACCATCATTGTTATTTTAAAATTTTGTTAATTTTAAAGATTTATTTAGATGTAAATATTTATTATCAGATTTTATTTCGTTCAATCTATAAATTAGTATAACCCAGTTAATTATCAATTAATAGATATTCCAAAATCCGGGTTATCACATTCCTCCCCCCTTTGAATCTTCTCATCCTCGAAAAGGAGTGAAGCCAGAATTTATTCAAATACTTGAAACCAGATAAATTATTCCTTGATCATTTCTTTAAAACACTTTTAAAATCCACATAATATTGTAAAAGAGATTTTATAAAAATACTTCTTATAACTCGATGTCTGAACAAGTCCATCCTTGTTCTCACAGAAATCAATCACACATTGACCAGGTATAGGATTGAAAATCTATAAGTACTTGGTAAACCCATTTTCAACATCCAGTGAAAATACTTGGAAAACATTTATTGAAAATATAGAAAACATTTTTGAAAATAGAGGAAACATCTTTGGTGAGAATGCTCTGGAAACCATCACCCCTTTCATGGTCACAGTTAACCCGATGGTTACGTTGCCATCCCGGCAAAATCCATAAATAACTGTAGGCACTCCGCGCCCCTCAATTACACTATGGAACCCGCTACAGATCGCATCTACATCTGGGGTTGCGTTGCTATCATAGCGAAAACCTATATAACTATAGGCATCAACGCCCTTGAATTTCGCTGCCAAAAGAATGAAGCTTCTCCACTTGTAACGTCCCGCTTTTTCACACACTTTAAATCGACACACGTGCTAATTCAAACCATACGAAAGGGCGGATTGGGGTAAATAAGAAAAAAAACAGAGAAGAAAAAAAAAACTAAATATAATCTCACAGCGGAAGGATAAAATATAATAATCAAATATACAGTTTATAAATCTGTTTACAAAACCATTTATATAATACATATCATAGTTACACATACCAATAACAATGCAGCGGAACAGTGTGTAGTGCACTAGTATAAATAATAATAATATAAATCTTCGTCTTCGTCCTCTAGAGCTAAATCTTCCAATCCGGAAACGCTCGGACTGACCCGAGCGAATTTGAAAAGACAAAAACACTCGAGTCAGAACTAAAAGATCTTATGTGAGTTAAATTAACAGAAATAAATATGAGTGCAGTAACTCAAGAGATGCTCGGGATTTACATCTCTTAAGGATCCGTTAAACTATTTACTATGTAGTATATTGCGCTATTATAATAGTGTCTATTTGTAAAATAAACTTACTTTTAAATAGCGTTAAGGCTTTACATTTTCCACCTTAACACGTAATAGTCCCAGTAGTCCATCCAATATCATGGTCCCTCCTGATCGGGAAGCCACCAGAGGATACCACATGGGCTACGGGAGAAATCCAAACTCGTACAAGGCGCGATAGGGTAGGTGACACGGCACAACTAGGCAATGCCAGGGTAGATATACCAATTGCTATCCGGGCTGGTGGAAATGCGCAGCGCGCAGCTACCGCCCACCTCGAACAAACTCCCCCAAAACAAAAATAAAAGTGGCCACTGAATCAATCCAAAGTCAAAGTATAATATCGAAGAGGAGTGTCCGATCAGAGGAATGACCTCATTGGCTCGAGAATCGCTCCTGTTTTAGCCACCTTATGCCAACTCACGGGAGTCGGGTCCACGTATTTACCTTACAGGAAACGCCGCCACCAAACTACCTCATTCTGGAATCTCCACCGCGTACACGGTTAGTCAAAGTGGTTTTCGGTATCGACAGAGAGTATGTCCATATCCGATCCCGGTCTCTTTGCCAACCAATCGTTATTATAACATCGCGGTCATTTAAAAATAATTATTCTTTTAAAACCAAAATAAAATATCCATTTCAAAACCATATAAATATGATATCATTTCCTTTTAAAACCCAAAACAATATGATATCATCTTTATTTTCCAATATATTCTTTTCCAAAATCATAGGATTTTCAAAGTAAAATATTTAGAAATCAAAACTCTTGAATATAATATTTTCAAATTATACTATCTTGAAAATCATAACTTTGAAACAAGTTCCATTTCTCAAATGGTTAAATATTAAATTTCCTTTATAAACCAAAATAGCTTCTTTAGATTTCACAAATCAATTACAAATATCGATTTAAACTACCAAATACCATTTCAATTCTTATGTTTCAAAGCTTTAAATATTTCACCATTTCAAAAACAAACTCATTTGACAAACCCATATATATCAAATTCAATTACTTATTATTTAGACTTGAAATGTTTACTTAATGAATTCAATATAATTTAAGTAAAACCTTTAACTTCACATAATTGGAAAATCTTTCAATTTATTAAACTTGATATATTCATTTAAATCAACCTGATATTCATTTAAATCACTTTACACAAAAATCAAGTTATAAAAATCATATCCTTTAAAATTTTTAATTTTTATTAAATTTCAATTTAACTTAATATTCATCTTCCAAATCTTATTCTCATTTAAGTCATAAAAAGTCCAGAAATACTTTATTTTATACTTCAAATCAAATTTATACAAAGCTTAAACCCAAAAATTACTATATATATATAAATAACTAATACAATATCCCATAAAACATATATATATAGCTTTACAAAACCATAAAAACATTCCAAAATATATTATATATATATACCGCGGTGCCTGTACAAAATTTTCTACCCTTTGGTCAAGTGATACGGATGTTCATCATTTCAATCCGCAATTTAAAATAAAATGCGGTTGTATATCTTTTCAAACCGCAATCCCGAATGAATGAAATGTATAGCAACTTGCAATTAATAAAATAAATCATCCATTCATCTATCAAATCATACATCCATTTATCATAGTCATCATCCAATTTCAAACAATCATCAATATATAACAGGTGATAAATAATGGTATCAATTATCAGTTTATACTCAAAATAAATTTAATAACTGTTAATTGGCAGTTTATATGCAAAAATAAACGTAAACTTAACTGGCAGTTAATATGAAATAAAATTTAACATAACTATGCCTGGCAGTTAATATGAAATAAATAAATTCTAAGTGTCAAATTTATATGCAATAAATAAATTTACAGTTATATTAAATAAATGCGTTTAAACAAAAATAGTGAATAAAACATGCCAAACAGTCATAAAAAAATTCTACCCATATCTAAATTAATTTAACAAACACAAGAAATTTTAGAAATTGTGAGTGGGTTAAATCACTCACCTTTTGAATTTAAATCGAATTTAAATCCGATTTAAACCCAAAAATTCGACGGTCTCCAAATCTGTCCAAACCAGCATCAAAAGATCTGGATTAATTACGATCCTACCAAAAAAATTGCGCGTGAAACGGAGTTCGTATGTGGAAGTTAAAAGTATTAACGCGTCTAAAAAATCAAAATTAAATTAAATTCAAACAAAATAAACCTACCTATTACCACTTGCCACGTCAGCTCTGCGCACCCCTAGCGACTAATCTCACCAAACCCATGTTCCAATTTCGCAAATAGATGAAGAAATCAAAAAGCCCCAATTCAACCTTTTGGGTTTCGAATTTTACACGTTTGACCGTGATTTCTGGTTGTCTCAAGCGACTATTGCAAAAACAGAGACTGCGCTTAGATCCGTAGATGAGAACTACAACATAAATTTTTTTTCTTTTTTTCTGAGAACTTTGAACTTTTTTTTTTGAATAGAATTGGATCTGAAATTTGCTTCCATTTAGGAAGAGAAAGAATTGAAGAAAATGAACGCACAAATAAAAGAGAATAGATGGAGGCTAGGGTATATAATTGGGTTTATATAAATAGGTTAGAATTAGAGTAGATGGACCTGATAAACAAACGCGCTTAACGATAATTTAAATTAACGTAATAATTACAAATCACCATACCATGAAGACATTTACGTTATTTCCCATTTATTACTTTATTTAACACAACCCTTAATTTACATCTATTGCAATGTTTTCAAATTTAATTGAATGAACTAATTATGTCACTCCTAATAATTGTTGTAAGACTCTAAATCCCACATTTGTAAGTATATATTATTTCCACTCAAATATTATAGATATATACAGAGTATAGGTTTCCGTTAAATCATTATTTATTACATATTCAAATTAACTAAATTCACTATTGAAGTCCGTTTATATTTATTACCAAATATCCATTTACCTTTCCCAATAAATTTGAATCCATTCATTTAATATAACAAATCAAATTTCCATTCACACCTTATTATCAACCCAAAATTTATTGCAATTCATTATCTTAGATAGATTTTATACAATTAATATCACTTTACATTAAATTTCTATCCAATGAATACTTATTCATCAATCAATTCAATATTTACTTTTCTTTCCCTCTATTTGATACTTATCCTAGTATACATTTAAAGGGTAAACATAACATTGAATTATAATGCATTTCTCATGCATGCTTCATTTCATATAAATTCCTCTTTATTAACTAAGTCACATTAACAAAACAAAATAATTTTTTTTATTTCAATCGATTATCAGTCTAGACTTAATATATTAAATAAACGGTAAACCTAAAACGATTGTTACCCCTTTAGCATTCAAATTCACTTACGACTATTATTAACACAATGTTGCCATTTGATTTATATATATTTAAATAAATTATATGAATGGGTAAAACTTTAAAAAGTATCTTACCTGCAAATTTACTCACAAACATCCTAAATTACCAACTTGCAATTTATTT
This sequence comes from Allium cepa, assembly GCA_030765085.1. Lineage (NCBI taxonomy): Eukaryota > Viridiplantae > Streptophyta > Magnoliopsida > Asparagales > Amaryllidaceae > Allium > Allium cepa. The sequence continues at coordinate 296,591,545 of CM060937.1, forward strand.
TTAATTACTAAATTTGCATTGATTATATCAAGTTGAGATTTAATACGTATTATTTCCTCAAATAAATAAATCTTTGGATTTAAATTCCCAAAACCATAAATTATGTCCTACCATAAATCTACGCTTTTATTATTTTACGTTCACACTCCCGTTACTCTATAATAAATCACCAAGTAACGATATCCTAAACTAACATTAATTTATATATCAATCCTTATAACTCAATAAATTTGTCAAATATGAATAACCTTAACAATATTTACACATATTATCTTACTTACAATAATATAATATTAAACGTTGAATTTCATTTATTTTGCAATACTTCAATTCAATTAATAAATACTGCTCCTATACTTAAATCTATATTAACAAATCGTTAGATTTGGATCGATAAAATCGGTTTACCAAAGCTTACATACACATTACATAAATAAACAACTATATAAATTTGCCACCTATTAGCTCTAAATTTTATTCTTAAGTTTGTTACCTATCAATTTAGATTATACTTCCATCTATAATGCAAATCTAAATCTCCTCTAACTGCATAAATTAGGGCAATTTATTGCAATTGATTTCCCATTAAACATCATAAATTAACAAATTGAAACCTAAATAAAAACGTTTACTTATTTAAAAATACTGTTGTTTAATTGAATTGACCATTCACGGATATAATTTACATTGTTCTCCAATTATTACTTAAATACATCACACAACATTAAATCTATATTCAATACAATTTGTTACCAAAATTAATTTAACGAAAACAATTACGCCTTTAAAATTTCTCTTCATTCATTAATTGATAATTGTTATTCAATTAAACCCATTCATTTGATTTCCCTATTATGCATCAATTATAAACCCATCATCTTAAAGGTGATGTCTACATTTTATACTATAAATTTACCCTTTTATATTCCAATATCAATGAATGCTCACATACAAATTTAGATCTTAACTCCAATTAATTATTCCATTTAATCCATTGATTTATTAACTTTAGTTGCCGCAATTCATTGTCTTACATAAAATTGAATCTATTTCCAAATTTTCACTATTCCAATCAATTGAAATATAAAATTAAATTTGTAAAAATTTAATTACCCTTGATCCGACAAATTTCAACATTCTCTTTCATGTAAACAAATAAGATTTCTGTTTCTTCCTAAATTTAAATTAGAAATCCTATAATTTAATTCATTTTAAACATCGAATTTACACGGGTCGTTACACTCTCCCCCACTCAAAACTTTTCGTCCGCGAAAAGGAAAAGAAGGAAAAGAAGAATTAAATACAATACATCTTATTCAAAATATTTAACTTATAAACAATTAAATTTACAAAATTAATTACTTTAAATAAGATATCCTAATTTATAAATATTTAATCCTTTATATTTAGATTATTAAAGTTTGGAAAAACATTTTCAAAATATTTCTAAGATACTGCAATTTCTTATACAATCCAAAGGGTTACAATTTATATAAAGTGAAATATTTAAGTGGTTTCAATCCTATCAACAAATCAATACAACAACCATCAGTTCAACAAACAGCATACACACACATACAAAACAACCATTAAATCAAACAAACAAATAGTTGTTCGGGTTCAAAACTTTTAAATTGTTCGGAATGAAGAATAACTACTAGCGCATCATTTACTCGGCAGTCTTAGATAAAATCAAATAGATTATTCATTCACCCCAAATCAAATTTTAAAGTACCCTTGCCCAAACAACCATCAACAAAAAATTCAAACAACAATCAACTTAACTTATTAATAATTTCATCTCATACCTTTGTTATTTGATTTTCTTTTTTTATTTAAACCACATAAATTTTCCTTTTATAATTTATATTTATTTCTAACAAACTTTAAATTTTATTTTCTCATTCAGTGGTTGATTCCTTTATTTCTACTTATTACTTACAATTATTCATTTTCATTTATTCGGGTCATGTAAGTTTATTTTATTTGCATTATATTTAATGCACTTCTCAATTTCAATCATTTATTTAATGCTTACATTTCTATTATAATTAATTATAGTAACCCTTTTTTAATTACACTTAAATTCTTAACCTTATAATATCCATTCTCATAAGTAAAGGATTTTATTAATTCATTCACTAACGTTTTGCAGTCATTTATTTTTCTTTTTACTTAAAATTTCTCAATTCCATTAAATAAGGTCATGCCAGTTTCCCCCTTTTCACTATAATTATTCATTTATTTATTATCTCATGATCTCATTTAGTTACCCTTTAGTTACTTAAGTTTAAATCATCTATTTGTCATACTTACCTTTAATTATATTTACTTGGTAAAATTTCAATTAATACTTAAGTTTAAACATTAAATTCTCATTTATAATAGCAAATTCATTGAATACTTCATTACCTACTTTTACTTGTACAGTTTTCATTACATTCCCTATTAAACATTTCAACTTTTAATATTTGGTAAGTTATATATGTTTTTAAAGAATATACTTGAAAGTTGTACAAGTTTCTCATTTCCTATGGTAAATTTAACATTTAATAATAATATTCTTTATTTTATAGGTTATAATTTCAACTTTCATTTAAGACCATTTTTAACCTATCATTAAATCTCTTATTTCCTTTAGAGGTTTTAAATTTATTAATTACCTATGTTTCGATTCACTACAATAATTGAAACAATTAATTAATGGAAATTTAAGAATTTAATACCGGGTTAAATTTTCACTTTATTTTAAAACAATAGACAAATATATTCTTACAACTTATATATCTCTAATTATTTTAAAACAATTTAAAATTTAGATATTTTAAAAATGAATCTGTAGTAGAATTTACTACAGTGGCCTTTCCCCATCGAAATTCGAAAATGAAAGTCGATGATGCAGCCGCCATCACCGAAATTATTTTCCAGCGACAAAGAGGAAAGTACAAAACTTTTTCTTCAAAATCTTCTTTAAAACAATTCTTCCGAATTATATTGAAATATTTATATCAGAAAATACTTATAAGCAATATTATTATATTCCAAAATTTATTCGAAAGAAATTTCAAAACCCCGGAACTTAAGTTCTAAATTTCCAAATTTCATTCATCTTATTTTTCAATCTTATTTCTATTATTATTATACACTTTAATACCTAACAACCAATCTATTGCAGCCAAATATATCTTTATAAAATATTTTTATATATAGAAAATAAAATAGGCAAAGTTATTTCATTCACCTATATTAAAACAAATATTATGTCGGTCTGTCCAATTAAGTGTTTAGAAATCCCTATTGATGCCACAGCGTCCCATGCACCAACCAAGATTTATAAATACAAAACGAAATAGATTAACACAATATAAAACCTTTTATAACACTAACAAATACGCTCTCTCATATATATACACTCACCGACTCCCATAGGGTATTACTACCCTATTAACAAAAGAGTCAGACCCCACATGCTAAGGTTTATCGCTAAACCAAAGCTCTGATACCAAATGTAACGTCCCGCTTTTTCACACACTTTAAATCGACACACGTGCTAATTCAAACCATACGGAAGGGCGGATTGGGGTAAATAAGAAAAAAACAGAGAAGAAAAAAAAACTAAACATAATCTCACAGCGGAAGGATAAAATATAATAATCAAATATACAGTTTATAAATCTATTTACAAAACCATTTATATAATATATATCAGAGTTACACATACCAATAACAATGCAGCGGAACAGTGTGTAGTGCACTAGTATAAATAATAATAATATAAATCTTCGTCTTCGTCCTCTAGAGCTAAATCTTCCAATCCTGAAACGCTCGGACTGACCCGAGCCAATTTGAAAAGACAAAAACACTCGAGTCAGAACTAAAAGATCTTATGTGAGTTAAACTAACAGAAATAAATATGAGTGCAGTAACTCAAGAGATGCTCGGGATTTACATCTCTTAAGGATCCGTTAAAATATTTACTATATAGTATATTGCGCTATTATAATAGTGTCTATTTGTAAAATAAACTTACTTTTAAATAGCGTTAAGGCTTTACATTTTCCACCTTAACACGTAATAGTCCCAGTAGTCCATCCAATATCATGGTCCCTCCTGATCGGGAAGCCACCAGAGGATACCACACGGGCTACGGGAGAAATCCAAACTCGTATAAGGCGCGATAGGGTAGGTGACATGGCACAACTAGGCAATGCCAGGGTAGATATACCAATTGCTATCCGGGCTGGTGGAAACGCGCAGCGCGCAGCTACCGCCCACCTCGAACAAACTCCCCCAAAACAAAAATAAAAGTGGCCACTGAATCAATCCAAAGTCAAAGTATAATATCGAAGAGGAGTGTCCGATCAGAGGAATGACCTCATTGGCCCGAGAATCGCTCCTGTTTTAGCCACCTTATGCCAACTCACGGGAGTCGGGTCCACGTATTTACCTTACCGGAAACGCCGCCACCAACCTACTTCATTCTGGAATCTCCATCGCGTACACGGTTAGTCAAAGTGGTTTTCGGTATCGACAGAGAGTATGTCCATATCCGATCACGGTCTCTTTGCCAACCAATCGTTATTATAACACCGCGGTCATTTAAAAATAATTATTCTTTTAAAACCAAAATAAAATATCCATTTCAAAACCATATAAATATGATATCATTTCCTTTTAAAACCCAAAACAATATGATATCATCTTTATTTTCCAATATATTCTTTTCCAAAATCATAGGATTTTCAAAGTAAAATATTTAGAAATCAAAACTCTTGAATATAATATTTTCAAATTATACTATCTTGAAAATCATAACTTTGAAACAAATTCCATTTCTCAAATGGTTAAATATTAAATTTCCTTTATAAACCAAAATAGCTTCTTTAGATTTCACAAATCAATTTCAAATATCGATTTAAACTACCAAATAACATTTCAATTCTTATGTTTCAAAGCTTTAAATATTTCACCATTTCAAAAACAAACTCCTTTGACAAACCCATATATATCAAATTCAATTACTTATTATTCAGACTTGAAATGTTTACTTAATGAATTCAATATAATTTAAGTAAAACCTTTAACTTCACATAATTGGAAAATCTTTCAATTTATTAAACTTGATATATTCATTTAAATCAACCTGATATTCATTTAAATCACTTTACACAAAAATCAAGTTATAAAAATCATATCCTTTAAAAAAATTAATTTTTATTAAATTTCAATTTAACTTAATATTCATCTTCCAAATCTTATTCTCATTTAAGTCATAAAAACTCCAGAAATTAGATTTTAATCGTATTTGATCTTAAAAATAAAACTTTATTTTATACTTCAAATCAAATTTATACAAAGCTTAAACCCAAAAATTACTATATATATATATATAACTAATTCAATATCCCATAAACCATATATATATAGATTTACAAAACCATAAAAACATTCCAAAATATATTATATATATATATACCGCGGCGCCTGTATAAAATTTTCTACCCTATGGTCAAGTGATACGGTTGTTTATCATTTCAATCCGCAATTTAAAATAAAATGCGGTTGTATATCATTTCAAACCGCAATCCCGAATGAATGAAATGCATAGCAACTTGCAATTAATAAAATAAACCATCCATTCATCTATCAAATCATACATCCATTTATCATAGTCATCATCTAATTTCAAACAATCATCAATATATAACAGGTGATAAATAATGGTATCAATTATCAGTTTATACTCAAAATAAATTTAATAACTGTTAATTGGCAGTTTATATGCAAAAATAAACGTAAACTTAACTGGCAGTTAATATGAAATAAAATTTAACATAACTATGCCTGGCAGTTAATATGAAATAAATAAATTCTAACTTTCAAATTTATATGCAATAAATAAATTTACAGTTATATTAAATAAATGCGTTTAAATAGAAATAGTGAATAAAACATGCCAAACAGTCATAAAAAAATTTCTACCCATATCTAAATTAATTTAACAAACACAAGAAATTTTAGAAATTGTGAGAAGGTTAAAACACTCACCTTTTGAATTTAAATCGAATTTAAATCCAATTTAAACCCAAAAATTCGACGGTCTCCAAATCTGTCCAAACCAGCATCAAAAGATCTGGAATTTAATTACGATCCTAACAAAAAAATCGCGCGTGAAACGGAGTTCGTATGTGGAAGTTAAATGTATTAACGCGTCTGAAAAATCAAAATTAAATTAAATTCAAATAAAATAAACCTACCTATTACCACTTGCCACGTCAGCTCTGTGCACCCCTAGTGACTAATCTCACCAAACCCATGTTCCAATTTCGCAAATAGATGAAGAAATCAAAAAGCCCCAATTCAACCTTTTGGGTTTCGAATTTTACACATTTGACCGTGATTTCTGGTTGTCTCAAGCGACTATTGCAAAAACAGAGACTGCGCTTAGATCCGTAGATGAAAACTACAACATAATTTTTTTTTCTTTTTTTCTGAGAACTTTGAACTTTTTTTTTTGAATAGAATTGGATCTGAAATTTGCATCCATTTAGGAAGAGAAAGAATTGAAGAAAATGAACGCACAAATAAAAAAGAATAGATTGAGGCTAGGGTTTATAATTGGGTTTATATAAATAGGTTAGAATTAGAGTAGATGGACCTGATAAACAAACGCGCTTAACGATAATTTAAATTAACGTAATAATTAAAAATCACCATACTATGAAGGCATTTACGTTATTTCCCATTTATTACTTTATTTAACACAACCCTTAATTTACATCTATTGCAATGTTTTCAAATTTAATTGAATGAACTAATTATATCACTCCTAATAATTGTTGTAAGACTCTAAATCCCACATTTGTATGTATATATTATTTCCACTCAAATATTATAGATATATACAGAGTATAGGTTTCCGTTAAATCATTATTTATTATATATTCAAATTAACTAAATTCACTATTGAAGTCCGTTTATATTTATTACCAAATATCCATTTACCTTTCCCAATAAATTTGAATCCATTCATTTAATATAACAAATCAAATTTCCATTCATACCTTATTATCAACCCACAATTTATTGCAATTCATTATCTTAGATAGATTTATACAATTAATATCACTTTACATTAAATTTCTATCCAATGAATACTTATTCATCAATCAATTCAATATTTACTTTTCTTTCCCTCTATTTGATACTTAACCTAGTATACATTTAATGGGTAAACATAACATTGAATTATAATGCATTTCTCATGCATGCTTCATTTCATATAAATTCCTCTTTATTAACTAAGTCACATTAACAAAACAAAATATTTTTTTTTATTTCAATCGATTACCAGTCTAGACTTAATATATTAAATAAACGGTTAACCTAAAACGATTGTCACCCCTTTAGCATTAAATTCACTTACGACTATTATTAACACAATGTTTCCATTTGATTTATATATATTTAAATAAATTATATGAATGGGTAAAATTTAAAAATTATCTTACCTGCAAATTTACTCACAAATATCCTAAATTACCAACTTGCAATTTATTTTTAATTACTAAATTTGCATTGATTATATCAAGTTGAGATTTAATACGTATTATTTCCTCAAATAAATAAATCTTTGGATTTAAATTCCCAAAACCATAAATTATGTCCTACCATAAATCTACGCTTTTATTCTTTTACGTTCACACTCCCGTTACTCTATAATAAATCACCAAGTAACGATATCCTAAACTAACATTAATTTATATATCAATCCTTATAACTCAATAAATTTGTCAAATATGAATAACCTTAACAATACTTACACATATTATCTTACTTACTATAATATAATATTAAACGTTGAATTTCATTTATTTTGCAATACTTCAATTCAATTAATAAATACTGCTCCTATACTTAAATCTATATTAACAAATCGTTAGATTTGGATCGATAGAAATCGGTTTACCAAAGCTTACATACACATTACATAAATAAACAACTATATAAATTTGCCACCTATTAGCTCTAAATTTTATTCTTAAGTTTGTTACCTATCAATTTAGATTATACTTCCATCTATAATGCAAATCTAAATCTCCTCTAACTGCATAAATTAGGGCAATTTATTGCAATTGATTTCCCATTAAACATCATAAATTAACAAATTGAAACCTAAATAAAAACGTTTATTTATTTAAAAATCTTGTTGTTTAGTTGAATTGACCATTCACGGATATAATTTACATTGTTCTCCAATTATTACTTAAATACATCACACAACGTTAAATCTATATTCAATACAATTTGTTACAAAATTAATTTAAGGAAAACAATTACGCCCTTAAAATTTCTCTTCATTCATTAATTGCTAATTGTTATTCAATTAAACCCATTCATTTGATTTCCCTATTATGCATCAATTATAAACCCATCATCTTAAAGGTGATGTCTACATTTTATACTATAAATTTACCCCTTTATATTCCAATATCAATGAATGCTCACATACAAATTTAGATCTTAACTCCAATTAATTATTCCATTTAATCCATTGATTTATTAACTTTACTTCAATTCATTGTCTTACATAAATTTGAATCTATTTCCAAATTTTCACTATTCCAATCAATTGAAATATAAAATTAAATTTGTAAAAATTTAATTACCCTTGATCCAACAAATTTCAACATTCTCTTTCATGTAAACAAATAAGATTTCTGTTTCTTCCTAAATTTAAATTAGAAATCCTATAATTTAATTCATTTTAAACATCGAATTTACACGGGTTGTTACACTACTCCACCATAGATCGCAGTCTACTGATGTTACGTTGCCTACCCGGCAAAATCAAACGTAGACCATTGACACTCACCTCCACACGATTTTCGCTATGGTCCACAGTAGATCCCAGCGACATCGAGTTACACTGTTGTCACAGCATAAACCAAATGCCTCTGCAGGCATCAGCGCCCTCGACTTTTGCTACCCAATAATCCTCAGGAACTTTAGTTTGTCCGGACTTCCTCACAGGATCCACTTTAGAGCCTCCCCCTTGGGGCACAAGGCAGTACATCCTAAGGTACTCCTAAGAAGTTCATTTCAAAGGAGCGCCTTTTCCCCAAAGCCAGTCTTAAAAAACTTTATACTATACACATATAGTATTTTTCAATTCATACACCTAGTATGAATCCCATATAAATCTCCTTTTCTCAAAATCGATTATTCCAAAATCGATAATTCTCAAACTAGGCTTTCCAAATTTCCAAAATTGATTTTTTCTCAAAAATCAAAATCCTTTCCAAAATCCATAGGTTCCAAAACCTTTTTCCCCAAAATCATTCCCATAAGATCCTTTATACATACATATATATATATATAAATATAAATAACCTTGAAAAATCTTTTTGAATCACTTCATACTTGCATAAATTCCCTTCTTATGCTTCAAATATTTTTCAAATACCCTTTTCTTCTGGCAATAGATTCAACAAGGGGAGTTTATCAAATATATATAGCTTATTTATACCTAATCAAATATTCAAAATTGATTTCTCTTTATAAAGTCATTAACCATATTACCTTTCTTTATAAAGTGAACCTCTAATCATAGAAATATCCAATTTCCATTTTATTTCATCATTTATTGTTCAAAATACACTTTTCCATTCCAAAAATCATTTACAGTTCTTATCCACAAATTTTCAATATCAATTTCATTCAAACCCGTATGATGTACTCATATCATCCGTACGCAATATCAATCAGATTGCTTAATCGATCACACAATTTCTCTTTCGAACTAGTATCATCCACCTGATTTCCTACTGCAGACTCAGATCTAGTTTTTTGATCAGAAACCGTCATTATCCTTCCATAGCCATAACTATGATAGAGAATTTTCAGAACCAATCAAAAATCTATATCCAGGTTCGCCGTCGAAAATCGAGTGAAAAATCCCAACTCGGATCGATATACTATCTCAAAATTTTGTGTTCGAATCTAAATCAAATCGTTATGCGAATAGAATGATATTCGTACATCCTACGTATCTATCTTCATTGATTATTAGCTAAATCAATTTCTCTTATCTATTCACATTCCCTTAGATTCTTATTCATTTATTCACAATTGCCTCACTCCTCATTTGGATTATCACCTCAATTCTTATCTCAAATGGATATTTAATCATAAACATTTTGCACTCTAACCAGCTTAAATTTAGAAAATAGCTTGAAAAGTTAAAAATAGATAAGTAGTTGAAAAATAATAATTAGTTGTAAAATAGTCATAAAATAGTTAAGTAATTGTAAAACAGTTGGAAAATAGTCAAATAATTGTAGAATAGTTAGATAATAGCAAACTAATTATAAAATAGTAATTAGTTTATAAAATAGTTGTAAAATTGTTGTAAAATAGTTAAATAGTTCCAAAAACAATTGTAAAATAAGTATAAGATAGTTTGGCTTTAAAAAGAAAGGTTGTATATAGTAAATAGCTTGGAATAATATGTTTATATTAAAACAATTTATTTTGAAAATAGCCCAGAGCCAAACTGTACTACTTCCCAATCTCCATTTCCAATCAATTTCCCATCCCATTAAAATTGACCCAATCCCAATTTAAGTTGAATTAACCTTAATTTCTTTCCCAAATTCAAATAAAATTCCATTTGAATTTAAACCTATTCAACTTTAATCAAAATTCCAAATTATTCAAATCAATTTTCAATTTGAACAAATTTCAAATTCAATCTCGACTTTAAACCATCCCGAATTATATAAATTCGATTTAAAATTTTAATGTTAATTTAATCCCTTAAATCAAATTAACCTTTACTTTTAAATCAAATCGACCTTTATTTTTAATTTAACAACTTAAATCTTTAAACCATTTAATTCTGAATCCAAATTCCAAAATTCCATTTTAAATTATCTTCACTTAACTTATTTCAAAGTTCAAATAAGAATTTAAAAACAATTTAATCTTCAGATTCTAATTTATTATCCATTTTTAACTTCAAAACCAATAATCAATTTTATAGATTATTTATAACAGCAGAATGATATCAGGTTAAATAAACATCCAAATTTATCCAAACACCAATTAACAGCATCCATTTTCAATTTCTAGATCTCAAACCCATTTTGAGATTACTCCTAACTCCCATTTTAAATCAACCATTTAACTTCCCTAAGTTAAATCTCCATTCAATTTTATCTAGACAACTTTACTCAATTTGAATTCCCATTTCAAATTTCTAACAATATTCTTTCTTACTTATAAGTTCAAAAATTATTTCACTATGGGTTTTTACATCACACTCCAGAGAAAATAAAAACTCAACACTTAGAGTTTCTTCCAAATCATTTTTGATATTATGTATATCCTCACATATATACATATTTATTCCTTAGCCCACCAAGTCATATTTTAAATTTTAAACCACCTTTGGTTTTAATCCAAAACAAATTTCTTTAAATTTTCAAAACATCTCTTATTAAAATAAGGTCACATTCAAAATAGTCTGAATAATATCATTTCTTTTAACACTTTGAAAACAATTTCAAATGTTTCTAGACATAGGATTCAAAACTTCACAATTTAAAACCCATTTCAATTTATAAGTTATACTTGTCTAAAAGTTTACTTCCTAAAAATTTTTCATTTTGCTTTATCAATGTTTACTAGAAAACAACATCCCATTATTAAACACAATAACCATTCCATATTCTGGTTTGAAACCAATTCTAATACATCTTATTAGTATAGTTCATTCTATTCAATTCCCATTTTAATATATGTGTATATATTTATCACTTAATTCTTATTCAATTTAAATATCCAACAACCATTTATTACTTTATATATAAAATATAAGCTTTTACAAAAATCATTCATTTAAACCATTTTTAAAACCTTTATATAAGAAAATAACAAGTATGCTCTTATACACATACACATACACTCAACTCATTCTTAGGGTACCACTGACCCTATCCTTAATGAGTAAACCCACCTGACCAAGGTTCTCGCTTAGCCTTCAGCTCTGATACCAAAATGTAACGACCCAAAATTTTCGGCCTTGAAAATTCGACACAAATACGTTCACTGTAGAAGTGCCGAGCATTCCAATACCGGAAATCCCAGATTGTTAGGGTAAAGAAGAACAGAGGTAGAAGAAGAAACAGAAGCAAATCACAGATTCTCACATTCACAGCGGAAAAATCTAAAATAAAATAATAGCAGTTATACAAAGGAAAACTGTATCAGTTAAATTACATTCAATACATCATAGTTACAGCCATTACACAAAAAATAGCCATAAACAAAAACAATAATATACATAGCGGAATACTCCATTACGTCCTTCCATCCAGCCCGCCTCCTGAGCTCCAGAACGTCCTAACCTAGAAATCAGTAATACTCGGTCTGACTCGAGCATTACATCAAAGTAACACCCAGGTTAGGCTGGAAACCAGCGCGAGTGAACCCATCTAGCATGAAATACTAATATATAAAACTTATTTAAACTTGGGGTAACTCGTAACTCACTACGAGTGCATATTTGTTATAGCCAACACTATTTTTCAAATCTATGTGTAAGTACCAACAACTTAGTTTAAATGGACCAGTTTCTCAATTTATTTCATTTCCAGCCTATTTGATTTCACAAATCAAATCTATAAAGAATTATTGTAGATTACAAATCGAAGTGGTTTCAGGTATATACCAATACCCGACCCCGACCTCTTCGAATCGAATGTTATCTTAACCCATGTTATTCGAGTGAATACAATTCAGTTTTAAATACATGATGTCAACTTTTACACAGTAGTTCATCATCGATAGATAACCACATTATCACTGTTCAAACCAATCATATCGTATCACAAAACATTTCATATCAGAAATATCAACCAATCATTCATAAGCAAGATTAATTAGTCACACCATTTCTAATTAGTTCAAATAAATAAAATTAATTACTTTAATCATTTTTGATCCTGCTTACTTAGCAGTAATTACTTACAAGCCATTACTTAATCATCCCTTAACTATCTTCTCTAATTACATTAAGTAATTAGCCTTTAATTAATTACCCAAATTAATTTAACTCCCACCCATTCATATTAATTATATTTATCCTTAATTAATGACTCACATTAATTATCCGATAAACACTTTCATTAATCACATTAATGATTTATTTCATAAATTAATCACTTCTTAATTAATCAATCCTTAATTAATTACACTAAGTAATTAATCCTTAGTTACTTCAATTAAATAATTATAATTAAATAAATCATATTTAGTAATCACTCACTAATTACCCTCCTTAACTAATGACATTAAGTAATTTTCTTTAGTTACTTTTATTAAGTAATCATCATTAATTAATTTCATGAAGTGATTAACCTTAATAAATTAATCATCTTTTAATTAATAACTTAATTAATTAATTAATCAAATTTATAAATCAATCCTTTAAATTGATTACACAAATTAATTAGTTATCTAAGTAATTAAATTAATTAATTATTCCCTGATTACATTAATCAATTTACCATCCTCGATACATTAAATAATTTATACATTATTTCATTTCATCATTTAATTCACCTTTAAAAAACATATAGGATTTAGCCTATTATGTGATTACTTTGAACAAACAATTTGAAAACATTTAAAAACTTTGGAACTCGTTTAAAAGCTTGCTAAAACTTTGTTAAAGAATTTGGTTTACGTTCTTCTTCGAAACTTACATATTTGATAAGCCCTTAAAAACTTGATTTCTACAACTTGCAAAGAAAACACGAGCTAAACCCATAAAATTTCCGAGCCAACCCCGAGAAATTCTCGCGTCATCTCAACTTCGAGGAAAACTTCATTCAACTACGCGTCTAACTCAAGAAAACCACCCTCTTCCACCAATTTCCACAGCAACCCCTAAACGCCGATACTCTAATCGATATCATGCACATGCACCAACGGTCGGAGCATCTCCGATCAACATCATCGTTGCCAAATAGTCCACCCTGACCTACCTACACGATTACGACCACCGATGCTTTAGTTCGAACACGAAAACCCGATCGAGCCTGTAAACCCAAACCTGGATCGTACAATCACACATAAACCTCCCCGCGACACCACCACCGATCACCAGAAATCCCGACACCATGTCCAGAGATTCGCCGTCGACTGATGCTCCTATTCCACCCACCCTGACAACGTCCGATGCGCCAACGAACTCGGAATTTCCTCACAAAAATCCTCGACCATCCTAAACCTAAAACCCCAAATCTCAAACGTCACACCACCACGACGTTGGAGAATTTGAGCGACCATTTTTACCATACTTCTCATTTGTCTAGCCTTCTTCTGACACAACTCGAGCCCTCGAGTTGGAGAAGTTTACCAGAAAAGCCTCATAATCCATTTTTCGATCATCCTCAAATTACTTGCTCGATCAAGTATTAAAAATCAGGAATTAACTCTTAAAATTCATGTTTTTTGTAACAAAATAGATTTTAAACCTGGAAACATAAATTGTTTAGGTCGAGAATTTGATATATTTGTAAATTCCACTGTCTTCCTTAATTTCCAAATAGTTTTCAAATAATTATGCTTAAATACATTTTTAAAACCTTGTTTATGTATAAACAAGCAAATCATATTTGAACTCCGCAGCCTATAAGAGATTACAAGAGTTGATTTTGAACTTTTTATTTGTATTTAACCCTATAAATATAAAACAGAGAGTTCTATAAGTATACAGCCATGCATACTTAACACTTCATATTTTTAAACAAGCAAACATAATTTCATTCATGCAAAATGACTAACACATCATCTTTCCAGTCATCGTTCTCATGCAGTCATATTTAAACAGTCTTTTAAACTTGGATGTACTCACCTGAAAAATGAAAAAGAGGACAGGTTTTGGGCTTGGAAATGATTTTGACCTAATACTTGATTGGTTTCTTAATCTTTAGCTCATAAGAAATGATCTAGTCCTCTACAATTGCTAAGCTTGCTTATTTTTGCTTTCATACTTCAGTTTGAATTTGAACCCTTATGTATGCCTTTGCTCTGACCTTTGAATTTGTTTCAGATCAGGTTGGGGACTTGTTAAAAGCTTGATGAAGTTTGAATTTTGATTCTCTTTTTATTTTCTTTTTTTATTGGTTCAGTCTTTACAGATTTTTTTATTTTCTTTGTTTTGAAAGATGAAGATAGAAAAAAAGTAAAGAGAAGAGATAGATACATATATAGGCTTAATTATGATTTATTAAAAATTAAAGAAAATAAAATAAGTGACACTTGTTAATTCAACTAACATTTGTCATTTACCAATATTTATCTCCTTACATGTCTTATTAAAAAGATATATAATCTTACACTTGTAATAATGCATGTTTAATTTATTTAAAATGATTTAAAAGATTTTATATTAATTTCCTAATTAATAAGCACATTTCTTAATTTATATAAAATAAAATCTCTTTAAAGAAAATAATACAAAACAAATTATATACTAATAAAATCTTATACATATATTTATTTTTAAATCCAAAATATTTTATAATATCTATCTTTTAAATTCCAAATTCAAATTCAAATTCAATTTCAAATTCAATTTCAAATTCAAAATTTAAAAATCCAATTTGAAATCAACTCAAATAAATATATATATTTAAACTAACGCAAATTCAATTTGAAAACAATAATTCTATTTAAAATCTATTTATCTGTATTTAAAAACAACCCATTATCATTATTGTTTGAAAATACCAATTTTACCAATTTTTAAATAATTATTAATGGGGATTATCACTTTTTCTTAATTTATATAATTATTTTTAAATCAAATTTATTTCTAAGATGTTTATATTTAAATTTTAATCCAAATTATTTTAAACCTGCTTATATCTACATATATATAAACCATCTTTATTATTTGAAAATTTTGTCAATTTTAAATATTTATCTAGATACAAATATTTGTTTTTTATTTTTTTCGTTCAATGTATAAATTAGTATTTCTATTAATTAACCCAGTAAATTATCAATTAAAAGATATTCCAAAATCCGGTGTATCACAAATGAAGCGAGGTATTTCCATTAACGTTAACAGGTGTGCCACTTGCGAGCAAGTTAAGGCCGATCGCCAAAAGATAGCAGGATTATTGCAGCCTCTTGAGATTTCGAACTGAAAATGGGATCAAATCTTTATGGATTTTATTGATGGACTACCGAGGACCAGAAAAGGTAATGAGAGCATCTAGGTTATGTCGATAGATTGACAAAGTCTGCTCACTTTATTCCTATGAAGGCGACTCGAATTGTCGTGAGTTTAGTTGAGCATTATAGGAAAAAAAATTGTTCGCTTTCATGGTGTTCTGACTAGCATTGTATGTGATCGAGGCTGTATCTTTACTAGCAATTTCGGGAAAGCTTTTCAGGAGACTCCTGTAACTCAATTGAATTTGAGCACAGCTTATCATCCTCAAACGGATGGCCAGACCGAAAGGGTAAGACAGATTTTGGAAGATCTTCTTCGAGCTTGTATTTTAGGCTTTGGAGGATCGTGGGAAGAACATATTTGTTTGTACCAAAATTGGGCACAATACTGTTCGAATGTGTTTGAATATATAAAATGAAGAATATAAATGGAAAACGAGGAAGATCTAACAAACACACCAATTACTAAACAGAAAAAGCACGTAGAGACACACACGGATTTAGAGTTGTTCGACGTGTGGCCTACATCCACTATGAAATGATTGACTTTTGTTAACTTTTGCTTTCTGGTTACAATGAATTACAGCAGTAAAACTTGAGTACAATAGTAATTTCGGAAGAGTCTGGACGTAGAAGAGTCAAAAGTCCTTTTTAAGTAGGTCTTGGGCTGCTATTTATAGGCGTAGGCTGTAAATATCACGCTTAGATCTCGGAAGACCTCTTCTCGCACGTGGGTGGGCCCGCGCGATCAATCTCTGGCCATTTGGAGTCGATCCGTGATCGATACAAATGCAATTCGTATCAATCACGATTTAGGCCAATCGAGTCGGGATCGATCATGAACATTCTTGAAGATGTACGCAAGCTCCTATGAAAATGGCATTTGGCCTTGTAGATTTTGAGTTATGATCGATGCAAGTTTGGATTTTTCGATGGCTGTTGAATTCGTATCGATGCTATTCGTATCGATAAATTCGTATTGATGGTTCTACATGTGATGCCTGATGACATGGCACTAACTTTTTGGATCGATCGACTTTTCATGCAGAACGATTGAGTCTTCGTTATAGATGCGCCTAGTTCATATCGACCCGGCTTGGCCTTGTTCGTATCGCTCGGCTACATCTCACTTTGTATCGATTTTGTGCATTTAACTTCATATCGATGGGAGGTGTTGGTTTCATATCGATCTGTGGCCATCGATACGAAGCATGTTTGAAACTTGATCGATACGAATGAACTCTCGTGTTATTGTCGATGGATACGAAGTGACGGGATGTGGATGGATACGAAGTGAGTGGATCCGGATGGATATGAAGAGAGGCTTGTTCATCGATGGACACGAAACGGACAGATTCGAAGGGGATTGACCGATGGATACGAATGAACTTATCTTCTTGGCTTGCATCGATCATATCTCGAGCATATGAACTCGGATTAACTCGAAATTTGAAATGTTGGCTTTCATAGCTTTGCTTGTCGTGTCACACTAATTATAGCTCGACGCGGACTTGGCCAAAATTTACCAGCATCCATAGCGAACCTATTTATAACCGTTTTTAGGATCAACTGTCTCGGGCTTCCAGTTAATTCCTTGGTGTCACAGCCTTGTCAAAAGGTGGGATAACATTTGCCCCCTATAGTATGTCTTGTGAGGACATGACATGCTTTGAAAAGATTCAATTTTCATTCAGAACAGCTTTATCTGACTTGTCTAAATGGTTATTGTTTTCCCGTCGAAAGATGTAACCTTTTATTGATCTTCAATAATGCAAATAATGACTTATGGACTACTAGTTGTTGTACTGTTCACTGTTGTAACTGAGTTTTGAATGATAGAAAACCATTATTCAATGTTGTAATTATCGTCGGGTGAGCATTTACTCCCTGTGACTTTCAAGAATTAGATGTTAGTTTGTCATACATGTATGTATGTTAGGCCGATTGTCGCTAACGTTCTAACGTTCATGGGTCGTTATCAAGTTTCTTGCTTCAAATTCCGCATTGATCCATTCCTAAATCGATGTGAAGTTCGAGTTGTAACAACGCTTGGTGGTCGTTTTGCAATATCATTTTGTATCGATCTTCCTCTAGATGATGTGAAAATTTAGAAAGTTATACTCATCTCGATAACAATCGATACGAACTTAGTTGTCGCTTGATGTCGTTCGTAATGATGGGGATGAATCTTGGTTGTATCGATACTTGTTGGATACACTTGAGATGTGGGCAAAAGGCTTTGGTATCGTATCCATGGTGGTTGAAATTTTTATTTTGTATCGATGGTGATCGATATGAATTCATTAGCCTTTTTGAATACTTCACATCGATATGTGAGAATTTTGAAGTCTTGGTTCAATGGATACAAACTAAATACTTCATATCGATAACATTCCCGGTGGGTTCGGACAATTCCCATGAGCTTTCCCTTTGTTGCTTGTTTTATAGATTCAAACATGCTCTCGTGTATTGTTCGTATCGATAAGTCGCTGGTGGATATAAACGATGACATTCTAGATCGATGGCAAACAGATACTGGCAATTGCGCATGGGTTTGGTAAGTGTGGATGGATACGAACATGTTTTTTGTATCGGTGGCACTAGAAACTGTTTTTATGGGACGTTTAACATTATGATACGAACCATCAATCTGCTTCCATATATATACATGTGATTTTGTACTTAGAAGAATTTACTTGCTCATTTGTCTTCAGCCCTTTGTATCGATGGAAAACTTGAGAAAATAGAAAGAACTACAGAAGTTTTTTGCCTCCAAACCATTTAGTGTTTTATTCTTAATTCAATCCATTCAAACTAGGTAATTAACTGATTAAACTCCTCTAAGAATGACAAGAATTGAAACTTGACGCCATCCCATCGAAGGCCGTGGTCGATTCCAGCGCCGTCGATGTCAAAATAGGGTTGGAGCCTGGTTGAAGAAGGAGGAGATGGAGTTAAGGCCGCTTGGGGAAGAAAGAGTGAGAAGGGATGCACAGGTTCCACTTCGTATCGGCAAATGGAAAGAGGGGGCTCGACTTCATATCGATTCGGGGCATGAAACTTATGTCAGTGAGTAATCGATCAAGGGAACGGTGGACTTCGTATCTATCATGGGTAACAATAATTCATATCAATCAGGGACGATCGGTACAAAACTAGATAGCCAATAACAGATACGAAACCTATGACAGTGATAGATATGAATTTCATGGTTCGAGGACCGATATGAAGTTGGTAGCTTCTGGCCGGTACGAACTCTGTTGTAGCTTGATCGATGCGAAGTTGATGTAACTCGATCGATACGAAACTAGTGGGTTTTGACCGGTACAAAGCGAATGTCTTGGACCAAAACGAAATTTCACGCATATGTGAACACTTGACTCCGACGAGCTTCTGCCTTGCACAATTGGACTTAACTATAAAACTGCATATTTGACTACCTTTTGAAGCTCGTCAATGGAACTGTAACTTGACAAAAATTTTACAAACTTTAACTCAGATCAGTCTTTAAAGTCTGGATGGCATGGTTGTGATGGTCAGCGATGACGGTCATTCCAATTGAATTCTGAAGTCTTGTCATTTGAACATTTCCTTTAATTTTGTAAAAATTCTTAAGTATTATATAGTACTGTACTGCACAACACATTCATGCACTTCAGTACGGGGAATATATGGGCGTATTATCATCTAATGATGGCTTTTGATGAGTTGATTAGTTATGGAATCTATAAGTTCACAGCAGTTGGAGCCTCAAAGTTCATTACTCCGATAATATAGATCCCGACCATTACGGCTGAAGTTATAAGTCCAACTCTGAACGAGCTACCAGGAGCAATTTTATCGCGAATCCTCAAGATTCTATGTCGTCCAATGTCTCCGAAGATATGTTGGGGCGAATATGCTTAAGTCACGATCTATCGTTAGATGATGTTTTGCTACCCGGGCTAAATAACAGGCCACACGCCCCCTCCCCAGAGGGATTTATGGCCTATAATCGACATTCGTGCATAGATGGAACACTTCCTCCGTTTAACCAGTATATTCGAGTAGTGTTAGCTTTCTTCAGAATCGCTCCATCGTAATTACATCCAAATGGATATGCACCGTTGAATAGTCTATTCATCATTTTCATGGAATATCTCTTTCGACCCCCAACACTGAAAGAAGTCGGATACATGTTTAATGTCAAGAGTCGAGGAGATAATCCTTCCTTCACATTTCTAGAGGCAGTTAGGAATTGCTAAGTGGTGACGGGATCTTGGACTTGGCTTAGTTATTTTAAGATGGAGTGGTTTAACGTTCGACGCCCTCCATGGTTCGCCAGCCGATGGTTAGTCAGACGTAAGTGTTGCAACTTTTTCAGTAGTTAACAAGATAGTCATAAGTGATATTGAAACTAATATCTTGTTTCCTTTACAGCTGCAACTCCGCGCCCCGAAGGTGCCTGTTTCAAAGAAATAGTACGGATTCTTTAGGAAGTGCCAGGTGATATGGGAGATATGGACTCAGTGCTCACAGATAGAAGCTTGAGGATTATCGGGCTAATCGATCCAAATCAAAGCATAAGACTGGAGGGATCACTTAGGGCTGCCCCGGTGAGACAGGCTAAACATAGAGCGCCTGGGATCGTAATTGCTGAGGAGGGAAATGAAGAGAACACGCCCACTGACGATGAACCCATAGTCGGGCCTCCTAACAGTTTTCAGGATTTAGTGGGAAGGAAGAAAGGGAAGGCAGCAGCATATAAGCGTCATAAGTCTATGAGATGGAAATCCGTGATCGTGTCTTTTCCAGTCTCCGGTGTTAGAATCTCAGAGGCTCCTCCCTTGCAAATAGAGAATACTTTTGAAGGGCTTGCCGACATTCCAATTCCGGATTATGTGTCACTCCAACAAGATACCAAATTAAAAGGGCTTCAAAGTGCCTTAGATTTAAGTGAGTCACTTCTTATAAGTGTGGCCGACATATCCAGTTGTTCGGGGGTTTAACACATGCATAGATACACTTCACGACACTACACGATTTCCCATCATAAGTTATTCATTTCTGGAGATTACTGATCCTGCTTTTCATTCTATTTTATAGATATGATTACTAAGTGAGAATTTATGTTGGGAAGCCTCTGCTCCGCAAGCCAGTCATCCAGTTCATACTATGAGTCCCGTAGGAGTGAAGCTGATAGAGACCGTGATCATGGTTATTCTAGTCAAGAGCGTTACGAGATCGTCCAGTTATTCTAGTCCGCGAGCTCTATTGCAACCCTCTGGCCATGATAGACAACCCTTAGAGCCTCGAAGCCATAAACTATCTTCTCAAGCTCCTAAGTTTGATTTATTACGTCGCAGGTCTGAAGCCGAAGCTCCCACTATTACTGAACAAGCAATCACCGAGCCTACTGGGGAAGGAGTGATCAAAATCGCCCAGTTGA
Organism: Allium cepa; assembly: GCA_030765085.1. Classification (NCBI taxonomy): domain Eukaryota; kingdom Viridiplantae; phylum Streptophyta; class Magnoliopsida; order Asparagales; family Amaryllidaceae; genus Allium; species Allium cepa. The sequence continues at coordinate 296,613,224 of CM060937.1, forward strand.
GAAAAGATTTTTTGAACATTTGTTTCGACCGCTTTTTCTTTCCTCCATACTTAAAGAAAGTTCCATCTGAGGTGGAGTAACTGATGCATAATTACATCCATGATATTTATACCAAATACAAGGAGTGGATGAAAGCTGCAGATAAAGTATTGATGGTGGCTTTTGAGCGAACAAAAACAATTTAGTAGTTAGAAACCTACCTCGCCCAAAAAGACCGTATAATTCAAGTGCTAAATAATGAAGTTGAATCTTCTCGAAAATCTGAAATTGAGGCCGCTAAGAAGGCCGATGAGGCAAATCAATCCATGGAAAGGATGCGACAAACGCATTTTTCTTTGGTCAAGGAGATGGGATACCAATACTCCACTATTACGGCCGAGAGAGATGCTGCGCTGAAGGAACTTAATGAGCTAAAAGCCAAATTTTATGAAATAGTCAAGGAAAAGGACAACACAAACAAAGTAGCCCAGGAGGCATGCGAACAAGCTGTGGTGCTCTGGGATGAAAGGGATGTGGCAGTACTCAAAATTTAGGAGGCCGAGGCCAGGGTTGCGGATGAAGCTAAGATCGCAAAGGCCAAGTTAGAGACCGATATTAAAGACCTTCTGATCACATACAATGCCAATTTTTTGAAGAATAGAAATCTAGCCTGGCTCGATAATTATCCAACACACATGTACAATGCTTTGGGCCGATTAGTAGAAGATGAAAAGGTGGAACACCAAGCTGAATCGATTGATGAATTTGAGCTCGAGAACCGGGTGTTGAGTGAAGATGAAAGGAAAGTTCTCCATGATATGATGATTTTATATGAAAAGGAGAAACTTGGCACTCAACACTTGGAGACTAGGGAAGGTTCGTGTGTTAAGCATCATGCTGTAAGTTCTGAAAATCTTGCGCCAACTCAGCCTGATTCCACATCTGCGGTTAATCCTCAATCTGTTCCTGCATATAATCCGGATCAACCGCATTTATCTCCAGCTCGTGAACAAGTCTTTGAAGCAACTCTGTCGGTCGCGAGTCAATCTGAGGAAGGTATTCTAGACATTTCCTACACTTGCCCAAAATCGAAAATGCCAATTTAAGTAATCACTAACATTTTTTTCATTATCTCTATCCAGTGAGTGGAACCACGTCGATCGTGCCCCCTACAACTCAAGAATCACATCACACGTAGGAGGCCATCATAACAGAAGCGATCACTACAACAACCACTGCACCAATTGATGAAGCACAGGGGAGCACACTTACTTTTGTTGAACAGATGATGGGGAATTTTTGGTCATCATAGTGACCCCTTTTCCAATCTGCCATTTGTTATGGGTGAAGGCGCACCTCTGACTAGCTCCTCAGGCCCAACTACTAATGCTCCTGGCGAGGCTCAAACAATTCACGAAGAGAAAATAATAGCCAAAATTAAGGCCAAAATGGAAGCAGATACCCGAGCTAGTAGCTTTGGAGGTGGAAGGGCGGGCCCTAGTCTAGCCCCGTTATGAATGATTACTCCTAGTGGTATGGTCATTGACACCAGTGTTCCTCTCTTGCCTACTACTGTTGATCCTGCCCCTCTGACTCCACCTTTAGGAAGCATTCCAATACATATGAGTTCGAAGGATGAAATTAATATAATGCACCCGACTGGAGATCAGTCGCCAAAAGGTAAGGGCTCAAAGAGGAAGCCAAGTGGCAGCTCCAGCGAGTCAATGCCGAAAAAGAAGCCGAGAAAAAAGAAAGAGTAAACATGTGTTTTTGGCTTATTTTTGGTAGATAGATAGGAATCTACTTTTGCCTTCTTTTCGTAGGCCATATAGAGATGCGGGTTTGGCCCTTGCTAGTAGGATTGTTGGCATAATTTTGTAGTTTACTGTTCTTCGAAAAAATAGTTGAAAAAATCTCATTTTGTCTTCTGTACAACTTGTGTTGATATGTTTAAGTGTTCCAGTGTTTGAACTTCAATTCATTGTATTTATGAAATTTTGATCTCCGAATCAAGCACGGGTTTAGTCGCTAAGTTTCGAGGCCACGGCTTCCAACCGCGACTGAGTGTTAAGTCGAATTTCGATGTTGCGTTATCTCACATAGTGACCGGTAATTATGTTCTGCCCCTAGATTATGGGATACTTTGGAAAGATTCATCAGCAATCGCTATTTTCCTTTAACACATCAATTGCAATCTTTAAGAAGCGAAGTGGAAACACGACGGATTCGAGTAGTCGAACCACACCCGCTCATCAATTGGTGATCGTATCCATATTCTTAGGATTGCATTTGTTCATTGGCGGTCGATTGTGTCCGCTTAAGTTTTAGTGATATGTCCACGCTCTAGGGACTTGAGTTATTTTCATGGGCGGTTAGTCACACCCGTTCGATATTTAGAACTGCGTCCACCCTCTGGGGAATTAGGTTAATTCGTGGGTGGTCAGTCACACCTAATTTACATTTATGCTCTGACCGCACTCCGGGGACTCAGAGTTGTCTTAAGGATGGTCGATTCATATCCGATTTATGTTTAAACTACAATCCGCACTTTGGGGATTTAGAGTTAGCCGGTGTTTGTACTCCAGTCCACACTTTGGAAATCCGAAGTTAGTTGATGGGTGGTCAAACCACACTTAGTATCTATGTTTATACTCCAGCTCGCACTCCAGGAATCTGGAGTTGGCCGACAGACGGTCAATCACATTTTTTTAGGCTTTAGCATTTCGTTCACACTTCGGGTGCAACGAATCTATTAGGATCATGGATGGTCGGTTCTAATCCACCTTGAGTTAACAAGCGAGGTCGTTAGATGGATGGATCCATCCTCCTTAACCATGGTTAAGATATGGGTGAAGTCGTTAGGTGGACGGATCCACCCTCTTCGAAACCGCATTTACCGAATTATACTCCAGTTCGCACTCTAGGAATCTTGAGTTAGTTAGAGGATTGTCGTGTAGCAATCCTTTTTTGGCTTCAGTGTAATGACTTCTCTACGAGCTCGGGTTTCACTTAGCGAGTGACCGGTCGCATCATAGTTACTCCCTATTTGAATAAATTCCACTGTATGGTAGAACTTAGCTCTTTGTACATAGTGATGGTCGTATGATGCCTTCCAAAATTTACAACTTTGGCTCAAAGAGATTGCATTTTATTGCTATAATAATAAAATATGGCAAAGTCAATTTCCATATTACAAATTTAAATTTCGAAATGCATAAACAAATTACAAGTGAAAAATAGACTAAATAAATAAACAGCGTCTGTTATGTGTAATAACGACATAGGCTTTCGCTGTTCCAGGCTCTTGGCGGAACGAGACCATCAATGGTCGATAATTTTAATGTACCATCTTCGATCTTTCATTCATTGACATAGGATCCTTTCCATGTTGGTTTCACATGTGAAGGAGCCGGATAATTCTCTTGAGGACGAGATCGCCATGTTCGAAGGTTCGAGGTTGGACCTTCGCATCGTATATCCGGGCGACTAGACTTCGATATGCAGTTGCCCTCAAATCATCCTCTTCATGCTTCTCATCTAATAAATCCAAAGATTCGACAAGTAATATAGCATTCGTTTTTGGATCGTAATAAGTTACACGATGAGAAAGTACTTCGATCTCGACTGGAATAACAACTTTGGAACCGTAAGAAAGAGAGAATGGAGTGTGGTTGGTCATAGATTTGTGGGTTGTCTGATAAGCCCATAAAGCCATATAAAGTTCATCGACCCATTTTCCTCCGGCATTTTCCAGTAATTTTTTCAAGATATACTTTATAAGTTTATTAACAGCTTCAACCTGCTCATTTGCTTGAGGGTGTGCAACTGCAGAGAACTTCTTCTAAATGTGGAACCGTTGATAGAAATTCTAAAATTCAACACTGTCGAATTAGGCTCGGTTGTTTGTGACGATGGTATATGGGAGACCAAATCAGCAGAGAATGTTGCATACTATAAAGTTGATCACTTTCTTTGTCGTGATTGTTGCAAGGGGTTCAGCTTCCGCCTATTTGGTAAAGTAATCAACTGCGACGATGGCGTACATCACACCACCTTTGGCTAGAGGTAGAGAACCAATAATGTCAATGCCCCATACCGCAAATGGCCATGGACTGACCATCTGAGTTATTTTAGCCGGTGGGGCTATAGGAATCCGAGCGTATTTTTGACATCTGTCACATTTTCTAGCATAGTCCGATGCATCGCGGTTTAAAGCCGGCTAATAGTATCTGTATCGGAGCACTTTCTTGGTGAGAGCTTACCCTCCAGTGTGATCGCCACATTCTCCTTCGTGTACATCATGCAATACTCATTTGATTTCATCGTGAGCGATACACCGGAGTAAAGGAACAGAGTATGCTCTACTATAAACGACTCCATTCTGGATTGCGAACCGCCAAGCTTTTCGAACAACTTGTCTCTTTTCACTCCTACACTCTGGCACGATCCCATGCTCGAGATAATTTCTGAATAGAGTCATCCACGACTCCTTATTGCGAATGACCTCAAATGCCCAATCTGTTTCCACTTGATTGATGCTCGAAGAAGATAATGTTTCAAAGGGAACGATTTCCATTTGTTATGCCTCATCTGTACTGGCCAACTTTGCTAATGAATCGGCTTTTTGATTGCGCTCTCGAGCGATGCAATAGAATGCATAATAATAGAACAGATATATGTCTTGGACCCGAGCTAGGTAGGCAGCTGGCATTCAGTCTTTGGCCTGGTACACTCTTCGAACTTGACACACGACCAACTGCGAATCACAATAAATCTCCAAAGCAATGATTTTTATATCTCTAGCAAGCCTCAATCCAGGAAGTAGGGCTTCATTTTTGGCTTTGTTGTTGGTCACATGAAAATCGAACTTTAAAGCATAGCATATAGATCGACCTTCCAGAGTTTCAAGTATAACCCCGGCACCTGAGCAACGTTTATTTGATGCACCATCCGCGTGCAGCTTCCAGATATACTTGGGAGATTCACTGGTTTCGGGCAAGTCCTTCGGGACAGTAAATTCAGCTATGAAATCTACTAGGACGTTCCCTTGAATGGCTCGCCTTGGAATGTAAATAATGTCAAAATGACAGCTCGATATTCCACTTGAGTAACCTACAAGACATCTCAGGCCACGTAAGGACTTGTTGTAATGGCTGATCAGTGTTAACGGTGATAAGATGAGCTTGGAAATACGGACGAAGCTTCCATGAGGCGATGTCAAGACAATAAGCCAACTTTTCCAGTTTCAGATAATTTCTCTCTGCTCTTGTCAGTCGTTTGCTAATGTAATATACTGGCCGTTGTATCAAGTCTTCTTCCCAAATTAGGGCAGCACTGATTGCGTTTTCTGCCACTGCCAAGTGGATGTACAATCTCTCGTGATCAGTAGGCTTTGACATAATGGGTGGTGTGGAGAGATGTTGAATCATCACTCGGAATGCACCCTCACATTCCATAGTCAATTCAAAGTTCTATTTCGGAATGTATTTGTCAGTGGATTTTAGGATGAATCTGCTTAGTGCTGCTACCTTCCCATTAAGGCTCTGAACTTGCTTTATAGTTCTTGGAGTCTCGAGATTTCTGATTGCCCAGACCTTTTCGGGATTAGCTTCGATTCCTTGAGCGTTGATGATAAACCCAAGGAATTTTCTGGATGCGACCCGAAATGGCATTTCAATGGGTTGAGCTTCATTCTATATTCTCAGAAGATGTTACACATTGATTCTAGGTCTTTGATATGATCAATGGAGAACTGCGACTTCACTAGCATGTCATCCACGTATACCTCCATGGTTTTTACGATCTGGTTAGCGAACGTTCGATTAACTAACCGTCGGTAAGTTGCCCCAGTGTTCCTAAGTCCAAAAGGCATAACTTTGTAGCAGTAAAGTCCTAGATCGGTTATGAAGCTGGTTTGCTACTGGTCAGGCAAGTGCATAGGTATTTGATTGTAGCCATAGTACGCATCATTGAAGAATAAGAGCTCTTGTCTAGCTGTTGAGTCTATGAGTTGATCGATTCGGGGAAGCAGAAAATTGTCTTTTGGGCAAGCTTTATTCAAATCTAAGTTGTCAACACATGTTCCCTATTTCCCATTTGGCTTTCAAAGGAGTATAGAATTTGCCACCCATTTCGGGTATAATGCATCTCGAATAAACCCCTTCGATTTAAGCTTAACTACCTCTTCTTTAAGGGCGGCAGATCTCTCTAGATCCATACCACGCCATTTTTGCTTGACCAGGACATGCCGCAGGTCAATATTCAATGTGTGGCTCGTGATGTCCGGGAAGATTCACACATCACAAAATGTGTCCAAGCAACACGTCAAGATTTTTCCCATAGAAATTTAATCAATTCCTCTTGCATCCGTTGGCTTAGCTGAGATCCAATCTTTATCATTTTAAATCGTCATCGTCATCGATTGGAACATCGACCGTCAGCTCGGCCGGGGAAGCTTGACTGTCTTTACTTTCGTCTTCACTTTTGGTATCTCTAGGGTGAAGATCCCTTGGGAATTGGTCGGGTGCTCGTGCCTAGGCCCAGGTATTAGTTGTCAATTCTCAACAAAACGGACGCAGAGAGATTCCTTTTACGCCCTTCCTTTTTTTTCTTTTCGTTGTACCTTCGCGGCTCAACAACATAACAGGCGCGTCCAGCAACCTGGTCTCCTTAAACGACCCCAACTCCATTGTCGGTAGGTAATTTTAAAGTCAAACACCAAGGGGCAATGGAAGCCATAAATTCGCTAGGGCCGGTCGGTCCAAGAATGCATTGTATGGCGAGTCTATAACTAACGCAACAAACTGTATTATCCGAACTCTTTGGCATTCTCATATCCCAATTCCACTTGCAGTTCAACCACTCCAGTGGGTATTGTTGCGCTTCTATTGAAGCCATGGATAAGGGACTGGCAAGGCTTAAAACCTTTGGTTTTCGTTTTCATTTGGTCATAGGCTCGCTTAAACAATATGTTTACAAAACTTCCACTGTCTACTAAGATCATCTTCATCCAAGCAGGACCTACTTAAGCTGAAATGACAAGTGGATCAATGGTTGGGGCTTCGACCCTATCAGCATCTCTGTCTCGAAATACGATGTCATCTGTCATCGTTTTTTATTGCTTGGTCGGATCCCCGTCTTCCAAAATACTACAACATTCGAAGCTCGCATGCCAGATAGAGCTGGCACACAACTCCATTTCCTTCTAGCTTTGGTCTGCTAGATGAGGACCACCGCTAATAGTATTTATCACCAATCTCCTGCCGGTACGAGCGAGTTCCTCCTATCTTGCCTGATTTGGCATGTGGTTCTGATTCAATGGGCCCGCACCTCTTGACTGCGGCACCCACACAAGCTGCTCCAACTTTATCTCACGTATCAATTTCTCAATGATATCCTGCAAATGACGACACTCATTCATGTTATGGCTATAGCTTTCGTGGAATCTACAAAACTTCCCCATCTGAATCTGTTTTTCCGATTATTATTTCAGAGCTAGTTTATTATACTGAATAGTATTGTAGGTCTGTAAATACACATTTTACAATGCCATATTCAAAGGAGTATAATTGTCAAACATGGGAGCCCTACATCGTGGCCTACGATTCTGGTCTCGCTTCCTATTTTGATTCCATCATCTTTCTATCGATTATGTTTATTCTGTATGTTCAATTGCACTTTTTCGAAACTCTCCCCGGTTTGTTTAACAACAACATTTCTCTTAATTCCTTCCATACTAGGCCCTATGCCATCCTTTTTCCTAGACTATTTCGCATCCTCCCTTCTCAATAATTGGGCTACCTTGGAATAGAAATGTTGCAATGATGCAGGAGGTTTTTCGGCCAACCAGAACTCGAAGTCTGGATCGATCCCCTTAGTTATTGCAATCAGAATTGAGCTGTCATTGGGATTACTAATTTCAACGCATGCAGCATGAAATCTCTCGAGATAACTTCTGAATGTCTCTCCAAGAGCTTGAGTGAAGTTAGATAAAGTATTGACATCTTTCAGTCTTGTGACATGCATGCGGAACTGCTAAAAAAACTTTGTTGCTAACTGGTCGAAACACGAGAAAGATCGAGGTGGTAAACGGGTAAACCACATAGTTGCTATGCCCCTTAGAGAGATCGAAAAACTTCGACACTAAACTTCGTCATTGGCTCGTGCAGCGTTCATCAACCATTCATACTTTAAGATATGCTGATTAGGATTGGAGCACTGGTCATAAACGGGTAGAGTTGGCATCCTGAATCGTCGAGGTGGTTCAGCGCAGAGTATATCATCAGTGAAAGGCGTATGACTCCGGGAGATTCCCCAGTCGTCATTGGTGAGACCCTAACTTTCACAGATCATCGTCGGGATGTTCGGCATCTGGACATTTTGAGCCTACTAAGCCAAGGTGTGGTCGGGTTACACAATGCGGGGATGGGTCGGTCGTGGTCGACGTTCCATATCCCACCTCCTTGGTTCTAAGTTCTTGGGGACATATGGTTCAGGAGTGTATTCATGTTAGCGACAATTCAGATCTATCCGATTTCGGGCATCAACTCCCAATTCAGTAGTAGTGGCGACGGTACGGTTGTCTGTAACATGATAAGGAATAGTATCTCCCGGGAGGAGGATCCAGTCTGATGGCTAGTTGATAGGCCAACCCTCGGTTGTCTACGGCTCATGGTGCGCTGCTATTCAATAACTTGTATATAGCTCCCTTCCAGTCGTGGGCGCATGGATCTATGGTGGTAGTCAGAAGGGGTTGAACTCTCGATTGATAAATAAGAAGCCTGGTCCTTCCTAGATCTTCTTTGTCTTTGATGATTCAGTTGATCGGTCAATTCTGCATTGGCACGCAGTTGCCGAGTAAGTTTCCATCGACTTTAAATTAGTTCTTGTGTTAGTAATTGGAACTCTTCCCTGGTGACAGGGTCTTATGGATCTGATGGTCTGGCAGCATTCTAGTCGATAGGAGGTAGTTGTACGGGGTTCTATCTATCCCGTCCTTCTAGATCGGCAGCTGTTGAAGTAGTTCTAGTGTTAACCATGATGGATAGCGAAGCACTTTCCTAAACTTGATGCAAATTTCAATAGGATGGAAGAACTTTAAACTTTAAATCTGGATCTTCTTCTTAGATTTACGCAATTCGATATCGATAGTAGATCCAATGAACAAAAGAAAAACTGGGTATTTTTCAATGAAAGCACCAAAGTGTTTGTACCAAAATTAAGCACGACGCTCTTCGGATGTGTGTGAAGAGGTAAATGAAGAATATAAATGGTAAAAGAGGAAGATCTAACAAATACACCAATTACTAAACAGAAAAAGCACGTAGAAACACACAGATTTAGAGTGGTTCTGTGTATGGCCTACATCCACTATGAAATGATTGACTTTTATTAACTTTTGTTTGTTGGTCACAAGGAATTACAATAGTAAAACTCGAGTATGACAGTGATTTCGGCAGAGTATAGACATGGAAGAGGAAATTGTCCTATTTTTAGTAGGTCCTAAGCTGCTATTTATAGGCGTAAGCTGCAAATATCTTACTCAGATCTCGAAAGACCTCTTTTCGCACGTCGGTGGGCCCGCGCAATCGATCCCTGACCATTTGGAGTCGATCTGTGATCGATAAGAACGCAATTCATATCGATCAGGATTTAGTCCAATCGAGTCGGGATCGATTATGAACATTCTTAAAGATGTACGCAAATCCTGTGAAAATTTGATGACATTTGGCCTTGTAGATTTTGAGTTATGATCAATGCAATTTTGAATTTTTTGATGGCTGTTGAATTCGTATTGATGCTATTCGTATCGATAGCTTCATATTGATGGTTCTGCATGTGATGCCTGAGGACGTGGTGCTAACTTTGTGGATTGATCCACTTTTCATGCTGAACGATCGAGTCTTCCCTATGGATGCACCTCGTTCGTATCAAACCAGCTTGGCCTTGTTCGTATCACTCGGCTGCTTCTCACTTCATATCGATTTTGTGCATTCCACTTCGTATCGATGAGAGGTGTTGATTTCATATCGATCTGTGGCCGATCGATGCGAAGCATGTTTGAAACTTGATCGATATGAAATGAACTATCATGTTACTATCGATGGATACGAAGTGGGTGGATGTGGATAGATATGAAGTGAGTGGATCCAGATGGATACGAAGAAAGGCTTGTTCACCGATGGACACGAAATGGACCGATCCAAACGGGATTGACCGATGGATACAAATGAGCTTATCTTCTTGGCTTGCATTGATCATATCTCGAGCATATGAAATTAGATTGACTTGAAATTTGAAATGTTGGCTTTCATAGCTTTGCTTGTTGTGTCACACTAATTGTAGCTCAACCCGAACTCAGGTAAAATTTACCAACATCCATAGTGAACCTATGTATAACCGTTCTCCGGGATGAACTATCTTGGACTTTCGGTTAATTCCATTGTGTCACGGCATTGCCAAAAGGTGGGATAAAAATATCCATCTTGTAGAATTCATCTATAATAATAGCTATCAAAAGATTATTGAACTGGCACCGTTCGAAGCTCATTACGGACGGCCATGTAAATCTCCATCTTATTAGGTTGAATCGAGAAATCGACTTGTTATTGGTCCCGAAATGATTTTGGAAGCTTTTTAGAAAGTTGAAGAAATCAGAAGGAAAATGAGAACTGCCCAGGATCGACAGAAGAAATATGCAGACAGAAGAAGAAGAGACTTGGAATTTGCAGTAGGAGATCAAGTATTTCTAAAAATTTCGCCTTTGAAGAATGTAATCCGATTTGGAAGAAAAGGGAAGCTCGCTCCTTGATTTGTTGGTCCTTTTCGCATCTCAAAAAGAATTGGTACTTTGGCATATAGAATTGACTCGCCAGAGAACCTATCGAGGATTTATAATGTGTTTCATGTTTCACATCTTTGCAAATATGTGCACGATCCATCGATGATTGTCCAGCCTGCTTTGTTCGAAGAAATTGATGTTGAGCCTAATCTAATTGTTAAGAGGAAACCGCTTCATATAATGGCCAGAAGCACGAAGCAGCTTAGAAGAAAGGTTGTAAATCTCGTCAAGGCTCAATGGAGCGAAGATGATCGAGATTATACTTGGGAAACAGCAAAGAGTATCCACGCTTCAAATCCTGAATTGGTAATACCAAGTATGCAGTCCATGCCCAAGTTAATTTCTATCTTTCTGCTCTCATATTCCGTCGCTTTTCGAGGACGAAATGTTTTGAGTGGGGGAGATTGTAAAGAGCTAGATTTTTCAATGGTTTATGCAAGAATTTAACAATGATTTCGAAAAAAAATTATTATAAAAAATATTAAAAATTTGACAACGAAAACCAGATATTTGGAATGCATCTATTTAAATTAGACCAATAAATTTTGTTTTGTGTCAAAATTCATCCGAAACTCGGTCATCACAATTTTTCAGTGAGAATTATCAAATTTTGAAGTATGAATATTTTTACATTGAAATGATCTAGAAAATTTTCTGATTAAAACATCAAAGTTTGTTCCGTCCAATTCCGACCTCTGTAGCTCCGTTTATCAAGAGTTGCTGTTGTCGTCCAATTTCGAAGCGGTAACAGCGGCGATAGATGAAATTTTGATGCGAATGTTGTAATACAGATTTGAATACATTGTTAGATTCGTCTCGTCGCGCTGATCTCCACGGTATATTTGTTTTTGTAATTTTGGCTTCCGTTGCAAAATGCTAGATGGGTAGGATAATGGTCCTTGACCATGCCTTGGAGTCATAATTGCTCACATCCTTTCGCAGCCAACACACATTCTCTCAGCCCACCTACATTCTTTTCAGTCGAGATACCTTGCATGAACCTCCTCATTTAATAAATGTTGCATTTATTGTTTTCCTTCCCTCTCTATATATATACATGCTTCTTCCCACTCATAGCATTCTCTTCTTTTGCAAATTATTGGAGAATTTTTTTTTACCAAATTTATAAATATATATAAAACAAAACCTATATGCACGTAACCTCCCTCCCTTCTTCTTTTATTCCTCCACCCTAGCGTCGCAGCCTTACACCTATCCCGACCGAACTACCCGCCTTACATTCTTGCATCCCCACCGCCCGACTCACCCCCTACCCAGCTGTCACCACTACCCTACAACCTAATCGAGCCCCCTCCTTACAACTCAAAACTGACCTCGCCTCCTTCCTCTAGTTGCCTACCTCCCAAAACCGCCACCAGTTCCCCATGAACCACCATGTCCCGCTCCCAAACCCTGCCGCACCCCACTGCGCCCGACTTTCCACCCTCCTAATACCGAAACCTAAAGCCACCTATCCCCAATTCCGCTTCCCCATCTCCTCCAGCCCACTACATACTACGACCCACATCCACCTGCCTTACCCCGACCTACCTCGCCCTCTATCCAACCTGCTCTGCCTCCTAGCCTAGCAAATCCACCTCAGCCCTCCACTGCATCCTCCCATCTACCCTCCCCTGCTCAAAGCCTCCCCAACTTGACCCACTGCCAACCCGCCGACCCCCCTTGCACCCTCAACGCCGCCTCCTACCCTCCACCTCACATAGCCTGAACCACCTCCACCCACAAGTCTCGACCCGTCGAAGCCCCCTCAGCCCAACACCCCTCTTCATAAAGCCTTCCAGTCCTTCACTATCCCACCACCTAGTACTTGACTTGCATCCACCTCTACCTCCCAGCCCGTCGCCACCACTGCAACCCAGCCGAACCTGCACCCGACCTAAAGACCTCCAGCCCAGCTCGATTGAACCTAGGACTACCTACCGCTAAACTGCCCAGAACCCACCGTCAAACACCAACCATCCACACCCGCAGCCCCGCTTAGTCCGCCATTCGAAGCTTTTCTTCACACATCATCCACTTTGTCGAAGTTCCGTATGCAACAACGTTCACCTCGGCAGCCGTCATCTTCCCACTTTAGTGCATGCACGTGTTCGTATCACCTTATCGCCGTGTCCATACCCGATTGTCAAATTCACGAGGGTGAGCGATTTTAAGCTCACGATTAGATTTTCATATTGCAAGTATCCTGTGATGTTATGAATAATTGGTTAATAAGTATGATTGATATTAGGATTGGTAATCATGAATATTCGACGCTATGATATATGATTTTGCTGAAATAATTAAACCTATTGATTGTGATCCCAATTGCTTGTGAAACCCATAAGCTATGGGAAAATTTGAATGTTGGATGACGACAGATTTATTGACACCCGACCACTTTTATATTGTTGCTGTATGCATTGAACAGGACAATAAAATTGAACCGGGGTATGGGTTGAAATGATATATATTCAAATTATATCACTTGGCCTAGGATAGAAAATTAAATAATAAACACCGATGGGTCAATTGAAATTTATTTTGGATGTTTAATATTTAAATTTGAAATTAAGAAATAATTTAGAAATTTAACATGAATTTATAATTTAAATTTTATGTTGAAAGTCAATATATAATTTTTGAAATCTATCAAGTTAATTAAGATTTTAAAATGAAATATCAATTGAACTATTTTAAATTATGAAATCGAATTAAAATGTTTATGTTAAATATTAATGAGATTTAAACTTGTTAATTTGATTATTTGAAATTTAATGAAATTTGTTAATATTGTATATGTAATTGAATATTAAATAAAGATTTGACTTAATTAAAGAAGATTTTTAATTGATTTTATCAAATTAATATAAAGTTTAAACTGAATTGTTTTGAATTAAAGTTTAATTAAAAGTGTTAAGTTAAGTAATTAAGTAAATTAATTTCGAAGTGTAATTAAATTGAATATTTAACTTTTGTATTTAAGAATTAATTAACTTGGTTAATTTGAAAAGTTATTAAATTTGGATAATTTAATAAAAGCGAAATATTTTGTAAAGTTGAATCTTTGATTTTAAATCCAAATTTGTTAAAGTCAAAGGAGGAGATGTTGTTTAAAAGTAAAAGATATTTTGATTCAATAAAATATCCAATTGGTGTGAAAATGATGTTGATTATCAAAGAGACTGGGGCCGGATATGGGCATACTCTCTGCCGATACCAGAACCACATTAATAACTGCGTACGTGGAGTGAAGATCTAGAATGAAGTGGCTAGATTCGGCGTACGTTTGCTAGATTTGGAGAAAGAGAATGGTGATGGATTAGGCTGGCACTTGTGCCAATTTGAAATGACTAGAACAGGAGCCGTACCGGCGAAGCGGGCTAGCTACCCCGAGTGGACATACTTCTTCATTTATTCAATTTGTTACTAATTGGTGATCACCCTTCAATTATGGCAGTTGTTGGACGCAGTGGGCAATCATGGCTATGATGCATTACCACCAGCCAAGAAGGGTAAACTAGTAGTATCGTACCTTGGGAATTGCCTCACGTGTCTTGTCATACTTTTATCCCTATACAAGACCACTACGATTTTGGTTTAGTTTTGTCATATCGTGGAGCATCCCTACCCCCGTCGATTTACTGGTGTTTTATATGCAAACTGTATGAAAATTATTAAAAACATGTTAAGAGGGATCAATGTAAAGCCTTAACGCAATTTTGGTATTTTATACTACTAATAGACACTGCATATACAGTGTATTCTATTGTATATATAAATAGTTTGACGGATCCTTAAGATATCGAAAATCCCGTAACATCTTTTGAGTTACTTGTACATTTTCACTTGGGTAGGAAAACTTACATGGGAACTTCTAGTCCTGACTCGAGTAAATTGTTTTACTTTATGCTTGGGTCAGCCTGATTATTGCAGTGTATGAGCAATGCCTATTTTGGAGCCGAAGATTTAGTCGAAGACTCCACTCTATCCTCTATTAGTTATCTATGTTCATTTTGGCTTGTATAAGTAAATTTCTATGTATATCTAGTATTGTATAATTATAATCTAAAACTTAGATGTATTTTGTGTAGTAACTTCATGAACTACTACGTATATTATTTATTTCCTTTGCGAGATTCTACATTATTCTGTACGTGATTCTATGTTGATTCCATTTTCAAAACCCTAAATTGATAATCTATCTTATTCTGAGAAGTTTAAGTTAGACAATGATGGTTTATTGTTAGCTTAAGTTGTTCAAAAAGGCTGGTCATCACACAAACAATATATAATATAACACAACTAAAGAAAATATTTCCCAAAAAGGTTAAAGGTTTTACTCACATTGAAGCTTTCCAAACTCTCATTAGATTAGGTTATGCCCTAGTACTTCCATTCCTACGTAAATGATAGAGTCTTGGACCCTTACTGCCTTAGGTAGGCTTGTCCTTGCAAGAAGAAGGAAGTGAAACTTATTTTTGGTAATGTCGAGTGACATGGATAGTTATTGAATTCTCCATAGTTTAGACAGAAAATAGGTCAAATTTGCCTTAAATTTTGGACGTGTTGCACTCGCATTTTGGAAAAGTGGTAACAAGGAAAGTTTTAGAAAATTCTTTTCTCTATAATTTAAAAAAAAGAATCACGCAATTTGAATCTATTTTGAGGGAGATATTGTCAAAAGAATAAAGACTGTTTTTGGACTCGAAATTCTGGGTCAAAAACCACTCTGTAAAGAATCAAAAATTTAACTTAGCCATGTATTTGAGAAAGTGGTCAACATGAAAGTTGTAACCACTGAAATTTTAAATGATTTGAAAAGAAAGGAAATTTTGATTTGTCGAAGCATGGAGTATGTTATGGCTGAAGCAAGTTGGATGGAAATAAGGAATATTGAGTGGACTTTCCAACAAGTTTTACAAAAGGATTTTTTTTTTCTTTTAAAAGAGAACCATTAGAGCTTCTTTAAGAAGCTTAAGGAAGTTTTGGAAATAGAAAAAGGAAATGATAAAGTAAGAAATGAGTTAGGAAAACCAACTTTATAAGAAAGCAATGCTTCCAAGGGAAGCTTCTTTATTTTGTTTATTTTTTAGCTTATGCTGGAAGTTTCCTTTATTTAATTTATTTATTAGCTTACATAGAAAGCTTCCTTATTATATTATACTTAGAGGCTTATATTGGAAGCTAAGCAAGCATATTTGAGAGCTTTAGGAATTTGAAAAGGAAATGGGAACGAGAAATTGAAAAGAAATTAGGAAAACTAGTTTCATAAGCACACAAAGCTTCTAGAAGAAGCTATTCAAGATAGGCTTCCAAGAGAAGCCAAACCAAGCTCATAAAACTAAGCTTCCTTGGGAAGATATTATTAAGAGAACAAGGCTTCTAAGAGAAGCTATCTAAGTAAAGTAAAGTGTATAAAAAGTGTTATGACCTTTCTAATAACTTTTAGCCGACGTGAAATCGAAAATTCAAAGAACGAATTTCCAGTCACATTTTTGATCTTAATTGAACTAAATATTTTTGTGAACTAAATTTGAAAATTATTGTACCATCATTATTTATTATTTAATAGATTTTTATTTTAGCTATAAACCTATTATTTGAATATTTAAAATTAATTAAATATTCATATTTAATATGGTGAAATTCTGGGCCGTTACATACATACATACATACATACATTTACATATGCACAGACACAAGCTAACTTATCTAAAAGTGTGAATACTTATGCTAAAGAGTTCATAATATTTACGGTAACTTTTAGCCAATGAAAAGTCAAAATTTCGAAAAACGAATTCCGATCACAATTTCAATTTTTCTTTGAACTAATTAATTTTGTCAACACATTTTTGAAAACTGTTTTACCATTACTATTTAATTTTTAAAAAAGTTTATTTTCATTATATTTATTTGATTATTTAAAATTAATTAATATTCGTAAATTAAAGCAGGGAAAATCCAAGTCGTTACAACACGACTCCACCTTGTACCACTCTTCTCTTTTCCATGTCAACATGAATTTATGGCTATGTGTGCTTATGTTTGCTAATGTTCCATACGGCATCTTAACTTTAAAATTACCTTATTTAATGTTTAAACTTCACCATCACATCCACTTTACATACTTTATATGTATATATACATATACAAATGCATGCATACATACATACATATACATACATACATACATACATACATACATACATACATACATACATACATACATACATATATATACATACGTACATATATATACATACGTACATATATATATATATATATATATATATATATATATATATCCTAACCAATTTCTAAACATATGTGTAATTTATCTAAAAGTGTTTACAACATATCCGAAAACTTTTAATTGATGAAAAGTCAAAAATTCGAAAAATGAATTCCGTTCACATTTCTGATTTTTCTTTAAACTAATTATCTTTGTACACTAGTTTTGAAAATCATTTCACCATTCTTATTTATTATTTAAAAGAGTTATTTTAATTATAAAATTTATTATTTGAATATTTATATCAATTAAATATTCACAAGTCAAAGTGGTAAAATTCTTGGTTGTTACACTCTCCTTCCGAAAAGAATTACGTCCCCGAAATTTTACCACAACCTTTAACCTAAAAACACAATACTACTCATCGATCTATATGATGTACACAGATCATTCCTATAAAAAATCTAAATCAATCGCTCACTTGAATACATAGCTATTATTTCTGAATTAGTATCACTCACTCGATTCTCTACTGCAGACTCCAATCAGGCTTCTTAATTAGAAACCTCTATTCTCCTTACATATCCATATACTGTGATAGTAAACTTTTGTTTCCATATTAAGAACCGTCACCTAGTATTCGCAGTCAAAAATCGAGTGACATATCCTTGTCCAAAATGGTGTAAAACACCTCAAGTCATGTACTCGAATCTTGAATCAAGAACTATATAAGAAAGGGAAATGATCTACGTACAACCTACATACTCTTCTAAAGGTTCGTACTTACCCAATTACCTTTTTATCCTTCCATAAATATTTATGAAATCATTTCATAAGAATTCCAACTTTGGTTCAAACATTTTAAAATGATGCAACTTTATTTATAAAACAATTTCAAAAAATCATTTTTCTTTAATAATTTGTACAATAATATTCTATATCCAAAGAGTATATACAAAACATTATATTTTAAATTATAATCATCTTTTCTATTCAGATGTAGACCCAAAATAATTTGGGATCTCAAAACTAAGTCGAACAATTAAACCTCTTTAATTATTCGGTCTGGTAAGTAGCTAAGAAGAGTAGGATGGTGGTATTCAAACTCCATCCTGGAGTCTATTTTTTCTCAGGCACTGTTAACCATAAAATTCATTCAAGGATGAAGGTACGTAAGAAGGCTTCCGAAGGCATCGAAAGAAGGCTTACGAAAGTATAAAAAATAAACACGTCAATGGGGCTTCATAAGTATTGAAAAGGGTTCTGCTACAGTTCAAAAAGGGGAGAAGGAGCTTCCGAAGGAAATTGGACTGGTGCCGCAAGCATTGGACGCTTCCACTGGAGATGAAAGTAAGGGCTTCCTCTAAACATAACCCCTTTTGCATAGATTAATCTTTCAAAACAATTAGTTCTACCACTATTCATCTTCTATAGAAGAAGAATCTACCAACACTTCCCTACCACAAGCATTGTAAGAAGTTTCACATGCATCATTACGGCTTCGCAAGCATTAAAAGTTAGGCTCTTGCAATAGTCGAAGAGATTACCTTTGAAAACAACCTTCCGCCACCATTATAACCTTTTGAACCAGTCCAAATACCCATCCGCTCACGTCAAAATAACACATTCCAACTCCGATGTAAGGTTTCGAAGGTGACGAAGGCGTCAAAAATGCTTCCGTTTATACTCAAATAGCATAGTGAAGCACCGAAATCCATTCGCTATCCAAAAGCACACCTTTCGATGGTGATGAAAGACTTCAAGTATGTGTAAACAATGTTGATGAATGTCAGATCCATATCCATCAATAGAATGCCTTCAATAGGGACAAAAAGGCTTATTCAAGTGTGACAAAAGACCTAAGTACCTACAATCAACTTCGGAACCATGAGAGTGGAAGGATGAAAGCGGAAGGATGGAAGTGAAAGAGTGGAGAAGAAGAAGGGAAGCAGAATGAATATCCCCTTTTCTGAAGCCCTACCGACTGTATTTATAAGAAAAACCCGAGTTACTAGGCTTCCAGAGTGGTCCGGGCCCGTCAAGACCATAGCCAATCCCAAATTGATCATTACGACCGATCCTAAACTCTGAGCATGCCCACCCAATGTAACATCTCGCCTTTTTGTATGTTTTAAATCGACGATAAACCACACACGTCAGACTTAAACCATATAGAAGGGCGGATTGTTATGGGGTAAATAAGAAAAAGCAGAGAAAAAAAAAAACAGAATCTTGCAGCGTAACGATTAAATTTAATAATCAAATGTACAGTTCATGGAGCTGTTTTACAAAATATTCGATTATACTTATACAATATATATCAGAGTTACACATACCAGAGACAATATATAATGCAACGAAATAGTATGAATGTAGTGGAATACAATAAATAATCGTAATACAAATCTTCGTTTTCGTCCTCCAGAATAAAATCTTCAAATCCTGAAATGCTTAGGCTGACCCGAGCGAATTGAAAAGAAAAAACACTCGAGTCAGAACTAAAAGATATTATGTAAGTTAAATCAACGGTAAATAATATGAGTGGAACGACGTCAGAGATGTTTATGAGATTTGACATCTCCTATCCAGTGCTAACGTGAGTGCAGTAACTTAAGAGATGCTCGGGATTCACATCACCTAAGGATCCGTTAAAATATTTACTATGTAGTAATACTTCGCTATTATAATAGTGTCTAATAGTAAAATAAATTTACTTTTAAATAGCTTTAAGGGGTTAGCCATATAGCCCTTAACACGTAATAGTGCCAATAGTCTATACAGTACCGTAATACATCCTGATTGGGAGGCTACCAGAAGATACTCCATAGGTACGGCACAAATCAAACTCGTACAAGACACGCTAGGGTAGGTGACACGGCACAACCAGGCAATGCCAGGGTAGATATACCAATTACGCTTCCGGGCCGGTGGTAACGCGTTGCGCGCAGCTACCGCCCACCTCGAGCCACACTCCCAAATCAAAAATCAAAAGTGGCCATCGAATCAATCCAAAAGTTAGAGTATAATATCGAAGGGATGTGTCCGATAAAAGGTGCTACCTTCTTAGCCCGTCAATCGCTCCTGTTTTAGCCACCTTATGCCAACTCACGGGAGTCAGATCTATGTATATACCTCAAAGGAACGTCGCCACCATCCTACTTCATTCTGCAATCTCCACCGCGTAAACGGTTGTCAAAGAGGTTTTCGGAGTTGGCAGAGAGTATGAGAACTTCTGATCCCGGTCTCTTCAACAACCAAATGTTATTATAACACTGCAGTCATTTCAAAATAATTTATACTTCAAAACCAGAATATAATATCCATTTCGAAACCATGTAAATATGATATCCTTTCCATTTTTAACCCAAATCAATATTATATCATTTTTATAAAACCCAAATCAATATAATAGCATTTTTATTTCAAATATATTCTTTTTCCAAAATCATAGCACTTTCAAATTTATATACTTCGAAAACAAAACCACTTGAAATATAACATTTCCAAATTATAATACTTTGAAACTCAAAACTTTGAAACATAACTACACCACTTAAATGGCTTAAATATTAAATTACTTTATATAATAAAATAAATTCTTCAATTTCACAAATCAAATTCCAAATATAGATTTGAACCCCCAAATAACCATTTTAATTTCCATATATTTCAAAGCTTTAAATATTCCACCATTTCAAAACTAATTCTTTGATAATTCCATTTCTATCAAATTTAATTACTATTATTTAGATTTGAAATGTTTACTTAATAAAAAAAATATCATTTAAGTAAAACCTTTAAACTTCAAATAACTGGATATTCTTTCAATTTGATTAACTTGATATATTCATTTAAATCAACTCGATATTTATTTAAATCACTCTAAACCAAAATCAAGTTATAAAATCATACCCTTTAAAATCTCAATTTTTATTTAAATTTCACATCAATTTTATTCGAGTATAATTCTTAAATACTTTAATTCAAATCAAATTCATATTTATCCTCCAACCTTAATTTTTTTTATTCAAGTCATTGTAGACTCTGTATACAATAAAAATTGAACAGATACTTAACCATATTATAAAAGCAATCAAACTTTATTATCAAACTTGTTTTTATTAAACAAATCAATGCATAGCTTAAATTCAAGAATTTAACTATATATAAAATAATATTTATGTAATATCAAAAATCCATACTTATTAAACCGTATATTTCTATCTAAACCCATAGAAATCATTTTAAAATATTTATATATAGACCGACGGTGTCTATATATAATTTTCTATCCTATGGTCAAGTGATATGGATATTTATCATTTCAATCTGTAATTTAAAATAAAATTACAGTTATATATCATTTCAAACCGCAATCCCGAATGAAATAAAATGCATAACAACTTGCAGTTTATAATAATATAAAATACAACATCCATTCATCCAAATCAATCATCAACCATTTATCACGATGTCATCCAATTCAAATAATAACATCAATATAAACAGATAATAAATAACAGGTAATTACCTGGCAGTTTATATTCAATAATAAATTAATTTAACTGGCAGTTTATATGCAAAAATTTAATTCAATAAATTCAATTTAACTGGAATGATGATAAAAATATACCAAACAGCAATAACTAGATTTCTAATCACATCAGAAATTAATTTAACACACATAAGAAATTTTAGAAGTTGTGAGTGGGTTAAAACACTCACCTTTTGAATTTAAATTGAATTTAAATCCAATTTAAACCCAAAATTTGAACAGTCTCAGAATTCATCCAAACGTATACCAAAATGTCCGGAATTTTTGTTACGATCGCAGCGGAGAAAACCGCGCATGATTTCAACCTCGCATGCAAAAGTTATACGCGTTAGATCATTTGAAAACAAAATTAAATTAAAACAAAATAAAAACTCACCTAAACTAAACCATGCCACGTCACCAAGCTTCACCACGCACAGCACTGTTCACGCACGAAACTGAAAACGAACCCTAGCCGAAAACCTGTATGCACACGAAGACGCCGCCTCAAAAATCGCGCGCGCCACCTCGCCGCCTACACTAGGCCGCAGCCCACCGAACCTCTCCCACGCGATCTCCCACCTCCTCGAAGTCCTCTCAACCAACCACGATATCCAACGCACAGGAAAAGAGCAGCCGCCGCCTATATACACCGAACCGTAACCCATTTTTATCGTAGATCCAACAGTTAACTTGACGATCGAACGACGCCGATGACCTCCACTAGTCCCCCTCTGCGCAACCACATGCTCGATTTGATGATCCATCGCAGTTGATCGTGATGCAACAGACGACCAAGGATAAATGAGCCAATCCTAGCTACCCAGAAACCCAGATCGAAAAACGAATCCAAGAATTGAGATGCGCTCTTCGAGAGCTTTCCGACGATATAAAATATGATATAGTTTGTGGAGTTTGAAATTTTGATTTGAATTTGATATTGAAATTGGAATTGGGAACTTTTGTTTTGTCTGCCATTTAAATAAGGAACTAAGGAGGAATTGTAGGTACAAACAAATGACAATGAGGGACAAATAGGGTTTATAACAGGGTATTTATAGACAAAGCTGAAATAGGATAGATGGACCAGATTGATATACGCGTTGAACGATAAAATGCCCCGAAAAGCCCGTTCTGACTCCGGAACGAAATTGGGTCAACCCATATATCAAAATAGATGTTTTAAAATATATTAAACACAATGGAACGGGTTTCACGTCCAAATTCCATCATATGAAGAAGTTATGATCAAATCAAGTTATTCCAAATTGAATTCAATTAATTACAATTTAATTGATTTCAAGGCGTTCCAAGCCCGTACGATCAAACAACAAGTCCGATCGCTACAAAACTTGAAACCCTACAATAACTGTTACGGATCCGATGAAACTAGTTTCGTCGAAATCCGAGTCAGTGGCCAAAATGGCTATTTTCCAGTTAATTAAATAATTTAATATTAATTTAATCAATCACTTCTTCAAAATCAAATTGTAAAATCAACAAATCTCATCATTTTTTTGATTTCTTAACCCTTCCCAATAATTTAGGCAAGTTCAGATATCCAATTTAATTTAATTAATTTACCCATCATCGTATTAAATTTCGAATTTAAATAAATTCTCTAATTGTCAATTGAAATTCCAATAATCCATTTATTTGATTTTTAATCTTGTTATTCAATACATTATCACCAAATAGATCAAATTAACGTTGGTTCATGGTTTATTACATTATTACTCTCAAATTTCATCTTAACCTCAATTAACGTAACATTTAAATATTTAATTTCAATTAATTGCAATAAACCCAATTACCATAATTAAAATTCAGATAAATAAATAAATCTTGATTCCCATTCTTATTATTCAGCAATCATTATCATATTCATACTTTATTATCAACCAACAATTATTGCAATTCATTATCTAATATTGATTTTATCAAATTACAATTTATTACGTATTATTCCATCAATTAATATACTTTGAACGTATTTCCCAATTCATTAATTACAATTAATTATAACCTTCTAGTTGGTTTCAGTAATTGGGATTGCACTAAATTAATTATTTATTCATTTGCATTAACATTATTACCTTTAATTGCAATTTGATTACCAATTTTATTTAACACTGTATTATTTGATTAATTAATTCAACAAACTGTCCAATTATGAATAACATTAACATTATTTCCAAATATTACCTTAATTAACATTAACGTAATATTAAATTATAACTATTGTAATTGAATTTCACTTTAAATTAACAAGCTACATAAATGGGTAACATACAATAATCGTTACGTTAACCTTTAGTCACATTAATAAGCTTTTATTACCTACGAATCAATGTTACCATTTATTTTCATAATACCAATTTCATCAAATTTCCATTAACCATCTATTATTTCCTTAGTAAATCCAATATTCCATTTATTCGCTTATGTTCCACTTATAGTCAAGTATAACATATTTTCATTAATTGACATTTCATGCAACCCATTAACTATTAACCTTAATTAGCATTGTTTTCTTTGCATTCTCGTTATATCTCATAAATATGATTCTAAATTTTATTTCTTCCAGCATAAATTGCACAACCATATTAAATTAATAAATTTCAAGTTTTTATTTATTCCAGATTTAATTACCAAAATCTTATTAAATTAACAATTTTTTATCGAAAATAACGGGTTGTTGCACCCAATCTTGCCCGAGTGTGACTCGAAGTGAACATATATAGAACTCGAAGTAACTCGTGCTAAGACCCAAAGTATCGTTGCACCGACCCTTTGCCTTCAAACACCGATCCCAACGTGCTGCCGACCTACCTTCCTATGCCGACCCGAGGGATATGCTAGTGTCGAACGAAGTAAACAACTCACACTCAATCACGCCGATCCAATCTCCCCGATCCTAAAATCGAACTACCAACCCGAGTATGAAACTCAATGACCCAGAGTGAACCAAAGACGGCGATTCCCTAGAGTGCTCATCAAATTTCCAAATGCCAACTCGAGTAAAATGGAGTACTGACCCAGAGCTACGAATGTGTCGACCTAAAGGACTCCTTGATGTCGATCCAATTTCTGCCAATCCGCTCCAATATGACCGACCTAGCTTCTTACTAATCCACTCCAACATGACCGACCCAGCTTCCTCCCGATCCACTCCAACATGACCGACCCAGCTTCCTCACGATCCACTCCAACATAACCGACCCAGCTTCTTACTGATCCACTCCAACATGACCGACCTAAGAGCTGATGCCGACCCAAGTAAATGTCCTTGCCGACCTGGAGTTATATTAACCACCAAAAATCCTACCAACCCACTATGACTCGAAGTGGCTATCCAAATGACCCGAAGCAAACTGCTTCAAAACCAAAAGCCGGCCCACAAGCAACTCGAAGCAAACTCCAAACATCCCGAATAACCTCGAATTTTGTCGAAATTCATATTTCCAGTATTCCATGACTATTGTCCATCAACAATGCCTAATCTCGACTTCAAATCATATTTATCATCCGTGATTGACCTTCTATCCATCTAGTTTGACTCAAACTCATCATATTCCAGTCTCGACGAACGAGTACCGATATAGTTAAATCTACTTGACTATGGCCTAACCGAAAGGTGGGTTAACATTTGCCTCCCAAAACATGCCTTGCTATTGGAAGGTGTGTTTTTAATAGTCTCAAATCCGATATCCGAAGTCATTGTTCCATTCATTAACAAGCGATTCCATTCACATCCGATAGTCTACTCCGCGACTGTTCCGCATCATTATTCAATTCTGAATCCATCCCAAATCCATTACCTGAATCCATGATCTCTTCAGACCATTTTATTCGAGTCCAGGACCTCTCCGGGTCCGGTAATCCAAATCGAGGACCTTTACGGGTCCAAATCCAAATCCTTAGCTTTTCATAGCCAATATCCAAATTCATAACCTCTCCAGGTTCTTGCCAAGCGCAACCTACACCCAATTACTAGTGTTAGGTAATACCATAGCATTCCTGGTTTAGTGTCCCTAAAACTGAGTAGTGTCATGGCTTAAGTCCTAGCCAAATCCTGGTCGTTTCGGACCCTTGCCAAGCATAGTCCATATTCGACGACCTGAAATAGTAATCGATAGATGATACAGGGCCAAAGTCCTAGGACGAATCCTGTTCTCTCCGTACCCCTACTGCGCATATTCCATGCTCAGTGACCGTTTAGCCAAAAACCAAAAAAAAAAGTCAATCAAAATCCAATCCAAGATCATATTCAAACCAGAAATCCATATCAAAAGTCCTAACAAAAAGAAAACGTCCAAACCAGAATCCAAATCAGAAAACAAACAAAACCAGGAGTTCAAACCAAACCCCAAAACCAAACTAGAAAAATTAAGTGTCCAAGCCAAAAAGAAAAAAATGGATTTCACAAACCAGAGCATCACAGTTTATCATCATCTCAGAGCATGCCTAGGGGTTGTCTTTGTCTCCATACATGAGTAAGTAACTTAGTCGTCTGCCTAGAGTTTGCTACTTATTCCAAACCTTCATGATTAGTTAATGACCAACCAACCACCATTCCTAGGCCTTGTGCCATTGTTGTTCAAGGTAGGTGGTGGCTGCTCCTATTCCATCGCTGTATTCTGAGGTTTGACATATTGCCGCAACTAACCATTCCTTACATGCTTCTCAAATATATCCTTCAGATGCATGTAGCTGTTAGCATCCTACCCGTCTAGGTCATGAAAGAGACAGTGCCTTTCCAATGCCCTTTCGCGTTCTGAGGGTTCCTTCCTTGTGGTCCTTTGATAAGGAAGGCGATCCCGATTATCAAAATATACCTTCTCCATGTCTCATTCAGTCTTGTGTAAGTGGAGAATTTTGGTTTTCCCTAGCGCTTCCTCTTCCCTTTATCCTTGTCTTTACCCGAGCTTTCACCGGACGGTTTTCCATCGTTAACCATACTTACTTCCTTTGACTTCATATCCAAACATGCATCCTCTTGTCGATGAAACTTCTACTTCATGAAAGAATTCCTCGAGATCCATTAATGGATCCCGTATCAATGATACTTTGAAATCCGAATTATCCTTGACTCCTGATACTGCCGCCATCAGAGACAATGATGGATACAGCCGATCCACAGAAGCAACTACTGCATTATAAAGAGTTAAAAAAGTCATAAGCAATTCCCTCGTCTTCTGCTTCACCAATGTCAGTGTCATCACATTCTTCGACCTTTTAATGTGAACTCAAAACTATTTCAAAAAATTGTCCACTAATTATGTCCTTGTTCCAATAGATCCATCTTCCAGCTATCTGAACCACATAACAGCTATATTGGTCAAATACAGGTGGAAACTGTAATGACCTGCTATTTTCAACCATTCGCATCCACATATGCCGAACTTGAATTGCTCAAAATGTCAGATTGTTAATTTTATTTGGCAAAACTCAGCATATATAGTAAATAAATCACCTACGGAATCACAGACTCGGAGTAATATAATAATAACGCAACGCAATAGATAAGTACTAGTTCATGAAGCTACTATATAAACAATAGAGTTTGAAATAAAATACAATAGAATATCTCAAATGCAGTGAAGTCTCCAATACAACTGATGACCTTTCTGAATAAATCAACTGGAAAACTGAAAGCTGAATCGATAGTTAGATCTTCAAGCGAAGCTCCAAACTCCAAAGGTGAGTCCCAAATGTTGTATTACTCAGTCTGACCTGAGCGTAAAGCAAAACACAAAAAACTCGAGTCAGGATTAAAATTCTTATATCAACAAATCCAACTCAAGTGAAATATTAACTGAAATACAATTAACTTAAAGGATGCTTGGGATAACCATCCTCTAAGTATCCGTATAAATATCTACAATGTAGAAATATACACTATAACGCCGTAGTCATTTCAAATTAATTTATACTTCAAACCAAAATATCATTTCATTTCAAATGTATCTATTTCCCAAAATAATATATTTTAAATAATTTTTAAAGTAAGGTATTCATAATTTCCTCAAACTTCCCTAATTGCTTCAAAATCAACTCGACTTTTCAATCAAATTTAATTCAATCTCAATTTATCAATTTTCATTCGATTCAGTTTCTAACTAACCAAATTCAAATTTATCGATTTCAAATACAGCTTTAAACCACAAATAAACCATTTAAATTTCGATGTAATTCAAAGTCAATGTATTTCTAAACTTTAAATATTCAACATTTCAAAGACTAAATTTGATAATTGCATTTATCTCCCAATTTCACTACACTATTATTTAGTTTTGAAATATTCCATTAATAAATTCAATACTATTTATATGACCGTGAATTTCATTTTCTATATATATTACCTTCGATTTCTTTAGACGCGAAATATCCAATAAATTACTTAATTCAAAATCAAGTTATAAGATCAAATCTAAAAATTCCAAATTCAAGTGTTTCGAATCGATTTAATTAAGTAAAATTCTTTACTAATTACAGTTTTAATCAATTCGACCTTATCTTCCTTACTTTTACAAATCATTGAAAAATTGATTTAAAAATATAATACTTAACATATTATATTAATTAAATAAAACTTTATTAATTTAGGTTTATTATTGAGTCTACTTTATATTTATACATATTTATATAAAATATTTCAATATTAAATAAACCATATATATTCTCTTCAAATACATAGAAATCATTTTTAAAATATTTATATATAGATCAACGGTGACTGTATAATTCTTTATCCTATAGTCAGGTAATATGGATATTTATCATTTCAATCCGCAATTTAATATATACGGGTATATATCATTTCAACCCGCAATCCCAAATTCAATGCAAATGAAAATCACTCGGGTCTATCATTTCAACCCATAAGGATTTTCTCATATTCTAAATTCTGTTTGGGTATGTATCATTTCAACCCATAGTGAATCTTATACTAATAGGGAACTTGCAAAGTGATGACAAATACGATAATAATAATAACAGGCATATATCGTAAATAACAATATAATATAAATAACAGGATACGGTGTCATATCTCACAGGTGAACAGTTACAGATACTAGCATATTAAATAATTAACAGTTCAAATTAGCAGCATATTTCAATGATCGTTTCAATTGAAATCAAATTTAACAAATATAAAAATGTTAATCGTGAGTGATTTCTCACCTTTTGGGGCTAGAGAGAATAGACACTGAAATTTGAGTTACGAAATGCAAGCACGACTTTCAAATCAAAGCTAGATTGACTCAAATAGACGATCAAAGCTGATAGATGGGAATCGATGAGAGAATTAATCAATTTGATATAAACAGAGAATATATATATAATATTTATTTACAAATCAATATTAATTTAAACACATAATAAATTCAATGTAAATATTTCAAAGTCATTGTTTTGAATACGACACATAAACAAACATGTTTACATAATATAATTCGAAGTATATATATATATATATACTTATAAACAAGTATGAACGGCTTATATCAACTATTCTAGGAAAATCAATATATTATGTTAAGGTTACAAACATGTAGATCAAAATTTATAACAACAACATTTAATATTATATGCACTTACATTACAACCCATTATTAGTTTAAACACGTATACTTAAAAATCAAGATGTATTAGTATATACACTGCCCATAAGATATTATGATACGCATACTTATATATATCCCTCCAAAGTGGAAGACCGGTACTTTATAATTAATATACACATTTTAAATCTATGCAGACTCATCTGTCTTATGTATCAAACTCATTGTACCTACCTATTGTACACAAAACCATATATATCAAAATTTATTACATACTTAAAATTATCGAGCACATCCAAATACATATAGACTACAAAATACATATTCCCACCTTATAATATAACAGACTATAACATATATGACTTATAAAATTTGCATATATAAATCAAACAGATAAAGATATATAGATTTACATATACAATATATAAATCTTGTGCACGACAAAATATAAACAAAGTGTAAACTTATTATATATAAATAATATATAATTAGCATGCAAACTAATATACAATGCAGACAAAAGGTTCATATACAACTAATACATAAGTTTGAATAGGTTTGTACAATATAATGTGACTGATATTTATAAAACATAGAACTTTAACATATTTTCAAGTCAAATATATTTTTTAAAATCCAACAGATATGCAATTTACTTAATAGGTTATACAATTGAAATCAACAAAACATTATAAATCAATGGTTCTTACTGTAATATATATACTATACTAATATAATAAAACAAGATAATTCAAAACATGGAAAGATTCATACCAAAGAAAATAAAAGAAAGATTAGAGGCGGGATATGGGGTTTCTCGACCAAGGACGTGAGGGGTGAGACCTGGAAGAAAATTTTGTCGCGTGAAGGTGATCTTGGTCTCAGCTGAAGTGGCTGCTGATGCAAATGGAGGTGGTGAGGCCGATGGTAGGTACTGGGTCGCACGTAGCACGCCGCATGTGGTCTATGTGGAAGAAGAAGATGGGTCAGTTGCCGGTGAGGAGAGGCCGACGTTTCGTGATGGAGGTGGGTGCGTCAGTAGCGAGATAGAGATGGATGGCTTGCGGAAGCTCAAGAGGAAGAGGAGGAATGAGAGCGGCCTCGACTGGCGTTGGAGAAAGGTTGGAGGCTCGGCCTCGGTGGTGGCTACACGCGGCACAGGGAGGGTGCTCGCTATTTGCAAATAAGGGGGGAAAGGAAGAAGATGTCCGCAAGAGAACAAGTAAAACAAAAAAAAAAGATAGAGACATGGAAATAAGCTTGGGTATTTGGGAACTGTAGTGGAGAAGGTGAGAGGGTGCATTCGAAACAAATGTGAACAGACTCAACTTCTTTTATCATATATTTTAAAATTTTCAAACTGATAAAATAATGAAAGTAACCAAAATAAAGCAACTGGTGGGATTTGAAAGGGTTTAATATTAATATCTAGGAATATAAAAAGGTTAGTGATAGTTTGATTTGACAATAGATAGATGAATGGAAACCCAAAAGTTTAAAACGTGTACTGGTACGAATAACGGTTCCACATAATTTATTGCGTACCGGATTTTGAAATAGATAAATAAATACACCGTTGAGATCTGCACGACGGGACGATCAAAACAGTATGCAGATATCAGTGGTAGGATTGAATTATAAAAATTCGAATTTTCACAAGCGAAAAATGCAGCAAAAACCATAGAAAATAAGATCGACGGAGCTATAGAAGTTTGAATTTTGAAAAACAAAAGATGACGCCTCACTCAGGAAATGATTTAGAAATTTTCTATAGAAAAATATTCAGTTTGAAAATAAATTTATTATCATCGATTATAACTGATCTGAATTTAACAGAATTACACAATAAAATAAACTTCCATAATTTCTGATGGAAATTTACCATTTGCTATATTTAATTATACATAATCCAAATATAAATTTTTTTATTTTCAAATTAAATTATTTAAAATTTCTCAAAATTCAATTAAATACGTAAATAAAAATATTAAAAATAATTAAAATTTTATGGGTCATTAGACTCTCCCCAACTCAAAAAAATTCGTTCCCGAAAAGGAAGAAGGTAGGAGAATAGGAACAACCAGAAAGAAAAATAGATTGAAAGACAAGATAAACAATTAATTTTAAACAATACAAATTTTCTATTAAACCATGTAGTATATAAATAAATAATATTTTACACATTATTTTCAAAAAGGAAAAGAAGGTAGATTCGGAAAACAGAATGTAGGTGAATGAATAAAGCTCTGTAGATAAGGTAGATTTAAAAGAATAGCATCGAGCACGAATAATTAATTTAGAACCATAAGAATTTCAATTTTAAATATTAATACAAATTTTCTTTGTTTGAAATACTTCTGAAATAAAATACCTTTATAATAAAATACCTTTGTAATAAAATACTTTTATATCGCAACTAAATTTTCCTTTCGAAAATACTTTCATAACTCGATGTTTCAACAAGTTTATCCTCGTTCTTGCAAACTCTGGTCATGCACAGATCAAGCGCAAAGCTAAAATTCTTCAAGTACTTAGTAGACCTGTTTCAACACCCTGTGAAAATACTTAAAAAACCTTCAAAACTGATATGGAAAGTACAATCCAAACAAATCACATGGATCGTAGATACACAATGGTTACACCTGGATCCCCCAGGAAACAACCGTACCTTTAGGCAATCACTGCCTTGTGAATTACGCCATGACAACCAAAACTCTGGACCACATGATACATAACAATGGTTACGCCTGGATCCCCCAGGAAACATCCATACCCTTTAAGCAATCTCTGTCTTGTGGATTAAGCCACGACAACAAAACCGGTAGACCGTAGGATACATAACAATGGTTATGCATGGATCCCCCCTGGAAACATCCATACCCTTTAATAAATCTCTGCCTTGCGGATTACGCCACGACAACAAAACCGCAGACCACTGGATACATAACAATGGTTATGCATCGATCCCCCAGGAAACATATATACCCTTTAAGCAATATCTGCCTTGCGGATTATGCTACCTAGAAAAACGACCATGGGTTACGCCATGGTAGGACACTCAAGTATCACATTTGGAAAACCAAAATCGGATATAATAATATCGATAGAATGAATCCACAATGTGGCCACAAAGAAGATATCAAGCAGAAGGCACTTTCCATATCTTTACTTCGAAAGTATGTATCATATAGTACCTTTCAAATCATTTCCAAATATCATACTTATACAAAGTCCATCATATATAAGATTTTATTTTCAAATCGAATATTTTCCAAAATCAATCGTATATCAAATCATAATTATATAGACTTCGGTTATATAAGGTTTCGCTTTTCAAATTGAATACCTTTCCAATCAATAGTTTTCAAATCAACTTCATACTTATACAAATCAATTTTATATAAGTTCGATGACTCCCAAATCAAGTATTTAATAAAACAAGGTTCTCACTTTCAATTCGTTTCAATATCAGTTCAGTTTCAAAAATCATATATGGTTTCACCAAACCATTTCTTCCAAATTCAATATCATCAGTTCAAACTTTCCAACATAATGGGCTTAGAAAATAATCCTAGCTCCCAAAATTAACATACTTTATGTCCAACAAATTCATTTCCAAAATCATCATATAAATACTGTGTTTTACATTCCAATCTATTTTTAAAACCAATTATTTCTCAAAATAAACTATACCCGAAATTTGTAACCATGCCTTTAAAACCTTTAAAATATTTATTTCTATATGGAAGATCCAATTTACCTTTTGGAAATTACTTAACTTTGAAAACTAAACCTTGATTTGGAAGTGTTCGAACGTTCAAAATAGTCAAAGAAATCAAATTTTCCAATTCAAGAGTTGGAAATCAGCAATAAATTTTGTAAATAAATGTTAATAAATAAGGTTATACCAAAACAAATCTGAAACTCGAGGACTGAACACCGGCTTACTTTAAATCATTCCAAATATATATACATATATCTTTCGAATATAATCATACTTTAGAATTTGAAATCAAAATTGGTTTCACAAAATCACTCGCTTAGCAAAGCTACTCAAGTGGCCTCTTCCCCACTTTGAAACTCAAAAATCAATGTCTATGATGCATGCACTCATCACTGAAATTATTTTCCAGCGACATAAGTGAGTTCTGGGCTTCTATTTTCTTGAAAATTTCTTTGAAATTTCTTCGAAATCACCGTAACTCCTTTAAAGTCATCTGAAACATTTCTTATTCGAAAATACTTTCAACTCGTATTAACATATATTTACAAAATCTTAAAACCAATTTTCAAAATATCGGAGATCAATTCCTCGAGTTTCAAATTCAAAACCCTGCAGTTATAAATCATTCCATATAAATCAAATTTCTTTTATAGATTTCAAAATTTCAAATCCTTTCGAAATTTCAAATTCTAGTTTTTAAAAGGTATATAATCCTTTCGAAAACATCTTCGCTTTTATATATCGAATATAATCATACTTATCAAAATAATACTTTCGATATATAAAACAATTTCTAAAATATGAACAAACCTGATTTCCAAAGGATGATTCTAGAATGGATTTCAAAACAAAGATAGGCTCGAACGAAGATGAGATAATCAAATTTCAAAATAGGAGATGAATATACTCACATAAATCGCGGGCGACCTTAACCGGTCAACCATGACTTCAGGAACAAGATCGATGCGGGATTCTAAGGCAAATCAACATTCAATCGTCGGCGATAGAATTCAGCATAATAAGAGATAGAAACATCTAAACTGAGGAATATATAAATCTCTGGTGAATCAATGCCAATTGTAAAGGAGTTTCACCCCTTTACACATTATTCAAAGATTGGAGGGATCGCCTATTCTTATAGAGATCATTCGAAGTGGAGTAATGGGATACTCCAGAATCAAGAAACATGAATAGGGAGAGAAGACAATGGATTTTGGAACCACAAGGAACGTTCCAAAGTCCAAAGGAACCCAAATAAAGAGGAAAAGTTCAAGCTCGAACAAAAGTGATTCTGCAAATAAATTTACCATTTACGCTAAGTTTTGCCTAGAGCCAAAGCTCTGATGCCAACCGTAACGACCTGCTATTTTCAACTATTCGCATCCGCATATGCCGGATTTGAATTGCTCAAAATATCAGATTATTAATTCTATTTGGCAAAACTCAGCATATACAGTAAATAAATCAACCACAGACTCAGAGTAATATAATAATAACACAGCGGAATAGATAAGTAGTAGTTTATGAAGCTACTATATAAACAACAGAGTTTGAAATAAAATGCAACATAATATCTCAAATACAATGAAGTCTCCAATGCAACTGATGACCTTTTTGAACAAATCAACTGGAAAACTGAAAACTGAATCGATAGTTAGATCTCCAAGCAAATCTCCAAACTCCAAAGGTGAGTCTCAAATGCTGTATTACTCAGTCTGACTCGAGCGTAAAGCAAAACACAAAACACTCGAGTTAGGATTAACATTCTTATATCAATAAATCCAACTCAAGTGAAATATCAACTGAAATACAATTAACTTAAAGGATGTTTGGGATAATAATTCTCTAAGGATCCGTAGAACTACCTACAATGTAGAAATATACATCATAACACCGTAGTCATTTCGAATAATTTATACTTCAAACCAAAATATTATTTCATTTCAAATGTATCTATTTCCCAAAATAATATATTTTAAATAATTTTTAAAGTAAGGTATTCGTAATTTCCTCAAACTTCCCTAATTGCTTCAAAATCAACTTGACTTTCCCATTAAATTTAATTCAATCTCAATTTATCAATTTCCATTCGATTTAGTTTCTGA
This sequence comes from Allium cepa, assembly GCA_030765085.1. Lineage (NCBI taxonomy): Eukaryota > Viridiplantae > Streptophyta > Magnoliopsida > Asparagales > Amaryllidaceae > Allium > Allium cepa. Next base: position 296,648,209 of record CM060937.1, read on the forward strand.
CTAACCAAATTCAAATTTATCGATTTCAAATAAAGCTTTAAACCACAAAAAACCCATTTAAATTTCAATGTAATTCAAAGTCAATGTATTTCTAAACTTTAAATATTCAACATTTCAAAGGCTAAATTTGATAGTTGCATTTATCTCCCAGTTTGACTATACTATTATTTAGTTTTGAAATATTCCCTTAATAAATTCAATATTATTTATATGACCTTAAATTTCATTTTCTATATGTATTACCTTCGATTTCTTTAGACGTGAAATATCCATTAAATTACTTAAGTCAAAATCAAGTTATAAGATCAAATCTAAAAATTCCAAATTCAAGAGTTTCGAATCGATTTAGTTAAGTAAAATTCTTTACTAATTACAATTTAATCAATTCAACCTTATCTTCCTTACTTATACACATCACTGAAAAATCGATTTATGAATATAATACTTAACATATTATATTAATTAAATCAAACTTTATGAATTTAGGTTTATTATTTAGTCTACTTTATATTTAAACATATTTATATAAAATATTTCAATATTAAAAAACCGTATATATTCCCTTCAAAACCATAGAAATCATTCTCAAAGTATTTTATATAGACCAACGGTGCCTATATAATTCTCTATTCTATGGTCAAGTAAGACGGATATTTATCATCTTAATCCACAATTTAATATATATGGGTATATATCATTTCAACCCGCAATCCGAAATTCAATGCAAATGAAAATCACTTGGGTCTATCATTTCAACCCATAACGATTTTCTCCTATTCTAAAGTCTGTTCGGGTATGTATCATTTCAACCCATAGTGAATCTTATACTAACAGGGAACTTGCAGAGTGATGACAGATACAATAATAATAATAATAATAATAATAATAACAGGCATATATCGTAAATAACAATATAATATAAATAGCAGGATATGGTGTCATATCCCACAGGTGACCAGTTACGGATACTAGCATATTAAATAATTAACAGTTCAAATTAGCAACATATTTCAACTGACATTTCAATTGAAATCAAATTTAATAAATATAAAAATATTAATCGTGGATGATTTCTCACCTTTCGAGGCTAAAGAGAATAGACACTGAAATTTGAGTTACGAAACGCAAGCACGACTTCCGAATCAAAGCTAGATTGGCACGAATTGACGATCAAAGCTGATAGATGGGAATCGATGAGAAAATTAATCAATTTGATATAAACAGAGAATATATATATAATATTTATTTACAAATCAATATTAATTTAAACACATAACAAATTCAATGTATATATTTCAAAGTCATTGTTTTGAATATGACACATAAACAAACATGTTTACATAATATAGTTCAAAGTAAATATATATATATATATATATATATATATATATGTATGTACTTATAAACAAGTATAACAGCTTATATCAACTATTCTAGGCAAATCAATATATTATGTTAAGGTTACAAACATGTAGATCAAAATTTATAACAGCAATATTTAAGATTATATGCACTTACAATACAACCCATTATTAGTTTAAACACGTATACTTAAAAATCAAGATGTATTAGTATATACACTACCCATAAGATATTATGATACGCATACTTATATATATGCCTCCAAAGTGGAAGATCAGTATTTATAATTAATATACACATTTTAAATCTACGCAGACTCATCTGTCTTATGTATCAAACTCACTGTTCGTACCTATTATACACAAAACCATATATATCAAAATTTATTACATATTTAAAATAACCGAGTACATCCAATGCATATAGAATGCACACTACATATTCCTACCTTATAATATAACAGATTATAACATATATGACTTATAAAATTTGCATATACAAAATCAAACAGATAAAGATACATAGACTTACATATACAATATACAAATCTTGCGCATGACAAAATATAAACAAAGTGTGAACTTATTATATATAAATAATATATAACTAGGGTGCAAACTAATATACAATGCAAATAAAAGGTCCATATACAACTATTACATAAGTTTGAATAGGTTTGTACAATATAATGTGACTGATATTTATAAAACACAGAACTTTAACATATTTTCAAGTCAAATATATTTTTGAAATCCAACAGATATGTAGCTTACTTAACAGGTTGTACAATTGAAATCAACAAAACAAAACATTATAAATCAATGGTTCCTACTGTAATATGCATACTATATTAATATAACAAAACAAGATAAATCTAAACAAGGCAAGATTCATACCAAAGAAAATAGAAGAAAGATCAGAGGTGGGCTATAGGGTTTCTCGGCCAGGGACGTGAAGGTTGAGACCTGGAAGAAAATTTTGTCGCATGAAGGCGATCTTGGTCTCGGCTGAATTGGCTGTTGACGAAAATGGAGGTGGTGAGGCCGGAGGTGGGTACTGGGTCGCGCATAGTGTGCAGCAGATGGTCTATGTGGCGGAAGAAGATGGGTCAGTTGCCGGGTGAGGGAAGGCCGATGTTTCGTGATGGAGGTGGGTTGCATCGATGGCGAGACTGAGGTGGGTGGCTTGTGGAAGCTCAAGAGGAAGAGAAGGAATGAGAGCAGCCTCGGTTGGCGTTGGAGAAAGGTTGGAGGCTAGGCCTCGGTGGTGGCTACACGCGGCACAAGGAGTATGCTCGCTATTTGCAAATAAGGGGGAAAGGAAGAAGACGTGCGTAAGAGAACAAATATAAAAAAAATGAGATAGAGACGTGGAGATAAGCTTGGGTATTTGGGAACTGTTGTGGAGAAGGTGAGAGGGTGCATTCGAAATAAATGCGAATAGACTCAACTTCTTTTATCATATATTTTAAAATTTTCAAACTGATAAAAAATGAAAGTAGCTAAAATAAAGCAACCAGTGGGATTTGTAAGGGTTTAATATTAATATCTAGGAATATAAAAAGGTTAGTGACAGTTTTATTTGACAATAGATAGATGAATGGAAACCCAAATGTTTAAAACGTGTACTGGTACGAATAACGTTTCCATAGACTTTATTGCGTACTAGATTTTCGTAATACATAAATAAATACACCGTTGAGATCTACACGACAGGACGATCAAAACAGTATACAGATATCAGTGGTAGGATTGAATTATAAAAACTCGAATTTTCACAAGCGAAAAATGCAGTAAAAACCATAGAAAAGAAGATCGATGGAGCTATAGAAGTCTGAATTTTGAAAAACGAAATATGATGCCTCACTCAGGAGATGATATAGAAATTTTCTATAGAAAAATATCTAGTTTTGAAAATAAATTTATTATCATCGATTATAACTGATTTGAATTTAACCGAATTACACAGTAAAATAAACTTCCATAATTTCTGATTGAAATTTACCATTTTCTATATTTAATTATAGGTAATCCAAATATAAAAAAAATTTATTTGCAAATCAAATTATTTAAAATTTCTCAAAATTCAATTAAATACGTAAATAAAACTATTAAAAATAATTAAAATTTTATGGGTCGTTACAGAAACACAGGACCATAACCTCCTTTGTTCTCCCCAGCACCTCCATATGTCTTGTGTACATCATCAAGTGGCCAGTGGGATCCGTCTTACATTGTATACTTCCAGAGCAGGAAGCTTGAAATCGGGTGGATTCCTAGCCATCCTAATGTTACAGGTAAATGTTTTTGTTTACTCCCTCCAAATCCCTATTTGTTAGACCTCCTTGAATAGTTCGCCTGATAATGTCAGCCAATCCAGTATTACCTATCAAGGGTTGCCCCCTATATACATTTCCTAACCATCCATGTCCATAAGGGAATTCTGGAACATACTCCTCGTCGCGTACTCCTATATTCCTATTGGCGCTGGGTTGTGCAGCGTCATCTGGTATCCCTCCATGGATTGGTCCAACATTACCCGATGGTGTGCCCCTGAGTCTACGTCCATCCAGATTGACAGTTGTTTATTGACTGGGTTGCCCCTTGCTGAACCACTCCATCTTCTTGCCTGTTGAGACCTTGTAATAAAACTCCATGGATCCAAGCTCCTACAACTCCTGCTGTTCCTACCTATCCAAATTGCCTAAGAAGGGCCTGCATCATTTCCTCTTGCCTTTTCATCAGCTGCTGCTACATGGAATCCATCATGATCTACATCTAATCCTTAGTGATGTAGATAGATGCATGATCTGTTCCAGCTCCAGAAGAGGCATCCTGACTTCCCTCTTGATTGCTCCTTTCTATCACTTGTCTCGTTGTAGATGGCCTAACCATTGCTTTCCATAATCCAGGTTCCTAAACCTTTAAATCCAAAATCCAAGCTTCAGAATCCCCAAGTGCTAGCATTCTTAGTGAAAGCACCAAAATGTTGACGCCAAAATTGGTCACTAACACCCAAGTCTAGATGAGAGCATCAAATCACGGTTGTAGATCACATATAGAGTGTGTGTAGAGAGTATCAATATGAAGAGTAGTAAAAATTAAAAAGAAAGCAATAATAACCGAGGATTTATAGTGGTTTGGCTGAATCTGGCCTTCGTCCAATCAAGAAATTTCATTTTTATTGATATGAAAATCCAGTACAGTTACAATTCAGAGTTTTTAAAACAATAATGGCATAGCAGCATTAGTGGAGAAGAAGAATAGAGACAGAATGAGGATCCCTTTTTTTAAAGCCTCATCGGCTGTATTTAGAGGCAAAACCTGAGTTACTGGGCTTTTTGAGTGGTTCGGCCTATCAAGACCATAACCGATCCCAAATTCATCATTACAACCGACCCAAAACTCCGAGCATGCCTATCCAGTCTTGCCCCAAGGATGACTCGAAGTGAACATGTATAGGACTTGAAGTAACTCGTGCTAAGACCAGAAGTATCACTGCACTGACCCCTTGCCTTCAAACACCAATCCCAATATGCTGCCGACCCACCCTCTTATGCCGAACCTGGGGATATGCCAGTGCTGAACAAAGTAAACAACTCACACTCAGTCACGCCGATCCAATCTAGCCTATCCCAAAACCGAACTGCCAACTCGAGTATGAACCTCACCGACCGGAGTAAACCAAAGATGCTGATCCACTAGAATGCCGATCCAATTCCCAAATGCCAACTCAAGTAAAATGGATTGCTGACCTGAAGCTACGAACGTGTCTACCTGAAGCACTCCCCAAAGTAGATCGAACTTCTACCGATTCACTCCAACATGACCGACCCAGGAGCTTGGTGCCGACCAGAGTAAATGTCCTTGCTGACTCGGAATTACATCGACCTCCAAAAATCCTATGGATCCACTATGACACGAAGTGGCTATCCAAATGACCTAAAGCAAACTGCCTCAAAACCTGAAGCCGACCCACAAGCAACTCGAAGGAAACTCCAAACATCCCGGGTCACCTCGACTTTTGTCGAAACTCATTTTTCATGTATTCTGCGACTTTTATCCATCAACTATGCTATACCTTGGCTTCAAAATCATATTCGTCATCCATTATTGACCGTATATCCATCTAGTTGACTCAAACTCGCCATATTCCAGTCTCAACAATTGAGCAGCCAATTAAATTAAGTCCACGTGTCTACGGCCTTTCCAAAAGGCGGGTTACCAATGACCGATTGCACTTGATACACACTTATCTTCTTAAAAGCATATGTTATGCCATAGAACCAATTCAATTACCTTGACTCCAATTCATGTTGTTATTACAATCAAAGCCTTTGCAACATTAACTTAACTTGATGATGACAATCCAATATCATCGAGACAAGCCAATGTCATAGAAGTGTATGTTCGGACTTTGCCTTTTGGAAGGAAGTCCATAGAAAGGATTCTTGTAAGAATACTAAGGCTCTGCTCTTTTCCAAATCCCTAGGAAATGGAGAAGGCATCTAGATTTATGACTTCTATAAGACTCTTATTTTGGATAAATGTATGTAATGTTTGAACTACTAGTGTGTCGTCTATCAATGTATGGCATATTTTGTGGCAGTACAATCTAATATAAAATTATTTTTATTTATTTGTGAATAAAACCGAAATTAATTCAAAGGTGGAATTGTAATGAATTAATTGAAATTTAAAATTGAATTAAATTAATTAGGAATAAAATTTGATAATTTGGATGTTTATTTACCTTAGCTATCCTGATATCATCCTATTGTTATTAATAATCATGGAACTATAAATTGGATTATTTAAATAAATTAAGAAGTAGATTGAGATAATATATATCCATTACTGAAATTAATTGGAAATAAAATTTGAAATTAAGGGAATGGAATCACTTTGAACTTAAGATTTAAATGTTAAAAATAAACTTACAAATTGAAATAGTTTAAGAAGTGGTTTCAAAGTTTGAATATAAGGATGGGTGATAATCTGGATTTTGAAGATCAAACTATCTAAAAAGTTTTGAAATCTTATTTGAACCTTGAGATAAGTTAAGTAAAAGTAGTATAAATGAATGTTAAAATTTGGGACTCAAAATTAAATTGTTTAAAGACTTAAGTTGTGATAAAAGGTTTGTAACAGCCCGCAAATCCGTACCTCTTGAATCAACACTATTCTACCTCTGTTAACTCAAGTGGCACAGAGATACGAACCATTTGGGTTTTAAGAAGAAGAGATAGAAGAAGAAGAAGCTAAACAATGTCAGAACCTCACAGTTGCAGCGGAATAAAATATAATAGTAAATATATATAACTTTACATAAAATGAAATCTATACCAGTTTTATACATCACATCATCAGAGTATCTCATACATCAAATTACCAATCAGACAAATCCATACAATCATAGCAGCGGAATACATATATAAGTACAGATAATACGTCTCTGACTCCAGCTCCTCTCCTGCTCCAAGCATCCTGTCCTGAACAAATAATACTCGGTCTGACCCGAGCATTATAATGAAATAACACCCGAGTCAGCCTGGAATACCAGCTGATAATAATGCATCCAAATTGATTATTAAGGTTTCATAAATCCTTTGAAAACTAAAAGCATCTCGTAAGACCACGCCACAAATAAACATGTCGGGTTTTTACCTTACGATAGCTAAAACACTTTTTATAGAAATCATCTGATATTATAATAGGGTCTATTTACAAATACTTATAAAATAGCCGAAATTGTTACATTCATTAAATTCCAGCTACTAGCCACAAAAGTGGGTAATACAAACAAAACTCGTACAAGGCTCGTAGGGAGAATGGATTTCCAACAATGACTAGGCACTGGGGTACCACCTGTCACAGTACGGGGCCTAGATCACCGTACCGAGGACCACTCCCGATCCCCTGCAACACAAGGCCGGACCCATCCCTTACTGGACAGTTTCGAATAAGATCACCCCGCGGTTGGGATCAGCAACCGCACCACTAAGCCGAAATAAAAAGGGACATCTAGACAGGGATGACCTTAATCTCCAGTGGGGGCTCCCCACGAAGCCTTGCTGCATATCCCCTGATTTTCAGTCATTCCCATTTGATGAGGCTTGAGGCTAAGCGTTACCTTTAGAACGTTTCACTTAGAATGACCATCGCCCACCTGACGATGTCCCGAAAGCATTCGTCCATACAAGTCCGTCCCGGGTTCGAACGGAACCGAAGGCACTACTCCTACTACATCCATTTTGGAAATATCCTCAGGATTAGTAGCGACTAGCCTTTGCACTTCACTGCTCCATCTTCGACTCCGAACACGTTTTTCCACGAAACGTACAAACCGGATAGAAGTGGTTTTCGAGAAATAAATCTCGATCCCGGTCTCTCCGAAACGATTAACGCATTTGTCCCATATTGATAGTCGGTGATCTAACTATCAATTAACATGCACAAGCATCCATCAATCAATAAATAATTTCACACATTTTTTTTATTTTCCTCTAATATCTTTAAAAGATATATTTTCAAATTTCCAAAACTCATTTGAAAACAATTTCCCAAAGATTCTCCTTTACAAGGTAAATTCTTTACCCTTTATTCCCATTGGAAATAACCAAGTTCAAAACAATTTAGATTTTTAACAAGCAAAACACTTTATTCTAAAATATACTTTAAATTATGGAAATTTACTACTAATTATTACTCAAAAATATACTTTCCATATGTAAAGTAAAACTATTTATTATGATATAAACTTTGATTATAAATAAGGGTTTTGTTAAACTAAATTTACAAGTATTGGTTTTAAAGGATAAATACTAGTTTTCAAATAACTTAAATCATCCACTCTTTAAATAAATCTGTTTATAAAATATAATTACCAGTAATATTCTTAAATAATTATACTATAGCTAAATTTATTACTTATCTTTTTAAGAAGAATTTCTTAAAAACACTTCCTTAAAACAAATTCTAACTTAACTTTTAAAAACCTGATTTTATTCACGAACTCGGTTTTTCCCAGGGAAACATTTCCATTGAAACAACCCAAAGAATCTTCCATATAGATCCCACCCGATCTATCCCAACCCAAATTTACGTTAGTTATCGTAAATTTATTTCCAAGCTTAAAATAAACTTCTTTTGAAGTTTAAACACCCTTTTCCATTTTCAGAAATTCCATTTCAAAGTATAGGTTTTAAACATTTTTAAATAAAACATTTGAGAATTTATTACCGGAAAATAATACTTATGAATTTCTTAACTAAATTCCAAGGGTGAAAAATGCATTTCAAAAATATTGATTTACATTTATAATTATTAATTTATATTTAGAAGCTTCGTTGAAAACATATTTTAATTTCCTGGCAAACTCTATTCATTATCAACATAATCCATCAATATTTTAACACTTTATCGTCTTATAAAATTTCTCGCCCAAATCTATACTTTGCATTTATCGACTCATAATTTTCCCGCTTTATTTAAATTTCCCATTTACAAATTTCATTCTTCATCCGAACTAAAACCAAATTTTATTCCTTTAAACTCTTCATATAACAATTTCTTTCATTTCTTAAATCCCAATTAAAACCATTTATGATTAAAATTCTGGATTTATATTTATTTCAACAATATCACAGCACAATTTAATTTCAAATTTATCAATCACAACATACAAACAATTTGCATTATCAATTATAAAAAAAATCACTATATTGTAAGGAATCCCGTTAGATCCCTCCAACCTGTTTTCCCTGCATCCACAAATATTAGCACATCACATATATAAATACCAGTCCAAACTGATAACAACCATTATATTCAACCAATCACACAGATATTTATTTTAATCAGCTAACATTCCAGTGTGAGTGAGATTAACTCACCTTGAGTTTCGGCGAGCGTTCGAAATTTAAATTAAACTGAACGACGTTTGATTTAACTCAAATTTCTACTTGCCCGGAATGACTCCGGATCTGCACCATCTCATAGTATTCTTTTCTGTGATCCCGGCTCCGCGAATTTCGTTAAATTCTGATAACGTACGAATTAGTTAGGATTTTATAAAGTTTTGAATCGAATTTTAAAACAATTTCCTTTTAATTAAATTTGCAATTACCCAACGCAGCAGGCCGTCATCATGAAACCAACCCCACCCTTTTCCTTCTTCCCGCTCTAGCATGCACATACCCAGATAACCCATTTCGTCCCCCCCCCCCTAAAACACGATCGTGACCCTCCCCACGTCCACCTGAACCAGATCAAAACCCCCCACCATGAAGACCGTCGCGACACGCAACACAGGCCAGAGCGACACCCATCTCAGCCCTCTGTTGGCTCCCAAAATCGAGCATGAACCGAGCCCTTTCTCAGGCCGACTGCGATCGATTTAGACCACGATAGTCAATCATTACCGTTGAATGCATCGAGCTCTCAGAGCTCTACACATTTCATATTGGAGAATTTTCATAAAATCGCATGGATTTCGATGAATTTGAGGAAGAAGATAAGAAGACACCGGCCATTCAAGGAAAGGAAGCGGCGGCCTGGGAATAGATTAGGGTTTTGCAATTTTAACGTATATATATAATATTGTTTAATATTATTTTATTACTATTATTCTCAACTTAACATCGTATTGCAAACAAACTCCAATTCTCACGTACCAATAGGCGTTCCTAGGGTTTTTCTGCGTTCCGGACACAATGGAACAAGTTCCGGAAGCTAATTCAGTCATATGTGCGAGTTACAGAATTAAACGATCAATTTAAAATTAAATCGGTTAAATCGATTTCTAAGCGTTTCGTGCTGCCACGGTCAAACGACAATTCTGATTGCTACGAAAATTGAAATCTGATAATAACTAACTATTACGGATCCAATGGAACTGATTTCGTCGAATTCCGATACTGTGCCCCGGAAAGCTATTTTAACCCGTCTATTAAATCGAGCAATTCTAAAAATTGACGAAAGCGCTTAAAATTTCACTTTAAAAATTTAATAACTTAATAATAAATCATATAAAATATATAATCACATTACAAATCATTCTGGCTCATTCCGGACCCAACATCTAATTTTGCATTTTAATAATATTAAATCCATTATTAATTTAACATAAATTTTCCAATAATAACTTATTAATTTTTAAATCCACCTAATAATCCAACAACACTTTTAATGACCCAATAGACTTAAAATAAATTTTAGAACTCATTTTCCATATCTATTTACCTCCATATTCACAATTTTACGCGATTCAATATTTAATTATTATTATTTGAATTCCAATTGGATTACCATATTTGGAATTATACAACCAACTCAAAACCTACATTGAACATTTGAAATGAATTAAATGTTCAAAATTTAATGTCCGAAATTCCGGGATGTTACAAGGTTAGAGTTAATTTGATTTAAAGAATTAAATAAACATTTAAAAAATTTAACTCGAATTTATGTAATTCGAGATGATTTAAAATTGAGATTGGAATTGAGATAAATTCAAATGAATTGAATTACTTGGAAGTGAGATTAAAGTTGAATAAATTTAAATTCAAATGGGAATTGATTTGAATTTAGGATAGGAATTGAAGTTAATTCAATTTGAATTGGAATTGAATCAATTTAATGGAAGTGGAAATTTGGAAATTGATTGGAAATGGAGATTGGGAATTGAACAGTTTGGCTCTAAACTATTTTTCGAATAAATTATTTTAATATAAACTGTTTTAAATCTATTTTTCCTAGCTATTTACTTACAACCTTTCTTTTTTGAACTCAAACAATCTTATACATATTTTACAATTATTTTGAAAAATAATTACTATTTTACATATGTTTTGCAAACTGATCACTATTATATAACTAGTTATAACTAATTACTATTTTATGACTATTTTACAATTATCCAACTATTCTATAACTATTTTATAATTACTTAACTATTTTACTGCTATTTTACAACTAATTACTATTTTACAACTAATTACTATTTTACAACTACTTATCTATTTTAAACCTTTCAAGCTATTTTTAAAATTCCAGTTGGTCAGAGTGCAAACTATTTAGAATTGAAGTGATAACCCAAATGGAAATTGAAGCAATTATGAATAAGTGAATAGAAATCAAATGAATGTGATGTAAAAAGAAAACTGATTTACTTGAAAAAAATCAATGAACGTAAATACGTAGGATGTACGTATGTTATTCTATTCGCATAATGATTTGATCCAGAATCGAGCACAGAATTTCGAGATAGTTTATCGATCCGAATTGGGATTTTTCACTCGATTTTGGCTGGCAAACCCTGGATATGGATTTTTGATTGGTTCCGGTAATTATCTATCATAGGTATGGCTATGAAAGGAGAATGACGGTTTCTGATCAAGAAACCAGATCTGAGTCCGCACTAGAAGTCGGGTGGATGATACTAGTTCGAAAATGAAATTGTGTGATCGAGTGAGCGATCGAATTTGATATTGCGTACGGATGATATATGTACATCGTACGTGCTTGAAAGAAAATGAAAATTGATTTTTAAAAGGAAAAGTATATTTTGAAAAATATATGATGAATAAGAATAAAGGTTGGATATCACTATAATCGAAACTCATTTTATAAAAAGTAAGTAATGTGGCAAGTAACTTTATAAAAGAAAATCAAATTTGAATGTTGATTTGGCATAAGTAAAGTTATACATATATTTGTTATATATGATAAACTCCCGCTATGTTGAATCTAAAACCAAAAGAAAAGGTTTTTGAAAAATATTTGAAGTATAAAAGGGGAATCTATATAAGTGATCCATAGATTTTTTTTCAAGTTGGAAATGATAAGTTATATATATATATATATATAAACACACAAATGATTTTATGAGTAAGATTTTGGGAAAAAGGTTTTGGAGCCCGTGGATTTTGAAAGGCTTTTTATTTTCGGGAAAAAAATCAATTTTGAAAATTTGGAAAGCCAAGTCTGGACTATCGATTTGAGATATCGATTTTGTGTAAAAGAGATTTATATGTGATACATATAAGAGTATGATTTGAAAGATACTATATGTGTATAGTATAAAATGTTTTGAGATTGGCTCTGGGGAAAAGGCGCTCCCATGAAATGAACTTCATAGGAGATCCACGGGGTGGTTTTGCCTTAAGCCTTAAGGGGAAGGCCCTAAATTTGATCCTGGAAGGAAGTCCGGACAAATTGAAGTTACTGAGGATTGAGTGTTGGTAGCGAAAGTCGAGGACGCTGAGGCCTACAGAGACATTTGAGTTATGTTGTGACGACAGTACAACTCGATATCACTGCGATCTACTGCGGACCATAGCCGAAGTTGTGTGGCAGTGAGAGCCCATGGTCTACGTTTGATTTGTCGTGATGGCAACGTAATAATGGTAGACTGCGATCTATGAAGACATAGCGAAAGTCATGTGGCAGTGAGTGCCTACAGGCTACATTGGGACTTGACTGATGTAGTCTGCGATCTATGCAGGAGTGGTGAATTTTCATTTAGCAGCGAAATTCGAGGGCGCTGCCGCCCGCAGTTACATGGGTTTTTGCCATGACGGCAACATAAAACCTGGGGGTAGCTGCGATCTGCGGTGGGTTTCATGGCGTAATCGAGGGGCACTAAGTGCCTACAATTTTATATGATTTTGCCGGGATGGCGATGTAATCATCGGGTTAACTGCGACCATGGAGGGGGTGATGATTTCCAGAGCATTCTCACCAAAAATGTTTTCTATATTTTCAAAAATGTTTTCTATGTTTTCAAAAATGTTTTCCAAGTATTTTCACTAGGTGTTGAAAACGGATCTGCTAAGTATTTATAGATTTTCAATCCTGCACCTAATCAACTATGACTGAATTTCTGTGAGAACAAGGATGGACTTGTTGAGACATCGAGTTATAAAAAGTATTTTTGTAAAAGCTTTTTTTGCAATAGTATGTAGATTTTAAATTATTTTAAAATATTTAAATAAAAAGAGTTAAAAATGTTTAAAGGATAACTTAACTGATAAATGGCAGTATAGTTAAAAATTCTGGCTTCATTCCATTTCGAGGATGAAAAGTTCTAAAGGGGGAAGGAATGTGATAACTCGGAATTTCGGACATCTGTTAATTGGACAATTAACTGAATTTAACTATTGAAAAACTGATTTATTAGCTGAATAAATAATTCTGATAATAAAAATATTTACACAAGATAAATTCATAAAACCGCATTTTTAACTTCTAAATTCAACAAAAATTATTTTCTTTCTTAACAAAATATAACATACCATTTCAGACTCAAGTTTATAAATAATATTCATTTCTCAACCAAATTCCAACATTTTATTTAATTAAACACCCTTTAAAAATCAAATACTTCATTTAAAAATTATTAAAAGAAGCAACTGGCAATAATTAATAAAATTATTGCATTTTCTCTAAATAATGATCATTTTCCATTCATTATTAACCCAAACAAATAAAATAAAGCTTTTAAACTTAATTTTCTCATTTTATTCCTAAAATTTCATTGTTTATTCTAAATAAACCATTTAAAATTTTCAATTTTATTTTAATTCACAATATTAAATCATAACCACTGTTATAATTAATATTTACATGTAATCTCCAAAACCAGTGTTGTTACATGTATTTCATATTTAAAAAAAATATCCCAAACAATGGGAAAAATAATATAATATCGCTAGAAAACCGTAATTCGAGATCGTACTTATTTGTCGGACAAACAACGCTTAATTTACGAAACTAAAAGTAGTAGAAATTATTTCCATAAACCTGTATTTCACTTACATAATCCAAATGAAGTTAACAATTATATAATGATAAAAATTTACGTTCCTTCAATCAATAACAAACACAACACCACTACACAACAATAATAATTTGCAAATGAATAATACAAACATCATTTCAACCGAGAAATCAATCATCTATCCATAGCAACCAAATTAAATGGTTTGTTTGGGTTCATAACTTCTACTCATATAAAATGATAAATAAAGTATAAAGTAAACCGTGCACTCAACAGTTGTAGATAAAACTTATCTATAGATTATTTATACATCTCTATACAAAATAAAAGTATCCATTCCCAAACAATCCATAAGCCAATACAAACAAAAAGGTTCAAATATTAGTTAAATTTATTTTTATAAATCTCATTTCTTATTATTTACTGTTTTTTTCCCTCATTCGTTCAATGCTTATTTTTATTAATTTACATTCGTCACTTACAAAAATTCATTTCCCATTCATTTATATAATGTCATTTTTCTTTCATTTTAGTACTTTACATTCATTGCTTAAATAAGAAATTTCTATTTCAATTATTGGATTATCCATTATTAGGTAAGTTTCTTTACAATTTAAATCACCATTAATAGATATTTTTCTTCACATTCATTTCTTTTATATAAAATATTATTGAACAGTTAATCTATTTCTGAATGATTTCACATTTTCTAAAGTCCTAATCATTTAATTAATATAGTATCCACTTTAATTAAAATGGCTTCAACATTACTTAAGTTTATAATTATTTTTTACTTACAGTATTTACTCTTCCTGTAAATTTAATTAGTAACATTTCAACTATTAATCCTAGTTTATAACAATTTATAATATCAAAATTCTTATTTACAAAAGCAATTCCGTTGAACACTTTCATTTACTAAAGTTTACTTGCACAATATTCTAGTACATGGCCTATTTAATATTTCAGCTTTTTACATTTTAGTAAGTTTTATATATATGTGTGTGTGTGTGTGTGTGTGTGTCTTTTGAGAATGCAATAGAAAGTTACACAAGTTATCATATTTATTTTTATTAACAAAATGTTTAATAGTTACATTTTATTATTTCCATTTCTTAATTTATAAATGACAACCTTCAATTTCTTTATATTTCATTAATCTCTTAACATCTAGTTTCTTATACTTTTCTTCATTTTAGACACTCTAATTATTAAAATAATTAGGATTTCATTCATTAAAATAATTGAAAACTACTAATTATCAGAAAATTTTAACTACTAAACTCCGTGTTGATTTCCAAATCATTTTAAAATAATACATATATATTCATCTCCTTTATAGATCAGATCATACTTAGAAATCAAAAGTTAAGATTTAGTTATCAAAACAAAGGTGTAGCAAAATTACTACAGCATCTTCCCACTTTGAAACTCGAAAATGAATGTCGATGATGCATGCACTCGTCATTGAATTATTTTCCAGCGACAAAGAAGGGAGTGCAGAACTTATTTCCTTTCAAAATTGCTTTAAAACCCTTCTTTCGAATATTGTCGAAATATTTATATCAGAAAATACTTCCAAATAATATAAAATTATATTCCAAAATCTTTTGAAAGAAATTTCAAAAATCCCGAAACTTAAATTCTAAATTTTCAATTTATATTTACTTTATTTGCAGGTCCTATTTTCAATCAACATTTATAAGATTCCTCTACCTAACAAACAACATAGCACATCAACCTATATCATTTATAAAATTTATTATTTTATATACAAAAACATGTAATAGGAAAAATTATTTCATTTATCTATATTTCAAACAATATTGTGTTGATTTGCCCTATTAAGTGTTTAGAAATCCCTAACGGTGTTACAACGTCCCACGTACCGATTGGAATTTATAAATACAAAACAGAACAAATTAACACAATACAAAAACATTTTGTAACACTGACAAATATGATCTCTCATATATATACAATCAATGACTCATTCTAGGGTATTACTATCCTATTTTTTGTGAGTCCGACCCCACAAAGCTAAGGTTATTGCTAAATCAAAGCTCTGATACAACTGTAACGACCTACCTTTTGGACGGTTTAAATCGACAATAAATCACACATATCAAACTCAAACCATTCAAAAGCGTAGATTGTTATGGGGTAAATAAGAAAAAGCAGAGAAGGAAAGAAAACAAATAAAGAATCTCGCAGCGGAATGAATAAAATATAATAATGAAATAAACAGTTCATGAAGCTGTTTACAAATAACGTTGATTAACCTTTATAGTACAGATTAGAGTTACACAAAACAAGAATGAATAATAAATAAATGCAGCGAACAACATGATGTACTGGAATAAATATAGTAAATAATAATAATACAAAATCTTTATCTTCGCCCTCTAGAAAGCAGCCTTCGATAAACTGAAAAACTCAGGCTGACCCGAGTGAATTAAAAAGGCAAAACATCTGAGTTAGAACTAAAAGATCTTATGTAATTTAAATCAACAGTAAATAACTATGAGCATAACGGCGTCGGAGATGTTTAGGGGTTTTGACATCTCCTATCCAGTGTCAATGTAAGTGTAATAACTTAAGAGATGTTCAAGATTTGCATCTCCTAAGGATCTGTTAAACTATCTACATACATAGTACAATATGTTATTATAACGGTGTCTAGTGTAAAGTAAAGTATTAAAATAGCGTTAAGGCATTACCCATATCCCCCTTAACACATTTTATATATTTCCATAGTTTGTACAGTACCGTAAGCTCCTCTGTAAGGTTTACTAAGAGGGCACTCCATAGGTATGTACAAAACAAACTCGTAGAAAGCGCGATAGGGCATGTGAACACGACACTTGAGGCAATGCAAGGGTAGATATATCAGTTGCAGATCTGGACTGGTGGTAACGCATAGCATCTACTACCACCCATCTCGGAACACACTCCTATAATCAAAATCAAGGGAAGCCAGCAAATCATCACAAAGTCATAATATGGTATCGAAGAAATGTAACCGATCGGAGGTGCGACCTCACTTGGTCTGGCGTGGCTCCTGTTTTAGTCACATCTAAGCTAACTCACGAGAGTCAGGGTCACGTAAATACCTTATATAGAATCGTTCGCCAAACCATCCTACTTCATTTATGGAATCTCCACCACGTACACAGTTGGTAAAGTAGTTTTTGGTATTGGCAGAGAGTATGACAATATCCGATCCTGGTCTCTTTTTGACAACTAAACACGTATTTCACACCGGATGGTTCTTTTACATTTCCAAAACCATTTCATAATTAATATCAAAATATCATGTTCGATTTCAAACCATATAACTTTCGGAATCATATTCACTTTCAAAACCATATTCACTTCATAATCATATTCGCTTTTGAAATTATCGATAAGATACGCTAATTAAATTCTCATTCCAAAATCATCATTATTTACTCAAATATTTCATTTCACAAAAGGTATCAATTTCGAATCCCGACTTAGATTGTAACCTTATTAACGCTTTAAAATCAAGGCTTTAATTATAAACATTTCTACTTTACATCATCTGAAATTTAGAAAATAATTTAGATAGTTATAAATAGTTTAATTAGTTTAACATAGTTTTAAAATAGATATAAATTAGGTTAAATACATTTAAAATAGATTACATGAATTTAAAATAAATTATAATAGATTAAGTACTTTAAATATATTTTTAAAATATTTTAAATGGTTTAAAATAGATTAAATAGGTTTATTATGGATTAATTAGATTTAAAATATATTAAATGAATTTAAAATAGGTTAAGCAGTTTAAAATAGATTACGTAGTTTAAAATCAATTAAATAATTAAATATAGTTTAATAAAGTCTAAATGATTTAAAATAGATTAAAATATATTAAAATAAATTAAAATAAAATAAAACAGATTAAGATCGATTAAATAGGTTAATTAGTTTAAAGTAGGTTAAATTAGATTAAAATAAATTAAATAGTTTAAATTGATTAAGACGGTTTCAAACAGATTAACTTATTTTAATAGTTGAAAATCTAAAAATTAGAATTTAAAAGAACATTTATAGTTTATATTGAGATAATAAATTTGGACATTAACATTAAATTTAACTATTTTAATTTTAATATATTTCAAAAATTATAGTTCCAACATTTCAATAACTCAATTTCGATAATTTTGTTTATACTTCAAATTCAACTTTAGAATTCCAATTTAAATCCTTTAAATAATTACTTAAACAATTCAGTTTATATTAGTCAAATTCTATTTCAATTATCGTTTAGATGGATTCAAAGTTTAAAGATTTAAAATCAATAAATTTAACTAATCCGGTATCCATATATAATTCTCTACCCTATGGTCAAGTGATATGGATATTTATTATTTCAATCCGGAAATATTTAAATTTACGGGTATATGTTATTTCAACCCGCAATCCCAAATTTATTTCAATGAAAATCGCTTGGGTTTATCATTTCAACCCTTAACGATTTTCCCCTATTCTATATATATGATCGTTCGGGTATGTATCCTTTCAATCCATAGTGAACTTGCAGTGTTATAACAATATAAAGATATAACATCCAATCATCCAACATCAACAATCAAACAAACATCACAATCATCATCCAAAAAACAATAAACATCAATAGATAACTGATTATCATTAATAAGTATAAACTGGCGAATTAAAATTTAATATTAAATTAAATAACGATTAAATGCAATAAAAGCCATATTTAACTGGAATGACAACTTAAACATACCAAACATCAATCAATCAATTTCAAGTCACATCATAAATTTAATTTAACTAACATAAGATAGTTTAGTAGTCGTGAGTGGGTTAAAACACTGACATTTGATTTCAAATCGATTTGAAATCCAAATAAAGGCCTAAGATTGAACAGTCTCAGAATTTATCCAAACCAACATCAAAGTGTCCGAAATTTCGGTACGATCCCAATGAAACAAACCGCACCTAAAACCGGATTCGTATGAAAATGATATAAAGGTTAGAACGTTTAAAAATTAAATTTATATTAAATAAACGAAAAACGAAGAAAAAAACGTTACCACATTAACATGTCAGCATATCACGAGAACCCTAAATCCATAACTAGTTTCGAATGCAAAATACACAAGCCGCTATCGCCTTTCTCGATTATTGCACCACCATCGATCATCTCTGACACGATTAAACACCACCATCACCCACCTCGTCCACGACCGACCACACCGCCCTAAGCCATGCCAATTTCAACTGTGCAACGTGACCTAGCGGTCGCCCCTCCTTCAGGACGAACAAACAGAAATTCTGGCAAACTCGATCAACTCTGGGACAAACCAACCACATGGATGTGAGCTGCTAATCACTCTCTTTGCAATGACGCCTTCTGATCGTCGATCAGACGACGATCCACCTTTAGGTCGAAAACCCTAGGAATGGACGATCGAGGTTCATCCTCGATTTCTAGCCAAACGGTGACTCGAATCAAAAAATGAACAGCAGCAGATTGCGCTCATCGAGAGCTTTTCAGCGATATATAGTTTGATATGGTTTGGAGGAGTTTGATTTTTGAAATTGGTTTGGAGATTGAATTTTATCGTTAGGAATTGGAATTCGTTTCTGCAATTGGGGGAAGGAGCATACAGAAGTTGATGTACATATAGGAATAAGGAATAGAAAGACCACTAGGGTTGCAACATAACAATATATACTAACGGAACCTGATAAGAATGAATAACATATCGAACTTGTTCGAATTGACAATAACGACCTGAAAAGCCCGTTTCGCTTCAGAAACTAAAGTGGGTCATCCCACATATCAAAATAGACGTTTTCGATGTTTTTAAATTCAACGGAATAGGTTTCAAGCCCTAATTCTATCATATAAAAAAGTTAGCTTTAAATCAGCTTATTATTAATCGATTTTAATTGAATTTAATTAAATTGATTTCGACGTGTTTTGAGTCGTACGATTAAACGACACGTATGATTGCTATAAAACTTGAAACATTACAATAATTCACCATTACGGATCCGATGAAACTGATTCGCCAAAAGCCAAGACAGTTGCCAATATGGCTATTTTAACATTAATTAAATATATTAATATTAAATCAATTAAATCGCTTTTTAATTTCAAGTTTAATAACTAACAATTTTTATCATTTTTGATTACTTAGACATTTACAAAAATTTAATACAAATTTACGTATAATTTCAGTGTTAAGTATTACAATAATTATAGAGTTCAATTTCAACTGTAATTAAATCCAATTAATTATAATTTAATTCCAATAAATTGATTTAATTTGATTTTAATATTTTCATTAATCAATTGTTAATTTGTGGGCATAGTTAACACTGGTTTATAATTTATTACATTAATATTCTCTAATTATCATCTTTTACCATATTAGTTGTAATATATCAATTATATGAATTTTTGTTGATTTCACGTTAATTATAGTTTAAATCTCAATAAATTAATTTATCTTGGTTTCACTCATTTTAGTAAATCAGTTATTACCTTACGAATATAATTAACATTTCTATACCTTTTATTACATTCATAATTTGCAGTTATCATCTTAAATCATTTTATGCAGCATTTAATTTCATTTAATTATATTGATTAAATAAATTGGTAACAAATAATAATTGTCACTTTTTTCTACATTTAATCACATTTGTATGTTTGTTATCTAAACAATAATGTTATAGTTATTTACACAACACTAATTTTTATTCAATTATAATTTATTTCTTACTATTCCAATAATTTCTACAACATTTAAATTATCAATTTCTCTTTTAATACAATTACCAATTAATACACACATTATTACAATTAATTTACAATCTATAACCAATTATAACTTTTTAATCATTTCAACTAATTAGAATTACATTTAAAGCAGTTATTAGTTACCTTAAATTAATACTATTACATTTCATTCCAATTATATTCTTATTATTAAATCACAAATTTTTATTTCTTCTAACATAAAATCAGAAAACCTTATTAAAATAAGTACTTTTAATTATCGTAAATTTCGAGTCACTATAGAGTAGCTTGCTCTTGCTATCAAAAGGTGCGTATTGGAATCTCTTATTCAAATAGTAGATTGACAATGATAAAATCCACCATTTTGAAGGAGTCTGTTCTTGTGTGGGAGTCTATCATCTTTGAAAGGTGTTTCAAACAAAAACTAGCCTTTCCTATATATGTAAATCCACCTATGTCAAAAGGTCTAGATGAGGCGAGGGGTAACCTCGCCTTCTTTTCTACCCTTTCAAAAGCTTTTGCTTTGCTTATCACTTGTAATGGCACCTAGCGCTTGCGACTCCTGCGAAATCCATCTCAATACCTTCGAACACTGCTTTCGAATTTCGACGAATCTCATGTCTTCATTCCTAAGTATTTTTTATGGTTAACATTTTTCCTCCCCTTGTATAAAAGAAGTTTTTTGTTCTTTAGGTCAAAATTTTAACTACTACTCCGTTTTCGATGACTTCATTTCCCTGCAAAACTCAAAGTGAATAACGTTTTCTATCCTTAGATCATGACTTGTATAGAAACATGCTTAGTGATTTGAAAATGATGTTAGTATAATACAGCTTCTAAACCTAAGTTTAGAAGTAATAAAAATTATTGGTCATCATATAAGGTTAATGAATGATAAGAAATTTATAGTTGTAAATTATTGGGAATCAAAACTTTTGTTTGGCAATATTAGAAGTCCCTCCATCAAACTTTTGTAGCTACAAATAGAGTTCGTAAATTGAACTTCCATGATATTAATAGAAAACCATATGAGTTTTTTATGTTAGTGATAACAAATGTTTGGTAATAAAAGGCCATGAGCTATTATTTGGAAATAAGTTGTTGAAATCCATGAATCCTCATTTGAGGATTTGTAATAGGTATTTTTTAAACCATTATTGAGATTAACAACAATGATCCTAGGTTAGAGACTCAGGTGTTGATAAATGTTTCTCAAAAGTTAATAGTAGTAAACCAATTACCCTGATTTGGTATTAAGAAGAAAAATTCAAAATTTTAATTGAAGTCCAAAAGTCCATTGAGATCCCAATACCAACTGCTTTAAAACCCACCTTCGGGAATTAATAGATGAAATGTAAAAATTGATGGTAAAAGACCTAAAACTCAAATTCATATATTAGGAAGTTTAAAAATCTAAAACCTAGATTTGGGCTTCAATAAGTGAAGTTCAATAGTAAAATATCCGGAATCCAGATTCAAGATTTAGTAACTAATAATTATGAATGGTCTTCATAATAGAACTCTCAAACCCAGATTCGGGTATTAGTAGTGGATAATCAGAAATCATAGTAATTACCTTCATAATAGAAATTTTAAGCCTAGATTAGGGCATTAATAAGTGAATTCTAGTAATTAATAATAGTCCTGAAACCCATATTTGGGTTTGATGAACACCACAATTATTGGTAAAGACCCAAAATTTAGATTCAAGTATTAGTAAATGAAGTACTGAAAATAATGAAAGAACCAAAACCCATATTCAGGTATTAATAAGTGATGTTTAGAAATTCTTCTTTGATGATTAGTTGGAGGCTGTTGATTCTTATTTAAGCCTTCCGTTCTGTTATGCTCTTTTGGCTTTGTCTCTTTCAACATATATCAACCCTTTAGGCCTTGTATGTAGTTGCTGTTTGGTTTGCCGCTTCTCGAGCTTGGACATCTTAGTCCATCATTTGACTTGCCTCTTCTTGGGCTTCGACGTCTTAGTCCATTGTTTGATATGCCACTTCTTGGGCTTAGACTTCTTATTCCATTATTTTCCGGTGCGCTTGTTTAGCTTATCCACAAGTAGGACCCAACGACTTATCCAACCTCCCTTTAGGAGGTGCCTTGACCTGGCCATAGCATGGCACGGCCAGTGGCTTGTCGATACTTTAACCTAGCCATAGTGTGGCGCGTATAAAGGCTTGCTCTAACCACCCTCCAGGAGGTGCTTAGACCAGGCCATAGCGTGGCGTGGCCAAGGTCTTGTCGATTCTTTAACCTAGCCATAGTGTGGCATGGATAAAGGCTTACTCTAACCTCCCTTCAAGAGGTGCCTTACCTGGCCATATTATGGTGCAACCAACGGCTTGTCGATGATTTAACTTGTCCATAGCGTGGCGCAGATAAAGACTTATTCTTACCTCCCTTTAGGAGGCGCTTTAACCTGGCCAACTCGGCGCGGACAAAGGCTTTGACCGTTAAAAATACTGTCTAAGTGCAAGGAGAATTTTACTCCCAACCATGTAGGCTTTTCTTTTTGAGGAAGAGGGGTTTTATTCATTCTTTGTAAGAAAATATGGTCGCAAGTGTTCTACATTCCATATTCTAGGAACCATACTACCGTCCGATCGACATAACTAGTGTTAGCACCAGAATTGGTCACTAACACCCTTGAGAAAGATTGTGTAGAGAGATTAATGAAGAAAGTAAATTAAAATAGAGAAGTGTATGCTAAATTAAATGTAAAGACAAGAACACCGGATTTATAGTGGTTCGGCGTAACTGCCTACATCCACTTTAGATTTAATCTTTATTTCTTTACTTAACAATAGATTATAGATACAATCCGTACACCCTCTACTAGAATACAAATGTTAAGTAGAAAAGAATGAGTCTTGAATGCAGCAAAATCTCCCCTGTGTTCTCGAAAAAAGGTCCTCTTTCACCGTGTCCCTGCCCTTCTATTTATAGACGAAGATGGGTTAGACTTCCCTCCTGGACCTTAGAACAAGGTACCTCGGCCCACAGAAGGTGACTTCTACGCACCGGGCCAGGCATGCAGAACGAGGAATGCCGGTCGAAATTGTCCAGTCGATCGTTGAATGACTCGAAGCAAAATCATGCTAAATGCTCCGGCTTTGTTGTGGGTTTGACAACTTGCTAACACCTCCAGTCTGCACCGAGCCAGGATGTCGAAACATGTCGATTGCATCAAACCCTTATACCTTCAGGCTCTTCTTGCTCAGAATCTTATCTAGTGCTAATAATAATATCTTCAACTGTCGTTCTGTAGCCGGGTCAAGGTGCCGGGTTACATTTACCCCTCAAAGTGTGTCGTGTGAAGCAACAGGACACACTTTGAATCAGTGAGTATTTGTTGTTTCTAGAAAGAAATCCATCATATTTTCTGAATATTCATTATCCTTCAGTTTTATCCTCCCGAGGTGTTATATCCTTCTTTGGTCGTCTTGACGCTTGGTCGATTCCCAATATTATAAATCCAGGGTTGTAGTGCATCAGTGGCCATCCATGTCCAATTCTATAGGGCTAGTAAGCTTCGGCTAACTGATCCAATCTTTTCTTAATGACCTTAACTAAGAATTCAATTTTTGTCCATTTCAAGAAGTCGAACTTTATCGGATGTACACATGCATGTTTGGGTACATGTTCTTGCCATTGGCTCTCGGTTGCATTTTATATGCTCATAAGTCATCACCAATTCCATCTAGTTTAATTGCAATTCAATTGCGATTCCTTATTTGTATTTTTTTGTGAAATAAGGGTTGTAATCAGCCATTTTATGAGAGGGGACTTCAAGTTTTACATGGATGACGACCTTAGAGCAGTAAGCAAGGGCGAATGGAGTACCGCCAGTCACGGACCCAAGGGTAGTTCTATAAGCCCATAATGCTGTTGGGAGTTCATCTACCCATTTACCTCTAGCCTTTTCTAAACTTCTCTTCAGAACAGACTTTATGATTTTATTCACAGCTTCAACCTGTCCATTTGCAGTTATAATAGATCATGGAAGGTCATAAGGACAGATGACGTTACGGACAATGAAGTTGATTATTTTCTTCATCTTGGTAGTGGTTAAAAGTTCTTCATATGCCCATTCGGTGAAGCAATCAACTGCTATGATAGCGTATTTCACACCACTTTTAGGATCAGTAAGAAGATGATGTCAATGCCCCCAAGTGGCAAACGGCTATGGACTAGCCATTTGAGTAATCTCCATCGGCGGGACTCTCTGATTTTTTGCAAACATCTTGCACTTGTCGCATTGTCTAGCATGATTAACCGCATCTGGAATGATAGTTGGCTAGTAATACCTGTAGTATAGTATTTTCTTTATCGGGGTTTTCCCTCTGATGTAATCGCCACATTCTTCTTCATAGACTTCTCTCAAGACTCATTTGATATCATCATGGGTGATACACCGAAGCATGGGAATGGATAAACTCCTTTCTACACATGACTTCTTCTTGGATGATTTGGCATGAAACTTTGAGGTGGATCTGTCGTTTTTCATTCCTCCGTTCAGTAAGAAATCCTCATTGTAGATAGTCTTTGATAGGAGTCAACCATGACCCCATTTATGGCTTTGTATCTAAGATCTAGCCGGTCTCCATCCGTCAATGCTTGGAATATTGAGTATTTCAACCGAAACAATATATGTCCATTGCGTGTCCCTAAAGCTGGCCCGCTTGGCCAGTGATTGGACTCTTTTCATTTTATTCGCTGAGTATGTGTGTAATGATGTAATACATTAAGTCAGCTAGTAGCTCTTGGACCTGGCCGAGATAAGGAGCAAGACAATTCCCCTAGCAAGATCAACTTCCTTAACTTTGCATACTACCAATCAAGAATCACAAAAGATATGTAAAGTTTCCACTCCAAATCCTCAAGCAAGTTTGAGGCTAGCGGTCGAGGCTTCATACTAAGCATCATTGTTTGTTATCAGGAAATTGAGTTTCATGACGTAGCCGATCGATCGTTCCTCGGGAGTCATTAACATGACTCCTACGCCATAATACTGATCGCTAGATGCTCCATCCACGTACATTTTACATCGTTGGTTGGTTCTCTACTACTCTTCAAGTAGTCATTTGATGCAGTGAATTCGGTTGTGAGGTCTACTAATTTCTGTCCTTGGATAGCCCTTCGAGGGAAATAAGTGATATCGAATTGGCTTAGTTCGATATTCTATTTAAGCAGTCTTTCAGACGACTCAGGTCGTTGTATGCCCTATCGCAATGGCTAGTAGACATAGACGTTGATGGGGTGAGCCTAAAAGTAAGAGTGGAGCTTTCATGATGAAATCAATAGATATTATGCTAGCTTTTGTAGCTTCGGGTTGATATCTAATGCATGGCTCGCGATAGTTAATGAAATCACATATGCATGTCAGAATGGGTCCAAGGGAACATATCATCATTTATTCAGAAAAATCCAACTAATTCTTTTATCATCATTGCACTGACCTATGATCCAATATTCAGCACTTGGAAAGGGTTGCCATGGCTGGCTGTAATGTCGGCTGTCAGCTTAGCAGGTGCAATCCCGGATTCTTTGAGTTCAGATGTAACTATTTTGCATAACATTCAATGTAAAATATTGTTAGGATGGTCAATGTCGATGGTTACTCTAATCGAATCCTAGAGTCTTATCATGAGTTATTAAGTCTAATAGTGAAGGACTCTGAATGTCCAAATCGATTATCAGCAAATGGCCAAAGATCAGGCTTAAAAGCACGTTGAAGGAAATGTCGAGTAGGGGTCAGCTTCGAGTTGTGTGTAGCTGTATAGTTGGATCTTGCTATGAGTTTGATTTTGCTTGTATATTCGAGTAACGCACTTTCTATTCAATACATTCATGATCCTTTACCCATCCTTCGGGTTGGAGTGACAGTCAATTGCCTACGAGCTAAGGTATTGATTTAATGATTCTATCTCTAGGAATTCTTTCAATCGTAGCGTTGAGTAGCTATAAGCACTATATATAAGTTTCAACATTGAGCTATCACAGCCAGTCTATGGATGACCATGCGTCTGCTCCTAGCCTCGGGTTGAAAAATGCACTGCATGGATGGTTAAGTCTCGCCCTAGCTATGTTTATATTCCCACCTAAACTCCAAAGACACAAAGTTGATTGGTGAATAGTCGGTTCACATTCATCTTGCTTCTCGCTCGTGCCCCTTGGTCTGGGGCATATACCGTTAAGTAGGAAGACCAGCCATGCCCACTTTAGCTTTATACTCTTTCCCGTTGAATAGCGGGATTAGGTCAGTTGATGGGAGGCTGGGTCTCACCTATCTTGGATTGTATTGTGGTTTTTCATTCCAAGAGGAATACTTCGATGCATCATCAGTTTCAGGGCATAATTTGGACACTGAGCGGTCAGCCATGTCCACTTTGATTCATGTTCTGTAATCAGATCTCGGGGTAAAGTTGGCTCAAATGTAGTCGGGTCATGCTCATCCAGTTTCATACTCCTCCTGACGGATCGAAGGAGGGTGCTGGAGAATTTTTGACCAAGTCTTCATGGTTTACCTTCCTTTCCACATTCTGGAGGTCATAGTTTTTTAAGGAATATTCAAGGCACATTCGTATGTGCTTGGTGTGGATGGTATTGACCCTCGATCTGAGGTATGATATAGTCGGTCGCCCATAGCATTGGATCTCGTTTCGATTGGTTCTGCATTGAGGCCTCCCTGTATTCGTTGCCTTAAGTTGTAAAGGACACCAAGCTAGAGCTATAGTAAGCTGTTGTATTCAGCTTTTAGTGATTTGTACTCTTCTCCCAGCATCGATTTGGCCTAGCCACTAATCGGATGGTTGAACTCCATCCTTAACGAGTTAATACTCCTCCTGTCAGTTTCAGGCTGAAGTTTGCGAAATAGAGAACGGTCGGAATCCACTTGTCTATTTATCCATGTTTATGCACCACTCTGCATTTTGGCGACTTAGTGTTATTCTCCCCCTAGTCGACTCGCACCCAATTTGTGTTCATTTTTCGGTCCACGTTCTAGGGACTTGGAGATTTGTCGAACGGTTTATGCTATATTCCACAGTTTGGGACGTAGAGATTTTCATCAATTCGTTTATACTCTAGTCCACACTCTGGGGATTATAGTACTCTAGTTCGCTTCAGGAACTCAGATATTTTTCTTAAGTCGTTCATACTCTAATCTGCAATCTAGTGACTGAAAGTACTCCAATCTGCACTCAGGGGACTTGGAAATTTTAGGATCATGGATGGTCGATTCACATCCACCCTGAGTTGACAAGCGAGGTCGATAGATAGATGGATCCATCCTCCTTGAACTTTTTTTGGATATGGGCGAGGTCGTTAGGAGGACGGATCCACCCTTCTCGAAACCGCATTTATGAACTATACTCCAGTTCGCACTTTGGGAATCTGGAGTTAGTAAGAGGATTTTTATGTATCAATCCAAATTAGTCTCTAGGCGATGGCTTGCCCCCCAAGCTCGGGTTTCTTTTAACGTGTGATCGATCATATCACAGTCACTCTTTCTTTAAGCAAATCCTACTGTACGATGGCACTTAGCTCTTCGTGCATTATGATAGTTGTATGACATATTCAATAGATCACAGCTCTGGCTCGAAGAGATGGCATTTTATTGTTGAAATAAGAAAATATGTAAACTCAATTACCTCATTACAAATTCAAATTTCGAAATGCAGAAAAAAAATTTAAATGACTAATATACTAAATAAATAAAGCATGTCATGTGCAACAGTGGCGAAGATTCTCACTGTTCCAGGCTTCTGAAAAAGTAGGACCGCCAACGGTTGCTAACTTAAATGTGCCATTTCCGAGCTTTTGTTCAATCACGTATGGCCCTTCCCACGTTGGTTTCGTATGCGAAGGCACAGAGAAGATTCTTTTATGGACAAAATCACCGAGATCGAAGGTTCGCGGTAGGACCTTGACATTGTGCAATTAGGGGACTCGATTTCGGTACATGGCTGCTCTCAAGTCAGCCTGATCCCCTTGAATGACTCCACCTCCATTGGCGGTTGGGAATTTTAAAGTTAGACACCACGGGGCAATAACAACCCTGAATTCAGCAAGGGTCGATCGTTCCAAGAAAGCGTCGTATGGCGAGTCTATGTTCAGTACGACAAATTTCAATGCCCGGACTCCCCGGCGTTCTCCAATTCCCAATTCCACGGGCATTTCCACCATCCAAATGGGCTTGGTTGCACTCCCATCGAGGCCATGGATATGGAGTTGACAAGGCTTCAAATCTTTGGCCTCCAACTCCATTTGGTCATAGGCTCGCTTAAATATTATATTCACAGAACTTCCACTGTCAACCAGAATATTTTTCATCCAAGCATGACCTACTTGAGCTGATATGACCATTGGATCAGCAGTTGGGGTTCCGACACTGTCAGCATCTCTATTTCGAAAAATGATGTCGTCGGTCATCATTCTCTGTCGTTTGGTCGGGTATCTATCCTCCAAATTACTATGACACTCGAAATCTACATGCGTAAAGGATCTGGCATATGATTTCCCTTCCTTCCAGCTTTGGTCTGCTGGATAAGGACCACCACTAACTGCATTTATTACCAATCTTCCGCTAGTACGAGCGGGTTCCTCTTGCCCTGCCTGGTTTGGGATATGATTTTGATTTGATGGGCCCGCACCTCTCGACTACGGCGCCTGCACAAACTGTTCTAGCTTCCTTTCTCTTATCAATTTCTGAATGAGATCTTGCAAATGATAACACTCGTTTGTATTATGGCCGTAGCTTTCGTGAAATATGTAAAATTTACCTGTTTGGATCTATCTCTCCAATGACTACTTCGGAGTAGGTTTTTTGTATTGGATAGTGTTACAGGTTGCAGATATACATTTTTCAGCGATGCATTTAGAGGAGTGTATTCGTTGTAAGCCGGAATACTTGGCTTTCATTTTCCTACTTCTCTTTTCTTTCTGGGATTTCCTCCTCCAGACCCTTTAGATTGCCCAGGCTCGTTCTAGAGATTGACTTGAACCTTTCCCGAGTTGTCATCGGATTGTTTTACGGCGATATTACTTTTCAGTCTCTTGAATAGGCCTTGGTGCCTTATCTCGCCTTGTACACCTAGCTTCCTCCCTTCTTATGAATTGGTGAGCCTTTGAGTAAAAACGCTCTGGCGTAGTTGGAGGTTTCCCTTCCAACCAATCTCCAAACTCTGAATCCGGATCCACTCCTTGCATTACCGCCATCAGAATTGCATGGTCGTAAGGGTTTCTAACTTCAGTAGCCACAACATGAAATCTCTACAAGACTCTTTCAATGACTCCCCCAGAGCCTGGATTACCCTAGATAGGTACATCACATCCTTGGGACGAGTGGCGTGTATTCTGAACTGTTCCAAAAATTTCATCGTCAATTCGTCGAAGCTGGATATAGACCGTAGGGAAAGTCGAGTGAACCACATGGTGGCAATTCCGGATAGAGTAATTGGAAAACATCTACACTTGGTTGCGTCATTTTCTCTAGCCGAATCCATCATCCATTCATACCTCATCACATGCTGTCTTGGATCAGTCTTCCCTTCATAGGCCGGGATAGTTGGCATGCTAAACTTCCTGGGGTACTCGGCCTATAGTATAGTATCCGTGAATGGAGTATGGCTCCTGGATATCCCCCAATCTTCATTGGTCAAGCCTTGATTCTCTCTTATCAACTTTCTGACCATAGCCGACAAGTCCGGGGTCTGTATGGAGGATGGAAGGTTGGACTCCTTTCTTCGGGACTGCTCGGGTTGGTGTCTCCTCTATTGGCGGTCTGCCAAACATGTATCTTAGGGACCAGCTTCGTTAGGGTCTTGGTGAGCCGGGCGTCCAGTTTCCACATGTGTTCCTGCTCCAACTTGGGTGTGGTCTCCAAGATGCAAGTGATCCCTAGTTGATCGATCAGTAGCACCTGCTTGTGCAATTTCCATTTTGCGGCGTCTATGCCTAGGAGGTTCGTAGGACGAGGTCGAACAATTAGATGAAGAATAAACAACGGGGCTACCTCCTGCATTTTGATGTTGTTTCTGAGTAAGCTGAGTCGTGAGGTTAGCATTAGCTTGAATTTGTTCAGCAAGTTGTCTCCTGCTTTCCATGAGTTCTCTCATCAGGTCGTTGAACTCCGTCCTAGTAACAACTTCCGTATGGTTATGGGTTCCGGTGGTCCCTACGCCGGGATTAACTTGACGATTGCTAGGTCTTATCTGTTGTACGCTAGTGGTCTCGTTGACGTCTGTGTTATGAGAGGCAGATCTGGTACGTGGTCTTCCTATAGTATAGTCGTTGATAGAAACTCTGAGTAGATTCAACGGATGTTCTGTGAATGACTTGGACCTCCTTCGCGGGATTTATTCAATCCAGTAGCTACAAAGCAGATCCTAGTGGCCTGAGAATTCGATTCTCAGTGAATGCACCAAAATGTTAGCACCAGAATTGGTCACTAACACCCTTGAGAAAGATTGTGTGGAGAGATTAATGAAGAAAGTATATTAAAACAGAGAACTGTATGCTAAATTAAATGCAAAGACAAGAACACCGGATTTATTGTGGTTTGGCGTAATTGCCTACGTCCACTTTAGATTTAATCTTTATTACTTTACTCAACAATTGATTACAGATACAATCCGTACACCAGCTACTCGAATAAAAATGTTAAGTTGAAAAGAATGAGTCTTCAATGCGGCAGAGTCTCCGCAGTGTTCTTGAAAAAGGCTCCCCTTTCATTGTGCCCCTGCCCTTCAATTTATAGATAAAGATGGGTTGTACTCCCCTCCCGGGTTTTGGAACAAGGTACCTCGGTTCACAGTAGGTGACTTCTGCACACCGGGTCAGACGTTCCAAAAGAGGAATGCCAGTCGAGAATTGTCCGGTCGATCATTGAATGACTCGAAGCAAAATCATGTCGAACACTCCTGCTTTGTTGTGGGCTTGACAACTTGCTAACACCTCCAGTCTGCACCGAGCTAGGATGTCGAAACATGTCGATTGCATCAAACGCTTATACCTTTAGGCTCTTCTTGGTCAGAATCTTGTCTAGTGCTAATAATAATATCTTCAACTATCATTTTGTAACCGGGCCAAGATGCCGGGTAACCACTATAAGCTCTAGAAGTAATAACTTTGCATACATATAGGTGACCTACCCAATTTGGTCCTAGCAGTCCATCGACAGGATTTCTTGTGTTTTCCATTACTCTTCGGAGTACTAAGTCTCCCTCTTGAAATGATCTTGTTTTTGGCTTCGAATTATAGTATATGGAAATTCTCTTTTGATATTCTACAGTTCGGTAGGTGTTGCATCTCTTAATTCATGTATTTAGTCTAACGATTCTTTCTTCAACTCTTGATTTGGGTCAAAAGCATATGTGGTTCTTCCATATGAGGGTATTTCAATTTCAATTGGCAATATTGCTTCACACCCATATCTTAGAGAGTATGGGGTATGTCCCGTTGGAGATTTAGCAGATGCTCGATAGGCCTAAAATACAAGCGGCAATTCTTCTACCCAATTCCCTTTGGCTTTATTTAATCGCTTTTTCAGTATAGTCTTTATAGTCTTATTTGCAGCGATAGCAGCCCCATTGGCCTTTGAATGTGTCACAGATGAGAAACTTTATATGATCCCATTCTCAAGACAAAATCTAGAAAACTCCTCACTTTCAAATTGTGTTCCGTTATCTGAAATAATCTTGTAGGGGATTCCAAATCTGGTAATAATGTTTTTAATGACAAATCTAAGCACTTTCCCAGAAGTGATTTTGGGGAGTGATTCTGCTTCCACCCACTTAGTAACGTAGTTTATGGCGACTATAACATACCTTGATCCCTTTTGGGAAATAGGAAATGACCCAATTAAGTCGATTCCCCATATATCGAAGTGCCACGGACTTGAAATCGGAGTTAATTGGTTTAGTGGCAATTGAGGAATCTTTCAAATGTTTTTGGAATCTTTCACAACTCCTCACATATTCAATAGCTTTACTTTCCATTTGAGTCCAATAGAAACCTTTTCTTATTATTCTCTTTGTAAACTTTCCCCCGTTGGAATTGTCTCCGCAAAATCCTTCATGTGCTTCCACCAACAATTTCATTCCATCTTTCAGACTCACACATCTTAAGTAAGGTAATGCATACCCCTTATTATAAAGAATTCAATCCACTATCGTGAAAGTTGGATCCTATCGTTTGATTTTCTTAGCTTCCCCCTTGTCAGATGGAAATATCCCTTTAGAAAGATATTCGACGATAGGCGACATCTAAGTGTTATTATAATAGTCATATGTCTTTGGCTGGTTGATTTCTCATTTGGGATTTCCCTACTAATTTCTTTTTCTTCTGACATGGCCTGGGATCTAGTTATAACTTAATAGTTACTTTCCTTGTTCTGGTGTTCCCTCTTCAATACTCGGATTTGGTTAATACCCAATTGGCACAATTCGAGTTTTTGAGGCTCGCTTTGAACTAGCCAACTTTGTTAACAAATTCGCCTGTGAGCTTTCTCCTAGTGGAACTTGGTGTATAGAAAAACCTTTAAATAAAGCGAGCATCTTAAATATCTTCTTTACGAATAAAGATAGCTTGGCGTCTTTAGTCTGATATACTTACTTCACCTGAATTACCATTAGTTGCGAATCACTAAAGATTTGAATTCATGGGATTTTGAGCTCTAACGCCAGAGTCAATCCTGCCATGATTGATTCATATTCGACTACATTATTTGTTGTAGGAAACCCCATGTAATGACCTAGTATTTTGAGCTATTCGCATCCGCACATATCAGACTTGAATTGCTCAAAATATCATATTGTTAATTTGTATTTGGCAAAACTCAACGTATACAGTAAATAAATCAATCACAGACATAAAATAATATAACAATAAGCAGTGGAGTAGATAAATAGTAGTTCATGAAGCTACTATATAAATGTCAATAGTCTGAAATAAATATAACAGAAATCTCAAATACAGAGTAGTCTCAAATACAAAAGTAACTGACAAGACTGAACAGAAATCACTAGAATAATCTGAAATAACTGAAAGATGGATAGATGGATCTTCAAAAAAGCTCCAATCTCCAAAGGTGAGTCTTAAATAATGTGACACTCAGTCTGAGCCGAGCATAAACCAAAACACAAAATACTCGAATCAAGATTCACATTCTTATATTAGTAAATTCAACTCAAGTGAAGTGTCAACTGAAATACAAGTAACATAAAGGATGTTGGGAATTCCATCCTCTAAGGATACATGAAACTATCTACTATGTAGTAATATACACAATTATAATATGTCTATAGTAAAGTAAACTATTAAAATAGCATTAAGGCGTTACCCATATCCCCTTAACACATTTTATATATTTCTGTAGTCTCTACAGTACCATAATCTCCTTCATGAGGTTTACTCAAAGGGTACTCCATAGGTATGGTACAAAAAAACTCGTAGAAGGCGCGATAAGCCATGTGACAAGGCACTCGAGGCAATGCCAGGGTAGATATACCATCTGCACTCCCGGACTGGTTGTAACGTATAGCAGCTACTACCGCCCACCTCGTGACACACTCCCAAATCAAAGAGTGCAACCAATCAAATCAACAAAGCAATAGAATGGTATTGAAGAAATGTGCCAGATCGAAGGAATGACCCCACTTGACCCATATAACTCCTGTTTTAGCTACATCAAGCTGACTCACGGGAGTCAGGGCTACATAAATACCATATAGAATCATCGCCAAACCATCCTACTTCATTCTAGAATCTCCACCACATACACATTTGTTAAAGAGGTTTTCGATATTGGTAGAGAGTATGACAATAACCGATCCCGGTCTCTTTAATAACCAACCGCTTATTTCACACCATGGTCATTTCATTTCAAATAGTTCAAACTTCATTTCAAAATATCATATTCATTTCAAAACCATATCAATTCAATATTATTATTCACTTTAAATAATATTCTTTTCGAGAATCGTAACACTATCAAAATTATAACACTTTCAAAATCATAACACTTTTGAGATCATAACACTTTTGAGATCCTAACGCTCTTGAAATCATAACAATTTTAAAATCGTAACATTTTAAACAGTTTAGATATTGAAAATAGTATATACACTAAAATAGTTATAAATTAAAATAGTTTATATATTGAAATAATGTATATATATTAAAATAGTTTATATATATTAAAATACTTTATATAATAAAAATAGTTTCCACCCATTTCACAAATCCATTCAGATCAACTCAAACTAAAAATAATAATTTAATTCAATCCCTGTTCATCAATTTCAATTCAATTCAACTTCGCAATAAACCATTTAATTTATATCGATCTCAAATATAGATTTGAACTACAAATTAAACCATTTCAATTTCAATAGATTTCAAAGTTTAAATACACAAACATTTACAATAACTCAGTTTGGTAAAATTTTATTTACACTTCAAATTCAACTTTATTATTTTTTAGTTCGAAACACTCACTTAATCAATCCAATAATCATTTAAATACTCCAATTACGAATTTAAATAAAACTAAGTCTCCCATATCAATTTATTTAAAATTTGAAAATATTCCTTTAATCATCTTTAATCAAAAATCAAGTTATAAATCATATTTTTAAAAATCTCAAATTCAACAAGTTTCATAAATTTTATTTAAGTATAATTCTTAAACAAGTGCAATTTCAAATCAATTTCAATTTATCTTCCCAAACTGAATTTATTATAGTCATTACAATAATCTATTTTTAAATTATAATTTTAAATAAATACCAAAACATTTATATACTAATTAAATTAAATTTTATTAAATCTTATTATTAAATTTATTTATATAAAATCTATTTTTACATATCTTAAAATAGTAAAATTATAAGAAAAATCTTCAAAAATTATATTTTCAAAACTAACTTATAAATTTAAAATTTCCAAAACATATAATTTTAAAAATCTAAATTTAAAATAAAGTATCTTTATATTAATTAAAAATCGGTATTTAATAAAACTCTTCCTTCCAAAAATTTAGAATCATTTCAAAATATAGACCAACGGTGTCTGTATATATAATTTTATATCATATGGTCAAGTGATGCATATATTTATCATTTCAATCCGCAATTTAAATATTTACGGGTGTATATCGTTTCAACCCGCAATCGCAAAATTAAAATTAAATGAAAATCGCTTGGGTTTATCATTTCAACCCATAACGATCTTCCCTAAATCTATAATATTATTCGGGTATGTATCATTTCAGTCCATAAGAATTTCTAAAGTAACAGGGAACTTGCGGAGTGAGAATAAATATGGTAATACTATAATATATCAACAACAGGCATGTGTCATCAATAAAAAATTTAAATATGATATATACAACAGGGTTATGGTGTCATATGTCATAGGTGAACAATGGCAGATAATAGCATATCAGATGTAACAATTTAATAACTAACAATTCAATATTTAATAACATATTTCATCGTCATTTCATGTGTATTCAATCTGCTGAATATAAGGATGTTAGCCGTGATTTGATTGCTCACCTTTCAAGGCTAGTGAGAACAGGAGAAGCACATGAATAAGTGATAATCAAAGCAACGGACTACTGCGATCAATTCTGGAGAGCGGCGAAATCAAAAGCAAAGCACGATGAACTAGATTCAATGGAAATCAAATATATATGTTCTTTCTTTTCTTAAATAAATATGCAAATTTAAAAAACATTTTATAAAAAACAAAATCTTCATATATTACAATAAATATCCATTAAAACATATATATTGAGATTAATATATCCATAAATTATATAAAAAAAATCAAATATTAAAACCCAAATTATATAGCATGCAGGCTTATATATACCTATAATCATATATAGACTTATATATAAAAAAATAGATGATATAACTCATATAAATTTATATATATATATATAAATAGAGATCATTTTTAACCTACAAAACTTATATTTTAAAATCTGTACACGTTCTAAAATCAAAATACCCATACATATTATCCTTTTTAAAACAATACTTAAAAATCAAAATAAAATTTACAATATAAATATACTTTAACATAATACTGCGAACATACGAAAGAGCATGTATCTTAACAATTTCAACTCATATATATCATTTTATATAAATACCTTTTAAAACTAAAATCAAATGGAATCTTTTATCCATTATTTCAAACAAGTATTTTAACATATTTTATACATACACGAGTTATTACGAAAGTCTATATAAAATATGCTATGCAAAAGTCTATGTAAAATATGTTATACATTATAAGTAAACATTTTAAAGCATATAATGTATAATGTATAATGTATGTTTGGAGGCACAGGTAGTATATAAATTATACGTACAAATATATATAAATTTAAACATATATAGATATAATGTAGGCACAACTAATATGTCTAGACACAGACCTATATATATATGTATGTATGTATAAATATACAAATTTAAACAAAGAGGAGGCTAAGCTGACAAGGCGGAGGGATGATGGTTGATCGCGCCTGCGCTTGGAAGAGCAATGGCGATGGCGGAGTGGAAAATAGTCGCATTTGGCTATTGGAGATGGCATGGTGGGTTTTGGTTGTGAAGTGAGGTGAGCACAGTTAGGCCATGGAAATGGTTGCGTGATGGAAAGGTCAGTGACGTGGCCAGAGGAGGAGGGGCCGATGGCACGGGGTCAGAGGAGCAGTCGGATGGAGGAGAGAAATGGTTCGGTCAAGTGGGCTTGGGGCTAAGGCCAAGGCTGATGGATTCGAGGTAGCGGCTGCTCTTCGGTAGAAGGTTGATGAATATAGTGGCAGAGCTATGGTGCTGGGGTGTTGCTGTTGACGTGGGAGGATGGATTTGCGTAGAGGCTTGGTAAGAAGTTGACATGGAGGAGATGGATTACGCTATGGTCGACATGGAGATGGTTGTTTTGCGGAGGAGAGGGCATCGGGCTGAGCGTGGTGAAGAGGGTAATAGACATGGGTTTGGTGGATGTAGGCATGGATTCACATGAAAAATATAGACAGCTCATATTATAACGTGTATTTCACCTAAATTATAAAGCATGACAGGGAAAGGGATGCAGAAGAGGAGGAGAGAGATAGAACAAACCAGAGAATTGACCGAAACCATAAATAAATATATATATATATATTGAAATATAAGAATAGCAAAAGTTAAATATAAATCTGGAATAGTGACAGCCAACATTAATAAATTCTTGGAATCGTAAAAGGCTACGCACGTGAATTCAAGAAGTATTAAAGGAAAACGACTATTTGATTTTGGACCGTTAGTAAATTTGAATGGACATGGACACAGGAAATTAAAAAACTCCAAATGCATACCTTTATGGCTAACCATTTCTCGGATATTGTTGTGTTAAGGACGCCGAATTACCCAAATGAATAGACTATGGTGATCAGCACAACGAGATGAATATAATGATACACAGGTATCAGCGATACGACTATCCGATCAAAAGTCGATATTCATTGCCAAACGGCTGCAAGTTCGCTGGAAATAAGATAAACGGGGCTAGAAAAGTCTGAATTTGATGAAAGGAAATATGACGTCTCACATAGAAAATGATTTATATTTTTGTTATAACAAAATATTCAGATTTTGAAAATATTTTATTTTCATCAATTTAATCTGATTTGAATTGAAATTACAAATTACACAATAGAACTAACATTCATATTACCAATGAAAATCTAGCATTTACTATGTCTAAATATATGTATTTCAAATATCAAAATTTCGTCGTTAAATTTAATTATTTAATTTCAAGCAAAATTTCATTTAATTACGTTATCGTTAAAATTTCCGGGCCGTTACACTCTTCCCTACTCAAAACTTTTCGTCCCTGAAAAGGAACGAGATAGGAGAATAGAAACAACCCAAAAAGAAATGATTGATAATGTACAGTAATTAAAAAAATTATACAAGTTACATTTTTTTAAATTGATGAATATACGGCAATTTTGGTCTCAGTCCATTTTATCTAATAAATAATGTTCATTTATTTTCATATTTTGTTGATTTTCAATCCAATCTATTTTCATTCAATTTGATTTGTTTAAGCTTATCAATATTTGTTACAAAAATTTCTTTCAAAACAAAATTTATTTGATTTAAATTGTTTATTTAATCCATTTGACTTTACTTAAGTCAATCCCTCCCCAATACCCAATTTTTAACTATTCTAAGTTCGTGTTTATTTATTTAAATAATATTCCCTATTATTCAATTTATTCCACTTAACAAATTCTGTAACATATTTTAGGTGTATAACTTTTATT
Organism: Allium cepa; assembly: GCA_030765085.1. Classification (NCBI taxonomy): domain Eukaryota; kingdom Viridiplantae; phylum Streptophyta; class Magnoliopsida; order Asparagales; family Amaryllidaceae; genus Allium; species Allium cepa. The sequence continues at coordinate 296,687,505 of CM060937.1, forward strand.
ATAACTACTCACTTTTTATTTATAAATTCTCTTAACAAAATTTAATTTTAGGACAATCTTATTACTTGCATCATATGGTATATTATCCAATTACATTTAAACCCTTTCCTGGTAAGTTTTATTAATGATTCCAATGTAATCAAACACTATACCAATTTTCTTTAATTTCAACATTATATTAAGCAAGAAAATTTGGTTTGGAACATTTTATTTCTTGAATTTTCTCTTCTATAACCTTCAATTTCGAATTTCATTAACATTTTAACTTTTGGATATTTTGGGTAAGCTATATATATGTTTTAGAATTTGCAATTGAGTATTATACAATTAAATTTTTCCGACTTCAACTACTTCGAGGTGTTTTAAATTCCAATTACAATTTTAAGTACTTTAAATATTTTAATTTTTTTATTCTTTGATTCATTTCAATAAATTGAAAATCCTAACTTAACATAGAATTTAAGAATTAAATTTTCGGTTTCACTTCCAACCATTTTGAAATAAATATATACATATACCTATATATTTCTATAAATCAAATCATACTTAAGGAATTTAAATCAAATCCAGTTCCAAAACAAATGTGTAGCAAAGCTACTTAGTGGTCTCTCTATTTTGAGACTCAAAAATGAATGTCGATGATGCTGTAGTCATCATCAAAATTATTTTTCGGTGACAAAAGAGGAGAGTACTAATTTAAAATTCTCTAAAAATAATTTTCATTCAAAATACTTTCAAATAATATATATTTCAAAAACTTTGAAACCCAAATTTGAAAAGCACTAGAAATTTAATTCTCAAATTTTTTTAATTTAAATTCATTTCATTTCAATCAAACTTATAACCCATGTTTATAAAAATTTATCTCCCTATAACATACAACAATAATTAATGGTTTAGGACTGCTAATAAAATAATAAATGATAATCTAGTATTATCATTTCTAACAACCAATTCATTTTACCATCTAATTTCAGAAAAATTACACTTATATAGAATAAAATCATACACAAAATCATTTTATTTACCAATTTCGAAAACAATATTGTGTCAGTTTGCTCTGTTCAACTATTTTGGAATTCCTATCGATAGCGTTAGCTAGACGAATCGATCGAAACCAAAAATTCAAACTTAACAACACAATATAAAACATTTTTACTTATAAATACGTTCTCTCATAGGATGATTCGAGAATGGATTCTAGAAAAAGGATAGAGATTCAAGTTTTGAGGGACCCTAACCAAAGAGAACTCAAGCAACAGAGATCATTTGGAAGAAAGATAAGATAGGATAAAATTACAAAAGAGGAAAACGGATTGACGTATATTGATCGTGACGACCTCAACCGGGTCAACCACGATTCCAGGAATAAGATCGATGCGGAAATTCAATTTCCCATGGAGGAGGAGGTGAAGTGACTTCACCCAATATCAGGATAATCTCTGATTATTGGAGTGGAGTCAAGATTATGAGGGGATTACCCTGATCGTCTACTAGAGACAGTTCGTGCTTTGAAAGAAATATCAGCACCAATACTGGGGACGTAGAAATCTTCGGTGAATCAACGACTGTTATAGAGGAGTTTCACCCCTTTACAAATCATACAAAGGTTGGTGGAACAGAAATGGAGTTATGGGATGCTCCAATAGCAAGAAGAATACGGATAGGGAGAGAAAAGAATGGATTTCGGAACAAAAGGGAAAGTTCCAAAATTCAAAAGAAATTCTAATCCAAGAAGAAGGATTTCAAGCTCAAACAAAGAGGATTCTGTAATTAAATTTTACTCCATATGCTAAGTTTTGCCTAAACCAGAGCCCTGATACCAACTGTAATGACCTGGTATTTCGAACCATTCGCATCCGCACATGTCGGACTTTAACTACTCAAAATATCAGAATGTTAATTTATGTTTGACAAAGCTCTACATATACAGTAAATAAATCAATCACAGAATCACAGACACTGAGTAGTATAATAATAAGCAGCATAATAGATAAATAGTAGTTCATGAAGCCACTATATAAACGTCAGAGTCTGAAATAAATACAACAGAAATCTCAAATAAAGAGTAGTCTCAAATACAAAAGTAACTGATAAGACTGAATAGAAATCACTGGAATAATCTGAAATAACTGAAAGCTGGATAGATATATCTTCAACAAAGCTCCAATCTCCAAAGGCGAGTCTCAAATGTTGTGACACTCAGTCTGACATGAGCATAAAGAAAAATACAAAATACTCGAGTCAGGATTAACATTCTTGTATTAGTAAATTCAACTCAAATGAAATATCAACTGAAATACAAGTAACTTGAAGGATGTTTGTGATTTCCATCCTCTAAGGATCCATGGAACTATTTATTATGTAGTAATATACGCTATTGTAATATGTCTACAGTAAAGTAAACTATTAAAATAGCATTAAGGCATTACCCCTATCCCCCTTAATACATTTTATATATTCACATAGTTTATACAGTACTGTAAGCTCCTCCATGAAGTTTACCCAGAAGGCACTCCATAGGTATGGTATAAAACAAACTCATAGAAGGCGCGATAAGGCATGCGACAAGGCACTCGAGGCAATGCCAAGGTAGATAAACAATTTGCACTTACGAACTAGTGGTAACGCATAACAGCTACTACCGTCCACCTAGTGACACACTCCCAAATCAAAGGGTTCACTCAATCAAATCATAAAAGCAATAGAATGGTATCTAAGAAATGTGACCTACCGGGGGAATGACCCCACTTGGCCCGGTATAGCTCATGTTTTAGCCACATCAACCTGACTCATAGGAGTCAGGGCTACATAAATACCATAAAGAATCGTTGTCAAATCGTCCTACTTCGTTCCAGAATCTCCACCACGTACACAGTTGTTAAAATGGTTTTCAGTATTGGCAGAGAGTATGACATATCTGATCCCGGTCTCTTTAACAACCAACCGCTTATTTCACATGTGGTCATTTCATTTCAAATAGTTCATATTCATATCAAAATATCAAATTCATTTCAAAGCCATATCAATTCGATATTATTATTCACTTTAAATAATATATGTTTCCAAAATCGTAATACTTTCAAAATTATAACACTTTCGAAATCATAACACTTTTGAGATCATAACATTTTTGAGATCACAACACTTATAAAATCGTAACACTTTTAAAATCATAAAACTTTAAAAAGTTTAGATATTGAAAATAGTATATGTATTAAAATAGTTATAAATTGAAATATTTTATATATTGATATAATATATATACATTAAAATAGTTTATATATATTAAAATATTTTATATAATAAAAATAGTTTCCTCCAATTTCACAAATTGATTCAAATCAACTCAAATAGAAAAAAATTCAGTTTAATTCAATCCCAGTTCATTAATTTCATTCAATTCAACTTCTCAATAAACCATTTGATTTATATCAATTTCAAATATAGATTTGAACTGCAAATTAATCCATTTCAATTTCAATAGATTTCAAAGTTTAAATATTCAAACATTTATAATAACTCAATTAGGTAAAATTTCATTTACACTTCAAATTCAACTTTATTATTATTTAGTTTGAAACATTCACTTAATCAATCCAATAATCATTCAAATAAAATCTCTAATTATGAATTTAAATAAAACTAAATCTCCCATTTCAATTTATTTAAAATTTCAAAATATTCCTTTAATCATCTTTAATCAAAAATCAAGTTATAAATCTTATCTTTAAAAATCTCAAATTCAATAAGTTTCATAAATTTTATTTAAGTATAATTCTTACACAAGTGCAATTTCAAATCAATTTCAATTTATCTTCCCAACCTGAATTTATTATAGTCGCTACAAAAATCTATTTTTAAATTATAAATTTAAATAAATACCAAAACATATTATATACTAATTAAATTAGATTTTATTTAATTAAATCTTATTATTAAATTTATTTATATAAAATATATTTTAAAATAGTAAAATTACAAGAAAAGTCTTAAAAATTATATATTCAAAACTAACTTATAAATTTAAAATTTCGAAAACATATAATTTAAAAAATCTAATTTTTAAAATAAAATATCTTTAAATTAATTTAAAAATCAATATTTAATAAAACTCTTCCTTCCACAACTTTGGAATTATTTCAACATATAGACCAACGGTGACCGTATATAATTTTTTATCATATAGTCAAGTGATACACATATTTATCATTTCAATCCGCAATTTAAATATCTAAGGGTATGTATCATTTCAACCTGCAATCCCAGAATTCAAATTAAATGAAAATTGCTTGTATTTATCATGTCAACCCAGTACGATCTTCCCTTAATCTATAATACCGTTCGGGTATGTATTATTTCAACTCATAGGGAACTTGCAGAGCGAGAACAAATATGATAATAATATAACATATCGACAACAGGCATATTTCTTCAATAAAAAATTTAAATATAATTATACAACAGGGTTATGGTGTCATATGTTATAGGTGAACAATGTCAGATAATAGCATATCACATTAACAATTCAATAACTAACAATTCAATATTTAACAACATATTTCAATCGTCGTTTCATGTGAATTAAATCTATTGAATACAACGATAATAGTCATGAGTGATTGCTCACCGTTCGAGGCTAGAGAGAACATGAAAAGCACATGAATAAGTGACAATCAAAGATATAGACTGCTGCGATCAATTCTGGACAGCGGCGAAATCAAAAGTAAAGCATGATGAACTAGATTCGATGGGTATCAAATATATATATTCTTTCTTTTCTTAAATAAATATGCAAATTTAAAACACATTTTATAAAAATCAAAATCCCTATATATTATAATCAATATCCATTAAAACATATATATTAGATAAATATATCTGTAAATTATATAAAAAATCAAATATTAAAACCCAAAATATATAAGCTAATATATACCTACAATCATATATATACTTTTATATAAACAAACAGATTATAAAACTCATATAAACTTATATATATATAAACCGAGATCATATTTACCTATAAAAATTATATTTTATATGCACATTCTAAAATCAAAATATTCATACATATTATCCTTTTTAAAACAATACTTAAATATCAAAAAAATTACAATATAAATATACTTTATGTAACAATCCATAAATGTTAACTATTTTAATAAGGTAATTAACTGAAATTTTGTGAATTTTTAAAGAATTAAATTTGGAAATAAAAATTTAATTTTTGGAATACGTCTATTTAAATATAGTAAATGGTAAATTTTCATCAAATAACATAGAAGTTTATTTTATTTTGTAATCTTATTTCAGTTTATAATCAGTTAGTATTTGACGGTAATAAAATATTTCTCAAACTTGAATATTTTTATATAACAAATTTGTAAATCATTTTCTAATTGAGACATCATATTTCATTTCGTCAAATTTAGACTGTTATTGCTCCGTTTATCTTATTTTCGCCGTATTAGTTGCATTTTGATATCGAATATCGACTTTTGATAGGATGATCGTACCACTGATATCTGTATACCTTTTGATCGTTTCGTCGTGCTGATCCCTGCGGTATATTCATTCGTGCGTTTTGAAGTTCGAAAGATAGCGAAATCTACGAAATGATTTGCCTGTCGGTTCCGCAATTTGACCCCAATGGGTTCCCTATACTCTTTCATGTATCTACCATGTAATACCAATGGTCATTTGAATTTATTATTCCCGAATTTAATATATGGCTTTCTCTATTCCCAATGGTCATATTCTGGTTCCTTCACTCTTTTTCTTTTCCCTCGGTTCACTTTGTTCTAACATAAAAAATAATTTATATTTTTGCATTCGTTATTTCCTTGAATCAGTTCTTCTTCTGCCCATCATCTACCCTATCTTTTCCATTTTATTTTTTTTCTTTCTTTGCGTTTCATTTATATGCATTCAATAAAAAAATGGAAGCCAAATGAATAGCCTCGACCTACACAACAACCTCACCCCATCTCTTCCCTGGCCGAAAGCAGCCAGCCATGCGAGCTTTTCCCCTCCACAGTGCCTGCCCTCTTCCCCTTGCCGTCGTGTACCCTCTTCTCCCTTCCTTTACCTCGACCTTACCACTTCCGTACATCGAAACCGCCACCCGATGCAGAGGAACCCCCTCCAGCCTTGTTTATATCGGAGCAGCTCCACCTGGGCCCCCTCCGCATCGCCTAAACCATCGCAACCGCCATCCGATCCAACTCTAAGCTTCTGCATCTTAAAAATATGTATATATATTATTACATATACAATCAGATATCATTTTACATTTAGGAACAGTTCACCACTTGTTTCAAAATGCTTACTCGGCCATTAGCAGATCCAGCAGGCCCCGCATCCCCTAGTAATAGTAATGTCCACTCTGCGGCAATCTCCTCTTACATGTATGTGTTCATAATAATATTTTCAACAATAAAAATATGTCAGTCATATGCATATGTTTTCATAGTATTTCGCATAAGGGCTGTTGTGTCTTGTTTATTTTTGTAGGTTATAATAATAATGGCAATGCAATACTTTATATATATATATGTATGTATGTATGTATGTATGTATGTATGTATGTTTTCAAAATTTTGTGTATAATGGCCGTCATACTTTATATATATATATATATATATATATATATGTTATAGTAATATTGATGTTAAGATTATATATATATATATATATGTTATAGTAATATTGATGTTAAGATATATATATATAATATTTATTTTAAAATGAAAATATTCATATATTTGATATAGCAGTTTTATTATATAATATGTTATTTATGTTATATAATTTTGAATTGCACGTATATATATATATAAAAGTTTTGTTTATATAAAGTTTATATAAGTAGTTTATTTCATGCTGTATATATATAAGCTATATTATTTATATAAGTTTACTATATATGTATGCTACAATATATTTACAATAGTAAATATATTTGTTTATCAATTAGCGACTTCTAAATTTTGTGTATGTGTATAAGCTGTTTATACTATGCAAGTTATGATAGTTATACGTTTGTATGCATCGTTTTGTTTTGAATATAATACTGTTATAGGTTTTAAATTATGGGTTTTATTTTATAAGTTTAAAATATTGATTTCATGTATTTGTTTAAGATATAATTTATATATACTTTGATTTTAATATTTGAATTTTGAGAATAATGATTTTGAACTATATTTATTTCAATATTTATCTTAAATCAAAATGTTGACTTTATATTAAAATAATAATAATGTATATATTTTTTCGATTATATTGAGCTTATTTGATATATTCTCGTCGATTCCTATTTATCAGCTTCATTCGTCAAATTCGTGCCAATCTTGCTTCACATTGGAATTCGTGCTTGGATTCGCAACTCATCTCATTCTCGTTCATCTCTAGCCTCAAAAGGTGAGCAATCATTCACGGTTAACATTTTATATTTATTAGATTTGATTTCATTTGAAACGATAAGTGAAATATGCTCCTAAGTTAAACTGTTTATTATTTGCTATATATGATATGTCATTATTTGTAACTGTTCACTTGTGACATCTGACACCATGATATGTTATTTATATTTTATTTGTCACAGATGATATATGCCTATTTTTATATGTTATATTTTTATCGCATATATTCCCACTCTAAAGTCCCCTGTTAGTATAGAATTCCCTATGGGTTGAAATGATACACACCCGAAGGATATTTTAGAATAGGGGAAAATCGTTATGGGTTGAAACGATAAACCCAATCGATTTTCATTGACTTTGAATTTGGGATTGCGGGTTGAAAAGATATATACCCGTAGATATTTAAATTACGGATTGAAATGATAAATATCTGTATCACTTGACCATAGGATAAAAATTATATACAGACTCTGTTGGTCTCTATATATTTTGAAAAATGATTTCCAAGATTTTGAAAAGAAATATATGTGATTTTAATAAATATTAATTTTTAAGATTATATATATGTAAATGTTATTTTTTAAAGGTTTAAATCTTAGATTTCTAAATTTTATATGTTTGGAAATTTTAAATTTAAAAGTTAGTTTTGAAAATCTAATTTTTAAGATTTTACTTACAATTTTACTATTTAAATATATACATATATAATATGTTTTAATATAAAATAAATTTAATAATAAATTTAATTTAATAAAGTTTGATTTAATTAGTATATAATATTTTTTAACATTTATTTAACATTTTATTTTAAAGGTAATTTTATAATAATTTTAATAAATTGAGGTTGGAAAGATAAATATGAAATTGATTTAAATTGTATTTATTTAAGAATTATACTTAAATAAGATTAATTTGTAACTTATTAAATTTGAGATTTTAAGATATGATTTCATAACTTGATTTTTGATTTAAAGAGATTAAATGAATATTTCAAGTTTAAATAAATTGAAGGGAATATTTAATTTATTAAATGGTAATATAAATTTTTAATTAAATGATATTGGATTGACTAAGTGAATATTTCAATATTAAATAATGGTAAATTCGAATTTGAAATGCAAATGAAATTTATCAAATTTGAATTATTGTAATGGTTTGAATTTTAAACTCTAAAATCTATATTTGAAGTCGATATAAATTAATGGTTATTAAGATGTTGAATTAAATTGAAATTTTGTGAATTAAGATTTAATTAAATTGAATTTTTGAATTCAAGTTGATTTGGATCGATTCGTGAAATTTGAGGAAACTATTTATTTATATAAAGTATTTTTAATATATATTAAAAATTATTTTAATGTATAAATTATTTTAATATATAAATTATTTTAATATATATAAACTATTTTAATGTACTAATTACTTTAATATAAACTATTTTATTATATAAACAATTTTATTATACAAACTATTTTATTATACAAAATATTTTATTATATATACTATTTTCAATATCTGAACTGTTTAATTAGGAAGTATTATGATTTCAAAGTATTATGATTATAATGTGTTATGATTTCTAAAAAGTTATTGTTTCAAAGGTTTATAATTTTGAAAGAGTTATAATTTTGGAAAGTGTTGTTTTTGGAAATGAATATTATTTTAAAGTAAGTATTGATCTCGAATTGATATGGTTTTTAAAGGATATGATTTGAAATGAAATGACCACGGTGTTACAATAATGATTGGTTGTTAAAGAGACTGGGATCGGTTATTTTCATACTCTCTACCAATACCGAAATCCACTTTAACAACGGTGTACGTGGTGGAGATTCCAGAATGAAGTAGGATGGTTGGCGACGATTCTGTTTAAGGTATATGCATGGACCTAACTTCCGTGAGTTAGCTTAAGGTGGCTAAAACAGGAGTAATTGACGGGCCAAGTGAGGTAGCTCCTCCGATCGGACATACATCTTCGATACCGTTCTACTACTTTGTGATTGATTGGGTGAACCCTCATATTTTTGGGAGTGTGGATCGAGTTGGGCGGTAGCTACGGCTATGCGTTACCATCAGCTCAGAAGTGTAATTGGTATATCTACCCTGGAATTGCCTAGTTGCTCCGTATCACCTACCATATCGAGCCCACTGTGAGTTTGTTTTGTACCATACCTACAGAGTGTCCTCTGACGACCTCTAGTATGGTGGAGATTATGATACTGTATAGACTATGGGAACATATAAAAATGTGTTAAGGGGGATATGGGTAACGCCTTAACGCTATTTTAATACTTTTACTTTACTGTAGACATATTATAATAGCGTATTGTACTACATTGTAGATAGTTCCACGGATCCTTAGAGGATGGGTATCCTAAATATCCTTTGAGTTACTTGTATTTAAGTTGATATTTCACTTGAGTTGGATTTATTGATATAAGAATGTTAACCCTTAGTCGAGTGGTTTGTGTTTACTTTATGCTCAGGTCAAACTGAGTGTCACATCATTTGAGACTCACCTTTGGAGTTGGAGCTTTGCTTGGAGATTCATCTATATCTATTCAGCTTTCAGTTATTTAGTTGACTCCAGTGATATATTCAGATTTTGTTATTTGACTATTGTATTGAGAATTCAATATATTCGAGACTTCTGTTATATCTTGTTTTAACTCTATTATATATATAGTAGCTTCATGAACTACTATTCATTTTTTTCCGCTGCTTATTGTTATAATACTTTGTGTCTACGATACTGTAGTTGATTTATTTACTGTATATGATGAGTTTTACCAAATATAAATTAACAATATGATATTTTGAGCAATTCAAGTCAGACGTGTGTATCTGTTTATACACTTGGCGGGTGTAGCATGATAGGGGGTTCTCGCTTCTTGGTTTTGTAGCTAACAGTTGACTCTTACTCCTATATGTCCCAACGGGGTTGGTGCAGTCGAGAGGATGGGTGTAAAAACAGAACACATGTACCAGTGTATGCTATGGTGGGCGTTAATCCACTTCCATTCAGGATGTTACATGTGGTATCAGAGCTCTGGTTTTTGAAAAAACTTAGCATATATGGTAGAATTTAATTACAGAATCACTTTCTTTCGAGCTTGAATCTCTTCCTCTTTGACTCGGTTTCCTTTGAATTTTGAAACTTCCTCCTTCATTACGAAATTCATTCTAATCTCTCCCTATTCGTGTTTCTTGATTCTGGAGCATCCTATAGCTCCACTATATGATTTATGTATGTATGTATGTTTATGTATATATATATATGTATGTATGTATGTATGTATAAGTTTAGATATATATGGTTATAAAAAAATAGTATATGAAAAATTTATGCTATAGAAGTTAAAAAAAATATGTATGTATGTATGTATGTATGTATGTATAGTTATATATGTTATAAAAGTAATATATATATATAAAGATGTAAGATATGAAGTAAAATAAATATGTACATTTTATAGATATGCATATATATATATGTATGTTTTTTAGAAAAATATGTGTGTGTGAATATATGTAAAACATGTGTGTATTAAAATATATGTGAATATGTATGGTAACATAGTGTAAATGTATATATAACCATATATATGTGTGTGTGTGTGTGTGTGTGTGTGTGTGTGTGTGTGTGTATGCATACAAATGTTTATATATAAGAGGACATCATCATGGCAAGGCATTATTTCAAGCACTCAAACATTAAATCAAGTCATATAAAATCAAATAAAGACAAAAGAAATTTCAAGGAAAATAAAATAAGTAAAGAGAAAAGCCTGTACAAAATCTACAACTACCCTACTACTTGCCTTATACACTTCCATCCTATCTTTATATATACAGGTCGTGCCTGTTCTTGTTCATACTTGTCCATGTTCATATAAAAAAGAGAGAAAGTTCTGCCATTAAAGCAAAGACCAAGTTAGAGTCAAAACCTTGAAGCAGGAAATTGAAAATAAGTAGTAGTGTCTCATCTTTCAAAGAACATTGAGTAAAACTTAAACATTTTGCTTGCTGAAAATTTTATATGTGTCTTTATGCTTATAAACTTTGATGAACCCTCAAAATATGTCAAGTATTCATGTGCTATTAGATTTCTTTGACTAGTATATATGTGTTTAGTCATGATAATATACCTTGTAACTCAAGAGACATGATTATCAACCCTCTGTTCCTTAAAAAAATATAAGATCCAGCAACTTTAAAAATCATTATCCCATTTCCTATTTGGTTTTAAGGCCTGGGTACAAAACAAAAGGTTGTTTTTTTAAGCATTTAACACTTTAAAATTTATTTCATTAAATTCTATCAAGAATAGAGAGAGGAAACAAGTTTTATTGTAAGTAATCAAAATATAGACGAGAATCGACTATCATAATTTCACAAACAAACCATACAGTGATGATCGTTGGTGAAAATGGTGATTTAAAAGAGTAATATGATGATTTTTATTGCGGTGTGGATTGAGAAACGTTAGGATGAACGGAATCGGGCGAAATTCAAAATTCCGGCCATCTAGTCAATTTCATGGGTTGTCGTTGGATATGGAGGAGGAGTAGGCGTTGTGGAACTCATGAAAAATGATGCGGTGGGTTTTTTTGGGTGTAGAGGCCGAACGTGGTGGTTTTAGGGTTTTAGGTTAGTTTTGGCGGGGGCTTGATCTCGAGGAATGGCGACATAGAGGTGAAGGTGGATGTGTGGTCTAGTGCGAATAGATAGAATAGGTCGTGACGTCACTATGGGTGAAGTTTGGTGGCTGTTGATGGGATGTGGTGGCGTGGCGAAGGATTTCAGTGGGTTGGTTTGGTTGCGGGATCTCGATGGATGGTTCGAATATCGAACTGAGCTCATTCGTGGGCTTTTGTGTGAGTGAACGCGTTTAGGTGGTCGAGAGTAATGTGTGTGGGTGGTCGGCGGCCAAGGTGGGTTATCCGAGGTCGTGTGCACGTGCACCATTTCATGCACTCTGGTGGATTTGAAGGAAACAGAAAAGAGGAGGGGAGGTGAAGGAAAATCCATAAAGGGGAACAAGCAAATTTAACAAATTATCATACTTAAAATCTTTTAAACTTTTGAAACCTTATCCTCTTTCCTTTTAAATTCAAATCAACTTGAAATCCTTGCATTATTATTTCATCACCAAGTAAATTGAAGCCTAGTTAACTTTTTGTAAATTTTCGACAAAATGTGAAAACTAAATTGATTTAATAATTAAAGCTAATGAATAGTTAAACTCTAAATTGATAAAATCTTGAGTTAATTAATAAAGTTAATATTAGATGGATTGTTAATTTTAATTAGAATTTATAATAAATGGTTTTTATAATTGATTTAAATCATAAGTAATTTGGGTTAGTAATATAATTAGAATCAGTTAATTTAAATTAATTTAATACTAATTTGTGAATCGTTTTAAGTATTAGTTATTAAACGTTAAAATAGTTAATGATCTGTGCTTGGTTTTTTGCTCTTGAAAATTTATTAAAATTGTTCTGTGTCTGTGACATTAAGCAGCCAAATGAATTGAATAGAACATTGACACGTTTATTGAACATACGTAGTAATTTCCTACATGTGAATATTGACACTCAGTTCGAGACCGGGATCGGATATCTTCATTATTCGGAACCACTTCGATCCAATAACCATCACGAACCTTTAAGGTTTTGGATTATAGATTCTAATACGCTAGAATTTAATTAATTTAACAAATTCGATTAGTTTAATAAGTATTCATATTTAGACACTAATATAATATCGATGGATTTCTGTAAAAGTGCTTTGGTCATAATAAGATAAAAAACTCTTCGTGTTTGTACGAGTTACCTTAGTTTTCGAAGATTTTGATAACTTAAGTGTTTCAAATTAAGTGTGTTTACTCACGCTGGCTTCTAACCTGACTAAGGTGTTACTTTAATGCCCGAGTCAGACCGCGTATTATAGTTTTTAGGTTAGGACGTGTTGGAGCTTAGGAGGCAAGCTGGATGGCAAAGGCGTATTGTACTTATTTGACTATATTCCGTTGTGTATTGTAGGCAGTATATTCATCATTTAGTGACAAGTTATTATAAGTGTCCAGATTTATGTGTTGATGATTATACTCTGATAACCTGTATGTATATTAACCGATACAGATTCTTTTGTAAAAATGTTGTTATTATATATTATATTTTTGTTCCGCTGCGAATATGAGATTCTATGTTGTTTCTATTTTCTTTTCTATCTCTCTGTCTTCTTAAACCCTAACAACCTGGTATTATCGGCACTCAATTGCTCGGCATTCTATATAGTGAACGTATTAGAGTCAATTTTCGGGGGTCAAAAAATGCCCAGTCGTTACAAAAACTCCATCTTAATACTACCTTCTTAATGAGATCTATTAAATGAAGAATAATGGTTATGGATGGCTGTTAAAGTTATATTCCTTGTAATTAAATCCATGTAAACAAGTTATAGATGGCTATTCATGTTAACCGTACAGTTAACCATGAGTAAATTTGATTGAATCATACATCAGCATTTGACAATATGTGGTTGAAGTGTATGGCAAAAATGAGACCCTTGTTCAATATATATATTCAGTAAAATTTGTAACATTTTTATTTCTTGGTGTCAATTCATTTCCACATAAACGATACTAAATTTCCTAAACGTTTAAATTTGGAAACTAATATAACTAACAGTTATGATATCTCAGTTAAAAAATAATTATTTTCCTCATCAAAATGTTAAGATTCAACTATTATTTGTAATTTTTATATTTTAATTGATGGGTTATGGAAAGATATGCAAGAATTTTAAGTTATTAAGAAAATAGGTAGCCTTATCGTATATTATTCTTTAATGAAAAATGAACTTTGTACCTTAGGTAAGTTTTGGTGTACAAAATTTGCCTTAATTATGATTCAAATTATGCTCTTTCAATTTACTATGTACGTATCTACATGAAGATTTTGGGCACTTAATAGTTAAACGTTACTTTATGTTTTATACAGCAGTTTTAAATTTTGTTTTTTTATTGATATGAATAATCTTTTTTGATATATTATTATCATTTGTTTAACTGAAATTAAAGAAAACTTATAACAATTTTCTTATAGTTTGAACTTATATAACACAACAATCGGGTTTTCACTTTTTTGTAGTTACTAGTAATTGTTTGCGTATGTACTCGCCAATTTCATTCACATGCATTATTGTCATGATTTAAAAATTAAAATCATATACTTGTGACCAACTACGAATTTTAGGGTGACATCGTATGTGATAGATAATAATTCAACCCATACACAAGTCATCTCAAAAACATGTGAAGGAATGCTGCAAGTAAAATATATATAAAAACTAGGAGATTAACATTTATTAATTAGAATAAGCCATGCGTTTTATTGAAACATTCATCGACAATTAATAAATGAAGATCGGTCCACATTCATTAACAAATGGATCATTCAATCTTAATAACTGATTATTAATCCAATACATCATCATTCATCATAATTGATTAACTTAATCCAAATCTTAGCACCATCATCATAATTCAGATTTGAATAGGAGCCCCAAATTTCTTTAATTCTGATTCAATTCATATGTGGCGATTTGAAAACATGAAACTTCCATTTCTGATTCAATCTGCATTTGACATTTCCTACTGTATACATATTTATGTTAAGTATTGACTTTTAAATTCAATTCATAGTGGGTATGTTATGGTTTTTATATGGCTTCCCATTATTTAAAAGCTATAAAATCTTGTTTATTACTTGGAAAAAAAATATAGTAACTTATGTTTAAAATAAGAATAAAGTCGAATTATATTGTGAAATCAAACACCTGAACTAATTATAATGATGAGTTTAGAGTGCATACATATCAGAATGTTGAGACTCGGGTCGATTGTTAAATTTATTTTCAAGATGGCATATTTATATTTTAGTAAGTATAATCCTTCCATGATTTAGTTTTCATTTCCATAGCAAGTTCAAAACTGGAAACAAACAAGCCATTGGAATTATATAGTAAGGTATCCTACAAATTGCTAAATCATTAAGCAAGCATGTAAAAGGTTTAAGTCCTAGGAATCACTAGTATTTCTCACTGATGTAACCCATACAAGTTACAGATCAAGCAATCAAATTCGAAAACAAGTACAACAACCAAAGGTGTACTAAATAACTTATGTTTAAGTGTTCTGTCATACACTGTCAATTGCTGGATTATTAAACATAATTAAATCAGACACATGTCCAAATTCAATAAATCGGACACAAAATGATTTGAAATACATAGAATTATTCGTTTGGGATTTCAAGAAACACAAATAGTAAATCAGGCACAAACAAAATGATTCGCAATGCACAGAATAATTCAATTAATCAGATGTAAACAAAATTGTTCAAAATGTACCGAAGTTCTTTTGAGATTCAAAACTTCTTTATAACTAGAAAATATTTTCATGTGCTTATTTAAATAATAAGGGTACATACAAACCACTTTAGAAATTATCCCCAAAACTCATTTGAGTCAAAACAGATGTTGTGTAAAACATTGTTACTACAACTCAAAAATACTAATATATGGATTCAATTAAAATAAATATTAATAAATCCCATATGCTATGTAAAAAAAAATTCTTTGGGAGTCACCTACTATAACAATAGTGGCATAGTCTGTGCTTCCTTTATTTTTATCAAAAATATCTATTACAACAATAAATGTTGTAACCTACGTTTTCGATGCTTAACACACTCAAGATTTTTATAATTTAAAATCTTTGTTTACCTACAAAAAATTAGTGAGCTATACGTGCTCTATAATTCTTCAAAAAGAATTTCACTTTTAACAAAATTTATATCATATAAAAATCAATTTAAATTTCATACCACTTATTTTTCCAAAAACCCAATATTCACTTTCTCAAATATATTAACAATTATATTTTTTAACTTTTCAATTCAAAAGTTTCATTTTATTGGGCTAGACCTAAGTAAATTTTCTTCTTACTAAAACTCTTCTTCTTCCAGAAATAAAAACACTCTTCCTACTATCCCTAAGGAACTTCCCACTTCCTAAAACATATGGATATAAGTTTTCTCTCAAAACATGGCTTATTTATATGCCATAAATAGGTAACAACAGAGGGCTCTACGTACTTAGGTCTAGCAAACCCAACTAGCTAACTATGTACAAATATGCTTCTAAAAACTTTCCATATGTTAAAATCTATGGATGGGCACTATTTGGATTTTAGTAGATAATTTATTTATATTTTATTCAAAAATACAAATATGTTTACTCACTATCTACCTAGGAATCCTAAACTTAGGCTCTAATATCAAACGTAACAACCCGAATTCCAGTGGTTCGGATATTTTTCGCAAAAATGCTAAAAACAAAGCCCATTGAAGCCCAAGTTAGGTATTTGGTATCTTGCAAATAAGCAAAGACAAATATATCATAGCTCAATAATTTATCTCACGGCGGGATTGACTAAAATATAGTAGTAAGTAAATACTCACCCAAATGATAACATTTTCTAAGCAAGTGTCATAAAGCTGAGAAATCTCTGCCATCTACCTAACCTGTAGGATGTTATAAGGAAGGGGTCAGAACAAAAGTTCTGGTGAATGAATAAATTATATACTTTTAGGCTTTAACTCTACATGTATCGTTTTATTTCCGTTTACTCTTATATAAGGTTCATTAAGTTACAATACTCTTGCCTCTGTTCGTGAACCGTGCCTAATCTACTCCATAGTAGATCAAAACCTAATAATTAATATATACATATATGTAGCTATATTTCCAATGACCATATTGGTCCTAGGTACCACCTATGGTACCTTCCGTACCCTCTTCGACAAGGGCTCCATCATCTTGCTTTGAGAGCTTTTCGTAACTACATCTGTAAAGGACTGCTTCGTAAAGCCTGCAACATAGATGCTCCATCATCTTGCTCCGTAGCTATATCTGTAAAGGACTGCTTCGTAAGGCCTACAATACAGATACTCGATCGTCTTGCTCTATGAGTGTTCCGTAGCTACATCTGTAAAGGACTTCTTTGTAATGCCTACAATATAGATGGTCCACTACTTACTATGAAAATGTAAATTACGTCCGCACTAGTCTATGCCAGTGCTCAGACATTCACAATGTACCACCCAGTGCATACATTGAGGACTACTTAATTGTTCTATCTATTATTTGAATCCCGCCAATAAGGTCTGCCTTGTACGAAATTCAGTCGAGGATTTTCTATATCTGTAAAGGACTGCTTCGCTAGACCTACAATACAGATATTCTAGTTGGTCTGTCTCATTGTCATCATGGCTATGGTCCCACACAGCCACTCCTCAGCTAACCGAAAGACTTCTAAAGAGTTAAGTGGCCTGCCCCACTACAAACAATCAAACATTCAATTAGCGGTGCCCCTCACATAATGTCTTGATAGTGAAAGAATCATTGGTTTGTTGGTTTAACTCTATATTTCCCAAACTCATTCTTGGTCTTGATGCAGGCCAATATCTACATGCAACTGTCCTTAAACTTACTTGCAAGTATTGGACATATGAATAACCTATTCCGAACACAAGCCCTTCTGACTGCCTACAAAGGTCTACTTCGTTAGGCCTACAATGCAAATGCAGTCAAGGCATACTCTCTTGAGGGAACACCTACAGACCTGCCTCCGGGGGTGCAGCTTTGTTAGGCCTACCCAGATGGCCATCCTATAGTTTCCTCAAGTCTCATTGAAGTCTCATACTTCCTTGAAACCCAAAAATATAAATTTGGACGTGCTTCTCCATTTCTAAAATTTGTTATGAACTTCTTCATTAGACGCTTCATTCTTTGGGATGCTCCAAATTCATCTCAATTCTTTTATTATACCCTACGTCGAATCATTTAATTTGCGTTTAGTTTACTTTCTTATTCTTTTGGCTACTTATCTATCCAAATTAGCATATTCTTTCCCTCATCTCACCTTTATCTATTGTGACATTTCCATTTATTTAATAGGGAATGTTATTGGTATGAACTACATTCATTATCTTGCTTATTTAACTTAATATAAATCTTAAGTTCATTAAAATTAGCCTCTTTTATCTTTCCTGTTTTATTTGCTTATTTAACTTAATATAAATCTTAAGTTCATTAAAATTAGCCTCTTTTATCTTTCCTGTTTTATTTGCTTATTTAATACAAATTATTTAAATAAGCTTCTACCATTATTATTGCTCATTAATTTATTTAAAGTCTCAAAATAAGTTTTTCCATTCTTATTACTTAATTATAACCTATGTTATAATTCTACCTGTAATTGTCATTTTCTCTTCTTTTATAGTCCGTACATAATTCCAACATTTCTTTTATGTTCTAGTCCGTCTTCTTTTATTATGGTGTAGAATTCTTTTCAATTATCTTTTATTATATAATTCACTCATAATAACTATTTTTTATATAGTCTGCACAGTAAATGCAGTTTTAGGTTCATTATTGTTTACAGCTTCAAATTCTTATCTTATACTTGTTTCATTTAATACATTACTTTATTTTTCTTCTATTCTAGAAAGTAATTTTATTTTATTTGGTTGGTTTTGAAAACTATACTAAAAATCCATTTCCATATTTTAATAACAAATAAGGCTATAACCAATAATTCATAACTGCAAGATATTTCTTTTATTATTTTAGGCTAGTGTAAAATACAGTGGTTTCTCTATTTTACATTAGTTTCATTTCTTTTTCTTTTATTTTTGCAATCACTTTCATCATTATCTTTTAAATATTAAATTATAGAAATGTATCTTATTTTATAAACCAACAATCAACCTTTTAGTTATTCCAAATCCAATTATTAGATTAATTAACTTTTCTCATTTTAACGTAATTTATTACAGTAATTCCATTCCTCAAACTTTTATTACTTTACAACTTAATTCCTTCATTTTAGTATTCTTAATTATTTAATCCATATGCATGCTTAATCTATTCTAATCCATACGCGAAGAAAGAGAAGAAAATAGAAGAAGAATGACGCTTGCATAGAAATTTAAAATGTAGAAATAGATGTAAATAAATACTAATACTGTAAATAAACTGTAGATTCCTTATAGTTCAACATAACTTAATTAATAGAATTAATTATTGAATAGAATTATCTAAATAGTAATTTAACGATAATGTTTTAAACTTAAAAGAAATATAAATAAATCCACCCACATATCGTCCTTAGCTTCAATCTCCATCCTTTTTAAATTGCTATGCTTTTCTCCACTTTTTTCACTTTTTAATTTGCTGTAAATTCCATGATTTGTTTATGCAATTCTTTGATTTTCTTATATGTATTTCCTTGCTTAATTTTATTTTTTGTTTGGGGAAACATTTGATTGACGAGGAAGAGGAAGAAGAGAAGAGGAGTTTGCTGTAAATGATAGCCGCTGATTTAGAGAAAATAGTGTGGGCTAGGGTTAAGTTACGTTCAATTTATAGGTGTAGTGAACAACTATGAAACATCCGATTAATCATAAAAACAATCCTCGCCGTCATTTATTGATTTCTTTATGTTAGCTTATAACGTATAATTCTCCAATGTTATTCATTTATTCCTTTGTTATACGATCCTATTAATTCACGTTTCCTTCTAAATAAGATTCTCCCATTAATTATCCAATTAATTAGATCGTACGTACATACATACATATATGTATGTATATCCAAATTAATCGATTCTTATATGTTATTATTTTTTTATCTAGTTGAATACGTCAATTATCACCTCTATCAATTGATTATATATAAAAGTTATACTTTTTTAATTTATTCTTATTAACTTACTGTTACCCGGCACCTTCGGCCGGCTACAAAACGATGGGTGAAGATATTATTATTAGCACTAGACAAGATTCTGACCAAGAAGATCCTGGAGGTATAAGGGTTTGATGCAATCGACATGTTTCGGCATCCCTGGCACGTTGCAGACTAGAGGTGTTAGCAAGTTGTCAGGCCTAAGCCAAAGCAAAAGCGTTTGGCCTGCCTGGCCCAGTGCACAGAAGTCACCTACTATGGGCCGAGGTACCTTGTTCCTAAGCCCATGAGGGAAGTCCAACCCATCTTCGTCTATAAATAGAAGGGCATCGGCACAGTGAAAGAGACCTTTTTGGAGAACACTAGGGAGACTCTGCCATTTTTGATACTCTCCTCTTTTTTATTCAAACTTGTACTCAAGCGATTTATTTACGGATTGTATCTGTATTCAAGTGATTGAGAAAGCAGTAAAGATTAAACTCAAAGTGGAATACGCCGAACCACTATAAATCCGGTGTTCTCGTTTTTATCGTTCTTTTGGCATTGAATTACACTATTTTTCTATTTTAATTTAATCTCTTCATTAATCTCTCTACATAACTCTACTCAAGGGTGTTAGTGACCAATTTTGGTGCTAACACTTACCTTCATCATAAACTTAATTACTCCATTTGATTATTATACGCATTCCAATTCTTTTTTTTCTTTTTAACTTGAAAACTAATAATCCTACAATTGGCGTTTTCTTCTAAATAATTAATTTACATTATTAGCTATTGTAATAAGGGCATATTCTTTGATTAATTGACACCCTTTTTAAAACGCTCAACTAGTTGCCAATTAATTAATTGACACATTTTTCCATTTTAATCGATATCCAAATTAATTCTTATGTGTCACTCAATCATGCACTTATTAGTTGTATATATTTAAACCGCTATTCAATACCCAATTAATTAACATATAAGTTTCTCTCTTTTATTAGTTGATGCTTACTTAATGTCTTTAATTAATTTCTTAATTAATTGATTGCGTCAATTATAAATTAATATATGTATGTTATCATCTAATTTATTCCCCACATATATTTCCCTTTATTAGAAGATCCCTAAATTAATTAATGTTATAAAAATGACATATTCTCTGACTAATTGATGCTTTTATGTCTCTTAATTAATTCCTCTTTTGATTGATTGATGCGTCAATTAATCACACTCATTGCTTGCGTAAATCTATGTAACCTCTTAATTCTTAAATGCATATATTCGACATTTACATTCTGTTTTGCAACTATGTTAATTCAATTGATTTTAGCTAATTATATAAAAATGTGGGGTGCTACGAATTTGGAATAGAACCATACAAAATTAAAATTCTAAAATCTTTGAGATCGATTTCTAGGTCTAGGTGTAAACATATTTCAAATTGAGTCTAAAACAAGAATATGTGGGCAATAGTTTTCTATACTGGTTTAAGCCTATAATTCACAAATAAAATTGATTTAGCATAAAAATCAAACATATGCCAAACGGAATAGATTTAAAATCATAAACAATATATAAAATTTCCCACTCACCTTTTAAAAGCGATCCAAATCCTAATATCTGAAGTAGAATCTTAATTTCTTCTCCAAATCCTTTTTAATCCATGAAATATGTATAAAAAGGTATATATATACATTAGAATTACAGATCTGGGAAGAGATTTCGGATTGGGAGAGAATATAGATACAAATGTATAAATTGCCTCAAATATGCGTATAATTGATTCTCTTCGCTTCTTCTTTTCATAAGATTTCTTTTCTTCTCCAATTTGTATGAATATAGATATAGATTTCTTATTTTGGTAATTTAGAAAGAAAGTGGAGAAGAACAAATGGCAGAGCTTCACTACTCCCTCCAAAAAAATATGGGAAGAGAAGGGGGTTAGGCATGATTTTAAAGACATTGGAATCAACCACAATCATACGATTTAAAATATTAAATCCGGACCATTGTGTCTTAAGTTTATTACAACCGCATGAATGTGATCGTTCAACTGGCTATGGAGCACCAATCGACCGTTAAGGGTCGACCGATGCCAATGGTAGGTTAGCCTATGGGACCGGGCAGTTAATTAATAAACGTCAATTTATCTAATCGAATTATTTCCATTCCGAATTCATTTTTCATATATAACTTATCGTTTGAATTCGGATCGTAAAACTCCAAATATGAAAGTTACTCTGAATTTTGCTATAACGTAATGGTGCAAGATTCGTGGTCAAATTCCATCATTTTCACAAATTCCATTCTTGGAGCTTAATTAATTATCTAACTGACTAATTAAATAACTAATGCTAAATTACGAGGTATTACAATAACGATGCGACTAATTTACACAGTTCTCTCGACTTGAGAATATTGTTGATCTTCAATATGGAATCTCCACTTTGATTATAGTTAAATCATGGCATGACATCCATCGAATGATTACAGTTAGGTTGAGTGGAAGCATTGGAAGTGAAAAACTATTCAAGAGAGGATTCATCTCCTTAGTTATACGAGGTTAGTGTTACAGTCAACTGAAGTCGGCTTAAAGTCAAATTCTTTGGCCAGAGCATTTCAGTTAGTAATAATTGTTATTATTAAACCAAGGCATTCTGTTTAGACTATAAAGTTGAATGTAGACGATATTGGATTTTGACCATTACCAAATTCTATAAGTTGTAATGTGATATAGTTTTGATGAAGTGAATTGGTGTAAATAATTATCACTGTTAGATACCGCTATAATAGGTAAAATTAGATTTTACCTAAAAGATGTGTAAGTGATAAATTCGGCCAAAATATCACACCACCTCCTAAGTGACATGTGAATGTTAATAGTCGAATAATTTGATATTAATCAATGACTGAATTTACACCTTTGAGTCGCACAACCGTAATGATGAATGCTCCGAAAACCACATGATTTAATTAATTTATAACCATTATAAATCAATTATAATTAATCAATATTTATGAAATATTAATTATTAAATTTTTGTTTGTTTATTTATTTGATTTGTTTGAATGTCATCGGCATTTAATAAAGTACATACATAAAAGTTATGTATGTATGTATTGATATATGATATCGATAAAATATTTAAACTGAGTTTAAATAGATTAATCTCTAAATGGGTTTGAGAATATGTTAACTCCCATATAGCCTCATTAATATAAGGACATAAGAAAAGGAGGCATAAAATCCAATGGTTGGATCTAGAAAATAAAGGGAGGAGGTTGAGGAAAGATCCCTCTACAAATATGTTGCCTTCCATTCACTTGCCTTTATTAATCACTCTCCTTCTAAACCCTAGCCTCCTTCATTCTTCTACCTTCTTGGCCGAAATTTCATGGCTTCCAAGCTATAAAAATTCCCAAAACAAAATAGAAAAAAACAAAAAAAATAAATACAAAAGTGCTGATTCAGATTGTTGAAATTTCTAGAGGTGATTCAATCAGATCTAGAAGCGTTTATCATTCAAGGTATGAATCATAGACAACATCAACAAGGTAAATTCCATTACTTATTTATTTATTCCATGATATTATATATCTAGTAGTAATTCATTTTGAAAATTTTATACATGCATTTGTTGTCCCTTACAAGATACAATTATAGATCTTAAAGTAGCATAACTAGTTATCATTAGAATTAGTTTTCATTTAAAGTTGATAACTTCTATTCATGATCTTCTATATCAGTTTCTACTGATTTTGATCTAAATATAGATCTGGTAGTTAACTTGGTATTCTAATTAACTTTATTTTATTTAGTTGTTAACAATAGTTTACACTGATTCTAATTTTGTTTTCTTCTTTAAGAATTGTACATTTACATAAATGAGTATGTATATATATGTATGTGTATGTTAAAATAATTTTGAATATTTTAAAATATTTCAAAAAAAATATTAACATAAACATATAAATTATATTTAGATTTATTGATTAAGATCTGTTATCAGACTATTTTACTAAATTAGATTACTACATGTTTGGTAATAATCTAAAATTGATTATAATTGACTTGGTTAAGTTGATTTATTAATTTTTAAGGATTCATTAACAATACATATATACATATATTTAAACATACACACACATATACAGACACACAGATACATATATATATACATACATGTATATATATATATATATCCACATACATACATATATCTACACTATTTATGTATAAATAAGCACGAATCTACAAAATATTATTATTATACAAAATATACCTTGGACAATTTTTTTAAAATATCTGTGATTCTAAATTAAATTATTAACATGTACATATAGGTTACATTTGGATTTATTGATTAAGATTCATTTCAAATTGATTTATAAAATTGTATCACTGCATGTTTGATAATAAATCTTGAATTCATAATATCAACTCGGTTGAATTAATTTAGTATATTTAGATGATTCATTAAACAATACATATATAAACATATTTAAACATATACACACACAATTGGTTAATAATATTTACGTACATTTATTTTTGACTGTTTATATCCCTATGTCATGATGCCTGTTGATTGTCATTGATATGCTGCATCAATTAAGTTTGCCAAACAAGAAATTAAATCAATCATCTTCGTTACCATTTATCTATATATCATATTTCCTTTATGTGTTTAGCATCCATTTATTTCTAGTTATATGTCTACACCTTGTCATCAACTGATAACACCTAGCATATGTTGCTCTTATAGAATTTACACTATAATAATTTGTTTATACTCACATTCATGCCATATATGTTGCTAACTAATGACATTTATATGTTTAATTAATTTAATTAAAGAGAAAGAAATGAAAGGTTTCTCTCTCCATATAAATAACATGCCCCTCATTAATTGAAGAAGTTAAGAGAAAAAAATGAAAAGTTTCCTTCTTTGCATAAATTTATGCCCCACATTAATTCAATAACTTAAGAGATAGGAAATGAAAAGTTTCCTTATTTAAATAAATTTAATAAGTTACCGTTAAACACAAATATGTACATAGAAGTATATTTGATACGCTCCAATCTATATACATGTTAAATTAAAGTAAAACTTTTATTTATAATATTAAATAAAATATTAATTTTATTTGAAAGAAACTTAGAAAAGTTCTAAATGAATTTAGGCTTCATAGGCCCATTAAAGATCCAAAATGGCTAATTTTCGCTGCGAGCCAGTCCAGTTCCTTCACTAGGAATTCTAGTATTTTGCCCAAAGCATGACTAAAAGTCTTTGACCCCCGACATGAAGCAATTCCATCAACCTGAATCCAGGTCGTCACCGACCAGAATTGCTCAACCCAAACCACCAAAGACCTGAAGTACAAGCTCCCCACGTCCTCCAAAGCACCTTCTCCAAGTTTCGTCCGATTTGGAGTTATTTCACCTTCATTTTTCCTAATTCGGCAACTTCTTTCCTAACTACCTAAAAGCACTAGCAAACTAGATCATAGAATAGCATAAAAAAAAAAGAAATACCATCCATAAATACATATAATCCAACCAAATATGATTAGCACACAAACTCTAGCCTAGATCCAGTTTTACACTAACATATCAATATGATCAAAAAAGAGTTACAAAACCATATAGACAAATAACATGAAAATCACTCACTAAATTTGATAATATGAAAGTCATTTCAAAAACATCATCATTAACTATATAGATAAGCGTAGAATAGTAAGAGATAAAGAATCATTCACCAAATACCTAAAATACCAATCTAATCTCTAGATCTGAAATGAGTAGTCAAGAATCACAAATCTTCAAGCACCAAAATGATGAATTCATGATCTCCTTTGCTAATTACCCTTCTAATGATGGATTAGGCTAAGAATAATAAGGAAAAGATGAGCTTATTTATGAAATTAGGGCTAATGGAGGTTCGAAATTGTTTTGGAAAAGTGGAAATGAATGGGATCGGTCCCTATAGCCTAAATTAGGCACAACTCCCAAAATGATTAGTAGGCCTTAATATGGGCTCAGTTTAATTGCATGTTAATCTATATAGTAGCAAACAATATTTAAAATGGTCATATCTTTGAAACGATAAGTCCATTTCCTATTATGACCACTCTATGAAAAGAGAAACTACAAATTCGATCTAGTGGAAGTGGTTTCAGAACTGAATTCGATCCCTTTCAAAATTATAGGCCTTGTAAGAATTTTTGCATTTGAAATGTTCGATAAAAATTCTAAAGATTGAAAATATTCCTAGTAGTCATTTTCCATAATTTTAGACTCATACGAACTCATATGTATTAAATAAAAATATTTCACAATTCTCTAATATGTAGAATACGATTCGCTATAGTATCGATACATCCATTATGACCATAGTGCTTAATACTCTCCAAATACTGTGTAGTATATTACTCATGGTCGTTAGGGCATTATGGGGTTATGTACTCATAGTTATTTGATAATTATGGAATGACTCGTGCAAGAGTTTTCTAATGGTTAATAATAACTAGGTCAAATAGGAATTTTCTAGGTAATGATGTCATACGGTTCTCTTGACTTGAGAATGTCATGAAACTTCAATGTGAATACTCCACTTTGAGTATAGTTAAATCATGGTATGACAATCCATCATGTGACTATAGTCGGCTATGAGTTGATGAATTTGAAGTGAAACACTATTCAATAGAGAATTCGCCTTCTCGGTTGTTTGAGGTTAGTATCATGGTCAACTATAATCAATTTAAAGTCAAAATCTCTGGCCAGAATAGTACGGCTAATAATAGTTATTATTAAACCAAGGACTTTTTTATGGTCTAAAAGAGATGTATAAGGATGACATTGGAATTATTTTCAAAACCAAATTCCATAAATCCTAAAGTGATATAGTGTTGACGAAGAGAACATGTGTGAATAGTCGTTGCTAAAAGGTACCGTCTAAGAAAAAGTGAAATTGGAATTTTACCAAAAAGATCTATAAGCGACGAATTCAGCAAAACTATCATACCACTAGCTAAGATGATGTGTGAAAGTTAATATTTGAATGGTTCAATATTAGTCGCTAATTGAATTCACACCTCCAAGTCTCACAATCGCATAAAGAACCACACGTTTTAATTAGTTTATAAATTGTATAAATTAATTAATATTTAAGAAATATTAATTAGTAATTTATTTGATGTTTTTGGTATTGGTAATACTTATTGTATGTATATACAAAATTATATATGCATGTATCAGTATAGGATATCATTATGTATTTAAACAGGCTTTAAATCCAGTTAATTACATAATATACCTTTTGGAAAATTGATCCATATAGGAGAAATGCTTGGCCAACAAAAGGAGGTGATTTGGCTAAATTGAGAATTGATTAGGATCTAAAAGGGAAAGGTTAATAAAGAATTGAAAAAGTTTTTATTCTTCCATTAAAACAAATCCTTCTCATTTACTTCCTCATTCTTTTTCGTCTCCCTTCCTCCTCATCCATAGCCAAAATTTTATTGGTGTCATTTCTGAAAATTACCGATACCAAATCAAATTAAAATGGAAAATAAAATAAATAGCTACATGATTTATCCATCTCTTGCAAAGAATGAGTGTAGATTCAAGGATCAAAGGGGAGATTTCCATATCGAAGCATAATTTATTAACTAGATCTGAAAGATATGTTTTAATATTAAAATTTTTCTTAGATATAACATGTTTACCACAATTTATATGCAGGTATTATTACCTCACCTCGATTTAAATTAGTTATTCAATTTAAATAATTTGTTGAATGATTTTGTTTTGTTTTAATCTGATAAATCATAACAAAAAGTAAAATTAAAATAATGTTTAGTTTATGGATCTAGGTTTTAAAATTACTTATATTAATATTATAAATCTGTTATGCAATTTAATAGTTTAAATGTCTCCCTTTGAATGTTTGAAAAGATTGTTGATATAATATTTGATTTGTTGTGCGCAATTTTAGTTTAATAATATTTTGAACGTAAAAAGAAGTTCATTTTAGGTTGAAACTTTATTTTCACATATGTTCGCAAATACATCGAATTTTTTTAATATAATATGGATTTTTTAATCAAATGGAAAATTTTGGACTAATCATTATATGTGCATACGTATATATATACATATATATATATATGCATACATACATATATATATCTGCATATATATATATATATATATATATATATATATATATATATAAACACACACACACAATATTGTTATAGCATGTTTTAAAAACACTATTATATTTATATCGAATAACTTAATATTGAGGCAATAATATATACATATTTTTGGTGCTTAGAGTGTAGGTTCGGTTTGTGGGTCCAAGAAATGCTCGGAAGGTCTGGAGTGACTAAGGAGAAATATTATGATTTCAAGAATGATACTCCGAGTCTTGGAAAGTGTGCGATTGATTCTAAGTGATATGATGTCTATGTGGTGGTTCTAGATGCTATCTGATTCATCTGGGGCTTTACAAAGTCGTTCAACAACTGTGAGATGAGACAACAAGAGTTTTTTAATATATGATTCCATATGATGTTGTGTATATCCAATAAGTCTGCAGTCCTTAGCTACAGCCTTGGGAATTGATATTCTTAGACCGTGTGGTACATGAGTCATGATTGTCTCGATAGCACATTTTTTGCGGCATCGAGAAGAAATCAGAAGACATCCTATCTTGGTAGAAATGACCATAGTCCTTAGGCAAGTTTGTAGCAAGTGTTATGTGCCTCGAGCTACTAGTCTTAAATCTTTTGGGAGTCAAATGGTAGCGGCAAGACACAGATGTACCCATTTGAGTTCAGTACGTTTATAGGTGGTGAATGATCCATTGAAGGTTATGGTATTGGTGCTATATTGATAAACATACTTGTAGGTTTTGGCCTTACTAGGAGACCCGACGCCTACTAGTCCAGTGTACATCAGTTAATTTGCACTTGATTGCAATAGTCATTTGTAGTTAGTTGTCTTATCACATATTACGTAGTATTATAGTATATATGTTGTCATTTTTTTTATCTATTCCTTGAATATGTTGACTTAAAGGAGGGATTCTACTGGCTCGAAGCGAGTATTAGAGTCATAGCCATTATTCTTATTACTATGTCTATCCAATGTTTTGGGTTCTAGATATGCGTGACTCTATGTATTATGAGACATGTTTTATATATGGCTTAGATGTAACACTTAGGCTTCATGTGATTTGGAGTATGATGTACTATTATGTTGGATCATATGTCCCATTTGCTTATACGATATCACGGAGTGTTATAAACGTCTATATTGACGTTATATTTATTCCTTACGCTGCTAGATTTAGTATATACGTTATGATAGATATGATCAGTTTTTTTTAAACACTACCTTACGAACCATCGTCTAGTACTTATGGAATCCGAGTGCCTCTTTGTGCACAGATTACGGGTGTTATAAATGGCGAGTCGTTATAGTTTTCCTTTATTCTTTAGTATCTCTCTAGTATCCATTGAATGTTTCTCATCTCGTTGAAACCATGGTTGAACCAACTAAAAATTTGGATTTATTTTATTCATTTTTGCAAATTAATAGGGAAGAACTGATATTTCTCGATGAAAGTACCAAATGTTTACGTTATTATTAGGCGAGAAAACTCGATTAGATGTGTGGATCTTCAACCTTAGGGTGTAGAACGAAGATATGGTTTTAAAATGAAGTTTTGTTTTTTTTTTCTGTGTATACTTAAGTTTAATAACAGAAATAACAAAACAGATTAGATAGTATACATTCAACACACAAAAAAATTTAAAGGCAGAAAGTAAAAAACATTGGTTTTTTTATAGTACCACCCTAAGTTTGATGCTTACATCCTCTTCTTCTTTTGTTATCGAATTTCTTCAAACAATGTTCATTTTGAACAGATTGCAAATGGATTACCATGCTTTTCTTTAAAAAATGTAGGTTTTTGGTCCGTAATAATGAAGTCAGGGTCCAAAATGTTAAATGAAGGAGTTTGGTGTTCATTCTTGAAGCCTCCTATTTCGGAGCTAGTATCAGGTATTTATTGGCTTCGGTAGTCAAAAATATCTTTATAAAATTAAGGTCCACAAATGGAATCAACATCAGAAAATATCTATATTGTATGACAATTTGACTGGGTTTGAATCTAACATTGAACTGAAATTCAACCTAGGGGATTGTACTCGAGCATTGTTGACGTTAGGCTCGAATTTGAACAATGTCCAATAAGCTCGAGCATTGCAATTACTTTTTTCGATTATCTTCTTAAGATTGTTAGTGTTTAGTTCTTCTGAACCGTTGAGTTTTCGTCCGTACGAAACAATCAACGGTACGTTGAAATTTGGTGAGATAGTTTGCTTACGATTAAGACTTTTCTTAAAATGATAATTGGGTTCACCATTCTTTCCTCAAACATGAAAATTGAGAGGTTTCTCATGAGTCACACGTGGATTTTGGTTTATGAATGCATTACCAAAATCCACTTGTTCCATTTTGGAAAGGACAATGTACTTTTAAACTATGATGCTACGTTTCATCTCAACACTCTTGGAATCTTTACTTTTTAAAGCTGACAGCCGCGAGAATTTTTACATGTGTCTGACCGTTAAAACACTATTTAACAATGAGGTGAAGTTCACATATCGACTCGGACCTTTCAATTCGTTGTGTGTTGCTTTAAAATGCATGTGACAAGTATGAGACTAACATGTTATCGAACAAAATAAATTTCACAAATAAAATAACGAACAAAAGAGTACCTTAAACTAGAACTCTGTAAGAACAAAGTAAAGAATAAAAGTGAGGTAAATAAATTCTGACAGTTGGACAACGATGTAGGAAGCATAATCATACTTTCTTCCAAATATCAAGCCCAAACAACCGTCAATCAGAATTCATCATAATGGGTCTGTGCTTCACTAAAACATATGAAATTCCCATCACTTCTGGCACCATGAAATCGACTACCCAACCACCACCAAGGCCATTTCCTTCTTTCCCACCTTCAATCCCACAGTCAGAAAAAGGCTCCATCCTTGATAAACCAATGGTCGACATAACCTCAATTTTCATCCTTGGTAAAGAACTAGGCCGAGGCCAATTTGGCATCACGTACATATGTACCGAACGTGCAACTGGCTTAAAATATGCTTGCAAATCTGTATCGAAAAGAAAACTTGTAACTAAAACCGATGTAGATGATATAAGAAGAGAAGTGATGATCCTTCAGCATCTCACTGGTCAGCCAAATATTGTAGATTTCAAAGGAGCTTATGAGGATAGGCAAAACGTGCATTTGGTCATGGAGCTGTGTTCTGGAGGAGAGCTTTTCGATAGGATCATTGCTAAAGGGAGCTACTCGGAGAAAAAAGCTGCTTTTATATGTAGAAGCATTGTGCGCGTTGTCCATGTTTGCCATTTCATGGGTGTCATGCATAGAGATCTTAAGCCTGAAAATTTTCTTCTAGTCAGTCGAGATGAGGATTCTCCTCTTAAAGCCACTGATTTTGGCCTCTCTGTGTTCATCGAAGAAGGTCGGTTAATTTATGAATACGAAATGTTATGTGTATATGAAGCAGAAATGCAATATTCAAATAATGTGCGCAGGGAAAATATACCGTGAAATAGTAGGAAGTCCTTATTATGTAGCACCTGAGGTGCTGCACAGGAGCTATGGCAAAGAAATCGATGTCTGGAGTGCAGGAGTTATCCTCTACATTCTTCTTTGTGGAGTGCCACCATTCTGGGCAGGTATTATAATTGATGATGGTTTCTTCATAACAACTGTTTCATTTGATTTTGACGAAAGACTGTTGAAAAATGAATGCAGAAACAGAAAGAGGAATATTTGATGCAATACTACAAGGTGACTTTGATTTGGAAAATGATCCATGGCAATCTATATCTTCTAGTGCAAAAGACTTGATCGGACAAATGTTGACTAGGGATCCTAAGAAAAGAATCACAGCTGCCCAAGCACTGGGTATAAAACACGAAGAAGGAAAAAATGTCTTAAAAATTAATTTTTGAGAAAGTTGCTAGTGCTATAAACAATTTTTTGTGCAGAGCATCCGTGGCTTAGAGAAGATGGAGATGCATCGGATAAGCCCATGGGCAGTGCAGTTTTAAATAGAATGAAGCAATTCAGAGCAATGAATAAGCTTAAGCAACTTGCATTAAAGGTACTAGTCAAGCATGCACATAGCTATCTATCAGAAAAATACTTATCCTGTGAAAGTATGATATCATGTTTGCACTTAAAGTTCCAGATTTTGATTCATATTTCGCATTTCTACTGCAGGTTATTACAAATGATTAAGGATATGCAACTGTAGAAATATTGTGCACTTAACTATCAATTAAAAGGAGATATAAAACTAGTAAATACTTGAAATACATCGTCTATTAATCAAATTAATATTTATGATCATTTCCCTGTGTTTTTAGGATTGAAATCCAAATTGACTGCATGTGTTTATCACAAAAATTTTGTTTGTTTGTCCTTTTTCTTTCTTAAAGGAAAAAAAAACGATGATAATCATTTGCATTTGGTATACGAGGAAAAAAAATAGGACTACACACTAACATCTTTAGTATTATATTATTGACGATGACCGACTCTCGTACAATTTGCTTGTCTTGTGTTATTAGATCATTTCCAACCGTTGTTCTGTCCGAGGTTCAAAATTCCGACAGAATTCCGCTCCGGTGATTCCATTCTGATTTCTCTCAAAACAGGAATGGAATCCGGTCAAAATTTCGGTTCCGTTCTAAATTCCGAACTTGCTTTTCAAATATTGAAAAAAAAAATATGAAAAATTAAAAATATACAACATATTGTAATTAAAAAAAGAAAAGAAATTAAGCGGAATAATAAATAAATGAACTAAATATCATTTAGTTTCATAAAAAAGTTATACTTTCGCTAACTTACATCGAATCGTAATAAAAAATTAAAAATTTTCAAAATTGATTAAAATTTTAAAACCTCATATGAAAAATACAAAACTTAAACAATATTTTTTAATTAAAGTATGTATTTTATATGTAATGTAGAAAATGTAAGCGTATGTAACAAATTAAAACAAAAAAGTACCAAAATGAGAAAATCGGAATTAAAACGAAAGTTTCGAAATTTTCAAAACGGAATCGGAAAATTTTAAATTACCAATAACCAAAACGAAAACGGAAAACGGAATTTTGAACCTTGTACTTCTGTCCACTACATATTTTTGCACTGGAAAAGCTGAACAGAAGAACCCTACATTTAAAAATATACAAACCGATGACAGAACCTGTTTTTTAAATAAATTATTATGTATTTATATAAAAATAAAATAAATTATTATGCATTGAAACGATAATCACTTCCCGTTTTAATCCAGTATGTATTATGAAGGCAAAATGATTGTCTTTTTAGTGCATATTGCATCAAAATGACAGAGAGATTGCATTTTAAGGCAAAATGATTGTCTTTTTAGGGCACATTTGCATTAAAATGGCATAGAGATTTTGGTTTGTTGTTTCAATAGAACAAGCCACATCAAGATGCATTGTAGCATGTTCAGTCCACTTTTTAAATTAAATAGGCCAGTGTTGGATTTGCTTTTATAGAAATTTATCTTTTATGGTTGTTTAGGTTATTGCAGAGAATCTATCTGAAGAAGACATAAAAGGTCTGAAGCAAATGTTTAAGAATATGGACACTGATGACAGTGGCACAATCACTTATGAAGAACTGAAGCTTGGGTTATCTAGACTTGGATCTAAACTCTCTGAAGCTGAAGTGAAGCAGCTAATGGAAGCCGTAATGTTTCATTTTCTTATAAAGAACAAAAATTGATAAGTACATAATTACAACAACATAAATTTCTGATAATGTACACTAGGCTGACGTGGATAGAAGTGGAGAGATAGACTACATTGAGTTCATCACTGCTACCATGCATCGCCACAAACTGGAAAATGATGAGAATTTGCAGAAGGCATTTCGGTATTTCGATACTGATGGTGACGGGTTAGCGTGTAAATTTGAGGAAAGAGGGGAAAACAAGGTTTACGCATTGTCTTTAATCTTTATACATTTTCTGTTCTAGGTACATTACAAGAGATGAACTGAAACAGGCCATGACTCGATATAACATGGGAGATGAAGCTACAATTAATGAAGTTCTAGATGAGGTCGACACAAATAAAGTGAGCTGAATACATAATTATGTTGTTCATTCAAATTGTTCTTATAGATTAACATGTGGTTAATTACAATGGAATTGATAGGATGGAATAATTAATTATGAGGAGTTTGTGGCAATGATGAGGAAAGGAAGCCATCCTTGATGAAACAGAAGGTGGAGATGAAATTCTTGACTATGCTTATGCATGGTCAATGATGTTACAATGTGTATCATGTACAAAGATATGAAAGAATACACATGCGCAGAAGGATATGGGGAATGATTGCCTAAACTTGTTTTAAAATTATCTCTTCAAGTGAATACATACATGTGTAGAAGTATATAGAGGAATGTCTATCTAAACTTGTGTTAGAAATATATGTTCAAGTAAATACATGCTCTGTTATTTGACTACATTTCAATTTGTGAAATACTATGTTATTTAAAATAAGATCACACCAACTGTGTAGGCTAAAATTTTC
Organism: Allium cepa; assembly: GCA_030765085.1. Classification (NCBI taxonomy): domain Eukaryota; kingdom Viridiplantae; phylum Streptophyta; class Magnoliopsida; order Asparagales; family Amaryllidaceae; genus Allium; species Allium cepa. The sequence continues at coordinate 296,722,431 of CM060937.1, forward strand.
ATACCAATCAAAGTGGGAAAAGAAAACACTTAACTTGAGTAAAATTGTTGATTGGGAAGAATGAAATATGAAAAATATTTTATTCATTTATTTTGCGCAATGTAACCACAAAAAATTAATTAAATGAGGAAGATGGGTCTCAACAACTATAACTCACACAATACAAGACTTACTTATCACTGGGAATATTATTCACAAAATACGAGAGTAACTTATCTCTAGAAATATTGTGTTGTTGTAAAAATGTCTTAGGCCCTAATGTTGGGATAGTCTTGCCTATTGAGATATTATGAAAGAATCATGTCTAATTATATTATTTTCAAGTTATATTTGATCATTTGGACATCTGATATTTTCTTTTTTGTTGAGTAAGGAAGTCATTCTTGATAAAACATATGAGCACCGTCAGATCGACTCACTGATCCAGACCGGACCATTTTAGAATGAGTTGGGTTGCATGAAACCAACATGTTGTTTTGATGCAATGAACTGAGAGAGACTAGATGCATCATCCCTATTCTTTCTCCTTGATTTTGTTTGCACATTCTCATCTCATATTCTCCATTATTTGAAAAGGAGATCTATTTCCTCAGTGCTTATCAAGTATAATTGACGAAAGGCATTCCGTTTGTGCAAATAAATACTAATACAAAATCAGAATCTATACTATTTTGTCCTAAGGACGACGTGGTTGATTATCTATCTATCTTGCACAACTTTGAGCACATTCACATAACGTTTTAAAGAAAGCAACATGGTCCATAACTCATTTCGAAAATATAAATTTCAACTTCTACTACAACAATTTTAAAACATAATGGCTACTACTGACAAATGTTGAAGTTCCGCTTCTGTTGGTCCAAATTGGTTGTTCTTATCTGAGGTACTCCATTTTAGATGATGGAAGTAGATAATACTTTTCTACCTAACTATTAAGAAGCTGCTAAAATTTTGACATATGTAAAACCTACTCTGCCTGAACAACCAACCGGTACTGAAACAAAGGATCTATAGTCCACTACAATTTTGATAAATATGATGAATGAGCTAAGTGATGTCCTTAACGATTAATATCAACTTTGATAATTTACAAAAAAGACATTGGACGCACTGCAGAAGAATTATGACACTAAGACAGCTGGAATAAAGAAGTTTGTTGACATTCTCTATCTCAAATATCAGATGATAGATGATAAATTTGTGGATGTGCAATCACATGAGAAAATTATGCATGAGACTATCTCAGAAGGTATGTCTCATGATAAATTATCTCAAGATGTTGTTTTGATTGATGAATAACCCCATAGTTGGAAAGATTTATGAATGTTCTCATGCACAAGGCTAAGGAGTTTTCCTTGGAAAGTTTAATCACCCGGCTTCATGTTGAGGAGGAAGCTAGAAAGCAAGATTAGAAAAACAAAGTGCTGAAAACAACAACACTAAAAAGTTCACATCTGTATTATCTAAACCTAATGGGAAAATTTTCAGGATTCAAAATCACGAGAAAGGGGCCTAAAATGCAACAACTATCCTCGAAACAACAAGTAGAATTGGAACCCTTTGAGGAACTAAAATAGACAACAACCACCCCTTTAAAGAAAAACTCTAGACCATTTATCTGCAATAACTATAATATACCGGTTCATATGGTAAGAAAATGTTGGAATAAGCCACGTATTGCCCAATAAGCTAAAATGATTATGAAGAACTTGTGGCAATGATTTCTATGATCAGCCTGGTTGGTGGATCAGAAGGGTGGTGTGTAGATACAGGTGACTCTTGTAATTTTTGTTATGGTCGTACTATGTTCAAGACATGCACCATTGTTGAGCATAGAAAGTGTTGTTGGGAGACTCTTACGTTGTAGCATCCCTTAAATGGCGCTCCTTACACGAATTGAACTTCGGCGCTCATAGTTCCCATGGAGAGTAACGAAAATTACTGCTCTTAGCGGAATCTGGACATGTGAACAGTTCTCAAAAGAAGGCTATAGTCCCACATAGCGAGAAAAACACTAGAATATAGCTCCTTATACACCAACTCTTTACCTCATAACAATGTTGTGATGACCGCTCTACACCATAGGCACTCAATATACCTAGATAGTGCATTGTAACGGTGCATGTCGATGTAGGATGATCGTCAAGGTATGTAAAATAAATAAAACAACCCACAGAACTTGTCGTATATCTCACAGCGTAGCGAATAAAATATGATACTAAACATATAAGATATGAAAAAAGTGAGGCAGTAAATAACTAAATGAACCATAGAATCAGAGTGCACAAATTCATATAGTATACAACATAGGAATTAGAGTTATACATCAAATAATAACTCATAAATAATGTAGTAGTACAAGAGTATAGCCTCTTGCACGCCACTTGTCCAACTCCATGTGCTCACCAGTCCTCATATCACTAATCTACTGATCTAAGAGTGCCCAATGTAGCAGGAATCAATGCAAAAAACCCAAGTTAGACAATAGTCTAGTGTGACAGTATAAAACCTCCAAATACCACTATAATAGGACAAATGGTATAATGGATAATATCTGGCATGTCTCTATATCCATAGAGTTAGCTTGTAGACAAAATATATTCTATTATACACCATAGTCATCATAAATGTACTATACCTCAAAGTACTAAAGGGTGCCTGGATATGTACATCAATAATATCGATCTTATGTGACATCCCTAGGGTGATAAGAAATCAAGCAAATATAACATCCATCCTCACATTCACTCTCTTAATGCATTGGATACATGATAACTCGAACTATCCATCATAGTAAAAAAAAACTACTCAACATCTTCGCTCCTGAGTATTCGAATCCATGCCACTCAGTAGGCTAGGAACTAAATCATCGGTTATGGCTGGTCCAGGTAAAGATCGCTCGTCTGAGAGATTAGGACCCATCATGGTACGAATAGGTACCTCATAGAACCTGTTCTTTACAAATACCCTCCGAACCCTCGAGTTTCAACGATCCCTTTGCATATGCCATCTATAGTAAAGCTTATCATAAAAATGATAATAAGACTTCCATCATGAAGTCACAGTGGTAAGGACGATTCTTTACAATTATCATCAATCGTAAAATACTGTCATATGTCTTACAGCCATCATCCAACAGTTCCCTGAGTCCAACCCTTAGTCCTTAACTCTACGTCTCAAAGTACAGCTATCCATCATCAAAGTTGTCTCTTCCCATCATATCATCATCATCGAATTATGGGCTGTCGTCGCCGAAAATCGCCATTGAACTATAGGTTTGGTACCCAATCCCTATACTTAGCCATATTTGGCTAAGTATTTGGCATGTCATGAATTTGAGTGATTACACACTCAAAACTCTAGCCAAACCTCATCCCTTGCGAAGCAAGCATGTGAAAACTCAAAGCAACCATCCAAATAGCTCCATGCATCCCATTTCCCTCTACCTAACCATTGCCACCGATACATGCCTACGCCGACCTCACACTTCACTCAACTAGGTCATGCTTCACCCCTTAGCCATCCTCCATCGATCGCCTATCCATATCAATTGATACCCAGGTTCTATACTGAACCACGGTCACCAATCCGTGACTTAGTGAAATACAGCTTCCTCTTTTTCACTAGCCCGTGGCTTCAAGCAATCCCCCTTATGACTTGGTGCATCACACCTCAAGGCTCAAAGCAAGCATGCCATCTAACCATCGCTTGGAATCTTCCTTACAACTTTATGCGATCCATGAATCTCCACTCGTGACTTGAAGCAAATGTTTATAGACTTTGAAGCAAACCATCACTTAAATCAAGCATGTCCCTAAGCCATCGTCTACCAATCCATGGTCCACAAAATCACAATAGAACAATCTATAACTTGAGAAAATTAACTCTAAACAACTTAAAACTTTGAACATAGTCTTATGAGACCTTCCTTGTTGCCTCATATCGATTGCACCAAGCTTGGATTCTACCGATCGATCCATACCGATCCTTAACATGTTCCTAAAACTAAATGGCCATTCGATTGACGTTGTCAACCGAACCAACATCATATATTTAAGCAACCATCACATATAATGTACACTAACAAACACCTAACCAAACAGTCAATATAAATCCTAAATCTAAGGGTAACATCCATAAGAATAAAGGAGATGCACAAGGACACTAGTTTTTAAATCTTTTCGAAATCATTTGAAAATTTCATATTGTTATTAAAGAGGGTTTAAAACATATTTTATAGTTTGAAAATCATATAAAAACATCATTTTACATCTAATAATGGCTAATTGATGAGTAGAGGCTTAAAACAACTCATTTAAATCCAAAGCAATCATATGCAATCCAAATAGGCATGAATTCCCAGAATGAACAACGGCTAATCTTCAATCCAAGGTACTAATTTCGCTAATCTCCCTCTAATGACATGTTTTGGCTAATTAAAATGAGGATTATGGTGACTTTTTGGGTTAGAGAAGGTTAATGGACTGTTTCTCTCTATCTTTGGGAAAATTGTAGTGATAAAAAGGAGTCCCATCAATCATAACTCGACTATTTAGAAATTGGCTTTGGGCCTTAAATTAACCCACCAATTATCGATTAAGTTGTTTAAAATCAAGTGAAACTTCAAACAACTATAACTCCTTAACAATAAGTCCATTTTTCTATTATGATTACTCTACGGAAAGAGAAACCATTATCCCGATTTATTGGAAGTGGTTTCAAACCCCAATTTAGCTCCTTTTACAATTATATGGCAAACACAATTTTTAGTCTCAAAATCGTTTGATAAAAATTCTAAAGATGGAAAATGGATCTATTAGTCATTTCCCAAAATCATAGAATCATACGACCTCATACAAAAATAATATTGTTATTCTACAATCATCCGATATGCAGAATACGAATCATTGCGTTGCGCCTCCCATTAGGAATTTCACCCTCAAAATCCCGAACAGAAATCAAAAACGTCATCCCACATGTCTAAAAACCACATACAAAAATTGACAACCATCACACATCAAATATGCACGTAAGACACTATACTACTGTATATATTTCATGATATCATAAGTGAAAGTGAAAGTGATAAATATAAAGCCCCACCAAGTTAAGAGCTCTGGATACTGCCCTCATGCTCTCCTTGGTCTCCCAAGTGCGTCTTCACTTTTGCTCCATTGAATCCTCATCAGCTTCATCGTCTTCCTCCTAAGCCTTTTCATATCATATCTGGTGGTACGAATAGTCCTACGAGGACTCGAAGCCTCTGCTTCAATCATCTAGTCAATCCACTGTGATTGTTAAGGCTAAGTTGTGCATAAATTTATGCAAGCGAGAAACATGAAACACATTGTGCACTCCTTCCATTCTTTGAGGTAAGTTGACTTTGTAAGCAAGGTTTCCAATCCACTCTAGCATTGGAAAAGGACCTACGAATATTGATGCCAACTTCCCTTTACTATCGAATCGAATTACATTCTTCAATGGAGAGATCTTGATAAATACTATATCGTCGGTAGAGAAATCTATATCTCTACATCGCTTGTCAACATAGCTATTTTGTCTGTCTTGAGAAGCTTTCATTTATTGTCGAATGATTTTGATCTTTTTGAAGTTTCTTTAATCATATATGGCCCTACTATCAGTTTCTCGCTTGCTTCCCACCAACACGAAAGAGCAGTATATGATCAACCATATAATGCCTCGAATTATGCCATACCGACTGATAACTATTATTGTATGGGAATTCAATAAGATGTAAGTGATCGTCTCTCGAGCCTCCAAAGTCGAGTAAACGAGCCTGTAAGAAATCCTCTAAGGTACGATTCACTCTCTTAGTTTGGCCATCGGTTTAAGGGTTATAAGCTATGCTAAGGTGCAACTTTGTCCCTAATACTCTTGTAAGCTCTTCCAAAACCCACTAATAAATAACAGGTCTTGGTCACACATAATGCTCTTCGGCACACCATGGAATCATACTATCCACTTCACATACAACTCAACTATTTTGGCTATCTTTCTACGTGGCCCGAAGGGTATAAATCTAGTACTCTTGGTCAATCGGTCGACTATGACCTAAATGCAATCATACCCTACTCGAGTCCTCGGTAGTCCATCGATGAAATCCATCAATACTTTCTCATATTTCCACCCGAGAACTTCTAACGGTTGCATCAAACCACAAGGCTTCTTCTGCTTTGCCTTAACCAACTGACAGTTCAGACACTTCCAGATGAATGTCCCAATGTCTTTCTTTATCCCTTCCTAATAGAAGGTCTGCCTTATAGCACAGTACGTCTTATTTCCATTGGGATGAATAGTTAATCTCGGATGACAGCACTCGCGTAGCACCTTATCCATTAATCCATTGACATCAGGAACAAACAATCTTCCATCTTTATGGAGAAAACCGTCTTTACGGAGAAAACTGTCTTTCTTTATCTCTTTAGACCTTACTCTAGCTTCAATCTTAGCAATGATCTCAGCTAATCTAGCATCTACCTCTAAATAGTAAAAATCTGCTCAATCGGAGCAGGTCTGTAGCCATGCCCAACAATATCTCTGGCTTTAGCTTGCATCTCGGCCAAAATCATAACCAAAAATATATTCTAACTACGTACACTATGGGAACATAGCTTCCAAGCTGGCATGTTTCCTACTTAATGGATCAACAACTACATTATCTTTAATAATGTATATGCAATATCAAAGTCGTAGGAGGTTAGGAACTCTAACCATCTCTATTGGAGAAGGATAGGATCCTTCTGTGAAAAGAGGTACTTCAATGGTCTATAGTCAGTCAACAACTCAAACCACTCCCCTAAAAGATAGTGCCTCCAAATCTTTAGTTCAAACACAATCGTTGCTAATTCCAAATAATGGGTTAGGTATTTCTTCTTATGTAGTTTCAGGTGTCAATTAGTAGATGCAAAAACTTTGTCTTTCTTCATCAATATAGTGCCTAATCTAGTACAACACACATCAACGTATACCATCATCTCTTCATTCCTACTCAAAATGATCAATACTGGGGCACTCATCAACTTTTCCTTCAGACTTACAAATGCTTGCTTATATCTCGCATCCTAATTAAAAGGCCATTTCTTTTACATCAAATGAGTCAATGGTGCGACTACTTTAGAGAAGTGATACATGAATCATCTATAATATCCAGCTAACCCAAAGAAACTTATCCCATCCATAACATTTTTCAGTCTAGTCTAATCTTGAACTACTGAAAATTTTGTAGGATCCACGGCAATTCCTGCTCAGAAACAACGTGACCTAAAAATATCACTTCCCTCCTCAAGAATTGACACTTTGACAATTTTGCTTTCAGCCGGTGCTTTCTTGATACCTCAAAAACAACCCTCAAATGTGTCTTGTATTCTTCCTCTTTCCGTGAGTAGACAAGAATATCATCGATGAAAATAAGCATGAACCTATTTAACTGACCTCTAAAATCATGATTCATGAGATCAAAAAAGTATGTCGGTACATTAATTAGCCCGAATGGCATAACCAACTACACATAGAAACTAGACGGCATCGAAACACTATAACCATGACACTCTCCTTTGCTACTCTTAATTGGTGAAATACACTAGCATGATAGAGCTGATTGAATAAGTCATCAATATGTAGAAGTGGATACTTGTACTTCTTCGTCACTTTATTCAGCTCATGGTAGTTAAGTATAATCTAAGGGAACCATCAGCTTTCGTGGTAAATACTATGGATGCTTCTTACTCAAAAATAATCCTACGAATGAACCATCGTCTTAATATGTCATTCACTTTCACCTCAAGTTCTTAATGCTCTCTAGGTGCCATCCTCAAAGGCTTCGGCATCGGTCTGGCATCTTTAATTAAACCAATAGGGAACTCGATTTCTCTATATGGCAGGAGTCCGGTCAACTCCAACAATATGTCTGAATACTCCCTAGTAATAGACACTAATGAAGACTCATCATGTCGAATATCAAGTGAATATAGAAAGATAACCATCACCTCATTATCTGGTAGGCAGCCTAGCACTATCATCCGCCCATCATCTATCTTATCGTCACCAATGACTTTTTACAATCCACAATCACTCCATATCCATGAAACCAGTCCATCCCTAGAATAATACCAAACCTAAAACAAAGCAATCGCAATCAAAATAATAGCCATGACATGATAAGACCAAACCACAACAACCATACATAGGCTAGTGGGGCCTCCAACTGGGTTCATCGCAATCAAATGTCGTCAACAATTTTAGGTCTCAATCTATCTACTATGTCACTATATATGAAGGAATGTGAAGCCCTGGTACCGAACAAAATTCGTAATCATAAGTGGAATCATACCTTGAATAGTGATGCCTTTCTCCTTCTATTTCACCGATAGAGCATTCGATGAAGTTGGAACGACATTAATAGCTTATGCTTCACCATTGGCTTCTGCTTCAATAGCTCTGGACAGTCCTTTTGAATATTCCAAAGCTTGTTGTAATTGTAGCATATCTTATCCCTAGCTTTGTAGTCTCTACTATGGTGATCCTTCTCTAAGCAGTTGTAGCAAGTTAAAATTTGCTTGCTCTTGTTTCGACCACCTTTGTTTCGAAACTGCTTTTTTATTGTTTTACTTCTTCTTGCCACCTTCGCCCAATTGCAGCTTTGGCTATTTGTTGAGAACAACAGCTCTCGGCTTTGGACAAAGACTCTCATGCCTCAAGGTCTTTTCAACTAGCATCTCAAAAGTCTAATCAATATTGTGCATGAGCTTCTCCCTTAAGTAGTCATCCAAGCCGATGATGAACTTCTTGTTATTCTTTAATCGAATGTCAATTAAAGACATTCCATATTTCGACAAGGCTTCGAAATCAGTAACATACTCAAAGGCAGTCATGTCTTCTTGCTTTAGATCTCGATCTTATGGAAAAAAACCGACTTCTGAGCTGCCAGTATAAACTTCTCTTCGAATATGGCTTTGAACTGGTCCCGTGTGAACTGGTCCTTGAAAGTACCGACCTTCACAACATTCCACCAATTCATGGCTCGCCTCTGAAGCTATCTAGAACTAATCATCCCTTCATAGCATCATTTAGCTCTAAGTCATTAAAGGTTATTTTTCTAGTATTAATCCAATCCTGCAATTCCATCGCTAACTTCGTTCCTTGAAATAGTTTACCATCAAGACTAGCAAAATCATTATTTAGCTTAGGGAAATCGGCTCACGGTGCCTAATTAGAGCACACCATCAATAACAACATTCAGAGCTGCTAGTTGAGCATTTTGTAGCATTCTTGCATTATGGTGTTGAACGTGATATGAAAATTAAGATTAGCAGCCTCTGAGCTAGCCCCTTATTTGACTCCAAAGATGGAGTTCCTAGCGGCATTCCTTGTTTGACAACTCATCCTTCAATCTATGATAAGAACGATCAGCCTCTTTATAAGGAATTCCACTCAAGTAGTACTCTATGTGCAGTGTGACTTATATATTATATATGACTATATAGTTTTGGAAACCAAAATATATAACAACTACTCGTTTTCATATGCGCACACACACACTCTATCAAATCTGGGTAAGAACTCCTACCCTATCTCTACTAAGTCATGGTATCCCTTAGATTAAACTACATAACCTAAGTACGGATATCAAATATAATGACTGCCCTACACTGTCGACCCCTAATATACCTATATAGTGTGACGTAGCAATGCACGGTCGATGTAAGATGATCATCAAGGATTGTAAAGTAAATGAAACAACTTACAGAACCAATCGTATATCTCATAGTACATCGAACAAACCATAATATTAAACATCTCAGATATAAAACAGGAGAGACAGTAAATAAAGGAATGAATCAAAGAATCAGAGTGCATAGATCCTTATAGTATTTAACATCGAGAATAGAGTTATACATCAAATAATAACTCATAAATAATTGTCTCTAGGTAATAAAGCCGGTACCAATCTCCATAGTACTATGCAATGGCATAGAAAATAAGTAAATGTAGTAATACGAGACTATGGTCGTCTGCTCATCACTTGTCCAACTTCATGTGCTCACGGACCTAATATCCCCAATCTACTCATTTAAGAGTACCCAAAATAACAGGAAGCATACTATTCAACCCTGGATTAGACAATATTTTGGTATGAGCGGTAAAGATATATAAATATTAATATACCACTATAATAGGACAAACAATATAAAGGATGATACCTGACCTGTCCCTGCGTCCTTAGAGTTAGCCTATATACAACATATATGCTACTCTACATCATCTTCATCATCCGTGTACTATTCCTTAAAGTACTATGGGTGTCTAGATATCTACATCAATAATATCTATCTTATGTGACATCCTTAGGGTGATAAGCAATCAAACAAATATAACATACATCATCCATCCTTATATTCACTCTCTTAGCGCATTGGATACATGATATCTTGAACTACCCATTAAGGATTAAAACTACTCAACATCTCAGTTCCTCAATACTCGAATCCATGTCACATAGTAGGCTAAGAAATAGATTGTCAGTCATGGCTGATGTAGGGTGAAGATCACATGTCATGAAGATATAATCACCCGTCATGGAGATCAGGACCCATGACGATCCAAATAGGTACATCAAACTACCCCTGCTCACCTTCGAGTATCAATGATCACTTTGCACATGTCATCTATAGTAGAGCTTATTCTAGAACCGATAATACAACTTTTATCTTGAAGCCACCGTGGTAGGGATGATTCTCTATGGTCATCATCAATCGTAGAATACCATCATATGTCCCATAGCCATAATCCAACAGTTTTCTCATTCCAATTCTTAGTCCTCAACTCTGCATCTCAAAGTATCACTATCCATCATCAAAACTGTCTCTTACCATCATGGAATGATTATTATCAAATCATGGGTCATCATCATTGAAAATCGCCATCACACTACAAGGTTCGGTACTAACCCCTATACTTAGCCATATTTCACTAAGTATTTAGCTTATCACGAGTTTGAGTGACCACTAACTCAAAATTCGAGCCAAACCTCATCCCATCTTAAAGCAAGCATGTCAAAACTCGAAGTGAATCCCTTACATGAACCTAAAACTAAATTTCCATTTGATTGGTGTTTTTAACCAAACAAACATGACATATTCAAGCAATCATCACATACAATTTACATTAACATTCACACAACTAAACATGTCAATATGAATCCTAAATCTAAGGGAAGTATCCGTAAGAACAAAGAAGATTCATGAGGACATTAGTTTTCAAATCTTTTTAAAATCATTTGAAATTTACATATATTTAAAGATGGTTTAAACATATTTTAGAGTTTCAATATCATATAAAAACATCATTAAACATCTAATAATGGCTAACTAGTCAGTACATGCTTAAAACCACTCATCTAAATCTAAAGCATTCACATGCAATCCAAATAGGCATGAATTCCAAGAATGAACAACATCTCTATGATGATATTTTGTAGCCAATCTTCAATCCAAGGTGCTAATCTCGTTGATCTCCCTCTAATGACATGTTTTGGCATATTAAACTAAGGATTATGGTGTCTTTTGGATTAAAGAAGGTTAGTGAAGGGTTTCTTTTTATTTTTGGAAAGAGTGAAATGATAGAGAGGAGTCCCATCAGCCCTAACTCCATGCTAATTTTGAAATGTGCTTTGGGCTTTACCATTAGCCTATCGATTTTCCATTAAGCTGTATAAAATAAAGTGAAACTTCAGGCAGTTGTAAATCCCTAACGGTAAGTCTTTTTTCACAATACGACCACTCTACAGAAAGACAAACCATCATCCTGATCTATTGGAAGTAGTTTCAGTCCCCAATTTGGTTCCTAATAAAAGTTATAGGTCATACAAAAATTTTAAGGTCAATATCGTTTGATAAAATTCTAAGGATGGAAAATGGATCTAGTAGCCATTTTCAAAATCTTAGAATCACATGGCCTCATATAAAATTATGATACTAGAGTACAGGTCATGAAAAATGTAGAGGACTTTCTAGGAAAAAAAGCACACACCTTGGCTTGGCCTATGAAATGGATGTTACTAAGCCGGGCATAGTATATACGTTAGTGAGGTACAAATCATCACATTTGGTATCAAAGCCTATTCTCCACCTTAATTATTGGTTGTAGACATACTAATGTGTATTACAACAATAATGCCAAGTTGTAGTATGTGTTCATGAGCTAATGAGAATGTTGAACTCTTAAGGTGGGGAGAATGTAGCACCCTTCAAAATAATTCTCTTTAAGGAAATTGAATTTGGGCGCTCGTGGTTCTCATGGAGACTAACATAAATTAGTTCTTATGTGGGATTCAAACCTATGCACTAGTGGTTTCTTTTGGAAGTTATGGTCCCACATCGTAAGAAAAATAGTATAAGAGGTGCTTATACACAAGTCTTATAAAATTGTAGATAACTTTTAAGGAACAAAACCACACACCTTGTGTAACACCTCAAAAAAATTAATAAGAAATTAATTAAATAATAATAACGCTAAAAAGGGAAATTTTATAAGTGCCAGAAATTAACCACTGAAGTTACACCATTGCATTTGTGATGATTTTATGATCAACTTTCATATATAAAGTTTTGTAATCGAAGCTCAAACGAAAAATTATTTTCCTTCAAACTTAAAATAATTCAAAGTTAATTTAAATCAAAAATATAATTAATGTTAATGTTTGAAAGTTAATTGGGTAATAAATGATTTAATGTTAGGGTTTAAGTAATGTTAAAAGAAACCTTAACATTAATTAATAAATAATAGGAACGAAATTAATAAAATAGAAAGAAATAATTTACAACTATAAATATGGACTAATCGACCATCTATGGTCAAGCGGTCGACCGATAGGAGGGCGGTGGCTATGGTTAATTTAGGCCAAAAAGGCTCAGATTTTATTACTTTAAATGGACTTAAATCCAATAGTTTTGGTACCTTCTAACCATTATAAATAAGATGCTAGCTCTCTCACTTATAAATTATTTTGAAATTAAAGCAAAGCTCTACCTGTCTTCTTCTTCTTTACTATTTCAAGGTAAGGGATTCTGCATATTTAAATATTTAATTTCTAATTCTATTCTCCCTTAATCCCTGACTCTAAATTTAATTTAAATACAATCCAATTTTATATATTTCAAGGTAAGGGATTTGTTTTATGCCTTAGGGATTTTTGATCATCAGAAACCCAAAACAAAAACCCTATAATTCCTCTAAAATGAATTGTCGGTTCTTATATTTATTGGAATCTTAATTGTTTTATATTAAAAAAGTGGAATTTATTTTATTACTGTAGTTTGAATATTTTATATTCTGTTCCACTTCCAACTCTTCTTTATTGATGTGTTAAAGGGTTCTAAAAAGAAAATAAGTTAGGGATGGTGATAAGGTATGAATTTCATTGTTTGTAGTTTGCACTGTCTATTTCCGTAATTTAAAAATGAATTTCCTTTCCACTTCAAGTTCGTGCATGTAAAGGTTAAATAGAATATAAAGGGATTAAATTATAAGTTTTATTTTTTGAAATAGAGATGATAATTCTAGTATATTAATACAAAATACGTTTGGTAGTTGGTTCTGTTTTATTAAAACAAGTCTATTGTTGGGTAAGGATATTAGCCAATTCAAGTGTTGTATGGATTTAAACTTGTATAAATTTGGAAATTTTGATATTTTAACTATTTGTTTTGGACGTGAATATTTAATGCATACTTAGGAATATATATATATATATATATATATATATATATATTAGCTAGCCTAATTATTACATAAATATATAGATAACATTAGCATATAATTAATAACGTATCAATAGTGTATTAACTATATAGAATAAATAGATTAACAAATAGAATTAAATCCATAGGAAGGAAGAAGGATAATTATGGAGATTAATCCCAACTAAAGGCAGGTTAAGGAGTTTTCCTTATATAGCCTTGATACGAAATGCGGTGAAGTATGCTAGGAGAGTGAAATTATGACTAAATTATATAGATATGAGGTCAATCAAAAGCACATAGAAGTTGGTCCAACTAATCTGCGTACTAGCAATGTGACTTTGGGATTGATGTGCGGCATCATCTATCATATTACCTATAGTGGGTGCAAGATTACTCCCAATTTTATGGAGTAAGTCTACCAAGTCAACTTGCCTACCAACACCTACGAATAATCAAAGTAATGTGAGATATCACAATTTGGATTACGAGACATAATGCATAGGACCTGCTTCTAGGTCGAGAGTGTTAATTGGCAATTGCAGGGTCCATCTACTTCCACTTAAAGAAGTAGTAAATTGTTGAGATTATCATTTAGGTGCGGTAGTTGAAGTCATAGGAGGGGCTCGCTTCGAGGTCGAGATTTTTATACTACGAGAACCCTGTAAAAATTAATAAAAAATTAACTAATAAGAAAAGAATTAATTATTTAAAGTTTTTAAGTTAGAATTTGACCGCGAAAGTTATGTCGTTGCATTCGTGGCGATTTTCGAAACAATTTCCATACAAAATTCTCTGAAAACGCAGCTCAGAATGAAAAGGTTATGGACATTAGAAGTTTTTGGATCCAAAATAATTTAAATGAAATTCAAATTCAAATAAATAACTAATTCTTAAATTGAAATCCGCAAAGTAATAGCAATTGGACTTTAGGGTTATGTAAATGTTAAAAGAAAAGTTAATATTAAATATAAGTAAGGTATTAAATCAAATAATCAAATACAACAACAAACATACGTTCCCAAAATAGGTTGACTGGTCGAACCCCTCCTAGAGCAAGTCAACTTCTAGCGATCGACCGCCTAAATAGGTGCAATTGACCGGTATTAGTGTTGTAGCTAGGGTTTTTTCTTACCTAGAACAGTCTAGATTTTATTATTTTTAACCGACTTAAATATGATGGCTATGGCGCTTTCTAACCATTAAAAATAAGAGCCTAACCTCCTCATATTTGTTCATAAATTATTTTGAGAATCAAGCAAATCTCTGCCAATCTCTCTCCTCAAAGATCCAAAAAAAATCCTAGGGCTTTAGGTAATAAATTTCAGGTGTTCTTATTTAATTTCTAATTCTATTCTCATCTAACCTCTAATTTCCAAATCTAATTCGTACACAATATGCTTGTTATATATTTCTAAAAGGAGAGATGTGTGAGTGATTAAAGCAAGCATAACAGATCCAAAAAGGGACGAGCTAAGGACTGATTATGAGAAGAAATCTTAGTTTTTCTTTTTTTAGTAGTTGTATAGTATAAATTAGATTTGGCATATGCCTTTGGGGAATTTTGTTTACAAAACTATCACACTAAAATTCCCCTAAAGAGAAGTGCCACTTCTTAAGTTGGAATCTTAATTATTGCATAATAAAATAATGGAATCATTTAATTATTGCAATTTTAATGTTCTACATTCTATTTCACTTCTTATATTTTTCTATGGATCTGAACAAAGGTTTTGAAAAGAATAAACTATGAAATGGTCTGTAGGTGCAGATTCTTTTATTCGTAATTTGCACCACATAATTTTGCAATTTAAATAGAAATTACTTTTTTCAAATTTATACAAAGAAGTTAAAAAGAACATAAAATTAATTTGTTAACGCAAAAAATATACGCTAACACTCCCGATGTGAGTTGTGATAAAGTGAAAGCACCACCCGTTTGTACAGGACGTAAAAGTAAACAGAAAATAGCAGAAACGGTAAAAGAGACAACAATTTTTATAGTGGTTCGACTCAAAGTCAAGCCTACATCCACTTTATATCTTTCATTACTGATTTGATTATAAATTTTACAATGATTCTTCGATTACAACACGATTAAGACGAGTAACTAGAACTTCGATGTAGAAAAGTTCCTTGAATTCATGTTGAATGAGTTAGATCTTTTCCCAAAGTTCGTTGAAGCGTCTTCAGAGTTTGAAGTGTTGAAGGAGTCGAGAATACAGCCAAGTATCGGCGTTCTAGAAATGATCCCCCCCAAAAGTCCCCTTCCAGGTGGAGTAGGCAGGGTATTTATAGTGAAAATCTGAAAGTAGGTCGTAGGTCGTGGACGACATAAGGTTAGGTCATAGGTCGTGAGCGACCTAAGGGACACGGGCTATGGTTTGAAATGGTTGTGCTCGATCAACCGCTTCTGCTGGTAAGTCGTCGCGAACTATGGGAGTGGTGAGCGACTTAAATATGTCGAGGCATCAAGTGGAGCGACCAAGGCTAGGCTTAGGAATGGTGGCGACCTAATGTTGATGCGACCTATGATCAAACGACATAGGGACAAGCGGCTTGTTAACTCGCTAGGTTGCTGAACCATTAACTCGCTGGACCTTTAACTCGTTGAATTGCTTAGATCGCTAGGTCACATAGATGTTGTAGTATTTGTTCCTTTGCAGTATTTGTTCCTTTGTTATGCTATGCCGCTGACTTGTATTGGTTGCTAGGTCTTTAACTCGTTAGGCCGCTTAGGTCGCTTTCCCTTAACTCGTTAGGTTGTGCCATTGATTTGCTTAGGTCGCTTGCCTTCATCAAGCAGTTAGGTCATTACTCTGTTAAGTCATTGAGTCGCTTTGTGTTTTAGGTCTTGAGTTGCTAAGCCATGAAAAGAGGTGTTGACACTGTGTATAACCAATCTTTGAGTCGAACTATCTTTGGTTTTTCAGTTGACCTTTTGGTATCACGGCCTTGCCAAAAAAAAGCGGAATAACACTTACCCCCAAAACATGCCTTGCGATAGGAAGGTGTGTTTTGTAATGCCATATGCTGGATGTTCATATCCTGTTGATGACCTGCAAAGAACTTGACAGTATCATATGACCTCTGTAACGACCCGGAATTTTCGAGCATTTAAAATCGGAATATTTAATTGATTTTAAATATTCAATAGGGTAATTTTAACTTGAATTACGAATATCACAATTTATTTGATAATTGAATTATTAGATTAAATAAGTGAAGTTGAGTAAAATGCTGAATTTGGAATTTTAAGTCTGTTAAAATATAATTTAAAGGCTTATAAAATTTATATTGATAATACCGAAGAGAATAGAAGTGGTGAAATCAAGTTTAAAAATGGTTTGTTAAGTTTTGAAATTTATATCGTTTAAATTGAATTTAAAAATAGCCTTCCGAAGCACGGTCTCGGAATTCGACAAAACCACTTCCATTGGATCCGCAATATTGAATTATTATCGGATTTCAATTTTCGTAATGTTTGGAATTGTTGTGTGAGCATACGACAGATATACGCACTTAAATCTATATCGAAAATTCGAGACGATTTAATTTAAAAATATTATATACCTCGACTAGTCAAATAAACTAAACGTCCCCCCTCTTTAGATATTAACTACCGACAGAAATTATAATAATAAAAAAAAGAGAAAGAGGAAGAAGCTTCAAGTGGAAGCTTTCAGCCGTGTAAAAAATAAATAAATAAAACAAACGAAGCATGATAAGGCCGAACCCCTCTTCTTCTTTTCCCCCAAACCCTCGATGGAAAAAAAATGGCAGAACATACAAATAAAAAAAAGTAAGGAACCAACGAAATCAATTCGTTCGCATAAATAAAATAAAATAAAATAAAGAGAGATCGAGTCGCGATGGTCTCGAATCAGCCGAACTCGTCAATGTCGAGGGCATAAGTGATGATGGGGTTGGAGGCGAGTGGAAGGGCCTTCGATTGTGGGAAGCTCGAGTTTAGGGTTTCGGTAGAGGGAGGCAGTTGCGCGCGCGATATGGTAAGGTGCAGGGCAAGAACGGCGAGGGCAAAAAGAGGATCGCGAGCTCGTGCGCGACTATGTGTGGTACTAGGGTTTCGTGACGTTGGTCGCGTTTTCTGGGGTAAGGTCGAAGTGGCCATGGTGGCATGCGATGATGAGCAGCGGCGAGCAGTAGAGGCCACGTACGATCTGGAGGCTGTTGTATTCGCGTGTAGATCTGATGCCGCAGTGGTGAGAGCAGTGAGGTATTTTATTTACTTTTATGTACAAATATATCCGTATAAAAATATAATGTATAAATATAGTTTCACATGCCTATTTTGATTTTAGGTAAACAAGAAAAAATAGAATTTTTAAATCTATTTTTAAGTGTATAGGTATTTTTAAAGGAAAATTTATCAATTAAAATCAATTACTAGCTTAAAATTAAAATAGTAGTTGGATGTAAATTTTAAAATGGAAATTGAATTGTTTGTTTTTTCAGAATATAAATTTAAATTTAATCTATCAAGTGGAGTTTAATTATTCAAATTGTTCAAATATTAATAATTTACATCTATTTGAACAGTAGAGAAAAGGACTATTTATGGGTATTAATAGAAAAGATTTATTATAGTAAGTTATAACCATCTCTGTTTTCAATATATTTTAGAAAGAGATCTTTATTTCCATTTTGATTTGATAAATATATATGCTGAAGAAAAAAGAAATATTATTTAGTTGAAATTAAATTATTAACTAATTAATTAAAAAGGAAGTAAATTGTTTGATTGTTTCAAATATTAATAAATTGTATAAATATTTATACAAGGTTTAAAACTATGAAGAAAATAAGCCGAGATTCGAATTGGGAGTGCAAATGCAAAGGTGAGTTAATCTCACTCAGCTGAATTTAAATTTAAATGATTAAATTTAAACTATTGTTTTAATATTCAAATTGATTGATGTGTTATGGTATGGTATAATTTGAAATTGGTATATTATTGTGCAAACATCTGTGGATGCAGGGAAAGCAGGTTGGAGGGATCCAACTGGATCCCTCAACATTTATTTAAATTATTTAATTCCCCTGTTGTGATGATTTGATATTTAATGATGAATTATGTTGAAATATTGAATTGCTATGGTTTGATTGGATATAATTGGGTATAATGAATTTCCAAAAATAAATAAACTGGATTTTGGAAAGAAAATAAAGGAAGTGAATTTGTAAGTAAAATAATTATGGAAATTCGAATAAATTTAAGAATGAATGAAAAAAAGGAAATAAAGTGACATAAGAATTCTAATAAATAAATCTTGGGTATAGAAAGGAAATTTTTGAATAAACAGAAAGTTAATGAATTTTAAACTTCAACGCTATTATTTAAAAAAACAAAACATTTATTTTAAATTTAAGATTTTAAATTTTGAAAAGAACAAATAAGAAATTGGGAATAACCTGAAATTTGTATATTTCAGTTAAAAGATTTAAAATCAAACGGGAAAATAATAATAATAATTTCTTAACTAACGAATTTTGAAATGAACTGTGTGAGTAAAGAAATTTATTTCAAATAAAAAAAATTAAAAATCAATTTGGGAAAATTGATTTAAGTGATTGAAGTTTGGATTTTCTCTAGATAGCCAAGTACATGTTTTTAAAAGTAAATTTCTAAATATAAATTAAATGTTTTAAAGTTGTTTTTAAAGAAAACAAGTTTTTTAAAATTTATTATTTCTAATATTTAAAGTCTAAAGTAAGTATTTTCTTTTCACCCATTTTAGTAGTAAATATTTAAGAAGTAACTTAGTATGTTGTTTGTAAAAGTGAAAACCTAGTTTTATATTTTATAAAATAACCTTATTTTTAAATATTCATATAGTATATATTTTTAGCCAATTATTGAAGTAGTTTTAACTTAAATGTCCAAAAGTAAATTCCAAAGTAAGAATTTTGTTTAATCCATTATCGTAAAAAATATATTTAAAGAATGATTTGGTATTTTGTTTAAAGTATTATTATAAATTAAGTATTAAAGTAAATTTTTCTAAATTAAATGTCAAATATATTTTACAATAAAGTGTTTTGAAATTATTTTAAAAAAAGAGGTTTGAAAAGTGAAAATATATCTATTTTGAGATAAATAAATAATTTGGAAAATTATTTATTGGTTGATGGATGTTTGTGAATATTAATTGATAGTTAAATAACCGACTATCAATATTGGACAAATACGCTGATAGTTTCGAAGAGATCGGGATTGAGATTTATTTCTCGAAAACCACTTCGATCCGGTTTGTACGTTTCGTGGAAACGAGTTTGGATTCGAAGATGGAGCAGTGAAGTGCAAGGGCTAGTCGCTACTAATCCTGAGGATATTTCCAAAATGGATGTAGTAGGAATAGTGCCTTCGGTTCAGTTCGAACCCGGGACGAACTTGTATAGATGAATGCTTGCGAAACATCGTCAGGTGGACGATGGGCATTCTAAGGGATATGTTCTAAAAAGGTAACGCTTAGCCTCAAGCCTCATCAAATGGGATTGACTGAAAATCAGGTGTTATGCAGCAAGGCTAGGTGGGTAGCACCCAAGCAGGGTGAGGTCATCCCTGTCTAGATGTCCCTTTTTATTTCGGCTTAGTGGGCGGTTGCTGATCCCAACCGCGGGGTGATCTCGCTCGGGATCATCCAGTAAGGGGTAGTCCCAGTCTTGTGTTGCAGGGGAGCGGGCGTACTCCTCGGTACGGTGATCTAGGCCCTGTAGTGTGACAGGTGGTACCCCAGTGCCTAGTCATTAGTTGGAAATCCATTCTTCCTACGAGCCTTGTATGAGTTTTGTTTGTATTACCCACTTTGTGGCTAGTAGCTGGAATTTAATAGATGTAACAATTTCGGCTATTTTATAAGTATTTGTATATAGACCCTATTATAATATCAAAGGATTTCTATAAAAAAATTATTTTAGCTATCGCAAGGTAAAAACCCGACATGTTTATTTGTGGCGTGGTCTTACGAGATGCTTTTGTTTTCAAAGGATTTTTGAAACTTTAATAATCAATTGGGTGTGATTTTCTCACGTTGGTATTCCAGACTGACTCGGGTATTATTTAACTGTAATGCTCGGGTCAGACCGAGTATTATAGGATACAGGTTTTGATGATGTGGAGCTCAGGAGACGAGCAAGATGACGATACGTACATTCGTACTTGTTTTATATATATTCCGCTGTTTGAGTTGTTGTGTATCCATTGTATGTTATTGATGTTGAGCTGTGATTGATGTACTCTGATGATGTAATATATAAACAGAAATTTTTGATGTTGAGTAAAGATTATTTATTATCTATTATATTTTATTCCACTGCGATGGTTAGATTCTGTTGTTGTTTTCTATTTTCTTCTTCTACCTCGTCTTCTTTAATCCAAATGGTTCGTATTTCTGAAAAACTTTAGTTGATTTCGGTAGAATAGTGTTAACTCAAGGGGTACGGATTTGCGGGCTGTTACAGTGCTATTAGAGCTTAGGTTGGTGATAACCTTGGCTCTGGTGGGAATTACTTATTTAAAATAGAGTCTGTAGTACTCCAGAATGAGTTTGAGCGTACTAATAGATATGAGCGCGCATTTTTTAGTGAATATAAATTGTTTTAATATTATGTTGATTGGTTTATTGAGTGGCATATGAACCTTCGTCGGCACAGTCTGTACAACTATATCGAAGGGGTTTCCAAACACTTGAATAGAATAATCGACACGGTATTGTTTTAAATGTGGGTAAATGAAATAATTTTACCAAAAAATTATATTTTATTATAAAGAAAAGTTTTTGTAAACTATTTTAGCTAATATATGGTTGCTTGGATGTTAGAGATGATAATATTAAATTATTATCATCGTTGTGTAAAAAAATTTAACCAGAAGTTGAATATATAACCAAAGTTTAAGGGAATAAATTCATTATAAAATGAAATTTCTAAATATGAATTATAAAATGTAAATTATAAATGGAAATATAATTAAATGGGAATTTGTATAGGCATAAACTATACAAATGCATTATAGTTAAAATTTGAATTAAAACAGAATTTGAACTTTAAAACCCTGGAGATTTTGGAAGTATTTTGAAGATAAATAATAGCATTATTGTTTCAAAAAGTATTTCTGGAAGGAAATTGTTTCAAATAAATTTTGGGAAAGGATATAGCATTAAATTCACTTCAGTTACTGGAAAATTACTTCGGTGATGACTGCAGCATCATCGATGTTCATTTTCGAGTTTCTAAGTGAAAGATTGCTGCCAAGTTGATTTATTCAGGGAAACCTGTTTGTTTTTGAAAATTCAAAGGAAAATTATTGGGAATAAAACCAGGATTGGTTTAAATTTTTGAGAAATGTGATTTGTGATGTTGGAGATTTCAAAATAATTTAAAACCAAAAGCCGGGTGTTTAAAAAATCCTGATGAGATAGTTGTAAGCTTATAAATTAAGATAATTTTAAAATCAGGAAAAGATATAAGTTTCGAATGTTGGAAATTTAAATTTAAAGTGGAAGGTTAAAAATGAAATCAACTTGGATTGGAGAATAAAAATTTGACTGGATAGAAATAAATTGGATAGGCTAAAAATAATATCAAGTTGTATTCGAATTTAGTTGAAATCGAATTGAGTTAAATAAATCTGAGTTAAAATAAAATTGAATTGGAATAAAGAATTCAATTGAGCTATTAAATGGAATAAGATTCTTATCTGAATAAATGGAAAATAAGTTGGGTAAGGATTGGAATTGGAATAAATAAATAAACCAGAATAACGTATAAAAGAATATTAAAAAAATGCATGAAATAAAATATGCTTGAGTTATAAATAGGCATAAGACTTGAGTTAAAAATAAAGGAAGAATATATTCAAGCCTATATTGAATGGAATTGTGAAAATCATAAGTGGTGACTTCTAAAATTTAAAAGTGGAATAGAAAACCCAAAATAAATATTTTTGACGAAGTGGAAATTAAAAATGAAAATCCAAGCTTGAATTATAAAATAAATTGAACTTAAGAAAATTAAATGAAGAGATTTTGAGATTAAAAATCAAGTGTTGAACTATAAATAAGGAAGAACTAATTTGTTAATAAATTAGGTAATGAAATATGTAATGAGAACCCAATGTAGTTAAATAAAAGCTGAATTGTGAGTTTATGATGAAGCTGGGAAATAAAACTCAAGTTATAAATCAAATTCGACCTGGATTGTTAGCGAAGTAAATGAAATTGAATTGTGAGCTCATGAAACGTGGTGGTAAATTGAAAATGGATAGTGGATTCAGAACTTGAGTTTTAAATTAAAATTTAACTTGAAGTGTTAACAAATTAAATATAATTGAAGTGTATCGAATAAAAATGTAAATGGATTAATAGCAATGGTTTGAATGTGCAAATAAATTCCAAACAAGTGGAAATAAATTGGAGATGTCCATGTAATCAATTGAATGAGTTGAGTATGAAAGTTGAATAAAAGAGAAATATTTATTTGTGAAATGAAAATGAGCTTAAGTATAAAAATTTGAATAAATTAAAGTAAATTGACATAAGCTAAACAAATGGGGAAGTTGAATTGAATTCAACTTAAACTAAGTTTAATGATATTGGATTGGATTTAAATCAAGTAAAAATAAATTTGAATCGAAATAGAATTTGGTGGGTTATAAATAATATTTAAAGAAATGAAAATTCCTAATGGATTGTGTGGATAAACAAATTATATTGAATAAATAAATGGAAGGGAATTCTTAATTAAATAATTGTAAACCATTTAAGATGTTAAAGAATTGAAATAACTTGGAGACAATAAGAAAAATAGAATGTTTCAAGTTAATAGAATGGTTTTAAATGAATGCGGATTAGAAATGAATCGCAAATGAATAGATTGTGAATAAAATTAAAATGAAATGTGTCGAGGTAAATAAATGGTCGTGATTGAATTAAAGTAAAAAAGGAAATTTAATTGGTAATGAAGATGAACCTAAGTTGTTAATGGTTTGAATGAACTAGTTTGGTTAATAAAATGAAATGCAAGTGAATGGATTCGAATTTAAAAATGCAATGAAAATGAGAATATATGGATGGTGAATAAATTTAAAAATGGAATAGAATTGAGTGTAAATTGAGTTGAAATCAATTTAAATTGGTTATAAAACATAAATACTTATTTATTCTCATAGATCTCGTCAAATTGCATAGAATAAATTGTCATTGGTTGTAAATAGAGGTGATTAAAATTCTATGATCGATAGGATTTAAATAAATTGATTTTGAGAGCAATTGAATTAATTATGAGTACGGTTTGCTTAAAATTAAATTAAATGTAAGCGACTGAGTTTTAAACCATTCAAATTGAATGAAAATGGTTTATAAATTAGTTGAAACAGTTGAATTAGTATGAAAACTATATACGTTGCTTACAGAAAATGTTGGGTGTGAATTTCTTTTAGAATTCATGTGTTTAACTATTGCAAATAAGTGAAATGTTGTTAACTTTTTATATATATATGGCACTTACATGTTTAAATTGAGTAAGTACAGGTACCTGGAAGCCGTGTGACTGGATATGGTTGTGCTAACTGCTAAATAAATAAGCTGCTTGCTTAAAAATGCTAAATAAGGTACGCCTACGCAATAAAAATAGGAAATATGAACTGTTTTTGGTTTTTTCGACCGGGTGGGTCGATGTATATATATTTATCTCTTTTGTCAAATTGCAAAAGCTCCTCCGTACAAAGGAGACTCTTCCAAAATTTCCCAGAAATTTTGGGAGTTAGAGAATTTTTGAAATTTTGGAAAATTTTGTTAACAACAAAGCGGTTTCAAATTCGGAAATTGAAATAGATTAGAAAATGAAACTAATTTAAAATAATGTCATAAATTAGTTATAAATGAAAAATAAAATTCAAATATTCAGAGTTGAAGATAAAATTGAATTCATATAGAAGTGAAAGAATCAATTTGAATAGAACTAGATATAAACTAAGTGGTAAAGTAGGAATAAATATAAGAAGCACATAAAATGCTATTACTAAATTAAAAGAGAATGGTGAATTGTTAAACGAAAATTGATACTACTAATATAATTTAAGTCAATATTGGAATGAATAGATATTGGCATTTTGTAAGAAAGTTGATATGATGTTTTGGGAATATTGTGATTGGATATTAGTGCTAAGCAGGGTATGCAGGTGTTATAAAGGGAAAAGAAAATTGGATTTGATTTCAAAAAGATAAATTTGAAATGCTCGACAAAAAGGTATGTATTTAAATTTGGTGTGAAATTTGATTGGAATTTTGATCGAGCCACTTGGCTTTTTGTTTTCTTTTTGGATTTGGGAGGCCGTAAGGCCATTTTGTAGTTGTACCGAGCTAGCCGCGCAAAGGAGACGCTGGCGAAATTTTTCGAGAATTCGGGGAGTTAGAAAAATTTTGAGAAAATTTTGATAATTCAAAATTTGGTTTGAATTGAAATTTGAATGATTGAGCAAGTAATAATAGTTGAAAACTATGGGAGAGTAGAGAAGTTAATAGAATGATAATGGTCTTTTATAAAAGGTAGTT
Source organism: Allium cepa (assembly GCA_030765085.1). NCBI lineage: Eukaryota > Viridiplantae > Streptophyta > Magnoliopsida > Asparagales > Amaryllidaceae > Allium > Allium cepa. Next base: position 296,747,761 of record CM060937.1, read on the forward strand.
GGTAGAATGTTAAATTGTTGGTTTTGGAGAAGCAATAACGGGTATTGGACCATTCTTCCTAACTAGTAATTTCGGGGACGAAATTCTTTTAAGGGGGGAGGAATGTGACGACCCGGAATTTTCAAGCATTTAAAATCGGATTATTTAATTGATTTTAAATATTCAATAGGGTAATTTTAACTCGAATTACGAATATCACAATTTATTTGATAATTGAATTATTAAATTAAATAAGTGAAGTTGAGTAAAATTCTGAATTTGGAATTTTAATTCTGTTAAAATATAATTTGAAGGCTTATAAAATTTATATTGATAGTGGTGAAGAGAATAGAAGTAATGAAATCAAGTTTAAAAATGGTTTGTTAAGTTTTGAAATTTATACCGTTTAAATTGAATTTAAAAATAGCCTTCCGAAGCACGGTCTCAGAATTCAACGAAACCAGTTCCATTGGATCCGTAATATTGAATTATTATCGGATTTCAATTTTTGTAGTGTTTGGAGTTGTTGTGTGAGCATACGACAGATATACGAGCTTAAATCTATATCGAAAATTCGAGACGATTTAATTTAAAAATATTATATACCTCGACTGGTCAAATAAACTAAACGTCACCCCTCTTTAGATATTAACTGCCGAGAGAAAATATAATATAAAAAAAAGAAGAGGAGGAAGCTTCAAGAGGAAGCTTTCAACCGTGTAAAAAATAAATAAATAAAACAAACGAAGCATGATAAGGCCGAACCCCTCTTCTTCTTTTCCCCCAAACCCTCGGTGGAAAAAAAAATGGAAGAACGTACAAATGAAAGAAAAAATTAAGGAATGAACGAAATCAATTCGTTCGCATAAAAAAAAGAGATCGAATTGCGATGGTCTCGAATTAGCCGAACTCGTCAATGTCGAGGGCATAAGTGATGATGGGGTTGGAGGCGAGTGGAAGGGTCTTCGATTGAGGGAAGCTCGAGTTTAGGGTTTCGGTAGAGGGAGACAGTTACGCGCGCGATATGGGAAGGTGCAGGGCAAGAACGGCGAGGGCAAAAAGAGGATCGCGAGCTCGTGCGCGACTATGTGTGGCACTAGGGTTTCATGACGTTGGTCGCGTTTTCTGGGGTAAGGTCGAAGTGGCCATGGTGGAATGCGATAATGAGCAGCGGCGAGCAGTGGAGGTCGCGTACGATCTGGAGGCTGTTGTTGTTGCGTGTAGATCTGATGCCGCAATGGTGAGAGCAGTGAGGTATTTTATTTTCTTTTATGTATAAATATATCCGTAGAAAAATATAATGTATAAATATAGTTTCACATGCCTATTTTGATTTTAGGTAAACAAGAAAAATTAGAATTTTTAAATCTATTTTTAAGTGTATAGGTATTTTTAAAGGAAAATTTATCAATTAAAATCAATTACTAGCTTAAAAATAAAATAGTAGTTGGAAGTAAATTTTAAAATAGAAATTGAATTGTTTGTTTTGTTAGAATATAAATATAAATTTAATCTATCAAGTGGAGATTAATTATTCAAATTGTTCAAATATTAATAATTTACATCTATTTGAACAGTAGAGAAAAGGACTGTTTATGGGTATTAACAGAAAAGATTTATTATAGTAAGTTATAACCATCTCTGTTTTCACTATATTTTAGAAAGAGATCTTTATTTCCATTTTGATTTGATAAACATATATGCTGAAGAAAAAAGAAATATTATTTAGTTGAAATTAAATTGTTAACTAATTAATTAAAAAGGAAGTAAATTGTTTGATTACTTCAAATATTAATAAATTGTATAAATATTTATACAAGGTTTAAAACAATGAAGAAAACAAGCCGAGATTCAAATTGGGATTGCAAATGCAAAGGTGAGTTAATCTCACTCAGCTGAATTTAAATTTAAATGATTAAATTTAAACTATTGTTTGAATGTTTAAATTGATTGATGTGCTATGGTATGGTATAATTTGAAATTGGTATATTATTGTGCTAACATCTGTGGATGCAGGGAAAGCAGGTTAGAGGGATCCAACTGGATCCCTTAACATTTATTTAAATTATTTAATTCCCCTGTTGTAATGATTTGATATTCTATGATGAATTATGTTGAAATATTAAATTGCTATGGTTTGATTGGATATAATTGGGTATAATGAATTTCCAAAAATATATAAATTGGATTTTGGAAAGAAAATAAAGGAAGTGAATTTGTAAGTAAAATAATTATGGAAATTCGAATAAATTTGAGAATGAATGAAAAAAAGGAAATAAAGTAACATAAGAATTCTAATAAATAAATCTTGGGTATAGAAAGGAAATATTTGAATAAACAGAAAGTTAATGAACTTTAAACTTCAACGCTATTATTTAAAAGAACAAAACATTTATTTTAAATTTAAGATTTTAAATTTTGAAAAGAACAAAGAAGAAATTGGGAATAACCTGAAATTTGTATATTTCAGTTAAAAGATTTAAAATCAAACGGGAAAATAATAAGAATAAGTTCTTAACTAACGGATTTTGAAATGAACTGTGTGAGTAAAGAAATTTATTTCAAATAAAATAACTTGGAAATCAATTTGGGAAAATTGATTTAAGTGATTGAAGTTTGGATTTTCTCTGGATAGCCAAGTACATGTTTTTAAAAGTAAATTTTTAAATATAAATTAAATGTTTTAAAGTTGTTTTTAAAGAAAGCAAGTTTTGTAAAATTTATTATTTCTAATATTTAAAGTCTAAAGTAAGTATTTTCTTTTAACCCATTTTAGCAGTAAATATTTAAGAAGTAACTTAGTATGTTGTTTGTAAAAGTGAAAACCTAGTTTTATATTTTATAAAATAACCTTATTTTTAAATATTCATATAATATATGTTTTTAGCCAATTATTTAAGTAGTTTTAACTTAAATGTCTAAAAGTAAATTCCAAAGTAAGTATTTTGTTTAAGCTATTATCGTAAAAAATATATTTAAAGAATGATTTGGTATTTTGTTTAAAGTATTATTATAAATTAAGTATTAAAGTAAATTTTTCTAAATTAAATGTCAAAATATATTTTACAATAAAGTGTTTTGAAATTATTTTAGAAAAAGGAGGTTTGAAAAGTGAAAATATGTCTTGCAGAACTATTTTGAGATAAATAAATAATTTGGAAAATTATTTGTTGGTTGATGGATGTTTGTGAATATTAATTGATAGTTAAATAACCGACTATCAATATTGGACAAATACGCTGATAGTTTCGAAGAGATCGGGATTGAGATTTATTTCTCGAAAACCACTTCGATCCGGTTTGTATGTTTCGTGGAAACGAGTTTGGATTCGAAGATGGAGCAGTGAAGTGCAAGAGCTAGTCACTACTAATCCTAAGGATATTTCCAAAATGGATGTAGTAGGAATAGTGTCTTCGGTTCTGTTCGAATCCGGGACGGACTTGTAAGGATGAATGCTTGCGAAACATCGTCAGGTGGACGACGGGCATTCTAAGGGATATGTTCTAAAAAGGTAACGCTTAGCCTCAAGCCTCATTAAATGGGAATGACTGAAAATCAGGGGTTATGCAGCAAGGCTAGGTGGGTAGCACCCAAGCAGGGTGAGGTCATCCCTGTCTAGATGTCCCTTTTTATTTCGGCTTAGTGGGCGGTTGCTGATCCCAACCGTGGGGTGATCTCACTCGGGATCATCCAGTAAGAGGTAGTCTCGGTCTTGTGTTGTAGGGGAGCGGGCGTACTCCTCGGTACGGTGATCTAGACCCCGTAGTGTGACAGGTGGTACCCTAGTGCCTAGTCATTAGTTGGAAATCCATTCTCCCTACGAGTCTTGTACGAGTTTTGTTTGTATTACCCACTCTGTGGCTAGTAGCTGGAATTTAATAGATGTAATAATTTCGGCTATTTTATAAGTATTTGTATATAGACCCTATTATAATATCAGAGGATTTCTATAAAAAAATTGTTTTAGCTATCGCAAGGTAAAAACCCGACATGTTTATTTGTGGCGTGGACTTACGAGATGCTTTTGTTTTCAAAGGATTTTTGAAACTTTAATAATCAATTGGGTGTGATTTTCTCACGCTGGTATTCCAGACTGACTCGGGTATTATTTAACTGTAATGCTCGGATCAGATCGAGTATTATAGGATACAGGTTTTGATGATGTGGAGCTCAGGAGACGAGCAAGATGACGATACTTACATTCATACTTGTTTTATATATATTCCGCTGTTTGAGTTGTCGTGTATCCATTGTATGATACTGATGTTGAGCTGTGATTGATGTACTCTGATGATGTAATATATAAACAGAAATATTTGGTGTTGAGTAAAGATTATTTATTATCTATTATATTTTATTCCGCTGCGATGGTTAGATTCTGTTGTTGTTTTCTATTTTCTTCTTCTACCTCGTCTTCTTTAACCCAAATGGTTCGTATTTCTGTACAACTTGAGTTGATTTAGGTAGAATAGTGTTAACTCAAGGGGTACGGATTTGTGGGCTGTTACAACCTCAAATGACGATCGTTCGGGATCGTGTGCCATTTGAGGTGAAATGTGACCGTTCGCGGTCAAGTGCCATTCGCGGCGACTTGTGACCGTTCGTGGTCAAGTGTCGAGGCGAGTTGTGACCGTTCGAGGCTGGGTGTCGTTCGAGGCGAGTTGTGACCGTTCGCGGTCGGGTGCCGTTCGAGGCGAGTTGTGACCGTTCGCGGTCGGGTGCCGTTCGAGGCGAGTTGTGACCGTTCGCGGTCGGGTGCCGTTCGAGGCGAGTTGTGACCGTTCGCGGTCGCGTGCCGTTCGAGGCGAGTTGTGACCGTTTATGGTCGGGTGCCGTTCGAGGCGAATAAGTGTGCCCGGGGGGGGGGGCTTAATATTATAGATACCAGGTTCATGTTCGGGTGAGTTCCTGGATCGTTTGTCAAGACGGTTTATCGCTATCTCAGAGCATGCCTAAGGACCGTTCGCAACCCCGTACATGTGTAAGTAGCTTAGCCACCTCAGAATTATCAAAATCCAATGTTCATTCAACTGAACAGTTTTAAAGCAAAAATGTCTGACAAAGTCAAATCCAAACACAAGAAGTAAAACACAAAAGCGAAGTAGTGACGTCAGAGTACAAACACTTACATCGATATGATTTATAGTTGTATCAGAGCATGCCTGGGGATCGTTCGCGGTCCCGTACATGTGTGAACAACTTAATTGTGTCGATGTGGAGTTTTCCACTCATTCGTCATTACCTCAATCAATTGATAATAAGCCGACGCCTTGATCCTAAGCCGTCTTCAGTTGGTGCAGGTGGTGGTCGTTCTTGTTCCACCGTTGCGGTCCTCCTTCTCACATATTGTGATAGCAAACCATCCCAGATGTGCCCCTCAACTTCATCTTTCAAGTGTCTGCAGTCATTTGTGCTATGACCATTCAACTCATGGAATGAGCAATACTTGTCTGACTTTCTCTCGTTGTTAGTTGGATCTCTCCTTATCGGCTTTGGATAAGGAACCTGTCCCTTGGTGTCTTGGTAGATCCGCTCCAAAGTCTCATTAAACTCCGTGTATGAGGTGAATCTTGGTTCCCTTCGTGGTCGTGCTGATCTATCGTTGTTATCCTCAGCCTTTCGTTTACCTTCGCTAGTTTCTACACCTTTCTCAGGAGGATTTCCACCTTTGATTACATAAACGTCGATTCCTTCTCCTTCTTCTCTTTCAGCATTTGCGTCCTCTAACCGTAGAAATCCTTCAGCCTCATGGTAAAATTCCCCTAGATCCATAGGGGGATCTCTTGTCAGCGAATTCTTGAATTTTGTATCGTCAGCTATGCCCGACACAGCTGCCATCAAGACCATGGATGGATCCGGTCGATCCACCGATGCTGCAGCTGCATTGAATTGCGTCAAAAAACTTCTCAAAGATTCCCCAACTTTCTGTTTCAATGCTGCCAAACTCATAACATTCTTGGGTCTCGAAATGTGGACCCTGAATTGCCTCATAAACCTTTCAGTCAAATCATTCCATGTCCCGATAGATCCACTCTCCAGTTGTCTAAACCATAATGCCGCAATATCAGCCAAGTACAATGGAAAGCACCGGGCCATAACTTCCTCTGATGCCCCCAGCACCTCCATATGCCTCATATATTTTGTCAGATGAACTGTAGAGTCTGTCCTTCCATTATACATATCCAACGATGGTAGTTTAAAGTCTGGTGGGTTCTTAGCTCGCATGATTGTTATGGTAAAAGGACTCCTATTCACATCCTCCAAGTCCTTGTTTACCAAACCACCTCTCATAGCTCTTTTGACCATTTCCACCAGTCTGTCGTTGTCTCCTAGTTGTAGTCCTCGTCTATTGCCTTCGGCCTGCCCCCCGAGTTCATGGGGGAATTTTGGAATCTGTTCTCCTCGTTGAGCTTCTGTTCCTCTGAATATGCCATGTTGCTCGAATCCACCTGATGTTTTTCTCGGTATTGGGTCTGCGTGCTCTAGATGAGTGCCCCCTAGCTCTGGTGCTGTCTCAGATGGTCCTGCTCCATTCTGAACTCCAGTTTCCCTTTGATTCTGCGCTCCAAGTTGTCCGATCTGCTGAAACAAATTCTGGATCATCTCCTCTTGTCTTCTCATCATCGTCACCATCTCGTCCCTGGTGATGAAGGCTGAAGTTTGGTTCGCTCCTGAGGAAGCCTCTTGACTTCCTTCGTGCTGACTCCTCTCTTGTCTCTACCTTCTACTCGATCGCCTTGTCATAATTCTTCGGATCTGAATCTCCAAACTCTCTGATCCAACTCTTAATTGATAGACTTCCTGGGTTCGGTTCTCAGTGATAGCACCAAAAAATGTTAACGCAAAAAATATACGCTAACACTCCCGATGTGAGTTGTGATAAAGTGAAAGCACCACCCATTTGTACAGGTACTTAAAAGTAAACAGAAAATAGCAGAAACAGTAAAAGAGACAACAATTTTTATAGTGGTTCGGCTCAAAGTCAAGCCTACATCCACTTTATATCTTTCATTACTGATTTGATTACAACTTTTACAATGATTCTTCGATTACAACATGATTAAGATGAGTAGCTAGAACTTCGATGTAGAAAAGTTCCTTGAATTCATGTTGAATGAGTTAGATCTTTTCCCAAAGTTCGTTGAAGCGTCTTCGGAGTTTGAAGTGTTGAAGGAGTCGAGAATACAGCCAAGTATCGACGTTCCAGAAATGATCCCCCCCAAAAGTCCCCTTCCAGGTGGAGCAAGCAGGGTATTTATAGTGAAAATCTGGAAGTAGGTCATAGGTCGTGGACGACATAAGGTTAGGTCGTAGGTCGTGAGTGACCTAAGGGACACGGGCAATGGCTTGAAATGGTTGTGCTCGATCAACCGCTTCTGCTGGTAAGTCATCGCGACCTATGGGAGTGGTGAGCGACTTAAATATGTCGAGGCATCAAGTGGAGCGACCTAGGCTAGGCTTAGGAATGGTGGCGACCTAATGTTGATGCGACCTATGATCAAACGACATAGGGACATGCGTCTTGTTAACTCGCTAGGTCGCTGAACCGTTAACTCGCTGGACCTTTAACTCGTTGAATTGCTTAGATCGCTAGGTCGCATAGATGTTGCAGTATTCGTTCCTTTGTTGTGCTATGCCGCTGACTTGTATTGGTTGCTAGGTCATTAACTTGTTGGGCCTCTTAGGTCGCTTTTCCTTAACTCGTTAGGTTGTGACGTTGATCTGCTTAGGTCGCTTGCCTTCATCAAGCAGTTAGGTCATTACCCTATTAAGTCGTTGAGTCGCTTTGTGTTTTAGGTCTTGAGTTGCTAAGCCGTGAAAAGAGGTGTTGACACTGTGTATAACCAATCTTTGAGTCGAACTATCTTTGGTTTTTCAGTTGACCTTTTGGTATCACGGCCTTGCCAAAAAAAGCGGGATAACATAATTGAATTGTAAGTTTCTATTAATGTCGATTCTATTATTTTGGCTTAAATAAATTAGGTATGGGTTCTATTTATTGAAGTTTGTTGATTAATTTGTGCATAATGGAAAAATGGTATATTGTTGATATGGTATTGGACTATTATAAATTTGAAGTTTTGACATTTGAATGATAGTTTATAATGCAATCTTCAAACGTCGAGAAATATTTTAGGCATGTGTGTGCGTGTATATATATATGTATATATATGTATGTATATATATGTATGTATATATATGTATATATATTAGCGTAAATAACATATAATTATAAGTATTAATTATGCCGCTAATATTATATAAATTATCATTAAATCCCCTTTAGGAAAGAGGTTATTTGTCAAGGCAAAATGAGAATTTTCTTATAAGGTCTCAATATGGAATGTGGTGATATGTAGGATAATATGTTAAGAAAGTGTTATAAATATGACTAAGTTAAAGGAATGCGAGGTCAGTCAATAACATACAAAAGTTTGCCTAGCTAATTTAGCTACCAACAAAGTGACTTTGGGGCTGATGTGAGATGTTGCCTATAATAAGTAACCGTGGAGGATGAAAGGTTAGTCCCAAGTTCTGTAGGGGAAGCCTGCTCGATTAATCTAGCTACCAATACCTAGGAATAGTGACTAATATGAGATGTCATGGTTGGGTTATGTGTCAAAATATGAAGCACTTACTTTGGGGTTGAAGGTATTAAGTGGCTGGTTGGTGGCCTGCCTGTTCCCTATATAAGAAGTAGTAAATAGTTAGAGTTAACGGTTAGGCATGGTAGAAGATATCTTGGGGAGGGTCTGCTTCAAATTTGATGTATTAAGTAGCCTAAAGAGATTTCATGCAATGCCAGCTAGATGGTACTAGAGAGGAGTTCATCTTTGGATGGGTATTTAATGACGGGGACCTGCCTTGAACAAGGTAATAAATGGTCAGAGTCTGCTAAATTTCTATTAAAGGGTACTAAGTGGCTTGGGTATCACCTTTTACATTGTTAAGACATTATTGACTATAGATATGGATTATTGGATTGAACGAATGATGGAGTGCGAAAGCCATAGGGCTTATGGTCAAAAAACTTATAATATGGTTAGATTTGCAAGACATATTCTTATTTAAATTATGCCGATCATGTACTATCATAGAAAGGTTGGAGATTTTATTCACCAGACATTGTTATTCTGACTCACTCCTCATTACAACATAGGTTAAAGATGTTGATGTAGATTTACGAAGGTGGTGGTGGAGGCGTCGACTTATGGTAATTACAATTTATCTACTTGTGTTATTTTCTTTATTCCTAATATGCCCATTAAATGATGTTGTAATTTTGGAATATTGTACTAAAGATAGTGGATGATTATTTATATTTTTGTTTTATGTTTTTATGACAGTTGAATTTTAAATAAAATTGGTACTATTCTAATATTATATTTTATCCTTCTGCTTTGAGTTTCGAAATGTGTTGATAAATAGTTGTGTATTGTCCTTTATACGAACCAATAGCCACCTTTGGAATGAGTATAAGTATCAATGAGCCTTTTCTAGGTTGGAATTCAGGCCTATGGGTTGTTACATTTGGTATCAAAGCATAGGTTACCCATTTGATAGGGATATGTATATGTATGAATAGTGTAATTGGTATTTTTGGAATCATTTTTCAAATCGTACTATATATGTATATGTAGAAACAAACACGCTTATTTTGAACATACACCTAACTCTTTAAATTCAGACTACAGAAGTTGTTGTGACCATACTCTGAAAGGATGGATGAGGCGGCTATAAGTTGAAAAGATAAATAAAGTTAAATTTATGCTCCTACCCTGATTTCCCATGGGAGGGAGCTCGTGATGTTAGGAGTAGACCAAGAAGAGCATGACCATGAGATATAGAAGCAACCTTGAAGCTGAATTGTAACGAACCGCCTTTCTTACTTCACAGGACGAGTCATTATGGGTAAAAGAAAAGGAAAAATAAGAAGAAAAATTAACAATCACATAATCTCACATTAGAAAGGAACAACATATAATATATAACATAGGATTATACATAGTCACTACTATCATAATACATCAGAGTCATAATAATACAAGCTCCATACTAGGACAATTATAAATACTCGTACTTACATCAAAGTCCAAAATACACATATATACATACATAGCAAAAGTAGAAACTAGCTAGCTATTGTTGAAGCAACCTGCTTCAGCTCCTCCAAAATGTTATCATGAGAAACTTGGATCACTTGACTACTCATAAAAATTTGAGTACCCAGGAGTTTTAGGAAAAGAAAATAAGACTCCGGGTCAGATATAGGTCTGGTATGAGTAAACTCAAACAACTTAATTCTTACTTTTATAAAACAATTTGAAAATCAAAGGTATCTCGTACGACCACGCCGCATATAAACATGGACAGGTTTTTACCTTATGATAACCAACAAACTTTGTATTAAAAGTCAATGATATTATAATAATGTCTAGGATTTTCAAGTAAGATAGAACATAGCTAAAATGCTTGCATCTCACAGTTCAGTATATTTGGGCAAAACTAATTCCGTACGACACTTATTGGATAAAGGGTTCCATGCATGACCAGGTAAGGAACTACCATCCGAAGTGCACCTTAGATAAAATACAACTGGGGTCTGACAAGAAAATCTTATACCCCCTGCTACACAGAACCGACCTACCACATGATTAGTAGTACCGAAGACATCACCGCCAAGGTTGGAATTAGCAACTGTACTGGAGCATGCAAAAAAAGAGTCAAATATCGATTGTAGATAAGGTGGTGACATACCCTTATGAGAGCGACCCAAATAGCCCTGCTGCATACATAGTTTTGGTCATTTCTGGTGGATGAGGCCTGAGGCTACGCTTACCTTTTGTAGAGCACCGCCTCTTAGAATACTACATTGTCTTCCCGATATTGGCACAATGTCAGCATTCATCAATACAAGTCATTCAGGAGATGAACGAACCCAAGGCACTATTTCTACTACACCTATTTTGGAATCATCCTCAGGGATAGTAGCAAATAACCCTTGCATTTCAAAATCTTTATCTTGGACCTTGCCTTTACTATTTCAAATTTGAATGTTTACAGTGGTTCAAAGTGATTTTTGGATAACGACTAATATCTGATCCCGGTCTCTCCAAACCAATCTTAGATAATTTTGAAGGTCAAGTTATTTATAGTGGACTATCCCACTATCAAGGTGTGAAGATTTACATACGAATATATGTTCCATATGCTTAGATTATCATGACCCGCTTATCATAATTAACCCACTTGTATTTATCACGTTCACGAAGTGCGGTATTTGTGATGAGTACAAGTCGACTTACTACCAATAAAACGCATTGTTGTTTTACTACTACTACTACTTCAATTCATTTGGCTACTTAATAGCATCGATAAGAGGTCCTTGGTTTTAAAAAAAATCACTTAAACAACAAAATTGGTTAAAGATAAATAACCGATAGGGATTTTAAAGAAACCTTCAAAAAACAAATATACTTTAACTAAATCATAAGTTTTAACTCAGTCAAACCTTAATTAATCTTAATTAAAGCAAAATTAAATATATATTTTTATAATAAAATCCTAGTTATACTGTATTTCATGAACTTTATAAAAGAAATTAAACCCTCATTAAGTGGATAATTAACCATTAATTATATAACAATTAATTAAGTAATTAACTCTAATTATTTAACCTAATTACTTAACTAATTAATAATTGCCCAAATTAAGTTAAATAAAATAAATAAATAAATAAATAAATAAAATAATGACTTACAAATTAATTCAAAATGAGTTTTCAAAAATAATCCAAAAGAAAACACTTAAAACTTTAAATCATTAAATTTTCCAAACTGCATCTGTAGCGTCTATCGTTATAAGCGCAGTTCGCTAGAATTAATTTCTAGGCAAAGCTTACACTTGACTCAGGCGATGCCATTCTTTAGAAAAAATTTATATGAAAGGTTTTGAAACTTTCAACAACTTGTAACTTGGAAATCATTTCCAAAATCAAAACAAAGAAACCTATTTCTTTCCATCGTTTCTCAAATCTCTTTGCAACCATTTCAACACTGGTTCACAACTATCTCATTACTAACTTGGGTTTTGTTTTACAACCAATACTACTAGCATATCATAACCAATATAACATGTCTAAAACCATATCCATATAAAACACATACATATCCAAATATATCACATATTTAACTAAATCACTTATCCAATTTAAATAACCAACTTGCAATCAGATATTATCCAATTCACATGGTAATTCAACATATCAACCTAGCATATTTAACAACATGTATAGCATCAAAACAAGTTGAACATTATTTTCCAAAAATTATAAGTTCACTCACCGAAAGCTTTACAAATTTCAAAGAAACTTCCACTAGAACTTTGATATATGCTAGCACTTGGTCCTAACTTGCAAACGTGAAACTTTTGGATGCCTAAACACTTAGATCAGGCTCAGCCAGGGTCATATTTGGGCTCGGCCTAATGTTTTTTTGGTGGAAGGGGACTTGATTTTGAAAGAGGAAGTGTAGAGATGGATGCAGAATGGTTTTATTGAGCTAAAGAGCAGAGTTTGAGTGGAAAAGAGTGATTTTTTTCTAACTTTTACAAATTATGGAAGTCGTGGATGTTTTGGAGAGGAAGTTTTAAAAAGTAAGAGGAGAAAGCAAATGAGAATGTGTATGTGGATGTATATTTATAGGCAAAAAGAAATGGAGAAAATTACTAATTTACCCTTTAATGATTTAACATAATATGTCATGATGATGAAAAATCACATCACCTTCCTACTCCTCTCTCTTGTCACATCCTCCTCCTTCTCTAGTCAAATCCTTAAGCTCATGATGAGTATTGATGTCTAATTATGAAAAATACTAAGATCGCTTAACAATATATATTTACAGATAATGTTTATTTTTTTTTTAGAGTCATGAATTATCACATCACTTTAATATAATTAACATAAGTAATCTATTCTTAAGAGTATTATTATTTAATTAATTGTCTGTTATGTATGTGTACATATGGTGCACAAAGATGAACAACATCACGACAACTTTTAGGTGTCGAAAGGTCGAAATTTCGAAAAACGTTCTTTAGTCACATTTTCTATTTTTCTACCGACTGCTTAATTTGGTAAATAAATTTTGAAAATGATTTTTTCCCTTATTAACAATTAATTAATATGAGTTTATTTACTAATAAAAATCTATTTATTGATTATATAAAATATACATATAAACATAATTGCATAGTTAAAACGGCCAAATTTAGGGTCGTTACATTCTACCCCCGTAGAAGAATTTCTTCCTCGAAATTACTAACAAGAGTTAACCAAAAGGAATCACATATTCATGCCATAAATTTTGTACAAAAGGTATACAAGCACCCATGACAACAACACATACATGGCATAACAACATAATAACTATTCTAGCATCCATTCAGGATAAGCTTCCTTTACGTGATCCATAGTTTTCCAAGTACAGTCTCGGGAATCCTTGCTCTCCTGAATCTTAACCAGTCACACCACCTTATTGTGCAATTTCTTCTCATCATCATCCATAATAATAACTAGATGTCTAACTACCGTTAGGTTTGGTTCTATTTCCAAGTCATCCTGAACTGACGTTTATCCCACTAAAGATGGGTCATGCATGCTCTTCCTTAAATGGGAAATATTGGAACACATTGCGGACTCCTGACAACCTTTTGGGTAACTCAACTCTGTAATAAAATGATCGGGTCATTTCTATAATCTTGAATGGTCTAATGTATCTAGGTGCCAACTTCCCCGCTTTTCTAAATCGAATGACTCCTTTGATGGGAGTTATCTTCACATATACAGCATCGCCGACTTCAAACTCCAAATCCTTCCTTCTCTTGTCAGCATAACTCTTTTGGCGATCCTGAGATGCCTTCATCTTTCTCCTAACCATTTCAACTTTCTCCGTCGCCTCGAATCATATTTGTACCAAGCGCTAAATAATTTCCACATTCTACCCAACACAGGCGATTTGCATGGTCTCCTGTATGGAGCTTCATAATGCGCCATTCCAATGCTAGCTTGATAGCTATTATTATAGGAGAACTCAACCAAGTGAATGTGATCCTCCCATGATCCTCTGAGATCAAGAATACATGCTCTTGGCATATCTTCTAAAATGTGATTAACTCTTTCAGTCTGGCCATCGGTTTGAGGTTAGTAGGCAGTAACTAGACTTAACTTCGTACCCAAAGCTGTTTTCAGAGCTACCCAGAATTGGCTCATGAAGATAGAATCTCGATCACTTACTAAGCTTATTAGAACTCCATGTAGAGGAACTATTTCCCTCATATAAATTTCTGCCAATGAAGCTACCGATCTAGTTGGCTTGATCGGGATAAAATGTGCACTCTTTGTTGGCCGATCCAAGGTCACCTACACTCCTTCATTTCCTTTTCTAGTGAGAAAACCATCGCTAAAATCCATTGATGTCATTTCCTTTTCCAAATGGGTATTTCCAAAGGTTTCAATAATCTGGCTGTCTTCTGATGATCACTTTTGATTTATTGACAACCTGAACACTTTCGAACAAAGACTGAAGCATCCTTCTTCATCCTTGGCAACCAAAATACTCTTTTCATATCCTTGTACATCTTGAGAACTCTTGGATGAATATTTAACTTAGACTTATGTATTTATGACAAAACTTCCTATCTCATCCTATCTACATCTAGGACACACAATCGTCCGTTCATCCTCAAAGCACCTTGGCAATCCATCTTGAAATCTGAACGTTTACCTTCCTCAACATCTTATATTAAACCTTCAAGTATCTCATCCTCCCTCTGATTCCTCATAATCCATTCCTGAAGTGTCATGCTAACCTCCAAGAGAGTCAAAACAACATTCATGCTCAAAGCACCCGTCAACACATTAGCCTTTCCTAGCGTAAACAAAATATCCAAGTCATAAGATGCCATGAATTCCAACCACCTTTGTTGCCTCATGTCCAGATCCTTTTGGGTGAATAGATACTTTAGGGATTTATGATCCGTGAAAAGCTTAATTTTTTCATCTAATTTAAAGATAGAAATCTTACTTCTAGAATCCTATAGATTGGAATGAAACTAAAGAAGAAAAGAAAGATCCTTACCCAACAAGTAATGTCTCCACATTTTCAATGAAAAGGCAACAACTAATAACTCCAAGTCATGCGTAGCATAGTTCTTCTCATAAGGCTTCAACTGCCTGCTTGCATACGCAATCACTCTACTGTTTTGCATCAACACAGTACCTAGTCACACTCCACAAGCATTTTTGTAAACCGTGAATCAACTATTACCATCTAGAACAGCCAAAACAGGTGCACTGGTAAGTCTCTTCTTCAATTCCAGAAATACTTATTCACACTTCAAAGTCCGTACAAACTTCTCCTCCTTCTTAGTCAGCTTAGTCAAATGGGATGAAATGCTGTAATAATCTTGAATAAACCTCCTATAATATCCAACCAATCTAAGAAACTATGAACCTCGGTAGGAGTTCGCGGTTGCTTCCATTCTTGAACAACCTCCACCATCATTGGATCCACTGAAATACCTTCTTCTATTACAATATGTCCTGAGAATATTACTTCTTATTTCCAAAAATGGAACTTTGAAAATTTCACCTTCAGGACATGCCTCCTTAATGTTCCCAACACCACTTCCAAATGATATTTATGCTTCTCCTAAGATTTGGAGCAGATAAGGACGTCGCCAATAAAAAATAACACAAACTTATTATGAACATCATGGAAAACACGGTTTATGAGATCTACAAATTATGTCGATGCATTGATTAGGCTGAATGGCATAACCAACCACTTAAAGAAACAATTATGGCCCCTAAAAGCAGTTAAGGGTATACTATCTTCAACAGCCCTTAATCGAGAAATCCGGTAGCTAGATCCATTTGGAAAAATACCGTAGCTCCAGAAGTTGATTAAAAGGTCATCAATGTGGGGTAAGGGATACTTTTTCCTAATGATTAACTTATTCAACTCCTTGTTGTCCACGCACAATCTTAAAGATCCATTAGACTTAGATGCAAAAATTACAATTGATCCCCAACTCGAATGACTGCATCTAATCAATCCTCTTCTTAGCAAATCATAGGACTCCACTCTCTCCCTCGGGGCCAACCTCCCCTTAGGTTGAGCTACAAGCCTTGCACCAGGGACCAAAATCAATACGGAACATAATCTCATGGTGCGGGGGTAAACTTTTAACTTCTTCAAATACATCGAGAAAATTCTTAACAACTTCAATAGACCCTAAACTCTCCTGGGCTACTTCAAGGGCATACAAGAAACTACACATATGAATGTTGGGTTCCTTGCATGATACCTTAGCTTTACTTCCTATATTAGTCACTAAGGATATAGTTCTCTTATTAAAATTTAAGACAGCCTTATATTTTGATAACCAATTGATATAATGAATAATATCAAATCCTTTAAAGTCCAAGACATTTGGGTCGCAAGAGTAAGCGATGAGAAAGGTAGGAAATTGGCAACATTCATACAAATCATATTCAAGTGGGTCGCACCACCTGTGGGGTTAGACACACACATAGGGTTTTCAATAATACAAAGAATAAGATGAAATTTTCCTAATGATTCAAAGGAAATAAAGCGACGAGAGGCACCAGTAACAAATAATGCTCGAACATAAATGCCATTAATAAGTACGGTACCTTCAAGGACGCCTTTCCCTTTCACATGTGCTGAAGTCAATGGCTCGTCCTTTATAGCATACACCTTGGACTGTTGCACTTTCTTCATGAGTGGACAGTCTTTTGCCATATGCCTGGCTAATGCAATTAAAACAAAGAGTCTTCCAGACCATCGGGGAGATAGGTCCACTTTGTTGTTGTTTTTGTTGCTGCATTCCTGAGTTCTTGAAACTTCACGATGTGGCCCTTCTTCCAACATTTGTGGCAAACAGAATCCTTAAAGTGACTTCCTTGGGATCCACCTCTAGGCTTTCCCTTTCCCCGATTCTTCCAATTTGGATTAAACATTCTCTTGTTAGATAAATTTCCACTATTTACTTCTGGAGTGGGCTTCTTCTTTTCCAAGGTCTCGTACCTCAGAACCATGTTAACTAAATCCAAAATAGTACCTTTGACATAAGCTATCATTTTCTCGTGGTATTCTTCCCTTATATCCAAAACAGCCATCTCATTCTTTTTTAATGGGGTGTTAATTAATTCTGGTCCAAAAGAAGACAGCTCGTTAAACTTCATCTCATACTCTGCTATAGATAGATTCCCCTGCTTCAAATCCATAATGTTGCGATACATCCTATCCTTCTTGCTGTTGGAAAGTACTGGTCCTTAAAAATTTCTTTAAGTCGAGCCGATGAAAACTCATATTTTGGAATATTTGTAATAATGGAGTCCCACTAAGCTGCTGCTCCCTCTTGAAGTTGCCATGCTACTAGAAATCTCTTCTGTTCATCGGATAAACCAAGACCTTTAAAAATCTTCTCGTAAGATTACAACCAAGCTTGCACTTCCATGATAGACTTTGTCCCCTTAGATAGTTTCCCTCCAAGATTAGTGTAATCCTTGCATAAGGTTGTGAAATTTACTCTCAGCTGCTCTGGTGCAGCCTCTTCGATAATCTGAACTCCTCCAGGATTTGGGGTTCGACCATTTGCAGTTGTGGTGCTACCTGCTTCCCTACCTCATTTGCCTCTGTTACTCCTTTCCTACTACTTGGATATAGTAAGAAATTTTTTAGAATTTGAATGAGATAATATTTGAAAGAAAGTTACTAATCAAACCTACCAAGCTGATCTACCTAGAAGGGTATATGAATAAAAATTTACAAACACTCTCTCTCAAGATTGACACAACCGAAAAGCCTAGGTGTTTCGCTTAACTTAAGCTCTAATACCAACTGTAATGAACCGCCATTCTTACTTTGAAAGATAATTCATTATGGGTAAAAGAAAATGAAAGATAAGAAGAAAAATTAATAATAATAAAATCTCATATCGGAAAGGAACAACATAAAATATATGACATAGGATTATACATAGTCACTGCTATCATAATACATCAGAGTCATAATAGTACAAGCTCCACACTAGGAAAATTATAACTACTTATCCTTAATTCACAAGTCCAAAATACACACACACACACAAACACAGTGGAAATAGATACTAGCTAGCTATCAGTGAAGAAACCTGCTCCAGCTCCACCAAATTGCTATTGTGAGAAACCTGGATCACTTAGCTACTCGTAAAAATTTAAGTACCCAATAGTTTTAGGAAAAGAAAATAAAACTCTGGGTCAGACAGGTGTGGTTTGAGTAAACTCAAAAACTTAATTCTTAATGTTATAAAAAAAATTGAAAACCAAAGGAATCTTATAAGACCACACCTCACATAAATACGGACGGGTTTTTACCCTACAATAATCAAAACACTTTGTATTGTCATTCAATGATATTATAATAACGTTTAGAGTTTTCAAGTAAGATAGAATATAGCTAAAATACTTGTATCTCACATTTCAACATATTTGGGCACAATAATTCAGTATGGCACTTATTGGACAATGGGTTCCATGCATGACCTGGTAAGGAACTACCTTTCGAAGATGCACCTCTAGATAAAATACACCTAGGGTCTGACGACAACAACAGGTACCCCTACTACATAGAACTGTCCTACCACCTAACAAGTACTACCGAATACATCACCACAACGGTTGGGATCAGCAACCATATCGGAGCATACAATAAAAAGGGGTCAAATATCGATTCTAGATACGGTGGTGACATATCCTTATGGGAGATACCCACATAGCCCTGCTTCATACCCTGTTTTGGTCATTTTCGGTTGATGAGGCATGAGGCTACATTTATTTCTAGTGCACTGCCACTTAGAATGCTACATCGTCTTCCAAACGTTAACACAGTGTCAGCGTTCATCCATACAACTTGTTCAGAAGATGAACGAACCGAAGACACTATTTCCACTACACCCATTTTGGAATCACTTCAGGGTTAGTAGCAAATAGCCTTTGCACTACAAAGTATTTATCTTGAATCTTTCCTTTACTGTTCCCAATTCGAACATTTATGTTGGTTTAAAGTGGTTTTCGGATAACAACTAATATCCGACCTTGATCTCTCCAAACCAACCTTTGATAATTTTAAAGGGTCAAGTTATTTATAGTGGACTATCCCACAACCATGGTGTGAAGATTTGCATATGGACATATGTTACATATGCTTAGATTATCATGACCGACTTATAAATATTAACCTCTAATTTATCACACTCCCGAAGTGCGGTACTTGTGATGAGTAAAGTCCACTTACTTTCAATAAAACGCATCATCGTTTCATTACAACTACTTTAATTCATTTGGCTACTTAATAGCATGGATAAGAGATCCTTGGTTTTAAAATAATTCATTTAAACAAGAAAATTGGTTAAAGATAAATAACCGATAGGTTTTTAAAAGAAACCTTAAAAAACAAATAAACTTTAACTAAATCATAAGTTTAAACTCAATCAAACCTTAATTAATCAAAATTAGATCATTAATAATCCAAATTTCATTTTTGATTAAATCTTAATTGTAATATACTTAATTAACATTTATTTACGAAATCAAACCCTCATTAAGTGGATAATTAACCTTTAATTAAATAACAATTAATTAAATAATTAAAAATTAATTAAAATAAATAACTTGATTGAATAAAAATTAGTTTTATTTTCATTTTAATTAATCATTATTTAAAACTTACTTAATTAAAAATAATTTACTTAGTTAATAATTTCTTAAACTCTGATTATCTAATCTAATTAATTTATTAATTAATAATTACCCAAATTAATTTAAATTAAGTAAATAAATTATTAAATAATTGAAACTAAACTTTTGACTTACTAAATTAATTCAAAATGAGTTTTCGACAATCCAAAAGAAAATACTTAAAACTAAAAATCGTGAAATTTTCCAAACCGCATCCATAGCGATATCGCTTACACTTGAATCAAGCGACGCCATACTTTTTTCTTTAAACTTACATGAAAGGTTTTGAAACGTTGAACAAGTTGTAACATGGAAAAGATTTTCAAAATCAAACCAAAGAAAACCTATTTCTTTCCATCGGGCCTCAAATCGCTTTGCGACCATTTCAACACTAGTTCACAACCATCTCAGTATTAAGTTGGGTTCTGTTTTACGACCAATTCTACCAACATAGCATAACCAATGTAACATGTCTGCAACCATATCCATATAAAACATGTACATATAAAGCATATACATATCCAAATATATCACATATTTAACCATATTACATATTTAACCATATCACTTATCCAATTCGAACAGCCAACTTGCAATCACATATTATTGAATTCACATGGTAATTCAACATATCAACCTAGCATTTTTAACAACATATACTGAATTTTCTTCTCCAAAAATACTCACTGAAAGCTTTATAAATCTCAAAGCCACTTCCACTAGAACTTTGATATATGCTAGCACTTGGTCCTAACTTGTAAACCTGAAGCTTTTAGATACCTAAACACTTAGATTAGGCTAGATAATGGTCATATTTAGGCTTGGCCTGATGTGTTTATGATGGAAGGGGACATGATTTTGGAATAGGAAGTGTAGAGATGGATGTAGAATGGTTTTAGTGAGCTAAAGAGAAGAATTTGAGTGGAAAAGAGTGATTTTTTCTAACTTCTGCAATTAAAACCATGGATATTTTGGAGAGGAATTTTTAGAAAGTGAAGAGGAGAAAGAAAATGAGAATATGTGTGGATGTATATTTGTAGGCAAAAATAATTGGAGAAAATTACTAATATACCCTTAAGTGATTTAACATAATATGTCATGATATTGAAAAATAACATCACCTTCCTACTCCTCTCTCTTGTCACATCGCCCTCCATCTCTAGTCAAATCCTTAAGCTTGTGATGAGTAATGATGTCTAATTATGAAAAATACAAAGATATGACAACACTTAATAATATGTATATTTATATATTATGTTTATTGTCTTTTTTAAAGTTGTGAATTATCACATCACCTGTCAAATATAATTAACATAAGATAATCTATTCCTATGTGTATTATTACTTAGTTAATTATCTACTATATATGTGTACATATGGTGCATAAATACGAACAACATTCCCGACAACTTTTCGACGGCGAAAGATCGAAATTTCGGAAGACGTTCTTCGGTCACATTTTCTAATTTTCTACAAACTATTTAATTTGGTAAATAGATTTTGAAAATAATTTTACCCTCATTAACAATTGATAAACATGAGTTTATTTATTAATAAAACTATTTATTGATTGTATAAAATATATATATATATATACAATTACCTACTTAAAACGACAAATTCAGGGTCGTTACATGAATGGTTTTTAACTCCTTTGTTAGACCTAGACTGCCTTATGATCTTGAACTTCGATAGATTGCCGATTGGAGTTATACATTTTATCTAGACAGATAAGAGATAAGAGCCTATAGTTGTAAGCACCATAAGCAAGGAATGTAAGAGCGATGATTTGGTGGGGAAAAGGGAAGTTCAATAGGGAGGATAATTAATTCAATTTCTAAATCCAATCCCAAGGGAAAGCATCTGATAAAAGGTTTTTGGATAATTCCTAAAAATGTTTTGAATGGATTTTTTAAAGGATTAATTAGGAGGTTGTTGTTTTCAAAATGTAAGAAAATTTGGAAATTCATAATTTAAAAGTCTATTGAGTTAGAAGTTTTTGACTAATAGGTTTCTGGTAAAAAGGAATTTTGTTTTATTTTTGAAATGTTAGTTTAAAAGAGATTAAGTTAAAAAGTTTTCGATAAAGGGATTCTTCATTTTTAAAATAAATGTAAAATAGAGCATAGGTTGGACTTGATGATTTTCCTATCTCATAAGTTTAGAAGTTCTTTTTTTTAAATCTTTTTGGAAGGGGATAAATGGAAATGGAACTTGATTAAAATTATGTAGAAACAATATAGGTAGGAAGAAATAAACAAAAAGGCAATATTGGAGATTTGGATAGAGATAGCATTAGGAATTTTTATAAAATAAGATTAATAATCTAGTTATAAGTAACATAGGGAAGAAAGGAAGGTAAAATGGTAAGATAAAATTTTACCTTATCTGCTCCACTTTTTATTGTTTAAAGTGTAGAAGATGTTTTTGAGTATTGAATTAAAAAACCAAGTTTTAAAGGAAAAACCTTTGATGTAGAAAGTTTTTGAAAGAAGGAAATTATTTTTCTTTGTTTTGGAATTAAGCAATCTTTTGATTTTTTGATTTAATAATAATTTTGTTTAATAATTGAGTTTTTGAAAGTTTAGTTACAAATCCTACTTTTAAAGAAGTTAGTCTTTGAGGTAAAAGTTTTTGAGAAGGGAAATAATTTTCCTAAGAAATTATTCAATTTTTCAATTTCGGGTTAAGAACAAAGTGGCAAATGTTTTGAAAATTGTGTTCAAATAATATTGAGAAGTTCAGTTTCAAATGTTTCTGGAAGGTTTTTTTATGTGTTTAATAAAAATGGAATAGATATATGTATAGAATAAAATAAAACTTGGTGTTTAAGTGCTTTTGGAAATTTAATTCTTCTAGCTAACTTGCATGTTGGAAATTCTTGGGAAATATGTTTAAAAAATTTAATTTGAAATGGGGAAATTTCAGAATTTCAAATGCTACATACTAGAGTAATTAAGGTTTCTATGTTTATATTTCAAAGCAAAGGTTTCAAATTAGGTACTTCATGATTGTAAATTTTAAAATGGTGGGGACTCAACCAAAATATTTTTATGTATATATATCGAGTGGATAGGGATCACTATCTGGATAAGTCAGGGGAAAAGGCTTCAGGACATGAATAAAATAGGAATAATATGTTAAACTTGATTGGGAAATTTAAAATCAGACCCAGAAATTTATTTGTATAATGATGGTAAAGTTGTAAAGATATTCTAGATCTAAAATTGGGTTGTAAAATAGGTTGTTCTAGTTGACTTGGAACATGAATTTCTGTGTTTTGATTTATTGGGGTAGGTTTCATGCAATTTTCATTAGTTATCCAATTCCAAAACATGTATAAAAGCATGTCATTTGAATTAACAAGGTATAGACCAAAAAATAGAAGGAGATGTGTAATATATGAATTTTTTTTCCATGGTTTACACAATCTATTTAAATAAAAGAAATGAAATAATTTATTGTAATTTAATACATAGCAAAGATCTTACTTTCGGTTAATTCATAGAAAATTATAATAGTGATCCTTTTTGGAAGGATTGCTCTGATAAATTAAAATATGGAAAAATGATCTAGTTTAAAAATTAGTTGTAAGAAATAAGATGTATATGCACACGTATAACTGCTTTTAATGTTCAAAAATAAAAATATATAAATAATGAAATTTATAGCAGTGTTCATATTAGTTATTAACAACATGGTAATTATATATAGGATGTGTGGACATTAAGTATAGATTTAATGGGCAGTAAATTTGTACTTAATAAAGAATTAAAAGAATTTAATAGGGACTGATAAGGAATTTAATATAGTATTTATGGAGGAATTAAATAGGCATAAAATGTGGATTTTAAAACTGGTAAATAGCTAGGGCTTAAATGAGGACTGATTAGAGATTGTCAATTTTGACATTAACGATTATTTATTATGAGGGATGGACATTTATTAGAAACAAAGAAGCAGAATTAAAGAAGGGGGTGATAGTGGAATGCCATTTTAAGAATGACCATCTTAATTTGTTAAGTAGTATTAGCACCCTAATGTTAATTAGGTTTTTAACCCAACAGATATCAAAAGGAGTCAGGACATTTTGATTAAGTCAGAACAACTCGAAACTTGACATGGCCAAAAAGTACAAGACAAAGAAACATAAAAAGTTTGGCCTAGAATTACGCTAACTCTTCGTATGGATACAAATCCAAAACCTTGGCTCATGGTCCCTTCTAACCAGTTGCATTCCACCCTATACCACTACTATGCTCACCTATCAAGTTTGGTAATGTTCCAAGTAACCTGGTTCAAGAAGTTAAGACTTATTCAAATACATACCCGCTTTTGGACCGGAGCAACTTAAAATGGACCTACAAAATGCATACAGACTCAGATTTACTTGAAATTTGGAGGAAATATTTAGAAGACATATAATAAGGTTCACACTAAAAATAAAGCCATTTGGCCAAGCAAATTTGGATCGTGTAACGACCCGTAAAATTTCGATAATTAAAAATGTTAATTTAATTAGATTTCATGGTTTAATGTTGGAAGAGTTAAAAAATTTTAATTTATTTATGATAAAAATAACTAGAATGAATTGCAACAAATTTTATCTAAGTCAATCATTTATGAATTGAATGAGATTCCAAATCAATTGAAATAATATATAGTCAATGGTAATGGAATGAAGTTGTATTATATAGGAAATTATGACACTTGTTTGTAAATAATAAACTTATAAGTGTAATTAAAAGTTAACGGTGATAATTAGTTAAGTTACCTATTCATTTAGTTAGTCGAATTAAATTTTGGAACCAATTGCAATTGAAATGAAATTTTATATATTAGTTGAGTGCATTATCTCTAACTGAAGTTAAATAATAATATGGAAATCATTTGATGTAATAAAGTAATCGACTGATAATGAAAATTTATTTAAAATCCAATATTGAAATCCGTCAAATATTGAACAATTAAATTGTTTAAATTTAATATTTGGAATTTATTGAACAATTGAATAACGGGAATCGAATAACTGTTTAATGAAATGGTTGTTTTATAATTTGAATATGTTTCAAAAGTTAATTTGATAAGTTCGTTTTGAATATTTCAAAAGATAGTGATTTAAGAATAATCAAATTTGTTTAAATTTAATATTACAAATGTCTGAATAATGAAATTCCGAATTTGATATGATTAATTTGATATTGAAATTTAATATATGAAAATAGAGTGAATAACTGAAATTTGATTAAATATGATTCAAATTGGTTTCCAGAGTGAATGTAAGTTATATTTGGATTATAATAGAGTTAATGAGATTTTAAAATTGGAAATTTTAGCAATTCTATAAAATTTGGAAAGTCGTCGATTTAATCGACGAGTTAAAATAGCCTTCCGGGGCACAGTCTCGGAATTCGATGAAACCAGTTCCAGTAGATCCGTAATAGTTTATTATTATCGGGTTTCAATTTCCATAGCAATCGGAGTTGTCGTTTGACCGTGGCAGCTCAAAACGCTTAGAAATTAATTTAATCAATTCAATTTAAAATTGATCGTTTATTTCCGTAACTCGCACATACGATCGAATTAGGACTCGAAACCTTTTCCATTGCGTTCGGAATACAGGTAAAGCATTATGAACGCCTAGCGGTATGCCTTGATAGGGGTTCGAGATTTCGAGTTGCGTAGATCGAGGTATTTTGAAATTTAAATAAATATTTTGATTAGTCAATCTCACTTTCAGCTGCTATCCCATCTTTTCACTGTACCTTTGACCCATTCAAACACACAATGGCCTCTTCTTCCCTTTTTAATAACTGCACACGCAAATCACAGTAAAGAAAAATCCAAGCTTCAAAAGAAAAAAAAAATTATCTCTCCTTCAATACTTGATAAAAAATCTCCGACTAGTTTTAAAAATCCTATTTCATTGAGTGCTTCAATATGATATGCTCGTTGCTGGGTGAGGAAACTATTGGGGTCGAGGCCATTCTTAGGCGTGGACTAGGGTTGGAAATCGTGGAGGATATAGGCATCGATTCGTGAAACGGAGCTTTGATTCGAGTTCGTGATGTGGAATAGCAGCTCGGTGGTGAGTTTTGTATTATGCGGCAGTGGTATGGGCGTGCGACCTGAACGTGGTCGAGGGGAAAATGGGTTTGTCGCGTTTTTGTAGGGTCTGGGCGTTGATTTTTTGGGGATGGTCGAGTCGAGCTCGCGGAGGGAAGAAGTTTGGCGAAGACGGCATGTCGAACGGAGTATGGGAGCTCCGTATCACTGGAGATTGTTGCACGGAAAAAGGTGGGTTTGTGCGTTTTCGCGGGCCAAGCTTCGTTTGGGAAGATGAAGGTCACGGGGTAATATTGTAATTAAGCTGAAGCTATTTAAATTTTTAAAATGAATTATATCGGTAACTTACAAATTTAATAACTCTCACATATGAGGTCCGATTGGAACGAAACTTCTTGGGTTGCGATCATGAAGACGAGAGCTTCGAAATGAAACTGGTTTGGATGAATTTGGAGATAGTTGAAATTTGGGCTAAAATCGGGAGTCGTCCGGTTTAGTTCCAAACCGGAACGTCTCGGTGACAACAGGATATCAAGGTGAGTGTTTTATAATGCTCACAACGTACTGAATATCTTTATGGTAGTTAAATTTGATATTATGAAGTGATATGAATTTTATTTGTCGTTGTTTGATAAAATTTAATTGGCATATAGATTGTCATTTGAATTCACCGTTGAAAAATTAAATTGACAGTCAAATTGAAATTAAAATTGAATTGCGATTAAATTACCTGATATTGAGAACTATGAAATTGCCGTGAATTGTATTGTCTATTGGATGATTTATTTCGATGGATGCTATTGGTTGATATTTTAATGTTTGGATGTTTATTTGCTCATATATATATATATATATCCTGTTATGCATACATATGACACCGTGATCTGATTTAAGTGAAATATATTCATCCCTAACATTTAATTGTAATAATTAATCACTTGGCCATAGGATGGAAAATTATATACGGACACCGGATTGGTTAAATTAATAAATTTTAAAATCGTTGATTTGAAATTTATTTAAATATTTTGATTTAAAAGTTATAAATAAAATCAATTTATAGAAATTGAATTTATCGCAAATTGAGTTTGGAATGTTGAAATAAATTTTGGTTAAAAGAAATTGTTAAATAATTTAAGTTGAGACGTTGAAATTTAAAATTTGGATATGATTGAATTTCGAAAATTATTTGTTTTAAAAATTGAACATTATTTCGAGCTTTGAGTGTTACTAAGTAAAAGTGATATAAAAATGATATTTTTAAATTGAGCTTGGAATTGAATCATATTTGAAATTTGGATTTAAATTTGAATATTGAAGGATAAATTTTGTTAAGTGTTATAAATTGATATTTTCAAAAATCAAGCTCCAAATCGATATAAATTGAAATTGAATTAATTAAAGGTGAATGTAGAATTGAATTAAGTTGAAGTCAAAGTTGACATTGATTTGAATTGAATCGAAATTGAATCGGTAGAAGAGAAATTGAAATTGATTTGAATTGGGAAGTAGTAATTAAAATAGTTTGATTTTGAAGCTGTTTCATTTTGTTTTCCAAATTACTCTGTTATATGAACCATCTTTAAATACTTAAACTATTTTAACCTATATTAATTATATTAAATTATTTTCAACCCATCTTAAACCATGTTAACTTATTTTAATTATATTTAATCTATCTTAAATCCATTTAACTATATTAAATTAATTAATTTATTTGAAATCCGTTTAAAGATTTTAAGTATCTTTTACTATTTTAATTATTTAAAACTACTTTTAAACTATTTAGAACTATTTTCTAAAATTTTAAGCTGGTCAATAAGGTGAAATGTTTATATTTAAATCTTGAATTTAAATACGAATTGGGTTAAATGAAGTTGCAACCTAAATTGAAATTCGAAATGATTTGAAATCGAAATGAGATATTGAGGCCAAAAAAATGATTTTTGAAACGGTATCTTACATTTTGAATAGATATGATGATATTTGAAATGGATTTGATTTTTGAAGCGAATATGATATTTTGATATCAATTATGAATCGACTTGAAATGTAAAAGAGCCATCGGTGTAATAATACGTAGTTATTAAAGAGACCGGGATCGGATTTGGACATACTCTATGTCGATACCCAAAACCACTTTAATAACTATTATACGTGGAGTGTTGATCCAGAATGAAGTGGATGGTTTGGTGAATGCGTTGACTGAAGAAAGAGAACGATATTGGATGACCCCTGACATGACTAAAACAGGAGCCGCGTCAGGCCATTAAGGTTCGCCATCTCTAGCGGACACACTTCTTCGATACCATATCTATTACTTTTGTGATTCGATTTGGGTGCACCCCTCGATTTGGGAGTGTTGTTTCACGGTGTTTGTAATGACCTTGACTTTATTACCGTCGTAATAAATATATTTAAATCGGTAACGACCGTAATTTTTGAATTACCGTCGGAGCGAATATTTTTTTTAAACAGAAATTTTTTTATATTAAAATTTGAAAAGAAAAATATTCAGGCAAATTCAAGGGCAAAGTCAGTAGCAAAGTAACAAAGTTGTGTTAAAAAACCTGGTTGCCTTCACGTTCAAACAATTGTGGCCCTTTCAAACAATAGTTGAACGTTATTTACTAATATGCAAAGTGTATAAAGAAAATTATAGCCAAACACTATCACATTCTTTCTATAAAGCAAGTGTGAACATTGCTTTATCTGCTACCATCCATCAAGTGTTACAGCCAAGTACATTTCAAATGCACATTTGCATTAAATGCAGCTGTACAAAAATGCTTTTCAACACATCCTTCTCTGACTTGTTCACAATATTAAAAACCATTCTCTACGACTTTTCTTGTTCATTTTCTCATAGGCTCTGTGAGGCATTAATGGCAGCCACAACCCTTGCTTCTTGAATTTGGATTGTTAGCAAGCTTTGAAGAAAAGTGTATGTGAGCAATACTCACATCTCTAATTTAGTCATTGACTCATTATCCTGCGTTAAAACTTGCAGTCATCATACAAGTATTAAAATACAGTTTACAGTGTTTTATTATAATGTGCTTAAACGTGCACCCTTGCATTTTTCCTTTGTTTGCGTGCGTATACTTTCTAGTATAGTGCGTGCTTGGCCCTTGAAGCCTGTAGATAGTGCCTGCACAGTAGTGTTTTGTTTATATTTTCTAGTATAAGTGCATGCGTGGCTATGTGAACCTGTAGAGATTTCATGCATAGTTTTTGGGCCAGTTTTAAATTTGTATGAGTATTGAGTTGGTGTAGAAGTTGAGTTGCACCGAAGTATGTTAGGAGATTTATTTTTCTTTTTGCTTCAGTACACGTTATGCCATCAAATGAATCATCTTTTTTTGCAAGACTACAACATTCAGGTCAATAGTAAATATAATGCCTGCATGCCATAAATTTGTGTACACACTAGTACAGGCCACTTTAGTATGTACTCCAGGTTTTCTTCATTTTGTTCACAAAAATAAGTGCATACGTGAATATGCATAGTTTACATTGTATTGTCAGGGTTCACATATTTCATTTCAGCTGTAAATGTTCACCTATTGTCAAGGTGGTATTGCATAATTATGTACAGGAACTATAGTGCAAATTAATAAACTTTGGCCAAAGAAAAAAAAAAAAAGAGCGCATGCGTGAGCAAGGCTGTGCATTGTTGAATTGTTTTCCTCTGTGAGTGCATGCGTGAGCAAGTATTTGCATTATTGATATGTTTATATGTTGCTCATTAGAATAGTGTTCTTTCAGTTGCATGTTGAAGATTAAAATGGTGCGTAATTATACTAATTAATTTAGACTTATATGCAAATTCCTCAACTATGAATAGTGTTTTGTTACTTTGTCCAGAGATCATGTTTTCATTATTAAGTGCGTGCCATTATAGTTGAATATCAGTTTTAGGTTTCTATGCTCAAATTGGTGGTGAATATTTTGCCTCTGTACATGTTTATTATACATGTATTTGAGTCACGTTTGCCTGCACATTTTAAGCCATATTGAACTGTTAAATTGTTTGTCCTTTCCTTGTTGCAGTTAACATTGGATAGGCATACATTTAGATACTTTGCAAGATGTTAAATATATGGCCAGTTTATTTTAAATTCTGTTCAAAAGTAATAATTTGCATTGAACCGGCGTTGCGTTTTATAACGCATTTTAGTGCTGTTATTTTTACAATAAAAGTTTTACACTGGTATTATATTTTGATGTGAGTTGTTTTGAAGGCATTTTGACGAACAAATTTACTGTTGTTCTTGACTTCAGTAACCGTCAATTTTAAAGATAATTTTTAAGCGGGTATCCCATAACGCTGATTTAGTACCCGTTTTTACGGTGTTTTATGAAGTGCAATTTCCTCGTCGAAATTGCTACAGATGTTGTTGTTTTAATCACGTGTTTTAAAAAAAAATTGTTTTAAAATAAAGTTGTTTTCAATTTTTTTTTACAGTTTGCGCTTTCAAAAGAATGAGGAAGCGATTTAAACGATTCAGCAAAATTGAGGACTATGAACCCTTACTTTTACCGATTCGCTTAATTCCGGACTTGTCCGTTTGAGAACGTAAAATGTTATTTATTTAAAATACACAATTTTGCACTTTCAAGGAAACGATGAAGAGATTTAAACGATTTAGAAAAAGTGCGGAGTATGGAACCATACTTTTACTATTTCGGTTAATTCCGGACTCGTTAATTGAAATATCTGCTGTTTGATGATTTCGATGATTTTATTTGGCTTTCAAGCCACTATGATGGACCTTCGGGTCAAATACCAGTACTAGACCTTCGGGTCATATGTTGGACCTTGGGGTCATATGTTGGGCGCCAAAATTATGATGACAGTACTTGGTAGGCTTCGGCCATATGAGATGCACGTGCGGCGTAGCTTAGACTCGCCATATGATGGGATCGATCCACTTTTATGTTGATTTTTCTAGTTATCTATCTTTGATTTCTAGATTTGGTGATTTGTTGTTTTGAACTCAATGGTGAATTTGAAAGTTGATTTTGATGGAGTTTGATGTGATTTCTTCATTTAATCATGTCGATTTCTTATGTTGAATAGTCTCATATGAGATTATTATTATTTTGATTTATGTTGTTTATGATGCATTCACTTCTAGGAATAAATTAGACTGATCCGTTTATTATTTTCTTTTAAATAATACTCGGGTCAGACCGAGTTATTTCAGGGTAATCTCTATCTCTGATTCTGTAGCAGCTTTAGCTTTTGGGATACACATCGTCTTTTGTTTAGCATTCGAGGAGCACTCTTGGTTATTTGACTCCCATCTTATGTATGTAGTTATCCATGTATATGTGTATTTGGTTCATGGGAACTATTGACTGTTGTAACATGTATTCCAGACTTATCTTCCGCTATGTATCTGATATTTCTGTTCTGCTGAGATTATATTATCAGTGTAGTTGATATTATGAGTTGTTCTGGATTTTTCTTTAGCCACTGTAGTTTCGTTTTAGATTTGGATTGAATTTATATCTTTGGGAGTAATTTTCACAACTCCTATCGATGTAATCAATACTCGTCTAAGGCATAACTTACGGATGGTCGCTTCTAACAAGCCTTATTCTTCACAATAGCAGACGTTATTCCGTATAATAACCTTTGTTGTTGTGAGCATAGAGGTGGGGCGTCACAGCTTGGTATCAGAGCTGAAATTCAGAACAAATTATAATATACACAGAACAGAAACAGAATGGAACATGTGTTACAACTATTCGGGAGTTTATTCGTGCCTTTCTAATCTATTCTTTTCACTTTAACATGTGGAGTACGCCTAGGAATAAATTATATATTCCGTAGTATTCCATTTGTTAAACTTCTTATCTTTGTATATTGTTTTAACTGATCTTTACCTTCTCTTGTCTGTCAGCCCATGGCTGGAAGAGGTAGAGGGAAGCGTTCTTCTGCAGGCCCATCTAGTGGTTCTCATTCGGACGGTGTCTATATGTAAGCTGATCAGTTTATGGAGCTATTTCGGGGTACTCAGCCTCCTGTTGCTACTCCCGCAGCTCCTGCTCAGAAGTCTTCCTTTGCTCGCATGTGTATTGACTATTCCCACCTTGGAGGTCAGCCTTTCAAGGGATCGGAAAGTGTTATGGAAGTTCAGACTTGGTTGCGCACTTGTGAGCGCATATTTTCTCGGATGGATCTTTCGGATCATCATCGCGTTCTCGTGGCATCTAGTATGTTGCAAGAGCGTGCACTTGATTGGTATGAGCTCTTTATTGCGGAAGTTGATGAGTCCGCTCTCTCTTGGGTTCAGTTTAAGGAACGATTCGAACTTAAGTTCGTTCCTGAATCGGAAAAAGCTAATCTTGCTTGTAGTTTCCTTGAGTTGAAGCAAGGAAAGTCTTCGGTTTCCGATTATGTTGCTTCTTTCGAGGCCTTATCCAAGTACGGAGTTGAGTTCATTAACACTCCGCGTAAGAAGAATCTTCGTTTTG
Source organism: Allium cepa (assembly GCA_030765085.1). Taxonomy (NCBI): domain Eukaryota; kingdom Viridiplantae; phylum Streptophyta; class Magnoliopsida; order Asparagales; family Amaryllidaceae; genus Allium; species Allium cepa. The sequence continues at coordinate 296,780,099 of CM060937.1, forward strand.
TTGAGGGTTTGAAGAAGTATTTGAAGAAGGTTCTTTTGCTTCAGCTCAAGCTCTCTTTTGAAGAGCTTGTTGATTCGGCTCTTTGTCTGGAAGCTGTTGAAAAGGAACGTGATAGTGGTGATGATGTTGAGGTTTCTAAGAACCCCAACAAGAAGAGGTTTCCATTTCGTAAGCCCAATTCTAACCAGAAGAAGAAGAAGCAAGCTACCTCTAGTTCTCAGCCTAGTAGTACACCTTCTGTTCAGAGGGCGTGCTATAATTGTGGTTCGTTGGATCATTTTCTCCGCAATTGTCCTAAGCCTCTCACATGTCGTTATTGCAAGAAAGAAGGTCATTGGGTTTCTGATTGTCCTATTGCTCCTAAGGGTTTCAAATCTGGGAAGCTTAATGTTGCTAAAGCTTCTGGTGATTCTTCTAAGCCTAAAGGTATTACCCCTTCTATTTTGGAAGGTTTTATTTTATTTCATGGCCGTTCTATTAGAGTTCTTTTCGATACGGGTGCATCACACTCATTCGTGTCGAAGGAACTTGTTGATATTATTCATTTGGATGTTATTACTCTTTGCGACCCTTTGAGGATCGTAAATCCAATCGGTGGATCCGCTACTCTTGGGTTATTGTGTGTTGATGTTGAGATTATTCTTTGTGGATTCTCCTTTCATGCGAATCTGCATGTTATGGATCATCTTGATTTTGATATGATATTGGGTATGGATTGGCTCGTTCGTTATGAAGTTCAAATTCTATGTCCCGAAAGAACTTTGTATCTCAAGCATCCCGATGCTAGCGAACAATTATCTATTATATTTCGAAGCATGGATCATACTTCGAATGCTTTTATATCTTCCCTCGAATCTGAGGATGGCATAGATAATATTCCAGTTGTTTGTGTTTTGTCTGATGTTTTTGAGCCTATTTCTAGATTGCCGCCGAAAAGGGCAATAGAGTTCCATATAGATCTTATCCCCGGTGCACATCCTGTCAGCCGTCCTCCCACGAGGATGTCTGCTAAGGAAAATGAGGAACTCAAGCAACAATTATCTGAGTTGGAATCCAAGTGTTTTATGCGTTCTAGCTCATCTCCTTGGGGCGCCGCCGCTGTCTTCGTTAAGAAGCCAGATGGTACTCTTAGGCTTTGCATTGATTATCGCAAGCTTAATGAGCTCACTATCAAAAACAGGTATCCATTACCTAAGATCGATGACATGTTTGATCAGTTAAGTGGCGCTAAAGTCTTCTCCCAACTCGATCTTGCTACCGGTTTTCATCAGTTACGAGTGGCGGAAGATAGCATTCCTCTCACCGCATTCCGTACTCGTTATGATTCTTACGAATGGCTTGTTATGCCGTTCGGTTTGACGAACGCTCCGGCGTATTTTGTAGATCTTATGAATTGGATATTCCGAGAATATCTCGATAAGTTCGTCTTGGTTTTCATTGACGATATTCTTATTTATTCCAAATCTGAAGCCGATCATATTCAGCATTTGGAGATTGTCTTGAGCACTCTTCGTCAGCATCAGGTTTATGCCAAATTTTCCAAGTGTCACTTCTGGGAGAATAAGGTGAAGTTTCTCGGTCACATTGTTTCTTCCGATGGTATTTCTGTCGATCCTTCTAAGATCGAATCTATTCAGAATTGGAAGAGGCCCGAGACCGTTACTGAGATCCGTAGTTTCCTTGGATTGGCGGGTTACTATCGCCGATTCATTAAGGACTTTTCTCGTATTGCTTTACCGCTTACCACTCTCACGAGAAAAGCTGTTCCTTTTATTTGGTCGGATAAGTGTGAGAATTCTTTCTTGAAGTTAAAGGATCTTCTTACTCATGCTCCTATCTTAGTGGTTCCCGAAGGGAATCACGATCTTATGGTGTATACCGATGCCAGTGGTTGTGGGCTCGGTGCAGTTCTCATGCAGAAGGATAGGGTGGTTGCTTATGCTTCTAGGCAACTAAAGCCTAACGAGATTCGTTATGCTACCCACGATCTGGAATTAGCCGCCATTGTCTTTGCTTTGAAGATTTGGCGACATTATCTTTTGGGCGAGCATTTTATTCTCTTTACTGATCACAAGTCTCTTAAGTATTTATTTTCTCAGAAAGAGCTTAATATGAGGCAACATCGTTGGCTCGAGTTCCTTGCCTCATATGATTTTGATATTCAATATACCCCTGGAAAGGGAAATCGAGTTGCTGACGCGCTTAGTCGCAAGCAACAAGCTGTCGTTTCCATGATGTTAGCAGAATGGAATATATTAGAGAGTTTATCTCTTTGTGATATTCGAGACCATTCCTTTGTTCCAGATTCTCCCGTGATTTTATTTAGCATGGAGGCTCGTCCCAGTCTTTTGGATCGCATTGCCGTGACCCAGAGACGAGATCCTAATCTTGTCCATCTTATTCAGAGTTGTGAATCGGATTCCCGAAGCGATGAGCTAAAGGATTTCGATATTGATATGCGTGGTTGTATTCGGAAGAAGGGTAGATTGATCGTGCCTGATATTTCTAATCTTCGAAATGACATTCTTGAGGATTGTCATCGTTCGAAGTATACTATCCATCTGGGTAGTAGTAAAATGTATGCTGATATGAAACGCTTATACTATTGGGAAGGTATGAAGCGTGATGTGGCAAGTTTTGTAAGCCGTTGCACGACTTGTAATCTTATTAAGGCAGAACATCAGCATCCTGGTGGTCTCTTGCAACCTTTGGAGATTCCGCTGTGGAAGTGGGATCAAATCTCTATGGATTTCGTTGATGGTTTTCCTCGTTCGAGGCAAGGCCATACTAGCATTTGGGTGATTATCGACCGACTGACTAAATCTGCCCATTTCATTCCAATCAAATCCAATCGGACCGCTCCTTTATTGGCCAAGCTTTTTATTAGAGAAGTCGTTCGACTTCATGGCGTTCCGAGTTCGATTATTAGTGATAGGGATCCGCTCTTCACTAGTGGGTTCTGGAAGAGTCTTCAGAAAGCTTTGGGCACAAAGCTTAATCTTAGCACGACATATCATCCTCAGTCGGATGGTCAGACTAAGAGAGTGAATCAAATTATGGAGGATCTTCTTCGTGCTTGTATTCTTGATTTCGGTGGTAGTTGGGAAGACCACATTCCTCTTGTTGAATTTTCTTACAACAATAGTTTCCAGTCCAGTATCGGCATGGCTCCTTTCGAGGCCCTTTATGGAAGGCCGTGTCGATCACCTTCTTGTTGGTTAGAGTCTGGGAAAAAGTTAATTCTAGGCCCCGACTTTATTCGGGAATCGTCTGAGAAGATTCATCTTATTTGGCAAAAGATGAAAGAGGCTCAAAATCGGCAAAAATCTTATGCCGACAACCGTAGAAAGCCGTTGGAATTTTCTGTGGGCGATCATGTGTTCATTCGGGTTTCTCCAATGAAAGGAGTGGTGCGTTTTAGTAGCTCCGGAAAGTTGGCTCCTCATTACATTGGACCGTTTCCTATTACCGAACGCATCGGTCCCGTGGCTTATCGTATTGCTTTGCCTATCCAGTTTGCAGGGATTCACGATGTATTTCATGTTTCTCAGCTTCGCCGTTGCCTCCGTGAACCTGATTCGGTTATTGATCCTCATATATTGCCCAATTTTGAGATCTCACCCAACATGACCATGGTGCAAAATCCTATTCGTGTGCTTGCTACGGAGGTGAAACGCCTTCGGAACAAAGAAGTTCCGCTCGTAAAAATTCAGTGGTCCGCAAACCCCAAGGATTGCACTTAGGAAACCAGAGAATTTATAGAGCGTTCTTATCCCGGTTTTCTCTCCTCTTCGGGTGGAGGTGAGCATTCCTATTCATCTTATCCATATTTTAAATCTTTATGGTGATGAATTATATACGTTATTGACTGCTTCTAGTATGAAAATTGTGGGGACACAATTTTTATAAGGGGGGAGTTTGTAATGACCGTGACTTTATTACCGTCGTAATAAATATTTTTAAATCGGTAACAACCGTAATTTTTGAATTACCGTCGGAGCGAATATTTTTTTTAAACAGAAATTTTTTTTATATTAAAATTTGAAAAGAAAAATATTCAGGCAAATTCAAGGGCAAAGTCAGTAGCAAAGTAACAAAGTTGTGTTAAGAAACCTGGTTGCCTTCACGTTCAAACAATTGTGGCCCTTTCAAACAATAGTTGAACGTTATTTACTAATATGCAAAGTGTATAAAGAAAATTATAGCCAAACACTATCACATTCTTTCTATAAAGCAAGTGTGAACATTGCTTTATCTGCTACCATCCATCAAGTGTTACAGCCAAGTACATTTCAAATGCACATTTGCATTAAATGCAGCTGTACAAAAATGCTTTTCAACACATCCTTCTCTGACTTGTTCACAATATTAAAAACCATTCTCTACGACTTTTCTTGTTCATTTTCTCATAGGCTCTGTGAGGCATTAATGGCAGCCACAACCCTTGCTTCTTGAATTTGGATTGTTAGCAAGCTTTGAAGAAAAGTGTATGTGAGCAATACTCACATCTCTAATTTAGTCATTGACTCATTATCCTGCGTTAAAACTTGCAGTCATCATACAAGTATTAAAATACAGTTTACAGTGTTTTATTATAATGTGCTTAAACGTGCACCCTTGCATTTTTCCTTTGTTTGCGTGCGTATACTTTCTAGTATAGTGCGTGCTTGGCCCTTGAAGCCTGTAGATAGTGCCTGCACAGTAGTGTTTTGTTTATATTTTCTAGTATAAGTGCATGCGTGGCTATGTGAACCTGTAGAGATTTCATGCATAGTTTTTGGGCCAGTTTTAAATTTGTATGAGTATTGAGTTGGTGTAGAAGTTGAGTTGCACCGAAGTATGTTAGGAGATTTATTTTTCTTTTTGCTTCAGTACACGTTATGCCATCAAATGAATCATCTTTTTTTGCAAGACTACAACATTCAGGTCAATAGTAAATATAATGCCTGCATGCCATAAATTTGTGTACACACTAGTACAGGCCACTTTAGTATGTACTCCAGGTTTTCTTCATTTTGTTCACAAAAATAAGTGCATACGTGAATATGCATAGTTTACATTGTATTGTCAGGGTTCACATATTTCATTTCAGCTGTAAATGTTCACCTATTGTCAAGGTGGTATTGTATAATTATGTACAGGAAGTATAGTGCAAATTAATAAACTTTGGCCAAAGGAAAAAAAAAAAAAAAAAGAGTGCATGCGTGAGCAAGGCTGTGCATTGTTGAATTGTTTTCCTCTGTGAGTGCATGCGTGAGCAAGTATTTGCATTATTGATATGTTTATATGTTGCTCATTAGAATAGTGTTCTTTCAGTTGCATGTTGAAGATTAAAATGGTGCGTAATTATACTAATTAATTTAGACTTATATGCAAATTCCTCAACTATGAATAGTGTTTTGTTACTTTGTCCAGAGATCATGTTTTCATTATTAAGTGCGTGCCATTATAGTTGAATATCAGTTTTAGGTTTCTATGCTCAAATTGGTGGTGAATATTTTGCCTCTGTACATGTTTATTATACATGTATTTGAGTCACATTTGCCTGCACATTTTAAGCCATTTTGAACTGTTAAATTGTTTGTCCTTTCCTTGTTGCAGTTAACATTGGATAGGCATACATTTAGATATTTTGCAAGATGTTAAATATATGGCCAGTTTATTTTAAATTCTGTTCAAAAGTAATAATTTGCATTGAACCGGCGTTGCGTTTTATAACGCATTTTAGTGCTGTTATTTTTATAATGAAAGTTTTACACTGGTATTATATTTTGATGTGAGTTGTTTTGAAGGCATTTTGACGAACAAATTTACTGTTGTTCTTGACTTCAGTAACCGTCAATTTTAAAGATAATTTTTAAGCGGGTATCCCGTAACGCTGATTTAGTACCCGTTTTTACGGTGTTTTATGAAGTGCAATTTCCTCGTCGAAATTGCTACAGATGTTGTTGTTTTAATCACGTGTTTTAAAAAAAAATCGTTTTAAAATAAAGTTGTTTTCAAATTTTTTTTTTACAGTTTGCGCTTTCAAAAGAATGAGGAAGCGATTTAAACGATTCAGCAAAATTGAGGACTATGAACCCTTACTTTACCGATTCGCTTAATTCCGGACTTGTCCGTTTGAGAACGTAAAATGTTATTTATTTAAAATACACAATTTTGCACTTTCATGGAAACGATGAAGAGATTTAAACGATTTAGAAAAAGTGCGGAGTATGGAACCATACTTTTACTATTTCGGTTAATTCCGGACTCGTTAATTGAAATATCTGCTGTTTGATGATTTCGATGATTTTATTTGGCTTTCGAGCCACTATGATGGACCTTCGGGTCAAATACCAGTACTAGACCTTCGGGTCATATGTTGGACCTTAGAGTCATATGTTGGGCGCCAAAATTATGATGACAGTACTTGGTAGGCTTCGGCCATATGAGATGCACGTGCGGCGTAGCTTAGACTCGCCATATGATGGGATCGATCCACTTTTATGTTGATTTTTCTAGTTATCTATCTTTGATTTCTAGATTTGGTGATTTGTTGTTTTGAACTCAATGGTGAATTTGAAAGTTGATTTTGATGGAGTTTGATGTGATTTCTTCATTTAATCACGTCGATTTCTTATGTTGAATAGTCTCATATGAGATTATTATTATTTTGATTTATGTTGTTTATGATGCATTCACTTCTAGGAATAAATTAGACTGATCCGTTTATTATTTTCTTTTAAATAATACTCGGGTCAGACCGAGTTATTTCAGGGTAATCTCTATCTCTGATTCTGTAGCAGCTTTAGCTTTTGGGATTCACATCGTCTTTTGTTTAGCATTCGAGGAGCACTCTTGGTTATTTGACTCCCATCTTATGTATGTAGTTATCCATGTATATGTGTATTTGGTTCATGGGAACTATTGACTGTTGTAACATGTATTCTAGACTTATCTTCCGCTATGTATCTGATATTTCTGTTCTGCTGAGATTATATTATCAGTGTAGTTGATATTATGAGTTGTTCTGGATTTTTCTTTAGCCACTGTAGTTTCGTTTTAGATTTGGATTGAATTTATATCATTGGGAGTAATTTTCACAACTCCTATCGATGTAATCAATACTCGTCTAAGGCATAACTTACGGATGGTCGCTTCTAACAAGCCTTATTCTTCACAATAGCAGACGTTATTCCGTATAATAACCTTTGTTATTGTGAGCATAGAGGTGGGGCGTCACAGTGTTGAGGTAGCTGCTGGTTATGCTCAACATCAGTCCGGATCAGGCAACTACTAGTATCCTAGTTGATATCGCCTCATGTACCTTGTCATACTGATTATCCTATTCGCGACCACTACGTTTTGTTTTGTGTTATACCTATGGGGTACCCTCTGATAACCACCAGTTTACGGTGGGGTTTATGGTGCTGTATAGACCATGGCATTATAAAAATGTGTTAAGGGGAATTACGGTAACGCCTTAACGCTATTTTAATACTTTTACTTTACTATAGACATATTATAATAGCGTATTGTACTACATAGTAGATAGTTTAACGGATCCTTGAGAGATGGAAAATCCCGTAACATCTCTTAAGTTATTGCATGCACGTTGACACTGGATATGAGATGTCAAACCCCGTAAACATCTCTAACGCCGTTACACTCATATTTATTTACGATTACATGATGAAATTTTAGTCCTGACTCGAGTGTTTTGTCTTTTCATTACGCTCGGGTCAGAGCTGAGTTATTCAGCTTATTGAAGATCTATTCTGGAGGACGAAGACGAAGATTTGGTATACTATTACTCTTATTATCTTTGCATCATGTTGTCTGCTGCATTATTTTATTTGTTCTGTTGTATATGTATAACTCTGATAAATGTTGTATAAATAATGATCAAAGTATTGTAAACAGCTTCATGAACTGTTTGTTTGACTATTATATTTTATCGTTCCGCTGTAAGATTCTGTGTTGTTTCATTTCCTTTATTTCTCTTTCTTTTCTTTTCTTATTTACCCCAATAACCATCTGCCCTTTTGAATGGTTTGGAATTGGCACGTGTATTTTATCGTCGGTTTAAACCTCCAAAAAGGTGGGTCGTTACAGTTGGTATCAGAGCTTTGGTTTAGTGGTAACCTTAGATTTGTAGGGTCCGACTCTTTATAAATAGGGTAGTAATACCCTATGATGAGTCGCTGAGTGTATACATATAAGAGAGCGTATTTTTTAGTGATATAAAATGTTTTATATTGTGTCGGTTGATTTGTTGAGTGACTTATGGATTCTGGTCAATACGAGTAATTAACGTCATTGATAGGGATCTCTAAACACTTAAACAGAACAATTCGACATAGTATCGTTTTGAAATTGGGTAAATGAATAATTTTGCTCTAATTATATTTTGAATATAAAGAAAAATTTCAGAAATCATTGTGACTTATCTAGCTTACCTGGTTGTTAGAAATGATATATTGGTTATTATTATTAATTGGATATTGTAATTTAATAAAGAAGGTGAATTACAAAATGAACAGTAATAAAACAACTTGTGGAATGTTTTAAGAAAGAAAATCTTATAATAATATTTTATAAAGGTGACTTATAAATTAAAATAGATTTAAATTGGAAAATATTGAATTTAAGACTCGGAGGTTTTGACAATGGTTCTCAAAGCTTTGAAGAAAATATATTGTGATATTAGTTGGAAAATATTTATAGGAAATATTTTGAAAGGATTTTAAGAAGGAATGAATTCAGTACTCCTCTCTTCTGTCGTTGGAAAATAATTTCGGTGATGACTGCGCAACATCATCGACGTTTATTTTCGAGTCTCAAAGTGGGGGAGACTTCTAAGAAGCTTTGCTTTTCTTCGAAATTATTTTGGGTAAATGGGTTTTGGTTTAAACTCCAAAGGTATGATTTGATATATTAAAGATATAAGTGTATATGTTTATTTCAAACGATTTGAAAAGAACCGGGCATTTAAATTTCTAAGTTATGTTAATTGGTAATTTTCAAATTATTTGAATGAAATGTGAATAACCAAAATTTATAAAATAAGAGGATTAAGATATCTAGGCTTATGTTTTGGGAAAACTTTAGAGTTGTGGTGTACCTTTAAAGTTGAAAGGTAAAGAGGATTAAATAAACCAAATTTGTGAACATTCTAATTTAGTAAAATGAAATTCTATAAATTTGTATAATACCAAATTTGCATTCTAATAACATATAATATGACTTACCAAATATTAAGAAGTTGAAATGATGGTTTGGATATGTAATGAGACATTGTACAAATAAACAGAACCTGAAAATAATTGAAGTATACAAGTAAGGAAAACTCAAAAGGAATTAAAATGTATATAAATGGAAAATATGGTCGTGATAAAAAATTATAAATACTTAAATATAACATGAAATGATGAATGGATAAATGGAACAAGTAAGTGAACTTAAGAAAGAAGATAAATGAATCGTATTATATCTTTGTAAATTGGTTATAGAAAATAAATATAAATTGCAAAGGGATTGTAAGAAAAAAATAATTGAATTTGTAACCTTTAAGATAACTGTAAACTAAGAAAGTCATTTATGAGAGGTTAGACTTTTATAGGATGATTAATAAACTAAAGTGCTGGTTAATAAAATGTTCCATAAATAAATTAGTTATTAACTAAAATTATGAAATTGAAGTAAATGAAAACAAAAGAATTTGGTATAGCTAAGAATCAATTGGAAAATGAAATTGGATTTAATTAAATTATATAGAATGTTTAAAATGAACTTGAGTAAGTAAATTCTATGATATGATGTTTAAGAAAAGATAATGTTAAAGAATATGCTATGTAAAGAAATGAATATACTAACTGAATAATGGATTGTGAATAATTTTGTAAATAAAAATAAAAGTCAATAAAATAATTTAGTATGGATAAATTGGATAGAAATCCATTGGAAGGTAATACGTGAGTTGTACGTATATTATTTTGTTCGCATAACGATTTGATCCAAATTCGAGCACAAAATTTCAAGATGATTTATATCGATCCAATTTAGGATTTTTCACTCGATTCTCGACGGCGAACCCTGGATAGGGATTTTTGATTTGATTCTGGATTTCTCTATCCTAGTATATAGCTATGCAAGGAGAGTAACAGTTTCCAATCAAGGAACCAAATCTGAGTCCGCACTAGAGAGTCGTGTGAACGATACTAGTTTGGAAGTGAAATTATGTGATCGAATAAGCGATTAGATTTGAAATTGCTCACGGATGATATATGCATGGCTTACGGACTTAATTAAAGCTAATATTGGAAATTGAAGATGCCAAATATAAAATGATTCTTCTAAATTATATAATTGGATATCATTGGTAAATGAGATGCAGGTATTTAAAATCAAGAAAAATTGGATTGCCCGACAAAAGGTACATGTTTATTTTGTCATTGGATTTGGTGATTTTTGATAAGCCGCTTGGCTTTTGATTTTCTTTTATTGGTTTGGGGCCCGTAGAGGCGTTTTGTAGCTGTACCGATCGAGCCGCGCAAAGGAAACTCTGCCGAAATTTTTTGTAAATCCGGGTGTTAGAAAAATTTTCAAGTTTTAAAATTTTATAACTTGTTTGATAACTAACTCGTAAACTTCATAGGCTAATCATAATAGCGTAGTGGAAGTATACTAATGATTTTATAAATGGAATTTCATTGTTTTATAAGGTTATAATTTTGAATAAAATATATCAAATGTTAAATTCTTTACTTAGTTCCTTTTCCCTTCTTTTTCCTTTTCGAGGACGAAAAGTTTTGAGTGGGGGAGAGTGTAACGACCCGTAAAATTTTGATAATCAAAAATGTTAATTTAATTAGATTTCATGGTTTAATGTTGGAAGATTTAAAAAAATTTAACTTATTTATGATAAAAATAACTAGAATGAATTGCAACAAATTTTATCTAACTTAATCATTTATGAATTGAATGAGATCCCAAAACAATTGAAATAATATATAGTCAATGGTAATGGAATGAAGTTGTATTATATAGGAAATTGTGACACTTGTTTGTAAATAATAAACTTATAAGTGTAATTAAAAGTTAACGGTGATAATTAGTTAAGTTACCTATTCATTTAGTTAGTCGAATTGAATTTGGGAACCAATTGCAATTGAAATGAAATTTTATATATTAGTTGAGTGCATTATCTCTAACTAAAGTTAAATAATAATATGAAAATCATTTGATGTAATAAAGTAATCGACTGATAATGAAAATTTATTTAAAATCCAATATTGAAATCCGTCAAATATTGAACAATTAAATTGTTTAAATTTAATGTTTGGAATTTATTGAACAATTGAATAACGGGAATCGAATAACTGTCTAATGGAAATGGTTGTTCTATAATTTGAATTTGTTTCAAAAGTTAATTTGATAAGTTCGTTTTGAATATTTCAAAAGATAGTGATTTAAGAATAACCAAATTTGTTTAAAATTAATATTACAAATGTTTGAATAATGAAATTCTGAATTTGATATGATTAATTTGATATTGAAATTTAATATATGAAAATACAGTGAATAACTGAAATTTGATTTAATATGATTCAATTTGGTTTCCAAAGTGAATGTAAGTTATATTTGGATTATAATAGAGTTAATAAGATTTTAAAATTGGAAATTTTATCAATTCTGTAAATTTTGGAAAGTCGTCGATTTAATCGACGAGTTAAAATAGCCTTCCGGGGCACAGTCTCAGAATTCGATGAAACCAGTTCCAGTAGATCCGTAATAGTTTATTATTATCGGGTTTACATTTTCATAGCAATCGGAGTTGTCGTTTGACCGTGGCAGCCCAAAACGCTTAGAAATTAATTTAATCAATTCAATTTAAAATTGATCATTTATTTCCGTAACTCGCACATACGATCGAATTAGGACTCTAAACCTTTTCCATTGCGTTCGGAATACAGATAAAGCATTATGTACGCCTAGCAGCATGCCTTGATAGGGGTTCGAGATTTCGAGTTGCGTAGATCGAGGTATTTTGAAATTTAAATAAATATTTTAATTAGTCAATCTCCCTTTCAGCTGCTATCCCATCTTTTCACTGTACCTTTGACCCATTCAAACACGCAATGGCCTCTTCTTCCCTTTTTAATAACTGCACACGCAAGTCACAGTAAAGAAAAATCCAAGCTTCAAAAGAAAAAAATTTATCTCTCCTTCAATACTTGATAAAATAATCTCCGACTAGTTTTAAAAATCCTATTTCATTGAGTGCTTCAATATGATATGCTCGTTGCTGGGTGCGGAAACTATTGGGGTCGAGGCCGTTCTTAGGCGTGGACTAGGGTTGGAAATCGTTGAGGATATAGGCATCGATTCGTGAAATGGAGCTTTGATTCGAGTTCGTGATGTGGAATAGCAGCTCGATGGTGAGTTTTGTATTGTGTGGCAGTGGTATGGGCGTGCGACCTGAACGTGGTCGAGGGGAAAATGGGTTTGTCGCGTTTTTGTAGGGTGGTCTGGGCATTGATTTTTGGGGATGGTCGAGTCGAGCTCGCGGAGGGAAGAAGTTTGGCGAAGACGGCTTGTCGAACGGAGTATGGGAGCTCCGTAACACTGGAGATTGATGCACGGAAAAAGGTGGGTTTGTGCATTTTCGCGTGCAGGCTTCGTTTGGGAAGATGAAGGTCTCGGGGTAATATTGTAATTAAGCTGAAGTTATTTAAATTTTTAAAATGAATTATATCGGTAACTTACAAATTTAATACTCTCACATACGAGGTCCGATTGGAACGGAACTTCTTGCATTGCGATCACGAAGACGAGAGCTTCGAAATGAAACTGGTTTGGACGAATTTGGAGACAGTTGAAATTTGGGCTAAAATCGGGAGTCGTCCGGTTTAGTTCCAAACCGGAACATCTCGGTGACAACAGGATATCAAGGTGAGTGTTTTATAATGCTCACAACGTACTGAATATCTTTATGGTAGTTAAATTTGATATTATGAAGTGATATGAGTTTTATTTGTCGTTGTTTGATAAAATTTAATTGTCATATAGATTGTCATTTGAATTCACCGTTGAAAAATTAAATTGACAGTCAAATTGAAATTAAAATTGAATTGCGATTAAATTACCTTATATTGAGAACTATGAAATTGACGTGAATTGTAGTGTCTATTGGATGATTTATTTCGATGGATGCTATTGGTTGATATTTTAATGTTTGGATGTTTATTTGCTCATATATATATATATATATATATATATCCTGTTATGCATACATATGACACCGTGATCTGATTTAAGTGATATATATTCATCCCTGACATTTAATTGTAATAGCCAATCACTTGGCCATAGGATAGAAAATTATATACGGACACCGGATTGGTTAAATTAATAAATTTTAAAATCGTTGATTTGAAATTTATTTAAATATTTTGATTTAAAGGTTATAAATAAAATCAATTTATAGAAATCGAATTTACCGCAAATTGAGTTTGGAATGTTGAAATAAATTTTGGTTAAAAGAAATTGTTAAATAATTTAAGTTGAGACGTTGAAATTTAAAATTTGGATATGATTGAATTTTGAAAATTATTTGTTTTAAAAATTGAACATTATTTTGAGCTTTGAGTGTTACTAAGTAAAAGTGATATAAAAATGATATTTTTGAAATTGAGCTTGGAACTGAATCATATTTGAAAATTGGATTTAAATTTGAACATTGAAGGATAAATTTTGTTAAGTGTTATAAATTGGTATTTTGATAAATCAAGCTCCAAATCGATATAAATTGAAATTGAATTAATTGAAGGTGAATGTAGAATTGAATTAAGTTGAAGTCAAAGTTGACATTGATTTGAATTGAATCGAAATTAAATCGGTAGAAGGGAAATTGAAATTGATTTGAATTGGGAAGTTGTAATTAAAGTGGTTTGGTTTTGAAGCTGTTTCATTTCGTTTTCCAAACTACTCTGTTATATTAACCATCTTTAAATACTTAAACTATTTTAACCTATATTAACTATATTAAATTATTTTTAACCCATCTTAAACCATGTTAACTTATTTTAATTATATTTAATTTATCTTAAATCCATTTAACTATATTAAATTAATTTATTTATTTGAAATCCGTTTAAAGATTTTAAGTATCTTTTACTATTTTAATTATTTAAAACTACTTTTAAACTATTTAGAACTATTTTCTAAAATTTCAAGCTGGTCAATAAGGTGAAATGTTTATGTTTAAATCTTGAATTTAAATACGAATTGGGTTAAATGAAGTTGCAACCTAAATTGAAATTCGAAATGATTTGAAATTGAAATGAGATATTGAGGCCAAAAAATGATTTTTGAAATGGAATCTTACATTTTGAATAGATATGATGATATTTGAAATGGATTTGATTTTTGAAGCGAATATGATATTTTGATATCAATTATGAATCGACTTGAAATGTAAAAGAGCCATCGGTGTAATAATACGTAGTTATTAAAGAGACCAGGATCGGATATGGACATACTCTCTGTCGATACCGAAAACCACTTTAATAACTATTATACGCGGACTGTTGATCTAGAATGAAGTGGATGGTTTGGTGAACGCATTGACTGAAGAAAGAGAACGATATTGGATGACCCCTGACATGACTAAAACAGAAGCCGCGCCGGGCAATTGAGGTTCGCCATCTCTAGCGGACACACTTCTTCGATACCATATCTATTACTTTTGTGATTCGATTTGGGTGCATCCCTCGATTTGAGAGTGTTGTTTCGCGGTGTTGAGGTAGCTGCTGGCTATGCTCAACATCAGTCCGGATCATACAACTACTAGTATCCTAGTTGGTATCGCCTCATGTACCTTGTCATGCTGATTATCCTATTCGCGACCACTACGTTTTGTTTTGTGTTATACCTATGGGGTACCCTCTGATAACCACCAGTTTACGGTGGGGTTTACGGTGCTGTATAGACTATGGCATTATAAAAATGGGTTAAGGGGAATTATGGTAATGCCTTAACGCTATTTTAATACTTTTACTTTACTGTAGACATATTATAATAGCGTATTGTACTACATAGTAGATAGTTTAACGGATCCTTGAGAGATGGAAAATCCCGTAACATCTCTTAAGTTATTGCACGCACGTTGACACTGGATATGAGATGTCAAACCCCGTAAACATCTCTGACGCCGTTACATTCATATTTATTTACGGTTGATTTAACTTACATGAGGATATTTTAGTCCTGACTCGACTGTTTTGTCTTTTCATTACGCTTGGGTCAGACCTGAGTTTTTCAGCTTATTGAAGATCTATTCTGGAGGAAGAAGACGAAGATTTGGTATACTATTACTCTTATTATCTTTGCATCATGTTGTCTGCTGCATTATTTTATTTGTTCTGTTGTATATGTATAACTCTGATAAATGTTGTATAAATAATGATCAAAGTATTGTAAACAGCTTCATGAACTGTTTATTTGACTATTATATTTTATCGTTCCGCTGCAAGATTCTGTGTTGTTTCATTTCTTTATTTCCCTTTCTTTTCTTTTCTTATTTACCCCAATAACCATCTGCCCTTTTAAATGGTTTAGAATTGGCATGTGTATTTGATCGTCGGTTTAAACCGTCCAAAAAGGTGGGCCGTTACAGATCGGCACCGATCCAAACTCATTAGATTGTTCGAACCATTTAAGATGGGCTCCACTAGTTTCAATCCATAATGTAGGTCCCACATATCCTCTAAAAGCTACATGCAAAGTTTCGTCGGATTCTGATAAGTATTGGATGGTTCTCCTCCAAATTGAGCTAGTTTGGTAGATAAGGTCCGATTCAACTTGGTTAGACCCAACCTCATGAGATTCGATTTGGAAGCTCTACTACTCATGTAGATTGCATGTATGAAGTTTTGTGTCATTTGGTTAAGTATTAAGTGAGTTATGGCTGGATCTCCTACGACCCAAAAGAAGATTCAAAATAAAGCAAAGTGTTTGGATCACCGCCGATCCAACTCAATTGGATCGTCGTCGATCCACTTACTTAGCTCGAATCCTCATGAGATCTGACTTAGAGGTTCTCCTACTTATATTCATTGGATGTATGAAGCTTCGTATCATTTAATTAAGTATTCAATGTTTTATGGATGGATCTTCTACGAAGGGATAGATTGGATGATCTATGAAGATGGATGGCCAAACTAACTCCAAATGACTTGATATTCGATAAGACACTCAACTATAGGATTGGAAGACAACCAAATTGAGAAGACTTAAAAATTGCGTAACTTTTTAGATCAGTACTGATCCTAAAATTTAGCTCCAAACACCCCCAAACTTCTTGAGCGACCACTGGATGATGCCACATGCTTTTGTTAAAGTGGCTCTTGCGTAAATGCTCTCTAACCCCTATAAATACCATCTTACGTGCAATAGTAGAGGGGATTTAATCCCTGCTGAAGCTATGCCATTATTTCTTCACTCTTTTTCTCCCACACAACAGCAATGAAGGGACAATTGAGATCTTCCTTTTGTCTCTAACAATGGTGGCTGATCTAATCTAGGAAAGGAGAATTATATTATAATCTAAACTCCTTTGTAATAGCAGTTGATCAACAAAAGAATATATAAAGTGGACGTAAGCTTAATTAATAGCCGAACCACTAATAAAAAATCTTGTCTCTTTGTCTTTTTTGTTATTTACTATTATTTTTTCTATTTTATTAGCCTTGATGAACAGGGTTGGTGCCTTCACACTTAAACCAAGGTGTTGACCCATTTTTTGAGTTAACACACAACATCATTAAAAACAGTTGGCGATGAATGGCAACTTCCAGCAAAAAAAATTATTTTAGAGTTTTTTGGTTATAATATCTAGTTGTCTCCTTTAGGTTATTGGAAAATCATATGATATGGTATGAGATATATTTCTATTTTATCAATGAGTTGATTTTATGGATGGAACTAGATCGTTGGATAAATATATACGTATTGAGGAACATCGTAAATAAGGGGATTGCAATATGACAGTTAACTAGCGATTAACTACATGTAAGACTAGAACTTAATAAGGAAATTAGGTTAGTTACTTGGAATAAAGGATGCTTCAATCCTAAAAACTTTAGGATGTTGGGAAAAATAAATTTTAGCTTATGGAGTGTCACCACCCAAGAATGGCCATTCACTGCAGAGGACATAAGATGTATAAATATATGAAGAGAATTTTCAATTTGTTAAGGATGAAGAAAGTGTAGCTAAATTAGATCCAATATGTTGACATGCCAAAGGTTTAGGACTGAGCAAGAAAACCAAAAGGATTTTTATTATCATTGGAGGTTTTAACTTGGAAACATAAGCTTACATCGATGGACTGCATAGATGGGTTGTCTAAGAGTAAAAAAGGCAATGATGTTATAGGATCACTAAAAAATGCCCATTTTATTCCGATTAGAAGTAATAGGACCATAGCATCACTAGCACAAAATTATACTTGGAAGGCTGTTCATTTTCATAGAATTCAAGTTATCATTAGTGATAGAAACCCTTCATTTACTAGAGAATTATAGAGGATTTTGTGGCTAGTTTTAGGAACTTCATTAAATTTTAGCACTGCTTACCAACCGTAGACCGAAGTACAAACTAAATGGGTGAATAGGATTATAAAGGATTTGTTAAGAGCTTACATCAAGGACTTTGGTGGACATTGATAGCACCAATTACCTTTACTAGGATCTATGCATAATAATAGTTATTAAGCAATGATTGGCATGTCACCCTATGAAGTGCTTTATGAGAGGTCATGCAAATCGCCCAATTGTTGGTAAGAAAACACCGAATTAATTTTACTCGGACTATATTAATTCACAAGACTTCAAAAAAGGTAGAATTGATTGCATAGGAAAGGCCGTACAAAACCACCAAATATCTTATGCAGGCAAGTGAAGAAAGGAGTTAAATTCTGAAGTAGGGGACTAAGAGTTTGTCAAAGTTTCCCCACTTATGAAGATCCTGAGATTTTGAATGTTGAGAAAGTGGGCATCAAGATTTGTTGGGCCTTTCTCAATTTTATAAAGATAGGAAGACTTACTCATCGTAAGGAGCTACCGGATAATTTGGTGGGAGTCCGTGACGTTTTTCATGTTTTGCACTTGAGAAAATGTCTTCATAGCACATCCACTGTAGTAGAGCTTAATCAGTTAAGGACATTAAGATGGAGACAAGAGCATCACGTGCCATCGCCACCACATGCACTATTGAGCATAGAACTAGGAGGCTTTGCAAAATTAAATTCGATTAGTTTGAGTATAATAATGAGGAGAATCCAAGGGAAAGCAAGAGGTCTAATCATCCTAAGCTTTTCATAGGTAAACTTCACTCCCCAAAACTAGATTTTGACCGATCATGGTTGCTTGATTGGATGATAAGATATGGTTGACACACTTTTTACTATAACTATTGCACTCGTATAGAAGACTTTTCCATGTTTAGGATGTTGCATACATGCCTATATATCCCGACAATTGCATTCAAGCAAGGATTAAGCGCACTTACAATACATATGCATACATAATCATATTGCACTTTTGATCGAGTATACTGTTGTGTAGATAACATGGTTCTATAACATGGATGCTTAGTGCATGTTACGATGCATGTCCCTTAGGGATTTCGGAAATGAAATCATTTTTATAGGGTAGGGGGATGCAACACCCTGTAAAAATTAAGATGAAATTAATTAATATGAAAAGAATTAATTAATATATTAATAATAAGGTTAAATATAGAAATTTGATAGAAGTTTGAATTTGACCACGGAAGTTATGCCATTGCGTTCGTAGCGATTTTCTGATCAATTTGCATATATAATATTTTGAAAATAAATCTCAAAGTTATGGACAGTTAAAGTTTTCAGATTCAAAATAAATTAAATAGAATTCAAATTATAATAAATAATTAATTCTTAAATTTGAAATTTAGGAAGTAACAACAATTAGACTTGGGGTTAAGTAAACGTTAAAAGAAAAGCTAACATTAAATATACTTAAGATATAAATTAAATTAATAGATGGCTACAAACAACGTTCCCAAAATAGGTCGACCGATCGACCCCCACCTAGGGTCAATCGACTCCCTAGATAGGTGCAGTCAACCGATATTAGTATTGCAACTAGGGTTTTCACTTATCATGAACGGTCTAGATTTTATTATTTTCAACCAGCTTAAATCCGATGGCTCTGGTGCTTTTAACCACTATAAACAAGGCATTTCCTCCACACTTTTATTCACAAATTATTTTAGAATCCAAATGAAGCTCTGTTAGTATCTTCCTCAAAGATTCAGAAATATTCTCTAGGGTCTCAATTAAGAAATTTTAGGTGTTTATTATTTAATTTCTAACTATTCACCTCTAACCCTTAAATTTCTAAATCTAATTCGTATAAAATACCCTTATTTTATATTTCTAAAAGAAGAGATATGTAAGAGATTAGACCAAGTGTATCAATCGAAAAAGGGAAAAGTAAGGACTGATTATGAGTGAAAATCCTAGCCTTTATTATTTTAGCAATTATATAGTATAGCTTGGGTTTGATATATGCAATTGGGGAATTTTGTATATGAAGAGATCACCCTAAAATCCTCAAATTCCTACAAAGTGAACTATTAATTCTTAAGTTAGAATCTCAATTACTCTATATCAAAATAATGGAATTGTGTAAGTATTGCAATTTTATTGTTTCATGCTCTATTCCACTACTTATCATTTTCTTTTGATCTGACTAAAAGCTTTGAAAAGAGTAAATTAAGAAATGATGTGTTGTTACAGATTCTTTTATTCATAATTTTCATCGTCTATTTCCTTAATTCAAACAGAAATTCCCTTTTTTGATTTTATACAAAGAAGTTGAATAAAGCATAAAAGTAATTGAATTGTAAGTTTCTATTAATGTTTTTTCCATTATTTTAGTACAAAATAAATTGTCTATGGATTCCATTTCATACAAGTCTGTTGATTAAATAACGAATATTGGATATATGATATATTAGTTGATATGGTATTGGACTTGTATAAATTTTAAGTTTTGAAATTTAAACGAAGTTTAGTTCCCAATCTTCACATGCATAGAAATATATAGTGCATGCATATATATATATACACACACATATACATATACATATATATGTATGTATGTATGTATGTATGTAATGTTTTGTAATCAAAGCTTTATCATGGTTGCTAGATTACTAGATTGGATCGTGGTTGCTAGATTAGAGGAGTTCGTAAACATCTTTTCTTTAGTAAACTTTCTCTCTCAAAATTTAGTTTTTCTGGTTGCATCATAGTTACTAAATTAGATAATAAGGGATGGTTGCCCCACTTTCTACAGTTAATTTTGCACTTATGTAGAGTGTTATTCATATATAAGATGCTTGTATACATGCTTATATGTTACTATCTTACATTCACGGTAGGAATAAGCTCACATATACTATGTTGCATGCATAATCGCATTGCACTTTTGGCGTAGTAGAAGGCTGTGAAGAAAACATGGTTGTATAACATGGATGTTGAGTGCGTGTTATATTGTCGGTCAATTTGGGATTTCGAGGATGAAATCCTTTTAAGGGGAAGAAGGTAACAACCCATGAAAATTAATAAGAAGTTAATAAAATAATAACACTGAAAATGGAAATTTTACAAATGTTAGAATTAGGTCCCAAAAGTTACACCATTGCATTCGTTGCAATTTTCTAATCAACATTCATATATAAATTTTTGATACCAGAGCTCAAACGGAAAAGCTATTGACATTTGTAGTTTTCTAATTTAATGTAATTCAAAGTGAAGTTAAATTCAAAATTTTAATTAATGTTAACGCTTGAAACTTAATTGGCTAATAAATGATTTGACATTAGGGTTTAAGTAAAGTTAAAACGTTAATTAATAAATAATCGGAAATATACTAAAAGAAATGGAAATAAATAATTTATGGTCACAAATATTGGCTGGTCAACCACCTTCTTTGACCCGGTCGATCGCTACCGGTCAATGCCAAAGGTCAACTGGTCGAGTGGTAGGAAGGTGGTGGCTAAGGATGATTTAGCCCACGAACAACCCAGATTTTTTTAATTTTAAATAGACATAAATATGATGGTTTTGGTGCTTTCTAACTACCATAAATAAGAGCCTCGCCCCCTCATTTTATGGAAAAGCTAGCGAAGCTCTACCACTCTTCTTCTTGTCAACAATTGAGAATCACTTAGTATTTTAAGGTACTTAGTATTTTAAGTTAAGGGATGCTAGGTATTTAAACATTTGATTTTAAATTCTATTCTTCCTAAATCCCTTATTCTGAATTTGACTTATATCCAATCAAATTATTATACATTTGAAAGAGGAGAGGTCTGAAGGAGCAACTAGGAAAAGGCATAATCAAATCAAGAAAGAGGCAGGAACACCCTCAGCGAGTGGAAATCTTTTTTTTCACATTTTTATTATTTGTATAGTAGAAGTTTGGATTGGTTTTATGCCTTAGCGATTTTTTTTCACAAAAACCACTAAATTAAAACTTCAAAATTTCTCCAAAACATGTCAATTCTAATGTTTATTTAAATCTCGATTGTTTTATATTAAAATAGTGGAATTTGTTTTGTTATTGCAATTAGAATATTTTATATTCTATTCCACTTTCAAACCTTCTTTATTGAAGTGTTAAATGGTTCTAAAAGAAAATAAGTTAGGAAACGGTGTGTAAGATGCAAATTCCCTTGTTTGTAATTTGCACTGCTTATTTCCATAATTTAGATGTAAATCACTTTTCAACTTCAAATTTCTATATGTAAGGTTTGAATAAAATATAAACGGTTTAAATTGTTTGTTTTATTCCTTGAAATAAAGATCCTAATTCTACTATATATTAGCATAAAATAAGTTTGGTATTTGGTTCTATTTTATAAATATAAGACTACTGTTGGCTAAGGATTGTAACGATCTAGGAATTTCGATCCCGAAATTTCGTAATAGTTAGGAAAAGAAGAAAAAGAGATAGAAGAAGAAGAACAGAAAACCAAACTCAGAATCTCATATTCGCAGCGGATAAAATATAATATCAAATAATACAAAGGAAGCTGTATCCGTCAATTACATTTGATTACATCAGAGTTACAACATTTCACAATCACTGGACAGTTAAAATAACTTGTCCCAGATAAATAACAATATATCACGGCGGAATACTCTCCATACGTTCCTGCCATCCAGCTCGCCTCTTGAGCTCCAGAACGTCTTTACCTGGAAATCTGTAATACTCGGTCTAACCCGAGCATTACATCAAAGGAACACCCGGGTCAGGCTAGAAGCCAGCGTGAGTAAACCCACAAATATGAAATACCAAACCATAACAGATGAGGATATCAAGGTAACTCATACCCTTTTACGAGTTCTCTTAGTCAACATTTATCACACAATAGTTTCAAGTTAAATATCCATATTACACAATTCATTCCATCCAGCATGTTTAATTCCGTATATCTAACATAAAGAATTTTGTAGATTACACATCGAAGTGGTTCCGGGTATTTACTGATACCCGGCTCCGGTTTCTTCAAATCTCATGTCATCTTAAACCAAGTTATTAAATTAAATACAATTCAACTTTGAATACAGGATGTCACTTTCTACACAGTAATTTATCATTGATAGATAACCACCTTATCACTGTTCACCCAAACATATCATATCACAAACATTTTATATAAGAGATATCAACCAATTTAAGGCATTTAACATCATTCAATTATTCATAAGCAAGATTGATCACTTCCAAAAATTAATTTAATTTATCTCTAATTAAATTAATTACTAATCTTAATTACTTAGATTATGTGATGACCAGTAAATCCGTACTCCTTGAATGTACACTAATCTCCATAGATTAACTCAAGATGAACAGAAATACGAATTATCAATGTTTAAGAAAAAGAAAAAGTAGAAAAGAAGAGAGGAAAGAAGATAATAGAGGGAAAAGAAAATAGAAAATAGAACGGAACAGAAAAACAACAGAACAACATCAGAATCTCACAATTCGCAGCGGAACAACATATAATAATAAATGAATAATCTTTAAACAAAGAACTATATCAGTTATTACATTACATCACATTTCATTACATCATATCATCAGAGTGTACAACAACAACAACAAACAGCGGAAAAGAAATACTATATACTAGTAATACGCCATGCCATCCATCTTGCCTCCAGCAACTCCAGAATATCCAGAATATCCTGATAAACCCAACTCTTGACTGCCCGTGTGGAAATTGGTGGGCACCCAGAGTTTAGGAAGGAAAACAATAAACTCCGAGTCAGTCATGTGACTGGTGTGAGAACTCAAAACAGTTTATTTATCTTTAAAATCAAAATAGAAGAATATTTTTAAAGTCAATTCGCAATGCTTTTTAAAAAATGAGACTACCATAAGGCCTCCCGCACACACACACACAATGCAAACGCAGAATCGGAGGAGATTTCTCCTTATGATAGTCAAAGATGCTTGATATGCATAAAAAAAACATTTGATAGTACTACTAGTGCATAGTGTAGAGAAAAATTCATTTCGAAAATAAAGATATAAATCTTAGCCAACATACGACCATTATCGTATGCCTACTATAGCTACCATCTAAACAGTGGTGACCACCATAAGTAAATGGCAGGTTCTACAACTAAAACCGTACAGGGTTTCGTATTGGGAATTGGATTTCCAACGAATGATCAGGCCAAGGAACTTCCCATTGCCACATGAGAATGCC
This sequence comes from Allium cepa, assembly GCA_030765085.1. Taxonomy (NCBI): domain Eukaryota; kingdom Viridiplantae; phylum Streptophyta; class Magnoliopsida; order Asparagales; family Amaryllidaceae; genus Allium; species Allium cepa. Next base: position 296,803,916 of record CM060937.1, read on the forward strand.
TCTGGATGGACATCCCCGAGAAACAAACCGGATCTCTACCAACACAAGGTCGGGTTACCCCTAACTGAGTAACAACTGACCGAATATGTCATCCCCCGGTCCTTTGGGACCTTTCAACCGAGCGCTCGCAATCAATTCACACAATCATAAAGTGTTTTCAACATGAGTAAGTATCTGGGCTCCATACCATGATACCACCCTTTTCCAGAAGGAAATGCACATACCCTAAAGGGCGCTACCCCTCATAACCTTGCCGCATCTTTCCTGTTTTGACCATTCCCGAGGTGTGAGTCTCGACGAAGTCACGTCCACAAAAACATACTTTATACAAAAGCCATGCTTTGGGTCAACAAATGATCATAGAAATGATCACCAGGATAGACGATCAAATAAATGATCCTATCACAAATAATCAACACAATGATCATTTCACAGCAACACTCAGCATGTCACATTACCAAATTGGGAATATATCGCTGATAACCTTCAATTACATAACCTCTGAGCTCGTACGTCTCAGAGAAGGGTGTTAAGCTAAGAGAATAAATTCTCCGCCACCAACAGAAATATATTTGAAAGAAATCGGCTTTATATCTCAATTTGTAATGTCAGACATACAATCCATACAAGTCTGTTCCGGGCTCGAACAGAACCGAAGGCACTTACAAAGAAGTCCTTGAAATCAGGATAATCTCTAATCACGCCCGAATTTCCCATCACATATGGAGATCTCTATACCGGGGATCAGCCAGTGCAGAGACAATCAACAAGAAACCCTTTCGTTTTCGAAGATATCCGGTCTTCAACACCGATCTTCAAATGCAATTCATAACGACGTATCACATATTCGAAATGGGTTATACGACCCCAAGGTCCTTTCCCGGTTAACCCGAATAGTGAGCGCTTATTTTAAAAAAAATAAGTGTGGCATTCAATTTCAACAAATCCCAACAAATACCTTTCAAAGGTAAATATTGATAGTCGGTTATTGAACTATCAATGGATATGCACACATCACCAGGTTCCAAATAATTTTCCTAAATTATTTATTTCCTAAAAATATCTTTACAAGATATATAATTTTCACACTTCAAAAATAAATCAATATTTATTTTTAAACAAATTCCACTTTCTTTTATAAATTCCACAGTGAATTTATATTCTAAAATATCTATGCATATACGATTTCAATTATTCATTTTCAATTTATCTTCAAAAAGATAAATTCTCTAATATTCACTTTATATTGGAAAACATTTCCATACTTACTTATTAAGTAATTCTCAATCCATTTATTTTCAACACTTGGAAAATATTCAATATACTTAAATCGAGATTAAGTACATATTTCATTCTTTAAGGAAATCATTCTCTTAAACATATTTATTTGGGCCAAAACGAATGTTATGTAAAACATCGTTACGACAACCCAAAATCACTAGTATAGGGATTCGAAATTAAAATAGATATATAAATCCCAATACTATACAAAACATTTCCTTTCGGAAATCATTTACTATAACAATAGTATTATAGTCCACCATTTCCTTTTATTTCTCGAAAACGTCTATTTCAACAATAAATGTTGAAATCTATGGTTTCGAATCTCAACACATTTAAAAACATCGTTAGATCGTTTTAATTCCATTTAAAACATCGCATTCAAAACAATTTCTTTAACATATTATTCACTATTCAAAAACGTGAATATACTATGTTGACAAATTTCATCCTTTTATTCATTTTATTTTAAAGGATTATTCACTGTCTAAAACGTGAATATAACTCCATTAATAGGTCACAACAATTTTACTTATCAAAATAAGTCGTTTGCGAATTTATGAAACAACGGTTATAAATTCCAATTCTATTTGTTTTATAACATCTTTCTTTATAAATTTTCTTTATTAACCTATTCAATTTATAACTCAATTATGAACCAAAAGTCCATATTATAAGTTAAATGCTTATAAAACGATTATTTTACAAAATCGTTCTTTTTAAGACTTTCTAAATTATAAATCTTATAACTTATAAGATTCATTTATTTATCAAAAATCCATTCTTCAATTAACTTTTCAAATTTATAAACCTACTGCTTATAAAATTCCATTTATAACTTCACCGTTTATAATTCTAAAAATTTCATTCATTTATGAAATTCATTCACAATCCATTCTAACACTTATAAAAACTCGTTTTATAATTCAAATATTTTCATTTATAAATTATCAATTTATAAATCTTTTAATATAAATCAATTTATATTATTATTTCAAAACGTCTTCAAAGTCCTTTATAATTTCACCATTTTTGATTTATAAAATAATCAAATTTTATAAATCCTATATTTAAACTTTTCACAATAAATTCAGAAATCCCGTTTTAACTATTTTATAAAATCATTAATCCCATATTTTCAAAAATCAACTTTTAACTGTATTTCTCAAAAATATAATTTTTATAACATTAAAATTATAACGTTTATTCATTTAAAATGAATCAATTCCAAAATATTTTATAAACGTATACTTTCAAAAATCACTTTGAAATCCTTTTTAAAATCCCAAAATTTGGTCCAATGATGCTACATACCAAATAGTCAATCACGACAACAACGATATCATATATCGATATGATAATCCATCAAATATCAAAATATTCATAATCAAATAAATACTGTTGAGGAATCCAGTTGGATCCCTCCAACCTGTTTTCCTGCATCCACAAACATTAGCACAATACCAATTCCGCTCCAGTACGGAATTATCGCGGTATATGGGATTTAAAATATTATCAGCTTAATAGACGGCGCAATAGGGTCTCATCCGCTATACAAATGCGGGAAATCAATAACTGCAATATATACATATGCCAATATATATATATATATATATATATTGCTATTATACATAATACCAATTTCACTGTTTATGAAATATTCGCGGTATATGTTTTTAATAAATAACATCCGCTTACTAACGGCGCATAATGTCTATTTTAACAATCAATAGATAACAATCATCATTCAAACATGCATTCAAATATTTTAAATCTAACTATTTAAAATAAAAATCGAAACTGATTTGATTGAGTGAGAAGTTCTCACCTTAGCCTTTAATTTGCAATCCATTTTCCCATCCAGATTGTTTCCTTTGTAGTTTTGACCTTGTATAAATATTATACAAGTTAATTTATATTCGAACCAATTAAATAACCAATTTCCGTTTTTAATTGTTTAATTCTGATAGTTTCGTTTTTAAACCAATTTCTTCTTTAATAAATTTATTTAACTAATTATTAAATTTTAAACCAAAACTTTTCCTTTTACCCATTTTTTCCAAAAATAATAATATTTTCTTTTGATAAGTCATTTTATCAAATAAGTAAAATTTTCTAACTAATTTTCTTTTACAAATTATTTTTAGTTATTAAAATAGATTTCTAAATAAGCTAATACTTCTAATTTTTAACAAATTCCTTTTTTAATAAATATCTTTTAGTAACTTAAAAATAATTTAAATTAACCAATGTTTTTAATTTAAACTAAATTTTCTTTTCCTTTATTCCAAACTGCTTTCAAATAATAATAAAATACTTTTACAGATTTTTTAATCTTCAACAGCTATCATTTATAAAAAAAATTATATACAGTCTTCAATCTGTATATATAAAATCTCACTGCAAAATATTATTATCCTTCTCTGTAAAAATAAAACAGTACTTAACTTGAATTTTAAACTGCTTAAAAAAAATAATTCTTACTGTCGAACTGAGCAACCCCCACTCTGGTGCTCGAGTACGAGCCTTCGACATGCCATCACGAACATCCACTGCCTTGACGTCGCCGATGTTCCCAAATCACTCGAAACCCTAGCCGCCGCCTCGAGCTTCCCCAAATCACAGAGTAGTCCCCACCTTCACGAACGCCGCGACCTACGCGCGACTCCCACGGCGCCGCGATCGACCGCAATCCCCTCCATGTTGCACGCGCGTCCCTTTCCCTTCTAGCCTCGCGACACCCACGCGAGTTAACTCGTTCGCGATTCTTTTTTTTTTTCGTTTGTGAAATCGATTTAGATTTCAATCTGAGGAAGCTCTGCCACCATTTTTTTGAACGAGATTCTGAATGAATATTGTTTTGATGTTGAACAGAAGGGGAACAAATTCGATTGTTTTTAAAGTAAAGGGCTACGGCCATTTTTCTTTTCTTTGTTTCGATGTTTGAACGAGAGAGAATATTTAAAATGGGAAGAACATGGCTGCACGATCTCGTTTTCGCGATTCTCTGCGTGAATCAAGGCAAGATTTTAGGAGATAACGTGCTGATGTTTGTTGACAAATTAAAATTTTAAATTCAAGTTTAAATCGAATTAAATTTCAATGCGTTTACTCACCGTGTGCTCACATAACACTCCGAAAAATACAAAATTTGAAATCCGGTAATAATTCAATATTACGGACCCAATGGAACTGGTTTCGTCAAATTCCGAGACTGTGCCTCGGACGGCTATTTTTAAATATCGATTCAAACAATATAATTTCAAAACTGAACAAAACAGTTTCAAATTCAATTCTGAAGCTTCTAATATCTTCAGTATTATCAATATGAATTTTACAAGCTTTTAAAATATTTTTAATCAGCTTAAAATTGAAGATTCAAATTTTTATTCAACTTCAATAGATTAAATTTAAATTTAATCGCCAATTTCAAAGTTATATTGAAATTTCAATCTAAACCATCATTTAAATATTTAAAATTAATTAAATATTTTCAATTTAGATTATTCAAAATTCTGGGTCGTTACAATCTTCCCTCCTTAAAAGAATTTCGTCCCGAAATTACAAGTTAGGAAGAAATGGTCCTTAACTCGTCTACTATTTTTAACAATCTAAATAGTTTTTATCAACTTACTAACCTAAATCTTTTCTACTAAAGATTCATTATCATTCAACTAGATTTCCAACTTCAATTATAGGTTCAAAACAACTTTGTTTACTTCAAAATTTAAATTTAAATTTAAATTCAAATTTCAAACTTTCAAAAATTTGTCAAAAATTTTCTAACACCCTAAATTTTCGAAAAATTTCGCCAGCGTCTCCTTTGCGCGGGTAGATCGGTACGACTACAAAATGGCTCTACGGCCTCCCAATTTCAAAAAGAAAAGGAAAAAGCCAAGCGGCTAGGCAAGAAAGTCATCAAATCCCATATTAAAATTGAAATACGTACCTTTTTGTCGGGCAATTCAAATTTATCTTTGAAATAAAAATCCCAATTCTTGTATACACCTGTATATCCTTCTTAATAATATCTAATTACAAAATCCAAATATTTTGCCAATTCTATTACAAAAATTTTCGATATCTACTTCTTACACCACTTTTAGCTTTACTATTGAAGTTATAAATTCAATTTCACTCATTTTCAATCAATTTTGCATTTCAAATTTCATTTGAATTCAATTCACATCTTCAATTCTATTCAATTTTAATTTCCTCTTAATATTGAACTTTTATTGATTAACTTTCATTTACAACTGCACTATTTTAAATTAGTCCAAATTACTAATTCATTACAAAATTTCAATTCCTTTTATTCGAATTTGTTTTCAACATTCAGTCTTATGTTTTTATTTTCTTGCAATTGCGAATTTTGTTTATTCATTCACAATTTTCTTCCATTTGCAATTTTTAAAGTTTCAATACAAATAAATTTGCTTACGACCAATCCACATACCATTTTTATTCAATTCAATGGTTTACAATTCATTTTCTTCTATTTAATTCATGTTTAAATGAATCGAATTTACATCTATTCCAATTGATTTCATTCAATTTTATTTACATTGGATTTTTTTATCAACATCCACTTTTAATTAGTTTACATTCACTAATTTAAATTCAAGTTATTTTACTTTCCATTCAAATTCTATTCAAATTCATTTTCTTCCAATTTGAATTCAATTTCATAACTTTCAACTTCGCTAATTCAATTTCATTATCACTTAATGAATTTTATACAATCAACTAACAATCAAACTAACAACCAATGTATACACAACACAACCAAATTTATTTACTCTTCTTTATATTTAATTTGGTTTAATATTAAATTGACTCCATTCAATTTATTCAACTTCCAATTTATTCAATTTTTTTACATTTAATCGATTTACATTAAATTTTTCTTATCAATTCAATTATTAATTCGTTTAACATTTCAAGTTGAATTTCATTTATATAACTCAAGTTCACATCATTAATGACTTTATTTCATTAATTCATTTTATTATTTTACTTCGATACCAAAATCAATTTTATTCAACTTCACTTAAGTTATATTCTCATTCAAACATCATTTGTTTAACTTAACTTAAGTTTCCACTTAAAAATCCAATTCTATTTATTTAACTTCCTATAGTTAATTTTTATTGTGCTTACTCACATTTATTTCAACTTTTCCAAAGTTAAAATCTTTCCTTTTATTTATAAATCTTTTCATTTAGTTTCACTTCCATATACAAGATTATTTCACAATTGTAAACCGTTTTAATTATAATTTCATACTTATACTTCATTTGTTTATACAATTCATTTCCTTTACCATTGTTGTTTTGATTTAATTTATGCAAACAACCTAACAATCAATTTATATACACTTTACTAATTTCTGAAAAATTATTCTTTTATATATAAAAATATAATCAAGGTAAAATTATTTCATTTACCCAATTTTAAAACAATATTGTGTCGAATTGTTCTATTCAAGTGTTTAGAAACCCCTTTGATTCAGTTTCGAGGCTGCGCCGACGAAGGTTCATATACCACTCAACAAACCAATCATCACAATATAAAACAATTTTATATTCACTAACAAATACGCTTTCATAGCTATTATTACACTCAAACTCATTCTAGAGTACTACTGACTCTATCTCTAATGAGTAATACCCAACAGAACCATGGTTGTCGCTTAACCAACAGCTCTGATACCACCTGTGATGACCCGTAAATCTGTACTCCTTGAATATACACTAATCTCCATAGATTAACTCAAGATGAACAGAAATACGAATTATCAATGTTTAAGAAAAAGAAAAAGTAGAAAAGAAGAGAGGAAAGAAGATAATAGAGGGAAAAGAAAATAGAAAATAGAACGGAACAGAAAAACAACGGAACAACATCAGAATCTCACAATTCGCAGCGGAACAACATATAATAATAAATGAATAATCTTTAAACAAAGAACTATATCAGTTATTACATTACATCACATTTCATTACATCATATCATCAGAGTGTACAACAACAACAACAAACAGCGGAAAAGAAATACTATATACTAGTAATACGCCATGCCATCCATCTTGCCTCCAGCAACTCCAGAATATCCTGATAAACCTAACTCTTGACTGCCCGTGTGGAAATTGGTGGGCACCCAGAGTTTAGGAAGGAAAACAATAAACTCCGAGTCAGTCATGTGACTGGTGTGAGAACTCAAAACAGTTTATTTATCTTTAAAATCAAAATAGAAGAATATTTTTAAAGTCAATTCGCAATGCTTTTTAAAAAATGAGACTACCATAAGGCCTCCCGCACACACACACAATGCAAACGCAGAATCGGAGGAGATTTCTCCTTATGATAGTCAAAGATGCTTGATACGCATTAAAAAAAACATTTGATATTATTACTAGTGCATAGTGTAGAGAAAAATTCATTTCGAAAATAAAGATATAAATCTTAGCCAACATACGACCATTATCGTATGCCTACTATAGCTACCATCTAAACAGTGGTGACCACCATAAGTAAATGGCAGGTTCTACAACTAAAACCGTACAGGGTTTCGTATTGGGAATTGGATTTCCAGCGAATGATCAGGCCAAGGAACTTCCCATTGCCACATGAGAATGCCTCTGGATGGACATCCCCGAGAACCAAACCGGATCTCTACCAACACAAGGCCGGGTTACCCCTAACTGAGTAACAACTGACCGAATATGCCATCCCCCGGTCCTTTGGGACCTTTCAACCGAGCGCTCGCAATCAATTCACACAATCATAAAGTGTTTTCAACATGAGTAAGTATCTGGGCTCCATACCATGATACCACCCTTTTCCAGAAGGAAATGCACATACCCTAAAGGGCGCTACCCCTCATAACCTTGCCGCATCTTTCCTGTTTTGACCATTCCCGAGGTGTGAGTCTCGACGAAGTCACGTCCACAAAAACATACTTTATACAAAAGCCATGCTTTGGGTCAACAAATGATCATAGAAATGATCACCAGGATAGACGATCAAATAAATGATCCTATCACAAATAATCAACACAATGATCATTTCACAGCAACACTCAGCATGTCACATTACCAAATTGGGAATATATCGCTGATAACCTTCAATTACATAACCTCTGAGCTCGTACGTCTCAGAGAAGGGTGTTAAGCTAAGAGAATAAATTCTCCGCCACCAACAGAAATATATTTGAAAGAAATCGGCTTTATATCTCAATTTGTAATGTCAGACATACAATCCATACAAGTCTGTTCCGGGCTCGAACAGAACCGAAGGCACTTACAAAGAAGTCCTTGAAATCCGGATAATCTCTAATCACGCCCGAATTTCCCATCACATATGGAGATCTCTATACCGGGGATCAGCCAGTGCAGAGACAATCAACAAGAAACCCTTTCGTTTTCGAAGATATCCGGTCTTCAACACCGATCTTCAAATGCAATTCATAACGACGTATCACATATTCGGAATGGGTTATACGACCCCAAGGTTCTTTCCCGGTTAACCCGAATAGTGAGCGCTTATTTTAAAAAAAATAAGTGTGGCATTCAATTTCAACAAATCCCAACAAATACCTTTCAAAGGTAAATATTGATAGTCGGTTATTGAACTATCAATGGATATGCACACATCACCAGGTTCCAAATAATTTTCCCAAATTATTTATTTCCCAAAAATATCTTTACAAGATATATAATTTTCACACTTCAAAAATAAATCAATATTTATTTTTAAACAAATTCCACTTTCTTTTATAAATTCCATAGTGAATTTATATTCTAAAATATCTATGCATATACGATTTCAATTATTCATTTTCAATTTATCTTCAAAAAGATAAATTCTCTAATATTCACTTTATATTGGAAAACATTTCCATACTTACTTATTAAGTAATTCTCAATCCATTTATTTTCAACACTTGGAAAATATTCAATATACTTAAATCGAGATTAGGTACATATTTCATTCTTTAAGGAAATCATTCTCTTAAACATATTTATTTGGGCCAAAACGAATGTTACGTAAAACATCGTTACGACAACCCAAAATCACTAGTATAGGGATTCGAAATTAAAATAGATATATAAATCCCAATACTATACAAAACATTTCCTTTCGGAAATCATTTACGATAACAATAGTATTATAGTCCACCATTTCCTTTTATTTCTCGAAAACGTCTATTTCAACAATAAATGTTGAAATCTATGGTTTCGAATCTCAACACATTTAAAAACATCGTTAGATCGTTTTAATTCCATTTAAAACATCATATTCAAAACAATTTCTTTAACATATTATTCACTATTCAAAAACGTGAATATACTATGTTGACAAATTTCATCCTTTTATTCATTTTATTTCAAAGGATTATTCACTGTCTAAAACGTGAATATAACTCCATTAATAGGTCACAACAATTTTACTTATCAAAATAAGTCGTTTGCGGATTTATAAAACAACGGTTATAAATTCCAATTCTATTTGTTTTATAACATCTTTCTTTATAAATTGTCTTTATTAACCTATTCAATTTATAACTCAATTATGAACCAAAAGTCCATATTATAAGTTAAATGCTTATAAAACGATTATTTTACAAAATCGTTCTTTTTAAGACTTTCTAAATTATAAATCTTATAACTTATAAGATTCATTTATTTATCAAAATTCCATTCTTCAATTAACTTTTCAAATTTTATAAACCTACTGCTTATAAAATTCCATTTATAACTTCACCGTTTATAATTCTAAAAATTTCATTCATTTATGAAATTCATTCACAATCCATTCTAACACTTATAAAAACTCGTTTTATAATTCAAATATTTTCATTTATAAATTATCAATTTATAAATCTTTTAATATAAATCAATTTATATTATTATTTCAAAACGTCTTCAAAGTCCTTTATAATTTCACCATTTTTGATTTATAAAATAATCAAATTTTATAAATCCTATATTTAAACTTTTCACAATAAATTCAGAAATCCCGTTTTAACTATTTTATAAAATCATTAATCCCATATTTTCAAAAATCAACTTTTAACTGTATTTCTCAAAAATATAATTTTTATAACATTAAAATTATAACGTTTATTCATTTAAAATGAATCAATTCCAAAATATTTTATAAACGTATACTTTCAAAAATCACTTTGAAATCCTTTTTAAAATCCCAAAATTTGGTCCAATGATGCTACATACCAAATAGTCAATCACGACAACAACGATATCATATATCGATATGATAATCCATCAAATATCAAAATATTCATAATCAAATAAATACTGTTGAGGAATCCAGTTGGATCCCTCCAACCTGTTTTCCTGCATCCACAAACATTAGCACAATACCAATTCCGCTCCAGTACGGAATTATCGCGGTATATGGGATTTAAAATATTATCCGCTTAATAGACGGCGCAATAGGGTCTCATCCGCTATACAAATGTGGGAAATCAATAACTGCAATATATACATATGTCAATATATATATATTGCTATTATATATAATACCAATTTAACTGTTTATGAAATATTCGCGGTATATGTTTTTAATAAATAACATTCGCTTACTAACGGCGCATAATGTCTATTTTAACAATCAATAGATAACAATCATCATTCAAACATGCATTCAAATATTTTAAATCTAACTATTTAAAATAAAAATCGAAACTGATTCGATTGAGTGAGAAGTTCTCACCTTAGCCTTTAATTTGCAATCCATTTTCCCATCCAGATTGTTTCCTTTGTAGTTTTGACCTTGTATAAATATTATACAAGTTAATTTATATTCGAACCAATTAAATAACCAATTTCCGTTTTTAATTTTTTAATTCTGATAGTTTCGTTTTTAAACCAATTTCTTCTTTAATAAATTTATTTAACTAATTATTAAATTTTAAACCAAAACTTTTCCTTTTACCCATTTTTTCCAAAAATAATAATATTTTCTTTTGATAAGTCATTTTATCAAATAAGTAAAATTTTCTAACTAATTTTCTTTTACAAATTATTTTTAGTTATTAAAATAGATTTCTAAATAAGCTAATACTTCTAATTTTTAACAAATTCCTTTTTTAATAAATATCTTTTAGTAACTTAAAAATAATTTAAATTAACCAATGTTTTTAATTTAAACTAAATTTTCTTTTCCTTTATTCCAAACTGCTTTCAAATAATAATAAAATACTTTTACAGATTTTAAATCTTCAACAGCTATCATTTATAAAAAAAAATTATATACAGTCTTCAATCTGTATATATAAAATCTCATTGCAAAATATTATTATCCTTCTCTGTAAAAATAAAACAGTACTTAATTTGAATTTTAAACTGCTTAAAAAAAATAATTCTTACTGTCGAACTGAGCAACCCCCACTCTGGTGCTCGAGTACGAGCCTTCGACATGCCATCACGAACATCCACTGCCTTGACGTCGCCGTTGTTCCCAAATCACTCGAAACCCTAGCCGCCGCCTCGAGCTTCCCCAAATCACAGAGCGGTCCCCACCTTCACGAACGCCGCGACCTACGCGCGACTCCCACGGCGCCGCGATCGACCGCAACCCCCTCCATGTTGCACGCGCGTCCCTCTCCCTTCTAGCCTCGCGACACCCACGCGAGTTAACTCGTTCGCGATTCTTTTTTTTTTCGTTTGTGAAATCGATTTCGATTTCAATCTGAGGAAGCTCTGCCACCATTTTTTTGAACGAGATTCTGAATGAATATTATTTTGATGTTGAACAGAAGGGGAACAAATTCGATTGTTTTTAAAGTAAAGGGCTACGGCCATTTTTCTTTTCTTTGTTTCGATGTTTGAACGAGAGAGAATATTTAAAATGGGAAGAACATGGCTGCACGATCTCGTTTTCGCGATTCTCTGCGTGAATCAATGCAAGATTTTAGGAGATAACGTGCTGATGTTTGTTGACAAATTAAAATTTTAAATTCAAGTTTAAATCGAATTAAATTTCAATGCGTTTACTCACCGTGTGCTCACATAACACTTTGAAAAATACGAAATTTGAAATCCGGTAATAATTCAATATTACGGACCCAATGGAACTGGTTTCGTCAAATTTCGAGACTATGCCTCGGACGGCTATTTTTAAATATCGATTCAAACAATATAATTTCAAAACTGAACAAAACAGTTTCAAATTCAATTCTGAAGCTTCTAATATCTTCAGTATTATCAATATGAATTTTACAAGCTTTTAAAATATTTTTAATCAGCTTAAAATTGAAGATTCAAATTTTTATTCAACTTCAATAGATTAAATTTAAATTTAATCGCCAATTTCAAAGTTATATTGAAATTTCAATCTAAACCATCATTTAAATATTTAAAATTAATTAAATATGTTCAATTTAGATTATTCAAAATTCTGGGTCGTTACAGATTACCTTTACTTAATATTCGTCAATTATAAACCAATTAATCAATCATCCTTTAATTATCCTTCTTAATTAATCGCCCTTGACTAACTATTCTTTAATTACAATAAGTAATTAACTCTTAATTAATTACTCAAATTAATCATCCTAAATCACTTACATTGATTAATTATCCTATAATTAATCACACTTATTAATTATCTAACCTTTGGTTAGTTTTCTTAATTAGTCAATCCTTAATTATTACACTAAGTAATTAATCCTTAATTACTTCTCCTAAGTGATTAACCTTTAATTACTTCCCATTAAGTAATTTCCCTTACATTAATTATATCCAGTAATTTATCTATCAATTACTTTACTAAGTAATTACACTTATCAATCTCATTAAGTAATCATACCTAATCAATTACCAAGTTACTCTCTTTAATTAATTAACAAATTAATTAAGCACATTTATCTCATTAATTACAACTGAGTAATTCATCCCTTAATTACCCTATAAACCAATTAATTAATCTTTAATTATGGATTAATTATTAATTAACAAACCTTAACTATCAAATAATCTCCTTCAATACAAAGTAATCAATTCTTAATTACTTTTATAATCAATTAATTAACCTTTAATTAACTAATTAATTATCCATTAACTATTGATTAATAACCTTATTAATCAATATCTCTCAATACAAATTTATTAATCCATAATTACCAATTAATCAACCCTTAATTACTAGTTGATTAACCCTTAAATTATCAATTCTTAGTCATTATTAATTAAATTAATTAATTATACTTAATTTCCTTTAATTAACTTAATTAATATCAAGACATTTAAAACTTTAATTATCTTAAGATAAAACATTATTTTACAAATATATTAATCACCATAAATATTTTTAAACCCTTTTATCTTTATAATTAACATTACTCAATTAAACCATTAATTAAGTTTTAAAATAAAATAATCATTTGAACTTGATAAATTAAAGTTAACAAAACTTCCTTTAAATACTTAAAATATCATCAAGTAATAATTTTAAAAAAAAACTAGTTTCAAATTTGAATTTAAAAAAACTTGCTTAAATAAAAACTTTTAAAACTTCATTCATAATTCAAGTTTTAAATTCACTTTACATTTAATTAACAAAATTTAAATTAACAAATTTAAAAACCTTCTTAAATCAAAATGTCAAAAAACATTTATTAAATATACAGTAAATTTATATAAGAAGATTAAACTTAATTTATTTTTTAAAATTTTCAAAACCTTGATTTTAATACTTTTTTTTAAAACTGCATAGCACTTGCCTCGGGTCAAACCCGAAGACCACTCATGTCTAACCCGAGTTCCTTTTCCATTTCAAATTTAGTTTTAAACTTAAATTTAAAACCTATAACAACTAATACTGTTAACAAATTTTAAATTTAAAAACTGCAGGAAAAACCCACAAAACCACTCGGGTTTTCACTCGAGTCACTTTCCAAAACCCCCGATTCTTACTTCGAGCAAACCCCAACCAAAACCACAACCAAATCCTCCTGACACAAACATCACATATGCACATGCACCATCGCCGGAGCCACCTCCGACCTCAGGTGAACCTCCCGACACATCACTCGTCACCAATGCAACCAACCGCGATCACCAAAACACACGCACGGGCCACAAATCAAATTCGAGCATTCCAGGCAGACCTGGAACCAAAGACCCACACCTAAAAATGCCTTGACCAGTCAATGTCGATCACCGGAAGTCCAGAAATTCCGACTACACATTCCCCGACCATCCACGCTGCCTTCCTCCAAGCCTTGCACCACTCAATCACAAGGAGACGACGCATTACTACCATTTCCAGATTCGACCCATTCTGGGGTTTAAAACCCAAATCGACCAATATCCGATGCCTAGGCGATCAGCCGCCACTATCTCCATTTTTGCCGAAAACTCCGATCACCATACTAGCCTTAACAAAAACCCAGACCACTCAGATCACTTAGATCATCAGAAATCACGCATAAACCAATTTCCAGTCAACCTCGAAATGCATGTCCAGTACCACACTAAAAATCATGATTTTCTTTTCAAAAATCATGCTTTTCAGAGATGATTCAAGATGTATATTTGAACAATAAATTCTAACATTTTTTATCATATTATTGAGATTGCTACTATATTTTTTCCAGATGCAAACATATTTCAAACTTACATACTTGTTCATAATTTTAGTACTTAGATTATGCTAAAACTAAAATATTTTGTTTTAAATCCAAGTCCTATCAGAAATTTAAATAAAAGATATTGAATTTTGATTATACTATAAACTCTGTAACCAAGAAACAGAGAAGCAACAACATGCACAGATTCAACACAACCATACATACAGTATTCGCATTTGTAAATATTCATGCAAGGATAATTCATTCTAGAAATCACATGAAATCAAATTTAAATTCACCTCATCTTTTAAAGTAAATTGTTTACTCAGCGGATTTATAAAGGAAAAGGCTTGATTTTTGAAACAGGAAATTTTGAAAACTTTGAATTATAGTGATCTCTTTAAAACTGAAAGGCTTGAAACTTTGATTGATCTTAGACTGGAAAATACTTGAATTTGTTTGACTAGAACTTGAGTTGCTTGAGAAGGTTACTTTGGCATTTCAGGTTGCAGTTTTGAAGATGTTACTGCTTATAGTTTAAGAAGTTTACAGGCTTGAGGTGTAAAATGGTTATAGGGTCTGATTATGAGCTTGGAAATGAATTTTCAGGCTTGTTCTTGAGGACTTCTAGTTGCATTTGAAACTTGATACAGTTTTGAGCATAATGATTATAGGCTTCAGATTTTAAAAAAATGATTACATTTTTTTTTTGATTTTGAACTTGAGGATTTGGAAAAATAGTTGCAGGATTGGCTTTCAGGGTTTTGATTCTCTTGGTATTGAAAATGTTTATAGATTTTTGATTTGAGAATTTGATAATTAGTTTATGTTTGATCTAAAATTTGCTTTACAGGTTTTTGAAAAGAAGATAGAAAAAGGAAATGAAGAGGAAAGATAGAGGTTTACATAAGTTAATTTAGATTTTATTAAATTTTAAAGAAAATAAAATAAAAGATGACACTTGTCTGTTACCGTTGTTTATTTGTTTACACATGTTACTTATCTCTTGATTTAATTACACATGTAATTATGCTCTTTTTTATTATTTTAAAATGATTTTAAAAGCTTTTATAGTAGATTTTCCTAATTAATAAGTACGTTTCTTAATTAATAAATGCTTTCTAAATTTATATATAAATAAAATCTTTTAAAAAAATAGAATATAAATCAATTATATGTCTATATACATTATAAAGCTTAAATATATCTACATATATATATATATTTATATATAGATGTCTTATCCTGAATTAAATAGTAAAATATATTATTTATTGTATACCATAAGCATCTCGAGATATTTAAAATTCAACATTTATACTCTAGTCTTAAATCTATGTTTATATATATATAAATGTATTCAGATATTTGTCAGAATTTATGATCTGTTTAATTTACAAATAAATGTTTCAATAAAATTTAATCCTACTAATTACTAATTAACAGATGTCTGAAAATCCAGGTTATCACAAGGATATCGGCTAATTTAAGTGATATGGATTTAGACTTCTATAAATTTGGAAGTTTTGATATTTTTACAATTTGTTTAGGACGTGAATATTTTATGCATGCATAGGGATATGTTCATATATTTTAATTTACCTAATTATAGTGTAAATATACAGATAAACATTAGCGAATACTTAATAACGTATTAATCTTATAGAATAAATAGGTTAATAAATAGTATTAAACCCATAGAAAAAAATATGGATAATTATGGAGCTTATTCCATAATTAAAAGCGAGGTAAGGAGTTTTCCTTATATGGCTTTAATATGAAATGCATTGAGGTATGCATGGTAGTTTGTTAGGACAGTGGAATTATAATTAATTTATTGGGATGCGGCACATAGTAGTCCGCCCAGTTAATCTGGCCATTAGTAGTATGACTTTGAGACTGATGTGAGACGTTATCTATAATAAGTACCTATGGTGGACATGAAGTTAGTCCCAATTTTATAGGGTAAGACTGCCTAGTTAATCTAATTACCAACACCTACGAATAGTTTGACTAATGTGAGACATAATGGTTTGGGTTATGGGACATAATACATGGGACCTACTCACGAGTTGGGGGTACTAAGTGGATGTTGTAGGCTTTGCCTCCTTCCTACTTAAAGATGTAGTAAATAGTGGAGATTATCGTTTAGGTATGGTAATGGAAATCTCAGGCGAGGTCTACTACGAGGTCGAGGTATCAAGAAGTTATTCTAGGGCCCCCACTCTTTCCATAAAGAAAAATTAGCCTAATGTGATTCCATATGATTTTAGTTTGAGAGTACAAGAGAAGTTTCCTTCTCGAGTTAGGTATTAAATGTTGGTGTCCTGCCTAGGATATCGGTATTAAATGGTCAGAGTTTGCTTATTTCCTATTAAAAGTTATTATGTGACTTGGGTACTCTCTTTCATATTGTAAGGATACGACTAATGATAGTTATGCAGGCCTGGAAAGAGCCTTTGGCCTATAATTGATGGTAAGATATAAAGTTAGGATGGAAGAGTGTGGGTTCTAGAGTTGGACTGCAATAACTTTCGAGCTTCTAGTTGGAGGTATCTCATGTAGGATATAGTGTAGGATACATAAGACATGTTAAGACATATTACTTATCTAAATAATACTGTCCAAAGACTATTATGGTAAGACTTGAGATTTTCATTCATGAAACATTGTTGTTCTGACCACCTCTTCATTACAAAAAAAAAAAAATAGAAGAGATGATGTTGATTTGGAAGATGAAGGTGGAGGCATAGTCCTGACCACCTCTTCATTACAAAAAAAAATAGAAGAGATGATGTTGATTTGGAAGACGAAGGTGGAGGCATAGTCTTATTGTAATGATCTACATTTCTTACACCTAAAGACGACACTTACTACATGTGTCGGTCATTTAAGTGTCTGAAAGGCAGGTCAATAGTGGTGAAAAGGAAGAAAGGTAAAAGAAATAAAAAGAATCTAACAATCATAGAATATCACAACGAAATAGAATAACATATATTAATCAACGTAACACTTTACAAATTCATTTCCAAAATTATACATCAGAGTCGTACTAATATAAATCTACCCTAGGACAGTTATAGCAGCATGTTCCTACCTAACTGATACAATATACATATAAATGGTGGAAATAAGATAATAACTAGCTATTAATGAAGCCTCCCGCTCCAAGCTCCTCCAAGATGCATCTGGAGAAAACCTGAACAACTTGGTTTCCCATAAAAATTTGAGCACCTAAGAGTTTTAGGGAAATAAAATAAAACCCCAGATCGGACATGGATCTGGTGTAAGTAAACTCCAAACAACTGAATTATTTCTTTAAAACACTTTTAAAATCAATGGTACCTTGTAAGACCACGTTGCACATAAACATGGACGAGTTTTTCCTTAGGATAACCAAAACACTTTATAGAAAACCCAGTGATATTATAATAATGTCTAATGGTTCAAGTAAAATATGAATATAGCTGAAATGCTTACACCTTTCAAAATAGTTAGGTACATCTAAAACCGTGAAAGCGTGCATTGGAGAATGGATTCCATACCATGACAAGGTAAGGAACTACCTTTTGATGGTACATCTCTAAATAAAATGCACCAAGGTCTGACAAGAACATCTTATACCCCTGCCACATAGGACTAGCCTATTACTTGACTAGTAGTACCGAATATGGTCACCCCACATTAGGCCCCGAAGCATACATAAGTAGATAGTAATCGATCTAGATTTGGGATGACCACACCCTAATGGAAGCGACCCACATAGCCCTGCTGTATGCTTGATTTTTGTCATTTCCTGGTTGATTAAGCTTGAGGATACGTTCTGCCTTTTTGAATAGCAATCCTACTTGGAATGTTAACACTTCCTTCCAAGTAGGAATGCAATGCCAGCATTCATCCATACAAGCTGTCCAGGATAAGAACAAACCAAAAGAACTACTTCTACTACATCCTTTTGGAATAATCCTTAGGATTAATAGCAAGTAGCCCTTGCACATCAATGGCTCCGTCTTCGATTCCATACTCTTCAAGATGACGTCATTTCGAAATGGTTGAGTTGGATCGTAATGTTTTTCGGGTAACATATCCGATCCCAGTCTCTTTCAAACAACTTCTAATAGTTTCTGGTAAATTCAACCCTGGTTCTTTAGGAAATAAGCAGATAAGATAAAAGCAGATATCAACTTTTAACCGTTAATGGACGGATTGCGTTATCATTTATCGTAGAAGAACGAAACGAGATTTATACGCATAGTACAACATCATTGGAGATGACTATGCCGTATAACTCATGTGTTTCTCCTAGATATTTCTAGAGTTATGTTTTGTTCCATATTTGATAGTCTATTATTTAACTATCAAATAAACAAACATTCAAACAATGATCTAATTCCATATGGGATCCACTAAGCCTTCATTACTTTAATCCTTAGTTAATAAAATCACTTTATAGAACTTGATCAAAAGATCTTTACACGACGCTATTTCCAAAGCCCTTACTTCTCCTTTGTACTTGGAAAATATTTACACTTTTCTTAGGGGTATAAGTATATTATCAAAACATTTGGAAAATTCCTTCTTTCAAATTTCTTTTTTGAAAACATTACTTACTGTAAGCCGATCCACTTATCCTTTATAAAAGTTCCCTTTTAAAAGCACCCTTTATATTTAAATACCTTTATAAATTTCTAAAATCTATTTATAAAACGCTTTTATATGTTTGGAAGTCAATTTACAAAACCTCTTTACAAACTTCTAAAATCATTTATAAAACATTTCCCCATTTAAAACTCCTTTGATAAATCTTCTTTAAGAAATATCCTTTACAAAATATCTTTTGCAACTCATCCTTTAAAAATATCTTAAATAAACCATTTTACTTAGTAAAACCTATTTTTATAAACAAGTTACTATTTATAAATACCTTTATAAAATAATAATATAACTTGAAAAATGATTTATAAATATTAACCCTAAATTGATTAAAGAATTGAAATTAATTCAAAATCGTACTTTATAATTACAAAATATGGCTTAGCAATCCCATGGTAGTAATTTAAGTTACCATTTAACATCAAATTCCATTTTAAGTCACTTAACATTTATTTACATAAGTCAGCATATATATAAATGCAATTCATATCCAAATCAGGGAATAACATGTCAGTTTAGATTAATTAGCATATGCATGTCCCAATAACATAATAATAGGACCGTGATTTGTCTTGCTAAATAGATATCCAAACAATTAACTTATTGCAGAATGGGGAATTATTCTGCTAACACCTGTCCACACAATCAAAACCATTTACATAAATCATTCACAATTGTTTGCCTACTTAATGGTATCGGCATTTAAATTCCTTATATTCAAACCATCTTTAAAAAAGAAGCACCTTAAAAATAATTTGTTTCTTGGAAAATAAATTATTTAAAACTTAAAACTCCCATTTTGAAATAATTAATTGCAAGTTAAACTCTTTATTAAACCATAATTAATATTTGTTAATTCTTAACATAATTTAATTATAAATTAAGAAATAATCAACTTTATATAAATCATTAAACAATAATAAACCATTATGTAAATAACCACACGTAATTAATCCTTTATTATTATAAAATAATAATTTAAACCCTGATTATAATAAATATTAATTAATCTCAAATATTTAATGAAATAATTTTCAGTTAAAACTTAAATGATAAATTAAACCTTAGTAAATAATTTATTATAAGTTAAAATCTAAATTAATTTATAATTAAAAATAATTAAACACTTGATTAATTAAATAAATAATCATTAACCTATATTTCAATAATAATCAATTAAAAATAAATTATATACTTAACTCATAATTACCTAAAAATTAGTCTTAATTTTAAAGGATAATTAATTAGTAACTAATCTTTATTTAATTAAAATTAATGAACCTTATTTAATGCTTAATTAATAATTAATTACCAAGATAAATTAATTAATAATTAATTATTAAAAATTAGTTAACATTCTAAAACATTTTATTATGTTTATAAAACATTTTCAAAATAATTTTAACGTATGAAAATGAATTTTATTTTAAAAAGGGGCTTTTATCGAAACTGCATCCATAGCGATCACCGCTATGGGTGTCATACTTGGAAATGTATCTGCTTTTCTGTTTGGAATATTAATACTAAAAAGCTTGCTAAATTTTCAAAACCCAAATTAAATAATTTGAAACTAAGTTTCTAACTTCAAAAATCGATTTTGATTACAAACCAAAACTTATACTCTTCACAAAGGATTCTTCATCGATAACCAAATATGATTATTAACTTTGTTAACTTTTCTTTGCGCTACAACCACATAGTTATGTCGATAGCAACTTATTCATACCACAAACCTAAAAACAAGATCACACTTTTAAATCATTCACGAAAATCTAGACTTCACATTCAAGCACACACAAACATAACTGTATTCAAATATATAAGCAACATGTATATGCATCCAAACTATACAAATCCAACCAACAACATTATATACATAACCATATAACCAACATATATAAAAAGAATATTCTTTCTCAAAATGTTAAGAATTTTCTCACTAAAATTTTGCAAAAGTCTTTTGAAATATTTTAGAACTTTCGAAGCTTGGAAAAAACCACAAAATCAACCCGAAGATGGGTTATATTTTCCTTGATTTTAACCCACATTACTCTTGGTATTTTGAAAAGTGGTCAAAATAAAAGTTCTTGAAAACACTTTTCTCTATCATTTAAGAAAAAGAATCACTCAACTTGGACTTGTTTTGAGGGAGATATGGTCAAAAGAAAAATAGCTATTTTCGGACTTGAAAATATGTGTCCAAAAATGAGTCTGAAAGAAATGCATTTTGACATAACTAAGAACAAAATTTGAAGAAGTGGTACAAATTAAAGTTGTAGCCATTGGAATTTTACACATTTTAAAAAACAATTTCTCTATTTGAATTAGATAAGAGCAAGATATGATAGGAGGAAGAGGAGGAAAAATGAAGGAATGTAAGGCTATTTATAAACAAGAGAAAAAGAGAATTATCTATCTACCCTTGTACTTCTACCCTCCACGTTGTTTGCCACCCAACATCCTCCACCACATATGGCATTTCAGCCCCCATAGCCTCCCTTCCCGTCATGGCAAAGCAATCATGCATTTAAACCTCTTGTACTTAATGCTTAAACATGTTTCATTGATGTGATGTTTACTTTTACTAAAATTTTATATTATATTATCTAAATATATACACACACACACACACATATACACATACACACACACACATACATACATATACTTATCTAATGCATTCATATTATAACTTTTATTCAAATTAAATTTGCATATTTATACTGAAGGGTTCAAAACATTTTCGATCACTTTTAGCCGACGAAAAGTAAAAAATTGGAAAATAAATTTAGGTCACATTTTCTATTTTTCATTGAACTAAATATTTTTTTAAACTAAATTTGAAAAACTATTTTACCATTATATTTTAATTATAAAAACAATTATTTGAATATTTAAAATTACTTAAATTTTCGCAAATCAAAATTGTGAAATTCAAGGTTGTCACACTTGTGACAGTTATCAATCTATCTATGTTTTGTTATATTTTGTTGTACCCATTTTTAGAAATTATATTGTAGTTTTCAAGATATTGTATTTTTTGATATTTTGGATGATATGTTGTACTTTTCAGATTTGGATTTTTAATGAAATGGCTACATGTTTGTGGTATTTTTTTCCATTGTGAGATTCTGATAGCGTAGATGGATAGCTCTGTATATTTATTACTCAATATATCAACGTTACAAACTAACAATCGACTTTGGAATGGGTCTAAGGTTCAATGGGTTTTAAATTGGGTCGAACATTAGGCCCATTTCAAAGGTGGGTTTTTACTACTCGAAATTTAAGCTATAGCAATTAATTAATGAATTAATTAAATAATAAAATAACTTTGTGAAATTATCATAATTGTACCACGGAATTTGCGTCATTGTGTCTATGGTAATTTTCTGGTCAATTTGAATACATGCGTTGTTAAAATTGAAGATAAAACAAGAAGTTACGGAATAAACAAGAAACGAGAAAAAAAGATATATATACACATACACGCAAGGTCGACCCTAGGGTCAACCCTCACCATGGCTAGGTCAACCTATTGGTCGACCTAGCAAGTGGTAGGTCAACACCCACGTCAACCCACATGCTTTCTTTTGCTGGATTCGTTCAGTTTGATTTCAACACGTCATATTGCTATTTTTACTCCATATCGTGCATCAGTGCTTCCATCCGACGGTTTCCATCGATCCTATGATGTGGTTGCACCAGATTTAATCTCCAGATCTAACAGTCGGAGATCCATAAGTGACACTATAAATAAGACCCTAGGCCTAGCTATTTTCCTCATTTAGATTTTCTCCATCTGGGTTGTGACGCCCCACCACTATACTCACACTAGCCAAGGACACTATGGGGTAATGTCGTCGACCAACATGAAGAATAAGGCTGTTGAGGAGCAACCTTCTGTGTAATTGCTTTGTGCAAGTACCGATATGTCAGATAGTATAACATGCATTTCTCTTAAAAATCTGACATATCAGATGCAAGCTCAAAGCTATTACACAGTGGCTGGGTGATCTTCGAAAACAAATATAAAATAAGCATAACACAAATCAGTCACAGATATTCATATCACTAAGGCGGAAATAGATATGAATACAACACATAAAAATGTACAATAAAGTAGTGGTCATATAAGATCAACTACATCACTAAACAATAGATACAAGTGCTAGACAAAAGAATATGTATACGTCAAGGAGTCTCTATTTCGAATGTATAAAACAAAAAATACTAATCTTAGTATTTAGCCAAAAGTCAAAAGCTAGTCCCAGCTAAGAAGTCAAGTGGAAGTACCTGTAACACCTCGGTCTGACCCGAGTATTATTTAAGAAGAAAATAGTAAACGGATCAGTCTAGCTATAAATATCATACAAAATGAGATATGGTAAGAGATATTGAAAAAATATATGATAACGACAATGCCATACTGTGACAAGTATACATTAGATAACAACAAAAATCATATAATATCTCAAAAATCTCAAATACCAAAAAGAATGTCATATCCTTTAAATTATTCACCAAAACACAAATATTGATAGAGCTTATCAATGTAATCCACAAGAATAGGTGAAAAACAAATTCTACAAATCATCAACTAGAAACCCAGAAATCACAAAAAGGGGAATGTCTATCACAAACGGGAGCATGAAAACTCACCAACACGTGCATCACAAACGGAACGCTATTCCATGGTCGCTAACCATCCAAATTTGAGCCGAAGCTCCATAAATGGCCCGAAGCCTTTGGGCTGAAGCTCCACAAACGGTCCGAAGACCTTTGAGCTGAGGCTCCATAAATGGCCCGAAGACCATGGGTCGATGCCCAACTAAATTGAGCCGAAACTCCATCGAATGATCATCTTAGCAACAAGTGTAAGTTACACTAAGATAGTAAATAAATGAGTTAGGCCTCATGTTCAATAACCACTGGGTTAGCTTAATTATTTACAAACAAATTATAGACTTCCACTCGAAAATAAGTGTAAATTACACTAAGCTAGTAAATATACGAGTTTAGCTTCATGTCCCATAATCATTGGCTTAACTTAAATGTTTACGAACAAATTTTAGATTCTTACTCGAAAGTTATCACAAGAGTTTCAATCGAACGAGTCTAAAAATTAACCGACAAAGTAAACGCAAGCGTTTCATACCACTTGTTCTGCTAAGTCGTTTAATTTGTATTTCTCTAACGAATGAGGAAAAGGTTTGTATATACTAATAGATTGGAAAACGATTTTATAAACGAGCTTTGTATTAAAATAGAGTTGAAATCATCTTTGTGAAGGAGTTTGAATATTTACTACTAGTATAGAAACCTTTGTATTTCAAAGTGAAAAATCACAAAAATGATTGCAAAAACAATCAATCACCAAAAATTCACATACGAAGACGTGAATCAAATTCATAGAAATTGATACTGAATCCGTCAAAATGGATATTCCCAAAAAAACCCAAAAAAAATTATCAAAGTCAACAAAAGTGATAACAACTAATCGGATCAACGAGAATGGATTAAAAACTGGAAATCTACACAAAACGCAATTTGGCTTAGACAAGAAGATTCAGTCGACTGAACACAATGGTCAGTTAACTGATACAAAATCCAGAAACTTTCAGTTTCTAGGTTCAGTCGATTGAACACAGTGGTCAGTTGATTGATACTGGCTTAGGAAATATTCTGGTTCCAGGTTCAGTCGACTGAACTGTATGGTCAGTCGACTGATACAGGGCCAAACAATTTTCTGTCCCCGGGTTCAGTCGACTGACCTTACAGTTCAGTCGACTGACTTTCATTTCCAGTATTTTCAGCCTAGCCCCAAGAAGGGCAAAAATCCTAACCGGAGGCAATCGGACGAGCAACAGAGACTAAAGATTTATGCCAAGCGACAACCCAGTCTTATAGGCTCATCGATACACCCCAAAAACATGTTCAAACATCAAAGATAGGATTTTAAAGATTTTTGAATTGAAAACACCAAAATTGGAATATTTATCAAACCAATGCAATTCAAAGGAAAATGGACAAGGAATAGATGTTAGGAATTACTGCCTAACAACTATCAAAGATATAGATATAGATGTGAGTTCAAAAACTCACCTTCTAACCCCAAAACAACAAATGAGAAGCTCTAGAAGAAGCAAAGATTGATCTCTCCTCAACAATACCTCTAGAATCTTCAATCTATTATAAAAGGTAAAGTTTTTTCTAAGTTAGGTTATAGGATTTTCTAAAAATTGAAGAAGAATTGAGATGGAGAAGATGAAGAGGATGTTTACCTAAGCTTCTCTTGGATTTTGGACTTGAATCTGGGTTTCCAAAGAAAACAAGTGGCTTAGGAATTTCAATTTCTTCTTCTTTCCCCCATTTTTACCTTAGCTTGAGAGTGTTAGGAATGAGGAGTAAAATGAATGAAGAGATGTTGAGTTAGAGTGTTTGATAAAGGAGTAAAGTTCTCATATTGGGTTAGTGGGCTGAAACCCAAACCCAAAGCCCTAAATGAAAATGTCAAAATTCTACTCAACTCCAAACATATTGATGTTTATACTTAAAACGGTCGCATATGCCATTTTAGACTCAATGGAAGGGGTCTCGAGTCCTAATTCGACTGTTTTCAAAATGTGACATTTCGGACTTAAATCCGACTAACGATGCTATATTTAAATAAAACATTTAAATATGCAATCGTAAAATATACGGGTTGTTACAGAATCCCCTCCTTAAAGAAATTGCATCCTCGCAATATCTAAGAAGAATACAAAGAGTAACAAACATAAAGGCATATCAACACAAAAGAAAATTTAAAATAAGAAGTTCACCTTAAAGAGCTCGAGAGAGTAAGTTAGGATGTGTTTTCTCGATGAATTCTCTCGATTCGCAAGAATAATCCTTAGGATTTAAGGACCATTGAACTTTCACAAGCGGAACATCCTTATTATGAAGACGTTTAACCTCCAAGCAATGATATGAATAGAATGTTGCTCATAAGTCAAATTAGACGACACTTCAATTTCTTCAACAACATTAGGCTCAAGAATAGAATCGGAATCTCTAAGGAATTTCCGTGGTTGAGAAACATAAAACACGTCATGAATAACAGAAAATTAAGCCAATAATAAAAGGCGATAAGCCATGGAACCAATACGTTCGGTGATGGAAAATGGACCAATATATCGAGGCGCTAATTTTCCCGGTCGATTGAAACGCACAACACCCTTTATAGGTGAAACACGAATAAACACAAAATCTCTCACAGAAAATTCTAATTTCCTTCTTCGGTTATTGGCATAGGATTTTTGTCTACTTTGAGCTTCTTTCATCCTATGACGAATAAGGTCAATCTTTTCTGTGGAATCACGAATAAAATCTAGACCTGAAACTAGCTTCTCACCGGCTTCAAGCCAACAAGAAAGTGATCAGCATTTCCTTCCATAGAGTGCCTCGAAAGGTGCCATATCAATACTAGATTGAAAGCTATTATTATAGGAAAACTCAACAAGAGAAATATAATCTTCCTAACTTCCACCAAAATCAAGAACACATGCATGAAGAAGATCTTCAAGAGTTTGATTCACACGCTCGGTTTGTCCATCGGACTGCAGATGATAAGCGGTGCTAAAATTAAGCTTCATTCGCAAAGCTTTTTGAAGACTCTTCCAAAATCCACTAGTAAATAGTGGATTACGATCGCTAACAATAAAAGTAGGAACTCCATCCAATTTAACAATTTGTTAATATAAAGTTTGGCTAAAAGAGGTATGGTTTGATTAGACCGTACGGGAATATAATGGGCGGATTTTGTAAGTCTATCTACAATCATCCATAAACTGTCATGACCCGAACGAGAACAGGGAAGACCATCAACAAGTAGACTTGATCCCACTTCCAAACAAGAATATCTAGAGGTTGCAATAACCCACCGGGCCTTTAATGCTCGGCTTTTATGAGGTTACAACTAATCGGATCAACGAGAATCGATTAAAAACTGGAAATCCACACAAAACGGCAATTTGGCTGAGACAAGCAGATTCAGTCGACTGAACATAGTGGTCAGTTGACTGATACAAAACCTAGAAAATTTCGGTTTCTAGGTTCAGTCGAATAAACACAGTGGTCAGTCGACTGATACTGGCTCAGGAAATTTTCTGGTTTCAGGTTCAGTCGACTAAACTGCATGGTCATTCGACTGATACAGGGCCAGACAATTTTCTGTCTCCAGGTTCAGTCGACTGACCTTACAGTTCAGTCGATTAAATTTTCATTTCCAGTATTTACAGCCTAGCCCCAAGAAGGGCAAAAATCCTAACCGGAGGTGATCAGACGAGCAACGGAGACTAGGGATTTATGCCAAGCGATGACCCATCCTTATAGGCTCTTCGATACACTCCAAAAACATGTTCAAACATCAAAGATAGGATTTTAAAGATTTTTGACTTCAAAACACCAAAATTGGAATATATATCAAACCAATTCAATCCAAAGGCAAATTGTAACGATCCCGAATTTTAATTAATTTTAAATTGACAATTCAATTAATTTTTGATATAAAATTAAGAAATTAAATGATAAATTGATTTGAGTTTCTCCAATTTCAAGTAAAATACTAGTTGAATCTCAAAACATTGTCTTTTAAATATTATGTATTTGATACAAACCAATTGTACATACAAAAGAAAGTATAAAAATAAATATGACATATAAATTACGGAAATAAATATGTATAAAGAAATACAAGACAATTTGTATGTAAGGAAAATCAAATACTTAAGTTAGAAATATAATTATACACATAAGATAAATTAAAAAATATAAAGTAAAACGTATTAGACAAATTCTAACATCAAATTTAATATAGAACTTCATCCATATTTCAAAGAAAATAGTGTAGACCAAAAGGAAAGAAGACACTACTATATGTATTCAAATATGGTACCAGTAAATAAGTATAAGTATGTAACCAGACAAGAAGTAAGAAATGTAGGCAAGCATAAACAAGGTATAAAAGAAAATAAAATGAATGCATGTTGTACCTAATGTAAATATCTTTGAACATGGATTACTTTGTAAACATGAAACAAGACAAAGTAGTAATTAATACAAGATCTCTAGCGCACAAAATCTCTCAGCATAGTCAAACAAACAAGTATATGAAGACTTACAAAATGAACAAACATAAGTAATAATCCAAAGCAAAATGAAGAAACAAAAGGAAATAAATGCAAGTATCTTCAGCACATACAATATTATCTAGTAGCCACCGAAATATCTACACATGAGTGAAGCTTGCAAAAGAAGGAACAAATAAATATGTATTTTGTACAGGGCAATTAATGCAAGCATACAAAATAAGATTTGTAGCCACCAAGGATATCAGCTAAGTCAATAAAACAAGAAAAAACATCTCTGATCAAAACATTAACAAACCATTTCTAGTACAAAAGAAATAATCACCTGTACAACTCTTTTCTTTATATCAATTTCCTCAATTCAGTTTCGTTCTTTGAAGCTGAGGAAAATCTAAGGTAACCACCATCTTAAACTCAAACAGAAACATCATTTCATATTTAAAACAAAACAACTCAAACTAGGGATCAAGGAGGAGATCTTCAGCTAGCAAAAAAAAAAATTCAAACCCAGGTTCCAATAACAGGCTCTTTCATTCTAAAGACTGTGAGTAACTTCACCTTTTTAAACTTAAGTATTAAGATTGTTGCTTATTATATCTGGAATGAATATGAGTATGATGATTTCCTGTGGATATATGTTGGTATTTGAATGAATGCATACTTGTACCATTTGATACTCTGTTCCTGTTTATCTTCAGTCCCAGGTTTGCAAATGTTCGAGCCAAAATTGGTCACAAACCCCAAATGCCGCGAAAGCACCAGTGTATGAATACAAATCAATAATATTCAAACACAAATCTCAGGTCTCAGCAAATATTAAACAGTAATCCCAAAATAGAGAACAGAGGCACAAGTTTTATAGTGGTTCGGCTATCTCCGGCCTACGTCCACTCCAAAGTTTTTATCCTTTTATTGATTATCCTTGATGATTACAGATGATTACAGCAGTTACAAAGTCCAAAACTTGAAAGAAATAGCAGCAATAATGATATGGAATGATTCTGGCAGCGTCCAAGCGTGTTTTCTCTCTCTAGAATCTCCGACCCCTTTTCTGAATGACCAGGGGCTCTATTTATAAGCGTAGGAGGCTGAAATTTCTCCTAAAATCCGGGAAGACCGCTTCAGGCACGTGAGGGGGCCCACACGCCCGAAATCTGGAGGTCCGGGCCAACCTTGGGATCGATTCGAAGCAAGGTTCGAATCGATCAAGAAATCGTCCAATTGAGCTGAAATTTGGTGAGAACATTCTTCAACATGTATGTAAGCTCCTGTAAAAATTTCATTGCATTTGGATCAATGGTTTGGAAGATATGATCGATTCAAGTTCAAAGCTTCGTGTGTCTTGCCTGGTTCGAACCCATGCTTCGAACCCCCATCCTTCGAATCCATCCCCCTCGAATCTATCTCCTTCGAGTCCATCTTCTTCGAATCCATTGCCTCGAATCCACGAAGCCGACTCCCCTCCTTCGAATCCACGAAGCCGACTCCCCTCCTTCGAATCCACGAAGCCGACTCCCTCCTTCGAATCCACGAAGCCGACTCCCCTCCTTCGAATCCACGAAGCCG
Organism: Allium cepa; assembly: GCA_030765085.1. Classification (NCBI taxonomy): domain Eukaryota; kingdom Viridiplantae; phylum Streptophyta; class Magnoliopsida; order Asparagales; family Amaryllidaceae; genus Allium; species Allium cepa. Next base: position 296,834,141 of record CM060937.1, read on the forward strand.
ACTCCCCTCCTGATCGATACGAACTTCATCGATTCGAACCACCATCGATACGAACTTCACCAAGCCGCGCCTATGTTGATCGATACGAACCGTATCGATTCGAACTGTCCCTGTGTCTCGTTCACGATCGATGCGAACCTGATGGGTTCGAATCCAATGGATTCGAACCGAGCACTACCTTGATGGATTCGAACAACATGCCTCACCTACCTTGAATCCATCATATCTTCTTCATACGAACTCCGATTAACCTGAAATTTGAAACATAGCCTTTCCTAGTCCTTATCATCATCTCCGATCAATTTCGTCCTGATCGGAGTTCAACAAAATTTTGATGTTATCGATCGTAGCCTTGATTCCAACCGATCTCCAATCCCGATATTCATAATTCCATTCCAATTCGTTGATATTCCAGTTTTGACCAAAAAATGGGATAACATTTTGCCCCCCAAAACATGCCTTGTGATAACAAGGCGTGTTTTGAATAGTTCCGAATCCAATATCCGAAGTCCATAGCCACAATGTCGGAGTATATCATCCTTGACTGCTTCGAGTCGATGCCCGATTCCAAATCCCGTAACCAAAGCCTTAGCCAATTCCATATCCATTCGAACTCGACAACCGAGTCCCAATCCATCCTTATTCAATAGCCAATAATCGAATCCAGGACCTCTCCGGGTCGATATTCAAATCCATAACCTCTCCGGGCTCTTGCCAAGTGCAATCTACACATGACGTTCGTGATCCAGTGTCCCTGGATGTTAAGCTAGCCTCATCGTGTTCTTGTCGAGCGTAATCCACACTTGATGATCTTGGTCCAGTGTCCCTGGACGTTAAGCTAACCTCTCCGGGTTCTTGCCAAGCGTAATCCACACTTGACGACCTTGGTCCAGTGTCCCTGGACGCCGTGTAATGCCATGGCTTAAGTCCTAAACCGAATCCTGGTCCCTTCGGACCCTTGTTGAGCATAGTCCATACTCAACGACCTGAAAATAACAATTGATAATATAGGGCCTAAGTCCTAGGCCGAATCCTGGTCACTCCGGACCCTTGCCGAGCATAGTCCATACTCGGCGACCTGAATGAGTCAATTTACCATGTTCGGGCAAAGTGACTCACCCCTTGCCAGGCATAATCCATACCCGACGACCATTTACCAAAAACTAGATGAAAATCCAATCAAAATCCAATCCAACATCCAAACCCAAAAAATCCAAATCATAAACCAGAAAACCAGAAATCCAAAGCAGCATTCAAAATCAAAAACGACCACCCAAAGAAAAACCCAAATCAAAAAGCAAACAAAACCAGGAGCTCAATCCAAGCTCCGATCCAAAAAGAAAAGCAATGTCCAATCCAAAAGCAAAAGATAAATTTCACAAACCATGGCATCACAGTTTTTCATCATTCAGAGCATGCCTAGGGGCTATCTCCGTCCCCGTACATGTGTAAATGACTTAGTTGCTTGCCAGCAGTCTGCTACTTATTTCACATTATCCTGATCAGTGGATGATCAATCGACCATCATCCTTGGGCCTCACATCATCACGGCGTGAGGTTGTCGGTGGCTGCTCCTGCTCCACCGTTGCGTTCCGTGTTCCGACGTATTGCCGTAACTGTCCATTCCATACATGCTCCTCGATTATATCCTTCAAGTGCCTGCAGCTGTTGGTATCATGTCCGTCTAAGTCATGGAAGAGACAATGCCTCCCTGATGCCCTCTCTCATTCAGAAGGCTCTCTCCTGGCTGGCCTCCGGTAGGGAAGGCGATTTCGAGTATCCATGTATATCCGCTCCAGCGTCTCGTTCAATCCTGTGTATGTGGAAAACTTTGGATCCTTCCATCGCTTCCTAGCGTTTCCAGAATCATTTTCCAATTTCCTTTTTCCTTTGTCTTTATCCGACCCACCGCTGGATATTGCTCCAACCTCGATTGCACTAACCTTTTTCACTTTTACATCCGTACTCGCATCCTCCTGCCGAAGGAACCTTTCTGCCTCGTGAAAGAATTCGTCGAGATCCTGTGGGGGATCTCGTATCAGAGATACCTTGAAATTCGAGTCCTCCCTGACTCCTGATACTGCTGCCATTAAAACCATCGATGGATCAGGCCGATCCACCGAAGCGACTGCCGCACTTGATCGAGTTAGAAAAGCTCTAAGCGATTCATCCATCCTTTGCTTCACTGATGTCAATGTCATCACATTCTTCGGCCTCTTGACGTGAACCCGAAACTGTCCCAAAAACTTTTCCACCAATTCCCTCCAAGTTCTGATAGATCCTTCTCCCAACTGCCTAAACCACATTGCAGCTAAATCCGTCAGATACAAAGGGAAACATAGGGCCATCACTTCTTCCGATGCCCCCAGCACCTCCATATGTCTGGTGTACCTCATCAAGTGATCAGTTGGGTCTGCCTTACCATCATATACCTCCATGCTAGGTAGCTTAAACTTAGGTGGATTCTGAGCCATCCTTATTTCCTGAGCGAACGGACTCCTATTCACTCCTTCCAAGTCTCTGTTGGTCAAACCACCCCGCACAGTTCTTCTGATAATTTCCGCTAATCCGGTATTGTCTGTGCAGGGTTGCCCCCCATGCCCCCGAGGGAACTCTGGTACATATTCTTCGTGTGGCTCACTAGGAGCAATGTTAGCTCTAGCCTGTTGAATTCCTTCCAAAGGTCCTCTTGTATTGGATCCCGTGGGCCTGCCCCCAAGCCCTTGTTGATTGCCTTCTGGCTCCGTATCTCGTCCTCCATTGGGTTCCACGACCCTATTCCCCTGTCCTGCATCCACAGCGGCCGTAGCTGTTCCTAAGTTCTGCATCCCTGCAGCTCTCATTTGCTCAAAGAAAGTCTGCATGATTTCCTGTTGGCTCTTCAATAATCTTTCTTGCAAAGAATTTGCCATAGCCTCCATTTCATCTCGGGTTATGTAGACTGAAGCTTGTCCTTCCCCGGCTCCGGAGGGTGCTTGTTGACTTCCTTCCTGTTGGCTTCTCTCAGCCCTTTGCCTTCTACTATTTTGCCTAGCCATTGTCCTTGAATCCAAACTCTTTTAAAATCTTCAAATCCAACTTTCAAATCCGATGTAGCGGGTGCTAGTCCTTCTCAGTGAAAGCACCAAAGTGTTTGAGCCAAAATTGGTCACAAACCCCAAATACCGCGAAAGCACCAGTGTATGAATACAAATCAATAATATTCAAACACAAATCTCAGGTCTCAGCAAATATTAAACAGTAATCCCAAAATAGAGAACAGAGGCACAAGTTTTATAGTGGTTCGGCTATCTCCGGCCTACGTCCACTCCAAAGTTTTTATCCTTTTATTGATTATCCTTGATGATTACAGATGATTACAGCAGTTACAAAGTCCAAAACTTGAAAGAAATAGCAGCAATAATGATATGGAATGATTCTGGCAGCGTCCAAGCGTGTTTTCTCTTTCTAGAATCTCCGACCCCTTTTCTGAATGACCAGGGGCTCTATTTATAAGCGTAGGAGGCTGAAATTTCTCCTAAAATCCGGGAAGACCGCTTCAGGCACGTGAGGGGGCCCACACGCCCGAAATCTGGAGGTCCGGGCCCACCTTGGGATCGATTCGAAGCAAGGTTCGAATCGATCAAGAAATCGTCCAATTGAGCTGAAATTTGGTGAGAACATTCTTCAACATGTATGTAAGCTCCTGTAAAAATTTCATTGCATTTGGATCAACGGTTTGGAAGATATGATCGATTCAAGTTCAAAGCTTCGTGTGTCTTGCCTGGTTCGAACCCATGCTTCGAACCCCCATCCTTCGAATCCATCCCCCTCGAATCTATCTCCTTCGAGTCCATCTTCTTCGAATCCATTGCCTCGAATCCACGAAGCCGACTCCCCTCCTTCGAATCCACGAAGCCGACTCCCCTCCTTCGAATCCACGAAGCCGACTCCCTCCTTCGAATCCACGAAGCCGACTCCCCTCCTTCGAATCCACGAAGCCGACTCCCCTCCTGATCGATACGAACTTCATCGATTCGAACCACCATCGATACGAACTTCACCAAGCCGCGCCTATGTTGGTCGATACGAACCGTATCGATTCGAACTGTCCCTGTGTCTCGTTCACGATCGATGCGAACCTGATGGGTTCGAATCCAATGGATTCGAACCGAGCACTACCTTGATGGATTCGAACAACATGCCTCACCTACCTTGAATCCATCATATCTTCTTCATACGAACTCCGATTAACCTGAAATTTGAAACATAGCCTTTCCTAGTCCTTATCATCATCTCCGATCAATTTCGTCCTGATCGGAGTTCAACAAAATTTTGATGTTATCGATCGTAGCCTTGATTCCAACCGATCTCCAATCCCGATATTCATAATTCCATGCCAATTCGTTGATATTCCAGTTTTGACCAAAAAATGGGATAATAGAAAATAACTTTTGATTTCTTAATCTGATAACTATTATAGCCTGCAATATAAACAGAAGTTGTTTGTTTGAATATAAGCTAAGTTTTAAAAATTTATATAAGTTAAAACCAACTTTTAATCTTCTCTGGAAATCAAGAAATCAGAGTTAACTTTAAATAAGCCGAATTTCGAACTTCACGATTTATGAATTCAGGTATATAAATGTAATTGTCATACTTTAATATGATTTTTAATGCAAAAATTATAATTTTTAGAGGTAGGGTTTAGGAGCAGTTCGAAAATGAATGGAAAGTATATTCCGATCAACTTCAGGCGATCTGAGGAGATATGAGGGTCGGATTGTGCGTGAAGGTGGAGGAGACTATGATGATGCGGGGAAAAATGTTCGGAGATGTCATTGATCATTATGGAAGCGGCGGTGACGTGTTTCGTTCGTAAACCTAGTTTTTGCAACGGTTGAGTATTTGGTCTCGTTCGTCGACGGGAGTTGATCGAGTGTTATGAGATTCTGGGAAGTGATGGCTGGGTAGTAGACGAGGTCGTGGCCGAGGTTTCGCGTATTCCGGTGGTCGAGGCGGCGAGTTCGAGACGTTTTCCAGGTTTTGGGTTGTGGTGGTGGTCTTCTTGTTCCAGGTTAGGGTCGAACTCTCGTTTTCAATTTCGAGACGATGGCGGGGTGCTGATGGTCGGGGAGATGAGCGAGGGTGATCGTCGACTTGCTCGATGATGTAGCGACAGCTGGAAGAGTTCACCGCTGATATGCACGTGCATCGTGCACAAATTTCTGGAACCTGGAAAAGCTTGAGTAGTTTGGGTGGAAGCCAGGTTTTAGTTCACAAGATTTTTCTCGAGTGTTTACTCGAGATTCTGGGGGTTGGACTCGAAGCAAGGAAGGTAGTGGCTCGGGTAGATGTTGTAACAGGCTTCAAAGCCTGTTTTGTTTTGAATTTAAAACTATATTTAAATTTTATAAACCAAGGTTTAAATTGAGTGTTGAAACAAAGTGCAAACACAAATTCAAGTTCCGTTTTGAAATGAAATAAAGTTTTATAAATTTAAATGTTTAAATTAAATTTAAATGTTAAAGTATATTTTTAAAAGATGTGAATTAAAAAAAAGAATTTGATTTTAACTCTTGAAATTTCTTTATAACAAAAATATTACTTTAACATGAAAAATTAAAAGTTAGAAATTATTTGGATTTTAAACTTTATTAAAGATAAACTGGTAATTATTTTAAAGCTTGAAATTTAATTTGAAATCTAAAAGAAATTTGAAAACAATGTTTCCAAACACATTGTAAATAATAACTTAATCATAAGTATGAATGAGCTATACTTTAAGTAATAAAGATTTAACGATTTATAATTAAGTTAATTAAAACGAATAACATAATTATTTAATTTATTAATGATTGGATTAATTAAAGAAGTAATTAAAGGGTTAATTACTAATTTAAATTGGATATTTTGATTTATTTACTGATAAAGATTGATTGGTAATTAATGATTAATTGATATGAGATGATTGCTTAATGGCAAGTAATTAAAGGTTTAATTTCTTAAAATAATAAATTAAGGGATTAATTAATTAAGTAATTGGTTTAAAGGTTAGTTTAATCAATATGATTAATTAAGAAACATTTAATTAATTAAAATGTTTGATAAATTAATTTATATCAAATGATTTGTAATTAATAAATCGGGATTGGATAATAAATTCATAAGTAATTAATTTACTTGGAAATAAATTGAATTGATTAGGATTAAATGATTAATTAATCCTGCTTATGAATGATTGTATTGTACGAGATGCATTGAATTGATTGTTCTATCTGATCTAAGATGTTTTGTTCTGTGGATTGAACTGAGTATTTTATTCATTTATTGATGATACATCTGCATATTATCTGTGAATTTGTGAATGGATGATAAGCGTTATAGTTTATATCGTTTATCAACTATATTTCTGTGTTTTGATCTGTGATGATTGAGTGATGTTGCACTACTATGTTAAACCCCTGGACCACACCATACACACACAAATATGGATTTCACGGGGAAATCGATTAAGTCACAGATTTTTGAAATGATTTTTAAATAGACGATTTGAATTCAAACAGTTGGGAAATGGAATCTGGTTAAATGTGAAAAGCTTTTGAAAAGGAATTTCGAAGATAAAAATTTATTTTCGAATAACTTGATAGCGCTTTGAAATTTAAATAATTTGAATTCAATATTTGAAACTGAATTCTATGATTTGGAAACTAGGGTTTAGAAAGGCTATTCAACTTATAAATGAGTTTATATGGGTTAAACTATTTCAAATATATTGATTTGGGAATTTGAATTTAAATTCAAAGGCTTTAACTCATGCAAACATAATTGAATTCTTCTGAAATGAAAACTGTTTGTTTTCAAATAATTAAAGCTTTCACATAAGGAGTGAACTTCCAAATTGAGTTAAAATCTAGTTTAAAATGAAAATGATTTCCAAGTTATGGAAACGGTTTGAAAGCTATAAGTTAAATCTTTGATTTAAAGATTTAATGAGTCAATCCAATAGAAATAGGAATTGTTTTGAAATCCGTAAACGGATCTTTGTGAAACTGCGTGAACTTTGTGAAATAAATCTTTTTGTTTAAAAGATTTAAAATGGTAATTTGATTAACCATTTGAAAGAAAAGTTTTGGATTTTATCAGTTGTGACTTAACTGAAATCCCATATCCATATGTTTTTAAATATTGCGCTCATTATTCGGTTTAGCCGGGAGAGGACCTTGTGTCATATAACCCATTCCGAATAATGATACGTCGTTATGGATAGCATTTAAAGACCGGTGGTGAAGACCGGGTGTTTTGCGAGAACGATAAGATAACCTATCAATTGTCTCTGCACCGAGTAGCTACGGTATAGAGATTCCCTAAGTGATGGGAAGTCCGATCAAGATTGTGAATACCCGGATTTGCAAGGGCTTCTTATGAAGTGCCTTCGGTTCTGTTCGAACCCATGACAGACTTGTATGGTTGTATGTCTGACACTACACTTTGAGATATAAAGAAGATTTCTTTCAAATACATATCTGTTGGTAGCGGAGAATTTATTCTCTTAGCTTAACACCCTTCTCTGAGACGTACGAGCTCAGAGGTTATGTAGTTGAAGGTTATCAGCAATATATTCCCAATTTGGTAGTGTGACATGCTGAGTGCTGCTGTGTGTTAATGATCATTTGTTGATCATTTGTGATCAAAGCATGGCTTTAGTGTAAAGCGTAGCTTTGTGAACGAGACTGCATCAGGACCTCACGGCCCGGAAATGGTCAAAACAGGAAAGATGCGGCAAGGTTATAAGGGTCGCGCCCTTTAGGGTGTGTCATTCCCTTCTGGTAAAGGGTGGTATCATGGTATGGAGCCCAAATATTTACCTATGTGGTGGGCTTCAATCTCATTTTCTGTGTGGTTGTTGCTTTGTAGTTTAGAGGCGCCTCGGATAAAGGTCCCAAAGGACCGGGGAGTGGCATGCTCGTGTAGTAGTTACCTAGTTACTGAGGTAACCTGGCTTTGTGTTGGCAGAGAGCTGGTTAAGTTCTCGGGACGTCCCGCCAGTGGCGATCCATGTGGCAGTAGGAAGTTCCTTAGCCTGATCATTTGTTGGAAATCCAATCAAAACAATACGAGCCTTTTACGATTGCAGTTGTATAACCTGCCTCCTTAGGAGGTAGCTATAGCAGGCACAATATAATGGTGCCTATGTTGGCTAAGATTAATATTATACTTTCGAAATGTTTTCCACTGTGCACCTATAATAATAATATCAAGAAATATTCACGTATCAAGCATATTTGACTATCATAAGGAGAAATCTCCTCCAACTCTGCGTTTGCATGGTGTGTGTGGCGGGAGGCCTTATGGTAGTTTCATTTTATAAAAAGCATTGCGGATTTATTTTAAATTCTTTATTGTTTTTTTTAAAAGATAAACTGTTTTTGTTACTCATACCAGTCCCATGACTGACTCGGAGTTTATTGTTCCTATTCTAAACTCTGGGTGTCCATAATTTTCCACACGGGCAGTTTAGAGTTGGCTTTCCGTATAGTCAGGTTTAGCAGATTATCTGGAGTTAGTCCAATCTTTGGATATGGACGAGACTTGCTTGTCTAGGTGACGCGTGATGTTGGTTCGAGCTAGCTTTGGATTAGAGCATTGGATTTAGGGATGCATTCAATTGAAGATATTCTTTCCGCTACTATTGTTATCTATTTTCTTTCCGCTGTGTCTTGTATCTCTGATAGTATTGATATCTGTTGTATCATATTATACCAGATTTTGTATCTGTCATTGTATCAATGTTATATATATATTGATATTCGTTTCTTTTTCTTCCGCTGTATTGTTATACTTAATGGTGTTATAAGCTCCGGCGCACCAGATTCGACGTTTGGATCTATGGCATTTGAATATGAGTGTCGTATTCAGTGCCGATTTTCAAAGGCCGAGTCAGGATCGCTACACAAATGGACAAGGAATAAATGTTAGGAATTACTACCTAACAACTATCAAAGATATAGACGTAGATGCGAGTTCAAAAACTCACCTTTTCACCTCAAAACAACAAATGAGAAGCTCTAAAACAAGCAAAGATTGATCTCTCCTTAACAACACCTTTAGAATCTTCAATCTATTATCAAAGGTGAAGTTTTTCCTAAGTTAGGTTATAGGAATTTCTAAAAATTGAAGAGAGGTTGAGATGGAGAAGATGAAGAGGATGCTTGCCTAAGCTTCTCTTGGATTTTGGACTTGAACTTGGGTATCCTAAGAAAACTAGGGCTTAGGAATTTCAATTTCCTCTTCTTTTCCCCATTTTTACCTTAGCTTGAGAGTGTTAGGAATGAGGAGTAAAATGAATGAAGAGGATTTGAAGTAGAGTGTTTGATAAAGGAGTTGGGTTCTCATATTGGGTTAGTGGGCTGAAACGCAAACCCAAATCCCTAAATGAAAATGTCAAAATTCTATTCAGCTCCAAACATATCGATGTTTATACTCAAAAAGGTCATATACGCCATTTTGGACTCAATGGAAGTGTCTCGATTCCTAATTGGACTGTTTACAAAAAGTGACATTTCGGACTTAAATCCGACTAACGATGCTATATTTAAATAAAACATTTAAATATACAATCGTAAAATTTGCGGGTTATTACATGGGTTCACTATGTATGGCTGGACCCTAAAAGGAATATTTTTTCGAGGAGAAGATCTTTTTAATTATAATATTTTATACCCCTTAAGTGGATCCAGGAAGACCAAAGGAAAGAGCTAAGGACCATTAGTGAGTGTTTAAGTAATTATTTTAGATTTTTAAGTAATTTAAAATAATAGGGTTTCCAATAGTTGTAATTTTTCTACAATTTTGGGATAACCTTTATGCAAGTTTATTTACAGTTTATTTTTAAGTAAATTTTAGACTTTTTTCCAGTTTATTTTCTTTTAGCCATTCTATTTCAGTTATTTGCATTTATTTACTGTTAATTATAGCTTTCTAAATTATTTATAGTTATTTACGGTATTTACAGTCATTTACTATTATTTAGATTTATTTACATTTATTCTATGTTGGGATTTATTCTGTAAATGTCAGTTTCTTTTGAATTCCCTATTTACGCAATGGAATAAATAGAAGAAAATAATTCATTAATATGGACTAAAATATAAGAACACTGAATTTACAGAAAATGGGATGTAAAATAAGAAGAAATGTAATAAATTGGACTTAGATTGAAATAGGCAAATTTAAGACGTTTGCAGGCATAGTTATAACATGTAATTACAGCTAAAAAGAGAAAATAGAAGAAATTGCAAAAGTAGCTTATTTTTAAACTTAGGCCTTGGGTTAAGTAAATAAGCAAAGTTATAACACAGAGGTTACAATTAGAGACAAAAAAGAAAAAAGGCTTATTTTAATAAGCAAAGACAGAAGTAGGACCGTACCATCAGCATTTCTCTTGGTATACGCTTATGCTGTTAAGGGTAGATAAGTGGTCAATAATTAGAAGTTCAAATCAAGAGATTTGGAGAAGGGGCGCAACTAGATTTTGTTTGTTAGGACCCGTATCAGCAGCATTCCCTTCAGTCAGGAACTGGCGGCTTACAACACACGGAGGTGAGGCTGGGCATGCTTATGCCATTTACGATAAATAACAGGTCAAAGAGGGAGCAAAAGGTAGCACAAGCCTAACAGTGGTCGAGCGTGCAGCCTTAGTGCAGGGAGATAAGTCGCCATTGAGTGCCAAGCACTAAACTGGTGTCTTTTCTCTTGTTATAGGACCCACAGGATGGGACTAGCCTGTAGTAAGCTCAACAGGGATAGAAGGCCGATCAAAGGGTAGAATTAGGAGTTTAGCCTAATTAAAATAGGACTAGGATTTTAGCCAAATCAAAGCACTTTTAGAAAAGTGCAAACAATCCAATCGAACTATCTAAGCAAAGCAAATAGTTAAAATATATTATATTCCAGTTTTATCTTTTCCTTTTTTTCCTTTTATACTAGAATTATTGCAAAGCCTATTATCTTTACCTTTCTTAAGAATACTTGTAATTAGTTTCATTCACCAAACTTTTAGTCTGACCCACTCCTCTATTTCCTATTTGCCCCCTAGGCCAACAGAGGCAGGGACGCTAGATTTCAGACTTTCTTGGAGATTCAATTGCAGAGTTTTTCTTCATGTATTCTTCTTCTTTTTTCAGTTTTATTTTCATGTACTGGCACTTTTTGAGAGGGATGGTTTTATGTATGTACTCCGATATTGGTTATGACTTATTTTATGAATTTTAATTTTTAATCAGTTATTGTGTTTAGATGTTTCCACTGTTTTATTTATTTTGTCTTGTGAATCTTAGTCTCTATAAGTTTTTAGTTATACCTAAAATGCACCATATTCTTTTGTGTGCCAATTTTGGATATATTAAGGGGTGTGGGGTGTTTCACACGGTAATAGAGCATAAGGTTACAAGATTCCTAAAAATTAGTGGTAAAAAGCAAAGTATTTTTCAAAAATAAACTCTTAGAAACAGTTTTCAAGTATAAAAGAGAGTTTTTATAAAAATCCCCTCAAATTCCAGTTCAATCTTTCTTCAATTGTTTCGGGCTGAAATTCTCTTTTTCTTTGCATAGAATGGCGAATGCCCCTAATCTTCCTGAGGGTATCCAAGTCCCAAGCTAGTTTCGTAGATTCCTTCAAGCTACGATTCCAAAGATATAAGGGAAAGTGCATAATCTAGCACCAGCGGATGGAAATCTCATCAATCCACCCGTTGCAACCAATTCCTCTAAGTTATGCAAGGAATTCGCCAATTTATGAGGTAAGAAATTTTTCGGTGCAGAGGATTTTGTGGAGGCAAGAGATTGGTTAAGGAGCATAAAGAGGATATTGGGCTATTGCAATTAGAGAATCAACAGAAAGTTCAACTTGCATCTTAGCAGCTGAAAGGAGAGGCTTCTTTTTAGTAGGAGGTTATTGAGTTGGAAGGAAGAGATGTTGGATGGTTTAGATTCTGAAAGAAGTTTGAGAGGAAGTTTTTGTCACAAGAAGAAGAGAGTATGCAGTTAGAAAGGTTTATTAGGTTGAAGCAAGGAAGTCTTTCAATAAAGGAGTATGTTAACCAATTTAATGAGTTGTCATGGTTTGGGATGGAGTTAGTGAATACACCGAACAAGAAGGCCATGATGTTCGTAGAGCGATTGAATCAACCCCTTCAAGGGTTGTTATTAACTCACGTTTTGATGGGAGCTACCTGTGAGTCACATGTGGAGATGGCGCTTGTGTATGATGCAGCTAAAGAAGGAGAGCCTAAGGAGGTCCCTAAATGGAAGGTTCTAAAAAGAAATGGTGGAAGAACAATAAAGATGAGAAGAAAGGAGAAGGCCCTCAGAAGCAGATTAAGAAAGGAGGGAAGTGCAATAGTTATGAGATGATTGGTCATTACACAAAAGACTATAAGAAGACAGGGATGAAGGGGAAGTGTTATAATTATGGACAACTCGGTCACGTTAGTAGATTTTGTCCTCAGAAGATGGGGCAGGGAGCGGATGCACCGACAGCATAGATTCAAGCATTGGATGCAACACCTTCCAGCAACGGACCGGATAGAGGTAGGAAAGTCAATTTGGAATGATTTCTATTTTTGATTTTCCCATTCGAACCCTTTTCGATTTCAAAGCATCATGATCTTTCATCTCTATTCCTTTGGTTGATTGTTCGCACTTATATATCTCTTTAGTAGTGGATCCCATAGGTGTACCAAACACCATATAAGGATCTTCACATTTATCTATGATTTATAGGGGTTTGAAATTTTTTTATCCTAGGCATAAAGTTTGATAGTGTCGCCTATGTATTGGGATTTTTGGGGTATGTGATGATTTTGGGGATGGATTGGCTATCCACATATGGAGCGATATTTGACTGTGAGGGGAGAGTCGTTAGACTAAAGACTTGCAGCGGTAGGAATCTCGTGGTTTCTTCTGACCTACAGGGGTCAGTTATCTTGAGCTTCCTTTATTCCCTCAATTCGTCATCAGCAGAGTTTGATTTAGTTTCGATCGTCGGAGATTTCCCGGACGTATTTGAGGAGGTTAGGGGACTACCCTCTAAGAGAGAGATCAATTTCAGAATGTACTTGAATAGCAATGCTAAGCCAGTGGCATTGCCCATGAGACACATGACACCTAAGGTAAGGAAGGAGTTGAGCAAGTAGCTTCATGAGCTATTGGAGAAAGGCTTCATCAAAAGTTGAGAGGGAAGCGCCGGTCGTCTTCGCTACTGAGGCGGATGATTACCTTCGACTTTGCGTAGACTATAGAGAGTTGAATAAGCTCATGAAGAAGAACCATTATCTGCTCCCTAGGTAGATGTTCTTTTCGACCAATTAGTTGGCTCTTGAGTATTTTCTTAGCTTGACTTAGCTATTGGATTTCATCAGCTTAGGGTCACTGACGATAGCATTGGTAAGATGGCATTTAAGACACCCGACCGATTCTTTGAGTGGTTGGTTATGCCTTTTGGGCTAAACAATACCCCAACCTATTTTGTGGATTTGATAAGACGTATTTTTAATGTTGTCCTAAATAAGTTCGTAGTAGTATCTATGGACGACATTGTGGTGTTTTCCAAGAGTATGGAGGAGCATATTGTTCATCTAGAGGAGGTACTTCGTACAATTCATGGTCATCAGTTAAGGTAAAAGTTCATGAAGTGTCACTTTTGATGAGGGGAGGTATGTTTCTTGGTGTATGTAGTCTCTAGAGAGGGTTTAGCTATTGATCCCGCTAAAGTAATTACAGTGAAAGATTGGAAGGCCCCTAAGAACGATACCAAAGATAAAGCTTCCTAGGATTGGCTGGCTATTATAGGAAGTTCTTTAGAAATTTTGTCAAGATTTCAACACCGCTTACTCGCGTCACTAAGAAGAACAAAGCATTCGTGTGGGATATGGATTATAAGGATTCTTCACAATTGTAAAGAGAGCCCTTACTAGTGCACAAGTCTTAGTTTAACCCGATGGAGCTAAGCCTTTTACAGTATACATTGATGCATGTGGGATGAGTCTAGGAGCAGTGTTGATGCAAGGCGGGAGGGTGGCAAGTTATGGGAGTAGACAGTTAGGATGCATAAGACGAACTACTCTACTCATGATTTGGAGTTAGCTGCTATAGTTTTGGCACTCAAGTCTTAGAGGCATTAGTTTCTAGGAGAGAGGTTCGAGCATTTGATTGACCATAAGTCATTGAAGTACTATTCTCATAGAAGGATTTGAACTTGAGGCAGCAGCGCTGGATGGAGTTTTTGGCATCATATGACTTTAAGATAGCTTATACCCCTGGTAAGGGAAACGTGGTTGTGGATGCGTTGAGCAGGAAAAAAGCTTCCCCTAGTCCTACGTTCATGGAGTGGAAGATCCTAGAGTTTATTTCCACCTTTGATTCTAAGCCCTCTACGAACATTAACCCCAAATTGTTGGCAGCACTTAAGATTATGCCTACCCTTATAGATCAGATTGGCTCGAGGTAGCGAGAGGATTCGAAGCTTATGTATATTTTAGAGAGGATTAGCAGAAGATTGGTCTCTAGACATCTCCAACGCTATTCCATAAATAGAAAAGGGTGGCTAAGGAGAGATGAGGACTTTGTGTTCCCCGCACTAGTGATTTGTTGAAATCGGTTCTAGAGGAAGAACACAATTCTCGAATGACTATTCATCCGGGTGGTGATAAGATGTACAGGGACATAAAGAGAATGTTTTATTAGAGTGGCATGAAAAAGGATGTGGTGGAGTTGTAGCTGAGTGTCTTGTGTGCCAAAGAGTTAAGGCAGAGCAGCAGAAGCCCAATGGGTTACTTCAGCCATTAGATGTACCCAAATAGAAGTGGGATAGTGTTTCGATGGACTTCATAGATGGTTTACCTTGGTCTAGGAAAGGGAATACTAGAATTTGGGTGATTGTAGATCGATTGGCTAAAAGCGCCCACTTCATTCCGATCATGAGTAAGAGGATGACATCTTATTTGGCATCCTTATATATTCATGAGATAATCCAACTTCATGGTGTTCCCTTTAGCATAATGAGCGATGGAGACCCTATTTTTACTAGCAAGTTTTGGAGAAGCTTGCAAGAGGCTTTAGGGACGCTGCTTAGATTGAGTATAGCTTATCACCCTCAGATGGATGAAGAAACGAAGAGAGTTAATAGAGTACTTAAGGATTTGTTTAGGATGTGCATTCTTGATTTTGGAGGAACTTGGGAGGAGCATCTTCCTTTGGTGGAGTTTGTATATAATAACCGTTTTGCAAGCTAGCATTGGGATGGCACCTTTTGAAGCTCTTTATGGGAGACCTTGCAAGTCACCTTCATGTTGGGTGGAGTCTATGGAGAGATTGCTACTTGGTTTATATGGTTAGGGAAACTTCAGAGAAGGTTGATTTGTTTAGGAGGAGGATGAAAACATCCCAAGATAGACAGAAATCTTATGCAGACAAGCGGAGAAGGGACTTCGAGTTTGAGGCAGAAGACTTAGTTTTCATTAAAGTATCCCCGCTAAGGAAGGTGGTGAGGTTTGGATCGAGTGGGAAACCAGCTTCCAGATTCATAGGATCGTTCCCCATTATATAGAGAGTAGGGAAGATGGCGTATCGAGTAAAGCTACCGGAGAGGCTTGCAGGTGTACATGATGTTTTTCATGTTTCACACTTGAGAAAGTGCTTACATGACTCATCAAAGATTGTGGAGCCTAGTCAACTGGAGGAGGTTGAAATGGAGAGATAAGCATTGGTTTATCTTATTTCTACCAAGATCATTGGATGTGACATCAAGAAGCATAGTAATAAAGAAGTCACATTAGTGAAGGTTGATTTAACCTATGGATGGTAGGATTTGATGTAAACATATTATTAGAACATGTTATGTATGATGGATACTAATGGTTGCAAATGGTTGCTAGTGGATGCTAATGGACATATACACTTGCACTAGGCACTATTATCTCTTAGGGATTGGCATAACTAGGACATTAGGGCATATGCATATGGATGTGTGCGCATTTGCATTTTGTTTAATTTATTCCATGGTTGCTATAAATGGATAATTATCACATGATTTTTTCATTTGGATGATGATTGTAGCAAGCATATAGAACTATCAGTTATCATTCGGGAATCTGCATTCATTTGGATACATGATACGGACATGATTGCATAAAAGGAGGTCAACTGAATCAGTAGGCCGTCTAATTTTTTGCATTAGTTAGGAACATTGGCATTGCATATGTATCATAAATTGCATTAGAAAAACTTAAGGACAATGGATGTAATGGATGATGGTTAAGTAGTTGGCTGTAGAACTTAGATGAAAACATTTATTTCATTCTTCTGTCCTTAGAGATTTCGGGGACGAAATACCTTAAGGAAGGGAGAACGTAACAATCCAAAATTTAAGCTATGGTAATAAAATAAATTTGTGAAATTATTAGAATTGGACCACGGGAGTTACGCCATAATGTCCGCAGTAATTTTCTTGTCAATTTCCATTTATAGATTGTCAAAATCGGAGCAAGAATGAAGAATTTACAGAATAAACAAGAAACGAGAAACTAAAGAAAAAATAAAATATACATATATATAGGCAAGGTCGATCCTAGAGTCGACCCTCACCATGGCTAGGTTGACCTATAAGTCGACCCTAGCAAGTGGTAGGTCGACACCTAGGTCGAACCACGTACATTCTTTTGCTGGCTTCTTCCAGTTCGATTTCAACGCGTCATTTTTCTATTTTTACTCCATCTCGTGCGTCCGTGCTTCCATTTGGCGTTCCCATCGAGCCTGTGACGTGGTTGCACCAGATTTAATCTCCAAATCCAATGGTCTGTGATCGACAAGTGACACTATAAATAAGACCATATGCTTAGCTATTTTTCTCATTCAGATTTTCCCCATCTGGGTTCATTGCCTGTGGCTGGACCCTAAAAGGAATATTCTTTCGAGGAGAAGATCTTTTTAATTAAAATATTTTATACCCTCAAGAGGATTTAGGAAGGCCAAAGGAACGAGCTAAGGACCACAGGTGAGTGTTTAAGTAATTATTTTAGATTTTTAAGTAATTTAAAATAATAGGATTTCCAATAGTCGTATTTTTTCTACAATTTAAGGATAACCTTTATGCAATTTTATTAACAGTTTATTTTTAAGAAAATTTTAGACCTGTTTTCCAATCTATTTTCTTTATCTATTCTATTTAGTTATTTACATTTATTTACTGTTAATTATTGCTTTCCAATTATTTACAGTTCTTTGCGCTATTTACATTTATTTACTATTATTTACGTTTTATTTACATCTATTCTACATTGGGATTTATTCTGTAAATATCAGTTTCTTTTTAGTTCCCTTTTTACGTGAATGGAATAAATAGAAGAAAATAATTCGTTAATATGGAATAAAATATAAGAACACTGAATTTACAGAAAATGGGATATAAAATAAGAAGAACTGTAATAAATTGAACTTAGACTGAAGTAGACAAATTTAAGACATTTGCAAGCATAGTTATAACGTGTAATTATAACTAAAACGAGAAAACAGAAGAAATAGCATAAATAGCTTATTTTTAAACTTAGGCCTTGGGTTAAGTAAATAAGCAAAATTATAATACACAGGTTATAATCAGGGATAAAACAGAAAAAGGCTTATTTTAAAGACTTATACTAAATTAATAAGCAAAGATAGAAGTATGACCCGTACTGGCGGCATTTCCCTTGGGACACGCTTAATCTGTTTAGGGTAGATAAGTGATCAATAATTAGAAGTTCAAATCAGGGGATTTGTACAAGGGGTGCAACTAGATTTTATCTATTAGGACTCGTATCGGCAGCATTCCCCTTCAATTAGGAAATGGTGGTCTCATAACACACGAAGGTGAAGCTTGGCATGATTATGCTATTTAGGGTAAATAAGAGGTCAAAAGAGGGAGCAACAGGTAGCGAAAGCCCAGCGATGGCCAAGCGTGCGGCCTTGGGGCAGTGAGATAAGTCGTTATTGAGTTCCAAGCGCTAAACAGGTGCCTTTTGTCGTGGGACCCACAGGATGGGACTAGTTCGCAGTATGCATAATAGAGATAAAAGGCCGATCAAAGAGTATAATTTGGACATCAACCTAATTAAACTAGGATTGAGAATTCAGCCTAATCAAAGTGATTTTAGAAAAGTGCAAACAATCCAATCGAACTACCTAAGCAAAGAAAACTGTTAAACCGCATTTAATTCCAGCTTTATATTTTCCTTTATTTCCTTTTATACTAAAACTATTCTAAAACCTATTATCTTTATCTTGCTTAAGAATTCTAGTAATTACTTTCATTCACCAGACTTTTAGTCTGACCAACTCCTCTATTTCCCATTTTCCCCCATAGGTCAGTAGAGGTAGGGACAGTAGATTCGGGTTATCTTGGAGACTCAACTGCAGAGTTTTTCTTCATGTATTCTTCTTGTTCATTTTAATTTTATTTTCATGTACCGGCACTTGTTGAGAGGGATGGTTTTATGTATATGCTCTGATACGGTAACTTAGATGTTGTTTTTCATAAGACATGTGTATTTGGTATTTTGAGACTTCTTTTGGTTATGACTTATTTTATGAAGTTTGATTTTTAACAAATTATTGTTTTTAAATGTTTCCACTGTTTTATTAATTTTGTCTTGTGAATCTTAGTCTCTGTAAGTTTTTAGCTATACCTAAAATGCACAATATTCTTTAGTATGCCTATGTTGGATGCATTAAGAAGGGTGGGTTGTTTCATGGGTTGTTACCCCTTAGTTTGGCCTGCAATTGTTAGATATAGTAACAAGTTCAAATACAATACATGAACAACTAGACAAAAAACAGTCGTATGTACCCTAAGAAAGAAGTAAACAACAAAGTAAATTGATACAAACGGACACCTAAGGCAAAAAATGACATGTGGCTACCTCATTCACTCTTATTGAAGAAGGAAGGGAAACACTAATAATACAACAAAATATAATCTACTTAGTAAGCCTAAATTCATTAATAAATCAAACTCCAATAAGAACATTAGATTTCTTACAACAATAGGTAATCCATCATTCGAAAACAGTCTTAATCGAAGATGATAAATTTGGCGAAATGAGAAACATGAAGTAATACTAAGGTTTTTCTTCAAGTACATCTCCAAAGGGTTAAAAGTGGTGAATTTGAAAATCTTTTATTTATTAATTTGCAGAAGATTGTATTTTATGTTCATATGAACAATTTACTTTTACATTAATCATACTTCACAAACTATATAAAATGGATTTGTGTTGTAATTTAAATTTCATTTACTAATATAAAAAACATTTGTGTCTTAATTTTATTTCAATTAATACAATTATATTTATGTAGTAAGATTGTTTATTACGTTCAAATTGAATGTTGTTTTATTATTCTTTGTTTTTGTTTATTGTTTTAATTAATACTATGCCCGCATTCATAACACAAATAGGGCAACCAATATAAATATGGTGTGTAATTAGGGAGTACAATGTAAATAATTAAACAAATGTGATATGTTAATAAATAACCAATGGGATTAATGGCTATTACATTTATAGTAAACGCTGATGTGATGTCAATTTAATCTAAAAGTAGGCTACATAAGTGATTTTATTCATAGAGTACTATATAAAATAAATTTGTATAAATTTATGCATGTGTGTATATATATACATACATACATAAAAAGTTATACCATAAAATAGATCCATTCCTTTAATAAGTTGTGAAGTGTGTACATACATACATACATGCATACATATATACATATATATACACATATACACATAGTAAATGTTTTGTTTCTTAGGTTATACTTTGAACACATAATCAATTTGTTTGATTTTTGTTTATTTACTTAATTTTGTTAAATTATATATATGCAAATAACGATTATACATTTATATATAAAAAAATCTCCAAACTGTGGTGTGAATATTATTAATATTTATATAAATTTTTATTATAGATAAATAAATGAATCATAAAACCTACATATATGTATTTAAATTTGAATAAAAATTTCTTAATTGTTAAAGGCCAAAAATAAATTTTAAAATATTTCACAAAGTATACAAAAGAATCAAGCGAAAAAATTTCTTCTTTTAGATATTATATGGAAAATCTGATTTAATAGTTCGATAAATAAATGATTTATGTGCATATGTAAATATATATATATATTATCAGATCCGAAAAAGAAGGTTTCTTTTATTTTAAAAAAACAAAAACTATTTTAAACATATATAACATAATGAATGCGTGGAGATCAGAATTTGTACCTTTCACTAAGAATCCTGGCAAGAGTCTAACACGTTGTTTGCTAATAATTCCTCTTGGAACAACATTGTCTCCTCTTTCTCTTTAATTTGCAAAGTTTAAAAATTGGCTTCGTTAATGAGGTAGTGGTGACTACGGTTAAGAGGGATCAATAGAATTTCTGTATTGTTGATAGAGAGGAAAGTGATCCTTTTATAGGTACTTTGAGCCATCTAAGGGATCACTTTTGTGACGGCTATCCTACACTGCTCATACCCATATACAAGCATGAACTCTTTTATTTCAATAGAAATGGGATGGTAGCAATAGCTTTCCTTTATTCTTTCATATCAACAAATTGATTTTCTCTAATCAACAATTGATTCACAAATCAGTCAAATATTTTTGCCCTTTTGCCTCCATTGTATGGCTGGCCTAGTATGATCCACTATCATATTACATATTTTGTGACTATCAATGATTTGACGTTTCAATCATGTATTTATTCTATTTACATAAAGCTATATATTAATAAATCAACATACAACATTTATACATCATTTTAAATAAATTTTCATCTTTTGGATAGATAATGCCATTAAAAAAATTTGAAACACCCCACAACCCAAAAAATACCCAAAAGGACAGATTAATAGGTGTGGGGCGTTATAGGTGTAATTGAAGCTAACAGAGACTAAGATTCAAAAGTCAAAAATTAATAAAAACAGTGGAAACTTAAAATAATAACTAAATTAAAACAAAACTTCATAATTGCTTCATAAATAAGTCAAGTAACAAATACCACATACATGTCTAAAAATCCAATATGTCTCATGAAACAAAAACTCATAGTCTCAAAAAAATCAGAGCACATAATATCCCTCGTAATAAGCCAGTACGTAGAAAGAACAAAAGCTGAACAAAAATACACGGTAGCAAACTCCTCCAAGAAATCTCCAAGCAACTGCAATTTGCTGTCATATCCCTTGATTACCTAAGTGGGGGAAAAAGGGGTAAATAGAGGAGTGGGTTAGACTTAAAGTCTGGTGAATGATAGTAATTACTAGAGTCTTTAAGCAAAGTAAAAGTAATAGACTCTACAACAGTTCTAGTATATACAGAGGAAACAAAGAAAAAAGGAAATAGATAAATTGGAGATAAATACAATTAACTATAAGATGGTTAAATTTGATTGTTTGCATTTGTCCTTGATTTTTGCTTTGATTAGGCCGAATTCCTAATCCTATAATTAGGATGTATCCCTAATTCTACCCTTTTTGATCGGTCTGCTACTCCATAGACCTTACTACAGACCAGATACTATATAACTCCCTACATAGTAGCCAATGGTATCTATGAAACATGCACAAAGCACCCACTATGGATCCGAATGACATATATAGCTCCCTACACAAAAGGAAATGGTGTCTACGAAAGACACCCATACTAAGCACTTGGAACTCATAGCGTTTACTGAGTATTGGACTGGAAGTTGCACGAGTAACTGCCACCATGCCCTTGCTACCTTTTGATCCACCTATTGGGTCTTCTTATTATTTCAAACTCCAGCATAAGCGTTCCCCTCATATCACTTTAGGCTAATATGAGATCACTGTGAGTCCATAGAAACTATAGGGGAAATGCTGTTGAACTGGCCTGTCATCCAAAAAATATCTAGTTGCGCCCCTTATCAAAATCCCCCATGATTTGAACTTATATTTGACTAATTACTACCATTTTTAGAATAAGTGTGCCCTCATCTCACTTTAGGCAAATGTGAGACAATGTTTTGTCTAATAGTGAATGCTATATGGTACAGGTTCTACTTTCATCTTTGCATATTAACTTAGATAAATTATTTTAATAAGCCTTTATTATCATCTTTACTTTCTATGCTAACTAATTTATCCCATGTCCTAAATTAAGCCACATTCTATTCTTTTTCTTATTATAACTTATGTTATAATCATGCTTATTACTTAACCCAATGTCTAAGTGTGAAAATATTTTTCTTTCTTCTTTTGCTTTTTTTAGTTATAGTTCTACGTTATAACTAGGCCAATTAATTAGTCCAATTCTAATCAAAATTAGGCATAATTTCAGTCTAACTTACATTACAGTCCAATTCCATTATTTATTGCAGTCTTTATAATTTACATTTTATTTTCTTCATTCAATATTCTTACTTATATAGTCCATATTTGCATTTAATTTATTCTAATCCATACGCGAAGAAAAGAAGGAAGAAGAGAATAGAAGCTTGCATAAAATCCAAAACGCAGAAAAAGATGTAAATAAGCAATAAATAATAGTAAATAAACTTAAATACTGTAAATAGACTGTAAATAAATAAAAAGCTACGCGTAGCAGTAATAATTAACTAAAAAGTAATAAATAAAAGGGAATAGACCGAAAAATAGATCTAAAACTGATAAAAAGGCTATTCGAAAATCGTAGTAAAACTACAGCTATTGAAAACCCTATTATATTAAATTACTTAAAGAAATCTTAACATTATTACAATCACTCACCTCCGATAGCTCTTCCTTTGGTTTTCTCGGATCCGCTTGGAGTTGTAAAATAGTTTAATTTATAATGATTTTCTCCTTGAAAAAATTATTTTGTTTAGGTTCCTTCCTAGAAAGCTGAACCCAATTAGACCTAGAATGAGAAAAGTATTAGGTCTAGGGTTCTATTTATAGGGGTAGAAGTGGATCTTAGACTGTTGGATTTGGAGAATGAATAGGATGCAACCACGTCATACGTTGAATAGCAGCCATCGAATGTAAGAATGGGTGGACCGAATTGGTTTGAAGAATGCAAAACACGTCATAGTCGGATATAAAAATCATACCATCATTCGAACAAACGATTTTTCATTCGCCCCCAAAACAGTATGCGGGTCTATCGGGCGGTTGGCCGCCTGGTGCCTAGGTCGACCTGATTTTTATATATATAAATAAATATATATGTTTACGTATGTATGTGTGTGTACGTATGTATTATGTATGTATGTATGTATATCCTTCTTTTATTTTGCTTATTTTGTTTAATTCCTATCTTGTTCATATTAGCTTGGCTTCTGGCGTTATATGTATGGAAATTGACAAGAAAATTACCACGGACACAATGGTGCAACTATTAAGGCTCTGTTTTGATAATTTCACAATGTTATTTTATTATTTAATTAATTAATGGATTAGTTATTATAGGTTACATTTTGGGCTGTTACATTCTCCTCTCCTTAAAGCATTTCGCCCCTGAAATTTCTAAGGATAAAAAAATGACTAAATGTTTTCGTTCAATTTCTATAACCAACTACTCAATCATCAACCATTCATCCATTGTCCTTAAATTTTTCAAATGAAATTTATGATAATTATGCAATTAGTGTAGTGTAAATGTTCCTGACTAATGCAAAAGATTAGGCGGTCCACTGATGTAGTTGACCTCCTTTTATGCAATTATGCCATGCCATGTATCCAAATGATTGCAAAAATTCCCTAATGACAACTGATAGTTCTACATGCTTGCTAAGACCATCATCCAAATGAAACAATCATGTGATAAACATCCATTTATGGAAACCATGGAAATAAAGTAAAAATGCGCACACATCCACATGCATATGCTTTAGTGTCCTAATTAGGCCGACACCTAAAGAATAATAATGCCTAATGTACCTTTATGCATCCATTAATATCCACTAGAAAACACTTGCGATCATTAGCATGCATCATTCATAACATGTTCTACTAACATGTTTGCATCAAATCCTATCATCCATAGGTTAAATCCCAAGTTCTACCCTCCTAAAGGATAATAAAGGAAAAACCTATTCAAAACTAAAGATGGAAAATGGAAATTCTAAAACCTATAATCAAAGAGACATGGATATGAGATACGAATTTTCTCCTAATCAAATTAGTCTTCTCTATAATCCCTCTAACCATGTCGAAACCAATAAGCAACCTTTCTGTAGACTCCAACCAACATAAAGACGTCTTTCACGGCCTTTCTAAAAGATCTTCAAAAGGTGTCATTCCAATGCTAGTTTGAAAACTACTACCATATGAATTCCCCTAATGAAAGATGCTTTTCCCAAGTTCTTCCAAAATCAAGAATACTCATTCTCAACCAAGCTTGTCTTACTAAACTACTAATTTCATTTAACTGTTCTTCATGAACCAACATTCCTAGGTTCGTACTAATGTTCCATACACTTTACGGAAACTTCCACTATTACTTATAAAAGTAATTACTGCTATCTCCTTACACCTTTTCCGTTACTCCTAGGAAATGATTCTTATCTACTCCACATTTAAGAATTTGGTTTGGTATTCATCACCTTGTTTTAAAAACTAAGGTATTTAAAATTTTAAAACATCAAATTCCAAAATCTTTGTTTTAAAAATGTTATCTTTTCAGTTTCTATTAATTTCAAAAATACTTGGTCACTTAATATTATTTCCCAAACCTAGAGGGAAAAACTTCCAAATTTTTAAGTCTAAAACTTATATCTCTCTTTCTTTTGAAGACTTTTATAGTTTCCTATAAAATTTAAATTTTTAATTTTACTTTTATTAAGCTTTTCATTTCAAAAACTTATTTACCAAACCATTTTCTTTTAAAATATCTTCAAAATATCCCTTATGTGTTTTCAAAACAGCTTCTTATTACACCTAACAGCCTCATATCTTAATGTATTAGAACTACTTTCTCTTATAAGAAGTTATTAACGCTAAAATCTTCTATGAACTTTTTTAAAAAGGACTTGAAGTTACAAGGAATTTATTCTATATTTTTGAAATAGGATATACAAAATATGGTGCTTCCCATATCTTTTACATCTCTTTCATGTATTCCTTATGACTAACATAAAACATTTTTATTGGTTTCACAGAGAACTATACCATTATTCTTTTCATTCCAATAGATTAACGTATGTTTAATTTATATTCTCCTATGATAAATATTTTCTAATAGCTAACTTACACATTTTCTTTTTAGAAAAACTCATCTTCAAAACTGTTTTAAAGTATCCATAGCCAGAAAACATATTCATAACAAGTATATTTATAAATCACTTTAATTTCTATTCTTAGAAATTATTTTTAAAAATACATTTTTATTTGGATTTAAAATAGATGTGACGTAAAACACCGTTACTACAACCTAAAAGTACTAGTATATGAATTTAATAAATACTGATAAATCTCATATACTATATAAAAACATTTCTCTTAGATACGATAACGATAGGGATATGGTCTATGCTCTTTTATTTTTCACGAAAACATCTATTACAATAATAAAATTTGTAAAATATGTTTTTTGATACTTAATAGACTCTACGTTTTTATATTTAATACCTTTGTTTACTTACAAAGAAACTGGTGAGTTATATATGCTCTATAATTTTTTTTCAAAAAGAATTTTTTTTAACGAATTTTTCATCATATATAAAAAAAATTAATTTCTTACCATATTTCCAAAAACCTAATATTTACTTTCAAAATATTTACATTTTTTTATTCTAATAATTTCATTTTATTGGGTTATATATAAAGTGGATTTTCCTACTTACTATCCTCGGAATATTTCTTCTAAACTAAAGGCTTTTACTCATAATCTTCTTGTATACACATTTATTCTAAGGCATTACCGTCAAATCCACTTGTCTGAGACAATTATAATTTCTGTAATTATCTACATATGGGCTTTCTTATCTACTTAATTTTATCGTACATCCTAACATTAGCATATCTTTCTCTGGATTTCCAAAAGTCGAATCCCAAGTGCAAAAAATCATTCCTACCACGTGTAGACCTTTCCTATGCCTTAAAAAACACACTTCCTTATGCCTAAAGTGTCACTTCAAGAGTTATATCTTCAACTATACAAAGAACCTCCTTAAGAAATAACATTCCCCTTCATATTTCTTGGAAAACACCAAAATGTTGTCCATGAATACCACTGCGAACTTACTTCGGACATCTCTAAAAACATGGC
This sequence comes from Allium cepa, assembly GCA_030765085.1. NCBI lineage: Eukaryota > Viridiplantae > Streptophyta > Magnoliopsida > Asparagales > Amaryllidaceae > Allium > Allium cepa. The sequence continues at coordinate 296,860,430 of CM060937.1, forward strand.
TCATCAAATCTACAAAATAGGCTAGGGAACTGGTTAGTACCAAAGCCATAACCAACCACTCAAAGAGTCTGTCGGGTGTCCTAAATGCGGTCTTATTAATGTTTTCATTAGCAACCCTAAGTTGATGAAATTCAGTGGCTAAATCAAACTGAGAGAATATCGAAAGGCTAACTAACTCATCAAAAAGATTATCTATCATAGGGAGTGGATATTAGTTCTTCTTTGGGAGCTTACTTGACTCTATATAGCCCTCGTAAAGTCGGAGGGAACCATCTGCCTTAGTGGCGAAGTCGACTGGCGCTCTCCACTCCGATATGCTTCTTCTTATGAATCCCTTCTCCAAAAGCTCACGGATCTGCTTGCTCAATTCTTTCCTCTCCCTAGGTACCATATACCTCACAGGTAATGAAACTAGCTTAAGATTCTCAGTCAAATAAATCCTGAAGTCAATCTCTCTCCTAGGGGTAGTCCCTTAACCTCCTCAAAGACGTCTGCCAAATCTCTAACGACATGAACCGAATGCAACTCTGATGAAAATGAATCGAGGGAATAAAGAAAGCTCAACAAGAATGACCCTTACGAGTCGCAAGATACCTCAAAAGTCCTACCACTGCAGGTCTCTATCTAACGACTCTCCTTTCGCGGTCTAATATAGCTACATATGTGGATAGCCAATCCATTCCCAAAATCATCTCATACCCCAAAAATCCAATATATATGCGTTGCAGTCAAATTATACGCCTAAGATAAAAAAAAAACCTACAAACCACAGTCAAGTGTCTGATCCTCCTATGGGGTTTGCAACAACAATGGGGATTATTAAAAAAATGTCAAAGTGCAAACAATCTACTAAAGAACTAGAGATGAAAAAGGTGTGATGCTCTAGAAGCGAATAAATTCCTAATGAGAAAAAATAAAAAATAGAAATCAAACTTTCATATCATGATTTGGTCTACTGCTAGAAGGTGTTGTATCCAAAGTCTAAATCTATGCTGGAGGTGCGCTTACTGCCTGCCCGCTTTTTGAGGACATACTTTACTAAAGTGACCAAGTTGTCCACAATTAAAAAACTTTCCCTCCATTCCTTCCTTCTTACAGTCCTTTGCACAATGATCATTAATTCTATAGCGCTTACATTTCCCATTATTCTTGATTCGCTTCTGAGGTCCCTTTTTTCCACTTATCCTTCTTGTCCTTCCACCACTGTTTCTTACAGCTTGTAGAAACCTCCTTAAGTTCTCCCTTCGGCTTCCAATGAGTAGGTTGAATTCGTTGTTGGTTCTCTAAGACTAACCGCCTAAAATTTTGCTCCATATCTTCCAACCTAGCTTGTGTCTCCTTGAAATCCATCATGACAGAAAACATTCTGCCCTGTAACAACCCTAGATTTTTGTATATTATTTAAATTGGACTTTCTTTTATTTTTAAATTATTTTAAATTTGTTTTATTTCAAACATTTCATTTTTAAATATAAATGATGATTATTAAGTGATTTATAGTTCAAACCAGTATAATTTGAATATTTTACTGTAAAATGGATTTCTGGTTAAGTTGTTCAAACTGTGACTTTTAAACTTCAAATTTAAATTATTTAAAATCTTAAATTTTATCTTTTATTATCAAAATAGATGAAATATTTTGAATACTGCTTTTCGTTTCGTTGAAAACGGAGTTAAACTGCAAAAGTTATGTACATTTCAATTTTGAGTGTAATTTGATTTATTTTGCAATTTTGTCTATTTTAAATTATATAAATCTTATTTTCTTTGCAATATTTTATTTTAATATTTTATTTTATGTATATTTTTATATTATATAATTTTAAAATGTAGTAAATAATTTTCCAAAGTCAATGGTGATTTATTTGTAATTTCTGGACACTGTTTTGGATTTTTAAGAAATTTCTTTAAATCTTTTTCTATTTTCTTTGAATTTAATTTTTTTTTCTTATGTGTTATTGTGTTATTTTAAGTATATTTTGTCTTTTAATATTTTTTAAAGTGATGTTATAATTTTTCCAAAGTTTACTGTGTTGATTTCTTTTTTTTTATGGCTGTTTTCTTATTTTCTACTATTTTCTTCATTAAAATTATATTTAAATATAATTTTATATATTTATTTTGTGAATGTACTTTTATTTTATACTATTATTTATGTTTAAAAATATATTACAATCTCATATGAATTTTCTAAAATTTATTTCATTTAATTTCAAATTTTCTAGTCTAGTTCACTATTTTTAGCTATTTTTCTTGGTTTAACTTTATATAATTAATAAATATTATATATATTTTTATATTTCGATCAATTTTCGAAATTTTATCAGGGATTATTATTATTTCCAGAACTATAAAGTTATATAAATAAAATAAAGAAATATGAAAGGATTTTGACTTTTGGATTGCCTTTTGCCTTTTTGAATTCCACCGTTTCTTTTCAATCTATACATCAATTATTTTGGCTGTTCCTTATACTATCTTCAGCTGGCATCTTTTCTTCATTTTCACGAATTACCAAAAGCTTCTCATCCTAAAATACACGGCCACCATTTCTGAAGCAAAGAGGTTTGGGAACTTTCTTCTTCTTTCTACTTGATTTCTTCTTGTTTTGCTTTGATTATTGCACTTGCCTTCACCTTTGTAGCTCAGCCCTTGCTCCTCCACCACCATAGCCGCCTCCATCACCACCACATCAGGCCACCATCTTCCTCCAGCCCACAGCCAAGCCATGGCCGTGCCTTTGTGTTGACTAGATCCACTAAAATATGAGCATGCACCACATATATGCACCTAGCCGAGCCTACCTTAGCACCACCACCTCAAAACTCCACTTTGGCCGCCACATACACCACCACCACCACCCTAGCTGACCTGAGACACCTCTGCCACGTCATCCTCCACCCCACCCATACCTGGATAGGCCATGCTAGCATGTGGCCGAGCCTTTTTATTGCTTAGAAAACCACGTAGTTTGCATTGACTTGTAATTCATGTGTCAAAAACCTTTGCTCCATCATTTGCCCATGCTATGGCCGACCTTTAGGAACCCAAACCTGATCTAAAACCATGTTGTAGCCGTGCCATTTCAGATCATAGCTGAAGCGTAAGAGGTAGAAAGCAAGTGCAAACACTTTGGCTTTGTTTTGTACATCCAATTCTAGCATTGTTTAGTGATAATTTGTGTCGAAAACTTATATCTATTCTATTATTTTGTGTAAATGTTTGAACAAGGCTATTAGCTTTGGCTCTCCACTCTCTTGTTGTATCCGTGTTGTCATGCCTTCGTAGTGTCGTTATGTGTTCTTTGGCAGCAATCTCCAGCTTTGAACATGTGAGTATTTCTCACCAGACATTATGTACTTATATAAGTAGTAAATTGACACCCTGTGAATCTGTTGAACTATATGATCATGTTATAACTGCTTATATTATTATCATATGATGTTCACACCTATTATTACACCTATTATATTATATGTTACTGTTATTTCATGCTATTCTGTTTATTTTATCTGTTCATCACACTGCAAGTTCCCTTTAGATTAAAATCACTATGGGTTGAAATGATACACACCCGAACGGACTTTAGAATAGGGAAAAATCGTTATGAGCTGAAATGATAGGCCTGAACGATTTTCAACTTATTTTATTTACTTGGGACTGCGGGTTTGAAATGATAAAACCCGGATTTTTCTTTGTAAATTACGAGTTGAAATGATACATTACCCGTATCACTTTACCTAGCGTAGAAAATTGTATACAGACCCATAGTTAAAATATGTTTTTCTAAAAAAATTAAAATATTTTAGAAATCTAATTATATAATATTTTGATTTAAAATTAAATAAAAATATAATTTTTGTAAAGTATTATTGATTTTCTGGAAATCTATAAGTTAAATAAATTATGGAAAGGTTAGAAGATCTGAATGTAAGTTATTTTGGAAATTTTGATTTAATTTTTAATGGAATTTAAATTAACTTTGAAATATGATAAATTTATGATATTTTGAATTTAAAATTAATTTAAAATGATTTTATAACATATTAATGATTTTTGAATAAAGTTAAAATGTTAATGAGTGAATATTGAGTTGAATTTGGAAATATAACTTAAACTGAAATTTATGAATTTGGTTTAAAAGTGAAATTTTAAGTTAAGTTAAATAAAATGGAATTAATTTATATTTGAAATTTTAAACTTAAGTGTTAAGTTGAAATTTAATGTAATGAATTTAAATTTGAATGTTGAAATTTAATAAGCGGATTATTAATAAATATTGATTTTTGAAAGGAAACTTAACTTTATAAAATCATGAATTTAAGAAAAATTAAATTATGCTTATAAATGTGAAAATGTATGATTTTATAAGTTAAAAATGATTTAAATAAAAATATAAGTGTTTGTGAAATTCTATTGAATATTTGAAGTTAATTAACAGCATTTTTAATACCGTCTTTTGTTAAATTGAATTGTTTTTTAATGTAACTTTCTGTAGCATTTTCTAAATGCTGCGAAACTTGAATTTTCATTGTTTTAATAAATTTAAGTGCATAAATGAACATTCAAAAGTTTAAATTTTTGGAATTTAATAATTTAATTATTAAATGTAATAACTTCATTTTTATGATTTAAAATGAAGTAATTTGTTTTGAAATATAACTTTTGATATATTAAATTGATTTGAAATGTGGTACTGAAAGATATGATATTTTGACATATTTAAATGATTTGAAATGTGGTTTTGAAAAAATATAGCTATTTTGATATATTAAAATGATTTGAAATGTGGTTTTGAAAAGATATGGTATCTTGATATATTAAAATGATTTGAAACGAAGTTTTGAAAGATACGATATTTTGATATTAAAATGATTTGAAAGAAGTTCTGAAAGATATGATATTTTGAAAATGAATCTCTGAAAGGTTATGATATTTTGACATATTAAAATGATTTGAAAGGAAGTTTTGAAAGGATATGATAATTTAATATATTGAAATGGTTAGAAATGACTTGATATTTATTTTGATAAATATTTGAATTGAAAGATATGGTATGATGATATATTTAAATGGTTTGGAAATGATTTAATCTTTATTTTGATAAAGATTTGGGTTGAAATGATATTTTATTTTGAAATATAAAATATTGTTTTAAAGTTATAACTACGGGTTATAATAACGATTGGTTGTTAAAGAGACCGGGATCGGATATTGTCTTATAGCCGGCCAATACCGAAAACCACTTTAACAACTGTGTACGCGGTGGAGATTCCAGAATGAAGTAGGATGGTGGCGACATTCTCGAGGTATATTACGTGGACCCAACTCCCGTGAGTTGGCATAAATGACTAAAACAGGAACTATACTGGGCTACACAAAGGGTCGCACCCTTTCATCGAGCATGCTCCATCGGAAACCATTCTATTACTTTTGCGATTCGATATGTGGCGCCACTTTGATTCGGGGGTATTGTTCGAGGTGGGCGGAAGCTGCTGGCTTGCCGTCACCACCGGTCCCGGAGTGCAAACGGTGTATCCACCCTGGCATTGCCTCGCGTGTCGTGCCATCTCCTTATATCGAGCCCACTACGATTTTGGTTTTAAAGATCCGACCGCATTAAGGTTCACCATCCCCTTAACACTATTTTCTATATGATTATGCTTTACTGATTAGACACTACTGTATATAGCGCAATATACTATATAGTAAATAGTTTAACGGATCCTTAGAGGATGGGCGGTCCGAAGCGTCTTCTAAGTTACTCGTACCTTTACTACAGTTCACTTGAGTTGGTTTACATTGTATAAGTATGTATGTCCTGACTCGAATGTTTGTATTTTAATTTACGCTCGGGTCAGCCTGAGTATTCACGGATTTGGATTTCCACTTTCTGGAGATTGGAATCGCTGGAGATTATCTGCTTGTCTAGTTTTATCTTTTCAGTCTGTTGGTCCTTTCCAGCTCTTGTATTAGTAGATTTCTATGTATTGAGACTTCTTTTGTACTTTATTTCTTCTGTTTTATCTTATGTAACTCTGATATATTTATATAGTAGCTTCATGAACTACTATCTCTTTTTACTTCCGCTGCATTATTATTACTCTGTGTCTGTGATCTGTGATTTTTATTTACTGTATATTCTGAGGTTTGTCAAATTTTTATTTACAACGCGGTATTTTGAGCAATTCAATTCCGGCATGAGTGTCTAACTATACGCTTATAATGGATGCAAATGGTTGAAAATATCGGGTTGTTACAGTTGGTATCAGAGCTTTGGTAGCTCTAGGCAAAACTCAACATATGGAGTGAATGTATTTATAGAATCACTTTCATTCGAGTTTGAATCTCTTCCTTTTTGACTCGATTTCTTTGAATTTTGGAACGTTCCCTACGGTTCCAAAATCCATTCGTATCCCTCACTATTCATCTTCTTTTGACTCTGGAGTATTCCATAACTCCGCTTCAAATGATCTTTTTAGTGAGTCGGTGGTCACGCCAATTTCAAATTTAATTGAAAAAGGGGAAACTCCCTTACAATTAGTATCGATTCACCAGAGATTCTTATCTATCCCTGGTTTAGATGCTAATATCTTTTGTTATCCCCAAACTCTAACTCTTGAGATCGAATGTAGATTTACCCCAGAAAAATCCACATTGATCTTATTCTTTAAGTCACGGTTGACCCGGTTAAGGTTGCCCGTGATTTACTTAAGCTTATCCACCTCCCTATTTTGTTATTTAATCATCTTGTCTTTTATTTCCAATCTTTTCTTCCAAACATTTTGAATTGTACTTGTATATCTAGGTTTTGTTTTATATATTGTGTTGTTTGGGTTGTTGATGTTGATTTGGGTTTCCGATCGATTCGTTTGATCAACGCTATCGATAGGATTTCTAAAACACATTGACTGAACAAACTGACATGATATTATTTTAAAATTTGGTTAATAAAATAAAATTTTGATATATAAGTAAATTTATGGAACTTAATAAATTGATTTAAAATTGATTATTTGAAGTAATAATACTTGATTTATCATTTATTGTTCTATAAATGAATTTATAGATAGTTATAAATTGATTTTGGAACTGAAATGAATTTAGAACAAGAAATTTGAGAATTTAATTTCTGATGGTTTCAAACCTTGTGTTTAAAGTTTTAAAGGGTTATATTATTTAAAGTATTTTTGAATAGAAATTTGTTTTCAAAGAATTTTAAAAGGTAAAAAAAAATTTGTGTTCTTCTCTTTGTCGCTGGAAAATAACTACGGTGATGACTGCAGCATCATCGACGTTCATTTTCGAGTTTTGAAGTGAAGAGACCGCTCTGTAGTCTTGCTACAGCTTTGTTTTGGAAATCAATTTGATTTGAATTTCTAAAATATGACTTGATCTATAATATATATAGACATTTGATTTAAATTTGATTCGATAAATTATGCACATACAATTATTTATCTCCAAATTGGTTGAAGAAATCGGAAATTTAATTCTTAAATTTTATTTTTAAAGAATAATTTCAATTATAAAGAGAAAATCAAAATTGTGGATGAATATTCAAGCATGAAATGATTTAATTGTATAATACAATTGCGTTCAATATAACTTACTTAATTTTTCAAAAGTTAGCAATGTAATTGGATAATACACAATATAAAAGATTTTATAAATAAAATTTGAGTGGTTATAATAAATGTGATACACTTAATTTGTAATTACAAAATGATTAATAGAGGTAAATATAATAAGGGTAATTGAATAATTTACAATATTAAAAAATGTAAAAAAAAAACTAAGAATAAAAGAAAGCAGTTATAATAAGTGTGAGTATATTTAACATAAGTGATAAATATATTGAGCGGAATAAATTTAATTTTATTTAGGAATAAAGAAGAATAAAATTTATTAAATACATTGTGAGTGTAATAAATGATTATTTTTTTAACCCATGGTTTTTAAAAAAATTATTAATTTAAGATGATTGGATAATAAGATAATGAAATTTGAGATAGTTAACGATTTATTTAACTTATGAAAAAAGGGAAAAAATTTAAGTTGAAATTTCCATGCTTTCAAATTTATTTCCTTATTTTGTTTTTTTTTTCAAACTATCTTTTGGTTGTTTTTATCATCCTTATCTTGCTATAGACTGGTATAGGCATCTTTTTATAATCTTTCTGTTTAGAAATCTTTCTATAATCCTTGATAATCTTTGGTAATCATTTTGGATCCACCTTTTTCGTGCTTGTGTTCTTAATTTTGGAGAATCTTGGAAAGATCATCTCCACCTTGTTAAACTTACCTATAACAACAGTTATCAGATATAATTTCAATCTTCTTGTCATCTTATCTTAATCCTATTTCACTCTATCTTTTTCTGTGCTTTTCTGTACCTCATCCCTTTTCGAGGACGAAAAGTTTTGAGTGGGGAAGAGTGTAACAACCCTAGATTTTTGTATATTATTTAAATTGGACTTTCTTTTATTTTTAAATTATTTTAAATTTGTTTTAATTCAAACATTTCATTTTTAAATATAAATGATGATTATTAAGTGATTTATAGTTCAAACTAGTATAATTTGAATATTTTACTGTAAAGTGGATTTCTGGTCAAGTTGTTCAAACTGTGACTTTTAAACTTCAAATTTAAATTATTTAAAATCTTAAATTTTATCTTTTTATTATCAAAATAGATGAAATAACTTGAACACTGCTTTTCGTTTCGTTGAAAACGGAGTTAAACAGCAAAAGTTATGTACATTTCAATTTTGAGTGTAATTTGATTTATTTTGCAATTTTGTCTATTTTAAATTATATAAATCTTATTTTCCTTGTCATATTTTATTTTAATATGTTATTTTATGTATATTTTTATATTATAATAATTTTAAAATGTAGTAAATGATTTTCCAAAGTCAAAGGTGATTTATTTGTAATTTTTGGACACTGTTTTGGATTTTTAAGAAATTTCTTTATATTTTTTCCTAGTTTCTTTGAATTTAATTTTTTTTATTATGTGTTAATGTGTTATTTTAAGTATACTTTGTCTTTTAATATTTTTTAAAGTGATGTTATAATTTTTCCAAAGTTTTCTGTGTTGATTTCTTTTTTTTTATGGCTGTTTTCTTATTTTCTACTATTTTCTTCATTAAAATTATATTTAAATTTAATTTTATATATTTATTTTGTGAATGTACTTTTATTTTGTATTATTATTTATGTTTAAAAATATATTACAAGCTAATATGAATTTTCTAAAATTTATTTCATTTAATTTCAAATTTTCTAGTCTAGTTCACTATTTTTAGCTATTTTTCTTAATTTAACTTTATATAATTAATAAATATTATATATATTTTTATATTTCGATAGATTTTCGAAATTTTATCTGGAATTATTATTATTTCCAGAAATATAAAGTTATATAAATAAAATAAAGAAATATGAAAGGGTTTTGACTTTTGGATTACCTTTTGCCTTTTTGAATTCCACCGTTTCTTTTCAATCTATACATCAATTATTTTGGTTGTTCCTTATACTATCTTCAGCTGACTTCTTTTCTTCATTTTCAAGAATTAACAAAAGCTTCTCAACCTAAAATACACGGCCGCCATTTCTAAAGCAAAGAGGTTTGGGAACTTTCTTCTTCTTTCTACTTGATTTCTTCTTGTTTTGCTTTGATTATTGCACTTGCCTTCACCTTTGTAGCTCAGCCCTTGCTCCTCCACCACCATAGCCGCCTCCATCACCACCATATCAGGCCACCATCTTCCTCCAGCCCACAGCCAAGCCATGGTCTGTAACGACCCGTAAATTTTCAATAATTAAAGCTGTCAATTTAATAAGATTTTGATAAATATTTTGGAAAAAAAAAAATTTGTAATTTAATAATGAAATGAATGCCAAAATGAGATGTAAGTTTGTACTTAAAAAAAAAACTAATTAATAAAAATTGAAATGAAATTACAGTTTATTGAAGTAATGTAAATTGTTATACATGGCTATAAATTTATGTAAGAAAAAAAATGCAAACATTAAAATTTATAAATGATTTAGTATGAAAAATGACCATTGAATAAAGATTTGGTATATAAGAATGGTAACGTATGTTTGTGAACAGTGAATTCAAAGGTGTGATTAAAAGTTATAGTAACGGTTGTAAGTTACTATTTAATGGGTCTATTAATCTAGTTGTAGATGTTACATTTAGGTGTAAAATGGATAAAAGTAAATAAATGTAAGTTGTGTGGGTAAATGAATTAGTGTATAATTTATGGTAATTGAATGAATTAAACATTATGTAAGCAATTATGATAATTAGTGGACATGATAAACTTGAGTGTAATATAAAGATAAGGATAACATTTATTGCAAGTTACATTTATTTAGGCTGCTAAATTTAAAGTATAAAATCAATTACACTTAAATGTAAGTAAATTTTCATTTATATGAGATAGGACAGTAATTGTAAAGTGTGAATGTAATGACATAAATGGGAATGTATATTTTATGAAATGTATATTTTATCCATAAGATGAAATAAAGGAATGAAACCAAGTTGGATAAATGGATTGAGGTTTTAATTATAATAAACGTATATATTTAGCAAACTCAATATAATTGAAAATAACAGTTATTATAATAGAAAGATGAAAATTTGAATATATATTTATGTAATGAATGATAAAAAAATAATAGCTAGGTTTATAGAGTGATAATATATTTATTAGAAGAAAAGAATTGAAGCAAGGCAATTATTGGAAATTTAATTAAATGTGAATTCAATTTCATAACAAATAGATTTATGGTAAGAGAATGAAATTAATTACTATGTAAACTGAAATTTGAATGAATTGGAAGTTATTAATGTATTAGTATCTAAACCAATGTTAATATGGATTTTTTTTTTGAATTTAAACTTATACTTTTAATTTAGATAAAAATACAGTGTTTGCACACAATGACTTTCTATATTTTATTTCCCTATGTTTGTTTCTCTAATTTTTATTTTCTATTTTATTTGTATAAACTTTGAATATATTCATTTGTTCTTTGATTGATTTTTTCTTTGAATAATAGCTTAGGAATTTCAAGAGATATAGGTTACCTGTTTTGTACATTTATTGCATTTTCATTGCATGCAAACAAAGGAAAAATTTCACAAGATTCTTCCTCCTTAATTTGTGCCTTTTTAATTTCTTGCCTTTTTTTTTTCTACCCTCTTTATTTCAAACCTTAGCAAATTACTTCCCACATCTCTAGCCGTGCATAACTCCATCTATTAGGCATGAGAAACATCTCATTTCCATATCTCTTCATTCTTATTCACGGCTAAAAAAAAAAGGAAATTTAATTAAATCCATTAAGCTATTTGATTAAATAGGGAATAAATCCCCTCATTTACTAGCCTTTTTAATTCTTGCCATTCTTTTGGCCATTTATCTTCATAACCCTAGCCGCCATATCATATTTGCAATTCACGTACAAAGCTTTCCTACATCTCATTATCACGTTCATTTCTATTTTGAGAAAAAAAATTCCATGGCTTCTCCTCCTTCTCTCTTCCCTTTTTTTTTTTTCTTTCTTTTGTTTTCTATTTTGTTTAAGTAATGGCCTCCTCTTCTTCTTCCTTCTCTTTCTCCTCTTTTTCATTTTGTTTTCCTTTTGTTTTCTTCATGCTAGTTCAGCCACCACCTTGTTCACCTCTTCACCATAATTCCGACCTCATCCTCTCTCCACCACCTCCATAACCGGTCTCGCATGCCACCAAAACTATCATGGCCAAGACCCATGATGTTTAAGGTCAAGGTTATGCCATTTGATCCATATTCTTTTCATTTTATTTATTTTTTTGATTTACAATCTTGTGTTGAATTATATCCTTATAATTTGTGTATTTGTTTATGTACAAGATTGGATCTTGACTCTCCATCACTCAAGTATAGTCGTGCTTTGTCGTGCCTTGTCGTGCTTTGCAGAGTTTAGATTTGTGTGTTGAATTTGATTTCTAGCTTTAAAAAGGTGAGTTTTATCTCTTTAGACATACGTACTTTTAATTTGTGAAACGATGACATGTGAATTGTATAAATTAATATGTTATGTTATTATGTTCATATATGCCTGTGATAAATCTATATGATGTTAAATATTGCTATATCCCTGTTACATCATCTGTTATGATTTTATTTGTTATACTGTTATTTATTTCCTGTTTATCACACTGCAAGTTCCCTATCACTATGGGCTGAAATGATAGGCTCGAGTGATTTTATTGTATTTATTTTACTTGGGATTGCGGGTTTGAAATGATAGAACCCGGATTTTTCTTCTTAAATCACGGATTGAAATGACATATTATCCGTATCATTTGACCTAGGTTAGAAAATATCATACAGGCCCATGGTTATATTTTTAAATGATATTTTCCTAAAAATTTAGTAAGTACTTTAAATATTTCAAAAAAATTATTAAGTATTTTGAATTATAAATATATGAAAATTTTAACTTAATTTGATTTAATGCTTTAAAGTGTAAAGAAATATTGTTTTTATATAAGTTAAATTTTTTATAAGTTAATTGGTTTTGAATGGAATTTAAAGAGTCTTATTTATGATAAATAACTTAATAATTAAGTTTGATTAAATTTGGAATCTTAAGTCTAGCCTAGTAATTGTAATAAAGGTTGTTTCCCACGATGGACATATTTTGTAAAATAAACAATGTATTTTTGAATAAATAAAATGAAATACACTTATATGTGACATCTTGTAATAAGTTTTGGAAACATGGTGGAATTGATGTCTAAAGGAATAAAATTTGTAAAGAATTTGATTGTTTGACTATGATAAAATATTCTTTTGTAAAATGTTATGTTTTGTAAGGTAATAACTATGACTTTGAAATGGAAAAATGTAAGTTAAACACACATGTGAAAGGTGTAAGTTTTAATTTATGAAAGAAATTGGTAAGTTTTTAATTAATGCAAGAAATAGTGCAAGTTTTAATTAATGAAAGAAAAGGGTAAGTTTTAATTAATGAAAGAAACGTATAAGTTTTAATTAATGAAAGAAAAGGGTAAGTTTTAATTAATGAAAGAAACGTATAAGTTTTAATTAATGAAAGAAAAGGGTAAGTTTTAATTAATGAAAGAAACGTATGAGTTTTTAATTAATGAAAGAAACATGTAAATTCCTAATTAATGAAAGAAATAGTGCAAGTTTTAATTAAGGAAAGAAACATGTAAAGTTTTAAGTAGTATGGTATTGATTAAATTAATAAATGCTCATTACTGTAATAGGAATGTAAATTTAAAACGTACATTTGATAATATAAGTTTTAATTAGTGTAATATTGAAAAATGATAAATGCTCTTTATTATAATAAATGTAAGTTAAAACGTACATTTGACATGTAGATTTTAATCAATGTAATGGTGTATTTTAAATTGATTAAATTGATAAATGTTACTTACTGTAATAATAAAATGTAAGTTGATAACGTACATTTGATAAGCAAGTTTTAATTTATGTAAATGGCGTACTTTAAATGATTAAAATAGTAAAGTTTCTTTATTGTAATAATAATGTAAGTTATAAGGTACTTTTAACTTAACATAAGAATTTTGGTTTTAAATTGGATATTACAGTAAGAAAGTTTATTTAACTATAAGGCTATGATAAATTGACCATGTTAAAGTTGTAAGCTTATAAATACCTTGATTATACAAAATGTTAAAGTGGAAAGTATCACATTCAAAAAAAAAATGCTATGATTCCAAAATGCTATGATAATTTAAAGGAATATTTCAAGTTTAATAAATTGAAAGAAATATTCAATGATTTGGAAATTTGGGTTTTATTTAAATGATATATTATTGAATTATTTTTGAAATGGAAATGATATTATTGTGATATGGTTTTGAAATGAGTATGATAATTTGGTTTTGAAAGTATATACTGTTTTGAAAGAAATTATATGATTTTGAAATGGATATGTTAGTTTGGTTTTGAAAGTATAAATTATTTTGAAATAAATATCCATGGGTTATAATAACGATTGGTTGTTAAAGAGACCGGGATCGGATATTGTCTTATAGCCGGCCAATACCGAAAACCACTTTAACAACTGTGTACGCGGTGGAGATTCCAGAATGAAGTAGGATGGTGGCGACGTTCTCGAGGTATATTACGTGGACCCAACTCCCGTGAGTTGGCATGTATGACTAAAACAGGAGCTATACCGGGCTACACAAAGGGTCGCACCCTTTCATCGAGCATGCTCCATCGGAAACCATTCTATTATTTTTGTGATTCGATTCGGTGGCGCCACTTTGATTCGAGGGTATTGTTCGAGGTGGGCGGAAGCTGCTGGCTTGCCGTCACCACCGGTCCGGGAGTGCAAACGGTGTATCCACCCTGGCATTGCCTCGCGTGCCGTGTCATATCCTTATATCGAGCCCACTACGATTTTGGTTTTAAAGATCCGACCGCGTTAAGGTTCACCATCCCCTTAACGCTATTTTCTATATGGTTATACTTTACTGATTAGACACTACTGTATATAGCGCAATATACTACATAGTAAATAGTTTAACGGATCCTTAGAGGATGGGCGGTCCCAAGCATCTTCTAAGTTACTTGTACCTTTACTACAGTTCACTTGAGTTGGTTTACATTGTATAAGTATGTATGTCCTGACTCGAGTGTTTGTATTTTTATTTACGCTCGGGTCAGCCTGAGTTATTCACAGATTTGGATTTCCACTTTCTGGAGATTGGAATCGCTGGAGATTATCTACTTGTCATGTTTATCTTTTGAAACCTGTTGTTCCTTTCAGCGCTTGTATTAGTTGACTTCTACGAAGTGAGACTTCTTTTGTACCTTATTTCCTCTGTTGTATTTTATGTAACTCTGATATTTTTATATAGTAGCTTCATGAACTACTATTTCTTTTGCTTCCGCTGCACTATTATTACTCTGTGTCTGTGATTCTATGATTTTTATTTACTGTATATTCTGAGATTTGCCAAATTTTTATTTACAACGCGGTATTTTGAGCAATTTAATTCCGGCATGAGTGTCTACCTATACACTTATAATGGATGCGAATGGTTGAAAATACCACGGTTGTTATATGGTCGTGCCTTTGTGTTGACTAGATCCACTAAAATATGAGCTTACACCACATATATGCACCTAGCCGAGCCTACCTTAGCACCACCACCTCAAAACTCCTCTTTGGCCGCCACATACACCACCACCCTAGCTAACCTGAGACACCTCTGCCACGTCATCCTCCACCCCACCCATACCTGGACAGGCCATGCTAGCATGTGGCCGAGCCTTTTTATTTCTTAGAAAACCATATAGTTTGCATTGACTTGTAATTCATGTGTCACAAACCTTTGCTCCATCATTTGCCCATGCTATGGCCGACCTTTAGGAACCCAAACCTGATC
Source organism: Allium cepa (assembly GCA_030765085.1). Lineage (NCBI taxonomy): Eukaryota > Viridiplantae > Streptophyta > Magnoliopsida > Asparagales > Amaryllidaceae > Allium > Allium cepa. The sequence continues at coordinate 296,875,890 of CM060937.1, forward strand.
TAAAACCATGTTGTAGCCGTTCCATTTCAGATCATAGCTGAAGCGTAAGAGGTAGAAAGCAAGTGCAAACACTTTGGCTTTGTTTTGTACATCCAATTCTAGCATTGTTTAGTGATAATTTGTGTCGAAAACTTATATCTATTCTATTATTTTGTGTAAATGTTTGAACAAGGCTATTAGCTTTGGCTCTCCACTCTCTTGTTGTATCCGTGTTGTCGTGCCTTCGTAGTGTCGTTATGTGTGCTTTGGCAGCAATCTCCAGCTTTGAACATGTGAGTATTTCTCACCAGACATTATGTACTTATATAAGTAGTAAATTGACACCCTGTGAATCTGTTGAACTATATGATCATGTTATAACTGCTTATATTATTATCATATGATGTTCACGCCTATTATTACACCTATTATATTATATGTTACTGTTATTTCATGCTATTCTGTTTATTTTATCTGTTCATCACACTTTAAGTTCCCTTTAGATTAGAATCACTATGGGTTGAAATGATACACACCCGAACGGACTTTAGAATAGGGGAAAATCATTATGGGCTGAAATGATAGGCCTGAACGATTTTCAACTTATTTTATTTACTTGGGACTGCGTGATTGAAATGATGAAACCCGGATTTTTCTTTGTAAATTACGAGTTGAAATGATACATTACCCGTATCACTTTACTTAGCGTAGAAAATTATATACATGCCCGTAGTTAAAATATATTTTTCTAAAAAATTTAAAATATTTTAGAAATTTAATTATTATAATATTTTGATTTAAAATTAAATAAAAATATAATTTTGTAAAGTATTATTGATTTTCTGGAAATCTATAAGTTAAATAAATTATGGAAAGGTTAGAAAATCTGAATGTAAGTTATTTTGGAAATTTTGATTTAATTTTTAATGGAATTTAAATTAACTTTGAAATATGATAAATTTATGATATTTTGAATTTAAAATTAATTTAAAATGATTTTATAACATAATAATGATTTTTGAATAAAGTTAAAATGTTAATGAGTGAATATTGAGTTGAATTTGGAAATATAACTTAAATTGAAATTTATGAATTTGGTTTAAAAGTGAAATTTTAAGTTATGTTAAATAAAATGGAATTAATTTATATTTGAAATTTTAAACTTAAGTGTTAAGTTGAAATTTAATGTAATGAATTTTAATTTGAATGTTGAAATTTAATAAGCGGATTATTAATAAATATTGATTTTTGAAAGGAAACTTAACTTTATAAAATCATGAATTTAAGGAAAATTAAATTATGCTTATAAATGTGAAAATGTATGATTTTATAAGTTAAAAATGATTTAAATAAAAATATAAGTGTTTGTGAAATTCTATTGAATATTTGAAGTTAATTAACAGCATTTTTAATACCGTCTTTTGTTAAATTGAATTGTTTTTTAATGTAACTTTCTGTAGCATTTTCTAAATGCTGCGAAACTTGAATTTTCATTGTTTTAATAAATTTAAGTGCATAAATGAACATTCAAAAGTTTAAATTTTTGGAATTTAATAATTTGATTATTAAATGTAATAACTTCATTTTTATGATTTAAAATGAAGTAATTTGTTTTGAAATATAACTTTTGATATATTAAATTGATTTGAAATGTGGTACTGAAAGATATGATATTTTGATATATTTAAATGATTTGAAATGTGGTTTTGAAAAAATATAGCTATTTTGATATATTAAAATGATTTGAAATGTGGTTTTGAAAAGATATGGTATCTTGATATATTAAAATGATTTGAAACGAAGTTTTGAAAGATACGATATTTTGATATTAAAATGATTTGAAAGAAGTACTGAAAGATATGATATTTTGAAAATGAAGCTCTGAAAGGTTATGATATTTTGATATATTAAAATGATTTGAAAGGAAGTTTTGAAAGGATATGATAATTTAATATATTGAAATGGTTAGAAATGACTTGATATTTATTTTGATAAACATTTGAATTGAAAGATATGGTATGATGATATATTTAAATGGTTTGGAAATGATTTAATCTTTATTTTGATAAAGATTTGGGTTGAAATGATATTTTATTTTGAAATATAAAATATTGTTTTAAAGTTATAACTACGGGTTATAATAACGATTGGTTGTTAAAGAGACCGGGATCGGATATTGTCTTATAGCCGGCCAATACCGAAAACCACTTTAACAACTGTGTACGCGGTGGAGATTCCAGAATGAAGTAGGATGGTGGCGACGTTCTCGAGGTATATTACGTGGACCCAACTCCCGTCAGTTGGCATAAATGACTAAAACAGGAACTATACCAGGCTACACAAAGGGTCGCACCCTTTCATCGAGCATGCTCCATCGGAAACAATTCTATTACTTTTGCGATTCGATATGTGGCGCCACTTTGATTCGAGGGTATTGTTCGAGGTGGGCGGAAGCTGATGGCTTGCAGTCACCACCGGTCCGGGAGTGTAAACGGTGTATCCACCCTGGCATTGCCTCGCGTGTCGTGTCATCTCCTTATATCGAGCCCACTACGATTTTGGTTTTAAAGATCCGACCGCGTTAAGGTTCACCATCCCCTTAACGCTATTTTCTATATGATTATACTTTACTGATTAGACACTACTGTATATAGCGCAATATACTATATAGTAAATAGTTTAACGGATCCTTAGAGTATGGACGGTCCGAAGCATCTTCTAAGTTACTTGTACCTGCACTACAGTTCACTTGAGTTGGTTTACGTTGTATAAGTATGTATGTCCTGACTCGAATGTTTGTATTTTAATTTACGCTCGGGTCAGCCTGAGTGTTCACAGATTTGGATTTCCACTTTCTGGAGATTGGAATCGCTGGAGATTGTCTGCTTGTCTAATTTTATCTTTTCAGTCTGTTGGTCCTTTCCAGCTCTTGTATTAGTAGATTTCTATGTATTGCGACTTCTTTTGTACTTTATTTCTTCTGTTTTATCTTATGTAACTCTGATATATTTATACAGTAGCTTCATGAACTACTATCTCTTTTTACTTCCGCTGCATTATTATTACTCTGTGTCTGTGATCTGTGATTTTTATTTACTGTATATTCTGAGTTTTGTCAAATTTTTATTTACAACGCGGTATTTTGAGCAATTCAATTCCGGCATGAGTGTCTACCTATACACTTATAATGGATGCGAATGGTTGGAAATATCGGGTTGTTACATGCCCACTATGCTAGTTAAGTCCTTGCGTATCTTAGAAAAATTGGCTGGTTTAGGTGGAATAAAGGGATTTCCACCTACCGGAGTTGTATCGGGTGCTTGCCCTTGCACCTCTGGTATCGTAGCTCTATGGATCCAGTCAGTCATACTATGCAAAGAAAAGAAAACTTAGGCTCGAATGAATCGAAAGAACGTTAAATTGGACTTTGAAGGAATTTTTATAAAAACTCTTTTATACTTAAAAACTATTTCTAAGAGTTCTTTTTTGAAAAATAGTTTTAAAACAATTATTTTGGAAAATACATTTCATTTAAAATAAATTTTTAGGAATCCTGTAACCTTAGGCTCTGGTACCAAGTGAAACACCCCACATCCCTTAATATATCCAAAAGGACATATTAAAAGGCATGGTGCATTGTAGGTATAACTAAAGCTAACAGAGACTAAGATTCACAAGACAAAAATAGATAAAAACAGCGGAAACATAAAATAATAACTTAATCAAAACAAAACTTCATAGTTGCTTCATAAATAATTCAAATACCACATACATGTCTAAAAATCCAATAAGTCTCATGAAATAAAAACCCATAGTATCAAAAATCAAAGTACATAGTATCCCTTATAATAAGCCAATACATTGAAAGAACATGGTAGCAAACTCTTTCGAGAAATCTCCAAGCAACTACAATCTACTATCCTCTCCCTTGATTGCCTAAGGGAGGTAAAAAGGTAAAACAGAGGAGTGGATCAGACTAAAGTCTAGTGAACAATAGTAATTACTAGAGTCTTTAAGCAAATTAAAAGTAATAGACTCTACAACAATTCTAGTATATAAAGAGGAAACAAAGAAAATAGGAAAGAGTTAAACTGGAGATAAATACGATTAACTATCAGATAGGTTAACTTTGATTGTTTGCACTTGTCCTTAATTTCTGCTTTGATTAGGATGAATTCCTAATCCTGTAATTTGGATGTATCCCTAATTCTACCCTTTTTGATCGGCCTTCTACTCCATAGAATTTATTGTTGACCAGATGTTATATAACTCCCTAAATAGCAGCTAATGGTATCTACAAAACATGCACAAAGCACCCATTGTGGATCCGGACGACTTATATAGCTCCCTATACAGAAGGCAATGGTGTCTACGAAAGACACCCATACTAAGCGCTTGGAACTCATAACGATTACTGAGCACCAGATTGGAAGTCGCATGAGTAACTGCCACCATGCCCACGCTAACTTTTGCTTCACATATTGGGTCTTCTTATTACCTCAAACTCCACCATAAGAGTGTCCCTCATCTCATTTCAGGCTAATGTGAGATCACCGTGTGTCTATAGAAACTATAGGGGAAATGTTGTTGGTATTGGCTCATCATCCAAACAATATCTAGTTGCATCCCTTATCCAAATCTTCCGTGATTTAGACCTCTACTTGACCAATTACTACCATTCTTAGCATAAGTGTGCCCTCATCTCACTTCATGCTAATATGAGACAGTGTTTTGTCTAATAAGGTATGCTATATGGTACAGGTTCTACTTTCATCTTTCGTATTAACTTAGATAAATTATTTAAATAAGCCTTTATTATCATCTTTACCTTCTATGCATATTAATTTATCCCAAGTCTTAAAATAAGCCTCATTCTATTTTTCTTTTATTATGACCTATATTATAATCATGCTTATTACTTAACTCAAGGTTGTGTGAAAATAAGTTTCTTCCATCTTTTACTCTTTTTTAGTTATAATTCTACGTTTTAAATAAGCCAAGTAATTAGTCCAATTCCAATCATAATTAGGCATAGTTTTAGTCCAATTCCATATTTATTACTGTAACGACCCAAAATTTTCGATCCCGAAAATTCCAGATAGTTAAAGGAAACGAAGAAAGAGAAAGAAGAAGAAGAAACAAAAATCCAAACTAAGAATCTGACATTCACGGCGGATAAAATATAATATCAAATAATAACAGTTATACAAAGGAAAAACTGTACTTATCAAATTTTATTTTAATACATCATAGTTACACATTTCAAAATCACTGGACAGTTAAAATAACTTGTCCCGGATATACAACAACAACAAAACACAGCGGATACACTCTGTTATCCCGCCTTTTTTAGCAAGGCCGTGATATCAAAAGATCGACTGAGAGAAGCAAGATAGCTCGTCTCAAAGATTGGTCAACTCAACATCTCAACAAAGCAAGTTCTGTTGAATGTTTTTTCATCTAAGATCCCCTACGGAGAGGGGGTCCAGGGGGGTGCCAACCCCCCAAAGTGGGGGTGCGGGGGCAACGCCACCGCGACGGTGTTCGACCTAAGGCATAAAGCGGCTCAATCGAGTTAACGAGCTAACAGGAGAAGTGGCTCAACGACCTAAGGCTAAACGAGTTAGCAACTCACCAGAAGGTCCGACCTAACAGAGTCCACGACTTAAAGGAGTCCACGACCTAACGACTTAACTATGTGGCACGACCCACGACTTATCTTAGGTCGTCCACACGACCTAACTCCTTAAGTCGTCCCTGCCAACCTAACTCCTTAAGTCGTCCCCGCCGACCTAACTCCTTAAGTCGTCCCCGCCGACCTAACTCCTTAAGTCGTCCCCGTCGACCTAACTCCGATTTCACCTATAAATATTCCATCAACTCCACATTCGGGGGGGGGGGGGGGACTTTTTCTGGATTTCAAGGCGCCTACACTCTGCTGATTTCTGGACTCTCCGAGCACCTCAACCATCGAAGATTCTTCATCAAGAGATCTACTTCATCTAAGAGAGATTCGAAGAGAAATTCACCATCAACGTTCTAACTTCTTTCTCCGTTCATGTTGTAATTGTAAGATTGTGTTGTAAAGGTATTGTAATCGAGAGATCATGCTGTAAAAGTGTTGTAATCTTGGAAAAGTATGTACAAAGAAGATAATGAAGAATGTAAAGTGGATGTAGGCTTACTAGAAGCCGAACCACTATAAAAATATCTGTCTCTTTTACTTTTCTGCGACTTTTCTTTGTACTTTGTTTCCCGTATAAACGGGTGGTGCTTTCACTTCATCACGAGATACACCGGGTGTTAGCGTTAAAGCTATTTTTACCGTTAACACACTCCATACGTTCCTGCCATCCAGCTCGCCTCCTGAGCTCCAGAACGTCCTCACCTGAAAATCTGATACTCAGTCTGACCCGAGCATTACATCAAAGTAACGCCCGGGTCAGGCGGAAAACCAACGTGAGTAAAACCCATCTAACATGGAATACAAAAGCATACAACTTATATAAACCTTGGTAACTTGTATCAATTTACTTCATAAGTCGTTATAGACAAACTGACATCACACATCAATTTCTAAGTACCAAAAACTTAGATTAAATAGTCCAATTCACTTAAATCATTCCATTTCAGCCTATTGATTCCCTATATCAATTTATAAAGAATCGAAGTGGTTTCGGGTATTTACTAATACCCGACTCCGGTCTCTTCGAATTCAATACCATCTTATCCCAAATTATTCATGTGAAACACAATTCAAACTTCAAATACAGAGTGTCACCCCCATTAATTCATCATCGATAGATAACTAAATTATCTCAGCTTAAACCCAACATATCATATCACAAAGCATTCACAAATCACATATTCGAGATATCAGTCAATCTAAGGCATGCAATATTATTCAATCATTCGTAAGCAAGATAAATTAGTCATACCATTCCTAATTAATTTAAACAAATTAATTTAATTACTTTAGTCACCCTTAATCCTTCTTACTTAACATTGATTAATTACAACAAATTAATAACTTAATCATCCTTTTATTATCCATTTTAATTAACCATCCCTGATTAATTATCTTCATAAAGTAATTATCCTTTAGTTATTTACATAAATTAATTATCCTTAATTAATTACTTCCATTAATCAGCCTTAATCAATCATAAATAGTAATTGACCTTTCTGTAATTACTTACCTTAATTAATTAACTCCTTAATTAATATATAAATCCTTTAATTAATTACACCAAGTAATTAATCCTTAATTACTTCTCCTAAGTAATTAACCCTTAATTACTTTCCATTAAGTAATTTCCTTATATTAATTAAATCCAGTAATTTATCCATCAATTACTTCACTAAGTAATTACACTTATAAATTTCATTAAGTAATCATACATAATCAATTATCAAGTGACTAGCTTTAATTAACAGATTAATTAATCACATTTATCTCATTAATTACAACCGAGTAACTCATCCCTTAATTACCCTATAAATTAACTAATTAATCTTTAATTATAGATTAATTATTCTTTAATTGTAAATAAATAAACCTTAATTATCAATTAATCTCCTTCAATACAAAGTAATCAATCCTTAATTACTTTTAAAATCCATTAATTAACCTTAATTATTAATTAATCACATTCATTATTCCTAAAATACCTACATGAATCAACATTTAATTAAACAAGATAGACTATTTACCTTAATTGATTATTTAATCGTCACCTATATCTTATTTAAATTAAATGCTTGAAACAAATACTAGAGAACTTTTAATTGATTTAAGGTTAAATACACTGATATTAATTACTTACTTAATCCCATCATAAATTTCATTTGAAAATACCTAGGGATTTTAAACTTAACTGATTATCCCAATCTAATTAGACAAAACCAACAATTAACTCAAAACATTTTATTTTAAATTAAATTAATTTGGAAACTTGTTTTTAAAAAAAATTGCTTAAACCAGTTATAGCAATTTTGTTTCCAATCAGAACAACTCAAATTATCTTGCTTCCAAAACTGATCATCATTTCGTTTCTTTTTTGTTTTTAAACTTTAAAAAAAACAAAGCAAACCGATCCTCAAATGAAAACCCGAGCCCTAAAAAAAAATTCTCGAGACAAAACTCGAGTTACCCACAACTTCACAAACTTCGAGTCCAATGCGAACGTGACTTCGAGCCGAACACGAGAGTTGCCATCGTCCCCAACCCTCTACAACTCCCAGATACACCGAACACTCGTGCACCATGCACGGCGATCTGACCATCGTCGATCATCTCTGAAACCTTCAGCAAGTCGTCCCAGTCCTTCCAAACATACCAACCACCCACCACCGTTGATCTGTCCAGAAATCAAAAACGAGCCACTCAGCCTCAACTTATAACCAAACATGCTCATCAAATCCTCTTCGTGCATCACTGCTGCCCACCGGAGAACCCAGAACTCCGTCCAGACCTTCGCCAGAACCCTATGCTCCATTTCCCCTTCAACCGATCCAACCCGGTTCAATGTTGTTGCCGCACTTGCTTCAAGAACAACCATGACTCCAACACAACCTGAACCCTAGATTTGCCTTACTGCACCACCACTGCATTCCAGAAATTCAATAATTATTTTCCCCCTCACCATTGACCCACCAGCCATCACCAACTTGAATCCCGACCACTCAGACATTTTCAGTCACCAGAAAATGCTCAAAACAGAAGCCTCGATCAACTCAAGATAACATACGATTTCCAAACTTAAATTTTATGATTTTTATTTTAAAAATCATATTTTTCCTAAGACAGTTCAGGTTATATACATGAAACAATCAATTGTAGAAAATGAATTTTTGACAACTTTGGGTTATTTACAGTAATTTCCAAATTCCAGGGAAACACCGACTATTTCACCCTTAATTATTTTTAAAAAATAATGTTTAGTTAATTCGAACAAAATCCTTTTAAACATCCCAACGTAAATTGATTCATATAAAGAGATACTGAATTAATTTGTTATATTCTTGAATCTGTGTTCATAGCAGAACTCAATAACATTCACATAAACATGAAGGCAAACAAACAGTATAGTAATTCAACCATATTCTAGTTAGATCATCCATGCAACATCTTAACTTTATAATCTTTTATCAAACATCAAGCATTCATCCAGATTTAAAGTGTTTATTTACTGTTTTCAGTTTGGACAGAGACTTGCTTTTTATGTTCCTGTCATGTATATAAATATTAACCCACATATATATACTTAAAATCATTTTTAAACGACATGCACAGCATAATTCAAATCATACTTAAAAGAATCATTGCATGCTAGATCAAGATGTATCAGGTTTTTCCAAGTTTTACTCACCTTTTCTTCTTGAATAAAGCAGCACATGCTTCTAAATAAAACTGCTGTTAATTTGATTTTTGATTTGCTTCATCTTTAAACTAGGAATCTTACCTGATGACTTGTATAGAGTTGTTTACAATTTGAGAACTGATCTTGTGTCAAGTTTGAGTTGTAGATGCTTGACTCTGTTTTGATGATTTTTTTTCTTCAACTGTCTGTTTCTTAGATCTGATTTTCAAGTTGGTTTCTTTTTGGTTTAAGCTTCAGATTTCTCTTTTTTCTTAAGAATGAGAACATAAAATAAATGAAAGAGTGGGATGGAGATGTTATATAACCTATATTATCATTTTAAGAAATTAAGGACACTTGGCATTAAACATATTTCTTGCTTACATTTGTAAATCCAAGTTTTATATGATTTTATGTGTACTCATATAATATTCTAATTTTAGCTCTTATATTTATAAATGTTTTTTCTTATTGTTTTAAATGTTTAAATTTTATCTTAAATAAATCTTACTTAATTATATTTATTCTTCCTCTTATATTTGTCTATTTAATTTTAAAAGTAGATGATATAAAATCCAACTACACACTTATAATAGTTATACAAATATACTCATTAAACTCTGTATCCTTTATTTATATTTTTGAATGTCTTACATAAAACTCTTATATTAAATTTCTATTTAGTAACCACTTTCCTTTATTTATATTAATATGATCTTTAAATGAAAATAACAAACTACATACTATTAAAATCATATATATATATTTATTTATTTCAAGATATTTTTCTTCTGAATTTCAAATTCAAATTCAAATTTAATTAAAAATCAAATTTGAAATCAACCCAGATATATATTTTAAACAATCACAAATTCAATTTGTAAATAATAATCCTATTTTAAAATTTACCGATACCTATATATAATCATTATTATTATCTCTTAAAAACAACAATTTTACTAATTTTTAATAATTTATACAGGAGATTATCACATTTTATATTGCTTGAAATTTCCGAGATATCACGTTCCTTCCCCCTTAGAATCTTTTCATTCTCGAAAAGGAATGAAGCCAGAATTTATTCAGTACCTAAAATCAGATAAATCACTTTTTGACTATTTTTAAAATACTTTTTAAAATCCATATAATATTACCAAATTAGTTTTATAAAAATACTTTTATAACTCGATGTTTCCACAAGTCCATCTTCGTTCTTACAGAAATTCGGTCATACGTTGATCAGGCGTAAGACTGAAAATCTATAAATAATTAGCAGACCCGTTTTCGACACCAAGTGAAAATACTTGGAAAATAATTTTATTGAAAATATAGAAAACATTTTTGAAATAAAGGAATATCTTTGGTGAGAATGCTCTGGAAATCATCACCCCCATCCATGGTCGCAGTTAACCCGATGGTTACGTTGCCATCCAGACAAAATCCATAGATAACTATAGGCCTCCACGCCCCTCGATTACACCATGGAGCCCGCTACAGATCGCAGCTACAACTAGAGTCACGTTGCTATCACAGCAAAAACTCATATAACTATAGGCCTTAGCGCCCTCGAATTCCGCTGCCAAAAGAATGAAACTTCTCCACTGCACTTGACCATAGATCGCAGCCTACTAATGTTATGTTGCCTTCCCGGCAAAATCAAGCGTAGACTGTTGACACTCACCTCCACACGATTTCCGCTATGGTCCACACAGTAGATCGCAGTAACATCGAGTTACACTGTCGTCATGGCATAAACCAAATGCCTCTGTAGGCATCAGAGCCCTCGACTTTCGCTACCCATTAATCCTTAGGAACTAGTTTGTCCGGACTCCTCACTGGATCAACTTTAGAACCTCCCCCTTAGAGGTTCAAGGCAGTACCAACCTATTGTACTCCTGAGAAGTTCATCCCAAGGGAACGCCTTTTTCTCCAGAGCCATTTTCAAAGCACTTTATACTATACACATATAGTATCTTCCAAATCATACACCAAGTATGAATCTCATATAAATCTCCTTTCTCAAAATCGATTATCCCAAAATCGATAATTCTCAAACTAGGCTTTCCAAATTCCAAAATTGATTTTACCCAAAAATCAAAAAGCCTTTTCCAAATTCATAGGTTCCCAAAATCTTTTCCAAAATCATTCTCATAAGATCCTTTAAATGTATATATACATAGATATATACAGCTTCTTAAAACTTTGGATCTCTTCAAACTTGTATAAAACCCATTTTATACTTCAAAAACTTTCAAAAACCCCTTTCTTCTGGCTATAGATTCACAAGGGGAGATTTATCTTATATATAACAAAGATACATAACCTTTTTATCCCAAATCAAATATTCAAATTTGATTACTCTATAAAGCCATTAACCATATTACTTACTTCCATAAAGTAAATTTCTATCATAGATATATCCAATTTCTGTTTTGTTTCATCATATATTTCACAAAATATACTTTCCACTTCAAAAACCAATTTACAGTTCTCATCCGTAAACTTTCAATATCAATTTCATTCCAACCCGTACGATGTACACATATCATCCGTACGCAATATCAATCTGATCGCTCACTCGATCACACAATTTCCCTTCCGAACTAGTATCGTCCATCCGACTTTCTAGTGCGGACTCAAATCTGGTTTCTTGATCAAAAACCGTCATTCTCCTTGCATAGTCATAACTATGATAGATAATATCCAAAACCAATCAACAATCCAGATCCAGGTTCGCCGTCGAAAATCGAGTGAAAAATCCCAACTCGGATCGACGTAATTATCTCAAAATTCTATGCTTGAATCTGGATCAAATCACTATGCGAATAGAATAATATACGTAAATCATACGAATTTATCTCATTGATTACTAGCCAAATCAATTTCTCCTCTCTATCCACATTCACTTTGATTTTCATTCACTTACAATTCTTAAATCCTCATTTGGATTATTACTTCAATTCTTATCTCAAATGGATATTTAATCATAAAAAGTTCAAACTCTGTCTAGTTTAAATTTAGAAAATAGCTTGATAAATTTTAAAATAGATAAGTTGTTGAAAATAATTATTAATTTGTAAAATAGCTGTAAAATAGTTAAGAAATTGTAAAGTAGTTGGAAAATAGATAAATAGTTATAGAAATTATTAAATAATTGCAAAATAGTTGTAAAATAGTAATTAGTTATAAAGTAGTTGAAAAATTGTTAAATAGTTCCAAAAATAATTGCAAAAAAAGTATAAGATATTCTTAGGTTAAAAAAAAGCTGTATAGTAAATATTTTGGAAAAATATATTTATATTAAAATAATTTATTTTGAAAATAGTTCAGAGCCAAACTGTTCAATTCCCAATCTCCATTCCATCAACTCAATTTAAATTTCCACATCCATTTAAATTGACTCAATTTAAATTTTGAATAACTTCAATTTCCCTTGAAATTGATTTATCCCCGATTCAAGTTGAATTAATTCTCAATTTCTTTCCCATTTTCAAATCAAATTCCAGTTGAATTTTAACCATATTCGACTTTAATCACAATTTCAAATTATTCAAATCAATTTGGACTAATTTCAAATTGAACCCATTTCAATTCCAGTTTTGAATTAATCTCAATTCCCATTTGAATTTGAACTTATTCAACTTCAATTTCATTTCAAAACAAACCAATTCAAATTTTACATTTGAATTTTTAAACTTATCCATTTTCAATCACAATTCCAATTGATTCAAATCAAATTCAATTTGAACTATTTCAAGTCAAATTCCAAATTTAAACCATCTCGAATTATATAAATTCGAGTTATTTTTTTTATGTTGATTTAATACTTAAAATCAAATCAACTCATATCTTTAAACCATTTAATTCAGAATTCAAATTCCATTTTATTTTTAATAACGAATATATTACCACACCCCATTTCTTTAAAAAAATTCAATTCACAGTTTAAAGTTTATTAATAGGATAATATTATCCAAATTATCTTAAAACATCCATCTATTTTCAATTTCCATATCTCAAACCCATTTTGAAATTATTCAAATTCAAATTAACCATTTAACTTCCCAAGTTAAATCCCAATTTCATCTTGAAATTTCCAAATCAAATTGTTCATTCAAACTTATTTAACTTCCTCCGAGTTAAATTTCATCAACCCCGCCAATCTTACCTAAATTTGAATTCTCATTTTCAAATTTTAAACTTCCCATTAATGATCTCTTCCACTTATCAGTTCAAAAACTTATCACTTCGGGTATGACATCTTATTCCAAATTTAAAACTCTACATTTAGAGTTTATTTCAAACCATCTTTGATATTATGTGTATCCACACATATATACATATTTACTTCTTGGCCCACCAAGCTAAATTTTAAAATTTAAACCACCCTTGGTTTTAATTCAAGCAAATTCTTTTAAAGTTTACAAACAACTTCTTATTCTAAAATAAGATTACATTCAAAATAGTTTAAATAATATTATTTCCTTTAACATTTTGAAAACAATTTCAAATGTTTAAATTTAGAATTCAGAACTTCACAATTTGAAACCCACTTTAATTTACATCCTTTCTAATTTACAAGTTATTCTCTTTAATTGGTTACTTCCTTAAAACATTTTATTGTTTATTGGAAAACAATCATCCAATTATTAAACACAATAACCATTCTATTTCTCTGGTTTGAAACCAATTCTAATTCATCTTATTTTGAAATTCTTCCCCAACTTCAAGATTTAATTTCAGTTTGAATCCATTTCAAACTTATCTTTAATTTAATTTCAATTTGGTTATATTTCTATTACCACTTAATTTAATCCCAATAATTTAACAACCAATTAGCTTAATATTTATTGGAAAGAAATATTGCTTTATATATCAAAATATATTCTTATATAAAATCATTTAAAATCTTTATATAAGAAAGTAACAAGTACGCTCTCATATATATACACTCAACTCATTCTAGGGTACCATTGACACTATCCTTAATGAGTAATCCCACCAGAGCCAAAGTTCTCGCTTAACCTTCTGCTCTGATACCAAATATAGCGACCTAAAATTTTCTATCCCGAAGCTTCCAGATAGTTAAAGTAAAAGAAGAAAGAGAAAGATGAAGAAGAAACAGAAATCCAAACTCAAAATCTAACATTCGCAGCGGATAAAATATAATATCAAAAAATAACAGTTATACAAAGGAAAATTTGTGCTTATCAAATTTTATTTTAATACATCAGAGTTACACATTTCAAAATCACTGGACAGTTAAAATAACTTATCCAAGATATACAACAACAAAAAAACACAGCAGATACACTCCATACGTTCCTGCCATCCAGCTCGCCTCCTGAGCTCCAAAACGTCCTCACCTGAAAATCTGTAATACTCGGTCTGACCCGAGCATTACATCAAAGTAACACCTGGGTTAGGCTGGAAACCAGCGTGAGTAAAACCCATCTAACTTGGAATACAAAAAGCATATAACTTATATAAACCCGGGTAACTTGTATCAGTTTACTTCACAGGTTGTTATAGACAAACTGACATCACACATCAATTTCTAAGTACCAAAAACTTAGATTAAATGGTCCACTTCACTTAAATCATTCCATTTCAACCTATTGATTCCACATATCAATTTATAAAGAATCGAAGTGGTTTCAGGTATTTACTAATACCCGACTCCGGTCTCTTCGAATTCAGTACCATCTTATCCCAAATTATTCACGTGAAACACAATTCAAACTTCAAATACAGAGTGTCACCCACATTAATTCATCATCGATAGATAACTAAATTATCTCAGTTTAACCCAACATATCATATCACAAAGCATTCCCAAATCACATATTCGAGATATCAGTCAATCTAAGGCATGCAATATTATTCAATCATTCGTAAGCAAGATAAATTAGTCATACCATTCCTAATTAATTTAAACAAATTAATTTAATTACCTTAGTCACCCTTAATCCTGCTTACTTAACATTGATTAATTACAACAAATTAATTAATTAATCATCCTTTAATTATCCATTTTAATTAATCATCCATGATTAATTATCTTTATAAAGTAATTATCCTTTAGTTATTTACATAAATTAATTATCCTTAATTAATTACTTCCATTAATCAGCCTTAATCAATCGTAAACAGTAATTGACCTTTCTGTAATTACTTACCTTAATTAGTTAACTCCTTAATTAATATATAAATCCTTTAATTAATTACACCAAGTAATTAACCCTTAATTACTTCTCCTAAGTAATTTCCTTATATTAATTGCACCCAGTAATTTATCCATCAATTACTTCACCAAGTAATTACACTTATAAATCTCATTAAGTAATCATACATTATCAATTATCAAGTGACTATCTTTAATTAACAGATTAATTAATCACATTTATCTCATTAATTTCAACTGGGTAACTCATCCCTTAATTACCTTATAAATCAATTAATTAATCTTTAATTATAGATTAATTAATCTTTAATTATAGATTAATTATTCTTTAATTATAAATAAACAAACCTTAATTATCAATTAATCTCCTTCAATACAAAGTAATCAATCCTCAATTACTTTTAAAATCCATTAATTAACCTTAATTATTAATTAATCACGTTAACAAAATAACCAATGATTAATCACATTCATTATTCCTAAAAATAGCTATATGAATCAACATTTAATTAAACAAGATAGACTATTTACCTTAATTGATTATTTAATCATCACCTATATCTCATTTAAATTAAATGCTTGAAACAAACACTAGAGAACTTTTAATTGATTTAAGGTTAAATACACTGATATTAATTACTTACTTAATCCCATCATAAATTTCATTTGAAAATACCTAGGGATTTTAAACTTAAGTGATTATCCCAATCTAATTAGACAAAACCAACAATTAACTCAAAACATTTTATTTTATATTAAATTAAATTTGGAAACTTGTTTTAAAAAAATTTGCCTAAATTTGTTATAGAAATTTTGTTTCCAATCAGGACAACTCAAATTATCTTGCTTCCAAAACTGATCATCATTTCTTTTCCTTTTTGTTTTTAAACTTTAAAAAAACAAAGCAAACCGATCCTCAAATGAAAACCCGAGCCCTAAAGCAAAATTCTCGAGTCAAAACTCGAGTCACCCACAACTTCACAAACTTTGAGCCCAACGCGAACGTGACTTCGAGCCGAACACGAGAGTTTCCATCGTCCCCAACCCTCTACAACTCCCAGGTACACCGAACACTCATGCACCATGCACGACGATTTGACCATCGTCGATCATCTCTAAAACCTTCAACAAGTCATCCCAGTCCTTCCCAAACATGCCGACCACCCACCACCCACTCAGCCTTAACTTATAACCAAGCCTACTCATAAAATCCTCTTCGTGCCGTCACTGTTGCCCATCGGAGAACCAACGACTCCATCCCGACCTTCGCGAGAACCCTATGCTCCATTTCCCCTTCATCCGACCCAACCCGGCTCAACGTCGTTACCGCACTTGCTTCAAGAACAACCACGACTCTAACACAACCTAAACCCTAGATTTGCCTCGCCGCACCACCACGGCATTCCAGAAATTCAATAATTATTTTTCCCCTCACCATTGATCCACCAGCCATCACCAACTTGAATCCCGACCACTCAGAATTTTCAATACCAGAAAATGCTCAGAACAGAAGCCACGATCAACTCAAGATAACATACGATTTTCAAACTTAAATTTTATGATTTTTCTTTTAAAAATCATATTTTCCTAAGACAATTCGGGTTATATACATGAAACAATCAATTGTTGAAAATGAATTTTTGACAACTTTGGGTTTTTTTACAGTAATTTCCAAATTCCAGGGAAACACCAACTATTTCACCCTTAATTATTTTTAAAACATAATGTTTAGTTAATTCGAACAAAATCTTTTTAAACATCCCAACCTAAATTGATTCAAATGAAGAGGTATTGAATTAATTTGTTATATTCTTGAATCTGTGTTCACAGCAGAACTCAATAACATTCACACAGACATGAAGGCAAACAAACAGTATAGTAATTCAACCATATTCTAGTTAGATCATCCATGCAACATCTTAACTTTACAATATTTTATCAAACATCAAGCATTCATCCAGATTTAAAGTGTTTATTTACTGTTTTCAGTTTGGACAGAGACTTACTTTTTATGTTCCTCTCATGTATATAAATATTAACCCACATATATACACTTAAAATCATTTTTGAATGACATGCACAGCATAATTCAAATCATACTTAGAAGAATCATTGCATGCTAGATCAAGAAGTATCAGAATTTTTCATGTTTTACTCACCTTTTCTTCTTGAACAGAGCAGCACTTGCTTCCAAATAAAACTGTTGTTAATTTGATTTTTGATTTGCTTGATCTTTAAACTGGGAATCTTACCTGATGACTTGTATAGAGTTGTTTACAATTTGAGAATTGATCTTGTGTCAAGTTTGAGTTGTAGATGCTTGACTCTGTTTTGATGATTTTTTTTCTTCAACTGTTTGTTTCTTAGATCTGATTGTTCAAGTTGGTTTCTTTTTGGTTTAAGCTTCAGATTTCTCTTTTTTATTTAAGAATGAGATGATAAAACAAATGAAAGAAGGGGATGGAGATGTTATATAACCTATATTATCATTTTAAGAAATTAAGGACACTTGTCATTAAACATATTTCTTGCTTACATTTGTAAATCTATGTTTTACATGTTTTATGTGTACTTATATAATATTCTAATTTTAGCTCATATATTTATAAATGTTTTTTTATTGTTTTAAATGTTTAAATTTTATCTTAAATAAATCTTACTTAATTATATTTATTCTTCCTCTTATATTTGTCCATTTAATTTTAAAAGTAGATGATATAAAATCCAACTACACATTTATAATAGTTATACAAATATACTCATTAAACTTTATATCCTTTATTTATATTTTTACAAGTTTTCCATAAAACTCTTATATTTAATTTCTATTTAGTAACCACTTTCCTTTATTTATATTAATATGATCTTTAAATGAAAATAACAAACTACATACTATTAAAATCATATATATATATATATATATATATATATATATATATATATCTTAAGAATTTAAAATTCAAATTCAAATTTAATTAAAAATCCAATTTAAAATCAACTCAGATATATATTTTAAACAATCACAAATTCAATTCGTAAATAATAATCCTATTTTAAAATTTATTCATACATATATATATATATATATATATATAATCATTATTATTATCTCTTAAAAGCAACAATTTTACCAATTTTAAATAATTTATACATGAGATTGTCACGTTTTATATTGCTTGAAATTTCCGAGATATCACATTTCTCCCCCCTTAGAATATTTTCATCCACGAAAAGGAACGAAGCCAGAATTTATTCAGTACTTAAAATTAGATAAATCACTTTTTGATTATTTTTAAAATATTTTTTAAAATCCGCATAATATTACCCAATTAGTTTTATAAAAATACTTTTATAACTCGATGTTTGCACAAGTCCATCTTCGTTGTTGTAGAAATTTGGTCGTACGTTGATCGGGCGTAAGACTGAAAATCTATAAATACTTAGCAGACTCGTTTTCGACACCTAGTGAAAATACTTGAAAAATAATTTTATTGAAAATATAGAAAACATTTTTTAAATAAAAGAATATCTTTGGTGAGAATGCTCTAGAAATCATCACCCCCATCCATGGTCGCAGTTAACCCGATGGTTACGTTGCCATCCAGACAAAATCCATAGATAACTATAGGCCTCCACGCCCCTCGATTACACCATGGAACCCGCTACAGATCGCAGCTGCAACTGGGGTTACGTTGCTATCACAACAAAAACCCATATAACTGTAGGCCTCAGCGCCCTCGAATTCCGCTGCCAAAAGAATGAAACTTCTTCACTCCAGTTGACCATAGATCGCAGCCTACCGATGTTACCTTGCCTTCCCGGCAAAATCAAGCGTAGACTGTTGACACTCACCTCCATACGATTTCCGCTATGGTCCACATAGTGGATCGCAGCGACATCGAGTAACACCGTCGTCACGGCATAACTCAAATGCCTCTGTAGGCATCAGCTCCCTCGACTTTCGCTAACCAATAATCCTCAGGAACTAGTTTGTCTGGACTCCTCACAGGATCAACTTTAGAACCTCCCCCTTAGAGGCTCAAGGCAGTACCAGCCTATGGTACTCCTGAGAAGTTCATCCCAAGGGAGCGCCTTTTTCTCCAGAGCCATTTTCAAAACACTTTATACTATACACATTTAGTATCTTCCAAATCATACACCTAGTATGAATCTCATATGAATCTCCTTTCTCAAAATCGATTATCCCTAAATCGATAATTCTCAACTAGGCTTTCCAAATTCCAAAATTGATTTTACCCAAAAATCAAAAAGCCTTTTCCAAATTCATAGGTTCCCAAAACCTTTTCCAAAATCATTCTCATAAGATCCTTTATACGTATATATATATATGTGTGTGTGTGTGTATGTATGTATGTAGATATATAACTTCTTAAAACTTTAGATCTCTTCAAACTTGTATAAAACCCCTTTTATACTTCAAAAACTTTCAAAAACCCCTTTCTTCTGGCTATAGATTCAACAAGGGGATATTAACCATATTACTTACTTCCATAAAGTAAATTTCTACCATAGAAATATCCAATTTCTGTTTTATTTCATCATATATTTCACAAAATATATTTTCCACTTCAAAACACAATTTACAATTCTTATCCACACACTTTCAACATCAATTTCATTCCAATCCATACGATGTACACATATCATCCGTACGATGTACACATATCATCCGTACGCAATATCAATCTGATCGCTCACTCGATCATACAATTTCCTTTCCGAACTAGTATCGTCCACCCGACTTTCTAGTGCGGACTCAGATCTGGTTTCTTGATCAGAACCCGTCATTCTCCTTGCATAGTCATAACTATTATAGAGAATATCCAAAACCAATCAACAATCCATATCCAGATTCGTCGTCGAAAATCGAGTGAAAAATCCCAACTCGGATCGACATAATTATCTCGAAATTCTATACTCGAATCTGGATCAAATCATTATGCGAATAGAATAATATACGTACATCATGCGTATTTATCTCATTGGTTATTAGCCAAATCAATTTCTCCTCTCTATCCGCATTCACTTTGATTTTCATTCACTTACAATTTTTAAATCCTCATTTGGATTATTACTTCAATTTTTATCTCAAATGGATATTTAATCATAAAAAGTTCGAACTCTGTCCAGTTTAAATTTAGAAAATAGCTTGATAAATTTTAAAATAGATAAGTTATTGAAAAATATTATTAATTTGTAAAATAGCTGTAAAATAGTTAAGAAATTGTAAAATAGTTGGAAAATGGATAAATAGTTATAGAAATTTTTAAATAATTGCAAAATAGTTGTAAAATAGTAATTAGTTATAAAGTAGTTGAAAAATTGTTAAATAGTTCCAAAAATAATTGCAAAACAAGTATAAGATATTCTTAGGTTTAAAAAAAAGTTGTATAGTAAGTATTTTGGAAAAATATATTTATATTAAAACAGTTTATTTTGAAAATAGTTCAAAGCCAAACTGTTCAATTTCCAATCTCCAATCCATCAACTCAATTTAAATTTCCACTTCCATTTAAATTGACACAATTTAAATTTTGAATAACTTCAATTTCCCTTGAAATTGATTTATCCCCAATTCAAGTTGAATTAATTCTCAATTTCTTTCCCATTTTCAAATCAAATTCCAATTGAATTTTAAGCCTATTCAACTTTAATTACAATTTCAAATTATTCAAATCAATTTGGACTAATTTCAAATTGAACCCATTTCAATTCCAGTTTTGAATTAATCTCAATTCCCATTTGAATTTGAACTTATTCAACTTCAATTTCATTTCAAACCAAACCAATTCAAATTTTACATTTGAATTTTTAAACTTATCCATTTTCAATCACAATTCCAATTGATTCAAATCAAATTCAATTTGAACATTTCAATTCAAATTCTAAATTTAAACTATCTCAAATTAAATAAATTCGAGTTAATTTTTTTAATGTTGATTTAATACTTTAAATCAAATCAACTTATATCTTTAAACCATTTAATTCAGAATTCAAATTCCATTTTATTTTTAATAATGAATATATTACCACACCCCATTTCTTTAAACAAATTCAATTCACAGTTTAAAGATTATTAATAGGATAATATTATCCGAATTATCTTAAAACATCCATCTATTTTCAATTTCCAGATCTCAAACCCATTTTGAGATTATTCAAATTCAAATTAACCATTTAACTTCCCAAGTTAAATCCCAATTTCATCTTGAAATTTCCAAATCAAATTGTTCATTCAAACTTATTTAACTTCCTCCGAGTTAAATTTCATCAACCCCGCCAACCTTACCCAAATTTGAATTCTCATTTTCAAATTTTAAACTTCCCATTAATAATCTCTTCCACTTTTCAGTTCAAAAACTTATCACTTCGGGTATCACATCTTATTCCAAATTTAAAACTCAACATTTAGAGTTTATTTCAAACCATCTTTGATATTATGTATATCCACATATATATACATATTTACTTCTTGGCCCACCAAGCCAAATTTTAAAATTTAAACCACCCTTGGTTTTAATTCAAGCAAATTCTTTTGAAGTTTACAAACAGCTTCTTATTCTAAAATAAGATTACATTCAAAATAGTTTGAATAATATTATTTCTTTTAACATTTTGAAAATAATTTCAAATGTTTAAATTTAGAATTCAGAGCTTCACAATTTGAAACCCACTTTAATTTACATCCTTTCTAATTTACAAGTTATTCTCTTTAAATGGTTACTTCCTTAAAACATTTTATTGTTTATTAGAAAACAATCATCCCATTATGAAACACAATAACCATTCTATTTCTCTGGTTTGAAACCAATTCTATTTCATCTTATTTTGAAATTCTTCCCCAACTTCAAGATTTAATTTCAGTTTGAATCCATTTCAAACTTATCTTTAATTTAATTTCAATTTGGTTGTATTTCTATTACCACTTAATTTAATCCTAATAATTTAACAACCAATTAGCCTAATATTTATTAGAAAGAAATATTGCTTTATATATCAAAATATATTCTTGTACAAAATCATTTTAAATCTTTATATAAGAAAGTAACAAGTACGCTCTCATATATATACACTCAACTCATTCTAGCGTACCATTGACCATATCCTTAACGAGTAATCCCACCAGAGCCAAGGTTCTCGCTTAACCTTCTGCTCTGATACCAAATGTAACGACCCAAAATTTGCGATCCCGAAAATTCCAGATAGTTAAAGGAAAAGAAGAAAGAGAAAGAAGAAGAAGAAACAGAAATCCAAAATTAGAATCTGACATTTGCAGCGGATAAAATATAATATCAAACAATAACAGTTATACAAAGGAAAAACTGTACTTATCAAATTTTATTTTAATACATCAGAGTTACACATTTCAAAATCACTGGATAGTTAAAATAACTTGTCCCAGATATACAACAACAACAAAACACAGCGGATACACTCCATGCGTTCCTGCCATCCAGCTCGCCTCCTGAGCTCCGGAATGTCCTCACTTGAAAATCTGTAATACTCGGTCTGACCCGAGCATTACATCAAAGTAACACTCGGGTCAGGCTGGAAACTGGCGTGAGTAAAATCCATCTAACATGGAATACAACAGCATATAACTTATATAAACCCGGGTAACTTGTATCAATTTACTTCACAAGTCGTTATAGACAAACTGGCATCACACATCAATTTCTAAGTACCAAAAACTTAGATTAAATGGTCCAATTCACTTAAATCATTCCATTTCAGCCTATTGATTCCACATATCAGTTTATAAAGAATCGAAGTGGTTTCGGGTATTTACTAATACTCGACTCCGGTCTCTTCGAATTCAGTACCATGTTATCCCAAATTATTCATGTGAAACACAATTCAAACTTCAAATACAGAGTGTCACCCACATTAATTCATCATCGATAGATAACTAAATTATCTTAGTTTAAACCCAACATATCATATCACAAAGCATTCCCAAATCACATATCCGAGATATCGGTCAATCTAAGGCATGCAATATTATTCAATCATTCGTAAGCAAGATAAATTAGTCATACCATTCCTAATTAATTTAAACAAATTAATTCAATTACTTTAATCACCCTTAATCCTTCTTACTTAACATTGATTAATTACAACAAATTAATTAATGAATCATCCTTTAATTATCCATTTTAATTAATCATCCCTGATTAATTATCTTCATAAAGTAATTATCCTTTAGTTATTTACATAAATTAATTACCCTTAATTAATTACTTCCATTAATCAGCCTTAATCAATCATAAACAGTAATTGACCTTTTTGTAATTACTTTCCTTAATTTATTAACTCCTTAATTAATATATAAATCCTTTAATTAGTTACACCAAGTAATTAATCCTTAATTACTTCTCCTAAGTAATTAACCCTTAATCACTTCCCATTAAGTAATTTCCTTATATTAATCACATCCAGTAATTTATCCATCAATTACTTCACTAAGTAATTGCACCTATAAATCTCAATCATACATAATCAATTATCAAGTGACTATCTTTAATTAGCAGATTAATTAATCACATTTATCTCATTAATTACAACTGGGTAACTCATCCCTTAATTACCCTATAAATCAATTAATTAATCTTTAATTATAGATTAATTATTCTTTAATTATAAATAAATAAACCTTAATTATCAATTAATCTCCTTCAATACAAAGTTATCAATCCTTAATTACTTTTAAAATCCATTAATTAACCTTAATTATTAATTAATCACAATAACAAAATAACCAATGATTAATCACATTCATTATTCCTAAAAATACCTATATGAATCAACATTTAATTAAAAAAGATAGACTATTTACCTTAATTGATTATTTAATCATCACCTATATCTTATTTTAATTAAATGCTTGAAACAAACGCTAGAGAACTTTTAATTGATTTAAGGTTAAATACACTGATATTAATTACTTACTTAATCCCATCATAAATTTCATTTGAAATACCTAGGGATTTTAAACTTAACTGATTATCCCAATCTAATTAGACAAAACCGACAATTAACTCAAAACATTTTATTTTAAATTAAATTAAATTTGGAAACTTGTATTAAATTTTTTTTTTTGCTTAAACCTGTTATAGAAATTTTGTTTCCAATCAGGACAACTCAAATTATCTTGCTTCCAAAACTAATCATCACTTCTTTTCCTTATTGTTTTTAAACTTTAAAAAAACAAAGCAAACCGATCCTTAAATGAAAACCCGAGCCCTAAAACAAAATTCTCGAGTCAAAACTCGAGTTACCCACAACTTCACAAACTTCGAGTCCAACGCGAACGTGACTTCAAGCCGAACACGAGAGTTGCCATTGTCCCCAACCCTCTACAACTCCCAGATACACCAAACACTCCTGCACCATGCACGACGATCTGACCATCATCGATCATCTCCGAAACCTTCAGCAAGTCGTCCCAGTCCTTCCCAAGCATACCGACCACCCACCACCGTTGATCTGTCCAGAAATCAAAAACGAGTCACTCAGCCTCAACTTATAACCAAACCTGCTCATCATATCCTCTTCGTGTTGTCACTGCTGCCCACCGAGGAACCCACAACTCCATCCAAACCTTCGCCAGAACCCTATGCTTCATTTCCCCTTCATCTGATCCAACCCGGTTCAACGTCGTTGCCACACTTTCTTCAAGAACAACCACGACTCCAACACAACCCAAAACCCTAGATTTGCCTTGCCGCACCACCACGGCATTCCAGAAATTCAATAATTATTTTTCCCCTCACCATTGACCCATCAGCCATCACCAACTTCAATCCCGACCACTCAGACGTTTTCAATCACCAGAAAATGCTCAGAACATAAGCCATGATCAACTCAAGATAACATACGATTTTCAAACTTAAATTTTATGATTTTTATTTTAAAAATCATATTTTTCCTAAGACAATTCAGGTTATATACATGAAACAATCAATTCTTGAAAATGAATTTTTGACAACTTTGGGTTTTTTTACAGTAATTTCCAAATTCCAGGGAAACACCAACTATTTCACCCTTAATTACTTTTAAAAAATAATGTTTAGTTAATTCGAACAAAATGCTTTAAACATCCCAACCTAAATTGATTCGTATGAAGAGATATTGAATTAATTTGTTATATTCTTGAATCTGTGTTCACAGCAGAACTCAATAACATTCACACAGACATGAAGGCAAACAAACAGTATAGTAATTCAACCATATTCTAGTTAGATCATCCATGCAGCATCTTAACTTTACAATCTTTTATCAAACATCAAGCATTCATCCAGATTTAAAGTGTTTATTTACTATTTTCAGTGTGGACAGAAATTTGCTTTTTATGTTCCTGTCATGTATATAAATATTAACCCACATATATATATACTTAAAATCATTTTTAAACGACATGCACAACATAATTCAAATCATACTTAGAAGAATCATTGCATGCTAGATCAAGATGTATCGGATTTTTCCAATTTTTACTCACCTTTTCTTCTTGAACAGAGCAGCACTTGCTTCCAAATAAAACTTCTGTTAATTTGATTTTTGATTTGCTTGATCTTTAAACTGGGAATCTTACCTGATGAGTTGTATAGAGTTGTTTACAATTTGAGAACTGATCTTGTGTCAAGTTTGAGTTGTAGATGCTTGGCTCTGTTTTGATGATTTTTTTTTCTTCAACTGTTTGTTTCTTAGATCTGATTGTTCAAGTTGGTCTCTTTTTGGTTTAAGCTTCAGATTTCTCTTTTTTTTTAAGAATGAGATGATGAAAGAAATGAAAGAGAGGGATGGAGATGTTATATAACCTATATTATCATTTTAAGAAATTAAGGACACTTGTCATTAAACATATTTCTTGCTTACATTTGTAAATTCATGTTTTATATGTTTTTATGTGTACTTATATAATATTCTAATTTTAGCTCTTATATTTGTAAATGTTTTTTTTTATTGTTTTAAATGTTTAAATTTTATCTTAAATAAATCTTACTTAATTATATTTATTCTTCCTCTTATATTTGTCTATGTAATTCTAAAAGTAGATGATATAAAATCCAACTACACACTTATAATAGTTATACAAATATACTCATTAAACTTTATATCCTTTGTTCATATTTTTAAATGTTTTCCATAAAACTCTTATATTAAATTTCTATTTAGTAACCTCTTTCCTTTATTTATATTAAGATGATCTTTAAATGAAAATAACAAACTACATACTATTAAAATCATATATATATATACATTTAATTTACTTTAAGATATTTATCTTCTGAATTTCAAATTCAAATTCAAATTTAATTAAAAATCCAATTTGAAATCAACTCAGATATATATTTTAAACAATCACAAATTCAATTTGTAAATAATAATCCTATTTTAAAATTTATTCATACGTATATATATATATATAATCATTATTATTATCTCTCAAAAACAACAATTTTACCAATTTTGAATAATTTATACAGGAGTTTATCACATTTTATATTGCTCGAAATTTCCAGGATATCACAATTATAGTCCAATTCCGTTATTTATTACAGTCTTTATAATTTTCATTTTATTTTCTTCATTCAAAATTCTTACTTATATAATCCATATTCGCATTTAATTTATTCTAATCCATACGCGAAGAAAAGGAGGAAGAAGAGAATAGAAGCTTGCATAAAATTCAATACGTAGAAAAAGATACAAATAAGCAATAAATAACAGTAAATAAACTTAAATACTGTAAATAGACCATAAAAAAAATATGCTTAATAACAACAAATTATAATTAACTGAAAAAGAATAACTAAAAGGGAATAGACATAAAAATAGATCTAAAACTGATAATAACGCTATTCCAAAGTCGTAGTAAAACTACAACTATTGGAAATCCTATTATTTTAAATTACTTAAAAAAAACTTAAAATAATTACAATCACTCACCTCCAATCATAAGCTCTTTCGTTGGTTTCTCGGATCCATTTGGAGTTGTAAAAAAAATTAATTTACAATGATTTTCTCCTTGAAAAAATTATTTCGTTTAGAGTCCTTCCTAGAAAGGTGAACCCGATTGGAGAAAACCTGGAATGTGAAAAAGTGGTAGGTCTAGGGGTCTATTTATAGTGGTAGAAATGGATCTCAACCATTGAATTTGGGGATTAAATATTGTTCAACCATGTCATAGGCTGAATAGCAGCCATCGGATGCAAGAATGGAGGTACTGGGTTAGTTTGAAGAATCCAAAACACGTCATAATTGGTTAAAAAAATCGTGTCATCATTCGAACGAACAAAAGATTGTTCGTTCGCCCCTAAAGCAGCAGGCGGGTCGACCGGGCGGTAGATCGCCTAGTGTACAGGTCGACTTGCCTTATATATATATATATATATATATATATATATATATATATATATTCTTTTATTTTTAGTTATTTTGTTTAATTCCTATCTTGTTCATATTGCCTCGGTTTCTAACGTTCTATATATGGAAATTGACCAGAAAATTATCACGAACACAATGATGCAACTCTCATTGCTCAATTCTAATAATTTCACAAAGTTATTTTATTATATAATTAATTAATGGATTAATTCTTATGGGTTACATTTTGGGTTGTTACAAATTTAGTACAACATTTTTACCTAATTTTATTTTAACTTGATTGCAAGTAAATAAATTAATTTTATCAATAGTGTATTTTGGATATAATCAACAACGTGGCTATGTGGACTCTCAGGTGTGAACTCAATGCATAATTGGTATTTAATCTATTTAAATATTAAAGTGTGTATATACTTTACTGAAGCACAGTATAGTGTCATTTTAGCACTTATAAACCTTTTAGTCGAAATTGTATTTCTTATTATGAAAAAAGCTCACCTAGCAATGTTATTTTGACACGTATTATTTTCGTCATCACTATATCACTCAAATAACTAATGGGTCTATGGTATAAAAAAAAATTAATAACTCTATTAATTACGTAGGTCACTTTAAAGCCTTGGTTCAATTCGATAATATTTATCGATTGATCAATTTACTCTTGCTTGATATTTTGACTTTACTTTGATTTACCAATTATAGCGATACAACATTTTGTAATGAAGGACATTATCCTCTCTTATGTAGTGTTTCACTTAAAATATATCGACTTGTACCCAACTATGACCTTTACGTGGTTGCCATGCTGTAACGACCCGTAGATTTTATTAGTTTTTAATTGGTTTTATAACGTATTTAATTTGGATTTTGAGAAATTTTAATAATAATATTTTGAAATAAAGTTTTAATATTTGGTTTACGTATAATTAAATATAGCAAATGGTAAATTTTCAATTAATTTTATGAAAGTTTATTTATTTTGTGAAATTCTATTAAATTCATGCTGACTTGCTAATGATATGTAATCTAAATTTTAAGAAAAGGATCTGTAACATCGTAGTTGTAAATTATGAATGTTATTGTTTATAATCATACATGTAACTCTAATGATACGATTTTAATAACAAATTCCGTGTTCAAGATATGGATTTCATAATAGTATTTTCTTAATATCCTTAGCTTTCAACAATAATCAATTAGCGACCTTAATCTTAATAGGATTTGAAAATCATCAACATCCGGATAAGTCAAATGATATTCTAAATGTTAATAATAATCTTGAAAAAAAAAACTTTATCAGAAGAACATTTTAAGTACACATAAATTTTTATGGGATTATGTTAATATTATTCAGTAGGCATATGCTAACAACCGCTCAAACAAGAGATAATCACTAATACACAGTGTTAATTGTTAAAAACTCAAACTATCAATATTTATCACGCAAAAATGCAAAATCATAAAGGTCATTAGTGAAATTATGCAATCTTAACATGTGCGTAGAAGGCACATGCTGATATTTTCCGATTTTGTGCATTGCACTAAGAATTATTGGATCTTGTTCATCGTTAATTTGCTACCATTTCACGACTTTGACTACCACCTTAATTTGTTGAATGCCACGAATGCCAAAATGATGAATGATGTTGCAAGTCAGAAGAAAATGCATGCTCCTATATGCGTTTTTGCGTTAAATGACATTAGATGCCAACAATATTATTATGCATTTTCATTATCTTAATTCTTTTATCAATTAACCTCTCCACTTTTCTTTCCAATCTGATTTATAACCTGCCTGTTTACTTTTCTTACCATATTTATTATTTGCTAGAATCTAGCCGTTTCATAATTCCCTTTTTCAGCATTTGATGTGTCTTCTCTAAATCTAAGCGGAAAATCTAGCTTACCCCTTTTATTCATTTACATTTTTTTCTGTTTCAAATTTCATCGTGACTGACACGCAACCTTACTTTAATCACTGCGTCAATCAAGCATCCATCTATTAATTTTCATTTATTTTATATTTATTGCCAACGTTATAAATTTGAAAGATCACTTGCTTCCCTTGTCTCCCTGATTTCACGTCTCTGTGCCTATCCTTTTGAGTTTCTTACTTTTATATTCTATTATTTGCCTAAACGTGCATTTTGACTGTTGCCATCCCCGTATTTATTTCTTTCCTTTTTGAAATTAAAACGTATACGTTTTACATTTATTTATTTCTAAACCATTCATTGCCTTTCCTTTAAATCAATCCATTCTCTTCTTATTTGTTTTAATTTATTTCCCCTTTTCACCAACACTCAATCTTTATACATATTTGTTTTAATTCATTTTCTCTATACATGTGCATTCAATGTTTATACATATTTGTTTCATTTTATTTTCTCTTTTCACCAGCATTCAATGTTTATATACATATTTGTTTCATTTTATTTCCTCTGTTCTCCAGCATTTAATCTTTATATATTTGTTTTAATTTATTTCCTCTTTCTTTTTTTTACTTCACCTTAATTTATAGGAATAAATTCTTAAATTTCCTCTAGCCATTACTATCTTTATTTCTTGCCACTTTAAACAAAATTTCTTTCCACTTTATCAATGTGAGGCTTCTCTTATAAATACAAATCACTCGTACATACCCTACTCCATATCAATAGACCTTCATCTCCTCTCTTGCGTGTGAAGCTTCTTCTGTAGGTAAATGGCTGCACTAATTTTTTTTTTCTTCTTATTTCTTTTCTTTTTCTTCTTCTTTTTCATCCTTTTCTTTTGTTTTATTATTGTTTATATTGGTTTTGCTTTTCCTTTATTTTAAGCATAACATGCTTCAAGTATATATTTTACATTATAAGTATGTTTATATAGTGCAGCGCAAGTATACATTAAATTTAAAGTTATAAACATTTGCATTTGTTCTATGGTTAGTTTTATATGAGTATTTATTGAAATTTGTATAGTCTGACTTTTGAATATACATTGGGTTATTTCATACGGTTTATATATAATATAAGATGTTTAGCAGTCTGCATATATGTTATAGTATGTAAGATTTTTATAAAAAAAAAGAAAGGTGTTAATTTTATGTTGTATTGTTTATAAAAAGGTGTTAATTTTATAATATATATATTGTGGGATAGTATACATTTATAAACATATTAATATACAGTAAGTTATAAAACATAAGTTTGATATATAGGTAAAGTTTGCATGGGTTTAAATTTTCCTTCTGTTGTTTAAAATATAGTTGTAGAGTTATAAAATTTTGGGGAGAATATATAGTATAATATATTTTAAGTTAGTTTGTGTGTCTGTCCAGAGATGAATTATTATACAAAATACAGTTTTATAAGATCTAAGATCTATTGTTTTAAAATGTAAGTTTATACTAGTGATTATATGGGTTAAAATTTGACATTGATATTTTTAAGATGATAAAGAAAGTTTAATGTAAGTGTTAACATGTAAGAAATGCCTGAAGCCTGTTTTAATATTAAAGAAAATACTGGAATTTAAATTGTTAAATTAAGTTGGAGCTGTGCTCTCGCCCTTCTCTTTCTTATAAATATTTTGCAAAAGGTAAATTTATATCAAGTATAAGGTGTGTAGTGTTTCAGAAAATCAAGGAAAGTCGATATTGGTCTTAACAATAATAATGTGGAATGTTGATTTAAATATGATTATATAAAAAAATATGTTAATATTGGTTTTAAACATAGTTTTGCAGTTTTCTATTATTTGCATTTGTTTGAAAACGTATGTATGTATATGTAATTTTAATGCGTTTCAAAACTAATATTGGTTAAGAGAGTAATATAATAGAATAATATTTGTATTTCATTTCGGTCTACATAAAGCAGTTTCTGATCTAGTTTCATCGATCTCTATTTATCAGTTGTCCATCGTATTCGTGCCAATCTTGCTTCGCTTTGAAAATTTTGTTTGGATTTGTTCGACGTCTAGATCGTGATCCAGCGTAGCTCAATTCTTTGTCCAATCTATCTAGCCTCGAAAGGTGAGCAATCACTCACGATTTAACATTCTTATATTTATTAAATTTGATTTCAATTGAAACGACGATTGAAATATGTTGTTATTAGTTATTTAAATTGTTTATATGCTATTATTTGTAACTGTTCACCTGTGGGATATGACACCATATCCTGTTGTTTATATTATACTGTTATTGATGATATATGCCTGTTATATTATTATTATATGTTATCACTCTGCAAGTTCCCTGTAGTTTAGAATTCACTATGGGTTGAAATGATACATACCCGAACGGACTTTAGAATAGGAGAATTTCGTTATGAGTTGAAATGATAGACCCAAGCGATTTTCATTTAATTGAATTTGGGATTACGGGTTGAAATGATATCCACCCGTATATATTTAGTGTACGGTTTGAAATGATAAATATCCGTAGCACTTGACAATATGATAGGAAATATATACAGACATCATTGGTCCATATATATAAAAATATTTTGAAATAAATTCATTGTTTTGGAAAGAAATATATGGTCTTAATAAATATTAATTCTTAAATTATTATATATAAAGGGTAATGATATATATATATATATAGATTTAATAATATTTAATTCAATTAAGATTGATTTAATACATAAATTATGTTAATTATTTAGGTAAATTATAGTTCAAATAGATTTTTGCAATAATTGGGATAAATTAAGATTGGGAGATAAATTTGATTTTATTAAAAATGGTATTTAAATAAGGATTTATTTAATTAAATCAATTTGAAATTTTGAATGGGAAATTTAAGGGTATGATTTTGTAACTGGATTTTTGATGTAAGTGATTTAATGAATATTTCACGTTTAAATATATTAAAGAAAATATTGATTAAAATGTAATTAAGGTTACCTAAATGATATTGAATCTAATAAGGGAGTATTTCAAGACTAAATAATAATGAGGTTAAATCGAGATCTATATGAAACTGATATATTGAACTTTTAAATATTAAAGCCTTGAACTATATTAGAATTTAAATGGTTTATTTTGAGATTCGGATCTGTATTTGAAATAAATATAGTTGAACTCGTTATTTAGAAACTAAATTGAATTTAAATTGATAAATTAAGATTGGATTTAATTTGAATAGGAAGGTCGGGTTGATGTTGAAACAATTTGTTAAGTTGAGGAAATTGAAAATACTTTACTCTATAAATTATTTAATATATATATATAAATACTATTTTGGGAAATATAGAGATATTTGAAGTGAAAATGATATTTGGTTTTGAAGTATAAATTAAGTTGAAAGGACTACGGTGTTATAGTGTATATTTCTACCTTGTAGATAGTTCTATGGACCCTTAGAGGATGGTTATCCCAAACATCCTTTAAGTTAATTGTATTTCAGTTGATATTTCACTTGAGTTGGATTTATTTAGATAAGAATGTTAATCCTGACTCGAGTGTTTTGTGTTTTGCTTTACGCTCGGGTCAGACTGAGTGATACAGCATTTGAGACTCACCTTCGAAGTTGGAGTTTTCTTGAAGATCCAGCTATCTATCCTTTTAGTCATCCAGTTGATTGGTCCAGAGAAGTCTTCCGCATGTACTGGAGACTTCACTGTATCTGAGATATTCTATTGTACTTTATTTCTAACTCTGATTTTTTTATAGTAGCTTCATGAACTACTATCTATTTATTCCGCTGCGTATTTTTGTACTACTCTGTATCTGTGATTCTGTGTTTGATTTATTTACTGTATATGTTGGGTTTTGCCAAATTTTAATTAACAATCTGATATTTTGAGCAATTCAAGTCCGACATCTGCGGATGCGAATGGTTGAAAATAACAGGTCGTTACAGTTGGTATCAGAGCTTTGGCTCTAGGCAAAACTTATCATATATGGTAAATTTATTTACAGAATCACTTTCGTTCGAGTTGAATCTCTTCCTTTCTGACTCGATTTCCTTTGAATTTTGGAATGTCCCTCGGTTCTGAAATTCATTCTTGTCTCTCCCTAATTATATTCGTTCGATTCTGTAGTATCCCATAACTCCACTGAATGATTCGTAAAAGGGGGTGAAAACTCCTTTTCAATTGGCATTGATTCACCGAAGATTTTTTTGTATCATCGGTTTATGATGCTGTTGTATCTTGGTATGCCGAATTCTATCTCTGGCGATCGAATGTCGATTTGTTTTGGAATTCCGCATCGATTATATTCCTGAAGTCACGGTTGACTCGGTTAAGGTCGCCCGCGATTTGTAGAAGTATATCCATCTTCTATTTTGTAATTTAATTATCTCATCTTCGATCGAGTCTATCTTCGAATCAGGATTCTATTGATTAGAGTTCCGCTAATTTAAATCTCTATCTTTGTTTGAAACCCATTCTTTGAAAAATCGGGTATGTTGTATTTTTGAAATTGTTTATACCAAAATTATTATTTTGATAACTATGATTTTATTCTATATATAAAAGTGAAAATGTTTTCGATAAGGATTATATACCTATATAAAAAGGTTTTGAAAGGATTTGAAATTTTGAAAAATTATAAGAAATTGATTTATATAAAATTGATTTATAACTGTAGAGTTAAATTTGAAATTCGAGAATTGAATTCCGGTATTTTGAAATTGGTTTTAAGATTTTGGAAGATATATAAAAATAAAACGATTTAAAAGTATTTTTCGAATAAGAAATGTTTTTAATGAATTTTAATAATTTTGAAGAAATTTCAAAGAAGTTTTCAAGAAAATAGAAGTCCAGAACTCACTTATGTCGCTGGAAAATAATTTCGGTGATGAGTGCACGCATCATCGACATTGATTTTCGAGTTTCAAAGTGGGGGAGAGGCCACTTTAATAGCTTCGCTATGCAAGTGATTTTGTAAAACCTTTTTGATTACAAATTCCGAAGTATAATTTGATATTTTAGAAAGATATAGGTATATATTTTAAAACAATTTAAAATGAGACCGGTGTTCAGTCCTCGAGTTTCAGATTTAATAATTGGTTTATTGATTTATGTTGATTTTCAAATCTTGAATTTGGAAATTTGATTCCCCTAACTATTTTGAATGTTCGAACACTTCCAAATCGAGATTAAATTTTTAAAGCTAAGAAATTTCGAAGAGTACAAAATGTTTGATAAAGCATATAAGTTTTGTTTTGTATGTTAAGTTTGAAACCTTTTGTTAGGTAAATGAATATGACTATTTTGAAATTATACTAATATGGAATTTAGTTTTAAATGTTTTGAAAAACTATTAGTTTTAAATAATGGTTTTCAGAAAGGAAAATTTGATATTTCAAATAAAAAAATAAATACTTTAAAGGGTTTAAAGGGATAATTATAAATTTGGAAACCATTTGAGTATAATTAATTTTGAGAAAATTTTTGGTTTTGAAATTAAAGTGAAATTAAAAACCAGTACTTATATTGTGATTTTGGAAATGAATTTGTTTGACTTGAATTATTTTAATTTGGAAACTGGGATAATTTTCTAAACCTATTATTTTGGGAACTTTGAAATTTAGATATTTAATCTGGAAGAAAATTTGGTGAAATCATATATGATATTGAAATGATTTGAAATTGAGAACCTTATATTATTAAGCACTTGATTTGGGAGTGTTCGAACTTATATAAAATGGATTTGTATAAGTATAAAGTTGATTTGAAATCTATTGATTTGAAAGGTACTCAATTTGGAAAGAGAATTTTATATAATCAAAGTCTATATAAGTATGTTTTGATATACTATTGATTTGGAAAGTATTCGATTTAGAAAGGAATCCTATATATATGGACTTTATATAAGTACGATATTTGAAAGTATTTGGAAAGGTACTATATGATATATATTTTCGAAATAAAGATATGGAAAGTGCCTTCTACTTGATATCCTCTTTGTGGCCACATCGTGAATTCATTCTATCGATATTATTCTCTCTGATTTTTGGTTTTCCGGATGTAATACTCGAGTGTTCCCACCGTGGCGTAACCCATGGTTTTTTTTTCTCTCGTGAATGCATAGCGAAATTGCCTGGCTGAGTCTTGCCTAGGGGTACGGATTGTTTCCTGTGGGATCCAGGCGTAACCATTGTGTATCCTGCAATCTGTGTAGGTCGCGAATAGTAGCGCAAGTGCCTGGCTGAGTCTTGCCTAGGGGTACGGATTGTTTCCTGGGGGATCCAGGCGTAACCATTGTGTATCCTGCACTCTACTAGTCATCGTGGCGTAACTCGCAGGGCTGAGAAAGCTTACGGATATGGATTGTTTCCTGGGGGACCCAGGCGTAACCATTGTGTATCTGCGAACCATGATCGGACAAAGGTTTTGGTTTGGTTGTTTTGTTTGGATTGTACTTTCCATATCTGCTTTTTTTAAAGGTTTTTCAAGTATTTCCACTGGGTGTTGAAACGGGTCTACCAAGTACTTGAAGAATTCTAGCTTTGCGCCTGATCAACGTATGGCCAGCGTCTGCAAGAACGAGGATAAACTTGTTGAAACATTGAGTTATAAAAGTATTTTCGAAAGGAAAATTTATATCGATATAATAGTATTTTATTATAAAAGCATTTTTCCCAACAAACAATTTTCGAATTAATATTTGAAATTTAAATTCTTATGGTTCTAGATTAATTATTCGTGCCCGATACTATTCCTTGCATCTACCTTATCTGCTCAGTTTAGTTATTCACCTTGATTCTATTTTCCAAACCTACCTTCCTTTCCTTTTTGAATATAATCTTTAAAATATTGTAAGTATTTTGAAGTTATTAATTTAATAAAACATATTTAATTCCAATGGGTTTTGAAAACTTAAAGTATTAAAGATAACTGAATTGCAAATGAAGTTTTCAAATAAATATTTCAAATAAAATGTATATAGTTAAATAAATTGTTAATCCTTATCTTTCAATCTATCTTTCCTTCCGGTTGTTTCTTTTCTCCTACCTCCTTCCTTTTCGGGGACGAAAAGTTTTGAGTGGGGGAGAATGTAACGACCCGTAGATTTTATTAGTTTTTAATTGGTTTTATAACGTATTTAATTTGGATTTTGAGAAATTTTAATAATAATATTTTAAAATAAAGTTTTAATATTTGGTTTACGTATAATTAAATATAGCAAATGGTAAATTTTCAATTAAGTTTATGAAAGTTTATTTATTTTGTGAAATTCTATTAAATTCATGCTGACTTGCTAATGATATGTAATCTAAATTTTAAGAAAAGGATCTGTAACATCGTAGTTGTAAATTATGAATGTTATTGTTTATAATCATACATGTAACTCTAATGATACGATTTTAATAACAAATTCCGTGTTCAAGATATGGATTTCATAATAGTATTTTCTTAATATCCTTAGCTTTCAACAATAATCAATTAGCGACCTTAATCTTAATAGGATTTGAAAATCATCAACATCCGGATAAGTCAAATGATATTCTAAATGTTAATAATAATCTTGAAAAAAAAAATTTATCAGAAGAACATTTTAAGTACACATAAATTTTTATGGGATTATGTTAATATGTATTCAGTAGGCATATGCTAACAACCGCTCAAACAAGAGATAATCACTAATACACAGTGTTAATTGTTAAAAACTCAAACTATCAATATTTATCACGCAAAAATGCAAAATCATAAAGGTCATTAGTGAAATTATGCAATCTTAACATGTGCGTAGAAGGCACATGCTGATATTTTTCGATTTTGTGCATTGCATTAAGAATTATTGGATCATGTTCATCGTTAATTTGCTACCATTTCACGACTTTGACCACCACCTTAATTTGTTGAATGCCACGAATGCCAAAATGATGAATGATGTTGCAAGTCAGAAGAAAATGCATGCTCCTATATGCGTTTTTGCGTTAAATGACATTAGATGCCAACAATATTATTATGCATTTTCATTATCTTAATTCTTTTATCAATTAACCTCTCCACTTTTCTTTCCAATCTGATTTATAACATGCCTGTTTACTTTTCTTACCATATTTATTATTTGCTAGAATCTAGCCGTTTCATAATTCCCTTTTTCAGCATTTGATGTGTCTTCTCTAAATCTAAGCGGAAAATCTAGCTTACCCCTTTTATTCATTTACATTTTTTTCTGTTTCAAATTTCATCGTGACTGACACGCAACTTTACTTTAATCACTGCGTCAATCAAGCATCCATCTATTAATTTTCATTTATTTTATATTTATTGCCAACATTATAAATTTGAAAGATCACTTGCTTCCCTTGTCTCCCTGATTTCACGTCTCTGTGCCTATCCTTTTGAGTTTCTTACTTTTATATTCTATTATTTGCCTAAACGTGCATTTTGACAGTTGCCATCCCCGTATTTATTTCTTTCCTTTTTGAAATTAAAACGTATACGTTTTACATTTATTTATTTCTAAACCATTCATTGCCTTTCCTTTAAATCAATCCATTCTCTTCTTATTTGTTTTAATTTATTTCCTCTTTTCACCAACACTCAATCTTTATACATATTTGTTTTAATTCATTTTCTCTATACATGTGCATTCAATCTTTATACATATTTGTTTTAATTTATTTTCTCTTTTCACCAGCATTCAATGTTTATATACATATTTGTTTCATTTTATTTCCTCTGTTCACCAGCATTTAATCTTTATATATTTGTTTTAATTTATTTCCTCTTTCTTTTTTTTACTTCTCCTTAATTTATAGGAATAAATTCTTAAATTTCCTCTAGCCATTACTATCTTTATTTCTTGTCACTTTAAACAAAATTTCTTTCCACTTTATCAATGTGAGGCTTCTCTTATAAATACAAATCACTCGTACATACCCTACTCCATATCAACAGACCTTCATCTCCTCTCTTACGTGTGAAGCTTCTTATGTAGGTAAATGGCTGCACTAATTTTTTTTTTCTTCTTATTTCTTTTTCTTCTTCTTTTTCATCCTTTTCTTTTGTTTTATTATTGTTTTTATTGCTTTTGCTTTTCCTTTATTTTAAGCATAACATGCTTCAAGTATATATTTTACATTATAAGTATGTTTATATAGTGCAGTGCAAGTATACATTAAATTTAAAGTTATAAACATTTACATTTGTTCTATGGTTAGTTTTATATGAGTATTTATTGAAATTTGTATAGTCTGACTTTTGAATATACATTGGGTTATTTCATACGGTTTATATATAATATAAAATGTTTAGCAGTCTGCATATATGTTATAGTATGTAAGATTTTTATATATAAAAAAAGGTGTTAATTTTATGTTGTATTGTTTATAAAAAGGTGTTAATTTTATAATATATATATTGTGGGACAGTATACATTTATAAACATATTAATATACAGTAAGTTATAAAACATAAGTTTGATATATAGGTAGAGTTTGCATGAGTTTAAATTTTCCTTCTGTTGTTTAAAATATAGTTGTAGAGTTATAAAATTTTGGGGAGAATATATAGTATAATATATTTTAAGTTAGTTTGTGTGTCTGTCCAGAGATGAATTATTATACAAAATACAGTTTTATAAGATCTAAGATCTGTTTTTTTAAAATGTAAGTTTATACTAGTGATTATATGGGTTAAAATTTGACATTGATATTTTTAAGATGATAAAGAAAGTTTAATGTAAGTGTTAACATGTAAGAAATGCCTGAAGCCTGTTTTAATATTAAAGAAAATACTGGAATTTAAATTGTTAAATTAAGTTGGAGCTGTGCTCTCGCCCTTCTCTTTCTTATAAATATTTTGCAAAAGGTAAATTTATATCAAGTATAAGGTGTGTAGTGTTTCAGCAAATCAAGGAAAGTCGATATTGGTCTTAACAATAATAATGTGGAATGTTGACTTAAATGTTGATTTAAATATGATTATAAAAAAAATTATGTTAATATTGGTTTTAAACATAGTTTTGCAGTTTTCTATTATTTGCATTTGTTTGAAAACGTATGTATGTATATGTAATTTTAATGCGTTTCAAAACTAATATTGGTTAAGAGAGTAATATAATAGAATAATATTTGTATTTCATTTCGGTCTACATAAAGCAGTTTCTGATCTATTTTCATCGATCTCTATTTATCA
Source organism: Allium cepa (assembly GCA_030765085.1). Classification (NCBI taxonomy): domain Eukaryota; kingdom Viridiplantae; phylum Streptophyta; class Magnoliopsida; order Asparagales; family Amaryllidaceae; genus Allium; species Allium cepa. The sequence continues at coordinate 296,915,912 of CM060937.1, forward strand.
GTTGTCCATCGTATTCGTGCCAATCTTGCTTCGCTTTGAAAATTTTGTTTGGATTTTTTCGATGTTTAGATCGTGATCCAGCGTAGCTCAATTCTTTGTCCAATCTATCTAGCCTCGAAAGGTGAGCAATCACTCACGATTTAACATTCTTATATTTATTAAATTTGATTTCAATTGAAACGACGATTGAAATATGTTGTTATTAGTTATTTAAATTGTTTATATGCTATTATTTGTAACTGTTCACCTGTGGGATATGACACCATATCCTGTTGTTTATATTATACTGTTATTGATGATATATGCCTGTTATATTATTATTATATGTTATCACTCTGCAAGTTCCCTGTAGTTTAGAATTCACTATGGGTTGAAATGATACATACCCGAACGGACTTTGGAATAGGAGAATTTCGTTATGAGTTGAAATGATAGACCCAAGCGATTTTCATTTAATTGAATTTGGGATTACGGGTTTAAATGATATCCACCCGTATATATTTAGTGTACGGTTTGAAATGATAAATATCCGTAGCACTTGACCATATGATAGGAAATATATACAGACACCGTTGGTCCATATATATAAAAATATTTTGAAATAAATTCATTGTTTTGGAAAGAAATATATGGTCTTAATAAATATTAAACCTTAAATTATTATATATAAAGGGTAATGATATATATATATAGATTTAATAATATTTAATTCAATTAAGATTGATTTAATACATAAATTATGTTAATTATTTAGGTAAATTATAGTTCAAATAGATTTTTGCAATAATTGGGATAAATTAAGATTGGGAGATAAATTTGAGTTTATTAAAAAAGGTATTTAAATAAGGATTTATTTAATTAAATCAATTTGAAATTTTGAATGGGAAATTTAAGGGTATGATTTTGTAACTGGATTTTTGATGTAAGTGATTTAATGAATATTTCATGTTTAAATATATTAAAGAAAATATTGAGTAAAATGTAATTAAGGTTACTTAAATGATATTGAATCTAATAAGGGAGTATTTCAAGACTAAATAATAATGAGGTTAAATCGAGATCTATATGAAACTGTTATATTGAACTTTTAAATATTAAAGCCTTGAACTATATTGGAATTTAAATGGTTTATTTTGACATTCGGATCTGTATTTGAAATAAATATAGTTGAATTCGTTATTTAGAAACTAAATTGAATTTAAATTGATAAATTAAGATTGGATTTAATTTGAATAGGAAGGTCGGGTTGATGTTGAAACAATTTGTTAAGTTGAGGAAATTGAAAATACTTTACTCTATAAATTATTTAATATATATATATATATATATAAATACTATTTTGGGAAATATAGAGATATTTGAAGTGAAAATGATATTTGGTTTTGAAGTATAAATTAAGTTGAAAGGACTACGGTGTTATAGTGTATATTTCTACCTTGTAGATAGTTCTATGGACCCTTAGAGGATGGTTATCCCAAACATCCTTTAAGTTAATTGTATTTCAGTTGATATTTCACTTGAGTTGGATTTATTTAGATAAGAATGTTAATCCTGACTCGAGTGTTTTGTGTTTTGCTTTACGCTCGGGTCAGACTGAGTGATACAGCATTTGAGACTCACCTTCGAAGTTGGAGTTTGCTTGAAGATCCAGCTATCTATCCTTTCAGTCATCCAGTTGATTGGTCCAGAGAAGTCTTCCGCACGTACTGGAGACTTCACTGTATCTGAGATATTCTATTGTACTTTATTTCTAACTCTGATTTTTTTTATAATAGCTTCATGAACTACTATCTATTTATTCCGCTGCGTATTTTTGTACTACTCTGTATCTGTGATTCTGTGTTTGATTTATTTACTGTATATGTTGGCTTTTGCCAAATTTTAATTAACAATCTGATATTTTGAGCAATTCAAGTCCGATATCTGCGGATGCGAATGGTTGAAAATAGCAGGTCGTTACACATGCCATGCACTTGACCATAATCAAAGTACTGTCTACATACTCAAGTTTGACAGTACTCTTATATCAGAAGACCATTGTACGTTGTTAACCTAAGATGTTTTGTTTTAACTCGGTTATACTAACTTACAGAATAATATCATTAAGTTGTTTGCTAATTGTTCCAAAAAATCACAAGTACACAACCCTTGGTGCACCTTATGGTCATTATTAAATCACTGTCCATCGTTTAGAGATCATTATGTACACTAGTCTCAACGGACATACCGATATCCTTTTCTCCAAACATATTGACTTGGAACATTTAAGAAGTAATATATATATATATATATATATATATATATATATATATATATATTCAATACTTATGGTTATGGACATGGTCGTAACTACAATCGACAAATACTTCTCCTAAGAATTTTCTACTAACATGTATTTAATGTATTTAATTTATTAATTATATATATAACATAGAAAATGTAAAAGTAAATGTAACGACCCCAGATTTTGACCATATTATTATAATAATTTAATCTAATTTAAATAAAATACAAGTTTTTCATTTATAAATAAACAAGATTTTTGGGCACTCATCAGTTATATATGTATATATACACGTTTGTGAAGGAAATTTTGATTTAAAATTTAAAATATACTCTTTCAATAATATTTAAAATAAATTCTGTCTTATTCAATTAAATTAAAGGCTCTATATTAGTGACATTTAATATCATACATATATGAATGTAGCCTATAATAATAATGTTTAAAATAAAATAATTCTATCCATATTAAATATAAATATAAATATAAAATATATTGATGCAAATATAGGTTACAAATCAAATATTTGGAAGTTAAATTCTAAAAAATGAAACTAAGAAGTTATTCTAACAACAACTTATATGATTAGAATAAAATAAATTTTATAAATATTGAACATAGGTATAGAATAAATTTATGGTTTTAAAAAAAAGAAAACTATAATATTAATATAAGTATAAAATAAACAAGTGAATGAAGTATTTGATAGTTAAGTTTAAAATAGAAGTAAATATATAAAATAAATTAATAGTTTTGTAACACATGAAATCAGACATAGTATAAGTAGTACCTGACAAATATATATGTCTTAGCTAGAAAAGATAATAAAACAAAAATATTTGTACAAAATAATCTATACATAAAAAAATATAATAAGTATGTAAACATATTTGAAGACCATTTCATTTGATGCTTTCATCTCAGCACCATAAACATTTATTCAGCCGAAATACAAGTATCATCTCAGATTTGCAGTACATTAACATAAAACAAAATATGCTCAAAACAAGTTAAAGCTTGTACTAGAAGTTGATATCCATGTTCAAAGCTGTTCTTATATATATAAACACCATACTATACTTTTTCATATATAAAAAACAGTAAACCTAAAGAAAGAAAAAAAATAAGCAGTAACTTTACAAACAATTCTTACAAATTCAACATCAAGGCAAAACAGAATTTCAGAAATTCAAACCCCAGCCTTTCAACAACAATTTGTTCTCTGTTTCAACTGAAATTTTAGGTGAGTAAACATCTGTTTTCCCAAAATTAACTTGTGTATTTACTTATAAATGGTATGTGTTTAATGTATAGATTTAAAGAAAACAATTCTGTGAATTATTTGTTGCTCTAGAAATTTGTATGGCCTATTCTTCCTTATTGTTGGTTACAGAGCAAAGAATTGGTTGGAGATTTTAATTCTTCTTGCAAATTATTTTAAAAACTTAGGATTTTTAAACTAAATAAGTTGTTTAACTTAAAAGCATAGCCAGGAAGTTGATTAAAGCTTGACAGTGAAACATTGAGACTGTATATTCAATTTACAGTAAAAAAAGCAAATCAATATGTAAAATTCGAATATCTTAAAGTATTAATTTGATTTCATTTCTGGAATAAACATATAAAGGTAGGATTTTTATTAAAAAAAAGGGTAATTTTTAGGCAAGTATTCAAGGTGCAGTTTATTAAGGAACCCAAAATTCTTTTTCATCAATTTCTGTTGATTTAATAAATTGTTGATGTTGAAATTTGTAGTGAAGTTAGTTTGATGATCCACGAACATAGGAAAAATACCAGAAAAATTTTCGAATGCGCGAAATTTTGGGTCGAATCAAGAATAGGGTTTTGGGTTCATGTTTTCTGGGGTCTGCATATCCGATGATTTCGTCACCTTGGATCGGCCGAGCTTCATGAGACTTTAGGGGATGGTAGAGGAAGATGATGGTGAGGTATGGCCGGAATCGCTTAGCCAATGGTGAGCGACGTTGGGTGGTCGCAGCGATTCTCTGTTGGGTGTTAGAATTTGCAGTTCGAATGATAGGGGTTTTTTTTAATTTCGAGTTTTCGCGTTGAATTGAGCATTGCATTCGAGAGTGTTGTCAATTCGTGATTTGCCGAAGGCGACTTGGACCGCCGGAGCAATGGCGAACCACCGTGCACGTGCACGGTGGCGCGAGAGTGTCAGCGGCGTCGTGTGTTGACTCGTCTCGAGTGATACTCGAGAAAGTAGTGGGGTTGCTTCGGGTTTCCTGGGTGCGTATGCAAGTGTGTTTATATTACTGCTGTTATAACTTAAACTTAAATTAAATGGCAAAAAAAGAGAAAGAGTGGAAGAAGAAGACGTATACGAGTAGAAGAGAGAAGGGACGCGGGAATATTCAGGGGAAACCCGAGTTTTACTCGAGCTAGTGCATTGATTTCTTCGGGTTCTTTTTTTTAAATGGGTTAGCTTAATTAATCTTAAGTCAAATGTTGAACTAAGTTTAATATTAATTAAGTTATTAAAGTTGTCAAGGTTGAAGCTAAGACTTGATTAAATTTATCAAGAAAAATTTACAAACGTAAGATGATAAGTAATATAACGTGTAGGTAAATTAAAAAGGGAAATTAATTTATACTTGTAATTAAATAAGTAAATGTAAGATTTAATAAATGTGTAATTGGAGATTGATAATTATAATCTTATGTTTAATCAATTTGAACATAAGGATTTAATTAACTACTTAAAGTTAATTAACAAATAATAGTAGTTAACAATTGAGTAATTAATTAAGGATTAAATGATTAATTTAATTAATGATTAATGCTTAATTAAGTGATTAGTTATAATTAAATGGGTAATTAGGTTTTATAAATCAATAATTAAGGTTATTAGTTAATAATTAAGAATTAATTAATCAAGTGAGTAATTAAGTAGTAATTAATAAATTTAATAAGTTGATTAATTAGTGATTAATTAAGCAGAATAAATGGTTTATTCTCAAGTAATTAATTAAGTTCAAATTAATCAAACTAAATTTGATATGAAGTGGTGATTTTTATGATTGACTCTGAAATCTATTGGATGATATTCTATGGAATTTTATGGAATTCTGGATATATCTGTGATGACTGTGTATGATTTATCTGTGATAAATGTTATGTGAATTCAGAGCATTGAATTTAAATTGTTTAAACTATTTAAACAACTTGGCCTCTAAAACGGCGTTTGGATTTCGATAAGACCGAGATCGGGTTTCAATTTGATATTCCAAAAATCACATCAATCCAAATTAAACGTTAGGTCGTGACATCTCAAGTGAAGGTCAAGATGGTATTTCAGAATGCAAGGGTTATCGTCGTTAACTCTGAGGGTGGTTCCAAACGAGTGTAACGAGATAATGCCTTCGGTTTCGTTCGAACCCGGAACGAACTTGTATGGATCGAATGCTTTCAACACATCGTCAGGTGGACGATGAGCATTCTAAGAGATCTATTCTTTAAAGGTAATCGCAGCCTCAAGCCTCATCAACCGGGAATGGCTAAAATAGGGGATGTGTAGCAAGGTTAGATGGGACATGCCCAAGCAGGATGAGATATACCCCTGTCTAGATGTCCCTTTTAATTCGGCTGTGTGGGCGGTTGGATCTGCAGCCAACTGCGGGGTTATCTTGTTCGGGACTATTCAGTAAGGAATGGTTCTGGCCTTGTGTTGCAGGGGAATTAGGGTGGCTCCTCGGTACGGTGATCTAGGCCCTGTACTGTGACGGGCGATACCCTAGTAGCCTTGCCATTGTATGGAATCCAATTTCCAATAAGAGCCGTACGTTCTGATTGGGCCCAACTATGTTGAAATGTAAGATGTAAGCATTTCAGCTATTTTTGTATTTTACTTGAAAATCCTAGACACTATTATAATATCACTGAATTTCCTATAAAATGTTTTAGTTTGCGTAAGGTAAAAACTTACCCATGTTTATGTGTGGGGAGTCTTACGTGATACCTTTATTTTCAAATGATTTTCAAAATTAAACAACTTTAAACTGTTTACTCACACCAGACCCATGTTTGACCTAGAGTTTATATTTTGTTTTTCATGAACTCTTGCGTACTCAAATTTTTATGAGTAGCCAAGTGATAGGTTTTGGGATTGTTGAGTTCTAGAGGTGCTTGGAGCAGGAGTTCCAGACGTATCTATATATCTATCTAGTTCCGCTGTGTAGTCGATGTATGTTGTATTTTGGATGTATGTACTATCAGATATGTATATGACTATCCTATTGTATGATATTGTATAACTCTGATATATGTAAAAACTATGTAATAGTTATGTGATGTATTATACTTTGTTCCATTCTGCTATGAGATTCTGATGTTGTTATTGTTTCTTTTTATTCTTCTCTATTTCTATCCCTTTCTTTTCTTAATGATGATACATCTTTCTGGGGTTAGAAAGGCGAGTCGCCACAGTTAGTATCAGAGCAGTGGTTGAGCGAATACCTAGGCTCTGGAATAGTATTTATCTTGAGAGTGCGTATTTGTATTTTCATATAATTATATACCTATCTAAATTTGTTGAGTTACCTATCCAGGTGGCCAACATGAGTTCTGGAAGGAGAGGTAGAGGTAGGGGCAGTACCTCGAACGAAGTCAAAATGCTAGTGAGGCTGTAAATCCAGTACCGCCTCAGGTTAGTTTTGCCACTTTATGCAAAGACTTCATCAACCTTGGAGGCCAACCATTTAAAGGGTCAGAATCGATAATTGAAGTTCAAGCTTGGCTACACTCTTATGAGCGCATCTTTAAGAGTATGAAGTTGTCTGATGAACGGAAGAGGGAAATGGCATCGTGGCAATTGCAGGGAGGCGCAGCAGCTTGGTGGGATGCAACGGTAGCAAATATTCCTGAAGAAGATATTTCATGGGAAAGATTTAACGAGTTATTTGAGAGGAAATTTATGCCAACGGCAGGGAAAACCCGTCTATACCAGGACTTTCTGAATTTGAAGCAGGGAAGCATGTCTATAGCGGAGTATGAGACCAAATTCAACGAATTTTCATGCTATGGACCATGGCTCATTGATACTCCCCTCAAAAAGAACGAAATGTTTGTGCAAGGATTGAGGCCAGAATTTCATGAAAAGATGACGGTGCTTTTGAAAGGATCTTTTGTCAATTTGATTGATATTGCTTTGAGATATGAGAATTTGATGAACAAGAAATCAGTGGCACCGGAAGCTGCTTCGAGAGGGAATTTTGCTAACCCAAATAAGAGGAAGTTTAATCCACATTGGAAAAGGCAAGGCAAAGGAAAGAAACTTGGAAGAAGCAACAATGGACCTCGCAAGTGTTATAATTGTCAGCAAGTTGGGAATTTGGCTAATCAGTGTCCTCAGGGAAGATCTCAGCAACATCAGAGTGGTCTAGGATCAGCAATGGTTCAGAGATCATTGTGTTTCAATTGTCACCAGCCTGGTCACATGATCAAGAATTGTCCACTTTTGTAAAGGGAGCCTTAGAATAATGTCTTTGCTCTGGAAGCCGGTCCCTCTTCTTCTTCTCAAGGCAAAGGGGTATTGGAAGGTACATTACTTTTAGATGGAAAATATATTAAAGTTTTGTTTGATTCGGGTGCTTCTTTGAGTTTTATTTCTCTGGAATCAGTAGAAAAGTTCTCTCTCACCCCTAGTACTGTGGATCGTCCCATTCTTGTATCTAATCCTATAGGAGGGGTAACCAAATTAGATACAATCTGTAAGGACTTGAAGATTTCTTATTTGTCCCATAGTTTTTCTTGTGACCCTTATGTGTTAAATTTTAAGGGATTTGACCTTATATTGGGAATGGATTGGCTCGATAAGTATAAAGCAGTTCTAAATTGTCATGAGAGAACAGTTTCGCTGGAAACTGATTTGGGTAGGATTGCCAGTGTCGTGTGATGATTCTGGATTTCACTTGAGTAGTCTTTTGCACGAAGTTGAGAAATCTCAAGAGAAGGTTGAAGAAATCGATGTGGTCCAAGATTTTCCTAATGTATTTGAAGAAGTTAAGTGTCTGCCTCCACATCGAGAGATTGAGTTTCGCATTGATTTGATTCCAGGAACAATGCCAATGATTCAGCCCAGTAGGAGAATGCCTCCTAGGGAGAGAGGAGTTAGTTAAGCAGACACAGGATCTTTTGGAGAAGGGGTTGATTAGGCCCAATTTTTCTTGTTGGGGCTTTGCTGCGGTGTTTGTCACCAAATCGGATGGATCGCTAAGGTTCTGTGTTGATTATAGAGAATTAAACAAAGTGACCATTCGAAATAAATATCCTCTTCCTCGTATTGATGATCTCTTTGACCAGCTGCATGGAGCTTCTATCTTTTCTCAAATGGATTTAGCTTTAGGTTTCCATCAGTTAAGGGTAGCTGAGGAAGTATTCCCTTGACTGCATTTAGGGGACCAAATTGTTTGTATGAGTGGTTGGTTATGCCTTTCGGGTTAACCAACGCTCCTGCCTACTTTGTTGACCTGATGAACCGAGTCTTTAGAGATGTGTTGAATAAGTTCGTGCTGGTATTCATTGATGATATCTTGGTCTACTCTAAATCTGAAGAGGAGCACAAGTAGCATTGAGAATTGTATTGGAGACTCTGAGAAGGCATGTTTTGAAGGCAAAGTTCTCGAAGCGCCATTTCTGGAAATCGAAAGTTAAATTTTTAGGGCACATTGTTTCTGGAGAAGGTATCTCTGTAGATCCAGCAAAGGTTGAGACAATTTTGGAATGGAAACAGCCAGAGACATGGACTGAAGTTCGCAGTTTTCTGGGTTTGGCTGGCTACTACAGAAAATTTATCAAGAATTATTCCAAGAATTCTTCACATCTGACTAAGCTGACTAGGAAAGGAGCTAAATTCAAGTGGACACCCCAGTGTGAAGAAGCTTTCCAGGAGTTGAAGACGAGGCTAACCAGTGCACCAGTGCTTGCTATCCCGGATGGGAAGAGCAAATTTGAAGTTTATACTGATGCTTGTATAGTTGGACTGGGAGCAGTTCTGATACAGAATGGAAGAGTAATTGCGTATGCGAGTCGGCAATTGAAACCACATGGAAGGAACTACGCTACACACGATCTAGAACTGTTAGCCATTGTTTTGCTTTGAAGATCTGGAGACATTATCTTTTGGGAGAGAAGTTGAGTTATTCACGGATCACAAACCATTGAAATATCTTTTCTCTCATAAAGATCTTAATTTGAGACAGCAGCGATGGGTCGAATTTCTAGCATCATATGATTTGGATATTCTGTATACCCCGGGAAAAGCAAATGTTGTAGCTGATGCTCTTAGTAGAAATGCAGTTTTGTCTCTTTTGGATGTCGTTCCATCTCTCCTTAAAAGAATAATTAGTAAGCAAATGGAGGATAGATCTTTTGAAAAACTAATTCTTGGAACTAAGGACGGTCTATATTCGGATTTCAAGGTGTACAATCAAGGTGCTTTGAGGATTAACGGTCGTTTGTGTGTGTCTAATATTGATGGACTGAGGCAAGAAGTCTTAGCTGAGTGTCATCGCTCCAGATTAAATATTCACCTAGGAATTTCTAAGATGTATAGGGATATGAGAAGTGTTTTCTGGTGGCCGAGCATGAAGAAGGATGTAGTTGCTTTCGTAAATAGTTGTGCCATCTGCCAACAAGTTAAAGGAGACCAACAGAAGTCAGTCGGATTATTGCAGCCTTTGGAAGTTCCAGATTGGAATTGGGAAATGATTTCGATGGATTTCATCGACGGTTTGCCTAGAACCAAGAAAGGAAATTAAGGAATATGGGTTATTGTTGATCGTTTAACTAAGAGTCCCCCTTTCATACTGGTTAAGGCAACTCGTACTGCATCTTCTCTGGCAGAGATTTTCTTGAAGGAGATAGTCAGATTGCATGGTGTTCTCGTCAGTATAGTAAGTGACCGAGATCCTATTTTCACTAGAAAATTCTAAAAGTCTCTGCAATCAGCTATGGCAACAAGTTTGAGAATGAGTACAGCCTATCATCCTCAGACAGACGGACAAACGGAGAGGCTTAATCGTATTCTTGAAGATATGCTGCGAGCTTGTGTATTGGATTTTGGTGGATCGTTGGAAGATCATCTTCATCTAATGGAATTTTCTTATAATAACAGTTACCAAGCAAGTATTAAGATGGATCTTTATGAAGCTCTATATGGAAGACCGTGTAGATCTCCATCCTATTGGATAGAATCGAAAGATCGTCTTGTGCTCGGACCCGATCTAATTTGAGAAGCTTCTGCGAAGGTTGAGCTTATCAAGAAAAGAATGAAAGCTGCTCAGGATCGTCAGAAGAAATATGCAGATAATAGGCTAAGACCATTGGAATTTGAGATCAAAAATTTTGTTTTTATCAAAGTTTCCACGATCAAAGGAGCTATAAGGTTCGGAAAAACGGGAAAACTTGCCCCAAGATATATTGGACCATTCCGAGTGCTAGAAAGAATTGGAGCTGTAGCTTACCGAATTGAATTGCCAGAACGGATTTCTGGAATTCACAATGTATTTCATGTATCCCATTTAAGGAAATTTGTTCATGACCCATCACTAGTTGTAAAACCAGTAGTTCAGGAAGATTTAGAAGTAGAACCCAACTTGACTGCGGTCAGAAATCCAGTCCGGATTGTGGATCAAGATGAGAGACAACTCAGGAGCAAAGTGGTGAAGCTCGTCAAGGTTCAGTGGAGCGAGGATCCCAAAGATTGTACCAGGGAAACTCTGGATAGTTTTAAGAAAGCCTATCCGGATTTGTGTCCGGATAGCTAGTGATGTTTGTTAGGATAGACTGTTTGATTGTTTGTTATTGTATGGATGATATGTATGTTTGGGTTGTTAATATAAAAGCTTTTGAATTAACTTTTGTTTTAAAATTTTGGGGACGAAATTCTTTTAAGGGTGGAGGAATGTAACGAACCGGGATTTTGACCATACTATTATAAGAATTTAATTTAATTTAAATAAAATACAAGTTTTTCATTTATAAATAAACAAGATTTTTGGGCATTCATCAATTATATATGTATGTATATATTATGTTTGTGAAGGAAATTTTGATTTAAAATTTAAAATAGACTCTTTCAACAATATTTAAAATAAAACATGTCTTATTCAATTAAATTAAAGGCTCTATATTAGTGACATTTAATATCATACATATATGAATGTAGCCTATAATAATAATGTTTAAAATAAAATAATTCTATCCATATTAAATATAAATATAAAATATATTGATGCAAATATAGGTTATAAATCAAATATTTGGAAGTTAAACTCTAAAAAAATGAAACTAAGAAGTTATTCTAACAACAACTTATATGATTAGAATAAAATAAATCTTATAAATATTGAACATAGGTATAGAATAAATTTATGGTTATAAACATAAGTATATAAACATAAGAAAACTATAATATTAATATAAGTATAAAATAAACAAGTGAATGAAGTATTTGATAGTTAAGTTTAAAATAGAAGTAAATATATAAAATAAATTGATAGTTTTATAACACATGAAATCAGACATAGTATAAGTAGTACCTGACAAATATATATGTGTTAGCTAGAAAAGAAAATAAAACAAAAATATTTGTACAAAATAATCTATACATAACAACATATAATAAGTATGTAAACATATTTGAAAACCATTTCATTTAATGCTTTCATCTCAGCACCATAAACATTTATTCAGCCGAAATACAAGTATCATCTCAGATTTTCAGTACATTAACATAAAACAAAATATGCTCAAAACAAGTTAAAGCTTGTACTAGAAGCTGATATCCCTGTTCAAAGTTGTTCTTATATATATAAACACCATACTATACTTTTTCATATATAAAACACAGTAAACCCGAAATGATAGCTGGTGATGGAAATTCTTACACAAATTCTTATCCAACTCGTCCATGATGGTAGTTTCTCGGTTCACCCGAAATGTAGGAATCCCCTAGTCACCTCTTTAATGTTTGCTGATGACTTGGTTATTTTCTTCAAGCCTAATATGATGACTGTTGAGTCAATCATGGATGGTCTCGATAAATTTTTCAAAATATCTGGCTTATCCATTAACTTAGCTAAGTCTGATTTAATGATAGCTGGTGTGGATGCTGATTTAATCTCTCAAATTACTAGCTTCTCTGTCATCTCGCATAGAGATGAGACATCCATGTACCTTGGCATCCCTTTGGAAACTTCGAGAATTTCGTTTGCTTAATGTATTCCTCTATATGACAGAATAACTACTAGGCTTTCTATGTGGACTAATAGATTTCTTAGTCAGGCCGATAGGCTCACTCTAATCAATTCCATTATCATCGCCATGACTATGTACTGGTCTTGATCCTTCATTCTTACTATCAGGTTAATCAAAATGATTAGGTCTGTTATGTCTAACTTCTTCTGGCATGGCTCTATTAACTCCAATAAGCTTTCCCCTTGTGCTTTCTCCAATCTTGAAAAGCCAAAATCCAGAGGTGGTCTAGGAATTAAAAACCTGCTTTTGTGGCATCGTGCGGCTATGGTGTATCACATTGACAATCTTTTGAATCACAAAAACTGTATATGGGTGAATTGGTCCTACAAATATATCATTGGTAACAAAAACTTTTGGACTATGGATATTCCTCAGTCGTGTAGCTGGACATGGCATAGTATTCTCAAAATCAGAACTGATATCCTCCCATATGCTAGAAGTAAAATTGGTATCAACGGTCGTACATCATTCTGGCATGTCCTGTGGGTGAAGGAAGGAACAATTCTGTGCCACCTTCTTTCTTTCAACCAACAAGTGCAATCTGGTATAAGTACTAATGCACTGGCATCGGATTTTATTTCTGATGGTAGTGTTGATCTCCCTTACTCAAGCAATCTAAATGTTAGACAACTCTTGAATCAATTGAGTGGTTGTCATGTTAACTTTTATCCTGATGATGGTATATCATGGTCGTGTTGCAATGACAGATTGGTGGAATGTACAAACATTTCGTTTGCCAGAACAATACTGCTACTCTCAGTTGGCATAAACGTATTTGGTTGAATCATAACACTGAAAGTCAGAACCTTATGTTATGGAAGATTTTTGGTAATGCTTTAAAAACAAAAATTAAGTTGAGACAGAGAGGCCTCATTATTGATACTACATGTAGTTTTTGCCTTGCTGTGGATGAGGATACGCATCACCTGTTCTTCAACTGTCCATATGTCCACAGCTTATGGTGCTTAATTCTTTCATCTCTGGTAGGAATGTAGCTATTGATAGTGAGGAAGAATGGGATATCATTTTCAAGGCAACTAGATGGAAAGGTGAAACTACCTATGTTCTGCTGTTCACCCTCAAAATATTCATTATGATAATATGGGAGGAGAGAAATGCTATCAGATTCTGTGCAAAAAGGAAATCCTTTATTCAAATGAAAGATAATATCATTGAGAGATTGAAGTTTGGAATTGCTGCTTCAAGCCATCGATTTGAACCTGATTTCCTGTCTGCCCTCTCCAGATCCTAGGTGGTCTTTATGTTTTTGTGTTGTGTTTTGTTCTTACCTTGTTTTGATATGCCTGTTTTTCCTTGTATTCTTGTTTCTGAGTCTCTTGCTTTCCTATTTCTTTAGGTGGCATTGTTTCTTCTTTGATGTACATCATTCTTGGTATATCAATAAATGGTAGGGGTCCATTTCTAACCCCGCTGGCCTTGCCAAAAAAAGCACAGTCAACCTGAAGAAAGAAAGAAAAAAAATAAGCATCATCTTTATAGTCAATTCTTTCAAATTCAACATCAAGGCAAAACAGATTTTCAGAAATTCAAACCCCAGCCTTTCAACAACAATTTGTTCTCTATTTCAACTGAAATTTTAGGTGAGTAAACATCTGTTTTCCCAAATTTAACTTGTGTATTTACTTATAAATGGTATGTGTTTATTCTATAGATTAAAACAAAACAATTCTGTGAATTATCTGTTGCTCTAAAAATTTGTATGGCATGTTCTTCCCTATTGTTGGTTACAGATCTAAGAGATCTATTCTGTAAAGGTAATCGCAGCCTCAAGCCTCATCAACTAGGAATGGCTAAAACAGGGGATGTGCAGCAAGGTTAGGTGGGTCATGCCCAAGCAGGGCGAGATATACCCCTGTCTAGATGTCCCTTTTTATTCGGCTTTGTGGGCGGTTGGATCTGCAGCCAACTGCGGGGTTATCTTGTTCGGGACTATTCAGTAAGGAATGGTTCCGGCCTTGTGTTGCAGGGGAGCTAGGGTGGCTCCTCGGTACGGTGATCTAGGCCCTGTACTGTGACGGGCAGTACCCCAGTAGCCCTGCCATTGTATGGAATCCAATTTCCAATAAGAGCTGTACGTTTTGATTGTACCCAACTATGTTGAAATGTGAGATGTAAGCATTTCAGCTATTTCTGTATTTTACTTGAAAACCCTAGACACTATTATAATATCACTGAATTTCCTATAAAATGTTTTGGTTAGCGTAAGGTAAAAACTTACCCGTGTTTATGTATGTGGAGTCTTACGTGATACCTTTATTTTCAAATGATTTTCAAAATTAAACAACTTTAAACTGTTTGCTCACATGAGACCCATGTCTGACCCGGAGTTTATATTTTGTTTTTCATAAACTCTTGGGTACTCAAATTTTTATGAGTAGCAAAGTGATAGGTTTTGGGATTGTTGAGTTCTGGAGGAGCTTGGAGCAGGAGTTCCAGACGTATCTATATATCTATCTAGTTCCGTTGTGTGGTTGATGTATGTTGTATTTTGGATGTATGTAGTGTCAGATATGTATATGACTATCCTGTTGTATGATATTGTATAACTTGATATATGTAAAAACTATGTAATAGTTATGTGACGTATTATATTTTGTTCCATTCCGATGTGAGATTCTGATGTTGTTATTGTTTCTTTCTACTCTTTTCTATTTCTATCCCTTTCTTTTCTTAATGATGATACGTCTTTCTGGGGTTAGAAAGGCGGGTCGTCATAGTAAATAAACAAGATGCATGCATTTCGAACAAAATTCTTTTACAAGAGTTATGTTATTTAATAAATTAGATAATTGCCTCTAAGGCGTGCCCTTAACTCTACCAATCTCTCATTTGCACTTGAGCCAATGATGTTGTCTCAGGTCTATAACTTCAATCAGTTTACATAAATTAAACTTAGAACGAGCCTTAGTGAATGGGTCTATAACATTATTATTGTTATCCCACCTTTTGGTCAAGGCCAGGATATCAACAAATGGGCTAAAAAGGATGGAAAATTGTATTGAAGATCGATTTGGAACAAGGCTATGAATGATATCATCAAAATTTGACCAAGCTCCAATCAAGAGGGGATCGATTGGGAATGGTGAACAAGGCTAGGAAATGCCACATTTCAAATCTCAAGTCAATCGGATTTCATATACTCAAGATATGATCGATGCAAATCAGGCAATTCATATCCATCGGATCACCTTCTTCGTATCGGTTTCTTTCGAATCAATCAAGGAAAACTAATACTGTTTGTATCCATCAAGCATGCCCCACTTCATATCATTCCGAGCTCATCCTACTTTGCATCCATCATCACCAGCTAATTCATATCCATGGGAAATTGTCACTTCATGTCGATCATTCCATGCACTTCGTGTCGATCCACCCATTCACGTATTTCATATCGATCGGCCATTGATCGGTATGAAGAACACATAATGGATCAATACGAATGTCATCCCTTTTCGATCTATACAAAGAGGCTATTGAATCATCGATACAAAATAAGCATCCTAAGATTGACACGAAGAATGAAGTACATCAAGTTGGTATGAACGAGGCTATATTTGAAAGGAAGACTAGGTCACTAGGCATAAAAAGTGGATCGATCCTAAAAGATAACACAGTGTCACCTAGTAAGCATGTGCCTAGAAGCGATGCGAATGGATCGATTCGAATGAACCGATATGAATTGAACGGCACATTAGAAATCCAAACTTGCATCGATCATATCTTACAATCTACAAGTCTAAATGCTACCAAATTTTTACAGGAACTTGTGTACAACCCCAAGAATGTCCATGCTCGATCTCGAATCGATTGGGAAAGATCTTCATCGATACGAATTCCATTTGTATTGATCATGGATCAAGTCAAAATCGCTCGAGATCGATCATGTGGGCCCACCCATGTGAGAGAAGGAGTTCTCCGAGATTTGGGCGGGATATTTGCAGCCTCCACCTATAAATAGTAGTCCAAGAGCTTTAGAAAAGGGAATCTTCTGGTTCTTTTACGCCATTATTCGTCGAACTCCATTCTAACTAAATTATTATCAATTGTACTCTTGTAACCAATGAGTGATAATCAATAAAACAGTAACTCTTAAAAGTGAACGTAGGCTGGAGATAGCCGAACCACTATAAACCTTGTGTTTTTACCGCATTCCTTTTAATTTTCTGAGTGTTTCATATTTATATTCCCTACATATTTGCTATCTATGATTTGTGATTATAAACGGGTGCTTTCATTTGGATTTGGATTAGTGACCAATTTTGGTGCAAAAATTTTGGTGCTTTCATTGAGAGGGCTAGAACTCGGAGAACCTACAGCTTGGACTTTGGATTTGAAGACTTAAAGACTTGGATATGGAAAGCTATAGCAAGGAAATCCACAAGAAGAGAGAGGACTAAAAGGAGTCAGCATGTGGGGAGTCAGGAGACTTACTCGGGAGCTACTCAGGCCTCGATTTTCATTTCCAGAGATGAGATGTAAACAATGCTGAAGAAAGAGGAGATGATGCAGAACCTACTTCGATAAGTTGCACAAGTTGGAAAGCGGAATCAAGGGAACGCAATCGCAGGAGATGCTGGAAATAGGAGTCAGGAGCATAGAGTAACCAGAATTCAAAACAGAGCAGGACCATCAGAAGCAGCACCAGGACTATGGGGCACACCCCTGGAGCATGTTGATCCAATCTCGAACGGAGTACCGGGTGGAGCTGTACAACATGGTGTCGATAGAGGAATGGATGCTATCTAGAAGAGCAGGTCCCAGGATTCCCTCATGAATTCGGGGGGCATATTGGTGGCAACGTACAAGGACTATAGCTTGGCGACAGTGATAGGTTGGTGGAGATGGTTAGACGAGCCATGAGAGGCGGATTGGTAAATAAAGACTTGAAAGATGTGAATATAAGTCCCTTTGCTCCTATGATCAGGCAAGCTAGAAACCCGCCAGATTTCAAACTACCACCACTGGAGATGTATGACGGGGGAACGGGTCCCACTGTTCACTTGATGAGGTACATGAGGCATATGGAAGTGCTGGAGGCATCGAAGGAGGTCATGGCATGATGCTTCCCTTTGTATTTGATAGATATTGCAGCATTATGGTTCAGACAGTCGAAGAGTGGCTCTATTGGCACATGGACGGAGCTGATTGAAAGGTTGATGAGAAAGTTTCGGGTCCATATAGTTAGACCCAAGAACGTGATGACTTTAACATTGATGAAACAATGGAAAGGAGAGTCGCTCAGGGATTTCTTAACTAGATTCAATGCGGTGGTGGCTTTGGTGGATTGGCCCGATCCATCGATGGTTTTGATGGCGACAGTTTTAGTAATTGCAGATAATTCTAATTTCAAGATATTATTAGAACAGGACCCACCTGGGGATCTTGGGGAGTTCTACCATGAGGCCAAAAGGTTCCTGAGGCAGGAAGATGCACAGGCTGAGAGAGAAGGGAGAGAGGCTGAAGCTTATGCAATAAGGGGTGGAGGTTCACCCAGGGATGATGCAAATAAAGATGATAAAGGAAAAAGAAAAATGAATGACAACAGTAGCACTTTGAAAAGGCCTCGAAGGGAGTCAAAGTTTTTTTCTTACACAGATTTAACTGAGACTCTAGAAAGGATTTACTTGGATACTCGATGGCGCCTCTAGTAGCGAAGGCCGGCAAGGAGGAAACCTTCTGAATACGAGCATGCATCGGGAAAGCATTGCCTATTCCATGAGCTGGATGGGCACAACACAAACAACTGCAGTCATTTGAAAGATATCGGTTAGGAGCATGTAAGGAATGGTCATCTACAGCAGTATGTAAGGAATCAACCAGTGGCAGTGGAACGGAGAGGCCATCGCCTACCTCGAACAAAGATGGAACTAGACCTAGGCAACGTCGGCTTATTATCAACTAAATGGATTTATGCCTTTGAATAAGTAATATAACTCGAAGTGATACAGCTAAGTCACTTACACATGTACGGGATCGAGGACGGTCCCTAGGCATGCTCTGAGACGATGATAAACTATGTTGCTCGAGTATATGAAATCTTGTTTTTCTTTTCGTTTTCCTAAAAACTTTAATTTCTCCCTTGGATGTACATGCATTTATTTTACTTTCCTGGGATGTAAAAACTTCTATTTTGATGATTGGATGCGGATTAATGTAATAAATAATAATGGTCCCATGATTACAGTCACGACCGGAGAGATAGGGCAGTATTCGCAAATTTCGAGCCCTTTTGCCAAAGAGCAATGGAATGGACTCAAACACAATATAAAAAGTCTTTGGTTGAAGCCAAGGCCGGATAATATAAAAGTCCTTAGCCGAAGAGTCGAGGCCGGAGAATATAAATGTCCTTGGCCAAAGAGCCAAGGGCAGAGAATATAAAAAGTCCTTGGATGAAGAGCCGAGGACGAAGAATAAAAAAGTCCTTGGCCGGAGAGGCGAGCCCGAAGAATATAAAAAGTCCTCGGCCGGAGAGCTGAGGATGAAGAATATAAAAAGTCCTTGGCTAGAGAGCCGAGGCCGGAGAACATAAAAGCCCTTGACCGGAGAGTCTATGTAAGAGCAGGATAACGCGACCTGGTAAGGTCTATGGACTTAAAGTTAAAACCGGAGAGGTCATGGATTCAGATTTCGGCTTGGGATAAATGGACCCGGAGCGGTCTTGAATTTGGCAAAAGGCTCGGTGCTCTCCCGAATTTGGATACCAACCCAGAAAAGTTATGGATTTGGTTATTTGTCATTGGATATGGATAGATTAATGCTCGGTTGATGGATTCGGATAGCTACGGAGTTGGCTAAGGTTGTAGTCACAGGATTTCGAATTGGACATCGACTCGTAGTGGTCGCGGACTTGGATATGGCTATGACACTTGGATAGGATGTCTTATAATAGATTGGATTATGGATCAGATGGTATGGCTACGAATTGAATATGGACCTTGGATGTTGGATTCAGAGCTATTCAAAACTAGCCTTCTCACCACAAGACATGTTTTAAGGGGCAAATGTTATCCCTCCTTTTAATCAAGGCCAGGATATCAACAAATGAGATAAAAAGGATGGAAACTAGTATTGAAGATCGATTGGGAACAAGGCTATGATCGATATCATCAAAATTAGACCGAGCTCCAATCAAGAGGGAATTGATTGGGAATGGTGAACAAGGATATGAAATGCTACATTTCAAATTTCAAGTCAATCAGAGTTCATATGCTCAAGATATGATAAATGCAAATTAGGCAATTCGTTTTAATCGGATCATCTTCTTCGTATCGGTTTCTTTCAAATCGATCAAGGAAAACTAACACTGTTCATATCCATCAGGCATGCCCCACTTCATATCGGTCTGAGCTCATCCTACTTCGCATCCATCATCACCGGCAAATTCGTATCCATGGGAAATTTGTCACTTCATGTCGATCATTCCATGCACTTCGTATCGATCCACCCATTCACGTATTGTGGATTGATTGGCCATTGATCGGTACGAAGAATACATAATGGATCGACACGAATGTCATCCCTTTTCGATCGATACGAAGAGTCTATCGAATCATCGATATGAAATAAGCATCCCAAGATCGATATGAAGAATGGAGTACATCAGGTTAGTATGGACGAGACTGTGTTCGAGAGGAAGACTAAGTCACTCGGCATAAAAAGTGGATCGATCCTAAAAGATAGCACCACATCACCTAGCAAGCATGTGCCTAGGAGCGATTCGAATGAATCAATTCGAATAAACCGATATGAATTGGACGGCACATTGAAAATCCAAACTTGCATCGATCATATCTCACACTACAAGTCCAAATGCTACCAAATTTTCACAGAAGCTTGATACAAGCCAAGAATGTCCGTGCTTGATCTCAACTCAATTGGGCAAGATCTCGATCAATACGAATTCCATTCATATCGATCATGGATAGAGTCGAAATCGCTCGGGATTGATCAAGTGGGCCCACCCACGTGAGAGAAGGAGTCCTTCAAGATCTGGGTGGGATATTTGCAGCCTACACCTATAAATAACAATCCAAAAGCTTCATAAAAGAGGATCTTCTAGTTCTTTTACGTCGTTATTCTTCCAAACTCCATTGTAACTCAATTATTATCAATTGTACTCTTGTAACAAGCGAGTGATAATCAATAAAACAGCAACTCTTCAAAGTGGACTTAGGTCGGGGATAGCTGAACCACTATAGACCTTGTGTTTTTACTGCATTCCTTTTAATTTTCTAAGTGTTCTTCATATTTATATTCTCCACAATTTTCTGTCTGTGATTTGTGATAGTAAACGGGTGCTTTCATTTGGATTTGGGTGTTAGTGACCAATTTTGGCGCAAACAGTTATTTTTTATCAACTTTTCGATTATGCTTCACCATTACCGATAAACTCTTTTATCAAGTATTCATAATAGAGAGCATATCTTGACTTCATATCAAGCTGCCAATTTGCTTTGCCATTTATATCGCAACGCTAAAATATAATACATTATTTTATTTTCTATGTTGTGAATCACTCCTAACTTTCTTATAAGTTTGGTCATTTATATACTGCTTTCATTGCGATGTTATTCTAGGTCATGTGCTTAGTTTTTATAAATGAATTTGTCATAACTTCTCATTTGGAACATCTTCAACTTAAAGCTTCTTAGTTAAGGTTGAACGCTTACTTAAGGTTAACATGTTATATTTAGTATCTCTTATAAAGTTTGAGTTTAAACACTCCTTCATATTGAGTTCATTGTTGCCATAAATAATTCTATTGTATTTCGTATATACCCGAGAACACTCTTAACCACATTTAATAGTTTTACCTTAGATTTTATAGTCGCTTAATACATCAAGTGTATAAGAAAAATATTTTACACCACCCAACATAATATTCATGGTTATCCTTATTGCCAATGCATAAGGGATACATATCGTATGTTCCATACTAAACATGTTAATATGGTGTTTGCATACTAGATTAGACAATCTCAGCATTCTTTTATACCAAGTATAAATTATATCTCTATTAAATCCTTCATCGAGAATTAAAAAAATCACACTAAATCTATTTTAACATGAGTACGTCATTAATATTCCACAGTATGTTGTTTACTTATTGTTAACTATTAATTTTCTTACTTCTAAACAAATGCTTCATTTGCTTTTTGATTGAAAATAAAATACTAATTTATATTTCTATAAAATTCTCGATTAAATCTGATGCTTGTTGGATGAAATTATTGCACTAACTCTTAGATCATATCCAAATACCAAACTATATTATTGCTGCCATTGATTTTGAGATATTTTAGCTATTCTATGCATATAGCCTCTTCTAAATCATTGTTTTAAAATTCTTTTTCAACATTAATGTGCAAATACTCAAAGTCAAGATTATGTAACTGCGTATAGAATCTAAATGAAATGTAACATCCCAATTAGGAGCACAATAAAATAGATATAAATAAAATGTATATTTTTGAGATTTAATTGGGATTTTGTTAATGAAGAAGGAACTAATTGTTAAAAAGAGATTTTGGTGATGAAAATGATTTGAATTGAGAAAAATGATTTAAAATAATTAAAGAATGAAATAATCGATAATGTGATTAAAATGTTGTTTTGAAGTTTTTAACTGAATTTAATTGGATAATTATGGATTTTGGTTTAATTTTGAAATGAATTTCAAAAAAATCGATTCAAAATTCAAATTTAGAACTTGAAATGTGTTTTATGGACTTAAAATATATTCGAATTTATATTTTATGAATACATTATAATAGTGAAGTTATAAATTATTTTGGTGAATAAATTAATAATTAAATTATTTCTTAAGGTTGAAATTTAGGATTTTTGCCATTGAAAAATTATTTTGAATGTAAATAAATTTACGAAAAATATTGTAATGCTTTAGAATTTTTTTTAATAAGTGTTCGAATGTGTGACGATCGCCCATGACTCCTACACTAAACAAGGAAATAGTGCGCTGTAAAATGTGCCAGGCCGCCATGGACGATCATCAGGGTAAGGTAAACACAGAATAGTCTATCGTATTACTCACAGCGCATGGGTAAAATACAGTAGAAAGTATACATAGTGAAGCTCTATAGAACAGAATCTCATCATATAAACTCATAATAGTTTGGTACAACAATCTGAATAGTCAATACATCAAGCCTCACTACATAACACTCAGAGAATCATACAAACAGCGGAACATCCAGTACATATAGTAAGAAAACAATATGCAAAAGCCTCCAGCTCGTCTTCGTCATCTACAACGTTGGTCACTAAGAACAGCACATGCCACCTGCTACCTAGTCTGCCCATCCCAACATGGATGAACAGCCCAAGGTAATAAGAGTTAAACATAAAACCTTGAGTCAGACAAAAGTCTTAATGAGCAGTAAATCAACTATCAAACATACCAAAAGAGCATAAAGGGTAAAAAGGAATAGGAACCCAACCATCCCACTCCACCTCTTTCTACAGTGATAGCCCCTAGACACACAAAGCAGAAACAAACATAATAAATCAGACATTTAATGTAAAGCTATTATCACTCGAGTCAAGGTCGGTGTTTTCCAAGTACAGACCCCCAAGGCCTAAACCAAGATCAGGTAAGCACCCTGAAAACATCGCTCTTGGCCCAAGCGACGATACAACCAAAACATCCAAACATCCATGACTCTGGCTATCACTGTTATCATTGCTTCAATATCACCGTTAATTGAATGACCGGCTCATTATTTCATCCGTCCGTCAAGGGCTAATGGTAACCCCGGTTCTAGACATAACTCTGCACGTCGTCGTGACCCGTGCCTAGGACTATCGAATCTGCCCAGAGTACTCGACCACCTACCTGTAGTCTTTTGGGTGTCCCGACCACCAACCTGTTGTTATTTAGGCACCCCATGTACTCTTGCTTTGAGTTTGCTAGAACCTTCAATAACGATGAAATCCAAGCCTTCTAGTCATCCTCCTCGACGACTATTCTCAAACTTGCCCAAGCTACCTCTCGAGCCAACCATTATCAACGAACTCGAACCATATCACCGAGTTATCAACATGCTTGGGATGATCCCGTCTGGATTAAACCAAGGCTATCTCACATCATGCTTTGCTTCTTCACCTCATGGCAAAGTTCCATCTCAACATCACCATCAAATCTATCCATATGAGCTCTTATCATTCGCTTCATATGCCACAAGCAGCTTTCCTTATTCAAGAGCCTTTCTACTTAGCTTTTGAATCATCTTCGACCAACTTGTCCAAATCAAATCATCAATTAACCAACTTCTATAAATCAGTCAAATCAATCATTAATCCAAACAATCAATCATTCAAACAAGATCTAAATAAACAGTTATAACAATAATGGCAATTTCGTAAATAAAGAGTCCAAATCTAACAAACCTGAATTCTAAGTAATATCTTGTTGAATGAACTAGCATAGGTTAACATATAATAAAATGGATATCAAAACTTTATTAACGATGCATCTACATGCAGACTTAAGGAAAATGCATGAAATCACTATCTTTAACACACAAACAAGCCACCGATCCAATATATTCCTTTGGGTCCGTGTGAGAGATAACTACCACTCACCGAATCACCTAAACACCTCAAAAGCTACCAACTTCAGATCTGGACAGCAAAGGATCTAGCTTGATCCGACAAGATTTCGCTTCAAACGATGAAATCTCTCTTCAATGGATGGAGATCTTCAACATTGGCTCTTGGATCTTCGATTTGATCTTTAATCTTGGATGGAAGGAAGCACTGGACTAGAGTGGAGAAAAGAAGTGAAGAAGTATTGTAGTCGAGCTCTCAAAATAGCAGCACTTAGTCGCTCCAAAATCCGGTGCCAAAAAGTGAACCAAAGCCGTGTATTTATAGGCAGAAATTTAGGTCGCTCGATTTTAGGTCGGTCGCTCTCAGGTCAGTCACGACCTAACGACCTAACTATATAGCCGACCTAACGACCCAACAGCTTAGGCACTCACGCGACCTAACTCTAAGTCGTTCCGCGACCTAACAAAAGTCACGACCCAACATACACGCAAGGCTTAGCACGCACACGACCTAACACTCAACGCAACTGCGCGACCTAACGGCTTAACGACCTAACACAAGTGCCGACCTAACGAAACAGACCGCCTACGACCTAACAAACCCAACGACCTACCTTAGGTCGTTCAACAACCTAACTATATTGCCGACCTAACGCATAGCCGACCTAACTCTACTAAGTCGCTAACATCTATAGGTCGGTCAAACTCTATAGGTCGGTCAAGTCTATAGGTCGGTCATTCCTATAGGTCGGTCATTCCTATAGGTCGGTCAATACCCTAGGTCGCTCCAAATCCTATAGGTCGCTCCACCGACCTAAGCACTACACGATCTAACCCCTTAGTTGCTCTATCTCCTTAACTCGCTCCAACTCCTTAGGCTGCTAGCTTCCCCTAACTCGCTCACACGACCTAACTTCCACACGAGCTAACTCTGGATGACTTAAACAATACTAATGACCTAGTGGCACCTATTTACCATATATCGATACGTAAAATACGGGTCGTTACATTATCTCCCCCTTAGGCCCTCGAAATTCCAAACAAACAAGAGCAACCAAAACTATTCCGCATGCCTACCATCCATAGCAATCAACAAACTATGCATTCAATTACTAGCCTAGCATGCAGAATTCTAAGACTAGGACAAGTTACAAGTTCATGAGATGCCACGACACCTTAGGGCCATACCTCGAAGAGTTCAGGATGAGCTGCTTTCATCCTCTCTTCCTCCTCCCATGTACAGTCGTTAACATCATCACCCCATTGTACCTTGAGCAACGTAATCATCTTCCTCCTAAGCTATTTCGTGTCAGTTTCAACAACACGAAGTGGCTTACGAGGTCTCGTAACAACTGGATCAACCTCTAAATCCTCACAGCCATCAGCAGAAACCACTGTACTCGAGTCGTGCACATACTTCCGTAGATACGATATATGAAAAACATTGTGCACGCTCGACATCTTTTCTGGTAACTCCAATCTATAAGCGAGCTTTCCTATTCGCTCGATAATCGAGAATGGTCCAACAAATCTTGGAGTCAACTTTCCTTTCTTCCCGAATCTAATAACATTCTTCAGAGGAGAAATCTTCACAAAAACCATATCACCTACGTCGAATTCCAAATCCTTACGACGCTTATCAGGACAACTTTTCTGACAGTCTTGGGCTGCCTTCATTCGCCGCCGAATGATCTCTATGCAATCCGAAGTTTATCGAATCATTTCGGGCCCAAGTATCAGCTTTTCTCCAGTTTCCAACCAACATGTCGGAGAGTTACACGGTCTTCCATATAATGCTTCATACGGTGCCATACCAATACTTGACTGGTAACTGTTATTATATGCAAATTCCAGCAAATGAAGATGATCTTCCCATGATCCTCCGAAATCTAAAACACATGCTCTAAGGAGATCTTCCAAAACTCGGTTGACTCTCTCGGTCTGACCATCTGTTTGGGGATGATAAGCTGTACTCAAACACAACTCGGTCCCCAAAACTTCTTGGAAGCTCTTCCAAAATCCACTAGTGAACAATGGGTCTCGATCGCTCACTATACTTTTTGGAATACCATGGAATCGAACTATCCACTTGACATACAACTCAGCCAATTTCGATGCAGTCCTAGTTGACCGAACAGGAATGAATCTTGCACTCTTGGTCAATCGATCTATGATGACCCAAATTCCTTCATTTCCTGCTCTGGGTCTAGGTAACCCATCGATATTTGCTCCCACTTCCATGTAGGAACTTCTAATGGCTGAAGCAATCCACTTGGCTTCTTCTGTTCGGCTTTTACCAACTGGCAGTTCATACATTTGGAAATAAAATTTCCAACATCCTTCTTCATACCTTCCCAATAATAGGTTCTCTTCATATCCCGATACATCTTATTTCCACCTGGATGAACTTCGAGTGATGACTTTCCATAAGAACTTCATCTCTCAATCCATCTACATCGGGAACAACTAGTCGTCCTTGTTTCCGAAGCCAACCCTCTCGATCGACTTCGAATCCTTTATCCTTCTCTGGGTCTGATCCAGATTCCAAATCTTGGATAATCTTAACAAGCTTATCATCTCGCTTTTGGCTCTCGCCAATTCTTTCCACTAGAGTAGGTCTTATCGATAAGCTTGCCAACATCTCAGGTTCCAATTCACATCTAGGCCTGAAGTCAAATTCAGCCAAATACTCAAGGCTCTTCCATTCTGAAAACATGGCTCCCAATCCTGCATGTCTTCGACTTAACGCATCTGCCACTGCGTTACCCTTTCCCAGAGTATAGGCTATACCAAAATCATATGATGCTAAAAACTCTAGCCATCGTTGCTGTCGAAGATTCAAATCCTTTTGGGAGAACAGATACTTCAACGACTTATGATCTATAAACAACTCGAATCGAACCCCCAATAGGTAATGTCTCCACATCTTCAGAGCAAATACAATTGCCGCTAACTCCAGATCATGAGTAGGATAATTCCTTTCATGCGGCTTCAGTTGTCGACTTGCATACGCAACAACTTTATCCTTCTGCATTAGCACTGCTCCAAGTCCAGTACCACATGCATCGGTGTAAACCACCATCTCATCATTCCCACTTGGAATAGTCAAAACAGGAGCACTTGTCAGTCGCTCTTTCAGGATTCTGAAAGCTTGCTCACACTTAGCATCCCATCTGAACACTTGGTTCTTTTTCGTCAATCCTGTTAATGGTGCAGCTATCTTGGAAAAGTCTTTGATAAACCGACGATAATATCCTGCTAATCCAAGAAAACTTCTCACATCAGATGCATTCTTAGGTCTAACCCAATCCTGGATCGCTGCCACCTTGGCGGGATCAACCGCTATTCCATTTCCAGAGATAATATGGCCTAAGAATCTCACTTTGCTCTTCCAGAAGTGACACTTTGAAAACTTAGCCTTCAGCTGATGTTTCCGCAAGATTTCCAAAACAATACGCAAGTGCGTCTTGTGCTCTTCTTCAGTTCTGGAATAAATCAGAATATCATCTACGAACACAAGTGCGAACTTGTTCAACTGATCTCTGAACACTCTATTCATAAGATCCACAAAATATGCTGGTGCATTGGTCAATCCAAACGGCATTACCAGCCACTCAAAGAAACCGGATGGTGTCCTAAAAGCAGTCTCCGGCACACTATTCTTTGCCACTCTCAACTGGTGAAATCCCGTTGCCAAATCCATCTGAGAAAACACCTTAGCTTCGCGAAGCTGATCAAACAAGTCATCTATTCTCGGCAATGGATACTTGTTCTTCTTAATCACTTTATTCGGCTCCCGATAATCCACACACAACCTTAACGATCCATCCGCTTTGGTTGCAAACACAACTGGTGCACCCCATTCGGACACACTACGCCGAATGAATCCTTTATGTAAAAGGTCTTCAACTTGCACCTTCAACTCTTGTTGTTCCCTAAGCGCCATCCGCCTAAGAGGCATCACAACAGGTCTGACTCCTTCAACTAGATCGATACGAAACTCGATCTCTCTATGCGACGGTAACCCTTTGACCTCGTCAAAGACATCCTCAAATCCATTCACAATAGGCACCGATGACAGTCCATCTCGTGGAACAACTAGCGAATAGATGAAGCTCATGAAGACGCCTTCTTCATGCTTACATCGTATCACAACCTTTCTCCCCTCCACATTCTCGACTGTCACCTCCAGCCTCTTACAATCAACCTTTGCCGCATACTTCCTAAGCCAGTCCATACCCAAAATAATTCCAAATCCCGCAAAGTTCAGAACAAAACAATCACAAACAAAAGAGCAATCATGACTCGATACAACTAGACCACGGCATACCATACACAAACAAGACGAACCCCCAACTGGATTAGTCACAACCAATGGTTTATCAACAATATCCGGTTCCAAACCCAACCAGCCTACAAGATCATTACAAACAAACGAATGCGACGCCCCAGTATCAAACAACACTCTAACTGGAACACCACAAATGGAAAGAGTACCTTGAACCACCACACTCTTTCCTTTCTCTTCCACAGTAGGAGCTTTCGAAGACGATGGCACAGCCCCCAAAGCATAGGCTTGCACAATCTGCCTGTCCTTCCTCAGTTCCGGACAATTCTTCTTGATATGCCCCGGCTTATCACAGTTGTAGCACTTCCCTTGGACCTTAGAGTTCTTGCAATCTTTGGAGAGATGACCCTCCTGCTGGCAATTGTAGCAGGTCACTTCACCCTTCAGCTTCTTTTTCCGACCATCCTTACCCTGTTGCTGTTTCCTCTTCTTGTTTCCACCTTGCTGTGGTTTAGAGTCTTCCTTTGCTATAGCAACAACAGATTCTCCTTTAGGAAACAAACTCTCGTGCCTGAGAGCTTTCTCCACAAGCTTCTCAAATGGATCGTCCAGATGATCCACTAACTGCCTCCCCAGATAAGTGTCCAAGCCTGTCACAAACTTCTCATTCTTCTGATATGGAGATTCAATATACGACCGAGCATACTTGGACAAGGCTTCAAACTCAGAAACATACTCAAGAACTGGTCTCCCACCTTGCTTGAGCTCCACAAACTTCTTGAACAAAATAGATTTCTGAGCTGTAGAAATGAACTTAGCCTCAAATCTAGCTTGGAACTGTTCCCAAGTAATCTCTTCCTCTGGAGTATCAAAGGTGATAGAATTCCACCAATCAGAAGCTCTTCCTTGAAGCTGTCTTGATGCAAGCTTCCTCTTAGTTGCATCCTCAATTCCCAAATCACCAAAGATCCTTCTACAAGCATCAATCCACCTCTGAACTTCAATGGTTGATTCTGTTCCCAAGAAAACCTTTCCTCCAAGAGCAGTATAGTCCTTACACAACTTAGCAAAATCCACTGGTCTTGGGGCTTGAACTTGAACTCCAACATCTACCGATGGCCCCAGAGCTGGCATCCTCCTCATGATCGAAGTCATCATAGCCTCGAACATAGAAGCATAATCAGCAGCCCCCTCAATAGCACGGCCTCCTCTAGCAGCTGGTCTCCCTCTTCGACTCATTCCTAATATCTAAAAGAAATGATTAATATACCCTGGGGAAACAACTGCATACTAAGTTCAAATCCTTCTAAGCTACTATATTATATATAGCAATCATCTATCAAAATTACAATTACGTCTCTCATACGTAGTTACGTCAGCGAGCGTTGGCTAAAATCGATTAACCAAAGCTCTGATACCAAATGTGACGACCGCCCATGACTCCTACACTAAACAAGGAAATAGTGCGCTGTAAAATGTGCCAGGCCGCCATGGACGATCATCAGGGTAAGGTAAACACAGAATAGTCTATCGTATTACTCACAGCACATGGGTAAAATACAATAGAAAGTATACATAGTGAAGCTCTATAGAACAGAATCTCATCATATAAACTCATAATAGTTTGGTACAACAATCTAAATAGTCAATACATCAAGCCTCACTACATAACACTCAGAGAATCATACAAACAGCGAAACATCCAGTACATATAGTAAGAAAACAATATGCAAAAGCCTCCAGCTCGTCTTCGTCATCTACAGCGTTGGTCACTAAGAACAGCACCTGCCACCTGCTACCTAGTCTGCCCATCCCAACATGGATGAACAGCCCAAGGTAATAAGAGTTAAACATAAAACCTTGAGTCAGACAAAAGTCTTAATGAGCAGTAAATCAACTATCAAACATACCAAAAGAGCATAAAGGGTAAAAAGGAATAGGAACCCAACCATCCCACTCCACCTCTTTCTACAATGATAGCCCCCAGACACACAAAGCAGAAACAAACATAATAAATCAGACAATTAAAGTAAAGCTATTATCACTCGAGTCAAGGTCGGTGTTTTCCGAGTACAGACCCCCAAGGCCTAAACCAAGATCAGGTAAGCACCTTGAAAACATCGCTCTTGGCCCAAGCGACGATACAACCAAAACATCCAAACATCCATGACTCTGGCTATCACTGTTATCATTGCTTCAATATCACCGTTAATTGAATGACCGGCTCATTATTTCATCCGTCCGTCAAGGGCTAATGGTAACCCCGGTTCTAGACATAACTCCGCACGTCGTCGTGACCCGTGCCTAGGACTATCGAATCTGCCCAGAGTACTCGACCACCTACCTGTAGTCTTTTGGGTGTCCCGACCACCTACCTGTTGTCGTTTAGGCGCCCCATGTACTCTTGCTTTGAGTTTGCTAGAACCTTCAATAACGATGAAATCCAAGCCTTCTAGTCATCCTCCTCGACGACTATTCTCAAACTTGCCCAAGCTACCTCTCGAGCCAACCATTATCGACGAACTCGAACCATATCATCGAGTTATCAACATGCTTGGGATGATCCCGTCTGGATTAAACCAAGGCTATCTCACATCATGCTTTGCTTCTTTACCTCATGGCAAACTTCCATCTCAACATCACCATCAAATCTATCCATATGAGCTCTTATCATTCGCTTCATATGCCACAAGCAGCTTTCCTTATTCAGGAGCCTTTCTACTTAGCTTTTGAATCATCTTCGACCAACTTGTCCAAATCAAATCATCAATTAACCAACTTCTATAAATCAATCAAATCAATCATTAATCCAAACAATCAATCATTCAAACAAGATCTAAATAAACAGTTATAACAATAATGACAATTTCGTAAATAAAGAGTCCAAATCTAACAAACCTGAATTCTAAGTAATATCTTGTTGAATGAACTAGCATAGGTTAACATATAATAAAATGGATATCAAAACTTTATTAACGATGGATCTACATGCAGACTTAAGGAAAATGCATGAATCACTATCTTTAACACACAAACAAACCACCGATCCAATATACTCTTTTGGGTCCGTGTGAGAGATAACTACCACTCGTTACAGAATGGTTTAACATAATAAGAAAAGAGTTTAATAACAATAGGTGTGCAAATAATAATATGTTTCTTTAATTATTGTGGGATTTTAGGAATTTTTGAAAACCCAAAACCTAATAGACTAACTTAACAAGCCAGGAGAAATCTTTATCTTCGTTTAATTTGTTTCTCTATGTTCTAAACTCTAAAAAAAAATTGAAAAATGGCAGCATAGTCTCTGGGTTTCATCAAATGGGTCATTTTCTAGCTAGTTTGGATTCTAATCAAAGGTAATATTGCTCCTAACCATCTCTAACCACAAATATCAGTTAATTATGATCGGTTTTAGATTTTGATGGGTACTTAATCTTAGATCAGTAAGACTTTGATAGCATTTCGAGTCTTGGAGCTAAGAAGAAGGACTTAAGCTTCAAAATGGAAAAATTGTGAGTGTAACTATCATTATTTGATTTGCATGTGATATATGTTTTTTACAGTTATGAATGATTCATGGTACTAGTATGCTCAGATTTTATGATATGTATAGGATTTTGAATTTATAGAGTCGCTGCAATGTGATCATATTGAAAATTATAAAACCATTAAACCAAATTTTGTAATTTTATCACCCATAAGATGTTTTTCTTTTATAAGCTCATAGTATGTTGTTAAGTACTCACAGCAGGTCTATTGGTTTTGAAGTTAATCGAATCAATGGTCGGATGATGGCTTTTGGCTTAGAGGTTAATGCTTTAAGCATTAGCCAACCTCGAGTGATAGATTACGACCAATCACATGGTTGGTTGGAGCATTAAGCTCTAAGATAGAATGTTGCTTTTTTTGCTTTTAAGTTATTATTTTTAAAACTTTGTTTAACTTTAATACTTTTGAAAAATAATTTTGAGATTACTTTTAATATAAATAATATTTTACAAAATTTATTTAACTTATTGTGGAATTTCAAAGTAGTATATTATATTGATAATAGTGAACATACAAATTTTCCAAAGAGAATGTTATATATATATATATATATATATATATATATATATCTGTATGTGTGTATTTATATATGTTTGTGAAGTAATTTTTGCTGAATTGTAGTCTAAAATCAAATTGATAGGTATATATGTGTAAGCTATGTTTTATCAATGAATCTAGAATGATGTTTTGGGTTGGTATTACAAGTGAATTGATAAAAATGAGACACTACCTATAATGTGATATAAAAAACAGGTCTCTTGGCTACTATGCTATGGATCATGATGTTATGTTTTATTGAATGGATATTGCTATATGAAATGTTGCTTTTTTGTAAAGTATAAATGGATGATGTGCTTTGAGGCTGCATGTTGAATAAAGACTTGCTTTGCTATGCTATAATCTAGTTATGGTATAATGGCTCTTTTTGTTCATATGTTTTGATATATGAGTTGCTTATTTTAGGTAGTGAATCTCATGAAAATGAATTGCTAAAATTATACATCCCATGCTTTGATATGTAAACATAACACATATATGGACATGGGATATTAATGTCATTCAGAGGATAAATAACGCGAATGAGGCCAAATGTTTATAAATTATTACAATGTGATCAGTATGAGGTGAGATTACTAGATAGGCTGGTTATCTATCCTAGTCGAAGGATTTAGGGTCACTAACTGAATCGTGATAGGTTGGTCCCCCACCATTGTGTAGTCTGAATGATCTTTGCATAGACACACCGCAAGATAGGTACTGTGCGAGGATGACAATATGATGATGAAGAGGAGGTTAAATTATATATATGTGTGTATATATTCTCAACTCATGGAAGGAAGA
Organism: Allium cepa; assembly: GCA_030765085.1. NCBI lineage: Eukaryota > Viridiplantae > Streptophyta > Magnoliopsida > Asparagales > Amaryllidaceae > Allium > Allium cepa. The sequence goes on from CM060937.1 coordinate 296,949,246, forward strand.
GCCGATGAGGATGAGAGAGATGGTGGTGCAACTAAATAGATCATGTAGGGTCACCCACAATTTCTACTCAAGGGATGCATGGATGAAACATGCCTGATATCTGGGTGTCGATATAGACTAGTAAAGTGAATATGAGCAAGATTCGCTAGTACATGTACATAGAACTCGTTAACCAGTAACTTAAATAGTGCGATAAATAATAACAAGGATTGAAATTCATAAATATGTATAAAACGTGATATCTCAATTGATTAGAGTGAAACCGCGAGTCACTTTAATTAGAGCTGTGGCACGAGTGTTTATACTAATTATATAATGAGATATGAGTGGATTTATAGTGCACGTGACATATTTCATATTTAACCGACATATCACATATGATACTCGATCTCACATATATGTTGTTTTATTTGAGTCGTTGGCCTAATGGTTAGTTTATAGCTTGAGTCCGGGTTATGGATTTAGCAACCTCAGGTCAGGCCCTAGTTGTTATTTTATAAGATGATTTCTTTTGAGCATTTGTCAATTGTGAAACGCTTTCAAAGGATGGAACAAGTATCCATGATGGTGTATTATATTCATATTATTCCATGTTATGTAGCAACCCTGTAGTTAATTACCTAATTAATTAATTAGATTTTGGATTATTAATCTTAAATTTTAATTTGTGAAATTTAATTGTGAAATTAAATCTAGTTTTTGAAATGGTATTTTAATTTACTAAGGAATAAGTTTATTTCTTAAAAGGATTTTTAATTGAAATTGAGATATTATTAATTGTTAATATTGAGATTTTTGTTAAAATGAGATTTTGGAAAATTTTAATCTTTGTTAAAAAGATAATAATAGTTTGTATTTGCCAAAATCATATTGATTAAAATAATAGTTTCTAATATATCTACAGCTGTCAAATTTTTTGTAATTTACAAAATCTTGTTTAGTGTAAATGAGCAGGTTATGAGTGATAAAGCAAAACAAAGTTTAGTAACAATTCTTTTTATAAATTTGCAACACTTGTTGTTAAATAACATACCCACATAGCCCATTTAAAAAAGAGAAATAGAAGTACATACACTTCCTTTCTCAATTCCATTAGTTCCATAAAATAGAATGATTACTCCTTCTATCTCCTTTTACATAAACCCTAGTTCAAACAATCCCCAATTTCTAGTTCAAAATCAAAGGGCTTTTAGCAATTTCTTGTAGGAATCATTAAAAGGTAATCTTCCTTACCCTCTAATGTGTTTAATTTGCTGATTTATTTAAGTTTTCGATTTGGGATTATAATTATTCTTTTTGCAAATTTATAAAATTAAACCTAGGTTATTTCTGAAAGGTCTTGGCTTAGGTGAATTCAAGTTTTGATTTTCAATTCAACATATAAAGGTGAGTTAACAACTCATGCAATCTCTTTTTAAATATTTATTGGGTGTATGTTTGTTTGGATGAATTTGTTCTAGGATTTAGCGTTGAAATAATTCATACCTCTTATGTTGTTTGTAATTTGATATACGCAAGTTGCTGTTGCTGAAACCTGACTAATGAAGTCGGGATTTTTACCCAAATATACATGTTTATATGCTTGCACGATTGCTAATTAGTACCTTAGGTCATTAGAGAACCAACATAGGAGAAATGAGCGGAATCAGATCATCGGAGAGCCACTAAAATCTCCTTGACGTTAGTCCAAACGAGGCAACCGATGAATCGGTCTGCCGACCGGTCCAGCGATCGCAGCCTAGACTTACTTTCAGGCTGTGTTCTAATGCACTTCGATCTATCTATTTGCCACTCGTTTGGTCGATTGATCTCCTATTGTTAATTATTTGATTTTGATGTTGCATTTCGTACTTGTTTCAATGTTGTTTCCAGAATTTTGAATTGTGAATTTGTTTTGGAATGGTTATGTCATAAATCCCATAACACAACACTAAATTCCTGTCGCGTCGTTTAGACAAGGGTTTTCAAAGAGATTGAATTTTTATCAAACCATTTTGGCTAAATCTTTTAAGTGTTCAATTACTTGGTTTATAAGGAACATTTGGAAATACATACATACATACATATATATATATATTATTTAAAACTAATATTTATTTATATAATAAGAAAGATTTTAAAATGAAAAAGAAGTCATTTCTAAGTAAAGATTTAAATACCTAGATAGATTTGGATAAGAGCAATTATGGATTTATAAATTTCAAAGATTTTATAAACAAATTTTGAATTTGGTTTGTTAATGAAATATCTTATATGTAACTTGAGACAAATATAATTATACAAGTGCAATTTTGAAACAATTTGCACTTATGAAATGTTTTATTTAATATTGAATATCTATATAAAGATAAATAATAATCAAATTATGGGTTTGTTTTATAAGGGAACATAGGAGTAATATTTTATGGAAAGAAATTTTAGAAAACTGTTATATATGTATATACATATATTAAAATTAAATTTAACTACTTTCAGCACTTAATCTCTTCTAATATTTTCTATCATTGGAAATTATGTGCAATTTTTGTTTTGCTAATAAAAATGTTTTGAGAACCTTAGTTCTATAATATGGAGAGTACTAATAATCAACTTAATGTTACTGATTGGTTTAAATGCCCTCGAGTAATGCTTCATTGAATATGGCATAACTCATTGAATAAAATGTTTGATTGATACTTACTAGCCCTTTAGCAAATATTCGAATTTCACCGGATAGTATGTGATACCTTGGTTAAATGCATATGATTGCTATTTGGATGTATTTAATACTTTAGAGTTGTATTCTCTTTTAGTATGCGACATGGAGCTACTAGATCCTTAAGAGAAAATAATTTAGGTTTTCTAATAGTATCCGGAATGAGTGAGCTCTACTAGCATCTAGTAAATGGCAACACCCTAGATTTTTGGTAACATTATTTATAATATTTAATTACCTAAATTAAAAAAAAAATGTGTTGATTAGGAGATTGAGATTTGATTTTAATTAAGATGTAGCTGTGTCATTTAACATTGAATTAAAATAAGAGTTAAATTAAATTAGAGGAGGGGTAGAATAAGAAAGAGGCAATTCCTATATCCTCCTAACCATAGCGATGTATAATTTACATGTTCATTTACATTCCAAAATTTTGAAAAATCAAGACCGACCACTATTAAGAAGGAAAAGGTGAAAAGAAAGAAGATAAGGTAGGAAGAAACTTAAGCAAATTAAATCTATTCATATCTTAATCTCTTTAATCACAAAGGCTAAGGCGAATAATATTTACATAACATTTTTTATTGTTTTTTTGGTTTTAAGATGAATTCCGAATATTTTGCAATGATTTGCCATATTTTTGAAGGATGAAATGAATTTTGCACTTGTTGATGAATTATGGTTTTTCATAATGACTTATGATACGTTTAAGATGAAAACCCTATTAAATGACATCCAAATGCTTGCGATTTTTTATAAAGCTCATAAATAATATTTTGGAGATGGGTTTTAATTTTCATTTTTTTCAAAGTTTTTGTGGAATTAATATGAATTTCTAGTAAAGAAAATGGTATTTTGGGTTATAAATTATTTACAGGTAAATAATTAATTATTTGGGTCTAAAATTTTATATGTTAGAGAGCAAATATATAATGATTTTCTGTAATTTTTCTAGATTTTTCCTAAGAGCTTTGATAGGTATATAAAATTATTTAAGATATGCGACTTAAATGTTTTATATATTTTAAAATGGAGAAGGGGCTTTGGGTAAATAATTTGAATTTGTTAGTTCTAGAAAATGTCAGTACTTTTGAAAAAGTAATATGGCAACCAATCAGATTTAGACAAAAAAGGTAGTTAGGTACAAAAGAAATAGTTTAAAAGTATAAGTAAATAGGTTTTTCACTTTTTCATCTTATTAAGCATAGGGCTCTACTGCCATACTAACGCCTCCAACACAGTTGAAACCAATGCATATGGTATCAGAAAAATGGTACGTAATGAATTAGATGTGGGCGAAAGGCATAGGGTCAAAACCATGGGGTTCTGAAAGGGTTGAAGCTTTGCTTTAGTTTTAAAGAAAATGTGCCAGCTTGCTTTCGATTAAGATGTTATCGTCTTGGTTGGGTTTAGTATAGGTTAAATGGTTTAAAAGGGAATGGTTTTGATTGGGTTGCATCTTTATTTTAAATGAATATTTTTGATTAAGTCGAAACATCTAGCTGCCGCCTTTTTACCATTCGACCTGGTAGGTTCCTAAGGGGTTGTTTGTCTTAGAAAACCTACCTACCTCTCCAGTGCTTTCCTAGGGATGATTTCGACAACATCAATTCATTACTTAGGAAATGGTTTCGAAGTAGTTGCTTTCAACTTAAAAATTTGTAAGACCCTTTCTCTATGTTTGAAGTAAAATCCAAAATGGTTTCGAAAGAGATAGTATTACATGGTTTCGAAGAAGATGCTTTCGATTTTTATGGGTTTCTGATCCTTTTGTTCTACTTGAGGGCAGAATCCAAATGGTTTCGACTAAGATGTTTTCAAAGGGTGAGTTAACTTTGAATGGTTTTGAAAAGTTTCCACATGTTTTAAATCAAACCCAAAATGCTTTCGAAAGGGTTAAGTTTTGAAGCTTTCAAAAACTTTTAGTGAATGGTTCCGAAAAGGGTGGTTCCCCAGGATTTCGACAGAGTTGAAAAGGAAGGATTTTCCTATGTTTTCGAATAGCAAGGATTAAGAGGTTTTAAAGGAGTATGTCTAATGTTTTAAAGCTTTTGAAGGAAAGAATTTTATTGGTTTTGAAAGAGTTGTTTCAATGGTTTTGAAGGAGTTTCCTTCAAGAGTTTCAAAAGGGTGTTTAACGGTTTTAAACGTAGGTTTCGAATGTATTAAATAGGCAATGTGGCCTAAGTATTTAAAGTTAAAAAGGGTTTTGGCTTGTTTTGGAAGGATAGTTAATCCTTATTAAATCTCATCGACATTATTTTGAGTAAAGTGTATATATCATGGCAAAATGGCTTAGATTAAAGCTAAAGATATATTTTCCTTGTATATATATGATTTGAAGGACTAAATTATTTTGAAAAGGTTTTCAAGGAAAATTCAAAGGGTGGTTAAACCTAAGAAAAGATTTTGGACAGTTAGTCCATTTTGTAGGCACTTAGCCAAGACTTTGGACAGTTGGTCCATTTTAATCCGGGCATTTAGTCCAATTAGCGGCAGTCAGCCCAGTTTTATGGACAGTTAGTCCACTTTAGCATAAAGGACCTTACTATTATTTTCGTATAGATGGTCCTTTTGTTAGCATAACAGACATTGCTATTATGTTGTGAGCAGATAGCTCACATTTTACCTGTTTTACGGATAGATGGTCCATTTATTAGCATAAAGGATATTGCTAGTTTGATATAATCAATTTGATTAGCTAGTTTGGTTGCAAGAAGGAAATTGAAAAATAAATATGTTTTTAAAAGATATTAATGATGGGAAACCTGTTCCGCTAAGCGGCCTAGTCTTATTTAATATTAGTAAACCGAGATGTAACAGAATTATTCACGCCAGGCTTTATATCTAACTCGAAGTTTTTGTTTCCCCTTAAACTCTCGAGTGCTCAAAATTGATCTAAGTAGGATGAGGGTTAAGGTTTTCAGTCTTTTAGCGGATAAAGCTTTCGAAGATAAGCAGGTGGCTGATGGATAGCTAAATAGAAATACGGATTATTTTGTTTGATTCTGATGTGTATTAAGTCAGTTATGATTATATTGCTTTGATCGTCCAATGGGGCATCGTCATATGTCGCTCTTGGCGTACTATTGTAAATTATATTTGATCAATGCTTGGGAAACGTTTTGGGATTTTGTAACTTGGATATGAATTTGTTTTAAAATGTAATCTGTAAAATGTTTGTTTTGAAAATCTATGGTTTTGCTCATATTCAGGTGCTTTTGATATTATGGACACCATTAACATATCCGTATTTTGACACTAAAAGTTAATATTATAAATGACTATAGCATCTATAGAGCTTAGCTTTTGTCCTCTTAATACAATATGTTACAACTTGGTATTAGAGCATAGGTTTATGAATTTTTAAAACATAATCCTAAGGAAATAGAGTAAGATTGGGGTATGGGATAACGCTATAGTAACGTACTTGTATTTGCTATATATAAGTATACGCTTTATCTCTCCTATCTTTGTTAAGTTATTTTCTACATCTCATGAGGTTTGAATACAGATATGGAAGGAAGAAGAGGAAGAGTTAACCCAAGAGCGGAAGGCACCGATAGGAATGCTAGGCCTAATATGAGAAGAGGTCAAGGTCAAGCACAAGCAAAGAATGTGGGTATTAGAATCCCACAAGTTAGAATGGAAGCTATGTATCAGTTCTTCATGAATATGGTGCAGGCAGGTGTTGCTGCTGAAGTAGGAGCAGGAGTTATGGGAGCTCTAGTTTCCAATGACTATGCTAAGTTGAGTGGGGACTACATTAAGCTTGGAAGGAAGTCGTTTGTTGGAACGGAGGATGCCATTGAGGTAGGGAATTGGTTTTTTCTCTACGAAAAGATTTTTTCAGATTTGGGGCTCAATGATGAGCAGAAGAGGAGGTTAGATCTAGACAGCATCAGAGAGCTGCTTTGTTCTGGTGGAATAGTGTGACTATGGCAATGGATGAGGAGGCTATAACCTGGGAAGATTTCAAGTGAAGGTTCCAAGAGAGGTTCATGTCTGCAATGGCACAGTCAACTCTGATCCGAAAGTTTGTTGAATTAGAGTAGGACGAGATGTTAGTTTTGGAGTATTTTAGAAATTTTGAGGAGTTGGCCTGGTATAGATATGCTTCAGTGGACATAGTTATGAAGAAAAACGAGAAGTTTATTAGGAGGTTGAAGCCTGAGTTAGCTAGGGTTACATTACCTCATATTAGAGATCCTTTTGATTTTGTAGTGGAGATGACCTTAAGGCATGAGGAGTTGCTTGATTCTCTAAAGAAGAGTAAGGCTAAAGAAGTCCCGGTTAGGTAGGGTCAGAGGAGGAAGTTCTTTCCTAAGAAAGGTGCTTAGAAGGGTGGAGTGGCTAAGAAAGGAATGTCTGAGATTGTCTGTTTCAAGTGCGACAAGAAGGGGCATTTTGCCAATGAGTATCGTGCTGGAAAGGCAAAGGAAATGGCTGGGAGGAAGAATGTCAGGTGCTACAATTGTGACCAGATAGGCCACTATAAGAGCCAGTGCAAGGAGCCCGTTAAGGATAGAAAGGGAAAAGTGTATGCATTGGAGCATGCTACTTCGAAGCCAATAGCTCAGGAGAAGGGAAATGTAGTTTTGGAAGGTACGCTTAAGATTCATGGTATGTTTGTTTGCATTCTATTTGATACTGGTGCTTCGCATTCTTTTATATCGAGATGTTTGATAGATAAGCTTAACCTAGAACCCAATTATTTAGTTACTTCCTTAGGGGTTGCGAATCCAATAGGAGGGTATGCAACTCTTAAGATGAGATGTGACAAGTTAAATTTGACCTGTTAGGTCATATATTTGTTTGTATTTTGCATGTGTTTGATTTTGTAGGGTTCGGAGCTAATCTCGGGATGGATTGGTTAAGTGAGTAGATGCCAGGATATTTTTCCAGAATAGAAAAATATCGGTTAGACACCCAGATTGTAGTGACTGGATAGTTTATACCATAGAAATTTCTTGCAGTGAGATGCATGCTTTGTTGGGTGCTATGGAATCGGATGATGAGTTGAGTCAAGTTTTGATGGTTAGAGAATTCGCAGATGTGTTTGAGCTTGTAACTGGATTACCACCGAAATGAGCTATTGATTTTAAGATAGGTTTAGTTCTGGATGGTAGAACCAGTGAGTAGACCGCCGAGTAGGATGGACCCTTCAGAGATGATGGAGTTGAAGGTGTAGTTGGTGGATTTAGAAGGCAAGAGTCTTATCAAGCTGAGAAGTTCACCTTGTGGATCAACTGCAGTGTTTGCTAAGTAGCCGGATGGATCGTTGAGGCTTTGTATCGATTATCCTAAGTGAAATAAGAGTACGATAAAGAATCGATATCCATTTCCCAGGATTGACAATTTGTTTAACAAGTTGATTGGGGCCAATGTATTTTCGTAGTTGGATTTAGCGACAAGTTTCCATCAGCTCAAAGTAGCAGAGGATAGTATACCTTTCGCGACGTTTAGGACCAAGTATAGGTCATTCGAATGGTTGGTTATGCCGTTCGGACTGACTAAAGCATTGGCTTTCTTTGTGGATTTGATGAACTGGGATTTCAGAAAGCACTTGGATAGGTTCGTATTGGTTTTCATAAACGATATCTTGATATACTCTGAGGATGAAAGAGAGCATGAAATTCATCTTAGAGTGGTGCTTCAGACGATGAGGCAGCATCAGGTGAGGCGGATTTTTCAAAATGTCACTTCTAGAAGAAAGAAGTGAAGTTTCTTGGTCATGTAGTCTCAAAGCAAGGGTTGCCAATAGATCTGACTACGATTATGGTGGTAAATAGTTGGAAGAGAACCGATACAGTAATTGAGATAAGGAATTTCCTTGTGTTGGCTGGTAATTATCGAAAGTTCATTAGGGTTTTTCGCAGATAGCGGCACCGATGACCAAGCTAACAAGAGAGGATATAAAGTTTGTTTGGATCGATAAGTGTGAGGACATATTCTAGAGTTTGAAACATTTATTGACACATGTGCCTGTATTGGTTGTTCCAGAAGGGAATCAGGATTTAGTAGTTTACACGATGCATGTGGAACGGGATTAGGAGCTATGCTGATGCATTTCCTGCTTCTAGAAAGCTTTGACCTCATGAGGTCAAATACTTGAAAGCATTAGTAGAGTGTAGAGTGCAGAGGAACTCCGAGGCTAGGTCTAGTGGAGATACAGTTGTATTATCTTGTTTGGAAGTTCGACGAGTGTTGATCGAGATAGCTTCTAAAGAGATAGAGGATACAGTGTTTGCCAAATGGATCGGGAAGCTGAAAGAAGAAATCGAGAGCGATGATTTAAAAAATTTCAGTCTTGACCAGAATGGGTGGTTGAGAAAGAAAGGAAGATTATGTGTTTCGAGTGTAGGAAACATGAGGAAAGAAGCCTTAGAGGAATGCCATCATTCGAAGTTCACTATTCATCCAGGAGGAACTAAGATGTATAAGGAAGAGGAGTTTCTTCTAGGAAAGTATGAAGGGAAATATTGGTTTGTTTGTAAAGTAGTGCTTGAATTGCCAATAGGCAAAGCCGAACACCAGAAATCAAGGTGGTTGCTTCAGCCATTAGATATTCCAGTATGGAAGTGGGATTCTATATCCATGGATTTTATTGATGGGTTGCCAAGATTGAACAAGAGAAATGATAGTACGTGGGTCATAGTGGAAACAATGACCAAGAGTATCCATTTCATTCTAGTTAGATCAACCAAAACGACGCCTGTTTTAGCAAGGTTGTTTATGAGGAATGTGGTTAGACTACACTGAATTCCTAATAGAATAGTAAGTGATAGAGATCCCTTATTCACTAGCGAGTTTTGGAAGAGTATGCAGGAAGTTTTGGAAACAAAGCTGAAGATGAATACTGCTTACCATCCACAGACAGATGGACAAATGAAAAGGGTTAACAAAACCTAGGAGGACTTGTTAAGAGCTTGTGTTCTAGATTTTGGGGGTTAATGGGAAGACCATCTGCATTTAGTCGAGTTTTCATATAATAGCAGTTATCGAACTACTATTGAGATGGCACCATCTGAAGCTCTGTATGGAAGGCCATGCAAATCTCCTATACGTTAGCTAGGGAATGGGGATAGGTTGGTTCTTGGCCCGGACTTAGTCAGAGAAGCTGCAAAAAAATATTGATGTCATTCAGGCTAGAACGAAGGAGGCTCGGTCTAAGCAGAAAAGTTATGCGAATAAAAGACAGAAAAATCTAGAGTTCTCAGTTGGAGACCATGTTTTCATCAAAGTAACACCGATGAAAGGTGTAATTAGGTTTGGAAAATCAAAGAAGTTGACATAGAGGTTCGTTGGACCTTTTCCTTATTATTGAGAGGATCGAGAAACTCGCATATAGGGTTGAGTTACTAAGTAGTTTGGTAGGTGTCCACCATGTTTTTCTTGTTTCTCATCTCAAAAAGTGTGTCAGAGGCCCAGAGACTACTATTGCACTAATAGTGCTAGATGATTTAGTGGAAGAACTGGACTTGAACATAGTAAGGAAGTCAGTTCGCATTGCGAGAGATGACAAGAGGCTTAGAACCAAGACGGTTAGATTAGTCAGAGTCCAGCAGATTGAAGACAACAGGGACTATACTTGGGAGGTTGAGAGCAGGATTAGAGATACTTATCCTGACTTGTTAGATGGTATGGTCTACCTCATTATTTGATTTATTGTGTACCTTATCATAATTTTGAGGATGAAATTCGTTAAGGAGGGGAGTCTGTAACACCTTAGATTTTTGATAACATTATTTAGAATATTTAATTAGTTAAATTAAATAAAATAATGTGTTGATTAGGGATTGAGATTTGATTTTAATTAAGGTGCAGCTATGCCATTTAACAATGAACTAAAATAAGAGTTAAATTGAATTAGAGGAGGTGTAGAATAGGAAAGAGGTCATTCCTATATCCTCGTAACCATGGCTGTGTATAATTTACACGTTTATTTTCATTCCAAAATTTTGAAAACTCAAGGTTGACTGCCATTAATAAGGAAAATATAAAAAAGAAAGAAGATAAGCTAGGAAGAAGCTTAAGAAAATCAAATCTATTCATATCTCGATCTCTTAAATCACGAAGGCAAGGTGAACAATGTTTACATCTCAATTTTGATTGTCTTTTCGGTTTTAAGAAGAATTCCAAATATGTTGCAATGATTTTCCATGTTTTTGAAGGATGGAATGAACATATATACCTGTTGATGATTTATGGTTTTTTATAATGAATTTATGATATCTTTAAGACGAAAACCCTAAAAAATTACATCAAAATTCCTTGCAAATTTTAATAAGGTCATAAATAATATTTTGGAGATGGGTTTCGCTTTTCATATTTTTCTAAGTTTTTGTGGAGTTAATATGAATTTACTAGTAAAGAAAATGGTATTTTGGGTTATAAATTATTAGCGGGTAAATAATTAATTGTTTGGGTTTGAAATTTTTATATGTTAGAAAATATATATAAAATGATTTTTCGGATTTTTCCAGATTTTTCTTAAGAGCTTTGATAGGTATATAAAATCCTTTAAGGTATGAAACTTAAATGTTTTATGTATTTTAAAATAGAGAAGGGGCTTTTTGTAAATAATTTGAATTTGTTAATTCTAGAAAATGGCAACACTTTTGACAAAGTAATATGGCAACCAATTAGATTTAGACAAACAAGGCAGGTTAGGTACAAAAGAAATAGTTTGAAAGTACAAGTAAATAAGTTTTTCATTGTTTCGTCTCCTTCGGCACAAGGTTCAGCCTCCACAATAATGCATCAAACACAGTTAAAACCAACGCATATTGTATCTAGCAACAGGTACGTAATAAATTGGGTATGGGCGAAAGGTATAAGGTCGAAACCATAGGGTTCCGAAAGGGTTGAAGCTTTGCTTTGGTTTTAAAGAAAATTCGCCTACTTTGCTTTCGACTAAGATTTTTTCGACTTAGTTCGGTTTACTAGGTCAAATGGTTTAAAAGGGAATGGTTTCGATTAGATTGCATCCTTTTGTTAAATGAATGCTTTCGACTAAGTTGAAACACCTAGCTGTCGTCTTTTTACCTTTTGACCAGTAGGTTTCGAAGAGGTTGTTTTGTCTTAGAAATCCTGCCCAACCATCCAATGCTTTCGAAGGGATGGTTTCGACACCATCACTTCCTTACTTAGGAAATGGTTTCGAAGCAGTTGCTTCCGATTTAAATGTTTTTAAGACCCTTTTTCTATGTTTGAAGTAAAAACCAAAATGGTTTCAAAGCAGACGCTTTCGACTTTTATGGGTTTCTGATCCTTTTGCTCTACTTAAGGGCAGAATCCAAATGGTTCTGATCGAGACGTTTTCAAAGTATAGGTAAACTTTGAATGGTTTTGAAAGGTTTCCACACGTTTTAACTTGAACCAAAAGTGCTTTCGAAAGGGTTGAGTTACGAAGCTTTTAAAAGGTTTTAGTGAATGGTTTCGAAAGGGACGGTTCCTTAAGGTTTCGATAGAGTTGAAAAAGAAGGCTTTTCCTAATTTTCGAAAGGCGGGTTTAAGAGGTTTTAAAGTAGGATGTCTAATGTTCTAAAGCTTTCGAAGGAAAGACTTTTATTGGTTTTGACAAAGTTGCTTTCAATGGTTTCGAAGGGGTTACCTTCAAGGATTTTGAAAGGGTGTTTAAAGGTTTTCGAACGTAGGTTTCGAATGTATTAAATAGATAATGTAGCCCAAGTATTTTCAAGTTAAAAAGGGTATTGAATTGTTTTGGAAGGACGGTTAATCCTTATTAAATCTCATCAACATTATTTTGAGTAAAGTATGTACATATCATGGCAAGATGGCTTTAGATTAAAGCTAAAGATATATTTTCCTTGTATATATATGATTTGTAGGACTAAATCATTTTGAAAAGGTTTTCAAGGAAAATTTAAAGGGTATTTAACCCTAAGAAAAGATTTTGGACAGTTATTTCATTTTACAGGCAGTCAGCTTAGATTTCAGACGGTTAGTCCATTTTAATCTGAACAGTTAGTCCAGTTAGCAGCAGTCGGCTCATTTTATAGATAGTTAGTCCATTTGAGCATAACGGACCTTGCTACTATTTTTCATACAGATGGTCATTTTGTTAGCATAACGGACCTTACTATTATATTGTGGGCAGATAGCTCACATTTTACCTGTTTTATGGATAGATAGTCCATTTATCAGCATAAAGGATATTGCTAGTTTGATATAATTAGTTTGATTAACCAGTTTGGTTGCAGGAAGAAAATTGCAAAATAAATATGTTTTGAAAAGGATATAAGTGAGGGAAAACCTGTTCCACTAAGCAGCGTGGTCTCACTTAATATCAGTAAATCGAGATTTAACATAATTATTCACACCAGGCTTTATGTTTGACTCGAAGTTTTTGTTTCCTCTTAAAATCTCGGTGCCTAAAATTGATTTGAGTAGGCTGAGGGTTAAGGTTTTCAGGTTTTAGTCTTTTGGTGAATAAGCTTTCGAAGACGAGCAAGTGGCTGATGGATCGCTAAATAAGAATACAGATTATTTTATTTGATTTCACTATGTATTTAAGTTAGTTTTGACTATGTTGCTTTAACCATCCAAGGGTGGCATCATCATATGACGCTTTTGGCATATTATTGTAAATTATATTTGATCAGTTCCTGGGAAATGTTTAGGGATTTTGTAACTTGGATATGAATTTGTTTTTAAATGTAATCAGTAAAAATGTTTGTTTTGAAAATCTATGATTTTGCTTATATTTGAGTGCTTCTGATATTATGGATAACATTAACATAGCCGTGTTTTTCACCAAAGTTAATACTATAAACGACTGTGGCATCTGTGGCACTTATCTTTTGGCCTTTTGATACGGGATGTTATATATATACTTGAATTGCACCAGATGGTATGGGAGGTTTTGTTAAGTTTTAGTGATTACCGAAAGCGATAGTATTTGACACATTAGAGTATATTTCCTTTTAGGATTCGACCGAGGGCCGATAAATCTTTAAAAGATAAACTCATGGATTTCTTTAAATTCTATTGTGTCATGCAATGTGTTCCACGATCGTTTAGATTGGTATGGACAACTCCTGTTACTAGTTATGGTTATTTTACGATATGGACGATCCTTGGTATATGACCGGCATGACAAATACAAGTTTGTTTCCACACTATGGACGATCATCATGATCAATATAAATGATTTAGGTGATCGATATGTTTTGTTTTGATTATCATGGATTTTTAGTGCTTTTGGATTTAAAATGTTCACAAGTTTTGTGATAAGTTCTGTATTAAATCATTTATGTAACAAGTTTACATTTATAGTACCACATACCTAATGTTATGTCGTGTTCTCACCCTTATGAATATTTAGAGATTGTCTGGCCCGTTTATTTTATAATACTTAGGTCAGGTTGAGACTTTTCAAGTTTTCAGGATGCTTAGGATTTTTGGTAGGTGTGCTAGCAAATGATGAACATTTTGACATCTTAATTAATCTTCTATTGTATATATTCACATGACGTATTATAGGAAGTATTATTTAAGACAGTGACTTATTTATGATGTATATTATGTAAGTCTAGTATTTTATTTTGTAGACTCGCCTTATGTATTATATAAAATATAAATTATCCACTATGATCCATGACTGTTATTTATATGATATACTTTTCTAATTTTGAGAAACCGATGGGTTTATTTCTTTAAATTGAGACTGTACATGTCAAAATTTCATTCCAGATATTTAACAAAAAGGGTAAACGTAACACATCAGTGTTCGATTAAAGATATATTCATATTTTCTCGGCCTTAACAAGTCATATTCTCCTTATTATAAGATGACATTATTTGTAATGTTCATTTATAATATGGGTATCATAGTGGGACTATTACATGTCAGCTTATCATGGATATTATAATGAGATTATATTCGATAGTTGCATTAGTTTTGTCTTGTCTGACTATGATGTTGGGAAGTGGTGACTATCACTTTAGCCATGTGTGTGGACATCATTTTTTAAAAGTTTGTATATAGTCTGCAATGTATATATTGGTGCATTTTGAGATATCCATTTACGTAGACATCCACGATGTGTACGTATATATTGTATTTTGAAAGTTTCGATGTGATATCATTCCCTAGTATATGTATTTTTACGTTAGGTTAGTTCTTATATATATTTTTGACACCAAAAATGGGCATCAACACCCGTAGAACCTTATGGACAACAAACAATGAATGAAATCTTTAGAACAAAGCATAAAAGTAAATAAACACGTAGATTTTGTAGTGGTTCGGCAATCTTGGCCTACATCCACTTCATATTTTTATTATACTAGATTACAGTTACAAGAACGGTTGGATCAGCTAGAATCCATTGAAACGAGCTTTAAAATAGAAATGGCATAGCCTTCGAAATAGGAAGAAGAAGATGAAGTCCCCTTTTTTGAAGCCATGACTATAGTATTTATAATAGGAGACATGCACAGATTGGGCTGAACCTTTACAAGGAAATCCTTTAGGTCCAATAGAGCCCACCATATCGATCGGCCATGTCCACTCCATGATCCATAACGATCGGCACTTGCATGACAGATCATTTTTACTTGCTCTTAACAACTCGCGGATTATAAAGGCTTTCTGGTATTGCTTCTAGAATATGGGATCATATTAGGTTGCATATTGCAAGCCATCAACTGTTTTAAATCGAAGGTGGAATATACATCAAATTATTCTGAGGTTGCACCCTCAATAACGATCGGCTTATATCGATCGACCTTTCTCTCATCTTCATTTTAGGACATGCGATCATCATAGTATGCCTCACTTAGTACTCAATTGATGTCCTTGGAGTCTTACACGGATTGGCTTCATAGTTCTCAAGGTATTAGCTGTTCTCCAATGAATTGAGTTGTCTTCCTTGATCATTCTCTTGTCAATCCAAACAATTAGTTGTATCACCCGTAGCTTGTTTGCATAGACTTCAGTCAATTCGTAACTTGAGATATAACTTCATGGAGCCAGGCTAGTGACTTCATGTTTTCCATAACTCGATTTGGTTTTGGTTCGAATCTGTTCAACTATCGTCCATAGTACTATAAATAGCTGGTTCTTCAAGCTATCGACAATTTGTTCCTGGTCGAATCGATGATATCATGACTTCACCAAAAGGTGGGATAACATTTGCCCCCTAAGGTACGTCTTATGAATAACATGACGTGCTTTGAATCATAACAAGTCTAAATCGACGTGATGGAATCCATTTAGCCTCCTATTTGATTACTATTCCTCTATCATCTATTGATAGTATAAATCCTGAGTAGTATCCTATTTGCATATACAAATTTTGTTAGGGGGAATCTATAAGCCCTTATTCATCTAATCTTGCCTCGAACTTGATAGGTCCATGTTTGTTTGCAATCTTTTATTGAACTTTTAAACTTGTTTTCATGTACCTTCGTACACGTGTTCATATTGTTAGCTCTAGGTCGTGCTCGTGTCCACAGGTCATTGCCAACTTTTACAATATTCTAACTGTTCATGCACGTAATCGAATTTCTATGATCATTTGCCATCCTTCTCATTCACCACAGTTTTCACTTACTTCATCATATTTCCATTCATCAACACACATTTTTTTTTAAAAATTAAATTTTCTTTGATCATGGAACTGAGTGTTGTAGGTTAGGAAATGAAACGGTCATCCGAAAGGCTTAAATAAATGAGAGGCAAAATCGATCAGCATTGGGATATCCGGAGGATCCTTCACTATCTAAGGATCGCTCCTGCACAACTCGTCCCGAACGACTAGGTGCTCCTCAACTGTACATATATGATATTCATGGAATTTCTTTACCATCTGCCCACTATATATGAAATTCGTTTTATTTTCACTTTTAAATGATGGGTAAGGAGCTTATCATTTACTTTTCTTGAATCGACAAAGAAATGCCAGATTTTGACCGACACTTGGAACAAATTAAGTACTTTCAAGAGCGAATGGTTCTTCGTTCATTGCCCACCTAGCTTTGCTTGATTATGGCAAGAGAGACATAAATGTTGCTCACTAACTTCATAAATATATAATGAAAACATATTCAGGCTACATTATAATGATGTTATTCATTTTCAGGTGTCGTTACCCGACCGAACGGCGGTGTTTATGAAGAGGCGATCTCTATTTTGATGAATGCTCTAGACAAAGATAGAAATATTGAATTTTTGCTCAGTGACAAATGTCTTGTAACTTTTGTCTTTGTAGAAGAGGGCCTCGGCATGGGGCTAACCAAAAATGCCCGACCGGTTGGGGCCAGATTACAGACCACAATCGATCAAAGAGATCTTCAATCCGACCTTGTAGTGCCCTCAGTCACGAGTACACAGGAGCCTGCTGATATCAACGCTAGAAGGCATAATGAAGATGCACATGGTCGTCATGATGATAGACCTGATCCCAGGGTTGGCGTCGGACCCTGACCAGTTCCTCAACCCCTGACCGTGATTAAAAGAATGGGGAAGTGATTGCACACGAGCCTCCAAAAATTCATCGTTCTGACCCAAATGAGGCATCGATGAACTTACCACTAGATTCTTTGTCCGATCTACCGATCCCATCTGATCCCGATGCTTATCAATTCACTAACGTGAGCATTGGAGGATTAGAGTCTCCCGTTAGAACCAGTTCAGAGATCTCCCCTTCCGGAGGGGAAGTTACACCGATGATCAAAGCTCCTACACTAGGACTGCCGAGGGGTTGCACTAGGACACTCGCACGTTTAACACCACAGTGCACTTAATTTGTACTTCCTAGTACTCGAAGTTGATTATTATCCACTTTTTTTTGCAGGAACGATGGCATGGAAAAGGAGTATGTATGATTCCCTACGGGACGTACAACATCAATCGTCTGTGTCGCGATTTAACTCTTATCACGGAAGTCATGACTATTATGACATTAGCCATCTCTTCGGTCGTGGTAGCGGTTATCAAGGAAGGGATGATCGGGATAGGCTTGATCAGGACATTACAGATAGAGATTGATATCTCCTCCTCAAAAAGGTCCTGAACGACCAGCAGAGCACAGGGACTTTCCCACCGAACCTCCTCATGGCCCTCTTAGAGTTCCCATGCCTACAAAGTCCTTGGTCCCAACTCAGTCTCAACAGTCGATCGATCACCGTCGTCATGGAGAACATGCTGCAATGCACAGGCCTGGCAAGGAAAGTGTGGGAGTCGAAACTATTTCTGAGTATTACCCAGTTGATCCAAACGTTTGCATGGTAGAACTTCGAAAGGAATTTTCGAGCTTATGCTTTGATGGGTTCTATTTTTCCCCAATTTGAAGAAGATCCTAGAAGATGTTCAAAGAATGACTATCAATTGCGTCACCGACATCCACATGCAATATCGAGAATGGATGAAAGCCACGAAAAAATATCAAAGGTTTCCTTTGAGTGCACGGTAGAATTCGAGAAACTAAAGCGGTAGGAGGCCCAAGATAAAAGAATTATCGAAGCTTTGACAAATGAAAAGGAGGCCTCTAGAACTGCCTTAACCAAAGCTAAAGAAAAAGCCAATGCTGCTTTAAAATCTGTGGTGGAAATGAAAGTCAGCGATCTCGATATGGTTCAAATACTGTATCACCGGAACCAAGAGACAATGCTTAAGCGAGACGCAGGTCGAAATAAGGAGTTTATGGCTTTGAAGGAAATAGCCGAACTCAAGGCCAAGTTTGAAGATGCGATAAAAGATAGGGATATAGCTCATAAGATTGCTCAAGATTCTTGCGAAGAGCTGGTTCGTGTTAGGCTTGAGAGAGATGAGTCCTTTGAAAAGGTTAAAAACATCAACACACTCATTTAATGTGAGATGGAAATGCTCACAAACAAGGTGAGAGGAGACGTGATAATGACCTCGACCTTCTTCTCGTTCTTTACAACACCAGAACTTATCATGGCGAAGACTTCCCCTATCAGCTTCATCATGCCTGGGAATTTCTTGTCTCAGAGAAGGAAAGACTTCATAGCTCGAAAAATTTCGATGCAACCAAACTCGAAAGCGAAGTGCTATTGCGATGGACCTAAAATATTACATGACATTCGGTTTTATCTCCAGAAGGAGTTCATGATTGTTCCTTCACATGAGACAGACGAAGGATATGGGTCGGCACATTTTGATATTGCAACTGAGCAACCCCCAGTGTCTTAAATCATAACTGGTACTGCGACTAGCTCCTCAACCATCCCCGGGTATGATCCGGAAACCGTGACTATCTCCGATCCTTGAGCATGGCTCTAAGGATGCTTTGATCCAGCCTAAAATCCACACTATGGAGGGTTTTCCATTATCTTGTAAAGTTGGGATGTTATTAATTAATCTTTTTAACCATTTCGCCTTTCTCTTTCTCAGCCTTAGACCCGTCGAATATTGCTTCTCTCCCTCATGGACGACCTCAGCTGAAGTCTCGAACGGCCGCAACTGAATCCATTACAGTTATAACTTTGTCTTCCACTCATAGTGTTCATGAGGAGGCCTTATTTTTTGACGATTAACTCATGGTGGCATTATTCAAGGAGGGAGGAGATCCACATCAAGAACTCTCCTTTGATGCAAAAGTGGTAACCATAGTCTCCTTTGATCCTGCCGATGGGCCTGGTATGAAAGAAAGGACTAAGCAAGAGGAGCTCAAGAAAAGGAAAGTGAAGGAAGAGCCAGTTGAATAGATCTCGGATAAGCCAATGCCTTCCCCTCTTCAAATGATCCCTTCTGAAGGTGCGACTCCTCCAAATGACGTTCCTCATACTTCTGGCGTTGAAGATGCCCTCATCCGTCATACTTCCAAAGACAACATCATCTTGGTCTATGCAACTGGGGAAACTCCTCCCAAGAAAAGCCGAGGTGGCAAAGGATCGAAAAGGGGGAGAGCAGTAGTTCAGAGGGAGCCACTTTGAAGAAGCAAAAGAGGGATAAGAAATCCAAAGGCTGATCTACGGATGTGCACATAATCCAAATAATCATTTCATTTTTATCGGTTGTAATCATTTGGGCATAGCTTTCGAATTTCTCTTGAATCTTGTACAATTTTTTTGATGTAAAGAAAAACTCTTATATTCTTGTGTATGATTCTGCATTTACTTGTTTAAATGTCTGAACTGTAGCACTTTTCATTTTATGTACTTGCGACTTGTTGGTTGTCGAATCAAACACTAATTTGATTAATCCATCTCAAGGGCTATCAACGGTCATGGTTTTGAGTCGTTGTAAATAGGAGATATGGGTCGCAATGATGAGCAATCATAGACATTTCTTGGACAATCACACTTCTAACCCTGGTATTCGGGCCGATAAATGCACTATGTGGATGGTAGGGTCACTCCCCAGTCGTGTTCATACTTCCACATCATTTGCAAAAGATTTAAAGTAAATTAATGAACGGTCGCTTCGCATCCATCATTTTTTTCTTTCATGCCCCAAGTCTGGGGCATACATTAATAAGTAAGAAGGTAGGTTATGCTGGCTTTAGCCATATAGTCTTTTCTCGTCGAGTGGTGGAACTGAGCTAGTAGATAGAGAAATGAGTCATGCGTATTCTGGTCTTTAGCCATTTGTATTCCTTCTGTCCAATTCAAGTCAGAATTACAAGAATAAAGAACGGTCAAAGCCACTTATCTACCCATGGAGTTTGCATCCTAGTCTGTATTTTGGGAACTCAGGGTCATTCTGTGAGCTGTCGACTTGCGCTCAATTTGTGTTCATACTTTGGTCTGCGCTCCTTGGACTTAGAGTTTTTTCGTGGGCAGTTGCTTTTTTGCCGAATTATTTGTATCCTAGTTCGCAGTCAAGGATTAAAGTTTTCGTCGAATAGTTTCAACCCTATTCCTCATTCGGGGACTTAGAGATTTTAGTCGAACTGTGCATACTCTAAACCGCAGCCTGGGATTTAGAGTACTCTAGTCTGTGCTTCGGGGACTTAGAGATTTTTGTTGAGTAATTTATACTCTGGACCATGCTTCAGGCACTTAGAGTACTTAATCCATGCTTCGAGGACTTAGAGATTTTTGTTGTATCATTTATACTCTAGTCCATGCTTCAGGGACTTAGATACTCTACTCTGCACTATGGAGACTACTTAGAGATTTTGTTGAATCATTTATACTCTAGTCCGCGCACCGGGGACATAGAGATTTTGTTGAATCATTTATATTCTAGTCTGCACCCTGGGAACTTAGCGTACTCTAGTCCATGCTTGGGGACTTAGAGATTTTTGTCAACTGTTTATACTCTAGCCTACGCTCTAGGGACATAGAGTACTCTAGTCCGCGCTTTGGGAACTTAGAGATTTTCACTGAATCATTTATACTCTAGTCCGCACTCTGGGGACTTAGAGTACTCTAGTCCATGCTCGGGGACTTGGAGAATCATTTATACTCTAGCCCACACTGCGGGAACTTAGCGTACCTTAGTTCACGCGCTTTGGGACTTAAAGATTTTTGTTGAATCATTTATACTCTAGTTCGCACTTCGGGGACTTAGAGTACTATAGTCCATGAACTGGGAACACAGAGATTTTTGTTCAATCGTTTATACTCTAGTCTATGCTTCGGGGACTTAGATTACTCCAGTCCGTACTCCGAGGACTTAGAGATTTTTGTTGAATCATTTATACTCTAGTCCGAGCTCCAGGGACTTAGAGTAAGTCCACGCTCCAGGGTCTTAGATATTTTTGTTGAATCATTTATACTCTAGTCTATGCTCCAGAGACTTAAAGTACTCTAGTCTGTGCTTTGGGGATATAAAGATTTTTGCTGAAACATTTATACTGTAGTCCACACATCGGGGACTTAGAGTACTCTAGTCCATGCTCTAGGGACTTAGAGAATTTAGTTGAATCATTTATATTCTAGTCCATGCTTTGGCTACTTAGATATTTTTGTTGAATCATTTATACTCTAGTCCATGCTCCGGGTACTTGAGTACTCTAGTCCATGCCCTGAGGACATAGAGAGTTTCTTTTGAATCATTTATACTTATGTCCTTGCTTCGGGGACTTAGAGTACTGTAGTTCATGCTCCAAGACATAGAGATTTTTGCTGAATCATTTATACTCTAGTTCGCACACCAAGGACTTAAAGTACTCTAGTCCGTGCTCTGGGGACATAGAGATTTTTACTTAGAGCAGTTTTATTTCCACCCATTTGATTTGTACTTCGTTTACCCTTTTAAGGAAAAAAGTTATCGAATGAGCGGTCGAACCATGTTCGTTCATAGAATGGGATCCTGCCTCCAGCATTTAGGATGAAACTGGGCTATCAAATGGTTAATTCTCGTCCGCTTGGTAGTTGTGTCTCTTTCCATCAAATCGAGGTAAAAAGCAGGTGATGAATGATAGGATCATATCCATACTGGGGTTGAATGATCGAGTTTTACACAATTTGCTTTGTATTTCTTTCTAGCAAATGAGGATAATGGATTATTGAGCAAGCAAATTGAGTCATATCCGCTTCGGGCTGCAACCATGTTCATTTATTAAAATCCATAATTTTTAAGTAGGTAGTAAATCATGGCCACTTCAAGTCTAACATAAAGGTGGTTGAATGAACAGTCAGTATATCTACGTTATATTGGAATCTGAACTTGTCTGGTTCTTTATTTTGTGCCACGGTGTCCTAAATCAGTGGCATACGGTAGTTGGAGAACGGTCAAGTCACGCTCGTCTAGATGAAAAGCTCTGCAGGTTCTATCATGATCTATGGAGACTGGTCGGTGCCCAATTCTAAGCACTTGGATACCTGCATTATATGCACATAGTTTAATTCAAGTCGATCATAATCTTCAACATAATTGAGATTGAAATTATAGTAAACTAATTAAAAAAATTCATAACAAATTTCATCAATAAGCGAAATAGTATCGTCTCTCGCTATTCCACTTTTCCCCTAGTTTATTTTAGCGGGGCATCGACCATCATCGGTCTAGTTAGTGATCGGGGTTCTTTATTGATAGGGCTATGATATTTCTATCATCATCGAGTCGATATGTTCTTCGGCTATAGCTACTCGTTTTGGTTACCAAGACCATCTGGATGTCCAAGATATGTGCAAGGCCATGTGGTCGGAAATTATTAGTCAGTCGCCAATTACATAGGGTCAGACTCAAGGAAATTTGATAACTGGATGAAGTCAGATATTGGGTTGCTTGGAGTCAAAGACCGAATCGCTTGGAGTCGGAAGTCCGAAAGGCTTGACACTCAGGGTCTATTTGGGATTTGCTTTGGGAAAAACATCATCCAACTCGGGCCTTGCTTGGGGTCACAGCGAATGTTGTAAAACTTTTTTGTACTTGTTAAAATTTCCATGCCACTTCTTCATACCTACCTCCCACAAGGACCGAACATATCCTCTTTAACATTTAATAACTCGAAGCATCTTGTCTAAGAAGGTGCTAAATTTGCTAACTTGGAGATGAAGGTAGCTCCCACTATTATTAGATCGGCCTTAATGCCTCAAGCTATGGACAAAGGTTTGTAGTATGTAAATAAGAATGATCGGTCAAACCCAATGACCTCAGAACGATCATACTAGATTATTTGTATAGAAAGAACCATAGTTTCATTATAGATTGGTAGGAAGTCCGGTAGGGGATCGGTTATAAGGACAAGAATGGAACGATTGTATCAAATTGATCCCGTTGGAACTTCCACACAAAATCAGTTGCTAGGGTTTTTATTTGGAATGATCATGTAAAATGATCGTATAGTGGTGATAGATTGTATTCAGTAGGCATGAGCATCAACATAATATGAATGGTCATATGCAAAGCAAAAATGTTTGGTCCCAAGAAAGAGGGTTAAATGATCGGGTGATGAACAATTGTAACAACCATATTTTCAAAACATTATTTAGAATAATTAATTGGGTAAATTAAGTAAAATAATGTGAAGATCAATAGGTTGAGATTTGATAAGACTAAGGGTTGTCATGCCATGTTATTGTGTTAATTAAAATAAGATAACATAAACAATGGTGTTAGGAATAAGCAAGTGCAATATGGAAAATAGGAAAGTCTTGTACCCTAAACCCTTAGGAAATAGAACTCACGTTCATTTTCATTTTAGCAAACTAAAACACCTGAGGCCATCCACCATTATTTTTCTCAAGAGAAGATTAAAACTAGAATTCAAGTAGAGGAAGATAATCAACATAATCAACATCAAATCTCACATCTTAACCTCAAAGCTAAGGTAAATAATCACTTCATCCCATTATCTTATGATTTTCGGTTTTAGATTAGATCCAAAATGATTTTGCAAGTTTATACCATATTTTTGATGATTAAAGTTATATATATACTTGCTGGTGAATTATGCATGTTCATATTAGTTTTTATGATATGTCTAATATGAAAACCCTATTAAAAGATATCAAAATACCTTGAGAATTTAAAAATAGGTTAGAAATGATATTTTAGAGATAGGTTCCAATTTTTATAATTTTCCAAGTTAATATGGATTTTATATTAATTTTCTAGTGAAGAAAATAATTTATCGAGTTATTAATTATTTACGGCTAAAATGATGATTATTTGGGTTTGGAATTTTTGTACGTTGGACAACACATTAACATGGATTTTATGGATTTTTTCTAGATTTTCCTTAGTGTTTTCACGAATATATAAATTATTTAAGGTATGGGACTTAGATGTTTTATATATTTAATTAAGGAGAATGGCATTTTATAAAATAAAATGATTATTTAATTTTGAAAATAGTGGCAGCACTTTTCTGAAAAATATTTTTTAACCAAAGAGAATTTGACGAACAAAGGCACATTAGTTGAAAAGTTACCTTTTACGACATAAAACCTTCCGACCTAGACCTTCTGACAAATCGAAAGGTATAAAGCTCTCGACAAGATCAAGAAAATGCATATGGTATCAAGTTACTTGGTACGTAATGAATTGGAAAGGTCGAAGGGTTCTTCGTCGAAAGGTTAATAACCAAAGAGGTTGGGGTATGTTTGTTTTATAAACAAAAAGCTTTCACCTGCTTTGCTTTCGAATAAGAGCTTTCGACTTGATTGCCTTCGATAATGTTGAATGTTTAAAATAAAGGTTCTTAAGTATTTCGACAAAGTCGAAAGGTTACAGCTGCTTTGTTTTGTTTTGAACCTTCCGACAAAGTCGAAAGGTTTTCCTGTTTTAAAATCAACCACTTCTCCATGCTTTCGAAAGAATGCTTTCGACTTAGGTGATTTATCATTGTTTTTTGAAGTAAAGTATAACCCAAGCTTTCAAAGGAGCTGTTTTCAAGGCTGAAGCCTACTGTTTAAAAGTTAAATTTTAAAGCTTTCAAAGCAGAGCTTTCAATAAAGTCAAAAGTTTGCTTCCAATGAAGTCGAAAGGTTTTAAAAGGAGGTTTCTCCACTTGTTTTAAATTGAACCTAGAAAGTCTTCGAAAGGTTTATTTCAAAAAAGGTTTATTGTCTTAGAAAGGTTTATATAGTGAATGAATTCGAAAGGTTTAAGTTCAATGATTTTGAAAGGTTTTAGTTCAATACTTTCGAAAGGTTTGGTTACTAAATGGTTTCGAAAGGTATGAGTTCAATGGTTTCAAATGTTCAATTCCTTCGAAAGGTTTGTTTACTGAATGGTTTTGAAAGGCCAGAGTTTAATGATTTCGAAAGGTTTTAATTCAATGATTTAAAAAGGTTTGAGAGAGAAGGTTTTCCAAGGTTTTTCTAAGGCGATGTTTTAAAGTGATTTTTTAAAATGGATGTCCAAAGTTTTATTACTTTCGAAAGGTTTAATGAATGGTTTCGAAAGGTAAGGTTTTGGCATATTGGCTAAGATAATTAAAAAAATTTCACTTGATTTTGGAAAGATGTACTTTCAAAGTTTTAGAAAGGAGAACTTTTCAAATGTTTAAAGTCTTCATCAACTATGATTTGAGTAAAGTGTATATATATAACATGAGTAAAGTAAAAAGATTATATATTTTTCCTTGTACAAGCTGATTTAAAGGTCTTAAATCATTTTGAAAATGTTTTCAAGGAAATTTATGGGAGGGGATCCTTTAGTGAAAATGACTCAGATATAAGAATACCAGATAGGACTAGTATGAGGTCGCACCCTATACATTAGCTATTAGTCCCAGCTAATTGTTATCTAAAATTACAGCGCGTAGGACTTAGTCACAGGTAGACTAAAATTATAATTACACACTGAAATAAATATATGTTTGTATACAGATAGGTTATCGATGAGCCCAAAAAACCATTAGGATCGGAAAGACCAGGGAGATGATTAAGTTAGGGACAGACCGTCCAGAATCGAAGTATTTAACAGATAGTTAAAGACAAACCATCTAGAATTGAAGTATTTAGCAGATAGTTATCGGCAGACCATCCATAAATAAACTATTTAACAGATAGTTAAGGATAGATAATTAAGAAAAAGAATAGCTAACAGGTGTTCGATTAATTTTCATTACATTGTCTGGTGGGCCTGAGTCAGCCAAAGGTTAAAAGTCATCCAAATAAAACCTATATGCTTGAACAGATAGTTCATTATTACTTGAAATTTATGCATGTTCACATAATGATGCTTTACAATGTTTAATCAATGTTGGTTGTAGGAAAAAGGTATTGCAAAGATATGCTTTAAAAGGATGTTAGTGAGGGGAAACTCGTTCCGCTAAGCGGCATGGTCTCACTTAACATACTAAACCGGGATGTATAATATTATTCACACCGGGCTTTATGTCTTACTCGAAGTTTATGTTTTTCCCTTAAACTTCGTAATTAATTTGAGTAGGATGAGGAGTTAAGATCTTTTTCAGGTTTAGTAGGATGACGAACAAGGCAATCGGAGGCATGCAGGAGGCAAAGGAATAGCTATGTAGAAGTCGTAGTTTTATATTTTGTTGTATTTCCACTGTGTTATGTATTAAGTCTATATGACTCTAATCATCCATGGGGTTATCTTCATACACCACTCTTGGCGTATTTGTAATAAGTATAATTTATCCGTGCTTAGGAACGTATTGGGATTATGTAAGTGGAATATGGAACATCTGTTTAAATGTAATGAAGTAAAAGTTGTTTGAAATCTGTGTTTTGTTTCATATTCAAAGGCTTCTGATATTATAGATACTATTAACATAGCCATTTTTAGTCACTATAAGCTAATACTGTAGATGACTGCAGCATTTGTAGCGCTTAGTTTTGGACCTCTAAATAGGAGATGTTACAGGTTGGTATCAGAGCATGGTTTTTGAAATATTTTTAATAAAAATGGTTTGAAAAAAACATAATCCTCAGTAATTAGAGTTAAGATCGAGATATGGGATAACGCTATAGTAACGTATCGGTATTTGCTATATATAAGTATACGTTATATCTCTAGACTCCTATGTTAGTTAGGTTGTTCATCTGTATCTCATGAGGTTTGAATACAAATATGGAAGGAAGAAGGGGTGGAGTTAATCTTGGAGGAGATAGCACCACCACTAATGGAAATTATCGACCAAATGCTAGAAGAGGTCCAGTTTAGGCTCAAGCTGAAAATGTTGGCGCTAGGGTTCCCCAAGTAGACATGGGAGCCATGTATTAGTATTTCATAAACACGATGCAGGTTGGAATTGAAGCTGGAGTTGTCGGAGGAAATGCTGCTAGAGGTGGAGTACAGGAAGCACTGATGGTCAACCATTATGCTAACTTGAGCCAAGACTATACCGGATTTAGAAGGAAGCCGTCTATTGGAACTGAGGATGCGATCGAGGTAGAAAATTGGTTGTTGCATTGCAAGAGCATTTTTTGCTGACCTAGGATTGAATAACGAGCAGAAGAGGTGATTAGCTTCGAGATAGCTTCAAGAGCTATTCTATTTTGGGAACACTGTTGTAGTAGGTGTTAATAAGGTAATGATGACTATAGCAGAGTTTAGGAGAAGGTTTCAAGAAAGGTTTATGTTTGTGATGGCATAGTCAGCGTTGGTGTTGAAGTTTGTGGAACTAGAACAAGGGGAGATGTTTGTCTTAGAGTATGCAAGTAAATTTAAAGAGTTGGCTCGGTATGAGTATGCTTTAGTTGATATGGTGATCATGAAGAATGACAAGGTTATAAGAGGCTTGAGGCCGGAATTGATAGGTTCTACCTTATCGCACTTAAAAGATCCAAGTGATGTAGTGGTGGAAATGGCCCTGAGGCAGGAAGAGGCGTTAGCTCGTTTGAGGAAGAAAATGAAGAAGGTCCAGAGGGACAAGGCCAGAAAAGAAATTTTTTCCATAAGAAGAATGCTCAGAAGGGATGAGCATAGAAGAAGGGAAAAGCATAAGTGGTTTGTTATAAATGTGATAAAGGACATTATGCTAATGAGTATCTTACTAAAAAAGTAAAAGAGAAATGAAAGGAGGTGATTGGAAAAAAGTATATCTGATGCTTTAATGGTGATTGGATCGACCATTATAAGAACCAATGCAAGGAGCCTACTAAAGAAAAGGGGGCAAGTTTATGCATTGGAGCCCGCAATTTCAAGGCCAGTTGTGCAGTAGAAAGAGAAAGCTATTATGGGCAGCTGTTATGGGAGGCTAGCTATAGATTCATGGTATGTCTCTTAGTGTTTTATTTGATACTAGTGCATACATTCTTTTATTTCTTGATGTTTGGTAGATAAGCTTAACCTAGAACCCTCATATCTAGTTACTTCCTTAAGGGCTGCAAATCCGATAGGAGGGTATGAAACACTTGGGATGAGGTGTGACCATTTAGAATTTGATTTGCTAGGCCATACTTTTGATTGTTGTTTATATGTGTTTGATTTTGTGGGATTTTCGATTATCCTTAGGATGGACTGGTTAAGTAAGTATGATGCTAGGATTATTGCCATGATAGGAAAATACATTTAGTCACCCGGATTGTAGTGATCGGATGTTTTATACCGTAGAGAACCCTAGTTGCGAAGCGAATGCTTTATTGGGTATTATGGAGTTGGAGGATGAGTTGCATCGAGTCTTTGTAGATAGGGAGTTTGCCGATGTGTTTGAGTCAGTAGTTGGACTGCCACTGAAATGAGCTATTGAATTTTGGATTGATTTAGTGCTTGGAGCAGAACCGGGGAGTAGGATGCCAAGCAGGATGACACCCACAGAGAGAGAGTTAAAGATGCAATCGGTGGATCTGGAAGGCAAGAGTTTTATTCGACCGAGTAGTTCACCATGGGGAGCTGTCGCGGTGTTTGCTAAGCCGGACAGATCATTAAGGCTATGTATCGATTATCGTAAGTTGAACAAGAAAACGATAAAAAATTGATATCTACTACCATGAAACGACTATTCGTTCGATCAGTTAAGTGGAGTCAGGGTATTCTCGCAGCCGGATTTAGCAACTGGATTTCATCAGCTTAGAGTGGTAGAGGATTATATTCCATTGATGGCGTTTTGGACAAGATACGGGTCATACAAATGGTTAGTTATGTCGCTCGGATTAACTAATGCATCGACATTCTTTGTGTATTTAATGAACCAAAATTTCCGAGAGCACTTGGATAGATTTGTGTTGGTCTTCATAGATGATATTCTGGTATACCCTAAGGATGAGAAGGAGCATGAAGTTCATCTTAAAGTTGTGGTTGAGACGTTGAGGGAGCATCAGTTGAAGGCAAATTTTTCGAAGTACCATTTTTGGAAGAAGGAAGTGAAGTTCCTTGGTCATGTACTCTCAGAGAGAGGGTTGGATCCGACTAAGATTGAGGCGATGAATAATTGGAAGAGACCCGAGATGGTGATCGAGAAAAAGAGTTTTTTTTGGATTGGTTGGATATTATCAAAGTTTTATAAAGGATTTTTCATGGATATCTACATCGATTACTAAGCTTACACGAAAGGATGTGAAGTTTGTATGGACTGATAAGTGTGAGGAAGCATTCCAGAGCTTGAAACACTTATTGACCCATGCACTGGTGCTAGTGGTTCCGGAGGGGAATCAATATTTAATTGTTTATACTGATGCATGTAGAACTAGATTGGGAGCTGTGTTGATGCAAAGTGGTAAAGTGATTGCTTATGCTTCGAAAGCTCAGACCATATGAAGTTAGTTATCCTACGCATGATTTGGTGTTAGCTGCCATTATGTTTTCTTTAAAGGTGTGGAGGCATTATTTATTGGGAGAGCGATTTGGGCTTTATATAGATCATAAGTCATTGAAGTACTTGTTCTCTCAGAAGGACTGAACATGAGACAGCAGAGGTGGTTGGAGTTTATTATTGCTTACGATTTTAGAATTGAGTACACACCTAGAAAAGGGAATAGGTTAGCAGATGCACTTAGTAGGAAACATCAGAATGCAATACTGAGGATGATTGCAGAGTGGAAAGATTTGGAAGCATTGTCAGCTTGTAGAGTGCAGTATAGATCCGAGGCAGGTTCTAGTGTGGGAAGTGATATATTGTCTTGTTTGGAAGTTCGACCGATAATGATTGAGAAGATAGCTTCTAAGTAGGAGGAGGATCTAGTTTTGGTTGAGCGGATCAGAAAGTCAAAGGAAGGCATAGAGAGCAATGACTTAAAGGATTTCATTCTTGACTAGAAAGGATGGTTAAGAAAGAAAGGAAGGTCATGTGTTCTAAATGTAAGGGACATGAGGAAAGAAGTTTTGGACGAATGCCATCATTCGAAGTTCATTATTCCACCGAGTGGAATGAAGATGTATCAGGATATGAAGAGAAGTTCCTTTTGGGAAGGTATGAAGGACATTGATTTATGTGGTAAGCAGTGCTTGAATTGCCAACAGGCAAAGGCTGAACATTAAAAGCCAAGTGGATTAATTCAATCATTGGAATTTCCGTTATGGAAGTGGGATTCTATCTCTGTGGATTTTATTGATTGGTTGCCAAGATCTAGTAGAGGAAAAGATCATAGTGGATGGACTAACCAAGAGTGCCCCTTTGATTCTGGTAAAGTCAACTAGGACGACCCTTGTTTTGGCGAAGTTATTTATGAAGAATATAGTTAGACTACACGGAATTCCTAGTAGTATCATTAGTGACAGAGATTTATTTTTTGCTAGTTAGTTCGGGAAGAGTCTACAAGAAGCATTAGGAACCAAGCTCAACATGAGTACCGCTTACCATTCACAGACTGATGGGCAAACAGAAAGAGTTAACAAAGTCTTGGAGGATTTGTTAAGAGCTTGTGTTTTGGATTTCGGGGAAGCATGGGATGACCATCTCTATTTAGTCGAGTTCTTGTATAACAATATTTATGAGACTGGAATTGGGATGGCACAGTTTGAAGCTTTGTATGAAAAGCCATGCAAATCTCCCATATGTTGGTCTGAGACCGCAGATAATTTGGTTCTTGGTCCAGATTTGGTGACGGAAGCCATATGGAAGATTGAGTTGATCCAAGCTAAGAAGAAGGAAGCTCAATCTAGGCAGAAAAGTTAAGCAGGTAGAAGGAGGAAATATTTGGAATTCTTTGTTGGAGACTATGTGTTTACTAAGGTTTCACCGATGAAAGATGTGATTAGATCCGAGAAGTCAGGAAAGTTAGCACTAGATTCATAGGACCTTTCCATGTTGTTGAGAGGATCAGGAAACTCACTTATAGAGTAGAGTTACCGAGTAGTTTAGTAGGAGTCCATGATGTTTTCCATGTTTCTCATCTTAGAAAGTGTGTTACAAACCCTACAATGTTAGAAGATTTAGTAGTGGAACCGGATTGACTATAGTTAAAAAGCCGATTCAGGTTGTGGCAAGAGATGAGAAAAAATTAAGGAATAAGACAGTCAAGTTAGTAAAGGTTCAGTAGAGTGATGATGCTAGACACTGTTCTTAGAAGACTGAGAGTAGAATTAGATATGCATATCCAGATTTTTCTGATGGTATGTTTTACCTTTGATTGTTTTGTTGTGTACCTTATCGCAATTTCGAGGATGAAATTCTTTAAGGTGGGGAGTTTGTAACACCCCATATTTTTATAACATTATTTAGAATAACTAATTGGATAAATCAAATAAAATAATGTGAAGATCAATAGGTTGAGATTTGATTAGACTACGGGTAGCCGTGCATGTTAGTGTGTTAATTAAAATAAGATAACATAAGAAAAGGTGCTAGGAATGAGTAAGGGAAATATGGGAAATAGGAAAGGCTTATACCCTAAACCCTTAGGAAATAGAACTCACGTTCATTTTCATTTTAGCAAACTAAAACATCTAAGGCCGGCCACCATTATTGTTCTTAAGAGAAGATTAAAGCTAGGATTCAGGTAAAGGAAGACAATCAACATAATCGACATCAAATCTCACATCTTATAATCTCAAAGCTAAGGTAAATAATCACTTCATCCCATTTTCTTATGGTTTTTGGTTTTTAGATTAGATCTAATATGATTTCGAAAGTTTATGCCATGTTTTTGATGATTAAAGATATATATATGCTTGTTGGTAAATTATGCATGTTCATATTAGTTTTTATGATATGTATGATATGTAAACCCTATTAAATGACGTACAAATGTCTTGAAAATTTAAGTATAGGTCAGAAATAATATTTTAGAGATGGGTTTCAAATTTCATAATTTTCTGAGTTAATATGGATTTTATATTAATTTTCTAGTGAAGAATATGATTTATTGGGTTGTTAACTATTTGTGGCTAAAATGATGATTATTTGGGTTTGGAATTTTTATATGTTGGAAAACAAATTAAAATGGATTTTATGGAATTTTTTCATTTTTTTCCAAAGTGTTTAAATGAATATATAAAATTATTTAAGGTATGAGACTTAGATGTTTTATATATTAAATTAAGGAGAAGGGGCATCTTATAAAATAAAATGATTATTTAATTCTAAAAATAGTGGCAGAACTTTTTTGAAAATATTTTTTAACCAATGAGAATTTGAAAACAAAGGCAGGTTAGTTGAAAAGTTATCCCTTTAAGATAAAAACAAGGAAATCATACTTTAGCATGTTTCAGCCTTTTACGGCATAAAACCTTCCGACCCAGACCTTCCGACAAAGTCAAAAAGTATAAAGCTCTCGACAAGATCAAACCAATGCATATGGTATCAAGGTACTTAATACGTAATGAATTGGAAAAGGTCGAAGGGTTCTTAGTTGAAAGATTGATCACCAAAGAAGTTGGGGTATGTTTGTTTTATAAACCAAAAACTTTCACCTGCTTTGCTTTTGAATAAGAGCTTTTGACTTGGTTGCCTTCGACCATATCAAATGTTTAAAATAAAGAATTTTTAACCTTTTGACAAAGTCGAAAGGTTATTGCCGCTTTGTTTTGTTTTGAACCTTCCAACAAAGTCAAAAGGTTTGCTTGTTTTACAATCAGCCGCTTCTCCATGCTTTTGAAAGAAAGCCTTCGACTTAGGTGATTTATCATTGTTTTTCTAAGTAAAGTATAACCTAAGCTTTCAAAGGTGTTTTTTTAAAGGCTGAAGCCTATATTTTAAAAGTTAAGTTTTAAAGCTTTCAAAGCAGAGCTTTCAACAAAGTAGAAAGGTTGCTTTGAATGAAGTCAAAGGTTTTAAAAGAAGGTTTCTCCACTTATTTTTAATTTAACTCAGTAGGTCTTCGAAAGGTTTATGTTTTAAAAGTTTTAATGTCTTCGAAAGGTTTTTTTATTGAATGAATTTAAAAAATTTGAGTTCAATGATTTTGAAAGGTTTTAGTTCAATGCTTTCGCAAGGTTTGGTTACTGAATGGTTTTGAAAGGTTGGAGTTCAATGATTTCAAAAGGTTTGATGTCTTCGAAAGTTTTGTTTACTGAATGGTTTTGAAAGGTCAGAGTTCAATGATTTCGAAAGGTTATAGTTCAATGGTTTTGAAAGGTTTGAGAAGGAAGGTTTTCCAAGGTTTTCCTAAGGCAATGTTTTAAAGTGATTTTTTAAGAAGGATGTCCAAAGTTTTATTGCTTTCGAAAGGTTTGATGAATGGTTTTGAAAGTTTTGATGAATGGTTTCGAAAGGTTTGATGAATGGTTTCGAATGGTAAGGTTCTGGCACATTGGCCAAGATAATTAAAAGGTTTTCATTTGATTTTGGAAAGAGGTACTTTCAAAGA
Source organism: Allium cepa (assembly GCA_030765085.1). NCBI lineage: Eukaryota > Viridiplantae > Streptophyta > Magnoliopsida > Asparagales > Amaryllidaceae > Allium > Allium cepa. The sequence goes on from CM060937.1 coordinate 296,982,991, forward strand.
TTTAGAAAGCAGAACTTTTCAAATGTTTAAATGTTTCCATCAACTAAGATTTGAGTAAAGTGTATATATATAACATGGTAATATGATTTTGAGTTAAGTAGAATGACTATATATTTTTCCTTGTATAAGTTGATTTAAAGGTTTTAAATCATTTTGAAGATGTTTACGAGGAAATTAATGGAAGGGGAACCATAATTGAAAATGACTCGGATATTAGAATACCAGACGGGACCAGTATGGGTTCACACCCTATACATTAGCTATTAGCCCCTATTAATTGTTATCTGAAATACTAGTGTGTAGGGCTTAGTCATAGGTAGATTAAAATTAAGATTACACAGCAAAACAAATATTTGTTTGTATAAAGATAGTTTATTGGTGAGCCCGAAAAACCATTAGGATCAAGAAGACCTAGGAGATGATTAAGTCAGGGACAGACCATCCAGAAGCGAAGTATTAAATAGATAGTTAAGGAGAGACCGTCCAGTAGTAAAGTATTTAACAGATAGTTAAGGACATACCGTCCAGAAATGAAGTATTTAACAGATAGTTAAGGATATGTAATCCAAAATAAGAATGGCTAATAGGTGTTTGATTAATTATGATTGTATTGTCTGGTAGGCCTGAGTCAACCAAAGGTTAAAAGTTATCTAAATAAAACTTATGTGCTTGAATAGATAGTTCATTATTACCTGATATTTATGTATGTTTACATAATGATGCTTTACAATGTTTAATCAATTTTGATTATAGGAAAAAGGTTTTGCAAAGTTATGTTTTAAAAGGATGTTAGTGAGGGAAACACATTCCATTAAGCGGCGTGGTCTCACTTAACATACTAAACCAGGATGTATAATATTATTCATACCAGGCTTTATGTCTGACTCGAAGATTGTATTTTCCCTTTAGTTCTCAGGTGCTCAAAATTAATTTGAGTAGGATGAGGGATTAAGGTGTTTTTTCGGTTCAGTACGATGACGAATAAGGCTACCGAAGGCATGCGAGGCAAACATATAGCTATTTAGAAGTCGCAGTTTTATGCTTTTTTGTGTTTCCACTATGTTATGTATTAAGTCTATTACAACTCTATAACTCTGATCATCCAAATGGGTATCTTCATATACCGCTCTTGGCATATTTATAATAGTGGAAATTAGCCACAAGGGCCTCTTTAGCAAGTGCAATTAGTTTTTAGGACACACAACTGAAATAATTACTTTTAAGGACAAAATGCAAAATAATTAGTTTCTAAGGCCTAAAAGCCTATGAAATTATGTCCTTGAAAGTAATTGGACTGCTGGCTTTGTCCTTAAAAGTAATTATTTTGCTGACTTTGGCCTTGAAATTAATTTCTGTGAATGTGTGTTCTAAAAACTAATTGGACTGCAAAGTTTGTCCTTCTAGTGAAATAGCCCTTTATAATAAGTATATTTTACCTATGCCTGGGAAAGTATTGGGATTATGTAAGTTGTATATGCAACATCTGTTTTAAATGTAATGAAGTAAAATTTGTTTGAAATCTATGTTTTGTTCCATGATCAAGTGCTTCAAATATTATAGATACCATTAATATAGTTGTACTTTGTCGCCGAAAGCTAATACTATAGATGACTGCAGCATCTACAGCGCTTAGTTTTGGGCCTCTAAATAGGGAATATTACAACAATTGTGAGGAATGATCGGAGATAAGCGTTCGTGTATCAAGTAACCCCTATCATACTGGTGGAATAACCAATGTGAACCATTTTAAAAAACAACCTTGCAGAATGCTGGAGTGACTGAGTTTATAGTGAACGGTTCTTTTCCTAGTGCATAAGGTCCATGGCCAAATGTCGATCTTTCGTCCTTGCATTGAAACTTGAGAATGCAAAGACATTTACGAACCATATGGCTACTTGTTACTAATCTCATCCTTTCTTGCTTTTGGCTAAGGTAGTAGACGTGATTTCACGACCTTGTATAGCAACTTCCATCTAGAATTTTCTCAAATCCGAGCAGGGTAGAAAACTTATTAATCAAAAACTAGATCTATCTCGTGAACATGGGAATTCATTAGTAGAAAGTGAGATCCAACTGAACTAAGAATTCATTTCTCAACAAAAGCACCAAAATGTTGACGCCAAAAATGGGCATCCACACTCGTAGAACCTTATGGACATCAAATAATGAATGAAATCTTAAGAACAATGCATGAAAGTAAATGAACACATGATTTTTTACTGGTTCGACAATCTTAAACTACATCCACTTCATATTTTTATTAATCTTTTACTAGATTACAGTTACAAGAATAGTTGGATCAGCTAGAATCTATTGATATAAGTTTTTAGGAAAATAGAAATGGCAGAGTCTCCAGAGTAGGAAGAAGAAGATGTAGTCCCCCTTCTAAAGCATTGACTATAATATTTATAGAAGGAGACGCACACGGATCGAGCTGAAACTTTACAAGGAAATCCTTTAGGTCTAATAGAGCCCACCGTATCGATTTGCCATGTCCACTCCATGATCCATAACGATTGGCACATGCATGATCAATCGTTTTTACTTGCTCTTAACAACTATTGATCATTATTGGAGGATCTTAAAGGCTTTCTGATATTGCTTCTAGAATATAGGATCATACTGGGTTGCAGATTGCAAGCCATCGGCTGTTTTAAATCAAAGGAAGAATATACATCAAACTATGTCGATCATTAGGTTGCACCAATCAACAATGATCGACCTTTCTCTCATCTTCATTTTAGGACGCGTGATCATCATGGTATGCCTCATTTGCTACTCTATTGATGTACCGGGAGTCTTACATGGATTGGCTTCATGATTCTCAAGATATTAGATATTCTCTAATGACCTGAGCTGTCTTCCTTGATCGTTCTCTGGTCAATCCAAAAAGTGATTATCACACCCGTAGCTTTGGTGCACAAACCTCACTCAATTCCAACTTAAGATATAACTTCACGAGGTCGGGCTAGTGATTTCATGTTTTCCATACTTCGAGGTTTCGGTTAGAATATTTTTGACTATCATCTATAGTACTATATATAGCTGGCTCTTCAAGCTATTGACTATTTATTCCTGGTCGAATCGATGATATCACGACTTCGCCAAAAGGCGGGATAACATGTATGTTCTAATATGTGATGCACTCAATTTAAGAAAATTACATATGTTGCTTTATGAACGAGAAATATATTATTTCAAATGTATTAAGATATTGTAGTGTATCCGTGTTGATCCAGTATAATGTATATGAGAGATCGCTCCAATTGAACCCTTTGATCTGGGCTGTTAGATAATTATTACTCTTTGGTGGCTTGGTCACTGGGATGAAGCTTCACATTAGCATGTTAACAAGAAAAACTACTTCATAATTCAACATTTGAAATCAATAAAGGTATTTCCTTTCAACACTTCTTTATACTATCTTGACTGCATTGATCTTCTTCTTGAAGCTTCATTTTGGGCCAGTGGATCCTGTCCTTTCGGTACTATTGTCAAAATCATAGTTTGTTAATGTACTTAGAATTCATTTTGAGTTAACGCATCTAAATGTAGTATAGTATATACCCTTCATGGCTTGTCAATAATTGAAGATACTGTTACTGCTAACAATTTATTTTCTCAACAATGATAACATATTTGTAGTTTCTCTTCAGTGTGTAAGGATTTTCATTAGATATTCTAAAGTAACCGTATCCATTTTAGGCTTGGTTAAATTTACTTCCTCTAATTTGTTACAATGTTAGAATCTCGGATTGTATCCGAGTCCATTGCACTAGCGCTAATTTCTCTAGGTGGAAATGGTTTTGACAAGAAGATGGCACGCCTTGAAAAAACGATTTGTTTCTTAGTTGGATGGAATAAATATTCAAAATATTTTTATTTGCCTATAGACTTACTTAAAATATCTAATTTTAAGTTTTTGGTACTTACATTCATAATGTAGAGTGGATAATCTCATATCTTAAACTATTTAAGATATAGATATTTGCATAATTCATATCTTATATGAAATTGTAAACTATAGTTTTAGATGATATTAAATTTAACATATGTACTTACTTATTATATAAAGAAGGAACCCAATCTCACTCATTATCAATCATACTTTGTCCAATAAATTATGGTTAACCCTTCTCGATATATCATTATATAGCATAAGGATGAGTGACCTTGAAAGTGGATCTTACTTGCTTTATAAGTACTACTGAAACTATCATTCGATATATTCACTTATTCAATCATAAAAATTGTTGTTTCCAATTCATATTTTGTTTTCTACTTCCTTTATATGCACATATCAATCTTGTGTATCAAAAGCACTTCTTCATAACTTAGGCATTCAATCGGTGAACGAAATAAGTGGATAAACTTTTGATATCTTGGACTTTGGAATATATACATTAATATGTATCAATCAGAAAGATTTTGTTAACTATTTTGTTTCTCCCACTGAATGGATGTTTTGCTCTTAATTATTTGACAAATACCTTACGATATATAATCATATGATTAAAGAATTTTTTCATAAATATACAGCTTAGTCTATAATTTCAAAATTGATTGTTAGATATTTTATTTGTGTTCTTTTTTTTCTCCAACTAACACATCACTAATGCTATAAAAGTATATACCATAGTCACAGTGCCAAAAAAAGATTAATTTTATAGTGATTATTCATATCAAAACAAAACTATATCCACATTCGGTCATAACTAAGTGTAGTTATTATTTCACAAATATTACTTAGAATATATGAATGTAAATTTTCAAGCCCGCTAGTAAATATCATATAGTATGACCCCACTATTTCTGCTATTACAATAACAACGTATGAAATATGAAACTCCATTTAGCCACTCACTATAGGCTTTTTATTTCGTTTACCATATGTACTTTACAGTCTAGATTTTCAGATGAATATTCAAACCCAAGAAATGAATCTTACAGAGAACAAACTTTCTATAAGAAAAATACATGGATATCATACTTCTTGTTCCATATAAAATGTCCACAAATATCGTAACATCCTAAATTTTTGTCACGTAATATGCCAGATATTTACTTAGGAAATAATCAAATAAATATTGTAGGCAAATATAAATATATAGACAGTGTCGATAATTTCCATATGAATATATGATTTCAACTTCAAACATTAAATGAATAAATGGTTTATGTGGAAATGAATTAAAGACTTTAATTATGTATGAGGGAAATAAGGAAAATACATACAATTTATTCCATTAATACCCAGTCCTCCTTCTATATCAATTTAGCCATTACCTCATAAACAAAGAAAAGAAAAACAAAATACAAAGGCTAGAGAAACTCCATTAAAAATTCATTCAACAAAGAAGAAGAAAATGAGGAAAGCTTAAGGGAAGAAACCAAGACAATTATCTTCACATAAATTGAACTAAGATGAATAATATTTCCATCTTTTTATTTTATGTCATTTAGTTTTAGAATTGCGATGAAACCAAAATGATTTCTTTATGTTTTCATGCATATGGTTTAGGTGATCATTTGGATGTGTTATAGTTATAATTAAATATGTTTATATGGTTTCCCTAAGGAATTTTGTGTAAAAACCATGTTTTTTGTCTCCAAATGCTTTAAATTTTTTTATATGATATATGAAATAATATTTTGGAGAAGGGTTTCTAATCTCATAATTTTTTGAATTATGATGAATTTAATTTGAATTTTCTAAGTAAGAAAATGACCAATTTTGGTTTTAAATTATTTAAAATATGCGAAATAATTATTTTGTTCAAAAATTATCATATGATGTTGAAGAGGAAAATATTGATTTTAGGCTTTTTTTCCAAGTTTCGAGTTAAAGGAATTGTTTATGAAAAAATGTTTTAAGCACAAAAGGTAATTAATGGAAAATTTACATTTGGAAAAGAAAATAAATTTTCTCGTTTTGTTTTGGTTTAAATTTTAAGAAAATATTTTGATTAACTAATGAAAATTTGATAAAATATTTGGTTTGGTAAAAAGTTATTACATTTAAATGAAATAAATCAATTTTGCAGATATTTACAGAAATGCCATTACCTCCTTGCGATAGGCTCTATTTATCAATATGCGATAGCTATAATCAACATGCAATGTAAGAACCCTTATTTTACATATTGGAGGATCTTAAAATATAATTTTTAAGTTCATATTTGGTTCGTATGACTCTACAACTTTGGGTAATGTTGAGTAGTGACATTTATATCCCTTAGTAATTTTATCGGATGGTATTGACCCTAGATTTTATTTTCCAGCATTTTTTCTTGTTATATGTATTACATGGTATACTTATATTGATGCACTCGAGAACTTGGACAAAGGGAAAACGTCCCAAAGTCAAGAAAACCGCTCGAAACTAGCGTCTCGGGCACAGTCTCATATTCTGGTGAAACTTGTTCCATTGGAATGGAAAAATTGAGACGAGTCACTCCATTAAAGAATCGTCAGACAGTCCTAGAAGCCTTATGACTATGAAACGTATGTTAAAATTTCAAAAAAAAGAGATAAGGGGGTATATTCAAACTGTAGCCTTACCCACTATCCAATAAATCTTTCCTTCTTTACCCGGCTGCACATATTTCATCCTTCCTAATGAATTCCTTCCTCTTCACAAAACCCATCTCCCACTCATCTTTTTCCTCCTCTTTCTCAATCAGAAAGCACTGTTTTAGACGAAATAAAACTTGGTTCTCTCTATTTTTTCAAGGGCTATGTAACCATGGGCTCGGTTCGGCTCGACTTCGACTGCGTTTGTTAACGAGGAGGCGATTTTTGAAGGAGAACTGAATTGGGTTTAGTTGATACGAGTTTGTTTGTCTCTACGAGGGGATTATGGAAACATGAATGGCAGAGTTGGAGATTGACGTAGTAGTGGGGGCTTGCTTGGGAAAGTTTGAAAATAAATGGGTTTTCGTGTTTTTTGGGTGATGGCAATCCATCGGGTGTTAGAAGTTTTTCATAAAATTATCTAAATTGGTTGTTAATAAGAATAGGGATGGCAATCTCCCTAGATGGGGATATGGGGGCAATGCCCCGTTGACAGTGGTCTCGTTTGCTGTTTGAGTTTAAATTCAAACTACAAACAGATATGACTGCTGGGACCAAAAGGAATCTATTTGTTTCAAACATTTACCACCAATAGAAGCCTACACATTGCAGTACTCATCATCCAAAGATAACTTCTTTTCTACTTTCTGAATCAATAAATATACATGCATCATCCGACCATTTCAAGCGTTCTCTGATTTATGTAAGTGATAATAACTTGCACGAACTCACTTCAATGTATCTTCAAAGAGCTTGTTTGAAAACATTCTTGAAGGAAAGCAATACCGCGGCTTAAAGTGATATATCTACACAATATTTGACAATATTTGGGGTTGTCGGAGAAGGCTAGAGTGGTTGTGGAAGTGCAAACCCGGGGTCGGGTGGTGCTTGCAGTCTTAGATGGTTGTCCGGCGGTGTTGGCAATTTGAATAAATAAAGAAAGAAATGGTATTTGCAAGTCACACCTGAACATAGTTGGCCAGAAGGGGAGGCCGAGTGATGGTGGCCGAGGTGTAGGCGGAGATGCAATGTCATGCAGTGGTGGCATCTTAGGTCGTGTGTTGTGATAGTGGTTGTGGGAAGTGCGAGTATGGATGTGGAGTGCATACGTGGATATAGGTTGGTAAGCATTTGCATGAATATTCACAAAAGCTATAGGTTGCATTATAGGGAATAGTTTCGAAGAACTGTGAGTCAAACTGTTTTGGTGCAAGGTCAAAGACTCTAGTGGTTCAAGTGGTCGGACCATCAGAACTATATTAATCATTATTCTACATTTCTAATTTGAATATAAATTATTTTAATTAACATTAATATTTAACTAATTATAATGAATACGTTGAATTTTAAATTAATTATTTTTGAACCTTTCATAGAAAATATAAATTGGAATAATTCTATAACAACTTTTTAGAGAAGAACTGATATTTTGTTATTTTTTAAGGTGAAAGAGGTTCAATTCAAGAATGGTAAAATGTACACTAATAATATATCACGTCATCCAAAATTGACAAGATAATCCAATAATTTGGTGGCTAAGGATATTAATTATGTGAAAAAATAAAGAGCAAAGAAATAGATTTTCCTCAAAATTAAAGAAATGTGTAGTTTAAAGAGGTTTGTTTAGCGGTTTTTAAGGATTATGAGGTTAAACCGTAGGTTCTGCATGCGCAAGGTTACTTTATTTTCAGGGTCATAGCACTCTAAGGTTAAAGTCTAACCATAGTCAAACCAAGGTTTGGTCGGGTAATTAAAATATTGTTATAGAGAGTGCGAATAACATGGCTTGAATTATGAAAAAGATTAATTAAGCCAATCAATAGTTAATTTAGTTAATTAATTAGTTTGGTTAATAGGTTATTAATTTATTAATATATATTCAATTTCTTATATCATTTATATCTTTTGCATAACAAATCCAATTTGGACGTGGTTTTTTGCATTCCACTCATATTGGAGCTTTCTAGCATAGAATTAGACAACTTTTGTTGAGCTTAGTGATATTATCTCTTACTATACTATGATTGTTAGTTAAGTATAAAAAATGATGTTTTTAACTGATTGCCAACTTTAAAATCTGATTTTTATAATCAATATAAACCCACGCCTGATTATTATAAATAAAATTATAAAATTGTTTTAAAATGGTATTAAATTGAATACCACATATGTTCTCAAGGACGAACTATTTTTGGGAAATTGTTAGACGTAGGCTATTTTTTATATGAAGCCCACATTGGTTGACATAGATGTGTAACATACATTGTATGTATGTTACTATAGATATATGTAGTTTATTATATACATATATATACATACATATATATATATATATATATGCTTGTTGGTTGGATATATGCTTATTTTCTTGTTTTGGTTGATAACACTGAGCATAGGCGATATATTGTTAAGAACATCGAATTAGATGAATTTAATGCATATCGATTGAACGTACACACAATTTAAACTCAAAACATGAAACAGAGTTTCAACTATATCAATTGGACGTGCACGATGTAACTCTAATGGATGGGATAAGTACGTGGAAGGTTATTGGGATATATACCGACCAAACTGAGAAAGAAAGGCGAAGGGCTTGGATATGTGCTATGTACTTTAGGATGGACATTAGACGTTTTCACTTGGTTTGTACTTAGCCATTTTAGTTTAGTACAAAACCAAAGTGGTTGGTATTGACCGCTCGGGAATGGTCGGTACTAACCACTATTGATGTGTCTGATTTGGCTAATTTATGATGTGGACGATAATGAGGCTTCGGGGAGCGTGATGTAGTGGTTTGTTCATGCGGTCGATCCTTTATGGTGATGTTATTGCTCTACAACATGTTGTGATTTGGCAGTGATGATTCAATGATGGAAAGTGATGCCTTTGACCATAAGATTGCTATACTTCAAGATGAGGAATAGAGGACCATGAGTCAAATTAAAAGAACTGTAGTGGGAAGTTATGGGACAAATGATGATATTCTACAACCAATGATGATTGTCGAGAATCATCCCATACCGCGAAAAATTTAGGTAGGAGTTGTAGGATCGGTTCTAAGATAAGCTCTGCTATGACTGGCATGTGCAAAGGGATCATTGATATTTGGAGGTTCGAATGCTACTTGTAAAGTAGGGGTAGGTGAGAATGCCTAATAAGGCACACAATGGTCCTCAGATCACATGAGTTTTGATCCATGTACCTTAGGCTATCTACATGGGTGTTGTCTAGTTCCTGGCTTACTAAGTGGCATGGATTCGAGTATCGAGAAACCGGGACATCGAGTAGTCATCGACTATAGGGATGGTCGTATGAGTATCATATATCCAACACACTAAGTGAGTGAATGTGAGGATAGATGTTATGTTTGCTTTGGTTGCTTACAACCCTAAGGATATCGTACGACATTGATATCATTGATGTGGATATCAAGATACCCACTAGTAATTAGACGTATAGTACACTTATGATTTCTATATAGAATAACATATATCCTATGTTATGTGTTAACTCTTTGAATACATGGATATGTAAGGTATGATTCTACATGCCCTGTGTACCCTATACTATATCAACTATCATAGTACTTTGAGATTATTTATCTCTCACACCAGACTATTGTTTGACACAAGGTAATGCTTTCTTCTTATTACCTTAGGTAATCTTGAATGTGTAAAATAGATAGCAGGTGTAAAAAACACATGGAGTTGTGCAGATGGACTAGCAGGAGGTGATGCTTTTTCATATTTATATTTTTTTGGTTATTATTGCTTATTCCACTGTGTTACACTATGGAGCCTTGACAGTGTTTGACTTACTATTTTTAGAGACAATTTATCATTTGAGTTTATTTGTCAGCTGTATATGCTCTATTATGGTTTTGACTATATGGATCTATGCATTCTGATTTTTTAGTTCATTCAATTACTATTGTCTTGCCTGTTTTATATCTGTGATAACTATTATATTTTATTCGATGCACTACGAGATATACGACAGGTTCTGTGATTGATTTACTTACTTTACAACCTTGGATATCGTCCTACATCAGCCATGCACCGTTACAGTGCATTATACATATATGATTGGGTACCAAAGGTGTAAGGCAGTCATCGTATGCAATATCATGTTTTGGTCAACATGCGATGGCATATATTTATCAACTTGAGATAGCATGCATTTGTCAACATGCGATAACATGTATTTCTCAACTTGCGATAACTAAATATTTGTCAGCTTGCAATAGCTATATGTTTTCTCAATTTGTGACAACTATGCTATTTCACCTTATGATTGCTTTTGGTTTTATCAACTTGCGATAGCTATGTTTTATCAACTTGTGACGTCAATGTGTTTTCAACATGTAATGGTTACTTTTTTTTCAATTTGTAGCTTTATTTTTATTGATATGCAATAGCATTATTCGTCAATGTGCTATAGCAACATATAGTGCAAACATGCAATGGTTTTGATTTATTTAACATGCGATAGCCTACATCATGGACAAGCGGTTACTTGAAAATTTATGTGTGATAGCTCATATTGTCAATGTGTGATAGCATAAGTTTTTCAAAAGAAAGATAGCTTATTTTTTGACACTTAATAGTTTTTATTCTAAGTTGGGCCATGTTTCCTTGAATAATATATATATTTTTTGCTAAGTGTTTAGACAAATTTTTAAAGGAAAGAAAAGATATTTAAGCGCATTTTTAAAAAAGTTTTTTGAAAGGAGTTATTACTTTATTACAAATAATTTTTTTGTATAAAATGTCTATCATGTTGGCATATATTTATAGTGGACGATGATGTGTTATGTGTTCAATTCTGTATCTTAATCAGTTAGTATTACATATGTAAAATTGTTGACATGTTCACTTCTATGTTATATGTTATCACCCAACATTTATGACCTTAGTAGTCAGAAACCGATGACTAAGTAGGAATGTTTCAGTAGTGGGTATGGTAGAATTAAAATTTTGAGTGAGTAAAATAACATTCAAAGTTGAGAAGATCAACTTGTGTTAGGATGCATTGGATTGATCAAAAGACAAGATTCGTGAATATGTGAAAACCATACCTCTGGGTGTACACTAGGGTAGCATAGCATCCTGTCCTCCAACCGATAATCCCTGGTTGGTCAGGTCCATGATTCCATTGCATAGGGCTTTACCCATGGGCATGCTAAACTTTTTTAACCATGCATTAAAAGGAACTCATAACTCATCATTATTTTCTTCAATCATGGGAGTATGTTGGTACTCCTATAGGAATGGAAGCCACCGCTATTTCTTTTCAATTGGATAGGAGATTGTGGATTATCTGGTTATATTTTGGCTCGAGTTAGCCTGATAAGTTTTAAGTTGGCTTGATAAAACCAATATAGGTTCATAGTGACCCTGGAAAAGCTATGCCATGAACAATTTTATGAGATGGGTAAGTATGGGAATATGTTACCCTTTTGCCCTTGTTTACACCAAAAGTTTGCACAAACACCAAATAAATATTTTGTAGAGAAAGAAATGAAAAATAATGAATGAAAACAGAGGAAACAAGCAATTAAATAACATATAATTAGCAGTGACAAGAACACAATGATTTATAGTGGTTTGACGTTGAAATCCTACATCCACTTTGGAGAAATTAATTTATTAATCACTTGAGAGTTGGATCGGGTATGATCTATAATGATAATGGAGTACTAAGGAAACGACAGAATAAAGGTCCTAAATGAGCAATCAAGTATATATTTATTGGGAAAGATGACAGAATATCTTCCTAAAATTATGGCAGTGGAGTCTCCAGCTCCTGAAGAAGTCGTAGAATCGATTGCAAATCCCACATTACTTGCAATAATGGTCGGTACCAATCGTTTTATAAGCTCCTTTCGGCATGCGATCGACATAGTAGGCTCTACTCTTCAATATATTGACGTTTCCAAAGTTTCACATGTAGTTAGCTTGTATATTTTGAGATATCGATCATTTTTCATTGAGTTGAGCTATAATATTGATATTGTATGATCCATAATTGTTGAATATGGATCGTACTCGATATAGTTTTTAATAAATGGTATATGAAAAATATTTTAACCGTTCAGTTGAGTCCATCTTCTGCTTTCACTTCGCCACTGCTTCATATTATCATCCGTGTGTGATATCTAGGCTTCATGGTTGTTAATGTAACTTGTCGGTTCCAATGACAATCGAGTTTAACTTGGCTAGTCAATCCAAATATTGTCAGGCTAAAAGGCTGGATAACAACCCTAGTGAATGATAAACTATTTGTTTTCACCCATTATGCATTATGATAATGATGTTGATATTATGTTGAGGTTCTAATCAATTTGGTTTCAGATAAGTTATGACAAACATATAGATTATAAACATATTAGTCAAGGAAAACTCATTCCATGCTTCAGTGGTGTGGTCTCGGTGATTAGCTAATTTGGTTTGAGATGGTATAATACTATTCAGACCTGACTTTTTGTTTGACCCAGAAATTTTGATTTACCCCTAAACTCTTAGGTACTTAGTTTGAATTAGGAAGCCGAAGAGTAAGGTATTTTAGGTTTAGATGAATAAGCTTCTGAAGATGTGTAGAAGGTAAACTATTATTTAAAAGTATTTCCACTATGTAATGTTAACTGTATTTATTTTATTTCTGAGTGTATGTAATGATGAGTACTGTAACCATACAGTTGTAAGGCTCTGATCATCCAAGGGGATATCTTCATATGTCTCACTTGGAATCATATTTATATTTATTATATTTTATTAGAAATATGGAATCTTGGGGTTATGTAACGTTATTGAATATAATGAATATGGAATTGACTTAATGAAAATCTTTGCTTTAAATTTCTGAATCCTTGTGCTCTTGATGTTATGGATACAACAACTGATCTAATTCTTTTATTGAAAAATAACGCTAAGGATGACTACAACATCAATAGTATCTATTTTCGAGCCCCAAAATGAGGGATGTTACAACATGGTATTAGAGTATACGTTAACATAAAACTCAATAAAATTTCGAATTACATAACCCAAATGAGTTAGAAAGAATAAAGATTGGGGAATGAGATAACATCATAATAGCATATTTGTTATTTGATACACACACACGTATTTCTATCTATACTCTCCCTTCTATCATAGACCATTCTTCTGTATCTTATAAGGACTTGTATGTAGATTATAAGAAATATATATTAGAATGGGAAGACTACAGCAGGTAGGTAGAAGCAACATAACCAACGGAAATGTTCGACCTAATATAAGGAATGCTAGCCGAACTACCAACTCTAATGAAAATGCTAATTCTAATGTGGGTGTTGAAGCCTACCAGTTGATATACGAAGATTTATTAGTTCTGTGTCAAAATAATACAAGCCGAAGCAGTGGTTGGACAAACCGGATAAACGTAGGAGCTGCAATACAAAAGTGGTTGCTCGTAATAACTATCCTGTGTTAAGTCCAGATTTGCTAGCTTGGGAAGAAAAGCATTCATAGGGATAGAGAAAGCCATCGAGGTGGAGGATTGGCTTCTTTAGTGTGAGAGAATCATTGCTAATCTAGGGTTTAATGATGAAAAGAAGAGGAGATTATGTAACGATCCGTGTTTTATGTATCGGAAGATCGTAATATACTTTTATTTTATTTTGTAAGGTCGTATGACTCTAAATTTTTGGAAAGTGACTCTTAAAGACAATTTCCATATCTACGATTTTTTTTCCGAATTTCAGCGTGACAGTTTTTGTCCGAAAATCTTATTTAGACCGTAACTTTTGATAGGAGCCGAATTTGGGCCTCAAATCACTTCCATTGCTTCAAGATGATGGTTTCTCATTCCATAGAGTGGTCATAAAAGGAAAAAGAACTTTTTATTTGAAAGTTATAGCTTTTTAAATTTTTTGCTACTATTGGCTAGTTTTAGTGGGTGCCCGTGCTTCAGCCCACTAGCCCACTTCGAAATTTATACTAAGGGGAGGCTGTAGGAACTGATCTAGGTAATTTCCATCTTTTCCAAAACTATTCTAAACCTTTATTAATCCTAACCTCATCAAAAATCACACCGTTTCCTTACTAATATTAGGTAAATCATTGATTAGAGGGGTAATTAGTATATAGAAGCCAGATATTATCATTTTGCTGATTTGAGTCCTTCTCATTCACTGTCCAGTTCAGATCTAAGAGGAAAGATTGGTATTTTGGGTATTTGGTGAGTGGTTCTTGACCTCTCACTCTATTATGCATATTTATCTAGTTAAAAATGGTGTCTTGATATGATTTTGATCTTTAAACATTTTCTAATTTTAATCACACTTCTATATTTATCTAAAAATGAATTTCGAAAGGTTTAAACGATTTTTAATGGTTTTGAAATCCTTTGTACTCATTCGCATAAGATTGTGTAAAAGCTAGATCTAGACTAGGATTTGCTTGATTATGATATGATTACGTTTTGTATGTATGAATAAATGTATATGCATGATTATCCATGACTGTATGTTGCGCTTTGATGTTGTTTGCTAGCGCTTATAGGAAGTTAAGAAACAAATGATCAAATTAGTGAATCGAGAGCAAAGTTGATCGAAATTCGATGAAACTTGGAGGGCGGACACTGGAGTATATGAGGAGTTTGGAGTTCAAGTCGCATTGGGAAATGAGCTAAGTAAACAAGTCGATATCGACTTGTACATGTCGGTACCAAGTTTTTTCTGTTGATTTGACAAGTCGGCAACTTAAGGATCTTTAAAATATGGCTAATAGGGGAGGACCATAATAAGAAACAAGGATTTGACTAAGCATGGGGTGCTATACCAATTTGTTTCTAAAGTCGAAGATCAAAGGTCTTTGCATTTGACCAAGTTGTTCCTATTGCTTGGATCGGCATGAATCTTCCAAAAGGGGAAGTAGGCACTCTATAGGTCGTGCTAAAGATGTTTATTTGCTAATTTAGGGATTATTGTTATATAGAAACATGATGATAGTTTCGAGATTTGATAATAAATCGATGATGAAAGTAGTTAGGTTCTGATGATGGTGGCTTGATGTTGAACGGAATCGTGAGAACGGTTATCAGCCTATGCGGTTTCTAAGAAAGTTGACTTGTAGATGGAACAACTAAATGGTTCTATCTTGGAATGGAGGAATGTAGAATTGTACCCTAAAATAATGGAAATTGGACGGAGTGAAGAAAGGGCTCAAATACGCATGCTAAGGGATCATTCACACTTAGAGTGTTTTTTGATGTACTCAAAGCAAGGTATTGTGAGGATACTCCTAGGTACATTGAAAGGCTACCCTAGATTAGTAGAATGGATCCATGTATCCTAGATAGGTTAAGTGGTTCTAGTATCAACTTCAGGCTAAAGAGATTACACTAATAATCGAGATTTTCATTAGTCTTGACAATAGAAATATCATACGAGTTATCATATATCAAGAGCACGTTGAGTAATATTGAGGATTTTTTGATGGATGTTATTGTTGATTTTTCTTCCATAGTATATCACTCTAGGGATGTCATTGGAGAAAGGTATTGAATATAGGGATACCTGGATACCCGTCATCATAATTGGTTTGTAATGTACCTTTATTGCATTCGTAGAGTAGCATATATGTTGTCATGTGTTGACTTTAGTTGTAGGGACAGGTCATGTATGGTTCGTATACCCTTGTTCCTTACTATATTGGCTTGTATAGTAATTTAAGATTTATTTATCGCTCACACTAGTTGTCTGACTCGAGGTTTTATACTTTGATTCTTATTATCTCAAGTACTTGTAAATGAGTAGATTAGGGAGCAGGTCTAGGCACAACACAATAGTTGTGTAGTGGACAAGCTGGATGGAGCTATATCTCATATTATATATGGATTTCTATGCTTATTCTATTGTGCAAGACTTTTGAGCCTTGATAGTGCCTGCTTATTATTATGAGACGTTATTTGAGTTTTTTCTGTTCTATAAACTTTATTACTTGTTGTATAATTCTATGAATCTGTATTTCATATTTTGATCACGTGGTTACTATTGTCTCTCATATTATATATAAATGATGTATATTATAGCTTATTCCATGTGTTATGAGATTTACGATGTTTCATTAACCTTGACGATCGTTCTACTTCGGCCGAGCACATCAACAGTGTATAATCTTATATATACTGGGTGCCAGTGGTGTGGGGCGATTGTCATATTTGGTACCAAAGCTTAGGTTACATGTTTAACCTCAGTTGATGCTGTGGTCCAGTAGAGATACGAAAGGAGTTATCACCCTAGACTGGATCGAGAGTATCTATATACGAGAGAATGCATACTTGTATATTTTGGTTTTCAAAACTATATACTAGTATATATAGTACATAAGTTGCATGCACACACGAATACCATTGACACGGTTTTCTTTTTGAGGGATTGATCATTCTCGTTACAAATCAAGAATGAGCCGGCAAACAAGACACACTGTATGGAGCTCCATCTCTGGAGTTGAGCAAGGAGTGGAATGGGGGCTACTAACCCTGACTTGAAAGCTATGTTCAATGTGATGATGGTGAACATTCTTCATAATGCCCAAGTGGCCGCTCCAAATGTTGTTGTTGGTGGTGATGTTTAGGTGCAAGCGTCCATAACTGACTTTGCTAAATTATGCAAAGATTACTCCACCTTCGATGGCAAACCATTTCTTAGAACAGATTCGACTATCAAAATGCAGGATTGGTTGGACACCGACTAGTGTATCTTTGGTGATATGGATGTAGATGATGCCATGAAAAGGAAGATCGCCTCTAGACAGCTTTAGGGGCGGGTGATGGGCTGGTGGAATGCCTTTAACATCGGTACACCCGATGATCAGTTTACTTTGGAATAATTCAATGGCCATGATTGAGGAAAAGTTTGTTCCAGCTACATAAAAGTCGATCGTATTCCAGAAATTTGCTAATTCGAAGCAAGGAGATATGTTTGTCTCTATATATGTTGTTGAGTTTGATGCCTTATCAAAATAGGGAATGTCTATCGACACTCCATTAAGAAAGAACGAGAAGTTCATTATGGGTTCAGATAACTTTCTGGAGGAGATGTTGGTTAGTCATATCGATGAGCCATTCCAGAGACTTGTTAATAAAGCTTTTTGCCATAAGAATTTATACCCCAAGTCCAATTCAGTTTTTTTTGCTAAGGAAGAGTCAAAACTGTAATAGATCGGTGGATGCAAGAAGAAATGAAATGGAAAGAGGAAGCAGCCTCAGTGATAGAATGCTTAAAAGAAAGCTAAATAGGATCCTATTTGTTATGGTTGTGGAGACAAGGGTCACCTCATCAAATACTGCAAATCTAATGGGAATAAGAAGTGTATAACTGTGGCAAACTTGAACATGTACTGAAGAATTATTTGAAACCACAGCAGTAGAACCAGGTTGTAAATGCATATGTTTTGGACATTGTTCCGACTTCATCGAGTGCTCCCTTGGCGAAAGGGAAGGGAAGAGCTTTTTTATTTAATGTATGCTTTCCATTTATGATATTCCCATATGTATTTTATTCGATAATGGGGCTTCACATTCCTTTATATTTAGTGATTTGGTAGATAGACTTGGATTGAAGCCCAAAATAGTTGATCAACCCTTAATCGTGGCGAACCCTGTGGAGGGCTCCGTGAGCCTGTACATGGCTTGTCACGGTTTGACCTTATCAAGTAATGGGCGCTCTTTTGTTTGCAATTTCTTTCTTTTTTAATTTCGTTGGGTTTGTGGTTATCTTGGGAATGGAATAGCTAAGGAAGTATATGGCAATAGTAGATTACAAGAAGCTATTGATGACGATTGGGGCTATAGAGGGGCGGACGATAATGATTAGCTTCCTGCCAGAGGATGGATTTATGGTTAGCTTTCTATATTCAATTGAGACTTCAGAGGATGGATTTTCATCTGTTCCTATCATTGGAGAGTAACTAGATGTGTTTGAGGAAGTAACTGGATTACCACCACATAGAGAGATTAAGTTTCAGATAGACTTAGTGAAGGATGTCCGGTCGATAGTTATGCCTTTGAGGCGTATGGCACCTAGAGAGAAGAAAGAGTTATAAGTTCCAGTAATGACTTGTAGAAGAAGTGGTTCAATTGAAGGAGCATATCTAAGTGGGGCTCACCAGTAGTATTCGCTACTAAGGCGGATGGTTCTCTGAGGTTGTGCATAGATTACTGTGAGCTGAATAAGGAGACTAAGAAGAACAAGTATCTACTCCTATGTGTTGACGACTTGTTTGACTAGATCCATAGTGCGAAGATGTTCTCTTAGTTATATCTTGTGGCAAATTTCACCAATTGAGGGTAGCGAAGGAGAGTGTGTCGATCCCTGCATTTCGTATGTCGTCTAGTTTGTATAAATGGTTGGATATGTCATTCCGGCTAGTCAATGCTCTGGCATACTCCGTTGATCTCAAAAACTTCATCTTCAGGGATCACTTAGAAAAGTTCATGCTTGTGTTCGTGGATGATATTTTGATCTATTCTAGGATAAAGGAGGAACACAAGATGCACTTAAGGATTGTGCCTGAGGTGTTGAGGAAGAATAGGTTGAAAGCAAAGTTTTTGAAGTGTCACTTCTGGAGGAAAGAGGCGAGGTTCTTGGGTCATGCTATCTCGGAGTAGCATCACAGTAGATCCTGCCCAAATGGCTGAGGTTTAGGATTGGAACCAACCCAAGAATGCTATGGATGTGAGGAGTTTCTAAGGATTAGCGGGATATTCTATTATTAAGGACTTCGCAAAGATAGCAGCACTGCTGACCAATTTGACAAAGAAGAATCCAAACTTTGTGTGGGACAAGAAATGCGAACATGTGTTTGTAAGTCTGAAAAAGGGGTTGACGAGAGTACTAGTATTGACCATTCTGAGTGGGAATGAGGAGCTGACATTATACATAGATGCCTATGGTATTGGATTAGGCGTGGTGTTGATGCAGAAGGGAAATGTTGTCGCCTACACTAGTCGTTAGCTGAAACCACATAAGAAGTATCCAACTCATGATTTAGAGCTGGCAGCTATATATAGTGTTTGCTTTGAAGATTTGGAGGTACAATTTATTAGGAGAAAGGTTCGAGTTGTTTATAGATCATAAATCCTTAAAGTATCTTTTCTCTAAAGGGATCACAACCTTCGCCGGCAACGATGGTTGGAATTTTTGACTTCATATGTTTCGGCATTTCTTATACAATGGTAAATGGCATGCAGTTGCCGATGCATTGAATAGAAGACATGCCAGTTTGGGAGCAGTGTTTATAGAATGGAAACAGTTAAAGTATATTGCTAGTTATAACTTCAGACCACATTGCAAGTTACATCCATAGATGCTGGCAAGTTTGACTATTAGACCTACTCTGATTGAGCGGATTGGTAAAAGTTAGAGGTGGGTTGCTAGAATAGTAGAGATCATGGTGAAAGTAGGAGGAGTAGAGTCTAAAGAGATGAAGTTATACGGACTCGCCTAGAAGATTGGCTCCGTAAGGATGGGAAAATGTTGGTTCCCAATGTTGATGGATTACAAGATGAGGTGCTATGAAAGTGCCACCATTTCAGGTTGACTATACATCCTGCTGGTAATAAGATGTACCATGATATGAAGCAGACTTATTATTAAGAGGGGATGAAGATGGATGTAGGGACATTCATCTCGAAATGTATGAACTGGCAGATGGTGGAGGCAGAGCAAAAGAAGCCTAGTGGGTTACTGTAATAGTAGGGTTTCAACAATAATTTCTAGTAGAAATTAAATCTAAAACCAGTTTATTTGAAACCCTAAACCTAGGATCCAAGCAAAAAACAGTAAACTAAGAAAGACATACCAATTGATTTGTACAGAAATCCCAAAAGGAGATGAAGATCTAAAATTGCAGTGAATTGCCAACGCACCCTAATCGGACGGCAGCTCTACAATATCCACACTAATTGGACGCGCCGCTATGGTATCCACAAGACCATGAAGTATGTTGTAGAAGTTTAAAATGTGTATCTAGAAATCCAATTCATGCAACTCCTATAAAGTTATATCAAGAATTTTATAACACATAGCTTCACGGATATATTTACAATTGAAGATAATATTACAGAGTTATCATGATTAACATAAAATCAAAAGTAAACATCTTATAGAAAATCTATCAATTCATGAATTATGTTTTCAAACGCATATCATATATGTCCAATTTTCAATTAACAACATTAAACATTACTAGCGGTGTTCATAACACTCAAAGAATTATATGAAGAAAAAGGTCCCACCAATTGTTAACAGTTAAAAATATTCTACTAACAATTAAACAAAAATTCTCAATTCTAGTAATATGATTTCTTGCACAATTTTATACATTAAAATCAAATACAGTTAGACTATTAATCTCAATTAATGATTCACAAGTTGCTCTGATACCATTGTAGGGTTTCAATAATAAATTACAGTGGAAATTAAATCAAAAACCCATTCATCTGAAACCATAAACTAGGATCCAAGCAAAAAATAGTAAATTGAGAAGGACATGCCAATTGATTTATGCAAAAACCGAGATGGAGATGAAGATAGGAAATTGTAACGAATCGTCAATGCAACCCTAACTACAGGGCACCTCTAAATCTCCACACGAAAGCTTCTTGGATCATCTCATGAATCTCAGCAAGGAGACATTTTACTAGCCAGGAAGATCACAATTTTGATTATTTGGTAATCGCCTTCTCCAAGCACTTATGTTTAATGCCATAGTTGAGAGAGAGAGGGTTTTTCATAATCCCTAATAAAAGTAGACGAGAATAAAATGCGGACGAACTTTTCTTTGATGATTTCAAAACAAGTATAAGCCATTTTGATATTTTAAATCACTAAAATCAGTTCCACTTTTAAAACGTTCTAAGTGTGTGACCCTATAAGTTATCATAATGTTGGTAATAATTTTAAATTATATTAAAATTACAAACAGTGAGCGACATCTAATAATACATCACCGTTACCTATGTAATGATAAGATCGATGATTCGATACAACCTTTCCTGTGACCAATGTCTCAATGTAATTTAATCATTTTAACCTCTATATCCTAGATTAAACTCGAGGCATGGAACGTATCACCCTCTTTATGATTTAATCAGTTTATCTTGCTCTATGAGTAGAGTATATAAAACAAATCAATGTTTGAGCATGATCATGCATTTCATAGTCTTACTCAATCAAGAGACCTGTGGATATCACTCCTTATATAGGGGGTTAAATTCCATCTAAATCATTCATATTTCTCACTTGATTCTCTATGTACAATAATCACCTTTATCGTCTACCATGTTAAAAGTAACTTTTGATGACACTAAAGTACATGAATCCTCGTGTAGAAATATAATGATTTTAGGTCGGAGGACCATTACATCATTGTCACTGTGACAATTAATTATGACACTTTCTATTATGCTCCATGAAAAATTCTCATGTTGGCTCTGCCCAATACACTATTCTCTGAAATGTACCTATGCATTGGCTTGATATCTGACATATCAATGATCAATGAGATATGATCATCAGTCAATTAACACACTAGTCTCAATGTATCATTGTTGTCTTATTTATAATGATACTTGATTAGGGTCATTTAAGAACCATGATACATATCATAATTATATAATCTTATGTTCAAGTCATATGCTTGAAACCATATGTATCATTACTCTAAGGACTTTCATTATGCTAACATTTATATTACACAATAAATAAAACATAATAAATTCATTTATTCATATAAACCTAACATGAACAATGTTATTCAATCACATCAAATATATTGCCTCTAGGGCATAAACTCTAACAATCTCCTACTTGCACTAGAGCCAATCACTCATGTATCGTAACCCATGGAACTAGTGTGACTCTCGTTCTTCTGCTACGACAAAGCCTTAGTTAGGGCATCTACAACATTATTATCTGTTGGCACTTTTCAAATATGTATATCTCCTTTGTCAACAATTTCATGGGTGAGATGGTATCGTCTAAGTATATGTTTGGATCATTGGTAAGATCTAGGTACTTAGCCTATGCAATGGCCCTATTGTTATCACAATAGAGATCTATTAGATAAACAAAAGATGGAACAATACTAAGTTCACGAATGAACTTCTTAATCCAGACAGCCTCCTTTGCTGCTTCAAATGCAGTTATGCACTTAGCATCCATTGTAGAATTAGCGACTATCTCTTGCTTCGAACTTTTCCAGCTTACAGCACCACCATTAAGGAAAAATACATAATCTAATTGTGACATACTTTGTCAGTTTGAAAACTTGCATCTATATAACCTTTTACTGCTAAATCCTCTTCAACTCCATGTATCAAAATTGAATCTTTAGTCCTTTTAAGTCACTTTAGGATATTCTTGACTGTTGTCCAATGACCTTCACCTGGATCTAACTGTTAACTCCTTATCGTGATCAAGGCATATGAGACATCTGGATGACTACATATCATTGCATATATGATAGACCCAGTTATTGAAGCATAACAAACCATACTTATGCAATCCTTATCATCTTGTGATTTAGGACATTGGGCTTTAGAGATTGTTACACCGTGCGACATGGGTAAATATCATCTTTTTACATCTTGCATGCCGAACCGTTTCAGCACCTTGTCAATGTATGTACTCTGACTTAGGCCGATCAACTTTCTCGATCTATCTCTATAGATCTTGGTACCTAAAACATAGGCTACCTTGCCCAAGTCTTTCATGTTGAAACATTTTTCCAACCATGCCTTTACTGCCTACAATGAACTAGTGTCATTCCCAATAAGTAAAATGCCATCAACATGTAATAACAACAATATAATGTGACACCCACTAACCTTCTTGTATACATAATGTTCATCTTCATTCTAATGAAGCCAAACCCTTTGACTGTTTTATCAAAATGAAGATTCTAACTCCTAAAAGCTTGCTTTGGTCCATATATGGATCGTTGCAGCTTACATACCTTTTTCGAGTCCTTTGAAATGACAAAACCTTCAGGTTGTGTCATGTACACATCCTCAATAAGATTTCTGTTAAGGAAAGCAGTTTTGACATCCGTTTTTCACATTTCGTCCTTGTGAAAAGCTGCAATTGCAAGCATAATCCTGATGGATTAAACATTGCCACTGGAGAGAAGGTTTCATTATATCCAACTCCTTGAACTTGTTTGAAAACTTTTGCCACCAATCAGCCTTTATGGGTTTGTACATTACCATCCATATCAGTTTTTTTCTTGAAAACCCATTTGCATCGGATTGGTTTACCCCTTCAGGTAGATCAACCAATGTGCATACTTGGTTGGTATACATGAAGTCCATCTTAGATTTCACGGCTTCAAGCCATTTCTCAGATTTTTCATCCATTCACAGCTTCTTGGTGGAAAGTGGACTCATCTTGGTCTATGAGCATTACGTCTTCATTTTGAGTCATATGAATCCAAAATATCTATTAGTCTCATGAAGTATTCTACCAAATCTACGAACACAACACCATATAGGCCTTTTTGCAACACATTTTCGTTTTCAATTAGCCATGGTTATTACGTCATTAAGTATCAATGGTTATTTCCTTAGGAAGTGTTCAAGGCTATTTCTGTTAGGAAGTATGGTAATTTCGCAAATGGATAAATCTAAAAGAGGTATAGTAGTAAATTCTCTTTTATTTTCCTCTAACGTTTATATTTTCCCCATTTCATTATTCCTCCCTCTTTCAGTCTAGGGTTACTGCCTCCACATCATTCAGCACCGCTTCCGCCTTATTTTGCCGCCGCTTGGTTTTGTCGCAGCCTCCGCCTCATTTTGTCACCGCCTCCACTTCGCTTTTTAGCCCTTGCCTTGTCCAATCAACGTCTAGCATTTCCGATTGCTATTTGAATTTCGATTCTGGTAAGTTTATTTTGTTTTTTCTTGTTCAGCTTTTAAATTGAACAACCACTGTCAAATGTAAATATGAAATTGATGATTGTTATTTTTATATAGCCGAATTCAAATAAAGTGATTTATTATTTATATTAAGTATTTCTTGGTTTGAATTGAAGAAACTGATATGTGATGCTTGCTCGATTTTCTTATAGAGTAAGACTAATGGTCTGAAGCATTTAAACGTTTTCATCTTTTAATTTTTGTTTTAAACTGTTGACAAGTTTTAGGTTACTGCAATGAATCGTATTTTTATTTCAGACTGAATATGAAATGAATATTATCAAAAAAAGGATCAAAACAAATAACAACTTTGTATAGGTTTATCTATGAAGTATGGAACACCTAAAATATCAAAAGGAACTCATAAATCATCAATTTTTTGAGAGAAATGAATATTATCCAAAAACATTTCCAGTTATAGTCAAAGAGTTAGACCAAATACTTCATAAGATGATTAAAGGATAGCAAAATAAATAAACCATCAAAATTGAAGAAGGGAGTAGATCTGTGGTATTTGTAGTCTTAGAACATATGAAACAAAATTATAGGCTGTTGTGTCAAAATAGAAAATCTTGACTTGAAATGGTGAATAGAGAAATATTTTTTTTTTTAAATTCTCTCATGATGATTGGAAAATTGATAGTAACAACTAGGGGCGATTTCGCTCTTTCACTTAGAAAGAATAGTTGACTTGATGCTGAATATATGTAGAAAGGTCGATAGAAGATGCTTGGCACAATTATTTGGTAATGGTTTACGGGATGAGAATCCGATATGGTCATAGGAGTGGATTGGAAATTACCCAAGTACCACAGTTTTAGTTCATTTGGGTGATTACTGTGAGTAAATTGATTGTCATATAGGAAGTGAAAATAGAGTGCAATGAACATATATCTTCGAAACTAATCGTTAGGTAAGTTTAAGACTATGCATGCAAATATAGTAGACCTGATACGCTTACTCAGAGGTGTGATTTCTTACTTAATACTTTGATTAGAATCTGGTTGTAGGTACTGCTAGTTAAAGCATCTCCCAACATATTATGAGGTGTAATCTTTTAAGTTTAGTTTGTCCTCTGAGTGAAAAGTTGCCTCAACAAGCGTAAACATGTTTGCTAAACGTCTTTATGAAAGCATTCATATCTATTAATAGATGCTGATATGATAGACGCTATTAATTGAGTGTGTGTTTCTAGATGTCAATAAATAGGCGTCTTCCATTATTTTTTCCTTTTCTTTTCGTTTCTACATTATTTTTTATTATTAAAAAGACGTTGTTAAATGAATTCAACTTAGATAAAAGGGTAAATTTTAGGCAAGAATCTATCCATTTTTTTATACTAGAGACGAAACAAAATAAGACAATTTACTAGTTTACCACCATTCAAAGTAAATTTGACAACATCTAAAAAAAAGACGGCCAATCGAAAATCACATTCAAAGAGATCCGATCGAAAAGAAATATCATAAAATTGTTACCTCAATATCTATTAGTTCTAGCGCATAAACCAGAAAGAGAAAAAAAATCATAAAATTAAGTAGTGATTTAGTGTACAGTTCTTTGTTTCTTGTTTTAATTTCAAAATGAGATTACCAAAATTATGAAGATATCTATCTATTTTTTCCTCATTCTAAATGTATGATCCCAGGCACGTAAAAGAGAAGAAAAATCAGTTGCCCATCGCAAGTTGTTTTGCTCTTTCACGGTATTTTCATACATGTAATTCAGCCATACTTATCTTATTTTTTTATATAACGATCCAACAACTATTCAGTACTAAAATGTCATATAATACTAAATGCATGTGAAAAGCTCTTGATAGGACCTATTCAGTGTTTCAGTATACATATACTGTAACATGGAATACCAACGACTTTATTACTATCTACGTCCCATGACATTGAGGTTGTATTCTTTATCTAAGACGACCTTTATGTCGTTTTATATGCCTTTCACCAAATATTATGTTTTTATTATTATGTTTTTGTAATCTGGAGTGTAATTGAGTAAATTCAGTTTATGGATTTTGAATGTTTAAAACTGCAGTTGCAGTTGAATTATCCTTGGCTTATTTTCTAATTAAATGATGTCGGTTTGCTTCTAATTTTTTTTTATCAAACCATCTGATAGTTTGCTGCTTTCTTTTATCTTGAGGTTTAATTTTATTATCATTAGTTGCTTACCTCTACCCCGTATGAATTGCTGGTATTTTTGTGTTTGGTCGTTTTTTTATGAAAATATAAAATACTTTACAAGTTTAGATAAGGATAACATGAAGCTAACTGAAAATCCATCATTAATTGAGTAGGATGAATTAGTTTAAAGTATCTAACTTATCTGTCACTCATGACATAAGACTAAACGGCAATCATAAGGCTACGAGAACGATGACATGCGTTGAAAACCGTGGTTATACAAGAAAACATACTCATCCTAATTTCAATATAGCATTGATAATGATGCATAGATATTTACTCATTTTTGTCGTACATCTTAAAATTGCATGCTGTTTGTGAATGAAACTTAATTCATTATGTTGGTAATAGAGTGTGGATCGAACTAATAACAAACATTGAGGCATTGGCAGGAGGACCACTGTCATTATTCCAGTTCTTTCAGTTTTGATTTTGTTTTTTCCCGTATAGTTTAGTTAGAGCATTGGCAGTAGGCCGCTGTAGGATTATTTATACTTAAACCAAACAACCACCTAAAGATAGCAAATAACAATTAAAAAATAATTATTCAATCAGAACCGCTAGCTACCCATGCTGACATTATTGTCATGATGAAAGGGCCTTTTGATTTTTCCTGTATGTTGTATATATATTTTAGGCTCGTATAGGCACTAATCAAATGTTCATATTGAGAACTAAATAAATAATTCACCTGGTCTGATCAAAAGCTAGAAGAGAGATGCACCCATAGAAAATGATCCATTTGATAAAAAATGTAATGGTTTAGATCATTAGTTTATCTTGTTATATTCGGTAATTTGAAAAACTCATAAAACACTTTGATCACTCTGAACCAATATCAATATACTCTTTTAGTTTAGAAGGTCGGATTAATGGGATCATTATCCAATTTAAAATTACATATGTCATTCTTATGCATGAAGAAGTCTATAAATTTTATTTTATTTTATTTTGATGCTGAACCAACACTCTTCTATTCTGGTTCAGGATTCGGGCGTGATAGTTCAGCAGTTGTAAAAATTCTAGTTCACAGGGATGTTGCTCAACGAAGTCTCATTGATCAAGAATACAAAACTATGTATCATGAAGACCTTACCACTCGCTTGTCAAAAGAGCTTAGTGGAAACCTAAAGGTTGTTATATTCCCTTTAAATTACACACTGGTGATATTATAAAATATGCTATAAACTGTTATCTCGACACCATTTTCCTTTTTGAATCAGATAGCAATGTTACTTCGGATTTTAGATCCGACGGCACGTGATGCCACTATATTGTGGGAGGCGCTTACTGGAGACCTCATCGAATTGGGTGCTGCCACTGAAGTTTTATGCTCAAGGACCCGTTCACAGATACAAATAATTAAACATGCATACTTAAAAAATGTTTGAATCTTATATTGAACATGACCTTGAAAATCAAGCCTCTAGCGACCACCATAAGGTATTACTTTTCTTACCTTCTCCATAGTCATAACAAGAGGTATATTACGTATGAATTTGTGCTATAAGACAAAGCGATCACACGCATAACGTAGATAGTACAGCAAATGCCCTGAAGCCATAATCAAAATATTTGACTATGTTTTATATAATAAGCACATATTCTCATGAATTGCGGCTTCTGCTCTCCTATATTTGAAGGTTTTGAAGTTGACCATTCAATGGTATCAAAGGATGCTAAGGATCTGTTTAATGCTGGAGAAAAGGCGTTGGAGACGGATGAAAAAGTTTTCATTCGCATATTCGGTGAAAGAAGTAGAGCACATTTAGCTGCCGTTGCTTCTGCTTATCATGATACTTATGGCTCCCTGGCAGAGGTACGTAGAGCTTCATCTGCTGTTGATACTTGATAGTCTATAATTCAATATTAATTATTTCTCAATTGTAACTTTACAAGCTTTAATCTCTATATTACTACGTGTACTCATATATGCTTCATGAATCACAAATTTGATGGCATTTTAGCCTTCACCGCCTTTCCACATTTTATCAACCATATTTGTGATTGTAATTATGACAACATTTTTTTTCTTTACTAATGTTTGGGCTTTGTGGCTCATATTCACCATTTCACATTCTCTCGTTTTCTCTACATTACATCCTAATATTCATAATTCTTGTATGATTTCTGCATTTGCAGGCAATACAAGTAGAAACATCAAGATAATTTCAATTTTCGCTTCTTACAATCTTAAGATGTGCTCAGAATCCTATCAAGTACTTTGCTAAGGTAACTTTCTATTTAGAGGTTAATTTTTTGTATATCTCATGTATTTGTTATAGTGAATTTCATTACTTCATAAAATTAAATTGTAGCAATAAATGAAATTGTGTCCAACAGTTGGAAGATTTTTAGGAATTTTCTTGCATTCAATTAAGTTTCCTTCAATGTGACAGTCCTTGCGATACTCTATGAAAGGTCTAGGAATAAGTGATACAATGCTTATAAGAATTGTAGTAAGCAGGACCGAGATAGACATGCAATACATCAAAGTAGAATATCATAGGAAATACAAAAGGACATTAAGCGAAGCTATCCATTCTGAGACTTCTAAAAATTACCGAACTTTCCTTCACAATAAGATTTTACTGTATATGAAAATGCAGTAATGTGTCCCCACTTACATGGTAAATTAATGTACACATTTAAAATTTCGTTGCTATTTTCTTCTTCTTCATATTTCAGGATAGGCTTGAATTCATTCTTTAAATAGTTTTTCCTTAGAAATTTATTGCATATTTTCATAATTAACTGATCTCAATTGCACCATTTATAGTTCACGTGATTTCTATTAATCAGTGCCATTATTAGCATTATTTTTTTACTATTATGGCATGACTCACATTTAACTTAATAGCACGACTCAATTATGGAATGGCTTAATTACAATGTAGGATGTTGTGTTTTTATGAGAAATATGTGCATTGATTGTTTACAAGAGCGAAATTTACATGAACCAGCGATTTTGAATTGTCCCTAATTTCCTTATTAAGTGTTGTAACAAATCTAAAGCTTTTTTTGAAAACTTAATGACTTGGAAGGGAAAGAAATTAAAATCCTTAAAGGATATGGTAAACTGAAATTCACACATAAGATTTTACCATATATGAAAATGCAGTAATGTGTCCCTATTTACATGGTAAATTAATATACATATTTATTAAAAATTTCATTGCTTTTTTTTCTTCACATTTCAAGATAGGCTTGAGTTCATTCTTTAAATAATTTTTCCTTAGAAATATATATGGCACCATTTAACTTAGTAGCATGACTCAATATTGCATGGCTCAATTACGTAGTAAGATGTTGTGTTTTCTTGAGAAATATGTGCATTAATCGTTTGCACTCACGTTAATGTTTTCTTCACTTATGGTTTTGGTTTCAAAGCGAGGAAAAGTTTAAACGGGAATAAATTTAATGTTTAACCTAAATAACTTTCAACTTAAAAGACCATGATACCGTGTTTAATATATATTTTTTTATTTAAATTCATATTCGAATTTTATTTTCAATAATGATCTTCATTGAGATTAATGCACCTAGGAGAACTAGGTGCCGGACTTGAGTTCAAAATGAAAGTGTATCAGTCCTTTTAAGCTGAAATGGTGAGTTGATTTAGTTTTTCTACTGGGTTCAGTTTGCATGTAATAGGGTGATAATGACTTAGTTTTTCCAGTGGGTTAACTTTTTAAGTTATAAGGTGATGATGATGTTAAAATCTTACCACGTTGTAGCCAAGGGTATGGTGTGAATAGATCCGTCTCTGAAGATAGTTATGTGACTGTTATTTTTTAGTTACATAATTAACTATATTATTAATAGATTACTTTGTATGGTTATGAGGCTTTACAATGCTTCATGAGCTAAGAAATCAGCAAAGGTGATCTTTATATATTTTCATTTGTTTAGCTGGAAGAAATGCATGAAAATGTAAAAAAGTTCTTTAGATCATAAGGTCATATTTATTCTGCAGTATGGAGGTAAGTTTTTGGTTTAATTTACAAATTGGTTATTCAATTGTGATGTTTCTGAGGTAATATAACCCATTTATTGTTGGTTTTTAAGATATATATATTCCAAGTAAGTTGAGATTTCAAACTTGATTTTTATGGTGGAGAAGCATCTTTTGAAACTTGTTTAGTAATTAAAATTGAAGTTTGAAAATAATGTTCACATTTCAGTGCCTTCTATTAGATTTTATTAGTAGTGCAGTGTTTGTTTATGCATAAAACATTTTGGATAGAGGCAGCACTAATTTGTCCAAATTGTTTTAGTTCCTTAAGTTGCAAAAATTGCAAAATTGACATACATGCCTGACCCTTAATTCTGTTTTGTTTGCTCTATTATTGCTATATGTGTTATAATAACCATTGGCATAAGACCTTTTTGTTGATTATATATGATATTACACCTGTTATATTGCCTGAAATCTTTTGTAATATTATGTCCTGTAGCTTTTTATCATGAACTTTCATAAGAAACGTCACCATTTTTTACTATGCCGACAGCTCTATTGATGTTGTGGTAAAAAATAATAATTATGTGTCTAGAATGTCAACGTAATAGATGATATGATCATCGTCTTTTGATCGTTATTGCAGGTTTAATGGAGAAGCTCTTGGAGGCTAGAGTTGGCAGTATTTGTGGAGAACATATGTGATGAAAGTGAAAGTTAACGAAGAGAAAATGCAACCATCAAAGTAATTTTTAGCATTCTTTTATTTGTTTCTAACGGTTGACAAATTTTGCAAAATAATTAATGATTGTTATTTATGACGAATGGTTGTATGACGAATTTTGATGTTTGTTGGAATTAAATTTTCTTCAGAAAATGAATTGTTATATTTGCTATATATGCTTAAGAAAATTAAATTGTTACCTGCTATGTACGGTTCAGGAAATGAACTGTGATGTGCTATAGATTTTGGTTGCTATCTGCTTGAAAAAAATAGTAAAGGTTATAAGTGTTAACAAGTTTTCAAATTTTCATTTTGCAACGGCTACAAGTGTTATAAACATTTTACTAGCAACGTTAATAAGCATTACAATTCCTATATTCCTCATGGTAATAAACGTTAGTAAAGTTTAATTTGCAACAGTTATAAGCATTATAAAATTTGTCGTTTGTAACGGTTATAACCGTTACAATATCTGTAACAAAAATTGTCGCGCACTCTGTAACTGCATATTCCCAATCTTCATTTTGTTTCTTTTGGGTATCCTACAAAATAACATTTTTCATATTTGACTCCAAGCTTGTCAGAAGACACTTAACAAACGCCACATATCCCCAATCTTCATAAAAACATATTAAGATGTTTTCCAGTCCATATCTCATATAGTGTCTTCAGAACCGTTTTTGTAGGTACACAATTAGGTGTGAATGCAGCCGTCTCAAGGGCATGATTTCAAAAACTTATTGGAAGATCTGCATGACTCATCATTGATTGTACCATGTCTTATAAGGTGCGTTTCCTCTTCTCAGACACGCTATTCCATTGTGGTGTTCTAGGTGGAGTGAGTTGTGACACAACCCCACACTCTTTTTAGATAGTTATTAAATTCTTGGCTTAAATATTATCCTCCTCGATCAGATCAAAGGTCTTTTATATTTTTGCCAAGCTGGTTTTGAATTTCATTTTTGAATTCCTTGAACTTTTCAAAGGATTCGAATTTGTGTTTCATAAGATACACATAACCGTATCTACTGAAGTCATCAGAAAATGTAATGAAATAATAAAACAGATCTCTTGCTAACGTACTCATGGGTCCACATACATCACAATGTATAAGGCGCAATATATCATTAGCCCGTTCACCGTGTCTAGTAAAATGGGCTTTAGTCATCTTGCCTAATAAACAAGATTTGCATTCCTCGTATGATTCGAAATCAAACGAATCCAAAAATCCATCTTTATGGAGCTTGGGTACGTGTTTCTCATTTATATGGCTTAAGCGACAATGCCAAAGATATGTTGGACTTAAATCATTTGATTTAAACCGCTTAGTATTTATGTTATAGACAGGCATATCTAAATCAAGAGCGTAAAGACCGTTAAGCAATTGTGCATTACCATAAAATATTTCATTTAAATAAAATGAATAACAACTGTTCTTTATTACAAATGAAAAACCTACCTTGTCCAAACAAGAAACAAAAATAATATTTCTTTTATTGGCAGCCACATAATAATAGCCTTTTAATTCTAACACAAGCCTAGTTGGCAAAGATAAGTGACAATTTCCTATGGCTAATGCAGCAACACTTGCTCCATTCCCAACACGGAAGTCCACTTCCCCTTTTGCCAAATTTACACTCCTTAGCATTTCCTGAATTAGTTGAAATCATACTTCCCTTTTTCCTTTTTAGATCTTTCAAGTATGCATATCTGCCTTTCCACAATAGTGACAATCACCTTCTTTTGCTATCCCGCCTTTGGGCTTCATTGCCTTTTTGGAATCGGTTTTGGCACCAGTTTTATGAACTACTCTTTTCTTTCCTTTACCCTTTCCATTAGCAGTTCCTTTCTGCACCATCAACATGGCAGCAGGCTCTGGCTTCTCCATGTTGTTTTTAGCAGTCCTCAACATGCTTAAGTTAGTGGTTTCTCTATTTTTAGTTCATCACGAACTGAGAATAGTTGCTATACAATGATTGTAAAACTAAACCAGATTGATCTTCTGGAGTAATTAGAAAGCCTAGCCTTTCAAGATACTAGATGTATCCAATCATTTTCAGCACATGTGGACCGACAAGCTCTCGTTCACCCATCTCGTAGTGATACAGTGCCTTGTTGGTGTCATATCTTTCTTGTCGAGCATGCCCTTCGAACAGTTTCTTAAGGTCTCGATCATCTCATATGCATCCTTCAACTCATATTGCTTCTGAAGCCCAAGGTTCATGGTTGCTAGCATGAGATAACTCACATCCAGAGCATCATCTTGATGCTTCTTTTAAGCATTACGCTCTGTCCGAGTTGCTATATTTGCAGGTGCTTCAGGAATAGGTCAATCAAGAACGTTCATTTTTTTTTTCTTATTTGAGGACAATCCTCAAATTTCGATGCAAGTCAAATAAGTTATTCCCATTTAGTTTTTACTTCTCAAGGACTGATCTTAATGATAAGCTATATGTGTTGCTTTCCATTTGATACCTACAATATATAAATAAAATACAATAAGTTATATTGTTGATTAAACATGTCGATGTGATTGATAATAGTACACACACACACACATATATATTGTGTGTGTGTATGCTCTCACTCTTTTGCTCAAATTAATAGCCCTCTCAGTTAATTCAGAAAATATATTTTTTAAATATTTTAGTGATCCAAGACCTATATTTCATTATGCCTTGAGTTAGCTTTGTCTAATTCCCAAAACATAGTTATTCAGGTAGACAACTCATGTCAATTATATCATATATAACTCTTGGATAGCATGGTGAACAACATTTGTTCAATTACATCCAATGGATTTAATCATGCTCTATGTCTCTAGGCCCACAATAATTGTGACTGCCTAGTTAAGTCAGACCAAGTTTTAACAATTTGAGTACCACAATTACTCTATCGCATATAACCAAAATAAACAGTGTACTAATGCTTTTGCATAACCTGCATCTATTGACCATGGCATTGATGAATGTTATTTATTGGAAGACATTTGATACAGACTTAATATATATTTAAGGGATTCCTTTTCTATTTATAGTGTAAAACTAAAATATGAGATAGTAGAAGTGTATTAGCATTGCAGAATGAACATGATCCTTGAAATGTACATAATAGATGTAAATCCAATTGCAAATCATATTTGCAGTTGTCAAATACCTATTTATATAAATAAAATTTACACTTGCATCAATGTTACTGCTCTTTGTATTATACAAAATATCCTACACTAATTGGTATAACATTACTAGATTAGTTTTAACAATTCTAAAACAAGAAGTATTGCTACTACTAGAAAACTATAATGAGATTAATCAATGCTGAAGTATGTATCAAGCCTGAACATGAAGGTCTATCTAATGGTTATATGGCCACGGGATTAATATCAGAACATGAGGCCTTTTTTGTTGAAAGTTTAAAATATGTATCCAAAAATCCAATTCATGCAACTTCTAGAAAGATATATCAAGAATTTTTTAACACATAGCTTTATGGATATATTTACAATTGAAGATAATATTATAGAGTTATCATGACTAGTAGAAAATCAAAAGCAAACATCTTATAGAAAATCCAGCAATTCATGAATTATTTTTTTCAAACACATATCATATACGTCCAATTTCAATTAGCAACATTAATCAAAATTATTAGCACTGTTCATAACTCCCAGAGAATTATATGAAGAAAAAGGTCCTTCCAGTTTTTAACAGTTAACAAAATTCTATTGACAATTAAACAAAATTCTAAATTCTAGTAATATGTTTTCTTGCATAATTGTATACATTAAAATCGAATACAGTTAGACTTTTAATCTCAATT
This sequence comes from Allium cepa, assembly GCA_030765085.1. Classification (NCBI taxonomy): domain Eukaryota; kingdom Viridiplantae; phylum Streptophyta; class Magnoliopsida; order Asparagales; family Amaryllidaceae; genus Allium; species Allium cepa. The sequence goes on from CM060937.1 coordinate 297,018,224, forward strand.
AACGTTTCGCAGGTTGCTTTGATACCATTGTAGGGTTTCAACAATAATTTGCAGCGGAAATTAAATCAAAAACCCATTCATCTGAAACCCTAAACCTAAGACCAAGCGAAAAACGGTAAATTTAGAAAGACATACTAACTGATTTTTGTAGAAATCCAAGATGGAGATGAAGATCTAAAATTGCAGCGAATCGTCAACGCAACCCTAACTAGATAGCACGGTATCCACATGAACGCTTCTAGGACCGTCTCACGAATCTCAGCAAAGAGAGATGGTACCAGCCACGAAGATCACATTTTGATTCTCTGTCAAACGCGTTCTCCTATCACTTATGTTCGACGCTATAGTTAAGAGAGAGAGAGGGTTTTTATAACCTCTTAGATGAGAATAAAACGTGGATGACCTTTTCTTTCGTGATATCAAAACAACTATCAAACATTTTAATATTTTTAATCACTTATATTAGTTCTCCTTTTAGAACATTTTTAAGTGTATGACCCTATAGGTTATCATAATATTTGTAATAATTTAAATTATATTAAAATTATAAACCGTGAGCGGCATCTAGTAATACCAAGTAATGTAAGATCAATGATTTGATGCAACCTTTTCTATGATCAACGTGTCAATGTAATTTAATCTTTTTAACCTCTATGTTGCAGATTAAACTCGAGGCACAGAACGTGTCACCCACTTTATGATTTGATACATTTATCTTGATCTGTGAGTAGACTATATAAAACAAATCAGTATTTGAGCATGACCATGCATTTCATAATCCTACTCAATCAAGAGGCATGTGGATATTACTCCTTATATATGAGAGTTAAATTCCATCTAGATCATTCATATTGCTCACTCGATTCGTAATGTACCCAATAATCACCTTTATCGTCTACCCTATTAAAAGGAACTTTTGATGACACCAAAGTACATGAATCCTCGTGTAGAAATATAATGATTTCATGTCAGAGGATCATTACGTCATTGTCACTATGAGAATTACTTATGTCACTTTCTATTATGCTCCATGAAGAATTCTCATGTTGGGTCTGCCCAATACACTCTTCTCTAACATGTACCTTTGCATCTGTGCAGTTAAAGCGCCCGGCAGATTCGAAACGGTGGAGGTGCAAAAAGTCATAGCGGAGATACAGCGAGGATATAGCGGGATATAGCGGATGACTCTAAAATAGCATAAAAAACTTGTACTTAATGTTTGTACAAATATATAAATGGTAATTTAATGAAAAATTATCATTCAATTGAATTATAATTAATACATAAATAAATTTAAACAAAAAACATGTGCGAATATACTTTAAATAAACGTAAAACTGTTATATAACATAATTGAATTTAGTAGAATATTAGAGTATTTTCATTTCTGAAAATATATTAAAAATTAAATCAAATAAATTAGTTTCATAATTTTTATAATGTATAAATCCAATTTTTTAATACATTTTATTAAAGAGGATATAGCGGAAATAGCAAAATATAGCGGGAATAACGGGATATAGCGGGGATTAAAGCGGAAAGGCTATATTTTGGGGCTATATGGAAAAACCGTAGCGGTAGAAATCCACTATGAGATATAGCGGGGTTATAGCGGGGTAATAGCGGGGCATTAACTACACAGCTTTGCATTGACTTAATATCTCACATATCAATGACCAATGAGATATGATCATCAGTCAATTAACATACTAATCTCAATGTATCATTGTTGTCCTATTTATAATGATACTTCATTAGGGACATTTAAAAACCATGATACATATCACAATTATATAATTTTATGTTCAAGTCACATGCTTGAAACCATGTAATCCGTATCATTACTCTAAGGACTACCATTATGGTAACATTTATATTACGCAGTAAATACAACGTAATAAAATCATTTATTCAGATAAAGCATAACATCAACAATGTTATTCAATCACATCAAATAGATTTCCTCTAGGGCATAAACTTTAACGGTAACCGCTTGAAATTCTCGAATGGAAATGGGAGCAAGTACCGATAGACTTCGTTGATGGACTACCAAGGACTTGAGTAGGGTATGCCAACATTTCTATATAGGGACTCGAGCAAGGCAGGACTCAAGTAAAATGGTAGCCAAACTGGCTGAGTTGTAAAAGGAATGGGTTGTATGATTTCATGGTATGCCGAAGAGCATAGTAAGCGACTGAGACCCCATTGTTCACTAAGTTCTGAAGAGCTTACATGAGGCGTTGGGTATCGATCAACATCTTTATACAGCTTATTACGCACAAATTGATGGCCAGACCAAGAGCGTGAATCGTATCTTGGAGGATCTCTTTTAAACTTGAATTCTTGACTTCGAAGGCTAGTGGGATGATTACTTGCATTTAGTAGAGTTTGCATACAACAATAGCTATCAGATCTGTATGACACCATAGGAGTCCTTATATGACTGATCATGTAATGCTCCTTCGTGTTGGTGAGAAATCGATTGTTGGATTAGATACAATCAGAGAAACCTCGGGAAAGATAGAGATCATTCGACAGCGAAGGAAAATTGCTCAGAATATGTAGAAAAGCTACACTCATAAGAGACGTAGAGATTTGGAGTCTTCCGCTGGTGATATGGTGTTCATAAAGACTTTTCCTCCGATTAATGTTATTCAATTCAGTAGTAAAGGGAAGTTGGCACCAAGATTTATAGGTCCTTTTCTAATAATAGAAAGGATTAGTAACTTAACATATAGAGTCGACTTACCTTAGAAGATGACGAGTATGCACAATGTCTTCCATGTTTTTTCTCACTTGCGAAAGTTTATGCATGACTCAGGCATAATGATTACATAAGATCAACTAGATGATATCAAGATTGAACTAGAAGCTTCGAGACCTCGAAGGCAGGTTCGTACTACTAACGCTATACAAAATAGCTTAGGAGGAAGACAGTGGAGTTAATGAAGGTTCAATGGGGCAAAAGTGAAGACGGTTGCATATGGAAAACTAAGGAGAGCACGAGGGCCACACATCTGGAGCTCTTTGCATGGTAAAACCTACTGTTTATCATATTTATTGTCACCTCTAATATCATATAGGGTAGTGTAGTATCTCCAGTGCTAGGATAGGTTTGCTTTGTTATTGACTACATGATTGCTTGTTCAATGTGTTTGATGGTTGTACGTGATCGATAGGCATGTGGGGTAATCATGTTTGACTATTCCTTGATTAGTTGGGAGATTTCGAGGGTGAAATTTCCAAAGTAGGGAGAGTGTAAAGACCCATGTTTCCAAATGATCGTAGATTATCTTTATTTTATTCATGTGACCATTTTCCATATCTATGATTAAGAAGTGACTTTTAGGAACATTTTCCATATTTATAATTTTCATTAAATTTCTATGTGATCATTTTGACCTTGAAAAACTTATTTGGACTATAACTTTTGATAGGAGCCTAAGTAGGGCCTCAAACCACTTCCGTTGCTTCAGGATGATGGTTTTCTATTCCATAGATTGGTCATAGTAGAAAAATGGATTAGTCGTATGAATCTTATAGCTATTTTAAGTTTTTGCTACCGTTGGCAAGTTTTAGTGGGTAACTAACTAAGCCCTGCTTAGGCTAACTAACCCACTTTGCAAATTATGCTAGCGGAGGCTATAGGAACTGATTTAGGCCATTTCCATCTTCCCTAAAATGGTTCTAAACCTCCATTAACCTTGATGTCATAAAAATATTACACTTTTTCCTCGCTAATCTTGGCCAAATCAATGTTAGAGGAGTGATTAGTATGTAGAAGCTGGAGATTATCATTTTTGCTGATTTGAATCCTTCCCCTTCATAGTTCACTTCAAATCTAAGAGGAAAGATTGGTATTTTGGATATTTGGTAAGTGGTTCTTGACCTCTCACTCTACTATGCATGTTTAAATAGTTAAAAATATTGTTTCGATATGATTTTGACCTTTAAACATTCTCTAATTTTAATCACACTTTTATATATGTCTAAAAAACAAAATTTGAAGGGTTTAAACGATTATTTATGGTTTTGAAATCCCTTATATTCATGTGCATATGCTAGTGTAAAAGTAGATCTAGATTAGGATTTGTTGGATTATGTTTCGTATGTATGAGTGAATGTATATGCATGATTATTCATGATTGTATGTTGTGATTTGATGTTGTTTGCTAGTGCTTATAGGAAATAGATGGTCGAATTAGCAAATCGAGAGCAAAAATGGTCAGAATTCGATGAAACTTGGTGGGCAAACTCTAGAGCATAGAAGGAGTTTGGAGTTAAACTTGCATCGGGAAATGAGCTAATTAAATAAGTCGATAACGACTTTTACATATCGGTACCATGTTGTCTATGTTAATTAGACAAGTCAACGATTTTAGGGATCTCCAAAGCATGGCTAATAAGAGAGGACCATAGTAAGAACAGAGATTTAGTTATATGGGGTGCTATATCGACTTTGTTTCTAAAGTTTGAAGATCAAAGCTCTTATTTTGGATTAGTTGTTCGTATTACTTATATCAGCATGAAACTTCTAGAAAGGGAAGTAGGCACTTTCCAAGTCATGCTGAATATGTTTTTTTTTGCTAATTTAAGGTTTGTTTGTGAGATAGTAGCATGATGATAGTTTCGAGAACTGATAGTAACTTGATGACGAAAGGATTTAGGTTCCAGTGATAGCGGCTCAATGTTGAACGAAGTCATGAGAATGGTTATCCACACTGGTCGAGTTCTAAGACAGGTGACTTGTAAATGGAACGGTTGAATGGTTCTACCATGGAACGAAGGAATGTAAAATGGTTCCTTGAGAATAATGAAAATTAGATAGAGTAAAGAAAGGGCTAAGATATGCATGCTAAGGGATCGTTGATACTCGTAGTGTTTTTTGATGTAATTAAGGCAGGGGTATTGTGACGACGCCCATGGGTACGTTGAAAGGCCACCCCGGATCGGTCGAATGAACCTATTTACCCTGGACCAGTTGAATGGGTCTAATATTAGCTTCAGGCTAAAGAGAGTACACCGAAAATTGGGATTTCCATTAGTCCATAATAATAGAAACATCATACGAGTTATCATATATCCAGAGCACGTTGACCGATAGTGAGGATTGTTTGATGGATGCTATGGTTGTTGATTGTTCTTCCATAGTTCATTACTCTAAGGATGTCATTAAAGATAAAGATACCTTGAGACCTGTCATCACACTTGGTTTGTAGTGTACCCTTATTGTATTCGTAGAGTAGCATATTATGTTGTCATATGCTAACTGTTTGGTTGCAGGGGCAGGTCGGGTATGGTTCGTATACCCTTGTTCCTTATTATATTGACTTGTATGGTATTTTGAGATTCATTTATCACTCACAACAGATTATTGTCTGACTCAAGGTTTTATGGTTTGCTTCTTATTATCTTGTGTACTCTTAAATGAGTAGACTTGAAAGCAGGTCTAAGTGCGACGTAGTAGTTGTTCAGTGGACCAACTGGATGTAGCTATCTCATATTATACATGGATTTCTATGCTTATTCCAATGTGCAACACTATGGAGCCTTGGCAGTTCTTGCTTATTATTATGAAAAAAATATTTGAGTTTATTTCCATTGTACAAACTCTATTAATCGTTGTATAACTCTGTGAATTTGTACTCTGATATTTGGATCACTTAGTTAATACTGTCTCCCCCATTTTACATTTGTGATATATATTATATTTTATTCCATGCATTGTGAGACATACGATAGGTCCTATAATTTCTTGTCCATTTTGAAACCTTGACGATTGTTCTACATCCGCTGGGCCCATCAGTAGTGCACTATTACATTGGGTGTCGGTGGTGTAGGTCGGGTGTCACATTGGCTTTATGAAAATTGCATAGAGCTGCTTTGTATTGGTGGAATAGTGTATAGGATCAAGTAATATGCTCTAGAGGCAGGGTGAATAGGGTATTTAAAAATATTTCGCAAAGACGCTAATAAACAGATAAAACAAAGTGCAAAAACGTAAATCCCAAAAATAAATAACATAAGATATATCCAACATTGGATGAATACCTACTGTTTCCCTCAAAGCTATTACTAGAGTTAAACATTCAAACGCTTACAAATAGTAAACTCGCATACACTGCTAAAAAATATTCTAACTCTATACCTAATAACTCTACCTGATCCCAAACCTTGAGAACAGAATCCCTGAACTACAAACTCTATAACTCAATCCTAAATCAATTAGAGTTCAAAATTAAAAATTACAAAACAATTTTTTTTTTTACACAGATATGAAAAGAACTCTACTTTATCTTGCCCCTTATCATGTGGCCTTGCACTATCTTTGATTTGGAGTTGAGAAACACATCGCTGCTTACAATCCGAGTTGATCATGTTGCCAAGCTATTGGTGAATTTGAGATGCAACTTCTGCCTTGAGATGATGATTTCCTTCTTGAATTTTTATTGATGAAGAAATCTCTTTTGCTTGATCGGGTATTGATTTGAATGAACCAGAGAAAAAAAAGAGAATTTTGATGTGTTACAATGTAGAGAGATATGAAATTTTTATCAATGAAGCTTCTCTCCCTTCTTTTGTTATTGTTCAATCCGATGACTTTTACTTTCGATGTTATTGAGTTTATATTGGCTTGTGAAGTAGTGCATATGTATGAAAACTTATATGGGGAGATGATATTGAGAAAGTTATGGATTTTGAGAGTTTGTTTACCTGTATAGAAAATAGAATTTGTATACAATGGGAAACAGATCCTTTTGTATCTTCCAATAAATGTCATTTGATTGTTTATGTAATAATTTACTTCCAATCTCTATGTACAGTATCTGATTGCGCAATATTTCTTACTTCATATCTCTATTTTTGAAAGATTCTTTAGGGATTTTCTTTTTCAATGTTCCCAAAATATTTCTAAATAAATGGTAAGATATTAATTAATTGACTCTCCTATCTATCTTTCCTTGCATTATTTCTGGTTCTTTTCTTTCTTTCTTTGTTTGAGTTTTGTTCCATATTTGAACCATTCTAGAATAGCATTTTGCTTCAATCAAGTCCATACAGGAATGAGAAAGAATCCAATAAAATCCCTTTTACACCAAATTGCGTGATTATAGAAACATGTTTCCTTTGTTTTGTTGCTGTTGTGTATTTGTAATCAATGAGAAAATATAACTTTCCTCTTTTTCCAAAATACATGATTCCAAATGAAATATCCTTTTTTATAAATGACTATTTTCCATTTTGAATGATTAATATCATATGCATTGATTTAAGAGATTTTTGTACTATACATAGAAATTTTGCTTTGAATCAAGTAGAATTGCAAATGAACGGAAATAAATCTCCTGGCTAAAATCAAAAGCTTGTAAATACACATCGCTAGGCAAAAAATATATTAGATCCTGCATATGTTTGTTAATATCAAACAGAAATCGATTTACTTTACGGTTTCTCATTTTTGATAATAACAAACATATGCTATGCTTGACAAATAAAATATGTGATGCATTGGTTTAAAAGAAATTGTGCATGTATGATTTTTAACTATAACATGCTCTGAAAACAAAGTAAAAACTTATTTGTTATCATCAAATAGGAGTATATTCCACAATCTCCCCTTTTTGATGATAACAAACAACATATTAAGATTTGACAAGTGTAACATGTGTTGAGTGTGTACTCGATATCATAAGATCATAATCATAGCACAATTATTTCAGCATGTATAACATGCTCCCCCTATTGATATGCTCCCCTACGTATGTGGCATATGTGTTCGAGAATGAAATATTAAACCAATAATATTTCTTTCGATATTAATAGTTAATCCATAATATTATCAAATCTCAACCGCTCTCTCCTCCTTTTGTTCTAAACAAAAGTATAAATATCAAATTAACAGACTGAGAAAGTGACATTGTATAATGAACCCCGATGAAAATATGACAATAAATATTTAATGAAAAGTCAACCAGAAACCATAGTAACAATATCGATCAAAGTCATATCCCATGAGCGAAAGGAGAGTGACAAAGATAAATGTGGTTATATGTATTGGGGTTCAAATAACATAGCCTACTAGATGGTTTATATTTAAATCATGATGAAACCGAGTTATAACAACCTATCCCCGACTCATCATAGATGAGATCAAGAACTTCTATCCATGCATTGCCGCGAGGTCACTTAGATGAGGATGGGCATTACTTGACGAGAACCGACACACCTATTTTATAGGCATGCTGTGGCATAGGGAGTTTATTATATCACATGTGCAATTTTTCATAGGCTTTCAGTAATCAAATTTGATATGTAAATTTAGCCAACTCATATAAGAACAAGAATAATAATGAAAGAAACAATGTAAGGTGAATAGTGTAATGACCCGAAATTTTCGATCTCGAAAATTTCAAATAGTTAGGAAGAAGAAGAAAGAGATAGAAGAATAAGAAGAACAAAAACACCAACATCTCACATTCGCAGCGGATAAAATATAATAACAAATAATATCATTTATATAAAGGAATTCTGTATCTGTCAAATACATTTATAATTCATCAGAGTTACACAAATATACAGACACTAGATATACACAATCATCAAGCCTCAGATATACAACAATATAATACAGCGGAAACACTCCATACGTTCTTGCCGTCCAGCTCCCCTCCTGAGCTCCAGAACGTCCTTACCTGAAAATCTGTAATACTCGGTCTGACCCAAGCATTACATCAAAGTAACACTCGGGTCAGGCTGGAAACCAGCGTGAGTAAACCCATCTAGCATGAACTACAAAAGCATATAACTTATATATAACCCGGGGTAACTTGTATCAGGTTACAACTTCACAAGTTGTTATCAACATCGCTTATTTCACACATCAATTTCTAAGCACCAAAACTTAGATTAAATATTCCAATTCACATAAATCATTCCATTTCAACCTATTGATTTCACATATCAATTTATAAAGAATCGAAGTGGTTTCGGATATTTACTAATACCCGACCCCGGTCTCTTCGAATTTAATACCATCTTAACCTAAGTTATTCAAGTGAACACAATTCATCCTTTAAATACAAGATGTCACTTTTTATACAACAATTCATAATCAATAGATAACTATAATATCATAGTTCACCCAAGCATATCATATCACAAAACATTTCATATCAGAGATCTCAACCAGTTCAAGGCATTTAACATCATTAAATCATCATAAGCAAAAATTGATCACTTCCAAAATTAATTTAATTAATCTCTAATTAAATTAATTACTAATCTTTATCCACTTAGATTATCCTTACTTAACCTTAACTAATTACAAACAAATTAATTAATCTTTTTAATTATCCATCTTAATTAATCATCCTTGATTAATTATAATTTAATTACAATAAGTAATTAACTCTCAGTTAATTACAAAAATTAATTAACCTTCACCCATTCTCATTAATTACTCAAATTAATTATCCTTTAATCACTTCCATTGATTAATTACCGAGTATGTTTTTTTAACTCTAGTTTGGTATTTTGCAAATAAGAAATAGAGAGATACAACATTTTTATATCAGTTTGGATTGGTTAATATCCTACATCCAGTTTATCATCTTCTAGCTCTTACAATAGTACATCATATTCGTTTAAAAGACTTCTCAAATAAAATACGTCTAAGATGCTCTGAGTTCCATGTCATGCGCGCAAGGTTTCCGTTTGCTTTTGACAAGCGGTATGCGCCATTCAATAGTGTTTCTATAATAACTAATGGTCATTTCCAATTTGACTATAGCGCGTCATCTTCTAGGTCCCTTAATAAATTATCTTATTTAATCCATACTTTAATTAATTACACAAAGAAATTAATTCTCAATTACTTTTATTAAGTATTTTATCATTTAAGTTATTAACTGATCTCTAATTACCAAGTAATTATTCTTTAATTAATTATATTCCCTTAATTAATTAATTCTCGATCATTAATTAGTTAATTAATTCCTCTTTAATAACTTATAAATTAAGTTTTAGAAACAAATTAAGAATTTACTTTGTTAATTAAAGTTAAAATAAATTACCCAATTTTAAACAATTACTATTTAGAATAATAGTTAGGGTAATTTAAACTTGATTTTGGTTAACCATTAAGCTTGACAACCTCTTATCATTTAACTCGAGTAAAACCCGACCAATTCCACACTCAAACCCGAGCCTTCCTCTTTTAAATTCAAAACCAATTTTATTTTAACCACCTTAAAATAAATCATCCTTACATTTGAATTTGAAAATATTAAAATAAAACACCGTTAAAATTTTGAATTCCATTTGTTTTGAATACTTGTTTTAAAATTTAGAACTTGATTTCTTATTACTGTGATATCCCGAAATTTTTAGCAATATCAATTTAATAATCTGTATTAAAAATTTAAATTGATTTGATAATCTTTGTAATAAAATTTGAATTTAATTTAATTTGATAATCTAATTGCATAAATATTTAATTGGTGAATTTTTATCTTTTAAAGCTAATAAATTGGTTTTTATTTATAATGTAAATATATGGTTTATATTGTAAATAGATTAGCTTTGTTTTAATTTAATAAATAAAGGGCATATTTTCTAATTCTAATATTTTTGGTAATTTGAATTAATTTAATATAAAGCTCTTCAAAGCTATTTAAATAAATAACTATATGATTTTAATTGTTAAGGTAATTGTTTAAAATGGTTTTAGCTAAAGTTTAAATTTAAATTAATTAACAAAAAGGTTTATTTTGTTTTCTTTTTAAATATAGCTTGATAAATATGATTTGAATAGTATATATACGTCTAAAATAAAAATTAATATATGAAGTATTAATTCATTTAGAAAGATAAGTAAATTATAATAAAGAGATAATTTCTTTTATAAATTATTTAAAGTTGATAAATGAGTTATTTTTAAAAACAATATCAATGTGTATTGTTTTTACAAATAGATTTTAATATAAATAGCATTGTTATTTCAAATTGAAGTTGTATATATATAACTTGATTTTAAAATTGAATTTTAGAATTTGATCTGAATTTGAATTTAAAATTTTGAAATTTAAAGTATAAATACTTTAAATTGTTTTGGATTTTAAAATATTTGTATAAACTTTTATTTTATAAATATAATTGGATTTATTTATTTTAAAATTATCTACATGTAAATAAGTACATATTAACTAATTAATTAAACATAAGTTTACATTTATCTTATATTAACATCTAACTAAATACTAATTAACTTTAAAAAAAGACATGTGTAAATTGTTAAGCATATCAAATGACAAATGTTAAATTAGAGGACAAGTGGCATTTCAAAATTTAGATTTTTCTTTTATTTTTATTTATAAGTATTTCAGCCTTTATATTATAAATCTTCTTCCCTTCCCTTTCTTTTTTTATTTTTCTAAATCTTAAGCCAAGTTCAAATCTGATCAAAAATCAGAAATCCATCTATAATCCCTGAAACCATTTCACAAACCAAAATCCAAATCAAAAGATCATTTTCCCTGTAACATTTTCAAATCAATTCCTTGTAAATCTATACCCTGTAAAAAACATTTTCAAACATGCATGTCTGTACATTTTTCAAATGCAATCTGAAATCTGTACAAGCCTATATTTTCTTCAATCTGGAATTTGTTACTGCATGCACCTGCATCTTCAAATCAAGTACAAAGTTTTAACTCTGGCAACTGCATTTTCGAATCAAAGAGCATTCAAGTGCAAGATTCAAAGTTTTCAAAAGCTTTTCATCAAACTGTTTTTTTCCCAAATCTGGAAAGCCGTCTTCCTTCTTCAAAATGGTGAGTAACTTCACTTTTAAAACTTAAAGTAAAATTATGGTTGCATGTTATTGCTGTGATAAATATTGCATTGTGTATATTTATAAGTATGTTTGTGTATGTATATTGTTGAATTCCTGCTGTATGATGTATGCATTTGAATATCTGTAACTTCTCTGTTCCCAGATTTAAGTTCTGGTTTTGATTTAAATTCAAAACCTATTGATTTAGTCTCTGTTTAAAACTTAAGTTTCAAATGAAACTTGTTTTTTCCATCACAAAATTTAGTTTAAAATTTATTTAAGTTAAAATAAATTGGAAATATCTCTAGGAGTCAAGAAAAACTGAGCAAACTTACTCTAAGTAAAAATTCAAACATCTTAATTTATAAATTCAGGAATGTAAACTGAATTCTTATCGTAAAACGTGGTTTTTGAAACTAAAATCATAATTTTTAATGATGGGATGAGTGTGCAGTTCTGGGATGAACTGGAAATGAAAATATGGGGTTTTCTGATGATCTATGTGGTCTGGGAGGAAGGGTTTCTATCTGGTGGTAGTCTGATGATCAGAGGGTAGGGGAAAAATGCCAGAATGTTGATCAGAGTTTTGTGGTGATGGTGGTTGATTTTTGAAATCTGTAACCCTAGTTTTTAACTAGGCTAGTTGATTTGGTCGGCACGGTCTGTAGGAGTGATCGAGTTCAACGAGGTTTTGAGAGATGGAAGCTTGGTCGAAGATGAGGGCATGGCCGGAGTTACAGAGTTCCTAGTGGTCGGAGTTTCTTGGTCGAGGTGATGACAGGTTTGGGTGCAGTTTGTTCCAGCTTGTTTCCAGGTTTGGGGTTGGGCTCTCGGATTCGTTTTCGAGAGTTGGAGTTCGATCTGATGATCGTGGTGAGTTTATTGAGCGTTGGCCGTTGTGGGAAGACCATCGGAGATGGTCGGAGGCGATCAAAGTCGCCGTGCATGTGCACGGTGCACTGCAAATTTCTGATGAGGTTTGTATTGTTTGGGGTTTGTGGTCTCAAGTTTGACTCGAAGTAATGGCGAGTTTTTACTTGGGAATAGGATAGGTTGGACTCGAAGCAAAATAAGTTGCCTCGGGTTAATAATTTGTAACAGGTTTTTGAAGGAAACCTGTTTGGTCTTAAAATTTAAACTGAAGTTTGAATTGTAAAGCAATGTTTTAAAACAAGTTTAAATCAAAGTTTTTAAATCTGATTCAAGTTTAAATCTCAGTTTAAAAAAATAAATAATAATAAAGTTTATAAATTTAAATTGTTTAACTACTTTAAATTGGTTAAGTAGTTTGAATTTTAAAAATGAAGTTTTAAAATGTAAATGGTTTTAAAATCTAAGTTAAATCTGGAATCAAGATTTAATATGTATTCCAGTTTTGAAATAAATGAAAGTTTTGAAATTTAAATTGATTTAAACAACTTTGAATGTTAAAGTATATTTTTAAATATTGTTTGAATCTAAAATAAATTTGGATTAAAATTCCTTTAAGCTTCTTTTACAAGGTGTGTATTTCTAACATGTGAAATAAAAGGTTTTTGAATTGTTTTAAACTTTGTTAAGTTAATTTGTATACATTTTAAATCTAAAAATTTAAAATGAAATTTGGAAAGTAAATTGTTTTCAAATGCTTTTGATAATGATAATTTAATCATTAATAAGAAAAATGTTTTTATCTTTGAAATAAATGAAGATCTAATGATTTGTAATTCATTAAATTATTAAGTTAATTAAAATGGATAATTAATTATTTAATTAATTAATGATTTGGATTAATTAAATAAGTAATTAAAGGTTTAAATTAATTAATTAAGGTTTAAGATTAACTAATTAAGGATAATTAATTTGTAATTAAGGATTATTAATTAGAATATTAATTAATAATTAGAGATTAATTAATCAAGTAATTAAGAATTAATTAAGTTACAGTTAACACTTAATTAATTAAATAATTAGAGGTTAAGTAATGGATTATTAAGATTAATTAATTTGTAATCAATAATGATAAAAGTAAGTTTAATTACTTAAGAAAGTAATTAAAGAATTGTTAACGGTTAATGAAGGTCATTAACTTGAGATTATTTAATAATTAATTAATGTGATTAATTTTTAATAATTAAATAGATTAATTAATTAATGATAATCATTTGTGAAATTGTTTAAGTGTAATTACTTAATGGAAGTAATTAAGGAATTAATTACTAAATGTAATTAATTGAGTTTAATGTGATTGGTTTAAATTAATTAATTAAGTTTAATTAAATTAAACACTGGATGATTTGATAATAATTACTTAATGTAATTAATGAAGTATAATTACTTAGTGAAGTAATTAATGATAATTACTGGAGGTAATTAGTGGAAGATGATTTAATAATGGAAATAATTTGAGTATACTTACGTTTTGTAATTAATCAAGGGATTAATTAAAGAAATTAATTAAGGAGTAATTAATTTATTTAATGGAGTAATTAAGGGTAGTTAATTACTGAATGTGATTAATCCAGAGTGATTAATAATTGTGGTTTAATTTAAAGATTAATTACTTATTGTAATTAATTTAAATAAAGTAATTAATTAAAATGTAATTAGGGATCATTAATTAATGTAATTAATGATGTACTTAAGAATTGATTAATTAAGACTAATTAATCAATGATAAGTGATTAAAAGAGTAATTAATTAATTGTAATTAATTAAGGATTAATGTAATTAATTATAGTTAATCAATTAATGAAGTAATTAAAGGTTAATTACTGTAATTATTTGAGGATAATTAATTTGTGAAATCAATTAAAGGATAATTACTTGAATGCAATTAAAGGATAATTAATCAAGGGTGATTAATTAATGAGGATAATTAGAGGATAATTAATTAATTGATTTGTAATTAATTAATAGTTATGTAAGTAAGTTTTATATGATGAAGGTAATTAATTTAATTCATTTTAAATTAATTCGAGATGGAAGTAATTAATTTAATTCATTTTAAATTAATTATAGATGATGTGATTAAGTAAATCATTGCTTATGTATGAATGGATGATATTGGTTGCCTTGAATGGTTTGAAATCTCAGCTTTGAGATAAGTAATGCTGGGTGATATGGATGCTTTGGTTGCATTGGGATGATAATATGAATTATCTATTTGTGATGATAATATGGATAATATGGATTATCTGTTTATGATGATAATGTTGATTATCTATTGTGAATCTATGAATTATCTATCTATGTGTATAGAGATAATAGAATTGAAATTGTTTTAAACTTTAAAACAACTTGGCCTTAAAAGATACATTTTGGATTTCGATGAGACCGGGATCGGGTTTCCAGATTTGGATATCCGAAAACCACACCGATCCAAATTAACGATAGGTCGTGAATCTCAAGTGAAGATGAAGATTCAGAGTGCAAGGGTTATTGTCGTTAACTCTGAGGGTGATTCCAAAATGAGTGTAACGGGATAATGCCTTCGGTTTCGTTCGAACCCGGAACGAACTTGTATGGATTGAATGCTTTCAGAACATCGTCAGGTGGACGATGAGCATTCTAAGAGATGTGTTCTCTAAAGGTAATCGTAGCCTCAAGCCTCATCAATCGGGAATGGCTAAAACAGGGGAGGTGCAGCAAGGCTAAGTGGGTCACGCCCAAGTAGGACGAGATTTTCCCTTGTCTAGAGGTCCCTTTTTATTTGGCTGTGTGGGTAGTTGGAACGCGCGCCAACTGCGGGGTTGTCTTGTTCGGGACTGTCCAGTAAGGGATGGTTCCGGCCTTGTGTTGCAGGGGATTTAGGGTGGATCCTCGGTACGTTGATCTAGGCCACGTACTGTGACGGGCGGTACCCCAGTAGCCCTACCATTGTATGGAATCCAAAATCCAATAAGTGCCATCAGATTTGATTGTATTACCCACTTTTGTGGCTAGTAGCTGGAATTTAATCATGTAACAATTTCAGCTATTTCTTATTTATTTGAAAACCCTAGATCTATTATAATATCACTGGATTTCCTGTCAAATGTTTTGGTTAGCGTAAGGTAAAAACTTTTCAATGTTTATGTGTGCGAAGTCTTACGTGATACCTTTCTTTTCAAAGGTTTTTCAAAGTTAAGCAACGTTAACCTGTTACTCACACCAGACCCATGTCTGACCCGGAGTTTATCTTCTGTTTTTCTTAAACTCTTGGGTACTCAAATTTTTACGAGTAGCCAAGGGATTCAGGTTAGCTTTGACGAATTGTGGAGGAGTAATGGAGCAGGAGGCTTCAGCGTGTAGATATATAGTGTTCCGCTGTGTTTGATTTCTCTGAATTGTTTTGAGTTGTAATAACTAGACATGTGTTTATAACTGTCTAGTATGTGATGTATAACCTGTGTAACTCTGATTGATGTTGTATATTATGTAATATCTTATGTTATTAATATTATTTATTCGTTCTGCTGTTGAGATTCTGATGTTGTTTCTTCTCTCTTCTCTATCTTTTCTCTTTTCTATCCCTTTCTTTCTTATTAATGATGCGTCATTCTGTGGAGATGAATGGCGGGTCGTTACAGTGGTATCAGAGCGCTAGGTTGAGTGAATACCTAGGCTTTGGAGCGATTTCTTTCTTGAGAGAGCGTATTTGTAATTTTAAGTATATTTATATATATTTATCTATTTCTACCTATCTGTTGGGTTACCTGTTCGGGTTTTCCAATATGAGTTATAAAGGTAGATGAGGTAGTGGTGTGTAACACGAGTACCATTGGTTGGAGTTTGTATGTTGAGGTTGGAAGTGTATCTGTTGAGACTGTAGACCTAATAACGTCTCGAGTAAGTTGTGCCGTGGTGTAAAGATTTCATTGATCTCTGAAGGAAACCTTTAAAAGGTTTGGAGTCCATCTTTGAAGTGCAATGCTTGGATGAGTTGAGTTTGGATTTGTCGGTTGAGCAGAAGCGATTAATGGTATCTTGCAACCTCAGGAAGTAGTAGCTGCGTGATGAGATGCAGTGACTATGGATTGTCTCCGAAGATGTTTTCTTTGGAACAAGTTTTAGGAAGTGTGTCTGCTTCGGTGCTGTGGCTGAGTTCAGCAGGGTGTTTCTGTTGGTTTGAGGTCCGAGTTTTCCGAAGAACTTTGGATTAGGAAGTCTTTGGCTTTGATGTCAGCAGTGCAGCTCAGAGTGTTCTGTGTTGGCAGGAAGTCTTCTGGCTGAGCATTTTTTCTG
Source organism: Allium cepa (assembly GCA_030765085.1). Classification (NCBI taxonomy): domain Eukaryota; kingdom Viridiplantae; phylum Streptophyta; class Magnoliopsida; order Asparagales; family Amaryllidaceae; genus Allium; species Allium cepa. Next base: position 297,035,262 of record CM060937.1, read on the forward strand.
GAGGTGGAGTTCAGAAGTAGCAGAGTGGATCCATTTCTTCGATGGATTGGCTAGAGAAGTGTAAGCTGTTCTGTTTGGTAAAGAGAGAACAATTTTCTTTGGATTTGGTATGGATTGATCGCAAAAGTGACTTGCGATAGTTGAGTGTTCTCTTGGGTTATCTTTTGTTTGAGGCATCTGGAGATTGAGTTTTCTTATCGACTAGGATTCTAGGAATGATTCCGATGGTTCGGTTTAGTCGAAGGATGGTTCTTAGAGATAGAGTTTGGTGAAGCAGCTCAGATTTTTGGTAGAACTTCTGAGTTTTCTTTTATGGATCTGTGGAACCATATTTCTGGGATGTGTTGTCCAGTTTGTGCTTGTGTTCATCATCAGCATTTTCTTCTACTTCGGAACAGAGTTGTGCAGCGGAAGCAGTTTGGGAGTGTTTCTGTTTGTCTTTTCCGGACAAGGAGAAGTAAGATTCAGTCTTTTGTTGTTTGAGGAGTAGAGTTTGTGTTCTTGGTTTTGGATTGATCTTGAGGAGATCATTGGGTTGGGTTGTTTTTGGTCTAGTTTGTTTCTAGAGGAATCAGCAAGGGTTGAGATGATCAGGAAGGATGTTGGTAGCCTAGGTTCGTCCGAAGAATTTTGTGGATAAGAGACGGAGGAATTTGGATTCGGGAGTCGGAGATTTGGTTTTGGTTAAGTTTTCTCCGATCAAAGGAGCTATAAGTTTTGGTAAGTCTGGGAAGCTAGCTCCGAGGTATTTTGGATCTTTTCTGTGTTCTTGTGAGGATAAGTGTTTGGTCTTCAGGATTGAATTTCCAGTTTGGAAGACTGGGATTCGATGTGTTTCACGTATTTCTGAGGGAGTACGTGCATGATCTATCTCTGGTTTTGGAACCAGCAGTTCATGAGGATTTGGTTGTTGAGTCAGACTCGTCTGTAGTCTGATATCCTATCTAGTTTTGTAGATCTAGATAAGTAGGAGCTCAGTATCTTAGTAGTATTGATTGTTTGGATTCTGTAGAGCGAGTATCTCGGTATTTATACATGGGAAACTCTATCCAGAATTTTGTCTGGATAGTTAGATTTGTTTGATTAGATGAATAGATTGCTATGGTTGTTAGCATATGATTGATATATGCTTGTGTTTTAAAATTAAAATCTTTAAGTAGATTATTAAATTACCTTTGTTTTAAATTTCAGGGACGAAATTCTATTAAGGGGAAGGAATGTGATATCCCGGAATTTTTGGCAATATCAATTTAATAATCTGTATTAAAAATTTAAATTGATTTGATAATCTCTGTAATAAAATTTAAATTTAATTTAATAATCTAATTGAATAAATATTTAATTGGTGAATTTTTATCTTTTAAAGCTAATAAATTGGTTTCTATTTATAATGTAAATATATGGTTTATATTGTAAATAGATTAGCTTTGTTTTAATTTAATAAATAAAGGGCATATTTTCTAATTCTAATAATTTTGATAATTTGGAAATTTTATTTTATTTAATATAAAACTCTTCAAAGCTATTTAAATAAATAACTATATGATTTTAATTGTTAAGGTAATTGTTTAAAATGGTTTTAGCTTAAGTTTAAATTTAAACTAATTAACAAAAAGGTTTGTTTTATTTTCTTTTTAAATATAGCTTGATAAATATGATTTGAATAGTATATATAAGTTTAAAATACAAATTAATATATGAAGTATTAATTCATTTAGAAAGATAAGTATATTATAATAAAGAGATAATTTCTTTTATAAATTATTTAAAGTTGATAAATGAGTTATTTTTAAAAACAATATCAATGTGTATTGTTTTTACAAATAGATTTTAATATAAATAGCATTGTTATTTCAAATTGAAGTTGTATATATATAACTTGATTTTAAAATTGAATTTTAGAATTTGATTCGAATTTGAATTAAAATTTTGAAATTTAAAGTATAAATATTTTAAATTGTTTTGGATTTTAAAATATTTGTATAAACTTTTATTTTATAAATATAATTGGATTTATTTATTTTAAAATTATCTACATGTAAATAAGTACATATTAACTAATTAATTAAACATAAGTTTACATTTATCTTATATTAACATCTAACTAAATACTAATTAACTTTAAAAAAAAGGCGTGTAAATTGTTAAGCATATCAAATGACAAATGTTAAATTAGAGGACAAGTGGCATTTCAAAATTTAGCTTTTTCTTTTATTTTTATTTATAAGTATTCAGGCTTTATATTTATAAATCTTCTTCCCTTCCCTTTCTTTCTCTATTTTCTAAATCTTAAGCCAAGTTCAAATCTGATCAAAAACCAGAAATCCATCTATAATCCCTGAAACCATTTCATAAACCAAAATCCAAATCAAAAGATCATTTTCCCTGTAACATTTTCAAATCAATTCCCTGTAAATCTATACCCTGTAAAAAACATTTTCAGACATGCATGTCTGTACATTTTTCAAATGCAATCTGAAATCTGTACAAGCCTATATTTTCTTCAATCTGGAATTTGTTACTGCATGCACCTGCATCTTCAAATCAAGTACAAAGTTTTAACTCTGGCAACTGCATTTTCAAATCAAAGAGCATTCAAGTGCATGATTCAAAGTTTTCAAAAGCTTTTCATCAAATTGTTTTTTCCAAATCTGGAAAGCTGTCTTCCTTCTTCAAAATGGTGAGTAACTTCAATTTTAAAACTTAAAGTAAAATTATGGTTGCATGTTATTGCTGTGATAAATATTGCATTGTGTATATTTATAAGTATGTTTGTGTATGTGTATTGTTGAATTCCTGCTGTATGATGTATGCATTTGAATATCTGTAACTTCTCTGTTCCCAGATTTAAGTTCTGGTTTTGATTTAAATTCAAAACCTATTGATTTAGTCTCTGTTTAAAACTTAAGTTTCAAATGAAACTTGTTTTTTCCATCACAAAATTTAGTTTAAAATTTATTTAAGTTAAAATAAATTGGAAATATCTCTAGGAGTCAAGAAAAACTGAGCAAACTTACTCTAAGTAAAAATTCAAACATCTTAATTTATAAATTCAGGAATGTAAACTGAATTCTTATCGTAAAACGTGGTTTTTGAAACTAAAATCATAATTTTTAATGATGGGATGAGTGTGCAGTTCTGGGATGAACTGGAAATGAAAATATGGGGTTTTCTGATGATCTATGTGGTCTGGGAGGAAGGGTTTCTATCTGGTGGTAGTCTGATGATCAGAGGGTAGGGGAAAAATGCCAGAATGTTGATCAGAGTTTTGTGGTGATGGTGGTTGATTTTTGAAATCTGTAACCCTAGTTTTTAACTAGGCTAGTTGATTTGGTCGGCACGGCCTGTAGGAGTGATCGAGTTCAACGAGGTTTTGAGAGATGGAAGCTTGGTCGTAGATGAGGGCATGGCCGGAGTTACAGAGTTCCCGGTGGTCGGAGTTTCTTGGTCGAGGCGATGACAGGTTTGGGTGCAGTTTGTTCCAGCTTGTTTCCAGGTTTGGGGTTGGGGTCTCGAATTTGTTTTTGAGAGTTGGAGTTCGATTTGATGATCGTGGTGAGGTGATTGAGTGTTGGCCGTTGTGGGAAGACCATCGGAGATGGTCGGAGGCGATCAAAGTCGTCGTGCATGTGCACGGTGCACTGCAAATTTCTGGTGTGGTTTGTATTGTTTGGGGTTTGTGGTCTCGAGTTTGACTCGAAGTAGTGGTGAGTTTTTACTCAGGAATAGGATGGGTTGGACTCGAAGCAAACTAAGTTGCCTCGGGTTAATAATTTGTAACAGGTTTTAAAGGAAACCTGTTTGGTTTTAAAATTTAAACTGAAGTGTGAATTGTAAAGCAATGTTTTAAAACAAGTTTAAATCAAAGTTTTTAAATCTGATTCAAGTTTAAATCTCAGTTTAAAATAATAATAATAATAATAAAGTTTACAAATTTAAATTGTTTAACTACTTTAAATTGGTTAAGTAGTTTGAATTTTAAAAATGAAGTTTTAAAATGTAAATGGTTTTAAAATCTAAGTTAAATCTGGAATCAAGATTTAATCTGTATTCCAGTTTTGAAATAAATGAAAGTTTTGAAATTTAAATTGATTTAAACAACTTTGAATGTTAAAGTATATTTTTAAATATAGTTTGAATCTAAAATAAATTTCGATTAAAATTCTTTTAAGCTTTTTTACAAGGTGTGTATTTCTAACATGTGAAATAAAAGGTTTTTGAATTGTTTTAAACTTTGTTAAGTTAATTTGTATACATTTGAAATCTAAAAATTTAAAATGAAATTTGGAAAGTAAATTGTTTTTAAATGCTTTTGATAATGATAATTTAATCATTAATATGAAAAATATTTTTATCTTTTAAATAAATGAAGATCTAATGATTTGTAATTCATTAAATTATTAAGTTAATTAAAGTGGATAATTAATTATTTAATTAATTAATGATTTGGATTAATTAAATAAGTAATTAAAGGTTTAAATTAATTAATTAAGGTTTAAGATTAACTAATTAAGGATAATTAATTTGTAATTGAGGATTATTAATTAGAATATTAATTAATAATTAGAGATTAATTAATCAAGTAATTAAGAATTAATTAAGTTACAGTTAACACTTAATTAATTAAATAATTAGAGGTTAATTAATGGATTATTAAAGATTAATTAATTTGTAATTAATAATGATAAAAGTAAGTTTAATTACTTAAGAAAGTAATTAAAGAATTGTTAATGGTTAATGAAGGTCATTAACTTGAGATTATTTAATAATTAATTAATGTGATTAATTTTTAATAATTAAATAGATTAATTAATTAATGATAATCATTTGTGAAATTGTTTAAGTGTAATTACTTAATGGAAGTAATTAAGGAATTAATTACTAAATGTAATTAATTGAGTTTAATGTGATTGGTTTAAATTAATTAATTAAGTTTAATTAAATTAAACACTGGATGATTTGATAATAATTACTTAATGTAATTAATGAAGTATAATTACCTAGTGAAGTAATTAATGATAATTACTGGAGGTAATTAGTGGAAGATGATTTAATAATGGAAATAATTTGAGTATAATTACGTTTTGTAATTAATCAAGGGATTAATTAAAGAAATTAATTAAGGAGTAATTAATTTATTTAATGGAGTAATTAAGGGTAGTTAATTACTGAATGTGATTAATCCAGGGTGATTAATAATTTGGTTTAATTTAAAGATTAATTACTTATTGTAATTAATTTAAATAAAGTAATTAATTAAAATGTAATTAGGGATCATTAAATAATGTAATTAATGATGTAGTTAAGAATTGATTAATTAAGATTAATTAATCAATGATAAGTGATTAAAAGAGTAATTAATTAATTGTAATTAATTAAGGATTAATGTAATTAATTATAGTTAATTAATTAATGAAGTAATTAAAGGTTAATTACTGTAATTAAAGGTTAATTACTGTAATTATTTGAGGATAATTAATTTGTGAAATTAATTAAAGGATAATTACTTAAATGTAATTAAAGGATAATTAATCAAGGGTGATTAATTAAGGAGGATAATTAGAGGATAATTAATTAATTGATTAGTTTAATTAATAGTTATGTAAGCAAGTTTTATATGATGAAGGTAATTAATTTAATTCACTTTGAATTAATTAGAGATGGAAGTAATTAATTTAATTCATTTAAATTAATTATAGATGATGTGATTAAGTAAATCATTGCTAATGTATGAATGGATGATGTTGGTTGCCTTGAATGGTTTGAAATCTGTAACAACCAGCATATTCATCGATCGTATATTTAAATATTTTATTTAAATATTTCATCGTTCGTCGGATTTTAGTTCGAAAACCTACTTTTTGCAAACAGTCGAATTTGGACTCGGGACTACTGCCATTGAGTTCAAAACGCCGTTTGCGACCTTTTTGAGTATAAGCTTCGATATGTTAAGAGTTAGTAAAGTTTTGCTACCTTTTCACTTTGGGTTTGAGTTTGGGTTTCAGCCCAATGTTCCATCTTAAGAATCTAGCTCCACTCCAACTCTTCATTACTTCATTTCATATTCCTAACACTTTAAGGTTTAAGCAACAATGGTGGAAGGGAGTGGAAATTAGAAATTCCAAGCCCTAGTTTCATTGCAAATCCAAGATCTAGCTCCAAATTCTAAGAGAACCCATTGGTAAGCATCTCCTTCTTCTTCTCCAACTCATTCTCCTTCCAATTTCAGAAATTCCTAAACCTAACTTTGGGAATGTTCTTCTTTTTGAGCATAGATTCAAGCTCGTTTGGGTGTGTTGAAGAGAGGTTGATTCTCCCTTTGCTTTCAAGCTTCTTCTTCAATTGTTTGGGTTCAAAGGTGAGATTTTTATCTCACATCTTAGTCTATAATTATCTTCGATTGTTAGGTATGAATTCCTATCACTTATTCTTGTGCAATTAATTTTGGTTTGGTTTGATTTGGTGTATATTCCAATTTTGGTGTTTTGAAATCAAAATCTATGAAAATCCTTTTATGGATATTTGGACATTGATATTTGAGGCGTATCGAAGAGCCGTTAAGGCTGGGTTGTCGCTCCACGTAAATCCTTAGTCGTCGTTGCTCGTCCGATCGCTTCCGGTATTTATTTCGACCATTTTTGGTCTAGGTTCAGGGAATGCCCTGAACCCCAGTTTCAGACGTCTGAAACATAATATTCAGACGTCTGAATATTATACTGGGAATTTTTATTCCCCAGTATTCAGACGTCTGAATCATATTGTCCAGACGTCTGAATTGGTTCGTTTTGAACCAGAAAGGCAATAGGCTAAAAATGTGCCTATTTCAGACGTCTGAATTCAGTTCTGGAAAATATTTTTATTTTCCAGATTCAGACGTCTGAATCCTTGATTTCAAACGTCTGAATCTGCACTCTTTTTGCCTATTTGCCTACTCGCTTGAGAATTCCAACTTTAATCGATTCGTGTTGATTCCCTTTTTGTTGTTATCATTTATTATTGACTTTGATGACATTTTCTTCATGATTTTTGGGAATACCCATTTCGATGGATTCCGTAATCGATTTCTTTGGATTTTATTCACGTCTTTGAATGTGAATTTTGATGGTTGATTGTTTCTACAATCATTTCTATGATTTGTCACTTTAAAAATATAAAGGTTTCAATACTAGTAGTAAATATCAAAACTCTTTCATCAAAACGATTTCAACTCTATTTTCAATAATAAAGCTCTTTTCTTAAACCGTTTTCCAATCTATTAGTATATACAAACCTTTACCTCACTCGTATGTGAAATCTAATTAAACGACTTAGTAAAACAAGTGGTATGAAATGCTTGCGTTTACTTCATCGGTTAATTCTTGGACTTGATCGATTGAATCTCTTGTGACAATTTTCTAGTGGAGATCTACAATTTGTTCGTAAATATTTAAGTTAAGCTAGTGGTTATGGGACATGAAGCTAAGCTCATATATTTATTAGCTTACTGTAATTGACACTTCTTGATGATCGATGATGATCATTTTATGGTTTAGGCTAGCAATGTGCGATGTCTCTTTGTCCATGTGGAGGACTATACTTCATTTTATTGATCTTCGTCTCATTTCTCGCATGGGTCGTACCTATTTAGGTGCGTCGATGTTTGTTTACTTCGTGGAGCAATCGGCTCAATAAGTTGGGGCATGGGGCGTATCTTTCTAGGTGCGTCGATGTTCGTCTATGCATGGGACGTATCTTTTTAGGTGCATCGATGTTCGACTTTGCATGAGATGTATCTTTCTAGGTGCATCGATGTTAGACATTACATGAGACGTATCTTTCTTGATACGTCGATGTTGATTTATGCATGGGGCGTATCTTTCTAGGTACGTCGATGCTTATTTATGCATGGGGTGTATCTTTCTAGGTGCATCGATGTTAGACATTACATGGGGCGTACCTATTTAGGTGCGTCGATGTTTGCCTTTGCATGGGTCGTACCTTTCTAGGTGCGACGATGTTTGACTGTGCATGGGGTGTATCTTTCTAGGTGCATCGATGTTAGACATTACATGGGGCGTATCTATTTAGGTGCGGCGATGTTTGCCTTTGCACGGGTCGTACCTTTCTAGGTGCGACGATGTTTGACTGTGCATGGGGCGTATCTATTTAGGTGCGTCGGTGTCCGGTTTATGGAATAGCGTTCCGTTTGAGATTGGTTGTAACAACCCGCATATTTATCGAGTTTACATTTAAATATTTTTATTTAAATATTAAATCGTTAATCGGATTTTGGTCCGAAAAACTACTTTTTGCAAACGGTCAAATTAGGACTCGAGACCACTTCCATTGAGTTCGAAATGTCGTTTACAACTTTTTAAGTATAAACATCGATAGGTTTGGAGTTAGTGAAATTTCACTAACTTTTCCCGCTTTGGACTTTGGGTTAGTTTAGCCTATTAAGCCCAAGTTCCAACCCTCTTCTCCTCACTCTTCATAAATTTCCTAACTAACTCAAGCTTTAGCATTAATGGTGAAGAGAATGGGAAATTAAAACTCCAAGCTCAAATTCAATTGCAACTCCATCATTCAACTCCAAATTCAAGTAGAAGATATTGGATTCAAGCTTTGGATTGCTTCTCCTTGCTTTCAAGCTTCATCTTCATAAATTTTAGTGCAAAGGTGAGATTTTTATCTCACAATTCTAGCCTATAACTATATTGGACTGTTGGGAATGATTCCCCATCACTTTAGCATGTGCATTTGCATTTGGTTTGGATTGGATTGGCGAAAAACTCCAATTTTTAGCGTTTTTGACAAAAAACTGCAGTTAGGTCGCACTGCCTCGGAGTTAGGTCGTTCTGGCCTTAAGTCGTTTCTGGCCATCGCTAAGTCGTCCACGAGTTAAGCCTAAGTCGTAAGTCGCGCGCGTTGAAAAGTCACCGCCTTTGTATTTCTGTTCGCCTGTGTTGAGTCGTTCACGAGTTAGAGTGCTAAGTCGGCTGCGAGTTAAGAGTTAAGTCGTTCGTGTGTTATCTCGTAAGTCGTCTCCGACCTAAGCTCCAGTAAATCGTTCGTGTGTTATCTCGTAAGTCGTCTCCGACCTAAGCTCCAGTAAGTCGTTCGCGTGTTATCTCGTAAGTCGTCTCCGACCTATGCTCCACTAGGTCGTAGGTCGTATCCGACCTAAGCCTCTCTAAGTCGCGAATTGTTAAGTCGGCTGTCCTTAAGTCGTTCGACCCCACTAAGTCGTAGGTCGCCTCCGACCTTACCCTTAGGTCGTATGACCTGTTTGTTAAGTCGGCTGTCCTTAAGTCGTTCGACCCCACTAAGTCGTAGGTCGCCTCCGACCTTACCCTTAGGTCGTATGACCTGTCATCCACTAGGTCGCGCCACTTAGGTCGTATCCCTTAGGCCGCGAACTCTTTAGGTCGTTAGACCTCATTTTGCTTTAGGTCGTAAGCCGCTTGTCTTCACTTAGGTCGTACCGTGACGGGGCGCTGCGTAGGCGATCTTATCTGAAGAACATTCAACCGAACTTCCTGAGCTGATTTCCTTGGATTTTTATCACATCTTCGAATGTGATCTTTGTGATTGATTGTTTCTACAATCGCTTCTGTGATTTGTCACTTTAAAATATGAAGGTTTCAATACTAGTAGTAAATATTTTCTTAAACCGTTTTCCAATCTATTAGTATATACAAGCCTTTACCTCACTCGGATGAGAAATCTAATTAAACGACTTAGTAAAACAAGTGGTATGAAACGCTTGCGTTCACTTCGTCGGTTAATTCTTGGACTTGTTCGATTGAACCCCTTGTGACAATTTTTTTAGTGAAGATTTACAGTTTGTTCGTAAATATTTAAGTTAAGCAAGTGGTTATGGGACATGAAGCTAAACTTCTATATTTACTAGCTTAGTGTAATTGACACTTCTCGTTGATCTTGATGATCGCTTTATGAATTAGACTAGCAATTGCGCGATGTCTCTTTCATTGCAAGGTTAGACTAGACACCACTTGTGTGATTCCATTCACACATACCTTTCTGCTTTTTGGTTAGTCTTGACCTCATTCTGTGTGATTCCACTCACACATGTGGGGTAGCTCCCCATGGTCTTCGGACCGTCATGTGATAGGCCTCTTTCCCTTTTTATGATTTCTGGATTTCTCGTGTTGATTTCTGGAATTTGTGTCATTGACTTGTTATGAGTACAAGTTTAGGGTATGATGCCCCCTTCGAATCTTTGAGAAGATTCTTGTGATATTGATTATCTCTTATTGATTGATCTTCTGTTGATCATTATTTACATACTTATAGCGGTATGTCGTTATGGATGTTTATGTTTATGCCATATCTTTTATGTTATATCATGTCATCTGATATTTATAGCTAGACTGATCCGTTTATTATTTTCTTAAATAATACTCGGATCAGACCGAGATGTTACAGGTGCTTCTGCTTGACTTCTTCCCAGGGATTCATCACTTTGACTTTTGGCTAACTGTTTAGATTAGCAGTTTTTGCTGTATACACTTGAGATATAGACTCATAGTTGTATTCTTTTGTATAGCACGTGTTGCTATTCTTTTGTATTATCGTGGATCTTATTGACCACTACTCTGATGTACACTTTCATGTGTTAGTTATATATTCATATCTTCTTCCGCCTTTGTGATATGGATATCTGTGACTGATTTGTGATATGATTATTTCTATGTTTGTTTCCGAAGATTATTTATAGCCACCGTGTGATAAGCTATTACATGGATGGTCTCTCCTCAACAGCCTTATTCTCCGTGCTAGTTGACAGCACTTCTCCGAAGTGTTCTTGGCTAGCGTGGGTATAGAGGTGGGGCGTCACATTGGCCATCCTTTTCTTGTGATTTCTGGATTTTGTGTGTTGAATTCTAGAATTTATGCTTCACCTATTTTCGTGATTTCTATTGATATGATTTATCAATTTTTGTGGCTTGGTGAATTCAATTAGGAGTATGACATTCCTTTTGATCTTTGAGAAGATTTTTGCGATATTGATTAATCTCTTGTTGATTTTTCAATTACTTATTTATCACAGCTTAGCATTGTGATTATTATACGTTTAGTCATATCTCTTATTCTATATCATTTCATCTGATATTTAGCTGATCCGTTTATTATTTTCTTATAAATAATACTCGGGTCAGACCGAGATGTTACAAGTGCTTCTGCTTGACTTCTCTTCTGGGGTTATCATCCTGACTTTTGGTTAACTACTTAGATTAGTAGTTTTTGTTGTATACATTTGAGATATAGACTCATAGTTGTGTACTTATTCTTTTGTATAGCACACGTTGCTATTCTTTTGTGTCATTGTGGATCTTTTAGACCACTACTCTGATGAACACTTTTATGTGTTATATTTATTCATGTCTATTTCCGCCTTTGTGATATGAATTATCTGTGACTGATTTGTGTTATGTTTATTTCTATATTTTTTCCGAAGACATTATAGCCACTGTGTAGTAGCTTTGAGTTTGTGTCGGTATGTCAGATTTCCTCTTGAAAAGAATGCAATTTATATTTTATCTGGAATATCGGTGCTCGCACAAAGCAATTACACGGATGGTCGCTCCTCAACAGCCTTATTCTCCGTGCTAGTTGACGGCATTACCCCGTAGTGTCCTTGGCTAGCGTGGGTATAGAGGTGGGGCGTCACAGTTTGGTATCAGAGCCAAACTTCAGAACAATGTAGAATAATTTAACAAGGATCATCGTCCTAAGTCCATCTTAGGTGTCGTGCTTTAGGATTTTATTCGGGTCTTCGTACTGTCCTTTCCTATTTTCATTTATGATTCCTTGTTTTATCTATCAAGACTGCTTGATATTTATTTTGAGAATAACTTTTCTTCTTCTTTCTTTCTTAAAGAAGAGAAATGGTTAGATCAAATCGTCCCGATGTCGGACAATCTAGTGCTACTCCCCAAGATGGAGTATTCATGTCTGCTCAGCAGCTTTTAGATCTCGTGAAAAATGCTCAAGCTGCAGGACCCAATCCAGAGCCTACTCATCCTAGATCCGGTTTTGCACGCTTGTGCAGAGACTACATCGATTTGGGTGGAAGGCCATTCAAGGGATCCGAGAGTGTTATAGAAATTCAAGCTTGGCTCAAATCATGCGATCATATCTTTTCTCGCATGAACCTTATTGATCTATATTGAGTCCAAGTGGCTTCTAGCATGCTCCAAGAAAGAGCGTTAGATTGGTATGAGCTCTTGACTTCGGAGATTATCGAAGCGGATCTTACTTGGGAGCAATTCCGGGAACGATTCGAACTAAAGTTTGTGCCGAAGGCTGAAAAAGTAACTTTAGCACGGCGTTTTATTGACCTTGTTCAAGGTGAATCTTCTGTGACAGACTATGTCGCATCTTTCGAATCTCTGTCCAAATACGGGGTTGAGTACATTAATACCCCATTGAAGAAAAATCAGAGATTTGTCTATGGCTTGAATAAGAATCTTAAGAAGCCATTACTTCTGAAACTTTTCGGTATTTTTGAGTTTGTCTTAGGATTATCACCTAAGAAATTTTTTGTGTGGTGTTAAGGTCTTTCTAGTTCGACCTTGCCACCGACTTTCATTTGGTTACGAGTTGCGGGAGTTAGCATTCCACTTACCGCATTCCGCACTCGTTACGATTCTTATGAATGACTTATTTTGTCATTCAGTTTGTCCAGCTTATTTCATCCATTTTATAAATCGAATATTTTATGAATATTTCGATGAGACCATTCTTATATATATTGATTTTGGATGAAAACAACAATTTAAAATTTTGCAAATCTTTTTCATAAGATTTAGTTATAAGTATAAATGGGATTTTTGTTCCTAAAACGAACAAAGAGAATTTTAAAGGTTTTTAGAAACATGTTTATTATATAGAATATGATTTTGTGATTGTATTGCCCGTTGAGTTCTTTAAGAATTCTGGTCGATGCGCTTGATCAACGTTATCGATAGGAATTTCCTAAACGCTTAGATGTGACAGTCAGACACAATAAATTGACCTATGTAAATTTTTCTAGAAAGATTATTACATAAAGATAAATGTAATTTTGAAATTTTTAACTTTTCAGGAAAGAAGATTATTTAAAAGAAATTCTTTCTTTTCGATACTCTTATTCTTGTGATTCCCGAAGGGAACCAAGACTTTATCTTTTGTACCAAGGCTTATTGTATTGGTTTAGATGCCGTTCTCTTGCAAAAGATAACGTGCTATCACTTGTGCTTCTAAATCATTAAAAGCCAATTGAGACTAGGTATGCCACTCATGATCTAGTGCTCGCGGCTATTGTTTTCGCTTTTAGAGTTTGGCATCATCATTTTTGGGGGAGAAATTTGTTCTCCACCTCGATCATAAGTTTTTGGAATATTTATTTTCTCATAAGGAACTTCATGTTGACTCGAGTTCCTGGCATCTTATGATCTTGATATTCTTTTTATTCCCAGAAGGGAATTCGTGTTGCCAATGCGCTTTGTCGTAAGCAACAAGTTGTTGATTCTTTGATGATGTCTGAATGGAATTATCTTTTTATTAATTTCATTGGTCGTTTTGATATACTTCGTTTTATTGAGCTTTATCTCATTCCTTTTATGGACTAGCGTCCGATGTTCTTATATGGTGTTCGGTTCATCGGATGTACTGTTATTATACTACATCGATGTTCCGTCTTATCTGGATCAATGGATGTACCATTATTATACTACATCGTTGTTCCGGTTTTTCAGTTCATTGGACGTACCGTTTTTGTACTACGTCGGTGTTCCAAATTATTCGAGTTTCTAGTTTCTCGGGCGTACCGTCTGTACTACGCCGTTGCACCGGCTCAATTTTCTGCTATTCTTGACATTTTCTGTGTCTTTTAACTATGGAAATGCTTTTAGGTTTCGTATTTTTATTCTTGAGCCCGGTGTTAATGAAGAAAGTGAAGTTTCACCAGATTTGACTTATGAGCAACATTCTATTCGCATCATTGCTTCGGAGGTGGAGCGCCTTCGTAATAAAGATGTTCTTCTTGTGAAGTTCAATGGTTCTCAGACCCTAAGGATTGCTCTTGGGAATCCTGGGAATTCATTGAGCGATCCCGTATAGGCTTACCCTTTCATGCTCTTTATGGTGAACTTCCTATTTCAAATTTCTTTTGTGTTGATATGCTTTTATGGTTGTTACTCTTTATTTTCTTCTTAAGTATTGCGAGGACGCAATTTCTTTAAGAAGGGGAGTCTGTAACAACCCGCATATTCATCGATCGTATATTTAAATATTTTATTTAAATATTTCATCGTTCGTCGGATTTTAGTCCGAAAACCTACTTTTTGCAAACAGTCGAATTTGGACTCGGGACTACTGCCATTGAGTTCAAAACGCTGTTTGCGACCTTTTTGAGTATAAGCTTCGATATGTTTGGAGTTAGTAAAGTTTTGCTACTTTTTCACTTTGGGTTTGAGTTTGGGTTTCAGCCCAATGTTCCATCTTAAGACTCTAGCTCCACTCCAACTCTTCATTACTTCATTTCATATTCCTAACGCTTTAATGTTTAAGCAACAATGGTGGAAGGGAGTGGAAATTAGAAATTCCAAGCCCTAGTTTCATTGCAAATCCAAGATCTAGCTCCAAATTCTAAGAAAACCCATTGGTAAGCATCTCCTTCTTCTTCTCCAACTCATTCTCTTTCCGATTTCAGAAATTCCTAAACCTAACTTTGGGAATGTTCTTCTTTTTGAGCATAGATTCAAGCTCGTTTGGGTTGTGTTGAAGAGAGGTTGATTCTCCCTTTGCTTTCAAGCTCCTTCTTCAATTGTTTGGGTTCAAAGGTGAGATTTTTATCTCACATCTTAGTCTATAATTATCTTCGATTGTTAGGTATGAATTCCTAAAACTTATTCTTGTGCAATTGATTTTGGTTTGGATTGATTTGGTGTATATTCCAATTTTGGTGTTTTGAAATCAAAATCTATGAAAATCCTTTTATGGATATTTGGACATTGATATTTGAGGCGTATCTAAGAGCCGTTAAGGCTGGGTTGTCGCTCCACGTAAATCCTTAGTCGACGTTGCTCGTCCGATCGCTTCCGGTATTTATTTCGGCCATTTTTGGTCTAGGTTCAGGGAATGCCCTGAACCCCAGTTTCAGACGTCTGAATATTATACTGGGAATTTTTATTCCCCAGTATTCAGACGTCTGAATCATATTGTCCAGACGTCTGAATTGGTTCGTTTTGAACCAAAAAGGAAATAGGCTAAAAAGTGCCTATTTCAGACGTCTGAATTCAAGGATTCAGACGTCTGAATTCAGTTCTGGAAAATATTTTTATTTTCCAGATTCAGACGTCTGAATCCTTGATTTCAGACGTCTGAATCTGCACTCTTTTTGCCTATTTTCCTATTCGCTTGAGAATTCCAACTTTAATCGATTCGTGTTGATTCCCTTTTTGTTGTTATCATTTATTATTGACTTTGATGACATTTTCTTTGTGATTTTTGGGAATATCCATTTCGATGGATTCCATAATCGATTTCTTTGGATTTTATTCATGTCTTTGAATGTGAATTTTGATGATTGATTGTTTCTACAATCATTTCTATGATTTGTCACTTTAAAAATATAAATGTTTCAATACTAGTAGTAAATATCAAAACTCTTTCATCAAAACGATTTTAACTCTATTTTCAATAATAAAGCTCTTTTCTTAAACCGTTTTCCAATCTATTAGTATATACAAACCTTTACCTCACTCGTATGAGAAATCTAATTAAACGACTTAGTAAAACAAGTGGTATGAAACACTTGCGTTTACTTCATCGGTTAATTCTTGGACTTGTTCGATTGAATCTCTTGTGACAATTTTCTAGTGGAGATCTACAATTTGTTCGTAAATATTTAAGTTAAGCTAGTGGTTATAAGACATGAAGCTAAGCTCATATATTTACTAGCTTACTGTAATTGACACTTCTTGATGATCGATGATGATCATTTTATGGTTTAGGCTAGCAATGTGCGATGTCTCTTTGTCCATGTGGAGGACTATACTTCATTTTATTGATCTTTGTCTCATTTCTCGCATGGGTCGTACCTATTTAGGTGCATCGATGTTTGTTTACTTCGTGGAGAAATCGGCTCAATAAGTTGGGGCATGGGGCGTATCTTTCTAGGTGCGTCGATGTTCGTCTATGCATGGGACGTATCTTTCTAGGTGCGTCAATGGTCGACTTTGCATGGGGTGTATCTTTTTAGGTGCATCGATGTTAGACATTACATGGGACATATCTTTCTTGATACGTCGATGTTGATTTATGCATAGGGCGTATCTTTCTAGGTACGTCGATGCTTATTTATGCATGGGGTGTATCTTTCTAGGTGCATCGATGTTAGACATTACATGAGGCGTATCTATTTAGGTGCGTCGATGTTTGCCTTTGCATGGGTCGTACCTTTCTAGGTGCGACGATGTTCGACTGTGCATGGGGCGTATCTATTTAGGTGCGTCGATGCCCGGTTTATGGAATAGCATTTCGTTTGGGATTGGCCATCCTTTTCTTGTGATTTCTGGATTTTGTGTGTTGAATTCTGAAATTTATGCTTCACCTATTTTCGTGATTTCTGTTGATATGATTTATCAATTTTTGTGGCTTGGTGAATTGAATTAGGAGTATGACATTCCTTTTGATCTTTGAGAAGATTTTTACGATATTGATTAATCTCTTGTTGATTTTTCAATTACTTATTTATCAAAGCTTGGCATTGTGATTATTATACCTTTAGTCATACCTCTTACTCTATATCATTTCATCTGATATTTATAGCTAGACTGATCCGTTTATTATTTTCTTATAAATAATATCCGGGTCAGACCGAGATGTTAAAGGTGCTTCTGCTTGACTTCTCTTCTAGGGTTATCATCTTGACTTTTGGTTAACTACTTAGATTAGTAGTTTTTGTTGTATACATTCGAGATATAGACTCATAGTTGTGTACTTATTCTTTTTTATAGCACATGTTGCTATTCTTTTGTGTCATTGTGGATCTTTTAGAGCACTACTCTGATGAACACTTTTATATGTTATATTTATTCATGTCTATTTCCGCCTTTGTGATATGAATTATCTGTGACTGATTTGTGTTATGTTTATTTCTATATTTGTTTCCGAAGACATTATAGCCACTGTGTAGTAGCTTTGAGTTTGTGTCGGTATGTCGGATTTCCTCTTGAAAAGAATGCAAGTTATATTTTATCTGGCATATCGGTGCTCGCACAAAGCAATTACACGGATGGTCGCTCCTCAACAGCCTTATTCTCCGTGTAGTTGACGGCATTACCACGTAGTGTCCTTGGCTAGCGTGGGTATAGAGGTGGGGCGTCACAAAATCTCAGCTTTGAGATAAGTAATGCTGGGTGATATGGATGCTTTGGTTGCATTGGGATGATAATATGAATTATCTATTTGTGATGATAATATGGATAATATGGATTATCTGTTTATGATGATAATGTTGATTATCTATTGTGAATCTATGAATTATCTATCTATGTGTATAGAGATAATAGAATTGAAATTGTTTTAAACTTGAAAACAACTTGGCCTTAAAAGATACGTTTTGGATTTCGATGAGACCGGGATCGGGTTTCCAGATTTGGATATCCGAAAACCACATCGATCCAAATTAACGATAGGTCGTGAATCTCAAGTGAAGATGAAGATTCAGAGTGCAAGGGTTATTGTCGTTAACTCTGAGGGTGATTCCAAAATGAGTGTAACGGGGTAATGCCTTCGGTTTCGTTCGAACCCGGAACGAACTTGTATGGATTGAATGCTTTCAGAACATCGTCAGGTGGACGATGAGCATTCTAAAAGATGTGTTCTCTAAAGGTAATCGTAGCCTCAAGCCTCATCAACCGGGATTGGCTAAAACAGGGGAGATGCAGCAAGGCTAAGTGGGTCACGTCCAAGTAGGACGAGATTTTCCCCTTTCTAGAGGTCCCTTTTTATTCGGCTGTGTGGGCAGTTGGAACGTGCGCCAACTGCGGGGTTGTCTTGTTCGGGACTGTCCAGTAAGGGATGGTTCCGGCCTTGTGTTGTAGGGGATTTAGGGTGGATCCTCGGTACGTTGATCTAGGCCACGTACTGTGACGGGCGGTACCCCAGTAACCCTGCCATTGTATGGAATCCAAAATCCAATAATTGCCATCGGATTTGATTGTATTACCCACTTTTGTGGCTAGTAGTTGGAATTTAATCATGTAACAATTTGAGCTATTTCTTATTTATTTGAAAACCCTAGACCTATTATAATATCACTGGATTTCCTATCAAATGTTTTGGTTAGCGTAAGGTAAAAACTTTTCCATGTTTATGTATGGGAAGTCTTACGTGATATCTTTCTTTTCAAAGGTTTTTCAAAGTTAAGCAACCTTAACCTGTTACTCACACCAGACCCATGTCTGACCCGGAGTTTATCTTCTGTTTTTCTTAAACTCTTGGGTACTCAAATTTTTACGAGTAGCCAAGGGATTCAGGTTAGCTTTGATGAATTGTGGAGGAGCAATGGAGCAGGAGGCTTCAGAGTGTAGATATATAGTGTTCCGCTGTGTTTGATTTCTATGAATTGTTTTGAGTTGTAATAACTGGACAGGTGTTTATAACTGTCTAGTATGTGATGTATAACCTCTGTAACTCTGATTGATGTTGTATATTATGTTATATCTTATGTTATTAATATAATTAATTCGTTCCGCTGTTGAGATTCTGATGTTGTTTCTTCTCTCTTCTCTATCTTTTCTCTTTTCTATCTCTTTCTTTTTTATTAATGATGATTCATTCTGTGGAGATGAATGGCGGGTCGTTACAATTACAAACGTTACTTAAACTTGATTTCTTTTTTTACAAAACATTAGTTTGCTTAACCCAGATTTACACAACTGAACAAAACCCGAGTCAACCCTTCAGCAACCCCATGCTTGCCTCGAGACAACCAACTCACACAAAAACTTCGAGTCATGTCCTCACACGCAAGAGCTCCCACCCAAGCTAACACTAAAGCCTAATGACCCAAACACGACGTGCACACGGTGCACGTTCACCAGCGACTTCGACCACCGGTGGTCATCGCGGCGTCACGCTACAGTCACTCGAACCCATGCGAACTCACATTCGAACCCAGATCGAACGAAAACCAAGCGAATCGAAAATGAGGTATCTCGACCAAACAGGAAAACCACCATGGCCAGAAATTCTCGTCTTCCCAACGCCTCCGACCATGAGACCACTGGCCCACTTCACCCAAGCTACATCACATCTTCCATCAGCCATTCCCACCATTGCAATCCTCTCCAATCACGTCACGATGTCGAAATCTTCGCTGAAATCACGGCGGCAAAACCTGGAACAAAACCCTACTTAAACGATTTCCCATCGCCACAGTAAACTAAAAATTCTAAGACCATTTTTGCCGACATCGACCATCACCAGACTAGCTTCGCCCCAAAATTCGCTACACCAAAATTCTCCGATCAATAGAAAACACTCGAAACCCATTTTCTGTTCAACATGGCATAGCTCATGATTTAAAAGTCTAAAAATCTTGATTAAGATTTAAAAATCCTAATCTTCAATGACAAAACAGATAATACACCTGAACCAACCCCTTATTATGATCGAGATTTTGATATGGTTAAAATATTACCGTTCTTCTTCTTTGTTTTGAAATCTGCTTCAGAATTTACTTTGAATTTTTTTTTAAAATTTTCACTATGCCATAACAAACAAAATTTGTTTATACTTTTATGTTTAAATGAATTAGAGAAAGAGATATTTGAATTTAAATCAGGTTTGCAACCTGGATAACAAGAACAGAGCCAAAGTTTTGTATACACACAAGCACATCCATATATCCAGAGATATATTTACAGTTCATATCTAAAAATCATGCAAACAGTTTACACACTTTACTTTCAGTTTTTTTATTGCATGCATCAGATTTTAACAGATTTATATTTTAAAAATAAACTGTTTACTCACCTTGCGTTTATAAACAGAGAAAGCTTTTAAACTGGAAACTTCTCTTGCACTTGAAACTGAAATTTTGATCTGAGAACTTGAACTAGCTATTGATCTTCTTTATGTGTGAAAAAGGGCAGTAATGTCTTCCTTTATCTTACTTAGCTCGAGAGAATGGAAAATAAAGGATGATAGTGGAGGTATACATAAGAAAGTAGACTGCATTGTTGTACACAGCAAGCTTGTTTTACTTATCCTTTTTTTTCTTCTGGTTTGCTATGTTTTTTTTGAAAGAACTAGAACAAGGGGATATGCATATATATAGAAAATAGGTTTTGTACAGGGTAGGCTTTACTGGTACAAGCTTTTCTTCTTTTGGTCAAAGATTTTTTTCTAAAAATGAAATGCTTTTTAACATTTTCGAATGACCTTGTTTTTGTGTCGGAGATGATGGTATTAAATGCAATGTCTCCATCTATGTTTACGGCCTTGTCATATTTTTTTTTAATTTTTTTTATATGTAGATATTTTTTTTTGCCTTGCACATACACAAGTATGACCATAGTATAAATATATATATTCTATAGTTATCTTATGTATTTATTTTATGTTGCATACACACAAACTCACTTATTTCTAACATAAATCCTTGTTTTTATTTCTATTTCTATTTTAAGCTTAAACTATCAACACTTGATTAAAATCATATACTTTATTTTATACTTATATTTAATATCGATAAGATTGATTTTAATTTAAACATTATTATCTATATTATATTCATATGCATATATTTAGATTAAATGTTAATAATGTAGAGCTTTTAATTAAATTGAATAAGATAGATTTTACCTTTATTTTTTTTAATTTTTAATTTTTAAATCATAGTTTCCTCCCAAAATACACACACACACACATATATAAATAAATAGTAAATGTCCAAAAGTCTTATTCGTTTTTAAAATAAATAGTTTGTATTTTATTTAATTAGATTAAATGCTTATTAAAATAATATTGCCAAAATGTCCGGTTGTCACATTCCTCCCCCATTTGAATCTTTTCGTCCTCGAAAAGGAACAAAGCCAAAATTATTACAATGCTTAAAATTAGATAAATTTTCTTTGATCATTTTTAAAATACTTTAAAAATCTATATAGTATTACCAAAATAGTTTTATAAAAATACTTTTCATAACTCGATGTCTTAACCAGTCCATCCTTGTCCTTACAGAAATTCGGTCATACGTTGATCAGGCGTACGTCTAAAAATCTATAAGTGCTTGGCAGTCCTGTTTTCAACATCCAGTGAAAATACTTTGAAAAATAATTTTATTGAAAATATCAAAAACATTTTGAAAATAGAGGAAATATCTTTGGTGAGAATGCTCTGGAAATCATCACCCCCATCCATGGTAGCAGTTACATCCTGGGTTACGTTGCCATCGCAGCAAAAGTCCATGTAACTGTAGGCACTCCACGCCCCTCGATTACGCCATGGAACCCACAACAGATCGCAGTTACATTCCAAGGTTACGTTGCCATCGCAACAAAAGTCCATGTAACTGTAGGCTTCAGCGCCCTCGATTTTCGCTATCAAAATGAATCTTCTCCACTCCCACATAGGTCGCAGTCTACCGATGTAAAATCAAATGTAGACTGTTGGCTCTCAGCGGCACACATGACTTTCGCTATGTTACCATAGGTCGCAGTCTACGGATATAAAATCAAATGCAGACTGTTGGCTCTCAGCGGCACACACGACTTTCTCTATGTTACCATAGGTCACAGTCTACCGATATAAAATCAAACGTAGACTGTTGGCTCTCAGCGGCATACACGACTTTCGCTATGGTCTTCAGTAGATCGCAGTGACATTGAGTTACACTGTCGTCATAGCATAACCCAAATGCCTCTGTAGGCATCAGCGCCCTAGACTTTCGCTACACATTACTCATAATTCTCAGGAACTAGTTTTGTCCGGATTCCTCACAGGATCAACTTTAGAACCTCCCTTAGGGTTCAAGGCAGTACCACCCTGTGGTACTCCTGAGAAGTTCATTTCAAGGGAGTGCCTTTTTCCCCAGAGCCATTATCAAAACACTTTATACTATACACATATAGTATCTTCCAAATCATATGCCTAGTATGAATCTCATATAAATCTCCTTTTTCCAAAATCGATTTTCCAAGAATCGATAATTCTCAAACTAGGCTTTTCAAATTCCAATATTGATTTTACCCAAAAATCAAAAGCCTTTCCAAATCCAAAGGTTCCCAAAACCTTTTTCAAAAATCCTCATAAGATCCTTTATATATATATAGATATATAAAAAAAAAATTTAATTTTTTTTTTGGATCATTTCAAACTTGTATAAAACTCCTTTTATACTTCAACCACTTTCAAAATCCTTTCCTTTTGGCAATAGATTCAACAAGGGAAGATTTATCTTATATAACAAAGATATATAACTTTGTTTATTCAAAATCAAATATTCAAATTTGATTACTCTTTTTTTTAAAAGTTGTTTCCATCTTACTTATCATCATAAAAATATTCAATTTTCACTTTTATCCATTGTATATTTCACAAAATATACTTTCATTTCAAAAGAAATCATTTCACCTTCTTATCCACAAATTTCCAATATCAATTTAATTTAAACCCGTACGATGTACACATATCATCCGTATGCTATACCAATCTGATTGCTCACTCGATCACACAATTTCACTTCCAAACTAGTATCGTCCACCCGACATCCTAGTGCGGACACAGATCTGGTTTCTTGATCAGAAACCGTCATTCTCCTTGCATAGCCATAACTATGATAGAGAATATCCAGAACCAATCAACAATCCATATCCAGGTTCGCCGTCGAAAATCGAGTGAAAAATCTCAACTCGGATCGATAAACTATCTCGAAATTCTGTACTCGAATCTGGATCAAATCACTATGCGAATAAAATAATATACGTACATCCTACATATTTATTTTCATTGATTATTAACTAAATCAATTTCTCTTTCTATTCACATTTCCTTTAATTTATACCCACATAATCACAATTGTTTTAATTCCATTGGATTATCACTTTAATCCTTATCCCAAATGGATATTCAATCATAAACAGTTTAAACTCTGTCCAGCTTAAATTCAAAAAATAGCTTGAAAAGTTTAAAATAGATAAGTCGTTGAAAAATAATTATTAGTTTGCAAAATAGCTGTAAAATAGTTAAGTTATTGTAAAATAGTTGGAAAATAGTTAAATACTTTCAGAAATTTTAGATAATTGCAAAATAGTAATTAATTTGTAAAATAGTTGAAAAATAGTGATTAGTTTATAAAACAATTGAAAATTTGTTAAATAGCTCCAAAAATAATTGTAAAATAAATATAAAATAATTTGGCTTTAAAAAGAAAGGTTGTATATATTAAATAGCTTGGAAAAATAAGTTTATATTAAAACAATTTATATTGAAAATAGTCCAGAGTCAAAATTGTTCGCTTCCCCATCAATTCAAGTTAAATTTCCACTTCCATTTAAATTGACTCAATTCCAATTTGAATAACTTCAATTTCCATTGATATTGATTTAACCCCAATTCAAGTTGAATTAATCTCGATTTCTTTCCAAATTCAAATCAAATTCCATTTGATTTTAAACCTATTCAACTTTAATTACAGCTCCAAATTATTCAAATTAATTTAGATTGATTCCAAATTGAGTCCATTTCAATTTCAAATCATCTCAATTCCAGTTTGAATTAATCCCAATTCCCATTTGGATTTGAACACATTCCACTTCAATTTCATTTCAATTAATCCAATTTACATTTTCCATTTAAATTTCATACTTATCCATCTTCAGTTCTAATTAATTCAAACTAAAGTCAATTTGAACCAATGAAATCTAAATCTCAACTTTAACCTATCTTGGATTACATAAATTCGAGTTAAATTTCCAAATTATTCAAATCAATTTCAATTTGAACTAATTCAATTCAAATTTCAAATTTAAATCATCTCGAATTATATAAATTCAAGTTAAATCTTCAAATGTTGGTTTAACCCCTTAAATCAAATTTACCTTTACCTTTAAAGTCTTTAAGCAATTTAATTCTGAGTCCAAATTTCATAATTCCATTTTAAATTATCTTTACCTACTTTTTTCAAAGTTCTAATAATAGCTCAAATTCTTTTAAACAATTTAATCTTTGAGATCCAATTTACTACCCAAATTCAACTTTGAAACCAAATTTTAGCAATCTCACTTGTAATTTATCTTAAACATTCAAATCTCCAATTCAAAGTAATTCCATATCCTTAATTTCAACTTAAGTTTAATTTCCTTTTTAACTCAATAATGGATATATTACCACACTTCATTTCTTCATTCATTTAAACAAATCCAATTCATAATTTAAAGATTTTTAATAACAATTGGATGATATTATCCAATTTATATTAAAACATCCATCAATTTTCAATTTCCAGATCTCAAACCCATTTTGAGATCACACAAGCTCCAATTCAAATTAACCATTCACCTTTCCAAGTTAAATCCCAATTTTATTTTGAAATTTGCAGTTCAGGTTGCCTGTTAACTTATTTAACTTTCCCAAAGTTAAATTCAATTCATTCCTTCAGTCAACCTTACTCAAATTTGAATTCCTACTTCAAATTTTAAACTGCACATCAAAAATCTTATAAGTTCAAAAACTTATCACCTTGGATATCACATCTCATTCCAAATTTTAAAACTCAACATTTAGAGTTTATTTCAAACCATATTTGATACTATGTATATTCCTCATATATACATATTATTTTCTTTACACACTAAGTTATCCTTAAATTTTAAACCACCTTTGATTTTTAATTCAAAACAAATTTTCAAACAACCTTGTTTGTAAATTCACTTTGAAACAAATTCCAAATTTTCTAGCTTAGAATTAAAACTTCACAATCTAGATCATCTTCAGTTCCAATTTATAAGTCATACTTATCTAAAACATTTCACTTTGCTTACTCATTAATACACATCTTATTATTAAACACAACAACCATTTATGATAATAACCAAGATTATCATATCTGGAAACCAATTCGTTATTATCTTCTTCTGAAACTTTTTCCAAATTCTAGATTTAATTTCAGTTTGAATCTATTCCAAACTTACCTTTATTTAATTTCAATTTGGTTGTATTTCTATTACCTCTTAATTTAATTCCAATAATTTAACAACCAATTACCTTAACATTTATTAGTAAGAAATATTGCTCCATATATATCAAAATATATTCTTATATAAAATCATTTAAAATCTTTATATAAGAAAATAACAAGTACGCTCTCATATATATATATGCACACACACACACACACACACACACACACTCTCAACTCATTCTAGGGTACCATTGACCCTATCCTTAATGAGTAATCCCACCAGAGCCAAGGTTCTCGCTTAACCTTCTGCTCTGATACCAACTGTAACGACCCGAAATTTCCGATCCCGAATATTTCAGATAGTTAGGAAGAAGAAGAAAGATATAGAAGAATAAGAAGAACAAAAACACCAACATCTCACATTTGCAGTGGATAAAATATAATAACAAATAATATCAGTTATACAAAGGAATTCTATATCTGTCAAATACACTTATAATTCATCAGAGTTACACAAATTTACAGACACTAGATATACACAATCATCAAGTCTCAGATATACAACAATATAATACATCGAAAACACTCCATACGTTCTTGCCATCCAGCTCGTCTCCTGAGCTTTAGAACGTCCTTACCTGAAAATCTGTAATACTCGGTCCGACCCGAGCATTACATCAAAATAACACGCGGATCAGGCTGGAAACCAGCGTGAGTAAACCCATCTAGCATGAACTACAAAAGCATATAACTTATATATAACCCGGGGTAACTTGTACCAGGTTACAACTTCACAAGTTGTTATAAACATCGCTTATTTCACACATCAATTTCTAAGTACCAAAACTTAGATTAGATAGTCCAATTCACATAAATCATTCCATTTCAACCTATTGATTTCACATATCAATTTATAAAGAATCGAAGTGGTTTCGAATATTTACTAATACCCGACCCCGGTCTCTTCGAATTTAATACCTTCTTAACCCAAATTATTCAAGTGAACACAATTCATCCTTTAAATACAAGATGTCACTTTTTATACAGCAATTCATCATCAATAGATAAATCATAGTTCACCAAAGCATATCATATCACAAAACATTTCATATCAGAGATCTCAACCAGTTCAAGGCATTTAACATCATTAAATCATCATAAGCAAAAATTGATCACTTCCAAAATTAATTTAATTAATCTCTAATTAAACTAATTACTAATCTTTAACCTTTTAAATTATCCTTACTTAACCTTAACTAATTACAAACAAATTAATTAATCATTTTTAATTATCCATCTTAATTAACCATCCTTGATTAATTATAATTTAATTACAATAAGTAATTAACTCTCAATTAATTACAAAAATTAATTAACCTTCACCCATTCTCATTAATTACTCAAATTAATTATCCTTTGATCACTTCCATTGATTACTTATCCTATAATAAATCACACTCGTGCTTAATTAACCCTTAATAAATTATCTTATTTAATCCATACTTTAATTAATTACATAAAGAAATTAATTCTCAATTACTTTTATTAAGTAATTTATCATTTAAGTAATCAACTGATCTCTAATTACCAAGTAATTATTCTTTAATTAATTATATTCCCTTAATTAATTAATTAATTCTCCATCATTAATTAATTAATTAATTCCTCTTTAATAACTTATAAATTAAGTTTTAAAAACAACTTAAGAATTTACTTTATTAATTAAAGTTAAAATAAATTACCCAATTTTAAACAATTACTATTTAGAATAATAGTTAGAGTAATTTAAACTTGATTTTGGTTAACCATTAAACTTGACAACCTCTTATCATTTAACTCGAGTAAAACCCGACCAATTCCACACTCAAACCCGAGCCTTCCTCTTTTAAATTCAAAACCAATTTTAATTTAACCACCTTAAAATAAATCATCCTTACATTTGAATTTGAAAATATATTAAAATAAAATACCGTTAAAATTTTGAATTCCATTTGTTTTGGATACTTGTTTTAAAATTTAGAACTTGATTTCTTATTACAAACTTTACGTAAACTTTATTTCTTTTTTTTACAAAACATTAGTTTGCTTAACCCAGATTTACACAACTGAACAAAACCCGAATCAACCCTTCAGCAACCCCATGCTTGCCTCAAGACAACCAACTCACACAAAAACTTCGAGTCATCTCCTCACATGCACGAGCTCCACCCGAGCTAACACTAAAGCCTAACGACCCAAACACGACGTGCACACGGTGCACATTCACCAGTGACTTCGACCTCCGGTAGTCATCGCGGCGTCATGCTACATTCACTCGAACCCATGCGAACTCACATTCAAACCAGATCGAATGAAAACCAAGCGAATCGAAAATGAGGTATCTCGACCAAACAGGAAAGCCACCATGGCCATAAATTCTCGTCTTCCCAACGCCTCCGACCACGAGACCACTGGCCCACTTCACCCAAGCTACATCACATCTTCCATCAGCCATTCCCACCATTGCGATCCTCTCCAATCACGTCACGATGTCGAAATCTTCGCTAAAACCACGACGACAAAACCTGGAACAAAACCCTGCTTAAACGATTTCCCATCGCCATAGTAAACTAAAAATTCTAAGACCATTTTTGCCGACATTGACCATCACCAGACTTGCTTCGCCCTAAAATTCGCTACACCAAAATTCCCCGATCAACAGAAAACACTCGAAACCCATTTTCTATTCAACATGGCATAACTCATGATTTAAAAGTCTAAAAATCTTGATTAAGATTTTAAAAATCCTAATCTTCAATGACAAAACAGATAATACACCTGAACCAACCCCTTATTGTGATCGAGATTTTGATATGGTTAAAATATTACTGTTCTTCTTCTTTGTTTTGAAATTTGCTTCAGAATTTACTTTGAATTTTTTTTAAAAAATTTGCACTATGCCATAACAAACAAAATTTGTTTATACTTTTATGTTTAAATGAATTAGAGAAAGAGATATTTGAATTTAAATCAGGTTTGAAACCTGGATAACAAGAACAGAGCCAAAGTTCAGTATACACACAAGCACATCCATATATCCAGAGATATATTTACAGTTCATATCTAAAAATCATGCAAGCAGTTTACACACTTTATTTTCAGATTTTTATTGCATGCATCAGATTTTAACAGATTTATATTTTAAAAATAAACTGTTTACTCACCTAATGTTTATAAACAGAGAAAGCTTTTAAACTGGAAACTGCTCTTGCACTTGAAACTGAAATTTTTATCTGAGAACTTGAACTAGCTGTTGATCTTCTTTATGTGTAAAAAAGGGCAGTAATGTATTTCTTTATTTTACTTAGCTCGAGGGAATGGAAAATAAAGGATGATAGTGGAGGTATACATAAGAAAGTAGACTGCATTGTTGTACACAGCAAGCTTGTTTTACTTATCCTTTTTATTTTTATATTTTTCTTCTTTTGGTTTGCTATGTTTTTTTTTTGAAAGAAATAGAACAAGGGGATATGCATATATATAGAAAACAGGTTTTGTACAGGGTAGGCTTTACTGGTACAAGCTTTTCTTCTTTTGATCAAAGAGTTTTTTCTGAAAATGAAATGCTTTTTAACATTTTCGAATGACCTTGTTTTTGTGCTGGAGATGATGGTATTGAATGCAATGTCTCCATCTATGTTCACAACCTTGTCCTATTTTTTATTTTATTTTTGGTTTTATATGTAGATATTTTGTTTTGCCTTGCACATACACAAGTATGTCCATAGTATAAATATATATTCTAGAGTCATCTTACATATTTGTTTTATGTTGCATACACACAAACTCACTTATTTCTAACATAAATCCTTGTTTTTATTTCTATTTCTATTTTAAGCTTAAACTATCAACACTTGATTAAAAATCATATACCTTATTTTATACTTATATTTAATATAGATAAGATTGATTTTAATTTAAACATTATTATCTATATTACATTCATATGCATATATTTAGATTAAATGTTAATAATGTAGAGCTTTTAATTAAATTGAATAAGATAGATTTTACCTTAATTTTTTTTTTAATTTTGAATTTTTAAATCATAGTTTTCTCCCAAAACACACACACACACACACACACACACATATATATTAATAAATGGTAAATGTCCAAAAGTCTTATTCGTTTTTAAAATGAATAGTTTGTATTTTATTTAATTAGATTAAATGCATATTAAAATAATATTGCCAAAATCCCGGGTTGTCACAAATAGATTGAATATTAATGGTAGATCCAGAGATGATGTGGGATATGCAATAGTCAAATGTAGAAACTATAACATTGCTTGATTATCAAAAATACCATGATGACATTATTTAATCAAGGACATAATTGCACTATCCTTGATCATCCACGCAATCAATATAAATACATTTGAAAGTCACATATGAAAGTTCAAACGATCGTGATCTAATTTCAAAAGTAAATTCTCTCTATAAATATCTCAAAAAATATTTTCAGTTTTATATTCCATCCTTGAACATGCAATATGAATTGTTTTACAACTATTTGTATAAAGAGTAGCACATGTTCTATGGTTATACACACTAATATATTAGAAACAAAAGTAATGGTTCATCTCAAAAAATTTAATCACAAGTAAATAATGTTTTCTTCACCAATCATCTCAAGTTTTGAATATTAACAAACCATCTTGAAATAAATTATCATAAAGTTCAAAACCTTCATTTCACATAATCATTTACCGAAATTCATGTCAAAAGTAGAATATCAATGCTCATCCCGTAAAAAGCATGTTTTTCAAAAAAGTTCATATGAAAAGATTTAGCCAAAAAGTCTCATTTCAAAATATTCACATCATGAATAAAAATGGAGAGCAAAGAAAAAAATCCTAAGAAAGCAAAAACGTATTTTTGACTTTTTGGTTTTAAACAAAAATCCTAAGAAGGAAACAAGAAACATATTTTGGGATTTATTTTTCTTATTAAAACAAAACAATAAGCAAAAGCAAAATCTTTACATGTGCATGAAAAAAAATTATGTGAAATATCAGTTAATCCATAAGACATATAGGCTAAAAAAAGTCAAACTAAGGAATCAAAAAAGTTAGAAGTCGTACCAAACGTCCAATAAGAAGGAAGAAATTCAGATTTCACCATACCACTTGTTATCTGGGCTGTCAAAGATGGTGAACAATGATACCACTTGTACTCTTTACATTCCTGGTGGTGTACAAGGGTATCTCATCCGACTCATGAGCTCTCATCATCAACATCAAGCATGACAATCATGAATCATCAAACAAGCACACTAGGTACTCCACAATATCAAACAAATTTGGCTTAAACATTTGAATTTATTATTTTCATCCAAAGTTAGTGGATCTCCGCTCTATTTTCCTAGGCTATGTAATGCTATAGTTATTGCCCGTCAACTATATAGAACAATTTGAAATCGGCCTCCATCGAAGTTGCTCCTTAGTCCATCAACATGTCTATATATGGGGAGAAATAAAAGAAGACCTACAAAATTTCATAGCTATATTAGTATTTGCAACACAAGAGCTTAGTAATCCAAAATTATCAAAGAAGCCTTTAGGAACCCAAATTTGTCTACCATCTTTACATTTGTTCCTATTCCAAATAAATTATCAAGAGAACTATTAGGAACACGAACTTGTCTAACATTTTTGCACTTGTTCCTATACCAACATATGTCAACACTATGCCCAATTTTACCACAACATAGGCATTTTGGAAACACACTTCTTCCTTGTGCATTATCTATCATGTTTTTCTTATTGTGTTGCGATTTACCAAAACCAGGTCCTTTTCTATTATTCGCGTATAATTGATTTCCCAAAAGCATATTGAACAACCTTTCACCTCTAATAAATTTATTAACAGTTGATTCAAGTATTTTGACTTTGGATTTAAGTGACAAGTTCTCTTCTACAAGTATGGTACATCTGTTAATGAAATTTTCCCTCTTTGCATCATCATCTTTTGTCAAAATCAATATCTCATCTTTAAGAGTTTCAAAATTTGTCTTACATTTGTCCAACTCCTTTTTAAAAAATTGATAGTTTTCACACTCAAGCTTTCAAGCTTCTTTAAAATTTTCAAATTTGGTTTCTAACATATCTTTTACGTGAAGTAGCTCGGCTTTTCCAGATTTCAATTTTTTGTTCTTAAGATTGAGACTATCAATTGTTTCGTAAGTTCATGACACATTAGAGCAAATCTTGATAAGTATAATTTAATACCTCGCAGGAATCACCGTCACTATCATCAAGAGTTGAATGTCCCATCAAACATTGGTTTTCTTCTGTTTCATTACTATCTGTGCACTCTTCTCCTCCATCATCTCAAGTTGCAGTGAAGGCCATCCTTGTAATGACCCAGAATTTTTGTCATTTGAAATTCATATATTTAATTGATTTTTTAATATTAACAAGTAAAATTTGTAAGTCGAATAAATTTTATTTCGAAAATCTAGATTTAATTGGATAATTAAATCGATAATTTAATATTTGAAATTACAGAAATAATTGAAAATTGGGTTTAATGTGATTAAAATTGATTTGTAAAGTTGTATTAAATCATATTGGAGTTAGAATGATGTTATAGAACTTTTAAAATTGAATTAAAAGTTAATTTGCAGAAATTGAATATTTTAAAATTTAATTGACGAGTAAAAATAGTCATTTTTCAAACAGTCTCGGATTTCGACGAAACCAGTTTCATCGGATCCGTAATGTTAAATTATTGTATGATTTCAAATTTCGTGTCAATTGGATTTACGGTTTGTCCGGGGCAAGTTAAAACGCACTGAAATCGGTTTAAGTGAATGAATTTTAAATTTTAAATAGTCGATTTGAAAACCTATCTTCCAAATATGATCGAATTGGATCCCGATATATATTCCATTGCATTTAGAATAGGGGTAAAATATTATAAACGCCAGGCGGCACGCTTCGTTTGGAGTTCGGAAAAAATTTCGGGTGAATAGTGTTTTGCAATTTTCTATAAAAGGTCCCCTTTTTTCACATTTTGCAACAAACCCTAGTTCTAAGCTTCAGCCGCCGCCATTATACTTTTGAACGGCCGAATACAACCAACCTTCTCCCTCAAATTCTAATCGAACCATCGATTATTAAGTAAAATCACCAACTAGGGAATTGTAGAGGATGGAGAGACGAATAAAACCAATGGTGGAGATCGTCGTAGGCGAAGTGAGTCGGCGGCAAATCGTTCGTGAAGGCTGTGCGTACAAGTGCGTTTTTCGAGGCCAATATAGGGCCGAGCTTGGCAGTTCTTTAGCCTATGGTGGAGTCAAGGTGGAGCATCGTGACAGAAGTGGCTGATCGTCTTCAAACGGCGAGGAGTTGTCGCGATAATTCGATTGAAATCGGCGACAGTGGGTTCTCGCGCGCGTGAAT
Organism: Allium cepa; assembly: GCA_030765085.1. NCBI lineage: Eukaryota > Viridiplantae > Streptophyta > Magnoliopsida > Asparagales > Amaryllidaceae > Allium > Allium cepa. The sequence goes on from CM060937.1 coordinate 297,067,889, forward strand.
AGGCTAGGGGGGAAGAAACGAAACGCGGCCGAGATCTTCTCAAGCAAAAGTGAACGGCCATATTTGAATCTAGGTTAAAAATAAAAGAAATTGAAAATTTATATTATATTGATTAATTCGTATAACTTATAAATATCATAACTTTTTCATACGAGGTCCGTTTTGCACGAAACGAATTGCGTTGGGTTCGTATTGATGAATACTACGCGATGGAGCTGGATTGGGATCGATTGAAGCTAGTGATAATTTTAAGTAAAATTAAACCCTCGTTTAATTTTATTTAAAATAGAACACTGCAACTGTATTGGAAGCAAGGTGAGAACTTCTCACTCAATCGAAATTGTTTCGATTTAAATTTTAAATAGTTAGATTTAAAATTGCTTGATGGTATGCTTGGGTGATAAATTATTACCTATTGTTTTGAAATAGACCCTATACGCCGTATATTAAGCGGATGTTATTTATTAAACACATATACCGCGATATTCCACCTTGAAGTGGAATTGGTATTATATATGTACTTGGTGTTGATTTCCCGTATTATATAGCGGATGAGACCCTATTGCGCCGCACAATAGCGGATAATATTTATATAAACCCATATACCGCGATATTCCATCTTGAAACGGGATTGGTATTGTGCTAACATATGTAGATGCAGAGAAACAGGTTGGAGGGATCCAACTGGATTCCTCAACAGTATTGATTTATTTACAGATATTTGTGATACATTCTGTTATCATATTGATATATGATGTTTGGATGCCGTGATTGATGTATTGGTGCTGTTGCAGCATTGGGCCTATTTTTGGAGTTTTAAAAATGTTAAAGTAACGATTTCGAATTTAAAAGGATTTTCAAGTGATTTTTGAAAGTAAACTTTTTTTTTGAATTTTGGAATTGATTCATTTTAAATAAATAAATGTTATAATTTTTATGTTATAGAAATTATGATTTTTGTGAAAATAACCGAAATGTGATTTTTTTAATTAAGTAGTTGATTAATTTGTAAAATGGTTTAAATTGGGATTTTTGAATTATTGTAAACAGTTTATATAAACGATTTAAAAAAATTGATATTTATAAATTAAAATATTGGAATTATAAAACGAGTTTTGTAAGTGTTAAAATGAAGTATAAATGGATTTCATAAGTGAATGAAATTTATAGATTTATAAATTGTGAAGTTATAAAATGAATAGATTTTGTAAAATAAAAGATTTATATGTAATTAACTATAAATTGGATTTTGGCATTTAAATGAGATATAAATAGAATTTGTTAATTAAGGGATTTTATAAGTTGAAGTGTTTATAATATATATATATATATGTGTGTGTGTGTGTGAATTTATAAACGTTGTTTTATAAATCCAAAATCAGTTGAATTTGATAAGTAAATATGAAAGCTTATTAAAGGAGTTATATTCACGATTTTGGACAATGGATAATCCTTTAAATTAAATATGTAGAAGTGTTGGATTTGGTAAACGATTTATATTCACAATTTTGGACAGTGAATAATATTAAAAAAATGTTTTAGGAAGTGATCTTTTAAATAGAATTAAAACGATTTGAAGTTGTTTTAAAATGTGTTAAGGATCGAAACCATAGATTTCAACATTCATTGTTGAAATAGACATTTTTGAGAAATAAGGAAAAGATGGACTATAACACTGTTGTTATAATAAATGATTTTCAAAAAGAAATGTTTTTGTATAGTATTGGGATTTATATATCTATCTAAATTTCGAATCCCTATACTATTGATTTTAGGTTGTCGTAACGATGTTTTACGCAACATTCGTTTTGACCCAGATAAATGTGTTTAAAGAGAACGTTTTCCTTAAAAGAATAATATATATACTTAATCGTGTTTTAAGTATATTGAATATTTTCTAAGTATTGAAAATTAATAGATTTGTGAATTACTTATTATTAAATAAGTATGGAAATGCTTTCCAATATGAAGTGAAATGTTTTGAGATTTTATCTTTAAAGATAAATTGAAAATGAATAAATATTTGGAAGTGTTTTCGCGTAAGGAAAATGATTTGAAAACTTGTGTTCAAAAGTTGTAAAGGTGAAAAATGATTTGAAATTTGTTTTCAAATGGTTGAAGTGTGGAAAATATATCTTGTAAAGATATGTTTGGAAGATAAATAATTCGGAAATTATTTGGAATCTAGTGATGTGCATATCTATTGATAGTTAAATAACCGACTATCAATATTTACCTTTAAATGGGTATTTGTTGTGATTTGCTTGAATTTGAATGCTACACTAATTCTAAAATAAGCGCTCTTTATTCGGTTTAGCCGGAAGAAGACCTTTGGGTCATGAATCCCATTCCGAATAGTGATACGTCGTAATGGATGTCATTTGAAGACCAGTGTTGAAGACCGGATATTTTCGAAAAAGGAAGGATTACCATCGAATGTCTCTGCATCGGCTAATCTCCGATATAGAGATTTTATCACCTTTTGTGATGGGAAGTCCGGTCGTGATTAGTGAATATCCGGATTGCAAGGGCTTCTTTCGAAGTGCCTTCGGTTCCTTTCGATCCCGGAAAACGTACTTGTATGGATATGTGTCTGACGTTACAATTTGAGATGTAAAGCTGGTTTCTATCAAATATATTTCTGTTGGTGGCGGATAATTTATTCTCTTATCTTAACACCCTTCTTTGAGACGTACGAGCTCAGAGGTTATGTAGTTGATGGTTACTAGTGATGCATTCCCAATTTGGTAATGTGGCATACGAAGTGATGATGATCATTTGTTGATCAAAGCATAGCTTTTGTATAAAGCGTAGCTTTGTGGACGAGACTTCGTCGAACTTCACACTCTGGTAATGGTCAAAACAGGAAAGATGCAGCAAGGTTTTAGGGAGTAGTGCCCCTTAGGGTATGTGCATTTCCTTCTGGACAGAGGTGGTATCATGGTATGGAGCCCGGATACTTAACCTATGTTGTGGCTACAAATTTATTTCTTTTTGGTTGTTGGTATTGAGGATCCTCGGATAAAGGTTGTTTACAATCGGGGGATGGCATACTTGTGTCAGTTGTTACCTACTTTTGCAGAGGTAACCCGGCCTTGTGTTGGCAGAGATCCGGTTAGGTTCTCGGGACATCTCTCCAGAGGCGTTTCCATGTGGCAACGGGAAGTTCCTTGGCCTAACCATTTGTTGAAAAATCCAAAGAAACAATACGAGCCCTGTACGGTTTTAGTTGTAGAACCTGCCATTTACTTATGGTGGCGCCCCACTGTTTAGATGGTAGCTATAGTAGGCATACGATAATGGTCGTATGTTGGCTAAGATTTATATCATAATTTCGAAATGTTTTGCTACACTTTGCACTTATAGTAATAATATCGTAGAAAATTTCTCGTATCAAGCATGTTTGACTATCATAAGGAGAAATTTCCTCCGATTCTGCGTTTGCATTGTGTGTGCGTGCGGGAGGCCTTATGGTAGTTACATTTTCCAAAAGCATTGCGAATCTATTTTAAAATATTTCTTTGTTTGTTTTTAAAAGATAAATTGTTTAAGTTCTCACACCAGTCCCATGACTGACCTGGAGTTCATTGTTTCCTTCCTAAACTCTGGGTGCCCACCAATTTCCACACGGGCAGTCTAGAGTCAGTTTATCAGGACATTCTGGAATTCAGGAGATGCTGTGGAGCTCAAGGGGCAAGCTGGATGGCATGGCGTATCAACTAGTATATAGTATTTCTTTTCTGCTGTTTGTTGTTGTACACTCTGATAATGTATATTGACTCTGATGATGTAATGTATAAAATGTACAGTTCTTTCCATTTAAATATTATTCATTTATCTACTATATGTTGTTCCGCTGCGATTGTGAGATTCTGATATTGTTCTGTTGCTTTTTTTTTCTTTCTTCCTTCTTCTATCTTTTTCTTCTTCTTAAACCCTAAGGGTTCGGTTTTCCGGCTTTCGATTGTTTAGCAGTTGATACAGTGGACGTATTAACGTCGACTTTCGTGCGTCGAAAATCGTAATCCTCACATTCCTTTTCTTTTTCTTTGCTTTCTCACCTTGAATCAATGGACAATTAGTTTTGATATAACCTGGTTTTTGCATTTGTAGAAAAAGATTTCTTCACATGAACTTTCTGAGCTTTTGGACTGTTTGGACTTAACACCTTTTCTCTTTGATGTAAATTTGGAATTTCTTCTAGACCAATTTTTAGGCCACTCATCAATTTTTCCAGCTTAGTAATCAGATTATTCTCATCATTGTTATCAAGAGTGTGTCACGACCCATTTTTCCGTACCGATTTAAATCGACATTAAACACTCTTGTCAGTTGAACCGTTCGAAAAGACGGATAATGAAAGAAAGAAAGAAGGTAGGAATAAGAAGAAGATAGAAGAAAAGAGAACAAATCAGAATCTCACAGTGGAATGAATAAATTATAATATAAACAAATCTTTACACAAAACCAAAGCTATTACTTTGATAATATATACAAACTTTATATCAGAGTTTACAACCACACAAACTCAGACAGTTATATCAATCCCGTCCTTAGAACAATAACCACACGACCAAAAAAACAGACTGAATAAAATCATCTACGAGAATACGTCTCCTGATCCAGCTCCTTCTCCTGAAGCTTCCACTCTTCCAGTTAAACCTGGAAATATGCTCGGTCCGACCCGAGCATATAGGAAAAACACCAAAGCCTGGGTCAGTCTGGTATACAAGCATGAGAAACACATTCAACTTGATTATTACAGTTTGAAAATTCCTTTTTGAAAACAAAAGCATCTCGTAAGACCATGCCACAAATAAACATGTTGGGTTTTTACCTTCCGATAGCTAAAATATTTCTTATGAAATCCTCTGATATTATAATAGGGTCTATATACAAATACTTATTAAAATAGCCGAAATTGTTACATTATTAAATTCTAGCTACTAGCCACAGAGTGGGTAATACAAACAAAACTCATAAAAGGCGCGTACGAAAAATGGATTTCCAACTAATGACTAGGCACTTGGGTACCACCTGTCACGGTACGTGGCCTAGATCATAATACCGAGGATCACTCCCGAACCCCTACAACATAAGACCGAGACTATCCCTTGCTGGATAATCCCGAGTAAGATCACCCCACGGTTGGGATCAGCAACTGCACCACTAAGCCGAAATAAAAGGGACATCTAGACAGGGATGACCTCACCCTGAAATAGGTGCTACCCACGTAGCCTTGCTGCATAACCCTTGATTTTCAGTCATTCCCGATTGATGAGGCTAGAGGCTAAGCATTACCGTATTGGAATATATCCCTTAGAAAGCTCATCGTCCACCTGACGATGTTCTGAAAGCATTCGTCCATACAAGTCCATTCTGGGTTCGAACGGAACTGAAGGCACTATTCCTACTACATCTATTTTGGAATCACCCTTAGGATTAGTAGCGAGTAGCCCTTGCACTTCACTGCTCCATCTTCGACTCCAAGCTCTTGTCTTCATCCCGAAAACGTACTCGTTGGATCGAAGTGGTTTTCGGATTACAAATCCGATCCCAGTCACTTCGAAACAACGTTCGCTATTTCCCAGTAAACTCAACCCCTGTTCTTTAGGAAATACACCGACGAAATACAAGATCGTAGTTCACCTCCTAACCGTTAGTTTACGGGTTTTCCTTATAATTCGTCCTAGAGAACAACGAGTATATACGTACGGTATAGCACCTCGATCGGTAACCGTACCATATAATTCTCGAGTCTCCTCGAGATATTTCCAAAGTCGGGTTTTGTCAAATTTTGATAGTCGGTTATTTAACTATCAAAGCAATCAATCAACACAACAAAGTTATTTCCCATTGCAACCGTTAAACCTCGTTCACCTTTAAAAATCCAAGCGGATTACTATTTATTTAAGAAAGCTTATTTCATTTGAAATATATATAAAACTATTTCCTTTCAAATCATACTTATAAATTTTCAAATATTATTTCAAGTTTAATAAATAAAATATTCTTCATACAAGTTATTATAATTTATTATTTAAACTACTTTTATTAAAGAGATTTTAATTTGAAGTAAATATGCTTAAATATTAATAAAAATTATCTTTTAAAGTGTCATTAATGAGTTAATACTTGAAACAATTCAAAATTTTATTTATTTATAAAAATTATAACTTAAAAGATTTTCAAAGGTAGAAATAAATAACTACTTTCAATATTCCAAATATTGATCAATTTAAAAACATTTCTAAAAATAATTTTTTTTACAAAACTAATTTCACAAATAAATCCAAATCGAACAAGGCTTATCAGTTCAAACGGTACTTATCAATTCATATTTCATAATTCACAATCATAGATATTCAAATCAATCAACTTCCACAGATCGATTCACAATATATTCTCAATATAATTAACAGGCACATAACAGATATATGCAAGAACAACAGATTAGAGATTATCATTACTAGATCAATTATTCAGACACAATCAGATCAATGGCTTACACCCTACAGAACAATTAGATTAATTATACAGCGGAATGGTGTCAGTTTCCGCTGTTCGAATGTCATCTAGTTTAAACAATCTAAATAAATACAACTAATCAATATCGGGAACATTTCAACAGTTTGGCCGTAAAATTATTAAATGGCATTCATTTCCGATTGATAATTAGATCCTATCTAAACAAGCTTATACAATTTCACATATTAACTTTAAAATGGATCATATGACGACGTAACATTCGTCGATACGAACCATTCATTCCATAACACCTTATTTTATGAAATGATTATAATATAATATCACTTAAGGACTCGAATTCACTTCAAAGTATAAGCATTTATTTCCCTTTATTATTTCAATTATATTTCACTTTTTAAATTAATCATGCTTGATTAATTATTTTCTAATTACATTAGGTAATTAACTTTTAGTTAATTACATAAATTAATTATTTTTAACCATTTCAGCAATTAACCTTTAATTGCTTTATTAATTAATCGACTATAATTAATTACATTAACCCTCATATAATTTTAATTAATTATTTGATAATCATTATATTGATTAATTATTCCTTAATCAATCAATCAACCCTTAATCATTTTATTAATTATTATAAATTTAAAAATTTCTTAAGCACTTGATTAACACAAAAGCTTAATTATAATAATCTTCTTAATCATCTTTACTTACTCAAATTATTCAAATAAACTTAAGTAAAAGAATTTATCTTTTAAGTTAAATCAAATACTGATAACAATTTACTTAAATAACCATAATTAAGTATTAATATAAACAATTTATTATTATTAAAACCCATTGTTTTTAATTAAATCTTAAATAATATTTAAATCAAAGATGTTGTTTAAAGGATTCACTTATATCATCATACTTGTTTTAAAATGTTGGAAAACAATATGAACTTAAAACTTTATATATCATATTCTTTAAAATAATAAACTTAAATAAACATTACAATATAAAAGTGGATTTGTTCAAAACATATACTTTGATTCACTCACTTATTCCATGCTTGTTATATGCTTTTGAAAACAAATGGTTATGATTTAATTTTACTTTATAACAATTTTCTTTATTAACAAAGCTTGTTAAAAATAAAACCAAGTACCATCGGTTCGAGGCCCATAACCTAAAGACAACAAAACAACCGAACCTATTCTATCACAACGCAAATGGGCCGAAGCCCAATATAAACAAACAGGAAGAACCCGCCTTCTCCCAATCTCTTCTTCTCTCTATTCCCAGAAACCAAACTAACATCTCCCAAACTGATGAAAAATCCGATGCCATGAACCCAACGAAACTATCTCCGATCATCTCGAAGACCACCCTCCCGAACATCGACAACACGAAAAACACAACCCGTATCAGACCCTCCTTCTCGCCTTTCCAAATCCCACCATGTCCGGCATCACGTGCACACGGTGCACATGCACAAATGCTCCGATGCCCATTCCAACATCGCGAATCCCTGGGTCGATGCCTTTTCCTCTTCTGGTCACCATCGCCACCTCGATGAAGACTCGAATCCACTCCCTCGTAAAACACCTCTTCAATTCGAACCATCGGAAAAACCCAAGTTCGATTTTCGTCGAACTGCTCTCAACTCCCCTCATCGATCGACACAACTTACCCACCGATGGTAAGTTTTACTCCGACACTTCCTTCCTGCCAAATCTCGAAGGTCTCTATTGTGTCCTTTCTTCCAAGATTGATCACGTTTACGGGCCTCCCATCGCCACCTCAAAACCCTACAATCCATTTACCTACCTAATCAAAAGCCAAATTGAACAAACGACCACGGTCATTACCTTTCCCAAGTCCATCAACACCCTCCAGTCCCGGCCGCACCACCCCACGGCGATGAAATCGCCGGAAATTAATTTTTGGACAGAAAAAGTTCATCCCCAAATTTCTTACAATCTAGGTTGTTAAAAATCACAATTTAACCTCTAAAAATCCTATTTCTAACAGGGAAACCAACATGCATGCTTGAATCTTTGATTCAAATATATTGAAATTTCACAAAAATATGATTTTTTTACTGTAAAACGAGCCCCAAGCTAACTACACAACATAAATCGTTCATGAAAATATTTTTAACTTAAAATACACTAGAATATAAATATATTTCTAGTTTACATCAACAACATTCATGAATCAGGTTAATAGATATTTATTTTTAAAACTGAAATGAACAAAATGTTTACTGTCAACAAGAACAGAAAAATTCATTTCTATATTTTAAAAAATTAAGTTTCTCACCTTAAACATTTGCTTCCAGATGCTTTTAAAACTTGAAGTTGAATTTGAAAACTTGAAATCTTTGAACTTGCTTTCAAGTAGCTAGATTCTTTAAACAGAGATTGCTTCAAGATCTCTTTAAGTTTCCAGATTTTGGTTACAGAGCACTTTCTTCTATTAACTTTGATTTCTGATTGAAAATATTTGAACAGAGGCATTTTTTTAAAGTTACTTGTATAAATTTTCAAACAACAGTCCAGACAATATATATATATATATATATATATATATATATATACATATATACATTTTTGCAATATCAATGTTAGACAAAAATGACTTTTGGAGGCTGAAGTAATATTTTCTAAGCAGAGAGAATTTTGAAAAGAAACTTGAATAATTATGTTGGATTTCCTCAGATTTTTCGGTGCCAAATGTTAGTTTGTTTTGCTGATACAATTTCTTACTCATTTACCCATTGTTTACATTTGTTAAAAACCGTTTTCACGTTTTGGTTAACCTGTTCTTATTTAACAGTAAATAGTTTTGCAACCTTCCTATTGTTATATTTATATAAACTATACAAAAATAAAACATATGCAAGTGTTTCAAGAATTTAAACAGCCTATTTACATTACTTGTCAAAGTAGTGTTGTGTTATACATTTTAAACTAAAATGTAAGTGAGAACTATTTTGAAATAATACTTAATTTAATTTAACATTTGGAAATTAATAATTGTTATCTAAATTCACTTAAGACCTTCGATTAAATTCAAAGGTTTTTACATTTTTAAAATAAAGGTGAGAAATAAACAAGAAGATTAACACTATCTATATATAAATAAAATGAAATAAATACTATTTCGATGATGTTAGATAGCCCATACTTACTTATTGCCTTATAAAATGAATGTTTGCACTTTACACAATTTTTTTTAGAAATGAACTTGTTATTTTAAATTTTAGAACAGAAAATAATACTTATGAAACATTCTCTAGTCAACATATTTTCCTATACAGTGTTGCAAAACAAAAGCTACAAAAGTGGTTAAAATTATTTTAAGTATTCATGTATATATGTACCATATACACAATTAAATTTAAAATATAGAAATATATTATTTCAAAATAAATCAAGTCACTTCCTTCTTTTATAACATAAAAATATATGACTTCAAAACAAACTAAGTCTCATTGATATTTATGTGTAAATAGTTTCTCCTATTTATTTAAGTGATTTTATACACATCAATTTATAACATTTTTATCAATTAAATGTTATAAATTTTCCTTTTAACTTATCATAATATATATATATAATTTCCTTATTCAAAGTACATATATTTTAAAGAAACTTAAAATTATTTTATTTAATATAAACAACATTGTTTGTATATACCAAATCAAAGTATAACACTTTCACTTCATTAAGAATTTTCATCTAATTTTATTACATAAAAATTTATCATCCTATATATGAAAATAATGAATTTTCAGTAAATTTAAATTTCCTATTATATTTCAACTTTAGAATAAATATACATATTTATCCTTGAAACAAATACATATATTAAATCTAAACAATATATACATATTTTAATTTAAAACAAAATATATATTTAAGAAATTTTATTTAAGTCAAATTAATAACTTAATATAGTTTTGAAAAATCAAGTTATATTGATTTATAAAAAGTTTAAATAATTATTAATCATTGATTAATGGAAATATTGTATATTAAAATACAATATCATTGAATATTATAAATAATATTCACAACTCGGGATGTCCAAAATCCCGGGTCGTTACATTCCTTCCCCCTTAAAAAGAATTTCTTCCCTGAAATTCCGTATAAGCTAGTAAAAATTATCCACTCACAATAAAATAGATCAATAACAACTCAAACTACGCCGGTAAACAAAAAGATTCACATAGTATATCAAAATATACATTACATTAAGCACTATCCAAAATATTCCTACAGATGTTATCACCATCCATCAACCATACATATATACACAGATATGTAACTAACCTACCAAACACTTAACGTCCATGGGTCAAAACACATACAAAAACTATATATACATCGAAGAGAAAACAACCCAACTCCTACTACGGACTTCCACTATCGGAGTCTTCCCTCTCAGGTCCTGACAATTCCCTGACCTCTCTATCATTATCAGGAACCCGAACCTCCTCTGGATTAGGTACTCTATGAATGAAACCTCCACCAGCATCTGGTCCCTCAACAACTTCTTCTATATTCCAATTGATAGCATCATCATTTTCAGATTCGGGATCTTCTTCCACCTCGAATTCCTCCTCGTCGTCGAACTCCTCTTCTTCTTCGACCTTAAATTCTTCTTCGTCATCGAACTCCTCTTCTTCTTCGACCTTAAATTCTTCTTCGTCGTCAAACCCCTCTTCTTCTTCGACCTCGAATTCTTCTTTGTCGTCGAAGTCCTCTTCTGAATCTTCCTGATGAGGTTGAGGCTGGGGCTGAGTCTGGGGCTGAGGCTGGGGTTGCTCAACCGGCTCTTCAGGTGCCTCTGTCTCTTCTTCATACAAGGACGACTCATTAAGTTCCGCCCTGATCCTTCTGACTTCGTCCAAGTCACCCTCTCTTCTAGCTCGGGCCAAAGCTCCACCACGATGGATAATACGGTTCTCTATAATCAAAACGAAGTCCCAAAAATGAGATCCTAAGGTTTAAAATTCTACGAGTTAAGGAGTTCATCAAAGTTTATACTTCAAATTCATTCTACCACTTTGAATTCTGATTATCCAATATTTTATAAAATCATCTTTTCAAAATAATCCTAGTATATATATATATATATATATATATATTTGAAAAGTAATTATAGGTAGAAAAATACACACACACATACATATAGTAAATTTTTATAAACAACTTATTTCTTCAATCTGTAGATCCATGTATATATATATAACAAATAAATTGTTATAAGGTTTTAAAATTTCAAACATTCCCAATTAATTAACCTAATTAATATTTAAAATTAATCACATTAATCAATCATCACATAATCCCTAGTTAATGACCTTCACATTAACTATTAACAATTCTTTTAGTTACTTCTCTATGCTTTAATTAATCATTTTTTTCCAATTAATTTATCTCTAATCATTGAATTAATTAAGTGTTAACTGTAACTTAATTAATCTTTAATTACTTGGTTAATTAATTTTATCTTTAAAGAGTGGAAAATTTTCCAAAAAATTTACTAGTTTAATTTTTTTTCAAATATCAATTTAAGAGTTTTCCAAATTTCTCTAGTAAATAAACTTAGTAAGAACACATTTTCCACAGATTCAAATTCTAAAGGGTTCAATTTCTATGGGTATATTCTAGTCAAAAGGGCAACAAATGAACATACTTAAGGTTGATGACTAAACTACTCAAAACCTAGACGATAAATTACTATCATCACAACCAATCATTTTAAATATCATATTTATTTAAAAATCATACTTCTTATATAGAAAATATATTTGGGTAATATTATTTCATCTACCCCTTTTTAAAACGATATTGTGTCCGTTCGCCTGGTCCAAGTGTTTAGAGATCCCTATCAATAACGTTAGCTACTCGTATTGACCAGAATCCATATGCCACTTAACCGATCAATTAACACAATATAAAACCATTTTTATATAACTAACAAATACGCACTCTCGTATATACACTCAGACTCAACAGGTTTCTATAGACTCTATTCCTAATGAGCAACCTAATCGAACCTAGGTATTCACTCAACCTAGGCTCTGATACCACAATGTCACGACCAATTTTTCCGTACCGCTTTAAACCGACATTAAACACTCTTATCAGTTGAACCGTTCGGAAAGACGGATAATGAAAGAAAGAAAGAAGGTAGGAATAGGAAGAAGATAGAAGAAAAGAGAACAAATCAGAATCTCACAGCGGAACGAATAAATTATAATATAAACAAATCTTTACACAAAACCAAAACTGTTACTTTGATAATATATACAAACTTTATACCAGAGTTTACAACCACACAAACTCGGATAGTTATATCAATCCTGTCCTTACAACAATAACCACACGACCAAAAAAACAGATTGAATAAAATCATCTACGAGAATACGTCTCCTGATCCAGCTCCTTCTCCTGAAGCTTCCACTCTTCCAGTTAAACCTGGAAATATGCTCGGTCTGACCCGAGCATATAGGAAAAACACAAAGCCCGGGTCAGTCTGGTATACCAGCGTGAGAAACACATTCAACTTGATTATTACAGTTTGAAAATTCCTTTTTGAAAAGAAAAGCATCTCGTAAGACCACGCCACAAATAAACATGTCGGGATTTTACCTTACGATAGCTAAAACATTTCTTATAAAATCCTCTGATATTATAATAGGATCTATATACAAATACTTATTAAAATAGCCGAAATTGTGACATTATTAAATTCCAGCTACTAGCCACAGAGTGGGTAATACCAACAAAACTCGTACAAGGCGCGTAGGGAAAATGTATTTCCAACTAATGACTAGGCACTGGGGTACCACCTGTCACGGTACGTGGCCTAGATCACAGTACCGAGGACACTCCCGACCCCCTGCAATACAAGACCGGGACTATCCCTTATCGAATAATCCCGAGTAAGATCACCCCACGGTTGGGATCAACAACCGCAACACTAAGCCGAAATAAAAGGGACATCTAGACAGGGAAGACCTCACCCTGAAATGGGTGCTACCCACCTAGCCTTGCTGCATAACCCTTGATTTTCAGTCATTCCCGGTTGATGAGGCTTGAGGCAAAGCGTTACCTTTTTAGAACATATCCCTTAGGACTCTCATCGTCCACCTGACGATGTTCTGAAAGCATTCGTCCATACAAGTCTATTTCGGGTTCGAACGGAACCGAATGCACTATTCCTACTACATCAAATTTGGAATCACCCTTAGGATTAGTAGCGAGTAGCCCTCGCACTTCACTGCTCCATCTTCGACTCCAAGCTCTTGTCTTCATCCCGAAAACATACTCGTTGGATCGAAGTGGTTTTCGGATTACAAATCCGATCCCGGACTCTTCGAAACAACGTTCGCTATTTTCCGGTAAACTCAACCCCGATTCTTTAGGAAATACACCGACGAAATACAAGATCGGAGTTCACCTCCTAACCGTTAGTGTACGGGTCTCCTTATAATTCATCCTAGAGAACAATAAGTATATACGTACGGTATAGCACCTCGATCGGTAACCGTACCATATAATTCTCGAGTCTCCTCTGGATATTTCCAAAGTCGGGTTTTATCTAATTTCGATAGTCGGTTATTTAACTATCAAAGCAATCAATCAACACAACAAAGTTATTTCCCATTGCAACCGTTAAACCTCGTTCACCTTTAAAAATCCAAGCGGATTACTATTTATTTAAGAAAGCTTATTTCATTTGACATATATATAAAACTATTTCCTTTCAAATCATACTTATAAATTTCCAAATATTATTTCAAGTTTAATAAATAAAATATTCTTCATACAAGTTATTATAATTTATTATTTAAACTACTTTTATTAAAGAGATTTTAATTTGAAGAAAATATGCTTAAATATTAATAAAAATTATCCTTTAAAGTGTCATTACAAAATGAGATAATACTTGACACAATTCAAAATTTTATTTATTTATAAAAATTATAACTTAAAAGATTTTCAAAGGTAGAAATAAATAACTACTTTCAATATTCCAAATATTGACCAATCGTAAAAATATTTCTAAAAATTATAATTTTTTTTTTACAAAACTAATTTCACAAATAAATCCAAATCGAACAAGGCTTATCAGTCCAAACGGTACTTATCAATTCACATTTCATAATTCACAATCATAGATATTCAAATCAATCAACTTCCATAGATCGATTCACAATATATTCTCAATATAATTAACAGGCACATAACAGATATATGCAAGAACAACAGATTAGAGTTTATCATTACTAGAACGATTATTCAGACACAATCAGATCAATGGCTTATACCCTACAGAACAATTAGATTAATTATACAGTGGAATGGTGTCAGTTTCCGCTGTCCGAATGTCATCTAGTTTAAACAATCTAAATAAATACAACTAATCAATATTGGGAACATTTCAACAGTTTGGCCGTAAAATTATTAAATGGCATTCATTTCCGATTGATAATTAGATCCTATCTAAACAAGCTTATACAATTTCACATATTAACTTTAAAATGGATCATACGACGACGTAACATTCGTCGATACGAACCATTCATTCCATAACACCTTATTTTATGAAATGATTTTAATATAATATCACTTAAGGAATCGAATTCACTTCAAAGTATAAGCATTTATTTCCCTTTATTATTTCAATTATATTTCACTTTTTAAATTAATCATGCTTGATTAATTATTTTCTAATTACATTAAGTAATTAACTTTTAGTTAAGTACATAAATTAATTAATTTTAACCATTTCAGCAATTAACCTTTAATTGCTTTATTAATTAATCGACTATAATTAATTACATTAACCCTCATATAATTTTAATTAATTATTTGATAATCATTATATTGATTAATTATTCCTTAATCAATCAATCAACCCTTAATCATTTTATTAATTATTATAAATTTAAAAATTTCTTTAGCACTTGATTAATACAAAAGCTTAATTATAATAATCTTCTTAATCATCTTTACTTACTCAAATTATTCAAATAAACTTAAGTAAAAGAATTTATCTTTTAAGTTAAATCAAATACTGATAACAATTTACTTAAATAACCATAATTAAGTATTAATATAAACAATTTATTATTATTAAAACCCATTGTTTTTAATTAAATCTTAAATAATATTTAAGATCAAAGATGTTGTTAAAGGATTCACTTATATCATCATACTTGTTTTAAAATGTTGGAAAACAATATGAACTTAAAACTTTATATATCATATTCTTTAAAATAATAAACTTAAATAAACATTACAATATAAAAGTGGATTTGTTCAAAACATATACTTTGATTCACTCACTTATTCCATCCTTGTTATATGCTTTTGAAAACAAATGGTTATGATTTAATTTTACTTTATAACAATTTTCTTTATTAACAAAGCTTGTTAAGAATAAAACCAAGTACCATCGGTTCGAGACCCATAACCTAAAGACAACAAAACAACCGAACCTATTCTATCACAACACAAATGGGCCGAGCTAAAAAAAGGAAGAACCCGCCTTCTCCCAATCTCTTCTTCTCACTATTCCCAGAAACCAAACTAGCATCTCCCAAACTGATGAAAAATCCGACGCCATGAACCCAACGAAACCATCTCCGATCATCTCGAAGACCACCCTCCTGAACATCGACAACACGAACAAACACAACCCGTATCGGAACCTCCTTCTCGCCTTTCCAAATCCCACCACGTTCGGCATCACGTGCATGTGGTGCACATGCAAAAATGCTCCGATGCCCATTCCAACATCGCGAATCCCTGGGTCGATGTCTTTTCCTCTTCTGGTCACCATCGCCACCTCGACGAAGACTCGAATCCACTCCCTCGTAAAACACCTCTTTAATTCGAACCATCGGAAAAACCCAAGTTCGATTTTCATCGAACTGCTCTCAACTCCCCTCACCGACCGACACAACTTACCCACCGATGGTAAGTTCTACTCCGACACTTCCTTCCTGCCAAATCTCGAAGGTCTCGGTTGTGTCCTTTCTTTCGAGATTGATCGCGTTTACGGGCCTCCCATCGCCACCTCAAAACCCTACAATCCATTTACATACTGTAACATCCCGCCTTTTCACACGCTTTAAATCGTCACACGTGCCAATTCAAACCATACGGAAGGGAGGATTGTTATGGGGTAAATAAGAAAAAAGCAGGGAAAGAAAAACACAAAATAGAATCTTACAGCGGAAGGATAAAATATAATAATCAAATATACAGTTCATGAAGCTGTTTCTCAAAATATTTAATTATACTTACAATATATATATCAGAGTTATACATACCATAGAATATCAATAATGCAGCAGAATACAATAGTGTAGTGGGATAATATAATAGGTAATAGAAATAAAATCTTCGTCTTCGTCCTCCAGAGCTAGAGTCTTCGAATCCTGAAATACTCAGGCTGACCCGAGCGTATTGAAAAGACAAAACACTCGAGTCAGAACTAAAAGATCTTATGTAAGTTAAATCAACAATAAATATGAGTGCAGTAACTTAAGATATGCTCGGGATTCACACCCCCTAAGGATCGGTTAAACTATTTAATATGTAGTATATTTCGCCGTTATAATAGTGTCTAATTGTAAAATAAACTTACTTTTAAATAGCGTTAAGGGGTTACCCATATAGCCTTTAACACAAATAATGCCAATAGTCTATACAGTACCGTAATACCTCCTGATCGGGAGGCTACCGAAGGATACACCATAGGTACGACACAAATAGAAACTCGTACAAGGCGCGATAGGGTAGGTGACACGACACAACTAGGCAATGCCAGGGTAGATATACCAATTACGCATCCGGGCTGGGGGTAATGCGTAACCGCAGCTACCGCCCACCTCGAACAAACTCCCTCCTAAAATCAAAAGTAAAGGTGGCCACCGAATAAATCCAAAGTCGGAGTATAGTATCGAAGAGGAGTATCCGATAAAGGGCGCTAACCCCCTTGGCCCGAGAATCGCTCCTGTTTTAGCCACCTTATGCCAACTCACGGGAGTCGGGTCCACGTATTTACCTCAAAGGAAATGCCGCCACCATCCTACTTCATTCTGGAATCTCCACCGCGTACACGGTTGTTAAAGTGGTTTTCGGAGTTGGTAGAGAGTATGACAACTTCCGATCCCGGTCTCTTCAACAATCAAACATTCTTATAACACCGCAGTTATTTCAAAATAATTTATACCTTTAAAAACTAGAATATAATATTCATTTCAAAACTACATAAATACGATATCATTTATATTTTAAAGACCCAAATCAATATGATATCAAATATATCTTTTCCAAAAATCATAGCCTTTTCAAATCTATATACCTTGAAACCATAGCTTTGAAACATAACTTTTAATACTTAATGGTTTAAATACTATATTACTTTATATGATAAAATAGCTTCTTTAAATTTCATAATAAAATCCCAATATAAATTTGAACCTCCAAATAAACCATTTTAATTCCCATATATTTCACAGCTTAAATATTCTATATTTCAAAACTTAAATTTTTACAGTTCATATATTTCACTCTTTGAATATTCCACTATTTCAAAATGGATTCTTTGATAATTTAATATATATCAATATCAAATTCTATTTTTTTTTAAATTTTGAAATGTTTACTTAATACAACAAATATTATTTAAGTAAAACCCTTAAACTTCAATAACAGGATATTCTTTTAAATTAAATTAACTTGATAATATTCTTTAAATCAATTGGATATTCATTTAAATTTTCAAATCAAAATCAAGTTATAAAATCATACCCTTGAAATCTTAATTTATTTACATTTCAAAACAAATTTTTCGAAGATAATTCTTAAATACTTTAATTCAAATCATATTCACATTTATCTTCAACCTTACTTTTATTTGAGTTATTATAAACTCTATATACAATAGAGTTTTAAACAGATACTTAACCATACTTTATAAAAGAAATCAAACTTCATTATTTAGCTTATTTTATAATTCAAAACAAATTTATGCATAACTAACTTCAATATAAGATAACACTTGTAAAATATTTAAAAATAAATATCTATATACTCATATATTTCTTTACAAAACCACAAAAAATCATTTAATTTTTTTTACATATAGACCGCGGTGTCTGTATATAATTTTCTATCCTATGGTCAAGTGATACAGATATTTATCATTTTAATCCGCAATTTAAAAATAAAATTTATGATTATATATCATTTCAAACCGCAAACCCGAATGAGATGAAAATTCATAATAACTTGCAATTTATAACCATAAAAAAATTCAGCATCCATTCATACAATATCAACCACCAACCATTTATTAAAATCATCATCCAATTTAAACAAACCTCAATAGAGAGCATATAAAATATAACAGCTATCCACGAACAATTTATATTCAAAAATAAATTAATAACTGTTTAACTGACAGTTTATATGCAATAATAAATAAATTTAACTGGCAATTTATATGCAATACTAAATAAATTCAACCGTCAATTTATATGCAAAATAAAATTAAATAACAATTTAATTTGAATAAATGCAATTTAACTGAGATGATGATTAATAATATGCCAAACAACCATAAATAAATGAAAAATCACATTATATATCAATTTAACAAACATAAGAAATTTTAGAAATTGTGAGTGGGTTAAAACACTCACCTTTTGAATTTAAATTGAATTTAAATTCAATTCAAACCTAAAAATTTGACCGTCTCAGAATTCGTCCAAACCAACGTCAACAAGTCCGGAATTTTATTACGATCCTAACAAAAAAAATCATGCGTAAAACGGAGTTCGTAGGAGAAAGTTATACGCATTAATGGTGATTAAAATTTCAATTATAAAATAGAAATAAAAGAACACCTTCAAGCGCCACGTCATCAACTGCTTCTTCTCCCAGCAAACATCAAACGCACTCAACCCAAAATCGCACAGATTCGTGCGCACCACCCTCAACACGTCGTTCCATCATTCTTCGGTCTAACCGTGGCCCACAGCGCCACCACTGGTGAGCCGCCGTCGCCAAGAGACGAGCCCCCTTCGCCACTGACGCCCCCACGACCACCTCCGTTCGAAAAACACGCAGCCGCCCCCTTTATGCCAAACAACCACCACCCATCGACTCCTGAAGCCAAGCCTAACAAAACCCATATCTTGTTTTCAACGATTAGATCCAAAATAAGAAAACCCCAATTTGACGCTTAGGATTCACAAATTTCGAGCTTTGACCGAGATTTCTGGCTGAAACGAGCATCAATTGCAGAAACAGACGCCACATGTAGATTCGTATCGATGAAATCCACAACATATATTTTTTCAGATTTTTTTCTGAGGACTTCAAATTTTCATTCGATTTTGGAATTTGCAATTGGATCTGAATCTAGAGTTTGCATCCATTGAGGAAGAGGAGGAGCTGCTGAATCTTTACGCACAGACAAATGAGAATAGGCGTAGGCTAGGGTTTAGCAGGTTATTTGTAGATAAAGTTGAAACAGGATGGATCGGGTAAGATAGATGTACACGCTAACGACAAAGTGGCCCAAAAAGCCCGTTCTGACTCCGGAACGAAATTGGGTAAACCTATATATCAAAATAGGTGTTTTAAAATATTTTAAATGCAATGGAAAAAGTTTCAGGTTCAAATTGCATCGTATGAAGAAGTTATGCTAAAAACAATATAAACCAAAACCAAAACCCACACCACAAATTTCTTCACGACAATTTTTTTTTGCATTTGGTCCAGTTTGCTTGCGTGCAAAGCCTCATCAGGTAATGGTTTTTCATTTTCCTTCCTTCTTCCTTTTGTTTTCTTATATTTTGTCGTCCAGTTCATGCTCGGCCGCACCCTACCCCTCTCCACCACTACTGTTGCTAACCCCTCCTCCAAGACATGATCCGACCTACACCATCACTGCCTCGCCCTATGGAAAGCCACTTGATGAAGAAGAGAAATAAATAGGTGCCGTGCACCCCCTGTATGAGTGGGCCGAGAGGAATCAATGCATGTCCAAGCTCTGAAACAAAAGTTCACCACCATTGCAAAAAAATTTCACCACCTCTATGATTCAGTTCCTCTGTTTGGTTGCGTGCATGCATAAAAAAAAATGAGAAGAGAAAGGAGTAGTGTGCATATAGGCCGTGCATGGGAGTTGGACCTAAACAAAAGAATTTTGGGTCACCTTTTGTTTTTCGAGAGAAGAAAAAGAAGAAGAAAAAAAAGTAACGTGCATGCATTCAATTTGGATGTAGGCTTTAGCCGTGCCTTCATGCCAAGATCGTGACAAACCAGGCTCTTACAGTGCCTTTAGAACAAATAAGGAATTATCAATGCATTTAGTTTTTGAAGTATAGGCTGGACGTAATTATTGCACGTGTACATGCGAATCAAGTTAGGAGATAGGCAGTGTACTTTGCGCGCGTGAAAAAAAAAACAGGGGAAGATCTGCCTATAGGGGAGTGAAGTACTTTGCATTTTTGGAAATATAGAGTTACAGTGAGCATGCTTACATTCAGGTAAAAATGTTTGGCAGGCCGAGCCTTGTTTTGTTTTGGTCGAGTCGGGT
This sequence comes from Allium cepa, assembly GCA_030765085.1. NCBI lineage: Eukaryota > Viridiplantae > Streptophyta > Magnoliopsida > Asparagales > Amaryllidaceae > Allium > Allium cepa. The sequence goes on from CM060937.1 coordinate 297,089,003, forward strand.
AGTGGAGTGGTCGAGCCTACGGGTCGAATTATTTCCGTTCGTCCTAATTTGTTTCGAAAATTTCGTGTTAAAATTTTACTTAGTTTTTATTTTTAATTTATTCGTTTCCTTTTCAAGAATAAAAATCCGGTCGCAGCCTCCGCAAAAAATTGATCGTGCTTCTGTGCATTCTTTTTTCAAGTGTTACCATTGTTTTGAATCAAATCTTCGACGGCATTCAGGTGAGTGTTCTCACCTGACAAACGTACTTATATATCTGTGAATTAATCACAAGTGTAATTGTAAATTTATTTTATTTAATTTTATCTGCCTGTGATATAAACTTATGATGTTAAAACCCCATTATTTAATTGACACATCATCAGTTGTATTATCTATCGTTATATTATTGCAGTTATACTACTTAATTATTATTTACTGTTAATCACACTGCAAGTTCCCTGTAGAATAGAAATCGTTACAGGCTGAAATGATAGGCCTGAACGATACTTATTTATTTATTTATTCATTTATTTATTTAGTTATTTGTTTAACTTGGGATTGCGGGTTTGAAATGATAGAACCTGGTTTTCTTTGAAATTTACGAATTGAAATGATATAGTATCCGTATTACTTAACCTAGGTTAGAAAATATTATACAGACCCGTGGTTATATATATATATATGTATTTTTGGAAATATTAAATGTTTAAATAATTCTTTGTTTAAAATTGGATTTAAATGATTTTTATATGTATAATATTATACTATTCAATATGTAAATAATATTAGAAATTAAAGTATGGGTTTAGCTTAAAAATTTGGATTTGTAAAACAAGTGGAATTTAAGTTAAGAAAAATTACGAAATTTGGTATAACTTGAATATAAAGCGGATAAATATAAGTTAAGTTTCCTATGAATTAAATAGTTAGATTTGTAAGATATAAAAATTGAAATTTAACTTGATTTAGAAAAGGAAGGCTGTTTTGAAACAAAGGTAAGGTAAGAAATTAATTGGAAATTTGTTTATTTTGAATATGGGAATTTAACTAAATAATAAGTAAAATTCATAGAAATTTTTTTACTTGATTTTATTAAGTAAAGTATAAGAGAAGTTAGTTATTTATAATTTATCGAGTAATTTAAATGACTATTTAAAGGTGGAATATGATTTATAAATTAAATTGGTTTAATTATTGTTAAAACCATATTGAAGTTAAACTTTTTAGTTACTCAAATGAACTAAGGTATAACCTTGGGATGAATACTGGGTTTTATTATAACTTCACCTTTTCAATATAGCAATTGATTCAAATATAACTATTTTGGAATGTTATAACCATGGGTAATAATAACATTGGTTGTTAAAGAGACCGGGATCGGATATGGGCATACTCTCTGTCGATACCGAAAACCACTTTGACAATCGTGTACGCGGTGGAGATTCCAGAATGAAGTAGGATGGTGGTGACGATTTCTTGAGGTAAATACGTGGACCCGACTCCCGTGAGTTGGCAATAAGGTGGCTAAAACAGGAGCGATTCTCAGATTAATGATGTAGCACCTCTGATAGGACGCACTTCTTCGTATGCTGTTATATTACTTTTGTGATTGTTTTGGCGCGCACCTTTAATTTGGGAGTGTTGTTCGAGGTGGGCGGTAGTAGCAGCTACACGTTTCTACCGGTCCGGATAGCAATTGGTATATCTACCCTGGCATTGCCTAGTTGTGCCGTGTCACCTACCCTAGCGAGCCTCATACGAGTTTGATTTGTGTCGTACCTATGGAGTATCCTCTGGTAGCCTCCCGATCAGGAGGTATTACGGTACTGTATAGACTATTGGCACTATTACGTGTTAAGGTGGAAAATGTAAAGCCTTAATGCTTTTTTAAAGTAAGTTTATTTTACAAATATACACTATTATAATAGCGGAGTATTACTACATAGTAAATAGTTAACGGATCCTTAGAGGATGTGCGGTCCCAAGCATCCTTTAAGTTACTTGCACTTAAATACAATTCACTTGAATTAGCTTACACTATATAAGTATGTATGTCCTGACTCGAGTGTTTATGTTTATTTTCTTACGCTCGGGTCAGCCTGAGTTGCAGTTCAGTCTTCATTCCGGAGCTTGGACTTCTGTAGATCCCTTTTCAAGCTGCTGGCAAACTTTCCTTCTAATTATTTATCTTAAATATGTAATCAAGACTATTGAATATTGAGATTTACTATTGTTGTTTCAAACTATATTTGGGTTTAAAGACTATGTAAATTTTACTGTTTTGAGACTTTAAATAGTGGCTTCATGAACCACTAAGTTATTTTAAATTACGTTGCGAATATTCTGATTTCTGTGTCTGTGATTCTGTGATTTGATTTCTTTTGCTCCTAATTTATTTACAATCTATTGTTTTGAACTATTCAAGCTTGACATGTTTTAATTATTGTCGAATTTGAATGGTACAAAATAGTGGGTCGTTACAGTTGGTATCAGAGCTTTGGTTTAACCATAGCCTGAGGAGCAAAAACTCATTAGAGATAGGGTAGCAATACCCTAGAATGAGTGAAGTCAAATCCTAGAATCCCTCCTTGAGAGAGAATGTATTTTAAAGTATAAAACGATTTTCAAAAGGATTTTTCAAAGAAGTATTTGATATAAAAACTTTCCTGTTTTTAAAATAAAAATTTCCAATTACTTATTTCCCTTTCTCCATCAAACATAATTAGGGCCTTAGTTAAATGCCTGTTCCAGTTAAACTTTATCTTATCTAAAATATCTTGACATCTATATTTTTCCCTCTGTTCTTAAATTCATTCTTGATTTCTCCGGATGAATCGGGGAAATATCAGAGGTAGGGGACGAGCTGCTGCCCCAGCTCCTCCACCCGCTGCCCCTGTTAGATTTACTAAGCTGTGCAAAGAGTATACCGAGCTTGGCGGCACCAAGTTCACGGGGTCTGAATCCATAATAGAAGCTCAACAGTGGATGAGGGACTTGGAGAGAATCTTCTCCTGTCTCGAAATCACAAATGCCCAGCAGAGGCAATTGGCGGCTTGGCAGATGAAGGGAGCCGCTTTAAATTGGTGGCTATCGGTTACTGTTCACACTAATGAAGCTGACATCACCTGGGAGCAATTTAGGGAGGCCTTTCTGGTCAAATGGATGCCCGAAGCGGGTAAGTCTCAGCTATATCGAGACTTTATGGATCTGAAGCAGGGCGATATGTCCTTCATGGAATACGAGAGAAAATTTAATGAGCTCTCGCAGTATGGCCTAAATTTGATAGACACCCCGCTTATGAAGAACGAGAAATTTATCGCTGGTGCTCGCCCTGAGTATTACGATCGCCTCATTACCCACGTACATGGTACGTTTACAGCTCTGATGGACATGGCTCTCCGGTATGAGAACCCTACCTCTAGGGCCACTCCAGCTGCCCAGTCTACATCATCTCAGTCTTCTGGAAACTCTAAGAAAAGGAAGTCCAACTTCTACCATAATAAGAGGAATAGGACTCTAGGGCTTGGATCATCGTCTTCGTCGGCCCAAAGGCAGCCCGTGGATCTATCTACCATTACTTGCTACCGATGTGACCAAAAGGGAACACTACGTAAATAGCTATCCTACCTTGGGTGCTGCGTTTCCACCTCCCACTCAGTCGGCTCGGCGAGACCTCTGCCACATCTGCCTTCAGCCACGACATTTCAAGAGAGACCGCCCTTCGCAGAAAAGGGGCAAGACATCGGGAATCTTTGCGGTGACTTCTGCATCCTCCCCGGCCCCACAAACTGCACCTGCACCTGCTCCAGCTCCTAGCGACTCTCAAGGTACACTTCAGGGTACTTTTACTTTGTTTAAATCTACTGTTCGTGTTTTATTCGATATCAGAGCTTCCCATAGCTTCATCTCGTCAGATCTCTGTAATAAATTTGAGCATCTCCTTTTTCTCGAGTTTTCTTCTGTGCCTTTATGTGTTTCAAATCCCATCGGTGGGCTTGCAAATCTTGATAGGATTTGTAAGCAAGTGAAGCTCCTCCATTTTCAACAGTGTTTCACTGGTGATTTTTATATCTTGGGTTTTGACGCTTTCAATCTACTGCTTGGGGGTGATTGGTTGGATAGACATAATGCCCATATCTCTTGTAGTTCCCGAACTGTTGACCTTAAAGATGATTTTGGAAAGCCATTATAGATCCAGTGTAAATTGCCTCAGGAGTTCGTTGGTAGTTTCATTTATTCCCTCGATACTTTCCCTGATGATATCCATTCGACTCCTATAGTCAAGCTTTTTCCCGACGTGTTTGGTGAAGTCGTTTCTCTACCTCCTAAGCGGGAAATTGATTTCCGTATCGATATCATTCCTGGAGCACGACCTGTAGTCCTTCCACCCAGAAGAATGGCACCACGGGAGAAGATCGAATTGAGGAAGCAAATTCAGGATTTGTACTCTAAAGGTCTGATCAGACCTAGCTTTTCAGAATGGGGAGTAGCCGTAGTTTTCGTCACCAAATCAGACAGTTACCTCCGGATGTGTGTTGATTATAGGGAGTTGAACAAGGTCACTATGAAAAACAGATATCCTATGCCCCGCATCAATGATATGTTCGATCAGCTTTATGGAGCGACTGTCTTCTCTCAGCTTGATTTAGCCACAGGTTTCCACCAGCTTAGGGTTGCTGAGGAGAGCATTCCCAAAATTGTTTTTCGTACCGAGAATGGTTTCTTTGAATGGCTAGTTATGCCTTTTGGGTTGACTAACGCTCCTGCCTTCTTCGTTGACTTGATGAATCGTGTCTTTCGCGATGTGCTCAATAAATTTGTCCTAGTCTTTATTGATGACATCCTTGTCTTCTCCAAATCTGAGGAAGAGCATAGGGTCCATTTGAGATATGTTCTAGAGACTCTTCGAAAACATCAATTAAAGGCTAAATTCTCGAAATGTCATTTCTGGGAAGAGGAAGTCCGATTCCTCGGACATATTGTCTCTAGTGAAGGAGTCTCTGTTGATCCAGCCAAGATCGCTGCAATCAATGATTGGGAAGAACCTAAGACTCCAACCGATATTCGTAGTTTTTTAGGCCTCGCTGGTTACTATCGGAGGTTCATTGAGAACTTTGCTCGGATTTTTGCACCTTTGACTGCTCTGACTCGAAAGAATGCTAAGTTTATATGGAGCAATAAGTGTAAAGCTGCATTCCAAGAGTTAAAGGATAAGCTCACCTCCGCACCAGTGCTTACTGTACCGAATGGGAGTGAGAGATTAACGGTATTTACCGATGCTTGTCGAGAGGGTTTGGGTGCAGTTTTAACGCAAGACGGAAAGGTAATTGCATATTCTAGTCGTCAGTTGAAAACCCATGAGGCTAATTATGCTGCCCACGATTTAGAATTGCTGGCTGTTGTCTTGCCTTGAAGCTTTGGAGACATCAGCTCTTGGGTGCTAAGTTTGACCTTTTCACCGATCATCAGTCTTTGAAATATATCTTCACCCAGAAGGATTTGAATCAGAGACAAGTTCGGTGGCTCGAGTTTCTTGCTTCTTACGATCTCGACATCAACTATACTCCTGGAAAAGCCAATGTTGTGGCAGATGCGTTGAGTAGAAATAAGTCCTTGTTGTGTCAGATTTTTGTTTCTTCTCCCCTTTTGGACCGTATCAAGGCTAAGCAAGACGATGATATGATCATCAGATTGATTAAGGAGAATGTTCATAGCCGGGTTGGTGGTAGTAGTCTTGATGGTAGTGGAGCTCAGATTGATGATAAAGGGATTTTAAGGATTAATAATCGGATTTGTGTCCCAATGTTGACGGTTTAAGGCAGGAATTACTCCGGGAACATCATCAATCCCGACTTTCCATCCATCCTGGCGTAACAAAGATGTATCAGGATTTAAAGAAACTTTATTGGTGGAAGGGTATGAAGCGTGATGTCTCTATCTTTGTGAGTAGATGTGCGACTTGTCAGCAAGTCAAGGCAGATCATCAGAAGACACCGGGTTTGTTGCAGCCTCTGGAGATTCCGAATTGGAAGTGGGAGCAAGTTTCTATGGATTTCATCGATGATTTACCGAGATCTAGGAGGGGAAATGAGAGCATATGGGTTATTATGGATAGACTAACTAAGTCTGCTCATTTTATTCCAGTCAAGTCTACCCGCATGGCTTCAAGCTTATCTGAGATCTATATGAAGGAGATTGTTCGCCTCCATGGCGTTCCCCTTAGCATCATTTATGATCGAGAATCTATTTTCACTAGTCAATTTTGGAAAGCTTTCCTAGAATCCTTGGGTACTCGTTTGAATCTGAGCACTGCTTACCACCCACAGACTGACGGTCAAACGGAAAGGGTGAATCAGATTCTAGAGGATCGTCTTCGTGCTTGCATTTTGTATTATGGAGGATCTTGGGAAGATCATCTCCATCTTGTGGAATTCACATATAACAGTAGTTATCAGGCTAGTCTTAAAATGTCCCCTTTTGCTGCTCTGTACGGGAGACCTTGTAGATCTCCATCCTGCTGGATTGAATCCGGTAACCGCTTAGTTCTTGGTCCCGAAATGATTTTGGAAGCTTCGGAAAAGGTTGAGGAGATTAAGAGAAGGTTAAGAAGAAGCTTGGAGTTTGCAGTCGGTGATTTGGTTTTTCTTAAGGTTTCTCCGTTAAGAACTGTGGTTCGATTTGGGCGTAGAGGGAAGCTTGCTCCTAGATTCATCGGTCCATTCTGCATCTTGGAAAGGATTGGATCTCTTGCTTATCGACTGGATTTGCCCAAGAAATTTGCTGGAATACACAATGTGTTCCATGTATCCCACCTTCGTCGCTGTCTTCATGATCCATCTAGTATTATCCAGCCTTCTGCTCTTGATAGTGTGGACATCGAGCCTGACCTAACTATTGAAAGGAAGCCGCTTCGTATCGTCGATCGTGGTACGAAACAGCTAAGAAGAAAATCTGTCCGCCTGGTCAAAGTGCAATGGAGCACTGATGAACGAGATTGCACCTGGGAAACGGAAGAGAGCATTCATACTTCAAATCTGGAATTATTCGTTTAAGGTACTTTGCTCTTCATTGTATCTTCCTTTGTTTTTCCTTCTTTCGTTCCTTTTCGAGGACGAAAAGTTCTGAGTGGGGGAGAGTGTAACAGCCCAAGTTTTTAATTAGCACTTTATTCGTTATTTTAAAAAGCCTTGAAATTTAGTATAATATAAAATTTTAAATTGATTAAATCATTGCCAAAAATTTTAGAAAAAAATGTAACCAAATTTTATTTTTATTTGAGTAATAAAATTTAAAATTTATAACGTATTAATAAACTGTTAGATTATGCGTTTAAAAGGGCATGTTATTTGATGGAATAAATAACGTATAAATAGGAAGGATTATCAATTCAAAAATGTTACCTTTGTATAAATTTGGGTATATATTATTACGTCGGTTCTACGCATTTTAAAAAAATTCATACCGCAAATATATATGAATAAATAGATCAGTTAAAAATTTACTATAGCCAAGCGTTACATTTCCCATAGCCTTCATTGTTTTAAATTTTTTGATTTTTCTAACGTTCATATCCTTAATTTGTGCGTTCCTTATTTTCTATCAGTGAAACTTTCATCTTTTAAACTAAATCATCAATGCAAGTTCCCTGTCATCGTACGCAGTATATTTTTCTATCAGCTTGCCTCCTTTATCTTCATTTTGTAAGATTGCGAAGTAAGACTATTCCTGTAATAATAAAATAAGTTAAACTTCATTTTTATGTACTTACTCTAGTAATAGAACCAAATCACAGTAAAATTTTCTTTATATTTGCAACTAAATGTAATTTAACGTACATGGCAGAAAATGATAAACAATGCAATAACTTTAGATATCACTTGCATAGACTGCTAATTTATGGCAGAAAGAAACGTATACCGTATATTACATATCTATTATATATACCTTAATTTACTGGATGAACCTTTTCTATTCTTACCTTTGGCTTCATGAGGAATTCGTTTATTTCTTACGTTTTTTTTCTTTTTTTTTCAACTCATTTACTTCTTATTAAATTTTAAAACGAGAGAAAAATGTTACCAAGATATTTTGCCATTTCCTTCCTAAAATTTTGGACGTACGTGTTTACTAATAAAAAGAAATTGCCCCTTGCCGTTTATTCTTTTCTGCATTTGAATTTTTTTTCCAAAACGAACGGAATTCTTGCCCAAAATTTTATCACGAGATGCTCACATGCCTATGATCTTGCAACTCGTCTCTTATATAAACCAAAACCCACACCACAAATTTCTTCACGACAATTTTTTTTTGCATTTGGTCCAGTTTGCTTGCGTGCAAAGCCTCATCAGGTAATGGTTTTTCATTTTCCTTCCTTCTTCTTTTTGTTTTGTTATATTTTGTCGTCCACTTCATGCTCGGCCGCACCCTACCCCTCTTCACCACTACTGTTGCTAACCCCTCCTCCAAGACGTGATCCGACCTACACCATCACTGCCTCGCCATATGGCAGGCCACTTGATGAAGAAGAGAAATAAATAGGTGCCGTGCACCCTCTATATGAGTGGGTCGAGAGGAATCAATGCATGTCCAAGCTCTGAAACAAAAGTTCACCACCTTTGCAAAAAATTTTCACCACCTCTATGATTCAGTTCCTCTGTTTGGTTGCGTGCATGCATAAAAAAAATGAGTAGAGAAAGGAGTAGTGTGCATATAGGCCGTGCATGGGAATTGGACCTAAACCAAAGAATTTTGGGTCACCTTTTGTTTTTTGAGAGAAGAAAAAGAAGAAGAGAAAAAAAAGTAACGTGCATGCATTCAATTTGGATGTAGGCTTTAGCCGTGCCTTCAAGCCAAGATCATGACAAGCCAGGCTCTTACAGTGCCTTTAGAACAAATAAGGAATTATCCATGCATTTAGTTTTTGAAGTATAGGCTGGACGTAATTATTGCACGTGTACATGCAAATCAAGTTAGGAAATAGGCAGTGTACTTTGTGTGCGTGAAAAAAAAAACAGGGGAAGCTCTGCCTATAGGGGAGTGAAGTACTTTGCATTTTTGGAAATATAGAGTTACAGTGAGCATGCTTACATTCAGGTAAAAATGTTTGGCAGGCCGAGCCTCATTTTGTTTTGGTCGAGTCGGGTAGTGGAGTGGTCGAGCCTACGGGTCGAATTATTTCCGTTCGTCCCTATTTGTTTCGAAAATTTCGTGTTAAAATTTTACTTACTTTTAATTTTTAATTTATCCGTTTCCTTTTCAAGAATAAAAATCCGGTCGCAGCATCCGCAACAAATTGATCATGCTTCTGTGCATTCTTTTTTCAAGTGTAACCATTGTTTTGAATCAAATCTTCGACGGCATTCAGGTGAGTGTTCTCACCTGACAAACGTACTTATATATCTGTGAATTAATCACAAGTGTAATTGTAAATTTATTTTATTTAATTTTATCTGCATGTGATATAAACTTACGATGTTAAAACCCCATTATTTAATTGACACATCATCAGTTGTATTATCTATTGTTATATTATTGCAGTTATACTACTTAATTATTATTTACTGTTAATCACACTGCAAGTTCCCTGTAGAATAAAAATCGTTACAGGCTAAAATGATAGCCCGAACGATACTTATTTATTTATTTATTCATTTATTTATTTAGTTATTTATTTAACTTGGGATTGCGGGTTTGAAATGATAGAACCCGGTTTTCTTTGAAATTTACGAATTGAAATGATATAGTATCCGTATTACTTAACATAGGTTAGAAAATATTATACAGACCCATGGTTATATATATATGTATGTATTTTTGGAAATATTAAATTTTTAAATAATTCTTTGTTTAAAATTGGATTTCAATAGTTTTTATATGTATAATATTATACTAGTCAATATGTAAATAATATTAGAAATTAAAGTATGGGTTTAGCTTAAAAATTTGGATTTGTAAAACAAGTGGAATTTAAGTTAAGAAAAATTATGAAATTTGGTATAACTTGAATATAAAGCGGATAAATATAAGTTAAGTTTCCTATGAATTAAATAGTTAGATTTGTAAGATATAAAAATTGAAATTTAACTTTATTTAGAAATGGAAGGATGTTTTGAAACATAGGTAAGGTAAGAAATTAATTGGAAATTTGTTTATTTTGGATATGGGAATTTAACTAAATAATAATTAAAATTTATAGAAATTTTTGTACTTGATTTTATTAAGTAAAGTATAAGAGAAGTTTGTTATTTATAATTTATCAAGTAATTTAAATGACTATTTAAAGGTGGAATATGATTTATAAATTAAATTGGTTTAATTATTGTTAAAACCATATTGAAGTTAAAATTTTTGGTTACTCAAATGAACTAAGGTATAACCTTGGGATGAATACTGGGTTTTATTATAACTTCACCTTTTCAATATAGCAATTAATTTAAATATAACTATTTTGGAATGTTATAACCACGAGTAATAATAACGTTGGTTGTTAAAGAGACCGGGATCAGATATGGGCATACTCTCTGTCGATACCGAAAACCACTTTGACAACCGATGGTCGTGACGATTTCTTGAGGTAAATACGTGGACCCGACTCCCGTGAGTTGGCATAAGGTGGCTAAAACAGGAGCGATTCCCGGATTAATGAGGTAGCACCTGTAACAACTCGGTATTTTCAGCCATTCGCAGCCGCACATATCGGACTTGAATGGCTCAAAATACCGCGTTGTAAATAAATTTGGAGCAAATGAAATACAAATCACAGAATCACAGACACAGAACAAAAAGAATACCTCGCAGCGGAATATAAAATACATAGTAGTCCATGAAGCTACTACGACAGAGTCTCAAACCAAAAACATAATACAGTCTAAAAACAAAAAAAATAGAAATTCCAAATACATAGAAGTTCACTAATACATGAGATAAACTAGAATAGCTGAAACAGAAAGTAGATATAAATGTAGATAAGCAGAAACTCCAGCAAAGACCAGCTCCAGAAAGAGAATCTAAAGCTGTGAATACTCAGGCTGACCCGAGCGTAAAGTAAAACACAAAACACTCGAGTCAGAAAAATATATACTTATATAATGTAAATCAACTCAAGTGTAGTAGAAATGCACTATAACTTAAAGGATGCTTAGGATCACCCATCTAAAGATTAGTTAAACCATAAATTAAATACATCCCGTGGTTAAAATTTCAAAATAATATTTATACTTTGAAATCAAATATCATTTAAAAATTCAATATCATTCAAAATCCATTTCAAAATATCATATCTTCCAAACCACATTCATTTTTATTTAATTTAAATACCATTTCAAAACACATTTCAAAATAGTTTATATTTCGAAACAAATTGCATCATTTAAATCATTAAAATGAAGATATTATATTTAATAATTAAATTTTTAAATTTCCAAAATTTTAATCTTTCAAAGTTCATTCATCCACTTAAATTTATTAAAACAATGAAAATTCAACTTTCGCAGCATTTAGAAAATGCTACGGAAAGTCACACTTAAAACAGTTCAATTTAACAAAAGACAACATTTAAAATGCTGTAATAGGGTTCCATTAGTTTCAAATAAACTTAGTTAAATTCAACCATTATAACATTCAAAAAAATGCTATAATAGCCTTTAATTAAATTGAGCCATTTGGTTCATTATTATCAACTACAGCATTTACAGATGCTGTATTATCCTTTACATTAGAATTAATAGCATTTTAGAAATGCAGTAAATTAACTTCAAATATTCAGTATAATTTCACAGACAATTATATTTTTATTTAAACCATTTTAACTTATAAAATCATATAATTTCACTTTTAAAACAATCATTCAAATACCCCTATATTCATGATTTTATAAAGTTAAATCTCTATTAAAAAATCAAAATTTAATTGTAATTCACTTATTAAATTCCAACATTAAATTTTAAATTCATTAAATTAAATTTAAGTTAACACTTAAGTTTAAATTTTCAAATATAACTTAATTTCATTTTTATTTACTTAACTTAAAATTCACTTTTAAGCCAAATTCACAAATTTCTAATTTTAGTTATATTTCAAAATTTCAACTTAAATATTCATTCATTTCACATTTTAACTTAATTCAAAAATCATTAATATATTCTAAAATTATTTTAAATTCATTTAATTCAAAATATCATAAATTTATCATATTTTCATATTTAATTTAAATTCCATTTATCACAAAATTATAATTTCCACAAAAACTTACATTTCAGATTTTCTAACTTTACCATTAATTTATTTCACTTATAAATTTTCAGAGAGTCAATAATGCTTTACAAAATTCATTTTTAATCAAACTTAAATCAAAATATTATAATATTTACATTTCTAAAATATTTTCAAATTTTAAGAAAAACATATTTTAACAACGGGTCTGTATTTCATTTTCTAGCCTAGGTAAAGTGATATGGGTAATATACCATTTCTACCCGTAATTTACAAAGAAAACCCGGGTTTAATCATCAATCCCGCAATCCCAAGTAAATGAAAATAATTGAAAATCATTCAGGCCTATCATTTCAGCCCATAACGATTTTCTCCTATTCTAAAGTCCGTTCGGGTATGTATCATTTCAACCCATAGTGATTCTAATCTAATGGGAACTTGCAGTGTGATTAACTGATAAAATAACAAAACAGCAATAATATAACAGTAACATATGATATAGCTAGTGTTTAATCATGTGTGAACATCATATGATAGTGACATAGCAAATAAAATGTGGTGATGCAGTTTACATATTCACAAGCGATCAGTTTACTATTCATATAAGTATAAAACTGTCTGGTGAGAATAACTCACTGGTTTGAGCTGATGACCTAACGAAAAATTTCACAAACGAGATCTACACAAGAACAAAAGCACGACACAGATTCGAATGGAGGAGCCAAATGTCAAATTCCTTGGATACACATCAAACAAAATAATATAACAACGATGAGTTTCAAATCAACTACAATCAAAACTACACTAGAATAGACTGCACAGAATCAAATAGCAATGATTGCACTAGCTTTTAACCTTTACTAGGCTCAGCCATAAGGGGAAATACAAAATAATGGCAGGTGTTTGGGTCAGGTTATGGTGGGTATGGGTCGGCCTAGATGTCATTTGTGATGGTGCCAAAGTGGGTGAAGGGAATAATACACATAAGCATGAATACATGCATTTGGTCATGGATTTGGGCTCGGCCAAGGCTCCAAGTGTCACGGCCAGAGGTGTGGGGTGCACTGTGGTGGTGTGGCCGAGTGTGCTGGAGGTGGTGGAGGCGTTGTAAGTGGCGGCTAGAGGGGTGGTGAGGTGATGGAAGTGATGTTGTGCTCGGTTAGGCTAGGAATTTGGGTTGTTTTAAAAAGTTTGTGGATGGGCATCACCAAGCGGGTCACGGCATGGTTGGTTGGTGAGGAGGAGGTGTTGGTGGTGTGCCATCAGGTGCTGGAGGCGGCTAGGCAGCAATGGAGGCATGGACGATCCTAAAAGAGGTGAAAGAATGTGCAAAAAAATCAAACTAGAATAAACAATATAAGTAGAAAAAGAGATAAAAGAAATAATTTTTTTTACCAACTTCCCAATCATGTGATGGCCGAAAGTTTTTTCTCAGGAAGGTGGAAAGGAAGATACGTGAAATGAAAATGAATTAGTCTGCTGAAATATGGGGAGTTATGCCAAAAGAAATGAAGAGTTGTGAGGAAAATGAAGAGGTGGAGTTCAAAAAGGCAAAAGGCAATTCAAAAGTCAAAAACTCTTCATATATCCTTATTTAATTTATATAAATTTATATTTATAGAAATAATAATAATCCCAGATAAAATTTCGAAAATTTATCAAAATATAAAAATTTATATAATATTTATTAATTATATAAAGTTAAATTAAGAAAAATAGCTAAAAATAGTGAACTAGACTAGAAAATTTGAAATTAAATAGAATAATTTTTAGGAAATTCATATGAGCTTGTAAAATATTTTTAAACATAAATAATAACATAAAATAAAAATACATTCACAAAATAAATATTTAAATTTTAATTAAATATAATTTAAATGAAGAAAATAACAGAAAAATAGAAAACAACCATTAAAAATAGGAAATAAATACAGTAAATTTTGGAAATTTTTTATTATCACTTTAAAAATATTAAAAGACAAAATATACATAAAATAACATATTAGCACATATTAAAATAAAATATAACATAGAAAATATGATTTATATAATTTAAAATGGACAAAATTTCAAAATAAAACAAGTTATACTCAAAATTGAAATGTACATAACTTTCAGAAATTAAATCCATTTTCAACGAAACGAAAAAGCAGTATTCAAGTTATTAAATCTATTTTCATAATAAAAGATAAAATTTAAGAATTTGAAATTTAAAAGTCAAGGTTTGACCAGTTTGAACAGAAATTCATCTTTTAGTAAAATATCCAATTTATACCGGTTTGAAATTATAATTCACATAATAATCAACACCTACATTTAAAAAATGAAATGTTTGAAATAAAATAAGTTTAAAATAATTTCAAAATAAAACAAAGTCAAATATTAAAATATATGAAAAATCTAGGGTTGTTACACTCTCCCCCAGTCAAATCTTTTCGTCCTCGAAAAGGAAGGAAGCGGAGAAACAACAAAAAAGCACAATAGGTTGGAAGACATCCTGAAAGAAGGTAGGGAAAAATTAGCTAAGAGGGAAAGCAGGTTGAAAGACATGGATGAACCATTTTTTTTATATTTGACATGTTAAACATTTAATATGATAATTAGTTATTTGGTTCAAATTTGATAGTTCGAAGTAAACAATATTTAAGACATTTTAAATCATGATTAGAATATCCTTTATACAATACTTTACCAAAATACTTTTATAACTCGATGTCTTAACAAGTTTACTTTCATTCCTGCAGACTCTGGCTATGCGTTGATCAGGAGCAAAGCAAGAATTCTCCAAGTACTTAGTAGACCTGTTTCAACACCCAATGAAAATACTAAAAAAATAGGTATGAGAAGTTCCGCTCAAAATCCAATGTCAAATGATGATAATACGATAGAAGTGGCCCGCTGCTGATCCAGTATTTACGAAATGGACACAACACTTTCCAGAAGATCCTTCTACCTTTCGGATTCCAGAAAAATATCGTAGCCAGTTCTAAACAAGGGACCATCGACCCCTGCTGCAGTGGTACGCTGCTGATTCAATGATTTACGCAATGGATGCACTTCCTTCCTGGAAGATCCATAAACAACAGATCCCAGGATCGGAAGCGCCTCCATTGGGTAAACTAAAGAACCATCTACCCTGGAAAAAAAAATCGAGGAACTCATGAGTTTAAGTCCGGACAACCATATCAGTTCGAATCCATTTCTGAATTCACCCAAGTCCATTAGGGTTTATCGGTCGAATCCATTCCTGTATTCCCCAAGTCCATCTGGGTCGAAGCATATCACTATACTTCTTCCGGAGGGTACTTCCCATACCTCTTACATCAAAATATAATATACCACATATAGTAGCCCTTTAAAATCATAGCTTCAAATATCGCACTTGTATAAATTCCATTTTATATAAGATTTCATTTTCAAATCGAATACTTTCCAAAATCAATAGTATATCAAATCATACTTATATAAACTTTGATTGCATAAGATTTTAATTTACAAATTGAGTACCTTTTCAATTCAACATTTTTAAATTAACTTCATACTTATATAAATCCATTTTATATAAGTTCGATAACTCCCAAATTAAGTATTTAGTAAAACAAGGTTCTCAATTTTAATTTGTTTCAATAACATTTCAGTTTCAAAATCATATATGATTTCGCCAAATCATTTCTTCTGAATTACATATACTCAATTTCAATGTTTCTTAAAACAATAGATTTAGAAAATAATCCAAATTTCCAAATCAACAAAAATTTAGGTCAAACAAATTCATTTCCATTTCAAACATATATTCACTTTCAAAAATCATAATACTTTCAAAGTTATAAATCTTTCGAAACCAAAATACTTGAAATCATTACACTTTGAAAATCATAACTTTTCTAAATCATACATTTGAAATCATAAAACATCCCTTTAATTCTTTACATTTCACAAATTTATTCAATTTAAACCCAAGTCTACAAGTTCCAGCTTTAATTCAATTCAAACCATCAGTTTCAATTCAATTTAGTTTTCCAACAAAACCATTTCAAATATTATCAAATTTCAAATAAAGATTTGATCCGCAAAATAAACTATTCAATCTTTAATATATTTCAGAGCTTAAATGTACCGTATTCCAAAACTAAATTTTATAATTTCATATATCCCAAATTTTACTTCTTTATTACTTAGTTTTGACATATTCATTTCATAAATCCATCATTTTTAATTAAACTCAAATTACAAGTAAACCAACTATCCTTTTATACAAATATAAACTTTAAATTTCATTTATCAAAATCAGTTATCATTCCTGATTCACATTCTTTATCAAATAAAGATTATATCATTCAAAGCCTCCTTATCAAATCGTTATTTGAATTCAATTTAAAAAATTTAAATTTAAATATCATTTAAAAAAATATCAAATATGTCATTCAATTATTATTTCAAATTCATTACAAAATACATTTCAAAATTCCATTCAAAAATTCATTTATCTCATTACATTTCATTCCATTTAACACATAACCAAGTAAACCTTATTTAAATTCAAATTAAATTTAAATTCCTTAAAATTTAAATTTAAATATTAAATTATATTCAAAACTCCTTAAATTTCACAAATAATCAATTCCAAAATTAAATCATTTAACTTTTTAAAACATACCTCAACAGTGTTAAAATCTATAACATTACGAAACATTGTCAAATTATAACAATGACAGCATTTAAAAGTGCTATCGTAACTTATAGTTTCCAAAATAGTTTAGTTCAAGAATAACGGCATTTATAATATGTCATAACAGATTTTTAGTTAATTCAAACAAAGTTAAATTAAAAAACAATAGCATTTTAAAGTGTTGCCATAAAACTATAGCATTTTAGAAATGCTATTAATAAAATTCCAGATTTTATTATAACTTTTAAAAACAATACAACTTCAATTTTAGCAAATTTTAAACTTATAAATCATATTTCTAGACTTCAAAATTTCAAATTTAAATAAATTTTATGTAACGACCCGCGTAAATTCGATGTTTGAAATGAATTAAATTAATAGGATTTTATTTTAAAATTTAGAAAGAAATAAAAATCTTATTAATTTATATGAAAGAAAATATTGAAATTTGATGTATCAAAGGTAATTAAAATTTGCAAATTAAATTATATATTGCAATTAATAGTAATAGTGGAAATTGTTGCAAGTATTGAATTTGTCAATGGAATAAAATATTGATTTACGGAAATTGAATATAAACGGAGGTAATAAAGTAATGCAAGAAAATAAATAATGTAATTAGTACAATCCCTTTTATTTGTAAACTATTGTAAGGTGTTAATTAATTGAAATATAAAAATTTGGAAATAGATTCAAAATTTATGTTAGATAAATGAATTGCAATAATTAAAGTTAGTAATTAATAGGTTAAAGGGAATACCAATTTATTCATAAATGAATATAAGTGAATGTAACAAAATAAATAGGAAACGCTAATTATTCATAAGTGATGGTTGATGATATAAACGTTACTAACTATTAATGTAGTAACGTAAGATGTAAATGTATTTTCAACGGAAATGTAACCTTATTTCTAGGTAGAAATTGCAGGTAGATTTATGAAATGGAGTTTATGAGATAAATAGAATTGAATGTTTCGTTAGTATGAGTTTAAGGGAATATGGGGTAAATTGATTTAATCAATAAAAGACAATAAATGCAATGATGATGGGTTAGTAATAAAAGTGAATAGGGAAATGATTGTATAGTAAAAATGGAATTCCAACTTGTTGGAATGGAGTAAATACACTTAGTAATAAATTTAGGATAGGAAAACGAAATGGAAATATTGAATTAGTTAATTCGTATATATATATATATATATATATATATATATATATAGAATGGCGATTATTGGATTGTAAATAATAAACTTATTAATGGTGATCAAGAGTTGTGACCACAAGTTATTATGAGTGATACATATGTATTCAATTCAATTGATTTGGAAATCATTGCATTAAATATAAATTAAATGTTACGTTGAATAAGTTAAGTTAATAAATGGATAATAACGTAAATGTTCTTCATAGATATGATAATTTGAATCTATTGAAATTTATGGAATTTGAATATAACATTTTACGTTAATTGGAGATAAAGATGGAAATAGGTAATAATTGCATTAATTTGTAAGTAGAAATAAATCGTTAATGAGAACAAGTATTTAAGATTTACCACCTATTTAGTATATTAAGTTATAACGGAAAATAAATTGCAATAATTAACAATATATTTATTTCATTAATGATAATGACGTTATATTTGAAATATTAAATAGGATGGAATTCAAATGTATATACGATAGAAATGTGAAATTTGGGGAATAGATTCAAAGTTATAAATGAATTGTTAAAATAATACATAATAAGTGCAAATTGAATGAATCAATGGGAGCATAGATTTAAGTTTAGAAAAAGATATTTTGGTTTAATTAAGTATTGCAAAATAAATGAAATTAACGTTTAAATATTTCGTTTATAGAGATTAAACTAAAATTCAAGGATATTAAAATAATAGATTTTGAACCCAACATGGAATCCTTCTCCTTAAAATTTTTAGTTGGAATAAACATTTGATTATTTAATTGAATAGAGAAAAAGATTTATTTAGTATGTAATTTAATGCTTGTTGAAAACTGTAATTTTATAAACATGTTTGCTTGACTATAAATAAGGATTACAATGTTCACGTATTTATTTAATTGATTTCATCAATTAGGGTCTGTTTTGAAGTGGAAGATTAAAATTAATTGGAAATAAATTTATTAAAATCTTTCAATTGAAAAAGGAAAAGAAACAAAGTGCAATTAATAAAATTTATGTAAGAATGTTTTCATTATGAATGTACATTATTTGGAAATATAAGAATTGATTTAATATTGTATAAGTTGATCATTTTAGAATATAAGAATGTTTACATTATGAATTGCAAGTAACAAATAAGCATTTTAAGGAAAATAAAAGAATGTCGAGGAAATAAAGTGAACGTTTCCATTCTAAATATAAGGAAGTGGAGAAATTAACACTGCAATGGATAGACTTATCAGCTTTTAATTTACATCTAAATTTGTTTAGATCAATTTGGAAATTAATAAAATTGTGGATATATTTTGAAACGTAAACGAAACGTCTAGATTTACATTTGTAAATACGTTTAAAATAAAATGTAAATGATAAGGAATTTATTTATTTCCTAAATCCATAACGTGTGTAATTAATATTATTTATCTTTTGGGACCACCTCCGTTTGCACGTTAAAATTCGTGCACACCTATTCTTTTGCGATCTATCTAATAAATAGGCGGTGAAACCCTAGCCTCCATCTTCATTCCTCTGTATAGTCTCTTCTTCAACTTCTTCTCTTCTTCAATGGCAACAGACAATTTCTAGATCCAGTTTCAATCCAAATAAAAGTCAAAATTCAAACTCCTCTAAAAATTCCAGAAAAATTATATGTTGGAGTTCTCAGAATACGCAATCTACTGGTGGTGTTCGTTTTCCGTTTTGGGTTCGGTCTGGAAACATATTCGCGTGCTCCTGTAGCCAAAGCGCGTGGAAGACGATAGTGACGTGGCGAGTATTTAATTAAGGTTTGTTTTGTTTTATAATTTACTTTGATTTTCAAATCATTTAAATCGCATAACTTTTTCATGCGACCTTGGATTCACGCGAAACTTTTTTTGTTAGGATCGTAATTAAATTCCGGACAGTTTGGAACTAGTTTGGACCAATTCGGAGACCGTCGAATTTTTGGGTTTAAATTCGATTTAAATTCAAAAAGTGAGTGTTTTAACCCACTCACAACTTCTAAAAGTTTTTATGTTTGTTAAATTTATTTTAAATATGAGTAGAAATTTATTTATGACTGTTGGCGTGTTTTATTCAGCATATCTGTTAAATCACATTTATTTAACTTAACTGTTAATTTAGTTTATTTATTGCATAAAATTTGACAGGTAGAATTTATTTTTGCACATAAACTGCTAGTTAACAGTCATTAAATTTATTATGGAATAGAAACTGTTAGTTAATAATCTGCTATTAATTCCTGTATAATTCATATGCTATGTATCAATGATTGTTTAAAATTGGATGATGATTGCAATTGATGATTGATGATTGATATTTGGATGAATGAATGCTATAATTATATTGTATAAACTGCAAGTCATCATGCATTTTCATTTCATTCGGGGTTGTGGTTTGAAATGATATACAACCGCAAAATTTTATTTTTAAATTGCGGATTGAAATGATAAATATCCGTATCACTTGACCATAGGATAGAAAATTTTATACAGGCACCGTGGTCTATATATAAATTATTTTAAAGTGATTTCTATGGTTTGGATGGGATACGGTTTATAAAATTTTTTAATTTTGATATTTTATAAATGTTATTCTTCTATATATATACATATGAAGTTAAAAAATTTGAATTTAAGCTGTGTATAAATCTATTAAATAAAATGGGAAAATTGAGAAATGGAATTTGATAATTCATATTTTATGTTTAAGTTTGGAAAATTTTAAGGTATGATATTTATAACTGGATTTTTCCAAGATAAATTTAAATTGAATATTCTAGTATAATTTAATTGAAGAAAATATTTAATTGCTAGAAATTGGAGTTTTATTTGTGGATTTTTATGTAAATATTCAAGACTAAATAATAGAACATTTAATTTGGTTGAAGGAATAAATTCCAACTTTAGTTTTGAAATATTAATACTCCAAATGGATATATATATATATATATATATATATATATATATATAGAAATTGAAGTGGTTTTGGAACTTGAAAGTGGTATTTAAATTTTGGTTTAGACTTCAAATAAAGAAATATATTTGTAAAGCCACGGAAATTATTTTCTTTACAAAGTAACCTTAAAGTTAAACCATTTATTTCGTATACCGTTGAATATCCAAACCATTCAAGTTTTAGAAGTTATGGTTTTAAAATATATGAATTTCGAAATATTATGCTTTGAAAGTATAAGTCAAATATTTGGTTTGCAGATATTTTAAATTTTAAAGCAGTATGATTTTGGAAAAGAAATATATTTGGATAAAATGATATCATATTGTTTTGGGTTTTAAGATGATATCGTATTCATAGTTTTGAAATGGAATTTTTATTCTGGTTTTAAAGTATAAACTATTTTAAATGACCGCGGTGTTATAATAACGATTGGTTGGCAAAGAGACCGGGATCAAATATGGACATACTCTCTGTCGATACCGAAAACCACTTTGACTAACCGTGTACGCGGTGGAGATTCCAGAATGAAGTAGGTTGGTGGCGGCGTTTCCTGTAAGGTAAATACGTGGACCCGACTCCCATGAGTTGGCATAAGATGGCTAAAACAGGAGCGATTCTCGGGCCAATGAGGTCATTCCTCTGTTCGAACGCACTCCTTCGATACTATACTCTGACTTTGGATTGTTTCGGTGGCCACTATTGATTTCTTTGATTTGGGGGTGTTAGTTCGAGGTGGGCGGTAGCTGCGGCTATGCGTTACCACCAGCCCGGATAGCAATTGGTATATCTACCCTGTCATTGCCTAGTTGTGCCGTGTCACCTACCCTAGCGCGCCTTATACGATTTTGGGTTTGTACCATACCTATGGAGTGCCCTCTGACGACGCCCAGTACGGGGGAGATTACGGTACTGTATAGACTATGGGAATATATTTTGTGTTAAGGGCTATATGGGTAACTCCTTAACGCTATTTAAAAGTAAGTTTATTTTATAAATAGACACTATTATAATAGTGCAATATACTACATAGTAAATAGTTTAACGGATTCTTAGGAGATGTAAATCTCGAGCATCTCTTGAGTTACTGTACTCATATTTATTTTTGTTAATTTAACTCACATAAGATCTTTTAGTTCTGACTCGAGTGTTTTGTCCTTTCAATTCGCTCGGGTCAGTCCGAGCGTTTCAGGATTTGAGGATTTAGCTCTGGAGGACGAAGACAAAGATTTGTTTTACTAGTATCTACTATATTATTTCACTACACCATTTAATTCCACTGCATTGATAGTATTGGTATGGGTAACTCTGATATTCATTGTACAAGTAAAATAAAATATTTTGTAAAACAGTTTTATGAACTGTATATTTGATTATTATATTTTATCCTTCCGCCGTGAGATTCTGTTTTGTTTTATTTCTTCTCTGTTTTTTTCTTATTTACCCCATAACAATCCGTCCTTACGTATGGTTTGAATCGTCATGTGTGTCGGTTTAAAGTGTGCGAAAAGGCGGGATGTTACATTTTAACATATGATTTATCACAACAAAATTTTAAATCAAATATTCAATTTAGAACTCACTTTCATTTGTCAAGTCAAAATTCACTGTTTTTCTTAACTTATAAATTTAACAAAAACTAAACATTTTACTTCAAATATCTTTTCAAAACTATATTTCATACCAGTATAATTCAAAATAGTCTTATTTATTTCACTCCACAACAGTTTCAAGCTAATATAAATCATATTACTTTATACGTTAATCATACCAAACTAAACTTATACTTTATCAAATTCCTTATACCATTCAAAATTTCTTAGCTTTGAAAAGTTAACCTTGATTTGGAAGTGCTCGAACCTTCAAAATAGTCGAAGAAATCATATTTTCAATCCAAGAGTTGGAAATCACCAACAAATTAGTAAATCGATTCCAATAGGTAAGGTTATACCAAAACAAATCTGAATCTCGAGGATTGAACACCGCTTATCTTAAATCATTTCAATTATATATATATATACACATATCATTCGAATATCAAACCATACTTCGAAATCGGAAATCAAAATTTGGTTTCATAAAATCACTCGCATAGCAAAGCTCCTAGAGTGGCCTCTTCCCCACTCAGAAACTCAAAAATCAATGTCGATGATGCATGTATTCATCACCGAAATTATTTTTCAGCGACATAAGTGGGTTCTGGACTTTTATTTCTTGAAACTTCTTTGAAATCTCTTTGACATCATTGGAATTCATTCGAATACATTTGAAACATTTATTATTTGGAAAAATATCTTTAAATCATATTATTATTATACATTTTCCAAAATCTTAAAAACCCATTTCAAAACACCGGAGTTCGATTCCTCGAAATTCAAATTCAAAACCCTTCATTTATAAATCATTTTTATATAAATCACATTTTCTTATACATTTCCAAAATTTCAAATCCTTTCAAAGATTCAGATTTTCATTTTCCAAAGGTAAAAATCCTTATTGAAAACATTTCACTTTTATATACAAAATAGGGTCATCCTTGTCAAAATAATAATTTCGATGTATGCACAAATTCAAAATACAATCAAACACAAATTTCGAAAGAATGATTCAAGGTTAGATATCAAGCAACACAGAGATTCGAATTTAGAGGAACTCTAATCAAATAGAATTCTGTTTCGAAGATAAGCTCGAATGAAGATAAGATAATTTTATTACCAAATAGAAGATGATAAGCCTATATAAATCGCGGGCGACCTTAATCGGTCAACCGTGACTTCAGTAATATAATCAATTCAGAAATCTAAGGCAAATCGACATTCGATCGCCAGAGATTGAATCCGGGTAGAGCAGGAGATAGATAGCATCGAAAACCGAGGATACAGGAATCTCCGGTGAATCAATGCCAATTATAAAGGATTTTCACCCCTTTACAAATCATTCAAAGATTTGCGGAATCACCGATCTTTATAGAGGTCATTCCAAAGTGGAGTTATGAAATGCTCCAAAATCAAAATGGATAGAATAGGGAAGACAAGACTGGATTTCAGAACAAGTGGGAGCGTTCCAAAGTTCAAGGAATCCTAATCGGTAAGAATCCTAACCAAGAGATTTCTAACAAGATGGATACTGAAGGGATGAAGCTTTGAAAATCTTTCAAAATAAGAAAATTTTTATACCAAAATAATCTTTGAAAATCCTTTAAAAATCATTTGGAAATTATTTTATACTTCGAAAATACGTTCTCTCACAAGAAAGGATTCTGAGATTGATTTCACTCATTCTAGGGTATTTCTACCCTATCTCTAATGAGTTTTTTCTCCACAGGCTATGGTTTGCCTAAAACCAAAGCTCTGATACCAAATGTAACAACCCGGTATTTTCAGCCATTCGCAGCCGCACATGTCGGATTTGAATTGCTCAAAATACCGCATTGTAAATAAATTTGGAGAAAATGAAATACAAACCACAGAATCACAGACACAGAACAAACAGAATACCTCGCAGCGGAATATAAAATACATAGTAGTTCATGAAGCTACTACGACAGAGTCTCAAACCAAAAACATAATAAAGTCTGAAAATAACAAAATAGAAATCCCAAATACATAGAAGTTCACTAATACATGAGATAAACTAGAATAGCTGAAACAGAAAGTAGATATAAATGTAGATAAGCAGAAACTCCAGCAAAGACCAGCTCCAGAAAGAGAATCTAAAGCTGTGAATACTCAGGCTGACCCGAGCGTAAAGTAAAACACAAAACACTCGATTCAGGACAATATATACTTATATAATGTAAATCAACTCAAATGTAGTAGAAATGCACCATAACTTAAAGGATGCTTGGGATCACCCATCCTTTAAAGATCAGTTAAACCATAAATTAAATACATCCCGTGGTTAAAATTTCAAAATAGTATTTATACTTCGAAATCAAATATTATTTAAAAATTCAATATAATTCAAAATCCATTTCAAAATATCAAAATATCATATCTTCCAAACCACATTCATTTTTATTTAATTTAAATACCATTTCAAAACACATTTCAAAATATTTTATATTTCGAAACAAATTGCTTCATTTAAATCATTAAAATGAAGATATTATATTTAATAATTAAATTATTAAATTTATAAAATTTTAATCTTTCAAAGTTCATTCATCCACTTAAATTTATTAAAATAATGAAAATTTAACTTTCGCAGCATTTAGAAAATGCTACGGAAAGTCACACTTAAAACAGTTCAATTTAACAAAAGACAACATTTAAAATGCTGTAATAGGGTTCCATTAGTTTCAAATAAACTTAGTTAAATTCAATCATTATAACATTCACAAAAATGCTATAATAGCCTTTAATTAAATTGAGCCATTTGGTTCATTATTATCAACTACAACATTTACAAATGCTGTATTATCCTATACATTAGAATTAATAGCATTTTAGAAATGCAGTAAATTAACTTCAAATATTCAGTATAATTTCACAAACAATTATATTTTTATTTAAACCATTTTTAACTTATAAAATCATATAATTTCACTTTTAAAACAATCATTCAAATACCCCTATATTCATGATTTTATAAAGTTAAATCTCTATTCAAAAGTCAAAATTTAATAGTAATTCACTTATTAAATTCCAACATTAAATTTTAAATTCATTAAATTAAATTTAACTTAACACTTAAGTTTAAATTTTCAAATATAACTTAATTTCATTTTTATTTACTTAACTTAAAATTCACTTTTAAGCCAAATTCACAAATTTCCAATTTTAGTTATATTTCAAACTTTCAACTTAAATATTTATTCATTTCACATTTTAACTTAATTCAAAAATCATTAATATATTATAAAATTATTTTAAATTCATTTAATTCAAAATATCATAAATTTATCATATTTTCATATTTAATTTAAATTCCATTTATCACAAAATTATAATTTCCAAAAAAACTTACATTTCAGATTTTCTAACTTTACCATTAATTTATTTCACTTATAAATTTTCAGAGAGTCAATAATGCTTTACAAAATTCATTTTTAATCAAATTTAAATCAAAATATTATAATATTTACATTTCTAAAATATTTTAAAATTTTAAGAAAAACATATTTTAACAACGGGTCTGTATTTCATTTTCTAGCCTAGGTAAAGTTATACGGGTAATATACCATTTCTACCCGTAATTTACAAACAAAACCTTGGATACACAAGCGATCGATTTACAAGCGATCGATTTAGTTTACATATTCACAAGCGATCGATTTACTATTCATATAAGTATAAAACTGTCTAGTGAGAATAACTCACTTGTTTGAGCTGCTGACCCAACGACAAATTTCATAAACGGGATCTACACAAGCACAAAAGCATGACACAGATTCGAATGGAGGAGCCAAATGTCAAATTCCTTGGATACACATCAAACAAAACAATATAACAACGATGAGTTTCAAATCAACTACGATCAAAACTACACTAGAATAGACTGCACGGAATCAAATAGAAATGCTTGCACTAGCTTTTAACCTTTACTAGGCTCAGCCATAAGGGGAAATACAAAATAATGGCAGGTGTTTGGGTCAGGTTATGGTGGGTATGGGTCGGCCTAGATGTCATTTGTGATGGTGCCAAAGTGGGTGAAGGGAATAATACACATAAGCATGAATACATGCATTTGGTCATGGATTTGGGCTCGGCCAAGGCTCCAAGTGTCACGGCCAGAGGTGTGGGGTCCACTGTGGTGGTGTGGCCGAGGGTACTGGAGGTGGTGGAGGCGTGGTAGGTGGCGGCTAGAGGGGTGGTGAGGTGATGGAAGTGATGTTGTACTCGGCTAGGCTATGAATTCAGGTTGTTTTAAAAAGTTTGTGGATGGGCATCACCAAGGAGGGTCACGGCATGGTTGGTTGGTGAGAAGGAGGTGTTGGTGGTGTGCCATCAGGTGCTGGAGGCGGCTAGGCAGCAATTGAGGCATGGCCGATCCTAAAAGAGGTGAAAGCACGTGCAAAAAAATCAAACTAGAATAAACAATATAAGTAGAAAAAGAGATAAAAGAAATAAATTTTTTTACCAACTTCCCAAGCATGTGATGGACGAAATTTTTTTCTCAGGAAGGAGGAAAGGAAGATACGTGAAATGAAAATGAATTAGTCTGCTAAAATGTGGGGAGTTATGCCAAAAGAAATGAAGAGTTGTGAGGAAAATGAAGAGGTGGAATTCAAAAAGGCAAAAGGCAATTCAAAAGTCTAAAACTCTTCATATATCCTTATTTAATTTATATAACTTTATATTTCTAGAAATAATAATAATCCAAGATAAAATTTCGAAAATTTATCAAAATATAAAAATTTATATAATATTTATTAATTATATAAAGTTAAATTAAGAAAAATAGCTAAAAATAGTGAACTAGACTAGAAAATTTGAAATTAAATAGAATAATTTTTAGAAAATTCATATGAGCTTGTAAAATATTTTTAAACATAAATATAACATAAAATAAAAATACATTCATAAAATAAATATTTAAATTTTAATTAAATATAATTAAATATAATTTAAATGAAGAAAATAGCAGAAAAATAGAAAACAACCTTTAAAAATAGGAAATAAATACAGTAAATTTTGAAATTTTTTTATTATCACTTTAAAAATATTAAAAGACAAAATATACATCGAATAAAATAAAATATTAACACATATTAAAATAAAATATAACATAGAAAATATGATTTATATAATTTAAAATAAACAAAATTTCAAAATAAAACAAATTATACTCAAAATTAAAATGTACATAACTTTCAGAAATTAAATCCGTTTTCAACGAAACGAAAAGCAGTATTCAAGTTATTAAATATATTTTCATAATAAAAGATAAAATTTAAGAATTTAAATATTTAAATTTGAAATTTAAAAGTCAAGGTTTGACCAGTTTGAACAGAAATTCATCTTTCAGTAAAATATCCAATTTATACCAGTTTGAAATTATAATTCACATAATAATCAACACCTACATTTAAAAAATGAAATGTTTTATATAAAATAAGTTTAAAATAATTTCAAAATAAAACAAAGTCAAATATTAAAATATATGAAAAATCTAGGGTAGTTACAGCACCTCTGATCGGATGCACTTCTTCGTATGCCATTCTATTACTTTTGTGATTGTTTTGGTGCGCACCTTTAATTTAGGAGTGTTGTTCGAGGTGGGCGGTAGTAGCAGCTATGTGTTTCCACCGGTCCAGATAGCAATTGTATATCTACCCTGGCATTGCCTAGTTGTGCCGTGTCACCTACCCTAGCGAGCCTCATACGAGTTTGATTTGTGTCGTACCTATGGAGTATCCTCTGGTAGCCTCCCGATCAGGAGGTATTACGGTACTGTATAGACTATTGTCACTATTACGTGTTAAGGTGGAAAATGTAAAGCCTTAACGCTATTTTAAAGTAAGTTTATTTTACAAATAGACACTATTATAATAGCGGAGTATTACTATTTAGTAAATAGTTTAACGGATCCTTAGAGGATGGGCGGTCCCAAGCATCTTTTAAGTTACTTGCACTTAAATACAGTTCAATTGAATTAGCTTACACTATATAAGTATGTATGTCCTGACTCGAGTGTTTGTGTTTATTTTCTTACGCTCGGGTCAGCCTGAGTTGCAGTTCAGTCTTCATTCCGGAGCTAGGACTTCTGTAGATCCCTTTTCAAGCTGCTGGCAAACTTTCCTTCTAATTCTTTATCTTAAATATGTAACCAAGACTATTGAATATTGAGATTTACTATTGTTGTTTCAAACTATATTTGGGTTTAAAGACTATGTAAATTTTACTATTTTGAGACTTTAAATAGTGGCTTCATGAACCACTAAGTTATTTTAAATTACGTTGCGAATATTATGATTTCTGTGTTTGTGATTATGTGATTTGATTTCTTTTGCTCCTAATTTATTTACAATCTATGGTTTTGAACTATTCAAGCTTGACATGTTTTAATTATTGTCGAATTTGAATGGTACAAAATAGTGGGTCGTTACATATATTACATTTCCTTAATGTATTTATTAAATTTATTTCCAAATAACGTACTACCTAATTTCCTTTAATTGCAATTTGATTTCGAAATTTTATGCACATACTAAAGAAATAAACATATATCAATTGATTTGTTTAATTCAAATCTTTTATTAAGTTTAATACTACTATATAAACTTAGTTACCTTGTTTTTCCCATTCATTACTTTAATATATCCGTTCTAACACTCCTAACCATTGTATTACATTCCACACAAATGTAACATTTATTTACATTTATTACAATTTATCCAAATTCCAATTAACAAACTAATTAAATAGGTAACCTGAATAAACATTACCGTTACTCTTAGTCACATAAGTAAGCCTTTATTACTTATAATCAATGTTGGCATTTATTTCCATACTACTAATTTTTACGCTTCTATTAATTCACCTTCACACTTCCGTTACTATATTAACCATCATTAAAGTAACGTATATTATCAATAACAACATTATAATTACTTAACATCTATATGAACTTTATTTACAATAAATTCGTTGACAAAAATCTTTTTTTAGGTAATTTATAATAATTGTTATCATACCCTTAAAATTTACGCTTAAGTTTACGTTATATTCAATTTATTTTATTTCATTAATTAATTCAAATTTCACGCTCGTTTTCTTCCATTTTATTTATAGCCTAATATAACGTTTACATTAATCCATTTCATTTAACTTATACACATTCAGCTTTGACTAACCTTATTGCCTAAATTTACATGCAGTTACTTTTAATAAATAAAATTATTGCATTGGATAATTAAATGCTTAACTTTATAAGTTTTCATTTCCAAACAATATTTCAATTACTACAGGATATTGATTTAATCCAAATTTACTATTTAATATTATTAATTCATTAAATTAATTCACATTTTTTTTCTAAATTTAATTGCAAAATTAAATTAAACTAACCAATTTATCTATCAAAATTTATGGGTCGTTACACTCTCCCCCACTCAAAACTTTTCGTCCCTGAAAAGGAAAAGAAGGATTAAATAGACAATATATCTTATTCAAAAATATTAACTTTATAAACAATAATTTACAAAATTAATTAATTGAAATAAAATGTACCAATTTATAACAATTAAATTGATTTATACTCAAATTTAATAAAGTTTGGGGAAAATATTTTCAAAATTTTCTAAGTCCAAAATTTTTGAAAAATTTCGGCAGAGTCTCCTTTGTACGGGGAGGCTCGGGCGAAAATATAATATCAAATATAACAATATACAACATATTTTTTTTTCAAAATAAAATATATCCCAACACGGGAAAATATAGAGAATAGCGCTATAAAATCGAAATCCGGTATTTGTCGGGCAATTAACGCTTATTTTAAGGAACCAAAAGCAGTAGCAATTGCTTCCATAACCTGCACTTTACTTATATAATCTAAAAGGGTTAACAATTATATAAAATGAAATATTTAAAGTTGTTTAAATCACAAGCAAACAAATCAATACAAATATCAATCACTTGCAACAACTGCATATACATCAAACACAAATCAACCATTCATTCATAACAATAAAACAAATAGTTGTTCGGGTTTAAAACTTCAAATTTTACAGGATGAAAAATAAACTATCAAGTGCATCATTTACTCAACAGTCTTAGATGAAACAAAATAGATTATTTATTCATCCAAACAATTTTAAATTTCCTTGCCCAAACAACCATAAACCAAAACAACAACAACGATTTCAACAATGGATCAAATTAATTTATTAATCTCAATTTCATATATTTGTTGTTTAATTTCCTTTTTATTCATTATTTATTTTTCTCTATTTTTATTCATTACCTACCAATTCATTTTCATCTATCCATATAATGCCAAATTCTATTTATTGCATTACATTTTTATTTTATTTATATTATTCATATTCAATCAAATTTCTTAGTAGGTAATTTTTTTTACTTAAGTTTATAGTCATTTTTCAGTATTCATCAATTATTCTTATTTTATTCAGAGGCAACTTCAACCTATTTACTTAAGTTTATTATTATTTATTCATAATACTTATTTTTCTTTTCCTTTTTTCTTTTTATTTACATTAGTAGCATTTCAATTATACTTAAGTCCATAACAACTAGAACATCAATTCTTATTAATAAAAGCAATTTATTGAACACTTTCATTACATAAGTTTACTTGTACAAATTTTCCTTACAAATCTTTAACATTTTAACTTTTAATATTTGGTAAGTTATGTATATATGCTTAAGAATGTAATTAAAAGTTATACAAGTTTTCTCGTTTCCTTTAAATTAATCCATTATTCAATAATTAAATCTTTTGTCTTATAAGTTGCACTTTCAACTTTCTTTTAATTCAATTAAATGTTCAATACTCATATCATTTGTCTTATAGGTTATAAATTTCAAATTTCCTTTAATTTTATTTATAACTTAACATTTATCTCTTATTTTAATTAAAGGTTCCAAATTTTAATTAGTTACATTCCATTTCACTACAATAGTTGAAACTATTAATTGACGGAACTTAAGAATTTAAATACCGGGTTTAATTTCAAATCATTTTAAAATAACAGATAAATATATACTTATAACTTATATATCCAATTATATTTAAAA
The DNA here is from genome assembly GCA_030765085.1 of Allium cepa. NCBI lineage: Eukaryota > Viridiplantae > Streptophyta > Magnoliopsida > Asparagales > Amaryllidaceae > Allium > Allium cepa. The sequence goes on from CM060937.1 coordinate 297,120,706, forward strand.
CAATTTAAAAATTATATATATATTTTTTTCAAAATAAATCTGCAATAAAATTACTACAGTGGCCTTCCCACTTCGAAACTCGAAAATGAATGTCGACGATGCGTGCACTCATCACCGAAATTATTTTCCAGCGACAGAGAGGGGAGTACAACTTTATCTTTTCAAAGTTTCTTTTAAAACATTTCTTTCAAATTATATTGAAATACTTATATCAGAAAATACTTCTTTTAATAATATTATTATTATATTCCAAAATCAATTGAAAGAAATTTTCAAAACCCCGGAACTTAGGTTCTAAAATCTCCAATTTCATATATTTTATTTTCAATCTTATTTCAACTATTATTTATATATCATTACCTAACATCCAATATATAGCAACCAAATATATATCTTTATAAAAAAAATTCCTTTATATATATATAGAAAATATAATTAGGTAAAATTATTTCATCCCATATATTAAAAAAAATATTATGTCGGTCTGTCCTATTACGTGTTTAGAAATCCTTATTGATGTCACAGTGTCCCATGCACCAACCAGAATTTATAAATACAAAATGGAACGGATCAACACAATATTAAAACCTTTTTATAACACTAACAAATACACTCTCTCATATATATCCACTCAGCGACTCCCATATGGTATTACTACCCTATTAATAAAGAGTCAGACCCCACAAAGCTAAGGTTTATCGGTAAACCAAAGCTCTGATACCAGGTTGTAACATCCCGCCTTTTCACACGCTTTAAATCGACACACGTGCCAATTCAAACCATACGGAAGGGCGGATTTTTATGGGGTAAATAAGAAAGAAGTAGGGAAAGAAAAACACAAAATAGAATCTCACAGCGGAAGGATAAAATATAATAATCAAATATACAGTTCATGAAGCTGTTTCTCAAAATATTTAATTATACTTACAATATATATATCAGAGTTATACATACCATAGAATATCAATAATGCAGCAGAATACAATAGTGTAGTGGGATAATATAATAGGTAATAGAAATAAAATCTTCGTCTTCGTCCTCCAGAGCTAGAGTCTTCGAATCCTGAAATACTCAGGCTGACCCGAGCGTATTGAAAAGACAAAACACTCGAGTCAGAACTAAAAGATCTTATGTAAGTTAAATCAACAATAAATATGAGTGCAGTAACTTAAGAGATGCTCGGGATTCACATCCCCTAAGGATCCGTTAAACTATTTACTATGTAGTATATTTCGCTATTATAATAGTGTCTAATTGTAAAATAAACTTACTTTTAAATAGCGTTAAGGGGTTACCCATATAGCCCTTAACACAAATAATGCCAATAGTCTATACAGTGCCGTAATACCTCCTGATCGGGAGGCTACTAGAGGATACTCCATAGGTACGACACAAATAGAAACTCGTACAAGGTGCGATAGGGTAAATGACACGGCACAACTAGGCAATGCCAGGGTAGATATACCAATTACGCATCCGGGCTGGTGGTAACGTGTACCCGCAGCTACCGCCTACCTCAAACAAACTCCCCCCTAAAATCAAAAGTAAAGGTGGCCACCGAATAAATCCAAAGTCAGAGTATAGTATCGAAGAGGAGTATCTGATAAAGGGCGCTAACCCCCTTGGCCCGAGAATCGTTCCTGTTTTAGCCACCTTATGCCAACTCATGGGAGTCGGGTCCACGTATTTACCTCAAAGGAAACACCACCACCATCCTATTTCATTCTGGAATCTCCACCGCGTACACGGTTGTTAAAGTGGTTTTCGGAGTTGGCAGAGAGTATGACAACTTCCGATCCCGGTCACTTCAACAACCAAACGTTATTATAACACCGCGGTTATTTCAAAATAATTTATACCTTTAAAAACCAAAATATAATATTCATTTCAAAACTACATAAATACGATATCATTTCTATTTTAAAGACCCAAATCAATATGATATCAAATATATCTTTTCCAAAAATCATAGCCTTTTCAAATCTATATACCTTGAAACCATAGCTTTGAAACATAACTTTTAATACTTAATGGTTTAAATACTATATTACTTTATATAATAAAATAGCTTCTTTAAATTTCGTAATAAAATCCCAATATAAATTTGAACCTCCAAATAAACCATTTTAATTCCCATATATTTCACAGCTTAAATATTCTATATTTCAAAACTTAAAATTTTTATAGTTCATATATTTCACTCTTTAAATATTCCACTATTTCAAAATGGATTCTTTGATAATTTAATATATATCAATATCCAATTCTATTTTTTTTAAATTTTGAAATGTTTACTTAATACAACAAATATTATTTAAGTAAAACCCTTAAACTTCAATAACAGGATATTCTTTTAAATTAAATTAACTTGATAATATTCTTTAAATCAATTGGATATTCATTTAAATTCTCAAATCAAAATCAAGTTATAAAATCATACCCTTGAAATCTTAATTTATTTACATTTCAAAACAAATTTTTCGAAGATAATTCTTAAATACTTTAATTCAAATCATATTCACATTTATCTTCAATCTTACTTTTATTTGAGTTATTATAAACTCTATATACAATAGAATTTTTAAACAGATACTTAACCATACTTTATAAAAGATATCAAACTTCATTATTTAGCTTATTTTATAATTCAAAAAAAATTTATACATAGCTAACTTAAATATAAGATAACATTTATAAAATATTTAAAAATTAATATATATACACTCATATATTTCTTTACAAAACTACAGAAATCATTTTAAAAATAATTTTACATATAGACCGCGGTGTCTGTATATAATTTTCTATCCTATGGTCAAGTGATACAGATATTTATCATTTCAATCTGCAATTTAAAAATAAAATTTACGGTTATATATCATTTCAAACCGCAAACCCGAATGAGATGAAAATGCATAATAACTTGCAATTTATAACCATAAAAAAATTCAGCATCTATTCATATAATATCAACCATCAACCATTTATTAAAATCATCATCCAATTTAAACAAACCTCAACAGAGAGCATATAAAATATAGCAGGTATCCACGAACAATTTATATTCAAAAATAAATTAATAACTGTTTAACTGACAGTTCATATGCAATAATAAATAAATTTAACTAGCCATTTATATGCAATACTAAATAAATTCAACTGTCAATTTATATGCAAAATAAAATTAAATAACAATTTAATTTGAATAAATGCAATTTAACTGATATGATGGTTAATAATATGCCAAATAACCATAAATAAATGAAAAATCACAGCATATATCAATTTAATAAACATAAGAAATTTTAGAAGTTGTGAGTGGGTTAAAACACTCACCTTTTGAATTTAAATTCAATCCAAACCCAAAAATTTGACCATCTCAGAATTCGTCCAAACCAGCGTTAACAAGTCCAGAATTTTATTACGATCCTAACTGTTATCCCAACTTTTAGCAAAGCTGAGATACCCAAAACTGACTGAAAATCAATAATAGCTAATCATGAATATCAACTATGCATTGCAGGATAACCATGGATATCGATGAATTTTGTCTGTGTCCGGATTGAGTTGTAATTGACAGGACATGGCTAGCAAAGCCAAGCGAGCCAACCTTCCAAGTTTCAAGTCAATCCGAGTTCGTATGCTCAAGTTATGATGGATGCAATTTGAAGGGAAAAGCTCAGGTTTCGCATCCATCCTCGTGTCCCAATTCGAATCGACCGTGTTCGTATCGATCAGGGACTGTGTTCGTATCCATACCGTTCGTATCGATACCGTTCGTATTGATACCGTTCGTATCGATACCGTTCGTACCGATACCATTCGTATCGATACCGTTCGTATCGATCGGCATGGGTTCGGCTCAGTGAAGTTCGCATCGGTCAGGTACTAGTTCGACTCGGTAACTTCGCATCCATCAACTGAGGCAATGGTCACCGTTTCGTATCCATCGTGGGAACCTTTCTTCGAATCCATCTGGTCAAAGCACTTCGTATCCATCAGGTTACCCTGCTTCGTATCCATCAGGTAAGGTCTCGTTCGTATCCATCACAAGGGTAAGCTTCGTATCCATTTCATCACAACCGCTTTGTATCGATAACCCCTCATGGTCGTTTCGTATCGATCAATTCGTGAATGATCGATGCGAAGCATACTCCTGGAATCGATGCGAAGAGAAACACGAATTGATGGATATGAGCATGCCATTGCGAAGTTATGGATAAGGACGAAGCATAAAAATGGATGCCAGCCCACGTCTCCAGGAAAGAAGCGGTCAAAGCGGCAAGAAGAATGGATCGAGCCTTGGAAGTAGCGCCACGTCATCGGTGTGCACGTGCCTCCATCGAGTCGAAAGTGATGGATTCGAACAGGTGGATTCGAAGGAGACAGCCAACAGAAAACCCAAGTTTGAATCGATCATAACTCAAGATCCACCGATCCAAATGCAACGAAATTTTCACAGAAGCTTCTATACAAGGTAAAGATTGTTCCTGCCAAGTTTCAGCTCGATTGGATCATTCTTTGATGGATACGAAATCGCTTCGTATCGATCCCAGATCGAGTCAAAACTTGGTGGGGTCGATCGCGTGGGCCCACTCACGTGCCAGAAAAAGTCTCCCAGGGTTTGAGCGAGATCTGAGCTTTCTACGTCTATAAATAACCCTCTGAAGCCTATAGAAAAAGGATCTTTTCGCCATTCAACGTCGAGCCTCTGCCGGATTTGATTCTACTTCCTTCTATCACTCTTATAGCCGAAATTCAATCATTGTAACTGCTGCAATCTTTTGTAACCAGCAAAGAACATCAATAAAAGTTAAAACTTTGAAGTGGACGTAGGCCGGAGATAGCCGAACCACTATAAATCTTGTGTTTCTAATTGTTATCTTTGTATTGCTGCTTGTTGCTTGCTTGGATCTGAAACTTGTGCTTGAATATTGTTGATTTATATTCGTTGTTTGGTGCTTTCACAATACTTGGGGTTTGTGACCATTTTTGGCGCAAACACTTTGGTGCTTTCACTGAGAAGAGCTAGCACCCGCTATACCAGATTCAGACTTTAGATTTAAGAGCTTAAAGAATCCCAACTTAGAGACGATGACTCGACAAACAAGACAAAGAACTGATCAGAGCCAACAAGGAGGAAGCCAAGAAGCATCCTCTGGAGCTGGAGAAGGACAGGCTTTGATGTACATCACTAGATATGAGATGGAAGCTATGGCTAATTCGATACGCGAAAGCATGATAAAGACTCACCAAGAAATGATGCAGAATTTTCTTGAGTAGATAAGAGCAGCGAACGTGCAGAACCTTGGTCCAACTACAGCGGCTGCAAGTGCAGGACAAGGAGTCAGGATTGCGGAGGCCAATGAAGGTCAGGTTCAAGATCGTAGTGCAGGACCTGAAGGCAATCAACAAGGACTTGGGGGCAGACCCTCAGGATCAGACATTGGAAGACCCATAGATGAAGCTCAGCAGGCTGGAGTCAATGCTACTGCTAATGAGCCACATAAAGAGTATGTATCAGAGTTCCCTTCAAGGCTTGGAGGGCAGGATAGAAACATGACAAGAGGGAAACCCTCAGATGGAGATGAAAGAATGATTGGTTTAGTGCGACGAATCATGAGAGGGGGATTGTCGAGTGGAGGATTACAAGAAGTCAGCCGGAGTCCGTTCACTCCGAATATTAGGAATGCAAGGAATCCTCCAAAGTTCAAACTGCCTACGCTGGATCCTTATGACGGGAGGTCAGACCCAACGATGCATATTACCAGATACATCAGGCACATGGAAGTGCTGGGGGCATCCGAGGAAGTGATGGCTCGATGCTTCCCCTATACTTGTCAGATTTGGCTGCACTTTGGTTTAGGCAGCTAGAGAACGGATCGATCAGAACATGGGGCGAGCTTGTGGAATGCTTCATGAGACAGTTCAGGGTCCACGTGACGCAACCCAAGAGCGTGATGACTTTATCTTCAATCAAGCAAAGGACCGGAGAGTCCATAAAAGATTTCTTATTGCGATTCAATGCAACGATGGCTTCTGTAGATCGCCCGGATCCATCGATGATTTTGATGGCGGCAGTAGCAGGAGTCGGGGAAGGCACCGAATTCAAAGATTCTTTAGCAAGAGATCCCCCACAAGATCTCGGAGAGTTTTATCATGAAGCTGAAAAATTCATTCGGCTGAAGAGTCACGAGCCGAAAGGAGAGAAATAAACGTTGTGCAGGGCGAAGGAACCGCCAGGGAACAGTCCGGAGTGGACAAAGGAAAGAGAAAGCAGGACGATGGGCGTGATGGTCCTGATAAACGGAAGAAATTCCGATATCCTAGATTCAGACAGTACATGGATCTGACGGCAAGTCTAGAAAGGATTTACACTGAAACTCGGGGGCAACTCCCTTATCGAAAACCACACAGGAGAGATCCCACTGAGCGGGAGCGCAGAACTGGAAAATATTGCCTATCCCATGAGCTGGATGGGCACGCTACGGATGAATGCCGTCACCTAAAGGATGAGGTGGAAGAACATGCCAGGATTGGTAGATTGCCACAATATGTCAGAGAACGGACAGCGACGGTAAGGCCTGAACAACTACCGCCTCCACCTAACAGGAACGATCCTGGATCGGGATCATGACTCGTCATCAACTGATTAAAGGTGGCAGGGGCCAAGTCCAGGATTTGGACTTCGGTCAAATAATTACATTAGATTTGTTTTCAGAATAAACGGCTACTCCACTTACTCATGTACGGGAACCGGAGAGATCCCTAGGCATGCTCTAAGATGGAGATAGACCAATATGCCCGGAGAGGCAATGTTTAGCTTTTTCCTAATGTTTAAGATTGAACATCTAGGACCTGAATTTAATAAATAAATTAGAATTTCTTGAAATAAACCATTGACCAGAGAGTTAAAGGATGAATATTGAATACCAATATAAAAACGATCTCTTTATGACCCTACCCGGAGAGGCGAGGTCCAGAGTGCAAGAAGTGAGTTGCTTCGTCGGAGAGCGACAGGATCGACTCACTTAACGTCGTTTCCCATTCACCGAAGAGTGATTAGATCGGGATTCGATAAGAGCCTGGAGAGGCTGTGATCGGCCCACGATTTAGACCATGACATCGCTTAATGTTCAAGTACACCGAACCGGAGTGCAAGAAGTGAGTCGCTTCGCCGGAGAGCGACAGGATCGACTCACTTAACGCTGCCTCCCCTTCACCGGAGAGTGACATGATGGGATCCAGCAAGAGCCCGGAGAGGCTATGATCGGTTTGGAACAACCAAGACATCGCTATATGCCCTAGCTGGGGTCGGAGTGCAAGGGATAGAAAGCAACGCCGAAGTGCAATGGGATCTTTCTATTCAATTGCCAAGTCTGGAATGGGCTTGGCAAGGGTCAGGAGTGACCAACGACAGTCTGGAGAGACTAAAAAACTTCATTTGTAACGACCCGCCTTTTTGGACAGTTTAAACCGACGATCAAATACCCATGTCGATTCCAAACCATTAAAAGGGCAGATAGTTATTGGGGTAATTAAGAAAAGAAAAGGAAGGGAAATAAAGGAAATGAAACAACACAGAATCTCACAGCGGAAGGCTAAAGTATAATAATAAAATAACAGTTCATGAAGCTGTTAATTAAATGAATACATTTGAAATGAATACATTTGATTATTATTATACAACATTTATCAGAGTTACATACACAGCAAATATCATACAACAATGCAGCGAAATGGAATGAATATAATAGTAGTACATAATATACCAAATCTTCGTCTTCATCCTCCAGCAATAGATCCTCAAAAATCTGAAAACTCAGGACTGACCCGAGCGTAATGAAAAGACAAACACTCGAGTCAGGACTAAATATCCTCATGTAAGTTAAGTCAATCGTAAATAAATATGAGTGTAACGGCGTCAGAGATGTTTACGGGGTTTGACATCTCCTATCCAGTGTCAACGTGCGTGCAATAACTCAAGAGATGTTACGGGATTTTCCATCTCTCAAGGATCCGTGAAACTATATACTATGTAGTAATATACGCTAAGTAGATAATGCCTATCAGTAATATAAAGTATCAAAATAGCGTTAAGGCGTTACCATAATCCCCCTTAACACATTTTTATATTCCCAAAAGCATATACAAGACCGTAGTTTCCCCAAAACCGGAAGTCACCAGAGGGCAATCCATATACTCAAGGTACAAATCAAAACGTAGTGGTCGCGAATAGGATAATCAGTATGACAAGGTACATGAGGCAATACCAACTAGGATACTAGTAGTTGCGTGATCCGGACTGATGTTGGGCATAGCCAGCAGCTACCCCAACACCGCGAAACAACACTCCCAAATCAAAGGGTGCACCCAAATCGCATCACAAATGTAATAGATATGGTATCGAAGAAGTGTGTCCGCTAGAGGTGGCGAACCTCAATGGCCCGGCGCGGCTCCTGTTTTAGTCATGTCAGGGGTCATCCAATAATCGTTCTCTTTCTTCAGTCAACGCGTTCACCAAACCATCCACTTCATTCTGGATCATCACTCCGCGTATAATAGTTATTAAAGTGGTTTCGGTATCGACAGAGAGTATGTCCATATCCGATCCCGGTCTCTTTAATAACTACGTATTATTACACCTTTGGCTCTTTATATTTCAAATCGATTCATAATTGATATCAAAATATCATATTCGCTTCAAAAATCAAATCCATTCAAATATCATCGTATCTTTCAAAATATCAGATTTCATATTTAAATTCAAGATTTAAATATAAACATTTCACCTTATTGACCAGCTTAGGATTTTAGAAAAATAGTTTTAAGTAGTTTAAAAGTAGTTTTAAATAATTAAAATAGTTAAAACACTTAAAATCTTTAAAATGGATTTAAAATAGATAAATTCGTTTAAAATAATTTAAATTGGGTTAAGTAGATTTAAAATAGATTAAAATAGTTTAAGTATTCAAAATGGTTTATATAACAGAGTAATTTGGAAAACAAATTAAAACAGCTTCAAAATCAATCCATTTCAATTATAACTTCCCAATTCAAATCAATTTCAATTTCCATTCTACCGATTCAATTTCGATTTCAATTCAAAACAATGTCAACTTTTACTTCAAATCAATTCAATTCTACATTCACCTTTAATTAATTCAATTTCAATTTATATCGATTTGGAGCTTGATTTCTCAAAATATCAATTTATAACACTTAACAAAATTTCCAACAATATTCAAGTTTAAATCCAAATTCCAAATATGATTCAATTCCAAACTCGATTTCAAAATATCATTTTCATATCACTTTTACTTAGTAATATTCAAAGCTCGAAATAATGTTCAATCTTTAAAATAAATAGATTTTTGAAATTCAATCATATCCAAAAATTTTTTTTTTTAAAGTCACAACTTAAATTATTTACCAATTTCTTTTAACCAAAATTTATTTCAACATTCCAACTCAATTTTTCGACAAATTCGATTTCTATAAATTGATTTCTATTTATAACTTTTAAATCAAAACATTTAAATAAATTTTAAATCGACGATTTCAAAAATTATTTATTTAGCCAATTCGGTGTCCGTATATAATTTTCTATCCTATGGCCAAGTAATTTTTTTTTCAATTAAATGTCAGGAATGAGTATACATTACTTAAATTAATCTCAATATCATATGTATGCATAACAGGATCTATATAAGCAAATAAACATCCAAACATTCAATTATCAACCAATAGCATCCATCAAAATACATCATCCAATAAACAATACAATTCATGGCAGTTTCATAGTTATCAATGTCAGGTAATTTAATCGCAATTCAATTTTAATTTCAATTTAACTGTCAATTTAATTTTTCAACGGTTAATGCAAATGACAAGCTATATGACAATTAAATTTTTACCAAACAACGACAAATAAAATCATAACACTTCATAATATCAAATTTAACTAGCATAAAAATATTTAGTACGGTGTGAGCGTTATAAAACACTCACCTTGATTTTTACGATTTTAAATAAAATCGAACGACGTTCAATTTAACTCAAAATTTTCTCTAGCTCCAAATGATTCCAATCTAGTTGCAATGCGTAGTGCTCGACAAAACGATTGCAACGCAATTCGTTTCGTTGAATTCCGACCTCGTATGCAAAAGTTAGAGCATTTTAAAGATAAGTGAATCTTAAATATAAACAATTTACAAATCTTTTTTTTTTTTTTTTTTTTACCAAACAGATCTGGACCGCTGATTTTCACTTGCACACATCAGGCCGCACGTCTTTGCTTCTCCATCTTCCTCCTTTACGTGAAAATCACGTTCCTAGAACCCATAGCCGCCACATTAGGGTTAAAATTTACGACCACCACGCTCGACGAGAACACGATCAGGTTACGCCACTTCGAAGCCACCGCCTAACTCCACCTTCACCATCAATAGCCTGAAGCTCGGCCATCCCCTCTGCCTCGAATTGCGTGAAAAACAGAGCCCCTTCCTACACGATTTCCCGTTGATCCGTGGCTCCGTTTCCGATCATCTCCGTATGGATTTGAAGCTTTCATCGTGCTCTACAACTTTGCTTTTGGAATTTTTTGATTTCGTTGAACGGATTGAGAGATATTAACGAAAGAAGTTCGAGCAATTCTGACCTTCGAAAATAGGTGGCGGCCATGATTTAGAATTAGGGTATCTGGATTATAATAATAATAAAACTGTCTCGGTTTGCGTGCGTATTTATATAGGTAGGTCCAAAATCATCCGAACTCCAATCGAGACGTGCCGCCAGGCGTTTATAAGGTTTTACCCCCATTCCGGACGCAATGGAATAGGTTTCGGAGGCTAATTCGATCGTATGTGAGAGTTATGGAAATAAACGATCAATTTTAAATTAAACCGATTAAACGATTTTCTATGCGTTTTGGCTTGCCCCGGACAAACGGTAAATCCGTTTGACTTGAAATTTGAAACCTTACAATAATATCACATTACGGATCCAATGAAACTTGTTTCGACGAAATCCGAGACCGTTTGAAAAATGACTATTTTAACTCGCCAAATTGATATTAAAACAATTTCAACGCGTTTCGAGCTGCCACGGTCAAACGACAACTCCGATTGCTACGAAAATTGAAATCCGATAATAACTAACTATTACGGATCCAATGGAACTAGTTTCGTCCAATTCTGAGACTGTTCAAAATTTGGCTATTTTTCAGTCGATAAATAAATATTAAAATATTCAATTTTCACAAATTTACTTTTAATTCGATTTTAAAAGTTCTACAACATCATTCTAACTTTAATATGATAAAATAAAATTTTACAAATCCCTTTTATATCATATTAAACCCGTTATTCAATAAGTTCCAAATATTAAATTTTAACAATTTAATTGTTTAATATTTGACGGATTTCAATATTGGAATTTTAAATAAAATTTCATTATCAGTCGGTTTACTATATTACTTCGAATCAATTACCTTTGACTACATATTATTTCAATTGATTTGAGATTTCATTCAATTCATAAATAATTAACTAGATAAATTTGTTGCATTTCATTCTAGTTATTATTATTCCAAACGACTTACAAATTTTTTTCTAACACCAAATCCCGAAATCTTATTAAGTTAGCTAATTTAATTATCGAAAATTTACGGGTCGTTACACTCTCCCCCACTCAAAACTTTTCGTCCTCGAAAAGGAAAAGAAGGGAAAAGAAACTAAGTATAGAATTCAACATTAGATATATTTTATTCAAAGTTACCAACTTATAAAACAATGAAATTCCATTTATAAAGTCATAACTACGCTTCCACTAAGTTACTCCAAACGGCTTTCTAAACTTAAAAGTTAATTATCAAAACAAGTTATAAAAAAAATTTAAACTTGAAAAAATTTTCTAACACCCGGATTTACGGAAAAATTCGGCAGAGTCTCCTTTGCGCGGCTCGATCGGAAAAAATATAATAGCATATATATCACAAATATACATCTCATCTCAATGATGAGGCATCCCATATGTGGGGAAACAACATATAAATATCACCAATATCATATAAAACCGTAAGCGTACCTTTTATTTAGCATTTATTAGCAATTTACTTACATTATGCGTTTAGCGTAGAAGCGAGCTTCACAACGAAGCGCAACCCCTTTGCCACCTACTAAAATGCTCAACAACTAAGTTAGAACCATGCATATAAAGATAGATAGATATACTTAGCCTACACAACATATACATAACATATTTAGCTTCAAAACTGAGATTTCAATTTCAGGACAGCAAACAAATCTTAGTTTTAGGTCATCTAAACGATAAAATTTGACAACATAATCTAAACAAAATTTGTTTTATTCATTTCAGGCTTTCCGGAATGTCCAAAATCATCGAATTCGGACCATCCGTTCAAAAGTTATGGCCGTTTTACTTAGAGGATACGCCTCAGCCTGGGCAATGAATTGCGCAGGTCAGCGACGTTCACCCACGTTTTCGACCTTCTAAACAATATCAAAACACAAAACACTTAAAACAAAAGTTTTAGCTTAAGTTCTTATCTTTTCAGAAAGTATAAGATCACCAAAATCCGATAAACCAGTCAAAAGATATGGCAAAAATACTAAGGGTGTATACTACAGATTTTACTTATTTTTACACAGGACAGCGAGTAACATTCAAGTTTTTACCAAGCAGACGAAGGAATTTTCTCAAGTTATCTAAACAAAAGTTGTGCTATAGTTTCTATGCTTTCCGAAAAGTCCAAAGTCGTCGAATTCCGTTCAGCCATTTAAAAGTTATGATTGTTTTCGTTTCAGCATATATTGGACAATGTTGGATTTTTTTTTTTCCAAAAATTTGCTTTTATTATTTCAAAGTACAAAACATCAAAACTTCAAATTTTTTAAAGAACAATCATAAACACAAAGTCATTTATTTCCTTATTCATCCATGCAATAGGTCTACATTTAACCTTTTTTCTGATTTATTCAAGTTTGTTTCATTCACATTTTTAATTCAAGTCAATTTGCTTCAATTTAAATTGAATTCAATTATATTTAATTTCACTTTGCTTCAAATTTGAATTTAATTATTTTACAATTTTACTCCGTTTATTCAATTCCATTAACACTAATAAATTCTACTTAATCAATTATCATCCATCTAACAGCCAATGCATATCAAACATTAACATCCATCCAAAATCTACACTAAATCAATTATACATTTTCAAGTCAACTTTAATTTCATACACTTCCAAGTTTATTGACATTTAGCTATATTCAAATTTAATTAGTTTCCATTTACCAATTCTATATTTCATTAAGTTTTAAATTTTATTCATTCACTTATATATATCATTCATTTTACCGCTTAAATTTCTTTTATATTTACAACTATCAATTAGATCTTCACATTTTATTTTTCACTCTCTCACTGGTATATTATTTCTCTACTTATCCTTATTAGCATTTTAAACCTTTTAAGTATTTGGTAAGTTATAGCTATGCAAATAGAATGTAGTTAAACAACATACAACTTCTTTCCATTTAAAGTTGAATTTTCAATTTATTAATTCTTAAGTCATTACTTAAATTTCACTATAATTTAATTTCACATTTACATTCACATATAGTATTTCCATTTTATATTAACATAATTGTGAATCTCCTTTAAATGTTAATTTAAATTCCAATCATTTACTAACAATTTTATTTACATTTGCAAACCATTAATTAAATGCACATTTCATTATTCAAACCTATACTCGTATATTATCCAATTAACAATCCATATAACATTTTGAACTTCTTAAGTATTTTGGTAAGTTATATCTATGCTATAGAATGAAATTTAATACTATGCGAGTTTTACAGTTTCAATTTTATTTTAAGTTCATAATTTCCTAATTCTAAGGATTTCTACTTCAATTGATATTTTCACTTAGCTCTTAGGTTCATTTCTCATTTCACAATTCAGAAGTTCCTTAATGATTCAAGTCTAAATTCATTTCAATCATAAAAAAAAATCATTAATTATTAAAGAACTTAAGAATTCCAATCCCGGTTTCATTTCAAATCAAGGTTTGAAATAATATATACTTATATAATTTATATATCAAATCATACTATAGAGAATGCAAAACAAAATAAAATTTGAGTCAAAACAAGGTTTAGACAAGCTATTAAGTGGTCTCCCCCACTCGGACTCTCGAAAATAAACGCCGATGATGCGTGCACTCATCACCGAAATCATTTTCTAGCGTCAAGAGAAGGGAATATAACACTTATCATAAAAAAAATCCTTCGAAAACAATTTCAACTCAATTATACTATCATATAATACTCATATTATGTTTTTCATATTCTTGTAAGTCAATTTCAAGCACCGGAATTTAAATTCCCAAATCCAAGTTAAAATTCATTTATATTCATTATCAATTGTGTTTACAAGATTTCATTTTCCTAAATCCATTGTTATTTAATCAATTGTTGTAAATATTGACTGATCAAACAATAACGATAACAATCTAATATTATCATCTCCTAACAATCAATTCAATCAAAATGAATAAATATTCAAATAATTCTTTTATATAAAATATATTCCAAAACGATATTGTGTTGGTTTGTCCTATTCGAGTGTTTAGAAATTCCTATCGACGCCTTGGCGTCCCAAGTATCGACCAGAATTCATAAATACTCAACGGAACAAATTAACACAATATAAAACCATTTTATATCAAATAACAAGTACGCTCTCTCATATACACTCAACTCATTCATATAGTTTACCTCTATTTCAATGAGTTATTCCCCACTAGAGCCAAGGTTTATCGCTAAACCAAAGCTCTGATACCAACTGTAACGACCCGCCTTTTTGGACAGTTTAAACCGACGATCAAATACCCATGTCGATTCCAAACCATTAAAAGGGCAGATAGTTATTGGGGTAATTAAGAAAAGAAAAGGAAGGGAAATAAAGGAAATGAAACAACACAGAATCTCACAGCGGAAGGCTAAAGTATAATAATAAAATAACAGTTCATGAAGCTGTTAATTAAATGAATACATTTGAAATGAATACATTTGATTATTATTATACAACATTTATCAGAGTTACATACACAGCAAATATCATACAACAATGCAGCGGAATGGAATGAATATAATAGTAGTACATAATATACCAAATCTTCGTCTTCATCCTCCAGCAATAGATCCTCAAAAATCTGAAAACTCAGGACTGACCCGAGCGTAATGAAAAGACAAACACTCGAGTCAGGACTAAATATCCTCATGTAAGTTAAGTCAATCGTAAATAAATATGAGTGTAACGGCGTCAGAGATGTTTACGGGGTTTGACATCTCCTATCCAGTGTCAACGTGCGTGCAATAACTCAAGAGATGTTACGGGATTTTCCATCTCTCAAGGATCCGTGAAACTATATACTATGTAGTAATATACGCTAAGTAGATAATGCCTATCAGTAATATAAAGTATCAAAATAGCGTTAAGGCGTTACCATAATCCCCCTTAACACATTTTTATATTCCCAAAAGCATATACAAGACCGTAGTTTCCCCAAAACCGGAAGTCACCAGAGGGCAATCCATATACTCAAGGTACAAATCAAAACGTAGTGGTCGCGAATAGGATAATCAGTATGACAAGGTACATGAGGCAATACCAACTAGGATACTAGTAGTTGCGTGATCCGGACTGATGTTGGGCATAGCCAGCAGCTACCCCAACACCGCGAAACAACACTCCCAAATCAAAGGGTGCACCCAAATCGCATCACAAATGTAATAGATATGGTATCGAAGAAGTGTGTCCGCTAGAGGTGGCGAACCTCAATGGCCCGGCGCGGCTCCTGTTTTAGTCATGTCAGGGGTCATCCAATAATCGTTCTCTTTCTTCAGTCAACGCGTTCACCAAACCATCCACTTCATTCTGGATCATCACTCCGCGTATAATAGTTATTAAAGTGGTTTCGGTATCGACAGAGAGTATGTCCATATCCGATCCCGGTCTCTTTAATAACTACGTATTATTACACCTTTGGCTCTTTATATTTCAAATCGATTCATAATTGATATCAAAATATCATATTCGCTTCAAAAATCAAATCCATTCAAATATCATCGTATCTTTCAAAATATCAGATTTCATATTTAAATTCAAGATTTAAATATAAACATTTCACCTTATTGACCAGCTTAGGATTTTAGAAAAATAGTTTTAAGTAGTTTAAAAGTAGTTTTAAATAATTAAAATAGTTAAAACACTTAAAATCTTTAAAATGGATTTAAAATAGATAAATTCGTTTAAAATAATTTAAATTGGGTTAAGTAGATTTAAAATAGATTAAAATAGTTTAAGTATTCAAAATGGTTTATATAACAGAGTAATTTGGAAAACAAATTAAAACAGCTTCAAAATCAATCCATTTCAATTATAACTTCCCAATTCAAATCAATTTCAATTTCCATTCTACCGATTCAATTTCGATTTCAATTCAAAACAATGTCAACTTTTACTTCAAATCAATTCAATTCTACATTCACCTTTAATTAATTCAATTTCAATTTATATCGATTGGAGCTTGATTTCTCAAAATATCAATTTATAACACTTAACAAAATTTCCAACAATATTCAAGTTTAAATCCAAATTCCAAATATGATTCAATTCCAAACTCGATTTCAAAATATCATTTTCATATCACTTTTACTTAGTAATATTCAAAGCTCGAAATAATGTTCAATCTTTAAAATAAATAGAATTTTGAAATTCAATCATATCCAATTTTTTTTTTTTTTTAAAGTCACAACTTAAATTATTTACCAATTTCTTTTAACCAAAATTTATTTCAACATTCCAACTCAATTTTTCGACAAATTCGATTTCTATAAATTGATTTCTATTTATAACTTTTAAATCAAAACATTTAAATAAATTTTAAATCGACGATTTCAAAAATTATTTATTTAGCCAATTCGGTGTCCGTATATAATTTTCTATCCTATGGCCAAGTAATTTTTTTTTCAATTAAATGTCAGGAATGAGTATACATTACTTAAATTAATCTCAGTATCATATGTATGCATAACAGGATCTATATAAGCAAATAAACATCCAAACATTCAATTATCAACCAATAGCATCCATCAAAATACATCATCCAATAAACAATACAATTCATGGCAGTTTCATAGTTATCAATGTCAGGTAATTTAATCGCAATTCAATTTTAATTTCAATTTAACTGTCAATTTAATTTTTCAACGGTTAATGCAAATGACAAGCTATATGACAATTAAATTTTTACCAAACAACGACAAATAAAATCATAACACTTCATAATATCAAATTTAACTAGCATAAAAATATTTAGTACGGTGTGAGCGTTATAAAACACTCACCTTGATTTTTACGATTTTAAATAAAATCGAACGACGTTCAATTTAACTCAAAATTTTCTCTAGCTCCAAATGATTCCAATCTAGTTGCAATGCGTAGTGCTCGACAAAACGATTGCAACGCAATTCGTTTCGTTGAATTCCGACCTCGTATGCAAAAGTTAGAGCATTTTAAAGATAAGTGAATCTTAAATATAAACAATTTACAAATCTTTTTTTTTTTTTTTTTTTTTTTTTACCAAACAGATCTGGACCGCTGATTTCCACTTGCACACATCAGGCCGCACGTCTTTGCTTCTCCATCTTCCTCCTTTACGTGAAAATCACGTTCCTAGAACCCATAGCCGCCACATTAGGGTTAAAATTTACGACCACCACGCTCGACGAGAACACGATCAGGTTACGCCACTTCGAAGCCACCGCCTAACTCCACCTTCACCATCAATAGCCTGAAGCTCGGCCATCCCCTCTGCCTCGAATTGCGTGAAAAACGCAGCCCCTTCCTACACGATTTCCTGTTGATCCGTGGCTCCGTTTCCGATCATCTCCGTATGGATTTGAAGCTTTCATCGTGCTCTACAACTTTGCTTTTGGAATTTTTTGATTTCGTTGAACGGATTGAGAGATATTAACGAAAGAAGTTCGAGCAATTCTGACCTTCGAAAATAGGTGGCGGCCATGATTTAGAATTAGGGTATCAGGATTATAATAATAATAAAACTGTCTCGGTTTGCGTGCGTATTTATATAGGTAGGTCCAAAATCATCCGAACTCCAATCGAGACGTGCCGCCAGGCGTTTATAAGGTTTTACCCCCATTCCGGACGCAATGGAATAGGTTTCGGAGGCTAATTCGATCGTATGTGAGAGTTACGGAAATAAACGATCAATTTTAAATTAAACCGATTAAACGATTTTCTATGCGTTTTGGCTTGCCCCGGACAAACGGTAAATCCGTTTGACTTGAAATTTGAAACCTTACAATAATATCACATTACGGATCCAATGAAACTTGTTTCGACGAAATCCGAGACCGTTTGAAAAATGACTATCTTAACTCGCCAAATTGATATTAAAACAATTTCAACGCGTTTCGAGCTGCCACGGTCAAACGACAACTCCGATTGCTACGAAAATTGAAATTCGATAATAACTAACTATTACGGATCCAATGGAACTAGTTTCGTCCAATTCTGAGACTGTTCAAAATTTGGCTATTTTTCAGTCGATAATTAAATATTAAAATATTCAATTTTCACAAATTTACTTTTAATTCGATTTTAAAAGTTCTACAACATCATTCTAACTTTAATATGATAAAATAAAATTTTACAAATCCCTTTTATATCATATTAAACCCGTTATTCAATAAGTTCCAAATATTAAATTTTAACAATTTAATTGTTTAATATTTGACGGATTTCAATATTGGAATTTTAAATAAAATTTCATTATCAGTCGGTTTACTATATTACTTCGAATCAATTACCTTTGACTACATATTACTTCAATTGATTTGAGATTTCATTCAATTCATAAATAATTAACTAGATAAATTTGTTGCATTTCATTCTAGTTATTATTATTCCAAACGACTTACAAATTTTTTTCTAACACCAAATCCCGAAATCTTATTAAGTTAGCTAATTTAATTATCGAAAATTTACGGGTCGTTACATCATTCTTAACTTCCACTGGAAGAAATTGATAACGATTTGGCTTCGAACAACCACGGACTTGATTGAAAATGCTATAAGCTCTGAATAAAACATGAACTCACTACGTTCAATTTGAGAGTGATCAAAACATACCTTTTACCAAAAGGCATGTTTTGGGGGGCAAAATGTTATCCCAACTTTTAGCAAAGACGAGATACCCAAAACTGACTGAAAATCAATAATAGCTAAACATGAATATCATCTATGCATTGCAGGATAACCATGGATATCGATGAATTTTGTCCATGTCCGGATTGAGTTGTAATTGACAGGATATGGCTAGCAAGGCCAAGAGAGCCAACCTTCCAAGTTTCAAGTCAGTCCGAGTTCATATGCTCAAGTTATGATGGATGCAATTAGAAGGGAAAAGCTCAGGTTTCGTATCCATCCTCGTGCCCCAATTCGAATCGACCGTGTTCGTATCGATCAGGGACTGTGTTCGTATCCATACCGTTCGTATCGATACCGTTCGTATCGATCGGCATGGGTTCGGCTCAGTGAAGTTCGCATCGGTCAGGTTCTAGTTCGACTCGGTAACTTCGCATCCATCAACTGAGGCAATGGTCACCGTTTCGTATCCATCATGGGAACCTTTCTTCGAATCCATCTGGTCAAAGCACTTCATATCCATCAGGTTACCCTGCTTCGTATCCATCAAGTAAGGTCTCGTTCGTATCCATCACAAGGGCAAGCTTCGTATCCATTTCATCACAACCGCTTCGTATCGATAACCCCTCATGGTCATTTCGTATCGATCAATTCGTGGATGATCGATGCGAAGCGTACTCCTGGAATCGATGCGAAGAGAAACACGAATTGATGGATACGAGCATGCCGTTGCAAAGTTATGGATAAGGACGAAGCATAAAACATGGATGCGAGCCCACGTCTCCAGGAAAGAAGCGGTCAAAGCGGCAAGAAGAATGGATCGATGCTTGGAAGTAGCGCCACGTCATCGGTGTGCACGTGCCTCCATCGAGTCGAAAGTGATGGATTCGAACAGATGGATTCGAAGGAGACAGCCAACTGAAAACCCAAGTTCGAATTGATCATAACTCAAGATCCACCGATCCAAATGCAACGAAATTTTCACAGAAGCTTCTATACAAGGTAAAGATTGTTCCTGCCAAGTTTCAGCTCGATTGGATCATTCTTTGATGGATACGAAATCGCTTCGTATCGGTCCCAGATCGAGTCAAAACTTGGTAAGGTCGGTCGCGTGGGCCTACTCACGTGCCAGAAAAAGTCTCCCGGGGTTTGAGCGAGATCTGAGCTTCCTACGTCTATAAATAGCCCCCTGAAGCCTACAGAAAAAGGATCTTTTGGCCATTCAACGTCGAGACTCTGCCGGATTCGATTCTACTTCCTTCCATCACTGTTATAGCCGAAATTCAATCATTGTAACTGCTGCAATCGTTTGTAACCAGCAAAGAACATCAATAAAAGTTAAAACTTTGAAGTGGACGTAGGCCGGAGATAGCCGAACCACTATAAATCTTGTGTTTCTAATTGTTATCTTTGTATTGGTGCTTGTTGCTTGCTTGGATCTGAGACTTGTGCTTGAATATTGTTGATTTATATTCGTTGTTTGGTGCTTTCACAATACTTGGGGTTTTTGACCATTTTTGGCGCAAACACTAACAAAAAAACTCGAGCGTGAAACGGAGTTCGTAGGAGAAAGTTATACGCATTAATGGTGATTGAAATTTAAATTATAAAATAGAAATAAAAGAACACCTTCAAGCACCACGTCATCAACTGCTTCTTCTCCCACCAAACACCGAACGCAATCAACCCAAAATAGCAAACACCGAAGCACTCAACCCAAAATCGCACAGATTCGTGCGTGCCACCCTCAACGCGTCGTTCCATCATTCTTCGGTCTAATCGTGGCCCACTGCACCACCACTGGTGAGCCGCCGCCGCCAAGAGACGAGCCCCTTCGCCACTGACGCCCCCACGACCACCTCCGTTCGGAAAACACGCAGCCGCCCCCTTTATGCCGAACCCTAGTTTAGAAATTTCGGTCACCTTCGGTCGAGACAGGCCAAACGACCACCACCCATTGACTCCTAAAGCCAAGCCTAACAAAACCCATATCTTGATTTCAACGATTAGATCCAAAACCAGAAAACCCCAATTTGATGCTTAGGGTTCACAAATTCGAGCTTTGACTGATATTTCTGGCTGAAACGAGCATCAATTGCAGAAACAGACGCCACATGTAGATTTGTATCGATGAAATCCACAACATATATTTTTTCAGATTTTTTCTGTGGACTTTAAATTTTCATTTGATTTTGGAATTTGCAATTAGATCTGGATCTGGAGTTTGCATCCATTGCGGAAGAGGAGGAGCTGCTGAATTTTTATATATAGACAAATGAGAATAGGCGTAGGCTAGGGTTTAGCAGGGTGTTTATAGATAAAGTTGAAATAGGATGGATCGGGTAAGATAGATGTACGCGCTAACGACAAAGTGGCCCAAAAAGCCCGTTCTGACTCCGGAACGAAATTGGGTAAACCCATATATCAAAATAGGTGTTTTAAAATATTTTAAACGCAATGGAAAAAGTTTAAGGTTCAAATTGCATCGTATGAAGAAGTTATGCTAAAAACAATATTTTCCAAATTGATTTCAATTGCATAAATTTCAAGACGCTTCGAGTCCGTACGATCAAACGACAAGTCCGATTGCTACGAAACTTGAAACTCTATTATAATTCACCGTTACGGATCCGATGAAACTGGATTCGTCGAAATCCGAGTCAGTGGCCAAAATGGCTATTTTTCCATTAATTAAATAAATTTAAAATAAATTAATTAAATCAAATTTCGCGTTTAAATTCTGAAATTTGCAATCTTTATCACTTTATAATTCTCAAACATTTATAATGATTTAAACAATTTTTAAATGTCAATTTAGAGAAGATTAATCAATATAAATCCTCAATTTCATAAAATTCAAAATTATAGATAAAATTTCCAAAATTTCCATTAAATTAAATTGACCCATAATTATTCCATTCATTAATTTCAAATAGAAGGGTTTACCATTGGATTAACATTATAACATAAATTATTTCACAAACCACCATATTTAATTTCATTTATTCGCAATAAATTCAATTTTTGAAATTTTTCTTCAATTAAATCTTGCTTTAAATTAGCCTATTGTCATATTATAAATAGGATTAGCATTAACTACATCTTATAAAACTAACCATTTTAAATGACAAATCACACCTAACTTATCCGCACAAATTAAGTCAAATAATTGTACTTGATTTCACATTAAATGTTATTAATTTATAAATTGAAATCTCAATAGATCCATTTATTGATTGAAAATCTTGCTATTAAATAAATTGACATTTTATAGGTATAACTAACAGTGAATTATATTACATTTCCTTAATGTATTTATTAAATTTATTTCCAAATAACGTACTACCTAATTTCCCTTAATTGCAATTTGATTTCCATATTTTATGCACATACTAAAGAAATAAACATATATCAATTGATTTGTTTTATTCAAATCTTTTATTAAGTTTAATACTACTATATAAACTTAGTTACCTTATTTTTCCCATTCATTACTTTAATATATCCATTCTAACACTCCTAACCATTGTATTACATTCCACACAAATGTAACATTTATATACATTTATTACAATTTATCTCAAATTCCAATTAACAAACTAATTAAATAGGTAACCTGAATAAACATTACCGTTACTCTTAGTCACATAAATAAGCCTTTATTACTTATAATCAATGTTGGCATTTATTTCCATACTACTAATTTTATGCTTCTATTAATTTACCTTCACACTTCCGTTACTATATATTAACCATCATTAAAGTAACGTATATTATCAATAACAACATTTTAATTACTTAACATCTATATGAACTTTATTTACAATAAATTCATTGAAAAAAAATCTTTTTTTTAGGTAATTTATAATAATTGTTATCATACCCTTAAAATTTACGCTTAAGTTTATGTTATATTCAATTTATTTTATTTCATTAATTAATTCAAATTTCACGCTCGTTTTCTTCCGTTTGATTTATAGCCTAACATAACATTTACATTAACCCATTTCATTTAACTTATACACATTCAACTTTGACTAACTTTATTGCCTAAATTTACATGCAGTTACTTTTAATAAATAAAATTATTGCATTAGATAATTAAATGCTTAACTTTATAAGTTTTCATTTCCAAACAATATTTCAATTACTACAGGATATTGATTTAATCCAAATTTACTATTTAGTATTATTAATTCATTAAATTAATTCACATTTTTTTCTCTAAATTTAATTGCAAAATTAAATTAAACTAACCAATTTATCTATCAAAATTTACGGGTCGTTACACCTAATCAAAAGCCGAATCGAACAAACGACCATGGTCATCACCTTTCCCAAGTCCAACAGCACCCTCCAGTCCTGGTCGCACCACACCACGGTGATGAAATAGCCGGAAATTAATTTTTGGACAGAAAAAGTTCATCTCCAAATTTCCTACAATCTAGGCTGTTAAAAATCACAATTTAACCTCTAAAAATCCTATTTATAACAGGGAAACCAACATGCATGCTTGAATCTTTGATTTAAATATACTGAAATTTCACAAAAATATGATTTTTACTGTAAAACGAGCCCCAAGCTAACAACACTGCATAAATCGTTCATGAAAATATTTTTAACTTAAACTACACTAGAATATAAACATATTTCTAGTTTTCATCAACATCATTCATGAATCAGGTTAATAAATATTTATTTTTAAAACTGAAATGAACAAAATGTTTACTGTCAACAAGAACAGAAAAATTCATTTCTATATTTTTAAAAATTAAGTTTCTCACCTTAAACATTTGCTTCCAGATGCTTTTAAAACTTGAAGTTGAATTTGAAAACTTGAAATCTTTGAACTTGCTTTCAGGTAGCTAGATTCTTTAAACAGAGATTGCTTCAAGATCTCTTTAAGTTTCCAGATTTTGGTTACAGAGCACTTTCTTCTATTAACTTTGATTTCTGATTGAAAATATTTGAACAGAGGCATTTTTTTAAAGTTACTTGTATAAATTTTCAAACAACAGTCCAGACAATAGATATATATATGTATATACAATTTTGCAATATCAATGTTAGACAGAAATGACTTTTGGAGGCTGAAGTAATATTTTCTAAGCAGAGAGAATTTTGAAAAGAAACTTGAATAATTATGTTGGATTTCCTCAGATTTTTCGGTGCCAAATGTTAGTTTGTTTTGCAAATACAATTTCTTACTCATTTACCCATTGTTTACATTTGTTAAAAACCGTTTTCAGGTTTTGGTCAACCTGTTCTTATTTAACAGTAAATAGTTTTGCAACCTTCCTATTGTTATATTTATATAAACTATACAAAAATAAAACATATGCAAGTGTTTTAAGAATTTAAACAGCCTATTTACATTACTTGTCAAAGTAGTGTTGTGTTATACATTTTAAACTAAAATGTAAGTGAGAACTATTTTGAAATAATACTTAATTTAATTTAACATTTGGAAATTAATAATTATTATCTAAATTCACTTAAGACCTTCGATTAAATTCAAAGGTTTTTACATTTTTAAAATAAAGGTGAGAAATAAACAAGAAGATTAACACTATCTATATATAAATAAAATGAAATAAATACTATTTCGATGATGTTAGATAGCCCATACTTACTTATTGCCTTATAAAATGAATGTTTGCACTTTACACAATTTTTTTAGAAATGAACTTGTTATTTTAAATTTTAGAACAGAAAATAATACTTATGAAACATTCTCTAGTCAACATATTTTCCTATATAGTGTTGCAAAACAAAAGCTACAAAAGTGGTTAAAATTATTTTAAGTATTCATGTATATATGTACCATATACACGATTTAATTTAAAATATAGAAATATATTATTTCAAAATAAATCAAGTCACTTCCTTCTTTTATAACATAAAAATATATGACTTCAAAACAAACTAAGTCTCATTGATATTTATGTGTAGATAGTTTCTCCTATTTATTTAAGTGATTTTATACACATCAATTTATAACATTTTTATCAATTAAATATTATAAATTTTCATTTTAACTTATCATAACATATATATATAATTTCCTTATTCAAAGTACATATATTTTTAAGAAACTTAAAATTATTTTATTCAATATAAACAACATTGTTTGTATATACCAATTCAAAGTATAACACTTTCACTTCATTAAGAATTTTCATCTAATTTTATTACATAAAAATTTATCATCCTATATATGAAAATAATGAATTTTCAATAAATTTAAATTTCCTATTATATTTCAACTTCAGAATAAATATACATATTTATCCTTGAAACAAATACATATATTAAATCTAAACAATATATACATATTTTAATTTAAAACAAAATATATATTTAAGAAATTTTATTTAAGTCAAATTAATAACTTAATATAGTTTTGAAAACTCAAGTTATATTGATTTAGAAAAAGTTTAGATAATTATTAATCATTGATTAATGGAAATATTGTATATTAAAATACAATATCATTGAATATTATAAATAATATTCATAACTCGGGATGTCCAAAATCCTGGGTCGTTATAGAGTGCTACTGAGTGCAATTGATATCTTCTTGGAATCTGAATTGTCATGATCTTTCCTAGCTTTCAGTTCCATTTCATAGGTCATCATATTTCCAATCAGTTCCTCCATGCTTTATTTGTTTAGATCTTTGGATTCTTGTATTGCAGTCACCTTTGCCTCAAAATTCTTTGAAAGAATTCATAGAATTTTCGAACTAACTCAACTTCAGTGTACACCTTACCTAAAGCTCTAGAATTATCCCAATACTGAAAAATACCCATGCATCTCTTTTATGCTTTCATCTTTTAACATCACAAAATTCTCATATTTATTGCTAAGAAGGGCGAGTTGTAATTCACTGGCTTGAGATGTACCTTTATGTGTAACTTCCAAATTGTGCCAAATTTCCCACATAGTCAAAAATGAAAAACTAGATTAAATTCAGTCTTATAAAAAGCACAAATAAGAGGATTCATAGCTTTAACATTTAATGAAAGCAATTTCTTATCAGCTATATCCTATTTGTCATTGGGCTTAGGGAATTCTACACCACTGGCTATCATTGTGGGTGGAGTGTACCCTGTCTCTACTATTTCCCAAACATTATAGTCAATAGAGATCAAATATATTTTCATCATTGCTTTTCGGTACGCATAACTAGTCCCACTTAACATAGGTGGTCTAGCTATTGACTGATCCTCAGAAAAAGCATTATTTGAAACATACATGATCCTAGAGTAAATCTAGCACCTAAGCTTTGATACTAATTGTATGATTGAGTAATATACCCTAGAAGGGGGGGGGGGGTGAATAGGATGTTTAAAAATATTTCACAAAGATACTAATAAATAGATAAAACAAAACGTGGAAACATAAATGCGAAAATAAATAACACAAGATATAATCAGCTTCGGCCGAATGCCTACCGCTACCACCAAAGATATTATTAGAGTTAAATATTCAGATGCTTACAAAATAGTAAATTCACAAATATTGCTAAAAATATTCTAACTCTATGCCTCATAACTCTACCTGAACTCAAACTCAAAGATCAAAATCCCTAAACTACAAACTCTGTAGCTCAATCCTAAATAAACTGGAGTTCAAAATTAAAAAATTACTAAACAAAAGAAAAACAAATTACACAGATATAAAAAGAACTCTCCTTTATCTTGTCTCTTTTCATGTGGCCTTGCACTATCTTTGATTTGTAGTTTAAGGAACACATCACTGCCTACAATCTGAATTAATCATGCTACCAAGTTGTTGGTGAATTTGGGGTACAACTTCTACCTTAAGATGATGATGTCCTCCTTGAATTTTTATTGATGAAGAAATACCTTTGCTTGATTAGATATCGATTTGAATGAACAAGAAGTAAAAACAATGTGAATTTTGAAATGTTACTATGTAGAGAGATATGAATTTTTTCGATGAAGCTTTTATCCATTCTTTTATTATTGTTCTATCTGGTGATTTTTCCTTTCGATGTTGTTGAGTTTATATTGGCTAGTGCAGTAATGTATATGTATGGAAACATATATGGAGGACAAGATACTGAGAAAGATATGGATTTTTGAGAATTTGTTTCCTTGTATAAAAACTAATTTTTTTAAATTTTTTTTAGCAAGGCTAGCCGGCTTTATAGTGGGTCATGCCACTGTTCATAAAATGGACAAACAAGTGCTCTGCACATGCATAGAACAACTAAACGGGAAAGAAACCCAAAAATGGAAAAAATTAAAGCACATGAGCTAGACAAAGGAGCCTAAACTACTAACACAACAGACTAAGGTTCCTCGGAAGAAGGAGAACAATCACGACCATCATCTGAGGAAGGACTAATAACATGAGAAAATCCCCAAAAAAGAGCAGCTAGATGAGGATCAAAACCGACTGAGACCGGAGAGTAAATAAATTTCCTATCCCAAGTGACATCATAAAACTTACTTTTGTTCTCCTCACCAATCACACCATCCCTAGTGAGGCCCAAACCATCTCCCTCAATATGGTAGATAAGAAACCGACTCTCACCCTCAATATCACTAATAAAAGCATAAAAGGTGTGTCTCTCGGGAGAATATCTCATATCAGAAGGAGCATGAATCCAAGCGCGTTCATCAGAATTCCAAGAAATGATATCGGACGAGGTATTAGAAGGGACCACCTCCAAGGCCGAAGGTGAAGAAATAAAAGATGGAGGAATAGCTGGCGAAGAAACAGATGGAGCAACACAAACTGGAGCAATAATAGGAGGATCCACAAAGGGAGCAATAGTAAAGGGAGCTACCGGTTCAACAACTACTGGGACAATAGGAGCGACCTTCAGAACCCACATACGGAGAGGCGGATGAGGAAGAGGAATCCGGTCAACTAGGGGAACAACCGAAGAAGGACAATAATATGCAAGATGGCCAAAGGACTGACAAGACGAGCAATTCTCAGGTTTCCAACTATAGCAAACTATGACCTCAACAACGTGGCTCTCATCTAATCTGACCTTTAGAATGGAAGGCAGAGGTTTGTCAGGAGTAATCTCAATAAGAGCTTTTGCGTAGACTAGTTTCTTTCTGGCCACAGTATTTGCATCATAACATATCACCTTAAAGACTAGATTTTTTATATAACGGGAAATATGTTCTTTTGTATCTTCCAATTAATATCATCTGGTTATATATGTAATTATTCACTTCCAATCTCGATATACTTATCTCTGATTGCGAAATAATATATTCCCTACTTCGTATTTTATTTTTGAATGAGTTTACAGGGATTTTCTTTGTTAATGTTTCTAAAATATCACTAAATAAATGGCAATATCTAAACTGATTCTCCCATCTATCTTTCCTTGCATTATTCTTGGTTCTTTTCTTTCATTCTTTATTTAAATTTTGTTCCATATTTGAATCATTCTAAAGTAATATTTTTCTTCAATTAATTCCATACTGGAATGGGAAAGAATCCAATAAAATATTTTTTGCTTCAAATTGCATGATTGTAGAAACATGTTTCCTTTGTTTCGTTGTTGTTGAGTATTTGCATTCAATGGGGAAATATATGTTTCCTCTTTTTCCAAAATACATGATTCCATATGAATTATCCTTCCTTTATGAATGGCTTATTTTCCATTTTGAATGATTGATGTCACATGCATTGATTTTGAAAGACTTTATACTATATATAGAAGTTTTGCTTTGAATCAAGTAAAACTGCAAATGAATGGAAGTATATCTCTTGGTTAAATAAAATGCTTGTAAATACACATTACTAGACAAAAAACATTAAATCCAACATAAATTTGTTAATATTAAATTGATATCAATTTACTTTATAGTTTCTCCTTTTTGATAATAATAAAGGTATGCTACCATTGACAAATAAAATCTATGATACATTGGTTAAAAAATGTGCATGTATGATTTTTAACTATAACACAATCTAAAAAAAGAACATATTTTTTTATCATCAAATAGGACGTATACTCCACATAGTGTTACCATGAGAGTACCGGAGGAGAACCTTACTTGGGAAGACTTTAGAGAGAGGTTATAGGAGAAGTTCTTGTCTGAAGCAGCTAAGTCAACTTTTTTTTTGAAGGTTTTTGGAGTTGGAACATGGTAAGATGATTGTGTTAGAGTATGTAACAAAGTTTGATAAGTCAAAGCATGGACAAGCCATCATTAATACTCATCTTAAAAAGAATGAGAAGTTCATTTGTGCACTGAAACCGAAGATTGCTAATGCAACAATGCCTTATCTTAGAGAACTGTTTAATGTCTTGGTGGACATGGCTTTGAGAGATAGGGATTTTCTTTCATCTATTAGGAAGAATAAGTCTTTGAAGACATCCGGTTTCTAAGGCAAGAAGAGAAAGTATTTAGCGAGAAGAGAGAAAAAAAGATCGGAGCTTCTTTGAAATAGTTTATTAAAAGTGCAATATAAAAGGGACTTTGTCGATCAGTGTCACTCCTAAGACAGCAAGAAGACTGCTGACAAGAAGGCAGTGAAATGCAATAATTGCAACACAATAGGATATTTAAAGAAAGCGTGCCCATAATTGGTCAAAGCTAAAAGAGGAAAGTTTTTTGGTTTGGAACCTATTAGTTATGGACCAACTACATAGTTGAAAGTAAAGGCTGTGTTAGGAGGTACACTTCTTATTCATAGCATTCGTGTTAAAGTATTGTTTGAAATGAGAGCATCGCATTCTTTTACATGTAGATGTTTATTAGATAAGTTAAACCTTGAATCGACATACCTTATTACATCTGCGAGGGTTACGAATCTGATAGGTGGCTATGCAATTCTTAAAATGAGAGGTGGCCATCATGAATTTTATTGGTTAGGTCATATGTTCGCCTACAATTTGTATGTATTTGATTTTGAAGGTTTTGGAATAAATTTAGGTATGGGTTAGTTAAGTATGTATGATGCTAGGAATTTTTTTAGGATTGAATGATATCCTTAAGACACCCTGATTGCCATGATCGAATCATATACTCATTAGAAAAATTGAGTTTTATTGTATGTGCAACATTGTGTTCTTTGGAAGGCGTTGATGATGAAATCAATCGGTTTTTCATAGTAATAGAATATGTAGATATTTTTGAACATGTTACAGGACTATGATCACAATGTATCATACAATTTCGAGTATATGTTGTACTTGGAGCTGAATCCATAAATAAACCACCCAGCAAAATGGCACCTACCAAAATGAAAGATTTAAGGCGAAGCTAGTGGATTTAGAAAGGAAGAATTTTATTAGACCAATTAATTTGTCTAGAGGAGCTGCATGGATGTTCATTAAGAAACCGAATAGGTCTTCAAGATGGCGTATTGATTATAAAAAGATGAATAAGAAGACGATAATGAATCAGTACCCTTTTCCTAGAAGAAATTATTTGTTCGATTTATTGAGAGAAGCCAAGGTGTTCATGCAGTTAGACTTAGTAACAGGTTTTTATCATTTAGGAGCAAAAGAGGAAATATATTTTTCACGGTGTTTCAAACAAGATATGGTCCGTACGTAGGGTCAATCATGCGCTTTGGATTAACCAACGCACCTACTTTCTCCGTAGATGAATCGAATCTTCCAAAAGCATTTGGATAGATTTGTATTGATGTTTAATGATGATATTTTGATATATTCTAAGAATGACCAGGACCACAAAGTTCATCCCAGAACAAGGCTAGATATGCTGAGGCACCAACAGCTAGAGGCAAAAAATTTAGAATATAATGTTTGAGAAAAAGAAGTGAAGTTTCTTAGGTGTGTAGTTTCAGAGAATGGATTATCTGTGGATCCATTGAAGATCGAAGCTATAAATAGTTGGAAAAGACTCAAGACCGTTATTAAGATTAGAAATTTCTTAAGGTTGTCTAGCTACTACTAGAGATTTATTAAAGATTTCACTCGTATAGTAGTTCTAATGACTAGGCTCGTAAGGAAGGATGTAAAGATTGTTTAGATCGATAAATGTAAAGAAATATTTCAAAGGCTAAAGCATCTGTTGAATAATGCACTAGTGTTGGTTGTTCTAGATGGAAATCGAGATCTAGTAGTGTATAGCGAAGCATTGGAATTGGATTAGGAGTTGTCTTGAAGAAGAGTGGCAGAGTCATTGCCTTGCTTCTTGGCAGATTAAACCTCATGAAACTAGATGCCCCACTCATTATTCGAAGTTGATCACAGTGATCTTTGCATTGAAGGTTTGAAGACATTATGTCTTAGGAGAATGGTTCAAGTTGTTACAGATCATAAGTCTTAAAGTATTTATTCTCTTAAAATGAGTTGAATATGAGGAGACAGAGATAGTTAGAGTTTTTGGCAACGTATGACTTTAGGACTAAGTATACGTTGGAAAAAGGAAATGAAGTTGTCGATGCACTTAAAAAGCATCATAATATGGTACTGGCTATGATATCTGAATGGAATGAGGCATTGGCCTCTTGTGTAGTTAGAATGAGGTCGACGGCTGATTCTAGTTAGAGTACCACAATGATCTCTTATTTAGAAGTTCGGTTGATATTGATCCAAAGAATTGCAACAAGGCAAAAAGATGATCCAATATTAGCCGACTAGATAAAGAGACCGGAAGCGAGAAGTGAGATTTCGTGGAGTTAGGGGTATACCCTAGAAGCAATTATACAATTTGTTACATATATCTAACTCTATGCCCAATCTTGTGTAAAATAAAAGGTATTTTTTCTATTATATACTTGTTGTATTATGATATAAATATTTAAGTGATTAATATAATGTATATAGATGGAAATCCTTAAATGATATGTTATGTGATACCAATTACAAAGTGTTGTAATCATGAAAATTTTATCGCATTGAAAATAGCAAATTGTTTCAAATATTCCTAATCAAGATGCTTCAAGAAAGGATAACGATTCATTAGTCGAGGCTAAAGTATGTAATTATAATGCCCTAAAAATTTAACAAGATCTGATAGAATCTATATGTTAATTTAATAGGACGATTAAATTAAATGAAAATAAGAACTTAAAAGAAAATTTTCACAGATGTGTAAATTTAGCTGAGAAACTTGCAGCATCATGTTGCTAGCAATTTTTCGGACAATTATCATACACAACACTTCGTAATCCGAGTTTGTATGATCTAAACAAAATGAGAAATTGAAAATAAAAATTTACAAATTTACAAATTGTTGGGTCGATCGGTACTGATCAACCGTGGGGCATGAGTAGTTGACCAGAGGCATAATAAAATCGTGGGTTCATCATACTGTAATAGCGTGATTCAATAGCCTGGATTGGTTGCTTGCTTGAGAAGAGTTAGATGAGTGGTCTAGTTGCTAACCGAGTTAATCTAATGGCCCTTAACTTAAACCAAACTCTACACATAAGATGTTAATGAAACCCTAATCTCTTATTAAAGTTTTATAGTAAGGACAATGTCGAATTTTCCCTAAACCCTAAAAAATCATACCCTAATCAAATTATGAGCAAGAGTAAGCAATCAAGAGGGACTAAGAAAATCTAGGGAAGGAGATACCAATTGGTGATCAAATTCTTAATCAAAAGCTTAGGAAAAAGGCTAGTGGGAAAAAATTAAATAGGTTTATTATTGTAGTTAATTTAAATTATTGAAATTGATAGGATGTCAGCACTTTAAAATTGAATATGTTAATATGGTAAACCCAAGTTTTAAACTATAAGTTAACTGTAAATTGAATTTGCATGTATCCTTACTTTGTAAATTTGTAAACCCCAATTTGGCAAACCCTAAACTTTTAATTAGACTGCAATTAATGTTCAATAATCACTATTAACAACCCAAATCAAAATAAAAAACAATCATAAATTTTAAAATTTTAAAATGTTAAAATGTTAATATAAATGATCAACCCGGGAACCTTCACGGTCGACCGACAGCCGTCTACCATAGGGTATAATAGGTCGATTTTTCGTAGTGTAAATAGGCAAATTGAACCTCGGCTTAAGGACCATAATTTATAAATAAATATTTATGGATTGTTGCAGGTCTATTTAAGGGCAATTGGGTGAAGTTAGGACTTGTAGGAAAACTATTTTCCTAGGAGCAGATGCTAGGTTGTAGCGGTGTTGGGTAAATGTTATTTACCCAATTTATAATAGCTTTCGATTTGAAGTGAGATAATTTCACTAATCACACTCACGGAGCTTCCAACGATGGAGGTGCAGCTGGCATGGATGCTTAATGGAGTGGGTCTGACATAATGGGAGGCCCTAGTATTCACAAATTCCTGACGCATATGATATAATTACAAAGGGGATCGGAAGCATGCAATAAGAGGCCAATGCTACGATCCAAGAATAGTATGAGGGAACGTTCCCTGTAGCTTAGAGGCGGAGGTAGTATTGGAAATTTATGTCCACAAGTAGTCTAATAGCGGCGTCTTTCATTGTTAGTAGCCAAGAGGGCGGTGTCCTATACATTGAGTAGCTTTAGGAGCGGTGCTCGATCGTTAGACATAAAGTTCAATACTTAGTTCGATCCATTGAATTAGACTTCACATGCATAGTGTTGGAATGCACAAGACAAGAAACCTTAATTAATAGACCTTACAAATTCATGGATACTTGTGTCACACCCTACATCATTTTTTTGCAGTATTAAAAGTAACTACATATGATCATCATTTTAAACTTGTACTCATTCACTAGACTTTATGTCTAACCCAATCTCTCTTTCCTTCTTTTTCACCACCATAGGTGGATAGAGCAGCGGGTGACTCTCCAATTATGGATATTAGGAGAGAGTTGAGCTTATATCCAAGGTCTTCTTTTATCCTAGTTTATTCTCCATATATATTCTTACTTATCAGTACATTTTGCTTCTTGCTTCAGACTTTAAGAGATATTTTTTATATACTATGTGTTGGATCACGTACTGATATTATTTTGAGACTTTGATTTGATATTTTTAAGACTGGTATTTTCAGTAATATTTACATGACATATTTCTTTCGTTGTGATACGTATTTGATAATTAGTTTATCCTTCAACTGTGATACACATTTGATAGATTGTTTGTCTTAGATTATATTTGTTTATCTTAATCTTTGAATAGTTAAAGGTTAGAAACTCGACAATCCGCATTTCTTGGCATGATGCGAGTATGAAAGTCACACTACGCGTTGGATCAGAGTGTCAAAAGGTGCAGATTGTCATCGTTGGTATCAGATCATACTTTCAATGTTCCTTAGGATTAGGACTGTATTGGTAGATATATTTTGAAAAGCTTTTGAAAAAAATGGCTTCTAAAGTGGATTTCAAAAAGGCTTTCCAAATTGTTTTCCGAAATGGTCTCTTTAAAAGTATGTATGTGTGTGTGTGTGTGTATATAATCAAGTACGTCAAAAAGCTTTCTAAAATTTTAATATTGATAATCCCTCTTTTTCGTGCCTTTGCTACCTTTGATTCATGCCAATGTTATATCTCTTATTCCTTCCTAAAATATCTATGAAAATTTTCTTATGGAATTCTTAAAATTCATAGATAGAGGATGACAGCTTCCATAGGTTCAGGCTTTAGCGAGGAGGTCGAAATCCCAGACGTGAACATCCATATATAGTAGATTCCTTCAGGTTAGGGGATATGCCAAGCTTAATTCCTATAGAGGACCCTTGGCGGAAGCGATAGGTGCGACTCCTGCCCACCCACCTACTGCCATAGACTTTGCCAAGCTTTGCAAAGACATCTCAACTCTTGGAGAAAAGCCATACTCAAGGGCATAGTGTTATATGGATTCGAGGTTATGGATCTGTGTTTGTGAGAGGATCTTTAGTCTGATAGGTTCAACTAATGAGGCAAGGATGAAGTTGGCCACCTAGCATTTGCAAGGTCAGGTATTGAGCTGGTGGGAGGCAGTTGAGGCTGAGACTGAAGGAAAGAAGGTCGTTTGGGATGAATTTCATAGGCAGTTTGTGGTGAAGTTTCTTTCCAAGGTAGAGGAAGGTGTGTAGTTGGAGAAGTTTCTTAACTTAAAACAAGGGAGTCGGTCTATTAAGGAGTATATGAACCAATTTAATGAGCTTGCTAGCTTTGCTGAACATCGTCTCTAAAGTTGAAGCTAAAGGAGGGGGACCTATGAAGGTTGAAGGGAAGCTGCAACTGAATCAACAGAAAGGTGGACGTGGACCAAAGAGGAAGATTGAAAAGAAGGATATGCATGGTAGAAAGTGGTGCATGAAGGGACATTTCATGAAGGAGTGCAGGGTAGATCATTCTAAAGTTTAGTGCAATATCTATGATTAACTAGGACATCTGAAGTGAGATTGCATAGCACCACCGAGAGCTTCTATATAGATGGTTCCAGTTTATGCACTAGTGGAAGTCCCTAGCTCGAGTGAGCAACCAATGGAAGACACGGGATAGAAACTGGTGATCAAAGGTGTGTCGACTCTTTTTGGTTTGTTTATTAGCACTTTATTTGATGCTGGAGCTCCACATTCTTTTATTTCTAGTATACTTGTTGATGGCTTACACTTACACACTAGTTAGTCACAGATCATGTAGTTGTATCAAACCCCATAGGAGGATCCACAATTTGTCTATGTTATGTAGGGAATCGAAGTTGTTTATTTTAGGGGTCGAGTTTGATTGCAATGCCTTTGTACTGAGATTTTCTAGGTCTGGGTAGATATTATGCATGGATTGAATTTCCACTTTTAGTGCTATTTTATAATATGATAGGAAGGTTGCTAGATTAGGCACATGTAGTGAATATGGCTTAGAGGTTTATAGAAATCCCCGAGGATCTATTATGTTGAGCTACATATAATCATTGGACTTATCACATGATGCCTTAGTGTGGCACATGTAGTTAGAGATTTCCCAGCTGTTTTTACTGAGGTTACTGGCCTCCCATCCCAGAGAGAGAGAGAGATTCAAAATCTATCTTGTAGAGAATGCTAGACCCGCTGCCTTACCACTAAGGAATATAGCTCTAAAAGAAAGATGCGAGTTGAATAAGCAAGTGAATGACTAGTTGGTAAAGGGCTTTATCAGGAGGAGTATTTCTGAGTGGTGATCATTAGTCATCTTTGCTACTAAGGTGGATGATTCTTTGAGACTATTTTCCGATTATAGGGAGTTGAATAAAATGATAAAGAATAATCGTTATTCACTAACATGCATAGGCGATCTCTTTGATCAGTTGCATGGAGCTAGAGTATTTTCACAGCTTGATTTGGCTCTAGATTCCACTAGTTGTGTGTAACCGAAGATAGTATTCAGTAGACAACATTTTGTACACTCGATGGAATTTATGAGTGGTAAGTCATTCCCTTCTGATTGACCATTACACCCATCTACTTCGTCAATCAGATGAGTCGAGTATTTGGTGGGTTGCTTAGTAAATTTGTTATGGTATTTTTGGATGATATTCCTGTTGCAACGACCCACAATTTATCACTTTGATAAATTAAATTTATTTTTAAAATATTCAAATAAAAGGTTGATAATACAAATAATCTTGTTTTGAGTAATACTAAATAATAAGAAATTAGTTTTCAACCTAGGAAATTTAAAATGAAACTACTTAAATTATGCAATTAAAATGAATAGGATAAGGCACCATACCTTCAACCAGGGTTATGGGTGATATAATTATTTTTGGTGTGCTTAGTTTTTATTGGTTGTTTGATTTATGCTCTACCAGTTTTTGAGCAATTAATTTCCTTTAGCATGGGTTGGATAAATAGCAATTGCAGGCTAAACGCTTTGGGATTTAACTCACGATTAGACTATAAGATATTTAACGATAATATTAATTCAATTCAATCTAATTAAGCTTGAACACCTCGTGATTTTAGTTTCATAATTTGACTACGTAGTGTTCGATAAATAATGGTTGTTTAAGGAATTTATTTAAGATAAAAAATTTACGAATTTTTTTATATAAGTAATAAAATAAATTGGATTTAGAAGACATGCTTTATAAATGATTTTTTGAAAATCTAAGTCTCGGTATTTGGAAAGAATTTGACGATTAACTAGATCGAGTGGCTCGAAAGTAACTAAAAAGGGTAGGTGTCATGTTCAGATGGAAAACGCTTCTCTTAAGTATTACCTTTCTTGTTAAGGGAATATGTGATACTATTTGTAGTACTTAGTTACTTGGAATTATTTTGGAGTTACTCGATCTATAAAATTTTCTAAAGTTAAAAGGATAATTTTGAATCATTAAGTAATGGGTAAATTTTGGATATAATGGTTAGTCAAAAAGGAGTATGTTATAATATGAGAAATTTATCATAAAATTGGAAAATACACGATAAAATACCTTTCAAATTTAAATGGCTTCTTTTGGAAAAGAGATGGAAATATTTTGTAAATAAATAAACAGTTCAAAGTGATCAATTTATAAATAAAGTTTTATAAATAATGGGATATATTTATAAATGGCATTTTTATAAATAAAGTAATAAGTGTTATAAAGAAGATTTTATAACAGAGTAGATTTTTGAGTGAAACTTAATAAATGAAAATTTTTCATAAAGATTTTGGGAAGTTAATAAGTGCGTATGTTGTACGTAGATCATTTTGTCACATAGTTTTAATCTAAGGTTCGCGAACGGAACTTTCAGGGGTTTGCACCGATCCGTAAAAGGATTTACCATAATGAGGTGGGTGCTTATATTTTCTATCATAGTTGAGAGCTATGTAAGGGAAACGAAGTTTTCTGGTCAAAGTGTCTGATCAGAGTCCCCACTAGAGAATCGAGGGATCGATACAAACTCGGAAGTAAAAATTGTAAATTCGAATAGTAGATCGAATTTAATATGGTTATGGATGATCAATAAACATCGTATGGGTATTAGTTTAAAATAAATATTTTGGGAAAAAACCTTTAGGTTTTTATTCTGGTGTAATTTCAAGAAGGAAATTCTTTTAAGGAGGGGAGTCTGCGACGACCGACAAATTTATCACTTTGTTAAATGTATTTATTTTTAAAATATTCAAATAAAAGGTTGATAATAAAAAATCTGGTTCTGAGTGATGATAAATAAGAAGAAATTAGTTTTCAAACTTTGTTTACAATTATATACGTTA
Source organism: Allium cepa (assembly GCA_030765085.1). Lineage (NCBI taxonomy): Eukaryota > Viridiplantae > Streptophyta > Magnoliopsida > Asparagales > Amaryllidaceae > Allium > Allium cepa. The sequence goes on from CM060937.1 coordinate 297,159,067, forward strand.
ACTAAGAAATGAAAATGTGATCGGAAACCAAAATCTGGATTCGTAACGATTCAACGTGTAGAAGTTGTGCAGTGTTGTGGATTATATGTAACATACATGTACACATCAATGGACATGTACACATGCACATGAACACACATATATATACACATACACACATATATACTAATTATATCCAAAATTAAAAATATATATAACAGATATTTTATTTACTCTTTAACACTTAAGTAACTTTAAGTCAACAATACACATCAAAGTACAACCATCATTACATGCACATGGGAGAGGCCCATGTCTGCCATTTCTGGGTGGTGGTGGAAAGGACTTGGCTGCATGAGGTTATAATGAAGGAGGAAGTGGTGCATAAGGGAAATGATGGTAGATAGAGAAAACACTTATAATATATATGATATTGTCACCATTTCTCACATCCAAGTGTCACGTCCAAGAAGGAACATGGCCTTGCCCCTAGTTGATGGTCCTAGGGTGGTGTAGGACGGAGGTTTAGGATGGCCGACTATGGGAAGTGAACTAGGGTTAACTCTTATAATCAATAGGGAAGGAGTTGGTTCAGTGGTGGGTTGCTGTGGAATTTCTGAGTGGAGGAGCACCTAGGGTCGAATTTGTAGGGGGTATGTCGACGTAAAAGAGAACACATCCTTACGGGAAGTCACGATAGGGTGTACCAGATTGGTTTTGGTTTAGGCGGCGTGAGCTTAGAGTGGCGGTGATGGATGGGTGGATATTTTGGAGAGGGGATTAATTTTGAAATCAGATTCAGGTTCCATAGTTGGATTGGTGGATCAAACCGTGCGTGCACGATGGCGATGCATTAATTTTTCCTCAGGTGGGAGTGTTTGTAATTGGGAAAGAAGTATAATTAGTGGGTAATTATTATTATGAAGATAATTAGTGTATTTATTATTTAAAAATCAAAAGCTTATAAATGTAATATCTCTCTCATGCAAGGTCCAATCGAAGCACAGTTGTTTTTTTGCTCTCATAATAGTGATAGCTATGTAATGGAACTGCTTTCGTTGAATTTGAAGCAAGTGAAATTTTGGGCAAAAATCTAACGTAGTTCAAACCGAAATGCCTAAGCATCCATCAAAATTTAGGCAAGTTAAACCCGCCTTTTTGGATGATCGGTATGATACACAGTAGATAACATTTACTGTTTGGGTTTGAATGAATTTTGACTTGGTTTCTTTAATCTCTACTTTTAAAAGTGAATGACATTTAAAATGAAATACGGGGAAAATTTAGAGAAATTCGGATCTATCACCGCAGTGATTTTAATTCAAGTTAAATACTTATTGATTTTAATTTCAGCTATATGCCTATTATATAAATTGTTAAGTGCTGAAATTTGACTATTTGGCCATATTGATGTGACATTTGTTAAAAGATGAACCTTTTTAGTGAAAATGGTAGTAGTAGCATTTAAGTGCTATAGTACCTATTGGCCTTGATATATTATTTTGAAAAATACTGTTTACTACAGTTTGATTTGGAATTGATTTTCAATTTGAGAAATGATTTTTAATCTGACTTTTGTGTTTCTGTGATATTTTATATAAAAATAGGTTTTGTACTTCTCTATTTTAAATCAATTTCTCCTATTATTCTTTTCTAATATATGTACATTTGTAAATGTTTTAATTATTCTAGACAGTACTTTTCTTATAGAAATTTATTATAATAATGAATATTAATTTTAAAGGAAATAAAGGGGTTTATCTTTTGTTTTAAGTGATTTTTGTTTTAAAGGGAGATGTAAATATTTTGGAACAAATATCCATGACACATATTATATAATACGTTGTAATAAAAGGACAGGCTTATAAATGATAGTTTATAAAAGGGAATATCGTCACTTTGGATAGATTTTAGAAATAAAGCATAGTTGTGAATTTATTGTAATATAGCAAATGTTCGTGTTATGGAAATTATATGAGTTTTATAATTATGATTGGAGTTTTGTTTTATAAAAAGAGCCTTGCAATTATATTCAAAAATTTATGAAAGTATTTTTAGAAATGAGCTTGGAGTTTAATAAAAAGGTTTGCAAAATAAATTTGGGGATTTATAAAATAAGTTTTATAAATTTTATTTTACAAAAGAATTTATAATTGTTATAAAGGATGTTTATAAAGGAGCTTATTAACTAATTTTTGAAATTTATAAAAGGAGGTTTCAAGTTATGTTCAAATATTTATAAAAGGAATTTCATAATTTGTAAATAAATGTTTATAAAAGGATTTTATAAATCTAAGGAGTTTATAAAGGCATTTTAGAAAAATATATTTATAAAAAGCTTGAGACTCGATTTCCATAAGTGATTATTTAAATACGGTGGAATGGAATGCAATTCCTTTCATATTTAACACCAAATTCTGAGGTATGCAAACTCGTCTCTATCTTGAGAATTAAGAATGTGTATGGAGACAATGATAGCATTCTGACTTGACCATTTGCATTTTTAATCGAGGGGTAGTACTATTTTAAATTGACAAGTGGTGGTTAGCATATTTTGTAATGACCGGGGATTTTCGATCCTCGAAGGTTGACACTAATACAACCTCATTATTCACGTGTCATAAATTCAAGTACCGAAAAACTTGATTGTTAGGAGAAAAAGAAAATAAAGATAGAGCACAATATCACACAAATGGAATAACATATATTATGTCAATAATAATCTTTACAGCGGAAAATTTTGAATACATACCAGAGTCTAACCTAGACTCAGCTTGGACAGTTATAGATCCTATGTCCTTACAAATGCTAAAAAATAAAAACAAATGTAATAGATGCAGCAGATAATAGAATATGTCTATACATAGATGAAGATCTCCATCTCTCATCTGGAATCTTCAAGCATCTTCAACTAAACCTGAAACTCCTCGGATATGACCCAAGTATTAAAAATACCTAGATCGGGCTTGATAAACCAGTGTAAGATACTCGATTTATAAATTGGTGCCAGATAAAAACCATTGAAAAGAAGGGTATTTCATAAGACCGTGCCTACACATAAATACAAACGGGTTTTTACCTTATGATAACCAAACGCTTTTATACCAAAATAATTTGATATTATCTTTAGTGACATTTCTTTGAAAACACTTTTCAAATAATATATTAAGATAGCTGAAATTGTTACATTGTTAAGTTTGACGGATTATTAGCTACTTTTTTAAAAGTAGGTTCTATCATCAAAACCTAAAGGCAACTTATTGGAATTGGAATTTCAACATGATTGGGAAGTAGTGACCTTTTTTCCAATCCACGCATAACTCGTAGTTTATGCATGGCTTTACACGACCTCCGTCAGCCTTTGAACTGCGTTGTTACACTACTATGGTACATGGTATTAGCCGTGGCTTTACAATATGTTCATCAACCTCCAATACCTGTCCATGAGGCCCAGATTCACTCTAGTCACCTTCTTATTTCTTAGCTTGAATTGTGTTTGTAAGACCGTAAAATATCCCATTTCATTCCCGTGATGTGAGGCTCATGAGGCTAATCTCCATAAAGCCACGCTTTTTCTTTCACAAATCCACGCTCTTATCATCACAAATTCCACTTTGAATGCCACATTGTTATTCCTTCGATCACTATTTACTTTTAAGAACATAGAACCTCTGAGCTTGTACATCTCAGAGAAGGGTGTTAAGCTAAGAGAAGTTGCCTTTTCTGCCACCAAACAGATGTAAGTTTGTAAAAGTCAACGTTATGATCTTATAAATGCAATGTCAGACATTCATCCATACAAGTTCATTCTAAGACTGAACGAAACCGAAGGCCCTCCTCCTATCACATGCTGTCAGGAAATATTCTTAGGATTAGTAGCGATTATTCCTTGTAATCGAAGATTTTCATAATAGTGCACTACTACCGCCATAAATATATGATATGGTAAATTTCTACTCCGATGACTAGTGGCAAGCAGCCCTTCATCATGAAGATCCCCATCTTCAATAATAATCATCATCGCCAATATGTCTTCACTTCCGAACGTATATATTGATTCAAAGTAGTTTTGGATAGGAGTTACCCAAATCCGACCCCGGTTCCTCTGAACCAATCATCGATTTAAAGAATGTTAAGTACATATTTGATTATCAATCAACGTTCAATTTAATTCATATTTTTCTTCATTTATTAAATATCTTAGAGAGACATATTATTTTAAATTATTCCATTTATCTTCTTAACAGTATATGGAATCATTAAGCCACATTTATCAAATCCTTCTGGTTAATTTAAACCTTTTTTGAATCTTGGAATAATTTAAATCATTTCATTAAAATCTTAAAAAAGATTTCTTAATTCACAAATTTTGATTGAGTTAAAACCACGTTATCTAGGATGTAATCCAAAACCAATAACTATTAAGTGAGTAGAATCTATAGAAATCATCTAATCCTACCCAACATTGATTTTATATTCAATAAGTACTATAGGCGGAATAACGGGGAAATCACCTTACGAGTTCCCTCTTCGAGATTCAACACCAAGTATAAGAAGATAATGTCTATACAATCAAAGTTGTATTTAGTTTGAAAATTTTAAATCTTTTTTATACTTAACTCTTTTCTAACATTTCGACCTTATTTATCCCTCGCCCAAGGATAATGCCCGATGAGGCAGGGCATTGCTGGTTGCTCCTAAATATCTCCTGTTACCCGACGCTTTGACTCGGCTACGTGGCGATGGTCATAGAACTTATGACTGAACATAAGAGAGACTCAAGCTAAGAAAGAGGTGGAAATATAAGCGACCAGTGTAGCTAAACTATCGTTCGGCCAATACATGACTTGGTGTGCTTGGTCAAGATGTGGTTTGATCAAGATGTCTTGGGAGGGATCGTTCGACAAGCATTGTTCGGCAAGCGCCGCTCGGTAAGCATCGTTGGGCAAGTGCCGCTCAGCAAGCATCATTCGGCCAAAGGAAGGAAGCCACTGGAAACAGCGTATATCGCACGGTCGATGAAGGAAGAGCACAATGACTTGGTCAACATGTCCAAGGATAGGTCGTTCCACAAAGGTGGCTCGATATTCAGTAGACCAACCCCAAGGGGATTGATTCGTTTGGCTCGTATTTGATCGCTCGACATTGGAGGGCTATTGGTGTCGTTCGATCAGAAATGGTGTGGAACATGTAGTCGATGCATCTGGACCAGTGCATAGTTAGAGAGTTAGCCTGTGTGTGGGATCACCAGCGGAGTGAGGAAGCCAGTGCTACTTTACTTCGAGATCTACCGCGAATTACTCTGAGTCCTATAAGGTTTCACTTCGAGTCAATTGCTCTCCGACTACTGATCGACCATACTAGGTCGGCATTTGTCGATCGGCCAAATATCACCTGGTATGTCTAGTTCGGTCGACTCTGATTGCCATATATGGGCCGAGATACCTTGGTTTCGGGCCTACGTAGGATATCAAACCAATCTTCATCTATAAATAGTGGGGAAGAGGTACAGTTGAGGGGACCTTTTTTCGAGAACTCCAGGAATACTCTGCCATTTTTTATATTCAGTTTTGTTAGTTCAAACTTGTATTTGAGTTAGAAGTTTATGGATTGTATCTATATTCAAGTCTTTGAGAAAAGCAATAAAGATTACATTAACAGTGGACATAGGCAGTTACGCCGAACCACTATAATTCTGGTATCCTCATTCTTTACTGTTCTTACTGCATTCAATTGTGATATTTCTCTGTTTAAATTTACCATCTTCATTAATCTCTCTACATAAATCTATTCTTAGGTGTTAGTGACTAATTCCGGTGCTAACATTTTGGTTCTTTCACCGAGACTTGCATTCTCAGGCTGTTAGGATCTACTTTCTACTAGATTGAAGAAATCCCCAAAGGAGATCCATATTTATTCTCGAAAGTTCACAAACTCTACTCAGAGTTTCTATAGATAACTCTAAGATGTCAAAGCCACGCACCAGATCCGCCTCCCACAATGCTGATGCTAATGGGGGCGCAAGTTTCCAACAAGTAGGACCGAGTAATCAGCAAGCTAATACAGGTGCAGAACCCGCCACCATCCTAAACCAAACAGAAGTTGTCACTAGGGAAGAATTCAATGAGCTAATGAGAGAACTCGTGGAAAGCAGGAGACAACTTAATGAGCAAATTCAAGAAAACGCCAATCTCATGACTCAGCTTACTCAACAAAAGCATCAGAATGCTGGAGGAAGCCCTAGTTCCTACTCCTCGTCCGACTGCTCTGCTTCGTCTGACGAACCACCTAGGCGTTGATGCCATAGAACTCAAACAAAGAAAATTGGTATGGCTAAACGATCCACTAGGGATGGTCCAGGTTCCCTACCTGGAGCCATGGCCCCTCATTTACACCAGGGTAATCGTACTCAAGTTGGAATAGGAAACTTAGGATCCGAAGCACGAGTGGAAGTTGGACGACCGGCTCACCAAGGACACAATAAAGCAGGTCCCCAAGGCAAGCATTTGGTAGATCCCCAACCGAGGAGGCACCAACCGGAATGGTCCCGCAGGACAGATTCCAACTTACCACCTTCCATACAAACCCCAGACCTATCAGCTATGACCAGACAGCTGATGAGAGAAAATCAAGGCTTATCAAATGATGATTGGGGAGTATCCGGGAGACACGCTCCATTCACAGATGCAATCATGCAGGCTGAGTACCCTAGGAAGTTTAATATGCTGACTATTCCGGCCCACGAAGGGAAGAGTGATCCCAGACAGCATGTAATGAGATATGAGTGGATGATGGATTCAGCTAGGGAAAACGATGCAACTAAATGTAGATACTTCCCAATAACTTTATTTGGAATCGCTACCATGTGGTTCACCCGACTTCCTCCATGGTCTATATCCAAGTTTGATGAGTTAGCGACGAAATTTGTGGAGCAGTTCAGGATTCATGCCACTCGTACCAAGGATGTGATGTCCTTGTCCAGTGTGATTCAGGCTTCAGGGAGTTGTTAAAGGAGTACTTATAGAGATTTCACATTGCTGCTACTAAAGTTAGTAACCCGAATGACCATGTTATTCTAATGGCCGTGGTGCGAGGAGTAGATCCAGATTCGGAGTTTGGTGATTGGCTGGCAGGAAAGCCTCAGGCTACACTGGAACATTGTTATTCAAATGTGCATCAATTTATAAGAAGAGAGGAAACCAGGTGGATGAGGTGAGATAATGCACCAGGGCTTGGTAAGGAGATTGCGCAAAGCAACATTGCTGTAAAATAATCCGACGATAACTCTTGAAAGGTCCATGTTAGTATTCAAAACAAGCCAGAGCAATCTAAAGGATTAGGAGGAGGAAATCCCAGAAAGAAAAGGGAAGTAGGAAAGTGAAAACCAAGGATCTGAACTTACAATGAATACACCCCTTTGAATGCATCTTTGTAAAATATATACCTATCGACTTGTAATACATTTCAATATCGAAAGCCCAAAAGAGTCCACTGAGGAACAAAAGCGGACCGGGAAATATTGCCGCTTCAATAGACTTACGGGCACACTACCAAGGATTGTAGGCACCTCCATGATGCTATAGAAAAGATGATTCGACGGAAAAAGTTGCAGGAGTTTGTTAAAGATCCGCAGAAAGGCAGACAAGTGACATCCGACCCCGTCGCGGGCAAGCTCCTTGCCATCCTAAGGAACCTGCTTAGATTATAGTTAGATTAATCATAAAGACGATAGTCGATGGGCCCTATCCAGCAGACAAGAGTTGGCAAGAGATGAAGCGCTATGCTAATTCCTTGAAACACGTGGACTTGGAATGCTGCTCGAACTCAGAAGTTGGGATTCCAGCGAAACAGCAATAAATGAAGACTGATGATATAATGTTCAAAAGTAGAGATGCTGATCAGGTGGAGGAACCTACCATTGACCCGATGGTCATCTCGGGAATGATTGGGCCAGCATTTGTGAGAAGGATATTGATTAGTTGTGGGAGTTCTGTCTACATTATGTTCAAAAAGGTGTACGACCAAATGAAGACGGAGGCAAAAGATTTGAAACCATCTAAAGCCCGCGTTCATAGTTTTAATGGTGCAGCCACTGACGCAATAGGTTTTATTGAATTTCCAGTTGAACTTGGGGAAGGTGAATGTAGGAGGGTGCGGATCATACCCTTCATTGTTTTGGATGTCGATTCCCCATATAATGTGTTTCTTTGTCGACCAGTCTTGGCGGAGTTTAGGGAATCTTTGGCCCCGTGGTGTCTAACTTTGAAATTTTCGACAGATAAAGGAGTTTGTATAGTGCATGGCGATTAGGCAACTGGTCGTGCATGTTATGTGGCTGAGCTAAGAGAGGCTCAGCGAAGAGAGAAAGGAAAGGTTGTGGACAACTCAGTTCGCATCCAAGCTACTGAAAGTGGACAAGTAATGCTCGAGCCTTGGCTCGGGCAACATGATTAGATCTACAGAGGCATAGATCCGAGAGACGATGATGAGGAACCTAAGGAGGAAAAAAACCGACCGAACTGATGATTGACATTCTAGTCAGTCATGATGACCCATCGTGGGTACTTAGGACTGGATCACAACTCAACCCCTCGATGATCGAGGATCTTATTGATTTTCTCCGAGCGAATCTAGAATTTTTTTCTTGGATACATTCCGATATGTGTGGGATTTCTCCCGTTATTGCGAGTCATATGTTGAACATAGAGCCGAGGTATATGCCAGTGAAGCAAAAAAGGAGAGGCATTGACTCGGAGAGATTCGCTACTCTCAGAGAGGAGGTGGACAAATTCAAAGCCAGTGGGTTCGTTCACGATGCTCTCTACCCTGAATGGGTGTCTAACCTCATGCTAGTGAGAAAATAAAATGGGAAATGGAGGACCTGTGTTGATTATTCAGACTTGAACAAGGCATGCCCTAAGGATAGCTTCCCTTTACCCAGAATTAACCAGCTGGTCGACTCAATGGCAGGACATGAGTTATTGTCATTCATGGATGCGTATTATGGATACAATCAGATCCCGATGCACATTCCAAATTAGGAGCATTCTAGTTTTGTCACATATGTTGCACTGTATTGTTATGTGGTGATGCCCTTTGGGCTGAAGAATGCAGGAGCGACTTATCAGCGCTTGGTAAATTGGATGTTTAAAGATCAAACTGGTATAACAATGGAAGTCTATGTGGATGATATGCTTGTGAAGTCACGACAGTCAAACGACCACATTCGAGACTTGGTGGAAATGTTCGATATACTCAGGTACTACAAAATGAATGTCAATCCACTGAAGTGTTGCGTCGGGAAAGTTTTTGGGCTTTATTGTCAATACACGGGGAATTGAAGCTAATATAGAAAAGATTTAGGCTATTCGGGACATACAAGCTCCCAAAACTATAAAGCAAGTTCAAAGCCTGAATGGAAAGGTCGCCGTGTTGAGTCGGTTCATATCCAGAGCAACCGATAAATGTACTCCCTTCTTTGATGTGATAAAGAAAGGGAAGAGAAATTTTGAATGGACACCCGATTTTGAGGATGCCTTCCGAGCTCTAGTGAGACATTTGGAAAGTTCCCCGGTTTTGTCATAGCCTGTAGACCATGAAGTGTTATATGCATACCTGGCCGTGTCTCAGCATGCCATCAGTACGACATTGGTTCGTGAGGAGGACCGAATTCAAAAGCCAGTGTATTATGTTAGTAAACGTCTAATGGGGGTGGAGAGAAATTATCCTAAGATTGAGAAGCTAACCTATTGCTTGGTGATTGCATCATGCAAGCTCCGTCCGTATTTTCAGGCACATCCGATCAGTGTTTATACCGATCAACCTCTACGACAGGTGCTCCAATGACCCGAAACCTCTGGAAGGTTGTGGAAATGGAACATTGAGTTAGGTCAATTCGATATCGCCTACCTGCCACGGAGGGCTATCCAAGGGCAGGCTCTAGTAGACATCATTGCAGAATTCACCATATCAGACGAGCCAAGCAGTGAGAATGTTATTCCCCTCATTCGATGGAAACTATACACCGATGGAGCATCCAACGATCATTGTTCTGGGGCTGGTGTAATTCTTGTAGCTCCTGAAAACCGATCAATTTGTTATGCTTTGAAAATCAATTTCCCAGCTTCAAATAACGAAGCCGAGTATGAAGCATTGATTTCTTGGTTGAAATTTATCAGGGAACTTGGAATGAAATCGGTTGAAATCTTTTGCGACTCATAATTGGTGTACCAGGTGCTAGGAGACTATCAAGCAAAGGGATAGTGACTTGCCCCATACCTTGATCGGGTTCAAGAGCTGTTGGAAGACCTCGAATATTACGATATTTCACACATCCTACGTGAAAAAAGTGGGAAAGCCGACTCATTGGCAAAATTCGCAAGTACTGGTGATGCAAAGTAGATGTGATTGGTTCTCGTCGAAATCTTACATGCTCCGAGTATAAGCGAGATGGAAGTAGATTTTATGTTAGAAATAGAAATCAAGAAGGAGTCATAGATAATCCCATTCAAGCAATACCTGCTATACGGGGTTTTTCCCAAAAGAAAGAACGAAAGACGACAAGTCATTTGCAAAGCTTCACAATATGTAATGCAGGACAGAATAATGTATCAGAAGGGATTCTTGGTCCCCTTACTTCGGTGATTGCCCACGGTGAGATAAAATGGGTCTTAAAAAAAGTCCATGAAGGAGAATGTAGCGACCATACTAGGGGACAGACATTAGCGAAAAAGATCCTCCGCTATGGATGCTATTGGACAACCGTGAATCGAGACGCCGCGAACTATGTGCGAAAATGCGACAAATGTCAGAAATATGCGAAAATTCCAATAGCTCCGCCAACAAAACTCACACGAATGGTGGCTCCCTAGCCATTTTCAATATAGAGGATCGATATAATCGGCTCCTTGCCAATTTCCAGAGGTGGTGAAAAATATGCAATTGTTGCGGTCGATTATTTTACCAAGTGGGCGTAAGCAGAACCCTTAGCTACAATCACCACCAAAAAGGTCACTAATTTCGTTATACGAAACATCATATGTAGTTTTGGCCTCCCATGAACTATCATCACGGATAATGGAACTCAATTTGAGAGTAAGGAGTTCAAAGAATTCTGCCAAAAATGTCGTATCGAGAAAAGGTTTGCAGCACTTGCTCATCCAAATGCCAATGGAGTAGAAGCCTAAACAAAATAATCAAATCCATATTGAAAAAAGGTTTTGAGAAGGCTACAGGCAAGTGGGTGGATGAGCTTCCAACAACACTCTAGGCTTATAGAATAACCCATAAGTCCACGACTGGCCACACTCCATTCACTTTGGCATATGGCATTGAAGTTGCGATACCCGTGGAACTTGAAGTTCCTTCTCATCGGGTTACTCATTATGATCCTAGGATGAATCATAACCTCCTACTGGAATCACTGGACTTTGTTGATGAAAAACATGAAGAAGCTGATTTAAGGGCGGCTACATATAGGCACCGGGTTGCTCGATATTATAATGAAAAAGTTCGACCGATAATTTTCGATATGGGTGATCTCGTTTTGAAGCGAGTTTTTCTGACCCCATCACATATGAATCCCATATGGGAAGGTCCGTATGTCATCGAACGGAAGCTTGGAGAAGGAACTTTCAAGCTAGCGACCGTAGACGGCGTGACACTTCCCCGTGCATGGAATAGCGAACATTTGCATCGTTATTACATTTTGTCCTTTTCTTTTACATTTTAGTTGAAATTATTTCCAGTATATGTTTGTTTTGCTGTTCTTAGTTTTTGGCATGTAATAAGACAATATAGTTTGTTTCCATTTGTTATAATCAATAAAGGCTTGAAGCCATCTTTTCCATGAACTATTGATGTTTCTGTATGATACACTTTAGTGACAAGAATTAAATTACATTATTCTGTCAGGCATATGAATGTGCACACAAACTTAAAAATGACAAATCCCCAGATTGTAGACTAGAGTACTCTGAGTCCCTAGAGTGTAGACTAGAGTATAAATGACTTTAAAATCTCTAAGTCCCCAAAGTGCGGACTGGAGTAATCTGAGCCCCCAGAGTGCGGACTAGAGATATAAACGACTTCAAAATCTCTAGTCCCCAGAGTGCGGACTAGAGTACTCTGAGTCTCCAGAGTGCGGACTAGAGTATAAACGACTTCAAAATCTCTAAGTCCCCAAAGTGCGGACTAAAGTACTCTAAGTTCCTAAAGTGCGGACTAGAGTATAAACGACTTCAAAATCTCTAATTCCCCAAAGTGTGGACTAGAGTACTCTGAGTCCCCAAAGTATGGACTAGAGTATAAACGACTTCAAAACCTCTAAGTCCCCAGAGTGCGGACTAGAGTACTCTGTGCCCTAGAGTGCGGACTAGAGTATAAACGACTTCAAAACCTCTAAGTTCCAAGAGTGCGGACTAGAGTACTCTGAATCCCCAAAGCGCGGACTAGAGTATAAATGACTTCAAAATCTCTAAGTCACCAGAGTGCAAACTAGAATACTCTGAGTCCCCAAAGTATAGACTAGAGTATAAATGACTTCATAATCTCTAAGTCCACAGAGTGCACACTAGAGTACTCTAAGTCCCCAGAGTGCGGACTAGATTATAAACGGCTTCAAAATATCTAAATCTCCAAAGTGCGGACTAGGGTACTCTGAGTCCCCAGAGTGCAGACAAGAGTACTCTGAGTCCCCAGAGTGTGAACTAGAGTATAAACGACTCAAAAATCTCTAAGTCCCCAGAGTGCGGACTAAAATATTCCAAGTCCCCGGAGTGTGGACTAAAAGTATTCTAAGTCCCCGTAGCATGAGCTAGAGGATCTACGATTCCAAAAAATTTCGAGTCATATGGAAGTGGACTGGAGCTTGTGTAGCTTACAAGATTTTGAATTTCGGCTACAAGTTATATGGTAAGCTAAACAAAAAAAAATCATCGAAAGCGTAGAAGAAAAGTTTTATTCTCTAATCCAAAATAAAGTTCCACTATAACTTCTCCTGAACTTGGAGCAAAAAATCTATTTACAATGGCTATGAAAATAAATAGAAATTATTACATGATCCATGCTTATTGGCATTGAACGAGGCATGATATGTACTTTTTTGATTTCTTCTCCTTCCTCAGTTTCTCTAAAGAATCCTCCCGTAGGCATTTTCTCTTAGACGCCTTGCTTGCTAGGGAAGCAGTGCCCGGGGAAGGGAGAGGAACTTCCAGTGATGAGGTCCCACTGGAGAGAATAACCTTCAGGCGCCTGTTAAGTGGATCGTCAAGTTCCACCACTTGAGGCTCAACCTTAATATCAGCCTTCTTCCCCTCTTCGATGATTTGTTCCTCCATGCTCAGTTTTGAAGTGTCTTCGGAGGCGTCTGTAATTTGAACTTCATCATGTTCTTCGACGGGCGATGGATTTTCAGATTTGTCTTCGTCAAGCGCCTCGATCACTTGAGCGTCAGGTCCGGGAGTCTCCCCCATTTGAATTTCCTCTACCACTTTCTCCTCCCTCTCCGTTGTGACATCACTCCTTGGAGTATGTTCGGGGTCGGAATGGCCTATACGAAATCATAAGAAACAAATGTTAGAATACATTTACTACTCGCCAAAAATGATGGCCCTTTGAACTTTATGAAGAAAAGTAATGCACCATTTTCTGGTTGACTCTCAACTGTTCGGGGAGTTTCACCTTCTAGAATAGGAGATAGAGCATGAATATCAAGTCCAGGCTCCTCTGGGTCATAGCCAATATACTGCTCGAAAGGATCGAATGATGGGTGACCAGTCGACTGAATAGGAGGAGGAACCGAGGACTCAGTTCCGGATGGACCGGCAGTGTCATTTTTTCCCTTTGATGAGGAATATTCCCTTTCGTAAAGGGCCTTTGCAGCAGATAGGTCAGTGCGCTCATTCTTGCGAAGCATTTCCTTCAAAAGAGGCTCCTTATAAACTTTTTCAGTTCCCAACTCAACCTTTTTAATTTTTATTAAAGTGTCCCATGCTTTGGCCAAAGATTCTGGGTAGCCCTCGCTAAGAAAAGTTAGGTCGCGATGCATGAGAACTCGAGCATTATACTTGGCTATGAGCAGATTAAACATGCACTTAATCTCCTCCCTACCAGCCTCAACAGCCGCCTCGAGGCGAGAATCGATTTCCGAGAGCGCCATTCTTTTTCCATCCTCACGGGCTTCATCCTTCAGCACTTCAGCCTTGGAGTGCTCCTCATCAAGCTTTGTTTTTAGGAGTCGTGTAGAGACAATTTCATCACAATATCGTTGCGATTCCTCTTGAGCGGTGGTCTTTTCTTCTTTTTCATTGAGGAGCAGCTCCTCCAATTCTCTGACTCATTGGGCGAGGACATCTTTCTCCTTTTGAACGGAGTCTTTTTCTAAGGTTAAGGTGCCACAGTGTTGAACCGCTTCGTCAATTTCTTTTTTGTGTGTAGCCTCCAGGCGATTGACTACCTCAGCAGTATCTTTAGCATTCTTCTGAGCGAACTCAAGTTGAGATTTATATGAGGAAAGCTCTTCATCCTGGGGTTTGATGATGTATTTAGCATGAATGGATTCAAGTTATAGGCGAACGATCTCGTATTGATGTTCCGTGGAAACTTTTGAAACTTTTTCAGCCAAGTGAACAAATGCATCATGTTGAACATAGACATCATTATTGCAAGCAATGACACTTTGTTTAACATGCCTTGTAATAGGATGGAACATAGGAAGAAATTTTAATCCATCAAAGCATATTCTTGGAAATGTGGCCTTAATCTCAGCTAGCTTTTCTGCTATTGATGGATCGTATGCAGGGGCTGAGGAAGTTTGTTTAGCTAAGACCACGGACTTCTTGTGAGGATCGTGGGATTTCCTAGTGCTTGATGAACCAGAGTATTGGATGAGAGGAGCTTCAGATTAAGATCCCCTTTGAGACGATTTCTCCCTGCTTTGTTCTGGTTGAGGCGGAGGATCATTGGCCTTCGAAGAATGGCTGTAAGTTTTCCTTTGAGACGACGACGAATCTCAGGGACGATAGTCTCTATTGCTGTTGTTGTCTCTATCTCGGCGTTTACCGGACCCCAAGTCTCAATTGGAATGATGGAAGATAGAGGACCCGCGAAGGCGGTCGAATCCATGAGTGCATCCCATATCACCTGCATAGAAATTAAGTGAGGATGAATTAGCAAGAATAACATGATGGTTGAAGTTTAAGTGCAAGGTGAAGTGTAAGTGTTCATGTTTGTCCTAGTGACTTCCCCTGACGGACCAGTTTCTTTTGCTTTACTAATTGGGGTTGACTCTCCATGTCGACCAACCGAATTGCCAACATCACCTCTCGTAGGCGAATTAAGCCCCATATCTCCTCGGTTGTTAAAACCATAATTCAGCAGGTTATCGGGATGGTCAGGTCTGAAAGACCTTTAAGTGAACCTCTGGATGTTGGAGAGATGATTCTTTCTCGACCGGGGTGATGGTAACTTTTGAAGTCCCGCCAACCGTTTCTTCTTTAATTTATAGGCTAAGCTTTTTTGCCTCTTCGAAGGGTGAAGCGATTTGGTGACGTCAAGTACGCCAGTTATGGGCGCAATATTAGAGCCAAAGTTCTCATCGGTGGTTTTTGGCACCTCGGCCTCCTTTATTTTACCCTCTTTAGATACATCGGGGTTCCCTCGTATGGAAGGCATCGAAGGCCTGACTTGCTTTTTGCCGTTTTCCGAGGCAAGTCTGGTGGTAGTGGCGTTAGGAGAAAGATTTTTTCGATGGCCTTCCGCCAACAATTCGAACTTTGAAAGCGATTCATTGGAGATAACGGATTTGATCTCTCGATCTCCAACAGGAACAACTCGAATAGCCTCGACGGCCTCAGAATACCCTGTACCTTCGGGACGTTGGCTGATACCTGTAAAAATCGAAAGAAGTTTAGAAAAATGCACTTTGTGCCATATACAAATACTCAGCTGGAAAAAGAACTTACTCCCTTCCAGCCATCTTCACGCAAAGCTCGGGAGGGGGGGGGGGGCAGCGTACATAGAACCATTCCTACTTATATGGGGTGAATTCACTCTATGCCTCCATTAGTATCTGACACTTGGAGTGTGGCTCGAGGAATATGAAAGATGGACTATCAGATCGTCTTTTGAAATGATAGATATAGCGGAAGTCACCAGGAGTCGGGAGCCTAAATAGGATGCTTATAAAGAGAATACAAGTGTCATAGATGAACGCATGACTATTGGGATGTAGCTGTGTCGGGGTGATCTTGATATACTGTAGCACTTCATCGAGAAAGGAATTGAATGGTGACACACTCTTGACCCAGCACAAGAATTTGTTATAAGCTGTGTATCCAGCTGGGGGTAGGTGAGGACGATCTCATCCCGATGGAACTAATATGTCGTCTAAAGGGATTCCATGGTTGAACACAGCCGATGACGAGCGGTTTCACCAATTTTTGAAGCTTGAGAATCAGCCGAATTGTTAGGATGATTGCACCATCTATAGCATCAGGTGCCGGGCCAATAACTGCAACAGATGGATCTGGAATACCCAACGTGGAGGTTGTCGGTGGGTCCAAAGTACCTACTATCTCCTGCTGGGAGCCTGGATCAGGCTTATCGAAAACTATAGCAGAACTGGATTTTTTGGACATCTTTAGAAAGCAATGGATGTGGATAAAATCCCGTCTGAACTATACTTGAAAGACAATCAATATTAGTATAATGACAAAAATATTCCCCCTGTGTGGTGTGTGGACTAGTGCAATCATTCAGACATGAGTATAAAAGAATTAAAGCTTTAAAAATCGATGGAGTGTGGTTAAGCGTTAAGTTATCATCTTCGAAGACCGTCATCGCTGACCGTCTTCGAGAGCTTGTCTTATGATTCGGTAGTATAGGTCTTGAAGTCGAACATTGGCATTGTATGTTAAAGGCCGTTATTTTCCTTTGTTAAGTTGAACTTACGTCTATAGTCCTTAACACTATGGATTCATTAGTCAAAATAGTTCCATATGCTCACATGCTTGAGTCCTTGTCATTTTTCCATGATCTATGGTTAGGTGCGGAAGTATGTGATATTAACATATGCTATGTTTAAGTGGAGATGATCATGGTTGCCAATGCCAACCCCAAAGACCAAAGCCGATTGCCTTTCTGGACCAACATACCGAACCACATATCACCAAGCTACCGAGCAGCTCGCTAGACTAACGACAACGACCCACTTACTTTCCTCACCAATGTTCTCTCAACACCGAACGAAACCAAGCCACTATCCCTAAATTCTGAAACCATCCATACCGACCGACCCACTCACTTCCTAACCACCTAATGACCCATTGGGTCTATGTCGACCTACCTTCCTAGTTCCCTAACTTCCTATCTCTCCCTCAGGGCCGAATGACCCACTCGATCAAGATACCGACCTACTATTCTGGATTCTGACCGACCCGCACTCACACTTGAATTTCCAAACCCCTCTTCTCCTCATCTTTCTTAATCAAGAAAAAACTCCTATCCTCATCCTAAGTCCAAACATCCAGGTTTAGGGATGATAACTGCTCCCTCTAGGCGATCAATACCAACAACTATCAAAGTCAAGCCAGGGCCCTAACCTAGAGGGGACTATCCACACGAGCACCGAAACTCAATACGACTTTGGGTTTGGAAGCAGATTCATACCTAGGGAGAGAGCTCAAGGTATGTGGTGGCTTCGAGGTGTTGGACTAGAGATTCGTTCGTGTTAGTGATTAATTAGAGTCGCGGGATAGAAAATTTGTGTTCGATGGAAGGCTAAGTAGCGAGTAAAGCTAGAGGAGAAGTGAACTGGTGGTTTGAGAATTAAAGTGGAAGTGAGAAAAAGGAGAAAGAACAAAATCCGAAACTTATATAGGGGAAAAGAGAGGTGAACAAGCTATCTCCTGTAGACCCGGTCGGTATGTTTTAAGAAGTCGGTTCTTGAACATGCATACCCCAGCACAAGTAGACCGAACACATGTTACATCTTACGAAAAAAAGTGAAAGAGAAGGAAAAGAGAAGCAAATGAGTGGTGAATGGATTGGCTAAAATAATAGTTAAAACATAGAAAGGGTATGTATGAATGTATAAGCACATCATAGCGTTGGAAGGTGAGACTATACGAAGGGACAGATGCCACCTAGTCGGTTGGAAAATTTCGGTAACTAGATTCTAGCATAATCAAACCATCAAAGGTCCCTTGGCTTCAGCTTTTGGAGAAGTTAGAAAAAGGTTTCCAAAGTGCGAATTGCTCGATGGTTCAAAGCACATCAATTTGGTTCACATGACACCCTTTTAAGGGTAAATGTTACCCGACACTTTGGCTCGGCTACATGGCGATGCTCACAAAACTTACGGTTGAACATAAGCGAGACTCAAGCTAAGAAAGAGGTGGAAATATAAGCGACCAGTGTAGCTAAAGTATCGTTCGGCCAATACATAGCTCGATGTGTTTGGTCAAGATGTGATTTGGTCAAGATGTCCTAGGAGCGATCGTTCGGCAAGCAATGTTCGGCAAGTGCCGTTTGGTAAGCATCGTTTGGTAAGTGCCGCTCGGCAAGCATCGTTCGACAAGTGCCGCTCGGCAAGCATCGTTCGGCCAAAGGAAGGAAGCCACCGCAACACATCTTCTATCGAAACACAGCGTATATCGCTCGGTCGAAGAAGGGAGAGCGCAATGACTTGGTCGACATATCCAAGGATAAGTCGCTCGACAAAGGTGGCTTGGTATTCGGTAGATCGAGTCCAGTGAGACTGATTCGTTTGGCTCGGTATTTGATCGCTCGACATTGGAAGGCTGTTCGTGTCATTCGATCAGAAATGGTGCGGAACATGTGCTCGATGCATCCAGACCGGTGCACGACGAGAGAGTTAGCCTGTACGTGGGATCACCAGCAGAGTGAGGAAGCCAGCACTACTTTACTTCACGATCTACTGCGAATTACTCCGAGTCATGTAAGGTTTCACTTCGAGTCAATTGCTCTCTAACTGCCGATCGGCCATACTGGGTCGGCATTCGTCGATCTTCCGAATGTCGCCCAGTATGCCTAGTTTGATCGACTTGTGATTGCCATATATGGGCCGAGATACCTAGGTTTCGGGCCTTCGCAAGGGATAGAGGTACAGTTGAGGGGACCTTTTTTCGAGAACTCCAGGAATACTTTGCCATTTTTGATATTTTCTTTTGTTAGTTCAAACTTGTATTCGAGTTAGAAGTTTACAGATTATATCTTTATTCAAGTCTTTGAGAAAAGCAATAAAGATTACATTAATAGTGGACGTAGGCAATTACACCGAACCACTATATTTCTGGTGTTCTCGTTCTTTACTGTTCTTACTGCATTCAATTGTGATATTTCTCTGTTTTAATTTACTATCTTCATTAATCTCTCTATACAAATCTATTCTTGGGTGTTAGTGACCAATTCTGGCGCTAACATCTCCTAAGTTTAAGCACCTCACATTCGGATTGCACGAATAGAAAAATCCAGTCTACTCGTTAGCTTTTAGAGCCAAGATTAAACCACTTTATTTGTAACTACTATTCTTTAAATCATTTAATTAAAGTCTAGCACATAAGCTTAAAAAAACCTTAAATCATTATTAAAACACTTAATTATCCATTTGAAAATATTTATAAAATATTTGGAAAAAAGTTGTTAAGTTTAAAGTTATACTTTAAAAGTTATTATAAACCGCTGCAAAAATTGCTACGAAAAGTGCCTTTTAAGCTGTATTATCAAAATGACTTTTTATCATTTAAAAATTTATTATTATAACTGAAATCACTTTTAAAACATTTTAAAAGATTTATAAGATTTATTTCATATTTTAACCATTTTAAAAATATTTATTTAAAACATTTGCGACTTTGGCCACTGAATTACCAAAGCTCGATTTTCTTGCAAACTTGGTTTGCTCATATTTCAAAATTTACTAAACAAAATCATGATATTTTTCTTTTATTTGAAACCATTAGTCATAATAGTTCAGAAAATTCTTATTGCAAAGAAATCTGACTCCGATTTCATCCTACATAAGGATTTAACTTTTACGGCGTGAAATTGTGAACTACCTTACGCGACGCACTTATTTTTGACTCCAAATTCATTATTTGACAAAACTTCTCCGATTTGACTTTTAATGTTTATAAACTATTTATAAAATATTTTCAAACATTTAAATCAATATTTTTCATATTAAATCTCCTTTTCACTTGTAAATCATTACACAATATTATATTATTCAATTTCAACCTTTTTATATTTCCAAAACCATTAAAGACCAAATAACTTCATATATACATCCATATGGATTTATTTTCATCAATTAATCGTGATTAATTTCTTACCTATTTTTATTATGATTTCTCATAATTTATCACAACCAAGTTTCAACCATATCAACATCCATAAAATCAACCATATATTCATTCAAGTTATTAAACAAGCTTTTAGATTTGTAATTTAAACATTCATATAATTATTTTTAAAATGCAAGTAAATCGTATACTCACTTATAGCTCCACTTTACCAAACATTTTCGTTGCTTCTCGAATCGATTCCGACGGCACTCCGATAGCACTTGCTCCTCTTTTCCTTGCTCCAGAGCCTTCGATCTCCTTCCTTTCTTCTTGTAGGGCACGGCTTAGGCCTTGGGTAGGCATGGCCATGCTTTTAGGTAGTGTTGTGCTCCTGTAAAGGGGATATTAGTGGTGGGGTGAGTTGTAGAGGAGGTAGGGAGGTGTTTGCACTTGGTTTAAAGGTCGAATGCTAACATATATGTATAAATGTTTTTATTTTCTTTACTAATAAAATTTCTTCATGAATTCTTTTAGGAAGAATCCATTAAAATGGAGAGGAGGAGCTCAGGAAAAATGAAGAAGAAGGTGAATGAAATGGAAGAGTATGCATGGGTATTTATAGGGAAAAAGATAGGAAATATCTAAAAGTGAATGGATAAAACTACCCTTAGCTCACACTCTCCTTAATTATCATGTTCCCCACATTATCCTTCATGTGCCTCAATCACATCATTCACTTTCATGTCATCCATTCATGTCTTTAGTTGACTTAAGGTTGCTTAAAGATGAAGAAAGGTGAAAATATCATGATATTTCTAAGTTATATGTATTTATACATGCATGTATGTCATATTTGTGTATATATGTGTTCATGTATATATTAGTGGATGTGTTTTTATGTTATATATATGCACATGACATATAAAAAAGATTGCAAGGACTTTCGAACAACTTCCATTCGTTAAACCGTTGAAAATCGGGAAACCAATTCATGGTCATATTTTCACTTATAATTTAAATTACATCTATATATGTAAACAAAATTTGAAAATAAATTTATAATCATTTTTAATTAATAAAAATGATCTCATTTGAAATATAAAACCATATAGATCAATATTAACAATTATTTACAAAAATTGCTATTATACTGATAGAGCGATATCAATTTTCTCATGTTTTCAAACTGATTATGTATCTTTATAAAACCATTATAAATAATTTATTATCACTTTATAACTATTTAAAATGAATTATTATTATTTAAAAACAAATATTTAATCACTAAATCTCAATTTAAAATCATAAATCAATTATTGAATATAATGGCATCATTGATAATTTCATATATACTTTTAATTTCCAAAAAATAAATAAATAATTTTACTTAATATTCTTGTTCAATTATAAAAATAAGCGTATGTGTCCAGCTCTGTGCGCAACTTTTTACGATCATAGAGCCGTTTATCGATATTTTTCTAAAGCAAATATTTTTGTAAATACTTATCTTCATTATTATTTATTGTTCAAAACATCATAATATATGTTTTTAAAAGCTTATATTTGAATATTTTAAAAGTAAATATAATCTATTAAATTGTTAAATTTGCGAGTCGTTACATATTTGCTCTAGTTTCTATATGACCTATTTACTCACACCAAAAAGGAAAGTGTTTGGGTTTATTATTATCAATGTTTTAAATGACATTTGTTTTAATCTAATTAAGCATGATTTGGAAATCTAATATTTCTTAAGATTTGTGAATACACTTAATACCTTTGATATAAGCATATGAGTACATTTTCTTAGTATTGAAAATGTAGTGTTTTTATGAACATTACTTATACTATTAATACAAGAATATATGGAAGTTTTCCCTAAGTTTTGAAAGTGAAATGTCTTTGAGTATATTTATATAATTGAGATAAGTATATCGGTATTTTCAAGTATTGAAAGAGTAGATGAGATTTGTGTATACATCTTTGTAGAAGTATTTTGATACGAGAATTTACAAAGTGGTTTGAATTAATGAACGGATTAACTAAAGAGGCTCAGGGTTACTTATGTGCTTAACCAGTGTTATTTTGCTTAAGGAATTAAATCTTTGGTTGAATTGTTTGTTTATTTGATAGTTAAATAATCGACAATCAAATGTTGGCCAGTTTTTAAAACTACCATTGTCAGTTCGGGGAGACCGAGGTCGGATATATTATCTGAAAACCACTTCATACCGACATGAGAATTTGAACGTAATCGAAGACAGAGTTTTTTTTGAAGAGAAAGAGTTAATTGCTGCTAATTCTAAGGGTGAATCCAAAAAAGATGCAGTAGAAGTAGAGCCTTCATTTCGTTCAGTCCCAAAACAAACTTGTCTGGATGAACGTTGGCATTGCATTGTTGCCTGGACGGCCGTGTTAGCATTCGAAGTGGGATTTTTCAAAAGGTGTAACTACCTGAAATTTAACCCATAATAATTAATTTGTTAATTAATTAAATAATAATTTTTTTATGAAATTATGATAATTGAGCCATGGGAGTTGTTGCATTATGTTCATGGTAATTTTCTGATCAATTTCCATATATAGAACGTCAGAATCCGAGTTAATATGAGAGAGTAACAAGATAAACAAGAAAAAGAAACGCACTAGGTCGACCGAAAGGTCGACCCAAATGCGCCCTAGGTCGACCGGCCGATCGACCTAGGGATGGGAGTGGTCGACCGCCCGGTCGACCCACTTGGGTAATGGACGAAGGAAATTTTCTTTCATCCTGTAAACGTTCATTAGCGAATTTTCTTCATCATTTGCATTCTTTTCTCTCATCTGGTCCATCCGACAACTCCTATCCATCCTATGACATGGTTGCACCATATTCAATCTCCAAATCCAATAGTCCAAGATCCACCTCTACCCCTATAAATAAGAACCTAGGCCTAATAATTTTTCTCATTCTAGGTTTTCTCCGCTTGGGTTCGCCTTTTCAGGAAGGACCATAAAAGGAATAATTTTCCAAGGAGAGAGAATCCTTTTAAATAGAATATTTTAATACCCTCAAGTGGATCCGGGAAGATCAAAAGGGATTCTAGCTTTTGTCTCAGATGGGTGATTGTAATTATTTTATATTTCTTTAAGTAATTTAAAATAATATAGTTTCCAATAGTTGTAGATTCACTGCGATTTTTAGAATAACCTTTTAGTTGTTTATTTAGAGGTTTTAGTATTATTTTCAGTCTATTTATTTTAGATATTCTTCTCGGTTAATTTTAGTTTATTTCTGTTAATTATAGCTTTTCCATTTATTTACAGTATTTTAATTTATTTATTGTTGTTTATGTGTTATTTACATCTTTTTCCCACACTTTGGATTTTCTTCTATTTTCAGTTTCCTTTTATTTCTCCTTCTTCTTCACGTATGGATTAGAATAGATTAAACGTGAATTTGGATTAAATTATAAGAATACTGAAACAACAGAAGATATGAAGTAAATTGTAAGGACTATAATAAAAATGGAATTGGACTGAAATTATGATGTAAATATTGGAGTTAGACTAAATTAAAGAGACTAGCCTAGTTATAACTTAGAATAATTAAAAAGAGTTAAAGATGAAAGAAGCCTATTTTCACACTTAGACCTTGGGTTAAATAAAAAAGCATGATTATAATGTAGGTTATAATAAGAAAACAAAATAGAATGAGGCTTATTTTAAGATTTAGGATAAATTAATAAGCACAGATGGTAAGAATAATAATAAAGGCTTCTTTAAAATAATTTATCTTAGTTAATAAGCAAAGATGAAAGTAGGATCTGTACCGAAAGCATTTCCCTTATGCTGTTTAGGGTAGATAAGTGGCCAATAGTTAAAAGAAAAGATGCGTACCAACAACATTTTCCTTATGCTGTTTAGGGTAGATAAGTGGTCAATAGTTAAAATAAAAGATCCATACCGACAGCATTTCCCTTGGGACACGCTTATGCTGTTTAGGGTAGATAAGAGGTCAATAATTAAAAGACTAAATCAAGGGAATTTGGACAGGGGACACAACTAGATTTTGTTTAACAGGGACCAGTACCAAAATCATTCCCTATTTTCTATGGACACAGTGTCTCACAATAGCCTGAAGTGAGACGAGGGCACATTTATGCTCTCTAAGGTAAATAAAAGGTAAAAGAGGGAGCAATAGATAGTGTGAACCGGCGGTGACCGAGCATGCGACATCAATTAAGGGATCACTGTTGAGTTCTAAGCGCTTGGTATGTGTGTCTTTCTTAGACACCATTGCCTTCTGTGTAGGGAGACATATAATGTCTAGTCCATAGTAAATACTTTGTGTGCACCATTTCTGTGTAGAGAGCCATATCGTCTAGTCCACAGTTAGGTCCATGGAGTAGCAAGCCGATCAAAGGGTAGAATTAAGATTTCAGCTTAATTATAGGATTAGGAATTCAGCCTAATCAAAACAGCTATCAAAGACAGGTGTGAACAATCAAAGTTAATCAATCAAGTCAATTTAGTTAGTTCGTATTTATTTCCAGCTTATTCCTTCTCTCTATTTCCTATCTTTCCTTTTATATACTTGAACTGTTGTAAATTCTATTACTTTTACTTTGATTAAAGATTCTAGTAATTACTATCATTACCAAACATTTAGTCTGACCCACTCCTCCATTTTCCCCTTTTTCCCCCATAGGCTAGCAAGAGCAAGGACGATAGATTGCAAACACTTAGAAACTTCTTTAGCAGAGATTTCTTATCTATTTCTCTTCTTTATTTTCAGTTTTTAGTTTATTCCATGTACTGACACTTTCTGAGGGATAGTTTGTACTCTGACATTTATAAGACCGAGGTTTTGATTTCATAAGATATATATTGGTATTTTGAGACATATGATGTATTTGGTTTTATAATTCTATATTATGAAGTTTAACTTTTAAAAAATTATTATTGTTTCCACTGTTTTTATCTATTTTGTCTTGTGAATCTTAGTCTCTGCTAGTTTTAGTTATACCTACAATGCACCACATTTTTAGTGTGACCTTTTAGATATACTAAGGGGTATGGGGTGTTTCATTTGGTATAAGAGCCTAAGGTTACAGGATTCCTAAAAAATTGTTTTAAAAATAAAGTATTTTTCCAAAAGCAACTTATTTTTAAGTGGCATATCTTCAAATTAGAAGTAATTTTAGAAAGAAACTCTTATTAAGGAAGTAGTTTTTCAAGCATAAAAGAGTTTTTATAAAAATCCTCTCAAAAGTCCAGTTCAACCTTCTTTCGATTCTTTCAAGCCTAAGTTTCCTTTTCTTTGCATAATATGGCTGACTGGTTCCGTAGAGCTATGATACTATAGGTGCAAGGGAAAGCGCCCAATACAGCAATGGCAGGAGGAGGATCCTTTAATCCATCAACAACAGCCAATTTTTCTAAGATATGCATGAACTTCGCTAGTCTAGGAGGCAGAACGATTTCTGGCACAGAAGATTTTGAGGAGGCACGAGCAAGATTAGAGTTATGGAGCAAAGGTTTAGGATGTTAGATTTGGAGGACCTCGGAAGTGGATCAAGAAAAGCGGGAAATGCAATAACTATGGACGGATTGGTCTTAACGCAAGGGACTATAATAATAAAACGATGAAGGGGATGTGTTTCAACTATGGGCAGCCCTGTCATCTTTGTAGAGCTTATCCTTAGAGAATGGGGCAGAGAGAAAGCGCACCTACGACATGGGTACAAGCTTTAGATGCAAAACTTTCTAGAAGTGATCCGGATAGAGGTAGGAAAATATATTTAGAAGGATTAATCTCTCTTTTTGATTTACCCATTCAGACTCTTTATGATTTTGGAGCATCACACCCTTTCATTATGAATTCTTTGGCAGATTGTTTGCACTTAGACATCTCTTTAGTAGTAGACCCCATTATTGTTTCAAACCCCATATGAGGATTGCAAACTTGTCTATGTTTGTAGGGATTTAAAATTTTTATCCTAGGCAAGAGGAGAGTCGTTAGACTAGGGACATGTTGCGGTAGGAGTCTCGAGGTTTCTTGTGACCCGTAAGGTTCAGTTATGTTGAGCTTCCTTTATTCCCTCGATTGATCATCACCGGAGTTAGATTCAGTTTCTGTCGTCAGAGATTTTTCAGACGTCTCCGAGGAGGTTAGGAGACTACCTCCTAAGAGAGAGATTGACTTCAGGATTTATTTGACTGATAATGCTAAGCCAGCAGCATTACCCGTGAGGCACATGGCACCTAGGGAGAGGAAGGAATTGAGCAAGCAGATCCGTGAGCTTTTGGAGAAAAGATTTATAAGAAGAAGCTTATCGGAGTGGGGAGCGCCACCTGTCTTCGCTATTAAGGCAGATGCTTCCCTTTGACTTTGCGTTGACTATACAGAATTGAGTAAGCTCATGAAGAAGAGCCAATATCCACTCCCTAGGATAGATGACCTTTTTGACCAGTTAGTTGGCTTTGCGGTATTTTCTCAACATGATTTAGCCACTAGATTTCATCAGCATAGAGTCGCTGATAACAGCATTGATAAACTGCATTTAGGACACCCAATGGATTCTTTGAGTGGTTTGTTATGCCTTTTGGGCTAACCAATTCCCTAGCTTATTTCGTAGATTTGATGAGCCATGTTTTTATAGATGTCCTAAATAAGTTCAGGTTGATATTTTTGAACGATATTTTGGTGTTTTCCAAGAGCATGGAAAAGAATGCTATTGATCTTGAGGAGGTTCCTCATATGCTCCACATTCATCGGTGGAAGGAAAATTTCTTGTAGTAACACTTTTGGCGTAAGGAAGTGCGTTTCTCAGGGCATAGAGAAGGTCTGCACAAGGTAGGAGCTTGATAAATGGTTTGGTATATTTAGTTTCAGATTATGCAAAACCAAAGAGAAATAGGCAAAGATTGGAGATGTACAATAGATTCAGTTGATAAGAAAAGAAGAAAGCCCATATGTAGATAATTGCAGAAATTACAATTGTTCAGATAAAAGGGTTTAACAGCAGTACTAAAAGACTTTAGTAAGGAAATGGGATCACCAAAATTTAGAAGGGTACTCCTAGGGTAGTGAGAAGAAAATCCACCTTATGTTTAGCTCAATAGAATTTAATTATTAGAACTGAATTTTTTTATTATTAATATTTTCTTTTAGGAAATAAATATTGGGGTTTTTGAAAAATGGCATGAAATTTAAATTGGTTTTTATATGATATAAATTTTGTTAAAAGTAAGATTCTTTTTGAAGAATTATAGCTCGCTAGTTTATTCGTAGATGAACAAAGAATTTAAATATTAAAACCTAGAGGTTATTAAGCATCGAAAACGCAGGTTACAACATTTATTGTTGCAACAGATGTTTTTATGAAATGTAAAAAGTGCATATACTATAGCACCATTGTTATAGCAGGTGACTTCAAAAGGAAATGTTTGTACATAGTATATGAGGTTTATTAGTATTTATTTTAATTGAATCCATACACTAATATTTTTGGGTTGCAGTAACAGTGTTTTATGCAACATCTGTTTTGACCCACATAAAATTGTGTTTTGAAGAAAATTTTCAAGTACATAAATAAAGTGGTTTGTAAGTACATTATATATTTAAATAAGTATGAGGAAATGTTTTCTATCTATGGATATATTAAAAGCAGTTTTGAAAATGACTTTTTCTGAAAAGAAAAGTGTAAGTAAAATATTAGGAAATTAGTAAATTTCATAGAAATTGTCTATGGTAAGAGAATATAAATTAAAACTACTTTAATCTGTCGGAATGAAATGAATAATGATAAAATTTTGTATGAAACCAAATTATAAATGAAGATCTTTTGTGCAAGTTATAAGAAATACATGAAAGAGATATACAAGGTATGGGAAGCACCATATTTTGTGTAGCCTATTTCAAAAAATATAAAATAAGTTCCTTGTAATTTCACATAAACATAAAATTCACTTTTAAAGGATTCATGGTAGGTTTTACCATTAATAGTTTCTCATGAGAAAGTAGTTCCAATACATTAAAGCATGAAACTGTTAAGTGTAATAAGAAGATGTTTTAAAAAAAGACACATAAGGACATTTTAAAGATATTTTAAAGGATAATGGTTTGGTGAAAATGTAAATAAGTTTTTGGAAATGAAAAACTTAATAAAAGTAAAATTTAAAAATCCAATTTTTCGTAGAAACTGTAAAAGTCTTTAAAAGAAAAGGAGAAATAAGTTTTAGACTTAAATTTTTAGAAGTTTTCCCCTCTAGGTTTGGGGAACAATGTTAAGTAACCAAGAATTTTTGAATTTAATAGAAACTTGAAGATAACACTTTTAAAGACAAATATTTTAGGATTTGATGTTCTAAACTTTAAAAACCTTGATTTTTCAAAATAAAGTGATAAATACCAAACCAAGCTCTTAAATGTGGAGTAGATAGGAATAATTTCCTCGGTGTAATGAAAAAAGTGCAAGGCTGTAGCAGTGATTACTTTTAAAAGTAATGATAGAAGTTCCCGTGTACTGTGTAGGACACTAGTAAGAATCTAGGAATGTTAATTCATGTGTGCAGACTAAAGGAGAGCAGTAAAGTGAAATTAGTAAGATAGTAAGACATTCATGGTTGAGAATGAGTATTCTTGATTTTGAGAAACTTGGGAGAAGCATCCTCCTTTAGTGGAATTCCCATATGATAGTAGTTTTCAAGTTGGCATTGGAGTGACACCTTCGGAAGTCTTTATGGAAGACCGCACAAGTTGCCTTCGTGTTGATGAGTCTATAGAGAGATTGCTACTTGGTTCTGACATGGTTAGAAAGACTTCGGAGAAGATTGGTTTGATTAGGAGAAAATTCATATCTCTTATCCTCATCTTTTCGGTAATAAGTTTTAGAATTTTCTATTTCCATCTTTTGTTTTGAATAAGTTTTTTCCTTTATTATCCCTTGGGAGGGTAGAACTTAGGATTTAACCTATAGATGGTAGGATTTGATGTAAATATATTATTAGAATATGTTATGTATGATGTATGCTAGTGACTGCAAGTGTTTGCTAGTGGATGCTAATGGACGCATATACTTACACTAGGCCCTATTATCTTTTAGGGATCGGCCTAACTAGGACACTAGAGTATATGCATATGGATGTGTGAGCATTTGCATTTTATTTTATTCCATGGTTGCTATAAATGGATGGTTATCCTATGATTGTTGCATTTGGATGATGATTGTAGCAAGCATATAGAACTATCAGTTATCATTAGGAAATTTTTGCATTCATTTGGATACATGGCACAGACATGATTGCATAAAAGGACGTCAACAAAACCAGTGGACCGCCTAATTTTTTGCATTAGTTAGGGACATCGACACTACACTATTGCATAAGCATCATAAATCACATTAGATAAACTTAAGGACAATGAATGAATGGGTGATGATTGAGTAGTTGGTCGTGGAACTTGGATGAAAACATTTAATTCATTCTTCTATCCTTAAAAATTTCAAGGACAAAATCCCTTAAGGAGAGAAGAATGTTACAACCTGAAATTTAACCCATAGTAATTAATTCGTTAATTAATGAAATAATAAAATAACTTTCAGAAATTATCACAAATGATCTACGGGAGTTGCACCATTGTGTCCATGGAAATTTTATGGTCAATTTCCATATATAGAAAACCGGAATCCGAATTAATATGAGAGAGTAACGAAATAAACAAGAAATAAATGGGCTAGGTCGACCAAAAGGTCGACCTAACCGTGCCCTAGGTCAACCGAACGGTCGACCTAGGGTGAGGGGCGGTCGACCACCCGGTCGAGCCACTTAGATAATGGACGAAGGAAGTTTTCCTTCATCCTGTAAACGTTCGTTAGCAAATTTTCTTCGTCATTTGCATTCTTTTCTCTCATCTGGTCCATCTGTGCTCCCATCCGACGGCTTCTATCCAGCCTATGATGTGGTTGCATCATATTCAATCTCCAATTCCAACGGTCTGCGGTCTACTTCTACTCCTATAAATAAGACCCTATGCCTAACACTTTTTCTCATTCTAGATTTTTTCCACTTGAGTTCACCTTTTTAGGAAGGACTCTAAAATGAATAATTTTCCAAGGAGAGAATCTTTTTAAATAAAATATTTTAATACCCTCAAGTGGATCTGGGAAGACCAAAAGGGAATTTATCTTTTGTCTTAGGTGAGCGATTATAATTATTTTAGATTTCTTTAAGTAATTTAAAATAATAGGGTTTCCAATAGTTGTAGATTCACTACGATTTTTGGAATAACCTTTTTAAGTAGTTTATTTACAGTTTTCAAAATTATTTTCAGTCTATTTCTTTTAGCTATTATTCTCAGTTAATTTTAGTTTATTTCTATTAATTATAGCTTTTCCATTTATTTATAGTATTTTAATTTATTTACTATTATTTATGGGTTATTTACATCTTTTTTCTACGCTTTGGATTTTCTTTTATTTTCAGTTTTCTTTTACTTCTCCTTCTTCTTCACATATGGATTAGAATAGATTAACGTGAACTTGGATTAAATTATAAGAAAAATGAAACAATAGAAGATAAGATTTAAATTGTAAGGACTGTAATAAAAATGGAATTGGACAGAAATTGTGCTGTAAATATTAGAATTAGACTAAATTAAAGAGATTGGCCTAGTTATAACTTAGAATTATAACTAAAAAGAGTAAAAGATGAAAGAAGCTTATTTTCACACTTAGACCTTGGTTTAAATAATAAGCATTATTATATCGTAGGTTACAATAAGAAAACAGAATAAAATGTGGCTTATTTTAAGACTTAGGATAAATTAATAAGCATAGATAGTAAGAATAATAATAAAGGCTTATTTAAAACAATTTATTTGAGTTAATAAGCAAAGACGAAAGTTGGATCTGTACCGACAACATTTCCCTTATGTTGTTTAGAGTAAATAAGTGGCCAATAGTTAAAAGAAAAGATCTGTAACGATAGCATTTCCCTTATGCTGTTTAGGGTATATAAGTGGTCAATAGTTAAAAGAAAAGATCCATGCTGGCAGCATTTCTCTTAGGACATGCTTATGCTGTTTAGGGTAGATAAGAAGTCAATAATTAAAAGACTTATCATAGGGGTTTGGACAAGGGATGCAACTAGATTTTTTTAATAGGGACTAGTACCAACAACATTCCCTATTTTCTATGGACACAGTGTCTCACAATTGGCTGAAGTGAGACGAGGGCACGCTTTTGTTGTCTAGGGTAAATAAAAGGTCAAAAGAGGGAGCAATAGATAGTGCAAACCGGTGGTGACCGAGCGTGTGGCATTGATTAGGGGAGATAAGTCGCTATTGAGTTCCAAGCACTTGGTATGTGTGTCTTTCGTAGACACCATTGCCTTCTGTGTAGGGAGCTATATAACGTCTAGTCCATAATAGATACTTTACGTATCATTTCTAGACACCATTTCTATGTAGGGAGCTATGTAGTGTCTAGTCCGTAGTAAAGTCTATGATGCAGCAGGCCGATCAAAAAGTAGAATTAGGATTTCGGCCTAATTATAGGATTAGGAATTAAGCCTAATCAAAGCAGCTATCAAAGATAAGTACAAATAATCAAAGTTAATCAACCATGTCAATTTATTTAATTCGTATTTATTTCCAACTTATTCCTTCTCTCTATTTCCTTTCTTTCCTTTTATATACTAGAACTGTTATAAAGTCTGTTACTTTTACTTTGCTTAAAGATTCTAGTAATTACTATCATTCACCAGACTTTTAGTCTGACCCACTCCTCCATTTTACCCTTTTCCGCCCATAGGCTAGCAAGAGCAAGGACGACAGATTACAGACACTTGGAGACTTCTTTGGCAAAGATTTCTTATGTATTTCTCTACTTTATTTTCAGTTTTTAGCTTATTCCATGTACTGGCACTTTGTGAGGGATAGTTTGTGCTCTAATATTTATGAGACCGAGGTTTTGATTTCATGAGAATATGATGCATTTGGTTTTATAATTCTATATTATGAATTTTGACTTTTAGCAAATTATTATTGTTTCCACTATTTTTATCTATTTTTTCTTGTGAATCTTAGTCTCTGCTAGTTTTAGTTATACCTACAACGCACCACATCTTTTATTGTGTCCTTTTAGGTATACTGAGGGGTGTAGGGTGTTTCAAAAGGTAAAATGTAGCTTCATGCCCCCATAATCGATAGTGACTAAAGCAAGGTCGTGCTACAAGGCTATGTGGGTCGCATCCATTTGGTTATTATTATCACTTGTATGTCGATTGCCCTTTTTGTTGATCATGTTTGTTTTTGGCCATAGAAATTGTTTGTCAGGGGCAACGGGAGGGTGATCATATTTGGTCCTATCCAGGAAGGGGTAGGCTGGTCCTAAGTAGTAGAGGTGCAAATTAAGGCAGCCTTGGTACATTTTCTCCAGATGTGTACTATACAGAAGGTAGACCCTTACCTTGTCATATTGGAATCCACTCTCCGATATGTGCCTTTGGATTTAGTTGAATACCTGGTATGCTGGAATTTAATTAATGCGACAATTTTGACTAAGATTTAATATTTTTGTTTCAAATCCTAGACATATTATAATATAAGAAGATTTCCTATAAATGTTTTAGTTATTATAAGGTAAAAATGCATCCGTGTTTATGTGTGGCATGGTCTTACAAGATATCTTTATTTTATAGATCTTGTAACAATAAAACCAATTTGAGATGTGTTTCTCACGCTGGTTTACCAGACTGATCAGTTGTTATTCTCTTATAATGCTTGGGTTAGCTCGAGTGTATTTCAGAACTAGTTCTGGATGTTTGAGGATTCAGGAGACGAGCTAGATGCCTTCAAGTCGTATTCATGTATATTTTATTTCTTTTGCATTTGTTTGTATTTCCAGTAATTGTGAGGACAATTGTTGTAATTGTCCAGGCTGATAATAGATTAGAGTACTCTGATTTGATGTGTGTATATTTCAGTTTTTTTTAGTAAAGATCTGTTGTATATTATATATTACTTGTTACAATGTGAGATTCTGTTATCTTATTCTTTCTTTTCCTCCAACAATATGCATTAATGGCACTTATATGCTTAACATGTGAATACCATGGATGTATTAATGTCAATTTTTTGAGGATCCAAAAGGCAGGGCATTACACTGTACTTTTAAAATTTGACCTTCTTATATAAAGATATTTAGCCATGCTTATCGTTGTTAAGAATATAATAAACAACTTTTATTAAAATTAAATTTTGGCCCAACATTATTCCCGAATGCCTTATAGTCAAACTGTTAATCTTAATTCATAAGGAGTTCTATTTAATTTAACCAAAATAATAAATGCTCATAAACTATCTAAGCATAAATGATCAATCAACAATAATCGTCAATGCTTCTAAACTGGACGAGCATGACTAATCAAACAGTAAATGATAATAACTGAATGCTAGCATTTCCTAACAAACAATCACATCATAAATTGCTATATCAGTTTTTGAAAATTATTCTTTTATATATATAATGTAAAATCTAGGTAAATTTTTTCAGTTTACCCAATTTCAAATAAATACTATGTCCATTTGCCTTGTTCAATTATTTAGAAACTCCATCGATACAGTTGTTCCTTCTGTATCGACCAGAATCCATAAACCACTCGATCAATTGAACAACACAATATAAAAACATTTTTAAAGCTCTAACAAATATGTTGTATACACACACGCACACTCCAACTCATTCTAAGGTGACACTTACTTTATCTCTAACTAGTCTACCCCACCAAAGCCAAGTCGTTCGCTTAACCTGGCTTTGATACCATGTGTAATGACCCGCCTTTTCGATCCTTAAAAGTCAACACTAATACATCCATGGTATTCACACGCCGAGCATCCAAGTGCTAGAAAGACGAGTTGTTGGGGGAAAAGAAAGAGAAGGTAGAATAGAATCTCACATCGTAACAGGTAATATATAATACACAACAGATCTGTACGAAAGAAAAGTGTGATATACATACATCAAATCAGAGTACACTAATCTATCATAGGCCTGGACAATTATAATAACCTATCCTCAAAATTTTTGATAAATACAACTAAAAGTTGTAGCGGAAAATAAAATATAGATGGGTATGTCTTGATGGCCTCTAACTCCTTTCTTGAAGCTCTAAAGAATCCATAACAAATCTGAAAATATGCTTGCTCTGACCCAAGCATTATAAGGAAAATAATGCCCAGATAAGTCTGGTAAACCATCATGAGAAGTACATCTCAAATGGTTTTAACACTATAAAACTTTTAAAATAAAGATACCTTGTATGATCATGCCGCACATAAGCATAGATGGGTTTTTACCTTACGGTAACCAAAACATTTATTGGAAATCTTCTGATATTATAATAATGTGCAAGATTTAAAATACTGAATCTTAGCCGAAATTGTACATTAATTAAATTCCAGCATAATCGGTATACACCTAAGCTCGAAGGCACTTATTGGAGAATGGCTTCAAACATAACAAGGTAGGGTCTAACTTTCGTACAACACACCTCTAGAGAAAATGTACCAAGGCTACCTTAATTGCACCTCTGCTACTCAGGACTGACTTAACCCTTCTGAGGTAGTAACAAATATGATCACCACCGCGACTGTCGACTTGACAAACCGTTTCTGTTGCCATAAACATACATAATAAGAAAAGTAGATCTAGGTATACCCTAATGGGAGCGACCAACATAGCCGTGCTACACGTCCCCGCTTTAATCATTTCTAACTAAAAGATCCGAGGCTTCCTTTTACCTTTTATATAGCAATATTACATGGAATGCTAACAATGCCCTCCATGCAAAAATGCAATGCTAGCATTCATCCGTACAAATTATTCTGAGACTGAACAAACCAAAGGCAATACTTCTACTATATTTTCAGGACTAGTAGCAAGTAGCCCTTGCACTTCATAGAACTACGTCTTCGATTTCATTAACTTCAAGAAGTCTTCAATTCGAACACCTATGTCGGTTTGTATTTTTTTGGATAACTCACGTTTATCTGATCCTAGTCTCTATAAACCGGCAACGATGGTTTAAAAATTGGCCAACATTTGATAGTCGGCTGTGTAACTATCAAATAAATAATAATCAAATTAAAGATTTATTTTCACAAAAAACCAAGCACGGTTAAGCACATAAGCACTACTATTAATCCTCTTAAATTAGTCGGTTCATTAATTAAATCCACTTTATAAATTCTTGTATTAAAATACTTTTACAAAGATATAGTGACAAATCCACTCCACTCTTTTCAATACTTGAAAAATATCGATATACATATCTCAACTATATAGGATATACTCATAAAAGCATTTCACTTTAAAACTTAGAAAACTTTTCTCTATGCTTATATTAACAATATAAGCATATTCATAAAACTCTACATTTCTAATACTTAGAGCATATACCCATATACCATCTCATCGGTATAAGTATATTACAAATCTTAAGAACGATTCCATTTTCAAACCATGCTTTTAGTGTTAAAAAAATGTCGTTTAAAATACTGATAACAATAGACCCAAAACACTTCATTTTGGTGTAAGTAACCATATATACTTACCACTACTTCCCGCTTTCAAAGAGTATTATCCTTCAAATTAACAATGAAATCGGACAAGTTAGAATACTACCCTTTCCTTGATATACATTCTTAATTCTCAATTAGAGATGAATTTCCATACGTTGGAATTTGGTGTTAAGTATGAAAAGAACACTTTCGATCCATACCACCATATTTAAAAACATTCATTTATGGAAATACAAGCCTTATTCCTTTTATGAACTCCATATAAAATTCCTTTTTTAAATCCTTTCCACATTTACAAAAACTCATTTCTACAAATCTCTTTTATATTTATAAACACTTTTATATTTATATCATATAAGTAAAACTCCTTTCAATAAATAAAACCCATTAACTCATTTCTAAATCTCCTTAATAAAATATCTTTTGTAAGTTCCATTATAAAACTTCATTTAAATTCTCCATTATAAAACTCCCTTTTCTAGATCTCAAAATATCACAAACTTCCATTTCTAAAATAGAGTCAAATACTTTCCATAAATCTATTATTCCACGTATTAATATAAACCCATAAATGTGTTTTATTTCGTAATTTAACAAAATGACATTGATTTCCTCCGATAAAATATCATTTAAAAATTATTCTTTTATTTATGAAATACCGTTTATAAATCTGTTTTTTTATTACAATATTTTACAAAAACATTTCCACCAATATTTACCAAAAATATTTCTATCTTCTTTTAAAATAAAATCACTTTTAAAATAAAAGATAATCCCCTTTATATCTTTTAAATTAAACACTCATTTATTATAATAACTTTTCTATGGAAATAGATAATTATCAAAATAATCTTAAACATTTACATATATACATATATTAGAAATAATAATAAATGAAATTGAAGTAGTATAGAGAAGCCAAAAACTATATGTCAATAAAATATCCCAGAAAATCCCAACGGTCAGACTAAAAGTCAAGTTTCCAAATCGAAACCATTTCCTGAAAAAAAATAGCAATTAATAATATTTCAAAGATACTATTATGAGGCCAATAGTTACTATAGCAGTTAACCAATGCAATTGCTATCTTTTTCACTAAAAAGGTTCATCTTTTTAACGTATGTCGGTGTCACATCCAATATGGCCAAACTATCAAATTAGAGCATTTTGCAATCTAAATAACAGGTATATAATTGAAATTAAAATCAACAAGTATATACCTGGAATTAACAATTCACAATGACGAGAAATCTGGATTTCCCTATAATATTTCCTTGTATTTCAATTAAAATGTCATTCGCTGCTCAAAAGCAGATTTCTTACCAAAAAACCAATAACTCATCCAAAAATAAGCCGTAAATTTTATTTACTATAATATCATATAGATTATCCAAAAAGATGAGTTTAACACACTGAAATTCTAGTGGATGCTTAGGCATTTCAGTTTAAAATAAAATCCAACGACGTTTGATTTCGCTCCAAAATTTCACTTGCTCCAAATCCAACGAAACTAGTTCCATCGCATAACTGTCACAATTACAAGCGTGATACAAAATGTCTTGCCTCGAGTGGAGCCCGTATGAACAAGCTATTAATTTAATACTATTGGAGATTAATTTTACAAAATTAACTTCTTAATTAGACTTAATTACCCTACTTAAAACTCTAATCCTACTTCCTCAAATTCAAACCCGCACCTGTAGCTTCCCTCCTAACCACCAATGACGATCATCCATCGTCACTTTCTCCCTCCACATCCCACTAAACCACAAATCAACTCCACCATTTAACTCCACTTTATGGGAACAACCTCCCTGACCCCATAAAATCCAACCCAAACCATTCCCTAAAGTCGAGACTAAAATCCCCTATACGTGACCTTCATACTGCAGTGTTCCCCTATAGGCCGATACACCATCCAAAACCTTGGCCCTGGATGCAAACCGACACTTAATCCAAATCCAAGCTTCGATTAACCAAACTCTCAATTTCAAAAAAACAAAGCCCTAGTTCAAGCTCTCTACTTTTAAATGAGATAACTACACTAAACCCCTAACGAGCTTCTCCAACCACCTATAGAAGTGTAGATCTCACCAAGAGGAACTCAAAGGTTTAAAATTTTACTAATTTTGATTTGTAAACCTTTATGTTTGAATTTTAAAAAGAAACGAATTTACTTATTTTTACGTTCCTAGGAAAGTTCAATAGAATAATGAAAAGGAACTGAAAAACAAGTGGTATCGATTTTTCTTAAGCATTGAGCTGTATTTAATTTGCATTTTTCGGCATCTCAACGCAAGACTTTCGTTCCTATACGAACTACGAATGACAGAACAAAAATACAATCATGCAGAAAAATGTGATATGATCCCTGTAACGACCCGTAAATTTCGATGATTAAATTTGTTAAATTTATAAGATTTTGTAATTAAATGAAGAAAGAAATGGAAATCTTATAATTTATATTGGAGCGAATTGTTAGGAATTTAAATGTTGCAATGGTAAATAAAAATCAATTCTTGACAATCGGAATGAAATTCAAATAAAGAATAATGGAAAACATTATATTTTGCCAATTAAATATGATTGTGTAATTAATACCGAAAGAAATAAAATTGGAAATAGTATTAATGAAATAATAACTAAAATGAATTGCAACTGTATAAATGGAAGTAAATTGTTAATAAGTGAATGCAATCAGTAGTATGGAAATAAATGCCAACATTGAATTGTAATAAATGTAATTAAATGTTACATTGTGTGAAATGTAAAAACAATGTTTAGGAGTTGTTAGAATGGGTATATTAAAGTAATGAATAGGGAAAACGAGCCAATTAATATATGTATTTATTTCTTTAGTATGTTGCATAAGATTTGGAAATCAAATTGCAAATAAAGGAAATTAGGCAGTACGTTATTTGGAAATAAAGTTAAGGGTAGGATAGCAACTATTATAAATTACCTAATTAACTGGTCAATGAATTTATTGGAAATAAAGTTCATTTAAATGGTAAGTAATTATAATGTTGGTATTGACTATAAACGTTACTTTAAATTTTTTTAATATAATAACAAAAGTGTGAATGTAAATTAATAGAAGCGTAAATTTATTTTAAGTAGAAATTGGTGGATTGGGAAATAAGTTCAAATTATGTTAATTAATTAATACATAAAGTATGTAAAGTAATTAATAGAATGTAAATTTAATGTTGTAAATTTTATAGAATGTAAAGTATTTAAACCTTAATTAATGTGTTCAATGGATAGAAGTACGCATTTAAAAACGTAATATTCATTCAAATTTAAATGTAAATAGGCGTATATTAATGTAATAAAATAAAATTAGCATTGAATATGGAATACCTATTACTTGGAAACAAAGTGTAAAGTTGTAATTGATTTGAAATCTGTAAAATGGCAATAAATTTAAAGCTACAATTAATTGATGGAATAATAAGGGATAATCTGTAATTTGATAATTCAATGTTAATTATACCCATAAATATGTCAATTTATTTAATTGCAAGATTTTAAATAAATAAACGGTTTTATTGAGATTTCTATTGATAATTAATGAAGTTTAATGTGAAATCAATTGCCATTAATTGCCCTAATTTGTGCAGTTAGGGTAGAACTGGTTTGTCATTAAAGATGGTTAATTCTATAAGATGTAATAAATGTTAGTTTTATTTATAAATGAGGATTTAGATGAAAATTGAGAATGTTAATATAATGGATTTTGATTCCAATATTTATTTCATATGTTTGTAATAATGAATTTGAATAATATGAATGAAAATTTAACTATTGAAATTTTAATTTATAATTTCTAAATTTAACGAAATTGGAATTTAACGCTAAAATTGATGATTGAATCAACATTTAATTGACATTAAAATTTGTTTAAATCATTGAAAATGTTTGAGAATGATAATGTTCAAGTTTCGTATCGATCGGACTTGTTGTTTGATCGTATGGGCTTGAAACGCCTTGAAATCAATTTAATCGAAATCAATTTGAAAATATTGATTTCAGCATAACTTCTTCATACGATGGAGTTTGAACATGAAACCTTTTCCATTGCGTTTAAAATATTTTAAAACACCTATTTTGATATATAGGTTGACCCAATTTCGTTCCGGAGTCAGAACGGGCTTTTTGGGCCTATTATCGTTTAGCACGTTTATAAAATTCGGATCCATCTGTCTATTCCATCTTTATCTATAAATATCCTGCTATAAACCCTAGCCTACGTCTATTCTCAATTGTATGTGCGTAAAATTCCATCAGCTCCTCTTCTTCCAATGGCTGCAAACCCTAGATCCAATTTCAAAATTTAAAAATCAAATCCAAAGCCTAAAATTCAAAGTCCTCAGAAAAATCCGAAAAAAATATATACTGAAGTTCTCGATTAGCGTAATTCACTGGTAGTGTTCGTTTTTCGTTTTGGTTCATCGTATGTTCGAAAAAATTAGAAGAAGTTTCAGCCGTTCGTTTTGGGTTAGTGGTTTCGACAGCCGATCATCGACGGTTTGTCGATTAGGAAGTGTCGTTGGGGAGAGGAGGTCGAGCAGGTCATGGGGTATGGTTCGTTCGTCGAAATAGAGGCTGGATTCGCCGCGTTTGGCCAGTCAAAGGAACGGCGGTGCGGCGTGCGTAGGCAGGAATTAGGGGGCCGCGACCTCATAGTGGGATCGGCCTGGGGAGCACGTCTCATTCCCCTCCTCTGATCATGGCCAGGATGTGTGTCGACGATGAGAGTTGGCGTTTGGTTGCGGCGGCTTCAATACTGGGGGCGTGACTTTTGCACGGCTAGGGTTTCTGAGATAAAAGACGAGCGCGTTTAGTTGACGACGTGTCATTAACGTGGGTATGTTTCATTTAATTTTTGTATTTTTTTATTCCAAATTTAATCATTCTAACTCGAATAATTTTTACGCACGTGATCTGTTTCACGCACGGTTTTCTCCGCTAGGTTCGTATTGGAATTCCGAAGATTTTGGCACTAGTTTGGACGGATTCTGAGACAGTCCAATTTTTGAGTTTAAATTGGATTTGAATTCAATTTAAATTCAAAGGGTGAGTGTTTTAACCCACCCACAACTTCTAAAATTTCTTATGTTTGTTAAATTTATATATGATGTGATTTAAAATTTATTTATGGTTGTTTGGCATATTTATAATCATCATCTCAGTTAAATTGCATTTATTCAAATTTAGTTGTTATTTAATTTTTATTTTTGCATATAAATTGACAGTTAAATTTATTTAGTATTGCATATAAACTACCAATTAAATAGTTATAATTTATTTTGAATATGAACTGATAGTTAATACCTATTATTTATCACCTGTTATATATTGATGTATTGTTTGATTTTGGATGTTGATTGTGATAAATGGTTGATGGTTGATATTGAATGAATGGATGTTGTATTTTATATTGAATAAACTGCAAGTTATCATGCATTTCATTTCATTCGGGATTGCGGTTTGAAATGATATACAACCGCATTTTTATTTTTAAATTGCGGATTGAAATGATAAATATCCGTATCACTTGACCAAAGGATAGAAAATTTTATACAGGCACCGCGGTGTGTGTGTGTGTGTGTGTGTGTGTGTATATTGAAATAGTTTTCTATGGTTTTGTAAAAGAAATCTACATATGGTTTTATGAGAAATTGATATTTGATGAAGGTTACTTTATATATAGTTAAATTTTGGGTTTAAGCTATGTATAAGATTGGTATAAAGTATAAAATAAAGTTTGATTTTATTGTGGATACGTATTTATTTAAAGTATATTTAATATAGAGTTTATATTGTTTTTTATAAATCAAGGTTGGGAAGATAGTGAAATCGATTGAGATTTTATTTAATTAAGAATTATATTTAATAAGAGTCCATTTGGAACTTATTGAAATTTAGATTTTAAAAGAATATTGTTTTATAACAAAACTTGGGGTTAAGGTGATTTAAGTGAATATATCAAGTCTAACTAAATTCGAGGAATATAAAATTGTTGAAATTTGAAGTCTATTTAAAGGATTCTGGATTGATTAAATTAAATATTTCAAAACTAAATGATAGTAAAGTAAATTTGATATATATGTGAATTATAAAAGTTAGTTTTGAAACATTTAATATTAAAGCTTTGAAATATATGGAAATTGAAATGGTTTATTTGGGAATTTAAATCTATATTTGGAATTTAATTGTGAAATTTAAAAAAGCTATTTTGTTATGCAAAGCGGTTTAACACTTAAACATTTAAGTATTAGAAATTTTGTTTCAAAGCTATTGGGTTTAAGATATATATATTTGAAAATATTAGAATTTTGGGAAAAGGTTTATTTATAAAATAAAAATGATATCATATTGATTTTGGGCTTTAAAAATATAAATGATATCGTAATTATATGGTTTTGAAATGAATGTTATATTCTGGTTTTAAACTATAAACTATTTTGAAAAGACCGCGGTGTTATAATAACGTTTGGTTGTTGAAGAGACCGGGATCGGAAGTTGTCATACTCTACCAACCCCGAAAACCACTTCAACAACCGTGTACGCAGTGGAGATTCCAGAATGAAGTAGGATGGTGGCGGCGTTTCCTTTGAGGTAAATACGTGGATCCAACTCCCGTGAGTTAGCATAAGGTGGCTAAAACAGAAGCGATTGACGGGTTAATTGAGGTAGCACCTTTGATCAGACACATCCCTTCGATATTCTACTTTGACTTTTGGATTTTTCGGTGGCCACTTTTGATTTCTTTGATTTGGGGGTGTGGCTCGAGGTGGCCGGTAATTACGGCTATGCATTACCACCGACCCGGAAGCGTAATTGGTATATCTACCCTGGCATTGCCTAGTTGTGCCGTGTCACCTACCCTAGCGTGCCTTACCGATTTTGGTTTCGTACCATACCTATGGAGTGCCCTCTGACGATGCCCAGTACGAGGGAGATTACGGTACTGCATAGACTATGGGAATATATAAATGTGTTAAGGTGGAAAATGTAAAGCCTTAACGCTATTTAAAAGTAAGTTTATTTTTTATTAGACACTATTATAATAGCGAAATATACTATATATTAAATATTTTAATGGATCCTTAAAAGATGTAAATCCCGAGCATCTCTTGAGTTACTGCACTCATAT
This sequence comes from Allium cepa, assembly GCA_030765085.1. Taxonomy (NCBI): domain Eukaryota; kingdom Viridiplantae; phylum Streptophyta; class Magnoliopsida; order Asparagales; family Amaryllidaceae; genus Allium; species Allium cepa. The sequence continues at coordinate 297,202,079 of CM060937.1, forward strand.
TTATTTTTGTTGATTTAACTTACATAAGATCTTTTAGTTCTGACTCGAGTGTTTTGTCTTTTCAATTCGCTCGGGTCAGTCCGAGCGTTTCAGGATTTGAAGACTTTATATCTGGAGGAAGAAGACGAAGATTTCATTATTATTATTATATACTATATGGTTCCACTACACATCGTATTCCGCTGTATTGATATTTATTGGTATGCGAACTCTGATATTTATTGTATAAAGAAGAATCAAATGTTTTGTAATCAGTTTTTGAACTGTATATTGATTATTATATTTTATCCTTCCGTTGTGAGATTCTGCTTTTTTTCTTCTCTGTTTTTCTTATTTACCCCACAACAATCCGCCCTTCCGTATGGTTTGAATCGACACGTGTGTCGATTTGAAGCGTACGAAAAGGCGGGTTGTTACAATGTGGTATTAGAGCTTTGGTTTAGCGATGAACCTTAGTTTTATGGGGTTTGGCTCTTTACTAATAGGGTAGTAATACCCTATGGGAGTTGCTGAGTGTATATATGAGAGAGCGTACTTGTTAGTGTTATAAAAAGATTTTAATATTGTGTTAATCTGTTCCGTTTTGTATTTATAACTTTTGGTTGGTGCATGGGACGCTATGACATCAATAGAGATTTCTAAACACTTAATAGGACAGACTGACATAATATTTGTTTTAATATAGGTGAATGAAATAATTTTGCCTATTATATTTTCTATATATATAAAATAAACTTTTATTAATGATATATATATTGGGTGACAATATATTGGTTGTTAGGTAATGAAATTTTAAATAATAGTTGAAATAATATTTGAAATAAGAATAAATCAAATTGGAAATTTTAGAACTTAAGTTTCGGGGTTTTGGAAAATTTCTTTCAAATGATTTTGGAATATAATAATAATATTTAAGAAGTATTTTCTGATATAAGTATTTCAATAATTTGAAGGAAATGTTTTTAAAAGGAACTTTGGGAAAGATAAAGTTATACTCCCCTCTCTGTCGCTGGAAAAAAATTTCGGTGATGAGTGCACGCATCATCGATATTCATTTTCGAGTTTCGAAGTAGGAATGCTGCTATAGTAGTTTACTACAGATTTATTTTAATAAAAAAATATAAATTTTAAATTGTTTTAAACATAATTGGATATATAATTTGCAAGCATATGATTATCTATTGTTTTAAAATGATTTTAAATAAAACCCGGTATTTAATTCTTAACTTTCCATTAATTAATAGTTTCAATTACTGTAGTGAATTGGAACGTAGGTAATTAATAAATTGAAACCTCTAAAGGAAATAAGAGATTGAATGCTAGGATAACTGGTATTAAATGAAATTTAAGGTAATTTGAAAACTGTAACCAATGAAACAAAGATGTAATTATTGAACCATTAATTAATTAAAAGAATTGAGAAAACTTGTATAACTTTCAATTACATTCTTAAAGTCATATATATAACTTACCAAAAGATATAAAAGTTGAAAATGTTAATAAGAAAATGTAATAGATATTATACCAGTAATTAACTTGAGGTAATGAAAGTAATTAATGAAATTTTTTAATAAATAAGAATTGATGTGTAGTGTTATAAACTTAAGTATAATTGAAATGCTACTAATTTAATATAATAGAAAGGTAAGTAATATAAATAAATGATTTTAAACCTTAGTAAATGAATTAATGAAATTCTTTATCTATAAGAACTGATGTTATAAAGTTATAATTTAAGTGTAATTAAAATGTTACTATAATTAAATATAACAGAAATGTAAGCATTAATAAATGAATGAAATTGAGAAATGCATAAATGTAATGCAATAAAAAGAAACTTACACGACCTGAATAAATGAAAATGAATATTTGTAGGCAATAAATGAAAATGAATACAATTAATAAGAATAAACTAATCGTTGTTGTTGTTTTTGGTTTATGGCTGCTTGGGTAAGTAAATTTAAAATTGTTTAGATGAATAAATAATCTATTTAGTTTCATCTAAGACTGTTGAGTAAATGATGAGTTAAGTGGTTTATTTTTCATTCTGTACAATTTAAAGTTTGAACCCGAACAACTATTTGCTTTGTTTGATATGAATGAATGATTGATGTGGGTTGATTTTATGTGATGGTTGTATGCCTTGTTGCAAGTAGTTGTTGGATTGTATTGATTTGTTTGTTTATGGTTGAAACAACTTTAATATTTCAGTTATATAATTGTTAACCCTTTTAGATTATGTAAGTGAAATACACGTGATGGAAGCAATTGCTACTGCATTTGGTTTCATAATAATAAGTGTAAATCGCCTGACAAATAGGTACGTTTTCGGATTACGGTTTTACAGCGCTATTTTATATATTTTCCCATGTTGGGATATATATTATTTTGAAAAATATATGTTGTATATTATTATAATTGACATTATATTTTCTCCCGAGCCTCCCCGTACAAAGGAGACTCTGCCAAAATTTTCCGTAAATTTTGGACTTAGAAATTTTTTGAAAGTGTTTTCCAAACTTTATTAAATTTGAGTATAAAAAGATTTAATTGTTATAAATTGTTATATTTTATTTAACTAATTAATTTTGTAAATTTAATTGTTATAAAGTCTATGTTTTGAATAAGTTATATTAATTTCTTAATTCTTCTTTTCCCTTCTTTTTCCTTTTCAGGGACGAAAAGTTTTGAGTGAGGGAGAGTGTAAGGACCCGTAAATTTCGATGATTAAATTTGTTAAATTTATAAGATTTTGTAATTTAATGAAGAAAGAAATGGAAATCTTATAATTTATATTGGAGCGAATTGTTAGGAATTTAAATGTTGCAATGGTAAATTAAAATTAATTCTTGACAATCGGAATGAAATTCAAATAAAGAAATAATGGAAAACGTTATATTTTGCTAATTAAGTATGATTGTGTAATTAATACTGAAAGAAATAAAATTGGAAATAGTATTAATGAAATAATAACTAAAATGAATTGCAACTGTATAAATGGAAGTAAATTGTTAATAAGTGAATGCAATCAGTAGTATGGAAATAAATGCCAACATTGAATTGTAATAAATGTAATTAAATGTTACATTGTGTGAAATGTAAAAACAATGTTTAGGAGTTGTTAGAATGGGTATATTAAAGTAATGAATAGGGAAAACGAGCCAATTAATATATGTATTTATTTCTTTAGTATGTTGCATAAGATTTGGAAATCAAATTGCAAATAAAGGAAATTAGGCAGTACGTTATTTGGAAATAAAGTTAAGGGTAGGATAGCAACTATTATAAATTACCTAATTAATTGGTCAATGAATTTATTGGAAATAAAGTTCATTTAAATGGTAAGTAATTATAATGTTGGTATTGACTATAAACGTTACTTTAAATTTTTTTAATATAATAAAGAAAGTGTGAATGTAAATTAATAGAAGCGTAAATTTATTTTAAGTAGAAATTGGTGGATTGGGAAATAAGTTCAAATTATGTTAATTAATTAATACGTAAAGTATGTAAAGTAATTAATAGAATGTAAATTTAATGTTGTAAATTTTATAGAATGTAAAGTATTTAAAAACCTTAATTAATATGTTCAATGGATAGAAGTACACATTTAAAAACGTAATATTCATTCAAATTAAAATGTAAATAGACATATATTAATGTAATAAAATAAAATTAGCATTGAATATGGAATGCCTATTACTTGGAAACAAATTGTAAAGTTGTAATTAATTTGAAATCTGTAAAATGGCAATAAATTCAAAGTTACAATTAATTGATGGAATAATAAGGGATAAACTGTAATTTGATAATTCAATGTTAATTATACCCATAAAAATGTCAATTTATTTAATTGCAAGATTTTAAATAAATAAACGGTTTTATTGAGATTTCTATCGATAATTAATGAAGTTTAATGTGAAATCAATTGCCATTAATTACCCTAATTTGTACATGTAGGGTAGATTTGGTTTGTCATTAAAGATGGTTAATTATATAAGATGTAATAAATGTTAGTTTTATTTATAAATGACGATTTAGATGAAAATTGAGAATATTAATGTAATGGATTTTGATTCCAATATTTATTTTGTAACGACCCTGAATTTCTAGCCCAATTTAAATTTTGAAATTCATCGTTTTAGTATAAAATTTTGAAAATTTATAAACGATCTCAATTACCTCCAAACTTTATTTATGACATACATTTAGTTAGATATGAATATAGAAAAAAATTCGTCGGAAAATATTACAGTAAATTTCGTTCTCGTTTTACTGTATATCAGTCCATATAAAGCTGCGTAAAATTTATCTTTCAAATCCAAATAGTTTTACACAGTTATGTTGTAAAAATTATTCTGATCAAGATTATGTAATTCGTTTCGTCAAAAACTGTCATCGCCTGTTCCATTTAAATTGTTTTGCAAATCGTACAATTTAAGAGGCGTAAATTCGAATTTTTTTAAAACTATCGTATCACAATAATCTGTGTACCATTGGAAGCGCGTCGTCGCACTGATCAAAGCGGTATATTTATTCGTGCCAATTGGAGTCCGACGTAAAATATTCACATTGATTTAACCGTTCAAGCGAACCGGTTAAACGAATGACAGCTCAAAATCCTTTAGCCCGTTTACAAAAAGGAAGTTTGAAAGTAAAAAAAAATCTCAGCTGATGGAATTAATACAGTAGTTAGGAGCTAGTAGCTGGGGGTTGACTTTGGGAATGAATATGACGTTTGGGAGTTCAATTAAATATTTTCTGTTTACAAAATTTATAAGTTAAGTTAACGAGAGAAAAAAACTTTCACCAATTCAATTCATCTCTTCAGGTAACAACCCCTTCTTCTCCTCTCCATTTCTTTTCACTGGAAATTTATAAAATAAAATGAAGACTGTATGGCCGAATAAAGGAAACACGCACAGACCGCCTCCTCATACTCCTCTCCTTCCTTTCTTATTTTCATTCTCCTTCATATTTTCATTCCTCTGAAAATAATAATAATAAGCATGGCCGAGAACATTAATGTCCTTCCAGCTGCAACCGATTCTCCACCTCATGCAAATCCCTTCACTTCACTTCGCCTCCACTTCAACCACCTCCTCACAACCACGCTGCAAATCCCAACAATCACTTCCTGGCCACTCCTTCTTGAACCCCTCCATGAGCGCCCCACCTTTCTCGGCCTCGAGTGTGTGTGCATGTTTATTTGCACGCGTGTGTGGTTGTTGCAACTTGCTGGGGTAAGGGAATGATGAAACTGCAGGCGTGAAGGGTAGGAGGAGGGTTGGAATTGGATGCGTGAATATATATATATATATATATATATATATATGTGTGTATGTATGTATGTATGTATATGTATATGTATGTATGCGTGAGAGGGAGGTAGGTGGGAACATGTACAACTTGTACATGCCTGCGTGAGTGAGGGGAGGGAGGTTGCTGCATTTTCTCTTGTCTCCGTCGATTATAAAAAATATATGGGAAGTTGCAGTGCGTGATGTGGTGTGTTGTGTGAGTGATGGTGGCGTAGCTATGTGTGTATATCAGTGTGCTGTGTGTTTGTGTGTGCGTGTGTTTTTTTAAAATAAAAATGAAATAAGTTACGTGTTATGGAATCAGCAAGTAGAGGGAATGTGTGTGCATGTAGGGTAGGGAAATGGTCATGTTCGTAATATGGAATGTTGAAAATGTGCAGGGTGCGTTTGCGATGACAGTTGGTTGGATTTTTAGTCTTGGCCTTGTTAAAAAAAGAAAAAAGAAAAAGAAAGGGGACAGGTGCGTGCGTGTCATAGCATGCAGAGAGGAGTGTATAACATGCAGAGGTCTAGTGCATGCGTAGCTTGCAAAGGGGAGTGGGTATATGCGCGTGGGCTAGTGCATGTCTGTTACTATAAAAAAAAAGGGAAAAGAAGAGGAAAAAAAAGAAATGAAATTGAACGGTATCGATTTGTTGAGTAAATAGTAACCGTTTTCTTTTCTCCGTTGTTGCAGCAACCGACTGAGTTTCTTTTGCGGCAGCACCGATCTTCAGCTTTTGTTCTTTTCTCCATCGTCGGTAAGCGCATTTATGTAAATTTACAAATTATATACAAACATTCATTGTACTAATATCGTTTTCTTTTGTCGATATTACAGTGTCCGTTGTTCGCATTATACTGACTCTATTCGTGCTTATTCTTGCTTTGGGTCCATTTCTTTATCCACGAAAGGTGAATTAATTTTCACGACTATATTCTTATGCAAGTTTGCATTGATGAATGATTGCTATGTGATTTTGAATCGGATATTAATTGTTATAGTTAAGTGACAAATAATTTGCAAGTTAAATTTGAAATAGGATAGTTAACAAATTAAAATGGATTATGTATGTCGAACTATGATTTGTTAAACTTGACCCCTTCATATGTTAAATTTGATTAGTTAAACTTGACCCTTTAATTGTTAAGTTAATGGACACATAGAATTTGATAAATTATACTTTGAACCTTTGAACGTATATCGGATTAATTGTTGTAGTATAAAAATTGAAATTTGAAATTGAACGACAAGTGAAAAACCATAATGTAATAATCTTTAATCTACATGAAATGATAGTGTAGATTCTAGAAATAATTATATTAATTTGCATAAATAACAAATGTAAATTAATACGATTATTTCGGGATTATTTAAATAAAATTTTGAATTGTTATGTATGGATGCTATTGTTTGTTTATTTACTTTGACACCATCCCAATTATCACACTGCAAGTTCCCTTTGTATGCTTTGATTTTGAATTGAAATGGAATCGGGTTGAAATGATAGATACCCAAATAACTTTGACTTAGGATAGAAAATTTAATTAAACCTGATTGGTCAATGTTTTGATTTAAAATAAAATAAAGTTTATTTGACTAATAACAAGGTTTGAATGAAATTGGAATTTAATTTCGAATGAATGTAAATGTGAATAAATTGAATTTGAAACAAATATTAACGTCGTAATTGACAAAAGAACTTTGTTTAAAATTTAATTATTTAATAATTAAATTTATAATTAATTGATAATTAATTTTAGAGTTATAAATAATAAAGTTTGAAATTTTTAATAGCGAAGTTTGAAATAATTAATAATTAATTCTTGAAATTTATTAATAATAAAGTTTGAAATTATTAATAACTAAGTTTTAATTAATGATTAAGTTTTAAATTTATTAATAATTAAGTGTAATTATTAATGAATAAGTTTTAAATGGTTAATAATTAAGATTTGAATTTATTGATAATTTGAATTGAAAATTTTCTTAGTAAGAGGAATTGAATTTTGGATGAGTAAAACTAAGTTTCTTAAATTGAGTTTTGAAATTTGTAACTAAGTAAATAATAAATGAAATTGAATTTCTTTAATAAGAAATATATGAGTTTTATCGAACAAATGAAGGATTTGAAATTTAAAGAATTGGATTTGGCAAATTTAATTTAAATTAAAATTGTAAACTTTGATAGTGAAGTTATCTTAAGAAAGCAATGTAATGAATTGGGAATTTAATTGAAATTGGTCAATGATAAATTGATTTAATGAATATCGAATGAAATCGATAAATGAGTTTAACTCAATTTGAACGTTAAATTTAGCTAAATAATTATGGAATGAACTTATATACGAACTTAAATGAATATTTGAATTGTTTTAAAATTTAAACCTTGAAATTGAATTATAGAAATTTTGAAATGATATTTGGAAGTTATGAAATGTAAATTTTGGAAATTGATTTTGGAAAGACTAACGAAATGTTGATTTACGAATTATAATTGAAATTGAAATTGAATTGGTTTTGAAATATATTAAACGACCAATCATTAAATTAATTACGAAGGTTATTAAAGGAACCAGAATCGGTTAGGGACATACTGTCTAAACCGAAAACCACTTTAATAACTATACGCGGAGTGTGATCCAGAATGAAGTGGTTGGAAAGACGGACGCGGTGACTAAAGAAAGAGAACGATAATGGATAGCCTTGACATTTGTGTCAAATTGGAAATGACTAAAACAGGAGCCATGCCGGGCCAAATGGAGTTAGCTACCTCGAGCGAACACACTTCTTCGTAAACTACTCATTTACTTTGTGATTGATTGGTGCGCACCCTTGAATTTAGAGTGTTGTTTCGCGGTGTTGCGATCGTTGCGGCGATGCGTTCTCACCAGTCCGGATCAAGCAAATGGTAGTGTCACTACCTTGGGTATTGCCTCATGTGCCTTGTCATACTTGTATTCCCATATACGCGACCACTACGAATTTGTTTTGTATTATACCTATTGAGTACTCCCTGATATCCCACTAGTTTACGGTGGAGTTTACAGTGCTGTATAGTCTATAATGCTATATGAAATGTGTTAAGGGGGACAATGGTAACGCCTTAACACTATTTTGATATTTTACTTTACTGTTAGACATTATCTATCTATCGTACACTATTATGTATAAATAGTTTAACGGATCCTTAAAGATGTTATTCCATTCATCTTTAAGTTATTGTTATTTTAAATTTGAATCATATTATCTGTATAAGAATATATGTCCTGATTCGAGTGTTTGTTTTTGCTTATGCTCGGATCAGACTGAGGATTGATGTTGCTGTTCTACTTGGAGCTGAAGACCGAAGGCTATCATTATCTTATCTTATCAGTATTTCTCTTTCTATTTGGACTATTGGACATCTATGTTATTTTATTTTATTTTATCTGAGGCATTGTTGTATTTATGGGTAGCTTCATGAACTACCTTATGACTATGTTGTATTTCCGCTGTACTATTCTGTGATGTTATATTTCTGTGATTCTGTGATAATTCTCATTTACATATATATACTCCATTAATGATTCGTGTTTTTTATTATTAAGGTTGACAAGTTGGAATATCGTCAATTTAAATGGAACAAATATACGGGTTGTTACAGTTGGTATCAGAGCTTTGGTTCCCAATAAACTTAGCCTGTGGAGTTCAAAGCTCATTAGAGATAGGGTAAACATACCCTAGAATGAGGAGAATCATTTCAGAATCCATATCCTTTGATTCCATTCTTCTCATTGAATTCATTAGATTTGAATTTCTTAAGGTTCCAAAAAATTTCTATCTTTGATTCTAAAATCACTTTTGGTATTGCAGGATGGCTACCAGAAGAAATGTTAGAGGCAGGGGTAGGGTAAACGCTCCCGAACCACGTGCCCTAGCTCCCGCAGTCAGATTCTCCACTCTTAGAAAGGAGTACACTATGCTTGGCGGAGTCAAATTCACCGGCTCCGAGAGTGTCATCGAAGCACAGCAATGGCTTAAGAGTTTGGAGAGGATCTTTACTGGCTTAGAGATCACAGACGCTCAGAAGCGTAAGTTGGCCGCTTGGCAGCTTCAGGATGCTGCACAGGATTGGTGGGAGTCAGTCACTTCTCATACCGATGAGGAAACCATCACTTGGGCCAAGTTTAGGTAGTAATCTATCTAAAATTTCATCTAAATAAAAAAAATTCCTTTTATCTCGTCGGATTTTGACTCATGTTCATATCACTTGTAAATAGGGATTCCTTTATGGCTCAGTGGATGCCAGCTGCTGGGAAGGCCCAACTCTATCAGTCTTTTATGGATCTTAAGCAGGGCAACATCACTTTCACTGAGTATGAAAGGAAATTCAACGAACTATCCAAGTTCGGACCTGGCTTGATCGACACACCTCTGCTTAAGAATGAGAAGTTCATACATGGCGCACGCCCTGAGTATTACGAGCTCCTCACCGCTCATGTCCATGGAACTTTCACTGAGTTGATGGATTTTGCTCTTTGATATGAGGGAAAGCCAAAGAGAACATCAGTCACTAAGGCTCCAGCTACTCAGCCATCCTCTAGTCAGACTGGGAAGAGGAAGCCAAATTTTGAGCAACAAAAAAAGAACTGGCAGAAGAAATCCGGGCTTGGCTATTCTCAGAAGAAGCCCATTGACATATCATCTATTACTTGCTTCAACTACAACCAAAAAGGTCATTATGCTAGTAGCTGCCCATCTCCAAAAGGTGCATCTGTTCCGCCACCGGCACAGATGACTAGGAGGGATGTGTGTCATATCTGCTTACAACCTGGACACTTCAAGAAAGACCGTCCAACACTAAAGAGAGGTACACCATCAGGAGTCTTTGCTCTTTCCACTCCTGCCCCGGAAGTTCCTGATAATCAAGGTACTTTGCAAAGTACTTTTATGTTGCATACCTTGCCTATTAGAGTCCTATTTGACACCGGAGCAACACACAGCTTCATATCTATTGATTTATGTAATAAACTTGGTTTGGAACCCACTCTTGCATCATTTGCCTTATGTGTATCTAACCCTATTGGAGGGCCCGCTAACCTCAAAAGGGTTTGCAAATATGTCACTCTTATGCATGGCATTCACCGTTTTACTTGGGATTCTATGTCCTTGGAATCGAGGCATTCGATATACTATTAGGCATTGATTGGCTGCGAAAGTTTGAAGCCGTTATCTCATGCAAAGCTCGAACCGTCTCTCTTATTGACGACAAGAGTATGCCTTTAGTCATTAAAGGCAAATCACCTCAAGAATATACTGGGAGTTTTATATTCTCTCTTGACTCTCATCCAAATGAACTTAGCTCCACTCCAGTAGTTCAACTCTTTTCTGATGTGTTTGGAGAAGTCAATCTCTACCACCTCCATGGGAAATCGAATTATGCATCAACCTTATTCCTGGTGCACGACCAATAGTTCTCCCTCCAAGGAGAATGGCTCCTAAAGAAAAGGCAGAGTTGAATGTTCAAATTGAAGATTTATTTTCTAAAGGCTTGATTCGGCGCAACCATTCAGAATGAGGTGCTGCAGTTGTATTTGTCACCAAATCTGATGGCTCACTCAGAATGTGTGTGGAATATAGAGAGCTAAACAAGCTCACACACAAGAACAGGTATCTGATGCCCCGCATCAACGATCTTTTCGACCAGCTTCATGGAGCTAAAGTTTTCTCCCGATTTGATTTGGCAACCGACTTTCATCAACTCAGAATCGCTGAGGATAGTATCCCTAAAACAGCATTCCACACTGAAAATGGTTTCTATGAATGGCTAGTTATGCCGTTCGGTCTCACTAATGCTCCAGCTTATTTCGTCGATTTGATGAATAGAGTTTTCCGGGATGTTCTTAACAAGTTCGTTCTTGTTTTCATCGACGATATTCTCGTCTTCTCTAAAGATGAGAAAGAGCATAGATCACATTTGGCTTTTGTTCTTGAAACTCTTCGCAGACATCAGCTTAAAGCCAAGTTTTCGAAATACCACTTTTGGAGAGATGAAGTTTGTTTTCTTGGCCATATTGTTTCGGAGAATGGGATTTCGGTCGATCCACCTAAGATCGCCGTAATCAATGTAAGTTTTATTCTTACTTGTAAATTCTATCTAAACAATTTATCAATATCTAAATTCGAATCCTTAGAATTTGCAGGATTGGAAGACTCCCAAAACTCCTACAGATATCCGCAGTTTCTTGGGTCTGGCCGGCTATTACCGCAGATTCATAGAAAACTTTGCTCGTATTGATGCCCCACTTACCGCACTGACTAGAAAGAATTTGAAATTTATTTGGAGTGAAAAGTGCAAAGCAGCTTTCAGTGAGATGAAGCAAAGGTTGACCTCTGCCCTAGTTCTTACAGTTATTGATGGTAGCAAAGGATTGACCGTCTATACTGATGCTTGCCGTGATGGATTAGGAGTAGTCTTAACGCAAAAGGGAAAGGTTATTGCATACGCGGGTCGTCAGTTAAAGACCCATGAAGCAAATTATGCAACTCACGGTTTAGAGCTTCTTGCGGTTGTATTTGCTCTTAAGCTATGGAGGCACTATCTATTGGGAACCAAATTCGAGCTGTTCACTGACCACAAGTCATTGAGATATATTTTCTCGCAAAAGGATTTGAATCAGAGACAAGTACAATGGCTCGAATTTCTAGCTGCATATGATGTTGATATTAATTACACTCCATGTGATGCCCCACTCCGAGAGCCTCGTTAACAAAGAGTATTACATAGATAATACTGTCGGCTAACGCGGACAATAGAATATAATGGAAGCGACCATGTGTAATCTTACCTTAACTATTCACTAAATACGTCGAAAAGTAGGATCACATTAAAATTCGACCTATTCAATAAATATTTAAAGCAAAACTACAATGGCTATAGGATCTATCAGAAGAAAATATAACAACTCAAATGTAATTCACATCACAGAACAGTCGATCATAATATACATATAAACAGATACACAACAGAGTATACAAAATAATACATGTCAAGTGGTACAGGAGACCACAATATACAGACGAGACGAAAAAAGTATAAATATCAGAGTTACAACAGATAAGGACCACAAAAGACGCTATAACAAAATGAAGCTAGCGAATAGTCCATGCGGAAGCAAAATAGGCTAAGTCCCAAAAGCACCTAACCTGAAACATCTCGGTCTGACCCGAGTATAAAATACACGGGTCAGTCTAGATAACAAATCAGTTAGATAAACTGAACAATAATAAACCTGCAAGGTCATACAGTATAACAAATATCTCTAGAGGAGATAACATAATCATCAACAAGAGATGAATCATATAGAACAAGCCTCATATCATCGGCAACATATAGAAACAAAGGATACAAATATACCAAAACAAGCCAAAAGGCAAATAACAAATACCAATAAGTTATACAAGTTCCACAAGGTAATCGTTATACATCATGTGGCTCAAACAGACCAACACGATGGGCGATACCAAGGGAATATAATATCAATGAAACATATGATTGCTCGAGCTCAGTACTGTACAACAAGGATCCATAAGCCCGAAGGCTCCAAACCCAAGTATCACCCATGCGACACATAAGGCCAACATCAGAGCAAAACTATATAGGGCAACAAACCCGAAGGTACGCACCCGAAGGCAACATACCCGAAGGCAACAAACCTAGGGAGAAAGTCCGAAGACACCATCCCAGAGGCAACAAACCGTAGTGGTGAAGGTCGTAGACCCAGTACTGGACACCACTAACTGGCGGAATGTGTCACAACTCTCGAAGAGGAATCCGAAAAGTGTTAACGTATGTCCCATAACCACTCGTTCGCACTAAACGGTTTACTATCCATCAGCCACTTTCACACTCAAAGCAGTACAAATTTACCTCATATCATCGGTAAACTAAACCCGAAGGTCAAAACAATCAATCGAATAGGTTGGGGACTAATCGAAAAGATAAACGCACAGATTCATGGTCCGTGTTTTGCCCAACCATTTAATCACCCTTCCACTTCGCTCGAAGTGCGAAAGTGTGTGTTTTAATTAGAATTTATAAATTGGAGAAACGAGCTTTTAAATGCGATTCGAGAGATTATTTTATAAAAACCCGTGGATGAAGTCAAGAGTAAGTTATCAAAGCCAAATATGCAATAACAACCACTAAAAAGCAACTTGAATCGATAAAATCCGGAAAACAAATCAAAATATACAAAAACAGGCAAAACAGGGCAAATAGGAGCAGGTCGGTCGACCGGACTACAGGGCTCGGTCGGCCGGCCACTGTTCATGAAAACTCTCGGGAAGCAGGTCGGTCGATCGGCTACAGGGCTCGGTCGGCCGAACCTGATGATTTTGCACTTCCTGCCCTATTTCAATGAAATGCAAATTCTTCCAAAACGTGATCGTTCGAGCAATGGACCTAAGGAGCTTTCGCCAATAGATACCCCAGCTCCATTAGCTATCCGATTCGCAACCAAAAACATATTCAAACATCAAAGTTAGGATCTTTAAAGAATTGGACCCAAACACTAAAATTTTGGATATTCACCAATTCAATCCAAACCAAAAGCAAGAGCATATGAACAAGGTGTTAGGAATTCATACCCAACATCTATAAAATCATAAGAAGTAGATGTGAGTTCAAAACTCACCTTTTTACACAAAACAAAGAAGATGAAGAAGCACAAATGCAAGGAATCAACCAACTACACTCCACTTCAACACTACAAGCTTCAATCTAGAATCAAAGCAAGTATTTCCTAAGTTAGGGTTAGGAAATTACTGAAATTGAAGAGGAGAAGAGATGGAGAAGATGGAGATGAACTTACCAATGGATTCCCTTAGATTCTGGAGCAAGAATTTTGGATTTGCAAGTAAACTAGGGCTAGGAGTCTCTAATTCCCATTCTCTTCCACCATTATCAGTTTTTAGCTTAAGTTTAATGAAATGAATAAGTGAATGGAAGGAGAGAAGGGCTGAGTTGGTTTATAGAACAGTTTGGGTGAAACCCAAACCCAAAAGCCCACTTAACAAATAGCAAAATTCGACTTACTCCAAATATATCAAAGCTTATACGCAAACGCCATTTTGGAACCAATGGAGGTAATTTCGAGTTCCAATTCGGCCATTTGCAGAAAGTAACATTTCGGACCAAAATCTGACTAACGACGCTATATTTAAATTAAACATTTAAATATAAAATCGTTAAATATGCGGGTTGTTACACTCCAGGGAAAGCAAATGCCGTAGCCGATGCTTTAAGCAGAAACCAAGCAATGGCATGTTGTAATCTTATTGAGGGAATGTTATTCCAGCTTTCCGTCTCCCCAGCTCTGATGGATGGTATTATAGCCAAGCAATATGAGGACACTTTGCTTTATCGCATCAAAGAAATAGTTCTCGGTAGAGTTGGAAATGCTGATAATAAATTGGGTGCACATGTTGATAGTAACAGAGTCTTGAGAATTGATAATCGCATTTGTGTCCCTAATGTTGATGGTCTTCGGCAGAAAGTGCCGAGAGAAAACCATAAATCTTCGGTTTCATTTCATCCCGGTGTTACTAAAATGTACCAGAATATGAAGAAGTTATATTGGTGGAGTGGGATGAAGCACGATATTTCTACATATGTTAGCAGATGCACAACTTGCCAACAAGTTGAAGCTGATCACAGAAAGATAGCACGTTTGCTTCAGCCACTAGAGATTCCAGGTTGGAAGTGGGAGCAGATTTCTATGGACTTTATTGATGGACTGCCAAGGACTAGAAAGGGTAACGAAAGCATTTGGTTGATTGTCGATAGATTGACGAAATCCGCCCACTTTATTCCAGTCAAGTCCACTCGTACAGCTTCAGGTTTGGCAGAGATATACATGAGAGAAGTTGTTAAACTTCATGGTGTACCATCCAGTATCGTATGCGATCGAGATCCTATTTTCACCAGTAAATTCGGGAAAGCATTTCAGGATACTTTGGGCACCAAACTGAATCTGAGCACAACTTATCATCCTCAGACAGATGGCCAAACTGAGAGGATGAATCAGATTTTGAAAGACCTTCTCCGAGCTTGTATTATTGACTTCGGTGGATCCTGGGAAGACCATCTTCATTTAGTTGAATTCACTTATAATAATAGTTACCAGGTAAAGAAATTGAATTTCAAATTTGAATAAGTATATTTGAATTTGAATTAATCATCTGTAATAAACCAGGCAAGCATTGGTATGGCACCGTTCTAAGCCTTATATGGACGGCCGTGCAAATCGCTAGCTTGTTGGATTGAGTCGGGTGATCGATTAGTGCTAGGTCCAGAAATAATTATGGAAGCTTCCGAAAAAGTCGAAGAAATCAGGAAGAAGATAAAGACATCACATGATAGACAAAAGAGCTATGCTGACAAAAGGAGAAGAGATCTCGAATTCAGTGTAGAAGACAAAGTTTTTCTGAAAGTGTCGCCTTTGAAGAATATTGTTCGATTTGGAAGGAAAGGGAAGCTAGCTTCGAGATTTTTTGGTCCGTTTGAGATTACGGAAAGAATCAGAACATTGGCCTATAGAGTTGCATTACCAGAGAAGTTCGCCGGTGTGCACAACGTGTTCCACGTCTCACATCTGCACATTGTGCACAATCCATCTATGACCATTCCTACTGCTCAATTGGAGGAGATAGTTATCGAGCCTGACTTGACTATTGAGCGGAAGCCGCTTCGAATAGTCGATTGTGAGACAAAGCAACTTAGAAGGAAGTCGGTAAATCTCGTCAATGTCCAATGGAGTGCAGATGAGCGAGATTGCACATGGAAGACTGAGGATAGTATTCGGGATTCAAACCTCGAATTACTAATTTCAGGTATAATCGAAATTTCTCAAAATCTATCTTGACTTTTCTGCCTACTTCATTCGTCTCGTTCCTTTTCAAAAACGAAAAGTTTTGAGTGGGGGAGATTGTAACGACCTTGAATTTCCAGCCCAATTTAAATTTTAAAATTCATCGTTTCAGTATAAAATATTGAAAATCTATAAACGATCTCAATTACGTCCAAACTTTATTTATGACATATGTTTAGTTAGATATGAATATAGAAAAATTTCGTCGGAAAATATTATAGTAAATTTCGTTCGCGTTTTACTGTATATCAGTCCATATAAAGCTGCGTAAAATTTATCTTTCAAATCCAAATATTTTTACACAGTTATGTTGTAAAAATTATTCCGATCGAGATTATGTAATTCGTTTCATCAAAAACTATCATCGCCTGTTCCGTTTAAATTGTTTTGCAAATCATACAATTTAAGCGGCGTAAATTCAAATTTTTATAAAACCATCGTATCGCAATAATGTATGTACCGTTGAAAGCGCGTCGTCGCACTGATCAAACGGCATATTTATTCGTGCCAATCGGAGTCCGACGTAAATTAGTCGCGTTGATTTAACCATTCCAGCGAATCGGTTAAACGAATGACAGCCCAAAATCCTTTAGCCCGTTTACAAAAAGGAAGTTTGAAAGTGAAAAAAAAAAATCTCAGCTGATGGAATTAATACAGTAGTTGGAAGCTAGTAGCTGGGGGGTTAACTTTGGGAATGAATATGACATTTGGGATTTCAATTAAATATTTACTGTTTACAAAATTTATAAGTTAAGCTAACGAGAAAAAAAAACTTTCACCAATTCAATTCATCTCTTAAGTAACAACCCCTTCTTCTCCTCTCCATTTCTTTTCACTGGAAATTTATAAAATAAAAAGAGGACAGTATGGTCGAACAAAGGAAACACACACAGACCGCCTCCTCCATACTCCTCTCCTTCCTTTCTTATTTTCATTCTCCTTCATATTTTCATTCCTCTGAAAAAAATAATAATAAGCATGGCCGAAAACATTAATGTCCTTCCAGCTGCAACCGATTCTCCACCTCACGCAAATCCCTTCACTTCACTTCGCCTCCACTTCGCCCACCTCCTCACAACTACACTGCAAATCCCAACAATCACTTCCTGGCCACTCCTTCTTGAACCCCTCCATGAGCGCCCCGCCTTTCTCGGCCTCGAGTGTTTGTGCATGTTTATTTGCACGCGTGTGTGGTTGTTGCAACATGCTGGGGTAAGGGAATGATGAAAATGCAGGCGTGAAGGGTAGAAGGAGGGCTAGAATTGGATGCGTGAATATATATATATATATATGTATGTATGTATGTATATATGTATGTATGTATGTATGTATGTATGTGAGAGGGAGGTAGGTGGGAACATGTACAACCTGTACATGCATGCGTGAGTGAGGGGAGGGAGGTTGTTGCATTTTCTTTTGTCTTGGCTGATTATAAAAAATATATGGGAAGCTGCAGTGCGTGATATGGTGTGTT
This sequence comes from Allium cepa, assembly GCA_030765085.1. Taxonomy (NCBI): domain Eukaryota; kingdom Viridiplantae; phylum Streptophyta; class Magnoliopsida; order Asparagales; family Amaryllidaceae; genus Allium; species Allium cepa. The sequence goes on from CM060937.1 coordinate 297,219,767, forward strand.
GTGTGAGCGATGGTGGCGTACCTATGTGTGTATATCAGTGTGCTGTGTGTGCGTGTGTTTTAAAAAAAAATGAAATAAGTTACGTGTTATGGAATCAGCAAGTAGAGGGAATGTGTGTGCATGCAGGGGAGGCAATGGGTCATGTTTGTAATATGGAATGTTGAAAATGTGCAGGGTGCGTTTGCAATGACGGTTGGATTTTTAGTCTTGGCCTTGTTTAAAAAAAAAGAAAGAAAAAAGAAGAAAGGGGGCAGGTGCGTGCGTGTCATAGCATGCAGAGAGGAGTGTATAGCATGCAAAGTTCTAGTGCATGCGTAGCTTGCAAAGGGAAGTGGGTATATGCGCGTGGGCTAGTGCATGCGTGTTACTATAAAAAAAAAGAGAAAAAAAAAGAAATGAAATTGAACGGTATCGATTTGTTGAGTAAATAGTAACCGTTTTCTTTTCTCTGTTATTGCAGCAACCGACTGAGTTTCTTTTGTGACAGCACCGATCTTCAGCTTTTGTTCTTTTCTCCGTCGTCGGTAAGCGCATTTACATAAATTTATAAATTATATACAAACGTTCATTGTATTAATATCGTTTTCTTTTGTCGATATTACAGTGTCCTTTGTTCGCATCATACTGACTCTATTCGTGCTTATTCTTGCTTTGGGTCCATTTCTTTATCCACGAAAGGTGAATTAATTTTCACGACTATATTCTTATGCAAGTTTGAATTGATGAATGATTTCTATGTGATGTTAAATCGGATATTAATTGTTATTGTTAAGTGACAAATAATTTGCAAGTTAAATTTGAAATAGGATAGTTAACAAATCAAAATGGATTATGTATGTCGAACTGTGATTTATTAAACTTGACCCCTTTATATGTTAAATTTGATTAGTTAAACTTGTCCCTTTAATTGTTAAGTTAATGGACATATAGAATTTGATAAATTACACTTTGAACCTTTGAACGTATATCGGATTAATTGTTGTAGTATAAAAATTGAAAATTGAAATTGAACGACAAGTGAAAAACCGTAATGTAATAATCTTTAATCTACATGAAATGATAGTGTAGATTCTAGAAATAATTATATTAATTTTCATAAATAACAAATGTAAATTAATATGATTATTTCGGGATTATTTAAATAAAATTTTGAATTGTTATGTATGGATGCTATTGCTTGTTTATTTACTTTGACACCATCCCAGTTATCACACTGCAAGTTCCCTTTGTATGCTTTGATTTTTAATTGAAATGGAATCGTGTTGAAATGATAGATACCCAAATAACTTTGACTTAGGATCGAAAATTTAATTACACCTGATTGGTCAATGTTTTGATTTAAAATAAAATAAAGTTTATTTGACTAATAACAAGGTTTGAATGAAATTGGAATTTAATTTTGAATGAATGTAAATGTGAATAAATTGAATTTGAAACAAATATTAACGTCGTAATTGACAAAAGAACTTTGTTTAAAATTTAAATATTTAATAATTAGAATTAATTGATAATTAATTTTAGAGTTATAAATAATAAAGTTTGAAATTATTATTTGAAATAATTAATAATTAAGTCTTGAAATTTATTAATAATAAAGTTTGAAATTATTAATAACTAAGTTTGAAATAATTAATGATTAAGTTTTAAATTTATCAATAATTAAGTGTAATTATTAATGAATAAGTTTTAAATGGTTAATAATTAAGATTTGAATTTATTGATAATTTGAATTGAAATTTTTCTTAGTAAGAGGAATTGAATTTTGGATAAGTAAAACTAAGTTTCTTAAATTGAGTTTTGAAATTTGTAACTAAGTAAATAATAAATGAAATTGAATTTCTTTAATAAGAAATAGAATGAGTTTTATCGAACAAATGAAGGATTTGAAATTTAAAGAATTGGATTTGACAAATTTCATTTAAATTAAAATTGTAAACTTTGATAATGAAGTTATCTTAAGAAAGCAATGTAATGAATCGGGAATTTAATTGAAATTGGTTAATGATAAATTGATTTAATGAATATCGAATGAAATCGATAAATGAGTTTAACTCAATTTGAACGTTAAATTTAGTTAAATAATTATGGAATGAACTTATATACGAACTTAAATGAATATTTGAATTGTTTTAAAATTTAAACCTTGAAATTGAATTATAGAAATTTTGAAATGAGATTTGGAAGTTATGAAACGTAAATTTCGGAAAGACTAATGAAATGTTGATTTACGAATTATAATTGAAATTGAAACTGAATTGGTTTTGAAATATATTAAACGACCAACCGGTAAATTAATTACGAAGGTTATTAAAGGAACCGGAATCGATTAGGGACATACTCACTGTCTAAACCGAAAACCACTTTAATAACTATACGCGGAGTGTGATCCAGAATGAAGTGGTTGGAAAGGCGGACGCGATGACTAAAGAAAGTGAACGATAATGGATAGCCTTGACACTTGTGTCAAATTGGAAATGACTAAAACAGAAGCCGTGCCGGGCGAAATAGGGTTAGCTACCTCGAGCGAATACACTTCTTCGTAAAATACTCATTTACTTGTGATTGATTGGTGCGCACCCTTGAATTTGGAGTGTTATTTCACGGTGTTGCGATCGTTGCGGCGATGCATTCTCACCGGTCCGGATCAGGCAAACGGTAGTTTCACTACCTTGGGTATTGCCTCATGTGCCTTGTCGTACTTGTTTTTCCATATACGCGACCACTACGAATTTGTTTTGTATTATACCTATGAAGTACTCCCTGATATCCCACTAGTTTACAGTGGAGTTTACAGTGTTGTATGGTCTATAATGCTATATGAAATGTGTTAAGGGGGACAATGGTAACGCCTTAACACTATTTTGATATTTTACTTTACTCTTAGACATTATCTATCCATCGTACACTATTATGTATAAATAGTTTAACGGATCCTTAAAGATGTTATTCCATTCATCTTTGAGTTATTGTTATTTTGAATTTGAATCATATTATCTGTAAAGAATATATGTCCTAATTCGAGTGTTTGTTTATGCTTATGCTTGGATCAGACTGAGTATTGCTGTTGCTGTTCTACTTGGAGCTGAAGACCGAAGACTATCATCATCTTATCTTATCAGTATTGCTCTTTCTATTTGGACTATTGGACATCTATGTTATTCTATTTTATTTTATCTGAGACATTGTTGTATTTATTGGTAGCTTCATGAACTACTCTTATGACTATGTTGTATTTCCACCGTACTATTCCGTGATGTTATATTTCTGTGATTCTGTGATGATTCTCATTTACATATATATACTCCATTAATGATTCGTGTTTTGTATTATTTAAGTTGACAAGTTGGAATATCGTCAATTTAAATGGTACAAATATACGGGTTGTTACATATTTGTTGAGACGACCCGACTTCCAAACTCCAGGAAATCGCATCATCTTGAAGAAAGAAAGGGATAGAAGAAGAAAAGAAAGAGAAAGAAGAAAGACAACAACATCAGAGAACTCACAGCGGAACGAATGAAATATAATATATCACTTAAAATATTACATAGTAGCATATTACATCAGAGTACACAACATATACCACACATATTAGACAGTTATAAACATCTGTCTAACTATACAACTCAAGTATAACATATACAGATACCAAACAACACAGCGGAACCAATATATATATACACGTCGAAGCCTCCTGCTCCATATCTCCTCCAAAATTCGTCAAGCAAACCTGAATCACCTGACTACTCATACATAATATGAGTACCCAAGAGTTTAATAAAACAGAAAATAAACACTCGGGTCAGACAGGGGTCTGGTGTGAGTAAACGTGTTAAAATTGCTTAACTTCAGAAAAACCTTTGAAAAGAAAAGGTATCACGTAAGACTTCCCACACATAAACATGGAAAAGTTTTTACCTTATGCTAACCAAAACATTTGATAGGAAATCCAGTGATATTATAATAGTGTCTAGGTTTTCAAGTAAATAAGAAATAGCCGAAATTATTACATGATTAAATTCCAGCTACTAGCCACAAAAGTGGGTAATACAATCAAAACCGTAGGGACTTGTAGGAAGAATGAGTTTCCATCAATGGCAGGGCTACTGGGGTACCGCCCGTCACAGTACGTGGCCTAGATCACCGTATCGAGGAGCCACCCTAACTCCCCTGCAACACAAGGTCGGAACCATTCCTTACTCAACAGTCCCGAACAAGAAAACCCCGGCGGTTGTCCGGAATTCAACCGCCCCACGCAGTCGAATAAAAAGGGACTTCTAGACAGGAGTAAATCTTGCTCTCCTGTGGCACCTCCCCTGTTTTAGCCATTCCCGGTTGATGAGGCTTGAGGCTACGATTAACTTTATAGAACATATCTATCTTAGAATGCTCATCGTCCACCTGACGATGTTTTGAAAGCATTCAATCCATACAAGTTCGTTCCGGGTTCGAACGAAACCGGAGGCACTATCTCGTTGCACTCATTTTGGAATCACCCTCAGAGTCAACGACCATAGCCCTTGCACTCTAATCTCCATCTCGAACCTATAAGTACTATTCCGTCAAACTCATTACGAAATCACCCACAGAGTTATACTGAAGTATAGCCCTTACACCTCGAGTCTTCACTTGCTCCACTTGGATTCACGACCTAACGTTTAATTGGAATCGATGTGGTTTTCGGATTCCAAATATGGAAACCCGATCCCAGTCTCATCGAATCCAAACGCCATTTTAATGTCCAAGTTGTACTTAAGGGTTTAACAATTAACTTATATTCAGGATGATATAAACAGATAGATGAACCATATTACCACAATAGATATAACAACATTCATCTCACAACAACATATCACATAACAGAGATATCCAGTATCAACCAATATCAAATATCCAATATCAACCAATCATCTAATATCAATCTCCAAATATTGATCATCCAATATCATTCAATCAACCAATATTAATCAATCAACCCATATTGATCAATCATCCCATATTAATCAATCATCCAAACAGAATTGATTATCTCTTAATCAATTGATTACCATAATCCTTCTTCATTAATTATTATATAAATAAATTAATCATCTCTAATGATCTTCCCCAATTAATCTTCCTTGGTTAATTATCTTAATTACGTTCAAGTAATTGTCCTTAACAATATTCAGTAATTAACCTTTAATTACTACTATTAGTTACAATAATTAATGATCCTATTTTTACTTTATTAATTAATCAATTATAATTAATAACATTAAACCTTAATCAATTACAATTAATTAATCCCACTTACATTAATCACTTATATGAATCAACCTTGATTAATATTATTGATCATAAACTAATGATCTTTCTTAATTAATAATTAAATAATTAACTTGTAATTAATCAACTCATTTACAATCAGTAATTAACAATTTTTAATTACTTATCTTTATTAATTAACTTCTTAACTAATTAACTTCTAATTAAATTATATTTATCCTTGATTAATTAATCCAATTAATTAATCCTTAATACTTCATTAAATAATTATTAAATAATTAAATTAATAAATAAATCCTTAATTACCTTATTAATTAATTACATTTTAATTAATTATACTTAGTAATTAATCTTGAATTAGTCTCATTCATTAACTAAACACATTAATTAATTAACCAAAATAATTAAGTAATTAACTCTTAATTACTTACATAAGTAATTATCTCTAATTACTTCTATTAATAAATCTTAATTACTTTCTTAATTAATTACTTAACAAATAATTAATTCCATTTTTAAATAATCCTAATTCATCTATTTAATTAATTAGTCCATAATTAGTTAACTTTAAAACAATTAATTTAATTGATTCCTTAATTTGATAACATTAAGTGATTACCCATTAATCACTTCAATTAATTACTCCCATGAGTAACTTCTCTAATTACTTCCCTAAGTAATTAACATTCTAATTATATTCAAAAATTAACCATTGATTACTTCATTAAGTAATCACACTTAATTAACCCATAATTAAGTGATTATTTAAAATTAAATAAACAATTAACTAATTATTTAAAATTAATTAAACAATTAATTAATTAACCTCTTATATTTTCAAAATCCTTAATTAAATAAGAAAATCATAATCTTAATTAAAATCTTTACTAATTAACAAATCATAATGATTAAGTATTCTTAAGTTAATAACAAGGATAAATCAACCCTATTTATCTTCATAATTAAATTATTTGAATTAATCAAATTTTTAATAAATTAAAATCAAATTATTCTATTTGGATTTCAAAATCATAATAATAACCTTATTTGAAAATAAGAAATTTAGAAATCAATTTAAAGTCTAAAACACTTATATCTTCTAATTCAAACTTCTTCGCTTTGAATAAAATTCTGAGACTTAAGTTTTAAACATTATTTTAAAACTTATCTTAAAACTTTGATTTAATATTAGAATTCAATCATTACCCTTTTTTTTAAATTAACATTCAAAATTGAAGGAAGTTAATTACTTCAAAAAGAAATTATTTAGAACAAATTTAGAACTTAAAATAAATTCAATCAATATTTTTTTTAAAGTTAGATTTACTTTTTATTTATTCAAAATAACAAGTTTTTAACTTGTTTCTTTTATAAAATTCAAGCTACAGATTAAGATAGCAACTTGTCTTCACTTTCAACAACAAGTATTATCTGCAACTAAAACACTACAGAACCATGTCAAACAACTCGAGAACGAACCCAGGATTCATCGCGTCAACCCCGAAGCAATCTGGCAACATCACCTTCGAGTCCAACCTCATGAAAGCTCGAGTGCTACTTCGGTACAAAACTCGTCTTCCTCAACATAATTCCCAGTTCCAAATTTTCAGTGCACAACAAACCTCGTGCACGTGCCCCATCAACTACGGCCAAATTTGGTCGTCGCGACCATCGGCGTTGGTCACCTGAACGTGCGTGAACCCATCACCAAACCCAGAATCACGAAAGAGTACGCGAATCGAAATTTCGATCTTAAGCTCAAAACTGCAGAAAAGCTCGACCACCAATCTTTCCCCATTACCGACATCTCGTCGCCGTTCAACCTCACCGATCCCACCATAGAGACACCACACCCAAGAATATCATCACTCCCAAACGCGAACGAACTCGGTCCACAGCCCAAGTCACAATGCCACAACAATCAGACCGAACTAAAATACAAGCTTAAACCCTAGTTCATTCGATTCCAAGCAAATTGGTCACTGGAAAAATCCAAAAGCATTTTTCCCAACATCCTCCATATCTAAGCGAGCTTCAACCAAAAATCTAGCTTAAATCAATGTGCCGATCAATGGCAATCATCAAAACCCCCAAAAACACACAAACCTAAATTTCTCATGATTTGTCAAACTAAAAATCATGAAACAAGTATTAAAAATCATGATTCTTACCCCCTAATTTATTCATGTAATCCATATCATAAATCAAGATTTTTGATTTATCATGTAAAACAGTATTTTTACTATTATTCTTATTTTTAAAATTATTTATAAACTAAAAATTACACAAACTATTTTTAAAGTTACAATTAGACATTAACAAACCATTTTCATTCATATGCCAAGAACAAATTTTGTTTAGATTGAAAGATTTTGAATTTTCTTAAAAACTACTTCTGTAAATAACAGAGATGGAACAGACATTTTTCAACAGACACTTTAAACCTTTAATCTACATAAATAACAATATTTCCTGTAAATATATATCCATCATCATATCGTAATTCAACACATGCAATAACATTCAATCACAGATTTGATAAAAACTGTTTTTAAAATAATTTTACTCACCTTAAAGATGATATGAAGAGCACAGAACAGAGCAGGTATTGATTTATTCCAGGCCTTGAAATATTAAATCTGGAAAATACTTTAAATTTTTTCTTTGCTGATGAAGTTAATTCTTTTGCATTCTCCAAAAATCTTTGATTGTTGAATTATTGTTGATCATCCATTTTAGTTGCAGGTTGAAATTATAGATTACAGGTGATCAATTTTGCAACTTTGATAAAAATGCAGATTCAAAAGATGATGAAACTGTTCTTGATCTCCCCTTTAAGTTGCATTACAGGTTGAAATTTATAGATTGAAGTTGAGAAGAACTTTGATTTTGATTTAAAAATCTCAGGTTTCGATATTTTCACATTTCCTTTTGTATGTTGAAGTTGCAATTGTACTGCATGCAGGTAAAGAGGAACTTAAATTTTCAGATTTTCCATTAATTTCTGGTTGAGCTAAGAAAGAAAACAAAAGGGAAAATGTTTTTGAGAAAACTAATTTTCTTCTTAAATTTTTTATTAAAATTTAAAATAAGAATTTTGCCACATGTTCTTAATTCAAACAAATGTCATTTGCATGTACCTCTTAATTTACAAGTGTTGTTAAGATGTATATATGTTTACACATGTCTTAAGTGTTTTTAAATTGAATTTTTATTTAATTTTAAATGTAAATATAAACTTACATATTAATTTACTAAGTAAACAAATACTTACATATATGTAAATAAGTTTACTTTTTAAAGGAAATATTCTAAAGCCAATTATAGTACAAATATATTTTCTTATGCATGTAATTTAAAAATCTAAAACTTATACATATACATTTATAACCATTTTAAATCTAAGCGTTTTAAAACAGAGCTTGTTTAAATTCTTTTGAAACTATCACATTTTAAATACTTTAAGAGAAAGACAAAACAAAACTTTGTTTAAAACCTTTTTAAACTATCCTATTAAAAATAAATAACAATCTTATATTTGAAACAATTGAATTAAACTAAATTATCTTTTGAAAAATCTTATCGAATTTAAAACAAAGCTTTTGCAATATTCATTCATACATTATAAATTATCAATTGATTAAATTAAATTTCAAAATAACTCAAATTATAACATATACAAACATATATATTACAATTTGAAAATTCATCTTAAATTTTAAAGAAAAGATCTTCTATTCACAATATATATCAAATATATATTATAAACAGAATAAAATTTCATCAGCTTTTGAAAAACAATTCTTATCAAATTTTGCCAGATTAAAAATTTATTAACCTTTGAAGATTACATTTACCAATTTAAATTAAAATTATAAAGAAAATTTATCAAACCAATTTAATTATTATTACAGATTATTAAATCGATATTACCCAAAATTCCGGGTCATTACAATCCTCCCCCCTTAAAAGAATTTCGTCCCCGAAATTTAAAAGCAAAGGTAATTTAATAACCCAGCAAAGATTTTAATTCAATCAGCAAAGCATACTTATCAATCAGTTACTAACAACCATAGCAACCAATCAAACAACAAACAAACCTAACTGATTATCCTGACACAAATCAGAGAAAATCTCTAGTACTATCTCAAGTTTCCTAAGTATAAATCACCGGGAGACTCGCTCTTCAAAAGCCAACAAACTAACTACACTACCAAAATCCAGAGCTCCTCTCTTCTCCAGATCCATTAATCTGAACAGAACATCAGATTACTCTCAAATCCAGCTCAACATCCAACTCCAACTGAACTACAGATTCGACAAGCAACAGTGAATCATACACATACTCCCTTAGAGGTACGTGAAATAAAATGAATTTCAATTATCCAAACTGGCAGTTCAATCTTATAGTCAACAGATCTTATCGTATCAGAACACAGATAAGAAATCTCAAATGCCTCAGCACTAGCCATCCAATCTTATCCAATTACTACTCTCTTAACCAGAGAATTTTTAACACCATCGAAGTCTCCAACTTTGAATTCCAAAACTCCTTATCTCATATCTGTAATTCAACAGGCAATCCTGGGTTACCAATTCTCTTCCTGATCAGCTCAATCTATGCTGATACTTCCAGAAACAACTAGACCAAAGAAAACAGTTCCTGGATTCTATTCAACAGAAAAGTCTTCCAAAATTCATCGAAATCCCAAACTCAAGCTCAATTACTCAAGCAATAGTAAACAGAACTTGCTTCCTTCCTTGCACAGCTGCTACCTCACTTCCGCTGCACAACTCTGATTCTGAAATAGATGAGAACATTATTGATGAACACGAGTACAAACTTGCCCAATATCCTAAAAGCTTTGTTCATCAAATCCATAAAATCTGAGCGACTCATCTGACTTGGTCACACAACTTTACTACAGAATCCAATTCAAAAACAAGATCTAACCAAATCCAAATTCCAAAAATAAATTCTTGAGCTGCTACACCAACTCTACTTCTCCTAGAACCATCCTACAACCGGGCTAGCTACCATAATCACTTCTGGAACCAAAACAATATGGAACTGAACTCCAGATGCAGACGACCTTCTAATTACTCCAGCAGCTCCTACTTCCTCATGAGAATCCTCAGTCTCGAACAAAAGAATGCTCAAGAAAATTCCAAACCAATCGCAAGTCACTTTTGCGATCCAACCTAATTCGAATTCCAAAGAAACTGTCCTCTCTTTACCAATTAGAACAGCTCTAAGCTTTTCCAAACAAGGTTAATTCTTCAGGATAACTTCCACCATCTGCCCAGACTGCTGATAGAAGAACCACTAAGATTCCCGAACCATCGGAGAAACAACCACACTGCTGCTTCCAAACTCTACATCGATGATACTGTAAAGGCAAAAGACCTTCTTGTCAGCACACCGAACACTTCCGAGCTGCACTGCTACCACATCTAACCAAGACTTCTAATCCAAATGCTTCTCGGAAACCAAAACCATCATCAAACCACACAACGGACCTCCGAGATGGCAGACAATCCAAAAGAAACTCGGCTCCAAACCAAGCATCAACATCTCGTTCTCCTTAAAGGATGACAAATGAGACTATGCCAAAGCAAATAACTTATAGACCTTAGTCTCATATTCCAAAACAGCCAATCTCTTTACTGAAGATCCAAACGACTTATACACAGATGAATCATCTTCACGGCAGATAAAGACTGCTCCTCAACTACTACTAAAACTACTTCAAAAGAATACATCTTCGGAAATATCCATGGATTCTGCATCTCATCACGCAGTTATCAAAATACCATCACTTACTTCTGCACTTCCGACAGATCCAGCGAAATCCAAACTTATTCTTCAAAGATAAACTCCGAATCTTGAAAAAGATTTCCTTCGGATATCAGAGAAATCCTTATTCCAAACTACAAATCTCACTCGAGACGGTACTAGATCTACAGTCTCGACAAAAATATCCAACCTCAACATATAGACCTCTTCCATCAGTGGTAATCATGTTACACACACATACCACTACTACTCCATTTACCTCTAAAACTTATGTTGGAAAATCCGAACAGATAACCAATCAGATCAGGTAGATATGTATATATATAGTTATATATAAAAATTACAAGTACGCTCTCTCAAGAAAGACACCACTACAGAGCCTAGGTATTCACTCAACCTAATGCTCTGATACCAACTGAGACGACCCGACTTCCAACTCCAGGAAATCGCATCATCTTGAAGAAAGAAAGGGATAGAAGAAGAAAAGAAAGAGAAAGAAGAAAGACAACAACATCAGAGAACTCACAGCGAAACGAATGAAATATAATATATCACTTAAAATATTACATAGTATCATATTACATCAGAGTAAACAACATATACCACACATATTAGACAGTTACAAACATCTGTCTAACTATACAACTCAAGTATAACATATACAGATACCAAACAACACAGCGGAACCAATATACATCTACACGTCGAAGCCTCCTGCTCCATATCTCCTCCAAAATTCGTCAAGCAAACCTGAATCACTTAACTACTCATACATAATATGAGTACCCAAGAGTTTAATAAAACAGAAAATAAACACTCGGGTCAGACAGGGGTCTGGTGTGAGTAAACGGGTTAAAGTTTCTCAACTTCAGAAAAACCTTTGAAAAGAAAAGGTATCACGTAAGACATCCCACACATAAACATGGAAAAGTTTTTACCTTACGCTAACCAAAACATTTGATAGGAAATCCAGTGATATTATAATAGTGTCTAGGGTTTTCAAGTAAATAAGAAATAGCCGAAATTGTTACATGATTAAATTCCAGCTACTAGCCACAAAAGTGGGTAATACAATCAAAACCGTAGGGTCTCGTAGGAAGAATGGGTTTCAATCAATGGCAGGACTACTGGGGTACCGCCCGTCACACTACGTGGCCTAGATCACCGTATCGAGTAGCCACCCTAATTCCCCTGCAACACAAAGTCGGGACCATTCCTTACTGAACAGTCCCGAATAAGACAACCCCGACGGTTGTCCGGAATTCAACCGCCCCACACAGCCGAATAAAAAGGGACTTCTAGACAGGAGTAAATCTTGCTCTCCAGTGGGAGCTACCCACGAATCCTTGTTGCACCTCCCCTGTTTTAGCCATTCCTGGTTGATGAGACTTGAGGCTACAATTACCTTTATAGAACATATCTATCTTAGAATGCTCATCGTCCACCTGACGATGTTTTGAAAGCATTCAATCCATACAAGTTCATTCCGGGTTCGAACGAAACCGAAGGCACTATCTCGTTGCACTCATTTTGGAATCACCCTCAGAGTCAACGACCATAGCCCTTGCACTCTAATCTCCATCTCGAACCTATAAGTACTATTCCGTCAAACTCATTACGGAATCACCCACAGAGTTATACTGACGTATAGCCCTTACACCTCGAGTCTTCACTTGCTCCACTTGGATTCACGACCTAACGTTTAATTGGAATCGATGTGGTTTTCGAATTCCAAATATGGAAACCCGATCCCGGTCTCACCGAATCCAAACGCCATTTTAATGTCCAAGTTGTACTTAAGGGTTTAACAATTAACTTATATTCAGGATGATATAAACAGATAGATGAACCATATTACCACAATAGATATAACAACATTCATCTCACAACAACATATCACATAACAGAGATATCCAGTATTAACCAATATCAAATATCCAATATCAACCAATCATCTAATATCAATCTCCAAATATTGATCATCCAATATCATTCAATCAACCAATATTAATCAATCAACCCATATTAATCAATCATCCCATATTAATCAATCATCCAAACAGAATTGATTATCTCTTAATCAATTGATTACCATATTCCTTCTTCATTAATTATTATATAAATAAATTAATCATCTCTAATGATCTTCCCCAATTAATCTTCCTTGGTTAATTGTCTTAATTACGTTCAAGTAATTGTCCTTAACCATATTCAGTAATTAACCTTTAATTACTACTATTAGTTACAATAATTAATGATCCTATTTTTACTTTATTAATTAATCAATTATAATTAATTACATTAAACCTTAATAAATTACAATTAATTAATCGCACTTACATTAATCACTTATATGAATCAACCTTGATTAATATTATTGATCATATTAATTAATGATCTTTCTTAATTAATAATTAAATAATTAACTTGTAATTAATCAACTCATTTATGATCAGTAATTAACAATTTTTAATTACTTATCTTAATTAATTAACTTCTTAACTAATTAACTTCTAATTAAATTATATTTATCCTTGATTAATTAATCCAATTAATTAATCCTTAATTACTTCATTAAGTGATTACTAAACAATTAAATTAATAAATAAATCCTTAATTAATTACCTTATTAATTAATTACATTTTAGTTAATTATACTTAGTAATTAATCTTGAATTAATCTCATTCATTAATTAATCACATTAATTAATTAACCAAAATAATTAAGTAATTAACTCTTAATTACTTACATAAGTAATTATCTCTAATTACTTCTATTAATAAATCTTAATTACTTTCTTAATAAATTACTTAACAAATAATTAATTCCATCATTAAATAATCCTAATTCATTTATTTATTTAATTACCCCATAATTAATTAACTTTAAAACAATTAATTTAATTGATTCCTTAATTTTATAACATTAAGTGATTACCCATTAATCACTTCAATTAATTACTCCCATGAGTAACTTCTCTAATTACTTCCCTAAGTAATTAACATTCTAATTATATTCAAAAATTAACCATTGATTACTTCATTAAGTAATAATCACTTAATTAACCCATAATTAAGTGATTATTTAAAATTAAATAAACAATTAACTAATTATTTAAAATTAATTAAACAATTAATTAATTAACCTCTTATATTTTCAAAATCCTTAATTAAATAAGAAAATCACAATCTTAATTAAACTCTTTACTAATTAACAAATGATATTGATTAAGTATTCCTAAGTTAGTAACAAGGATAAATCAACCCTATTTATCTTCATAATTAAATTATTTGAATTAATCAAATTTTTAATAACTTAAAAATCAAATTATTCTATTTGGATTCCAAAATCATAATAATAACCTTATTTGAAAATAAGAAATTTAGAAATCAATTTAAAGTCTAAAACACTTATATCTTCTAATTCAAACTTCTTCGCTTTGAATAAAATTCTGAGACTTAAGTTTTAAACATTATTTTAAAACTTATCTTAAAACTTTGATTTAATATTTGAATTCAATCATTACCTTTTTTTTAAATTAACATTCAAAATTGAAGGAAGTTAATTACTTCAAAAAGAAATTATTTAGAACAAATTTAGAACTTAAAATAAATTCAATCAATATTTTTTTTAAAGTTAGATTTACTTTTTTTTATTCAAAATAACAAGTTTTTAACTTGTTTCTTTTAAAAAATTCAAGCTACAAATTAAGATAGCAACTTGTCTTCACTTTTAACAACAAGTATTATCTGCAACTAAAACACTACAGAACCATGTCAAACAACTCGAGAACGAACCCAGGATTCATCGCGTCAACCCCAAAGCAATCTGGCAACATCACCTTCGAGTCCAACCCCATTAAAGCTCGAGTGCTACTTCGGTACAAAACTCGCCTTCCTCAACATAATTCCCAGTTCCAAATTTTCAGTGCACAACAAACCTCGTGCACGTGCCCCATCAACTACGGCCAAATTTGGTCGTCGCGACCATCAGCGTTAGTCACTTGAAAGTGCGTGAACCCATCACCAAACCCAGAATCACAAAAGAGTACGCGAATCGAAATTTCGATCTTAAGCTCAAAACTGCAGAAAAGCTCGACCACCCATCTTTCCCCATAACCGACATCTCGTCGCCGTTCAACCTCACCGATCCCACCATAGAGACACCACACCCAAGAATATCATCACTCCCAAACGCGAACGAACTCGGTCCACAACCCTAGTCACAATGTCACAACATTCAGACCGGACTAAAATACAAGCTTAAACCCTAGTTCATTCGATTCCAAGCAAACTGGTCACTGGAAAAATCCAAAAGCAATTTTCCCAACATCCTCCATATCTAGGCGAGCTTCAACCAAAATCTAGCTTAAATCAATGTGCCGATCAATGGCAATCATCAAAACCCCCAAAAACACACAAGCCTAAATTTCTCATGGTTCGTCAAACTAAAAATCATGAAACAAGTATTAAAAATCATGATTCTTACCCCCTAATTTATTCATGTAATCCATATCATAAATCAAGATTTTTAATTTATCATGTATAACAGTATTTTTACCGTTATTTTTATTTTTAAAATTATTTGTAAACTAAAATTACACAAACTATTTTTAAAGTTACAATTAGACATTAACAAACCATTTTCATTCATATGCCAAGATCAAATTTTGTTTAGATTGAAAGATTTTGAATTTTCTTAAAAACTACTTCTGTAAATAACAGAGATGGAACAGACATTTTTCAACAGACACTTTAAACCTTTAATCTACATACATAACAATATTTCCTGTAAACATATATCCATCATCATATCATAATTCAACACATGCAATAACATTCAATCACAGATTTGATAAAAACTGTTTTTAAAAGAATTTTACTCACCTTAAAGACGATATGAAGAGCACAGAACAGAGCAGGTATTGATTTATTCCAGGCCTTGAAATATTAAATCTGGAAAATACTTTAAATTTTTGCTTTGCTGATGAAGTTAATTCTTTTGCATGCTCCAAAAATCTTTGATTGTTGGATTATTGTTGATCATCCATTTTAGTTGCAGGTTGAAATTATAGATTGCAGGTGATCAATTTTGCAGCTTTGATAAAAATGCAGATTCAAAAGATGATGAAACTGTTCTTGATCTCCCCTTTAAGTTGCATTACAGGTTGAAGTTTATAGATTGAAGTTGAGAAGAACTTTGATTTTGATTTAAAAATCTCAGGTTTTGATATTTTCATATTTCCTTTTGTATGTTGAAGTTGCAATTGTACTACATGCAGGTAAAGAGGAACTTAAATTTTCAGATTTTCCATTAATTTCTGGTTGAGCTAAGAAAGAAAACAAAAGGGAAAATGTTTTTGAGAAAACTAATTTTCTTCTTAAAATTTTTATTAAAATTTAAAATAAGAATTGTGCCACATGTTCTTAATTCAAACAATTGTCATTTGCATGCACTTCTTAATTTACAAGTGTTGTTAAGATGTATATATGTTTACACATGTCTTAAGTGTTTTTAAATTGAATTTTTATTTAATTTTAAATGTAAATATAAACTAACATATTAATTTACTAAGTAAACAAATACTTACATATATGTAAATAAGTTTACTTTTTAAAGGAAATATTCTAAAGCCAATTATAGTACAAATATATTTTCTTATGCATGTACTTTAAAAATCTAAAACTTATACATATACATTTATAACCATTTTTAATCTAAGCGTTTTAAAACAAAGCTTGTTTAAATTCTTTTGAAACTATCACATTTTAAATACTTTAAGAGAAAGACAAAACAAAACTTTGTTTAAAACCTTTTTAAACTATCCTATTAAAAATAAATAACAATCTTATATTTGAAACAATTGAATTAAACTAAATTATCTTTCGAAAAATCTTATCGAATTTAAAACAAAGCTTTAAAATTGCAATATTCATTCATACATTATAAATTATCAATTGATTAAATTAAATTTCAAAATAACTCAAATTATAACATATACAAACATATATATTACAATTCGAAAATTCATCTTAAATTTTAAAGAAAAGATCTTTTATTCACAATATATATCAAATATATATTATAAACATAATAAAATTTCATTAGCTTTTTGAAAAACAATTCTTATCAAATTTTGCCAGATTAAAATTTTATTAACCTTTAAAGATTACATTTACCAATTTAAATTAAAATTATAAAGAAAATTTATCAAACCAAATTAATTATTATTACAGATTATTAAATCGATATTGCCCAAAATTCCAGGTCGTAACATTTGTTCTGTTTGTAATAATGAATTTGAATAATATGAATGAAAATTTAATTAGTGAAATTTTAATTTATAATTTCTAAATTTAACGAAATTGGAATTTAACGCTTAAATTGATGATTGAATCAACATTTAATTGACATTGAAAATTTGTTTAAATCATTGAAAATGTTTGAGAATGATAAAGTGACAAAGATTGCAAATTTCAGAATTTAAACGAGAAATTTGATTTAATTAATTTATTATTTATTTATTTGATTAATATAAAAATAGCCATTTTGGCCACTGACTCGGATTTCGACGAAACAAGTTTCATCGGATCCGTAACAGTGAATTATTGTAGGATTTCGAGTTTCGTGTTGATTGGACTTGTCGTTTGATCGTGTGGGCTTGAAACGCCTTGAAATCAATTTAATCGAAATCAATTGAATTCAATTTGAAAATACTGATTTCAGCATAACTTCTTCATACGATGGAATTTGAATGTGAAACATTTTCCATTGCGTTTAAAATATTCTAAAACCCCTATTTTGATATATAGGTTGACCCAATTTCGTTCTGGAGTCAAAACGGGCTTTTTGGGCCTATTATCGTTTAGCACGTTTATAAAATTCAGATCCATCTGTCTATTCTATCTTTATCTATAAATATCCTACTGTAAACCCTAACCTATGTCTATTCTTAATTGTCTGCGCATAAAATTCCATCAGCTCCTCTTCTTCCAATGGCTGCAAACCCTAGATCCAATTTCAAAATTTAAAAATCAAATCCAAAGCCTAAAATTCAAAGTCCTCAGAAAAATCCGGAAAAAATATATGCTGAAGTTATTGACTAGCGTAATTCACTGGTGGTGTTCATTTTTCGTTTTGGTTCATCATCTGATCGGAAAAATTTGAAGAAGTTTCGGCCATTCGTTTTGGGTTATTGGTTTCGACGGTTTGTCGATCAGGAAGTGTCGGTGGGGAGAGGAGGTTGAGAAGATCGCTGGGTATGGTTCGTTCGTCGAAATAGAGGCTGGATTCGCTGCGTTTGGCCAGTCAAAGGCACAGCGGCGCGGCATGCGTAGGCAGGAACTAGGGGGCCACGACCTCATGGTGGAGTCGGCCTGGGGAGCACGTCTCATTCCCCTCCTCTAATCACGGCCAGGATGTGTGTCGACGACGAGAGTTGGTGTTTGGTTGCGGCGGCTTCAATACTGAGGGAGCGATTTTTGCACGGCTAGGGTTTCTGAGATAGAAGACGAGCGCATTTAGTTGATAACGTGGGTATGTTTCATTTATTTTTTGTATATTTTTTTATTCCAAATTTAATCATTCTAACTCGAATAATTTTTATGTACGTGATCTGTTTCATGCGCGGTTTTCTCCGCTAGGTTCGTATTGGAATTCTAAAGATTTTGGCGCTGGTTTGGACGGATTCTGAGACTGTACAATTTTTGAGTTTAAATTGGATTTGAATTCAATTTAAATTCAAAAAGTGAATGTTTTAACCCACTCACAACTTCTAAAATTTCTTATGTTTGTTAAATTGATATATGATGTGATTTAAAATTTATTTATGGTTGTTTGGCATATTTATAATCATCATCTCAGTTAAATTGCATTTATTCAAATTTAATTGTTATTTAATTTTTATTTTTGCATATAAATTGACAGTTAAATTTATTTAGTATTGCATATAAACTACCAGTTAAACAGTTATAATTTATTTTGAATATGAACTGATAGTTAATACCTGTTATTTATCACCTATTATATATTGATATATTGTTTGATTTTGGATGATGATTGTGATAAATGGTTGATGGTTGATATTGAATGAATGGATGCTGTATTTTATATTGAATAAACTGCAAGTTATCATGCATTTCATTTCATTCGGGATTGCAGTTTGAAATGATATACAACAACATTTTTATTTTTAAATTGCGGTTTGAAATGATAAAAATCCGTATCACTTGACCATAGGATAGAAAATTTTATACAGGCACCGCGGTGTATATATATCTAAATTTATATTTTGAAATAGTTTTCTATGGTTTTGTATAAGAAATCTATATATGGTTTTATGAAAAATTGATATTTGATGAAGGTTACTTTATATATAGTTAAATTTTGGTTTTAAGCTATGTATAAGATTGGTATAAAGTATAAAATAAAGTTTGTTTTTATTGAATATAATATGGATAATTATTTATTTAAAGTATATTTAATATAGAGTTTATATTGATTTTTATAAATCAAGGTTGGGAAGATAGTGAAATCGATTGAGATTTTATTTAATTAAGAATTATATTTAATAAGAGTCCATTTGGAACTTATTGAAATTTAGATTTTAAAAGAATATTGTTTTATAACAAAACTTGGGGTTAAGGTGATTTAAGTGAATATATCAAGTCTAATTAAATTCAAGGAATATAAAATTGTTGAATTTTGAAGTCTATTTAAAGGATTCTGGATTGATTAATGATAGTAAAGTAAATGTGATGTATATGTGAATTATAAAAGTTAGTTTTGAAACATTTAATATTAAAGCTTTGAAATCTATGGAAATTGAAATGGTTTATTTGGGAAATCTATATTTGGAATTTAATTGTGAAATTTAAAAAAGCTATTTTGTTATGCAAAGCGGTTTAATACTTAAACCATTTAAGTATTAGAAATTTTGTTTCAAAGCTATTGGGTTTAAGATATATATATTTGAAATATAATTTTGGGAAAAGGGATATTTATAAAATAAAAATGATATCATATTGATTTGGGTTTTAAAAATATAAATGATATCGTAATTATATGGTTTTGAAATGAATGTTATATTCTGGTTTTAAAGTATAAACTATTTTGAAAAGACCGCGGTGTTGTAATAACATTTGGTTGTTGAAGAGACCGAAATCGGAAGTTGTCATACTCTCTGCCAACCCCGAAAACCACTTCAACAACCGTGTACATGGTCGAGATTCCAGAACGAAGTAGGATGGTGGCGGCGTTTCCTTTGAGGTAAATACGTGGACCCAACTCCCGTGAGTTGGCATAAGGTGGCTGAAACAGGAGCGATTGATGGGTTAATTGAGGTAGCACCTTTGATCGGACACATCCCTTCGATATTCTACTTTGACTTTTGGATTTTTCGGTGGCCACTTTTGATTTCTTTGATTTGGGGGTGTGGCTCGAGGTGGGCGGTAGCTGCGGCTATGCGTTACCACCGACCCGGAAGCGTAATTGGTATATCTACCCTGACATTGCCTAGTTGTGCCATGTCACCTACCCTAGCGCGCCTTATACGATTTTAGTTTTGTACCATACCTATGGAGTGCCCTCTAACGACGCCCAGTACGGGGGAGATTACATTACTGTATAGACTACGTGAATATATAAATGTGTTAAGGTGGAAAATGTAAAGCCTTAACGCTATTTAAAAGTAAATTTATTTTATAGTTAGACACTATTATAATAGCGAAATATACTATATAGTAAATAGTTTAACGGATCCTTAAGAGATGTAAATCCCGAGCATCTCTTGAGTTACTGCACTCATATTTATTTCTGTTGATTTAACTTACATAAAATCTTTTAGTTTTGACTCGAGTGTTTTGTCTTTTCAGTTCGCTCGGGTCAGTCCGAGCGTTTCAGGATTTGAAGACTTTATTTCTAGAAGAAGAAGATGAAGATTTCATTATTATTATTATATACTATATGGTTCCACTACACATCGTATTCTGCTGCATTGATATTTATTGGTATGAGAACTCTGATATTTATTGTATAAAGAAGAATCAAATGTTTTGTAGTCAGTTTTTGAACTGTATATTGATTATTATATTTTATCCTTCCGCTGTGAGATTCTGTTTTGTTTTTTTCTTCTCTATTTTTCCTATTTACCCCATAACAATCCGCCCTTCCGTATGGTTTGAATCGGCACATGTGTCGATTTGAAGCGTACGAAATGGCGGGCTGTTACAATCCCAAAATAATAATATATACTGGTTAGTAAAATTCCAAAAATACCATCATTTGCCAAAAAATCATCAAACGAAATTAAAATATTTTTTAAATTAAAAATTATGGAAAAATCAAATAAATTAATAAAATCAAGTCATTGTAATAAAAATTAATTTTCTATTGTTTATTTAATTTTAATCAAATCTGAATATTTAGATAAATTATATATTTCCATTCGAAATGTTAAAAATCTTGGGTCATTATAATGATGTAAAATTTTTACTCTTATCCTAACTCCATATTTTAATGACTTTATCATTATCAATGCTATATAATTCTAGTTTAGCGCATAACAAACCAAACTTTTATAATATAATTTAGAATAGCATACAAATAAAATTAAATTCCCATGGAAAGTTTAATTTTGATATATATATATATATATATATATATATATATATATATATATATATATGAAATCAAAATTTTTTTGATATTACAAATTTCTTAATGTTCTTTAAATTCCATTTTAAGGGGAATAACCAAAATTCTATAATCTTGCCCGAATGTAGTGTTATTCTCTGAATGTACCACATTATTAATTCCTAATTTATAAATTTCAAAACTTTTTGTTCTTGACTACCAAAAATAAGAGATATTATTTTTATTACTATTAGAAATATAATGTATATTATATGTACTACCAAACACTTATCTGATATTATTCTTTTTATATTAAATTTTCATTATTATCAGTAAATTTCCATATCCATTTAACTAACAATGTCATTTAAATTTATAATACATAACACACCCTCCTCCTTACATTTACATGTTATTTCCATATAACTAAACATTTTGAACTACTTTTAGGATTATCCTCAGTCCATAAAAATTCATCCTAATTTTATCTATTTTATCAATTATCCTTTTTGGAAAGCGATAAAAAGATATTCAGCATATGGGTAATGCTAATAAAATAGTGTTGATAAGATCTATCCTACTTTCTCTTGATAAAAATTTGTCGTTCCATTTGGAATATGTTAATTTTATCAATTATTATTGACTTGTCATCATCTATGAGTTTAGTTGGCCTTATTAAAAACCCTAAGTATTCAATAGGAAAATTTCACACTTTTACAATTCGGTGTACATGTGACTTGATTCTCTATCTTATCTACATCGCCCATGTCCAAATTAATATTTAATACATATAGTAACTCGAAACTGTATAAAATACACTTAAGCGTTATAATATGCCTAGACAAATGGGATGTAAAGAGCATGATACCATCCAAAAACTTAAGAATGGAATGACCATTACTTGTAATCTCATTTCCAACATTGCTTAATATACTATTACTAGTGGCTAACTTGATAATTCTTATGAAAACTTCAACAGTTAAATTGAATGGAAGAGGTGACAAAGGGTCACATTGTCTATGTCCAAGTTTCGATTGAACTTTGTTTCTTATATACCATTAACCATGATATTTGATTTTCTACTTCTATGTAGAGACATAATCCAACCAACCTATCTAACACTAAATCTCGTAGTCGTTCGTAAATGTTTATGAAAATCCCAATCAATTTAATCAAAAACTATAGCAAAATCAATTATTTAGAGTGCACAAGTGATATTATTTTTTAAAAATAATTAATAAAATCTTGAATACTGTTACTGCGTCTATAATATTTTAACCCTTGGTAAAAGAAATTTAAGAATTATATGTTAATTCAGTATTTAACCTATTAGCTAAAACTTAGAAATGATTTTAAAAGAACAAATTAATAAAGAATTTGGTCTGAAATCTTTTAATTCATTCGACCCCACTTTCTTGTGTAATAAGATCGCTTAATGAAATTAAACCTTCCTAATTGTGATGAACCATCACAAAGTTTGTTAAGCATAATAATTATATTATATTTTAAAATGTTCCAAAAAATACACGAAATAAAATAGGAAACCTATCAAGACCGGGTGATTTATCATGTAACGACCCGTAAATTTCGTTAATTAAATTTGTCATATTTGTAAGATTTTGGAAATAAATTATAAAGAAATATAATTGTTACAATTGGTAACGAAGAAAATGTTAATAATTAACCTATGAAATATTTCATTGGTTGTAATAGACTTAATTATAAAAATTGAATTTAATAAATCCTATTTATTTGGAACCTTGTTTATTGATATGCAAAAGTATAATAAATGAGTTATTACCAGAGATTGAAATTTTAAATAGAATTCTAATAAATGAATAGTGGAAAGGATTATACAGGTGTATAATTTAGTACGAGAAAGGAAAGTATTTAATTGATTTTGTAATAAAAAAACATGGTAACGGTAATTGGAATAAATTAAGGAATAAGTTAGATAAGTTAATTATTAATAACTTGAAAGGAAATCCAACCAATTCAAGTTAAAAGTTACACTTTGAAAAGCAAGAGTAAAACTCATTTTATTGACTTATGTGGAATTACAAGATCAGTTACAGATCCCAAAAATATCACTCAAATACAACACACCAGACAATAGCCCTCTGAATGACAAAATCCTATAGTAAACACATTACAGAATAATAAAACAGACAAATACAAAAAGAAAATTATTACACAGAACAAAACGAATGATTTGAGAATCCTATAATGAATATCAATCCAGAAAAATAGCCCTCTGCCTGAAGTAGATTTACCATGAACTTCAAAAATGATTAGCTTTCAAGTCTCTGAGAATTTTGCCATGAATCTGGTTATAAAGCTGTGCCACATTCTTACATCCCATACCAAAAACTCTATCATTCCTTTCAGACCATATTGCATGTATCAATTTCTTTAGCAGTTTAAGCAACAACCTTGTCTTACGAGTCTTCCACCTTGTAGCTTTGAATACATTAAACCATTCCACCGAGCTAACAGGTGATGGTTTATAAAAACCACCATTAGAAAGTAATCTGTACCATATCTGATACACAAAGGTACAATCAAAAAACAAGTGAGTATTATTTTCAGTTTTTGATTTGCATAAAACACATAAGTCATCTGAGATAATACCCATTTTACATAGTTTATCCTTGGTATTTAATGCATTTGCCATCACCTTCCATAACAGTAAATTTTCCTTAGCACTACCCCCAATATTCCATATTCTTGAATGCCAAGGGAATTGATAACCATTTTGACAGAGAGCATTATACACAAGTTTAATGGAATGATGTTTACCCTTGTGAGACCAAATTAAAACATTGTCATTATTGACAATGGGTTTGCCAGTGGTAGCATTCCATAAGTTCCTAAGTTGGTAGGAACTAGAATATGGTAAAACTATACCATCATCATGCATAAACTCTTCAACCTTTGCTTGTTCAGGAATACCAGAGCTTCTTCTCAAGTTATAATCCACTACAGAACTTAAAATCATCCCTTGTTTAGCCCATGGTGAGTGCCAAAATGATAAATCCTTAATCAAAACATAGTTACACTGAATAAGAGGAATGAAAGTCTCCCTAAGCTTGAGAATACATCTCCAACTCCAACTGCAGCTTTGTGGAACGGGCATAATCCAAAAATTCTTTTTACCAATAAGATTATTATTGACCCATTGAGACCATAAATTTCTTTCAGATTCAAAGATTTTATTAAAGTATACTGATATAGCTGCCTTATTCCAAAGAAAAATATTAGTAATACCAAGACCACCATTCTTTTTGGATTCAAATAGTTTGTAAAAAGAAATAGGAATCATCTTTCTGGAAAAAGGGTCACCATGCCAAAGAAATTTATTAAATGCACTAGAGATCATATTAATAAGCTTAACAGGAAGTATGTAATGTCTAGTCCAATATGTTGTGATAGCCACTGCAATTGATTGAATGATAGTTAATCTACCAACTTGTGACAGTTTATCCATTGGCCATAATTGAATCTTTTCAATAATCCTCTCAAAAAGTGGTAAGCAATTTTGTTTAGTAACTCTAGAGAAAAATATAGGCAAACCCAGGTAGAAGGTATTTTTGGATAACTCCTGTAGACCAGAGCACCTAATAATATCATCTTTCTGACTTGAATCTAAACCAGCAACTAAAATATTGGACTTGTGAAGATTAATCTGAAGGCCAGTAATAGAATAGAAAAGCTCTAGAGATGAAATAATACACTGAATATTGTGATAAGAAGGTTTAGAAAAAATGATAAGATCATCAGCAAATAGAAGGTGGGTAATAACAGGTCTTTTACATTTGGGATGAAGCTGAAAATCTCCTTTCGCAACAAGACTCATCAAAATGGGATTAAGAAGTTCCATAACAATTATGAACAAGTATGGAGAAATTGGATCACCTTGCCTAACACCTTGTTTACTTTTAAAATAACCATATAGCCCACCCACTGTTGAAATTGAAAACATGGATGAAGATATACAAGTGTAAATCCATGCTAAAAAAGGCTTTAGGAAATTCATTCTGGACATGATTGCTAAAATTGAATTCCAAGCAATAGAATCAAATGCCTTTTTAATGTCAAGTTTTAACATGCACCTTGGAGAAATATTTTTCCTTTCATAACCATACAATAATTCTTGGGTTAAGAGAATATTATCACTTATTGATCTACCCTTAATATATGCAGCTTGGTTGTTTGAGATAATAGATGGCAAGACTAATTGTAATCTATTAGCTAAAACTTTTGAAATTATCTTATAAATGATATTACAACATGAAATTGGTCTAAAATCAACAACAGAAGATGGATTAATTGTCTTAGGTGTAAGTGCAATAGCAGTGGCAGCAAGTCCAACATGTAATTTATTATTAAGAAAAAATATTGAATAGCCTTAATAATATCGGACCCAATTATCTTCCAATTTTGTTGAATAAAATGATCATTATAACCATCTGGCCCTCCACAACTATCACTGTCCAAACTAAAAACTGCAGCTTCGATTTCATTATTAGAAATAGCACTAATCAGAGAATTGGATTGAAAGGTATCTAAGGTTGGAAGAGTGATATCATATAGAGGTTTAATGTCAGGAATGAATTGATTATCTGGAGCTAGAATGGATGTAAAATACCTCACAAAGGCTTCATTAATACCATCAAAAGTTTCCACCAAATTCTCACACATGTCCTTTATTTGAAAAATACTTTCACGATTCCTTTTAACTTTTAAGTAATTATGAAAATATTTAGTATTCCTATCAGCCTCCTTATCCATTCTCAAGTGAATTTTCTGCTTGAGTGATGACACTTCTTTTAGAATAATTTGCTCAAGAGCATTCTTTAATTGTAGTTCAGAAAGAAGTAAAGTATTATCAAATGGTCTAGCACTCAGTTGCTCTTGAATCCTAATCAGCTGATTCCTAATTTGAGAGGATAGTTTAGAATCCTTACCAAAACTTTCTGAAGACCAACTTCTAAGTTGAAATTTCAAAGCTTTCATCTTGAGTATAATGTTTGTGAGAGGATCCTTGCCAAATTGCCTTCTCCAGACCTGCTTTAAAATATCATAATATTCCACTTGCTTAGTCCAAAAATTAAAAAGTTTAAAAGAGTGTTTCCCTCCACAAAAATCATCAACTCCCCAAAGAAAAATTAATGGGCTATGATCAGATAAAGAAGGCTGACAAATGTTATAGAAAGATTTTGGCCAAAGATGAAGAAAAGATAGATTTAGAAAAATATGATCAATCTTACATAATGTTGGATTACCACTCCTATTACAATTAGACCAAGAAAAATCAGGACCAAAGTGTTTAGCAGGAAAAAGATTGGATTGAATTAAAGCACTGTTTAGAGGAGTAATATCCTTAAGAGATAATGGGCAGCCACCACACTATTGATTACTTGCATACATACAATTAAAATCCCCACCAATAATCCGTGGAATTGAAGATGAATTTAAGGATGGAAGAAAATCCAAGAATACCTGTCTCAGACCTGGAGAATTATGAGCATACACAGAAGTAAGATGAAAATTTGTATTGGAAGGTAAATGGATACAGTTATAATGAATGTATTGATCAGAGGAACTAATTCTGGAAAGTTTAAAGAAAAGCGGATTCCAAAGAGTGAGCAATCTGCCGTAATTGGACTCAATAAAGTTATTATCATGCAACCAAGCTGGGGCAATCAAACGAATAGCCTTAACTGTTGAATTAATGTCAAGCTTAGTTTCTGAAACACACATCAGATAAATGTTTTTGATCTCAATAAGATTCTTAATCTCTAATTGTTTAGAGGGTAAATTAGCCCCCCTAATATTCCAAAAAGCAATGTTATTCATTTATTGGGAAGGGGAGGAAACAATGAGGAAGGATTCTTCCTAGTGTGCCTTGGATGTGAACTATTTTTGGATGAAGATAAAGGTTGCACATCAGGAGGTTTAAATTCCTTTCCTTTATTAAGATCAACAGAATCCAAATTACTTATACTACTAGATTTCTTCAATACAACTGCACTCTCACTTGACCCAGAAGGAGGTGGAAGTAAAACATTGTTAGGAGGTGACAAATGCAAATATGGGGAAGGATTAGGAACATTCATGGATGGAGATTTAGAACTAAATTGAGAACAACATGAAGTTGAAACAGAATTTGAAACAACAGCTGAAGCAACCTTAGAGACAGAATCAGATAAAGCTTTAGAAGGATTTTCAATTAACAAAGATGAAGTAGAAAGATTTGCATCACAAAGTGATTCAGATACAACCCTAACCAAATCACTAGAGTTTGAAACTATAGTTGAACCAACCTTTGGAACAGAATCAGATAAAGCATTAAAAGGATTTTCAATTGACAATGATGAAGTAGAAAGATTTACATCACATAGTGATTTAGATACACCAACCTTGACCGTATCAGGATTGGATAAAGCTGAAAAAGGGTTAGCATTGACAGCAGGGCAAGAATGATTAACAATGTGAGTTTCATTGTCTTTTGGAACTTCCTTACTTCTCATATCATCAACATTTAACTGAGTATTTTCCTTAGCCATAGAGACTTTCCTTTTCCATATCCCTTTTTTTTTTTTGTTAACAACCTTCCAATTTTGATCAATAGGATTAGCAGTATATATCCTAACTTCATTTTCCTCCAAATCATGCATATTATTATCCTTAGCATCATTGACAGAATTAACAAATTCACATGTTGCAGTATCATGTCCAAAAATTCTACAGTGAGTGCAAATTTTAGGCTTCCAATCATAAGATAATTGAACATCAGGACAATTTTTTCCTAGTTGAGGAACATGGATAGAGTCGGGTAACTCATAATCAGGTGAAATCTCCACCAAAGCTTTCGCATACTTAAACCTTTGTAACTTTTCAGTGCTACTGTCAAAGCATATTAATCTACCAATGTGACATGCCAACCAATTGATACCAACTAACGTCCACAAGATGATTGGAATCCTATGAAAATGTATCCATACCGGTACTTTCTTTACTTGAGCCTGAGATAACCCAACAGAAGGATCCCATTTTGTAATAATGAACATGCTACCTCTAATAAAGATAGGATTCGAGTTAAGGATATTGTCCTTATCTTCTTGATTGGAAAAGTTGAAGTAAAAGTTATACCCATCCGATTTAAATTCAACATCACCCTTAAGTATATCTTTTAAGAAAATTCACAACAGACAGAAAAGAAAGCGTACCATCAAGAAAGAAACCGACTAACTGATTGTTCCAGTATTTCAAACCTTCTTCTTTAACGAGATCTGGCAAATCAATAGAAGGTTTATCTCTCAAAATATCAAAATGAATAGGCTTATACGACCCAGCATTACGAGGTAAAGATTTGAAAAGATTCGACCAGTTTGATTTCGGGGAACAAGAAACAAAGTTATTGGAAGATATCACTGTAATAGGGTGATTAGCAGTAGATGCAGAAAGAGAAGCAGCAGAAAGAACTGAAGAAGAGGAAGAAGAAAGAGGAGGAAAAGATGCGGAGTCAAAGGAGAACGAAGAAGAAGAAGAAGATGAAGACGCCATTAAAATTTCAAAAGAAAGAAGAAGACCATCGCGGAGGGAAAAAAGATCATTAAAAAAAAAGTTACACTTGGTTATAAATATAATATAAGAGAACTAATAAATATTGAATAAATTTTGGAATAGTTTGTAATAAATGTTAATTGAGTAAAACCAGTGTTATGTAAGTAATTACAATATTTGGGGTGTAAATAATGAACCTCTAAAAGTGTAGTTAAGAGTTAATGACAATATTTATTGTACGTTACTTATTTTATTAGGTTGTAAAGTTAATTTGTAATCAATTTCAATTAATTCACTAAATTATGGCAGTTAATGTGAAATAAATGATAATTCCATTCATACCTGTAAGCAGTTAATACAAGTTGCATGTTGAAATGGTTGATTGAATTGGAATTTTAAATTTAATTTAATATATATATATATATATATATATATAAGTTTACAATAACGGAAATTTAGGAAATAAGGTTAGAACAAGTTGATAAGTAATAACCAAAATAAGGGAATAGTATCAATGTAAATAAAGTTGAAACAAATTGGATATAGAGAAATAAATGTAAGCATTTAATATACTAATTAATGTTGGTTTGATGATAACGTTACTTGATGATTAATTATAGAGTAACGAAAGTGTGAACGTAAAGTAATAAAAGCTTAGATTTATGTTAAGTAATAATTTGTGGATTTGGGGAATAAGTTGAAATTTTGATAATTAAGAAATTAATACGAAAAAGTATGTAAAGTAAGCTATAGAATGTAGAGTAAGTTATAAAATGTAAAGTATTTGAAGACCGTAATTTATGTGTTCAATATATAGAAATACACATTTAAAAAACATAATATTCCTTCAAATTTAAAATGTAAATAGGTGTATATTTAGGTAATGAAATAAAATTTGCATGGAAGATGAAATTGAGTATATCAATGGAATGAAATGTGAGACAAGTGTTAATTGTGGTATAGAGTTATAATAGACTCAATTTAAGGGTTGGAATTAAATCTAATCCGTTTAATTGGAAACTTATTAAAATAAATTGGATTCAATTTATAATAAAGGTGTTATTTTAAGAAACTGAAAAAAAATTCTATCATGGATGAATTAAGCTACTTTAAATTGAGATGGAATTGGGTTTAAAGAATTATAAATTTATAAGTAAATCAAGATGAGAAACTATTATTATAGTAAGAAATATATAACTACTGTTTGTATCCAATAGTGTATTAATATGTTTAAATTACTATTAGATAGGAAATAATTGGTATACTTCTCATTACATTCATTCAGTCCATTTTGAAACTTAATCAACTTAAATTAATGTAATTGAAAATTTCCAACTAATAGGAGAGAGAATACTAATTGTAAATTAATAGGTGTAAATAAAAGCAGCATATGTTTTATGAAAATGTAGGGAAAGTTTGATTTAATAAAAAGAAAATTTACACCAAATAAAATGAATGTTTCATTTGTAAATGTAGGTTTAATTTCATTAAAATAAAGAATAGAAAGATTGATTTTAAAGAAAGAAATATATGTTTATTTGAACTGTGTTTTAGCTTACAGACTAATTTCAAGAATAGGAAAATAATCTATTTATTACTTTTGTGTACAAACAATAAATTTACAAACGTGTTTAAATAAACAATTGTTCTATTTTTTTATCCATTCTAGTTGTCTATTTTTAAATTTAACTTTATAAGTAACTGCAATTAATGTAATTCAAATATTTCAATTAAAAGGAAAGGAAACGTTGATTGCAATTAATAGATATAATAAAAGAAACGCACGTTTCGTGTTAAACAAAAAGGGTGTTTTAATTGAAATAAAAGATCATTTTGAGAAAACAAAATTGAACGTTTTCATTTTTAAGGTGAGTATAAATATTTTATTATGCGTAGATAAAAACCTAAATGCATACAAATTTGAATATTATTTGAGTTAATGAAGTTAATTTGGTTACGTTACAAAAAAATTAAATTTCAAAAGGTTGTGCGAGGTACATGGTCCCTTCATTTTTTTATTATTAATTGTTGCATGAACGTTTTAAAATAGTTATCTTATTTTTAATAGTTGATCCATTTTTCTTTTCTTTTCTCCTTCTGTTTAGTACCTGAGCCTAAACTCTTAAATTGTATTTATTTCTTGCCACCTCATTTTCACGTATACAAAATTTTACTTTCGTTTGCAAACTTTTCCATTCCTACGTACATTTTCTTGTGCACTATTAATGCATGAAGCTTTAAAAATAAAACATGACATTTATTTTTGTCCCTCCACACTCATTTCCTAATTATAAATAATCTACATCTTATTTCTTCTTTTACATTTTGTTTCTCCTAACACCTCATATTCAAAAGCTCTTTTTCTTGCAAATCCAAAAGCATTCTTTTACAAAAATGATTCTTTTTCATTTTTCGTACACTTCCTGTCCTCATCTTAGTTGTTCTTCAATCTTTTCCTGAAGCCTCATCTTGAGAAAACGTAAGTATTAAAATTTGTTTATTTATAATTTTTTGTAATGCATACTCATTTTTATTTTAATAACACTTCTTGTAACATGAATACCTTTTGCATATAAACTTTGATTCACACGCGATTTCTTCTGTTGGATTCAAATTTATATTCCGGACAACATGAAATTGATTTAGTTGAATTGGAGATTGTTGAGTTTTGCGCTTCTGTTTGGATTTTTATGGGCTAAAATCAAAGGTGAGTGTTTTAACCCACTCACAACTTCTAAGGTTTCTTATGTTTGTTAAATTGATTTAAGATATGAGTAGAAATTTATTTATGACTGTTTGGCATGTTTTATTCATCATCTCAGTTACATCGCATTTTTTAATTTAACTGTTAATTAATTTTATTATTGCATATAAATTTGACAATTAAAATCTATTTATTTGCATATAAACTGCTAGTTAAACAGTTATTAAATTTATTATTGAATATAAACTGTTAGTTAATACCTGTTATTTAGTACCTGTTATATTTTATATGCTCTATATTGATGTTTGTTTAAATTGGATGATGGTTTGTAATAAATGGTTGATGATTGATATTTGGATGGATGGATGTTTATTTATATTAACTGCAAGTTGTTATGCATTTCATTTCATCGGTTTGAAATGATATACAACCGCATTTTCTTATTAAATTGCAGATTGAAATGATAAATATCCGTATCACTTGACCATAGGATAGGAAATTATATACAGGCAACGCGGTATATATATAAAATTATTTTTGAAAGGATTTATGGTTTTGGATAGGATACGGTTTAATAAATATTAATTTTTGATCTTATATAAAATCTTATTTTATATACATCTATAGTTAAGTTATTGAATTTAAGCCGTGTATAAATTTGTTAAATAAAATAAATAAGATGAATATTGGAGTTGATTATTTTATATTATATGGTTAAGTACATGTTAAGATATTGAGAATATATAGAGTTTTAAATGATTTAAACCAATTAATATTGGGAGTTAAATTGAAAATTTTATTTGGAATCGAGCTTAATTAAGAATTTAACTTCATAAGTTGATGTAGAATTTATTAACTTGGGATTTATAAAAAAGGGTATGATATTTATAACTGAATTTTATTTCAAGATGAATTAAATGGATATTTCTAGTATAAATAAATTGAAGGATTTTTTTTAGATAAAAGTAATTTGAGTTTTACTTAAATGATTACGGGTTTATTATGAAAATATTTCAAACTAAATAATAGGATTTTAAATTGTTGAATAGAAATTTCCAACCTTAGTTCCAATTGTTTAATATTCAAAGTTTGAAATATATTGAAACTGAAGTGGTTATTGAAACTTAAAGCGATTTTGAAATTTATGGATTTTGACTTAATTTTAAATGAAATAAATTGTAAGTCGCGGAAATTATTTTATTTTATAAAGAAATTTTAATTGCAAACTATTTTATTCTATATACCGTTTGAATATCCAAACCATCCAAGTTTTGAAAGTTATGGTTTTAAAGCTACAAATTTTGTAGTTTTATGTTTGAAAGTTATAATTCAAATGTTTGGTTTTCAATTATTATAAATTTTAAAGTAATATGATTTTGGAAAGAAATATATTTGAAACAAAAATGATGTTATTGATTTGGGTTTTTATAAAAATAATATCAAAATGAGTTGTTTTGGAAATGGAAATGATATCGTATTTATGGGTTTTGATATGTATAATTTTATTCTGGTTTTAAAGTATAAATTATTTTGAAATAACCGCGGTGTTATAATAACGTTTGGTTGTTGAAGAGACCGGGATCGGAAGTTGTCATACTCTCTGCCAACTCTGAAAACCACTTTAACAACCGTGTACGCGGTGGAAATTCCAATGAAGTAGGATGGTGGCGGCGTTTCCTTTGAGGTAAATACGTGGACCCGACTGCCGTGAATTGGCATAATGTGGCTAAAACAGGAGCGATTCTCGGGCCAAGGGGGTTAGCGCCCTTTATCGAACACTCCTCTTCGATACTATACGCTGACTTTGGATTGATTCAGTGGCCACTTTTACTTTTGATTTTAGGGGGAGTTTGTTCGAGGTGGGCGGTAGCTGCGGCTATGCGTTACCACCAGCCCGGATAGCAATTGGTATATCTACCCTGGCATTGCCTAGTTGTACCGTGTCACCTACCCTAGCGCGCCTTATACGATTATGGTTTTGTACCATACCTATGGAGTGCCCTCTGACGACGCACAGTACGGGGGAGATTACGGTACTGTATAGACTATGGGAATATATTCTGTGTTAAGGGCTATATGGGTAACCCCTTAACGCTATTTAAAAGTAAGTTTATTTTACAATTAGACACTATTATAATAGCGAAATATACTACATAGTAAATAGTTTAACGGATCCTTAGGAGATGTAAATCCCGAGCATCTCTTAAGTTACTGCACTCATATTTATTTTCGTTGATTTAACTTACATAAGATCTTTTAGTTCTGACTCGAGTGTTTTGTCTTTCAATTCGCTCGGGTCAGTCCGAGCGTTTCAGGATTTTAAGTTTTAGCTCTGGAGGACGAAGACAAATATTCGTATTACTATTATCTACTATTATTCCGCTGCACTGTATTCTGCTGCATTGATATTATTGGTATGTGAACTCTAATATTTATTGTATAAAGAAGAATCAAATGTTTTATGGACGGTTTATGAACTGTATATTTATTATTATATTTTATCCTTCCGCTGTGAGATTCTATTTTGTTTTTTTTCTTTCCCTGTTTTTTATTTACCTCATAACAATCCGCCCTTCCGTATGGTTTGAATTGGCACATGTGTCGATTTAAAGTGTGCGAAAAGGCAGGACGTTACATATCATGAGACATGTCCTTTATATCCCTTAAAATCTCTTTTCCGTAAATGGGTTACGTAGTCCATCTAAATAAATCCTAGTGTCGTTAGGATATAAATCATCCCAATTACCTAATCCTTTATCCATTTTTAGTTTTAAAAACTTGATTATAATAATCGATAAATGCCTCATTTAATTCTTTTTTATCAAAAATCTCCACATTGTTAATTAAAATAGAGTTAATGATGTTATTACATTTTCTGCCAATTGCAACTTTATGAAAAAATTTGGTATTCTTATCCCCTTCATCAATCTAGTAGACCTTATATTTTTGTTTCCACATCATTTTATCATTTAGTATATTATTTGATTCCTCTTTTAAATTAGAAAGCACATTTTTTCTTATATATTTAAATTTCTAGTTTTTTCTATTCTATTTAACTTTAAAAGTTCATATAGTAAATTCTAATGTTTCCATAAACATCTTATTCCATTTTTTAAGAAAGATTATTAACTTTCTAACTTTACTTAAAAATATTTTAGCTATGTTTCATGAAATATATAATTATAATTACACAAAGAAAGCAATTTATTTATTATTAAATCTAAAAAATTATATTCTAACGACCATATCTTTTCAACTCTAAAAAATTTATAATCGCCAATTTGGCTAGTGCAAGATAAAATAATAAGGAAGTGGTCCGAGTAAACACTCGAAAGGCCAATGAACTTACAAACAGTAAATCTATCTTCCACTTCATTAGTATTAAAAAAATTACCCAAAAGTGCCACTAAAGGGTCATTCCTATTCTTTGATCAAGTGAAATGTCTAATATTTAATTATAATAATTAAAATAAAATAATAATAAACTGATCAAACTCCCCTATAGAAGTAAAGTCACCTTCTCTGGGGGTATTTTCCCATGGACTAGGTGTGTGAACTAAACTCAAGACACTCGCATCAAAAGAATTTCCAATTTGTTCGCTGTTAAAGAAATTAAATTTTCTTCGTATAATTAAATGGTTGTTGTGACGCCCCACCTCTATACTCACAATAACAAAGAGTATTAAAAGAAAACTATCTGTTATTACGAAAAATAAGGCTGGATAGGAGAGGCCATCCGTAGTTAGGCCTTACACCAGTATTGATTATCTCGATAGGAGTGGTATATATTTTCAAATTTTCATCTCTGTTTATTTACTCCCATCGACATAATCAATTCCAGTATAAAACGAACTACGATGGTTCATAATAGTTTAGGACAAGATATATAATAATAACACAGATAATCTAAATGCGGAACACAGATAAACAAAAAGTCTCATATATATAATAACTGATGTCAGTTACAATACATTTGATACAATACATATGATACAACTGCAACTGTCTACTAAGGAAGTTATATATACACAAGTACATTATCGTGATTAATATACATGAATATACAACATCCTATACTAAGACAACGACTACTCCAAAAAGTATGAAAAGACTTCATAGCTCTAGCAGCAACCCAAAGCAAGATATCTACAACCTGTAATAACTCGGTCTGACCCGAGTATTACATTCAAAATAAAATAATACACGGGTCAGTCTAACTCAAACTCGGTGATTAGTGCACGGAAGCAATAATAATAAATAGCAATTAGACGACAGTCAAAATAAATCTCGTCTATCCAATCCCTTAATAAGGAAATCAGATAACGGTAAATATAACACGTATCAGTGTTAAACAACAAATCAGCAGATTCAAATCATCAACAAAGATAAGTGAAAAGAATATTAATGAAGAAAATTTAGAAAACATCAGAATTGCCTAATTGGCAATTAACAAACAAATCTAATTATTAAGTAAATAATTAGAAACTCATAATCTAATTATCAAATAGATAATTATACAACAACAAAATGGTCAAATCACCAAATCGAAATACAATACCAAAATATTGAATTGGCAACGCGAAACAATTCCATCAATTGAAATCAATCAATTTAAAACATCAAATCCGGTAGGGCTGCAGTACACGCACGCGTGTACTGCCTCGCCACTACCGTGATGAAATCCACAAAAGCTCAATGAAAATTCATAAACGAACAAAAGGTCAAACCCAAGAAAAGTCGGGTTCAACTCAAATGCAATTCAAATGAATTCGAAATGCGAGCACAAGGTCAAAGGCAACAATACTACAGGCACCAGGTCAGAGAGACCACAGTGACAAGCTCACAAAATCAAGTGAGATAACCAATGCAACAAGACTCAGGTCAATGACCACTTCAAGTATTGCAGACCAGATCAGAGTGACATCAGGGACAAGCTTAACAAGATCAAGTGAAAATAACCAATACAACAAGCTCAATGCTCAAGCTACTGCACAATGCAAATGAAGACCAACACACAAGTATATCCAGTCACACGTATATGATCATGTGGCTACACAGTGCGCATACAACACATGAAGGCAATGCTCAGGTTAAATGGAACAGCGGGTACAAATCAATGATGCAAGACAATGAACACCCAGGTTGAACAGCTGGGTTTGGCACTCATTACAAGCATGTATACATCACAAAAACATTTATACTTTATCTTAGATCAAAACTCATCCATAAAACTATAGTCAGATATGAATACCAGGGAAGCCAGCGGCAATCACCACTACACCCAATTTCAAGTGCCAAGAGAAAATGTCAACAACACATAAATACATGAATACAATGGTGACCAGGCAGCAAGCCTAAATACAACAAAATGTCAACTAACTCAGAAACTTAAGTGATAAAAGAACAATGCTCGATGCACTAGAGTTCCAGATGGTACACGGGGTGATGACATGGTACGGTGAACTACAAAGTGGTACAAGTGAAGTGCATAAGTATTCCAGATCTAACAACACAAGTGCAACAGATATAAGGTGATGCGCAAGCAGGAATATGAATGCAAACATATGCACTGCGGTGAGGCATGTACATGGGTGGACAACAACTACAACTGTTCATGAACACAACCAGGGCTCAAATGTAGGTGAACTCAAGAATGGAACTAAAAATCCAAATGTACACTAAAACATTAAACGGTGAAGTACTAGACTTCAAGTGAAGCAGTGGACAGGGAAAACAAATGCAAAGCAATTGAATTCAAATGTACGGCAACAACAAATGCAATGCTTCAACAGTACAAAATAATGCACCATGAAGACTAACAGATAGAGATGACACTGATGCACAGGAGAACCGGACAGCAGTAAAGTTCGCACTGCACATGACTCACCCAAGTTGATATGCAAATATGTACACAAGCATCAGGTCCAAAAGTGCATCAGGAACTTCCAAATGATATAAGTGCACAGTGCAGACGCAAATGTCACTGTGAAGCAGTGAAAACTAATGTACATAGTATCAACAGTCAGTGGTGATGCAATGCAAACTGTCTACAATATGAACAGCTACTGTTACCAAAATATAAACTCAAATGAACGAGGTCGACAGTGCTACCAGAGTCAGTGAAAAGTATGGAAAAAGTGGAACAAGATCGACATTACAAAATCAAGCAGGGGTTTCAAAAACATTGAAGCCATGCAATAGTGGTATAAATAAATATCCCAGGGATAATCAGAAGTGCTAAATTCACAGATGACTAAGTCGAAAATGTCAATTGACCGAAGTCAAATACAAGTATCAGGGATCCAAATGTAAAGCAGTTTCAATTAATTTCAACAAAAGTGTCAAGGCCGACGTTAAACAAGTCAGACATAAAGTCGAATCAGCCAAAACCGAAACCATGAGGATTGAAAACACCAAATAAATCATCAACAATAAACAAAATCGAACTAAGTCAGAAAAGTCACCAATCACCAAACAAAATCAAATGCCGTAACATAAAACTAAATTCAAACTAGATGTGAGTAAATCAAATTACTTACCTTTCACCGAAGAGTACGAATCCACTAGTTTCGAATCGAAGCCGTGGGAATCGAAGAACCAATCGACAAAAAACCCGAAACCCTAATTTGAAGAAAGGGGAACGAGCAGGCCATTTTTTTTCTCTTATGATTTAGGGTTGCAAACGAAAAAATGAATGGATCAAGGGAAAACGACATTCACTTTAACACGACATCAAGCAAATGTAAACGTGGGTCAATATTTGTTAAAGCCCAAACAACACTTAACCAATTTATAAAAGAATTTCAATCGATTAAAAACTCCAATAGCAATTAACAAACAAATCTAATCATCATTTGACGATAATTAATTGTCACAAATCCCTGGGTTGTTACAGACTCCCCTCCTTATAAAAATTGCGTCCCCGCAATTTTCATAATTAAAGTCGTTAATAACACTTATTTTTCTAACTTAAACTGGTTAAGCTAGAGAAATAAAGGTCAAGAATACAAACGCCAAAGAAATCTTTTAATTTCAATAAAAGAAATTCACAAATTCTCAACAAAATCTAATTATCAAATAGATAATCAGAAAAAACAAAACTGAATAAATGCAATTATCAGCAATATTCAATTATCAATTAGATAATTTGAATTCAGAAATCACAAAATAGCAATATCTAATTATCGATACGATAATTAGAAAACAACAAAATCTAATTATCAACAAAGAATTAGGAAATACAAATCACCAATCACAAAACCACAAATATCTAATTATCAAAAACGATAATCAAATTTCAAATCAACAATTATTCAATTATCAAAAATGATAATCAAATCTCAAATCAACAAATATTCAATTATCACAAACGATAATCAAATCTCAAATCAACAAATATTTAATTATCAAAAACGATAATCAAATCTCAAATCAACAAATATTCAATTATCACAAACAATAATCAAATTTCAAATCAACAAATATTCAATTATCACAATCGATAATCAAATTTCAAATCAACAAATATTCAATTATCACAATCGATAATCAAATTTCAAATCAACAAATATTTAATTATCAAAACGATAATCAAATCTCAAATCAACAAATATTCAATTATCACAAACGATAATCAAATTTCAAATCAACAAATATTTAATTATCAAAAATGATAATCAAATCTCAAATCAACAAATATTTAATTATCACAAACGATAATCAAATTTCAAATCAACAAATATTTAATTATCACAATCGATAATCAAATTTCAAATCAACAAATATTTAATTATCAAAACGATAATCAAATCTCAAATCAACAAATATTTAATTATCACAATCGATAATCAAATTTCAAATCAACAAATGTTTAATTATCACAACGATAATCAAATTTCGAATCAACAAATATTTAATTATCAAAAACGATAATCAGAACTCATAACATCAAATATCTAATTATCACAAGCGATAATCAGAAACAACAAATATCCGATTATCAAAAACGATAATCAGAACTCATAACATCAAATATCTAATTATCACAAGCGATAACCAGAAACAACAAATATCCGATTATCAAAAACGATAATCAGAACTCATAACATCAAACATCTAATTATCACAAGCGATAATCAGAAACAACAAATATCCGATTATCAAAAACGATAATCAGAACTCATAACATCAAATATCTAATTATCACAAGCGATAATCAGAAACAACAAATATCCGATTATCAAAAACGATAATCAAAACTCATAACATTAAATATCTTATTATCACAAGCGATAATCAAAAACAACAAATATATGATTATCAAAAACGATAATTGTAACGACCCGGTATTTTCAACCATTCGCATCCATTATAAGTGTATAGGTAGACACTCATGCCGGAATTGAATTGCTCAAAATACCGCGTTGTAAATAAAAATGTGGCAAATCTCAGAATATACAGTAAATAATAATCACAGATCACAGACGCAGAGTAATAATAATGCAGCGGAAGTAAAAGAGATAGTAGTTCATGAAGCTACTATATAAATATATCAGAGTTACATAAGATACAACAGAAGAAATAAAGTACAAAAGAAGTCTCAATACATAGAAATCTACTAATACAATAGCTGGAAAGGACCAACAGACAGAAGAGATAAAACTAGACAAGCAGATAATCTCCAGCGATTCCAAATCTTCAGAAAGTGGAAATCCAAATCTGTGAATACTCAGGCTAACCCGAGCGTAAATAAAAATACAAACACTCGAGTCAGGACATACATACTTATACAATGTAAACCAACTCAAGTGAACTGTAGTAAAGGTACAAGTAACTTAGAAGATGCTTGGGACCGTCCATCCTCTAAGGATCCGTTAAACTATTTACTATATAGTATATTTGCGCTATATACAGTAGTGTCTAATCAGTAAAGTATGATCATATAGAAAATAGCGTTAAGGGGATGGTGAACCTTAACGCGGTCGGATCTTTAAAACCAAAATCGTAGTGGGCTCGCTATAAGGAGATGACACAGCACGCGAGGCAATGCCAGGGTGGATACACCGTTTGCACTCCCGGACCGGTGGTGACGGCAAGTCAACAGCTTCCGCCCACCTCGAACAATACCCCCGAATCAAAGTGGCAACACATATCGAATCGCAAAAGTAATAGAATGGTTTCCGAAGGAGCGTGCTCGATGAAAGGGTGCGACCATTTGTGTAGCCCGGTATAGCTCCTGTTTTAGTCATTTATGCCAACTCACGGGAGTTGGGTCCACGTAGTATACCTCGAGAACGTCGCCACCATCCTACTTCATTCTGGAATCTCCACCGCGTACACAGTTGTTAAAGTGGTTTTCGGTATTGGCCGGCTATAAGACAATATCCGATCCCGGTCTCTTTAACAACCAATCGTTATTATAACCCATAGTTATAACTTTAAAAAAAAATATTTTATACTTCAAAATAAAATATCATTTCAACCCAAATCTTTATCAAAATAAAAATTAAATTATTTCTAAACCATTTCAATATATCATCATACCATATCTTTCGATTCAAATATTTATCAAAATAAATATCAAGTCATTTCTAACCATTTCAATATATTAAATTATCATATCCTTTCAAAACTTCCTTTCAAATCATTTTGATATATCAAAATATCATAACCTTTCAGAGCTTCATTTCCAAAATATCATATCTTTCAGAACTTCTTTTCAAATCATTTTAATATCAAAATGTCATATCTTTCAAGACTCCATTTTCAAATCATTTTAATATATCAAAATATCATATCTTTCCAAAACCACATTTCAATCATTTAATATATCAAAATATCATCTCTTTTCAAAACCACATTCATTTCAAATCATTATTCATTTTATTCAATTTAAAATACCATTTCAATTCACATTTCAAAACAGTTTATATTCAAAAAAAATCATTTTTAATCATTAAAATGAAGTTATTATGTTCAATAATTAAATTATTAAATTTCCAAAATTTTCAACTTCCAAAGTTCATTTATTCACTTAAGTTTATCAAAACAGTGAAAATTCACTTTTCGTGGCATTTAGAAAACGCTACGGAAAGATACATTCAAAACAGTTCAA
This sequence comes from Allium cepa, assembly GCA_030765085.1. Classification (NCBI taxonomy): domain Eukaryota; kingdom Viridiplantae; phylum Streptophyta; class Magnoliopsida; order Asparagales; family Amaryllidaceae; genus Allium; species Allium cepa. Next base: position 297,261,853 of record CM060937.1, read on the forward strand.
TTTAACAAAAGACAACATTTTAAAATGTTGTAATAGGGTTTACTTAAATTTCAAATAAACTTAGTTAAATTCAAAAATTATAGCACTTACAAAAATTACTATAATAGCTTTTAATTCAATTTAGCTTTTTAGTTCATTATCATCAACTACAGTATTTACAAATGCTGTAATATTATTTACATTGTAATTAATAGCATTTCAAAATTGCAGTCGGTTAACTTCAAATATTTAATATAATTTCTCAACCAATTATATTTTTTTATTTAAAATATTTTTAACTCATAAAATCATACATTTTCACATTTATAAACATCATTTAATTTTCCTCAAGTTCATGATTTTATAAAGTTAAATTTCCATTCAAAAATCAAGATTTAATAATAATTCACTTATTAAATTGCAATGTTCAATTTTAAATTCATTGCACTAAATTTCAACTTAACACTTAAGTTCAAATTCTCAAATATAACTTAGTTTTATTTTTATTTACTTAACTAAAAGTTCACTTTTAAGTCAATTTCATAAATTTCCAATTTAGTTATATTTCAAAATTTCAACTTAAAGTATTCATTCATTTCACATTTCAACTTTATTAAAAATCATTAATATGATATAAAATCACTTTGAATTCATTTAAATTCAAATTATCATAAATTTATCATAATTTCATATTCAATTTAATTTCCAATTATAATTAAATCAAATTTTCCAAAATAACTTACGTTCAAAATTTTCTAACTTTTCATTAATTCATTTTACTTACAATTATTCAGAAAATCAATAATATTTTACAAAAATCCTTTTTAATTAGATTTAAATCAAAATGTTTTAATATTTACATTTCTAAAATAATTTTAAATTTTTTAGAAAACATATATTAACTACGGGTCTGTATATAATTTTCTACGCTAGGTAAAGTGATACGGGTAATATATCATTTCAACCCGTAATTTACAAAGAAAATCCGCGTTTTATCATTTCAAACCTGCAATCCCAAGTTAAAATAAATTAAATAAAAACCGTTCAAGCCTATCATTTCAGCCCATAATGATTTTTTCCTATACTAAAGTCCGTTCGGGTATGTATCATTTCAACCCATAGTGATTCTAATTTACAGGGAACTTGCAGTGTGATAAACTGATAAAATATACAAAATAGCATGAAATAACAGTAACATATTATATAACAGGTGTTTAAGCATTGGTGAACATCATATGATAATAATATAAGCATATATAACATGATAATATAGTTCTACAGATTCATAGGGTGTCAATTCACATTTGTATAAGTATAAACATCTGGTGAGAAATACTCACATGTCACAAGCTGGAGAACGACACCAAAGCACACGATATAGACACAAAGAAGGCACGACAACACTACCATGATTTGAGAGTGGAGAGCCAAATATAATTGCCTTGTATACATATAAACAAAACAATTCAAAATACATAAGTTTTCAAAGCCAAATTACACTAAACGACACTAGGAATCAAAGCCCAAAACAAAGACAAATGCTTTGCACTTGTTCTCAACTTCACATACTTTGGTTATGAACTGAAATAGCACAGCCAAGGCATGTATAAATGTCTAGTTTGGGTCCATAGTGGTCAGCCTATCATGGTTTAAAAGTGTCGAGATTTATAGGTGCAACAAGTCAACACTACAAGGCAATTTCAAGGCAAATTCAACAACTCTATGCTACAATTTGGTTTGGCCATAGGCTCTAGGGTCATGGTCAGAGACTCAGGTGGTGATGGCTGATGTGCCAGGGGGTGGTGGTCAGGTCAGAGCTAGTGGTGGTGGTGGAAGTGGCGGCAAAAGGTGGATGAAGGTGATGGTACCAAAACTAGGTCAGCTTGAGTGCATAGGTTGGATTTGTGGATTTTGGTGGTGGTGCTTGCCTTGGGGTTGCTTGGCCTGCCATTGTGGTGATCTAGGGTGGATGGTGATCAGAGAATAAAGTGGTGGAGGTTGGCCTAGATCTGGTTGAGGAGGAGTGGAGCCATGAAGTAGAGAACAAGTTGCAAAAATCACATAGAAAAACTAGAAAACAAGAGAAGAGAAGAAGATTTTACCAAATTTTTGCAAGATGGAGGCCATGATTTTTTTTTTAGGGTTGAGAAGCTTTGTTGCATGAAAAAGATGAGGAAGGCAGCTGAAAAAAAATGAGGAAAAGAACGGCCAAAATAAAAGATGTATTGATTAAAATGAAACGGTAAAAGAAACGGTGAAACGACTTTACGTTTCTTAGCTTTTAAAACCTTCCATACTTTCTTTTCTTTTAAATCAAGTAAAACAAAATAAACTTCAGAAAGTACATCTAAAAACCGAAACAAAGTGAAATAAAATAAAAATATATAATTAAATTTAAAGAAAATATAAAAAGAATTAAGGAAATTGCTTAAAAATTGAAAACAGGGTTCAAAAATTACAATTAAAACATCAATGGATTAGGAAAAATATCTACTTCATTCTAAAAATATTCTAAAGCAAAATTTTGAAATAAAATAATTTATTTATCATTTATAAAATAAAATAGATAATTAAATTGGAGAAAAATAGAAAAGAACTAAAGAAAATGTTTAAAAATTGAAAACAGGGCATGGAAATTACAAGAAAAATACTACTAGCTCTAGAAAATTCCTACCTCACTTCAAAAATATTAAAAGACAAAACATACATAAAATAACATATCAATACATATTACAATAAAATATGACAAAGAAAAATAAATTTTATACTATTTAAAATAACAAAATTGCGAAATAAACAAATTACACTCAATATTGAAATATACATAACTTTCACAATTTAAACCCGTTTTCAACGAAACAAAAAGAAGTGTTCTTAAAATTTATGTATTTTAATAATAAAAGATAAAATTTAAATTTTCAAACTTTTAAAAATTTAAATTAAAAGTCAAAGTTTGACTATTTTGACCAAAAAATTCACTTTTTGGAAAATATTCTTTTTAGCCATGCTTCGGAATGATAATTCATATCAAAACTAAAGTTTATCGTTCAAAATAAATAAAATAAGTTTTTTAAATCAAAATTTAATTAAAATAATTAAAATATACAGAAAAAATACAAAATACAGGGTTGTTACAATAATCAGAACTCATAACATCAAATATCTAATTACCACAAGCGATAATCAGAAACAACAAATATCCGATTATCAAAAACGATAATCAGAACTCATAACATCAAACATCTAATTATCACAAGCGATAATCAGAAACAACAAATATCCGATTATCAAAAACGATAATCAGAACTCATAACATCAAATATCTAATTAGCACAAGCGATAATCAGAAACAACAAATATCCGATTATCAAAAACGATAATCAGAACTCATAACATCAAATATCTAATTACCACAAGCGATAATCAGAAACAACAAATATCCGATTATCAAAAACGATAATCAGAACTCATAACATCAAATATCTAATTACTTGCAGATAATTAGATTCAACAAATATCTAGAAATCAATTAAGATACTCTAGAAATCAACATAAAAGGTTGGATCGATCCCATCAGATGGCGAGTTTTAGCTACGTCGCACGTGCATCTCAAAGTGGACGAAGCCTACCAAGTACTATAAATTTTGGCGCCCATCAGATTGACCCGAATGTCCGTAGAGTGACCCGAAGGTCTAGTATCGGTATTTGACCCGAAGGTCCGCAGAGTTGCCCGAAAGCCCAACAAATGACCCGGAGGTCCAGCTGAGTGGCCCGAAAGCCCAACAAATGACCCGAAGGTCCATCATATGACCCGAAGGTCCGCAGAGTGGCTCGAAAGCCAAATAAAATCATCAAAATCATCCAACAGCAGAGGTTTCAATTAACGAGTCCGTAATTAACCAAAATAGCAAATGCACATGTCCCATAACCACGAGTTTTACTAAATCGTTTAATTCACTTCATCGTTTCCTTGAAAGTGCAAAATTGTGTATTCCAAAAATAACATTTCACATTCTCAAACGGATAAGTCCGGAATTAAGCGAATCAGTAAAAGAAAGGGGTCATAATCCTCGATTTTGCTGAAACGTTTAAATCGCTTCCTCATTTTTTTGAAAACGCAAACTGCAAAACTTCTGAAAACAATTTCATTTATTTTATAAAAGTAACAATTTACATTCTCAAACGGACAAGTCCGGAATTAAGCGAATCAGTAAAAGAAAGGATTCACGGTCCTCGATTTTGCTGAATCATTTAAATCGCTTTCTTATTCTTTTGAAAGCGTAAACTATAAAAAATTTAGAAAACAATTTTATTTTTAAAACGATTTGCAAATCCATGATAAAAATAGCAGCATTAATGACAATTTCGATAAGGAAATTGTACTTCTCAAAACACCGTAGAAACGGATCTCAAAATCAGCATTGCGGGATAACCGCCTAAAAATCCACTTTAAAATTTGACGGTCACTAAAGTCAAAGCGACAGTGAATTTAAAACGTCAAAATCTCATCAAAATATAACACCAGTGAATTTCCATTCAGTAAAAAGGTCAACAAATCACCGAGCTTCAAAAATTTAGTACCGGTTTAAAATCCCGTTATAAAAATAACGGCAACAAAATATGTTAAAAACCAAACATCGGTTCAACGTAAAATTAATGCAGTAACGTGTAACTCAAATTTGCACGTATACTACGAAATGAACAAAGAAATCATTCGAATATATCTTCAATGAAGATAATTTAAAACAGCAGAAATCTCAACAAAATCACATAACTGCAATCGCTTCGGAACCTCAAATCGGATTCAAAATTTTCAAAGAAAGCAAATTAAACACAGCTATGTAAACAACAAATGAAATTTATTTCAATTTCATATTTTTATTTTTAAATCAAAAGGTTTATCAGTTGTACTCAGCGAAGACAGTCTCGCTGTTTCCGCTGTGCACTCTGATAAATAGACACAAATCAATCAATCATCAAAACACAATTTCACTCTTAATTTTTAAATAAAGATATTTAAAAATTTCAACCTATTTTCAAAACTTTAGTTTTGACTCAAAGCACAACTAAAACATCGGCAATTAGTTGTAACACATGTTCCATCTAAGTTATGTTTTATATTATGTCCATAAACCCCAAGCTTTGATACCAACTGTGACGCCCCACCTCTGTGCTCACAATAACAAAGAGTATTAAAAGAAACACTGTCTGTTATTACGAAGAATAAGGCTGGATAGGAGCGGCCATCCGTAGTTAGGCCTTACACTAGTATTGATTATCTCGATAGGAGTGGTATATATTTTCAAATTTTCATCTCTGTTTATTTACTCCCATCGACATATTCAATTCCAGTATAAAAACGAACTACGATGGTTCATAATAGTTTAGGACAAGATATATAATAATAACACAGATAATCTAAATGCGGAACATAGATAAACAAAAAGTCTCATATATATAATAACTGATGTCAGTTACAATACATTTGATACAATACATATGATACAACTACAACTGTCTACTCAGGAAGTTATATATACACAAGTACATTATCGTGATTAATATACATGAATATACAACATCCTATACTAAGACTACGACTACTCCAAAAAGTATGAAAAGACTTCATAGCTCTAGTAGCAACCCAAAGAAAGATATCTACAACCTATAATAACTCGGTCTGATCCGAGTATTACATTCAAAAGAAAATAATACACGAGTCAGTCTAATTCAAACTCAGTTATTAGTGCACGGAAGCAATAATAATAAATAGCAATTAGACGATAGTCAAAATAAATCTTGTCCATCCAATCCCTTAACAAGGAAATCGGATAACGGTAAATATAACACGTATCAGTGTTAAACAACAAATCAGCAGATTCAAATCATCAACAAAGATAAGTGAAAAGAATATTAATGAAGAAAATTTGGAAAACATCAGAATTGCCTAATTGGCAATTAACAACCAGATCTAATTATTAAGTAAATTATTAGAAACTCATAATCTAATTATCAAATAGATAATTAGACAACAACAAAATGGTCAAATCACCAAATCGAAATACAATACCAAAATATTGAATTGGCAACGCGAAACAATTCCATCAATTGAAATCAATCAATTTAAAACATCAAATCCGGTAGGGCTGCAGCATACGCACGCGTGTACTGCCTCACCACTACCGTGATGAAATCCACAAAAGCTCAATGAAAATTCATAAACGAACACAAGGTCAAACCTATGAAAAGTCGGGTTCAACTCAAATGCAATTCAAATTAATTCGAAATTAGAGCACAAGATCAAAGGCAACAATACTACAGGCACCATGTCAGAGAGACCACAGTGACAAGCTCACAAAATCAAGTGATGTAACCAATGCAACAAGACTCAGGTCAGTGACCACTTCAAGTATTGCAGACCAGATCAGAGTGACATCAGGGACAAGCTTAACAAGATCAAGTGAAAATAACCAATACAACAAGCTCAATGCTCAAGCTACTGCACAATGCAAATGAAGGCCAACACACAAGTATATCCAATCACACATATATGATCATGTGGCTACACAGTGCACAGACAACACATGAAGGCAATGCTCAGGTTAAATGGAACAGCAGGTACAAATCAATGATGCAAGACAATGAACACCCAGGTTGAACAGCTGGGTTTGGCACTCATTACAAGCATGTATACATCACAAAAACATTTATACTTTATCTCAGATAGAAACTCATCCATAAAACTATAGTCAGATATAAATACCAGGGAAGCCAGAGGCAATCACCACTACACCCAGTTTCAAGTGCCAAGAGAAAATGTCAACAGCACATAAATACATGAATACAATGGTGACCAGGCAGCAAGCCTAAATACAACAAAATGTCAACTAACTCAGAAACTCAAGTGATAAAAGAACAATGCTCGATGCACTAGAGTTCCAGATGGTACACGGGGTGATGACATGGTACAATGAACTACAAAGTGGTACAAGTGAAGTGCATAAGTATTCCAGATCTAACAACACAAGTGCAACAGATATAAGGTGATGCACAAGCAGGAATATGAATGCAAACATATACACTGTGGTGAGACATGTACATGGGTGGACAGCAACTACAACTGTTCATGAACACAACCAGGGCTCAAATGTAGGTGAACTCAAGAATGGAACTAAAAATCCAAATGTACACTGAAACATTAAATGGTGAAGTACTAGACTTCAAGTGAAGCAGTGGACAGGGAAAACAAATGCAAAGCAATTGAATTCAAATGTACGGCAACAACAAATGCAATGCTTCAACAGTACAAAATAATGCACCGTGAAGACTAACAGATAGAGATGACACTGATGCACAGGAGAACCGGACAGCAGTAAAGTTCGCACTGCACATGACTCACCCAAGTGGATATGCAAATATGTACACATGCATTAGGTCAAAAAGTGCATCAGGAACTTCCAAATGATATAAGTGCATAGTGCAGACGCAAATGTCACTGTGAAGCAGTGAAAACAAATGTACATAGTATCAACAGTCAGTGGTGATGCAATGCAAATTGTCTACAATATGAACAGCTACTGTTACCAAAATATAGACTCAAATGAACAAGGTCGACAGTGCTACCAGAGGTAGTGAAAAGTATGGCAAAAGTCGAACAAGATCGACATTACAAAATCAAGCAGGGGTTTCAAAAACATTGAAGCCATGCAACAGTGGTATAAATAAATATCCCAGGGATGAACAGAAGTGCTAAATTCACAGATGACCAAGTCAAAATGTCAATTGACCGAAGTCAAATACAAGTATCAGGGATCCAAATGTAAAGCAGTTTCAATTAATTTCAACAAAAGTGTCATGGCCGACGTTAAACAAGTCAGACATAAAGTCGAATCAGCCAAAACCGAAACCATGAGGATTGAAAACACCAAAGAAATCATCAACAATAAACAATATCGAACTAAGTCAGAAAAATCACCAATCACCAAACAAAATCGAATGCCGTAACATAGAACTAAATTCAAACTAGATGTGAGTAAATCAAATTACTCACCTTTCACCGAAGAGTATGAATCCACTAGTTTCGAATCGAAGTCGTGGGAATCGAAGAACCAATCGACAAAAAACCCGAAACCCTAATTTGAAGAAAGGGGAATGAGCACGCCATTTTTTTCTTATGATTTAGGGTTGCGAACGAAAAAATGAATGGATCAAGGGAAAATGACATTCACTTTAACACGGCATCAAGCAAATGTAAACGTGGGCCAATATATGTTAAAGCCCAAACAACACTTAACCAATTTATAAAAGAATTTCAACCGATTGAAAACTCCAATAGCAATTAACAAACCAATCTAATCATCATTTGACGATAATTAATTGTCACAAATCCCTGGGTTGTTACAGTTGTTGTTAAAGTAATTAAATTTTCTAGGTATGATTGAATGGTGATGTAGATCACTGCAGTTTATTATAATACAATTGTTGATTGGTTGATTTGTTTATGGTATGAATTATGTTTCTTGAGTTTTGATTGTGTTTCTATGCTTTGATTTATGTAAGTTGATATTTTGTATTAATTTTTGATATGTTGCATTGAAAGACAACTACATACATATAGAAAATTATATGTTAAGAGGTTGACTACCAGTTGCATTTTTGCTTTAACTTAGTAAATATATTTCGTTATCTTCCATATATGTATGTATGTATGTATTATATAGATATTATGTATCTAAGGTATATATTTGCTAAAACGTTTAGTGATAGAATTGTGTGATATGCATGGGTGATCATTTAAATGGTTGTTAATAATGCATCAACATGTTTGTTTACAACTGGGTGTTAAGATTATTTGATTTTTAAATGAAATGTTAACAATTTCGGGGATGAAATCTTTTTTAAGAGGGGAGGAAGAGTTAATAAAAAATATTTTTTGATAACTAAAATTTTAATAAAGGAATTTTAATCATTTTGACCATAAGGGAAACATGGTAATTTTTGGATAACTGAATTTGGAGAAAATATTTGTTGTGACCATCTCATTTGTTATGAGCTACACGATATTTTTTTTATCCAAATCATAGTCTGGATGAGGGAGATATTGACGTTTTCGTAAATCGAAAATTCAAATTTTGAATGGGCATGGCCAAAATTTAATAAATGAAAGGTTGCCCCAATATATAAATAACAGGATCTTTATAATTTAGAAGTTTAAAATCATTTTTTTATGCACTCTTCTTCTTCCTCTTGTCTCGAAAACCATAAAACACTCTTTCAATTCAAATAATGATTATCTCACTAGTTCTCCATTGAAATTAATAAACCAAGTACCAAATCGAAGAGCGAGTGAAGGCATATGTTCAAATGAAATTAGAGGAGAAATCAAGTGGATTTGGTGGTGGGCCCCATTCAAGGTAACTATCATTTTGAAGCAATTTGGATCTATGTGAGTGATTTGCATCTAATCTACGATATAATTAGTTAATCTCTTAAAATCCTTGGATAATCCATGGATTATAAATTAAATTTCAATTTGAATTGGATAATAACTATCTTTGAAAGTAATTCAAATGAATAATAATCTAAAATAAATAAACAATTTGGGTACTAAAATTGATAAAGTGATCCATACTTGATTATTGGCTAAATGGATGATATTCGAAAGCAAACATGAAAAATATATAGTTTAAATTCTTATTATAATGTTTGAATTAATTAGGACAGAAATAAAAAATGTTAATTGATATAAAATAGAGGACAATTATAAAAATTAGTAACAATTATGTTTTTTAAATGTATAATGATATGAAGGAAGTATTAATATAAACAAAAATTATGGAGGTATATTTTTTTTGAAACTGGGTAAACGTTTTTATTATGACCTTTGCGGCCCAAGCATGAACATCGGTTTACTACAAGTGGCTACACAGAACCACTAACCGGCATAAATAACTTTACAACTCGAATATACCAAAAATAACATTTTCGACTTTACAGAACCCTATCAGACCTAAAAAGGAAAGACCGAGCAAAATCATGGCGGCTTCGTCTGAGCATGAAATCCCATGCTTGCTATTGATAGATCCGGTCTCATCACTACCTCTTCCTCTTCTTTCTTGGCCGTGGTAAGCGTCTTCAACTTAATTCATTGAGCATGTCAGTTTTAATCAATTTACTGACCAAGTCCTCGATTTTCTTCACTTTCTTGAACCTTCTCTGGTTGCGTTCATTCCCAACGTGCCAAACAACAGTAGTCATGGCTATGTTAGCAACAGACGCAAGCAAACTTTTCTTACCCCAATGTTGATTAAGGTAACGAATCTCCATGCTTAAGTTATTAACACTGTTTTTATCGGTTAGTTTAACTTTGATTTGGCTCTAGATTCGTTTGCTAAACTGACAGTCAAAGAAAAGATGGTTATGACTTTCTTCGTGTTGGTTGCAGAAAACACAATTTGAGTCAATAAGAATGCCCCACTTTTTCAGATGGTCCATCGTAGCTAGGCGACCTAGTGCAACTTTGTATGTAGTGAAGGACATCTTAGGTACACTGGCTTTGTTCCGGACAAATCTAGCCCATTCAAGAATAGGGTCAGTCTTCCTCAGTTCGCCCCAGGCAGATTTAAAGGTAAAGTCTTTCCCAATAGGCTTCCAGATCCAAATGTCATTTTGTTATCCATTGTATATAGGTATGTATTGGATTTGTTGTTTTAGTTGATAAGGTAGAGGCAAACCATGTGTATTCCATTGGGAGTTGTGTAAAAATATCGCTGACTTGAGTATCCCCTGCCTCCATAGCAGAGGATGTATCCCAGCCTAGTCTATGAACCAGACTTTTCCCATCCAGCATGGGTCGAACCAAAGGCCGGTGTTTTCCGCATTATCAAATTTTCTTTCAATTAGATTAGAAAGGTCATCTCTTCATTTCAAAATCGACTTCCATGTGACTAAGGCATTGTTATCTCCATGCTTAAATTATGGAGGTATATATATATTATATGGTAATTTCCATATAAAATCAAGTAAAAGAGCTATAAATGATTTCAAAGATGATATCATGCATTTCATAAAGTGAATATATTTAAACATAAGTTTAAGTTATTTTACAAGAGAATGGGAATATAGTGTTTAAAGTAAGAAAACTATAAGATATAAATGTATTTGATAATCATATCAAATTGTATATAAAATCTCTTATGATATATTATGTGTGAAATCTAGTTCATTTGGAAATTATAATGATTTGTAATGGTATTTGAAGTATATAGTAAAAGTTTGTATTTTGATTTTCTAAAAGCTAGTTTTTTCAAGGGATTTTACAAAGATTTTGAAATCACTTTGATGCAAATCTTTTTACGGACTTGTACTATAATGAAACTAGAGATCAAAATATAAAAGAAAATTTATCGAAAATCAGATAAAAACGAGTGACGATGGAGAGAAACAAAAAACTAAAAATCTTAGAAAATATAGGAAATTAACTGGAGCCTTATAGCTCCTGTGCCCCGACCTCCACCAGTACATTGGTGGTGGAGCGACGGATCGACCGGTGATAACCTTTTGGGTTAGATATGCCTAGATCCAATAGAGTCGGTTTATATATTTTAAGGGGTATCGATTAGGGTTATTTTCCGATGTTCTTCAGGTGATGAATGAGCTACATTTTGATGTGATTTCCCATTTTGACTGAATGTAATGAATGGATGTAAATATAATAGTGCATATGAATATATATATAATGATTATTGGTTGTTGTTGCTATCGATTACTTAGCTGTTTGTATCCTTGGTTGGCTATCATGGTAAAATGATCGCTAAGTTATCTATGGTGTGTATTGTTGTACGTAAAAGGGGTTGTTAGCCTGATATGGAACTATGTCCATTCAGTGATTCAGCCATGTGTTGATGCAATAGTGCGTGGCATAGCATGTACATGGTTAGACCATGTCATCAACTATTGTAATTCTTACTTGACTAAGACCTTGTTTACATGAATCTACCGTATTTATTATGTTTTTCAACTAATTTGTATGTTGTAGGTGAAATAAGACTAAGGTATGACACTTACTACAGTGATCATAGTATTATCTAAGAATGAGTAGAGAATGTGGCAAAGTAAACATCCATCACCACCAGACTATTGTCTTAACTTCTTTATGTTTTTTCCTTTTTGTTCATCACTAGGTTGTACAGTCTGATATGTTGTATTGAGTCAAGTCTAAAGGTGTAGACGTTAACGGCGTTACTATTGTATGTAATGTTTTGTATAAATAATCGTATGACGTTGAAATTAGATTGAATGTATGAGTATTTGGATTAGTTTGGGTTTATATAAGACTAATGTGTATAAGTTTTTTTTCAAAATAAGTTGGTACTTATTTGTATTATAGGTTTGATACCTTCCACTGTGAGTTTCATAAAGAGATAGATGGAATATATATTTGGTCTCTTGTGATCATATGCTAATGACACGTTCTTTTTTACTTTCGAAGTTACACATCTTATTTTTATGTTAAATCTGAGAGATGAAAAAGCCGGGTTGTTATAAGGATAGTACATGGGAAACCAAGAAGCACATGACTATCTTGAGTTATTTTAAAATCCACATGAGTTGAGTATGTTTATTTCCTTATTTTGAGTCATGTTCTCTTTGTTGTTCATGTGCTTAAATTGTACTTGGTGTAGAAATGTTAGAAGCCATGTATAACTCATTATAGATTTTCCTCGAGGAGAAATTACAAGGATGCTATTATCTTAAGGGAGAATCTTAACTACCCAGCATTGAGATGCCATAACTTGGATTGTCTAAATAGAATATATAATATTAAAAGAGATTAAAAGATCATATATATTAAGAATTTGAGATATATAAAAATCTTAGTATAAAGTATAGTGGGAAGAAAAAAAATAAAAAATTTATTGACTTGTTTGGATTTATGAAATAAAAGAAAAATTGGTTTGGAATGATGTAAACATATAGTATGTTATTGTTATTTGAAATAAAAATAAAAGGAAAATAAAATAACTCACGTCGATAAGAATTAATCTATGGAAATCTTATAAAGCTATTTACGAGAGGGTTGGAAGTGTTAAAGATTTATTTTTACGTTAAATTATCAATAAAGTGGAAATTTATACTTTTTTAACTTATATTGGTATTTCTAATTAAGAATATGATTTTTAAAAATAGACCAAAAGTGGAATAATAAATTTTATTGTAATAGATAATGATATTAAGATACTTGTCGAATTTATTTTAATGGATGATGAATTTAGAATTTGTGAATTCACGGATTTTGTAATAATCATTATAAGTAGGCTAGTTTGTAAAATAAATAAAAATATGTAAACATTTATTTGTGAAATTTTGTATAAATACACTTTGCAAAATATTAAAAGTTGTGTGGATAATAGTATGGTGAAAAAATATAATTTTGGGAAATTGAATTAAGTTCAAATGATTTTTATATCGGTTTAGAAAGTGATTTTATTTAACAAAAAGATCCAAAAAAGCAGAAGTAGTATGGTTTATGTATGAAACCATTTGCGCATTCTGAAATGAGAAAGAAAACTTTTCATTCCTCTAAAATTCATCGGTATGCTTGCTTTTAATTTCCAACAATAAACTTTAGCTTTGGTTTTCTTTAAAACCCTAAACTAGTTAAAAATTAAAATTAGTTCAAAAAATTTCAAAAATAAATGAAATTTTCTCCAAGCATATCTACACCTGTAAGAATTATATTAGTAGAGTTTTAATGTTTTTCTGAGCCATTTGCTCAGGTAATGGAAGATGTCGTTGCAAGCCGAAAAATTGTTAGTAGAGGCTAAATTGAAGGTGATAACAAAGGGTTTGCAAAGCCATAATTTAATGATTATAATAAATACTCACAACTAAGTTTGGATGTGTTGCACGCTTGAAATAATTAGTGTTTCGAATGTTTTGGTTGGAATTTGAGTGTTGTTGATGAAGTTATAATCAGCTATCTATCTATAACCAAATCTACCTTATTTTCAAAAAAAATATGCCTATTAAATGATTGAATGTAGCAACATTGATTTTATAATGTTGATTATTAAACTTATACTAGAATTCATTCCGAAATCAAGCTGCAATGGGTGATAATTGGGGTAGTGGTGAGGAAAGAGGAAACCCTGGAGCAAAATCGCTCTAGGTCCATGCACATAGGTTGACCGCCCAAAGTTACAATAGTCGACCATTGCCTATCAATAGTCGACCGTTATGCAGTAGGTTGGTCGACGGTCCTTTGCCTTGCTTATGGCAGCGAATAAAACATTATAAAACAATTTTTTTCAAATTTAAATAAAATCTTAATTTCTATAATTCTTTTCTATAATTTATTTTATATAATGTAATCTATTTATGGTAATAAACTTTCATAAATTAATTTTATTTTATTTGCTTATATGGCTTAATAATAATAAATGTATTTTGGGTTTTAAAATTATTTTATGAGGGATTATTTTGGAAAAAATTAGGAATGGTAAATTTAGCTGTTTTGAGATATTTTCTATATTTTAAATCCTATTTATTATTTAAATTAATGAAAGGAGTTAAAATTTAATAAATTAATTTCAAATCATGTTTTATATGTTTTAAAGTTTATTGAAAAATATAGAATTCTTTGTAAAATTAAATAAGAGGTTTAAATATCTGTTTTGGAAATAAAATAAAGAACATAGGGAAAATGTGGGTTTTATAATTTTTAAACCACGTTGAAAATTTATGCTTACAATTTTAAAAACCGAAATAGGGATTTTGGAAATGTGTACATGATAATAAAAAACCCTTTTGAATTAGAGTTGCTTAAAGTGGATGAATTTATGTGTTGATTCTATGTAATAAGAATTCTAGAAAAATGAATTTATAAGACCAAGTTGTGTACGACGTCGGTAGTACTTTTTGGTTATTTATTTGACTTAATATATAGAATATAAAGTAATATTGAGTGTAGTTTATAAACATCGAGTAAACGAATGTACAACTCCATGTGGCATGGGACACTTGAGCGATTGTTTAATTGGTTACTTCCTGAATGTAAATGTCACTTATTAAGGTTAATATAAAGCATTAAGGGATGCAACTTGTTATATTCTCACTATGGTTTATTATGTGCTAGCCGGCTATGTGCTATTTTTTGAATGTTTGTCTACCGGTTGTATGCCATTATCATTATTGTTTGGTTAATTAGATTGGCTAGTATCCATCCTAGTTTGCCACTTGGAGGTCATGCCTTGAATCGTGTTACATCTCTCTTATGTGATATTACTTGTGTGCATGTCACTCAAATGTCATAATAAAGCCCAATAGTATGTTACCAACGGACAATTGATGGTCGTTACAATGCATTACATAGGGTAGCAACATGCTTCAGTATGTTAGATGGACTTGAATGTCATAATGATCAAGCATTAATTTAAATACTATAGGAGAAGGACCATATGCTTTTGGTTTAGACTCTTGGAACTTTATTGTGTGCATATTAGGGTTATTTTGATAGATTTATACAGACATATATCGTATCTCACCTTTATTGGGGCAACTACTTATGAGGCGGGAGACACTATGGTCTAGAGATTTGTTATATGCTCGTCTATCATTAGAGAATTGTCGTGTATTCATCTTTATTATGTGATTTTTGAGAGATAATCTTGGCATTGGATTGCTTGTGTGTACTAAATTTGAATTGCTCTTTGATATATGTTTATATTGAATACACATTTGTGTAAGTCACCCAGTTTTAATGTATGTTTAGTATGATTTTCAATTATGTTATACATATTGTTAATGTGTATTGATTATTTTGCATAGTATCGTAAGGTTGAACATGCCTTGTTATGGATATTGTGCTCATCCCTGTTTATGTACATGTAAGCATTTCAGTTATTGTATACACTGACATATTATACCATAGACATTGTTTGACCCATTTATTAATGCTATAATACTCAGGTCGGTCTGAGACATTTTATGTTCCAGGACTTATTATCCATCTTTGATATTTTGGGCACACCTCTCGGAGGCTTAGACATAGTAGACCTATGTGTTTTGTATATAGTATTTTAATTGCCACTTGTATATATTAAAGAAGTAATTTGGTATGTACATGTGATAGAAATGTGATATGTATATTTTGGGTGTAGTTGGTTTTTTATTCATATTTTGTATACCTACTTCTACTATGTTTATTTTTAGTTAGTATATTTTATAGTTATGTTATCTATGATGACTTTGCATATCCTATGTTATGGTGTATTGTTCAATCCTGGAAAATCCACATGTTTATGTCTTTGTATTAAAACTGAGTACGTTGATGATTGCATTATTTGATGTTGGAATACATACTAGTGTTAGTCCTATTCATGTTCGATCGCCCGCTATTGTCTCATTCTCCATATTATCAAATAGTGTTACTTTGAAATACTCTTTAGTAGTATGGGTACAAAGTTGGGGTATTATAGGTTCTCTTATATCCAAATGTCAATAAAGTGAAGAGATTCACGGAAGTCCAAAAAAACCTGAGTTCATCATCTCAGCATGTAGTAATCAAGAGTAGAAATCATGAATGCACTCACTCAAATGACAACAATGTAAGTAACTACAAGCAACACAGATAAATCATTGAAAGACAACCATCATTATAGAACACCAGATTGACATTCAACAACAAAATGAGATTGTGATCTATAAACCAAGTATTAGTTCGACCAATCAAAACTTTGACTTTTCAATGAATCATCATGAAAAATAGATTAAATATGGTAGTGAAAACAAAGAAGCAAGCACGAAGTGGCACTATGATAGAGTTGTAGGTATGCCCTAGAGCCATTTATGTAATTTGTGACATATATCTGACTCGACAACCGATTTTGTTCAAAGTAAAAGGTGTTTTCATTCTATTATATACTTGTTATATTGTGATATAATTTATTAAGTAATTAATTTAAAGTGTATTAAATATAAAATCCATAAATGAAATGTTATGCGATATTAGTCATCATGTGTTGTAATCATGAGAAATTTATAACATTAAAAATAACATATTATTTGAAATATTCCCGTTCATGACGTTTTGAGGTTGGATATCAATATATCTATTGAGATTAGAGTATGTATTGTTTTCCAAATGTAGGACGGTGTAATGATCATGGCTGGTGGGGGGACTAAGGTGTTATGTATTGATAGTTAATAGATAATCGTGGGAATACTCACTTATTTTTTTATTAGTTAATATAACCATTCGAATTTTTCGAATGTTTTGAATTTAAAATATCTTATTTAAATAATTTAAATCTTGGATTTAATGTAATAAAATTGATTTAGTAAGCCTATTTAAACTATTTTTAAATAATAAATGATAATGGTAAGCTTTAACTTTTAGTTAGAGTCATTAAACCTATTTCAATAATAATCCATTTTAATTAACGTGTGAAACTACCATCTTGAGGCACTGCCTCAAATTTTGAAAAAAATAGTGTCATTGGGACTAGAATAATGAGATGAAGTATGCTGATGAGTTTTATAGTGAATCGACGTCCTGTATGATCGTGCGAACTCAAAATGCAAATCGATTAATTTGATAATTTCATAATAATATAAATTATTACATAAACCCCACTTTACCTCGTTCATCTCCATCACTCTTCACTTTTCCCTCTTTTTCTTCTTTTTATTTTTGCCTGTAACAAAAACACAACCGCCACCACCAAATTAATTATTCCTAGAGCATCACTCAATGAAAATAAAAAATCGCCGGATCCACTGAACTTGTAGTGAGAGTGGCTTCAAATCTGCATAAGAAAATGTGGATATGACACATTTTAAAATTTGTGACATGTACAAGCTGATCTAGGTTTTGATTTATTGTCGATTGAGGAGGAGATTGATCAAGGTGATGGTGGGGTTAAACTTCATGCGTGAAGTGGAGTTGATGATGGTAGTTTGGAGGGGTGCAGCTCTGCCTAGTGTAGTGCAATATTTCTGAACAACTTTAAGATACAAGCTATAAGCCTCAATAGGAGATAAAGGATTGAGTATTTCTTAGTAAGGTCGAAAGTGTAGCATTTGTGAAGAGAAGATCAATGGAGATGAAGGTGCATCGTTTCATTGAGAAACGATGGAGAATGTAGGTGAGGAAAGACCAACCATTGATAGGCTAGGTTACTGGAGCAGGAATTTTAAATCTGAGGAAAATGCAATTTAGTTTAATTAAGTTAATTAATTTAGTTAATTACTTAATTACATAATATATTTAACCAAAATCTTATAAAATCTATAACTATTACATAAGAGGTCTAATCAAGACGTTGGCTTCGCCGTTGCACTCGTAGCGGAATCCTCCACATCTTGGATTCATTTGGGCTTGGATGAGTTTATTCACTAGTTGATTTTTATATTGTTGCGATATAACGTTAATTGTGAAAAAAATAAATTAAAATAGATAACAATCCAAGTTATTATTTTTGGACCCCTCCTTGCTTTCGAAAGCAGGTGACAATATTATATGTAGTACATTCTCTATTTTAACTCTCTGAAACATGTATCATGGCTTGGATTTATTTACATGTTTGATATTTTTGTTCGGTACAGTTGGAATGTGTGTTTGAATGGTTGAAGCAAAATTGTCATTTTAAATGCACTTTGGAATCCCCAGTATTTGACGTATGTTAAATTGTTTCAAATGTGAATATATATATATATATATATATATATATATATATATATATATTAGCTCTTTACACCTGCTCAGGTTTTTTTTAGCCTGAAGGAATTGGTATGGAAAGTTATAAAATTTGAGAAACGATGTTTCATAAGCTTGTATAGTGAAAAGGTCACATAGATGCACTTTGAATTTTTTTTTTTTGAAAAGGTATAAAAAGGTTGGATGTTGTAGATATTTTTTTAAAATCTTTTAAGGTGTTTTTAAATGGTATTAAAGTATTTTGAAAGGAAGTTTGAATATGATTTTACAATCATTTATGAATGGTTTAAGTAAGGGTTTTAAATTATAAAACTTGTTTTATGGTGTTTGAGTAAATTATAAAACAGGTATTTAAGTAATCTTTTGAATAAGTGTTTTAACCCATATTATAAGTATTTAAAAGAAGGTTTGGGGTTATAACACTAATGTTATAATGAATTTTGTGTAAAAAGGAATAAAAGGGTAAATCACCTTGTTAAGAAGTGGAGATGAAATCGGATCTTTAAATGGATGTGTTTTAAAGTTAATGACGAGTATAAAAGTGATTTTGGATTCACAATAATGATGTTTAAAAAACAATTGTTATTAACACATTTAATTATACTTTTGAAAAGTAATATAATATTTGAAAGAGATTTTTAAAGGTAATGATTAAGTGAAGTGTTTTGGGTTTATTGCAAATGGTGATTTAGTAACATTTTTTTTCAAGCCCTTTAATTATATTTTAAAATGGAAAATATAATTAAATGATTTTTGGAAAATACTTAGACCTTTAATTAATGAATTTTAAAGATAATAAAAAGTATGGAATCTTTGGAAAATGATAGAAAAATATAGGTTTTAAAGTATAAAAGAGAGAAGGAGTTTATTGTAACAATATTTGAGTATCATTTGATTTTAAACTCTTTGATTGTGGTTAAAGTAAGTAAAACTTGTTTTGATTTGTAAATATACTTATACCGCTGAGATAAGTACTTAAGTTCTTTTGAAAGTACTGAAATGTAAAGAAATGAATAGTTAAGTTTTGATTAAAAGTGGAGTTTACTTAATAAGTAAATTTTTAATTAATGAAAGAAGTTTTATTAGATAAAAAGGAGTTTTACTAAGAAAAGAGGTTTTCATTAATAAAGGATCAATTGAATAAAAAGAGGATTACAAGTTGTTTATATGACTTAATCGTGCTTGTGTGTGTCGACAATGATTGGTGTGTTACTTGCTTATGGAAAGTATACAGGACTTAGTTTCCCATATGCGATCATTCTCATTATTGTTGAAATTGACCAAAATATAACTCTGGAAATATGTAACAACCTGCAAATTTATCACTTGGATAGATTATATTTATTTTTAAGATATTTAGATATGGGTTTAAAAGTAAGAAATAATTATGTTTTAAGGGGTAAATAATAATAGTTATTTTGTTTGGGAAAAATATTTGCAGACAAATTACCAAGGTAAAATAATGATAATTTATAAATATCGATAAAACAGCCGGAAATCGTTTTATCAATAAAACTACTTTTAAACAATAAGGATCACATACGACTCTGGATTCATAAACTAATATATGTATTCAAACAAGATAATAAAATAAAATAACTTATTTTATTTTTGAAAAATAAAATGTATTTATGACATCGACAGTTGATATCATCGGTATTATATATTTCTTTGAAAATTCAAGTTAAGTTTAAATATTAAGTAAAAGGATTTTATTTATAAATAAACCTATTTCAATCATTTAATAATGATTGTAAGATAGTTTTTGAAACTTTTTTACCAAAATAGATAGTTCGTAGAAAAATATAAAACATGACCGAAGAATATTTTCTGGAATTTCGACTTTCGACACCGGAAAATTGTCGGGAACATTGTTCGCCTTTATGCACTACATACACACATATATAGTAGATATTTAACCATATAACAATATACTAATAATATATTCTCTTACGTTAATTATGTTTAGCAAGTGATGTGGCAAGACATGGTTTTAAAATAATAACTTATATATACTAAGTACATATCATTATCCCTTTCCATTTCTTTAAGAACCATCATCATTATCTATCATGTCCTAGAGGATGTGACTAGAGAGAGGGAAGACATGACATATGATGGGGAGGAAGCTGGTGATGTGACAAGTCAAAATAATGACATGTTGGGATATTTTAGAACTAAGGTTAAAATGATAATTTTTCTACTTTCTTTCATCTATAAATGCGCATCCCCTTCACCATATTTTAATTTACTTCTCCATTTCCATTTCTATAAAGCTTTCTTCATGTTTCATGGCTTCTTATGTTAGTTTAAGATTTTTTTGAAAACCAAAAGATTTAAATTGTTTTAAAGCGCAAACTTGCTTTTAAACTCTTTCTTCTCCATTGTTCTCCCACTTTATTCAGTCATTACTTCATTTATTTTAAACCAAATCAAGGTTTTATTTATTTTCAAATCATATAAAAATTTAATAGCCATAATTTTTTTAGCACCTTTTCCAGTTTCAACCATAGGTATGTCAAAATCTCATTTCTTTGCAGTGTGCTTTTAAAATCAGAAATTCAGGTCCGAAAATAGCTCTCCTTCTTTTGACCATATCGACCTCAAACAGAATCTGATTTGAGTGATTCATTTTTTCAAATTATAGAGGAAAGAATTTTATAAAACTTTTCTTTCAATCACCTTTTCAAAATCCGAAAGTAAAATGTCAAAAAATCAAGTGGCTTATATTTGGGTGATTTTTAGTGCATATAAGGCATTTCAGGTTTCAAAGATGTTCGGTGAGTAAAACTACTTTGTTTTAAAAAGTTTTTGACTCTATTATGATGTGTTATTATGGTGATAATATTATGAGAAAATTGAATGGTTATTGTGTTGATCGACTATGATTGGATGGATGTTATGTTTGGTATTAAATTTGAGATTTGAATGTGATGTTGTCGAGTTAGTAAGCATATAACCTCATGTTTATATATGTGTTTCGTTGTGATGTTAAAAGTATGTGTTATGGATCTATGATTGTGATTTAAGAACCTAAGTAAGTTGAGTTGAAACAAAGTTAACAACTTAGTTTGTTATGACGGACGTGAGATCCGATTCGAAATCAAAAACTACATTTTCTTGTTTTAAAGTTTGGAAATTGTTTCAAAGTTTCTGTCATTGTTTATAATCTCAAAAAATTTAAAAGTTATTTTCTAAACATGAAGTAGGAAAGAATAACCAAGTTTTTTTTCTTAAAGTGCATTAAAGAGAACCGTGCTTATAGCGATAGTCGCTACGGATTGACAAAATTGTCGATTTTCATTTTAAAATATTTTCTTTTGAAATGGTTTTGCAAAAGTATTGTAACGGCCCAATTTTTCGATGCTCGAAAGTCGACATTAATACATCCACTGTATCAAATGCCAAAAAATCGAACCGTTAGGGTTAAAGAAGAAGAAGATAGAAGAAGAAACAGATACAATAATAGAATCTTTCATTTCGTAGCGGAACAACATATAATAGATAAATGAATAATCTTTAAAACCAAAACACTATATTAGTTTATACATCACATTATCAGAGTTTACAACAACACGACATCGAAAAAGAAATATTATATACTAGTGATACGCTTCGCCATCCAGCTTGCCTCCAAATCTTCACAGCATATCTTTTTCGATCTCCCTCCATAACAATTGATAACTTGAATTTAGGCTGTCCGTGTAGAAAATTATGGGCACCCAGAGTTTAGAAAGGGAACAATAAACTCCAGGTTAGTCATGGGACTGGTGTGAGATCCTAAAAATAGTTATTTTCACAAAAAAAATAAAAAGAAACCCGCTATGCTTTTGGAAAATGAAACTACCATAAGGCCTCCCGCCACACACATAATGCAAACGCAGAATTGGAGGAGATTTCTCCTTATGATAGTCAAACATGCTTGATGCGCAAAATCTTTTTGATGTTATTATTAGTGCATAGTACAGAAAATCTTTCGAAAGTATAATATTAATCTTAGCTAGCATACAACCATTATCGTATGCCTACTATAGCTACCATCTAAACAGTGGTGACCACCATAAGTACATGGCAGGTTATACATCTGAAATGTAGAAGGCACGTATTGGAGATTGGATTTCCAACAAATGGTCAGGCTAAGGAATTTCCTATTGCCATATGGGTACGCCTCTGGAGGGACGTCCCGAGAACCTAACTGGATCTCTGCCAACACAAGGCCGGTTTACCTCTATAACTAGGTAACTACTACACAAGTATGCCATCCCCCGGTCGTTTGCGACCTTTATCCGAGGATCCTCAACCCCAAAGCAACAACCACAAAGTAATAAATTTGCAGCAACCACAAAAGTTAAGTATCTGGGCTCCATACCATGATACCACCCTTTTCCAGAAGGAAATGACTTACCCTAAAAGGCGTGACCCTCATAACCTTGCCACATTCTTCATGTTTCGACCATTTCCGGGGTGGGAGGTCCGACGAAGTCTCGTCCACAAAGCTACACTTTTCACAAAGCCATGCTTCGATCAACAAATGATCGACAGCACTTCGTATGCCACATTACCAATTTGGTAATATATCACTTGTAACTATCAACTACATAACCTCTGAGCTCGTACGTCTCAAAGAAGGGTGTTAACTAAGAGAATAAATTCTCCGCCACCAAGAGAAATGTATTTGATAGAAACCAGCTTTACATCTCAAAGTGTAATGTCAGACACACATCCATACAAGTCTGTTCCGAGATCGAACAGAACTGAATGCACTCCAAAGAAACCCTTGCAAATCCGGATATTCACTAGTCACGTCCGGAATCCCCATCACAAAGGGTGATAAAATCTCTATACTGGAGCAACCCGGTGCAGAGACATTTGACAGGTGATCCTTTCGCTTTCGAAAATACCCAGTCTTCAACACCATCTCAAATGCAATATCATTTCGTCGTATCATTATTCAGAATGGGTTTTATGACACAAAGTCCTCTCCCGGCTAATCCGAATAACAACAGCTTATTTTAAAAATAAATGTTTGATTCAGATTTCAAACAAATCACAACAAATTTCCACCCTGATCTTTTAAACAAAAGATCCATCACAAAGATTCGATGTGGTTTTCGGATATCCATTTGGAATCTAACCCCCGGTCGCATCGAAATTCAAATGTCGTTTAAGGGCCAATATTAATAGTCGGTTATTTAACTATCAATCAACATTCACAACAATCTCCCAATTTAAATAATTTTCCCTCCAATTATTTATTTTCAAAATATCTTTACAAGATATAATTTTAACACTTCAACCATTTGAAAACAAATTTCAAATTACTTTCCACATTTCAATTCTTTGAAAACAAATTTCGAATCATTTTCCACATTTCAATCCTAATCACTTTTCCTTAAGCGGAATATATTCCCAAATATTATTCATTTCCACTGAAAATATGTCGAGTTCAAATATTTTAAAATAATTTAAATATATACTTGGAAATATTTAAAACAAAATCTATTTTAAACACGCACTTAAATATTAATTATGAAAACATTATACTAATATCACATATAAACTTTAAGCCCAAACTAGTTTTAAAACAAAACTAGTAAATAGGGTATAACTATCTAAATGACCATTTTCTAAAACAAATATCAATTTAAGTCTTTAATTAATCACTTCTATAATTAATTAAATAAATCTTTATTTTAAAGATTTTCAAAACAACTTAAAAAAATAATTTCTTCAAGATATTCTTTTTAAATCCAACTCTAGAACTTTTAATTTATATTCACAAGCTATTTTGAAAAACATACTCGGCTTTTCAGGGAAAATACACCTTCCATTTCAAACTGGACCATTTAAATCAATTCGTAAATCCTTCTTGCTTTATTTTAAATTTATATTCCAAACCCATAAATTTCTTTCCTACGCTTTTTTAAAAATTAACAAATATTTTTTTTAAAAACAAATTTCCCTTTCTTTTTTAAATTCCCATTGTGAATTTAAATTTTCCAAATATCTGCTGATATATACGATTTTCAAATTGATTTCAAAAATCTTTTCCAAACACCAAATTAATTTCCAAATTGATTCCTAAATTTATTTCAACACCAAATCGATTTTCATTCAAACACGAAATCAATTTTCATATTGATTTCCCAAAGATTTATTATTATTTTTTTAACACCAAATCAATTTCTGAAATTATTTTTTAAAATAAATTCCTTTATCTCTTCCAAACTATTTAAAATTCGTATTTTAAAATAAATTCTTCAACTTTTGAATAGTATTACTTGAAATCCATTTATTAAAATCCTTTTCCATATTTTTGGAATTTATTCAATAGGATTTCAAAAATAAAACTTTATCCTTTTAAAATTCCTACTTTAAAATTTATCCAATTTTCAAAAATAAATTTTACTATAACTGTAACGATCTATAATTTTCGATAATTAATTTTTGTTAATTTAATAAGGTTTATTAATTTATTTTGAAAAGAAAATAAAAAAATCTATAATTTAATAATGAAATCACTAAAATAAAGGTAATAATGTTAATGCAAGTTAATAAATAACTAATTTAGGGCAAACCCAATTAATTGAAACAATTGTAAGGTCATAATTGATTGTAAATAGTAAATTGAGAAATAAAATTCAAAGTTATATTAATTGACGAAATAATAGGAAATAAGATGTAATTTGGAAAAATCAATATTTGATAATTAATTGTAAAGATTATTGGTTGATAATAAAGTATGAGTAGGATAATGATTGATTGAATAAAAATAATGGAAATCAAGATTTATTAATTTAAATTTAATAATTGGATTAGTTGGAATTAAATGAAAATTTATATTTAAATATTACGCAAATAGGGATTAAGATGAAATTGAGAAATATTAATGTACCATGTTATAAACCAATGCTAATTATATCGTTATTGTAATAAAAGATTTGAATAACAAGGTTCAAAAGTTATTAAATAGATTTTGGAATTTTAAATTTAAAAATTTCCGAATTTAATGAAATTGAAATTAAACATTGAAATTGAGGAATTAATCAATTCTAAATCGACAACTAAATTTGTTTAAATTATTTGTGAATGGTTAAGAAATCAAAATTGATAGAAGTTGTAACTTATTAAAATTTAAATTGGAAAGTGATTAATTAATTTAATATTAATTTATTTAATTAACTATAAAATAGCCATTTTGGCCACTGACTCGGATTTCAGCGATACCAGTTTCATCGGATCCGTAATGGTGAATTATGATAGGATTTCAAGTTTTTTAGCGATCGGGCTTGTCGTTTGATCGTACGGACTCGAAACTCCTAGAAATCAATATAATTGAAATCAATATGAAATAACTTGATTTTAGCATAACTTCTTCTTACGATGGAATTTGGACTTGAAACCTGTTCCATTGCGTTTAAAATGTTCAAAAACATCTATTTTGATATATGGGTTGACCCAATTCCGTTCCGGAGTCAGAACGGGCTTTTCGGGCCATTTATCATTCAGCGGTCCAAACCAATTGTATCCGTTCCTCTATTACTCAGCCCTACCTATATATATCCGGTTACAAACCCTAGGCATTTCTTATTCCTTATTTCTATATGTACAATCCCAATTACTCCTCCTCTTTTCAATGGTTGAAAACCCTAATCTTCCCAATTCAATTTCAATTCCAAAAAAAAAATTGCGGATCTGCAGCAACTTCGGGTCGCGCTTCGAGTTTTAGAGGCAAAAACCCTACATCAACTTCGGGTCAGGAAGAAAATGGCTAGGGTCGCTCCAGGTAGTTTTGGCAAAAACTCAAAGCAAGCACCGGGGATTTGAGGCGGTGGACCGAAGTTGAACCCGAAGTCGACGCAGGACCAGAATTGCGGATTGAAATGATAAATATCCATATCACTTGACCATAGGATAGAAAATTATATACAGACACCGTTGGTCTATATATAAATATTTTTGAAAATGATTTCTATGGTTTTGGAAGGAAATATATGGGTTTATTTAAAAATGGATTTTACATATTATATAAATATTATTTTATATATAGTTAAATTCTTAAATTTTAGCTATGTATAATTTTTTCATTATATAATAAGTTTAATAATAAAGTTTGATTTTATTAAAAATGTAATACGGTCGTGTATTTATTTAAATTATATTTTTATGTATATAGAGTTTATAATGATATTGATAAATTAAGGTTGAGAAGATGGGTTTGAAATCGATTTAAAATTGTTGTAATTAAGAATGTTATTTAATTAAAGCAATCTGGAACTTATTGAATTTGAAATTTTATAGGGCTTGATTTTATAACTTGATGATGGTTTAAGGTGATTAATGAATATTTCAAGTTTGAGCTTTATTCAAATGATATTGAATTTATTCAATAATATTTCAAAACTAAATAATAGTATATTGAACTAATACATACATACATACATACATACATACATACATACATACATACATACATACATACATACATACATATATATGAAATTATAAGAATTAGTTTTGAAATGGTGGAATACTTAAAGCTTTGAAATATGTGGAAATTGAAATGGTTTATTTGGGGTTCAAATCTGTATTTGGAATTGATTTGTGAAATTGAAGATGTTATTTTATTAAATAAAGTAATTTAATATTTAAGCCATTTAAATGGTGTAGTTATGTTTCAAATTTATGAGTTTCAAAGTATTATGATTTGAAAGTGTTATACTTTAAGTGTTTTGATTTCGAAGTGTTATAACTTTGAAAGTGCTATGATTTTGAAAAAGACATATTTGAAATAAAAATGATATTATATTGATTTGGGTTTTTATAAAAATGATATCATATTGGTTGGTTTTTGAAATGAAAATGATATCGTAATTATATGATTTTGAAATGAATATTATATTTTGGTTTTGAAGTATACATTATTTTGAAATGGCCGCGGTGTTATAATAACGTTTGGTTGTTAAAGCGACCGGGATCGGAAGTTGTCGTACTCTCTGCCAACTCCGAAAACCACTTTAACAACGTGTACGAGGTGGAGATTCCAAAATGAAGTAGGATGATGGCGACGTCCTTCGAGGTATATACGTGGACCCGACTCCCGTGATTTGGCATAAGGTGGCTATAACATGAGCGATCTCGGGCCAAGGATGTAGCCCCTCTTAACGGACACACTCCTTCGATATTATATTCTGACTTTGAGGTTTATTTGGTGGCCGTTTTGATTTTTGATTTGTGGGTATGGATCGAGGTGGGCGGTAGTAGCTGCTACGTGTTACCACTAGCCCGTGTGTGTAATTGGTATATCTACCCTGGCATTGCCTAGTGTGCCATGTCACCTACCCTATCGTGCCTTGTACGAGTTTGGTTTTCTCCCGTAACCCGTGTGGTATCCTCTGGTAGCTTCCCGATCAAGAGGGACCATGATACTGGATGGACTACTGGGACTACTACGTGTTAAGGTGGAAAATGTAAAGCATTAATGCAAATTAAATGTAAGTTTATGTACTATAGACATTATTATAATAAAGAAATATTACTACATAGTAAATAGTTTAACGGATCCTTAGGAGATGTAAATCTTGAATATCTCTTAAGTTACTACACTCACATTAGACACTGGATAGGAGATGTCAAATCCATAAACATCTCTGATGCCGTTTACACTCATATTTTACCATTGATTTAACTTACATAAGGTCTTTTAGTTCTGAATCGAGTGTTTTGTCTTTTCAATTCGCTCGGGTCAGTCTGAGCATTACAGGATTTGAAGACTTTATTTTGAAGGATGAAGACGAAGATATTATTATTATTATATGTTAGTTGTTCTACTGCATCACATTGTTCCGCTGCATTGTTATTTATTATCTTTTGGTATGTGTAACTCTGATTTTGTGTTATACAAGTATATTCAAATGTTTTGTAAAACAGCTTCATGAACTGTTATTTGATTTTTATATTTTGTCGTTCCGCTGCAAGATTCTATTTTGTTTTTCTTCTTTCCTTGTTTTTCTTATTCACCCCAATAACAATCCGCCCTTCTGTATGGTTTAAGTCTGACGTGTGTGGTCTATCGTCGATTTAAAACGTACAAAAAGGCGGGATGTTGCATCTGGTATCAGAGCTTTGGTTTAGCGATAAACCTTAGCTTTGTGGGGTCTGACTCTTTACTAATAGGGTAGTAATACCTATAATGAGTCGTTGAGCGTATATATATGGGATAACATATTTGTTAGTGTTATAAAAGGTTTTTATATTGTGTTAATTTGTTCCGTTTCGTATTTATAAATTCGGGTTGGTGCATAGGACGCTATGACATCAATAGGGATTTCTAAACACTTAATATAATAGACCGACACAATATTTATTCTGAATATAGGTAAATGAAATAATTTTGCTTATTATATTTTCTATATATAAAATAATTTTTTTATAAAGATTATATTTGGTTGTAATATATTGGTTTTTAAGTAGTGAAGTTTATAAATATTGGTTGGAAATAAGATTTAAAATAAAATAAATGAAAATTAGAAATTTAGGACTAAAGTTCCGGGATTTTGAAAAGTTCTTTCAATTAATTTTGGAATATAATAACAATATTATTTAGAAGTATTTCCTGATATAAATATTTCAATAATATTTGAAAGAATTATTTTTAAAGAAAACTTTGGAAAGAAATAAGTTTTGTACTCCCCTCTATGTCGCTGGGAAATAATTTCGGTGATGAGTGCACGCATCATCGACATTCATTTTCGAGTTTCAAAGTGGGAAGACCAGTGTAGTTGTTTTACTATAGATTTATTTTGATAAACAAATATAAATTTCAAATTGTTTTAAATATAATTGGATATATAAATTGTAAGCGTATACATCTACCTATTATTTTAAAATGATTAGAAATTTAACCCGGTATTTAGCTCTTAAATTTTCCATTAATTAATAGTTTCAATTGCCTTAGTGAAATGGAATTTAACTAATAATTAAAACCTCTAAATGAAATAATAGATTTAATGCTAAGTTATAAATGAAATTTCAAGAAAGTTGAAATTGTTACCTATAAAATAAAAGATATGATTATTGAACATTAAATTAATTAGAAAAAATGAGATACACTTGTATAAATTTCAATTGCATTCTTAAAAACATATACATAACTTACCAAGAGATTTAAAAGTTGTAATGTTTAATAAGAAGATGTAATGGAAATTGTATAAGTAAACTTATGTACTGAAATTGTTCAATGAATTATTTTACAAATAAGAAATTTAGTGTTATATTGGTTATAAGCTTAAGGTTTAATTGAAATATTACTATAATAAATTGTGATAGAAAGTAAGTATTATAAGAAAGTAATTAAAAACTTAAGTAGATGAATAGATATGCTAAGAAATTGAATTGAACATAAATACTATAAACAAAAGAATGTAAATAAATGAAGTTATGCAATAATAAATGAATGAATAAATATAATGCAATAAAAAGAAACTGGCCTGACCTGAATAAAAAAATGAATAATTGCAAGTAATAAATGAAAGTAAATGAAATAAACACTGAATGAATGAATGGAATTAAAAGTTTGTAAGAAATAAATGTAAATTAAAGGATGAATCATTATATGAATGAAAAGGAGTTTAAACAATAAATGTTATGAAATGGAATCAATAAGAATGAACTTGATCTATTGTTTGAAATTGTTGTTTGTTTGGTTTATGAGTTGTTTGGTAAAAGATACTTTTAATTGCTTACATGTATGAATAATATATTGAGTTTTACCTAAGACTGTTGAGTAAATGGAATACTTCATACTTATTTGTCATTATATGTGATTTAAAGTTTCGTAATCCGAACCAACCAATTATTTTGTTTTGCTTGAATGGTTGATTTGTATATGATGTGTATGCTATTGGTTGTGAATGCTTGTTGTTTATATTGATTTGTTAGTGGTTGAAACAACTTTAATATTTCATTTTATATAAGTATTAACCTCTTTTGTATTATATAAGTAAAATATAGGTTATGGAAGCAATTGCTACTGCTTTTGGTTTCACAATTAAGTGCTAATTGCCCGACAAATAGGTACATTCTTGGAGTACGGTTTTCTAATGTTATTATATTGTTTTTTCCGTGTTAGGATATATTATTTTGGAGATTATATGTTATATATTGTTATATTTGATAATATATTTTCTCCCGAACCTCTCCGTATAAAGAAGTACTACTGAAATTTTTCGTAAATTTTGAACTTAGAAAATTTTCTGAAATGCTTTCCAAATTTTGTTAACTTGAAAATTAAAGATTTACTTGTTTATAAATTTACATATTTTATTTAAATTATTTTATGATGTAAATTAATTGTTTATAAATTTAATATTTTGAATAAGATATATTGATTTCTTAATTCTTCTTTTCCTTTCTTTTTCCTTTTCGCGGACGAAAACTTTTGAGTAGGAGAGAGCGTAACGACCCGTAATTTTCGATAATTAAATTTTGTTAATTTAATAAGTTTTAGTAGTTTATTTCGGAAAGAAAATAAAAAAAATCTGTAATTTAATAATGAAATCGTTAAAATAAAGGTAATAATGTTAATGCAAGTTAATAAATAACTAATTTAGGGCAAACCCAATTAATTGAAACAATTGCAAGGTCATAATTGATTGTAAATAGTAAATTGGGAAATAAAATTCAAAGTTATATTAATTGACGAAATAATATGAAATAAGCTGTAATTTGGAAAAATCAATATTAGATAATTAATTATAAAAATTATTGGTTGATAATAAAGTATGAATAGGATAATGATTAATTGAATAAAATGAATGGGAATCAAGATTTATTAATTTAAATTTAATAATTGGATTAGTTGGAATTAAATGAAAATTTGTATTTAAACATTACGTAAAGAGGGATTAAGATGAAATTGGGAAATATTAATGTACCATGTTATAAACCAATGTTAATTATATCCTTATTGTAATAAAAGGCTTGAATAACAAGGTTTAAAAGTTATTAAATGGATTTTGGAATTTTAAATTTATAAATTTTTGAATTTAATGAAATTGAAATTAAATACTGAAATTGAGGAATTAATCAATTTTAAATCGACAGCTAAATTTGTTTAAATTATTTGTGAATGGTTAAGAAATCAAAATTGATAGAAGTTGTAAATTATTAAAATTTAAATTGGAAAGTGATTAATTAATTTAATATTAATTTATTTAATTAACTAGAAAATAGCAAATTTGGCCATTGACTCGGAGTTCTACAAAACCAGTTTCATCGGATCCGTAACGGTGAATTATTGTAGGATTTCAAGTTTTGTAGTGATTGGGCTTGTCGTTTGATCGTACGGACTCGAAACGCCTAGAAATCAATATAATTGAAATCAATTTGAAATAACTTGATTTTAGCATAACTTCTTCTTACGATGGAATTTGGACTTGAAACCTACTCCATTGGATTTAAAATGTTCAAAAACATCTATTTTGATATATGGGTTGACCCAATTTCGTTCCGGAGTCAAAACAGGCTTTCGGGCCATTTATCGTTCAACGGTCCAAACCAATCGTATCCGTTCCTCTATTTCTCAGCCCTACCTATATATATCCGGTTATAAACCCTAGGAATTTCTTATTCCTCATTTCTGTATGTACAATTCCAATTACCCCTCCTCTTTTCAATGGCTGAAAACCCTAACTTCCCAATTCAATTTCAATTCCAAAAAAAAATAAAAAAAATTGCGGATCTTCTGGAACTTCGGGTCGCGCTTCGAGTTTCAGAGGCAAAAACCTTGCATCAATTTTGGGTTAGGAAGAAAATGGGTCGGGTCGCTCTGGGTCATTTTGGCAAAAACTCAGAGCAAGCACCGGGGATTTGAGGCGGTGGACCGAAGTCGAACCTGAAGTCGACC
This sequence comes from Allium cepa, assembly GCA_030765085.1. Taxonomy (NCBI): domain Eukaryota; kingdom Viridiplantae; phylum Streptophyta; class Magnoliopsida; order Asparagales; family Amaryllidaceae; genus Allium; species Allium cepa. The sequence continues at coordinate 297,294,456 of CM060937.1, forward strand.
CAGGACCAGAATTTTCCAATCTTCTAATTTTCATAACTTTATCATACGAGCTCGGATTCATGCGCAGTTTATTTTGCTAGGATCGTATTAGAATTATGGACATTTTGGCGCTTGTTTGGATGAATTATGAGACCGTTCAAATTTTGGATTTAAATTGGATTTGAATTCAATTTAAATTCAAAAGGTGAGTGTTTTAACCCACTCACAACTTCTAAAATTTCTTATGTTGTTAAATTTAAGTTATGTTGTGATTATGAATTTATTTATGACTGTTTCGTATATGTTTAAGCATCATCTCAGTTAATTGCATTTATTTAAATTAAATTTTTATTTAATTTATTTTTGAATATATAACGCCAGTTAAATACCTGTTATCTATTATCAGTTATATCTTGATATTGATTGATTGTTTTGGATGATGATTATGACGGTTGTATGATTTTTATGATGGATGAATGGGTGTTTTATTTTATATCATTATAATCTGCAAGTTCTTTATGGATTTATTATTATTTATTTTGGGATTGCGGTTTGAAATGATATACAACAGTATTTTTTATTTTAAATTGCAGATTGAAATGATAAATATCCGTATCACTTGACTATAGGATAGAAAATTATATACAGACACCGTTGGTCTATATATAAATATTTTTGAAAATGATTTCTATGGTTTTGGATGGAAATTTATGAGTTTATATAAAAATGGATTTTTTAAATTATATAAATACTTTTTTATACATAGTTAAATTCTAACGACCCTGACTCGATCTTCGAAAATCGACACCGAAAACTTCACTAGTTTTCAAATGCCGAAGATTCAAAAGCCAAATCAGGTTCGCCAGAGCTTATAACACATTAAGTACAACAACACAGCGGAAGAAAATGAATAATATATAACATTGATACATAAGAGTATTTGATACAACACATTTGATACAACTGACAATCAATACATCAAAGATAGATACAAGACAATAACAGAGACAACCGCAGCGGAAAGACAATGTCTTCAATGCCAAACTCCAAAAACTCCATCTCCAATCCAAAGCTAGCTCGAACCCCCATCAAGTTGTACTAAACAAGGTCAGTCATCCAAAGACTGAAGAAGATTTCCAGAGATTGAAGGCTACCGAATCTACTCCTACTATTTGATTATTTGAAAAACCCAACTCTAGAATGTCCATATGGAAAATTGTGGGCACCCAAAGTTTAGGAAGGGAACAATAAACTCCGGGTTAGTCATGGGACTGGTATGAGCAAAAGAATATAGTCCTATCTTTAAAACAAACAACAAAAGAATTTAAAACATTGAAAACCGCAATGCTTCTTGGAAAATGAAACTACCATAAGGCCTCCCACCGCACACACCATTCAAAAGCAGAATTGGAGGAGATTTCTCGTTATGATAGTCAAAAATGCTTGATAAGCGAAAACCATTTGAAATTATTATTAGTGGATAGTGGAAAATATTTCGAAAGTATAATATTAATCTTAGCCAGCATACAACATTTCGTCGTATTCCTACTATAGCTACCATGTTCAATGGTAGGTTACCGCCACATTCCATGGTAGGTTATACAACTAAAACCGTACAGGGCGCGTATTGTTTCTTTGGATTTTCCATCAAATGGTCAGGCTAAGGAACTTCCTATTGCCACATGGGAACGCCTCTGGAGGGATGGCTCGAGAACCACCCGGCTCTCTGCCAACACAAGGCCGGTTTACTCCACTCTTGGGAGTAAAACCTAAGACATGCCATCCCCGGTAGTTGCGACCTTTATCTGAGAGCTCTCAACACCAACAACCACAAAGAAATGTATTTGCAGGAACCACATAGTTAAATATCTGGGCTCCATACCATGATACCACCCTTTTCCAGAAGGACTGGACATACCCTAGGGGTGCAACCCCTGCAACCTTGCCGCATCTTCCCTGTTTCGACCGTTTCCGAGGTGTGAGGTCCGATGAGGTCTCGTCCATAAAGCTATGATTTTCACAAAAGCCCTGCTTTGATCAACAAATGATCAGCAGCACACAACATCACTCAGCATGCCACACTACCAAATTGGGAACGTATCACTAGTAACCATCAACTACATGACCTCTGAGCTCGTACGTCTCAGAGAAGGTTGTTAAGCTAAGAGAATAAATCTCTGCCACCAAACATAAATGTATTTGGTAGAAACGAGCTTTACATCTCAAAGTGTAATGTCAGACATACTGTAACGACCCGCCATCCGTCTCCACAGAATGACGCATCATTAATAAGAAAGAAAGGGATAGAAAGAGAAAGAAAGAGAAGAAAGAAGAAACAACACATCAGAATCTAAACAGCGGAACGAACAAATTATATTAATAACATAAGTATTACATAGACATACAACAACTATCAAAGTTACACAGATTATACATCTCATACTAGAAAGTTATAAACACCTGTCTAGTTATTACAACACAGTACAAAACAACTCAATCAATCGACTCAGAGATACCAACACAGCGGAATACTAGATAACTACAACGCAGAAGCCTCCTGCTTCATTTGCTCCTCCATAATTTGTCAAAGCTAACCTGAATCCCTTGGCTACTCATAAAAATTTGAGTATCCAAGAGTTTAAGAAAACAAAGATAAACTCCAGGTCAGACATGGGTCTGGTGTGAGTAACAGGTTAAAGTTGCTTAACTTTTGAAAAACCTTTTGAGAAGAAAGGTATCACGTAAGACTCCTACAAATAAACACGGGTAAGTTTTTACCTTACGCTAACCAAAACATTTAATAGGAAATCTGATGATATTATAATAGTGTCTAGGGTTTTCAAGTAAATATGAAATAGCCGAAATTGTTACATGATTAAATTCCAGCTACTAGCCACAAAAGTGGGTAATACAATCAAAACCGTTGGCACTTATTGGATTTTGGATTCCATACAATGGCAGGGCAACTGGGGTACCGCCCGTCACAGTACGTGGCCTAAATCACCGTACCGAGGAGTACCCTGCTCCCCTGCAACACAATGCCGGAACCATCCCTTACTGGACAGTCCCGAACAAGACAATCCCAGTAGTTGTCGCGAACCAACCGCCCACACAGCCGAACATAATGGGACTTCTAGACAGGGGTAAATCTCGCTCTCCAGTGGGAGCTACCCACGAAGCCTTGCTGCACCTCCCCTATTTTAGCCATTCCGGGTTTATGAGGCTTGAGGCTATGATTACCTTTAGAGAACACATCTGTTAGAATGCTCAACGTCCACTTGACGATGTTCTGAAAGCATTCAATCCATACAAGTTCGTTCCGGGTTCGAACGAAACCGAAGGCATTATCTTGTTACACTCATTTTGGAATCACACTCAGAGTTAACGACGATAACCCTTGTACTATGAATCTCCATCTTGAGCCTGTAAGTGCCATTTTCGTCAAACTCATCACGGAATCACGCCCACAGTTATACTGACGTATAGTCCTTACACCTCGAGTCTTCACTCTTCACAAGAGATCACGATCTATCGTAAATTTGGATCGATGTGGTTTTCGGATATCCAAATGTGGAAACCCGATCCCGGTCTCATCGAAATCCAAAACGTGTCTTTTAGATCCAAGTTGTTTTAAGTTTAAAATAATTCAATTGAAACTATCTATATACACACAGATAGATAATTTAAATCATCACAATAGATAATCATCACCATAGATATCCATATTATCATTATCAGAAGATAATGCAATTCATCATCACAATGCAACTAATGCATCCATATCACACAACATTACTAATCTCATATATGAGATTCAAACCATTCACGGAAATCTATATCATCCATAATAAACAAGGACTTATAATCACACCATATATAATTAATTTAAAATGAATTAAATTAATTATATCATCTCTAATTAAGTTAAAATAAATTAAATTAATTACGTCAATCTATAATCCTGCTTACATAACCATTGATTACAAACAAATCAACTAATTAATTAATTAACCACTAATTAATCATCCTTGATTAATCACCCTTGATTAATCAACCTTTAATTACATTCAAGTAATTAATTCCACTATTTAATTTTCCTTAATCAAATATAGTAATTAACCTTTAATTACTTTTATTAATTAATTATTTATAATTAATCACATTAATCCTTGATTAATTACATAAATTAATTTCTTTAATCACTTATCATTAATTAATTAATGTCAATTAATTAATCCTTAATTACATCATTATATTAGTTAATGATTCCTAATTAAATTTAAATTAATTACTTTATTGAGTAATTAATCCCAAATTATTAATCATCTTGATTAATTAACTTCAGTAATTAATTATTCTAAATTACTTCATTGAGTAAATTGATTACTCCTAAATTAATTATATTTAATAATTATATCATTTATCAGTAATTAATTACCCTTAATTAATTACACTACTTAATTATTTATTTTCCAAAGAACTTAATCAATAATTGCTTAAATAAATTATACCAAGTAATTAATTATTAATTTCTTTCACAAAGAAATTATCCTCCATAATAATTCCACAAGCAATTAACCTCAACACTTCATACTTTAGATAAATTACATTCTGTAATTACTTATCTTAATTACTTCCCTAAGTAATTATTAATCTTATTAACCCATCAATGGTTATTCTAAATCAATTAAACTTAATTAATTAATTTAAACTAATAAAATAAATTAATTAATTTCAATGAGTAATTAATAACTTTAATTACTTCACAAAGTAATCATACTTAACTAAATTCTATAATGATTATTTAATTTAATTAAACAAAAAAATTATCAAAATTAATTACATTAATTAATTTAATAAATGATCCCAAGTTAACGAACTTCATTAATCTTACCAAAAATTTCCTTAATTACCTCACTAAAGTAATTAACTTAAATTAATAAATATTAATCACAAATTTATTAATCTTTAAAAATCATTTAATTAATTACTAATTATTAATTAAGTTTTTGGCTTAATTAATCTTAACCTCTTGATTAATTAATTTCCGATCATTAATTAAAATCTTAGCTTATTTAATAAATGTTCTTATTTCCAAATTTTAATTAACTAACCTTAACCGTAATTAATTAATTCAAAATCCTTATTTAATTAATTTAATTAATTAATTAATTAATCTTCTAATTACCTTATTAATTTAATAAACCAATATCATTTAAATCTTTGATTTATTATAAATAAAACATTTCTTATTAATAATTTCATTATCATTAACAAAATAATATTCAAAACAACTTACTTTAAAATTTGTTTCCAAATTTCATTTTAAAAATTTTAAATTTAAAATGAAAACCAAATTTAACCTTTAACAAAGTTTTAAAAACATTTTAAAACTCTTTTTAAAACTTATGCAGAAGAATTTCCTCTTTTATAAAGAAGTTCAAAAGAATTTAAACCCATATTAAATTTTAAGATTCAATCATATTTAAATATGTTTCAAAGTTGTTTAAAACATTTAAAACTTCTTTTCTTTTCAAAACATGATTCAAATTTGAATCTTGTTTCCAAATTTGAATTTATATTTAAATCTTCTATTTTAATTTAAAGCTTTAACTTTAAATTCAGATTTATTTAAAACCTTTTAAATGTTGCTTAAATATTTTAATTTAAAAAGTTTAAATTAAAATTTCAAACCTGGATTCAAATCTCATTTGAAATTCATACTTTAAATTTTGATTTAAATTTGTTATAAAACCCTACATTTAGATTTTGAAAAAAATAAATTGAATTAGAAAAACTGCAGGTTTCTCTGAAACTTGTAAATTTAAAAATACCCGAGACTCCCCTTTATTTACTTCGAGTAAAACTATCGACAACTTCGAGGAAAATCTCGAATTTCCCGTGTGTTACCCGAGCACAACAAGTGTGCAAACCCAACAATCCACCCTGACTCCATCTTCTTCACCGTGCACATGCATGGTGGTTCTGGCCACCTCCGGCCACCACCCAACCAATGAGCAAGTCGCCGACCATCCTTGAATCACTACGCGACCCTCAAAACCCCTCAATCCACTCGAAATCAAATTCGAGTATCCCTAAACTAAAACCTGTCAACGGTTTAAGCTCCAAAACCCAAAACCTGGAAATCCCCCATCCTCTCTCCTCCGGCCATCGGAGACTCTGGGACTCCGGCCATCTCCTCTTCACTACCCCATCATCCATCTCTCGAAAAACAAAGACACTCGGTCACCTGTAGTCTTCCCACAGATCAAATCATGCAGTGCCTAAAAACTAGGTTTAGCACTTTCCCCTTTTTACTTCCCAGAAGAAAAATAGCAATGCACAAAAAATCCCAATTCTAAAAATTGAAATTTTGGTTTTAAAAATCACATGTTAGTTCTAGCTTTCGATCTATGCACCTGAAACTAAGAAAAATCAACTTGGATTTGTCTGATTAGTTTACTTTATTGTTACCTTATTCCAGTAAAACTACAGGTATCTTCTTTTCTTTTCTTTTTCATTTCATCTTAAACAAAATCTTAAACTTATCATTTATGACATATTGAACATACATTGTTCAAATCTCTTGTATTATTATAGATTAATTTAAGAACACTTAAGTTTTTGGACCTAGTACTTAGTAAAAACAAATACTGTAATAATCATAAATCTGTAAGCTTATACCCATATACTCAATACAAATCATATTACAGGAACAACATGCTATCAGGTAAACATATACAAGTCATAAATCAAGCAACAGTATAATACTTAAATTTTTGGAAAGAAAAAGTTACTCACAAACACACCATTCAACATGCTATCAGGTATGTGAACACAAGCATATTCATTTCAGTCATAAATCAGATTATGCTTAAGCTTATTTAAAAAAAAAAGAAGTTACTCACCTGTCATTTGAAAGACAGAGCACAAATTTGAGTTGCAGATTTTTTTTTTTACTTGAGTGCTTGCTGCGCTCTAGACTTGCATGCAGGTTAAAGAAATTTGAATTTTGCTGTTAAAAACTTGCATGCAGACTTGACCCAGTTGCTTTTGAAACTCTTAAATTTGAATGCTTTAATTTTTGAATAAAACCTGCTTCAGATTTCACTTTATATGCCCAGATTCAAAGAAATGCAGAGGCTACTTATTTTGATTTTGAAATGAATATCAGGTGCAGGCTTTTGACTTTCTTTATATTTTGAGGAAGATAGTGCATGCTCTTGATTTACACAGTGGATTGCAGGATTAAACAAGCAAACTTTTGATTAAGGAAGGGTTTCAGATTTGATAATGCTTGCATGCTTTAGTTCTTGAAAAGAAAAATGCACAGGCTTTTAGAACAGGTTGAGAAAAATGATTTTGCAGAGGATGTTGATTATAGATTTGAACATGATTTTATTCTGGGTTTTGAATAAATTATCAGCTGAAACTTTTGTCTTAGCCTTTGAAAAAAATGAAGATTTAGAAAAGAAGAATGAGGGAATGAAGAAAACATGTTTTATAAGCTTAAATGATTTTTCAAAAATTTTAAAGAAAATAAAATAAAATAAAAGACACTTGTTACACTAGCTATTTAATTCAATCACACTTGTCATTCCACCCCTTAGTTTAATAACATGTGTCTTGAAATTAATATTATTTGTTTTTATTTATTTATTTTAAAGGTAATTGAAATCCTCTTTATTTATTAAATACATATAAAGTAATTTCATAAATAAATGTATATGTATTTCTTTTTAATGAAATAAAACAATTTATATAAAAATGAAAACTTATTTACAAGATTCATATATGTTTATTTATTTGAATTTCAAAATTAAATCAAATTCAAATGCTATTTATACATTTAAAAATTCCACTTAAAACTAATTTATCAACATATTTTAATTTTAAAATAATAACATTGTCTTTTAAAAATCTTATCTATATTTATATTTATACATTTATTATTTGAAAATAACTCATTTATGAATTTTAAATCATTTATAAAAGAAATCATAAATTACTTGTCTTATTTATCTTAATTAAAAGAATTAATGTTTAATATGTAAAGGGTATTTTAAATTTTCATATAATTCCAAATTATAATTATTAAGCTATATTTAAAAAGAAATAAAATAAACTTTTGTTTTACCTTATTAAAATTTAAACTATGCTTTAAAATACATTTGTACAATTTAAAACAATTTCTTTAAGTATTTTAAAACCAATTAGTTATTTATTAATAAAATAATAAATTTCCAATATATCAAAATGAATATTAGAATTTAAAAACAATATTTTATTTGTTTATTAATTGACAAATCAAAACTTATTTATCTACAATATATATACATATATACATACATTATAAATAGAAAGCAATTTATTAGCTTTTAAAAGATAAAATTCATCAATTAAACATTTATTTAATTGAATTATTAAATCAAGTTAAATTTTATTGACAGAATTTATCAAATCAATTTAATTTTAAATGCAGATTATTAAATTGATATTGCCAAAATTTCCGGGATATCACATTCCTTCCCCCTTAAAAGAATTTCGTCCCTGAAATTTAAAAAGCAAAAGTAATTTAATAATCTCATTTAAGATTTTAAATTAAAACACAAGCATATACCAATCATATGCTAACAATCAAAACAATCAATTTATCTAATCAAGCAATTTTAATTATCCAGACAAAATTCTGGATAAAAATCTTCTCGAGTTTCCCCGGTATATATATATATATATATATATATATATATATATATATATATATATATATATATATATATCGGGATACTCGCTCTACAGAATCTAAACAATCTAAACTACGAAGCTACAGAGCTTCTACTGATCTAGATCTATAAAACTAGACAAGATATCAGACTACAGACGAGTCTGATTCAACAACCAAACCTACCAGAATAGCTGGTTCCACAACCAAAAATAACTCATACACGTACTCCCTCAGAGATACGTGAAACTCATTGAATCCAGTTATCCAACTGACAATTCAACTCTTGAAAACCAAACAACAGTCCAACCAAAACACAGAAGAGATCCAAAACAAATCTCCGACTCCGGAATCCAAATTCCTTCGTCCCTTATCCATAAAACTTCTCTGACGATCCTGGGCTGCCTATACCCTTACTGATCAGCTCAACCTTCGCTGATGCCTTTAGAAACAAACAGAACCAAAACAACCCAACCCAATGATCTCCTCAAGATCAATCCAAAACCAAGTACACAACTTTACTCTTCAAACCTCAGAAGAACAACTCACTTCTTCTATAGAAAAACAAATCAGAAACATTCCCAAACTGCTTCCGCTGCACAACTCTGATCTGGAAAAGAAGAAACTACTGATGAAGAACACGAGCACAGTCTGGACAATCATATCCCGGAATATGGTTCAACATATTCATAAAAGAAAACTCAAAAGTTCGACCAATCCTGAGCTGCCTCACTAAATCCTATCTCAAGAAATCAGCCTTCTACTAGTTGAACCACTATCTCCACTCCTGGAATCCAGATGATAAGAAAACTCAATCTTCTGATATAGACAAACCTCTGACTTTTCATAAGACATCCAGAAAAGTCTCTGATAATACAAGAGATCACTCAATCAATCGCAAGTCACTTTTGCGATCAATCCAGATCAATTTTCAAAGAAAATTGTTCTCTCTTTACCAAATAGAACAGCTTACTCTTGTCTAGACAATCCAATGAAGAAACGGATCTACTCTACTGCTTCTGAATTCCACCTTCAAAAAACTGCTAACCAGAAGACTTCCTGCCAACACAGAATACTCCGAACTGCTGACTCCACAGCCAAAGACTTCTTAATTCAAAGCTCTTCGAGAAACTCGGACCTCAAAGCCAAACACAAACAACAAGCTGGACTCAGCCACATCACCGAAGCAGACACACTTCCTAACTCGTTCCAAAGAAAACATCTTCGGAAACATCCATATTTACTGCATCTCATCACGCATCTACTACTTCCTGAGGTATCAAAATACCATCACACACATCTGCCAAACCGACAGATCCAAACTCAACTCATCCATCTTCAAAGATGAACTCTGAACCTTTACAGGTTACCTTCGGAGATCGATGAAATTCTTTTACCAAGCTACTTCACTCGAGACGGTATTAGGTCTACAGTCTCAACAGACACACTTCCAACCTCAACATTCAAACTTCAACCAATAGTAGTAGTCGTGTTACACACTCCACTACCTTATCTACCTTTATAACCTATATTGGAAAAACCTGAACGGGTAACCAAACAGATAGGTAGAAATAAATAAGTATAAATATATATATAAAGTTACAAATACGCTCTCTCAAGATAGACACCACTCCAGAGCCTAGGTATTCACTCAACCTAATGCTCTGATACCACTGTAACGACCCGCCATCCGTCTCCACAGAATGACGCATCGTTTATAAGAAAGAAAGGGATAGAAAGAGAAAGAAAGAGAAGAAAGAAGAAACAACACATCATAATCTAAACAGCGGAACGAATAAATTATATTAATAACATAAGAATTACATAGACATACAACAACTATCAGAGTTACACAGATTATACATCTCATACTAGACAGTTATAAACACCTGTCTAGTTATTACAACACAATAAAAAAAACTCAATCAATCGACTCAGAGATACCAACACAGTGGAATACTAGATAACTACAACACAGAAGCCTCCTGCTTCATTTGCTCCTCTATAACTTGTCAAAGCTAACATGAATCCCTTGGCTACTCGTAAAAATTTGAGTACCCAAGAGTTTAAGAAAACAAAGATAAACTCCGGGTCAGACATGGGTCTGTGTGAGTAACAGGTTAAAGTTGCTTAACTTTTGAAAAACCTTTTGAGAAGAAAGGTATCACGTAAGACTCCCCACAAAAAAACACGGGTAAGTTTTTACCTTACGCTAACCAAAACATTTAATAGGAAATCTGATGATATTATAATAGTTTCTAGGGTTTTCAAGTAAATATGAAATAGCCGAAATTGTTACATGATTAAATTCCAGCTACTAGCCACAAAAGTGGGTAATACAATCAAAACCGTTGGCACTTATTGGATTTTGGATTCCGTACAATGGAAGGGCTATTGGGGTACCGCCCGTCACCGTACGCGGCCTAGATCACCGTACCGAGGAGTACGCTCGCTCCCCTGCAACACAAGGCTGGAACCATCCCTTACTGGACAGTCCCGAACAAAACAACCCCGGCAGTTGTCGCGAACCAATCGCCCACACAGCCGAATATAAAGGGACTTCTAGACAGGGGTAAATCTCGCTCTCCAGTGGGAGCTACCCACGAAACCTTGCTGCACCTCCCCTGTTTTAGCCATTTCCGGTTGATGAGGCTTGAGGCTACGATTACCTTTAGAGAACACATCTATTAGAATGCTCATCGTCCACCTGACGATGTTCTGAAAGCATTCAATCCATACAAGTTCGTTTCGGGTTCGAACGAAACTGAAGGCATTATCTCGTTACACTCATTTTGGAATCACCCTCAGAGTTAACGACGATAACCCTTGTACTCTGAATCTCCATCTCGAGCCTGTAAGTGCTATTTCCGTCAAACTCATCACGGAATCACCCCCAGAGTTATACTGACGTATAGTCCTTACACCTCGAGTCTTCACTCTTCACAAGAGATCACGACCTATCGTAAATTTGGATCGATGTGGTTTTCGGATATCCAAATATGGAAACCCGATCCCGGTATCATCGAAATCCAAAACGTGTCTTTTAGGTCCAAGTTATTTTAAGTTTAAAATAATTCAATTGAAACTATCTATATACACACAGATAGATAATTTATATCATCACAATAGATAATCATCACCACAGATATCCATATTATCATTATCAAAAGAAAATTCAATTCATCATCACAATGCAACCAATGCATCCATATCACACAACATTACTAATCTCATATCTGAGATTCAAACCATTCAGAGAAATCTATATCATCCATATATAAACAAGGACTTATAATCACACCATATATAATTAATTTAAAATGAATTAAATTAATTATATCATCTCTAATTAATTTAAAATAAATTAAATTAATTACCTCAATTACAATCCTGCTTACATAACCATTGATTACAAACAAATCAACTAATTAATTAATTAACCACTAATTAATCATCCTTGATTAATCACCCATGATTAATCAACCTTTAATAACATTCAAGTAATTAATTCCACTATTTAATTTTCCTTAATCAAATACAGTAATTAACCTTTAATTACTTTTATTAATTAATTATTTATAATTAATCACATTAATCCTTGATTAATTACATAAATTAATTTCTTTAATCACTTATCATTAATTAATTAATGTCAATTAATTAATCCTTAATTACATCATTATATTAATTAATGTTTCCTAATTACATTTAAATTAATTACTTTATTAAGTAATTAATCCCAGATTATTAATCACCTTGATTAATTAACTTCAGTAATTAATTATTCTTAATTACTTCATTGAGTAAATTGATTACTCCTAAATTAATTATATTTAATAATTATATCATTTATTAGTAATTAATTACCTTTAATTAATTACATTACTTAATTATTTATTTTCCAAAGAACTTAATCAATAATTGCTTAAATAAATTATACCAAGTAATTAATTATTAATTTCTTTCACAAAGAAATTAACCTCCATAATAATTACACAAACAACTAACCTCAATACTTCATACTTTAAATAGATTACATTCTGTAATTACTTATCTTAATTACTTCCCTAAGTAATTATTAATCTTATTAACCCATCAATGGTTATTCTAAATCAATTAAACTTAATTAATTAATTTAAACTAATAAAATAAATTAATTAATTTCAATGAGTAATTAATAACTTTAATTACTTCACAAAGTAATCATACTTAACTAAATTCTATAATGATTATTTAATTTAATTAAACAAATAATTATCAAAATTAATTACATTAATTAATTTAATAAATAATCCCAAGTTAATGACCTTCATTAATCTTATCAAAAATTTCCTTAATTACCTTACTAAAGTAATTAACTTAAATTAATAAATATTAAACACAAATTTATTAATCTTTAAAAATCATTTAATTAATTACTAATTATTTAATTAATTAAGTTTTTGGCTTAATTAATCTTAACCTCTTGATTAATTAATTTCCGATCATTAATTAAAATCTTAGCTTATTTAATAAATGTTCTTATTTCCAAATTTTAATTAATCTTAATTAACTAACCTTAACCTTAATTAATTAATTCAAAATCCTTATTTAACTAACTAATTAAATTAATTAATTAATTAATCTTCTAATTACCTTATTAATTTAATAAACCAATATCATTTAAATCTTTGATTTATTATAAATAAAACATTTCTTATTAATAATTTCATTATCATTAACAAAATAATATTCAAAACAACTTACTTTAAAATTTGTTTCCAAATTTCATTTTAAAAATTTTAAATTTAAAATGAAAACCACATTTAACCTTTAACAAAGTTTTAAAAACATTTTAAAACTCTTTTTAAAACTTATGCAGAAGAATTTCCTCTTTTATAAAGAAGTTGAAAAGAATTTAAACCCATATTAAATTTTAAGATTCAATCATATTTAAATATGTTTCAAAGTTGTTTAAAACATTTAAAACTTCTTTTCTTTTCAAAACATGATTCAAATTTGAATCTTGTTTCCAAATTTGAATTTATGTTTAAATCTTCTATTTTAATTTAAAGCTTTAACTTTAAATTCAGATTTATTTAAAACCTTTTAAATGTTGCTTAAATATTTTAATTTAAAAAGTTTAAATTAAAATTTCAAACCTGGATTCAAATCTCATTTGAAATTCATACTTTAAATGTTGATTTAAATTCTGTTTTAAAACCCTGCATTTAGATTTTAAAAAAAATAAATTGAATTAGAAAAACTGCAGGTTTCTCTGAAACCTGTAAATTTAAAAATACCCGAGACTCCCCTTTATTTACTTCGAGTAAAACTATCGACAACTTCGAGAAAAATCTCGAATTTCCCGTGTGTTACCCGAGCACAACAAGTCTACAAACCCAACAATCCACCCTGACTCCATCTTCTTCACCGTGCACATGCATGGTGGTTCTGGCCACCTCCGGCCACCACCCAACCAATGAGCAAGTCGCCGACCATCCTTGAATCACTACGCGACCCTCAAAACCCCTCAATCCACTCGAAATCAAATTCGAGTATCCCTAAACTAAAACCTATCAACAGTTCAAGCTCCAAAACCTGAAAATCGCCCATCCTCTCTCCTCCGGCCATCGGAGACTCTGGGACTCCGGCCATCTCCTCTTCACTACCCCATCACCCATCTCTCCAAAAACAAAGACACTCGGTCACCTTTAGTCTTCCCACAGATCAAATCATGCAGTGCCTAAAAACTAGGTTTAGCACTTCCCCGTTTTTACTTCCCAGATGAAAAATAGCAATGCACAAAAAATCCCAATTCTAAAAATTGAAATTTTGGTTTTAAAAATCACATTTTAGTTTTAGCTTTCGATCTATGCACCTGAAACTAAGAAAAATCAACTTGGATTTGTCTGATTAGTTTACTTTATTGTTACCTTGTTCCAGTAAAACTACAGGTATCTTCTTTTCTTCTTTTTTTCATTTCATCTTAAACAAAATCTTAAACTTATCATTTATGACATATTGAACATACATTGTTCAAATCTCTTGTATTATTACAGATTAATTTAAGAACACTTAAGTTTTTGGACATGGAACTTAGTAAAAACAAATACTGTAATAATCATAAAACTGTAAGCTTATACCCATATACTCAATGCAAATCATATTACAAGAACAACATACATCATCATAGCTATGTTTAAGTTTTTAAACTAATGTGGTTAATCATTCAAATCAACATGAAATCCAGGTAAACATATACAAGTCATAAATCAAGCAACAATATAATACTTAAATTTTTGGAAAGAAAAAGTTACTCACAAACACACCATTCAAGATGCTATCAGGTATGTGAACACAAGCATATTCATTTCAGTCATAAATCAGATTATACTTAAGCTTATTTTAAAAAAAAAGAAGTTACTCACATGTAATTTGAAAGACAGAGCACAAATTTGAATTGCAGATTTTTTTTTTAACTTGAGTGCTTGCTGTGCTCCAGACTTGCATGCAGGTTAAAGAAATTTGAATTTTGTTGTTAAAAACTTGCATGCAGACTTGACCCAGATGCTTTTGAACCTCTTAAATTTGAATGCTTTAATTTTTGAATAAAACTTGCTTCAGATTTCACCTTTATATGCCCAGATTCAAAGAAATGCAGAGGCTACTTATTTTGATTTTGAAATGAATTTCAGGTGCAGGCTTTTGATTTTCTTTATATTTTGAGGAAGATAGTGCATGCTCTTGATTTACACAGTGGATTGCAGGATTAAACATGCAAACTTTTGATTAAGGAAGGGTTTCAGATTTTGATAATGCTTGCATGCTTTAGTTCTTGAAAAGAAAAATGCACAGGCTTTTAGAACAGGTTGAAGAAAAATGATTTTGCAGAGGATGTTGATTATAGATTTGAACATGATTTTATTCTGGGTTTTGAATAAATTATCAGCTGAAACTTTTGTCTTAGCCTTTGAAAAAAATGAAGATTTAGAAAAGAAGAATGAGGGAATGAAGAAAACATGTTTTATAAGCTTAAATGATTTTTCAAAATTTTTAAAGAAAATAAAATAAAATAAAAGACACTTGTTACACTAGCTATTTAATTCAATTACACTTGTCATTCCACCCCTTAGTCTAATAACATGTGTCTTGAAATTAATATTATTTGTTTTTATTTATTTATTTTAAAGGTAATTGAAATCCTCTTTATTTATTAAATACATATAAAGCAATTTCATAAATAAATGTATATGTATTTCTTTTTAATGAAATAAAACAATTTATATAAAAATGAAAACTTATTTACAAGATTCATATATGTTTATTTATTTGAATTTCAAAATTAAATCAAATACAAATGCTATTTATACATTTAAAAATTCCACTTAAAACTAATTTATCAACATATTTTAATTTTGAAATAATAACATTGTCTTTTAAAAATCTTATCTATATTTATATTTATACATTTATTATTTGAAAATAACTCATTTATCAATTTTAAATCATTTATAAAAGAAATCATAAATTACTTGTCTTATTTATCTTAATGAAAAGAATTAATGTTTTATATGTAAAGGGTATTTTAAATTTTCATATAATTCCAAATTATAATTATTAAGCTATATATAAAAAGAAATAAAATAACTTTTGTTTTATTTTATTAAAATTTAAACTATGCTTTAAAATACATTTGTACAATTTAAAACAATTTCTTTAAGTATTTTAAAACCAATTAGTTATTTATTAATAAAAAATAAATTTCCAATACATCAAAATGAATATTAGAATTTAAAAACAATATTTTATTTGTTTATTAATTTACAAATCAAAACATATTTATCTACAATATATATACATATATACATACATTATAAATAGAAAGCAATTTATTAGCTTTTAAAAGATAAAATTCATCAATTAAACATTTTTTAATTGAATTATTAAATCAAGTTAAATTTTATTAACAGAATTTATCAAATCAATTTAATTTTAAATGCAGATTATTAAATTGATATTGCTAAAATTTCCGGGATATCACATTCCTTCCCCTTAAAAGAATTTCGTCCCTGAAATTTAAAGGCAAAAGTAATTTAATAATCTCATTTAAGATTTTAAATTTAAACACAAGCATATATCAATCATATGCTAACAATCAAAACAACCAATTTATCTAGTCAAACAATTTTAATTATCCAGACAAAATTCTGGATAAAAACCTTCTCGAGTTTCCCCGGTATATATATATATATATATATATATATATATATATATATATATATATATATATATATCGGGATGCTCGCTCTACAGAATCCAAACAATCTAAACTACGAAGCTACAGAGCTTCTACTCATCTAGATCTATAAAACTAGACAAGATATCAGACTACAGACGAGTCTGATTCAACAACCAAACCTACCAGAATAGCTGGTTCCACAACCAAAAATAACTCATACACGTACTCCCTCAGAGATACGTGAAACTCATTGAATCCAATTATCCAACTGGCAATTCAACTCTTGAAAACCAAAAACTAGTCCAACCAAAACACAGAAGAGATCCAAAACAAATCTCCGACTCTGGAATCCAAATTCCTTCATCCCTTATCCATAAAACTTCTTTGACGATCCTGGGCTGCCTATACCCTTACTGATCAGCTTAACCTTCGTTGATGCCTTTAGAAACAAACAGAACCAAAACAACCCAACCCAATGATCTCCTCAAGATCAATCCAAAACCAAGTACACAACTCTACTCTTCAAACCTCAGAAGAACAACTCACTTCTTCTATAGAAAAACAAATCAAAAACATTCCCAAACTGCTTCCGCTGCACAACTCTAATATGGAAAAAAGAAACTGCTGATGAAGAACACGAGCACAATCTGGACAATCACATCCCAGAATATGGTTCAACAGATTCATAAAAGAAAACTCAGAAGTTCGACCAATCCTGAGCTGCCTCACCAAATCCTATCTCAAGAAATCATCCTTTTACTAGATGAACCACTATCTCCACTCCTGGAATCCAGATGATAAGAAAACTCAATCTTCTGATACAGACAAACCTCTGACTTTTCATAAGACATCCAGAAAAGTCTCTGATAATACAAGAGATCACTCAATCAATCGCAAGTCACTTTTGCGATCAATCCAGATCAATTTTCAAAGAAAACTGTTCTCTCTTTACCAAATAGAACAGCTTACTCTTGTCTAGACAATCCAATGAAGAAACGGACCTACTCTACTGCTTTTGAATTCCACCTTCAAAAAACTGCTATCCATAAGACTTCCTGCCAACACAGAATACTCCGAACCGCTGACTCCACAGCCAAAGACTTCTTAATCCAAAGCTCTTCGAGAAACTCGAACCTCAAAGCCAAACACAAACAACCAGCTGGACTCAGCCACATCACCGAAGCAGACACACTTCCTAACTCGTTCCAAAGAAAACATCTTCGGAAACATCCATATTTACTGCATCTCATCACGCAGCTACTACTTCCTGAGGTATCAAAATACCATCACACACATCTGCCAAACCGACAGATCCAAATTCAACTCATCCACATTCAAAGATGAACTCTGAACCTTTACAGGTTGTCTTCGGAGATCGATGAAATTCTTTTACCAAGCTACTTCACTCAAGACGGTATTAGGTCTGCAGTCTCAACAGACACACTTCCAACCTCAACATTCAAACTTCAACCAATAGTAGTAGTCGTGTTACACACACCACTACCTTATCTACCTTTATAACCTATATTGGAAAAACCTAAACGGGTAACCCAACAGATTGGTAGAAATAAATAAGTATATATATATATAATTACAAATACGCTCTCTCAAGATAGACACCACTCCAGAGCCTAGGTATTCACTCAACTTAATGCTCTGATACCACTGTAACGACCCGCCATCCATCTCCACAGAATGACGCATCGTTTATAAGAAAGAAAGGGATAGAAAGAGAAAGAAAGAGAAGAAAGAAGAAACAACACATCATAATCTAAACAGCGGAACAAATAAATTATATTAATAACATAAGTATTACATAGACATACAACAACTATCAGAGTTACACAGATTATACATCTCATACTAGACAGTTATAAGCACCTGTCTAGTTATTACAACATAATACAAAACAACTCAATCAATCGACTCAGAGATACCAACACAGCAGAATACTAGATAACTACAACGCAGAAGACTCCTGCTTCATTTGCTCCTCCATAATTTGTCAAAGCTAACCCAAATCCCTTGGCTACTCATAAAAATTTGAGTAACCAAGAGTTTAAGAAAACAAAGATAAACTCCGGGTCAGACATGGGTCTGGAGTGAGTAACAGGTTAAAGTTGCTTAACTTTTGAAAAACTATTTGAGAAGAAAGGTATCACGTAAGACTCCCCACAAATAAACACGGGTAAGTTTTTACCTTACGCTAACCAAAACATTTAATAGGAAATCTGATTATATTATAATAGTTTCTAGGGTTTTCAAGTAATTATGAAATAGCCGAAATTGTTACATGATTAAATTCCAGCTACTAGCCACAAAAGTGGGTAATACAATCAAAACCGTTGGCACTTATTGGATTTTGGATTTCATACAATGGCAGGGCTACTGGGGTACCTCCCGTCACATTACGTGGCCTAGATCATCGTACCGAGGAGTACGCCCGCTCCCCTGCAACACAAGGCTGGAACCATCCCTTACTGGACAGTCCTGAACAAGACAACCCCGACAGTTGTCGCGAACCAACCGCCCACACAGCCGAATATAAAGGGACTTCTAGACAGGGGTAAATCTCTCTCTCCAGTGGGAGCTACCCACGAAACCTTGCTGCACCTCCCCTGTTTTAGCCATTCCCGGTTGATGAGGCTTGAGGCTACGATTACCTTTAGAGAACACATCTGTTAGAATGCTCATCGTCCACCTGACGATGCTCTGAAAGCATTCAATCCATACAAGTTTGTTTCGGGTTCGAACGAAACCGAAGGCATTATCTCGTTACACTCATTTTGGAATCACCCTCAGAGTTAACGACGATAACCCTTGTGCTCTGAATCTCCATCTCGAGCCTGTAAGTGCTATTTCCGTCAAATTCATCAAGGAAACACCCCAGTGTTATACTGACGTATAGTCCTTGCACCTCGAGTCTTCACTCTTCACAAGAGATCACGACCTATCGTAAATTTGGATCGATGTGGTTTTCGGATATCCAAATATGGAAACCCGATCCTGGTCTCATCGAAATCCAAAACGTGTCTTTTAGGTCCAAGTTATTTTAAGTTTAAAATAATTCAATTGAAACTAGCCATATACAGATAGATAGATAATTTATATCATCACAATAGATAATCATCACCACAGATATCCATATTATCATTATCATAAGATAATGCAATTCATCATCACAATGCAACCAATGCATCCATATCACACAACATTACTAATCTCATATCTAAGATTCAAACCATTCAGAGAAATCTATATCATCCATAGATAAACAAGGACTTATAATCACACCATATATATTTAATTTAAAATGAATTAAATTAATTATATCATCTTTAATTAATTTAAAATAAATTAAATTAATTACCTCAATCTATAATCCTGCTTACATAACCATTGATTACAAACAAATCAACTAATTAATTAATTAACCACTAATTAATCATCCTTGATTAATCATCCTTGATTAATCAACCTTTAGTTACATTCAAGTAATTAATTCCACTATTTAATTTTCCTTAATCAAATACAGTAATTAACCTTTAATTACTTTTATTAGTTAATTATTTATAATTAATCACATTAATCCTTGATTAATTACATAAATTAATTTCTTTAATCACTTATCATTAATTAATTAATGTCAATTAATTAATCCTTAATTACATCATTATATTAATTAATGATTCCTAATTACATTTAAATTAATTATTTTATTAAGTAATTAATCCCAAATTATTAATCATCTTGATTAATTAACTTCAGTAATTAATTATTCTTAATTACTGCATTGAGTAAATTGATTACTCCTAAATTAATTATATTTTACAATTATATCATTTATTAGTAATTAATTACCCTTAATTAATTACATTACTTAATTATTTATTTTCCAAAGAACTTAATCAATAATTGCTTAAATAAATTATACTAAGTAATTAATTATTAATTTCGTTCACAAAGAAATTATCCTCCATAATAATTCCACAAACAATTAACTTCAATACTTCATACTTTAAATAAATTACATTCTGTAATTACTTATCTTAATTACTTCCCTAAGTAATAATTAATCTTATTAACCCATCAATGGTTATTCTAAATCAATTAAACTTATTTAATTAATTTAAACTAATCAAATAAATAAATTAATTTCAATGAGTAATTAATAACTTTAATTACTTCACAAAGTAATCATACTAAACTAAATTCTATAATGTTTATTTAATTTAATTAAACAAAAAAATTATCAAAATTAATTACATTAATTAATTTAATAAATAATCCCAAGTTAACGACCTTCATTAATCTTATCAAAAATTTCCTTAATTACCTTACTAAAGTAATTAACTTAAATTAATAAATATTAATCACAAATTTATTAATCTTTAAAAATCATTTAATTAATTACTAATTATTTAATTAATTAAGTTTTTGGCTTAATTAATCTTAACCTCTTGATTAATTAATTTCCGATCATTAATTAAAATCTTAGCTTATTTAATAAATGTTCTTATTTCCAAATTTTAATTAATCTTAATTAACTAACCTTAACCTTAATTAATTAATTCAAAATCCTTATTTAACTAACTAATTAAATTAATTAATTAATTAATCTTCTAATTACCTTATTAATTTAATAAACCAATATCATTTAAATCTTTGATTTATTATAAATAAAACATTTCTTATTAATAATTTCATTATCATTAACAAAATAATATTCAAAACAACTTACTTTAAAATTTGTTTCCAAATTTCATTTTAAAAATTTTAAATTTAAAATGAAAACCACATTTAACCTTTAACAAAGTTTATAAACATTTTAAAACTCTTTTTAAAACTTATGCAAAAGAATTTCCTCTTTTATAAAGAAGTTCAAAAGAATTTAAACCCATATTAAATTTTAAGATTCAATCATATTTAAATATGTTTCAAAGTTGTTTAAAACATTTAAAACTTCTTTTCTTTTCAAAACATGATTCAAATTTGAATCTTGTTTCCAAATTTGAATTTATGTTTAAATCTTCTATTTTAATTTAAAGCTTTAACTTTAAATTCAGATTTATTTAAAACCTCTTAAATGTTGCTTAAATATTCTAATTTACAAAGTTTAAATTAAAATTTCAAACCTGGATTCAAATCTCATTTGAAATTCATACTTTAAATTTTGATTTAAATTCTGTTTTAAAACCCTACATTTAGATTTTGAAAAAAATAAATTGAATTAGAAAAACTGCAGGTTTCTCTGAAACCTGTAAATTTAAAAATACCCGAGACTCCCCTTTATTTACTTCGAGTAAAATTATCTACAACTTTGAGAAAAATCTCGAATTTCCCGTGTGTTACCCGAGCACAACAAGTCTGCAAACTCAACAATCCACCCTGACTCCATCTTCTTCGCCGTCCACATGCACGGTGGTTCTGGCCACCTCCGACCACCACCCAACCAATGAGCAAGTCGCCGACCATCCTTGAATCACTACGCGACCCTCAAAACCCCTCAATCCACTCGAAATCAAATTCGAGTATCCCTAAACTAAAACATGTCAACAGTTTAAGCTCCAAAACCCAAAACCTGGAAATCGCCCATCCTCTCTCCTTCGGCCATCGGAGACTCTGGGACTCCGGCCATCTCCTCTTCACTACCCCATCATCCATCTCTCCAAAAACAAAGACACTCGGTCACCGGTAGTCTTCCCACAGATCAAATCATGCAGTGCCTAAAAACTAGGTTTAGCACTTTCCCCTTTTTACTTCCCAGAAGAAAAATAGCAATGCACAAAAAATCCCAATTCTAAAAATTGAAATTTTGGTTTTAAAAATCACATTTTAGTTTTAGCTTTCGATCTATGCACCTGAAACTAAGAAAAATCAACTTGGATTTGTCTGATTAGTTTACTTTATTGTTACCTTGTTCCAGTAAAACTACATGTTTCTTCTTTTCTTTTCTTTTTCATTTCATCTTAAACAAAATCTTAAACTTATCATTTATGACATATTGAACATACATTGTTCAAATCTCTTGTATTATTACAGATTAATTTAAGAACACTTAAGTTTTTGGACCTGGAACTTAGTAAAAACAAATATTGTAATAATCATAAATCTGTAAGCTTATACCCATATACTCAATACATATCATATTACAGGAACAACATACAACATCATAACTATGTTTAAGTTTTTAAACTAATGTGGTTAATCATTCAAATCAACATGAAATCCAGGTAAACATATACAAGTCATAAATCAAGCAACAGTATAATACTTAAATTTTTGGAAAGAAAAAGTTACTCACAAACACACCATTCAACATGCAATAAGGTATGTGAACACAAGCATATTCATTTCAGTCATAAATCAGATTATACTTAAGCTTATTTTAACAAAAAGAAGTTACTCACCTGTCATTTGAAAGACAGAGCACAAATTTGAGTTGCAGATTTTTTTTTTACTTGAGTGCTTGCTGTGCTCCAGACTTGCATGCAGGTTAAAGAAATTTGAATTTTGCTGCTAAAAACTTGCATGCAGACTTGATCCAGATGCTTTTGAACCTCTTAAATTTGAATGCTTTAATTTTTGAATAAAACTTGCTTCAGATTTCACCTTTATAAGCCCAGATTCAAAGAAATGCAGAGGCTACTTATTTTGATTTTGAAATGAATTTCAGGTGCAGGCTTTTGATTTTCCTTATATTTTG
This sequence comes from Allium cepa, assembly GCA_030765085.1. NCBI lineage: Eukaryota > Viridiplantae > Streptophyta > Magnoliopsida > Asparagales > Amaryllidaceae > Allium > Allium cepa. Next base: position 297,318,084 of record CM060937.1, read on the forward strand.
AGGAAGATAGTGCATGCTCTTGATTTACACAGTGGATTGCCGGATTAAACATGCAAACTTTTGATTAAGGAAGGGTTTCAGATTTTGATAATGCTTGCATGCTTTAGTTCTTGAAAAGAAAAATGCACAGGCTTTTAGAACAGGATGAAGAAAAATGATTTTGCAGAGGATGTTGATTATAGATTTGAACATGATTTTATTCTGGGTTTTGAATAAATTATCAGCTGAAACTTTTGTCTTAGCCTTTGAAAAAAATGAAGATTTAGAAAAGAAGAATGAGGGAATGAAGAAAACATGTTTTATAAGCTTAAATGATTTTTCAAAATTTTTAAAGAAAATAAAATAAAATAAAAGACACTTGTTACACTAGCTATTTAATTCAATTACACTTGTCATTCCACCCCTTTAGTTAATAACATGTGTCTTGGAATTAATATTATTTGTTTTTATTTATTTATTTTAAAGGTAATTGAAATCCTCTTTATTTATTAAATACATATAAAGTAATTTCATAAATAAATGTATATGTATTTCTTTTTAATGAAATAAAACAATTTATATAAAAATGAAAACTTATTTACAAGATTCATATATGTTTATTTATTTGAATTTCAAAATTAAATCAAATTCAAATGCTATTTATACATTTAAAAATTCCACTTAAAACTAATTTATCAACATATTTTAATTTTAAAATAATAACATTGTCTTTTAAAAATCTTATCTATATTTATATTTATACATTTATTATTTGAAAATAACTAATTTATCAATTTTAAATCATTTATAAAAGAAATCATAAATTACTTGTCTTATTTATCTTAATTAATAGAATTAATGTTTAATATGTAAAGGGTATTTTAAATTTTCATATAATTCCAAATTATAATTATTAAGCTATATTTAAAAATAAATAAAATAAACTTTTGTTTTATCTTATTAAAAATTAAACTCTGCTTTAAAATACATTTGTACAATTTAAAACAATTTCTTTAAGTATTTTAAAACCAATTAGTTATTTATTAATAAAATAATAAATTTCCAATATATCAAAATGAATATTAGAATTTAAAAACATTATTTTATTTGTTTATTAATTTACAAATCAAAACTTATTTATTACAATATATATACATATATACATACATTATAAATAGAAAGCAATTTATTAGCTTTTAAAAGATAAAATTCATCAACTAAACATTTATTTAATTGAATTATTAAATCAAGTTAAATTTTTTTGATAGAATTTATCAAATCAATTTAATTTTAAATGCAGATTATTAAATTGATATTGCCAAAATTTTCGGGATATCACACATACATCCATACAAGTTTGTTCCGGGTTCGAACAGAACCGAAGGCACTTCCAAAGAAGCCCTTGCAAATCTGGATAATCCTCAATCACGTCTGGACTTCCCATCACAAAGGGTAATCAAATCTCTATACCGAGGATCAACCGGTTAAGAGATATTCGACGAGTTATCCTTTCACTTTTGGAAATATCCGGTTTTCATCGTTGGTCTTCAAATGCTATCCATATCGTTGTATCATTATTCAGAATGGGTTATTTGACATAAGGTCTTCTCCCGGCTAAACCGAATAATGAGCGCAATATTTAAAAAAAACATATGGATATGGGATTTCAGTTAAGTCACCACTTATTACCCAAACAAATGGTTTAAACAAATTACCATTTCTAAATCTTTAAAAAGATTCACTTCACAAAGTTCACAAAGATTAATTTACGGCTTTCAAAACAATTTTTCTTTTCAAATTGGATTAACTCATCCAATTATTAAATCAAAGACTCAATTCATAGCTTTCAAAACCATTTCCAAAGATCTATTCATAACTTTCAAAACAATTCCCATTTCAAATCTTTTATATATAAAAGATACACCATTTAGAATCCTCTTCGATTCCAAACCAAAGCTTAACAATCTTTCACAAAGATTCATTCATAGTCTTCAAAAAAATTCACAATTTCATTTCAAACTTGAAAATTTTTCAACGCAAATTGGAAATCCTTTCTTTATATAAAAGCTATTATTATTTGAAAACAAATAGTTTTCATTTCGAAAAATCCAATTACATTTACACGAGTTAAAGCTCTTTAACTATAAAATTTTGGGTGAAATTCAAATTCTCAAATCAATACTTTTGAAATGGTTTAAAACCCATATAAACACATTTATAACTTGTATAACCTTTTTAAACCAAAATCTCCAAACATGGAATTTAATTTCAAAACTTGAATTCAAATTCAAATCAAATTATTCAATTTTCAAAACTTTATCAAGTTATTCAAAATAACTTTAATCATTAAAATCCCTTTTCAAAAGCTTTTCATATTTAATCCAATTTCATTTCCAAAACTATTTTGGATTTAAAATTCAATTTAAAACCATTTCAAAAATCTGTGACTTAATTAATTTCCTCGTGCAATCCATATTTGTGTGTGTATAGTGTAGTCTAGGGGTTTTACCCAATAGTGCAACAACATCATTCATCACAAATTCAATTACACCAATATCGATAAGCGGTATAATCTATAACGCTTATCTTCCTTTCACATTAAAAGAAAGAACTTTAAATCTTTTTGTCAAATTTAGATGTTGTATGTATGTGTGTCAATATATATATATATATATATATATATATAAATTATACTTACATAACCATTTCAAAGAAATTTATTTGAAATAAAATTATACATTAATAAATAAACACATATATTTTATTTTTAGAATTTCCAGCTTAAAATTCAATTTTATTTTTATATTTTCAAATCCAAATTAATTCTTAATTGATTTACAATTAATCCATAATTTAACCAAAATTTTATATTAATTTCCAAATAAATTTGGCTTAAAAATCAGGAATGTCACATATTCCCCCTTAGAAAATTTCGTCCTCGAAATTTGAAAGTAGGGAGACAACAAAAATGGATACATAAAGATAGAGAATCGACTCATCAGATCAAGCTGAATATTTATTCTGCATTTGGTTTACCAAATCAGAATATCACGAATAATTATGAGAACAAACTCATTCAATACTACACAGGATACTCGGGTCATCCAGTCTACGAAATATGCAGGTGCATCAATTAGTTTGAAGGGATAACTAACCGTTCGTAGAATGAATGTGGACCCAAAAGAATAGACTAATGGATACAATCCAATTAACATTGGAATATCCCAAAGTATATACAAATTGTCCTTCTTCAAACTTTGATCCACATAAGAAATTATAATAAAATTTCAAACTTTGGTTTTGACCGAAATCGTTTTATTGATACAAATCTTCATATTTAACTTTATATTTAATTTGCCAATTTATTTCAAATAGAATTTCAAATTCATTGAAGTTAAAAAGAAAAGCTGATAGAAATTTGACGAAGAGAATACAAGATAGAAACTTATCTACACGATTCGCAGGGCCATCCCCTATCTCGTCCTCTTCTTGCACTCATACTCATTATCAGTGGATAGTAAGAGAATTTACTGAGGCACATGAACGGATATCTTAGGGAATATGCTCATTCTAGGGTATACTTCTCCCTATCTCTAATGAGTTACCTAATGTGTTATACTCCAAAAGCTAAAGTTTAACCTTCAGCTCTGATACCAAATGTGACGGTCCGGATTTTCACGTTCGAAAATCGACACCCGTACTTCACTCGTATTCAAATGCCGCATATTCAAACGTCGAATCAGGTTCGTCGGATCTTGTAACACATTAACTACAAATACACAGCGGAAGAAAATGAATAATATATAACATTGATACACAAGAGTATTTGATACAACACATTTGATACAACTGACTATCAATATATCAAAGATAGATACAAGACAATAACAGAGACAAAATAGCGGAAAGACAATATCTTCAATGGAAAACTCCAAAAACTCGATCTCCAATCCAAAGCTAGCTCGAACCTCCATCAAGTTGTACTAAGCAAGGTCAGTCATCCAAAGATTGAAGAAGATTTCCAGAGACTGAAGGCTACTGAATCTACTCCTACTATTTGATTATCTAAAAAACCCAACTCTAGACTGCCCGTGTGGAAAATTGTGGGCACCCAGAGTTTAGGAAGGGAACAATAAACTCCAGGTCAGTCATGGGACTGGTATGAGAAAACGAAAACAGTCTTATCTTTAAAACAAACAACAAAAGAATTTAAAACATTGAAGACCGTAATGCTTTTTGGAAAATGAAACTACCATTAGGCCTCCCACTGCACATACCATGCAAACGCAGAATTGGAGGAGATTTCTTCTTATGATAGTCAAAAATGCTTGATACGCGAAAACCATTTGATATTATTATTAGTGCATAGTGGAAAACATTCTAAAAGTATAATATTAATCTTAGCCAGCATACAACATTTCGTCGTATGCCTACTATAGCTACCATGTTCAATAGCAGGTTACCGCCACATTCTATGGGAGGTTATACAACTAAAACCATACATGGTGCGTATTGTTTCTTTGGATTTTCCAACAAATGGTCAGGCTAAGGAAATTCCTATTGCCACATGGGAACGCCTCTGGAGGGACGCCCCGAGAACCTACCCGTCTCTCTGCCAACACAAGGCCGGTTTACTCCCTTTCCGGGAGTAAAACCTAAGACATGCCATCCCCGGTCGTTTGCGACCTTTATCCTAGAGCTCTCAACACCAAAAACCACAAAGAAATGTATTTGCAGGAACCACATAGGTCAAATATCTGGGCTCCATACCATGATACCACCCTTTTCCAGAAGGAATGGACATACCCTAGGGGCGCGACCCCTGCAACCTTGCCGCATCTTCCCTGTTTCGACCATTTCCGGGGTGTGAGGTCCGATGAGGTCTCGTCCACAAAGCTACGCTTTTCACAAAAGCCTTGCTTTGATCAACAAATGATCAGCAACACATATCAACACTCAGCATGCCACACTACCAAATTGGGAATGTATCATAGTAACCATCAACTACATAACCTCTGGGCTCGTACGTCTCAGAGAAAGGTGTTAAGCTAAGAGAATAAATCTCCGCCACCAAACATAAATGTATTTGATAGAAACTAGCTTTACATCTCAAAGTGTAATGTCAGACATACATCCATACAAGTCTGTTCCGGGTTCGAACAGAACCGAAGGCACTACCAAAGAAGCCCTTGCAAATCCGGATAATCCCTAATCACATCTGGACTTCCCATCACAAAGGGTGATCAAATCTCTATACCGGGGATCAGCGGTGCAGAGACATTCGACGAGTCATCCTTTCGCTTTGGGAGTATCCGATCCTCAACGTCGGTCTTCAAATGCTATCCATATTGTCGCATCATTATTCGCAATGAGTTATATGACAAAAGGTCCTCTTCCGGCTAAACCGAATAATGAGCGCAATATTTAAAAAAACATATGGACATGGGATTTTAGTTAAGTCACCACTTATTACCCAAACAAATTACCATTTCTAAATCTTTAAAAAGATTCACTTCACAAAGTTCACAAAGATTCATTCACGGCTTTCAAACCTATTTTTCTTTTCAAATCAAATTAACTCATCCAAGATTTAAATCAAAGACTCAATTCATAGCTTTCAAAACCATTTCCAAAGATCTATTCATAACTTTCAAAACAATTCCCATTTCAAATCTTTTATATATAAAAGATACACCATTTAGAATCCTCTTCGATTCCAAACCAATGCTTAACAATCTTTCACAAAGATTCATTCATAGTCTTTAAAACAATTCACAATTTTATTTCAAACTTGAAAATTTTTTCAACGCAAATTGGAAATCCTTTCTTTATATAAAAGCTATTATTATTTGAAGACAAATAGTTTTCGTTTCGAAAAATCCAATTACATTTGCACGAGTTAAAGCTCTTCAAGTATAAAATTTTGGGTTAAATTCAAATTCCCAAATCAATACCTTTGAAATGGTTTAAAACCCATATAAACACATTTATAACTTGAATAAACTTTTTAAATCATAATCTCCAAACATGGAGTTCAATTTCAAAACTTGAATTCAAATTCAAATCAAATTACTTAAATTTCAAAACTTTATCAAGTTATTCAAAATAACTTTAATCTTTAAAACCCCTTTTCAAAAGCTTTTCTTATTTAATCCAATTTCATTTCCAAAACTATTTTGGATTCAAAATTCAATTTAAAACCATTTTAAAAATCTATGACTTAACCAATTTCCTCGTGCAATCCATATTTGTGTGTGTATGGTGTAGTCCAGGGGTTTTACCCAATAGTGCAACAACATCAATCATCACAAATTCAGTCACATCAATATCGATAAGCGGTATAATCTATAACGTTTATTTCCGTTCACCGATTCATAGATAAATAATATAAATTTATTACAGATAAATAAATAAATTATACACAGCTCAATTCATAGACAAAATATCACAGATCAACTAGGACAATCAATTTAAGGCATCTCATACCATATAAACATTCATAAGCAATCCAAGCATTCAATCATCATTTACGGGCAGGATTAATTAATTGTTTAATCCTTGGTTAATTAAATTTTCAATTAAATTAATTCCTTATGAATTAATTACTTAACTAAAACCAGATTAATAAATTACTAACCCTGGTTAATTAACATTAATTAATTACAAACCATTTTAATTGATTAACCTTCAATCATTATTAATTAACCTTTAATAATGAATTAATTAACCCTTATTATTAACTAATCAACCTTAATTAATAAATAAAGTAGCCCTTAATCATTGAATAATCAACCTCTAATTATTTAATTATCCCTTAATTAATTATCCTTAATTAATTACATCAATTAATTAACCATTAATTAATTACCATTTAAATAATTATTCTTAATTAATCCTTAATTAATGACCACTTAATTATCCTTAAAAAAATATACTTTAATTATTTGATAAATAAATTTTAATCATTAATTAATTACTTTTAATTAAGTAATTTTCTTTAAATATCAAAATTAATAATCCTTTAAGATAACACATTTATCTTAATTAATTTCATAAAATTTAACTAACCCTTTTTAAGTTAATTTAAAATCAAACTCGTAATCTCAAGATGAACCATTTTATCTTTAAAATCTTATTTTAAATAATCTTAAAAATGGATTATCATCAACATAAAAGTTAACTTAATATCTTCAAGTTAATTACAAATCAACAACATTGTTTAGGATAAACCATTATCCCTTAAATCAGATTCTTAATTTAAAACTATTAAATTTTGTTTTCAAAATAAATTTTTGAAAATCAAACTTAATTAATTTTAAGTTAAATAACTATACAACTTTTATTGATCAAAATTTAGTTAAACTTTTATTATATAAAAGAAATTTGTTTAAGAATAAAGTTTTAAAACTTATTTTATTTAAAGTTCAAAAACTTATTTGTTAAAAGCTCCAGACCCGAGACGATCCCCGGTTAAACCCGAGCCCATCTTCGAGTTAAACTTCAAAACCCCCGATCTACCCTTTTCTCTTTAAAAACTTTGCTGTATATTTAAAATTTTAAGTCTGTATAATCAATTTGAGTCACTCGTTGAAATGCTCGAGACATCTCATCATCATACACGAGCCAAACTTGTAAATCCCCGAGTTAACCCCACAGCCTATTCTTCTTCTCCCTTTCCTTATCAGTGACATACACATCTCGTGTGCACATGTACAGATGAACTCCACCGTTCCGATCATCGCCAATACCCTCAACATACTGCCTGCAACCTACTCTAACCTCCTGATCACCCAATTCCGATGAACTCACCAGAGGACTAAATCGAGCCTCTCGAACTAAAAACTGGTACCAAACCCATCAGAAAATCACCTTACGCCGATGAACCTAACCTCGTGACTCTTCGCCAACCTCACCATAGATTCACCATGACGCAGTGCTTCGATCCCATCATGAACGAATGCCTCCGATGATCAATCGAAGCAGCACGAAGCTCATAAGTTACCACGACCAAAACGAGTCTTCTAACCCTAGTTTGTCATCGTATGATCATCTCGGCCAACTAAAAATTTAGTGACCAATTTTCCAGTGACCCACAGTGTAACGCCCCGCCTTCTCGCACGGTTAAAATCGACCCACGTGCCAATTCAATCCATACGGAAGGGCGGATTGTTATGGGGTAAATAAGAAAAACAGAGAAGAAATAAAATAAAACAGAATCTCACAGCGGAAGGATAAAATATAATAATCAATATATAGTTCATAAAATTGTTTTACAAAACCTTTGATTATATTTACACAATACATATCCGAGTGCACATACCATATAACAATGCAGCGGAACAGTATGAGTGAAGTGCAATAATATAAATAATAATAATACGGATCTTCGTCGTCGTCCTCCAGAGCTAAATCTTCAAATCCTGAAACGCTCGGACTGACCCGAGCGAATTGAAAAGACAAAACACTCGAATCAGAACTAAAAGGTCTTATGTAAGTTAAATCAACAGAATTAAATATGAGTGCAGTAACTCAAGAGATGCTCGGAATTTACATCTCCTAAGGATCCGTTAAACTATTTACTATGTAGTATATTTCGCTATTATAATAGTGTCTAATTATAAAATAAACTTACTTTTTTTCTTAGCATTAAGGGGTTACCCATATAGCCCTTAACACGTAATAGTCCCAGTAGTCCATCCAATATCATAGTCCCTCCTGATCGGGAAGCCACCAGAGGATACCACACGGGCTACGGGAGAAATTCAAACTCGTACAAGGCACGATAGGGTAGGTGACACGGCACAACTAGGCAATGCCACGGTAGATATACCAATTGCTATCCGGGCTAGTGGAAACGCGCAGCGCGCAACTACCGCCCGCCTCGAACAACACCCCCAAATCAAAAATCAAAAGTAGCCACCGAATCAATCCAAAAGTCAGAGTATAATATCGAAGGAGTGCGTCCGATCAGAGGAATGACCTCATTGGCCCGAGAATCGCTCCTGTTTTAGCCACCTTATTCCAACTCATGGGAGTTGGGTCCACGTATTTACCTCAAGGAAATGCCGCCACCATCCTACTTCATTCTGCAATCTTCACCGCGTACACGGTTGTTAAAGTGGTTTTCGGAGTTGGCAGAGAGTATGACAACTTCCGATCCCTGTAACAACTCGCATATTAACGATTATATATTTAAATGTTTTATTTGAATATAGCGTCGCTAGTCGGATTTTGGGTCCGAAATGTTACTTTCTGCAAATGGCCGAATTGGAACTCGAAACTACCTCCATTGGTTCCAAAATAGCGTTTGCGATCTTTTTTAGTATAATCTTTAATATGTTTGGAGTTTGTGAAATTTTGACCCTTTTTCTATTGGGTTTTGGGTTTGGATTCAGCCCACTAGCTTAATTAACCCTCTAACTCAACCCCTTCTCTTCATTCATCTTCATTTCAATTTCATTTCTTAAGCTAGAACTGAAATGGTGGAAGGGAAAGAGAAATAGAAATTTGCAAGCCCTAGTTCCATTTGCAAACTCCAAATTCTTGCTCCAAAATCAAAGATAATCCATTGGTAAGCTCTTCTTCATCTTCTTCAACTCTTCTCCTCTTCAATTTCAGAAAATTTCCAAAACCTAAATTGGGAAATATGTGTTTTATTCTTAGATTGAAGCTTATTGAGTTGAAGTAGTATTTGATTGGTCTTCTCCTTGTTATTGAGCTCCATCTTCTTGTTTTTGGGTTAAAGGTGAGTTTTGAACTCACATCTACTTCTCTTGATTTCATTGATGTTGGGTATGAATTCCTAGCACTTGTTCATATGCACTTGCTTTTAGTTTGGATTGAATTAATGAATACCCAAATTTTTAGTGTTTTGGGTTCAATTCTTTAGAGATCCTAACTTTGATGTTTTGATCATGTTTTGGTGATGCATTGAAGTGCTTATAGGGCCGGGTAGCCGCTAGGCGTAAACCCCTAGCGTCCGTGCTCGTCCGGTTGAAAGTTGGGAGAGTTTGCACTTCATTTGTTATAAGTAGGAAATGCAGGAAATTGGGTTCAGTCGAATGGATCCTCTGTTCAGTCGACTGAGCTGAAGCCTGAAATTTTTCTGGACAATTTTCAGTTGACTGAACAGGGATTTCAGTCGACTGACTTGCTCCTGTTTTCCTGTTTTAACCGGACGAGCACGGACCTGCTTGGTATGTTTATTATCGATGTATTCAATAGATAGTTAGAGCAAGGCTATAGATGGTCGCTCCTAACCAGCCTTATTCTCCGTGTTAGCAGACGGCATTACCCTGTAGTGTCCTTGGCTAGCGTGGGTATAGAGGTGGGGCGTCACAATCCCGGTCTCTTTAACAACCAAACGTTATTATAACACCACGGTCATTTAAAATAATTTAAACTTTAAAACCAGAATAAAATATCCATTTTAAACCCATATAAATACGATATCATTTATATTTTTAAAACCCCAAATCAATACGATATCATTTAGACCCAAAAATCATATAATGTCATTTTATTTTCCAATATATATTCTTTTCCAAAATCATAGGGTTTTCAAAGTAAAATATTTAGAAGTCAAAACTCTTGAATATAATATTTTCAAATCATACTACCTTGAAAATCATAACTTTGAAACAAATTTCCGTCTCTTAAATGGTTAAATATTAAATTACTTTATAAAACACAATAGCTTCTTTAGATTTCACAAATCAATTTTCAAATATCGGTTTAAACTTCCAAATACCATTTCAATTCTTATGTTTCAAAGCTTTAAATATTTCACCATTTCAAAACAAACTCATTTGACAATCCCATATATATTAAATTAAATTACTTATTATTTAGACTTGAAATATTTACTTAATGAATTCAATATAATTTAAGAAAAACCTTTAACTTCACATAACTGGAAAATCTTTCAATTTATTATATATTCATTTAAATCAACCTGATATTCATTTAGGCCACTCTACACAAAATCAAGTTATAAAATCATATCCTTTAAAAATTCTAACTTTTTATTTAATTCCAATTTAACTTAATATTCATCTTCCAACCTTATTCTCATTTAAGTCAATGAAACTCCAGAAATTAAATTTTAAATAAATGCTTAATCGTATTTGATCTTAAAATCAAACTTTATTTTAAACTTCAAATCAAATTTATACAAAGCTTAAAAACCGGAAATTACTATATATATAATAACCTTTATCAATTACCAAATCAATACCCCATAAACCATATATATATATATATATATGTATGTATGTATGTATATAACTTTACAAAACCGTAGAAAAACATTTCAAAATATATATATATATATATATATATATATATATACACCGCGGTGCCTGTATAAAATTTTCTACCCTATGGTCAAGTGATACGGATGTTTATCATTTCAATCCGCAATTTAAAAATAAAAATACGGTTGTATATCATTTCAAACCGCAATCCCGAATGAAAAGAAATGCATGATAACTTGCAGATTGTATAAGATAGAACACATCATCCATTCACCCAATATCAATCATCAACCAATTTAATTCAATCATCATCAATTTAAACAACATCAATGTATATGGCCTATAAAATATAACAGGTAATAAATGACTGTTATTAACTAACAATTTGTATTCAAAAATAAATTAATAAATGTTAAACTGGAAGTTTATATGCAATTTAAATAAATTTTCAACTGTCAATTTATATGCAGTAATAATATTAATTAACAGTTAAATTAAATGAATGCGATTTAACAGAGATGATGAATAAAACATGCTAAACAGCCATAAATAAATTTATACTCATATCTTAAGTCAATTTAACAAACATAAGAAATTCTAGAAGTTGTGAGTGGGTTAAAACACTCACCTTTTTGAATTTAAATTGAATTCAAATCCAATTTAAACCCAAAAATTGGAAGGTCTTCAAATTCATCCAAACCAGTTCCAAAACGTCATAAATTCTGATACGATCCCAGCAAAACAAACCGTGCGTGAATCCGAGCTCGGTTGCAAAAGTTATGAAAATTTGAAAAATGGAAAATTCTGGTCCTGGGTCGACTTCGGGTTGAACTTCGGTGCGCCGCCTCAATTCCCCGGTGCTTGCTTGGAGTTTTCGCCAAAACGACCCGGAGCGACCCGAGTCATTTTCTTCCTGACCCAAAGTTGCTCTAGGGTTTTTTTCTCTGAAACCCGAAGCGTGACCAGAAGCTGCTGCAGATCCGCAATTTTTTTTTTTTTTTTGAAATTGAAATTATTTTTTGGAATTTGGGAATTAGGTTTTGTCTGCCATTGAGATGAGGAGTTGAGAAAGAAGGTACGTATAGACAAATGAGAATGAGGAGAAATTAGGTTTTATAACAGGGTATTTATAGGTAGGGTTGAAATAGAGTAGATGGACCAGATAAATAAATGTGCTGAACAATCTATGGCCCGAAAAGCCCGTTCTGACCCCGAAACAAAATTGGGTAAACCCATATATCAAAATAGGTATTTTAAAATATTCTAAACGCAATAGAAAAAGTTTCAGGTTCAAATTGCATCGTATGAAGAACTTATGCTAAAAACAATATTTTCCAAATTGATTTCAATTGATTTCAATTGCATAAATTTCAAGGCGTTTCGAGTCCGTACGATCAAACGACAAGTCCGATCGCTACGAAACTTGAAACACTATTATAATTTATTGTTACGGATCCGATGAAACTGTTTTCGTCGAAATCCGAGTCAGTGGCCAAAATGGCTAATTTTATATTAATTAAATAAATTTAAAATTCATTAATAAAATCCATTTTTTTAAATCTTAAATTTGACAAATTTTATTACCTTTATATTTCTCAATCAAATTACAATGTTTTAAACAATTTAAAAGTCAATTTAAAGTTGATTAACTTCCCATTTTAGTGTCAAATTTTCATTTTTATTAAATTTAGAAATTATCAATTAAGTTTCCAAAAATTTCATTGAATTAAATATTCATTCTTATTATTCAATCCATTATAGCCAAATGGATGAAATTAACATACATAAATATTTTTCAATTTCAACTAAATTTTCAATTAACGTAAAAATAAATGTTTAACTTTTACTTAATTGCAAAAACTCAATTACCTTAATTCTTTATATTCAAATAAATAAACAAATCTCGATTTACAATCTTTTCATTTACTCATAGTCATATTATAAATGGAATTTACATTATCTTCAATTATTAATTACCATCAGTTAAGATCTTAACATTTGTTCCATAAATTTATTTGCATTGAATTATTTACTGCATTTATCTAATTCCAATTTCGTAATCACATTCAATCCATTAATTGTTATTGCATTGACATTTAAATTTATTTTCTTAGATTTCTTCTACATTTTCATTTACGCAATATTTCAAATATTAAGTTTCAATTTAATTGCAATTGATTATCAGTTATAATTTACTATACTAAATAGATGGTTAATCTTAAAATACTTGTTATCACTAACGTTTTATTTCCCCTTAAAAGCTATTAATAACAAGCCAAATGTTGCTAATTGATTGAGACCTAACTCAATGCATTAATGAATGGGTAAATGATTAAAGTTTTGCACTATTGCCACAATTCTCATTAATATACATTAAGGTTTATTAAGTTCTAATTGACTCCCATTTAATTATTACAATAATTAATACCCTTGCTTCAAATTTCCAAAATTTAGAAATTACAAATTTTATTTTCGATATTTCCATTTAATAGACTTTCCATTCTATCATAAATCTAATTACCCTATTATGGATAGTATTACATTATCAATTTATGGAAAGAATTATTATTGGCCCACTCTTATTACATTAACAATTATCATCGTATTCCAATATTCAATTAATATAGGAATAAATTTCATCCACTTACAAATAAATGCAATTACTACATATTTCTTCCTTAGTTAATAACCTTCCTATTTCCATTTATTATATCTTAGCAAAGTATATCCATTAATTACGATTAACTATTCTAAATAAATTGATTCACTTGGTTTCACGCCTTTTTATTACATCAATTATCCTATTATGAATGGAATTTTACCTTGGTTACATCTTATTGAATCCAACATTTCTCACTTACCAATTTATTCCACATTAACTGCAATAATTTAGTGAATTAATTGAAATTGATTACAAATTAAACTTAACAACCTAATAAAATAAGTAACGTACAATAAATATTGTCATTAACTCTTAATCACACTTTTAGAGGTTCATTATTTACACCCCAATATTGTAATTACTTACATAACACTGGTTTTACTAAATTAACATTTATTACAAACTATTCCAAAATTTATTCAATATTTATATTAGTTCTCTTATATTTAATTTATACCCAGGTATGATCTTTCCATTATTAACATTCATTAGAATTCTATTCAACTTTCCATTTCTTCAAATAACTCATTTATTATATCTTTGCTTATAAATAAACAATGTTCCAATACATAGGATTTATTCAATTCAATCCTTTTTAATTAAGTCTATTTTAAACCAAATGCAACAAATTTCACTATTCATTATTATATTAATGAATTCCATTCTAGTTAATATTTCACAAATTCAACATTTCTATTGGTTTCTTATATTAAACTTATAACTAAGTATGTCAATTTACATTATTTCAATTTATCGCTATATAAATTTTAAGTTGTTAACGTTTAAGTACAATTGCTTCATCTAATTTCTACATTCGTTCCAATATAACTTTAAGACTTTTATTTCCTTTTTAATTAAATTAGAAATCCTATTACATTAACTCATAGAAAAAAAAATCATCGAATTTTACGGGTCGTTACACTCTCCCCCACTTAAAACTTTTCGTCCCCGAAAAGGTAAAGAAGGGAAAAGAAGAATTAAATAACACTACATCTTATTCAAAATATTTAACTTATAACCAATAATTTACTAAATTTATTTCCTTAAAATAAAATATACCCATTTTATAATCATTATATCTTTTTACACTTAAATTACTAAAGTTTGGTAAACATTTTCAAAATATTCTAAGTCCAAAATTTTACGGAAAATTTTGGCAGAGTCTCCTTTGTACGGAGAGGCTCGTGAGACAATATAATATAAATATAACAATATACAACAAACATTTTCCAATTAATATATCCCTACACGGGAAAATATATAAAATAGCGCTATAAACCGTAATCCGAAAACGTACCTATTTGTCGGGCAATTTACGCTAAATTTATGGAACCAAAAGCAGTAGCAATTTGCTTCCATAACCTGCATTTCACTTATAAAATCTAAAGGGTTAACAATTTATATAAAGTGAAATATTTGAGTGGTTTCAATCACTAACAAAAAATCAATACAACAACCATCAACTTTAACAATAGCATACACAACAAACTCAAAACAACCATTCAACCAGTAAACAAATAGTTGTTCGGGTTCAAAACTTTTAAATTGTACTGAATGAAGAATAAACTACTAGTGCATCATTTACTCAACAGCCTTAGATAAAACCAAATAGATTATTCATTCATCCAATCCAATTTTTAAAGTATCCTTGCCCAAACAACCATAAACTAAACAACAACAAATCCAAGCAACAAATCAACTTTACTTACTATTAAATTCTATTTCATACATTTGTTGTTTGATTTCTTATTCATTCATTATTTATTTTTATCTACTTCTATTCATTACCCTTTTTCCTTCTATTTCTATTCATTACTTACCGATTCAATTTTATCTATCTATATAATGCCAAATTCTATTTATTGCATTACATTCATTCTTATCAATTTCCTTTCATACATTAATTGTTCGATTTCTTTTCTTCCATATAATGATTTATCTTTTTTATTTTCATTTATTTCTTGCAAATTTTCATTTATTTTTATTCATTTCTAACAAAGTCTCATTTTCACTTATTCATTTCATGAAAAAAAATCCTTTTATTTTATTACATTCATTTGTTTACTGCTTAATTTTATGTTCTTAAGCTTATAATCTTTTATTTATATTCCTTATCTTTCTATTATATTTTATTATAAGCAATTTCATTAATTACTTGCATAATATCCATTACAATTTCTTTTAACATTCTAACTTTTTATAGTTGGCAAGTTATATACATGCTTTTAAGGATGTAATAGAAGTTACACAAGTTAATCTCTATTTCATTTTAATTAATTTATGGTTCAATAATTATATCTTTTTATAAGATTACAATTTCACTATTTATAACTTAGCATTAAATCACTTATTTTAATTAAAGGTTCCAATTTATTAATTAGTTGTATTCCATTTTTCTACACTTAATTGAAACTATTAATTTACGAAAATTTAAGAATCAAATACCGGGTTTAATTTTAAATCATTTAAAATAATAGATAGATGTATACACTTAAAATATATATCCCATTATAATTAAAACGATAAAAATTTTCTCAATCAAATCTGCAGTAAACTACTACAGTGGCCTTCCCACTTCGAAACTCGAAAACGAATGTCGATGATGCGTGCACTCATCACCGAAATTATTTTCCAGTGACAGAGAGGGGAGTACAAAATTTATTTCTTTTCAAAGTTTCTTTTTAAAACAATTCTTTCTAATTATATTGAAATATTTATATTGGAAAATACTTCTAAACTATTATTATTATATTCCAAAATCAATTGAAAGAAATTTTCAAAACCCCGAAACTTAAGTTCTAAATTTCCAAATTTTCATTTATTTTATTTTTCAATCTTATTTCTATTATTATTTATACACTCTATTGCCTAACAATCAATCTATTGCAGCCAAATATAGATATCAATTGAATTTTTTTATACTTTATATACAGAAAATATAATAGGCAAAATTATTTCATTCACCTATATTCAAAACAAATATTATGTAGGTCTGTCCTATTAAGTGTTTAGAAATCCCTATAGATGTCATAGCGTCCCATGCACCAACCAGAATTTATAAATACAAAACGGAACAGATTAACACAATATTAAAATCTTTTTATAACACTAACAAATACGCTCTCTCATATATATACACTCAGCGACTCCCATAGGGCATTACTACCCTATTAACAAAGAGTCAAACCCCACAAAGCTAAGGTTTATCGCTAAACCAAAGCTCTAATACCAGATGTAACGCCCCGCCTTCTCGCACGGTTAAAATCGACCCACGTGCCAATTCAATCCATACGGAAGGGCGGATTGTTATGGGGTAAATAAGAAAAACAAAGAAGAAATAAATTAAAACAGAATCTCACAGCGGAAGGATAAAATATAATAATCAATATATAGTCCATAAAACTGTTTTACAAAACCTTTGATTATATTTACACATTACATATCAGAGTGCACATACCATATAACAATGCAGCGGAACAGTATGAGTGAAGTGCAATAATATAAATAATAATAATACGGATCTTCGTCGTCGTCCTCCAGAGCTAAATCTTCAAATCCTGAAACGCTCGGACTGACCCGAGCGAATTGAAAAGACAAAATACTCGAGTCAGAACTAAAAGGTCTTATGTAAGTTAAATCAACAGAATTAAATATGAGTGCAGTAACTCAAGAGATGCTTGGGATTTACATCTCCTAAGGATCCGTTAAACTATTTACTATGTAGTATATTTCGCTATTATAATAGTGTCTAATTATAAAATAAACTTACTTTTTTTCTTAGCATTAAGGGGTTACCCATATAGCCCTTAACACGCAATAGTCCCAGTAGTCCATCCAATATTATAGTCCCTCCTGATCGGGAAGCCACCAGAGGATACCACATAGGCTACGGGAGAAATTCAAAATTGTACAAGGCGCGATAGGGTAGGTGACACGACACAACTAGGCAATGTCAGGGTAGATATACCAATTGCTATCCAGGCTGGTGGAAACGCGCAGCGCGCAGCTACCGCCCACCTCGAACAACACCCCCAAATCAAAAATCAAAAGTGGCCACCGAATCAATCCAAAAGTCAGAGTATAATATCGAAGGAGTGCGTCCGATCAGAGGAGTGACCTCATTGGTCCAAGAATCGCTCCTGTTTTAGCCACCTTATGCCAACTCACGGGAGTTGGGTCCACGTATTTACCTCAAGGAAACGCCGCCGCCATCCTACTTCATTCTGGAATCTCCACCACGTACACGTTTTTAAAGTGGTTTTCAGAGTTGGCAGAGAGTATGACAACTTCCGATCCCGGTCTCTTTAACAACCAAACGTTATTATAACACCGTGGTCATTTAAAATAATTTGAACTTTAAAACCAGAATAAAATATCCATTTTAAACCCATATAAATGCGATATCATTTATATTTTTAAAACCCCAAATCAATACGATATCATTTAGACCCAAAAATCATATAATGTCATTTTATTTTCCAATATATATTCTTTCCCAAAATCGTAGGGTTTTCAAAGTAAAATATTTAGAAATCAAAACTCTTGAATATAATATTTTCAAATCATACTACCTTGAAAATCATAACTTTGAAACAAATTTCCATCTCTTAAATGGTTAAATATTAAATTACTTTATAAAACACAATAGCTTCTTTAGATTTCACAAATCAATTTTCAAATATCGGTTTAAACTTCCAAATACCATTTCAATTCTTATGTTTCAAAGCTTTAAATATTTCACTATTTCAAAACAATCTCATTTGACAATCCCATATATATTAAATTCAATTACTTATTATTTGGACTTGAAATATTTACTTAATGAATTCAATATAATTTAAGAAAAACCTTTAACTTCACATAACTGGAAAATCTTTCAATTTATTATATATTCATTTAAATCAACCTGATATTCATTTAGGTCACTCTACACAAAATCAAGTTATAAAATCATATCCTTTAAAAATTCTAACTTTTTATTTAATTCCAATTTAACTTAATATTCATCTTCCAACCTTATTCTCATTTAAGTCAATGAAACTCCAGAAATTAAATTTTAAATAAATGCTTAATCGTATTTGATCTTAAAATCAAACTTTATTTTAAACTTCAAATCAAATTTATACAAAGCTTAAAAACCGAAAATTACTATATATATAATAACCTTTATCAATAACCAAATCAATATCCCACAAACCATATATATATAACTTTACAAAACCATATAAAAACATTTCAAAATATATATATATATATATATACCGCGGTGCCTGTATAAAATTTTCTACCTTATGGTCAAGTGATACGGATGTTTATCATTTCAATCCGCAATTTAAAAATAAAAATGCGGTTGTATATCATTTCAAACCGCAATCCCGAATGAAAAGAAATGCATGATAACTTGCAGATTATATAAGATAGAACACATCATCTATTCACCCAATATCAATCATCAACCAATTTAATTCAATCATCATCAATTTAAACAACATCAATGTATATGGCTTATAAAATATAACAGGTAATAAATGACTGTTATTAACTAACAATTTGTATTCAAAAATAAATTAATAACTGTTAAACTGGAAGTTTATATGCAATTTAAATAAATTTTCAACTGTCAATTTATATGCAGTAATAATATTAATTAACAGTTAAATTAAATGAATGCGATTTAACAGAGATGATGAATAAAACATGCCAAACAACCATAAATAAATTTCTACTCATATCTTAAGTCAATTTAACAAACATTAGAAATTCTAGAAGTTGTGAGTGGGTTAAAACACTCACCTTTTGAAATTTAAATTGAATTCAAATCCAATTTAAACCCAAAAATTGGGCAATCTCCATATTCATCCAAACCAGTTCCAAAACGTCAGAAATTCCGATACGATCCCGGCAAAAAAAACCACGTGTGAATCCGAGCTCGGTTGCAAAAGTTATGAAAATTTGAAAAATGGAAAATTCTGGTCCTGGGTCGACTTCGGGTTCGACTTCGGTGCGCCGCCTCAATTCCCAGGTGCTTGCTTGGAGTTTTCGCCAAAACAAACCGGAGCGACCCGAGTCATTTTCTTCCTGATCCGAAGTTGCTCTAGGGTTTTTTTCTTTGAAACCTGAAGCGCGACCAGAAGCTGCTGCAGATCCGCAATTTTTTTTTTTTGAAATTGATATTATTTTTTGGAATTTGGGAATTAGGTTTTGTCTGCCATTGGGATGAGGAGTTGAGAAAGAAGGTACGTACATACAAATGAGAATGAGAAGAAATTAGGATTTATAACAGGGTATTTATAGGTAGGGTTGAAATAGAGTAGATGGACCAGATAAATAAACGTGCTGAACAATCTATGGCCCGAAAAGCCCGTTCTGACCCCGAAACAAAATTGGGTAAACCCATATATCAAAATAGGTATTTTAAAATATTCTAAACGCAATAGAAAAAGTTTCAGGTTCAAATTGCATCGTATGAAGAAGTTATGCTAAAAACAATATTTTCCAAATTGATTTCAATTGCATAAATTTCAAGGCATTTCGAGTCCGTACGATCAAACGACAAGTCTGATCGCTACGAAACTTGAAACACTATTATAATTTACCATTACGGATCCGATGAAACTTGTTTCGTTGAAATCCGAGTCAGTGGCCAAAATGGCTAATTTTATATTAATTAAATAAATTTAAAATTCATTAATAAAATCCATTTTTTTAAATCTTAAATTTGACAAATTTTATTACCTTTATATTTCTCAATCAAATTACAATGTTTTAAACAATTTAAAAGTCAATTTAAAGTTGATTAACTTCCCATTTCAGTGTCAAATTTTCATTTTTATTAAATTTAGAAATTGTCAATTAAGTTTCCAAAAATTTCATTGAATTAAATATTCATTCTTATTATTCAATCCATTATAGCCAAATGGATGAAATTAACATACATAAATATTTTTCAATTTCAACTAAATTTTCAATTAACGTAAAAATACATGTTTAACTTTTACTTAATTGCAAAAACTCAATTACCTTAATTCTTTATATTCAAATAAATAAACAAATCTCGATTTACAATCTTTTCATTTACTCATAGTCATATTATAAATGGAATTTACATTATCTTCAATTATTAGTTACTATCAGTTAAGATCTTAACATTTGTTCCATAAATTTATTTGCCCTGAATTATTTACTGCATTTATCTAATTCCAATTTCGTAATCACATTCAATCCATTAATTGTTATTGCATTGACATTTAAATTTATTTTCTTAGATTTCATCTACATTTTCATTTATGCAACATTTCAAATATTAAGTTTCCATTTAATTGCAATTGATTATCAGTTATAATTTACTATACTAAATAGATGGTTAATCTTAAAATACTTGTTATCATTAACGTTTTATTTCCCCTTAAAAGCTATTAATAACAAGCCAAATGTTGCTAATTGATTGAGACCTAACTCAATGCATTAATGAATGGGTAAATGATTAAAGTTTTGCACTATTGCCACAATTCACATTAATATACATTAAGGTTTATTAAGTTCTAATTGACTCCCATTTAATTATTACAATAATTACTACCCTTGCTTCAAATTTCCAAAATTTAGAAATTACAAATTTTATTTTCAATATTTCCATTTAATAGACTTTCCATTCTATCATAAATCTAATTACCCTATTATGGATAGTATTACATTATCAATTTATGGAAAGAATTATTATTGGCCTACTCTTATTACATTAACAATTATCATCGTATTCCAATATTCAATTAATATAGGAATAAATTTCATCCATTTACAAATAAATGCAATTACTACATATTTCTTCCTTAGTTAATAACCTTCCTATTTCCATTTATTATATCTTAGCAAAGTATATCCATTAATTATGATTAACTATTCTAAATAAATTGATTCACTTGGTTTCACGCCTTTTTATTACATCAATTATCCTATTATGAATGGAATTTTACCTTGGTTACATCTTATTGAATCCAACATTTCTCACTTACCAATTTATTCCACATTAACTGCAATAATTTAGTGAATTAATTGAAATTGATTACAAATTAAAATTAACAACCTAATAAAATAAGTAACGTACAATAAATATTGTCATTAACTCTTAATCACACTTTTAGAGGTTCATTATTTACACCCCAATATTGTAATTACTTACATAACACTGGTTTTACTAAATTAACATTTATTACAAACTATTCCAAAATTTATTCAATATTTATATCAGTTCTCTTATATTTAATTTATACCCAGGTATGATCTTTCCACTATTAACATTCATTAGAATTCTATTCAACTTTCCATTTCTTGCAATAACTCATTTATTATATCTTTGCTTATAAATAAACAAGGTTCCAATACATAGGATATATTCAATTCAATCCTTTTTAATTAAGTCTATTTTAAACCAAATGTAACAAATTTCACTATTTATTTTTATATTAATGAATTCCATTCT
The DNA here is from genome assembly GCA_030765085.1 of Allium cepa. Taxonomy (NCBI): domain Eukaryota; kingdom Viridiplantae; phylum Streptophyta; class Magnoliopsida; order Asparagales; family Amaryllidaceae; genus Allium; species Allium cepa. The sequence goes on from CM060937.1 coordinate 297,340,459, forward strand.
AGTTAATATTTCACAAATTTAACATTTCTATTGGTTTCTTATATTAAACTTATAACTAAGTATGTCAATTTACATTATTTCAATTTATCGCTATATAAATTTTAAGTTGTTAACGTTTAAGTACAATTGCTTCATCTAATTTCTACACTCGCTCCAATATAACTTTAAGACTTTTATTTCCTTTTAAATTAAATTAGAAATCCTATTACATTAACTCATAGAAAAAAAATCATCGAATTTTACGGGTCGTTACACACAGCCAGCAACCTACCCTCACCCCTAAGCTCTTCGACAAACCATTTTTCATTCATCGGGATTTGGCAGAAATGCCCATTTCGATCAACTCCAATTATCACGATCATTACTATGTTAAAAATCATGATACTATCTTTGAAATTCATTATTTACCATTTCGAATCGGGAAGGATAATCAAAATAAGGAATTGAAATGATTTATTTCTGATCAAATTTGATTTTTCTACTGTGATTTCCCAAGTTTGAATTTATTTCTAACTAAAAAATTCTGAAACCATTTTTATAATTGACATTATACTATAAAAATCAATTTTTATTTTAAAATCAGAGGTTAATATAGATTGTAGATGAAGAGCTTGATTTTTAAAACAAAATTTTGAATCCTGTAACTAACAGAGGCCAACATATTTACGTATACAGGCATGTTTATACCACACAAAGATGTTCATCTATTTTTAGAAAAACAAACATTCACGCCAAACATAATTCAAGTCATCATCACAAGCATACAAAAAAATCAAGCAGATCAGGTTTTAAAAATAAGGTTTGCTCACCTTGCTTTGAAGAACAGAGCAGAAGATTTGTTTATAAATTTGAAAGCTGGGTATTTTTCTGCTTTGATGCTGATCTTTGCATTACTAGCTTTACGTTGAAACTGCTTCCAGCTTGAAGATATTTGAGGTTGACCATGGTTTTAGATTTTATTTTCAGGCTTTTGAATTTTTTCTATAGCTTCAAGTTTTGATTTTCTTTCTGAATTCTTGCCTTTGCTTTGAAACTGATTTGTTACTTGATGTTTGAATCTAGTTGAAAGAGTGGTTCAGGTTGTATCTTCCAGATTGATTGCTTCAGATTTTCAAACTGAAACTGTTTGGTTTGAATTGCATTTTTGAATCAAGTTTTGTGGCTTTCAAGCTTTGAAGATTTTTTTTTTCTTTTTTAGGTTTTTGATTGTTGCTGAGCTGAGGCTTTTGTTTGATCTAAGTTTTTGTTTCCAGATTTCCTTTAGTTTGAAAATTTTTGAGAAAGGAAAATGAGAGAGAGGGATTAGAGTGGTTTATATAAATCCTGTTTTCTTTTTTATTAATTATTTTACAAATGAGATAAAATTGACACTTGTATAATTTGCATGGCAATATTACTAACACTTGTTAATGCATATATTTATTTAGCTACAAATGTTTAAATATGTGTTAATAGGCTTACACTTGTATTCTTTTTATTTTAATGCTTACACATGTCATTTTAAAATAATTTTTTTTATTTATGTTTAAAATCCCTACTTAATTTTAATTTATGAATCATGCTTTATGCTTTTAAACCTTTTGTTAGTATAAATTATGTATCATGTTCTACACTTTTGTATTAACAACTACATTTATTTCAAATATGAAAGAAAATGTCTTTAAATCCTTTTATAAACATATATATCTAAGTTTAAAACTTTTTATTTTTATTTTACATTTTCATTCATACACTATATTTTATACTTTTATAAATTTTGCTTTAGACCTGTAGTTAATACATTTATAACTAAGTTCATAAATAATTTTAAAAGAAAGAACTTTAAATCTTTTTGTCCGACTTAGATGTTGTGTGTGTATATATATATAAATTATACTTACATAACCTTTTAAAGAAATTTATTTGAAATAAAATTATACATTAATAAATAAACACATATATTTTATTTTTAGAATTTCCAGCTTAAAATTCAATTCAATTTTATTTTTATATTTTCAAATCCAAATTAATTATCAACTAATTTAAAATTAATCCATAATTTAACCAAAATTTTATATTAATTTCCAAATTAATTTGGCTTAAAAATCAGGAATGTCACATAAATTCTTAAATTTAATCTATGTATAATTTTGTTCATTGTATAATAAGTTTAATAATAAAGTTTGATTTTATTAAAATGTAATATGGTCACGTATTTAATTAAATTATATTTATATATATAGAGTTTACAATGATATTGGTAAATTAAGGTTGAGAAGATGGGTTTGAAATTGATTTAAAATTATTGTAATTAAGAATGTTATTTAATTAAAGCAATCTGGAACTTATTGAATTTGAGATTTTAAAGGGCATGATTTTATAACTTGATGATGGTTTAAAGTGATTAACGAATATTTCAAGTTTGAGTTTTATTCAAATGATATTGAATTCGTTAAATAATATTTCAAAACTAAATAATAGTGAATTGAACTAATATATATACATGAAATTATCAAAATTAGTTTTGAAATGGTGAATACTTAAAGCTTTGAAATATATGGAAATTGAAATGGTTTATTTGGGGTTCAAATCTGTATTTGGAATTGATTTGTGAAATTGAAGAAGCTATTTTATTATATAAAGTAATTTAATATTTAAGCCATTTAAGTGGTGTAGTTATGTTTCAAAGTTATGAGTTTCAAAGTATTATGATTTGAAAGTGTTATAATTTAAGTGTTTTGACTTCGAAGTGTTATAACTTTGAAAGCGCTATGATTTTGAAAAAGATATATTTGAAATAAAAATGATATTATATTGATTTGGGTTTTTATAAAAATGATATCATATTGGTTTGGTTTTTGAAATGGAAATGATATCGTAATTATATGGTTTTGAAATGAATATTATATTCTAGTTTTGAAGTATACATTATTTTGAAATGACCGCGGTGTTATAATAATGTTTAGTTGTTAAAGAGACCGGGATCGGAAGTTGTCATACTCTCTGCCAACTCCGAAAACCACTTTAACAACCGTATATGCGGTGGAGATTCCAGAATGAAGTAGGATGGTGGCGATGTCCTTCGAGGTATATACGTGGACCCGACTCCCGTGAGTTGGCATAAGGTGGCTAAAACAGGAGCGATCTCAGGCCAAGGAGGTAGCCCCTCTTATTGGACACACTTCTTTGATATTATATTCCGACTTTGTGGTTTATTTAGTGGCCACTTTTGATTTTTGATTTGGGGGTGTGGCTCGAGGTGGGCGGTAGTAGCTGCTACACGTTACCACCCTCCCGTGTGCGTAATTGGTATATCTACCCTAGCATTGCCTTATGTGCCATGTCACCTACCCTATCGCGCCTTGTACGAGTTTGGTTTTCTCTCATAGCCCGTGTGGCATCCTTTTGTGGCTTCCCGATCAGGAGGGACCATGATACTGGATGGACTACTGGGACTATTACGTGTTAAGGTGGAAAATGTAAAGCCTTAATGCTATTCAAAAGTAAGTTTATTTTACTATAGACATTATTATAATAGCGAAATATTACTACTTAGTAAATAGTTTAACGGATCCTTAGGAGATGTAAATCCCAAACTTCTCTTAAGTTACCGCACTCACGTTAGACACTGGATAGGAGATGTCAAATCCCATAAACATCTCCGACGCCGTTTACACTCATATTTTACCATTGATTTAACTTACATAAGATCTTTTAGTTCTGACTCGAGTGTTTTGCCTTTTCAATTCGCTCGGGTCAGTCTGAGCATTACAGGATTTGAGGACTTTATTTTGGAGGATGAAGACGAAGATATTATTATTATTATATGCTATGTTGTTCCACTGCATCACATTGTTCCGCTGCATTGTTATTTATTATCCTTTGGTATATGTAACTCTGATTTTGTGTTATACAAGTATAATCAAATGTTTTGTAAAATAGCTTCATGAACTGTTATTTGATTATTATATTTTGTCGTTCCGCTGCATGATTCTGTTTTGTTTTTCTTCTTTCCCTCCTTTTCTTATTCACCCCAATAACAATCCTCCCTTTTGTATGGTTTATGTCTGACGTGTGTGGTTTATCGTCGATTTGAAACGTATAAAAAGGAAGGATGTTACAATAACTTTCAACTTGAATTTTATTTAAAAATCCAATTTTATTTATTTTTGGTATCCTACGATATCAAAAATATATTCGGCTGAACTATAGCCATCAACGATTTCAATCACAAATATAATCACACACAGATTATAAATAATCAACTCACAGTATTGAAATAAATTCAATCATTTGAGGAATCCAGTTGGATCCCTCCAACCTGCTTCCCTGCATCCACAGACGTTAGCACAACAATTGAATAACAATTCCACTTCGAGGTGGAATATATGTTAGGGATGCGGATTAAGGATCTTAAGGCAGAAATAACACTAGAGGGGGGGGGGGGTGAATAGTACGTTTTAAAGAATATATGTACTATATGACTGAATTAAAACTTTCAACACAAATCTAAACAGAATTCTAATACAGAATGATCACAGAACATATAACAAATGCAAATAGTAAAGTAAAGCAAGTAAAAGGAAAGAACACACCGGATTTTATACTGGTTCGGAATCCTCCTACATCCAGTCCTGTACCAAGGCAATATCCTTGTACAGATTTTTATAAGCCAATATCCAAATTACAACCCTCAATTTCTAAGGCCTTGAGGAACCCTCCTATCTCCGAGTCTGGGGTAAACTCTCTTGATTTTCGGGAGACAAGACCACCCTAATACTTTCTAATAACAATCCTTTTGAATGGATAGACTCTATGGACTTTTTGAATACAAATTGATCCTATAACTCCAAATAGCACTTTGATCTTTAGTAGAATGATGGAGAATCAAATAGAGAGAGTATCTAAATGATTTCCTATTGATAATTTGGCAGAATGATGGCACGATCTTGAAAATATGAAGTTTTATGGATATGGAATGGTGGAGAAGAAAGAGTGAAGAAAACAAGAAAGTAGTTGTTAAAAAAATTTGTTTTGGAAGCCTTTATATAGATGCACAACAGTCATAACCATTGGCGAAAGGTTTTCGAACGAATGGACACTTCTTTTGAAAATTGAATTTTGAATCCAACTGTCACCATGTCGACATGGGGTATCCCCTTATGTCGACATCCTTTAGTTCAAAATTATAGAGATGTTGTTTTGTAAAGACAATTGAATTTAAAACAAGTTGAAACTTCTCTGAAGCAAAGTAAAGTGTTTAAACAATATTTTGAGATAGAAAATGAATATAAAACATTATTTTAAATATATATATATATATATATATAATTGATATAGACCGTCAATTATATAAGTAATATTTAAAATCAGAATAAGTTTTGATGTTTTAAAAATAGAAGTTTTTAAAATCAGAATAGAGGAATATTTCAAGGCTAAAACAAAGTTTGAAGATATTTTTGAAAACATGATTTTGAAAGCTAAAACATTTTGAAAACAGATTTAAAAACATTTTGAAAAATCTATTCAAACTGAAATTGCAAGAACCTTCCTACAGAGCTCCTCCATAGGACTCGAGAACTTATACAAAGTAGTTTAAATGATTTTGATTTTCGTGGGTTTGTAAGCCACTTGTCGTAGGTTTGTAAGCTACTTGTCGTGGGTTTGTAAGCCACTGGTTTCGATAGAAATTGGGTTCCATCCCAAAAGAAAATTGGAAGAAAGATGAGAGTGCTATTATGAAGTTTTAACAAAATACTAGACACTTATCTTGAGATCTTGAAATCTTGATTCTCTAGAGTATTGAATCTCTAATCTTCATCTTGATGCTTGAGTCTTTATACTGATCAGTCTTCAATGATACCTGCGTATACTTCCCATGTACATACATATATATATATATCTATATGGAAATGTTAGTATATGTTTTATAAAGTAAAGTATAATAACTATATAAGGTTGTTGTCATCAAAACATCATCAACTCAGTTCCTAACAATCTCCCCCTTTTTGACGATGACAACCTTTATTTATAAAATATTCTTACCATACCATAACTCCCCCTTACTCCGTGATTTCTTTTTAAAACTACAACTCCCCTTTATTCCATGACTCCCTCTTACACCAAGCACATATATTTGGAAGAAAGATGAGAGTGCTATTATGAAGTTTTAATAAAATACTAGACACTTATCTTGAGATCTTGAAATCTTGATTCTCTAGAGTCTTGAATCTTGAATCTCTAATCTTCATCTTGATGCTTGAGTCTTTATACTGATCAGTCTTCGATGATACCTGCATATACTTCATATATATATATATATATGGAAATGTTAGTATATATTTTATAAAGTAAAGTATAATAACTATATAAGGTTGTTGTCATCAAAACATCATCAACTCATTTCCTAACAATCTCCCCCTTTTTGACGATGACAACCTTTATTTATAAAGTATTCTTACCATACCATAACTCCCCCTTACTCCGTGATTTCTTCTTAAAACTACAACTCACCTTTATTCCATGATTCCCCCTTACACCAAGCACATATATTTTTATAACTTTCTCCCCCTTTGACATCAGCAAAAAGGAATAAAAGATTTACCTATTTTTAGATCCAAACTCTGATCGTCTTCCAATTCGAGAATAGCAGTGAAGCACAGATTTGAATTATCAGTTTTCTTCTCGTCATCACTGGATGAATCTGAATCGTCAAGAGTTGCTGCATATGCCTTCTTTCTTTTCCTTAGTTGCTCGTTGTTTGGTTGAAATGTCTGTTTGTCTGGATATGGACAATCTATCTTGTAGTGCCTTGTTTTGTTGCAGTTGTAGCATCTATCACCATTGTTGTTGTTGTTGTTGTTGTTGTTGTTGTGATTGTTGTTGTTCTCCAAAGTATTTCTGGAATTCCTTTGATCATTTCTTTTAAAGTTATTCATCTTTCTATACTTCAGAAACTTTCTGAAATTTCTGGTCATGAAAGCAATTTCTTCATCACTATCTTGTTCTGAATCTCCAGTTGTTGCTTTGAATGCGATCGATTTCTTTTCCGTTGCCTTAGATTCTTTTCTCCCTTGCAGTTGACTTCATAAGACATTAGATTACCGATTAACTCTTCGATCTTCATTTGACTAACATCATTTTCCTCTTCAATAGTAAGTGTCTTTTGATCCCATTCTGGAGTGAGTGAATTGAGTATCTTTCTAACTTGATCTTCTTCTGAGAAACCCTTTCCTAAAGCAATCAATGAATGTACAATATCTTGAAATCGACAATACATGTCGGAAATGGACTCATTTTCATGCATTTTAAACAATTGAAACTGGTTAGTTAATATGGAAATTTTAGTCTGTTTAACTTTGCTTGTTCCTTCATGAGTTACTTGCAAAGTTTTCCAGATTTCAAATGCAGACTTACAAACAGAGACTCTATTAAACTCATTCCTATCTAGTGAACAAAATAGTATATTCATAGCCTTAGAATTGTTTTGTGCAACCGTCTTTTGCTTAGTAGTCCACTGGGCAAAATTTGTAGTTGGTTCAACATATTCAATTTATGTCATATTCCAAGTATCTAAACTTATGGATTGTAAATAAATTTTCATCCTACATGCCCAATATGAATAATTACTGCCATTAAAAAGTGGTGGTCTGACAGTAGGCTGACCTTCTACAAATGAACTAGTGTTAGTGCTTGTGTTGACAGAAGTAGTGGTGACAGGAGTGACATTATTAGTGTGTTGTGCCATTAAAACTTTTCAAAATTTCAGATTATGAAAATAATGAAAACCAATGCTCTGATACCAATTGTTAGGGATGCGGATTAAGGATCTTAAGGCAGAAATACACTAGAGGGGGGGTGAATAGAGTTTTAAAGAATATATGAACTATATGACTAAATTAAAACTTTCAACACAAATCTAAACAGAATTCTAACACAGAATGATCACAGAACATATAAAAAATGCAAATAGTAAAGTAAAGCAAGTAAAAGGAAAGAACACACCGGATTTTATACTGGTTCGGAATCCTCCTACATCCAGTCCTGTACCAAGGCTATATCCTTGTACAGATTTTTATAAGCCAATATCCAAATTACAACCCTCAATTTCTAAGGCCTTGAGGAACCCTCCTATCTCCGAGTCTGGGGTAAACTCTCTTGATTTTCGGGAGACAAGACCACCCTAATACTTTCTAATAACAATCCTTTTGAATGGATAGACTCTATGGACTTTTCGAATACAAATTGATCCTATAACTCTGAATAGCACTTTGATCTTTAGTAGAATGATTGAGAATCAAATAGAGAGGGTATCTAAATGATTTCCTATTGATAATTTGGCAGAATGATGGCACGATCTTGAAAATATGAAGTTTTATGGATATGGAATGGTGGAGAAGAAAGAGTGAAGAAAATAAGAAAGTAGTTGTTAAAAAAATTCGTTTTGGAAGCCTTTATATAGATGCACAATGGTCATAACCATTGGCGAAAGGTTTTCGAACGAATGGACACTTCTTTTGAAAATTGAATTTTGAATCCAACTGTCACCATGTCGACATGGGGTATCCCCTTATGTCGTCATCCCTTAGTTCAAAATTATAGAGATGTTGTTTTATAAAGACAATTGAATTTAAAACAAGTTGAAACTTCTCTGAAGCAAAGTAAAGTGTTTAAACAATATTTTGAGATAGAAAATGAATATAAAACATTATTTTAAATGTATATATATAATTGATATAGACCGTCAATTATATAAGTAATATTTAAAATCAGAATAAGTTTTGATGTTTTAAAAATAGAAGTTTTTAAAATCAGAATAGAGGAATATTTCAATGCTAAAACAAAGTTTGAAAATATTTTTGAAAACATGATTTTGAAAGCTAAAACATTTTGAAAACAGATTTAAAAACATTTTGAAAAATCTATTCAAACTGAAATTGCAAGAACCTTCCTACAGAGCTCCTCCATAGGACTCGAGAACTTGTACAAAGTAGTTTAAATGATTTTGATTTTCGTGGGTTTGTAAGCCAATTGTCGTAGGTTTGTAAGCTACTTGTCGTGGGTTTGTAAGCCACTGGTTTCGATAGAAATTGGGTTCCATCCCAAAAGAAAATTGGAAGAAAGATGAGAGTGCTATTATGAAGTTTTAACAAAATACTAGACACTTATCTTGAGATCTTGAAATCTTGATTCTCTAGAGTCTTGAATCTCTAATCTTCAACTTGATGCTTGAGTCTTTATACTGATCAGTCTTCGATGATACCTGCATATACTTCCTATATACATACATACATATATATATATATATATATATATGTATATCTATATGGAAATGTTAGTATATATTTTATAAAGTAAAGTATAATAACTATATAAGGTTGTTGTCATCAAAACATCATCAACTCAGTTCCTAACAATATCGCTGTATATGAGATCAATATTCTATCATCCGCTATTATACGGCGCATAGGGTCTCATTCGCTTTATAATGCCGGAAATCAATCACTCCAAATACATATATAACACCAGTTCCACTTCAAGGTGGAATATCGCGGTATATGAGTTTATATAATATCCTCCGCTATTATGCGGCGCATAGGGTCTAATTTAATGCAACTAATAATAATTTATCATCCAAGCACACAATCAACAATTTTAACTTTAACTATTTAAATTAAACTTGGAATTTCAATTGAGTGAGAAGATCTCACCTTTGCTCCTTTATTTTGCAATCCATTTCCAATTTGACTCGTTTCTCGATTTTAGACCGTGTATCAAACAATTATATGATTTGTTAATATTCGAAATAATCGAATGATCAATTTCCATTTTAAAATTTTAATTCAACTAATATTTTAATTTATTAAACTAATGATTTAATTTTAAACCAAGAATTGAATTTTAAACAAATTCCTTTTAATAAATTTATTTAACTAAAATTAAATTTAAAATTAAATTTTCTTTTAATAAAATATCTTTAGCAACTTAAAATAATCGAACAAGTTAATTAAACAATTTATTGCCTTAATAAATTATTTTTAGCATAACTGAATAAATCAAAATATATGCATGCATATTTATTTCCTATATTTTTTCCCAAAATAATATATATACATATTTTTTTTGCTTTTACTGTATAAATCTTATATAAATTCCCTGTACATATATATAAAGCTAATTTTTTTTGCAAATTGAAACTAGATAGTACAATCTTTACTGTAAATTAAAACTTATCTAATTATATATTTATTTCTGTTTACTCGATTACATGAAAGAAAAGTGTTATGAATAGAATTACCTCAAATGCCGATCAAACGAGCGAACATGATCGAACGTCTGACACACTCGCTGCCTTACTATGCGACGATGTGACGCCCCACCTCTATACCCACGCTAGCCAAGAACACTCCGGAGAAGTGCTGTCAACTAGCACGGAGAATAAGGCTGTTGAGGAGCGACCATCCATGTAATTGCTTATCACACGGTGGCTATAAATAATCTTCGGAAACAAACATAGAAATAATCATATCACAAATCAGTCACAGATATCCATATCACAAAGGCGGAAGAAGATATGAATATATAACTAACACATGAAAGTGTACATCAGAGTAGTGGTCAATAAGATCCACGATAATACAAAAGAATAGCAACACATGCTATACAAAAGAATACAACTATGAGTCTATATCTCAAGTGTATACAACAAAAACTGCTAATCTAAACAGTTAGCCAAAAGTCAGAGTGATGAATCCCTGGGAAGAAGTCAAGCAGAAGCACCTGTAACATCTCGGTCTGATCCGAGTATTATTTAAGAAAATAATAAACGGATCAGTCTAGCTATAAATATCAGATGACATGATATAACATAAAAGATATGGCATAAACATAAACATCCATAACGACATACCGCTATAAGTATGTAAATAATGATCAACAGAAGATCAATCAATAAGAGATAATCAATATCACAAGAATCTTCTCAAAGATTCGGAGGGGGCATCATACCCTAAACTTGTACTCATAACAAGTCAATGACATAAATTCTAGAAATCAACACGAGAAATCCAGAAATCATAAAAAGGGAAAGAGGCCTATCACATGACGGTCCGAAGACCATGGGGAGCTACCCCACATGTGTGAGTGGAATCACACAGAATGAGGTCAAGACTAACCAAAAAGCAGAAAGGTATGCGTGAATGGAATCACACAAGTGGTGTCTAGTCTAACCTTGCAATGAAAGAGACATCGCGCAATTGCTAGTCTAATTCATAAAGCGATCATCAAGATCAACGAGAAGTGTCAATTACACTAAGCTAGTAAATATAGAAGTTTAGCTTCATGTCCCATAACCACTTGCTTAACTTAAATATTTACGAACAAACTGTAAATCTTCACTAATAAAATTGTCACAAGAGGTCCAATCGAACAAGTCCAAGAATTAACCGACGAAGTGAACGCAAGCGTTTCATACCACTTGTTTTACTAAGTCGTTTAATTAGATTTCTCATCCGAGTGAGGTAAAGGCTTGTATATACTAATAGATTGGAAAACGATTTAAGAAAAGAGCTTTGTTATTAAAAATAGAGTTGAAATTGTTTGTTAAAAGAGTTTTGATATTTACTACTAGTATTGAAACCTTTATATTATAAAGTGACAAAACACATAAGCAATTGTAGAAACAATCAGTCACAAAAATCGCATACGGAGATGTGAATAAAATCCAAGGAAATCAGCTCAATGTTTTTCAGATAAGATCCCCTACGGAGGGGGGGTCCAGGGGGGGTGGCAACCCCCCAAGGTGGGGGTGCGGGGGCAACGCCACCGCTTACGGGGTTCACGCGACCTAAGTGAAGACAAGCGGCCTACGACCTAAAGCAAAGTGAGGTCTAACGACCTAAGGGTTCACGCGGCCTAACACAATGGCCGAGCGACCTAACTGGAGTTAAGGGAGGCAAGCGACTTAAGGTCCAACGACCTACGACTCAAGCAAGCCGAGCGACCTAGTGTGGAGGGATCGAGCGACTTAAGGAATGCGAACGACCTAAGGTCTAACGACCTACGACTTAACAGAGTCGAGCGACCTAAGGTCTAACGACCTACGACTTAACAGAGTCGAGCGACCTAAGGTCTAACGACCTACGACTTAACAGAGTCGAGCGACCTAAGGTAAATGGTCCAATGACCTAACTCGAACGACTTATCTGGAGCTTAGGTCGGAGACGACCTACGAGATAAACCAGGCCGACCTAGTGGACGAGCGACCTAAGGCAAATGGTCCAACGACCTAACTCGAACGACTTATCAGGAGCTTAGGTCGGAGACGACCTACGAGATAAACCAGGGCGAGCGACTTAACGTTTGCCTAGAGATTATAGGTCGGAAACGACCTAAGACTTAAAGCTTAACTCGCGAGCGACCTACGGCTTAAGGCCTAACTCGTGAGCGACCTACGACCTAAAGGCCCACGACTTACGACCTAAGGAGCCAGAGCGAGCGACCTAAGGCTATATAGGGGATTTAAGGCCAGAAACGACCTAAGTGTTTGCGACCTAACGACCTAAAAGCCCGCGACCTACGACCTAAGAGCCATACGACCTACGACCTAATTCCGAGTGCCGAGCGACCTAACGTTGTAGGCCATTTTAAGGTCGGAAACGAGCTATTTTGAGGCCGAGACTTTTCCACGCGAACGACCTAGCATAGGCAGAACGACCTAAGTGCAGAATTTCACCAAAAACACTAAAAATTGGAGTTTTTCGCCAACTCGATTCAAACCAAATGCAAATGTGCATGCAAAAGTGATAGAGAATCATTCCCAACAGTCCAATATAGTTATAGACTAGAATTGTGAGATAAAAATCTCACCTTTGCACTAAAATTTATGAAGATGAAGCTTGAAAGCAAGGAGAAGCAATCCAAAGCTTGAATCCAATATCTTCTACTTGAATTTGGAGTTGAATGATGGAGTTGCAATTGAATTTGAGCTTGGAGTTTTAATTTCCCATTCTCTTCACCATTAATGCTAAAGCTTGAGTTAGTTAGGAAATTTATGAAGAGTGAGGAGAAGAGGGTTGGAACTTGGGCTTAATAGGCTAAACTAACCCAAAGTCCAAAGCGGGAAAAGTTAGTGAAATTTCACTAACTCCAAACCTATCGATGTTTATACTTAAAAAGTTGTAAACGACATTTCGAACTCAATGGAAGTAGTCTCGAGTCCTAATTTGACCGTTTGCAAAAAGTAGTTTTTCGGACCAAAATCCGATTAACGATTTAATATTTAAATAAAAATATTTAAATGTAAACTCGATAAATATGCGGGTTGTTACAGACGACTAGTCCTTCGGGTCGCAGAACTTCTGTGACGTAGATCCCTGCATACGGCGATCACGTGCCTCACCACCTCACCGAGGATTGACACCCCAAACATCCCCATGAGTCGTCGAATCAACCACGCGGCTACTCAACGTCGACCAACTCCTCGGCAACATGTCATCGCCAACGCGAACTCACCCCAGATACTTGAGCGCTCGCGCACCAATTTCCACAGCCGCCTTGACCTCACGAACGTCGACTATATCGCGCGGCATCGTGATTGAGGCGCGAGTCCTCCTTCATTTTTTTTATTTTTTCAGACATCGATTCGATTATGAAAATGAAGCAGAGAAGGAGAGAGGGAGTTTCGATTTGAAGAAAACAACGGCGGCTATTTTTTTCTTTTGAAGCCACTGTTGATGATGATTTTTTTCCTTTGTGTTGAACGAGAAAGAAATTTTTTTTCGTTTATTTGGCTTTGAATTTTTATTTTGATACGAGTGCGGGTAAAAATATTCAAAAGGAAAGTAACACGTGTTTGTATTTTTCCACTACGTGTTTGATGCTTGTTATAGTATTTAAATTATATTATTTATATTTAAATTCAAATTTAAATCATTTCAAATAACGCAACTCAAAATCTCGATCTCCAATCGAGGCGTGCCGCCAGGCGTTTATAATGTTAGACGCCTATTCCGAACGTAATGGAAAATGTTTGGGGTCCAAATTTGATCGTATGGAGAGGATATCCTTTTGAATCCAGTTATTAAATTAAATTTCGATAAAATTTTCAATGCATTGGCTTATCGTATGAGCACATGACAACTCCGAATGCTACGAAAATTGAAATCCGATAATAATACAATATTACGGATCCAATGGAACTGGTTTCGTCGAATTCCGAGACAGTGCCTGGAAGGCTATTTTTAAATATCGATCTAAACGATATAAATTCGAAGCTGAACAAAACATTTTCAAATTCAATTCTGAAGCTTTCATTATCTTCAGTATTGTCAACATAAATTTCCTAAGCCATCAGATTATTTTTAACAGGTTTAAAACTGAAGATTCAAATTTTTACCCAATTTCAATAATTTAAATTCAATAATTTAATTGCCAAATTCATAGTTATATTTGAATTTCAAGTTTTAAAATAACTTCCCGTATTTAAAATCAATTAAATATTTTAATTTTAAATGTTCAAAATTTTGGGCCGTCACAAGTATTGCAAATTTAATTAGTAACATAAAAAGAGATTAAGTATAGTTAAATTAATATTTTATTATTAAAAGTAATTTGTACTTAATTGTTAATTGAGTAAGTGATTAGAGGTTAAGTTGCACTTAAGGAAGGTTAATAATTAATGAGTGATTAATAAAGTTTTTAATTAGTGATTAAATAAGATAAGAAGTAATTAAATGGTTGATTATGATTTAATTAAGTTAAGTAGGTTAACTAATTATTATCTAATTAAGTGTTTATTAAATTAATTTTTAATTAATTAGGGTTTAACTAATAATGAATTATTTAAAACTTAACTAGCTTAAGAAGTTAATTAGGACTTGACTAGTTCACCAAGTTAGTTAAAGTTTAATTATGATTTAATCTTGATTTAATTATGATGAACTAAGATATAATTAGGGTTAAGCCAACTAAATATTCTTTAATCTTTTCAAAGATTGTTTTGAACCCGATCGCTTATATTCTAAATCAATTTTCTTTTTAAATCATAGGATATCTCGTCTGGACCATTAAGTAGACAAATGAATTAAGGTAGTAATTATAAAATATTAACACATTTTATGGTAAGTAAGTTGTCTTGTATTTAGCACACAGGTCGAATATCGTTAACTTGATAAACACAAAGAGTTAATTTCAACAAGCGGTTAATGGTAACTTAAGCATATGGAATGTACTTCTATATGTAAAACTTTTAACCCCGATAATGGATGTATCTATATCTATAACTTGACATCTAACCATGATTGATTATATGTTATATGTGAATCCTTTACATATCCGATGTTAGGCAATACCCATGATATAACTTGGATAAGTAAACCTAAACATAATGATCCGTTGTAGTCATTAAGCCTCCATTTGGTTTTGGAAAGTTAATATTTCATTTTCTTTTAAAGTGGCATTCAAGGTTATTCTATTTTGAACAAGATATTAGAAGAATGATTTGACAGTTGTTCTGAATATTATATAAAGAAGTTTATGAATAATCTTGAGATATTCATAAAATGAGTTTTGGAAATAGTTTTGAATGTTTATAAAAAGATTTTATAAATGTATTTGGACGTCTATAAAAGGAAGTTTCATACAAGGTTTGAAAGTTTATCAAGAAGTTATAAAACCAAGTTTGAATAATTATAAAGAGTCTCATAAATGAGTATAGAGGTTGATAAATTAAATGGGTTTGGTTTAAAGCAAAAAGGATTTCATGGGTAAGGAAAATTTATAAAAGGATTTATCGAAGATAATTACAACAAGATTTCGAGGTTTGGGTTTCTCGAGGTTGACCCTTTAAAAAAATGGTGGTATGGAACATTTGTTCCACACTTAACACCAATGGAATAATGCTTAGATTTATTATTCTCTCCAATTTAAATAATGTAATTAAATCCTTTTAAGAGATTTGGAAATGGAAAATCTTATAAATGTTTTGTGAATATACTGATGTAAAGGAGATAAGTATATAAATGTTGATAAATGATTGGGAAAGGAGATTTATAAATGAAAATGGTTTTGAGGCTTAGTGATTGCTTTGGGTAATTAAATCTCTAGATTTTTTTTTGTTATTCGAGAGTTAAATAACCGACTATCAAATTTGGCCTAATTTGACTTAAGAAGTATGAACGTAAATTTGAGCTCCCATATAAGGACTCGAATACTTACTTCCAAAAGAACCAGCAATGAGTCAACCGGAAATTATCAGTTTTTGATACAGATAGACAAGGATCTGATCTATATCCGAAAACCACTCCAAACCAATAGTGGGAGGCATCTTGAAAATGATAGAAGACCGAGCTCTTTGAAGTGCAAGGGATACTCCTACTAATCCTGAGGGTGATTCCAAAATGGATGTAGTAGAGTTAGTGCCTTCGGTTTTGTTTAGACCCAAACATACTTGAAGGGATGAATGCCGACATTGCATTAATGTTTAGAAGGTAGTGTTAGCATTCCAAGATGGATTGCTGTAACGACCCAGAATTTTTAATAATTAAAATTTTAATATTTAATTATTTTTAAATATTAATAAGTGAATTTATAAGTCAAATAAATTTTTATTTGAATTATTGAATTTAATTGGATTATTAAATCGATAATTTAATACGTTAAATTATGGAAATAATTGAAAAATTGAGTTAAATATGATTGAAAATGATTTGTAAAATTTTATTTTATCATGTTGAAGTTAGAAGGATATTTTAGAACTTTTAAAATCGAATTAAAAGTTAATTTGTGAAAATTGAATATTTTAATATTTAAATCGACTAGTGAAAATAGTCAATTTTTGAACAGTCTCAGAATTGAACGAAACTAGTTCCATTGGATCCGTAATAGTTAGTTATTACCGGATTTCAATTTTCGTGTCAATCGGAGTTATCGTTTGATCGTGGCAGCTCGAAACGCATCGAATTGTTTTTAATTTAAATTTGGCGAGTTAAAATAGCCATTTTTCAAAAAGTCTCGGATTTCAACGAAACCAGTTTCATCGGATCCATAATGTGATATTATTGTAAGGTTTCAAATTTCAAGTCGATTGGATTTACCGTTTGTCCGTTACAAATTAAAACGCCTAGAAAATCGCTTAAATCGGTTTAATTTAAATTGAGCGTTTATAGCCATAACTCGCACAGATGTCCGAATTAGCTTCCGAAACCTGTTCCATTGTGTCCGGAACGCGGGGTAAACCCTAGAAACGCTGGTTACGGCGCGTAAATCGGAGTTCGGAATTTCCGGGATGAATAGTGTTTCGTCGGTTCCTTATAAATAGCCCTTCACTCTAAAAAAATAAAAAAAAAATATCTAAACCCTAATTTCAACTGCCTAGCCGCCAGTTACAAACCAAAGGCCAGTATTTCTTCTCCTTCCTCCCTCGATTACTCCAAATCCATCAAGAATTAGCAAGAATGTTCAACATCAAACTTGTAGAGCACAACATGTTCTACGTATTCAACGGTGGAGATGTGGTTTGGAGCATCGTAGTGGGAGATAGGGAGGGCCGACCGTGCTTACTTGCGCACGTATTTCGAGGAGTTAGGGGGGGCCGAGCTTCATGCTAGGGATGGTGGAGATAGCTCTTGCGAATGACTTCGAGATGGCGGTTGTTTGATGAAGTATAGTCGAGTGATGTGGATGCAAATTGAAACCCTAGTTCTAAGGGGATGGGTTCTTATGCGTGTTTTGTATCTGTAGCTTGCGTGAGTTGAGGAAGATGATAAGAACAGCAGTGATGGGTTTGGGTGAGATCCTATGGCTGAAAATGGTTGTAGTTTAAAATTAATTAAAAGTTGTTGTAATTTAGTTATAAAATCGTGTATAAACTTGTAAAATCAATAACTTTTTCATACGAGGTCGAAAACGCGCGAAACCAGTTGCGTTGGAATCGTATGGACGAGCACTACGCGATGGAATTGGATTGGAGTCGTTTGGAGTTAGTGAGAATTTTGGGTAAAATTAAACGTCCGTTTAATTTTATTCGAAATAAATCGCTAAAACGGAATTTAAAATCAAGGCGAGAACTTCTCACTCAATCGAATCAGTTTCGATTTTATTTTAAATAGTTAGATTTAAAATATTTGAATGCATGTTTGAATGTTGATTGATATCTATTGATTGTTAAAATAGACATTATGCGCCGTTAGTGAGCGGATGTTATTTAATAAAAACATATACCGCGAATATTTCATAAACAGTGAAATTGGTATTATATATAATATCAATATATATATATTGGCATATGTATATATTGCAGTTACTGATTTCCCGCATTTTTTAGCGGATGAGACCCTATTGCGCCGTCTATTAAGCGGATAATATTTTAAATCCCATATACCGCAATAATTTCGTACTAGAGCGGAATTGGTATTGTGCTAATGTTTGTGGATGCAGGAAAACAGGTTGGAGGGATCCAACTGGATTCCTCAACAGTATTTATTTGATTTCAGATATTTTGATATTTGATGGATTTTCATATTGATATATGATATCGTTGTAGTCGTGATTGACTATTTGGTGTGTAGCATCATTGGACCAAATTTTGGGATTTTAAAATGATTTTTAAAGTGATTTTTGAGAATATACTATATTTTGGAATTGATCCATTATAAATAAATAAACGTTATAATTTTTAAAGTTATAAAAATTATGATTTTTAAGAAATATAGTTAAAAGCTGATTTTTTTTGAAAATAAGGAATTAATGATTTTATAAAATAGTTAAATCGGAATTTTTGAATTTATTATGGAAAGTTGAAATATAGGATTTATAAAATTTAATTATTTTATGAATCAAAATGGTGAAATAATAAAGGAGATTAAAGACGTTTTAAAGAATAATATAAATTGATTTATATTAAGAGATTTATAAATGGATATTTATAAATTGAAATATTGACATTATAAAACGAGTTTTTATAAGTGTTTGAATGAAGTGAAAATGAATTTTGTAAATGAATGAAATTTGTAGAATTATAAATGGAAAAGTCATAAATGAGATTTATAAATAGTAAGATTTATAAATTTGTGAAGTATTAAAAGCATAGCTTTGAATAAATCAATAAATCTTATAAGTTATAAGATTTATAATTATGAAGTTTAAAAGAACGATTTTGTAAAATAATCGTTTTATAAGCATTTAACTTATAATATGAACCTTTAGTTTATAATTGAGTTATAAATCGAATAGATTAATAAAGGAATTTATAAAAGGAAGTTGTTATAAAATAAATAGAAATGGAGTTTATAAACGTTGTTTTATAAATTCACAAATGACTTATTTTGATAAGTAAATTGTTAAAACCTATTAATGGAGTTATATTCACGTTTTTGAACTGTGAATAATCCTTTGAAATAAAATGAATAAAAGGATGAAATTTGTTAACAAAGAATAATCACGTTTTTGAATAGTGAATAATATGTTAAAGAAAATGTTTGAATGTGATATTTGAAATAGAATTAAAACGATCTAACGATGTTTTAAATGTGTTGGGATTCGAAACCATAGATTTCAACATTTATTGTTGAAATAGACGTTTTCGAGAAATAGAAGGAAATAATGGACTATAACACTGTTGTTATAGTAAATGATTTCCGAAAAGAAATGTTTTGTATAGTATTGGGATTTATATATCTATTTTAATTTCGAATCCCTATACTAGTGATTTTGGGTTGTCGTAACAATGTTTTACGCAACATTCGTTTTGGCCCAAATAAATATGTTTAACAGAATGATTTCCTTAAAGAATGAAATATATACTTAATCTCGATTTAAGTATGTTGAATATTTTCTAAGTGTTGAAAATAAATAAAATTTGTGAATTACTTATGAATGTATAAGTATGGAAATGTTTTCCAATATAAGGTGAATATTTTGAGAATTTATCTTTTTGAAGATAAATTGAAATGAATAATTGAAATCGAATATCCATAGATATTTTGGATTATAAATTCACTAAGGAATTTATTAAGGAAAGGGGAATTCGTTTAAAAATAAATATTGATTTATTTTTGAAGTATTGAAAATAATATATCTTGTAAAGATATTTTGGAAAATAAATAATTTGGAAAATTATTTGGAATCTGGTGATGTGTGCATATCCAGTGATAGTTCAATAACCGACTATCAATATTTCCCTTTGAATGGGTAATTGATGTGATTTGTTTGAATGTGAATGCTACACTTATTTTTGAATAAGCGTTCACTATTCGGGTTAACCGGGAAAGGACCATGGGGTCGTATAACTAATTCCGAATATGTGATACGTCGTTATGAATTGCATTTGAAGATCGGTGTTGAAGACCCGGTATTTGCGAGAGCGATAGGATGACCTATCGATTGTCTCTGCACTGAGTTGCAGCGGTATAGAGACTCCCTAAGTGATGGGAAATCCGATCAGGATTGTGAATATCCGGATTGCAAGGACTTCTTTGTAAGTGCCTTCGGTTTTGTTCGAGCCTGGAACAGACTTGTATGGATTGTATGTCTGACGTTACAAATTGAGATATAAAGCAGATTTCTTCCAAATATATTTCTGTTGGTGGCGGAGAATTTATTCTTTTAGCTTAACACCCTTCTCTGAGACGTACGAGCTTAGAGGTTATGTAGTTGAATGTTATCAGCGATATATTCCCAATTTGGTAATGTGACATGCTAAGTGTTGCTGTAAATGATCATTGTGTTGATTATTTGTGATAGGATCATTTATTTGATCGTCTATCTTGGTGATCATTGTGTTGATCATTTGTTGACCCAAAGCATGGCTTTTGTATAAAGTATGTTTTTGTGGACGTGACTTCGTCGAGCCTCACACCCCGGAAATGGTCAAAACAGGAAAGATGCGGCAAGGTTATGAGGGGTAGCTCCCTTTAGGGTATGTACATTTCCTTCTGGATAGAGGTGGTATCATGGTATGGAGCCCAGATATTTAACCTATGTGGTTACTACGAATTTATTACTTTGTGGTTGTTGGTTATCGGGATCCCGTGAGAAAGGTCGTTTACGATCGGGGAATGGCGTGCTCGTGTCAGTAGTTACCCAGTTAGGGGTAACCCGGCCTTGTGTTGGCAGAGTTCCGGTTTGGTTCTCGGGGATGTCTTTCCAGAGGCATTCTCATGTGACAAATGGGAAGTTCCTTGGCCTGACCATTTGTTGGAAATCCAAAGAAACAATACGAAACTTGTACGGTTTTAGTTGTATAACCTGCTATGGAATGTGGCGGTAACCTGCTATTGAACATAGTTAGCTATAGTAGGCATAGTTCGAAATGTCTATGTTGGCTAAGATTTATATCTTTATTTTCGAAATAATTTTCTACACTATGCACTAGTAATAATATCAAATGCTTCTTTTTAATGCGTATCAAGCATCTTTGACTATCATAAGGAGAAATCTCCTCCGATTCTGCGTTTGCATGTGTGTGTGTGCGGGAGGCCTTATGGTAGTCTCATTTTTAAAAGCATTGCGAATTGAATTTAAAAATATTCCTCTATTTTGATTTTAAAGATAAATAAACTGTTTTGAGTTCTCACACCAGTCACATGACTGACTCGGAGTTTATTGTTTTCCTTCCTAAACTCTGGGTGCCCACCAATTTCCACACGGGCAGTCAAGAGTTAAGGTTTATCAGGATATCTGGATATTCTGGAGTTGCTGGAGGCAAGCTGGATGGCATGGCGTATTATTAGTATATAGTATTTCTTTTTCCGCTGCACTGTTTGTTGTTGTATGATGTTGTACACTCTGATGATGATATGTTGTAATGAAATGTGATGTAATGTAATAACTGATATAGTTCTTTGTTTAAAGATTATTCATTTATTATTATATGTTGTTCCGCTGCGAATTGTGAGATTCTGTTGCTGTTCTGTTGTTTTTCTATTCCGTTCTATTTTCTATGTTCTATTTTCTATCTCTTCTCTATTTTCTGTTTTCTTTTCTCTATTTTAAAATTTTCTATTTTCTTTTCCCCCATCTTCTACCTTATCTATTATCTTCTATTCTTCTCTTCTTTTCTACTTTTTCTTTTCTTAAATTCTTTTTAAAAAAACACTAACTATTCGGTTTTTCGGCAACGAAAAATCGGAACGTTACAATTGCTATTCAGAAAGGTAATACGTAGACTCAAGCCTCATCAACCGAGAATGACTACAATAGGGGATACACAGCAGGGCTATGTGGGTCACGCCCATTAGGTTATATCATCACCCTTCTAGATATATACACAATCATCAATGAATTCATGTACGTGGGAGTGCTCTATTAAAGGTTGCAAAGCAACCGGTGTGATGATATATTCGATATTACCCAGTAAGGTGTAGGCTCTGTTAGGTACGACCTCGGTACATTTTTCCAAAGGTGTATTTGGCGGGCGGGACCCCAATAGCCCAGTCATTAGTTGAAATCTAATCTCCAGTACGTGCCTTACATTTTCGATTGTAGAGCCTAGTATGTTGGAATGCGAGATGCAAGCATTTCATCTACTTTATTTATTTACTTTAAACCTAGGCACTATGATAATATCTGTAATTATCCATAATTTTTGATAATTAAAAATAGTTAATTTAATAAGGTTTTGTGATTTAATGTTGGAAGAAATAAAATTTTGTGATTTAATAATTAGAATATAATTGGAATAGAATGAAATATTGTTAAATTGAGGTAATTAATAGCCGCTTTAAATGTTAATTCTAATTAATTAAAAGAATTAAAGAGTTATAATTGATATAGGTTGTAAATAAATATAGTAATGTATATATTAATGGATAATTGTATTTAAAGAGTAATTGACAATTTAGATGTTGATTAATTAATGAAATAATGCGTAATAAATATAAATTAAATAAAATTAGTGCAATATGAGTTGTTATAACAATTGGTGGTAAATAATGGACTTACTAATGTTATTAAATGTAGAAATGGTGACAATTGTTATTCGTTACCAAGTTAATAAATCAATTACAAATAAATATAAATAAATATTACATTAATGTGAGTTAAGACAATAACTGCAAAGTGTGAATGCAATAAAATGTATAGAAATTTCAACTATATTCAAGAGGCAATAATTGATTTAAATAAAAGATAGAAACCAATGTTAATAATTTCATAAGGTATTGGTTGATTTAATAGTAGGAGTGTAAACCAAAATAAAAGAATAAAAATGAATAAGTTTAGTAAAGGAGTAAATATATGTTTATTTATATGAAATGTTTGGTAGCTGAAAGATTGATTGTAGAGACGAGAAACTATTATTTAGTACGAAATGTATAATTACTGCTTGTATCCAATAGTGTATAAATATGTTTAAATTACTATTAGATGGGAAATAATTGTTTTACTTCTCATTACGTTCATTTAGTTCATTTTGAAACTTAATCAACCGAAATTAATATAATTGATAATTTTCAACTACTAGGAGATAGAATACTAAATTGTAAATTAATAAGTGTAATTAAAAGTAGCTTATGTTTTGTAAAAATATAAGGAAAGTTTGATTTAATGAAAAGAACATTTACATCAAATAAAAAAATGTTTCATTTGTGTGAATGTAGGTTTAATTTCATTAAAATAAAGAATAGAATGATTAATCGTAAAGGAAGAAATATATGTTTATTTGAACTGTGTTTAAGCTTACAGATTGATTACAAGAATATGAAAATAATCTATTTCAGCAAGTTATTTATTACTCTTGTGTATAAATAACAAATTTATAAACATGTTTAAATAAAACTTGTTCTATTTTTCATCCATTTTATTTGTCCGTTTTGAAATTTAACTTTGTAAGTAATTGCAATTAATGAAATTAAAATATTTCAATTAAAAGGAAAGAAAATGTTGATTGCAATTAATAGATTTAATAAAAGAAACACAGGTTTTGTGCTAAACAAAAAGGTGTTTTAAGGAAAATAAAAGATCATTTGGAAAAACCAAACTGAACGTTTATATTTTTGAGGTAAGTATAATTTTTTTTATTATGCATAGATAAAAACCTAAATGCGTACAAATTTGAATATTAATTGTGTTAATGGAGTTAATTTGGTTACGTTTCAAAACATTTGAATTCTAAAGGTTTATTGGTAGTGTACATCTGGTCCGTTCATTCCTTTATCATTATTTAATGCATATCACATTTCTTTCCTCATTTTTGCTGTTTCTTCAGTTTCGTTTATTTCCTTCCTCTTTTTTCTGAAACTACATCTTTAAAAACGTGAGTTTCATTTTATATGTATACATATATTTTTTATTTAACCTTTGTTCACCTCTTTACATCATGTCCTACCTCCAATTCCTAAAAAAAAAGTCAGTTCGTTATTTTATCCATCTCATTTCATATTTCTATAGCCACTTCAATTATTTTCATTTTGTTCTCTGTAGCCGTCTTCCACAACCTTATATTTTTGTTTTATTTTGGCAGTCCATATTTCCTAAAGCCTTCATTTTAGAAATGTGACATTCATTTTTGTCCCTCCACCTTCATTTCTTTATTATTAAATAACCTACCACTTTATTTCTTCTTTTATGTTTTGTTTCTCCTGACACCTCGTATTCATTTAGTTTAAATTATTCTTTGCTGAACCTATAATCTCATCGACAAACTGTTCATGTTTTTTAGTTGTTTCTTCATTGTTTTTGCCACGTATTCATTTCCTACGTTTAGATCTCCATTTCAAATCATCCTTACCCTGAATCATTTTAATGTGAATTTGCGAATTCAAAAGCTCTCTTTTTCGCAGATTCAAAAGCTTTCTTTTATGAAACATGATTTTCATTTTTTTTCATTTTTCTTACATGTCCTTCCTACATCGTAGTTTGTTCTTCAATCTTTTCTTGAAGCCTTATCTTGAGAAAAATGTAAGTATTGAACCTTGTTTGTTTGTTTTTTGTTAAAACATGTACCAATTATTATTTTAACAATATTTCTTATAATATGAATGTCTTTTGCATATAAACTTCGATTCAAGCGTGATTTCTTCTATTGGAATTTTGGGCTTTTATTTGGATTTCAAACCGATTTGAAACCAAAGGTGAGTGCTTTAACCCACTCACAACTACTAAATTATCTTATGCTAGTTAAATTAAATTTATGATGTGTTTGGAAATTGATTGATTGATGTTTGGTATATTTAAATTGTCATTCTAGTTAAATTTGACTTTTATTGCATTTAATTAGCATTTAATTGAATATCTAATTTAATTGTCAAATTAATTCCTGTTATTGATTTTAAGTTATCTATTGATTGTTATTGATTGATTTTGATGATGATTGTGATGGATGTTTGATTGTTGATATTGGATGACTGGATGTTTTATTTTACATTGTTACAACACTGCAAGTTCCCTATGGGTTGAAATGAAACATACCTAAACGATCTATAGATTAGGGAAAAACCATTATGGTTTGAAATGATAGACTCGAGCGATTTTGTGGATTTTTATTTAATTCGGATTGTGGTTTGAAATAATATATAACCACAAAATTATAAATTGCGGATTGAAATGATAAATATCTGTATCACTTAACCATAGGGTAGAAAATTATATACGAACACCGGATTGGTTAAATTAAATGATTTTTGAATCTTTAAAATTTTGAATTCAGTTAACTGAATTGATTTATATGAACTGAATTATTTTCAATAATCTGAGCGTTAACGCTAAAATTGGAATTGATTTAATGAATTGTTCAATGGATTTAAATTGGAGTTTCAAGTTGAAGTGTCAAATATAAATGAAGTTCTCGAAATTGAGTTATTGAAAATGTTTGAATATAACTTTGAAATCCATTATAAATTAATTTAAACCATTTTAATGAATTTAAACTATTTTAATTAATTCAAATTTTAATTTATTTAATATATTATAATCTTTTTAATACAATTTAATGTATTTTAAATTTATTTAATTTATTTTAAATCTATTTGATATAATTTAAGTCTATTTAATCTATTTTAAATCTATTTAAACCATTTTTAAATCTAATTTAAATCTATTTTAACTATTTTAATCTATTTAAAACTATTTTAAGTCAGTTAAACTATTTTAGAGTATTTTAACTATTTTAAACTATTAAAAACTATTTATGACCATTTAAACTATTTTCTAAAATTTCAAACTGTGTAAAATTGAAGTATTTATATTTAAATCATTGTTGATGGTACAACCTAAATTTGGAATTTAACCCTTTTGTGAAATGAAATGATTAAGTAAATATGATGGTTTTGAAATGAGAATTTAATTAACTTATCTTATCGATAATTCCAAAGTAAAAATGATTTTGAAAGTGATATGATTTTGAGAATACGATATTTTGATATCAATTGCAAATTGACTTTTGAAATGTAAAATAACCATCTGGTGTGAAATAAGCGATTGGTTGTTAAAGAGACCGGGATCGGATATTGTCATACTCTCCGTCAATACCCAAAACCACTTTAACAACCGTGTACGTGGTGGAGATTCCAGAAATGAAGTTGGATGGTTTGGTGAACGATTTCTGCATAAGGTATGACATGACCCTAACTCCCATCAGTCATGTGACAACCGGGTATTTTCAACCATTTGCATCTATTATAAGTGTATAAGTAGACACTCATGCCGGAATTGAATTGCTCAAAATACCGCGTTGTAAATAAAATTTGGCAAATATCAGAATATACGGTAAATAAAATCACAGATCACAGACACAGAGTAATAATAGTGCAGCGGAAGTAAAAGAAATAGTAGTTCATGAAGCTACTATATAAATATATCATAGTTATATAAGTTGCAACAGAAGAAATAGAATACAACAAAAGTTTCAATACACTAACCAAGTACAAGCTGAATAGAACAACAGAACTGAAAATAGATAGAACAAGACAAGCATGTAATCTCTAGCGATTCAAATCTCCAGAAGGTCGGTTCCAAATTTGTGAATAACTCAGGCTGACCCGAGCGTAAATAAAATACAAACACTCGAGTCAGGACATACATACTTATACAATGTAAACCAACTCAAGTGAACTGTAGTAAAAGTATAAGTAACTTAAAGGATGCTTGGGACCGCCCATCCTCTAAGGATCCGTTAAATTATTTACTATGTAGTAATATTGCGCTATTATAATAATGTCTAATAGTAAAATAAACTTACTTTTAAATAGCGTTAAGGAGTGACCTAATATTCCCCTTAACACAAATAATGCCAATAGTCTATACAATACCTGCATATATCCTGATCGGGAGACTACGAGAAGATACTGCATAGGTACGACAGAAATAGAAACTCATAGTAAAGGCTCGATATGGTAGGTGACTCGGCGCACAAGGCAATACCAGGGTAGATATACCAATTACGACACTCGGGCTGGTGGTAACGCAGCAGCCACATACACCCACCGCGGAACACATTCCCACAAAATCGGAGGGGTGCCCAAACAATCACAAGTAATAGTATGGTATCGAAGAAATGCGTCCGCTACGAGGTGCGAGCTCAACTGGCCCGAGACCGCTCCAGTTTTAGCCACCTTATGCCAACTCACGGGAGTTAGGTCCACGTAACATACCATAAGAACGTCGCCACCATCCTACTTCATTCTGGAATCTCCACCGCGTACACGGTTAGTCAAAGTGGTTTTCGGTATCGACAAAGAGTATGCCCATATCCGATCCCGATCTCTTTGCCAACCAATCGTTATTATAACCCGTGGTTATAACTTTAAAATAATATTTTTTACTTAAAATATAGATATCATTTCAATCCAAATCTTTATCAAAATAAAGATTAAATCATTTCCAAACCATTTCTGTATATCAACATACCATATATTTCAAATTCAAATATTTATCAAGATAAATATCAAGTCATTTCTAAGCATTTCAATATATTAAATTATCATATCCTTTCAAAAATTCCTTTCAAATCATTTTAATATATTAAAATATCATATCCTTTCAAAACTTCCTTTTTCAAATCATTTTAATATCAAAATATCATATCTTTCAAACTTTATTTTTAAATTATTTTAATATCAAAATATCATATCTTCCAAAACTTCATTTCAAAACATTTAATATATATAAAATATCATATCTTTCAAAACTTCATTTCAAAACATTTAATATATATTAAATATCATATCTTTCAAAACTTCATTTCAAAATATTTATTATATATCAAAATATCATATCTTTCCAAACTTCATTTCAAAACATTTAATATATATCAAAATATCATATCTTTCCAAACTTCATTTCAAAGCATTTTTAATGTCAAAATATCATATATTTAAAAAAACTTCATTTCAAAACATTTAATATATATCAAAATATCATATCTTTCCAAAGCTTCAATTTCAAATCATCATATAAGTTCAAATCCAAATATTCAACTTTAAATACCTTTTAAATTCAAAGATATCATTTATTTATTTTCATTCCAAATCACCTTTTAAATAACTTATATTTTAATCCAAATAATTCATTTAAACCATTTAAAATTTAAGTTTATATACTTTCAATTCAAGTATTCAATTTCTAAAGTTTTAAACCATTCTGAGTTCGTTTACTAAGTTAAAACCATAAACATTGAAAATTTCAGCATTTCACGGCATTCAGAAAAAGATGCTATAAGTTATACTTGAAAACATTTCAATTTAAACAGAATGAACTTTGGAAAATTTATATGGACTTGTAAAAATATTTATAACAAAGATAATAACATAAAAATTGTGACCCCTTCTACTCCCAGAAAGACGTATCATCATTAAGAAAGAAAGAGGTAGAAATAGAAAAGAAAAGGAGAAAGAACATCAACAACAGAATCTCACAGCGGAAACAGAATAAAATATAATACATCACATAATAATTACATAGTTTACATGTATCAGAGTTATACAATATTATACACTTGACAATTAATACACATCTGTCACTACATACATCTCAAAATACAACATACTCTAACTAACACAGCGGAACTATATAGATATCTACATACGTCAGGGCTCCTGCTCGAAGCTCCTCCAGAACTCAACAATCAAAGAATTTAACACTTGGCTACTCGTAAAAATTTGAGTACCCAAGAGTTTATGAAAAACACAAAATATAAACTCCGGGTCAGACATGGGTCTGGTATAAGTAAACGATTTAAGGTTGTTTAACTTGAAAAACATTTGAAACTAAAGGTATCACGTAAGACTCCCCACACACAAATACGGGTAAGTTTTTACCTTACGCTAACCAAAACATTTCATAGGAAATTCAGTGATATTATAATAGTGTCTAGGGTTTTCAAGTAAATAGGAAATAGCCGAAATTGTTACATTATTAAATTCCAGCTACTAGCCACAAAAGTGGGTAATACAATCAAAACCGTTGGCACTTATTGGAAAATGGGTTCCATACAATGGCAGGGCTACTGGGGTACCGCCCGTCACAGTACGGGGCCTAGATCACCGTACCGAGGAGTACGCCCTCTCCCCTGCAACACAAGGCCGGAACCATTCCTTACTGAACAGTCCTGAACAAGATAACCCCGCAGTTGGCGCGACCAACCGCTCACTAAGCCGAATAAAAAGGGACATCTAGACAGGGGAAAATCTTGTCCTGCTTGGGTATGACCCACCTAACCTTGCTGCACCTCCCCTGTTTTAGCCATTCCCGGTTGATGAGGCTTGAGGCTACGATTACCTTTACAGAACAAATTCCTTAGAATGCTCATCGCCCGCCTGTCGATGTGCTGAAAGCATTCAATCCATACAAGTTCGTTCCGGGTTCGTACGAAACCGAAGGCATTATCTCGTTACACTCATTTTGGAATCACCCTCAGAGTTAACGACGACAACCCTTGCATTCTGAATCTTCATCTTCACATCAGATTCATGACCTATCGTTAATTTGGATCGATGTGGTTTTCGGATGTCCAAATATGGAAACCCGATCCCGGTCTCATCGAAATCAAAAATGTGTCTTTTAGGGCCAAGTTGTTTTAAAGCTTTTAAAACAATTCAATTATCCATATACACACAGATAGATAATTCACAATATCACAGTAGATAATCAACATTGTCATCATAAACAGATAAGCAATATTATCATCACAATAGATAATCCATACTAAAATCAAAGTATACATTTCATACAGTGTTATCTATCTCATATTTGAGATATCAAACCATTCAAGTTAAACAATATCATCCATTCATACCTAAGAAATCATATCAGCTATAATTAATTTAAAATGAATTAAATTAATTACTTGCACCTCTAATTAATTTAAAGTAAATTAAATTAATTACTTCACCATTATAAGTCTTGCTTATATAACTATTAACCAATTATCAATCAATTAATAAATTCATTTCACTTAATCATACTTGATTAATTAACATTTAATTATATTCAAGTAATCATCTTTTAATTATTTCACAAATTAATTATCTTATCTAAATATAGAAATTAACCTTCAATTACAAACATTACATTACTTCTTAATTTCACTAATTAATTACTCTTTAATCCCTTATTAGTAATTACATTTATTAATGATTACTAATTACATTTTAAATTTCATTATCCTGTATTAAATTAATTACCTTAAGTAATTAATCTTCAATTAAACTATATTTATTAATCACTTCTGATTAATACTATTCAGTAATCAACCACCTTTAATTACTCTATCACATCACTTAATTACACCTCAACTGAGTATTAATCCCTTGATTAATTGCCCAAAGTAATTATACTCAAATTACACCCATTATTAAATCATCCTCAATCAACTGCATCCAGTCATTATCATTAATTACTTCTCCAAGTAATTATACTTATCATATCATCAATAATTAATAAATTAATTAAACTTAATTAATTAACTTAAATAATTCATCTTAAACTTCAGTAATTACAATAAGTAATTAATTCCCTAATTACTTAATTACTTAATTATTTATTTTATTTCATGTCATTTAGTTTATTACTTCCTAATCAATTTATTTACCTTTATTAACTTAATTAACTATTCTTTAATCATTAATTGATAAACTTAATAAAACTTAATTATCCATTTATTAATTACTAACTACTTAATTTATCACTTTATTAATTCTTAATTAAATTATTTAATCAATTAACCACTAATCATTAATTTACTTAAGTAGTTAATTTATTTATTACTAATAATCCATCTCTAATTAAAATTAGAAAGTAATTATTTTTATCCACTTCCTGAAATCATCAATTAATACAAACTTTCAGCTTAACTAACATTTTTTTAAGGTAATATTATCAAGAGCTTTTATTTACATTTCCAGCATCAAATTCCCTTTTAAAAATACAAATTTATATAAACAAATGGCAATTATTCCAAAATCATATTCATTTGAAAATAATCAGTTCAAATTTTATTTAATCAGATTAAATATTTATTAAAATAAACAGGGCCAAAAATTCAGGGCCGTTACAAAAATAAAAATGCATTCACAAATAAATGTATAAATTTTAATTTAAATATAATTTAAATAAAGAAAATAGAAGAAAAATGGAAACTAGGCTTTAAAATTTGGAAAAAAATTCAATAAGCTTTGGAAAAATTCAAACATCACTTTAAAAATATTTAAAAGTCAAAATATACATAATATAACATAAATATACAAATTATAATAAGATATATCATTTATATAAATTAAACAAAGAATATTGTTAAATAACCCTATATACACACAATATTGTAAAGGGTATAACTTTCACAATTTAAATCAAATTTCAACGAAACGAAAAGCAGTATTCATGATATTAAATCTATTTTCAAAATAAAATATTAAATTTAAGACTTCAAATATTTAAATTTAAAATTTAAAAGTCAAAGTTTCACTATATTGACCAAAAATTCACCTTTCAGGAAAATATTCAATTTATACCAGTTTGAAATTATAACTCATATAATAATAAAAATTTATATTTAAAAATGAAGTGTTTGAAATAAAAAAAGTATAAAATAATTTCAAAATAAAAATAAAGTCAAATTTAAATTATATGCAAAAATCTAGGGTTGTTACAAGTCCGTTGTATCATGTTACTCCACTACATTTATTTATATATTCATGTTTATGTAACTCTGATGTTTGTGTTGTAAAGAATAATCCAATGTAATTATAAAACAGCTTCATGAACTGTTATTTGATTATTATATTTTGTCATTCCGCTTCG
This sequence comes from Allium cepa, assembly GCA_030765085.1. Lineage (NCBI taxonomy): Eukaryota > Viridiplantae > Streptophyta > Magnoliopsida > Asparagales > Amaryllidaceae > Allium > Allium cepa. The sequence goes on from CM060937.1 coordinate 297,372,667, forward strand.
AGACTCTGTATTTGTTTTATTTCTTTCCATTTTCTTATTTACCCCACACCAATTTGCCCTTTTGAATGGTTTGAGTCTAGCATTTGTGTGGTTTATCGTTGATTTAAACCGTCTAAAAAGGCATATCGTTACATTATCACTGGATTTTTATATAAAATATTTTGGTTATCGTAAGGTAAAACCCATCCGTTTTCATGTACGTCGTGGTCTTACGAGATACCCTATGTTTGAAAGCTTTCAAATGTAGAAATCAGTTTGATTTCTACTTTTTATTGAGTTTTACTCACGCTATATTGCCATACTGACTTGGGAGTTATTCCATGTAATGCTCAGGTCAGACCGAGCATGCTTTCCTAGGTTTAGCTGGATACTTTGGAGTTGGAGAGGAGATGGATGGTCAAGATGCATTCATGTATATTTTTCTTCCTCTGTATTATAGAGTCCGTATGTTTTTCAATGCAAGGACAGATTTCTATACCTGTCCAAATTTAGGATAAGTCTAATGTACTCAGATGTTATATATATGAATAAAGTTGTTTCCCTTTTGCAAAGATCATTGTTGTATTATATATTATTCATTGCGTTATGAGATTCTTTGTTGTTTATTTTTCTTCTACCTTCTACCTTCTTCTATCACCCTAACAAATTGGTATTTCCTACACTTGAATGTTCGGCATGTGATACAATGGACGTATTAGTATCAATTTTCAAGGGTCGAAAATCCAGTTCATTACATTTGGTATCAGAGCTGAAGGTTAAGCGAGAATCTTGGCCCTGATGGGGTAGACTCATTTGAGATAGGGTAAGTGAGACCCTAGAATGAGCCTGAGTGTATTATAAACATGAGTGCATATTTGTTAATGAGTGAAAATGTTTTATATTATGTTATTGGTCTGTTGATTGGCTTAAGAATTCTAGTCAATGCGTTTGCCAACTTTATAGATAGGGATATACTAAACACTTGAGCAAGTCCAATTGACATAATGTTGTTTTCAAATTAGTAAATGAAATAATTTTACCTAGGATATATTTTATATATAAAGGAATTATTTCCAAAAAGTCTATACAGTTATCGAAGAGATGTAGGGTTAAAATTGAATTTAGAATAGAATGGGTTTAGTTAAAAGATAATCTTTAGTTGACCTCATATAAATGAATAGGATTATGAGAATATTAAATCCCAGTGGCTTTGATAAATATTTAAATGATTTTGAAAAGTTACAGTAATTGTACTTAAAGAGATTTTAAGATATAATATTTTAAAATGGATTTGAAAGAAAAGTTTTCTTTGGACAGTTCAGGAAGGAGTTTCGATTGTTTTGTGATAATCGAAATAATCTTCTTAGTGATAATCGAATGTTTTCTTAGGCAGATATGACAGTGCACTTAGTAAATTACCCTCTTTATCATTGTACAATCGAAAAAAGCTCGAATGAATGAATCCAAAGCTAGTAGATGATTTTATTAAAGAACTATTTATCTATAAATAACATTGTTTCAAAAGGGAATTTGTGAAGAAAGAAATATTTTATGATTAACTAGATCAAGTAACTTGGAAATGACCAAAAATAGGTAAGAGATGTGTTCAGATAGTAAAACTTCTCTTTAGTATTTCCCTACTTAGTAAAAGGATATATGATACTAATTGGTAGTACCCAATTCCTTGGCATCATTTTGGAGTTACTCAGGATGTATGTATGCTTTCAAAAGGTTTTTCGAAATAAAATTGGATATTTTGTTCATGAATCCCTTAAAAGAATAGAGTTTTCAAAGTAAAATGATGTTTTGATTAAGAGCGGGTTAATAAAATAATGTTTTAAATTTGTTAAACATCCTAGATTAAGTAAAACCAATTTAAGATTTGAAATTGTATATTTTCATTTGGATATAGAAGAGTATCATACTAAAATGAATTTGAGTTATAGAAAATTAATAAACTGAAGTAATCTTCTTAAGTAAAATGGTGATTCTTTAAAAAGGGTAATTATAATCCTGAGAAGTAGGAACCAATGGGATTAGTACGTAGGTTGTACGGGGATCATTTCTCAATTTCTCATAGTTCTCTATCCAAGGTTTGAGCACATGACCCGAGGTGTTTCACACCATTCCGAATAAGGATTTATCTTTCGATTTTTTTAGGGCGAGAGTTGATGAGGCTTCTTATGTCAAACCAAAGGCCGTCTATCATAGTTTATGGCTATGCAAGGAGAATAGAGGTTTCTAACTAAGAGGCCTGATCAAAGTCCGACTAGGAAGTCCAGTGAGCGATGCTAAATCGAAATTGAAGTTATGTATTCAAGTGAGTGATTGAATCAGATTTTACGTAGGAATGATCTATGTACATCATACAAATTGATGAATAATTTTAAGCATTTCTAGGAATAGGGTTGTGGTATAATTTCGGGGACGAAATTCTTTTAAGTGGGGAAGAATGTAATGACCCACAAATTTATCGCTTGGATAAACTGTATTTATTTTTAACATATTTAGATATGGATTTAAGAGTAAGAAGTAATCATGTTTTAAGGGGCAAATAATAATAGTTATTTTGTTTGGAAAAAATATTTACGGATGAATTACCGAGGTATAGTATTCATAATTTATAAATATAGTCCTAGGTAAAATATCGATAAAACGGCCAGAAATCATTTTATTAGTAAAACTACTTTTAAACAATAAGGATCGTGTATAGCTCTGGATTCATACACTAATATATGTATTCAAACAAGATTATAAAATAAAAAAATTTATTTTATTTTTGGAAAATAAAATGTATTTATGGCATTGAAAGTTGATATCATCGGTTTTATATATTTCTTCGAAAATTAAAGTTAAGTTTAAATATTAAATAAATGGGTTTTTATTCATAAATAAACCTATTTTAATCATTAATAATTATGGTAAAATAGTTTTTAAAATTTGTTCACTAAAATAGATAATTCGTAGAAAAATAGTAAATGTGACCGTAGAACGTTTTTCGGAATTTGGACTTTTCGATACCAGAAAGTTGTCGGGAACGTTGTTCACCTTTATGCACTATATATGCACATATATAGTAGATAATTAACCATATAATGACACACTAATAATATATTATCTTATATTAATTATTTTTAGCAAGTGATGTGACAAGACATTGTTTTAAAATAATAACTTATATATACTAAGTACATATCATTATCTCTTCTCATTTCTTTAAGTACCTTCATCATTATCTATCATGGCCTCGAAGATGTGACTAGAGAGAGGTGGGACATACCATTGAGGTGGAGGAAGCTAGTGATGTGACTTGTCAAAATAATGATATGTCATGATATTTTAAAACTAAGGTTAAATGGTAATTTTCCTACTTTCTTTCATCTATAAATATAAATCCCCTTTATCATATTTTCATTTACTTCTCCATTTCCATTTCCCTAAAGCTTTCTTCATGTTTCATGGATTTTTATCTTAGTTTAAGCTATTTTTAAAATCAAAAGATTTAAATTGTTTTAAAGATGCAAACTTGTTTTTAAACTCTTTCTTCTTCATTTCCCCCCCACTTTATTCGGCCATAACTTCCTTTATTCTATACCAAATCTAGATTTTCTTTTTCTTCAATCGTATAAAATTTTAGTGGCTACAACTTTCATTTTATCACTTTTTCTAGTTTCAAGCTTAGGTATGTCAAAATCTCATTTCTTTGCAGCGGACTTTTAAACTCAGAAATTCAAGTCTGAAAATAGCTCTCCTTCTTTTGACCATATCTATCTCAAACGTAATCTAATTTGAGTGATTCTTTTTTTTTACTATGGAGAAAATAATTTTCTAAAAATTTTCTTTCGATCACTTGTCCAAAATCTGAGAGTAATATGTCCAAAAAGCAAGTGGATGATGATATATTTTTGGAGTGATTTTTGATGCATCTAAGGCATTTCAGGTTTCAAAGATTTTCGGTAAGTAAAACTACTTTGTTTTGGAAAGGTTTTTTACTTTCTTATGATGTGTTACTATGGTGAGAATATGACGATAAAATTGAATGATTATTATGTTGATCGATGATGATTTGATGGATGTTATGTTTGGTATTGAATTTGCGATTTGAATGTGTTGTTATCGAGTTAGTAAGCATATAACCTTATGTTTATATGTGTGTTTCATTATGATGTTAAAAGTGTGGTAGTATGGATGTACGGTTGTATCTAAGAACCAAAGTATGTTGAGTTGAAACAAAGTTAACAATTTTATGTGTTGCGACGGACGTGAGATACGATTTGAAATCAAAAACTAAGTTTTCTTGTTTTAAAGTTTTGAAATTGTTTCAAAGTTTCTGTGACACCACACCTCGAGACAATAACAAAGAGTATTACTGGGTACTGTAGTCTGCTAATGCGGGGAATAGGGCTGGCTAGGAGCGACTATTTATAGCTTTGTTTTAAACATCTATCAAATACGTCGATTAATGCTCTAACTTTTTTTTAATCCTAAGTGGATCGATGTATTCAATAATTGCTTAATACAAAACTATGTTGGGGATGCGGATTAAGGATCTTAAGGCAGAAATAACACTAGAGGGGGGGTGAATAGTGTTTTAAAGAATATATGAACTATATGACTAAATTAAAACTTTCAACACAAATCTAAACAGAATTCTAACACAGAATGATCACAGAACATATAACAAATGCAAATAGTAAAGTAAAGAAAGTAAAAGGAAAGAACACACCAGATTTTATACTGGTTCGGAATCCTCCTACATCCAGTCCTGCACCAAGGCAATATCCTTATACAGATTTTTATAAGCCCATATCCAAATTACAACCCTCAATTTCTAAGGCCTTGAGGAACCCTCCTATCTCCGAGTCTGGGGTAAACTCTCTTGATTTACGGGACACAAGATCACCCTAATACTTCTTAATAACAATCCTTTTGAATGGATAGATTCTACGGACGTTTTTGAAAACAAATTAATCCTATAACTCGGAATAGCACTTTGATCTTTAGTAGAATGATGGAGAATCAAATAGAGAGTATCTAAATGATTTCCTATTGAGAATTTGGCAGAATGATGGAACGATCTTGAAAATATGAAGTTTTATGGATATGGAATGGTGGAGAAGAAAGAGTGAAGAAAATAAGAAAGTAGTTGTTATAAAAATTCGTTTTGGAAGCCTTTATATAGATGCACAACAGTCATAACCATTGGCGAAAGGTTTTTGAACGAATGGACACTTCTTTTAAAATTTGAATTTTGAATCCAACTGTCACCATGTCGACATGGGGTATCCCCATATGTCGACATCCCTCAGTTCAAAATTGTAGAGATGTTGTTTTGTAAAAGCATTTGAATTTAAAACAAGTTGAAACTTCTCTGAAGCAAAATAAAGTGTTTAAACAATATTTTGAGATAGAGAATGAATATAAAACATTATTTTAAACATATATATATATATATATATATATATATATAATTGGTATAGACCGTCAATTATATACGTAATATTTAAAATCAGAATAAGTTTTGATGTTTTAAAAATAGAAGTTTTTAAAATCAGAATGGAGGAATATTTCAAGGCTAAAACAAAGTTTGAAAACATTTTTGAAAACATGATTTTGAAAGCTAAAACATTTTGAAAACAGATTTAAAAACATTTTGAAAAATCTATTCAAACTGAAATTGCAAGAACCTTCCTACAGAGCTCCTCCATAGGACTCGAGAACTTGTACAAAGTAGTTTAAATGATTTTGATTTTCGTGGGTTTGTAAGCCACTTGTCGTAGGTTTGTAAGCTACTTGTCGTGGGTTTGTAAGCCACTGGTTTTGATAGAAATTGGGTTCCATCCCAAAATAAAATTGGAAGAAAGATGAGAGTGCTATTATGAAGTTTTAACAAAATACTAGACACTTATCTTGAGATCTTGAAATCTTGATTCTCTAGAGTCTTGAATCTTGAATCTCTAATCTTCATCTTGATGCTTGAGTCTTTATACTGATCAGTCTTCGATGATACCTGCATATACTTCCTATATACATATATATGTATATGTATATCTATATGGAAATGTTAGTATATATTTTATAAAGTAAAGTATAATAACTATATAAGGTTGTTGTCATCAAAACATCATCAACTTAGTTCCTAACAATCTCGCCCTTTTTGATGATGACAACCTTTATTTATAAAATATTCTTACCATAACATAACTCTCCATAACTCCCCCTTACTTCGTGACTTCTTCTTAAAACTACAACTCCCCTTTATTCCATGACTCCCCCTTACACCAAGCACATATATTTATATAACTTTCTCCCCCTTTGTCTTCAACAAAAACTATTAACTACTTAAGAATTCAAGAATGATTAGTATGAACAAATAATATGTATAGAATAAGCATGAAACAATGAGTATAAGTGAACATATTTTAGTTTTAACGACATATATAAGAACATACATAAACACGAACAAACATAACAATGTAAAACAAAGAATAAAAAAGAAAGTACGCTTTAATGGCGATGCTTAACTATAGGAGACTTATGAATCGAACAATTAGGGTAGTGGAGACAAAAGTTTCCACGTTGTTCAATTATGTTTCCATTAGTATCAACAAGGATCTCACCAACGCAAATAACGCTCTCGTCCTCATTTATAGGGACGTCGGGTTGAGGAAAAAAATTGATCTTCCTCTTGGTCTTCTTGTTGCTCTTCCATAGGTTCTTCTTCCTCTGATTCCATGGCTTGTGAAGAGTCTTCAATATTAATAGGATTTGTACGGTTATCCATAAGGAATTTTTGTACATTCCTAATAATATTCCCTTGTCTTTGTTGTTCTCTAGCCATCCTAAGTTCACATACTTGAATTTCAGTCAACAATTGAAGGATATCTTTCATCTTCTCTTGCAATTTGATCACTCGAGCGTGCGTAGTTCGTTGAAATGGACCAGAATGAGGAGATGTGGGTGAAGTGGGTTCGTTAGTAGAAGAGGAGGCCATTATTTTATTGTTTCAGAAGTTATTTACAGAGAATATAGTGAAGAAAGAGGAGAGAAAACAAAATGAATGGATAAATAACCAAATAACTAACTTTGGAGGGAAATTCTATTTTCAAATTTTTGTTGGGTATGTCGACATCAGGGGATGGGGCATGTCGACATGTCTTTCAGAAAAAGTGTAAATTTTATTTTGAATTTTTATTGATTATTATACTATATTATTTTATATTTCAGATTTTGAACAAATACCTAATTCTCTTCTAAATTTAGTAAAATTCTGTTCGGCTAACGGTTTAGTTAATATATCGGCAATTTGTTTTTCAGTATTTATATATTCTAGAGTTATTATTTCTTTAGTTATATTATCTCTAAGAAAATGATGTTTTATATCAATATGTTTAGTTCTAGCATGATGAGTTGGATTTTTAGATAGATTTATTGCACTAGTATTATCACAATATATTGGTGATTTACTTATGTTAATTCCAAAATCTTTTAAAGTTTGTTGCATATATATGACTTGTGAACAGGCCAGAGCAGCAGATATATACTCTGCTTCAGTTGTTGACAAGGAAACAATATTTTATTTCTTGCTGAACCAGGAAACTAGTGAATGTCGTAGAAAGTGACAAGTTCCACTTGTACTCTTTCAGTCTGATTTACAACCAGCATAATCAGCATCACAATATGATATTAAATCAAAAGTATTATTTTTAGAATAAAATAAACCATAATCTAAAGTGTATTTTACATATCTTAAAATTCTTTTAACAGCTTTTAAGTGAGTTTCTTTAGGTTGTGATTGGTATCTTGCACAGAGACAAACACTATGCATAATATCAGGACGACTCGCTGTTATATAGAGTAGCGAACCAATCATTACCCTATATAAAGTTTGATCAATATCTTTTGATTTATCTTCTTTACTTAAACCTACATTTGTTGACATTGGAGTTGGTTTCCCAATAGAGGTGCTTAAACCAAATTTATTGATTAAGTCTTTAGCATATTTTTCTTGACTTATGAAGATTCCATTTTCTAGTTGTTTAATTTGAAGCCCTAAGAAGAAACTTAATTCTCCCATGTGACTCATTTCAAATTCTTTAGTCATTATATCTGAAAAATCTTTATTCATTATGTTATTAGTTGATCCAAAGATTATATCATCTACATATATTTGAACCAGTTGAATATCTTGATTATTTCTTTTAATAAAAAGTGTTGTATCTACTTTACCAATTTCAAAACCAGATTGAAGTAAATAAGATCTTAGTCTTTCATACCAGGCTCTAGGAGCTTGCTTTAGACCATATAGAGCTTTCTTTAACTTGTTACATGGTTTGGAAATTTATTATCTTCAAAAGGTGGAGGTTGTTCAACATAAACATCTTCTTTTACAAAACCATTTAGAAAAGCACTTTTAACATCCATTTGATATAATTTGAAAATATTATAATTGGCGAAAGCAAGTAGAATTCTTATAGCTTCTAATCTTGTTATGGGGGAAAAGGTTTCATCATAGTCAATTCCTTCTTCTTGACAATAACCTTGCGTGACTAAACGAGCTTTATTTCTTACGACCTCACCGAGTTCATTCATTTTATTTTTATAAACCCATTTAGTTCCAATTATACTCTTATCCTCAGGTTTAGGAACAAGTTCCCATACATCATTTCTGGTAAATTGATTCAATTCTTCTTGCATAGCAAGAATCCATGAATCATCAGACGATGCTTCCTTTGGATTTTTAGGTTCAATTGTTGATATAAAGGCTACGTTACTCATACTACTTAATTGATTTCTAGTTCTTACTACATATTCAATATTTCCTAAAACATTTTCTATAGGATGATCTTTTGATAATTTAAATCTCTTATTAGGTTGATTTATTTCACTAATAGTTTCATTAGATTGATTTAAATTTATAAAATCTTCTTCATCATCTATTTGTACAATATCTTTAAGATTTTCATCAAAAGATACATGCATAGTTTCTTCAATAGTATTAGTTTTTAAATTAAAAACTCTAAATGCTTTTCTTCTATTAGAATAACCAATAAAGAATCCTTTATCAGCTTTTGGTTCAAATTTATCTAAATTATCTTTTGTATTAAGTATAAAACATTTACTCCCAAAGACTTTGAAATAAGCAACTATAGGTTTCTTATTATAAAGTAATTCATATGGAGTTTTATTTGTTAATGGTCTAACTAAAATTCTATTTAATATATAACAAGCTGTAGCAACTGCTTCAGCCCAAAAATATTTAGGTAAATTACTATCAGAAAGCATTGTACGAGCACACTCTTGAATCGTTCTATTCTTACGTTCTACTACTCCATTTTGTTGTGGAGTTCTTGGAAATGAAAAGTTGTGAGTAATTCCCTTTTGAGTACAGAAATTCTCAAAATTTTCATTTTCAAATTCACCACCGTGATCACTTCGAATAGTTTTAATTTTGAAAGAATGTTGTTTCTGAATTCTTTTAGAAAAGTTTTTAAATATTTCAAAAGCATCACTTTTATGTTTTAAAAAGATTGTCCAAGTATATCTTGAATAATCATCTACTATAACAAAAACATATTTACTATGGTTAATTGATTGAACTTGAGATGGACCAAATAAATCTAAATGAAGTAATTCTAGAGGACTAGAGGTTGAAATAGCATCTTTTAATTTAAATGAACTTTTCTTAAGTTTTCCTAATTGACAAGCATCACAAATACTATCTACTTTAAAGTTTAACTTGGGTAGACCTCTAACTAAGTCAAGTTTTGATATCCTAGATAATAATTTGAAATTCAAATGGCCAAATCTTTTATGCCAAATCCAAGGGTCACTTGTATTAGCCAAAAGACATAGGTTATCATTTGAAATTTTCATACTAAGGATATAAATATTTTTCTTCCTAATACCTTCAAAAATTATATTAGACTTATCATCTTCAATGTGACATTTATCTTTTCCAAATTTAATTTTAAAACCTTTATCGCAAAGTTGACTTATACTAAGCAGATTATGTTTTAAGTTCCTAACTAATAAAACATCAGAAATAAGTAAAGTTTTAGAGTTACCGACATTGCCGACGCCAACCACATATCCTTTAGAGTTGTCACCAAAATTGACTAATCCACCATCTTGATAAGTAATGTCCTTGAGTATCTCGGGATTTCCAGTCATGTGCCTCGAACAGCCACTATCAAGTATCCATTTATCTTTCTCAATTTGCACAGTTTGTCCATTGGGTGTTGATTCGTCAAAAGCCATATAACATGTCTGTTCCTGCATAACACACTAATTCGGTAGATAACTTGATTTTTCAAAATAACTATATGCAGACTTATGATACTTTGATGAAATGCATATATTCAAAACAGTTTTAACACAATTTTCCAAAAATGCCATTTTATATTTTTCAAGTTTCAGATTATGAAAACAATGAAAACCAATGCTCTGATACCAATTGTTGGGGATGCGGATTAAGGATCTTAAGGCAGAAATAACACTAGAGGGGGGGTGAATAGTGTTTTAAAGAATATATGAACTATATGACTAAATCAAAACTTTCAACACAAATCTAAACAGAATTCTAACACAGAATGATCACAGAACATATAACAAATGCAAATAGTAAAGTAAAGCAAGTAAAAGGAAAGAACACACCGGATTTTATACTGGTTCGGAATCCTTCTACATCCAGTCCTGCACCAAGGCAATATCCTTGTACAGATTTTAATAAGACAATATCCAAATTACAACCCTCAATTTCTAAGGCCTTGAGGAACCCTCCTATCTTCGAGTCTGGGGTGAACTCTTTTGATTTACGGGACACAAGATCACCCTAATACTTCTTAGTAACAATCCTTTTGAATGGATAGACTCTATGGACTTTTTTGAATACAAATTAATCCTATAACTCTGAATAGCACTTTGATCTTTAGTAGAATGATGGAGAATCAAATAGAGAGAGTATCTAAATGATTTCCTATTGAGAATTTGGCAGAATGATGGCACGATCTTGAAAATATGAAGTTTTATGGATATGGAATGGTGGAGAAGAAAGAGTGAAGAAAATAAGAAAGTAGTTGTTATAAAAATTCGTTTTGGAAGCCTTTATATAGATGCACAACAGTCATAACCATTGGAGAAAGGTTTTTGAACGAATGGACACTTCTTTTGAAATTTGAATTTTGAAATCCAACTGTCACCATGTCGACATGGGGTATCCCCATATGTCGACATCCCTCAGTTCAAAATTGTAGAGATGTTGTTTTGTAAAAGCATTTGAATTTAAAACAAGTTGAAAATTCTCTGAAGCAAAATAAAGTGTTTAAACAATATTTTGAGATAGAGAATGAATATAAAACATTATTTTAAATATATATATATATATATAATTGATATTGACCGTCAATTATATACGTAATATTTAAAATCAGAATAAGTTTTGATGTTTTAAAAATAGAAGTTTTTAAAATCAGAATGGAGGAATATTTCAAGGCTAAAACGAAATTTGAAAACATTTTTGAAAACATGATTTTGAAAGCTAAAACATTTTGAAAACAGATTTAAAAACACTTTGAAAAATCTATTCAAACTGAAATTGCAAGAACCTTCCTACAGAGCTCCTCCATAGGACTCGAGAACTTGTACGAAGTAGGTTAAATGATTTTGATTTTCGTGGGTTTGTAAGCCACTTGTCGTAGGTTTGTAAGCTACTTGTCGTGGGTTTGTAAGCCACTGGTTTCGATAGAAATTGGGTTCCATCCCAAAATAAAATTGGAAGAAAGGTGAGAGTGCTATTATGAAGTTTTAACAAAATACTAGACACTTATCTTGAGATCTTGAAATCTTGATTCTCTAGAGTCATGAATCTTGAATCTCTAATCTTCATCTTGATGCTTGAGTCTTTATACTGATCAGTCTTCGATGATACCTGCATATACTTCCTACACACACACACACACACACACACACACACACACACATATGGAAATGTTAGTATATATTTTATAAAGTAAAGTATAATAACTATATAAGGTTGTTGTCATCAAAACATCATCAACTCAGTTCCTAACAAACTATAGGTGGCTAACAGATCTATCAGAACAAAATACAACAACTAAATATACATCACATCAAAGAATAGTAGATACGAACATATATATACATATACATATGCACTGATACATCACATGTACAATACAAAATGATACATCATAAGTGGTTCAAAGACCATACTATATACAACGAGTCAAAAATATAAATATCAGAGTCAAACAAAAAGACTACAAGCTACATAAAAAGGATAAGCCGATATCCAAGCAGAAGCATCAAAGCTAAGTCCAAAAGCAGATATCTAACTAGAAACAACCCGGTCTGACCCAAATATAAAATTACGGGTCAGTCTAGCTAAAATATCAGTTAAGTAAGATAAGTGATGATATCAATCATAAGGTAAAGGTGAAGTATCTTCTCGAATGGGACGAAACAATAAAAAGAGCATGTCATCACTACAAATGAGGTAATTAAACTAAGTGTACGTCCTCAAAATAGGTAAACCACCAAATAGCACTAAGTATAATAAATGCCTCATATCATCGACGAAATCCCAAAAGCCACCAATTTTTTTTTCTATGAACCATATCTCCAAAATAAGAGAATCCTAAATCTCTAGCTCAAAATTCGCCATAAATGGCAATCACAAAAATATTCTCTAAATAGAGAAGTCTCAAAACACAAAATACGCCAAAAATGGCAATCTCATATATCTTCAAATAGGAGAGTATAAATCTCAAATAAATGCCAAGTGTTGGCGAACCCAAATCTCAATTATAGAACTCGATAAGGAGTTCAATTTCCAAATATGTAATCGCCATATATAATATCTCAAACAGCTCCAATGGCCAATAATGAAAAAAGGGGATACACTTGGAAAATCACAAAGAAATCAATGAAATCATTTCAAAGATATAGCACATGCTTATGGCCCAAGCCTGCCAAGTACCGTTCTCTTAAAATAAGGTGCCACGTCTCTAGAAAACGTCCCCAAGGACAACATCCCGAAGGACTCATAAACAAACATCCTAAAGGAGAAATACATCACAATGGATAAATACGTCTCTTAGACAAACATCGCAAAGGACAATGACCCGAAGGTTCAGTACTGGAAAATACATCTCTTAGACAAATGTGTCACGACCAATCAAATAGGAACCCAAAAAGTGTTAACGTGTGTCCTATACCACATGTTCTCTCTCAACGGTTTACTAACCGCTAGCCAATGCCATAATAGAAAGTAGTAAAAATATTTGCCTCATCTCATTACCAAATACGACCTGAAGGTCAAAACGATTAAATGGACAAGTAAGGAATTAACCGAAAAGATAAACGAACGTGTCCCATACCACTATTTTACCCAATCATTCAATTATCCTTCTCATTCGCTCGAATAGTGCAAAAATGTGTATTTTATATAGAAAATAGTTTGTTTGAGGAAACAAGCTTTTTAAAGCAATTTTTTGAAATCGTTTTTGAAAATAATTTTTGAAAATTCCCTTGTTATAGAGCATATTTAAATTTTATAGCTTGAACATAATTTAAAAATATTATATAATAATTATTTCAAAAGCCAAGTAAATTTAAAAATTATTTCAAAATCATTTGGAAAAACTTGTGCTCGAAATCAAAGAAAACACCAAAAAATTCTCAAAAACCGACATAAGAATTCAACTAAAAAATGATTCATTTTGAATCCCAAATTCATCAAAATCTAGGCTAGCCTATTGATAGGCATCGTAGCCATCAAAACAGCACAAAAGTTTTAACCCAAAGTCAAGTAGAAATGAAGGCAAACGGGCTGGAAATAAGGCAGAAAACAAAACAAAAGAGGGCAGAACAAAATGCTCCCCTGGTCGACCTAGGTGTCGGCCTAAACAAGACCTATGAGGCAATTGGGTCGACCTATAGGTCGACCCAGGAAAGCTTGTTGTCGACCTCTACGTCGTGATCTTGTGCAGGTGATTTCCAGTGTTCGTATTGATTTCCAGGACAAATTTCAGGTACCAAATGCATGAATTCAGCTAAGAAATTTTGCACAAATATACTACAACATATGGACTATCAACTGAAGAAAATCCGGTAGCATTTCATTATCGGAATTGGAAGTTATTCACATGCAAAGAGGCAACAGAAATAGTTCTTCACAGATAACAAACTGACTACAGAAAATAATTTTACCGAGCCTAAATTTGCATCGATTGGCATTTTGAAGCTTTGCTTCAGCTAGAATTTGTTGAGCATTTAACTCACCTTGTGATTGAAGGGAAAAACTTGGATTTGTAGCCGAAAGATCGAAGCTTGGAGGTAGATTTGGCTTTAAATACCTGTAGAAACTCAGAACAGACACATGCAAGAAGGAGAAAGAACATTTCAGACAATTCAATATCACAAAATTAGATTTTTATGAAAAGATTTAGTTTTGTAACCGATTACCTGTAGTAAATTAGCTTTAAGTTGATTAAAACAACAAATACTTCGAGAAATTTGAGATTAAAAGTTTTATGTTTGAGAAGAGGAGTGATTTTCTTTTTTCCTGTTATCTTTTTACTGTAACAAAATGAACGTACAGTATAGAGGAGAAGAGAAAATGCTTCTCTTTTCTTTGTCTGGTTAAGTGATAATGGACTTGGACCCAATATCAAAAGATTTAATTTGCCTAAGTAAACAAATTATCACTAAAAACAAATATAACTTATGTAATTAATCAAAACAACATGTTTTCATAAGTTTTCTTCAAAATAAATTTAGGCAAACACATTTTAATGTTAAATAAAATATTTTGCAATATATAAAAATATAATTTAAGTTATAAAACATTTTGATTATCAAAAGTTCTCATTTTTAAATAAATAACCAATTTACACTAATATATACATAAAGTGCTATTTTTAACTTCAAAAGTTACACAAAATAAATTTCGTGTGTAATAAAATATAACAAATCATTTTCCATCAATTGATCAAAACTTATTTCTAAATCAAATTTCATCTTTTTTTAAATACACAACACTTTAAAACAAATACTTCTTTTAAAATTTATTAAAAGAAGCACTTGACAATAATTGCAAGAATTATTACATTTTCTCTAAATAAAATCATATTTCATTCATTTTTATCACAAATAACCAAGATAAAGTTTTCGAAACTTTATTTTCAAATTTTATTTCCAAAAACCATTGTTTATTTAAAATAAAAAATTTAAATCGCCATTTCATTTTTAATTCACAATATTATATTGTAACTACCGTTATAATTTAATATTAACAGGTAATCACCAAAACCAAGGCTGTTACAGTTTCTATCTTTGTTTCTAAATTTCAAAAGCATTAAAAAAAATTGTTTCTAAATGTGAAATAGGAAATAATAAGCATGTGTTTTCACTTAAAGTATGTTTAAGCCAACTGGGCTCATAGCGATAGTCGCTACGGACGTAGTTCGACGAAATTGTCGATTTTCGTTTTAAAACGTTTTCTTTTGGAATGGTTTTGCAAAACTTTACCAAACTTAGTTAGTAATATAAATAGTGATTATGTATAGTTAAATTCATATTTTATGTTTAATAAATTAATTAAAAGTAATTAGTACTTAATTAGTAATTAAGTAAGTGATTAGAGGTTAGGTAACACTTAAGAAAGGTTGATGATTAATTAGTGATTAATAAAGTTTTTAATTAGTGATTAAATAAGATAAGAAGTAATTAAATAGTTAATTATTATTTAATTAAGTTAAGTAGGTTAACTAATTATTATTTAAATAATTGATTATTAAATTAATTTTTAATTAATTAGGGTTTAACTAATAACGAATTGTCTAAACCTTAACTAAGATGCATTAAGAAATTAATTAGGACTAAACTAAGTTCATTAAGTTAATTAAAGTTTAATTATGATTTAATATTGATCTATTTATGATTAATTAAGATATAATTAGGGTTAAACCAACTACATATTCTTTAATCTTTTCAAAGGTTGTTTTAAACCCAATCGGTTATATTTTAGACCAATTTTATTTTTAAGATTAATTGATTTTAAATCGAAAGATCTCTCGTCTGGACCATTAAGTATCCAAAAGAATTAAGATGGTGATTATAAAACATTAACATGTTTTATGGGAAGTAAGTTGTCTTATATTTAGCACAAAGGTTGAATATGGTAGCGTGATAAACTCAAGGAAGTTAATTTCAATAAGCGAGTTATGGTTCTTAACCATATGGTATGTACTTCTATATGTAAAAGTTTTACACCTAATAAATAATGTTTCTATATCTGTAACTTGACATCTACCTAAGATTGATTGTATGTTATGTGTGAATCCCTTACATATCTGATGTTACGCAATACCTATGATATAACTTGGATAAGTCTGACGACCCAGAATTTTTAGTTATTTGAAATTGAAATATTTAATTGATTTTAAATATTTGAAAGTTAGTTTAACTTAAATTTAAAATATCACTATTTATTTGGAAATTAAATTATTGGATTTAAATTTTAAAATTGGGTAAAATAGAGAATCTGAAGTTTCAAGCTTGTTAAAAATAATTTGAAGGTTTGTAAAATCTATATTGATAACACTGAATAATAGAATTTTTAAAACTGAAGTTAAAAGTGTTTTGTTCAGTTTTGAAAATATATCGTTTAAATTGATGTTTAAAAATAGCCTTTCGAGACACAGTCTCAAAATTCGACGAGACTAGTTCCATTGGATTCATAATAGTGTATTACTATCGGATTTCAAATTTCGTAGTGTTTGAAGTTGTCGTGTGATCGTACGGTATATAAAAGCGGTGAAATTAATATCGAAATTAAATATAATAACTGAGTCCAAAAAGCTATTTTCTCCATACGATTGAGTTAGGCCTTGAAACCTTTTCCATTTCGTTTGGAATAAGGATATGACATTATAAATGCCTGGTGGCACGCCCTGATAGGAAATAGAGATTTTGAGCTTCGACTTTGAGACGATTTAAATTTGAATTTAAATTTAAATATAAATAATATAATTGCATTGAAGCACTGTAGCAAGCACAGACATGTAAAGAAATTTTAAACACGTGTTCTTCTTGGTAACACGCGTCCTCTCCTTTTCGTTTTTCTTAACAGTTGGGATTTCAAACTTCAAAGGAAATAATTTAGGCCGAGGGCTTCTTCAAATCACAGAATTATTTTCCATTTTCGTTCAATTCAAGGGCTGAGTTTTATTCATTCAATCTATAAATTGCACATCCCTTCTTCCATTTAGATCAAATTCGAATGCAAGGAAAAAGTTAATCATGATCAAGTCTCGTATACCTATTCGAATCAATCTATCTTCTCAAATGGAATTCTCAATCTATCGGGAAGAAAATGGCAAACGAGATATCGCGAGCTTGTGACTAGTTGCGAGGAGGATCAGGGCTTCGGCAGTGTTCTGGGTGTTCCACTTGAGTGGCCGAAGGGTTTGATGGAGATGGTGGGAAGTCGATCGGGGGTGGTTTTGAATCGTGAGAATTTTAGTTGTGATGGCACGAGGCAGCTGGGAATCTAGACATTGGGCGCAACTTCACTGTGAATAAGGTGGCCGCGTTGTGTTCGAGGGAAGTTAAGGGTCGAGACAGGGTTCGTGAAGGGTCAAAGTTAAATTCGGTGAGTGAGGCTTTGGCGAGTTCGTCAGAGGCATTCGCGTGCGTCGGGGAGGCATAGTCGGAGATATCTCATGGGTGGCAGCAGCCTGGGTGGGTCATTCTCGAGCTAGGTAAGGCAGTGAGGTTCGAATCTTATTTTTTCAATTAGATTTAAATTTAATATATATGTATATATAGGTTTGAAATATATATATATATATATATATATTTATATTTAGGTTGGTATGTATATATGCAGTAAGGTCAGGCTTTAATTTAAAAATGTGTACATATATAGTTAAACATAAATTTTAATGGATAATATTTCAAAGGGAAATTTTAAATGTCGAAGAATATATATAAAATTAGCTTTTAAAATCTATATAGATTTTTATTTTTATAAGTATGTATGTGTAGTTTAAAAGGAAAATAAATGTACATACATACATTTTAAATTTACTAATTTATTTTTAACAATGTATTGAGGTAATTAATTTGTTTAACTGGTTCATTTAATTATTTTAGTTACTAAAAATTATTTATTAAAGGAATTTTGTTTAATTAAATTATTAGTTCAACATTAAATAAACAAATGGTAATTGATTTTTCGATTATTTCAAATGTTAATAAATTTATATAAATGTTATACAAGGTCTAAAGTCAATGGGAAATTAAGACGAGTTTGGAGTGGATTGCAAATAAAAAATCAAGGGTGAGTTGATCTCACTCATTTGGATTGCCATTTAAATTTAAATAGTTAAATTTAAATGATTGAATTTATTGCTTGAATTGATAATTTATTATCAGTTTGGATATGGTATTATATATATATATATATATATATATATATATATATATATATATTGGAGTGATTGATATTCCCGCATTATATAGCAGATAAGACCCTATGCGCCTGCATAATAGCGGATGACCCTTTATACGACGATATTCCAACTCGAAGTGGAATTGGTATTTTATTTGTTGACTAACATCTTTGGATGTAGGGAAAAACAGGTTGGAGAGATCCAACTGGATTTCTCGAAATGTTAAATTTGTTTTCATAATCTGTGATATGATCATTGATTATCTATGATAGATTATTGATTATATTGGGAATTGAAAATATTGAATACTATGGTTTGACTGAATAAATTTTGGGTATATTGAGATATCAAAATTATAAAGATTGAATTTTTAAAGGAAAATAAAAGAGAGAATTTTTAAGTAAAATAATTATAGATAATTTGGATAAATTAAAGAATGAATTTGGGATAGGATAAAAAGTTGATTTTTAAATTCTAATAAATAAATTCCGAGCATGGGAAAGGAGATTTTTGAATAAATGGGAATAAATGAATTTTTAAACTTAAGTGATATTATTTAAAGGAATAAAGATTTATTTTTAAATTCAAGGTTTAAAATAGTTTGGGTGAGATAAAGAAGAATTTTAGGAAAAAGTATGAAATTGTTATTTTCAGTTTAAGTAAGATTTTAAATCATAATAAAGAATAAAATCTGAAATTAATGGGTTTTGAAATAAAATTAGTAAGTAAAGGAATTTATTTTAAAATGGAGTAAATTTTGGAAATCGATTTGGAAATTGATTTAATGTTTGAAACTGTGTTCTAAAAGGAGGATGAGACCATGGAATTTATAAACTGGGTTTATAACTAAAAGGAGGATGAGACTATGGAATTTATAAACTGGGTTTATAAAGTGAAATATGATATCAGTAGATATTTGAAAGTATAAATTCACGGTGGGAATATATAAAGGAATGGGTAATTTGTTTTAAGAATAAATAGTGGTTTTATTTTTAAAGGCGTAGGAAAGAAATTTACGGGTTGAGACGTAAATTAAATTGGGATAAATCGAGAAGGATTTATTAACTGATTAAATTGATTATTTTGGAATGGAAAGTATATTTTTCTGAAAAGCCAAGTATGTTTTCAAAATAGATTTTTAAGTATAAGTTAAGAGTTTAAAATTGTTTTAAAAGAATGTTTTTGGGAATATTTTTAGGTGGTTAAAATTTTAAAGGTAAATATTTATTAAGTTAGTTATAGTCTAATTATTTTAAAGGTTAAGTTGGTATTATGATTTAAAAGATAATTATTAAATATTTATATTTTATAAAGTAGTTTTATTTTAAAGGTAGTTTGGCTAAAGTTTTTATTTGAAAAATTAGTATAGAATTTCATAACTTTTATTTTAAATTTAGTTTTGGCTTAAGTTTTACATAAGAAATTATTATAAAATTTTCATAACTTGTAATTTAAATTAAGTATTTTAAGTTGTTTTTATTTTAAGTATTTTAAAGTATATATTTTTTGGATAAAATGATTTAAATTATTTAAAAACTTAAAGTATTAAGACTTGGTGATTTTAAATGGAAATAAAACAATTGGGTGGGAATTTACTTCCAAGAGAGAAAAGTGATTTAAAACTATTTTCAAAATGTTGAAATGTAGAAAAATATCTTGCGAAGATATTTTGAAATGAATAATTTGGGAAATTATTATGGACTGATAGCTGTTTGTGGATGTTATATGATAGTTAAATAACCGACTATCAATATTGGCCATTGCGCTAATTGTTTCGAAGAGATTGGGATCAGGATTAATTTCTCAAAAACCACTTCGATCCGATTTGAACGTTTTCATAAGGAAGACAAGAGCTTGGAGTCAAAGATGGAGCAGTGAAGTGTAAGGGCTAATCGGTACTAATCCTGACGGTGATTCCAAAATGGATACAGTAGGAGTAGTGCCTTCGGTTCCGTTCGGACCTAGAACGGACTTGTATGGATGAATGCTATCAAAACATCGTCAGGGGGACGATGAGCATTCTAAGTGTATGTATGCTAAAAAGGTAATGCATAGCGTCGAGCCTCATCAACTAGAAATGGCTAAAACAGGGGAGGTGCAGCAAGGCTAAGTGGCTAGCAACCAATTAGGGTAAGGTTATCCTTGTCTAGATGTCCCTTTTTATTCGGTTGTGTGGGTGGTTGCTGATCCCAACCGCGTGGTGATCTTATTCGGACTATCCAGTAAGGCATAGCTCCGGTCTTGTGTTGTAGGGGATTAAGAGGCATCCTCGGTACGCCCTAGTAGCCCTGCCATTGTATGGAATCCAATCTCCAATAAAGCGCATGTACTGTTTTGATTGTGCCCAACTATTGCTGGAACATGAGGAAGCATTTCAGCTAGATTCTATTTTACTTTCAATAGACACTATTATTAATATCAGACGGATTTGATTAAACGTGTTTTGGTTATCGTAAGGTAAAAACCCGGCATGTTTATTTGTGGCGTGGTCTTAAGAGATACCTTTGAGTTCAAAGGATTTTGAAAACTTTAATAATCCAATTGAGTGTGTTTTCTCACGCTGGTATTCCAGACTGACTCGGGTGTTATTTCGCTATAATGCTCAGGTCGGACCGAGTATTATATAGTACAGATTCTGGATGGATTGCTATGGAACTCAGGGGATGTGCTGGATGGCGAGACGTATCACACGTACTTGATGTATATTCCGCTGTGCAGTATAAGCTGTACAGTCAGCTTTTGTGAGGACAAGTTGATATAACTATCCAATATTTTGCTATTGATTGTGTTGTACTCTGATGATTTAATATATAAATAGATATAGTTCCTTCTGTATAAAGATCATTCGTTTATCTATTATATATTGTTCTGCTGCATTTGTGAGATTCTGATGTTATTTTCTATTTCTTCTTCTACCTCTTTCTTCATTAACCCTAATGGTTCGTATTTCTGTCAATTTGAATTGAACGGTTGGAGATTATTGTCGGCTCAAAGGGCATGAATGGGCGGGTTGTTACAGTTGGTATCAGAGCGAAAGGTTAAGCAAGAACCTTGGCTCTAGTGGGAATTACTTATTAGAAATAGAGTCCGTAGTACTCTAGAATGAGTTTGAGTGTATTAATAGATATGAGCGTGCATTTGTTAGTGAATATAAATTGTTTTATATTGTGTCGACTTATCGTTTGAGTCTTTATAAATTCTTGTCAGTGTATTCTGGACAACTGTATCGATAGGGATTTCTAAACTCTTAAACTAGGCAAACCGACATGGTATTTTTTAAAAAAATGGGTAAATGAATTAATTTTGACTAAAATTATTTTTATATTTATGTATAAAAGAAATAATTTTTCATAAATTATTATAGAATATGGTCGCTTGGTTGTTAGGGAATGATAATATTAAACTATTATCATGTTGTGTAGAAATTAAAATAGGAATTGAAATCATAACCAAAGGTTAAGGAAATAAATTCAGATAATAAAATGGATTTTGAAATGTGAATTAAAAATGTGATTTAAAATTTGAAATAGAATAAAAAACCATTACAATATTTGAATATAAATTGAGAGAATTAGAAATTTGGAAAATTTAATTTCTTTTGGGTTTGAAAAGGATTTTCAAAAGTTTTGGAGGAATAATAGTGATGTGCACGTAAATGTGCATATTTTTTCCACCATATTTATTCTTTTTAAATTAAATAAATGATTATATTGGGTATTTTAACTTGTTTTAACCAAAATCCATATTAATTTCAAATTGTCACATATCCATCTTCGTATAGGGGCAAAACGGTCATTTGTGTGCATATATTTCTTTGAGAAAAATTAATTAGAAATATGCATACTATTTTGTAGGAATTTGATTTCAATTACAAGTTGTTTCATGAAGAAGATATGCATGCACAAAAACAACACAAAGGAATGAAGATGGAAATAATTCAAAGTGAAGATCATGGAGGACCCACCTACCCACCACCTTAATGTATAGAATAGAGGCCAATCCACATGCTTATGGAATTAATGGCTGTATGTACACTTAAATGGGGATTATAACATGCTAATGATTACTTGGTAGCCACACTACCTCATGGGAATTTCGGGCATTCCCAAAAAATATGAATTAGGGTTTCATACATGTATAAATACCCATATGTTTCATGTAATCTCTCCTCTCTTCCTTAGTTCCTCTTCATTAGTTTAGGCTTAAAATAAAAGACAAGTTCTCTTTCTCTTTTCCATGGCTATTAGCCATTTTTACTTCATGTATTTTTCCTTTTTTCTATGCAATGTTAATTAGTGCTCTCTTTCTTTTACATTCTTCTTTTTTTATTTACTTTCATGTTAGTAGTGTAGACTTATTTTTCATGCAAGTAGAATAGTTTTGTTTCTTTACTTTGCTCTCTTTTTTCTTTTCTTTTTCTTTCATGTTGCAAGCTATATTTGTTATTTTGATAACAAATATGAGAGGCTAATCCCTTAAATTTAGGGGTTTAAAGGTTGTTTTAAGTGGCATAAGTAATCCCTTCATTTTCAACTTTGTTGTCATTTTCATTAGAGTTAGTAAGTGGTTTAAAGGTTGTGTTACAGTTTGATGGTTTATGTTGAGCTAATTAATAGCACAAATGAGCCATACTTATGATAAACACATCATTTAAATTCGCTTATGATGAAAAAAAGAGATCATAATTTCATAATTTGTTGAACTATATGATCTAGAGAGCGCAATTATCTCTAAACTGTCATTTAACTCTCATATTTTTATCACTTTCTTTTTGGCATTTTTCTCCTTTTCTAGCTAATCACACTCTTCAACTTTGGTTTAATTTGATTGAATAGATTTTGAAGATCACAATTCCTTACGGATCGACCTCTACTTGCCACGTACTTCAATAGTATGCCATGCGCTTGCGATTATTTTAATTTGAAATTTTTCGACGGTTTTCTAATCCGATAGAAATTCCGCCCTTAAACAAATAGCGATATTATTCGAAAATATTTTTGAATTGGACATAAAATTTGGTGGGGTTTGAAATTTAAAAATATTTGTAAAATGTTTTTGAAGAGTAAAAGAACTAAACTCTTTTCGGTCGTTGGAAAATAATTTCGGTGATGACTGCAGCATCATCAATGTTCATTTTCGAGTTGCCAATAGAGGAATCGCTTCCAAAATGTTTTAAATTAATGTTGCTTGCAAAAATAGGTTTAGTTTTAAAATTCAAAGGATAAATTGATATGCAAATGAATTATGTATATAATTGATTTCAAAAATGATTTCGAAATGTAGAGTAATTGTTTAAAAACACTTTGGTATCTTATTTAAAATGTTTATGGAATATAAATAAGTTTGAAACTTACAAAAAATTGAAATTTGTTTAGAATAAAATTTAATTTGAAGTAGAGTTAAAAATTTAAATAAGGGAGAAAATAAAATAAAGTGGTAAGTGAACCAATTAAATGAAGTGAGTTGGAAGAGATTAGTAAATGGAATACAAATAGTTGGAAAACCTATAGAAGTTTAAGATTTGAATTGAATTGGAATGTAATTAACTCAAGTTAAATAAAAGTGAATTTGAGGAAAATGGTCTAAGTAGACTAAACAGAACGACTACTGAAATAAAAATTTGGTTAAGTTGGGCTAAGTAAAAGTTGGGAATAAGATTTGATTGGAAATGAGATAAATTAGTGAATCAAACATAAAAATTCAAAAATTGAATTTGATTGGGAATAAATTGGTGAAGGGAAGGTAAATTGAATTCAAATGGAAATTGAACAAAATGGGCATAAAGCTTAAGTGGTGAAGTGAAATAAATTTAAGAAGTGTATAAAATACTTGTATTGAACTTAAGGAATGAATGGTGAATTTTTTAAGTAAATTTGGTTTTGGAAAAATGTACTAAGTTAATAATTGAAGGAAGATTCAACTAAAGGTTGTGAAATGGGATAATTGTGAATGAGTGGATAGAAACCAAGATGGATGTGAATAAAAAGGAAATTGATATAGCTAATAATCAATTAAAATAAATATGTAGGATGTACGTATATTATTTTATTCGCATAACAATTTGATCCAGATTCGAGCATAGAATTTCGAGATAGTTATATCGTTACGAGTTGGGATTTTTCACTTGATTTTCGATGGCGAACCCCGGATATGGATTTTTGATTGATTATGAAAATTCTCTATCATAGTTTGTGGCTATGCAAGGAGAATGACAGTTTCTGTTCAAGAAACCAGATCTGAGTCTGCACTAGAAAGTCGGGTGGACGATATTAGTTCGAAAGTGAAATTGTATGATCGAGTGAGTGATCGAATTTAATATTGCGTACGGATGATGTATGTAAATCATACGGGCTTGAATGAAGTAGATATTGAAATTTTCTAAAAGGAAGTGAATAAAATGATTTTTAATTCTGTGATTGGATATTATAGCTAAGTAGGATACAAGAATTTAAAAGCAAAAAGGAATTGGTGTTTTGATTTCAGAAGATAAACATGAATTGCCTGACTAAAAGGTCTGGATTTAATTGTCATATGAAATTTGATGATTTTCTGACCTAGCCACTTGGCAATTTGTTTTCTTTTGGAATTTGAGGGCCCGTAGAGGTATTTCGTAGTCGTACCGATCTAGCCGCACAAAGGAGACGCGTGCGAAATTTTTCAAAATTTTAGGGTATTAGAAAATTTTTGATAATTTAAATTTGGATTTCAAATAATAGTTTGAAATGGTTGAGTAAATAATATTGTTGGAGCTCTGAATGAGTTTGGAAAGTTAGTAAGAGGGATAGTGTGTTTTTAATAAAAGGTTGTTTTGGGAAGTCATTTAAACTATTGGTTTTGAGAAAATAGTAACGGGTTATGGATCATCCTTCTTAACTAGTAATTTCGGGGATGAATTTGTTTTAAGGGGGGAGGAATGTGACGGCCCAGAATTTTTAGATATTTGAAACTGGAATACTTAACTGATTTTAAATATTTGAAAGTTATTTTAACTTGAATTTCAATTATCACTATTTATTTGGTAATTAAATTATTGGATTTAAATACTGAAATTGGGAAAAATAGAGAATCTGGAGTTTCAAGCTTGTTAAAAATAATTGGAAGGTTTATAAAATCTATATTGATAACACTGAAGATAACAGAACTTTTAAATTTGGTTTTAAAAGTGTTTTGTTCAGTTTTGAAAATATATTGTTTAAATCGATATTTAAAAATAGCCTTTCGAGGCACAATCTTGGAATTTGACGAAACCAGTACCATTGGACCCGTAATAATGTATTATTATCGGATTTCGAATTTCGTAATGTTTGTAGTTGTCGTGTGACGTATGGTATATAAACGCACTGAAATTGATATCGAAACACAGTATAATAACTGAGTCCAAAAAGCTATTTTCTCCATACGATCGAGTTAGGCCTTGAAACCTTTCCATTCGTTCGAAACAAGGATATAACATTATAAATGCCTAGCGGTATGCCTCGATAGGAGATCCAGATTTTGAGCTTCGACTTCGAGACGATTTAAATTTGAATATAAATAATATAATTGCATTGAAGCACTGTAGCAAGCGTAGACACGTAAAGAAATTTTAAACACGTGTTCTTCTTGGTAACACGTGTCCTCTCCTTTTCGTTTTCTTAACAGCTGGGATTTCAAACTTCAAAAGAAATAATTTAGGCCGAGGGCTTCTTCAAATCGCAGAATTATTTTCCCTTTTCATTCAATTCAGGGGCCGAATTTTATTCGTTCAACCTATAAATCGCACATCCCTTCTTCCATTTAGATCAAATTCGAACGCAAGGCAAAAGTAAATCACGATCAAGTCTCGTATACCTGTTTGAATCAATCTATCTACTAAAACGAAATTCTCAATCTATCGAGAAGAAAATGGCAGAGGAGATATCGCGAGCTTGTGACTAGTTGCAAGGAGGATTAGAGCTTCGGTAGTGTTCTGGGTGTTCCACTTGAGTGGCCGAAGGGTTTGATGGAGATGGTGGGAAGTCGATCGGGGGTGGTTTCGAATCGCGAGAAGTGTAATTGTGATGGCACGGAGCGGCTGCGGATCTGGATGTTGGGCGCAGCTTCACGGTGACCGAGGTGGTCGCGTTGTGTTTAAGGGAAGTTAAGGGTCGAGATAGGGTTCTTGAAGGGTCGAAGTTGAATTCGATGATTAAGGCTTCGGCGAGTTCATCGGAGGCATTCGCGTGCATTGGGGAGGCATGGTTGGAGATATCTCGTGGGTGGCAGCAACCTGGGCGGGTCGTTCTCGAGCTAGGTTTGGCAGTGAGGTTCGAATCTTATTTTTCCAATTAGATTTAAATTTAATATATATGTATATATAGGTTTAAATATACATATATATATTATATATATGTATATATATTCATGTTGGTATGTATATATGTAGTAAGGACATGTTTTAATTTAAAAATGTATGTATATATATATATATATAGTTAAACAGAAATTTTTATACGGATAAGATTTCGAAAGGGAAATTTTAAATATCGAAGAGTATATATAAAATTAGACTTTTAAAATCTATATAGATATTTATTTTTATAAGTATGTATGTGTAGTTCAAAAGGAAAATAAATGTACATATATACATTTTAAATTTACTAATTTATTTTAAACAATGTATTGAGGTAATTATATGTTTAACTAGTCCATCTAATTATTTCAGTTACTAAAAATTATTTATTAAAGGAAATTTGTTTAATTAAATTATTAGTTCAACATTAAATAAACAAATGGTAATTGATTGTTCGATTATTTCAAATGTTAATAAATTTATATAAATGTTATACAAGGTCTAAAGTCATTGGGAAATCAAGATGAGTTTAGAGTGGATTGCAAACAAAAAATCAAAGGTAAGTCAATCTCACTCATTTGGATTACCCTTAAATTTATGTAGTTAATTTAAATTATTGAATTGATTGCTTCAATTGAAGATTCAGTCAGGATATAGTATATTATATATATATATATATATATATATATTGGAGTGATTGATATTCCCGCATTATATAGCGGATGAGACCCTATGCACCCGCATAATAGCGGATGACCCTTTATACCACGATATTCCACCTCGAAATGGAATTGGTATTTTATTTGTTGACTAACATCTGTGGATGCAGGAAAAAATAGATTGGAGGGATCCAACTAGATTCCTCAAAATATTAAATTTGTTTTCATAATCTGTGATATGATTCATTGATTATCTGTGATAGAGTATTGATTATATTGGGAATTGAAAATATTGAATGCTATGGTTTGACTAGATATATTTCGGGTATATTGAGATATCAAAAGTATAAAGATTGAATTTTTAAAGGAAAATAAAAGAGAGAATTTTTTAGTAAAATAATTATAGAGAATTTGGATAAATCAAATAATAAATGAATTCCGAGTATGGGAAAGGAGATTTTTGAATAAATGGGAATAAATGAATTTTTAAACTTAAGTGATATTATTTAAAGGAATAAAGGATTTATTTTTAAATTCAAGGTTTAAAATAGTTTGGTAGAGATAAAGAAGAATTTCGGGAAAAAGTATGGAATTGGTATTTTCAGTTTAAATAAGATTTTAAATCATAATAAAGAAGTAAAATCTAAAATTAATGGGTTTTGAAATAAAATTGAGCAAGTAAAGGAATTTATTTTAAAATGGAGTAAATTTTGGAAATCTATTTGGAAATTGATTTAGTGTTTGAAACTGTGTTCTAAAAGGAGGATGAGACTATGGAATTTATAAACTGGTTTTATAAAGTGAAATAAGATGTCGGTGGATATTTGGAAGTATAAATTCACGGTGGGAATTTATAAAGGAATGGGTAACTTGTTTTTAAAATAAATTGTGGTTTTATTTTTAAAGGTGTGGGAAAGAAATTTACGGGTTGTGACGTAAATTAAATTGGGATAAATCGAGAAGGATTTATTAATTGATTAAATGGACTATTTTGGAATGGGAAGTGTATTTTTATGAAAAGCCAAGTATGTTTTCAAAATAGATTTTTAAGTATAAGTCAAAAGTTTAAAATTGTTTTAAAAGAATGTTTTTGAGATTTTTTTTAGTTGGTTAAAATTTTAAAGGTAAATATTTATTAAGTTAGTTATAGTAGTAATAATTTTAAAGGTTAAATTGGTATTATGATTTAAAAGATAATTATTAAATATTTATGTTTTATAAAGTAGTTTTATTTTAAAGGTAGTTTGGCTAAATTTTTTATTTGAAAAATTAGTATAGAATTTCATAATTTTTATTTTAAATTTAGTTTTGGCTTAAGTTTTACATGAGAAAGTTTTATAAAATTTTCATAACCAGTATTTTAAATTAAGTGTTTTAAGTAGTTTTTATTTTAAGTATTTTAAAGTACATATTTTTTGGATGAAGTGATTTAAATTATTTAATAACTTAAAGTATTAAGACTTGGTGATTTCAGTGGAAATAAAACAATTGGGTGGGAAATTACTTCCGAGAGAGAAAAGTGATTTGAAAACATTTTCAAAGGGTTGAAGTGTAGAAAAATAACTTATGAAGATATTTTGAAATAAATAATTTGGGAGATTATTAAGGCCCGATCATTGTTTGTGGATGTTATATGATAGTTAAATAACTGACTATTAATATTGGCCATTGCGCTGATCATTTCGAAGAGACCGGGATCGGGATTAGTTTTTTGAAAACTACTTCGATCCGGTTTGAACGTTTTCTTGAGGAAGACAAGAGCTTGGAGTCGAAGATGGAGCAGTGAAGTGCAAGGGCTAATCGATACTAATCCTGAGGGTGATTCCAAAATGGATGTAATAGAAATAGTGCCTTCAGTTCCATTCGGACCGGGAACGGACTTATATGGACGAATGCTATCAGAACATCGTCAGGGGGACGACGAGCATTCTATGTGTATGTGTGCTAAAAAGTTAACGCACAGCCTCGAGCCTCATCAACCGGGAATGGCTAAAACAGTGGAGGTGCAGCAAGGCTAAGTGACCAGCAACCAATTAGGGTTCTAGATGTCCCATTTTATTCGGATGTGTGGGCGGTTGCTGATCTCAATTGTGGGGTGATCTTATTCGGACTATCCAGTAAGGGGTAGCCCTAGTCTTGTGTTGCAGGGGATCAGGGGGGATCCTCGGTACGCTGATCTAGACCAGGTACTGTGACGGGCGGTACCTCAGTAGCCCTGCCATTGTATGGAATCCAATCTGTAATAAGCGCCTGCATGGTTTTGATTGTGCCCAACTATTGCTAGAACGTGAAATGCAAGCATTTCAGCTAGATTCTAATTTACTTTCAATAAACACTATTATAATATCAGACGGATTTAATAAAAAGTGTTTTGGTTATCGTAAGGTAAAAACCCGACATGTTTATTTGTGGCGTGGTCTTACGAGATACCTTTGATTTCAAAGGATTTTGAAAACTTTAATAATCCAATTGAGTGTGTTTTCTCACGCTGGTATTCCAGACTAACTCAGGTGTTATTTCGCTATAATGCTCGGGTCTGACCGAGTATTATAGAGTACAAATTTTGGATGGACTGCTATGGAGATCAAGGGATGTGTTGGATGGCAAGACGTGTCACATGTACTTGATGTATATTCCGCTGTGCAGTATAAGCTCTATGGTCAGCTTTTGTGAGGACAAGTTAGTATAACTGTCCAATATTTTCTATTGATTGTGTTGTACTCTAATGATGTAATGTATAAACAAATATAGTTCTTTCTGTATAAAGATCAGTCAATTATCTATTATATATTGTTCCGCTGCGTTTGTGGGACACTGATGTTATTTTATATATCTTCTTCTACCTCTTTCTTCTTTAACCCTAATGGTTCGTATTTCTGTCTACTTTGAGTTGAACGGTTGGAGATTATCATCGGCTCAAAGAGGTACGGATTTGCGCGTCGTTACACTAAGTAAACCCAAATATAATGATTCATTGTAGTCATTAAGCTTCTGTTTGGCTTTGGAAAGTTAATATGTAATTTTCTTTTAAAACGATCTTCAAGGTTATTCTAGTCTGAACAAGATAATTAAAGAATGATTTGATAATTGTTCAGAATATTATATAATGAAGTTTATGAATAATCTTGGGTTATTCATAAAAGAAGTTTTAGAAATAGTTTTGAGTGTTTATAGAAGGATTTTATAAATGGATTGGATGTTTATAAAGGGATGTTTTATACAAGGTTTGAAAGTTTATAAAGAAGTTATATAACCACATATGAATAATTATAAAGAGTCTCATAAATGAATATGGAGGTTCATAAATGTTTTGTAAAGGGTTTGGGTTAAAGAAAAACGTATTTCATAGGCAAGGGAAATTTGTAAAAGGATTTATTGAAGATAATTACAATAGGAATTTGAGGTTTGGGTTTCTCTAGGTTGACCTTTTAAAATAATGGTGGTATGGAAAATTCGTTCTAGACTTAATATCAAAGGAATAGTGCTTAGAGTTATCATTCTCTCCAATTTAAGTAATGTAGTTAAATCCATTTAAGAGATTTGGAAATGAGAAATCTTATAAATTTTTTGTGAATATATTTGTGTAAAAGAGATAAGTATATGAACGTTCATAAATGTTTGGAAAGGAGATTTATAAATGAATATGGTTTTGAGGCTTAGTGATCGCTTTGGGTAATTAAATCTCTAGATTTTATAGTTATTATTTGATAGTTAAATAACCGATTATCAAATTTGTCCTGATTTGACTTAAGAAGTGTGAATGTAGATTCGAGTTCCCATATAAGGACTCGAATACTTACTTCCAAAAGGACTGGGTCAATCGAAAATTACCAGTTGTTGATACGGATAGACCGAGATCTGATCTATATCCGTAAACCACTCTGAATAAATATGTACATTCAAGTGAAAGCATCTAGATGATGATAGAAGACTGAGCTCTTTGAAGTGCAAGGGCTACTGCTAGTAATCTTGAGGGTGATTCCAAAATGGATGTAGTAGAGTTAGTGTCTTCTATTTCGTTTGGACCCAGAACGTAGTTGTATGGATGAATGTTGGTATTGCATTTATGCTTGGAAGGCAGTGTTAGCATTCCAAGTTGGATTGATATTTAAAAAGGTAAAATATAGCCTCAAGCCTCATCAACCCAAAATGACTAAAACAGGGGATATGCTGCAGGGCTATGTAGGTTGCACCCATTAGGGTATACCAGTACATTTATGGATATATACACAATCATCAATGAATTCGTGCATGTAGGAGGTCTAGATTAAAGGTTGTAAAGCAACCGGGGTGATGATATATTCAGTACTATCCAGTAAGGGGTAGGTTTCCCTATGTTGGCAGGGGTCGCTACGTATGACGTCGATACATTTTTTTAGAGGTGTATTATGGCGGGCGGTACCCCAGTAGCATAGTCATTAGTTGAAATCTGATCTCCAATACATGCTTTAGGTTTTCAATTGTAGAGCTTAGTATGTTGGAATGTGAGATACAAGCATTTCAGCTATTTTATCTATTTACTTTAAACCTAAACACTATGATAATATCAATGGATTTTTATATAAAATGTTTTGGTTATCGTATGGTAAAAACCCGTTCGTTTTTATATGCGGTGTGGTCTTACGAGATACCCTTTGTTCAAAAAGTTATCAAATGTAGAAATTAGTTTGATTATTACTTGTTTTCGAGTTTAATCACGCTGATTTACTAGACTAACCTGGGTGTTATTCCATGTAATGCTTGGTCAGACCGAGCATGTTTTCCAGGTTAGTTGGACTTTGGAGTTGGAGAGGACCTAGATGGTCAAGACGTTTTCATATATATTTTTCTCCCTCTTTATTATAGGGTCTATATGTTTGTCAATGTAAGGATAGGTTTCTATAACTATCCAAATTTAAGATAAGTCTATTGTGCTCTGATGTTGTATATATGAATAAAGATGTTTCCTTTTTGTAAAGATCATTGTTGTATTATATACTATTCGTTGGATTATGAGATTCTGCGTTGTTTAGTTTTCTTCTATCTTCTTCTTTCACCCTAACAAATCATAATTTTCGACACTTGAATGTTCGGCATGTGATACAGTGGACGTATTAGTTTCGAGTTTCAAGGGTCGAAAATCTAGTTCGTTATAAAATATCTAGAAATATATGGGAATTATATAGCATAGTTATCTTCGGTGATGCTGTTCTATAATTATAAACTTATTTTTCTCTTCTAAGACAAATGATAAGGAAACCTTTCCCCATCCGGTTAGGAGGTGATCACCGTTTATGTATTATCTATTTACTTTCAAAAGAACTGAAGTTGAGTTTACTGAATCGATCGATTGCTTTTTGGAGGGCCTGATAATCGAGGGAGTTTATTTATATGAGATGATTAGAAAAACGTAACCATTCTAAAACCATATACGTGTTCTATGCTTTGGAAGAGGTTCTTGATTGGCTCGAGATGTTGGAATCTATGTGGAGATTAGAGATATAATTGAGATGCTTGAACACATGGAGTTGTTTGTGATTTATTTAGGATGTGGGAATCCATATGTGATTCTATGATCTATTAAGACATGGGAATCCATATCTGATTCTAAGATCTATTGAGATATGGGAATCCATATGTGGTTCCAATATCTGTTTGAGTTGTGACTTATGTGCTGGGATGTCAGATGTAGCCTTACCAATTAATATGACTAAGACCAAAGATAGGATACATAGACAAGGGGTTTAGCTAACCCAACCTATAGTTATGCATGTGTGAGTGGTGCATTCAACTTCATATAATAGCTAGCTATGTGTTTCCTATGTACGTTAGCTAGGGATGTATGATGCTTTGGGAGGATATCTCTGATCCTTATGCTAAAGGACCATTCTCGAAGTATTGAGGGCACCTCCATGGAATCCTACATAATTAGTTAACATGCCTTAGCGGTTTCGATTGTATACCTATTATAATTGTGGTATACACTCACATGCATCTTGCTACTTGATTATTTACATTTCACACCCTAGACATTATTATAATATAACTGGATTTTCTAATAGAAATTGTTTGATTATCATAAGGTAAAAGTCCGTCCATGTTTGTTTACAACATGGTCTTACGAGATATCTTTATTTTTGAAGCACTTTATAAATATAAAAGTCCATACGATTTGAGTTTCTCGTGTTGGATAACTAAACTGTTTCTGGCGTTATTTTCATATAACGCTCAAGTCAACCCCGAGAATATTTCTTGATTTAGCTAGACACTTTGGAGCTTCCAGAGACAAGCTGGATGCTCCAAGTTCTATTCAAATATTTATTTTCTACTACAATACTTGTTTTGTATCTATCAGCATTTATGAGGACATGTTGTTACAACTGTCCATGTTGATGATAGGTTAGTTTGCTCTGACTGTTTTATGTATATTAAAGTCTTTTTGGTAAAGATCTTTTGAGATATTATATATTATCATTCACATAAGAGATTTTGATATTGTATTCTTCTTTCTTTGTCCTTTTCTTTTCTTCATTTTCTTTTACCGTAACGTTTTGTCTTTCTGGCACTTAGGTGCTCAGTATACGAATACCATGGATGTATTAGTATCGACATCCGAGGGTCGAAAATGTCGTTCGTTACATTTGGTATCAAAGCTTAGGTTAAGCGAACACCTAGGCCTTGGTAGGGTAAACTCATTCGAGAGTGGATAAGTAACACCTTATAATGAGTGCGTGTGTATGAAAGCATGTATTTATTAGTGCTATAAAATAGTTTTATGTTGTGTTAATCGGTTTGTCAAGTAGGTTATTAATTTCGATCGAGACATAGGGCAACATAGCGTCAATAGGGATTTCTAAACAATTTAGCAAGACAAACTGACATAGTATTATGTTAAAATTGGTAAATGAAATAATTTTACCTTAGATTATATTTTATATAAAAGAATAATTTAAAATTAATATAATTATTTATAACGCGTCTATTTGTTCAGAAATGATAATATTCGATTTCATTTATTGTTTGATTAATTGTGCTCGACCAGTTTACGAGCAGTTTCACCTTTTCACTACATAGGATGGGTAGATAGTAATTGTGGGGACACTGAACGAACACCTTGAAAATTAAGTTTCACAGTTTGACTATAAGACGTTCAACGATAATATTATGTTAGAATTTAATTTTAATAAAAGTTGTTTATTATAGACTTTGAAAAAGATAAGATATTTTAAAAATAAATATTTGTGAGATGATTTCATATAATAAAGTGATTTTACATAAGCATGGCTTATAAAGTATAGTTTATACAAAAAGGATTTAAAGTGAGAATTTAAGAACTTAAATGTCAGTGCATTTGGAAATTGTTTTGTAAAGTTTGTGAAAATCAAATAATACTAGTATTATTTGAAAGTATTTATGAATAGAAATGTTTTAAAAAGGGTTTTAAAAGATATAGGAAGTAATGAACTCACTTTTGTCGTTGGAAAATAATTCTTGTGATGACTATAGCATCGTCAGCTTTTATTTTCGAATTTCGAAGTAAGGGAAACTACAATAGTTATTTTGGTGAAACAAATTTTGATTTAAATCTCAGAAGTATGATTTGATATACAAATAGTTAAACATTTATATTATTCAAAATGGTTTGAAATAAAGCCCGGCATTCAGTTCCAAAAGTTTTATGTTAAGCTATTTTATGGATGCATGTATCTTATACATTAGGGTAGTTTTTTTTGTGCATCTCATTATGATGTGTTGTTTATTAGTTTTCACTAATTGAAATGAAATGGAATTTTCGACGATTTTGGACAGTCGAAAACATCCGAATTAGTTGAGAACTTGAAGCTAAGTGCTTTTGCGAAAATATCTAAGAATAGTTTTTATTACCTTTAAATTGTGATGATAGTAGGATAAGACAAGTTTTAAATTTGTTACACATCCTGGTTATGTAAAAAGCTGATACTGTATATATAATCTTAGGATGTAGTGGAGTATTATACAAATATGAATGTGAGCTATGAAATGTTTATAAACTTAAGAAATGTTTAAAGGAATAGTTCATGAATGATTTTAATATTAAATGAGAAATAGTATATATGAAAATAAATGTGAAATAAAAAGAGATTGGTGTAGTTAAGAAACCAATGGAATAAATACGTAAGATGTACGTAGATAATCTTATTTGCATGAGAACTCTTTGTCTAAATTTGAGTCCAAGATTTCAAGGTGGCTTACACCGATCCAAATAAGGAATTTTCATTTGATTCTTGACGAATAACACTTGATACGGATTCTTGATATGACACTAATATTTTCTATCATAATATATAGCTATTTTAGGAGAATAAAGTTTTCTAATCAAGAAAACATATAGAATTCTACACCGAAGAAGTCGAGTTATCTGTACTAGTTCGGATGTAAAATTTTATGCGAAGGAGCAAGTTAGATTGCATATGGATGGTCCATGCACATTGTAATAACATTTGTATTCTATGTGTTGGATTGTAGAGAGTTTAGGGGATAACTCTTCGAATTATTTAATGTAGCATGAATGATTGACTAAGCAATAACCTGAGGTTGGTGAGCGTAAGGTGCGCTTAGTTGGTTGTTTATCATCCTTGTGCAATCAGAAGTCTTTGAACCTAGGCAAACCAAGATTTTTGGTTATTAGTGATTGTAGTACTATGTAGTATTGGTATATGATTGTTTCTTTAGTTGCTAGCAATTGCAATACCATTAGGTACTGATGGGTGATTGTTGTTTTGTTACTTATATTTCTATTTTAAGGAAAAATATTCTAAGGGGAGAATGTAACGACTCGAATTTTTCGAACACTTTGAATTTAAATATTTGTATTATTTAAATAATTTAAATCTTAGATTTAATGTGATAAAACTAATTTAATAAGCCTATTTAAACTATTCTTAAATATCAAATGATAATGGTAAACATTTAGCTTTTTAATCACCCTATTTCAATAATAATTCTTTTTAATTAACGCATGAAATTATCATCCTAGGGTATTGTCTTGGATTTTGGTGAAACTAGTGCCATTGGAACCGGAATAATGAGGTGATGTATGCCCATAAGTTTTGTAGCGATCCGACATCCCATGTGATCGTGCAAGCTCAAAACAAAACCTGATTAATTTGAGAATTTAATAATAATGCAAATTATTATACAAACCCCACTCTACCTTAACCTTCTCCATCACTCTTCACTTTTCCCTCCTTTTCTTCTGTTTATTTTTTCCAGTCATCAAAACAAAACTGTCACCACAAAATTAATTATTTCCAAAGCTTCACTCAACGAAAACCAAAACCATTGGAATCGTTGAACTCGTGCTGAGAGGGACTTCAAATCTGTGTAGGAGAATATGGGTGGGGCGCTATTTTAAAAATTGTGACATGTATAGGCCGATTAAGGAATCTGATTTATTGTCGATTGAGGAGGTGATTGGTCAAGGCGACACTAGGGCTGAACTTCTCACGTGAAGTTGAGCCAATGATGGTAGTTTGAAGGCGTGCGACTGTGCTTATTATACTGTGATATTTTTTAATAGTAGATGCAAGCTGTAGGTTGCGATGCGAGATAAGGGATCGAGTCTTACTTGGTGGGATCGAGAGTGTAACACTTACGAAGAAAAGATCAATGCAGGTGGTAGCGCCTCCTCCATTGGGAAATGAGGGAGAATGAGGGGGAGGAAGGATCATCATTGATGGGTTAGGTTAATGGAGAGAGAGTTTTAAAATTTGGGGAAAAAGAGGATTTGCTTTAATGAAGGTGATTAGTTTAGTTACTTAATTAATTAGTATAATTATCCAAAATCTAATAAAATCTGTAACTATTACATACGAGGTCCAGTCGAGACGTCATCTTCGCTGTTGCACTCATAGCGATATCCTCTACATCTTGGATGAGTTTACTCACTAGCTATTTTTATATTGTTGTGATATATTTGTTGTGAAAGATATAAATTAAAATAGACAACAATGCAAGTTAATTTTTTTACCCCTCCTTGTTTTTGAAAGCCGATTGCAACATTATATGTAGTGTATTCTCTCTTTTAATTCTCTAAAACATGCATTATGCTCCGAACTTATTTACATGTTTTATATTGTTGCTTGATAGAGTTATAAAGTGTGTGTGAATGGGTGAAGTGAAATTGTTGCTATAACTGCACATTGAAATCCTATGTATTTGACATATATTAAATTGGTTTAAATGTTAATATGTTGTGGAAATATATATATTTGGTTGTTTTTTACACATATTCAGATGTGTGTGATGTAAAGGAATTGGTCTGGAAATTTATAGTAATTGTGAAACAATGGTGCATATGTTTGTATAGCTAAAAGGTTGCTATAGATGCACTTTAGTACTTTTGTTTTAATAAAGTGTAAAAATGTATATTTCACATATTTTTCTAAAATCTTTTAAAGGAGTTTGTAAATGGTTTTAAAGTATATTGAAAGGAAATTTGAAGTTTGAATATGATTTTATAGTCATTTTTGAATGGTTTAAGTAAGGGTTTTAAATTATGAAACTCGTTTTAGGATTTTTAAGTAAATAATAAAATAGGTGTATTAAGTAATATTTTGAATAAGTGTTTTAAACCATATTATAAGTAATTTAAAGAGGGGGTTGGGGTTATTACACTTATATTATAATGAATTGTCATGTAAAAATGACTAAAAAGTATATCACCTTATTAAAAAGTGAAGATGAACTTGGATCTTTAAATGGATATGTGTGAAAGTTAATGACGGGTATAAAAGTGATTTCGGATTATAATAATGATGTTTAAACAACAATTCTTTTTAACCTATTTATTTATACTTTGAAAAGTAATATAATATTTAAAAGAGAATTTTAAAGATAATGATTAACTGAAGTGTTTTAGGTTTGTTGTAAATGTTGTTTTAGTAACATTTGTTTCCAAGCACTAGAATTGTATATTAAAATGGAAAATATAGTGTAACAACCTGGATTATTTCGTTTTGGCTTAAAAATATTTGATATATTTTAAATATTCAATTAATGGTTTTTTGGTCAAATAACCCTCTCTTAAATTAATTAATAATGATAGTAAACTTGTTTTGAAAGTTTATTTAAAAAATGGGTAGTTTGATGAAAAATTTATAATATGATCGGAAATCGTGTTTTGAATTTTCGACCTTTCATCAACCAAAAATTGTTGGAATATGTTGTGCATATTAGCGTACATATGTGTACACACAAAAAATAAGAAAACAACTTTACTAATTAAATGGTTTAGATAAAAATAAGTTTAAAAGGCAATTAATTAATTTAAAACGTGGACTTTCCTTTTTAGTGAAAAACGAATAAAACACAATAGTATAATACAACCGAAGGACATTAGAAAAGAAGATATGATAGCTTAGGTACATAACTTGATGGAGGCGTTTGTGTTGTCTAAATGTTAAGGAGGGTATTAATTTATTTTAAGGAAGACTAGTCTAGTAATTTACCACTTTTTAATTTCCAAAAAAACACTCTCTTTACATTCTCACTTTCATTTCATTTCCATTTTTTACACTCTTCCTCACTTTCATTTTTTTTCTTCTCATCTTCGTCTACTCCATTTTCAAAACCATGTTAAAACGCTTTTCTTTTCACTTTATATTCAAAAGCAACCTTGTAACAACCTTTATAACAACATCACTTCCTCAAAGTTTCAAATCTTAAAGCCAATAACCCAAAATAGGCCTTGAACCGAGAGCAATTAAGGGGAATGTTGGTTTGTCAATGAGCATTTAGGGGCTAGGGGAAGGCTTTGGCTGAGCTTGTAAGGTGATAGTGTTATGTGATGTGATGTTGGCTATTGGGTTCCAAAATGAAGTAGTAGCTTTTTAGAAGAGTTTTGGTGAGCTTGAAAGTGAGATATCTCAGTAACAACCCATACTTTAATAAGCCTGAATTTCAGCAACAATCGAGTCTCGAGTCCATCAAAGCACAAATTGTTGGGTTTGAGACCTGCAAATAAGCATGAGCATTATCAAAGATTAATAGAATATAAATTCATAGCAGAAATAGTAATAGGATATAAATAATAATCATGGCTACTACCTTGGAATTAATGGTATTCTTTGGGCATTAAATCGCCACATCAGTACCAGACATGAGAGAAAAGAAGATTTCTCCAACAATCGACCAAATCAAGCTTTAGTGGCCTATTCCTCTAAGTTTATCCTATGGGTTGTAACGAGGAGGGGGTTGGAACAATGTTCTAGTGACTAGAAAATATATACAGTGTCCATAAGATAATAAATTTATACTGATTTGTTTTCGCCTAATAGTTATGTCTACTATTTTAAGGTTAACCAAATTAACAAAATATTTCACACATGATATTTCTACCTAACATGATTCATCTACCTACCCTTCCCAAGGTATAAAATACCGATGTAAGTCTATCAACCACTTAATACTTCCAAATATGAAGTGGGCTCTAAGCATCGTCATTATTGGCCTACTTGTCCTAGCTTTAGACACTTTTAACCACTATTTATGGCTTTATGATATATAATAATCATATAACAAATGCATCTATTGTTTATTAAAGTCTTAGCCCTATAAGAGATAGTAACCAAGCCACTTAATACCCTATTAATAAGGACTATGTAGACACCTGACCATTAAATGTCAATATCCCAAATAGGCCTTTGTCATTTAATACCAAACCCAAAGGTGGACTCCTTGCTAGTAATATCTGGCTGACATTACTTGGAATTTCGCTAGAACACTTAATACTTCTTTATGAGAGAGAGGCAGGCCCTAGATCAGTCACTTAATACCTCAAATAGGAAGTGGACTCTTCTCGAGATATCCACTATCGCTCCTAACCGTTAATTCGGGCCATTTAATACTTTTTAATTAGGAAAGAGGAGGGCCCTCAAACAACCACTTAATACTCTAATCCCTAAGTACTAAGTAGATCATATCATCCATAATCATTTCCCGTGAGTCCTATGATTGTTGATGTCCCACGTCAGTAATATGTGTACACAACTGTTGGTAGCCTTTGACTGAAAGGAAGACTTCTATTATGTCAATTTACTGACCTCGCATCCCAATCTTTTAAGCCCAACTAGTTACCCTATGATTTACTAACTTAAGCCATATTTCATAGGCTTTATTATTACAAAGCTTTATTATCAAAAATTGGATATTGGACTTATCTTGCTAACCTCCATTTATTCATTTAACACTAAATAATTCACCTTAAATATTCAATTACCCATAATTCTCCTTTACATGCTTCTTCCATAAAAGTCAATTTGTCCATGATAAATAATATAATCATAACAGACATTTCCTAAAACATTTGTGTATATTTACTAATTTCTAAACAGTAGTTTTTCCTAATTGTTCCATAATTATTAACTTAGCTTCTTTATTTATTAGTTTCGTTAATTCATTTACCATGTTAATTTCTTGGTACCCTCAAATCCATTTCACTTCTTACCTATTAATTGGAGTTATAACCGTTCCAAACTTTCCTTCTATTACCTATTCGCAAATCAACATTATTACTACGTATAACTAATATCTTACGCGTACTTACGCATAAATCATCATATTTATTAGCACGTACGATTACCTACTTCTACCTAATATATTCTAGCCACAAATCTTTAACTAGAATATTCTTTTCCATATTTAGTTTGTTAAAATTACAATTCTTAGGAAGATTCTTCGTTGTAACGATCAGAATTTTATGACCGTTGAAAATCGACACTAATACATCCTCGTGCCGCAAATTTGAGTGCTAGAAAGCCTGATTATTAGGGAAAAATAAAATATAGATGGTACAGAATCTTACACGAATGGAGTAATATATATTATTTCGATAATAATCTTTATAGTGGAAAATTTTGAATACAATATCAGAGTCTAACTGGATTTAACCTGGACAATTATAAACCCATTGTCCTTACAAATGCCTGAAAAATAAAATCAAACGCAGTAGATGCAGCGGATAATATAATACGTCCATACGTAGATGAAGATATCTAACTCTCCTCTGGATGCTCCAAGCATCTTCAACTAAACTTGAAACTACTCGGATCTGACTCGACTATTAAAAATACCCAGACCAGGCTTGATAAACCAACATGAGAAACTCACACTATAAACATATGATGGAGTCATAGATGGGTACTAAACAAGACCTTTGAAAAGAATAATATCTTGTAAGGCCACGCCACTCATAAATACATATGGGTTTTTAACTTACGATTACCAAAATACTTTATAAAGAAAATCACTTTGATATTATTAGTTTGAAAACACTTTCAAATAAATATGCATATAAAAAAGTGTTAGTACCTGGACTATGGTAATATATCCAGACTTGGTCAATAGAAAATATGATACCAAAAGGGTAGCTGAAATGTTTGTAAAGCATTACAGCTATTTTGGGACTATAATCAAAACCTTAAAGCTCGTATTTGGAATTGGCATTCTAACATAATAGGGAACTAGTGGCCTTTTTCTTCAATTTGCGCATAACAACTATAGTTACCCCGATGACCTTATTACTTTTCTCAAGCTAGCCACTTGGAATTGCACTTGTATAATACTATAGAACAGAGTATTTCTTCGTGGCATTACACGGTCTTTGTCGGCCTCCATGATTGACCATTTCATCAACTCAAGGCAATATATGCCTTCCATTTCTCATAATTGATAGCCCAAAATACGTCCTGCAGATCACATAGTATTCTATATCATTCCTGGGATGTGAGTCTTGTGAGGTTACGCTCCACAAAGATATGCTTTTTCAAAAGCCACGCTTTGATCATAACAGGATTCACTTTGAATAAAACATTGTCATTCCTTCGATTATTATTGACTTTCACGAACATACAACCTTTACGCTCATACGTCTCAAAGAAGAGTGTTAAGCTAAGAGAAGTTTCCTTTCCTGCCACCAAACAGCTGTACACTTGTAAAACTCAACATTAGTGATCTCAGAAATGCAATGTCAGACGTACATCCATATAAGTTCGTTCTAGAACTAAACAAAACTGATGGCACTCCTAGCACATCTTTGGGAATCGACCCTAGGATCTGTAGCGAGTAGTACTTGCATTACGAAGATTTCAAAACACGACAGGACCGTTGCTATAGTAAATATCTCAATATTGGGAGTGATATAGAGATTGTCAACAAGCAGCCATTCTGCTAAGAAGATCTTCATTCTTCAATACGACGAAGATTTCAGAATGTAGACACCACTGCCATATAAATATAATATAGGGTAAACCCTGTGACTCATGACAGCTATCCCCACATTTTGAAGATAATCATCATCTTCAACATTGTAACAGCCCGGGATTTGCATTACCAATTAATAAATAAAAGTTAGGATTTGTATTTATTTTAATGAAGCATGAAAGGATTTGGAGTAACAAAATTTATTTAAAAATGGCTATTTTAATTAAATTGGAAATATGGGATTTTAAAATGAGGATAAAATGTTATTTTTGGAAAGCTAAATATTTTAGGAGAGATTTTAAAACGGGTTTGGATAAGAAAATGAGTTTTATAAACATATATGAACACTTAGACTAATTTTTGGAAACATGTAAATAACTCTCTTCTTATTGGGTTACTAAACCTAGCCAAATAACCCACCCTAAACCTCCTCTATAAATTATCTCAAACTCTCCTAACCTCACTCATTCATCCCTAATCAAAACCCTAATCATTTCCTAAAGCTTTCTTAACAAAAATGGCCTCTATCTTCACCTCCTTCTAGTTATAGCTTATGCAAGTCATTCTATGCAAAGGTAATGCAAATACCCACCTCAAATCCATTTTTATATCT
Source organism: Allium cepa (assembly GCA_030765085.1). NCBI lineage: Eukaryota > Viridiplantae > Streptophyta > Magnoliopsida > Asparagales > Amaryllidaceae > Allium > Allium cepa. The sequence goes on from CM060937.1 coordinate 297,415,927, forward strand.
TTATAATTTCTGAAATTTATTTGGTAACACATGTTTTATGTGTTTTTTTGATCTTATAGCTTCCTAATCATCTTTTGCTAACTTGGGTTGATGCTATAATGGTCTTTGTTGCTTTCTAGAGAGGTATATTGCCAAAAACCTCTTCTAATATGTGTTTAATCCTCTTTTGATTTCAGTAATCATTTAGTAACACATGTTTTATTATGTAACATGTGAATCATAGCTCTTTGATCATCTTTGCTTTCATTTTGGTTGTGCACATAAGGTGCTTGTGATATTGCTTCCTAAGGTAATGCTAAGCTTTGGCCCTTTGTTTCCCTTAATATAGTGTAGTAATCATTATATGGTAGTTAGTGATTAATATTAGTGAAAATTTGATGCCAAAAACTTGAAAAAAACACCCCAAAATCACTAAAATGAGCAATTTCAGCAGGCTGGAATGCTTCAGCCTGAAAACAGGCTGAAACAGTGGTCTGGGTGCACCAGGGCAGGCCTGGGTTGCACCCAGGCTGCAGCCTGGGCGCAGCAGGCTAGCCCGGTTGGGCTAGCCGGTAGCAGGCCAGCCCTTAGTGGGCTGGCGCGAAACTCCAGTGCGCGGGCGAATGGCCCGCGCGACCCGGTGGCAGACGCGGGCCGAAGCCTGCGTCCCCACTCCCCAGCCCAAGCGGGCTGGGGGGGTTGCCCACTCCCCAGCCTAAGCGGGCTGGGGCTTGCCCATTCCCCCCGGCCCATGTGGGCTGGGGGGGGCTTAATAATTCTCCCCAGCCCGCATGGGCTGGGGCTTTCCCATTCCCCCGGGCCCATGCAGGCTGGGGGGGCTTAATAATTATCCCCAGCCCGCATGGGCTGGGGCTTGCCCATTCCTCCCCCCCCCCCCCCATGCGGGCTGGGGGGGCATGATAATTCTCCCCAGCCCGCATGGGCTGGGGCTTGCCCATTCCCCCGGGCCCATGCGGGCTGGGGGGGGGGGTGGGCTTGTTAATTCACCCAGCCCATGCGGGCTGGGGCTGGACCGAACCAGGCTGCACCATGCGGTGCAGCTGGTTCTAAAAAAAAATGGGCTGCACCCACTTGGTGCAGCCGGGTTCCGACCCAACGGTTACACCATTTTTGGTGCAATCGAGTCCGAGTTGCACCATTTTGGTACAACCGCTTCAAATTGATTGTTTCTGCAACGAACCTTTGGGCTTCAATTGCTAATCAGAAATTGTCGAATTTTGGTTCACAACCATTCAGAATATTTTCCAACACGAATATTGGTTTTCAATGATTTTTTGATTTATCGATTTCTCTGAGATTTGGCACTAGATTTCGTACACGGGTTTTATGAACTATTTTAAAAGGATTTTTCACCCCTAAATGGCTTTCGAAATTATTATATAATATTATTTTTAATTATTAAATTAATTACTCCATAATAGGAGAGTTTTCAAAAGCCGTTTTAAAGTGATTTCAAGATCAATTATAAATCCGTTTTGCACCATTATTTTCTATAATAAAAATCTCACACTCACTTTTAGCACGTCGAGCGAAGTGGAAAGGTGCTTAAACGGTTAGGAAATCTCCGGCCTATGGAACCGTGTGTATTTTCTTTCCGGTTAATCCCCGACCTATTCGATTGATCGTTTTGACCTTTGGGTCTTGTTTACTGATGATACGAGGTGCACTTTTTATTGTTTGGAGTGTGAGCTTGCTATTGGATAGTAAACCGTTTAGTGCGAACGTGGGGTATGGGACTCATTGTTAACACTTACGGGTTCCTCTCCAAGAAGTTTGTGACACATTAGCCTACGGGCGGCCAATACTGGACCTCTGGGTCACCACGCCTCTGGGCAACCGTCTCTGGACACCTACTCTATGGAGCAGTTTTACGGCAAGTGCCTCTGGGCCTTTATCCTTCTGGGAAGGATCTCGCCGTCTCGCGCGTTCCGCATCTGTGCGAGTGATCGATCACAACTCTACAGTACTTGGCAATAACGACTCTGGTCGGTGGACGTGCTATACTTGTATTATCTGATGATTTTTATATCCATTCGAGTACCGCCATTCGGTGTTGGTTCTATGGAACCATACGATGTAAGTGCGATTACCTTGTGGATTCGCTGTGTCTTTGGACACTTCTTTTCTGTATCCGATTTCATTGACTTTTCAGTACGTCCCTATGGCTCTTTGGAGCATTGATCTTTGCTTGGGCATTGATTACAGACTCTGGTCACTCTTGGGATTATTGCCTATGGGCAACTTTATATAGCTTTAGCTACGCCGATGATATGAGGTGATTTTGTTTATTCAACACTTTGGTGTTGATATTCTTTTTGGAGATTTTACTGTTTATAGATGATTGGGGATCGTCATGTGGTCCATAATACACTCCTCTTCGAAGAAGTACTGTTTATTTATGTACTGCATTCTTATATATATCTTAGTATTACTGATTGTTTAGCTAGCCTGACCCGAGTGTTGTTCGTTCGGGTCAGACCGAGTTGTTTCAGGTTAGGCCTCTGGACTTAGCTTTCTGTGTTTCCGCTTGGACATTATCTGCTATGCTGATAGATAGCTCTTTATATTTGTCCACTATTTTGATACTCTGATTATTCAGTCTCTTATGTACATATTTTGACTCGCATGTGTGAGCAGTGGCTTTGTACCCACCTTTTGATATTTGGATCTGTATTAACGATATATTGTACCTATGTTCTGTGACTGTTCTGTGATGATGATGTTGTCATTTAGTATTATGTTTGTTCTGAACCTATTTTCCTTAGCCATTGTAATTTCGTTATAAATATCTATTGGATACGTCGAACCACTTGAGAGAAGAAAACCACCTATTCGACGTATTCGGTAGTTAGTTATAGCTTGATTACATATGGTCGCTTCCATTATACTCTATTCTCCGTTCTAGTAGACGGTATTACTCCGTAATACTCTTTACTAGAGTGGGTCTCGGAGTGGGGCGTTACAGTTTGGTATCAGAGCTTTGTTCAGAACTAAGTATAATAAACATAGAACAGTAACACTAAGTACAATACATCTTAGTATGATTCAAATATTACAATGCCCTTTCCTCATGACATTGGATAGATAAGTTAGGAATATGTTTAGTAATACATTTATATTCCGTAGTGTTCCATTTGAATTATCTATCTTTAAATCATGCTTAACTCGTATCTTATCTTATCTTTCAGTATGGTTGGGAGAGGTAGGAACCTCTGTTCTGCTGATGCTGGACAGTCCAGCAACCCTCACCCAGAGGGCGTATACATGACCACGGACCAGATCATGGAGCTGGTTCGTAACTCTCAGTCGCACTCTCAGTCTCCTGCACCAGTTTCTGATGCACCACACAAGTTTGCTTTTGCACGTCTATGCAGCGACTTTTTTCATCTCGGAGGGAAGCCGTTCAATGGCTCCGAGATTGTTCTTGAGTTCCAGGCTTGGATCAGAGTTTGCAAGCGTAATTTCACTCGCATGACCCTTCCTGACCATGACAGAGTTCTTGTTGCTTCTAGCCATCTTGAGGGCCGTGCCTTGGATTGGTACGAGCTCCTTATTTCTGAGACCGATGAGGCCACTCTCACTTGGGATCAGTTCCGAGAGCGCTTCTTGCTCAAGTTTGTCCCCGAGTCCGAGAAGATAGCCCTTGCACGCCGCTTTATTGACCTTAAGCAAGGGAAGACCTCTGTTGCTGACTATTCATCATCTTTCGAGGCCCTGTCCAAGTATGGCCTCGAGTTCATTATCTCTCCTTTTAAGAAGAATCTCAAGTTTGTAGAAGGCCTGAAGAAATATTTGAAGAAACAGCTGATGCTCCAGCTTAAGCTCCCTTTTGATGAGCTAGTTGACGCAGCGCTTCACCTTGAAGCGGTGGAGCGTGAGAGAGACAGCGATGGGGATGGTGAGGGTTCCAAAAACCCCAATCAGAAGCGGGGTCCATTTCAGAAGACCAAGCCTTGGAACAAGAAGAAGAAGACTGGCAGTTCTACTTTTCGGACTCAACTTCAGACTCATCCTCAGTCCCAGACTCCTGCTCAGCCTAGTGGGACACGTCCCCCGAAGAAATGCTTCAACTGCGGTTCTCTTGATCACTTTATTCGAGAGTGTCCCAAACCTCTCTATTGCACCTTCTGCAAGAAGGAGGGACACAGGATCTCCACTTGTCCTACTGCACCTTCTAGATCTGGCAAGCTTAATGCTGCCAAGGCTCCTACATCTTCAGCTCAGCCTCGAGGTATGCATCCTTCCGTTCTCGAAGGTTCTATTTTATTTCATGGTAGATCTTGTAGGGTTCTCTTTGATACGGGTGCCTCTCACTCATTCGTATCAAAGGAACTGGTTGATACTTTATCTTTAGATGTTACTTGTTTGGTTTCTTCACTAAGGATTGTGAATCCCATCGGCGAATCCACGACCCTTAGTCTGCTATGTGAGGATATAGATATTGATCTTTGTGGATTTTCTTTCCGTGTGAATCTGCATGTTATGGAGTATTTGGGCTTTGACATGATTCTTGGCATGGATTGGCTCGCTTAGTACGACGCAAAAATCATTTGTTCGGAGCGGATATTATTTCTTCGTCATCCTGACTCGTCTGCTCCGTTAGCTATTGCTCTTCAGGATGCTGGGATTTCTGATATTACTTTATTTGCTCTTGATTCACGAGATGAGGATGTGGACATATCTCGTATTCCTATCGTTCGGGATTTCCCCGATATATTCGAGCCAGTATCAGGCCTGCCGCCAAAGCGGGTCATTGAGTTCCGCATTGATCTCATTCCAGGCTCCCACCCAGTTGGGCGTCCTCCCACGAGGATGTCTACTAAAGAGAATGAGGAACTCAGGAAGCAGTTAGTAGAGCTTGAGGCGAAGCAGTTCATTCGGTCCAGTTCTTCGCCATGGGGCGCTGCTGTGGTCTTCGTTAAGAAGCCCGATGGCTCTCTTAGGCTTTGCATTGACATCGCAAGCTTAATGAGTTGACTATCAGAAATCATTATCCATTGCCATGGATAGACGATATGTTTGATCAGTTGAGCGGTGCGAAGGTCTTTTCCTAGTTCGACCTTGCCACCGGATTTCATCAGCTCTGAGTTGCGGAAGATAGCATTCCTCTTACCGCTTTCCGCACTCGTTATGGTTCTTTTGAGTGGTTGGTCATGCCATTCGGCTTGACGAATGCACCGGCTTTCTTCGTCGATCTTATGAATCGAGTATTCTGGGAATACATCAATAGATTCGTTCTGGTTTTCATCGACGATATTCTTATTTATTCTAGATCCGAGGTAGAGCATGCTCATCATCTGCGGATCGTCTTGGATACTCTTCGTCGGCATCAACTTAAGGCCAAGCTCTCCAAGTGCCATTTTTGGGAGAGCAAGGTCAAGTTCTTGGGCCATATTGTATCATCTGAGGGTATTTCTATCGATCCTGCCAAGATCGAAGCTATTCAGAATTGGAAGCAGCCCGAGAACGTTCATGATATTCGTAGCTTCCTTGGTCTGGCGGGTTATTACCGTCGGTTTATCAAGGATTACTCTCGAGTTGCACTTCCCCTTACAACGTTGACTCGTAAGGGTGTTCGCTTTATTTGGTCTGATAAGTGTGAACCTTCCTTTCAGTGACTGAAGGAACTTCTCACTCATGCTCCTATTCTTGTGGTTCCTTAGAGTAACCAGGATCTGGTTGTTTACACCGATGCTTGTGGTAGCGGGCTCGATGCTGTGCTTATGCAGAAGGATCGGGTAGTTTCTTATGCTTCCAGGCAACTGCGTCCGAATGAGGTTCACTATCCTACTCATGATCTTGAGTTAGCAGCTATCGTCTTTGCCTTGAAGACGTGGCGTCACTTTCTATTAGGCGAACGCTTCACTCTTTACACCGATAACAAGTCTCTGAAGTATCTTTTCAGCCAGAGTGATCTCAACATGAGGCAGCAGCGATGGCTTGAGTTTCTCGCCTCATATGATTTAGATATTCAGTATACCCCTGGCAAGGGTAATCGTGTTGCAGATGCGCTCAGTCGCAAGCACTCGGCGGTAGTTTCTATGATGATTGCCGAGTGGGATATTCTTGAGACCCTATCTTTATGTGATATTAGAGATCGAGCTCCATCTTCCGATTCTCCGGTCTTACTACTCAGCTTAGAAGCTCGTCCTATCTTATTGGATCGCATTGCCCATGCTCAGCGGCAGGATCCAGCCTTATTGCATCTCATTCACCTTCTCGAGTCGGGATCCAGTGATGAGACATTGCTGGATTATTCTCTTTATTTTCATCGGTGTCTTCGTAGGAAGAACCGTATTGTTGTACCATCTGATTTATCACTTAGGCGTGACATTCTGGATGAGTTCCATCGCACTAAGTACACTATACATCCCGGTTCGAGTAAGATGTATGCTGATATGTGTCGGTTATATTATTGGGAGGGTTTGAAGAGAGATGTGGCAAGTTATGTGAGTGGTTGCATGACTTGTCAACAGATCAAGGCCGAGCATCAGCGTCATCTGGTCTTCTTCAGCCGCTAGAGATTCCATTGTGGAAATGGGATTAGATATCCATGGATTTTATTGACGGTCTGCCTCGATCGAGGTCAGGCCATACTTCTATTTGGGTCATCGTCGATCGCTTGACCAAATCAGCTCATTTCATTCCTATTAGATCCACTCGGACTGCTCCTCAGCTTGCCAAGCTATATGTGAAGGAAGTCGTTCGACTTCATGGCATTCCTATCTCTATCGTCTGTGATCGAGACACTATCTTTACTAGTCACTTCTGGAAGTGCCTAAAGTCAGCTTTGGGCACAAAGCTGAATCTCTCGACTGCTTATCATCCTCAGACCGACGGTCAGACGGAGAAGGTGAATCGTGTTTTAGAGGATCTTTTGCGCTGTTGTATTCTGGATTTCGGAGGTAGTTGGGAGGATCACTTACCGCTTGTAGAGTTCTCCTACAACAACAGCTTTCAATCTAGTATCGGCATGGCACCTTTCGAGGCTCTATACGGAAGGCCATGTCGCTCTCCTGCTTGTTGGTTAGAATCTGGCGAGAAGCTCATTCTTGGTCCAGATTCAGTTCGGGAATCTTCTGAAAAGATTGCTCTTATCCGTCAGAGAATGAGGGAGGCACAGGACCACCAGAAATCCTACGCGGACAACCGTAGGAAGCGTCTTGAGTTCTCCATTGGTGATTTTGTCTTCATTCGGATTTCCCCTTTGAAGGGGGTTGTGCGTTTCAGCTCTACAGGGAAATTGGCTCCTCGCTATGTTGGACCATTTCCTATCACGGAACGCATCGGTCCTGTTGCATATCGTGTGGCTCTACCTGCTCATTTTTATGGAATGCATGACGTGTTCCATGTTTCTCAGCTTCGCAAGTGTGTTTGCGATCCTGATTCTATCATTGAGCTGCATGTCATGCCTGATTTAGAGATCTTACCTGATTTATCTTTGGAGCAGCAACCTCTTCGTGTGCTTGATTCTGAGGATAGACGCCTTCGTAACAAAGAGGTTCCACTCGTGAAGATTCAATGGTCACCGAATCCTAAGGACTGCACTTGGGAGACCAGAGAATCTATCGAGCGCTCTTATCCCGGCTTTCTCCCATCTTCTTCTGTGGGTAAGAATTCTCTATTTTATCTCTATCACTTCTTTTGTGGATTTGACGTTATAGAAGACATCTATCTTAAGGAATTGCGGGGATGCAATTTTCTTAAGGGGGAGGTCTGTAACAACCCGGGATTTGCATTACCAATTAATAAATAAAAGTTAGGATTTGTATTTATTTTAATGAAGCATGAAAGGATTTGGAGTAACAAAATTTATTTAAAAATGGTTATTTTAATTAAATTGGAAATATGGTACTTTAAAATGAGGATAAAATGTTATTTTTGGAAAGCTAAATATTTTAGGAGAGATTTTAAAACGGGTTTGGATAAGAAAATGAGTTTTATAAACATATATGAACACTTAGACTAATTTTTGGAAACATGTAAATAACTCTCTTCTTATTGGGTCACTAAACCTAGCCCAATAACCCACCCTAAACCTCCTCTATAAATTATCTCAAACTCTCCTAACCTCATTCATTCATCCCTAATCAAAACCCTAATCATTTCCTAAAGCTTTCTTAAAAAAAATGGCCTCTATCTTCACCTCCTTCTAGTTATAGCTTATGCAAGTCATTCTATGCAAAGGTAATGCAAATACCCACCTCAAATCCGTTTTTATATCTTTCTAATTTCTGAAATTTATTTGGTAACACTTGTTTTATGTGTTTTTTTTGATCTTATAGCTTCCTAATCATCTTTTGCTAACTTAGGTTGATGCTATAATGGTCTTTGTTGCTTTCTAGAGAGGTATATTGCTAAAAACCTCTTCTAATATGTGTTTAATCCTCTTTTGATTTCAGTAATCATTTAGTAACACATGTTTTATTATGTAACATGTGAATCATAGCTCTTTGATCATCTTTACTTTCATTTTGGGTGTGCACATAAGGTGCTTGTGATATTGCTTCCTGAGGTAATGCTAAGCTTTGGCTATTTATTTCCCTTAATATAGTGTTGTAATCATTATATGGTAGTTAGTGATTGATATTAGTGAAAATTTGATGCCAAAAACTTAAAAAAACACCCCAAAATCACTAAAATGAGCAATTTCAGCAGGCTGGAATGCTTCAGCCTGAAAACAGGCTGAAACAGTGGTCTGGGTGCACCAGGGCAGGCCTGGGTTGCACCCAGGCTGCAGCCCGGGCGCAGCAGGCTAGCCCGGTTGGGCTAGCTGGTAGCAGGCCAGCCCTTAGTGGGCTGGCGCGAAACTCCAGCGTGCGGGCGCATGGCCCGCGCGACCCAGTGGCAGACGCGGGCCGAAGCCCACGTCCCCATTCCCCAGCCCAAGCGGGCTGGGGGGTTTGCCCACTCCCCAGCCCAAGCGGGCTGGGGCTTGCCCATTCCCCCCGGCCCATGCGGGCTGGGGGGGCTTAATAATTCTCCCCAGCCCGCATGGGCTGGGGCTTTCCCATTCCCCCCGGCCCAAGCGGGCTGGGGAGGGGGGGCATGATAATTCTCCCCAGCCCGCATGGGCTGGGGCTTGCCCATTCCCCCCGGCCCATGCGGGCTGGGGGGGGGGGGGGGGGCTTGTTAATTCACCCAGCCCATGCGGGCTAGGGCTGGACCGAACCAGGCTGCACCATGCGGCGCAACTGGTTCTAAAAAAAAAAAAAAGGGCCTGCACCCACTTGGTGCAGCCGGGTTCCGACCCACCGGTTACACCATTTTTGGTGCAACCGAGTCCGGGTTGCACCATTTTGGTGCAACCGCTTCAAATTGATTGTTTCTGCAACGAACCTTTGGGCTTCAATTGCTAATCAGAAATTGTCGAATTTTGTTTCACAACCATTCGGAATATTTTCCAACACGAATATTGGTTTTCAATGATTTTCTGATTTATCGATTTCTTTGAGATTTGGCACTAGATTTCGTACACGGGTTTTATGAACTATTTTAAAAGGATTTTTCACCCCTAAATGGCTTTCGAAATTATTATATAATATTATTTTTAATTATTAAATTAATTACTCCATAATAGGAGAGTTTTCAAAAGCCGTTTTAAAGTGATTTCAAGATCAATTATAAATCCGTTTCGCACCATTATTTTCTATAATAAAAATCTCACACTCACTTTTAGCACGTCGAGCGAAGTGGAAAGGTGCTTAAACGGTTAGGAAATCTCCGGCCTATGGAACCGTGTGTATTTTCTTTCCGGTTAATCCCCGATCTATTCGATTGATCGTTTTGACCTTTGGGTCTTGTTTACCGATGATACGAGGTGGACTTTTTATTGTTTGGAGTGTGAGCTTGCTATTGGATAGTAAACCGTTTAGTGCAAACGTGGGGTACGGGACTCATTGTTAACACTTTACGGGTTCCTCTCCAAGAAGTTTGTGACACATTAGCCTACGGGCGGCCAGTACTGGACCTCTGGGTCACCACGCCTCTGGGAAACCGTCTCTGGACACCTGCTCTATGGAGCAGTTTTACAGCATGTGCCTCTGGGCCTTTATCCTTCTGGGAAGGATCTCGCCGTCTCGCGCGTTCCGCATCTGTGTAAGTGATCGATCACAACTCTACAGTACTTGGCAATAACGACTCTGGTCGGTGCATGTGCTATACTTGTATTATCTGATGATTTTTGTATCCATTCGAGTACCGCCATTAGTTGTTGGTTCTATGGAACCATACGATGTAAGTGTGATTACCTTATGGATTCGCTGTATCTCTGGACACTGCTTTTCTGTATCCGATTTCATTGACTTTTCAGTATGTCCCTATGGCTCTTTGGAGCATCGATCTTTCCTTGGGCATTGATTACAGACTCTGGTCACTCTTGGGATTATTGCCTATGGGCAACTTTATATAGCTTTAGCTACGCCGATGATATGAGGTGATTTTATTTATTCAACACTTTGGTGTTGATATTCCTTTTGGAGATTTTACCGTTTATAGATGATTGGGGATCGTCATGTGGTCCATAATACTCTCCTCTTCGGAGAAGTACTGTTTATTTATGTACTGCATTCTTATATATATCTTAGTATTACTGATTGTTTAGCTAGCCTGACCCGAGTGTTTTTCGCTCGGGTCAGACCGAGTTGTTTCAGGTTAGGCCTCTGGACTTAGCTTTCTGTGCTTCCGCTTGGACATTATCTGCTATGCTGATAGATAGCTCTTTATATTTATCCACTATTTTGATACTCTGATTATTCAGTCTCTTATGTACATATTTTGACTCACATGTGTGAGCGGTGGCTTTGTACCCACCTTTTGATATTTGGATCTGTATTGACGATATATTGTACCTATGTTCTGTGACTGTTATGTGATGATGATGTTGTCATTTAGTATTATGTTTGTTCTGAACCTATTTTCCTTAGCCATTGTAATTTCGTTATAAATATCTATTGGATACGTCGAACCACTTGAGAAAAGAAAACCACCTATTCGACGTATTCGGTAGTTAGTTATTGCTTGATTACATATGGTCGCTTCCATTATACTCTATTCTCCGTTCTAGTAGACGGTATTACTCCGTAATACTCTTTACTAGAGTGGGTCTCGGAGTGGGGCGTTACAAACTTGTCTTCACTTTCAATTGTAGACATTGGTTAGAAGTGGTTTTCGGATAGAAATCACAAAAATTCAACCTTGGTTTCTCCGAACCAACCATCGATAAAAAGGTGTTTAGGTATAAAGTTGATTATCACACAACATTTAATTAACATTTTCTTTTTACTTAAGCCAAATTTCTTTTAAAGATATATTCTTTGAATCATCTTTACCTTTTTGAAAGTACATGCAATCATTAAGTCTCATTTATCAAATCCTTTAGTTAATTAGAACCCTTTTAGATCTAGGAAAAATTCTAAATCGTTTCACTTTTTATATAGGAAAACATTTTCAAATTATTTATTTAAACTCATATTGGAAAACATTGTTGAGTAAAAAGGATAATGGAAATTATACTAATTCTACTCAATACAAATTTTCATATTCAACCTTTACTATCCGTCGAATAACGGTGAAATCACCTTTTAAATTCACATGGATATTACGGATTCCCTCCTCAGAATCAGATACCATGTAGAAGAATATTATTTTATATGCAATCTAGGTTATTTGAATTTGGAAAATTATATCTTTTATACTTTGGGAAATTTTGATCGGATTAATTAAAGTTACTATCCCCTCCATCGGGCCAGTCCGGGTAGCCAGGGAGGGCAGGCAACTTGTTTCCCAAACTTGTGCCTAAAGACTATCTCTCTATCACCCATAAGGTGGTCAAGTTATTTGATCTATCCTGAATATTTTAACATGCTTAATTTACTTTTAATTATTTTAGAGCATCCGAGCTTTCCTTTCGATCTATTCCATTCCTTGGTCAGATTTTCTATGACACTTACAAATAAAAAAAATGTACTAGTCATTTCTGCATACTACTTTTTAAACCTCTTAATCATCATAAAACTACGTAATTATTTATTTGAAAAGGTTCTCAAAAGATTCGGGAAAAATAATTAAGTTAAAACCATTATTTGCAAAAATTATTAAAAAAAGGTTGCAAATGGTGTTTTAAAAGCTTATTCAGTTTAAAAAAATTTCTAACATTTTGGAAATTATTTATATAAGTCAAATCTCTTTTAATACATTTTAAAAGATTCATAAAATTTATTCTATATTTTTAACATTTAAAAATATTCATTTTAAATTAATTTTAAATTCGCATTATGATCTGCAAAACCACGATTTTCTGAAAAATTGTTTTGGATTTATTTAAAAATTTGTAAGATAAAATCTTAATTTTATTTTTTAATTTAAAAACTATGGATAAAATATTCCAGGAAATTTTTATCTTGAAGAATTCCAAGCTCTATTCTATTCTGTACACTTGTTTGAATTCTACGACGTGAAATAGAGAACTACCATTACGAACGCGCCTAGTTTTGACTCAATTACTATTTTATATTTAAATTTTGTCGAAACAAGCTTAAATGTTTTTAAAACACTTAGAAATCGATTTAAACTTATTTTTGATCAATATTCTCATTTTCAAATACATATTCCATTTATTTCATATTATAATATTATATCATTATAATATTCATTTTAAACCTTTTTAGATATTTAAAATCATTAAGAGGCTAAATAATTTCCATACACATATTTATATAGATTTAATTATCATTTAATTAACAATGGTTAATTACTAACCATTTCTCTTATCATTTATCAAACCAAGTTATCATCGCTATTAACAACTACATACTCAATCATAATATCAGCCAAGTTAACATCCAATATCAAACATTTAATTATCAAACATGTTTAAAATTTCAAATCATTATACTTGAAATAATTTAGAGATTAATTAGTAAACATGTGAGTACTCACCATTAACCAAACCATTTCACTTCCTACCAACATTCATTCAGTCCAACACTTTACTTAAACTTCTGTTAAATTCAACTAATCATCATCTACTCCATTCATCCTTGCTTTATGCTCTCGACCACACCATACAATATGCTTTGCTCTCGGCCTCTTCTTCCAAACTCCAGGAAATCCAGTGCTTCTGTAGTGCTTCAAACTTCCTCCTATCATCTTGGAACGAATTCGATGACACTTCTTTCCAATATTTTCACTCTGGAGCTTCCCGAACTCCTTCATTTCTTCCAAATGGGCTCGGCCTAGCCTTTTTTCGGTGGTGGAGCTTGGCCTTAGTGATGACGGTGGTGATCATGTACTTAGAAGAGAAAGCGGTTGAGTTTGGATTTGCTTTTGATGTGGAATACTATATTTTTACTTTACTTTCTTTTTTTTTCCTACCTTTTCACCATTATTTTCTAAAGGAAAGAAGCGATTAAAACTCTAAGGAAGAAGAAGAAAGCTAAGAAAGAATAAATGGATGTGTGAAGTAACGAAAGCATAAGGGTCCATATTTATAGCTAGCCTTATAAGCCCTAACCTTTAAGAAATGTAATTTGACAAAAACACATTTCCTCCTATATCATTCCTTGCGCAAGCAATTAACCACCCCCTCCTTTCATTATCTTCCATCCTTTCCATCACTTCTTGTCTTACTTGCTTAATAATAAAATAAAATATGCATTTATGGCGATTTGATGTTTTCTTTTCATTACTTCTCGTTTAAGCATCCTTAATTTATTAATGTAAATATTTTATTTATGTTTTGATCTGATTAGAGGCATACATGTATTAATATGTATTAAAATCATGCTAACAACTTTGTAACGACTCAAAACAACTTCCGTTCGAAGAACGATCGAAAATTCAAAAAATGATCGATGGTCACATTTTCAATTTTAATCAAACTATTTATTTTTGCAAACAAAACTTGAAAACTGATCTGTTATCATCATTAAATAATTAAAGCAAGAAAAATTGAGTTACAAAACCAATTAAATAATATTAAATCCAATTGTAAACATACGTCGATTGGTCGAAGTGAGACGAAGTTTGTCTATCTTTATAAAATAAGTATATGTGTATATATATGTAGAAATTTTATTAATCAATTATTAGCGTTTTATAACAATTTAAAAGAAGTTATTTAGCATTTGAAATAAAAATTGAAAATATAACCGAGTTTATCGAAAATCGGTTTTTGTCAATTTTATGATGAAACTCGAAAATCTCTTATTTTTGTAAACCAATGCGAAAATTAAGTTCACCATTCTTATTTATCACATAAAACATGATTATTTAAGTTCGAAAATTATACATTTGAATATTAGTAGTTAAATAAATATTCCATTAAAAACTGATAAAATTATGGGTCGTTACATCCATTGTGATTTCTAAAAATTTGTTTAAAACAAAAGATCAAGAATAAAAGGAAAGATCTGACTCATTTGAAATTACAAGGAATGATTATTTTCTTTTTATTCGAAAAGATAATGTAAACTACAAAGAATAAAGCTGTGCTTTACACGTCTCTTCTTTTTTATTTGTATATATTCCTTGTTAAATCAAACGCTGCACATTCTGTGCAATTTGGAAACATAAACAAATTTATAAAAATCAAACAAACGTTCTTCCCATAAATTAAACTCTGGAAAATTTCCAATTCAACGTAATTAGGGTAATAACCAAAATCATACTAATAATTTACAACACAATTTAAGATCCGAAATAAATTTCATATTATATCTATAATTTTTGAGACTAATTTTCAGATAAGGATGTAATAATAATTCCAATCAGATTCCCTAAGAATATGTAGACGATCTTTAATGCATTCAATTTTAGCATACATGTAACATCCCCCACTTAGAGGCCTAAAATTAACGGCTACGGATGTTGTAGTCATTCATACTTATTAATTCTTGGCGACCAAATATGGTGATATTAGATAAATTAATACACAGAAACACAAGGATATGGAAGAATTTTAAACAGCAAATAAAATCCACATTCCATTTCAAAATAATTCAATTCGATTACATAACCGTAGTCACCGACCGTGTTCAGATAACATATAATAACAAAATACGCCAAGAGCGACAAATGAAGATGCCTCTTGGTTGAACAAAGTACATACTAAGATATTAAAATTGTTTGCCTTTACAATCAAACATACAGTGGAAATAAAATAACTTCAAATAACTATTTGCCTCCTGCACGCCTCTTTACTCGTCTAGGAGAAAACCTGAAAACCTTTAACTCTTAACCCACAAAATCAATTGAGTACCCAAGAGTTTAAGGAGAAAACAAAAACTTCAAGTCAGAAGAAAATCCTCGTACGAATAATAATCTACCATATCAAACCCTTTTGATATGTAGTAAGACCATGCCGCTTAGTGGAATGGGTTTTCCCTCACTATTATCCTAAAACACATATAAAACCATATACTATGCATCTGCATGCATAATGGTTAAAACTGAGTACTTCAAAACATTATGATGATATGCAAAACAATTAAATCCATTCTGGATTACCCATCCTCATTTATTCTAACTATCTGTCTCAATTATAGTTTCTAGGGTTACGATTAACCTTTTAAGATGTTAAGGACTATTTGTCCAATTGCTTACTTTTCATGGGATCACTAAGAACATATTGGTAACTCCAATATCCTATTTATTATACTAGTTTTCATTGGCTAACTAGGAACTTATTGGCTGACTGCCAATATCTTCATACAAATATAGTTTTCATGGGCTAACTACAAATATGCTGGCCCATATCAGTATCAAATCATAGTTTTCATGGGCTAACTATTAACCTATTGGCCCCTGCCAATATCACACAGTTTTCATAGTCTTACTGTAAACCTATTGGCCCCTCTCAATATCTTAAAATTAAAAATTTAACATCTGTTAAATTATATTCACAATCAGGTCAGCCTAACTGGTCATACTGTCCTATCCCTAAAATTCAGTGATGGGTAAATAACAATGTGAATATTATTTTCAAAAAATCTTTTTATTTATGCCATGGTCTTTCCTTAAAATTGAGAATGGGTTATTAGTTTTGAAACCTTAAAACAACACTTTTGAAATCCCTGGTTCACCTCATTCCAAAGCATAGAAAACCCCTTTTCAAAACTTTAAGTATATATATAACTTTCGAAACAAATAAGACCAGTCGATGATATCAAGAAAACGTTCTTTAAAGATAGGTTTCGAAACAAATGAAATACCTTTTAGAAAACATTGGGTTTTATTCTTAAAACATCATTTGGGTCAAGATAGTTTTATGCGAAAGTATCTCTTTCAAAACCAATAAAACTAGTTTGGGGAAAGATTGATGGCGTCGGAACCATCTAGTTCGAAAACTAATGACTTCAACACCAAAACTACGAAGGTCTGGGTCAAAACCCCTTATCGACTCTGTCTCCTTTGAAACCCCAACCCCTTTTTAAAGGAAATAATAAAATGCTTGGTTAAGACAAAAACAAGGGCAGTCCTTCGAAAGCACTACTGAACATCAAGGTCGAAAGGTAGAGTAACAACTAGACTTCAATTGGGTCGAAACCAGTCTTTTTCAAAAGCTTTTATTTGAAGAAAAGTGGAACTCCTTCGAAAGCTAATACCTTTAGTAAAACATGGCAACCATCCTTGAAAGTTAAACATACACCCCTTTGAAAATAACATTTTGAATATGTCAAAGCTTTTAAATGAAACAAGGCAAGGACTTAACTTATGAAAACAAAACAGGGTTTCGACCCTATCAGATGCTTACTCTTTGACACTAAGGCTTTAGCCCATCTTCCAATCCACTACATATCTTCCAGGATATACCATGTGGAACGGTTCTGATTATGAAGGTTTCAAATTGATGGGGCAGAATCAAAGGGGTTGGAAGGTACCTTCTATTAAAGGAGAAATACTGTTTTCTGATTTAAAGGCTGAATCATTGCAACTTTAATAAATTTATTTTTAACAACTTGCATAGTTATAAGACACTGATTAGCTACCACGAAACATTTTAATTTCTTTACTTCTGAAATGGCTGCATTTATACATATCTAAATTAAAGCTTTAACTGTTAAAAACCATTCCATATAACTTAGAACCGACATTTTTAGAAAAGCCCTTCCTTTAAAATAATTTACTTCCCCAAATAAACCAATTGGGAAAAATCACCAAAAATCACAAAAATTAGAATTAATCATGTAATCAAACATATTAAAGTGTTAGACCAATTTCTTCCTGATGTTCACTAAATAAATATTTTACCCAGTTTTATCATATTTTCCATCAAAAATTCAAAATAAAATTTCCATAGCTTGGAAAATTCTGAAAATTAATACCCGTCTCCAAAATTATGTTTTACTTAACATAAAAAAAATTCATCGCATTTTAATATCAATAAAACATGGTTTTGACCATAAAACCATATGGCTTTCATATAATTAAGGGTTTAAATCAAACAATCCATAAATTCAAGCATATCATCGTCCAATATATCATGGAAACAAAATAAATATTCAAATATGAAATCATATGATTTTAAAATCCAAAAAGTGATGGTAAGAATTATTATCCACCTTAGATTTGATAATAAACTTGAGATTTTTTATTGATCAATCCTTCCTAGCTTGATCTTTGGCTTTAGATTAAAAATCCCTTCTCTTCCACGTTGGTAATGGCCGACTTTGATTTAGGTTTTAGATTTTGTGATCGTGAGAAAAATGAAACTTGAATGGAAATAGAGGAGAAGTAGTTGCCGTGTATAATTAATTGGCTAATTTTCTAATATACCCACGTGTTGTGTAATTGACCTTTAAACCAATTCAAAGCCCAATTACTTTGTTAATAAGCACGAGCTTATTATGTTATTCAATCAAATCTCAATCTCCTTATCATCATTATTCTATTTAATTTATCTAACTAAATCTTCTGAATAAGATTATCAAAAATTAGGGATGTTACAGGCTCCCCCTTAAAGAATTTCATCCTTGAAATTCAGTAAGGATTAAATACTAAACATAACAATCATCTGTAACAATATCTAATGTAATGACCCATTATTTGAACCATTCAAATCGATAATATTCCATACATGTCACACTTGAGTTGCTCCAAATAACAGATTGTTAATAAATAATTGGCAAAACTTAGCATATACAATAAATGAATCAATCACAGAATCATAGACATAGGATTTACAATAATAAGCAGCGGAATAAAATAATCAGTAGTTCATGAAGCTACTGCAGAAAAAACACAAAATCCAACATAGAATACGACAGAAATCCCAATACACAGATGTCTCTAACACAAAAGCAAATGACAAGTCTGAAACATTTAACTAAAATAACAGAAATGAACTAAAAGCTGAAATAGATAAGATAGTGTGACGATCGACAATTCTGTGCCCTTTGTGCCGACAATAAACCACACATGCCAGACCCAAATTGCACGGAATTGTGGATTATCAGGGGAAATAAAGAAAAATAGACAGAACAGAATCTCACATGAATGGAATATCATATAATATCGAACAAATATCTTTACAGCAGAAATTTTTAAATACATATATGAGAGTCTAACCTAAATTCAGCTTGGACAGTTATAAACATCTATCCTTACAATTGCTGACAAACATCAACTAAAACAACTAAGTATAGCGGATAATAGAATATGTTCACATGTAGACGAATATCTCCAACTCTCCTCTGGAAACTTCAACTGCCATCGACTAACCTAAAGCTACTCGAATCTGATCTGAGTATTGAAAATACCCGGATCAGGCTTGATTAACTAGCATGAGAAAAATTCAATAATAAATGACAATGTCATATATCATCCTTCGAATAAAATCCTTTGAAAAGAAAGAGTATCTCATAAGACCACGCCTACACATAAACAAGGACGGGTGTTTACCTTATGATAACTAAAACACTTTTATATCAAAACATTTGATATTATTTCTGATGACATTCTATGAAAATATTTGCAAAAAAACTTATTAATCTAAGCTGAAATTGTTATCATTATTAAATTCCAGCATACTAAGATTTACAAACAAAACCGTAGGTTCTTATTGAAGAATGGATTTCCATACAATTAACCAGGTGAAGGATCTACCTTCCGAATAGGTACACCCTTAGATGGATGTCCCAAGGCACAGAACATCTGCCCTCTACCAACACAAGACCGGCCTACCTCTATAACTAGATAGTACCGAATATGTCATCCCCCGGTCGTTACCGACCTTTATCCAAGCGCTCGTTTCCATACACCACATTAATTTACATCATGAACGTCATAGAAGGAAGAAATATTTCTAGAAGGGGATGTTCATACCCTAATTAGGAATGACCCACTTCGCCTTGTTGCATCTAATCCTGTTTCGGTCATTTTCGGTTGGATGATGCTTGAGGTTACGATTACCTTTTCACATAGCACATAGCGTGTAACGACCCGCGTAAATTCGATGTTTGAAATGAATTAAATTAATAGGATTTTATTTTAAAATTTAGAAAGAAATAAAAATCTTATTAATTTATATGAAAGAAAATATTGAAATTTGATGTATCAAAGGTAATTAAAATTTGCAAATTAAATTATATATTGCAATTAATAGTAATAGTGGAAATTGTTGCAAGTATTGAATTTGTCAATGGAATAAAATATTGATTTACGGAAATTGAATATAAACGGAGGTAATAAAGTAATGCAAGAAAATAAATAATGTAATTAGTACAATCCCTTTTATTTGTAAACTATTGTAAGGTGTTAATTAATTGAAATATGAAAATTTGGAAATAGATTCAAAATTTATGTTAGATAAATGAATTACAATAATTAAAGTTAGTAATTAATAGGTTAAAGGGAATACCAATTTATTCATAAATGAATAAAGTGAATGTAACAAAATAAATAGGAAACGCTAATTATTCATAAGTGATGGTTGATGATATAAACGTTACTAACTATTAATGTAGTAACGTAAGATGTAAATGTATTTTCAACGGAAATGTAACCTTATTTCTAGGTAGAAATTGCAGGTAGATTTATGAAATGGAGTTTATGAGATAAATAGAATTGAATGTTTCGTTAGTATGAGTTTAAGGGAATATGGGGTAAATTGATTAAATCAATAAAAGACAATAAATGCAATGATGATGGGTTAGTAATAAAAGTGAATAGGGAAATGATTGTATAGTAAAAATGGAATTCCAACTTGTTGGAATGGAGTAAATACACTTAGTAATAAATTTAGGATAGGAAAACGAAATGGAAATATTGAATTAGTTAATTCGTATATATATATATATATATATATATATATATATATATATATATATATAATGGCGATTATTGGATTGTAAATAATAAACTTATAAATGGTGATCAAGAGTTGTGACCACAAGTTATTATGAGTGATACATATATATTTAATTCAATTCAATTGATTTGGAAATCATTGCATTAAATATAAATTAAATGTTACGTTGAATAAGTTAAGGTAATAAATGGATAATAACGTAAATGTTCTTCATAGATATGATAATTTGAATCTATTGAAATTTATGGAATTTGAATATAACATTTTACGTTAATTGGAGATAAAGATGGAAATAGGTAATAATTGCATTAATTTGTTAGTAGACATAAATCGTTAATGAGAACAAGTATTTAAGATTTACCACCTATTTAGTATATTAAGTTATAACGGAAAATCAATTGCAATGATTAACAATATATTTATTTCATTAATGATAATGACGTAATATTTGAAATATTAAATAGGATGGAATTCAAATGTATATAACGATAGAAATGTGAAATTTGGGGAATAGATTCAAAGTTATAAATGAGTTGTTAAAATAATACATAATAAGTGCAAATTGAATGAATCAATGGGAGCATAGATTTAAGTTTAGAAAACGATATTTTCGTTTAATTAAGTATTGCAAAATAAATGAAATTAACGTTTAAATATTTCGTTTATAGAGATTAAACTAAAATTCAAGGATATTAAAATAATAGATTTTGAACCCAACATGGAATCCTTCTACTTAAAATTTTTAGATGGAATAAACATTTGATTATTTAATTGAATAGAGAAAAAGATTTATTTAGTATGTAATTTAATGCTTGTTGAAAACTGTAATTTTATAAACATGTTTGCTTGACTATAAATAAGGATTACAATGTTCACGTATTTATTTAATTGATTTCATCAATTAGGGTCTGTTTTGAAGTGGAAGATTAAAATTAATTGGAAATAAATTTATTAAAATCTTTCAATTGAAAAAGGAAAAGAAACAAAGTGCAATTAATAAAATTTATGTAAGAATGTTTTCATTATGAATGTACATTATTTGGAAATATAAGAATTGATTTAATATTGTATAAGTTGATCATTTTAGAATATAAGAATGTTTACATTATGAATTGCAAGTAACAAATAAGCATTTTAAGGAAAATAAAAGAATGTTGACGAAATAAAGTGAACGTTTCTATTCTAAATATAAGGATGTGGAGAAATTAACACTGCAATGGATAGACTTATCAGCTTTTAATTTACATCTAAATTTGTTTAGATCGATTTGGAAATTAATAAAATTGTGGATATATTTTGAAACGTAAACGAAACGTCTAGATTTACATTTGTAAATATGTTTAAAATAAAATGTAAATGATAAGGAATTTATTTATTTCCTAAATCCATAACGTGTGTAATTAATAATATTTATCTTTTGGGACCACCTCTGTTTGCACGTTAAAATTTGTGCACACCTATTCTTTTACGATCTATCTATAAATAGGCGGTGAAACCCTAGCCTCCATCTTCATTCCTCTATTTAATCTCTTCTTCAACTTCTTCTCTTCTTCAATGACAACAGACAATTTCTAGATCCAGTTTCAATCCAAATAAAAGTCAAAATTCAAACTCCTCTAAAAATTCCAGAAAAATTATATGTTGGAGTTCTCAGAATACGCAATCTACTGGTGGTGTTCGTTTTCCGTTTTGGGTTCGGTCTGGAAACATATTCGCGTGCTCCTTTAGCCAAAGCGCGTGGAAGACGATAGTGACGTGGCGAGTATTTAATCAAGGTTTGTTTTGTTTTATAATTTATTTTGATTTTCAAATTGTTTAAATCGCATAACTTTTTCATACGAACTCGGATTCGCGCGAAACTTTTTTTGTTAGGATCATAATTAAATTCCGGATAGTTTGGAACTAGTTTGGACCAATTCGGAGACCGTCGAATTTTTGGGTTTAAATCGGATTTAAATTCGATTTAAATTCAAAAGGTGAGTGTTTTAACCCACTCACAACTTCTAAAAGTTTTTATGTTTGTTAAATTTATTTTAAATATGAGTAGAAATTTATTTATGACTGTTGGCGTGTTTTATTCAGCATATCTATTAAATCGCATTTATTTAACTTAACTATTAATTTATTTTATTTATTGCATATTAATTGACAGTTAGAATTTATTTATTTGCATAGGAACTGCTAGTAAACAGTTATAAAATTTATTACTAAATATAAACTGTTAGTTTAATAGTTGATTAAATTTATTTTTGAATATAACCTCCAGTTATTACCTGATATATATTATCAGATATATATTGATATTGAATTATTATTGGATGATGATTGTGATTTGGATGATGGATGATGTTGATGAATGGATGTTTTATTTTATATCATTAAACTGCAAGTTATCATGCATTTTTCGTTTCATTCGGGATTGTGGTTTGAAATGATATACAACCGCAAAATTTTATTTTTAAATTGCGGATTGAAACGATAAATATCCGTATCACTTGACCATAGGATAGAAAATTATATACAGGCACCATGGTCTATATATAAATTATTTTAAAGTGATTTCTATGGTTTGGATGGGATACGGTTTATAAAAATTTGATTTTGATATTTTATAAAATATTATTCTTCGATATATATACATATGAAGTTAAAAATTTGAAAATTAAGCTGTGTATAAACCTTTTGAATAAAAATGAAAAATTGAGAAGATGGAGTTTGGAAATTTATCTTATATGTTTAAGTTGGAAATTTTAAGGTATGATATTTATAACTGGATTTTCCAAGATGAATTAAAAATGAAAATTCTAGTATAAAGTAAATTTGAGAAAAATATTTAATTGCTAGAAATTGGAGTTTTATTTATGGAATTTATATGAATATTCAAGACTAAATAATAGAATATTAATTGTTGAAAGAAGAAAATCCAACTTTAGTTTTAAAATATCAATACTCCAAATGGATGTATATATATATATATAGAAATTGAAGGGGTTTTTGGAACTTGAAGTGATATTTAAATTATGGTTTAAACTTTAAATAAAGAAATATATTTGAAAAGCCATGGAAATTATTTTTCTTTACAAAGTAACTTTAAAGTTAATACATTTATTTTACATTCGTTGAATATCCAAACCATTCAAGTTTTAGAAGTTATGGTTTTAAAATTTTGAATTTCGAAATATTATGCTTTGAAAGTATATTTCAAATATTTTGTTTCCAGATATCTTAAATTTTAAACCAGCATGATTTTGGAAAAGAATTATATTTGAGATAAAATGATATCATATTGTTTTGGGTTTAAATTGATATCGTATTCATAGTTTTGAAATGGAAAATTTTATTCTGGTTTTAAAGTATAAACTATTTTTAAATGACCGCGGTGTTATAATAACGATGGGTTGGCAAAGAGACTGGGATCGGATATGGACATACTCTCTGTCGATACCGAAAACCACTTTGACTAACCGTGTACGTGGTGGAGATTCCAGAATGAAGTAGGTGGTGGCGACGTTTCCTGTAAGGTAAATACGTAGACCCGACTCCCGTGAGTTGGCATAAGGTGGCTAAAACAGGAGTGATTCTCGGGCCAATGAGGTCATACCTCTGATCGGACGCTCCTCTTCGATATTATACTTTGACTTTGGATTGATTCAGTGGCCACTTCTATTTTTTGATTTTGGGGGAGTTTGTTCGAGGTGGGCGGTAACTGCGGCTATGCGTTTCCACCAGCCCGGATAGCAATTGGTATATCTACCCTGGCATTGCCTAGTTGTGCCGTGTCACCTACCATACCGAGCCTTTACTACGAGTTTTGTTTTGTACCATACCTATGGAGTGCCCTCTGACGACGCCCATTACGGGGGAGATTACGGTAGTGTATAGACTATGGGAATATATTCTGTGTTAAGGGCTATATGGGTAACCCCTTAACGCTATTAAAAAGTAAGTTTATTTTATAAATAGACATTATTATAATAGCGCAATATACTACATAGTAAATAGTTTAACGGACCCTTAGGAGATGTAAATCCCGAGCATCTCTTGAGTTACCGTACTCATATTTATTTCTGTAAATTTTACTCACATAAGATCTTTTAGTTCTGACTCGAGTGTTTTTGTCTTTTCAAATTCGCTCGGGTCAGTCCGAGCGTTTCAGGATTTGAGGATTTAGCTCTGGAGGACGAAGACAAAGATTTGTTGTAACGACCCGTAAATTTTCGATAATTAAAGTAGCTAATTTA
This sequence comes from Allium cepa, assembly GCA_030765085.1. Lineage (NCBI taxonomy): Eukaryota > Viridiplantae > Streptophyta > Magnoliopsida > Asparagales > Amaryllidaceae > Allium > Allium cepa. Next base: position 297,440,476 of record CM060937.1, read on the forward strand.
ATAAGATTTCGTGATTTGGTGTTAGAAAAAAATTTGTAAGTCGTTTCGAATAATAATAACTAGAATGAAATGCAACAAATTTATCTAGTTAATTATTTATGAATTGAATGAAATCCCAAATCAATTGAAATAATATGTAGTCAAATGTAATTGATTCGAAGTAATATAGTAAACCGGCTGATAATGAATTTTATTTAAAATTCCAATATTGAAATCCGTCAAATATTAAACAATTAAATTGTTAAAATTTAATATTTGGAATTTATTGAATAAAGGGTTTAATATGATATAAAAGGATTTGTAAAATTTTATTTTATCATACTTAAGTTAGAATGATGTTGTAGAACTTTTAAAATCGAATTAAAAGTAAATTTGTGAAAATTGAATATTTAATATTTAATTATCGACTGGAAAATAGCCAATTTTTGAACAGTCTCAGAATTGGACAAAACTAGTTCCATTGGATCCGTAATAGTTAGTTATTATCGGATTTCAATTTTCGTAGCAATCGGAGTTGTCGTTTGACCGTGGCAGCTCGAAACGCGTTGAAATTGTTTTAATATTAATTTGGCGAGTTAAAATAGTCATTTTTTCAAACGGTCTCGGATTTCGATGAAACTAGTTTCATTGGATCCGTAATGTGATATTATTGTAAGTTTTCAAATTTCAAGTCAAACGGATTTACCGTTTGTCCGGGGCAAGCCAAAACGCATAGAAAATCGTTTAATCGGTTTAATTTAAAATTTGATCGTTTATTGTCGTAACTCGCGCATATGATCGAATTAGCCTCCGAAACCTATTCCATTGTGTCCGGAACGCGGGGTAAACCCTAGAAACGCCAGTCGGCACGCTTCGTTTGGAGTTCGGAAAATTTCGATGAATAGTAAATTGGGAAATTTTTTCTATAAAAGGACCTTCACCCTTTCACTTTGCAAACCCTAATTTACTTCAGCCCTAGCCGCCATTTTACTGAATCAATGGCCACGAAAATTCGAAACTTCTTCCTCATTTTCCTCTCAATCCATCAACAATTAGCAAAAACTCTCAACTACAAAGTTGTAGAGCACGATGAAAGCTTCAAATCCATACGGAGATGATCGAAAACGGAGCCACGGATCAACGGGAAATCACGTTCAAAGCTGCTGCGTTTTTCACGTTTTTCGAAGGCCAGAAATAGTCGAAACTTCCTCCTCTATTATCTTCAAATCTACAAACAATTAGCAAAAGTCGTCAACTACAAAGTTGTAGAGGGCATCAAGATCTAGCTATCCAACGGTGGAGATCGGAAACGGAGACACGGATCGACGGGAAATCGCGTTCAAAGTCGCTGCGTTTTTCACGTTTTTCGAGGCCAAAGGGGCAGCCGAGTTGCATGCTATTCGCGGTGTAGGTAGAGTTCGCCGAGGGCTTCGCGATGGAGGTGGCCGATCGTCTTCAAGTCGTGTATTTTGGTCGTGAAAATTCGTTGAAGCTTGACGGCCATGGGTTTGTGCATTTTTTTTCACGTACAGGCATTTGGAGAAGATGGAGTTTGGTGGGCTGGGCTTAGTTGCTTTGGGTATGAATTTATTTAAGTATAATATGAATTGTTTTATAAATTCAAATGTCGATAACTTAAAAATGTATAACTTCTACATACGAGGTCCGATTGGAACGAAACTTTTTGCGTTGCAATCGTTTTGTCGAGCACTACGCGATGCAGCTGGATTGGAATCGTTTGGAGCTAGAGAAAATTTTGGGTTAAATCGAACGTCGTTCGATTTGATTTAAAATCGTAAAAATCAAGGTGAGTGTTTTATAACGCTCACAACGTACTAAATATCTTTATGCTAGTTAAATTTGACATTATGAAGTGCTATGATTTTATTTGTCGTTGTTTGATAAATTTAATTGTCATATGGATTGTCATTTGAATTAGCCGTTGAAATTAAACTGACAGTTAAATTTGAATTGAAATTGAAATTGGATTGCGATTAAATTTCCTGACATTGGTAACTATGAAATTGCCATGAATTGTATTGTCTATTGGATGATTTATTTCGATGGATGCTATTGGTTGATATTTAAATGTTTGGATGTTTATTTGCTTATATATAACCTGTTATGCATACATATGATACTGTGATTTAATTTAAGCAATATATATTCATCCCTGACATTTAATTGAAATAAATAATTACTTGGCCATAGGATAGAAAATTATATACGGACACCGAATTGGCTAAATTAATAATTTTAAAAATCGTCGATTTGAAATTTGTTTAAATGTTTTGATTAAAAGTTATAAATAGAAATCAATTTATAGGAATCGAATTATCGAAAATTTGAGTTTGGAATGTTGAAATTAATTTTGGTTAAAGAAATTGTAAAAAAAATTAAGTGGAGACTTTGGAATTTAAAATCGGGATATGATTGAATTTCGAAATTGATTTGTTTAAAGATTTAACCTTAATTCGAGCTTTGAATATTACTAAGTAAAAGTGATATAAAAATGATATTTTGAAATCCAGCTTGGAATTGAACCATATTTGAAATTTGGATTTAAACTTGAATATTAATGGAAAATTTGTTAAGTGTTATAAATGGATATTTTGAAATCAAGCTCCAAATCGATAAAAATTGAAATTGAATAAGTTGAAGGTGAATGTAGAGTTGAATTGATTTGAAGTTAAAGTGAAGTTGTTTTGAATTGAAATCGAAATTGAATTGGTAGAATGGAAATTGAAATTGATTTGAATTGGGAAGTTATAATTGAAATGGTTTGGTTTTGAAGCTGTTTTATTTTGTTTTCCAAATTTCTCGGTTATATAAACCATTTTGAATACTTAAACTATTTTTAATCTATTTTAAATCTACTTAACCCGATTTAAATTATTTTAAACTAATTTATCTATTTGAAATCCATTTTAAGATTTTAAGTATTTTTAACTATTTTAATTATTTAAAAAAATACTTTAAACTACTTAAAACTATTTTCTAAAATTCCAAACTGGTCAATAAGGTGAATGTTTATATTTAAAATCTTGAATCTAAATACGAATTGAGTTAAATGAAGTTGCAACCTAAATTTGAAATTCGAAATGATTTTGAAAACGAAATGGGATATTGATGCGAAAATGATTTTTGCAACGGAATCTTACATTTGAATAGATACGAAGATATTGAAATGGATTTGATTTTTGAAGCGAATATGATATTTTGATATCAATTATGAATCGATTTGAAATATAAAAAGCCAAAGGTGTAATAATACGTAGTTATTAAAGAGACCGGGATCGGATATGGACATACTCTCTGTCGATACCGAAAACCACTTTAATAACTATTATACGCGGAGTGATGATCCAGAATGAAGTGGATGGTTGGTGAACGCGTTGACTGAAGAAAGAGAACGATTATTGGATGACCCCTGACATGACTAAAACAGGAGCCGCGCCGGGCCATTGAGGTTCGCCACCTCTAGCGGACACACTTCTTCGATACCATTTCTATTACATTTGTGATTCGATTTGGGTGCACCCCTTGATTTGGGAGTGTTGTTTCGCGGTGTTGGGGTAGCTGCTGGCTATGCCCAGCATCAGTCCGGATCACGCAACTACTAGTATCCTAGTTGGTATTGCCTCATGTACCTTGTCATACTGATTATCCTATTCGCGACCACTACGTTTTGATTTGTACCTTGAGTATATGGATTGCCCTCTGGTGACTTCCGGTTTTGGGGAAACTACGGTTTTGTATATGCTTTTGGGAATATAAAATGTGTTAAGGGGGATTATGGTAACGCCTTAACGCTATTTTGATACTTTATATTACTAATAGGCATTATCTACTTAGCGTATATTACTACATAGTAGATAGTTTCACGGATCCTTGAGAGATGGAAAATCCCGTAACATCTCTTAAGTTATTGCACGCACGTTGACACTGGATATGAGATGTCAAACCCCGTAAACATCTCTGACGCCGTTACATTCATATTTATTTACGATTGATTTAACTTTCATAAGGATATTTTAGTCCTGACTCGAGTGTTTTGTCTTTTCATTACGCTCGGGTCAGTCCTGAGTTTTCAGATTTTTGAGGATCTATTGCTGGAGGATGAAGACGAAGATTTGGTATATTATGTACTACTATTATATTCATTCCATTCCGCTGCATTGTTGTATGATATTTGCTGTGTATGTAACTCTGATAAATATTGTATAATAATAATCAAATGTATTCATTTCAAATGTATTCATTTAATTAACAGCTTCATGAACTGTTATTTTATTATTATACTTTAGCCTTCCGCTGTGAGATTCTGTGTTGTTTCATTTCCTTTATTCCCCTTCCTTTTCTTTTCTTAATTACCCCAATAACTATCTGCCCTTTTAATGGTTTGGAATCGACATGGGTATTTGATCGTCGGTTTAAACTGTCCAAAAAGGCGGGTCGTTACAGTTGGTATCAGAGCTTTGGTTTAGCGATAAACCTTGGCTCTAGTGGGGAATAACTCATTGAAATAGAGGTAAACTATATGAATGAGTTGAGTGTATATGAGAGAGCGTACTTGTTATTTGATATAAAATGGTTTTATATTGTGTTAATTTGTTCCGTTGAGTATTTATGAATTCTGGTCGATACTTGGGACGCCAAGGCGTCGATAGGAATTTCTAAACACTCGAATAGGACAAACCAACACAATATCGTTTTGGAATATATTTTATATAAAAGAATTATTTGAATATTTATTCATTTTGATTGAATTGATTGTTAGGAGATGATAATATTAGATTATTATCGTTATTGTTTGATTAGTCAATATTTACAATAATTGATTAAATAACAATGGATTTAGAAAAATGAAATCTTGTAAACACAATTGATAATGAATATAAATGAATTTTAACTTGGATTTGGGAATTTAAATTCCGGTGCTTGAAATTGACTTACAAGAATATGAAAAACATAATATGAGTATTATATGATAGTATAATTGAGTTGAAATTGTTTTCGAAGGATTTTTTTTTTTTTTTTTTTATGATAAGTGATATATTCCCTTCTCTTGACGCTAGAAAATGATTTCGGTGATGAGTGCACGCATCATCGGCGTTTATTTTCGAGAGTCCGAGTGGGGGAGGCCACTTAATAGCTTGTCTAAACTTTGTTTTGATTCAAAATTTATTTTATTTTGTACTCTCTATAGTATGATTGGTTATATAAATTATATAAGTATATATTATTCCAAAACTTGATTTGAAATGAAACCGGGATTGGAATTCTTAAGTCCTTTAATAATTAATGATTTTTTTAAATGAGTGAAATGAATTTAGACTTGAATCATTAAGGAACTTCTGAATTGTGAAATGAGAAATGAACCTAAGAGCTAAGTGAAATATCAATTGAAGTAGAAATCCTTAGAATTAGGAAATTATGAACTTAAAATAAAAAGTGAAACTGTAAAACTCGCGTAGTATTAAAATTCATTCTATAGCATAGATATAACTTACCAAAATATTTAAGAAGTTCAAAAATGTTATATGAATTGTTAATTGGATAATATACAAGTATAGGTTTGAATAATGAAATATGCATTTAATTAATGGTTTGCAAATATAAATAAAATTGTTAGTAAATAATTGGAATTCAAATTAACATTTAAAGGTGATTCACAATTATGTTAATATAAAATGGAAATACTATATGTGAATGAAAATGTGAAATTAAATTATAGTGAAATTTAAGTAATGACTTAAGAATTAATTAATTGAAAATTCAACTTTAAATGGAAAGAAGTTGTATGTTGTTTAACTACATTCTATTTGCATAACTATAACTTACCAAATACTTAAAAGGTTTAAAATGCTAATAAGGATAAGAAGAGAAATAATATACCAGTGTGAGAATGAAAATAAAATGTGAAGATCTAATTGATAGTTGTAAATATAAAAGAAATTTAAGCTGTAAAATGAATGATACATGTATAAGTGAATGAATAAAATTTAAAATTAATGAAATATAAAATTGGTAAATGGAAACTAATTAAATTTGAATATAACTAAATGTCAATAAACTTGGAAGTGTATGAAATTAAAAAAAGTTGACTTGGAAATGTATAATTGATTTAGTGTAGATTTTGGATGGATGTTAATGTTTGATATGCATTGGTTGTTAGATGGATGATAATTGATTAAGTAGAATTCATTAGTGTTAATGGAATTGAATAAAGGGAATAAAATTTTAAAATAATAAAATTCAAGTTTGAAGCAAAGTGAAATTAAATATAATGGAATTCAATTTAAATTGAAGCAAATTGACTTTAATTTAAAATATGAATGAAACAAACTTGAATAAATCGAAAACAAATTGAATGTAAACCTATTGTGTGGATGAATAAGAAAATAAATAGCTTTGTGTTTATGATTGTTCTTTAGAAAATTTGATGTTTTGATGGTTTGTACTTTGAAATAATAAAAGCAAAATTTTGGAAGAAAAAAAAAATCCAAAATGGTCCAATACATGCTGAAATGAAAACAACCATAACTTTTAAATGGCTGAACGGAATTCGACGATTTTGGACTTTCCGAAAATCTTAGAAACTATAGCACAACTTTTATTTAGAGTGTCTTGAGAAATTCCTTCTTCTACTAGGTTAAAAACTTGAATGTTACTCGCTGTCCTGTGTAAAAATAAGTAAAATCTGTAGTATACACCCTTAGTATTTTTGCCATATCTTTTGACTGGTTTATCGGATTTTGGTGATCTTATACTTTCTGAAAAGATAAGAACTTAAGCTAAAACTTTTGTTTTAAGTGTTTTGTGTTTTGATATTGTTTAGAAGGTCGAAAACGTGGGTGAACGTCGCTGACCTGCGCAATTCATTGCCCAGGCTGAGGCGTATCCTCTAAGTAAAACGGCCATAACTTTTGAATGGATGGTCCGAATTCGATGATTTTGGACATTCCGGAAAGCCTGAAATGAATAAAACAAATTTTGTTTAGATTATGTTGTCAAATTTTATCGTTTAGATGACCTAAAACTAAGATTTGTTTGCTGTCCTGAAATTTAAAATCTCAGTTTTGAAGCTAAATATGTTATGTATATGTTGTGTAGGCTAAGTATATCTATCTATCTTTATATGCATGGTTCTAACTTAGTTGTTGAGCATTTTAGTAGGTGGCAAAGGGGTTGCGCTTCGTTGTGGAGCTCGCTTCTAAGCTAAACGCATAATGTAAGTAAAATGCTAATAAATGCTAAATAAAAGGTACGTTTACGGTTTTATATGATATTGGTGATATTTATATGTTGTTTCCCCACATATGGGATGCCTCATCATTGAGATGAGATGTATATTTGTGATATATATGATATTATATTTTTTCCGATCGAGCCGCGCAAAGGAGACTCTGCCGAATTTTTCCGTAAATCCGGGTATTAGAAAATTTTTCAAGTTTAATTTTTTTTATATAACTTGTTTTGATAATTAACTTTTAAGTTTAGAAAGACGTTCGGAGTAAGTTAGTGGAAGCGTAGTTATGACTTTATAAATGGAATTTCATTGTTTTATAAGTTGGTAACTTTGAATAAAATATATCTAATGTTGAATTCTATACTTAGTTTCTTTTCCCTTCTTTTCCTTTTCGGGGACGAAAAGTTTTGAGTGGGGGAGAGTGTAACGACCCGTAAATTTTCGATAATTAAAGTAGCTAATTTAATAAGATTTCGTGATTTGGTGTTAGAAAAAAATTTGTAAGTCGTTTCGAATAATAATAACTAGAATGAAATGCAACAAATTTATCTAGTTAATTATTTATGAATTGAATGAAATCCCAAATCAATTGAAATAATATGTAGTCAAATGTAATTGATTCGAAGTAATATAGTAAACCGGCTGATAATGAATTTTATTTAAAATTCCAATATTGAAATCCGTCAAATATTAAACAATTAAATTGTTAAAATTTAATATTTGGAATTTATTGAATAAAGGGTTTAATATGATATAAAAGGATTTGTAAAATTTTATTTTATCATACTTAAGTTAGAATGATGTTGTAGAACTTTTAAAATCGAATTAAAAGTAAATTTGTGAAAATTGAATATTTAATATTTAATTATCGACTGGAAAATAGCCAATTTTTGAACAGTCTCAGAATTGGACAAAACTAGTTCCATTGGATCCGTAATAGTTAGTTATTATCGGATTTCAATTTTCGTAGCAATCGGAGTTGTCGTTTGACCGTGGCAGCTCGAAACGCGTTGAAATTGTTTTAATATTAATTTGGCGAGTTAAAATAGTCATTTTTTCAAACGGTCTCGGATTTCGATGAAACTAGTTTCATTGGATCCGTAATGTGATATTATTGTAAGTTTTCAAATTTCAAGTCAAACGGATTTACCGTTTGTCCGGGGCAAGCCAAAACGCATAGAAAATCGTTTAATCGGTTTAATTTAAAATTTGATCGTTTATTGTCGTAACTCGCGCATATGATCGAATTAGCCTCCGAAACCTATTCCATTGTGTCCGGAACGCGGGGTAAACCCTAGAAACGCCAGTCGGCACGCTTCGTTTGGAGTTCGGAAAATTTCGATGAATAGTAAATTGGGAAATTTTTTCTATAAAAGGACCTTCACCCTTTCACTTTGCAAACCCTAATTTACTTCAGCCCTAGCCGCCATTTTACTGAATCAATGGCCACGAAAATTCGAAACTTCTTCCTCATTTTCCTCTCAATCCATCAACAATTAGCAAAAACTCTCAACTACAAAGTTGTAGAGCACGATGAAAGCTTCAAATCCATACGGAGATGATCGAAAACGGAGCCACGGATCAACGGGAAATCACGTTCAAAGCTGCTGCGTTTTTCACGTTTTTCGAAGGCCAGAAATAGTCGAAACTTCCTCCTCTATTATCTTCAAATCTACAAACAATTAGCAAAAGTCGTCAACTACAAAGTTGTAGAGGGCATCAAGATCTAGCTATCCAACGGTGGAGATCGGAAACGGAGACACGGATCGACGGGAAATCGCGTTCAAAGTCGCTGCGTTTTTCACGTTTTTCGAGGCCAAAGGGGCAGCCGAGTTGCATGCTATTCGCGGTGTAGGTAGAGTTCGCCGAGGGCTTCGCGATGGAGGTGGCCGATCGTCTTCAAGTCGTGTATTTTGGTCGTGAAAATTCGTTGAAGCTTGACGGCCATGGGTTTGTGCATTTTTTTTCACGTACAGGCATTTGGAGAAGATGGAGTTTGGTGGGCTGGGCTTAGTTGCTTTGGGTATGAATTTATTTAAGTATAATATGAATTGTTTTATAAATTCAAATGTCGATAACTTAAAAATGTATAACTTCTACATACGAGGTCCGATTGGAACGAAACTTTTTGCGTTGCAATCGTTTTGTCGAGCACTACGCGATGCAGCTGGATTGGAATCGTTTGGAGCTAGAGAAAATTTTGGGTTAAATCGAACGTCGTTCGATTTGATTTAAAATCGTAAAAATCAAGGTGAGTGTTTTATAACGCTCACAACGTACTAAATATCTTTATGCTAGTTAAATTTGACATTATGAAGTGCTATGATTTTATTTGTCGTTGTTTGATAAATTTAATTGTCATATGGATTGTCATTTGAATTAGCCGTTGAAATTAAACTGACAGTTAAATTTGAATTGAAATTGAAATTGGATTGCGATTAAATTTCCTGACATTGGTAACTATGAAATTGCCATGAATTGTATTGTCTATTGGATGATTTATTTCGATGGATGCTATTGGTTGATATTTAAATGTTTGGATGTTTATTTGCTTATATATAACCTGTTATGCATACATATGATACTGTGATTTAATTTAAGCAATATATATTCATCCCTGACATTTAATTGAAATAAATAATTACTTGGCCATAGGATAGAAAATTATATACGGACACCGAATTGGCTAAATTAATAATTTTAAAAATCGTCGATTTGAAATTTGTTTAAATGTTTTGATTAAAAGTTATAAATAGAAATCAATTTATAGGAATCGAATTATCGAAAATTTGAGTTTGGAATGTTGAAATTAATTTTGGTTAAAGAAATTGTAAAAAAAATTAAGTGGAGACTTTGGAATTTAAAATCGGGATATGATTGAATTTCGAAATTGATTTGTTTAAAGATTTAACCTTAATTCGAGCTTTGAATATTACTAAGTAAAAGTGATATAAAAATGATATTTTGAAATCCAGCTTGGAATTGAACCATATTTGAAATTTGGATTTAAACTTGAATATTAATGGAAAATTTGTTAAGTGTTATAAATGGATATTTTGAAATCAAGCTCCAAATCGATAAAAATTGAAATTGAATAAGTTGAAGGTGAATGTAGAGTTGAATTGATTTGAAGTTAAAGTGAAGTTGTTTTGAATTGAAATCGAAATTGAATTGGTAGAATGGAAATTGAAATTGATTTGAATTGGGAAGTTATAATTGAAATGGTTTGGTTTTGAAGCTGTTTTATTTTGTTTTCCAAATTTCTCGGTTATATAAACCATTTTGAATACTTAAACTATTTTTAATCTATTTTAAATCTACTTAACCCGATTTAAATTATTTTAAACTAATTTATCTATTTGAAATCCATTTTAAGATTTTAAGTATTTTTAACTATTTTAATTATTTAAAAAAATACTTTAAACTACTTAAAACTATTTTCTAAAATTCCAAACTGGTCAATAAGGTGAATGTTTATATTTAAAATCTTGAATCTAAATACGAATTGAGTTAAATGAAGTTGCAACCTAAATTTGAAATTCGAAATGATTTTGAAAACGAAATGGGATATTGATGCGAAAATGATTTTTGCAACGGAATCTTACATTTGAATAGATACGAAGATATTGAAATGGATTTGATTTTTGAAGCGAATATGATATTTTGATATCAATTATGAATCGATTTGAAATATAAAAAGCCAAAGGTGTAATAATACGTAGTTATTAAAGAGACCGGGATCGGATATGGACATACTCTCTGTCGATACCGAAAACCACTTTAATAACTATTATACGCGGAGTGATGATCCAGAATGAAGTGGATGGTTGGTGAACGCGTTGACTGAAGAAAGAGAACGATTATTGGATGACCCCTGACATGACTAAAACAGGAGCCGCGCCGGGCCATTGAGGTTCGCCACCTCTAGCGGACACACTTCTTCGATACCATTTCTATTACATTTGTGATTCGATTTGGGTGCACCCCTTGATTTGGGAGTGTTGTTTCGCGGTGTTGGGGTAGCTGCTGGCTATGCCCAGCATCAGTCCGGATCACGCAACTACTAGTATCCTAGTTGGTATTGCCTCATGTACCTTGTCATACTGATTATCCTATTCGCGACCACTACGTTTTGATTTGTACCTTGAGTATATGGATTGCCCTCTGGTGACTTCCGGTTTTGGGGAAACTACGGTTTTGTATATGCTTTTGGGAATATAAAATGTGTTAAGGGGGATTATGGTAACGCCTTAACGCTATTTTGATACTTTATATTACTAATAGGCATTATCTACTTAGCGTATATTACTACATAGTAGATAGTTTCACGGATCCTTGAGAGATGGAAAATCCCGTAACATCTCTTAAGTTATTGCACGCACGTTGACACTGGATATGAGATGTCAAACCCCGTAAACATCTCTGACGCCGTTACATTCATATTTATTTACGATTGATTTAACTTTCATAAGGATATTTTAGTCCTGACTCGAGTGTTTTGTCTTTTCATTACGCTCGGGTCAGTCCTGAGTTTTCAGATTTTTGAGGATCTATTGCTGGAGGATGAAGACGAAGATTTGGTATATTATGTACTACTATTATATTCATTCCATTCCGCTGCATTGTTGTATGATATTTGCTGTGTATGTAACTCTGATAAATATTGTATAATAATAATCAAATGTATTCATTTCAAATGTATTCATTTAATTAACAGCTTCATGAACTGTTATTTTATTATTATACTTTAGCCTTCCGCTGTGAGATTCTGTGTTGTTTCATTTCCTTTATTCCCCTTCCTTTTCTTTTCTTAATTACCCCAATAACTATCTGCCCTTTTAATGGTTTGGAATCGACATGGGTATTTGATCGTCGGTTTAAACTGTCCAAAAAGGCGGGTCGTTACATTTGTATTACTAGTATCTACTATATTATTTCACTACACCATTTAATTCCGCTGCATTGATAGTATTGGTATGGGTAACTCTGATATTCATTGTACAAGTAAAATAAAATATTTTGCAAAACAGTTTCATGAACTGTATATTTGATTATTATATTTTATCCTTCCGCTGTGAGATTCTGTTTTGTTTTATTTCTTCTCTGTTTTTCTTATTTACTCCATAACAATCCGCCCTTCCGTATGGTTTGAATCGTCGTGTGTGTCGGTTTAAAGTGTGCGAAAAGGCGGGATGTTACAGTTGGTATCAGAGCTTTGGTTTAGCGATAAACCTTGGCTTTGTGGGGTTTGACTCTTTGTTAATAGGGTAGTAAGACCCTATTGGAGTCGCTGAGTGTATATATATGAGAGAGCGTACTTGTTAGTGTTATAAAAAGGTTTTAATATTGTGTTAATCTGTTCCGTTTTGTATTTATAAATTCTGGTTGATGCATGGGACGCTGTGACATCAATAGGGGTTTCTAAACACTAAATAGGACAGACCGACATAATATTTGTTTTAATATAGGTGAATGAAATAAATTTTCCTATTATATTTTCTATATATAAAATAAAATTTTCAATCTATATCTATATTTGGCTGCAATAGATTGGTTGTTAGGTGATAAAGTGTATAATTAATAATATAAGTTAGATTGGAAAATAAGATTGATGAAATTTGGAAATTTAGAACTTAAGTTCCGGGATTTTGAAATTTCTTTCGAATAAATTTTGGAATATAATAATATTATTTATAAGTATTTTCTGATATAAATATTTCAATATAATTCGGAAAAATTGTTTTAAAGAAGATTTCGGAAAAAAATAAGTTTTGTACTTTCCTCCCTGTTACTGGAAAATAATTTCGGTGATGAGTGCACGCATCATCGACTTTCATTTTCGAGTTTCGAAGTGGGAAGGCCACTGTAGAAATTTACTGCAGAATTGTTTAAGAAATTTTTATCGTTTTAATTATAATTGGATATATATATATATATATATATATATATATATGTTAAGAATAGATATCTATCTATTATTTTAAATGATTTAAAAATTAAACCCGGTATTTGGTTCTTAAGTTCCAGTTAATTAAGAGTTCAATTAAGTGTAGAAATTGGAACCTTTAATTAAAGTAAAAATTTAATACAATAGGAAGATAAGTAATGTAAATAAACGATTGTAAACATTATTAAATGAATTAATGAACTTCTTTATTTATAAGAATTGATGTATAAAGTTGCAAATTTAGTGTAGTTAAATTTTTACCATTATTAAATATAATAGAAATGTAAGCATTAAATAAATGAATGAAATTAAAAGTAAGTTGAAATTGTAATTTATAAAACGAATATATATAATTATTAAACCATTAATTAATTAAAGGAATTGAGAAGAAACTTGTATAATTTTCACTTACATTCTTAAAGCATATATATAACTTACCATATAATAAAAGTTGCAATGTTAGTAAGAAAATGTAAGGGGAAATCTTATAAGTGAAGATTGAGGTAATAAAGGTATTCAATGAATTTGTTGTTACAAAATGAGAATTAAATGTATAAACTTAAGTTAAAATGGAAATTTTAAGTATTATAAATAGATGATTATAAATTTAAGTAAATAAAACGGAATGCAAATATAATGAATATGGTAATAAATGAAAAATGAAAATTGTAAGTAATGAAGGAATCACTCAATAAATGAAAGAAAAGAAATTAAACAACTAAAGCATGAAATAAATGTATAATAAGTTAATTTGGTTGTTGGTTTGAATTGTTATTGTTTGACTTATGGTTGGTTGGGCAAGAGAATTTGAAGTTGTTGGATGAATAAATAATCTATCGTTGTTCCATCTAAGAATGTTGAGTAAAGGATGCACTTGATAGTTATTTTCATTCCATACAATTTCAATTTTTGAACCCGAACAACTATTTGTTTGTTGGATTAAATGGTTGCTTTGTCTTGTGTATATAAGCTGTTTGTAAAGTTGATGGTTGTTGTATTGATTGGTTGATTAATGGTTGAAACCGCTTAAATATTTCACTTTATATAAATTGTAACCCTTTGGATTATATAAGAAAATGAAGTATCTTGGAAATATTTTGGAAATGTTTTTCCAGACTTTAATAATTTAAATATAAAGGATTAAATAGTTATAAATAGGATATCTTATTTAAAGTGATTAATTTTGTAAATTTAATTGTTTATAAGTAAAATATTTTGGATAAGATGTATTGTATTTAATTTTTCCCTTCTTTTTCTTTTCGAGGACGAAAAGTTTTGAGTGGGGGAGAGTGTAACGACCCGCGTAAATTCGATGTTTGAAATGAATTAAATTAATAGGATTTTATTTTAAAATTTAGAAAGAAATAAAAATCTTATTAATTTATATGAAAGAAAATATTGAAATTTGATGTATCAAAGGTAATTAAAATTTGCAAATTAAATTATATATTGCAATTAATAGTAATAGTGGAAATTGTTGCAAGTATTGAATTTGTCAATGGAATAAAATATTGATTTACGGAAATTGAATATAAACGGAGGTAATAAAGTAATGCAAGAAAATAAATAATGTAATTAGTACAATCCCTTTTATTTGTAAACTATTGTAAGGTGTTAATTAATTGAAATATGAAAATTTGGAAATAGATTCAAAATTTATGTTAGATAAATGAATTGCAATAATTAAAGTTAGTAATTAATAGGTTAAAGGGAATACCAATTTATTCATAAATGAATATAAGTGAATGTAACAAAATAAATAGGAAACGCTAATTATTCATAAGTGATGGTTGATGATATAAACGTTACTAACTATTAATGTAGTAACGTAAGATGTAAATGTATTTTCAACGGAAATGTAACCTTATTTCTAGGTAGAAATTGCAGGTAGATTTATGAAATGGAGTTTATGAGATAAATAGAATTGAATGTTTCATTAGTATGAGTTTAAGGGAATATGGGGTAAATTGATTAAATCAATAAAAGACAATAAATGCAATGATGGTGGGTTAGTAATAAAAGTGAATAGGGAAATGATTGTATAGTAAAAATGGAATTCCAACTTGTTGGAATGGAGTAAATACACTTAGTAATAAATTTAGGATAGGAAACCGAAATGGAAATATTGAATTAGTTAATTCGTATATATATATATATATATATATATATATATATATATATATATATATAGAATGGCGATTATTGGATTGTAAATAATAAACTTATAAATGGTGATCAAGAGTTGTGACCACAAGTTAATATGAGTGATACATATATATTTAATTCAATTCAATTGATTTGGAAATCATTGCATTAAATATAAATTAAATGTTACGTCGAATAAGTTAAGGTAATAAATGGATAATAACGTAAATGTTCTTCATAGATATGATAATTTGAATCTATTGAAATTTATGGAATTTGAATATAACATTTTACGTTAATTGGAGATAAAGATGGAAATAGGTAATAATTGCATTAATTTGTAAGTAGAAATAAATCGTTAATGAGAACAAGTATTTAAGATTTACCACCTATTTAGTATATTAAGTTATAACGGAAAATCAATTGCAATGATTAACAATATATTTATTTCATTAATGATAATGACGTAATATTTGAAATATTAAATAGGATGGAATTCAAATGTATATAACGATAGAAATGTGAAATTTGGGGAATAGATTCAAAGTTATAAATGAGTTGTTAAAATAATACATAATAAGTGCAAATTGAATGAATCAATGGGAGCATAGATTTAAGTTTAGAAAACGATATTTTGGTTTAATTAAGTATTGCAAAATAAATGAAATTAACGTTTAAATATTTCGTTTATAGAGATTAAACTAAAATTCAAGGATATTAAAATAATAGATTTTGAACCCAACATGGAATCCTTCTACTTAAAATTTTTAGATGGAATAAACATTTGATTATTTAATTGAATAGAGAAAAAGATTTATTTAGTATGTAATTTAATGCTTGTTGAAAACTCTAATTTTATAAACATGTTTGCTTGACTATAAATAAGGATTACAATGTTCACGTATTTATTTAATTGATTTCATCAATTAGGGTCTGTTTTGAAGTGGAAGATTAAAATTAATTGGAAATAAATTTATTAAAATCTTTCAATTGAAAAAGGAAAAGAAACAAAGTGCAATTAATAAAATTTATGTAAGAATGTTTTCATTATGAATGTACATTATTTGGAAATATAAGAATTGATTTAATATTGTATAAGTTGATCATTTTAGAATATAAGAATGTTTACATTATGAATTGCAAGTAACAAATAAGCATTTTAAGGAAAATAAAAGAATGTTGAGGAAATAAAGTGAACGTTTCCATTCTAAATATAAGGAAGTGGAGAAATTAACACTGCAATGGATAGACTTATCAGCTTTTAATTTACATTTAATTTGTTTAGATCAATTTGGAAATTAATAAAATTGTGGATATATTTTGAAACGTAAACGAAACGTCTAGATTTACATTTGTAAATACGTTTAAAATAAAATGTAAATGATAAGGAATTTATTTATTTCCTAAATCCATAACGTGTGTAATTAATATTATTTATCTTTTGGGACCACCTCCGTTTGAACGTTAAAATTCGTGCACACCTATTCTTTTGCGATCTATCTATAAATAGGCGGTGAAACCCTTGCCTCCATCTTCATTCCTCTGTTTAGTCTCTTCTTCAACTTCTTCTCTTCTTCAATGGCAACAGACAATTTCTAGATCCAGTTTCAATCCAAATAAAGGTCAAAATTCAAACTCCTCTAAAAATTCCAGAAAAATTATATGTTGGAGTTCTCAGAATACGCAATCTACTGGTGCTGTTCGTTTTCCGTTTTGGGTTCGGTCTGGAAACATATTCGCGTGCTCCTTTAGCCATAGCGCGTGGAAGACGATAGTGACGTGGCAAGTATTTAATTAAGGTTTGTTTTGTTTTATAATTTATTTTGATTTTCAAATCGTTTAAATCACATAACTTTTTCATACGACCTCGGATTCACGCGAAACTTTTTTTGTTAGGATCGTAATTAAATTCCGGACAATATGGAAGTAGTTTGGACCAATTCAGAGACCGTCGAATTTTTGAGTTTAAATCGGATTTAAATTCGATTTAAATTCAAAAGGTGAGTGTTCTAACCCACTCACAACTTCTAAAAGTTCTTATGTTTGTTAAATTTATTTTAAATATGAGTAGAAATTTATTTATGACTGTTGGCGTGTTTTATTCAGCATATCTGTTAAATCGCATTTATTTAACTTAACTATTAATTTATTTTATTTATTGCATATTAATTGACAGTTAGAATTTATTTATTTGCATAGGAACTGCTAGTAAACATTTATAAAATTTATTACTAAATATAAACTGTTAGTTTAATAGTTGATTAAATTTATTTTTGAATATAACCGCCAGTTATTACCTGATATATATTATCAGATATATATTGATATTGAATTATTATTGGATGATGATTGTGATTTGGATGATGGATGATGTTGATGAATGGATGCTTTATTTTATATCATTAAACTGCAAGTTATCATGCATTTTTCATTTCATTCGGGATTGTGGTTTGAAATGATATACAACCGCAAAATTTTATTTCTAAATTGCGGATTGAAATGATATACAACCCCATAACAATCCGCCCTTCCGTATGGTTTGAATCGTCATGTGTGTCGGTTTAAAGTGTGCGAAAAAGCGGGATGTTACATAGCACATATCACATCTCTAAATGCCACATTGCCATTTCCGTTGACTACTAAATGCCTTCCATAAAAATACAACCCTTGAGCTCGTACGTCTCAAGGAGGGTGTTAAGCTAAGAGAAGTTGCCTTCTCCGCCACCACTGATGTATGTTTGTAAAAACCAATGTACGTAATCTTTAGAAATGCAATGTCAGACAATGTCCATACAAGTTGTCCAGGAATAGGATAAACCAAAGGCACTCTCCTACTACCACTAGGAGCGAGTAGTCCTTACAATCCGAAAAATCTCCACAATGACGAGACCACTGATATACATATATAACTCCATAATGGAAGCTACCCAGAGCAGGTCAACAAGCAGACCTCACGCTACGAAGATCCACGGTCTTCAATAATCATCATCTTCAACATGTATTTAGATTCGAACATATACATTGGTTTGAAATGGTTTTCGGATAGGAATCACCCAAATCTGATTCCAGTTCCTTCGAAACCCAATTATAGATAATAAAAAATGAATACGAGTATATAGGATTTATTAAGCTCTTTTCACTTTAATTATTTTCGGATGATTTCGAAATCTCTATCTTTTGATTTATAATAATTATAAGTAATTCATTTTTTTACTTTGGATAATATCTCAAATTTCCTCACTTAACTCTCTATCCAAATTCCTTAACTTTTAGACAGGTCAAAAACAATGTTATTTAAGATATCTTTTACGATAAACCCTAAAATAAATCTCAGCAAACATTTTTAAGTAAATAGAAATCATTCATTCTAGAGATTGCTTAAATTTTGGATAATATTAATCTTCTTATTTTGGAAAACTTAACAGAATTTTTTTATTTAAGAGCATCTGGGCTTTCCTTTCGATATGTTCCACCCCTCGCCTAAGAAATGAAAATATAGGCCAGGTAAGTTCAGGGCATTGGTTGCTTTATCCCTGACCTTAGTTAAACACCTTGTTTTATCTTTCCATATCTCACAAGCGGGACAAATGTACTAGTCGTTTCCGCATACTTAGCTATCAACTTTATTTCGGAATTGTTTGTAAAGATTCCATATTATCTTTTAAATGCTTGTCTTCCCTTTTAAAAACATTCACAATTTATTGTGGGAAAAATCGTTTTATTTAAACTCATATTACAAAAGTAAAAGAATTCGCAGCATAAAAGTGCTACGGAAATTGCTATACAAGCTTATTTGATTTAAACAACTTTTAAACATTAGATAATTCATATTTTTCAATCCAAATATCCTTTAAATCATTTAAATAGATTTATCAAATTTATTTCATGTTTTTCCATAATTAAAAATGTTCATTTAAACAAATTTTCTATTATGATCACTTAACTACACTAGCGCGATTTTTCTTGAAATTTGTTTTGGACTTAATTTAAAATCTACAAGACGAAATCTTGATTTTTTTTCTCTTCGTTTAGAAGATATGGATAAAATATTCCAGAATTTTCTTATCTCGAAGAATTCCGAGCTAAATTTCACTCTATACGCTCAACTGGACGTTACGGCGTGAAATCACGAATTACCATTGCACGACGCGTCTAGTTTTAACTTATTTTTCAGTACTTGAAATAATCTATTCAAATTGGATTTTATCACTTATAAAACCATTACAAATCATTTTAAATCAATATTTTCACTTTTAAAAGTATTCAAAATGCATTTTCACCATTACTATATAGTAATATTATTTTATTCCTGTTATTTTAATATTAAATTTTAAATTCCAATTTCAATTCAAACTTCAAATTAAACTCATTTAATACTTAGATTTCAAATCTAATTTCAATTTAAACTTCAATTCATCCTTAATCTCAACTTCAATTTTCAAAATCGATTTCATTTCGATTTCACTATTCATCTCAATCTCATTTTCAATTTAACCATCCTTTTCAAACCCATTTCACTTCATATTTCAAATTCTCTTTTATTTTAAATTTAATTTCACTTCTAATTGAAACGAGGCTTATTTTTCCAAAATATCTCATATCACTAAAATATGGTCTTATTGACAAAGGAATTATTAAATCAAAATGAACATAATCGAGTTAACATTTGTCACTAACATAATTATGGTCCATACATAAGCTAACATGACAAATAATCACAACCATAAACATTTTCTACTTATTCAAAAATAACACAAATATAACCAAACATCCATATCAACATTTTAAAGGGGTGTATACTTACATATGTCATAAGATAATTATTACAGCAAAATCAAAATATGATCTTTTAAAAGCAATGAGAATTTCTCACCTTGAACCAAAATCGTTTCACTTCCTACCAACATTCTTATCCAAACCAACAGTTCACTAAACATTTCTAAACCTTATCATAATCATGCTTCCAAGTGCTCGACCATCTCCACCTCTACTTGCTTTGCTCACGGCCATGACCCTCCTCCACCACCTTGCTCTCGGCCTAAGACCTTAAACACCTTCATCCTCACGGCCTAAGGCCGTTTTTTAAGAAGAGAAGAAGAAGAAGTGAATTAAGAAGAGGTTAGAGATTAACAAATGGATTAGTGCTTAAGCACTTCACTATTTTTAACCCTTCTATCTCTCTCAAAGAGAGAAGCCATTGAAATAGCTTAAAGGAAGAAGAAGAGAATGATTTGGGTGAAAAGATGAGAAGAATGGATGAGTATTTATAGGAAAAGTAAGGAGTGGTAAATTACACAACTAACCCTTTATAAAATCACTAAAATATCCTTACTTTATCTTACTTTTTTCAACACTTACCATCTCCTTATCACATCATCACTTTATTCCTTAATCACTTAATATTTAAGTAAAGAAAGTAATGATTTGGTTGGATTTGATGTGACATTTCTTGTCCTTTTATGCTTACTTTTGCTAATTATTCCTAAACTTGTTTAATAAAAGTAAACTTGATTAGTGAATTAAATAATACTTATACTATTTGAATATATGTTCATATATAAGAAAATAAAGGTGCAACAAAGCTGCGACAACTTTTAATCGATAAAGCGTTGATTTTCAAAAAAATGTTTTACGGTCATATTTTGATGTTTTGGTTAGAATATTCATTTATGTAAACCAAGTTTAAAATGAACCTTTTTACTTATTTAAATAAATTAAAAAATATCTTTTTATATTTTAAAATCATATTTAATTAATATTAAAATCTCTAATTTTACAGTGTATGTAAAACTGATAAAATGCAACAAATTTTGGTTATTTTTGTAAAACGATTATTAACATACTTTTAAATATTTTAATATACTTTTATTATCTTTATTAGATGTTTAAATAAGATTTAACTTATCAAATAAATATTTAAAATTATTTATTTATGTCTTTATTTATTTTAACAAAACTTAACTTTTGCTGATTTGTTCTAAAATCTAAATTTATACTTTTAAATTTATTAACTATAAGAAATGATAATTATTTATTAGATATAACATATTTATTTAAGTTTTAAATCTTTTTTAATTTTAAAACGAACGAAATCTCTCATTTTCTAAGTAGCGAAATTGTGGATCGTTACATTCTCCCTTACTTAAAAGCATTTCGTCCTCGAAATGAAAGTTAGATAAAGGAATCTATCTCATACTCATATCCTCAAATAATTTAACATATTTATATTGATAATAGAAAAGAAGAAGGTCGATATCAACACTAAAACAAATGATACCAAACATACATATAGAGATTCCCTACACTAACCTTAGTACTTATCATGTACTTAAGGTTATATATATACATCAAGTCAGACTTCTATCGTGCCCATTCTAGTGCATATTGCATACTTAAGATAATTCATCCAACTACCAAACAAGACTATATATACAAAAACAACTAAACTGATACTATACCAAAAAATTGAATATATTCACATAACTCAACCCCTGACCTAAGAATGTACTATACCCTGAGGTATATATATATATATATATATATATATATATATATATAGACACACACATACCAAAACATCAGCACAACCCTTATCTCTTAATGTGTACTATTTAAGATGACTATCCAACTACTATGTAGATAGACCCAAAACATCATACTTTATGTGATATTTGATTTGATTTATTATTCGAATCCACAACTTTACGTCCGAACTAGTATCGATCCTCTGATTTTCTAGTGCGGACTTTGATCAGACTTCTTGATCACAAACCCTTTCTTTCCTTGCATAGCTCTCAACTATGATAGAAAACTTGAGTACATAATCACAAACCCTCATCAATGTTCGCCGTCAAGAATCGAGTGACAAATCCTTTTTCGGATTCGTGTAAAGACCTCAAAGTTCTGTACTCAAATCTTAGATCAAAATTTTATGTGGCGAAAATGGTTTACGTATAACTTATGTACTTATTCACATTCATTTTTACCTAATACTTTTTTTTCAAAATTTTCTATTAATCCAAGTTTATTTCACAACCTTTTACTTTCTTCTAAATACATTATTACTTAAGCATACAAATATGACTTAAACTTGTATAATATACCTTTACTTCCTAAGAGCATATATACATATCCCCAAACTTCAAATTGTTATTACTTCAATTAGGGTGTTTAACCAATGTGGAATTCTACTATTATCTCATATTAATAAGTTATAAAACTTAATCATTAGTTTTCTTTACCTAAGGTTTCAATTTACCTAATAATATCTATCTAATCCATATATTAATAAGACAACTTTACCGAGTGTACATCTTTTTCTTACAAATCTTAACTTATTTACCTATCCATTTTCTAAATCAAATTTCCTAACCTTAAATCCATCAAATACCTTATAGTCAAATTGTGAAACTTAATTCACATGGTATTTGTTACTTAAACATTTTCATCTAACAATCAACCTACTACCCATTTAATTCAAAACTATCCACTTCTAATCTTAATTCATTCTGAATTACAAACGTTACCCTAAATGTATCACTAATTCCAATTTTTATATTAGGATGATATTTCGTATATTTCTTATTCCTATATTTCACTTTTATTTTAACCTAATCCAAGTGTCTAAATTTCAAATTACCATACCTCCTTTATAAGTTATAGAACTTACCCTTTTATAATAAATATATTTACAATAAGTCTCAATTTAGGTTTATCTATTTTCTATTTTGTTGATAAGAATTTTTTTCTAAGTGTGCATTTCCTTTACAACATTTTCTAATTACAACATCTAGCTTCAATATCATCATCAAATATCTGATAGTCAATTTGTGAATTTTACTTCACAAGATATTTGTACTTAGATTTTAAATCCATCATTTTTGATGATCTTTAAATCATTATTTCTTAATAACAAAGTAACTAGGGGCATATGATTAAAATTCTAAATTCTAGCTTTCAACTAACTGATTCTATATGAAATATCATATAGTCAAATCGTGCAACTCTAATCACAATATATTCATATTTCAGTTTTACTAAGCTAAACTACAAACAATCCTTAATTTATAACATTAAATAATAATATCCTCTTTGTATATTTGAAATATAAACCCAAGGTAAAATTATTTTATTTACCAATTTCTTTAAAACAAAATCACTTTTATAAAATTAATAAATATGCACTCAAATATATATATATATATATATATATATATATATATATATAATACTCTCATAACTCATTCTAGGGTGTTACTAACCCTATCTTTAGTGAGTTACTCATCCTTGGATATTACTAATCCTATCTCTGATGAGACTTATCCCTATCAGGTTTCAGTGTTCGCTCAACCGAAAGCTCTGATACCAAATGTGACGAACCACAATTCTATGCTCTTTGTGCCAAAAATAAGCCATACATGTCAGACCCAAATGCATGGAATTGTGGATTATCGGGGGAAATAAAGAAAAACAGACAGAACAAAATCTCACACGAATGGAATAACATATAATGTTGAACAAATATCTTTACAGCAGAAAACTTTTAAATACATATATCTGAGTCTAACCTAAATTCAGCTTGGACAGTTATAAATATCTATCCTTACAATTGCTGACAAACATCAACTAAAACAACTAAGTACAGCGGATAATAGAATATGTCCATGCGTAGATGAATATCTCCAGATCTCCTTTGAAAACTTCAATCGTCTTCGACTAAACTGAAACTACTCGGATCTGACCCGAGTATTGAAAATACTCGAATCATGCTTGATTAACCAGCGTGAGAAAAAATCAATAATAAATGACAGTGTCAAATATCAGCTTTCAAATAAAATCCTTTGAAAAGAAAGAGTATCTCATAAGAACACGCCTGCACATAAACACGGGTGGGTTTTTACCTTATGATAACTAAAACACTTTTATATCAAAACATTTGATATTATTTCTAATGATATTCTTTGAATACATTTGCAAATAAAATTATTAATCTTAGCCAAAATTGTTACTATTATTAAATTCCAGCATACTAAGCTCTACAAACAAAACCGTAGGTTATTATTGGAGAATGGATTTCCATACAATGACCAGGTGAAGGATCTACTTTTCGAATAGGTACACCTTCAGATGGATGTCCCGAGGCACATAACATCTGCCCTCTACCAACACAAGACAGGCCTACCTCTATAACTAGATGGTACCGAATATGTCATACCCCGGTCGTTACAGACCATTATCTGAGTGCTCGTTTCCATAAAAAACATTAATTTACACCCCGAACATCATAGCGGTAAGAAATATATCTAGAAGGTGATGATCACACCCTAATTGGGAATGACCCACTTAGCCTTGCAGCATCTAATCCTGTTTTGGTCATTTCCGGTTTGATGGGGCTTGAGGTTATAATTACCTTTTCATATAGCATATATCACGTCTCTGAACGCCATTGTCATTTCCGTTGACTATTAATTGCCTTCCACAAAAAATACAACCATTGAGCTCGTACGTCTCAAGGAGGGTGTTAAGCTAAGAGAAGTTACATTCTCTGCCGCCACTAATGTACGTTTGTAAAAACCAATGTACGTAATCTTTAGAAGTGCAATGTCAGACAAACGTCCATACAAGTTGTCCAGGAGCAGGACAAACCGAATGCACTCTCCTACTACCACTAGTAGCGAGTAGTCCTTGCAATCCGAAAAATCTCCATAATGAGGAGACCACTGCAATATATAACTCTATAATGGGAGATACCCAGAGCAAGTCAACAAGCAGTCCTTACGCTACGAAGATCCACGGTCCTCAATAATCATCATCTTCAACATTTCTTCACATTCGAACGAATACATTGGTCCGAAGTGGTTTTCGAATAGGAATCACCCAAATCCGACCCTGGTTCCTTCGAAATCCAATTATCGATAAAAAGTGAATATGAGTCTATAGGATTTATTAAGTCTTTTTTCACTTTAATTCTTTTCAAATGATTTTGAAATCTCTTTCTTTTGATTTAGAATAATTCTAAGTAATTCATTTCTTTACTTTAGATAATATCTCAAATTTTCTCACTTAGCTCTCGATCCAAATTCCTTAACTTTTAGGCGGGTCAAAAATAATGTTATTTAAGATATCGTTTACGATAAACCCTAAAATATTTTTTAGCAAACATTTTTGAGTAAATAGAAATCGTTCATTCTGGAGATTGCTTAAAATTTGGATAATACTAATCTTCTTTTATTTGGAAAACTTAACAGAATCTTTTTATTTAAAAGCATCCGGGCTTTCCTTTCGATCTGTTCCATCCCTCGCCTAAGAGAAAAAACATAGGCCAGGTAAGTTCAATGCACTAGTTGCTCCATCCCTAACCATAATTAAACATCTTGTTTTATCTTCACAGATCTCACAGGCGGGACAAATGTACTAGTCGTTTCCGCACACTCAGTTATCAACTTTATTTTGGAATTGCTTATAAAGATTCCAAATTATCTTTAGAATGCTTATCTTCCCTTTTAAAAACATTCACAATTGATTTTGGGAAAAATCATTATATTTAAACTCATATTCCAAAAGTTATAGAATTCGCAGCATAAAAGTGCTGTAGAAAGTGCTATACAAACCTATTTGATTTAAACAACTTTTAAAAATTCGATAACTCATATTTTTCAATCCAAATCTCCTTTAAATAATTTAAATAGGTTTATCAAATTTATTCCATATTTTTCCATAATTAAAAACGTCATTTAAATAAATTTTCTATTATGGTCACTTAGCTACACTAGCGCGATTTTTATATAAAATTATTTTGGACTTAATTCAAAATCTACAAGACTGAATCTTGATTTTCTTTCTTCTTTAGAAGATACGGTTAAAATAGTCCAGAACTTTCTTATTTCGAAGAATTCCGAGCTATATTTCACTATATACACTCAATTGAACTTTTCGGCACGAAATCGCGAACTACCGTTGTGCCATGCGTCTAGTTTTAACTTATTTTTCAATGCTTGAAATAATCTATTCATTTTGGATTTTATCACTTATAAAACCATTACAAATCATTTTAAATCAATATTTTCACTTTTAAAAGTATTCAAAATGCATTTTCACCATTACCATATATGGTATTATTTTACTTCTATTATTTTAATATTAAATTTTAAATTCCAATTTCAGTTCAGTTCAATTCTAAATTTAAATTAAACTCTTTTAAAACTTATATTTCATATCTAATTTCAGTTTAAACTTCACTTCATCATTAATCTCAACTTCAATTTTCAAAATCGATTTCAATTTCAATTTCACTATTCATCTCAATTTCAATTTCAATTTAACTATCCTTTTCAAACCCATTTCACTTCATATTTCAAATTCTCTTTTATTTTAACTTTAATTTCACTTCTAACTGAAAAGAGACTTATTTTTCCAAAATATCTCATATCATTAAAATATGATCTTATTAACAAAGGGATTTTTAAATCAAAATGAATATAACCGAGTTAATATTTGTCACTAAAATAATTATGGTCCATACATAAGCTAATATAATTAATAATCACAACTATAAACATTTTCTACTTATTCAAACATAACACAAACATAACCAAACGTCCATGGCAAGATTTTTAAGGGGGTGTATACTTCAATATGTCATAAGATAATTATTATAGCAAAATCAAAATATATTCTTTTAAAAGCAGTGAGAATTTTCTCACCTTTAACCAAAATCGTTTCATTTTCTACCAACATTCTTATCCAAACCAACACTTCACTAAATATTTCTAAACCTTATCATAACCATGCTTCCAAGTGCTCGACCATCTCCACCTCTACTTACTTTGCTCCTGGCCATGACCCTCCTCCGCCACCTTGCTCTCATCCTAAGCCCTTAAACACCTTCATCCTCACGGCCTAAGGCCATTTTTTAAGAAGAGAAGAATAAGAAGTGAATTAAGAAGAGGTTTGAGAGTAACATGTGGATTAGTGCTTAAGCACTCCATTATTTTTAACCCTCCCACCTATCTTAAAGAGAGAAGCCATTAAAATAACTTAAAGGAAGAAGAAGAGAATGATTTGTGTGAAAAAATGAGAAGAATAGATGGGTATCTATAGAAAAAGTAAGGAGTGATAAATTACAAAACTAACCTTTTACAAAATTACGAAAATATCCTTACTTTATCTTACTTTTTTCAACACTTACCATTAGCTTATCACATCATCACTTTATGTGTTAATCACTTAATATTTAAGTAAAGAAAAGTAAAGGTTTGGTTGGATTTGATGTGACATGTTTTGCCCTTTTATGCTTACTTTTGCTAATTGTTTCTAAATTGGTAAAAGTAAATTTGATTAGTGAATTAAGTAATACTTATGATATTTGAATATATGTTCATATATAAGAAAATAAAGGTGCAACAACGTTGCACAACTTTTAATCGACAAAATGTTGATTTTTGACAAAATGTTTCACGGTCATATTTTGACGTTTTGTTTAAAATACTCATTTGTGTAAACCAAATTTAAAATGAACTTTTTTACTTCTTAATTAAATTAAAACATATCTCTTTATATTTTAAAACCATATTCAATTAATATCAAAATCTCTAATTTTACAGTGTGTAAACTGACAAAATGCGATAAATTTTGGTTATTTTTGTAAAACGATTATGAACATACTTCTAAATCTTTTAATATACTTTTATTATTTTTATTATATGTTTTAAATAACATTTAAATTATCAAATAAAAATTTAAATAATTTAAGTCTTTATTTATTTTTAACAAAATTTAACTTTTGCTGATTTGTTCTAAAATCCAAATTTATAATTTATAATTTATTAACTATAAGAATAAATAATTATTTATTAGATATTACGTATTTATTTAAGATTTAAATCTTTTTTAATTTTAAAACGAACGAAATCTCTCATTTTCAAAGTAGCGAAATTACGGGTCGTTACAGATAGATCTTCGAAGCGAACTCCAAGCACCAAAAGATGAGTTTCAAAAGCTGTGACACTCAGGCTGCCCGAGCATAAAGCAAAACACAAAACACTCGATTTAGGATTCACATTCTCATCCAAGTAAATCAAACTAAAGTGAAATACAATATAACTCAAAGGATGTTGGGATTCCATCCTTTGGGGATCCGATAAATTATCTACATACATAGTACGATACGCTACATATATAATGTCTATAGTAAAGTAAAATATCAAAATAGTAAGTTAAGCTCCACCAAATCGGTGGTTTACCCAGAGGGCACTTCATAGGTACGGTACAAAACAAACTCGTCGAAGGCGCAATAAGGCCCGTGACAAGGCATGCGAGGCAATTCCCAGGGTATGATTATATCGTTTTGCAGATTTAAACAGGTAATAATGCATAGTAGCTACTACCACCCACCTCGAGACACACTCCAAATCAAAGGTCTGCACACCAAAATCAAATCACAAAAGCAATAGATATGGTTTCGAAGAAATGTGGCTAATAGGAGGTGCGACCTCACTTGGCCTGATATGGCTCCGGTTTTAGCCACAAAAAGCTGACCCGCGGGAGTCAGGGCTACGTAAATACCTCATATAGAATCGTTCGCCAAACCATCATACTTCTTTCTGGAATCTCCACCATATACACAATTGTTAAAGTGGTTTTCGATATTAGCAGAGATTATGACAATATCCGATCCCGGTCTCTTTAACAACCAAACGCTGATTTCGCACCGTAGTCATTTTTATAAATTGCTTTATAAATTTCTCAATCACCAATTTAAATCAAAATTAAATATTCGCTTTTAATTTTAATCAAATTTGAAATTATTCATGTAATCACCATAAATCGAATCAAGCAATAAAATCACACCTTTCAATTTCCAAAATAAGTAAGTTCCAAATGAGTCCTTATTTAAATTCAGTTATTTAACCAAATTTAAATTACAAATCAATTTAAACTTACCAATCCAACTTTTTATTTATAAAGGTTATAAAATTTATTTTAAATATAAATTTTAAATAAACATTTAAAAAATCTTATATATATTAATAAAATAAATTTTAGAAAATTAAATTTATGTAGACCTTTTATTAAAATCTTATTTTATATAAAAAATAAAATAAAATAAAATATGATTATGAGAAAAAATTTATAAATTACATTTAAACTAAACTTATAATTTTAAAATTTCCAAAAATATAAAATTATATTTTTTTCTAAATTTATACATGTTAATACAAAACATTTATTATATTTTAAATCAAAACTTATATATTTCCTTTCAGAACCTTGGCAATGATTTTTCGAAAATAGACTAATTGTGTCTGTATATAATTTTCTATCTTATGGTCAAGTGATACGGATATTTGTCATTTGAATCCACAATAGTTTAAACATACGGGTTTATATCATTTAAACTAGCAATCCCAAAATTTCAAAAATTAACGAAAATCGCTTGGGTTTATCATTTCAAGCCATAACGATTTTCCCTTAATCTAAAGTCCAGTCAGGTATGTATCATTTCAACCCATGGTGATTCCTAAAACTAAGGGAACTTGTAAAGTGAGAACAATAAAATGAAATAGCATTACATATCGATTACTAACATATATGATCAATAATAATTCAATAAAATGATCAATCAACATGTAATGGTGTCCATTATATAAGTGATCAATTCGAAATATCACATATCATATTTAACAGTTAATAATTAACAATTCTAATTTAACAGCATATTTAAATTGTCACTTCATATGAAATCAATTTACCAAGCATAAGAACATTAACCACAAGTGATTTCTCACCTTCTGTGGCTAGAGAACGATGGAAATTGAAAAGTACGGACATGGACATTGGCACGACACTTTAAATAGCTGGGGGAAGAAAAACAAATTTAGCACGATAATTCAATAAAATGGCTATACATAATATACACACATACACACACACATATACTTTATATATATATATATATATATATATATATATAGAAAGGAAAAACACAAGCTAAATATGATTTAATAACCCAGCGGATATAAGTACACTCATATATATACTTATATGTAATAATAACTACTCTAGACTGCTGCTACTTCCCGGTACCAATACATATATAAGTGTTCTTATATAAAGCTTTGCATATGAATTTTCTCTACAACAGAATAGTAAAGGAATATATATATATATATATATATATATATATATATATATATATATATAACACAACAGCTTTGTATCTCTGCAACGAATAGATACGCAGCACATATATAAATTTTTTTTTTCATACTACAAACTAACAGATATCGCCTATATAAGCCTATATAATACTAACCATTTTATACAACAATTATATATCTATGCAACATATATATGCATTGTACATATATATGCTCCGTACATATAAACTTTGTTGTAAATTTTATATCAATGCAACATAGGTACTTCTGCTAATATATGGGTACAGCTTATACATACATTCTGTAGAACAACACAAATGCATGCAACATATATAGATATTGATCAAAAGCATAATTTCATATATATATATATATATATATATATATTTTCACCTATATCGGTGCATATACTGACAGTATTCAACAAGCAATGCGAATATAAAGAGAACAGCACAGACAAACTAACTGTGGTGTGGCATATATGCAAGCAGTATATACAGACATGAGTTTGAGCAATATATGAAAAAAAATTCATATATATATATATATATATATATATATATTCCTTTTTTTGACTAGAAAAAAAGGATTCTCAGAGTTTAGCTAGGCTCGGCATGCAAGGGCTCGGGACGGCTATGTAGGAAGGAGCTGAGGGGCGGAGGAGCAAAGGCGAGTTGAGGCATCAGGCCTGGCAAGGGAAGCTCAGGGATCTGGTGGAGGCTTGGGCTCACACTTCGGTTCGGGGGTTAGGTAACTCGGGTCTAGCTTTGGGTTTATGGCTTTAGATATTGGGTGATTCAAGTTTTGGTAGTGGTGATGTGAAGGCAGAGGGGCGGATGGCCGCTTAGAGTTGGGTCTCGGGAAAACACGGAAGGGAGCATGGGTAGGACTTGGGAAAATTTTTGGGAGAAGGACAACATGTTTTTCAAGAGAGACGAAGATGAAGAATGAAACATATCTCTTTATTTGTTCGAGAATGCACAAATGAGGCAAAGTGAAAAGACACAACAAACATACATATGATAACCAATGAAATATGAAGGGTCAAACGTTGCTTTTCAGATTTATTAAAGCAATGACTAATTGTTTTACTCGACTGTAGATTTGGAAAGGCATAGGAAAAGCAGAAAGACACAAATACAGTACCGATACGATAGACTGTTTTGTCGTTTCCGTCATGTACTGGAGGTCAGAATATAAGAATGAATATACTATAGAGATCAACACGACGAGATGAACAGAATGGTACACAGATATCATCAATATGACCAAGTTATAAAAACTTGACTTTTCACCGCTGAAAATGCTACTAAAACGCCGAAAATAAGATAAACGGAGCTATAATAGTCCAAATTTGACGGAACGAATTACGATGCCTCACTCAGAAAATGATTTCCATTTTTGTTATATAAAAATATTCAAATTTGGAAAATATTAAATTTTCGACCATTTAACTGATTAAAATTAAATTTTGAAATTTCACAAATAAACTAATTTTTAAATTTTCCAAATAAAATTTATCATATGCTATATTTACATAGACGCATTTCAAATATCAAATTTTTATTTCAAAATTTTATTATTTATTTTTATGAATTTTTTTATTTAAATACGTTATAGAATCATTAATATTCTTAGGACGTTACACTCTCCCCCGCTTAAAGCTTTTCGACCCCGAAAAGGAACAAGATAGGAGAACAAAATCAAACATAAAGATAAGTTAAATCAAACGAATAGTATCCGAGTCAAACAATTCAGGATTCGAAGCACGCATGGATTCCTTAGTTTCCCAGGTGCAATCCCGATCATTTGTACTGTACCTTGACCAAACTGAAAGATTTCCTCCGGAGCTGTTTCATACCTCTATCGACAATGCGAAGTGGTTTTCGCTCGATAGTGAGATTTGGCTCTACATCCAAATTCTCTAATAAAGCTAGCTAAACTATCAAGGATGGATCATGAAGATACTTGCGAAGTGAGATATGTGAAACACATTGTGCTTGCCCGCCAGCTTCTCCGAAAAATCAACTCTATAAGCCAAAGGACCAACGCTTTCTAGAATGCGGAAAGGACTAACGAACCTGGGAGCAAGCTTCAATCTTCGACCAAAACGAACCACATTCTTCAGCGGAGAGATCTTAAGAAAGTCCTAATCACCCACTGAAAACTCCAAATCCCTTCTATGCATGTCTACATACTTCTTCTTCCTATCCTGAGCAACCCTCATCTTCCTCCTAATCTCCTCGACCTTCCCAGATGCTACCAGGATCATAAAAGGTCCAAAAACCAGGCAATCACCGGACTCAATCCAGCAAGATGGAGATTTGCAGGATCTTCCATAAAGAGCGTAAACGGAGACATCTCGATACTTGCTGTAACGACCCAGGATTTTTAGTAATTAAAATTTGAATATTTAATTAATTTTAAACATTAATAAGTGAAATTTATAAGTCGAATAAGTTAATAAAGGAATTATTGGATTTAATTGGATAATTAAATCGATAATTTAATATGTTAAATTATGGAAATAATTGAAAATTGAGTTAAATATGATTGAAAATGATTTGTAAAATTTTATTTTATCATATTGAAGTTAGAACAATATTTTAGAACTTTTAAAATCGAATTAAAAGTTAATTTGTGAAAATTGAATATTTTAATATTTAATCGACTAGTGAAATTAGTCAATTTTTGAACAGTCTCAGAATTGGACGAAACTAGTTCCATTGGATCCGTAATAGTTAGTTATTATCGGATTTCAATTTTCGTAGCAATCGGAGTTATCGTTTGATCGTGGCAGCTCGAAACGCATCGAATTATTTTTAATATTAATTTGGCGAGTTAAAATAGCCATTTTTCAAAAAGTCTCGAATTTCGACGAAACCAGTTTCATCGGATCCGTAATGTGATATTATTGTAAGGTTTAAAATTTCGTGTCAATTGGATTTACCGTTAGTCCGATACAAATTAAAACGCCTAGAAAATCGTTCAAATCGGTTTAATTTAAATTGAACGTTTATAGCCATAACTCGCACAGATGTCCGAATTAGCTTTCGAAACCTGTTCCATTATGTCCGGAACGCGGGGTAAATCCTAGAAACGCTGGTTACGGCGCGTGAATCGGAGTTCGGAATTTCCGGAATGAATAGTGTCGTTCGTTCTTTTATAAATTGCCCCCTCTCTCTCTAAATTAAAAAAAAATATAAAACCCTAATCTAACAAGCCAGCCGCCACCCCTCAACCCACGGCCAGAAACTTCCCAAATTCTTTCTCGATTATCTCCCAATCCATCAAGTATTAGCAGAAACTTTCAACTAACAAATTGAAGAGGGCATCAAGATCTACATATTCGACGGGTATGATGCGAATGGAGTTGTATATTGTGAGTTATGGGGCCGCGTTCCCTGGAGGTTGCACACGCGAATCGAGGCTCATATGGCAGCCGAGTTCAACGTGAGGGGGGCCGAATGAAGCTCTCGTCGAAGGCTACAATATGGAGCTTCCTGATCGAGTTCTAATTGAGCGAGGAGGTGGCGATTTTAAACCCTAATATTTGAGTATGGGTTCGGCATTGTCTGTAGATGGACGCGTGAACGAAGAAGAAAGGGGTAGGGGGACGTGCGGCCTGGATAGCTTGTGGGTGAGATCGTGTGGCTCAGAATTGATGAAGGTTAAAATTATAAAAAGTTGTAAATTTATTAAGTATAAAATCGTGTAATCTTAGAAAATGCATATCTTATTCATACGAGGTCGAAAACGCGCGAAACCAGTTGCGTCGGAATTGTATGGACGAGAACTATGCGATGGAATTGGATTGGAGTCGTTTGGAGTTAGTGAGAATTTCGGGTAAAATTAAACGTGCGTTTAATTTTATTCGAAATAAATCGCTAAAACGAAATTAAAATCAAGGTGAGAACTTCTCACTCAATCGAATCAGTTTCGATTTTTATTTTAATAGTTAGATTTAAAATATTTGAATGCATGTTTGAATGATGATTGTTATCTATTGATTGTTAAAATAGACATTATGCGCCGTTAGTAAGCGGAGGTTATTTATTAAAAACATATACCGCGAATATTTCATAAACAGTGAAATTGGTATTATATATAATAGCAATATATATATATTGGCATATGTATATATTGGAGTTATTGATTTCCCGCATTTGTATAGCGGATGAGACCCTATTGCGTCGTCTATTAAGCGGATAATATTTTAAATCCCATATACCGCGATAATTTCGTACTGGAGCGGAATTGGTATTGTGCTAATGTTTGTGGATGCAGGAAAACAGGTTGGAGGGATCCAACTGGATTCCTCAACAATATTTATTTGAATTCGGATATTTTGATATTTGATGGATTATCATATCGATATATGATATCGTTGTTGTCGTGATTGACTATTTGGTATGTAGCATCATTGGACCAAATTTTGGAATTTTAAAATGATTTTAAAGTGATTTTTGAAAGTATACGTTTATAAAATATTTTTGGAACTGATCCATTTTAAATAAATAAACGTTATAATTTTTAAAGTTATAAAAATTATGATTTTGAGAAATACGGTTAAAGATTGATTTTTGAGAAATATAGTTAAAAGTTGATTTTTGAAAATATGGGTTAATAACTTTATAAAAAGAGTTCAAATTGGAATTTTTGAATTTATTATGAAAAGTTCAAAAAAATAGGATTTATAAAATTTGATTATTTTATAAATCAAAATGGTGAAATTATAAAGGAGATTAAAGACGTTTTAAAAGAATAATATAAATTGATTTATATAAGAGATTTATAAATTGATAATTTGTAAATTAAAAATATTTGAGTTATAAAACGAGTTTTTATAAGTGCTAGAATGAATTGTGAATGAATTTCATAAATGAATGAAATTTATAGAATTATAAACGGTGAAGTTATAAATGGAATTTTATAAGCAGTAGGTTTATAAAATTCATAAAGTTATTAAAAGAATGGTTTTGGATAAATAATTGAAGCTTATAAGTTATAAGATTTATAAGTACGAAGTTCAAAGGAACGATTTTTGCAAGCAAATAAATTATAAGTATTTCACTTATAATATGAACTTTTAGTATATCATTGAGATATGAATTGAGATAGGTTAATAAAGGAGATTTAAAAAGGAAGTAGTTATAAAACAAATAGAAATGGAATTTATAAACATTGTTTTATAAATTCGCAAACGACTTATTTTGATAAGTAAATTGTTATAACTTATTTATGGAGCTATATTCACGTTTTTGACTGTGAATAAATCCTTTAAAATGAAATGTATAGAAATGATGAAATTGGTTAACGTAGTATATTCACGTTTTTGAATGGTGAATAATATGTTAAAGAAATTGTTTTGAATGTGATGTTTTAAATAGAATTAAAACAAGTTAACGATGTTTTAAAATGTGTTGAGATTTGAAACCATAGATTTCAACATTCATTGTTGAAATAGACGTTTTCGAGAAATAAAAGGAAATGGTGGACTATAACACTGTTGTTATAGTAAATGATTTTCGAAAGGAAATGTTTTGTATAGTATTGGGATTTATATATCTATTTTAATTTCGAATCCGTATACTAGTGATTTTGGGTTGTCGTAACGATGTTTTACGTAACATTCGTTTTGGCCCAAATAAATATGTTTAAGAGAATGATTTCCTTAAAGAATGAAATATATACTTAATTTCGATTCAAGTATATTGAATATTTTCCAAGTGTTGAAAATAAATGGATTTGTGAATTACTTATTAAATAAGTATGGAAATGTTTTCCGATATGAAGTGAATATTTAGAGAATTTATCATTTTGAAGATAAATTGAAAATGAATAATTGAAATCGTTTATTCATAAATATTTTGAAATATAAATTCACTATAGAATTTATGAATGTAAAGGGAAGTTGTTTAAAGATAAATATTGATTTATTTTTGACATATTGAAATTATATATCTTGTAAAGATATTTTTGGGAAATAAATAATTTGGAAAATTATTTGGAATCTGGTGATGTTGTGCATATCCATTGATAGTTCAATAACCGACTATCAATATTTACCTTTGAAAGGTATTTGTTGTGATTTGTTGAATTTGAATTCGACACTTATTTTTAAATTATTGCGCTCGTTATTCGGATTACCCATTCCGAATAGTGATACGACGTAATGGATAGCATTGAAGACCGGGTATTTGTGAAAGCGATAGGATGACCTATCGATTGTCTCTGCACTGGGTAGCTCCTGGTATAGAGATTCCCTAAGTGATGGGAAATCCGATCAGGATTGTGAATATACGGATTGCAAGGACTTCTTTGTAAGTGCCTTCGGTTCTGTTCGATCCCGGAACAGACTTGTATGGATTGTATGTCTGACATTACAAATTGAGATATAAAGCAGATTTCTTTCAAATATATTTCTGTTGGTGGCGGAGAATTTATTCTTTTAGCTTAACACCCTTCTCTGAGACGTACGAGCTCAGAGGTTATGTAGTTGAATGTTATCAGCGATATATTCCCAATTTGGTAATGTGACATGCTGAGTGTTGCTGTGAAATGATCATTGTGTTGATTATTTGTGATAGGATCATTTGTTTGATTGTCTATCTTGGTGATCATTTCTATGATCATTTGTTGACCCAAAGCATGGATTTTGTATAAAGTATGTTTTTGTGGACGTGACTTCGTCGAGCCTCACACCTCGGGAATGGTCAAAACAGGAAAGATGCAGCAAGGTTATGAGGGGTAGCGCCCTTTAGGATATGTGCATTTCCTTCTGGAAAAGGGTGGTATCATGGTATGGAGCCCAGATACTTACTCATGTTGAAAATACTTTATGATTTTGTGAATTGATTACGAGCGCTCGGTAAAAGGTCCCAAAGGACCGGGGGATGGCATATTCGGTCAGTTGTTACTCAGTTAGGGGTAACTCGGCCTTGTGTTGGTAGAGATCCGGTTTGGTTCTCGGGGATGTCCTTCCAGAGGCATTCCCATGTGGCAATGGGAAGTTCCTTGGCCTGATCATTCGTTGGAAATCCAAAGAAACAATACGAGACTTGTACGGTTTTAGTTGTATAACCTGCCATGAAATGTGGCGGTAACCTGCTATTGAACATGGTAGCTATAGTAGGCATAAGTGCGGAATGTCTATGCTGGCTAAGATTTATATCTTTATTTTCGAAAGAATTTTTCCTACACTATGCATTAGTAATAATATCAAATGTTCTTTTTAATACGTATCAAGCATCTTTGACTATCATAAGGAGAAATCTCCTCCGATTCTGCGTTTGCATTGTGTGTGTGTGCGGGAGGCCTTATGGTAGTCTCATTTTTAAAAGCATTGCGAATTGACTTTAAAAATATTCATCTATTTTGTTTTTAAAGATAAATTAACTGTTTTGAGTTCTCACACCAGTCTTGCTTATGCTAGGTGATATGTGATGGGGGGTTCTCGCTTCGCGGTTTGGTGGCGAACGGGAGACTCTTACTCCCACACGTCCTCTTTACGGGGTTGGTTAGGCGAAGCCGTGACATTCGAAAGGGTGGCCGTAAAAGCAAGTTTGGATACCTTTGTGAGCCACGGTGGGGCTGGGATGGTTGAAAAGCCTACCGGTTGTGACCGCTGACGGTACGTTCTTCACAGGTGGTATCAGAGCATATGGTTAAGCGACAACCATGGTTCTGTTGGGTATTACTCATTAGAGATAAAGTCAGTAGTACTCTAGAATGAGTTTGAGTGTAATAATAGCTATGAGAGCGTATTTGTTAGTGAATATGAAATTTTTTTATATTGTGATGATTGGTTTATTGAGTGGCATATGAACTTTCGTCAGGGCGGTCTGCAAAACTATGCCGAAGGGGTTTCTAAACACTTGAATAGAACAATTCGACACAATATTGTTTTAAATTGGGTAAATGAAATAATTTTACCTTAATTATATTTTATATATAAAGTAATAATTTTTCAGAATTATTAAAGTGAAAATAAGTTGATTGTTAGGTTGTTTGAATAATCTAAATAAAATAATTATTGTATAAGTAAAAAGAATTATAAGAATTGAATTATAATTAAAGTGATTTACAATTGTGAAATAAACTTATATATATAAGAAGTGAAACTATATGGATATATTTATGAATATGAGTTGTAAATAAAGAATGAAATTTAAAGTTAAATGAAAATTTACTTTAGAATTGAAATTTGAATAGATTTATAAGTTGGAATTTAAGTTAAGTAAAAACAAATAATGTTTAAATGAAATATAACTTAAGAGATATTGAATGAAGTTGATATTAATATCAAAGTAAATTAATAAAGTTAAGTGGTAGATATGAACTTAGATTATGTAAATGAAATTAAACTTTTGTAATTGAATTGAATTAATGAATTGAATGTTAATCAATTAAATGTGAATAATTGATATGAAATAATGAATATAGGTGTTAATTCATTAAAATTTAATGTTATTAGAAGTTGAATAATTGAATGAAAACCAATTTAATTAAACCAATTGAAAGTGATGGTGTTAAACCAAATTGAATGAATATAAGTAAAGGAATTTGGTTGAGATTAATATACATTGGTTGTTATATGATTGTTAGTTGATTGATTGTATATAATTCATTAAGTGTTAATGAAATTGAGTTAATGAAATTGGAAGCTAAAATAATTGAAATCCATTTTGAAGGTTAAGCGAATCTTAAATAGAATTGAATGTGACTTGGAAGTGAACCAACTTGAATATGAATTAGTGAATATAAACTAATTGAGAATGAATGTTAGTAAAAACATCCACTGTTAATGAATCAAATGTGATTTAAATTGAAAACTCAATTCATTGAATATTAATGAGAATATGAATGAATATTTATTCGTTATGAATTTGTTGGATGATAGTTGGTTGATGTTTGCATTTGTTGCTTTTACTGCATTTGCTATGTTGACATATATAGTTATTATGTTGCTATATGATGTATATCGATACTATTATCTATATGCATGGTTCTCATGTTGTTTGTTGAGTGTTTAGTAGGTGCGGATCGCGTTTGCTTCGCATTTGGAGCTCGCTTTCGCGCTATATTAGCCGTATATGCTTGCTAATAAAATATAAGGTACATATCTCGGATTAAATATCGTACTTTTATACTTTTTTCCCCTGCGGGATGACTCATTACTTGATGAGATGTATATTTGTGATATATATACTGTCATTTTTTTTCGGATCGAGCCGCGCAAAGGAGACTATGGCGAATTTTTCCGGAAATTTAAGGCGTTAGAAAAAATTTGAGAAAATTGGAAAGTTTTAAAGACTTTAACTTTGATTTAGAATTTAAAGTTAAACAATATTAGTTGTTTTTGAAAAGATAACTAAGTATGATTTGAAACTTAGTAAAGTTATTGTAAGAAATTTAACTATGAATTTTGGAAAGTTAATGGATTCTGTAACTTTTCTTACTTGTTAATTTCGAGGACGAAATTCTTTTAAGGGGGGAAGATTGTAACGACCCAGGATTTTTAGTAATTAAAATTTGAATATTTAATTAATTTTAAACATTAATAAGTGAAATTTATAAGTCGAATAAGTTAATAAAGGAATTATTGGATTTAATTGGATAATTAAATCGATAATTTAATATGTTAAATTATGGAAATAATTGAAAATTGAGTTAAATATGATTGAAAATGATTTGTAAAATTTTATTTTATCATATTGAAGTTAGAACAATATTTTAGAACTTTTAAAATCGAATTAAAAGTTAATTTGTGAAAATTGAATATTTTAATATTTAATCGACTAGTGAAATTAGTCAATTTTTGAACAGTCTCAGAATTGGACGAAACCTGTTCCATTGGATCCGTTATATTTAGTTATTACCGGATTTCAATTTTCGTAGCAATCGGTGTTATCGTTTGATCGTGGCAGCTCGAAACGCATTGAATTATTTTTAATATTAATTTGGCGAGTTAAAATAGCCATTTTTCAAAAAGTTTCGGATTTCGACGAAACTAGTTTCATCGGTTCCGTAATGTGATATTATTGTAAGGTTTAAAATTTCGTGTCAATTGGATTTACCGTTTGTCCGATACAAATTAAAACGCCTAGAAAATCGTTTAAATCGGTTTAATTTAAATTGAACGTTTATAGCCATAACTCCAACAGATGTCCGAATTAGCTTTCGAAACCTGTTCCATTGTGTCCGAAACGCGGGGTAAACCCTAGAAACGCTGGTTACAGCGCGTGAATCGGAGTTCGGAATTTCCGGAATGAATAGTGTCGTTCGTTCTTCTATAAATAGCCCCCTCACTCTCTAAATTAAAAAAAAAAATATAAAACCCTAATCTAACAAGCCAGCCGCCACCCCTCAACCCACGGCCAGAAACTTCCCAAATTCTTTCTCGATTATCTCCCAATCCATCAAGTATTAGCAGAAACTTTCAACTAACAAATTGAAGAGGGCATCAAGATCTACATATTCAACGGGTATGATCGCGAATGGAGTTGTATATTGTGAGTTATGGGGCCGCGTTCCCTGGAGGTTGCGCACGCGAATCGAGGCTCATATGGCAGCCGAGTTCAACGTGAGGGGGGCCGAATGAAGCTCTCGTCGAAGGCTACAATATGGAGCTTCCTGATCGAGTTCTAGTTGAGCGAGGAGGTGGCGATTTTAAACCCTAATATTTGAGTATGGGTTAGACATTGTCTGTAGACGGACGCGTGAACGAAGAAGAAAGGGGTAGGGGGACATGCAGCCTGGATAGCTAGGGGGTGAGATCGTGTGGCTCAGAATTGATGAAGGTTAAAATTATAAAAAGTTGTAAATTTATTAAGTATAAAATCGTGTAATCTTAGAAAATGCATATCTTATTCATACGAGGTCGAAAACGCGCGAAACCAGTTGCGTCGGAATTGTATGGACGAGAACTATGCGATGGAATTGGATTGGAGTCGTTTGGAGTTAGTGAGAATTTCGGGTAAAATTAAACGTGCGTTTAATTTTATTCGAAATAAATCGCTAAAACGAAATTAAAATCAAGGTGAGAACTTCTCACTCAATCGAATCAGTTTCGATTTTTATTTTAATAGTTAGATTTAAAATATTTGAATGCATGTTTGAATGATGATTGTTATCTATTGATTGTTAAAATAGACATTATGCGCCGTTAGTAAGCGGAGGTTATTTATTAAAAACTTATACCGCGAATATTTCATAAACAGTGAAATTGGTATTATATATAATAGCAATATATATATATATATATTGGCATATGTATATATTGGAGTTATTGATTTCCCGCATTTGTATAGCGGATGAGACCCTATTGCGCCGTCTATTAAGCGGATAATATTTTAAATCCCATATACCACGATAATTTCGTACTGGAGCGGAATTGGTATTGTGCTAATGTTTGTGGATGTAGAAAAACAGGTTGGAGGGATCCAACTGGATTCCTCAACAATATTTATTTGAATTCGAATATTTTGATATTTGATGGATTATCATATCGATATATGATATCGTTGTTGTCGTGATTGACTATTTGGTATGTAGCATCATTGGACCAAATTTTGGAATTTTAAAATGATTTTAAAGTGATTTTTGAAAGTATACGTTTATAAAATATTTTTGGAACTGATCCATTTTAAATAAATAAACGTTATAATTTTTAAAGTTATAAAAATTATGATTTTGAGAAATACGGTTAAAGATTGATTTTTGAGAAATATAGTTAAAAGTTGATTTTTGAAAATATGGGTTAATAACTTTATAAAAAGAGTTCAAATTGGAATTTTTGAATTTATTATGAAAAGTTCAAAAAAAATAGGATTTATAAAATATTATTATTTTAAAAATCAAAATGGTGAAATTATAAAGGAGATTAAAGACGTTTTAAAAGAATAATATAAATTGATTTATATAAGAGATTTATAAATTGATAATTTGTAAGTTAAATATATTTGAGTTATAAAACGAGTTTTTATAAGTGTTAGAATGAATTGTGAATGAATTTCATAAATGAATGAAATTTATAGAATTATAAACGGTGAAGTTATAAATGGAATTTTATAAGCAGTAGGTTTATATAATTCATAAAGTTATTAAAAGAATGGTTTTGGATAAATAATTGAAGCTTATAAGTTATAAGATTTATAAGTACGAAGTTCAAAGGAACGATTTTTGCAAGCAAATAAATTATAAGTATTTCACTTATAATATGAACTTTTAGTATATCATTGAGATATGAATTGAGATAGGTTAATAAAGGAGATTTAAAAAGGAAGTAGTTATAAAACAAATAGAAATGGAATTTATAAACATTGTTTTATAAATTCGCAAACGACTTATTTTGATAAGTAAATTGTTATAACTTATTTATGGAGCTATATTCACGTTTTTGACTGTGAATAAATCCTTTAAAATGAAATGTATAGAAATGATGAAATTGGTTAACGTAGTATATTCACGTTTTTGAATGGTGAATAATATGTTAAAGAAATTGTTTTGAATGTGATGTTTTAAATAGAATTAAAACAAGTTAACGATGTTTTAAAATGTGTTGAGATTTGAAACCATAGATTTCAACATTCATTGTTGAAATAGACGTTTTCGAGAAATAAAAGGAAATGGTGGACTATAACACTGTTGTTATAGTAAATGATTTTCGAAAGGAAATGTTTTGTATAGTATTGGGATTTATATATCTATTTTAATTTCGAATCCCTATACTAGTGATTTTGGGTTGTCGTAACGATGTTTTACGTAACATTCGTTTTGGCCCAAATAAATATGTTTAAGAGAATGATTTCCTTAAAGAATGAAATATATACTTAATTTCGATTCAAGTATATTAAATATTTTCCAAGTGTTGAAAATAAATGGATTTGTGAATTACTTATTAAATAAGTATGGAAATGTTTTCCGATATGAAGTGAATATTTAGAGAATTTATCTTTTTGAAGATAAATTGAAAATGAATAATTGAAATCGTTTATTCATAAATATTTTGAAATATAAATTCACTATAGAATTTACGAATGAAAAGGGAAGTTGTTTAAAGATAAATATTGATTTATTTTTGACATATTGAAATTATATATCTTGTAAAGATATTTTTAGGAAATAAATAATTTGGAAAATTATTTGGAATCTGGTGATGTTGTGCATATACATTGATAGTTCAATAACCGACTATCAATATTTACCTTTGAAAGGTATTTGTTGTGATTTGTTGAATTTGAATGC
Source organism: Allium cepa (assembly GCA_030765085.1). Lineage (NCBI taxonomy): Eukaryota > Viridiplantae > Streptophyta > Magnoliopsida > Asparagales > Amaryllidaceae > Allium > Allium cepa. The sequence continues at coordinate 297,484,205 of CM060937.1, forward strand.
TACACTTATTTTTAAATTATTGCGCTCGTTATTCGGATTACCCATTCCGAATAGTGATACGACGTAATGGATAGCATTGAAGATCGGTGTTGAAGACCGGGTATTTGCGAAAGCGATAGGATGACCTATCGATTGTCTCTGCACTGGGTTGCTCCTGGTATAGGGATTCCCTAAGTGATGGGAAATCCGATCAGGATTGTGAATATACGGATTGCAAGGACTTCTTTGTAAGTGCCTTCGGTTCTGTTCGATCCCGGAACAGACTTGTATGGATTGTATGTCTGACATTACAAATTGAGATATAAAGCAGATTTCTTTCAAATATATTTCTGTTGGTGGCGGAGAATTTATTCTTTTAGCTTAACACCCTTCTCTGAGACGTACGAGCTCAGAGGTTATGTAGTTGAATGTTATCAGCGATATATTCCCAATTTGGTAATGTGACATGCTGAGTGTTGCTGTGAAATGATCATTGCGTTGATTATTTGTGATAGGATCATTTGTTTGATCGTCTATCTTGGTGATCATTTCTATGATCATTTGTTGACCCAAAGCATGGCTTTTGTATAAAGTATGTTTTTGTGGACGTGACTTCGTCGAGCCTCACACCTCGGGAATGGTCAAAACAGGAAAGATGCAACAATGTTATGAGGGGTAGCGCCCTTTAGGATATGTGCATTTCCTTCTGGAAAAGGGTGGTATCATGGTATGGAGCCCAGATACTTACTCATGTTGAAAACACTTTATGATTGTGTGAATTGATTACGAGCGCTCGGTAAAAGGTCCCAAAGGACCGGGGGATGGCATATTCGGTCAGTTGTTACTCAGTTAGGGGTAACCCGGCCTTGTGTTGGTAGAGATCCGGTTTGGTTCTCGGGGATGTCCTTCCAGAGGCATTCTCATGTGGTAATGGGAAGTTCCTTGGCCTGATCATTTGTTGAAAATCCAAAGAAACAATACGAGACTTGTACGGTTTTAGTTGTATAACCTGCCATGGAATGTGGCGGTAACCTGCTATTGAACATGGTAGCTATAGTAGGCATAAGTGCGGAATGTCTATGCTGGCTAAGATTTATATCTTTATTTTCGAAAGAATTTTTCCTACACTATGCACTAGTAATAATATCAAATGTTCTTTTTAATACGTATCAAGCATCTTTGACTATCATAAGGAGAAATCTCCTCCGATTCTGCGTTTGCATTGTGTGTGTGTGCGGGAGGCCTTATGGTAGTCTCATTTTTAAAAGCATTGCGAATTGACTTTAAAAATATTCATCTATTTTATTTTTAAAGATAAATAAACTGTTTTGAGTTCTCACACCAGTCACATGACTGACTCGGAGTTTATTGTTTTCCTTCCTAAACTCTGGGTGCCCACCAATTTCCACACGGGCAGTCAAGAGTTAGGTTTATCAGGATATTCTGGATATTCTGGAGTTGCTGGAGGCAAGCTGGATGACATGGCGTATTACTAGTATATAGTATTTCTTTTTCCGCTGCATTGTTTGATGTTGTTGTTGTTGTGCACTCTGATGATGATGTAATGTAATGTATAAAATGTAATAACTGATATAGTTCTTTGTTTAAAGATTATTCATTTATTTATTATATGTTGTTCCGCTGCGAATTGTGAGATTCTGTTATTGTTCTGTTGTTTTCTGTTCCGTTCTATTGTCTATTTCCTTTCCCTCTATTTTCCATCTTTTTCTCTCTTCTTCTCTCTTCTCTTTCTTTTTCTTTTCTTTTTCTTAAACATTGAGCATTCGTATTTCTATTCATATTGAATTAATCAATGGAGATTAGTGTATATTCGAGGAGTACGGATTTGCGGGTCTTCACACTTGCCTGCTCCAAAAAAAGGGATTAATAGATTGGTTATGCTTAAGATGATTCAAATTCAAAGATAGAGTTATACCTGATAACTATTATGATAAGTGAATTCAACGAGATCGAGACGATCTTCCCAAGATCCTCCATAGTCAAGAACACAAGCACGAAGAAGATCTTCCAGAATTTGATTCACCCTTTCCATCTGACCATCAGTCTAAGGATGATAAGCCATACTAAGGCTGAAACGAGTACCCAAAGCTTCCTGAAAGCTTTCCAGAATTTGCTGGTAAAGATAGGATCATGATCACAAACAATGCTAAGAGGAACATCATGGAGATGGATAGTCTCCCTCGTATAGATCTCATCTAAGCTCAAAGTTGTTCGATTTGACTTGACATGAATAAAATGGGTGGACTTGGTCAATCGATCAACAACTACCCAGATATTCTCGTTACTCCTTCTAGTCCTCGATAAACCCTCAATAAAATACGTAGAAACCTGATCCCACTTCCAAATGGGAATCTTAAGGGGTTGCAGCAATCTAGCGGTCTTCTGGTGATCGGCCTTGACCTGTTGAAAAGTGGCACATCTACTGACATAGATAGAGATATCTCGCTTCATACCATTCCACCAATATAGTCTCTTCATATTCTGAAACATCTTAGTGACACTTGGATGGTAGAGAGTCTGGGCTAATGATTCTCTCTAAGAACTTCTTGCCTCAAACCATCGATATTCGGAACACAAATTCGGCTATTAATCCTCAAAACTCCATTCTTCTCAACCTGAGCTCCTAACTCATTCTAATCATCACCTTCCCTACTCTAAATATTCTCCTTCATAAGCCTAAGCATTGCATACTCATCTTGCTAATCTGCAATACCGTCCAAAGAGATGGAGAACCTACAATCTGACACAACAAGGCTTTCTTATGACTCAAAGCATCCGCCAAAACATTGGCTTTCCCAGGAGTATAGATGATGTTGAGGTCATAAGATGCTGAGAACTCAAGCCATCAAGCCTGCCTCTGGTTCAAAACCTTTTGGGTGAAGATATACGTAAGTGGCCGATGATCGGTGAAAAGCTCAAACTTGGTTCCCAAAAGATGATGCCTCCATAACTTCGATGCAAACACAGCAGCAAGCAACTTTAAATCATGAGTGGCATAATTAGCTTCATGGGGATTCAACTGACCACTAGCATAAGCAATGACCTTCCCACTCTGCATCAACACATCACCTAAACCTTCTCAATTAGCATCAGTATAAACCGATAATCTTTCACCCTCATTCGAAACTATGAGAACATGAGCAGAAGTAAGATTTTGCTTCAACACATTAAATACAGCTTCACAATTATCACTGCAAACTTGCCATTCTTACAAGTCAAAGTGGTGAGAGGTGCACCTATGCGGGCAAAATTCTCAATAAATCTCCAATAATAACCTATAAGGCCCAGAAACCTACGAATATCAGACGGAGTCTTAGGTGTATCCAAATCCTGAAAATGGATTAGGTGGATGAGTTTAAAGACAAATAAGATAAATGAATGTAAAAGAGAAAAGGTGGATAGACTTACATTAACCGCGGTGACGTTGACTGAGTAAACCGAGACTCTATTTTCTTAAACAATATGCCCAAGAAATCGGACGTCATCTCTCCAGAAATGGCATTTAGAAATTTTTTCTTTCAACTGATGATTCCTAATAGTTTTGAGAACATAATCCAAATGTTCCCTATGCTCCTTCTTTGACTTAAAAAAGACGAGGATATCGTCAACGAAAACTAGAACAAACTTGTTGAGAACATCATGGAAAATGCGATTCATAAGATCGACAAAAAAGGCAAGGGCATTGGTTAATCAAAAAGGCATGATGAACCATTCATAGAAACCATTCTCTGTTCAGAAAGCAGTCTTGGGAATGCTCTCCTTAGCTTCACGAAGCTCATGGACAGTGGTAGCAAGATCAGGCTGAGAAAATACTTTAGCTCCGTAGAGATGATCGAACATATCATTGATGCAAGGCATCAGATATCAGTTCTTGAGAGTAAGCTTATTCAGCCCTCTATAATCAACGCACATTCTCAAAGAACTGTCAGATTTGGTAACAAAGACCATAGATGCTCCCCATTTAGAAAAAATCTGCATATTTAAACCTTAGAGAAAAAGTCCTCAATCTGCTTCATCAACTCAACTTTCTCTATGGGTGTCATTCGTTTGGGAGGGAGAACAACTGGTCAAGCATCTGAAATAAGATCAATGTGGAATTCAATTTTCCGCTTGGGAGGAAGAGATGTGACTTCGCCAAAAACATCGAGAAAATCTTTGACGATAGGGGTGGAGTTAAGATCACTAGACTGAGCATCAAGAGAAAAGATAAAGCTTCCTGCATAATCCTGAGGCATTCAACATTCGCTCACAAGAGAATTGCCCTAGTCATCTACTAGAGAAACGGTTTGGGCCTTACAAGAAATGACAGCATCATAATGCTTCAACCAATCACCTTCAAGTAAAATATCAAATGCATCGAAACCTAAAACATAGAAATCCCCATGTATCAACACTTCTTATAAAGGAGTTTCAGCCCTTTACAAATCATATTAAGATTGGCAGGACCGCCGATGGGATTAGTCACATGTAATGATGAAGTCGCTAATTGAGGTTGCAAAATATGCTTGAATTTATTACAAAGATCAACAGATATAGAGCTATGGATGCACCATTGTTAAATAAAACACGAATAGGATAGTCATGCAAAGTAAAGTAGCTTTGAAGAGTACCTTGGTTATCATTGGTCGAAGGAGGAGGGGGAGTGGAAGAAGTCGTGGCAAAGATTCCAGATGTCCTGCATCTCTGCTGCGTGAGACAGTTATTCTTGAAATGACCAGGCTGGAGACAAAGGTGCCAAAGATTGTTTCTGGTTACCTGGGTTGGAGGAGGAATAGTAGCTCCGGTAGAAGATGGACAGCTATTGGCATAGTGACCTTGCTGGTCGGACTTGAAACAAGTGATGGAAGAATGATCTAGAGATCGCTTCATAGGAGCATATCCAATACTATGATTATCCTGCCACTTCTTCTTCTGTTGCTGTAAGTTGGGCTTCCTCTTCTTAGAAACACTGGAAGTACCCTGAGATGTTGAAACTGCTTGCTTTGTAGGATTCTCGAATCTGGTGGTCATATTCATCAGAGAAGTAAAGGTGCCATGAACATGACTAATCAAGTGGTCATAATACTCTGGACGAGCACCGTGAATAAACTTCTTGATCTTTCAGAGTTGAGTGTCAATCAAACTGGGACCAAACTTGGAAAGCTCATTGAACTTCCTCTCATACTCAGTAAAAATCATGTCTCCCTGCTCAAGATCCATGAATGCCCTATATAGCTGGGATTTTCCGGCTTTGGACATCCACTTGGCCACAAAAGCATCCTTGAAAAGATAGATCCGAGGTCAGACAAAGTTAAAAGAGATAAATTTCAAAGTGATAGATTTAACAAAGATAATCTAGAAAAAAGATAACTAGTGATCTCACGTGAACTGCTGCTAAGTGACAATAGCCTCGACAGTCTGAGCGATAACAGATTCCAACCAATCCTGGACAGACCCTTCTAACTGCTAAGTAGCTAAATGACGCAACAGAGCATTAGTTATCTCAAGCCCAGTGAAAATCCGCTCTAAACTCTTCAGCCACTAGCGAGCCTTGGTAATACTCTCGGCTCCAGTGAACTTAGTACCCCCAGAGGCAACTGGTAGAACAGGAGCAACGGATGGTATAAGGGCAACTGATGGTGTAGGAACATTGCTACTACCTCTACCATGGACATTCCATCGGTTACCCATCTGGAAAAGACAAGAATAACATTTAGAACAAAGATAAGGTTCCAAAAGTTCAAAAGAAATCCTAATTAAAGAGAATTCTAACTCAAAATTTCAAGCCCGAACGAATATGACTTAGTAATCAATTCAACTCATTCTATGGTATCGTTACCCTATCACTAATGTGTTTTTACTCCATATGCTAAGTTTTGCCTAAACCGGAGCTCTGACGCCCACTGTAATGACCTGTCATTTGAACCATTCAAATCGACAATAATCCACACATATCAGACTCGAATTGCCCCAAATAACAGATTGTTAATTTATAATTGGAAAATTTTAGCGTATACAGTAAATGAATCAATCACAGAATAGTAGACACAAAGTTCACAACAATAAGCAGTGGAATAAAATAATTAGTAATTTATGAAGATGCTATAGAAAAAACACAAAGTCCAACATAGAATACAACAGAAATACCAGTATACAGAAGTCTCTAACACAAAAGCAAATGACAAGTCTGAAACATAGAAGTAAAATAAAAGAAATGAATTAAAAGCTGAAATAGATAAAATAAATCTTCCAAGCGAACTCCAAGTTCCAAAAGATGATTTTCAAAAGTGTGACACTCATGTTGACCCGAGCATAAAGAAAAATACAAAACACTCGAGTCAGGATTAACATTCTCATGCAAGTAAATCAAACTCAAGTTAAAATGTCAAGTGAAATGTAATATAACTCAAAGGATTTTGGGATTCCATCCGTTAAGGGTCCAATAAACTATCTACATACATAGTACAATACGCTACATATATAATGTTTACAGTAAAGTAAAATATCAAAGTAGCGTTAAGGCATTACATATATTCCCCTTAACACATTTATATATTCTTGTATTCTATACGGTACTGTAAGCTCCACCAAACCAGAGGTTTACCCAAAGGGCACACCATTGGTATGGTACAAATCGTTCGCCAAATCACAAAAGCAATAGATATGGTTTGAGAGAAATGTGCCCGATAGGAGGTGCGACCTCACTTGGCCCGATATGGCTCCTATTTTAGCCACATCAAGCTGACCCGTGGGAGTTAGGGCTACTAAATACCTCATACAGAATCGTTCGCCAAACCATCCTACTTTATTCTAGAATATCCACTGCGTACAAAGTTGTTAAAGTGGTTTTCGGTATTGGCAGAGAGTATGACAATATCCGATCCCGGTTTCTTTAACAACCAAACGCTTATTTCGCATCGTGGTCGTTTTTATAAATCACTTTATAAATTTCCCAATCACCAATTTAAATCAAAATTAAATATTCACTTTTAATTTTATTTAAACTTGAAATTATTCATTTAATCACCTTAAATCGAATCAAGTAATAAAATCATAACTTTAAATTTCCAAAATCAATAAGTTCTAAGTAAGTCCCTCTTTAAATTCAGTTATTTAACCAAATTTAAATTACAAATCAATTTTAATTTACCTTTCCAACTTTTTAGTTTATTAACCTTATAAAATCTATTTTAAATATAAATTTTGAATAAACATTTTAAAAATATTATATGTACATACTAATAAAAAATAATTTTTATAAAATTAAATTAAATCAAACATTTTATTTAAATCTATGTTGAATCTTATTTTATATAAAAAATATAAAATAAAATAAAATAAGAATTATAAGTAAAAAAATTATAAAGTACATTTAAACTAAACTTATAATTTTAAAATTTCCAAAAACATAAAATTATATATTTTTACTTAATTTACCAATGTCAAAACAAAATATTTATTATATTTCAAAATCAAAACTTATATATTTCCTTTCAAAACCTTGGAAATCATTTTTCGAAAATAGACCAACAGGGTCTGCATATAATTTTCTATCCTATGGTCAAGTGATATGGATATTTATCATTTGAATCCCCAATAATTTAAATTTACAGGATTTTATCATCTAAACGTGCAATCTCAAAATTTCAAAAATCAATGAAAATCGCTTGGGTTTATCATTTCAACCCATGAAGATTTTCCTTCAATCTAAAGTCCGTTCGGGTATGTATCATTTCAACCCATAGTGATTCCTAAAATTAATGGAACTTGTGGAGTGAGAATAATAAAATGAAATAGCATAACATATCGATTATTAAAATATATGATCAATAATAATTCAATAAAATGGTAAGTCAACATGTAATGGAGTCCATTAGATTTGAAATATCACATATCATATTTAACAACTAATAACTAACAGTTCTAATTTAACAGCATGTTTAAATTGTCACTTCGTACGAAATCAATTTACCATGCATAAGAACATTAATCATGAGTGATTTCTCGCCTTCCACGGCTAGAGAATGATGGAATTTGAAAAGCAACTGACACGAACACTGGCACAACACTTCAAATAGTTATGATAAGAAAAATAGATTTAGCACGATAATTCAATGAAACGTATATATAATATATACACACACACACACACACTTATATATATATATATATATATATATATATATATATATATATACAGAAAGAAACAACACAAGCTAGATATGAGTCAATAGCTCAACGGATATAAGCACACTCATATATATACTTATATCTAACAACAACTACTCTGGACAGCTGCTACTTCCCGGTACTAATACATATAAGTGTTCTTATATAAAAACTTTACATATGAATTTTCTCTACAACCAAGTAGTAAAGGAAAGTAAAGATATATATATATATATATATATATATATATATATATATATATATATAGACACACACAAGCACACAACACAGATATATAAAATAGCAGCTTTGTATCTCTGCAACGAATAGATACGCAACATATATATACACATACACACGCACACATATACATATACATATATATATATATATATTATATAAGTTTTTTCATACTACAAACTAATAGATATCGCCTATATAAGCCTATATAATACTAACCATTTTATACAACAATTATGTGTCTATGCAACATGTATATCCGCTGTACGTATATATGCGTTGTACATATAGCCTATGTTGTAAATTTTATATCAATGCAACATAGATACTTCTGCTAATATATGGGTGCAGCGTATACATACATTTTGTCGAACAACACAAATGCATGCAACATATATAGATATTGATAAAAAGCATAACTTTCATATATATATATATATATATATATATATATATATATGCACCTATATCAGTACATATACCGACAGTATTCAACGAGCAATGTGAATATAAAGAGAACAACACAAACAAACTAGTTGTGATGTGGCATATATGCAAGCAGTATATACAGACATGAGTTCAAGCAATATATGTAAAAATTTCATATATATATATATATATGTATGTATGTATGTATGTATGTATGTATGTATGTATTCCTATTTTTTAACCAGAAAAAAAAGGATGGCTTGGAGCTTAAGTCGGCTCGGTAGGCAAGGGCTCAGCATGGCTATGTAGGAAGGAGCTGAGAGGCGGAGGAGCAAAGGCGGGTCAAGGCTTCAGGGAAGGCCTGGGAGGCATAGGGATCTAGTGGAGGCTTGGGGTCACACTGCGGGTTGGGGGTGAGGTAACTTCGGTCTAGCTTTGTGTTTATGGCTTTAGAACTTGGGTGCATTGAGTTTTGGTGGTGGTGATGTGAAGGCAGAGGGGAGGATGGCCGCTGGGTTGGATCTTAGGAAAACCAGGGAGGGAACACGGGTAGGACTCGGGAAAATTTTTGGGAGAAGGAGAACATGTTTTTCAGGAGAAATAAAGATGAAAAATGAAACATGCTCTTTTTTTATTCCAGAATGCACAAATGAGGCAAAGTGAAAAGATAGAAAATATTTATATGATAACCAATGAAATATGAAGGGTAAAACGTTGCTTTCCAGACTTTATTAAAGCAATCACTGATCGTTTTTACTCGGTTGTAGATCTGGAAAGGCACAGGAAAAGCAAATCGATGTTGATACTGTACCGATACGACTGACTTTCTGTCTTTTCCGTCCTGTAACGGACTTTAAAATACAGGAATGAATATACTATGGAGACAAATACGACGAAATGAACAGAATGGTAAAAAAATATCAACGATATGACCAAATAAAAACTTGATTTTTCGCTGCTGAAAATGCTGCTAAAACGCCGATAATGCTATAGCAGTCCAAATTTGATGAAACGAATTACGATGCCTCATTCAGAAAATTATTTCCATTTTATTATATAAAACTATTTAGATTTGAAAAATACTAAATTTCAACTATTTAACCGATTAAAATTATATTTTGAAATTTCACAAATAAACTAACTTTATATTTTCTAAATAAAATTTACCATATGCTATATTTAAGTAGACGCATTTCAAATATCAAATTTTTATTTCAAATTTTTATTTTTTATTTGTAATGAATTTTTTTAGTTAATTACATTATATGATCGTTAAAATTCTCGGGTCATTACACATAACAAACATACTAGTCTAACTGACCAGCTAATGTCTATATAAATCTAATATAGACATACCCTTAAAGTAGATCAGGATAAGTATGTATAATCCTATCTTCTATCTCACAAGTACAGTCCTTCTCGTTTTTGCTCCAGTGTACTTTCACAAGCCTAACTGTCTTGTTTCTTAATCTTTTCTCATCTCTAGCTACATCCCGAACTGGCTGTCTAATAAAAGTCAAATTAAGCACTACTACTAAATCATCCAACATAGTCAAAGGAATAGTAGTTTCTAGATCATGCACATACTTGCGATGATAAGATACGTGAAATACATTATGGACACCTTCCAAACTGCTCGACGGCTCTATTCTATATGTGAGCTTTTCAAACCCCTCTATAATCTAGAATGGACCTATATACCTTAGGGCTAACATCTCCGACTTTCCAAATCGTACCACACACTTCATAGGTGATACCTTAATGAAAACCTTATCTCTAATTGAGAATTCTAGTCCTTACACCTTTTATCTGCGTAACTCTTTTGTCCTAACCGAGCTTCCTTCATCCTTCCTCGGATTAACTCAATCTTCTCTTACACCTCTCTAGCCAGATCTGGACCTAAGACTAATATGTCTCCAGTCTCTAACCAACATGCTGGTGATTTGCATGGACTCTCATACAAAGCTTCAAACGGTGCCATTCCAACACTAGTTCGATAACTATTATTATAGGTAAACTCAACCAAATGTAGGCGATCTTTCCAAGATCCACCAAAATCCAATATACAAGCTCTCAATAAATCCTCGAGTACTTTGTTGACTCTCTTTGTCTACCCATCTGTTTGAGGGTGATATGCAGTACTCATATTAAGCTTGGTGTCCATCACTTCCTGTAGACTCTTCCAGAATTCACTAGTGAACATTGCATCTCTGTTACTGACTATACTGCTAGGAACTCCATGCAGTCTAACTATGTTTTTCAAAAACGACTTTGCTAGAACAGGTTTCGTTCTAGTTGACTTAACTAGAATGATATGGGCACTTTTGGTCAATCTGTCCATTATAACCCATATACTTTCATTACCTCTATTTGACCTTGGTAACCGGTCTGTAAAATCCATGGATATCGAATCCAGTTTCCAAACTGGAATCTCTAAAGGCTATAGTAACCCACTTGGTTTCTAATGTTCAGCTTTCACTTATTAAAAGTTTGCGCATTGCCTAACCCACAAGCCAACATCCCTCTTTATACCTTCCCAATAGAAGCTGTTCTTCATATCCTGATACATCTTGGTTCCTCCAAGATGAATTGAAAACTTGGATCAATGACGTTCTCCAAGAACTTCTTTCTTTAAGTCCTCCACATTCGGAACACACAACCGTCCCTTCTTTCTTAGCCACCCTCTCTGATCAAGGCTAAAACTCTTTAAATCACCGATCTTGGTTCCAACCTCAAGTCTTATTATCCTCTCAGCTAATACTAGATCCTCCTTCTGCTTATAAGAGATTCTCTCAATCAATATTGGTCGAACTTCTAAATAACACAACCTATTAATACTTTGACTAGAACCAGCAGTCGACCTTAACTGCACATCGCAGCCGACTAAAGCTTCTAAATCTCACCGTTCTGCCAACATCCCTAACACCACATTATGATGTTTCCTGCTAAGGGCATCTTCCACTTTATTACCTTTTCCTGGTGTATATTCTATACCAAAATCATAAGTAACCAAAAACTCCAGCCATCTTTGCTGTCTCATATTCAACTCTTTCTGAAAGAATAAATATTGTAAAAACTTACGATCAGTATATAACTCAAATCTCTCCCCTAATAGATAATGTCTCCAAATCTTCAATGCGAAGATCATAGCTACCAATTTCAAATAATGAGTAGGATATCTGACTTAATGTTGTCTAAGTTGCCTAGATGCGTAGGCAATGACTTACCACTCTAAATTAACACTGCTCCTAATCTAGTTCTGCATGCATCCGTATACACCATCTAACTTTGGTTTTCGTCTGGAACTACTAATACAGGTGAATTAATCAACAAATTCTTTAACTTAAAAAAGCCTGCTCACATTTGTCGGACCAAAAAAAATCTTGCTTCCATCCTAGTTAGCTTAGTTAACGGTGCTGCTATCCATGAGAAATCCTTAATGAATCTCCGTTAGTAGCCAGCAAGTCCAAGAAAACTTCTGATCTCAGTCACAGTTTCTAGTTTCTCCAATTATTCATAGCTTCAATCTTATCTGGATCAACTGACAAACCTTTCTTTGAAACAATGTAACCAAAAAACTTTACCTCTTTCTTCTAGAAATAACATTTGGAAAACTTTGCCTTTAGCTTTGATTCTGCCTCAGCATCTCAAGGACCACTCTAAGATGAACTTCATGCTCTCTCTCATTCTTAGAGTACATTAGAATGTCATCTATAAATAGTTGTACAAACCTATCCAAGTACTCTCAGTAAACTCAGCTCATCAAATCTACATAGAAAGCAGGTGTATTCGTCAATACAAATGGCATTACCAAAACACTCAAATGAAACATATCTAGTCTGAAACGCTGTCAAAGGAATACTGTCCTTCGCCACTCTCAACTGGTGAAATCTATTGCCAAATCCAACTGTGAAAACACTCTGGCTCCACTCAACTGATCAAACAGATCATCTATTCTTGGCAAAGGATACTTATTCTTGATTGTCCTTTTGTTTAACTTATGATAGTCAATACACATACTTAACGACCCATCTGGTTTCCTCACAAACACCACAGCCGCTCCCCAAGGTGAACTGCTTGGTTAATAAAACTCATTCCTTCTAAATCCACTAGCTGCACCTTCAATTCCTTCATCTCAGTTGGCGTCATCCGGCTAGGTGGTCTATTTATAGGTTCATCCCCTGGCACAAGATCTATTCTAAACTCAACATCTCTTAAAGGGTAATCTAGTGACTGGCTTGAAAACATTTGCAAATTCTCTTGCTACCGGAACCTGACTTAACTCGTTTCCAACCTCCAAGCATTAAGCAAAGCGCTAACACTCCAGTCAGTATTCTCTACTGAGAATATCACTCGATTAGAACTATCAGTGTGTCTCAATGATATCTCTCTATCATGAAAAGATATTCTAGCATCATACCTACCCAACCACTCCATTCCTAAAATGATCCTAAAATCTACAAAATCAATAACATACAAAATACATGCAAACTTATGACCTAACAAATCAAATTCTAACTGGTCACATCTTAACCCTAGATTTGCATACCCTCCTATTGGATTCGCAACCCTTAAGGAAGTAATAAGGTAGGTGGGTTCTAGACATAATTTATTAACCAACTGCTGAGATATAAATGAATGTGATGCACCGGTATCAAAAAGTGCTCTAACTGAAATACCATGAACCAAAAGCGTACCTTCCATCACAGTTTTTCCCTTATCTACTGCAGTAGGCCAAGCTGGTCCTATAGTAAAAAAAATTCCTTTTCCTCCCTAACTAGATCTAGATACTGATTCTTGTAATGCCCAACTTGATATCATTTGAAGCATTTCATATTCTTCTGATCTGCAGATTTCCTCCCATTTCCTAAATGGCATTCATTTGAAAAGTGACCCTTCTTATCACACTTATAACAAACTACCTCAGCCTTTGACCTCTCAGTTGTGTCTCCCTACTCGCTCCCTTATATTTAAAGAGCTTCCTCTTTTTTCCTTGAGAACCCTAGTTTCCACTGACTTTTCTTTAACTAGATCAGCAAGTAACTCTTCATGGCTAATAGCCATCTCCACCACCATATTACAAGGATCACGGATATGTGTCATGGTCATTCTAGCAAGCTCGGGCCTCAGTCCCTGTATCAACTTCTCATTCCTTTTGATGAGTGTCTATAAGAGCATACCCATATCTAGACATCTCTTCAAACTTAGTAACGTACTCACCTACTAACATATCTCCTTGCACTATATCCATAAATTTCCTCATTAGTTCAGACTTAGTAAACTCAGATACAAACTTCTGCTCAAATCTCATCTAAAAATCATTCCAATTTAGCTGTTATATTAGAACTCCGATAGTGACACTGTTCCACCAATTGAATGCTGACCCTTGAAACTGTCTAGTGACCAACTACCTCTTTTGTCCATCATTCAGATCCATATCAGTAAATATACGCTTACAATGCAACAAACAATTCTGAACTTCTACGGCACTCTCCTCTCCCAAAAATGGTTTCCCACCCAAACTGGTCTAATCTCTACTCAGAAAAGTAATATTCCCAACTAGAGCTACAGGATTTGCTCCTCCTCCATTTCCAGCAACTCCACCAGCAACAGCAGCACTAGCTTATATCAAACCTACAAAGAACCGATACCTCGTGCCCATATCCATTTATGGATTTCCAGCGCCCACATTGGCTTCAGCAGTTGGTTATTGGCATTAGCCGGTCGACCCAGGTTTCTCCTAGTAATGGGTCGAGCATTTCCATTAGTCGTGGTGCTTCCTCCATCGAGATTTCCTCTTCCGTTTCTTACTTCCATATCTCTTTTCTCATAAATCTGCATACGAGCCTTAGTAAGATATAGAAAAATGGTCTAAGGGAGCGGGGTATAGTACTTATATATAACTATATATGTCAACAAGTACGTTATTATAGTTAACCCAAACCCCAATCATATTGTCTAATTCATTGGATTATGTTTGAAAAATCTTTTAGATTTAAGTTTATGTTAAAGTTTTATAAACATCGCTCTGCTACCAACTTGTAACATCCCGCTACTTAAAGGCCTAAAACTAACAGCTATGGATGCTGTAGTCGTCCATAATTATTAATTCTTGGCGACCAAATACGGCGATAATAGATATATTGATACACAGAAACACAAGGATATAGAAGAATTTTAAATAGAAAATAAATCCATATTCCATTTCAAAATAATTCAATTTGATTATATAATCCCAATCGTCGACCACATTTAGATAACATATAATAATAAAATACGTCAATAGCGATATATGAAGATGCCCCTTGGTTGATCAGAGTACATACTAAGGCATTAAAACAGTTTTCCTTTACAATCAAACATACAGCGAAAAAAATAACTTTCAATAACTATCTGCCTCCTGGACGCCTCCAGCAGCTTTCTTGTCTAAGAGAAAAACCTGAAAACCTTTAACTCGCAACTTACGCAAAATCAATTGAGTACACGAGAGTTTACGGGGAAAACAAAAACTTTGAGTCAGACAAACAACCTGTATGTATAATAATCTACCATCTCAAACCCTTTTGATATCTAGTGAGACCATGCAGCTTAGCGGAACAGGTTTTTACCTTACTAGTATCTTTAAACACATAAACCATATATTGTGCATCTGCATCCACAATGGTTAAAAACATAGTATTTAAAAACATTATGATGATATGCAAAACAATTAAATCAATTCTGGATTACCCATCCCCATTCATTCCGACTATTTATCTCATATATTTTCTAGAATTATGGTTAACCTTTTAAGATGTTGGAGACTATCTGTCCAATTACTTTGTTTCCATGGGATCACTAAGAACCTATTGGTAACTCCAATATCCTAATTCTTATCCAAGTTTTCATAGGCTAACTAGGACCCTATCGGCTGACCGCTAATATCATAATTCAGATATAGTTTTCATGGGATAACTATAAACCTACTGGCCCCTGCCAGTACCAAATCATAGTTTTAATGGGCTGACTATGAACTTATTAGCCCCTGCCAATATTATACAATTTTCATGGACTTTTTGTAAACCTATTGTCCCCTACCAATGCCTTAAAATTAAAATTTTAACATCTGCTAAGTTATATCCACTACCGGGTCAACCAAACCGGTTATTCTAACCCTTACCCAAAATCTAGTTATAGGTAAATAACAATATGAATATTATTTCCAAAAATCCTTTCATTTATACCATGATTTTCCTTAAAAATGAGAATGGGTTACTAGTTTTGAAACCTTAAAACATCACTTTCAAAATCCTTGGTTGACCTCCTTTACAAACATAGATGTAACAACCCGCATATTTTACGATTATATATTTAAATGTTTTATTTAAATATAGCATCGTTAATTGAATTTGAAGTTTGGAATATGACTTTCTGTAAACCATCGAATCCGAACTCGGGACCACTTCCATTGAGTCCAAAACGAAGTTTGCGGCCTTTTTGAGTATAAACATCGACATGTTTGGAGTTGATTTGAATTTTGATATTTTCATTTAGGGATTTGAGTTTGGGTTTCAGCCCTCTAACCCAATAAGAGAACCCAAATCCTCTGCCTAATAACTCCCACTCCACTCCTCTTCATTCATTCATAACATTTCATAGCACCCAAGCAAAAGGAAAAGAGAGGAGATTAGAAATTCCTAAGCCCTAATTCTCTTAGGAAATTCAAGTTCTAACTCTAAAATCAAAGAGAAGCTTAGGTAAGCATCCTCTTTCATCTTCTCCATCTCAATCTCTCTTCAATTTTTAGAAATTCCTATAACTTAACTAAGGAAAAATTTCACCTTTGATAATAGATTGAAGATTCTAGAGGCGTATTGAAGAAGAATTGGTCTTTCTTTGTTTTAAAGTTTCTCATTCGTTGTCTTTGAGTTTTAAAGGTGAGTTCTTGAACTCACATCTATGTTTATAGCTTTCATTATTGTTAGGTATGAATTCCTAACATCTACTTCATGTCCAATTGCTTTTGATTTGAACTGATTTGGTGATTTTTCCAATTTTGTTATTTTGAAGTCAAAATCTTTAAAGATCATATCTTGGATGTTTGGACATAATATATGGGGTGTATCGAAGAGCCTATAAGGCTAGGTGTCGCTTGGCATAATTCTCTAGCCTTCATCGCTCGTCCGATCGCTTCTGAACCGATTAGGCCATCAATGACCTATGCAAACTGTTGCCCAGTAAAGGCAACCAGACGTTTGGTTGAGAGCCCAAACATCTGCTTAGGGCACCAGAATAAAAAAAGATATGGCAGAAGAAGAATAAGGACAGAGCGCTAGGCCAGACGTCTGGTTAGGCTATACCAGATGTCTGGATAGTCTCTGGAATTAATAAGAAAACAGAGAAAGGGAAAATAATTTCTCCAAAGCCTAGGTCAGACATCCAACTAATCCAACCAGACTTCTGGTCCTCTTGGATTTTGCCTATTTCACCTGTTTCGTGTGGATTTCCGTTTTTTAATCGATTTGTATTGATCCGTTTAATTGTTGTCATTTATTATCGGCTTTGATGACTTCTTTTTTGGATTTTTGGGAATATCCATTCGATGGATTTGATATCGATTTATATCATTTTAGTTCACGCCGTCGAGTGTGGATTTTTGTGTTAGATTGTTTTTACAATCATTTCTGTGATTTATCACTTTAAAATACAAAGGTTTTTATACTAGTAGTAAATATTCAAACTCTTTGACAAAAATGATTTCAACACTATTTTTAATACAAAACTCATTTTTAAAACTATTTTCCAATCTATTAGTATAAACAAACATTTACCTCATTCATATGAGAAATCTAATTAAAAGACTTAGCAAAACAACTGGTATGAAACGCTTGCGTTTACTTCGTCGGTTAATTTTTGGACTTGTTCGATGAAATCTCGTGACAATCTTCGAGTGGAAATTTAAAATTTGTTTGTAAATATTTAAGTTAAGCCAGTAGTGATGGGACATGATGTAACGACCCGCAAATCCACACCCCTTGAGTCAACACTAATCTACCTAAATCAACTCAAGTTGTACAAAAATACGAACCATTTGGGTTAAAGAAGAAGAGGTAGAAGAAGAATATAGAAAATAACATCAGAATCTAACCATCGCAGCGGAATAAAATATAATAGATAATAAATGCTCTTTACTCAAAATCAAATATATCTGTTTATATATTACATCATCAGAGTACATCAAATCACAGCTCAACATCGATAACATACAACTGGATACACAGCTACTCTACACAGCAGAATATATATATATAACAAGTACGAAAGTACGTATAGTCATCCAGCTCGTCTCCTGAGCTCCACAACATCATATCCTATATTCTATAATACTCGGTCTGACCCGAGCATTACAGTTAAATAACACCCGAGTCAGACTGGAATACAAGCGTGAGAAAACCACACTCAATTGATTATTAAAGTTTCAAAAATTCTTTGAAAAACAAATGCATCTCGTAAGACCACGCCACAAATAAACATGTCGGGTTTTTACCTTACGATAGCTAAAACAATTTTTATAGAAATCCCCTGATATTATAATAGGGTCTATATACAAATACTAATAAAATAGCCGAAATTGTTACATTCATTAAATTCCGGCTACTAGCCACAGAGTGGGTAATACAAACAAAACTCATACAAGGCTTGTAGGAAGAATGGATTTCCAACTAATGACTAGGCACTGGGGTACCACCTGTCACAGTACTGGCCTAGATCATCGTACCGAGGAGTACGCCCGCTCCCCTGCAACACAAGACCAGGACTACCCCTTACTGGATAATCCCGAGTGAGATCACCCCGCGTTTGGGATCAGCAACCGCCCACTAAGCCGAAATAAAAGGGACATCAAGACAGGGATGACCTTACCCTGCTTGGGTGCTACCCACCTAGCCTTGCTGCATAACCCCTGATTTTCAGTCATTCCCATTTGATGAGGCTTGAGGCTAAGCGTTACCTTTTTAGAACATATCCCTTAAAATGCCCATCGTCCACCCGACGATGTTTCGCAAGCATTCATCCATACAAGTCCGTCCCGGGTTCAAACGGAACCGAAGGCACTATTCCTATTACATCCATTTTGGAAATATCCTCAGGATTAGTAGCGACTAGCCCTTGCACTTCACTGCTCCATCTTCGCATCCAAACTCGTTTTCCATGAAAACGTACAAACCGGATCGAAGTGGTTTTCGAGAAATAAATCTCGATCCCGGTCTCTTCGAAACGATTAACGTATTTGGCCAATATTGATAGTCGGTTATTTAACTATCAATTAATATTCACAAACAACCATCAACCAATAAATAATTTCCCCCAATTTATTTATTAATCTCAAAATATCTTCACAAGATATATTTCTATTTTCAACCCTTTTTGAAAACAGTTTCAAAACATCTTTCTTTTCCAGTATAAACTTTCCCAAATATTTTCTATCTCCACTGAAATCACCAAGCACAAACTTAGATTTTTTTTAAAAATAATTTTTAAACACTTTACTTTGAAATATACTTTAAAACATTTAAGTTAAACTACTTCAATAATTTGTTAAAAATACATACTATATAAATATTTGAAACTAAGGTTATTTAATAAAATATAAAACTAGATTTTTACTTTTAAAAACAAGATACTAAATCGCTCTTTAAATAATTACTGCTATAATAGATTAAAGAAAATACTTATTTTAGAATTTAAATATTAGAAATAAGAAATTTTCCAAAAACTTGCTTTTTAAAACAACTAGTAAAACTTATGTTTAAAAATTCACTTTGAAAACGTACTTGGTTACTTAAGGAGAATTTCCAACTTCAATCAAATAAATCAATTTCCCAAATTGATTTCCAATTTATTCTGTAACGAAGCAGATTTTGCCCGTTCGAAAATCGACATCCATACTTTACATCGTACTCGAATGCCGCAGATTCGACCGTTCAAATTCGGTTTGCCGGAGCTTATAACACCATTAAGTAAACAACACAGCGGAAGAAATAATTAATATACACAACATCTGATACAACATCCAGATACAACAGATGATACAATAGATATCGATATACATCAGAGATATGATACAATAAAATAGCAGCGGAAAGGAAATAGATAACACTAACAACAGAACAAATAACTCAAGATAGTCTTCAAGAAAGAACTGCAAAACTGCAACTCCAACTCCAAGAACCAATCCAGAAATAGCACGAACTCCCAATAACGATGGACTAAGATAAGCAAGTCTCGTCCACATCCAAAGACTGAACTAACCTCAGATCATCTACCAAACCTAACTATCTGAAAAAAAACCCAACTCTAGACTGCTCGTGTGGAAAATAATGAGCACCCAGAGTTTAGGAAAGAAACAATAAACTCCGGATCAGTCATGGGACTGGTGTGAGCAACAAAAACAGTTTATCTTTAAAATAAACAAGATTTATAAAAGAAAATCCGATAAGCTTTTTAGAAAATGAAACTACCATAAGACCTCCCGCCACACACACAATGCAAACGCAGACTTGGAGGAGATTTCTTCTTATGATAGTCAAAGATGCTTACTACGCAAAATCATTTGATTTTTATTATTATTAGTGCATAGTGTAGAAAACATTTCGAAAGTAGAATATAAATCTTAGCCAGCATAGGTACCATTATATTATGCCCGCTATAGCTACCTCCTGAGGAGGCAGGTTATACAATTGAAATTGTAAAAGGCTCGTATTGTTTCTTTGGATTTTCCAACAAATGGTCAAGCTATGGAACTTCCTACTGCCACATGGGATCGCCTCTGGTGGGACGTCCCGAGAACCTAACCGGATCTCTGCCAACACAAGGCCGGGTTACCTCTGTAACTAGGTAACTACTACTCGAGCAAGCCATTCCCCGGTCCTTTGAGACCTTTATCTGAGGCGCCTCTAAGCAACAACCACACAGTAAATGAGATTGGAGCTACCACATAGGTAAATATCTGGGCTCCATACCATGATACCACCCTTTACCAGAAGGGAATGACACACACTAAAGGGCGCGACCCTCATAACCTTGCCGCATCTTTTCTGTTTTGACCATTTCCGAGGTGTGAGGTCCTGATGCAGTCTCGTCCACAAAGCTACGCTTTGGTACAAAGCCATGCTTTGGGTCAACAAATGATAAAAGTAATGATCACAAAGATAAATGATCAAACAAATGATCATATCACAAATGATCAAACAATGATCATCAACACACAGCAGCACTCAGCATGCCACACTACCAAATTGGGAGTATATTGCTGATAACCTTCAACTACATAACCTCTGAGCTCATACGTCTCAGAGAAGGGTGTTAAGCTAAGAGAATAAATTCTCCGCCACCAACAGATATGTATTTGAAAGAAATCTGCTTTATATCTCAAAGTGTAGTGTCAGACATGTAACCATACAAGTCTGTTCCGGGTTCGAACAGAGCCGAAGGCACTTCCAAAGAAGCCCTTGCAATCCGGGTATTCACAATCCCGATCGAACTTTCCATCACTTAGGGAATCTCTATACCGTAGCTACTCGGTGCAGAGACAATCGATAGGTTATCCTATCGTTCTCGCAAATACCCGGTCTTCAACACCGGTCTTCAAATGCTATCCATATACGTCGAATCACATATTCGGAATGGGTTATATGACACAAAGGTCCTCTCCCGGCTAAACCGAATAGTGAGCGCAACTTTTAAAACATATGGATATGGGATTTCAATTAAGTCACAACTTAATAATCCAAAACTTTCTTTCAAATGGTTTAAACAAATTACCATTTTCAAATCTTTTAAACAAAATATTTATTTCACTACGTTCACCCATTTTCACAAAGATCCATTTACGGATTTCAAAACAATTCCCATCTCGATATCTTTAAATTAAAGATTTAACTCATAGCTTTCAAAAAAATTCCATTTCGAATGGTTAAACAAATCACCATTTTAAATCTGTTAAAAAAAAAACAAATTCAATTCATAGCTTTCAAAAAGAATTTACTCATAACTTGGAAAACCATTTTTTCAATTCAATCTTGAAATTCCTTTAATTAAACTAGAATTTCATTTCTTATCTGAAAGCTTTTATTCTTTTAAAATAAATAGTTTTCATTTCAGAAAGATCCAATTATATTTGTACGAGTTAAAGCCTTTGAATTTAAATTCAAATTCCTAAATCAATAGTTTAACCCATATAAACTGGTATAACATCTTTAGTCCCTAGTTTACAGATCATAGAATTCAGTTTCAAATATTGAATTCAAATTAAATTTTATCTTTTGAAATTCCATTTCAAAAGCTCTTCACTTTAATCCCAATCCATTTCCAAAACATTTGAATTTAAATATTCAACTTTGAAAATCATTTCAAAATCTGTGACTTAATCGATTTCCTCGTGAAATCCATATTTGTGTGTGTATAAGTGTGGTCCAGGGGTTTAACACAATAGTGCAACAACATTCAATTGTCACAGATCAAAATATAGAAATATAGTTGATAAGCAGTATAAACTATAACGCTTATCTTTTATTCACCGATCACAGATATATATATCACAGATAATACACCACATCTCAGATAATTAATTACAGACCACAACATGAATCAGGATATATCACAAAGCATCAATAACAGGGAAATCAGACAATACAATCATCTAATACAATCTAAACATCCATAAATAGAAGAAATTTAATTATCTGATTGGTTTAAATCAGATTAACTCCTATGAATAAATTTGCCAGTTATGGTAAATTAATAATCAATTAATTACAATAAGCAATCAATTCCTTAATTGCTTTAAATTAGTTAATTAACCTTTAATAGATTAATTATTCTCAAATTAATTACTAAATTAATACATCACATTATCCTTAATTAATTAATTTAACTAATCCAAATCATCAATTAATTAAATAAATAGATTATCCATTTTGATTAAGTTAATAATCAATGAATTATAATTATTAAGTTTTCATTAATCTTGAGATAAAACTTACTTTTATTAATGATTTTATTATCACTTAACAAATATGTTTGAAACATTTATATTCAACTCACTTTTTTTAAATATCAAGATTTAAAATGAATACCAATCAATTTTAAATGAAGTTTAAAACCAACCATGTAAACCTTTAAATTCTCATGTTAAAGTAGTACTTTTGTTAAAAAGATATTTAATGAGTAAAAATTGACTTTTCCTTAAATTCACATATTTAAGTATAATTTAACATCTAATAAACTAAAGTTTTATTTCAAAATCTGAAATTTAAGTTAAGTTCAGGTTACAATTAGACTTTGTTTAACTTACTTACTTTACCATTCCAACTTCCAATTTAAATTCAAATTCTTTTAATCTTTTAATCACTTTAAAGTTATTTAAACAAGTTAAAATTTTAAAAACTTATTTATTCATGAACTAAGTTTCAAACTATACTCGAAGTTATATTTAAACGTGATTCAAAAATTCAGTTTAACCTTGCTTTAAAAATTTATTCAAGGTGTCCACTTAGTTAGTTAAAATTTGTAATAAGCTTTTAATTCAATATAGTCAATATTAATTTCTTGATAAGTCTAAAATCTGTTAACAGTAAAACTAAAATTTTATTTGGGTTCAACCCATTTTTAAAGCAACCCCGGTCTTCCCAGGCTTTTACTCGAGTATCAACTCGCGTTTCCCACCAGTTCTCCCCGAGTCGTCCCTCCCCCCCCCCCCCCCCCCGTTCTCTCTTACTTTTTTTTTCAGTTTGAACTTTAAGTGTTCAAACAGAAACGACAGGAACCTCACTCGCATACGTGAGTTCCTCCCCGAAGCCAAACACTCTCTTCCCCGAGTCTCTACTCGAGTTCCTACCGCGAAGCCACCTAATACCCAAACCAACGCCGTGCACGTGCACGACGTGGCACCGCCACTCCGGTCATCATCGAGGTCATCGGCAGGTCGAATGATCCACACAAACACGCAATTGAACTTCGATTCAACACAAGGAACTCGAAATCAAAATATCACTATTTTGTCGAACTGAAGCTCGAATGTACCCAGCCAAATTTGCCTCGTCCTCCTTTCATCGTTCACCAGAAAATTCCCAACTTCGGCCACATCACGACAAACCCCTACGCTAACCTTGCGATCAATCTCGAGCGACTCGATGCATTGTCGAGTGAGTACGAACCCAAATTCCCAACGCCATTTTTAACAGTCCTTAAACCCTAGTTCTAATTTGTTCTCCCATCTCTTACAATAGAAAATTTTTTCTACATTTTTCCTGAGATCGTTGATCGTCAAACTTGCTTTAAATAAAAATTCAACATCTAAAATTTATTTGATCATCAGAAATCGATAAAAACCTATTTTTAGTTCATCTATGAACTGCATCATGTATACAAATCTGAAAATTCCCATTTTCGTTTTAAAAATCTTATCTTTGAATGTAGATTCATATTATATGATCGAATTAATGTTTTAAAATATTCAAATTTATCCTATGATCTTTTTTTTTTACTGTGAAACTGAGTTTACAGAGTACACTCTTCGTAATCAAGCTTAAAACAGTTCCTAGATCATGATTTAAGCTTAAACAACTTATTTTGTTTAAAAATCCAAGTATTAAAATTGAACAGATAAAATGTTTTTGGGATTCTTGATCAAAATTTGTAAGCTTTGAACAAGAACAGAGTTGTTCAATGCCACATATATACATATCAGATATGCAGACCAACATATTTTCATAAATACAGAGTTATCACTTATTATGCATAAACAAAGCATCATCCATCTCAGGACTTCACAAGCAAGCAGACTTAGGTTTTTAATTCAAAATGTTACTCACTGTGTTGTTTCTAGAGGAAGAAAACAGAGAACTGCCTTGTTTTAACTTGATGCCGATCCTTTGTTTCTATCTAGTTTGAACTTGAGCTATTTATTTGATTCAATCTTCCTTCTATTTACTCTGATTTTCATTCCAGGTTTTAAGATAAATTTGTTTTTCTATGGACGAACTGAAAATGAAGAGATGCTTGATATATAAGAAAATGAAGCTTCCAGGATATGCTTTTGTACAGGGTTACTATTTGCTTTGACTAAAGATATTTTGTAAACTAAAATTTCGGCTGAGATATATACTTGTGTACTAAAGATTTTCTTTGTATTAATTAACTTTGTCTTGATTTGCAAGCTAACAGATATGTATATGTCTTTGTTGCCTTGTTCATACTTGAATATGATTTGTTTTTGACCTGATACAATATTTGTGTGCTAATTAATGCATATGTCTTCAAATATGTCTACACCTAATTATGATTGCTGATCTTTATATTTTATTTTGTTCATTTGTACCAGGATATTTTGTGTATTGTGAATAGTTTGTCTTCTTTTATATTGTACAAATATGTATACAGCAAACTACTTGTTATTTTCTTCTTGCTTATGTAAGCTTTGTTATATTTTATATTTTTAGTTTGTTTCATTCCTTGCTTATATTTGTATTTGCTTTACAAGCTTTTGCTTTGGTTTTGTTTTTTTTAAGTGTACATACTTATGTTATTTTGTTTTATGTATGAACAGTTTATATATTTGTTTGTTTTGCTTGTACTTAATTTTATACCTTTTTGTTTAGGCTGAAATGTACAGGGTTATATGATATTGATGCAAGATATTTTTATTTGTACTAGAAATATTTTGTTGACCAAAGATTTGTTTATCTCAATTTGTTGGCTGAAAAGGTATGTTGAGGCTTGCATTAATTACCTTGGCTTGTTTTATAAGTTTGAATTTCTTTTTTATTGTTTATAAATCATGAGATTAATATATATGTATTTACTTTATATTTTATAAAACTATATATATTTATTTTGTAACATAGATAAATTTATAGATTTAAATTTGTTGTTAAAATTTTGGCAATTATTTGTTTACTTTATATTTTTATAGTTATTTAACCCATTTACTTAAGATTTAAATTCCAATTCCAATATATATATATATATATATATATATATATAAATTCAAATTTACTCATGTAGGCACAACTATATAGATTCACATATATATACAATTTCTAAATTTAAAACGATTTAATATATTTTTATGTGGATTCGGGGAAACTCGAATCAATCTATCGATTAATTTCACAATTTTCTTATTCAAAAATCGAATTAATTATCAATTTAAATTTATATAAAATTCGGGGTCGTTACATATTCCCTTTGAAATAAATATTTTTACTTCCTTAATTCATTTCAAAGTTCGTTATTATGGACTTTATTATTATTATTATTTTCCGTTTAGCTTTTGAATCTTTTAACTGAAATAAACAAATTTCAGTTTTTCCCAATTTCTTCTTTATTCTTTTCAATAATTTAAAACTTAAATTTTAATCAATGTTTTCTTTTTTTAAATAATATCACTGAAGATTAAAATTCATTAACTTCCTGTTTATTCAAATTTTCCTTTCCATATACAGAATATATACAGAATTTATTTATTAGCATTTAAAACTACTATTATTCTTATCCAATTTATTCTTAATTTATGTAAATTTTATATAATTATTTCACTTACAAATTCTCTTCATTTTATTTCCAAAATCCAATTCTGTATATCTTGATAACTTAGTGCACCGGAATATATTCAGGTAAACCATAACATCCAATATTCCAATTATCAACAATATTCATCACAGAATATAAAATAATCATAACAGAGGGTATTAAATAATTTAAATAAATGTTGAGGGATCCAGTTGGATCCCTCCAACCAGTTTTCCCTGCATTCACAGACGTTAGCACAATATAAATATCAATCCCAAAATATACCATACTACAGCACATCAATCAATTCAACCACTCAAACAATTATTTAAATTTAATCGTTTGAATTTAAATTTGAATTTAGATCTAACTGAGTGAGATTAACTCACCTTTGATTTTGCATTTGCCATTCACTCCAATATTCCCTTGGTTTTCTTGATTTTTGACCTTGCATAAAATATTATATGATTTATTAATATTTGAATTGATCGAGCAACTCTATCAGTATTTATTCCTTTAATTTAAACCTTGTATAAATATTTAGTTGAACTAATCGAACAACTAAACTTCCAGTTGTAAATTTTCAATTAACTAAAAATGTGTGTTTCAACTCGTAAATTTGATTTTGAATAAATATTCTTTTTAATAAATTATTTCAGCAATTAAAATAAATTAAATAAGAAAAAATCCTTCCAAACCCATATTCGTACATTAAATGAAAATAGAATTGCTTCCTATTATATATATTTTTGAGCTGTTTATCTAAAAACATCTATCTACTATTGAAACCTACCTATATTTATACACACACACACACACACACACACACACACACACACACACACACACACATATATATGTCAATTTCCTCTTGTAAATATATGTTTAAATTGAAGAATCTGTTTATATATATATATATAACTTGCTGGAATTTAAATTTTCCCTCTGCACAAATCACATATAAAAAAAATTTAAGAAAACAAAATATTACTTCACTGCCTCCTCGCAAACGCGATTCAACTGAGACCCCTCGTCCCTAAAAATCATGATGCTCCTCCACGTCGCTAAATCACCAGTCGATACCACCGCTCTGACCAACAAGGATCTTCGCGCCTTCACCCAAAATCACCAATCCCTATCGTGCGTAAAAACAAGGTTAAGCTCCCCCTCTCATGCGAACGAAATAGTCGCTGTTCGACTCTCCGCGGTGCCATCGCGACCCAAATACGAGTCGATAAGGGTGAAAAGGCGATACAAGATCGATTGATAATGGTCGTACTCGATCTGCTCTGATTTTCCAAGTGAAATTTTTTTCGACCAGAAGGAAATTGGGAAAGCATGATTTTTTTTATTCGGCCGTATATGTTAAAAGGGAAGAATCGATTCTATTATATGTTTTACTTTTAGGTCCGAAGTATCGACCATGCTTATATTTTTTTTCTTTGGCGATCTGAATTGAAGAAAGAGGGGATAGGAAAGTAAAGTTTAAAGAGAAAGTGGGGAAGAAAAATGGCTTCTGCAAGAAGACGATCTGGATTCGATTTTAAGTTAAGAGGGGAGGCGTATACAGGAAGGCTCAACTATTTAAATTAAATTTCATCAGATTAATATCAATTAAATTTCAGCGCGTTTATATTTCGTATGCTCACACAACAGCTTCGATCAATATGAAATTTTAAATCCGATAATAATTCAATATTACGGACCCAATGGAACTGGTTTCGTCGAATTCCGAGGCTGCGTCTCGGAAGGCTATTTTTAAATTCAATTTAAACGATGAAATTTCAAAACTAAATAAATCACTATTAAATTTAATTTTAAAACTTCTATTATCTTCAATATTATCAATATAAATTCTATAAGTCTTCTAATTATTTTTAATAGGCTTAAAACTCCAAATTCAACATCTTACCAAATTTTCAAATTATCAAATTCAATAATTTAATTATCAAATAAATAGTGATATTTGAATTCAAGTTAAAATTAACCTTTCAAATAATTAAAATAAATTAAATATCCCCATTTCAAATGCTCAAAAATTCAGGGTCGTCACATTCCTCCCTCCTTAAAAGAATTTCGTCCTCGAAATTACTAGTTAGGAAGAATGGTCTCATACGCATTACTATTTTCCAAAACCAAACAGTTTAATTAACTTGCCATAATATATTCTTTCGTTTAAAGACCCACTATTTCTTCAACCAACTTTCCTAAACCTTTCATAGTTTCAAATAACTTTACTTATTCAATCATTCAAATTATAATTCAAAAGTTCATTAATTATGGATTTTATTATTGTTGTTATTATTTTTCTTTTGATTTCAAACTTTTTAACCGGAATATTCAAATTTCAGTTTTTTTTTCATTATTATTATTCTTATTAATTTCTCAACTTTTCCATGGTTTGAAACTATACTATTTGTTTAACCATTCAAGTTCCAATTTAAAACCAAATTTTGAATTATCAAAATTTTCTCAAAAATTTTCTAACTCTCTATATTTCCGAAAAATTTCGCCAGCGTCTCCTTTGCGCGGCTAGCTCGGTACAACTACAAAATGGCCCTACGGCCTCCCAAATCCAAAAAGAAAACAAAAGGCCAAGTGGCTCAATCCAAAAACCCAATCAAATTTCCCAGAAATTTAAACATATACCTTTTTGTCGAGCATTTCAAATTTATCTTTCTGAAATTAAAATCAATTCTCTTTTCTCTTTATAATACCTGTATATCTTATATAGCAATAATATCCAATCACAATATTCCAAAAACATTTTATCGACTTCCTTACAAAATGTCAATATTTATCCATTCTAATATTAAGTTAGAATATATTAGTAATATCAATTTCCAATTAAGAATTCACCATTCCTTACTTAAGTTAGTATAGGCATTTTATATGCTTCTTATATTTATTTTCATATTACCACTTCAGTTTATATCCAATTCTATTCAAATTAATTCTTCCATTTCCATATGAATTCAATTTATCTTTAACTCCGAATATTTGAATTTTTATTTTCCATTTATACCCAATTCATGTCATTATTTTAGTTAGTTTCATTTACTAATTTATTTTAGTTTCTAATTTAAATTCGTTTTGTCGGTAACAAAATTTTTCAAAAATTTCTAACTCCCAAAATTTTTGAATTTTTTTGGCAGTCTCCCTTGTACGGAGGAGCTTTTGCAATTTGACAAGAGATATAAATATATATACATTGACCCACACGGTCGAAAAATCCAAAAACAGTTCATATTTTCTATTTTTATTGCGTTGGCGTACCTTATTTAGCATTTTTAAGCAAGCAGCTAATTTATTAAGCAATTAGCACAACCAAATCCAGCCACACGGCTTCCAAGTACCTGTACTTACTTAATTTGAACATGTAAGTGCCATATAATTGAAGTTTAACAACATTTCACCTATTTGCAATAGTTAAACACATGAATTCTAAAAGAAATTCACACCAAACATTTTTCCGTAAGCAACTTGTACAATTTTCATACTAATTCCACTGTTCCAATTAAATTATAACCATTTTTATTCAATTTGAATGGTTTTCAATCCATTCATATACAACTTCATCAATTTGAATGGTTTAAAACTCAATCGCTTACATTTAATTTATTTTTAAGCAAACTGAACTCATATTTAATTCAATTGCTCTCAAAATCAATTTATTTTACTTCTATCAATTCATAGAATTTTAGTTACTCCTATTTACATCCAATGACAATTTATTCTATGCAATTTGATGAGATCTATGTGAATAAACAAGTATTTATGTTTTATAACCAATTTAAATGGATTTCAACTCAATTTATACTTAATTCTATTCCATTTTTAAAATTTATTCACAATTCATATATTCTCATTTTCATTGCATTTTAAATTTGAATCCATTCATGTGCATTTCATTTTATTAACCAAACTAGTTCATTGTTCAAACGGGTTCCATTCAAAATCATTTGATCTAGCTCGACACATTCTGTTTGAATTTCATTCACAATCCATTCATTTACATTTTGTTCTAAATTTGTTTATTCCAAACTATTTTATTTAGCTCGAAAACAATCCAAGCTATCATTCAACAACCATTTCAATTTTATTCACAATTTATTCATTTGCGATTCATTTAAATCCATTCTATTAAACTTGAAACATTCTATTTTCTTATCGTCTCAAGTTATTTCAATTCCTTAATAATTTAAATGGTTTACAATTATTTATTCTAGAATTTCATTCCAATAATATCATTTATAACTCACCGAATTTTATTTCAATTAAAATTTATATTTCACTTGATTTAAAACCAACCCAATATTATTAGACTTAGTTTAAGTTGATTTCAATTCAACTATCCTCCATTTATTCAGCTTAAGTTAATTTACTTCAATTTTATACTTAAGCACATTACATCTTACGAGTAAAACTTATTCTATTCAACTTAATTCGCTCTCAATCAAATCTCATTTTAAATCTGCAATTTCATTTTTATTCGATATATTTCCAATTATATTTAATTTGTTAACACTTCAAGTCAAATTTTAATTTATAACTCAAGTTCTGAATCCACTATCCATTTTCAGTTTACCACCCAATTTCATGAACTCACAGTTCAATTACATTTACTTCACCAATAATCTAAATCGAATTTAATTTATAACTTGAGTTTTATTTCCAAAATTCATTATTAACTTACAATTCAGCTTTTATTTAACTGCATTGGGTTCTCATTACATATTTCATTAACTAATTTATTATCTAATTAGTTCTTCCCTATTTATAACCCAATACTTGATTTTTAATTTCAAATATCACTTCATCTAATTTTCTTAGTTCAATTTATTTTATAATTCAAGTTTGTATTTTGTATTCCATTTTCAATTTTATAAGTCACAACTTATTATTTATACAATCCCATTCATTTAAGGCTTAAATATATTCATCTTTTATTTTTAACTCGAGCCTTATGCTTATTTATAACCCAAGCATATTTTTTTTATTCCATGGATTTTAATTCTTTTATAAGTTATTCTAATTTATTTATTTCAATTCAATCCTTATCCAACTTATTTTCCATTTATCCAGGTAAGAATTTTATTCCATTCAATAATTCAACTGAATTTTTATTCCAATTCAATTTTATTTTAACTCGGATTTATTTAACTAAATTCGACTTCCACTTAATTCGAATACATTGGATATTATTTTCAGCCTATCCAATTAATTTCAATCCAGTCAAATTTTTATTTCCCATCCAAGCTAATTTCATTTTTAACCTTTCTCTTTGAATTTAATTTTCAACATTCAAAGCTTATATTCCTCCTGATTTAAAAATCACCCTAATTTATAAGCTTACAACCTATCTCATCAGGATTTTAAATACCCGGCTTTGGGTTCAAATCATTTTGAAATCTCCAACATCTCAAATCACATTTCTCAAAAGTCAAGCCAATCCTGGTTTTATTCCCAACAAATTTCCTTTGAAATTTTCAAAAACAACTAGGTTTTCTGAACAAATCAGTTTTTGGCAGCAATCCGTCGCTTAGAAATTCGAAAATAAATACTGATGATGCGGCCGTCATCATCAGAATTATTTTCCAATAATCCAAGTGATTTCAATGCTATATCACTTTCAAAATCCCTTCAAAACAAATTTCCTTTCAGAAATACCTCTAAAACAATAATGCTATTATTATTATTTTTGGCAAAGCCAGCGAGGTTGACTGGACCGCTACCAGTTTTGTTGCAAAACAATAAAAGCGAACAGTACAAGAGAGAAGAAAAGGAAGAAAATAAAAAGAAAATAGAAACAATTGAGGAAACAACAGCAAACATCAACCCCAACCATGAATCAAAGCGTCTGGGAATTTGGTGTTGCAGTTCTTCAATTGCCAGTGGGTGCTTCTCCTAACATCCTGCCATAAAAATTCAGTCTTCCTCCTGTGATTATCAAAGACAATAGTGTTCCTTTCCTTCCATACAACAGTAAGATATTTTTTCAAAAACACAGCCAAGATTCTGGTCTCAAACTTTCTCCACTTTGTTGCTTTGTAGATTATACTCCATATCATTGCAGAACCCCCAGAAGTAAGATTGACTCCAGTAATGGAACTGATTCTGGCCATCAATATTTTAAGAGCCAGGCAATCAAAAAAAATGTGGTCAACTGTTTCCTCATGCAGCTCACAAAAGAGACAAAAAGAGGAGCACGCCATACCAAAATGATTCAACTTACTTCTAGTCAGGAGAGCTTGGTTTATGACTTTCCACAGCATCAAGTTATCACATGGAGGAGAATCATCAGTCCATATCACTGAATACCATTTGGAAGCAGGGAGAGTATCATACACAGAAATAGTTTTGTAAACACCCCTGATAGTGTGTGGCCTCTGGTCCACGTAACAGCCTGCATTTCATTGGTAGCGCTATACTTGTTTTGGATCTCAGTCCATAATTGCCTGATCATTTGGTTACTAGTACCTGGCAATAGCAAAATCCCATCATGTACATAGTCATTGGCTTTAGCACCATAATGCATAATGAATACCAGACTGTTGAACTTGAAGGTAGTCACAACCTTTTGAAAGGATAAGGCCTCTGCCCGGCCAAGGGTTATGCCAGAAGCTCACTCCAGATTTTGCATTAACATGGTATTGTATTCATGCTATTTTTTTATCTTCAAATACTTTGATAAACACTTCTAAAGTCTCCGAAATTTTAAATTTCCAAAGCTGCTTAAATAAATTTTGACTATAATTCATTTGTATAGTTTATGCTTATACAAATTTCCATTTGATTGTATTTCAATTCATAAATTACATTTATAATTCATATTTATAAATTTCATTTTATAATGAATTTATTCCCTTAAACTTTGGTTATATTTTCAGTTTCTAGTTAAATTTTTAGTCATGATGATAATAATTTAATCTTATTCTTCCTAACATTCAAGCAACCATATATTAGCTAAAATAGTTTACAAAAACTTTTATTTATATCAAAATATATTTTGGGTAAAATTATTTCATTTACTCACACTTAAAACAATACCGTGCCGATTGTTCTATTCAAGTGTTTAGAAACCCCTTCAATACAGTTGCGCAGACTGTGCCAACGAAGCTTCATATGCCACTCAATAAATCAATCAACACAATATTAAAACAATTTATATTCACTAACAAATACTCGCTCATATTTATTAATACGCTCAAACTCATTATAGAGACTACGGACTCTATTTTAAATCAGAAATTCCCACCAGAGCCAAGGTTATCACCAACCTAAGCTCTGACACCAACTGTAACGACCCGCAAATCCGCACCCCTTGATTCAACACTAATCTACCTAAATCAACTCAAGTTGTACCGAAATACGAACCATTTGGGTTAAAGAAGAAGAGGTAGAAGAAGAATATAGAAAATAACATCAGAATCTAACCATCGCGGCGGAATAAAATATAATAGATAATAAATGCTCTTTACTCAAAATCAAATATATATATTTATATATTACATTATCAGAGTACATCAAATCACAGCTCAACATCAATAACATACAACTGGATACACAGCTACTCTACACAGCGGAATATATATATATAAAACAAGTACGAAAGTACGTATAGTCATCCAGCTCGTCTCCTGAGCTCCACAGCATCATATCCTATATTCTATAATACTCGGTCTGACCCGAGCATTACAGTTAAATAACACCCGAGTCAGTCTGGAATACAAGCGTGAGAAAACCACACTCAATTGATTATTAAAGTTTCAAAAATTCTTTGAAAAACAAAAGCATCTTGTAAGACCACGCCACAAATAAACATGTCGGGTTTTTACCTTACGATAGCTAAAACAATTTTTATAGAAATCCCCTGATATTATAATAGGGTCTATATACAAATAATAATAAAATAGCCGAAATTGTTACATTCATTAAATTCCGGCTACTAGCCACAGAGTGGGTAATACAAACAAAACTCGTACAAGGCTTGTAGGAAGAATGGATTTCCAACTAATGACTAGGCACTGGGGTACCACCTGTCACAGTACGGGCCTAGATCACCGTGCCGAGGAGTACGCCCGCTCCCCTGCAACACAAGACCGAGACTACCCCTTACTGGATAATCCCGAGTGAGATCACCCCGCGGTTTGGATCAGCAACCGCCCACTAAGCCGAAATAAAAGGGACATCTAGACAGGGACGACCTCACCCTGCTTGGGTGCTACCCACCTAGCCTTGCTGCATAACCCCTGATTTTCAGTCATTCCCATTTGATGAGGCTTGAGGCTAAGCGTTACCTTTTTAGAACATATCCCTTAGAATGCCCATCGTCCACCTGACGATGTTTCGCAAGCATTCATCCATACAAGTCCGTCCCAGGTTCGAACGGAACCAAATGCACTATTCCTATTACATCCATTTTGGAAATATCCTCAGGATTAGTAGCGACTAGCCCTTCCACTTCACTGCTCCATCTTCGCATCCAAACTCGTTTTCCACGAAAACGTACAAACCGGATCGAAGTGGTTTTCGAGAAATAAATCTCGATCCCGGTCTCTTCGAAACGATCAACGTATTTGGCCAATATTGATAGTCAGTTATTTAAGTATCAATTAATATTCACAAACAACCATCAACCAATAAATAAATTCCCCCAAATTATTTATTAATCTCAAAATATCTTCACAAGATATATTTCTATTTTCAACCCTATTTGAAAACAGTTTCAAAACATCTTTCTTTTCTAGAATAAACTTTCCCAAATATTTTCTATCTCCACTGAAATCACCAAGCACAAAACTAGATTTTTTTTAAAAATAATTTTTAACCACTTTACTTTGAAATATAATATAAAACATTTAAGTTAAACTACTTCAATAATTTGTTAAAAATACATACTATATGAATATTTGAAACTAAGGTTATTTAATAAAATATAAAACTAGATTTTTACTTTCAAAAACAAGATACTAAATCGCTCTTTAAATAATTACTGCTATAATAGATTAAAGAAAATACTTATTTTAGAATTTAAATATTAGAAATAAGAAATTTTCTAAAAACTTGCTTTTTAAAACAACTAGTAACTTTTAACTTATGTTTAAAAATTCACTTTGCAAACGTACTTGGTTATTCAAGGAGAATTTCCAACTTCAATCAAATAAATCAATTTCCCAAATTGATTTCCAATTTATTCCCTTTGAAATAAATATCTTTACTTCCTTAATTCATTTTAAAGTTCGTTATTATGGACTTTATTATTATTATTATTTTCCGTTTAGTTTTTGAATCTTTTAACTGAAATAAACAAATTTCATTTTTCCCAATTTCTTCTTTATTCTTTTCAATAATTTAAAACTTAAATTTTAATAAATGTTTTCTTCTTTTAAATAATATCACTGAAGATTAAAATTCATTAACTTCCTGTTTATTCAAATTTTCCTTTCCATATACAGAATTTATTTATTAGCATTTAAAACTACTATTATTCTTATCCAATTTATTCTTAATTTATTTAAATTTTCTATAATTATTTCACTTACAAATTCTCTTCATTTTATTTCCAAAATCCAATTCTACATATCTTGATAACTTAGTGCACCGGAATATATTCAAGTAAACCATAACATCCAATATTCCAATTATCAACAATATTCATTACAGACTATAAAATAATCATAACAGAGGGTATTAAATAATTTAAATAAATGTTGAGGGATCCAGTTGGATCCCTCCAACCTGTTTTCCCTGCATTCAAAGACGTTAGCACAATATAAATATCAATCCCAAAATATACCATACTACAGCACATCAATCAATTCAACCACTCAAACAATTATTTAAATTTAATCATTTGAATTTAAATTTGAATTTAAATTTAACTGAGTGCGATTAACTCACCTTTGATTTTGCATTTGCCATTCACTCCAATATTCCCTTGGTTTTCTCGATTTTTGACCATGCATAAAATATTATATGATTTATTAATATTTGAATTGATCGAGCAACTCTATCATTATTTATTCCTCTAATTTAAACCTTGTATAAATATTTATACCATTTATAAATAGTTGAAGTAATCGAACAACTAAATTTCCAGTTGTAAATTTTCAATTAACTAAAAAATTGTGCTTCAACTCGTAAATTTGATTTTGAATAAATTTTCTTTTTAATAAATTATTTCAGCAATTAAAATAAATTAAATAAAAAAATCCTTCCAAACTCATATTCGTACATTAAATGAAAACAAAATTGCTTCCTATTATATATATATATATATATTTAGCTATTTATCTAAAAGCATCTATCTACTACTGAAACCTACCTATATTTATATACATACATACAAAGATATATATATATATATATATATATATATATATATATATCAATTTCCTCTGGTAAATATATGTTTAAATTGAAGAATCTGTTTATATATATAAAACTTGCTGGAATTTAAATTTTCCCTCTGCACAAATTTCACATATAAAAAAAAATTTAAGAAAACAAAATATTACCTCACTACCTCCTCGCAAACGCGATTCAACCACGGCCCATCGTCCCCAAAAATGGTGATGCTCCTCCACGTCGCCAAATCACCAGTCGATACTGCCGCTCTGACCAACAAGAATCTTCATGCCTTCGCCAAGAATCACCACTCCCTATCGCGCGTAAAAACGAGGTTGAGCTCCTCCTCTCGTGCGAACGAAATAGTCGCTGTTCGACTCTCTGCGGTGCCATCGCGACCCAAACACGAGTCGACAAGGCTGAATAGGCGATTCAAGATCGATTGATAATGGTAGTACTCGATCTGCTCTTATTTTCCAAGTGAAATTTTGTTCGAGCCGAAGGAAATTAGGAACGCATGATTTTTTTTATTCGGCCGTATATGTTAAAAGGGAAGAATCGATTTTATTATATGTTTTACTTTTAGGTCCGAAGTATCGGCCACGATTATATTTTTTTCTTTGGCGATTTGAATTGAAGAAAGAGGGGATAGGAAAGTAAAGTTTAAAGAGAAAGTGGGGAAGAAAACTGGCTTCTGCAAGAAGACGATCTGGATTCAATTTTAAGTTAAGGGGGGAGGCGTATACAGGAAGGCTCAACTATTTAAATTAAATTTCATCAGATTAATATCAATTAAATTTCAGCGCGTTTATATTTCGTATGCTCACACAATAGCTCCGATCAATATGAAATTTGAAATCCAGTAATAATTCAATATTACGGACCCAATGGAACTGGTTTCGTCGAATTCCGAGACTGCGCCTCGGAAGGCTATTTTTAATTTCAATTTAAACGATGAAATTTCAAAACTGAATAAATCACTATTAAATTTAATTTTAAAACTTCTATTATCTTCAATATTATCAATATAAATTTTATAAGTCTTCTAATTATTTTTAATAGGCTTAAAACTCCAAATTCAACATCTTACGAAATTTTCAAATTATCAAATTCAATAATTTAATTATCAAATAAATAGTGATATTTGAATTCAAGTTAAAATTAACCTTTCAAATATTTAAAATAAATTAAATATCCCCATTTCAAATGCTCAAAAATTCAGGGTCGTCACACATGAAGCTAAACTCATTTATTTATTAGCTTTGTGTAATTGACACTTCTTCTTGATCAGTAATGATCATTTTATGATTTAGACTAGCGATGTGCGATGTGCGATGTTTCTTTGTCCGCGTGGGGGACTATCTCGCGTTCTGTTGAGCTTCGTCTCATTTTTTATAGGCTAAAGACCTATGAGTTTAATGGAGTTTGGCTCATTTGCGTAACGTGGTACTACGTCGTTGTTCCGGATTATTTGAGTTTCCGGTTCATCGGGCGTAACGCTGTACTACGTCGTTGTTCCGGATTATTTGAGTTTCTGGTTCATCGGGCATAACATTGAACTACGTCGTTGTTTTGGCTTATTGGAGTTTCAGATTCATCGGGTGTAACGCTGTACTATGTCGTTGTTTCGGATTATTTGTATTTCATGTTCATCGGTTGTAACACTATATTACGTCGTTGTTCCGGCTTATTGGAATTTCAGGTTCATCGGGCGTAACGATGTACTACATCGTTGTTTCGGCTTATAGGAGTTTTAGGTTCATCGGGCGTAACGCGATACTACGTCGTGGCACCCGCTCTATGGTTAGCGACCATGAAATAGCATTCCGTTTGTGATACACGTGTTGGTGCGTTTTCATGCTCCCATTTGTGAAAGGCCTCACCCTTTATGTTTTTTGGATTTCTAAATATTGATTTCTGGAATTTTTGTTTCACTAATTTTTGGGATTGGCATTGATATGTTTTGTCAATATTTGAGGATTGGTGAGTAAGCTAAAGAATATGATATTCTTTTTGGATATTTGATGAGATTTGAGATATGATATGATTTTCGTTGTTATCAATTGTGTACTTGTCACAGTATAGCATTATTGTTGTCATATATTTTTGTTATATCTCTTGTCCTATCTCATCTTATATGATATTTATAGCTAGACTGATCCTTTTATTATTTTTCTTCTGAAATAATACTTGGGTCCGACCGTGGTGTTACAGGTGCCTCCACTTGGCTTCTTAGCAGGGGCTAGCTTCTGACTTTTAGCTAACTACTTTAGCTTAGTAGTTTTTTATTTTATATATTTGAGATAGAGACTCCTTGATGTATACTTATTCTTTTGTGATGTTGTGGATCTTGTTTGACCACTACCTTGATGTACATTTCTATGTGTTATATTCGTATCTGTTTCCGCCTTAGTGATATGTATATCTGCGACTGATTTGTGTTGTGCTTATTTTATATATTTTTATGAAGGTCACATAGCCACTGTGTAGTAGCTTTTAGTTTGTATTTGATATGTCAGATTTCCTCTTGAAATGAAAGCATGTCGTACTATTTGACCTATCGGTACTTGCACAAAGCAATTCCATAGATGTTCGCTCCTCAACAACCTTATTCTTCATGTTAGTCGACGGCATTACCCTGTAGTGTCCTTGGCTAGCATGAGTATAGAGGTGGGGCGTCACAGCTTGGTATCAAAGCCAAACTTCGTAGCAATGTAGAATAATTTAGCAAGGATCATTGTCCTTAGTCTCTCTTAGGAATCGTGCCTTGGGATTTAATCCGAGTCATTGGACCGGTTCTATCCTATTTTCTTTTATGATGCTTTGTTTTACCAATCAAGCTTATTTGAATTCATTCTGAGAATAATCTTTTTCCTCTTTGTTCTTTCTTCCTTTCTTAATGAAGAAGAGATGGTTAGACGTGGCAGTCCTAGTGCTGGTCAATCCAGTTGTCCTCCTTTGGATGGTGTATTCATGTCTATCCAACAACTTTTGGATCTTGTAAAGAATCAAAGATTTATCTGTGCTTTGAATAAGAACCCCAAAAAGG
The DNA here is from genome assembly GCA_030765085.1 of Allium cepa. Taxonomy (NCBI): domain Eukaryota; kingdom Viridiplantae; phylum Streptophyta; class Magnoliopsida; order Asparagales; family Amaryllidaceae; genus Allium; species Allium cepa. The sequence goes on from CM060937.1 coordinate 297,523,971, forward strand.
TTTTACCTTTGAAATTAGAAGTGCATTTCGATCAGCTTGTTGATATCGCTCTTCGACTTGAAGAGGCCGATAAAGAAAATGATATTGAAGTTGTGGATGCCAAACAGAATTTCTACATCAACAAGAAGAGGCCTATTAAGTTTAAAGGCCCTAATCCCAACAAGAAAGGGAAACAAGCAACTTTGGTAGCAAAGACTCCTACCCTTAATCGTGGAGAGTGCTATAATTGTGGTACTAAAGACCACTATGCAAATAAGTGTCCAAAACCCCTTTATTGTCACTATTGCAAAAGTTCGGATCATCTTATATCTTCTTGTCCCAAACTTCAAAACAAGAAAGAGGGAAAGATGAATGTCGTGCAAGCCCCTATTGTTGAGTCACAAGTTCTATGAAGGTTTTGATTTCTGACAAAGAAATAAAGGCGATCGACAAAACAAGGTCATTATGGCTATAAAGAGCTACATATGGTACTCTAGATTATAGGTTGATTATTTGATGTTGTAATAGTGATAAACTTGTTAAAATCTATCCTCAAATACTCTTGCATCTCAAGGTAATCAATATATATACAACTGAATTGCAGATGCACATTCAGTATGCAACTTTACAGGGACCGGTCGACCGGTCATAATATAGACGGTCGACCGTTGCAGTATAATTTGCACACTGAACGTGCACACATGCACATAACGACTATATATTTGAATTCCTATCTACTGGTCATTTTTTGACCTGTCGACCGTTTTTAAACAGAGAACAACCTTTTCCAAAAGACACTTCTTTCTCCAATGGTTGCATCTCTTACCTTTCATCAATGATCATATCTATTAATGGCTACTGTTCACAAAGAGTTACAACTATTTTTCTCTATATAAACTCATCTAAATCATTGATTCAAATAACATATAAAAAACATATTCTTTTTACTCTAATTTCTGATCTTACTTTCTAAATACTCCTGCATTCTAAAAGATCGCAATTATTTTAATTGCTTATTGAATCATTGAAATCATTTCATATCTTTTGATTCAATAAGTAATATACTTCCCTTAATCTTCACAAAACATCATTCACATATTTTGAGGATAAGATTATAGGAAATTTGTGCTACAAGTGACAAAACTGTGTTAGCAAGAACACATACTGTCAACAAATAATTATATTCATCATTGTTGAAGTCCTCGGTGTTGTAAGAGGCAAGTGTTGAAGTCCTCGATGTTGTAAGAGGCAAGTGTTGAAGTCCTCAGTGTATTAGAGGCGTGAAATCCTGTTCGTTTGCTCGGGTGTTGTAAACCTGTTCCTCCGGGTGAAGCGAGGTAGTTAATAGTGAAAATCCAGATAGAAGTCTGGGACTGGACGTAGGACGGTGCTCCGAATCAGTATAAAAATCTCTGGTGTGATTTTTCTATTTTTATTTACTGTGCTATTATCATCTATTTCCACATTTATATTATATTCCATATTACACGATCCGTGTGTACTATATTAGCACGTGCACTCGTACACTATCACCACACACTTTTCATTTGGTATGAAAAGAAACCCTAGAAAGCATCATCCTCCGGACCTTCATCTCTTAATTTCTCCGCTAAGAAATGGCTCGAAAGTCCGGTAGCCATAACAAGGTGGAATCAAATGACTAACTACAAGTTTCATCCGGGCTCTTTCATCAAGTTTGATGATTTCACGTCTTATGGAATTCGTAGGTTAGCCAATAACTCCAACATTTCTCCATTGATAGATTTTTCAGAAAACAATGTGGAAATAAATCATTTGATGATAAAATTGTTCTATGCCAACATGAACCTCGACGAATATCAACCTGATAATCCGAATGGAGTCATTTGCTCTGTCGTGTGTGGCAAACAAATTTTTATTACTCATGGTAGGATTGCCTCTATACTTGGTATACCAAATCGAGGCGATGAGTTTTCATCTACTTTCTGTGAAGTCTTCACTCGCGATAGCATCAGTCATCAGTTCATAGAGGACAATAGTGATGGCACAAAGTCTATTGGACTTCGACCCACCGCCAGACTACTTCATCGCGTCTTGATGCATTCTCTGTTTCCTAGACTTGGAAATTATGATGCTGTATATAAAGAAAACTTCAAGGCTCTCTATGCTATTTATGGGGAAATCCAAATCAATTGGGTTCATATGCTTTTTGACGAAATTCTCAAGGTAAATAACTCTACACGACCTCATTTCTTCTACAATGAGTATATCATGCGTCTTTTGTTAGCGTGTGGGGGTAAAGCCTCCTGACTCTGCCACCTCGAAACCAAAATGTATTAATTCCATAACCATCAAACGCATGAAGCTCCCTCCACCTTATCTTGAGATTATGCCTTTTGAAGAATGGCAACAAAGAGGTCCAAGAAAACAAAAAGCAACTTCCTCTCGACCTCGTTCCGATGAAGTGAAACTGTTAAAATCAAAATCATCCACAAAAGAATCACTCGAAACTATTGCGCGTAACCAATTTTTGCTTGAATCACGTCTCAAGCGCATGGACTCTAAAATTGATAAACGCTTCAATAAGGTCAAGTCATTCTTTGGTATGCTATGGGATGCTATATCATGTACCACATCTACCTCTGTTCAAGCACAAGACCCATGAAAACGTCCCGCTCCTCCTGTTTTCAACTGGACATCATCTGAGGAGTCTACTGGTATGAGTGGACGTGGACATGGCGAATCATCTAGAGGGAACAATGATGTAGAAGAAGAAGATGACGACGACGACGATGATGATGATGATGAAGAGGAGATAAGATCTGCCTCGTCTTAGATTCTATTGCCTATTATGGTTAAGTACTTTAAAAACATCAATCGACACTTGTACTAAATAGTGTCGTTATTTTTATTTTTCATTTGACATTATGGTCTGTATTATACTCTGGTATGTTTTGGATGTGTTAAGTTTTATTTTGCTATGCACATTATGGTGATTACACTCCTATATTATTCCAGTATCTGTTACTCCTTTTTGTCGATGACAAAGGGGGAGAAAGGGCTAACAATTGATTGCAGGAACATACATATATATATATATAAATTCAAAGAGGGATATCACATACTCAGGGGGAGATTCAGATTTTCAGATATATATTGTCATCAATCAAAAAGGGGGAGAATGTTGAGTCACAAGTTCTATGAAGGTTTTGATTTCTGACAAAGAAATAAAGGCGATCGACAAAACAAGGTCATTATGGCTATAAAGAGCTACATATGGTACTCTAGATTATAGGTTGATTATTTGATGTTGTAATAGTGATAAACTTGTTAAAATCTATCCTCAAATACTCATGCATCTCAAGGGAATCTATATATACAACTGAATTGCAGTTGCACATTCAATATGCAACTTTACAGGGACCGGTCGACCGGTCATAATATAGACGGTCGACCGTTGCAGTATAATTTGCACACTGAACGTGCACACATGCACATAACGACTATATATTTGAATTCCTGTCTACTGGTCATTTTTTGACCTGTCGACCGTTTTTAAACAGAGAGCAACCTTTTCCAAAAGACACTTCTTTCTCCAATGGTTGCATCTCTTACCTTTCATCAATGATCATATCTATTAATGGCTACTGTTCACAAAGAGTTACAACTATTTTTCTCTATATAAACTCATCTAAATCATTGATTCAAATAACATATAAAAAACATATTCTTTTTACTCTAATTTCTGATCTTACTTTCTAAATACTCCTGCATTCTAAAAGATATCAATTATTTTAGCTTATTGAATCATTGAAATTATTTCATATCTTTTGATTCAATAAGTAATATACTTCCCTTAATCTTCACAAAACATCATTCACATATTTTGAGGATAAGATTATAGGAAATTTGTACCACAAGTGACAAAACTGTGTTAGCAAGAACACATACTGTCAACAAACAATTATATTCATCATTGTTGAAGTCCTCGGTGTTGTAAGAGGCAAGTGTTGAAGTCCTCGGTGTTGTAAGAGGCAAGTGTTGAAGTCCTCAGTGTATTAGAGGCATGAAATCCTGTTCGTTTGCTCGGGTGTTGTAAACCTGTTCCTCCGGGTGAAGCGAGGTAGTTAATAGTGAAAATCCAGATAGAAGTCTGGGACTGGACGTAGGACGGTGCTCCGAACCAGTATAAAAATCTCTGGTGTGATTTTTCTATTTTTATTTACTGTGCTATTATCATCTATTTCCACATTTATATTATATTCCATATTACACGATCCGTGTGTACTATATTAGCACGTGCACTCGTACACTATCACCACACACTTTTCACCTATTAATGCTTTTGCTTGGTCAAGGTATTTCTCGTTTATTCCTTGATGTCCTTGTTGACATTATTTTGTTTCATGATTACCCTATTCGAATTCTTTTTGATACGGGTGCATCTCATTCTTTTATATCAAAGAACTTGTTGGTACTTTTTATTTAAATATTATGGGCCTGATGATTTTACTGAGAATTGCGAATCCGGTTGGTGAATTGCAACACTTAATTTACATTGTAAAAATGTCGGAAAGGATTGGCTTAATCATTATGAAGACCATATCCTATATCCCTAGAGGGCTATCCATCTTCGATATCCTCAATCTGTTAATCAGATTGCTATCGTTCTTAAGGATTTCGATTCCAATTCGTTGGCATCATTTTATTCTTTAAACCCACTTGATGAGGAAGATGTTATTTCCCTTATTCAAGTAATTCATGAATTTCCCGATATCTTTGAGGCTGTCTTTGGATTACTACCTAAGTGATCAATTGAGTGGTACTAAGGTCTTTTCAACTCGACCTTACCACCGGTTTTCATCTGCTGCAAATTGCGGAGGGTAGCATTTCACTTACCACGTTCAGCACTTGTTATGACTCTTATGATTGGCTCTTTACGTCATTCGGTTTGATGAACCCTCCATCTTATTTCATCCATCTTATGAATGGGTATTCTGCAAATATCTCAATGAGTACATCCTTGTATTTATTGATGATGGGTGAAAACAACAATTTAAATTGCAAATCTTTTTAACAGGATATATTTATAAGTATAATTGGATTTGTTCATAAAACGAGCAAAGAATATTCGAAATTTTTTTGAGAGACATGTTTATCATATAGAAAATGATTTTGTGTTGTATTGCCCACTGAGTGCGTTAACAATTCTGGTCGATGTGCCTGATCAACGTTATTGATAGGAATTTCCTAAACGCTATGATGAGACAGTCAGATACGGTAAATTGACTTGTAATAAGTTAATTTTTCTAAAAAGATGAATATATAAAGTTAATCATAATCATAATTTTTAATTACTTAGCTTTTCGAGAAAGAGGATCATGAAATAAATGCTTTAGCATAGAAGTTGCTTTTTTAAAAATTAAAAGAACTCCTTTCCGATACTCATATTCTTGTGATTTCCGAAGGGAACCCAGACTTCACTGTATGTACCGATGCTAGTCGTGTTGGTTTGGGAGCCATTCTCGTGCAAAGGGAACGTGTTATCGCTTATGCTTCTAGGAAATTAAAGCCTGCCGAGACTAGATATGCCACTCATGATTTAGAGCTCGCGGCTATTGTTTTCGCTCTTAAAATTTGGCATCATTATCATTTAGGAGAGAAATTTATTCTCTACATCGATCATAAATCTTTAATGTATTTATTCTCTCAAAAGGAACTTAATTTACATCAACAACGTTGGATTGAATTCCTTGCATCTTTGATCCTGATATCTCCATACTTACGAAAAAGAAAATCGCATTGCTAATTCCCTTAATCATAAGAAACAAGTGGCTATTTCCATGATGATATCCGAATGGAATAATCTCGAGACTTTGTCCACTTGTTAGATTCGAGATCATGAACCCGATTCATGTTGAACTCTTGTTTTATGTAGCCTTGAGGCTCATTCTTATCTTTTGGATTGTGTCCTTGAAGCTCAAAAACAAGATCCCGAACTGGCTCTTCTTAGCCAAAGTTGTAGGGATCAAAAGAAGGCTGATGGTTTGAAAGACTTTGATATTGATGCTCGTGGAGGCATTCGAAAATTTGGTGGACTTATTATGCCAAATAATAGTAATCTTCATAAGGAAGTTTTAGAGGATTCTCATCGTTCTAAATGTACCATTCATCCCAGTAGTAGTAAAATGTATGCAGACATGGAACGACTGTATTATTGAGATGGAATGAAATCCGATATTGCTAACTTCATTAAGCGTTGCATTGCTTGCCAACCCGTTAAGGCCGAGCATCAAAGGCCCGGTGGGTTATTGCAACTTTTAGACATTCCCGTTTCGAAGTGGGATCAAATTTCCATGGACTTTATTGACGGTCTTCCCCGTTCTCATACGGGTCATGATAGTTTGTGGGTAATTGTAGATAGACTTACAAAATCCACATATTTTATTCCCATTCGGTCCAATCGGACCGTAATTTTTTTGGCTAAACTCTATGTTAAAGAAATTGTTAAATTGCATGGAGTTCCTACTTCTAATGTTAGTGATTGTGATCCTTTGTTTATTTGTGGATTTGGGAAGGGTCTTCAAAAAGCTTGAGAAACGAAGCTTAATTTTAGCACCGCTTATCATCCTCAGTCCGATGGGCAAACAGAGCGTGTGAATCAAACTCTTGAAGATCTTCTTCGTGCACGTGTTCTTGATTTTAGTGGAAGTTGGGAAGATCATATTTTTCTTGTTGAGTTTTCTTATAATAATAGGTTCCAATCAAGATTTGGTATGGCACCTTTCGAGGCACTTTATAGAAGGCCATGCCGATCTCCATCGTGTTGGCTTGAAGCAGGTGAGAAACTGGTTTTAGGTCCAGAATTTATTCGTGATCCCACAGAAAAGATTGACTTTATTCGTCATAAGATAAAAAAATCCCATGACGATAACCGAAGAAGGAATTTGGAATTTTCTGTAGGATATTTGGTATAAATTCGTGTTTCACCTATGAAGGGTGTTGTGTATTTCAGTCGATCGGGAAAATTAGCCCATTTCCCATCACCGAACGCATTGGTTCCGTGGCTTATCGTCTTTTATTATTGGATCAATTTTTTTTCTATCCATGACGTATTCCACGTCTCTCAATTATGGGAATGCCTTAGAGATTCCGATTCTATTCTTGAGCCCGGTGTTATTGAAGAAATTGAAGTTTCACCTAGTTTGACTTATGAGCAACATCCTATTCGTATAATTGCTATGGAGGTTAAACGCCTTTGAAATAAAGATGTTCTCTTGTGAAAGTTCAATGTCCTCAAATCCTAAGGATTACTCTTGGAAATCCAGAGAATTCATCGAGCGAACACATTCGGACTTACTCTCTCGTGCTTCTTAGGGTGAACTTCTCATTTCAAAATTTTCTTTTGTATTATTATGCTTTAGTATGGTTGTTATTCTTTATTTTCTTCTTAAGTATTGTGAGGACGCAATTTCTTTAAGGTGGGGAGTATGTAACAACCCACATATTTTATGATTGTAGATTTAAATGTTTTATTTAAATATAACATCATTAGTTGAATTTTAAGTCCAAAATATGAATCCGGACTCAGGACCACTTCCATTGAGTCCAAAATGGTGTTTGCGACCTTTTTGAGTATAAACATCGATATGTTTGAAGTTGATTAGAATTTTGATATTTTCATTTGGGGCTTTGGGTTTGGATTTTAGCCCTCTAACCCGACAAGAGAAAACAACTCCTCTATCTAATAACACCCACTCCTCTTTATTCATTCATTACATTTCCTAACACTCAAGCAAAAGGAAAAATGGGGGAAAAGAGAGGAGATTAGAAATTCCTAAGCCCTAGTTCTCTTAAGAAATTCAAGTTCTAACTCTAAAATCAAAGAGAAGCTTAGGTAAGCATCCGCTTCATCTTCTCCATCTTAATCTCTCTTCAATTTTCAGAAATTCCTATAATCTAACTTAGAAAAAACTTCATCTTTGATAATAGATTGAAGATTCTAGAGGTGTATTGAAGAGGAATTGGTCTTGATTTGTTTTAAAGCTTCTCATTCGTTGTCTTTGAGTTTTAAAGGTAAGTTCTTGAACGCACATCTATGTCTATAGCTTTCATTATTGTTAGGTATGAATTCCTAACATCTATTTCATGCCCAATAGCTTTCGATTTGAATTGATTTGGTGAATTTTCCAATTTTTGTATTTTGAAGTCAAAATCTTTAAAGATCCTATCTTGGATGTTTGGACATGTTATTTAGGGTGTATCGAAGAGCCTATAAGGTTGGATTGTTGCTTGGCATAATTCCCTAGCCTCCGTCGCTCGTCCGATCACTTTCGAACCAATTTGGCCATCAATGGCCTAGGCAAACGGTTGCCCCGTACATGCAACTAGACGTTTGGTTTGAGATCCTAAACGTCTGATTAGGGCACCTGAACAAAAAAATGATATGGCAGAAGAAGAAAAACGGCAGAGCGCTAGGCCAAACATGTGGTTAGGCTATACCAGACGTTTGGATGGTCTCTGGCATTAAAAATAAAATACGGGAATGGGAAAATAAATTCCCCGAACCCAAGGTCAGACGTCTGGCCAATCCAACCAAATGTCCGGTCCTGTTGAATTTTGCCTATTTCGCCTGTTTTGTGTGGATTTTCGATTTTTAATCGATTTGTATTGATTCGATTAATTGTTGTTGTTTATTATTGACTTTGATGACTTCTTTTTTCGATTTTTGATAATATCAATTTGATGGATTTGATATCGATTTATATCGTTTTAATCCACATCATTGATGTGTTAGATTGTTTTAACAATCATTTCTGTGATTTGTCACTTTAAAATATAATGGGTTTTACACTAGTAGTAAATATTCAAACTCTTTCACAAAAATGATTTCAACACTATTTTTAATACAAAATCGTTTTTAAAATCGTTTTCCAATCTATTTGTATAAACAAACATTTACCTCATTTGTATGAGAAATCTATTTAAATGATTTAGCAAAACAAGTGGTATGAAATGCTTGCTTTACTTCGTCGGTTAATTTTGGACTTGTTTGATGAAATCTCATGACAATCTTTGAGTGGAAATCTACAATTTGTTCGTAAATATTTAAGTTAAGCCAGTGGTTATGGGACCTGAAGCTAAACTTATTTATTTACTAGCTTAGTATAATTGACACTTCTTCTTGATCAATGATGATCATTATATGATTTAGACTAGCGATGTGCGATGTCTCTTTGTCCTCGTGGGGGGCTATCCCCTGTTCTGTTGAGCTTCGTCTCATTTTTTATAGGCTAGCGACTTATGGGTTTTATGGAGTTTGGTTCATCGAGCGTAACGCTGTACTACGTCGTTGTTCCGGATTATTTGAGTTTCAGGTTTATCGGGCGTAAAGCTGCACTATGTCGTTGTTTCGGATTATTTGAGTCTCGGGTTCATCGGGCGTAACGCTGTACTACGTCGTTGTTCCGGCTTATTGGAGTTTCAGGTTCATCGGGCATAACACAATACTACGTCGTTGTTCTGGATTATTTGATTTTCAGGTTCATTGGGCGTAACCTTGTACTACGTCATTGTTCCAGCTTATTGGAGTTTCAGGTTCATCAGATGCAACACTGTACTACGTCGTTGTTCTGGCTTATTGGAGTTTCAGGTTCATCGGGTCTAACGCTGTACTATGTCGTGGCACCGGCTCTATGGTTAGTGACCATGGAATAGCGTTCCGTTTGTGATACACATGTTGGTGAGTTTTCATGCTCCCGTTTTTGAAAGGTCTCCCCCTTTGCGTTTTCTGGATTTCTAGTTATTGATTTTTGGAATTTGTGTTTCACCAAATTTTGCGATTAGCGTTGATATGTTTTATCAATATTTGAGGTTTGGTGAATATGCTAAAGAATGTGATATTCTTTTTGGATATTTGAGGCGATTTGAGATATTATATGATTTTCATTGTTATCAATTGTATACTTGTCACAGTATGGCATTATTGTTATCGTATATTTTTGTTGTTTCTCTTGTCTTATCTCATCTTATATGATATTTATAACTATACTGATTCATTTATTATTTTTCTTCTTAAATAACACTCGGGTCAAACCGAGGTGTTACAGGTGCCTCCACTTGACTTCTTAGCAGGGGCTAGCTTTTGACTTTTGGCTAACTACTTTAGCTTAGTAGTTTTTGCTTTTATACATTCGAGATAGAGACTCCTTGATGTATACTTATTGTTTTTTGATGTTGTGGATCTTGTTTGACCACTATTTTGTTGTACACTTCTATGTGTTATGTTCATATCTGTTTCCGCCTTAGTGATATGAATATATGTGATTGATTTGTGTTGTGCTTATTTTATATTTGTTTCCGAAGGTCACATAGCCACTGTGCAGTAGCTTCTAGTTTGTATTTGATATGTCTGATTTCCTCTTGAAATGAAATTCATGTCATAGTATCTGACATATCAGTACTTGCACAAATAAATTACACAGATGGTCCCTCATCAACAGCCTTATTCTTCATGCTAGTCGATGGCATTATCCAATAGTGTCTTTGGCTAGTGTGAGTATAGAGGTGGGGTATCACAATAGAAAACCTCTTTCCAAAACACTAATTGTGTGTATATATATATATGTATATATATATATATATATATATATATATACCTTGCAAAACCAATAAGACCTTTCGATCATTTCAAGAAAACGTTCTTCAAATATAGATTTCGAAACAAATGATATACCTTTTCGAAAGCATTGGGTTTTATTCTAAAAACATCATTTGAGTTAAGATAGTTGTATACGAAAGTATCTCTTCCGAAAGCAACAAAAACTAGTTTGGGAAAAGATTGATGGTGTCGGAGCCATCTAGTTCGAAAACTAATGACTTAAAAATCAAAACTGCGAAGGTCATGGTCGAAACCACCTTTCAACTCCGTCTCCTTCGAAACCCAACCTCTTTCGAAAGCAAATAAGAAAAAGTTTGGTTAATATAAAAATAGGACAATCCTTCGAAAGCATTACTGAACATAAAGGGTCGAACTGTAGAGTAGTAGCTAGGCTTCAACTGGGTCGAAACCAACCTCATTCGAAAGCTTTTATTTGAAAAAAGGTGGAACTCCTTCGAAAGCTAATACCTTTAGTAAAACATGGCAGCCTTCTTTGAAAGTTAAACACACACCCTTTCGTAAACAACATTTCAACTAAATCAAAACTTTTAAATGAAACAAGGGAAGGATTTAACTTATGAAAACAAAACAGGGTTTCGACCCTATCGAAAGCTTACTCTTCGACACCAAGGCATCCACCCATCTTCCAACTCACTACATATCTTCCAGGCGATACCATGTGGATTGGTTCCGATTATAAAGGTTTTGACTATAATGAGGCAGAATCAAAGGGGTCAAAAGGTACCTTCTATTAAAGGGGAAAAACATTTTTCTGATTTAAAGGCAGAATCATTACAGCTTTAATTTCTTTTTAACAACTTGCCTAGTTGTAAGACACTGATTGGCTGCCACAAAACTTTTTAATTTCTTTACTTCTGAAACGACAGCATTTATACAGATCCTAAATTAAATGTTTAAATGTTAAAAACCTTTCCATATAACTTAAAATCGACATTTTCAAAGAAGCCCTTCCTTTAAAATAATTTATTTCCCCAAAGAACCCAACTGGGAAAAATCCCCAAAAATCTCAAAAATTCAAATTAATCATGTAATCAAAAATATTAAAATTTTAGACCTAATTTCTTCCTGAAATTCAAAAAATAAATATTTAACCCAATTTTATCATATTTTCCATCAAAAATTCATAATAAAATTTTCATAGTTTGAAAAATTCTGAAAATTAATACCCATTTCCAAAATTATGTTTTACCTAACATAAAAATATTTCCCCGGCATTTAAAATCAATAAAACACTGTTTTGACCCTAAAACCTTATGGATTTCATATAATTAAGGGTTTAGATCAAACAATCCATAAATTCAAGCATGTCATCATCTAATATATCATGGAAACAAAATAATTATTCAAATTTGAAATCACATGATTATGAAACCTGGCTCTGATACCAAAAATGTAACGCCCGGCCCCTATACCCATGCCAACCAAGAGCAATACTAAGTATTACTGTCGGAAAGCACGGAGAATGAACCTCGATAGGGCTAAATGTTGTACTCATTCCCTTGAACTAACACTGGCACGATAAATTTTTTGATTTTTTTTCCTTGAAAACATTTATTAGTCGATTATTTTATTTATATATTTTTCTTTGTTATTTTTTTTATTTTTTTCAAGCGGAACTCCGTAGGACATCGCAGTGCAGCGGAGATGGTCAAAAATGTTATTCGCCTTAGACTTGATAAGAAACTTGAGATCTGTTGTTAATTGATCCTTCCTAGCTTGATTTTCGGATTTAGATTAAAAATTCCTTTTCTTCCTCTTTGGTAATGGCCGGCTTTGATTTGGGTTTTAGATTTTGTGTACGCGAGAAAAATGAAACATGAATGGACACAGAGGAGAAGTAATAGCTGTGTATAATTAATTGGCTAATTTATTAATATGCCATGTGTTGTTTAATTAACCTTTAAACCAATTTAAAGCCCAATTACTTTGTTAATAAGCATGGCCTTATTATGTTATTCAATCAAAACTCAATCTTCCTAACATCATTATTCTATTTAATTTATCTAATTAAATCTTATGAATAAGGTTATCGAGAATTAGGGATGTTACAATACAATTCACATATACTCATTTAGGCATAAAAATCAAATGTATGCCAACGAAACAGATTCAAAATCATACACAATATATAAATTCCCCTCACCTACTAAAAACATATCAAATCTCCAAATATAAAGTAAAGCCTATGACTCGACTCCATTTCCTTTTTATTCCAAGAAATATGTATAAGAAGGATATATATATGTATATTAGAATTACAAATCTAAGAAGTGATTTGGTGTTAAAGGAAAATATAAATATAAATACAAATACACACACACACACACCTTGTTATCGCGTATTGTTGAATAGCTACTGCTTTTAGAAAAATATGAGAAGAGAAGAGAGGATTAGGCCAGAATTTATAGGCACCTGAATCAACCACTACCATTAGATTAAAATATATTAAATCCTAGTCGTTTAGCTAAGGCAAACACTAGCCGCCACTGTCCTAAACGATCGACTGCTATATGGCACCGATCGACCGCTACATGTCAGTCGGTTGTAATGAACATGTCGACCCGTGGATCCCCAGAATTATTATATTAAAGTTAATTTTTATAATCTAATTATTTTTGTTTCAATTTTTTTTTCATCCAAAACTTCTTCGCTTGGACTCCAACGCAAAAATCCAAATATGAAAGTTGCTCAAAATTCTTCCACGAATGTAATGGTACAAATTTTGTCATCAAATCCATCATTTGCACAAATTTCCTTTTTGGAGCCTAATTAACTAATATATTAGTTAAACAACTACCTCGAATTTACAGGGTGTTACATTCTTCCCCTTTTAAAAAATTTCACCCTCGAAATTATACCAATGACTAATCATGGCTCTTGCTCATAATTTTCTAGACTACACAACCATTTTGCAATGAACGTGCACAAGTGCATAATGAATCACAACATAGAAACATGTATGCAGATTGATTCTAAACTAGGCCCTTCTATATGATGGCATTTCTTTTTAAAATATATGTGAAATGATGGTACAAACAACCTAAAAGTCTTTTCATTAACATGTACATATTGGCAGTTCGATATATATGCTTTTGAAAAATCCCTTCATCAAAAATCCTCATACTTCTACGAATAAAAGTATGGTCCAGCTAATTTTCATCCAATTCCTACCAACCAAAAATCTAATACGTCAAAATCTTGCTTTCTAAATGTCAATCCTATGCCAAAAAGGGAATTCAGGTGAAGAATTATACCTTCTTACCACTCTATAAGTCTTCTAATTCTCGCTATGTAATGGAAATTTCCTCTTTGCGCCGGGTTTACTCCAAATTTTCAACCTACAAAATGCATAAGGAGTTCTAAATTGGAATCGAGTTCTAAATCAGAATCACATGCGTTGTCGACAAAGTATGAAAATAGAAATTCTAAGGCTAAAACAGCTTTTCTCTTATTATCGCTTGCATTTTCATGTAACGTTGATCATAATGCACTGCTAAATTCACATTTCTGATCTATTTTCCTTCCCTATGCTTTGTATGTATTCTTATAAATAAAAAATTTCATAAAATCTTTTTTCAAATCTAACATCGTTTGAAAAAAATAAATTTCCAAAATATTCAGATGCAAATTTTCCCTCGAAATCAAATTTGGGCAAAAATTATAAAAATTATTTGAGCACAAAAATAATTTAAAAAAATATCAATGATCTTTTTTTTTAAGGAAAACCTTTTAATTTAAGAGAAACTTCTCAAAACAATTTCCTTCTCAAAAATTTTGATAATTCAAGCCACATTTTTAGCACTAGTCGGAAGTCAGTTATGCACTAAACGCATAAGCTTAATTCTAGCATTTTACAACTAATCTTAACCTATAAAACTTGATATATTATTTATAAATGTAATCATGCTCGGTTATCTAAAAAATTTAGCTTTTAAGGAACATGAACAATGATGTGTGATTCCAAACAATTTAACATGTCTTTCGCTTGCTAAAATTTCTATCTGTTTAAAACTCTGAGTCTAACGTTGCATTTTAAGATTAATTAATCGTCCTTATGTAATTTTTTCATGTGTATACCGTTTCCTCGAAACATACATATAAGAGCAGTTCACATATTTAGAAATAACACATAGTAAATAAATAGAAATACATCTCATAATATTGTGAGCATCTTAAAAAGTGACAACTAATAGTTACAACCCAACAATCTAAAATGAAAAGAACAAATGCTCAAAGGGAAAGGTATGACAACACACTATAGAAAATAAAGCACTGCCTAAAAACTATGAGATGATTTCGATCCTCGACGAGAACTCGAGCCACCGCCGTGGCCTCGAAAAGGATGAAGCATAGTGGCTTGGCACATAATCTCGTGACTTAATTTGGCACTATAGCTCGGTCCTCATCTCTCGATGGTCGACAAGAATCCCTCAGAGCTCAGTCTGAATCGTTCGAATACTGACCAGTCCAGGACTCTGATATCCCTCAGCGCCTTGTCCCTGTTCCGCCTCCTGCTGCGGCTGTTTCTCTACTACTCGACAATTGTGGCTGGTGGAAAATGAATTACCATCTTCCTAAGTAAGACTCTATCAATGGTGGGGGACCTTTGCCTGGGCAATCTTCCCACTAAGATTCACCTTGTATCATTTGAAGACAAGAGTGAATAGGTAACAATATGGAAAGTAACTCCGTGGAGTGCCAAACCCTTGATCGAAAAAATAAATATAACAGTGTGTGCACATTGACTGCTATACCACCTATAACGGCATAGCTGGCCCCCTTCATCCACGGATAAATCTTGAAATATATCTCTGTCTTAGGAATGAAGTTGTGTTGAATGACGTACACAACAGGATGGCTAGTCGGACATAGATTCCCTGTCTTTCAAGCACCAATATAATGAGAAAAGACCTGTTGCATGTGAGTCAGTCATCTCGATGTCATCCAAATACGCACCATCAGCGGAAATCTCCAAAATTTCTCCGAAGCCATTGCCAAACATCTCAACCTAACTCCTTTAACCTTTGATTTGATTAAACTATCGTCTTTATCAAAATTTGAAGCCAAATGAGCGTCGAAAAGCGAATGCAGAGCGAGTAACATTCCATCTCAAAAGTCTCGAAGCGTAGGATTGGTGTAAGTCTTGCCACTTCGAATAGCTCTTCTAGCCACAAGCAATGAAGTTTTCAAACTTAACTAGTCGCCTTTGAAGGAACTTGAAATTGACGGAGTTGGGCATGGTGGATATCTTCTGGTCATTCTGGTCCAGCCACCTGATTTTTAGAGAGATAACACCAAGGTGATGTGAGGAAGAACCAATAGTGCAGGGAGATGTCATGGAATAAGTAGTGGAGAAATAGGGTTTGATTTGATGTGGCATTGGGGCAAGATCTAATGTGCGAAAAACGATGCAAGGGGGAAGCGGGGCTGTTGCTCGTCAAAGAGGGGGAGAAATGGCGTTGCTTGGATGTGGAATGGAGGAAGCAAGGGCTGATTCAAAAGAGGAGGTGGTAGTGATTTAGGTTCGGGTGAAATGGAGAGGAGGGAGCTCGAATGCGGTTGGAAGAAAATAGGATGCGACTTCTTAGTCGCGTTCTAGGTTCAGGTTGGGCGAAAAACCCATAAGCCAGTTAACCGCCCTAGGACTACCGGTCGACTACTACCAGCCAACTGCATGGTGGTCGACCGTTATACACCGTTTTTGCATAGGTTGAACCAGGACCCTATTCTGCAGGGTTAAATAGATAATGAAAATAATAATAATGATAATGATTTATGTCTGCTTCTTCGATGCAACACGATCAAAATAATCCTTGCCCTCTTTACGATGATGCCCAAGCCTATTGTCATGCTTCTGAACCATTCCTCTACTATATTATAGTACTTCTGATGTATACTGGTTCAACTATCAATAATTCCAAAAACCTGGTAATATTCCAACTACTATTCACGCATACTTCGTGCTGAATGGATCTTCCAACAGTTGGCGAGTACAACAAAATTTCTAACTACATATCCCAATAAAATTAAACATTCCTATTTTGTCTGTGATATCCCGGAATTTCAAGGAATTTAAAATGTGATAACTTATTAATTAAATTATTTAAAATTGATAAAAAAAATATTTTCAAATATAAATTACAAAAATAATAATAATGTGATGTTTTTAAAAATAGATAGAGATTGATTTTGAATAGGATAATTATTTAATTTGTGTTATTTTATAAATTTGATTTTAAATAGCCTTAACATTTCCAATTTAATAAGTGTTGTTTATATGTATATATATTTATTTAAGTTAATTTTAAAGTTAGAATTTATTATTTCCAAATTTAATAATGTATTTGTTTAATTTAATATAGATATATTTGAGTTGATTTTAAATTGAAGTTTAAATTGAATTTGAATTTGAATTTGAATTTGGAATTTGGATTTAAATTTGAATTTAAAAAGAATATATATATCTCGAATTATTTTGGACATAAAAGAATATATAAAGTTTTTAAATAAGATTTTTTTTGTATTATTTTCTTTAAAAGAAATTTATTTTTATAAATTTGGAAAGTATTTATTAAATAATAAATAAGTACAAAAGCTTTTAAATCAGCATATAAAATTGGATTAATTTTATATGATTTTATTTAGAATCTAATTGGTTTTTATTTTCTTTTCTTTTAAATGTTTTATTTTTTTAAAATAAAGAAAAGCATTTACAAATTAATAAAAGCACTTATTTATTAGGAAAATTAATAATAAAAACCTTCAAAATCTTTTAAATATAATATAAAAATAAGTAAGGACAAGTGTTAGTTTCTTAACCAAGTTAAACACATGTGTTAAGAGTTAAATAAGGGTTGTGACAAATGTAACAAAATTGAACAAGTGCCCTTCTTTAATTTTCTTTTTCTTTAAATCATAATTTACATAATATAAAACTTCCATTTTCTTTCTTCATTCCTTTTCTTATCCTTTCAATTCAAGCAAGAAATCAATGGCCATAACCTGAAACTTTTTTTTTCAAAACCCTGTAAATTTTCCTCAAGACAAATGCAAACCAGAAAATCCACAAACATATTCAAGTTCAAAAATCTGTTGAACAAAACCTGTAACATTTTTTGTAAAAAGCAAAGATTATCAAGCTTCAACCCCAAAATCAAAACAGCAAAACCCAATAAACATTCCTCAGGAAACATCTCCTCTGAAACAAATCTCAACTTGTTCAACTCTCCAAACCTAAAATCAATTTACAAAAGCTCAAACTCAAGTTCAAATACCCCATAAACATTTATCAAAATCAAAAGCCAAACTTGTAAACACTCTACAAACCATAAGATCAACCCTGTAACCTCTTTTATCAAGCATGTAGCATTTTTCAAAACTACAACCTAGAATCAAGTTTGAATCATCATCATGTTCCAGTCTTAAAGCATTAGAGTTTTAAAGCTTTTTCAGTTTTAAGGAAATCAAGCGATGCAAAGTATTCAAATTTCAAAAGCTTCCCAGTTCTTTTCAAACTCTCTGCATTTTCAAAAGGTGAGTAAACATTTTAAATTAAAACTTAAGAAGATAATTATCTGTTGCATGTGAGTTCTGTGATGATGACTGTTTTGTATGTACGTATATAAGTAAGCCTTTGTATATATATCAAGTGTGCATATCTGTTGATTTTAACTCCTCTATTCTTAGTTCAGAGCCTATGATTTTGATCAAAATTCAAAATCTTTGCATGTGTTTTCTATTAGACTTTGAAATTTAGACAAAATGGTTTAGTTTAAACATAATCCAGGAGTTAAAATTAAATTCAAGTATTTTAAGATTGAAACTATGTTAAAATCTGTAAAATACAGCAGAGATCTTTAAAACATGTAAAATCAATCACCTTAATTTACTGTTTTAAGATAATAACTTGAATCCACATTAAAAGTTAGGATTTTTAAAACAAGAATCATAATTTTTAGCATTGGGATGATGGTGCAATCTAGAGATGACCAGAAATGGTATTTTTGGGTTTTTCTGGTGACTGCAACATCGCTTGTGGTCGTAGTTTTGACTGGAGGAAATCTGGGTGTAGGAGTGCTCAGGAAAAATGTCAGGGGGATGGATAACTCATCATAGCGGCGGTGGTGGGTTAATCTAGTTTTTAACCTTAGTTTGGGTTATGGTCGGTTTTTTGGTCGCTGCATCATCTATGGGTGATCGAGTGGCTAGAGGCTTTGGGAAATGGTGGCGTGGAAGCTAGGCAAGGAATGGCCGGTGTTGTAGTGGCTCCGGTTATCGGAATCGAAGGTTCGAGGCAAATTCTGGTAATGGTTTTTGTTCAGTTTCATCAGGGTTACTCAATTTTGATTTGAGGCTCACGCGAATGTCTTGGTGATCGAGATTGATTTCTACGGTGATGAGTGACGTGCCGGAAAGTTCATTGGAGATCGGAGGCGACTCCGGCGATGGTGCATGTGCACGGGGTGGTTATGTGTGTCAGTGTGTTTTGCTGTGGGAGTGTCTCGAAGAAAGATTCGGATTTTTGAGGGTAAGAACTCGATTTTTCACTCAGGTAGATTAAGGGGATTAGCTTGTAAGTTTTTATCTTAAATAAAAATCCAAGTTTAAAAAAAAATGGAAGAAGAGGAAGAACTCAGGGTTAGACCCGAGTGGCCTTCGTGTATGACCCGAAGCATTATGATGTACAGTTTTAAAAAGAGTTTTTAAACTAGGTTTTTTAAATTTAAAATTAAATTTAGTTTAAATTTTCTTATATAAATTACTTTATATAATAAATTTTTTCTTTAACATTTTGATTAAGAAGTTTGAAATTTGTTAAATTTAAAAAATTTTAAGTAAATTTTAAGTGAATTTGAAACAAGAGTTAGGAATGAAATTTTAAATATTTTTATTAAAGCAATTTTTTTAATTCAAATTTGAAACTAGTTTTTTAAAAACTAGTAATTGATAAATGTTTTAAGTTATTTTAAAGTTATGTTTTGATAACTTTAATTTATCAAGATAAATGATTATTTTAATTTAAAACTTAATTAATGATTTAATTAAGTAAACATAATTATAAAGATAAATGGTGTAAATATGTTAATAGTATTAAGGCATTTATAAGATAATGTTTTATCTTAAGATAATTAAAGTTTAATGTCTTGATATTAATTAAAGGAAATTAAGTATAATTAATTAATTTAACTAATTATAAAGGATTAATTAAGAAATTAATTAAGAGTAATTAATTTGTTTAATTAATAAATAATTAAGTATTTAAAGGTTAATTAATTTAAAGGTTATTTAATTTGTAATTAAAGATCATTAATTAGATAATTAAAGATTATTGATTAATGATTAGAGATTAATTAATTAATTAATTAAGTGTAATTAAGAATTAATTAATTAAGAAATTAAGATTAAGTAATTAAGTGATTAGTGAGTAGTTAATTAAGTAACTAAGGTTACTTAACTGGTAATGAAGAAGTGCTAAATTTGTAATTAGTTTGATTAATTAATAATAAGGTTTATTAATTAATAATTAAAGGATAATTAATCTGTAATTAAAGATTAATTAAGAAGTTGTTAAGTGGTAATTAATTCATTAATCAAATGTGATTAAGGATTAATCAAATGGTAATTAACGGTTGATTAATTGTTAATTAAGGATGGGTTAATTGTTAATTAAGGATTAATTAACTAGTGATTAAGGAATTAATTAATTTGTAATTAAGTTTATTAATTAATAATTAAGGTTTATAAATTAATAATTTAGGAATAATTAATTAGTTAATTAATGATTGGTTAATTAATTAATTAATTATAAGAGTAATTTTCGATTAATTAATTTGTAATCAAGGTTTATTAATTAATAATCAAGGTTTATTAATTAATAGTTAAAGGGTAATTAATTTGGGATTAGAGATTAATTGATTGATTGATAAGGTAATTAAGGAGTGATTAATTAATCAAATGGGATGTAATTAATTAATGGTTGATTAAGCAGGATTAGGTGATTAATTCTTAAGTAATTAATTTAATTTAAATTAATTAAATTAATTATATGATATGAATTAATAATTCCTGTTGTGGATGATTGTTTGTGTAGAATGTCGGTATTGGATGATATCTATTGGATGATATCTATTGGATGATATGCTGTGATATGATATTATATATCAATGATAAATGTGTGAGATTTATCTGTATAAATGCTGTGAGAATTCAAGTATTGAATTGAATTGAATTGTATTAAATTGTTTAGCTCTTTAAACAACTTGGCCTTTAAGATACGTTTGGATTTCGATGAGACCAGGATCAGGCATCAAATTTGATTATCCGAAAACCACATCGATCCAAGTTAAACATTAGGTCGTGAATTCAAGTGAAGATCAAGTTGAAGACTTGAAGTGTAAGAACTATCTGTCCTAAAACTCTGAGGGTGATTCTAATACGAGTATAACAGAGATAGTGCTTTTAGGTTCGAGATGGAGTTTCAGAGTGCAACGGTTATTGTCGTTAACTCGGAGGGTGATTCCAAAATGAGTGTAACGAGATAATGCCTTCAGTTTCGTTCGAACCCGGAACGAACTTGTATGGATTGAATGCTTTCAACACATCGTCAGGTGGACGATGAGCATTCTAAGATAGATGTGTTCTATAAAGGTAATCATAGCCTCAAGCCTCAACAACCGGGAATGGCTAAATAGGGGAGGTGCGGTAAGGCTAAGTGAGTCGGCTCAAGTAGGATAAGATCTTCCCCTGTCTAAAGTCCCTTTTTTATTCAGCTGTGTAGATGGTTGCTAGCTACAACCGGGGGGTTGTCTTATTCGGGACTGTCCAGTAAGGGATGGTTCTGGCCTTGTGTTGCGGGGGGTCGGGAGTGATCCTTGGTACGTTGATTTAGGCCATGTACCGTGACGGGCAATACCCCAGTAGCCCTTCCATTGATGGAAATCCATTCTTCCTACGTGCCTTTACGGTTTTGATTGTACAACCCACTTTGTGGCTAGCATGCTGGAATTTAATCATGTAACAATTCCATCTATTTCTTATTAACTTGAAAACCCTATTATAATATCACCGGATTTCCTATCAATTGTTTTGGTTAGCGTAAGCTAAAAACTTACCCATGTTTATGTATGGGAAGTCTTACGTGATACCTTTTGTTTTCAAAAGTATTTCAAAGTTAAGCAACTTTAACCCGTTTACTCACACGAGACCCATGTCTGACGTGGAGTTTATTCTGTTTTTCTTAAACTCATGGTTACTCAAATTTTTACGAGTAGCCAAGAGATTCAGGTTAGATTTGATGAATTCTGGATGAGAGACGGAGCAGGAGGCTTCAGTGTTGTAGATATATAATGTTTCCACTGTGTTGGTATCTCTATGATGTAGTTGAGTTGTATGATAGACATGTTTTATAACTGTCTAATGTGACGATGTTGTTGTATCTGTATAACTTTGATATGTAAATGACTATGTAATATCTATATGATATATTATATTTTGTTCCGTTCCGCTGTGAGATTCTGATATTGTGAGTTCTTTCTTCTATCTATTCTATTTCTACCTCTTTCTTTCTTATTAGTGATGTGTCTTTCTATGGAATGAAAGACGGGTCGTTAACTTGGTATCGGAGCCAGGTTGAGATAATACCTTAGCTCTGGGGTGGTGTTTATCTTAAGAGCGCGTATTTGTAATTTTTCTATAACTATATACCTATATAAATTTGTTGGGTATCTGTTCAGATTTCCAACATGTGTTCTAGAGGAGTTTTATCTCTCTCTCTTTGTTTTGTTGACCGTCCTATCCTTGTATCTAACCCTATAGGTAGAGTAACCGAGTTAGATAATATATGTAGAGGGTTAAGATTTTCTTATCTCCCTCATAGTTTTCCTGGTGACCCTTTTGCATTTGATTTTAAAGGGTTTTGATCTTGTTTTGGATTTGGATTGGTTAAATAAGTATAGGCTGTTTTGGTGTGTGAAGCAAGGATTGTATCTTTGGAGACTGAGTTGGGAAGAATCGCAAAAGTGACTTAAGATGATGTCGGGGTTCTTTTGAGCAATCGTTTGCTTAGAGTTGAAGCATCTCCAGAAGGCGTGGAGTCCATCGTGTGGTCAAAGATTTTTCGGATGTTTTCGAAGCTAGTGAACGCTTGCCCTCATAAGGAGATAGAGTTTCAGATCGTCTTAATTACGGGAGCAGCGCCTGTTGTTCTGCCTAGTTTTTCCCAGTTGAGGTTCATCAGTTATCTTTATGGACTAGTCAAGATGGGTCTTTTGGGATTCTGTGTGGATTTGTGAACTGAGTTTTTCAGGATGTGTGGTATAAGTTCGTCCTTGTGTTCATCAATGTTTTCTTGCCTACTCCAAGTCTTAAGAGGAGCGCAAGCGACGTTTAGAGTTAGTGTTAGAGACTTTGAGGAGGCATTTTGTTTTTGGTGATGGTATTTCTATATATCCAGCTAAGGTAGCTACTACTCTGGAGTGGAAGCAACCGTAGTTTTTCTAGATTTGGCAGGGTTCTTCAGGAAGTTTATCAAGGATATTTCTAAGATTTCTTCACACTTAACTAAGTGACTCAGAAAGAAGCAAAGTTTAAGTGGACCCGAGTGTGAAGAGGCTTTCTTGGATTTAAAGGCAAGGCTGTCTAGTGTGCCTATTCTAGCTATTTATGATGGCAAGAGTTAGTTTGAGGTTTTCACGGACGTTTGTGTGTGCCAGTGATGGATGGATTGAGTCAAGAATGGTCAGTATTCCAGTTTTATGATTGATGTCCATGGAACATTGAGGATCATCGGAAGGATTTGTGTTTCGAATTTCTGGGATTTGAAGCAAGAAGTTCTGGCAGAGAGTCATCGCTTCAGACTGAGTGTCCACCTAGGGATTTCATAGTTATATAAGGATGTAAGGAGAGTCTTCTGGTAGCGATCTTGAAGAAGGATGTTGCTGCTTTCGTCTATGGATGTGCGATCTATCAGCAAGTGAAGGAGATCTACAGGAGACCATAGGTTTGTTGTAGCCTTTGGAAGTTCCGTAGTGGAAGTAGGAAGTGATTTCTTTGGATTTATCGATGGTTTGCCAAGGACTAAAGAGGGAAATGAAGGAATATGGGTGATTGAAGATAAGTTGAGCAAGAACGCCCATTTTATTATGGTTAAGGCAATCTGTACTGCAACATCTTTGGCTGAGTTTTTCTTGAAGAAGTTTGTCTGCCTGCTTGATGTTCCAGTCAGCATTGTTAGCAACCGTGATCTTATCTTCTCCACCAAAGTTTTAGGAGGCTTTGTAGATCAGCTTTGGGTTTGAGATTGAGTTTGAGTTCAGCCTATCATCCCCAGATCGATGGTCAAACGGAAAGGCTGTATAGGAATTTTTAAGGATATGGTGAGGGCTTATGTTTTGGATTTTGATGAATTTTGGAAGGACCATCTGCATTGAATGGAATTCTTGTTCTATTATTAGACGAGTATCTAGATGGTGCCCTATGAAGCTTTATTTGGAAGACCTTGTATATTTCCATTCTGTTTGGGTAGATTCGAGAGATCAACTAGTTTTTGGTCCAGTTTTGATTAGTGAGGCATCTGCGAAGGTGGAGCTTATCAAGAGAATTAGCGATTATGGTCTACAAGATTGAATTGCTTGTTTGGATAGTTGGAATTCACAATGTTTTTCACATATCTCACCAGGGAAAATACATGAATGATTTATCTTTTGTTGTGAAGCTAGGATTTTGGAGTTTGTCTTGAGGAACTCTGGATAGTTTTGGGAAGGCTTATCCGGATCTGTGTCCGGTTAGCTAGAGATGTTAGTTTGAATGAATTGTTTGTTTGAATAAACTATTTGTTTGGATGAATTATTGCTTGTTTAATAGTGAATGGTTGATGGGTATGCTTGAATGGTTAAAATGGAAAAAAGTTTTTGGATTATATTTATTTTAAATTTCGGGGACGAAATTCTTTTAAGGGGGGAGGAATGTGATATCCCGGAATTTCAAGGAATTTAAAATGTGATAACCTCTTAATTAAATTATTTAAAATTGATAAAATTGTTGTTTTCAAATATAAATTTCAAAAATAATAATAATGTGATGTTTTTAAAAATAGATATAGATGGATTTTAAATAGAATAATTATTTAATTTGTGTTATTTTATAAATTTGATTTTAAATAGACTTATCATTTCCAATTTAATAAGTGTTGTTTATATGTATATATATTTATTTAAGTCAATTTTAAAGTTAGAATTTAATATTTCCAAATTTAATAACGTTTTGTTTAATTTAATATAGACATATTTGAGTTGATTTTAAATTGAAGTTTAAATTGAATTTGAATTTGGAATTTGGATTTAAATTTGAATTTAATAACAATATACATACATATACATATATATATATATATATATATATATATCTTGAAATTATGTTGGATATAAAAGAATATATAAAGTTTTTAAACAAGATTTGTTTTACATTATTTTATTTAAAAGGAATTTATTCATATAAGTTTGGAAAGTATTTATTAAATAGTAAATAAGTACAAAAGCTTTTAAATTAGCATATAAAATGGATTAAATAATTTTATATGATTTTATTTAGAATCTTATAGGTTTTTATTTTATTTTATTTTAAAAGTATTATTTATTTAAAATCAAGAAGAGCATTTATAAATTAATAAAAGCACTTATTTATTAGGAAAATTAATAATAAAAGCCTTTAAAATCTTTTAAAAATAATATGAAAATAAGTAATGACAAGTGTTAGTTTCTTAATCATGTTAAACACATGTGTTAGGAGTTAAATAAGGGTTGTGACAAATGTAACAAAATTGAACAGGTGTCCTTCTTTAATTTTCGTTTCCTTTAAATCATAATTTACATACTATAAAATTTCCATTTTCTTTCTTCATTCCCTTTCTTATCCTTTCAATTCAAGCAAGAAATCAATGGCCACAACCTGAAACTTTTTTTTTCACAACCCTGTAAATTTTCCTCAAGACCAATGCAAACCAGAAAATCCACAAACATATTCAAGTTCAAAAATCTGTTGAACAAAACCTGTAACATTTCTTGTAAAAAGCAAAGATTATCAAGCTTCAACCCCAAAATCAAAACAGCAAAACCCTATAAACATTCCTCTGGAAACATCTCCTCTGAAACAAATCTCAACCTGTTCAACTCCACAAACCCGAAATCAATTTACAAAAGCTCAAACTCAAGTTCAAATATCCTGCAAACATTTATCAAAATCAAAATCCAAACTTGTAAACACTCTACAAACCAAAAGATCAACCCTGTAACATCTTTTATCAAGCCTGTAGCATTTTTCAAAACTGTAACCTGGAATCAAGTTTGAATCATCATCATGTTCTAGTGTTAAAGCATTCCAGTTTCAAAGCTTTTTCAGTTTTAAGGAAATCAAGCGATGCAAAGTATTCAAATTTCAAAAGCTTCCCAGTTCTTTTGAAACTCTCTGCATTTTCAAAAGGTGAGTAAACATTTTAAATTAAAACTTAAGAAGATAATTATCTGTTGCATGTGAGTTCTGTGATGATGACTGTTTTGTATGTATGTATATAAGTAAGCCTTTGTGTATATATCAAGTGTGCATATCTGTTGATTTTAACTCCTCTGTTCTTAGTTCAGAGCCTATGATTTTGATCAAAATTCAAAATCTTTGCATGTGTTTTCTATTAGACTGTGAAATTTAGACAAGATGGTTTAGTTTAAACATAATCCAGGAGTTAAAAATAAATTCAAGTGTTTTAAGATTGAAACTATGTTAAAATCTATAAAATACAGTAGAGATCTTTAAAACAAGTAAAATCAATCACCTTAATTTACTGTTTTAAGATTATAACTTGAATCTACATTAAAAGTTAGGATTTTTAAAACAAGTATTAGAATTTTTAGCATTGGGATGATGGTGCAATCTAGAGATGACCAGAAATGGTATTTTTGGGTTTTTGTGGTGACTGCAACATCGCTGGTGGTCGAGGTTTCGAATGGAAGAAATCGGGGTGTAGGGGTGCTCAGGAAAAATGTCAGAGGGATGGATAACTCATCGTAGCGGCGGCGGTGGGTCAATTTAGTTTTTAACCCTAGTTTGGGTTATGGTTGGTTTTTGGGTTGCTGCATCTTCTATGGGTGATCGAGTGGCTAGAGGCTTTGGGAAATGGTGGCATGGAAGCTAGGCAAGGCAAGGCCAGAGTTGTAGTGGCTCCAGTGATCGGAATCGAGGGTTCGAGGCAAATTCTGGTAATGGTTTTTGTTCCAGTTTCATCTGGGTTACTTAATTTTGATTTGAGGCTCGCGCGAATGTCTTGGTGATCGGGATTGATTGCTACGGTGATGAGTGACATGCCGGAAAGTTCATCAGAGGTCAGAGGCAACTCTGGCAATGGTGCATTTGCACGGGGTGGTTATGTGTGTCAGTGGGTTTTGCTGTGTCTCGAAGAAAGGTTCAGATTTTTGAGGGTAAGAACTCGAGTTTACACGCAAGTAGATTATGGGGATTAGCCTATAAGACTTTATCTTAAATAAAAATCTAAGTTTTAAATAAAAGGGAGGAAGAGGAAGAACTTGGGGTTAGACCCGAGTGGCCTTCGGGTATGACCCGAAGCATTGTGTTGTGCAGTTTTGAAAAGAGTTTTAAACTAGGTTTTTGAAATTTAAAATTAAATTTAGTTTAAATTTTCTTATATAAATATAATAAATGTTTTCTTTAACATTTTGATTAAGAAGTTTGAAATTTGTTAAATTTAAATTTTATTAAGTAAATTTAAAGTGAATTTGAAACTTGAGTTAGGAATGAAATTTTAAAAGTTTTTATTAAAGCCAGTTTTTAAATTCAAATTTGAAACTAGTTTTTAAAAAACTATTGACTGATAAATGTTTTAAGTTATTTTAAAGTTATGTTTTGATAACTTTAGTTTATCAAGATAAATGATTATTTTAATTTAAAACTTAATTAACGATTTAATTAAGTAAAGATAATTATAAAGATAAATGGTGTAAATATGTTAATAGTATTAAGGCATTTATAAGATAATGTTTTATCTTAAAATAATTAAGGTTTAATGTCTTGATATTAATTAAAGGAAATTATAAATTTTATTAATTATAAAGGATTAATTAAGAAATTAATTAAGAGTAATTAATTGATTTAATTAATAAATAATTAAGGATTTAAAGGTTAATTAATTTAATGGTTATTTAATTTGTAATTAAAGATCATTAACTAGATAATTAAAGATTATATATTTATGATTAGAGATTAATTAATTAACTAGTTAAGTGTAATTAAGAACTAATTGATTAAGCAATTAAGATTAAGTAATTAAGTGATTAGTGAGTAGTTAATTAAGTAATTAAGGTTACTTAACTAGTAATTAAGAAGTGCTAAATTTATAATTAGTTTTATTAATTAATAATAAGGTTTATTAATTAATAATTAAAGGATAATTAATCTGTAATTAAAAATTAATTAAGAAGTTGTTGAGTGGTAATTAATTGATTAATAAAATGGTGATTAAGGATTAATCAAATGGTAATTAAGGGTTGATTAACTGTTAATTAAGGATGTGTTAACTGTTAATTAAGGATGTGTTAACTGTTAATTAAGGATGTGTTAACTGTTGATTAAGGAATTAATTAATTTGTAATTAAGGTTATTAATTAATAATTAAGGTTTATAAATTAATAATTTAAGAATCATTAATTAGTTAATTAATGATTAATTAATTAATTAATCATAAGAGTAATTATGGATTAATTAATTTGTACTAGGGATATTAATTAATAGTTAAAGGGTAATTAATCTAGGATTTGAGATTAATTGATTGATTGATAAGGTAATTAAGGAGTGATTAATTAATCAAATGGGATGCAATTAATTAATGGTTGATTAAGCAGTATTAGGTGAATAATTCTTAAGTAATTAATTTAATTTAAATTAATTAAATTAATTATGATATGGATTAATAATTCCTGTTTATGATGATTGTTTGTGTAGAATGTCGGTATTGGATGATACCTATTGAATGATATGCTGTGATATTCTCTGATATGATATTAGATATATCAATGATAAATATGTGAGATTTGTCTGTATAAATGTTGTGAGAATTAAAGTATTGAATTGAATTGAATTGAATTGAATTAAATTGTTTAACTCTTTAAACAACTTGGCCTTTAAGATACGTTTGGATTTCGATGAGACCGGGATCGGGTATCAAATTTGATTATCCGAAAACCACATCGATCCAAGTTAAACGTTAGGTCATGAGTTCAAGTGAAGATCAAGTTGAAGACTCGAAGTGTAAGAACTATATGTCGTAAAAATCAAAGAGTAATTCCAATTTGAGTATAATGGAGATAGTGCTTTCAGGTTGAAGATGGAGTTTCAGATTGCAAGGGTTATTGTCGTTAACTCTAAAGGTGATTCCAAAATGAGTGTAACGAGATAATGCCTTCGCTTTCGTTCGAAACCAGAACGAACTTGTATGGATTGAATGCTTTCAGCACATCGTCAGATGGACGATGAGCATTCTAAGATAGATGTTCTATAAAGGTAATCATAGCCTCAAGCCTCACCAACCGGGAATGGCTAAAATAGGAAAGGTGCAGCAAGGCTAAGTGAGTCGCGCTCAAGTAGGATAAGATCTTCCCCTGTCTAGAGTCCCTTTTTATTTGGCTGTGTGGGCGGTTGCAACCTACAACCTTGGGGTTATCTTATTCGGGACTGTCTAGTAAGGGATGGTTCCGGCCTTGTGTTGCCAGGAGTCGAGGGTGATCCTCGATACGCTGATCTAGGCCACGTGCTGTGACGGGCGGTACCCTTGTAGCCCTGCCATTGATGGAAACCCTTTCTTCCTACATGCCTTTATGGTTTTGATTGTATAACCCACTTTGTGGCTAGTATGCTGGAATTTAATCATGTAATAACTTCAGCTATTTCTTATTTACTTGAAAACCCTTATAATATCACCAGATTTCCTATCAAATGTTTTGGTTAGCGTAAGGTAAAAATTTACCCATGTTTATGTATGGGAAGTCTTACGTGATACCTTTTGTTTTCAAAGGTTTTTTAGAGTTAAGCAACTTTAACCCGTTTACTCATACCAGACCCATGTCTGATCCGGAGTTTATTCTGTTTTTCTTAAACTCTTGGATACTCAAATATTTACAAGTAGCCAAGGGATTCAGGTTAGCTTTGACGAATTCTGGAAGAGAGATGGAGGAGGCTTCAGCGTTGTAGATATATAGTGTTTCTGCTTTGTTGGTATCTCTATGTTGTAGTTGAGTTGTATGATAGACAGGTTTTATAACTGTCTAATGTGATGATGTTGTTGTATCTCTATAACTTTGATATGTAAATGACTATGTAATATCTATGTGATATATTATATTTTGTTCCATTCCGCTGTGAGATTCTTATATTGTGGAGTTCTTTCTTCTATCTATTCTATTTCTACCTCTTTCTTTCTTATTAATGATGCGTCTTTCTATGGAATGAAAGGCGGGTCGTTACACTGTCCATCCCTTAAAAGATGTAAACTTTAAAATCTTAAATTTTTGTAAATAGGAAATCATAGGGTTAAATATTTACCCTTTGAAATTGATTTCCAAATCGAAAAAACTATTTTCTTGCCAAAAATCAAAATCGAATCTTTATCGGTAATATATATATATATATATATATATATATTTAAGAATTTCAAACTTACTTCTTCATAAACCAAAATTTCTTAACAAGACCAATGTGACGACACACTTTTTTGACCCTTAAATATCGACAATAATACATCCATGGTATTCAAGTGCAGGATAACAAGTGGCAGAAATAAGATTATTGGAGTGAAATAAATAAAAAATGGAACAGAATCTCACATGATGACTTGAAGATATACTATATAAACAAGATCCTTTGAAAACGAAATCATCTTTATTATTCACAACATCATAGTACACTAATACTTTTTTAGCCTAGACAGTTATAACAACCTGTCGTCACAATTGCAGATAAATACAGATAGAAATCACTAACAACGAAAGAATATAAGATACATAAATCAGTCTTGGAGAATCTAGCTCGTCTCCTGAAAGTTCCAGTGCATCCAGCTAAAATTGGAGAATATGCTTAGGCTGACCCGAGAATTATCGATAACAATGCGCGGGTCACTCTGGTAAAACCAGCATGTGAAACACAATCAAATGAATTTACTTAATTTTATTTAAACCTTTTAAAACAAAGGTACTTTGTAAGACCATGCCATATATAAGCATAAATATATTTTTACCTTACAGTAACAAAAACCATTTACAGAAAATCCAATTATATTGTGATAATGTCTAAAGGTGAAAATAAAAATAATCAAGTAGTTGTGATACTTGAGAGTATACATCACAACAAGAATAAGTATATAATCAAATACTGGTAAGGCGCGTTCACTAATCCTATAGAATTCCATGGACGTGCCCTTGGTACTTCGAGAATGGTCCTCCTACAAAAGGATCAAAATTCTCCTTTCGAAGAAAAAATACATCCCAGTGACGTATAATAGGAAATATATAGTTGGCCCTAGAAATTATCAAGCCGAGTGCATCGCACCATGCATGCATAAAAACTATAAGTAACTCTAGGAAGTTAACGACTGTACCCTTATGGGTTAGCTAAACCCTTGGCTATGCACCCTATCTATGGCCTTAGCCATTACCCCTAGTGAGGCTACATCCAGCATTCCAACTTATGCACCGCCAACTGAATAGATCTTGAAACCCCATATGGATTCTCATACTTCAATAGGTCTCGGAACAACACATGGATTTGAACATCTCAACAAAGTTCTGAGAATCACACATGGATTCCCATACCCTAACAGGTCTCGGGATCACACGTGGATCCTAACAACCAAAACAGATTTCGAATCTCTTCCAAGCATGGAACCCATATCTGGTTTTAGAGTGGTAACGATTTTCAAGTCGCCTCTTACAAGTACACTCCCCCGCTTATCGGATGTTCCAAAAATAATAGATCAGTTTACGAAATGCTCAATACTGGTTCTTTTGGAAATAATCAGACTATACAGAAGAGCAGGGATCACCCCATAAAGTTTATGTAGAAGAATCTCCTCATCATTTAACTTGAAGATCAAAGCGAATTTATATGTACACTATAACATCGCTAATGGTAACAGTACCATTCCCTCTGTTCCTCCTAGATGTTTCCAGAGTTAAAATCCTTTATATTTAAGTAGGAATATTTTCATACCACCAAAACTAAGAAGGATTATGTATTTCAGCCAAGATTTGACAGTCGATTATTAAATTATCAAATAATCAAACATTCAAACAGAGATGACATTTTCCATGGAAATCAATAAGCCTCTTGAATTAATCTTTCATTAATTTGAAATTATTTTTCAAATATTTATTAAAATATTCATATACCTACCTCATCGGTATAAGTATATTCATAAACTATTTCTTTTTCAAACTTGGAATTTTTTTCCTTTTACTTATAAAATGGTATAAATATAATTACAAAACATTTAGAACGAACATTATTAAACCCAAATGTTGATAAAATGGAGATATTAGTAATCCAGATTTCTATTCCTTTTCATAAATCTCTTTATTTTATAACTATCTCCTTTATGAATTCCCAAATCTATTTATAAACCATCTTTATGAGTCCCCAATCTATTAATAAAATACTCTTTATAAATCTCCAAGTTTATTTATAAAATATTATTTATAAATCTTCAAAACCCATTTATTACATTTCTACTTTAAAACCCATTTATAAATCTCCTTTCTGAAATCACTTGAAAATCAAAACTCCTTTTCCTAATACCATGATATCTTTCTAATTTATAACCATCTTGAAACAACATTAGTGAAATATAATTTAAACAATATTATTGAACTAATAAATTAATTTCAAAACATTATTAATAAAATAGTTAATTAAACTTTAAAATAATATAAATATAACAATTAACTAACTTTTAAATAATAATAAAAAATAATTAAATAACGTAAGTTAATGTAATTAAATAGCTTTAATTAACAGTTAAAATATAATTAAATAACTATAAATAAATAATTAAAAAATAGTTAAACATTTTGAAGTAATAATTAAATAACTTTAAAACAATAATTAAATATTCTTAAATAACTTTAAGAAATAACTTTAAATAATCGTACTAGTAAAAT
The DNA here is from genome assembly GCA_030765085.1 of Allium cepa. Taxonomy (NCBI): domain Eukaryota; kingdom Viridiplantae; phylum Streptophyta; class Magnoliopsida; order Asparagales; family Amaryllidaceae; genus Allium; species Allium cepa. The sequence continues at coordinate 297,556,815 of CM060937.1, forward strand.
AATTAACCTTACATCATATTTAAAATAACTAACTATCTTCAACACATTATTAATAATAAATAACTACCATCAACGCCTTATTAATAAATAGTAATTATTTTCAAAATAACATTAATTCAATAATTATCTTTTCAACTTTAAAAAGAGGCTTCGCGACCACTGTGGTACTTATACAAGTTACCATTTATTTTAGTCAAATTTTCCAAGTTCCAATACTAAATATTTACACTGGCAGACATACGTACAAATTGAATCCATAATTCACAGTCAATTATTAATACAACATTTATCCAATGTTAACGAAGCGATATGTGAATAAGTGTTTACAGTAATGTAATAGTAGACCGGGGTTTATTTTTGCTCAATGGATGTCCAAATAAAGTCTATGTAGTTAATTATAGTAGAATAATGATTTGTTCTTCTAAACAAGTGTCCAACTAAATTAAGTAGAGGAATGGTGTTTAATTCCGCTAAACAAGTATCCAAATTACTCTATTCAATTTTACTTCAATAGAATGATGTTTATTTTGCCAAATAGATAACACCCATGCAGTATAATTAATTTAACATCATAATTATCCAAATCGACGTAATTAAAATCAATCATTATTAACTTATCCTTAAATTACACTTCTCCAATACTAACAATAATTTATATCCAAAATGATATGTTCGTAATACGAACCCAATGCAAAAATTTGATGGTCAATCCGATTTAAAAGAAGTAGGATATTTTAATTTAAAATTAGTGACTTTGTTTTATAATAAATCAAATTAAACAAAATCTTTTTCTCACCCAAGTGAAATGGCCGAAGCCCATAGCCTCCCACCTTAAATGAATTGTCTTCTTCCCTATTATCTCCATCCCAATTTTGATTTATTTGCTCCTCTCTTCGACATACACGTGCACATGAGCTCTAGCCACCAAATCAATAAACCTACTCCACCAACCTATTTCCCACTATGTGCTAGACTCGATGGCACCATAGCCTTACCCTTGGGCGGCCTTCCTTGATTTTCGACCATAACTTCCACCTGCTACCATTACGCGACAAATCAAGTGTCGCTTTCTGCTCCTCTCCACGGCACACGTCCAAACCTCGGCCACCAAAGCCCTTTACGATGACAAAAACTGTCGTAACCTAAGAGCTAAAATCACCTCTAACAACTACTGCACCAAACCCTAGTTCTCCACCATCGTCAACGATCACTATAGAATGTTGTCGAAATTTCACCAAAAATTCAACACCTCCATACAACTCCAGTAACACATATGGCATCAAGTATTTCTTCTCGGATCGAGAGAAATCAATTTTTAGAGTTTGTGAAAAATAGTTTCCTCTTACTGTAAATTGACAATATCTTAGTCGATTGTCGATGAAATCTCGAGCAAGCAATTTATAAAAATACTAAGGAACATTACAGACAACTTTCATGTCGGACGACAAGGCTAAAAATGGATGGTTCAGGGTGTTGAGATTTTTCAAGGTTGAGAAGGAGCTTTATTTTCTAGGTTTTTGAATGTATAGAAAGAAGAAGAGATGGAAATGAACCAGGGAGGAGAAAGGGAATGAGAAGCCCTGTAAAATGAAGTGAAGGTGGATACAAATGTAGCTTTCAAACCAAGATTCACTAAATTTGGCTTGAATCAAGGAGGACAAGGGATAAGGTGAAGGGGGAACAAGGGACACAAGGGAACAAAGCGGTTTGTTGACTTGAAGATGTGAAGTGTGTAGTGTATATTTGTTTTCTATTTTGGAAAGTTTTCAGTACACTGCTACCCATTATCACACCCACGAACGAATCACGAAGGACCAAAATAAAAACACGATTGCGCACAACAATGTGACACAATTACAAGACAATAATAAAATAGACATGTTAACTTATTCTGTAAAGTTTTATAAGTTCCCACGTTTGCCATAAAATACATCAAATGAAAATATATTTATTTTCCAAATTAAAAATTATGGAAAAATTCCATAAATTAAATTACAAATACATTATTAAAAACCAAGTCTTTTTAACAAAAACTAATTTTCTTATAATTTATTATCTCTAAATCAAATTCGAATGTTTAAAAAAAAATTAAGTATTCAAATTTGAACCAGCAAAAATTCTCGGCTGTTACATTCTTCCCCGTTAAAAGAATTTCGTCCTTGAAAGTCCAAACGATGGAAAAGATAACGAAATTTAAAATGATCCATGAAATAACCATTTGATAAAGACATACCTTTATTTACAAAATATTTTGAAAACTCACTTTACTCTATTTAACTGCATAAATCTTTTCAACATCTTGGGAGTATATACAAAACATTAATTCCATTTTACATTCCAAATTTATTTATGCGAACATTTCCATAAAGTATAACTTATTTTTAAACTTGTACAACTTATTTTTAAACTTGTATAATACTCTACTGTACCCTAAGAGTACATACAAAATTACCTGATTTAATTTGCTATCCTTTTAAATTCTGATGTAGGCCAAAAATAGATCTAGGTTTTGAAACATAGTCGACCGATTTGACCTCTTTACTCATTTGATCTGGTAAGTAGCTAAAAAGAGTAGGATGCTCGTACCCAAACTCGGTCCAAGAGCTTATTTTTTCTTATACATATTCAAGGTAAAGAGATTTATTATTTGGTCCAATAACATCAAGCATTTACTACAATTTTTAAATGTTAAGATAAAGAAATCGGTTTAATAAAACAAAGTTTATTAAAAGTTCAAACTTAAGTTAACCCATTAAAATTTGTTAAATTATTTCACCTTTATTCAATAGTTTTATAATTATTTATAAATAATACTTTATTTTTTATTAAATCTTCATAAAGGAAATTTAAGTATTAAACCTGGTTTTACTTCAAAACCCTATATACCTTAATATATTGAAAATGTATATCTAGATCGAGTAACCTTAAAATGATACCAAGAAACTGGGTTTTACCAAATGGTATCACACATTCCCTTTACTAAGAAGGATAACACTTAAGAGAAGTGTTTACCATTCGAATACATATCTTGCCCATTTTTGGTCATTTTCGAACCACTTGATCCTGTTAACAAAAAATACTTATTTGTTTTTAAATCCCATTTTGTAAATAGTTTTAACAAAATATCTATTACCTGCTTATTTTGGGTTTGTTCGGATTCGAACTCGATCGTACAATGATAAAGGGAATAATATATTGAGAGCACTACACCATTTGCCTATGAAAACATTCGATCATTACTTGAAATATTATTCAAATTGCCACAAAACAAATCGAGACTCATTTCCCAAACCAAACCAAAGAAAATCCACCTCTCTTTATAAATTTTTTTCAAAGATATTTATACTTCAAAACACTCAAGTAAAACTATTATTTCTTTTTCCCACTAATCATTTGAAATGATTATATACATATTTCCTCCTGTAAATAAAAACATGCTTTTGGATTCAAATCAAAATCTGTTTTATTGAAGCAATTTTATAGCAAATTTCAATGATAGCATTTCCCTACTTGGAAACTTGAAAATGAACACTGATGATGCTGCTGTTATCATCAGAAATATTTTTCAGCGACAGAAGTGAGTTCAGTGCTTTATATCTCTTTGAAAATCCTTAGAAATATTTTTTTTATTTCAAAAACACTTACAACTAATACTATTATTATTATCCTCTAAACCTTGGTACCTTTTTCCAAAATTATAGAAATTTCCAGTTCTGAAAATTCTACTTAAAACCTTTTTTTATAAAACATATTTTTATAAATCTATTTTAAGATAGCCATCTTATATAAAATTATTTCACAAATATTTATTTCAAAATATTCTAGCTTTCCTTTGAGAAGCATCTTTTAGTAAAATCCAATTTTTAACCCAACAATATCATCCAATGCCTTAGAGTTGTGAAACTTAATTCACAAGGTGTTCATTTCAATATTTTCCACAACTTTTATCCTCCTAACCCATGTTGTAAAAAGGAAAACTACTATGATATCAACAAACAATAGTGAATTTTCTAAACTAGACAAGCATGACAAATCAAACCCTAAATGATAATATTGAATATTATCATTTCTTAGCAAACACACATATCAAAAATAACTATATTAATTTTTGTAAAATCATTCTTTATATATAAAATATATTAATAGGTACATTATCTCAATCACCTAGTTTCAAAACAATATTGTGTCAGATTACCTAGTTTAAGAGTTTATACACACCTATCGATACAGTTGTACCCTCTATGCTGACCAGAATTCATAAACCACTCAAATGATAAATCGTCACGATATAAAACATTTTTATAGCACTAACAAATACGCGCTCTTATATATAATACACTCAAACTCATCATAGGGTCTTACCCTATTACAAATGAGTTAACCCCAACAAAGATTATGTATTTGATTAACCTAAGCTCCGATACTACATGTGATGACCCGCCTTTTAGATCCTTAAAATTCGACACTAATGCATCCATGGTATTCATGTGCAGAATATCCAAGTATCGGAAAGAGACTATTGGGATGAAATAAAAGGCAGAACAGAATCTCACATCGTGACGAGAAGATATATAATATAACCAAGATCTTTTAAAAATGAAATAATCCTTATTATTCACAACATCATAGTATACTAACATATTTTTAGCCTGGAAAGTTACAACAGCATGTCCTCACAATTTCTGATAAACATAAATAGAAATCTAGAACAACAAAACAGTAACAGAATATAGGATACATAAATGCTTCTTAGAGAATCCGGTTGGTCTCTTGCAAGTTCCAAAGCATCCAGCTAAATCTGGAAAATATGCCCGGGCTAACCCGAGCATTATAGAAAACAACGCCCTGATCAGTACGGTAAAACCAACGTAAGAAGCACAATCAAATGGATTTCTTAATGTTATCTAAACCTTTCAAAACAAAGGACTTCATAAGACTACATCGCATATAAACATGGATGGATTTTTACCTTACGGTAACCAAAGCCTTTTATGGAAAACCCAGTGATAATAAAATAATGTCTAACTGTACATCACAACGATAATTGGTATATAATCATAAAATGATAAGGCACATTCACTAATTGTATAGGATTCCACGGAGGTTCCCTTATTACTTCGAGAACGATCCTCCTACACAAGGAACAGAGCTATCCTTTTGAAGCAACAATACATCCCTATTGATTTATAATAGGAAATGTTAGAACCTTGTATTTTGATGTTTTGATCATAAAAACTACATGCAAGTAAATGTTTTGTAAACTAAACATTTTTGCAGGAGAAGATGCTATTCTACTCGATAATAGATTGCAGACAAGAATTCAGAGAGAAGTTTAAAACTTATTAATGGTTTGTCTATAGTTTAGTCTAGTAGTTGATTATTGTTAAAATCTCTCCTAGGTGGTATATGCATACTCAAAAGTATTTCAAATCATATACACACAAAATATTTCATTTATTTCAAGTTCCATTGATAAAAATTTCTCAATAGAACTATACTATGGTAGAGCCGACTGAATAAGGAGGTTCGCTCGACTTAATACCTATGCACATACACTGTGCACTTGAAGGTTCAGTTGACTGAACCACCCTATTCAGTCAACTAAATTATGTGTATTTTTTGTATTAAACTTTTAATTTGAGAATTTTTCAATATCCAGTAGACTAAAATCTTTTCCTCGGTCGACTGAAAAGGCATAATGACTATTTTTCTGAACCATCACTTCCGTTCAACGAACAGAAACAATCCTTGATTCAAGAGTTCTTTCCGTATCTTCTGACCGTAACTCTTTATGAAGAATTGCATCATTTAAACTATATATATAGCCTTCATTTCAGTCGTTTTAATTACTTAATTTCTAATTCTGTTCTCATATATTTATTATCTAAAATATTTTGCCATTTGCTTTCAAATCATGTTCTAATCATTTGCACATTCAATTACAAATTCATTTGTGATTAAATTAACTTCCAATCTTCACTAACTACACTATATACCACAAAGGACAAGATTATAGGGAGAGTGTTCTCTATAGAGTTATCCATGCTATCAAAAGAGCACAATCAGTCATGAAAATTCTCTATATAGTTGAAGCCCTGTTTGGTTGCTCAGGCAGTAGAAGTCCTATTCGGTTGTCTAGGTAATAGAAGTCCTGTTCAGTTGCTCAAACGGTGTAATACATATTCATCAGGTTTAAGAGAGGGTTGATAGTTAAATTCTAGAAGGAGTCTGGAACTGAGACGTACAACGGGAGTTTGAACTAGTATAAAAACCATTTATATTTCATTCCGCACTAGTAGATAACTTAGTTACTATTTCATATTATGATCCTTAGCTTCACTTTCACTTGGTATTGGAGGAGGGCCATTATATAACCATAACATAGCTATTTGATATTCAGTTAATATGGAAAATAACACAAGTTTTGTTGAAGGCCAATCCACTACACGACCACCACTATTTAATGGTACGAATTATAATTATTGATCAACTCGAATGAGAATCATTATGCAAGAAAATGGATATGAAACTTGGAATATCACTCAAAGTGAATACACTATACCTATTACACCGTTTCCAGAATGGTCAAATACACAAAAGTTAGATGCTACATCGAATGCAAAAGCCATGAATATGTTATTTTGTGCCTTAGATAAAAATGAATTTAATAGAGTTAGCATGTGTACAACTGCTTATGAAATTTGGAGAACTCTTAAAGTCATACATGAAGGAACTAACAAATTTAAGCAAAGCAAGATTTATATACACAAAAACTAGTTTCGAAATTTTGAAATGAGACCAGATGAAACCATAAAGGATTGTATTCTAGATTCCAAGACATACATCATTCACTATTGGCACTAGGAGAAAAAAAATAGATTTAGATTTTGTCCTAAAAATTCTAAACCCTTTATCGATGAATGGGAACAAAAAGTCTTAGCTATTGAAGAAGCCAATGACATTTCTACCATCAAACCAGAAGAGTTAATTGGAAATCTCATGTCATACGAAGTAAACTTGCAGACAAAACGAGATCAAGCCGAAGATAAAAATAATATTACCTTCAAAGCTGAACTTGAAGATTCAGATTCAGATAAAGATGACATTTCATTGATTGCAAAGAATTTCAAAATGTTTTTAAAATTTATAAAGAATAAGAAGTTTGGAAACAATAGGAGAGACAATTCTAGTAAACTGCAAGTTTTGAATCTCGAAAGTTATGAATGTCATAAGAAGGGTCACATGAAGAAAGACTGTCATGTTTGAAAGAAAGAAAGATTCAAGAATAAGAGGGACAAGTACAAAAAGAAGTAAGCATTTTCTATTAATGGGTTGATTCGAAATCGTCTTCATCATCAGATAGTGACACAGACAACGATTCTGAACAAACCAAAGTCTGTTTTATGGCTTCGACTAATGATGTAAGTGATTTAAATTTTGATGATTTAATTGATATAAATTTTAACTATTAGATAAAGTCAAAGATGTTAAAAGAAAATATAAAGATGCACTAGAAAATTAAATAGAACTGAAATAGATGTAGAAATGCTAAGAGATGTAAAATAAATCCTAGAAGAAGAACTTGTTAATACGCAAGAATCTTTGTCTAACATTTCTTCTCAACTCATTATGCTATCAAATAAAGTAGAAGTGCAAAAAGAAAGGAACATGACGTTAGCTTCAGAAAATCATGATTTAAAATCAAATGTCAAAATTCTTGAATTGAACAATACCAGTCTCAAAATTGAGTTAGAGAATATCACTAAAAATGTAACTAATTTTAATAAAGGAAGAGAAGATCTTTCTAAAATTATCAGTAATTCTAAAACTACTACTAATAAGATTGGATTAGACTATAAAAATTCTTCAAATACTAGTTCAAAGAAGAATATTATGTCACAAAAAAATTTCAATTTAAATAATAATTCTATAAATGCAAAACCAAAACCAAAAGCTTCACTCATTGGCAACATAAATACTTTAAAAATTTGGGTACCAAAAACTTATAACAGTTTAATTAGAAATAAGTATATAAAATCTTTTATAAATTTGGTTCACAAAAATAATGATTTTACTTATAGAGGGAATTATAAACCCTCTTGGGCTTGGCTTCCTAAGGCCTAACTCTTAAGACCCAAACAAAAGTAGGTACCAATGCCATTTCTATATTTTTTTGCAGGTACCAACTAATAAAAGAGGAAAGTGGATACTAGAAAGTAGTTGCTCAAGATATATGATAGGAACCAAAGATATGCTGACCAACATTATCCATTCAGATAGAGGATTGTGAAATTTGGAGATAATTCCAAAGGTTATATCATCAGCAGAGGTGACGTGAGCAATGACGATACATCTAACTTAACTCTTATTGCAAATGTTTTACTAGTTAAGAATTTAAAACATAATTCTCCAAGTATAGCTCAACAATGTGATAAAGGCTTTAATATAACGTTTTTAGAAAATAAATGCAACATATTTGATCAAAATAATAATCTTATATTTGAAGGAACCAAAGAAATAAATATTTATATATTAAATATGAAAGTCAATCATAACACAAATATGTGTCTAATAGCCAAAGAAAATGATCCTTGGTCATGGCACAAAAGATTTTTATCGTATAAATTTTAAAGCAATAAACAAACTATCTAAGAATAATTTAGTTAAAGGTATACCAAAAATGAATTTCAAAGTGAAAAGTATTTCTTATGCTTGTCAATTAGGAAAATTAACAAATCCTTCTTTTAAATCAAAGAAAATGATTTCTACATTACAACCACTTGAGTTATTACATTTGGATTCTTTGGACCAACTCAAATTCAGCCAATAAACCATAATAAATATGTTTTTGTAATTATAGATGATTTTTTAGGATTTACTTGGATAATGTTTTTAAAAATAAAAGTGACTCTTTTGAAAATTTTAAAATATTTGCTAAAAGAATCCAAAATATTAAAAATTTGAAAATTTAAAATATTCGGAGCGATCACGGTGGTGAATTCGAAAATGAATCTTTTGTAAATTACTGTAATAAGAAAGGAATTGTTCATAAATTTTTTCTAGAACTCTATAACAAAATGGAGTTGTAGAAAAGAAAAACAGAACATTTCAAGAATGTGCTAGAACTTTATTAAATGGAAGTACTCCACTAAAATAATTTTGGGCAGAAGCTGTAGCAACTGCTTGTTATGATTTAAATTGAGTTTCCATAAGACCATTAACAAAACATACTCCATATGAGCATTTTAATGGAAGAAAACCCACCATATCTTATTTTAGAGTTTTTAGTTCGAAATGTTTCATATTAAATACAAAAGATAAACTTGGTAAATTCGATCCAAAATCCAATGAAGGAATATCCATTAGATATTCAGAATGAAGCAAAGCTTACATAATATATAATAAAGGAACTAAAATTATCGAAGAAACATTCCATGTGTCATTCCATGAAAATTTCAAATTTAATCATAAAATTAAAGACGAAGAAATTATTTCTAAATCAAATAACTCAAATGATGATTTTGAAAATATTGAAAATAATATAGACATCAATAGTAATGAAATAAGAATTCCGCCAAGACTTCTATGAAATCATCCTATTGACAATATCATTGGAGAAGTAAATACTAATGTAGGAATACGAAATCGACTAAATCAAATGGATCATGTAGCTTTTCTTTCAAAAATTGAATCCAAAAATGCTTAAGAAGCATCAACTGATGATTACTGGATTATAGCTATGCAAGAAGAATTAAATCAATTTGAACATAATGACATTTGGGACTTGGTTCCTAGACCAAATGATCAAGCGGTTATTGGTACAAAATGGGTTTAAAAAAATAAAGCCAATGAGTACGGAAATATTATTTAAAATAAAGCTAGGCTAGTTGCTCAAGGTTATAATCAGGAAGAAGGAATAGACTATGATGAAACATTTGCACCCGTAGCTCGTTTAGAAGCTATACGTATTTTATTAGATTATGTATGTTTTAATAATTTTAAACTATATCAAATGGATGTAAAAAGTTCTTTCTTAAATGATTTTATAGAAGGAAATGTATATGTAGAATAGCCTCCCTTATTCGCACATGAAAAATTATCAGATCATGTTTATAAATTAAAAAAGGCTTTATATAGTTTAAAACAAGCACCTTGTGCTTGTTATGACCGTCTTTCAAATTATTTAATTATTTCTGGTTTTAACATTGGAAAAGTAGATCAAACTTTATTTATAAAACAAGTTAAAAATTATATTTTAATGATTCAAACATATGTAGATGACATTATTTTTGGTTCTACAAATGAAAAATTATGTCAAGAATTTTCAGAAATTATGACAAGAGAATTTGAAATGTCTCACATGGAAGAACTTTCGTATTTTCTTAGTATACAAATCAAACAATTAAGTAATGGAATTTTTATTAGTTAAGAAAAATATTATAATAATCTCACAAAACGATTTGGTATGGAATACACTTCTACTAAACCAACTCCTATAAGTACTACAGTATATCTCGATAGAGATGAAAATGGCAAAAGTGTTGACCCAAAACTATGTCATATTATGATTGGTGCCGTACTATATTTAACTACTAGTCGACCAAATATAATGATGAGTGTACGCTTGTGTGTACGATTTCAAGCAAATCCCAAAGAATCACATTTATGGGTAGTTAAACAAATTTTGTGATATTTAAGCAAGACTAAAGACTATGATTTCATTTAACCAATATCCTTTTGAATTAGTATCATATAGTGATGCTGATTTTGGGGGATATCAAATGAATTAAAAGAGTACTAGTGGTATTTGTCACTTTATTTGACGATCTTTAGTATCTGGTTTAGTAGGAAACAAAATTGCATTTCGCTTTCAACGTGTGCAACAGAATATATCTCTACTGCTTTGGCATGTACTCAAGTGATCTATATGCAGCAAACACTAAAAGATTTTTGAATACACCTTTCTAATTCAACAATTTTCTATGATAATACAGGTGCAATAAATTTATCGAAAAATCCAATAAATCATTTTAGAACTAAACACAATGATATTAGACATCACTTTCTTCGAGATAATATAGAAAAAGGTAATATTTCATCAAATTTTGTTCCTTCAGAAAACTAGTAGCTGATATATTTACTAAACGCTTAAATGAAAATATTTTTATTACATTACGTCGAGAATTAAGTATTATACCTTTGCATGATTTATAAATTAAAATTTATTTTATAAAATTTTGAAAATAAACTTTTTTTTCCAAAAATGAAATTTTATTAAAATGGATCTGGTGGCACTCAATCTCGGGTCACCGGTAAGGAAAAAGAATGCGATTTCGGTATGCTATAGTGTTTCTTGGTTTAAAAAACAATTACACCCACCTCTAATTACATGTCCAGTAGCTATTGCCTATCATTCTTTTTCTTCGTTAAAAACATTCTAACGTTCTGCTCCATACCCTGCTTTAACCCGAGAATAGTATTTATTACCAATATATAAAGGCATCAATTCTAAATTGTTCACATCGCCTCTTTCAACAACCTATTTCATTCAAATTTTTCCCTCAATTTTCTTCAACTTTTGCACAATATGCATAATGTCTTCTCAAGAAGGATCAAATCAATCCTCTATATTTTTCAGTACTCCCATTTCTAAATCATCAAAAAATAACAGGTATTGAACTCCTACGCACATCCCAGTCAAGGTTACACCTTCACCAAAATATCACACTGGATACACGCCACAGGGGAAAAGAACCAAATGTAACTTAGGTTTTGGCTCTATATCCACTAAAAATAAAATTGATGATATTCACCATTATCGAAGAGAGACTCTAGAACTTCAACACGAGATGTACTATAAATAGAAAGTGAATGCCAAATGCTTGAGCCTCTTAGAACAATTTGCCTTGAAGTTTTGCGGATCGTCCTCGAAGCAATGCCTACATCAACCATCACCACAACTTTCTCAAGTGCCACCAAACTCTTGGGAGCGAAACCCTCAACGTCGACAGGTGTCGCCAAACTCCTGGGAATGTAGTAATGTTTGGTCACCTGTCCATCCATCATTAGAAATTACGAAGGTTGAACCGCGTTTGAATGATTCAAACTCTTCTGAAAACTAAGCTTTCTTGTATATTGTTGTATATAAATTTTTGCATGAGTTGTATGTTCGTCTATTAAATAAGGATATACTTATGCTTTCCAATTTACTATACTTTGAAAAATAATAAGTATACATATATAAATTAGTTATGTTAATATGAACTTTAAGTAAAGCATTGCTCAGAAAAATAGTAGTTTCAGTCGACTGTTTGGAGCAAAACTTTTGACTGAACATTTAAAGAATATATTTTTCAGTTCTAGGGTTGGTTGACTGCACTCATCAAAACCAATCGACTGAAATGTGATGTTTTTGGACTAAAGTTGTGGCCAAAGTTTTCCTACATATCAGTCAATTGAACTATTAATTCAGTTGACTGAATGTTCATATACTCTTCAGTTTGTTTCAGCAAACAATTGACTGGCCCACTAAAACCAGTCGACTGAATTGTCCGAATTTACACTGCAAAGATGCGATTTTGAATTTCTTGCAAACCAGTCAACTGCTAGCTTCATTCCGGTCGACCAATTCATATATTTTTTGTTTTTTAAAACCAGCCTACACACTACCCAACACACCTTTTCACCAACCCTTTATAACTATCTCTTCATTTCCATTAAACCCTCACCAATTTCATAAAACAAAACCATATCCTCCATTTTTCAAATCATTTCTTTTACCTCAAAATCCAATTATTTCAGTGGCCCTAAGAACTAAAACAGCACACGAATTGTAACGACCCGTAAATTTCCGATAATCAAAATAGCTAATTTAATAAGTTTTCGTGATTTTAGTGTTAGAAAAAAATTTATAAGTCGTTTGGAATAATAATAAATGGAATGAATTTCGACAACAATTATCCAAGTAATGAAAAATAAATGCTACTTAGTGAATGCCTTTGAAATCAATAGTTGAATAGGATAATAAATGTTGAAATTCATTGGGTATAATAGAGTAATTGATTGATAAGTAAAATCTATTTAAAATCAAATATTGACTATTGAACCGGTAAAATATTTTAAATTAAATATTTGGAAATTATTCAATAATTTAATAATGGGAATTAAATAACCGTATAATGGAAATAGTTGTTCTATAATTTTAATTCGTTTCAAAAGTTAAATTTTATAAGTTCATTTTGAATATTTCAAAAGATAGTGATTTAAGAATAATCAAATTTGTTAAATTTAATATTACGAATGTTTGAATAAATTAAATTCCGAATTTGATATGATTAATTTGATATTGAAATTTAATATACGAAAATAGAGTGAATAATTGAAATTTGATTTAATATGATTCAAATTGGTTTACAAAGTGAATGTAAGTTATATTTGGATTTTAATAGAGTTAATAAGATTTTAAAATTGGAATTTATTGGATAAATTGAATAATGGGTTTACTATGATTAAAAATGATTTGTAAAATTTTATTTTATCATATGAAAGTTAGAATGATGTTGTAGAACTTTTAAAACTGAATTTAAAATTTGTTTGTGAAAATTGAATATTTTAATATTTAATTATCGACTGGAAAATAGCCAATTTTTGAACAGTCTCAGAATTGGACAAAACTAGTTCCATTGGATCCGTAATAGTTAGTTATTATCGGATTTCAATTTTCGTAGCAATCGGAGTTGTCGTTTGACCGTGGCAGCTCGAAACGCGTTGAAATTGTTTTAATATTAATTTGGCGGGTTAAAATAGTCATTTTTCAAACGATCTCGGATTTAGACGAAACCAGTTTCATTGGATCCGTAATGTGATATTATTGTAAGGTTTCAAATTTCAAGTCAAACGGATTTACCGTTTGTCCGGGGCAAGCCAAAACGCATAGAAATTCGTTTAATCGGTTTAATTTAAAATTGATCGTTTATTGCCGTAACTCACACATACGATCGAATTAGCTTTCGAAACCTATTCCATTGTGTCCGGAACGTGGGATAAACCTTAGAAACGCCAGCCGGCACGCGTTGTTTGGAGATCGTTTGAGAAAATGCTTTATAAGTGGTTTTAATATTAAAATAATAATCAAAGTGGTTATAAATGCACGTTCTTCACCGAAACCCTACTTGCTACAGCCGCCGCCCCTTATTATAACCAATGGCCGAAATTCAAACTTCTTTCCCCCTCGATTTCTTCAAATCCGCTAACCGATTCGTGAAACCTTCAACTAGTAAAGTGTAGAGCGCATCACGAACTACCTATCCAACGGCTGAGATCGTCATTGGAGCATCGCTGGAGGAGAAACACGGCCGTGACTTCCTGCCGTTCGCACGCGTTTCTAGGCCACTGGGGGAGGCCGAGCTGCAGATGGTGGTAGGCGTGGGTAGCACTCGACGTTGGCTTCGAGATGATGGTCTCCGATCAAGTTATAGTGCGACGTGGAGAGAGCGGCCTAAAGCCCTAGAGCGTGATGCTTGGGTTCTGTACGTGGGTTCGAACGAGAGGGAAGAAGAGAGAGGCAACAGCTTGGATCTGGGTGTTAGGGACGTGCGGCCCTGATTGAATTGGGTAATAATAATAATAATGGAAATTGTATATATTAGTTATATTTAAATCGTTCAAACTTTGTAAAGCTACAACTTATTCATACGAGGTCGGATTCGGACGGAATTTTTTGCGTTGGATTCGTATGGACGAGGACTACGCTATGAAATTGGATTCGAGTAGTTTGGAGCTATTGGAAATTTCGGGTAAAATTAAACGCTCGTTTAATTTTATTCGAAATAAAACGCTGGAACAACAAAAAAATCAAGGTGAGTGTTTTATAACGCTCACAACGTACTAAATATCTTTATGCTAGTTAACTTGACATCATGAAGTGTTATGAATTTTATTTGTCGTTGTTTGATATAAATTTAATTGTCATATAGCTTGTTATTTGAATTAACCGTTGGAAAATTAAATTGACGGTTAAATTGAAATTAAAATTGAATTGCGAATAAATTACCTAACATTGATAACTATGAAATTGCCATGAATTGTATTGTTTATTGGATGATGTATTTCGATGGACGTTATTAGTTGATATTTAAATGTTTGGATGTTTATTTGCTTATATATATCCTGTTATGCATACATATGATACCGTGATTTAATTTAAGTGACATATATTCATCCCTGACATTTAATTGAAATAAATAATTACTTGGCCATAGGATAGAAAATTATATACGGACACCGAATTGGCTAAATTAATAATTTTGGAATCGTCGATTTGAAATAATTTAAATGTTTTGATTTAAAAGTTAAAAATAGAAATCAATTTATAGAAATTGAATTCATTGGAAAAAATTGAGTTTGGAATGTTGAAATAAATTTTGGTTAAGGGAATTTTGTTAATTAGTTAAGTTGAGACTTTGAAATTTGAAATTGGAAATGATGGAATGTAGAAATTGATTTGTTTAAAGATTTAACCTTAATTCGAGCTTTGAATATTACTAAGTAAAAGTGATATAAAAATGATATTTGAAATCGAGTTTGGAATTGAATCATATTTGGAATTTGGATTTAAACTTAAATATTGTTGGAAATTTTGTTAAGTGTTATAAATTGATATTTTGAGAAATCAAGCTCCAAATCGATATAAATTGAAATGGAATAAATTAAGGGTGAATGAAAAATTGAATTAATTCGAAGTAAAAATTGACATTGATTGAATTGAAATTGGAAATTAATTTGAAATTGGAAATTGAAAGTGAACGGAATTTGTTTATTGAAATCGAGATTTATATGGAATCAAAATTTATTCGAGTTGAAATCGGAATTGAATCAGTTAAATCGAAATGGAAATTGAAATTGATTTGGGTAGAAATTGGGAAGTTGACCGGTTTGACTTTGGAATTATTATTTTAATGAATATTATAGTATAAATGATTTAAAATCTATATTCTTTAAATATTGAAATTGTTTTGATTCTTCAAACTATTTTACTACATAAACCATTTTATATTCAAATTTCTTTTATTAAACTATTTAAATATTTTCTATTAAACTATTTTAAACTTTTTATTATTTAAACTACTTTTAAACTACTTAAAACTATTTCTAAAATTTTCAAGCTGGTAAATAAGGTGAATTTGTTTATATTCAAATCTTGAATTTAAATATGAATTGGGTTAAATGAAGTTGCAATCTAAATTGAAATTCGAAATGATTTTGAAATCGAAATGAGATATTGAGGCGAAAATGAATTTGAAGCGAAATCTTACATTTGAATAGATATGATGATATTGGAAATAGATTTGATTTTTGAAGCGAATATGATATTTTGATATCAATTATGTATCGATTTGAATATAAAAGAGCCAACGGTGTAATAATACGTAGTTATTAAAGAGACCGGGATCGGATATGGACATACTCTCTGTCGATACCGAAAACCACTTTAATAACTATTATACGCGGAGTGTTGATCCAGAATGAAGTGGATGGTTTGGTGAACGCGTTGACTGAAGAAAGAGAACGATATTGGATGACCCCTGACATGACTAAAACAGGAGCCGCGCCGGGCCATTGAGGTTCGCCACCTCTAGCGGACACACTTCTTCGATACCATATCTATTACATTTGTGATGCGATTTGGGTGCACCCCTTGATTTGGGAGTGTTGTTTCGCGGTGTTGGGGTAGCTGCTGGCTATGCCCAACATCAGTCCGGATCACGCAACTACTAGTATCCTAGTTGGTATTGCCTCATGTACCTTGTCATACTGATTATCCTATTCGCGACCACTACGTTTTGATTTGTACCTTGAGTATATGGATTGCCCTCTGGTGACTTCCGGTTTTGGGGAAACTACGGTCTTGTATATGCTTTTGGGAATATAAAAATGTGTTAAGGGGGATTATGGTAACGCCTTAACGCTATTTTGATACTTTATATTACTGATAGACATTATCTACTTAGCGTACATTACTATATAGTAGATAGTTTAACGGATCCTTAGGAGATGGAAAATCCCGTAACATCTCTTGAGTTATTGCACGCACGTCGACACTGGATATGAGATGTCAAACCCCGTAAACATCTCTGACGCCGTTACACTCATATTTATTTCCGATTGATTTAACTTTTATAAGGATATTTAGTCCTGACTCGAGTGTTTTGTCTTTTCATTACGCTCGGGTCAGACCTGAGTTTTCAGATTTTGAAGATCTATTCCGGAGGACGAAGACGAAGATTTGGTATACTATTACTATTATTATCTTTGCATCATGATGTCTGCTGCATTATTTAATTGTTCTGTTGTATATGTATAACTCTGATAAATGTTGTATAATAATAATCAAATGTATTCATTTCAAATGTATTCATTTAATTAACAGCTTCATGAACTGTTATTTTATTATTATACTTTAGCCTTCCGCTGTGAGATTCTGTGTTGTTTCATTTCCTTTATTTCCCTTCCTTTTCTTTTCTTAATTACCCCAATAACTATCTGCCCTTTTAATGGTTTGGATTCGACATGGGTATTTGATCGTCGGTTTAAACTGTCCAAAAAAAGGTGGGTCGTTACAGTTTATGCACAGCGAAATTGCCTGGCTGAGTCTTGCCTAGGGGTACGGATTGTTTCCTGGGGGAACCAGGCGTAACCATTGTGTATCCTGCAATCTGTGTAGGTCGCGAATAGTAGCGCAAGTGCCTGGCTGAGTCTTGCCTGGGGGTACGGATTGTTTCCTGGGGGAACCAGGCGTAACCATTGTGTATCCTGCACCCTACTAGTCATCATGGCGTAACTCGCAGGGCTGTGAAAGCTTACGGATATGGATTGTTTCCTGGGGGACCCAGGCGTAACCATTGTGTATCTGCGAACCATGATCGGACAAAGGTTTTGGTTTGGTTGTTTTGTTTGGATTGTACTTTCCATATCTGTTTTAAAGGTTTTTCAAGTATTTTCACTGGGTGTTGCTACAAGTCTACTAAGTACTTGAAGAATTCTAGCTTTGCGCCTGATCAACGCATGGCCAGAGTCTGCAAGAACGAGGATAAACTTGTTAAAACATTGAGTTATAAAAGTATTTTCGAAAGGAAAATTTATTTCGATATAATAGTATTTTATTATAAAAGTATTATTATAAAGGTATTTTTTTTTATAAAAGTATTTTTCCCAACAAAGAAATTTTGAATTAATATTTGAAATTTAAATTCTTATGGTTCTAGATTAATTATTCGTGCCTGATTCTATTCTCTGAATCTACCTTATCTTCTCAGCTTGAGTTGCTCACCTATATCCCGTTTCCAGAATCTACCTTCCTTTCCTTTTTGAATATAATTTTTTAAAATATTGTTTAATTATAT
Source organism: Allium cepa (assembly GCA_030765085.1). Taxonomy (NCBI): domain Eukaryota; kingdom Viridiplantae; phylum Streptophyta; class Magnoliopsida; order Asparagales; family Amaryllidaceae; genus Allium; species Allium cepa. The sequence continues at coordinate 297,575,216 of CM060937.1, forward strand.
ACTACATGGTTTAATAGAAATTTTAGTGTTATAAATATTTTAGAAGTTATTTATCTAAAATAAAACATATAAAAAAAAAAATGATTTGTGATCCAATAATAGAATTTGGAAGGTATCTTGAAACAAAATAAAAATTTATGAATTTTGGATTTAATATTTCAATAGCTTCTTTGTAAATATAAGTAATGATGTAAATGATTGTTTTCAAAGGAGTTTGAAAAGTATTAAAGTATTAAAGAAAATAAAATTTAAAATGAAGTTACTGTAACAACCAGCCTTTTTGGACAGTTTAAACCGACGATCAAATACACATGTCGATTCCAAACCATTAAAAGGGCAGATAGTTATTGGGTAAATAAGAAAAGAAAAGGAAGGGACATAAAGGAAATGAACAACACAGAATCTCACAGCGGAAGGCTAAAGTATAATAATAAAATAACAGTTCATGAAGCTGTTAATTAAATGAATACATTTGAAATGAATACATTTGATTATTATTATACAACATTTATCAGAGTTACATACACAACAAATATCATACAACAATGCAGCGGAATGGAATGAATATAATAATAGTAGATAATATACCAATCTTCGTCTCCGTCCTCCAAGGAAATGATCTTCAACCTAAACTGAAAACTCAGGACTGACCCGAGCGTAATGAAAAGACAAAACACTCGAGTCAGGACTAAAATATCCTTATGAAAGTTAAATCAATCGTAAATAAATATGAGTGTAAACGGCGTCAGAGATGTTTACGGGGTTTGACATCTCCTATCCAGTGTCAACGTGCGTGCAATAACTCAAGAGATGTTTCGGGATTTTCCATCTCTCAAGGATCCGTTAAACTATCTATATATACAATAAGATACGCTATATCGATAATGTCTAAAGTAAAGTAAAGGTATCAAAATAGTGTTAAGGCGACGCCCATTCACCGCTTAACACATTTATATTCCCAAGAGCATATACAAGACCGTAGTTTCCCCAAAACCGGAAGTCACCAGAGGGCAATCCATATACTCAAGGTACAAATCAAAACGTAGTGGTCGCGAATAGGATAATCAGTATGACAAGGTACATGAGGCGATACCAACTAGGATACTAGTAGTTGCGTGATCCGGACTGATGTTGAGCATAGCCCGCAGCTACCCCAACACCGCGAAACAACACTCCCAAATCAAGGGGTGCACCCAAATCGAATCACAAATGTAATAGAAATGGTATCGAAGAAGTGTGTCCGCTAGAGGTGGCGAACCTCAATGGCCCGGCGCGGCTCCTGTTTTAGTCATGTCAGGGGTCATCCAATAATCGTTCTCTTTCTTCAGTCAACGCGTTCACCAACCATCCACTTCATTCTGGATCATCACTCCGCGTATAATAGTTATTAAAGTGGTTTTCGGTATCGACAGAGAGTATGTCCATATCCGATCCCGGTCTCTTTAATAACTACGTATTATTACACCGTTGGCTCTTTTACATTTCAAATCGATTCATAATTGATATCAAAATATCATATTCGCTTCAAAAATCAAATCCATTTCAAATATCTTCGTATCTATTCAAATGTAAGATTCCGTTGCAAAAATCATTTTCGCATCAATATCCCATTTCGTTTTCAAAATCATTTCGAATTTCAAATTTAGGTTGCAACTTCATTTAACTCAATTCGTATTTAGATTCAAGATTTTAAATATAAACATTCACCTTATTGACCAGTTTGGAATTTTAGAAAATAGTTTTAAGTAGTTTAAAGTATTTTTCTAAATAATTAAAATAGTTAAAAATACTTAAAATCTTAAAATGGATTTCAAATAGATAAATTAGTTTAAAATAATTTAAATCGGGTTAAGTAGATTTAAAATAGATTAAAAATAGTTTAAGTATTCAAAATGGTTTATATAACCGAGAAATTTGGAAAACAAAATAAAACAGCTTCAAAACCAAACCATTTCAATTATAACTTCCCAATTCAAATCAATTTCAATTTCCATTCTACCAATTCAATTTCGATTTCAATTCAAAACAACTTCACTTTAACTTCAAATCAATTTAACTCTACATTCACCTTCAACTTATTCAATTTCACTTTTTATCGATTTGGAGCTTGATTTCAAAATATCCATTTATAACACTTAACAAATTTTCCATTAATATTCAAGTTTAAATCCAAATTTCAAATATGGTTCAATTCCAAGCTCGATTTCAAAATATCATTTTTATATCACTTTTACTTAGTAATATTCAAAGCTCGAATTAAGGTTAAATCTTTAAACAAATCAATTTCGAAATTCAATCATATCTCGATTTTAAATTCCAAAGTCTCCACTTAATTATTTTTTTACAATTTCTTTAACCAAAATTAATTTCAACATTCCAAACTCAAATTTTCGATAATTCGATTCCTATAAATTGATTTCTATTTATAACTTTTAATCAAAACATTTAAACAAATTTCAAATCGACGATTTTTAAAATTATTAATTTAGCCAATTCGGTGTCCGTATATAATTTTCTATCCTATGGCCAAGTAATTATTTATTTCAATTAAATGTCAGGGATGAATATATATTGCTTAAATTAAATCACAGTATCATATGTATGCATAACAGGTTATATATAAGCAAATAAACATCCAAACATTTAAATATCAACCAATAGCATCCATCGAAATAAATCATCCAATAGACAATACAATTCATGGCAATTTCATAGTTACCAATGTCAGGTAATTTAATCGCAATCCAATTTCAATTTCAATTCAAATTTAACTGTCAATTTAATTTCAACGGCTAATTCAAATGACAATCCATATGACAATTAAATTTATCAAACAACGACAAATAAAATCATAGCACTTCATAATGTCAAATTTAACTAGCATAAAGATATTTAGTACGTTGTGAGCGTTATAAAACACTCACCTTGATTTTTACGATTTTAAATCAAATCGAACGACGTTCGATTTAACCCAAAATTTTCTCTAGCTCCAAATGATTTCAATCCAGCTGCATCGCGTAGTGCTCGACAAAACGATTGCAACGCAAAAAGTCTCGTTCCAATCGGACCTCGTATGTAGAAGTTATACATTTTTAAGTTATCGACATTTGAATTTATAAAACAATTCATATTATACTTAAATAAATTCATACCCAAAGCAACTAAGCCCAGCCCACCAAACTCCATCTTCTCCAAATGCCTGTACGTGAAAAAAATGCACAAACCCATGGCCGTCAAGCTTCAACGAATTTTCACGACCAAAATACACGACTTGAAGGCGATCGGCCACCTCCATCGCGAAGCCCTCGGCGAACTCTACCTACACCGCGAATAGCATGCAACTCGGCTGCCCCTTTGGCCTCGAAAAACGTGAAAAACGCAGCGACTTTGAACGCGATTTCCCGTCGATCCGTGGCTCCGTTTCCGATCTCCACCGTTGGATAGCTAGATCTTGATGCCCTCTACAACTTTGTAGTTGACGACTTTTGCTAATTATTTGTAGATTTGAAGATAATAGAGGAGGAAGTTTCGACTATTTCTGGCCTTCGAAAAACGTGAAAAACGCAGCAGCTTTGAACGTGATTTCCCGTTGATCCGTGGCTCCGTTTTCGATCATCTCCGTATGGATTTGAAGCTTTCATCGTGCTCTACAACTTTGTAGTTGAGAGTTTTTGCTAATTGTTGATGGATTGAGAGGAAAATGAGGAAGAAGTTTCGAATTTTCGTGGCCATTGATTCAGTAAAATGGCGGCTAGGGTTGAAGTAAATTAGGGTTTGCAAAGTGAAAGGGTGAAGGTCCTTTTATAGAAAAAAATTTCCAAATTTACTATTCATCGAAATTTTCCGAACTCCAAACGAAGCGTGCCGACTGGCGTTTCTAGGGTTTACCCCGCGTTCCGAACGCAATGGAACATGTTTCGGAAGCTAATTCGATCGTATGTGTGAGTTACGGCAATAAACGATCAATTTTAAATTAAACCGATTAAACGATTTTCTAGGCGTTTTGGCTTGCCCCGGACAAACGGTAAATCCGATTGACATAAAATTTGAAATCTTACAATAATATCACATTACGGATCCAATGAAACAAGTTTCGTCGAAATCCGAGACCGTTTGAAAAATGACTATTTTAACTCGCCAAATTAATATTAAAACAATTTCAATGCGTTTCGAGCTGCCACGGTCAAACGACAACTCCGATTGCTACGAAAATTGAAATCCAATAATAACTAACTATTACGGATCCAATGGAACTAGTTTTGTCCAATTCTGAGACTGTTCAAAAATTGGCTATTTTCCAGTCGAAAATTAAATATTAAAATATTCAATTTTCACAAATAAATTTTAAATTCAGTTTTAAAAGTTCTATAACATCACTATAACTCCAATATGATAAAATAAAATTTTACAAATCATTTTTAATCATATTAAACCCGTTATTTTATTTATCCAATAAATTCCAAATATTTAATTTAGACAATTTCGCTTATCCAATAATTCATTATCTTTTGAAATATTGAAATTGAACTTATAAGATTCAACTTTTAAAACCATTTCAAAATTTAGAACACTATTTTCATTTTACAGTTATTCAATTATTCAATAAGTTTTAAATATTTAATTTAAACAATTACGTGTTCAATATTCAATATTTGATTTCAAATAGATTTTACTTATCAATCAATTACTCTATCATACCCAATGAATTCAACATTTAATATCCTATTCAACTATTGATTGCAAAGGCATTCACTAAGTAGCTTTTTTTTCATTACTTGGATAATTATTGCAATTCATTCCAGTTATTATTATTCCAAATGAATTGCAAATTTTTTTCTAACATTAAATCACGAAATCTTATTAAATTAGCTAATTTAATTATCGAAAATTTACGGGTCGTTACACTCTCCCCCACTCAAAACTTTTCGTCCTCGAAAAGGAAAAGAAGGGAAAAGAAAGGAAAAGAAACTAAGTATAGAATTCAACATTAGATATATTTTATTCAAAGTTACCAACTTATAAAACAATGAAATTTCATTTATAAAGTCATAACTACGCTTCCACTAACTTACTCCGAACGGCTTCCTAACTTTAAAAGTTAGTAATCAAAACAAGTTATAAAAAAAAATTAAAACTTGAAAAAATTTCTAACACCCGGATTTTACGGAAAATTTCGGCAGAGTCTCCTTTGCGCGGCTCGATCGGAAAAAATATAATAGCATATATATCATAAATATACATCTCATCTCAATGATGAGGCATCCCATATGTGGGGAAACAACATATAAATATCACCAATATCATATAAAACCGTAAGCGTACCTTTTATTTAGCATTTATTAGCATTTTACTTACATTATGCGTTTAGCGTAGAAGCGAACTCCACAACGAAGCGCAACCCCTTTGCTACCTACTAAAATGCTCAATAACTAAGTTAGAACCATGCATATAAAGATAGATCGATATATTTAGCCTACACAACATATATATAACATATTTAGCTTCAAAACTGAGATTTCAATTTTTGGACAGCAAACAAATCTTAGCTTTAGGTCACCTAAACTGTAAAATTTGACAACAGAATCTAAACAAAAGTTGTTGCATTCATTTCAGGTTTTCCGGAATGTCCAAAATCATCGAATTCGGATCATCCGTTCAAAAGTTATGGCCGTTTTACTTAAGGGATACGCTTCAGCCTGGGCAGTGTTTGCGCAGGTCCGCGACGTTCACCCACATTTCCGACCTTCTAAACCACATCAAAACACAAAACACTTAAAACAAAAGTTTTAGCTTAAGTTCTTAGCTTTCCATAAAGGGTAAGATCATAAAAATCCGATAAACCAGTCAAAAGATATGGCGAAAATACTAAGGTTGTATGCTTCAGATTTTTCTTATTTTTTTACACAGGACAGCGAGTAACATTCAAGTTTTTAACCTAGTATACGAAGGAATTTCTCAAGACACTCTAAATAAAAGTTGTGCTATAGTTTCTAAGCTTTTCGGAAAGTCTAAAATCGTCGAATTCCGTTCAGCCATTTAAAAGTTATGGTTGTTTTCATTTCAGCATGTATTGGACCATTTTGGATTTTTTTTTTTTTCTTCCAAAATTTTGCTTTTATTATTTCAAAGTACAAACCATCAAAACATCAAATTTTCTAAAGAACAATCATAAACACAAAGCTATTTATTTTCTTATTCATCCACACAATAGGTTTACATTCAATTTGTTTCCGATTTATTCAAGTTTGTTTCATTCATATTTTAAATTAAAGTCAATTTGCTTCAATTTAAATTGAATTCCATTATATTTAATTTCACTTTGCTTCAAACTTGAATTTTATTATTTTAAAATTTTATTCCCTTTATTCAATTCCATTAACACTAATGAATTCTACTTAATCAATTATCATCCATCTAACAACCAATGCATATCAAACATTAACATCCATCCAAAATCTACACTAAATCAATTATACATTTCCAAGTCAACTTTTTTTAATTTCATACACTTCCAAGTTTATTGACATTTAGTTATATTCAAATTTAATTAGTTTCCATTTACCAATTTTATATTTCATTAATTTTAAATTTTATTCATTCACTTATACATGTATCATTCATTTTACAGCTTAAATTTCTTTTATATTTACAACTATCAATTTAGATCTTCACATTTTATTTTCATTCTCACACTGGTATATTATTTCTCTTCTTATCCTTATTAGCATTTTAAACCCTTTAAGTATTTGGTAAGTTATAGTTATGCAAATAGAATGTAGTTAAACAACATACAACTTCTTTCCATTTAAAGTTGAATTTTCAATTAATTAATTCTTAAGTCATTACTTAAATTTCACTATAATTTAATTTCACATTTTCATTCACATATAGTATTTCCATTTTATATTAACATAATTGTGAATCACCTTTAAATGTTAATTTGAATTCCAATTATTTACTAACAATTTTATTTATATTTGCAAACCATTAATTAAATGCATATTTCATTATTCAAACCTATACTTGTATATTATCCAATTAACAATTCATATAACATTTTTGAACTTCTTAAATATTTTGGTAAGTTATATCTATGCTATAGAATGAATTTTAATACTACGCGAGTTTTACAGTTTCACTTTTTATTTTAAGTTCATAATTTCCTAATTCTAAGGATTTCTACTTCAATTGATATTTCACTTAGCTCTTAGGTTCATTTCTCATTTCACAATTCAGAAGTTCCTTAATGATTCAAGTCTAAATTCATTTCACTCATTTAAAAAAAATCATTAATTATTAAAGGACTTAAGAATTCCAATCCCGGTTTCATTTCAAATCAAGTTTTGGAATAATATATACTTATATAATTTATATAACCAATCATACTATAGAGAGTACAAAATAAAATAAATTTTGAATCAAAACAAAGTTTAGACAAGCTATTAAGTGGCCTCCCCCACTCGGACTCTCGAAAATAAACGCCGATGATGCGTGCACTCATCACCGAAATCATTTTCTAGCGTCAAGAGAAGGGAATATATCACTTATCATAAAAAAAAAAAAAAAAAAAATCCTTCGAAAACAATTTCAACTCAATTATACTATCATATAATACTCATATTATGTTTTTCATATTCTTGTAAGTCAATTTCAAGCACCGGAATTTAAATTCCCAAATCCAAGTTAAAATTCATTTATATTCATTATCAATTGTGTTTACAAGATTTCATTTTTCTAAATCCATTGTTATTTAATCAATTATTGTAAATATTGACTAATCAAACAATAACGATAATAATCTAATATTATCATCTCCTAACAATCAATTCAATCAAAATGAATAAATATTCAAATAATTCTTTTATATAAAATATATTCCAAAACGATATTGTGTTGGTTTGTCCTATTCGAGTGTTTAGAAATTCCTATCGACGCCTTGGCGTCCCAAGTATCGACCAGAATTCATAAATACTCAACGGAACAAATTAACACAATATAAAACCATTTTATATCAAATAACAAGTACGCTCTCTCATATACACTCAACTCATTCATATAGTTTACCTCTATTTCAATGAGTTATTCCCCACTAGAGCCAAGGTTTATCGCTAAACCAAAGCTCTGATACCAACTGTAACAACCAGCCTTTTTGGACAGTTTAAACCGACGATCAAATACACATGTCGATTCCAAACCATTAAAAGGGCAGATAGTTATTGGGTAAATAAGAAAAGAAAAGGAAGGGACATAAAGGAAATGAACAACACAGAATCTCACAGCGGAAGGCTAAAGTATAATAATAAAATAACAGTTCATGAAGCTGTTAATTAAATGAATACATTTGAAATGAATACATTTGATTATTATTATACAACATTTATCAGAGTTACATACACAACAAATATCATACAACAATGCAGCGGAATGGAATGAATATAATAATAGTAGATAATATACCAATCTTCGTCTCCGTCCTCCAAGGAAATGATCTTCAACCTAAACTGAAAACTCAGGACTGACCCGAGCGTAATGAAAAGACAAAACACTCGAGTCAGGACTAAAATATCCTTATGAAAGTTAAATCAATCGTAAATAAATATGAGTGTAAACGGCGTCAGAGATGTTTACGGGGTTTGACATCTCCTATCCAGTGTCAACGTGCGTGCAATAACTCAAGAGATGTTTCGGGATTTTCCATCTCTCAAGGATCCGTTAAACTATCTATATATACAATAAGATACGCTATATCGATAATGTCTAAAGTAAAGTAAAGGTATCAAAATAGTGTTAAGGCGACGCCCATTCACCGCTTAACACATTTATATTCCCAAGAGCATATACAAGACCGTAGTTTCCCCAAAACCGGAAGTCACCAGAGGGCAATCCATATACTCAAGGTACAAATCAAAACGTAGTGGTCGCGAATAGGATAATCAGTATGACAAGGTACATGAGGCGATACCAACTAGGATACTAGTAGTTGCGTGATCCGGACTGATGTTGAGCATAGCCCGCAGCTACCCCAACACCGCGAAACAACACTCCCAAATCAAGGGGTGCACCCAAATCGAATCACAAATGTAATAGAAATGGTATCGAAGAAGTGTGTCCGCTAGAGGTGGCGAACCTCAATGGCCCGGCGCGGCTCCTGTTTTAGTCATGTCAGGGGTCATCCAATAATCGTTCTCTTTCTTCAGTCAACGCGTTCACCAACCATCCACTTCATTCTGGATCATCACTCCGCGTATAATAGTTATTAAAGTGGTTTTCGGTATCGACAGAGAGTATGTCCATATCCGATCCCGGTCTCTTTAATAACTACGTATTATTACACCGTTGGCTCTTTTACATTTCAAATCGATTCATAATTGATATCAAAATATCATATTCGCTTCAAAAATCAAATCCATTTCAAATATCTTCGTATCTATTCAAATGTAAGATTCCGTTGCAAAAATCATTTTCGCATCAATATCCCATTTCGTTTTCAAAATCATTTCGAATTTCAAATTTAGGTTGCAACTTCATTTAACTCAATTCGTATTTAGATTCAAGATTTTAAATATAAACATTCACCTTATTGACCAGTTTGGAATTTTAGAAAATAGTTTTAAGTAGTTTAAAGTATTTTTCTAAATAATTAAAATAGTTAAAAATACTTAAAATCTTAAAATGGATTTCAAATAGATAAATTAGTTTAAAATAATTTAAATCGGGTTAAGTAGATTTAAAATAGATTAAAAATAGTTTAAGTATTCAAAATGGTTTATATAACCGAGAAATTTGGAAAACAAAATAAAACAGCTTCAAAACCAAACCATTTCAATTATAACTTCCCAATTCAAATCAATTTCAATTTCCATTCTACCAATTCAATTTCGATTTCAATTCAAAACAACTTCACTTTAACTTCAAATCAATTTAACTCTACATTCACCTTCAACTTATTCAATTTCACTTTTTATCGATTTGGAGCTTGATTTCAAAATATCCATTTATAACACTTAACAAATTTTCCATTAATATTCAAGTTTAAATCCAAATTTCAAATATGGTTCAATTCCAAGCTCGATTTCAAAATATCATTTTTATATCACTTTTACTTAGTAATATTCAAAGCTCGAATTAAGGTTAAATCTTTAAACAAATCAATTTCGAAATTCAATCATATCTCGATTTTAAATTCCAAAGTCTCCACTTAATTATTTTTTTACAATTTCTTTAACCAAAATTAATTTCAACATTCCAAACTCAAATTTTCGATAATTCGATTCCTATAAATTGATTTCTATTTATAACTTTTAATCAAAACATTTAAACAAATTTCAAATCGACGATTTTTAAAATTATTAATTTAGCCAATTCGGTGTCCGTATATAATTTTCTATCCTATGGCCAAGTAATTATTTATTTCAATTAAATGTCAGGGATGAATATATATTGCTTAAATTAAATCACAGTATCATATGTATGCATAACAGGTTATATATAAGCAAATAAACATCCAAACATTTAAATATCAACCAATAGCATCCATCGAAATAAATCATCCAATAGACAATACAATTCATGGCAATTTCATAGTTACCAATGTCAGGTAATTTAATCGCAATCCAATTTCAATTTCAATTCAAATTTAACTGTCAATTTAATTTCAACGGCTAATTCAAATGACAATCCATATGACAATTAAATTTATCAAACAACGACAAATAAAATCATAGCACTTCATAATGTCAAATTTAACTAGCATAAAGATATTTAGTACGTTGTGAGCGTTATAAAACACTCACCTTGATTTTTACGATTTTAAATCAAATCGAACGACGTTCGATTTAACCCAAAATTTTCTCTAGCTCCAAATGATTTCAATCCAGCTGCATCGCGTAGTGCTCGACAAAACGATTGCAACGCAAAAAGTCTCGTTCCAATCGGACCTCGTATGTAGAAGTTATACATTTTTAAGTTATCGACATTTGAATTTATAAAACAATTCATATTATACTTAAATAAATTCATACCCAAAGCAACTAAGCCCAGCCCACCAAACTCCATCTTCTCCAAATGCCTGTACGTGAAAAAAATGCACAAACCCATGGCCGTCAAGCTTCAACGAATTTTCACGACCAAAATACACGACTTGAAGGCGATCGGCCACCTCCATCGCGAAGCCCTCGGCGAACTCTACCTACACCGCGAATAGCATGCAACTCGGCTGCCCCTTTGGCCTCGAAAAACGTGAAAAACGCAGCGACTTTGAACGCGATTTCCCGTCGATCCGTGGCTCCGTTTCCGATCTCCACCGTTGGATAGCTAGATCTTGATGCCCTCTACAACTTTGTAGTTGACGACTTTTGCTAATTATTTGTAGATTTGAAGATAATAGAGGAGGAAGTTTCGACTATTTCTGGCCTTCGAAAAACGTGAAAAACGCAGCAGCTTTGAACGTGATTTCCCGTTGATCCGTGGCTCCGTTTTCGATCATCTCCGTATGGATTTGAAGCTTTCATCGTGCTCTACAACTTTGTAGTTGAGAGTTTTTGCTAATTGTTGATGGATTGAGAGGAAAATGAGGAAGAAGTTTCGAATTTTCGTGGCCATTGATTCAGTAAAATGGCGGCTAGGGTTGAAGTAAATTAGGGTTTGCAAAGTGAAAGGGTGAAGGTCCTTTTATAGAAAAAAATTTCCAAATTTACTATTCATCGAAATTTTCCGAACTCCAAACGAAGCGTGCCGACTGGCGTTTCTAGGGTTTACCCCGCGTTCCGAACGCAATGGAACATGTTTCGGAAGCTAATTCGATCGTATGTGTGAGTTACGGCAATAAACGATCAATTTTAAATTAAACCGATTAAACGATTTTCTAGGCGTTTTGGCTTGCCCCGGACAAACGGTAAATCCGATTGACATAAAATTTGAAATCTTACAATAATATCACATTACGGATCCAATGAAACAAGTTTCGTCGAAATCCGAGACCGTTTGAAAAATGACTATTTTAACTCGCCAAATTAATATTAAAACAATTTCAATGCGTTTCGAGCTGCCACGGTCAAACGACAACTCCGATTGCTACGAAAATTGAAATCCAATAATAACTAACTATTACGGATCCAATGGAACTAGTTTTGTCCAATTCTGAGACTGTTCAAAAATTGGCTATTTTCCAGTCGAAAATTAAATATTAAAATATTCAATTTTCACAAATAAATTTTAAATTCAGTTTTAAAAGTTCTATAACATCACTATAACTCCAATATGATAAAATAAAATTTTACAAATCATTTTTAATCATATTAAACCCGTTATTTTATTTATCCAATAAATTCCAAATATTTAATTTAGACAATTTCGCTTATCCAATAATTCATTATCTTTTGAAATATTGAAATTGAACTTATAAGATTCAACTTTTAAAACCATTTCAAAATTTAGAACACTATTTTCATTTTACAGTTATTCAATTATTCAATAAGTTTTAAATATTTAATTTAAACAATTACGTGTTCAATATTCAATATTTGATTTCAAATAGATTTTACTTATCAATCAATTACTCTATCATACCCAATGAATTCAACATTTAATATCCTATTCAACTATTGATTGCAAAGGCATTCACTAAGTAGCTTTTTTTTCATTACTTGGATAATTATTGCAATTCATTCCAGTTATTATTATTCCAAATGAATTGCAAATTTTTTTCTAACATTAAATCACGAAATCTTATTAAATTAGCTAATTTAATTATCGAAAATGTTGTTTCGCGGTGTTGGGGTAGCTGCTGGCTATGCCCAACATCAGTCCGGATCACGCAACTACTAGTATCCTAGTTGGTATTGCCTCATGTACCTTGTCATACTGATTATCCTATTCGCGACCACTACGTTTTGATTTGTACCTTGAGTATATGGATTGCCCTCTGGTGACTTCCGGTTTTGGGGAAACTACGGTCTTGTATATGCTTTTGGGAATATAAAAATGTGTTAAGGGGGATTATGGTAACGCCTTAACGCTATTTTGATACTTTATATTACTGATAGACATTATCTACTTAGCGTACATTACTATATAGTAGATAGTTTAACGGATCCTTAGGAGATGGAAAATCCCGTAACATCTCTTGAGTTATTGCACGCACGTCGACACTGGATATGAGATGTCAAACCCCGTAAACATCTCTGACGCCGTTACACTCATATTTATTTCCGATTGATTTAACTTTTATAAGGATATTTAGTCCTGACTCGAGTGTTTTGTCTTTTCATTACGCTCGGGTCAGACCTGAGTTTTCAGATTTTGAAGATCTATTCCGGAGGACGAAGACGAAGATTTGGTATACTATTACTATTATTATCTTTGCATCATGATGTCTGCTGCATTATTTAATTGTTCTGTTGTATATGTATAACTCTGATAAATGTTGTATAATAATAATCAAATGTATTCATTTCAAATGTATTCATTTAATTAACAGCTTCATGAACTGTTATTTTATTATTATACTTTAGCCTTCCGCTGTGAGATTCTGTGTTGTTTCATTTCCTTTATTTCCCTTCCTTTTCTTTTCTTAATTACCCCAATAACTATCTGCCCTTTTAATGGTTTGGATTCGACATGGGTATTTGATCGTCGGTTTAAACTGTCCAAAAAGGCGGGTCGTTACAGTTGGTATCAGAGCTTTGGTTTAGCGATAAACCTTGGCTCTAGTGGGGAATAACTCATTGAAATAGAGGTAAACTATATGAATGAGTTGAGTGTATATGAGAGAGCGTACTTGTTATTTGATATAAAATGGTTTTATATTGTGTTAATTTGTTCCGTTGAGTATTTATGAATTCTGGTTGATACTTGGGACGCCAAGGCGTCGATAGGAATTTCTAAACACTCGAATAGGACAAACCAACACAATATCATTTTGGAATATATTTTATATAAAAGAACTATTTGAATATTTATTCATTTTGATTGAATTGATTGTTAGGAGATGATAATATTAGATTATTATCGTTATTGTTTGATCAGTCAATATTTACAACAATTGATTAAATAACAATGGATTTAGGAAAATGAAATCTTGTAAATACAATTGATAATGAATATAAATGAATTTTAACTTGGATTTGGGAATTTAAATTCCGGTGTTTGAAATTGACTTACAAGAACTTGAAAATATAATATGAGTATTATATGATAGTATATTTGAGTTGAAATTGTTTTCGAAGGATTTTTTTTTTTATGATAAGTGTTATATTCCCTTCTCTTGACGCTAGAAAATGATTTCGGTGATGAGTGCACGCATCATCGGCGTTTATTTTCGAGAGTCCGAGTGGGGGAGACCACTTACTAGCTTGTCTAAACCTTGTTTGATTCAAATTGAATTTTTTTTTGTGTTCTCTATAGTATGATTTGATATATAAATTATATAAATATATATTATTTCAAAACTTGATTTGAAATGAAACCGGGATTGGAATTCTTAAGTTCTTTAATAATTAATGATTTTTTTTATAATTGTAATGAATTAATACTTAAATCATTAAGGAACTTCTGAATTGTGAAATGAGAAATAAACCTAAGAGCTAAGTGAAATATCAATTGAAGTAGAAATCCTCAGAATTAGGAAACTATGAAGTTAAAATAAAATTGAAACTGTAAAACTCACATAGTATTAAATTTCATTCTATAGCATAGATATAACTTACCAAAATATTTAAGAAGTTCAAAAATGTTATATGAATTGTTAATTGGATAATATACACGAATAAGTTTGAATAATGAAATATGCATTTAATTAATGGTTTGCGGATATAAATAAAATTGTTAGTAAATAATTGGAATTTAAATGACATTAAAGGTGATTCAAAATTATGATGAATATAAAATGGAAATACTATATGTGAATGTAAATGTAAAATTAAATTATAGTGAAATTTAGGTAATGACTAAAGAATTAATTAATTGAAAATTCAACTCTGAAAAAAAAAAAAAAAAAAGTTGTATGTTGTTTAACTACATTCTATTTGCATAACTATAACTTACCAAATATTTTAAAAGTTTAAAGTGCTAATAAGGATAAGTAGAGGAATAATATACCAGTGTGAGAGTAAATAATAAAATGTGAAGATCTATTGATAGTTGTAAATATAAAAGAAATTTAAGCTGTAAAATGAATGATATATATAAATGAATGAATAAAATTTAAACTTAATGAAATATAGAATTGGTAAATGGAAACTAATTAAATTTGAATATAACTAAATGTCTATAAGCTTGGAAGTGTATGAAATTAAAATTTACTTGGGAATGTATAATTGATTTAGTGGATTTTGGATGGATGTTAATGTTTGATATGCATTGGTTGTTAGATGGATGATAATTGATTAAGTAGAATTCATTAGTGTTAATGGAATTGAATAAACGGAATAAAATTTTAAAATAATTAAATTCATATTTGAAGCAAAGTGAAATTAAATATTATTGAATTCAATTTAAATTGAAGCAAATTGACTTGAATTTAAAATGTGAATGAAACAAACTTGAATAAATCGGAAACAAATTGAATGTAAACCTATTGCATGGATGAATAAGAAAATAAATGACTTTGTGTTATGATTGTTCTTTAGAAAATTTGAAGTTTTGATGGTTTGCACTTTGAAATAATAAAAGCAAATTTTGAGAAAAATCCAAAATGGTCCAATATATGCTGAAACGAAAACAACCATAACTTTTAAATGGATAAACGGAATTCGACGATTTTGGACTTTTCGGAAAGCTTAAAAACTATAGCACAACTTTTGTTTAGATAACTTGAGAAAATTCCTTCGTCTGCTTGGTTAAAAACTTGAATGTTACTCGTTGTCCTGTGTAAAAATAAGTAAAATCAGTAGTATACACCCTTAGTATTTTCGCCATATCTTTTGACTGTTTTATCAGATTTTGATGATCTTACACTTTCTGGAAAGCTAAGAACTTAAGCTAAAACTTTTGTTTTAAGTGTTTTGTGTTTTGATATCGTTTAGAAGGTAGAAAATGTGGGTAAACGTCGCTGACCTGCGCAAAACACTGCCCAGGCTGAAGCGTATCCCCTAAGTAAAACGGCCATAACTTTTGAACGGATGATCCGAATTCGATGATTTTGGACATTCCGGAAAGCCTGAAATGAATGCAACAACTTTTGTTTAGATTCTATTGTCAAATTTTACCGTTTAGGTGACCTAAAGCTAAGATTTATTTGCTGTCCAGAAATTGAAATCTCAGTTTTGAAGCTAAATATGTTATATATATGTTGTGTAGGCTAAGTATAGCGATCTATCTTTATATGCATGGTTCTAACTTAGTTATTGAGCATTTTAGTAGGTAGCAAAGGTGTTGCGCTTCGTTGTGGAGTTCGCTTCTACGCTAAACGCATAATGTAAGTAAAATGCTAATAAATGCTAAATAAAAGGTACGCTTACGGTTTTATATGATATTGGTGATATTTATATGTTGTTTCCCCATATATGGGATGCCTCATCATTGAGATGAGATGTATATTTATGATATATATGCTATTATATTTTTCCGATCGAGCCGCGCAAAGGAGACTCTGCCGAAATTTTCCGTAAATCCGGGTGTTAGAAAATTTTCAAGTTTTAAAAAAAAATTTTATAACTTGTTTTGATAACTAACTTTTAAAGTTAAAAAGGTATTTGGAATAACTTAGTAAAAGTGTAGTAATGACTTTATAGATGGAATTTCATTGTTTTATAAGTAGGTAACTTTGGATAAAATGTATCTAATGTTGAATTCTATACTTAGTTCTTTTTTCCCTTCTTTTTTCCTTTTCGGGGACGAAAAGTTTTGAGTGGGGGAGAATGTAACGACCCGTAAATTTCCGATAATCAAAATAGCTAATTTAATAAGTTTTCGTGATTTTAGTGTTAGAAAAAAATTTATAAGTCGTTTGGAATAATAATAAATGGAATGAATTTCGACAACAATTATCCAAGTAATGAAAAATAAATGCTACTTAGTGAATGCCTTTGAAATCAATAGTTGAATAGGATAATAAATGTTGAAATTCATTGGGTATAATAGAGTAATTGATTGATAAGTAAAATCTATTTAAAATCAAATATTGACTATTGAACCGGTAAAATATTTTAAATTAAATATTTGGAAATTATTCAATAATTTAATAATGGGAATTAAATAACCGTATAATGGAAATAGTTGTTCTATAATTTTAATTCGTTTCAAAAGTTAAATTTTATAAGTTCATTTTGAATATTTCAAAAGATAGTGATTTAAGAATAATCAAATTTGTTAAATTTAATATTACGAATGTTTGAATAAATTAAATTCCGAATTTGATATGATTAATTTGATATTGAAATTTAATATACGAAAATAGAGTGAATAATTGAAATTTGATTTAATATGATTCAAATTGGTTTACAAAGTGAATGTAAGTTATATTTGGATTTTAATAGAGTTAATAAGATTTTAAAATTGGAATTTATTGGATAAATTGAATAATGGGTTTACTATGATTAAAAATGATTTGTAAAATTTTATTTTATCATATGAAAGTTAGAATGATGTTGTAGAACTTTTAAAACTGAATTTAAAATTTGTTTGTGAAAATTGAATATTTTAATATTTAATTATCGACTGGAAAATAGCCAATTTTTGAACAGTCTCAGAATTGGACAAAACTAGTTCCATTGGATCCGTAATAGTTAGTTATTATCGGATTTCAATTTTCGTAGCAATCGGAGTTGTCGTTTGACCGTGGCAGCTCGAAACGCGTTGAAATTGTTTTAATATTAATTTGGCGGGTTAAAATAGTCATTTTTCAAACGATCTCGGATTTAGACGAAACCAGTTTCATTGGATCCGTAATGTGATATTATTGTAAGGTTTCAAATTTCAAGTCAAACGGATTTACCGTTTGTCCGGGGCAAGCCAAAACGCATAGAAATTCGTTTAATCGGTTTAATTTAAAATTGATCGTTTATTGCCGTAACTCACACATACGATCGAATTAGCTTTCGAAACCTATTCCATTGTGTCCGGAACGTGGGATAAACCTTAGAAACGCCAGCCGGCACGCGTTGTTTGGAGATCGTTTGAGAAAATGCTTTATAAGTGGTTTTAATATTAAAATAATAATCAAAGTGGTTATAAATGCACGTTCTTCACCGAAACCCTACTTGCTACAGCCGCCGCCCCTTATTATAACCAATGGCCGAAATTCAAACTTCTTTCCCCCTCGATTTCTTCAAATCCGCTAACCGATTCGTGAAACCTTCAACTAGTAAAGTGTAGAGCGCATCACGAACTACCTATCCAACGGCTGAGATCGTCATTGGAGCATCGCTGGAGGAGAAACACGGCCGTGACTTCCTGCCGTTCGCACGCGTTTCTAGGCCACTGGGGGAGGCCGAGCTGCAGATGGTGGTAGGCGTGGGTAGCACTCGACGTTGGCTTCGAGATGATGGTCTCCGATCAAGTTATAGTGCGACGTGGAGAGAGCGGCCTAAAGCCCTAGAGCGTGATGCTTGGGTTCTGTACGTGGGTTCGAACGAGAGGGAAGAAGAGAGAGGCAACAGCTTGGATCTGGGTGTTAGGGACGTGCGGCCCTGATTGAATTGGGTAATAATAATAATAATGGAAATTGTATATATTAGTTATATTTAAATCGTTCAAACTTTGTAAAGCTACAACTTATTCATACGAGGTCGGATTCGGACGGAATTTTTTGCGTTGGATTCGTATGGACGAGGACTACGCTATGAAATTGGATTCGAGTAGTTTGGAGCTATTGGAAATTTCGGGTAAAATTAAACGCTCGTTTAATTTTATTCGAAATAAAACGCTGGAACAACAAAAAAATCAAGGTGAGTGTTTTATAACGCTCACAACGTACTAAATATCTTTATGCTAGTTAACTTGACATCATGAAGTGTTATGAATTTTATTTGTCGTTGTTTGATATAAATTTAATTGTCATATAGCTTGTTATTTGAATTAACCGTTGGAAAATTAAATTGACGGTTAAATTGAAATTAAAATTGAATTGCGAATAAATTACCTAACATTGATAACTATGAAATTGCCATGAATTGTATTGTTTATTGGATGATGTATTTCGATGGACGTTATTAGTTGATATTTAAATGTTTGGATGTTTATTTGCTTATATATATCCTGTTATGCATACATATGATACCGTGATTTAATTTAAGTGACATATATTCATCCCTGACATTTAATTGAAATAAATAATTACTTGGCCATAGGATAGAAAATTATATACGGACACCGAATTGGCTAAATTAATAATTTTGGAATCGTCGATTTGAAATAATTTAAATGTTTTGATTTAAAAGTTAAAAATAGAAATCAATTTATAGAAATTGAATTCATTGGAAAAAATTGAGTTTGGAATGTTGAAATAAATTTTGGTTAAGGGAATTTTGTTAATTAGTTAAGTTGAGACTTTGAAATTTGAAATTGGAAATGATGGAATGTAGAAATTGATTTGTTTAAAGATTTAACCTTAATTCGAGCTTTGAATATTACTAAGTAAAAGTGATATAAAAATGATATTTGAAATCGAGTTTGGAATTGAATCATATTTGGAATTTGGATTTAAACTTAAATATTGTTGGAAATTTTGTTAAGTGTTATAAATTGATATTTTGAGAAATCAAGCTCCAAATCGATATAAATTGAAATGGAATAAATTAAGGGTGAATGAAAAATTGAATTAATTCGAAGTAAAAATTGACATTGATTGAATTGAAATTGGAAATTAATTTGAAATTGGAAATTGAAAGTGAACGGAATTTGTTTATTGAAATCGAGATTTATATGGAATCAAAATTTATTCGAGTTGAAATCGGAATTGAATCAGTTAAATCGAAATGGAAATTGAAATTGATTTGGGTAGAAATTGGGAAGTTGACCGGTTTGACTTTGGAATTATTATTTTAATGAATATTATAGTATAAATGATTTAAAATCTATATTCTTTAAATATTGAAATTGTTTTGATTCTTCAAACTATTTTACTACATAAACCATTTTATATTCAAATTTCTTTTATTAAACTATTTAAATATTTTCTATTAAACTATTTTAAACTTTTTATTATTTAAACTACTTTTAAACTACTTAAAACTATTTCTAAAATTTTCAAGCTGGTAAATAAGGTGAATTTGTTTATATTCAAATCTTGAATTTAAATATGAATTGGGTTAAATGAAGTTGCAATCTAAATTGAAATTCGAAATGATTTTGAAATCGAAATGAGATATTGAGGCGAAAATGAATTTGAAGCGAAATCTTACATTTGAATAGATATGATGATATTGGAAATAGATTTGATTTTTGAAGCGAATATGATATTTTGATATCAATTATGTATCGATTTGAATATAAAAGAGCCAACGGTGTAATAATACGTAGTTATTAAAGAGACCGGGATCGGATATGGACATACTCTCTGTCGATACCGAAAACCACTTTAATAACTATTATACGCGGAGTGTTGATCCAGAATGAAGTGGATGGTTTGGTGAACGCGTTGACTGAAGAAAGAGAACGATATTGGATGACCCCTGACATGACTAAAACAGGAGCCGCGCCGGGCCATTGAGGTTCGCCACCTCTAGCGGACACACTTCTTCGATACCATATCTATTACATTTGTGATGCGATTTGGGTGCACCCCTTGATTTGGGAGTGTTGTTTCGCGGTGTTGGGGTAGCTGCTGGCTATGCCCAACATCAGTCCGGATCACGCAACTACTAGTATCCTAGTTGGTATTGCCTCATGTACCTTGTCATACTGATTATCCTATTCGCGACCACTACGTTTTGATTTGTACCTTGAGTATATGGATTGCCCTCTGGTGACTTCCGGTTTTGGGGAAACTACGGTCTTGTATATGCTTTTGGGAATATAAAAATGTGTTAAGGGGGATTATGGTAACGCCTTAACGCTATTTTGATACTTTATATTACTGATAGACATTATCTACTTAGCGTACATTACTATATAGTAGATAGTTTAACGGATCCTTAGGAGATGGAAAATCCCGTAACATCTCTTGAGTTATTGCACGCACGTCGACACTGGATATGAGATGTCAAACCCCGTAAACATCTCTGACGCCGTTACACTCATATTTATTTCCGATTGATTTAACTTTTATAAGGATATTTAGTCCTGACTCGAGTGTTTTGTCTTTTCATTACGCTCGGGTCAGACCTGAGTTTTCAGATTTTGAAGATCTATTCCGGAGGACGAAGACGAAGATTTGGTATACTATTACTATTATTATCTTTGCATCATGATGTCTGCTGCATTATTTAATTGTTCTGTTGTATATGTATAACTCTGATAAATGTTGTATAATAATAATCAAATGTATTCATTTCAAATGTATTCATTTAATTAACAGCTTCATGAACTGTTATTTTATTATTATACTTTAGCCTTCCGCTGTGAGATTCTGTGTTGTTTCATTTCCTTTATTTCCCTTCCTTTTCTTTTCTTAATTACCCCAATAACTATCTGCCCTTTTAATGGTTTGGATTCGACATGGGTATTTGATCGTCGGTTTAAACTGTCCAAAAAGGCGGGTCGTTACACGAATCCTCTGTCGGATCTTCGAAAAGTCAAATCAGATCATGGCTCCATATCTGCAGTTAAACGATTTAATGCTATGAAGTGCTCAAGAATTTTTGATGGCACCTTTGTCAAGTTTCTCGATTTTAATGCCTATGCCATTCACGAGATTGCCGAAGCTAGTGGGATTAACAGATTAATTGGGTTTGATGCCAACAATGAAAAGATTTATCCCTTTCTCATCAAATTATTCTTTGCAAACATGAACTTGGATCACCAAGATCCAAGAAATACAGATGACTGCATATGGACATTAGTTTGCTGCGTCTGGATCTATCTCCCACTTCAACGAATCAGACATATTCTTCGTTGTCATTTCAATGGAGCTGAAATCAATGACATTGATGTCGACAGGGATAATAGAGATGAGTCTCTAATAGATTTATGTCCAAAGACTTGACCTTGCTTAAATCTGTTGCCGTGCGGCCACAATCACGCATCCTACATCGTGCTCGTATCCGATCTCTTCTACCTCGTACCAGGAGCTACGGGGAGGTGTACAAGAGAGATTTTCGAGCTCTGTACGTCATTTACTCTTCCTAAAAAGTAAATTGGGCTAGCATTATCCTCAATAAATTCCTAACCGTTAATCACAAGTGGAGTTATAAGACTATCTTCTATGAAGCTTATATAATGCATATTCTTATGAAATTTGGAGTCACCTTACCCGGTGCCGACTTCATAATCATTGGCAAACTAAATTCTATGACTCTAAGTCTTATGAGTTTTCCCAAACGCCATCAACCTCAACAAATCATTTAACAATGGGTGACCAATCGAGAGTAAAGGATTCCACAACCTCAAATATGCACAGTGCCTCCTCCTCCACTCAACCTTCCTGTCAAATGGAGGAAGAAGAAAATGATGAAATTCAAGAGCTTAATGGTGAATTAAATCAGAAGAAAGCCCTTGTCACACTCTCCCAAAATCAAAGCAAGCTCAAACGACGATTGGTCACCATCGAAAAGAACGTCGTCAAGACAAATAAGAAGCATGACTCCATAAAGGGCTTCTTAAAAAAAGATATAGGAGAAGATTTCATGTACTAGTTCTACTTCTACAAGTATTGTCAAGAATCTTGCTCCCTTCACATGGTCTACATCCGAGGAAGAAGGAAAAGAGGGATCCGATAGTGAGGAAGTTTAGATTTCTTTATCTTTGTAACATCCCGCAATTTTGGACCATTCAAATTGACAATAAAACGACACATATCAGACTTGAATAATTCAAAACAACAGATTGCTAATAAATTTGGAGCAAATAAAATCAATCACAGAATCACTGACACAGAATATCAGAATAACTCGCAGCGGAATAAAATAAACACAGTAGTTCATGAAGCTACTAGATACATAATTTCAAAACAAATACAAAATACTAGAGTCTGAAAACAGATACAATAGAAAATCTAAGTACATAAGTCCATTGATACATAAACAAAGTTGAATGGAAATAACTAAAATAGAAATAACAGGTAGATAGCTAAATCTCCAGTTGATCTCTAGCTCCAAAGGTGAATCCAAAGCTATGATGCTCAGGCTGACCCAAGCATAAAGCAAAACACAAAACACTCGAGTCAGGACATAAATACTTACAAAATGTAAATCAACTCAAGTTAACGGTAAAGAAATGCATCAGTAACTTAAAGGATGGTTAGGATCACCCATCCTTTAAGGATCCGTTAAACTATCTACTATGTAGCAATATATGCTATTATAATAATGTCTAAAGTAAAGCAAACTATTAAAATAGTGTTAAGGCCTTACCCGTTTCCCCCTTAACAGTACTCCTGATCGGGAGGCTACCAGAGGATACCCAATAGGTAGGACACAAAACAAACTCGTCATGGTCTTGATATGGTAGGTGACACGGTACAACTAGGAAATACCAAGGTAGATATACCAATTACAATTCTAGGCTGGTCTTAACGCATAGCCGCAACTACTGCCCACCTCGAGCCACACTCCCAAACCAAAGGTACGCACCAAATCAATCACAAAGTATTAGAATGGCAATCGAAGAAGTGTGTCCGATCGGAGGAGCTACCTCACTTGGCCCGTCAATTGCTACTGTTTTAGCCACTTATGCTAACTCATGTAGTCAGGTCCACGTATATACCTCAACTAGAACGTCAACAACCACCTACTTCATTTTGGAATCTCCACCGCGTACACAGTTGTTAAAGTGGTTTTTGGAGTTGGTAGATGTAACGTCCCGCCTTTTTGTACGCTTTAAAACGACGATCAACCATACACGTCAGAATTAAACCATACAGACGGGCGGATTTTTATGGGGTAAATAAGAAAAAAGCAGAGAAAGAAAAAGAACAAAACAGAATCTTGCAACGGAACGATAAAATATAATAATCAAACATACAGTTCATGAAGCTATTTTACAAAATATTCGATTATGCTTATACAATACATATCAGAGTTACACATACTAGAGAACAATAAATAATGCAGCGGAATAGTGTGAATGTAGTGGAATATAATAAATAATATTAATACAAATCTTCGTCTTCGTCCTCTAGAATAAAATCTTCAAATCTTGAAATGCTCGGACTGACCCGAGCGAATTGAAAAGACAAAACACTCGAGTCAGAACTAAAAGGTCTTATGTAAGTTAAATCAACGGTAAAATATGAGTGGAACGGGGTCAGAGATGTTTACGGGATTTGACATCTTCTATCCAGTGTCTAACGTGAGTGCAGTAACTTAAGAGATGCTCGGAATTCACATCTCCTAAGGATCCGTTAAACTATTTACTATGTAGTAATATTTTGCTATTATAATAATGTCTATTAGTAAAATAAACTTACTTTAAATAGCGTTAAGGGGTTACCTATATAGCCCTTAACACGTAATAGTGCCAGTATCCTATACAGTACCTGCATATCTCTTGATCGGGAGACTACGAGAAGATACTCCATAGGTACGATACAAATCAAACTCGTACAAGGCACGCTAGGGTAGGTGACACGACACACAAGGCAATGCCAGGGTAGATATACCAATTGCTATCCGGGCTGGTGGTAGCGCGCAGCTACCGTCCACCTCGAGCCACACCCCCAAATCAAAAATTAAAAGTGGCCACCAAGTAAATCTCACAGTTAGAATATAATATCGAAGGAGTGTGTCCAATCAAAGGATTGACCTCATTAGCCCGATAATTGCTCTTGTTTTAGCCACCTTATGCCAACTCACGGGAGTTGGGTCCACGTATATACCTCAAAGGAAACGCCGCCACCATCCTACTTCATTCTGGAATCTCCACCGCATACACGGTTGTCAAAGTGGTTTTCGGTATCGATAGAGAGTATGCCCATATTCGATCCCGGTCTCTTGCCAACCAATCGTTATTATAACACCGCGGTCATTTCAAAATAATTTTACTTCAAAACCAAAATATACTATCCATTTCAAAACCATATAAATACAATATCATTTCCCTTTCAAAACCAAATAAAAATGATATCATTTTTATAAAACCCAAATCATTATAATATCATTTTTATTTCGAATATATCCTTTCCAAAAACATAACACTTCCAAAATAATAATACCTTGAAACCTATAACTTTGAAACATAACTTCCAATACCGAAATGGTTTAATATTAAATTTCTTATTATAATAAATTAGCTTCTTTAATTTCACGAATCAATTCCAAATACAGATTTGAATCCCTAAATAAACCATTTCAATTTTCATATATTTCAAAGTTTTAAATATTCCACCATTTCAAAACTAATTCTTTGATAATCCCATATACATCAAATTCAATTACTATTCTTTAGATTAGAAATGTTTACGTAATAATCCAATATCATTTCAGAAAACTTTTAACTTCACATAACTGGATATTGTTTCAATTTATTTAACTTGATATATTCTTTTAAATCAACTTTATATTCATTTAAATCACTCTAAACCAAATCAAGTTATAAGAATCATACCCTTTAAAATCTCAATTTTATTTAAATTTCAAATCAAATTTATTCGAGTATAATTCTTAAACAATTCAATTCAACCAATTTCATATTTATCTTCCAACTAATTTTTTTATTTAAGTCATTAAAACTCTATATATACAATATCTTAAACAGTTACTTAACTATATAATATAAAACAATCAAACTCCATTATTAAACTTATTTTTATTAAACAAATTTATACACATCTTAAATTCATGAATTTAACTATATACATAAAATAATATTTATATAATATCAAAAATTAATATTTATTAAACCGTATAATTATATCCAAAACCATAGAAATCATTTTCAAAATACACTACGCTATAGATTGCATACTGCAACACCCAAGAATAATGCAGGATGTGCCAAAAAATGTTGCTGTAGGCTAAAAAAGGACAAAAGAAACACTTTCTCGGTGATGCATTTTGTCGCGTTGCCCTAGAGTCAAAGGCAACACCCTAGGGCAACATCGGTTCTGTTGTTGCCACAGGTACCAAATTTACTAAAAAGTGGGCCCCACAATCTAGGCCCCAACATATGAGCCCACATTGTGGGGCCCACTAATTCTGTGGCCCATCTTTACAGAACCCTGTTGTGGGGCCCATATTCATTAATCTATGGTAACACTTTTACCATCCAATGGCAACACTTTGCAGGTTTATAACCACATTTAACATCACATACTACAACATTATATCATATCTATGGCAACACCTTTTGCAATTTAAATTGGAAATGTACTGCAACATTATATCATATCTATGGCAACATTATACTGCAACATTATATCATATCTAATGGCAACATTACACTGCAACAAAGAACTTTTCATTTCAGAATAGCCAGCAACACAAGTCTTACTTAGTCAAGTACAAAATAACAAACATACTTAAAAACATAGCCAGTGTATTCATAGTTACAGCTAGTACATACTAAATTCTACTTATTAACAGTACATTCATATTTACGAGCCTCCAGTGCCATCAATGCCTCTAGTGCCTCCAGTGCCATCACTACAGACGGTCGCACAGTAAATTTTGTCCCTTATGTCCTTTTAAAAGGGAGGTAACACTCAGACTAGAAAAAGGCATGAAACTACATCCTGTGCTTAAATGAATACAGTGTAAAACGAAAGGTGATTTTGTATTTTTACAATAGATATCTATGTAGCTTAACAACCACCTTAAAGGCAAAGACATAAATTGCGATTAAAATTGATGAAGATTTCCTTTCACTTTCGGTTATAATAGTGGAGGGTAAAGTATTCAATAAAATTATCATACACCTTCATTTAGAGAAAAGTTAGCGGCAGTAGTGCCTCAAGAGCACCTTCTTCTTGACCGACAGCAGCATTAGTTCCTTCGCTATCCCTATGAGAAGCTAAGTTGGCCAAGCATTGAGAAGCCTGTGAAAAATTGATCTAAAAAATTGTTTTTATAGATGTACATTTTGTTCTAGTGAGACTAGCTTTTTGACATTTAATCAATTTCATATCCTAGAGTTAAAATGTGATGCAGGCTGTTACAAATCTTCCAGTGATACTTTTGGAGAAACAAGGGAGTGATGTATAATGCATTTACTTACTCAAACTGTTGGCTTCATATTGTTTATTTGGTGTCCCAATTATAGTACTCAATTGAATAAAGTATTTATACCTGCATTAAGAAAAGTAGGTAATGAATATAAATAGCATACAATGTATAATTTTAATGAACTTTGCAATAAAAACGCATAACGACACCAGCATTACAAGCAAAAAGCAAGAAAAACAACTGACATAAGAGCTTAAAACTTTCAATAAGCTCAACTACACGGTTGATTAAAAATACAGTTGTGTGAAAATCACATTCCATGCTTCATCAAGATAATTAAGTGTCTAGCTGACAAACAATGAACCTCACATACGTCAAAATTACTTCACGTAGTTTTCATTTCACTTTATTTTTCAGCAAAAAATCACCATGATTTTAAATCAAATAGGGAATATGGAATTACTAAAACTGGTGTATAATAATAAGTTTGCCAAAAGCTGCAAGAACTCACATTTGAGTTGGAGAGAATTGTAGTTCATAATTCTAGGCATAATTATGTTGAAAACGGTACCTCAAAGCTAGCAAAACAGTGAAAGTTATTCCATTGGATGGAGATGGCAGTGGTTTTTGACGTGCTTTCATCATTCTGCTTAACTATAATCCCAATTCCTCCACATCCCAGTTTGACACTGGTCATCCTAGCATTAGCTGCTACTCATCACCATCTAGATAACTACAAAACAAAAAATAATATAGATTAAGCCAACAAAAAAGCAAATGCTGAAGAAATAATTGTTACCCCCCAAAACCATCACCACCAAAAAATGAATGAAAGATATCGAAAGGGTCATGACCACCACTATCTCTACCCATTTCCTTCCTTGAGAGCATACTCATCACAATTGGTCGCATTTTTCTCGTTTTCAGGTTCATACAGAACCACGTTAATGGGAAGTAACATTCTGGAAATAACATTCAACTTGATTTATTCAAAATATATCCCAATAAGATAAACTCCCAACATGGCGTTAATGGGAAGTAGAAGCATGCAAGTAAAGATAACATTGCCTGGAACAGTGACAAATTCATAAAAATTCTTACCACCCAGTTTTAAACTTGACGACAAACTAAGCATGCGGAAATCAAGTGTTGCTGCTGCATACTATAAACAAGGCAGTATCATGATTGAAAGCATATTTACAACAGTAAACATGTGACAGTTCTAAATCAATTCGTATTTTCAGAACTATTACGCCATGTCCTTTCAGTATAAAATCACATAAACAAACGAATACTTTTTACACATACCATACCAGAACAGTGGACTGTGTGATTTTGCAAATTTACTAGCTTTTCTTACCTCTGCTTATTAACCATCTGCTATGCTGTTTTTAGTTAACATTTATCAACAGCATGAAGTAAAAGCTTGTACCAATAAAATCTTAATAAGCTACAATAATAATAATCTGAGTAACCAAAAGTTCATACAAACTTACATTTGATAGTCTTAATGAACAAATTAGGACTTCCCTCTATCATCCATACTTTAGAAGATATGCTCCTTCGTACATAGTAGTTGTTGCCTGCAATATAGAAGAAGCCTTTATTCATGAAAGGTTTAGAGAGCGTTTTATCATCAAATTTTAATTAGAGTCTAAAAATGAAGATGCATTGATGTTAATTAAATTCATTTACAAAATAGAAATTAATTCATTTACAAGATAAATCCACCACCTGAAACAGATCACCGCATCTTCGTTCCCAGAAACCACTGTCCTCCATCACAACGTTCGACCACCCACTTCTCCTCCAATCAACAGACCTGTACAACTAGGCAATTCCATCTCCTCAGCCACAATCTTCAACCAAACTTGGAATCGCAAAACCAATTCGCTAATCCACAACACAAATTCGCCTCGAATCAAACTCACGAAGAGCTCTCTAATTCCAGAATCCACAACACGAATCCGTAACTCAAACCGCAACACCAAACCTGCGAATTCCAGAATCGAATTTGAATTGAGAAATGGTTTTGTGAAATTTGGTTTGAAAAAAAATCAATTTGGATTGCGATTCTATCTTCTAAAAATTTGAATGTGGAAGTGAGTTTAGTAAATTTTGACAAGAGAATTTTTACTTGCGTTCATTTTATTTTGCTCGAGCGGCGGCGGAGTGCGTATTTTGTTAAGGGTTTGGGAAACCCTTTAATATTTTGTTAACTTTTGCCGCTTTGTTTTTGCTTCCTGCGTTAAAAATTATTTCAGCCCACTTTTTTTTCAGCCCGCACTCATTTTTTATAATATTTTTATAAGTCTATAGCTACTGCAACATAGTGTTGATATCTATGCTAACATCCTGAAGCTAATGTTGTAATAGACAAAAATCAGCATAGCTATCATTACATTGTAGCTAGCAACATCTTATATTTTCGTTGCAATAGGCCATCTATGGCGTAGTGATATATATATATATATATATATATATATATATATATATATATATATATATATATATATAGACCGACGGTGTCTGTATATAATTTTCTATCCTATGGTCAAGTGATATAGATATTTATCATTTCAATCTGTAATTTAAAATAAAAATACGGTTATATATCATTTCAAACCGCAATCCCGAATGAAATAAAATGCATAACAACTCATAGTTTATAACAATATAAAATACAACATCCCTTCATCCAATATCAACCATCAACCATTTATCACAATCATCATCCAATTCAAACAATAATATCAATATATAGCAGATAATAAACAACAGGTATTTACTGGAAGTTTATATTCAATAATAATAATTTAATTAACAATTTAACTGGCAGTTTATATGCAATAATAAACTAAATAACAATTTAATCCAATAAATCTAATTTAACTGAGATGATGATTAAAATATGCCAAACAGTCACAAATAAATTTCTAATCACATCAAAAATTAATTTAACAAACATAAGAAATTTTAGAAGTTGTGAGTGGGTTAAAACACTCAACTTTTGATTTTAAATTGAATTTAAATCCAATTTAAATCCAAAATTTGAAAAGTCTCAGAATCCGTCCAAATTAGCACAAAAATGTCCGGAATTCCGATACGAACCTAGCGGGGAAAACCGCACGTAAATCGGATATCGTAAGCGAAAGTTATTGCAATTAGAACATTTAAAAACAAAGAAAATATAAATTAAAACAAAATAAATGACTCACCCTCTACCCTACCACGTCAACGCATTGTCAGGTGACCGCGTTCGAAACCCTAGCTGTTCGAACAGCACACACGCGGCACGAAGTAGCGCCCTTCCACGCACGATCGCACGCCGCGCCTAGGCCGGCCGCTACCTCCCTCAGTCCGTCGCCGACCCCCCAAACCTCCAGCCCCCACGTGACTAGGTCGCGTTCGCGAAAACCCATCAGCCGCCATTCGAACCTAGCCCCAAATCAAGATTTCTAGGCCGATCCAACCGTCGACGCCACCTACGAACGACCTAGATGCGATCCCCTCAAAGCCCTCTACACAACGGCGCCTTCAATTCGTCAATCAGACGACGTTGATTACGGTACGATGAATGGCCGTGATTTATTCCATGATTTCTGGCTAAATAGTAACCCAAATTGGAAAACGAATTGCAGATCTGGGTTATGCTCTTCGAGAGCTTCGAATCCATATAAAATTTGATAGTATTTGAGGAGTTTGAAATTTTGACTTTGAATTTGATTTGAAATTGGAATTGGGAATTTTTGTTTTGTCTGCCATTGAAATAAGAAGGTGGGGAGGAATTGTACGTATAGACAAATGACAATGAGGAATAATTAGGGTCTATAAAAGGGTATATAAAGGCACAGTTGAAATAGAATAGATGGACTCGATTGATATACGTGTTGAACGATAAAATGGCCCGAAAAGCCCCCGTTTCGACTCCGGAACGAAATTGGGTCAACCTATATATCGAAATAGATGTTTTAAAATATTTTAAACACAATGGAATAGGTTTCACGTCCAAATTCCATCATATGAATAAGTTGACAAAATCAAATTATTTCAAATTGATTTTAATTTCATTGATTTCTAGGCGTTTCGAGTCTGTACGATCAAACGTCAAGCCCGATTGCTACAAAACTTGAAATCCTACAATAATTCACTATTACAGATCCGATGAAACTACTTTCGTCGAAATCCAAGCCAGCGCCAAAATGGCAATTTTTACATTAATTAAATAAATTAAAATTTAATTAATTAAATAAAATTTTCAATTTCAATTCGATAATTGAAAATTTTCATCCTTTTCGATTTCTCAATCATTTATAATGATTTAAACAAATTTAAATGTCAATTTAGAGTTGATTAATTTATCAGTTTCAGTATTAACCTCAATTTCATTAAATTCAAAAATTATAAATATAATTCCCAATAATCCCATTTAATTAAATAAACTAATGATTATTCCATTCATTATTGTCAAACAGATGAATTTAACATTGGATTCAAAACTATTACATTAATATTCCTACATTCCATCTTAATTTCAAATAATGTAATATTTAGATATTTTAATTTCATTTAATGCAATTAATCCAATTATTGTAGTTCAAATCCAATAAATTAATAAAACTTATTTCCATTCCTTTTAATTCGACAAATTGTCCAATTATGAATAACATTAACATTAATTATAAATATTACCATAATTAACATTAACGTAATATTAAATTATAATTATTGTAACTGATTTCCAATCTAAATTAACAAGCTACAAAAATAGGTAACATACAGTAATCGTTACATTTACCTTTAGTCACATAAATAAGCTTTTATTACTTACAAATCAACGTTGCCATTTATTTTCATACTACTAATTTCATTCACTTATGTTCAAATTATAGCCAAACATAACATTTAAATTATTTTATATAATTGGTATTTCATTCATGTTCATTAATATTAACTTTAGTTAGCGTTGTTTACCTTGCATTTTCGTTATTATTTTATAAATATGATTCCCAATTATTTCTTTAACTTATACTAACATTGATTCTATCAGATTGCACTTATTACGTATTATTTCATCAATTAATTATAACTTTGAATCTATTTCCCAATTTACAAATTACAATCAATTAAAACCTTACGATTTTAATAAATTCATTAATTGTCAATTTCCATTCCAATAAATCCATTTATTTGATTTTTATCTTATTATGAATCAATTATAAACTTACCATCTTAAAGGTGATGTCAACATGTGTACTTATCTATTACACTAATATTCCCAATTTCATCTTAATTCCAATTCACTGTAGTATCAAATTCCAATTTCTTACAATAAACCCATTTATTATAAATTGAATACCAATTAATTAGTTTCAAATAAATAGACTGATTCAATTCAATTCTTTTATTAAGCCTATTATTAATCAATATAATATTTCATTCGTTAATTCAATACTTACTTTTTATTTACTTATTTTAAATTTTATAACTAAGCGTAACAATTTACACTATTTCATTATAATTTATAAAGTTTTTACCTCTTTCTAGATTTTATTAAAAATCTTATTAAATTAACCAATTTTAATTATTGAAAATTTAAGGGTCGTTACAGTAGAGGGTATGACAACTTCCGATCCCGGTCTCTTTAACAACCAAACGTTATTATAATCCATGGTTATTTCATTTCAAATGGTTTATATTTCATATCAACATACTCGTTTCAAAACCATATAAATCCAATATCATTATTCTTTAAAAATAATATTCATTTCCAAAGTTGTAACACTCCCAAAATTTATACATTCAATTATAACACATTGACATCATAATAATTTAGAAATCATAGCACTTTAAAAATGTAACCTCTATAATCATAACATTTTGAAAACATTACATTTTAGAAATAATAGCATTTCGAAAACATAACCTCAAAACATCATAGAATTTTGGAAATGTAACCTTAAGGAATCATAGCATTTTTGGAATGTAATACTCAAGAAATCATAGCATTCTAGAATGTGATACTTTCCACTTTAACATTTTATATAATCAAAATATTTATATACTTAAATTTTCAACATGGTTATTTTATCACTATTTTATTATACTAATTTATTTAATTGGATATTACAAAAATCATGCCTTTTAGTTAAATAAAATTAGTTACTAAAATATCCAATTTAAAGCTGAGATTCCTTATGTTAAGTTGAATGTACATCATTAACATACATTTTGTTATTACAGTAAAGAGCATTTATCATTTAATCAATATTACGTTAATTAAACTTACATGTCACGTGTATGTTTTAACTTACATTTTTATTACAATAAAGGGCATTTATAATTTTAATCATGTTACATTTATTAAAACTTACATGTCAAATGTATGTTTTAACTTACATTTTTATTACAGTAAAGAGCATTTATCATTTTAATCATTTAAAATATACCATTTACATTAATTAAAACTTACATGTCAAATGTATGTTTTAACTTACATTATTATAACAATAAAGAGCATTTATCATTTCAATCAATATTCCATTAATTAAAACTTACGTTATCAAATTTATGTTTTAATTTACATTTTTATTACAGTAAAGAGCATTCATCATTTGAATCATTATTACATTAATTAAAACCTACATCACCAAATGCACATTTTAATTTACATTTTTATTACAATAAAGAGGATTTATCATTTTAATCATTATTATATTAATTAAAACTTACATTATCAAATGTACGTTTTAATTTACGTTTCTATTACAGTAAAGAATATTTATCATTTTAATCAATATTATATTAATCAAAACTTACATTATCAGATGCACATTTTAATTTACATTTTTTATTACAGTAAAGAGCGTTTACCATTTTAATCATTATTACATTAATTAAAACTTACATTATCAAATGTACGTTCTAATTCATATTTCTATTACAGTAAAGAGCATTTATCATTTTAATCAATATTCCATTAATTAAAACTTACATTATCAAATGTACGTTTTAATTTACATTTTTTATATATAAAGAGCATTTATCATTTTAATCATTATTTACATCATCAAATGTACATTTTAATTCACATTTCTATTACAGTGAAGAGAATTTATCATTTTAATCAATATTCCATTGATTAAAACTTACATTATCAAATGTACGTTTTAATTTACATTTCTAGGTTAGAATAAAATAATATTATTAAGTCAAATTGGATTATTAAATTTCAGTTAACCTTCATATTGTAAATTAAATTCCAAAAAATTACATTCCCAACCATTCATTTCTTATAAAAGTTTAACACATGTAAATAAAAGATAAAATTTTATAGCAATCATTACATTAAAAGTTTAGTTGAAATCCATATATTAAAATCGAAAATACTTAATAACTTTTAGAAAACTATTTTAAAACCAACCACAGAGTCTGTATAAAACTTTCTAACCTAGGGTCAATGGATTTATATCATTTCAATCCGAACTTATTAAATTTTCAGGTTTATATCATTTCAAACCCGCAATCCCAAGTCAAATAAAAATTGCTCAAGCCTATCATTTCAGCCTATAACAATTTTTCCTTAACATAAAGATAGTTCGAGTATGTATCATTTCAACTCACAGTGAAGGAACTTGTAGTGTGAGAACAGAATATGAAATATACAGAACAATAAATAACATATCATGGCATATGATCATAATAGGTGTAAAACAAGGTGGAATAACATAATATAATCATATAAGAAATTACTAACTTGCATTTACGTATCAATACAATTCAAATGACATCAATTCACAAAAATGTAAGTATGTAGTCAAGCGTGATTACTCACCATCTTTAGCTAGAGAAAATGATTCCAAACAAACATAACTACGAATAAGCACGACAATCACAAATAAGCTTGAGTGGGAGGAGAATCCAAATTCAAAGATTAGAAAATAAATAAAATACATATGTAAATAAATAAATTTACGTAGAAAAAAATATGTAGAAAAATATATTTTGTAAAATACATGAGAGGGCTAGCCTAAGGGGAACATAGGCTCGGCCATAGGGGTTGTTTGGGTTCAGTCTAACCATGTTTGGGATCGGCCTGGACTGCTCAAATGGTTCGGCCATAATAACTTAGGATTTGGTTCGACCATAGCCTAGGGTCTGTGGCTACAAAGCTTGGCCTAGGTGTGGTTTTGGGTCAAGGCAAGGCTAGGGTTATGCTAAAGGTCACAGCAAGGCAATAGGAAGGGGGAAAAGTTGTTTGTGTGGTTCGACTAGGGTTTTGGAAGGTGGTGATGGCTGAGACAATTGAAGGAGATAGGGGGAAAAGGAACGGGAGGAGGTGGTTTGACCTAGGGTTTGTCACGGCCAGGCAATTTGAAGAGGAAGGGGATGTAATTGACTAGGTTTTGGGTGGTGGTCACGACCTAGGGCAAAATCATAGGATGTGGATGGTGGTGATGGTCGGCTATGGGAGGAGGTGGTGAAGGTGATGAGGAAGGCCGAAATTTGAAAGGAGGAAGGAGGAAGAAAAGAGAAAAATATAGAGAAAATTGAGAGGAGGAAGAAGAATTTTACTGTATTTTTCTGAGCAGGAGATGAGAAATGAGAAGGCAGAAAATAAATTTGTACGTAGAAGTTTCTCATCTAACGACCTTTCAATTGTACAGACAAAATAGGTGACTTTTAGAATACCCTAGCCCATTAGTCTAAGCTAATAACTAATAGAAGAAATAAAATATGAAACAATTGTGTGTAGTACGCTCTACAAATTTGGAGAAGTAAAAAATCAGAATTTTACGAAACGAAAAGCAGGAAAAAGGTTAGAATCAAATCCAGCTTCATAAAAACAGAACAAAATTTAAAATTTTCAAATTTAAATTTTCAACAGGATGTCAAACTTTAACCAAAATTGACCAAAATTTGAATTTTCAGAAAAAATATTTATTTTATTAAATTTGGAAGAACATTTCACATCAAATCCTATAAATATATTTTAAAATTCCAAATTTATCAAATTTAAAATACATAAAAATCAAAGTTTCAGATAAAATTCCATTAAAAATATTACAAAAATTACGAGCTGTTACAATCTTAATTTATGGCCATCTATCTTTTTAATTCATGTTGTTTTTAATTTATGTTATTCCTTATGATGTTATATTGCACTTTTTACGATGTTTGTTGTTATTTTTTTGACATCGTTACCTTTAAAACATGTTTATCTATGATATTATCATTATTTATACATGCATGTGTGTTTGTGCTTATATATATACACACTTATCATTATATATATATATATATATATATATATATTCCTTTTTGTCAATGACAAAGAGGAAGAAATATAATTACTTCAGCAGGTAAGCAAATAGAATATTTATAACGACTCAGAATTTTGGTCGTTGATTTTGAACGTTTAATTTATTTTTAAATGTTGAATTCGATATATTAATTGATTTTGAATATGGAAAAATAAGTGAAATAGTTTAAAATTTCAAATATAGCGATTAACAGATTCAGTAAATAGTAATTTTATTTGCAATTAGGTAAATATGGGAATCTAGAGTTAAATGGAAATGGAAATGATTTATAAGTTGACTTTGAACTCTTTTCGAATTAGAGTGATGGTAATAGACTTTTGAATAGAATTAAAAAGTCGATAAATTAAAATTTGATAGTAATAGACTTTTGAATAGAATTAAAGAGTCGACAAATTAAAATTTGATGGTAATAGACTTTTGAATAGAATTAAAAAATCGATATTTATATTAATTCAATAATGCAATTTAATATATAGTAACAGTGGTAATAAAGGAATTTTGATTAAATATAAATCAAAATGATTTTCAATATGAATATAAATTCTATTTGAATTATAATTGAGTTAATAAAAGTTTAAAATTGAGATTTCAAGCAATTTTGTCAATTTTAAAAATCGCTCGGTTTAATCGACGAGTTAAAATAGCCTTCTAGGATATAGTCTTAGAATTCGATGAAGCTAGTTCCATTGGATCCATAATAGTGTATTATTATCGGATTTCAAATTTCTTAGCGTTTGGAGTAATTGTTTGGTCGTACGGGATAGAAACGCATTGAAATAAATATCGAAAATTTAATATTTTAATTCGATTCGAAAAGCTATTTTCCATATATGATCGAATAAGGCTTGGAAACATGTTCCATTGTGTTCGAAATTGGGGTAAAACCTTATAAACGCCAGGCAGCATGCTTCATCATGAGGATTTATGAAATTGGAAATGTAAATTGTTAGACTATAAATCAAGGGATTTATAAGTATTAGATTGGCTATACGAGGATTTGGGAAAATATATTTTATCGAGAAATCAGGCTTGTTTTAAAAAGAGGATTTTTTATTTATTAACTGGGTAATTTCAAAGGTAATTTTAAAAGCATTGAAAAACATTCCATAAATTAGTTAAATAATTATTTTAAATTGTTTAAAATATGTTTAATTATGAATTAAGTCAGTTTTATGTTAAGTCAATTATTCTTAAAGAATTAACCATTATTATTATTTTAAGAAGATAAATTATTCAATATCAAGATTTTATATAGTAACTTTTATTAAAGGGTGTCGCCTAAAATTTAACTTGGAAAATTGTTATAGCAATTTTCATAATTATTGTTTTGAAAATTTATTATATAAAGATTTCGGGAAGAAATGATATGCTTGCATGACGTAATCGGAGGCACTGAGTGTTTGCAGTTAAGTCTTGGATTTCTCTGGGATAGAGATATAACCACTGAGCTATGAATCCATGGTTTGATACCGCAGTGGTACATTCCATATTATTTTGAATGGGTTTTCAAATATTTTCGAAAAGGATAATTTGTGAATATACTGAATTCGATAAGATAAGTACATACCTTTGGATAAAGAGATTTAATTAATTTAAAATTTAAATTAAATAGGACTTGGTTTTTTCAGTGGAAATGGAAATATTTGGTTGAATGATTGTTTGTTGATAGTTAAACAACCGACTATCAAATCTGGACCCAAAATATAACTTTGGGAATATCTAGAGAAAATATTAAAATTATATGGTATAGTTACCGTTCGAGATGCTATACTGTACGTATTGACTCGTTTCGTTCTTCTAGGACGATGATAAGGAAATCCATCCACTAACGGTTAGGAGGTAATCCCTGATCTTATCTTCGTCTGTTTATTTCCAAAAGAACCGGGGTTGAGTTTACCGAAAAAATTGAACATTGTTTCGGAGAGACCGGGATCGGGCAAGTTATTTGAAAACCACTTCGATCCAACGAGTACGTTTTCGAAATGAAGACAAGAGCATGGAATCGAAGATGGAGAAGTGAAGTGCAAGCGCTAATTGCTACTAATCCTGAAGGTGATTCCAAAATGGATGCAGTAGAAGTATATTCGGTTCCATTCGGACCTAGAACGGACTTGTATGGATGAATGCTATCGGTAAACTGTCATTGGAGGACAATGAGCATTCCAAGTGAAAAATCCTTAAAAGGTAATCGTAGCCTCCAGCCTCATCAATCGGGAATGATTGAAAAGCAAGGGAGATGCAGCACGGCTAAGTGGGTAGCACTCATGTAGGGTATGTTTATCACCTTTCTAGATACCCTCGAATATTATTACTATGATTCATGGAAGGAGCTCGGTAAGGGTAGAAACACCCGAGGTGATAGCATATTCAGTCTATCCAGGTTAGGGGTAGACCGGTCTTGTGTAGCAGTCCTAGCGTGGTCCTCGATACATCATTCCTAGACATGTACCGAGACAGGTGATACCCCAGAACCTGGTCATTCGTACAGAATCCATTCTCCAATAAGTGCCATACGGTTTTAATTGTACCCAACTATTTTTAAATGTGAGATGCAAGCATTTCAGCTATTTGAATAATTTTTTGTACTTAGACACTATTATAATATCAGATGATTTTGATATGAAATGGTTTAGTTATTGTAAGGTAAAAACCTGTCGTGTGTATGTATGGCGCTCTTAGGAGATACCTTTGTTTTTTAAAGATTTTGGAAACTTTAATAATTTAAATTGAGTGTGTTTTCTCACGTTGGTTTTCCAAACTGACTTGGGTATTATTTTATTTTAATGCTCGGGTCAGACCGAGTATTACAGGTTCAAGTTAGGATGCTATGGAGCTCAGGAGGCAAGTTGGATGGTGAAGACGTATTGCTCGTATTTGATTTTATTCCTCTATAGTGTTTTGTTTAAATTACCAGCAAATCGTGAGGGTTGCTTGTTATAACTGTCCAGGCTGGTAATTATTGATTTGTGTACTTTGATGTGAGATACATATATGTTACATTTTTGATATGTGTAAAGAACTATTTATATTATATGTTATTCAGTCCGCTGGAGATTCTGTTTTGTTTAGTTTCTTTTTTCTTCTACCTACTTTCTTTTCCCTCAACAATCTGTCTTTTTAGTACTCGATCGTTCGACATGTTATATAATGAGCGTATTTATGTCGATTCCGAGGGTCGAAAGGACGGGTCGTCACAATATTCAATCATTTTTTATATAAATTTTTCTTGACTTACATAGTTGCCACCATCAAAAAAGGGAGAATGTAAGAACCTTGTATTTTGATGTTTTTATCATGAAAACTATATAAGTAAATATTATGTGAACTAACCATATTTGCAGGAGAAGATGCTATTCTACTCGATAATAGATTGCAGACCAAGAATTCAGAGAGAAGTTTCAAAATTATTAATGGTCTGTCTATAGTTTAGCATAGTAGTTGATTACTGTTAAAATCTCTCTGGGTGTTATATGCACACACACAAGTATTAAAATTTGTTTTCAAATTATACACACACATAGTATTTCATTCATTTCAATTTTCATTGACGAAATGTTTTCAAAAGAAATTCAATACGGTAGAAACTCAGAATTTAGCCGACTGAATCAGGAGGTTTAATCGACTAAATACATGTGCACATGCACAGTGCACTTGAAGGTTCCGTCGATGGAACCACCCTATTTAGTCGATTGAATTATGTTTCATTTTAATATTAAACTTTTAACTTGAAATTTTTAAATATTTAGTAGACTGAAATCTTTTCCTCAGTCGAATGAAAGTGCATAATGGCTATTTTTCTGAATGGTCAATTCCATTAACGAACAGAAACAACCCTTGATTCAAGATTTATTTTCGTACCTTTTGACCATAACACTTCACGAAGAATTGCATCACTTAAACTCTATATGTAGCCTTCATTTCAGTTGTTTTAATTACTTAATTTCTGACTCTATTCTCATATATTTATTATTTAAAATATTCTGCCATTTTCTTTCAAATCTCATTCTAATCACTTGCACGTTCAAGCACAAATTCATTTGTAATTAAATTAACTTCCAATCTTCACGAACTACACTATATACCACAAAGGAGAATATTATAAGAAGGGTACACTTTAAAGACTTATCTGTGCTATCAAAAGAGCAAAATCAGTCAAGAAAATTCTCTGTGTTGTTGAAGTCTTATTCGGTTACTCCGGCGGTAGAAGTCTTATTCAGTTGTCTAGGCGGTAGAAGTCCTGTTCGGTTGCGCGGGCGATGTAATACCTATTTGTTTGGGTTAAGAGAGGGTTGGTAGTTAAATTCTAGAAGGAGTCTGGGACTAGATGTAGAACGGGAGTTCGAACCAGCATAAAAATCCCTGGTGTCATTTACTTTACAATTTACCTTTTATATTTTATTCCGCACTAGTAGATAACTTAGTTACTATTCCATATTACGATCCTTAGCCACACTCTTAGGAAACACATACCTGGCCCCAAAAACTGCCAAGCCGAATGCATCGCTCCATGCATGCATAACAACTATTGGTAACTCTAGGAAGGAGACAACTCCATCCTTGGGTGGCTAAACCCCTGGCCATGCATTATATCTCTAGTTTTAGTCCTTACCACTGGTCAGGCTATGTCTGACATTCCAGCTTACGCACCGCCTACCGAATAGATCTCGAAACCAGACATGGATTTCAATACCTCAATAAGTCTCAGAACCACACATGAATTCTCACATCTCAATAAGATCTCGAAATCACATATGGATTCCTATACCCCAACGGGTCTTGGAATTACACATGGATTCCAACATCCAAAACAGATCCCGAATCTCCTCCAAGCATAGAACATGTTTATAGTTTTGGAGTGGTTACGATTATGGGTCATCTCTTATAAGCACACTTCCTCACTTATTGGATGTTCCAAAACAAATTGATCGATTTCTAGAATGTTCCATACCGATTCTTTTGGAAATAATAAGACACTACAAAAGAGCAGGGATCATCCTCTAACCGTTTATGTGGAGGGTCTCCTTGTTATTTGTCCTAGAAGAACAAAACAATTTTATACGTATAGTATAGCACCACTGGTGGTAATTATACCATATAATCCATATGTTTCTCTTAGATATTTCTAGAGTTAAAATCCTTCGGTGTTAAGTAGAAAATATTTCTGTGCCATCAAAATTAAGGCGAATTACACATTTAGGCCAAGATTTGATAATTGGTTATGTAACTATCAAATAATCAAACATTCAAATAGAGATTACATTTCCCATGGAAATCACTAAGCTACTGGAATTAGTCTTTCATTAATTTGGAATCACTTTTCAAATATTTATTGAAATATTCATATACTTATCTCGCTAGTATATGTATATTCACAAACCTTTCTTTTTCAAACTTGGCAAACTTTTCGACATACTTATAAAATCGTATAAGCATAATTATAAAGCATTTAGAAATGTTTTTTATTCCCAAAGTCATATACAAATGATTGAACCCAAGTGTCACTAAAATGGAGTTATTATTAACCCAAAGTAATATTTCTTTTCATAAATCTCTTTATTTTATAAAAAATAAAATTAAATAAAGAGGCTTTATTCCGCTGACAAATGTCCAAATTGCTTTATTCAATTTACTTTCGTAGAATGGTGTTTATTTGGCCAAACAGATAACACCTATGAAGTATAATTAGTTCAACTACATAACTATCCAAATCGACTTAATTAAAAATAAATCAATAATAATTTATCCTTAAAATATTTTACTCAAAAACTAACAATTATTTAATCCAAAATGTTTTTCTTGTTAATACAAACCAAATGCAAAAATCCGTGGGTTGATCGCATTTAAAAAGAGTTGGATGTTTTAATTTAAAATTAATGACTTTTTTTCAAATAAACCAAATTATATAGAAACTAAATGAAACGGGCTAAAGCCCATAGCCTCCCACCCAAAGTGAATAGTCTTGTTCCTTAATATCCTCCATACTAATTTCAATTTTCGTTCTCCTCACTTCGACGTGCTCGACTCACGTGATCGACTCGATTGGACCACAACCTTACCTTCGGTGGCCTCCAATGATTTTCAACTGAAAAGACCATTTGCTTCCATAACATGACAAACCAGATATAACTTTCTACTTCCATCCATGGCACATGTCCAAACCCCATCTACCGAAGCCTCTTGCAAAGATAAACACAATAGCGACCTTTAATCGAGCTAAAATTGCCTCTATATAACGGCCAAGATTTTCCAACAATTGATTTTAAATATTTAAATGGTTTAAATATTGATTTAAAATATTAATTTATTTTTGAATATGAAGATTTTGGTTGAAATTACAGAATGAATTTAAATTTGTAATATAACAATTAGTCAAAATATGGGCATGGTTAATAATTTAAATTTAAGTTGAATATGAGTCAAAACGATTTCTAATGTTGATATAAATTCTATTTGAATTAGAATTGATTTAGAAAGTTTTTAAAACTGAAATTTCAATTGATTTCGTCAATTTTTGAAATCGTCGATTTAATCGACGCGTTAAAATAGCGATCCAAGGCACAGTCTTGGAATTCGACGAAACTAGTTCCATTAGATCCGTAATAGTGTATTGTTATTCAATTTCAAATTTTGTAGTATTTAGAGTTGTCGTTTGGTGATACGGGATAGAAATGCATTGGAATTATATCGAAGATTTATTATTATAATTAGGTTCAAAAAAGCTTTCTTCTCCATACGATCGAATTAGGTTCTGAAACTTGTTCCAATGCGTTCGGAATAGGGGTATAACATTATGAATGCCTGGTGGCATGCCTCA
The DNA here is from genome assembly GCA_030765085.1 of Allium cepa. Taxonomy (NCBI): domain Eukaryota; kingdom Viridiplantae; phylum Streptophyta; class Magnoliopsida; order Asparagales; family Amaryllidaceae; genus Allium; species Allium cepa. The sequence continues at coordinate 297,618,547 of CM060937.1, forward strand.
ATAGGAATTCGATATTTCCCTATATATAATACGAGGTATTTTGAATATAAAATTAAAAATAAAAAGTCAACAATATCTGTAACAACCCGCATATTTAACGATTTTATATTTAAATGTTTGATTTAAATATAGCGTCGTTATTCGGATTTTGGGGTCCGAAATGTTACTTTATGCAAATGGCCGAATTGGAGCTCGAAACCATTTCCATTGAGTCCAAAATGGCGTTTGCGATCTTTTTGAGTATAATCTTTGATATGTTTGGAGTTTGTGAAATTTTGGCTACTTTTCCTATTGGGTTTGGGGTTGGGTTCAGCCCACTAGCTCACTTAACCCCTAGCTTAACCCTTCTCTTCATTTCATCTTCATTTCATTTTATTTCTCAAACTAAAAACCGAAATGGGGGAAAGGAAAGAGAAATAGAAATTAGCAAGCCCTAGTTTCTCCTTTGTAACTTGATTCTTGCTCCAAAATCAAAGAGAATCCATTGGTAAGTTCATCTCCACCTTCTCCATCTTTTCTCCTCTTCAATTTCAGTAATTTCCTAACCCTAACTTAGGAAATACTTGCTTTTGATTCTAGATTGAAGCTTGTAGTGTTGAAGTGGAGTGTAGTTGGTTGATCCCTTGCAATTGAGCTTCTTCGTCTTCTTTGTTTTGTGTAAAAAGGTGAGTTTTGAACTCACGTCTACTTCTCTTGATTTCATTGATGTTAGGTATGAATTCCTAACACCTTGTTCATATGCACTTGCAATTGGTTTGGGTTGAATTGGGGAATATTCCAGTTTTTAGTGTTTTGGGTTCAAATCTTTGAAATCCTAACTTTGATGTTTTAATCATGTTTTGGTGATGCATCGAGGAACATATAGGTCCGGGTTGTCGATTGGCATAAGCCCTTAGAGCCAATGTTCGTCCGATTGCATTTTGGGAGAGTTTGCTCTTCATTTGAATAAGGCTGAAAAACAGCCCAGGCATGATTCAGTCGACTGAAAACTCTGTTCAGTCGACTGAACCTGAAACCCGAGAGTTTCCAGGCATGATTCAGTCGACTAAAAAACTCTGCACAGTCGACTGAACCTGGAAACAGAAAGTTTCCTGAACCTGGAAAATTTTCCAGGTATAGGCTAAGTCGACTGAAAACTCTGTTCAGTCGACTGAACCTGTTGTTTCAGCCCACTTTGCCTTTTGGGATTTAATTTTCAATTTGAATCGATTCATGATGATTCTAAGTATGATTATCAATTGTTTTGACTTTGATGGTTCCTTTTAATTTTAATCCACGGGTTTTTATAAAATAATCTCTCGAATCGCATTTAAAAGTTCGTTTCTCTAATTTATAAATTCTATTTAAAACACACACTTTCGCACTTCGAACGAAGTGGAAGGGTGATTAAATGGTTGGACAAAACACGGACCATGAATCTGTACGTTTATCTTTCCGATTAATCCTCGACCTATTCGATTGATTGTTTTGACCTTCGGGTTTGGTTTATCGATGATATGAGGTAAACTTTGTACTGCTTTGAGTGTGAAAGGGACTGACGGATAGTAAACCGTTTAGTGCGAACGAGTGGTTATGGGACATACGTTAACACTTTTCGGATTCCTTTTCGAGAGTTGTGACACATTCCGCCAGTTAATGGTGTCCAGTACTGGGTCTTCGACCTTCACCACTACGGTTTGTTGCCTCTGGGATAGTGTCTTCGGACTGTCTCCCTAGGTTTGTTGCCTTCGGGTATGTTGCCTTCGGGTGTGTGCCTTCGGGTTTGTTGCCCTATATAGTTTCACTCTGATGTTGGCCTTATGTGCCGCATGGGTGATACTTGGGTTTGGAGTCTTCGGGCTCATGGATCCTTGTTTGTACAGTACTGAGCTCGAGCAAATTTTATGATGTTTCATTAATATGTATATTCCCTTGGTATCGCCCTTCGGTATTGGTCTTTTTGAGCCGCATGGAGTATAGCGTTTACCTTGTGGAACTTGTATACCTTATTGGTATTTGTTGTTTTCCTATTGGCTTGTTTTGGGATATTTGTATCCTTTGTTTCTATATGTTGCCGATGATATGAGGCTTGTTCTATATGATTCATCTCTTGTTGATGATTGTGCTATCTCCCTTAGAGATATTTATTATACTGTATGACCTTGCAGGTTTATTAGTGTTCAGTTTATCTAACTGATTTGTTGTCTAGACTGACCAGTGTATTTTATACTCGGGTCAGACCGAGATGTTTCAGGTTAGGTGCTTTTGGGGACTTAGCCTATTTTGCTTCCGCATGGACTATTCGCTAGCTTCATTTTGTTATAGCGTCTTTTGTAGTCCTTATCTGTTATAACTCTAATTTATACTCTTTCGTCTCGTCTGTATATGGTGGTCTCCTGTACCACTTGACATGTATTATTTTGTATACTCTGTGGTGTATCTGTGTATGTGTATATTATGATCGACTGTTCTGTGATGTATATTACATTTGAGTTGTTATATTTTCTTCTGATAGATCCTATAGCCATTGTAGTTTTGCTTTAAATATTTATTGAATAGGTCGAATTTTAATGTGTTTCTACTTTTTGACATATTTAGTGAATAGTTAAGGTAAGATTGCACATGGTCGCTTCCATTATACTCTATTGTCCGCGTTAGCCGACAATATTATCTATGTAATACTCTTTGTTAACGAGGCTCTCGGAGTGGGGCGTCACAGCGTGGTATCGGAGCGAGATTCAGAACAAAATATGATAAACACAGAATAGATGCACATATTATGGTACATCAAAGTGTACAAGTGATACAGATCCTTGAATCATCGTGTCTCTTTATTCCATCAAGGTTAGATAGATATTGGAAATACGTCTAGGAATGCATTTTATTCCGTAGTATCCCATATTGTAATATCTACCTTGTGAATAATCTTGTTCTTATCTTACTTTCAGCTTATGTCTGGAAGAGGCAGGGGTCGACGTTCGGATGCTGGGCAATCTAGTGGCTCGCATCCGGATGGCGTATATATGTCTGCCGATCAATTTTTGGAATTGTTTAGGAGCACTCAGCCTCCCGTTCCTCCTCGAGTGTCTCCACCTCGCAAGTCTGCTTTTGCACGTCAGTGCAGTGATTTTGCTCATCTTGGAGGAAAGCCGTTTAAGGGCTCCGAGTCTGTTCTTGAAGTCCATCTTGGCTTCGCACGTGCGAGCGTATTTTCTCTCGCATGGATCTTTCTGACCATGATAGAGTTCTTGTAACTTCTAGCTTATTACAAGAGCATGCTCTTGACTAGTATGAGCTTCTTGTAGCTGAAATTGATGAGTCTACTCTTTCTTGGACTCAGTTTCGGGGACGATTTGAACTCAAGTTCGTTCCTGAATCTGAAAAAGTTTTATTGACCCGTCGCTTCCTTGAGTTGAAGCAAGGGAAATCTTCTGTTTCTGAGTATGTCGCATCGTTCGAGGCTTTATCTCAGTATGGTCTTGAATTCATCAGCACTTCTTATAAGAAGAATTTGAAGTTTGTTTCTGGCCTTAAGAAATATCTTAAGAAGTCCTTGTTGCTCCAGCTTAAACTTTCTTTTGAGGAATTGGTCGATTCGGCGCTTCATCTCGAGACCGTCGAGAAGGAGTGTGATAGTGATGTTGATGTTGAGGTTTCCAGAAACCCCAACAAGAAGCAGTTTCCAATTCAGAAGATACCTTTTCCTTATAAGAAGAAGAAGACCGGTGGTCCTAGCTCTCAGCCTCAATCTTCCGGAACACCTTTCGTTCGAAAGTGTTTTAATTATGGTTCTCCGGATCATATTATTCGAGCTTGTGCAAAGCCTCTCTTCTGCCGTAATTGCAAGAAGGAAGGTCATCATGTTTCTGCTTGTCCTAATGCTCCTGCTAATGCAAAATCTGGCAAGCTCAATGTGGCTAATACTTCTGGAGGTCCTTCTCAATCCAAAGGTATGACTCCATCTATTTTGGAGGGTTCAATTCTATTTCATGATCATAGTATACGAGTTCTTTTCGATACGGGTGCTTCACATTCTTTCGTATCGAAGAAGCTTGTGGATGATTTATCTTTGGATGTTTCTTGTATGGTTACTTCTTTAAGGATTGCGAATCCTATTGGGGGATCCACGACCCTTAGTTTGCTTTGTGATGATATTGCGATTGTTTTATGTGGCTTTTCTTTCCGTGCGAATCTGCACGTTGTTTCTCATTTGGGTTTTGATATGATTTTTGGTATGGACTGGCTAGTGAGGTACGATGCCAGGATTATTTGTTCCGAGAGAATTTTATATCTTTGTCATCCTAATTCACCTTCTCAGTTATCTCTTGTTCTTCGGGATGTGGATAATTCCAAGATGGCTTTGTATTCTCTTGATTCGCGAGATGGTGATGATGTATCTCGTATTCCTATTGCTTGTGACTTTTTTGATGTTTTTGAACCTGTTTCGGGTTTGCCACCCAAACGGGCAATTGAGTTCCACATTGATCTCATTCCAGGCGCGCAGCCAGTTAGTCGTCCTCCCACGAGGATGTCTACAAAGGAAAATGAGGAACTCAAGAAGCAGCTTTTAGAGCTCGAGTCCAAGCAGTTGATTCAGTCCAGTTTTTCTCCGTGGGGATCCGCGGTCGTTTTTGTGAAGAAGTCTGATGGAACTCTTAGGCTTTGCATTGACTATCGCAAGCTTAACGAGTTGACCATTAGAAATAGGTATCCTTTGCCTAGGATCGATGATATGTTCGATCTATTGAGTGGTGCTAAGGTCTTTTCTCAGCTTGACCTTGCCACAGGTTTTCATCAGTTACGAGTCGCGGAGGATAGCATACCTCTTACCGCTTTCCGCACTCGTTATGGTTCTTTTGAGTGGCTCGTTATGCCATTCGGTTTGACGAACGCTCCTGCTTTCTTTGTTGACCTCATGAATCGGGTATTCCGAGAATATCTCGATAAGTTTGTTCTTGTCTTCATTGATGATATCCTTATTTATTCTAAGTCTGAAGCTGAGCATGCTAATCACTTGAGAATTGTCTTGAGTACTCTTCGTCGTCATCTGCTTAAAGCCAAATTCTCCAAGTGCTACTTTTGGGAGAATAAGGTTAAGTTCTTAGGCCATGTTGTATCTTCCGATGGCATTTCTGTCGATCCCTCAAAGATCGAAGCCATCCAGTATTGGAAGAGGCCTGAGAATGTGCATGAGATTCGTAGTTTCCTTAGATTGGCGGGTTATTACCGGCGGTTCATTAAGAACTTTTCCCGTGTTGTGCTTCCTCTCACAAGCCTTACTCGGAAAGGCATTCGTTTTATTTGGTCCGACAAGTGTGAAGCTTCCTTTCAGACATTGAAAGAACTTTTCACTAATGCTCCAATTCTTGTGGTTCCCGAAGGGAATCATGATCTTGTTGTCTACACCGATGCTTGTGGTAGTGGTCTCGGTGTTGTGCTTACGCAGAGAGATCGGGTAGTTGCTTATGCATCTAGGCAACTGCGTCCGAATGAAGTTCGCTATGCCACTCATGATCTTGAGTTAGCCGCCATTGTCTTTGCCTTGAAGATTTGGCGACATTATTTATTGGGCGAGCGCTTCATTCTCTATACCGATCATAAATCTTTGAAGTATTTGTTTACTCAGAAGGAACTCAATATGAGACAACAGCGTTGGCTCGAGTGTCTTGCTTCCTATGACTTTGACATCCAGTTTATCCCTGGTAAGGGTAATCGTGTTGAAAATGCGCTTAGTCGTAAACATTCGGCTGTTATTTCTATGATGCTTGCCGAATGGAATATTCTTGAGACTCTATCTTTTTGTGAAATTCGTGATCAAGGTTCATCTTCTGATTCTCCTATTCTATTATTTAGTTTGGGAGCTCGACCTATTTTATTGGATCGTATTGCCGATGCTCAGCGGCGTGATCCTGATTTATTGCATTTTATTCAGCTTTGTGAGTCTGGATCTTGTGATGAGGCGTTGCAAGATTTTAGCATTGATTCTCATAGGTGTCTTCGTAAGAAGAACCGTCTTTTTGTGCCTTCTGATTTTGCACTTAGGCATGACATTCTTGATGATTGCCATCGTTTTAAGTATACCATTCATCCCGGTAGTGGTAAGATGTATGCCGATATGCGTCATCTTTATTATTGGGAAGGCATGAAGCGCGATGTGGCGAGTTATGTGAGCAACTGCATGACATGTCAACGTGTGAAGGCCGAACATCAGCGTCCTTCTGGACTTCTTCAACCTCTTGAGATTCCATTGTGGAAGTGGGATCAAATTTCTATGGATTTTATTGACGGCCTACCTCGTTCGAGATCAGGTCATTCTAGTATTTGGGTTATTGTTGATCGCCTCACCAAGTCTGCTCATTTTGTCCCTATTAAGTCTAATAGGACAGCTTCTCATTTGGCCAAGTTGTATGTCAAGGAAATCGTGAGACTTCACGGTGTTCCTAGTTCTATTGTGAGTGATCGTGATCCTTTATTCACGAGTCATTTTTGGAAGAGTCTTCAGCAAGCTTTGGGAACAAAGCTTAATTTTTCTACAGCTTATCATCCATAGTCTGACGGACAGACTGAACGGGTGAATCGTATTTTGGAAGATCTTCTCCGTATTTGTGTTTTTGATTTCAGTGGTTGTTGGGAGGATCACCTACCTCTTTTAGAGTTCTCCTACAACAATAGTTTTCAGTCTAGTATCGGTATGGCTCCTTTCGAAGCCTTATACGGAAGGCCATGTCGATCACCTTCTTGTTGGTTGGAATCTGGGGAGAAGCTTATTCTTGGCCCGGACTTTGTTCGTCATTCTTCTGAGAAGATTGATCTTATTCGATTGAGGATGAAAGAGGCACAGAGTCGCCAGAAATCCTACGCGGACAACCATAGGAAGCCTCTCGAGTTCTCGATCGGCGATCTTGTTTTTATTCGTGTTTCTCCTTTGAAAGGGGTTATGCGTTTCAATGCGACTGGAAAATTGGCTCCTCGTTATATAGGACCGTTTTCTATTACTGAACGTATTGGCCCTGTGGCTTATAGAGTTTCACTTCCAGCTCATTTATCTGGCATTCATGACGTGTTTCACGTCTCGCAACTTCGGAAGTGTCTTCGAGAATCGGATTCTGTAATTGATTCTCCTGATTTGCAAGAGCTTGAGATCTCACCGGACTTATCTATTGTACAACAACCTATTCGCGTGCTTGACACGGAGGTGCGACACCTTCGGAACAAGGACGTGCCGCTCGTTAAAGTTCAATGGTCCGCTAATCCCAATGACTGTACTTGGGAAACCAGAGAGTATATCGAGCGATCTTATCCAGGTTTTCTATCCTTGCTTCGTAATGGTAAGTCTATTTCTGTGTCTAAAGTTTATTCTTTCTTTTTTATGTTGCATGAATGTAGTTGTTACAAATATCGTCTCTAGGAATTGCGGGGACGCAGTTTTGTAAGGAGGGGAGATCTGTAACAACCCGCATATTTAACGATTTAATATTTAAATGTTTGATTTAAATATAGCGTCGTTATTCGGATTTTGGGGTCCGAAATGTTACTTTCTGCAAATGGCCGAATTGGAGCTCGAAACCATTTCCATTGAGTCCAAAATGGCGTTTGCGATCTTTTTGAGTATAATCTTTGATATGTTTGGAGTTTGTGAAATTTTGGCTACTTTTCCTATTGGGTTTGGGGTTGGGTTCAGCCCACTAGCTCACTTAACCCCTAGCTCAACCCTTCTCTTCATTTCATCTTCATTTCATTTTATTTCTCAAACTAAAAACTGAAATGGGGGAAAGGAAAGAGAAATAGAAATTAGCAAGCCCTAGTTTCTCCTTTGTAACTTGATTCTTGCTCCAAAATCAAAGAGAAACCATTGGTAAGTTCATCTCCACCTTCTCCATCTTTTCTCCTCTTCAATTTCAGTAATTTCCTAACCCTAACTTAGGAAATACTTGCTTTTGATTCTAGATTGAAGCTTGTAGTGTTGAAGTGGAGTGTAGTTGGTTGATCCCTTGCAATTGAGCTTCTTCATCTTCTTTGTTTTGTGTAAAAAGGTGAGTTTTGAACTCACATCTACTTCTCTTGATTTCATTGATGTTAGGTATGAATTCCTAATACTTTGTTCATATGCACTTGCAATTGGTTTGGGTTGAATTGGGGAATATTCCAATTTTTAGTGTTTTGGGTTCAAATCTTTGAAATCCTAACTTTGATGTTTTAATCATGTTTTGGTGATGCATCGAGGAACATATAGGGCCGGGTTGTCGATTGACATAAGCCCTTAGAGCCAATGTTCGTCCGATTGCATTTTGGGAGAGTTTGCTCTTCATTTGAATAAGGCTGAAAAACAGCCCAGGCATGATTCAATCAACTGAAAACTCTGTTCAGTCGACTGAACCTGAAACCCGAGAGTTTCCAGACATGATTCAGTCGACTGAAAAACTCTGCACAGTCGACCGAACCTGGAAACAGAAAGTTTCCTGAACCTGGAAAATTTTTCAGGTATAGGCTCAGTCGACTGAAAACTCTGTTCAGTCGACTGAACCTGTTGTTTCAGCCCACTTTGCCTTTTGGGATTTAATTTTCAATTTGAATCGATTCATGATGATCCTATGTATGATTATCAATTGTTTTGACTTTGATGGTTCCTTTTAATTTTAATCCACGGGTTTTTATAAAATAATCTCTCGAATCGCATTTAAAAGTTCGTTTCTCTAATTTATAAATTCTATTTAAAACACACAACTTTCGCACTTCGAACGAAGTGGAAGGGTGATTAAATGGTTGGACAAAACACGGACCATGAATCTGTGCGTTTATCTTTCCGATTAATCCTCGACCTATTGATTGATTGTTTTGACCTTCGGGTTTGGTTTATCGATGATATGAGGTAAACTTTGTACTGCTTTGAGTGTGAAAGGGACTGACGGATAGTAAACCGTTTAGTGCGAACGAGTGGTTATGGGACATACGTTAACACTTTTCGGATTCCTTTTCGAGAGTTGTGACACATTCCGCCAGTTAGTGGTGTCCAGTACTGGGTCTTCGACCTTCACCACTACGGTTTGTTGCCTCTGGGATAGTGTCTTCGAACTGTCTCCCTAGGTTTGTTGCCTTCGGGTATGTTGCCTTCGGGTGTGTGCCTTCGGGTTTGTTTCCCTATATAGTTTCACTCTGATGTTGGCCTTATGTGCCGCATGGGTGATACTTGGGTTTGGAGTCTTCAGGCTCATGGATCCTTGTTTGTACAGTACTGAGCTCGAGCAAATTTTATGATGTTTCATTGATATGTATATTCCCTTGGTATCCCCCTTCGGTATTGGTCTTTTTGAGCCGCATGGAGTATAGCGTTTACCTTGTGGAACTTGTATACCTTATTGGTATTTGTTGTTTGCCTATTGGCTTGTTTTGGGATATTTGTATCCTTTGTTTCTATATGTTGCCGATGATATGAGGCTTGTTCTATATGATTCATCTCTTGTTGATGATTGTGTTATCTCCCCTAGAGATATTTATTATACTGTATGACCTTGCAGGTTTATTAGTGTTCAGTTTATCTAACTGATTTGTTATCTAGACTGACCCGTGTATTTTATACTCGGGTCAGACCGAGATGTTTCAGGTTAGGTGCCTTTGGGGACTTAGCCTATTTTGCTTCCGCATGGACTATTCTCTAGCTTCATTTTGTTATAGCTTCTTTTGTAGTCCTTATCTGTTATAACTCTGATTTATACTCTTTCGTCTCGTCTGTATATGGTGGTCTCATGTACCACTTGACATGTATTATTTTGTATACTCTGTGGTGTATCTGTGTATGTGTATATTATGATCGACTGTTCTGTGATGTATATTACATTTGAGTTGTTATATTTTCTTCTGATAGATCCTATAGCCATTGTAGTTTTGCTTTAAATATTTATTGAATAGGTCGAATTTTAATGTGTTTCTACTTTTCGACATATTTAGTGAATAGTTAAGGTAAGATTGCATATGGTCGCTTCCATTATACTCTATTGTCCGCGTTAGCCGACAGTATTATCTATGTAATACTCTTTGTTAACGAGGCTCTCGGAGTGGGGCGTCACACTATCCATTAGCCGACCTACTCCTGAGATGTGCCACCTACATCTGATCCAGCTACCTCCTTCTTCATTTTTAAATCCCATACACTCACCCTTCTTTAATCAGTTCGAACAAACAAATCGAATAATAAAAAAGTATTATTGTGATTGCGTGGGTGCCTAAGGCGAGGGAAGTCACGGCTCTTGGTCGATGTAGGTGGAGTGCACGCAAGGGGAGGAGAGCGTTACGACAGCTAAGGTTTAGGGTGAACTCTCGGGTCGTGTGTACACGCTAATGGCGTGGAGGCGAGCGGAACGTGGCGGCGCACGGAGGATGATGACCGAAGTGACTTTGTGGATTTGTTGGAGAAGAACGATGGAGCTTTTGGGGTCGTGGTTGGCGCAGGTGTGACGAGCAAGGACTGACGCATCGTGGGGAGTGAGGGATGGTGGTCTGGTCAGCTGTGGGTGGCATGTATCTTGAGTTAATGGCTGCGGCGTGGGGTTTGCGTGGGTGTATGGGCTATTTTTCATGTGTGAGCAGATGAGAATTAAGGTAAAGTTAGTTTTACTTTTATGGTCATGTTAATTAAAATTTTAATTAAATGAAGGTTAATTAGCTGTTAATAATTTTAATTAATTTAAATAATATTAATTATCAAAATCGATTGCTTATAAAATTTGTATAACTTTTATCCAAGGTCTAAAATTAATGTATCAAGTCACATTGAACTCGCGGCAGCAATACTACATAGCGGAATTTTTTTTAGGATTGGAACGATTAATAAATTCGAACAATCAAGGTGAGTAAATCTCACTCAATTTGGTTAACAATTTTAATTTTTAATAACTTAAATTAATTATTGGATTATTAGTTGAATCGAAATAGATTTATCGGCTGAATATAATATTATATATATATTAGAGTGTGTGTGTGTGTGTTAATAGTTGGATATATTCTAGCCTGTTTGAGCAGATGAGACACTATGCGCTCCGCATAATAACGGATGACCCTATATTTCTGCGATATCCCGCCTCGAAGTGGGATTGGTATTTTATGTTGTATAACATCAGTGGATGCAAGGAAAGAGGTTGGACTGATCCAACTGGATTCCTCAAATATGTTGATTGTTTTTTTCATATATAACAATATATGATGTGATTGAATAATCTATTTTGGATGGTTGTATGATTTGATTTATTGGATGTTATAGTAGCACTGGCCTTAATTTTGGTATTTTAAATATCATAGACAAAATTTTTGAGTTCAAAAAGGAAATCTAAAGGCAATTTTTGAAATGAAAATATTTATATAAACTTTTGGGATTTTTGAAAAGGGAATTGATTTGATAAAATAAATAATTTGATTTTGGATATTTAATGAGCTATTTCGTAAGACGGTTTCAAGTGGAAAATTTTAAATCGAGTATTTTTAAAATGATGATTATTAAATGAGATTTCTTAAAATATGAATAGGAAGTGATTTATAATTGGTTTTTAGTAATATAAACCTGTTATAAACTGGAAATGAGTTATAAATTTATAAGCGATTTAATAAATAAGGGAAATGACATCAGTTGATAACTTAGAAATATAAATTCATGGTGTGAATTTATATCGAGATATGGAAATAGATTTTGGGGAGAAATAGTGGGTACTATTTTTGAAAAGTGAGAATGGTTAGGAAATCGGAACGAATTCGATGTGTTATGAATCAAGAGGGATTTATAAATTAAATTTGGTTATTGGGATTTTAAAAATATATTTTAGCAAGAAGTTAAGTGTTGTTTTAGAAGGAAAATTTTATTTATCGAACTACGTAATATAAAGCTATGTTAGTATAGAAATACTTTGGAAAGTGTATTTTTCAAATATCTAATATTAACTAAAATAAATACTAATTTTAATGATAATCTTTGTAAATTGATTAGTTTTATAAAAAAATATGGGAAATGAGTTATCGATGTTTATTTAAAATGTTTGAACATTTTAAATAACTACTAAAACGTGTTTTAAAAATAAAATATCATTATTTAAAAATACTTATTTTATATATAGAGTTTTGAAATAATTGGAGTTTATTTATAAATATTCTCGAGATCCGTAAATCGAATTTTAACTAACAGATGTGATTTTATAAGAGAAATCCTCAAGATGGAATTCTGTGAACTTAAGGAAATCCAAAGTATTTAAATATAGAACTTCAAAAATGAATTAGAACATAAAAGAAGTTAGAAATGTGTAGTTGGAATTATAGACGAGTATAATTGATTTTGGAAATTTTAAAGGAAACTAAATTATGAATTTCGAAAATTTATGGAATCCGTTGAGTTTAGGAAATTGCAAATAAATTGTAATTGATTTTGAGAAGTATAAAATAAATGGAATATTTCCTAAGTGTTAGAAATAAAATGATTTTGGAAAATATACTTATGAATATTTCCTAAGTATTGGACAGGAAGGATTTGAAATATTTTAACTACGGAATGATTAATCTAGAAATATTTTCTAAGTAATGAGTTATAAAATTTAATTCAAAAATTTCTATGTGTTGAAATGGTTTAAAAATATCCCGCTATGGATAGGTATTTGAAGTTGTTTTAAAATGTTGGAATGCTGGAAGAGGATTGCATATACATCTTTATAAAAATATTTTGAAAATAAATGTTTTGGAAAATTTATAACATGGGACTAGTGACTGCTTATGTATGTAATTTGATAGTCATATAACCGACTATCAAATCTGGCCAAAGTCACTAATCATTTCGAATAGACCGGGATCAGATTTAATTATTCGAAAACCATTTCAATCCGAGTTGAGCGTTATGAATTGTGATAATCGTGAAGATAATGAAGATGGTGATTTTAGAGATTTGGTCTTTTCAGACTCAGAACAACTTATATAGATGAATGCTATCATTTGCATTGTAGCCTGGAAGGCGATATTAGCATTCTAAGTATGAATTCTACTCAAAAGGCAAAAAGTAGCCTCAAGCCTCATCAATTGGGAAATGACAATAATAGGGTATGCAGAAAGGCCAAGTGGGTCTCTTTCATTAGGGTTTGATCATCGCTCATCTAGAGTGGACATTTATCATCATCACTATCATTCATTTGTATGCATTTCGGGGCCTATTAGCGGAAATCATATTTTGTACTAGTAGTCAAGTGCACGACTAGTCTTGTGTGGTAGGGGTACATGAAGTTCTTGTCAGACCCTAGTGCATTTTATCTGGAGATGCACCATCAGAAGGTAGTTCCTTACCTTTTCATAGTATGGAATCCATTCTCTAATAAGCGCTGTACGGTTTTAGATGTTCCCAACTATGCTGAAACGTGAGATGCAAGCATTTTAGCTATTTTATATTTATATTCTATAAGGTACTATTATAATATCGGATGATTTGATATAAAATGTTTTGGTTATCGTACGGTAAAAACCCATCGTATTTATGTGTGGTGTGGTCTTACGAGATACCATTGTTTTCGAAAGGATTTTGGTAATGGTAGTAATTCGAATTGAGTGTGTTTTCTCACATTGGTTTTCCAGATTGACTCGGGTGTTATTTCATTATTATGCTCTCGTCAGACTAAGTATTACAGCTTCAAGTAAGGATACTATGGAACTCAGGAAATGAGCTAGAGCAATCTTAGGCGCATTCCACGTACTTGATTATATTTCGCTGTGTGTGTAGACTGTATGGTCAGCAATGGTGAGGAAAAGTTATAATAACTGTCCATATTAACTGATCGATTTTTTTACTCTGATAATTTTATGTATATTGACAGTAATAGTTCCTTTTGTATGGAGATCTGTTTTTATCCATTATATATTGTTCCGCTGCAATGTGCAAGGTACGAAGATGCAGGCCTTTACATTTGGTATCAGAGCTGAAGGTTAAGTAAGAACCTTGGCTTTGGTGGGGATTACTTATTAGAGGTAGGGTCAGTGGTACCCTAGAATGGGTTGAGTATATTTATAGATATGAGCGCGTATTTATTAGTGAATATATAACATTTTATACTGTGTTAGTTGATTTATTAAGTGGCTTATGAACCGGTCAGCACAGTCCGTATAGCTGTATCGGTAAGGGTTTCTAAACACTTGAACAGAGCAATTCGACATAGTATTTTTTTTAAAGTGGGTAAATGGAATAATTTTACCCAAATTATATTATGATATGAAAAAATAATTTTCTAAAATTATTGTAGCATATTTGAAATGTTTGGTTGGTATTATTATAATATAAACAAGAATATGAAATTTGAAATGGTTTAGATAACCATTTTGAAACTATATAAGAATGGGTTATCCACATGAGTTAGGATTAAAATCTGAAGCTGAAAATTAAATCCCGGAGATTTCTGGATATTTTTTCCAAAGTATTTCGAATAATAATAGTATTATTTCAGAAGTATTTTTGAATGAAATTTTTTAAAAAAAGGATTTGGAAGAACAAAAGCACTGAACTCACTTCGATCGCTGGAAAATAATTTTGATAATGATTGTGACATCATCGGTATTTATTTTCGAGTTTCTAAGTGATAGATTGCTACCATAGTGATTTATTATTGCAGTCTTGTTTTTATAAAAAGTTTGATTTTAATAATTCAAGATTTTGGATTTGATATACAAATGAGATATATACAAATTATATATATTTATATGATTTCAAATTGATTTGAAATAGAAACCAGGTGTTTGAATTCTGAAATTGTTATTTAAGTGTTGGGCGAAAATTATAAGGAGAATAAGTTTTTAAACTTATAATTTGATAAATAACATAGATAAGAAAATCTAAAAGTTGAGATTTGAACTAAATGGAATTCAACTTAAGTTAAATAAAATAATTTTTAAATAAAATTGATTTGGATTTGAATTGAAATATTGAAGCGCATTAATGAAATGGGGTTAATTTAAGCAAAGTAAATGGAATGAATAAATGAATTGATTGTGATAATGAAAATAACTGATGAAGTAATTAAATGGATTGAATGTTAACAAGTTAAATACAACTAATTGAATATGGAGAATATGAACGAGAGTGATAAAGGAATGCGCAAAAGGATATAAATGTGAAGCAGCGATGGTGAATTAATTAAATGAAAATTAATTTGGCGTGAATAAATGAGACATTCATTGTAGGTTTGTGAAACCGGATGTAATGACCCACCTTTTTGGAGGGTTTAAAATCGACAATAAAACACATATGTCAGAATAAAACCATTCAATATGGAGGAATGTTATGGGGTAAATAAGAAGAAGCAGAGAAAGAAAGAAAACAACATAGAATCTCACAACGGAATGAAAAAATATAAAAATCAAATATACACTTCATGAAGTTGTTTTACAAGTGACATTTGATTATACTTTTACAATACAGATCAGAGTACATAACGTAGAAATAAATAAACATGTAGCAGAGCAACATGATGCAATTGAATAAATATAATAAATATAATAAATAGTAACAGTATTAAATCTTCGTCTTTGTACCCCAGAAAAGCAACCTTCGATAAACTAAAAAGCTTAGACTGACCCAAGCGAATTGAAAAGACAAAACATTCGTGCCAGAAATAAAAGATCTTATGTAAGTTAAATCAACAGTAAATAAATATGAGTGTAACGATGCCAAAGATTTTTACGGGGTTTGACATCTATTATCCCATGTATAACGTGCGTGTAATAACTTAAGAGATGTTCGGGATTTCCATCTCCTAAGGATCCGCTAAAATGTCTACATACTAATACAATACGCTACTATAATAGTGTCTACAGTAAAGTAAAGTATTAAAACAGCATTAAGGCGTTACCCATATCCCCCTTAACACGTTTTTATATATTCTCATAGTCTTTATAGATACTGTAAGCCCCACCAAACTGATGGGATACTCAGGGAGCACTCCATAGTTACAGTACAAACCAAAATCGTAGAAGGCGCGATAAGGCATGTGATAAGGCACATGAGGCAATACTAAGGGTAGGTTACTACCATTTGGTGGATCCGGACTAGCGCATACCAGCTACTACCGCCCACCTTTGAACACACTCCCATAACCAAAATCGATGGGTGGCCGCTAAATCAATCACTAAGTCATAATATGGTATCGAAGACATGTACCCAATTGAAGGAGCGACCTCACTTGGCCCAACATGACTCATGTATACAGATTTCAACAAACTGCATTTTCTTTCAATACAAATATTCGAAATCATTTCAATTTATATCGATTTCCAAATTCATGTTGGAACTACAATTTTAAAGCATTTCAAATTTGTATATTTCCAAGTTTAAATATTCAAACATTTTAATAACTCAATTACGATAAATTCCAGTTATATTTCACAATTCAACTTTGAAATTTAAATTTTAGTTCTTTAAACACTTGATTTAACACGATTTCAATTTCAACATTTAAACATGGATTTTGTATAATAATTCAGTTTATATAAATCAAATTTTATTCCAAAATATCATTTAACTGAATTCAAAATTTTATAGATTTAAAATCGTTTAATTTAACCAATCCAGTGTCCGTACATAATTTTCTACCCTGCGGTTAAGTAATACGTATATTTACAATTTCAATTCACAATTATTTATATTTACGGATATGTGTCATTTCAACCTGCAATTCTGAATAAAATTCAAAATTCATTAAATCACTCGAGTTTATCATTTCAACCCATAACAATTTTTCCCTAGTCTATAGATCATTCGGGTATGTATCATTTCAATCCATATGGATCTTTCTAACAATAGACTAAGGGAACTTGCAGTGTTATACCAATAAAAATATAACATCCTATCATCCAATATCAATAATCAAACATCCACCGCAATCACCAGTCAAATCCACTAATAAATAACATCAATTAATTGATTATCATTCAGAGGTATTTAATTGACAATTAAAAATGCAATATTAAATTAAATGGTGATTAAATTCAATAAAATTCAGATTTAACTGAAATGACAATTTAAATATAGCAAACATCAACCAATTAATTTCTAATCACATCATAAATTTTATTTAACTAACATAAGAAATTTAGTAGTTGTGAGTGGGTTAAAACACTCACCTTTGATTTCAAATCGATTTGAAATCCAAAATAAGGCCAAAAAATTCAACAGTCTCATAATTCTTCCAAACAAGTTCAAAAATGTCTGAAATTTCGATACGATTCCAATGAAATAAAACACACCCAAATCCGAGTTCATATGTAAAAGTTATGTCGATTGGAAGATTAAACGAGAATAAAAATATAGTTATACACATCACCTTCCATCATCACCGTTCATACGCGAGAAACCCTAGCATCATCCAATCCGTGCTCATACATAATCGAACAAACCAACCCAAAAAGCCTCCCACGCCATCTCGAAATCGCCCACACTACGGCGAGCCACTTCACCTCTGACCCCTCCAGAACGTCGTGCCACCCCTCTGCGACACTTCCACGACCACCATGAACCCCCACGGCCTGCCGATCGCCTCCCCTAACTCCAGCCACCGCTGTGGGTTTTAAACCCTAATCAAATTTTTCGCAACAATCTGACCATTGATACAATGAACGACTTACATGGATGAACTCCGCTCGACTATCTCCACGCATCCATACCCACAAATCAACGATCCGATGACATTGATCAAACCCCAAATGAACGACTAAGAATGAATACCC
The DNA here is from genome assembly GCA_030765085.1 of Allium cepa. Lineage (NCBI taxonomy): Eukaryota > Viridiplantae > Streptophyta > Magnoliopsida > Asparagales > Amaryllidaceae > Allium > Allium cepa. Next base: position 297,636,253 of record CM060937.1, read on the forward strand.
TATTTCTGGCCAAACTAAAACCCAATTACAAAAAAAAACAGCAGATTTGAGTTGCGCTTATCGATAGCTTCGAATCGTTATATAATGTGATAGGGTTTTGAGAAGTTTGATTTTGAAATTGATTTGGAAATTTAATTTAGGGTTTGTAATCTAAATAGGTTTCTGCCATTGAATAAAGGAACATATAGAAGGAATTGTATGCATAGAGATAAGAAATAAAAAGGCTGCTAGGGTTTAGAAAGATCTATTAATATGAATAAAGCCCGATAAGATTGAATAACACCCGAATTGATTTGAATTGGCAATAACGACCCGAAAAGCCTGTTCTGCCTCCGAAACGAAATTGGGTCATCCCATATATCAATATAGATGTTTTCAATATTTTTAAACACAATGGAATAGGTTTCAAGTTCTAATTCCATCGTATGAAGAAGTTAGCTTTTAAAATCGCCTTATTTCAAATTGAATCCAATAAAATTGATTTCTACAGGTTTCAAGCCCGCACGATCAAACAAAAATTCCGATCGCTACGAAACATTAAATCCTACAATAATTCACCGTTACGAATCCGATGAAACTGGTTTCGTCGAAATCTGAGACAGTGGCCAAAATAGTTAATTTCACGTTAATTAAATAAATTATTATTAAATAAATTAAATCACTTTTCAATTCAGAATTGATAATTAAGAAATTTTATCATTTTGATCACCTAGTGATTTATAATCTTTTAAAGTAAATTTCCAAGTCAAATTCAATATTGAATGTTGCACCAATTACGAAGTTCAATTTCAATTGCAATAAAAGTCCAATTAATTATATTTTAATTTCTATTAAATTCCTTTATTTTGATTTATATCTTATTATTCACTCAACTATCTTCCTACAGATATAATTAACATTGGTTTATATATTATTACACTAATATTATACAACTATCATCTTAATTCATATTAAAGCAATATTCAATTACATTTATTGCAATTGATTTACAATTAAGTTTCAACAGATTAAAATGATAATTAAACCATTATTACAACATATAATTTCAAACACAATTCAATATTTATCGTTAACAAACAAAACTAATAAATTCATATACAGATCAATTATTCTACATTAACCACTTTCATTTAATTACGTACAATTTCACCGTTTAATACAGCATGCGGTTTATTTCTTTATTTATAGTTTTTAACCAAATTTTATATGTTCAATCATTTTAGTTAATTGAAATTACATTTAAAGTAGTTATCGATTATCTTACATTAACATTATTACATTTCATTCTAGTTATTTTTCTCGTTAATAAATCACAATTTTTTTTAATTTTCATAACAAAATTTTCCAAAACTTATTTAATTAATAATTTAATTATCGAAAATTACATATCGTTACACCGGAAGAAGATAAGTTATGAACTTATATCATGGAAATGTGAATTCCGATATGAAATAATAAATTTAACTTAAGCTGGTTAAATGGATTGAGCTAGTAAATGGATGGAATGAATTAAAATTTAACTTAGCTAAGATTAAATAGATTTGGATTGGATTTGAAATAATAACTAATTGAATTGAATATAAAATTTGGGTTGCAAAATGACTATATAACTATAAGTTATAAATTTTGAATGGAATAAACTCGAATATCGAATTTATGAAATTGTGGATAATAAGTGGTACAACTTATTAAATTGAGAAATGGAATGGAAAACCAAAATGAATTGATATTTGGTAAAGAAATGGAAATCCAACTTGAATTAGAAAATAAAGTTGAATTCAAGTCCCAAAAAAAGCGATTTTTTGAATAAAAGTTAGATGTATAGTTGTAAAATAAAAGAAAACTAATTAGATAAGTTAATTAGTGGACTGAATATTGAAATGGATTAGGTGAATGAACTAAATGTAATTAGTGATTAGAATTTAATTTACAATGACTTGTTGTTCGAATTTGAATTAATCGAATACAAACTTGGATTACAAAATAAAAATTTAACCCAAATGTGAATGAATGAAAGATGATTTCTGTAACAACCCTGGTTTGGAGATTACCTCTAAATATTAAATCACAACTAATATTTACAGGTAATCTCCAAACCAGGGTTCTTACAATTTCGGAATGATGCTTCATAAAACTTGAACTTAAGTTTGGAATAATATTAAACATGAATTGTTGTATAGCATTGAGTTATAAACTTAAGAAATGTTTTTGAAATGGCACGTAAATGAATTGGAATGAAAATGAAATGTCAAGTAATATAAATTGGATGCAAATTTAGAATGAATACAAGTGAATGAAACTAAGATAGGTAGATTACGTATCAAGTTAAAATGGAATGATTCCGAAATATAATGAGAAAGTAAATAAAAGCTGATGTAATGTATTGTTTTGTGAATTGATTGGAGGTGGATAGATATAAATAAAGCAAACGAATGGTATGTGGATCGTTTGAAATAGAATAAATGATATATAAGTTGATTGGGAATTAATAATTGAATTTTTGAATCTTGTATTTGTGTATATATTAAAAAAATACATGTTTAGCATGTTTTGTTATGCAAAGTATGTGTTCAACTATCTAATTGAATGAAATGTTATTAAATTTCATATTTTTCGAACTTACGTATTTAAATTGAGTAAGTAAACATACAAGAAGGCCATTTGGCTATATTTTGGTTGCGTGATTGCATATAAATTAAGCGAACTCGCTTAATAACGCTAATGTAAGGTATGCTTACACATTAAACGCGAAAATGAATTAAATATTGATATATATATTATGTTTTCCGTCCATGAGAGCCGATGTATATCTTTTTATCATATTTGTGATAGTGCAAAAGGTTCTCCGTACAGGGGAGACTCTGTCGAAAAATTTCGAAAATTTAGGGTGTTAGAAAAAGTTTGAAATTTTTTGGAAAATTGTTGTTAGCAAAAATTTGATTTCAAATTATAATCGAAATAAAGGATTTTGGTTTAAAAAGGAAAAATAATTGTTTTGGGTTGGAACTAGAAGATTAGAAAAGTGAAATATCAAATTTTCACTAAGTAAGTTTTTGAAAAGTATGGGTTTGGAGCATTTTTCCTGCCTTAACAATTGCAGAGATGAAATTATTTTAAGGGGGAAGGAATGTAACAACCAGGATTTTTCGACATTTGATTTTAAATATTTAAATGGTTTAAATATTGGTTTGGAATATAAATTGATTTTTGAATATGAAGATTTTGGTTGAAATTATAGAATGAATTTAAATTTCAAATATAACGATTTATCTTAATACGAGAATGGTTAATAATTTAAATTTGAGTTGAATATGAATCAAAACAATTTCTAATGTTGATATAAATTCAATTTGAATTAGATTTGAATTAGTAAGCTTTTAAAACTGAAATTTCATGTGATTTCGTCGATTTTTGAAATCGTCAATTTAATCGATGCGTTAAAATAGCGATCCGGGGCACAATCTCGGAATTTGACAAAATTAGTTCCATTGGATTCATAATAGTGTATTGTTATCGCATTCTAAATTTTGTAGTGGTTGGAGTTACCATTTGGTCAAATGAGATAGAAACGCGTTGGAATTAATATCGAAGATTTAAAATAATAATTGGGTTCAAAAAAAGCTATCTTCTCATACGATCGAATTAGATTCTGAAACTTGCTCTAGTGCGCTCGAAATAGGGGTATAACATTAGGAACACCTAGCAGCATTCCCCAACAGGAGTTCGAGATTTCCCTATATATAATATGAGATATTTTGAAAATAAAATTAAAAATAAAAAGTCAACTGTTAGCACCAAAATTGGTCACTAACACCCCAACGTAAATGAAAGCACCAACTAACAGTCATAGATAACAGATAGAGTGTATGTAGAGAGTATAAATATGAAGAGTGGTAAAAATTAAAAAGAAAGAAGAAAAAATAGTGGATTTATAGTGGTTCAGCTGATTCTGGCCTACATCCACTCCAAAATTTTCCTTTTTATTGATATGAGAATCAATTACTGTTATAATCCGGAGTTTTCAAAACAATTATGGCAAAATAGCCTTAGTGAGGAAGAAGAAGGGAAACAGAACGAAGATCCCTTTTTAGAAGCTCCACTTGCTGTATTTATAGGCAAAATCCGAGTTACTGGGCTTCCTGAGTGATCCGGACCCATTAGGACCATAGTCGAGTCCATATAGCCGACCACTGCTTTCCTGGAGTATGTATCATGCCGACCCACTCGAGACTCCAACATGCCGACCTACTCCAGCTTCAAACATGTCGACCCACTCCAGCCTCCATCATGCCGACCCACTCCAAACTCCAACGTGCCGACCCACTCCAGACTCCAACGTGCCAACCCAATCCAGACTTCAACATGCCGACCCACTCGAGAATCCAACATGCCGACTCACTCGAGACTCCCACATGCCGACCACTCGAGACTCCAACACGCCAACCCACTCCAGACTCCAACGTGCAGACCCATTCCAGAGTCAAACATGTCGAACCACTCGAGACTCCAACATGCCGACCCACTCCAGACTCCAACCTACCGAACCATTCCAGGCTTCAACATGCTGACCCACTCTAGACTCTAACATGCCGACCCGTAGCATTACCCTGGATGAATCAGTGAAACCATCAAGAAAACCTGAAGCAAGTCCAAATACAACTCGAAGAAAACTCCAGGCAACTGTGACAACTCAACTTTTATCAAAACTCGTATTTCGAGTATTTCGCGACTTTTTTCCATCGAATATGCCGAATCTTGGCTTCATAATCATGATTACCACCTGTGATTGATTGTCTGTCCATCAAATTGACTAAAACCCATCATATTCTAGTCTTGATGACCGAGCAACCAATTTAGTTAATTTCGCCTGTCTACGGCCTTGCCAAAAGGCAGGTTAAGATTTGCCGCCCAAAACATGCCTAGCTTTGGAAGGTGTGTTTTGAATAGCCTTAGATCCGTTAATCAAATCCATGATTTCTCTAGATCATTAATGAAATCCAAGCCCAAGACCTCTCCGGATCCTATAATCCATAGCTGGGACCTCGTTTGGTCCATATCCACAGTCGGGACCTCGCCGGGTCCTATAATCCATATTTGGGACGTTATCGCATCCATATCCAAAGTCAGGACCTTGCTGGGGCCTATAATCCATATCCGACACTTCATCGAGTCCATACCCAGATCTAGGACCTCTTTAGGTACTGTAACTCAAATCCGCGTTATTTTATCCTACTCCGGCCTCGACACTCCGGTCAAGGAATTAATCCATGGGTTATCCTTCTTCGGCCTTGATCCCTAGTCGAGGACTTTCTATTCTCCAGCCTCGACTCTCCGGTCGAGGACTTTTATATTCTCGAGTCCATTCCATGCTCGAGTCAATTCCATCGCTCTCCGACGAAGGGACTCGTGACATGCGATTTCTTCCTAGTCTCTTCGGTCGGGACCGTAACAGTGTGACCTATACTATTTATTACATTAATATTCCAAATCCAATCAACACGGAGTTCCATAGATAAAATAAAAGCCCATACGATAAAGAAAATCAAATGTCTGTAGTATCAAGAAAGAAACTATAGTTCACAAAAAATAGCAAATATGAAATTTCATAAACCCAAGCATCACGGTATATCATCATCTCAGAGAATGCCTAGAGATCGTCCTCGATCCCGTACGTGTGTAAGTAACTTAGCTTCCTTACTTTGGGGTTTACTACTTATTTAAAGCCATAAATCCATTCAACTGATAATAACTCGACGTTGCCTAGATCCAGTTCCATCTTCGTATGATGTGGGCCGCGGCTGCTCCTGTTCCACTACCACAGCTCGATTCCTTATGTACCGTTGTAAATGACTATTACTTATATGTTCCTCAATGATATCCTTCAAATGCTTACAGTCATTTGTGTTATGCCCATTCAGCTCATGGAATAGGCAATGCTTTCCCGATGCCCATTCGTGTTCGAAGGGTTCCCTCTTTGCTAGCCTTCGGTACTGGAGGCGTCCTCGAGTATCGAAATAAATTCTATCCAGAGTCTCATTCAAACCTGTATAAGAAGAGAAATTTGATTCACTCTGTTGCCTTTTCGATGTGTTTTCGCCATCCATTTTCCTTTTGCCTCTGTCATCCTTGTTTGAATCCTTCCTGGGTGGACCTCCACCTTTTACTGCATAAACATCTACCTCTCTCCTTTCTCTTTTAGCCTTCACATTTTCCTGTCTTAGAAACCTTTCTGCTTAATGGTAAAATTCCCCAAGATCCATTGGTGGATCCCCTCCAACGATATCCTGAAATCCGAATTATCCGTAATCCTTGAGAGTGCCGCCATCAAAACCATCAACGAATTAGGTCGATCCGCCGAAGCCACTGCCGCATTGAATCTAGTTAAGAAATACTTAAGTGATTCTCCCTTCCATTGCTTCATCGATGTCAAAGTCATCACACTCCTAGGTCTCACGATGTGGACCCAAAATTACCTCATAAACCTATAAATTAGCTCCGTCCATGTGCCATAAAAGACACTTTCTAGTCGTCTGAACCATAATGCCGCTACATCCGTCAAATACAAAGGGAAGCACCGTGCCATGACTTCCTCCGATGCCCTCAGTATTTCCATGTGCCTCATATACCTTGTTAGGTGAACAGTGGGTTCTTTTTTCCCATCATACATTTCCAACGATGATAGTTTGAAATCCGGCGGATTCCTTGCCTTCCTGAACATAGGAGTGAAGGGGCTCCAGTTCACATCCTCCAAATCTCTATTCACCAATCCTCCCTTTATAGCCCGTTTGATTACGTTCACTAACCTGTCATTGTCATCAAGTAATGGCCTCTGTCTGTCTGTTGTCTCTAACCTGCCCCCGAGTCCATAAGGGAATCCTGGAACATGCCCTTCTGGATGAGCATCCACATCCCAATTAACGCCAAATTTCCCAGCATCGCCTAGTATCCTTACTGGAATTAAGCCTACACAATTTGGGGGCATGCCCTCTAGTTCAGGGGCCGCTCCCGATGGTCCAACTCTATCCCTTATACTAGTCGCTTCATGCCCTTGGTCCTGATTCCGGGCTGCCTTCGTTCCTGTCGCTCTAGCTGCGTGATCCACATTTCCAGCATCACCTGCTACTCCATCACTTTGGTTTTGCACTCCAACTTGTCCAACCTGTTGGAGTAAGTTATGTATCATTTCCTTCTGCCTTTTCAGTATCCCTTCCTGTATAGCATCCATCATCATTTCCATCTCATCTCCGGTGATGAAAACCAAGGTTTGATTAGCTCCTGAGGAAGCCTCCTAACTTCCTTCATGCTGACTTCTTTCCGCTCTTTGTCTTCTTGTTGATTGCTTTGCCATAGCTTCCCAAGAATCTGAGTTCCTAAGCCTTTAAATCCAAAGTCCAAACTTTAGAATCCCCGAGTGCTAGCTTTCTCAGTGAAAGCACCAAAATGTTAGTGCCAAAATTGGTCACTAAATCCTAAACGTAAATGAAAACACCAACTAACAGTCACAAATAATAGATAGAGTGTATGTTGAGAGTATAAATATGAAGAGCGGTAAAAATAGAAAGAAAACCGAAAAACCAGTGGATTTATAGTGGTTCGGCTGACTCTGGCCTACGTCCACTCCAAAATTTTCCTTTTTATTGATATGAGAATCAATTACAGTTACAATCCGGAGTTTTCAAAACAATTATGGTAGAGTAGCATTAATGAGGAAGAAGAAGAAAAACAGAATGAAGATCTCTTTTTTGAAACCCTGCTTGCTGTATTTATAGACAAAATCCGAGTTATTGGGCTTCCTGAGTGATCCGGGCCCATTAAGACCATAGTATAGCCGACCACTGCTTTCCAGGAATATGTATCAAGCCGACCCACTCAGGACTCCAACATGCCGACCCACGCGAGACTCCAACATGCCGACCCACTCCAGCCTCCAACATGCCGACCCACTCTAGACTCCAATGTGCCGACCCACTCCAGACTTCAACGTGCCGACCTACTCGAGACTCCAACATGCCGACCCACTCCAGACTCCAACATGCCGACCCACTCCAGGCTTCAACATGCTGACCTAGAGCATTACCTTGGATGACTCGAAGAAACCATCAAGAAAACTTGAAGCAAGTCCAAATACAACTCGAAGCAAACTCCAGGCAAACCGTGACAACCCAACTTTTGTCAAAACTCTTATTTCAAGTATCCCGCGACTTTTTTCCATCGAATATACCGAATCCTTGCTTTATAATCATGATTACCATCTGTGATTGATTGTTTATCCATCCAGTTGACTAAAACCCATCATATTCTAGTCTTGACGACCGAGCAACCGATTTAGTTAAATTCGCTTGTCTGTGACCTTGCCAAAAGGCAGGTTAACATCAACAATATCCATTAGCCGTCCTACCCTTGAGATGCACCACCCTACATCTGATCCAGCCGCCTCCTTCTTTATTTTTAAATCGCGTACTCACTCCGTTCTTCAATCAGTTTGAACAAAAGTATCAAATAATATTAAAAAAAGTATCATCGCGATCGCGCAGGTGCTTGAGGCGAGGGAAGTTACGGCTCTTGGTCGATGGAGGCGGAGCAAACGTAAGGGGAGGATAGCATTATGGCAGCTAGGGTTTGGGGCAAAATCTTGAGTCACATGTAGGCGCTGATAGCGTGGAGAGGAGCGGAAGGTAGCGATGCGTAGAGGATGATGACCGGAGTGACTTTATGGGTTAGCTGGAGATGAACAGTAGAGCTTTTGGGGTTGTGTTTGGCGCAGGTGTAACGAGCATAGTCTGACACGTCGTGGGGAGTGAGGGAAGGTGGTCCGGTCAACTGTGGGTGGCGCGCGTCTCGAGTTGATGGCTATAGCGTGGGGTTTGCATAGGTGTATAGGTTGTTTCTCATGCGTGAGCAGATGAGAATTAAGGTAAAGTTAGTTTTAGTTTTATGGATATGTTAATTAAAATTAAAATTTAACTAAGGTTAATTAGTTGTTAATGATATTAATTAATTTAAATAATTTTATTTATTAAAATCGAATGCTTATAAAATTTGTATAACTTTTATACGAGGTCCAAAATTAATGTATCAAGTCACATTGAACTCGCGGCAGCAATACTACACAATGGAATAAATTTGGGATTTGAACGATTAACTAATTCAAATAATCAAGGTGAGTAAATCTCACTCAATTTGGTTGACTAGTTTAATTTGTAATAATTTAAATTAATTATTGGATGATTAGTTGAATTGATATAGATTAATCAGTTGAATGTTATATTATATATATTAGTGAGTGAGTGTGCGGTGTGTGTTAATAGTTGGATATATTCCTGCCTATTAGAGCGGATGAGACACTATACGCCCCACATAATGGAGTATGACCCTATATTACCACGATATCTCACCTCGAAGTGGGATTGGTATTTAACGTTCTATAACATCTCTAGATGCTGGGAAATAGGTTGGTGGGATCCAACTGGATTCCTCAAATATATTTTTTCCATATATAACGATATATTATGTGATTGAATAATCTGTTTTGGATGGTTATGTGATTTGATTTATTGGATGCTATAGTAGCACTAGTCTTAATTATGGTATTTTAAATGCCATGGATAATATTTTTGAATTTAAAAAGGAAATTCAAAGGCAATTTTTGAAATGAAAATTTTATATAAAATTTTGGGATTTTAAAAAGGGAATTGATTTGATAAAATAAATAATTTGATTTCGGATATTTAATTAGCTATTTCGTAAAATGGTTTCAAATGGAAAATTTTAAATTGAGTATTTTAAAAATGATGATTATTAATTAAGATTTCTTAAAATATGAAATAGAAGTTAAAATCGAGATTTGTATAGTTTGGAATATAGTTGGATTATTTAAAAAAATATTGATTTCCAAATGGAATTTTTAATAGAAAGAAATTTATAATTGGTTTTTAGTAATGTAAATCTGTTATAAACTAGGAATGAGTTATAAATTTATAACTGATGTTTATAAATAAGGGAAATGATATCATTTGATAACTTGGAAATATAAATTCATGGTGTGAATTATATCGTGATATGGAAATAAATTTTAGGGAGAAATGGTGGATTCTATTTTTGAAAAGTGAGAAGGGTTAGGGAATCGGTACGAATTCAATGTGTTATGAATTGAGAGGGATTTATAAACTGAAATTAGTTAATGGGATTTTAAAAATACATTTTTATCAAGAAGCTAAGTTTTGTTTTAAAAGGAAAATTTTATTTATCAAACTATGTAATTTAAAGCTATGTTAGTATTGAAATAATTTGGAAAGTGGATTTTTCAAATATATAATATTAATTGAAATAAATGCTAATTTTTATAATAAGCTTTGTAAATCGATTAGTTTTATTTAAAAACAAAATTGGAAATGAGTTATCGATGTTTATTTAAAGTGTTTTAATATTTTAAATAACTACTAACATGTGTTCTAAAAATAAAATATCATTATCTAAAAATAATTATTTTATACATAAAGTTTTGAAAGTAATTAGAATTTATTTGTAAACTCTCTCGAGATATGTAAATCGAGTTTTAATTAACATATGTGATTTTATAAGAGAAATCCTCGAGATGGAATTCTAGGAACATAAGAAAATTTTCGAAGTATTTAAATACAGAAACTTTGAAAATGAATTAAAATTCATAAAAGAAGTTAGAAATGGATAGTTGGAATTATAGACGAGTATGAATTTCGAAAACTTATGGAATCCGTTAAGTTAAGGAAATTGCAAATAAATTATAAAAGATTGCGAGAAGTATGAAATGAATTGAATATTTCCTAAGTATTGGAAATAAAATGATTTTGGAAAATATACTTACGAATATTTTCTAAGTATTAGACTGGAAGGATTTGAAATATTTTGACTATGGAATGATTTATATAGAAATATTTTCTAAACAATGAGTTACAAAATTGAATTTGAAAATATTTCTAAGTGTTGAAATGGTTTAAAAATATCCAGTTGTGGATAAGTATTTGAAGTTGTTTTAAAATGTTGGAATGCCAAAAGAGGATTGCATATACATCTTTGTAAAGATATTTTTAAAATAAATGTTTTGGAAAATTTATAACATGGGCCTAGTGACCGCTTATGTATGTAATTTGATAGTTAAATAATCGACTGTCAAATCTGGCCAAATTCGTTAATTGTTTCGAAGAGGCCGGGATCTGATTTAATTATCCGAAAACCACTTCGATCTGATTTGTGTGTAACGAATTGTGATATCGTAAAGATAATAAAGATGGTGATTTTGGAGATTCTGTTTGTTAATACCCATAACAACTTGTATGGATGAATGCTATCATTTGCATCGTAGTTTGGAAGGAGGTGTTAGCATTTCAAGTATGAATGCTACTCAAAAAGTAAAACGTTGTCTCAAGCCAAACAGGGCATGCAGCAAGGCAAAGTTGGTCGCTTCCATTAGGGTATGATCACCACTTTTCTACAGTGGACATTTATCATCATCACTATCTTTCATTTGTAAGAGTTTCGGGGCCCATTCGTGGGGATCATGTTCGGTACTAGTAGTCAAGTGCAAGATCGGTCTTGTGCTGCAGGGGTACAAGATGTTCTTGTCAGACACTGGTACATTATATCTAGGGATGCACCATAGGAAGGTAGTTCCTTACCTTATCAAAGTATGGAATCCATTCTCCAGTAAGCGCTGTATGATTTTAGATGTGACCAACTGTGGTGAAACATGAGATGCAAGCATTTCAGCTATTTTATATTTATGTTTTATTGGTATTATTATAATATCAGATGATTTTGATATAAAATGTTTGGTTATCGTAAGGTAAAAACCCATCATATTTATTTGTGGCATGGTCTTACGAGATACCTTTGTTTTTGAAAGGATTTTGGTAACAATAGTAATTCAAATTGAGTGTGTTTTCTAACGCTGGTTTTCCAAACTGACTCGGTTGTTATTTTATTATAATGCTTGGGTCAGAATGAGTATTACAGCTTCAGCTTAGGATTCTATGGAGATCATGAGACGAGCTGGAGAAACCTCAAGCGTATTCCACGTACTTGATTACATTCCAATGTATGTGTAGACTATATGGTCAGCACCGGTGATGACAAGTTATAATAACTGTCCATATTAACCGATTGATTGTTGTACTCTAATAATTATATGTATATGAACAGTTACAGCTCCTTTTGTACAGAGATTTGTATTTATCTATTATATATTGTTCCACTGCGATGTGTAGGATTCTATGTTTTTGTTTTTGTTTCTTTCTATCCTTTTCTTCTTCACCCCTAAAGATTTTTATTTCCATTCAATTTGAGTTGGATATGTGTGATTTATTGTCGGCTCAAAGGGTATGAAGATGCGGGCCGTTAAACTCTAACAACCATCATCCCAAATGCCGGTTCTCCACCATCGTTAACGACCACCGCGTACTTCGCCAAAAATTCTACTCCTCCATACAACTCCAATGACGTATACGAGGTCGAGCAATTCTTCATGGATCAAGAGAAATCAAATTTTAATGTTTATGCATAATATTTTCCTGTTACTGTAACTGATAATATCTTGCTTGATTCTCGACGAAATCATGAGTGGACAAAGTACAAAAATTCTAGAAGACATTACAGGCAACTTTTATGTTGAACGATAAGGTTAAAAGTGGATGGTTTGGGATATGGTACTTTTGAAGTTTGAGACTGAGTTTTATTTTCCAATTTTTTGAATGTAAAAAGAGAAGTAGAGATGGAAACGAACTAGGGAGGAGAAGGGGAATGATCAGCCCTATAAATTGAAATGAAGGTGAGTATAAATGAAGCTTAAAAATCAAGATTCACTAAATTTTGTTCGAATCAAAGAGGCCAAGAGGCATGGGTGAAGAGGAAACTAGGAAGACAAGGGAACAAAGAGGTTTGCTGAGTTGAAGATGTGTAGTGTGCAATGTATGATTTTGGAATGTTTACATTAGACCACTACCCACTATCGCACCCGTGTTCGAGCTACGAACGACAAAAGTAAAAATACTATCGCACACAACAATGTGACATGATCAAAAGACAACCACAAAATAGGTAGATTAACTTATTCTGTAAATTTCAAAAATGCCAATGTATGTCCTAAAATACATCAAAAGAAAATTCATATATTTTCCAAATTAAAAATGATGAAAAATTTCATAAATTAAATAAAAAATATGTCAGTAAAAATCAAGTCCTTTTACTAAAAAAATGATTTTATTATAAGTTATTATATCCAAACTAAATCGGAATATTTAAATAAATTAAATCTTCAAATTCGTACCATTAAAAATTCTGAGTAGTTACAACCAACTTAATGGTATATGTGCTTCTTGAAAATTAAAATTTTAAAATTTCCCAAAACAAAATGTTCAAAACAAATCCCTAGGAAAAGAAATCTTTCGAAAATAGTTTTTACAAATCTAAGGCATTTCCAAATTATGCTATATCAAAATTTTCTCATGGGTTTAGGCTAAGGAATTGATCTCAATTCTTCAAATAAAAATCCAGTTCGCCATCAAAAGGTGGTTGATGAACATTCTCTTGCCAAAATTGGTTTCCAAATGTTTGCGATATACATAATCCTACTTCCCACTTATTAGGAATAATTTTGTTCCTTCCACTGTTTTCGCCAAGATCCAAAAGCCATAGGTAGCTAGTATCTCAACCATCAATTCGAATGCCCTCCGGTCTCTAAGATTCTGCCATATGTCATACTCATTCTCTTCTTCATCGGCGCTCTAAGGATATCCAACACTCCTTAGGGTAATTTGGAGTCAGCAAGAAAATCTTAACTCTAAGATATTCCCAACCTATTGTTGCTTTGTCCATTCCTTCGAAAATGGTACTACAACTACTTCTATAGTTGGGATTCTTAGAGTTGAGCATAAAATTAATAGTACATAACAAAGTACAAATACTTTCTCTCAATTTATCCTAATCCCTCTGATCAACTAACTTAAGCTCTAACACCAAAATAACCTGTACTTTAATGAGCCTAAATTTTGACAAGAATCGAAATCTAAGTCCATCAAAGCACAAATCATTGGATTTGGTACTTCCAAATAAGCATGGGCATTATGAGAGATTGATGAAATCTAAACTCACATCGAAAATAATAATTTGATATAAATACCGACTTGCCTAATACCTTGGAATTAATAGTATTCCTTTAATATCAAATTGCCACATCAGTACCTAGCATGAAAGAAAAGAAGACTTCTCCAATAATCAATCAAACCCAGTTGTAATGAGTTGTTCTTCTAAATTTATCCTATGGGTTGTAATGAGGAAGGGGTCAGAACAATGGTCTAGTGGTTGGAAAATCTATACAGTGTCTACAACGTAAATTGATGCTGATTAGTTTCTGTTTAATTGTTATGTCTACTACTCTAAGGTTAACCAAATTAACGAAATATTGCACACATGATATTCCTACCTTGCAAGATTCACCTACCTAACCTTCCTAAGTTATAAAATACTAACATAAGTCTATCAGCCACTTGATACTTCCAAATAAGGAGCGGGCTCCTAGCGTTGTCATCGCTGACCTATTGGTCCTAGCTACATAAACCTTTGACCACTTTTTATGGCTTTATAATATACAATAGTGATACTACTAGTGCATCTATCATTTATTGAAGTCTTAGCCATGCGAGAGATAGTACCCTAAAAGTCTTGTGGATCGTATATTATATAACTTATGTATAATATGCAACTATATAAGTCAATGCAATAGTAAGTAATAAATAGTAAAGTATAAAAAATGTGCAAACCAGAGTTTTTATACGGGTTCGGACCTTCCCTCTTACATCCAGTCTCGAAGCTCCCATTTGGTATTTTCTTTAAACAAAGTACCCTCATTCGCCCGAAGGTGCTAATACAAAAGTATCTCTTACAATCTTGTTTTCTATATAACACGGTTTTTGACTTACAGTACAAATCTTCTTATGACTCCTTTGAGCATATTAATATGAATGCTTTCAGCTGTCAAAAGTGATTTAACCAAAATTATATTTTGGTTATAATTGATTGAGAATACATGACTAATGTATATGCGAGGGAGTGCTTAGAAATCAAGAGAGAAGAATATATTAATTCGAGTTAGATCTCCTCCACTTCTCAATCAAACTGGTATTTATAGATTTAAAAAGGTGCAGATGAAGAGTTGTTACTATTTAAGAAAGTGTCTCCATTTTAGTGGCTACAACATTTCGTTGAAAGTTGATTTCATTTAGTTTCAAAACAGAAGTGTCTATTTATAATTAACAGTTTTAGCCCATGACAGACGTCTGTGGTAAAATCCTCAGACGTCTATGGTAAAACCCTCAGATGTCTGTGACTTATTTTTATTATTATCTCAAAACGTATCACAGATATCTGTGGACTTATCTCATATGTCTGTGACTTATTTTTATTTTTATCTCGAAATGTATCACAGATGTCTGTGGATTTATCTCAGATGTCTGTGAGATGAAAAAAATATTTTTTCACCTTTTATTCTGATATATAAAATTGTGTGTGATCGTGTATGCATATAACTTGAGGAGGCCTTAACAGTATTATATGTAAGACTTGTTTATAGTAGAATAACCTTAGTATGATCACTGAATCTTTGTTTCTCTTTCGATTCTCAATATCTTCGAGCATATTGCTTCTTGTACAATATAACTGCAATCTTGATAAGGTCTATATATGTATATGATTGTATAGTTGTTACCATTAAAACCTAAATTGGAGGTTCTAACAATCTCCCTCTTTTTGATGATGACAATAATACATTGAAATATTAACTATATGATCAACATATCAACTATAAAATGGAAGTATTATTATGTTTGTTTATGTTTGTCTCCCCCTGTGTGTATGCATCTCCCCCTATGTATATGCATAAATTTATCCCCCTTTGTCGTTATCAAAATGTAGGGAAACGATAAACGATATAAATGGTCATAATATGTCATCGTTTCAGAATATGGAAAATCAAATATGAAAATTCAAAGTAAAAGTTTTAGAAGGAATTGTATCAAAATTTACACATAGGAAAACAAACAAGAATAAGAGTCTCAAAAACAAAAGGAAAAAAGTTTAATTATACTGATTTTGGGAATAAGGTATGCCTCTTTATTTCTCGTAATACTCCCAGTAAGCAAATTGATCATGTTCATATGTACCTGGCCATTGTGTCTGGTCGTTGTACTCCTCATCTTCATTAATTGAAAGGCCTCAAATTGCCATGTAAGATAGTTATTGAAAATGTGGAGTAACAGAGATATACATTTCATCACTGTCTACTTCTTCTTCCTCGGCTTGTGCATGCGAAGGATTTTTTCCTCGGTCACCTCTATTGTGTAATGTACCTTTAGGAGAAGCATGTGAGCGATACACTAGTGTTTGAACCCAAGGTGGAGGTGTTGGGGAAGGCGAAGAGGATGAGCTTGAGGAAGACCGGCCATGTACTTTGCGCACTACTTTCCCTAAAGTGGAGACCACTTTGTCCAGAGTCTTCTCTATCTTTATCATCCTAGTAAAGAAAGAGCATTCCAATCCAGTCATTTTTCTATTTAAATCTCGTTGATTGGCTTTCATTATTTTTTAGTTTTTGATTGCCAAATCGCGAAAAGATTAATTTGGGGTTAGTTCAACCAGAGCTTCTTGAATTTCTGAGTCTGAATAATATTTATTACCATGACTATAGGAAGGTGGATTTTGGGAAGGATAAGGAGCGCTAGTTTGAGAGGACCATGTTGTTCTTATTGTTGTTGAGTCCATAAGTTGAAGGAAATGATACGAGGTAGAATGGCGATGCGCTGACCAAAATCCTTTAATATGGTCATGAATAAATTTTTACCAATTAACCCGTAGGTGACCAAAAATTGCACACAAAGTTCGATGGTCGTTGAGATAAATTTGTTCATGACTTCCTAGATGAGGAATGATGGTATTAATTATCATTCGATTTAATAGTCTAGCATATGGTTGAAGGTAAATGGACTTCTAATGTGGCATTCTATTTTCCCTTATTTGATTGGTAATTTCATCCCTAGGGAGAAGACTGTGATTCGGTATATTAGTTAAATCAACCCCTTCATAAGAACATCCTAAGATACTACCTATGGTATACACATCAAATTTAACTTCTTTTTCGTAAACGCTTGACCATGACTAACCATTATCGTTCTCTAGATTCCAAATTTCTGAACTACATAGATGGAAGTAGAAGAGTAAAATTGCTAGAGGATCAATGATTGCCTTATTCGCATCGTAGCTTATCAAATTACAGCAGTTGGCATCCATGGGAATTCCTAAGATTTCATATTCCATAACATTTCCGAGGCGATAAAAATGACCTGAGTGGATCTTCATTTAGGAAAGTGCCTTGAATCTTTTGATTACATTTGGATTATTGCGGAACCATTGGTTAATGTGAGCTTGTGTTACCGGTACTTGAGAGGAGGATGAAGATTGCCTTTGCTTTTGCTTCTTGGAGAAGGAAACCATCTTGGGAGCCATAGATTTAAAATTTTGAGTATTTTGAGAGCTAGAGTTTGAGGAATTTGGAGGTGAAATGAAGGTAAAGTGTGGAGTAAGGTAAGGTTTTTTATATATGGTTGTTGGATAATTTTTGCCACAGTAGCAACAGGCGTCTGTGAGATAGTCACAGACGTCTGTGGATTCAGTGAAAATAAGGCAGAGAGATTCGATAGACACCTATGATGGTCCTACAAATGTTTGTGGCTAAATAAAATTTAAACAAAGAGTCTTCATAAACATCTGTGAGGTTCCCACAGACGTCTATGTTTATAGGTAAAATTTTCCTATAGCTGATGACGGATGTCTGTGATATATAATTCTTAACAACTAAAGGAATATTTCAATAGTAATAAAAATTTGATTAAAATTTTAATATAATAAATAATATACATACCAAACATTAATAAATAAACATAATTCATATGATGTGTGACATAAGTTTTAGTTTTTGTTGGAGAATTCAGAATTATCGATTTGTTGTATATCCCACGAATTTGGTTCAAATTTTGTATCGTCAAGTAATGGATTTAATGGAGGCCAACTTGGACGAGCTAGAGAGTCAATCCGAGCTTGGTTTGATGGCCCCGGTTTGCAAAAATTTCTCGAAGCAATGTTATGCGCTTATCTAGGAGTTTTTTGTAATTGAGGTGACATTTGATGTATGCAATTTTTTGTTGGTGAAAGACCACAAATTTCTAGAATAGACTTTTCAAGAAAATTTAGATGAGATCCTTGACGCCATTGTTCGTAATACATTTACGTAGAACATCGATCATTTCTTGTTGGTAGTGATATATCTCATTGACTTTGTGTGTATGAGACGTTGATTTTAGATCAATTGATCGTTTAACTTTCTTTCCTTCAGGAGAAAAACCGGTGTGGTATGTTGGTGATGCAAAAATATTCAAAGAGCCTGAATGAGTTGACGGTGGTATGGATTTAGTTGGTGATGCTTGAGTGCTATTTGACTGGAGAGTTTTAGAGTCGATAGTTGAATATGTGGAGTGGTGATCAGAAGATACTGTATTATTTGCTGTAATAGTTTAGTTATGTTTATTTAAATTTAGCTATATTTAGAAAATTAGTAAAGAAAAAAAGTTGAATCATCAAATTTTAATAGAGATTAGTTTGTTTTAAACGGTTGTTATTAAAAAAAATTATATGGTTGTTGTTAAATCTAAATTATAAATTTAATTGTTCAGTAGAAATTTCATATAAGCTATTACAAAATTTAAGTGAACAATAGTTTACTTATATAATTTTAGTTAAATAATTCATTGAATGAATAAATTTCTAAATCCCATCTTAACTTAACGAAAGTTAGTTCACTTAATGGTTTTGTAAAAATACCAGCTAATTGATTTTCAGTATTAACGAATTCTAGAGTAACTATTTCTTTTCAACATTATCTTTCAGAAAATGGTGACAGATATCTATATGTTTTGTTCGTGAATGATTAATTAGATTTTTAGATAAATTTATAGCACTATTAATATCGTAATATATTGAAGATTTGTTTGTTATTTTTCCATAGCCTTTAAGTGTTTGTTGCATATATATGACTCGAGCGCATGCTAAAGCAGCAGAAATATATTCGACTTCACATGTTGAAAGAGAAACACAATTTTGTTTTTTACTAAATCACGAAACTAACGATTGACTAATAAAGTGACATGTGCCAATTGTGCTTTTTCTATCCACTTTATATCCACCAAAATCCACATCACTGTAAGATATGTGTTCAAACGTATTTCCTTTTGAATAAAATAGACCATAATCTATAGTGTTGGTTAAATATCATAAAATCCATCTGACTGGCCGGTGATATGATTCCTTAGGTTGTGCTTGAAATCTTGCATATAATATAATAGTCGTTATAATATCTGGTCTACTTGCGGTGAAGTATTGTAATGATCCGATCATGCTTTGATATAGTTTCTTATCGAGCCCATGTTCATCTTTGTTTAGATGGGTAGTAGAACTCATTGGAGTGGGTTTACTTGATGTACTATCCATTCCAAATCCTTTTATTAATTCTTTACAATATTTTTCTTGACTTATAAAAGTTTCATTATTTAATTTTTTTATTTGTAATCCTAAAAAGAAATTCAATTCACGCATATGAGACATTTCAAATTTGTTTGTCATTATTGCAGAAAATTCATTACATAAATTTTCGTTAGTAGATCTAAATATAATATCATCAACATAAATTTGAACAATTAATACATCATTATGTTCTCTTTTAATAAATAATGTTGTATTTATTTTACCAATTTAAAACCAAAATTAATTAAATGTGATTTTAATCGATCATACCATGCCCGATGTGCTTGTTTTAAACCATATAATTCTTTTTTAAGTTTAAAAATATGATGTGGATATTTTTCACAAATGATGGTGGTTGTTCTACGTAAAAAATTTCCTTTATAAAACCATTTAAGAAAGCACGTTTAACATCCATTTGAAATAGCTTAAAGTTATGAGGACACACAAAAGCAAGTAATATTCTTATTGCTTCAATACGTGCCATAGGTGCAAAAGTCTGTTCATAATTAATTCCTTCTTCTTGATTGTATTCATGTGGCATAATCTTGGTTTATTACGTATAATATTTCCATTTTCATCATCTTTTTCTAAACACCCATTTTTTCTAATTACTGATTGATTATTTGGCCTAGGTACTAGTTTCCAAAGATTCCTTCGTTCAAATTGATTAAATTCTTCTTGCATTGCTAAAATCCAGAAATCATCATTTGATGCTTCCTTGTAATTTTTTGGTTCAAAATTAGATATAAATGTTACATTACACATTTGATTTTTTTGTCTTCTAGTCAAAACTTTACTATCTAGATTTCCAATTATGTTATCAATAGGATGATCTTTTAAAATATGCAGTGGCGATTTTAAATTTCTATTATTTTGATTATCATTATTATTTTCATTCATAGTGTCAATGACTTTATTTTGATTAGTGTCAAAATTTTCTTTGTCGTCTTTATTTATATTTTTTAAAGTTTTCATCAAATGAGACATGAAGACTTTCCTCTATAACATTTATTCGTTTGTTAAAAATTTTGTAAGCTTTACTCTGATCAGAATATCTAATAAAAAATACTTCATGTGCTTTTGAATCAAATTTACCAAGATTATCTTTTTTATTTAGAATAAAGCATTTTGATCCAAATACTCAAAAATACGATGCTTTTGGTGTCTTTTTGTAAAACATTTCACAACACGTATTTTTAGTCAGAGATCTGTGAAGTACATAATTTAATATGTAACATGTAGCAGCAACTGCTTTGGCCCAAAAACTCTCTGGTAAGCTACTGCCATTTAGGGGAGTTCGACCACATTCTTGCATGATGCAATTTTTTCTTTTAACTACTCTGTTTTGCTATGGTGTTCATGGAAATGAAAAATTATGAGTAATTCCCTCTTTATTACAAAAGTTTTTAAATAATTCATTTTAGATTCACTACCGTGATCACTTCTTTAATTTTTATTTTTAAATCCACTAGGTCTTAATTCATTTAGCGAAAAATTTAAACATTTCGAATGTATCACTTTTATGCTTAAAAATAGCATCAAAGTATATCTTGAAAAATCATCTAGAATTACAAAGAAATATTTATTGTGATTTATCGAACATACTTGAGTTGGTCCAAATAAGTCCAAATGAAGTAATTCAAGTGGTTGTTTAGTAGAGATTTCCTATTTAGATTTAAATGAGATTTTCTTTAATTTTCCAAGTTGCCATGCATCGCACAAATTTTTAACTTTGAAATTTATTTTGGGCAATCCTCTTACCAAATTGTTTTTAGCTAACTTGTTTATATATTTGAAATTTATGTGAAAAAATCTTTTATGCCATATCCATGGACCATCATGATTTGCGGTTAAGCATAAATCATTACTATGATTAATATTCACGTTTTGAATATTGATATTTCAATTTCTTGATCCTTCAAAAATTAAAGTTTTATTTTAATCATAGATATTGGATTTATCTTTTAAAAAATCTATTTTAAATCCCTTATCGCATAATTGGCTTATACTAAGTAAATTATGTTTTAACTTTTTAACTAAGAAAACATTTGAAATAATAGGTGAAGTAGATATACCACATTGATGACATTTCCAATTCCGATGACATATCCTTTGGAATCATCCCCAAAAGTGACCGTACCACCATCCATGTAAGTGATATTTAATAGCATTTTTGCATTTCCCGTCAGATGTTTGGAGCATCCACTATCGAGTATCCATTTCTCCTTATTATTAATTTTGATTTTGGGTACCTGCAAAATAATAAAAGGTTTTAATTAGTACATAATTTTTTCTATTAGGGTCCAACGTGTTAGTAGGAGAAGGTAGCCATACCCATGAGGGTTTGAAACCTTTAGATATGTAATATGCATTACGAACTATATCTCTAAGATATACAACTATGTGTTTTTGTCTAATCAATTTGTTATTTGTTCTAGGAGTCCATACTTTAATAATTTTTGTTTCCTTATTTTCATATTTAGATATTGTTTTCTAAAAATTTTATATAATACATTATACTTCTTTAATCATTGATTATTATTAGAAACAAAATTATTTCTATAGTGTTTATGAATTTTTCAATTAAATTCTAGTCTTTTTCTATTTCTTGATGGTTTTGAAATCTTTATAAAATTATTTAGTTTTTGCTTTCGTTCATTAAATTTTGAAACATTATTAGTAATTTTATCCAATTTATTTTTGACATCAAGAATTTCTAAATTAGCTAATTCTAAAATTTGTTTTGATTAATTCTTTTCTTTTTCAACTTTATAATTCACTGTATTGTTAATCTCTATATCATATGTTAAAGTAGCATTTTGAGATGATAATTATCTATATTCTTTTTATGCTAATTCTAGTTCTTCTTTTAAATAGCTTCCTCATCTTTTAACAATCCAATTTCTAATTCAGCTCTATTTTATTTTCCAATATTTTCTTTATTTAATTTTTTCAATTCTCTATACTTGTCATCTAATTCTATACTAATTTTAAGAATTTCATCATATGTTAATTCAAGACGTGCCTCATTTGTGTTAGTGATGAAGCATATATTTGTTTATTCTGAGTCACTGTCGTTATCGGATGATGAGGAAGAAACCGAATAATTCCAAGTTTCTTGAAATGCTCTTCTCTTTTTCTTGAAATTTTTTCCATTTTCTCTTTTTATCATTATTGAGTAGTGAACAGTCTTTCTTCATATGGCCAAATTTATCGCAGTTGTTATGACCCACCTTTTTGGACGGTTTAAATCAATAAAAAACCACATATGTCAACTTAAATCGTTCAAAAGGAACGATTGTCAATGGGGTGAATAAGAAAATAAGAGAAAAAAGAAAAAACAAAACCCAGAATCTTATAACGGAATGACAAAATATAATACTCAAATAAATAGTTCATTAAGCTATTTTGTAATATACATTTGATTATAAAAATTTTACAACAATCAGAGTACAAACAATGATATACTAATAATGATGCAGTGGAATGTTACTAATAATATATTATATCAAACTCCATCTTCGTCCTCTAGAAGTAGAGTCTTCAACACTGAAAAGTTCAAACTGACCTGAGCGTAATGAAAAGACGAAACATTTGAGTCAGAACTAAAAGATCTTATGTAAGTTAAATCAGCAGTAAATAAATATGAGTGTTATGGCTCAAAATATGTTTATGGGATTTTACATCTCATATCCAATGTATAACGTGCGTACAATAACTCAAGAGATTTTTAGGATTTTTCATCTCGTAAGGATTCGTTAAACTATCTACATATAGTAATATACACTACATATATAATGTCTATCATTAAAGTAAAGTGTTAAAATAGTGTTAAAGCGTTACCCATATCTCCCTTAACACATTTTATAAATGTCATAGTATATACACCAAACTGGTGGGCTATCAAAGAGCACTCCATAGGTATGACATAAAACAAAATCTTAATGCGTTCGATAAGGCATACGACAAGGCACGCTAGGCAATACCCATGGTAGGATTCTACTGTTTTGCACGCCCAGACTAGTGGTAACGCATAGCAGCTACTTCCGTCCATAATCAAATCAAAGGTGGCCACCAAATTAGTCATAAAGTAACATATATGGTATTGAAGAAGCATGTCCGGTAGGAGGAGCAACCTCACCTGGCCTAGGATAGCTCTTGGTTTAGTCATATAAAGCTGACCCGTGGGGTTCAGGGTTGCGTTCATACCTCATATAGTAGCGTTCGCCAAACCATCCTACTTCGTTCTGGATTCTCCACCACATGCACAGTTATTAAAGTGGTTCAGAATTGGTAGAGAGTATGACAATATCAGACCCCGGTCTCTTTAACAACCAAACGCTTACGTTTTTCATACCATGGTTATTTCATAAAACATTTATAATAATAATCCAAGAAATAGTTTATACTTTCATATCAAGATATCCATATACTTTTTCCAAAGGTATAAATATATTCGTAAATACCGAGGAAGATTTCTTTCAATAAATTTCAAAAATAATTTACAAATCTCACTTAAACCATTTATAAACTATTTATATGCTTTGAAACCATCTATAAGCTATTTGTAAAAATTCCAAACAGTTTACTATTCTTCCCCTTTCACAAACCCAATATAAACCTTTTATTGAAAAATCTTTTAAAACCTTTATAAACTCCGTTATAAAGCTATTATAAAAATCCTTTATAAAATCTCTACAATCTTTATAAGTACTTTACAAAACCTCTTACAAATTTTTATTTATTAAGTTGTTATAAAATCTATATATATTATATTAAATTAAAACTATATTTATTATGTTAATTAAATTTAAAAAATAATTTAAAACTATATTAAACATTCTATTAAATTAAATTTTAAACTATTTTAATATATATTTTAAAACTAAATCAATTTATAAGTTAAAATCTTAAAATCACATTTAAAATCATATACTAACTTATGATTTGGAGCTTTTAAACATATAAAACAAAATATTTTCCAAATATAAATTTTTAAACAAAATCATTAAATTAAATTTAAAAAAATCAAATTTATAAATCAAATATACTTTACTATTTAGAAAATAATTTAAAACTGACCAACGGTGTCCGTATATAGTTTTCTACCCTATGGTTAAGTGATAGGGTATGTATCATTTCAACCCAAAATAGTTAAATTTTTCGGGTATATATCATTTAAACCCGTATCTCGAATCAAGAATAAAATCGCTTAGGTTTATCATTTTAACCCGTAACAATTTTCCTTAATCTATAAGATCGTTCGAGTGTGTATCATTTCAACCGGTAGTGATAATAGGGATATAAACAGCCAATCATCCAAAATGTCAATAAATAATCATCCATCACAATCATCATCCAAATCAGCCAATAAATCACAATAATTAACTGATTATCATTTTCTAAGTATTTAACTAACAATTTAAATTTAATATTAATTTTAATGGAAATTTAAATTCAATATAAATTCAAATTGAATTTAAATGACAATTTAAAATAACAAATAACAATCAATAAATTTCTAATCACATCATAAATTTAATTTAACTAGCATAAGATGGTTTAGTAATTCGTAAATGGGTTTAATCACTTGCCTCTATACGAATCTAAAAATAATAGACTTCTAATCAGAGGCTCCTCTATATGTTTCCTTGGTCACTTTCTTGATTGCCGGCTTTATTCCTTAATTTTGCTTTTGGTTTGATTTACTTTAATTTTCCTTCTTATTATATTAACATGTATGTTTAAGTGTGTGTGTCTGTATGTATGTATGTATGTATGTACTCTTAGAAGGTTTGAAAAAAGGAAGAAGATTTGAAAACAAAGAATTGAAAAAAAAAGAAAAGGATTAAAACAAGAAAACTGAAAATAAATGAGAAGATCAAGATTTGAAAAGAAAGAAGAAATTTTTAAATAGAAGAAGATTTGAAGAGGAAGGAAAAAATAAAATGAGAGAAAATAAGAAGATTTTAAGAAGAAAAATAAAAATAAAAAAGAAGAAGATTAGAATGGAGGCTAGGGTTTCGTTTGCATCATATCTTATTAATACGATTAGAATTAGGTTTAGGGCCAATGAGATTTAAAAAGAGAGGCAGCTATTAATTATAAATAAATTAAATGAGGTTTCAAGAAATGAAGTTGGAAAATGAACGAAAAAATAAAGTAAATATGAACAAACTAAATATTGAAATAAAGTAAATATGAACAGCCTTTTTAAAAGTAGTAGTTATTAAAAAGAGGTAAAGAAAGAATTGAAAATATGAAAAGTAGTTCATGTTTGCAAAATGGAAAAGCTCTAGACAATGTAAATGGAAAGGAGTAATGGAACAATTGAGGAAATAATGAAAAGAATGCGGCAATTATTAATTACAAAGGGAATGAATGGACCTACACTATACTGTAAACAAACTTTTGGAATTCAAATTTCAAAAACAATTGTTCACTCAATTAATTTTGTTAACCCAAAACATACCAAAATTGAAATCCATTAAAGATTTAATTAATACGCAATAAATGAAAATAAATTCTCTACACAAATTTGTGTCGTGAATTAAAAGAATATACAACATTAAGAACTTTTCATTTCTCTCTCTCTCTTTGTGATTAGATTGAGAATTTAAATAAACATGTTACATTTCGATTGAATGTTTTACTAGGAATGCATTAACATACAATCAAAAATATGATGGCATAAATAAGGTAATATAAACAGGTGTATAATATATATATATATATATATATATGTGTGTGTGTACATCTTTATCGCCACATATAGTTTACATTCATAAATAGAAGGTATGAAAATAATCCACATAAGGAGGCAATGAATGTAAGAGTAATTTCGAAGTGTGAAGATGGAAAGGTAAATTATGTTGCAATTAAAAACTAATCTAGTCTAATTAAAAAGGAAATAGTCAAGTGTAAATTTATTTTAACCCCTTTATCATCTCCTATTAACGTTTAATTTAATACCGTATGAGATTTCAAATCTAAATTTTTTTATGATCTAATTGGATCTATAACATAAGTCTATATTTAGGTATAGAAATATATGCAGTGAAATAACATTAAATTTTGAAACATAAACTGAATTAGTTAGAAAACAAATCACCCAATTTAAATTTATTTCAATATATATTTACAATTAACGTCTTCCCTTTTTAATTATAAGATTCCAATCACATTAATTGTCATTGATTTTTAAGTTAAAAAGAAATGAGATAATTCAATTCCTTTTATAGTAATTTAACATATTTACAAAATTATTGTATACAAACCAAAAGTTATCATTTCTTATTAAATAATTAATTTCTTATTCCTGTAATAAATTTTTCAGCTACAAACATTTCAAATAAATAAACATATAATTTTTTTTATTTCGTAAAGAGACGTATATTATTCTCTTTTTAACATTTATTATTCCAATCAATTGAAATTTACATTCATATAGTCATATGTTTTACTTCTTATTAAACTGTACAATTATTTCCAATTTAA
Organism: Allium cepa; assembly: GCA_030765085.1. Classification (NCBI taxonomy): domain Eukaryota; kingdom Viridiplantae; phylum Streptophyta; class Magnoliopsida; order Asparagales; family Amaryllidaceae; genus Allium; species Allium cepa. Next base: position 297,663,349 of record CM060937.1, read on the forward strand.
GCTCTACAATTACATTCCATTACAATTGATTGAAATTACATTAACATTTGTCGATTCGTTCCATCAACATTATTAAATTATGTTTTAATTTTTTTCATATTTATAGATCATAAATTTTAATTTCTCAAAATATTAAATTCCAAAAACAAATTTAATCAAATATTTTTACTTATCAAAAATGTAGGTCGTTACAATCTCCCCCACTCAAAATTTTCTAAATGTACTTGTACAAGTACTATTGAGGGTTAGTAGTTCCTTTGTAGGAGGGCATAGCTGGTGGCATGGTGAATTTCTTAGGACACTCTGCCCTTAGGTTACTATCGGTGAAGGGAGTACGGCTCGAGGCAGAACACCAATCATCATCCTTTATACCCTTGCTTTCTTCCATCAAGCGTCTGACCATGTTCGCAATGTATGCCTTACTTGTCCATTCATTTGCAAGTCGGATATCAGTAGTTGCGCTAGGCGTTTGACTTTGCAAACGATCTTATTTGGCTAGATGAAGCCTATTCTCTTAGTTCTTTGGATGAGTCATTCCTTCAAAGGTCCGTTGGTAGGCGGTTGGTCTTGCCGATGGAGTTTGATCATTTGAGTTCAATTCATCTTCCTTAAGTTGCTCGCATTCGTCAAAGTCGGTATCAGCTACTAGTATGTCCTCCCTAGGAGTGTTCACTCCTAAGTCCATGTTTGCGGTAGGCGCTTTTATTATGGGTTGAGTATTATCATTTTCCACTATCATGACGCATGGAGCTCTACTCATTACTTCCTTTTGCTTCTATTTTTTGTTTCTCGTAATTGAGCCAAAAACAAAAGAAAGCTCTTGCTCCGTAGCAGCCATAGCTTCGATTGCCATTCTGGGAGTAGTTAGCGATTGGACCGCTAAGAGAGCATCTATCTTTTCTATAAGATCTTTTTGACTACTTGCCATTTTCTGGATAATTTCATCAACCATCTAGTTCAGTTCTCCCTTGGTTACAACTTCATGCTGTGTCAATGATCCTGAAACCTGATCTACAAAGTTAGCTCCTAACAGCAGGTTGTTGGGATTGTTGACTTCAATTTGCTAAGGATTTGTTTCTTCTCCGGTAATGGTAGCTTCTATGGGTCTTTTGGAGGTAGTTTTGTTTCTTCCTAGTGCCAGTGATTCTCAACAACAAATCTCTAAGCAGAGGTTGAGGTTCTAACTTCTAAACCTATCCAATCTAAAGTATAAAGCTAGATCTAAGCCTGAGTTAGGTTCTCAGTGAAAGTACCAAAAGTTAATCCAAAAAATGGATCAACACTCTGGATTGAGTTTGAAAGCACTAGCTCTGCTCTTGCAGAGCAATAATATGGAAGATAAATGTAAAAAGAGCAGAAATGCTAAAAAGACAAGAAGATTTTATAGTGGTTCGGCTGTTAATGAACCATACGTCCACTTTATAACTTTTTGTTAATTGACTGTTGTTACAAGTTGAATCGGATTACAATATGATTGAACCTTCTAAGTTAGGTCAAGTCATAAGTACGAGAGTTCAATGGAGAATCATGATGAACCCCAAGATGACTATTGTGTGGGAGGAGAAGAGTGAAGAATTACCTCTATAGATTTTCAGCAGCCAGTCTAGAAGATCTTCTTTATGTTGCAGGGAGGATTGTATTCATAAGCATGGAAGAGAAATTGGGCTAAGCCGCTTTGCTAGAAGCCTACACTCAATGATACAAAGGTTCTTTGAAAATTTCATAACAATCTAACATAATGTGATGGTCCTCTAGAGATCCATAGGGCATAGATTGCTAGGGATTCATGTACTTAGGGTATTTTTGGGCTTCTTCCTTTAGGTTGCAATCCCTGTCTTATGTAGGCGCTCTCCATGTAATTTCGTAGAAATTATCCTTGTCTTGATGATGATCCATGCACAAATTGGATTAAACTATGACTAGAATCAGATGGGTCTTCACTTCTCGAACTAGATTGCTTGGAAGGATATGAAACTTAGCAAACATACTTAGAAGAGATATTGATTCATGATGGAAGAGGCTTGAACAATCCATGAAGCTTCCTTATGGACCACTAGCGATCCATGGGCAATGGATCACTAGCGAAATCCATCCCATTAGTGGATTTCTTTGATAATTCTTCTTGAGTTATTTTGGCTTGTTCTTTCGAATGCCTTGTTCAGGTTTCAAGTCATTCTGGCATAGTCCCTAAGTTCTAACTTCCGTTGATTTTTGTTGGGTTAAAAACCCCTAATTAACAATATGAAAACTATATATTTACACTAGATAGTGGTTTGTCCATTGTCGATAACTTGACCTAGTTTGACTTAGGAAGTATATGAAACCTTCGCATTTCATACGGTTTGATATTTCCCTGGAATACCCATTCTAGTGAAACGTCTCTCACATTAAAGAATGATATTCGAGATCCCTTTAGGATGCTTATATAGTCCACTTAGTTTTGAAAGAATAGGGATTGAGTCAACTAGAAACTATTGATTCTTGATTTGGAGAGACTAGGATCAGATAAGAATGAGTTATCCGAAAAGCACTTCGAACTAGCTTAAGCATTCGAATTGAAGACATCTTGAGGATGACAGAATCGAAGACTGGGTCTTTGAAATACAAGGGCTACTTGTTAATAATTCTAAGGGTGATTCCAAAAAAAGTATATAGTATAAGTGGTGCCTTCGGTTTATTCATATCTGAACAACTTATATGGATGAATGCTTGCATTGCATTATTGCTTGGAGGGGCGGCGTTATCATTCCAAGAAGGATTTACTAAAGTAAACGGTAATCGTTGCCTCATGAGCCTCACACCCGGTAATAACTAAAATAGGGGAGATGCGACAGGGAGATGTGGGTCGCACTAATTAGGGTACGATCATTAACTTTTTTGATCAATGTTTATGGATTTCATGTGTGCATGAGAGATCTCAAGGAAAAAGTAGTAAAGCAATTAAGGTGGTGAAATATTCGGTAGTATCCAAGAAGGGGTATGTAGGCTCTATATTGGTAGGGGGCCTATGTATGGCCCACGGTACATTTTAACTATAGATATCCTATGATAGGCGGTACCCCAATGCCTTATCTTTATATGGAACCCATTTTCCAATATGTGCCTTTGAAGATTTACATGTATACTAAATATGCTATTGAATGAAATTAGTGTAACCACTCCGGCTATGATTTAATAATTATTTTAAATCCTAGGCATTATTATAATATCAAAAAAAATCCTATGAAATGGTTTAGTTATCTTAAGGTAAAAACCTATCCATTATTTATGTGCGGTATGGTCGTACGATATACCTTCATTTTTGAAGGGATTTATAAATATAATAATCCATATGATATGAGTTTCTCATCTGGTTTACCAGACTGACCCAGGTGTTATTTTCTTACAATACTCATGTCAGACCCAAGTATTTTCTATGTTAGCTTTGGACGCTTGGAGCTTCAAGAGACAAGCTGGATTCTTAAAAGACTTGATGTATTTTATTTTCTGCTACATTTCTTATTTTGTATTTACTAGCATTTGTAAGGACATGTTTTTATTATTTTCTAGGCTGATGATAGGTTAGACTCTGATTCTTGTATGAATATTTAGGTTTTCTTTTGTAAAGATAATTTGGATATTATATATTACTCATCATGATGTGTGATTTTATTTTTGTTTTCTTTCACCCCAACAATTTGTCTTTTCGACACTAGGATACTTAGCACATAAATACCATGGATGTATTAGTGTCGACTTTTGATGGTCGAAAAGGTGGGTCATCACATTTGGCAGCAGAGCTGAAGATTAAGCGAGAAGCTTGGCTTTGGTGTGGTAAACTCATTAGAGATGGGGCAAGTGATACCCTAGAATGAGTTGAGTGTATTATATGAGAGCACTTATTTGTTAGTGCTATAAAAATATTTTATATTTTTTGAGTTGGGTAAATGAAATAAATTTTACCTAGATTTTATATTTTACATATAAAAGAATAATTTTAAAAAATTATTACATAGTTACTTTGTTGTGATTGTTTATTAGGGAAAGGATGATATTTGTTTTCATAATTTATTGATTGATTATTTGTGCATATCTAGTTTATAAGCATTTATTTTTTGTTTAGGTTAAATTAAATGCAAACACTTTGTGAATATAGTTTCATGGTTTGACTTTATGGCGTTCTTTTATAAAGTAGGATTAATAAGTTCACTTTGTTAAAATAGTTAATATAATAAAGGAAGTTATTATATAAAGATAATTTTATGTAAATTTGGTCTATAAGATGTATTTGATATAATAAGGAGGATTTTTAAGAATTTAAATCCCAATATCTTTGAAGAAGATTTTAAATGATTTTTGGAAAAAGGGTAATAATAGTAGTACTTGAAAGTATTGATAAGAGCATTTCTAAAGTAAGGTACATTTCTTCGGATAGTTCGAAGAAAATGTCTCAATTAATTTTATAGTAATCTGAATAATCTTCCAACCGACAATCAGATGTTTGCTTAGGCGAACGTTGTAGTGTACTTAGTAAATTGTTCCTTTTGTCATAGTATGATCAAAACGAGTTCGAATCTGAATGAACCGAAAGCAAATTTTAGTGAATAAAGTACCAAATCTATTTTATATATATATGATAAATATATATAGTATTGTTTCAAAATGGGATTCAAAAAGGAAGAAGTATTTTTATGTTAACTAGTTCGAGTGGCTTGAAATTGACTAAACATGGAAAAGATATGTGTTTCGAGGTAAGACTTCTCTTAAGTATTACCCTCCTTGGTAAAGGAGTGTGTGATACTATTTGGTAGGACCTAGTTCCTTGGTATCATTTTGGTGATACTTGGTCTATATCTACTTTTTCTATAGATTAAATATTGTAACATCCAGCCTTTTCGCACACTTTAAACCGACACACGTGCCAATTCAAAGCATACGCAAGGGCGGATTGTTATGGGGTAAATAAGAAAAACAGAGAAGAAATAAAAACAAAACAGAATCTCACAGCGGAAGGATAAAATATAATAATAAATATACAGTTCAAAACAGTTTACAAACACTTGATTTGCTTTATACAATAAATATCAGAGTTACACATACCAATACAATCAATGCAGCGGAACAGTATGAGTGTGGTGCAATAAAATAGATAATAATAATACGAATCCTTCGTCTTCGTCCTCCAAAGCTAAAGTCTTCGATCCTGAAACGCTCGGACTGACCCGAGCGAATTTGAAAAGACAAAACACTCGAGTCAGAACTAAAAGATCTTATGTGAGTTAAATTAACAGAAATAAATATGAGTACAGTAACTCAAGAGATGTTCGGGATTTACATCTCCTAAGGATCCGTTAAACTATTTACTATGTAGTATATTGCGCTATTATAATAATGTCTATTTATAAAATAAACTTACTTTTTAATAGCGTTAAGGGGTTACCCATATAGCCCTTAACAAAATAATGCCAATAGTCTATACAGTACCGTAATACCTCCTGATCGGGAAGCTACCAGAGGATACTCCATAGGTACGACACAAATAGAAACTCGTAGTAAAGGCTCGGTATGGTAGGTGACACAGCACAACTAGGCAATGCTAGGGTAGATATACCAATTGCTATCCAGGCTGGTGGAAACGCGTAGCCGCAGTTACCGCCCACCTCGGACTAACTCCCCAAAATCAAAATATAGAAGTGGCCACTGAATCAATCCAAAATCAAAGTATAATATCGAAGAGGAGGGTCCGATCAGAGGAATGACCTCATTGGCCTGAGAATCGCTCCTGTTTTAGCTACCTTATGCCAACTCACGGGAGTCGGGTCCACGTATTTACCTTACAGGAAACGTCACCACCACCTACTTCATTCTGGAATCTCCACCACGTACACGGTTAGTCAAAGTGGTTTTCGGTATTGACAGAGAGTATGTCCATATCCGATCCCGGTCTCTTTGCCAACCCATCGTTATTATAACACCGCGGTCATTTAAAAATAGTTTATACTTTAAAACCAGAATATACATTTCCATTTTAAAATTATGAATACGATATCATTTTAAAACCCAAAACAACATGATATCATTTATCCCAAATATAAATCTTTTCCAAATCATAATGCTTTAAAATTTATAACGTCTGAAAGCCAAATATCCTTTCAAAGCATAATATTTCGAAATTCATAATTTAAAACCATAACTTCTAAAACTTGAATGGTTTGGATATTCAACGGTATATAAATTAAATGGTTTAACTTCACTGTTACTTTGTAAAGAAATAATCTACATGGCTTTACAAATATATTTCTTTATTAAAGTCTAAACCAAAATTTATATTATCTCTCTCAAGTTCCAAAACCACTTCAATTGATTTATATATACGTAGATCCATTTTGAGTATCAATATTTCAAACTAAAGTTGGATTTTATTCTTTCGACAAATCAATTGTTCTATTAATTAGTCTTGAATATTCATATAAAATCCATAAATAATAAGACTTCAATTTCTAGTAATAAAATATATATATATTTCCCAATTCAAATTATACTAGAATATTCATTTCAATTTATTTTGGGAAAAATCCAATTATAAATATCATATCTTAAAATTTCCAAACTTAACATTTAAACATATGATATAAATTATTAAACTCCATTTTCTTAATTTTCTTCCATTTTTAATAAAGATTTTTATACACCTTTTAATTTCAAAATTTTCAACTTCATATGTATATATATGGAAGAAAAATATTTATACAATATAAAATTTAAGATTATTATAAACCGTATTCCATCCAAACCATAGAAATCACATTTAAATAGTTATATATATATACCGCGGTGCCTGTATATAATTTTCTATCCTATGGTCAAGTGATACGGATATTTATCATTTCAATCCGCAATTTAAAAGATATAAAATTTTACGGTTATATATCATTTCAAACCACAATCCCGAATGAAATGAAGTATGCATGATAATTTGCAATTTAATGATATACAATAAACATCCATTCATCAACATCACCCATCATCCAATCACAATCATCAAGCAATATCAATCAATAACAATTTATATTTGATAATATATAACAGGTAATAACTGGCAATTTTATTCAGATTAAATTTAACAACTATTAATCTAACAGTTTATTATTCAGTAATAATCTATATAACTGTTAACTAGCAGTTTATAGGCAAACAAATAAATTCTAACTATCAATTAATACGCAATAAATAAATTAAAATAACAGTTAAATTTAATAAATGCAATTCAACAAATATGAGTGAAATAAACATGCCAAATACTCATAAATAAATTTCTATTCATTTCTAAAATTAATTTAACAAACATAAAAGCTTCTAGTAGTTGTGAGTGGGTTAAAACACTCACCTTTTGAATTTAAATCGAATTTAAATTCGATTTAAACCCAAAAATTCGCCCATCTCGGAATTCGTCCAAACCAGCGTCATGAAGTCCGGAATTAAATTACGATCCTAACAAAAGAAATCGCACGAGAAATGGAGTTCGTATGAGAAAGATATATCGAAAAATGTAATTGAATAAATTTAAAAATATAAAAGAAAGGTGGAACACATTATCAATTTGCCACCTCATCACGTTACTTCTCTCCTTCCTCACAGTGAAACGCGCTTCCCTCCCTACAGCATTCACGAAAACACGTCTGCATCCATTTACACGCACAGGCTTCCACTTTGACCAACGCTGCCGCCCACCTCGGCCGTCCCTGTGCCTTGCCGCCGCACCACCTGACTTCGCCATCTCCTCCTCCTTGCTTCCCCAGAGGTCCGGTCCCCTTATACGCCGCCGGCCGCCAGTTAAAACTAGGGTTTCGAAACCCTAACTGAAATTCTGCGATGATCCAACCATCAACTCGCCTCAATACCCATATGGATGCGATCCCCATCGTCCACTCTACAATACCCAGAAACCGTTTGACGATCTGACGAAGTTTGTTACGGCGCTGATGAATGGCCACGAACTGTTTGAATTTATTCTGAGTAAACGATGACCCCATTCGAAAAATGAATTACACCATGAGATTACGTTTTCCGAGAATATTGACATATATTTTGGGGAATTTTTCTGGAGATTTTGAATTTTCATTTTGTTTTTGAACTGACTGGATCTAGGGTTAACCCCCATTGAAGAAGAAGAGAAGCTTGAAGAAAATACGCGCAAATAAATGTAATTAGGCGGAGGCTAGGGCTGAATAGCTGGGTTTATATAGAGGGTTAGAGGTAGCGTAGATAGACCGTAGAATGAACGTGCGGAACAAACTATGGCCCAAAAAGCCCGCTATGTCTCCGGAACGAAATTTCGTAAATCTATATATCCAAATAGGTAATTTAAAATATTCTAAACGTGATGGAAAAAGTTTCACGTCCAAATTTGATCGTATGAAGAAGTTATGCTGAAAACAAAATTTCCAAATTGATTTCAAATTGATTTTATTAAAATTGATTTCAAGGCGTTTCACGCCCGTACGATCAAACGACAAGTCCGATCGATACGAAACTTGAAACCCTATAATAATTCACCAATACGGATCCGATGAAACTGGTTTCGTCGAAATCCGAGTCCGTGGCCAAAATGGCTATTTTTAATATTTATTAAATAAATTAAATAAATTATGAAAATCCAAATTTTATATTAAATTCTAAAATTGGCCAAATTTTATTTCTTATATGATTCGTAATCAATTGAAAAGATTTAACAGGCTTAGCTGTGAATTAAAAGTTGACAGTATATTAATTGCAATGTTAATTTCTACACTTTCTTATATTTAAGAATTTTATAAATTATATTCTCAAAACCCATACTTTAGATTTTTAATCTTTATATTCTCAACTTTCACCTAAAATAAAGATGCCATAAACATTAGTTCCTGATTCACATCATTATTCTTTAAGTCAAATTTAAATCTCAATAACGTAGTATTTAACGTTAGAATCCATTTTATTATGCATAAATTCCAAATTTTACTGACCCAAATTTTCTTCTTTTCATTCCATATCAATTGTCAATCCTATAAGAAAAATTAACATTAGGTTCATACTTATTACAAATAACTCCAATTTCTTCCAAATAATAATTACATAACTATTAAATATTAAATCCATTTAATTGCAATAAATTCAATTGATTGCAATTAATTTCCAAATAAATTTGGATCTTTATTTGGTTATACAAAAAAAATCCGTTATCACTTACCTAACAAAGTTATTATTACTTAAGATCTCATTGCATCCACATTTTCACATTTTCATTTCCTGGTTTCTTTACTTTATTCTACATAAATTATTATAAATGGGATTTTTCTTGGTTACATCTTATTTGTATTTAACATTACTCATTCACCAATTCATTTCACTTTAACTGCGGTAAATTGGCGGATAAATTGAATTTGATTCCCAAAATTTAAATTAACAAGCAACAAGAATAGGTAACACACAATAGTCGTTACGCTAAATTCTAGTCACCTAAATAAGCTTTTATTACTTTACAAAATGGAATAACTTTTAAACTCATAAATGTAATACCAAAACCGTTATAAATCCAATAAATTTCCAAATCGAAGTTTGTACACATTTTACACAACTATTATGATTTCTCACAGAACGTTGAATTTATTAAATGACCATTTATTATAATTTAATTCCCTTAATTGAATCAAATGCTTATAATTTTTACATTCTTACCATTCCTTCCCATTATAAATTCATTAACGGATTTACAAATCTCTATCTTCCAAATATTAAATAACCAAACTGATTACAACCACTGTTCTTATCAAATTTTCATAAATTTGTTCAAATCTATACTCTTTTTCCATATAAATAAATTTTATGCTACTACTAGATTTTTTTATCCACTACAGCCGTTAAATTTTTACTATCTACACTTATTACATCTTTGTATTAATAAATCCCATTCAAGTTAATATTTATATTAATATTCACAAATTCAACATTTATATGTTTCTTAAAATTAACTTTCAACCAAATGTGCCAATTTACATTTCATTTCTATTCAATATATATTCATTTTATTCCGTTCATTCGGGTACTGCATTGAAATATATTTATTCTCTAATACTAACGTTATTATCATTAAATTATGATTGGATTCCAAGTTTTTATTCAATACCTTGAACAATAACTTACATATTAACCAAATCCTTCTTCTACTTAATTCAAATTGGATTATGTTCCAATTCCTATAACCTAGGTCTTGAGTCACCATTTACATAATTAAATTTATCGTTTATTTCAAACTTCGTTTATAATTTAAAGTTCTACTAAACTAAATTACAAAACTTATGAACTTTAACAAATTTAAACCACCAATTAAATTTTTCTGATGTTTATATATTGCAATTCAATTCAGTTATTATTTCATTAATACCATTTTAATCAACTAATTATGACTTATAACCACAACACAAATCTTCGTTATTCTACCTATTGTCATATAACATTTCAATTGTTAAATCTTTAATCTCAGTTACTATATCCAACTCCTCCTTTTATTATAAATTAGATTAAAAATTATATTAAGTTAATCCATTTAATATTATCAAATTTAACGGGTCGTTACAAATATATTTATAATTTTAAAAAGGTTTTGAAATAAAATGGGTGTATTTAGTTCTTAGGTTTCCTTAAAAGAAAATGGTGTCAAAATAAAGGTATTTTGATAAATGAGTGAGTTGGTAAATGTAATTGTTAATATAGGTTTATATAACTCTTAGTTAGAGAAGAAATAATTTAACACAAATTTTTAAATGGGTTAAATTTAATAAGATGATTTTCATAAACTTTGTTTTATTAAAACTGTATCTTTAGTTTTAACATCTAAGTTGTATACACTATTTGAAGTTGTTAGGCAGGCTAATAAACATCTTTACCTTGGAGGTGTTTAAGGAAAAGTAGACTCTAGGACGCTACTTGCCAGAGCAGATAGGTAAAGATATTGAAGAGGCCAGCTCAGTTTTAAGGTGTAGATTTATTTTGGGCCTGCATCTGAATTTAAATCAAATAGTTTTATATACTCTTAGTTATTGTTGGCTATTATACAAGTTTAAAGTTTAGGTTGTATTTTTATAAAATCTCTTCATACATAATTTTAGAAGTAAAAAGAAACTAGCATAAGTAAGAACCAATAAGATAAGTACATAAGTTATACATATGTCACTTCGCATGGTTCTTGATCCAAGATTCCAGTACATGACTTTAAGGTGATTCACACCGGTCTGAACAAGGAATTATCACTTGATTCTCGATGGCAAACACTTAGCGACGGTTCTTGACATGGTACTGAAGTTTTTTATCATAGTATATAGCTATACAATGAGAATAGAGGTTCCTAATCAAGGAGCCTGATCGAAGTCCGCTCTAGGAAAGTTGGGTAGGCAATACTAGTTCAGAAGAGAAGCTTACGTATTCGAGTAAGTGATCAAATCAGATATTGCATAAGGATTATTTATGCTCATCATACGAGCTTAAGTATATTTACCTTTAATGTTTTATGGATTATGAGGAGTAGGGTAGATGACTCTGCAATTTGTCATAAGGTAATGTGAATAATCGATTGAGCAATAACCTATGGCTGTTGAGCATGAGTTTAAATCAGTAGATTATTTACCATCCTTGTATGATGAGAAGGTTGTGAACCTAGACAAACTAGATTTGTTAGTTAGTCAATTAACATTTCGGGGAATGTTAAGAATTAATATGTGTAATAGTCCGGCTTTCTACACAGTATAAATAAATAATTTTTATTGAAGTAAAAATGTTTGAATTCGAATTGTGATAATTATTTTTTGAAAATAATTTTTTTAGCTAAGTGAATTCTACTTGATAGAGGATTTTTGTTTGAACAAAATGAATTGAATAAGTAAACTCTTTTCGAATAAATTGTTGAAATCAAATAACATGTTTAATCAATACAAACTATTTTGAAACGTAAATAATTTTTATATGAGGTTGGAATAATTGAAAAACAAATTATTTATAATAGAAAGATAGAAGAATAAATAAAAATAAGTGAGCACTGAATTGAATATGATTGTGAAGTTATCATTATATTTTGGGCAATGAAGTGAAAATCAATTAAAATTAAATTGAATTAAATTTGTAAATCAATTAAATGAGCGATAATGGACAATGTAAATTAATTTTGACCATCCCAAAATCAGCGAAGGCCAAGTCTAAGCCCATGCTCGTTTTTATTCGTTCTTTCTTTCTTTTTATAGTACTCACTCCCCACTTCTCTACAAGTCCAAAACTCAATCTTCCTTATCTCATTTGAAGCTCAAATTACCCCAAGAAGAAAGCGCAATTTAAAAAAATTACCCGATCACAATCGAACTCCTGCTCGAGGTAGGCATCAATCGAAGCAAGAAGGGAAAGGAGAGGCATCAGTTAGCAGCTGCGCCAAGGTATGAGTAACATCGCGTTTGAGTAATGGAGGCATGCAAGCAAAAGTCTAGGATGCAACCTAGAAGGTTTGCAGTGGCGATAGTTGGCAAGGCTAAAGGATGTTTGCGACTGCATTGGGATGGTGGCGATAATTTGAAGTGTGGGATGGTGAGCCAGTGTAGACTAAAGTTGGTGGCAGTGGTCATGACGAGGGAAGAGATGCTAATTAGCGAATCCTGGTGGTTGGAGATTGAGGTTTTTGGTCTGGCAATGGTGGAGGTAGGGGCTGCTGGCGATTAAGGGAGGCGACCAATGATGGGAAGCAGATGCAAGTGATGGTTTAGCATGTTCAAGTTGATAGTGGAGAAGATGATTACGAATGGCATTTATACGATGGGCAGCGATGGCAAAGGCAGTAGGAATCAGCTCGGTAGTTCGATGAATTAATCTCACACACAACTATGTCTATTTCTTTTTATTTGATACATATTCCCCCATATAATTGTTTGATTTGTTTGAATGGATGGACTTTTTATTATTGGATGATATTGGATGTTTTTTTATGAAATATTTAGTGTTGCTTGAATTAGATGGAATAGTATATGATTACTTATTGTTGCGTTGATTATAGTTAGATAGTTGTTTTGTTGAGTAGTAATCTGATGATGCAAATTATTGAATGATGTTTGAAATTATTTAGAAAAGAGGTAAATAAATTAAAAAATTCATTTGAATCTAATAAATTATTTTGGAAGCAAATAGTGGATTTTGGAATGATGTTTTATTTTGATACTATTTTTGATTAGTGAAAAATTTGGTAGTGAAACGATTTTTAAAAAGGAACATAAAGCTTGAATAAATAGAAGAATTTGTGAATTAAAACTTCTGGTAAATGATGAGTTTGGAAATTTTATTGATAAGTGAATTTGCTAAGGGTTAAATTATCTATTTATCGTTGATTATAAAAATAATTGATGGATGTTTATAAAATGGAAGCTAAAGTTGTACTTTTAAAAATGTCGAATTTGTTAGTCCGTGAGATGATGGTTTTGATGAAAACAACCTTAGAATAGATTATAAAATATAAATACTAACATTATAAGTTTAGATATATATGTATGTGTAGGATTTAACCATGCAGGTACCAAGAATGAAGACTGTACAGTATTGAGATTCAAGATATCGAGATAGAAGACTCACGAGTATCAAGATTATCGAGAGTTCAAGATTTCAAGGTTAAGTATTTTTATTAGGAATTTTGTTAAAACTCATAGAAAAGCACTGGCATCTTAAAATCTCATTTATTTGTGGAATGGAATCCACTTCGAGCCTGTTAAAGGGATGGAACCCTAAGTAGGATGGAACCCTAAGTAGGATGGAACCTACGAAAAATCTAGTGGAATATTGTTTTGTATTCACTAACTTTTTGTTCAAAATGATTTTTCAAAATTATATCATGTTTTCAAAATGTTTTTCAAAACTTTCCTTTTAAAAGATTCAAAACCCTCTATCCTAATTTTAAATAACTTTAGCCTCAAAATTATCTTTAATTTCAAAGTCAAATTACTCCTGATTTTAAACTATCTTTTAATATAATATATTTAACTTTTAAATATTTATACTTAGATTAAAATATAAAATTATAGTTAAATTCTATATATATTATTTTCTATATTTACTTATGAATTTTAACTATAGTCAAGTATATTTATAAAGTTTAAAGTAGTTTTAATATAAAATAAAAGTTATTTTCAAAGAAAATCAAAACACCAAAAAATCCTTTGGGATGTCGACATGCCCAAGTACCCCATGTCGACATGGTGTCAGTTGAGTTCAAAATTTAAATTTCAAAAGAAGTGTCTATTCGCCATAACTCTTCATGAATGAGCATGGTTGTTGTGCTTCTATAAATAGGGGTTAGTTTCAACGAATTTTATATCAGATTTCTGGTTTTTCACTCCTCTTCTTCTTCCACATTTCTTAATACATGTTCTTACCATTACTCTGCCGAAATCAACATTGAATCGAACTCGATTACTTCTAGTTTGATTCTCTATCACTATCTCTACAATGTTCTCAGTGCTATTCAGAGTTATAGACTTCTTTGTAATCTATTAAGAGAGAAAAGGTGTGATTGTAGCCTTGGAAATCAATCAAGAGAGAAAAGGTGTGATTGTAGCCTCGGTAAATCAATTGGGTAAACTTGTGGCCCGAAAATCAAGTATCTCTACCTAGAGGATAGAAATTCTGAAGGGTGTACCTCGTAGCCTTGAAACCGAGGGCGTAATTGTACTATTGTTTTTGAAAGAAAATCCGTACTTGTGTTGTGGGACTGGATATAGGGTAACTCCAAACCAGTATAAAATCCAGTGTGTTCTCTCCTTTACTGCTTTTATTTTATTTCTACATCTGTGTTTGTTTCTGTGATCATATCTGTGTCTGTATATTGCATACATCGGTGTCTAAATTAACATAAACTCAAAAAGATTTAGTAATTTTTTGTTAACACTATTCACCCTCCCTCTAGTGTTAATCCTAGCCTTAAGATCCGTAATCCGCATTTCTCACAATTGGTATCGGAGCAAGGTTTTCAAAGTTTCATAATCTAATTTTTGAAAAGTTTTCAAAATGGCTACCAACACTAGTACTGTTACTAACACTAGTATCCCTGTCACTAGTTCATTTGTAGAGGATCAGTCTACTGTCAGACCACCACTTTTTAATGGAAGTAACTATGCTAATTGGGCATGTAGGATGAAAATATATTTACAATCTATATGATTAGACACTTGGAATATCACACAAACTGAATATTTTGAACCCACAACTAATTTTGCACAGTGGACTGCTGAGCAAAAGACTGTTGCACAAAATAATTCTAAGGCAATGAATATTCTGTTTTGTTCACTAGATAGAAATGAATTCAATAGAGTGTCAGTTTGTAAGTCTGCATATGAAATCTGAAAAACTTTGCAAGTTACTCACGAAGGACCAAGCAAAGTTAAACAGACCAAAATTTCCATGCTCACAAATCAGTTTCGATTATTTAAAATAAATCCTAATGAGTCTACTTCAGATATGTATAGTAGATTTTAGGATATTGTGCATTCTCTAATATCTTTGGAAAAGGAATTTTCTGAAGAACATCAAGTTAGAAAGATTTTAAATTCTCTAACTCCAGAATGGGATCAAAAGACACTTGCGATCGAAGAGGCAAATGACATCAGTACTTTAAAGATAGAAGAATTAATTGGAAATCTAATGTCGTATGAAGTTCAAATGATCGGGAGAAGAGAAAGTAAAGCATTTGAAAAGAAATCAATGGAATTCAACGCATTGACCGATGGATCAGACTCAAACAGCGATAATGATGAAGAGATAGCCTTTATGACCATAAATTTTACGAAATTCCTGAAATACAGAAAAATGAATAATCTCAAGAGAAACAACTATAAGAATTCTGGAAATCAGAATGTAGTGCCAAATAATGACAAATGTTTCAACTGTGATAAACCAGGCCATTTCAAAAGGACTGTCCGTATCCAGATAGGCAAAATCCTCCTATGAAAAATGATCCAGCAAAGAAACGGAAGCGTGCATTTACTGCTACTCTAGATGACTCAGACTCATCCTCAAGTGATGATGATCGGAAGCGTGCATTCATAGCTGTTCATGACTCCGACGAATCCAAAGAAACGGACTCAGAAAAAGGTACACATTTACAATACAATTGGTTGAAATTGCTTGCTTAGAATTAGTTGATTGTTTGATTGATTGATTTTGAATTAGTGTCTTGTTTGAATTTTAAAATTTATTTTCTATTTTCTATTATTATTTATTATTTTATTATTATTTTTATTATTTTTTAATAGTATAATAATATTTTCTGAAATATACTTGAAGTTTAATAATATTTCAGATATATATATAGGCATTAAAAATAATAATAATATTAATATATATATATATTAGAGAACTTAGGAAAAATCAATTCATGAAAATTCAAAGGCACATGTCGACATGGTCCCTACCATGATGTCGACATGGGTACCTGAATTTGAATTTCAAAATTTGAATTCAAATGTTGAATTTTCCTCTACCTTTTCACTTCGTTCAATTCTCTGAAAAGCTACCTTTTGACCAAAGAATATGTCTTTTAAGAATCTATTTATTCACTATCTTTTATCGTATCTTTTCACTCTCATTTTCAAATTCAAAATCTCTTCATAACTTCAAGCTCTCTACTCTCTACTTTAATGGCTTCTTCAAGCAACCCCTCCACCATGAGAATTTCCAGAAAAATCAAAGAGCAATTATTCAATGATCCGGAGGCAATAAAAGCATACATCAATTATGCTAACTATGCAAAAGTCCATTCCGAAAAATTTGCTATTTTTCAAGATTTTTCTTCTTATAAACTTGATTCTCTTTTTGCAAACAATGGAGTTCTTAGTGTTATTGATGCTTCTCAAAATGATTTTGTTTGCTATCCAAATCTTTTCAAAATTTTCTATGCTTATTTAAACCGTGGATTTTATCATGGAAATGAGGATGAAATTTGGAGTAGTGTCAAAGGCACTAGAATTGTTTTCAATTGTGATCTTTTGGGTACCATTCTCAATTGCAAGTGTACGGGAATGGATCTTTCTAATTTTAAAATCGATGAAAATGATCATGAGACATTTCATCACATTTTCGAAGGGATTGATAATTTTGAATTCAAAAATCGAAATTTTCGACCAAAGGCAAGAATTGTCAATCTTCTTTTGCAACATACTTTGACCCCAAGATCGAGGAATTTTAACAATCCTACTTCAAAAGTTTGCAAACCTCCTTTTGCTATTTTTGGAAATTATGACATAAATTGGGCTCAAGTTATTTTGGATGAACTTCTTCCTAAAAATCTTGAAATGGGTGAGAATACTTTATACCATGGAATTTATCTCACTCGGATTTTTAACTATTTTGGAGTGGATTTAAAAGGCGAAGAATTTGTTTCTAGAAAAGTTTTCAATCATTCCAACATTTCTCTTATGAAAATTCCTTTTGTTTTTCAACCTTATGAGACCCTTGCCGAAAAGGAAGAGCATTTGGCTCATGAGGAAATGGAAGAAGAGGAAGAGGAAGAAGAAGAAGAAGGGGATGAAATGGAAATTAAAGAAGAAGAAGGTGAAACCTCTTTGGAAAGCATTGACTATCCTCCTAATCCATCCACCAAAACCCTTCTCAAAAACCTAAAGACGATTGTTGAGAATCAATGGATTCTTAAAAGATCTGTTAGTAAGAAGTTGGACAAAATTTCATCCAAGATGAACAAGTTCATTTCCAAAGTCAGTAAGAAACTTGGACTATCTTCATCATCATCATCCTCTAACTAGTTTTATCTTTTCGTATCTTGTTATATGTGTTTTAGTTTGTTTAATTCGAAAGTTTATGTAGTTTGATGTGTGCTTAATCATTGTAACATCTTAGTATGCAATGAAATGAAATTTCTTTTCTGTTATCTATCTTATCTTGTAATGCCCCGGAAATTTTCGACTTTCGAAAATTCAACATCGACACTCACTTTATCGACTGTCGAGAAATCGAAGGCCAAAAACCGGAATGTTATGGATTTTTAAAAAGAATTTAAGAAAAGAAAAGAGAAGAAGAGAGAAGATAGAAAATAGAGAGAAAAGAAAAACAGAAGAAAATAGGACGGAATAGAAAACAACAGAACAACAGAATCTCACAATTCGCAGCGGAACAACATATAATAATAAATGAATAATCTTTAAACAAAGAACTATATCAGTTATTACATTTTATACATTACATTACAACATATCATCAGAGTGTACAACAACATCATACAACAACAAACAATGCAGTGGAAAAAGAAATATTATATAAACTACTAATACGTCATGCCATCCAGCTTGCCTCCAGCAACTCCAGAATATCCTGATAAACCTAACTCTTAACTGCCCGTGTGGAAATTGGTGGGCACCCAGAGTTTAGGAAGGAAAACAATAAACTCCAAGTCAGTCATGTGACGAGTGTGAGAACTCAAAACAGTTTATTTATCTTTAAAATCAAAATAGAGGAATATTTTTAAATTCAATTCGCAATGCTTTTAAAAATGAGACTACCATAAGGCCTCCCGCACACACACACAATGCAAATGCAGAATCGGAGGAGATTTCTCCTTATGATAGTCAAAGATGCTTGATACACATTTAAAATAACATTTGATATTATTATTAGTGTATAGTGTAGAGAAAAATTCATTTCGAAAGTAGAATATAAATCTTAGCCAACATACGACCATTATCGTATGCCTACTATAGCTAACTATGTTCAATAGCAGGTTACCGCCACATTCCATAGCAGGTTATACAACTAAAACCATACAAGTTTCGTATTGTTTCTTTGGATTTCCAACGAATGATCAGGCCAAGGAACTTCCCATTGCCACATAAGAATGCCTCTGGATGGACATCCCCGAGAACCAAACCGGATCTCTACCAACACAAGGCCGGGTTACCCCTAACTGAGTAACAACTGACCGAATATGCCATCCCCCGGTCCTTTGGGACCTTTATCACCGAGCGCTCGTAATCAATTCACACAATCATAACAAAGTGTTTTCAACATGAGTAAGTATCTGGGCTCCATACCATGATACCACCCTTTTCCAGAAGGAAATGGACACATCCTAAAGGGTGCTACCCCTCATAACCTTGCTGCTTCTTTCCTGTTTTGACCATTCACGGGGTGTGAGGCTCGACGAATTCACGTCCACAAAAACATACTTTATACAAAAGCCATGCTTTGGGTCAACAAATGATCAACACAATGATCACAAGGATAGACGATCAAATAAACGATCCTATCACAAATAATCAACACAATGATCATTTCAGCATCACTCAGCATATCACATTACCAAATTGGGAATATATCGCCGATAACATTCAACTATATAACCTCTGAGCTCGTACGTCTCAGAGAAGGGTGTTAAGCTAAAAGAATAAATTCTCCGCCACCAACAGAAATATATTTGAAAGAAATCGGCTTTACATCTCAATTTGTAATGTCAGACATACAATCCATACAAGTCTGTTCCGGGCTCGAACAAAACCGAAGGCACTTCTTACGAAGCCCTTGCAATACGGGTATTCACAATCCCGATCGAATTTCCCATCACTTAGGAGATCTCTATACCAGGAGCTACCCAGTGCAGAGACAATCGATAGGTCATCCTATCGCTTTCACAAATACTCGGTCTTCAACACCGATCTTCAAATGCAATTCATAACGACGTATCACATATTCGGAATGGGTTATACGACCCCATGGTCCTTTCCCGGTTAACCCGAATAGTGAGCGCTTATTCAAAAATAAGTGTGGCATTCAATTTCAATCAAATCACATCAAATACCCATTCAAAGGGAAATATTGATAGTCGGTTATTGAACTATCAATGGATATGCACACATCAACAGTTTCCAAATAATTTTCCAAATTATTTATTTTCCAAAATATCTTTACAAGATATAAAATTTTAACACTTCAAAATAAATCAATATTTATTTTTAAATCAAATTCCATTTTCTTTTATAAATTCACTGGTGAATTTACATTCCAAAGTATTAATGAATATACGACTTCAATTCGATTTATAATATTCATTTTCAATTTATCTTCAAAAAGATAAATTCTCTAATATTCACTTTATATTGGAAAAACATTTCCATACTTATTTATTCATAAGTAATTCACAATTTTTATTTATTTTCAACACTATGAAAATATTCAATATACTTAAATCGAGATTAAGTATATATTTCATTCTTTTAAGGAAATCATTCACTTAAACATATTTATTTGGGTCAAAACGAATGTTGCGTAAAACATCGTTACAACGTCCCAAAATCACTAGTATAGGGATTCGAATTTAAAATAGATATATAAATCCCAATACTATATAAAACATTTCCTTTCGGAAATCATTTACTATAACAACAGTGTTATAGTCCACCATTTCCTTTTATTTCTCGAAAACGTCTATTTCAACAATAAATGTTGAAATCTATGGTTTCGAATCTCAACACATTTTAAAACATCGTTAGATCGTTTTAATTCTATTTAAACATCCAAATCCAAAACATTTTCTTTAACGTGTTATTCACTATTCAAAAATGTGAATAAACTTCGTTAACAAATCTCATCCTTTTATTCATTTTAATTCAAAGGATTATTCACTATTCAAAAATGTGAATATAACTCCATTAAATAAGTTATGACAATTAACTTATCAAAATAAGTTGTTTGCGGATTTATAAAACAACGTTTATAAATTCCATTTCTATTTATTTATAAAAACTTCCTTTTTATAAATTCCTTTATTCACCTATTCCAGTTTATAACTAAATTATAAACTAAACGTTCATATTATAAGTTAATTACTTATAAAACGATTATTTTACAAAATCGTTCCTTTAGAGACTTTCCAATTTATAAATCTTATAACTTATAAGATCCATTTATCTAACCAATCTATTCTTCAAATAATTTCACCAAATTTATAAATCTTACTATTTATAAATTTTCTTTTATAACTTCACAGTTTATAATTCTATAAATTTCATTCATTTATGAATTTCATTTTCACTTCATTCAAACACTTATAAAAACTCGTTTTATAAGTTAATATTTCAATTTATAAATATCCGTTTATAAATCTCTTAATATAAATCAATTTATATTATTCTTTTAAACGCCTTTAATTTCCTTTATAGTTTCACCATTTTGATTTATAAAATAATCAAAATTTATAAATCCTATTTTTAAACTTTTATAATATATTCAAAAATCCAATTTAAACTATTTTATAAAATCATAAATCCCCTATTTCTCAAAAATCAACTTTTAACTATATTTCACAAAATCATAATTTTTATAACTTTAACTATTATAACGTTTATTTATTTAAAATGGATCAATTCCAAAAATTATTTTATAAAACGTATACTTTCTAAAATCACTTTTAAAAAATCATTTTAAAATCCCAAAATCTGGGTCCAATGATGCTACACTCCAAATAGTCAATCACGACAACAACGATATCATATATCAATATGATAATCAATCAAATATCAAAATATCTGAAATTAAATAAATACTGTTGAGGAATCCAGTTGGATCCCTCCAACCTGTTTCCTGCATCCAAAAACATTAGCACAATACCAATTTCGCTCCAGTACGAAATTATCGCGGTATATGTTCTTATTAAATATTATCCGCTTAATAACGGCGTAATAGGGTCTCATCCGCTAAAAAATACGGGAAATCAATCAACTGCAATATATACATATGCCAATATATATATATTGATATTATTTATAATACCAATTTCACTGTTTATGAAATATTCGCGCTATATGTTTTTAATAAATAACATCCGCTTACTAACGGCGTATAATGTCTATTTTAACAATCAATAGATATCAATCAACATTCAAACATGCATTCAAATATTTTAAATCTAACTATTTAAAATAAAATCGAAACTGATTCGATTGAGTGAGAAGTTCTCACCTTGATTTTAAATTCCGTTTTAGCGATTTATTTCGAATAAAATTAAGCGGACGTTTAATTTTACCCAAAATTCTCACTAACTCCAATCGACTCCAAACTAACTCCATCGCGTAGTGCTCGTCCATACGATTCCAACGCAACTGAGTTTGCATTTTTTCGACCTCGTATGAAAAAGTTATGAATTTTTGAAGTTACACGTATTTAAACTTATTAATTTACAACTAAATTTTATATTTTTAACCTTGCTTCAAATCATGGCCCTCCATCTCAAACCCAAACACATCAGGCCCGTCCATATCTTCTCCTTCCAAACTCACGTACCATCTACAGATACAAGCCGCAAGAAGAACCCATTATGCTCGAATTAGGGTTTAACCCCACGGCCTCCACGAACATCGAAAGTTCATCAAACCACCACCATACGAACCACCATGCAAAGCTCCACCTTCGGCCATCCCCTTGTGAAGCTCGGCCTGCCCTATGTCCAGAAATACGTGCATGAAAACGTGGCCTTTATCACCTTTTTGCCGCCAATCCGTCGCGTGAAACCCCATCATCACCGTATGGATTCGAAGCTCTCGAGATGCTCTTCAAGTTTGTAGTTGAAAGTTCTAGCTAATTCTTCACGGATTGGAAGAGATTGAGGGATGATTTTGGGACAATTCTGGCCTTAGGTTATGTTAGAGGCGGCTAGGGTTTAATAAATTAGGGTTTTAGTATTTTTTCTAAATTTATGAAGAGAGTGGTGCTATTTATAAGAGAACGAACGACACTATTCATCCCGGAAATTCCGAACTCCGATTTAGGCGCCGAAACTGACGTACCTAGGGTTTATCCCGCGTTCCGGACACAATGGAACAGGTTTCGGAAGCTAATTCGGAAGTATGTGTGAGTTATGGCTGTAAACGCTCAATTTGAATTAAACCGATTTAAGTCGATTTCTAGGCGTTTTAATTTGTACCGGACAAACGGTAAATCCAATTGACTTGAAATTTGAAACCTTACAATAATATCACATTACGGATCCGATGAAACTGGTTTCGTCGAAATCCGAGACTTTTTGAAAAATGGCTATTTTAGCTCGCCAAATTTAAATTAAAAACGATTCGATGCGTTTCGAGCTGCCACGATCAAACGATAACTCCGATTGACACGAAATTTGAAATCCGGTAATAACTAACTATTACGGATCCAATGGAACTGGTTTCGTTCAATTCTGAGACTGTTCAAAAATTGGCTATTTTCACTAGTCGATTTAAATATTAAAATATTCAATTTTCACAAATTAACTTTTAATTCGATTTTAAAAGTTCTAAAATATCGTTCTAACTTCCATATGATAAAATAAAATTTTGTAGATCATTTTCAATCATATTTAACTCAATTTTCAATTATTTCCATAATTTAACGTATTAAATTATCGATTTAATAATCCAATTAAATCCAATAATTCAAATAAAAATTTATTTGACTTATAAATTCACTTATTAATATTTAAAATAAATTAAATATTCAAATTTTAATCTCTAAAAATTCTGGGTCGTTACAATCTTCCCCCCCTAAAAGAATTTCGTCCTCGAAATTATAAGTAAGAAAGTTACAAAATCTATTAATTTTCCCAAAATTCATAATTAAACTTCTTACAATACTTTACTAAGTTTTAAATCATACTTAGTTATCTTTTCAAAAACAACTACTATTGTTTAACTTTCAATTTCAAAATCAAAGTTAAAGTTTTCAAAAATTTCCAATTTTTCTCAAATTTTTTCTAACGCCTTTAATTTCCGGAAAAATTCGCCATAGTCTCCTTTGCGCGGCTCGATCCGAAAAAAAAATGACAGTATATATATCACAAATATACATCTCATCAAGTAATGAGGCATCCCGAAGGGAAAAAATGTAAAAGTGCGGTATGTAATCCGAGATATGTACCTTATATTTTATTAGCAAGCATATACGGCTAATATAGCGCTAAAGCGAGCTCCAAATGCGAAGCAAACGCGATCCGCACCTACTAATTACTCAACAAACATCATGAGAACATGCATATATGACAAAAATCTCAATATACAACATATAGTAACATAATAACTATATATGCCAACATAGCAAATGTATATTCAACCATCAACCAACTACCATCCATAACCAATAATATTCATTCATATTCTCATTCATATACAATGAATTGGTTTTCCATTTAAATCATATTTGATTCATTAACAGTGGATGTTTTCACTAACATTCATTTTCAATTAGTTTATATTCACTAATTCATATTCAAGTTGGTTCACTTCCAAATCAAATTCAATTCCATTTAAGATTCACTTAATTTCCAATTGAATTTCAATTATTTTAGCTTTCAATTTCATTAACTCAATTTCATTAACACTTAATGAATTATATAAAATCAACTAACAACCATATAACAACAAAATCACTTTGCATATATTCATTCAATTTGGTTTTAACACCATCACTTTCAATTGGTTCAATTAAATTGATTTTTTATTCAACTATTCAACTTTCTAATAATATTAGATTTTAATGAATTAATACTTATACCCATTATTCCATATCAACTTAAATTTACATTTAATTGATTAATATTCAATCCATTAATCCAATTCAATTACAAAGTTGAATTCTATTACATAACTCAAGTTCATATCTATCACTTGGTTTTACTTAACTTAAATTCATTTTTATTTACTACCCATATTCATAAATATATTCATATAGTTTCACTTTTTATATATATAAGTTTATTTCACAATTGTAAATCACTTTAATTATAATTCAATTACTTATACAATTATCCTTTAATTTAAATTATTCAAACAACCTAACAATCAACTTATATACACTTTTATAATTCTGAAAAATTATTCCTTTATATATAAAAATATAATCAAGTAAAATTATTTCATTTACCCAATTTTAAAATCA